>OY977956.1:9739465-15226965 GCA_963854355.1 Epinotia brunnichana
GCTTTGAGCACTCTAATTTGTTCAAAGTAAAATTGTCGGCCCACCTCGACACTCACTGAAGAGCATCGCGATAGAATTTTTATATTGAACCGTACTGTTACATACGATTCACCGACGATATGCTCCGCAAACGTGTCAGTATCGCCGCGGAAGCGGCGCACCGACAGCGCGCAGCACAAATGCAACTACGAGCTTTTTAACCGCAACAATTTTAGTATACGCTATTGGAGCTGGAGTTACCGCGGCTGCTGGCACCAGACTTGCCCTCCAATTGTTCCTCGTTAAAATATTTAAAGTGTACTCATTCCGATTACGAGGCCTCGTAAGAGTCCCGTATCGTTATTTTTCGTCACTACCTCCCCGTGCCGGGAGTAGGTAATTTGCGCGCCTGCTGCCTTCCTTGGATGTGGTAGCCGTTTCTCAGGCTCCCTCTCCAGAATCGAACCCTGATTCCCCGTTACCCGTGACAACCATGGTAGTCGCAGAAACTACCATCGAAAGTTGATAAGGCAGACATTTGAAAGATGCGTCGCCGGTACTGGACCGTGCGATCTGCAAAAGTTATCCAGATTCATCAAAATGTTACGACTTCGGACGCGAGGCCCTCCGCCGATTGGTTTTGATCTAATAAAAGCACTCATCCCATCGCTGGTCAGAGTTCTCTTTATCTATGTTTATCTATGGATAGGTCTTCAAAAATGATATTGAGGTTTCTAACATCATTTTTTTCTAAACTGAATAGTTTGCGCGAGAGACACTTCCAAAGTGGTAAAATGTGTGTCCCCCCCTGTAACTTCTAAAATAAGAGAATGATAAAACTAAAAAAAATATATGATATACATTACCATGTAAACTTCCACCGAAAATTGGTTTGAACGAGATCTAATAATTAGTTTTTTTTTAATATGTCATAAATCGTAAACCGCAATTTATTTTACGGAACCCTTCATGTGCGAGTCCGACTCGCACTTGGCCACTTTTTTAATACAGTTGCGAAAAAAATAAGAAAAACAACAAGTAAGGAATTTGAAACTTTTATATTATTAATCCTGTAACATCATTGTAATACAGTTGAAAAATAATGAAGTTGTACAAAAATAGTACATTGTTTAACGAGGGGCGTAAGAGTAAAATATAATAATTGATGACTCGAGTTTGCAATATTCTTACGCCCGTGTTATACACAATGTTTTTCATCACATTTGCGAGGAAATAAATAACTACAAAAGACATAAAAATCTAAGTTTCATACAACCGCTCCAATCAAAAAGCGGCCAAGTGCGAGTAGGACTCGCACATGAAGGGTTCCGTTAAATAAATTGCAGTTTACGATTTATGACGTATAAAAAAAAAACTACTTACCAGATCTCGTTCAAACCAATTTTTGGTGGAAGTTTGCATGGTAATGTACATCATATGTGTACATTCTCTTATTTTAAAAGTTACAGGGGAGGGGACACACATTTTACCACTTTGGAAGTGTCTCTCGCGCAAACTATTCAGTTCAGAAAAAAATGATCTTAGAAACTTAAATATCATTTTTGAAGACCTATCCAATAATACCCCACACGTATGGGTTTGATGAAAAAAAAAATTTTGAGTTTCAGTTTTGTGTATGGGGACCCCTAAAACTTAATGTTTTTTTTTCAATTTTTGTGTAAAAATCTTAATGCGGTTCACAAAATACATTTACATACAAAGTTTCAACAGTATAGCTCTTATGGTTTCGGAAAAAAATGGCTGTGACATACGGACGGACAGACAGACAGACGGACGGACATGACGAATCTATAAGGGTTCCGTTTTTTGCCATTTGGCTACGGAACCCTAAAAATTTACGAAATTGACAACTTCACATACAGATTTGCGAGTGGAGGGCGAGGGGGCGGGGCGTGGCGCCCCATGGCCTGCTAGATTTTTTTCAACCAATCACAGAAAATAATTCTTGTGACGCGCGGCCAACTAGATTTGCTAACCAATTTGTTTGATTTGTTTTTAACCAATCAGATCACACACAATCTCATAACTCCCTCGGGAGTTATAAATCCATAACTACCGCGGGAAGTAAATCGACTATAGCTGCTCTATAAACTTGCCTATAATACACCCTTTACGAGCAAGTGTGATGAAATAGTACATTATGATACAAGTGAGGTATGTTGATCATTACTTCAGAGGAGGAATCGTCACACGAACCGCAGGTGAGCGTGATAATAGAGCCGAGGGTGTAATTATCAAAGCTCACGCGTGTCATACGACGTTTTTCAACACATTTGCGAAGAAAAAATCCTTTTCATAAAATGAACATGTTACAGGCTCCTAAGTTGTTTCCTTTAGTTATTGATGACAACAGGTTTTTACTCACATATTTGTACATCTCCAAGAATGTACAGTGGCGTCAATTATATTTATCACTTTTCTATTCACTACGAGTCAACATTTTTAACAATAACCAAACACGCATCATCAATGTTTACAAATATTTGTGAAATTACCTATGATGGCGCGCAACTATTTTTTTTCGTGAATTTCGCGCAGTGCGCCCGCAACGAGGCTTAGATGAAATCTCTAAACAGCCAATACAAAATAAAATAAATATTTTCTTATCTCCACTTATAATAAATCTCTAAATTAAAAAAAGAATCAGCCAGTTTGAAACTAAGCTTTGTGTGGTACGAATGTTCTCAGCATCCCATGAACGGAAAAATATGAAACATTTTATATAGGTACATAATTATTCTAGCTGCAACTTAGGATAGTTTTTATCCGACTGCGACAATTAATTAATTTTCCGAAATATACGACTTCATTTAATTTTTGATTTATTTTTATTGAAATCAAACGCTGCTCCAATTGTCAGCTATAAGAAACGTCAAATTTTCGTCAAAATGGCGGAATTGCTTTGCCTTTCACTTATTAATAACTAGCTGTTGCCCGCGACTTCGTCCGCGTAGAACTTAATACTTAGAAAATATAATGCAAACAAACTTCTACCATCTTAAGGGATGATTTTCGAGGCAAAAACTATTCTATATCCTTTGAAGGGTCTCAAATTATCTCTATACCAAATTTCATCTAGATACATGGATTTTATCCAAATTTTCACGCCCTATTTCATACCCTTAGGGAATGATTTTCGGGATAAAAACTATCTAATGTCATTCTTCGGGACTCAAACTACCTTTATACCAAATTTCATCTAAACGGGATTCATCCAAATTTTCACCCCCCATTTCACCCCCTTAGGGAGTGATTTCCGGAATTACAACTATCCTATGTCCTTTCCCAGGACTCAAGCTATCTCTATACCAAATTGTATTAAAATGGGTTCCATCCGAATTTTCACCCCTAATTTCATCCCCTTAGGGGATGATTTCTGGGGTAAAAACTATCCCATGTCCTTTTCCAGGACTTAACCTATATCTACACCAAATTTCATCAAAATAAATTACATCCAAATTTTCACCCCCCCCCCCCCCCCTTTCACCCCCTTAGGGGATGATTTCCGGGATAAAACCTATTATATGTCCTTCCCCGGGACTCAAACTATTTATATACCAAATTTCATCTAAATCGGTGCAGCGGTTTAAGTAGCTCCATACAAATTTCCACCCCCAATTTCAGCCCCTCTGATATAAAAACTACCCTTTGTCCTTCCCCGGGGCTCATTTCATCTACATCGGTTCAGCGGTTTAGGCGTGAAGTGGTAACAGACAGACACACTTTCGCATTTATAATATTAGTATGGAAGTAAGGATTTTTAGTATGGATAGTATGGATTATTTCCGCTTGTCTTCCAAATAGAGGTGTAGCTGTAGACTCACTTCAAAAGAAAGAAGAAACGAAAAACTCATTCAAATATCTCAAAAAATTACGAAGCTACAACCGTTTTAATGTCGCTTGTTAGAGTGAGAAAACGATCAGGGACCGTGACGTCACGATCCTCCAGCGTCATAGTAAAAAACAATCGTTTCATTATAAAGGTGCGTTTTGCGGAAAAGAGACGCAACAAACCCCCTCTTAAAACTTTATACACTTATAACTTAGTGATTACCTATATAGCCTCTTGCGTTGTTTTTTTTTCGATACTACAACATTTTTCGATAATACAACATTATGATTATTTTGTTTAGTGTCTACATCCCTATTTTCGATAAGATAAGATAAAATAAGATTTCTTTATTGTCAGAACTGTGTACATTTAGTTGTTTTGGGTAAAATAAAGTCCAACAGCTTGCCCATTTCGGACGTACAATATTAAACTTAAAGCTAGTCAAATATACTAAAACAATAACAACAATAGTATTTCCAAATAATTTTAACCAAATTCACACATAAAATATTAATTTAGATCTAAGTATCCGACATCCGTATTTTCTTTTAAACCACGAACTTCGGAATTCGAAAATATTCGGGTATCTCTATCTCTATCGCACTAACAAATGACAGGAATGCAGATATACGAACTTCGAGTTTCGGTTTTCGCTGTTTGGCTGAATACGCAAAGAGCGCGCGCTCGTGCCATTCAAAAAAACCAAGTTTATATTGTTCGAATTTGTTGTTATCTTTGTACAAATTCCACCTGAATTCGACATTTGCGCATATAAGTTCGCATATCAAAATCGATTAATTTTATATTTGCTTTTGGTACCTATGTGTCTCGTCAATGTATATCGTAGACGGGATTAAAATTATTAATAGGCGAAAGAAAGGCAAAGCAATTCCGCCATTTTGTCCGTAGTATTTCTTATTGGGTCATGTCTCTAGTATAAGTAGTTACTTTCGAATGCTTTCTTGACTCAAAATCGGGAACCAAAATAAACGTTCTGTTCTTCCTGTAAACAATACAACAGTTAACGGTTTATACACCTATACATATGTATATAAATTATGTTCGATAAACTGCCACTGATAAGGAGTCATTTTTGTAGCTATTGTAACATCTGTGTGAACAGGCTATGTGGGTCGTCGGCCTACCTCAATTGGAATCCATATTCCTGATCAATTTTGCTACAAATATAGTCATACATTCACAGTCGTGAGGAAACATTATTTAGTAGGATTATATGTTTTGTCGCCACAGCACGGCTATCACAAGACGGCGCGCGAGCTCTCTCGATTTTTCTCCCACTATACATCTCTTTCTAAGTTTTCTAATAAGAGAGAGACAGATAGTGCGAGAAAAATCGAGAGAGCTCGCGTGCCGTCTTGTGATAGCCGTGCAGGTCCTAATAGCGCGATAGGTTTTAGTGTCAAGTTTTACGTGACGGTTCAGTACATTTTCGCCATAAAACTTGACGATAAAAGCTATCGTGCTAGCTGGGGCTCTCGGTCGTCGTGGCATGGTATGGCATGTACGTATTATCCATTGCAGTCGGTCATATAGCTACCCACAGGCAGAATTCCGTTGCGAAATTCTGCTTGGCAGGCCACATGTAAAGGTTCCTCTACTTAAATGACGACGAACACAAACTACCATCACGGCGGCAGTACTTATGCGGATGAGATAAAAGTAGGCCCTTTCTCCCTTTAACGCATAGTTGTATCCTGTATGATGGGTCATGAGGTATTGATGGCCCATTATCAAGAGCATGCCTAAGCGGAATGACGGCTACCGCCATGGTACCGCGTATGAAATCGGTGCTAGAGGCGCTAGAGTGTATGGAGCCAATTAACATAAATACTTATGTAATACACGGCCAGATAATGTACCACTTTTTTGGGCCGTGCATTATGAGCCCGAACAAAAGTGGCTTCCAATTATTGCCCCGGACCAAGATTGATGTGATGAATTCAATTCGGCCAGGTCAATAGTAAACTTGACAGCTATTGTCAAATTTACTATTGACTGCCACCGCGGGCCGCGCCAGTAAGGCGTGGCCTGCGGTAACGTCAGTAATAAACTATACGATTATTATTACCCGACTGCCGAAGGAGAGGAGGGTTATATAGTTTACTATTGACGGCCGCGCTAGTCTGTGAGAGGCTTGAAGCCTGAATCACACTGACGCGTCTTGTGTGATTCACTCTGAAAGTAAACTTGAAATTAGCAGTCAAGTTTTATATTGACGGCCACCGCAGGCCACGCTAAGCCATCGCTAATCGCTAAGGGTTAACTTATACCATATAGGTAAGTTATATGTAACTACACCTTAAGGATCAAGGCACGCATGTTTTGTACGAAGTACAACGTACCTAGTACCTACCTACCTATTTCACTCGCGAGGAAAACACATTACATTAGATTATAAGGTACCTACTTACGTTTTCGCTGACCATTCTTTGCAGCATTTAATATTTATATTAACCTACACTACACGAGTTAAGTATGATACCTATGATATGAAATGAATAAATAATGGCGCGAACTTTTTTTTGTACCTATATACCTACTTACTTTGATATTGAAATACCTATGCGCGCGCATGTAAGACAAAAAAGGCTCCAAACAGCCAATATAATATCAATTAATTCATAGTCAGTCAAATATTTTGTGGAAATTATTAAATAATATAATGAAACGTTACGAAGTATGTTTACATTGTATTATTATATTATATATTTCGATATTTTAATCATAGGTTTTAAAAAAGTAGTAAGTACAACTTGATTATTTAAAGGCGTATATAGACGGGCGACCACGGAGGACTCTGGTTTTGCCGGACACCGTGCAGCGTGTAATGGTTCGCGTTCGTTCTTTTGTTCAGTGTGTGCCCACCATAAGAGCTGTTAGGCCTGAATTACACTGGTGCGGGCTACGGTGGCGGACCATAGTAAATTTGACAGCATTAGACAACTCTTCTATTGTCCGCCGCGGTCAGGCCGCGCCAGTGTGTGACAGGGCTTAAGCCTGCACCACACTGGCGCGGCCTGCGGTGGCGGACAATAGTAAACTTGTCATTAGCTGTTAAATTTACTATTGACCGCCACCGCAGGCCACACCAGTGTGTGAGAGGCCTAAAGGAAACGCTACACCTACGAATTTTCCGGACGGCCAAGCAACGTCACAGAAAATCTAGTATGGAGTGACCTTGATTTGGCCGGCCGCCGTGCTTCCGACACGTATCCACACGGACTGAATCACGCGTCGGCTGGTGTGCAGTCCGGCCGATATCGGCCCGTGTAGCGTCTCCTTAAACGGTCTTGCATTGTTTCGACCATGGCGGCCATTACACAGTGAGTATTATCAGGCGACCCACTCATTTTACAATCCCAATCACAGGCATATTGACGTGTATTACAGGATTGAGATAATAGAGCAGAAAATCCGGATAATTTTAAAATCCACCCAAAGATAAGAAATAATCTATCAGCGACTAAAGCCACACCACACGATTCTGTTTGATGGATGGCGCCCATACACGGTGAAGTATTATCACGCGATCCATGCGCATTCTCTTTCTCAATTACTTGATTGACACTTGAGTATTTTAGCAATATTTTTATTATAATCATATTGTGATACTCGAAATTGTACGGTGATATATTTCTAGCTTCTCTATCTTTAATAGGTTATGACAGACAGCTAGAAAAATATCACGATGATAAAAGTGGGCGCACGTTATGGCGTTCTATATTATTTGTCGCACCAACTTGCTTTAGTAAGAGCCATGAAGTCTCTCACAGACTGGCGCGGCCTGGCCGCGGCGGTCAATAGTAAACTTGTCATTAGCTATCAAATTTACTATTAACCGCCACCGCAGGCCGGGCCAGTGTGACTCAGGCCTTACACGCCTAGCAAATTGACACAACCACTTACTATAGTTGGAATGGCGGCCAATACACGGTGATTAAATACTGATGATCCACCATAGCTGTCTCTTTCTACAAAATGCAATAGAAAGAGACAACTATGGTGGATCATCAGTATTTAATCATCGTGTATGGCCGTCTATGAGGAAACCGTATATATCTTTCATTCCAAGGCCTGAATCACACTGCCTGCGGTGGCGGTCAAAACTTGCCAAAACGGACCCGGGGCTACTTTAGGGCACAACCAGGAATAACGCTAGGAGGATGATGATTTTAAGGAGTTCTATACATCTAATGCCTAGTTTACACTATGCCGAAGTGAGCAGGGAAGTGTAGGCAGAATGGGCGTAAAATGCGGTATTACGCCCGTTCTGCCCACTTCCCTTCCAACTTCCCTGCTGACTTCGGCTTTGTAAACGTAGTATAACATTTTGTCACAACAACCGCCTTCAAACTGACTTTACAGCTGCGTCGGTAGATTGCTGTGACAAATTGCTAGTTGTATAATAGCCTTAACTACATCAAGTTGGTTTGACAAATTGCATATATTTGTGCTATATATCAAAAAATAAAATAATTTATTTCAGTAACTTAAATACATATACAAGTATCTGTGCTGGTGCCTCTTTTTAAGTATATAATATACTTGTGCTAAGAAGATCACCGCTCTTCCACATGTTGTGATTTAGGTGTAGGCATAAGTAACTTAAAATATAAATTAGAAAGTAAACATTTTATATTATACTATGTGGTAAGTGTGTGTGTGTGTGTTTGTGTGTGTGTGTGTTTGTGTGTGTGTATCACATTTAACATACATTACATTATACATTGTACTCATATTATTGGGCCGTGTATTATCACCCTGAGGAAACTCGGTACGGGGGGATGCCACATTAAAATTTGTCCGGGCTGATAATGCACGATCCAATCATTCACGTACATTGGACGCGAATTATTGGGCTGTACATTATCATGGCCGTGCATTATCATGGCCGTACATAACCGGCACCTACTCTACAAAGAGAATATAAACACTACGTTATACTCTACTCCGTGATTCCCGAATAAATTATAACCAACAATAAGGATACAATAGCGAAAACGCTGGACGTGGTGTTTGTGAAGTGAAGATCATTGATTTGTAAAGGCATTTACCAAAACCGAATCGTATTCTCAATCCTACAATCGAGTGGTTACAAAACAAACGCTGATGCCTCTCATAGGACAGCTTAACCTGTCCTACCCCACGACTCGCGCACTCATTAATGAGCATAAAACTAATAATAAGATTTGGTAAGTTATGATACTAATATGCTTTATTGATTTGGAGATTCGTTGCATTGACAGTGAGAGACTTACGTAGATTCCTCACAGTGGGTGACCTTACTAACCATCACAAACACAACACTGTCTTCTGGAAGGTAGAGGTTGTTCTCCAGTTGGGCTGCTCCAAATATGAGTGAGAAGACATACTGTGCTAGGGCACAGTATGTCTCAAGCTAGGGCTTGAGCTATAAGACAAACTCACTCTTTTGTGTACCTATTTAATGTAATACTACAGTTATAAACTTTTTTGTTGTAAAAACCTAATCTATATAATAATTTATTTTAGGTATGGATTTTCATGGGCCATGGATTTTCTCAACCAAGGAACATAATAATTATAATATGATGTGTAAAGACAAACCAAAAAAAATGGAATTGTGTTCAGTTGAGTATGCAGAATAAGAAAAGGAAGAAAAACCACTCAGCAATTGGAAAGCCAAAAATAATGAACGATTTACTAAGTTTCAATTATTGTGCTTATTAAAATTGATGTTTGTTTTGTATCTAATTTTATTTTTCACTGGGCACATTATCATATTTGGCAGATGATTATTGCCGAATTATCTATCATCATCATCATCAGTCCTTCCCCCAATGCTGAGGATGGTGACTTCATGTCCTATTGTTGTTGACCAGATTACCCCATGGGCTCCTAACACCCACTTTATGCGTGGCCTCATGCAGATGTAGTTGCAAGGGTTCAGTGATTTGTATGCTCGATTTAGCAGGTGCTCTGCCGGTGTGCTGCATCATAATAATCCTCTCCAGGTTATCTGAAGAACATTGTCTATACTAATATTACAAAGAGGAAAACTTGAGATTGTAACTTTGTATGTAATGGTTGCCAAAGTAATGGGTAATCTCTGGAACCACCAAACCGATTTTAAAATTTCCTTTACCTGAGAAGAGTGACTCTAAGATAAAAGTTGATGGAGAAAGTTTAGAAATTCACAGTGCTGTCTTTGAATTGTTGTATAATATGTACTTGTAATATATGAAATTAAAAACTGCCAATACATCAGATAATTTAAGATTAACATCCTATACTAACCTTTCCTTTCATCACATTGACAGTTGTTATGTGGCAATGACAATTTGTTGTACATTGAGAGCTCTATATGTAAAGAAGATTGCCATAGAACAGCATCATTACTTATTATCTTGGCAATATTATGTCAATTTAAGGTTGTGAAATATCTCCTATCATCATCATCATATCAACGGAAAGACACCCACTGCTGGACATAGGCCTCTCCCAAAGCGTGCCACAATGGCCGGTCCTGCGCCACCCACATCCAGCAGACTCCCGCATCCTTTACCAAGTCCACCTTGTCTATCTCCTATAAAATATCTATTTGCCCAGACATAAGTGGTGAACCTTTTCTTCAGACTGAACATTGCATTGCAAAGGATAGACCTACTGGGTGAAAGATATCATACACTTTGGTTAAATAATCTATATGTTTACTATATGTTTATTTTAAAGAAAATATTCACACAATTAAAATATATTAAATTTTACTAAAAGAAGATTGTAGCTTTACAATTTTGCATGTACCTACTTAATGGGTACCTACATAATATCCAGAACCACTTATTCATTTCACCTGCATGTTGAATGCAAAGGTTATAGGCTATATTTTATCCCGCGAGTTTGCCTGCATTCTTTGCAATACACGGGTAGCTAGTAGGTATACATCGTGTAAAATCAAATGATAGGGAAGTACAAGTAATACATTTTGATAATACAACCAAAATCAATGTTGAGAGTACATAGCTGTCCAGCAAATAACTAAATTACCTATACAAGTAATACTTGTCTCGGTGTTTCTTCATAATTCTTTTTACAATTAGGTACGTCCCAGTTATAAGTTAAAATTCTTGTTAGTTTTCAATGCTTAGATTGACTCAATTCCGTCTTTACGGATTTGTTATGTTGGCCGTCTCTCTTATCTGCAAGAACAGTATCACGCCTGTTTCTCATCTCGAATATTTAATTAAGTAGCATTAACATCAGAATCTCGATTCACTGTATTTTCACCTATACTTACTCAATTTTTCACCTATATTCAATTTTGACTGATATTTCCCATGGGCCTTTTAAATATAATTTCATGATGATCATAATCTTTTGAAACTTGTATAAAATTGCCGAGATATTTTTGGTTGACAAATTTTATAGTACACATCAAATATCAGTTATATCATTCATATCATAACCCGCCATGAATATTTTGACTTCGCAGTTCGCTGACAGCTCACCTGTCAGTGTCACCTGACAGTTGTAGCAGCGTTTGATTTCAATAAAAATAAATTAAAAATTAAATGAAGTCGTATATTACGGAAAATAAATTAATTGTCGCAGTCGGATAAAAACTATCCTAAGTTGCAGCTGGAATAATAATGTACCTATATAAAATGTTTCATATTTTTCCGTTCATGGGATGCTGAGAACATTCGAACCGCGCAAAGCTTAGTTTCAAACTGGCTGATTCTTTTTTTAATTTAGAGATTTATTATAAGTGGAGATTTAAATCCAGTCTACGATAGACCTTTACGATACACATGCCAAAAGTTCAACCATAAAAAAATATTTGATTGTGATATGAGAATTTATATGCGCAAATGTCGCATTATGGCGTGATTTGAATAAATGTATCAACAAATTTGAACAATATAATTAACACGAATTTGTTTTTTTTTAATGGTAATACCTATGCCATTGCTCTTTGCGCATTCTGCCAAAGTGCCTACGGCGCTACCACGAAAACCGAAACTCGAAGTTCGTATACCTGCATCCCTGTGACTCGAGTATAGTTAGTGCGATAGAGATAGAGATACCCGAATATTTTCGAATTCCGAAGTTCGTGGTTATAGCTCAGGAATCGAAACTACACCCCGTAAGCCGCGTCCGCTGCGCCATGTTTTGCCAATCAATACAAAACCCTATTTGTTTGCCGAACCTGACGGAAAACATGTTAGATGTTTAAAAACATGGAAAACATTGGTGCAGCGGACCCGGCTGTAGGTAGACTAACTAAATAAAATAATCATAATGTATTTTCTCGAATAAAGGATAATAGAGAAAAAATCAACGGAAGAGGTTATATGTATAGGTAATCACTAAGTTCCAAAATTTTATGTTCTGTCCCTTTTCCACAAAACGCACCTTCATATGAAATGATTGTTTTTTACTATGATGCTCGAGGATCTTGACTTCACAGTCCCCGATCGTTTTCTGCGGCGCTACCACGAACTTCGAATCTCGAACTTCGTTTATTTCCGTCTTTATCGCACTTATGGTTTATGGTACTCGAGTGACCGAAACGGAGATATACAAAGTTCGAGATTCGAAGTTCGTGGTAGCGCCGCAGACTCTAACAAGCGACATTAAAACGGTTTTGAGATATTTGAATGGGATTATCGTCATCTTCTATCTATCTATACCTACATATAAATGCCTATGTCCTGACTGACTCACCCACTCACTCATCAATGCACAGCCGAAACTACTGGGACTAGAGAGTTGAAATTTACACTAGAACTACCTTTTACAACGTAGGCAACGGATAAGAAAGGATTTTTGGAAATTCTACCCCTAAAGGGGTCAAATAGGGGTGCAAATTTTGTATGGGGGAAACTTTAATATTTTAGCAAGAAACTCAATACGTTGTAGAAAGCTTACTTATTAGAATACAAATAAAGTACTGTCAGCGTTTTGGAAAATTCAGCCTCTTAGGGGGTTAAAAATGTTTGCAAAGTTTGTATGAGCGAAACTTCTTTTTGAGATAGAAGCTTAAAAGTTTGTAGAAAAATTACTTATTACAATACAAATAAAAAAACAGCGTTTTGGAAAATGGTATGAAAATGGGGTACAATGTTGGTAAAGGGGATTTTTTTGAGCTAGAATCTCAAACCATTTTAAAAAGATTACATAATAAAATAAAATACTTTCAGCGTTTTAGAAAATTCCACCCCTTAGGGGTGTATAAAATATTTTTTTTTAGCAAGCGACAAATCTTTGTTGAAAGATTACTTATTACAATAAAACTTTCAGCGTTTTGGAAAATTCCACCCTTAAGGCGCTCTTATTAGACGATCTTTAGGTATTTGCGGAGGTGAGGCAGACGGAGTGGGAGACGCGCGTCCCGCGCACCCCGCTAACGGCCTTATTCTGTTAGCATCCGTATTCGGCTCGTTTTTGCGGATCATATTTTTCATCTCCACTTATAATAAATCTCTAAATTAAAAAAAGAATCAGCCAGTTTGAAACTAAGCTTTGCGCGGTTCGAATGTTCTCAGCATCCCATGAACGGAAAAATATGAAACATTTTATATAGGTACATTATTATTCTAGCTGCAACTTAGGATAGTTTTTATCCGACTGCGACAGTTAATTAATTTTCCGAAATATACGACTTCATTTAATTTTTCATTTATTTTTATTGAAATCAAACGCTGCTCCAACTGTCAGCTATAAGAACCGTCAAATTTTCGTCAAAATGGCGGAATTGCTTTGCCTTTCACTTATTAATAATTTAAATCCCGTCTACGATAGACCTTTACGAGACAAATGCTAAAATATAAACCATAAAAAAATATTCGATTCTGATATGAGAACTTATATGCGCAAATGTCGTTTTATGTCGTAATTTCAATAAATGAAATCAACAAATTTGAACCATATAATTAACACGAATTTGTTTTTTTTGAATGACAATGGCACGCGCTCGGCGCATTCAGCCAAGTACCTGCGGCGCTACCACGAAAACCGATACTCAATGTTCATATATTTGCATCCCTGTCACTCGAGTATGGTTAGTGCGATAGAGATAGAGATACCCGAATATTTTCGAATTCCGAAGTTCGTGGTTATAGCTCAGGAATCGAAAATATGGTAAATAATCATAATGTATTTTATCGAAAAAGAATTTAAAATAAATATAGTCAAATGGAGAAAAAAACAAAGCAAGAGGTTATATAGGTAATGATTAAGTTATTAAGAGTCCAAAGTTTTAAGAGGGGGTATGTTCTGTCCCTTTTCCGCAAAACGCACCTTCATATGAAACGATTGTTTTTTACTATGACGCTCGAGTATATTGACGTCACAGTCCCTCATCGTTTTCTCACTCTAACAAGCGACATTAAAACGGATGTAGCTTCATAATTTTTTGAGATATTTGAATGGGAGTTTCATTATCTTCTATCTATTTATCTCCACTTATAATAAATCTCTAAATTAAAAAAAGAATCAGCCAGTTTGAAACTAAGCTTTGCGCGGTTCGAATGTTCTCAGCATCCCATGAACGGAAAAATATGAAACATTTTATATAGGTACATTATTATTCTAGCTGCAACTTAGGATAGTTTTTATCCGACTGCGACAGTTAATTAATTTTCCGAAATATACGACTTCATTTAATTTTTCATTTATTTTTATTGAAATCAAACGCTGCTCCAACTGTCAGCTATAAGAACCGTCAAATTTTCGTCAAAATGGCGGAATTGCTTTGCCTTTCACTTATTAATAATTTAAATCCCGTCTACGATAGACCTTTACGAGACAAATGCTAAAATATAAACCATAAAAAAATATTCGATTCTGATATGAGAACTTATATGCGCAAATGTCGTTTTATGTCGTAATTTCAATAAATGAAATCAACAAATTTGAACAATATAATTAACACGAATTTGTTTTTTTTGAATGACAATGACATGGCTCGGCGCATTCAGCCAAAGTACCTGCGGCGCTACCATGAAAACCGATACTCAATGTTCATATATTTGCATCCCTGTCACTCGAGTATGGTTAGTGTGATAGAGATAGAGATACCCGAATATTTTCGAATTCCGAAGTTCGTGGTTATAGCTCAGGAATCGAAAATATGGTAAATAATCATAATGTATTTTCTCGAAAAAGAATTTAAAATAAATATAGTCAAATGGAGAAAAAAACAAAGCAAGAGGTTATATAGGTAATGATTAAGTTATAAGAGTCCAAAGTTTTAAGAGGGGGTATGTTCTGTCCCTTTTCCGCAAAACGCACCTTCATATGAAACGATTGTTTTTTACTATGACGCTCGAGTATATTGACGTCACGGTCCCTCATCGTTTTCTCACTCTAACAAGCGACATTAAAACGGATGTAGCTTCATAATTTTTTTTTTTGAGCTATAGACTTAAACTTTGTAGAAAAATTAGTTATTAGAATACAAATGAAACACTTTCAGCGTTTTGGAAAATTCCACCCCTACGGGGGTAAAATAGGGGTGCAAGGTTTGTATGGGGGAAACATTTTTTTTTTAAATAGAGACTTAAAACTTTGTAGAAAGATCAGTCATTAGAATACAAATAAAGAACTTTCAGGGTTTTAGAAAATTCTACCCCTAAAGGGGTAAAATAGAGTGCAAAGTTTGTATGGGAAAAACTACTTTTTTTAAATAGAGACTTAAAACTTTGTAGAGAAATTATTCATTAGAATACAAATAAAGTACCTAGATTCAGTGTTTCAAAAAAATCTAAGGGGGTAAAATAGGAGTACAAATTTTGTATGGGGGAAACAATATTTTTTTTAAATAGAGACTTAAAACTTTGTAGAAAGATTAGTCATCAGAATACAAATTAAGTACTTTCAGCGTTTTAGAAAATTCTACCCCTAAAAATAGGGGGCTAAAATAGGGGTGCAAAGTTTGTGTGTGGGAAACTATTTTTTTTAGCTAGAGTCCTAAAACTTTGTAGAAAGATAGTACTTTCAGCGTTTTGGAAAATTTCACCCCTAAGGGTGTAAAATAGGGTGCAAAGTTTGTATGGGAAAAACATATTTTTTTTTAATAGAGACTTAAAATTTTGACGAAAAATTACTTATTAGAACATGAAAAATACTACATTCGGCGTTTTACAAAAATCATTCCCTAAGGGGGTTAAAAAAGGGTGCAAGGTTTGTATGGGGAACACTTTTTCTGAGCTAGACACTTAAAACTTTGTAGAAAGATTACTTATAAAAATACAAAAAAAAGACTTTCAGCGTTTTGAAAAAATCTATCCCTAAGGGGGATAAAAAGGGGTGCAAAGTTTTTATCAGGGAAAGTTTATGTTTTTGAGTTAGAGACTTGAAACTTTGTAGAAAGATTACTTATTAAAATACAAAAAAAGAACACAAATCGTTTTAGAAAATTCCACCCCTAATAGGGTTAAAAAGGAGAGCAAGCTTTGCATGGGCAACACTTTTTTTTGAGTTAGACTTAAAACTTTGCAAAAAGATTGCTTATTAGAATACTAAAAAAGAACTTTCAGCGTTTTAGAAAACTCCATCCCTAAGGGGATCCTTAAGATCCTTAAGAAGGGTAGCCAGTGTTGTGTGGGAAAAACTTTTTTTTTTACTAGACTTAAAACTATTCAAAATGTTACTTATTAAAATTAATAATAAAGTACTTTCAGAGTTTTAGAAAATTCCACCCCTAAGGGGGTTAAGAAAGCTTTGTATGGGCAACACTTTTTTTGAGCTAGAGACTTAAAAGTTTACGAAAAAAGTTCTTTCAGCGATTAGAAAAATTCAACCTCTAAGGGGGTTTAAAAGGGGGTTCAAATTTTAAATGGCGAGCAATAAAATTTTAAAGTGTGAGTAAGAGATTTTTAACTTCGGTCTTATTCTGTACGTTAAAAGACTACAAAACTGATTTCAGAGTTTTTCCAAATTCATCCCCTAAGAGTGTTAAAATTGGTTCAAAGTTTGAGTATTTCAAGGCATTTTTAAAGTATGAGATTTTTAACTTTGGTTTTAGACTGTTTGTTCACAAACTAGAAAATGAACATCAACTTTTTTTTTAATTATCCCCTAAAAGAGGGTTCAAATTTTGTATTGAGAGAAATCATTTTCTAAGACGATAAAAAGTTCTACGCGGACGAAGTCGCGGGCAACAGCTAGTACATAATAAATGCCTATGTCCTGACTGACTTATTCACTCACTCACTCACTCATCAACGCACAGCCGAAACTACTAATCTTGGAGAGTTGATTTTTGCACAGTATGTTGCTTTTATAACGTGGGCTAGGGATAAAAAGGGATTTTTGAAAATTCTACCCCTAAGGGGGTAAAATGGGGGTGCAAAGTTTGTATGGGAGAACCTTTTTTTTTTTTGCTATAGACTTAAACTTTGTAGAAAAATTAGTTATTAGAATACAAATGAAACACTTTCAGCGTTTTGGAAAATTCCACCCCTACGGGGGTAAAATAGGGGTGCAAGGTTTGTATGGGGGAAACATTTTTTTTTTAAATAGAGACTTAAAACTTTGTAGAAAGATCAGTCATTAGAATACAAATAAAGAACTTTCAGGGTTTTAGAAAATTCTACCCCTAAAGGGGTAAAATAGAGTGCAAAGTTTGTATGGAAAAAACTACTTTTTTTTAAATAGAGACTTAAAACTTTGTAGAGAAATTATTCATTAGAATACAAATAAAGTACCTAGATTCAGTTTTTTAAAAAAATCTACCCCTAAGGGGGTAAAATAGGGGTGCAAATTTTGTATGGGGGAAACAATTTTTTTTTTAATAGAGACTTAAAACTTTGTAGAAAGATTAGTCATCAGAATACAAATTAAGTACTTTCAGCGTTTTAGAAAATTCTACCCCTAAAAATAGGGGTGCAAAGTTTGTATGTGGGAAACTATTTTTTTTAGCTAGAGTCCTAAAACTTTGTAGAAAGATTATTTAAATACAAAGAAAGTACTTTCAG
Organism: Epinotia brunnichana; assembly: GCA_963854355.1. Classification (NCBI taxonomy): domain Eukaryota; kingdom Metazoa; phylum Arthropoda; class Insecta; order Lepidoptera; family Tortricidae; genus Epinotia; species Epinotia brunnichana. The sequence goes on from OY977956.1 coordinate 9,757,280, forward strand.
CGTTTTGGAAAATTTCACCCCTAAGGGGGTAAAATAGGGTGCAAAGTTTGTATGGGAAAAACATATTTTTTTTTAATAGAGACTTAAAATTTTGACGAAAAATTACTTATTAGAACATGAAAAATACTACATTCGGCGTTTTACAAAAATCATTCCCTAAGGTGGTTAAAAAAGGGTGCAAGGTTTGTATGGGGAACACTTTTTCTGAGCTAGACACTTAAAACTTTGTGGAAAGATTACTTATTAAAATACAAAAAAAGAACACAAATCGTTTTAGAAAATTCCACCCCTAATAGGGTTAAAAAGGAGAGCAAGCTTTGCATGGGCAACACTTTTTTTTGAGTTAGACTTAAAACTTTGCAAAAAGATTACTTATTAGAATACTAAAAAAGAACTTTCAGCGTTTTAGAAAACTCCATCCCTAAGGGGATCCTTAAGATCCTTAAGAAGGGTTGTGTGGGAAAAACTTTTTTTTTACTAGACTTAAAACTATTCAAAATGTTACTTATTAAAATTAATAATAAAGTACTTTCAGAGTTTTAGAAAATTCCACCCCTAAGGGGGTTAAGAAAGCTTTGTATGGGCAACACTTTTTTTGAGCTAGAGACTTAAAAGTTTACGAAAAAAGTTCTTTCAGCGATTAGAAAAATTCAACCTCTAAGGGGGTTTAAAAGGGGGTTCAAATTTTAAATGGCGAGCAATAAAATTTTAAAGTGTGAGTAAGAGATTTTTAACTTCGGTCTTATTCTGTACGTTAAAAGACTACAAAACTGATTTCAGAGTTTTTCCAAATTCATCCCCTAAGAGTGTTAAAATTGGTTCAAAGTTTGAGTATTTCAAGGCACTTTTAAAGTATGAGATTTTTAACTTTGGTTTTAGACTGTTTGTTCACAAACTAGAAAATGAACATCAACTTTTTTTTTAATTATCCCCTAAAAGAGGGTTCAAATTTTGTATTGAGAGAAATCATTTTCTAAGACGATAAAAAGTTCTACGCGGACGAAGTCGCGGGCAACAGCTAGTTTTGAATAATTGTTTTATTTTTCAAATCTTGGTTGATTTGTGTAAGATTGTCCCCAAATATTTATTATTTATTTATTTATTTAAATGTATTATTTTAGAAAATAAGGAATAATAGGTAGTTCTTAAGTGCATCGTAGTATGATGACATCAATTATGGACACTTACTTTCCAAAGATATGTTAGTACATATTTCTTCATCATCAATCCACCTAGCATTTTCCCAGTTCCTAGGTGGTTCCTGGGTGCTTCCGTTTTCCAAATACGTAGAACTGATAAAATAATAGTACATCTTCACTTCCAAAGGGTGAACGTCACCAATTATGGATTGTACTAATATATTACAGTTTTTTTGAAACCGAAATAAAATCGATTACTTCTAGGTAAAGTTATAGCGCCAGTTAACGCCCGCTTAAGAAACCATCAAAAATAATAAACAAATAGCTATGTTCATCTATTTATCTCCTGGCAAATTATATTATTACCTATATTACATATGTATGACTGACTGATCAAAAACTGGATAATTAGACCACTGTTAGTCAGAAGAGCATTTTATTATACAGGGTGGTTATTTTAAGACCAGCAAGTTCTTCAGTACATGATTATGTCTATTAAAAAATGTAATTTGACCAAACATCATATAAAAAGAACAATTTCAATTTGTCTCTTAAATACCTAAGCGTGTTATGTCACTGCGCTCGCGCGGCGCGTGCTGCCTACCTTGCTACCTCGACCAGCGGCCACACCGCGATGGACCTTGATACTCTCAACAAGCCAACAAGATTGGACTTACACTTGTTACTTGACTCTATACTCCAGGCAAAATACGGTTTCGAAAATCATTAATTTATAATAGCGTTTTTTTGTATATTTCATTTTTAATCGTTATTCTAAGATGTTTATTCAAGAATCCAACAATTTTTCCAACTGGAAGTAATTATATAAATTTAAATTAAGCTTTAATTACCTTTTTTTGTTTGATTTATTTATATTGAATATTTAATGTTTAAAGCAAATGTAAATTTAGGTAAAAGCCTCCTCGATCTCATGCCATTTTTCTCGGTCTTTAGCCAACTGCATCCAGCTAGGTCCGGCGACCTCAGTTATGTCATTGGTCTAACGTCTTCGTCGTCTACCTTTTCTTCTATTGCCTTCGGCCCTGACCAGTTTGTTGCTTCCAGTGCCCATCTTTTCTCCTAATATCTGGCGATATATGGCTTTTACCCGAATGGGGTCCATATAAGAAAGAAAAATGGCATTAATCTTTTAGATTTAGTAAATATGTACTAACACAAACAATATGGAATAAATAAATAAATATATATACAGGGTGGAATTTTGTAATGCCACCTGAAGGGCAAGTACTCTTAATACTGTAGATAGAAAATTTTACTCAAAGAAAACATTCCTTTATTTTTTAAAAGAAAGAAAACTGCATTCAAAGATTTTAAAAATTTCGCTTGTCGCACCCGGTAATCGAACCGATTAAAAGTTGCACCCTGTACTTTTATTGCATCGATCGTTAGGGTCAATGATAAGGATTCCTCCATACAAATTTTCACCCCTTAAGGATTGAATTTTTCAAAACGCTGAAAGTTCTTAAGTTATTTAGTTATTTTATTATTAGATATATCTTTCTTATAATTTGTATGTTTAACAAAATAAATTGAATTAAATTGAAAGTACTTGATCTGTATTCTAATAAGTAATCTTTTACAAAACATTAAGTCTCTAGCTCTAAAAATAAAGTTTCCCCCATACAAACTTTGCACCCCTATTTACCCCCTTTAGGGGTGGAATTTCCAAAAATCCTGTTTAGCGTTGCCTATGTTGTAAAAGGTAGTTCTGGTGTAAATTTCAACTCTCTAGTCTAAGTAGTTTCGGCTGTGCGTTGATGAGTGAGTGAGTGAGTGAGTCCTCATACCAACAAAAGGAATGTTCACTTAGATAACGTCACATTTATTTGCTTTTTTTAGAGAGGCATTTATTTAGAGAAGCAGCGGCGGCAGAGTGAGTGCCAGATGTGAAACGGCATACTTTAGTGTTTTGTGATGGGTATCATGTGCACAAACAGCCGGCAAAGTTTTGCAGCTGTATAGGGGAACACCCTGTAGTACTTTGTACCCGACAGCCTCAGAAGGAAGTTTATGTTTTTCGAGCGTATGTATCATCATCATATCAGCTGAAAAACGTCCACTGCTAGACATAGGCCTCCCCCAAATAGTGCCACAATGGCCAGTCCTGCGCCACCCGCATCCAGCGTACTCCCGCGACCTTTACCAGGTCATCAGTCCACCTTGTGGGGGGCCTAACCACGCCGCGCCTTCCGGTACCTGGTCGCCACTCAAAAACCTTTCCGCCCCAACGGCCATCGGTTCTACGAGCAATGTGCCCCGCCCACTGACACTTAAGTTAAGCGATTCGGAGGGCTATATCGGTTACCGTGGTTCTGCTGCGGATAGCCTCATTTCTGATGCGATCGCGCAGAGAAACTCCCAGCATAGCCCTCTCCATCGCCCTTTGAGTGACTTTGAGCCTTCTTATGAGGCCTATAGTAAGCGACCTCGTTTCCGTTCCAAATGTCATCACTGCAGTGGCAACACACACTGGTCAAAGACTCTCGTCTTGAGACACTGCGGAATATTGGACGAAAAGATGTGCCGTAGCGTATGTATGCATGTATGTATATGACGAAGATAAGGAAAGGCCGTGGCCTGCTGCTGGTGGAGTGGCAGGATCTTTTTCCGCACTCGTTTTTAATAGAATTTACTAAACAGCAAGTAAACATACTTCAGTTCACCAACTCGTTTACGACTTTAGACTAGGTAGTCGCTATCCGGCGCAATAGCCCTAAATGCTTTTGATATATTTATGTATGAATAAATAAATCTATTTATCGTACAGTCCATAATTGGTACCATTACCCCCCCAACCATGTGCTCGTGTCCGAATCCGATTTACACCCGACTACTTACTACCTAACAGTTCTACGTATTCAGGATAACTGAAGATTTTTATTGACATCTTGTCAATATGCTCCAGCTACCTATTAATACGTTTTAGGTGCGGATGTAGAAACGCTTTACTGTAGTAAATATCGCATACCTTATAATTGTTATTCTATCATTTCGAATGTGTTCTCCAGCATGTATTAGCGTTTCCTATTCCTTTAAGTATTTTTATTTACCGTGACAACTCGAAATAATTGCTGTAAAAAGGCGTATTTGCGTGCCAGGTAAACATTCACAGGTCCGTCGTCGGCAGTGGCCACGGGCGTACTAAATCGTACACGCCACCGCGCATGCACGACGCGGGCACCCGGTTTTTCAGACAAATGACCAAATGTATTGAATTATCAAACATATTGAAATTCTAAGAAGCCGGTAGATAGATCTACCAAAAAGCTACCTATCACAACAAATTTCATTGTAATGTTCCAAATAACTTTTGAGATATTTCGAGTTTGGTGGTAAAAAAGCACTGTTTTGAAAGGCAAAATCTATCAAGGTTTTTGTGAGCAATCGTGATTCTACGAAGCACGAACATAGCCCATGAACTGAAGATATACATATCAAAAACTTGGATCTCTAGCAATAGTACAAGTATACTAATAATCGGTTTGGAAAAGGCACTTTTTCGATGCGCAGCTGCATTAAGGGTGATTAAAACGGGTGAAAATTTGTATCGAGGAATTTTTTTTTTGAGCTAGAGACTTGAAATTGTGTATAAAGATTATTTATTAGAATACAAATATATAGGTAAATTACTTTCAGTGGTTTGAAAATTTCCACCCGCTAAGAGGGGGATAAAGAGGTGCAATGTTTGTACAGGAAAACTTTTTTTAGGTAGAAACTTAAAACTCTACTTATTAAAATACAAAAAAATACCTACTGCCAGCGTTTTGGAAAATTTCACCCCTTAAGGGGTAAAAAAGGGGTGCAAGGTTCGTATGGGAAACACTTTTTTTTAGCTAGAGACTTGATAGTTTGTAGAAAAAATACTTACCTATTACAATAAAAAAACCGAGTGTTTTATTTTTAATTTTTCCCTGAAAAGCGTTCAAAGTTTGTATGGAGAGCAAGAAAAATTTAAAGTATGATATTTGTAACTTCGATCTTAGCCTGTTTAGACTACAAAACTTATTTTAGCATTATCTCCACTTATAATAAATCTCTAAATTAAAGAAAGAATCAGCCAGTTTGAAACTAAGCTTTCTGTGGTACGAATGTTCTCAGCATCCCATGGACGGAAAAATATGAAACATTTTATATAGGTACATTATTATTCCAGCTGCAACTTAGGATAGTTTTTATCCGACTGCGACAATTAATTTATTTCCGTAATATACGACTTCATTTAATTTTTCATTTATTATTCTTAAAGTATATCGCCGCCACATCTGTCAGCTAAAGGAAAGGTCAAAATCACAGTAATAAGAAATACTACGGACAAAATGGCGGAATTGCTTTGCCTTTCTTTCGCCTGTTAATAATTTTAATCCCGTCTACGATATACATTGACGAGACACATAGGTACCAAAAGCAAATATAAAATTAATCGATTTTGATATGCGAACTTATATGCGCAAATGTCGAATTAAGGCGTAATTTGTACAAATGTAACAACAAATTCGAACAATATAAACTTGGTTTTTTTGAATGGCACGCGCGCGCGCCCTTTGCGTATTCAGCCAAACCACGAAAACTGAAACTCGAAGTTCGTATATCTGAGGGCCTACCGCGAACGGCATTCGAAGTTTTCCCTCTCTGTCGCACTTATGTACGAACTTGTAAGTATGACAGAGAGGGGAAACTTCGAATGCCTTTCGCGGTAGGCCCTCTGCATTCCTGTCATTTGTTAGTGCGATAGAGATAGAGATACCCGAATATTTTCGAATTCCGAAGTTCGTGGTTTAAAAGAAAATACGGATGTCGGATAGATCTAAATTAATCTTTTATGTGTGAATATGGTTAAAATTATTTGGAAATACTGTTGTTGTTATTGTTTTAGTATATTTGACTAGCTTTAAGTTTAATATTGTACATCCGAAATGGGCAAGCTGTTGGACTTTATTTTACCCAAAACAACTAAATGTACACAGTTCTGACAATAAAGAAATCTTATTTTATCTTATCTTATCGAAAATAGGGATGTAGACACTAAACAAAATAATCATAATGTTGTATTATCACGAAAAAAAAACAACGCAAGAGGCTATATAGGTAATCACTAAGTTATAAGTGTATAAAGTTTTAAGAGGGGGTTTGTTGCGTCTCTTTTCCGCAAAACGCACCTTTATAATGAAACGATTGTTTTTTACTATGACGCTCGAGGATCGTGACGTCACGGTCCCTGATCGTTTTCTCACTCTAACAAGCGACATTAAAACGGTTGTAGCTTCGTAATTTTTTGAGATATTTGAATGAGTTTTTCGTTTCTTCTTTCTTTTGAAGTGAGTCTACAGCTACACCTCTATTTGGAAGACAAGCGGAAATAATCCATACTATCCATACTAATAATCCATACTTCCATACTAATATTATAAATGCGAAAGTGTGTCTGTCTGTTACCTCTTCACGCCTAAACCGCTGAACCGATTTAGATGAAATTTGGTATATAAATAGTTTGAGTCCCGGGGAAGGACATATATTAGGTTTTATCCCGGAAATCATCCCCTAAGGAGGTGAAATTAGGGGTGAAAATTCGGATGGAACCCATTTTAATACAATTTGGTATAGAGATAGCTTGAGTCCTGGGAAAGGACATAGGATAGTTGTAATTCCGGAAATCACTCCCTAAGGGGGTGAAATGGGGGGTGAAAATTTGGATGAATCCCGTTTAGATGAAATTTGGTATAAAGGTCGTTTGAGTCCCGAAGAATGACATTAGATAGTTTTTATCCCGAAAATCATTCCGTAAGCGTATGAAATAGGGGGTGAGAGTTTGGATAAAATCCATGTACCTAGATGAAATTTGGTATCGAGATAATTTGAGACCCTTCAAAGGATATAGAATAGTTTTTGCCTCGGAAATCATCCCTTAAGATGGTAGAAGTTTGTTTGCATTATATTTTCTAAGTATTAAGTTCTACGCGGATGAAGTCGCGGGCAACAGCTAGTTTTAAATATATCCCCTAAAGGGGATTATAAGGGTGTTCAAAGTTTGTATGGAGAGCAAGCTATTTTTAAAGTAAGGGATTTGTTACTTCGGTTTTAGATTGTTTGCTAAAATACTACACAACGTATTTCAGCGTTTTTTTAGTTCATCGCCTAAGAAGGTTAAAAGGGGGTTCGAACTTTGTATAGAGAGCAAGACATTTTTAAAGTAAGAAATTTGTAACTACTGTTACAACGACCGGCGCTTACACAGCGGAACTAGGACCCTAATTACTCACATTAATTATTTTATTGTATTTTAATATTTGTTTACGTAATTGTTAGTATCAATACTCGGTCTTCATTTTAAAAGTAGCTTAATAGTCAGATTTTGGTTGGATATAATTATTTTCCAGACTGGTTGTTTTGTATAAGTCAATCAGGGTATTTATTTAATTTCAAGTTAAGTTAAGCAGTGTCAAACAGTTAGTAATAATTATTAATTAATTTAATAATATTTAAAACTCGGTTGGTAATTCAATTAAACCGTCTGAATGGATTGTTGAATAACTAAGTACTTTAGTCGGCCGGATGGTTAGCGACGATCAGCGCCATGTGGCGGTTCTGGGAAGTTCGGGGGGAATGCAAATTGTAATAAAAAATCGCGGGAGGACTTTTGGCTGTAACTTTGTTTTCTACATGATAAACTGATTATTGAAATGAAACTTAAACGTATTTAATTTCTGCTACGGATCTCCGTAACATATCAGAAGTGGTTTTTTATTCACGTAACCATGCTCGGGCCATATTTTCGTGGACTAGGGAAGAGAAAGAATAGTGATGACGAAGAAAATGAAGAAGAAAAGCAAGAAACGTTCTCTTGGCACATCGAAAAAGAACCTCCTATAGCAACCAAGAAGCGTCATATATCGCACATAGACGCAGAACTTATTCCGAAATTCGATCCTGGCAAGAAAGCTACAAATGTGAACGGTTGGCTCCATAAAATTGAACAACTAGGGATTGGGATGACCGTGACAAAATTTTCGTGATGCAAATACGGCTACGAGGAGCGGCCAGAGAGTGGTATGATGACCTTGATGACTATGCTGCGTCTTGGAATTTATGGAAAGAAAAGCTATTTAAAGCATTTCCACGATCCACTGAATTCGTCGACCGCCTAGAAGAAATGCTAGCAAGGAAAAAGACAGAAAGTGAAACTATGACAAATTATTATCATGACAAAATGTCGTTGTTAAAGAAATGTAATATTGAAGGTGACGCTGCTGCCTCCTGTTTGATACGTGGCCTTCCAACAGAGTTACAGGCTAACGCGAAGGCATATAATTGTGAATCTCCTGATCAACTCTATTACGGGTTTTTGTCGTCGCTTGAGAATTACAGAAAAGTCGAATTAAGAACTACGGAACAAAGAGCTGGTTGGCGCCGCGGAACCGCCGCCTCCGCCGGATTTCTGCCGAAACTTTGCTACAGCTGCCGCAAGACGGGGGCACGAAGCTCGAGACTGCCGCGCCACCCGCTGCCAGGTCTGCCAGCGCGCTGGACACGACGCTGCCGCCTGCTGGTTCGCCGCGGGCCCGTCGTCGCGCCCGCCGCAAATACCACAACAGGTACAGTCGGTATACTTTACTACATATGAAATGATGTCTGATTTGTATAAAAAAAAAAACGTGTTACAATTGATGGTTTAGTAGGAATCGCATATATTGATACGGGCAGCAAAGTGAATATTATAACGGCTAAAATGGCTCAAACTCTGCATACAAAGGTTTTCAACTTCAACTTCAAATCATTTATTTGTGAACAATAGGTATGCACATAATGTAATTATGCTAGATGGTAGGTACATATAAATTAGTCCAGCTATGTTCTGCTCCAAGGCTTACAATGATCTTATGACTAAACATGTTTTACCATCAAACATTTGTATGAAAGGTTTCGGCGGTCTACATACGGCTTCAATGGGTAGGGTTTAATTTCAACTCTTTATTGACGATTTGCACTTGGATAGCAGTGCCGAAATTACGAATACACAACTTATCGACATTGATTTAATACTTGGGCAACCAATAATTAACCACCCTAATGTGAGCCTTATTACGACGTCGTCAAGTGTTAAATTGTATCCTACAATTCAAAACGACAATTTTTTGACTGATATAAAATTGACCAACAATGACATTATAACCAAGGCCCCATTATACCTACAGTCCGATTTGGTACTCCCCTCCGGTGCGAGTTGTGACATTCCTGTTTATATCAAACACGATTTAGGGTCACAAACCATACTAATTTCGCGTCCAGTAGTATTTTCTCTTGGGGCATCTTCATTTTTCATATCGCAAGCTATTTTGGAAAAGATGCCTTATAGTTTACGCATTATAAATCTCGGTGACGTATGTATACAATGGCCAGCTGATAAACTCATTCGCCGCGCGGAAGTGTACGTCCAAAGCGAAGTTATGACAGTAGCAGATGTATCACACGCGGATTCCGCTACACATAAATATGTAAACTTAGATCCATCTACCATAGACATGGGTCAGATAAGCGAACATGACTCCACACAGTTACTAAGGATTTTAAATAACTACTCGCACTGTTTTGCTGAATGCTCAGGTGACCTTGGGTGCAGTGATTTAATAGAGATGAAAATAAAGACTACTACTGATCAACCCGTCTATTGTAAACCGTATCGGATGTCTTACAAACAAAACGAAATCGTAAAGCAAAAGGTTGATGAACTCGTTTCAGCAGGTATAGTCCGAGAGTCGACCTCTGATTATGCGAGTCCTGTCATTTTAGTTCGAAAAAAAGATGGAGATTATAGGTTATGTGTCGATTATCGTGCATTAAATTCGCGGACGGTAAAGGATCGATATCCGTTACCACACATGGATGATCAGATTAACCGGCTTGTAGGTAAAGTTTATTATACGACATTGGACCTGGCTCAAGGTTACTATCAAGTCAAAATGGATGAGGATTTGATGGAATGAAAATGAAAAATGAAATGAAAATATGAAAATGAAAATATATTTATTGTAGAATCAGTACATCAGCTTATTTAAGTAATACATCATGATATGATAGATAGAGTGCACTATTTTTAGATAAGCCTAGGAACGGTGTCCTGTGCCCTAAACTAGGTATTTGATATCTAAAACGTCTTTCGTAATTGCTGAGGGCCAATACGAATTCTTGAAAATGCCATTTGGCTTGGCAAATGGGCCAGCTGTCTTCTCACGGTTGATACGTCGCGAACTAGGTTCGTTAGAAAATAAACTAGCCATTTATCTCGATGATGTCACTATTCCCTCTGTCACAATTGAAGAGGGGTTAGACCTTCTAGAGCAAGTTTTAGATTTGCTCACACAAGCAAACCTAAAATTAAACGTCAAAAAATGCTCATTTTTAAAAACTAACGTTAACTGAGATAACAAAAGGCACTATTCGACCAGGCAATGCAAAGATTGAAAGCGTAGCACGCTTCAAGCAACCTCGCAATGTACACGAAGTGGGCCAATTTATTGGTTTAGCATCATATTTCAGAAGATAAGTGAAAGGCTTTGCCGAGATTGCTCGACCACTCACTTACCTGACAAAGAAAGGAGGAGAATGGGATTGGGGTTCAGAACAGGAGTCTGCATTAGAAAAATTAAAGACAATTCTAACGGAGAGGCCGTATTGGCTATATATGATGTATATGCCAAAACCGAACTTTGGGTGGAATTTTGCTTCAATATCAACGCGATGATCATTTAAAGCCTGTGGCTTATTTCAGTCGCGTAACTAGCCCTGAGGAGCAGGTTTACCACAGTTATGAATTGGAAACCCTGGCTGTAGTAGCGTCCTTGAAGCGTTTTCATATTTATTTGACTGGTATTACCGTTAAAGTTGTCACAGATTGTGCAGCTCTCAGAACGACGTTATTGAAGAGAGACTTAATTCCACGCATCGCCCGATGGTGGCTTACTATACAAGAGTTCAATATTGAGATTGAGTACCGACCTGGTATCCGGATGCAGCATGTTGATGCCCTTAGTAGGAACCCTGTGGATACGGTGTCAGTACTACACATAGAAGAATCAGATTGGCTTATAACTTTACAGCTTCAGGACGACCATACACAAAATATAATAAAACAACTGAAAGAAGGTAGCAAAAACCCGGATATTGTAAACAATTACAAGCTCGAAAATGGTTGTCTATATCGTAAAACGCTTTATGGTAATAGGTTTGTGATACCCAAACTTGCAAAATGGGGTTTATTACAAAAATATCATGACCAAATAGGACATGTAGGATTTGACAAATGCGAGAAAACCATAAAGTCGCAGTTCTGGTTTGCAGGTATGACACGGTTTATAAGAAAATATATTAACTCTTGTCTTACATGTGCGTATGCTAAAGGAAACCATGGCAAAAGAGAGGGTGAATTTTTTTTTTCTTGTCTCATCAATCTGTGTGAAACACCTATATCTGTGTGGAACTCTTCCATAATCTGTGTGAAAGACTAATAATCTGTGTGAAACATTGCAGCTATCTTTGTCAAACACTACAATCTGTGTGAAATATCATAATAATCTGTGTGAAATATTGCAACAGCAATCTGTGTGAGATAACGCAATAGCAATCTGTGTGTAAAATCATTATAATCTGTGTGAACTACATTATCGTCTGTGTGAACTATTAAAATAGTAATCTGGTTGGTAGAACATACTTAGCTACGTATAATTGAATAATGACTACATATCATGATCTTATCTTGATTGTTTGCCCTGTGTGAAATGCAAAGTTTCATTACCTACTGACATTTGAGTAGCATACAATAATTGTCAAAAATATTTACAAGGGAAAAAAGAAGGAAATATAGTATCACTGCATAAGTAGTGGTTGGCTCTTAGACTATAGTTATGGTGGTGAGCTTTCATGTGATGTTCATAGATGGCGCTGGTAAACTTACCTGATTGATGTGATGTTTTATCGATACAAGTTACTGTGCAAATGTTTGTTAAATTCCAGATTCACGTTGCCGGTGACAGGAACATGTCCATGGATCGGCGCGCGGCGCGGCCGATGATTCAGGATGGCCGAGTGTTACAACGACCGGCGCTTACACAGCGGAACTAGGACCCTAATTACTCACATTAATTATTTTATTGTATTTTAATATTTGTTTACGTAATTGTTAGTATCAATACTCGGTCTTCATTTTAAAAGTAGCTTAATAGTCAGATTTTGGTTGGATATAATTATTTTCCAGACTGGTTGTTTTGTATAAGTCAATCAGGGTATTTATTTAATTTCAAGTTAAGTTAAGCAGTGTCAAACAGTTAGTAATAATTATTAATTAATTTAATAATATTTAAAACTCGGTTGGTAATTCAATTAAACCGTCTGAATGGATTGTTGAATAACTAAGTACTTTAGTCGGCCGGATGGTTAGCGACGATCAGCGCCATGTGGCGGTTCTGGGAAGTTCGGGGGGAATGCAAATTGTAATAAAAAATCGCGGGAGGACTTTTGGCTGTAACTTTGTTTTCTACATGATAAACTGATTATTGAAATGAAACTTAAACGTATTTAATTTCTGCTACGGATCTCCGTAACACTACGGCTTCAGACTGTTTACTATGAGGGTTCAGAGAGGGTTCTTAGTTTGAATAGAGAGCAAGACATTTTGAAAGTAAGAGATTTGTAATTTCGAATTTAGATTGTTTTCTAAAAGACTAGGTACAAAATTAATTTCAATGTTTTTTTTTAAATTCATTCCTTCAACAAACATTTAGACGGTAACATGTTATACGCGGACGAAGTCGCGGGCAACAGCTAGTTCAATATAAATTCATGTAAAATTTTATCAAAAGTAAATAGTTTTACTAAATGAAACGTTTCTATATCATTTCCAACAAGAAATAATCAATTAATCCACAAGAAGGATTTAATTTGTTTAGTCGAGTAAGAATCCATTTGCCGTGAATTAAAAACAAACCTGTATAACCCGGTCAATTTAAGAATGCGCCGAGTCCATACATACACCTTGCTGCAAGGTGCCAACGTGTCTTATTCAGGATATAAACATAACTACACGAGTGTCGTAATGTTATTAAACACGCGTGTTTAATACCCAGGATTATGAGCCCAAAAGCGGCACAATAAGAGGCACGTTACGAGCAAATGTGTTGATATAGTTATTTGTGTCACAAGGGAGCAAAATTGTATATTTCCGGCGAGGGCGGTGTATTGAATCCTGAACGTAGCGAGGGATCCTACAATAGAATCCTGAGCGTAGCGAGGGATTCTAACGTAGGATCCTGAGCGTAGTGAGGGATTCAAGTGTTAACGCCCAAGACGAAAATAATTTTGCTCCTGAGTGACACATGTAACTTTTCACACCGACAATGAGGAAAACATTTGCAAAAAAACAAAAAAAACAACAACAAATAACAAAAAAAACAATAACAAAAAAAACAAAACAAAACCAAAACAAACAAAATCAAAAAACAAACGAAACAAAAAAATAAAAATAGAAAAAAAAGAAAAAATAACAAAAAAACACGAAACAAAAAGAAAATAACAAAAAATACAAAGAATACAAAAAAACAAAAACGAAGAAAATAAAAAAAAACACGAAAATACAAAAAAAAACGAAACAAAAAACAAACGAAACTAGAAAACAAAACAAAAAGCAAACGAAACTAAAAAACAAAAAATTAAAAAAAAATACAAAAAAGACCAACAAAAAAAAAACACAAAAACAAAAGAAAACGGAAAAAAAATTAAACAAACAAGAAACAAAAACAAAACAAAAACAACAAAAAAAAGAACAAAAAACAAAAAAAATTACATAAAAGACGAAAAAAAAACAACGAAAAAACCAAAAAAAATAACAAAAACAAAAAAAACTAACAAAAATACAAAAAAATCGACCAAAAAAAACAAAAAAGAAACAACAAAAACTGAAACGAACAAAAATAACAAAAATACAAAGAAAAAAAAACAAAAACAAAACAAAAAAAAGATAAAACAAAAAAAAATATCTTCATATATTTATATTTATATTTATACGTACATTGCACGTAGAACCGATGGCCGTTGGGGCGGAAAGGTTCTCGAGTGGCGACCACGTACCGGAAGGCGCGGCGGGGGTAGGCCCCCACAAGGTACACTGATGACCTGGTAAAGGTCGCGGGAGTCCGCTGGATGCGGGTGGCGCAGGACTGGTCACTTTGGCACTCTTTGGGGGAGGCCTATGTCCAGCAGTGGACGTCTTTCGATTGATATGATGATGATGATGATGATGACGATGATATATATACGTTTGTCGATTACGATGAAATTACAATCGATTATTTTATCAAGATTCTAGGTATGGCACATTGCGTAAATGCTACAAGCCAATGAATAAATTAAAAAAGTAGCTTGAACAGAAAAGTAGCATTTTGGTCCCTCTCGTCGGGGACCAAAACTTACTTTTCTGAATGAGAGGTGTGAAAATATATTTTTTAATACATTTCTTACTTGTTGTTTTTCTTATTTTTTCGCAACTGCATTAAAAAACGTCGTTCGATACACGTGCTCGCCTGCGGCTCATTTCATAAACCCACACTCGTGTTTAATGCCATTCATTATGTACAGTCACATAAACTACTATAAGAACTTTGTTCACCTTCATAATGTCCATTGCGACCTTTTGGTTGGGCTGTGTCAGAGCCGATTGTAATAATACTGGATATTCATTCTTTGTTAAATCCTCATATATCGGGTGATAGTCTTTAAAAATACCACGATTACTTCTTAAAAAAGCCATTTTTTGCATGCCAGAAGAAATTAATTGTCTCCTTGTCACTGCTTTTCCTTTTATTTGCGGTATCCATGGGGGTGGAGCCACCCCCTACCCCCGTCTCCACCACTCATGCGACTATGATTAAATCGAGACTTACAAATTCAACGTATAACAGCAAGAAAACAAGAATGATATGAAAAGAAAAAGGGCTTCAAATCAAATTAATTAATGAAATTGAAAAAATCCGCTGTTTAACTTCAACTTTCCCGCCCTTTTATTTCGTAAAAATACAATTGTCGTAAACACGGGTAGTGTTGTAACTAAATTCAAATCTGTATGTCGAAATTTTATCGACATGAATTATTTATGTATAGGCGTTTAGGGGCGCAATAATTGGACGCCGAAAACATACGACAGAAAATATTCGAAACATTTCAAATCGGACTGTTTCGTTATTATTAAAAAAGCGGGCAAGTGCGAGTCGGACTCGCACATGAAGGGTTCCGTTAAATAAATTGCAGTTTACGATTTATGACGTATTAAAAAAAAACTATTTACCAGATCTCGTTCAAACCAATTTTCGGTGGAAGTTTGCACGGTAATGTACATCATATATTTTTTTGAGTTTTATCATTCTCTTATTTTAGAAGTTACAGGGGCCCCCATACACATTTTACCACTTTGGAAGTGTCTCTCGCGTAAACTATTCAGTTTAGAAAAAAATGATCTTAAAAACCTTTTTCTACTCCTGTACCGTTATCTGTCATTTATATAGGCTGTAGCTCAAATACAATGACACCACTAATAAGTCGTCGAAAAACTCTATGCTCTATGGCCCAAAAACGCACTGATCAGCGTACTTTTTTGGTTCATACATTTTTCATAAAAGCACTGTTTAACTTTTTTTTAAATCGGCCGCTATATTGCAGTTGTGCCAACTTCATAAACATATATTTCGAAATAAAAGTATTTATTTACGATTTAACATTTGTATATTATAAATTATTTACTACAATAATGATAAATTATCATCTATTGTGTGTTAAATTACATGTTTTATAAATTATTGGTATTATTTATAAAAATAAACAGTTCGGATTCGGTCCGGGTCCGGATTTGGTTTGGTTCGGATGGCAAGTGCAAACAAATTAAAAATAAAACAAACCATAAGCAAGAACTGTCACATTTCCGATTTCCCACCAAAATACAGTTCAAAATGAAAAAACGAAAGATGATAAACCATTAGTCCTAAACGATTAAGATTATTCGTGTTTGTGAAGACAAAAGTGTATGTTCCTTTTAAAATGGTCGAAGAAATTAATAACTGCACTCCTGAAGAAATTGCGTGAGTAGCAAAAGTACGAATAGAAAACTTGCTGCCTGAAAAGTTTAACTATTCTGTAGTCTGCTATTTATTTAAAATTTGTCGTAGAAAAAGTATTGTATGCAACGGTGTATAACTGGTCTAAAAACGCTCGTGGCGTCTTTAATTGCGATGCTCGCCAAGGCTCGCGTCGCAACCCACGCCACTCGCCTTTTAAGACCCTTCTTATACAACAGTTGCATAAAATACTATAATATTATTTTTGAAGACCTATCCAATAATACCCCACACGTATGGGTTTGATGAAAAAAAATTTTTTGAGTTTCAGTTTTGTGTATAAAACTTAATGTTTTTTTTAGATTTTTGTATAAAAACCTTAATGCGGTTCACAAAATACATATACATACCAAGTTTCAACAGTATAGCTCTTATGGTTTCGGAAAAAAATGGCTGTGACATACGGACGGACAGACAGACAGACGGACATGACGAATCTATAAGGGTTCCGTTTTTTGCCATTTGGCTATGGAACCCTAAAAACATAATTAAGACGCTTGTTGCCAGATGCGATACCTACAGTTTTTCAGAGACCGCTTGAGGTAAGTTGGAAAAGTGAGTTTTATGACTGACATTGAAGTCCAGATGAATTAGTTTGATTTAAGTTTTGTATATTTAAAGACTTTGTGGATAAGCTATCAGTCAACTATTTCTAGAGTGATACTCGACTGCATATAGAATATACAAAGGCGACAAAGTTGAAAATCAGCTTTCTATGAAAAAGTGCATTCATTCAAGATTAGCTGCCTCTACACTAACTACATTGATTTTCTGTATATATCCAATACTAATATGTATTATAAATGCGATAGTAACTGCGTCTGTCTGTTTGTTTCTTACCTTTCCATGCTTAAACAGCTGAACTGATTAAGATGAAATTCGGTATCGAGGCAGTTTGAATCCTGAGATTGTATCCCGGAAATCATCCCCTACGAGGTTGATATAGGGCCGGAATACGTTCCCCCCCGAGGGAGCTCGCCTTGTTGGGGCGGGGGAGCTTAGTAACTGTGGACTGGTCACCCACGGCGAAGCTAAGAGGTACCCAGGGCCGGCCTGTTTGGGCTGCCGGCTGGCCCGAGGAGGGCGCTCCTAGCGGGCTTGCCTAAGCCCGCTTAGGATGCGTTGGGGAGGGACCGCAGAAGAAGTTCTCACGCGCTATCTTCTGCGGCCGAGGTGGGATCGCAGGGGGAGAGGCGTGTTGGTATAACGGTGCGCCACTCTCCCTACCCCCTGCGAACTTGGCGGGGCCGTTCCGCTGAAGCGGTATTGGTGGGACCGCAGAGGAAGAGGAATGCCGGTATTACGGTGCGCCGCTTTCCCTATCCTCTGCGGCCGAGTCGTGGTCGGTGGCGGAACCACAGACCTGATCCGCCACCGGGTGCTGGATTTTCCGCACCCATGATCTCCTCGTAGCGGACTCAGTGGGGTCCGCTACTGAACAGGTGGAGATCGAGGAGGCAGGCGCGCCAAAACATCTGGCGTGCCTCACGTGGAGGGCCCCCGGGCATCCGCGAAGGAGCCGCTTGTGGGCGTCTGCCGCCGGTGGGGTCGCGGATGTGTGCGCAAGCGTTCCCGTGTCCTCGCCATAAGGCGGCGAGGTGGCAAGTGGGGGGGTTTTTAGTGGGTACACCGTGGGTCTCATTAGCCCATACGGGAGTCCCACATAACCACTCGGGTCACCCCCTGCGGTTTACTATTGAGAAGCATAAAATCATTAATACTAATATAGTTACGCATAATTACTTTACGCCGAAAATAAGATATGCATAAGTCACATTTCGCATATTTTTTTATGCATAATATTAAAAAGCATAAATACAGAAAGCATAACCCTCATTAAAACTAATAACAAAAACCATAAACATGAATACCCATAATAATCAATTGACATCATATCAAATTGCATAACGCTATTATCATATTAAAAGGAGTAGGTACGTATCACAATGTCTAAAATTAAAAAAAACTAACGTTAAATAGTTTAAGTGATTTTAGCCTATGGTTTACTTAGTAGTAAATTGCCTAATTGTCATTAGTAGTAAGTTTTAATAATAGTACATTATGATACAAGTGTGCTAAGTTGGTCATTACACTCGAGTCGGTTTTTAAGCCTGAGCCGAAGGCGAAGGCTTAATGGAGACGAGAAGTGTAATGACCAATGCTCACGTGTTTCATACGACGTTTTTCAACACATTTGCGAGGAAAAAATAAATAAAATAAAAAATTAAAATGTTAAAAGATATGTAATGAAAAGGCACTAGTGCGATAATGTAATGTAAAAGTCACGGCATGGGTAATATTCTGCATTATTTTGCTAATATTTAAAAAGATATGTAATGAAAAGGCACTAGTGCGATAATGTAATGTAAAAGGCACGGCATGGGTAATATTCTGCATTATCAGTGTAAATACGCTGTAATAAGACCTACTTTACGAGCAGGTGTGTTGAAAAAGGTTTTTCCGTTATTTTATAAAAAAAATAACCTCGAAGACGAACCTCTTCTAATATTTGATGCCCACCCAGCTTTGCTCCCGCTTTCGTCTTCGAGATTTTTTTTTTATAAAATAGCGGAAAAACTAATAATATCATTTTAGGTATTTTGACCAGCTTCATTCATTTAGACAACTGAAATTATGGAAAATGACAGATATACCAACTAATTATTAGCCCAAACAATAGTATGCCTAATGTATATTCGGCCAATACACATTAGTCTAGCTAAAATTATGCTAATAGCCGTAGTATGCCAGAAAACAGTAGGCCAAAATATTACTGTGCGAAAGTACTATTATGCCACAAATAATTATGCCAAACCAATTATGCGAAACTGCATTAGTCTAAAAACCATTATGCGATCCAAGGGGATACCCCCCCTGCCCCCGGGTGGTATGCGTAAGGCATTTTCCCCCCCTAAACAATGTAAACTTGGTTTTTTTGAATGGCACGCGCGCGCGCTCTTTGCGTATTCAGCCAAACCACGAAAACCGAAACTCGAAGTTCGTATATCTGCATTCCTGTCATTTGTTAGTGCGATAGAGATAGAGATCTTCGAACGGCATTCGAAGTTTTCCCTCTCTGTCGCACTTATGTACGAACTTGTAAGTATGACAGAGAGGGGAAACTTCGAATGCCTTTCGCGGTAGGCCCTCTGCATTCCTGTCATTTGTTAGTGCGATAGAGATAGAGATACCCGAATATTTTCGAACTCCGAAGTTCGTGGTTTAAAAGAAAATACGGATGTCGGATAGATCTAAATTAATATTTTATGTGTAAATATGGTTAAAAATATTTGGAAATACTATTGTTGTTATTGTTTTAGTATATTTGACTAGCTTTAAGTTTAATATTGTACGTCCGAAATGGGCAAGCTGTTGGACTTTATTTTACCCAAAACAACTAAATGTACACAGTTCTGATAATAAAGAAATCTTATTTTATCTTATCTTATCGAAAAAAGGGATGTAGACACTAAACAAAATAATCATAATGTTGTATTATCTCGAAAAAAACAACGCAAGAGGCTATATAGGTAATCACTAAGTTATAAGTGTCTAAAGTTTTAAGAGGGGGTTTGTTGCGTCACTTTTCCGCAAAACGCACCTTTATAATGAAACGATTGTTTTAACTATGACGCTCGAGGATCGTGACGTCACGGTCTCTGATCGTTTTCTCACTCTAACAAGCGACATTAAAACGGTTGTAGCTTCGTAATTTTTTGAGATATTTGAATGAGTTTTTCGTTTCTTCTTTCTTTTGAAGTGAGTCTTCAGCTACACCTCTATTTGGAAGACAAGCGGAAAGAATCCATACTATCCATACTAATAACCCATACTTCCATACTAATATTATAAATGCGAAAGTGTGTCTGTCTGTCTGTCTGTTACCTCTTCACGCCTAAACCGCTGAACCGATTTATATGAAATTTGGTATACAGATAGTTTGAGCCCCGGGGAAGGACAAAGGGTAGTTTTTATATCTGAGGGGCTGAAATTGGGGGTGGAAATTTGTATGGAGCTACTTAAACCGCTGCACTGATTTAGATGAAATTTGGTATATAAATAGTTTGAGTCCCGGGGAAGGACATATAATAGGTTTTATCCCGGAAATCACTCCCTAAGGGGGTGAAATGGGGGGTAAAAATTTGGATGAATCCCGTTTATATGAAATTTGATATAAAGGTCGTTTGAGTCCCGAAGAATGACATTATGTAGATAGTTTTTATCCCGAAAATCATTCCCTAAGGGTATGAAATAGGGGGTGAAAGTTTGGATAAAATCCATGTACCTAGATGAAATTTGGTATAGAGATAATTTGAGACCCTTCGAAGGATATAGAATAGTTTTTGCCTCGGAAATCATCCCTTAAGATGGTGGAAGTTTGTTTGCATTATATTTTCTAAGTAAAAGTTCTACGCGGACGAAGTCGCGGGCAACAGCTAGTATATTATAAGGGCGCTACAAACATTTTACATATGGCTATAATGTGCACTAGTGAGCTAGTGATCACCTGATAAAACTAACTCTGTATTGATATCCATTATAAATTATTTCAACGTCATAAAGTAACAATAAAAACGGTGCAACGCTTGGAAATAGTTACAATTTAGCTATAGACAGTGAATGCAAAGTGGAAAAAAGACATAAAGTGACTTAATTTTTAAAAACAAAATGTGATCGGTTGAAAGTGACAGTTCGAAACATAAACATTACTTATAATTTCCTGTTTTATGGAAGTTAGAGGACGGCAGAAGTGTAAACTTGGTAAAAATAATTAGCTCGTTCCATATAAAAGTGAATTAACTCAATCAAAACAAATATATCTGTATGTATGAACAATGAAAACAACGGACTTAACGACCTAATTTGCAAGAGTCAATGTGGTTATACGCGAGTGAACGCTGCCATTTTAGACAATAGTGATAGCTGGTGTGTGAGAAAAACTATTTGGCAGAATATTACTTATAAACTGTATAATATATTGAGCAAAAAGCCTTTATAACCTGCAAATTGTATTATTTATTGTTATCAGCGCCATCTAGAGGCGAGTAGATAAACCAGCACAAATTTTTTTCGCTAAAGAAGGAGTTCAATATCAGGCAACACTGTTGCCGCTACCTGTCACAAGAGGGCACTAAACACAAGACACAGCAAACATGGATTCAAAAATTGAGCAAATCATGCTGTCTCTTCAGCATATTCAGAAAGAACTAGAGAACCAAAAGAATACTATAGAAAAAAGTGGTGAAAATGTTACAGAAAGGATACAAAAGTCACTCGACGAAAAGTTTTGCTTACTGGAAGAAAAATATGACAGCCTGAAGGAGCGTGTAGAAAACAATGAAAAAAGGTTATATTTCCTAGAAAAAAATGCGCGGCAACGAAATTTAGTCTTCTTTGGTATGGCAGAATCTGAAAAATCCTACTTTGATTTGGAAAACCTCATCCTGAGTTTCATCAATAAATATCTTTCAATTGAGATTGATTATAGGGATATAGAATCTCTAAAAAGAGTAGGTAAAAAAGCACAAAACCCGCGCCCTATCGCCGTGACATTCACAAACCTGCGCAAAAAAATCGAAATCCTGAAACAAAAGAAAAAACTTAATGAATCAGGTTTCTACATCCAGGAAGACTATCCCATCCAAATATTAAAAATCAGGAAAGAACTTCAAGTACAAGCTAAACTGGAGCGAGAGAAAGGGAACAAAGTAATGATCAAGTACGACAAACTAATAGTACTGAATAATGAGTCTGCTGCCACACCCAATAACAATAAAAAAAGAAATCTTTCACTGTCCCCTCAGAACGAGTCAGGCCAATACAACGAATCCACCAGACATATACAAATAAATAAGAAGAACAAAACTTCAAAGGAATTAACTCGAAGCAATTCGAGCAGCACTACGAGCACAAATACACCCAGTATAAATAAGAACAAACATTCTTTGATGAACTTTGTTACTACTACAAGCAGAAACGATACTAACCAGAGCCCGAACACCAGTCAAAATAAATAACAACTAGCGCCTCCTCCTGAAAATTATATTACAACAGAAATATGTCATACTACTACAAATCTTCCAACCCGGCCGGTCACCGTGGAAGATCAAGACCAAAACCCTCCAAAGAAAGGAAATGAAAACAATTCAGAAATTAAAATAAACATTCCAACCCAAGAAGTACTTGACTCAAGGTCAAAAAAAAGTAACAAACTCTACGTACTTACGTACAATGTCAGGACATTGTCATCATACGAAAGTCTCATCGAGCTTAATGAAGCGCTTAGAAATGTAAAATACGATATTATAGGCTTATCCGAAGTAAGGCGCATGGGAAACTATATTGAAGAATACGATGACTTTATATTTTGTTATTCGGGAAATACACCTGGAAAATATGGAGTAGGATTTCTAATAAACAAACACCATAAAGAGAGTATTGAAAGCTTCTCTGGCATCTCTGAAAGAGTCGCAATTTTAAACTTAAATATAGAAGGAAATGCACTTTCAATCATACAAGTATATGCACCCACGGAAGCAGCGAGAGAAGAAGAGATTAACAACTTCTACACCAATCTATACAAAGCTATTGATGTAGCACACAAAAGCTTTATAATAATGGGCGACTTAAATGCCAAAATAGGAAAACCTAGAAAGGACGAATACTTAATAATGAAATTAAATGGATACGGAGAAAGAAACCAAAGAGGGCAAAGACTCATTGACTTCGCTCTCGAGAACAAACTAGCAATTTTAAACACCTTTTTTAAGAAAAAAACCAATCGAAAGTGGACCTGGAGATCACCATGCGGAAAATTCAAAAATGAAATCGACTACATCCTCTCTAACCAACCAGCCTGGTTTCAAAACATAGATATATTGAACCTCAATTTCCCTTCAGACCATAGACCTGTAAGAGCGACAATAACTTTGAAAAAACAAAAGGAGTCTAGAACTGGATACGCAAGCTCCCAAAACTCTACATTAAAGCACGAAGAAGAAAAAATGAAATACATACAGCTAATCTCGTCCCACTTACCGGAACTATTACCTGGACAAGAAAACACCTCGGTTCAAAAATACCACGACAAAATACTAAAGACTGTCACTTCTAGCCTCCAGGGTGCACGATCAACAAATAAGAGTACAGACAGACCCCATACCATTTTATCTGATCGCACGCTGTTACTTATGAAACGAAGACAAGCAATACAACATATTCAAAACAAAACTAGATCAACTAGAAATGAACTATCAGCGTTATACAAGCTTACAAATAAGTATATAAAATATGATTACGCCAATTACAGAGCTAAAACAATAGAGAACCATCTAACAAAAACCGGTAGCTCAAAAAAGGCTTTTAAGGAACTGCGAACAAATAAATCATGGATTGATGGACTTAAACGAGCAGGCAAAACACACAACAATCGCAACGACATAGTGAATATAGCTACAGAGTTCTACAAATCTCTCTACAGCGCTCAAATAAATGAAAATGTAACCTGCTATAACAACACATCCTGCACAGACAGAAATACGAAGAGAAGTATAACATTAATATCGGAAGAAGAAGTTTTAAACGCTATAAAAAGATTAAAGCTAGATAAAAGCCCTGGTTCAGACACCATTACAAACGAGGCCATAAAAATAGCCCAAACTCTACTGATGACTCCAATAACACATTTATTCAATCGCATATTGGAAACAGCCGAAACGCCATCACAATGGTCTGAATCAAATATTATCCTGATATACAAGAAAGGAGATCCGAACGATATCGCAAACTACAGACCTATAAGTTTACTCCCATGTTTTTATACACTATTTTCATCCATCTTAAACCAAAGAATAAGTATCACTCTAGAAACCAAACAACCAATAGAGCAGGCAGGCTTTCGTAAAGGCTACTCTACGATCGATCATATACACACATTGGAACTCATAATCGAAAAATATCAAGAACGACAGAGAGCGCTTTACGTAGCCTATATAGACTACAAAAAAGCTTTTGACACCGTATCTCACTCAAGTATATGGCAAGCATTAGAAGACCAAGGAGTCGAAGAACAATATATCCAAGTTATTAGAAGTATCTACACCGAAAATATAGGAAAAATAAAACTAGAAAAAATTGGTCCCCCTTTTACTATTCAAAGGGGAGTGAGACAAGGAGATCCACTGTCTCCTAAATTGTTTATCGCAATATTGGAATCGACTTTAAGCAAACTGAACTGGAAAAATCTTGGTTTGAACATAAATGGTAACTATCTCAGCCATCTACGTTTTGCAGACGATTTAGTTATCCTATCAGAGTCTAGCCAGCAACTTCAAATCATGATCGCATCATTGAATGCAGTAAGCAAGAAGGTAGGCTTAGAGATGAATCTCACAAAGACCATGATAATGACAAATAGCGAAAAAACAAGAATATTGGTTGACAACGAAGTTATAGTATATACAGAGTTTTATACGTATCTTGGCAAACAAATAGGTTTTAACAGACAAGCGAACTACTTAGAAATAGAACGACGAACACAACACACTTGGAACAAGTACTGGAGCCTAAGAGAAATATTTAAGAGCACTTTACCAATAAACATAAAAACAAGAGTGATGTCATCATGTCTTTTACCTTGTCTAACATATGCCTGTCAAACATGGAAGTTCACTGCCAGCATAAAAAACAAAATAACATCATGTCAAAGGGGAATAGAGCGCAGCATGCTCAATCTGAAAAAGATACAAAAAATAAGACATACAAAGATACGTAGCGTCACAAAAGCTACCGATGCTCTAAGTTTCGCCCGAAAACAAAAATGGAAATGGGCAGGACACGTAGCGCGTCTTCAAGACGAGCGATGGACCAAAAGAATAACATCGTGGAAGGGACCAAAAGGAAAACGTCGCAAGGGGAGACCCTTCACAAGATGGGAAGACGACATCGTTGGAACTGCTGGTTCCTCCTGGACACGAATAGCCCAGGATAGAGAGAGGTGGAACCTTTTGGAGGAGGCCTATACCCGCTTAGGGGTTCATTCAGAATTTAGTTCTTAGATCTTAATCATAAATATTAATGTTACTAAAAATGAAATAAAGGCTTTTTTATTTTATTTATTTATTTTATAATGTGCACAAGTCATGCTCGAGTTAAAGCCTCTCTAAAAAAATAAAGAACCCGCGGAATTGAGAACTTCCTCCTTTTTAGAAGTCGGTTACAAATATGTAAATTACTTCCACTAAAAATCCATAAAATGGTGAGGGTTAAAAAGTAACTTGTCTGAATTTGTAGTGAATATTCACAGTAAGTATCGATATCGATAACTTGCAAGGAAATATCTTTCGCTGCACTCAATCTCGAGCGAGCGAGAGAGCGAATCACATCGTGTGAGCGAGAAAGCGGAGACAATGACGTATGAAGACCTGGCAGATAACG
This sequence comes from Epinotia brunnichana, assembly GCA_963854355.1. NCBI lineage: Eukaryota > Metazoa > Arthropoda > Insecta > Lepidoptera > Tortricidae > Epinotia > Epinotia brunnichana. The sequence continues at coordinate 9,783,024 of OY977956.1, forward strand.
TAGTTCTATCCCTTTCTTACTCGTTGTTCAGTACGTAAGCTCAAAGAGATCGGATGTATAGAAAACGTTCAATTTATTAGGGCATATCTGCCTTTCTCTGTAATCTGTGCATTAGCGTTTATTTTAATTTGTATTGTGGTATTTCAAACTAGCTAAAGTATGAATGAGCTGTCATGTCAAAATCAATATCAAATGACAATGTCACTGCCATCCAAAACCTTGTTTGAAGTCCCGTCTCTTATTCTTATATTCTCTTTGCCTAGTACTAAGATTGGCTGCCCTGGCAGTATGGCCCATGGTCTTAGCCACTCCGAATAGACGAATTTAAAAAAAAAATTGTTTGTTTACATTCGATTCATTCCAAATCCAGAGGGCCTACCGCGAACGGCATTCGAAGTGTTCCCTCTCTGTTGCACTTACGTACGAACTCGTAAGTATGACAGAGAGGGGAAACTTCGAATGCATTTCCCGGTAGGCCCTCAGTCTTGTGTTCATGTTGCCCAAAGTCTCTGAAAGATGATTTATAATATAATATGCGAGGCTTTTGCCACGACTTCGTCGGTGTGATATTTACGAGTATATGTCCCATGATAACTTTCAACCGGGTGACTTCTAGGATTAAAAGTATCCTATATTGTGATACAGGCGACAAAGTGACTGGACTTTGTGCAAGATAGTGTCCATCGTGTCGAGAGTGGAATACTTATGGCGCGCTGCCGTAAAGATGTGAAATTGGTTATGAACGTTCTGAATGGTGAAATGGAGTGAAGGTTTTATTATGTACGTTTCAGTAAATTTTCGACATAAAACGTGACATAAAACTTAGTGTGCTAGGGCCTCAGATGGATACTGGGTGGTTATAGTTAACTTGGTGGAGTTAGTAGTTGCTACATACATTTGCCAACAATTAAAAATAGTGTATTGGAATGGAACTCTTGCACCAGTCACCTTCATAGAGGCTCATTGATAGACAGAGGTACACAATACATAGTCAAGCAATGTAAGGGAAATCAAAAGTTAGATCAGTCAATGCGGAGCCACACTCTGAAGATATATTGTTATTATAATTCTATTATTTTATTCTGTTTTTGTTATTTTAGATGTATGTTCTTCCTATTGACTTACTATTGCTTGTTTTTTTTATTTTTGACATAATGTGAATGAATTTATTTTAATGCTACGGTAGCCTAGTGGTTCAGGCATGCGGCTGTCAAGTGGTGGTCGTGGGTTCGAATCCCGGCTCGTACCAATGAGTTTTTCGGAACTTATGTACGGAATTACCGTTAGCTTTTCGGTGAAGGAAAACATCGTGAGGAAACCGGTCTAATCCCAATAAGGTCTAGTTTTCCCTCTGGGTTGGAAGGTAAGATGGTAGTCGCTTTCGTAAAACTTAGTGCCTATGCCAAATCTTGGGATTAGGTGTCAAAGCGGACCCCGGGCTCCTTTAGGGGCACAACTGGGAATAATAACGCTAGGAGGATGATGATTATTGTAATTTATATTGTATTTGCATGCATTTGAATGTTAAAAAGCGAAAGATTTTGATTGATTGAGCTGGATTTAGGTAGGTCTACCAGCTAGCTCCATTATCAGGCCAACTTGATGCTAATATTGCACATACTTGCATGGTTTCAAATTTATGTAACTATTGGAAGAGGATGAAAATCAACTTAATTTTTGGTATACATTCAATTATTTGTACTCCATTTAAAAAGCAACTTTATTACGAGCCCGCTAAATAAAATGTAAATAATCTCAATTATTTACCAGTGGCGCTAGTGAGCATGTGAATGGGCTCTTAAATAATCAAAATTTTTATCATTGGCGCTAGTGAGTATGTGAATGGGCTCTTTTATTACTAATTAATAATAAATAAATGATTGATTTCACAAAACACTTGTTACATGATATGGGGTATATCCAGCAGACTCTAACCTAGGCTGTAGGCTGCCTGTATCTTGGCAGTCTGCGAGTGTGAATAAACAAGATTTACTGATTGTTCTTTTTTGCACAGTTGCTATGGCCACCATCATTAGATCAGCTTGGTGGTGCTATAATATAGTGGTGTCACCAATTACTCACCAATTAATTACATAAGTAAGATGCCAAATTTGTCAAGCTCAATAGGATATCATAATCATCATCATCATATCAGCCAAAAGATGACCATGATGATGACCTGGTAAAGATTGCGGATATCAGCATGTAGCAGAAAAATATATTTCAAATTTTAAAGGACATCTTAGTTACATACAAACAGTGCTAGTTAATATTATAAAATAAAAATAAATAAAAAAAAATAAAAATCATTTATTTCAGACTCATAGAATCCATAAGTTTGTTAGTACATAAAATAATTTTAAAGCTAAATGTTAGTAGGCAAAACAGAAAAGAAAAGAAAAGTATAATTTGTACGCTGAGAGGCACTGTGTCGTTCAGGGCAAAACTCAAGAGTTATTTTACCCTCCCCGTCACAATGCCAACCCAGGACATCTTAGTTGCATACAAACAGTGCTAGTTAATATTATAATGCTTGTAAATAACTACAACTTAGCAAAGTTGAAAAACTTTTCATTTCCAAGTTTAATATCTCAAAAACGGCTGGATCGATTTAGTTGAAACGTAACTAAGAATCACCTCGATCACGTCAGCTTTCGGATAAAAAAACCCGCATTCAAAGCGGTCCATTCGTGTAGGAGCTACGATGCCACAGACAGACACACAGACACACAAACACGTCAACTTATAACACCTCTTTTTCCGTCAGTGGTTATAAATTAATAGTGTTGTGAATTGTTACCTTAGGTTTGTTATTTAGGCTTAAATTAGTATGTGGAAAAGGATGTACTAGGAATAAATTCATCAGCCCACAACAGGGGTGCTCCACATTGATTACTGGTCTGTAACCTGTTCTGTGGCTCTGGTAAATTTGTATTTATGGTTATATCACAGATAGAATGAAGAAACAGTTTATTCAGATTTGTAACTTCACCCATAACTATGTACCTTTCAATGTATGTCCAGAATGTAATCATAATCAAATCTTGTAAAATTTTCACCCACTTCACTTTAAAACGTGGACGTATGTATAATATAGGTGTGACAGTATAATGATTTGGTAGATGGGTAATGTTTGAAGGTAATAAGTTTCTGCCAAAAGATTTCTGTCTGCATCATAATCAATACATAGTATAAAACAAAGTCGCTTCCCGCTGTCTGTCTGTCTGTCTGTCCCTATGTATGCTTAGATCTTTAAAACTATGCAACGGATTTAGATGCGGTTTTTTTAATAGATAGAGTGATTCAAGAGGAAGGTTTATATGTATAATATATGCATGTGTTAATTGTATTATACATATAAACCCGTACGAAGCCGGGGCGGGTCACTAGTAATGTATATATGCTAGGTGGTTCTAGGACTTCATTGCTTAGAGATAAGGTTTAGGGTAGGTACTTTGACCAGCCATCAACTAATAATTGACAGGGTATTAATAACAGCTTTAAAATTTAGTTCTAATATTTGACCTGAACAAACATACATAGTATCTACATTGCAAAATCAAAAGCGGCCAAGTGCGAGTCGGACTCGCACATGAAGGGTTCCGTGAAATAAATTGCGGTTTACGATTTATGAAGTATTAAAAAAAAACTACTTACTATATCTCGTTCAAACCAATTTTCGGTGGAAGTTTACATGGTAATGTACATTTTATATTTTTTTTAATTTTATCATTCTCTTATTTTAGAAGTTACAGGGGGGGGGGGGGACACATTTTACCACTTTGGAAGTGTCTCTCGCGCAAACTCTTCAGTTTAGAAAAAAATTATATTAGAAACCTCAATATCATTTTTAAAGACCTATCCATAGATACCCCCCCCCACACATATGGGTTTGATGAAAAATTTTTTTTTGAGTTTCAGTTCTGAGTATGGGGACCCCTAAAACACACTAATACATAATACACAATACATCTACTTACCAAATTTCAACAGTATAGCTCTTATAGTTTCGGAAAAAAATGGCTGTGACATACGGACGGACAGACAGACAGACAGACAGACAGACGGACGGACATGACGAATCTATAAGCGTTCCGTTTTTTGCCATTTGGCTACGGAACCCTAATAAAAGCTGGTGAAATTAAATTTTTATAAACATATAAAATACTGTGATTACAGAAATAAACCTACAAAAACTTGTAAATGCTGCATCCACCATGTCTTTCCTGCACTGCAGACTTCTACATATGGTGCCAAACACTAGAAGCAAGTCAGTCAGTCAGCATTCTGTCAGGTGACTTGCGCACCCCATGTGAGTATGTCAATATAATTATGATACATATACTGTTCAGGACTCTGGCTGTGGGGTAATTGGACTTAAGTCCCCACACAAGCCTAGTGTGGGTTAAGGATCTAGGTAGATCATTAAATTAATTTTCAGATGCAGATGCAGAGATTTAGGTTTTATCACTACATTTGTAAATTGTTTCCGTATTGATATCAAGTTAAGCATCCATATGTATCAATTAACACCGATAATACAAATGAAACATTTGATCTAAAACTAGCATGCTTCTGAAGGTGATCTGTGGTTTGTTGTGATATTATGGTTTTCCCATCTAGCCCATGACTACCCAATAAGCACTTAAATTTCACCCCTTATTATATCATACATTTATCTGAAACTCTCTTTAGTATTTCATATCGAGGTAGTAATCACATTTAAAATCTACCCACCACTTACTTTAATCGCAAACTTCCTAGTGCGTGTAGTGGCGGCGCTGTAAGCGCAGAAATTAATATGCTAGCAGTGTTAGTTCCAATTTTAGCCACCCTACCTAGTAACTTTGTCATTTAACTTGTGTAGCATGGAGGGAGCCGCCATTTGCTACTTCAGTCTTCAATCTCGACTCGAGCGCACAGGTACGTGTTAATTTAGGAATTTTGCATGTGGCATGTGATTTAAAGAGCTTATTTTTGTGGTTACATCAATCGTCATTATCATCAATGTACACTTAGTATTGGAGATTTCTGTCCTGGATTTGGCGAGAACGAAAAATATTCTCAAAGGTAATACCGATCTGTTACAATTTATTCAAAACGTCACATTACATTAAAATCTGAACAAATATGTATTATTACTCATTAGTCTTAGGCTTTGTTATATATTTAAGTGTGTATTTATCAAAGACTACCATTATCGCGCCTAGTAACCGCAATACAAGCGTTGAACAGTGGGTGTGGCGATTTTGTATAAGTTTCGTAGTATTTTTAAGCCCCACGAAAACGACGAGTGTTAAATATGTATATATTTATTGCGAGCTTCGGCCCGCGACTTTTTACGCATTACAATTATAGACTAGGTACGTATTTAGATGTACCTATAAGCATTAATACTAGAAATGTCTTGTCAAATTAGTACCTAGTTCTTGCGTGAAACAGTATAAAACAATATCACTAAATTGGTGTTTATAATATTAGAATGATAGAACCTAAAGCCGTGTGAATGACATAAATTATGTCAATAACCTAACCTATTTTGATTACTTACCTATGTTCACGTGGCAAATATATACCATTTATATACTCTTGTCTTCAGTGATTAACCTTTATGACAGACTTCCAAAAACGAGGTGGTTTTCAATTCGTCATATTTATTTAATACTATTTTCCCGCGTGGCGTGGCGTGGCTGCTCCCGCTTATTGCAGGGAACGCAAGCAGGCCCGCGGTGTAGAATATAGAATATGTACCTACATCCATTCGATATTTTAATGAAATAATTTTTGGAATCGGATGATTAGTTCTGGAGAGTACATACAAACATACAGAGCTACAATTTCACAAGACTTCCTCTTTATTGAACGAGCGAGCGAAGCGAACGAAGTACTCTGTTTCAGCTTGGGCCAAAATTCTTTCGTACGTTCGGCTGTTCTAGGAAAGGGAAGCTTTTTGGAATTAGAATTTTTTTGATAATTTTTATTTTATTTTCGTTTTTGTTAGGGTTCCGTACTCAAAGAGTAAAACGGGACCCTATTACTTACTAATACTTCGCTGTCCGTCCGTCTGTCTGTCTGTCAGTCTCAAGAACCGTGATAGCTAGTTTAATTTTCATTTCTTATCTTAAATAATGCGTTAAATTAAGTATTATGTTTTATGCCTTAAACTTTTTCTGTCAGATCATATACCTACCGAGAATATTTTACCTACCGAGATATTTGGGTTCAAAGGTCAGTCATTTTAGACGGTTCTGGGACTTTCGGTATCGTGAAATTGATGTCAATGTAACACCTAATTTTTACAAGCTTTATATTAACTTGCACTGTTCGTATGTATGTAACTATGTAAGTTGTCCGTCACAATTTGCGATCCATTTTCAGTCACTTCCTATTATCCAATTGAGCTGAAATTTTGCAAGCATATGTATATCGCATGAAAATGCAATATTATGATGACATGGAGCTGATCCGATGCTGGAGCTGGAAGGTGGCCATAGGAACTCTGCAATAAAACGACACAACCCCATCGAGTTTGGGCTCGTAAGAATCGTCTCAATGAGTGTACCAAAAATGAAATTTTTGACAGAAACTTATTATTAATGTAATAGTCCTAAAATCGCCCCCTCTTTGCTATACTCTGACTCTGACCCATTTCTCAACCGGTTCTGCATTTTTAGGGTTCCGTAGCAAAATGGCAAAAACGGAACCCTTATAGATTCGTCATGTCTGTCTGTCTGTCTGTCTGTCTGCCTGTCTGCCTGTCTGTCCGTCCGTATGTCACAGCCACTTTTTTCCGAAACTATAAGAGGTATAACGGTTGAAACTTGGTAAGTAGATGTATTTTGTAAACCGCATTCAGATTTTCACACAAAAATAGAGAAAAAACAATACATTTTTGGGGTTCCCCATACTTAGAACTGAAACTCAAAAATTGTTTTTTTCATAAAACCCATAAGTGTGTGATATCTATGGATCGGTTTATAAAAATTACATTGCGGTTTCTAACATAATTTTTTTCTAAACTGAATAGTTTGCGCGAGAGACACTTCCAAAGTGGTAAAATGTGTGTCCCCCCTGTAATTTCTAAAATAAGACAATGATAAAACTAAAAAAAAATATATGATTTACATTACCATGCAAACTTCCACCGAAAATTGGTTTGAACGAGATCTAGCAAGTAATTTTTAGGGTTCCGTAGCCAAATGGCAAAAAACGGAACCCTTATAGATTCGTCATGTCCGTCTGTCTGTCCGTCCGTATGTCACAGCCACTTTTTTCCGAAACTATAAGAGCTATACTGTTGAAACTTGGTAAGTAGATGTATTTTGTAAACCACATTAAGATTTTTACACAAAAATCGAAAAAAAACATTAAGTTTTAACAAAAAAACATACTCAGAACTAAAACTAAAAATTTTTTTTTTCATCAAACCCATACGTGTGGGGTATCTATGGATAGGTCTTCAAAAATGATATTGAGGTTTCTAATATCATTTTTTTCTAAACTGAATAGTTTGCGCGAGAGACACTTCCAAAGTGGTAAAATGTGTGTGTCCCCCCCCCTGTAACTTCTAAAATAAGAGAATGATAAAACTAAAAAAAATATATGATGTACATTACCATGTAAACTTCCACCGAAAATTGGTTTGAACGAGATCTAGTAAGTAGTTTTTTTTTTAATACGTCATAAATCGTAAACCGCAATTTATTTCACGGAACCCTTCATGTGCGAGTCCGACTCGCACTTGGCCGCTTTTTTTTTAATACGTCATTAATCGTAAACCGCAATTTATTTAACGGAACCCTTCATGTGCGACTCTGGCTCGCACTTGGCCGCTTTTGTCTGATTCTGTGAAAAATTCAGACGCCAGACATACGAAAGAATTTTGGGCCAAGCTGAAACTGAGAACTTAGTTCGCTTCGCTCGCTCGTTCAACTATGTGTGTTGTAATGGTTGCATTCTTCTGTACGGTGGAAGTACTTCCTCAGTCAGTGCTCCAAATACGAGCGAGATATCATTCCACTGTGCCTTGCCTGTCATGCACTGTGCTCCTACTTTGCTTTGTTAGGTGTTAGAAGTTTGTGAGAATCACGGACCAGTAATTTGATTAGATAATGCGATTCCAGACGCCGGCCGCAGAGGCCTTGCAGACCCGCTGTACTGCGGGAACCGGGCGCTCGCCTCCTCTGATAAAGGTACGTACCTACACCGATTTTTAGAGTTATGTTGCCACTCTGTCTATCTGTCTGTCACAACGTTATAAATATCTAAGGAACGACTAATGCTATCAATTTGAAAATTCAAAGTGAAGTTAGAAGGCCAAGTGGGGTATCACATGAAAGGGCTTAAGTTGCACATTTTAAAACAATTTTTGTATATAATTTTGTCTTCAAATTCCTATGAGATTATTGCTAAAGTCCCTTCTTTCAAATAAAAAAATAAAAGCGGTCAAGGGCGAGTCGGACTCTGACATGAAGGGTTCCGTAAAAGAAATTGCGGTTTACGATTTATAACGTATTAAAAAAAACTACTTGCTAGATCTCGTTCAAACCAATTTTCGGTGGAAATTTGCATGGTAATGTACATTATATATTTTTTTTAGTTGTATCATTCTCTTATTTTAGAAGTTACAGGGGCCCCCATACACATTTTACCACTTTGGAATTGTCTCTCGCGCAAACTATTCAGTTTAGAAAAAAATGATATTAGAAACCTCAATATCATTTTTGAAGACCTATCCATAGATAAACCCACACGTATGGGTTTGATGAAAAAATTTTTTTTTGAGTTTCACTTATGGGGACCCCTAAAACTTAATGTTTTTTTTTTGATTTTTGTGTGAAAATCTTAATGCGGTTCACAGAATACATCTACTTACCAAGTTTCAACAGTATAGCTCTTAAAGTTTCGGAAAAAAGTGGCTGTGACATACGGACGGACAGACAGACGGACAGACATGACGAATCTATAAGGGTTCCGTTGTTTGCCATTTGGCTACGGAACCCTAAAAACTGTCATATGAATACCTATATCTGATTTTGATAAAATATTATGATTTTACTCTCAAAAACCAAACAAAATTATACTAAACCGATTAAATTATAACAAAACTAGTTTTTTACCCTTTTATTTCATACCAAAATCTTAAAAAATGTCAGAACTGGATTGACCCGAGTTTGAAGTTAAGCGACTCATATGTCCATCCAGACAGTCCAATCTAGACACAGTTGAAATATATTTTTCAATCGGATAAGGGGTTCCGGAGATTACCCATTACATACATACAAATGTTCAATCTCACAGACTTTTCTCTTTATTGAACGAGCGAGCGAAGCAAACGAACTTGTCCGTTTCATCCTGGGCAAAAATCCTTTCGTATGTCCGGCTGTTCTCGTGAAATTATGTGAGCAGGTTCGATAAATATATATATATATATATATAGGTAAGTATATAGTTTTTATGTAAGTGCAGCTTTTTGAAAAACAAAATGTGTGTCTCACGAGTTCTACAGCACACAGTTCTCAGAGACACTAGTTAAATAATTCTACAACTTAGAAAAGTTGAAAAACCCCCGAGTTTTCATTTCAAATTTCAATATCTCAAAAATGGCTGAACCGATTTTGTTGAAACGTAACTACGAACCATCTCGATCACGTCAGCTTTCGGATAAAAAAAATCCGCATTCAAATCGGTCCATTTGTTTAGGAGCTAGGATGCCACAGACAGACACACATATATACAGACACACAGACACGTCAAACTTAATATAACACCTCTCTTTTTCCGCCGGGGGTTAATAAGTACTCTGACAAAGGTACACACTGATTCCAGACGCCGCCCGCAGTGCACCCGCCGTGGAGAGCCGCTCTACCGCGGGGACCGGGCGCTCGCCTCCTCTGACAAGGGTACACACAGATTTTTTAAATCGCGTGAATAGTTCCGGAGATGGCTCCATATATACAAACATAAATTTATAATCTCACAGAATTGTAATATTAGTATAGAGTAGCTGCCCGCGTGCTTCTGCCGCGCTTTGCTAATAACGCAGGCAAACCCGCGGGGTAGAACATAGCCTATATCCATCCAGAAAGTCTACTTATTGTACTTATAGGTTTTTTTTTAAATCGGAACTTCGGTTTCCCGAGATAACCATTTACATACAAACATACAATCTCTCAGAGTTTTCTTCTTCATCATATATAAGTATAGACTAGCTGCCCGCGCGGTTTTTCCCGCATATTGGAAATCATTTTTTGATTGGTTAAAAACAAATCAAACAAATTGGTTGGCAAATCTAGTTGGCCGCACGCCACAAGAATTCTTCTCTGTGATTGGTTGAAAAAACCGCCCTCCTCAAATATGTAAGTGAAGTTGTCAATTTCGTCAAGTTTTAACCGACTTCAAAAAAAAGGAGGAGGTTCTCAATTCCGATGTATTTTTTTTTTTTTTTTTTAATGTTTGTTACCTCAGAACTCCGTCATTTATGAACCGATTCGTACAATTCTTTTTTTAATTGAAAGTATATGCTTCCAGATTGGTCCCATTGTTTTCAAAACCCCAGTTGGATGATGGGAACCATGAGGAATTGAGGGAACTCCTCAAATATATTAGGCACGCGTGTAGTAATTTCGGTATTTTCTATTATATCTCGTGTATTTACACCCGGAAATAATAAATTTGGTGATGGTGGAAGTGATGATGAAGACCACAGATGGCTTGTGGAACTTCTCAATGATGTACTTCAAACTATATAAGTACGTCACAGATTCTGATATAATTCCGTTGAAATAGCAAACAATGAAGTGCCAAAGGTAATTCTGAGATCCTTGAGGAATCGACGGAAGTCCTCAAATATTATCGGCCCACATACAGCGATTTGGTTTATTGGTCTAAAAATCAACGCATCTGCTCTCGGAAATCAGTTCATGTGGTAAATTGGAAAAAAAAATGTGGAAATGTTCATGTGGCTTGGCGGAGTACTGAATTGAAGTCGGTTAAAACTTTGTTTTGAAAGTAAATTATTATTATTAAGTGATGCGTTTGTATGAAACTTAGATTTTTCTGCCTTTTGTAGTTATATATCTCCTCGCAAATGTGATGAAAAACATTATGTGTATCACGGGCAGTAAGGGGATTACAAACTCGACTCATTTAAAGTCGGGCTTCTAATAGACTCTCGTTAGTAATCCCCTTCTTACGGCCCTTAATGCACAATGTACTATAGGCACACCCGCGGGATAAAATATAGCTTAGAAGTTAGTGAGAATCACGGACCAGTCATTTAATCACCTTGTACCTATTGTAATAACTCACTGCTAGACAAAAAATCATATGTTAGGGAACCTGATATGGCGATGAGGCTGTCCAAGGCGAAAGAGGATGTTGTTTTCTCGATAATTAAACATCTCAACGACAAAAAAAGTCCAGGTATTGATGGAATTCGACCAAGAGACATCAAATATGCCAACGAGGCTATAACACCTATTATAATACACTTAATTAACTCATGTATAAACTGTTCCAATTACCCCGACAAGCTAAAAATAGGCATTATAAGACCCATACATAAAAAAGGGGAATATAGCGATATAAACAACTACCGACCCATCACCATCTTATCCTGTATTGACAAAATTATTGAAAAGTACTTTGGTCATGAAATTAGCAGATACCTTACTAAAAACAATATAATACATGACAAGCAGTACGGGTTTAAAAAAAAAAAATACCACACAACTACTAAGTAAATTCACGAACGAAATCAATCAACATCTTAACGAAAAAAAGTACGTACTCGCGGTGTTTATTGATTTTAGTAAGGCATTTGATACCCTTAGATACGATACCTTATTTTCGAAACTCTGGAGAAATGGTATACAGGGCCCTCTACTTGAATTCTTAAAAAAATATCACACAAATCGGTATACCGCAGTGAAAGTGAATGAGGCTTTAAGTGACCTAATTAAAACAGATAAAGGCTCAGCACAAGGATCTATTTTCGCACCTACCGAATACATATTGTATGTAAACGATATGCCAAACATATTTCAGAAGGGCTCAGTGTACCAGTTCGCAGACGATACATGTCTCCTAGTGGCAGACAAGGACATACAAAAGGCCAACAATACAATGCAAAACAATTTTGACCTTCTTTGTAAATCTTCTTGTGTGTCTTCGATGTGGGACTAATTATAAACTACTCTAAAACCAAATTAATGAATATCCACTCCACACACCTGGTAAAGTCACCCGATCCCGTTATCACGGCCCATAGTCATCAATGCTTGCACTACAATAACCATAACGAAAAAAAGTGCAAATGTACTTGTGAACCATTAGAAATTGTTCATAAACACATGTACCTCGGTCTTATCATAGATACACATTTTAACTGGGGACCGCATATAAACCATGTGTGTAACAAACTTAGATCAATTCTAGCAAAACTTTCTATACTAAAGTATAAACTCCCATACAACATACTTAGAATGATGTACATGTCATTAGCGCAATCCGTCATTGGATATGGACTGAGTAGCTACGGTAGAACCTTTAAAACTTACATTGAAAAGATATTTAAATTACAGACCAGCTTAATAAAAACAATTATACCTAATTCCGTTAAGAAAAAACATTTGAGTCAAGAGGAGATATTTAAATATTGTAAGATTATTAATATATATAACCAAATCAAAATAGAAATTGTTAGTGAAGAAATAGATAAAATACACAGTCTCATAAAAAAAACTAGACCGTTACACCTGAGGCAACTAGTGTATTTGCCTCGTTTTGTCATTCCGAAATGTAGAAATGTGTATGGCAAACGAACATGGGAACACCTGTTACCAAATATTCTTAATCAACTACCCGACGATATTGTCAAAAGCATAAGTGATAACCCACATAAATGTAAACGTACTTTGAAAGCGTTATATCTTGCTGATGTGCCAACTGCACAAACATTCCATGTGTAAAAAAAATAAAAAATAAAAAAAACACAGTGTAATAAAAATAAAAAAATACTTTATTCATAAAATTTTGAAGGCTTACTAAGTTTATAAAAAATCTTTTTGTCCCATTATTACGAACACAAATGCCAAAGACAATGTGAGAGAGACGAACTTTAACGGCACTTTAGCTAAAATAGGTTTGTTGAACGATTATGAATAAGGCCAATAGTAATTAACTAAGTACCTACTATTGTAAGTAACTATAATATTAAATTAGCTAAAATAGAACTGCACCCCTGTAAAAATATATATTTAATTAGTTAAAGAGCGAATACAGCGGCAGATAAACCTTTACCGCTTTGTCCGCTGTACAAATGTTTTTTTTGTATTGTTTTTTGTAGTAAATAAATGAAAAAAAAAAAAAAAAAACATTAATGTGATTACAGAAGCCGCCCCGCAGTGGACCCGCCTTAGAGATCCGTTGCACCGTGTGGACCCAGCGTTATGCTCCATTGATAAAGGTACACACAATTATTTGAAATCGCATTTATAGTTCCGGAAATTACCATAACATACAAACTTACATAATCACAAGCTTTTCTTCTTTATAATATTACTGGCTGCGAATTGCAAAGAACGCAGGCAAACCCGCTGGATAAAATACTTATAGCCTGTAACCATCCAGAAAGTGCATTCTACATGCAGGTGAAATAATTTTTGAAATCAGTCTAGCGGTCCCGGAGATGACCCATTCTATGCTTCAGCTTGGGCCTTAAATTGTTTGTCTGTCCGTCCGGCGTATCAATCATTCTCTATTTTCCTACCCTTTGGGTTGTTTTTTTATTTCCAAATTAATATGGGACCAACTTCGGGGTATACCCTTTCCAACAAAAAAAGAATTATCCAAATCGAACTACTCTGTAAAAAGTTATGCGGGGTCATACATCAAAAAAAAATATACCTATATATACGCGTCGACTTCAGAACCTCCTCCGTTTTTTTCGTCGGTTGATAATAGTAGATTGTTAACCAAGGGCTGAAAGGCATCCATTCCTGACGAGATATTTTGGCGCTCGAACGAAGTGAGAGCGCCAATAGTTCGAGTCAGAAATGGGTCTTTCACCCGAGTTAATCACTCTACTTTTCATATCGAATACGAGGAAAGTTAAAAAACTGTGGTGTTTTAACAATATGTTTATTCAAAGTATAGGAAAATTTAACAATATGTTTATTCAAAATATAGGTACAATCTATATTATTATTACGCGAGCCCGATTTTTGTATATGCCATCAGCAAACGTCGGACTCCAGCGGGCATTTTCGTGGCATGTCAGAATGATAGGTAAGGTTGGCAAATCGATCAATTCACTATCGAGTATTTGTACTTAGTATTTGGTACCTAGTATTTATAATGTGAAATTCCAAATATCATAGCAACTAACTGCATTATTTATAAACGTACTTGCACTACACATAAGTCAAAATGGCGAAAAAGTTCGTTTGGCTTTATCCGTCACTCAGACAATTGCAGCTGTGAGAAAGGAACAAAACACAAATGAGTTAACTGGACAATGTCAAGTTCTATGAACACGGCTCTAAGGCTGTACGTTAATTAAGTGTTTATTTTTTTTTCAAACCACATGCTCGACAATGCCGAATTATAGGTCATGTAAACCCTACCGAAAGCAAGACATTAAATCCCTTGGTATTAGCCGGGTTATAATGTTGTACTGAATTTCATTGTAACCCGCTGGTTAATAATATGATTTCACTTTTCATAATTCTTATTACTATATGCATAAAGTTTAATTTTGCTAAACACAATTTGTCCTAGGCCATGGCCTACTTGATTTGACAAAATAAATGAAGTTTGCCTCCGTGTGAACCCCGGTCCGGAGGAGCGCGGTGCTCGAAATTCGAATTTCGAATCTAGGACCACGGCTTGTGCTTTCGAATTTGGAACGCCGCGCGCCTTCATTTGTTCACGCGTGACGAACAAATCGAGTTCTTGTAGGTGCCTATAGAAGATTTAATTTCAAAAATAATATTGAAAATGTCGAGTGATGAAAGTGTTTTGACTCCTGAGTTTATCAAATTAGATGCCATAGGCATAATAAACTCCAACTCAACCTCAATAAACGTACCAAATAAAAACATTACCTTATCTTTCCATAATTGGACTAACGTGTCTAATGTTACTATGTACTTTTAATTTGCTAAATAAACATTATTTATCTACTGAGCCTGTTTTTTTGTCTCGCATAAGGTGTGAAAAGTAGAGTATACACCTCGGGGATAAGACTGTTTTAGTCTTGGGCGGTTGAACCCCTCACTGCACTCAGGACTCAGTCTTAATTCCCTCGCTTCGCTCAGGAATTAACTTATAACTCCCTCGCTACGCTCAGGAGTTAAATTATGAGTCCTTCGTTACGTTCGGGATTCAATTCGCTCCCGTGACATAAAACAGTGCTTTATCCCCTTGGTGTATAATCTACTATTATATCCTTTAAATTTGAAATAAAAATAAGATTGAATAGTCTGTGTTATATTTGATTTAATTTACATTCATGGTACATTTGTAGGTATATTATAATACTCGTAAGTTAAGATTTTTTTGTAAACCTTACCTTGCCCTCAAACTGCCCCCTATAGTCCGACGTATGGCCATCAGATCTACAGTTATGGTCCGATTTTGATAAATGATATGTCACTGGATTCGTCTCATGCTGCAGATTTGCAATAAGGTCTTCGTTTTTAGGGTTCCGTAGCCAAATGGCAAAAACGGAACCCTTATAGATTCGTCATGTCCGTCCGTATGTCACAGCAACTTTTTTCCGAAACTATAAGAGCTATACTGTTGAAACTTGGTAAGTAGATGTATTCTGTGAACCGCATTAAGATTTTCACACAAAAATCGAAAAAAACATTAAGTTTTAGGGGTCCCCATACTCAAAACTGAAACTCAAAAAAAATTTTTTTCATCAAACCCATACGTGTGGGGTATCTATGGATAGGTCTTTAAAAATGATATTGAGGTTTCTAACATCATTTTTTTCTAAACTGAATAGTTTGCGCGAGAGACACTTCCAAAGTGGTAAAATGTGTGCCCCCCCCCCCCCCTGTAACTTCTAAAATAAGAGAATCATAAAACTAAAAAAAATATATGATGTACATTACCATGTAAACTTCCACCGAAAATTGGTTTGAACGAGATCTAATAAGTAGTTTTTTTTTAATACGTCATAAATCGTAAACCGCAATTTATTTCACGGAACCCTTCATGTGCGAGTCCGACTCGCACGTGGCCGCTTTTTTAATTTTTTATCGGTAAGTTACTAAAATATAAATTTAAAGAAACTACTGTGCGCTGACCACGTGACTTTGGCTGCGTGACGTCACGTGGCGTAACTTCTGTTTTGACTCGAGATGACAATGTAAAATTATAAACAAGAATTAAACTCAAACCTGTACTAAGTTCTTCAGCATGAAAAATTATAAATATTGAGTCGGCCACATATGGATACAACACTAAGAAAAGTAAGAAAAATAGAAAGTAAACGGCCTTTTGTAAATATTGTGTATTTACATAAACTGACAGACGTATTGTGTCAAATGTGGTTTTATTTTTATTGACAGAGACGTCAGTATTACTTGCCATGTTCTTTTTTACTTGAGAAAATTTTATGTACAAACTTATTTTCCCATATTCGAGATGTTGGGAGAATTATGAGGGTTAATTAAATCCATTAATTGTCGTGGACCCCATAGACGGCTTTTTTAACCTTACTTATAGTACAATAAAGTAGGCGCTGATAGGCTCTGCCTAATTTCCAGTAAGTATAAAGAAAGATGTAGAAAACGAAACTTGATTATGATTACAAAATTTTATTTTCGGATGGCCGGGGACTCCTATTGGCGACTTTGTTGACCTGACTAGAATACTATCCAAATTATTTCAGGTTCAGATAATTATATTTTGATTACAAGTAGGAGGTTGGTTATATAAATTTTGTAATTAAACGAGCAATATTTGTACATATATATATTTGTAATCACGTTCTCGGAAACGGCTTTAACGATTTCGATTAAATTTGGAATACAGGGGTTTACGGGGGCGAAATATCGATCTAGATAGGTCTCATGTCCGGGAAAATTCGTTTTCTCCGTATTTTTCGCCCAGGGACTAAATTGTAATTTGTCAAAACGATATGACTTAATACTGGAAAACATAAATTAGTAGATATTAAACTATTTAGCGGTACCTACCTATAAATAGCCTGTGCCGATACTAATAATAAACAGGTGTAATGTCTGTGAAATGTAAGTTTGTATGTTGGGGGTAATCTCAGAAACTATACCCATCCTATTCTAAAAACCCTTTGTTCAGTTAGTAGGTAGGTTATATGTATGTAAGCACTTTATTGTACACAAAACAGGTTAATACATAAACATGATATGTAAGATTAAAGTAGGTACAAAACAAAGGCGAACTTATCCCTATAAGGGATCTCGGGGGGAATATAAGGTATATGTAGAATGGCCCTACAGGATTAAGTTAGTGCTATATTTTATACCGTCGCTCCGCCTAAATTCTTTGTATACGTGGCGGAGCCGCGCGGGTAGCTAGTTACTTGAAATCAATGGAAAAGTAGAGCAATTCTGATAAGCTGATTCAAGAGGAATGTTTATGTGTATAATACAAACCATACATGCATGTATTATGCACATAAACCCGTGCGAAGCCGGGGCGGGTCGCTAGTATGTATACAGGGTGTTCGGCACATGAACCGTCAAATTATTTTGGCGTGCTGGTAGGGTCATTTCCTACCTTTTCACCTTGGAACCTATTTCATTTATAAATAAAAAAAAATTAAAGTGTAGACGGGTTTGTAAATTCGTTTTGTTTGTTAACAAAAAGCCTCACGGTTTAATTTTGTGGTGTTATTTGTTAAATAAAATATATTTTTTTAAACACACACAACGTACACGTAAGATAATTAAGAGCCCCATAACATTTGAGCGCTAAGCCGAATCGGGGATTTTACGCGAGTTGCCACTTCGCTCGCGCTACCATTTGTCTCACGCACGACTCACGTTCTTTCTCGCTGCACTGTGAAAGCCAACCAAAGGGTCTTGAATCTCCAATCCAATTGTCGTGATCCTGAGCAATTAGTTAGGACACAGTATGCCATATATGGGAATAATAATACAAACATATTGTAGGTATTGTTATTTATTAGGTAGGTACCTACTTAACTAGCTTCTGCCCGCGACTTCGTACGCGTATAAATTATAGCTTACATGTTATTTTTACGTATAAAGCCATACTACTGGAAAATTTGTAAATAACGATATATATTATATTTTTTTTACACCACGTGGTAAGTGGTTATCGTAGCCTATGGACGCTTGCAACTCCATAGTTTATGCGTGTATCGGTTCATTCTCTTTCAATCAAAATACCCTATTAACAAACGATCTAGTACAAAAGCTGGACTTAGTGCCACAAAGCATTTTCTGTCAGTCAACCTTAAGTCAAAGCATATAATATTTGGTGGGAAGTAGGATTTTACTATCGGAAACCTATTCATACAAAAATTTCCTGAAATTCGGAAGATAACAGTGGCATTGCGAACTTCAGTTGTGTAATTTCTGTAAAAACCCAAGCATTTACTTTTTAACCGACTTAAAAAAATAGGAGCTGCGACGTCGGATCTCAATATTCCTCACTCGGTCTTGCATCTCAATATTCCTCACTCGGAGCAACTTTACATGGCTGTTATTCGCTACGCGTTAATGCGGCTCACCCCGCCGGTCACCCATTACGAAACTAGACCTCTACCTACGCTTAATTACTACGCATCGCGGTGTCAAGGTATAATTGTGAGTGAGCGTTGAGGTGAGCTTAAAACAAGTTACAGAATAGGGGGGCTGTAGCGAGCGGTAAGGCGCGCGACTTCTTGAGGTCGTGGGTTCGTTCCGACCCCGGCTCGTAAAAATGTTTTTTTTTTCAAAAAACGTATTTTCGAAATATCGTTTTATATTTAACAACAACGGCTTTCCGGTGAAGGAATCCTTCGTAAGAAAACCGGTCTAATCCCAATTAGGTCTAGTTTTCTCTCTGGGTTGGAAGGTCGGGTGGCAGTCGCTTTTTGAAAACAATAGTCCTCATAAGAAGCGGCTCAGAGAGTACTTAACGTGGCTGGCCAATTTAAAATTACCAAGTAACGAGAGAAGTTGATTAAGACACTCGTGTGCCCTTCATTGTGTACAGTCACATAATAGTACATTATGATACAAGTGTGCTAAGTTGGGCAATACACTCGAGTCGGTTTTTAAGCCTGAGCCGAAGGCGAAGGCTTAATGGAGACGAGAAGTGTAATGACCAATGCTCACGTGTTTCATACGACGTTTTTCAACACATTGAAAAAAAAAAAAAATGAAAATGTTAAAAGATATGTAATGAAAAGGCACTAGTGCGATAATGTAATGTAAAAGGCACGGCATGGGTAATATTCTGCATTATCAGTGTTAATACGCTGTAATAAGACCTACTTTACGAGCAGGTGTGTTGAAAACTACTATTATTTTATTCTGTTTTTAGTATTTGTTGTTATAGCGGCAACAGAAATACATCATCTGTAAAAATTTCAACTGGAACTATCACGGTATTAGTGAGATACAGCCTGTTGACAGACAAACAGACAGACGGACAGCGGAGTCTTAGTAATAGGGTCCCGTTTTCAACCGACGAAAAAAACGGAGGAGGTTCTCAAGTCCACGCTTAAATTTTTTTTTTTTTTATGTAGACCACGCATAACTTTTTACAGAGTGGTTCGAGTTTTATAATTATTTTTTTATTGGAAAGGGTATACCCCGAAGTTGGTCCCATATAAATTTGGTAAAAAAAACCAACTTTAAGGGTAGTAAAATAGGGGATGATTGATTTTTCGTCGGTTAAAACTTTGTTTTTAAAGTAGATTATACTCTTTGAGTACGGAACCCTAATAGTATTTTATGCAACTGTTGTATAAGAAGGGTCTTAAAACGCGAGCGGCGTGGGTTGCGATGCGAGCCTTGGCGAGCATCGCAATTACAGACGCCACGAGCGTTTTTAGACCAGTTATACACCGTTGCATACAATACTTTTTCTACGACAAATTTTAAATAAATAGCAGACTACAGAATAGTTAAACTTTTCAGGCAGCAAGTTTTATATTCGTACTTTTGCTACTCACGCAATTTCTTCAGGAGTGCAGGTATTCATTTCATCGACCATTTTAAAAGGAACGTACACTTGTCTTCACAAACACGAATAAAATCTTAATAGTTTATCATCTTTCGTATTTTCATTTTAAACTGTATTTTGGTGGGAAATTGGAAATGTGACACCTCTTGCTTATGGTTTGTTTTGTTTTTAATTTGTTTGCACTTGCCATCCGAACCAAACCAAATCCGGACCCGGACCAAATTAGAGCTGTTTATTTTTATAAATAATACCAAGAATTTATAAAACGTGTAATTTAACACACAATAGATGATGATTTATTATGATTGTAGTAATAGTACATTTCGATGCTAGTGCGGAAAGTATGTCACTACATCACGAGTGCCGAGATATCTTTCCACGAGCCGTAGGCGAGTGGTAAGACTTGGGACGAGTGAAGAATGACATTTCCGCACGTGTATCGAACGACGTTTTTTAATACAGTTGCGAAAAAATAAGAAAAACAACAAGTATAAGAACTGTATTAAACAAAATTTGTTTTTTGAACAACTTCATTATTTTTTAACTGTATTATTTTTTACAATGATGTTACCGAATGAATAATATAAAAGTTTCAAATTCCTTACTTGTGTTTTTCTAATTTTTTCGTAAATGTATTAAAAAACGTCGTTCAATACACGTGGAAAAGTAAAAAGCACTAGTGCGCAAAATACAACTTTGCGCACAATTTGCAGGTAGGTACAAAAAGTACCACTTTTTGAGCAACTTTATTAAAAAAATAATTTATAATATACAAATGTTAAATCGTAAATAAATACTTTTATTTCGAAATATTTGTTTATGAAGTTGGCACCACTGCAATATAACGGCCGATTAAAAAAAAAGTTAAACGGTGCTTTTATGAAAAATGTATGAACCAAATAAGTACGCTAAACAATGCGTTTTTGGGCCATAGAGCATAGAGTTTTTCGACTATTTATTAGTGGTGTCATTGTATTTGAGCTACAGCCTATATAAATGACAGATAACGGTACAGGAGTAGAAAAAAAGGTATAAATGTGTGTATGGAAAACTAGTCAAGTGCGGACCGTAGTTCATATGGTGACGTGCCTGGTGAATTACTAACTGAAGTCTAGAGATTTTAAAATGGCGGCTTAAACTTTATTATAAAACTTGCCTTAGTGAGAAATTTTCAACTCTGTTGAAACGGTTTGTTAAGGATGGTACGCTGTTATTATAATTGGCTCGCAGCAAAAATAAGCTTTTCGTCAAATTATGTGACCAGCATTCAAGATTGAATGTATTATACACTAGCTGCTCGCACGGCTTCACCCGCGAATTGTAAAGAACGCAGCCAAACCCGGGGATTAAACATCGCCTTTTTTTTTTTTACTTGGGGAAATGCCTTTACGCATCCCACCTAGCCGAGGAACTAGGATGGGTATGACGGGCTCCCGGGAACCCCCCTGTTTATAATATTAGTATAGATAAACTCTGCTCGTAACTTGGTTTGGTTCAAAGAGATGTACCTCAAGCGTTCACTTTCTATTTTGACGTACATGTCAACTAAGAACTGGTGCAAAAGTTGTTTGCAGCGAAGGAACAGATTAAAATGACCACTACGCACCATGAGATGGTAAGCGTAGAAGTCCATGCAGGAAACTTTTTTGTTAGGCACCGGAAGCCTAGTCGGCGGATTCACCTGCGGTATTTCAAAATGGTACCCTTCCTGGCCTTTCCAAAACATGATGGGGTACTGGAGAGCGTCGTACAATCTATCATGCGCGCGTAGCACAATGTCCCTGCCGGCGGTGTGCTCCGTGCCCGCCACCACGGCCGCCACCTCGCTGCTGAAGGGCGCATTGTAGCGCCGCTCGTGAATCACGACATTAAAACCGTCATTGGGCATGTTTTACATGAAATGTTTTTTTCAACACATTTGCTCGTAACGTGCCTCTTATTGTGCCGCTTTTAGGCTCATAATCCTGGGTATTAAACACGCGTGTTTTATAACATTACGACACTCGTGTAGTTATGTTTATATCCCGATTCAGGCTTATACACCCGCTAACGTCCTTGAGTCGTCGTTCGTATGGGCCAACGCGCGACTGATCGGGCCTGCCGAGCCTCCGCGCTCGCGCATTTTGTAGGTATTTAAACATAGTAATTAAGATAATCATTTTATCTATTCAAACTCTGCGAATTTGTCTATAAATATTTAATAACTTTATTTGAGTACAAAAATTTTATTTAAAATATCTATAGTTTAGTCATAATATTGAATAAACTTTACAAAAAGAGGTAACTTTGGGATTTTTTTCTATCGAGTGAAGTTCATTAGATCGCGTAACTGAATGCGACTTTGACTAGATTAGATCCTTAAGTAATACGTATCTTTTTTTTAGATTTTTAAACCCTATTTCCTACGTCTGAGATTGTTTTAAAAAACTCGAAAACGCTGCCCCTGTTGACTGTCGAGCCTTAAGACACGTTGGCACCTTGCAGCCAGGTGTATGTATGGACTCGGCGCATTCTTAAATTGACCGGGTTATACAGGTTTGTTTTTAATTCTCGGCAAATGGATTCTTACTCGACTAAACAAATTAAATCCTTCTTGTGGATTAATTGATTAGGTATTTCTTGTTGGATATGATATAGAAACGTTTCATTTAATAATAGTACATTATGATACAAGTGAGGTATGTTGATCATTACATCAGAGGCGGAATTGTCACGCGAACCGCAGGTGAGCGTGATAATAGAGCCGAGGATGTAATTATCAAAGCTCACGCGTGTCATACGACGTTTTTCAACACATTTGCGAGGAAAAAATCCTTTTCATAAAATGAACATGTTACAGGCTCCTAAGTTGTTTCCTTTAGTTATTGATGACAACAGGTTTTTACTCACATATTTGTACATCTCCAAGAATGTACAGAGGCGTCAATTCTATTTATCCCTTTTCTATTCACTACGAGTCAACATTTTTAACAATAACCAAACACGCATCATCAATGTTTACAAATATTTGTAAAATAACCTATAATGGCGCGCAACTATTTTTTTTCGTGAAGTTCGCGCAGTGCGCCCGCAGCGAGGCTTAGATGAAATCTCTAAACAGCCAATACAAAATAAAATAAATATTTTCTTATTCAATATAAATTCATGTAAAATGTTATCAAAAGTGATCAACATACCTCACTTGTATCATAATGTACTATTATCTACGCACATATCATTAGTGCTCTAAAATGCGTTCAGAAACCGTCGGCATTATTACAACCAATTTTACTATGACAACTTTCTTGTCTGTGGTAGTAGGTAAAATCTGTACTGTAATGTTATTACAGTACAGATTATCGGTATCGTTATGAGTTTAAATTTGGAACAGCTGTCAAAACTCAAGTGGGTCTCTAGTCTAGTATCTATAGATATTAAAACGGTTATCGATACGAAACGTCAATTTATTATGTTTTTTCATTTTACTTTTTTAACATTTTTTACTTTTTTAACTTTATTTTTCACTTTTTTTTACCTTTTTCCCTTTTTTTTTTACTTTTCAACCTTTTTTTCCGCTTTTTAACTTTTTTTACTTTTTTTTAACTTTTTTGCACTTTTTAGGGTTCCGTAGCCAAATGGCAAAAAACGGAACCCTTATAGATTCGTCATGTCCGTCCGTCTGTCTGTCTGTCTGTCTGTCCGTCCGTATGTCACAGCCACTTTTTTCCGAAACTATAAGAGCTATACTGTTGAAACTTGGTAAGTAGATGTATTCTGTGAACCGCATTAAGATTTTCACACAAAAATCGAAAAAAAAAACAATTATTTTTAGGGGTCCCCATACTCAGAACTGAAAATTTTTTTTTTCATCAAACCCATACGTGTTATCTATGGATAGGTCTTCAAAAATGATATTGAGGTTTCCAATATTATTTTTTTCTAAACTGAATAGTTTGCGCGAGAGACACTTCCAAAGTGGTAAAATGTGTGTCCCCCCCCCTGTAACTTCTAAAATAAGAGAATGATAAAACTAAAAAAATATATGATTGTACATTACCATGCAAACTTCCACCGAAAATTGGTTTGAAAGAGATCTAGTAAGTAGTTTTTTTTATACGTCATAAATCGTAAACCGCAATTTATTTCACGGAACCCTTCATGTGCGAGTCCGACTCGCACTTGGCCGCTTTTTTATTATTGTATTACATTTTTGCACTTTTTTTTGTCACTTTTATTCCTTTTCTACCTTTTTTAAACTTTTTTTTTACTTTTTTCACTTTCTTTTACTTTTTCTAACTTTTTTTACTCTTTTTTCACTTTTTTTTCATATTTTTTGCTTTTTTTACTTTTTTTATTTTTTCTAACTTTATTTTACTTTTTTTTTTCAATAAAAAAAAAAATCATTTTTTTTATCTTTTCAAATATAACTTACTTACAGGTAGCACTCGTAGCAATGCAGGTCATTTTCCTACGGCTTCTGAACCCATCTTAGAGTACTTATGATATGTGTTTAGATAAAGTAGTGTATGCAACTGTACATAATTAGGCCTTAAAACACTCGTGTGATCCTATTATGAAACTCGCTGACGCTCGTTTCATAAAACCACACTCGTATTTTAAGGCCTCTCATTATGTATCAGTAGCATAAACTACTATTATGGGAAACATTTTTCATAATAGCACTGTCAGTGGTACCAACTTCACAAACAAATTTCGAAATAAAAGTTTGATTTACGACCAAACATTGGTATATTATTCATAATTTACTAATATATAAATAAATCATCATCTATTGTGTTATTTTTAGGGTTACAGTACTCAAAGAGTAAAACGGGACCCTATTACTAAGACTCCGCTGTCCGTCCGTCCGTCTGTCTGTCACCAGGCTGTATCTCAAGAACCGTGATAGCTAGAAAGTTGAAATTTTCACAGATTATGTATTTCTGTTGCCGCTATAATAACAAATACTAAAAAAACCGGCCAAGTGCGAGTTGGACTCGCGCACGATGGGTTCCGTACCATTATCTATAAAAACGGCAAAAAAATCACGTTTGTTGTATGGGATGTGACAATGTACTAACTACCCTCCCAGCTCCCAAATCCTTACTCGCCGCTATCGACGCTCGGTGCGGGCACTGTGCCGCCGAGCTTGACACGCGTCGCGCGCGTCTGTTTTGGGAAATACTGGAAAGGACTCCAAAGGGCGAAATCTAGCCACTCTCCGTGTCGCGAGTGACTACCGATACTCTGTGCCCCGGAAACGCGAGTGAAAGGAGTGAACAGTGCACTGGTGATTGGACTGCAATTAGCCTTGAGGCGTGAGTACCTTCTCTTAACCTTCCTACACCCCCTACACATTGTCACAGGGAAAAAAAAATAATAATAATCCCTTAAAAAATATATTTTATTTTGTTTTTAGTATTTGTTGTTATAGCGGCAACAGAAACATAATCTGTGAAAGTTTCAACTGTCTAGCTATCACGGTTCCTGAGATACAGCCTGGTGACAGACGGACGGACACACGGAAGGACGGACAGCGAAATCTTAGTAATAGGGTCCCGTTTTACTCTTCGAGTACGGAACCCTAAAAACTAAATAAATTCAATATTTTTATTGATAATGGTACGGGAACCCTTCGTGCGCGAGTCCGACTCGCACTTGGCCGATTTTTTTTATCTGTTTTTTAAACTGATAATTTTTTTTTTCTGTAAAACTGATTTGTAAAACTAAACATTTTGGATTCGGTTCAGATCTGGATTCGGTTTGGTTCGGAGGGCAAGTGCAAGCAAATTAAAAACTGGCCAAGAGCGTGTCGGGCCACGCTCAGTGTAGGGTTCCGTAGTTTTTCGTCCGTCACAGTAAGTGTGTGAAATTATTTTGTATTTTTTAATAAAACTATTCAACTTAACAAGTTCTAAATAATTTTCCTAGAAAGTTTTTATAAAGTTCTACTTTTGAGATTTTTTTCATATTTTTAAAACTTATGGTTCAAAAGTTAGAGGGGGGGGGACACATCTTTTTTTTACTTCTGGAGTGATTATCTCCGAAAATATTAACATTATCAAAAATAATTTTAGCAAATCCCTATTTATTTTTAAATACCTATCCAACAATATATCACATGTTAGGGTTGAAATGAAAAAAAAACACTCCCCACGTTACGTATAGGGGAGGTACCCTAATAAATAAAATAAAATCACTTTTTATTTTACCACTTTGTCGGCGTGATTGATAGGTATACATATTAGTACCAAATTTCAGCTTTCTAGTGCTAACGGTTACTGAGATTACGGTTACGGACATACAAAGCGAAACTATAAGGGTTCCTAGTCGACTACGGAACCCTAACAAAACTAACCGTATTTTATTATTTATAATAAGGAGAGTCCCTATTTCAATTTTCAGATCTCTAGAATCAAAATTTGCGGAAGTCTCATACAAAATTGGATTCCCTTAGTTTAAGGGGTTGGTGGTAAAGTGGAAAAGTTCCAATTTTTTTAATTTTTTTGTTGATTGTGTACTAATACTAGCTGACCTACCAAATTTCAGTTTTCTAGAACTTTAGGAAGTACCCTAGAGGTTTTGATGATAAACGTGAGTGAGTCAGTGACGAAATCGGCGTTTTTTAGACATCAATAAAATCTAAAGTAAAAGAGCTATGTACCTAATTGAAACATTAAATGTAAACAAAAATAAATAAATAAATCCAAACACAAGTTATGAGGGTTCAAAAAAACGACGAAGCGCTTCAAGAAAAGGTAGGTAGTGCCTGCCCTTGCGCTTTGCTTGGCTCGTCTTGGCGGGGGCACTGCCGTGCCCCCAGGTGCCTGCCCTCGCGCTTCGCTTGGCTTGTCTTGGCGGGGGCACTACCGTGCCCCAGATACGAACATTGCAAATTAAATCAAAGCTTGTAATAACAAGTTTCTGTCAAAGATTAAATTCTTAGTACGAGCTTTTATTTGTACTTTTCTGTATACCGTCATCAACTACTTTATTATTGACTTCTTGAGACGATTCTAACGAGCCCAAACTCTTCGGAGTTACGTTTGTTAAGTAAGTACTGAATTTCCATGGCCACCTCTCCATCATCAGATCAGCTCGATGTACAATCAGCATCAAAAGTAACTACGCAATCGAGAACGTCAAAAGCTCTTATTTCCTTTTAATAAAGACTTTGAACGTCATCGTTTGCGTAGCTACTTTTGGTGCTGACTGTACCTTAATATTGAATTGTCATCCAAACTATACTAATACCCAAAATTTCAGCTCAATCGGATAACGGCAAGTGACCGAAAAATGGATTGCAAATTTTGACGGACAACTTACATACTTATATTATATACTTACTTACATACGAACAGGTCAAGTTAATATAAAGCTTGTAAAATGAGTTTCTGTAAAAAGTTTCATTTTTGGTACAAGCTTTTATTGCCGACTGTACTTTTCTGTAAACCATCATTAATTACTTATTGAGACGATTCTAACAAGCCCAAACTCGAGGGGGTTGTGTCGTTTTATTGCGGAGTTCCTATGGCCACCTTCCAGCTCCAGCATCAGATCAGCTCCATGTCGTCATAATATTGCATTGTCATGCGATATACATCATCATCATATATTTAAGAGCCAGGCTCTTGTCGGTGGAGCAATTTCCATTCGTCTCTATTCTCAGATTTCTTCTTGACATCTTGATACGACACGCTGTCTACTTTTTCCTTGATTTGGTCTATATAGATATGCATGCAACATTTCAGCTCAATCGGAAACCGGGAAGTAGGTCAAATTTAACTTGCAAGATTTGATTACAGACAACGCGCAACGGGACAGGTGAATAAAAGCTTGTGAAAATGAATTTATTTGTTTCAGAAAAACCTTCGTTGCTCTCAGCGAGCTTTGAGTAAATCAGACTGTAGCCTGAAACCGGAGGCTCCGCGGCGAGCGACGATGCGGCGGGAGCAGTGCTGCCACGGAGGCGTCGCGCCTACAGACAGGGTAAGATTCACTTCTTTGAGTGCTGTACCTTAAGGGTGCCAATGTGGGTGTTGGACCCTATTATTACAAACTTTCTATTAACTTGCAATAGGGAACTTGCATCTTAAAATTTTATTACGAAAAACAAAAGTATAATCCAGCATTAAAACAACTGTAGCATTAAAACTTTGTTATGATTTATTTTTCTGATGTTATATGCATTTGAAATCTGCACGCGCCGGCACCCCCCGAAAACGCTCTATATTAAACGGGCTTATGCTATGACGTCACAGCATAGCCTTTACTATGGAGTAAGTCATTAATTTGCGATTATCTCCACAAAATTTACGTTTAAGTCTATACTTGTCGTACAAAATATCATTTACGTCATACCTGGCCATTGTTGCATACTGGCCATTGACAATGTATTTGTCTATGGTGTCATTCGAGTGTTCTATTGTCGATTGATTTGAATTAAGTTTGTCTCATTGCTTGACTACAATGGTCGCTGAATAAAGCTCTATAAAATATATAAAACAGTCTTTTCCCTTGGATATAAAACATGGTGTCAGAATTGGTCAGAAAATGAATCAAAAAGAACCTTAGAAAATTCTACAATAAGAAAACATGAGTCAAGAAGATTCTCAAGAAACGTCCATAATAGGCTCGATAAAACCGTTAAGAATCGACAGCAACGTAACGGAAAAATGGCGTTCGTGGAAACAAAAATTCGAAATTTACATAGAAGCCAACAATTTAATAGATTTCGCAGAAACAAGGAAAGTCACCATATTTTTGAATCTCCTCGGAGATCAAGGTCTAGAAATATTTAATTCCTTCTCTATCGACCGCAAAACTGCTAAACTAGAAGAAGTCATCGAAAGGTTTGATGCAAAATTCAATCCTCTAAAAAACCTAACCGTTGAACGTTACAATTTCTTCTCACGTCAACAAAGCAACGACGAAGAATTCGAAGAATACGTCACTGCTATCACCAATCTAAGTAACTCGTGTGAACTTGGAACATTGCGTGACAGCCTAATAAAAGACAAGTTCGTAATCGGCATACATGACAAAAATGTCAAACAACGTCTACTGCAAGAAGAAAATCTCAACATAGAAAAATGCCTCAGAATAGCAAAGAGCATGAAACTTTCGCACGAAAGATCGTCTAAACTACACCACAATGCCGAAATTCAAGAGACTATCAATGCGGTGTCGCAATCACATCACAACCGTCAAGCAAGGTCAAGAACCAGAAATTTCAGTCCAGCACCACCACGGAGTGAGTCGCGCACATCTATGAATAGTCAACATTGCAAGAACTTTCGTCAGCAAGATCATCGCAGCCCCAGCGTGACATGTCAACGCTGCGGACAAATCCATCGCTTCAGATGTCCAGCCAAAGGAGTCAAGTGCAAGATCTGCAATCGCCGTAACCACTATGAGAAATGCTGTTTCTTTAATAAAGGTCATGTCAACATGGTAAGCAATAATAGCGATACTTACGTCATACATTCGATTGAAAATATGTCACCAACGAATAAGAATTGGATATTGAATATTAGAGTCCATGATAAAAATTTAGAATGTCAAATTGACACAGGTGCGGAAATAAACATTATTTCAAAGTACACTATAGACAGCCTCAATGAAAATGTCTCAATATTAAATTCCAGACATAAACTATGTTCTTTTACAGGTAACCCAATACCCATTATCGGAGGGTGCTATTTAAGGTGCACATTTTCAAACAATAACACAGCAAATGTCTATTTTGCAGTAGCAAATTCTGTGTGTCAAACTATAATTGGTCAAAGAACCTGTGAGGAACAAGGTATAGTCAAAAGAATATTAAATATTAATGAGGAAAAGGACAGTCAGATTCCTAAGAAGTCATGTCTTACGTCAAGGTCAGTACATAACACTATACAGAATGTTTCTGATAATTGTCAATTCAATTTTAATGACTTAGAACAGGAGGTAGAAATTCATGTGAATTTACTTACTTCACACTTAGCTATTACTAAAGAGAAACTTGATAACATTCTTGAACACACTAACAAAGATGAGTCATTACAGAGATTAAAATTTTATTATCAAAATGGATGGCCTAAAAACTCTAAAAACCAAATAGATCCTATTGTTTCTCCATATTGGAACATTAGAGATGAAATTCATGTCATAAAAAACTTGCTATTTAAAGGTCAAAGTGTCATAATTCCCATGTCATTAAGGTCTGAAATACTGTCTATTCTACATGAAGGTCATTTAGGCATAGAAAAGACTAAAGGTCAAGCTAGAGGCACAGTTTATTGGCCGAACATCAACAGTGACATAGAGTGTAAAATAAAACAATGTGAATATTGCCTAATGTATATGAATAACAAGCCAAAAGACCCAATTATGTCACATGAACAACCTATATATCCTTGGGAGAAAGTTGCTATAGATTTATTTGACTATAAGTCAAGAAAGTATTTACTTGTAGTAGATTTCTATTCTAACTCTATGCCAAACTTAATTGGAGCAGTCATCTAGACAATAAAATCCAAAAAGCTACAGTCGTCTTCTGGCAGTGCCGTAGAATGATAGGTAGGACCTGGGGACTAAACCCCAAGATCACTCTATGGCTGTACCAGGCAGTAATCCGACCAATAGTAAGCTACGGTGCCATAGTGTGGTGGCCTCGTACCACGCTAACCACGATCGAAGCTAAACTACAACGCCTCCAGAGACTGGCCTGCATGGCGGCTAGTGGCTGCATGAGGACTACACCGACTGCAGCCCTGGAAGCCATCATGGACATTCCGCCGCTTCACATTTTCATCAGGCAAGAGGCTCTGGCAGCAGCCATAAGGCTCAAAAGACAACATCTCTGGAGACCGCCCAGGGTTCCACACACCGAAATACTCTACGAGGCTGTAGGTAGGGAACCCCTTATAGAGGCAACTTCAGACATCATTCCCAGACAGTTCGTCTTTGACAAAAAGTACAAAGTTGAACTATACGAAACCCCCCAGGAAGGACTTAACCCCAGAGAGCTAAGAATCTTCACGGACGGGTCCAAGACAAGGTCAGGCACCGGATCAGGAGTATTCTCGGAGGACCTAAACATACGCATTTCGACACCATTAGGGACCCACAACACCGTCTTCCAGGCAGAGTGTATGGGCATAATAATGGCTGCTCACGCAATCGCCTCCAGGGAGGTAAGGGGATATCCCATCCGCATACTTTCCGATAGTCGATCCGTACTGCAAGCCCTGCAAGGTCACGCAACAACTTCTGGGCTGATACACGAGTGCCACAAAATCCTATCAGAGGTATGTAATAACAGCGACATAACCCTGCAATGGATCAAAGGGCACAGTAATTCACGCGGTAACGATGCAGCGGATGCACTGGCTAGAGAGGGTTCAGAGTCAAGAGCTGTAGGACCGGAACCCACAATTCCTCTACCCTCTGCATGGCTGCGGAACACACTGCGACTAAACACCAAGGTAGAACACCAAAAACATTGGAACACCCTAGGAACCTGCAGGCAAACCAGGGAGGCCCTACCGACAATCAACCCCGGATTGTCAAGGAAGCTAAAGCAGCTAAAGAGGCCGGCACTCCGTCTTCTGACAGGAGCTATAACTGGTCATGCACTACTAAACAAACACCTTTTTACTTTAGGTGTTACAGACAGTCCTCTCTGCAGAGCCTGCATGGAAGAGGACGAGACAGCCGCCCACGTCATCCTGACATGTCCTGGAGTGGCGGACTACAGGGCAAAGTACCTCGGAACACCGGGGTCACTACCGGAGGCCGTTGGCAACGTAAAGGGTCTACTAGGCTTCCTGGTGGAACTGGGTTGGCACGAATAACAGTAGTGCCAAAACCCCTACGCAAAATAGGCGCATTTATGACGTCGAGTTGCGGAAACCCAGCCCGCGTACAACCTATAACCTATATTCTAACTACATTGAAGTTGTTCATTTGACTAAAGGCAGCGACAGCAATGCTGTAATTGCTAATTTGAAGTCTATATTTGCCCGACATGGTATTCCATTACAGTTACTTAGCGACAATGGTCCTCCTTTCAATTCTCAAGCATTCAAAGTATTTTCTTTGAATTGGGATTTTGAACACATAACTTCCAGTCCATACTTATCTAGATCTATGGTCTTGCAGAAGTGTCTGTCAAAATTGTCAAAAACATATTCATAAAGTGTGAGGAATCAGGAACAGATCCTTATCTTGGTTTGTTGCACTATAGGAACTCACCGAGAGGAAATCTTAGTTCACCTGCTGAATTACTTATGTCGCGACAATTAAGAACTAAATTACCTGCTAAGACTACTAATTTAAAGCCTAAGGTAGTGAATTTCAAGCTTCATTTGGAACATAAGAAGCAGAATTTTGAGAAAACTAGATCTTACTATAATCAACATGCCAGAGAATCAGTTTCTTTGAAACCTAATGATTTTGTTTATTTCAAAAAGAAACCCAATGATAGGGTATGGAATAAAGGCACTATAGTCTCTGAAACTAACTGTCCCCGTTCTTATATAGTTAAGGATAGTGATAATGTTTCGTATAAAAGGAATCAACAGCATATTTTTCTTCCAGAAAAAAGGGAGAGCATGACTAGTACAAGTTATGACAATAATTTTTATAACACATATCCTTTTGATTCCTATAATAGTCCACATTCCGTTGTATCATCAACCCCGTCTCCTTTTAATAGGCTAGTTGCGTGGTGTTAAAATTGATAAAGTCGTGTTGCTAAATGGATAGTAAACCATCAACTGATGGTAATAAAGTATAAATGACAAATGTAATTCAAATCATAAAAAGATATGAACCTTGAAAGTTTAGAAAAAAAAGTTTTTTTATTTATTGTTCAAGAGTAAATTTAAAGGAAACAAAAGAATCCTTACGCTTTTATAGAAACAAATTTGTATAACAACTATGGACCTAAACGCAGTATTTCGCGACCGAAACAGCAAATTACTTAATTTTCCATGCAACGGTTAGTACCTACAAATTGCACGGTGTGACGTCATACTTTAAAACCAATCAGTATGAAGAGTTTCAGCTGCTGTCAGCGAGGTCCGTCTTTAAATCGATTTTTTAGGTATTAAAGTCCTTTAAACGTAGTTGCTTCCATACAAACATTTGTTCATCTACAAAAACTGGTTCGGATGGCATCGTAAACAAATTTAAGGTCACAAGCCCATTCAAACAACAGTCCGGATTCGTACCTTTCATCCAGATCGAATAATGAGAACAACAATACTTGTCCTGTACCAGATACTATTTAAAGAAAGAAAGAAAGAAAGAAAACATTTATTCGTGGACAAAACAACGTAGTGCAGTACCTAATGGTAATTATATCCCTCTGGTACAGTACGTACTACCCCTCTGGTACAGTAGTACTACCAGGTAGTTCTACTGGTAGTACAGATGATACACCTTAGGGACACTAGTACTACTTCTAAAAATACAAGAATATCCCTCGGGATTTGTCATAGACCACTGTATTAAAAGTTCAACTGGTAGTACATATGATACACATTCCAGATGTAAACAAAATATATGTCACCGTTAGATTGTGAACACCGTCAGTTTATAATCTTACCCGTTATATTGTAAACTGACGGAATATTGTGAACTGCCAAAACCGTTCACAATTTAACGCAATATTTTTCGTTAGTTTATAAACTTTCAATGTCGAATCGTCAAATTGTGAACTGAGATCAAATCGGCTTGCTACGGAACATACACAAAGACTAGGTAGGTTAGGTTAGTTAGGTATCTTCAGTTGCCCGAAGGGCAAACTACCCAGAAATAGGAGCCCCGCGCAGCGGGGCTCCGTCGACACTGCTGGATGCCGAAATAAATGGAAGAAAATGTCTGAATAACAAAAAAAAACAATCATGTTATGACGTAAGTGGAAACTGCTGCAAGGCGACCTCGCGAAAGTAAATCTATGTCAAAGAAAAGGTAAAAAAAACAAACAAACTACAGGACAGTTGTACTACCAGTCTGCCGTTATGGTCACTAGTACTACTGGTAGTACTAGTGACCTTAGGGTGTATCATTTGTACTACCAGTAGAACTACCTGGTAGTACTACTGTACCAGAGGCAATTATATAACTAGAACTGGTAGGATGGTAAATAAGCCAAGAAGATTGGATTTATAAGTTTAATATAAACATTTCTTTACATTTAAAATATAAAATAATGTAATTTTCTTCAATGTCTATGTTATGATTTTGCACTATTTCACTTTATCACGGTAGGTCACAAGACAACTGCTGAACTTTACACTGCAAATATCCTGACATGAACATTATTTTACATATAAATAATTAATTTGTTGTGTAATAATAACGTTATATTATAATTGACAAATGTCACAATTATTGTTTGAAATGTAAATGTCATATGCCGCTTTGACTTTTCAAAGTCTTTTTAAAAAGGGGCATGTTGCATACTGGCCATTGACAATGTATTTGTCTATGGTGTCATTCGAGTGTTCTATTGTCGATTGATTTGAATTAAGTTTGTCTCATTGCTTGACTACAATGGTCGCTGAATAAAGCTCTATAAAATATATAAAACAGTCTTTTCCCTTGGATATAAAACAGCCATAAAGTAGGAATTACCGCACGCTATGCGTGCGGAAAACCCCACTTCCTGGCCAGATAGAGACGTAAAATGTTGTACTTATCACGGGCGGTAACAAAGAAAGCCTCAGAGCGCATATTTATCGCCCTTGCCTTCGGCTCGGGCGTCAAATACCTGCGATCTGAGACATTCTTTGTTTAACCGCCCTAGGTAAGTAATGTACTATTCTAATTTAATATTCTATGTAACTGTTACGTTATTTTATCGAAAAAATAAAAAATAAATTTTCGTCATTTTAACGTTAGGTAAAACTAATAATAGTACATTATGATACAAGTGTGCTAAGTTGGTCATTACACTCGAGTCGGTTTTTAAGCCTGAGCCGAAGGCGAAGGCTTAATGGAGACGAGAAGTGTAATGACCAATGCTCACGTGTTTCATACGACGTTTTTCAACACATTTGCGAGCAAAAATAAAATAAAATAAAAAATGAAAATGTTAAAAGATATGTAATGAAAAGGCACTAGTGCGATAATGTAATGTAAAAGTCACGGCATGGGTAATATTTTGCATTATTTTGCTAATATTTAAAAAGATATGTAATGAAAAGGCACTAGTGCGATAATGTAATGTAAAAGGCACGGCATGGGTAATATTCTGCATTATCAGTGTAAATACGCTGTAATAAGACCTACTTTACGAGCAGGTGTGTTGAAAAATCGTTTTTTTTTTTTTTTTTTTGTATGATATCTCTACGTATATCCGCATCGATTGAGTGCAATTTATTCGAAATTGAAGTCCCATGCAAGTTCCCCATTAAAATGAATAACTAAAACAACATTTTATTCAATTTATTGTGGAAAAAGGGACATTGCTGTGTGTTCAAAACATAATTGAACATAAGACTAGCAACATTGTAAATTCTTGATTGGTTTTGCCTCCTGGCAACACCAGTCAGTTGCCAGTCAGTCAGAAAATTCTCTCTCGCACATGCTCTTATATGTGGGCACAAAATAATCTAAATAATTGTGTTTATTCCATAAATAAACATATTAAATATCATACTCTATTTGATTTATCCAACAGAGTAAGTGGTTCTTCGAATAAATAAGGAATCAGTGCTATTTCGCTGCTACATTTTATAAACAGTTCGCGAGTGTTTCGTTTCGGCCAATGCGCGTTGTGAAACTTTCGAGCCAGAAAAGCTATAGTTTTCTCCTATGTAGGCCCAGGAAGTATTCGCGCAGCGAACAATAATAAAACAAACTAAAAACAAGAAGTGCCATAAGTGAAAATAAGTACGAATACATATATAATTCCTGCAAGATCAAAATTCGTGTTCCATTCGGCAGCCATTTTTTTCATAAGCGGGTTTACCCGCTCCATTCAAAAACTCGGCGACGTACAGTGACAGCTCTGTAATCTGTGAGTGACAGCTACGCCCCTTGCATGTTGGCAGAACTGCGAAGACTTCAACTTTAAGTTGACAATGACGTACGAGTGACAGCCACCGCTGAAGACAGTAAATAGGTTATATTACTGTAAACAAATCGAAGATATTCTATATAATACTCAAATATGTCGACCCCTAATCCTGCGGAGGTGTTGAAGATACTCAAGGCGAGGCGACGCGCGTTAAAGGGAGCTATCACGCATGGCGAAACGTACGCAAATCAGTGCAAAGTGACAACACAAAGTGAATTATTAGCCAGTAAACAAAGTCTCGTAAGTACATTTAAGAAAGAAAGAAAGAAAACATTTAAAGATTTTAAAGCAGTGAACATCGAGATGTTAACCCTCGACGAGGACGCTAATGAGGAAATATCGGTCAGACTATGACAAAGGGGGCCCGTTAAAAAGACATAGAATTTTTTTGACCAAAAGTGAAAAATATATAGGAATCATAAAAGACTTAGAATATTTTCAATCAAAACGCTAAAATAAGCATGTTTTATAGAAAAAACTTTTCTCTAAAATTAAAAATGGCGGAAATATAGGGCTTCAAAGATTCTGTTTTTCAGACATTAATATTTTAAATGATAGTTTCGTGTAGAACAGGTTGCGGATGTAAGTATTTGGGGGGGGGGGGGAGTTGTGGGAGGTTTGCTAGGGGGGGGGATACTTTTTTTTTGATGTTGTTAAGGTATCTGGGACTTGTAAAATTTTCGATGAATGTTGTGACTTCGCGTAGCTCCGACACTGCGGGAACAGCAGCCCTTGCGTGACGAAGCACGGTCACTTCGCTTGGCTTGATTTTGGAATGATGGGCGTATACATATTTTAAGAATACATTTTTTTTTAATATTCGGAAAACTATAAATTCAAAAAAAAGTCGGTTCTGGCGCTTCGCCGGCCGCTGCCGCGGCACGCTCGCTTCGCTCGCTCGGCTCGCGCGCTTAGGATCGCGGTACACCTAACACTCCTCCTCGCTTCGCTCGTCGTCGTAACCTACACCGACCTGCCTTAGAGTTAAGAGTAGCATAGGTTTCGCGTGGCTTCAGCAGTTTCGATGATACGGGTATTATAATGATTCAGTATTAGACACTTTTCAATTTTGAGGTCCAATATCTCGCCAATTTCTTATTTTAAAGATTTTTTTTTCGTATAAAACATGCTTATTTTAGCGTTTTGATTGAAAATATTCTAAGTCTTTTATGATTCCTATATATTTTTCACTTTTGGTCAAAAAAATTCTATGTCTTTTTAACGGGCCCCCTTTATCATAGTCTAACCGAAATATCGGTTGGACTAAAGCAAAGGGGGTGCAGGACTTAAAAAAAATTTCTTCCCAGTGATGTTATTATGACGCATATTTTTTATGACTTTATCTTAGAGAATACGCTAAAATAAGCGTGTTTTGTAGGAAAAACTTTTCTCTAAAAGCAAAAACGGCAGAGATATTTGACTCAAAGTTGGGATGTTGGTGTGGTGTAGCAAAGGGTATATACGCAGGACTTCGAAAAAGTTTCATCGGTGGGTCATCATTATGACACATATTTTATATGTTTCTATCGTTTAGAATACGCCAAAATAAGCATAGGGTCAGCATTTGAATTTCGCATTGTAGGAAGGGTGTCATTTTATAGGGGTTGGTCACCCCTTTCAAGTGACACCCGATTTGTGTCTAGGAGACGCATAGTTTTTTTTTAATACATGTTTGAAGTTCATTTCTAAAGTATACAATTTTATCACGCATTATGAGGAGGGGGGGGAGGGTGTCATTTTATAGGGGTTGGTCACCCCTTTCAAATGAAACCCGATTTATGTCCAGGAGACGCGTAGTTTTTTTTTTATACGTGTTTGAAGTTAATTTCTTAAGTATACAATTTTATAGTCACAGAACCGAATCTGCCCACCCCGATTCCACATGGTCTTGTCTGCCCTACCCCTAGAGTGTTTTTTATAAATCGGAGGCGCCGCCCGCAGCGCCGGAGCTGTATGATTTACAATATTAGTTACAGAACCGAGTTTGCCCACCCCCAAAAAAGACTAATTAGGTCGTAAGTCCACTAATTTGGTTTTATAGAACATAACCTCAAAAAATAAAAATAAAATTTTCGTGGTAACTATTGATTTCCTAACTTTTGGGGGGGGGGGGGGGGGGGTTCCTACCCCCCTCTCCCACCCCCCTCCCTACAATGCGAAATTCAAAGGCAACCCCAATCAATGTTCAAATGAGCACACACAGTCAAGCTCTAAACTTCCAAATATAGATATTCCATATTTTAATGGAAAGGATTTCACCAAGTTCAAGCCATTTATGGACCTGGAAAACCTCACAAGTTTTCCATAAAAACCAATCACTGTCAGATATTCAAAAGCTATTTTACTTGCGTAAATATTTGACTGAAGATGATCTGGGCATCATTATAAATTTACCAATAGTAAATGAATCATATCCTGAGGCTATGGAATTATTAAATAAAAAAGCGGCCAAGTGCGGGTCGGACTCGCACATGAAGGGTTCCGTGAAATAAATTGCTGTTTACGATTTATGACGTATTAAAAAAAACTACTTATTAGATCTCGTTCAAACCAATTTTCGGTGGAAGTTTACATGGTAATGTACATCATATATATTTTTTAGTTTTATCATTCTCTTATTTTAGAAGTAACAGGGGGGGGGGACACACATTTTACCACTTTGGAAGTGTCTCTCGCGCAAACTATCATGTTTAGAAAAAAATGATGTTAGAAACCTCAATATCATTTTTGAAGACCTATCCATAGATACCCCACACGTATGGGTTTGATGAAAAAAAAATTGAGTTTCAGTTCTGAGTATGGGGACCCCTAAAACTTAATGTTTTTTTTGGATTTTTGTGTGAAAATCTTAATGCGGTTCACAGAATACATCTACTTACCAAGTTTCAACAGTATAGCTCTTATAGTTTCGGAAAAAAGTGGCTGTGACATACGGACGGACAGACAGACAGACAGACAGACAGACGGACGGACATGACGAATCTATAAGGGTTCCGTTTTTTGCCATTTGGCTACGGAACCCTAAAAAGTAGAAACTGGCATATAAAAGACAGCACAGGTCGTATTCAGCCAAATCAAGTCGTATTTTTCTGTTGCAAAAGCGACATTTTTGTATGTGTCATATAAAGATTGCGTTTTTCGGTGAAAAAATACACTTGCGATTTTGTTTAAAAAAAAAATATTACGTTTAATTTTATGTAATTTGCAGTATCCTCAATTTGTATTTAATAATAACGCTTGATTTCAATTTAGTCTTTTTTATTCCCCCATTTTTGAGAAAAGCACTATATTAGCCTCAGCCGGAATGGCAATTGCAGGCTTCGTATTATAACTAAATACTCAGCCTGCAATTGCCTCCTTCCTGGCCACGGCAATAATGTACTATTATAAATGATAGTGACTTTGACATGCATGCTCAACAATTTGTAAGCCGCAAGGCGCCACATAGTGAAACTGGCCGTAACTCTGTAACATCCTGTAACCTATGTTGGACAAATAAATGATTTATCTTTATCTTTAACTGATTGATTATTCTTAATATACCTGTTTTATAAAATGTACGTGCAGTATTTTACTTTCCTCACAGTCAAAATGAAAAGCAGAGTGTTTATCTCGGGTGAAATACCCACACTTCACCCTCGAACTATTGGCGCTCTCACTTTGTTCGAGCGCCAGAAATATCTCGTGTGTGACATGGGCCACTTTCAACCCTTGGTTAACAATCTACTATTGCACGAGCTCAAACGGAGAACTTGGCTCGCTTCGCTCGTTCGTCCTATAAAGAGGAAAAGTATGTGAGATTGTGGCTCTGAAAGTTTGTGAGTTTGTATGAAGGGGGAGGGCGTAAAGTCTGGAACGAATTATCTGATTTGATAATTCTTTCAACTGTGGTCAGAATGGAGTTTTATCCGGCAGGCTTGCCTGCCTTCTTGACAATACGCGGGCGAAGCCGCGCAGGCAGCTAGTAATAAATAAGTGTAACGGCAATATATTTGTAAATCCTGATGTTTTGTATTACAGGTTCTTCGTGACCCCTGCTGCTCGAGGGGAAACTTCATACAGTTGCTACTTGCACCTGTGCGATATAGTCCAACATGTCAACTACTGTAACGACATCACTATTGTAACGACGGGAGGATGAGTTGAGGTGAGTTCTGATTCTGAGATATTAAATAAACTAAATCGCTATAAACTTACTTTAAATTGCTCGGGTTTCAATCGGACCAAGTTGTTGCACCTTTATTTCAAGGGTTGTTGAGGTATGTCTAGGGCTCGTGTGCCTATCGGGAGATAAGATAAAATGCCATATTGTTTAACATGATACGTATTTCTGGTAATGCTTCTTGCACTCGCAAAGTGGCTCTACTTTAGTGCAAGGCGTGCTTGCTCGGGCAAACGCGATTTATGGATTACCGAGATGATGATGTCCTCCCAGACGTATCCGCCGACGGCGACATCCTGACAAAATCTAAGATTGGGAAACTTTACGTACATGGGCTCGAGTGTGACTTGCAAAACCAAATTTGGTTTTGAACGTACGACAGCAAGAGACACAGTGAAGCTGTCCACTTGAGTCATAGGTGTAGTGGTGGCCGAGTCTTACGGACCTGGCGTTTGGCGTCCAGATCTAAGAGATGGTAGTGTTCAAAGTCAGTGATACCCGTATTGACAGCAGTACCTACGCCAGTCCGATCTCCGAGTAGCAAGTTCCTCCCACGACTCACATGATATGCCGGTGGCAGACAAGTGGCGTTTTAGGACATCCCTGTAACGTAGGTACTGCCCACCAGCTCTGCGTTTACCCAAGGCTAACTCAGAGTAGAATATAGCTTTAGGCAGTCTTGATGGGTCCATACGCACAAGGTGTCCACACCAACGCAATTGGCCTTTTATGAGCAGACATTCCATACCCGCCATGTTCGACCGACGTAAAACCTCCGAGTTCGGAACACGATCCTGCCATCTCAGCCGAAGAATTGCTCGGAGACATCTTAGGTGAAAAGAGTCAAGACGCTTAATGTCTCCTTTGTACAAGCACCATGTCTCCGACGCATAGGGCAGTAGAGGTAGAATAACCGCTCTGTACACGGCGAGTTTCGTGTGTAGTCTGAGATCATGAGATTTCCAAATTCGTTGGTTTAGGCGTGCCGGCCTGCGCAGCGCGCAGACGGGTCGCGAGCCCACAGGCTCGTAATGCTCGCAGCCTTCGCTGGAGATCGAGCGCTACTAGTGCCAACGGCACGGGTCGCCCTGAGGGTGCGGATGCTGCGGTGCCTACAAGGCGAGCGTGCAGACGGGTCGCGAGCCCACAGGCTCGTAAAGCTCGCAGCTTTCGCTGGAGATCGAGCGCGACCTGTGCCAACGGCACGGGTCGCCCTGAGGGCGCGGATGCTGCGGCGCCTACTAGGCGAGCGAGCAGACGGCTCGCGAGCCCACAGGCTCGTAAAGCTCGCAGCCTTCGCTGGAGATCGAGCGCGACCTGTGCCAACGGCACGGGTCACCCTGAGGGCGCGGCTGCTGCGGCGCCTACAAGGCGAGCGCGCAGAAGGCTCGCAGCCTTCGCTGGAGATCGAGCGCGACCTGCCAACGGCACGGGTCGCCCTAAGGGCGCGGATGCTGCGGCGCCTACAAGGCGAGCGCGCAGACAGGTCGCGAGCCCACATGCTCGTAAAAATCGCAGCCTTTGCTGGTGATCGAGCGCGACCTGTGCCAACGGCACGGGTCGCCCTGAGGGCGCGGATGCTGCGGCGCCTACAAGGCGAGCGCGCAGACGGGTCGCGAGCCCACAGGCTCGTAAAGCTCGCAGCCTTCGCTGGAGATCGAGCGCGACCTGTGCCATCGGCACGGGTCGCCCTGAGG
This sequence comes from Epinotia brunnichana, assembly GCA_963854355.1. Taxonomy (NCBI): domain Eukaryota; kingdom Metazoa; phylum Arthropoda; class Insecta; order Lepidoptera; family Tortricidae; genus Epinotia; species Epinotia brunnichana. The sequence continues at coordinate 9,825,133 of OY977956.1, forward strand.
GTGCGGCTGCTGCGGCGCCTACAAGGTGAGCGCGCAGACAGGTCGCGAGCCCACAGGCTCGTAAATATCGCAGCCTTCGCTGGAGATCGAGCGCGACCTGTGCCAACGGCACGGGTTGCCCTGAGGGCGCGGATGCTGCGGCGCCTACAAGGCGAGCGCGCAGACGGGTCGCGAGCCCACAGGCTCGAAAAGCTCGCAGCCTTCGCTGGAGATCGAGCGCGACCTGTGCCAACGGCACGGGTTGCCCTGAGGGCGCGAATGCTGCGGCGCCTACTAGGCGAGCGCGCAGACGGGTCGCGAGCCCACAGGCTCGAAAAGCTCGCAGCCTTCGCTGGAGATCGAGCGCGACCTGTGCCAACGGCACGGGTCGCCCTGAGGGCGCGGATGCTGCGGCGCCTACAAGGCGAGCGCGCAGAAGGCTCGCAGCCTTCGCTGGAGATCGAGCGCGACCTGTGCCAACGGCACGGGTCGCCCTGAGGGCGCGGATGCTGCGGCGCCTACAAGGCGAGCGCGCAGACAGGTCGCGAGCCCACAGGCTCGTAAAGATCGCAGCCTTTGCTGGAGATCGAGCGCGACCTGTGCCAACGGCACGGGTCGCCCTGAGGGCGCGGATGCTGCGGCGCCTACAAGGCGAGCGCGCAGACGGGTCGCGAGCCCACAGGCTCGTAAAGCTCGCAGTCTTCTTAACATGCTGCCGCCTAAGCTGCGGCTAAGGGCGTAAGCGTGTTAATTACAGACAGTACATAAGTCTTTCTTGTTCTGCGTAGCAGATTCAAGTGACGTAGCCCTTTCATTGAATGACGATCCTCGTTAGAGTAAATATAATACTAGGTTAATGACTACGAATGGATAATCATTTACTCAATGGAAAGGCTGTAGGTAGGTAAAACAAATTGCTTCGCACATATTTATAAATCTGTTAAAGATATGTAGGTAGGTAAAGAGGAATGTTGTCATTGAAGTTATTACTAATATTTTATACACCCGCCAATTTGTTTACTTTCCGTTTTTATATTGTTATGATGTGTAGGTATGAAAACAACCAGTGGAAAACTTTTAATTAACATAAGTAGAAACTTAAATAACATAAGTATAGGTAGGTATTCTATGCTAGGCGATATCTAATATGATATAACTAGTAGTTAGGTATGAACTTATGGATCTATCGCGTTAATTGGTAGCGGGCAGAAATTGTTAAACGAACGCTTGGTGATGACCCTCGCTGTGCGGATCTCGGCGACCCTCGTGACGTCGTCGCGACCCGGGCGGCAGGCGACGATGCGCCCCAGCCTCCACAAGCAGGGCGGCAGCCGCTCCTCCCGCACCAGCACCACGGCGCCAGCGCGAAGAGCGCCACCCTTGGAACTTCTCCATTTTGTTCGTTCCTGTAACAGGCCTATGTAGTATGAACTTATGGATCTATCGCGTTAATTGGTAGCGGGCAGAAATTGTTAAACGAACGCTTGATGATGACCCTCGCTGTGCGGATCTCGGCGACCCTCGTGACGTCGTCGCGACCCGGGCGGCAGGCGACGATGCGCCCCAGCCTCCACAAGCAGGGCGGCAGCCGCTCCTCCCGCACCAGCACCACGGCGCCAGCGCGAAGAGCGCCACCCTTGGAACTTCTCCATTTTGTTCGTTCCTGTAACAGGCCTATGTAGTCCCGTGACCATCGGGTCCAGAAATCCTGTTGAAGTTGCTGCAATTGTTGGTACAAAGTGAGTCGGTTTATAGGTACATCCTTATAGTGGTAGTCGGGTATTGAATAAGGTGCTCTAGAAATCAAGAAGTGTGCTGGCGTTAAACAAGTTACCTCATCGGAATTTGAATTTGGAATAGGGCATAATGGGCGAGAATTTAAAATTCCTTCAACTTGTACAAGTACTGTAGAAAATTCTTCATAGGTTAATAGTGCTTGACCTAGTACTCTTTTTAAATGGTATTTACATCGTTTTATGGAAGACTCGTGTAGCCCTCCCATATGGGGAGCGTAAGGGGGGAGAAACTCAATCCAGTCCGTAATCTGTCCATCAAAAGAGGGTAAAGATATATCAGGGTATTTAATAGACTCGACATACTCACGTGGCTCGCTGACCTCGCGATCATTAGCACCGGAAGACCCTGCTCCTGGACCTGCCGCCTGTACTAGATATCGCTTACATAAAGATACACAATTGAAATAAGTGTTTTCAAAGGTTTCTTTTTCTCGTAAATGTTCGTCAAGTACTTATCTGAGCGTCTCAATTTTATCTTGAATGATTTCGAACTCCTTGAAAACACTTGTTATTCTAGAATAATCTAGATGTACGCAGATCTAAATCGATTAATTGTTCTGCGGTCAAGGAATCAAAGTTTGGGTTAGACATGTATTTCTTGAACAAGGTTAACTTTCCTTTAACTACTCCTCTTTTTAGGGTTCCGTAGCCAAATGGCAAAAAACGGAACCCTTATAAATTCGTCATGTCCGTCCGTCTGTCTGTCTGTCCGTCCGTATGTCACAGCCACTTTTTTCCGAAACTATAAGAGCTATACTGTTGAAACTTTGTATGCAGATGTATTCTGTGAACCGCATTAAGATTTTCACACAAAAATCGAAAAAAAACATTAAGTTTTAGGGGTCCCCATACTCAGAACTGAAACTCAAAAAAAAATTTTTCATCAAACCCATACGTGTGGGGTATCTATGGATAGGTCTTCAAAAATGATATGGAGGTTTCTAACATCATTTTTTTCTAAACTGAATAGTTTGCGTGAGAGACACTTCCAAAGTGGTAAAATGTGTTTCCCCCCCCCTGTAACTTCTAAAATAAGAGAATGATAAAACTGAAAAAAATATATGATGTACATTACCATGCAAACTACCAACGAAAATTGGTTTGAACGAGATCTATGAAGTAGTTTTTTTTTAATACGTCATATATCGTAAAAAGCAATTTATGTAACGGAATCCTTCATGTGCGAGTCCGACTCGCACTTGGCCCCTTTTTTTATTAAAGTTTTGAATTTTTTATCACACACAACCGTGGAATCACTCCCTGAATCAGAGGAAGACATCATTAAACAGTTTTTGATAACAATAGGATTGATTACACTTAATTAGGTAGTTAAAACACGTGCAACGTGTACCGTTAGGTAATTAACGAAGTGTTAAAGATGAAGGAATTTCGAATATAAGCCCTTTATACGAATTGCCAGCCGATTACTTGGTAATAGAGACCTACTCGCAGCCTCTCCTTTTCTCTTCTCGACTCTTGTTGATGATATGTATCAGCTGACCACGTGTTACCGCAGTGCTCTCGATCGGCGTTGTATGACCTTTTGACCTTCCCAATAATATAAATTGAAATCTTCTTGCACAGGACTATTTCCTTGCTGGCGAGACCCCCTTGCTCCACAAGCAGGACGGAAGCCACTTGATCCACCACGTGGGCACGACGGAGCAGAATAGCGGAATGGCCGCTCCGGTATTTTTTCCTCGATTGGCTTCTTATACTCGCGTGCTTCGCCAGTATTTACTCCTTGCGTGTTCGAATGAAGAATATCTTCTTCAGGGTGGGGTCACCATGTTAAATTGTGGATATGGTGCCACGTGGATGAACTGGGTTTCTTGATGGGAGGTCAATAGAAGGGCACACGTCCGTTTCGTATCGTGTATATTTGCAAAGAGAAATAATAATTATCCAAATGACATTACATCGAGGCGTTTTTAATTGTAACGCCATCTGTCGAATAAATCCTAAACTACTTACTAAATTAGTTTGCTATGCTAGGATCTTACCTAGATAAGCCATCTAGTGGTTCTAGTTAGAAACTATAGATGGCGCTGTTAGTTAGCGCGCAGACAGGTCGCGAGCCCACAGGCTCGTAAATATTGCAGCCTTCGTTGGAGATCGAGCGCGACCTGTGCCAACGGCACGGGTTGCCCTGAGGGCGCGAATGCTGCGGCGCCTACAAGGCGAGCGCGCAGACAGGTCGCGAGCCCACAGGCTCGAAAAGCTCGCAGCCTTCGCTGGAGATCGAGCGCGACCTGTGCCAACGGCACGGGTCGCCCTGAGGGCGCGGATGCTGCGGCGCCTACAAGGCGAGCGCGCAGACGGGTCGCGAGCCCACAGGCTCGAAAAGCTCGCAGCCTTCGCTGGAGATCGAGCGCGACCTGTGCCAACGGCACGGGTTGCCCTGAGAGCGCGAATGCTGCGGCGCCTACAAGGCGAGCGCGCAGATGGGTCGCGAGCCCACAGGCTCGAAAAGCTCGCAGCCTTCGCTGGAGATCGAGCGCGACCTGTGCCAACGGCACGGGTCGCCCTGAGGGCGCGGATGCTGCGGCGCCTACAAGGCGAGCGCGCAGAAGGTTCGCAGCCTTCGCTGGAGATCGAGCGCGACCTGTGCCAACGGCACGGGTCGCCCTGAGGGCGCGGATGCTGCGGCGCCTACAAGGCGAGCGCGCAGAAGGTTCGCAGCCTTCGCTGGAGATCGAGCGCGACCTGTGCCAACGGCACGGGTCGCCCTGAGGGCGCGGATGCTGCGGCGCCTACAAGGCGAGCGCGCAGACGGGTCGCGAACCCACAGGCTCGTAAAGCTCGCAGCCTTCGCTGGAGATCGAGCGCGACCTGTGCCGCTCTGAGGGCGCGGATGCTGCGGCGCCTACAAGGCGAGCGCACAGACGGGTCGCAAGCCCACAGGCTCGTAAAGCTCGCAGCCTTCGCTGGAGATCGAGCGCGACCTGTGCCAGCGGCACAGGTCGCTCTGAGGGCGCGGATGCTGCGGCGCCTACAAGGCGAGCGCGCAGACGGGTCGCGAGCCCACAGGCTCAGAAATGTATGTAGTAGGCGGTGGCAAAAAAAATTGGTTTTCCATAAAGTCGGTTTACGGACGATAATTTTACGTTATAAAGCCGAATGGTCGGCTCAGGCGGAACGGGAGAATGAGTCATATTTTTTCATGCGTGCTGCCGGTGTTCATATGTGCGCTTATCACGTCAAAAGCGTACGGTCTGCCTATGGAAGGTAGTGATTCTAGAACAATCACAAGTGCGTTGCCAACCCTTTATTGATTTGAGGATGCGCTGTGTTGATAGACACGAAAGCGGATCCTTCACTCTCAACACAACACATCCTCGGCAGCTCTGGCGACCTTACTCACCACCAGGAACACAGCACCACATACCTACAGAGCAAGTAGCGGCGTTATTGTGTTTGGAAAGTAGTACCTTATGTTTGATACAAAAATGCCAATATTTCGAAAACTAAGGCATTTTTAATAAACCTTAAGGTTTCAATATTCTGAGAGGTATTTAGCATCCCTATCAGCTGTCCACGAATTATCCTCGGTTTACGGGACAGCGTGTATGTACTAATATTATGAAGGATTTGTAGCTTTGTAAGTTTGTATGTCGGGGTAATCTCCGGAACGACTTAGCCGATATTAATAGTAAAAAGCGGCCAAGTGCGAGTCGGACTCGCACATGAAGGGTTCCGTGAAATAAATTGCGGTGTACGATTTATGACGTATTAAAAAAAAACTACTTACTAGATCTCGTTCAAACCAATTTTCGGTGGAAGTTTACATGGTAATGTACATCATATATTAAGGGTTCCGTAGCCAAATGGCAAAAAACGGAACCCTTATAGATTCGTCATGTCCGTCCGTCTGTCTGTCTGTCCGTCCGTATGTCACAGCCTCTTTTTTCCGAAACTAATATATTTTTTTTAGTTTTATCATTCTCTTATTTTAGAAGTTACAGGGGGGGGGGGGACACACATTTTACCACTTTGGAAGTGTCTCTCGCGCAAACTCTTCAGTTTAGAAAAAAATGATATGAGAAACCTCAATATCATTTTTGAAGACCTATCCATAGATAACCCACACGTATGGGTTTGACGAAAAAAAAAATTTTGAGTTTCAGTTCTGAGTATGGGGACCCCTAAAACTTAATGTTTTTTTTTCGATTTATGTGTGAAAATCTTAATGCGGTTCACAGAATACATCTACTTACCAAATTTCAATAGTATAGCTCTTATAGTTTCGGAAAAAAGTGGCTGTGACATACGGACGGACAGACAGACAGACAGACAGACAGACAGACGGACAGACATGACGAATCTATAAGGGTTCCGTTTTTTGCCATTTGGCTACGGAACCCTAAAAACTGGTCAAGTACGAGTCTGACTCGCGGACCGAGGGTTCCGGACCACCCCGTACAATAGAAAAAGTCCACTATAAACTGACACTTACTAAGTATGTATTCACATACTTAGCGCGTGTTAGTTTATACTGGATAATTAAACTTTAAGTATGTATAGGCAATTTAAATCTAAGTGTAGCTAACCGCTTTCGTGAGACAAATATCAATAGCAACAATTCAATAGATACCCGTCTATTGTTCCAGATTAGTCCCGTGGGCCCGACACGAACACCACTTTATTTCGACGGAAGACCATACCTACGAAGGAGCAAGTTAGTGAAATCCATCCTAACTATAATGAAGTGATTTCAACCATGATTTAATGTATAACGATTAGAAATGGCCCACTTTTCAAGTAAAAGGAAGAGGTCTTGAATTATGAAGGTGCTCCACCGGCGTCTTGACGATCATGGAAATTGCGTACTCGTGTCTTTATTTTGTGTCTAATATTTTTAGCCATTTCTTAGTGAAATTGATGCCTCGGCTTACATGTCGAAAATGGCAGATATTTTTTTCATTTTCGTGAAGTTCATAATGTTATTATGACATGACTGTAAAAGTATTATGTAGGTACTTAATCTTAACAATAGGTGTATAATCATGATTAGTGGCAGATTCTTATGATTAATGAATGACAGAAACACACTTGTGAGTGGGTACTTCAAGGGTCCATAATTATGATTTTACTCCGTTTCCGTTCAGTGGAGCACGATTACTATACATTTTGTAATTAGTCCTATACCTATATCCCAACACAAGAATGTCATTTTTGTTGCGACGACATTCCTAAGTACGAGTACATGTTTACGTTATGGTTGACAAATTGAATTATAATAGTAGTTTATGTGACTGTACATAATGAAGGGCATTATACAGGAGTGAGTTTTTAATGCCTAATTATGTACAGTAACATACACTGCTTTATCTATCCACATATCATAAGCCTCCATGATCCATTCAGGAGCCGCATATTAAGACCGGCATGGCGGCGTTCTTTTCTGGCAGCTGTCATATATTTTTTTTTAATTCAGAGACAAACTAGAGTCAGTTCTAACTATCGTATTGTTCGATATCTTACTTACGTGCGACATTTGTCAAATTTGTATGCCATTTCGAACTAAACGTCATCTCGACTGATATTAGAATAGAGGTCAAATCAAATTTCTTTCTTTTTCGGAGATGTTCGAAATTGAAATGAAATAATATTATCGAAATCGATGTTATTATTTAGCAATAATAACATTTTCACAGACAAGAAATTTGTTCTAACAAAACAGTCTGTTTTTATGGTGGTCATAATGTGCGGTTCTTGAACGCATCATAGAGGGTTTATGATATTTGGATAGATAAAACCTATACATTTTAAACGACTTCGAAAAATATCACCTCTGGACAGATTTTAATTGTTTAACGTTAGTGTCCTCATTAGTCTACTCGGCTTGGCGGATTATAACCAAATTTGTAACAAAATCCAGTTGATTAATTTGTCGCAGTGATAGTTTCTTGAGTGACAGGTTATAATATTTTCATCACACTTGCTCATAAATGGTGTTATTGCTTGCCTGTATACAGAAGGACAACGGCCTAAATTGTACCCGCGGGAAATAATTGTCCCGAGGGAGTAATGAGCTTGTGTGTGATCTGATTGGCTGGACGGCCGCGTACGACAAGAATTCTGCTCTGTGATTGGTTGGAAAATAAAATCGAGCAGGCCATGCCCTGCAAGAACCACATGCTCCATGCTCTGTGATCCTCCACTCGCACTGATCTAGAAGTGAAGTTGTCAATTTCGTCAACATTTGATTGATGCGCTTGTATAAAACATAGGTTTTTCTGTCTTTTGTGGTTATTTATTTCCTCGCAAATGTGATGAAAAACATTGTGTATAACACGGGCGTAAGAATATTGCACTCCACGCGTCAAGAACGGCGGCAGCAGAAGTCCTGAAGACTCACCGGCTCTCGAGTCCAACCTCCCGAAGAATGTCTTGAAGGTGATTAGCTGGTGATCGCTGAGGCTGGCGCCTTCATGTACTGTCCAGTCGCACACGTTTATTCCTCTGGTAGAAATGGTCAAACCGACGTTTGACGTACCGTTTGGCCCGCTGAAGGTCGGCGGCTGTCCAGAGACATTGTGCAAAAGCAAACCTTTGCCGAGGACGAAGCCCTCCATCCTGGTTCCTTCTGTACTCCGAGTCCAGTCCACGTCCAGTATACAGTCTCCTATCGCAGTGCCACATAGGTGAGTGAGCGTTGCTATCAACTCCTACGAGAGTAGGTTTGCCTGAAAGGCGTTGAAGAACCGATTCTAGGTGTGCTATGTGGCGACCGATATCGTGACTGTACTGGAAGTATGCTGATACCACGTGCAGGCTGGTTTCTCCGTGTGCGACGTGAACAACCGTGCAGTGCTCGTTGCTTAGGTGGTGAAGAAGCGTGACTGCAATCGCGCGGTTCAGTACCAAGACGCTAGCCTTGGGGTTGATGCCACACTGCAGAATTCCGGGTCGACTATTGTACTGTTCCTGGACAAGTACGAAGTCGAGTCGGTGCGAACTTGCTACCACCGGAAGTTCTGCGGTGGCTGCTTCCGAACCCTGTAGGTTGAGCTGCCCGAACGAAATGCTTCTGGTGCCCTTATCTACTATCGGTACATTGTCTTCGCCGCTTCCTGCTGCTCGGCATGAAGCCGGGCAGGGCAGTTAGCAGCTGCGGTGGTGTGGGTCGCCGCCTCCGATCGTTTGTAGGTCGCGTAGCACTTGGACTCCGACTTGCATTCTGTGTGTCGGTGTCCAACCTCGCCGCACTTCCCGCAGGTGACATCTTGGGAGCGGCAGTATTTCTCCCGTACTGCCCGTACTGCTGGCACTTGGAGCAGCAAGTCGACCTAATGTGGTCGCAGACCTCCGCCTCGTCCCAACCAACATAAACGCGGCCAAGTCCTACCAGGTTGTCCCTAAGAGCCGGGGAGCATTCCAAGACGGTCAAGTACTTAGGGCCCAGTTGCTTAGAGACCGCGAATTTACACTCCTCTCGGAACCGGGAGGAGGGCCAATCCGGGTCGTCGGCCATGTTGATCCTGTGCAACTCGTCTAGGATTTGCGCCCCGGTCAGCTGCGCCCGTATGTATCGTAGGGCTACCCTTGGCCACCGCGTCTTGGGCTCCGCCACACGTAGCCCAGGTGGAACTGCGTCCCTCAATTTCTTGGCGGACTCCTCGGTGGCAGTCCTGACGACCACCCCCGAGTTGCCCACTCTGCGTACCTGAGTAATTTTTATTCCTGAGTCAGCTGGGTTCACCGCCGACCGCAGGGCCTTCTTGGTGTCGTCGGACGACTTAATAGAGTCCGAACCTGTCTCAGGGTAGAAAATGATAGTAGGTCCCTGATGCGACACCTGCATCGGTGGCTTCCCTCTCGGCATCTTCAGTGCGTTCGCGTAGCAGGGGGCCATGTTCAGATGCTCAGGGGCGGGCGCCAAGGGTGAGCCTGAGTGTTGTCCGGAAGTCTGTACTATCTGAAGCTTAAGCGCGGTCACCTCATGCTCGGTATCGCTCAGCCTGAGCGCGAGGTGTGCGACCATAGCCAGTATGTCCTCTAGCTTTTATGGGTACTTAATAAAGACTCCAAATTTGCTAGAAAAAAGATTCTCCGGTGTTCATCTACTACAAGCGATACAACATTCATTCTACAGTTGCGGGGCGTTGGAGAATCAGGGATGGAATGCCACTGTGGTGAGGAGATAACCTTCGATTCCTATCTTGATGGTTTACGCACGAGTAATCACATCATCGTTAAACTAAACCCATTATCGTAAATGTACCATTGTTAGCGTTCCCACCACGCAGCCTTACAGAGAGTGTATATAAGCCAGCGTTCACCTAAATAAAGAGTTCATTCCTATTCTGAAGCTCGTCTATTATTTACCTAGAACATACTTCAGTTCATGGCGATCCTTGCCAGGCCTGGCAGGACATTTTCATAGTGTTCCTGCCAGGGCAGGTCGCTTCACGGCGACCTGCCTTGCCGCTATATAATAAAATAAAATAAATTCGCGCCGCGTTCCACGCAGATCCCTTCATAAGCGATCTTGCGAGTAGGGCTGCTCGAGGCAGCCCCGAGCCCAGCTAAGCCAAGCATCCAACGCAGCGCATCGATCAACTCTAACGAACCACGCAACATGCAACATGGCAACTCTTCAGAAACAAGAAACTCTTCATGGCACTCATCAGCAGCAACGGTCCAGCCAATGGATAGCTAATGGATCTATCGGGTCAAGCCCGATCGCGGTAAATCAAACTGTGGTAGTAATTTGATTCCATCGTGTCCAGTTCATGTGAGACCCTCGCAACACTAGGCCAGGAATAATCAGACATGCCTTGTTCGGGAGCCCGAGCAGTGTCTTAAGATCCCTAACGGAATTACTACTCCAAACACCTCGCCAGGAAATGGTGCAGGTGGTCGTGTGCACGCACTCTGTGCCCCGAAGTCCCAGTATACCCGCAACTTTCTCAACAAGCTCGGCACGAATTCCGTCCGGTCCCGGTGCTGTGTCTAAGTCAATGCTAGACGCTCTAATCTCCTCTGGAGAAAAGCGCGCCCACAACTGAGAAAAGTCGCAAGCCTGTCCCCCGTTGTCCACAGTCCGACGTAAGTCGGCCAGGGCTTTTGGTGTGGGCCCCGGTGCATCTGACACCTTCTCCAGAAGAGGTCGCCAATAGGCTTCCAACTCCCCGAGACTGTGCCCGACACTCCTGCACTTGCCATCAATAATCTCAGCCGCTGCACGGCTTCGACACTTTCGATACAGTCCCTGCACCCTCGCGTACTCTGCTCTCCGCCGCCTCCGTCAGTCTTCCCTTGCGGTCTCAGTGTTATGGCCGTTATCGGTCCAATTTTGACGCCGCCCCGCAGTCCGTCGCCGAGAACTTTGTTTGGCCAACCTGCTCGACGCACCTCGTAAAAGGGCCCCCAGCACTTCCGCCGCACTCCGTCCCCCGCCACTAACCGCAGGATGCTCATCAGCGGAAGGCAGCGATTCTAATGGCACATCCGGCAAGGCATCAGGTATTGCTTCAACTTTAATAACAGGCGCCTCCTGGTACTCGGCAAGGTACGATTGCACCAAAGCCTGTACTTCGGATACCGCCTGTGGCCTTTTACGGCCTCCAGGGTCCTTCCGAACCCAAAGAGTGCATTTAACAGCTCCCGTCACGCCATCGTCGCTTCGCCACTATAGGGCCGACGTCCTTATTCGCCTCTATTGGATGCGCGTGACGCTTGTGCACGCCTAATCCAATCTTGGATGTGAACGGTCTCTCATATACTGGGCACACGTAATCAGCAGGCATCACCACTGCCGACTCGCCGCCACCGCGCTCGTCCCGACGCGGATAATTTGCCCGACCGGTCCTCAGTGGAGGGGCCGGTAACAAATGTATTTCATTGTTTGACATCAGAGCAAAATATTTATCGAGGCTAAGTGGGATGCTAGCCCCCAGAGCCCCTTTCGCACGCATATTTTCGCAAGGGCCATCACCGGAGGTGTTTGCTATGCTTGATCGCAACCGAAGTTGCGACCCATCTGGCCTCATCCAAAGGATGCAATCCCATAGGCCACCGCAAGCAGACAGCCCCCCCCTTCTTCATCGGTTTATACAGCGGTGCCACAGGTAGGCTGAAGGTAGGAGTTGAGACCCAGGTGGTCTCTCTTGTGATATAGAGAAATCCGGCACCTAGATCCCCATTAATGAGCGGCTGGTGACCTTTTCAGCGAACCGAATCAGGCCACTCCTTCGTCCCGCCTTAAAGGAGGGAACCACCCATGAGCAACTATAACCTCAAAGGACTCCCGCCAGGAGAGTCAGCTAAGAGTGCGTCACTAATTAGATGACGAGGCATTTGGCTATTATTCCATGGAATCTTTACCTCACGCCTGTGTCCACCAGTGGCCGTATCTTTTGATAGATAATTAGTGAGATAATCATTACAGATTAACGCGTTTGTAAGTATCTCACCGCCCCCTAGCTTTTATGGGTACTTAATAAAGACTCCAAATTTGCTAGAAAAAAGATTCTCCGGTGTTCATCTACTACAAGCGATACAACATTCATTCTACAGTTGCGGGGCGTTGGAGAATCAGGGATGGAATGCCACCTAGCTAATGAATCTATCGGGTCAAGCCCGATCGCGGTAAATCAAACTGTGGTAGTCATTTGATTCCATCGTGTCCAGTTCATGTGAGACCCTCGCAACACTAGGCCAGGAATAATCAGACATGCCTTGTTCGGGAGCCCGAGCAGTGTCTTAAGATCCCTAACGGAATTACTACTCCAAACACCTCGCCAGGAAATGGTGCAGGTGGTCGTGTGCACGCACTCTGTGCCCCGAAGTCCCAGTATACCCGCAACTTTCTCAACAAGCTCGGCACGAATTCCGTCCGGTCCCGGTGCTGTGTTTAAGTCAATGCTAGACGCTCTAATCTCCTCTGGAGAAAAGCGCGCCCACAACTGAGAAAAGTCGCAAGACTGTCCCCCGTTGTCCACAGTCCGACGTAAGTCGGCCAGGGCTTTTGGTGTGGGCCCCGGTGCATCTGACACCTTCTCCAGAAGAGGTCGCCAATAGGCTTCCAACTCCCCGAGACTGTGCCCGACACTCCTGCACTTGCCATCAATAATCTCAGCCGCTGCACGGCTTCGACACTTTCGATACAGTCCCTGCACCCTCGCGTACTCTGCTCTCCGCCGCCTCCGTCAGTCTTTCCTTGCGATCTCAGCGTTATGGCCGTTATCGGTCGAATTTTGACGCCGCCCCGCAGTCCGTCGCTGAGAACTTTGTTTGGCCAACCTGCTCGACGCACCTCGTAAAAGGGCCCCCAGCACTTCCGCCGCACTCCGTCCCCCGCCACTAACCGCAGGATGCTCATCAGCGGACGGCAGCGATTCTAATGGCACACCCGGCAAGGCATCAGGTATTGCTTCAACTTGAATAACAGGCGCCTCCTGGTACTCGGCAAGGTACGATTGCACCAAAGCCTGTACTTCGGATACCGCCTGTGGCCTTTTACGGCCTCCAGGGTCCTTCCGAACCCAAAGAGTGCATTTAACAGCTCCCGTCACGCCATCGTCGCTTCGCCACTATAGGGGCGACGTCCTTATTCGCCTCTATTGGATGCGCGTGACGCTTGTGCACGCCTAATCCAATCTTGGATGTGAACGGTCTCTCATATACTGGGCACACGTAATCAGCAGGCATCACCACTGCCGACTCGCCGCCACCGCGCTCGCCCCGACGCGGATAATTTGCCCGACCGGTCCTCAGTGGAGGGGCCGGTAACAAATGTATTTCATTGTTTGACATCAGAGCAAAATATTTATCGAGGCTAAGTGGGCTGCTAGCCCCCAGAGCCCCTTTCGCACGCATATTTTCGCAAGGGCCAGCACCGGAGGTGTTTGCTATGCTTGATCGCAACCGAAGTTGCGACCCATCTGGCCTCATCCAAAGGATGCAATCCCAAAGGCCACCGCAAGCAGACAGCCCCCCCCCCCCCCTCCCCCCTTTCTTCATCGGTTTATACAGCGGTGCCACAGGTAGGCTGAAGGTAGGAGTTGAGACCCAGGTGGTCTCTCTTGTGATATACAGAAATCCGGCACCTGGATCCCCATTAATGAGCGGCTGGTGACCTTTTCAGCGAACCAAATCAGGCCACTCCTTCGTCCCGCCTTAAAGGAGGAAACCACCCATGAGCAACTATAACCTCAAAGGACTCCCGCCAGGAGAGTCAGCTAATTAGATGACGAGGCATTTGGCTATTATTCCATGGAATCTTTACCTCACGCCTGTGTCCACCAGTGACCGTATCTTTTGACAGATAATTAGTGAGATAATCATAACAGATTAACGCGTTTGTAAGTATCCCACCGCCCCCTAGCTTTTATGGGTACTCAATAAAGACTCCAAATTTGCTAGAAAAAAGATTCTCCGGTGTTCATCTACTACAAGCGATACAACATTCATTCTACAGTTGCGGGGCGTTGAAGAATCAGGGATGGAATGCCACCTAGCTAATGGATCTATCGGGTCAAGCCCGATCGCGGTAAATCAAACTGTGGTAGTCATTTGATTCCATCGTGTCCAGTTCATGTGAGACCCTCGCAACACTAGGCCAGGAATAATCAGACATGCCTTGTTCGGGAGCCCGAGCAGTGTCTTAAGATCCCTAATGGAATTACTACTCCAAACACCTCGCCAGGAAATGGTGCAGGTGGTCGTGTGCACGCACTCTGTGCCCGGAAGTCCCAGTATACCCGCAACTTTCTCAACAAGCTCCTCATGGTTTCCGTATTTCTTACGTTTCTCATATTGTGCATTGTTCAGAGGAATGCGGCCCGAAACGACCTGCGCGTCCACAATAACCCCCACACCACCCTTCATGGCTATGATGTCCGGCTTCCGAAGGCCGACCGATGTGCGTATGAGAGGCTCCTCTTGGACACTCCAACCCCGGCTCTCCATCGACTTAGCGACAAAACGAGCCACACAGTTATGGCGTTCGATACGGCCGCCGTGTGTTCTGTGACACTGCTGGATGGTGTGAGCCGTAGTCTCCTGCACCCCGCAACCCGCGCGGCACAGAAGTTCTGACTCACGACCCACCTCTCTACGCCCCCGCGAGTTTCTGACTCTCGATGGGAGCGCACTTATATGGCAGTGCACGAACTGCACGAAGTCCCGGCCTGTATAATCCATGCACCGCTTCTTTATCCATTTAGTGGACTCGGGTGCAAGCGACGATTCACGAAGCTCGTAATTGTCACAAGATGCATAGAGTTTTTCCCGCCAATACTGGCTCACTGATCTTCGGTGAGAGATTGGATGTTCCGCAGATAGCCTTTGAAACTGGCGCAAACCCCGCTTCAACTTTTTACGGCTCCTATCGGACCTGGCAGCAGCTCGGGCAACGTGCCACTCCGACGAGCTCAAACGCTCGAACCTCTTTACAATGAGGTCCGGAATCCAACCCCGAAGGGAAGGCACACCCAAGCCGCCGTCCGCAGTTGACGCGTGGAAATACTCTAGAGGTACATCTTTTGGGAGCCGTAACCACGCACGCACCGATTTCCGGATCTGGAGGGCGAGCATTCTCAGGCGATCATCGGAGATTTTCCCCAGCACAAGGCCGTGAACAAATCTCGGAATCAAGTGATCCCTGGTAATCTCGAGCCGCTGTTCCGGCTTGAGCGGAGCCTTTTTGATGTTATCCAAACCCGCTCCAATTAAACACTCTAACCTCTCGCTTCCAGCCGCAGTGAAGTCCACTCCCAAATAGCGCCAACGCTCAATGCAAGAAACCTGCTTAATGTATCTACCACCGATCATGAAGGTCTTCTCAGTGAGATACTTGTGCTTCTTAGCATGGCAGTTGGGCACCATCGAGAGAACGGAGCACTTGGAACGGTTCAACGTGAGACCCATCATCGCCCCCACTCTGTCAACGCAATCTAACGCCTCTTGCAGCCCAACTCTCGAACCTCCTAAGAGGACAAGGTCATCGGCATAAGCTAAAGCGGAAACACGTTCCCCCTCCAGCCTGTAGCCTACCTCTCTGGGCAGTGCTGCAAGAACTACGTCTAGAACAAGGTTAAACAGAACGGGTGACAACGGATCCCCCTGGCGGATCCCGCGTCCCACAACCACAGGAGGGCTGGACTCACCATTCACAACAAGCGTAGTGCTCGCCGATCTATAGTCTTGCCACATAATCACAGAACTGCCCAGGCAGGCCCCTCGCCTTAAGCAAGTCACACAGCGCCGCATGCGACACCGTATTTTCGCAAGGGCCATCACCGGAGGTGTTTGCTATGCTTGATCGCAACCGAAGTTGCGACCCATCTGGCCTCATCCAAAGGATGCAATCCCAAAGGCCACCGCAAGCAGACAGCCCTCCCCCTCCCCCCTTTCTTCATCGGTTTATACAGCGGTGCCACAGGTAGGCTGAAGGTAGGAGTTGAGACCCAGGTGGTCTCTCTTGTGATATACAGAAATCCGGCACCTGGATCCCCATTAATGAGCGGCTGGTGACCTTTTCAGCAAACCGAATCAGGCCACTCCTTCGTCCCGCCTTAAAGGAGGAAACCACCCATGAGCAACTATAACCTCAAAGGACTCCCGCCAGGAGAGTCAGCTAATTAGATGACGAGGCATTTGGCTATTATTCCATGGAATCTTTACCTCACGCCTGTGTCCACCAGTGTCCGTATCTTTTGACAGATAATTAGTGAGATAATCATAACAGATTAACGCGTTTGTAAGTATCCCACCGCCCCCTAGTTTTTATGGGTACTCAATAAAGACTCCAAATTTGCTAGAAAAAAGATTCTCCGGTGTTCATCTACTACAAGCGATACAACATTCATTCTACAGTTGCGGGGCGTTGAAGAATCAGGGATGGAATGCCACCTAGCTAATGGATCTATCGGGTCAAGCCCGATCGCGGTAAATCAAACTGTGGTAGTCATTTGATTCCATCGTGTCCAGTTCATGTGAGACCCTCGCAACACTAGGCCAGGAATAATCAGACATGCCTTGTTCGGGAGCCCGAGCAGTGTCTTAAGATCCCTAATGGAATTACTACTCCAAACACCTCGCCAGGAAATGGTGCAGGTGGTCGTGTGCACGCACTCTGTGCCCGGAAGTCCCAGTATACCCGCAACTTTCTCAACAAGCTCCTCATGGTTTCCGTATTTCTTACGTTTCTCATATTGTGCATTGTTCAGAGGAATGCGGCCCGAAACGACCTGCGCGTCCACAATAACCCCCACACCACCCTTCATGGCTATGATGTCCGGCTTCCGAAGGCCGACTGATGTGCGTATGAGAGGCTCCTCTTGGACACTCCAACCCCGGCTCTCCATCGACTTAGCGACAAAACGAGCCACACAGTTATGGCGTTCGATACGGCCGCCGTGTGTTCTGTGACACTGCTGGATGGTGTGAGCCGTAGTCTCCTGCACCCCGCAACCCGCGCGGCACAGAAGTTCTGACTCACGACCCACCTCTCTACGCCCCCGCGAGTTTCTGACTCTCGATGGGAGCGCACTTATATGGCAGTGCACGAACTGCACGAAGTCCCGGCCTGTATAATCCATGCACCGCTTCTTTATCCATTTAGTGGACTCGGGTGCAAGCGACGATTCACGAAGCTCGTAATTGTCACAAGATGCATAGAGTTTTTCCCGCCAATACTGGCTCACTGATCTTCGGTGAGAGATTGGATGTTCCGCAGATAGCCTTTGAAACTGGCGCAAACCCCGCTTCAACTTTTTACGGCTCCTATCGGACCTGGCAGCAGCTCGGGCAACGTGCCACTCCGACGAGCTCAAACGCTCGAACCTCTTTACAATGAGGTCCGGAATCCAACCCCGAAGGGAAGGCACACCCAAGCCGCCGTCCGCAGTTGACGCGTGGAAATACTCTAGAGGTACATCTTTTGGGAGCCGTAACCACGCACACACCGATTTCCGGATCTGGAGGGCGAGCATTCTCAGGCGATCATCGGAGATTTTCCCCAGCACAAGGCCGTGAACAAATCTCGGAATCAAGTGATCCCTGGTAATCTCGAGCCGCTGTTCCGGCTTGAGCGGAGCCTTTTTGATGTTATCCAAACCCGCTCCAATTAAACACTCTAACCTCTCGCTTCCAGCCGCAGTGAAGTCCACTCCCAAATAGCGCCAACGCTCAATGCAAGAAACCTGCTTAATGTATCTACCACCGATCATGAAGGTCTTCTCAGTGAGATACTTGTGCTTCTTAGCATGGCAGTTGGGCACCATCGAGAGAACGGAGCACTTGGAACGGTTCAACGTGAGACCCATCATCGCCCCCACTCTGTCAACGCAATCTAACGCCTCTTGCAGCCCAACTCTCGAACCTCCTAAGAGGACAAGGTCATCGGCATAAGCTAAAGCGGAAACACGTTCCCCCTCCAGCCTGTAGCCTACCTCTCTGGGCAGTGCTGCAAGAACTACGTCTAGAACAAGGTTAAACAGAACGGGTGACAACGGATCCCCCTGGCGGATCCCGCGTCCCACAACCACAGGAGGGCTGGACTCACCATTCACAACAAGCGTAGTGCTCGCCGATCTATAGTCTTGCCACATAATCACAGAACTGCCCAGGCAGGCCCCTCGCCTTAAGCAAGTCACACAGCGCCGCATGCGACACCGTATTTTCGCAAGGGCCATCACCGGAGGTGTTTGCTATGCTTGATCGCAACCGAAGTTGCGACCCATCTGGCCTCATCCAAAGGATGCAATCCCAAAGGCCACCGCAAGCAGACAGCCCCCCCCCTCCCCCCTTTCTTCATCGGTTTATACAGCGGTGCCACAGGTAGGCTGAAGGTAGGAGTTGAGACCCAGGTGGTCTCTCTTGTGATATACAGAAATCCGGCACCTGGATCCCCATTAATGAGCGGCTGGTGACCTTTTCAGCAAACCGAATCAGGCCACTCCTTCGTCCCGCCTTAAAGGAGGAAACCACCCATGAGCAACTATAACCTCAAAGGACTCCCGCCAGGAGAGTCAGCTAATTAGATGACGAGGCATTTGGCTATTATTCCATGGAATCTTTACCTCACGCCTGTGTCCACCAGTGTCCGTATCTTTTGACAGATAATTAGTGAGATAATCATAACAGATTAACGCGTTTGTAAGTATCCCACCGCCCCCTAGTTTTTATGGGTACTCAATAAAGACTCCAAATTTGCTAGAAAAAAGATTCTCCGGTGTTCATCTACTACAAGCGATACAACATTCATTCTACAGTTGCGGGGCGTTGAAGAATCAGGGATGGAATGCCACCTAGCTAATGGATCTATCGGGTCAAGCCCGATCGCGGTAAATCAAACTGTGGTAGTCATTTGATTCCATCGTGTCCAGTTCATGTGAGACCCTCGCAACACTAGGCCAGGAATAATCAGACATGCCTTGTTCGGGAGCCCGAGCAGTGTCTTAAGATCCCTAATGGAATTACTACTCCAAACACCTCGCCAGGAAATGGTGCAGGTGGTCGTGTGCACGCACTCTGTGCCCGGAAGTCCCAGTATACCCGCAACTTTCTCAACAAGCTCCTCATGGTTTCCGTATTTCTTACGTTTCTCATATTGTGCATTGTTCAGAGGAATGCGGCCCGAAACGACCTGCGCGTCCACAATAACCCCCACACCACCCTTCATGGCTATGATGTCCGGCTTCCGAAGGCCGACCGATGTGCGTATGAGAGGCTCCTCTTGGACACTCCAACCCCGGCTCTCCATCGACTTAGCGACAAAACGAGCCACACAGTTATGGCGTTCGATACGGCCGCCGTGTGTTCTGTGACACTGCTGGATGGTGTGAGCCGTAGTCTCCTGCACCCCGCAACCCGCGCGGCACAGAAGTTCTGACTCACGACCCACCTCTCTACGCCCCCGCGAGTTTCTGACTCTCGATGGGAGCGCACTTATATGGCAGTGCACGAACTGCACGAAGTCCCGGCCTGTATAATCCATGCACCGCTTCTTTATCCATTTAGTGGACTCGGGTGCAAGCGACGATTCACGAAGCTCGTAATTGTCACAAGATGCATAGAGTTTTTCCCGCCAATACTGGCTCACTGATCTTCGGTGAGAGATTGGATGTTCCGCAGATAGCCTTTGAAACTGGCGCAAACCCCGCTTCAACTTTTTACGGCTCCTATCGGACCTGGCAGCAGCTCGGGCAACGTGCCACTCCGACGAGCTCAAACGCTCGAACCTCTTTACAATGAGGTCCGGAATCCAACCCCGAAGGGAAGGCACACCCAAGCCGCCGTCCGCAGTTGACGCGTGGAAATACTCTAGAGGTACATCTTTTGGGAGCCGTAACCACGCACGCACCGATTTCCGGATCTGGAGGGCGAGCATTCTCAGGCGATCATCGGAGATTTTCCCCAGCACAAGGCCGTGAACAAATCTCGGAATCAAGTGATCCCTGGTAATCTCGAGCCGCTGTTCCGGCTTGAGCGGAGCCTTTTTGATGTTATCCAAACCCGCTCCAATTAAACACTCTAACCTCTCGCTTCCAGCCGCAGTGAAGTCCACTCCCAAATAGCGCCAACGCTCAATGCAAGAAACCTGCTTAATGTATCTACCACCGATCATGAAGGTCTTCTCAGTGAGATACTTGTGCTTCTTAGCATGGCAGTTGGGCACCATCGAGAGAACGGAGCACTTGGAACGGTTCAACGTGAGACCCATCATCGCCCCCACTCTGTCAACGCAATCTAACGCCTCTTGCAGCCCAACTCTCGAACCTCCTAAGAGGACAAGGTCATCGGCATAAGCTAAAGCGGAAACACGTTCCCCCTCCAGCCTGTAGCCTACCTCTCTGGGCAGTGCTGCAAGAACTACGTCTAGAACAAGGTTAAACAGAACGGGTGACAACGGATCCCCCTGGCGGATCCCGCGTCCCACAACCACAGGAGGGCTGGACTCACCATTCACAACAAGCGTAGTGCTCGCCGATCTATAGTCTTGCCACATAATCACAGAACTGCCCAGGCAGGCCCCTCGCCTTAAGCAAGTCACACAGCGCCGCATGCGACACCGTATCAAATGCCTTAGCGAAGTCTAGCACCACCACATGACACTCCCTAAGATTATTCCTGGAGTCACCCAATATTGCGTCAAGCACAGCAGTGTTTTCTAACGTACCATCGGCCGTTATGAACCCGCGCTGACGTATATCGGGTGGGCAGCAAGCCAACAACCTTTTCGCCAGGAGCGCATGCATGTGTCAGAGAGGTACCGACGCGATCGTAATCGGTCTGTACTCCCCCGGTGCAGCAGGCGCATCCGTCTTCGGCACAAAGATTGTTTGGCACTGCCGTAGTTTGCTGGGAATCTCACCCTTCACCATCCACGCGTTGAACAATTCCGCATTATGGGCTACAGAAACTGACCGCCAGTCCTCGGCACGAATTCCGTCCGGTCCCGGTGCTATGTTTAAGTCAATGCTAGACGCTCTAATCTCCTCTGGAGAAAAGCGCGCCCACAACTGAGAAAAGTCGCAAGCCTGTCCCCCGTTGTCCACAGTCTGACGTAAGTCGGCCAGGGCTTTTGGTGTGGGCCCCGGTGCATCTGACACCTTCTCCAGAAGAGGTCGCCAATAGGCTTCCAACTCCCCGAGACTGTGCCCGACACTCCTGCACTTGCCATCAATAATCTCAGCCGCTGCACGGCTTCGACACTTTCGATACAGTCCCTGCACCCTCGCATACTCTCTCTCCACCGGCTCCGTCCAGACTCCCTTGCGGTCTCAGTGTTATGGCCGTTATCGGTCCAATTTTGACGCCGCCCCGCAGTCCGTCGCCGAGAACTTTGTTTGGCCAACCTGCTCGACGCACCTCGTAAAAGGGCCCCCAGCACTTCCGCCGCACTCCGTCCCCCGCCTCTAACCGCAGGATGCTCATCAGCGCACGGCAGCGATTCTAATGGCACATCCGGCAAGGCATCAGGTACTGCTTCAACTTGAATAACAGGTGCCTCCTGGTACTCGGCAAGGTACGATTGCACCAAAGCCTGTACTTCGGATACCGCCTGTGGCCTTTTACGGCCTCCAGGGTCCTTCCGAACCCAAAGAGTGCATTTAACAGCTCCAAGTTGCCGCAATCGCCCTGTTCATGAACAAGACGGGCTTCTGCCTTAGCCATTATGGCCACCTCCTCGTCACGCCATCGTCGCTTCGCCACTATAGGGGCGACGTCCTTATTCGCCTCTATTGGATGCGCATGACGCTTGTGCACGCCTAATCCAATCTTGGGTGTGAACGGTCTCTCATATACTGGGCACACGTAATCAGCAGGCATCACCACTGCCGACTCGCCGCCACCGCGCTCGCCCCGACGCGGATAATTTGCCCGACCGGTCCTCAGTGGAGGGGCCGGTAACAAATGTATTTCATTGTTTGACATCAGAGCAAAATATTTATCGAGGCTAAGTGGGCTGCTAGCCCCCAGAGCCCCTTTCGCACGCATATTTTCGCAAGGGCCATCACCGGAGGTGTTTGCTATGCTTGATCGCAACCGAAGTTACGACCCATCTGGCCTCATCCAAAGGATGCAATCCCAAAGGCCACCGCAAGCAGATGGTCTGCCAGCGGCGTACACCACGGCCTTCCCCCCTACGGAGTGGTGCACTAGCGCCTAACCCGTACGCGACGACTGTCGACGTACGCACGCAGATGTTCCACGCAGCCTTTTCCGGGGCGACTCACAACTGAACTGGAAAGGCCCCCACCCCCCTTCATCGGTTTATTCAGCGGTGCCATAGGTAGGCTGAATGTAGGAGTTGAGACCCAGGCGGTCTCCCTTGTGATATACAGAAATCCGGCACCTGGATCCTCATTAATGAGCGGCTGGTGACCATTTCAGCGAACAGAATCAGTTTACTCCCGCCATTTACCCGCGCTTGCTTGAATTTCTTCACGTTGACATTCAGAGCACTGGGCAGAAATCACATTGCGTTGACCCGCGAGGGCCATCGCAATGCTTTGTTTTAATTAGACAGTCGGATTCCCCTTGTCCGTGCCAGTTCTGAGCTGACCGTTGAACGGCGGTCGTACAGAACCGCACCGCACACATGCACGAGACGCGTGCACGATACTGCCTTACGGCTAGGAAGATCCGCTGAAGGCCGGAACGCGGGTCCGGATTCCGCGCCGCATGCGCGAACACGCGACGCATCGACCAGGCCCGGCACTGGCCGCATCCGCTTCCCGTCCAAACCCGACACGCCCCGGTCCTCAGAGCCAATCCTTATTCCGAAGTTACGGATCCAATTTGCCGACTTCCCTTACCTATCGACTAGAGGCTCTTCACCTTGGAGACCCTTATCGTGAGAGACAATCGTAACCTTATGTTACGTAACTATAGACCAGAGCGAATAATCGCGTTTCGAATAGATTTCGATTCGACCCGTCAAACTTGTAACTCACACTGCCATTGTACTACGAAACCAACTGCAAAACGTTAGACGCTAGCGTTTAGTTTTCGATGCCTAATTTAACGTCCGATTCGTACTACCAATCGGTAGTGTGAGACATTTCGAATCGGAGAATACCGTCGCGACTGTAGTTTGCTATTTCTATTAATTTTAATGTAGTTTAATATATTCAGACGGCAGTGGTTATTTTCATCCTGCCGCCTGCGGCGTGCTATCATCGTCCACGGACTAATCACCTGGCGTAGGGCCGAGTCTCAACAGATCGCAGCACGACGCTGCTCTACCGAGCACAACACCCCGCCAGGAACGGAAGTCGTCTACAGACTATTCCGAGCCCCGACATCGAACTGAGTTATATTGGGACCCGCGTAACCGTGATGCACATGTAAACCGTACTGCACCGATCTCCGAGGTCAAATGGGCTTCGACGTCGCACCTCACGAATAAAGCGCGACTAGTAAAGTCACATTGTTTAGAGCCTCCCGACTCTCAGGGTTTGGACCCCCGGTTGCCATAAAATTGGCCGGGTAAAATTTGATTCTTTGGTGTTAAAATTATAAGGCTACATTCCACTCACAACTCAAAGTCGGGGCGGGCCGTAAAAGAACCGGCGCTGAGGCCCGGCTACCTCACCCCCCAGATCCCCCCGACGACACTAAAGCCATTCCGCCGAACCAACAGTGGCGGTCATCTGATTAAACCGCGTCCAGTTAATATGTGAGCCTCGCTACACTAGGCCTGGTACAACTTGACATGCCCTCTCCGAAAGACCAAGGAGTGTCTTGAGGTCCCGAAGGAACCCACTACTCCACACACCACGCCAAGAAATGGTACAAGACGTTGTTGAAACACACTCTGAACTCGGTAGTCCTAGTCTACTCGCTTCCTTGGCCACCAATTCAACGTGATTAGCGCACTTAGCCCGCTTCTCATGATGAGACTCGTCCAAAGACTTGCGACCCGAGACTACTTGTGCGTCCACAATAACCTTCACACCATTTCTCACCGCAATAATGTCTGGATTTCTAAGGCCGACTGCTGTCCGTATGTTAGGCTCCTGGTGGATCATCCAACCTCGGCTCTCCATCGCTTTCGCGACATAACCAGCCACACAGTTATGACGCTGTATACGGCCGCCGTGCGTTCTGAAACACTGCTGGATGAAGTGAGCCGTAGTTTCCTGCACCCCGCAACCCGCGCGGCACAGATGTTCCGACTCACGACCCACCTCACTACGCCCCTGCGAGTTTCTGACTCGATGGGAGCGCATTTATATGGCAGTGCACGAACTGCACGAAGTCTCGGCCTGCATCCCATGCACCGCTCCCTGACCCACTTAGTGGACTCGGGAGCAAGCGACGATTCACGAAGCTCGTAACTGTCACAATATGCATGGAGTTTTTTCCGCCAATACTGGCTCACTGATCTTCGATGAGAGATTGGATGTTCCGCAGATAGCTTTTGAAACTGGCGCAAACCCCACTTCAACTTTTTACGTATCTTGTCAGATCTGGCAGCAGCCCGGGCAACCTGCCACTCCGACGAACTCAAACGCTCGAACCTCTTTACAACCCAAGCACACCCAAGCCGCCGTCCGCAATTGAAGCGTGGAAATACGCAATAGACACATCTTTTGGGAGCCGTAACCACGCACGCACCGAGTTCCGGATCTGGTGGTCGAGCATTCTCAGGCGATCATCTGAAATTTTCTCCAGTTCAAGGCCGTGAACAAATCTCGGAATCAAGTGATCCCTGGTAATCTCAAGCAGCTGTTGTGGCTTGAGCGGAGCCTTTTTGATGTTATCCAAAGCCGCTCGAATTAAACACTAACCTCTCGCTTTCAGTCGCAGTGAAGTCCACTCCCAGATAGCGCCAACGCTCAATGCAAGAAACCTGCTTAATCGATCTTGAAAGTCTTCTCAGTGAGATACTTGTGCTTCTTAGCATGGCAATTGGGCACCATCGAGAGGACGGATCACTTGGAACGGTTCAACGTGAGAACCATCATCGCCCCCATCCTGTCAACGAAATCCAACGACTCTTGCAGCCCAGCTCTCGAACCTCCTAAGAGAACAAGGTCATCGGCATAAGCCAATACGGAAACACGTTCCCCCTCCAGGCTGTAGCCTACCTCTCTGGACAGTGCTGCAAGTACTACGTCTAGAACAAGGTTAAACAGAATGGGTGACAATATGTCCCCCTGGCGGACCCCGCGACCTAGCGGACACCACAGGAGGGCTGGACTCACCATTCACAACAAGCGTAGTGCTCGCCTATAGTCTTGCCACATAATCACAGAACTGCCCAGGCAGGCCCCTCGCCTCAAGCAAGTCACACATTGCCGCATGCGACACCGTGTCAAATGCCTTAGCGAAGTCTAGCACCGCCACATGACACTCCCTAAGATTCTTCCTGGAGGCACACAATATTGCGTAAAGCACAGCAGTGTTTTCTAACGTACCATCGGCCGTTATGAACCCGCGCTGACGTATATCGGGTGGGCAGCAAGCCAACAACCTCTTCGCCAGGAGCGCATGCATGTGTCGGAGAGGTACCGACGCGATGATAATCGGCCTGTTCTCCCCCGACGCAGCAGGCGCATCCGTCTTCGGCGCAAAGATTGTTCAGCACTGCCGTAGTTCGCTGGGAAACTCACCCTTAACCATCCATCCGTTGAACAATTCCGCCTTATGGGCTGCAGAAACCGACCGCCAGTCCTCGGCACGAATTCCGTCCGGTCCCGGTGCTGTGTTTAAGTCAATGCGCGACGCTCTAATCTCCTCTGGAGAAAAGAGCGCCAACAACTGAGAAAAGTCGCAAGCCAGTCCCCCGTTGTCCACAGTCCGACGTAAGTTGGCCAGGGCTTTCGGTGTGGGCCCCGGTGCATCTGATACTGTCTCCAGAAGAGGTCGCCAATAAGCTTTCAACTCCCCGAGACTGCCCGACACTCCTGCACTTGCCATCAATAATATCAGCCGCTGCACGGCTTCGACACTTCCGATACAATTCCTGTACCCTCGCGTACTCTGCTCTCCGCCGCCTTCATCCAGACTCCCTTGTGGTCTATGGCCGTCATCGGTCTTATTTTGACGCCGCCCCGCAGTAAGGTACGACTGCACCAAAGCCTTGTACTTCGGATACCGCCTATGTCCCTTCACGGCCTCCAGGGTCCTTCCGAACCCAGGGAGTGCATTGAACAGCTCCAAGTTGCCGCAATCGCCTGTTCATGAACAAGACGGGCTTCTGCCTTAGCCATGATGGCCTCCTCCTCGTCACGCCATCGTCGCTTCGCCACTATAGGGGCGACGTCATTATTCGCCTCTATTGGATGCGCATGCCGCTTGTGCACGCCTAATCCAATCTTGGATGTGAACGGTCTCTCACATACTGGGCACACGTAATCGGCAGCCACCGCTGCCGACTCGCCGCCACCGCGCTTCCCCGACGCGGATAATTTGCCCGACCGGTCCTCAGTGGAGGGGCCGGTGACAAATGTATTTCATTATTTGTACTCTGAGCAATATATTTATCGGGGCTAAGTGGGCTGCTAACCCCCAGAGCCCCTTTCGCACGCATATTTTCGCAAGGGCCATCACCAAAGGTGTTTGCAATGCTTGACCGCAACCGAAGTTACGACCCATCTGGCCTCATCCAAAGGATGCAATCCCAAAGGCCACCGCCAGCAGATGGTCTGCCAGCGGCGTACACCACGGCCTTCCCCCCTACGGAGTGGTACACTAGCGCCCAAACCGTACGCGACGACTGTCGACGCACGCGCGCAGATGTTGTCGGATTCCCCTTGTCCGTGCCAGTTCTGAGCTGACCGTTGAACGGCGGTCGTACAGAACCGCACCGCACACACGCACGAGACAAGTGCACGATACGGCCTCACGGCTAGGAAGATCCGCGGAAGGCCGGAACGCGGGTCCGGATTCCGCGCCGCATGAGCGAACACGCGACGCATCGACCAGGCCCGGCACCGGCCGCATCCGCTTCCCGTCCAAACCCGACATGCCCCGGTCCTCAGAGCCAATCCTTATTCCGAAGTTACGGATCAAATTTGCTGACTTCCCTTACCTACACTCGCCGTTAAGACGAGAGAACGATTATTGAAACGGTTCCGCTGCCAGGTTCCGGAATAGGAACAGGATTCCCTTTCGCTCAAAGGACGTTATTTATCTAATACATTAGATATGTATAAATAAAACACGTCGCATCGACATAAGATTTCTCCTTGAGCTTAGGATCGAGTGACTCGCGAGCAACTACTGTTCACGCGAAACTCTTCTCCACGTCAGTCCTACAGGGCCTCGCTGGAGTATTTGCTACTACCACCAAGATCTGCAAGGACGGAGGCTCCAGGCGGGCTCACGCCCAGAGCCTTCTGCGCTCTCCGCCGCGCACGGCCTACTCGTTACAGCTTAATGATATTCGACAAGCGAACATCTCAAATGCCCGTAACGGTGGTGTATAGGGAAAACGCTTCAGCGCCATCCATTTTCAGGGCTGGTTGCTTCGGCAGCTGAGTCGTTGCACACTCCTTAGCGGATTCCGACTTCCATGGCCACCGTCCTGCTGTCATGAGCGACCAACGCCTTTCATGGTGTACAATAAGCGTTTTTTAGGCGCCTTAACACCACGTTAGGTTCATCACACAGCGCCAGTTCTGCTTACCAAAATTGGACCACTTGGCACCGTTATCAAAGCTCCGGCTTCATCGTTCGAGTAAGCCGGAGTTCTCACCCATTTAAAGTTTGAGAATAGGTTAAGGTCGTTTGAGAATAGGTGACGATCGATTTGCACGTCAGAATCGCTACGGTCCTCCATCAGGGTTTGTCCTGACTTCGACCTGACCAGGCATCGTTCACCATCTTTCGGGTCCTCCAGGGCCTGCTAAAAACTCTTTATACTAAAGGATCGATAGGCTGGTCCTTTCGCAGTCCCTATGCCTACTGAACATCTGGATAAAGCTAGCTTTTGCCCTTTTGCTCTACACGAGGTTTCTGTCCTCGTTGAGCTGGCCTTAAGACACCTGCGTTATTATTTGAAAGATGTACCGCCCCAGTCAAACACGCGGGAGTTGTACGGCGCAACGCCGTTACCTTGAGACAAAAGGTCAGAAAACTGGCCAGAAATGGTTAACTTTGGTTTCGTTATAGCATTTTTTGGTTTTTCTGTGTTTCTGTAGTCGAGTTTGTAATCCTCTTACTGCCCGTGACACACACAATGTTTTTTATTACATTTGCGAGGAAATAAATAGCTACAAAAGACAGAAAAATCTAAGTTCATACAACCGCCCCAATCAAAAATGGTCGAAATTGACCACTTCACTTTGCGAGTGGAGGGCGAGGGGGCGTGGCCCCGCATGGCCTACTAGATTTTATTCAACCAATCACAGAGAAGAATTCTTGTGACGCGGCCAACTAAATTTGCTTTAACCAATCAGATCACACACAAATGTATAACTCCCTTGGGAGTTATAAAATCCATAACTCCCGCGGGAGGTAAATCGGCTATAGCTGCTCTATACCTATGGCTCTATGCCTTTAATACACACTTTACGAGCTAGTGTGATGAAAATAAATAAATCATATGACTGTCTTTGTCATATGCCATGTTTTCGAAAGATGTCAACGGTGTCATGAACTCGGAAAAGCTCGGTAAAATAAACATATCATGCTGCGGCACAAACGTCACGTTAGCGTTGCGAAACATGACAGCCAAGAGTATTTTTTATTTGAACTTTATTCCACACTAGCATCTGCCCGCGACTCCGTTCGCGTGGAACACGTTTTTCTCGTAGCTCCATTACAAATTTTCGCTCCCTTAGGGGATGACCTCCGGGATAAAACTATCCTATGTCCTTTCCTGGGACTCAAAATAGATTATATGATTTCACCACAGTTTGTCAGTACAACATGGCGAAGTTATAATTGGGTGTCTCGTACAGATGTAACAATCCGACCACATGTGCATGCAATTTCTCAATACAACTCGCTTGACAGTTGGATCAGCAGCGCAACATGCCTCCAGACGATAGCAATTAGTAGTAGCTTCTGAAAAATCGGGGCTGACAAATCATGACATGTATAGAGACCTCTTTATCGATTCTAAGTATCCCCAGCCAACTTTTTGTCGGACTTCGGCAACGCCGAAAGGAAGGGTTATGTTTTTAGCATTCTATGTTTGTATTTGTGTATGTTCCACTGTAGCGTTTAAAATACTGAACAGATTGTCATAAGTGAGATGTCAACCGATTCGAAATTACGCTTTGGGTGGACATAGGCTACCCTTTTTATAAAAAATAAAACCACGTGTCAGATACAAATAAGTGACTGAATTTGAAAAAAATATTTTGCTATCGTAGCGTGTTGGGTGTCAAATAAAATCAGAGGATAATACCACGAAATCATTTCGAGTATGCTCATCAACACTAAGCTTTACAGGTTGATTTACTTATTAATGAAGATTACTTAGACGTCATTATAACTTTGTAATCAAAATCGTGTAAGTCCAAAAATAACTAAACTTAAATTTACGATTTAACATTTGTATATTATACATTATTTACTACAATAATAATAAATCATCATCTAGTTTGTGTTAAATTACATGTTTTATAAATTCTTGGTATTATTTATGAAAATAAACAGTTCGAATTCGGTCCGGGTCCGGATTCGGTTTGGTTCGGATGGCAAATGCAAACAAATTAAAAACAAAACAAACCATAAACAAGAAGTGTCACTTTTCCGATTTCCCACCAAAATATATACAGTACAAAATGAAAAGATGAAATATAATAAACTGTTAGTCCTAGAATATTAAGATTTAATTCGTGTCTGTGAAGATAAAAGTGTAAGTACGTTCCTTTTAAAATTGTGGAAGAAATTAATAACTGCACTCCTGAAGAAATTGCGTGAGTAGCAAAAGTACGAATAGAAAACTTGCTGCCCGAAAAGGCTAACTATTTTGTAGTCTGCTATTTATTTAAAATTTGTCGTAGAAAAAGTATTGTATGCAACGGTGTATAACTGGTCTAAAAACGCTCGTGGCGTCTTTAATTGCGATGCTCGCCAAGGCTCGCATCGCAACTCACGCCACTCGCGTTTTAAGACCCTTCTTATAAAACAGTTGCATAATAGTATTTTATGCATTGTTTATGGTTTGTTTTGTTTTTAATTTGTTTGCATTTGCCATCCGAACCAAACCTAATCCGGACCCGGACCGAATTCGAACTTTATTTTCATAAATAATACCAAGAATTTATAAAACATGTAATTTAACACACAATAGATGATAATTTATTATTATTGTAGTAAATAATGTTATACAAATGTTAAATCGTAAATAAAAACTTTTGTTTCGAAATATTTGTTTATGAAGTTGGCACCACTGCAATATAGCGGCCGATTTAAAAAAGTTTAACAGTGCTTTTATGAAAAATGTATGAACCAAAAAAGGACGCTAAACAGTACGTTTTTGGGCCATAGAGCATCGAGTTTTGCGTCGACTTATTAGTGGTGTCATTGTATTTGAGCTACAGCCTATATAAATGACAGCAAACGGTACTGGAGTAGAAAAACACTTTTTTTAAAGTTTCAGTTCTGAGTATTAGACCCCTAAAACTTAATGTTTTTTTTTCGATTTTTGTGTGAAAATCTTAATGCGGTTCACAGAATACATCTACTTACCAAGTTTGAACAGTATAGCTCTTATAGTTTCGGAAAAAAGTGGCTGTGACATACGGACGGACAGACAGACAGACAGACGGACGGACATGATGAATCTATAAGGGTTCCGTTTTTTGCCATTTGGCTACGGAACCCTAAAAAGTTAAACAGTGCTTTTATAAAACATGTATGAACCAAAAAAGTACGCTAAACAGTGCGTTTTTTGGCCATAGAGCATAGATTTTTTCGACGACTTATTAGTGGTGTCATTGTATTTGAGCTACAGCCTATATAAATGACAGATAACGGTACAGGAGTAGAAAAAAATAATTATGAAAGTCTATTTAAATACTGCAGGGTATTGCCAGTTCGTGATAAGGTTGATTTAGCCATTGTGACCCAATATAGTGGAAAAATCCCTGAATTAACTGTCAAACGTAGACCAAAAACATTGCGTAAGCTAACATACCCCTCACCATTTGTAATTCCATCTACTAACAATGAGTATGGCAAAAGAGTTTGGACAAACGCATTGCCATGCGCTTTAAATAGACTTCCATATGACTTGATACAAAAAAGTCTGATAAACATATAATAGAACTATACAAGAAAATGTTAATAGATAATTTACACTATTAAGTTAAATTGTATTGAAATAAGTAATGTGTAATTATCTATTTCGATTAGGCTACCTAAAATCTCAAAAGAATGAGACTAAGCCTCATCGGTATAATGTAAATGTAATTTAAAAAAAAGAAATAGTTCAAATTTTCTTCTTTTTTTTAAGAATGTGTGTTCCAAATTTCGTGCTTGTATCTTTAGCGGTTTAGGCTGTGCGTTGTCTGTCACTCTATAAGTAACGGTGCAATTTTATATATGTAATAGATAGATAACAAAATATTGTAGGTACAGTCGACGCCAAAATGATGTTACAGTTATACAGTTTTCGCCTTATTACAATCGAATAAGGTGCAAAATTGTAAACATATTTTTGGCGTCGACTGTACATAATATCGTGAGAAATTTCAGGATACTTTCACGAGAATTTAAAGTATTATGTTATAAATTCTGTACGGATAATGTAAAATTACCGAGAAGTTTCCACACAGAAAGTTTCGCAATTTTGGAGATTTCTCGGTGCATTACTCATTCGTAACGTTGTCACGTCATTGTACAAGATGCGTTATTCGTTCGTTTTACATGAACTACTACATTTACATGTGTAGGTACCTGCGGTATGTCAAATGACTTATCGTGGACATTGACGCTTATAGCTTATCTATAGACACACAATATACATATGTAAGTATGGTATGAGAGCGTTTTCCAAAAAAAAAATTATATCCGTTCCACTACGATTTTTTTATTGGAAACCTTCTTTAATGTCCCCTCTACTCATCCAATGAAATGGATCTTCGGAATGGTCATAGGCTATATTTTAAGCCCGTGGCTCCGCCTGGGTTCCATATAGTTGTAATGTACTAATGTATTTAGGTAAACTAGCAATTCTCAAGGAAAATTGATTAGTGCGGTTGGCGATTACGCCAGTATGCACGGTGCACCAATAGAAATGTAACGCTCTGCGACGTAAGCGTCTGGGGTCCTCCGACATAAGGGTAGAACACCCATAAACTGATAAGCTACATCCGAATCTTTGTCATCAAATCATTTGTGGAACTGAGATCACAGCCATGAGCCTTAAATGCGGCAGGGATAGACTAGTGTTCAAATGCAAAACATTTCTCAAAGTGACCTCTTTAGTTATTTTGTTTTGACCTTGTTGTGACCTGTGATTTCAGCTAGTTATTAGTAGATACTTTTGTAATAATTCAATTTATTTAGTTCACCATAAAGTTATTATGTTCATTAATAGCATGTCAATAAAATAAAAAGTATATTTTATACAGTTGTACTTATTTCATTGGAATTAATTATTCCACTACCTTAACGGGTCCACATGCATAAACAATAACCGTCGCAGCGCGCTACGGAACGTAAAACAGTCACACTTGCTTCTTCCATTTTGCATTTGCATCAATTTCGTCGCTTGTAGAATCTGGGGGCACGGCAGTGCCCCCGCCAAGTCGAGCAAAACAAAGAGGCACGGCCGTACCATCCTTTTCTCGAAGCCATTCAGGCCATTTTCAACATCCTGTAATGTTGTGCTGGCTAAAGCCAGAACCCTGCATTTTCAGTAACATATAGGGCATAATATGGCTTACAGATAATATGGTCAATAACATTCAATTTGAACTTTTCTTGTAAGAACTATTATTGCCCGTCAAAGCTCCTAAGTTTTGTCAATCACATACTCACTCACTCACTGACTTATAATGATCATCGTAATTCTAAGGTACTTTTAGCAGACCCACAAGCTCCAAATTTTGGACATTATTAGTTTTTCCCCTCACTGCCTCGGAAAGCCGTCTTTATAACCGACTTCAAAAAAAAAGGAGGAGGTTCTCAATTCGGTTGTATTTTTTTTATGTGTGTTACCTCAGCACTCCGTCATTTATGAACCGATTCGTACTATTATTTTTTTAATTGAAAGTAAATGCTTCCAGGTTGGTCCCATTGTTTTCAAAACTCCAGTTGAATGATGGGAACCATGAGGAATTGAGGGAACTCCTCAAATATATAAGGCACGCGTGTAGTAATTTCGGTGTTTTCTATTATCCCACCAAAAACATAAATGTAAATAAGTTTCTGTCAAAAATTTCATTTTTGGTACAAGCTTTTATCGCCGACTGTACTTTTCTGCATACCATCATCAACTACTCATTGAGACGATTCTAACGAGCCCAAACTCGATGGGGTTGTATCGTTTTATTGCGGAGTTCATATGGCCACCTTCCAGCTCCAGCATCAGATCAGCTCCAAGTCATCATAATATTGCATTGTCATGCGATATACATATGCTTGCAAAATTTCAGCTCAATTGGATAACGGGAAGTGACCGAAAACTAGATTACATATTTACATACATACGAACAGTGCAAGTTAATATAAAGCTTGTAAAAAGGAGAGCCAAGTTCAATACAAAAATTATGCTTGGCTTTGGGCTTCGCCGCAAAAAGAATGGAGATCTAAATGAGTGCCAAGTTGTATGCAAAATCCAAATATGTATTTATAGGAACAATAGTATTTTTCACAATCGTGTTATAATAGAGAGCTTTTTAGTCGAGTACCGTGTTTAGGCCACGAAGCTTGCTGAGTGGCCTAAGTAAGGTACGAGATTAAAAAGCTTGATTATAACACTATTGTGAACAATACTTTTTGTACGAGTTCATTAAAATTAGTTTTCTACTAGTCAACTGAACTAATTAAACAAACTCGATACTGTTGAAACGAAGTGCAGCTCATCGCTCGTACGCTTGTTGATATCTTAAAAGACATCAACGAGCGTACGACATCAAAGCGATTCTATTGGTCCAATTCATTACAGTTCAGTAAAGCAGCCACGTGATTGGTCGAATTTATTTTAGTTGTCTGGAGCGTATCGAAAAGTAGTTATTTCGATTGTTTCGACAGTAACATGGACTACAACTATGAAAAGAGTGACGTTGCAGTATTCTCTATGAAATCTTAATACACATATTTTAATCGTCGAGTACAAAATAGTACATTATGATCAAGTGAGGTATGTTTATGGAATATTTTTGTCAATGGAATTGCTGAAGATCTTAACTTAAGGGTTCCCACCTTAATAGCTGCCATGGGAGATGAAGCATACGAGCTGCTTGTGAATTTAGCCAGCCCAGACAAACCTTCAGCGCTGACTTACTCACAGGCGGTCTAGCTTATGCGGCAACATCTCCAAGCTTCTTCCGCCAGAGACGTCAGGGAGCCTTCGAGGATACCGCTTCTTACGTAGCAGAATGGAAAAGGTTATCTCGGAACTGCAAATTCGGAGGGAATCTCAGCGATAATTTACGCGATCAGTTTGTATCAGCAAGCTTCGTGGCCTAAACACGGTACTCGACTAAAAAGCTCTCTATGATAACACGATTGTGAAAAATACTATTTCCGGTTCTTGTTCACCCCTCTGCAATGTTGAAAACCATGCACGATGTGCAAAAATTCATACAAAGACAATTTCACAATCGATTAATGGTCAAAGACTACAATATACATACTGAGATAGACAGGCAACTCGACCAAATTGAGAAGGCATTTAATGCTTGCGTATACAGGCGCCATCTCTTCTGCGGTAGTTACAACTTTTCTTTGAATGTACAAAACATACAAAAAGTGCGTCGGTCGTAGGATTTGAACCGTGGATCATCGACTCCAAATACCACCGTCTGTACCCCTAGGCTACTGATGCCTAGTGGCAATACGGCAAATTTTGAAATACCTTGACAGCCTAGCCTAGCAATCGCTAGAGCTTCAGAGAGTTCGCCAGCTATCAAGAAGGTTTTTCAATAAGAAACTGGATTTGCATAAAGTTCTAAGTTCGCATAGCATGCGTCCGAGTGCTCGACGTTGTATGCACTCGTTTATGGCAGGGGCACTTTATGTCAAAGCAATATGGGTTAAATTCGAACTTAGAGGATTTTTCTTCATTGGAATTTAAGCTATGTCACTTTGACATACAGGGTGGAAAGTTAAAACGGGGCAGTAAGGGCAGCTACTAGATCCCTTGCCACCTCGCAAAAATGGCATTAGGATTTCAGTCCTA
The DNA here is from genome assembly GCA_963854355.1 of Epinotia brunnichana. Classification (NCBI taxonomy): domain Eukaryota; kingdom Metazoa; phylum Arthropoda; class Insecta; order Lepidoptera; family Tortricidae; genus Epinotia; species Epinotia brunnichana. The sequence continues at coordinate 9,860,680 of OY977956.1, forward strand.
ACTTTTTAAGTGATGACAATCTACATTCACAGATTTTTGAAAAAAAAAAAAAGTCAGCGAGAAAATCATCAATTTTGACGATTTTTTTTAATGTCATTCGATCCCATTCCTATTTTAAGGATCAAAATACTCTTTGGGACCGACTAAGGTTTGACAACTAGAACGCCCAGAAATCAAAGAAAACTTTTTCCATACAGTTAGTATGGGAATCATAAAGTGCAAGTAGTCCTTTAATTAGACGACCATCAAATTGTATGGAGACGGAAATAACTTTATTTAGATTAGAAATGAGAGGATTCATTCCTTTGTTAAAAAAATGATTTTTTATTCTGTTTTTATTCAATGACAGCCAGCTTTATTCTGTAAAAAGTTTGTAAAAAGAATACCAACATCCGTATTCAGAAATTTAGTTCGAAATTTAAAATTTACTAACGTAAGGGTTTTACAGCACCTGTCCGCTCGTGAGTACTGTCCAGATAGTAACGTTTATGAATACGGGTGTAAGTAAATACGTTAGTTTTTTTTTTTTAATAAAGGACAATTCTCTCATTTCTAATCATAATGAAGTTATGTCTGTCTCCGTACAATTTGATGATCGTCTAACTAAAGGACTACTTTCACTTTGGGATTCCCATACTAACTGTATGGAAAAAGTTTTCTTTGATTTCTGGGCGTTCTAGTTGTCAAACCTAAGTCGGTCCCAAAGAGTATGTTGATCCTTAATAGGAATGGGATCGAATGGCATTAAAAAAATCGTCAAAATTGATGATTTTCGCGCTGACTGTACTTTTTTTAAAAAATCTGTGAATGTAGATTGTCATCACTTAAAAAGTTAGGAATGAAATCCTAATGCCATTTTTGCGTAGCGGCAGGAGATCTAGTAGCTGCCCTTACTGCCCCGTTTTAACTTTCCACCCTGTATACTAGTACAGTAGTACCTGCAGCGTCGAGCACTCGGAGGTTTACCTTATGTTCTAAGCGTAACGGGTGCGTTGAGCCTTAGATGCATTCCTTTTTACATTAAAACCATAGATAAAAGCATGACCAGATTCAACTTTCAATCTTGTTTTTTTTTTGCTTTCAAGTTGTGTCAATTTTTCTGTCACCTGACACAATGAAGTCTTGAAATATTTAAATTGGTCAGGAAAGTCTTGAAATATTTAAATTGGTCAGGAATTCAAAATTTTGCCATGCGGGTATCGCTTATGTTCAATATCATTATCTTAAGTGTCATGGGGGACGAAATAGATCACAATAGCTACAGTTACTGGTGCAACTTGTCTGGTTATTCCGTAGTAGTGGCCAAATTTGGAACCGAGCAACACTTGCTGTGCCTGAAGATGGTGCCTATAGGTAATTGAATACTTTTACAAGTTTGAGTTGCATGAAAATAATAGGCACCCACGATTGACAAGATATAAAGAAACTTTCATTATCAAAGTAAACACAGGTTTGTGCCTTTGAGACCTACTTCGGGTTGAGGAATGAGTTACCTAATGCCCACAAAATTCATACAGGCCAAGTTTGGGTCAAGAGCGCTATAAATGAACACTGAAACACAGCTAGTCAAAAAACTCTGTTTTTTTACCCCCGAAGCAAAAAGAGGGGTGTTATAAGTTTGACGTGTCTGTCTGTCTGTATGTCTGTCTGTGTGTCAGTCTGTGGCATCGTAGCTCCTAAACGAATGCCTATTTGAATGCGGTTTCTTTATCCGAAAGCTGACGTGATCGAGATGGTTCTTAGCTACGTTTCACCAAAATCAGTTCAGCCGTTTTTGAGATATTGAACTTTGAAATGAAATTGTCGGGGGTTTTTCAACTTTTCTAAGTTGTAGTTAGATCTTAAAATACTTCAATATTTAACCCCCGACGCAAAAAGAGGGGTGTTATAAGTTTGACGTGTCTGTGTGTCTGTCTGTGGCATCGTAGCTCCTAAACGAATGGACCGATATTAATGCGGTTTTTTTCGTCCGAAAGTTGATGTGATCGAGATGGTTCTAAACTACGTTTCATCAAAGTCTTCTAAGTTGTAGTGTATATGTTGCACAACATCAGCTTTTCAAATGAATGTCACGGTTTATCGATGACCCTGTCAACTGTACAACTTCTAGGAGCGTCTCAACTCACCAGAGTGTCGCGTCTGTACCTAGACCCTGACCTAGACGAAAGGATGAATAAGGCTTTCGCGCTGGGCGATGTGACCATGGCTTCCGGGTTTCTATTAGTGGCGCCGTCTACTGGCTCCGCGGAGGGGTACATTGGGCAGGATGGCCAGTTTTACGGAGTTTTGCATCTGGGTAAGTCTTTTATTCGTCGTATATGAATTTGCGATACGTGCAGCGACGCATCATGGCGCGGGGCCTGAGGTGTACATTACAACTTATGTGATATTCGCAGCGATAACCCAATCCGTTCACCGCTAATACCATTTTAAATCAGATGCGCCTCTTACTACTTACCTACATTTATGCGTTAAGGGTGAGTGTCCACTAGAGCTGTGCGAGGTTCCGAGTCGGTGAGCGACGAAAAAATGCACCAATAGGAAGCGATGTGCTCAGCAATGCTATTGGTGGATACTGGCCCTAAACTCATAGGTACGTCATGCTTACGCTGCGTTATACGCACATCAACCACTCTGTGTAGGCCGCGTGCCTCCTACGCCGCGATTCCTACATTAAGTGTCTGCTAGACGCCCCTCCGACCGAGCGACCTTGGTCCGCAACGACCGTGAAGACAGTTGTTTGGAGCAACATTTCATACTGCAGCGGTCAGTGCCGACCAAGGTGGCTCGGTCGAAGTGGCGTATTGGCGACAGTCTAGCAGACACTTTACTCTAGCTGTCAACACAACGAAACCTCAAATCAACAAAGGTTCCTCTGGCATCGGATGCGGCTATGGTATCGCTTACAACCCAGTAAGGCCATACCATATGTTTATTTGCATTTAACATTTTCGCAGGCAACCGGACGCTGTACGCAGATCCATACAACCGGGATGATCCGAGCAGGGCGTTTGGGCCGTTCGAAGACGGCAGCTTTGTGAGCCCTGCGCGCCCGCGCCGCGAATATGCACAGGTGAACAGGTGATTGCCATTCTGTACAGCTAATATTCACAACTTGTTTCACCTGACCTCACCGCTTTCCACTCTTTTTTTCGTGGTGAAAACCTGCGAGCCAGGTGGCTTATAGAATTAGAATCTATTATAGGTACTATAAGGTGGACTGATGACCTGTTAAAGGTCGCGGGAGTCCGATGGATGCGAGTGGCGCAGGACCGGTCATTTTGGCACTCTTTGGGGGAGGCCTATGTGTACGTCTTTCGGCTGATATGATGATGATGATGATGATAGGTACCTGAATCTCGTACATCATATAATGTCTTATTGTTATTTACGTTACGTCACGGTTATGTGGTATTTCTAGCCACTAAAAACACCACACGTTCAGTCATTCGGAAGGCTCTAAGATTTCAAGTTGAACGCATTAAGGTCCTCTTCGCGCCTTGCCCCTGCGATTTCTTTCTGGGACGTCATTACCGCCTTCTATAGGGTATTTAGCGTGCTGTGCCCCCCGCAATGAAGAGCACTTTACTTTACTCGCCTTTTACGACATACGGGGGTGACCTATTCCTGACCGAACCTATACACAGTTCACCTCTCACTCCTAGATCTTTAAGCCATGATTCGTAATAACATCGCGTAGTTGGACATAGGTACCTACACCGGTATTCTTGATGTGAGATGAGGTGAAGCGTTGTGAATAACGGGCAGTACCTAGCACAAGACTGCGTGACTAACGCAAGAAGCGAGAAAAGGTGCGATATACGAGCTCAAATATTTGTTTGTCGCGCCTTATCTCGCGTTGAGCGCACTTGTGCTGACCGCACTATACCGAGATGCTAGCGCAACTGATGCCGCGACGCGACGAGTCACGCCGAGTTACGAAAATATTTGTTTGTCGCGCCTTATCTCGCGTTGAGCGCACTTGTGCTGACCGCACTATACCGAGATGCTAGCGCAACTGATGCCGCGACGCGACGAGTCACGCCGAGTTACGAAAATATTTGTCTGTCGCGCCTTATCTCGCGTTGAGCGCACTTGTGCTGACCGCACTATACCGAGATGCTAGCGCAACTGATGCCGCGACGCGACGAGTCACGCCGAGTTACGAAAATCTACCCTACTCTTTCTAATAAGAATAGTGCAAGCGAAACGCGACGCGACTTGCCATTAAGTTGTGCTATAGTCCCCGGGGCCAGAGAATCTATTTCTGCGGGAAGTCATGAAAGGCTAAAACCGGAGGCCGGCGTAATAATAATAATATATCTAAGTATGTAGATCACTCAAACCTGTACAGTCAGAGGCCCTAGCACGATAGGTTTCATCGTCACGTTTTATGTGACGTTTCAGTTCATTTTCGCCGTAAAACGTAGCGATTAAAGCTATCGTGCTTGTTGGGTAAGAGTATTAATACATAAATATCTGTATCTTAGGACTTTATTGTCAGTGTCATAAAGGCGTGTACATTTTCTTATTTTTGTACGTATATTAATACCCCTGACTGTACCTAATGTTTTGAAACGGATAACATAGGTACGTGTTTAGTAGGTATGACATTAAGGGCAGGTTGCACCAACTTATAATTACAGACCGATCAACGTTAAATATGGCGCCGGCATAGTGTTGTGGATAACGCTCATTTCGAGGCTTACCTATAGACTCAAGCCTTAAAGACTCCTGAGGCTTAAATACTCGATGCTGTTTAAGAACCGTGTTGTTTTATTTTACTCATATGAATGCAAAATATTGACTTTTCGTCACTTGAGTCTTTAAGCCTCAAAATGAGCGTTATCCACAACACTACGCCGGCAGCTGTCATTCCATAGAAACTTGTCAAACGTTCCGTACATTCAGATTCTAACGTACACCGCTTACGATTACAGGCGGTTAGGCGCAACCCACCCTTAATTTACATTCAAACATTGCAAGAATGCACTTAGACACAAACAGATATATGAGACCTCCGTTACCTTTTGATAAATTTGACTTACTAACACCGATTCATAGCGCCAAGCCGGATTCGACACAACCTTTTTCACTGGAGATGGAAGACAGCCCGCCGGCGGGCACGGCTCGGGCGCGCATCTGTGACCTGCTGTTGCTGGCCGACAAGGCGTTCTTCGAGAAGGACGCTCACGCCAGCTTGAACCACGCGGTGAGCCGCATGGTTCACGCCGTGGCCCAGGCGGATGTCATCTTCAGGAACGCGGACTTCGACGAGGACGGGACGCCTGACAATATTGGTGAGTGCCTCTTTTTATTAGGGTTCCGTACCCAAAGGGTTAACGGGACCCTGTTACTAAGACTCCGCTGTCCGTCCGTCTGTCTGTCTGTCCGTCTGTCACCTGGCTGTATCTCATGAACCGTGATGGTTAGACAGTTGAAATTTTCACAGATGATGTATTTCTGTTGTCGTACATATAACAACAAATACTAAATAAAAAAACAACAATTTTGTTGAAACGTAATTAAGAACTATCTCGTACCTACACGTCGGCTTTCGGAAAAAAAACCGCATTAAAATCGGTCCGGTCCGTTCGTTTTGCAGCTACGATGCCACATACAGACACACAGACAAGTCAAACTTCCTCCCCTACACCCCTCTTTATGCGGCGGGGGTTAAAATTTGCAACCATGCTACCTACGCACGCAGGTATGTGACGTTTTTTCCGGGTACTGAGTAAGGTCGCTGTCAAGGATGCTCTGTGTTGAGAATGGCTGTATTGGTATTTGGTCGTCAATACAGCGGATCTTCAAATCATTAAAGGGCACGCGCGCGACTTCACTGGAGTTACAAGGCGTACATAGCCTAATTATGGTACCTATACATACTTAAAACGGCCGCACATTACGGCTGCCACTAAACGCGCCCATTATTATAGTAGCGAGCGCCGGTCACTCCAGAAGCTTGTGGTTTGGACGCGGCCATTCAAACGATCGGTGTACCGACATGCTATACAAAATGTGTGAATAATGTCATCCGCAACTTGTGGCGGCCACTAGAGGCTCAATGTGCGCTCTTTGCAGGTTTCTCAGTGAAGTACATCCTCGTGCTAGCGTCCGACGACACGAACAGTCGCGTGTTCGGCGATATAATGTCGTCGCGCGCGGTGGACGGCCGCAGCTATCTCATGCGCTTCTCGCGCCTGCGCCGCCTCAGCGAAGTCTGTCTCGGCATCGCGTTCTCTGGCCACTCCTTCCAGAACAGGACCCTCGGACTGAGGTGACCAAAGCGAATTTTGATGATGTCATTATTAGTATTTATTTTTAACCAACTTAAAATAAAAGTTGTATGTTTGTCCGCCATTATCCCGCGTTTGGTTGAACCGATTGTGATGCGGTTTTCAGATAAGTATTCCTAATATTCTGGAGAAGGTTTTGGAATACATTTGAAGGCGGGTCCCTTTTCGAACGAGGGAGCGAAACGAACGAAGTTCTGTGCTTCAGCTTGGGCCGAAAATGTCCGCCTGTCACGCTGTCCGTCTGTTCTCATCTACAGGTCGCATGTCTCAACCGATTGTCGTGAAATTTTGTGAGCAGATTCTTGAATTATAAATAATCATTATTTCGAAACAAAAATTAAAAAATTTAAAGCCCGGGTCGCGATTTATTCAACTCACAGAACTTGCATAAACTGCTATTGTTTTTACCCGACTGCCGAAGGAGAGAGGGTTATGTTTTTCGAGCGTATGTATGTATGTATGTATGTAAGTAAGTATAAGTATGTATGTGGGTATGTCTTATTCTTTGACACGCCCTGCAGCCTAAACCGTTTGACGGATTTGGACATGTGAGATGTCGTTGGATTCCTCTTAATCGTGGGAGTGACATACTAGGCTATAAAAAAGCGGCCAAGTGCGAGTCGGACTCGCACATGAAGGGCTTCGTTAAATAAATTGCTTTTTACGATTTATGACGTATAAAAAAAAAACAACTTACTAGATCTCGTTCAAACGAATTTTCGTTGGAAGTTTGCATGGTAATGTACATCATATTTTTTTTTTCAGTTTTATCATTATCTTATTTTAGAAGTTACAGGGGGGGGGGGGGGCACACATTTTACCACTTTGGAAGTGTCTCTCGCGCAAACTATTCAGTTTACAAAAAAATTATGTTAGAAACCTCAACGTCATTTTTGAAGACCTATCCATAGATACCCCACACGTATGGTTTGATGAAAAAAATTTTTTTGAGTTTCAGTTCTAAGTATGGAGAACCCCAAAAAAATTTTTTTTTTCTATTTTTGTGTGAAAATCTTAATGCGGTTAACAGAATACATCTACTAACCAAGTTTCAACAGTATAGCTCTTATAGTTTCGGAAAAAAGTGGCTGTGACATACGGACGGACAGACAGACATGACGAATCTATAAGGGTTCCGTTTTTTGCCATTTGGCTACGGAACCCTAAAAAGCAGTTGGGTTTTTCGAAAAATGTTTTGATTTCACTTGATGATGATAATAATGATAATTTTCATTTTTGTATGAGAGTTCTCCAATATCTATAGGTACAGACAACATTTCAAAAATATCGATACACAGTTGTTACTGATATAAGCTGCATGTGCATTTTTGGAAGGTTGTCTATATAGGTAGATATATTAGAGAACTCGACTGTACAGTGGGCATTTATGCTCTGCGCAAAAGGTTTCAAAAGAGTGAGAGATGAAGATAACGTCGATCTAGGTGGTAATGCAGCGAATCTACAGCGGAGCAGGCCAATCTCGCTATGGCTTTCAGGAACGTCTGGCTCTCGGGAATGCTTACTGGATGAATCCTGCATCAGAATAGTACGTGCCAGTGGTGGAGCGCCCATACAAGCCGATTCCCTCCGGCTTGCCTAACATATAAACTCTTTCATATATTTTTATGTCCCGGGTTGCCCATCGAAAAAATTCACGTGCCGCCACTGGTAGGTACTTAAAATTAAATGGCATATATAAAATATAACCACCGTATAGACGCTCCAAATTCCATTGGGCGTTAAAAGTACTACGAAACGCTTCAGTAGGCTCCGTCGGTAGGATTAGTACTTCGAGTCATTGAGTTATATTGTTCAGAGTAGACACAGACATCCCCTAGTATAGCAAGTTTGCGCATGGTAAACAACTGTCAAATCTTTGCATAGTCGAGGCTGACGGGCGGTCGCCAAATAATACTGAATTGCAAGTTGGCGGCCATGATGGAAGACGTTACGAAAAATGTTCTAGAAGGCTTATATACGTAGTAATAGTAAGTCAATCACGTAAGCCGCGTAGGTACTCACTAGCGATCTGAAACCATTACCGAGCGGATACAGTAATGCCTTGATCAAACGTACCTACCGAGCAAACGGGCGAGACAGCAGGGATTGTAACCGGTTACAAATTTACCGGTTACAGAACCGGTTAATTGATTAGGTTCCGTTCGAACTATTTGATTTGGGAGCCTTATTTCGGAGCGCTCTCTAACCGTTCACTCCGTGCTGCGAAACGGGATCAATGACCGCCGCTTCGTTGCGGGGCGCTGCGTAGGTACCTAGCTACAGTGTAGCTACCTACTCTGTTTATTCGATGAATTCGTTCGTGTTCCGCCGTGATGCCCTAGTTTTCTGCTCGCCGCTCCTACTTTCGACGATAAAAATATTGAAATAAAATTTTCACACCTCTCATTCAGAAAAGTAAGTTTTGGTCCCCGAAGCAAAATGCTACTTTTCTGTTCAAGCTACTTTTTTAATTTATTCATTGGCTTGTAGCATTTACTCGTACGCGATGTGCCAATAGAATCTTAATAAAATAATCGACTTAATAAGTAATTTTTTGTTTGTTTTTTTTGTTTGTTTTTTTTTGTTCTTTTTGTTTGTTTTTTCTTGTTTTGTTTTGTTCTTTTTTTAGTTTTGTTTGTTATTTTTGTTTCGTTTGTTTTTTTGTTTCGTTTTTCTTGTTTTTTTGTTATTTTTTGTATTTTTGTTGTTTTTTTGTTTCGTTTGTTCGCTGTTTTTAGGATTTAGGTTTTTTTTTTAGTTATGGTTCATTTTTAGTTTTTTTTTGTTTGTTTGTTCGTTTTTTTGGTTCGTTTTTTTGTTCGTTTTTTTTGTTTTTTTTTTTTTGTATTTTTTGTTTTTTTTTTGTATTTTTGTTGTTTTTTTTTGTTTCGTTTGTTGTTTTTGTTCGCTTTTTTTAGGCTGTTTTTTTTTGTTTTTTTTTCGTTTTTTTTGTTTTTTTTAGTTTGTTATGGTTCATTTTAAGTTTTTTTTGTTTCGATGGATTTTTTGTTAGTTTTTTTTTTGTATTTTTTCGTTTTTGTTGTATTGTTCTGTTTTTGCTTTGTTTTTGTTTTCTTTTTGTTTTTTATTTAGTTTTTTTTGTTTTTTGATGTTTTTTTGTTTTTTTTTGTTTTGTTCGTTATTTAGTTTAGTTTGTTTTTTGTTAGTTTTTTTTGTATTTACTGTTGTTTTTTTTTGTTTTTTGGTGTTTTTATTGTTTTATTTTTGTTCTATTTTTTTGGTTAATTTTTTTTTGTTGTTCGTTTTTTTGTTTTTTTTTCTTTCCTTGTTTCGTTATTTTTTTCGTGTTTGTTGTTTTTTTGTTCTTTTTTGTTTTGCTTTTCTTTTGTTTTTGTTTTGTTTGTTAGTTTTTTGCTGTTTTTGTTTTTTTTGTTTTGCTTTTCTTTTGTTTTTGTTTTGTTTGTTATTTTTTTGCTGTTTTTGTTTTGTTTTTGTTTTTTTTTTGTTTTTTTTGCGAAGTATTTCCTCATAGTCGGTGTTAAAAGTTACATGTGTCACTCAGGAGCAAAATTATTTTCGTCTTGGGCGTTAAAACTTGAATCCCTCAACACGCTCAGGATTCAATACACCACCCTCGCAGTAAATATACTGTGCAAGTGTTAACGCCCAAGACGAAAATAATTTTGCTCCTGAGTAACACGTAACTTTTCACAACGACTATGAGGAAACATTTGCAAAAAATACAAAAAAAAAAAACTACAAAAAATAACAAAAAAAAGAACAAAATAAAAGAAAAAATAACAAAAACATAAAAACTAAAAAAAACAAACTAAAAGGAACAAAACCAAAAAAAAAAAGAAACAAAAAAAACAGAAAAAAAATAAAAAACACCAAAAAATCAAAAAAAGAACAAAAAAAACGAAACAAAAAAAGAAAAAAAAGAAAAAAAAATACAAAAAAAATACAACACAAAAAAAACAGAAAAACAAAAACGAACAAAAATACAAAAAAGTATAAAAAACAGCAAAAAATCCAAAACAAAAACAACAAAAACAAAAAACAACAAAAAAAAAACAAAAAAAAACGAAACTAAAAAGCGAAACAAAAAACAAACGAAACTAAAATACAAAAAACGAAAAAAAAAAAAATACAAAAAAAAGGCAAAAAATTTAAACAAAATCAAGCAACAAGAAAAAACAAAAACAAAAAACCAAAAAAAACGAACAAAACAAAAAAACTAAAAGAAAAACAAAAAAACAACAAAACAACAAAAACTAAAACAAAAAAAACAAATAAAAACAAAAACAAGAAAAAAACAAAAAAAAAAGAACCAAAAAAGAACAAAACAAAAAAAATATCCTTTATATATATATACGTACATTGCACGTAGAATCGATGGCCGTTGGGCGGAAAGGTTCTCGAGTGGTGACCACGTACCGGAAGGCGCGGCGTGGGTAGGGAGTCCGCTGGATGCGGGTGGCGCAGGACCGGTCATTTTGGCACTCTTTGGGGGAGGCCTATGTCCAGCAGTGGACGTCTTTCGGCTGATATGATGATGATGATATATATATCCGTTTGTCGATTACGATGAAATTACAATCGATTATTTTATCAAGATTCTATTGGCATATTGCGTAAATGCTACAAGCCAATGAATAAATTAAAAAAGTAGCTTGAACAGAAAAGTAGCATTTTGCTCCCTCTCGTCGGGGACCAAAACATACTTTTCTGAATGAGAGGTGTGAAAAAATATATAACTCATTATATTTTTTTGGTCCCTACTTACGTCACAGGTAGCTAATGGCTCACTAATTCTTTGGATAAGTACCTACCTACCTACTACCTATGCACGTTAGGTTTGCGATAGGGCATTTTACCATTTTGTCGAACAAATTGGTGTAAAGCCCCTGCTAGACGGTCGCCAACACGCCCCTCCGACCGGGTGACCTTGGTCCGCACCGACCGTGTAGACAGTTGTTTGGAGCTAAATTTCTTAAGCCCCTGATAGACGGTCGCCAACACGCCCCTCCGACCGGGCGACCTTGGTCCGCACCGACCGTGTAGACAGTTGTTTGGAGCTAAATTTCTTAAGCCCCTGATAGATGGTCGCCAACATGCCCCTCCGACCGGGCGACCTTGGTCCGCACCGACCGTGTAGACAGTTGTTTGGAGCTAAATTTCTTAAGCCCCTGATAGATGGTCGCCAACATGCCCCTCCGACCGGGCGACCTTGGTCCGCACCGACCGTGTAGACAGTTGTTTGGAGCTAAATTTCTTAAGCCCCTGATAAACGGTCGCCAACATGCCCCTCCGACCGGGCGACCTTGGTCCGCACCGACCGTGTAGACAGTTGTTTGGAGCTAAATTTCTTAAGCCCCTGATAGACGGTCGCCAACACGCCCCTCCGACCGGGCGACCTTGTTCCGCACCAACCGTGTAGACAGTTGTTTGGAGCTAAATTTCATACTACAGCGGTCGGTGCCGACCAAGGTCGCTCGGTCGGAGTGGCGTGTTGGCGACCGTCTAGCAGGGGCTTAAGTACTTATACAATGTTTCGCAAATCATACTTGATGTTTTATGTAAGTCCTTACCTACCAGTGGCGGCGCGTGAAAATTTTCGATGGGCAACCCGGAACAAAATAAGTTATGAATGAGTTAAGAGTTTTTAACTATAGGCTTGCCTAAAAATAAATTTTAGGAAGGCCGGTGGGAATCGGCTTGGACGGGCGCTCCGCCACTATTACTTACTACAGTACAATGTCAATATATGAACAGTATAAATACTTAGGTAAATTTGGGTACTTACTTAGTAAAATCGAATCTAATACTAATAATTTAAATGCCTGCACCAAATGTTTATATTAGCCCAATGGTTGAATGGTAGAGAATGCCTTATGGCATTAAGTCCGCCATTTACTTTTTTATATTGGGCAATAAAGTATAAATAAATAGTAATAATACTCAAGCGTCTATATATATAGCCAACTAATCCTGTATAAGCTTGCGACTCTAGCGAGCCAGCGAGCGGTCGTTCACCCGTACACGGAGAGAGCGCTCTCTAACCGGTAAATGGTACTTCGTTCCCTGTTTGCGCTCCGACATACGCTCCGGGGAGAGCGGTGTTCTTGCGAGCGTAACCTTTATTATGGGTTAGGCTCTCAAAATCTGGCTCTAACCGCTACGGCAAAATTAACCGGGTTACAATCCCTGCGAGACAGTGCTCTCGACCGAGTACCTACTCGGTGCGTATCTCGTCGGCATAGCGCGTGACTGTTTATACCACAGATGTATGAATATAGTATTCTATGCTCTGAGGTTTATACGCACCGAGTACCTACTCGGTGCGTATCTCGTCGGCATAGCGCGTGACTGTTTATACCACAGATGTATGAATATAGTATTCTATGCTCTGAGGTTTATACGCACCGAGTACCTACTCGGTGCGTATCTCGTCGGCATAGCGCGTGACTGTTTATACCACAGATGTATGAATATAGTATTCTATGCTCTGAGGTTTATACGCACCGAGTACCTACTCGGTGCGTATCTCGTCGGCATAGCGCGTGACTGTTTATACCACAGATGTATGAATATAGTATTCTATGATATATATGAATATGAATATGAATATGCTCTGAGGTTTATACGCACCGAGTACCTACTCGGTGCGCATCTCGTCGGCATAGCGCGTGACTGTTTATACCACAGATGTATGAATATAGTATTCTATGCTCTGAGGTTTATACGCACCGAGTACCTACTCGGTGCGCATCTCGTCGGCATAGCGCGTGACTGTTTATACCACAGATGTATGAATATAGTATTCTATGCTCTGAGGTTTATACGCACCGAGTACCTACTCGGTGCGTATCTCGTCGGCATAGCGCGTGACTGTTTATACCACAGATGTATGAATATAGTATTCTATGCTCTGAGGTTTATACGCACCGAGTACCTACTCGGTGCGCATCTCGTCGGCATAGCGCGTGACTGTTTATACCACAGATGTATGAATATAGTATTCTATGCTCTGAGGTTTATACGCACCGAGTACCTACTCGGTGCGCATCTCGTCGGCATAGCGCGTGACTGTTTATACCACAGATGTATGAATATAGTATTCTATGCTCTGAGGTTTATACGCACCGAGTACCTACTCGGTGCGTATCTCGTCGGCATAGCGCGTGACTGTTTATACCACAGATGTATGAATATAGTATTCTATGCTCTGAGGTTTATACGCACCGAGTACCTACTCGGTGCGTATCTCGTCGGCATAGCGCGTGACTGTTTATACCACAGATGTATGAATATAGTATTCTATGCTCTGAGGTTTATACGCACCGAGTACCTACTCGGTGCGTATCTCGTCGGCATAGCGCGTGACTGTTTATACCACAGATGTATGAATATAGTATTCTATGCTCTGAGGTTTATACGCACCGAGTACCTACTCGGTGCGCATCTCGTCGGCATAGCGCGTGACTGTTTATACCACAGATGTATGAATATAGTATTCTATGCTCTGAGGTTTATACGCACCGAGTACCTACTCGGTGCGCATCTCGTCGGCATAGCGCGTGACTGTTTATACCACAGATGTATGAATATAGTATTCTATGCTCTGAGGTTTATACGCACCGAGTACCTACTCGGTGCGTATCTCGTCGGCAAAGCGCGTGACTGTTTATACCACAGATGTATGAATATAGTATTCTATGCTCTGAGGTTTATACGCACCGAGTACCTACTCGGTGCGTATCTCGTCGGCATAGCGCGTGACTGTTTATACCACAGATGTATGAATATAGTATTCTATGCTCTGAGGTTTAAACGCACCGAGTACCTACTCGGTGCGTATCTCGTCGGCATAGCGCGTGACTGTTTATACCACAGATGTATGAATATAGTATTCTATGCTCTGAGGTTTATACGCACCGAGTACCTACTCGGTGCGCATCTCGTCGGCATAGCGCGTGACTGTTTATACCACAGATGTATGAATATAGTATTCTATGCTCTGAGGTTTATACGCACCGAGTACCTACTCGGTGCGTATCTCGTCGGCATAGCGCGTGACTGTTTATACCACAGATGTATGAATATAGTATTCTATGCTCTGAGGTTTATACGCACCGAGTACCTACTCGGTGCGCATCTCGTCGGCATAGCGCGTGACTGTTTATACCACAGATGTATGAATATAGTATTCTATGCTCTGAGGTTTATACGCACCGAGTACCTACTCGGTGCGCATCTCGTCGGCATAGCGCGTGACTGTTTATACCACAGATGTATGAATATAGTATTCTATGCTCTGAGGTTTATACGCACCGAGTACCTACTCGGTGCGTATCTCGTCGGCATAGCGCGTGACTGTTTATACCACAGATGTATGAATATAGTATTCTATGCTCTGAGGTTTATACGCACCGAGTACCTACTCGGTGCGTATCTCGTCGGCATAGCGCGTGACTGTTTATACCACAGATGTATGAATATAGTATTCTATGCTCTGAGGTTTATACGCACCGAGTACCTACTCGGTGCGTATCTCGTCGGCATAGCGCGTGACTGTTTATACCACAGATGTATGAATATAGTATTCTATGCTCTGAGGTTTATACGCACCGAGTACCTACTCGGTGCGCATCTCGTCGGCATAGCGCGTGACTGTTTATACCACAGATGTATGAATATAGTATTCTATGCTCTGAGGTTTATACGCACCGAGTACCTACTCGGTGCGCATCTCGTCGGCATAGCGCGTGACTGTTTATACCACAGATGTATGAATATAGTATTCTATGCTCTGAGGTTTATACGCACCGAGTACCTACTCGGTGCGTATCTCGTCGGCATAGCGCGTGACTGTTTATACCACAGATGTATGAATATAGTATTCTATGCTCTGAGGTTTATACGCACCGAGTACCTACTCGGTGCGTATCTCGTCGGCATAGCGCGTGACTGTTTATACCACAGATGTATGAATATAGTATTCTATGCTCTGAGGTTTATACGCACCGAGTACCTACTCGGTGCGTATCTCGTCGGCATAGCGCGTGACTGTTTATACCACAGATGTATGAATATAGTATTCTATGCTCTGAGGTTTATACGCACCGAGTACCTACTCGGTGCGCATCTCGTCGGCATAGCGCGTGACTGTTTATACCACAGATGTATGAATATAGTATTCTATGCTCTGAGGTTTATACGCACCGAGTACCTACTCGGTGCGCATCTCGTCGGCATAGCGCGTGACTGTTTATACCACAGATGTATGAATATAGTATTCTATGCTCTGAGGTTTATACGCACCGAGTACCTACTCGGTGCGTATCTCGTCGGCAAAGCGCGTGACTGTTTATACCACAGATGTATGAATATAGTATTCTATGCTCTGAGGTTTATACGCACCGAGTACCTACTCGGTGCGTATCTCGTCGGCATAGCGCGTGACTGTTTATACCACAGATGTATGAATATAGTATTCTATGCTCTGAGGTTTAAACGCACCGAGTACCTACTCGGTGCGTATCTCGTCGGCATAGCGCGTGACTGTTTATACCACAGATGTATGAATATAGTATTCTATGCTCTGAGGTTTATACGCACCGAGTACCTACTCGGTGCGTATCTCGTCGGCATAGCGCGTGACTGTTTATACCACAGATGTATGAATATAGTATTCTATGCTCTGAGGTTTATACGCACCGAGTACCTACTCGGTGCGTATCTCGTCGGCATAGCGCGTGACTGTTTATACCACAGATGTATGAATATAGTATTCTATGCTCTGAGGTTTATACGCACCGAGTACCTACTCGGTGCGTATCTCGTCGGCATAGCGCGTGACTGTTTATACCACAGATGTATGAATATAGTATTCTATGCTCTGAGGTTTATACGCACCGAGTACCTACTCGGTGCGTATCTCGTCGGCATAGCGCGTGACTGTTTATACCACAGATGTATGAATATAGTATTCTATGCTCTGAGGTTTATACGCACCGAGTACCTACTCGGTGCGTATCTCGTCGGCATAGCGCGTGACTGTTTATACCACAGATGTATGAATATAGTATTCTATGCTCTGAGGTTTAAACGCACCGAGTACCTACTCGGTGCGTATCTCGTCGGCATAGCGCGTGACTGTTTATACCACAGATGTATGAATATAGTATTCTATGCTCTGAGGTTTATACGCACCGAGTACCTACTCGGTGCGTATCTCGTCGGCATAGCGCGTGACTGTTTATACCACAGATGTATGAATATAGTATTCTATGCTCTGAGGTTTATACGCACCGAGTACCTACTCGGTGCGTATCTCGTCGGCATAGCGCGTGACTGTTTATACCACAGATGTATGAATATAGTATTCTATGCTCTGAGGTTTATACGCACCGAGTTCTCGGCCGAAAGCACTGTCTCGCCCGTTTGCTCGGTAGGTACGTGTGATCAAGGCATTACGAGGCTCTAGTGTGTGTACCATCGAGCAGCTAGAAATCGCGTACCTATCCATACAGTAATACGCAACGGTTACGGCTTCCTAATGAATACGCAGCTTTAAGTAGACACTTTAAGTGGCAGTGGGCGGGGCACATAGAACCGATGGCCGTTGGGGCGGAAAGGTTCTCGAGTGGCGACCACGTACCGGAAGGCGCGGCGTGGGTAGGCCCCCCACAAGGTGGACTGATGACCTGATAAAGGTCTTTTTGGCACTCTTTGGGGGAGGCCTATGTCCAGCAGTAGACGTCTTTCGGGTGATATGATGATGATGCAGCAGACACCGGTTGAGTCTCGTTTCCCTCCAGCTTCACGTCGCTGGGCGGCGGGATGGGCGGCGCGGCGGGCGGGCTGTGTGACCGGCGCGCGTTCGGCCGCTCGTTCAACACGCTCGCCATCGCGCACGCGACGGGCATCGGCGAGGAGCGCGTGCCCGAGCGCATCGCCGCACTCACGCTCGCACACGAGATCGGTAAGCGTATCCTACCGGCGGGATGGGCGGCGCGGCGGGCGGGCTGTGTGACCGGCGCGCGTTCGGCCGCTCGTTCAACACGCTCGCCATCGCGCACGCGACGGGCATCGGCGAGGAGCGCGTGCCCGAGCGCATCGCCGCACTCACGCTCGCACACGAGATCGGTAAGCGTATCCTACCCTACACCGTGCCCCCCAAACAAAACCTCAAATTGAACGTGCGATATACTCTCCCGCTTTCGGAAAGTAAACAGTTTGGTTAGGGCCCCATTTTTAGGGTTCCGTATTACACCTAAAGGAATCGGAATCGTGCTCGGCTCGTCTAGCGTGGACCCACCTTTATGATCTTAATCACTTTGTTGTATGACAAGCCGTCAGTCAAGACACTTTTCCTCAGGAACGCGAGTCTCGAGTTGATATTTAAACCACATACCTACTCAAGTCAGTCTTCGTAGAGAACATAATCAAACGATATGGCTGTTTATGGCGCATAACTCATACATTCGCAAAGGAACAAAAAACCTATGGGGTAGGTACAGTCAACATCGTATAGCTAGTAGCAGGCAAAAAAGCCAAATTTCGTTATACGCCTGTATTACTGTAAGAAGAAGGATGTGGTATGTTATGATGTTATGATATATTGGGCTGCTACTAATTATACGATACTGAATGTGCTTCCCGTCAACCTAGAATCATTATCAATCAAGGAAAAAGTCTGAAAACTATGAATTGCATAATAATTTACTATTTCATCACACTTGCTCGTAAAGGGTGTATTATAGGCCGGTGTATAGAGCAGCTATAGCCGATTTACCTACCGCAGGAATTATGAATTTTATAACTCCCTAGGGAGTTATGAGCTTGTGTGTGATCCGATTGGTTAAAGCAAATCTAGGTGATCGCGCGCTACAAGAATTCTGATCTGTGATTGGTTGAATAAAAATCGAGCAGGCCATGCGCTGCAAGAATACTGCTCTGTGATTGGTTGAATAAAAATCGAGCAGGCCATGCGCTGAAAGAATACTGCTCTGTGATTGGTCGAAATATTGAAGCTGCGCGCTCCACTCGCACTGATCTGGAAGTGAAGTTTTCAATTTCGACAATTTTTAATGGGTGCGCTTGTATGAAACATAGATTTTTCTGTCTTTTCAACCGACGAAAAAAACGGAGGAGGTTCTCAAGTCGACGCGTATATATTTTTTTTTTTATGTATGACCACGCATAACTTTTTACAGAGTAGTTCGATTTTGATAATTCTTTTTTTGTTGGAAAGGGTATACCCCGAAGTTGGTCCCATATAAATTTGGAAAAAAAACCAACCCTAAGGGTAGGAAAATAGGGGATGATTGATTTTTCGTCGTTTAAAACTCTGTTTTCAAAGTAAATTATGTAGTTATTTATTTCCTCGCAAATGTGATCAAAAATATTGTGCTGTATAACACGGGCGTAAGAATATTGCAATTCCTTTCCAATTTACCACATGAACTGCTTTCCGAGAGCAAATGCGTTGGTTATTATTATTACAGAAAAACCCCAAGTCGCTACATGTGGGCTGATAATATTTGAAGAGTTCCGTCGATTCCTCAAGGATCTCAGTATTAACACCCACTTCATTAGTTGCTACGAGTACTTCAACGGAACCATGTCAGAATCTTTGACGTAATTTACATCTTTCAGGAGTTCCATAAGTCATCTGTGGTCTTCACCATCAGTTCTACTTCACCAAAATTGCAATTTCTGAGGGTAAATACACGAGTTATAATAGAAAACACCGAAATCACTACACGTGTGCCTATAAAATTTGAGCGTTGCCCTTAATTTCCCTGGGATCCCATCATCAGATCCTGAATTGGCGACACTGTGACCGCCTCGGGAGTATACTCTTTCGAATACAACAAATACTCGTGTGTTATGTTTATATCCCGATTAAGACACGTTGGCACCTTGCAGCAAGGTGTATGTATGGACTCGGCGCATTCTTAAATTGACCGGGTTATACAGGTTTGTTTTTAATTCTCGGCAAATGGATTCTTACTCGACTAAACAAATTAAATCCTTCTTGTGAATTAATTGATTATTTCTTCTTGGATATGATATAGAAACGTTTCATTTAGTAATAGTACATTACTTACCTAGGGCGGTTAAACAAAGAATGTCTCGGATCGCAGGTATTTGACGCCCGAGCCGAAGGCAAGGGCGATAAATATGCGCTCTGAGGCTTTCTTTATTACCGCCCGTGGTGAGTACAACATTTTACGTCTCTATCTGGCCAGGAAGTGGGGTTTTCCGCACGCATAGCGTGCGGTAATTCCTACTTTATGGCCAGGTATGACGTAAAACTATTTACTTTTGATAACATTTTACATGAATTTATATTGAATAAGAAAATATTCGTTTTATTTTGTATTGGCTATTTAGAGATTTCATCGCTGCAGGCGCACTGCACGAACTTCACGAAAAAAAATAGTTGCGCGCTATTATAGGTAATTTGAGGCTATCCGCAGCAGAACCAAGGTAACCGATATAGCCCTCCGAATTGCTAAACTTAAGTGGCAGTGGGCAGGGCACATTGCACGTAGAACCGATGGCCGTTGGGGCGGAAAGGTTCTCGAGTGGCGACCACGTACCGGAAGGCCTGGTAAAGGTCGCGTGAGTCCGCTGGATGCGGGTGGCGCAGGACCGGCCATTGTGGCACTCTTTGGGGGAGGCCTATGTCCAGCAGTGGACGTCTTTCGGCTGATATGATGATAGGTAATTTCACAAATATTTGTAAACATTGATGATGCGTGTTTGGTTATTATTTAAAATGTTGACTCGTGGTGAATAGAAAAATGATAAATATATAGAATTATCGCCACTGTGCATTCTTGGAGATGTACCAATTTATGTGAGTAAAAACCTGTTGTCATCAATAACAAAAGGAAACAGTTTAGGAGCCTGTAACATTCTCATTTTATGAAATAGTAGATTGTACAACAAGGGCATAAAACGAGCCATTTAACCTGAGACGTTTATATCCACCCGATAGTTAAGTCGAGGGGTTAAATGGCTAATTTATGCCCGAGTTATACACACTGCTTTTCACTTCGATTGCGAGAAAATAACAAATAATTGCAAAATAAAATAAAATAATAGCTCATTCCTGTCACTTAACTTTTTAAAGTATTTATTTTTAATTTTCGACACTAGTGATATTAGACTGAGGTACTTCAAACTGCCAAGTCATTTAATGGTTCAATACATTTTAAAATAATAATGGACACCTATTTTATCTGGTTTTATTAATTTAGTATTGGAAAACACGAATGTGAATTTTTTTAAAGCATATCAAATCAAATGACAAGTTTATTCAACGAAGTTTTATTGCGTGTGTGGCTGTTAGGCCCGATTACCTTAGTCTTTAAAACAATTTTACTTTGTGCACTAGAGCATAAAAGTGGCTTTTTTTGCAGCATACATCCAGCACAAAGGCGAACTTTGCGAGCATAAGAAGTGAAAAGGATTTTTTCTTCGCAAATGTGTTGAAAATCGTCGTATGACACGCGTGAGCTTTGATAATTACGTCCTCGGCGCTAATATTCGCCTCTGATGTAATGATAAACATACCGCACTTGTATCACAATGTACTATTTTGTACTCGACGATTAAAATATGTGTATTAAGATTTCATAGAGAATACTGCAACGTCACTCTTTTCATAGTTGTAGTCCATGTTACTGTCGAAACAATCGAAATAACTACTTTTCGATACGCTCCAGACAACTAAAATAAATTCGACCAATCACGTGGCTGCTTTACTGAACTGTAATGAAGTGGACCAATAGAATCGCTTTGATGTCGTACGCTCGTTGATGTCTTTTAAGATATCAACAAGCGCACGAGCGATGAGCTGCACTTCGTTTCAACAGTATCGAGTTTGTTTAATTAGTTCAGTTGACTCGTAGAAAATTAATTTTAATGAACTCGTACAAAAAGTATTGTTCACAATAGTGTTATAATCAAGCTTTTTAATCTCGTACCTTACTTAGGTCACTCAGCAAGCTTCGTGGCCTAAACACGGTACTCGACTAAAAAGCTCTCTATTATAACACGATTGTGAAAAATACTATTCCCTACTAGTGGATAAAATGCGATTTTGTTCACTGATTTTAAAGGATGAAAGACGGCTTTCCGAGGCAGTGAGAGCAAAAACTATATATCTAATTAACGAACCTGCTCACAAAATTTCACGAGAATCGGTAGACAAATGCGACCTGTAGAGGAGAATAGAGGAGAACAGATGGACATCTGGACAGACACCGGACATACGAACGATTGTCGGCCAAAGCTGAAGCATACAACTTCGTTCGCTTCGCTCGCTCGTTCGAGAAATTAGTGAGTAATCGCATTAGTTCCCTGCATTCCCTTGCTTTTTTGGACCGCTCTTTCCTTCTTCTTAATAATATGTTTTAATCGATTTCTCATTCTTTCTAAATTCTCCATCAGTATATCGTGATCAATGTCCGGCTCCACCAGTCGTTTCCTTATATTGTCTAGCCGTTGTAGCTGCTGTTTCTCGTCGAGGACTCTGTCATCTAATCTATCTGGTGATCGGAGTGACCGAGTGGTACGTCTGCTTGGTAATCTGTCTAGTAATTTGGTCAAGTGTTCTATAGTATTCCCATAAGGTTCATCTGAACGGGCCGAGCCATCCCAAATAAATTCCATGCCTTCGACGTCAGAGTCACAATCGCTAAATAGGTAAATTACGTCGTTGCTTGTTGTTGTGGCATTTATTTGGTGTATAGTTTCTTTTATTTCTTCATCGTTTGGTAATCGCTCATCTATTCCAAGCAAAGCAACTTGTAGGTGGCTTGGCTCAGTTGTATCCATCTTTTCTGGTGGGTCCATTGTGGTGGAAGCTGTAAACGAAATTTATTATTAATCAATCTTGCAAATTCTATTGATTAAATACCAGCCGCCGGCGCAGCTCCGCTCGCGTATTACAAATAATGCTGGTAAAGCGGGATAAAAAAAACCGGCCAAGGGCGAATTGGACTCGCGCACGAAGTGTTCCGTATACCAAATGATCTATAAAAACTGCAAAAAAATCACGTTTGTTGTATGGGAGCCCCCCTTAAAACGTTATTTGCGGTTGGTAAAATTACATTCCCATACAAAGTCTACAAAAAGAAATGAGATCCCATAAAAAACATTCCATGTAAAAAATAGGCCAAGTCTCGAAACTCTTTCACAGTAAAAATGGTGAGATATTTCGTAGAGCCAAGTCAGGCATTCTTATTAATCTTTATTTTAATTTTAAATCTAGTTTTAATTGTATATTCTATTGTGTTATTGATGTACTTAATGTATTTATTTTTATTTTTAATAATATATTTAATAAATAACTTATTCTTTATTTGCTTGCTAAATTGGGCAATCACACTTACATAGTTTTAGGTACCTATGCAAAAATTAGTAAATGCAGTAAAGTTGTGTGATTCCCAAGTTGCAGAATTGTATTTAGCAAGCAAATAAAGATTAATAAGAATGCCTGACTTGGCTCTACGAAATATCTCACCACTTTTTACTGTGAAAGAGTTTAGAGAGCTATTTTTTACATGGAATGTTTTTTATGGGATGAATACTTTACTCAAATAGTGATTCTATTGTTAAAGTAGCAAGGTTCACATTAAAACGAAAGGTATATCGGTATAACTTAACAAATTTTTATTAATAGATTGCACTTGCAGAGGGCCTACCGCGAAAGGCATTCGAAGTTTCCCCTCTCTGTCACACTTACGAGTTCGTACATAAGTGCGACAGAGAGGGAAAACTTCGAATGCCGTTCGCGGTAGGCCCTCAGCATACTTATTAAGTTAGTACAACGTAAACAATTAGCGGTTACACTTAACAATGAAAAACAATGGCTTTGTCCTGTGACAAGTGAATTATTACTACAAAAACGATTCTAACTATACCTGCTTGCAAAGTTTCAAATAGATACGATTAATGGAAGTGGGTGTAAATAGACTTATCCCCGGTTTTATAAATATCTGACATTAGGTCTACGCATCTTTATAAAACTGGGCCCCAGAATATTTGATAACATACATAGTTACATGAGTTACAGGTGAATTTAATAAGGGTTATGAAAAGCTAAAACTAGATATCTACTCACCTTTACACTACAATGAAAATATCTGCTTGCGGCCGTACCTACACATAAAGACGTCTGAAGCAACGCAAGGATAGGACTTATAGAACTTCAATAAACACACAACATTTTATTTTCGTTCGCTTCACAGTGGTTATTTTGAGTGGGTTTTTTGAGCGAAGTGATGGAATCAATGAATTGGTAAGACACGGTGTCTTCACAAGAAAATCGACGTATCTACATGGGAAGCCCGCACACGATATTGCGTTTATCACTGGAAGGGGGCATGTGACAGGAATTGGGATTAAGTAATAGCTAAGCGCATTTAGCGCTTTGCAGCCAACTTGCTAAAAGGAAATTCAAATCGATTGTTTGGCGAGCTGTTCTACAAGCCTTATTGAACGAGCGAGCGAAGCGAACGAAGTTATCCGTTTCAGTTTGGGCCAAAATTCTTTCGTATATCAGGATGTCAGGCTGTTCTCCTCTACAGGTCGGATTGTTCAACTGATTCTCGTGAAGTTTGTTCAGTAACCTTATAGATTTTTTATGTCGATTTAGTTTTTTAACCGACTTCAAAAAAGGAGGAGGTTCTCATTACGTCTGAATTTTTTTTTGTGTGTTAGTTACGCGATAACTCGGTAATCTATGAACTGATTTGTTTTTTTTTCTTTGTTTGAAAGCATATACTAAAATCCAGTTCTGATGATGGGATCTTGGAGAAATCGAGGGAACTCTTCAAATTTTATAGGCAAACTTGTAGCAATTTGGCTACTGATTTGAAGTCGGTTAAAACTTTGTTTTTCAAGTAAATTATCGAAATAAAAATATATAGATTGATAACTACAACTTAGAAAAGTTAAGTTCGGGACAAAAAAACCGCCACATGCCACAGTCAGACACACAGATACACAGATACGTCTAACTTATAAGTCTTATAACACTCCTCTTTTTGCGTCAAGGGTTAATCATTTCATAAAAACTTAGAAAAGTTGAAATACCCCCGACATTTTCATTTCAAAGTTTAATACGTATCTCAAAAGTGTGTGAACCGGTTTTGTTGAAACGTAGCTTAAGAACCATATCGATCCCGTCAGCTTTCGGACGAAAAAAACCGCATTCAAATCGGTCCATTCGTTCAGGAGCAACGATGCCACAGAGAGATACACAGACACACAGAAACTTATAACACTTTAAAAAGACATGCTCGCGAGGTCTACAGCTACTGTCTACATTGATACGCACTCACTTTTCCGTGGCTCTGTGACCTGCACAAATCGCGACCTCGTCAACCAGTTTTTTTTTAACCAGAATCGATAAAAGTAATCCATCTAATTATCGAAGCTGCTCCCAAATTTTCACGAGAATCGATGGAGAAATGCAACTTATAGAGGAGAACAGCCGGACATCCAGACATACGAACGTATTTTAGCCCAAGCTGAGACGGAGATCTTCGTTCGCTTCGCTCACTCGTTCATTTTTGTTTTCATTAGAAATAATAGTTTCATTAGCTAATATTCCAAAAAAGTCGAATTACCCCAGACCAGAGGAATCTTAGGACGAGTAAAATCGTGCCGCTTTAGAAAGCGCTTGAAGCGCGGAATGTCACAGCCACGTCACGTTCACCGTTGAGTCACCGAGATACCGCGCCGGCGCGTTATCGTCGTACCTACCCAATATAACTGCGCAATTGCGCACTCGGGTTTTTCCCCCGAGTAAGCAGAGAAATACAACATGATGTTGCTAATGTTGCCATATCAGTCGTAACAAAATAGTGTCGTTATTATGGCAAGTATTGGGTCTCACTATATTTTAATTGAAGGCGACGGCAACGAATGTTAGCTCGATATACTGTGGTCCTTTTACAGAATGATTTAGGATGGTGTATGAAATACGGGACCCTCGGCACCCGAGTCAGACCCGCACTGTACGGGTTTTTACAACGAATTTCATAGAAATACGTGAAGTATTTTTGTTGTGTATTATCAAGTACCTACCTACACATTTATTTATCCTCATTTTGGTATTTGTAATTTTTTGTGTTGAACTTATGAAAAGATTTTGGTTAATAAATCTTGGTTTTTAGGACCGTCAATAATATGTACCTACCTATTTGGATAAATAGAGATATAGTGACATTAGGAACGGTAATAGTACATTACTATAGAGGCCGGGAAACGAAGGGTTGCAGGACAAGTAGATAGTAATTAGTAAGTAGGATAGGGATACGCGGCCGGCAACCCCGTTTCTCGCCGAGATTTGTATAGTGCTTTTCTCAAACTTGCAATGAAATAAAAAGTAGTCAATTTGTTTTATTCGTACAACTAAATAATACGTTTCTGATAGCTGTCAGTGCTGTCACATCATAACCTATAATTGTGTCCCACATTTCTTTCTAACAAATATTCCGCTTATTCCCTAAATTAAGTATTAGTTTATAGTTACATGAACTTATATCTAACTATATAGACGAGGCACTACAACAAAGAAAACACTTATAATTTTTATGAAATTTTCATACGCTGTCATGTAACTTACTTTTGATTTCGGGGGCAGTACATTATTCATGGCTACTTCTGCTCGCAATTTCGGAGGCGTACAGTTCAATTCCATATCATTTTCGTCCGAACTCTTCGTCCGAGCTTTTATTAGAAAGTTTCAAAATAATTACGAACTATTGACAAATCCGGCCAACAAGAAAAGAAAACTTTTTTCAATTTACGCGCCAAACTTTTTTTTAACCTGTTTGAAGCAACCGGTGACATTAACATTAGTCCTAATCTTTTTCTATTTTTTTGGTGATTGAATGCCAAGACGTTCTGTCACAATTTGACGTTTATAAACAAAAGACGGTTGCTTTGCAGGCCTAGGTGTGTAAGGTTATATGAAATTCCTTTACATATCATCTTCACTAGTCGCACCGGATACGTAGTATTTCCGGACCTAATTTGAAGTAAGTCATGTCAACATTTCATTGCAAGTTTGAGAAATAGTACATTGTTTAACAAGGGGCGTAAGAGAAATATTGCAAACGAGAGTGTATCAGAAGCCCGACGCCGGAGGCGGAGGGCTTTTGATGACTCGAGTCTCGATCTAATCCAGTAACTGTATACACCCTGAGCGTGCGTCAAATCCGGTAGTTGTTATTTTTGCAAACTTGTTTATGATGTTGGCCCAATGAATAATCCAAGTTTGTGACCTCGAGCGCCGAACGCACCTTTATCAAAAATTTAAAATACCGTGATAGTAGTTTATGTGACTGTACATAATGAAGGGCATTAAACACGAGTGTGGGTTTATGAAACGAGCCGAAGGCGAGTTTCATAATAACATCACACGAGTGTCTTAATGCCTAATTATGTACAGTTACATACACTACTTTATCTATCCACATATCATAAGCCTAAAAATAAATAAAATGCCTAAAAATAACTATGTTTACCGCTGACTTATGTTATTTTATTAGACTATTAGTTGTAAGTTGATCTATAAATACCTATGTATTGCGATGCCCTTGCAGGGTTCATGTTTGAGACTTACTGTAACATGTGTCAACTATGTACTATATTATAACAACATGAATGCAATAAAATACTTGAAACTTGCCTCCACGAAGTTTTACGACAAAAGGTGTCATTTCTCGAGGAACAAATCAACACCCAAGCTCAAGGCCACCTGAGCAATGAAATCGAGATCATGGGCCTGAACGAATCCTCAAACGAGAGCAAGGTACACTTAGTGCTAACTGCCGCGTCAATAATAGGCGTCTCTTTGTCGGAGGACGATTTGGATCACATCATCAGGACTGGCCCGAAAAGACTGGCGTCGTCAGGTGACAGCAACCTGCCTCGCCCTTTAGTTGTGAAGTTTGTTCGACGATCCAAACGGAATGAATTCCTCAAAGCGGCTAGGACCAGGCGAAATCTAACCACAAGGACACTCGAGGTAGACGGGGCCGAGAGGAAATTGTTCTTCAATGAAAGATTGACGAAATCAAACCGCCAGTTATTTCGTGAGGCTAGGGTGCAGTCAAGCAACGCGGGATTCAAGTACTGTTGGACAAGAAACGGCACCATCCTCGTCCGTAAAAATACGGGTAGCCCGGAAATCGTCATCAGAAGAGTCGAAGACCTTAACCAATGCCGCAGGACCAGCTCAGAAGCACCCGGCCCTCGAGAGAAACCCCGAGCCTCCAGCAGCACGCTCGTGGCTCAGGAGCTTAGCAAGGCGGAATAATGAAACAGGACGTTATTGCTTCTCACTTTTTCTTGTGTCGCTGTTTTTGTACTTTTTGTATTCATCTCATTTAACATCAAAACTGTTTATACACACCCAACGGTCTCTAACAAATCACACCAACACACCACACTCACAAGACACGCATGCCCGTTCAACAATTACTCGGTTCTCCTCGTTAAAGGAAATAACTATGAATAGAGTTCAATATTTCATGCAAGTTATGACAACTTATCTCTTCGATCAAAAATCAGCTTCTTACTGTTTTGAGAATGGCATTACATGATCTTGCAAATAGCATAGACAGTTCTTTCACGATTGATTGTCATAAACTTGATACACTAGACCAATGCAAAACTATTCTCACTCACGAACATAAGTTTAAGGTACTGACATTAAACATAAGAAGTTTACAGCGGAACTTCGATGCTTTCCTGGTAGCCCTAAGGCTTACTGACATCGAATATGATGCTATTGTACTTACAGAGTGCTGGCTGAGGGAGGGTTCTGTAATTGACCAACTGCCCGGTTATAATTCGTTTAACACATCGAAAGTTATCAATAAAAGCGGTGGTGTTGTTGTTTATGTAAAGGAAAGCCTCAATGCTGCGGCGGTGGAGCCACCATTCGAAGATGCCAATTGTCTATCTGTGACTATATCTAATGAATTTGTTCTCCTTGGTATCTATCGATCTCCCTCTTTCGCAAATACTGACCAAGTTTCTGAACTCACTGGATAATATCCTAAGCCTAGCAACAACCAGCAACTTCATAATTTTAGCCGGAGACATTAATATCGATTTGCTGCGTCACTCGGCCCACAATCAATCGGATTACGTCTCTCTCCTGGCCTCTCATGGGCTTCTCCCTTCTATCACCAAGCCTACCAGAAACGATGCTTGCCTAGACCATATTTTTATTAAATACAATAATCTCTCTGTAGGAGCCGTCTGCCCAAGCTCTGTCTCAGATCATGATGCTGCAATGGCTGGTCTTTTGCACTATAAACATATAAAACGTAACCGTCATGTTCTCAAAACCAACTACAGAGGAGTGGCGGACGAGCTGAAGTCGGTCGACTGGTCAATTGTAACGAACGCTAACAACGTAACCGAGGCGGCTTCAAACTTCAACCACTTGGTAACACAGGCAATTCAAAATAATACACGCACCGTTAAAGTCAGTCGCTCTAAATACAATATTAAGCCTTGGATCACGCCGGGGTTGATTAGATGTATGAGACACAGAGACAAGTTGCACTCGCAAGTGAGAGCATCTCCACACAACCAAACCCTTCGCCTTATTTATACTAGGTACAGGAACTATTTTGATAATCTGTTATATAATTTGAAAAACGAGTACCAAAACAAGCAGCTTACCGACAACAAAAATAATCCCAGCAAATTATGCCAGTCAATTAAAACCATGTACCAAAATCCAAACCGACAAAATGACTCTGAGGAGCTTGTTACCGCCTCTGATAAACCTGTACAGGATAAACTCGATGAATGCAACAAGTACGTCTCTACAGTGGGAAAGAACCTTGCGGATATTCTTTGCCTGTGTTATCTTGACAGAAGTCTCGGAAACGGAGGCGTCCTTGGCCACAAAATACAAGCCTCAGCGGACAATACTTAATTAATTTTATTTTCGCCCTACTGATGTCCATGAGGTTGACAGGATTATTTCACAGCTTAAGAATGACAGTGCTCCTGGCCCTGACGGTGTGAAGCCACTACTAATAAAAGAGATTAAAAGCATAATTTTGGAACCACTTACCTTCATTTTTAATCTTAGTATGCAGTCTGGATATTTTCCTGACTGCTGGAAAGTTGCCTCTGTCTCACCTATTTTTAAAAACGGCCCCAAGAATACTCCTGTTAACTTCAGACCAATTTCTCTCTTGTCCGTTTTCTCTAAAATACTAGAAAAAATTGTGAATGCCAGATTGACGAGTTTCATTGAGAGCAACAGCTTAATCTCGGACCGCCAATTCGGCTTTAGGGCAGGAAAGTCAGCGGAGGATGCGGCTATTCTACTTACCAATCTCGTGTCTGGCTTCCTAGACGGTGGCGATAAGTGTGTTGGTATTTTCCTGGATCTGGCCAAGGCATTTGACACCGTCTCGGTCGCCATCCTGTTAAAAAAGCTAGAATGTCTTGGAGTCAGAGGAGTGGCTCTTGCCTGGTTTGCTAGTTACCTCACTGAACGCACACAAAGGGTATAGATAGGTGACATGGTAAGCGACCGTCTCCCGGTAAGTTTTGGTGTTCCTCAGGGGAGTATACTCGGCCCATCATTGTTCATGCTGTACATAAACGACATGTTTGATATACCAAACTCAAACCTTATTTGTTACGCTGATGATACCGTCATACTGGTGAATGGCAAATCATGGGATGAAGCTTACTCTGGAGCCGAAGAAGCGCTGGCAGGAGTTGCTCGTTGGTTGAAAAGTAATCTGCTAACACTGAACATAGACAAGACAAACTATATAGCCTTCTCGAAGAGCTCAGCAGGTTCTCCCACAACTGACAAAACTATTGCAGTTCATACCTGCATGCATCATAGTGCTCCGGGTTCACGTCAGCCGCCCCCGGTGTGCTCCTGTCAGATTGTCAGGCGGCAGACCCTCGTTAAATACCTGGGTCTGCTGTTTGACCAGCACCTCTCTTTTGCGCAGCATATCATCACTCTTGCTGCAAGAGTACGAAAACTGATTTACGTAATGAAGAGACTCCGAGACTGTGCTACCCCTTATGTTCTACGCCTTGTCTATCACGCTTTAGGGCAATCGGTCCTACAGTACGGAGTGGCGGTTTGGGGTTGTGCAGCCAAGAGCCACATGATCCTGTTGGAACGTGCGCAGCGAGCGGTTATTAAGGTTATGCTTAGAAAGCCGTTTCGTTACCCCACTAACCTGCTGTACCACGAAACGAGACTGCTTAGAGTGAGACAGCTCTTTATTATGAAAGCGACCATGCGTACTCATGGCAGCATCTTCAACTCTGATCGCCACGAGGTAATGTTGCGGAAACGTACGTACAAAGTATCAGTCACACCGTACATGTCCGCACTAGCTAGGAGATCACCGTCATACTCCTATTGCTGCATATATAACTATGTCTGCAAAATATGTGATATTAAACATCAGCCAGTTCTCAGAGCTAAGAGAATAATGAAACAGTGGTTATTCACGTTATCTTACGATCAGACAGAAGAAATTATTCAAAGCGCAAGATAAAGTAATATGAACCCCAGAACTGATTTACAAATGGGGGCTCACGCACAGCACATACGCACACAACCACACACAAATACACACTGACACACACACACACACACCCACACGCACACACACACACACACGCACACACACACACACACACACACACACACACACACACACGCACACGCACGCACACACACACACACACACACACAAACATACACACATACATTCACACATACTGTAATTAGTTCTCTTCATTTGTCGTACGCTAGATGTAATGCTAAAATCATATTTTAATTTAAGTACGATCTGTTAACCGCACTCGCAGTAGCCCAAGATACAGGCTCAGCCTAGTTTGGTCACTGACGGACAGCCTCAATTCAATGTTATATTTGGTTTTGTGAAATAAACTATTTTGTATTTTGTATTTGTATTTGTTTTTTGGCAGCTGTCAAAGTTTTTTCTTAATTCAGAGACAAACTAGAGTCGGATCTAACTATCATATTGTTCGATATCTTACTTACGTGCGACATTTGTCAAATTTGTATGCAAATTGACAATTCAATTCGAACTATACGACATCTCGACTGATATTAGAATAGAGGTCAAATCAAATTTCTTTGATTTCAGAGATGTTCGAAATTTGAATGAAATAATATTATCGAAATCGATGTTATTATTTAACAATAATAACATTTCCACAGATAAGAAATTTGTTCTTACAAAACAGTATATTTTTATGGTGGCCATAATGTGCGGTTCTTGAACGCATCATGGAGGGTTTATGATATTTGGATAGATAAAATCTCTAAAGGACTCTTTTGATAGACACACTGCTTTTCACTTCGATAGCGAGAAAATAACAAAAATAATTGCAAAATTAAATAAATACCTCATTCCCATCACTTGACTTTTTAAAGTTTTTATGTTTAATTATCGACACGTGATATTAGACTTAGGTACTTCATACTGCCAAGTCATTTAATGGTTTAATACATTTTAAAATAATAATTGACTCCTATTTTATCTGGTTTTATTAATTTAGTCATGGAAAACACAAATGTGAAATTTATTAAAACAAATCAAATCAAATGACAAGTTTATTCTACGAAATTTTTTTAGTCATAAAAACAATTTTACTTTGTGCACTAGAGCATAAAAGTGGCATTTTGTGCAGCATACATCCAGCACAAAGACGAACTTTGCGAGCATGAAAAGTGAAAAAACATATTCTAAGTACGAGCAGTAGGTACGTAAACAAGACTTGCAGATTGACGACAACTGTTACTTGCTTGTTTAGTAATTACCTAGTATGATCTTGAATTAGGTACTTCATTTTGTTTTAAAATTATAATTATCTGCAATTTCCTCGCAGGAGAGGTGAAAAGCACTGTGTTAAGCCTCGGCCGAAAGTGCAATAGCTGGACTCGTACTTTCGAGGGCCTCCGCTACGCGTCGGCCCTCCAACTAACTCGTCCATCTATTACTTAATTTCTAGCCTCTACAATAATGTATGTACTATTGTTCTCCCAGGCCACAGTTTCGGCGCGCACCACGACGACAACTTCCCCAACTCGCTCTGCCGGGGCTACGTCATGGGCGCGCAGTCCTCCGCGGCGGACAACCCCTCGCACTTCGAGTTCTCGCTGTGCAGCAAGCGCCTCATCGCCGCCACGCTCAACACCATGAGCTACTGTCTGTACGAGGAAGTGCGCCCGTACTGCGGGAATGGTAAGTTCTTTTTTTTTATTCAAATAAAAAATAGTACATTACTGCAAAGGCCGTGAAGTAAGGGATTGATGGACGAGTTTGGGCTAGACGGCCGAGTCGTAGACGAGGCCGGATACAACGAGTCCACCAATCCCTGTTCCGGCCGAGGCTTGTATAGTGCTTTTCTCAAACGATGTGAGGAAATAATAACCGACCGACCGACCGACCGACCGACCGACCGACCGACCGACCGACCGACCGACCGACCTACCGACCGACCGACCGACCGACCGACCGACCGACCTACCTACCGACCGACCGACCGACCGACCGACCGACCGACCGACCGACCGACCGACCGACCGACCGACCGACCGACCGACCGATCTACCTACCGACCGACCGACCGACCGACCGACCGACCGACCGACCGACCGACCGACCGACCGACCGACCGACCGATCTACCTACCGACCGACCGACCGACCGACCTACCTACCGACCGACCGACCGACCGACCGACCGACCGACCGACCGACCGACCGATCTACCTACCGACCGACCGATCTACCTACCGACCGACCGACCGACCGACCGACCGACCGACCGATCTACCTACCGACCGACCGATCTACCTACCGACCGACCGAC
This sequence comes from Epinotia brunnichana, assembly GCA_963854355.1. Lineage (NCBI taxonomy): Eukaryota > Metazoa > Arthropoda > Insecta > Lepidoptera > Tortricidae > Epinotia > Epinotia brunnichana. Next base: position 9,893,888 of record OY977956.1, read on the forward strand.
CGACCGACCGACCGACCGACCGACCGACCGATTATAAACGATCACTAAAATCACGAACATTAAAAAACAAAAAAATTAAAAACAAAACAATTAAAAAAGAGCACCTACCTAGTAGTGGTTGGCAGTATGTAATTTTCCCTTTGTCTGTTTAATATTAGTAAGCAAATTTAAAAAGTTAGAGTAGCGGCCAATAATGTTTTTAGTTAGGGTTTTCATACATTACTTCTTGGCCTAGGCCAAGAAGTAATGTAGGGAGCCATAAACATGAAACTTCATGTCTTGATTTCGTGACATTAACGCATACATTTCCGAGCATGTTTGAGAAAAATAGATTTTACAACTTTCATATAACTCGCCAAACTGTGACGTTCGGTGGCGAGAAACGAGTATAAGTATTTCCTTCTAATACGTCGGCGATGGCGAACAAGCTTAAGGCGCCTTAGGTTCAGCGAAGTTAAGCGAACAGAGTTATTGAAACAATATAAAGCTTTTGTTAGGGTTCCGTAGCCAAAATGGCAAAAACGGAACCCTTATAGTATCGTCATGTCCGTCTGTCGGTATGTCACAGACATTTTACTCGAAAACTCAAAATGTATACTTTCCTAAGATATCACAAAGTCAACGTTGTGGGAATTCTACTTTTTGATATTTCAACATTATAAGAATTCAACATTTTGCGAAACTAAAAATATTCAACTTTCTGGGAATTCAACATTTTGGGAATTCAACATTATAAGAATTCAACATTTTGCGAAACTAAAAATATTCAACTTGCTGGGAATTCAACATTTTGGGAATTCAACATTTTAGGAATTCAACTTTCTGTTCCTGAAGGACATAGATCTGTAATGATATGAGTAAAGAGTTTAGTCGGAGATAATCGCCCCGAAAGTCGTAAAAATTGTGCCCTCTATTTTCCAAACAGTGTATTTAAAAACTTTAAAAAAATATATTTTACCGAAAAGTATTTTGAACAAGATCGGTTAAAAGGTTTTCGAGATATTGCTGAAAAACTGCCTTCCCTGCGGAAAAGGACGTAAGTGCCGTAAGATTTCTGTGACGATACGACCTTTTTAATAGGCACGGTACCCTTCGTTGTGCATGGTTTGACACGCACTTGGCAGGTTTTTTAACCGACTTAAAAAAAAGGAGAAGGTTCTCAATTCGGTTTTTTTATAATAAAAAAAATCACGAACATAGGAACACTTAAAACATTCGTAACAAATTATGCACAACAGCTAAACATACATATTACAATTGGTTCTAAAAATCGGCAATATTATGTTTGAGGGAACTTATTGATTACTTTTTTATTTTTTTAAAACTTAAACGTTCAAAAATTTAAAATTAAAAAAAACCGGCCAAGAGCGTGTCGAGCTACGCTCAGTGTAGGGTTCCGTAGTTTTTCGTCCGTCACAGTAAGTGTGTGAAATTATTTTGTATTTTTTTTCAAAAACTGTTCAACCTATAAATTTAAAAATAATTTCCCTAGAGAGTTTAAAAGTTCTACTTTTGAGATTTTTTTTTCATATTTTAAAACTTATGGTTCTAAAGTTAGAGGGGGGGGGGGACACATTTTTTAGGGTTCCGTAGCCAAATGGCAAAAAACGGAACCCTTATAGATTCGTCATGTCTGTCTGTCTGTCCGTTCGTATGTCACAGCCACTTTTCTCCGAAACTATAAGAGCTATACTGTTGAAACTTGGTAAGTAGATGTATTATGTAAACCACATTAAGATTTTTACTCAAAAATAGAAGAAAAAAACAATAAATTTTGGGGTTCCCCATAATTAAAACTAAAACTAAAAAATATTTTTTTCATTATATCATATAGTGTGGGGTATCTATGGATAGGTCTTTAAAAATGATATTGAGGGTTCTAACATCATTTTATTCTAAACTGAATAGTTTGCGCGAGAGACACTTCCAAAGTGGTAAAATGTGTGTGTCCCCCCCCTGTAACTTCTAAAATAAGAGAATGATAAAACTAAAAATAATATATGATGTACATTACCATGCAAACTTCCAACGAAAATTGGTTTGAACGAGATCTAATAAGTAGTTTTTTTTTAATACGTCATAAATCGTAAAAAAGCAATTTATTTAACGGAACCCTTCATGTGCGAGTCCACTCGCACTTGGCCGCTTTTTTTTACTTCTAGAGTGATTATCTCCGAAAATATTAACATTATCAAAAAATTATTTTAGCAAACCCCTATTCATTTTTAAATACCTATCCAACACTATATCACACTTTAGGGTTGAACTGAAAAAAAAAACCGGCCAAGTGCGAGTCGGACTCGTGCACGAAAGGGTTCCGTACCATTATCAATAAAAATATTTATTTTATTTTGTGTTTAGTATTTGTTGTTATAGCAGCAACAAAAATACATAATCTGTGAAAATTTCAGCTGGAACTATCACGGTATCAGTGAGATGCAGCCTGGTGACAGACAGACGGAGTGTTAGTAATAGGATCCCGTTTTACTCTTTGGGTACGGAACCCTCAAAAGACTCCCCACGTTACGTATAGGGGAGGTACCCTAATAAAAAAAAAGCGGCCAAGTGCGAGTCGGACTCGCACATGAAGGGTTCCGTAAAATAAATTGCGGTTTACGATTTATGACGTATTAAAAAAAACTACTTACTAGATCTCGTTCAAACCAATTTTCGGTGGAACTTTGCATGGTAATGTACATCATATATTTTATTTAGTTTTATCATTCTCTTATTTTAGAAGTTACAGGGGGGGGACACACATTTTACCACTTTGGAAGTGTCTCTGGCGCAAACTATTCAGTTTAGAAAAAAATTATAATAGAAACCTCAATATCATTTTTGAAGACCTATCCATAGATACCCCACACGTATGGGTTTGATGAAAAAAAAATTTTTGAGTTATTGTTCGGAGTATGGGGATCCCCAAAACTTACTGTTTTTTTTAGATTTTTGTGTGAAAATCTTAATGCGGTTCACAAAATACATCTACTTACCAAGTTTCAACATTATAGTTCTTATAGTTTCGGAAAAAAGTGGCTGTGACATACGGACGGACAGACAGACAGACAGCTAGACAGACAGACAGACATGACGAATCTATAAGGGTTCCGTATTTTGCCATTTGGCTACGGAACCCTAAAAACACTTTTTATTTTACCACTTTGTCGGCGTGATTGATATACATATTAGTACCAAATTTCAACTTTCTAGTGCTAACGGTTACGATTACTGAGATTATTCGCGGACGGACGGACAGACAAAGCGAAACTATAAGGGTTCCTAGTGGACTACGGAACCCTAAAACATGATATCCGCGCTTCCGAGCACGAACTCCCATCTTGCTCACGCTTATTCTCAATGAGAGGGAGAGAAGATTATGGCCTACGGCGCCTTAAACTTGCCTGATGGTAGACACCGTCTATGGGCGCTGCGATACCACCACGGCTATCACAAGACGGCCCGCGAGCTCTCTCGCCTTAAACTTGCCTGATGGTAGACACCGTCTATGGGCGCTGCGATACCACCACGGCTATCACAAGACGGCCCGCGAGCTCTCTCGCCTTAAACTTGCCTGATGGTAGACACCGTCTATGGGCGCTGCGATACCACCACGGCTATCACAAGACGGCCCGCGAGCTCTCTCGCCTTAAACTTGCCTGATGGTAGACACCGTCTATGGGCGCTGCGATAGATTTAGATTTATTTATTTCGAGATAAAAATTACAATATAGGTTTGCATACAATGTCAAAATTATAAGAATCCTTATCACGATCGTCAATAATAAGAAATAAAATTTAAAAATATTCAAAATGTAAATACACAAAGTGGAAATCGTAGCTCCAATTACGGATTGTCATTTAAAAACTAATAGACACATACTATTAAACAAATAAACAATACCACCACGGCTATCACAAGACGGCCCGCGAGCTCTCTCGCCTTAAACTTGCCTGATGGTAGACACCGTCTATGGGCGCTGCGATACCACCACGGCTATCACAAGACGGCCCGCGAGCTCTCTCGCCTTAAACTTGCCTGATGGTAGACACCGTCTATGGGCGCTGCGATACCACCACGGCTATCACAAGACGGCCCGCGAGCTCTCTCGCCTTAAACTTGCCTGATGGTAGACACCGTCTATGGGCGCTGCGATACCACCACGGCTATCACAAGACGGCCCGCGAGCTCTCTCGCCTTAAACTTGCCTGATGGTAGACACCGTCTATGGGCGCTGCGATACCACCACGGCTATCACAAGACGGCCCGCGAGCTCTCTCGTTTTTTCTCGCCATATACCTCTCTTTCTAAATTTCTAATAAGAGAGAGACGGATAGTGCGAGATAAGTTTCTGTCAAAAATTTCATTTTTAGGGTTCCGTACTCAAAGAGTCTGTCTGTCACCAGGCTGTATCTCAAGAACCGTGATAGCTAGAGAGTTGAAATTTTCACAGATTATGTATTTTTGCTGCCGCTATAATAACAAATACTAAAAACAAAATAAAATATTTTTTTAAGGGGGGCTCTCATACAAAAAACGTGATTTTTTTGCTGTTTTTATAGATAATGGTACGGAACCCTTCGTGCGCGAGTCCAACTCGCACTTGGCCTTTTTTTAAGCATTTACTGCCGACTGTACTTTTCTGCATACCATCATCAAGTACTCATTGAGACGATTCTAACGAGCCCAAACTCGATGGGGTTGTGTCGTTTTGTTGCGGAGTTCCTATGGCCACCTTCCAGCTCCAGCATCAGATCAGCTCCATGTCATCATAATATTGCATTGTCAAGCGATATACATATGCTTGCAAAATTTCAGCTCAATTGGATAACGGGAAGTGACTGAAAAATGGATTGCATGACGGACAACTTACATACTTACATATTTACATACTTACATATTTACATACTTACATATTTACATACATACGAACAGTGCAAGTTAATATAAAGCTTGTAAAAAATCGAGAGAGCTCGCGCGCCGCCTTGTGATAGCCGAGCTGAAGAATCACAAGCGAGCTTCCGACCAAAGGGTCAATAAAGATTGATCACAGGATTCGTTATGTTGATTTCTAGAGACAAATGCAGGTTGCACACTCAACACAGTGCATCTTCGCTAGCTCTGGCGACCTTACTCACCACCAGGAACACAACACCAAGTACACCAACTACCCACAGAGCATGTAGTGGTGTTATTATGGCTGCGGTCATCTGTAAAGAAAGTAAGACGCTTCACCTCGCCTCGCCGGTGGGAAGCCTCAGCATCGGTAGTTTCAAAATGTAAAACCCTGCGTTTTTCAAGATATCACAAAAACGTAATCATTGTTTTACCCGACTGCCGAAGGAGAGAGGGTTATGTTTTTCGAGCTTATGTATGTAAGTATGTATGTAAGTATTGTATGTGGGTATGTCTTATTCTTTGACACGCCCTTCAGCCTAAACCGTTGACGGATTTGGACATGTGAGGTGTCGTTGGATTCCTCTTAATCGTGGGAGTGACATATGCTATAACATTTGCAAATAACCGTCTCTCCTTCGGCAGTCGGGTAAAAAGCAGTTGGGTTTTTCGAAAAATGTTTTGATTTCACTTGTTTGTACAAGCGGAGTAGTATCTGGATATTTCCTACTGCAATAGCGAACATCGTTCCAAAACATTATACGTTCTTAGTCCTTATCAGTCAATAACGCGATGCTGTGTGTATTTACAGGCATAGTGGAAGAAGATGAGGCGTGCGACTGCGGGCTGCCGGTGCGGTGCGTGTACAGCGACCCGTGCTGCACGCCGCGCACGGGTGGCGCCGAGCACTTCGAGGAGGGGTACGAATTAACGGATAGCGATACGTGTACAGCGACCCGTGCTGCACGCCGCGCACGGGCGGCGCCGAGCACTTCGTGGAGGGGTACGAATTAACGGATAGCGATACGTGTACAGCGACCCGTGCTGCACGCCGCGCACGGGCGGCGCCGAGCACTTCGAGAAGGGGTACGAGTAAAACGGATAGCGATACGTGTACAGCGACCCGTGCTGCACGCCGCGCATGGGCGGCGCCGAGCACTTCGAGGAGGGGTACGAGTATAACGGATAGCGATACGTGCACAGCGACCCGTGCTGCACGCCGCGCACGGGCGGCGCTGTGCACTTCGAAGAGGGGTACGAGTATAACGGATAGCGATACGTGTACAGCGACCCGTGCTGCACGCCGCGCACGGGCGGCGCCGAGCACTTCGAGGAGGGGTACGAGTAAAACGGATAGCGATACGTGTACAGCGACCCGTTCTGCACGCCGCGCACGGGCGGCGCTGTGCACTTCGAAGAGGGGTACGAGTATAACGGATAGCGATACGTGTACAGCGACCCGTGATGCACGCCGCGCACGGGCGGCGCCGAGCACTTCGAGGAGAGGTACGAGTGTAACGGATAGCAATACGTGTACAGCGACCCGTGCTGCACGCCGCGCACTTCGAGGAGGGGTACGAGAATAACGGATAGCGACACGTGTACAGCGACCCGTGCTGCACGCCGCGCACGGGCGGCGCCGAGCACTTCGAGGAGGGGTACGAGTATAACGGATAGCGATACGTGTACAGCGACCCGTGCTGCACGCCACGCACGGGCGGCGCCGAGCACTTCGAGGAGGGGTACGAGTATAACGGATAGCGATACGTGCACAGCGACCCGTGCTGCACGCCGCGCACGGGCGGCGCCGAGCACTTCGAGGAGGGGTACGAGTATAACGGATAGCGATACGTGTACAGCGACCCGTGCTGCACGCCGCGCACGGGCGGCGCCGAGCACTTCGAGGAGGGGTACGAGTATAACGGATAGCGATACGTGTACAGCGACCCGTGCTGCACGCCGCGCACGGGCGGCGCCGAGCACTTTGAGGAGGGGTACGAGTATAACGGATAGCGATACGTGTACAGCGACCCGTGATGCACGCCGTGCACGGGCGGCGCCGAGCACGGGCGGCGCCGAGCACTTCGAGGAGGGGTACGAGTATAACGGATAGCAATACGTGTACAGCGACCCGTGCTGCACGCCGCCCACTTCGAGGAGGGGTACGAGAATAACGGATAGCGACACGTGTACAGCGACCCGTGCTGCACGCCGCGCACGGGCGGCGCCGAGCACTTCGAGGAGGGGTACGAGTATAACGGATAGCGATACGTGTACAGCGACCCGTGCTGCACGCCGCGCACGGGCGGCGCCGAGCACTTCGAGGAGGGGTACGAGTATAACAGATAGCGATACTTGTACAGCGACCCGTGCTGCACGCCGCGCACGGGCGGCGCCGAGCACTTCGATGAGGGGTACGAGTATAACGGATAGCGATACGTGCACAGTGACCCGTGCTGCACGCCGCGCACGGGCGGCGCCGAGCACTTCGAGGAGGGGTACGAGTATAACGGATAGCGATACGTGTACAGCGACCCGTGCTGCACGCCGCGCACGGGCGGCGCCGAGCACTTCGAGGAGGGGTACGAGTATAACGGATAGCGATACGTGTACAGCGACCCGTGCTGCACGCCGCGCACGGGCGGCGCCGAGCACTTTGAGGAGGGGTACGAGTATAACGGATAGCGATACGTGTACAGCGACCCGTGATGCACGCCGCGCACGGGCGGCGCCGAGCACTTTGAGGAGGGGTACGAGTATAACGGATAGCGATACGTGTACAGCGACCCGTGATGCACGCCGCGCACGGGCGGCGCCGAGCACTTCGAGGAGGGGTACGAGTATAACGGATAGCAATACGTGTACAGCGACCCGTGCTGCACGCCGCCCACTTCGAGGAGGGGTACGAGAATAACGGATAGCGACACGTGTACAGCGACCCGTGCTACACGCCGCGCACGGGCGGCGCCGAGCACTTCGAGGAGGGGTACGAGTATAACGGATAGCGATACGTGTACAGCGACCCGTGCTGCACGCCGCGCACGGGCGGCGCCGAGCACTTCGAGGAGGGGTACGAGTATAACGGATAGCGATACTTGTACAGCGACCCGTGCTGCACGCCGCGCACGGGCGGCGCCGTGCACTTCGATGAGGGGTACGAGTATAACGGATAGCGATACGTGTACAGCGACCCGTGCTGCACGCCACGCACGGGCGGCGCCGAGCACTTCGAGGAGGGGTACGAGTATAACGGATAGCGATACGTGCACAGCGACCCGTGCTGCACGCCGCGCACGGGCGGCGCCGAGCACTTCGAGGAGGGGTACGAGTATAACGGATAGCGATACGTGTACAGCGACCCGTGCTGCACGCCGCGCACGGGTGGCGCCGAGCACTTCGAGGAGGGGTACGAGTATAACGGATAGCGATACGTGTACAGCGACCCGTGCTGCACGCCGCGCACGGGCGGCGCCGAGCACTTTGAGGAGGGGTACGAGTATAACGGATAGCGATACGTGTACAGCGACCCGTGATGCACGCCGCGCACGGGCGGCGCCGAGCACGGGCGGCGCCGAGCACTTCGAGGAGGGGTACGAGTATAACGGATAGCAATACGTGTACAGCGACCCGTGCTGCACGCCGCGCACTTCGAGGAGGGGTACGAGAATAACGGATAGCGACACGTGTACAGCGACCCGTGCTACACGCCGCGCACGGGCGGCGCCGAGCACTTCGAGGATGCATACGAGTATAACGGATAGCGATACGTGTACAGCGACCCGTGCTGCACGCCGCGCACGGGCGGCGCCGAGCACTTCGAGGAGGGGTACGAGTATAACGGATAGCGATACTTGTACAGCGACCCGTGCTGCACGCCGCGCACGGGCGGCGCCGAGCACTTCGATGAGGGGTACGAGTATAACGGATAGCGATACGTGTACAGCGACCCGTGCTGCACGCCGCGCACGGGCGGCGCCGAGCACTTCGAGGAGGGGTACGAGTATAACGGATAGCGATACGTGTACAGCGACCCGTGCTGCACGCCGCGCACGGGCGGCGCCGAGCACTTCGAGGAGGGGTTCGAGTATAACGGATAGCGATACGTGTACAGCGACCCGTGCTGCACGCCGCGCACGGGCGGCGCCGAGCACTTCGAGGAGGGGTACGAGTATAACGGATAGCGATACGTGTACAGCGACCCGTGCTGCACGCCGCGCACGGGCGGCGCCGAGCACTTCGAGGAGGGGTACGAGTATAACGGATAGCGATACGTGTACAGCGACCCGTGCTGCACGCCGCGCACGGGCGGCGCCGAGCACTTCGAGGAGGGGTACGAGTATAACGGATAGCGATACGTGTACAGCGACCCGTGCTACACGCCGCGCACGGGCGGCTCCGAGCACTTCGAGGAGGGGTACGAGTATAACGGATAGCGATACGTGTACAGCGACCCGTGCTGCACGCCGCGCACGGGCGGCGCCGAGCACTTCGAGGAGGGGTACGAGTATAACGGATAGCGATACGTGTACAGCGACCCGTGCTGCACGCCGCGCACGGGCGGCGCCGAGCACTTCGAGGAGGGGTACGAGTATAACGGATAGCGATACGTGTACAGCGACCCGTGCTGCACGCCGTGCACAAGCGGCGTCGAGCACTTCGAGGAGGGGTACGAGAATAACGGATAGTTTAGGACGGCGAATAAAACACTTTCCTTGATACGTCTCATATTACTAGAAAATTTCTTAAATATCCGTGGTAAACTGACACCGGCAATGACTGCAGAAGCTATATTTGTCATTGCCGGGGTCAGATTTTTAAAATATTTTTTTGTAATATGAGACGGTTTAAGTAAAGTGTCTCATTCGCCGTCCTAAACCTAAAACGTAAGTGAGGAAACAAAAAATAATCAGCCACTTCTAAAATTTTCATCCATTCCCCATTGGCTTGGCGTGTCACTTCCATTGCTTGGCACGTTCGGGTGAAGTAATACCCCGAAAGTGAGAGCCACATCTAGGTGAAGTGGCAAGGAACAGGCCTGAGCTATAACCACAAACTTCGAATCTCGAACTTCGTATATCTCCGTCTCTATCGCACTTATGGTTTATGGTATTCGAGCGACAGAGACGGAGATGTACGAAGTTCGAGATTCGAAGTTTGTGGTAGCGCCGCTGGCAGAAGTGCGGGCGACGTCAGGTCGGATGCGAGCACGCGCGGATTTGTTCTAATACAACTTGCTGCCCTGGTCACGAGGTCAGCATTCATTCTTTCCATCCGCACACCTGCCGTGTCGGGTACTGCAGTTACCCCATTCAACTTACTTCAGTTTCAGCATGTGTCATCGTGTACTCTCAACTAATCCAACTCCAGTGAATCACGCAACAATGTCGTTAGGATTTGCAACAACGATTCTTAGTAGTCAACATTCGAGCCTGAGTAATGTTTACCTCGCAGAACACTTCACAAAGGCGGATGTGCGGTGGCCCCGACGTCGACCTGCCACCCTTCACAGGGCCCGTGCTGTACGCGGAACTGCCATCATGCGAATCTCACGGAGTTTGGCATAGTTAGTACCAGTCCACTTTAGTACAAGCAGCTATAGGTACACTAAACTGGCCATTCTTACTCGTAGACCTTTATCTCATTCGTCGATAACCTTCCGTGACTTTTTTCATGGACATAAGTAGTAGGCAAACACTCACCAGCAGTACATACTACGTAGAAGGACTAATAAATAACATATATACCTATAACAATTATAACAACATTTCATTTTTTCATAGCGGCTCAAACTAAAAACCATTTAGAGATTTGGGCTAGCTTGGTAATTAAAAAAAATTGCAGATTTTTATCTTCGCTTGTTCTTGAGAAAAGTGGAAATTACTTTGAATAAGCCATTTAAAGGCTGAATGCGGACATTCCATGGCTTTGTTTAATGTGCCCTGTAATAAAAAACTATTGGTGTAGTGGTTATATTCTCTTTGGGTGTGACATTGACGGTGCCGGTTAATGTACGGCCCGATAATACGCGTCCATCTATCATAGCTCTCTTTTTGGATAAGTTAAAAAGAGACATATATATAGAGGATGCCAATTATTGGGCCGTACCTACATTAACCGGCACCACATTGACAGTATGATAGTTATTTGACTAATTCTTGTCAAGTTAAGTGAGTGACGGTAATATTAAGCATTTTGATAAAACTTTGAAAATAATTACTAATAATGGAAGTCACCGATGGCTACCTACGTTATAGCTAATTCTTGCAATCTGCCAAAGGTGGATAGAATAATGTTAATGCAGTTTATGTGTGGAAGCTAACTCACCAGTCACATCAATACGGTGTTATTGGACTCGGCTTAAGTTGTCTGAGGCTGTTTTAAAAGATAAATTTGTCTTAGCTCAAGATATATATTAACTCATTGAAGCACTTCAAAGGGTATGCAGAGCAGAAATTATCACTGGAAGTCAGAGCTGTGTTGGAAGACATATACCTGCTTATTTTTGATAAAATATAGATCTAGTAGTGCAACAATACTGTAGGTGATATTGTAATACAATTAAATACTGTAAAATGAAATGCTTTCCAGCATCAGGTGTAATACATGCATTATTGTTTTACGCTATTAACCTTTTTAACGGCAAGAACGCCTAAAGTGTGGGTTATCGTGCCCACGGCGCCGTTTTTGTCATCTTTGCTTGTTGTGAAATGCGTCGAAAGGATTAACTTTTATTGTTTTATACCTTGATCTAAGGCCCTAGCACACTAGGTTTTATGTCACGTTTTACGTGACGTTTCAGTAAATTTTCGCCGTAAACGTGATGATAAAACCTAGTGTGCTAGGGCCTCTAGTACTTGCTAGTTACATATAATTATGATTAAAATAAAGGCTGGTCCAGAGCAAGCAGGAGGCAAAAGTCGGAACAAAGTGGACTTGACATGACTAGGTAGATATATATATACTTATAAAATAAAACACATTTATTGAAGCCGGTTAAAAAAAAATGCTATATTTATGTAATGCAATTAACAAACAATTGCTCGTTGCCTACAATGGAGTGCTGTGTGTGTAACAAAAATTTTCCATCTACCAGAGGCCTACACATTCACCAATCGCGAATGCATCGGGTACGTATCCTCCCAATAAGTATATCCACGCCAAGTTCCGTAAACCTCAGCACTCCCACGCCTTCACCCAACGCCACAGCCACAGCTCCGCTTCAGACTCTCCTCAGCCAGCTCAAACAGTCAACGCTAATAATAAAACGCGTGCCACGCGGTGCAAGATCAGCAGTAGCTGAAGCACTTACCAACACTATCAACAAGTGCGTTCGGCACAATAATGCTGAAGAATGGCACAACCTTTTGTTACGGAGATCCGTAGCAGAAATTAAATACGTTTAAGTTTCAATAATCAGTTTATCATGTAGAAAACAAAGTTACAGCAAAAAGTACTCCCGCGATTTTCTATTACCATTTTCATTCCCCCCGAACTTCCCAGAACCGCCACATGGCGCTGATCGTCGCTAACCATCCGGCCGACTAAAGTACTTAGTTATTCAACAATCCATTCAGACGGTTTAATTGAATTACCAACCGAGTTTTAAATATTATTAAATTAATTAATAATTATTACTAACTGTTTGACACTGCTTAACTTAACTTGAAACTAAATAAATACCCTGATTGACTTATACAAAACAACCAGTCTGGAAAATAATTATATCCAACCAAAATCTGACTATTACGCTACTTTTAAAATGAAGACCGAGTATTGATACTAACAATTACGTAAACAAATATTAAATTACAATAAAATAATTAATGTGCGTAATTAGGGTCCTAGTTCCGCTGTGTAAGCGCCGGTCGTTGTAACACTTTTAACATTTTCTTACAAAATCCTTCACGTACCCGAGCATAAAAACAGTAACATCTCTCTAACTCAACAGATCAAAATTAATACCCAAACGCCGACCATGCCCACTTCCCAGGCTTCTGGCATCATCTAGGCCAGAGTCAGGTCACTGGCTCCACGCCTATCCTTCACCCAACACCGGCACCTTTATCGACCCAGAGACGCTTCGCATAGCCGCCGGTCTCCGGCTCGGAGTCGCTCTCTGTGCCGACCACAGCTGTGCTTCTTGTGGATCGTCTGTAGATAGCCTCGGCCACCACGGGCTCGCCTGCTCTTCGGGTGCCGGCCGCCTGTCTCGTCATGCCGCCCTTAACGACATTCTGAGAAGGGCGCTCGTCAGTGCCGGAGTTCCCGCCGCTCTGGAGCCCCAAATAGTGCGGAACGATGGCAAGCGCCCCGACGGGATGTCGTTAATTCTTATTATATTATATTCTTAATTTAATTCAATAAATAGACCACAGTGCTAATTTTATTCATCCTTTAAACGTACTTAGGCCCTTTTCGAACGTGGTAGTTTAAAACTACCAAATTTAGGGGGTTTAACTTAAAATTAAATGAAAATAAAAAATACTTGTCTTCTAACTTTTCAAGTACTATTAAATGCCTAAACAAAATGCTGTTATTTAAAATGTGAGATCTTAAAGTAGGTTAGATTTGACTTGGCCAGTTTTTATCAGAATTAAAAAAAGATATACATATACATGTTGAATAACTTTATAAAATTACTGATGTAATGAAAACTGGCCAAGTCAAATCTAACCTACTTTAAGGTATCACATTTTTAGGGTTCCGTACTCAAAGAGTAAAACGGGACCCTATTACTAAGACTTCGCTGTCCGTCCGTCCGTCCGTCCGTCCGTCCGTCTGTCTGTCACCAGGCTGTATCTCATCAAGAACCGTGATAGCTAGAGAGTTGAAATCCTCACAGATTATGTATTTCTGTTACCGCTATTACAACAAATACTAAAAACAAAATAAAATAAATATTTTTATTGATAATGGTACGGAACCCTTCGTGCGCGAGTCCGACTCGCACTTGGCCGGTTTTTAAATAACAGCAATTGTTATAGGTATCCAATTAAGCAAAGAAATAGAGTTTATAACTTGTTCATAATGTTAGTTTGTTCAGCCTATAAATACATATTTGAATTTTGCATAGAACTTGGCACTCATTTAAGATCTCCATTCTTTTTGCTGCGAAGCCCGCAGCCAAGCATAATTTTTGTATTGAACTTGGTTCTCCTTTTTAACCGACTTAAAAAAAAGGAGGAGGTTCTCAATTCGGATGTATTTTTTTTTTCAATGTTTGTTACCTCAGAACATTTATGAACCGATTCGTACAATTCTTTTTTTAACTGAAAGTATATGCTTCCAGATTGGTCCCATTGTTTCCAAAACCCCAGTTGGATGATGGGAACCATGAGGAATTGAGGGAACTCCTCAAATATATTAGGCACGCGTGTAGTAATTTCGGTATTTTCTATTATAACTCGTGTATTTACACCCGGAAATCATAAATTTGGTGAAGTGGAAGTGATGATGAAGACCACAGATGGCTTGTGGAACTTCTCAATGATGTACTTCAAACTATATAAGTACGTCACATATTTTGATATGATTCCGTTGAAATAGCAAACAATGAAGTGCCAAAGGTAATTTTGAGATCCTTGAGGAATCGACGGAAGTCCTCAAATATTATCGGCCCATATACAGCGATTTGGTTTATTGGTCTAAAAATCAACGCATTTGTTCTCGGAAATCAGTTCATGTGGTAAATTGGAAAAAAAAATTGGAAATGTTCATGTGGCTTGGCGGAGTACTGAATTGAAGTCGGTTAAAACTTTGTTTTGAAAGTAAATTATTAGGGTTCCGTAGCCAAATGACAAAAAAGTGGCCAAGTGCGAGTTGGACTCGCACATGAAGGGTTCCGTGAAATAAATTGCGGTTTACGATTTATGACGTATTAAAATAAAACTACTTACTAGGTCTCGTTCAAACCAATTTTCGGTGGAAGTTTACATGGTAATGTACATCATATATTTTTTTTAGTTTTATCATTCTCTTATTTTAGAAGTTACAGGGGGGAGGACACACATTTTACCACTTTGGAAGTGTCTCTCGCGCAAACTATTCAGTTTAGAAAAAAATTATGTTAGAAACCTCAATATCATTTTTGAAGACCTATCCATAGATAGACACGTATGGGCTTGATAAAAATTTTTTTTTTGAGTTTCAGTTCTGAGTATACCCCTAAAACTTAATGTTTTTTTTCGATTTTTGTGTGAAAATCTTAATGCGGTTCACAGTATACATCTACTTACCAAGTTTCAACAGTATAGCTCTTATAGTTTTGGAAAAAAGTGGCTGTGACATACGGACGGACAGACAGACAGACAGACATGACGAATCTATAAGGGTTCCGTTTTTTGCCATTTGGCTACGGAACCCTTATATACTGAAACTCAAAAATGTTTTTTTCATTAAACCCATACGTGTGGATTATCTATGGATAGGTCTTCAAAAATGATATTAAGGTTTCTATTTTTTTTTTTCTAAACTAAATAGTTTGCGCGAGAGACACTTCCAAAGTGGTAAAATGTCGCCCCCCCCCCCCCCTGTAACTTCTAAAATAATAGAATGATAAAACTAATAATAGTTATTTGTTATACAAGGGTGCAAAGTTGTATTTTAACCGCGAGTGTGGAATTGAAACACGAGCTAGCGAAAGGATTCTAGGGTTGAACCACGAGCTAGCGAATGGACTCTATGGTTGAACCACGAGCGAAGCGAGTGGTTCAAAAATAGAATCCTGAGCGAAGCGAGTGGTTCAAAAATAGAATCCTGAGCGAAGCGAGTGTTGCAACACACGAGACGTCAAAATAACTTGCACCCGTGTGTAACACAAATCTTTTCACCTCACTAAAGCGAGGAAAAAAAACAAAAAAAAACAAAAAAGTAAAGCAAGAATTTTTTTTAAAAAAATATTAAAAAGGGGGAAAAAAACATTAAAAATGAGAAAAAAAAATTAAAAAACATGAAAAAAAAAAAAAAAAGAGAAAAATCATTGAGAATCAAAAAAAATAACATTAAAATAAAGAAAAACTTTTAAAAAAGGCAAAAATATTTTCAAAAAACATTAAAAAAGACTGATAAAAGAAAAACGAAGCAATAAAATAGAGACAAAAACATATAAAAAAGAAAAAAGTTACAAAAAACATAACATTAAGAAAAAAAACGTAAAAAAAGACAAAAAAAGACAAAACAAAAAAAACATGTTAAAAGAAAACAGTTACAAAAAAAATTATATTAAGAGAAAAAACGTAAAAAAAAGACAAAAATAGACAAAAAAACAAAAAAAAAAACATGTAAAAAGAGTGGAAAAAAAAATCAAATAATGGAAAAAGAAAAAAACCTTGAAAAACACATATAAATCAATAAAAAATAAAAAAACATTAAAATATGGCAAAAACATCAAAAAAATATTCAAATAATACAGAATAAACATTAAAAAAAAGAAAAAAACGTATAAAAAGATAAAAAAGACCAAAAAAACATAAAAAAAGAAAAAAAAACATTCAAAAAGAAACAAAACATTAATAAAAAGGAGAAAAAAGCAAAAATCATTGAAAAAAGAAAAACAAAGCAATAAAATAGAGACAAAAACATAATAAAAGAAAAAAAGTTACAAAAAACATTAAAATAAGAGAAAAAACGTAAAAAATAGATAAATAAAGACAAAAAACTTGAAAAAAAAAACATTTTAAAAGAGAAAAAAGTGGAAAAACCACAAGAATAAATCAAAAAGAAAAACCATAATTTTTTTTTTTTTTTTTTAAGTGGAAAAAATAAAAAATACCTTGAAGAAACACATTTCAATCAATAAAATATAAAAAAAAAACATTAAAATGTAGACGAAAACAGAATTTCAAAAAACATTAAAAAAAGAAGAAAAGAATTAAAAAAAAAGAAAAAAACGTATAAAAAGACCAAAAAAACATTAAAAAGAGAAAAAAAATAAAAAAAACATTAAAATATGGCAAAAACATCAAAAAAATATAAGAGAATTTCAAAAAACCTTTAAATAATAAAGAATACACATTAAAAAAAAGGAAAAAAACGTATAAAAAAGAGAAAAAAGACCAAAAAAACATAAAAAAAGAAAAAAAACATTAAAAAAGAAACAAAACATTAAAAAAAGAAAAAAAAAGCAAAAATCATTGAAAAAAGAAAAACAAAGCAATAAAATAGAGACAAAAACATAATAAAAGATTTTTTTTTACAAAAAACATTAAAATAAGAGAAAAAACGTTAAAAATAAATAAAAAGACGAAAAACTTTAAAAAAACATTTAAAAAGAGAAAAAAGTGGAAAAACCACAAGAATAAATCAAAAAGAAAAACCCATAAAAAAATTTGTTTTTTTTTAAAGTGAAAAAAATAAAAAAAAACCTTGAATAAACACATTTAAATCAATAAAATATAAAAAAAACATTAAAATGTAGACAAAAACATCAAAAAAAAAATAGAATTTCAAAAAACATTAAAAAAAGAAGAAAAGAATTTAAAAAAATAAAAAAACGTATAAAAAGACCAAAAAAACATTAAAAAGAGAAAAAAAATACAGAAAAACATTCAAAAAGAAACAAAACATTTAAAAAGAGAAACAACATTTTTAAAAAGGAGAAAAAGAAAAAAGATTTATAAAACAAAAAAACATTTAAAAAGAAAAAAAGAATTAAAAACATTAAAAAAAAGAATTAAAAACATTAAAAAAAAGAATAAAACATTCAAAAAAAGGTACCTAAATAAAATAAATCTGATGGGCGAAAAATGTCCTGTCTGGCTGGACTGGCCTTTACATGTTATTATGTTTAAGAAAGTAACTAATAACACGTTCGGATTTCAAATATTCTTTGCACTCTTGTGGATAAAATGCAGTTTTGCTATCTGTTTTTAAAGAATAAAAATGGGCTTTCCGAGCTAGTGAGGTGAAAAAATATATGATGTACATTACCATGCAAACTTCCACCGAAAATTGGTTTGAACGAGATCTAGTGAGTAGTTTTTTTTAATACGTCATAAACAGTGATCGGATCTAGGATGCGGTTTCCCGGGATTTAAGTCCGTAATATTAAGATGGATATGACTTACAATCCCGTGACTTTTTTTGTTACCTACCTTTACAAAAAGGTAAATAACTTTTAATTTTAAGTAGTTTACAGTATAAAATTTACAGAAAATGTAAAAACAACAAAAATGTTTACAGTACCTACTGCATAGAATAGAATAACTGAACGTAACTTGTATGTCTTATCTTTTATGTATTTTTATTATTCTTGTATGTTTACAAGTAAAAATATTTTTTATTAGTATCACCATTTTGTTAACTCATCATCGAACTTTTAGTGCCGATGACGTTGCACTGCACCGCACATAAAATGCCTTCTAATAGTATATTCGTAAACAATTACCACTTATCAACCTCTTTTATTAAATGAAATGGCCACTTGAAATGAGCAGTATATAATGTCTTGACTGACATTGTCATTCAAATCGAGCCCTGCTTATCACATTCTCAACATATCGACAAATAATAATAATTACAGTTATAAATACCCATTATTAGACAATTCTAGTGTTCTTTAAGTGTGCAAATATTAAGTGACGTAATTTTTAATTTACAATAGCCCATTTCCCAAACTCCCGGGAAATCCGAGACACATCCACGATAACCATAATGTTTGAGGTCGTTCACCCCAAATTGCATCCTAGATCCGATCACTGGTCATAAATCGTAAACCGCAATTTATTTTACGGAACCCTTCATGTGCGAGTCCGACTCGCACTTGGCCGCTTTTTTTACATTTATGTTTTTGGTGGGATAATAAAAAATACCGAAATCACTACACGCGTGCCTATAAAATTTGAGGGTTGCCCTCAATTTCCCTGGGATCCCATCATCAGATCCTGAGTGGGTGATAATGGGACCACCTCGGGAGTATACTCTATGGAATAACAAAAATTCTGGAAATTGGTCCACAATTGACAGAGAAATACATATAAAAAAATAAAAAAAAACAGACATACATCGGTTAAAAACCGGCCAAGGCGAGTCGGACTCGCGCACGAGGGGTTCCGCACCAATCTATAAAAATATTTATTTTATTCTGTTTTAATTATTTGTTGTTATATGCGTTATAGCGGCAACAGAAATACATCATCTGTGAAAATTTCAACTGGAACTATCACGGTATCAGTGAGATACAGCCTGGTGACAGACAGACAGACAGACAGGTCTTAGTAATAGGGTCCCGTTTTACTCTTTGAGTACGGAACCCTAAAATTGAGGTAAGTACCTATTGGTACTGACATTTGTTTTGAAAATAAGATGTAATTGTATATCCCATAAAAAACATTCCATGTAAAAAATAGGCCAAGTCTCGAAACTCTTTCACAGTAAAAAGTGGTGAGATATTTCGTAGAGCCAAGTCAGGCATTCTTATTAATCTTTATTTGCTTGCTATCAATGGAATCATTCACTACTGCATTTACTAATTTTTGTATACCTAAAACTATGTAAGTGTGATTGCCAAGTCACAAAATTTTATTTCGCAAGCAAATAAAGATTAATAAGAATGCCTGACTTGGCTCTACGAAATGTCTCACCACTTTTTACTGTGAAAGAGTTTCGAGACTTGGCCTATTTTTTACATGGAATATTTTTTATGGGATCTCATTTCTTTTTGTAGACTTTGTATGGTAATGTTATTTTACCAACCGCAAATAACATTTGTATAGTTTTGCAGGAAGGAACTGCAAAATTAATTTTGTAATCGCATGTATTTGTATAGGATTACAAACTTACTTATGCAGTTTGTATATCTCTGAAACGTGGCTGAAATTGCAATATTTTTAGGTTTTTTTTATGAATTATTAGGCTAAAAACTAATTACGTTTGAAATTTGGAGCTTGTGGGTCTGCTAGAAGTACCTTAGAATTAGCGTGATCATTATCAGTGAGTATGTCAGTGACAAAACTAACGAACTTTGACGGACAATAGTTCTTAAACTAAAAGTTCAAATTGAATGTTATTGAGATTATATGTAAGCCATATTATGCCCTACATTTTCCTGAAAATTCAGGGTTCTAGCTTTAGCTAGCACAAAATTACAAAATGTTGAAAATGGCCTGAATGGCTTCAAGAAAAGGATGGTATGGCCGTGCCTCTTTGTTTTGCTCGACTTGGCGGGGGCACTACCGTGCCCCCAGATTGACCGGGTCCGAAAGGAATAGGTAGGTAATACGGTAGCGTAGTTTCTCGCCCTCGCCACAAAGTATTCGGGCATACAGAAGTTTTGCGATCAATTCAATCATCGTTTCAGGACTGCAGTCGGCTGGGGCAGGAGTGCTCGTGTCCGGAGCCGTCGTGCTCCTGCGGGCTCGGCGGGCGCTGCTTCAGCGACGGCAGCTGCCACGCCGCCGAGTGCGCCGCGCAGGGGCTGCGGGAGTGCCAGTGCACGCCCCAGGGCATGGTGCGGTCATTGACTACGTACAGACTGTAGTTGGGGCAGTAGTGCTCGTGTCCGGAGCCGTCGTGCTCCTGCGGGCTCGGCGGGCGCTGCTTCAGCGACGGCAGCTGCCACGCCGCCGAGTGCGCCGCGCAGGGGCTGCGGGAGTGCCAGTGCACGCCCCAGGGCATGGTGCGGTCATTGACTACGTACAGACTGTAGTTGGGGCAGTAGTGCTCGTGTCCGGAGCCGTCGTGCTCCTGCGGGCTCGGCGGGCGCTGCTTCAGCGTCGGCAGCTGCCACGCCGCCGAGTGCGCCGCGCAGGGGCTGCGGGAGTGCCAGTGCACGCCCCAGGGCATGGTGCGGTCATTGACTACGTACAGACTGTAGTTGGGGCAGTAGTGCTCGTGTCCGGAGCCGTCGTGCTCCTGCGGGCTCGGCGGGCGCTGCTTCAGCGACGGCAGCTGCCACGCCGCCGAGTGCGCCGCGCAGGGGCTGCGGGAGTGCCAGTGCACGCCCCAGGGCATGGTGCGGTCATTGACTACGTACAGACTGTAGTTGGGGCAGTAGTGCTCGTGTCCGGAGCCGTCGTGCTCCTGCGGGCTCGGCGGGCGCTGCTTCAGCGACGGCAGCTGCCACGCCGCCGAGTGCGCCGCGCAGGGGCTGCGGGAGTGCCAGTGCACGCCCCAGGGCATGGTGCGGTCATTGACTACGTACAGACTGTAGTTGGGGCAGTAGTGCTCGTGTCCGGAGCCGTCGTGCTCCTGCGGGCTCGGCGGGCGCTGCTTCAGCGACGGCAGCTGCCACGCCGCCGAGTGCGCCGCGCAGGGGCTGCGGGAGTGCCAGTGCACGCCCCAGGGCATGGTGCGGTCATTGACTACGTACAGACTGTAGTTGGGGCAGTAGTGCTCGTGTCCGGAGCCGTCGTGCTCCTGCGGGCTCGGCGGGCGCTGCTTCAGCGACGGCAGCTGCCACGCCGCCGAGTGCGCCGCGCAGGGGCTGCGGGAGTGCCAGTGCACGCCCCAGGGCATGGTGCGGTCATTGACTACGTACAGACTGTAGTTGGGGCAGTAGTGCTCGTGTCCGGAGCCGTCGTGCTCCTGCGGGCTCGGCGGGCGCTGCTTCAGCGACGGCAGCTGCCACGCCGCCGAGTGCGCCGCGCAGGGGCTGCGGGAGTGCCAGTGCACGCCCCAGGGCATGGTGCGGTCATTGACTACGTACAGACTGTAGTTGGGGCAGTAGTGCTCGTGTCCGGAGCCGTCGTGCTCCTGCGGGCTCGGCGGGCGCTGCTTCTGCGACGGCAGCTGCCACGCCGCCGAGTGCGCCGCGCAGGGGCTGCGGGAGTGCCAGTGCACGCCCCAGGGCATGGTGCGGTCATTGACTACGTACAGACTGTAGTTGGGGCAGTAGTGCTCGTGTCCGGAGCCGTCGTGCTCCTGCGGGCTCGGCGGGCGCTGCTTCAGCGACGGCAGCTGCCACGCCGCCGAGTGCGCCGCGCAGGGGCTGCGGGAGTGCCAGTGCACGCCCCAGGGCATGGTGCGGTCATTGACTACGTACAGACTGTAGTTGGGGCAGTAGTGCTCGTGTCCGGAGCCGTCGTGCTCCTGCGGGCTCGGCGGGCGCTGCTTCAGCGACGGCAGCTGCCACGCCGCCGAGTGCGCCTCGCAGGGGCTGCGGGAGTGCCAGTGCACGCCCCAGGGCATGGTGCGGTCATTGAC
This sequence comes from Epinotia brunnichana, assembly GCA_963854355.1. NCBI lineage: Eukaryota > Metazoa > Arthropoda > Insecta > Lepidoptera > Tortricidae > Epinotia > Epinotia brunnichana. Next base: position 9,915,921 of record OY977956.1, read on the forward strand.
TACGTACAGACTGTAGTTGGGGCAGTAGTGCTCGTGTCCGGAGCCGTCGTGCTCCTGCGGGCTCGGCGGGCGCTGCTTCAGCGACGGCAGCTGCCACGCCGCCGAGTGCGCCGCGCAGGGGCTGCGGGAGTGCCAGTGCACGCCCCAGGGCATGGTGCGGTCATTGACTACGTACAGACTGTAGTTGGGGCAGTAGACCGATTATTTACTTTCAAGCGCTCGACTCTTTCACTCGAAAACTGACAAAAATGATGAAATGCTATTTTAAAATAGCCATAGAAAATTTAATAACTACTTACAACTTACAAAAGTTGAGAAACCCCCGACATTTTTATTTCAAAGTTCAATATCTCAAAAACGGCTGAACCGATTTTGTTGAAACGTAGCTAAGAACGTCAGCTTTTGGATTAAAAAAACCGCATTCAAATCGGTTCGTTCGTTTAGGAGCTACGATGCCACATGCAGACACACAGACACGTCAAACTTATAACACCCCTCTTTTTCCGTCGGGGGTTAAAAACGAGTGGTATTGATCACTCGTATTCAATTCTATCGGTAGAAAGTAAAGTGCCTGCAATTTTGACACTATAATCTCCACTTATAATAAATCTCTAAATTAAAAAAAGAATCAGCCAGTTTGAAACTAAGCTTTGCGCGGTTCGAATGTTCTCAGCATCCCATGAACGGAAAAATATGAAACATTTTATATAGGTACATTATTATTCTAGCTGCAACTTAGGATAGTTTTTATCCGACTGCGACAGTTAATTAATTTTCCGAAATATACGACTTCATTTAATTTTTCATTTATTTTTATTGAAATCAAACGCTGCTCCAACTGTCAGCTATAAGAACCGTCAAATTTTCGTCAAAATGGCGGAATTGCTTTGCCTTTCACTTATTAATAATTTAAATCCCGTCTACGATAGACCTTTACGAGACAAATGCTAAAATATAAACCATAAAAAAATATTCGATTCTGATATGAGAACTTATATGCGCAAATGTCGTTTTATGTCGTAATATTATGTTTTAGTGGGAACTGTCGAGGAGCTAAATGCATGTGCATTTGTAATCTAGCTTGTAAGTAACTATTATGTACATTTAACTCTGTTTGTTCTCCAATAAATAAAATAAAATAAAATAAAATTTCAATAAATGAAATCAACAAATTTGAACAATATAATTAACACGAATTTGTTTTTTTTGAATGACAATGGCACGCGCTCGGCGCATTCAGCCAAAGTACCTGCGTCGCTACCACGAAAACCGATACTCAATGTTCACATATTTGCATCCCTGTCACTCGAGTATGGTTAGTGCGATAGAGATAGAGATACCCGAATATTTTCGAATTCCGAAGTTCGTGGTTATAGCTCAGGAATCGAAAATATGGTAAATAATCATAATGTATTTTCTCGAAAAAGAATTTAAAATAAATATAGTCAAATGGAGAAAAAAACAAAGCAAGAGGTTATATAGGTAATGATTAAGTTATAAGAGTCCAAAGTTTTAAGAGGGGGTATGTTCTGTCCCTTTTCCGCAAAACGCACCTTCATATGAAACGATTGTTTTATACTATGACGCTCGAGTATATTGACGTCACAGTCCCTCATCGTTTTCTCACTCTAACAAGCGACATTAAAACGGATGTAGCTTCATAATTTTTTGAGATATTTGAATGGGAGTTTCATTATCTTCTATTTATTTATACATAATAATACATAATAAATGCCTATGTCCTGACTGACTTATTCACTCACTCACTCACTCACTCATCAACGCACAACCGAAACTACTAATCTTAGAGAGTTGATTTTTGCACAGTATGTTGCTTTTATAACGTGGGCTAGGGATAAAAAGGGATTTTTGAAAATTCTACCCCTAAGGGGGTAAAATGGGGGTGCAAAGTTTGTATGGGAGAACCTTTTTTTTTTGAGCTATAGATTTAATATTTGTAAAAAAATTAGTTATTAGAATACAAATGAAACACTTTCAGCGTTTTGGAAAATTCCACCCCTACGGGGGTAAAATAGGGGTGCAAGGTTTGTATGGGGGAAACATTTTTTTTTTAAATAGAGACTTAAAACTTTGTAGAAAGATCAGTCATTAGAATACAAATAAAGAACTTTCAGGGTTTTAGAAAATTCTACCCCTAAAGGGGTAAAATAGAGTGCAAAGTTTGTTTGGGAAAAACTACTTTTTTTTAAATAGAGACTTAAAACTTTGTAGAGAAATTATTCATTAGAATACAAATAAAGTACCTAGATTCAGTGTTTTAAAAAAATCTACCCCTAAGGGGGTAAAATAGGGGTGCAAATTTTGTATGGGGGAAACAATATTTTTTTTTAAATAGAGACTTAAAACTTTGTAGAAAGATTAGTCATCAGAATACAAATTAAGTACTTTCAGCGTTTTAGAAAATTCTACCCCTAAAAATAGGGGGCTAAAATAGGGGTGCAAAGTTTGTATGTGGGAAACTATTTTTTTTAGTAGTCCTAAAACTTTGTAGAAAGATTATTTAAATACAAAGAAAGTACTTTCAGCGTTTTGCAAAATTTCACCCCTAAGGGGGTAAAATAGGGTGCAAAGTTTGTATGGGAAAAACATATTTTTTTTTAATAGAGACTTACAATTTTGACGAAAAATTACTTATTAGAACATGAAAAATACTACATTCGGCGTTTTACAAAAATCATTCCCTAAGGGGGTTAAAAAAGGGTGCAAGGTTTGTATGGGGAACACTTTTTCTGAGCTGGACACTTAAAACTTTGTAGAAAGATTACTTATAAAAATACAAAAAAAAAGACTTTCAGCGTTTTGAAAAAATCTATCCCTAAGGGGGATAAAAAGGGGTGCAAAGTTTTTATCAGGGAAAGTTTATGTTTTTGAGTTAGAGACTTGAAACTTTGTAGAAAGATTACTTATTAAAATACAAAAAAAGAACACAAATCGTTTTAGAAAATTCCACCCCTAATAGGGTTAAAAAGGAGAGCAAGCTTTGCATGGGCAACACTTTTTTTTGAGTTAGACTTAAAACTTTGCAAAAAGATTACTTATTAGAATACTAAAAAAGAACTTTCAGCGTTTTAGAAAACTCCATCCCTAAGGGGATCCTTAAGATCCTTAAGAAGGGTAGCCAGTGTTGTGTGGGAAAAACTTTTTTTTTTACTAGACTTAAAACTATTCAAAATGTTACTTATTAAAATTAATAATAAAGTACTTTCAGAGTTTTAGAAAATTCCACCCCTAAGGGGGTTAAGAAAGCTTTGTAGGGGCAACACTTTTTTTGAGCTAGAGACTTAAAAGTTTACGAAAAAAGTTCTTTCAGCGATTAGAAAAATTCAACCTCTAAGGGGGTTTAAAAGGGGGTTCAAATTTTAAATGGCGAGCAATAAAATTTTAAAGTGTGAGTAAGAGATTTTTAACTTCGGTCTTATTCTGTACGTTAAAAGACTACAAAACTGATTTCAGAGTTTTTCCAAATTCATCCCCTAACAGTGTTAAAATTGGTTCAAAGTTTGAGTATTTCAAGGCATTTTTAAAGTATGAGATTTTTAACTTTGGTTTTAGACTGTTTGTTCACAAACTAGAAAATGAACATCAACTTTTTTTTTAATTATCCCCTAAAAGAGGGTTCAAATTTTGTATTGAGAGAAATCATTTTCTAAGACGATAAAAAGTTCTACGCGGACGAAGTCGCGGGCAACAGCTAGTCGTATATAGTTTTATTTAATTATCGAGCGCTCGTAAGGCAAAAATCGGTCCCCCGGACTGCTCGAGGCTGCGGCAAGAGTAATACTGAGCTACCTCACACACACACACACACACACACACATAGTGCTTCGGGTTCAGGAGAGATAATTTATTTTGACATAAGGACGTTTACAGGCGAGAGGGAAGTACAGACCGGAAGAGTGTTTAAGAGCGGTTGCACACGATGACTATTTGAAGCGATACAATCGCAATACAGTATCGGCACAGGTGGTCCATGGCTAGTGTCGCGCTACAGTTGCTGCAAGATTTTATACAATAACGGTGACAATCAAGCATACGGTCTGCCTGATGGTAAGCAGACACCGTCGCCTATGGACGCTTGAGATTCCAGAAGAGTCATAAGCGCGTTGCCGCGCTGCCCCTTTATTGATTTAAGCTGTAACGTGCCCACAGGCTGTGTACATAGTTATGCACTACGCAGGGCGGGCGACTGCAGGAGACGCACATGTGCGGCGCGTGCTGCGTGGTGCCGGGCGCGCCGGAGCGCTGCGTGGCGGCCGAGGTGGCCGCGCGCGCGCGCCGCGAGGTCGGCCGGCTCCAATGGCTCCGAGACGACTATAAGGGCCGTGAGTACTGCCATGACAGACTACTATCATGCAAGTTACTAACCCAACGTTCACAGTGAGGATCTTTCCATGGTTTTCTCGCCAGCGATGAAATCCGCATGTCTATGCTCTACGGCAACGGCTCGCGCACTGCTCGCGGATAAGTCGACGGGCCTTATTGTATGGGTTCGAAAGATAGCTCGTGTATCTAAGGGCGACGACGGATTGCCCGGTATATAGGGTGCTCGCGGCTCGTGTAGTGAATCTCACACTTAACAATGGGTTGCACCAACTTACGAGTACAGACCGATCGACGTTGAATATGGCGCCGGCAGCTGTCATTCCATAGAAACCTGTCAAATTTTCTATACATTGAGATTTTAACGAACGCTGCTTACGATTACAGACGGTTCGTTGCAACTCACCCTAATGTTGCTCATAAAATTTAACAGGCCTCTGTTGACTAAAACTTGTTTTAGAGCGCTTTCACATACAGGCGCGCTTCACAGTCGCGCTGTAGATGCGCTGCAAACGCGCGTTGAACTTGGGGTGACTAGCTCATTTCCAATATTCTTTTTCCTGATTTTGTTGCTAAAATCGTCGCATCTTGAATCCCACAAGACAGGCTTTCGGGCAATTTTAGGTGCGATCTCTGATTCTTCTGAGTCTTGCTAAGCACAACTTTCTCGACCGTGTGCCATGCATTTTATCGTGTGTGAGACGTAGGTAGGTATATTGGGCATACGGACTATTTTGTCCCCTTCTTGCAAGACACATATCAAACAGGCAGATAAAGACAGATACGAATTTTAACGGCATTTTAGTTCAATAAAATTCGGATTCGGGTCAAATCGTTTATTTTATTTTGGCATCAGCGAATGAGAAATATAGCCCCAAATGCCGTTCTAAATGCTCACAAACTGTACTTGCAAGTTTCAACTCTGTCATACATAACAAATCAAGAAGGCGGTAAAAGTCACCAGTATTAATATCTGCCGTAACAAAACGGGCAACAAAATCTGACCGGTTCTAACGGCCCCAGAAATAGTCGTATCACATATTAATACGCGCTTTGTTGCTTATATTAATGCTGGTGACTGTACACTGTCACTTTGCCTGATATATCAGACGATGGCAGATAAAGGGTTATGATCTTATCTTATCTGAGTGAGGGCTCTTTAGTATGCACTTTGATCCAGTGGAATATTTTGTGCAATTGCCCCCTACATTATAGTCCGGTGGCCGACTGCAAGAAACCCTACGTGATAAAAAAATAGAAAATGCCTACTCTGTAGGAGTAGCTGACTTTTAGTCACTACAACTGCTCTTGGTCGGCCGCGGCTTAACTTGGCACATTTTGCGCAAATAGCAAAAAAGTAGTACAAAAATTCATCGAAAAAAACGTCATCGAAAAATAGAATGAAACTTGTATGGTAGGATAGCTGCCTTTAAGGTAAGTAAAAAAAAAAGTGGTCGGCCAAATCCAGTGTTGGCAGGTTCCTGTGTCCGACCGAATTTGTGGTACCACGTGACTGCTGCATTTTACGTCATCGAAAAATGGAATGAAAAAAACGGATTATAATAGCTACATTAAACCTGTTGACGTATGTCTTGGTCGGCCTCACCTTAGCCTGGCAGTTTTTGCAGTCCGACCACATTTATAAAAAAATTTTGCTTGTTTAAATTATTGAAAATATGGTTTCTTCATTGCTTAAACTGAACTAATAATGTTTAATTTAATAAAACTATCGCAATATACTGCCGTGCTTTTTTAAAAGGCAGTCTTTTTCATAAAATTTTCAATATTTGGCTGCCTTTTTAAGAATCACGGCAGTAAAGTCATAAGTCATAATCATAACCATGCCGACCGACCGGTATCTGCGAGGCCGCACGTACCGGCGTTCGGCTACATCTACTTGGGGTCGGCTCCATCTACTTGAGGTCGGTTACAACTACTTGGGGTCGGCTCCATCCACTTGAAGTCGGCTACGTCTACTTGGAGTTGGCTCCATAACCTTGGGGTCGGCTACATCTAATTGCGGTCGGCTACATTTACTTGGGGTCGGTTTCATTTACTTGAGGTCGGCTACATCTACTTAAGGTCAGCTACATCTACTGGGGGTCGGCTCCATTTATTTGAGGTCGGCTCCATCTACTTGAGGTCGGTTACAACTACTTGGGGTCGGCTCCATTTATTTGAGGTCGGCTCCATCTACTTGAGGTCAGCTACATCTACTTGGGGTCAGCTACATCTACTTGGGGTCGGCTCCATTTATTTCACGCTGATAAACTCCCAACATAACCATCTTCATTGCCCTTTGGGTGACTTCTAGCCTTCTATTGAGGTCCATAGTGAGCGACTACATTTCAGGACACACACTGGTCAAACCGAGCCGAGAGGACTGGAACTGGACAGTCTGTCAGAGGTATATATAATCGTCTACAACTCTGAGCGTAAAGCGTCCGATTGTAATGGCAGTTGGCACTACATGGGCATTTGACATGATCTTCGTCTTATCCATGTTCCTCTTTAGACCGACTCGCTCGGAAGCTTTACTGAGGTCATCGAGCATCATACTAAAGTCATCCACGGTCTCAGCCAAGACAACTAAATTGTCATAAATCCGAAGGTGAGTGATGTACTCGTCGTTGATGTCCGCGTTCTCCAGTCCAGAGTCTTGAACAAATCCTCCAGTGCAGCGGTGAACAGTTTTGGGGAAATAACATTTCCTTGATTGACTCCCCGCTGCAGCAGAATAGGTTTCGCGTTCGCATCCTGGAGTCAGACTGACACAGTGGCGTTTTCGTACAAACGCCACTGTGTCAGCCGACTTTAAGTAGATGGAGCCGACCCCAAGTAGTTGTAGCCGACCTCAAGTAAATGGAACCGACCTCAAATAAATGGAGCCGACCCCAAGTAGATGTAGCCGACTTCAAGTAGATGGAGCCGACCCCAAGTAGATGTAGCCGACTTTAAGTAGATGGAGCCGACCCCAAGTAGACGTAGCCGACTTCAACTAGATGGAGCCGACCCCAAGTAGATGTAGCCGACTTCAAGTAGATGGAACCGACCCCAAGTAGATGAAGCCGACTTCAAGTAGATAAAGCCGACCCCAAGTAGACGTAGCCGACTTCAAGTAGATGGAGCCGACCCCAAGTAGATGAAGCCGACTTCAAGTAGATGGAGCCGACCCCAAGTAGATGTAGCCGACTTCAAGTAGATGGAACCGACCCCAAGTAGACGTAGCCGACTTCAAGTAGATGGAGCCGACCCCAAGTAGATGAAGCCGACTTCAAGTAGATGGAGCCGACCCCAAGTAGACGTAGCCGATTTCAAGTAGATGGAGCCGACCCCAAGTAGATGTAGCCGACTTCAAGTAGATGGAGCCGACCACAAGTAGTTGTAACCGACCTCAAGTAGATGGAGCCGACCTCAAATAAATGGAGCCGACCCCAAGTAGATGAAGCTGACCCCAAGTACTTAGATGCAGCCGAACGCCGGTACGCAGATACCGGTCGGTCGGCATGGTTATGACTTAATGACTGTATAGTCAGTCATTCAGGCAGTATTGCCGTGATTCTTAAAAAGGCAGTTAAAAATTGAAATTATATAAAATTGTATGAAAAAGACTGCTTTTTAAAAAAAGCACGGCAGTATATTGCGATAGTCTTTGTTAACTTGTTAAGTAAAAATTTACAGCCACGGGGTATCTCTCTAGATAAGGAGATATGGACCGATTCGAAATCTAAGCGCATACGTCGTTCATCAGCCAACACGGTGAGAGGTTCAGCAGCTCCAGGTACCACCTTTCTACAGGCTGCTGAAAGAATGACATACCTACATCTCTTCTATGTCAAACAGGGAACGACTGAAGATCAAGTCAAGTTGCACTTGAAAAAGATTTGTGGTAATGCAGACGTGTGCACTGTTAAATGTCTCAACGCGCGCGGAAACTATGCCTCGTTTAAACTAGGCGTGCCGCCTAAGTTGACAGACCTGGTTCAGGCAAGTGAAAACTGGGCGCTGGACATATGTATCAAACCATGGAGGGATAATTTTCGTCGCTAAAGTACATCAAACCAAATCATTTTTATATACCTCAGTATATTACCAAAATGTAAGAGGACTCAGGTCAAAAACCGATTTGTTTTACAATAATCTACTTAATTCTGATAATGACATTATTGCACTTACTGAAACCTTCTTAACTAGCTCCGTTCACGACGCTGAATTATTTCCTCCTGGTTATGTGGTGTTGCGGAAGGACCGCGCGGGGGACGCTGGGTGGGGGGGCGTACTACTTGCGGTGCGAAATAACTATTCTGCGCGCCAAATAACTGACATTGATGGTATCTCTGATGATATGGAAGTCCTAATAGTCAAATTAGAGTACAAGTGTACTAAGTTGTTATGTTGTGTTGTTTACCTTCCGCCAAATTATAAAGATGATCAGTATTTAAATGTTTTGAATTGTTTAGAAAATGCAATATGTAAATATTCAGAGTTGGATGTGTTAGTGTTAGGTGATTTTAACCTTAATTCATGTAGTGCCCACGTCCACCACCAATTCGAATGTTTCCTTGAGTTCTGCGAAATACGCCAATACAATAGCATTCGCAATAATCATGATGGATTGCTTGACTTGGTTCTGAGCGGGCTTAGCGAGCGGCGAGTGCGTGTTGAGCGCGCCGCCACGGCGCTGGTGCCGCCCGACGGCTACCACCCGCCGCTCGAGGTGGCGCTGTCGCTGCCGCGCACTCGAGCCGACGCGGTGCCCGGGTCCATGCAATCTCACAATGTCTCTCAAGTACCGGAATGGAACTTTCGCAAAGCGGACTTTAGTGCACTATATGCTAGTATGGCTAAAATGGATTGGGGGACAGTCTTAAATTCTGATAATGTTGACGTTGCGACTGAGGCATTCTACATTAAATTGAAGGAATGTATTGCTGACCATGTTCCAATCAAAAGAATTCGACAACCTGCAGTAGGGAAATACATATACCCGACTTGGTACAGTCCTGAAATTGTGCACACTATTGAGACTAAATATTTTCATTTAAAACAATATAGAAAAACGAATGCCGATTTTAATAGGGAGATGTTTAGGTATTATAGACGACAAGCTAAGTATTTGATTGATATTGCGTATAAAAATTATAAAGCAGGTATTGAGCGTGATATCACTGACGATCCTACAAAGTTTTGGAATTATGTAAAAAGTAAACGCAAGGATTTGAGACGACCTGACGACTTTACTTACCACGACAGAACTGTTACGGGACAGGACGCCGCAAATGCTTTTGCCGAGTATTTTAGCTCTGTATTCCATAGTGAGGTACCTCGCCTGGACGCCGAGGAAGCGGCGCGGGACAGCGCAGCGACGCGGGGGGATGCACACGACGCAGCGAGAGTCGCAGTAAACGCTGTCAATGCTGCCGATTTGCGGCGCGCTGCCAAGCGGCTAAAACCGCGCTCCTCGGCTGGACCTGACGGAATACCCACGTTTTTGGCCAGGGATTGTATATCTGTTTTAGAGTCTCCTCTTTTATTTATTTATAATTTATCCCTACAACACGCCGTGTATCCATCGTACTGGAAGTTATCAAGAGTAACCCCTGTACCTAAGAGCAGTGCAGGGTCCGACGTGACTGGATTTCGTCCTATTGCTGTGCTCTCTGTGTTTGGGAAATTGTTCGAATCAATCGTGGACCATCTTATCACTCAGCAGATCACAGTCAAAATGGACGATGCTCAGCATGGTTTCCGTCGAGGTCGCTCAACAACAACTAATCACATAGTCTTGGTTGATTACGTAACCGAAGCTATGGATGCCCGAATGCAGGTAGATGCTGCATACTTTGACTTTCGTAAAGCTTTCGATCTTGTAGATAACGATATCCTCCTGCGTAAATTCGCAGACATAGGATTTACGCCCCGGCTTTTACACTTCTTTGCCAGTTATCTACAGGATCGGAGACAATATGTCAAACTTGCTGGATTCGAGTCTCAACAATACTTCACTCGTTCTGGTGTAAGTCAAGGCAGCACGCTAGGACCTACACAATTTCTTGTCATGATTAATGATCTCCCGAGGGTCGTCAGCACGTCTAAGTGCCTAATGTTTGCAGACGACATAAAACTATTCCACAGTGTTAGGGATGACAATGACAGAGTACAATTACAGAACGACATAGACGCTATTTCTGAATGGAGTGAGACTAATCGGCTGGAGTTTAACGCCTCGAAATGTGTGCACATTTCCTTCGCTAGACTCCGCTCACCTATCGTTACCGAATACAGCCTTCGCGGAATGCCACTTCATCAGACCGACGAAATACGTGACTTAGGACTGACTTTGGATAATAAACTTGACTTCAGACAACATATAACGACGACCTGCAAAAAGGTATCTAAAACGCTGGGATTTATAATGAGGATGGCTTCCCAATTCTCTACCATCAAGATAGCAGTCATGCTATATAAAGCATACATTCGTAGTAGGCTCGAATTCGGTGCGGTAGTGTGGGCTCCGGACGAGTTTAAATACATCACAATGCTGGAAAAAATCCAAAAGAAATTTGCCAGGTACATATACAAGCGACAGTACGGATACTACCCGTATATGTATCCGTCCCTCTTCATTTCAGGAATGGTTGGGCTTCACATTCTTGAGACACGGCGCAAACTGCTGCATGTAGTGCACTATTACCAACTGCTCAACAATAAAGTTGACAATGCGTCCGTGCTGGAGCGAATGGGCTTGCATGTACCGCGTGCGAGTGGGCCGGCGGTCGGTGCGGCGGGCGGCGCGGGCGGCGCGGTGACGGCGCGGCGCCCGCGGCGTCTGTTCGCGGTGCCCGGCGTGCGCACCAGGCGCGGAGCGAACGCTCCCTCTGCTAGAGCGCGAACCATCCTAAACAAGATCATGCAGGAAACCGACGACATTGATATATTTGCCGACAGTATTGGCGTATTTTGTAGAAAAGTTTTAGCCATACTTTCCTAGTTTCACGAGTCTGTACAATGCTTGCTCAGCTCAATCTTTGATTGATTAGGTAATTTAGGTATATTTAGTTTATTTTTATGATTGCTTCTTTTTGAATTGTTCCTACCTAAATTGTTGTATTATTTATAGTGATGCTACCTCCTATGAATGTGTACCTACCTCATAAGTGTTTTGGTTATAAACTGTAAACTTGTGTGTGATTAATAAATAAATAAAATAAAAAAAATAAATAAAATTGCCCATCGTTTTCCATATTCGTGTCTAGATGGCAGCACTGTCTCCGTCCTTATATGATTCGTGTTCTTACTGTGCAGTCTTTTGTTACTATAATAAAACAAAATTAAGTAGATTTTCTCAGTTTTATTGAAGAAAAAGCCTTAACCCTAATTGGTTATGGGCCCAGGAAGCTCTGAAAACTGAAGAATTAAGAAAACAGTAAAGAAGAAGTCATATTTTGCAGTTTCGAATAAATCAAGCCGTATAACCTCAAAATGGAACGAACTTTGAGTGTGGATAAATTCGACGGAAAAAATTTCAGGCAATGGAAATTCCAGATAAAATGTGCCCTGAAAGCGAAAGGAATCGATATTTCGATACGAAAACCGGCAACAAAAGAAGAGGCATGGCTAAAAAATGACGGCATGGCTATGTACGTTATCACGTCGTCGATGGATTTAAATCAAATAACCCTCATAGAAAACTGTGAAACCGCGTTGGAAATTATGTCTAAATTAGAATCCATATATGAACAGAAAAGTGAATTGAACAAAATGTTAATTCATGAACGGTTTTACCAGTACAAAATGTCACCAAGTGACAGTGTAGCACAACATGATAACAAGAAAAGGTTATTCCATAGTGAAGAAGGACAGTAGAAAGCGCTCGATCCATGCTGTATGCACGTGACATTTCTTTGGACTTATGGGCAGAAGCCATAAACTGTGCAGTTTATTTGCTTAATAGAACCTCATCTAGCCAAACACCAGACAAAACGCCATCAGAGTTGTGGAATGGAGTCAAACCAATTTTGGAGCATGTAAGAGTATTTGGTAGTGAAGGGTATGTACATATTCCTGATCAGTTGCGGACCAAATTAGATAAAAAGAGTGAAAAGATGATATTGGTTGGATATGATAATACCAATTACAGAATGTTCAACATGACAACAAAACGAATTAAAGTATCAAGAAATGTTGTTTTTGATGAGAATAAATTTCCTGAACAAAGACAGAATACAGCAAAAATATTCATAGAAGAAAGTGATAAAAATGTCCAACAGGATAACTCTGAAGGCATACTCGAAGACAATCCTGCATTGAGTGATAATTCTTTAAATGAAAACTCACTGAATGAGAATGAGGAAAGTATGCTCCGTAGTGACAATGATGACCCTGATTATGAACCATCACAGATACTCGATGATTCTCCTCGTGAACCAATGAATCTGAGACCGAAGAGAAATTTGAATTTAGAAGCCAATTTAGTGGAATTTGTATTACCATCATCATTTAATGAGGCAATGAATAGTTCGCAGAATAATGGATGCAAGCTGTTAAAGAAGAATTAAATGCTCATGATGAGAATGAGACTTGGACCCCAGTGAAGCGAGCTGGACAGAGAACACTCACAGCCAAGTGGGTATTTTCCATCAAGAGGGGTGACGATGGAAAAGTAAACCGCTACAAGGCTCGATTGTGTGCACGAGGGTTCAATCAAGTCCCTGGTATTGATTACCAGGAAATATTTTCCCCTACCACAAGGTATGATTCAATTAGAATTATTCTTAGTATTGCAGCTAAGTATAATTTAGAAATCCAACAATTTGACGTCAAAACAGCCTTTTTGAACGGGGACCTTGAAGAAGAAATTTATTTAGAAATTCCTGAAGGTGTGCATGTTGACAAAAGTTATGTATTAAAATTGAATAGGTCACTCTATGGGTTAAAACAGGCGTCAAGGTGTTGGAACAAAAAGTTTACTGAATTTTTAAAATCATATGGCTTTATTCAGTCACAAGCTGACTACTGTGTATATGTTAGAAATGTTAAAAGTATCAAGGTTATACTGATAATATATGTTGACGATGCTCTCATAATATCATCAAGTATAAAGATGATTAAAGATATAATTAGTTTCTTGAAACAGGCATTTAAAATAAAGGAATTGAATTTGTCATATTTTGTTGGCATAGAAGTGTTAAAGTCTGATAACTGTATATGTTTACATCAGCGAGAGTACATTGATCAAATTGTTAAAACTTTTGATATGAGTGAGTGCAATCCTGCATTAACTCCTGCCGATCCGAATGTTGTTATATGTAAAAATCTTGAGGAAGCTGCTGTGAAATTCCCTTATAGGGAAGCTATTGGTTCACTGTTGTTTCTAAGCTCAGTGTCCAGACCTGATATTTCATATGCAGTGAACATGTTGAGTCGGTATGTTAATAATCCTAGTCAACAACATGTTAATGCGGTGAAACGTGTGATTAGATATTTAGTTAATACAAAAAATGTTTGTATTAGGTATGGAGATAGCAATGACCTTATCGGGTACTCCGATGCTGATTTCGCTGGTGATGTGGATACTCGAAAGTCCACTACTGGATATGTATTCTTAATGAATGGTGGGCCAGTAACATGGTTGAGCCAAAAGCAAAAGACCATTGCTCTCTCTACTACCGAAGCAGAATTTGTTGCAGCCTGTGAGTCTGCAAAGGAAATACTATGGTTACAGCAATTATTAATGGACTTGGGTGAAAAATATGATTGTATTAAGCTATATGTTGATAATCAGAGTGCCATTAAGTTAATTAATAACCCAGTTTTTCACAAACGAACCAAACACATTGATGTCAAGTACAACTTTATCCGAGAGAAAGTGGAGAATGGTTTAATAAATATATCCTATGTCCCAAGTAAGAATCAGCTTGCTGATATATTAACAAAGCCATTGCCCACTCAATCTTTTGTTTTTATAAGAGAGCAAATAATTAATGAGCTGTAATTGTAATGTTTAAGTATAATAGTACATTATGATACAAGTGTGCTAAGTTGGTCATTACACTCGAGTCGGTTTTTAAGCCTGAGCCGAAGGCGAAGGCTTAATGGAGACAAGAAGTGTAATGACCAATGCTCACGTGTTTCATACGACGTTTTTCAACACATTTGCGAGGAAAAAAATAAATAAATAAAAAATGAAAATGTTAAAAGATATGTAATGAAAAGGCACTAGTGCGATAATGTAATGTAAAAGTCACGGCATGGGTAATATTCTGCATTATTTTGCTAATATTTAAAAAGATATGTAATGAAAAGGCACTAGTGCGATAATGTAATGTAAAAGGCACGGCATGGGTAATATTCTGCATTATCAGTGTAAATACGCTGTAATAAGACCTACTTTACGAGCAGGTGTGTTGAAAAATATGTTTTGCTCTTATGGTGTAAAGTTTTAGTGGGAGTGTTAACTTGTTAAGTAAAAATTTACAGCCACGGGGTCATTGCCCATCGTTTTCCATATTCGTGTCTAGATGGCAGCACTGTCTCCGTCCTTATATGATTCGTGTTCTTACTGTGCAGTCTTTTGTTACTATAATAAAACAAAATTAAGTAGATTTTCTCAGTTTTATTGAAGAAAAAGCCTTAACCCTAATTGTCTTATTCAATTAAACATTATTAGTTCAGTTTAAGCAATGAAGAAACCATATTTTCAATAATTGAAACAAGCAAATTTTTTTTATAAATGTGGTCGGACTGCAAAAACTGCCAGGCTAAGGTGAGGCCGACCAAGACATACGTCAACAGGTTTAATGTAGCTATTATAATCCGTTTTTTTCATTCCATTTTTCGATGACGTAAAATGCAGCAGTCACGTGGTACCACAAATTCGGTCGGACACAGGAACCTGCCAACACTGGATTTGGCCGACCATTTTTTTTTTACTGACCTCAAAGGCAGCTATCCAAAATCGAGAGAGCTCGCGCGCCGTCTTGTGTTAGCTGTGCTGAACCATTTAAAAATGTATATATCTACAAGTTCATATGCCACCTGTAACGGCTACTCCACATAAAATCAATCTTTAAAAATAATAAAGCGTATAAAATCGCTTCAGAAGTCAAATAAACATTAAAGTGTAGTGCAATGGATTTATAAGACTGATAACAAAGTGAAAATAAACCGTAAAAATGTGAAAAAACAGTGAAATAGTGCTATCGTTTACATAGACAATAATCACAAAAACTACAAACATCAGAGACATTTCTAAAAGTGAATCATAATTAGTGAAACAAAAACTCAAAGTGAGACACTTAAACACTGTGAAACTAGAACCCTAAATCCGTTTTATTATTTTAATAACCTATAATACATGCTAAGTCACCAGGCAATGGTTACAAAGTTCATTACACTATCACTAGAGGGCACTCATATCAATTAACGGAGTGCTGCCATCTATAATATTTCCCGAATATAACTTCGACTGCCTATCGACCATCTATCGATCCAACCTCGTGCTTTATACCTAGTATTCAAAGTATTACTACACTACAGCGATAGAGGGCGCAGAGATACGAAAAATGGAAGAAATTACAAACATGTTAAAAAAACTTCACGAAGACATGAACCAGATGAAAAATGACAACAGAGATATGGAGAACAGGATTACAAACACGATTATACAAAAATTGGACGACAAATTCGATAAACTAGAAGAAAAACACAAGATTTTAGAGGAAAAAATCATAAATCATGATAAAAGACTGAAATTTGTCGAAAAAGAGCTAAGGAAGAAAAACATTATGATTTTTGGAGTGGCTGAAACAGAGACGAGCTACAAGAAACTAGAAAACACTGTACTGAATATATTAAATAACATAATGAAAATAGACTTAACGAGATCAGAAATTGAGGCGGTATCAAGACGAGGAAAAAGGGACGAAAATAAGGTTAGACCGATTGTACTAACCCTCACCACACTAGGCAAGAAAATTCAAATATTGAAAAACAAGAAAACACTAGAAAAAACAACATATTATATTAAAGAAGATTTCACACCCGAGGTACTCGAAGAACACAAAAAAATAAGGGCGCAGCAGTTAGAAGAAGAAAGTAAGGGTCGAAAAGCATTCTTGAGATATGACAAGCTTATAATAATCCCAGAAACTATACACAAACAACAAAATAGCCCAAACCGAAATAGCAGTAAAAGGCAGTTATCAGAATCCCCTGGAAATGCCCACAACAATTGTGGGTCGGGTAAAAACGGTACTAAAAACCCACCAAAGAAACAAAATATAAATATAGAACAGTACATGATTAAAACTCAAAATAAACTTACAGAGACACCTGCGAATGCCTTATCACCTTCGAACACAAATACTGAAACTTCTACGCCCAATCAAAGTACGAGCATGAAGAAAAAATGATATAAAGCGACCTCTCCACGTCCACCCCCACCACGGCCGGTCACCGCGGGGGCGAGAGACCAAAACCCTCCATTCCAACAACTCTATTTATGTACATACAATGCAAGATCTCTTCTATCAAACGAAAGATTACTGGATTTTAAACTAGCAATATCAAAAATAAATTACGATATCATCGGACTAGCAGAAATAAGAAGAACGGGGTACAACATCGAAGAAGACGACGAACATGTATTCTGCTCCTATGGCGAGACAAAAGGTCAATATGGAGTCGGATTTCTTATAAAAAAGAAATATAAATTAAACATAGACAGCTTTATAGCAATATCAGAACGCATATGCATCTTAAACTTAATATTCGACAACACTACACTATCGATGGTGCAAGTCCACGCACCCACCGCCGACTCCACTGAACAGGAAATTAAAATATTTTACAATCAACTCGATCAAGCTCGCAAACAATGTTATAAACACCAAGTAATACTTGGAGATTTCAACGCACGTGTCGGCCAACGCGTTGCTGGTGAAGAAAGAATATTAGGGAAATATTGCTACGGAAAAAGAGACACAAGAGGCGAAACACTACTGCAGTTCTGCTGGCAAAATAACTTAATCGTTGCAAATAGTCTATTTAAAAAGAATACAAGAAACATGTGGACATGGCTATCTCCAAAAAAGACAAGGAGTCAAATTGACTACATACTAACTAACCACAAAGAGAATCTCACCAATATTTAAATACTAAATAGACTATCGTTTCCCAGCGATCATCGGCTTATAAGGAGTACAGTAATAATTTCAAAAATCCGAAAAAGTAGAGTGAAGTACAAAAACGAAAAATCTCAAATAAATACACCGGAAGAAGAAGAACTATTCCTTAAAAACTTAAATGAAAGAGTTTTAGCTACTTTTTGTGTCGAGAATGAAGATGTAGAGACTTATTACAAAAAAATAAAGATATGGATATTTGAAAGCCTAAATGATACGACTAGTAAAACTGTGAAAAAGCACAATATCATTTCAGATGACATAAAACGACTTATAGATCGACGATTTGAATTAACGAACAAGCTCAGGATTACATCTCAAGAAAAGATTGAACGCACTTTCTTATACAAAAATATCCACAAACTTATCAAGAAGGAATACCAGACACATAGAATTGAAGTAATAGAAAAACATCTCTCGTCTTCAGGTAGCTTGAAGAAAGGATATAAAGCGTTAAGTGACACCAAACAATGGATCCCTTGCTTGAAGGAAGACCGTACGAATATCAAGACCTTCTCAAGACCAAAAATAATAGATATTGCCACTTCATTTTATAGAACACTTTATTCGGTACAAGATACAGACCAAGACGATAACCAACCATTCTCGTATAACTCTACCACTATACCCCGATTTTCGGACTCTGAAATCATGAAAAAAAATAATAAATTGAAATTAGATAAAAGCTCTGGCCCGGACGGAATTCCAAATAAAGCGATAAAGACAGGCAAAATTTTACTGGTGCCGCACTTAACTAACTTGTTCAACATGATTCTAGATGCGAAAAGAATACCTACAGAATGGGCAAAATCCGATATAATTTTGTTGTATAAGAAAGGAGATCCTGTTAATATATCCAACTACAGGCCCATTAGCCTACAACCGAATCTATACAAAATATTCGCATCCTGCCTTGAAGAACGTCTGGCGCAGTTCACCGAAAAACACCAACCACCTGAGCAAGCGGGTTTCCGAAAAAGCTTCTCGACAATAGATCACATCCACACGCTAGAACTAGCAATAGAGAAGTATGAAGAACACCAAGGATCACTATATCTGGCTTTTATTGATTATGCCAAGGCGTTCGACTCTATATCACATAATAGTATGTGGAAGGCTCTATACGAGTGCGACGTTCCAACAGAGATTGTAGAGCTTATTAAAGACATATATAGTAAGAGCATGTCTCGTGTTAGAATGGAAACAAAAGGCTCGGAAATAAAGATCTGTAGAGGAGTCAGGCAGGGTGACCCCCTCTCGCCTAGGATTTTTGTCACTGTACTCGAATCCATCATGAAAAATCTAAACTGGAAAAAGAAAGGCATAAACATAAAAGGCGAATATCTAAGCAATCTCCGGTTCGCCGATGATATAATTCTTTTTTCAGAATCCGCAGATCTGCTACAATCAATGATTTGTGAGCTAAATACAGTTAGCAGAAAAATCGGCTTGGAATTAAACACTGCTAAAACAAAGGTCATGACTAATGCTTCAAAAACTCCCATTTATGTGAACAATGCTGAACTAGAATATGTGCAAGAATACATTTATTTAGGCAAACAGATAGCCTTTACTAAAACAAGACATAAAGACGAAATAAATAGAAGAATAAATTTAACATGGAATAAATTCTGGAGTTATAAAGAAATACTTAAATCAAATCTCCCTGTCAAACTCAAGAAAAAAGTTCTAGATTCCTGTATACTACCATGTCTCTCATACGGCAGCCAAACATGGATATATAGCAACTACATAACAAGTAAAATACAAACATGTCAAAGAGCCATGGAACGAAGTATTTTAAAAATAAAACGGAGTGACCGGAAACGTAATACCGATATAAGAAATACAACTAATGTAATAGACGCGGTACAACACTGTAAAAAACTTAAATGGAAATGGGCGGGCCATGTGGCACGTATGAGCAAAGAAAAATGGACAACTAAAGTAACCACGTGGAAAGGACCAGTTGGAAAACGAAGTAGGGGAAGACCAAAAGAAAGGTGGACAGACGAGCTAGATAGAGCAGCTGGAAAGGATTGGCTAACAAAGGCAAAAGATAGAGACACATGGAAGGATATGGAGGAGGCCTTTACTCGTAGAGAGGTCCTTAGTAAATAATAACGACAAATAATTTAATGTTTGCTTACTTAACTATAAATAATTAAATAATGTAAATGTGAAATAAAATAAAATAAAATAAATAATATGTGAAATAATAATGCATGCATAAAATGAAATTATATGTAATTGTTGATTAACCAATAAAAAAAAAAAAAAAAAAATATGTAATTGTAAATTGTATTTATTAAGGAATAAAGAGGCTATATTATTATTATTTTATATAAAGGCAGCTATCCTACCATACAAGTTTCATTCTATTTTTCGATGAATTTTTGTACTACTTTTTTGCCATTAGCGCAAAATGTGCCAAGTTAAGCCGCGGCCGACCAAGAGCAGTTGAAGTGACTAAAAGTCAGCTACCCCTACAGAGTAGGCATTTTCTAGTTTTTTATCACGTAGGGTTTCTTGCAGTCGGCCACCGGACTATTATGCCTACTCCAGAGCTCGCTCCATCATTTCCACAAACCGAATGACAGAGCTCTCATCTATTAGGGCATTTTCAATAATTGGTGTACCCAATTAGCGTCAGTTGTTGAATAAAAAACCGGACTCGCGCACGAAGGGTTCCGTACCATTATCTATAAAAAACTATTTTATTCTGTGCTTTTAGTATTTGTTGTTATAGCGACAACAGAAATACATCATCTGTGAAAATGTCAGCTGGAATTATCACGGTATCAGTGAGATACAGCCTGGTGACAGATAGACGGACGGACGGACAGCGGAGTCTTAGTAATAGGGTCCCGTTTTAATCTTTGAGTACGGAACCCTAAAAATTAAGTCAGTGTCAGTTTTGTGACGAAATTTAAGCATACATTTGATGTGAAAATGTACTTGTTTCACATTTAAATAACGTGTATATGCATATCATTTATAAATTGAAAAGAAAAACTTTTTTATACAAATTGAATACTTAATCGTCGTCACATTCCTGACATTGAGTAAATTTTTAGGGTTTCGTACCGAAAAGGTAAAAAAGGAACCCTTATGGTGCGAATCTGTCCGTCTGTCCGTCCGTCCGTCTGTCACAACGTTAAATATCTCAGGAACTACTCAAGCTATCAATTTGAAACAACTGTTAAAAGGGTTAAGACACGTGTATGGAAAATCAAAAAAATAAATAAACATTTTTATTTTCTGTTTAAATGACGAATATGAGGGGAGTTAAAAAATCAAAGTCTAGTAAATAGATCAAGTGGGGTGTCATTTGAAAGGGCTTAACTTGCACTTTCTAAAACTGTTTTTATTTATTTTCTACAGTGGTTAAATTTTGATTTATTAAGGAAAATGTAGAAAAAAAATACCATTCCCCCCCATCTCCGAAGTTTACGAAGCGAAAATTCTGAAATAATTACATATGAATAAGGGCAACATAAATAATACAGGAAAAATAAAACGATATCTCTATCTAGCTTATTTTTTTATTTATCAAAAACTAGGGGGTAAAATAGGGTGCAAAGTTTGTATGGGAAAAACATATTTCTTTTTAATAGAGACTTAAAATTTTGACGAAAAATTACTTATTAGAACATGAAAAATACTACATTCGGCGTTTTACAAAAATCATTCCCTAAGGGGGTTAAAAAAGGGTGCAAGGTTTGTATGGGGAACACTTTTTCTGAGCTAGACACTTAAAACTTTGTAGAAAGATTACTTATAAAAATACAAAAAAAAAGACTTTCAGCGTTTTGAAAAAATCTATCCCTAAGGGGGATAAAAAGGGGTGCAAAGTTTTTATCAGGGAAAGTTTATGTTTTTGAGTTAGAGACTTGAAACTTTGTAGAAAGATTACTTATTAAAATACAAAAAAAGAACACAAATCGTTTTAGAAAATTCCACCCCTAATAGGGTTAAAAAGGAGAGCAAGCTTTGCATGGGCAACACTTTTTTTTGAGTTAGACTTAAAACTTTGCAAAAAGATTACTTATTAGAATACTAAAAAAGAACTTTCAGCGTTTTAGAAAACTCCATCCCTAAGGGGATCCTTAAGATCCTTAAGAAGGGTAGCCAGTGTTGTGTGGGAAAAACTTTTTTTTTTACTAGACTTAAAACTATTGAAAATGTTACTTATTAAAATTAATAATAAAGTACTTTCAGAGTTTTAGAAAATTCCACCCCTAAGGGGGTTAAGAAAGCTTTGTATGGGCAACACTTTTTTTGAGCTAGAGACTTAAAAGTTTACGAAAAAAGTTCTTTCAGCGATTAGAAAAATTCAACCTCTAAGGGAGTTTAAAAGGGGGTTCAAATTTTAAATGGCGAGCAATAAAATGTTAAAGTGTGAGTAAGAGATTTTTAACTTCGGTCTTATTCTGTACGTTAAAAGACTACAAAACTGATTTCAGAGTTTTTCCAAATTCATCCCCTAAGAGTGTTAAAATTGGTTCAAAGTTTGAGTATTTAAAGGCATTTTTAAAGTATGAGATTTTTAACTTTGGTTTTAGACTGTTTGTTCACAAACTAGAAAATGAACATCAACTTTTTTTTTAATTATCCCCTAAAAGAGGGTTCAAATTTTGTATTGAGAGAAATCATTTTCTAAGACGATAAAAAGTTCTACGCGGACGAAGTCGCGGGCAACAGCTAGTCAAAAATAATTTCTTAATTAAATTTGTAATTTACTTACTTTATCATAATACGTATGAAATGTTTTATCTTCAAATTCCTATCAGATTATCGTTAAAGTGCCTTCTTTCAAATAAAAAATAAATAATCGAAATCGGTACACGTGATAAAAAGCTATCGCTGATAAACAAACATACTAGGTTGTAAGTTTTTAGTATCAAAATGCAGAAGGCGCTTTGCAACGGTAACTTCTACTATGAGCTGTTTAAGATTGTTCAAGAATGAATGGGGTCCTGACGTCATGTCATTTAAGGTGTATGAAGATTTGTACGGAACCCTCGGTGCGCGAGTCAGACTCGTACTTGACCGGTTTTATTGTTTAACAACTCAGCTAATTGGGTACACGACTTACTGAAAATGCCCATTAACAAGATGCTACATTTACATTCCAGTGCTAACAAGCTTGACCGTTCCAGCGAACTTGACCATAAAGCTGTGTGCGGAGTGCACGCCGACGCTGATCCGCGCGTGGGCCGGCGGCGGCGCGTGCGTGACGCGCAACGCCGTGGGCGCGTGCTCGCGGCGCGGCGTGTGCGTGGCCGCGGCCCGCCCCATGTTCAACCTGTACCCCGACCCCCTGGTAACACGACACTGATCCGCGCGTGGGCCGGCAGCGGGGCGTGCGTGACGCGCAACGCCGTGGGCGCGTGCTCGCGGCGCGGCGTGTGCGTGGCCGCGGCCCGCCCCATGTCCAACCTGTACCCCGACCCCCTGGTAACACGACACTGATCCGCGCGTGGGCCGGCGGCGGCGCGTGCGTGACGCGCAACGCCGTGGGCGCGTGCTCGCGGCGCGCCGTGTGCGTGGCCGCGGCCCGCCCCATGTTCAACCTGTACCCC
This sequence comes from Epinotia brunnichana, assembly GCA_963854355.1. Classification (NCBI taxonomy): domain Eukaryota; kingdom Metazoa; phylum Arthropoda; class Insecta; order Lepidoptera; family Tortricidae; genus Epinotia; species Epinotia brunnichana. The sequence continues at coordinate 9,939,031 of OY977956.1, forward strand.
GACCCCCTGGTAACACGACACTGATCCGCGCGTGGGCCGGCGGCGGCGCGTGCGTGACGCGCAACGCCGTGGGCGCGTGCTCGCGGCGCGGCGTGTGCGTGGCCGCGGCCCGCCCCATGTTCAACCTGTACCCCGACCCCCTGGTAACACGACACTGATCCGCGCGTGGGCCGGCGGCGGCGCGTGCGTGACGCGCAACGCCGTGGGCGCGTGCTCGCGGCGCGGCGTGTGCGTGGCCGCGGCCCGCCCCATGTCCAACCTGTACCCCGACCCCCTGGTAACACGACACTGATCCGCGCGTGGGCCGGCGGCGGCGCGTGCGAGACGCGCAACGCCGTGGGCGCGTGCTCGCGGCGCGGCGTGTGCGTGGCCGCGGCCCGCCCCATGTTCAACCTGTACCCCGACCCCCTGGTAACACGACACTGATCCGCGCGTGGGCCGGCGGCGGCGCGTGCGTGACGCGCAACGCCGTGGGCGCGTGCTCGCGGCGCGGCGTGTGCGTGGCCGCGGCCCGCCCCATGTTCAACCTGTACCCCGACCCCCTGGTAACACGACACTGATCCGCGCGTGGGCCGGCGGCGGCGCGTGCGTGACGCGCAACACCGTGGGCGCGTGCTCGCGGCGCGGCGTGTGCGTGGCCGCGGCCCGCCCCATGTTCAACCTGTACCCCGACCCCCTGGTAACACGACACTGATCCGCGCGTGGGCCGGCGGCGGCGCGTGCGTGACGCGCAACGCCGTGGGCGCGTGCTCGCGGCGCGGCGTGTGCGTGGCCGCGGCCCGCCCCATGTTCAACCTGTACCCCGACCCCCTGGTAACACGACACTGATCCGCGCGTGGGCCGGCGGCGGCGCGTGCGTGACGCGCAACGCCGTGGGCGCGTGCTCGCGGCGCGGCGTGTGCGTGGCCGCGGCCCGCCCCATGTCCAACCTGTACCCCGACCCCCTGGTAACACGACACTGATCCGCGCGTGGGCCGGCGGCGGCGCGTGCGAGACGCGCAACGCCGTGGGCGCGTGCTCGCGGCGCGGCGTGTGCGTGGCCGCGGCCCGCCCCATGTTCAACCTGTACCCCGACCCCCTGGTAACACGACACTGATCTGCGCGTGGGCCGGCGGCGGCGCGTGCGTGACGCGCAACGCCGTGGGCGCGTGCTCGCGGCGCGGCGTGTGCGTGGCCGCGGCCCGCCCCATGTTCAACCTGTACCCCGACCCCCTGGTAACACGACACCACGCACACTGTCTATATACAGGGTCAAATTAAATCCGACTACCTACTTCATATACTTTACTAATTTTAAACTGTCGAAAATGATTGATGATGAGTAGCTGTTTTTTTGGCATAATACAATGTTCATGAATCATGGATAGAATCACATTTTGCTATTTCGATTCACGAATTTAAGTTCACCCAATATATTTTTCATCTCTCCTGTTCTGAAAGTTGACTTTTCATGGGTATATGTTCACCCAATATATTTTTCATCTCTCCTGTTCTGAAAGTTGACTTTTCATGGGTATACAGCCGGGTGGAAAATAGCGTTTTCTCCCCTAGGGTGGAAAGTAATTTTTGCGTATTGTAAAAATACCATAAAATCTAGTAAATTTGTTGTTTGTTTGTTTTTGTTTGTTTGTTTCAGTTTTTTTGTAAGTTTGTTTTGTTTTTTGTTCGTCTTTTTTTGTTTTTGTTCTGTTTGTTTTTTGTTTTGTTTGTTTTTTCACGTGTCGGCATGGCCCTCTAGATTAGTTGCGTGGCCAGTGCAAAGAGGTTAGAGGTTGGATATAGTTTTAATTATTTTACTTAGGTATATCTAAAATCGAATAATTAATTTTCCTCACAGTCGAAATGAAAAGTAGAGTGTTTAACTCGGGTGAAATTACCCATTTCACCCTCGAACTATTGGCGCTCTCACTTCGTTCGAGCGCCAGAAATATCTCGGATGTAATGAGTCACTTTCAACCCTTGGTTAACAATCTACTAATGCCGCCCAATACACATTGGGCGGGTTGCGGCAATATGGCGCTGTCATTTCATTACATTACATAGTAACTTGTCATTACACTCATTACTTCTGATATTTTACGTACATTCAAATTTTAATGAACACCGCTTACACGACACGACAGTTTGGTGAAACCCACCTACCCTTAGACTCGAGCCTGTACCTATTCCCAAAATGGGTAGGCATTAGGCATAGAACATTGAATTTAGTTTTGAGAGCCACTTCTAGAAATTGTAGGTCTAAATATGTATTAAATATGACTGTGCTAGATCATTGCACAAAACAAACTTCAACCCCATCAATTCCCAGTAGACTCCTACGATAAAACGTAAAGAAACGGTTTTAACCTGTACTCGTATCGGATTACTATTTTGATTGTAATTTCACACCGAAAAGTCTATTTACCACACGGCGTACAATTTAAAAACACACATTAAAATGTTGCTATTTATTTACAGAGTTTTGCACTGATGAGGCATCAGGACTCCTCGGGGATGCGGATACGGATGTCAAGCTTAATGTCATTATTCGGTTGTGTAGTGTTTATAATGGTGAATTAAATGATAAAACTTTTAAAAAAGCAACAGTTTTATTTACATACATTAACAAAATATAATATAACTTTTAATAATTTGTGTCAATGACAAATTCACATTAGCAGCCTAGCTAACAATGTTGAACATAAATGCATTTGTCCCTCTTGCACTTAACGTACTTGCCAGTAAGGGACAAACCCTTAACCCTTTACCAGGCCGCGATGAACAACCATGTCTTAAAAAGTATATACACTGGGCTACGGGCAAAATAGCTCCCACATAGTTAAACTCGAACAAGGCTATGGGAAAGTGTCACCCCACAACCTAATTCTGGTCATATTACAAATGTTATATGTATAGATAAGTTCCTGTCATAATTTAGATTTTTGGTACAAGCTTTTATTGCCGAGTGTACTTTTCTGAGACGATTCTAACGAGCCCAAACTCAACGGGGTTACGTCGGTTAAGTACTGAATTCTCAGGGCCACCTTCTGTCTCCATCATCAGATCAGCTCGATGGTACAGTCAGCAACGAAAGTCCATGAACACATCAAATTTTCACAACAGCTGCACATTATAAAGGGTCATATGTTACTGAACAGGATGTCATACGCATCTCTATTGACATTTGCAAATAGCCAATGTCGATGGACATATTTTTTTCAAAAGCCAGTTTCAATTTACATACTTAAAATAATTAAAAACATTAGAAAACCACTAATAAGTCGTCGAAAAACTCTATGCTCTATGGCCCAAAAATGCACTGTTTAGCGTACTTTTTTGGTTCATACATTTTTCATATAAGCACTGTTTAACTTTTTTTTTTAAATCGGCCGCTATATTGCAGTGGTGCCAACTTCATAAACAAATATTTCTATTTATTTACGATTTAACATTTGTATATTATAAATGATTTACTACAATAATAATAAAAATAAATCATCATCTATTGTGTGTGAAATTACATGTTTTATAAATTCTTGGTATTATTTATAAAAATAAACAGTTCGAATTCGGTCCGGGTCCGGATTCGGTTTGGTTCGGATGGCAAGTGCAAACAAATTAAAAACAAAACAAACCATAAGCAAGAGCTGTCACATTTCCGATTTTCAAAATACATTTAAAAAAAAATGAAAAGACGAAAGATGATCAACTATTAGTCCTAAACTATTAAGATTTTTTTCTACTCCTGTAACGTTATCTGTCATTTATATAGGCTGTAGCTCAAATACAAGGACACCACTAATAAGTCGTCGCAAAACTCTATGCTCTATGACCCAAAAACACACTGTTTAGCGTACTTTTTTGGTTCATACATTTTACATAAAAGCACTGTTTAACTTTTTTTTTTATCGGCCGCTAATGCCGCTATATTGCAGTGGTGCCAACTTCATAAACAAATATTTCGAAATAAAAGTATTTATTTACGATTTAACATTTGTATATTATAAATTATTTACTACAATAATAATAAATCATCATCTATTGTGTGTCAAATTACATGTTTTATAAATTATTGGTATTATTTATAAAAATAAACAGTTCGAATTCGGTCCGGGTCCGGATTCGGTTTGGTTCAGATGGCAAGTGCAAACAAATTAAAAAAAAACAAACCATAAGCAAGAGCTGTCACATTTCCGATTTCCCATCAAAATACAGTTCAAAATGAAAAGACGAAAGATGATAAACTATTAGTCCTAAACTATTAAGATTTTAATCGTCTTTGTGAAGACAAAAGTGTGCGTTCCTTTTAACATGGTCGAAGAAATTAATAACTGCACTCCTGAAGAAATTGCGTGAGTAGCAAAAGTACGAATAGAAAACTTGCTGCCTGAAAAGTTTAACTATTCTGTAGTCTGCTATTTATTTAAAATTTGTCGTAGAAAAAGTATTGTATGCAACGGTGTATAACTGGTCTAAAAACGCTCGTGGCGTCTTTAATTGCGATGCTCGCCAAGGCTCGCATCGCAACCCACGCCACTCGCCTTTTAAGACCCTTCTTATACAACAGTTGCATAAAATACTAGTATGCAACGGTGTATAACTGGTCTAATACAACAGTTGCATAAAATACTATTATATCGATAAATATTTTTATTTCTTCGTTTCAAACTATATGAGACATTTTTAAAAACGTTACTTTGATCACTTACAAAAGTATATCTATGACTTAAAAAAAAATAGAAAACTCGGTAAAACTTTAGGCACACTAAAAACGGGCGCAATTTGTCACACGAACTTGCAATAGTTGGAAAGAGACAGCCATATATTCCTTTCATTCTAACAATAACAAGTTGTTGTGATAAATTGCTAGGCCTTGAAACGTAGAAGCATTTGGCTGTTTGCAGTTATTTGTCTTATTCAATACATATGGTTAAAGTTATACAGTAAAGGAATTTTCAACACATTTGCTCGTAACGTGCCGTTATTGTGCCGCTTTTGGGCTCAAAATCCTGGGTATTAAACACGCGTGTTTAATAACATTACGACACTCGTGTAGTTATGTTTATATCCCGATTAAGACACGTTGGCACCTTGCAGCAAGGTGTATGTATGGACTCGGCGCATTCTTAAATTGACCGGGTTATACAGGTTTGTTTTTAATTCTCGGCAAATGGATTCTTACTCGACTAAACAAATTAAATCCTTCTTGTGGATTAATTGATTATTTCTTGTTGGATATGATATAGAAACGTTTCATTTAGTAAAACGATTTACTTTTGATAACATTTTACATGAATTTATATTGAATAAGAAAATATTTATTTTATTTTGTATTGGCTGTTTAGAGATTTCATCTAAGCCTCGCTGAGAACGCACTGGGCGAACTTCACGAAAAAAAATAGTTGCGCGCCATTATAGGTAATTTCACAAATATTTGTAAACATTGATGATGCGTGTTTGGTTATTGTTAAAAATGTTGACTCGTAGTGAATAGAAAAGTGATAAATAGATTTGACGCCACTACATTCTTGGAGATGTACAAATATGTGAGTAAAACCTGTTGTCATCAATAACTAAAGGAAACAACTTAGGAGCCTGTAACATGTTCATTTTATGAAAAGGATTTTTTCCTCGCAAATGTGTTGAAAAACGTCGTATGACACGCGTGAGCTTTGATAATTACATCCTCGGCTCTATTATCACGCTCATCTGCGGTTCGCGTGACAATTCCGCCTCTGATGTAATGATCAACATACCTCACTTGTATCATAATGTACTATTCATCCATTTTCCTGGCCGCTGGAGCAGTACAATAATGACTTTTAACTTTTTAAATTTGCGCTCGGCCGTAACGAGGAACTCCACGGACTATTTTTGCTACAATAAGGCGGACATTTCCGAGCATATTTGAGAAAAATATGTTACTGTCAAAAATGTCATTATTGGCTTTTATTGCCGACTGTACCTTTCTGTATACCATCATCAACTACTCATTGAGACGATTCTAACGAGCCCAAACTCGATGGGGTTGCGTCGTTTAATTACAGAGTTTCTATGGCCACCTTCCAGCTCCATGTCATCATAATATTGCATTGTCATGCGATATACATATGCATGCAAAATTTCCGCTCAATCGGTCATCAATTTAACTTGCAATATTTGATTACAGACAGACAGACAACGGGACAGGTGAAAGTAAATAAAAGCTAGTAATATCAAAATTAGCTGAACACATTTGACTACATACATCCGCTGATATGTATACTAATCATAACTTGTTGAACTTGTTGATCTGTGATTAGCGTGGCTGGTAGAGTTAAGCCGTGTGGAGTAGGAAGCTACTTGCGATCTGATACTTTTTAACGCTGGAAGCTATATGAGCTAGGGAGTCTTGGCAATCACTTTACGTGTAATGTTTTTGGTGAGTTTCCATTTCTGTATTCCGAATTCATAGCAACTTCAAAACCAACCAACTTCTAGATAGTAGATAGGGACATTCCCTCCCCCTCCTCATGGTATTTCCTGCATTTCGGCTTACAGACCGAATCTTGGGCACTGTGATGGTCATGCGCTACTTGCCTTCAGCTCTTTCACGCATGCGGTTTCTTGATTTCCTACAAATTCACGATTTACGTACTAATCATTTCTTCGTTTGGTGTGCCATGTGTGCGCAAACTTGCACGAAACTAGTGCCGTGCCGACGGCCTCGTCCCACCAGCTTGTCCCTAAGGGCTAGGAAGCACTCCAAGACGGACAAGTACCTCGGGCCCAGTTGTTTCGAGACCGCAAATTTGCAATCCTCTCGGAACCGGGAGGAGGGCCGGATCGTCCGCCATGTTTATTCTATGTAGCTCATCAAGGGTTTGATAGAAAGGCGCCGGTAGGCCCCTCGCCGTAAGCATATCACACAGCGCCGCATGCGACACTGTGTCAAACGCCTTGGCGAAGTCCAATACCGCTATAAGGCACTATTTCAGCTTCTCCATGCAATCCCCCAATATCGCGCCCAAAACGGCCGTGTTCTATAAGGTGCCATCAGCAGTAGTGAACCCGCGCTGACGCGACCGCAAGCCAACAATCTTTTCGCCAGGAGCGCATGCATATGCCGAAGAGGTAACGACGCATTTATTTCGAACCATGGGTCCATAGGTATAAATTACAAATTACAAAATAAGTTTCGATTAAAAATAAAGATTAGGTACATTACAATATATCGAATAAAATCATTAAATTTGTAATATTAAAACAACACAATACAATTATCAGCTACAACATGTAAGTAGTTCCAGTGCTCCACCATCGGGCATTCCAACCTATCAACAATGGTATTCAGGAGGCTGTTGGCACTGCCTCGCCTGCGGCGCATCAGCTAAGCTCCCCCAGCCCAGCCGGCGACTACGTCTTTAATACAAGCAGCTTAGCTCAACATTTGGCAAAAATACTGTAGTTCTGAAACCTACTGGGATGTGTAGGGTAGGACAGAGTATTAAAAAAAAGCGGCCAAGTACGAGTCGGACTCGCACATGAAGGGTTCCGTGAAATAAATTGCGGTTTACGATTTATGACGTATTAAAAAAAAACTACTTATTAGATCTCGTTCAAACCAATTTTCCGTGTAAGTTTACATAGTAATGTACATCATATATTTTTTTTAGTTTTATCATTCTCTTATTTTAGAAGTTACAGGGGGGGGGACACAAATTTTACCACTTTGGAAGTGTCTCTCGCTCAAACTATTCAGTTTAGAAAAAAATGATGTTAGAAACCTCAATATCATTTTTGAAGAGTTTGCGCGAGAGACACTTCCAAAGTGGTAAAATGTGTGCCCCCCCCCCCCCCTGTAACTTCTAAAATAAGAGAATGATAAAACTGAAAAAAACTACCAACAAAAATTGGTTTGAACGAGATCTATGAAGTCGTTTTTTTTTAATACGTTATATATCGTAAAAAGCAATTTATGTAACGGAACCCTTCATGTGCGAGTCCGACTCGCACTTGGCCGCTTTTTAAACCACGTTCCGGTACAATTTTGGGGGCGGTGAAGCTCCCCCCGGTGGGATGCGGAGAATTGATACAATTTAACACTCTATCCCTCCCTACACATCCCAATAGATTTCTGAACTACAGTATTTTTGCCAAATTTTCCATTCATTTCGATATAGGTTGCCTGTATTACTTCAGCACAAAGATTGTTCGACACAGCCGCAGCTCAAACGGGATCTCACCCTTCGCCATCCAGGCATTGAACAATTCCGCCTTATGGGCCACAGAAACCAAACGCCAGTCTTCCGGCCGAATACCATCCGGCGCTGGCGCTGTCTGCAAGTCAATACGACGCCTTCACCTCATCTGCTGAGAAAGGCGCCCACAGCTGAGAATAATAGCGTGTCTGCCCTCCGTACTTTTTTTTTAAGAGGGGAAAATGCTTTTCGCATACCACCAGGGTGCGGGGATGGACCCTGGTGGTTATGTGGGACTCCCATGTCGGCTGATGAGGCCTACTAAAAACCCCTCTATTTGCCGCCTCTGCGCTATAAAGCGAGGCCACGGGAACGCCCTGGGCACACTTCCGCAACCTCGCCAGCGGCTGTCCGCACTGCGGACTCAACTCCGGGGAAGTCATTTCCCCCTACCTCAGCAAAGGGGCGCACCGAGAGACGGCACGCCCGCCACTCAGGGATCTTTGTGTAGGCGACAGACGTCCCCGTGCCCGTCGCCCACAGGTACCCTTATGGGGGAAATCGGCGGTCGTAGGCCAACCGCCGTCGCCCCACGCGTTTGCGGCGCATCGGTTGGGAGGCCGGATTGTCCTCCCTCACACGCTCCGCTGCCTCCTTCTGCGTCATCACGTCCTCGCAGAAGGAAGCCGCCGCCTTCCACGACCTGTCGCTCCCCACCATGGCTTCCACCACGGCGGGCAGGGAGAGGTCATGCCCCACCACGGCCACGAGTGTGGCCCGCTGCTCTGCCCAAGCTGGGCACACCGCCAGCGTGTGCTGCGCCGTATCTTCGGCGTCGCCGCACTCATGGCATTCCGCTGTCGGTTCCCGTCCCGCCACCCTGCACAGATATCTCCCGAAACAGCCTGACCTCCGTACTACTCCAACCGACGCAAGTCAGCCAAATCCGGTGTGGGACCTAACCTGAAGCATCCGACACCCTCTCCAGGATAGGACGCCAATAGACCTCCAACTCCTCCAGACTGTGCGAAACAGCCCGACACGCGCCATCAATAATCTCAGCAGCCGCACGGCTCCTGCACCCTCGCGTACTCAGCCCTCCGCATCTTCCGCTTCGACAACTGGACAGTATCAAGTCCACAGTCGTTCTCGGTCAAGTGCTGAGGTTGCCCCGCAACACCCAATGCAGCGTCTCGCTTGGCCTGTCTTATAGCCACCCTTTGCAGGAGCCCGGCTAAGACCGCCGGGTTGCACTCGGCCCCTGACTAGGCGTCGCTGGATGCTCATCAACAACCGACGGCGAGCCAAGTGCCATGGCAACATCGAGAACCGGCTGAGCCTTATACTCGGCAAGATACGACTGTACCAAAGCCTTGCACGCAGGCTGTTTCCTCCGCCCCTTGATGCCATTAATTTTTTTTTTGTTTTTGCCCTGTTTGGCCGGTTTCGCGGTCAGTTACAGAATTGTTACGATACAGCCTCTCCGGGGGCCGTATGGGCCGCCCAGGAGGAAGAAAGAAAGGAAAAGGAAGAAAAAGTATACAAGAATAAAGACGAGAGGAGAAAAAAAAAGAGAAAAAAAGAAAAAAGGAGTCAAAAGAAAAAAAAAATAAAAAAAAAAGATAAGAAGAAAAATTAACAAAAAAAGAGAAAATGCCATCCAGAGTCCTACCGAACTCCGGGAGATCACGGAGCAGCTCAAAGTCCCCATTGGATCTGCCCCAGGAATTACCCTGAGACCATGTATAGGCCCACAGCCCACACCTAGCTGCTGTGCAAATGGCCTCCCTGTGTTAAAAGAGCTGTGGCAAGATTATTTCTATTTCTTGTACTTGGAGCAATTTATCTCTTATGGAGGGAGGGCTGCTAACCCACGAATCGCACACCAGCATCGCAAGGACCCCACCGAAGTGGCTGGCTATACTTGAGTACCCATGACACTGGGACACCCCATCGGATCTGCTGCTACGCAACCATTAATAAGGCCCACAGCTAGGGGTTATACCTAGCTGCTGTGCAATGCCCCCCCCTGCACGTGCGCCTCAGGTGCAGATGTCGCACAAGCTACGGCAGAGGCGTCTAACGAGTGTTAGCCGTGGCGTGGCCCCCCCTCCCTGTCAGTTTCTGCAGCGTTGCCTCTTGCAGGCCAGTGATAGAAGTTGGGACCTATGGTACTCGTATCTCCCTAACAAAAAAATATGGGTGGCTTGGCTGTTGTGTAGAACCACACAACAGCCACCGAACCCAACAAAAGTGCTGATCTTGTGCCCCGACTTCGTCCTGCGCTCTCTGCCTAGAGGAGGAAACCACCCATGAGTAACTATGACTCTGGGCTCGTCGCCCTCGCAACCCGTTCCCGTATATGGACAACGGGGGTGTAAAAAAAAATTACCTGTTGAATTTCTACACGTTGCGATTCAGAGCACTGGGTAAAAATCACATTGCGTCAACGTCAACCAACACCCGCGAGGGCCATCGCAATGCTTTGTTTTATTTGCTTTGATTTCCGTTCGATGTCCGCGCGCGATGACGCCTCGTTCACCACCTTCACGTCGTCGGCATATGCAATCAAATGCAATCCTCGGGTCGCGGCAGAAGCAGGAGATCGTTCAGGATACACTTCCTCAGCATGAGCCACATCTCGTCTGACGTGGCCTTCCACGCCCACTTGACTATTGCTGCCGTGATACCATCGGTAGCTGGAGCCGTGTTAAGCAGGGAGCGCACGATGCGCTCGACCGTCTCCTTTTCGAGAGCTGCCATGTCGCGGCCGGATGGCGCGAAGGCAGCTGCTACACGGACAGACTGGTGATAGATGGTATCCCTCTGCGGCTGGTCGTCTGGATACAGCGTCTGAAGGAAACAGACGGGGGGGGGGGGTGTCGTTACCAAACTCGGCAATCTGGCGAAAGAAATCCAACTCTGCCTGCTTCATGGCGTCCTTGTATCTCCCCGAAGGCCACGAAGGTCATCATGAAGCCGCTGCTCAGTCATCCCTCCTACGCATCGTGACTGTTGCCTCTCGCGCCGAGCTCGGTTGATCATAGGTCGAAAAAGCCCGGGGTCCAGCATTCATACCTGCCATCGACCTTTGCCGCAACGCCTCAAAATCTCCCGGGCAGTGCGCAGCAAGATCTCCGAATATCGTTCGCAGTACCTGGAGGCGGGAAGGCCTGGGTGAATCCTGTCCATACAAGAGTGACGTGTCGAACAAAAGTTGGCCCAATTGACTCCACGCGTCCGGAACAGCGGCAGCACAAGTCCTGAAGACTCACTGGCTCTCGAGTCTAACCTGCCGAAGACTGTTTTGAAGGTGATTAGCTGGTGATCGCTGAGGCTGGCGCCTTCATGTACTGTCCAGTCGCACACGTTTATTCCTCTTGTAGAAATGGTCAAAAACGTTTTACGTACTGTTTGGCCCGCTGAAGGTCGGCGGCTGTCCCGATACATTGTGCAGAAGCAGATCTTTGCCGAGTATGAAGCCCTCCATTTGGTTTCTTCTGTACCCCCGAACCCGGTCCACGTCCAGTATACTGTTTCCTATCGCAGTGCCACATAGGCGAGTGAGCGTTGCTATCAACTCCTACGAGAGTTCAACTCCTACTTGAGTAGGTTTGCCGGAAAGGCGTTGAAGAACCGATTCTAGGTGTGCTATGTGGCGACCGATATCATGACTATACTGGAAGTATGCTGTGCGTGTGCGACGTGGACTACCAGGCAGTGCTCGTTGCTCAGATGATGTAGAAGCGTGACTGCGATCGCGCGATTCAGTACCAAGACGCCAGCCTTGGGGTTGATGCCACACTGCGGAATTCCGGGCCGACTATTGTACTGTTCCTGGACAAGTACCAAGTCGAGTCGGTGCGAACTCGCTACCACCGGAAGTTCTGCGGTGGCTGCTTTCGAGCCCTGTAAGTTGAGCTGCCCGAACGAAATACATTCGGTGCCCTCATCTGCTAGCGTCTTTGCCGCTTCCTGCTGCTCGGCATGAAGCAGGGCGGGGCAGTTAGCGGCTGCGGTGGTGTGTGTCACCGCCTCCGATCGCTTGAATCGTTTGCAGGTCGCACACCATTTGTGGCAGTGGCAGAGGTATCAACCATGCTAGGAGCCAATGATGGACAGTCTTGCGCAGGGCGGGCGGTCGATGACAGTATGCCGCCCACTGGCGGAACCGTGGACGGCCTTCTGCTGCCAAGCCTCCTGCGGATTGCTTACTCGGGCGATGTAAAGAGCCGCTTCTGGGAACCTGCTGGCAACGCCCGTGGTAGAGTCGAGACTGGGGTGCCCTGGAGTGGGGAGCGGGCCAGTGAAAAACGGCTTCATCGGGTCCGTTGATGCCCCTTCTTCAAGCATACGTTCGAGGACCACCCGCTACTCCTCTTTCCGGGTCATCTCTTCGGCTATGAGCAGCCGCTGCTGCTGCTCCGCACCGTCGTCTTTATCCATCCTACCGACTTAACGCTCCAAGTCCCAGGCAACCGGTTCTTGTATATAGTAAAAATAAAAATATGAAATTAACTTGACGAACGTCAAACGCACGTGCACGACTGCTCAAGCCGTACGTGACAGATGACAGACGTCAAACGTCACACCATCGCGTGCCTAACATCACAGCGCACGCGGTCGTAACCTCAGAACACGTGTTATTAATAATCTAGATATCCAATTAAAAATTACGTAGGGAGATCAGGAACGCAATTTCAGTGAGATTAAGCTATTATGAATAGATAACAGTAGGTACCTTTTAAGAGCCGGGGTATGACGATTTAACATCCCCCGCGCTTACACTCTGGCCGTAACCAAAACACTATTAAATCCTTAACTGTATGGCAAAAAACACTGAATACACGTAAACAATATTAATAAACCACCAAGGAACAAATTGAGAAAGAAAAAAAAATTTGAAATAACAATATAGCACAAAACACCACGTATTTAAGAATTAACAATTTTTAAATACGGAGCGTACTCTCGACACGGCTGCACGCCACAACGAGCCGACGCCGAGATAGTTAGACACTTGAAATTTTCACAGATGATGTATTTCTGTTGCCGCTATAACAACAAATACTAATAATTTACTTTAAAAACAAAATTTTATCAAACTTCAAATCAGTAGCCAAATTGCTTCAAGTATCCCTCGATTTCTCCAGGATCCCATCATCAGAACTGGATTTTGGTGACAACGGGACCAATCTGGAAGTATATACTTTCAAACAAAGAAAAAAATGTTCAAATCGGTTCATAAATTAACGAGTTATCGCGTAACAAACACACACGAATTGAAAACCTTCTCCTTTTTTGAAGTCGATTAAAAAACAGAATGCGAGTCCGACTTTTTTTTCTTATTAGATGACGAGGAACTTGGCTATTTTTCTTTTAAATACAACTTCCGTAGTCTAGTCACCGCCCCTTAGCATAGGTACATATTTGAACCCCCGGTTGCCTTAAAATTGGCCGGGTAAATTTTGGTTCTCTGATGTTAAAAAAAAGCGGCCAAGTGCGAGTCGGACTCGCACATGAAGGGTTCCGTGAAATAAATTGCGGTTTACGATTTATGACGTATTAAAAAAAAACTACTTACTAGATCTCGTTCAAACCAATTTTCGGTGGAAGTTTACATGGTAATGTACATCATATATTTTTTTTAGTTTTATCATTTTCTTATTTTAGAAGTTACAGGGGGGGGGGGGACACACATTTTACCACTTTGGAAGTGTCTCTCGCGCAAACTATTCAGTTTAGAAAAAAAATATATAAGAAACCTCAATATCATTTTTGAAGACCTATCCATAGATATAGATACCCCACACGTATGGGTTTGATGAAAAAAATTTTTTTGAGTTTCGGTTCTGAGTATGGGGACCCCTAAAACTTATTGTTTTTTTTCGATTTTTGTGTGAAAATCTTAATGCGGTTCACAGAAAACATCTACTTACCAAGTTTAAACAGTATAGCTCGTATAGTTTCGGAAAAAAGTGGCTGTGACATACGGACGGACAGACAGACAGACGGATATGACGAATCTATAAGGGTTCCGTTTTTTGCCATTTGGCTACGGAACCCTAAAAAGCCGGCCAAGTGCGAGTCGGACTCGCGCACGAAGAATTCCGATCCATTATCTATAAAAACGGCAAAAAATCACGTTTGTTGTATGACAGCCCCCTTAAATATTTATTTTATTCCATTTTTTAGTATTTGTTGTTATAGCAGCAACAGAAACACATTATCTGTGAAAATTTCAACTGTAACTATCACGGTTCATGAGATACAGCCTGGTGACGGACGGACAGACAGACAGGCAGACGGACGGATAGGGGAGTATGTAAAGAGGCTACGTTCCACGCACAAATCAAAGTCGGGGCTAAAGAGAACCTACTCTGAGGACCGGCTGTCCGTGCACGATTCACGAGGAGTCCACCGCCCCTTAGCCTGCGTGGACCTCGGTTGCCATAAAATTGGCCGGGTAAAAATTTGGTACTTTGGTGTTATAAAAATCAGAGGCTACCTACCACTCACAACACAATGTCGGGGCGTAAGCGCTGAGGCCCGGCTACCCCACCCCCCAGGTCCCCCCGACAACGCAAATACTAATCCGCCGACCCAACAGTGGCGGTCATCTGGTTAAACCGTGTCCAGTTCATATGTGAACCACGCAACAGTAGGCCTGGAACAACTTGGCATGCCTTCTCCGAAAGCCCAAGGAGTGTCTTGAAGCCCCGAACGGACCTACTACTCCACACACCGCGCCAGGAAAGAAAGAAAGGAAGAGGAAGAAAAAGTATACAAGAATAAAGACGATAGAAGGAGAAAAAAAATATTTAAAAAAAAGGTTTTTTATTTATAAATACGGCGCGCACTCTCGTCCGCACGTCCGCAATGAGCCGACGCCGAGGCGAGCAGATAGGGACAATGAGAATCATTCATGCGCGTCAATAATTAGATGACGAGGCATTTGGCTATTACTCCAACGCCACATTGTGCGTTATGGTCCACCCAGGGGGAAGAAAGGAAAGAAAAGGAAAAAGGATACAAGAATAAAGACGATCGAAGGAAAAAAAGAATAATAAGAGAAAAAGAGAAAGAGAAAAATAGAGCAAACAGAAAAAGGAGAGAAAAAAGACAAAAGAGAATAAAGATAAAAGAAAAAAACAAAAAAATAGAAAACAGAAAAATTGAAACAAGAAAAGGAGAAAAATGAGAAAAAAGAAAAAAGGAGGAAAAAAGAAAGAAAAAATAGAAAAATAAAAGAAGGAGAATAAAGAAGAGAAAATGCCATCCAGAGTCCTACCGAACTCCGGGAGAGCACGGAACAGCTAAAAGTTACCGCAAACACCATCTTCAAGAACAAGGTGTGCTTCAGTCTTCACCACCTCTTCGTCACGCCACCGGCGTTTCGCCACAATAGGAGCAACCTCGTCATTAACTTGGATAGGATGGGCCCGGCGCTTATGCACCCTTAAACCTATCAGTGTGCGGAACCCACTACCGCATACCAGACACAGGTGACCTGCTTCACCTGCCGGTGCGAGATACTTGCGCTCACAGCCTCCGGGGGTAGAGCTATGGCAAGAATATCCCCCCCCCCAAGATACGACTGTATCAAAGCCTTGCACTCAGGCTGTTTCCTCCGCCCTTTAATACCATCGTTTATGGTTTCTTGTTCTTTGTTTTTGCCCTGTTTGGCCTGCATCGCGGGCATCGCGGCCGGTAAGAGAATTGTTGCGGTACAGCCTCTGGGGGCCTTATGGGCGGCCACCCAGGGGGAACAGAGAACGGAAAAGGAAGAAAAAGGATACAAGTATAAAGACGATAGAAAGAGATAAAAAAAGAAAAAAAAGAGAATAAATAATGCGCTTGTCTCACTGCTTTTATAAAAAATCCAAATTTGCTAGAACAAAGATTCACCGGTGTTCCTCTTCTACAAGCGACACCACATTCATTCTACAGTGGCGGGGCATTGGTGAATCAACAAGGAAGGCCGCCTTTTTTTTTTTTGTTGACGCAGAGCCTTTACTCCTCTCCCCGGACCCGGGGAAGGCCCAGGGGGTATGTGCGACTCGCCCTTATAAGGTAATACCCAATAAACCACTCTGCGGCGTTGACCCTCACTACCGTTAAGGGGGGCATCATGGGATCGCTAGCATTCTACCACGATGCCCCCCGGAACGAAGGCCACCTAGCTAATGGCTTATATACGTGTACGGACGGACAGACGGACAGACAGACAGGCAGAGGGACGGATAGGGGAGTATATAAAGAGGCTACGTTCCACGCACAAATCAAAGTCGGGGCGAAAGAGAACCTACTCTGAGGACCGGCTGTGCGTGCACGATTCACGAGGAGTCCACCGCCCCTTAGCCTGCGTGGACCTCGGTTGCCATAAAATTGGCCGGGTAAAAATTTGGTACTTTGGTGTTATAAAAATCAGAGGCTACCTACCACTCACAACACAATGTCGGGGCGTAAGCGCTGAGGCCCGGCTACCCCACCCCCCAGGTCCCCCCGACAACGCAAATACTAATCCGCCGACCCAACAGTGGCGGTCATCTGGTTAAACCGTGTCCAGTTCATATGTGAACCACGCAACAGTAGGCCTGGAACAACTTGGCATGCCTTCTCCGAAAGCCCAAGGAGTGTCTTGAAGCCCCGAAGGGACCTACTACTCCACACACCGCGCCAGGAAAGAAAGAAAGGAAGAGGAAGAAAAAGTATACAAGAATAAAGACGATAGAAGGAGAAAAAAAATATTAAAAAAAAAAGTTTTTTATTTATAAATACGGCGCGCACTCTCGTCCGCACGTCCGCAATGAGCCGACGCCGAGGCGAGCAGATAGGGACATTGAGAATCATTCATGCGCGTCAATAATTAGATGACGAGGCATTTGGCTATTACTCCAACGCCACATTGTGCGTTATGGTCCACCCAGGGGGAAGAAAGGAAAGAAAAGGAAAAAGGATACAAGAATAAAGACGATCGAAGGAAAAAAAAGAATAATAAGAGAAAAAGAGAAAGAGAAAAATAGAGCAAACAGAAAAAGGAGAGAAAAAAGAGAATAAAGATAAAAGAAAAAAACAAAAAAATAGAAAACAGAAAAATTGAAAAAAGAAAAGGAGAAAAATGAGAAAAAAGAAAAAAGGAGGAAAAAAGAAGGAGAAAATAGAAAAAGAAAAGAAGGAGAATAAAGAAGAGAAAATGCCATCCAGAGTCCTACCGAACTCCGGGAGAGCACGGAACAGCTAAAAGTTACCGCAAACACCATCTTCAAGAACAAGGTGTGCTTCAGTCTTCACCACCTCTTCGTCACGCCACCGGCGTTTCGCCACAATAGGAGCAACCTCGTCATTAACTTGGATAGGATGGGCCCGGCGCTTATGCACCCTTAAACCTATCAGTGTGCGGAACCCACTACCGCATACCAGACACAGGTGACCTGCTTCACCTGCCGGTGCGAGATACTTGCGCTCACAGCCTCCGGGGGTAAGCTATGGCAAGAATATCCCCCCCTAGTATCAAAGCCTTGCACGCAGGCTGTTTCCTCCGCCCTTTAATACCATCGTTTATGGTTTCTTGTTCTTTGTTTTTGCCCTGTTTGGCCTGCATCGCGGGCATCGCGGCCGGTAAGAGAATTGTTGCGGTACAGCCTCTGGGGGCCTTATGGGCGGCCACCCAGGGGGAACAGAGAACGGAAAAGGAAGAAAAAGGATACAAGTATAAAGACGATAGAAAGAGATAAAAAAAGAAAAAAAAGAGAATAAATAATGCGCTTGTCTCACTGCCCCTTAGCTTTTATAAAAAATCCAAATTTGCTAGAACAAAGATTCACCGGTGTTCCTCTTCTACAAGCGACACCACATTCATTCTACAGTGGCGGGGCATTGGTGAATCAACAAGGAAGGGCGCCTTTTTTTTTTGTTGACGCAGAGCCTTTACTCCTCTCCCCGGACCCGGGGAAGGCCCAGGGGGTATGTGCGACTCGCCCTTAAAAGGTAATACCCACTAAACCACTCTGCGGCGTTGACCCTCACTACCGTTAAGGGGGGCATCATGGGATCGCTAGCATTCTACCACGATGCCCCCCGGAACGAAGGCCACCTAGCTAATGGCTTATATACGTGTACGGACGGACAGACAGACAGGCAGAGGGACGGATAGGGGAGTATATAAAGAGGCTACGTTCCACGCACAAATCAAAGTCGGGGCGAAAGAGAACCTACTCTGAGGACCGGCTGTGCGTGCACGATTCACGAGGAGTCCACCGCCCCTTAGCCTGCGTGGACCTCGGTTGCCATAAAATTGGCCGGGTAAAAATTTGGTACTTTGGTGTTATAAAAATCAGAGGCTACCTACCACTCACAACACAATGTCGGGGCGTAAGCGCTGAGGCCCGGCTACCCCACCCCCCAGGTCCCCCCGACAACGCAAATACTAATCCGCCGACCCAACAGTGGCGGTCATCTGGTTAAACCGTGTCCAGTTCATATGTGAACCACGCAACAGTAGGCCTGGAACAACTTGGCATGCCTTCTCCGAAAGCCCAAGGAGTGTCTTGAAGCCCCGAACGGACCTACTACTCCACACACCGCGCCAGGAAAGAAAGAAAGGAAGAGGAAGAAAAAGTATACAAGAATAAAGACGATAGAAGGAGAAAAAAAATATTTAAAAAAAAGGTTTTTTATTTATAAATACGGCGCGCACTCTCGTCCGCACGTCCGCAATGAGCCGACGCCGAGGCGAGCAGATAGGGACAATGAGAATCATTCATGCGCGTCAATAATTAGATGACGAGGCATTTGGCTATTACTCCAACGCCACATTGTGCGTTATGGTCCACCCAGGGGGAAGAAAGGAAAGAAAAGGAAAAAGGATACAAGAATAAAGACGATCGAAGGAAAAAAAGAATAATAAGAGAAAAAGAGAAAGAGAAAAATAGAGCAAACAGAAAAAGGAGAGAAAAAAGACAAAAGAGAATAAAGATAAAAGAAAAAAACAAAAAAATAGAAAACAGAAAAATTGAAAAAAGAAAAGGAGAAAAATGAGAAAAAAGAAAAAAGGAGGAAAAAAGAAAGAAAAAATAGAAAAAGAAAAGATAGAGAATAAAGAAGAGAAAATGCCATCCAGAGTCCTACCGAACTCCGGGAGAGGACGGAACAGCTAAAAGTTACCGCAAACACCATCTTCAAGAACAAGGTGTGCTTCAGTCTTCACCACCTCTTCGTCACGCCACCGGCGTTTCGCCACAATAGGAGCAACCTCGTCATTAACTTGGATAGGATGGGCCCGGCGCTTATGCACCCTTAAACCTATCAGTGTGCGGAACCCACTACCGCATACCAGACACAGGTGACCTGCTTCACCTGCCGGTGCGAGATACTTGCGCTCACAGCCTCCGGGGGTAGAGCTATGGCAAGAATATCCCCCCCCCCCCCCCCCCCCCCCCCCCAAGATACGACTGTACCAAAGCCTTGCACGCAGGCTGTTTCCTCCGCCCTTTAATACCATCGTTTATGGTTTCTTGTTCTTTGTTTTTGCCCTGTTTGGCCTGCATCGCGGGCATCGCGGCCGGTACGAGAATTGTTGCGGTACAGTCTCTGGGGGCCTTATGGGCGGCCACCCAGGGGGAACAGAGAACGGAAAAGGAAGAAAAAGGATACAAGTATAAAGACGATAGAAAGAGATAAAAAAAGAAAAAAAAGAGAATAAATAATGCGCTTGTCTCACTGCCCCTTAGCTTTTATAAAAAATCCAAATTTGCTAGAACAAAGATTCACCGGTGTTCCTTATCTACAAGCGACACCACATTCATTCTACAGTGGCGGGGCATTGGTGAATCAACAAGGAAGGCCGCCTTTTTTTTTTCGTTGACGCAGAGCCTTTACTCCTCTCCCCGGACCCGGGGAAGGCCCAGGGGGTATGTGCGACTCGCCCTTATAAGGTAAGCCCACTAATCCACTCTGCGGCGTTGACCCTCACTACCGTTAAGGGGGGCATCATGGGATCGCTAGCATTCTACCACGATGCCCCCCGGAACGAAGGCCACCTAGCTAATGGCTTATATACGTGTACGGACGGACAGACAGACAGGCAGACGGACGGATAGGGGAGTATATAAAGAGGCTACGTTCCACGCACAAATCAAAGTCGGGGCGAAAGAGAACCTACTCTGAGGACCGGCTGTGCGTGCACGATTCACGAGGAGTCCACCGCCCCTTAGCCTGCGTGGACCTCGGTTGCCATAAAATTGGCCGGGTAAAAATTTGGTACTTTGGTGTTATAAAAATCAGAGGCTACCTACCACTCACAACACAATGTCGGGGCGTAAGCGCTGAGGCCCGGCTACCCCACCCCCCAGGTCCCCCCGACAACGCAAATACTAATCCGCCGACCCAACAGTGGCGCTCATCTGGTTAAACCGTGTCCAGTTCATATGTGAACCACGCAACAGTAGGCCTGGAACAACTTGGCATGCCTTCTCCGAAAGCCCAAGGAGTGTCTTGAAGCCCCGAACGGACCTACTACTCCACACACCGCGCCAGGAAAGAAAGAAAGGAAGAGGAAGAAAAAGTATACAAGAATAAAGACGATAGAAGGAGAAAAAAAATATTTAAAAAAAAGGTTTTTTATTTATAAATACGGCGCGCACTCTCGTCCGCACGTCCGCAATGAGCCGACGCCGAGGCGAGCAGATAGGGACAATGGGAATCATTCATGCGCGTCAATAATTAGATGACGAGGCATTTCGCTATTATTCCAAAGCCACATTGTGCGTTATGGTCCACCCAGGGGGAAGAAAGGAAGAAAAAGGAAAAAGGATACAAGAATAAAGACGATCGAAGGAAAAAAAGAATAATAAGAGAAAAAGAGAAAGAGAAAAATAGAGCAAACAGAAAAAAGAGAGAAAAAAGAGAATAAACATAAAAGAAAAAAACAAAAAAATAGAAAACAGAAAAATTGAAAAAAGAAAAGGAGAAAAATGAGAAAAAAGAAAAAAGGAGGAAAAAAGAAGGAGAAAATAGAAAAAGAAAAGAAGGAGAATAAAGAAGAGAAAATGCCATCCAGAGTCCTACCGAACTCCGGGAGAGCACGGAACAGCTAAAAGTTACCGCAAACACCATCTTCAAGAACAAGGTGTGCTTCAGTCTTCACCACCTCTTCGTCACGCCACCGGCGTTTCGCCACAATAGGAGCAACCTCGTCATTAACTTGGATAGGATGTGCCCGGCGCTTATGCACCCTTAAACCTATCAGTGTGCGGAACCCACCTACCGCATACCAGACACAGGTGACCTGCTTCACCTGCCGGTGCGAGATACTTGCGCTCACAGCCTCCGGGGGTAGAGCTATGGCAAGAATATCCCCCCCCCCCAAGATACGACTGTATCAAAGCCTTGCACGCAGGCTGTTTCCTCCGCCCTTTAATACCATCGTTTATGGTTTCTTGTTCTTTGTTTTTGCCCTGTTTGGCCTGCATCGCGGGCATCGCGGGCATCGCGGCCGGTAAGAGAATTGTTGCGGTACAGCCTCTGGGGGCCTTATGGGCGGCCACCCAGGGGGAACAGAGAACGGAAAAGGAAGAAAAAGGATACAAGTATAAAGACGATAGAAAAAGATAAAAAAAGAAAAAAAAGAGAATAAATGATGCGCTTGTCTCACTGCCCCTTAGCTTTTATAAAAAATCCAAATTTGCTAGAACAAAGATTCACCGGTGTTCCTCTTCTACAAGCGACACAACATTAATTCTACAGTGGCGGGGCATTGGTGAATCAACAAGGAAGGCCGCCTTTTTTTTTGACGCAGAGCCTTTACTCCTCTCCCCGGACCCGGGGAAGGCCCAGGGGGTATGTGCGACTCGCCCTTATAAGGTAATACCCACTAAACCACTCTGCGGCGTTGACCCTCACTACCGTTAAGGGGGGCATCATGGGATCGCTAGCATTCTACCACGATGCCCCCCGGAACGAAGGCCACCTAGCTAATGGCTTATATACGTGTACGGACGGACAGACAGACAGGCAGACGGACGGATAGGGGAGTATATAAAGAGGCTACGTTCCACGCACAAATCAAAGTCGGGGCGAAAGAGAACCTACTCTAAGGACCGGCTGTCCGTGCACGATTCACGAGGAGTCCACCGCCCCTTAGCCTGCGTGGACCTCGATTGCCATAAAATTGGCCGGGTAAAAATTTGGTACTTTGGTGTTATAAAAATCAGAGGCTACCTACCACTCACAACACAATGTCGGGGCGTAAGCGCTGAGGCCCGGCTACCCCACCCCCCAGGTCCCCCCGACAACGCAAATGCTAATCCGCCGACCCAACAGTGGCGGTCATCTGGTTAAACCGTGTCCAGTTCATATTCAGCACTTGGCCAGGAATAATCAGACATGCCTTGTTCGGGAGCCCGAGTAGTGTTTTAAGGTCCGTAACGGACTTACTACTCCAAACAACCCGCCAGGAAATGGTGCAGGGGGTTGTGCGCACTCAGGACCAGGAAGTCCCAGTATACCCGCAACTTTCTCAACAAGCTCAACATGGTTTCCGTACTTTTTACGTTTCTCATAATGTGCATTGTTCAGAGGAATGCGGCCCGAAACCACTTGCGCATCCACAATAACCCCCAGACCACCCTTCACGGCTATGATATCCGGCTTCCGAAGGCCGACCGATGTGCGTATGTTAGGCTCCATTTGGACCTTCCAACCCCGGCTCTCCACCGTATTTGCGACAAAACGAGCCACACAGTTATGACACTGCTGGATGGTGTGAGCCGTAGTCTCCTGCACCCTGCAACCCGCGCGGCACAGAAGTTCCGACTCACGACCCACCACTCTACGGCCCCGCAAGTTTCTGAGTTTCGATGGGAGCGCATTTATATGGCAGTGCACGAACTGCACGAAGTCCCGGCCTGTATACTCCATGCATCGCTCCCTGATCCACTTAGTGGACTCAGAGGCACGCGACGATTCACGAAGCTCGTAACCGTCGCAAGATGTATGGAGCTTTTCCCGCCAAAACTGGCTCACTGATCTTCGGTGTGAGATTGGGTGTTCCGCAGATAGTCTCTGAAATTGGAGCAAACCCCACTTCAACTTTTTACGGATCTTGTCAGATCTGGCGGCAGCCCGAGCAACCTGCCACTCCGACGAACTCAAACGACCGAACCTCTTGACAATGAGGTCCGGAATCCAAGCCCGAAGGGAAGGCACACCCAAGCCACCGGCCGCAGTTGAAGCGTGGAAATACGCTACAGGCACATCTTTATGGAGCCGTAACCACGCACGCACTGAGTCCCGGATCTGGAGGTGGATGGAGCATTCTTAGGCGATCGACCGAAATTTTGTCTTGTGATCTCAAGCCGCTGTTGCGGTTTGAGCGGAGCCTTTTTGATGTTCTCCAAAGCCGCTCCAATTAAACACTCTAACCTCTCGCTTCCAGCCGCAGAGAAGTCAACTCCCAGATAGCGCCAACGCTCAACGCAAGAAACTTGTTTAAGTTATCTACCACCGATCTTGAAAGTGTTTACAGTGAGAAACTTGTGCTTCTTAACATGGCAATTGGGCACCATCGAGAGGACGGAGCACTTGGGACGGTTCAACGTGAGACCCATCATCACCCCCATCCTGTCAACACAATCCAAAGACTCTTGCAGCCCAGCTCTCGAACCTCCTCCTCCTAAGAGGACGAGGTCATCGGCATAGGCCAAAGCGGAAACACGTTCCCCCTCCAGCCTGTAGTCTACCTCACTGGGCAGTGCTGCAAGTACTACGTCAAGAACAAGGTTAAACAGGACGGGCGACAATGGGTCCCCCTGGCGGACCCCGTGACCCACAACCACAGGAGGGCTGGACTCACCATTCACAACAAGCGTAGTGCTCGCCGATCTATAGAGTCCTGCCACATAATAACAGAACTGCCCAGGCAGGCCCCTCGCCTTGAGCAAGTCAGACAGCGCCGCATGCGACACTGTGTCAAATGCCTTAGCGAAGTCTAGCACCGCCACATGACACTCCCTAAGATTCTTCGTGGAGTCACCCAATATTGCGTCAAGCAGTGTTTCCTAACGTGCCATCGGCCGTTATGAACCCGCGCTGACGTATATCGGGTGGGCAGCAAGCCAACAACCTCTTCGCCAGGAGCGCATGCATGTGTCGGAGAGGTACCGACGCGATAGTAATCAGCCAGTACTCCCCCGGCGCAGCAGGCGCATCCGTCCTCGGCACAAAGATTGATCGACACTGCCTTAGTTCGCTGGGAATCTCACCCTTCACCACCCACGCGTTGAACAATTCCGCCTTATGAGCTACAGAAACAGACCGCCAGTCCTCAGCACGAATTCCGTCCGGTCCTGGTGCTGTGTTGAAGTCAATGCGAGACGCTCTAATCTCCTCTGGAAAAAAGGGCGCCAACGGCTGAGAAAAGTCGCAAGCCTGTCCCCCGTTGTCCACAGTCCGACGTAAGTCGGCCAGGGCTTTTGGTGTGGGCCCCGGTGCATCAGACACCTTCTCCAGATGCGGTCGCCAATAAGCTTCCAACTCCCCAAGACTGTGCCCGACACTCCTGTACAATGATCTCAGCCGCTGCACGGCTACGACACTTACGGTACATTGCCTGTACCCTCGCGTACTCTGCTCTACGCCGCATCCGCCCGGACATCCGTGCGATCTCAATGCTAAGGCCGTCATCGGTCTGATTTTGACGCCGCCCCGCAGCCCGTCGCTGAGAACCTCGCTCGGCCAACCTGCTCGACGCACCTCGTAAAAGGGACCCTAGCACATCCGCCGCACTCCGTCCCCCGCCACTAACGCAGGATGCTCATCAGCGGACGGCAGCGATTCTAGTGGCACATCCGGCAAGGCATCAGGTGTTGCTTCAACTTGAATATCCGGCGCCACCTGATACTCGGCAAGGTACGGCTGCACCAAAACCTTGTACTGGGGATACCGCCTTCGTCCCTTTAAGGCCTCCAGGGTCCTTCCGAACTCAGGGAGAGCTTGGAACAGCTCCATGTTGCCGCAATCGCCCTGTTCATGAACAAGCCTTAGCCATGATGGCCACCTCCTCGTCACGCCATCGTCGCTTCGCCACTATAGGGGCGACGTCGTCATTGGCCTCTGCGCTACGCTTGTGCACGCCTAATCCAATCTTGGTTGTGAACGGTTTATCACATACTGGACACACGAAATCGGCAGGCATCACCACTGCCGACTCGCCACCACCGCGCTCGCTCACCCCGACGCGGATAATTTGCCCGACCGGTCCTCAGTGGAGGGGCCGGTGACAAATGTATTTCATTATTTGACTTCGGAGCAAGATATATCCGGGCTAAGGGGGCTGCTAACCCCCAGCGCCCAGTTCACACTCATTTTTTTCGCAAGGAACATCACAACAGCTTCCGCATGTGAACGTCGAGCATTCTCAACCTACGATCCGTAATCCGGCCGAGAACAACCCCATGCGCGAACCTCGGTATGAGGTGGCCCCTCACAATCGCCAATCTCTGTTGTGGCTTGAGGAGAGCTCTGGTGATGTTATCCAGAGCCTGCTGTATTGTATGCTCTATCGTCGCTTGGAAATCAACTCCGTCAGGGACCGTTGAGAGCACCGAGCACTTCCTATGGTTCAGTGTGAGACACATTAATTTCGCCGACTTTAACACTGTTAAGGCCCCCCCCTGCATTTCGGGCCTAGACCCTGCAAGGAGAACAAGGTCATCCGCGTACGCTAGAGCGGAAACACGTTCCCCCTGCAGTCTGTATCCGATCTCGAATGGTAATGATGCCAAAACCACGTCCATAACAATGTTAAATAACGCCGGCGATAATGAGTCACCCTGGCGAACCCCTTGGCGCACTTGTACAGGAAGGCTTCGTTGTAATATTAGAACAATCAAATTATATTTTTTATAAGACATACAGGAATCATAAAAATTATTAGAAATAAAAAAAATATCTTCTCATAACAAATTAAAAAATAATTTCCATCAGTTCGAATTATAGAAACTAAAATTGATTAACCTAAAGCACCTTCACAAACTACAAACACTATTAATAATATATATATATTAATACATATTATAATTTATATAACTTAAAATTAATAACATAAATAAATAAAACACTTAAAACTATAATATTTAACGATCTCGTTAATCCATTTATGCATTTGACACTTTTTGCGTTGCCTCACAAACCTACCCGTTTTAAAATAGCATCAGCACCTCAAGATTCCTTGCGTGATGCAAATTGATCGCGCAGATTGCCGCGGTGCCTCTAGGAGTTGGATGGGACCTACGGTGTCTCTCTGACAAACAATTATGTCCCCTTAATGGGTGGCTCCGGGTAGCGCAAGTCCACACTCGAACCCAAAAGTGCGCTGGATCTTATACCCTGATTCTCCCACTTACAGGATGACTGGATGAGGAACTAAAACGTCCTGATTCATGTATGCCGACAAATGATAGTTACTCCCGCCTTTTACACGCCTAACGTGAGCTTGAAATTCCCAGGAACAGTCTTGTGCTGTCCTTCGTTGTAGTAGGTATATACCACTAAAAACATTACATGTAAAGTGATTGACAAGACTCCCTAGCTCATATAGCTTTCAGCGTTAAAAAGATATCAGATCGCAAGTAGCGCCAAGCTTGCTACACCACACGGCTATTAACTCTACCAGCCACGCTCTACACATGGTGTCCGGCCACTTTTGGAAATATAGGGAAGTTTGTTCAGTAACTTAGGTACAATTCATGTGTTTAGTGGGTGGTGATCAAAAAAATTGTACTTAGTTAAGAGCATTCATCTAATCTACGCTTTAACTTTTCTCATTTTCATAACGGCAATTACCTGTATGGGTAATTGCCGTTACGAAAATGAGAAAAGTTAAAGCGTAGATAAGATTAAGGCTCTTATCTATGTATATTTTTTTTTGATCACCACCCTAGTATCTTTTTAACCCCCGACGGGTGTTATAAGTTTGACCTGTCTGTGGCATCGTAGCTCCTAAACAGGTCCATTCGTTTAGGAGCTACGATGCCACAGACAGACACATACACAGACACGTCAAACTTATAACTCCCCTTTTTCCGTCGGGAGTTAAATATGCAAAAACACATCTGCACACGCACACAAGTAGCTAAGCGGCGAATATCCACTATAACTGTGCGGATGCGAGGCGGTGAGCGGGGAAACATCCACCAATAGCATTACTGGGCGCGCGTCCCACCTTCACCACACTTAGCTCCCTTTTACATCTCTAGTATAAACGTCTATAACCTGCACATTTTCTCAAGCATCTTAAAATAGCAGTATTTGATGTCGAATTCCATGTCGTACCAGTAGTTGACAGCGATGCACCCGTGACTCTGCGTGACGTGGTGGAACCACAGGCTGGGTAAATACAGGCAGTCGCCTTTCTCTAGTCGCACCTTGTATTTGTGGGCCTTCTTAAATTGGGGGTATTTCGAGTAATCCGGCTGTTGGGGATCTGAAATGAGAAGGAATTAGTGAAACAACTTTCAAGTAATAAAATAATGATATAGACGTCAAAGAAAACTCAATCCTCTATAATATACTATAAAAACAAAGTTTTAACCGACTTCAAATCAGTAGCCAAATTGCTTCAAGTTTGCCTATATAATTTCAAGAGTTCCCTCGATTTCTCCAGGATCCCATCATCAGACTGGATTTTGGTGACAACGGGTCCAATCTGGAAGTATATGCTTTGCACTCAGGAGCAAAATTATCTTGGGCGTTAACACTTGAATCCCTCACTACGATCAGTATCCTACAATAGAATAGAATTCTATTGGAGGATCCCTCGCCACGTTCAGGATTCAATACACCGCCCTCGCCGTAAATATACACAAATAACGATTCCTTCTGTGTGAGTCAAAAAGTACGAACACTAATGTATACACACCTACACAAATCCAGGGCAGACCCGTTTCGTCTCCAGCCACGGGGGCCGGCACTATCTCCCAGCGCTCGCCGCGGCGGAACTCCGCCTGAGGATAGCGGTGGTACGGCACCAGCGGCAGGTCCGTGGGAGGGATCAGGATAAACTCTTTCACGCCGTCTATGACGCAGTAGATGTTCTCGTACGGATCCTTGTGCACTGAAAACAAAAAATAAGTTTCTGTCAAAAATTTAATTTTCAAGCTTTTATTGCCGACTGTACTTTTCTGCATACCATCATGAACTACTCATTGAGACGATTCTAACGAGCCCAAACTCGATGGGGTTGTGTCGTTTTATTGCGGAGTTCCTATGGCCACCTTCCAGCTCCAGCATCAGATCAGCTCCATGTCATCATAATATTGCATTGTCATGCGACATAGATATGCATGCAAAATTTCAGATCAATCGGTTGACAGGAAGAGGGTGAAGTTTAAATTACTAAATTTGACCCAAGAAAGAATAAAACAAATGGGGTGTGCTAAATAAAAGCTTGTAATAGTAATAGTACATTGTTGCCCAGGTATAGAAAGTAAGCAATAGATGGACGAGTTAGTTCGCGGGCCGAGCCGCAGGTGAGGCCCGCGAAGATGCGAGTCCATCTATTGCACTTTCTACCGAAGCATTTACTATATGCTTTTCACGACTAATGTAAGGAAATAAACCAGGTTGAGTACACAGTATAATACACAGTTTAATCAAAAGTAATATTGATATTCGCTTTAGGGCAGTTGTGGAATGACAAGGAAATGTTTTTTCCCGGAACATTTATATATATTTTTTCGAGAGTTCATCAAAATACGTCAGCATTACACTTTCAGAGAAAGAGTTTGTTTTTTTATTTATTTGCCATGTCTTGAAATTTTCATACACTTTCTTATATTTATTTCTATAAATAAATAAATAAATTTCGGGATTTAATGGGCAATAAATTTCGAATCAGTGCAGTGTTTTGAATTTCGGGTGGTGTAAGATCCAACTCGTGTCACTCATTGTTATTTATTTTTATTTCAAATCGTACAGAATTATACACAATTATCTGAATGTTTGTTTCCGATCTAAAGAACTGACAGAAGAATTTTTCCTTCCCGCCTTTTAAATTTTTTTATTTATACTTTTTTTAAGAATGCAATTTTTAATTAAACGCACAAATGTAATGTTGCTCTAATAATTTTGTTATTTTCTGAACGAGTTACTAATGTCAAAAATAATCGACCAATAGCAGAGTAGAAAGTAAAAAAAGCGGCCAAGTGCGAGTCGGACTCGCACATGAAGGGTTCCGTTAAATAAATTGCTTTTTACGATTTATGACGTATTAAATAAAACTACTAACTAGATCTCGTTCAAACCAATTTTCGTTTGTAGTTTGCATCGTAATGTACATCATATATTTTTTTTAGTTTTATAATTCTCTTATTTTAGAAGTTACAGGGGGGGGGGGGACACATTTTACCACTTTGGAAGTGTCTCTCGCGCAAACTATTTAGAAAAAAATTACAAAAAAAAACAGTTTAGAAAAAAATGATGTTAGAAACCTCAATTTCATTTTTGAAGACCTATTCATTGATGAAAAAAAATCAAATGAGTATCAGTTCTTAGTATGGGGAACCCCAAAATTTATTGTTTTTTTTTTTCTATTTTTGTGTGAAAATCTTAATGCGGTTTACAGAATACACCTACTTACCAAGTTTCATCAGTATAGCTCTTATAGTTTCGGAAAAAAGTGGCTGTGACATACGGACGGACAGACAGACAGACAGACAGACAGACATGACGAATCTATAAGGGTTCCGTTTTTTGCCATTTGGCTACGGAACCCTAAAAAGGCCGCTAAACACTACATTTTACTTTGCAAATCTACATTGTTTGACTGTTTTTGAATTGTACTACTAAAAACTACTTTCTACTCTCATTTCAATCCATCTTTGGCCATATTTCTGAGCAGTGGCGTGAAAAATTGTTATTTTTGCAACAAGAGAGCAAAGTTAGTTTTTGCTGCGAGTGCTAATTTTGAGTCCCGAGGAAGGGAAAGATTCTTAAATTGAATCACTCGCTACGCTCGTGATTCAAAATTAGAATCTTCAGCGCAGCGAGGGAGTCAAAAGCACGAGAGGCAAATACTTTGCTCTCGAGTAACACATACAACTTTTCACCTCAGCAGTGAGAACATCGTCACGTTAAAAAATACAAGGATAGGATTTTACGTACCTATTCGTCTCATGGATATTCAGGAAGAAAACTTGATTCGGGGTTCGTTACTGCTTGTTTTAACTCCTCAGCGCGGCTAGTTACCTAGTTACTAGAAGCACGCGAGAGCGCGGGCGAGACAAGGCGCGACACGACACTCTAAAGCACATTTTATTCATCTATATGAGTCTCGCGTGACACTAACACTACACTAAAAACTAACCGTACCTATTATTGTTAAAATACTGTCACTCATGTCCCCACATTTCACTCATGTTTTCGAGCTATTTTTGAAATATTCAATCTAATGTCTGTTAACGCTTACGCGAGTCGCGCGTGCGCTCCGAAAACTAAGCGTAGGTATTGTTGTCAAATACTGTCTTCTTCAATGAATTCACTATATTTCTTAGTTAGATAGATAATAAATTAATCCTAGTCGTTTTTATATATCCAAAACGCAATATTTTATATATCAATAGCGCAAGCATGAAGAATAATATACCCAATAAAATGTAAACAATTTAACAGCGCGCCATTTTTTTTTAAGGGGCGGGGCGCCGGGTGTGCGTTCGGAAACTGCATCTGTGGTATATGTTCTTAAAAATTAAAATTGTTCAAAATAGAATCATTGATTGTTCAGCGTTTGAAAATTTATGTTTTGATCTATTTAAGCAAAACTGACTTCATTTGAGATGTTCCATGTTTTTTTTCTCTTCAATTTATAACATTCCTTTGTACTAATATTTTTGGTAATTTAAACTCATAAGTATGATGTGTGTTTTCGAACGTGTAACTTGCTTCGCGCTGTTTTGGGGGTCTACTTTTAAATTCGAATATCGAACTATGAATCGACCTATTCGTGTCGTATTCTTTTTTCGTAATGAAAATGAAAGGGACAGTGCTCATAAAGTTGAAATATTCTGAATTTGTAATAGACCCCACACTATGAAATGTCAGTGCTCGATGTCAAAATTAAAAAGCTACTTTGACTCACGGTTCGATTAAAAATCCGCACTCAAATCAGGTCATCCGTTCGGGCGCTACGATGCCACAGACAGACACTCAGATGTTAAACTTTTATAACAACAAGTTTTGATTGCCGATTACTTTTCTGTATACCGTCATCAACTACTCGTTGAGACGATTATAACGAGCCCAAACTCAACTAGGTTACGTCGGTTAAGTATTGAATTCCCATGGCCACCTTCTGTCTCCATCATCAGATCAGCTCGATGGTATCATAATATTTAATTGTCATCCAAACTATACCTTTACCCAAAATTTCAGCTCAATCAGTTGAAGATATCTGCTTCAAAATTGAGTTGCAGGATTCCACCCGAACAAACATAGTTAAGTAGAACACATTAGAATAAGAATAAGTTTATTTTGGGACAACAACGGGCATATACATCATATAAGGCTTAGATCTAAAGAAGGAATCTAGTGTTGCTTCAAAAAAGGAGTCCACTCAGCATGAGTCGAGACACACAGTGCAATGACGCTGATTTTCAGTGGATCCGTTAAACTAAAACTAACTTATTAACCTATATAAGAGATATTAACCTAAGAATATACATACTGTACGGTATACAGAGATAGTCCACGCTATGTCCAGCGAAAACCAAACCAAAACCTGAGTTGCCATTACTATAATAATATCCTACTCAAAATAATATTCATTAGATGTTATGGCACACGCTGTCAATGCAACATTAGATGTTATGGCGCACGCTGTCAAGGTTTGTATAATTGCTCTCTTGTGACAACGATATTGGCGTGTCAGTGTCTCTTTCATCTATCTTGATTGGCAGCGAAAAGGTTAATGGATGGGACAGAGATTTCGCTGAAGTAACGCTATCTACAACAGACCCCGGCCAGAGACCGGGGCTATCTATCTTTCTATTTCGGAGGATCAGCACTTTGCATAGGCATTGGCAGTCGTCCACAATCACTTATCCATGGAATTTATCACCTTTCCTTACTGACTCTTTTTTAATACTACATTGGAGGCAAACAAGCATACGGCCTGCCTGATGTTAAGCAGACTCCATTGCCTATGTCCGCTTGCTGTACCCCTGCTAGACGGTCGCCAACACGCCACTCCGACCGGGCGACCTTAGTCCGCACCGACCGTGTAGACAGTTGTTTGGAGCAACATTTCATACTACACCGGTCGGTGCCGACCACGAGGTCGCTCGGTCGGAGTGGCGTGTCGGCGACCGTCTAGCAGGGGCTTTATAGAGCTTACTGTGGGGCTAGTTCAACTTGTGTATTTATTTATTTATTGTATTAGCTAGAGACAAATGCTTACTTGATGTGACTGCTCTGTTGTCCCCCATCCAGAAATTGACAGCATCAGGACTCTTGTTGAATGCCTCACTGGCAAACGGTACTTCTGGCTCCACATCGCATAACAGCTCTTTGAAATCTTCAGTTAAATTGGAGTTCTGTTTTTGTATGTAGGGAATAAAGTTTTCTCTGTAACAAAGATAAAAAGTTAAAAAAACTGAACCAAACACGGAACTACCTATTATTAGGGGTTATTATTAGTTGTTTGCCATTATTATAGCACTACTTAAAACTTATTATTAGGTACATCCACTTTTCTTCAATAATGAAATGCACACAATATTTTAATTAATAATCAATTTTGGATGCCAGTTATAACTCACGGTTTAGGGGTCCTAGCACATGTGCTAGTCTGGATCGCGATGACAGACTGGTTTTCTCCATCTACTTCACTTCATACATGAATATCAAAACTACCCACATTGTCCATTATAACACACCTCCCCCACTAAGAAAGTTCACTGATTCATTAAGTCCCCTTGCACTTTACAATAAGTCCCTGGGCAACCGAGCTCCGCTCGGATGAAAATGGAGAGAATGCGAAGAAAACTAATTTTCCTGGACATGAGACCTATCTAGTTAGATCGATTTCTCGCTCCCGTAACCACCTATATTCCAAATTTCATCGAAATCGTTAGAGCCGTATAGTAGTATCTTGGTGTTACTATTTTTTTCTAGTATAGTTTTATCTCTGTCAGCATTTCTATAAGAAAGGGAGTTTAAATTATCGAAACGGGTCCTAAAACGTCTTTTATTAAGGAGGTCAGCTGGAGTTTTGTCCTGGACACTGTTTGGTGTGGTACGTAATCCATACAATATAGCTGGCAACCTTATTTCCCCTGGACCAGATGATAGTTTCCTTAATTTTGCTTTCACTGTGATATTACCAAATCATACAAGTCTGGACCAAACTTTTTTTTATCATCCACTTCAATTTCACTAGCTTGCAGACAGTAAGTAAACCATTCTATGTAGTTCTTCCAGCAGCCATGTGCCATATCAAACTCCCCAAACTTAACGCCCATTTTGCACTGTAATCGGTCCTATCGGTATGCATTTCCCACTTAGATAATGCACTTTTACACTTCTATAGTACACTATTGTCCTTATTTTCTCATCGCCACTGTTATAACTCACGGTTTAGGGGTCCTAGCACATGTGCTAGTCTGGATCGCGATGACAGACTGGTTTTATCCATCTATCTCACTTCATACATGCATGTCAAAACTACCCACATTATTTAATTGCACTCTGACTGAGCTTACAAGACCCGCAAGCAGACACTTATGTTTTTCTTAAATATTTGTAGGTGTGACTTTGTAGCTTTATTGATGTTTTATTTTTTATTTATTGTTGTACATATCACGTGTTGGACTAGTCTGTAAGCGATATGTATATTTTCATCACACTTGCTCATAAATGGTGTTATTCCTTGCCTGTATACAGAAAGACAATGGCCATAATTGTTCCCGCGGGAAATAATGGCACCATGGGAGTTATGAGCTTGTGTGTGATCTGATTGGTTAAGCAAATCTGGGCGGCAAGAATTCTGCTCTGTGATTGGTTGAAATATTGAAGCTCCGCCCTCCACTCCCACTGATCTAGAAGTGAAGTTGTCAATTTCGTCAACATTTGATTGATGCGCTTGTATAAAACAGGTTTTTCTGTCTTTTGTAGTTATTTATTTCCTCGCAAATGTGATGAAAAACATTGTGTATAACACGGGCGTAAGAATATTGCAAACTCAAGTCATCAAATGCCCTCCGCCTTACGGCGTCGGGCTCCTGATAGACTCTCGTTTGCATTATTCCTGATACGCCCCTTGTTAAACAATGTACTATTATGCTAATAAATAAAAATAAAAAAGATATATATATATATTTTTTTATTTTTGTTTATTAGCATATATATAACAATGCCTAACATACTTTTTAGGGTTCCGTAGCCAAATGGCAAAAAACGGAACCCTTATAGATTCGTCATGTCCGTCTGTCTGTCTGTCCGTCCGTATGTCACAGCCACTTTTTTCCGAAACTATAAGAGCTATACTGTTGAAACTTGGTAAGTAGATGTATATTGTGAACCGCATTAAGATTTTCACACAAAAATCGAAAAACAACATTAAGTTTTAGGGGTCCCCATACTCAGAACTGAAACTCAAAAAATTTTTTTTCATCAAACCCATATGTGTGGGGTATCTATGGATAGGTCTTCAAAAATGATATTGAGGTTTCTAACATCATTTTTTTCTAAACTGAATAGTTTGCGCGAGAGACACTTCCAAAGTGGTAAAATGTGTCCCCCCCCTGTAACTTCTAAAATAAGAGAATGATAAAACTAAAAAAAATATATGATGTACATTACCATGTAAACTTCCACCGAAAATTGGTTTGAACGAGATCTAATAAGTAGTTTTTTTTTAATACGTCATAAATCGTAAACCGCAATTTATTTCACGGAACCCTTCATGTGCGAGTCAGACTCGCACTTGGCCACTTTTTTTTATATCAAAATCTTGGCACACAAGCATATGGCAGTTGCTGCAGACTATGAACACTTAACTCTAGTATCAGTTTGTATTAAACATACTTTTTCTGCTCTAAGCAGTCTAAAAATTCAGTCATAGTCATCTCCATTTCATAGGGCATGACAAAGTACTCCACTCCTTCTTCATTGGTAGTAATGCCGTCCGCCAGCCCATTGGGGGTGACAGCTACTGTCACGTTTTTGTCTGGTATTGTTTGCCTGAAATATAAGATAAAGCAACCTTGGATAACCAAATCACTTAAACAAGCAATATTTATACATTTGTTTGTAACCACAACTCAAATTTGGCAACATTTGTTTTGTTTACCTACCTTAAAGATGAGAATGCATATTTGTTTGTAAGGCATAAGCTTCCAGGTACAGTAAACTTTTGTATCTTGATATAAGAAAGGAAGCTAGAAATTTTTAAGCATCTTGTGACTCCCAGTAACCAGTGAAGGTGTCTTCACCACTTACATTCCGGAGTTAAAAAATCCTTTTTTAAATTTGTTGCTGAGAGTTGAACAATTTGATATCTATGTATTTATTTCAGTATTTATATCTATCAAATATTATAATTGTCGAGAACACAACACTAGCAATAGTGAGCTTTGTATGGGGTAGTTCGATTAGTGTAATATTGTCTAAAAATTCAAATATTTATTCTGTAAGTAGGCCTCAAGGGCTCTTTTACATGTCAGAGCTTACAAATACAATTAATAAACATTAAATGACTTGAATACATAACAACAATGAAAAACAAAGACAATACCTGGGCACACATAAGCCGAGAGAGATTCTAACTAATCCCTAATACTTATTTATTTATGCTTACTTAAAATAATCAGCATTCCATTTGTGAGTAGCCGGCCAA
Organism: Epinotia brunnichana; assembly: GCA_963854355.1. Taxonomy (NCBI): domain Eukaryota; kingdom Metazoa; phylum Arthropoda; class Insecta; order Lepidoptera; family Tortricidae; genus Epinotia; species Epinotia brunnichana. The sequence continues at coordinate 9,975,079 of OY977956.1, forward strand.
GAGGCACAGCCTCCTCGGATGATGACTGGTATGTTCTTTGAGACATATTCTCTATAGAACTGCAGGGGCTCTAATATCCGTGTCTCAGGCAGACTCTCGCCCAAATAGAGATCTAAGGAATATGAAAAACTTTGACAACATAAAAACATAACCCTATTAATACAACTACGACTAATATGGACATTAACTGATAAAACTATTACCTGATGACTCCTCATGAAGGACATCAAAAGCATCAGTGACAATACTACTAGTCATGACTTGGTTATCAATTTTAATTTATTACAACGTGAATACATTCAACATATTTAATTTATAACTTTTAGTCAAAGTACTGAATAATAAATAATATAGCGCTTTTAGTAAACATAACCTAAAAATTTAATTGACAGGTGTAGTTTTTTTTTTATTGTAATGGATCTGGATTCTTGGGAAACCAAAAATAAATCTGTTTACTACTAAACATCATCTAAAGTCTATTAAATAAATACTATATCTATTGTAGTAACTTCTTTGATTTCGAACAACAACTTTAATCATTAAATATATTTCATGGGCATAGGCTTCTTCAAGATTCCCTTGATTGGTTGACCGTAAAGATCATCAACTTGAGGTCCTTTTGCTTTCTGTACTTCCACCGGAGGAGCTATCGTTTCATTGGGAGATGGCAGTGTTCTGTTCCACAAAGAACAAGGCATGTAGGTGCTGGTTGCGTCCACTACAGTAACTAAAATCAAAAAACATATATTTTAGGCTATTTTTGAACCGACTTAAAAAAAGGATGAGGTTATAAATGTTATAATGTTCTACTGTAGTATTTATGTGTATATATTTTTTTATTGTTGTTCGCCGATTTCTCCGTCAATTGTGGACCGTTTACCAAAATTCTTTTTTATTCGAAAGAGTATACTCCTGGTGATGGGATCCCAGGGAAATTGAGGGCAACCTTAAAATTTTATAGGCCAGCCTGTAGTAATTTAGGTATTTTCTACGTCGTTATAACTCGTGTATATACCCTCAGAAATCGCAATTTTGGTGAAGTGGAACTGGTGATGAAGATCACAGATGACTTATGGAACTCCTCAAAGATGTCAAAGATTCTGACATGATTCCGTTGAAGTAGCTACTAATGAGGTGTTAGTTCTGAGATCCTTGAGGAATCAACGGAACTCCTCAAATATTATCAGCCCACACATAGTGACTTATGGGTTTTTTCTGTAATAATCAACGCATTGGCTCTCGGAGAGCAGTTCACGGGGTACATTGGAAAGGAAATGTTACATGTTGGTACCTATGTGGCTTGGCGAAGTACTGAATTGAAGTCGGTTTAAACTTTGTTTTTAAAGTAAGTTATTAAATGAAGTCTTTTACAATACTAATAAATGGTCATAATAGGTATCTACCAACCGTTCGATTTTCGGTTCGTTTCCGACTCCAAAATAGTAACAGCACTTTGTGCTCGCGGACCTGGTAACATATTGAGTTCAAAGAATTCATCTGCGCCCTGTTTAGTCATGCTGATTTTGTTTTTTTCGTGCATCTGTCGCAGTCGCAAAGCTTTGTCAAAACTCCGGAGGAAAGTTTTGGACGTAGTGTGCAGAACCACAGTATCTAGCACTCCTGAAAATAATAAATTGTTGGTAACATTAGAATCAGGAGTTTGGTTTTGGCTTAGAACTAAAGAAGCTCTATCATGAATCGTTTTTACAGATAAGCCTTTGAGTAGGTATGATAGAAGAGAATCGTTGGTTATTAGTGTCCTAAAATTTTGAAAACGTAACATTAGATAGAATAAGTATGTAAAGAAATTAATTGTCACAGTTTTTTAAAACATAATATCTGTATTAGAGACTTACGTAATTGTGAACATCTTGCTATGATTGTTTCCTTATATCGATGTGTCTTGGTCATAGGATTGCCTAAGAAGTTCACATCTACGAGAGATATCAATGTGCAAAGGCTGTCTGCAACCTCCTAAAGAAGTAAATGAAAAATGAATTTTATCGCTAAATACAAATAGGTACATTTAATAAAAGTTTTGGTCCTCCTTCTAGAGAATCATGTAATAAATAGTACATTACTTAGTAGTGGTGAAACAAAGAATGTCTCAGATCGCAGGTATTTGACGCCCAAGCAAGGCAAGGCAAGGGCGATAAATATGCGAACTGAGGCTTTCTTTATTACCGCCGGGGGTAAGTACAAATTGTACGGCTTCCCCTGGCCAGGAAGTCTGATTTTCCGTACGCGTAAAGCCTGCGGTAATTGTTGCTTTATGGCCAGGAATGACGTAATAGTATCTATCAGTGGCGGCGCGTGTAAAATTTTGATGGGCAACCCGGCACAAAACAGTTATGAAAGAGTTTAGAGTATACAACTATAGGCTTGCTTAAAAAAAAATTTAGGCAAGCCGGTGGGAATCGGCTTGTATGGGTGCTCCGCCACTGGTATCTGTAGTACATTGTTTAACAAGGGGCGTATGAGGAATATTGCAAACGAGAGTCTATCAGAAGCCCGACGCCGTAAGGTGGAGGGCTTTTGATGACTCGAGTTTGCAATATTCTTACGCCCGTGTTATACACAATGTTTTTCATCACATTTGCGAGGAAATAAATAACTACAAAATCTATGTTTTATACAAGCGCACCAGTCAAATGTTGATGAAATTGACAACTTCACTTCCAGATCAGTGCGTAGCTTCAATATTTCAACCAATCACAGAGCATGGAGCATGTGGTTCTTGCAGGGCATGGCCGGCTCGATTTTATTTTCCAACCAATCACAGAGCCAAAATTCTTGTCGTACGCGGCCGTCCAGATTTGCTTAACCAATCAGATCACACACAAGCTCATTACTCCCTTGGGACCATTATTTCCCGCGGGAACAATTTAGGCCATGGTCCTTCTGTATACAGGCATGGAATAACACCATTTAAGAGCAAGTGTGATGAAAAAATATTTACTCCTTTGCAAGAATAGGGACAGGCATGAGGTAAGTATAACTCTAGTCAAATGCATTACTGACGACTGTTATAAGTGATCAATTTTAACATAGGTATTACAAACAATGAATGTACTAACTGAAAAATCTTCCAAGTTGTTCTTCTTGGCTATCAGCACTTCCAATCGGCGGAGCGGTTTAGTCCACGCAACATCTGTAATTTTGTTTTCTGATACGTTCAAAATTCTTAGCGACGACTGAAAAATATTACAAGAGAAATCTTCAATCGATAGTGGGTTTCCATAAAATATACTGAGTATTCAAATGGGGCTGTAATGAATTAAAACACTAGCCCTGAACGTATGTGTATATAATAGCGATATTTTAGAATGTACATTCATACCCCTATGGCCATCATAGTTCTGGGATCAAAGCACAGTCCGTCATGATTACTAGTATTCTGCTTCTCTATGTGAAGTTCCTCCAAATATTTTAAAGTTTCTAAATTTTCGACCACACTAATCCTATTATGACTCAAATATAATTTCTTTAGTTTGTGCAGTCGTTCTAAGCCTTGGATTCTATTAATGTGGTTCCATTGAAGATGTAGATGAGTCAAATTGTATAACAAGTCCAGGTTCTCAATCGATGTTATCTGGTTGTTGTGATAGTAAGCATATATGATGTGCGTTGGATTTTTCGTTCTGGGCTGTGGATTAAAACAAATGATTTTAATAAATCGCATTTTTTTATAAACCTAGTTGAAAACAAATCAATTTTTTTGGTATTGACGAAAGTTGCTTTTATTTGAATTATTTAGGTACCGTACAATGGGGTACTAAGGGATTAAGGGGGCAGATGGGACGCGAATATTTTCAGTTGCTTCTTTGATTACTTTTGGACATATTTTCTTATCTTGTGGCAACACGGAGTAGCCTATAATTTGGCTACTTCACTACTACATTAAAAACAGTGGAGTCTCTAGAAGTGAGAGGTGAAAGATGTGGCCTGGAGTGGAACCAGGGTTGCGGGGAGCAATCAAGCGGAAGAGGAGCTATAAATATGAGCGGAGAGTGGGACGGTACCTCAGACCAAGTAAAAAATACAGACGGAGCATTACGAACAGTCTAGTGAAGCCGAACAAAACTAAGCCTCATAAGTAGATACACGCTAACGCACACATATACAGACAAAACTAAGCCTCTGACCTCTTCAGTGCGTGTCACGACGCCGTCATGTTGACACGTTTTCGATGACAACAAAATAAATAAATAATGGTCTCCTGCGTTTTCAAATGTTGTAAAAACAACACCAATTCAAAGACTAAATCGGACGGAATAACGTTTCATGTGCGAGTACTGAAATAATACCTTAAAACACTTTTAGAAAACACAAATTAATGCTTGGCTTGGAACACAAAACCTCAACAGTCAGTTGAAGTGACATCAGAGGGCCTACCAGGAAATGCATTCGAAGTTTCCCCTCTCTGTCATACTTAAGAGTTCGTACGTAAGTGCGACATACAGGGAAAACTTCGAATGCCGTTCGCGGTAGGCCCTCTGAGATATAAAGCACGAGTGATACCAGAGTATGATTTTTACTTACCCCAAACGGACAAACAATTACAGTCCGGACATGAAGACCGTATATTAGATTTATTCTATATATTAGGTAGTAATAAAATCAGGTGTGCTAGCAAATAGGTTTTGTTACATTCAATTATGTGTATCATATATACATTTTATTATAAATTCTACATGGCCTTTTTATTTCCTCCATCCCAACTCCAACTACGGAATCACTTTATTTTTTATTTTATTTAGGCAACAAACAGTCATATACAGAAAGTTTTAGGTTAAAATCACGAATTAAATGACTACGAACTTTGCGCTCTTGCGAAACATATTGTCCGCTGTGACCACACCCGCTGCGCCAAACCTTTCGATATTTTTAAACATCAAACATATTTTAATGCGTCAGTTTCGGCAAACAAATATTGTTAGAAAAGCATATTTGACTTTTAAAAATCACAAAAATATTACTTAATATTGCAAAAGCTGGCGCCAGACGTCTGAGCGTGGCGGACGGCACGAGCGGTACGAAGTTATAAGATAGAGTGAGATGGGGATATAATTTTGCAGGACGCCGTGCTTCTTTCTTTGCGTACGGGCCGAAATGACGCGGTGGATTGCATGGCAAACTGCTATGGAGATGCGCCTTATGTCCCACATTACTGCTAAACAATCTCAAACTAGGTAGGTAAATTAGATTTAATATTTTACAAACCATTATAGAGAGACCTTAAGCAAATTACCCAAATTATAGGGATACTATCATTCTACTGGTATCACTCTTACGCACACATGTTTAAAAAAGTTGCGTCACTTTGTAGTTCGTAACGCGGCCTCTGCCTTATTCTTTGCTCTGAGGACGGTACCTACGCGGATCGAGGAAAGCTAATCCGAAATTCACAATCCGAAAGTTTTCCTCCATACATTTTCCCAGCTCACCCCATTGCTACTATTCCCTATAATTCCACTACGGGGTGAGGTGGGATTTCTCACTATTTATGTGTTTATCGTTAAAATTGTGAAATTAAACGACAGATAATCATTAAAAATATAATATTAATAAGGCCGGCACATTAAAAAAAATACTAATAAAAATTAACGTGCCACATTTAAAAATACATTTTTATCGAGTCTTGAACGTTTGTCCAACTGTTGTTGATTCAACTCACCCCATTTTACGTTACTTACTATTTCAGCGAGGGATTTCTCGTGCAAAAACAAATGTGTAATCCTTTTTTCTTTCATTTGCGTTTTACGAATCATTTTTTTCGCCTGTTTTCGAAGTTCTTCCTCATTAAGTTTAAATTCTTTTAATTTTGATTTACAGTTCAAAGCTTTTAACATGTTAAAAGTAAATATTAAGTCGCACAATTGTGTATAAATAAATTTCTATATTCACCTATCAATCAATGCGGTTTGAAAACAGCGCCGTTACCATGGTTAATTTAATATTGCCATATGCCCGAAAATATTGTAAATTTATATTATCCTGCTGAAAAGTTTTATTTACAATATCGATATATTTTAAAATTAAATAAAGGATAAATAAATTAGGCAGAAACTATATACAAATATTTAAATACTTGTCTTCTACCTACGTTAAATATCATGCTTGACTTCAAATACAAGAATCCGCATTACAATACATAGATAAAAAAAAAATTGACGTCTCATTTCGCATCGTAGATCGGTTTCGGCGTATTCGCATATTACAATAGAGTATTTATTGCTATGCTACTTTGCATCGCAGAATAACGTTGTTTACTGCAATACGGTACTGTACATCCCACATATTCTAAGCAATCATAACCTGACCCTACCGCGAACGTGAAACAAGAAGATGGGTGAAAGATACAATATCCATAGTCAGCTTGAGCACCTCCAAAGCAAATATATAGGAACTGGACACGCTGACACCACAAAGTACGAGTGGCTGACGAACCAGCACAGAGATTCCTGCTGCAGTTACATGGGGCATCCGGATTTGCTCAGCTACTTCGCTATTGTAGAAAACGAATCCAAAGCTCGGGTGAAGTTCAACTTAATGGAGAAAATGCTGCAACCGTGCGGGCCGCCGCCTGAGAAACCTGAAGATTAATTCTAAATGTTTACCATTACAAGGCTGTTCTTTTAAATCTGTTCCAATCTGAAGTAATCTTAAACTACTTTAGAATTAGCTGCATCAATTTACAACCACTTTTGAATTTGGTCAATGAATGTTTTTGTTTAAATTTAACTTGTTTCTTTTATACAGCTAACACTGGTTTCTAATAACTTTTTATAAATATGTAGCAAAGGCAAGGTTTAAAACAAAGTGGGGCACTCATTTAAATCTAAGTTAAATCGTGTAAATCAAATAACTATTTTAATTGTTTTCTGACTTCTATTTAGGCCTCCCAATTATGACTTATGCCTACATGCAGCAAAAACTAGGAGTAGATCTTAAAAAACCAGTATTTTTTTAAGATACTTTGTAAGGACATTTTAATAATAAAACAAAGTGTAAACTTCATCCGGCATTTAATAATGATTTCCACTCGTCCATCTTCACATTTAATGATGACTCCCGTTCCTTAGCCTCCTTCTGCAAGACTCTTCGCTGGTTGAAGCGGTTCACAACATTCACCACTAGAACTTTCTTTATATTTGGAACAATTCGGTCACACTCTACTTCTAACAATTCCATAGCTTTCATTGTACATTCAAGGTCCATTGAACCTGTTAACCGGAAGTCTGATACTTGTTTCAACCCTGATAATATTGACATGGTTACCATTCCATGGTTAATGTCATTTTTTGGACTCATTATAGCCACATGTTCTTCAGCCTCGGTGGGATCTATGAATATCTTGTCTCCGATTACTGCTAACGAGCAAGCTGTGATTATGTCGTATGTGGGAACTGCAGCATCTGCTAATGCTAGGCCAGCAGCATTGATGGCTGCTGCTAGACAGGCACCGTCATGTTCCAGAATGTAGACAAATACATCAATCTGAAAGAAACCATTTTGTAAAGTTATGGAATGAAAAGGTTTGTTTCCCAACATTGAAATTAGGTTGAAAAGTGGTGAACCTTTTATTATTTGACCATAGAACATATAGGAGTTATGTATGTAATTTTCAAATGGTTGAATCATTCCATGATCATTAAATAAAACAATTTTGACACAATTCCAGAACCTATACAACTTCAATCTAAAACGAATATTTCATGATGGATCATTTTAGAATCTGAAGAAATCTGGCGCCACCAGACCATAAAATAACCAAACTTAGAAAAGTTGAAAAACCCCAACATTTTCATTTCAAAGTTCAATATCTAATAATTTACTTTCAAAACAAAGTTTTAACCGACTTCAATTCAGTACTCCACCAAGCCACATTAACATTTCCACATTTCTTTTCCAATTTACCACATGAACTGATTTTCGAGAACAAAAGCGTTGATTTTTAGACCAATAAACCAAATCGCTGTATGTGGGCCGATAATATTTGAGGACTTCCGTTGATTCCTCAAGGATCTCAGAATTACCTTTGGCTTCACTTCATTGTTTGCTATTTCAACGGAATAATATCAGAATCTGTGACATACTTATTATAGTTTGAAGTACATCATTGAGAAGTTCCACAAGCCGTCTGTGGTCTTCATCATCACTTCCACTTCACCAAATTTATGATTTCCGGGTGTAAATAGAGTTATAATAGAAAATACCGAAATTACTATATGCGTGCCTAATATATTTGAGGAGTTCCCTCAATTCCTCATGGTTCCCATCATCCAACTGGGGTTTTGGAAACAATGTGACCAATCTGGAAGCATATACTTTCAGTTAAAAAAAGAATTGTACGAATCGGTTCATAAATGACGGAGTTCTGAGGTAACAAACATTAAAAATAAAAAAATAAAAATACATCCGAATTGAGAACCTCCTCCTTTTTTTGAAGTCGGTTAAAAACTGGCTGACCCAATTTGATGACGATCACTACAGCTAATGGACAACAGGTTTCTGTCAAGAATTTAATTTTTGGTACAAGCTTTTATTGCCGACTGTACTTTTCTGCATACTATCATCAACTATAAAATAATATTTTATAAAAACCTTTACAACAACAATGAAGTGACATTAGAAAATCAACAAAACGACTGGAAGTCAGCAATAATAGAAGATTTTGAAAAGGAGGATGATGAGGTCCCGGAGTTCTTGAAGAGAGAAGTTGAAAATGCTGTTTTATCACAAAAAAATGCAAAATCCCCTGGAGATGACAAACATTAAAAATAAAAAAATAAAAATACATCCGAATTGAGAACCTCCTCCTTTTTTTGAAGTCGGTTAAAAACTGGCTGACCCAATTTGATGACGATCACTACAGCTAATGGACAACAGGTTTCTGTCAAGAATTTAATTTTTGGTACAAGCTTTTATTGCCGACTGTACTTTTCTGCATACTATCATCAACTATAAAATAATATTTTATAAAAACCTTTACAACAACAATGAAGTGACATTAGAAAATCAACAAAACGACTGGAAGTCAGCAATAATAGAAGATTTTGAAAAGGAGGATGATGAGGTCCCGGAGTTCTTGAAGAGAGAAGTTGAAAATGCTGTTTTATCACAAAAAAATGCAAAATCCCCTGGAGATGACAACATAGATAATGAATTATTAAAAGCAAGTCTTACCAATATCCTGGATCTGCTCACTGACCTATTCAATGAAATTTTGAAAAAGGAGTTTATACCAGCTCAATGGACAAAGACCACAATTACCCTTCTACACAAGAAAGGTGACAAAAGTGACATCAATAATTATAGGCCAATAAGATTGATGAGTAACCTATACAAGATATTTTCTAAGTTAATATTAGGACGTATAACAAAAACCCTAGATGAAAACCAATCAAGAGAACAAGCGGGTTTCCGAAAACAATTCTTTACAATAGACCACATCCTGGTAATTAAACAAATAGTAGAGAAATTCCGTGAATATGGAAAGCAATATTACGTAGCATTTGTAGATTACAATAAGGCATTTGATTCGCTTAATCATACCGAGATATGGAAATCACTTAAAGAACAAAATGTCCCAGAAAAATACATTAGAATAATAAAAGAAGTATACGCAAACAGCACCGCAAAAATTAAATTAGAGACAATAGGAGAAGAATTCCCAATAAAGAGGGGAGTCCGGCAGGGGGATCCTCTATCACCTAAGATATTTATAGCCGTACTTGAAAGTGTGTTTAGACGTATGAACTGGGAGAACTATGGGCTAAATATTAATGGAAGAAAACTTAACCACCTAAGGTTTGCAGATGATCTTATACTAATTACAGATAATCCTACAGAACTGCGATATATGTTAGAAGAACTTGACATTCAAAGCAAACGGGTCGGTCTATCCATGAATATGTCTAAAACAAAGCTGATGACAAATAATAGTAATGAAGAGCAAATCATAATAAACGGTAGCACCATTGAGTATGTCAAGGAATATGTATATCTTGGGCAGATAATATCACCCTTAGACCAAATAAGTAAAGAAATTGAAAAAAGAACCTCAAACGCATGGAAGAAGTTTTGGTCACTAAAAGAAGTTATGAAGGCAAAGGAAATACCAACAAGTCAAAAATTTAGGGCTCTTGACTCCTGCATTATACCGGTGATAACTTATGGATGCCAAACTTGGGCAATTACAAAAAAGCACTACCAAAAACTTGCTACATGTCAAAACCACATGGAAAGGAGAGTGCTAAATATAAAACTTAAAGATAGAGTTAAATTATCGGTAATTAAAGCCAAATCAAAGAGCAAAAGCATTGGTAAGATAGTGAAGCAACAAAAGTGGCGCTGGACAGGCCACATGATAAGACAAAACTTAGGTAAATGGACAAAAGAAATAGTTGAGTGGTACCCAAGAGGAAATAAAAGAAAAAGAGGAAGACCCATTCTAAGATGGTCAGATGACATTAAAAAGATTGGTGGAGGAGTGTGGCTGCGGGACGCAAGGAATCGCGAGGCGTGGAAAGCTTTGGAGGAGGCCTATGTCGGAAGACAAGTTGAGGTTGTCGATGGAAATAGTTAGAAGTAGAAGTAAATAATAAGTAAAGTATGTAGTTCAAGTTTTTCTTGAAAATTGTTAAACCTCAGCAATAAAGGCTATTTTTATTTTATTTTATTTTTATTATCATCAACTACTCATTGAGATGATTCTAACGATCCCAAACTCAATGGGGTTGTGTTGTTTTATTGCGGAGTTCCTATGGCCACCTTCCAGCTCCAAGTCATCATAATATTGGATTGTCATGCGATATACATATGCTTGCTAAATTTCAGCTCAATTGGATAACGGGAAGTGACTGAAAAATGGATTGCAAATTTTGACGGACAACTTACTTACATACATGGGCGAATATTCAGAGTTTTTAAAACGCTTATTTTTCGTCATTGTCGTCACCAGCAAATACTAATTAAAAGAGACAAATATCATAGTCCACTTTTGATGAAGACATAAGCCAATACCTGTGCTGAGTGTTTTTTGATTAAAGTTTCCGCGGTAGGTTTTACCTCTGCTGAAATAATCTTGAGCCGACAATAGCGTTAGAACCGAGCGGTTCAAACGCTCGGAGATTGGTTCACATACATACGAACAGTGCAAGTTAATATAAATCTTGTAAAAAAAACGCATTAAAATCAGTCCATTCTTTTAGGAGCTAAGATGCCACAGACAGACAGATACACAGACACACCAAACTTATAACACCTGTCTTTTTGCATCGGGGCTGAAAATGGAAGCAAATTGACAGCAACTTGACATAAATGAAAGCAAGGACTAACAGTGGTATTCTTGCAAGCACTCCAACAACAGTACAATAATAGTGATATCAGTAACAAAAAATACCTGGTAATTAGGAAACAAATGTCTGCAAACTGCTGGCTCAAGGGCCTGTCTCAGTGCCACCGAGAGGGCCTTCTCTTCAGTGTCCGGCGCATGGGGCCGGCGCTGACGCGGACACGAGAATGGAGCATACTTCACTTCACAGTACAATTGCCCCATTTGACTGTTGAAACAATTTTAAGTAATTCCATGATAATTACAAGAATAATTCTTGATAATACTTCTTTAAGGTTTGCTAGTGATTGTAATCAGTTAATTTAGGTGCTTCTCAACCTTAAGCGGTCAGACTATGACAAAGGGGGCCCGTTAAAAAGACATAGAATTTTTTTGACCAAAAGTGAAAAATATATAGGAATCATAAAAGACTTAGAATATTTTCAATCAAAACGCTAAAATAAGCATGTTTTATAGAAAAAACTTTTCTCTAAAATTAAAAATGGCGGAAATATAGGGCTTCAAAGATTCTGTTTTTCAGACATTAATATTTTAAATGATAGTTTCGTGTAGAACAGGTTGCGGATGTAAGTATTCGGGGGGGGGGAGTTGTGGGAGGTTTGCTAGGGGGGGGGATACTTTTTTTTTGATGTTGTTAAGGTATCTGGGACTTGTAAAATTTTCGATGAATGTTGTGACTTCGCGTAGCTCCGACGCTGCGGGAACAGCAGCCCTTCCGCCCTTGCGTGACGAAGCACGGTCACTTCGCTTGGCTTGATTTTGGAATGATGGGCGTATACATATTTTAAGAATACATTTTTTTTTAATATTCGGAAAACTATAAATTCAAAAAAAAGTCGGTTCTGGCGCTTCGCCGGCCGCTGCCGCGGCACGCTCGCTTCGCTCGCTCGGCTCGCGCGCTTAGGGTCGCGGTACACCTAACACTCCTCCTCGCTTCGCTCGTCGTCGTAACCTACACCGACCTGCCTTAGAGTTAAGAGTAGCATAGGTTTCGCGTGGCTTCAGCAGTTTCGATGATACGGGTATTATAATGATTTTGAAGGCGTCTATTTCGGCCATTTTTCATTTTAGAGAAAAGTTTTTCAAATAAAAGAAGCTTATTTTAATGTGTTCTACACGAAACTATCATTTAAAATGGATGTCATAATGACACCACTTTGACGAAAACTATTCTAAGTGTCTGAAAAACAAAATATTTGAAGCCCCATATTTCCGCCATTTTTCATTTTAGAGAAAAAAAATTCAAATAAAAGAAGCTTATTTTAATGTGTTCTACACGAAACAATCATTTAAAATAGGTGTCATAATGACACCACTTCACTCGAAAATTTTTAAGTCCCCGGCCCCCTTTATCATAGTCTAACCCCTTAAGCTTATCGAAGGATAGGGAATTACAAACCTGAATTCATTCTGATGGGGTATTTCTCTTGGATCAAAAACGGAACACACAACTTTAGTTTTCTTCAATTCCACGTATGCCGACCCTTTTGCTTGCGATACCATGTCTGTTCTGGCAACTGAAATAGAGGATGACGATTAAATTGACACTTTTTCATCCGGCATTAAGGCATTCACAATAGTAAACACGTACAAAACATACACATGCTTCGGGCTTCGTCAAACGCGCGCCCATCTCGCCGCAACCCTTTTTCGTCGATTAAATCTTTGTGAAGCTCATTGTAAGTTTTTAAATAATCTTGGGTGAAATGTCTGTACGATATACTGTCTTCTGGACCATTAAATCTACGATAGTCGAGAGGCATTTCGATTTTTTTTGGGGTTATGATGCAAGTTTTTGTGTCACTTTGAAGTACTTTGTTATTTTTTTATATCTGTTTTAATGGGTGGGCTATAGCCAGAGGCCTAACTGCCAAAGTACCTATAATTTTACTTTGGAGCGTTTTGTTACTAACATCGACAATAGCTTAAAATAAAATACCCAAATGTACTTTTGATGGTGGACTTAACAGTAGAACGATCCTTATTCAAGGATTGTATTATTTAATGATAGTTATCCAATCGAAAATTTAGATAAGTTTAAATTCTTCATTGATTGATTACGCTACCGTGAACCTTGCCTTGGCTTAATCAAGTAGGTATGCCAACATCAACAAGAAAACGAACGGATCTGTCAATTTTAGAGAATGCGAATGTGATGTGTTCGTAAAAATGTGTGTTTTCATGTGATATCCAATAAGTTATTCCTTTTTAACTAGTCACGTAATGTGACAATAGTCTTAACGTCTTAGATACGTAGTACTATTGATCAAGCAAGAGATCTAAAGTATAGTTAGACTAAATAAGGTAAGCTGGCAATCGACACATTCACCTCATACCGGTGACGTTTCAACGTTAATTCGCCCTGAAATGGTAACTTTCCATGAAATTATATACATAAACCACTGTAGTAAAGCAACTGCATCATTATTTTCAGTCTTTCAGGTCAAATAGCATTGAGAAATTTATTTGTCAGTTAAGTCTCTTTTACAAGGTACATCAGTACCTATCGTAAATTATACCCATTTACATTTAAAATGTAGGCTGTTAATTTGTACATTCCATTCTATTATCATTGTAGATACTGGAACTATTTAGGCCTTCAAAATATGTTGATAACAGCACATACTACAAGCATGCTGCAAGCAGTAATATATTGTTTCAATCATGACTCATTGTAACCGCTTCATATACAAGTCAGTTGTTATCAAACAATGCATCTCTACTCTTGTATGGCATTTATTGATTGTCAATTTGTTTTTAGCACCCTTTGTCATAGGTGAAATCATTTATGCACATAACTATTTAGAAATGTTATAGCTTAATTATGATAGTGATTATTTCCTTTGCCTAGTGGCAAGAGTTGTAGTCATCATGGTCAACTTATGATAGTGCCTGGGCCTAGGACACCCCAAGTAATTCAAACCTGATATAACCTTGCCATGACATTGTTGTCACATCAACTGGACACATGAACTAACTGTTTTGTGTAACAGTTGGGAATTTCTGACAGCTAAGATAGTTAAACCTGGAAAGATTTGGAGGAGGCTTTCACCACTTTAGGTGGTCTTTATACAGAAAAAGAGGTAGAAAAATATGTTTTTCTCAAAAATGGCCCGCAAAGTGAACATAACTCGCTACATATTGGAAGGTTAAGTGTATAGTTTAAGGCCAGATCAAAAATAAAAAACATTGCAGGCCGCCTGGAATGTTACATATGAATTCCTTTATTTGTCGAGTACCAAACTTTTTAAAAAGTAGAAACTGGCATATAAAAGACAGCACAGGTTGTATTCAGCCAAATCATTTCGTATTTTTCTGTTTCAAACGCGACATTTGTGTATGTGTCATAAAAAGATTGCGTTTTTCAGTGGATAAATACACTTGCGATTCTGTTTAAAAATATATATATGACTAGCTGTTGCCCGCGACTTCGTCCGCGTAGAACTTTTTATCGTCTTAGAAAATGATTTCTCTCAATATTAAATTTGAACCCTCTTTTAGGGGATAATTAAAAAAAAAACGTTGATGTTCATTTTCTAGTTTGTGAACAAACAGTCTAAAACCAAAGTTAAAAATCTCATACTTTAAAAATGCCTTGAAATACTCAAACTTTGAACCAATTTCAACACTCTTAGGGGATGAATTTGGAAAAACTCTGAAATCAGTTTTGTAGTCTTTTAACGTACAGAATAAGACCGAAGTTAAAAATCTCTTACTCACACTTTAAAATTTTATTGCTCGCCATTTAAAATTGGAACCCCCTTTTAAACCCCCTTAGAGGTTGAATTTTTCTAATCGCTGAAAGAACTTTTTTCGTAAACTTTTAAGTCTCTAGCTCAAAAAAAGTATTGCCCATACAAAGCTTTCTTAACCCCCTTAGGGGTGGAATTTTCTTAAACTCTGAAAGTACTTTATTATTAATTTTAATAAGTAACATTTCGAATAGTTTTAAGTCTAGTAAAAAAATAAGTTTTTCCCACACAACACTGGCTACCCTTCTTAACCCCCTTAGGTATGGAGTTTTCTAAAACGCTGAAAGTTCTTTTTTAGTATTCTAATAAGTAATCTTTTTGCAAAGTTTTAAGTCTAACTCAAAAAAAGTGTTGCCCATGCAAAGCTTGCTCTCTTTTTTAACCCTATTAGGGGTGGAATTTTCTAAAACGATTTGTGTTCTTTTTTTGTATTTTAATAAGTAATCTTTCTACAAAGTTTCAAGTCTCTAACTCAAAAACATAACCTTTCCCTGATAAAAACTTTGCACCCCTTTTTATCCCCCTTAGGGATAGATTTTTTCAAAACGCTGAAAGTCTTTTTTTTGTATTTTTATAAGTAATCTTTCTACAAAGTTTTAAGTGTCTAGCTCAGAAAAAGTGTTCCTCATACAAACCTTGCACCCTTTTTTAACCCCCTTAGCGAATGATTTTTGTAAAACGCCGAACGTAGTATTTTTCATGTTCTAATAAGTAATTTTTCGACAAAATTTTAAGTCTCTATTAAAAAAAATATGTTTTTCCCATACAAACTTTGCACCCTATTTTACCCCCTTAGGGGTGAAATTTTCCAAAACGCTGAAAGTACTTTCTTTGTATTTAAATAATCTTTCTACAAAGTTTTAGGACTCTAGCTAAAAAAAATAGTTTCCCACATACAAACTTTGCACCCCTATTTTAGCCCCCTATTTTTAGGGGTAGAATTTTCTAAAACGCTGAAAGTACTTAATTTGTATTCTGATGACTAATCTTTCTACAAAGTTTTAAGTCTCTATTTAAAAAAAATATTGTTTCCCCCATACAAAATTTGCACCCCTATTTTACCCCCTTAGGGGTAGATTTTTTTAAAACACTGAATCTAGGTACTTTATTTGTATTCTAATGAATAATTTCTCTACAAAGTTTTAAGTCTCTATTTAAAAAAAAGTAGTTTTTCCCATACAAACTTTGCATTCTATTTTACCCCTTTAGGGGTAGAATTTTCTAAAACCCTGAAAATACTTTATTTGTATTCTAATGACTGATCTTTCTACAAAGTTTTAAATCTCTATTTAAAAAAAAAATTGTTTCCCCCATACAAACCTTGCACCCCTATTTTACCCCCGTAGGGGTGGAATTTTCCAAAACGCTGAAAGTGTTTCATTTGTATTCTAATAACTAATTTTTCTACAAAGTTTAAGTCTATAGCTCAAAAAAAAAAGGTTCTCCCATACAAACTTTGCACCCCTATTTTACCCCCTTAGGGGTAGAATTTTCAAAAATCCTTTTTTATCCCTAGCCCACGTTATAAAAGCAACATACTGTGCAAAAATCAACTCTCTAAGATTAGTAGTTTCGGCTGTGCGTTGATGAGTGAGTGAGTGAGTGAATAAGTCAGTCAGGACATAGGCATTTATTATGTATAGATAGATAGAAGATAATGAAACTCCCATTCAAATATCTCAAAAAATTATGAAGCTACATCCGTTTTAATGTCGCTTGTTAGAGTGAGAAAACGATGAGGGACTGTGACGTCAATATCCTCGAGCGTCATAGTAAAAAAACAATCGTTTCATATGAAGGTGCGTTTTGCGGAAAAGGGACAGAACATACCCCTTCTTAACACGTTAACTGCGAAACCGATTTTTTGTACCAAGCATACCATGCGTTGCCAGGTATTTTTTGTCTGGTAGTAAGGTTTCATCGTATGCGAACAAGGTTTTAATGGCCTGGTGAAAGCCATTCATAGAAATATGAACCCAAGATCAACAATATTAAGTTTGAATGAAAGAAATTTCGCGTGTATAAAGTTCATTAGTGGACCTACTTGAACCTTACTTCGCCCGGGAATCGGACAGAAATTTATTGCCTTTTTTTTTAAAACAGAGATACCAGGTTTACCAGACCTGTTAAAGCACCAATAAAAAGCTATGCCGTGTTTTTTTAACCTGGTAATGCACTACGGAAACATATTAATAGGGATGGGACAGTAAAAAAAATACATCAAATCGACAAATTTAATACAAATAATGATGAAAATAATTACTTAAAGTGTTTTTCATTAAAACATGGCAAACAATATGATTTATGGCACTGATTGCACCCCGATTTTATTTTCTTAATTTTCTTGTCTGCTTGCTTACTAGTTAGCGTTTTTCGCAATTTTTCATAGCAACCGACGCAATTTTTCCTCGTACTAGTTTTAAGGAACTGATGGCCTTTATTAATTTCAATGGCATTTTTACCTGCAATAAAATATGTATATTATTATATAATGCAAATCGGCGGCCGCATGCAATACGGTGACCAAAACTGAGGTACCCACCCTAAGTTTATACGAAACGATACGATTTACTCTGTGTAGAGCATAATGTTACTGAGAGGTTTTGACAAAAAAACAAACTTCTATAACTCATAAATACACTCAAGAGCAAAAGTTCCGGGTCACTAGGATTTACTTGAGTATCTCGATTACGAATACAGCTACTACAGTCAAATCTTATTAGATCGGTAATATTGCTTAAAGAAGGGCATCTACTGGAGTTACACAATGCACTAATGGAGCCTGGAGTGGACATTGGCGATGATAGTCTGCTATTAGATTGTTTATTAGCAACTCGTATTTTTTGAGCATATGTTTTAGGAGAAAACCTAACATTTCCCAAAATTTGTAGCTGATTTCCAGTGCCCGGGCTCAAGTAAATATTTTTGGGACCATCGGTTCTACATATTTTTTTGGGTAAGTTTACCGGTTCATCTTCGCTATTAAATTCGGAAACTGATTCAATGTTGTGCTGAATATTTTCTCGAGCTGCATTCTCCGTGGACACAGTTGGTGATGATAAATTTAACTTTCTTTTTGGTTTTTTTGGCTTAATAACACGCCTAACGGGAAATATGTCAAAGTCTTCGTCACTACTCGAAAAAATATTATTTGACGCCATTTCACAACACTTTGACACACATTATTTCTTCACAATTTATCACACGACTAAAACGTAGCCCTCACAACTGAAAACACGTGCGCACTATCGACAACAAACAAAGCACTCGACAGCACTAGCCGCGGCGCACGCGCCCCTCCCCCGCTGCGACCCGCTCAGTGCGGCTACCAGGCCTACAAATCAAGGCCTGGTATTCGCACTGAGCTTATTCAATTTAACTCAGTGCGAACTATGTCTGAAAAACCTGGTGCATTTTTTAATCGTTAAACGTCATAAGCTTACAAAATGGACCATAGATGTATAACTATTTCGCTCGTACGCGTAGTACTTTACGAGTTACGGCGCCCGCACCAAGCGAGATGGCACGATTTTAGAGCGCGCACAGACAGAAAGCCATCAACCAGGCAAATAATGCCTTGTTTCGCAGCGAACGTGTTAAAACTTTGGACTCTTATAACTTAGTCATTACCTATATAACCTCTTGCTTTGTTTTTTTCTCCATTTGACTATATTTATTTTAAATTATTTTTCGAGAAAATACATTATGATTATTTACCATATTTTCGATTCCTGAGCTATAACCACGAACTTCGGAATTCGAAAATATTCAGGTATCTCTATCTCTATCGCACTAACCATACTCGAGTGACAGGGATGCAAATATATGAACATTGAGTATCGTTTTTCGTGGTAGCGCCGCAGGTAATTTGGCTGAATGCGCCGAGCGCGTGCCATTGCCATTAAAAAAAACAAATTCGTGTAAATTATATTGTTCAAATTTGTTGATTTCATTTATTGAAATTACGACATAAAACGACATTTGCGCATATAAGTTCGCATATCAGAATCGAATATTTTTTTATGGTTTATATTTTAGCATTTGTCTCGTAAAGGTCTATCGTAGACGGGATTTAAATTATTAATAAGTGAAAGGCAAAGCAATTCCTCCATTTTGACGAAAATTTGACGTTTCTTATAGCTGACAGTTGGAGCAGCGTTTGATTTCAATAAAAATAAATGAAAAATTAAATGAAGTCGTATATTTCGGAAAATTAATTAACTGTCGCAGTCGGATAAAAACTATCCTAAGTTGCAGCTAGAATAATAATGTACCTATATAAAATGTTTCATATTTTTCCGTTCATGGGATGCTGAGAACATTCGAACCGCGCAAAGCTTAGTTTCAAACTGGCTGATTCTTTTTTTAATTTAGAGATTTATTATAAGTGGAGATGTGTAATTTTATGTAATTTTTAGTATCCTCAATTTGTATTTAATAATAATGCTTGATTTCAATTTAGTCTTTATTATTCCCCCATTTTTGAGAAAAGCACTATATTAGCCTCAGCTGGAATGGCAATTGCAGGCTTCGTATTATAATTAAATGGACTCGCAAGCTTGTCCATTTAAACAAAATACTCAGCCTGCAATTGCCTCCTTCCGGGCCATGGCAATAATGTACTATTAAAATAGTGAAATATTAGTGATAAAAGAAAGAAACATATATACAATAACTTTATTTACGAAAGAAGTGCATAAAATATGGTTAAAAACTCTGTAACAAGGAAATAAAAGCTTATCTTATCTTAAGATACCTAGCTAACATCCCGAATTCATTCTACATACTGGGCCCTATTTTTCCAACTGGTCAATTGAATGACAATTTGACATACATTGCTAGCTCGATAAGTAACATTGCTGTCCAACCTGTCCACCCAGCAATGTATGTCGCATTTTTATTGTCAGGTGACAATTGTTGAGGTGTGAAAATTTGCTTTTGATGCGGTTTTTTGAACCGACTTCAAAAAAAGGAGGAGGTTCTCAATTCTGATGTTTTTTTTTTTTTATTGTTTGTTACCTCAGAACTCCGTCATTTTTGAACTGATTCGTACTATTCTTTTTTTAATTGAAAGTATATGCTTCCAGATTGGTCCCATTGTTTCCAAAGCCCCAGTTGGATGATGGGAACCATGAGGAATTGAGGGAACTCTTCAAATATATTAGGCATGCATGTAGTAATTTCGATATTTTCTATGATAACTTGTGTACTTACACCCGGAAATCATAAATTTGGTGAAGTGGAAGTGATGATGAAGACCACAGATGGCTTGTGGAACTTCTCAATAATGTACTTCAAACTATATAAGTACCTCACAGATTCTGATATAATTCCATTGAAATAGCAAACAATGATAATTTCAAAGGTAATTTTGAGATCCTTGAGGAATTGAGGGAAGTCTCCAAATATTATCGGCCCACGTACAGCGATTTGGTTTATTGGTCTAAAAATCAACGCTTTTGTTCTCGGAAATCAGTTCACATGGTAAATTGGAAAAAAAAATGTGGAAATGTTCATGTGGCTTGGCGGAGTACTGAATTGAAGTTGGTTAAAACTTTGTTTTGAAAGTAAATTATTAAATAGATAGAGTGATTCAAGAGGAAGGTTTATATGTATAATACATGCATGTATTATACATATAAACCCGTGCGAAGCCGAGGCGGGTCGCTAGTATGTTATTTAAATAGTGCCTTGTATTATGCCTTTGTTAGTGATATCCAATTGTTGTATTTCTTATCTACCTAAATAAATAAGAAATACTTATTTTATTTACTCTCTGTCAGGCCTTTAAAACGTTATGAAAATAGCGCTATTATAACGCTATAATTCCGTTATTTGCCGAGATCTGTATTGAAATTTTAAACATATCGTTATTTATAACGTTATAATATTACTATTTTCATAACGTTTTAAAGGCCTGCTCTCTGTATTTTGGCTGTCAGCTTGCCAGTCAGCAAAGGCCTTCTCAGCAGCAAAATCTTCTAGTAAACAGGGGATATGTTTGGTCCCAATAAAAAAGAGGCTTTAAAACTAGCTATTATGTTATTTTATGCTATAGCCTTTGTTTGTGACATTCAAATGTTGTATTTCTTATTTGATTAGTTACAGGCCTTTGAAACGTTATGAAAATAGTGATATTAAAACGATATAAATAACGATATGCTTAAAATTTATATACAAATCTCGGCAAATAACGGAATTATAGCGTTATAATATCGCTATTTTTATAATGTTTTAAAGGTCTGATTATTTATTTGGTTTATTTATTTATTATGGTTGTCCGCTTGCCAGTCGGCAAAGGCCTCCTCCAGCCTTCTCCAGTCATGTCTGTCTCTGCCAACCCTGCTCCAGGTGACACCAGCAACAGGCATGATGTCGTCGTCCCATATTTTGATCTGCCTGCCTCTCTTTCTTTTGCAGCCTCTTCGGTAGATAGATACCACTGGGTTACCTTCTTACTCCACTTATCTATGCCTCTAATAGTGTGGCCTGACCACTTCCATTTATGCCTCCTAATTTTTGTGAAATTGTTTAAGACTTGTTATTGAACAAAATATTTTTCTATTGCAGTTACCATAATGGTCCGGAGACGAACATACGTGTTGGGCGCTGTGGCGTTCGCGGCGTCGTGGGCCATGGCTGCGGCGAATGAGGCCGCACAAGCTCCGTCCTCCACCTCACCCACAGAGGTAAGTTTGTGTATTAGTGCCTTGGACTACTTCACACAACACAAATTGCACTAGCCCCATTGTAACATCAATAATGTACGATTAGGTACGATCAGGGCCGGATCACGCCTGTGGAATTTAATACTTTAATGCAGAGTTCATATTTGAATTTGAACGAATTTGCGATCCGGTCCCGGAATCTTCAGTCTAACTGAGGTTCTGAAAGTAAAATTGACTGTGGCCTACATTGCCTGACTTGTTTTCCCCTTCCTACCCTAATACCCAATTCTTTCTCATCCATGAGACGCGTGACTGCTCTCCTCAACTCCGTGCTCGCAGCATCACCGCCGCAGTGTGATGTGTTTGTGACAGGGATCTCGCGACTGATGATTGAATGTAAGAGAGCGTTGGAGAGACGTATGGGTGGTTTTTAGTTAGTAGGTACTTAGATTTAATTTAGTATTTTAGGTTAAGTAGTAATAAATCGCTGTAACGTTTTGGTTAATACTGTCATGTTGCACATTTATGGTTAAATAAATAAATGAATAAATGAAGGAGGCCTGTGCTCAGCACGGGACGTATACATATACGGATATACGTTATGACTAAACGAGAAACCTTGGTATATTTATTTATTTATATATCGTTGAAGCTTGTCGAAAACGGCTCTAAAGATTTGGTTGAGGTCTGCTACAGAGGGGTTTACGTGGGCAAAACCTCGATCTATCTATGTCTCATATCCAGGATAATTCGTTCTCTCTGTTTTTACAGAGCTTAGCTATGGCTAAGCTAAGTAAATACTTATTATGTACAATCACATAAGTGTTGACTTTGTGTGCAGTTTATAACCATGACATTGCTTATCACTTGCGTCGTTTATGATTTGACTAGGCTAGATTATCCACACATGAAGTCCTATTGCACTGATAACTGTAATGTGTACATACCTATACTAATGACACTGAGCTGTACAACTCGCGAGCTCTCTTTCAAAAACTTTCATTTTTAAATTTCGAAAAACTGAATTAATCTAATTATCAATTTAATTAGTAAACCTGCTCACCAAATTTCGCGAGAATCGGTAGAGATATGCGACCTATAGAGGAGAACAGCCGGACAGACGCCGGATACACGAAATATTCTTTACCCAAGCTGAAACGGAGAACTTCGTTCGCTTCGCTCGCTCGGTCAACTACCTAATCTACCTGAGTGCCTTTTGGTCCTTCCTACTAAAGTTGCATTTAACCCCCGCGCAAATGGGGGGTTATAAGTTTAACGTGTTTATCTGTCTGTCTGTCTGTGGCAGCTTAGCTCCCCAACGGATGAACCGACTTGAGTGCGGTTTTTTAACCCCAGACGCAATAAAGAGGGGTGGTATAAGTTTGACGTGTCTGTCTGTGTGTCCGTCTGTGGCATCGTAGCTCCTAAACTAATGGGCCGATTTCAATGCGGTTGTTTTATTCGATAGCTGAATGTGATCGAGATATTTCTCAGCTACGTTTCAACAAAATTGGTTCAGCCGTTTTTGAGATTGACTTTAAGAACTTTGAAATGAAAATGTCGGGGGTTTTTCAACTTTTCTAAGCTGTAGTTATATTGGTTTCGGGAACCTACAGTCAGCAAAATATTTAGCTGTTAAGTAATCTCCACTTATAACAAATCTCTAGAATCAGCCAGTTTGAAACTAAGCTTTGGGTTGTCACGAATGTTCTCAGCATCCCGTGAACGAAAAAATATGAAACATTTTTTGTAGGTACATTATTATTCTAGCTGCAACTTAAGATAGTTTTTATCCGACTGCGACAATTAATTAATTTTCCGAACTATACGACTTCATTAATTTTTCATTTATTATTCTTAAAGTATATCGCCGCCACATCTGTCAGCTTTGTGAAACGTCAAAATGGCGGAATTGCTTTTCCTTAATTTCACCTATTCATAATTTAAATCCCGTCTCCGATAGACCTTCACGAAACGCATACCAAGAGGTAAAGCATAAGAAATTAATCGATTCTGATATGAGAACTTATATGCGCAAATGTCGTATTAAAGCGTAATTTTACTAAATGTATCAACAAATTCGAACAATATAAGGAACACAAATGTTTTTTTTAATGGCACGCGCGCGCTCTCTTTGCGCATTTAGCCAAACCACGCAAACCAAAACTCGAAGTTCGTATATCTGCATTCCTCTCACTCGAGTAATGTAATAATGTTAGTGCGATAGAGATAGAGATACCCGAATATTTCGAATTCTGAAGTTCGTGGTTTAAAAGAAAATACGGATGTCGGATAGATTGAAAATAGGGATGTAAACACAGTAGACACTACTTAAATAAAATAATCACAATGTTGTAGGTATTTTCTCGAAAAAGGACTTAATATGAAGTCAAATGGAGAAAAAAACAACGCAAGAGGTTATTTAAGTAGTCACTAAGTTATAAGTTTTAAAAGGGGGTATGTTCTGTCCCTTTTCCGCAAAACGCACCTTCATATGAAACGATTGTTTTTTACTATAAGTACTATGACGCTCGAGGATCGTGACGTTACGGTCCCGATCGTTTTCTCACTCTAATAAGCGATATTAAAACGGTTGTAGCTTCGTAATTTTTTGAGATATTTGAACGGGTTTTTCGTTTCTTCTTTCTTTTGAAGTAATAATAAATTTTGAGTCTACTCCCCTATTTGGAAGACAAGCGGAAAGAGTACCTAATCTATACTCGTATATTAAAGACTAGCTGTTGCCCGCGACTTCGTCCGCGTATAACATGTCATCGTCTAAAAGTTTGTTTAAGGAATAAATAAAAAAAAAACATTGAAATTAGTTTTGTGCCTAGCCTTTTAGTAAACAGTCTAAAACCGAAGTTACAAATCTCTTACTTTCAAAATGGCTTGCTCTTTATACACACTTAGAACCCCCTTTGAACCCTCATAATAAACAGGCTGAAACCGTAGTTACAAATTTCTTACTTTAAAAATGTCTTGCTCTATACTATACAAACTTCGAACCCCGTTTTAACCTTCTTAGGCGATGAATTAAAAAAAACGCTGAAATAAGTTTTGTAGTATTTTAGCATGTTTGTTTTGTCTAAAACCGAAGTTACAAATCCCTTACTTTAAAAATGTCTTGCTCTCCATACAAACTTTGAATGCCCTTATAATCCCCTTTGGGGGAAGAATTTCAAAAAACGCTGAAATAATTTTGGTATTCTAAACAGGCTAAGATCGGAGTTACAAATCTTATCATATTTTTTTTTTATTATTTAATCTTTCTAAAAAGTTTTGAGATTCTAGCTCCAAAAAATCCCCTTTACCAACATTGCACCCCTTTTTCATCCCCTTAGGCGTGGAATTTTCCAAAACGCTAAAAATACTTTCGTATTATTAGTATCGTAATACCTAAGTAATATTTCTAAAAACTTTTAATCTTCTATCTCAAAAAGGAGTTTCGCTCATACAAACTTTGCAACCCTTTAGGGGTGAAATTTTTCAAAACGCTTTTTGAGATATTTGAACGGGTTTTTCGTTTCTTCTTTCTTTTGAAGTAATAATAAATTTTGAGTCTACTCCCCTATTTGGAAGACAAGCGGAAAGAGTACCTAGTCTATATATTAAAGATGAGTCATTTGAAGAAATAGATACCTACAGAAAAAAACCGGCCAAGTGCGAGTTGGACTCGCGCACGAAGGGTTCCGTACCATTATCTATAAAAACGGCAATAAATCACGTTTGTTGTATGGGAGCCCCCCTTAAAAAAAATATTTTATTTTGTTTTTAGTATTTGTTGTTATAGCGGCAACAGAAATACATAATATGTGAAAATTTCAACTCTCTAGCTATCACGGTTCTTGAGATACAGCCTGGTGACAGACATACGGACGGACGGACGGACGGACGGACGGACAGCGAAGTCTTAGTAATAAGGTCCCGTTTTACTCTTTGAGTACGGAAGCCTAAAAAACAGTACGGATTGACAGCAAAAAGTATAATAATTATATTTATGGGAGCAAAAATATAAATGCCTATGTCCTGACTGACTCACTCACTCACTCACTCACTCTCACAGCCGAAACTACTGGGCCTAGAGAGTTAAAATTTACACCAGAACTACCTTTTACAACGTAGGTAGGCAACGGATAAGAAGTAATTTTCGGAAATCATACCCCTAAAGGGGTTAAATAGGGGTGCAAAGTTTGTATGGGGGAAACTTGATTTTTTGAGCTAGAAACTTTGTATAACGATTACTTATTAGAATACAAATAAAGTACTTTAAACGTTTAGGAAAATTCTGCCCCTAAGGGGGTTAGAAAGGGGTGTAAATTTTGTATGGGGGAAACTTTATTTTTTAGACAAGCGACTTTAAACTTTGTAGAAAGATTACTTATTATAATATATAGAATACAAATAAAGTGCTTTTAGCGTTTTGAAAAATTTCACCCCTAAAAGGTTGCAAAGTTTGTATGAGCGAAACTCCTTTTTTAAAAAGAAAACAACGCAAATAGCAACGCAACGCAATATAGGTAAGATAATCACTAAGTTATAAGTGTCCAAAGTTTTAAGAGGGGGTTTGTTGTGTCTCTTTTCCGCAAAACGCTCCTTTATAATGAAACGATTGTTTTTTACTATGCCGCTCGAGGATCGTGACGTCACGGGCCCTGATCGTTTTCTCACTCTAACAAGCGACATTAAAACGGTTGTAGCTTCGTAATTTTTTGAGATATTTGAATGAGTTTTTCGTTTCTTCTTTCTTTTGAAGTGAGGCTACAACTACACCTTTATTTGGATGACAAGCGGAAAGAATCCATACTATCCATACTTCCATACTAATATTATAAATGCGAAAGTGTGTCTGTCTGTCTGTCTGTTACCTCTTCACGCCTAAACCGCTGAACCGATTTAGATGAAATTTGGTATACAGGTAGTTTGAGCCCCGGGGAAGGACATAGGGTAGTTTTTAGGGTTCCGTAGCCAAATGGCAAAAAACGGAACCCTTATAGATTCGTCATGTCCGTCCGTCTGTCTGTCTATCTGTCTGTCCGTCCGTATGTCACAGCCACTTTTTTCCGAAACTATAAGAGCTACACTGTTGAAACTTGGTAAGTAGATGTATTCTGTGAACCGCATTAAGATTTTCACACAAAAATCTAAAAAAAACGTTAAGTTTTAGGGGTCCCCATACTCAGAACTGAAACTCAAAAATTTTTTTTTCATCAAACCCATACGTGTGGGGTAGGATAGGTCTTCAAAAATGATATTGAGGTTTCTAACATCATTTTTTTCTAAACTGAATAGTTTGAGCGAGAGACACTTCCAAAGTGGTAAAATGTGTGTCCCCCCCCCTGTAACTTCTAAAATAAGAGAATGATAAAACTGAAAAAAATATATGATGTACATTACCATGCAAACTACCAACGAAAATTGGTTTGAACGAGATCTAGGAAGTAGTTTTTTTTAATACGTCATATATCGTAAAAAGCAATTTATGTAACGGAACCCTTCATGTGCGAGTCCGACTCGCACTTGGCCGCTTTTTATATCTGAGGGGATGAAATTGGGGGTGGAAATTTGTATGGAGCTACTTAAACCGCTGCACCGATTTAGATGAAATTTGGTATATAAATAGTTTGAGTCCCGGGGAAGGACATATAATAGGTTTGATCCCGGAAATCATCCCCTAAGGGGGTGAAAATTTGGATGTAATCTATTTTGATGAAATTTGGTGTAGATATAGGTTAAGTCCCCTAAG
Organism: Epinotia brunnichana; assembly: GCA_963854355.1. Classification (NCBI taxonomy): domain Eukaryota; kingdom Metazoa; phylum Arthropoda; class Insecta; order Lepidoptera; family Tortricidae; genus Epinotia; species Epinotia brunnichana. The sequence continues at coordinate 10,002,604 of OY977956.1, forward strand.
GGGGTGAAATTAGGGGTGAAAATTCGGATGGAACCCATTTTAATACAATTTGGTATAGAGATAGTTTGAGTCCTGGGAAAGGACAAAGGATAGTTTTAATTACGGAAATCACTCCCTAAGGGGGTGAAAATTTGGATGGATCCCGTTTAGATAAAATTTAGTATAAAGGTAGTTTGAGTCCCGAAGAATGACATTAGATAGTTTTTATTCCGAAAATCATTCCCTAAGAGGATGAAATAGGGGGTGAAAGTTTGAATAAAACCCATGTAGGTACCTAGATGAAATTTGGTATAGAGATAATTTGAGACCCTTCGTAGGATATATAATAGTTTTTGCCTCGGAAATCATCCCTTAAGATGGTAGACGTTGGTTTGCAATATTTTTTCTAAGGCGGTAACAAGTTCTACGCGGACGAAGTCGCGGGCAACAGCTAGTAAGTAATATGTTTCCGTTGACATACATTTTTGTTACGGCACCCTACAAACCAACACTTAAGTTTATTTATACTTCTAATGCTTACTTATCTACCTATAAGTGGAACTAATTACGCGATATATTAGAACGTGTATGCGCACTCTTGATTAGTTTTATCTCTAATACGTCATGTTTTGTTCGTGCTAAGTGGCTGAGCACGTGAAACTGTAGATTAGTCGCTTATTACGGTGTCTAGTTCATGGCTACTGACATAGATGGCGCTGGCAGTACTATATACGCCTGCGCAGCATTATTGAAGACACTCGCTGCCCGCGCGGCTTCGCCCCCGTATATAAAAAAAAACCGGCCAAGTGCGAGTCGGACTCGCGCACGAAGGGTTCCGTACCATTATCAATAAAAATATTTATTTTATTTTGTTTTTAGTATTTGTTGTTAAAGCGGCAACAGAAATACATAATCTGTGAAAATTTCAACTCTCTAGCTATCACGGTTCTTGAGATACAGCCTGGTGACAGACAGACGGACGGACGGACGGACAGCGAAGTCTTAGTAATAGGGTCCCGTTTTACTCTTTGAGTACGGAACCCTAAAAACGCAGGCAAGCCCGCGGGATAAAATATAAGCCTATAACCATCCAGAAAGTCCATTCTACACGCAGGTGAAAGAATTATTGAAATCGGTTAAGCGGTTCCGGAGATTACCCAAAACATACAATCATACAATCTCTTCGACTTTTGGAAGCGAACGAAGTTGTATGCTTCAGCTTAGGCCGAAAATCGTTCGTATGTCCGGTGTCTGTCACGATGTCCGGTGTCCGTCACGATGTCCGGTGTCTGTCACGATGTCCGGTGTCTGTCACGATGTCCGGTGTCTGTCACGATGTGCGGTGTCTGTCACGATGTCCGGTGTCTGTCACGATGTCCGGTGTCTGTCACGATGTCCAGTGTATGTCACTATGTCCGGTGTCTGTCACGATGTCCGGTGTCTGACACGATGTCCGGTGTCTGTCACGATGTCCGGTGTCTGTCACGATGTCCGGTGTCTGTCACTATGTCCGGTGTCTGTCACGATGTCCGGTGTCTGTCACGATGTCCGGTGTCTGTCACGATGTCCGGTGTCTGTCACGATGTCCGGTGTCTTACACGATGTCCGGTGTCTGTCACGATGTCCGGTGTCTTACACGATGTCCGGTGTCTGTCACGATGTCCGGTGTCTTACACGATGTCCGGTGTCCCGCTGTCCGGCTGTTCTCCTCTACGGGTCACATTTCTCAACCGACTCTCGTAAAATTTCGTGTTAATTACATAGTTTTTAAAGTAAAGTAAAGTTGTAGATGTGATTGTAAACAATCTTTGTATTATGTTCTACAAACTTACGTGCAGGGTTCGGGGAGTTGCAGGTCCAAATAACACACACTAGTTGTTGTCTTAAGCGGTATAATAGTTCTATAAGCACACACAAGCATATAGGTAGGCACACAGTAAAAGAAAGCACAAGAAAAGCGAAAGGCAAGCGAAATGTTTAGAGCGCAAGGCGGCGTGCGTCTAGCGTTGAATGCGGTAGCAGACTGCCGGAGGCGGCGGCTCAAAGCCGCCGGGCGCCGGCGCATCATTGCAGCGTGCGTGACGTCACGAAGACCCGTTGGTGTGCGTTGGCATTGGAATCGACACGGCCGGTAATGGTGAGTACTTTGTGTCGATAATTAGCTTTTTAATATTTATATATTTACTGTTTGTTTATCCGTATGTATTTATTTATGCTTATGTATGTGTGTATAATATATATAAGTTTATTTTTACATGTTAAGTATAGATAGTTGTAAGGTTGAGTTTTATATAATTAAGTTTATCATAGTTATGTATATAAGTAAATATTATGTATTTATTAGTATATACATATAGGTGGCACCGCCACATCAGTCCCCTCCAGAGACCGTCTCACGGGCGATAATAATCTGGAAAGGTAACTTTTCGGCCTGATCTGGTTTGCCTTATTACCTTTTTATCTTTTTCTGTTTCTCTTAATTTCTCTTTTAGAGGTATTTTCTTCTCTTTTTCTGGTTTTCTCTCCTTCTCTTTTTCAGGTTCTCTCTCCTTCTCTTTTTCAGGGTATACTTGCTTCGTCGCAGGCCGTGGCATCGTCTCGGTAAGTAAGTATGCCGGCTTCAAGCGGTCAATAGATACGGTGTTAGTCTTTCCTTTTACTTGTAACTTGAAGAACTTCTCTCCTCTTTCTAGCACTGCATGTGGTCCCGTGTATGATGCCTTTAGCGCACCACGCACAGCGTCTTCTCTTAGGAAAACGTGGGTGGAAGATGCTAAGTCTTTGAATATAAATGTCTTCTTCGAACCATGCCTTGAGGTAGGCACAGGTTGAAGCTTCTGCATTATATTCTTTAGGCGGGCAGTGAAGTCGGTAAGATCGGATGTTGTGTCGGTGCTAGGATGGAAGAATTCCCCAGGCAGTCTGAGTGGTTCGCCATATACCAATTCTGCGGATGAAGTTTGCAGCTCTTCTTTGTAGGCGCTCCTTACGCCCATCAGGACTAAAGGTAAGGCTTCTGTCCAGCTTTCTTGTGCATGACAGGTGATTGCTGCCTTCAGCTGCCTGTGTAGACGCTCAATCAATCCGTTAGAGGCCGGATGATATGCGGTGGTGCGTCGATGCTTGAAACCAGATATCTTCGCCAGATACTTGAAAAGAGCAGACTCAAATTGTGCTCCTCGATCCGTTACGATGTCAATAGGGCATCCAAATCTGGAGATCCAAGAAAGTAGAAGAGATTTTGCTACAGTCTCTGCTGTTATGTCCATCATTGGTATAGCTTCGGGCCAGCGCGTGAAGCGGTCTATGGCTGTGAGGCAGTATTTAAAACCTTGAGATGGAGGCATTGGTCCTATGATGTCGATGTGCACATGGGTAAATCTAGTTTTAGGTAACTGGTAAGTACCCAAAGGTGCTTGGACATGTCTGCTAATCTTCGACTTCTGGCAGGGTACACAGGCGCGAGCCCAGTCGCGACAATCTTTGTTTACGCTCGGCCACACAAATCGTTCAGCCACGAGTCTTGCGGATGCCTTAATCCCTGGGTGGCTGAGTGAGTGCAGGCTATTAAAAACTTGTTGTCTGTGCTCGGGTGGTACGTATGGCCTGAGAGTCGAAGTGCTGTCATCGCAGTATAGTGTTGTGGTTGTCCCTGGTATCGTCAGTTTCTTTAAGCTGATGTTGTAATTTCTGTCCCCATTTAAGATCTTCTTGAGCTCTTGATCAAAGTCTTGTGCTTCGGCGAGTTGTGACAAATCGACTGGCATCTCGAGTTCCTCAATTCTTGATAACGTGTCCGCGACAACATTGTTTTTTCCTGAGATATGTTTTATGTCAGTTGTGAATTGGGAAATGTAATCAAGATGTCGGAATTGCCTCGGTGAACAATTTGACTTGTTTGTTGTAAACGCGAAGCATAAGGGTTTGTGATCGGTGAAAACTGTGAATACTTGCGCTTCCAACATGTGCTTAAAATACTTGATCGCATTGTATATAGCCAGCAGTTCTCGATCATACGGCGAGTATTTCTGCTGTGCTGTACTTAGCTTCTTGGAATAAAATGCAAGTGGCTGCCAAGAGTCTTCTATCTTCTGTTGGATCACCGCACCCACAGCTGTGTCAGAAGCATCTGTTACCAAGGCGAGGGGAGCATTGCAGTCTGGGTGGGCTAAGAGCGCTGCGTGGCAAAGGCTAGTTTTGCAGTCGAGGAAAGCCTTCAGTTTTTCGTCTTTCAGGTCGACTGGGTGTGATCCTTTTACGGAGCCGGTGAGCAGCTTATGTAGTGGAGCCTGAAGTTGAGCAGCTTGAGGGATAAACCTACGATAGAAGTTTATCATCCCAAGGAACCTTCTTAGCTCTTTGACAGTTTTCGGCGTAGGGAATGATTGGATGGCTTCAACTTTAGTTTCAAGGGGTTTCGTGCCGTCAGATGAGATGTGATACCCCAGGAACTTGACTTCAGGAACTCCGAAGACGCATTTGGATGGATTGATCACGATCCCGTATTCCTTCAACCTCGTGAAGAGCTGCCGCAGATGATCTTCATGTGTTTCATCATCAGGCGAGAAGATGAGAAAGTCGTCTAAGTAGGCGTAAATAAAATCCATACCTCGTGTGACTTCGTCTACGAAGCGCTGGAACGTTTGACCTGCATTCCTGAGTCCAAACGTCATGAATGGGAACTCGTACAGGCCAAACGGGGTCGAAATGGCAGTCTTCGGTATGTCCTCATCGTTGACCGGAATCTGGTTGTATGCCTTTACTAAGTCGATTGTCGAGAAGACCTTGCATCCGGCGAGCTGATGAGCGAAGTCGTGAATGTGGCGTATTGGGTAACGATCAGGTATTGTTCGTGCATTCAATTGCCTATAGTCACCACATGGTCTCCAACCATTATCTTTTTTGGGTGCTAGATGTAGTGGTGAAGACCAAGGGCTTAACGACGGTCTTGTTGTTCCACATTTGAGCATGGACTCAAATTCCTGCTTAGCTATCTTGAGCTTATCCGGTGCTAACCTTCTGGGTGTGCAGTGGATTGGTGGGCCATCGGTGGTTTTAATATAGTGGACCGTGCTATGTTTGACTTCCCGGTGTACTCCTGGTGGACGTGTGATCTCTGGAAAGTCTCGCATTAAGTCATTATACTTCGACTCACCAAAAGATGTCTTGATGGATGATATGATGTCTGCCGATGCGGATGATACTGCCATCGTAGAGAGGGATGTGGTGTTGTCCATCAAGCGTTTGTGTCGGCAGTCGACGACTAAATTGTAAAAAGATAGGAAGTCGACTCCTATTATTGCTTTTGTGACGTCAGCCACCACAAATTGCCAACTGAACTCCCGACGGAGGCCGAGATCCAAATGTAGTTGTGCGTGGCCGTAGGTGTTGATGACAGATCCGTTGGCGGCATAAAGTTGGTATTTGGTTTTAGGTCGGTGTTCTCGTAGGGATGTCCGTGGAAAAACGCAGAGATCGCTGCCTGTGTCAACGAGAAACTGCATTTTGGTACAACGGTCTGTTACGAACAGGCGACCGGAGCTTGAGCAATCGTTGGCCGCCATTATCGACTGCTCTGACCGTTTCCCGAAGTGAAATCGCAAGGCTTGACGCATTTCGTTGCTTGTGACTGAAATTTGGAATGATACCAGCATACGGGCCATCTGCGGTAGCTTGATTGGGACCGATTTTGATTAGCCCCACGACTGCGGCTGCGGTTGTCCCTCTGTGGTCCATTATGCCTACTCCTGGGCCGCGATCTCGAGTTCAGCTCCGCTCGCATATCATGCATCTGCCTAGTTAACTCGGCTATTTGATTAGCCATGAAGTCAATGGTAGCATTATGAGTCGTAGCGCTGGTGGACGTACTTGCTACCTGCGGGCTAGGAGGAGTGAGGTCCCAAACGCGGTCCGCGGTACCTGCCAGGGCCTCGAGTGTCTGCGGCGTCGGCTGCGAAGCTATTGCTGCCTGGATGTTCATGGGTAAGCGATTAATCCATATTGTTCTCAATAGATCTTCATGTACCTGTATACCAGCAAGATGTTGAAGATGTCGCAGGAACTGTGATGGTTTACGGTCTCCTAACTCTTCGTGGATCAACAATCTCTTCAGTTCCTTCTCTCGGGACGCTGATAACCTGGATATGAGCTCGGTTTTTAGCTTTTCATACTTGTTAGTAGCAGGCGGGTTGACAATAATGTCCTTAATTTCCGCGGCGTACTGATGATCTAGCTGTGACAGTACATAGTAAAATTTTGTCGCGTCGGCTGTGATGTTGGATAACACAAACTGACCTTCTACTTGTGCAAACCAAACAGCTGGTTCTTGTGGCCAAAATGGTGGCATTCGTACTCCGACTCGGAATGTGTCGGCACCATTGGACAACTGCGCGGCGGGCGGCGGCGGCTGTGCCGCGGGAAGTTCCATAGCAGGTGGCGCTACCAGTGCTTGCGTTGGTATTTGTGCGCCTTGAGCAACATTATTTCCTACCCCGTCAACCATTTGCACTCTTCAGTAAGGTTACGTTAAAAGTTCAACCAAAGGGGTCACCAGTGTAGATGTGATTGTAAACAATCTTTGTATTATGTTCTACAAACTTACGTGCAGGGTTCGGGGAGTTGCAGGTCCAAATAACACACACTAGTTGTTGTCTTAAGCGGTATAATAGTTCTATAAGCACACACAAGCATATAGGTAGGCACACAGTAAAAGAAAGCACAAGAAAAGCGAAAGGCAAGCGAAATGTTTAGAGCGCAAGGCGGCGTGCGTCTAGCGTTGAATGCGGTAGCAGACTGCCGGAGGCGGCGGCTCAAAGCCGCCGGGCGCCGGCGCATCATTGCAGCGTGCGTGACGTCACGAAGACCCGTTGGTGTGCGTTGGCATTGGAATCGACACGGCCGGTAATGGTGAGTACTTTGTGTCGATAATTAGCTTTTTAATATTTATATATTTACTGTTTGTTTATCCGTATGTATTTATTTATGCTTATGTATGTGTGTATAATATATATAAGTTTATTTTTACATGTTAAGTATAGATAGTTGTAAGGTTGAGTTTTATATAATTAAGTTTATCATAGTTATGTATATAAGTAAATATTATGTATTTATTAGTATATACATATAGGTGGCACCGCCACAAAGTAAAGTAAATTTTATTTGTAAAGCATAGGTAACAAAGATGGTACAATGGTAATAATGCGTATCACTATGTTTTAGAGTTCCGTATCTCAAAAGGAAAAAAAATGGAACCCTTATAGGATCACTTTGTTGTCCGTCTGTCTGTCTGTCTGTTTGACTGTCTGTCAAGACCCTTTATATCGGGAATGCGTGGAGGTATCCAGTTAAAATTAAAACTATGTACTTAAGTCTACAGTCCCTTGAGGCTGTGAAAAAATCAAATTTCTAAGATAACGTAATAGTACATTATGATACAAGTGAGGTATTTTGATTATTACATCAGAGGCGGAATTGTCACGCGAACCGCAGGTGAGCGTGATAATAGAGCCGAGGATGTAATTATCAAAGCTCACGCGTGTCATACGACGTTTTTCAACACATTTGCGAGGAAAAAATTTTTGTCATAAAATGAACATGTTACAGGCTCCTAAGTTGTTTCCTTTAGTTATTGATGACAACAGGTTTTTACTCACATATTTGTACATCTCCAAGAATGTACAGTGGCGTCAAATCTATTTATCAGTTTTCTATTCACTACGAGTCAACATTTTTAACAATAACCAAACACGCACATCAATGTTGTTTACAAATATTTGTGAAATTACCTATAATGGCGCGTAACTATTTTTTTTCGTGAAGTTCGCGCAGTGCGCCCGCAGCGAGGCTTAGATGAAATCTCTAAACAGCCAATACAAAATAAAATAAATATTTTCTTATTCAATATAAATTCATGTAAAATGTTATCAAAAGTAAATAGTTTTACTAAATTAAACGTTTCTATATCATATCCAATAAGAAATAATCAATTAATCCACAAGAAGGATTTAATTTGTTTGCCGAGAATTAAAAACAAACCTGTATAACCCGGTCAATTTAAGAATGCGCCTGTTGGCACCTTGCTGCAAGGTGCCAACGTGTCTTAATCGGCATATAAACATAACTATACGAGTGTCGTAATGTTATTAAACACGCGTGTTTAATACCCAGGATTATGAGCCCTAAAGCGGCACAATAAGAGGCACGTTACGAGCAAGTGTGTTGAAAAAAAAGATACGGCCGTTTATGCCACAAAATATAGTACATTTCGATGCTAGTGCGGATAGTATGTCATTACATTACTTCACGAGTGCCCCGAGATATCTTGCCAAGAGCCGTAGGCGAGTGGTAAGACTCGGGACGAGTGAGGAATGACATTTCCCCACGTGTATCGAACGACGTTTTTTAATACAGTTGCGAGTGTATTAAGATTTCATAGAGAATACTGCAACGTCACTCTTGTCATCGTTGAATAGTCTGTTACTTCCGAAACAACCGAAATAACTGTTTCGATACGCTCTAGACAACCGAAAAAAAAATTAAAATAGAACTAAAATAAATTCGACTAATCACGTGGCTGCTTTACCGAACTGTAATGAATTGGACCAATAGAATCGCTTTGGTTATTGAGTTTACTCGTTGATGTCGTACGCTCGTTGATGTCTTTTAAGATATCAACGCGCGTACGAGCGATAGGCTGCACTTCGTTTCAACAGTATCGAGTTTGTTTAATTAGTTCAGTTGACTCGTAGAAAATTAATTTTAATGAACTCGTACAAAAAGTATTGTTCACAATAGTGTTATAATTAGGGTTAGGATTCTGGTGGCAGTTTAGCACAAGTAATGTAGTGGAGTCGCCATTGTATATTTTTTATTTGAATAAATGAATAACTGAACGATAAATCTATATTACAGTACCGGCCAATAATATATCACCTTTGCGTTTTATTGTATGAATGTGTATTGTACAACAATTTAGGTTTGTTGATATTTTACTAGTTACATATTTTACATAAATTTTTGACGACAACTGCAATGCAATACTGTAAATTACAATGATGATTTTATACTATGATATTTAAATAGATTTTACTTGTTTGCTAATAGTATTTTATGCAACTGTTGTATAAGAAGGGTCTTAAAGACGCCACGAGCGTTTTTAGACCAGTTATACACCGTTGCATACAATACTTTTTCTACGACAAATTTTAAATAAATAGCAGACTACAGAATAGTTAAACTTTTCAGGCAGCAAGTTTTCTGTTCGTACTTTTGTTACTCACGCAATTTCTTCAGGAGTGCAGTTATAAATTCCTTCGACCATTTTAAAAGGAACGTACACTTTTGTCTTCACAAACGCGAATAAAATCTTAATAGTTTAGGACTAATAGTTTATCATCTTTCGTCTTTTCATTTTGAACTGTAGTTTGGTGGGAAATCGGAAATGTGACAGCTCTTGCTTATAGTTTGTTTTGTTTTTAATTTGTTTGCACTTGCCATCCAAACCAAACCGAATCCGGACCCGGCCCGCATTCGAACTGTTTATTTTTATAATTAATACCAAGAATTTATAAAACATGTAATTTAACACACAATAGATGATGATTTATTATAATTGTAGTAAATAATTTATAATATACAAATGTTAAATCGTAAATAAATACATTTGTTTCGAAATATTTGTTTATGAAGTTGGCACCACTGCACTAGCGGCCGATTTAAAAAAAAGTTAAACAGTGCTTTTATGAAAAATGTATGAACCAAAAAAGTAAGCTAAACAGTGCGTTTTTGGGCCATAGAGGATAGAGTTTTTCGCCGACTTATTAGTGGTGTCATTGTATTTGAGCTACAGCCTATATAATTTTGATTGATTGACTGATTTTAATTGGATTGATTTGAAAGTTTGTAAAAAGTAACACAGGAGACAGAAAAAGTGTGGGTGAAAAAGTTGATTGACCCATTTGTTGTTATAGCGGCAACAGAAATACATCATCTGCGAAAATTTCAACTGTCTAACTATCACGGTTCATGAGATACAGCCTTGTGACAGACGGACAGGCAGACAGACAGCGGAGTCTTAGTAATAGGGTCCCGTTTTACTCTTTGAGTACGGAACCCTAAAAACGTGATTTAAAATAAACAATCAGGCCGGAGTCGCGGGCATAAGCTAGTAGCATATATGCTAGTATATATATAGCTCAGTATGTTTGCCTCTGTGTATTTAACTATTTATCTATCCAAATATCATAAACCCTCCATGATGCGTTCAAGAACCGCACATTATGACCACCATAAAAATAGACTGTTTTGTTAGAACAAATTTCTTATCTGTGTAAATGTTATTATTGCTAAATAATAACATCGATTTCGATAATATTATTTCATTCAAATTAAGAACGTCTCAAAAACAAAGAAATTTGATTTGCGTGCGTGCGTGCGTGCGTGCGTGCGTGCGTGCGTGCGTGCGTGCGTGCGTGCGTGCGTGTGCGTGTGTGTGTGTGTGTGTGTGTGTGCGCGTGTGTGTGTGTGTGCGTGTGTGTGCGCGTGTGTGTGTGTGTGTGTGTTTCTTTTAAAAGAAAACGTTCAGATAGGACATGTAATAGCTCTTCTGTTTCGTTGTAGTTTTAGGTTTTCAGCCAGGATTTTATTCGATTTTTGAATTGATAATTGCTTAGTTGGTTGGTGTCACTGTCAAGTGACTTAATACATTTGTTGTATACGTGAGGAGCTAAGAAATTAAAATGTCTCCCAGCACTAGCGCTGTGACAACGTGGGACTGGGTAACGGACTTTTCTCTTATTGCTAATTGATACAGTAGGGACTGTTAGTCTGTGGTATCTCCGTAGGATTTGGTATATAAAAGTTTGCGTACACTTAATACTTCCACCAGGTTATATAGGAGTTCCGTGGGGTATCGATATGGGAGATAGAACATAACCTTCAATACCGCTCGCTGGGCACGTTCAAGTTCTATAAGGTATGTTTTGGGGGCTCCGCCCCATGAGCATATGCAGTAACTCAGAACACCTTGGCACAGCGCATCGTATGTCTGCAATAAAAGTTTACGATCCGCTACAAGTCGTAAATTTTTAAAAACGTATATTAATTTACGGATTCTGGTGCCTGTGAATGTGATATGAGGGCCCCATTGTAACCTGTCATCAATAACAACACCAAGATACTTTATTGTTCTGACTCTGGTTAACACGTCACAGTTACAGTTGGCAATGCAGCCAGCGACACGCACCTGTCTGTTGCAGGGATATGTGTGTATTGTTAGACTGTCAAGGGGAGGGTTAGTAATTACTGGTGAACGTTTACAAAAGCATAAATATTTCGTTTTGCTGATATTAAGAGTTAGAAGATTATCCTCAAGCCAGCAAGTGATGTTACCTAAGCCCAATTCTGCGAGTGATTTTACTTCATCCCAAGTTCTACCATGAAACACCAGTGCCGTGTCGTCAGCGAACATTAGAAGATTTGCACTTTTGATTCGTGTTTTACAGAGATCATTGATGTAGGCTAGAAATAGAGTTGGACCTAAGGTACCTTGAGGTACACCGTAGTTGCTAGTGACTTCATTACTAACGTAGCTGGAAACACGTACTTTTTGAACCCGGTCACTAAGGTATCTTTGAAACCACGTGAGGGGTGTTCCTCGGATTCCCATGTTTTGCAGCCTCGCTAACAGTATTGGAACTGACACTGTGTCGAATGCCTTTTGAAGGTCTAGAAAAACCGCTATACATTTCTCACCACCATCTAAGTGAGAGGTCACAAGAGAAGTAAGAGCTAGGTAGGTGTATGTAACTATACATAATTAGGCATTAAGATACTCGTGTGATGTTATTATGTCACACTCGTATTTAATGCGCTTCATTATGTACAGTCACATAAACTACTATTACCTACGGACACTTGTAGAACGATGAGCCACACGGTTATGTCCCGCGTTAGTTCCACTAATAATATGTACAGGCTATGACATCAGCCACGATAAAAAGTTGAATCTTTAGTACCTATTGCGATTTGAGTGGAATTGTTCAAGAGACAGAAACGTTAGGAACAAACATCGTTCAGTTACCATCATTATCGGCCACAACTCAGCGCGCATAAATATGTATCTGACAGGACTCTACTTCTAATACGGTGGTTATGACGTGTCAGATATATTTGACCGTTTTGTTGTGGCCTATATTCATGATGGTGACTGTACGCTGCGTACATTGTTTAGAAATTAACAGTTTTTCCAAAGAACGTGAGGTTTTAACCAACTTTATAAAAGCGGCCAAGTGCGAGTCGGACTCGCACATGAAGGGTTCCGTGAAATAAATTGCGGTTTACGATTTATGACGTATTAAAAAAAAACTACTTATTAGATCTCGTTCAAACCAATTTTCGGTGGAAGTGTACATGGTAATGTACATCATATATTTTTTTTAGTTTTATCATTCTCTTATTTTAGAAGTTACAGGGGGGGGGGGACACACATTTTACCACTTTGGAAGTGTCTCTCGCGCAAACTATTCAGTTTAGAAAAAGATGATGTTAGAAACCTCAATATCATTTTTGAAGACCTATCCATATATACCCCACACGTATGGGTTTGATGAAAAAAAAAATTTTGAGTTTCAGTTCTGAGTATGGGGACCCCTAAAACTTAATGTTTTTTTCGATTTTTGTGTGAAAATCTTAATGCGGTTCACAGAATACATCTACTTAGTTTCAACAGTATAGCTCTTATAGTTTCGGAAAAAAGTGGCTGTGACATACGGACGGACAGACAGACGGACGGACATCACGAATCAATAAGGGTTCCGTTTTTTGCCATTTGGCTACGGAACCCTAAAAAGGAGGAGGTTATATGTTCCACTGTATGTTTTTTTTTTAATGTATGTTCGCTGATTTCTCCGTGAATTGTGGACCCATTTCCAAAATTATTTTTTTATTTGAAAGAGTATTCCCCCGAAGTGGTCCCACTGTCACCAATTTAGGATCTGATGATGGGATCCCAGGGAAATTGAGGGCAACCCTCAAATTTTACAGGCACGCGTGTAGTGATTTTGGTATTTTCTATTATAACTCGTGTATTTACCCTCGGACATGTAATTTTAGTGAAGTGGAACTGATGATGAAGACCACCGATGACTTATGGAACTCCTCAAAGATGTAAAGTACCTACGTCAAAGATTCTGACATGATTCCGTTGAAGTAGCAACTAATGAAGTGTTAATTCTGAGATCCTTATATAATTTTGAAATACATACAGTGGAACATAATAACCTCCTCCTTTTTTGAAGACGGTTAAAAAGTTATAAAACCCCGATATTTAACCCCCGACGAAAAAATAGCGGTGTTATAAGTTTGACATGTCGGTGTGTCTGTATGTGGCGTCGTAGCTCCTAAACGAATAGACCGATTTTAATCCATTTTTGAGATATTGAACTTTGAAATCAAAATGTCGGGGGTTTTCATGTTTTCTAAGTTGTAGTTATTTAATTTCAAAGTTCAATTTCTCAAAAACGGCTCAACCGATTTTGTTGAATCGTAGCTAAGAACCATCTCGATCACGTCAGCATTCGGATAAAAAACCGGCAAAGTGCTATTCGGACTCGCGCACGGAGGGTTCTGCACCATTATCTATAAAAAGCGGCCAAGTGCGAGTCGGACTCGCACATGAAGGGTTCCGTGAAATAAATTGCGGTTTACGATTTATGACGTTTTAAAAAAAAACTACTTATTAGATCTCGTTCAAACCAATTTTCGGTGGAAGTTTACATGGTAATGTACATCATATATTTTTTTTAGTTTTATCATTCTCTTATTTTAGAAGTTACAGGGGGGGGGGGGGGCACACATTTTACCACTTTGGAAGTGCCTCTCGCGCAAACTATTCAGTTTAGAAAAAGATGATGTTAGAAACCTCAATATCATTTGTGAAGACCTATCCATAGATACCCCACACGTATGGGTTTGATGAAAAAAAATTTTTTGAGTTTCAGTTCTGAGTATGGGGACCCCTAAAACTTAATGTTTTTTTTCGATTTTTGTGTGAAAATCTTAATGCGGTTCACAGAATACATCTACTTACCAAGTTTCAACAGTATAGCTCTTATAGTTTCGGAAAAAAGTGGCTGTGACATACGGACGGACAGACAGACAGACGGACGGACATGACGAATCTATAAGGGTTCCGTTTTTTGCCATTTGGCTACGGAACCCTAAAAAAACATGTTTGTTGTATGGGAGCCCCCTTAAATATTTATTTTATTCTGTTTTTAACCCCCGACGGAAAAAGAGTCTGCGTATCTGTGTGTGTGTGTCTGTTTGTGGCATCGTAGCTCCTAAACAAATGGACCGATGTGAATGCGGTTTTTTTTTATCCGAAAGCTGACGTGATCGAGATGGTTCTTAGCTACGTTTCAACAAAATCGGTTTAGCTGTTTTAGAGATATTGAACTTTGAAGTGAAAATTCGGGGGTTTTTCAATATTTTTAAGTTGTAGTTATTTAGTATATGTTGTTATAGCGGCAACAGAAATACATCATCTGTGAAAATTTCAACTGTCTAAGTATCACGGCTCATGAGATACAGCCTGGGACAGACGGACAGCGGAGTCTTAGTAATATGGTCCCGTTTTACTCTTTGGGTACAGAACCCTAAAAACCGCATTAAAATCCGTCCATTCGTTTAGGAGCTATGGTGCCAAAGACAGACACACAGACAGACCGACAGACAGACAGACACACAGACACGTCAAACTTATAACACCCCTCATTTTGCGTCGGGGGTTAAAAACGGACCTTTAGGATGTACAGTCGAGTTCATAAATATATGTACATTCCCTAATATATGTATTTTTGATCACTTTGTCCATGCACATATTTTCGTTCTCGACTGTACACATTATATCCGGCGAGGCCGCCTTCGTTTTCTTTGCAATTCCCAGGCGGAACCGCGCGGGCGGCTGGTACTAAATAATTTGAGAGCATATACCATAATTGCACTATGTCTGACGTAGGTAAGCTTACATTTATTCAAGTTCTTCCCCAATAAGGAAAACCGCAATTCAATTTGTAGGTTACTTTACGATTATATATGATACCTTAATCGGCATAAGACGATAAAAAAACCGCACATTTTAAGGTCTGCTACAAACAAGTTGACAAAGTGCTTTGTTTTGCTCGATTCAATAAATATTACTAACATTAGGGGACATTTTAGACCAACCTAATCTAATCCCGCACTAAACTATGAGCTCTGTGTGTCATACGTGCTAGACGAATTTAAATACTTACTTACATGAAATAATTGTACTTTCAAAACAAAGCTTTAACCGACTTCAAATCAGTAGCCAAATTGCTTCAAGTTTGCCTATAAAATTTGAAGAGTTCCCTCGATTTCTCCAGAATCCCAACATCAGAACTGGATTACAAAGTTACCTTTGCAGTTCCTTCTTGCAAAACTATACGTTATTTCCGGTTGGTTAAATAACATTCCCATACAAAGTCTATAAAAAGAAATGAGATCCCATAAAAAACATTCCATTTAAATAATTTACTTTAAAAACAAAGTTTAAACCGACTTCAATTCAGTACTTCGCCAAGCCACATAGGTACATGAAAATTTCCACATTTCTTTTCCAATTTACCACATGAACTGCTTTACGAGATCAAATGCCTTGATTATCACAGAAAAAACCCAAGTCGCTATATGTGGGCTGATTATATTTGAGGAGTTCCGTCGATTCCTCAAGGATCTCAGAATTAACACTTCATTAGTTGCTACTTCAACGGAATCATGTCAGAATCTTTGACGTACTTTAGATATTTGAGGAGTTCCATAAGTCATCTGTGGTCTTCATCATCAGTTCCACTTAACAAAATGGCGATTTCCGAACACGAATTATATTAGAAAATACCGAAATCACTACACGCGTGCCTATAAAATTTGAGGGTTGCCCTCAATTTCCCTGGGACCCCATCATAAGATCCTAAATTGGTGACAATGGGACCACCTCGGGAGTATACTCTTTGAAACAAAAAAAAATTTTAGAAATCGGTCCACAGTTGACGGAGAAATCGGCGAACATACATTTAAAAAAAATACATACAGTGGAACATATAACCTCCTCCTTTTTTGAAGTCGGTTAAAAATAGGCCAAGTCTCGAAACTCTTCCACAGTAAAAAGTGGTGAGATATTTCGTAGAGCCAAGTCAGGCATTCTAATTAATAGTATTAGTATGGAAGTATGGATAATTTTAATTGCCAATCAACTTAAAAACCAGAAAAAAAAAGAATAAATAAAACTAAATAAAACTACTAATAGTAGATTGTACAACAAGGGCATAAAACGAGCCATTTCACCTGAGTCGTTTATATCCACCCGAGCCACCGGCGAGGGTGGATAGTTAAGTCGAGGGGTTAAATGGCTAATTTATGCCCGAGTTATACACACTGCTTTTCACTTCGATTGCGAGAAAATAACAAATAATTGCAAAATAAAATAAAATAATTGCTCATTCCTGTCACTTAACTTTTTAAAGTATTTATTTTTAATTTTCGACACTAGTGATATTAGACTTAGGTACTTCATACTGCCAAGTCATTTAATGGTTCAATACATTTTAAAATAATAATTGACTCCTAGTTCAGAAACATGAATTTAATATAGAAATAAATAACTACTTTGATGCGTTGGACCATTACAATGAATATAATGTAGATGACCAATATGGACATATTATCAGTAGTATTAGAAAAGCCAGCAGTAAAATAAAATCAATAAAACGAAAATATAAGAAATTAAGCGAAAACACTATAAAACTCCTAGAAGACAGACACGCATTAAATTTAGCAAAGGGTAGTGCAGAATATAGAACAATAGATATACAGGTAAAACGGAGCATTCGGGCAGACATTAGAAATTATAAAACGAAATTAGTCGAAATAGCATTAACAAAAAAACAAATCCCTTAAGACCGCCAAAGAAGGTGCGGTGCATCAATAGGGCAAAGCTGGATAACAAGCTTAAGGGACAGTAATGGAGCCAAACAGGGAGATAGAAATAAAATACTGAACGTAGCTACAGATTATTATCGCGCTCTTTACTCTAACCCTCTCCAGAGTAATGATCAACTAACCGGAGACGAGAGTTTCAGCGCCATCCCACCAATAACAGAACACGAAGTGTACCTAGCACTTCAAAAAATGAAGTACAACAAGAGTTCTGGTGAGGATGACGTTACAACTGAAGCTTTAAGAGTGGGAGGGCCTTCACTAATTCCCCACATAAGCAGACTATTTAATAAAATCATAGAGACTTATACCTTCCCAGATAAAATGTGCCATTCAAACATAATACTGCTACACAAAAAAGGGGACAAGGCTGATATAGGAAACTATCGCCCTATCAGCATTGTATCTCATTTGTACAAACTATTTATTAAAATTATAGAAAGTCTCATTTCGGGCCAACTTGATCTTCACCTGCCACCCGAACAAGCAGGATTCCGCCCTGGCCTGTCCACCACCGACCACTTACATGCTCTGAACCAAGTGATTGAAAAATGTCAGGAACATAATATCCCCATTTACCTGGCCTTTGTCGATTACTCGAAAGCTTTCGACAGTATATCGCACCAGTCCATCTTTGCAGCTCTACAACAGCATGAAATAGCACCAAACTACATTCAACTCATAAAAACTATTTACAAAAACAGTACAGCCGCCATAAAACTTCAATCTTCTGGTCAGTCTTTCGAAGTACAAAGAGGAGTCAAACAAGGAGATCCGCTCTCGCCGAAGCTATTCACTAACACTTTAGAATACGTGTTCCACAAACTTACGCCACGTTGGGAAGAGAAGGGGTTAGTCGTCGGGGAAAGAAGGTTGACCAATCTTCGTTTCGCCGACGACATCGTCTTGTTTTCTTCAACCGCTTCCGAGCTTTGTCATATGCTTGACGATCTCAGCACCGCAAGCCTCGAGGTTGGCCTAAAGATGAACATGTCAAAGACCAAAGTCATGACCAATAGCACATAACGTAGGGTAGAGATAAACGGAGAACATATAGCATATGTCCATGAGTATCTTTATTTGGGCCAATTAGTCTCTTTCCAGGCGCGACAAGAGAAAGAGGTCGATAGACGGACCGAAAACGCCTGGAGGAGCTATTGGTCCATGAAACACCTAATGAAGGGCGACCTACCTCTGTCACTTAAACGTAGGCTCATGGACATGTGCATACTTCCAGTTCTCACCTACGGTGCACAGACTTGGTCTTTGACGGAAGCGCAGAAGTCCAAACTCGGGGTTTGCCAGCGAGCTATGGAGCGCAGCATATTAGGTGTAAAGCTAATGGACCACATCCGGAACACCACGCTGCGCTCCAAAACCCAAATAGAAGATGTAACTCGGAAGGCAGCCAAGTTAAAGTGGGACTGGGCTGGTCACGTCTACCGCATGCCGAATGAGCTGTGGGCCAAAGGGACCACGGAGTGGAAGCCCCAACACTCAAAACGGAGACGCGGTAGACCTCGTCGGCGATGGCGGGATAACTTGGACTCCTTTTTAAAAGACTGGCCAGTTATTGCTCAAGACCGCGATGAATGGAAGGGGAGAGGGGAGGCCTTTGCTCAGCAGTGGGACATAACGGGCTCGATATAAATATAAAATAAATAAATTGACTCCTATTTTATCTGGTTTTATTAATTTAGTAATGGAAAACATGGATGTGAAATTTATTTAAGCAAATACAATCAAATTACAAGTTTATTCTACGAAGTTTTATTGTGTGTGTGGCTGTTAGGCCCGATTATCTTAGTCTTTAAAACAAATTTACTTTGTGCACTAGAGCATAAAAGTGGCATTTTGTGCAGCATACATCCAGCACAAAGGCGAACTTTGCGAGCATGAAAAGTGAAAACTTTATTTGCTTGCTATATATAATTTTGTGACCTGGCAATCACACTTACTTTAGTTTTAGTTTGGTTTTAGGTACCTATGCAAAAATTAGTAAATGCAGTGAAGTTGTGTGATTCCCGAGTTGCAGAATTTTATTTAGCAAGCAAATAAAGACTGACTTGGCTCTACGAAATATCTCACCAATTTTTACTGTGGAAGAGTTTCGAAACTTTATTTTTTACATGGAATGTTTTTGGGTTCCGTAGCCAAATGGCAAAAAACGGAACCCTTATAGATTCGTCATGTTCGTCTGTCTGTCTGTCCGTCCGTATGTCACAGCCACTTTTTTCCGACACTATAAGAGCTATACTGTTGAAATTTGGTAAGTAGATGTATTCTGTAAACCGCATTAAGATTTTCACATAATTTACTTTCAAAACAAAGTTTTAACCGACTTCAATTCAGTACTCCGCCAAGCCACATGAACATTTCCACATTTTTTTTTCCAATTTACCACATGAACTGATTTCCGAGAGCAGATGCGTTGATTTTTAGACCAATAAACCAAATCGCTGTATGTGGGCCGATAATATTTGAGGACTTCCGTTAATTCCTCAAGGATCTCAGAATTACCTTTGGCACTTCATTGTTTGCTATTTCAACGGAATAATATCAGAATCTGTGACGTACTTATATAGCTTGAAGTACATCATTGAGAAGTTCCACAAGCCATCTGTGGTCTTCATCATCACGTCCACTTCACCAAATTTATGATTTCCGGGTGTAAATACACGAGATATAATAAAAAAATACCGAAATTACTACACGCGTGCCTAATATATTTGAGGAGTTCCCTCAATTCCTCATAGTTCCCATCATCCAACTGGGGTTTTGAAAACAGTGGGACCAATCTGGAAGCATATACTTTCAATTAAAAAAAGAATTGTACGAATCGGTTCATGAATGACGGAGTTCTGAGGTAACAAACATTAAAAATAAAAAAAATAAAATACATCCGAATTGAGAACCTCCTCCTTTTTTTTGAAGTCGGTTAAAAAAACAGAAAAAAAACAATAAATTTTTGGGGTTTACCCATACTTAGAACTGAAAAAAATAAATATCATACCCATACGTCTATGGATAGGTCTTTAAAAATGACATTGAGGTTTATTTCATAATTTTTTTCTAAACTGAATAGTTTGCGCGAGAGACACTTCCAAAGTGGTAAAATGTGTGTCCCCCCCCCCTGTAACTTCTAAAATAAGAGAATGCCATGCAAACTTCCACCGAAAATTGGTTTGAACGAGATCTAGTAAGTAATATTTTTTTAATACGTCATAAATCGCGAACCGCAATTTATTTAACGGAACCCTTCATGTGCGAGTCCGACTCGCACTTGGCTGATTTTTTTTATGGGATTGATTCTTCAAATCGCATTTCATAGCTTGCCGGTATGCCACCTCTCTAAAGTAACCATATGGTTGCCATGTAGCAAGCTGCTGTTGAAATATCGAAAGTTTCTCATAGCAACATTTCCAATTACAACTATTTGGTCAATTTGACATCATGATTAATGTGCAAATTAGATACGTCCACACATCTATGGCTTCATACTTTCTAGTGATATGACGTCACATGAGCCCGAAGCTGCCAACATTACATACGATTCCCTCCCAACTTTAGATGTATTGACTAGCCAGTAGCCACTAGCCAAAATGAACAACAAAGCATTCGAAATAACGTACCTAAAGTACCTAGTTCTCGTCCGGACCCATACCAGGGCTTATTACCCCCGACGGAAAAAGAGGAGTGTTATAAGTTTGACGTGTCTGTGTGTCTGTCTGTGGCATCGTAGCTCCTTAACGAATGGTTCGATTTGAATGAGGTTTTTTATCCAACAGCTGACGTGATGGACATAGTTCTTAGCTATGTTTTAACAAAATCGGTGAAGCCGTTTTAGAGATATTGAACTTTGAAATTAAAATGTCGTGTGTTTTTCAACTTTTCTAAGTTGTAGGTAGTTATAGTACCTACGTCTTTTTGGCGAAAATAACCGAATGTTTTGGTTACGTTAGGCTACAGCCTAATTAGATTCTATTATTGAACGAGCGAGCGAAGCGAACCAAGTTCTCCGTTTCAGCTTGGGCAAAAAAAAATCGTATGTCCGGCAGATATCTGGCTGTTCGCCTCTACAGGTCGCATTTCTTAACCGATTCTCATGAAATCTTGTAAGCATATTTTACTATACGTAAAGAAACCACAAGTAAAGAGCTGTTTACACGCCCCCACCCACACGTTTTGTCGCCATTGATTTTGGCATACTAACGACAAGGTTCGACTGTCAATATATCGTTAATCGCTGTGGATATCGTTGCCCAAATATTATAGGGTTCTATGTTACATTGTCGGGGTATTTCAATTTAGACCTAGTGTCACTCTGACAAACTTCAAATTTCAAGTTGATAAAAGTGCAACATAGAACCCTATAATATTGGGGCAGCGATATGTCATTCTCATGTTGACATACTTGGTGGAGGTGAAGAATGTTCAAGTAGACCACAAAACACGACCATACACGACACGTGCATAAAGTCAAGATTTAATTACAAAGTAACTACAATAGTTCTGCCAGAAACTTTCGAATCATGGCACATTAAGTCTTATGATCTGGTTTACTGAGTTGATATTCCTTCAATATCTTGGTTTTTTTTTTCTTACAACAGCCATGGTGACAGGGACGATAAGGCACGCGAGGCTTAGCTCATCGCCATCATGTTATTACCATTGCTAACTATTTCAGTGTTACTATCTGAGAATCTGTTACCTAATCGGTGGCAATTTAGGGGCATTGCGATTGTAAAGTTTGTGACATCAGAAAACTTAATTGAAGGTTACTTCGCATTTGCCTAGATTGTCGGATTCCGTATCTTCAGATGTCCTTTAATCTTGAAGCGTTAGTACAGTCTGATTTGTAATGATATCCTTGTGACAATCGTAGAACGTGAGGTGCTGAAATTGCGAGTCTTTATTAAAACAAAAAAATATATATATATCTACAAAAAATACTTAATAATTGTCGAACCAGGTCACAAAATTTCACGAGAATCGTTTGTGAAATGCAACCTGTAGAGGAGAACAGCCGGACATACAAAAGATCGATTGCTTCGCTCGCTCGTTCAATAAATATTTGATGATAGTTAGAGTAAAATAGATATCCACAAACCTTGCTTCAGAGCACATTCAATTAAAATTTCAGTGCCACTTCAGCAATTGTAGGTTTAAATTAAAGATGGAGGAATTGTAATATTTCAGTGATTTTTTTATTTTATTTTTTCATTTTCCCATACGTTTTTGGAGCTGAACTCCATATTCAAGTATTTATTGCAATCATGTTGTTACAGTATAGTACATAGTTGACACATGTTCAATCATGTTGTTGTTGTGTGTTGGTGCTCTAATCCACAGTGAACTAGTGTTTGGTATTGTTGTGCACGAACAATAATACTAAACTAGTGGTCCTGTTAGCTGTAAAACTCGCAAACCAGTCTTAATTTAAAAATATTTTTATGTTAGTTTCCTAAAAGAGAATTGGCAAAAAAAAAGCAGCCAAGTAAAGAGTCGGACTCGCCCATGAAGGGTTCCGTAAAATAAATTGCGGTTTACGATTTATGACGTATTAAAAAAAACTACTTACTAGATCTCGTTCAAACCAATTTTCAGTGGAAGTTTTCATGGTAATGTACAGTCAAAGAATTTAATTTCCTACCCATTTAGGACTATTTCAAAGTGACACTGTAAAATGTAAATAAAATCATAAGAAGTAACGTTTTGATTGATTACGTCAGATTGAATACATACGAACGCGATTTCTCCCAGGAAGCTAAAACGGAGAACCTCGTACGCGTCTCTCGGTCGTTCAATAACTGAAAGTGGGTGAAAAACAACAACGAACAACAATTGAAGTAAGACCAAAGTTAGTATTAAATTGGTAAGCGGAAATGATTAGAAAACGAACAGATTCGTGATAGTCTATAAGAGGGTCAGTGATGTAATCGCGTTATCGGCCATTGGCCCCCTCTATCGTAATTACCTTCGTGAACAAATGACCTCGATCCGTCAGAAAAACTGCAATTGTTTAATAATTCTATTTATATTACTGAGAATCATATTTGAATTTCAGTCTAAGGTTAACTTACTTACCTACTTCTATGAACTGCCCAGTGAGTCGAACATTACAATCAATACAGGAATGTATTAAATATCAGAGCTGGTGTTCCAAAGAAATTAACAATGCACGCTAAAAAAAAGATATTTTCATAGGTCTCGATTTCGCAACCTTTTTTAGGGTTCCGTAGCTGAAAAGGAACCCTTATAATATCAATTCGGTTTCCGTCTGTCTATCAAGACGCTTTTTCAGAACGCGTGGAAGGTATCAAGTTGAAATCAAACACAAATACTTAGGCTGCAGTCCCGTGAAATCAATCTCAAATGCCCAGTGCGGCGGACGAAGCGGCGGGCTCAGACCTTTATATTCTATACATAGTTTTAGGGCGGGTTGGTCTTACGATTACAGGCCAATGAACGTTAAATATGACGCCAGCAGCTGTCATTCCGTAGAAACTTGTCAAACTTTCCATATTCGATTTGGTGTATCTAGGCTTACACCAAACTGACCATCAAACCCTCTGTTTTCGTTAGCGGCAAGGGTGGGCTCTTAGCCTCTTATACATCAATTTATGATCGATTATTACAAGCTTTATATGAACTTGCACTGTTCGTATGTATGTAAATATGTAAGTATGTAAATATGTAACTATGTAATGTCATTTTTTTTTTTATTTTTTTTTTTATTCAGATTCAGATTCATTTATTCACAATAAAAGATTACATTATAAATTACATCTCAATTTACAAGAATCCCTATTGTGATCGTCAAGAACATTCAATAAAATAAAAATTTAAGAATAATAACAATTTAAATATAACTATGTCCACTCAAATAATTTAAATTTATAATGTCATAGATATCAGAGTTCACCTAGACCTAGAAGGATCGTCATTACATATAACCACAATTTAATAATAACAAAAACAATAAATCAGAATTATGCGGTTATGTCAAAAAATTCACTTATAGAATACAATGGATTTTCCAATAGAATTACATCAATTATTCATATTAAAAGAAAAAAGATACAGTACAAAATTAATAGACGCGTACAGAAACCTGTTTAAGGTTTATGCGTGACGCGAATGTATGTAAATATGTAAGTACTTATGTAAGTTGTCCGTCAAAATTTGCAATCCATTTTTCAGTCACTTCCCATTATTCAATTGAGGTGAAATTTTGCAAGCATATGTATATCGCATGACAATGCAATATTATGATGACTTGGAGCTGATCTAATGCTGGAGCTGGAAGGTGGCCATAGGAACTCCGCAATAAAACGACCAACCCGATCGAGTTTGCGCTCGTTAGAATCGCCTCAATGAATACTTGATGATGGTATGCAGAAAAGTACAGTCGGCAGTAAAAGCTTGTACCAAAAATGAAATTTTTGACAGTAACTTATTACGATGATTTCGCGGTTAGATTGCTTAATCGATACTGCGCAAGGCCATCTAAATTTGCCCGCGCGCAAAGGAGCGGAGATAGCATCGTGCTTAGCATCGTTTGTTGGACAAGGACATGTTTATAAACACTGGCCCAGCGCGCATATTAATTAGGTAAAGTCTCGTGTTTTCACTTCCCTCGTGCCGTAATATGGTATTAGTCTAGGTACAGTTCAGTATTTATGCGACTAGTTTCCAGGGGTGCGTCCGTGCCTCCGGTGATAGTACTTAGATACATTTAGGCCGGTATGCACCAACTTACGATTAACGATCGACGTCAAATATCGCGCCGGCAGCTATCATTCCATAGAAACATGGCAAACTCTCCATCAGAGGCTCTAGTATAAGTTTTATCGATACAATACGTTATTTGTTTACGTTTGCGTTGAGTTTCAATTTGTATGGCAACGCGTAGTTCCTAATAGTTACCACCAGAGGCACTGTTCGCGTTCCCATACAAATTGAAACTCAACGCAAACGTGTTCGAAAACGTATATGTATCGATAAAACTTATACTAGAGCTCCAGATTTAACGAACACCGCTTACGATTACTGATTGTTTGGTGCAACCCACCCCTATTCGTGATAGATGATAAAATCAATACTACGACAGACAGCGGGAAGCGAATTTGTTTTATACTATGTAGTGACTAGCTTCTGCCCGCGACTTCGTCCGCGTGGAACTCTTTTATATCGTAGTTCCCTGCAAACTTTTACCCCCCATTTTATGCCCTTAGAGGATGATTTCCGGGATAAAAACTAACCTGGCCTTCATTGGGACTCAAACAATCTCCTTACCGAATTTCATCTGAATCGGTGCAGCAGTTTAAGTAGCTTCATATAAAATTTCACCTACCTTTTTCCCTATTAACGGCTGATTTATGCGATAAAAACTATCCTTTGTTGTTCCCCGGAACTCAACCTATCTCTATACCTACCAAATTTCATCTAATTGGGTTCCTTCCAAATTTTCACCTCCTTAGCGGATAATTTTTGGGATGAAATCTATCCTATGTCCCTTTCCCGGGACTCAAACTATGTCTATACCAAATTTTATCTAAATCGGTTCCATCCAAATTTTCACCCCATTTCATTCCCTTAGGGGGCGATTTCCAGGACCTAAACTATCCTATGTCCCTCTATTTCACCCCTTTAGGGGATCATATTCGCAATTAAATCTATCCTATGTCCTTTCCCGGGACTCAAACTATCTCTATACCAAATTTCGTCTAAATCGGTGCAGCGGTGCCAGCGGTTTAAGTAAGCTCCTTACAAATTTTCACCCCCCATTTTCCCCCCTTGAAGGTGGAATTTTCCAAATTGTAATAAGAAGTCCATAGACAAAGGTTCAAGTCTCTCACTTAAATTTTTACTTCATCCCCATATACATATAAGGCTTGTGCTCTGTTAACCAGCGACGCTACCACGATAACTACTGTAAGTGTTGTGTGCCGTGCCCTAGACAATTAACATTAAAATGGATGGGTAGTGGACTTATTTCGGGTGTACCCTCCATGTTTTTATCGACTTTTGGAGGGTAGTGAAATATTGTAAACCCATATCTCTGTTGACAACTTGCTGGGACGACAGTTATCTGCGACCATGACCGTTGCAACCCGTGTCGAAACGTCAGAAATAAAGGTAAATAAATATCGCGTTAGACCCGGATTAAACAGTATTTAAATATGTGTACAAAGCGCGAGAGTTTAAAGGTTAACATTTAATTTTTTATTTATTTATTTAAAATACATACATACGGAACTCTATGCACGTGAATCAGTCTCGTAGGTACTGAGTAGGTTTCTGCAGAACAATCTATACTAACAATGCGCAAGAGACATTTCTTCCTGTCTATTACGCTTAAGTTATCTTATCAGTATGTTAGTCAATGGCACACACAACTAGTGAACGAGGAGCGATATCTCCTACCTTTTGACTCAATGCACTTGTTAATGTGGGTGAAACCATTTGAGATACATAGATACAGACGAGTTTTCATTTGACCTTCGTTGTAGATATTAGATAAGATTATTATCTTGCTTTTGTAGTAGGACTCCACACACCAAGTCAATAAGTATTATTAACACAAATATAGACGCAAATGTGAGACCTAGCGAATCCCAAACCGGTACTCAGCCCGTATTGTAGGTATTCGTCGGAATTATGTATCGTTTTCCACCAGTACCTAGTGAGTGAAATAATTCTATAAGTTTTCCTACAAAACTACGTATTTAGTGTCAGTCCTCGCACCAACGCGGTGCGAGTGCGTCGTGTACCATGCCTGTTTAAAACTAAAATTACGTTTATCTGATCTCGAAAATGATAAAGCCGCTGATAGCGTACGAGTATTAGGCTTTTGACAAGTTGCCAGTGTTCTGTTTTCTCGCGAACAGTGTGGTTGGGAAAGTTAAGTGTAGTGCGAATTTTACCCGGGAACATGAATTCAACTACTTTGGACTGGAGCACTACCATGGTGCCTGACACCACGGTTCTGCCGGTGACAGAGTCCCCTGATGTGACAACATGGCTGACGAATATTTTTCTACAGGTGTGTTTTAAACAATAGGTATAAACGTGGTGGAAGTATGTTTTTCGTAAACAAAAGTTGTTACACAGTGGACTGTGAAATTATTAGACACAAATTTGTTAAACTGATGTTTTGTTTTTATGCTGCGGCTGAACAGAAACAACTACAACTCAGAAAAACCCCCGACATTTTCATTTCAAATTTCAATATCTCAAAAACAACCGGCCAAGTGCGAGTCGGACTCGCGCACGAAGGGTTCCGTACCATTCTCTATAAAAAAACTATTTTATTCTTTTTTTTTAGTATTTGTTGTTATAGCGGCAACAGAAATACATCATCTGTGAAAATTGGAACTATCACGGTATCAGTGAGATACAGCCTGGTGACAGACAGACGGACGGACAGCGGAGTCTTGGTAATAGGGTCCCTTTTTAGGGTTCCGTACTCAAAGAGTAAAAATGATATATTTCTGTTGCCGCTATAACAACAAATACTAAAAACAAAATAAAATAAATATTTTTATTGATAATGGTACGGAACCCTTCGTGCGCGAGTCCAACTTGCACTTGGCCGGTTTTTTACTCTTTGAGTACGGAACTCTAAAAACGGCTGAACCGATTTTGTTAAAACGTAAATAGCTAAGAACCATTTCGATCGATCAGCTTTCGGACAAAAAAAACCGCATTAAACTCGGTCCATTCGCTTAAAACTTGACGTTAAACGATTTGGGTACTGATTTGAAATCGGTTAAAACTTTGTTTTTAAAGTAAATTACCTAAGTATATCCCGCCTGGTGTAGCCGCGCGGGCAGCTTTAAATAAAGGGGTTTGGGTAAAAGTGTTGTCATTTTTTTTAGGTTAGCGGCCACTCCTAAAAGATTATGATAGATCTATTCAAAACAATTTTGTTATGAAATACTCTAAAATCCATCGGAGCAGAGATATTTGCGATATATATTTCCACAGGTCATACTGAAAATTTATAAATATAAACAAAACTTAAGTATCTCGGCTCCGATATTGTTTAATGCGTTAAATTTTATATATATATGCGTATTATGAGGTCCTCTAAACGATTATTTAAAATACATCAATTGCCGCTGCAAAAAAATCGTCAATTTTTGTCAGACAAAGTTGCCCAATGGCCTTTCGTCTTGACTGTCGATCTGCGACCTGAACCATTTTAAATCTCATTTAAAATATGCTTAATATTTTTAATGCGATCACCGTGTTTCAAGTGTTTAAAGCCCTGTGTTATCTTTCTGGGTTTAAAACACTCATTGTTAAACGCAAAAGCGTACGATAACATTTTATTACTTTTATGACAGTTTTATGAAAGATCTTTGCACCTAGGATTTCCGTACGTATCAGTACGGTCCATTTCGTAACAAAGCCGAATGTGTTTTTAGGGTTCCGTACCCAAAGGGTAAAACGGGACCCTATTACTAAGACTCCGCTGTCCGTCTGTCTGTCTGTCTGTGTCTGTCACCACGTTGTATCTCGTGAACCGTGGTTGTAAACGTCGATTATTAACGGATGAATTGGCAACAATGTCACACACTCTGAAGCTTTGTTTGAAGGCTTGTACCATTAAGTTTCAATCAATAATTTCATGTTTGGTACAACTTTTACTGCCGACTGTACTTTTCTTTGCGCAGCCATCAACGACTCGTTGAGAGGGTTATGTTATGGTTCCACAATGGACTTACATAATTGTACAGAGTTTCAACTGGATTGGACTTCGGGAAGTTGATCAAATTAAACTTGCAAGATACCGCACAAACTAACTAACAAGGCAACGTGGTACAGCCTGTATAAATTTAATTTTTGTCAAACATTTAGTATGAATCACAAACTACCTACAGTCATGGCCAGATAATTAAGAACATGAGTTTTTTTCCCATACAGTTGCATACAAATTTGAAAAGTCATATTTGTATGCAACTGTATGGGAACTGTAGTTTTGGGTACCTATTCAAAAATTAGTAAATGCAGTAAAGTTGTGTGATTCCCAAGTTGCAGAATTTTATTTAGCAAGCAAATAAAGATTAATAAGAATGCCTGACTTGGCTCTACGAAATATCTCACCACTTTTTATTGTGAAAGAGTTTCGAGACTTGGCCTATTTTTTACATGGAATGTTTTTTATGGGATATGACTTTTCAAATTTAATGATGATTTAAAATATGTTTGGCCAATTTTATTTCTGAGTATATGGAGGTGTCTGTGTATAAATAAGATTGAATTTAGTTTATATAATAGTTTTATCATTCTCTTATTATAGAAGTTACAGGGGGGGGGGACGCATTTTACCACTTTGGAAGTGTCTCTCGCGCAAACTATTCAGTTTAGAAAAAGATGATGTTAGAAACCTCAAAATCATTTTTGAAGACCTATCCATAGATACCCCCCCACACGTACGGGATTGATGAAAAATTCACAGACACAGTCACTCCATTCTCAAACCTATAATAGGTTTATTCAGTAATACCACATGCGATGGTTCTGGCCTTCGCAATCTGATTTATTAAAGTACTTTGACGTTGTTGCCTAAAATAAGAATTTGGCAATAATAACTTTGACGTCATTTCTTCCGCTTGTCGCACATGTGAAATATATTATTAGATAGGTTTGTAAACACGTCTGACGAAGGCATTATTGAAGCTTTCAAAACTGTATTTTTAACCCCCGACGGAGAAAGAGGGGTGTTATAAGTTTGACGTCTGTGTGCCTGTGTGTGTGTCTGTCTGTGTGTCTGTCTGTGGCATCGTAGCTACTAAACGAATGGACCTATTTGAATGCGGTTTTTTATCCGAAAGTTGACGTGATCGAGATGGTTCTTAGCTACTTTTCAACACAATCGGTTCAGCCGTTTTTAACTTAATGAACTATTACACTAACTATTATTGAACTTTGAAATGAAAATGTCAGGGGTTTTTCATCTTTTCTAAGTTGTGGTTGAAGGTTGAAGGGTCCACGGAAAGAACATAGTGTCGGCATTTGAATTTCGCATTGTAGGTAGCGGGGAGGGAAGGGTGTCATTTTATAGGGGTTGGTCACCCCTTTCAAATGACACCCAATTTGTGTCTAGGAGACGCGTAGTTTTTTTTGTAATACGTGTTTGAAGTTCATTTCTAAAGTTGTAATGAATGTGTTTCGTGGGTTGTTGTTACTAGTTTGCTATTAATGAAAGATTGGTGACTCTGACTTGGTATAATTAGGAATATTTTACAAATAAAAATAAAACACAAGTTGGTGAAATATTAATAAAATTATGAACACAAAAGATATCAAATCTCCCCAAAGAAAAATAAAACTAAAATACAAAAAAACTAAACTATCATGCACACAAAAAAATACAAAAAGACAAAAACAAAGATCGCTTGCTGGGGATCGAACTTGGGCGCTTTGCTCAGAAAGCTGACGTCCTCCGACTGCGCTACCGCGCCGTTAGGAGAACCGGTCGAAATTAGGCACTGCTTTCGGAATGTTCCACGCGGAATCACTCATAACAAGCTTCGTGTTACAGTGACCATAATAATTACAGCTCCCCTGAGGAATTACTTCAAACTACTAATATGACCTTATCATAAAAGGGCGTCACCACAGGCTGTGGACAAAATAACCCGTTAATGACACGACCCGTATATCTCCCGTAAAACAACTCGATTATATTCTTATAATGATAGACTCACCCCGTGTCTCTTGTTTTACACACACAACAAAATTCTACGACCAATTCATGGTCTGCACTTTAATTAGAAATCAAACGAACTTACCAAGTGAAGTTCGATGTTAATTGTGTGAGGGTGTTGGTCCAAGACGTCTTATCATTCTTGACTTGTAGTAGACGCATCGTGTCGCCATCATCACGTGTATACAAAGCTTAATAAAAATTTAAACGTTTCTTACGTCGTCTGGAACGCGCCCAATACCACCTGTCATTTAGTTTAAAGTTTTTATTTCACGACCTGTAAGGCTAGGGAACGAATTAGTATAATTAGGGGCATGGGCGGGAGTCTAGACGTCTTGGACCAACACCCTCACACAATTAACATCGAACTTCACTTGGTAAGTTCGTTTGATTTCTAATTGTGTTCGTGTGTTGGTCCAAGACGTCTTATCATTCTTGACTTGTAGGATGTTTAAAGAGTCGTGAAATATAACACACATTTTTATATACTTCGTATATTATTTAACATTTTAACGTTGTACAAAAATTAAAATGAATTAACATAATATGTACTCAATTTCTTCTTGTGCTCAAATTAATAAAATTAGTAATAT
This sequence comes from Epinotia brunnichana, assembly GCA_963854355.1. NCBI lineage: Eukaryota > Metazoa > Arthropoda > Insecta > Lepidoptera > Tortricidae > Epinotia > Epinotia brunnichana. The sequence continues at coordinate 10,033,909 of OY977956.1, forward strand.
AAATTTACGGTTGTAATTACTATACTATAATATAATTGTACCTCTCCAAATTTATGTGAGACTTGAATTTAGAATAGTTTCTGCAAATGTATGTTGAACAATCGGTCTGTTATAAAACTTCGCAAACACTGACGAGGTTTCACCCCAACCTGCCGTTTTTCGAATCACGTCAATGTTAAGACCCAAAGCCTTTGCCTTGGAGCAAGACGCATGGCGTGTGCTATGGGAAGTAAACTTAGTAGTGTCTATGCCACTCTTGGTCATTATATCCTTGATCCAGCGGCTAATAGTTTGTGATCCTATACTCCCGTATGGTTTTTTGAAACTTACGAATAATTGTCCTGATTTATTAGAACGCAATCTTTCAGTCATTTTAATGTAGTCAACCAATGACTGTGCAGGGCAGATTTCTGGTTTTTCGAGAAAAAAAGGAATGACTAAGGCAGGTTGAGTTGCACCTACTCTTGATGTTTTGATAAGGTCAGTGATTTTAATTATAATTTTTTCCTTTGAACAACTGATGTTTTCTAATTTGATGAGGCTTAAAGTCTGTACCCTGTGTGCTGTTATTAAGGCCAGGGAGGTTACCAGTTTCTTTGATAACATTTCTAATGATATTTTATTGTTAGGGTAAAGGCCACCTAAATAAGTCAACACCGTGTTGGTATCCCAGGTAATGTCATATTTTGGGTTACTCGGCCTTAGCCGAAAGACTCCTTTAAAGAATCTTTTTATCAGTTCATTTGAACCAACATGTTGTCCAACTATTAACGAAATTGCCGAACGAAAGGAATTAAGAGACCCATATTTCGAGCCCTTATTGTGCATCATAGTTAAACATTTTAATATATCTGGGATCCCAGCACTATAACAATCTATTTTGTTGTCTGTACAGTATGACCACCATATCTTTAAACATGTGTTGTATTGTGTTATAGTGTTCTCTGCTAGAGAAGCTAGCATAATTTCGATCGACATATCAGGAACGCCACGTTTTTCTAATGCTTTCCTGACAAGGCTCCTGCAACCAGGGTAAGGCGCTCGTGAAGCGGGTGGGGCGTGCTGTTGATAGAAATTAATAATGACTTGTTAGGTTCGAAATATATTGGTTTTGAACACAATAATTTTTTGAACAAGGGGTACCAAGGTTGGGTTGGCCAGTGGGGTGCAACGACAATACCAATAGCTTTATCATTGATAATTTTTCTGAGTGTTTTTAATAGAAGTGAGAATGGTGGAAAGGCGTAAAAAAAAAAAATATTCAGACCAGGAAGTGGTAAAAGCATCCGGATCCCTTTTCCAGGATATGTACCTGTCACATTTTTTATTACTTCTGGAAGCGAATAGGTCTATGTCAGGTCTGCCAAATACTTTTACTATCTGCTGGAATGCATAATCAGCTAATTCAAATTCTATGTTTGTTTGAGTTTTTCTAGACTCTGCATCTGCGATACAATTTTCTTTAGACTTTGGAATTGCACTCCTCCCATGCGATTTATGTAAGATATAGCGGTTGTATTATCTATTCGCAGAAGTATCTGACATTTTTGGTGAAGAGTCTGAATAAATTTCTATTTCATAATGGTCACACCTAATATTGTTACAGGGTGCCTTTATATTTTTCAGCCACCAGTCAAAGTCTGATTTTAAGAACTTAGGCAACTTCATAATTTTGTTGTAATTGTCATTATTAAGTAGATTTAGATATTTAAGTCTTTCAAAGGCTTTTGTCTGCCAAATTTAGACCCAGCCATATTTAACTGCTGGACATATTGAAGTTAGTAACCCAAGCAAGTGTGCGAATTCCCTTATTTTGCATTTATCTTTAGTATAAAAGGATAATAATTCCTGTTCAACTTTTAATCATTTTTCAGGGGGCAATTCTAGAGTCATGTCTATTGAGTTTAGCACAAATCCTAAAAATTTACATTTTTGCTTAGGAACAAGCATACTCTTATCATAATTTATGGTAAAACCAAGGTGTTTTAATAAACCACAAGCTTTAACTATACCTTTCCCTGCCTCTGAAACACTATCAAAAAAGAAAAGTATATCATCTAAGTAAATTGTACACACAATGCCCTGTTTTCGTAAGTGCTCAATAACCGGCTTCATCATTTTTGTAAAGATATAGGGTGCTGTGGATAATCCGAATGGAAGCACTTGGAATTCATATATTTTGTTCTGAAATTTAAATCTTAAATACCTTCTATATAGTTTATGAACACTTACTGAGAAATATGCCTCTTTAAGATCAATTTTTGCCATCAACGAATTAGTTGAGAGTAGTTTAGTGGCAGTCCTAATATCTTCAAGTTTAAAATGAGATGTATCTACAAACTTGTTAAGATTTTTTAAGTTTAAAATAAACCGCTTATCACCGTTTGGTTTTGGGGTCAAAAAAATGTGAGAAAGAAACTGATCCTTACATGGTTGGCATTCAATTATAGCACCAATGTCTTGTAGATGGGAAATAGAGCATTGCATGTCTTCAGCCTGCGTACCTTTCAAGTTATTTTCAGGTAATATTATTTGTTGCGGTATATGTAGGTACAAATGGTATTCTATATCCTTCAACCCAGGATAAAACAGTCTTGTCATTAGTAATGGACAACCAGTTATAATAGTAAGATGACAGTCTTTTTACCTCTAGATTTTCTTTTGCGGAGGGCAGTATCTCTTCTGGGGAGCTGGCCATCGCTGGGGTGCTGGACCTCGTTGGGGTGCTGGCCACCTCTGATATGCTGTTTGAGGTCTGTTGTTGAATTCATTGCCCGCACTCGGAGTGTATTGTGGTCGGTATCTTCGAGGCGGGCCCCGTGAGTTTAAAGTAGCTGGCTTTGTTTGCTTATTAGCTTGAGTATTATTGTATTTGATTTCTGAACCAGTTTTATTAATAGCCTTTCCAGCTTTGAGATCCTCATGCAAACTTTCACCAAAGAGATATTTTCCAACTTTTGTTTGGGTAACAATATCTTTTGTGCTCTTATTCAAGGCAAATTGTAAAAGATATCTGCGTGACATTGATTCTGTATGATACAGATCACACATCATGCGCCCAGCATCACTAAGGATTTTTGTTGCCTCCTTGCATTCTTTGGATTTTATTAGAATATCAGGGCTTTTCCGATACAAGCTGTTGCTTGGCCTAGTGAGTTCTGTTGTTGCTCCATTGCCTTATCTCTTTTCAGAACTTGATCGGATACAGCTGCTTTAATCTCAGCATTAAGCTGAGGGGCCTCAAGAAAAAGGCAGTTTTCTGGTAGCGGGTGTAATTTATACAATTCGGTTTTTGTTTCTTTTTCTATCCCGTTACCAGTAATATGTTGCCACCTGGTGGCAATGTCTTTGTGTATGGCCTCAGCGTAGGACTTTTTATTTGGGTCCTCCCCTAATAGATTCAAAATCTCCTCATCTATTTCCTCAGATTTTTCTGCACAAAGCACTTCTGGAACCAAATCAGGCTCATATATCTCTGCACCAAGCTCTACTGGAACAGGGTCAGCCTCAGATATCTCTGGTTCTTCTATTAGAGCCTCTTGACCATTTAATGGTGCTACAATGAAAAAATAATTTTAATGCTCTTATATCATCAGGTAAGAGATAAACCACACGAATAGTACTTTTAATACCACCACATGAGTGAATCCACAGACCTTATAATATTATAACGGGAATATGTCACACGAATGGGACTCGCAGTACCACCTCACGAACATAACCTCATTGCTATTTGTGATTTGGGATAAACCTCACGAATAACACTCGCAGTGTTACCACACGAGTAGATCCACAAAACGTATAATTCAACATACGATATTTAAGCTATAAGTGTAATTACTATGCTTGAAAATGATTCGAATTCGTTTTTCCGTTACCATTATTTTCATGTGTCATGAAATGAACGGAGTGTGAAAAAAAAAACCAAGGTATTTTACGTTACTGAATGAGACAAATTTGTATTTGTATACCATAAAACCTATTATATTTACCTTCAGCATTGTTTTCGGTGTCACTCTCGCTTGTTGTCGGCGTCCTGTGTCGTTTTTTCATTTTCTTGGTAAACTTTTTAAATAACGAGAATAACTCCTCATCTTCATTTTTTCTCTTCTTATGTTTTCCCATGATGACGATGATGGAAAAAACCTTGTAATTAACTTGTATTTTATGCTTCTTATTAGAAATTTAATAAATCCGTGATTTTTCGGCGCGCACGAAGAAGTCGAATGACAGGTGGTATTGGGCGCGTTCCAGACGACGTAAGAAACGTTTAAATTTTTATTAAGCTTTGTATACACGTGATGATGGCGACACGATGCGTCTACTACAAGTCAAGAATGATAAGACGTCTTGGACCAACACACGAACACAATTAGCGCATGCACTTTCATTTGCGTACACTCCGCGATCCGGAGTACATTGATCAGTCACGGTTGCCGAATGAAATTTATCCACCTACCCCCAACTGTCAAGATGAAGGTACCCTCATTGATTTTAGAAATAGGTGAACGTTCGAAAACAAGTAGCATTACATTATCCTCCTTCCCAAAGAGAATCCGAACCGGATTCATCTATGCAGCAAATAACCCGCTTTAAATCACAGACGTGCCATTTCCCTAAACCTTTCCCCCTTAGGCTTTTTAGCATATAAATGTTGTCTGACAACTTCTCTGTTATCACTGCTTTTTCATATTTTGGCGACAATTTCGCCATGAAGTTTTTGCCTGCATTTGATAACGGTTTCGTCTTTTTCCATACCAGATCGCCTAATTGAAATGTACATATGCATCTTCGTTTATTGTAGTATCCACTGTTAATTTCATATGACTTTTTCAACCGTTTGACTACATCTTCGTAAATCTGGCTCCTTTTTTTTAATCTGTCTTCATGTATGTCCCTGTTAAATTTTATAGGAAGATCCTTATCAAACGGAAGATTCTTTCTCCCGTGATGAGAAGTCTCACGGCCAAAAAATAAGTAGGAGGGTGTCCGGCCCGTGACCTCATGCACCGCCGTCCTGATAGCATATCCTATGTGGGCGAGGTGTTTGTCCCACTCCTTGTGGTTGTCCTGTATATATGCTGCGATAGTTGTGCCAATTACTTTATTTACTCTTTCCGTCGGATTGGCTTGTGCGTGATAGTATGGGGTGTACCATATTTTAGAGCCATAGCTCCCAATCATGTCTTGAAACTCCGCTGCAACAAACTGTTTGCCATTATCGCATATAACGACTTGCGGAGTACCGAAAACCAAAAATACCTGCTCCTCCACTATCTTAGTGATATTCGACGCCTTGCCGTTTCTTAAGGGAAATAGTAATACAAACTTGCTAAACCAGCAGGATATAACCAGCAACATGGTGTATCCTGCTTTTGATCGTGGGAAGGGTCCCATAAGATCCATCGATAGCATCTGAAATGGCTCGGTGACCTCCCTAAGCTTACCCATATGCCCCTGCGGTGATAGTTGCGGAGTCTTGTGTTTCGCACAAGTTTCGCATTTTCGTACATACTCCTTCACCTCTTTTATGAGCGACGGCCAGTAATATCGCTGTCGCACTCTATTGACTGTCTTTTTGACTCCAAAATGCCCAGCAACTGGGTCATCATGACATTCCTTAAGTACTTTCCACCTAAGACTCTCCGGAATCACCATTTTCCAGGAATCATTTTCATCGGGAAACTGCTCTAGTCTTAGGTATTTCCAAAGAATATCCTGATTTACAGCCCAGTCTACCCCCTCACTACCATCTTTGGTCTTTGACTCCTTATCTCTATACCAATCGTCTTTGTCCTCTGACTTAATTTCTATAAGATTGACGTCCTGATCTTCTATTGCTCTGGATAGTGCATCTGGAACGATATTATCTTTGCCTTTTCGATAAATTATCTCATAATCGAACTGCTGCAGTTTCATGGCCCATCTGGCTAGCCTTCCATGAGGATCTTTGGACTTATATAGCCACTGTAGCGCGCTATGGTCCGTAATCACCTTAAAGTGTGTCCCTTCTACGTATGGGCGGAAGTGCTCTATGGCATGAATGACACTTAGTAATTCCCTCTCTGAGGTAGAGTATTTTGTCTCCCTTTCTGATAGCTTAGTGCTTGTGAACGCAACCGGTCTCTCTATCCCACCCACTAGCTGTATAAGAACCGCGCCTGTGCCCCTGTTAGAGGCATCACATTGAATCGTAAATTCTGCCTCATAATTAGGACAGCACAGAACCGGCGTTGAAGTCAGTGCGGTTTTCAGATCATTGAATGACTTCTCGGCCTCGTTCGTCCAATGCACTTCGCGTCCTTTTTTACCGCCTTTCGTGAGATCATGAAGAGGTGCTGCCACCATAGCAAAATTTTCTACAAATCGCCTGTACCAACTTGCCAGCCCTAAAAAGCGTTTCAACTCTGTGAATGTTCTTGGTTTCGGGTAATTTATAATAGCGCTCACTTTATCAGGATCCGTGCGTAGTCCACCCTTATCAACTATATAGCCGAGATATTTAAGAGAGGCCCTTGCAAATTGACATTTTTCGATATTAACTGTCAGGCCCGCTTTAGCTAACTGGTCCACTACCCAATTAAGAGTCACTATATGGTCTTCAAACGTCTGCGTGCATATTACAATGTCATCTAAGTACGTAAAGATTTTTCCCTCGTACTGTGGTGGGAACAGCTTATCCATCAGTCTTTGTTGTGTCTGTGTAATTCCCGTTGGGCGCCAATGTAATGAATGTGTTTCGTGGGTTGTTGTTACTAGTTTGCTATTAATGAAAGATTGGTGACTCTGACTTGGTATAATTAGGAATATTTTACAAATAAAAATAAAACACAAGTTGGTGAAATATTAATAAAATTATGAACACAAAAGATATCAAATCTCCCCAAAGAAAAATAAAACTAAAATACAAAAAAACTAAACTATCATGCACACAAAAAAATACAAAAAGACAAAAACAAAGATCGCTTGCTGGGGATCGAACTTGGGCGCTTTGCTCAGAAAGCTGACGTCCTCCGACTGCGCTACCGCGCCGTTAGGAGAACCGGTCGAAATTAGGCACTGCTTTCGGAATGTTCCACGCGGAATCACTCATAACAAGCTTCGTGTTACAGTGACCATAATAATTACAGCTCCCCTGAGGAATTACTTCAAACTACTAATATGACCTTATCATAAAAGGGCGTCACCACAGGCTGTGGACAAAATAACCCGTTAATGACACGACCCGTATATCTCCCGTAAAACAACTCGATTATATTCTTATAATGATAGACTCACCCCGTGTCTCTTGTTTTACACACACAACAAAATTCTACGACCAATTCATGGTCTGCACTTTAATTAGCGCATGCACTTTCATTTGCGTACACTCCGCGATCCGGAGTACATTGATCAGTCACGGTTGCCGAATGAAATTTATCCACCTACCCCCAACTGTCAAGATGAAGGTACCCTCATTGATTTTAGAAATAGGTGAACGTTCGAAAACAAGTAGCATTACAAAGTATACAATTTTATCACGCATTATGAGGGGGGGACGGGTGTCATTTTATAGGGGTTGGTCACCCCTTTCAAATGACACCCGATTTGTGCCTAGGAGACGCGTAGTTTTTTTTTTATACGTGTTTGAAGTTAATTTTTAAAGTATACAATTTTATAGTCACAGAACCGAATCTGCCCACCCTGACTCCACGTGGTCTTGTCTGCTCCTAACCCCTAGAGTGTTTTTTATAAATTGGAGGCGCGAAGGGAGAGCAGCCCTCGCCCGCCGTAACAAATTACTGGCACCATGGGAGCTGGAGCGGCTGAGGCTGGTCGCCGAAGCTGCGGAGGCGACCATGAGTGCCTATAATTTGTTACGCAAGGGCGATAGGGCTGCTTTCCCGCAGCGCCGGAGCTGTATGATTTACAATAATATTAGTTACAGAACCGAGTTTGCCCACCCCCAAAAAAGACAAATTTGGTCGTAAGTCCACTAATTTGGTTTTATAGAACATAACCTCAAAAAATAAAAAATAAATTGTCGTGGTAACTATTGATTTCCTAACTTTGAAGAGGGGTGCAAATCAAATGCAACCTCAAAACATGTCCAGTCACTTTTTTTTTCAAAATGAGATTTTAATGTCACGTAATTGTTCATAATAAGCTCAACATTTTGACATTAAAATCTCATTAAAAAAAAAGTGATTAGACATGTTCTTTCCGTGTGGACCCTTCAGTTATTATTTCTATGGTATGTTTTTAACCTCCGACGGAAAAAGAGAGGCGTGTCTGTATGTGTGTCTGTGGCATCGTAGCTCCTAAACGAATGGACCAATTTGAATGCGGTTTTTTTATCCGAAAGCTGACGTGATCGAGATGGTTCTTATTCTTAAGCTACGTTTTAACAAAATCGGTTCAGCCGTTTTTGAGCTAATATTGCACTTGGAAATGAATATGTTGGGGGGTTTCTCAACTTTTATAAAATTACAAGCTTTCATTTCACTTGACCTGTACGTTTGTTTGACAGTTTTGTCAATGTGTGTTGTGGGACAACTCTTGGAACTGAATTTTGAACCAGTTACCTCAACCGAGATAGTGCTGAAATTTTGGGTATTAGTTTAGTTTGCATGACAATTCAATATTATGGTAGGTACCATCGAGCTGATCTGATGATGGAGGCAGAAGGTGGCCATGGGAATTCAGTACTTAACCGTCGTGACCCTGTTGAGTTTGGACTCGTTAGAAACGTCTCAATGAGTGTTGATGACGATATACAGAAAAGTACCGTCGGCAGTAAAAACTTGTGCCAAAGAAATCGCAATCAATTTCCGACATCCCATGTTGATGAAATTGGGCATTTTTATGTAGGGTTGGTGTTAGCTGAGGCCCTAGCACACTACGTTTTGTCGCGTTTTACGTGACGTTTCAGTACATTTTCGGCGACATAAAACCTAGTGTGCTAGGGCCTCTGGTGTGTTAGGAAGCTTAGGAATATATGGTGGCGTTAGGAACACATAAATGCAATCCTATCTCTTTAAGGCTGATTGTGCAAAGTAAACATTCGAAACTCGTCACCTGATTATTTTTTACTAAACGCGTAAAGTAGTACACTCGCGGTCAATGAATACGGGTCGGTAAAATACTGTCATATTTCCTAAAATACAATACGGTTGTACAGTTTTTTTAATAATGTCAAGATCTTTATTTAATTATACATGTAAACTGCAAAAATAACAGTAACAAAAGAAAGTTACCAGGCTTAAATAGGACTCGTAAAAACCCATGAAAAAAAGCAGCCAAGTGCGAGTCGGACTCGCACATGAAGGGTTCCGTGAAATAAATTGCGGTTTACGATTTATGACGTATTAAAAAAAAACTACTTATTAGATCTCGTTCAAACCAATTTTCGGTGGAAGTTTACATGGTAATGTACATCATATATTTTTTTTAGTTTTATCATTCTCTTATTTTAGAAGTTACAGGGGGGGGGGGGGGGGGGACGGGACACACATTTTACCACTTTGGAAGTGTCTCTCGCGCAAACTATTCAGTTTAGAAAAAAATTATGTTAGAAACCTCAATATCATTTTTGAAGACCTATCCAATAGATACCCCACACGTATGGGTTTGATGAAAAAAAAAATTTTGAGTTTCAGTTCTGAGTATGGGGACCCCTAAAACTTAATGTTTTTTTTCGATTTTTGTGTGAAAATCTTAATGCGGTTCACAGAATACATCTACTTACCAAGTTTCAACAGTTTATAGTTTCGGAAAAAAGTGGCTGTGACATACGGACGGATAGACATGACGAATCTATAAGGGTTCCGTTTTTTGCCATTTGGCTACGGAACCCTAAAAACAACGTTAACGGAGCGAGATATCGCAAAAATTGTCATTTTTGGACGTTGATATTTTATAATAGGATCCCGGAAATTGCTAATAGGTACAGTTGGGTATTAAAAAGAATACTATACTAAGTTAATAACTAGTGTTAAATATAAAAAAAAACCTATTGCGGTTATTTAATTTATGGTGACCCATATTCATTGACCGCGACTGTAGTTCGCCGTAGCGCGCGCAAGGATGCAATTAAGTCGCATACTCCTAAGGTTGTGTGCTCGTTTCGCATATTAGCATTCGGCTACGGTACAGTCTACTCGAATAGCCCTGTCTACCTATTTACTAAACATGTTCCGATTAGGAGCTCAATCCTATTATAATACGACCCCGGGAGACTTGACAACTTGTAATCAGAAATTGGAGTTTATTGGTCCACCTAGCAGGCAGATGACTAGTACGCACACGCTTCACATTAATGACCCCCTGTCGCCATATTTTTTTTTTAGCATGTATTTTAATATCAATATTAAGCTTTGTAGCTGACTACCTACTTAGCTGCCAGTGCAGCTTCGCCCGCGCGCGCGTTGCAAAGAACACAAGGAAACCCGCAAGACATAATTCAAAATTTAAAAAAAAACAAAGTTTTAACCGACGAAAAATCAATCATCCCCTATTTTCCCACCCTTAAGGTTGTTTTTTTTTTCCAAATTTATATGGGACCAACTTCGGGACCTTTCCAATAAAAAAATAATTATCAAAATCGAACTACCCTGTAAAAAGCTATGCGTGGTCATACATAAAAAAAATTGTATATATAGGCGTCGACTTCAGAACCTCCTCCGTTATTTTCGTCGGTTGAAAATATAGGTCAATACGGATAAAGATAGGGTAGGTATATCCAGGAGGTCCCTTCTATAAACTCGTGAATTAATTTTAGTAATCGGATTAGTCGTTCCGGAGAGTAACCCCTACATCCAAACAGACAAACTTGGTATAATTAAATCGTCCACATAATCATAGAAAATTAATTTATTAATATAATATATATAATTAATAAAATTCTGCAACTTGGGAATCACACAACTTTACTCCAATTACAAATTTTTGCATAGGTACCTAAAACTATGTAAGTGTGATTGCCAAGTCACAAAATTTTATTTAGCAAGCAAATAAAGATTAATAAGAATGCCTGACTTGGCTCTACGAAATATCTCACCACTTTTTACTGTGAAAGAGTTTAGAGACTTGGCCTATTTTTTACATGGAATGTTTTTTTATCTCGAAACTCTTCCACAGTAAAAAGTGGTGAGATATTTCGTAGAGCCAAGTCAGGCATTCTTATTAATCTTTATTTGCGTGCTAAATAAAATTTATTGACTTGGAAATCACACTCAGGGCTTGGCCACATGTCTGCGGTGCGGCACCGTAACGCAAAATTTTGCGGCGCGCGCGCGCTGCAAAACCCTCCTTTCCTGGTACTGAACGCGGGATTCTGCGGCGCGAGCGCCGCAAATTTTAGGGTTGCGGCACCGCACCGTAGACATGTAATGTGACACGCAATAAACATTTCTATTTCATGTGGCCAGCAGGGACTGCATAACCGAAAAATACCGGTATTCTATTTTAACGGTACGACGTCATATCGGTGGTCAAATAGCGGTTTCGGTATCGGAGCCTTTATATTTCACTATCGAAATATAAAGGTACCTTTATTTTCTCCGGTACCGTAACCGCTTTTTAAAGGTACCGATATATCGACTTTGGCCTGGGGCGTTGTTGTCAAACCGCCGGCAAAGGCACTGCCGTTTTGTCTTTTTGTCTTTAAATGTACCTATAGTAGCCAATGCTTCCTCTGTAGAGTGCCAGCTCGCTTACTTTTCTCGATAACCTTTATAATACCGGTATTATAAAGGTTTCGGTATCATTTAAAACTGATACCGCTAACCGTTATTTCAAAACGGTTACGGTACCGTTATGTTGTATCTTTACGACAAGACGGTACCGTAATGGAATACCGGTTTCATACCGGTATAACCGTAACTGAAATCAATCCCTGGTGGCCAGGCCCTTACATAGTTTTAGGTATGCAAAAATTAGTAAATGCAGTAAAGTTGTGTGATTGCTACGTAAAACATAACGATAAAACGTATAAGTAGTGCTAGCTGGGCAGAACAATGTGTCACATGCCGTTTATGTACAGTCACCGGCATAAATATATGATGGAACAAATGCCGCAAAAATATCTGATGACAACTCTATTCCTGGAGCCGTAAGAGCGTGTTAGATATTTTTGCGGCCTTTTATTCATCATATATTGATGCCGGTGACTGTACCACCATTCATTACGAAATAGAAGCAGTTGATATTTTTTCCTTGAACAGTAAGATATATTTTTATCGTCCGGTGCACTGCTTTTGCAATCCTTCATTATTGTGAATGCAATCAAGGCATGTACGAGTGCAACCGATTTCAGACCTGATATCTTTCGTATCGGAAAAAACGTTAATCGAATTTCACTCAAGTTATTACGAGCCTTTTAGAGCCATATTAATTTCAGTATGTGTGGACCAGTGTAATCAAATCTTGTAAGTAAATTTTCATCCACCACGATCAGCCGTATCGATATCGATAATATAGATGACAATACAAAGATATATGTAGAACCATATTTTTTTTAAATTTAGAAATAGTGACTCGACAAATAAGAAACCAGATAAAAAAGTGCGAGTCTGTCTCGCGCACTGAGGGTTCCGTACAAACTTTCACCACGCATTATTAAGAAAAACTCTGGTGGTTTCTTTATCAAGTGAACCAATTTCGATAATTCTTTTTTTATTTCCTAGAAGGTACTTTCAGAATACTTCTATACAAATTTGAAGGAAAAAAAATCCACACAAAAGTATTAAATTACAAACTTCAATATCATATGATTTTTGAAGAATGAAAAGCGGCCAAGTGCGAGTCGGACTCGCACATGAAGGGTTCCGTTAAATAAATTGCTTTTTACGATTAATGACGTATTAAAAAAACAACTTACTAGATCTCGTTCAAACCAATTTTCGTTGAAAGTTAATGTATATCATATATTATTTTTAGATGTATCATTCTCTTATTTTAGAAGTTACAGGGGGGGGACACACATTTTACCACTTTGGAAGTGTCTCTCGCGCAAACTATTCAGTTTAGAAAAAATAATGTTAGAAACCTCAATATCATTTTTGAAGACCTATCCATAGATACCCCCGGGGACACGTATGGGTTTGATGAAAAAAATTTTTTTGAGTTTCAGTTCTTAGTATGAGGAACCCCAAAATTTATTGTTTTTTTATATTTTTGTGTGAAAATCTTAATGCGGTTTATAGAATACATCTACTTACCAAGTTTCAACAGTATAGCTCTTATAGTTTCGGAAAAAAGTGGCTGTGACATACGGACGGACAGACAGACAGACAGACAGACAGACAGACATGACGAATCTATAAGGGTTCCGTTTTTTGCCATTTGGCTACGGAACCCTAAAAATAACCGCAATAGCCGCTTTTTTTATCGAGCAAAAAAAAGAAAAGTCAAAAACTCAGGATTCGAATAATTGTTGTCCCTCGAGAAAGGCCTCAAGATTGCTAATTTTATAATCCAAAGAAGAGCTACGATTTTTTAAAAATCCGTTTTCGGAGCTCACGTCGCCAACAAAGTTTAAACTACTTCAATTCAGTACTTCGTCAAATTTTCCACATTTCCTTTCCAATTTGCCAAATTAACTGCTTTCCGAGAGCAAATGCGTTGATTATTAATTACAGAAAAAACCCAAGTCGCTATATGTGGGCTGATAATATTTGAGGAGTTCCGTCGATTCCTCAAGGATCTCAGAATTGACACTTCATTAGTTGCTAATTCAACGGAATCATGTCAGAATCTTTGACGTACTTAAACTTTGAGGATTTCGATAAGGCATTTGTTGTCTGCGTCATTTGATCCACTTAACCAAAATTGCGATTTCCGAGGGAAAATACACGAGTTATAATAGAAAATACCGAAATCACAACACGCGTGCCTATAAAATAAGAGGGTTGCCCTCAATTTCCCTGGGATCCCATCATCAAATCCTGACTTGGTGACCATGGGACCACGTCAGAAGTAGGTATACTCTTTCGAATAAAAAATATATTTTGGAAATCGGTCCACAATTGACAGAAATCGGTAAACATACATTTAATAAGAACATACAGTGGAACATAGAACCTCCTCCTTTTTTAAAGTCGGTTAAAAAGTGTGGCACTTTGGCTTATCTTGGAGAGGGCACTACCGTTCCCCCAGATATTGCAGTGATACGTTGCCAGCTAATCGCTCACAATCACAACAAACTTAAACCCTCCGATAGTTGACTCTTAAATACGTTACCCACAGGAAGAAAGGGGCTGGTGTTATAATAACTAGTCACCACACGGGGATGAACACTATTACCATACTATTCTATCCTTACTAATATTATATATTTTTTTTTTATTGAACTCGAGAAATTGGTTTGGGACGTGATATTTTAGGAAAACAATTTTTCTCAAATTAATCTAGTTTATACAAGTTTATTCTAGGAAAGGGGGAATTTGGCGCAAATGGGAAGCCAATTGATGAAAATTTGTTACATAAGTTTCTTAAAATATCACGCCGTTAGCCTGCGAATGTCAAATAACGCTTTGTATGGCAATCGAACCACCTTAAAGCTTATAGTTACATATTTTACCTCGCCAAACTGTATTCACAGTTTGAAATGCGAAAGTGTGTTTTCTGTCTGTCTGTCTGTCTGTCTGTCTGTTACTTCTTCACGCTTAAACCGCAGAACCGATTTAGATGAAATTGGGTATAGAGATACTTTGAGTCCCGGGGAAGGACATATAATAGTTTTTATTCCGGAAATCATCCCCTCAGGGGGGAAAATCCCTCCCTAAATCAATGGGGGGGTGAAAGTTTGTATGGAGCTACGATATAAATGCTGTCCACGCGAACGGAGTCGCGGGCAGAACTGAATCTGGTAAAACATAAATGAACAATGAAACGGCCTTCATGACTCGACCTCAACACTTTTACTTACACACGCTTATTAATAATCCCTCTTTATGGAACATCAAATATTTGTTCAAACTATACTTGTGTTAATTTTACACGCATCCGCAGTTTCAATGAGTCTTTACCACAGATGTATGAATATAAGGAGATCGGACATGGCGGCCGATTTGTATAGAGTGAGCCTGTCGCAAGTACATTAACCCACACAACGCCAAAGTAATTGACAAGACAAAGCACGCACACATCTAAAACACACACACTTGTATACCTACACGCTTATTTGACAATAAACGCGCATCATATCAGGCATTTTGGGAAAAAACGTAATATTCTCTGCGATCAGCACGCGTGCACAGTATGGCAGAGTATGCCCATTGAGCATACAGCTGTGTCACGGCCGCCGGCGGCTTGTCCTCTCTCTAGTATTCTATGCTCTGAGGTCTTTACAGTAGTTATTTAATTGTTTTATCGTGGCTTATTACTAACAACTTAGAAAAGTTGAAAAACCCCCGACATTTTCATTTCAAAGTTCAATATCTCAAAAACGGCTGAACCGATTTTGATGAAACGTAGCTAAGAACCATCTCGATTACGTGAGCTTTCGGATAAAAAAACCGCATTCAAATCGGTCCATTCGTTTAGGCGCTACGGTGACACAGACAGACTGACACACGACAGACAGACAGAAGACATTATAAATTAAAATATCGGGGGTTTTTCAACTCGTTAATTCCTTCACCGAAAAACTAATAGTAAATATCAAATTAATATTAGTTTCCTATCCTACCTACATATGTTATATTATATGTTTTCTCTAAAAATCATTTTTGTACTCGACGATTAAAATATGTGTATTAAGATTTCATAGAGAACAAGCAACGTCACTCTTTTCATAGTTGTAGTCCATGTTACTGACGAAACAATCGAAATAACTACTTTTCGATACGCTCCAGACAACTAAAATAAATTCGACCAATCACGTGGCTGCTTTACTGAACTGTAATGAATTGGACCAATAGAATCGCTATGATGTCGTACGCTCGTTGATGTCTTTTAAGATATCAACAAGCGTACGAGCGATGAGCTGCACTTCGTTTCAACAGTATCGAGTTTGTTTAATTAGTTCAGTTGACTCGTAGAAAATTAATTTTAATGAACTCGTACAAAAAGTATTGTTCACAATAGTATTATAACCAAGCTTTTTAATCTCGTACCTTACTTAGGCCACTCAGCAAGCTTCGTGGCCTAAACACGGTACTCGACTATAAAGCTCTCTTATAAAACACGATTGTGAAAAATACTATTGATATTCACTGACTTAAATATGTGCAACCTACATGAAATTACTCATTAAACGTGTCAGTGGCAGGCAGAGGATGAACACTAACTCTATGCAAGATGCAAATTGAAAGAAAGATAGAAAAGAAAGAAACATTTATTCGAGACAAACAACACACAGCGTTAAGTTGAATGTTAAGATTTGTCACCGACTGTATCGCGAAGTATTTATAAACGGTTTATTCGTCGACCAACTTTATCTCCAAAGGGCGAATGCCCTGATTGGTCGGATAGTCGTAACTACACCATTGCCCAATCGCATGCCCTTAACTCGTCGTGCCGTGTCGTGCTGTTTACGTTCGGTTCATTGGCCCTATTTGCAATGTCTAGGTGCATTATACATAATTTGAGTAGATCTATTATTACCGTAGATTGTGATATTTGTTTGTTAATAGTTACGGGTGAGTATGCAAATGTTTATATTACTAATAAATATGCAATTCGCTAATTCTTATGAAAAAATTTCATTGTTGCCCGATAGCGACAGAAAGAGGGTTATGTGTTATGTGTTTAGATAGTAGTCCTTAGATATGGAGATCATCATCATCATCATTTCCTTGCCCTTATCCCATTTACTTGGAGTCGGCGCAGTATGTATTTTTAACCGCCGACGGAAAAAGAGGGGTGTTATAACTTTGATGTGTCTGTGTGTCTGTGTATCTGTGTGTCTGTCTGTGGCATCGTAGCTCCTAAACGAGTGGACCGATTTGAATACGGTTTTTTTTAACCGAAAGTTGACGTGATCGAGATGGTTCTTAGCTACGTTTCAACAAAATCGGTTCAGCCGTTTTTGAGATATTGCACTTTGGAATGAAAATGTCGGGGGTTTGTCAACTTTTCTAAGTTGTAGTAATTCTTCCATACTTCTCTGTCAGCTGTCATCTCATCACTCACTTAAATATGGAGATATCTCGAAGATGTCACACATGGAAAGCAGACAGTTCTCGAATCTCGATCATCTCGACAGATGTCTGATCTGTGAAGATAGATTCAGCATTCGATCTAATCATCACTCACAGCAGTCGTTCACTTGTTTTGAGTAAGTACGATCTGAATCGAGAACAATATTCAGCCGCTATCAGAAGTGCCACTTTCGAGCTCCTATATCTCTCCTAAACATGTTTTTGGAACAGAAGAGTATGATAATATCACTGATAATGTCTTATCATTTGAAACAAAGAAAAAGTATGCAGTCTGTTGACACGTAGGTATATCGTCCATCCCCAATTGGGTAGCTATACCTGTACCTAACTAACCTACTTTATATCCAGTCTCCTTTTATCTCTACAAAGTTAAGTGTTTTATCAAGCACTCTTTCTTTTCTAGAAATTCTATTCTTTTATTGTCTCCGGAACGACTTAATAATGGAGAGGTACTGTCACCCAGCAAAAATGTGAAATACACAGCACCGAGCATTGTGAGTCAACCAACACCCAGAGAAAATCAATCTTTCCGGAAATGGGACCTAGCTAGACCGATTTTTTGCCTCCGTAAACCCTCTGTCGAGATTGTTATACATAGCAGATTTCGGCAACTCATTTACAAACAAATGAGCATTAATACAGTCGATATTGTTCAACCTCGAAATCCTGGGGAGTTTGATGAAATTTGGTACGAATGTTCGTTGGAAACCCTGTTTTCGTCTCCCAAAAGTCCCCGGGTCAGGACCTTGTAGAACGGCCGCTATCTTGGAAAATGTACTCCTTTCGTAAGAAATTAGGGTTTGTTCGGAAACTACGTACTCTATGAAAACATGGTCTACAGCAACATTAAAGATGAATAAATTCTGCACAAGCCTACAGGCTTGTGTACTGTGTGTGGACTGTACTACAGTACAGTCAGCGTCATATAGTTACTAGCAGCCAAAGTAGCCAAATATATCGTAACACTATTATACTTAGTAATAAAGACGTGTTGCGATATATTTGGCTACCTTGGCTGCTACTAAATCTGTTTTGCCCATTTCATTATGATGTTTTAGTAATACGCCCCGCTGCCCCGCATCAATAATATTAAATGTATAGATACTGGCGTGGTACTCTACTGACCCATCTACTGATGTCATGTTTATTGAAATCCGCCCGATAATTTAAGTGCTAGAAGCAAAGTTGTGATTTCAGATTTGGTTTCCACTCACACCACAGAGAGGGTCATCGAGTTTAAAAAAAAACAGTATGGCGTTTTTTTTAAAACTCGATGACCCTCTGCAAACACTCCAAGCCCTCTTACACAATATATTGTTATAATGATAACTAGATACTTCAATCGGTTGTCAGTAACGAGCTGTTATCATCAAAATCAATATCATGTTTTCTTTTGTTTCCAGCGTGCCGCAACCACGGGCAGCTTCTGGCAGGGCTTCCTCGCCTCACTATCCGTGGTCATCGTGTCAGAGCTCGGCGACAAAACGTTCTTCATAGCCGCCATTATGGCCATGAAGCACCCGCGCATCATCGTCTTCGCTGGCGCGATATCGGCCCTTGTCTTCATGACGATATTATCAGCCGCTTTCGGCTGGATAGCCACATACATACCCAGGATATACACGTACTATATAAGCGCGGCGTTGTTCGCGATATTCGGTATTAAGATGCTAAGGGACGGGTGGAAAATGGACCCCAATGAAGGACAGGAGGAGCTGGAAGAGGTCCAGAGTGAATTGAAGAGGAGGGAGGATCAGGTTTGTTGTTTTATTTATAATCATGCTTTATAACACTAATTCTAGTAAGTTTGGGGAAGTATTTTCTTCTCCATGAGGTCTGGCAATGCTTAGGTTCAAATACTAACCAGCTGGGCGAAAAAATCTGCCTGCATCTTGGAATGAGGAAGGTAGATTTTCACAGTGCGTGTGAGACCGGATTCGTTGAGTCGCGCGCGACGCGATTTGGCAGCAAGTTAACCCTATAGCTTAGTGTATTTATATTATAATCGCTAGCACGACTTTCGAACCAGGAATCTGTCCGATGTTTAGGTAGATTGAAATTATGGGAATATAATAAAATTGTAATTATAATCTTCCTCTAAATGTCAGGTCCTAATTTTTGGTAAGAATTAGCATTTTGACCTGTAGCTCTGATAAAGATTAAACTAATTCGGTTGAAAGTGACCGATTCATTTGTAATCTATTATAGGTGTCGGTATCGGTGCACGGCAAGGAGCTTATCGTGATTTGTTTCTACAAATCTCTTCTTTAAATCTATGATTACGATATCTGCATAGTTTTTATCGAAACAAAAGATAGCTGTTTAAATTTAGGTATTCTCACCGTGTATCTTGACACCCCCTTCAAAACCTTAATAGATAATGAACTTTTTACAAGCCCTATAAAAAGTTCATTATAACTAATACATTCTGGATCATCTAGCAAGTCGTTTTTCACCCACTTCTATTAGTCGTGTAACTTTGAAACTTTGCCAGCATGTATACAGATGTTAACATTATTATAATAATTTGGTTACATCAAGTAGACCTGATGATGTAGCCAGAAGGCATGTACTGAAAATGTTTTTAGTGTCCCCTACATTAAAAGGAAAATGGAATCCTTATCGCATTACTTTGTCAAATATGAAACTTGTAAGTTCGCTTTCAAAAGATCAGCTGCCGCATACTTTGATCATGATAAAAAATATCGAAAGTTTCAGGACATGCCCCGAAATGTAGTTTAATGAGCTACAAATCGTGCGAGCTGAAAACTTATAAAGAAAATAACAAAAGGATAAGGCAAAAATATCTAGTAACATTGCTTAGCATCTTCGATTTAGGACTAAATGATTAGCTCTCTGGACAAATGTTGAATTCCTTTGAATGATTACAAACATGGAAAGTAGTTAGAGCACTTCAAATACGAAGAAAAATGGAATCGAACTTGCAACAGGAGTCGCCAAGAGAGCGCGCGCGGTCGCCCGCCGCGTCGCCACCATCTGGACAATCCTCCCCCGGGCCTCCCTCAGAGGTGCCCCCGAGCCCCGGGGCCAGCCCCGAGCCCATAGCTGGCCCCTCCGCCGCCCCTGAACCGCTGAGGGTGAACTTACGTCATTATGCCTGGCAGTACGAATGACACATTAGTTTTTTTTTCTTTATAGCCTAGCATTTTTACGTTTAGCACATTCACATTTTCGAAAAGCATTACGGCTTTGCGTTTATGAAAAAAGGAATTCAGCATTTGTGGATAGATCGTGCTTTGTATGCCCTGTTGCGCTCGAAATGTATTTAAGCATACTGCCATATTATTAATACTTAGTACACGTACCCATTTTGCTGTCACTGTCAGTATACGCCTGTACATCAATTTAGTATCATAATATTGTACCCATACCAACGTATCCTATGGCTGACGGTCTTGAGCTATAACCACCAACTTCGATTCGAAGTTCGGGTATCTCCATCTCTATCGCACTGGGCGGGCGTTCAATAAGTTCTCGGTATCGGCATGATCAAGTCTCATGATAATACTTTCTGATTATTTTTCATACTGTAACACTATTCATGAATACACTTAATAAGTAAAAATAGTTATTTTGATAATGTTAATATTTTTGGAGATAATCGCTCCAGAAGTAAAAAAAAATGTGTGTCCCCCCTCCAACTTTTGAACCATAAGTTTTAAAAATATGAAAAAATCTCAAAAGTAGAACTTGATAAAAACTTTCTAGGAAAATTATTTTAAACTTGATAGGTTGAATAGTTTTTGAAAAAAATTACAAAAAATTTTCACACACTGTGACGGACGAAAAACTACTGAACCCTACACTGAGCGTGGCCCGACACGCTCTTGGCCGGTTTTTTATGGTGGTCATAATGTACGGTTCTTGAACGCATCATGGAGGGTTTATGATATTTGGATATATAATAGTACATTATTGCCGTGGCCGGGAAGGAGGCAATTGCAGGCTGAGTATATTGTTTAAACGGACGAGCTTGCGAGTCCGTTTAATTATAATACGAAGCCTGCAATTGCCATTCCGGCTGAGGCTAATAATGTGCTTTTCTCAAAAATGGGGGAATAAAAAAGACTAAAATGAAATCAAACGTTATTATTAAATAAAAATTGAGCATACTACAAATTTCATAAAATTAAACGTCATAATATTTTTTTTAAACAGAATCGCAAGTGTATTTTTCCACCGAAAAACGCAATCTTTTTATGACACATGCAAAAATGTCGCGTTTGCAACAGAAAAATACGACTTGATTTGGCTGAATACGACCTGTGCCGTCTTTTATATGCCAGTTTCTACTTTTTCAAAAGTTTGGTACTCGACAAATAAAGGAATTTTCACTTCTCATGCTCTAAAAGTTCGTCTTTATGTCGTGCGTAGGCGACATAAAGTCGCTTTTTATGCTCTAGACTACTCTAGAGCATAAAGTAAAATCTTCGTCGAAGACCAAGGCAATCGCTGCAACAGCCACACGAACATCTTTAACTTCATACAACAACCTCTTTATTTTATTTCGTTTCGTTCGTATTCTAAGACCAAGGCAAAGATACCAACAGCCAAAGTACACAATAAAACTTCATGAAATAAACTTATAATTTGTATTTCGTCTCATTTATTATTTTACGTGTTGCTGTTTCATTTCCTCGCAATCGAAGTGAAAAGTAGAGTGTACAACTCGTCCATAAAACCCATTTTACACTCGACTTTATATCTATCCTCGCTCGCAAGCTCGCTCGGATGGATAAACGTCTCGAGTAAAATAGTGCGTTTTATGCACTTGTTGTACAATCTACTATTATATGTAACATTCCAGGGCGGCCTGCAATGTTTTTTAATTTTGATCTGGCCTTAAACTATACACTTTACCTTCCAATATGTAGCGAGTTATGTCTACTTTGCGGGCCATTTTTGAGAAAAACTAATTTAATCACATTATATATGCACGTAAAACAAGAAAGAGTATATTTAATAATTAAAAATTATACGATTAACTTCTGTTTTAAATGCCGATACCGAGAACTTATTGAACGCCCCTCGTACAATACTCGAGTGACAGGGATGCAGATATACGAACTTCGTGGTAGCGCCGCTGTTTCATGCTTTTCGTTTTCAAGATAATAACTTTTTCCTGTGTCTACGAATGTTGACCCATAAGATACTTATGAGGAATTACTAGCATGCTACTACTGAACCCATACATTTGCTCTTTCATTCAATATCTATAAAAAGTATATAATCGTTTACCATAAGTGTTTTTTTCGCTATAAATATTCTCATTGTATCTTGTGCTTGGCATGTCTCGTAAAATAAAATCATTACATAATTCACACTAAGTCCTACAAATTAATCATTTGCGTTAATGTAATATTCTGTAATAGATTTCATAGTGTAGCACAAACGATGCCCACAGAGCAGTATTTACAATTTTTACGATTCTCGTGTAAGAGTTATTCATCTACCTATACCACTACTGTTCTCTAGCGAATATTTATGTATGCTTTAAAGTGGAACCACAACTGTGCGTGAACTTTCCATGCAAATGTTGTCGGACTACATGGCTTTAAGCCGGAATTACATTACGAAATTAGTGTCATGCATGTTGAAATCAGTTTCACGAAAGTAGTTTCGATATATGCGAAAGTAATTTCGTAAAATAATTAGTGTCGTGAAATCCACAGTATCGCAGTAACCATGGCCCCATCAGCATCAAAGCTATATTTTTCCATATTCAATGTAGGTAAAGAGATGCTTCTATATAGACTCTTGTCGCTGATGAATTGTATATTTTTATCTGTACTCCATCGTTGGTTTGCCATTTTCAACGCTTGAAGCGCGCGCAATGATAAAAATGCACGCATCCGCACAGCACAGGTGCTTTCGCGACACTAGTTTCACGTCGCATCTACACTATGAAATTAGTTGCATCTTGCATGACACTGATTTCACCAAAAAATCGCGCAGGGCACGAAACTAATTTGCATTCATGAAATTAATGCATGCATCACGAACATATTAAATTACACGTGAAAGTGTTGGTAAAACTAATGTCACGAAATTAATTTCATGCCACTAATTTCGTAAAGCCGGAATTACATTACGAAATTAGTGGAATTACATTACGAAATTAGTGGTGAAATTAGTGTCATGCAACTAATTTCATAGTGTAGATGCGACGTGAAACTAGTGTCGCGAAAGCGCCTGTGCTGTGCGGACGTGTGTATTTTTATCATTGCGCGCGCTTCAAGCGTTGAAAATGGCAAACCAACGATGGAGTACAGATAAAAATATACTATTCATTAATGAATATCAGCGACAAGAGTTTATATAGAAGCATCTCTTTAGCTACATTGAATATAGAAAAATATAGCTTTGATGCTGATGCCATGCTTACTGCGATCCTGTGGATTTCACGACACTAATTAATTTACGAAATTACTTTCACATATATCGAAACTACTTTCGTGAAACTGATTTCAACATGCATGACACTAATTTCGTAATGTAATTACGGCTTAATGTAATTCCGACTTTATATAGATACATAATAATTCATTGCAAAATTATGTTATTACTAGCGACCCGTCCCGGCTTCTCACGAGTATTCCAGCAGTTTTATCTACTTACATAATATACATATTCGCGTCCGTGTGAACTAATTCCTCAATCGCTTCAATCTTTTAGCGCCCCAAGCTGACACTTTAGTAAAGACGACTTTTGGAACACTTTACATAGTAACCACCACGAATCACGCTTTCAAAACTAACATCCTAAGACTATAGACACTAATCTAGTTTCAATTCCAGGACGAAAAAGAAGAAACTCTAGACATGCTAGAGCAGGGGCAAGCAGAAAGCCGGCGGAGAAAACGCAATGCCGTCATCAAGGTGACTTTCTATTATCATATAATTTTGTTCCATTTTACATTATCTCTATTGTAGAGATTATAGTTGTTATAAAGTTTGATCCTCCTTACAACGTTGTGGTTTGAGTTATTTTATTAAGAGCTGTCGCCCACTGAGTGTCATTTTATAAAGCCACTAAATTACAAGCTTAGTTTTTAGGGTTCCGTAGCCAAATGGCAAAAAAGCGGCCAAGTGCGAGTCGGACTCGCACATGAAGTGTTCCGTTAAATAAATTGCAGTTTACGATTTATGACGTATTAAAAAAAACTACTTACTAGATCTCGTTCAAACCAATTTTCGGTGGAAGTTTGCATGGTAATGGACTAATGTACATCATATATTTTTTTCAACACATTTGCTCGTAACGTGCCTCTTATTGTGCCGCTTTTGGGCTCAGAATCCTGGGTATTAAACACGCGTGTTTAATAACATTACGACACTCGTGTAGTTATGTTTATATCCCGATTAAGACACGTTGGCACCTTGCAGCAAGGTGTATGTATGGACTCGGCGCATTCTTAAATTGACCGGGTTATACAGGTTTGTTATTAATTCTCGGCAAATGGATTCTTACTCGACTAAACAAATTAAATCCTTCTTGGGAATTAATTGATTATTTCTTCTTGGATATGATATAATTATATACATTTGACATGCATTTATATTGAATAAGATAATATTTATTTTATTTTGTATTGGCTGTTTAGAGATTTAATCTAAGCCTCGCTGCGGGCGCACTGCGCGAACTTCACGAAAAAAAAAATTGTTGCGCGCCATTATAAGTAATTTCACAGATATTTGTAAACATTGATGATGTTTGGTTATTATTAAATATGTTGACTCGTGGTGAATAGAAAAGTGATAAATAGAATTGACGCCACTGTACATTCTTGGAGATGTGCAAATATGTGAGTAAAAACCTGTTGTCATCAATAACTAAAGGAAACAACTTAGGAGCCTGTGACATGTTCATTTTATGAAAAGGATTTTTTCCTCGCAAATGTGTTGAAAAACGTCGTATGACACGCGTGAGCTTTGATAATTACATCCTCGGCTCTATTATCACGCTCACCTGCGGTTCGCGTGACAATTCCGCCTCTAATGTAATGATCAACATACCTCACTTGTATCACAATGTACTATTTTAGTTTTATCATTCTCTTATATTAGAAGTTCCAGGGGGTGGGGCACACATTTTACCACTTTGGAAGTGTCTCTCGCGCAAACTATTCGGTTTAGAAAAAAATGATGTTAGAAACCTCAATGTCATTTTAACCTGTTACCTATCCATAGATAGTCCACCCCACACGTATGGGTTTGATGAAAAAAATTTTTTTTGAGTTAAGTTCTAAGTATGGGGAACCCCAAAAATTTATGTTTTTTTTCTATTTTTGTGTGAAAATCTTAATGCGGCTTACAGAATACATCTAATTACCAAGTTTCAACAGTATAGCTTTTACAGTTTCGGAAAAAAGTGGCTGTGACATACGGACGGACAGACAGACAGACATGATGAATCTATAAGGGTTCCGTTTTTTTCCATTTGGCTACGGAACCCTTATAGATTCGTCATGTCTGTCTGTTTGTCCGTCCGTATGTCACAGCCACTTTTTTCCGTTACAGGGGGGGGGTGTAACTTCTAAAATAAGATAATGATAAAACTAAAAAAAAATATGATGTACATAACCAAGCAAACTTCTTACTAACCAAAAATTGGTTTGAACGAGATCTAGAAAGCAGTTTTTTTTAATACGGTTTAAATCGTAAAATGCAATTTATTTAACGGAACCCTTCATGTGCGAGTCCGACTCGCACTTGGCCGCTTTTTTAATGATCTAAATCGGCAACGGTCAAAAAGACCATTCACTTCAGTGTTGCCAGTTTGCACTTGTAGCTTAATAAAATGTGCCACAAGTCTTTTAGCCAAAAATATCAGCCTCTATCGTCCTGTATTCTGTTTAACCCTTAAGTGGTTAACGGCAATATATTTGCCGTCATACATGAAACAATAACGAATGTATTCTGACCGATTAATGGTTCTAATTTGAATTTATTGATAAAGTTGTCAAAGGGTTAAAGCACCTTAAGACTGACCATTGTAATGGCGTCATTGCAGGGTCTAGTGACCTGTCCGCATGCGCTGATAGAAGTGATAGATCGCTATGAATACGCGCCTCGCCTCAGATAGCATCTGAAAATCGACTATTGAAGAAACACCAGTTATCTGGTGCGGATTATAAGCTCCCGACATGCAAACCGCAAGCGTGATAAGGCCCCTACTTGTTTTGTAGTGGTAACTTGATTGTCGCAGGTGCTCCTCCAAGCGGCGACGCTCACGTTCCTAGCGGAGTGGGGCGACCGGTCGCAGCTGGCGACGGTGGTGCTGGCGACGCGCGAGAACGCGGTGGGCGTCGTGGTGGGCGGCTCGCTCGGGCACGCGCTCTGCACCGGGCTCGCCGTCGTCGGCGGCCGCATGGTCGCGCAGAAGATCTCCGTGAGGACTGGTGAGTTGGTTACAGGTGCTCCTCCAAGCGGCGACGCTCACGTTCCTAGCGGAGTGGGGCGACCGGTCGCAGCTGGCGACGGTGGTGCTGGCGACGCGCGAGAACGCGGTGGGCGTCGTGGTGGGCGGCTCGCTCGGGCACGCGCTCTGCACCGGGCTCGCCGTCGTCGGCGGCCGCATGGTCGCGCAGAAGATCTCCGTGAGGACTGGTGAGTTGGTTACAGGTGCTCCTCCAAGCGGCGACGCTCACGTTCCTAGCGGAGTGGGGCGACCGGTCGCAGCTGGCGACGGTGGTGCTGGCGACGCGCGAGAACGCGGTGGGCGTCGTGGTGGGCGGCTCGCTCGGGCACGCGCTCTGCACCGGGCTCGCCGTCGTCGGCGGCCGCATGGTCGCGCAGAAGATCTCCGTGAGGACTGGTGAGTTGGTTACAGGTGCTCCTCCAAGCGGCGACGCTCACGTTCCTAGCGGAGTGGGGCGACCGGTCGCAGCTGGCGACGGTGGTGCTGGCGACGCGCGAGAACGCGGTGGGCGTCGTGGTGGGCGGCTCGCTCGGGCACGCGCTCTGCACCGGGCTCGCCGTCGTCGGCGGCCGCATGGTCGCGCAGAAGATCTCCGTGAGGACTGGTGAGTTGGTTACAGGTGCTCCTCCAAGCGGCGACGCTCACGTTCCTAGCGGAGTGGGGCGACCGGTCGCAGCTGGCGACGGTGGTGCTGGCGACGCGCGAGAACGCGGTGGGCGTCGTGGTGGGCGGCTCGCTCGGGCACGCGCTCTGCACCGGGCTCGCCGTCGTCGGCGGCCGCATGGTCGCGCAGAAGATCTCCGTGAGGACTGGTGAGTTGGTTACAGGTGCTCCTCCAAGCGGCGACGCTCACGTTCCTAGCGGAGTGGGGCGACCGGTCGCAGCTGGCGACGGTGGTGCTGGCGACGCGCGAGAACGCGGTGGGCGTCGTGGTGGGCGGCTCGCTCGGGCACGCGCTCTGCACCGGGCTCGCCGTCGTCGGCGGCCGCATGGTCGCGCAGAAGATCTCCGTGAGGACTGGTGAGTTGGTTACAGGTGCTCCTCCAAGCGGCGACGCTCACGTTCCTAGCGGAGTGGGGCGACCGGTCGCAGCTGGCGACGGTGGTGCTGGCGACGCGCGAGAACGCGGTGGGCGTCGTGGTGGGCGGCTCGCTCGGGCACGCGCTCTGCACCGGGCTCGCCGTCGTCGGCGGCCGCATGGTCGCGCAGAAGATCTCCGTGAGGACTGGTGAGTTGGTTACAGGTGCTCCTCCAAGCGGCGACGCTCACGTTCCTAGCGGAGTGGGGCGACCGGTCGCAGCTGGCGACGGTGGTGCTGGCGACGCGCGAGAACGCGGTGGGCGTCGTGGTGGGCGGCTCGCTCGGGCACGCGCTCTGCACCGGGCTCGCCGTCGTCGGCGGCCGCATGGTCGCGCAGAAGATCTCCGTGAGGACTGGTGAGTTGGTTACAGGTGCTCCTCCAAGCGGCGACGCTCACGTTCCTAGCGGAGTGGGGCGACCGGTCGCAGCTGGCGACGGTGGTGCTGGCGACGCGCGAGAACGCGGTGGGCGTCGTGGTGGGCGGCTCGCTCGGGCACGCGCTCTGCACCGGGCTCGCCGTCGTCGGCGGCCGCATGGTCGCGCAGAAGATCTCCGTGAGGACTGGTGAGTTGGTTACAGGTGCTCCTCCAAGCGGCGACGCTCACGTTCCTAGCGGAGTGGGGCGACCGGTCGCAGCTGGCGACGGTGGTGCTGGCGACGCGCGAGAACGCGGTGGGCGTCGTGGTGGGCGGCTCGCTCGGGCACGCGCTCTGCACCGGGCTCGCCGTCGTCGGCGGCCGCATGGTCGCGCAGAAGATCTCCGTGAGGACTGGTGAGTTGGTTACAGGTGCTCCTCCAAGCGGCGACGCTCACGTTCCTAGCGGAGTGGGGCGACCGGTCGCAGCTGGCGACGGTGGTGCTGGCGACGCGCGAGAACGCGGTGGGCGTCGTGGTGGGCGGCTCGCTCGGGCACGCGCTCTGCACCGGGCTCGCCGTCGTCGGCGGCCGCATGGTCGCGCAGAAGATCTCCGTGAGGACTGGTGAGTTGGTTACAGGTGCTCCTCCAAGCGGCGACGCTCACGTTCCTAGCGGAGTGGGGCGACCGGTCGCAGCTGGCGACGGTGGTGCTGGCGACGCGCGAGAACGCGGTGGGCGTCGTGGTGGGCGGCTCGCTCGGGCACGCGCTCTGCACCGGGCTCGCCGTCGTCGGCGGCCGCATGGTCGCGCAGAAGATCTCCGTGAGGACTGGTGAGTTGGTTACAGGTGCTCCTCCAAGCGGCGACGCTCACGTTCCTAGCGGAGTGGGGCGACCGGTCGCAGCTGGCGACGGTGGTGCTGGCGACGCGCGAGAACGCGGTGGGCGTCGTGGTGGGCGGCTCGCTCGGGCACGCGCTCTGCACCGGGCTCGCCGTCGTCGGCGGCCGCATGGTCGCGCAGAAGATCTCCGTGAGGACTGGTGAGTTGGTTACAGGTGCTCCTCCAAGCGGCGACGCTCACGTTCCTAGCGGAGTGGGGCGACCGGTCGCAGCTGGCGACGGTGGTGCTGGCGACGCGCGAGAACGCGGTGGGCGTCGTGGTGGGCGGCTCGCTCGGGCACGCGCTCTGCACCGGGCTCGCCGTCGTCGGCGGCCGCATGGTCGCGCAGAAGATCTCCGTGAGGACTGGTGAGTTGGTTACAGGTGCTCCTCCAAGCGGCGACGCTCACGTTCCTAGCGGAGTGGGGCGACCGGTCGCAGCTGGCGACGGTGGTGCTGGCGACGCGCGAGAACGCGGTGGGCGTCGTGGTGGGCGGCTCGCTCGGGCACGCGCTCTGCACCGGGCTCGCCGTCGTCGGCGGCCGCATGGTCGCGCAGAAGATCTCCGTGAGGACTGGTGAGTTGGTTACATACTACGAGTACATTGTTGTAGAGGCTAGAACGTAAGCAACAGATGGACGAGTTAGTCCAGCTATTGCACTTTCGGCCGAGGCTTAACACAGTACTTTTCACGACTTTTTTTTTTTTTTTACGTTGGGGGAATGCTTTGACGCACCGTCCGCCCGGTCAGGGGGGACCGGACGGGTGTGTGGGACTCCCGGACAGAAGGCACAGACTACCCACTAAACCCCCAACGATTGTCCAACCATGTCGCTGCCAAGGAGGGCCAAATAGTGTTGTGGATAACGCTCATTTTGAAGCTTAAAGACTCGAACCCTAAAAACTCCCGAGGCTTAAAGACTCAAGGGACGAAAAGTCAATATTTTGCATTTATATGCGTAAAATAAACCATCACGGTTCTTAAACAGCATTGAGTCTTTAAGCCTCGGGAGTCTTTGAGGCTCGAGTCTATAAGCCTCGAAATGAGCGTTATCCACAACACTAGGGCCAAAGGTTCGCTTGACGCATTCTACTTTGACCCTCGCGACTGGCCCGTCGTCGCGGGCACGACCAGGGAGAGCGCCCCGGGACAATTTCGGGGCGCTGCCATCCCGTGGGCTTATTGGACGGCTAGGGTCCCCCGACCCTGCCATCCAGACCACTACGGCGGGGGGAGCAAGTGCGCATAGCGGCGGCGTGCGCGCCCCGCTCTCCGTCTGCGGATATTAGGAGCGGAAGGGTCGTTCTCCCGCTCTCTCTCCGCTGCCTCCTTCTGTGCCATTACTACTATATATTTTTCAAAAATAATTGATGCAGCTGAAAAGTCTGCAACTTTTTTCTGGTGCTGAGGAAGGTTTATTGTCGAGCCTATTGTCGCATCATTTATTTTCTGCATTGTGTTGTTTTATATAAGTATCTACAATATCTACATCAGTGTTCGATTTTGTGATTTTGTGTTTTTTTTGCGACAATAAATCATCATCAAATTGTCGACACTCACTTCGTCATTATGTCATGGAAAACGTTTTGTGATTTATTGTTTTAAATATTTTCAATTAACATACAAATTATTACAAGGATTATTATTTAAATTTAATATAGTAGGCATACACAGTTATCTATGACATTACGAGTATGTTGAGAACGGAATGCAATGCAATCGGGATCCACGCGCTGAATGAGGGTACTTGAGATTTTAAGTTGTTTATCTTGGCACATAACTATTCATACTGTGATTACTAAGAACATGTTTGAACTCATAATTTTTACCGCACGGCAATTATTTTAACCTTTTTTTTTTTTTTTTTTTTACCCAGCGGAAATCCATTATGGATCCCACCCGGCTCGAGAGAAGCCGAATGGGTATGTCCGACTCCCACGGACTAAAACCCCTGGGGTGTTCCACCACTCGCTTTAAGACAGAGCTCTGGGAACGCATCTGCACACATCCAGAACTCTGTCAGCGTTGTCCTTGCGGGCCCACGTAGGTTGTAGGGAATGCTGCCCTACACACTCCACTGTCAGCACCCCAGAACACCATGGGGGCTTTCCAGCTCGGGACCGCTTCTAGGTGGATGATGGTGCTCCCGTCCCATCACCCGCAGGTCCTCGTTATGGCGGCAGCATGCGGCCTGCGAAGGCCCTTCGCCGCCTGCCCGGCCTCCTGCGGCGCTGCGGGGCCGAGTTGGCATCGTCCTCGCGCGTCCGCTCTGCTGCCTCCTTCTGCGTCAGGACTGTGACGCTGAAGGTGGCCACTGCCACCCACGCCTCCTCACTGCAAACCATTCGGCTGATTAACGCCGGGAGTGAGAGGTCTCTTCCTAAAGCCGTGGACATGGCTGCGCGGGGCTCCACCCATGCCGGGCACTCCTCACGCGTGTGTTTGGCCGTGTCCACGGCTCTTCCTCCACAGTGGTGGCACGCTGGTGACTGCTCCCTACCCACCACCTCACACAGGTATTTGCCGAAGCAACCATGCCCGGTCAGGAGCTGCGTGAGGTGAAATGTGGGTGCGCCGTGCTTACGTTCAACCCATTATTTTAGAACGGGCCGAACAGCATCCACCAAGTCCCGGCTAGCTCCCGGGATCTCGAGTCTCTCCGACCACCTGCGGAACATGTTGTCCCGAGCTTCAACTCGCCACAGCTGGACCTCGCGTGGTGCAGGCCAGTAATTGTCGTCTTCCCTAGCCCATTTCACCCGCCAGAAGACTCCTGATAGGACCTTGGCTTCCAGGTCCTAGGGTGGACTACCGGAGAGTAGACAGGATGCAGCGTACGACACTGTGCGGTACGCTCGTGCCGCTCTGAGTGCTATGGCTCGCTGTGGACGTCGTAGCAGGGTCATATTCCGGCCACTCATTGCGTCCGCCCATATTGGTGCCCCGTAAAGCGCCATTGAGCGCACCACACTAATGTAGAGGCGTCTGGACGCTCCTCCTGGTCCTCCTAAGTTTGGGAGTATTCGCCCGAGTGCTCCGGCGGCCGCGATGAGTTTTGGAGCCGAACGCCGGAAGTGTTCATCAAACCTCCATCTACCGTCGAGGACGAGTCCCAGGTACTTCATCGTGGGCCCGACGGCGATGGAGGTTCCTCCCACTGTGATTTCGGCCCCGGGTGGTGGTGCATTTCTCGAGCCATGAAACACCATGACTTCGGATTTATTCAAACCTAACCTAACCGCCAGCGTGTCGACGTCACCCCGCTTCGCGGGGTGCCTATTTCCGCTCTGAGGGACACGAGTGAACCCTAACCTAACCTACTTATAATGCAATTGTTACGGTTATTTGTTTTTTTACTGCGGGGGGCTGCGCCCCCCGAGCCCCCCTTGTGGGATGCTCCAGCCCCATCCTCCCTTTTTCTGACTGCCTTAATCTAGTTAAACACCTATAGGTAATCAGTTAAATTTGATTGTTTTGTAATGTTGTAATTAAATTTCGAACAAATGAAATTCGTTGTTTTGTTATACTGCCATTTAAAAATCATACAAAATGAATCATTTGCCAAATAATATTCCCTGAACAGTTATTCTATAAAATAATAAAAATTTAAATGATCTGGTCATGAAATAAAATTACACCAAACAATAATTCGTGAACTAAATGTTACTTGAAACGTTTTCGATGAAATTAAATTCGATGAAAAGTTTGTCGACAAAACAAGGGACACCCGCTAAGGTTGGTTATTCCTATCACCAAAAAAATAATCAGGCACTTCTGAAATTTTCATCCGTTCCCAATTGGCGCTGTTTTTAACCCCCGACGCAAAAAGAGGGGTGTTATAAGTTTGACGTGTCTGTGTGTCTGTCTGTGGCATCGTAGCTCATAAACGAATAGACTGATTTTAAAGATTCTTTGCCTGCAAGCTGACGTGATCGAGATGGTTCTTAGCTACGTTTCAACAAAATAGGTTCATCCGTTTTTGAGGTATTGAACATTGAAATTAAAATGTCGGGGGTTTTTCAACTTTTCTAAGTTGTTAATTATTGTAACACAAAGAACGGTCAAGCGCTGATGGATTAAGCTTTTTCCTGGATGTTTCCTAAAAGAGACCGGGGTCCGCTTTGGTACCTAATCCCAAGATTTGGCGCCTTTATAATTAAGAAGAGGTTCTCAATTCGACTTTTTTTTGTGTTTGTTACGCGATAACTCGGTAATTTATGAACCTATTTGAAAAAATATTTTTTTTTTGAAAGCATATACTTCCAGATTGGTCCCGTTGTCACCAAAATCCAGTTCTGGTAATAGGCTCCTGGAGAAATCGAGGGAACACTCAAATTTTATAGGCAAATCTGAAGTAATTTGGCTACTGATTTGAAGTCGGTTAAAACTTTGTTTTTAGGGTTCCGTACTCAAAGAGTAAAACGGGACCCTATTACTAAGACTTCGCTGTCCGTCCGTCCGTCTGTCTGTCACCAGGCTGTATCTCAAGAACCGTGATAGCTAGAGAGTTGAAATTTTCACAGATTATGTATTTCTGTTGCCGCTATAAAAACAAATACTAAAACCGGCCAAGTGCGAGTTGGACTCGCGCACGAAGGGTTCCGTACCATTATCTATAAAAACGGCAAAAAAATGTCGTTTGTAGTATTTGTTGTTATAGCGGCAACAGACGGACGCACTTGGCCGGTTTTTTTATTAATAGTTATTCTGCTATTCGGGGCGAAGACAAATCCAACAAAACAACAATCATCCAAATCGTTCCAGCCGTTCTTGAGTTATAAATGGTGTAACTAACACGACTTTGTTTTATATATATATTTATTTTTACCTATATAGATTATAGTGTCTGTAAATAATCTGTTGTTTCCATTTCAGTGACAATAATCGGTGGAATAGTGTTCCTCTTCTTCGCCGTGAGCGCGCTCTTCATCGGGCCCGACTAGGCGTAGAACTATTTGTACCGTGTAAGTGACAATATCTATATATGCTGTATAGTTCCTTCGTGCACTTGAGATCCCGTGGCCTTCTCTGTGCGATGGAAAGTACGTGAGATTAAGAAATAAGGAGGGATAGTTTACATTGGGTCTTCAGGCGAATTCTACGGTCGACTCAATATAAACAAGTCTCAAGAAATCTCGATCGAGCAGCATCCTATAGGACCTATTTCGCAGTGCCGAAATATTTGTAGATAAACATCTCCATTGAGGTTAATCCCGATGACTTGAGTACACTTGACGGTTTAAGAAACTACAATTTCAGTATCGGGATATCAAAGACGAAAGCCACATTGTCACGGGGCATCTTGCGTAGGCGATGAACGAGAAAAACTATAATAATAGGCGAAGGGCTGTTGCCCGGTCCACATGCGCTAATCACATATGGGTACATCGCACATGCAAGGCGCGCCGCGCTAAAAAATAAGGGTACTTATAAAATATTGACGTCTTAGACGCAAGAATGTTGCTTTTAGTAGTCACTGTGACATTTTGGAATATGCCAGGTTATTACGAATAATAGGGTGCCTGTGAGCTTGGTGTTTTGAAAGGACTCACTATTTTATCCAGTAATGTATTGTTGTTCGATACCAACTTTGTAACTATAGTCGGTATTTTCAATACTACAATAATTGTTATCACGAAGCTATGTTTAATGTAAGTTATAGACCAAACGTTGTTCCATTTGAACAGTGAGGACGATGCTTGCATTTAAAACCTACAGTACCGTTAGAGGCACCCGCATTATACATACATAGAGTAAAATAATTGTTAAATACTAAGTTGTTGAGACAATATTTGTTCAAGGAAATACAACGCTGTGCGGAAAATAAACATTTTTGTCCGTTATTTGTTACAAATTCTGACAAGGCAATTTAAGAACATAAAATATATGTGATACATTTCCTTTCCTTATTTTTCATACGTAGCATATTGGATAATTTTGTATGAAAATAATATGTAGGCAGATCTCTGCCTGCCCCTCTGGGAAAGAGGCGTGATTATATGTATGTATGTATGTAATAATATGTAGAGAAATAATGTGTAATATGATTGCTACTTATTGTGAATGTTTCTGTCAGTAATGACTTGCATTTTTTAACGCAAAAATGTGTTGTGCCTGTTAAGGTGATGAATTTTTAGAAATATGTAATATATTATAGTAGTTTATGTGACTGTACATAATGAAGGGCATTAAACACGAGTGTGGGTTTATGAAACGAGCCGCAGGCGAGTTTCATAATAACATCACACTAGTGTGTTAATGCCTAATTAGTTTCTTACACTACTTTATCTATCCACATATCATAAGCCTCCATGATGCATCCAGGAGCCGCATATTATGAACGGCATCGCGGCGTTGTTTTCTGGCAGCTGTCATAGTACTTTTTTAATTCAGAGACAAACTAGAGTCAGCGCTAACTGTCATATCGTTCGATATCTTACTTACGTACGACATTAGTCAAATTTGTATGCAAATTGACAATTAATTTCGAACTAAACGTCATCTCGACTGATATTAGAATAGAGGCCAAATCAAATTGCTTTGTTTTCGAGGTGTTCGAATAGTAGATTGTACAACAAGTGCATAAAACGCACCATTTTACTCGAGACGTTTATCCATCCGAGCGAGCTTGCGAGCGAGGATAGATATAAAGTCGAGTGTAAAATGGGTTTTATGGACGAGTTGTACACTCTACTTTTCACTTCGATTGCGAGGAAATGAAACAGCAACACGTAAATATAGTAAATGCTAATTTAATTAAAATTGAAAGTTACATTAGAGCAATGAGAAATATTTAAATACTATACTGATCTACTAAATTGAAAAATAAACAAATATAAAAAATAATAAATGAGACGAAATACAAATTATAAGTTTATTTCATGAAGTTTTATTGTGTACTTTGGCTGTTGGTATCTTTGCCTTGGTCTTAGAATACGAACGAAACGAAATAAAATAAAGAGGTTGTTGTATGAAGTTAAAGATGTTCGTGTGGCTGTTGCAGCGATTGCCTTGGTCTTCGACGAAGATTTTACTTTATGCTCTAGAGCATAAAAAGCGACTTTATGTCGCCTACGCACGACATAAAGACGAACTTTTAGAGCATGAGAAGTGAAAATGTAATAATAGCATCGAAATCGATGTTATTATTTAGCAATAATAAAATTTTCACAGATAAGAAATTTGTTCTAACAAAACAGTCTGTTTTTAAGGTGGTCATAATGTGCGGTTCTTGAACGCATCATGGAGGGTTTATGATATTTGAATAGATAAAAACAATTTCGGTTATGTAGGCTGTTATTTTAGAAAATAACATATATACATTACATAACTAACCCTTGTAAATATACCGAATAATAGTCGATAAATTGACTATAAAATACGACTTTATTATATTTATTGGTGTTTTGTCTCGATATAGCCCATGTTCATAGTCAATTGTCACATTATTTGTGTACCTACTTGAATTTTAATTTATAGTTTTATTTAAAAATCTGTATAAATAATCTCAAACTGCAAGGCAAAATATACAATTATATAAAGACAACAGTGCTGTCTAAAGTTAGATTAGCATGAGTTATTATCGCCGCAATCATATTTTCGTTTTAAATGAGATCGGCATTAGCCATGCGTACTTATTCGTTAAACTTAGGTACTTCGGAAACATAGATATCAGAGGGCCTACCGCGAACGGAATTCGAAATTTTCCCTCTCTGTCGCACTTACGTACGAACTCGTAAGTATGACAGAGAGGGGAAACTTCGAATGCCATTCACGGTAGGCCCTCAGAATAGAAGAGATGTGATTTCATTTTAATTTTGATCCTAAATCGCTGTAGCCACTTTTGGGAATGTGTACATTTATAAATAGTTGTCTTTAAAAACAATGTTTTAACCGACTTCAAATCAGTAGGTACCCAAATCTCTTACAGTGTGCCTATAAAATTTTAAAAGTTCCCTCCATTTCTCCAGGATCCTATCATCAGATCCTGACCTGATTACCATGGTTCCCAGGTGGGAAGGACACCCTTTCAATAAAAAAAAGAATTTTCCAAATCGGTCTAGGCGTCTTCGAGTAATCGGGGAAAATATGTTTCTGACGAAAACTAGATTTTTGCTTGTACAGCTTTTATTGCCGCCTGTACTTTTCTATATACCATCATCAAAGCCCAAATTCAACGGGGTTACGTCGGTTAAGTACTGAATTCCCATGGCCACCTTCTGTCTCCATCATCAGATCAGCTCGATGGTACCATAGTATTGAATTGTCATTCAAACTATACTAAAATTTCAGCTCAATCGGGTAACGGCAAGTGACTCAAAATGCAATCCATCACACGACACGCGACACAACACGAACAGATCAAGTTAATATGAAGCTTGTAATAAAAGATCCCGACGAATTGAGAACCTCTTCTTTTTTACAAGCTAAGTATGTAAGTTGTCCGTCAAAATTTGCAATCCATTTTTCTGTCACTTCCCGTTATCCAATTGAGCTGAAATTTTTAAAGCATATGTATATCGCATGACAATGCAATATTATGATGACTTGGAGCTGATCTGATGCTGGAGTTGGAAGGTGGCCATAGGAACTCCGCAATAAAACGACACAACCCCATCGTGTTTGGGCTCGTTAGAATCGTCTTAATGAGTAGTTGATGATGGTAAAAAATGGTATGCAAAAAAGTACAGTCGGCAATAAAAGCT
This sequence comes from Epinotia brunnichana, assembly GCA_963854355.1. Taxonomy (NCBI): domain Eukaryota; kingdom Metazoa; phylum Arthropoda; class Insecta; order Lepidoptera; family Tortricidae; genus Epinotia; species Epinotia brunnichana. The sequence goes on from OY977956.1 coordinate 10,071,515, forward strand.
TGTACCAAAATAGTACATTTTACAACTAGTGTGAAAAGAATGTCTTTTTACCACTAGTACCGAGGTATCTTGCCACGAGCTGAAAGCGAGTGGCAAGACTCGGTACGAGTGGTAAAAGACATTTCACATGTGTTGTAAACGACGTTTTTTAATACAATTGCGAAAAAATTATAAATTAATATATCATTGCGATAAAATATGCTTGCTTCGAAGTTATTTTTGAACGAACCCATACTTTACAAATGACACTGACAGTGACAACATACTATTGGAATCAGCGCCATCGACCTCGAGTTGAGAAACTAAATTGACACTTGGCAGTTGACGACGACGATTTTTAGGAAAGTAAATATTTCATACATAGATACCTAAGACAGAGTAGGCTATAAAATGCAAATTCTTAATATTTTTTCGTCATTTATATATTAATGAATACTTTAAATAAATACTCCTAGTATTCGTAAGCGTTTTTAATTTCATAATTTCCAAGTAAAAAATCTAATATAAAATTACTGCGTTTCGAAAGTATAGTTTGGAACTAAAAAGTAAAAAGCACTAGTTCGAGAAATTGAGCTTCTCGCACGCTACGCAGCCACAAAAAGTACCACTTTTTGAGCAACTGTATTAAAAATGATATTTTTGACAGAAACGTATTATTTGAAGTTGGTTAAATATTTACACAAACTATTGTAATCGTTAAAACGGCGTACATTCAGATACTTGCGTTCTGGTTGTGGTGTGCACATACGCTGATTTTTAACCGTCTTCCAGGCCGCCAGTTGAAAAATTCCAATCAAATGTCAGTCTTATTATTGCTTTTAAGACACATTTTGGACATGCTGTATGTGGTCGATATAACGACTCTGCCTGGAAAAGGGTTAACTATTTTAACAGACTTCAAAAAAGGAGGAGGTTTGTTACGCAATAACTCTGTAATTTATAAACCGATTTGAAAAAATATTTCTTTGTGTGAAAGCGAAAGTATGTACTTCCAGATTGGCCCCGTTCTTCTCGACTTCTTCAAATTTTATAGGCAAACTTGAAGCAATTTGGCTACTGATTTGAAGTCGGTTAAAACTTTGTTTTTAAAGTAAATTATGAGATCAGCGTATATGTCTGTTTAAATAGTGCCTCGAAGGCGTCCTACACTGTTTAAATAGTGCCTCGAAGGCGTCCTACACTGTTTAAATAGTGCCTCGAAGGCGTCCTACACTACACTGGCTGATCAGACGATGTATCGCCTGACGTAGTTTGATGTAATATGTAAAGTACAGGGATTTAGAACAAAACCTGTTGTGTCGATTTATTACTAGTTTCATGCACGAGTCATGTATTGTTTTCAGTAAATTCTCTTCTAGGCATAATAAGTTAATAACATTTGTACAGCAGACTTTTTTTTTTTTTCCCGTGTTGTGGCTTTTTGCTGCTTAGGCACTTTGCCAATGTCAAGTGGGGGAAGTTTTGGCTTTACGGTTCCGTGGAGTGCACCTAATAATTTTGCCCCAGGGACTAATTGTACGTAACGACCATATTTGAATATTGGTAATAAGTGGATAAAAGAGTGCTTATATATATTCATAAATAGTTATAATTTGATATTATTTTTATCTATAAAATAAGCCAAAGCCTTAGCGATTTTGGGCTCAAAACTAGCCAAGAGAGTTTTAACATTAGTAGGGAGTTGGACTTTAAGTTTTGTTAGTAGGTCATAAAGAGAGAAAAGAGTTGAAGGACACTCGAGAAAAATGTGATCAATTGAACCTACATCATGCCCGCACAGACATTCCGCACTATTTATGACTTTGATTTTAAATAAAAATTCAGGGGAGCACAAATGTCCCAGCCTGAGGCGTATGATGCAACTAGTTACTCTTTTTTTAAATTTGAATTTAAAAAACCAGGGAGAAGCCGGAATATATCTTTGCAGTTCGTAAAACTGCAACTTGTTATCGGTAGCCCATAAAGCCGACCATGATGAAAATAGTTTTAACGATGAGATCGCGTCCAAGTCTTTGCTAAAGCTTTGAAAGAAAGTTCTATCACCGTTTTCTGCTGCTTCCTTTGCAGCTTTATCCGCTAATTCATTTCCATGTATACCCTTGTGGCTGGGGATCCAAGATAAGATTACTTCCAAGTTCAGAAGTCGACAGGATAGGAGACCCTCCTTGATGATACAGCAGACTTGATCGCAATGCTATGTGACGTGTGGTTCATATATGTCAAAACCGATATCCTAGGGACGTCACCTTGTCATTAAGAAAACCGGAATCGCAGCCCTGTAATTTTAAATAGACAGGTTCCTTTATTAGCGTTTCTTCTATAACACGTCTCTTAACCCATTCGCTGCCACCGACTTGAACTCAAGTTTGTCACCGTTGCCACAGACTTCATACGAAGTCCAAAAACAATAGACTCAAGACTTGCGTGGCGTGAGGGTGGCACCTCGCATTTTGACCGCTGTGGCGGTGAATGTGTTAAATCTATATAATACCTACTGTAATGTGTTTGTGTACTGGGAGATATTTCTGATATTTGTATAGACGTATGTGAAATAATGTTAATACCACTTAAGGTTTATTTTTTATAAGTACAAAAGTGAACGTCTTATCATGCCTTTGTTATGTGTTGAATTATTTAAAGTATTATTTTTTATGTAAAATTAAAATAAAAAAATGCTGTATATAAGTATTTTGTTTATTTTACATATCCTCGGGTTATTTAATAAGTTCTCAGTGAAACCAATATGAAAAATCAACACGTAATTTTATTTCAAACACACGGTAAAACAAACATAAATGTATGAAATGAAAACATGTCATAAATTAAAATGATTAACTGAACATCGATTAAAAGAGTAAATTATTATCAAAGATCCCAATGTCATAAAATAAAAAACAGCATCATCAGCCCACGCGTCCCACCGTTGGGCATAGGCCTCCTCTCATGGATAAAATAAAAAATATACTCATACAAAACCAACAAATATTCTATTCTACAATTCTTAACTAATAACTTAAAATTTAAAAAAAATATTTAAATTAATTTGATTAATTTAATCAGTATTAATTTCGCATAATCGCAAGATAACAGTCAGACAGTGAGTCAAAATGATTGATTGTTATTTAAACGGTTTTTTATCATTGAAATTATTTTTTTTTATCTTCGCACATCTTAAGATAAGAGGATATTTTTAATCCGTTTAAGGATGTCATTTTATAAAAGCTTACTTAAGTACCTATTTGTTAGAAACATTCTGCTGATAAAAACCGACTCGATTCAGTGATAATTTTTTTTTACTGATTAATTAAAGAAATTATAACTTTAATTAAAAATATCCCTTAATCAAAATTATCAGTCATTTCAATATAAATCCCGTACAACTTGTACAATTTATGATCGGTCGCGGGTCTTGGATACTCTGCGAGATTTAAATGTGATAATCATCATTTCCTTGCCCTTATCAAATTTATTTGGGGTCGGCGCAGCATGTCTTTTTCTTCCATACTTCTCTGTCAGCCGTCATCTCATCACTGACTTCTTTTCTCTTCATATCGCCTCTCACACAGTCCATCCACCTTTTCCTTGGCCTACCTCGTCTCTTACATCCATCCACATTCATGATAAAACTTGTCATAATGTTTGTGTCTGATCATTAGACACATTTGTTAATCGGCGCTAGCGACCAGGGGGCCGATTTTTGACTTTCGAGCGCTCGAAAATTAAGCAAAAGTTAATACGATTGTAGTGTCAAAATTGCAGGCACTTACTTTCTACCGATATAATTGAATACGACTGGTCAATAACACTCGTTTTCCAATTATCTATGGCTATTTCAAAATAGCATTTCATCATTTTTACCCGTTTTCGAGTGAAAGAGTCGAGCGCTCGAAAGTCAAAAATCGATCCCCAGGGCGTCGTGTCAGAACAAAACATTAAAAAATCATAAGCTGGAAACATGCAATGCAGCGACGTATTTTTCAACACATTTGCTCGTAACGTGCCTCTTATTGTGCCGCTTTTAGGCTCATAATCCTGGGTATTAAACACGCGTGTTTAATAACATTACGACACTCGTGTAGTTATGTTTGGCACCTTGCAGCAAGGTGTATGTATGGACTCGGCGCATTCTTAAATTGACCGGGTTATACAGGTTTTTTTTTAATTCTCGGCAAATGGATTCTTACTCGACTAAACAAATTAAATCCTTCTTGTGAATTAATTGATTATTTCTTCTTGGATATGATATAAAAACGTTTCATTTAGTCAAACTATTTACTTTTGATAACATTTGACATGCATTTATATTGAATAAAATAATATTTATTTTATTTTGTATTGGATGTTTAGAGATTTCATCTAAGCCTCGCTGCGGGCGCACTGCACGAACTTCACGAAAAAAAAATTGTTGCGCGCCATTAAGTAATTTCACAGATATTTGTAAACATTGATGATGCGTGTTTGGTTATTATTAAAAATGTTGACTCGTGGTGAATAGAAAAGTGATAAATAGAATTGACGCCACTGTACATTCTTGGAGATGTACAAATATGTGAGTAAAAACCTGTTGTCATCAATAACTAAAGGAAACAACTTAGGAGCCTGTAACATTTTCATTTTATGAAATAGTACATTATGATACAAGTGAGGTATGTTGATCATTACATCAGAGGCGGAATTGTCACGCAAACCGCAGGTGAGCGTGATAATAGAGCCGAGGATGTAATTATCAAAGCTCACGCGTGTCATACGACGTTTTTCAACACATTTGCGAGGAAAAATTTTTTTTCATAAAATGAACATGTTACAGGCATGTTAAGTTGTTTCCTTTAATTATTGATGACAACAGGTTTTTACTCATAAGTATGTATGGACTCGGCGCATTCTTAAATTGACCGGGTTATACTGGTTTGTTTTTAATTCTCGGCAAATGGATTCTTACTCGACTAAACAAATTAAATCCTTCTTGTGAATTAATTGATCATTTCTTCTTGGATATGATATAGAAACGTTTCATTTAGTAAAACTATTTACTTTTGATAACATTTTACATGAATTTATATTGAATAACAAAATATTTATTTTATTTTGTATTGGCTGTTTAGAGATTTCATCTAAGCCTCGCTGCGGGCGCACTGCGCGAACTTCACGAAAAAAAAATAGTTGCGCGCCATTATTAGTAATTTCACAAATATTTGTAAACATTGATGATGCGTGGTTTGGTTATTATTAAAAATGTTGACTCGTGGTGAATAAAAAAGTGATAAATAGAATTGACGCCACTGTACAATCTTGGAGATGTGCAAATGTATGTGAGTAAAAACCTGTTGTCATCAATAACTAAAGGAAACAACTTAGGAGCCTGTAACATTTTCATTTTATGAAAAGGATTTTTTCCTCGCAAATGTGTTGAAAAACGTCGTATGACACGCGTGAGCTTTGATAATTACATCCTCGGCTCTATTATCACGCTCACCTGCGGGTCGCGTGACAATTCCGCCTCTGCGGCGCTACTACGAAGTTCGAATCTCGAAATTCGTATATATCCGTCTCTGTCGCACTTATGGTTAATGGTACAAGAGCGACAGAGACGGAGATATACGAAGTTCGAGATTCGAACTTCGTGGTAGCGCCGCAGAGGCGGAATTGGCACGCGACCCGCAGGTGAGCGTGATAATAGAGACGAGGATGTAATTATCAAAGCTCACGCGTATCATACTTCGTGGTAGCGCACCTGATGTAATGATCAACATAGCTCATTTGTATCACAATGTACTTATTAGGTAGGTAGGTAAAATCGTTGCCATATAAATAATTTGAAAAAAGAAAAGTTTATGACACCACACTCTGGGTAGACTAGCTAGGTGAAGTAGACCCGGATATAGAGCAAGTATTCTCTCGCTAGGCTCGGTAGACCCGGATGCAGAGTATCCCCTCGCTGGGTGAGGTAGACCCGGATGCAGAGTATCCTGTCAGTAAGTGAGGTAGACCCGGATGTAGAGTATCCCCTAGCTAGGTGAGGTAGACCCGGATGCAGAGTATCCCGTCAGTAAGTGAGGTAGACCCGGATGCAGAGTATCCCGTCAGTAAGTGAGGTAGACCCGGATGCAGAGTATCCCGTCAGTAAGTGAGGTAGACCCGGATGCAGAGTATCCCGTCAGTAAGTGAGGTAGACCCGGATGCAGAGTATCTCGTCAGTAAGTGAGGTAGACCCGGATGCAGAGTATCTCGTCAGTAAGTGAGGTAGACCCGGATGCAGAGTATCCCGTCAGTAAGTGAGGTAGACCCGGATGCAGAGTATCCCGTCAGTAAGTGAGGTAGACCCGGATGCAGAGTATCTCGTCAGTAAGTGAGGTAGACCCGGATGCAGAGTATCTCGTCAGTAAGTGAGGTAGACCCGGATGCAGAGTATCCCGTCAGTAAGTGAGGTAGACCCGGATGCAGAGTATCCCGTCAGTAAGTGAGGTAGACCCGGATGTAGTCGTCGGCGGCGTCCATGACGGCGGCCGCGAGCGGGTGCGCCGGGCCGCGGCCGCGCGCGCCGTGGCACGGCAGGAACAGGCACATCTGACTGCTGCGGCCCCACGCGTGGTTCAACGTGCCTGCACACAAACAGGTTCTTTCAACTTCGCTCAAAGGTGACATATTTGGGGACTGACAAATCGATCTAGTTCAAAACTAAGGAAATGTTATATTAGATTACATATACCTTACCACCCTATCGGTTAAAATACGGAGCGTATCGCTGCCACGGCCACCAGTCGAAGTCGTATAGTTAGGCCTTGTTTACGGATGGGCGACGAACGCAGGCTGCCGAGCAATCAATTAAGATACATTTGCGTTTGCTTCAATCCCAACGCCCTGCTTGACCGTAAACCTCACACTTGCACCATTGCATTGCGGGTGATCATTAATGGCCTTTTGTCTATTACGGACTATACAATCAGTGTCAAGAAGGGAGACCGTTTTAGAGCCGTGTCAGCCAATGTGGGAGCGACAAACACGATCGCAAGCCTGGCAGGTGTAATTCGCCCGTGACGACCAGGTTTCCCATTAATATCGTCTTGGCTTGCGTATCTGCTAGTGTCTTAAACCACGCTTCTTCTCGTGTGTTATCGTCTGATGTATTTACCGTAGTACCGCAGCGGGTAGTCGCTGGGGCTGTGCTGGCGCGCGAGCAGGCAGGCCGGCGTGTCCCCCGGCGTCAGCACGCGCGCCGGCCACCACGAGCACGCGCCCAGCTTGTGCCACACCACGTCGTCACTCTTACCGTAGTACCGCAGCGGGTAGTCGCTGGGGCTGTGCTGGCGCGCGAGCAGGCAGGCCGGCGTGTCCCCCGGCGTCAGCACGCGCGCCGGCCACCACGAGCACGCGCCCAGCTTGTGCCACACCACGTCGTCACTCTTACCGTAGTACCGCAGCGGGTAGTCGCTGGGGCTGTGCTGGCGCGCGAGCAGGCAGGCCGGCGTGTCCCCCGGCGTCAGCACGCGCGCCGGCCACCACGAGCACGCGCCCAGCTTGTGCCACACCACGTCGTCACTCTTACCGTAGTACCGCAGCGGGTAGTCGCTGGGGCTGTGCTGGCGCGCGAGCAGGCAGGCCGGCGTGTCCCCCGGCGTCAGCACGCGCGCCGGCCACCACGAGCACGCGCCCAGCTTGTGCCACACCACGTCGTCACTCTTACCGTAGTACCGCAGCGGGTAGTCGCTGGGGCTGTGCTGGCGCGCGAGCAGGCAGGCCGGCGTGTCCCCCGGCGTCAGCACGCGCGCCGGCCACCACGAGCACGCGCCCAGCTTGTGCCACACCACGTCGTCACTCTTACCGTAGTACCGCAGCGGGTAGTCGCTGGGGCTGTGCTGGCGCGCGAGCAGGCAGGCCGGCGTGTCCCCCGGCGTCAGCACGCGCGCCGGCCACCACGAGCACGCGCCCAGCTTGTGCCACACCACGTCGTCACTCTTACCGTAGTACCGCAGCGGGTAGTCGCTGGGGCTGTGCTGGCGCGCGAGCAGGCAGGCCGGCGTGTCCCCCGGCGTCAGCACGCGCGCCGGCCACCACGAGCACGCGCCCAGCTTGTGCCACACCACGTCGTCACTCTTACCGTAGTACCGCAGCGGGTAGTCGCTGGGGCTGTGCTGGCGCGCGAGCAGGCAGGCCGGCGTGTCCCCCGGCGTCAGCACGCGCGCCGGCCACCACGAGCACGCGCCCAGCTTGTGCCACACCACGTCGTCACTCTTACCGTAGTACCGCAGCGGGTAGTCGCTGGGGCTGTGCTGGCGCGCGAGCAGGCAGGCCGGCGTGTCCCCCGGCGTCAGCACGCGCGCCGGCCACCACGAGCACGCGCCCAGCTTGTGCCACACCACGTCGTCACTCTTACCGTAGTACCGCAGCGGGTAGTCGCTGGGGCTGTGCTGGCGCGCGAGCAGGCAGGCCGGCGTGTCCCCCGGCGTCAGCACGCGCGCCGGCCACCACGAGCACGCGCCCAGCTTGTGCCACACCACGTCGTCACTCTTACCGTAGTACCGCAGCGGGTAGTCGCTGGGGCTGTGCTGGCGCGCGAGCAGGCAGGCCGGCGTGTCCCCCGGCGTCAGCACGCGCGCCGGCCACCACGAGCACGCGCCCAGCTTGTGCCACACCACGTCGTCACTCTTACCGTAGTACCGCAGCGGGTAGTCGCTGGGGCTGTGCTGGCGCGCGAGCAGGCAGGCCGGCGTGTCCCCCGGCGTCAGCACGCGCGCCGGCCACCACGAGCACGCGCCCAGCTTGTGCCACACCACGTCGTCACTCTTACCGTAGTACCGCAGCGGGTAGTCGCTGGGGCTGTGCTGGCGCGCGAGCAGGCAGGCCGGCGTGTCCCCCGGCGTCAGCACGCGCGCCGGCCACCACGAGCACGCGCCCAGCTTGTGCCACACCACGTCGTCACTCTTACCGTAGTACCGCAGCGGGTAGTCGCTGGGGCTGTGCTGGCGCGCGAGCAGGCAGGCCGGCGTGTCCCCCGGCGTCAGCACGCGCGCCGGCCACCACGAGCACGCGCCCAGCTTGTGCCACACCACGTCGTCACTCTTACCGTAGTACCGCAGCGGGTAGTCGCTGGGGCTGTGCTGGCGCGCGAGCAGGCAGGCCGGCGTGTCCCCCGGCGTCAGCACGCGCGCCGGCCACCACGAGCACGCGCCCAGCTTGTGCCACACCACGTCGTCACTCTTACCGTAGTACCGCAGCGGGTAGTCGCTGGGGCTGTGCTGGCGCGCGAGCAGGCAGGCCGGCGTGTCCCCCGGCGTCAGCACGCGCGCCGGCCACCACGAGCACGCGCCCAGCTTGTGCCACACCACGTCGTCACTCTTACCGTAGTACCGCAGCGGGTAGTCGCTGGGGCTGTGCTGGCGCGCGAGCAGGCAGGCCGGCGTGTCCCCCGGCGTCAGCACGCGCGCCGGCCACCACGAGCACGCGCCCAGCTTGTGCCACACCACGTCGTCACTCTTACCGTAGTACCGCAGCGGGTAGTCGCTGGGGCTGTGCTGGCGCGCGAGCAGGCAGGCCGGCGTGTCCCCCGGCGTCAGCACGCGCGCCGGCCACCACGAGCACGCGCCCAGCTTGTGCCACACCACGTCGTCACTCTTACCGTAGTACCGCAGCGGGTAGTCGCTGGGGCTGTGCTGGCGCGCGAGCAGGCAGGCCGGCGTGTCCCCCGGCGTCAGCACGCGCGCCGGCCACCACGAGCACGCGCCCAGCTTGTGCCACACCACGTCGTCACTCTTACCGTAGTACCGCAGCGGGTAGTCGCTGGGGCTGTGCTGGCGCGCGAGCAGGCAGGCCGGCGTGTCCCCCGGCGTCAGCACGCGCGCCGGCCACCACGAGCACGCGCCCAGCTTGTGCCACACCACGTCGTCACTCTTACCGTAGTACCGCAGCGGGTAGTCGCTGGGGCTGTGCTGGCGCGCGAGCAGGCAGGCCGGCGTGTCCCCCGGCGTCAGCACGCGCGCCGGCCACCACGAGCACGCGCCCAGCTTGTGCCACACCACGTCGTCACTCTTACCGTAGTACCGCAGCGGGTAGTCGCTGGGGCTGTGCTGGCGCGCGAGCAGGCAGGCCGGCGTGTCCCCCGGCGTCAGCACGCGCGCCGGCCACCACGAGCACGCGCCCAGCTTGTGCCACACCACGTCGTCACTCTTACCGTAGTACCGCAGCGGGTAGTCGCTGGGGCTGTGCTGGCGCGCGAGCAGGCAGGCCGGCGTGTCCCCCGGCGTCAGCACGCGCGCCGGCCACCACGAGCACGCGCCCAGCTTGTGCCACACCACGTCGTCACTCTTACCGTAGTACCGCAGCGGGTAGTCGCTGGGGCTGTGCTGGCGCGCGAGCAGGCAGGCCGGCGTGTCCCCCGGCGTCAGCACGCGCGCCGGCCACCACGAGCACGCGCCCAGCTTGTGCCACACCACGTCGTCACTCTTACCGTAGTACCGCAGCGGGTAGTCGCTGGGGCTGTGCTGGCGCGCGAGCAGGCAGGCCGGCGTGTCCCCCGGCGTCAGCACGCGCGCCGGCCACCACGAGCACGCGCCCAGCTTGTGCCACACCACGTCGTCACTCTTACCGTAGTACCGCAGCGGGTAGTCGCTGGGGCTGTGCTGGCGCGCGAGCAGGCAGGCCGGCGTGTCCCCCGGCGTCAGCACGCGCGCCGGCCACCACGAGCACGCGCCCAGCTTGTGCCACACCACGTCGTCACTCTTACCGTAGTACCGCAGCGGGTAGTCGCTGGGGCTGTGCTGGCGCGCGAGCAGGCAGGCCGGCGTGTCCCCCGGCGTCAGCACGCGCGCCGGCCACCACGAGCACGCGCCCAGCTTGTGCCACACCACGTCGTCACTCTTACCGTAGTACCGCAGCGGGTAGTCGCTGGGGCTGTGCTGGCGCGCGAGCAGGCAGGCCGGCGTGTCCCCCGGCGTCAGCACGCGCGCCGGCCACCACGAGCACGCGCCCAGCTTGTGCCACACCACGTCGTCACTCTTACCGTAGTACCGCAGCGGGTAGTCGCTGGGGCTGTGCTGGCGCGCGAGCAGGCAGGCCGGCGTGTCCCCCGGCGTCAGCACGCGCGCCGGCCACCACGAGCACGCGCCCAGCTTGTGCCACACCACGTCGTCACTCTTACCGTAGTACCGCAGCGGGTAGTCGCTGGGGCTGTGCTGGCGCGCGAGCAGGCAGGCCGGCGTGTCCCCCGGCGTCAGCACGCGCGCCGGCCACCACGAGCACGCGCCCAGCTTGTGCCACACCACGTCGTCACTCTTACCGTAGTACCGCAGCGGGTAGTCGCTGGGGCTGTGCTGGCGCGCGAGCAGGCAGGCCGGCGTGTCCCCCGGCGTCAGCACGCGCGCCGGCCACCACGAGCACGCGCCCAGCTTGTGCCACACCACGTCGTCACTCTTACCGTAGTACCGCAGCGGGTAGTCGCTGGGGCTGTGCTGGCGCGCGAGCAGGCAGGCCGGCGTGTCCCCCGGCGTCAGCACGCGCGCCGGCCACCACGAGCACGCGCCTAGCTTGTGCCACACCACGTCGTCACTCTTACCGTAGTACCGCAGCGGGTAGTCGCTGGGGCTGTGCTGGCGCGCGAGCAGGCAGGCCGGCGTGTCCCCCGGCGTCAGCACGCGCGCCGGCCACCACGAGCACGCGCCCAGCTTGTGCCACACCACGTCGTCACTCTTACCGTAGTACCGCAGCGGGTAGTCGCTGGGGCTGTGCTGGCGCGCGAGCAGGCAGGCCGGCGTGTCCCCCGGCGTCAGCACGCGCGCCGGCCACCACGAGCACGCGCCCAGCTTGTGCCACACCACGTCGTCACTCTTACCGTAGTACCGCAGCGGGTAGTCGCTGGGGCTGTGCTGGCGCGCGAGCAGGCAGGCCGGCGTGTCCCCCGGCGTCAGCACGCGCGCCGGCCACCACGAGCACGCGCCCAGCTTGTGCCACACCACGTCGTCACTCTTACCGTAGTACCGCAGCGGGTAGTCGCTGGGGCTGTGCTGGCGCGCGAGCAGGCAGGCCGGCGTGTCCCCCGGCGTCAGCACGCGCGCCGGCCACCACGAGCACGCGCCCAGCTTGTGCCACACCACGTCGTCACTCTTACCGTAGTACCGCAGCGGGTAGTCGCTGGGGCTGTGCTGGCGCGCGAGCAGGCAGGCCGGCGTGTCCCCCGGCGTCAGCACGCGCGCCGGCCACCACGAGCACGCGCCCAGCTTGTGCCACACCACGTCGTCGTACCTGCACAACATCATCATCATATCACTCGAAAGGCGCCCACTGCTGGACATGGGCCTCACAAGCCTGCCAAAGTGACCGGTCCTGCGCCACCCGCTATCTGAATCTGAGTCTTGAAAATCACTTTACATGCAATGTTTTTGGTAGGATCTTTTTGTAAGGTAGTTTCTAAATAAGTGTAACGGAAAACCCATACAAACTTCCATCCCTTAATTTAAAGGGGGGTGATTTACTAAAAATCCTGAATTACGTATTTTATTATTTATAATAAGGAGTCCCTATTTCAATTTTCAGACCTCTAGCATCAAAATTTGCGCCCAGATTTAGTCGTGTTATATCGGTGAAGTCATGGTGGTGTCAGTCTCAGTAGGTACAATATTTTGACAGGTAGTAGCAAATAAACATTCCGTATACACGATGAGAGACAGAAAAGACATTGTATCTCGTTTCCACTTGCGGTATTGTCTATGTATACATCCTTGTCACTCATGTGTGGGTGAGTCCCTCTATTCTGTTCTACCTCCATGGTTGTGAGCTAGCTACCCCAGCACTCACCCCGGCTTGGGTCCCCACATGCAGCTGGGGCAGGGCAGCTCCTCGATCCTGGCGTGCTTCACGAGCGTGCGCGTGCTGGAGAGCACCTTGGTCGTAGTGGCGCCGCCCGGAGAGTCCGGCTTGTTGGGCGGGCTCTTGCGATCTAGAAATAACATCATTATCTAAGGCGCCGCACATTGAGCCACAAGCGAGTTCCTTCATACATTCTGTATAGCATCGGTGCACCACAGGCCCGGTGACTCACGTCTGATGGTGACGAGCCATTGCCTGCGACAGTCGTGATGGTAGGTGGCCGGACAGAGTCCGCAGTCGCGGCGGCAGCCGTCGGCCTCGCCGCACACCAGGCACCACGGCAGTAAACAGGACTAGTGACTCACGTCTGATGGTTCGAGCCATTGCCTGCGACAGTCGTGACGTGATGGTAGGTGGCCGGACAGAGTCCGCAGTCGCGGCGGCGGCCGTCGGCCTCGCCGCACACCAGGCACCACGGCAGTAAACAGGACTAGTGACTCACGTCTGATGGTGACGAGCCATTGCCTGCGACAGTCGTGATGGTAGGTGACCGGACAGAGTCCGCAGTCGCGGCGGCGGCCGTCGGCCTCGCCGCACACCAGGCACCACGGCAGTAAACCAGGCCTAGTGACTCACGTCTGATGGTGACGAGCCATTGCCTGCGACAGTCGTGATGGTAGGTGACCGGACAGAGTCCGCAGTCGCGGCGGCGGCCGTCGGCCTCGCCGCACACCAGGCGCCACGGCAGTAAACAGGACTAGTGACTTACGTCTGATGGTGACGAGCTATTGCCTGCGACAGTCGTGATGGTAGGTGGCCGGACAAAGTCCGCAGTCGCGGCGGCGGCCGTCGGCCTCGCCGCACACCAGGCGCCACGGCAGTAAACAGGACTAGTGACTTACGTCTGATGGTGACGAGCCATTGCCTGCGACAGTCGTGATGGTAGGTGGCCGGACAAAGTCCGCAGTCGCGGCGGCGGCCGTCGGCCTCGCCGCACACCAGGCACCACGGCAGTCAACAGGACTAGTGACTCACGTCTGATGGTGACGAGCCATTGCCTGCGACAGTCGTGATGGTAGGTGGCCGGACAGAGCCCACAGTCGCGGCGGCGGCCGTCGGCCTCGCCGCACACCAGGCACCACGGCAGTAAACAGGACTAGTGACTCACGTCTGATGGTGACGAGCCATTGCCTGCGACAGTCGTGATGGTAGGTGGCCGGACAGAGCCCACAGTCGCGGCGGCGGCCGTCGGCCTCGCCGCACACCAGGCACCACGGCAGTCAACAGGACTAGTGACTCACGTCTGATGGTGACGAGCCATTGCCTGCGACAGTCGTGATGGTAGGTGGCCGGACAGAGCCCACAGTCGCGGCGGCGGCCGTCGGCCTCGCCGCACACCAGGCACCACGGCAGTAAACAGGACTAGTGACTCACGTCTGATGGTGACAAGCCATTGCCTGCGACAGTCGTGATGGAAGGTGGCCGGACAGTGCCCACAGTCGCGGCGGCGGCCGTCGGCCTCTCCGCACACTAGGCACCACGGCACTAAACAGGCCTAGTGACTCACGTCTGATGGTGACGAGCCGTTGCCTGCGACAGTCGTGATGGTAGGTGGCCGGACAGAGCCCACAGTCGCGGCGGCGGCCGTCGGCCTCGCCGCACACTAGGCACCACGACAGTAAACAGGACTAGTGACTCACGTCTGATGGTGACAAGCCATTGCCTGCGACAGTCGTGATGGTAGGTGACCGGACAGAGTCCGCAGTCGCGGCGGCGGCCGTCGGCCTCGCCGCACACCAGGCGCCACGGCAGTAAACAGGACTAGTGACTTACGTCTGATGGTGACGAGCCATTGCCTGCGACAGTTGTGATGGTAGGTGGCCGGACAGAGTCCGCAGTCGCGGCGGCGGCCGTCGGCCTCGCCGCACACCAGGCACCACGGCAGTAAACAGGCCTAGTGACTCACGTCTGATGGTGACGAGCCATTGCCTGCGACAGTCGTGATGGTAGGTGGCCGGACAGAGTCCGCAGTCGCGGCGGCGGCCGTCGGCCTCGCCGCACACCAGGCGCCACGGCAGTAAACAGGCCTACTGACTGACGTCTGATGGTGACGAGCCATTGCCTGCGACAGTCGTGATGGTAGGTGGCCGGACAGAGTCCGAGGTCGCGGCGGCGGCCGTCGGCCTCGCCGCACACCAGGCATCACGGCAGTAAACAGGCCTAGTGACTCACGTCTGATGGTGACGAGCCATTGTCTGCGACAGTCGTGATGGTAGGTTGCCGGACAGAGCCCACAGTCGCGGCGGCGGCCGTCGGCCTCGCCGCACATCAGGCACCACGGCAGTAAACAGGCCTAGTGACTCACGTCTGATCGTGACGAGCCATTGCCTGCGACCGTCGTGATGGTAGGTGGCCGGACAGAGCCCACAGTCGCGGCGGCGGCCGTCGGCCTCGCCGCACACCAGGCACCACGGCAGTAAACAGGCCTAGTGACTCACGTCTGATGGTGACGAGCCATTGCCTGCGACAGTCGTGATGGTAGGTGGCCGGACAGAGCCCACAGTCGCGGCGGCGGCCGTCGGCCTCGCCGCACACCAGGCACCACGGCAGTCAACAGGACTAGTGACTCACGTCTGATGGTGACGAGCCATTGCCTGCGACAGTCGTGATGGTAGGTGGCCGGACAGAGCCCACAGTCGCGGCGGCGGCCGTCGGCCTCGCCGCACACCAGGCACCACGGCAGTAAACAGGACTAGTGACTCACGTCTGATGGTGACAAGCCATTGCCTGCGACAGTCGTGATGGAAGGTGGCCGGACAGTGCCCACAGTCGCGGCGGCGGCCGTCGGCCTCTCCGCACACCAGGCACCACGGCAGTAAACAGGCCTAGTGACTCACGTCTGATGGCGACGAGCCGTTGCCTGCGACAGTCGTGATGGTAGGTGGCCGGACAGAGCCCACAGTCGCGGCGGCGGCCGTCGGCCTCGCCGCACACTAGGCACCACGACAGTAAACAGGACTAGTGACTCACGTCTGATGGTGACAAGCCATTGCCTGCGACAGTCGTGATGGTAGGTGACCGGACAGAGTCCGCAGTCGCGGCGGCGGCCGTCGGCCTCGCCGCACACCAGGCGCCACGCAAGTAAACAGGACTAGTGACTTACGTCTGATGGTGACGAGCCATTGCCTGCGACAGTTGTGATGGTAGGTGGCCGGACAGAGTCCGCAGTCGCGGCGGCGGCCGTCGGCCTCGCCGCACACCAGGCACCACGGCAGTAAACAGGCCTAGTGACTCACGTCTGATGGTGACGAGCCATTGCCTGCGACAGTCGTGATGGTAGGTGGCCGGACAGAGTCCGCAGTCGCGGCGGCGGCCGTCGGCCTCGCCGCACACCAGGCGCCACGGCAGTAAACAGGCCTACTGACTCACGTCTGATGGTGACGAGCCATTGCCTGCGACAGTCGTGATGGTAGGTGGCCGGACAGAGCCCACAGTCGCGGCGGCGGCCGTCGGCCTCGCCGCACACCAGGCACCACGGCAGTAAACAGGACTAGTGACTCATGTCTGATGGTGACAAGCCATTGCCTGCGACAGTCGTGATGGAAGGTGACCGGACAGTGCCCACAGTCGCGGCGGCGGCCGTCGGCCTCTCCGCACACCAGGCACCACGGCAGTAAACAGGCCTAGTGACTCACGTCTGATGGTGACGAGCCATTGCCTGCGACAGTCGTGATGGTAGGTGGCCGGACAGAGGCCGCAGTCGCGGCGGCGGCCGTCGGCCTCGCCGCACACCAGGCACCACGGCAGTAAACAGGCCTAGTGACTCACGTCTGATGGTGACGAGCCATTGCCTGCGACAGTCGTGATGGTAGGTGGCCGGACAGAGGCCGCAGTCGCGGCGGCGGCCGTCGGCCTCGTCGCACACCAGGCATCACGGCAGTAAACAGGCCTAGTGACTCACGTCTGATGGTGACGAGCCATTGCCTGCGACAGTCGTGATGGTAGGTGGCCGGACAGAGGCCGCAGTCGCGGCGGCGGCCGTCGGCCTCGCCGCACACCAGGCACCACGGCAGTAAACAGGCCTAGTGACTCACGTCTGATGGTGACGAGCCATTGCCTGCGACAGTCGTGATGGTAGGTGGCCGGACAGAGGCCGCAGTCGCGGCGGCGGCCGTCGGCCTCGCCGCACACCAGGCATCACGGCAGTAAACAGGCCTAGTGACTCACGTCTGATGGTGACGAGCCATTGCCTGCGACAGTCGTGATGGTAGGTGGCCGGACAGAGCCCACAGTCGCGGCGGCGGCCGTCGGCCTCGCCGCACACCAGGCACCACGGCAGTAAACAGGCCTAGTGACTCACGTCTGATGGTGACGAGCCATTGCCTGCGACAGTCGTGATGGTAGGTGGCCGGACAGAGGCCGCAGTCGCGGCGGCGGCCGTCGGCCTCGCCGCACACCAGGCACCACGGCAGCCGCGACACTTTGCGGCCGGTGACGCTCTGGAATGTCGACAGCAAGTTGTTACAGTCTGTATTTGAAGCAAATCGCCACTAACATAACGACCACGACTGCTTTGTCAAAAGTATGACGACCAAGAAAAACAAGACTTGAATAGGGGTGTAGACACTAAATAAAATAATCAATGATGTTGGATTTTCTCAAAAAAGTATTAAAAATGTAGTCAAATGGAGAAAAAACAACGCAAGAGGTTAAATAATCACAAAGTTATAAGTGTCCAAAGTTTTAAGAGGGTGTATGTTCTGTCCCTTTTCCGCAAAACCCAACTTCATATTAAACGATTGTCATTTCCTATGACGCTAGAGGATTGTGATGTCACGATATCCCCTAGCGTTTTCTCTCTAGCATGCAACATTAAAATGGTTGTAGCTTCGTAATTTTTTGAGATATTTGAATGGATTTTCGTCATCAGGCATATTTTATGCCTTCTTTCGTTTGAAGTAATAATAAATTTTGAGTCTACACCCCTATTGCTGTCCTGTACCAGAGACTACTCAATTGTAAATACTGCCGATGTTCATACGAATGAGCCTGCGCGGTAGTTAAGTTTCACCATAGAGAGGTCTCTATACCATTTATAACGTATTAGTAAGCAATGAAGCGTAGTTGCAGTATCTAATACGCAACCGGATGGCTCGCGGTATTTGAGCTCCCGAAGCATTGTGGAACCGCTCTGTGCAACCCGAACTGAGCCAACTTGGACTGGGACGCTGCATGGATACTGCAACCACGCGTCATTGCTTCGAATATATTACAAAATTGGCAAGTAAGCTTCTGCTCGACACAATAGCGCCATCTATTAACGCAATGACAATGTTCCTAATAGATGGCGCCAATGTGTTTTCAACACATTTGCTCGTAACGTGCCCCTTATTGTGCCGCTTTTGGGCTCATAATCCTGGGTATTAAACACGCGTGTTTAATAACATTACGACACTCGTGTAGTTATGTTTATATCCCGATTGAGACACGTTGGCACCTTGCCGCAAGGTGTATGTATGGACTCGGCGCATTCTTAAATTGACCGGGTTATACAGGTTTGTTTTTAATTCTCGGCAAATGGATTCTTACTCGAATAAACAAATTAAATCCTTCTTGTGGATTAATTGATTATTTCTTCTTGGATATGATATAGAAACGTTTCATTTAGTAAAACTATTTACTTTTGATAAAATTTTACATGAATTTATATTGAATAAGAAAATATTTATTTTATTTTGTATTGGCTGTTTAGAGATTTCATCTAAGCCTCGCTGCGGGCGCACTGCGCGAACTTCACGAAAAAAAATAGTTGCGCGCCATTATAGGTAATTTCACAAATATTTGTAAACATTGATGATGCGTGTTTGGTTATTGTTAAAAATGTTGATTCCTAGTGAATAGAAAAGTGATAAATAGTATTAACGCCACTGTACATTCTTGGAGATGTACAAATATGTGAGTAAAAACCTGTTGTCATCAATAACTAAAGGAAATAACTTGGGAGCCTGTAACATGTTCATTTTATGAAAAGGATTTTTTCCTCGCAAATGTGTTGAAAAACGTCGTATGACACGCGTGAGCTTTGATAATTACATCCTCGGCTTTATTATCACGCTCACCTGCGGTTCGCGTGACAATTCCGCCTCTGATGTAATGATCAACATACCTCACTTGTATCATAATGTACTATTATGATGTTGTAGGACAGCAATTCAAGTACATCCCCTATACTATGCGCCAGGAATCTTGGCAATAGCGTTCACTGTAGCGACTTTCACCCTGCATACCCCGATGTCATAGTTCGTATTAATTCGCTAGTAAATAATAGCGACATCCGTTTACATTTTAACTCCCAACGCAAAAAGAGGGGTGTCTGTCCGTCTGTGGCATCGTAGCTCCTAAACGAATGAATCGATTTTAATGTTGTTTGTTTTTGTCCGAAAGCTGACGTCATCGAGATGGTTTTTAGCTACGTTTCAACAAAATCGGTTCATCCATTTTTGAAATATTGAACTTTGAAATGAAAATGTCGGGGTTTTTTCCACTTTTGTAAAAAAGTTGTAGAATGTAGTTATTACTTTCTAAAAGGAAATTAATTTTTAACGAATTACCACGTCGGGATGAAAATCTTTGCCCAAGCCGAAACGGAGAACGTGGTTCGCTTCGCTCGGTCGCTCAACTACATGTAACCAGGCGCGGCTCACTCGCGATTTGTGTTTATCGCTACAAGTACATGCCGGTCGCCCCTTCGAAGGGCTCTATTCAGTAGCTGCCGCGCGTTGGGACGGGACGCTCGCACGGGTCGCAGCGCGTTGCATGCGATAGAAAGGGATGGCCACATTTAGGCACGTTTGGCGTACCTAAACAGGGAATTTGTTAACAGAGAACCTTCTGTACGTAGTACTATTACTTATTCTGTGATGTAACTCACATCGTCAGCCTCTTTGAAAGCAGGCAATCGCTTGTGCACGTAATTGTATCGCCAGCACTGATGCAGGTAGTCCTCTACCTCGCGCTCCGTCGCGATGCCCTTCATCACAAGCTCGAACTTGTCTTCCGTGCTGGCGTTCACGTGGTGAAGGTACTCTAGGGATTCTTCATTGTTGGTACGGTGATCTTGCAGTACCTATAGTTGTAAGTTTGTGAGCAATGCTAGTAATAGGGGTGTAGACTCGAAAATTATTATCACTCCAAAAGAAAGAAGGCAAAAAACCGGCCAAGTGCGAGTCAGACTCGCACACGAAGGGTTCCGTACCATTATCTATCGGCAAAAAAAATCACGTTTGTTGTATGGGAGCCCCCTTAAATATTTATTTTATTCTGTTTTCTAGTATTTGTTGTTATAGCGGCAACAGAAATACATCATCTGTGAAAATTTAAACTGTCTAACTATCACGGTTCATGAGATACAGCCTGGTGACAGACGGTCAGACAGACGGACAGCGGAGTCTTAGTAATAGGTTCCCGTTTTACCCTTTAGGTACAGAACCCTAAAAAAATATGCCCAGTGGCGAAAATCCCATTCAGATATCTCAAAAAATTTCCAAGCTACAACCGTTTTAAAATTGCTTGTTAGTGACTCGTGACGTCACGATCCCCGAGCGTCATAGTAAATAATAATCGTTTCATATGAAGGTGCGGTTTGCGGAAAAGGGATAGAATATACCCCCCTCTTGCTTGTTGCTTACTGGGCACTGCCGCCTAAATAAGCACATGCAAACGATAGGACTGTGTGACACCAGGCAGTGCAGATTCTGCTTTGAAGCAGAGGAGACGCTTACACACATCCTAACCGATTGCCCTTGCCTCATGCGCAGTCGTAACTCCTTCCTGGGCAAACACATCATGTGCCCGGAGGAGATCAAATTTCTTGAGTTCAACAAAATCCTGCAATTCTTCGAGTTTGCAGGACTTGACCAAGAATTGTAGTAAGTGGCGATCACAATAGATCAGCGATGGTCGCAGTGATATAAGGGCTTTGACAGCCCGAAAGCCACTACCACAATAATAATAATAATATCCCCCTCTTAAAACTTTGTGTTTATTTAATCCCTGCTTACTTTTTTTTTCATTTGACAATATGTTTAATCCTCTTTTGAGAAAATTCATCATTATTGTTTATTTTATTTGGTGTCTACACCACTATTTAGATAGTTAAAACAACGAGAAAGCGCTACACTGCTTTTCATTAATTCCCGACCCAGACGATTTGTGTTTTGTGCGAAGCATAAGGAGTTAGGCGCGTCTTCATAGTGTAAGGCATAGTGTAAAATGGAAAAACGAGTGGTACTGACAACTCGTATTCAATAATATCGGTAAGTAAATAATAATAATAATAATATCCTTCATCACGCCTTCCAAATGACCGGGCTTTGTCCCGTGAATTTAAATCGGAGATACATAATAATAATATTTTGCGGACAATCTTACACAAATCAACCTAGTCCCAAACTAAGCCAAGCTTGTACTATGGGTACGACGATATAGATACTTAGATAGAGAAATAAATACTTAAATACATAGAAAACATCCATGACTCAGGAACAAATATTCGTGCTCATCACACAAATAAATGCCCTTACCGGGGTTCGAACCCAGGACCTCTTGCTTCGTAGGCAGGGTCACTACCAACTAGGCTAAAGCGGTCGTCAATGCAATTTTGAAAATACAGTCGTATTGACTTTTATTTAATTTTCTAGCGCTCGAAAGTCAAAGATCGGCCCTCTGATCGTTTATAGTATATTGTTTAACGAGAGGCGTAAGAGGAATATTGCAAACGAGAGTCTATAAGAATGAAGAAGAATGACTCGAGTTTGCAATATTCTTACGCCCGTGTTATACACAATGTTTTTTAGGGTTCTGTACTCAAAGAGTAAAACGAGACCCTATTACTAAGACTTCGCTGTCCGTCCGTCCGTCCTGTGCGTCCGTCCGTCTGTCTGTCACCAGGCTGTATCTCAAGAACCGTGATAGCTAGAGAGTTGAAATTTTCACAGATTATGTATTTCTGCTGCCGCTATAACAACAAATACTAAAAACAAAATAAAATATTTTTTTAAGGGGGGCTCCCATACGAAAAACGTGATTTTTTTGCAGTTTTTATAGACAATCTGTCTCAAGAACCGTGATAGCTAGAGAGTTGAAATTTTCACAGATTATGTATTTCTGTTGCCGCTATAACAACAAATAAAAGCATGTGTAGATTACATTGCCCTTCCTCTTACCTACATAACTAATCTCACGATCGAAACTGGTATTTTTCCTGACGACTTAAAAAAAGCTATCATAAAGCCACTTTATAAAAAGGGGGCGAAAGACAATATGGGCAATTATAGACCCATAGCCCTACTACCAACCTTTTCAAAGGTTTTAGAGAAAGTCATAAACAATAGATTAACTAAATATTTTAATGCACATGATATCATAGATGCGAACTAATTCGGTTTTCAAAAAGGCAAATCCACTTCTTTAGCTATATTTAAGACTTTTAAAGGCATCTGGGATAAAATTAATGACAAAAAACTCTGCTGTGCCTTATTTATAGACATGTCGAAAGCTTTCGACTGCGTTGTACATAACATTATACTCCGACAATTAGAAAATGTTGGTGTAAGAGGCCATATACTGAAGTTGCTTGGAAGCTACCTATGCAATAGGCAGCAACGGACATCTATCACTAAATATTGTAAAAAAAATAAAACAATTGAACAATACCAATCCGACTTTGAATCCGTGAATATAGGTGTGCCACAAGGTAGTATCCTTGGACCACTCATGTTCTTAATATACATAAATGAACTTCCGAAGATTGTTAATGAGCTCTGTGTACTGTTTGCAGACGACGCTACTATTTTTTTTTCTGTTGCAAAAGAAAACGTTTCCAATCTAGAGTCATCAGCTGTACGCTACAGAAAATTGTTGAATGGCTTGGAAAACTTAATCTAGACGTAAACCTAAGTAAAACCAAACTCATGCAATTCAGAAATTATAAAACTAGCCCTATTACCCTAAATATAAGTCAAGCCGGTGTAGCAGTAGAAACAGTTAACAGCATAAAATTTTTAGGCGTAAATATAGATCCTAATTTAAATTGGAATTCTCATATAGCAAAAATCAATAAAAGTATAGCTAGTCACTGCTACGCTTTATCCATACTATCAGAAACATGCTCAGAAAAAATTACAAGAACCGCATACTTTGGAAACATCTATCCACTGCTCACCTACGGAGTAATATACTGGGGGAACTCTACAGACGTCCAGTCTACTTTTATTTTACAAAAGAGATGCATACGCACTATTTATCACATTCACAATCAACAAACACTTAGAAATGTATTTAGAGAAAAAGGTTTCCTTACCCTCACTAGTATCTACATTTTAGAGCTATGTATTTTTGCCAAAAATAATGCTTTACAAAAATGTCTGCAGTAAAACGCAATTTTCATCTCTCCTGTTCTGAAAGTTGACTTTTCATGGGCATATAGCCGGGTGGAAAATAGCGTTTTCTCCCCTAGGGTGGAAAGTAATTTTTGCGTATTGTAAAAATACCATAAAATCTAGTAAATTTGTTGTTTGTTTGTTTTTGTTTGTTTGTTTCAGTTTTTTTGTAAGTTTGTTTTGTTTTTTGTTCGTTTTTTTTTTTGTTTTTGTTCTGTTAGTTTTTGTTTTGTTTGTTTTTTCACGTGTCGGCATGGCCCTCTAGATTAGTTGCGTGGCCAGTGCAAAGAGGTTAGAGGTCGGATATAGTTTTAATTATTTTACTTAGGTATATCTAAAATCGAATAATTAATTTTCCTCACAGTCGAAATGAAAAGTAGAGTGTTTAACTCGGGTGAAATTACCTATTTTACCCTCGAACTATTGGCGCTCTCACTTCGTTCGAGCGCCAGAAATATCTCGGGTACTATGGGTCACTTTCAACCCTTGGTTAACAATCTACTATTACGTCAGCAATATAAATTTAACATAATCCTACCTAGATTAAGAAGCAGTCTATATGAAAAGAGTGCTTTCATAAGTGCTATAAAAGTAGTTTTCTACTCCTGTACCGTTTTCTGTCATTTATATAGGCTGTAGCTCAAATATAATGACACCACTAATAAGTCGTCGAAAAACTCTATGCTCTATGGCCCAAAAACGTATTGTTTAGCGTACTTTCTTGGTTCATACATTTTTCATAAAAGCACTGTTTAACTTTTTTTAAATCGGCCGCTATATTGCAGTAGTGCCAACTTCATAAACAAATATTTCGAAATGAAAGTATTTATTTACGATTTAACATTTGTATATTATCAATTATTTACTAAAATCATCATCTATTGTGTGTTAAACTACATGTTTTATAAATTATTGGTATTATTTATAAAAATAAACAGTCCGAATTCGGTCCGGGTCCGGATTTGGTTTGGTTCGGATGGCAAGTGCACACAAATTAAAAACAAAACAAACCATAAGCAAGAGGTGTCACATTTCTGATTTCCCACCAAAATACAGTTCAAAATGATAAGACGAAAGATGATAAACTATTAGTCCTGAACTATTAATATTTGTTTCGTGTTTATGTAGACAAAAGTGTACGTTCCTTTTAAAATGGTTGAAGAAATTAATAACTGCACTCCTGAAGAAATTGCGTGAGTAGCAAAAGTACGAATAGAAAACTTGCTGCCTGAAAAGTTTAACTATTCTGTAGTCTGCTATTTATTTAAAATTTGTCGTAGAAAAGTTTCGTGTTTGTGAAGACAAAAGTGTACGTTCCTTTTAAAATGGTTGAAGAAATTAATAACTGGGTCATTGTCAGATTTAGGTTCGCGTCTTTTCGGTGGACATTGCCAAAGTTAAGGGCTATAAAGCCTAATTTTTGGTCGAACTCTGAATCCGCATAAGCGGCGTTGCCCCTTCTATAATTCTATGTGATAAAAACATATTATATGTAAACGTAAGCCCTTAACTATTGACCACCGGAAAGATGATTTTTGTTTTTGTGACTGACAATGACCCAACTGCACTCCTGAAGAAATTGCGTGAGTAGCAAAAGTACGAATAGAAAACTTGCTGCCTGAAAAGTTTAACTATTATGTAGTCTGCTATTTATTTAAAATTTGTCGTAGAAAAAGTATTGTATGCAACGGTGTATAACTGGTCTAAAAACGCTCGTGGCGTCTGTAATTGCGATGCTCGCCAAGGCTCGCATCGCAACCCACGCCACTCGCGTTTTAAGACCCTTCTTATACAACAGTTGCATAAAATACTATTTTCAACACATTTGCTCGTAACGTGCCTCTTATTGTGCCGCTTTTGGGCTCATGATCCTGGGTATTAAACACGCGTGTTTAATAACATTACGACACTCGTGCAGTTATGTTTATATCCCGATTAAGACACGTTGGCACCTTGCAGCAAGGTGTATGTATGGACTCAGCGCATTCTTAAATTGACCGGGTTATACAGGTTTGTTTTTAATTTTCGGCAAATGGATTCTTACTCGACTAAACAAATTAAATCCTTCTTGTGGATTCATTGATTATTTCTTGTAGGATATGATATAGAAACGTTTTATTTAATAAAACTATTTACTTTTGATTATATTTTACATGAATTTATATTGAATAAGAAAATATTTATTTTATTTTGTATTGGCTGTTAAGAGATTTTATCTAAGCCTCGCTGCGGGCGCACTGCGCGAACTTCACAAAAAAAAATAGTTGCGCGCCATGTTGACTCGTAGTGAATAGAAAAATGATAAATAGAATTGACACCACTGTACATTCTTGGAGATGTACAAATATGTGAGTAAAAACCTGTTATCATCAATAACTAAAGGAAACAACTTAGGAGCCTGTAACATGTTCTTTTTATGAAAAGGATTTTTTCCTCGCAAATGTGTTGAAAAACGTCGTATGACACGCGTGAGCTTTGATAATTACATCCTCGGCTCTATTATCACGCTCACCTGCGGTTCGCGTGACAATTCCGCCTCTGATGTAATGATCAACATACCTCACTTGTATCATAATGTACTATTTCAACACATTTGCTCGTAACGTGCCTCTTATTGTACCGCTTTTGGGCTCATAATCCTGGGTATTAAACACGCGTGTTTAATAACATTACGACACTCGTGTAGTTATGTTTATATCCCGATTGAGACACGTTGGCACCTTGCAGCAAGATGTATGTATGGACTCGGCGCATTCTTAAATTGACCGGGTTATACAGGTTTGTTTTTAATTCTCGGCAAATGGATTCTTACTCGACTAAACAAATTAAATCCTTCTTGTGGATTAATTTATAATTTCTTGTTGGATATGATATAGAAACGTTTCATTTAGTAAAACTATTTACTTTTGATAACATTTTACATGAATTTATATTGAATAAGAAAATATTTATTTTATTTTGTATTGGCTGTTGAGAGATTTTATCTAAGCCTCGCTGCGGGCGCACTGCGCGAACTTCACGAAAAAAAATAGTTGCGCGCCATTATAGGTAATTTCACAAATATTTGTAAACATTCATGATGCGTGTTTGGTTATTGTTAAAATGTTGACTCGTAGTGAATAGAAAAGTGATAAATAGAATTGACGCCACTCTGTACATTCATGGAGACGTACAAATATGTGAGTAAAGACCTGTTGTCATCAATAACTAAAGGAAACAACTTAGGAGCCTGTAACATGTTCATTTTATGAAAATATTTTTTTCCTCGCACATGTGTTGAAAAACGTCGTATGACACGTGTGAGCTTTGATAATTACATCCTCGGCTCTATTATCACGCTCACCTGCGGTTCGCGTGACAATTCCGCCTCTGATGTAATGATCAACATACCTCACTTGTATCATAATGTACTATAATAAGTTACCGGCTTTAGAAGGGAATAAATTTAAAAACCAACTTAGAAACTGGCTGATTCAGAGAGTATTCTATAACCTTAGTGAATATTTTGCATCTTAGCTGTAAGTTAGTGTGTTTAAGTCATACGAATTGTTGTATGCCCGATGTCGGGTAACTGTTGAAACAAATCCTGTCACGCCCAACTTATGTACTTACACAGTAATACAATAAAAATATTCTTATTCTTAATACTAAAAAAAAAAAGAAATTTTTTTTAAGGGGTGCTCCCAAACAACAAACGTGAATTGATTTTTTTGCCGTGTTTAGGGTTCCGTACTCAAAGAGTAAAACGGGACCCTATTACTAAGACTTCGCTGTCCGTCCGTCCGTCCGTCCGTCTGTCTGTCACCAGGCTGTATCTCAAGAACCGTGATAGCTAGAGAGTTGAAATTTTCACTGATTATGTATTTCTGTTGCCGCTATAACAACAAATACTAAAAACAAAATAAAATATTTTTTTAAGGGGGGCAACAAACGTGATTTTTTTGCCGTTTTTATACGGAACCCTTCGTGCGCGAGTCCGACTCGCACTTGGCCGGTTTTTATAGATAATGGTACGGAACCCTTCGTGCGCGAGTCCAACTCGCACTTGGCCGGTTTTTACTTCTCATGCTCGCAAAGTTCGCCTTTGTGCTGGATGTATGCTGCACAAAATGCCACTTTTATGCTCTAGTGCACAAAGTAAAATTGTTTTAAAGACTAAGATAATCGGGCCTAACAGCCACACACCACACACAATAAAACTTCGTAGAATAAACTTGTCATTTGATTTGATTTGAAAGAAAAGAAAGAAAGAAAGAAAAGTTTTCCATTACTAAATTAATAAAACCAGATAAAATAGGAGTAAATAGAAGTATTTTAGAACGTATTGAACCATTAAATGACTTGGCACTATGAAGTACCTAAGTCTAATATCACATGTCGAAAATTAAACATAAAAACTTTAAAAAGTTAAGTGACGGGAATGAGCTATTATTTAATTTAATTTTGCAATTATGTGTTATTTTCTCGCAACTGAAGTGAAAAGCAGTCTGTATAACTCGGGTATAAATTAGGCATTTAACCCCTCGACTTAACTATCCACCCTCGCCGGTGGCTCGGGTGGTTATAAACGTCTCAGGTTAAATGGCTCGTTTTATGCGCTTGTTGTACAATCTACTATTTCATCACATTTGCGAGGAAATAAATAACCACAAAAGACAGAAAAAACTATGTTTCACACAAGCGCACTAATCAAAAATTGACGAAATTGACAACTTCACTTCCAGATCAGTGCGAGTCGAGCTTTAATATTTCAACTAATCACAGAACAGTAAAATACATAATTTCGGCACCTTTAAGCTGTATAGTTAACTTATGTATTGAAAAAGGTATATTTCCGGATAGACTGAAAACATCCATTGTAAAACCTTTGTATCAAAAAGGTGACAAACACGACATCGACAATTATCGACCAGTAGCGTTAATACCAATATTCTCAAAAATAATTGAAAAAGTTATTTATAGTAAAATTAGCTTATACTTTGAAAAATACAATTTATTTGCAAAAGAACAGAAAGGTTTTTGCAAAAATAAATCTATAAATATGGCTATATATGAACTACTGCAAGCCATCATGGACAAAGTAGACAAGAAAATACCCGTATGCGCAGTTTATATGGACATGACGAAGGCATTTGACTTCGTCAACCATGATTTGTTGTTAGACATACTTAATAAATATGGCATAAGAGGCAACGCCCACAATTTGATTAAATCCTATTTGAGTGAGAGAAAGCAAATTACTCAAGTGAACATAATTTCTTCAAGTACTAACACCGAAATTACATACCTACTCATCAAATTCACGAGAAGTAACACGCGGGGTACCACAAGGGAGCGTTCTAGGCCCTGTACTGTTTATTAGCAGTTAATTATCCAACGATATTATTTGCTGATGACAGCACGGTAATAGTTAGAGGAGAAAACTTGGATACTTATCAATCCAATAGCAACAGGACACTTGAATTAATAATTGTATGGATGAATAATAACAATTTAATAATAAATATATCTAAAACAAAAATAATGAATTTTAAACAAAGAACAAATAAAATACCTGATTTGAAAGTGACTTTTAAAGACAACAAAATTGAGGAAACTGACGTAACACGTTTTTTAGGATTACATTTAGATAATAAGCTTACTTGGAAAAACCAAATAGACATTGTGTGTAGTAAATTAAGTTTTTTTTTTTTTTTTTTTTTTTTTTTTTTTTTTTTTTTTTTTTTTTTTGAACCTGACTGTTGCTATGATAGGACGAACCCAATATAGCAGTCGAACTGCGTGGTTGGAGGGTAGCTTGGGGAAAATCCAAGGGGAACCTCCGGCACGACCACGCGGGAAGGGGTAAACACTGGAATACTCTAAAAGTTTGCGCTCCAGTGAGATTGGTTGAACGGTTTCAACCGAATCTGAGGTGTGAGTGGTGATGAACTACTGGGATTGCTGGTTCGCTAAAACCTACCCTAGCTGAGAAGAGTCCAGCAAGAAACTCAGCTAGGCCCGACATCGGTCGGGTTTGTCGGACTGACTCTACCCGGTATGCGGCGGTACCGGGACGA
Organism: Epinotia brunnichana; assembly: GCA_963854355.1. Taxonomy (NCBI): domain Eukaryota; kingdom Metazoa; phylum Arthropoda; class Insecta; order Lepidoptera; family Tortricidae; genus Epinotia; species Epinotia brunnichana. The sequence continues at coordinate 10,100,808 of OY977956.1, forward strand.
ATATGGACTATAAGTGTCTGTGTTGTCGCGATCACGCGGTGGACGTCCCCGCCGGCGGGAACGCTGTAGTGTACGCGCTGAGTTGGACGCCGAAAGCGCAGCCTTCCATCTTTCGATGGACTCTGTGATTTCGTCGTCCGGATCCGTGAGTGTGTGCCTAGGACGCCGGACCGTGCGGCCCCTAATCAGTGAACGCCGAGTAACGACAGAGGGGGGAGGGACGGGAACGTAGTCAGCAGCCTTCCTAATTAACGGATTCCTATGGTGGGGAGCGTTGTCAAAATAACGTCTGGCAGCCTGCTTAAAGAAACCATACATGGTGCTAATCCCCATGTCGTGGTGCAGGCTGAGGTTCGATTGGTACCACGGGGCACCAGTCGCCCTACGGAGGAAACGATTCTGAATGACCTGAAGCGGTTTGAGCGATGACATAGGCACGTGAGCAAATACTACACTTGCATATGTCATGATAGGACGAACACAAGTTTTGTAGAGTGTCTGCTTATTTCTAAGTGACATTTTACTAAACTTGTTGATCATCGGCCCAAGCCTTCCTAACACGAACAACGCACGGTTGCGTACCCTACGGATGTGGCTACGGAAAGTCAGTTTCCTGTCGAGGGTTACTCCAAGATATTTGGCCTCTTTGACCCAGGGGATGGGTCGGTCAAACATCTGGATCGGAGCCACTCGTCTTTCTGTGCTAATGCAGTCAGACGGGTGGAAGACTATTGCAGTGCTTTTTTCCGGGTTGACTTCGATACGCCAAAGACGAAACCAGCGACCTAGGTCGGTGGTTGCCTCTTGGAGGTATCGCCGGATAGTAGCGTACTTACAATGAGTCGTAAAGAGCGCGGTGTCGTCCGCAAACAACCCCAGTTGCACATTAGGGTGCCTGGGAATGTCGTTCGTGAACAACGAGTACAAAGTGGGAGAGAGCACAGAGCCTTGCGGGACTCCGGCCCGGATGGAGTGTGGGATCGAGTACGTTCCCTCTAGTCGGTAACGAAAGTATATATAACTTGTATACCAGCCCGTTATGCCAGACCTTATCGAAGGCTTTCGCTACGTCGAGAAAGATCGCACCGGTCTTGAGCCCCTGGAAGCGAGAGAAACCGTCCAGCACGTGCTCCGTGACGCGGTGCACCTGTTGGACGCACGAGTGTCTGGATCTAAAGCCGAACTGCTCGTCAATGAGGAGGTTATTCTCAGCCGTAAATTTGAGAATTCTCGTGAGTAGGATCCGCTCGTATAGCTTTCCAAGGGAGCTAAGTAAGCTGATCGGCCTGTAAGAGGCGGGCTCGGTCCGGGGTTTACCGGGCTTCGCTATCCCTATGACCGTTGCACATTTCCACGCGGCTGGAAAGTGAGCATTGGTCAGTGCGGCATTGAAGATGCCAACCAAAAGGAGGAGGAGGGTTTCGGGGAGAAGTCTCAGAATGCGATTGGATATACCATCCGCACCCGGAGCTTTCCTAATACGAAGACGCCTGACAAGGTCACTGACTTCCTTAACCGACACCGGTGAAATGGTTGAAGTTACGGGGAGACGCGATCTCCTGTCCACCTCGGAATCGACCCACCTGATGTGGACTTCGTCGGTGTTGAGGAGGTTAGGCGAACATTGGGACTCTAAGCTGCTCGCAAGGCATTCGGCTTTATCACTATCCTCCTCCGCGGGGGTTTGGTGATTCGGTCGATTCAAAGGAGGGATGGTCCAACAGGCATCTGATTTGAGAGATCTCGCTAGTTTCCAGTAAGCCAGATGACTAGGCGTTATCTCCCCCATTAGATCCCTGAACGAGTTCTCCCGAAATTCGGCAATTCTCTGTTTGGACTCGTTTGACAAGTCCCTCAGGATTTGACGATTTTCGGCAGAAGGGTGATTTGAGTAGGTACGGATGGCGCGATTTTTCCTTGTCACCAACTCTCTCAATTCCCTAGGTAGGGGTCGGTTTTGGATATCCTCCGCCGACACCTCCCTTGAGGCCTCGCTTCGTACAGCGTTGAGATAGTTGGTGAAAGAATCGATCGCTTGGTCAGTCTGTTCGGTAGTGGTTATATTGTCAGGAATGTCTCTAAGCAGGGGGGGGGTCTGTCTGTAGGAGACCTGATTGCACCTTGTCCCAGTCCACGAGTGTCCTGGTCCGTGGCGTACTATTGGGGTGAGGTCCTAGTCTCAAAAGTACTGGCCTATGATCCGAGTCAAGTTCGTGTATCACTTCTATAGAACGCAGAGATAACGCTACGTTCTTTAGTAATGCTATGTCGAGTATGTCAGGTCGGTGCTCTACGTTATGGGGAAAGTGAGTCGGTTCTAAGGGAGCGATGAGGTCGAAAGGGAGGCTCTCGATTAGGAGGTGATGAAGCCGATTGCCGTTGGGATTGGTTGCTACGCAACCCCAGCTGATATGCTTACTGTTTAGGTCCCCGGCTACGATGACCGAAGGACCTAAAGAGGCTAAAGAGTTGAGGTCAGTCAAAAGTAAGTCTCGTTGAGGTGAAAGGTAGGTTGACGCAATCGATATTGGGGGGTGACCCTCCATCGATATGCGACAGACCGACACTTCCATATTCGTCAGGGGCGGGGGATCGAGTCTTATGCAATGGAAGTGACTTCTATAGAAAATGAGCGTGCCCCCGAATGGCCTACCATCTTGCCTATCATCTCTAATCTGAACGTATCCAGGGACGCGAAAAGCTCTAGTGCTGGGTCGATAAAAGGTCTCTTGGACCAGGAGTAAATCTACTGAGTGATCGCGAAGGAAGTTCGTCACCTCGTCCTTCATACTAAATGCCAATGGTGATCGAAGCAGGTTTAAGCTTTAGGGATGTACTATACATACTAGTAGGCAGCGTGAACCTGGCTGCCGCTTGGTGCGGCGAGATACTGTGTCGTTGTTGCGAATAGGCGGGCAGTCAGGCCGCTCGCCACCTTCGGTGGGAGTACCTGAATTACCTGCATAAGCGCAGCGAGGGGATCAAAAGCAGGCCGGCCTGCTTGACTGGCGGCGGGCCCCCATGCAGGGGGGCTCGCCTGAGAGTGGGGCACAGAAGGCGCCGGGTGGGGACCTACGGCCGCAGAGGGCGGCAGGTATCTAGGGGCACCTAATCCTACGGCCTGAAGGGCTCGTCTCCGGGATGTCCTTGTGGATGCCCCGGAGGACGGCCCTATAACCTTTCTCTTCGACGGTCAGCCTCCGGTTGTAAGCCATTGACTGCTCGATGAAGAGACGGGTCAGGGCACGGTAGTCTTCGGGTCCCTGGACCGTAATTCGCACCCCTTCCAAGGGCGGCTTCAAAATCTCCGAACCGACCACACGGATCCCACGCTGACTGGCTATGGCCATGGCAGTGTGGTACCTATGTGTGTCGATCAAGACACATGAGTCCGGCTTGTCCGGGTTGCCTATCGGAGTCGAACTGGGGGCCGAAGACCCGCCGTCCGTTGCCGGAGCGGCACTAATGGCCGGAGGGGCCTGCGCAGAAGGCGCGGGGGGGGCGGCGGGAGTCCGATGGGCTTTCTTCGCCGGCGAATCGGCCCTTGGAGACTTCGGCAGCGTACGTTTTCCCTTACGGCTGCTGCCTACGAGTTCCCACTTTGTCGTGTCCATGTCATGGTCAGAGTAGAGCAAAGCGAGATTCTGTGCGTCGGTCAGTATCTCTGTCGAGGGACTGCGGGGGAGGGTGGGGGGGAGCGGCGACGTGGGCAAAATCGCGTTCCTCCGGTGAGGAGCGAGAGCGCGATTGCCTCACGTCTGAGTCCGCTGCGGGGGGGGCCTGAAGGGCCGGAGAGTTGACTTGGGCAGACGCGGCTGCCTTTACAGGCTTGTTTTTACCCTTTTTGGGCGGTTTGGCCTTAGGGGCCTGGGGCGGGGGAGCAGGCATCGCTACTGCCGCCGGCATCGGCGGTGGCAGTGGCGGTCCCATGGTGGCCTGAGGGGCCTGGGCGGCCAGAGTGGCAGCCGGAGTGGCCGGAGGGGCCTGGTGATGCGAGTCAGCGATTGCGGGGCTGAAGGGTTTCATGGGAGTCGCCTGGGCCGAGCCGGTGACCCCACCACTGAGAGCCAACTTGAGTTGTTGGTTCTCAGTGGCGAGGCGGTCGATTTCGGCCTGCATGACCCTCATGACTTCTTCCATCCTCGCGATCCTGTCTTGCATTTCCATCCTAACTCTTGTCGGTCACCGCCTACTTAAACGCCTAGTGGGAACCGGAAGGTTATCCTAATGTCGGTGTTGAGTCTTGTCCACTTGTCCGCCGTGTTAGTGTCAACTATGTGTCCTACACACGATGGGAAAGAGTCGGACTGACCGCAGTAATGGGCTTCGTGGTGGTATCCACCCCACACAGTGACTTCGTTGGCACAGTTAGTATCCGTCACTGTGCAGCCACTGCGAGCGTGGTCTTTCAAAGGGACTGAGACCCGGGTCTGACTTGCGAAAGTCTTAACTAGCGGATAGCCACTGATGGTGTCTAGCCCACAGCACAATGACTGCGACCACTACGAGCGTAGATTTCCAGAGGGGCTGAGACACGCGGGTCGACTGGGGACTTAGAAAGTCTGAACTACACACCCGATGCTTCCACGTGGTGATTGATTGACGATAATCACCTCGTGGGGGAGCGATAAGAGCGCGCAGGTAGTCGGAACTATAATCGGGTTACAGACAACAATAGGGCCAGAGCGCACTTAAAAGCACGACCTCACTCTACCGCTGCCGCAACCAGAATGATGGTAAATTAAGTCAATATTCATATGCATTGTACAATCTAAGGAAAGTCGTTAACCAGTCTACAGTCTACTACAGTAGTTCTCACAGCATATCACGCTTACGTTACGTCGACTTTAAGATATGGAGTAATGTTTTGGGGGAACTCCACAGAAAGGGAAAGGGCGTTTATATCACAAAAGAAATGTATGAGAGCAGTATGTGGTATTAAACCTACGGAATCGTGTAAACCGCTGTACATAAAATTGCAAATTCTAACTTTACCCTGCTTATATATTTATGAAGTGTCTGTATATGAGTCAGTTTCCAACTTTTAATGGCATAAGGCAACAAAGTAAACTCAACACAAAACCATTTAAAACTGCTCTACTATCCAAAAGCATATTCGAAATGGCCAATAAAATATACAATAAGCTTCCAAAATCCATCCGAGAGGGTAAGGACCTTTTCTCAAAAGTGGCCCGCAAAGTGAACATAACTCGCTACATATTGGAAGGTTAAGTGTATAGTTGAAGGCCAGATCAAAATTAAAAAATAAAAAAACATTGCAGGCCGCCTGGAATGTTATATATGAATTCCTTTATTTGTCGAGTACCAAACTTTTTAAAAAGTAGAAACTGGCATATAAAAGACGGCACAGGTCGTATTCAGCCAAATCAAGTCGTATTTTTATGTTGCAAACGCGACATTTTTGTAAGTGTCATTAAAAGATTGCGTTTTTCGGTGGAAAAATACACTTGCGATTCTGTTTAAAAAAAATATGACGTTTAATTTTATGTCATTTGCAGTATCCTCAATTTGTATTTAATAATAACGCTTGATTTAAATTAAGTCTTTTTTTTTCCCCCATTTTTGAGAAAAGCACTATATTAGCCTCAGCCGGAATGGCAATTGCAGGCTTCGTATTATAATTAAACGCACTCGCAAGCTCGTCCGTTTAAACAAAATACTCAGCCTGCAATTGTCTCCTTCCCGGCCACGGCAATAATGTACTATTTCACCTCACCGGCTCGAAAAGGCTTGGTTTGTCGCTCAAAATCTGTGCGCAAAAGTTCATTATATCCGCTAGCGTGGAAAGAGTTTTTGAATTTCGAACGTGGTGCTCTATCGCGAGATCCAACTTTTTTCTATAGGAATGAGAGGTCATTATCCTGCGTTCAGAAACTTATGGTGTTATGCTAATATTTCAATATTATTATTTTGATAAAACTAAATTAATAATACTTATTCTTTCTTCATTACATATAAAATATTAATAATTAGACTGACTTATAAAGATACAATACAACTAAATAATTTTAAAATGTAGTCTTACATTCCAAAATTTTACGCTTCGTGCAAATTTGGAACGCACCGTTAAAAAAAACTCGTGTACCTACATTTCATTTTGTTTTGTTCTAAATCCACAGTAATATCTAAATAATGGAAGTAATTTATAGATTTTAGCGCAGAAGATATACGTAAAATGATTTTTTCTCAAAAATGGCCCGCAAAGTGAACATAACTCGCTACATATTAGAAGGTAAAGTGTATAGTTTAAGGCCAGATCAAAATTAAAAAACATTGCAGGCCGCCTGGAATGTTACATATGAATTCCTTTATTTGTCGAGTACCAAACTTTTTAAAAAGTAGAAACTGGCATATAAAAGACGGCACAGGTCGTATTCAGCCAAATGAAGTCGTATTTTTCTGTTGAAAACGCGACATTTTTGTATGTGTCATAAATGATTGCGTTTTTCGGTGGAAAAATACACTTGCGATTCTGTTTAAAAAAAAAATGACGTTTAATTTTATCTAATTTGCAATATCCTCAATTTGTATTTAATAATAACGCTTGATTTCAATTTAGTCTTTTTTATTCCCCCATTTTTGAGAAAAGCACTATATTAGCCTCAGCCGGAATGGTAATTGCAGGCTTCGTATTATAATTAAACGGACTCGCAAGCTCGTCCGTTTAAACAAAATGCTCAGCCTGCAATTGCCTTCTTCCCGGCCACGGCAATAATGTACTATTAATGCCCGCTGAATTATCGGAAAAAATTAAATATGCGTATTTGAGCCCTAGTTTACCCGTGAGTTAAGTACCTATAGTACCTACCCAAAAATACTTTGACTTTTTGAATGTAAGGGTGGAGTCTATTTCAAGATGCGAAAATGTTTGTTGCATTTAATAATTATTAAATGCTTTGATTTTGATGAGATGTAAACAAACGTTTATTGAATATGAGTACCTATAAGGTCCAAATTACTTTCATTACAAGTTATAATTTTCCTCGCGGTGGTGAGGTGAAAAGTTGTGTGTTTCGCTCGGCAGCAAAGTTGTTTGGCGTCTCTTGCCTTGAAAGCCTCGCTATGCTCAGGATTGTACTTTTGAACCATTCGCTTCGCTCATGGTTCAATCTAACAATCCTTCGCTAGCTCGGCTTTCAATACAAGCACTTGCGCCAAACAACAACTATGCAGCCTTGCATATCAAATAACTATTTTTATTTTTAGTGATAAGAATTTTGACTTATAATTAATATGACATAATGCATGATTTCCTTACCTACCGAATAGTTTTGTTATTTTTTTTTTTTTTAATTAAAATTTTATTTTATTTTATATTACTCAATCAACGAATACTTAAATGATAGGTTTAATCTGCTATAATGAACATGTTTAGTCATAAGATCTTTGTAAGCCTTGGGGCAGAACATAGCTGGACTAATTTATATGTACCTACCATCTAGCATAATTAGTAATTACATTATGTGCATACCCATTGTTCACAAATAAATGATTTGAAGTTGAAGTTGAAGTATTCTTGCAGCGCATGGCCTACTAGATTTTAATTTCTACCAAACAGAGCAGAATTCTTGTAGCGCGCGGCCACCTACATTTGCTTCAACCAATCAGATCACACACAAGCTCATAACTCCCTCGGGAGTGATAAAAATCCATAACTTCCGCGGGAGGTAAATCGGCTGTAGCTGCTCTATACACCTGCCCATAATACGCCCTTTACGAGCAAGTGTGATAAAAATCTATGAAGACGCGCCTAAAGCCTTGGTCAGACACACGGCGCGACGCAGCGCCGCGGTCGCGCGGCGCGACCGCTGCACATGCTAACAGGTTAGCGACGTCAAACAGACTGCGTCCCGCCGGCATCGCGCCCCGCTTCTGTCGCGCCCCGCGCCGCGCGGCCCCTTGCGTTCACGCGGCGCGGGCGCAGCGCTGCGCGGCGCGGACGCGGCGGCACGCTGCGCCGCGCTGGGTCACACACATAAGTCGGACGTTAGGCAGCACGCAGTGCTTAGTGCGAGCGTAGCATAGTTATTAGTTATTTTGTAATAAGGTATGGATATAGAAAAATTTATGTTTCCGGTATCCTGTATCCGGGCGCGAATCACGCCCGCATCGCGCCGCGCATCAGAGAGCGCGAGGCCGGCGCGATCCGCGCGCGCCGTGTTTGAACAGGCATCGCGTCGGCATCACGCGGCGCTGCGTCGCGCCGTGTGTCTGACCAAGGCTTTATCGTATCGACCTTTTCGTGGGATGGCTGCAAAGTCACTGCGTCCAATATTTTTTCAGGCAGCTATAATACAATAATAGTGACCTCATAGTATGTATCAAAGAAGTCCTCCTTCCCTCTCCGCACGAACTCCCTGAAGGAGTTCTCCTTGCCCTGGCGGCGCGGCTGGTGCAGCTGCTCATACTGCGCGTTAAACTCAGGCGTCTTGTAGTGCTCAGGCTTCACGGTGAACGGCAGCAGGGGATCCATTCTCAATGTTGCCTGCAATCGTATACCACACTATGGGGCTGTCCTTAAAGTCATTTCAATATAGGGGGAGGGGGGGGGGGGGGTTTAGTAGTCATTTTACTAGGCGGGGAGGGTCCATTCAAGGAATTAACAGGTCGATCATAGGAGGGTCAAAAATCGGTACGTAATATATGGACAAGCCATATGTTTAAGAAATATTTATATTGGACTACTTTGTCCGTGTGTTCTCGTCAATCGCCTTAAGGAATAAATACTTCGCCTAAACAAAATCTAATATGAAATATGCTATTTTCTACTCGTCGACTTTAATCTCGACGAAACTAAGATCACATACTTTTTAATCCTGGAGCTCCACGAGCTCGTCACGGAGCTCGTGGTTTCATAAGATAACCGCCAGCAGTCATCTTATGAATCCAGGAGCTGTATAAGATAACTGTGAAGACATCAACGCGCAAAGATACTAAGCTGCTGCGCTTCATTTCAGCAGGGCGGTTTTCAATAGATACCAAGTTCGTTTAATAAATTATTATTTCCATTGACTCGTAGAAAAAGTATTATATACAATAGTTATATAATTAGCTTTTTAAGTCTCGTACCTTAATTAGGCCACTCAGCAAGCTTCGTGGCCTAAACGTGGTACTCGACTTAAAAAGCATACATTATATAACGATTGCATAAACTACTATTAGACTTCCTACAGGCACAGCATCAATTCTCACCACTTTAAAGGATGATGTCCGGGATAAAAGCTATCCTTTTTTTTTTGACCGAGTGGAAATTCTCTCACGCGTCCACCCCAGCCTGGGTAAGCTATAATGGGGGTTATGTGGGACTCACCCTCCTACCAATTTTATTTAAAGAGAAGGGGGAGGGAGTCTACCCACTAAAACCACTTTTCCATCCCTGCGATTAATGGGATCGCAGTGGGATCGCGCCTAAGTAATTCCAAGGGTCTTAAAGCGGTTAATAGGTAACAAAGAAGACAGAGTTATCATATTACAAGTTCTCAGGCCACCAGAATGCTTGCAGCTTAACGACTGCTGTCGTAGACAACAATCAGGCTCAGAAGCTGTACATGCGTTACAAACCAAGGAAGCCCTTGGTTATTTTTGTTAGTAACCACTTAAAACCAGTTTAGAAACTGACCATAGCCCATGTTATGCGTCCATGCCTTAGAGATTGGCTACAGCTTTGAAAAGCACAGCTAACCCCCTGGCCACGACTTTGGACTTAAGCGACCTGCGACCAGTGTTTTATCTGTTAATTGCGCGTGATCCCAACTAACCACAGTGCGTTGCGCGTCTCGACCGCGCAATTAACAGATAAAACACTGGTCGCAGGTTGCTTAAGACCAAAGTCGTGGCCAGGGGGTTACGCTCAGACGCCACTGTAACTCATAGGAGAGTCCTTAGACTGTGGTCTCCGGTTGAAGCCGCACACCACGTACTATAGAAATTATAGCTGCACTTCCACACAATTTGACACTGTACGCGGCGTCAACCAGAGGCCCAGGCCTTCAGGCTAAGAGGGCGGCTAGGCCATAAACTAGCAGCAGCAAAATCAAAATAAATAGGCCGCAAGAGACTTTTTAGTCTACACGGTGCGGCATACATGGAAGCGAGAGGCAGCGCTCTATCTCACGCTCCCACTAAGCCACACCGGTGCCGCTCCAACTCGTGGCCAAGCCGTAAACAGTTCATAACTTGAACTCTCTCTCTATCCAAAACTGTATGACTAAATTATGTCAAACAAACACAAGTAAAAAACGATTTTGCGCTCGTGACTATAAGGTCGTTTTTACCTACAAGCTTTTATTTAACTTGCAATCTTTGTGTCATCATCATATCAGCCGAAAGACGTCCACTGCTGGACATATGCCTCCCCGAAAGCCACAATGGCCGGTCCTGCGCCACCCGCATCCAGCGGACTCCCGCGACCTTTACCAGGTCATCAGTCCACCTTGTGGGGGGCCTACCCATGCCGCGCCTTCCGGTACGTGGTCGCCACTCGAGAACTTTTCCGCCCCAGCGGTAATCGGTTCTACGTGCAATGTGCCCCGCCCAGTGCCACTTAAGTTTAGCAATTTGGAGGGCTATATCGGTTACCTTAGTTCTGCTGCGCCTGCGCGCGGCACCACATAATAGCCTCATTTCTGATGCGATCGCGCAGAGAAACTCCCAGCATAGCCCTCTCCATTGCCCTTTGAGTGACTTTGAGCCTTCTTATGAGGCCCATACGTTTCCGTGCCATGTCATCACTGGCAACACACACTGGTCAAAGACTCTCGTTTATCTTGTGTCATTCAGGAGTTCCTATGGCCACCTTCCGACCAGACCAGCTCTATGGTAAAATATTATTAATTAATCGAATCGGTAATCGAGAACCAGGATGTGGTTGAAATATGGTTTGCATGATTTGAACACATGCACACAAAGATGGCAGGCTGGGCAGCATTCGGGAAGCTACGGCACATCTTTTCGTCCAATATTCCGCAGTGTCTCAAGACGAGAGTCTTTGACCAGTGTGTGTTGCCAGTGATGACATATATCACGGAAACGTGGTCGCTTACTATGGGCCTCATAAGAAGGCTCAGTCACTCAAAGGGCAATGGAGAGGGCTATGCTGTGAGTTTCTCTGCGCGATCGCATCAGAAATGAGGCTATCCGCAGCAGAACCAAGGTGGCCGATATAGCCCTCCGAATTGCTCAACTTAAGTGGCAGTGGGCGGGGCACATTGCACGTAGAACCGATGGCCGTTGGGGCGGAAAGATTCTCGAGTGGCGACCACGTACCGGAAGGCGCGGCGTGGGTAGGCCCCCCACAAGGTGGACTGATGACCTGGTAAAGGTCGCGGGAGTCCGCTGGATCGGCCAATTTGGCACTCTTTGGGGGAGGCCTATGTCCAGCAGTGGACGTCTTTCGGCTGATATGATGATGATGATGATGATGATACCTTCTTCACAGACGCTTGAGGCTTGCCAGGCAAGCCCTTCGGCTTAGAGACAGTGCTGGCCCCGTAAAACGGGCGGCCTCGCTCCGCAAGTCGCAGCGCCGTCCAGGGCAACCACAGCCGCTGCCGGGTCCTGCAAGTCTCCACGTAGTAGCACAACTCCGTCTTGTACGTGGCCGTGCCATCTTTCTCCACTTTTACACCTAGAACTGGTTACATTGACTGGGTCAGTGAACGAAGGCACTGAAGCACATGTTAGGTATCCATCATATCATCATCATCATATCAGCCGAAAGACTGATATATGATGATAATGATGATTGATGATGATATGATGCCACTGCTGGACATAGGCCGCTGGATGCGGGTGGCGCAGTACCAGTCATTTTTGCACTCTTTGGGGGAGGCCTATGTCCTATCCATCATATGCTAGCATATATATAATTTCTAAAGATACATTTGATAATTAACTTTAAATACAAAGTTTTAACCGACTTCAAATCAGTAGCCAAATTGTTTCTTCAAGTTTGCCTATAAACTTTGAAGAGTTCCCTAGATTTATCCAGGATCTTATCATCGGAACTGGATTTTGGTGACAACGGGACCAATCTGGAAGTATATGCTTTCAAACAAAGAAATAATTTTTCAACCGTAGTTTATGGACCGATTTGAAAAATTATTTCTACGTATAGTTATCAAGTAACAAACACACAAAAAAACAACATTCGAATTGAAAACCTCCTCCTTTTTTGAAGTCGGTTAAAATGGATTTTCTGAAAAGGGAATACAAAATCAAAAGTTCCGTAGAATGTTCATAAAGATTGCATTACAATTCTGACTTTGGTATTTTGCTAATACACTTTATAAAAAACCGGCCAAGTGCGAGTCGGACTCGCGCACGGAGGGTTCCGTACCATCACTACATATTATAAAACAAAGTCTGTCTGTCTGTCCCTAAGTATGCTTAGATCTTTAAAACTACGCAACAGGTTTTGATGCGGTTTTTTTAATAAATAGAGTGATTTAAGAGGAAGATTTATATATATAATACAATACAATACATGCATTTATTATACTCGTACATAATACGTATAACCCCTTCCGAAGCCGGGGCGGGTCGCTAGTTATCTATAAAAACGGCAAAAAAAACATGTTTGCTGTATGGGAGTCCACTTAAATATTTATTTTATTCTGTTTTTAGTATTTGTTTTCTTCAGATTCAGATTCAGATTCAGAAATTTATTGATAAAATGTCATATTTTACAGGTCAATATCATGCATGTCAAATACATTTTAAAATTTCTTATTGTCTTAGATGTTATATACCTATCGTTATTGAACAATTTTGAAAGTGTTGTTGATTTATGAGTGGGTCAATGATATATTGGTCATAAATTCGTCTATGCTGTAGCAAGCCATTTTTATGAGGAGCTGTTTGAGCTCTTATAGCGGCAACAGAAATACATCATCTGTGAAAATTTCAACAGTCTTACTATCACGGACAGACAGACGGACGGACAGCGGAGTCTTAGTAATAGGATCCCGTTTTACCCTTTGGGTAAGGAGCCCTAAAAATATTTTAGTACTAGCTTTTGCCCGCGACTTCGTCCGCGTAGAACTCGTTTATATCATAGCTCGATACAAACTTTCACCCTCCATTTCCCTTTTAGGGGTAGATTTCCGATATAAAAACTATCCTATGTCCTTCCCCGAGACTCAAACTATCTTTATCATCATCATCATTATATCAGCCGAACGACGACGTCCACTGCTGGACATATGTCCAGCCTAGCAGGCCTATGCCTCCCCCAAAGAGTTCCAAAGTGACCAATCCTGCGCCATTCGCATCCAGCGTACTCCCGCGACGTTTACCAGGTCATCAGTCCACCTTGTGGGGGGCCTACCAACGCCGCACCTACTAACTACCTCTATACCAAATTTTATCTAAATGGGTTGTATAGTAGGTCCATACAAATATTCACCCCCCATTTCACCCCCTTAGGAGATGATTTCCGGAATAAAAACTATTCTATGTCCTTTCCCAGAACTCAAACTATTTGTAAACCAAATTTCATCTAAATGGGTCACTCACATTCCCCCAATGTTCACCCCTTTGGGGTGGATTTTCGGGATAAAACTATGCTATGTCCTTCCCCAGGACTCCCAACTATCGCTATACCGTAAATGGGTTCCATCCAAATTTTCACCCCCATTTCACCCCCTTAGGACCTCAAATTACCTCTTAACCAGATTTCAAATAAATGAGTTCCATCCAAATCTTCACCCCTCATCTCATCCTCCCAGGCGATGATTTTCGTAAAAAAAAGCGATTTCATTTCCCGGAACTCCAAATAATTTCACCTAAATGGGTTCTTTTCTAATTTTCACCCCTCATTTCACCCCCTCAGGAGATGATTTTTCAGGATAAAAACTATGAATAGTTCTTCCCTGGAACTCCGACTATATCTATACTCAGTTAAATGGATTTTATCCAAATTTTCACCCTCTATTTCATCCCCTTAGGGGATGATTATCGGGATTGAAGATATCCGTTGTCATATCTTGGATTAAAAATTGATGAAAACTTCTTTTGGTCACCACACATTGATTTTATTTGTTGCAAATTAAGAATACTCTTAGGTAAATTTTATCATTTAAGTTACAGAATTCCTACCAGCACCTTAAAATGTTTATATAAGTAGAATCCATCCTTTGCTATGCCCTTGATAGCTATAGTAACTTTCAAAACTAATATCGAAAAATTAGAAATGTTACAAATCCGATTCCTGAAATGACTTGTGAATAAGAAGACAAAAGATAACTGTAAAAAAGACCACCAAAAACTGTTCAAAATATGTAAAATCTTACCGGTAAGCTCTAAACTGAAATACTTGTTAGCAGTAAATAACCATGATGACCTTAAAGATATACACCTTGTTAAACACAAACATAACACAAGGACAATGACCGCGGGCAAATATGAAGTACCTAGAGTGTTCAATTACTATGGTGATAGGACACTAAAGAAACGCATACCATATATACTGAACACCCTGCCTGCGGACATTGTTCATGAACCTAAAAAAAGCTAGATTTAAGTATTGATTAAAAAAATACCTCATGGATGCCATGTAGAAATCTCCTTTCACGTTTCTACTGGGGCATTCATAAGATAGATCTCAATATTTAAGACACTTCAACATATGTTAATGCTGAAGAGAAATGAGACTGTAATTTTTGACTCCACAGTCAAACTGAAAAATTTAGTTTTGTGGAACAATGTATCAACATATATATGTAACTTTTTGTTATTAATAAATAAAATAAATAAATAAATAATTCTCCGGGACTCAAACTAACTCTAAACCAAATTTCATGTTTTTTTTTCTTGTTTCAAAAAAAGCAATTACATTTTACAACTTTCATATAACTCGCCAAACTGTGGTGTTTGATCTAAATGGGTTCCATCCAAATTTTCATCCCCCATTTCACCCCCTTAGGAGATGATTTCTGGACTAAAAATTATTTTATGTCCTTCCCCAGGACTAACTATCTCCATACCAAATTTCATTTAAATGGGTTCAATCCAAATTTTCACCCCCTCAGTAAATGATTTTTCAGGATAAAAACTATGCATTGTCCTTCCCTGGGACTCCAATCTCTTTACCAAATTTTAACAAAATGGGATTTTTCTCACATTTTCACCCCTATTTCATCCCCTTAGGGAATGATTTTCGGGATTCAAAGTATCCATTGTCATTCTCCGGGACTCAAACTAACTCTATACCAAATTTGATCTATCCGGATTCCATCCAAAATTATACCCCCCATTTCACCCCCTGAGGCGAAGATTTCCGGGATAAAAACTATTCAATGTCCTTTTCCAGATTTTTAACTACCTCTAAACCAAATTTTATCAAAATCCAAATGCAAATTTTCATCCCCCCGTTTTACCCCCTAAGGGGAAGATTTCCGGGATAAAACCTATCCTTTGACCTTCCCCAGGACTCAAACTATTTATATACCAAATTGCATCCAAATCGGTGCAGCGGTTTAAGTAGCTCCATACAAACTTCCACCCTCCGTTTCATCCCCTTAAGGGTTGATTTCCGGGAAAAAAACTACCCTATGTCCTTCCCCAGGACTCAAACTATATCTATACCAAATTTCATCTAAATCGGTTCAGCCGTTTTCACGTGATGCGCGGTCACATAAACAGACAAACAGATAAACAGACAAAAATTCTAAAAACTTTTGGAACATGTTCTGTTATCGATTTTAAGTATCCCTAGCCAATTTTTTTTCAAATATCTTCCATGTACAGACTTTTGACCCTCTTCATCTTTATTATATGTATAGATAGATTATAAACAATTAGGTACAAATCTTACTAGGTCTTTATGGGAACAAATTACTGTATTGCTATGTACCTATATTATACAAAGTTTCAAACAGATGAGAATTGGAAATGGATGAAAAGTAGACATATGTTGAATATTTGAAAATAATATGGAAAGCATAAAAAAAGTGCTATGAGCAACATATTGTTTCAGGCCTTTAAGTTGTGACAGACAGATGGATATTTTTTACCCAAGATATAGAATTTGTAGAGTGCAGCTGGCTCTGGTAGAGTTAGGCCATGTGGAGTAGTGGCCATAACTTGTTTCGTGTCCCACTATAGGGGGAGAGGTTTGCCTAAAAATTGCAGATTTCTTAATTGGTCTATGTGCTAATCCTAGGCAGCATACTAAGTTTAAGCTTCCTAGGACTTCAGGAAATATCTGAAGCACCTATTCAAATGAATGTTCATGTGGCAACATTGTTGCACGACTGGCTGGTCAGGGATTCGAAAAAAGAAACAATTATAATTATGTCTAGATTTTTATCTGTCTTGTGACTAATTCCTTTTGTATAATTTAACAACTTAGAAAAGTTGAAAAACCCCCAACATTACCATTTCATAGTTCATTTTCTCAAAAATGGCTGAACCGATTTTGTAGAAACGTAGCTAAGAACCATCTCGATCACATCAGTTTTCGGACAAAAAAAACCGCATTAAAATCGGTCCACTCGTTTAGGCACTACGATGCCACAGACAGACACACAGACACATCAAACTTATAAAACCTCTGTTTTTGTATCCGAAAAAGCACTTACTTTTTATTTTTATTTACCTATTTATTTCACAGGAACAGTTAATACCAATTACACTTGTGCTAGAGATTCATATAGGGATTAAGGACATAAAAGGCATTTACTTAAATATGTTAAGTACATGTGTAAGAAGTCTTAAACCTATAAAGAGTTATGCACTCACTAATCAATAATCATACATTCTCACAATAACAGAGGCACCTTGACGCGAGCATGGGCAGGCTGTCTACAATGTTAAATACAGTTTATTTAGTTTCCATAGAGCACTCATAAGTTTACCAATACACCTTTCTCCAATCCTACCGGCATTTGATTTCACCGAGATCCAAGAAAGGCAACAAACATGCAACCTTCTTATAGGACTCCTCCTCCTTTTATATTGACATACAATCTTGCATCCCACTTTGCGGGGGGTTGTAGGGTAAAATTTAGATTATTTAAAATTATTATGTACCTAGTCTATGGACCAATTTTAATTTACGTACTAGATTTCACCTTTCTTGAATGTCAGATAGTACCTAAAAGTTTCATGTTTCACCAGCAACTGAGTGAGTGAGGAAAAGATAGACAAACAAAACTTTGTGAGAATATGGTTGTAAAGGTTACCTTATCTTGCATTCGCAAAATAAAGTGACCTTTACATCTATAACCCCTAGGGTTCTCGGCAAACGGATGGAGCAGGGTCAGTTGCATACAAATTCCCATAAGGAGTGGGGGGCTGGGACAATCCTTTTGACCCATATATAGGTCACTAGGAGACGAAAGGTTTTAACAAAAACTTTGAGTAAGCTTGCTAGTATTATCCAGCCAGACTGATACTGTGACGGTTGAAAAATACGACGAAACGCTTCGAGAAAAGGGAGGTTGTGCCTTTTGGCTTGTCTTGGCAGGTGCAGATACAGGAACACGTGTATTCAGGTCAAAATGGGAATATACTAATATAACAATGAGCATACATTATACATCACAATAGCCATTTTAATACTTTACCTTTATCCCCATGAAAACGACCACGCCTGTCTTTTATGACTGTAACTTTGGCGTGACTTATCTTAGACAACCTGGCTAGGGCGACGTCGCCCACCAACCATATGTAAATGCTTTCACTGTTTTCGTTTTCACTCATGATTGTAATGATTTCGGCTTTACCCAAACGAATATTTACGAAAATAAATTACTTGAACTAAAGTTTGGTTTGTTTGACAGGCAAATTCTAGGTACCTAAACTTTGGGAATCTGAGAAGAGTCAAATTAAAGTTTCGTAAATACAAATATAAAATTTTCAGGAAGTAAATTAGTAACGAATTAACTTAAAATTAAGAGTATTGTATCATGTTCACAAAACATCAGGTAATACGTCTACTTTGAAGTTTATTAAATTAAAAGGATGAAGCGGAAATACAATCAACCATAGCGGTAAAATTTGAACGTATTGAAAACATTGACTAAAATGCTGAGTTGCTGAGTTACCAATGCTACCAATCTCTACGAAGAAAGAACATAGTGCTGCCATATTACTTATCAGTTTTAAAGCGTCATCTAGTGTCGAGTAGTAGTACTCAACACTCTGACTACCAGCTTCACTAAAAAATACATAGATGTCAGCAGTAGTTCATAAAATTGGGTTATCAAGAATATAACTTTTCTAATATTTTTCTCTTTTTAATCCCTGACGCAAAAAGAGGGGTGTTATAAGTTTGATGTGTCTGTATGTCTGTGTATCTGTGTGTCTGTCTGTGGCATCGTAGCTCCTAAACGAATAATTTTAATGCAGTTTTAGGGTTCCGTACCAAAAAGGTAAAAAAAGGAACCCTTATGGTGCGAATCTGTCCGTCTGTCCATCCGTCCGTCTGTCACAACGTTAAATATCTCAGGAACTACCTACTTAATTAACACAAGTATTTCAGCATTTTTTGTAAATAATTTTTATACCATCCCTACTTATTCGGACATGCGAACAAAGAGAGAGGATAATATTCAGGATAACCGCTATTGTTATATACCTGTATACCCTGTTATTGTTATTGATTCCGCGGGCTGTCTGCACACCAACGCCTCTATCGGTATAATATGGGATCAGACTTGTGATACAGGCAGGTCAACTTTATACTACCTAGTACTAACTAACTAGGTACCTACTTAGGTAGCTACTTACTACTTCTACTGCTTTGTCAGCTGTCGAACTCACGATAATGTGTTTATAAAAATAAAAGTCTCAAAAACCGAACGAACAAATAAAAAACCGGTCAAGTACGAGTCTGACTCGCGCACCGAGGGTTCCGTACAATTTTTCATACACCATACCTACCCGTCATGTCAGAGTATGTTTGTTTATCAGCGATAGCTTTTTATCACGCGCACCGATTTCGATTTTTTTTTTATTTGAAAGAAGGGACTTTGAAGATAATCTGATAGGAATTTGAAGCTATAAAATTACATACAAAAGTAAGTAAATTACAAATTTAATTAAGAAATTATTTTTGAAAAACATAAAAAAAAATACGCTAGTTAGAGACATTGTTTTATTATTACTGTATTATTTAAGTATGTTACTCTTAATCATATGTAATTATTTCAGAATTTTCGCTTGGTAAACTTCGGAGATAAGGAGGGGGGGGGGGGGGGGGGAGAATGGTATTTTTTTCTACATTTTCCTTAATAAATCAAAATTTAACCACTGTAGAAAAAAAATAAAAACGGTTTTAGAAAGTGCAACTCAAGCCCTTTCATAATGATAGGTACCTACATAGAAACCTTAAGTATCTATGAATCAGCGACAACCAATTATCAGCGATAGCTCTATCTCTAACCTTAGATTGAATATACGGGATATCTATGGATATCTTGGGAACGGCAAGTTAGATACTTACGAAGGAAAAACATATAAGACCGCTCTTGTAAGAAATTCAAAGCGGTATTTCATAAATATGAATAGGCAGATAATGGTTTCATGAATACGCATTCTACCAATCTTATTCGAGAGCAAAATCACATCTCTATAATCTTTCTTTTATAAATAACCTGTACCCTCGGCGACGCTGCACTGTGATTGGTCGATCTCCCGCGAGGGGCGTGGCCTGGTCCCGCGCAGCATCCAATGGTTATCGCAATCTAATGGGGACAGATTATGTAGGGGACAATCTTTATGTAAGTTAGGTATTCTTATCGATTTAGTTTAAACTTGTGTATTGTTTTTCGTTGACAAATTGCTCTACTATGACCTGATTTTATATAATTGGAGCCTGTATATTATGTGGTAGGTATAATTTAATCCCTAAACTCTTCAAAACTTCTGGATGGTTATGGGGTTTCGACAGATCCTGTAGAGGTTTAGGTAAATGATAGGAGGAGATTTTGGTTTTAAGAACAGTCGGGTTTTTAGGGTTCCGTAGCCAAATGGCAAAAAACGGAACCCTTATAGATTCGTCATGTCTGTCTGTCTGTCTGTCCGTCCGTATGTCACACCCACTTTTTTCCTAAACTACGAGTATAAGAGCTATACTGTTGAAACTTTGTAAGTAGATGTATTATGTGAACCGCATTAAGATTTTTACACAAAAATTGGAAAAAAAAACATTAAGTTTTAGGGGTTTCCCCATACACAGAACTGAAAATCAAAAATTTTTTTTTCATCAAACCCATACCTACGTGTGGGGTATCTATGGATAGGTCTTCAAAAATAATATTAAGGTTTCTAATATCATTTTTTTATAAACTGAATAGTTTACGCGAGAGACACTTCCAAAGTGGTAAAATGTGTGTCCCCCCCCCCTGTAACTTCTAAAATAAGAGAATGATAAAACTAAAAAAAATATATGATGTACATTTTTGAACGAGATCTAGTAAGTAGTTTTCTTTAAATACGTCATAAATCGTAAACCGTAATTTATTTTACGGAACCCTTCATGTGCGAGTCCGACTCGCACTTGGCCGCTTTTTTCTAATTAACTAGTACCTTACCTACCAAATTTCATGTTGTAGGTATGTTAAGGGGCTCACAGCTCCTGACCTTCGATCTGTTACCGTCCGTTTTTTCGTGTTTTTTTTGGCTTACCGTATTAACAACAACGGGGTTAACCGAAATAGTATCCCATATTTACTTCAAAACTCATAGTTTTTGAGATATATGGCGTTTCGTGACAAACGCTGTGTGTTGTTTGTCTTGAATAAATGTTTCTTTCTTTCTTTCTTTAAACTTTAGCAGTTTTAGGCCAAAAAACAAGTTTTTTGGACGTAGGTACTTAACTTTTGTAAAAATGAGTTAAAAATAAAAAAAACTCTCTTGGGTTGTTAGAAACGTCGAAAAGGAACAGTTACATGTAAATTTCATACATATAAGTGCATAAACAACATACTAATATCGAAAACAGAGCTTTTTTGGACCATGTTTGAATAAATCATAGAAAAATAAATATACATTTTTTTCCAAAAAACTCTCTTGCAAAAGTAGATAAAGTATTGAAGAACCGATTAACGTTTGTGGCATAAATATATATATTGTAATGACGGAGGAATATCAACTCAAAACTCATCAAAACTAGTCAAAAAGCGCGTGGAACCCCTTAAATAGATTTTGAGTTATTAAGGAGTCAAAAGTGGCTCCAAATGGTTCGTGTAATACACACGGCTGCTGCATCGCGACTTCCTTAATCTAGCTTTGAACTTGGCTGGACACGCTGCCGCGTATCTAGATTAATAATTTCGGAAAACTGAATCGTCATAAAAAATCAATATAATCGTCGAACCTGCACATTAAATTTACTGTAGAGAACAGCCGGACATCCGGACATACGAAAGATTTTTCCGCCCAAGTTGAAACAGAGAACTTCGTTCGCTTCGCTCGGTAGTTCAAAAACATATTGTCATAGGAAATTATAGTAAGTACCTATGTACAGTCAAGGTCACCAATATGTACCTATACACCCACAAACTTACAATAGTAGATTGTACAACAAGTGCATAAAACGCACCATTTTACTCGAGACGTTTATCCATCCGAGCGAGCTTGCGAGCGAGGATAGATATAAAGTCGAGTGTAAAATGGGTTTTATGGACGAGTTGTACACTCTACTTTTCACTTCGATTGCGAGGAAAAGAAACAGCAACACGTAAATATAGTAAATGAGACGAAATACAAATTATAAGTTTATTTCATGAAGTTTTATTGTGTACTTTGGCTGTTGGTATCTTTGCCTTGGTCTTAGAATACGAACGAAACGAAATAAAATAAAGAGGTTGTTGTATGAAGTTAAAGATGTTCGTGTGGCTGTTGCAGCGATTGCCTTGGTCTTCGACGAAGATTTTACTTTATGCTCTAGAGCATAAAAAGCGACTTTATGTCGCCTACGCACGACATAAAGACGAACTTTTAGAGCATGAGAAGTGAAAAAATATGTATACAAACCTTATTGCTACGGAAGTAAGGTTATTGTATACATATTTTTGCAACTTTCGGTATATAAATATTGGTGACCTTGAATGTACCTAGTAATTGTCAGATCAACGGACGTGACCACTAGTTGTGTATGTGTAATGTGTTCCATTTCTTGGTGGCGAGCTGGCGAGTTAGATCGCCAGAGCTACTGAGGTGTTATAACAGCCGGCAAACTTCTTGAGCATTAGATGACGTGGTGGGGGAAGGATTGCGCATCCAACACTCACGATCAAAAAAAAACCGGTCTAGTGCGAGTCAGACTCGCGCACCGAGGGTTCCGGACCACCCCGTACAATAGAAACAACTCCACTATAAACTGACACTCCTAAGTATGTATTCACATTCACATACTTAGTGCGTGTCAGTTTATACTGGACATTAAATTTTCAATTATGTAACTAAAAAAAATCTTTTTTCGCAATTTTTCCTTTATCGTTCCAAGATTCTGAGTTCACGGGAAGTAGGTAATACCCTGTAGGTTTGGATTCCCTTGCGAGTTTCGAAATTTGCGCCATAAAGGCTGTATCTTTTGATTGCGTTGGCTTAGAATTTTGATTTTTTCACAGCTTCAAGGGACAGTAAACTTGAGTATTTGATACAAATTTCAGCTTGATATCTTTACGCGTTCCTGAGAAAAAGGGTCTTGACAGACGGACGGAAAGACGGACAACAAAGTGATCCTATAAGGGTTCCGTTTTTTCCTTTTGAGGAACTGAACCCTAAAAGGACCCCGGTTTTATTGAATTACATTTCTTCGTGTAATAATGTGTAGGTATGTGTTATTTTTAGGGTTCCGTACTCAAAGAGTAGAACGGGACCCTATTACTAAGACTCCGCTGTCCGTCCGTCCGTCTGTCTGTCACCAGGCTGTATCTCACTGATACCGTGATAATTCCAGCTGAAATTTTCACAGATGATGTATTTCTGTTGCCGCTATAACAACAAATACTAAAATAACATTTTATAGATAATGGTACGGAACCCTTCGTGCGCGAGTCCGACTCGCACTCGGCCGGTTTTTTTACTGATTACTAACTACTCGCTTTGGAATGTAATAAAAAGAAAAACTAATTAGCTCAAGCTGTTTGCCATCTACTGTTATCATCTCCTAGCCGTATTCGGCCTCAGCGACTGCTAATCACTGCTGAGTGCTGAGAGCGTCGCTGGTGCGCCCTCAGGTGACTGACATAACCAATTTTTGCGGTGAATGTGCGACCACATTCGCCACACATCAGCACCCCTCCGACATAATTAATATACTGTATGGCCACAGATGGTCTGGCATTTAGCTCATCGCGCTTTGAGTCGAGCTTTGCTGTACTGAGGATGCGGCGAAAGACCCTAACATTCATCCTGTAAGCTAGCACAACCAACAGCGGTAACTAGATTACCTCTAACAAAAATTTCGGCAAGCCGCATGTGGCACCCAGGGCCGTAGCTAAGGGGGGGCATTATGGGGCAATGCCCTACCTTAAGAAACTGCCTGACACAGATTAGATCAAGTTAAATTTTGACTTGCGCCCTACCTGTATAATTAAGGCTGCCCTAACTTAAATTCAACTCTGGCTACGGCCCTGTGGCACCTCGTTGATTTGACTTGCAAACGTCTATGAGTTACGACCAGATAGACTGTACGCTTATTTGCCTCATCGTACCTACCTATATAAAAAGGACAGATGACTCAATTTAGTAAAACTGAAGAGGAAGTAAAGCCACTTGAGACATACCAACAATGCAAATTACACAATTTGCAATTTTCGACATTTATTGCCACACCCCCACAATATTTATTGCCACACCCCCACAATATGCTGCTATAAAAACAGCACGTGTCCATTTGTAATAAGATATCTCCATGTCATTTTCGCATGATATGTTATGTCGACATTGTGACGAGTTATTTAGGCAAGCGCGTATAACAGGACCTATTATTTTCGCATGATATGTTATGTCGACATTGTGACGAGTTATTTAGGCAAGCGCGTATAACAGGACCTATTATTTTCGCATGATATGTTATGTCGACATTGTGACGAGTTATTTAGGCAAGCGCGTATAACAGGACCTATTATTTTCGCATGATATGTTATGTCGACATTGTGACGAGTTATTTAGGCAAGCGCGTATAACAGGACCTATTATTTTCGCATGATATGTTATGTCGACATTGTGACGAGTTATTTAGGCAAGCGCGTATAACAGGACCTATTATTTTCGCATGATATGTTATGTCGACATTGTGACGAGTTATTTAGGCAAGCGCGTATAACAGGACCTATTATTTCACTGAAATGTAAACACTAACACCATGCTTTAAAGCTGTCTCTTCGCTAGGAAACGATGTACCTACCTACCTGCGATACGAGTTAAAAATACTGCGAGATATGTATAATTGAGGGAAAGTGTACATCTGCGCACTTTCCCTTTAAACCTTGAGGATGCAAACACCTTGTCGATAATGAATTATACAAGCCGCTTTTTCGGTTCCTACGTATGCGTACATGAACATGAACTGTCGATTGATCGAATTATTAATTGAAATATTTAGTTGCATGTCATCATATAAGTACCTATAGCAAAATAGCAATGTAAAGTTGCAGAACATTCTTTAAAAACACATTTACTTTAAAAACGAAGTTTAAACCGACTTCCATTCAGTACTTCGCCAAGCCACATGGTACCATGAAAATTTCCACATTTCCTTTCCAATTTACCACAATAACTGCTTTCCGAGAGCAAATGCGTTGATTATTACAGAAAAAACCCATGGCGCTTATTTGAGGAGTTCCGTCAATTCCTCAAGGATATCAGAATTAACACTTCATTAGTTGCTACTTCAACGGAATCATGTCAGAATCTTTGACGTACTTTACATCTTTGAGGAGTTCCAAAAGTCATATATGGTCTTCATCATCAGTTCCACTTCACACACTAAATATACACGAGTTATATTAATAGAAAATATCGAAATCACTACGCGCGTGCCTATAGGTAACATTTGAGGGTTGCCCTCAATTTACCTGGGATCCTATCATCAGATCCTGACTTGGTGACAATGGGACCACCTCAGGAGTATACTCTTACGAATAAAAAAAGAATTTTGGAAATCGGTCCACAAATGACGGAGAAATAGAAATACATATATATAAAAAAAACCTACAGTGGAACCTCCTCCTTTTTTAAAGTCGGTTAATAAGATAAGATAAGACCATTTATTCCAATGTAATATACAATAAATAGTAGCTCTGTGAGCTGTAGAAATCGAGTCCTGTCACTTAAAAAAAACGGAAATCGGAATAAGTGGATCGACAAAAAAAACGAACTAACTAATTATTGTACAGTCACCGGCATAAATATATGATGAATCAAAGGCCGCAAAAATATCTAACACGCTCTTACGGCTCTAGGAATAGAGTTGTCATCAGATATTTTTGCGGCATTTGTTCCATCATATATTTATGCCGGTGACTGTACCTGCTCACAAAATTTCACGAGAATCGGTTGAGTAGACCTGTAGAGGAGAACAGCCGGACAGCTGAACAGACACCGGACACCGGACATACGAACGATTTTCGGCCCAATCTGATGCTAGAACTTCGTTCGCTTCTCTCGCTCCTTCAAAATATGGCATTTTCCTGTGATCGTAGATACTTGTACAGGATTTCATAATAACAACAATTGTTACAGCCGCCAGCTCATTAATTTCCGCAATAAAACGAACTCCGATTTTTAGACAGATTTGACCGGGTTCGATTCCCGGCCGTGTATAAGGGATTTTGTAAAATCATTGAATGCAGTTTTTATTTTTTTTTTAATCTTCCTCGTGATTCATATGAAGAAATATCCGTACATACCTCTTTTAGTTTCAAATTTTCCCTCACTGCCCTGCGTCTTTTGAATAAAACAGCCTATTACCTACTCGGACTCCCGGATACTCGAGCGAGATCTTTCTCGCCTTTACATCTTTTCATAAGCTTTTATTTAGTTTACTCTGCCCCGCTATGTCTGTAGCAATGTACCGACGAGAACTCACCAAAGTTTGTAAGTAAGTGGCAGACTCTCAGTAATTTTGCCTCAGGTGGGACTCGCCTCAGATGAGCCGCTAGCTAGGAACCATCTAGGTGTCAATTTAGGTATACTAGGGGCTCCAGTCACGTACACCAGCGCCTCGTGAACCGACGGGCTGGGCACCCAGTTCGTCGGCCGGCGGAGACAATCGGTCGCTTGTACCGGTCTATAGCTCGTGCCGTCACCTTCCGGTACACTCGCGCGATGAAGTGTTCGATTAAATTATTATTTTTTTTTCAATATTTGGCAGTGATAAAGCCCTGCAGTAGTGCATGCACTAGAAATCTATCGCAAAAAAAGTAAATAGGTTTTCGACTGTAGCAATGTATTTTTATTTCGTAATTTTATAATACTCTGATACTGAAATTATATATTGTATACTGTCTTGAAAAAATGATACCTCGCCGAGTTTTTTACGCCGGTTCTTCTCGAGGCAGAGGTTTTTTTCCGAAGCGGTAATAGTTTATCGACATTCATAGGTGCATGTAATATGCCTAAATTGAAGAATTAATCACTTTTTTACTATTACCTATTATGTAAGTAATAGTGGAATTAATTGGCTAATTAAAACGTGAAATGATCACTGGATTGCACATGCACAGTCATCTAATGAGAAATTATAAAATGTCCATCATTCCCGCGACCAGTGAGTGTTGATGCTGCCACGCACGCGGCCTCACAGGCATGCCATGCGCTTGCGCATCACAGCTTAGAAGCCTCCTTAGGGCGAGCTTCCACCAGAGCTGTGCGAGGTTGCGAGATGGTAAGCGATGAATAAAATAAAATTAAAATAAACTGTTACAAAGTAAGTCCAATTATGTCCACTTTGACAATAGCTTCAACAATATTGCTATTAAAATTTGTAACAAATTAAGTGACCAAATAAAGCATGTAAGCAGTAATGTAGTGATGTAAGAAGTTTTGAAAATAAATTAAAGAAATATTTTATAGATAGACCCTATTATACAATCAATGAATTTTTTGCCAATGCACTTGACTTATTTAATTGTGACTACTATTTATTTATTTTTTAACTAATTGACATTTATGAAAAATCAGCTTAATTTGTATTTTACTTATTTTTTAATGTTTTACTTATAATTTACTTATTTTACTTTGCAATGTATATCGACATTTGTAAATAATTTTACTGATTTTATTATTATTATTATTTCTACCACTATAACATCTCCGTGTGTAAGTGTGATATATCCTTGTATTTCTGTATTTGCATGTAAGTACTTGTACGTTAAGCAAATAAACATCTGAATCTGAATCTGAAAAAATGCACCAATAGAAAGTGATGCGCGGGCGCCCGGCAATGCAATTTTTTCCTCGCTCACCGCCTCGCAACCTCGCACAGCTCTGGTGGATGCTCAACCTTAACCCTAGACTGGGCAGTTTTTCTTTAAGTGCGCATTTTTTTGTCACCTTTTGGCATTTTTTTAAACGATTTGTTTGTTCAGTACAGCGCGGCTGGATTTGAACCAACGATGTAAAAAAAACTATTTAAGGAAAGAAGCCTTAATCTAGTTCAATACACCACAATTAGGTTAATCTAAGAAACATACATTCTTCCAAAGTACGCCACGTTATGATAAGGTTACATCACTGTTAAATAAATCTTCTATACCTACCCCCATCATAAATTGCATAAATTGCGCAAATAACATTACACACACACCACCCACACACACACACATTTGTATTTATTATGTGACCTCGCTACCACTGTTGCGCG
Organism: Epinotia brunnichana; assembly: GCA_963854355.1. NCBI lineage: Eukaryota > Metazoa > Arthropoda > Insecta > Lepidoptera > Tortricidae > Epinotia > Epinotia brunnichana. Next base: position 10,128,649 of record OY977956.1, read on the forward strand.
CGACTGTCCGGGCGGCATCTGTCGCCAGTTTTTGCCGTTCCATTAATTTCGTCTCGTTTTTTGTCGCTCGTCGCTTTCTTATTGCTTCGAACAGGTTGATCGTGAACTTTTACCTTTTGTACTTTAGTTGCCCGCTGTAACTACTGCATTAAACATTTATGGCTACTAACGACCACTGATCCGGTCCGACGGACCAAGTATATTGGACCACCCTTGAAGGACCTATAGACTTCGTCCACGTTAAACCTACTTTTAAATGAGTTTAGACTGACATTGCCACCGTGATTTATAAAAATAAAAGAAAATAAATAATTTTAAAGTATTTTTCATCACACTTGCTCGTAAAGGGTGTATTATAGGCAAGTTTATAGAGCAGCTATACCCGATTTAACTCCCGCGGGAGTTATGGACTTATAACTCCCTAGGGAGTTATGAGCTTGTGTGTGATCTGATTGGTTAAAAACAAATCAAACAAATTGGTTGGCAAATCTAGTTGGCCGCGCGTCACAAGAATTCTTCTCTGTGATTGGTTGAAAAAAATCTAGCAGGCCATGCGGTGCCACGCCCCCTCGCCCTCCTCAAATCTGTAAATGAAGTTGTCAATTTCGTCAATTTTTGAGTGGTGCGGTTGTAGGAAACTTAGATTTTTCTGTCTTTTGTAGTTATTTATTTCCTCGCAAATGTGATGAAAAACATTGTGTGTATCACGGGCAGTAAGGGGATTACAAACTCAACTCATTAAAAGCCCTCCGCCTTTGGCGTCGGGCTTCTAATATACTCTCGTTAGTAATCCCCTTCTTACGGCCCTTAATGCACAATGTACTATTAATTATCTCCACACAGATTGCGACAAATGACACCCAGCCACGAGAAGAAATGGACTTGTGCTAATCTAACCCGACATTATATTATTTTACTGTACCTAGTAATTATACCATTCACAATTTCTGACATAACAATTGCTAGAACACTTCAAGAAAATTCAAAATGCTATATCATATGCCTTGCCTACCCTCCGCTTGCGTGAGCTTATGTAAGCATGTGATTTTTAACCGACTTCAAAAAAGGAGGAGGTTATATTATGTTCCACTGTACGTATTTTGTATTATTTCTCTGTTCCTGTGAGTAAAAGAGTGAAAAATGTTGGTGCTTTAAGGGTTGATGATTTGGGGAACGAAGGTAATAATTACTCATTCTAATTTGTTTACCGACTTCAAAAAAGGTCCTCCTTCCACTGAATGTATTTTATGTATATTCGCTCATTTCTCCGTCAATTGTGGACCGATTTCCTAAATTCTTTTTTTATCGATATAATATACTTCCGAGGTGGTCCCATTGTCACCATGTCAGGATCTGATGATGGGATCCCAGGGAAATTTAGGGCCAATTTGATCTGAGATCGCAATTTTGGAGAAGTGGTGACGAAGACCTCAGATGACTTATGGAACTCCTCAAATATGTAAAGTACGTCAAAGATTCTGACATGATTCCGTTGAAGTAACAACTATAATGAAGTGTTAATACTGAGATCCTTGAGGAATCGACGAAACTCCTCAAATATTATCAGCCCAAAGATAGCGACTTGGGTTTTTTCTGTAATATTTAATCAACGCATTTGCTGTCGGAGAGCAGGTCCCGTAGCATGGATTATCACGCGATAAGTGACAAGATAAGAGCGTCGTCTCGTTCTATCGAACGGTGTCAGCCAGGGACGGATGCTCTATCATGATACAGGCCATCCATGCTACGGGGCCAGTTCATGTGGTAAATTGGAAAGGAAATGTGGAAATTTTCATGTAGGTACCTATATGGCTTGGCGAAGTACCTACTGAATTGAAGTCGGTTTAAACTTTGTTAGGGTTCCGTAGCCTAATGGCAAAAAACGGAACCCTTATGGATTCGTCATGTCTGTCTGTCTGTCTGTCCATCCGTATGTCACAGCCACTTTTTTCCGAAACTATAAGAACTATACTGTTGAAACTTGGTAAGTACCTAGATGTATTCTGTGCACCGCAGTAAGATTTTCACACAAAAATAGAAAAAAAAACAATAATTTTGGGGGTTCCCCTCCCCATACTTAGAACTGAAAATCATTTTTTTTTTTCATCATACCCATAATCCCATTTATGGATAGGTCTTCAAAAATGATATTGAGGTTTTTAATATTTTTTTTTTCTAAACTGAATAGTTTGCGCGTGAGACACTTCCAATCTGTGTGCCCCCCCCCCCCTGTAACTTCAAAAAAAAGAGAATGATAAAACTAAAAAAAATATATGATGTACATTACCATGCAAACTTGCACCGAAAATTGGTTTGAATGAGATCTAGCAAGTAGTTTTTTTTAATACGTCATAAATCGTAAACCGCAATTTATTTTACGGAACCAATTTATTTCATGGGCGAGTCCGGCTCGCACTTGGCCGCTTCTTAGTTAAGTAAATTATTGATAAAATATAAACCGTTACAAGTCAAAACAAAAACTTACATTCTATGTCAATTGAATTACTAAGATATGGTTGTCAACGACTACACACGTCATCCACTACCTAGTTACTAAGTCGTGCCCGTGAGTCTCCGGGGGACACTGAGAAAGCACGAGTGTAGGGTTTATGTCTCCGTATGGTAATAGATCCATATGACCGAAGAGCGACTAGGTTATGGTGAGATTGTGATCATTACCATGCCCAGGGGACGTAGGTTCGTGGTCTTCTCTCCCTCTCACTGAGCATAAGCGTGAGCGAGATGGAAGTGCGTGTTTGGAAGCGCGGATATCATGTTTTTTAATTTTATTTTTTGTGCATTTTAATAAATAAAAAAGTAATAGCTGATTTTTCTCAAACATGACATTGCCGATTTTTTAAATCAATTTTAATATGTTTAGCTGTTGTGCATAATTTGTTATGATTTTTTAAAGTGTATTTTAGACCTGATTCGTGATTTTTTTCTATCGAGCGAAAGTCAAAAACTCAGGATTCAAATAGCTGATTTCCCTCGAGAAAGGCCTCAAGATTGCTAATTAAATTTAAAGCAGCCGTGTTATAATCCAAACAAAAGCTACGATTTTTTAAATATCAGTTTTTGGAGCTCACGTCGCCTTAACACTTTAAACTTAGTACAATATTTTAAACATAACTTGCTGAGGCATAAGTCATCTGGGTGCAATCCGTGTTGAAACTTTAGGAATAAAGTTGATAAATGTCGCATAACACGTGTACCTAGATAATATTTAAATATGCTAATTTTTCTCAAAAAACACCACTTGGAAGATTTAACTTGTCTACAAGTTGAATCTTATTAAGCTGGTACTGCTGAACTGAGAGCCGTTATCTCACATATTATTGGTCAACACCTCTTCCTCGTTTCGTGTTATCTTCCTCCAGCAGCTCAGCGGAGCGGCACGGGCGCGAGACAGGATGCGATTTGAACCAGTTTTCGAGCATCCTTTAATGACGATTTCAATTAGACAGAAAAAAATGTTTGAGTTAGCTGGATGTTGCGTTAAATTGTGTAGCACGAGTCAAATTAGCTTTTTATGTTGGCTGTGCTTTTTATTGTCATCGGTACTTACGTCAGCAAAATCTCACCAGAAACACATGTACCTAAATAAGTTTCAGTGAAAATAAGTTTCTCAGTTGTCAAACATTTTTTGTACTAGTTTTTCTTGCCATCTGTACTTTTTTGCACAGTTACCTCATTAAGACGATTCAAACCAATGATTTAGTATATACACACACAATCAGCAGGAAAAAATGGCAAGACAAAACTACTGCCTTATCGGTCTTGTATGATTCTAATGAATCTTTACGGTTTGTCAAATGTAGTTCATTGGTGAGTTCCTATGAAGTGCAATCCTACTCGTCAGCTAGGTGTAATAGTTATTTGTTATACAAGGGTGCAAAGTTGTATTTTAACCGCGAGTGTGGAATTGAAACACGAGCTAGCGAATGGATTCTAGGGTTGAACCACGAGCCAGCGAATGGATTCTATGGGTGAAAATATAGGTTCAAAAATAGAATCCTGAGCGAAGCGAGTGGTTCAAAAATAGAATCCTGAGCGTAGCGAGTGTTGCAACACACGAGACGTCAAAATAACTTGCACCCGTGTGTAACACAAATTTTTTCACCTCACTAAAGCGAGGAAAAAAAACAAAAAAGTAAAGTAACGAAAAAATAAAAAAATAAATATTAATAAGGGGGAAAAAAACATTAAAAATGAGAAAAAAAAATTAAAAAATGAAAAAAGAAACAAAATATTACAAAATTAAAAAAAAATATTTAATAAAGAGGAAAAGAGAAAAAACATTGAGAAACAAAAAAATAACATTAAAATAAAGAAAAACTTTTAAAAAAGGCAAAAAAAATTTCAAAAAACATTAAAAAAGACTGATAAAAGAAAAACGAAGCAATAAAATAGAGATAAAACATATAAAAAAGAAAAAAGTTACAAAAAACTTAACATTAAGAAAAAAAACGTAAAAAATGACAAAGACAAAAAACAAAAAAAAACGTAAAAAGAAAAAGTTACAAAAAACATTATATTAGGAGCAAAAACGTAAAAAAAGACAAAAAAAGACAAAAAAAACATGTAAAAAGGGTTGTTTTTTTTTTTTTAAATAATGGAAAAAGAAAAAAACTTTGAAAAACACATATAAATCAATAAAAAATAAAAAAAAACATTACAATATGGCAAAAACATCAAAAAAATATAAGAGAATTTCAAAAAACCTTGAAATAATAAACAATAAACATTAAAAAAAAAGGAAAAAACGTATAAAAAAGAGAAAAAAGACCAAAAAAACATCAAAAAGAAAAAAAACATTCAAAAAGAAACAAAACATCTATAAAAAGGAGAAAAAAGCAAAAATAATGGAAAAAAGAAAAACAAAGCAATAAAATAGAGACAAAAACATAATAAAAGAAAAAAAGTTACAAAAAACATTAAAATAAGAGAAAAAAAAGATGAAAAAAGAAAAAAAACTTAAAAAAAAACATTTAAAAAGAGAAAAAAGTGGAAAAACCACAAAAATAAATCAAAAAGAAAAAAACATTAAAATTTTTTATTTTTTTTTAAGTGGAAAAAATAAAAAAAAACCTTGATTAAACACATTTAAATCAATAAAATAAAATAAAAACATTAAAATGTAGACGAAAACATCAAAAAATAAGTTGAATTTCAAAAAACATTAAAAAAAGAAAAAAATAATTAAAAAAAAAGGAAAAAAACGTATAAAAAGACCAAAAAAACATTGAAAAGAGAAAAATAATACAGAAAAACATTCAAAAAGAAACAAAACATTTAAAAAGAGAAACAACATTTTTAAAAAGGAGAAAACGAAAAAAGATTTATAAAACAAAAAAACATTTAAAAAAGAAAAAAAGAATTAAAAAAATTTAAAAAAAGAATAAAACATTCAAAAAAAAGTACCTAAATAAAATAAATCTGATGGGCGAAAAATGTCCTGTCTGGACTGGCCTTTACATGTTATTATGTTTAAGAAAGTAACTAATAATAACACGTTCGGATTTCAAATATTCTTTGCACTCTTGTGGATAAAATACAGTTTTGCTATCTGTTTTTAAAGAATAAAAATGGGCTTTCCGAGCTAGTGAGGTGAAAAATATTATACTAGTGGCTCTGGAAGCTCTTCGAAAGCACGAACAATTTTTTTTTGCACGAACAAGTCTTTTGCTGAATTTCCAGATGCGATGCGACTGAAGCGTGGTGAATGGTAATGTGATAATTAAATGCAACAGAGCGTTGACACCGCATTTCGTCTCACACGTAACTGTGTGACAATTCGCCTCGAACCAATATTAAGTCCGGTCAGACTTACCCGATTATAATACCTACAACTTAGAAAAGTTGAAAACCCCCGACATTTTCATTTAAAAGTTCAATATCTCAAAAACTGCTACACCGATTTTGTTGAAACGTAACTAAGAACCATCTCAATCACGTCAGCTTTCGGATAAAATACCGCATTTAAATCGGTTCATTCGTTTAGGAGCTACGATGCTACAGTCAGACACACACAGAGACGCACAGATACACAGAAACGTCAAACTTATAACACCCCTCTTTTCCGTCGGGGGTTAAAAAAGAGTTGCGAAATATTATGAAACGCATGATATCTGCTAACACCCCAGTCACTGTAGCCGAATGGCAAGGCACGCGTCTTACAATGAGGAGGTAGTGGGTTCGAATTTTATAAAAAACACCATTTACCACAGGTTTTAACAAAAAAAACTTGTGCGAAACATCATCGGATATTAAACAGTATTTTTTTGGCGAAGAACAACATCGTGAGGAATCCGGTCTAATCCCAACAAGTTTTCCCTCTGGATTGGAAGATCAGATTGCAGTCGCTTTCGTAAAACTAGTGCTTACACCAAATCTTGAGATTAGGTGCCAAAGCCGCCCCGGGGCTCCTTTAGGATACAACCGGGAAAAATGCTACGATGATAATGATCTGCTATTAACACCCCACCCGACTCTTATTTGTCTTGTTGAATTTCCAGTGTTCCAATGACCATTTCAGCGTGGCGCATGGTAATGTGGTCATTACGCAACGGTGCGTTGACACCGTCTCATCTCGCACGTAATTGTGTGATAAATCCGCACGCGCCCGTAATTGCTCGGTCAATGTCAGATGACTCAGAGGCTTGCTCTCGATTTTAACGCCTAAGCTATAAGATATCGCGATTATGAAGGATTTACATAGCGTTTATACCGCTCGGATAAATAATAAAGGCATGTATTTAACCAGGCATCTAAAAAAGAATAAAAGTCTAACCTTACCTATAATAGTAGGTAATGTGACTGTGCATAATGCATAATTATGTACAGTTACATACACTACTTTATCTACCCACATATTATAAATCTTCAATTATGTGTTTTGTACCCATTAGAATAACCGCCATTGCACCGCCATGGCCGACTAGATTTCAAATCATGACCAATAACATCGATATCGATGTTATTATTATTGTTCATACATTATAATAACACTGGCACAGATAAAGCGCTGATGTTACGTTACTGGTTGCAATAATGGTGGTCATTATATATGGTTTCCGAACACATTATTAATTGGCAGCTAAAATAATAACTTGGCATCTGTTCCCCGGTTGACCAATATTTTAGATGCTATAATTTGTTATTTTTGTATGCCAAGTAAAATAGGTATGCCAGTTCATCATATTTAGCTACCCGAATAATATCCCAATAATATATTGCTCATGGAAATACCTTGCCGATTTGTAGGGTGTATACTTGCCCGTGCCGCATCTTAGCCGAGAGCAGTCGGAAAATGGTGAAAATGATGAAAATGATGAAAATGATGAAAATTGTGCACCGGCACAGGCAGGCTCCTTAACTCAAAAAATCTTTTAAATTTAAGATTAGTAGTTAAGATTGTAATAACCCTTACTTTTTTATTGCAATAAACAGTTATTTTTTTTTTTAAATATTATTTACCCTACTGCTCCGTCCAGATTTTTTATACACTGTGGGCGCGGGGTCTACCATCATATAATTTTCTGAAGACCTCTGTAGCCTAGTTGGTAGTGACCCTGCCTACGAAGCTGGAGGTCCCAGGTTCGAATCCCGGTAAAAGCATTTATTTGTGTGTTTAGCACGAATATTTGTTCCTGAGTCATGGATGTTTTCTATGTATTTAAGTATATATTTATCTATATGAGTATGTATACCATCGTCTAGTACCCATAGTACAAGCTTTGCTTAGTTTGTGTTTGTGTAAGATTGTCCCCAAATATTTATTATTTATTTATTTATAAAAATATTTATTTACCCCATCGACCCGCTATCCGCTTCCCTCTTGACCCACCGGCGCGCGCGCACGCTCCCGCCGCCGCGAGATGCGCGCGCCGCGGCAGCTGACCGCGCTACGTTTTTACTGTCTACTCGTCTTGATACTTAATATTATCTTGAGCAACGATTATATTGTCTTCACACGGCCTTCACTTGCGTAAAGTTTGTAATTTGTGGTGTATTAGTAGAAAAAAATCTAATCTCCTTCCTCTACTTAATTGGCACAGTCTGAATGAAAAGGGAGGCGCTAACGCTAAGTCTTGACAGCAAGTTCTGCTAGCCCACCTGGGGACAGGGGTGCATGTAATAATCTTGCATGCTAAATTTTACCTACTTTCCGGAGAAAATTTAAAATTGTGCATGTTTATGTTCCTAAACCAAACGACACCTAGTACTTAAGGTGACAAGCTAGTCTGATGATGGAACCCAGAGAATAGGTACGTTTCATCACCATCATCGGTTTAAGCCTGAAAGGGTACCAAACAAATGGACAGACAGAGTTACTTCCGCGTTCATAATATTAGTATAGACATAAAAGTAAGAGAAATAATGAACACAGACGCAAGTATCAAGATGTGGTGGCGCGGCGCGTGCGGCAGATGCGCACAGCATCTGTTCGCGCCAACCTGTCGTCCAGCTGATCGAGTCGGCTTTCTTTTTTAGCCCAACGATTTGTTTATCGACGGATTATTGGATTTTTGACCCTACTGTACAAATAGTGGCGTAGCGCCTTGTAACTGCTATCATAGTAAACTCGGGGTGCGACCGCTTTAGCCTAATATTTTTTAGTAGGTATTGACTAGTGGACCACTAGTAGTGGTCTATCATTGGAATCTCGATTCGGGTATATAAATAAATAAAATAAATAAATAAAATTGATTTATTTCAGGCAAAGACCCATATTTTAACACAAGGAAACAAAAGCAATAATAATAATAAAACAATCGACACAAACACTTACTTAATATTACATATTTGCATATTTGCAACACTGGGCAAAGATCATTACCTTATTTGGCCAGTGATGATCTTTACCCAGTGTTTTGTCATCGGGCAGTCCAGGCGCTCAGCAAACATATTCAGGATGGTGTTAGAACTGCCGCGCACTCTGCTCAACAGAGACGCAACTCTCTTCCTTCTGATGGCGTGGAAGCCATCAGTGTGCGCCTCTGCGAACATACCCGACGCGCTACAGTGTCGCGGCAGTTTCATCAGCATCCTGAATATGTTATTATATTGGACCCTGAGCGTATTGTACGTGCGCTGCGTATGACTCACCCACAGGCTGCTGGTGTAGAAGGTCTGGCAATAAGCCCTATACAATGTGACTTTAACTTCTTTCGTGCACCGAGCAAACCTGCGGGCTATCATGTTGCCTCTTACGGCCAAGGCCCTCCTCTCTCTCTCTATATCCGTATCATCTCTCAAGTCCGGCGTGACCATATGCCCCAGATATTTAAACTGGTCTGCCACCTTTAGAGCAACGCCGCCCAACACTACCGGAGGCACAACTGTCGGGTTATATTTACTTGTTTTAAATATAACAACTTCACTCTTTTTAGAGTTGTACCTCAGGCCATGTTGCTCTGCATAGCTCTCGCATTTGCTTACCAGCTGCCTTATTGCATTGATGGAGGGACCCAGCAGCACCATGTCATCAGCGTAGCTAATGTTATTGACACTGACACCGTCAATATGACATCCCACATGCGTACTGCTGAGCTCCTCGATCAACTGGTTAACATAAAGGTTGAACAGAATAGGCGACGACAGCCCCCCTTGTCTGACACCACACTGAAGCTTATACTCTTCGGACATTGTATTCATCCATCTCACATGATTGACCTGGTTACCATACCAGTATTTTAAAAGTGTAACACATTCTGCTGGCACGGTCGTACGGCTTAGTTTTTGCCACAACAGATGGTAGGCAACCAGGTCAAACGCCTTGGACAGGTCCAAGAAGCAGGCATAAACCGGTGTTTTCCTGTCCTTGTAGTACCCGACAGCCCGCTTAAGACACACAATCGCCGTTTCCGTGGACAAACCGGGTCTAAACCCAAATTGTGCATCATGCAGTTTTATGTGAACTTTAAGCTGTTCATTAAGCAGGCTATCGAGCACCTTAGAGGCAATAGTAGCTAGTGATATGGGTCTATAGTTTGTGATGTCAGACACGTCCCCCGTTCTGTTCTTGGGTATAGGTACAACAACCGTCCTCATGAGATGATCCGGCAGATACGCATGTCGCAGGCACAACGTAAAGAACATAGCCAACACGCGAGGAAGATGGACTCCAGCATATTTGAGATGTTCAATGCTGAGACCATCGTGCCCCGGAGACTTACCGCGCTGCATAGCCTTAATGACCACTGCCACATCTTTGGCAGATATTCTAACGGTACTGCCTCCCACAATGGTCCCACCATCAAAAACCTCCTGCGGTCCACTTACAAGAGGTGATTTTACTGTGAACAGCTCTCTAAAGTTGTTGGCTATGTCCTTCGAATCAACCACGCCACCGATGCTCACAGGGACCCCGGGTCCTACGTTAAGTTTCTTGGTGTTCTTCCAGAAGCCTTTGAAGTCCTTCGCCGCATGGTTCATTGCTAGGATGTCTGCTTTTATTTGAGCCTGCCTATCCTGACACCATTGCAGCTTGGACTTAAAAAGCCGCCTACTCTGACACATGACTTCATAGATAGGGCCCGAGGAGGGCTTCCCAGCTTCTACCCACGTTAGGAATTTTTGCCGCGCCTCCCTGTGAGCACAAGCTACGTGTCTATTCCACCCCACAATATATCCCTTCTTCCTTTTACATTTATTTTTCTTGCTTGACCGCCTGGCTGCGTTGGTAATAATATCAATTATTTCACTATACAATTTGTCCAATACTAATCTATGTTCTAAGATACTACACATACTATCAGCACACAACATTAACTCAGGGGGAAAGTGCAACCCCTTCAGTCGATCATGACAAAGGTTATGATACATTTCAACCTGATCACCCTGCCTATCTCCCCAGATTACACCGTCCTGGGGTGGGGTTTGTTTATTATTATTTTTAATAGGCACGTTACCTATATCACATTCAATGACTAGCGGCAGGTGGTCGGACCAATACACGTCTTGTTTCACCCAAACATTTAATACGGTATCCCGAGCGGATCCTGTGACGATGCAGTGATCCAGCCACCTGTTACACCCATGTGCCTCACTCACGAAAGTGTATGTACCAGATGACACACCTAGCCTCTCTAAGTCAATACAATACCAGTTCTGATCCGCACAAAATTGTACTAACTCATTGTAAAATAGCTCTTTCGGATGCGCGTTAAAGTCGCCAAGTACATACACCATTTCCGTGTCTGCGTTTTCTTCCATAATTGCATTTATTTCCCCTAAGCATTCCGTAAAAATAGGCAAATTATCCACCAAATTAACTGGCATGTAGACACTAAAAATTATCATACATTTATTATTTAAAGATATTTTGATGGCCGACAACCGTACATTGTCACTTTTAAGAACAGTGACCGCCTGAAATGCACTCTTTCTCCATAGTATAGCGACACCCCCATGTGGTCGGCCCGTTAGGTTAGTATATTTGTGTGATGAGCACGACTATTTGTTCCTGAGTCTTGGATGTTTTGTGTGTTGAAGTAGGTATGTATTCATCTATATAACCATAAAGAAAATTTATTTATGATATATAACTCTGGCTGTCGTCTTTTCACTGCTAAACTACTGAACCAATTGTTATGTAATTTGACATGTAGAAAGCTTAAAAGCCCAAGAGGTGAACGTAGCCTACTTTATTTTTTGAAATAGTGGGTCTAAAATGGGAATTGAACACATACCGAAACCCAAACGGGCGAAGCCGCGTACCCAGTTAGTTTATATCTACACTAATATTATACTTAAGGAGGAAAAGTCCGTGTGTTTATATCTTTGTAAGTTTTTATGCATGGGGTAGCATATTTTATCCCGATGCTTTGGTTTTCTTTGCAATACGCGAGCGAAGCCTCGCGGGTAGCTAGTAAAGACATAAAATAATTTAATGTATTATTAGTATCGTATGTATCACGACATTTGCGTACTTCAGTCGCTTCCTCCGGTTAGCAACTAGGCTAGCCTCGCTATAGGGGAATATAGATTGGAGGCAATCCAGCTGCCACCCACCTGCTCTCCATCTTAGGTACAGGTCGATGACCCGACAGTGGGGTTGGTTATACATTTCTTAAGTCAGTGAATCGGATTGTGTGGATTTAAGCCCCTAAACGAAAAGAGTTCTGTTATGAACCCGTTGATTGTTATTAGAGAGGTAGAGCACACCGGAATGTCATCTCGCTCATATTTAGAGCAGCCCAAATGGAGAATACTTACGCCTTAAAGAAGACCGAAGGGAAATAATACCACTACTTGGTTTGTGGGTATTTGGTGTTGTGTACCTGGTGGTGAGCAGCCTTACTGGAGAAGTGCTTCCGCCTTAAAGAAGACCGTAGCCAAATAATACCACTACTTGGTTTGTGGGTATTTGGTGTTGTGTACCTGGTAGTGAGCAGCCTAACTGGAGAAGTGCTTCAGCCATAAAGAAGACCGTAGCCAAATGACACCACTACACTACATGATTTGTGGGTATTTGGTGTTGCACCAGGTAGGTGGTGAGTAAGGTCGCCAGAGTTGCTGAGGATGCGCTGTGTTGAGAGTAACGCATCTTCTCTGGCTGTCAAAAAAAATTCAAATCAGTAACGCGATTGTGACTCCTCTAGAATCTGGAGTCGTAAGTGTCCATAGGCGACGATGGTGCGTGGTGTTTTCTTGCCATCAGGCAGGTCGTATGGACTTTTTTGTACTCGTCGATTAAAATCTGTGTATTAAGATTTCATAGAGAATATTGCAACGTCACTCTTTTCATAGTTGTAGTCCATGTTACTGTCGAAACAATCGAAATAACTGTTTCGATACGCTCCAGACAACCGAAAAAAAATTGAAAATAGAACTAAAATAAATTCGACCAATCACGTGGCTGCTTTACCGAACTGTAATGAATTGGTCCAATAGAATCGCTTTGATTATTGAGTTAACTCGTTGATGTCGTACGCTCGTTGATGTCTTTTAAGATATCAACGAGCGTACGAGCGATAGGCTGCACTTCGTTTCAACAGTATCGAGTTTGTTTAATTAGTTCAGTTGACTCGTAGAAAATTAATTCTAATGAACTCGTACAAAAAGTATTGTTCACAATAGTGTTATAATCAAGCTTTTTAATCTCGTACCTTACTTAGGCCACTCAGCAAGCTCCGTGGCCTAAACACGGTACTCGACTAAAAAGCTCTCTATTATAACACGATTGTGAAAAATACTATTTCTACAGTCGGGTCGTACTATAAAAATAAAAGCGGCCAAGTGCGAGTCAGACTCGCACATGAAGGGTTCCGTTAAATAAATTGCTTTTTACGATTTATGACGTATTAAAAAAAACTAATTTCTAGATCTCGTTCAAACCAATTTTCGTTGGTAGTTTGCATGGTAATTGTACATCATATTTTTTTTAGTTTTATTATTCTCTTATTTTAGAAGTTACAGGGGGGGACACACACATTTTACGAATTTGGAAGTGTCTCTCGCGCAAATAATTCAGTTTAGAAAAAAATGATATTAAAAACCTCAATATCATTTTTGAAGACCTATTATAATAATTTGAGTTTCAGTTCTGAGTATGGTAACCCCCAAATCTTACTGTTTTTTTTCGATTTTTGTCTGAAAATCTCAATGCGGTTCACATAATACATCTACTTACCAAGTTTCAACAGTATAGCTCTTATAGTTTCGGAAAAAAGTGGTTGTGACATACGGACGGACAGACAGACAGACAGACAGACATGACGAATCTATAAGGGTTCTGTTTTTTGCCATTTGGCTACGGAACCCTAAAAATCTACATCAAAATAAAAGCGCATTAAGGGGACGTAGGTTCGTGGTCTTCTCTCCCTCTCACTGAGCATAAGCGTGAGCGAGATGGAAGTGCGTGTTTGGAAGAGCGGATATCATGTTTTTTAATTTTAATTTTTTGTGCGTTTTAACAAATAAAGAAGTAATAGCTGATTTCCCTCAAACATGACATTGTCGATTTTTAGAATAGTACATTATGATACAAGTGTGCTATGTTGGTCATTACACTCGAGTCGGTTTTTAAGCCTGAGCCGAAGGCGAAGGCTTAATGGAGACGAGAAGTGTAATGACCAATGCTCACGTGTTTCATACGACGTTTTTCAACACATTTGCGAGGAAAAAAAAATAATAAAAAATGAAAATGTTAAAAGATATGTAATGAAAAGGCACTAGTGCGATAATGTAATGTAAAAGTCACGGCATGGGTAATATTCTGCATTATTTTGCTAATATTTAAAAAGATATGTAATGAAAAGGCACTAGTGCGATAATGTAATGTAAAAGGCACGGCATGGGTAATATTCTGCATTATCAGTGTAAATACGCTGTAATAAGACCTACTTTACGAGCAGGTGTGTTGAAAACAAATTTTTCAACACACCTGCTCGTAAAGTAGGTCTTATTACAGCGTATTTACACTGATAATGCAGAATATTACCCATGCCGTGCCTTTTACATTACATTATCGCACTAGTGCCTTTTCATTACATATCTTTTTAAATATTAGCAAAATAATGCAGAATATTACCCATGCCGTGACTTTTACATTACATTATCGCACTAGTGCCTTTTCATTACATATCTTTTAACATTTTCATTATTTATTTTTTTATTTTTTTTCCTCGCAAATGTGTTGAAAAACGTCGTATGAAACACGTGAGCATTGGTCATTACACTTCTCGTCTCCATTAAGCCTTCGCCTTCGGCTCAGGCTTAAAAACCGACTCGAGTGTAATGACCAACTTAGCACACTTGTATCATAATGTACTATAATATGTTTAGCTGTTGTGCATAATTTGTTATGATTTTTGAAAGTGTATTTTAGACCTTTGTTCGTGATTTTTTTTTATCAAGCGAAAGTCAAATACTCAGGATTATATAGCTGATTTCCCTCGAGAAAGGCCTTAAGATTGCTAATTAAAGTAGGCCTGCTCGTAAAGTAGGTCTTATTACAGCGTATTTACACTGATAAATGAATTATCGCACTAGTGCCTTTTCATTACATATCTTTTTAAATATTAGCAAAATAATGCAGAATATTACCCATGCCGTGACTTTTACATTACATTATCGCACTAGTGCCTTTTCATTACATATCTTTTAACATTTTCATTATTTATTTTTTTATTTTTTTTCCTCGCAAATGTGTTGAAAAACGTCGTATGAAACACGTGAGCATTGGTCATTACACTTCTCGTCTCCATTAAGCCTTCGCCTTCGGCTCAGGCTTAAAAACCGACTCGAGTGTAATGACCAACTTAGCACACTTGTATCATAATGTACTATAATATGTTTAGCTGTTGTGCATAATTTGTTATGATTTTTGAAAGTGTATTTTAGACCTTTGTTCGTGATTTTTTTTTATCAAGCGAAAGTCAAATACTCAGGATTATATAGCTGATTTCCCTCGAGAAAGGCCTTAAGATTGCTAATTAAAGTAGGCCTGCTCGTAAAGTAGGTCTTATTACAGCGTATTTACACTGATAAATGAATTATCGCACTAGTGCCTTTTCATTACATATCTTTTTAAATATTAGCAAAATAATGCAGAATATTACCCATGCCGTGACTTTTACATTACATTATCGCACTAGTGCCTTTTCATTACATATCTTTTAACATTTTCATTTTTTTTTTATTTATTTTTTTTCCTCGCAAATGTGTTGAAAAACGTCGTATGAAACACGTGAGCATTGGTCATTACACTTCTCGTCTCCATTAAGCCTTCGCCTTCGGCTCAGGCTTAAAAACCGACTCGAGTGTAATGACCAACATAGCACACTTGTATCATAATGTACTATTAACGCAGCCGTAATATAATCCAAACAAGAGCTACGATTTTTTTTAAATCAGTTTTTGGAGCTCACGTCGCCTTAAAGTTAGCTGTCGTCGTTAGCTGGGCTCAGCAGCATGCATGTGGGGTGCTACATTGATGGTTATTGTATGAATAACATCAGCTACGCCGATGACATGGTGCTGCTGAGTCCTTCTATCAGTGCACTTAGAAAACTGGAGACAGCATGTGAGGGGTTTGCTGAGGAGCACGGACTGCAGTATAACCCGAAGAAAAGTGTTGTCATGGTTTTCAAGGCGGAGAAAGAGAAGCAGCCTACTTTTGTGGCTCCTGTTGTACTGCATGGGACCACCCTGTCGGTGGTTGAGGACTTTAAAAATCTGGGGCACATCATAACACGTGATCTGAATGATGACCTGGATATAGAACGGGAGCGCAGGGCGTTGGCTGTCAGGGCTAACATGATTGCCCGCAGGTTTGCTCGATGTTCCACTGAAGTTAAAATCACACTGTTTAAAGCGTACTGCCAATCATTTTACTGGAGCAGCCTGTGGGTAAGGTACACTAAAAAAGCCTATAACGCCCTGCGTGTACAGTATAATAATGCGTTCAGGATGCTGTTGGGACTACCAAGGTGGTGTAGTGCCTCGCTCATGTTTGCGGAGGCCCGCACAGACAGTTTCCAGGCACTTATGCGAAAGAAAATCGCCTCGCTACTGAACAGGCTTAGAGGAAGCTCCAGCAGCATCCTGGGGGTCATTGCTGACAACTACGACTGCCTTATTTAAATATACTGGGTCAGCCAAGTGAAAGCAGTTGCTCAATTTAGAGTTAAGTAGAAATAAGTACCTACATTTAAATATGAGCATAACTAACCTAGATTAAGATTTAATACTAACATTATATGGATATTGGAAATCTGAAATAAATAGTAGATTGTACAACAAGTGCATAAAACGCACCATTTTACTCGAGACGTTTATCCATCCGAGCGAGCTTGCGAGCGAGGATAGATATAAAGTCGAGTGTAAAATGGGTTTTATGGACGAGTTGTACACTCTACTTTTCACTTCGATTGCGAGGAAATGAAACAGCAACACGTAAATATAGTAAATGAGACGAAATACAAATTATAAGTTTATTTCATGAAGTTTTATTGTGTACTTTGGCTGTTGGTATCTTTGCCTTGGTCTTAGAATACGAACGAAACGAAATAAAATAAAGAGGTTGTTGTATGAAGTTAAAGATGTTCGTGTGGCTGTTGCAGCGATTGCCTTGGTCTTCGACGAAGATTTTACTTTATGCTCTAGAGCATAAAAAGCGACTTTATGTCGCCTACGCACGACATAAAGACGAACTTTTAGAGCATGAGAAGTGAAAAATATATTTAATTTAATTTAAACTTATTACTTACTCGGAGATTGAAACATACATTCACACACCGATTCTACTGACAATTGACATTGCAATGGAGTCTGACTGGATTTTCTTCGGGGATCGAACATAGGACCGCCGACTTCGCTGGCTCACACCCAAACTTTTCTCCCGATGATGGCAAACAAGCTTTATAGGACCTGCTTACATTGAGGTATAATGTACTAAGTACTAACGTAGGTACTAGAGATGACACGCCGAACAAGAAGTTAACGCTACGCGTTGCGGTCCATGAGCTGCACCGTCTCAGTGTATTCTATGACAAGTTACCCTCCCCCCGCATGCGCCTCGCATGCGCCCCGCGCTGCCGGCCGGCGCACATATAATGTTCGTGTTGTCTTCTCTAGTACGTTAGTACATTATACCTCAATGCCTGCTTATGCCTGCTTAACCCTGCAACTCGAGGAACTAACGACGTCCAAATCCAGGTAAATGAAATGCATGATTTGCCCTAATATTCTTTGTGTGATTGAACTAATATGAATCACAGCAGTCGCGTCATGCGTCATGCTGGATAGTTCGAATATTTTATTTCACTGCAGCCAGACAGTGACTCACACGCACATAAATAAACGCACTTTGATACGCACATGACAGGTCGATTATTTGCTTACTCAATAGGGCTTAAAATATTACGTACAGTACGCGGCACACAAGTTTGCGTGTCTGAAGTTAGCCTCGAATCGCCTCCCGCATACCCGTCCGACCCCTCTGACACCTTTTCGGCGCTACTATTAGCTAACATCAGACGCGCAAACTTTTGTGCCGGGTACTGTAATACCTACGGTAGGTAGGTAACCTACCATAGAAAAATATCTGAATGTGCGTGGCTCGACCCGCGCTTGGCTGGTTTAAAAAGCGGCCAAGTGCGAGTCGGACTGGCACATGAAGGGTTCCGTAAAATAAATTGCGGTTTACGATTTATGACGTATTAAAAAAAAACTATTTACTAGATCTCGTTCAAACCAATTTTCGGTGGAAGTTTGCATGGTAATGTACATCATATATTTTTTTTAGTTTTATTATTCTCTTATTTTAGAAGTTACAGGGGGGACACACACACACACACACATTTTACCACTTTGGAAGTGTCTCTCGCGCAAACTATTCAGTTTAGAAAAAACTGATGTTAAAAACCTTAATATAATTTTTGAAGACCTACCCACACGTATGGGTTTGATGAAAAAAAAATTCTGAGTTTCAGTTCTGTGTATGGGGACCCCTAAAATTTAATGTTTTTTTTTTTATTTTTGTGTGAAAATCTTAATGCGGTTCACAGAATTCATCTACTTAGGTACCAAGTTTCAACAGCATAGCTCTTATAGTTTCGGAAAAAAGTGGCTGTGACATACGGACGGACAGACAGACAGACATGACGAATCTATAAGGGTTCCGTTTTTTGCCATTTGGCTACGGAACCCTAAAAATACAATAAAATGTATGATACGAGCATAACTAATTTCTAGATTTAAGAAAAAATATAAAAAGTACCTACTTACTTACCAGGTAATTACTTTCAATTTTGACTATTATACTTAGTTCTGATATTAGACTTGGGCATATTCTTGTAAGTAAGTGTGAGCATTATGTGTGTGTGTTTATGTAGATACCTACCTAAGTATGTACATACGTATAAGAACATTATGTACAGAGTTAAAATATCGAGGGGTCACAGGAATAAGTATAGGGTGATCCCCGGTGTCCATCTTCCAATTGGCTTAATCTCATTAGAATCACATAAGCGACGCAAGGTGCGCCTGCGCGCACCTGCGGAGTCGACGCACTCGCGCGCCGGCATATAAACAAAATGGCGCGTTTCAATATGAACAGTATGACACATACGCTCTTTGTCTATGGACAGTGTAACTACGGACATTCTTTTATAACAAATGCGTTAGTTTGTTTACGATGATGTTTTGATTAAGAATAATTTTTTGCTATTATATTCATACTCTAGCTTTTGAGTCTTCTTCTGATGCCACCATTTCACCTCCTTCTGAAATTATTTCCGGGAAACATATTCTGTCGTTTCCCTCTATCTGAGAATAGTGCGACTTGTATTACGAACGATGACAAATGACAAATTCCCAGATAGAGATGAATAGAGATAAAGTTTTACAGATAGGTAGGGGAAGGTGGCCTAAAGCGGGCACCGTGCCCAAAGCGGGCACTGTGCTGCCCTTTTACTACACTGGCCGCACTCTTACTTTAAATGCCGTTTATAGTAAGAGTGCGGCCGTTAAACGCGACAGTAGGTAACAGTGGCGCCCATGAGAACGCCTTTCGTACGTCGTAACGTCTATACCTAACGGCTTTTCTATACCTAACGTTTGTTAGTTTCCATACGCTGTTTATTAAATAAATACTTAAGGCGACGTGAGCTCCAAAAACTGATTTTTAAAAAATCGTAGCTTTTGTTTGGATTATAACATGGCTGCTTTAAATTTAATTAGCAATCTTGAGGCCTTTTTCGAGGGAAATCAGCTATTCGAATTCTGAGTTTTTGACTATCGCTGAATAGAAAAAAATCACGAACATAGGTCTAAAATACACTTTAAAAAATCATAACAAATTATGCACAACAGCTAAACATATTAAAATTGGTTCTAAAAATCGGCAATGTCATGTTTGAGGGAAATCAGCTATTACTTTTTTATTTATTAAAATGCACAAAAAAATAAAATTAAGAAACATGATATCCGCGCTTCCAAACACGCACTTCCATCTCGCTCACGCTTATGCTCAGTGAGAGGGAGAAAAGACCACGAACCTACGTCCCCTTAAGTTAATAATAAATCTTGCGAATTCAATCTCGATCGGTTCTAAAATTGAATATAATATGGTTCATTTTGCTCCTAATCCCAATGTCCCGAATGTTAGTTTTATTATTTTATTTATTACTCTGTTTACCTGCGCCGCTAAAACCCATATTCATTAGGTAGTCCGCCATTTGCATGTATTACAGCGCTCGAAATGGCGACGACAAAGGAGCGGAAACGCGATTCAATCGGGGGTGCTTTTGATAAAAACTGGGGTGGTTATGCTGATTGTTTTAGTATTTTAATGTGATTGTGGGAAAAACTGAACTTATAACGAATGTGACAATTTGAATCAGTAAATAAGTTTCTGTTCAAAGATGTAAATTTTGAGACCAGATTTTATTGCACAGTTGCTTACATTGTCCTGAATTTAGCATCCTGAATGACCTAGGAAGCTGATTCAGGAAGGTGTAATCGCATTTAGCTAGTAAGGATCCTCAATCTAGATTATTCTAGATGCGATTACACCTTCCTGAATCAGCTTCCTAAATCATTCAGGATGCTAAATTCCCCGCTTCTCCGCTTTGCTTGTAATAGTTTGTAATACCCGCTTAATAACGAAGGATTTATCATGTACAGTTGAGGCAGGCCATTTAGCTAGCTTCTGTCTTTATGAGACCAGTGTGCAAAATTACACCTCATTTGGTCCAAGATGGTTGAATTTGGTTTTCAAGTTTTGTATCCAACAACTGGCATGCCAAGTGCGAAAGTTAGTTATGCGATAGCCTGTAATTATAAAGGGTCTCTATAAAGTCAATCGTCACAAGAACTAGTTGTACCAGCCATGTAGTAGCCATCACATACATCGGAGCAAACAAGCACGTCACAAACATCGGAACACACCTCTATTTTCAAGGCATTAGGGTGCATGTGCCGATATTTTTGAACACCTAAAGTGCACCTATGTATGTGATGGCGACTGTACTAAAAATCTGGCTTCAGTGCTATTGAAACCCAGTGTATGGATAGTCATCATCTAGTTCTCTGAATCGACCGTTAGTGGTCATCGTTCTAGCTGGTTTAGCATCCGAACCAGGCATTAACAGGCCACAAGATGACACGGACAAGAGAACCCACGCATATCGCTGGCGGTAAATTAGCAGAGGCACTAAAGCGGTATCGGAACGGAGTAAACGGCAGCTATTCACGATGTACCTACGTAGCATGAAGTCTAAAATCAACATTCCTCATCATGTCAGCCGACGTCCACTGCTAGGCTGTTATTCTGAACGTGCTTAGTCGCCTCACCACAAACCAGTGTAAACTAGACCTCTGGGCTGTTATTCGCTACGCGTTAATGCGGCTCACCCCGCCGGTCACCCGTTACGAAACTAGGCCTCCACCTTCGCTTAATTACTACGCATCGCGGTGTCAAGGTATAATTGTGGGTGAGCGTTGAGGTGAGCTTAAAACAAGTTACAGAATAGGGGGGCTGATTACGCCTACTTACTACGAATAGCGGCGTCAAGATATTAGAGGTGACGTGTGAGGTGAAGTTAAAACAAGTTACAGAATAGCATGGCTGGACATATGCCTACGTAACATTCCTATGTGTACTAAAATACTACATATTCCTTCGAAAATCAATTTTATCCGCGGTAATATACCCTATGTCCATCGGGAAAGTCCTTTCTAACAAACAGGTGATATATTTTTTGCGAGAGGATGAGTTATTCTAGAGATAGGTAGCCCTCTCTCTACATCCAATCTTCAGAACTCATAAAGTTAAAACCTCACAGACATTACATACATACATACTTACATATAATCACGCCTCTTTCCCAGAGGGGTAGGCAGAGATCACGGATCTCCATTTGCTACGATCCTGACAAACCACATTCGCTTCACTCACTTTCATAACATTTCTCATACATGCTCGTCGGTTCAGGGTACTTTTGACCTGGCCTTTTTGTAAGATTTCTCCAATTTGATCGGAGAAAGTTCGCCTAGGTCTTCCCCTTCCAACTTGCCCTTCCACTCTTTACAATAGTTAATAATACCTGCCTACCTATAGAATAGAAGATGAAGCTGATTACTACAGATAAAGGTACCTACCTACCTATTTAGTACCTAACTATACCTATACTTACCTATAAATTAAAGACAAATAATTCGATGTTTGTATACCTACACAATGAAATCGAAATTAGGTAGGTACCTACACTACACTAAACGATACCTATAGTAAATAAAAAATATTTCCGGCCTTGTAAACGTTAACATCCAAATCGACTATAATTAGACATTTTGTAGGCAAATTTTAGAATCACTGCAACGTAACGGAAATTAGAATGACATCCAGCTACATTTTTTTACCAAACTTAAGGTTGTTGGAAAGATCAACGGGGTTAGCTTTTATAAATTGATCCCCGTTTTTAAAGAAACTCTGTACTATTTGATGTCATTAAAAAATGGGTTGGTCTGAATGATTCGGAATTTAAATAATCAGTTCCGCTATCAAATGTTCTTATTAGGATGTTGGACGGATGTACAGTTTTTGAAACAAAAAATAAGGGTGAGACAGGTAGAAATTATAACGAGAATACCGGAGGCATGACAAACAGATAACGTTTTCTTAATGATTTTATTTATTGTTATTGATTGTCTGTGGCATCATAGCTCCTAAACGAATAGACCGATTTGAATGCGGTTTTATGTATCCGAAAGCTGGCGTGATCGAGATGGTTCTTAGCTACAAAATCGGTTCAGCCATTTTTGAGATATTGAATTTTAAAATGAAAATGGGGCGTTTTTCAACTTTTCTTAGTTGTTAATTACCAATGTAGATAGATTCTCGTTTGTTTTTACTAGCTTTATATAAACTTGCATTGTTTCTTGAGCTTGCATCGACTGCGATAATTTGATGATAGAGACAGAAGGTGGTCATAACAAGTTCTAAACTATAGGCACAAGATAAACCCGTCGTTTCAATTTGGAATTTGGGACACTCTCAACGAGTATTCGTATTCGTTTATTCATGCCGTTAGTAGTTAACGCCTGTGCAAACTAACTACAACTTAGAACAGTTGCAAAACCCCCCAAATTTTTTTTTTCAACCATCCCGAGCAATTCAGCTTTCGGATAAAACAAACCGCATTCAAATCGGTCCATTCGTTTATGCCACACACAGACACACACACTGACACACAGACACGTCAAACTTATGTATAACACCCCTCTTTTTGCGTCGGGGGTTAAACACTTTTTAACCCCCGACGCAATTTTAATAAAAAGTAGGTACTTGGCGATAAAAACTTGTACTTACCAAAAAATCTTTTTTTAACCGAAATTGATTTCTACCCAAACTCTCGTCACGGCGGCTCTTTCATACGAAGGATTATACTCAGCACGTAAGTGTGGTTGTATGCGATGTGTTACCGACCGTGTCCCCTATGTCCGGCCGGAAAGTAATCCGAGAGGATGGGAAGCCTTACGCCACCACATCGCTTCCACTCTCCGCTTTACTATAGATATACTACAGACGTCATTTGTGCATCTCTTTAGGTGTACGAGTGCAGTCGAACGGATATAAAGTAACTAAATAGAATTTGGGGCTAAATTGTTACGATTGTCTTCTTCTTCTTGGTCGTATCTTCATGTCTGAGGGACGTGACGTCTACGGGTGACTCTTTAGACATATGCTCCCCAGGCCGTCGATCTTGAAAAGATTGTAGGTAAATGTTATGATTTTTTCGAAAAATGGGTGTAATTTTTTAACATTCACTCGGAGGACGTGGATCGTCCCAGCAATAAGTTTCTTTGAAATTATGTATACAGATTTTTTGTCATTTGATACCATTTTTCGGTGTGATATAATTATATATCCGCGCACACATGCGCATACCTACATACTTCGAACTTCGAGCAACACGGCCTTCCTAGCGGCCTTAGCTATGAATATTTACAGTCAAATAATTCTGTCATTTGACACTAATACATAAAAAAGCGGCCAAGTGCGAGTCGGACTCGCACATGAAGGGTTCCGTTAAATAAACTGCTTTTTACGATTTATGACGTACTTATTAAAAAAAACCTACTTAATAGATCTCGTACAAACCAATTTTCGTTGGAAGTTTGCATGGTAATGTACATCACATATTTTTTTTAGTTTTATCATTCTCATATTTTAGATCTCATTATTGTACAGGGGGGAAACACACATTTTACCACTTTGGAAGTGTCTCTCGCGCAAACTATTCAGTTTAGAATAAAATGATGTTAGAAACCTCAATATCATTTTTGAAGACCTATCCAGATACACCACAAATATGGAAATGATGAAAAAAAAATTTTTGAGTTTCAGTTCTAAGTATGGGGAACCCCAAAATTTATTGTTTTTTTTTCTATAAAATATATATAAATCTTAATGCGGTTTACAGAATCTACTTACCAAGTTTCAACAATATAGCTCTTATAGTTTCGGAAAAAAGTGGCTGTGCCATACGGACGGACAGACAGACATGACGAATCTATAAGGGTTCCGTTTTTTGCCATTTGGCTACGGAACCCTAAAACTGACACAATACACCGAAAAAACGTGTACTTAGACAGAGGGGAAATGTTGCGAATGCCTCCTCCCTCCGTGTTGCTCGAAGCCTCCTCCCTCCGTGTTGCTCGAAGCCTCCTCCCTCCGTGTTGCTCAAAGCCTCCTCCCTCCGTGTTGCTCGAAGCCTCCTCCCTCCATGTTGCTCGAAGCCTACATTTACCAACTTCGGTGTGATTGTTTTGATTCCTGCAAAATCAGTGAAATTGTTATTGTCGACAAAAAAAAATAAAAAATTGGGGGACAATCTTACACAAGCCGACCTAGTCCCAAACTAAGCAAAGCTTGTACTATGGGTACTAGACGATAATATACATACTTATATAGAGAAATACATACTTAAATACATAGAAAACATCCATGACAAAGAAACATCAAAAATCCTTAATATTTTTCTAGCAACTAACTATGCAAAGTCAAAGTGACCGGTCCTGCCCACCTGCCGCTGGTGCCTGCTGGTCCGGTCACTTTGGCACTCTTTGGGGGAGGCCTATGTCCAGCAGTGGACGTCTTTCGGCTCAAAAGATGATGATGATGTTGATGGTGCACAGTCAGCATCAGAAATAGCTACGCATACGAAGAGGTCAACATGATTTACACACGTATAGGTATTTATCAAGGGACTAAGATCTTGTTTAGATCATTTTCAGCATCTCGCCCGCGTAGATTCTTTTGGAACATAGTGTTGTGAGCTAGAGCCTCAAAGATCCGAGCCGTCAGGGCTAACACGACTCATCTCAGTACTGCAGAACGCTAGTGTTAGACTAACCAAACGGCTAGAGTCTTCAAGGCTCGGCCGAGCGGTAAATCACAACATGTCAGCTTCATTATGGCGGTTAGTGTGATAACCTCATGCCACTACGGTGTGCGGAGCCGCGTACAAACGCCGGTGCGGTGCAACGTGAAGTACCGTGCGGAATTTCTATACACACTGAGGTACTTACTGGCATACAACGCCGCGAATCGTCGCTCCGCAAACCGAAGCGGGATGCGCCGGCAGTGTGATTATGATAAGTGATAACCACCTATGAGCTTGCCTGCATCCTCCGTTCCCATACGTCACCAGTTATCTCTGGCGGGAAGCTGCGGTGGACCGCAGCGCGGTTGATAACCGTTGTTCTCATGCGTCGACTATCAGGTTGTTATCGCCGATTTGCCCTTTAGTACACGAATGTCATTAGCATAAAGCAGTCCCAGAAGTATTTGATAACGATAGTTGCAGATTTGACTGCCTGATTTTGATGCACTAGGTTGTAAATCAAAACGCAGTCGAATATGTTATAAAGCTTTCTATTAACTTGCAATGTAAATATGTGCCTAACTATGTATGTAACTATGTATGTATGTGTTTGTTAGGGTGGAATCTTGCAAGTCAATTTTGAAGCAGATATCTTCAACCGATTGAGCTGAAATTTTGGGAAAAGGTATAGTTTGCATGACAATTTAATATTATGGTACCATCGAGCCGATCTGATGATGGAGACAGAAGGTGGCCATGGGAATTCAGTTTCTAACCGACCGCGACGTAACCCCGTTGAGTTTGGGCTTGTTAGAATCGTCTCAATGAGTAGTTGACGATACACAGAAAAGTACAGTTGGCAATAAAAGCTTGTTCCAAAAATGAAATTTTTGTCAGAAACTTATTTTCCCATGCAAATAACGAAAATTAGATCTACCTAACGTAGGTACCTACGTACGAAACGTTACTCAAGCGACCAGCAGAATACAACACCACGTATGTGCAAGAAGTGTTGTTATTGTGGCTGTCGTCTTCAGTAAAGTGGAGCTAGGTACTTCCCTTGTTAGGTTGGTCCGAATACGATTAATTGATACGTAACAGAGTTGCATATTAAATACCGTGCCGTTAGGAAGCCTGAGTTGTCTAGGTAGATGCCACTACACGCTTCGCAAGAGTGTTGTAGGTAGGTACTCGTAATAGGGAAGTGATTGAAATATTTAGTGGCCGACACGGATTGTTCCGATACCTCAGTTGGTTAGTAGCGATAGGCCGGGTATGCCTGTGGTCACCGGTTCGAATCCGGCTTGGAGAATAAAATAAATCAATTTTGCCTTTAATTTGAAACTTATGGATTGCATAATGTTAAAAATATAATAAGTAACAAAGTCTTACCAATAAGTAATAGCTGGCATGCGGGTCAAGTACCCTGGCGGTGGCGGGTCAGTGACAGCACAGATGCGCGCGCATCTGCGCCAGAGTCGCGCTCGGGCGGCTCTAACGTCTTCGATGTGTCGTGGGGGCGTGTTACACCGCTACTTATGTTTCAGCACTACTACCTAGGATTAACCCCAGCGAAAACGAGGGTGTTATAAGTTTAACATGTGTATCTGTGTCTGCCTGTGGCATCGTAACTCCCAAACGAATGAATCGATTTGAGTGCGGTTTTTTTCATCGAAAGTCTTGTCTGTCGTGATGGTGTTGCTCTTATTGCGACCTATGTTGTGTTTTAAGGATAGTGCTAAATGCGACATGGTGTCCTTTTGTCAAGATGTCATATAATCGCTGTTTAAGTATAGTAAGTATTTTGAAGACAGTTCTATGCTGGGTGTCAAGAGTGATAATCCTGCAGGTCGATCACGTAACGCATTGTACGAACGTCGGGTTGGTCTAAATGTCAGTTTTTATATGGAAAATTAACAGTTAAATGGTACCGACGCGCGTTCGGAACGTTACGTGATTACCCCTCGCGGAGTAACGAATTATCTTGTGCATCTCTGGTGGATTCACCTTTAATTAGAAGGTGATCTAAGTAGGTATACAAACAGTTGTCTTCATTCTAATTAGAGTAGGTATTAGGTATCCCAATTTCGTTCCTTAAACAGTGACAAATTTTCTTCTTCAAAATTACTAGGTAGATGCTGCAGAAGCACACATTTTTTCTTGAAACCGTAAAACTATGCAGTGTTGCAACTCAAGTTGCCGCTTTATAGTCAAGAAGGGAGGGTGCTAAGAAAAGGTTACATAATTATTATAGGCCGAGGGCCGGCGGTCCAGTTGGCATACGGTGAAAGTAACCGCAGACGCTCTCGGACTATAATTGTGAGTTTTAGTATTGAACAATAGGCTTTCTTTTGTACTGGAATGTATAAAGCTATGGCTGAATACTAAGTGGGCGACGAAAGCAAATCTTGTATGAAGGATCGCGTGGTAACAGGTTTTTGGGCGTGAGATGTTACCGGGGCATTATTTGTCACGTGCCAAATTAATATGGTGCCGGTATTCTGTCAATGTTACCGGGTCTTATCAACGGAACTAAATGTTCATAGAGACTGTCGAAACAGAATATCACATGCCATAAGCCCGCCTTTTGTAGGTACGATATCTTTTATTTTGTGCAATTACTAAAGGTTGTAAGTATATCTCACTGCAATAGCTCTATATTCCCCGTGTGGTGTCGTTTGCATATCGTAATAGTCGACTATGGTAATAAACTCTCCCATTTTGCTCGAGGGCTAAAATATCTCGTTTGCATAGGATGCCTTCAACCTACTCAATCTACTATTTAAAAAAAACAGTTATGGCAGAAACATTTACAGACAGCACACTTCACTTCGTACGGGCGCCATAATATCTCGTCTGAAATGGGTGGCTTTCAACGCTTGGTTAACAATCTATTACTAGCGGCTGCAAGCTGTAGAACTCGCGAGCCCTTCTTTTGTCAATATATTTTTTATATTTCGAAAAACTGTATCGACCAAAAAAAACTGTATATAATTATTGAACCTGCTCACAAAAATTCACAAGTATTCGTTGGGAACTGCGACCTGTAGAGAAGAACAACCAGACATCCGGACATACGAAAGAGTTTTGGCCCAAGCTGAAACGGAGAACTTCGTTCGCTTCGATCGCTCTTTCAGTTCCCTGTGTACTTTGAGCATTGCGACAATCGTGGCTATATCTTACCCATTAATCATCAAATAGCTAGCTTATCTCAGTTACAAAACAGTGTAAGCGCCGTGAAATCACCATAAGTTTTTTATTTTTTGTTTTCGCATGTATCGAAGGCGCACGCGCGCACCAGCTGCCCCCCAGGTGTAGGGTTACGCAACGTATCGGTTTACCGTTTATTCTCGTTTTACCCTTTTTTGGGTGATTAGCGAACGGTCACGTCACTGGACAAGTGTTTTTACCTTTCAGTGGCGGCTTATGAGTTACGAGAATTACTGATTCGGTAAGACGAATGTGGCATACTGTGGAAGGTATCCAATTTTTTTTAAGGTTAAACTCCAGTTTTTTTTAAGACAAACAATAGGTTATAAAATAATAAGTATTAACTAAACTAATTATTAAAAACTAAATTAAATATAAAATACAACTATAATATTAAGTATTGTAATCCGATTAATAGTCGTTGAAGAGTTCCATTTAACTTGATGGTACCAAATTTATACAGTGCAAAATCTGTATTAAACATAATTACTTGCATTGCAAACCATTCGACTAATATTTGATTAAATTGTTACACACCTAATACATACATACTTAGTAACATGTGAAGTTAATACAAGGCTTGTAATAAATATCCGTAAAAAAAATCATTTTTGGTACAAGCTTTATTGCGGACTTTGATAGGATTCTATGTAATGACCCCAAACACTACCGGTTTCTTTTGTGTAGTTTAGGAATTACGACGAAAGCGAAATCTTGTATCTTACTGTCTCCATTACCAGACCTTATGCTCTAAATCTGGCGGGCGAGCATTATCACACGTCTTGTGTGTACCAAATTCCAACTTGATTGTCCTCCGGAAGTTGTCAGATTTGACCTAAAACGAAATCCAGTTCAATTCCAATTCGAACTGTTCCCGCTAAAAGTAACGGTTTCTAACGTCCGCCCTTATGTCTCAGGACACCTGACGACCAATTACAGGCACAAAGGGCGCACGTGTGCCCAAGAAAGTTAACGGCGTTCTTGACTAGTAAGAGGGTGGTTTGGGACTAGTGGCGAGTCATGCTAGTCGGTTGCGTCAACAACAAGTAATGTTACAAATTACCGCCAAAACTGCCCTGTGGGATTTGCTGGTTTGACTTTATTTATGAATTTAAGCCATCAATTCCTATAGGTATGTATACCAAATTTCATCTTCCTATGTCAAACGCTCTTTGAGAAAACTGCCTGTGAGCTGTCACAGGTGGACAGACATTGGGTTATCCCATAAATGTTCCGTTGGACCATTTTTAGGGTTCCGCACCTCGAAAGGAAAAACACGGAACCCTTATAGGATCACTTTGTCGTCCGTCCGTCCGTCCGTCTGTCAAGACCCTTTTTCTCAGGAACGCGTGGATGTATGAAGTTGAAATTTATATCAAATACTCATGACTACTGTCCCTTAGAGCTGTGAAAAAATCAAACTTCTAAGCCAACGCAATAAAAATACATAGCCGTTTATGCCGCAAATTTCCGCAAATTTTCGAAATTCGCAAGGTAATCAAAACCTACAGGGTACTTCCCGTGAACTTAGAATCTTGAAATTTGGTACAAAGCAACGTCATATAAGATAAAGGAAAAATTGCGAAACCAGAAAATTTTTAGTTACATCACTGAAAATTTAATATTCAGTATAAACTGACACGCACTAAGTATGTGAATACAAACTTAGTGAGTGTCAGTTTATAGTGGACTTGTTTCTATTGTACGAGGTAGTCCGGAACCCTAGGTTCGCGAGTCTGACTCGCACTTGACCGGTTTTTTTAACTGCATGAACCCTGAAAACATTCTCTTAGCACTTCTTAGTGCTCTGTGCAACGGAGCACTTACAACTTGTAATAAGTATTTGTAGGTATGTGGTCCGTTTTTAACCGACTTCAAAAAATAATTTTGTCGGATTTTTTTTTATTTTTACGAGCTTTCTATTAACTAGCAATGTACTTATGTAGGTACCTATGGTAAGGTAAGTATGTAACGAAAGTTTGTCTGTATTCAATATAATCTATTTAATAAGAATGTTCATGTCGACTTTCCCCCACTTCGATTAGTTGTATCGTAAAAAAAACGAAAATACAATCATTTGCCCGCGACTTCGTCCGCGTAGAACTCGTTTATATCGTAGCTCGATACAAACTTTCACCCTCCATTTCACTTTTAGGGGTAGATTTCCGATATAAAAACTATCCTATGTCCATCCCCGAGACTCAAACTATCTATATACCAAATTTGATCTAAACGGAGTCCATCCAAAATTTCACACCCCATTTCACCCCCTTAGGTGAAGATTTCCGGGACAAAAACTATCCAATGTCCTTTCCCAGAACTTAAACTACCTCTAAACCAAATTTTATCAAAATGTAACCCATTTTTACCCTCCCCCGTTTTAACCCCTAAGGGGAAGATTTCCGGGATAAAACCTATCCTTTGACCTTCTCCGGTACTCAAACTATTTACTCGTATATACCAAATTTCATCCAAATCGGTGCAGCGGTTTAAGTAGCTCCATACAAATTTCCACCCCCTATTTCATCCCCTTAGGGGTTGATTTCCGGGATAAAAACTACCCTATGTCCTTCCCCAGGACTCAAATTATCTCAATACCAAATTTCATCCAAATCGGTTTAGCCGTTTTCACGTGATGCGCAGTCACATAAACAGATAAACAGACAAAAATTCTAAAAACTGTTGGAACGTGTTCTGTTATCGATTCTAACTATTCTAAGTATCCCTAGCCAACTTTTTTTCGAATATCTTCCATGTACAGACTTTCGACCGTCTTCAGCTTTATTATATGTATAGATAGATGGTAAAAGCTTATAGCGAACATAAATTGTTGGTCAAAAACAACACTGGCCTGCAAAAGAAGGTATATAACACTCATAAACGTGACGATAACTAAAACTGCTATGCAGTGTGTGTGTGTGTGTTCTTTTGCAGGCCAGTGTAGTTCCCCGCGCGGCGGCGCGGCGCGGACAAAGGAAGTCGCTCAGATAGGGTGCGCGGGCGACGGGCACCGACACCTGTGTGCAGCCTTCTTCATACTGGCCCTCTTATTTTAGGATCATAAAACAGAATTTGTCTCCGAGACCGCCCGAGTGAAGTCCCGTATAAACGTCCATTCCTCGTAACTTCGGGGGATGATTTTCGGAATACACATTTTATAGGTTTTGGATTCTTGGCTGTGATGGGAGTGTTTTAATTGTTTAATTCATTTACCTTTTTCACCAATATTTTGATTTGATTTTCAGATTGCATTCCAAAAATGTAAAATACCGAACTGTGCAAGCTGAATAAAATCTTGTAATAATTCACTTTAAAAACAAAGTTTTAATCGACTTCAATTTAGTGGGTACTGCGCCTTATTTGAGAGTTCCTTCAATTTCTCCAGGGAAGGATGCCCTTTCAAACAAA
Source organism: Epinotia brunnichana (assembly GCA_963854355.1). Taxonomy (NCBI): domain Eukaryota; kingdom Metazoa; phylum Arthropoda; class Insecta; order Lepidoptera; family Tortricidae; genus Epinotia; species Epinotia brunnichana. The sequence continues at coordinate 10,160,607 of OY977956.1, forward strand.
ATACTTAATTAAGGCGACGTGAGCTCAGAAAACGGATTTTTAGAAAGTCGTAGCTCTTGTTTGGATTATAATACGGCTGACCTAAATTTAATTAGCAATCTTGAGGCCTTTTTCGAGGGAAATCAGCTATTCGAATCCTGAGTTTTTGACTTTCGCTCGATAGAAAAAATAACGTACTTAGATCTAAAATACACTTTAAAAAAATCGTAACAAATTATGCACAACAGCTAAACATATTAAAATTGGTTCTAATAATACATCCGGCCAAGTGCGAGTTGGACTCGCGCACGAAGGGTTCCGTACCATTATCAAACGGCAAAAAAATCACGTTTGTTGTATGGGGGGGCTCCCATACAACAAACGTGATTTTTTATTTTGTTTTTAGTATTTGCTGCTATAGCGGCAACAGAAATACATAATCTGTGAAAATTTCAACTCTCTAGCTATCACGGTTCTTGAGATACAGCCTGGTGACAGACAGACGGACGGACGGACGGACAGCGAAGTCTTATTATTAGGGTCCCGTTTTACTCTTTGAGTACGGAACCCTAAAAATCGCCAATGTCATGTTTCAGGGAAATCAACTAATACTTTTTTATTTATTAAAACACACAAAAATACCTGATATCGACGCTTCCAATCAAACACGCAATTCCATCTCGCTCACGCTTATGCTTAGTGAGAGGGAGAGAACCCACCCAAAGCCCAAGTAATTGACAAGACAAACGCTCTTATTGGACAATACACGCGCATTATATCAGACAGTTTGGAAAGAAACTTAATATTCTCTGCTCGCAGCACGCGTGCACAGCATGGCAGAGTATGCCCATTGAGCTAACAACTGCTACGCGGCCGCCGGTGGCTTGTCCTCTCTCTAGTATTCTATGCTCTGAGGGTCCAAGCGTCTTCGAGTAATCGGGGAACATACACAATAAAGAACTACAACATAGAAAAGTTTAAAAACCCCCGACATTTTTATTACAAAGTTCAATATCTCAAAAACGGCTGAACCGAGTTTGTTGAAACGTAGCTAAGAAGGTTCTCGATCACGTCAGCTTTCAGATAAAAAAACAGCATTCAAATCGGTCCATTCGTTTAGGAGCTACGATGCCACAGACACAGACACAGACACACGTCAAACTTATAACACCCCTCTTTTTCCATCGGGAGTTAAAAATAAAACATTCAAACGAATTTAGAAACTTCTCCTGTTTTAAAGCGAGTTCATAGTAGGTACATAATATCCATGACGGTTTTTAGCAGATATGCACAAATAATAATATAGATCATCTCCACCTCCACCGCCATTACCTGCACCCACTGCCTATATTCGATTCGTCGCTTTGTAATCATTCACGCGCTCGTTCACACTCGATAGCTCGGTTCGGGTGGAAGCGAGAGGGCGAAACACATTTAAATGTGACACGAATCACAAGGGACATACCTACATAAATACAGCTACTGTCCTGCACGTCACGCCAATGCATGCTATGCTTACATACGACCAGATAAAAACACTATACAACATAATTGCCGGTAATTTCCATGAAAATGGACAATTTTGCGGACTAATGGACTATCTTTATAATTGTACAGCTCTATTAAATTATTGCTGGTACAGTACAATTCAAAATCGCGCGTTTAAGATGTATGTTGTACCTACTAGTTCAATTACCTATCTCGTTTTTGGCAATAAATATTTTTTTGGTACAAGCTTTTATTGCCGACTGTATTACGTTTTAATCCCCAACGCAAAAAGAAGGGTGTTATAAATTTGACGTGTCTGTGTGTCTGTCAGTGGCATCGAAGCTCCTAAACGAATGGACCGATTTTAACGCGGTTTTTTTTCCGAAAGCTGACATGATCGAGATGGTTCTTTCTTAAATCGGTTCAGCCGGTTTTGAGATATTGAATTTTGAAATATAAATGTCGAGGGTTTTTAAACTTTTCTATGATGTTAATTATTTGTACAGCCATCCTTTGCACGTGAAGAGGGTTCCAATGACCCCAACCCCACCGGGTTTACCGTGTATGGAATTTTTTTTCTATGCCAAATTTCAGCTCTATCGGATACCGGTAAATGCCTGAAGAATGGTTTTCAAATGTTGAACTTACCAACTTACTTACTTACATACGAACAGTGCTAGTTATACAGGGTGTGGCCTGTAATAGGAGCAAATATTCAAAAGGGCGCTTCCTTAGAGCATTTGCAGTAACCCCTTGTGTAATAACCCCCAGTCATTTTAATATTTTTTGGATTCGGAGAAATTTTGATCAAAAGTGACCTTCAAGTAATGTATCTTGGCACCACGACATAATAGCACAGCAGTCAATGCAGATTTAGAGCTAACATCATGTAATGAGTCAGAATAGTTATTGCATTTTTGTTTTCAAAAGATATTTTTGTAATTTTTTTATTTGTATTTAATTTTTTTTAGTTTTTTACAATAAAAAGTTACTGATAGCATTCCAGAAGAGTAAACCAATACAAGTAAACATATTTTGAAGAAAAAAACTTAAAAAAAATATATTATTTATTTCAAAAAAAACCACGCGGAAATATTTCTTTACCAGCTTAATAATCTACAGTTTAATTGTTTGCTTCTATTACAGGCGACACCTGTATAATACAACTTAGAAAAGTTGAAAAACCGCCGACATTTTCATTTCAAAGTTCAATATCTCAAAAACGGCTGAACCGATATTGTTGAAACGTAGCTAAGAAAGAACCATCTCGATCCCGGCAGCTTTCGGACAAAAAAAACCGCATTCAAATCGGTTCATTCGTTTAGGAGCTACGATGCCTCAGACAGACACACAGACAGACAGACACGTTAAACGTATAACATCCCTATTTTTGCGTAAAAAAGAAAATAATTTGACCCCTTTTGGATCATTTAGAGATTTAGGTTATCTTCTGGGCTGTTATTCGCTACGCGTTTATGCGGCTCACCCCGCCGGTCACCCGTTACGAAACTAGACCTCTACCTACGCTTAATTACTACGCATTGCGGTGTCAATGTATAATTGTAGGTGAGCGTTGACATGAGCTTAAAACAAGTTACAGAATAGGGGGGCTCTGGACATTGCTAAAGTTAGGGCCTATAACGCCATATTTTTTTTGGACTCTTAATTCGCATGATGACGTCTACTCTTATGTGATTTTAAGCAATCAAAACATTTTTATATGAACGGAAGACCTTTATTATTGACCACAGGAAAGACGAGTTTTGTTTTAACTACTCAATCACTAATTCTGTATGACCCCTTTGCTTAATTTTCATTAATTTTCACACAATTTTGGCGTTTCTGGGAAGCAGAAAATGTGTGTGAGGTTTTAGTATGAATGCTTGTTTGCTACCTTCATGTTATAAAAAATACGACTAGACACACGGTCAGCTCAGCTACCGCGTCGCATAAGTAGATTTACTTATTTTATTAAATAAGTAGTCGTTAAAATGTGTCAAGTTTTTCCACTTAACCATTATCAATGGATAGTGAAATGTCACTCCATGGACGAAACGACTCAACTAACAAGAGAAGCCTATATTTATACATCCTTTTAAATACAATTTTACCTCAATCCTTTAATTGAAAAGCGGCGTCGGTATAAAGGACAAATACCGTAACGAGACCATCTGACACCGGCATAGCTAGGAATGCGATACGTTAAAGCCTAGTATTTCATAAGGGCATTTTCTACAAGCTCCAGTAGTCTTTGATCTGATAAAAAATAATAAAAAACAAACAACGGATCAACACATGCGCCGGCGACGGTTGAGAAGAACCTGCAGGGGTGCGCTACCTTTTGTTTATTACGTACTTCATGTCTATGAGGCTAGCACAACTTACCGCATGACTTCTGTAAATTTTAATTAAGCGAGCGAGCGAAGCTCCACGTTTCAGCTTGGGCAAAAATGCTTTCGTATGTCTGCCCTGTTGTCCAAATGTCCGGCTGTTCTTCTCTACACCTCAAATATCTCAACCGGTTCTCGAGAGCAGGTTCGATATTTATATGTATATTTGTGGAATCAATTTTTGTTTTTAGGGTTCCGTACCAAAAAGGTAAAAAAGGAACCTTTATGGTGCGAAAGTCCGTCTGTCCGTCTATCCGTCCGTCCGTCTGTCACAACGTTAAATATCTCAGGAACTACTTAAGCTATCAATTTGAAATATGGAACAACTGTTCAAATGGTTAAGACACGTGTATGGAAAATAATAAAAAAATATATATGTACATTTTTAATTTCATGACGAATATGAAGGGGGTTAAAAAATCAAAGTCTAGTAAATAGATCAAGTGGGGTATCATATGAAAGGGCTTGAGTTGCACTTTCTAAAACCATTTTTAGTTTTTTTCTACAGTGGTTTAATTTTGATTTATTAAGGAAAATGTAGAAAAAAATACCATCCCCCCACCCCTTATTTCCGAAGTTTACCCAGCGAAAATTCTGAAATAATTACAAATGATTAAGAGTAACATTAATAATACAGAAAAAATAAAACGATATTTCTATCTAGCTTATCTTTTTTTATTTATCAAAAATAATTTCTTAATTAAATTTGTAATTTACTTACTTTTCTTTTCTTTTTTTGTATGACATTTTATGTTTTCAAATTCCTATCGTTAAAGTCCCTTCTTTCTAATAAAAAATAAATAATCGAAATCGGTACACGTGATAAAAAGCTATCGATAAACAAACGTACTACTCGTAGGTTGTAAGTTGTTAGTACCAAAATGCAGAAGGCGCTTTGCAACGGTAACTTCTACTATGAGCTGTATAAGATTGTTCAAGAATGAATGGGTATGGTGTATGAAAGTTTGTACGGAACCCTCGGTGCGCGAGTCAGACTTGACCGGTTTTTTTTTGAAGACTTGCTTGCCGCTGTTACATATTTATTTTGCAAGTAGGCTTCGAGGGGTAGAACATCTGTGGGTAGAACCTAGAGGCAAGGTATAAATGTAGCTATATCTTGCTATCTAGCACAGAGAGAGAACATAGTAAACGATATCGCGGACATTGCTGACGGTAATAAAATATTCAAGGTTCGTGTTTCTTTCTTAGTTTTAAACTGAGATGTCAGATTAAACTTATGTACGTAACAACGTTATAAACATAAAGTTTGTGACGCGTAAAGGATGTTGAAGGAAGAATATACCTAGTTACGTGGAGTGGAATCAAAAGGTAATAAAGTAGTTGGACTCATTTTCACATCTCATTATCTACTTTCATAGTGTTATATTGAAACTACTATTTTCCTGTAACTTCAGTACTGAATTACAACTCTTTAATCTCCGTTACTAAAATGTGTCCGAAGGTTGTCGGCCGGCGCCCGCGCGAGAGGCACCTGCGCCAGCGCACGTGCCAACTGTCCCCTCCCCCCCTCCCCCCATCCCGTCTCACCCCCGCCACTTCCGCTGCATCCGGGGACGTGGACGTTGACCGTTTACGTCCTCTTATAAAGAAAGTAGGCTGTGTTTTATAGTGGGGTGCGGGTGGAACAATTGGATTGTTTGAGTGTTTAAAATAACGTCGTCTAGTATAGTCCATTTCAAATACGAAGGCCCTATGCACTTGAAACTTAACAATAGGGCTCATAATGTTTGCCTTTTAGTATCTTTTGTTATCACTAATCCTATTGTTAACGCCCATTGACCGTCTCAAGTGCAATCGGGCCTTGGTATTTGAAACGAAGTATACCCATGACCGAGGCCTTATCTGGGGGCACGGTAGTGCCCCCGCCAAGACGAGCCAAGCGAAGCGCAAGGGCAGGGCACTACCCACCTTCATACCCTCATAACTTGGGTTGGTTACATCTAAAAAATCTATATCTTGGCTAAAAAGTATGGCCAACAAAGCTATACTTTTTAGCTAAGATGTAGAATTTTTAGATCGTAGTGGTAGAGTTACACCGTGTGGAGTAGGAAGCTTGGCGCTACTTATGATCTGATATATTTTTAACGATGAAAGCTATATGAACTAGGGAGTCTTGGCAATCACTTTACATGTAATGTTTTTGGTGGGATTGATCTTACTATAAGGCTAGTGTGTTTTGATTAGTTATATTCGTGTAAAGGTGCTAATAGATATGAGCATTCGCCGTTTTTAATTTTTTTGTATTTAACAACGTACAAAGCCAAGTGTAGAGCTAAAGATAATCGCTACGAACATTGTCACGAACACGATCATTCTAGCGAACGCTCTCTAGTAAAATGCTTGGCGGGACGCGGAGAGGGACGGCGGCGAAACAATAACAAAATGGCTCGGCTCGGCAAAAAGCTCGAAGTACATTTAGTGTCGTTTCGCTAGAAAGAAAGAAAGAAAGAAACATTTGTTCGAAACAAACAACAGACAGTGTGTCATGTTATGTCATGCTCGCTAGAACGGTTGCTAAAATGCTCCAGTTTATTTTTTGAGCTTTTACATGTAATGTAACAATCGCCGGAATACTCAACTCTGTCAGCACCTTAAGATTGTCCTCTAATATTTATTTATCGAAGGTACAGATGCCGTCAAACTTCTTGAACAAATGACCTTGCCTGCGCAAAGGCGAATTGTACGTGCGAGCTGCCCCCCCACTTCGTCCCGCATGTTCAAGTTGTTTGACGGGAACTGTAATATAAGTTTCTGTTAAAAAAACCTTATTGGTGCAAGCTTTTATTGCTGACTGTACTTTTCTGTATACCGTCATCAACTACTCATTTAGACGATTCTAACGAGTTAAACTCAACGGGGTTACGTCGGTTAAATACTGAATTCACATGGCCACCTTTTGTCTCCATCGTCAGATCAGCTCGATGGTATCATAATATTGAGTTCTGATCCTAACTATACCTTTACCCAAAATTTCAGCTCAATCGGTTGAAGATATCTGCTTCAAGATTGAGCTGAAGGATTCAACCCGAACAAACGTAGTTACATAGTTAGGTACATAAATACATTGCAAGCTTTTATTAAAGCTTGTAAAAAGTACGACAACTGACTTTGAACGGACTGATTCGGAATTTTGTACTTGATCATATACTGTAGGTATAACAAGTATCTAAAGACGAAATAATTTATAAATCGTCTGTCCTATGTTATGTCACCCCGACGATTTAGACGTATTTAACCAGTTTTAGAAGCGGGTTTAGAGTATACTTATGTAAAATCAACCATAAGTGCAAGAATTAATTAATGATGTTCAGAACTCAATGTTTGTACGCTTGGTCTTATTCATCCGTTGTATGTTAAAATCCATCATGTCAAAAAAAGACATCCCTCGTACACTCTACATCTCTAGGATGAAACGAAAATATTCGCTCTTAATGAAATACATGTACGCCAGTATCAGATTGAATAGCGAGAAGTTCAGCTATGCAGGTTCTCTACATTATGTGATCATACGTACAGTACGTACTCCTTGGCAAAACCAAAATCGGGCGGGCATACGAAAGTGTCTACTGTCCAGTTCGACAAGAAATGCATTCATCAACAGTTTCGATTAGAAGTCCGGCTGACTGCCCTGGGCCACTGTCCACCTAATTCTGCGTCGGGTAACGGTCATCGGCGACTTAAATAGCATCGCCAAATCCGTTGGCCAACGGTCACCGATGGCCGAACAAAAACTGTATCAAACACACAATGGCGATCATTAAAAAGAGACCACTCTTTGTCTCCAACCCAAAGGAACCAAACTTTCCCACTCCTCAACAACGGACGTTACGATTTTGCAAAGAAACTAGAACGTTCTCACGAACGCAAAAATTTCAGCGATAGACGCACATGTCCAAAACTATCGGAATATAATAGATAGAATACAAAGGAATAGATTCGCGAAAGGAATTACAAATAATGCCTTGTAAGAAAGGGTTGGAATTGTAAAGGAAGGTCAGTTGGGTCACTGGCTGACCCCATCGCTCACGCTGCACCGATTTCGGGGTGTTTAAATTGGCGTAAAGGGCTGTCCTGACCCCCGGGCACGGGTTGGCTACCTGCTGCCCACTGTCCATCCCCTGAATACGATTAAAATGAGAACGCAACGGGTAAATCTGGAAAATCGCGATAACCTCTCCCTTTCATGTTTGATTTAGTAGATACCTTTATAGGGCTATTTGTAAGCCATAACTTAACTTTCTTGAAATTCTGGTCAGGTCAGTAATGGTAGGAACAATTCGTTAAATTACTTGTTGCTTTTGCGGGTTTCATTTGTCTTTTCTATAACGGATTTAACGGAAACACGGAGCTTGATACTAATTATCTATTTCATTATTCCATTTCATATTAAATACTATGTGCTTCTTTCTATTCATTGAAACTGTTTACAGTTTTGTCGCGTCTTTAATTTAACGACAAATAACGATTTTATTAACCAGTTGCATGCTCTATATGTATGCTCTATATATTTACTTGATATAATAGTTCTGTAACGGTCATAACAACAAAGGCTAAACAATGTGTGTGTGTATAATATTATTAATCAAACCTTCGCCTTTGGCGAATCCGTTGCCCTATTCAAGGAACTCGGACAATGCAAAAAATAGAGCATAGAGAATTGTTTCCCATAAAAATTGTAGCAAAAAGGGTGAAGATAGGATGGTCTTTGTTGGGCAGTGGGAAAATTCGCAGAGAAAGGGCTCTGAATGAAATGGGTCAGTCAAGGCAAGACACTGTTCTTTGTACCACATCCACGGTTATGCAAATTAGATGGTGACTGACAATGGGCGCTTGTGAGATGCAGTGGACTAATGCTTCGACGGAAGTGCAAAGATGCCACCTGTGTATGGCTGTTGGGATTTGGTACTTCGGAAACAAAAGGGATCATGTCATTATTGATGTTGAAGGGTAATTTTTATAACGAATTGCTGAGAGCTGGGTTTATTATGATTTAATGGAATTAAGTTACGTTTTACAATAAAGATAATTTATCAGGCTTCAAGTTTACATTTTATAGAGTAGTTAATTGTAGGTACTATAATAGGTACTAGTGGCTCTGTAAGCTGTACAGGGTAGAAGCGCGAGTCGACGAAAGAATGTTGGTCCAAGATGAAACGAACAGCTTTGTTCGCTTCGCTTGCTCGTTCAATTATGGTCATTTACCATCGATTTACTAAATTCTTATTGAGATGATAAGTTGTTCATAATTAGCTGGTCGCAAAAGCCGGAAACATGCGGTGCCCTTCCATAAACTGTTGTTACAACTTTGTTGCATGCAAGGGTACCTATTACTTTTTTCTGAGAACTTGTACAAATAATTTTCATTTTTAGTGTTTTAACCGATTTCAAAAACGGCGGAGGTTCTCAATTCATCGGAATCTTTTATTTTTTACTAGCGACCCGCCCCGGCTTCGCACGGGTTTATATGTATAATACAATGAATACCTGCATGTTAAACCTTCCTCTTGAATCACTCTATCTATTGTTAAAAATCGCATCAAAATCCGTTGCGTAGTTTTAAAGATCTAAGCATACATAGGGACAGACAGACAGCGGGAAGCGACTTTGTGTTTTATACTATGTAGTGATGTAGCTTCCCGATTACACGAAGACACGGCTGGACCGATTTGGAAATGGTAGATTGTACAACAAGCGCATAAAACGAGCCATTTAACCTGAGACGTTTATATCCACCCGAGCTACCGGCGAGGGTGGATAGTTAAGTCGAGGAGTAAAATGACTCATTTATGCACGAGTTATACACTCACTTCGATTGCGAGAAAATAATGAATATTTGCAAAATTTTATGAATTAATAGCTCATTCCCGTCACTTAACTTTTTAAAGTTTGTATGTTTAATTCTCGACACGTGACTTAGTGATGATTCAATGATTCAATATGTTTTAAAGTAATAATTGACTCCTATTTTATCTGGTTCTATTAATTTAGTAATGGAAAACACGGATGTGAAATTTATTAAAGCAAATCAAATAAAATGACAAGTTTATTATTTTATGAAGTCTTATTGTGCGAGTGGCTGTTAGGCCCGATTACCTTAGTCCTTAAAACAATTTTGCTTTGTGCGCTAGAGCATAAAAGTGGCATTTTGTGCAGCATACATCCAGCACAAAGGCAAACTTTGCGAGCATGAGAAGTGAAAATTATTTTTAGTTTGAAAAATCCTTCCCAGGTGGTTCATGGTCATCAGGTCAGGATCTGATGATGGGATCCTGGAGAAATCAAGGGAACTCTTCAAATAAGGCGGAGTACCGAATTGAATTCGGTTAAAACTATGTTTTTAAAGCAGTTTTTTGATAATTTATTTGCTTGACTTTACGCGCTCTTGCGCTTCGCTTCACCCCATCCGTGACGCCTAACGAAACTATAGACCTCTATCTACTAGGCCAAACAAATTAGATCCAAAAAAACGTTTTGCGGAATTAATTCCCATAAAGCTGGAAATCGTTTTAATAACCTTCATTTGGTCCTAAATGCATATAATCCGAGTTTGCACCATTCCAGGAGGTGTGCATAACTTTTGGGAGCCCAATAACCGAGAAATGTTTGCTCTATTTTCAGTTTTTTGCATGTGCACAAAAACAGTACGATGGACGGAAAATGTATTCTATTCAATATTACAGATGGTCAATGTGAAATTTTATTCTCTTAATTTTTCATTCTATGGGTTTTTCAGCAGGTATATTTTTTTCAAAGATATGTCGGTCTTGAAAAGTCGCAAAATGGAAGTTTGCACCTAAACGACAAAATTTTCCCAGTTTCTAACCTTTGATTTCGACTATACCACTGAACCGAATTTGAAGTTTTAGATATTCATTCGACGCAAAATTTGACCCTCTTTAATATTGAACAGAATACATTTTCTGTCCGTAGTACCGCTTTTGTGCTACATGAAAAAAGAGCAAAAATGTATGCACACCTCCTGGGATTGGGCAAACTCAGATTACACGTATTTAGGACCAAATGAAGGTATTAAAACGATTTCCAGCTTTATCGGAATTAATTCTTCGAAAAATTCTTATTTGATTAGCCTTATTTGATTAGCAAATCGCGACGTCAAGATATATTTGTAGGTGAGCGTTGAGGAGAACTTAAAACAAGTTGCAGAATAGCGGGTCTGTACTTATCGATTCCGAGCCTACACACACACTTACAGTCCCATAAAAGGGCAGATAAGACATCTATACAGATTCATTGCAACTTTCATGACGACACATCTTGCCATGATTCGGTAACAGAGATCAATTATCCCGCAAAGGCAACATCTCAGGTATATGTAGCACTTGTTTTAAATCTAAAGGTACCTACCTAAGTAGTTTGAGAATTTTTAACTGGAGTCTTATCTGAATTTCGTTAATAGTATTCTTAAATAATTTCTACTTGGAAAGAATCTCCTGTTTACGCATAATAGTATTTTATGCAACTGTTGAATAAGAAGGGTCTTAAAACGCGAGTGGCGCGGGTTTTTAGACCAGTTATACACCGTTGCATACAATACTTTTTCTACGACAAATTTTAATAAATAAACAGCAGACTACAGAATAGTTGAACTTTTCAGCAAGTTTTCTATTCGTACTTTTGCTACTCACGCAATTTCTTCAGGAGTGCAGTAATTAATTTCTTCGACCATTTTAACCCTAAAATTGACAGTGTATCTAATAATGCACACATTTTTTGGTCATCTTTTTCCATTTTTTTCTAGAACAATTTTTTGCGCTCTATACAGCGCAAACGAGACTTGAACGCACGTTTTTGTTTTATTTTGCCAAGTTTAGGGTTAAAAGGAACGTACACTTTTGTCTTCACAAACATGAATAAAATCTTAATAGTTTAAGACTAATAGTTAATCAACTTTCGTCTTTTCATTTTGAACTGTATTTTGGTGGGAAATCGGAAATGTGACAGCTCTTGCTTATGGTTTGTTTTGTTTTTAATTTGTTTGCACTTGCCATCCGAACCAAACCGAATCCGGACCCGGACCGAATTCGAACAGTTTATTTTTATAAATATTACCAAGAATTTATAAAACATGTAATTTAACACACAATAGATGATGATTTATTATTATTGTAGTAAATCATTTATAATATACAAATGTTAAATTGTAAATAAATACTTTTATTTAGAAATATTTGTTAATGAAGTTGGCACCACTGCAATATAGCGGCAGATTAAAAAAAAAGCTAAACAATGCTTTTATGAAAAATGTATGAACCAAGAAAGTACGCTAAAGAGTGCGTTTTTGGGCCATAGAGCATAGAGTTTTTCGACGACTTATTAGTGGTGTCATTGTATTTGAGCTACAGCCTATATAAATGACAGATAACGGTACAGGAGTAGAAAAAGTTAATTACTAGTAGCACTGTGAGCTGTAGAACTAAAGTGCGTAAGGTTTTTTTAGGGCTCAAAGAGTAAAACGGGACCCTATTACCTACTGTCCGTCTGTCTGTCACCAGGCTGTATCTCAAGAACCGTGATAGCTAGAGAGTTGAAATTTTCACAGATTATGTATTTCTGCTGCCGCTATAACAACAAATACTAAAAACAAAATAAAAGTTTTTTTTAAGGAGGGCTCCCTAAGAACAAACGTGATTTTTTTGCCGTTTTTATGGATAATCTGTCACCAGGCTGTATCTCAAGAACCGTGATAGCTATATAGAGAATTGAAATTTTCACAGATTATGTATTTCTGTTGCCGCTATAAAAACACATACTAAAAACTATTTTTTTTTTAAGGGGGGCACCCATACAACAAACGTGATTTTTTTGCCGTTTTTATAGATAATGGTACGGAACCCTTCGTGCGCGAGTCCAACTCGCACTTGGCTGGTTTTTTTTTATTTATAAATACAGTAATAACTGAATTGACAAAAAATCTTCTTGATCCTCTCATAAAATTTCACGAGAATTAGAAGTTGAAACAGAGAACTTCGTTCGCTTCGCTCGCTCGTTCAAGGATGGTTAATATTAAACCGTTGGTTGTTACCAACTAAGTCTTGTAAATAGAATGCTCGTAAGGACCCTTTAGGCATGGAACGCCACATTTTAAGGCTTATACACCCGCTAACGTCCTTGAGTCGTCGTCCGTATGGGCCAGCGCGCGACTGATCGGGCCTGCCGAGCCTCCGCGCTCGCGCATTTTGTAGGTATTTAAACATAGTAATTAAGATAATCATTTTATCTATTCAAACTCTGCGAGTTTGTCTATAAATATTCAATAACTTTATTTAAGTACAAAAATTTAATTTAAAATATCTATAGTTTAGTAACAATATTGAATAAACTTTACAAAAAGAGGTAACTTTGGGATTTTTTTCTATCGAGCGAAGTTCATTAGATCGCGTAACTGAATGCGACTTTGACTAGATTAGATCCTTAAGTAATACGTATCTTTTTTTTAGATTTTGAAATCCGATTTTCTACGTCTGAGATTGTTTTAAAAAACTCTTAAACGCTGCCCCTGTTGACTGTCGAGCCTTAAGCGAACGCAGACTTAAACGGTCGTACCTAAGCAGAACGTAAAGGAAATAATTTGATACCAGTATACCCACATTATAAGCCAATGGTGAGGGCCCAACATGCATACAAATAAGAATAAGCCAACGTATTTTATTTCAAACCCGAACAAAGAGCAATCGATTTTCTCCCCACATTTTCTTGTCAACCGATAACAGGACGAGCCTCAAAGGTGCAAAACGTTGACCTCAATAACTAAATACTAAACCCAACATACCAAAATACACCATACCGTTATGAAAATATGGTTGGAAATTGGTTGTACTTAACTAGGTGAATTTCTTAACGTACATTCGTTTGTTTTTATCGTTGAAATTTCTCTCGTGTTTTTTGTGGACTGTATGTCGTAGGTACAAGGTTCATTTTGGCTAGTTGATGGGGTTGAGGCTTGAACCGGTCCCTTATCAGAACGTTGCTTATCAGCTCGGTTCGGTTGGCAGATGCAGGATCACAATCCATTTTTAACTTGAATTTTTATTTTATGGACTGTTAACTCCTTCATTTGTTTTGTAGTCTGATTGTTCAATAACATCATTTCCAAAGCGGGACCAGATCAAAGTCAATTGCTACATTTAGACAATGCTTACATTGGCAACAAACAAACAAATGAGCGAGCAACTTATGGCCAATAACTACATATTCCCGTAGTAGGAATTCTGGGGGCACGGCAGTGCCCCCGCCAAGTCGAGCAAAACAAAGAGGCACGGCCGTACCATCCTTTTCTCGAAGCCATTCAGGCCATTTTCAACATCCTGTAATGTTGTGCTGGCTAAAGCTAGAAATTACTCCACCGACAAGAGCCTAGCTCTTAAATAAGAAGAAGAAGAAAGCTAGAACCCTGAATTTTCAGGAACATGTAGGGCATAATATGTCTAAAATACAATATCAATTTTAAATTCCAAAATCATTCCCATCGGTTGCTTGAAATTAGGTCACATTATGCACTTTGTATAATAAAATTTTGCCTTTTCGTTCCTAAATTGACATATGTGCTACGCTGCTGCCCCCTTTGGAAAACTCAAAATCTTCTATCACGAATAGATTATCTAATCAAAATTTCTTTAGAATCCGTTCTGAATATTCAGCTAAGCGAGCAGTCATGGACCCAAGGATCCCTTCCCATCCGGTACGGTGGCTTAGGGATTCGCAAAATTTCGAGTGTTGCGTTACCAGCATTTTTGTCGTCAGTCCATAGCTCATCCAGTCTCATAGGAAAAATCCTACGCATAAACTGTGAGACTTCGGGCCTGGCTGATGCCAAAAATGCTTGGTCAGTTGCTTGTCCCGGGCAAAATTTTCCGGAACATAAAAAATCTCAAAGGAGCTGGGACGACATTGCTTGTAAATTGACCCTATCCTCCCTTCTCGAGCAATCGAACACTGAGGGGCGAGCCAGACTTTTGGCTGTAAGCTCCAAGGAAGCCGGGTACTGGCTCCAAGCACACCCATCTCCAAACATAGGCACTTTTTTAGAACCCAACACCCTACAAATTTCAGTTTCTCTTCGCCTTGGGGTCCCGGTCTGCGCCCCACATCGTTGCTCCTGCGGAAGCGATGTCGACCGACTAGGGCACCACGGTCTGTCCTGCCAGCGAAGCGCAGGCCGCTTCTCCAGGCACGCTGCCCTAAATGACATAATCCGCCGGTCTCTTGCCTCGGTTGGTGTGCCGGCTCTTCTAGAGCCAACCGGCATCTCTAGAAACGATGGCAAGAGACCGGACGGTGTGTCTCTGATTCCGTGGAGTATGGGACGGGTGCTGGTATGGGATGCAACCTGCGTAGACACACTAGCCCCGTCGCATCTCCACCGAACCTCCGTGAGGGCAGCGGCAGCGGCAGAGGCGGCTGAGAAAGCCAAGGTGGGCAAATACAGTGGTCTCGGCGCCGAGTATAATTTTGTTCCATTCGGCGTCGAAACCCTAGGTCCGTGGGGCCCTGGCGCTCTGAGCCTCTTTAAGGATATATACGTCCGCTTATTTCCCAGGATTGTCTCATCAAATCCTATTATGCATATGTACACTCCATTATGTCATATGGCATAATATTATGGGGAAACTCGTCAGACCATGAGAGAGTACTGAAAATGCAGAAACGGGCTATAAGAGTCATAATGAAAGCCGGATATAAAGATACATGCCGAGGATTCTTTAAGTCACTTAAAATAATGACATCAGTAGCACTATATATATTCGAAACTATCTTGTTTGTTCGTATAAATATCCATGATTTCCGCAAGAAAGGACCCTTGAAGTATCCAAGTCGTTGTCCAAACGACCTTTGTTTAAGTCCCCACAAACTTTCTATGTCGAATAAAAGGCCGGGAGTCATTGGCAGAAAATTATATAACCATCTACCGAACTGCATCAAACTAGAACAAAGACTCACAGTGTTCAGTGCTCGAGTGAAAGACTTACTAATAAACAAGACTTTATATAGTTTAAACGATTTTTTTAATATGAAATTGTAAACAATATTTAAATATTTAAAAATATGACAAATTTTACAATTGTATTTCTTGATTTAAATTTGATACTGTTATAGTATACATTTTTGGTTTGACTAGTCACACTTGCTGTAATATAATTGTTGTTGTATAACTTGCATAACAATGTATACCTTGAGTGATGAATAAAATATTATCTATCTATCTATCTATCTATCTATGTCGAAGAGGCTCAGAGACGCCACGGGAGACCAAAGAGCTGGCAGTTTCCTCGCTCAACGCATCGGCCTGGCGATCCAGCGAGGAAATGCTGCCAGCGTCTTCGGTACCATGCCGCAGGGGCCATTTTTAGATATATTTTAGTTTTATTTAGATGTATTTTAGTTTTAGTTAAGTTTAATTATAGTGGTGTATTTATTAAAAACATAATAAATTGACGTTTCGTATCAAAAAAAATAAGAAACAATATAATATCAATAACATTCAATTTGAACATTTAGTTTAAGAACTATTGTCGGTCAAAGTTCGTTAGTTTTGTCACTGACATACTCACTGATAATGATCACGCTAATTCTAAGGTACTTCTAGGTGGCCCATAAGCTCCAAATTTCAAACGTAATTAGATTTTAGCCTAATAATTCATAAAAAACCTAAAAATATGCAAACTGCATAAGTAAGTTTGTAATCCTATACAAATACATGCGATTACAAAGTTACTTTTGCAGTTTTTCCTGTAAAACTATACAAACGTTATTTGAGGTTGGTAAAACAACATTCCCATACAAAGTCTACAAAAAGAAATGAGATCCCATAAAAAACATTCCATTAAAAAAATAGGCCAAGTCTCGAAACTCTTTCACAGTAAAAAGTGGTGAAATATTTCGTAGAGCCAAGTCAGGCATTCTTATTAATCTTTATTTGTTTGCTAAATAAAATTTTGTGACTTGGCAATCACACTTACATAGTTTTAGGTACTTACCTATGCAAAAATTAGTAAATGCAGTGAAGTTGTGTGATTCCCAAGTTGCAGAATTTTATTTAGCAAGCAAATAAAGATTAATAAGAATGCCTGACTTGGTTCTACGAAATATCTCACCACTTTTTACTGTGAAAGAGTTTCGAGACTTTGCCAATAATTACATGAATTGTTTTTTTTATGAGATTATAATATATATAGAAGTTAGTTGGTGTAATTATGGGACTGACAGTACTAAGAGCCTCTCAAGTACGATAAAGGAATATACGGGAACGTTTTAAGAACAAACAAACCCAATTCGTGCCTTAATTTTTTTTTACTGGTTTTATCTCGGCGTTTATTGGAGCTTAAGTTCAATTTGTCATGTTTGTTAATAAATCAATAAATTAAGATTCTTTTACCACCAAAAGAATACCCTTAACTTGTTTATATATTGAGATAATTAGCATTTTTCTCTTAGGGGGTACGAATACGGCAAGTTTCCTCTAATTTACACATTGAACAGGGTTAACTTACACAGTTGGAAGACAATGGTTGTTCTTGGCCTCTCACACATATCTGAAAGAATCACAAAATATGGCTCAGTTTCCGAAAACTCCGCTATTAACATCTTACTTCAGAAATTCTGCTGCTGTTGAAAGAGCTGATGCATAATAAAACTTAATGAGTTGAGACTTTGTATGTATAATAAAGATGACAAACATTGGAAGGTGGAACTCTTCAATAGCAAGGCTTGCAGGTGCAATTTTTTTTATTAAAACTGATGATGCCTATATTCTGCGTCTGAATGACGTGATTGATGCAGTTACTATCTCATTAAACGTAGCCAAACGTAGCGAAGTGTCCCTAACATCCTTAACCATAACCGACTTCCGACAGCCCATGGGAACAGACAAAAATCCCGCAATTACGCAACAAAAAGCGTTTAACTAAGACCCATCCGTGTTTGTCCATCTGCATAGTTCTCACTAATCTCGACCTGGCCAATGGACCAACGCTTAAAGATACAAAAGGGCAATTGTCTGATGGTGTCAGGAAGCTATACAACATTAGCATTACCAACTTATTTATAGCGCCGGCCAAAAAAACATACGAATATCAACGCGTTATGCAACTCCCGCCGCTTGAGTTTTTATGCATTTCTTGACGGCATATTTAACTTTGCACGTTTTCAGAGATCTGCATATTTCCGCATAAAACCGGTTTTGGACCGGTTTACGGCAACCGCCGTCTTATAATGCGTTGTTTATGGTAATTTGGCCCCTTATTGTTTTTTTTTTGCGATTGGGGGATGCTGTCTTGGCGATGGGATTAGTGGTCGTGTTTTGAGACTATTATAATAGAAACTTATGCGTGATACTGGCAGTTAGGAATATTATTTTAAATAGGATCTGGAATAGTGTGTGTTCGCTTAAAATTAATTGTGTTTAATTAATACTCGTAGGTTTACAAATTATGTAGTTCATCTACCAACCAATCGATTTATGGCCGTTCTCTATATATATAGGTTTTTCTATCATCTGCCAAACTATTTAGTTTGGCCGTACGGATGATAGAAAAACCTATTGACGTTGCAAACAGTAGATGATAGCTTCCGATTATCCGGGGTAGCAGCTCCCGCCATCGCGGTGACCCGACATCTCCAGCCCCCCTATTCTGTAACTTGTTTTTAGCTCACCGCAACGCTCACCCACAATTATACTTTGACACCGCGATGCGTAGTAATTAAGCGTAGGTAGAGGTCTAGTTTCGTAACGGGTGACTGGCGGGGTGAGCCGCTATAACGCGTAGCGAATAACAGCACAGGAGCGCAAGATACTAGAGGAGCCACCCAGCACCACAGACCGGTGCTGAGAAGACACTCAAAATAACCGAGGTAGCTATCTCTAACCTATTGCCAACTGTATTTTTCTGTATACCGTCATCAAATACTCATTGAGACGATTCTAACGAGCACAAACTCACCGGTGTTACGTCGATTAAGTACTGAATTCCATTCCCATGGCCACTTTCTGTCTCCATCATCAGATCAGCTCGATGGTACCATAATATTGAATTGTCATTAAAACTATACCTATACACAAAATTTCAGCTCAATCGGTTGAAGATATAATATATGTTTTAAAATTGAGTTCCACCCAAACAAACATAGTTAGGTCGATACTTATTAGTATCAAAAGGTATCTGACGTTATCTGAACCCAATACGAGTGTATTGTAATATTTATGAGTCTATAACGGTGATGTAGTCAAGTAAATTAATGTACCATAGCGAACTATTCATCAGCATATAAACCCCAGAGGTTTCCGCTGGTGAAAAAAATGTATATACCAAAATGTACTACTCAGGTTATATTGGTCAATAAATAAAAAAAAAAAAGGTGCCTACATACATTTCTAGTTAATAGAAAGCTTGTAACTAAGTATCAAATAACCCGCCCCGCGTCACTCCAGGTGCAAAGTTGCCCATCACGCTAGCCGCATTGCCGAGCTAAACCTTTGCACCATAAATTACCCAGACCTCAAATGGAATATGTATAGGGAAAGGCCAATTGCAATTGATATCCATAATCCACCTCGGAATTGCTTGATTGGACAGTGTTTTTAATGAAGAATTAGAAATGACCGATGAAAGTGAAGCCTCTACATTTTGCGAAGATAGGTACAATTAGTAGAAAAAAATCCATACTACAAGTTGGATAGAGGTTTTTTTTCGCAGGCTTGGTTAAATTAACCCTTCATAAAACTTTTTTACAGAGATAACTTGAACTTCTGAAAATCTTGACCTTTGTTTCTATCATCGCAATTTTAACATAGGTACGTATTTGCTAAAGTCCATCCCATGTCCGGGATGTGGTATGTTTGAGTAATAGGGAAACACTTTTCTAACTTTATCTGTATTCGTCTTTAAACTACTTTTAACTATATTTCTGTAAAACAAAGTTTGAAAAATATATCAATTTGCGACATTGTACGCATACTTAAAATTGCCTAACAGAATGTCTTTCTTAGAATTGGTGTACGCCTAAGACGTCTTCCGGATTTTAACCCTCTACTGGTCTCAGCGACCATCAATCACATCTATTCTCCCTTTTATTGTCTATTCCCTCGCTTATGCAAATATGAGCAATTAAATTTCGCAGGTAACGGGTCGCGAATCCTATTATTTAGGTAGCTTTTGTTGGACTGCAGCTGGACGGAATGGTCGTTGGATAGCTTCAATGACACTAAATAAATAAATATTTGGAGACAATCTAACACAAATCGACCTAGACCATAACCAAGCAAAACTTGTACTAGGTACTGGACGATAAACATAGTAGAAGTTCTGTGAGCAGGTTCGATAATTCTAGATTTGTTATTGATTCAGTTTTTGGATCTTTTTCAATATATTTTTTTAAATTGTCAGACTCGCGTGCAATGTATTTCATAGAGCCACTTAGTGTTAGGTTCTAGACAGCACAGAGGACATACTTGTAAGTAGATACTACACATAAGTAGGTTTGCTGATCCTTGCGTATTTGAGGTATTAAATACTCAAAGTTTTACTATTAGCCATTAAATAGTCCTCTCATCTTCTTGCTCCATCATCAGAGAAACGTAAATATGTACCAAATTATTGTTTTGTCATCTATATCACACAAAATTACAAATCGGTACGACTAATGGAATTAGGTGAAAAACGACTTGCAGGATTTTTAACCGACTTCAAAAAAGGAGGAGGTTATATGTTCCACAGTATGTATATATATATATTTTTTATGTATGTTCGCCGATTTTTCCATCAATTGTGGACCGATTTCCAAAATTCTTTTTTTATTCGATAGAGTATACTCCCGAGGACCATCATTGTCACCAATTTAGGATCTGATGATGGGATCCCAGGGAAATTGAGGGCAACCCTCAAATTTTATAGGCACGCGTGTAGTGATTTCGGTATTTTCTATTATAACTCGTGTATTTACCCTCGGAAATCGTAATTTTAGTGAAGTGGAACTGATGATGAAGACCACAGATGACTTATGGAACTCCTCAAAGATGTAAACTACACGTCAAAGATTCTGAAATGATTCCGTTGAAGTAGCAACTAATGAAGTGTTATTTATGAGATATTTGAGGAATCGACGGAACTCCTCAAATATTATCAGACCACATATAGCGACTTGGGTTTTTTCTGTAATAATCAACGCATTTGCTCTCGGAAAGCAGTTCATGTGGTAAATTGGAAAGAAAATGTGGAATTTTTCATGTACCATGTGTCTTGGCGAAGTACTGAATTGAAGTCGGTTTAAACTTTGTTTTTAAAGTAAATTATATGACATATGTAGATACACTTATCTAGTTATTAGGTAAAGTTATTATAAGACTTGTAATGTAAGTAGACAGCGCTCACAGTTTGGTGGAAAATTGATGATGTAATGTAATCCACTCGTATTGTGCTACCCAAGAAGATCGACCATGAAATCAATTTCTATACGTGAAATTACATCGATGAGAATTCAGCTACGTATATCTTCAGTTATGACGTTATGTCTCAAGTTACTAGTATTATCTGCAATATTTTCTGCGGTCCTGTGTCTATTCATAATACCAGCCAGAAGTACGACGGAGGGAATCAAAATTATTGAAAACGTGGATCAGTCTGAAGAAAACGATGCAGAGTTCTTGGATATCCCGGGTGTTGAGTATCCGCTGTTTGAAACTTTCGGACAATTTAGGTTTAAGGTAGTAAAAAACCTGGGTGAGAGTTATTCATTTGATTTGAGAAATCAACGAAAAAGCGTATTGAAGTTGGATGATACGAGTACTGGGCTGTTATTCGCTACGCGTTAATGCGGCTCACCCCGCTGGTCACCCGTTACGAAACTAGACCTCTACCTTCGCTTAATTACTACGCATCGCGGTGTCAAGATATAATTGTGGTTGAACGTTGAGGTGAGCTTAAAACAAGTTACAGAATAGGGGGGCAGGTGTGGGCGCATCAGAATCCGATGGCGTGTAGTAACTGTGTGCAAACGGGATGCTCTTATACATATTGACTGTCGCAGGACAGAGCGAGAATGGCATGATTATTTGAAAGTATTCGGCAAGGACCAGCAATTAGGGCGTAGAAGAGAGTATCGATGTAATTCATTGGCCAGATCACGCACACATATAGCATATAGCGATGAGTGCTGTGCCATGCCATAGCTCGTAGCCCGCTGAAATCCTTATGGATTTTTTTTTTGGATTATCATCTTGATACACAGATAAAAAGGATTACAAATCCGGGAAATATTCTAGCATGGAACATAATCTGTAAAGCATCAGTGCCATGACACACTACTACGGCGCGGCGCGTTACACGCAAGACATATGTTTTTTTGAAAAAGAATGAATAAAATACGCATACCTACAAGTGTATAAATTAGTAAGAATAAATCGTGATTTTGTTCAGTATTTCATTTTACATACATCGTTAGGTTCATCCTTTGTTAGGGTTCCGTAGCCAAATCGCAAAAAACGGAACCCTTATAGATTCGTCATGTCCGTCTGTCTGTCCGTATGTCACAGTCACTTACTGTTGAAACTTGGTAAGTAGATGTTTTCTGTGAACCGCATTAAGATTTTCACACAAAAACCGAAAAAAAAAGTTTTAGGGATCCCCATACTCAGAACTGAAACTCAAAAAATTTTTTTTCATCAAACCCATACGTGTGGGGTATCTATGGATAGGTCTTCAAAAATGATATTGAGGTTTCTAATATCATTTTTTTCTAATCTGAATAGTTTGCACGAGAGACACTTCTAAAGTGGTAAAATGGGTGTGTCCCCCCCCCCCCCCCCCCCCTGTAACTTCTAAAATAAGAGAATGATAAAACTAAAAAAAATATATGATGTACATTACCATGTAAACTTTCACCGAAAATTGGTTTGAACGAGATCTAATAAGTAGTTTTTTTCAATACGTCAATAAATCGTAAACCGCAATTTATTTCACGGAACCCTTCATGTGCGAGTCCGACTCGCACTTGGCCGCTTTTTTTTAATTTGAATTCGTACAAATTTTCTTAATGACCTCCGTGTCTACTATATAGGCAAGCGAACAGACTCTAAGCAACGTAAAACGTTAAACCAGCAGACATCCAATAATGCCGTCCCATTCACGGCCAATAACTCACATATAAGTCATGTTCTACGAGCAATTCTCGCTGTAAAGCGGGAAAATGCTGCTACGCGCTACGGCGTAGCACGCGTAGCGTTACATGGCCTCGAATGTGTTAAATAATAGACATCAAAGATTAAGACCGGAAGCAGACTCCCTAACTAATAACAATCACATCTTCCCCATTGGCCGAACCCTTCTGACCACTCATTTAAATCTACTTGACCCTCTACGGACATGGAAATTTGACCAGGGGTCATCTGGACCAAGCCGGACAAAGCTGGACTTTAAAACATCCCATTGGTCTCCTTTGATAAAGAGTGACCCTTGAATTGGGGACAATAGGCCGCGACCCCTGTGAGCATTTTAGGGTTAAGATTAGAGGTGTAACGGTCGTGAATGGGTTGAATGAAAAGGTGTTGGTTTATGGGTGTTTACAATAAGCTTTATTTTGTTTGGATATATTTTTTATGAATAAGTATGATACATTTTAGCGTAAATTTATTTCTCGGTAAGTAGGATAGGTAGTAAGGAAATATTGAATTTAATTTTCTTGCGTTATTATATTCCATTAATTAAATTTAACTCATATTTATTTGACGTGTCGTGTCGTGCTACTCGTGATGCACGGAGAGATGACAGAACGATATCTATTTAATACTAGCTGTTGCCCGCGACTTCGTCCGCGTAGAACTTATACTTAGAAAATATAATGCAAACAAACTTCTACTTACCATCTTAAGGGATGATTTCCGAGGCAAAAACTATTCTTTATCCTTCGAAGGGTCTCAAATTATCTCTATACCAAATTTCATCTAGGTACATGGATTATATCCAAACTTTCACCCCTATTTCATACCCTTAGGGAATGATTTTCGGGATAAAAACTATCTAATGTCATTCTTCGGGACTCAAACGACCTTTATACCAAATTTCATCTAAACGGGATTCATCCAAATTTTCACCCCCATTTCACCCCCTTAGGTAGTGATTTCCGGAATTAAAACTATCCTATGTCCTTTCCCAGGACTCAAGCTATCTCTTTACCAAATTGTATTAAAATGGGTTCCATCCGAATTTTTACCCCTAATTTCACCCCCTTAGGGGATGATTTCTGGAGTAAAAACTATCCCATGTCCTTTCCCAGGACTTAACCTATATCTACACCAAATTTCATCAAAATCCCCCCCCCCCCCTTTCACCCCCTTAGAGTATGATTTCCGGGATAAAACCTATCCTTTGACCTTCCTCGGGACTCAAACTAATTATATACAAAATTTCATCTAAATCGGTGCAGCGGTTTAAGTAGCTCCATACAAATTTCCACCCCCAATTTCAGCCCCTCAGATATTAAAACTACCCTTTATCCTTCCCCGGGGCTCAAACTATCTGTATACCAAATTTCATCTAAATCGGTTCAGCGGTTTAGGCGTGAAGAGGTAACAGACAGACAGACACACTTTCGCATTTATAATATTAATATGGAAGTATGGATTATTAGTATGGATAGTATGGGTTCTTTCCGCTTGTCTTCCAAATAGAGGTGTAGCTGTAGACTCACTTCAAAAGGAAGAAGAAACGAAAAACTCATTCAAATATCTCAAAAAATTAGGAAGCTACAACCGTTTTAATGTCGCTTGTTAGAGTGAAAAACGATCAGGGACCGTGACGTCACGATCCTCGAGCGTCATAGTAAAAAACAATCGTTTCATTATAAAGGTGCGTTTTGCGGAAAAGAGACGCTACAAACCCCCTCTTAAAACTTTATACACTTATAACTTAGTGATTACCTATACGAGTATAGCCTCTTGCGTTGTTTTTTTTCGAGATAATACAACATTATGATTATTTTGTTTAGTGTCTACATCCCTATTTTCGATAAGATAAGATAAAATAAGATTTCTTTAATGTCAGAACTGTGTACATTTAGTTGTTTTGGGTAAAATAAAGTCCAACAGCTTGCCCATTTCGGACGTACAATATTAAACTTAAAGCTAGTCAAATATACTAAAACAATAACAACAATAGTATTTCCAAATAATTTTAACCATATTCACACATAAAATATTAATTTAGATCTATCCGACATCCGTATTTTCTTTTAAACCACGAACTTTGGAATTCGAAAATATTCGGGTATCTCTATCTCTATCGCACTAACAAATGACAGGAATGCAGATATACGAACTTCGAGTTTCGGTTTTTCGTGGTTTGGCTGAATACGCAAAGAGCGCGCGCGCGTGCCATTCAAAAAAACCAAGTTTATATTGTTCGAATTTGTTGTTACATTTGTACAAATTACGCCTTAATTCGACATTTGCGCATATAAGTTCGCATATCAAAATCGATTAATTTTATATTTGCTTTTGGTACCTATGTGTCTCGTCAATGTATATCGTAGACGTGATTAAAATTATTAATAGGCGAAAGAAAGGCAAAGAAATTCCGCCATTTTGTCCGTAGTATTTCTTATTAGTCTGTGATTTTGACGTTTCTTTTAGCTGACAGATGTCGCGGCGATATACTTTAAGAATAATAAATGAAAAATTAAATGAAGTCGTATATTACGGAAAATAAATTAATTGTCGCAGTCGGATAAAAACAATCCTAAGTTGCAGCTGGAATAATAATGTGCCTATATAAAATGTTTCATATTTTTCCGACCATGGGATGCTGAGAACATTCGTACCACAGAAAGCTTAGTTTCAAACTGGCTGATTCTTTTTTTAATTTAGAGATTTATTATAAGTGGAGATTATACATTTAGTACGGTTAGATTCACAGACATCTGACGATCTCTGATGTCACGGCTCCGTTTTTGTCGCGTCAGCGCACATCGCAAGCTCGATTCTCCATACAAACGTAGTTACGCTCTCAATTTAAAATGACTAGCTAGTTTGTTCTGAAACTTTGTACTTAGAATAAGTCAAGTACCATCCAGGTCTGTAATGTCATCTCGCTCGTATGTGGAGCAGCCCAACTGGGGAAGTACCTGTGTTGGTTAGGGTGCGTTATGTTGGGAGTGAGGGACCTGCATGTCTCTATCTGCCAACACAGTGAATCCTCAACTGAATAAAGGGTCGGCAACGCGCTTGTGATTCTTCTGTGGTGTCCATAGGCGACGGTGCCAGCTTAACATCAGGCAGGCCGTAAGCTTGTTTGCCACCGTCGTAGTACAAAAAAAAAACATACCACATACAGGAAATATAAGTTTTTGCTGTATTTGCTGCTTCTGGATATGTTCGTAGTGTTGACTGACGCTATGGTTGGCCCTGCTCGTTGTTCATGTTCAGTTAGACAAATTTAAAAACGGCGAATGCTCGATGTTCTAATATTACATGTAAATTCTCCAGTCTATAAGCACACCTTTAAGTGTATGAATCAGGCTCAATTCGAGGCAGTTTTGGTAAATTTACCTACACATAGGTACAGTCAGCATCAAAAGTCTTTATTAAAGGGGAATAAGAGCTTTTGACGTAAACGATTGCGTAGTTACTTTTGATGCTGACTGTACTTACTCAGGTACCTACGCGTATTTACTAAGCTACTTTACACAATTTCATTCCATCGCCATTGTTCTATCAAATCTAACAATAAATCCTAAGATCAAATCACTTTACATTCCAACATTATGTCAAGTCTAATTTACATACAATCTGCCACATTCCATAGTAATACATCAACATTTGTACGTACTAAGCGCACGTAACTCATAAATCTACATAACTCTCATCTTCTCAGGGAACGCAATAAAATTAACAATGAATGCGCATACTTATGTACTATGTTGGTGTTCCTAGCATCCCTCGTAAACACAATGCTAATTGTTAACTGATGAACGAAGTAGTTTGGAGTGAGCTGTATGATTGACTTATTCGGAGATTTCAAAAAACACGGAAGTTCGTATGTTTGGATATTCGTTAGTGATGTGTGTGAGTGTTTAGATGAAATTTGATGTAAAGATAGTTCACCTATAATCTAAATTAAAACCTAGGATACAATTCTTCTAATAGGTATTCATCCCCATCATCATATCAGCCGAAAGACGTCCACTGCTGGAAATAGGTCACCCCCAAGGAGTGCCACAATGGCCGTTCCTGCGCCACCCGCATCCAGCGGACTCCCGCGACCTTTACCAGGTTATCAGTCCACCTTGTGGGGGGCCTACCCACGCCGCGCCTTCTGAATCCCCAAGCGAATGTAACTGGTAGTGACAGTTGATAAAGGAGTTCACGCGAACGAACTCGCAGGCAGAAAATAGTCACTAATAAATAGTCACAAGTCCTTGCCCCGCTCCCGAAGCCCTCCCAAATGATGTCAAGACACCCCAAACCAGAACCCTGGATCCACTGGGGATTTAAACTTAGCAAAATACAGAACAGCCTTCTAAAGCACAGAGCGCTCAGTTAACAGTGTTAACACAGGTAACCTACCAGTAACCGCTCAAAGCGAAAAGTTTTGCCTTTTGCGGTATTTGCTTTACCGGCCCAATCATTTGAATGTGCGTCACTGCGAGGAGATAAACGAATATTTAGAACCTAAATGGTACGGTACGGTTTCAGAAGAGTTTCCTCCTCGAACGCTGCCGTGGTTTACCCGAGGGACTGCAGTATATAACTCCTCAAGAAAGGAGTGTATACCTACTTTCATAGGGTCTGCACCGCGTAATAGTTACCCCTCTGGAGTTGCGAGCGTTCATAAGCTACGATGACCGCTTACCGTCAAGCGGGCCGTACGCTTGTTTGCCATCGACGTAAAATAAAATGTATTAAAGTGCTTACTCCATGCTTGTGAGTGTATTGGCAGCGCAGCCTCGCAGGTATCCGCGCAAGAAGCGACATCTTGGGTGGGAAGCGTTCGCATGCTCCAATCCCTTTCTCGGACGTAATGAGATCGTTTACGCATCATTCTTGTGAGTAGACAGCTCGACAGTAGTAATAAGTCTTAGATACTTTTCACCAAGAAACGTGCTCAGATACTCTATCATTACGATATAGACTAGGTGCTTGTCAACTCGGAAATCATACCCTAAGTAATCTAAGCTATGACATCTTTTGTATGGCAGGATGATTAACGAGTAATCTGGTACGTATGTAAGCGTACGAGTATTCTAGTTCTAAAGTGCGAGTTTAGTATGACTAGTAAGTAGTAAGAGAACGTAGTGAGTTGGTACTATATTTACATTGGCTGTTTAGATCGTCTAGAGTCTAGACGCTGTCGCGCTCTTGACGCTATTGTTCGATGAAAAATTAATTGTCGACAGTTCAATCCGATAAAGCAACTTATTATGTGGAAGTTCTATGTCCGTCTATGTGATGCTCCGAATCAGCTTTTGTCTTACCTGTGGTGGATGATAGTTGGAGTTTGGAGAATTGAATACCTACCCATAATTTAATTCGCGAACAAACTATCACTAGAGCTCGCGGGGATGCCGGGGTGTTAACAGCGAGGGACCTGCAGCTGTCAACACAATGAAACCTCTAAGTGAGATAGGGTTTGCAAACGAAGTTGCGACTATTAAAGAACTTAACTACAACCTAGAATAGTTTAAAAACCCCGGACATGTTCATTTCAAAGTTCAATATCTAAAAAGCGGCTGAACCGATTTTGTTGAAACGTAGCTATGAACTATTTTGATCACGTCAGCTTTCGCATAAAAAAACCGCATCAAATCGGTCCATTCGTTTAGGAGCTACGATGCCACAGACACACACACACACACACACACACACACACATACAGACAGACAGACACACAGACACGTCAAACTTATAACACCCCTCTTTTTCCGTCGGGGGTTAAAAATAAGGCTCTGGTATGCTTTTGTGTTGCTTGTGGAAGCTAACTTTCGAGAATAAGAAGGACTTTTTTTCCCAACTGCCGAAGGAGAGGAGGGTTATGTTTTTCGAGCGTATGTATGTATGTATGTGTGTATGTTATTCTTTGACACGCCCTGCAGCCTAAACCGTTTGACGGATGTCGACATAATTTGAGGTGTCATTGGATTCCTCATAATTGAGGGAGTGATTTTCAAAAGAGCAGTTGGGTTTTTAGAAAAATCTTTTGATTTCACTTGCTATAAATATGTCTAATTTTGTCGTTCACAATACAAGATTTCCCAAGTCTATACAACAGTTATGTCAAGTGACCTATTAGAGTGGCCAATGAACCACCATCTCGCTGTTCTCATGGTTGACACTCACAAAAGAATGACAGGGCGCAGTGACACAGTAGATTTACGCAAAGCGACCGCTAGCGGCCGGCGCTTTGTAACGATTCAACCTCTTAACTGTCTTGCTTTTTATGTTTTTGTATTCTGAACTTAAATTAACCCCTATCTGAAAGCTGAAGCTCCTGAGAAGCTTCTAGTCGTCTGAAAATTGAATCCTACCTGAAGGAAAAGCTATTGAATAAAATTAAACAGATAGTAAGTGAGAAAATAAATCATTTATTTACCATAGAAATATCAAATTAATTTTGTTTGTTTTGAAGCTAAAGAACCTTTGACTAATTAATCCAGTAAAATCAAGACTCGATTGTACTAGATATCCACTTTGTTCCTATAAATACTAACTCGTACCAAAGCGAATAGAAAAACCGAGTTAGTTCCGGCCGATCCTACTAGAAAGGTTGGGTTTTATTCTAGTCTAGGTAAATCTATCCTACAGCTACAGAATCTCTCGTTATTTATGTTAAAGTAATCGAGCTTGAGTACTTTAACAGACCAAATCATCTCCTAGGATATTGCCGGACGGAAAGAGATTCGGTCAAATAAAAAACCGTCCGACTCCAGGCCTACAATGCCGTAATCTAACCTAGAATTTATTATCTCTGGAACCTAACCTCGAAGACCTATTTAGACCTAAGCTATACGTGATTCGCGCTGGTGAAGTGGCTTGGCGTGTGATTTCGTCTAGTGGTTAGGCCCCGCGTTGTGCGAGTAGACCCAGCCCTTTTCGAGAAGTATGAAGTTTGTATTTCTATAAAGAGAAAAAGTTACACGTTAATTGAAGTTGTACATTAACCCCATTTTAGAAGAACCTATAACTTAAGTAAGACAATTATACCAGTTCCTTAGAATTAATTTACAATTCAGTAGTCTCATTGAGTGATGCACAATTATGGAGGCTAAAGTGGGCATAAATTCCTTGTTATACTAAGTTGTGGGAAGTGATAAATTACGCTCTGTGGTAGGTGACGCCCTTTAAACAGACTCGCAATACAATAGTGGTCAACTTGTGTTGGTCATGATGGGATCTCTATTGATGATGATGCGATGATATAATAATGAAAATAATCATGAAGAAGTCAAGATATTGATGATGATGCGATGATATAATAACGAAAATAATCGTAAGTCAAGATATTGATGATGATGCGATGATATAATAATGAAAATAATCATAAGTCAAGATATTGATGATGATGTGATGATAGTCTATTGAAATAGAATATTAGTGCATGTTTTACTTACAGGTACATGAATGGCGTAATGTCTAGTGTAATATCGATTCTCCCTAACGATGAATCTTAGAGTTGTTAGCGAACTGTAGCGCTCGCCTCTCGCTCGCTCGCGGCTGCTCGTACTCGCTAGTAATCCCACCTCATCTGTTGATTCCGCCTACCCTATCGTTATTTCTATCAAATCTAATACCAATTAGTACTGACTTTTCCTAAGCAATTTATAATACAATTCATCCCCAAAATATCTCAATGGATGTAACACAGTGTCTCAGCAACCAATCTCACCCAATCAACTCAAAGGCACTTTATAGTCGGAACAATGTTAAATATACGACAATGCACAATTGAACTGACGAATGATAATTAATTACCAACCCACCGTGAGACCTTTGTTGAGATCCCAATAAAACGGCCCCACCTAAGAAGAGACCTACTTAAATATTACTGATACTAGCTTTTGCCCGCGACTTCGTCCGCGTAGAACTCGTTTATATCGTAGCTCGATACAAACTTTCACCCTCCATTTCCCTTTTAGGGGTAGATTTCCGATATAAAAACTATCATATGTCCTTACCCGAGACTCAAACTATCTTTATCATTATTATCATTTATCATCATCATCATATCAGCCGAAAGACGTCCACTGCTGGACATAGGCCTCCCCCAAAGAGTTCCAAAGTGACCAATCCTGCGCCACCCGCATCCAGCGGATTCTTGCGACCTTTACCAGTTCATCACCTACCTTGTGCCTACCAACGCCGCGCCTACTAACTACTTCTATACAAAGTTTTATCTAAATGGGTTGTATAGTAGCTTCATACAAATATTCAACCCCCATTTCACCCCCTTAAGAGATCATTTCCGGGATAAAAACTATCCTATGTCCTTTTCCGGAACTCAAACTATCTGTTAACCAAATTTATTCTAAATGGGTCACTCACATCCAAATTTTCACCCCTTAGGGGAGGATTTTCGGAATAAAACTATCCTTTATCCTTCCCCAGGACTCCCAACTATCGCTATACTAAATGTTCACCCCCATTTCACCCCCTTAGGGAATGATATCCGGAATAAAACTATCAGATGTCCTTTCCCAGGACTCAAATTATCTCTTAACCAGATTTCAACTAAATAAGTTCCATAAACTATGCATTATCCTTTTTCGGAACCCCAAACTATCTCTATACCAAATTTCATCCAAATAGGGTACATCCAAATTTTCACCCCCTATTTTATGCCCTTGGAGGATTTTTTTCGGGACAAAAGCTATTCGTTGTTCTTCTACGCGATTAAACTATCTCTATAGGCACCAAATTTCATCCTAATCCAAATTTAAACCACCATTTCACTCCCTTAGAGGATGATTTCCGGAATTAAAACTACGCTTTGTCCTTGCCCAGGACTCAAACCATCTCTATACCAAATTCCATCGAAATGGTTTCCATCCAAATTTTCACCCCCCAATTCCCAGCACTCAAACTATCTCTTAACTGTTAACTTAAGTTTTATAAGTTTTTATTGTTACTAACATGATATGGACTAAGTCTGAAATAAATAATTTGAATTAAATTAAATTAACCAAATTTCATCTAAAAAGGTCACATCACATCCAAATTTTCATCCCTTAATGGGGGTGATTTTCGGGATAAAACTATCCTATGTGCTTCCCCAGAACTCCAACTCGCTATACCGTAAATGGGTTCCATCCAAATTTTCATCCCCCATTTCACCCCCTTAGGAGATGATTTCTGGACTAAAAATTATTTTAGGTCCTTCCCCAGGACTAACTATCTCCATACCAAATTTCATCTAAATGGGTTCTATCCAAATTTTCACTCCTTATTTCACTCCCTCAGGAGATGTTTTTTCAGGATAAAAACTATGCATTGTCCTTCCCTGGGACTCCTTCTATCTCTTTACCAAATTTTAACTAAATGGGATTTATCCACATTTTCACCCCTATTTCATCCCCTTAGGGGATGATTTTCGGGATTCAAAGTATCCGTTGTCATTCTCCGGGACTCAAACTATCTCTATACCAAATTTGATCTAATCGGAGTCCATCCAAAATTTCACCCCCCACTACACCCCCTTAGGGATAAAAACTATCCAATGTCCTTTCCCAGAACTTAAACTAACTCTAAACCAAATTTTATCAAAATGGGTTACATCCAAATGTTCACCCCCACGTTTTACCCCCTAAGGGGAAGATTTCCGGGATAAAACCTATCCTTTGACCTTCCCCGGGACTCGAACTATTTATATACCAAATTTCATCCAAATCGGTGCAGCGGTTTAAGTAGCTCCATACAAACTTCCACCCCCCATTTCATCCCCTTAGGGATTTATTTCCGGGATAAAAACTACCCTATGTCCTTCCCCAGGACTCAAACTATCTATATACCAAATTTCATCTAAATCGGTTAAGCCGTTTTCACGTGATGCGCGGTCACATAAACAGACAAACAGATAAACAGACAAACATATAAACAGACAAACAGACAAAAATTCTAAAAACTGTTGGAACGTGTTCTGTTATCGATTTTAAGTATCCCTAGCCAATTTTTTATTTCGAATTACTTCCATGTACAGACTTTCGACCCTCTTCAGCTTTATTATATGTATAGATAAATAGATAGAAGATAATGAAACTCCCATTCAAATATCTCAAAAAATTATGAAGCTACATCCGTTTTAATGTCGCTTGTCAGAGTGAGAAAACGATGAGGGACTGTGACGTCAATATACTCGAGCGTCATAGTAAAAAACAATCGTTTCATATGAAGGTGCGTTTTGCGGAAAAGGGACAGAACATACCCCCTCTTAAAACTTTGGACTCTTATAACTTAATCATTACCTATATAACCTCTTGCTTTGTTTTTTTCTCCATTTGACTATATTTATTTTAAATTCTTTTTCGAGAAAATACTCTCTCTTCCCAGCTATATATCCCACATGGTGGTGGGGTCAGCTTTCCTCGTCTTACTTCTCCACTTCGCTCTGTCCTCGACATCGGTTTCGGATAACTTGCTCTCTCTTATATCTCTTAGCACTACATCCTTCCATCTTTTTCGAGAAAATACATTATGATTATTTACCATATTTTCGATTCCTGAGCTATAACCACGAACTTCGGAATTCGAAAATATTCGGGTATCTCTATCTCTATCGCACTAACCATACTCGAGTGACAGGGATGCAAATATATGAACGGTTTTCGTGGTAGCGGCGCCGCAGGTACTTTGGCTGAATGCGCAGAGCGCGTGCCATTGTCATTCAAAAAAAACAAATTCGTGTTAATTATATTGTTCAAATTTGTTGATTTAATTTATTGAAATTACGACATAAAACGACATTTGCGCATATAAGTTCTCATATCAGAATCGAATATTTTTTTATGGTTTATATTTTAACATTTGTCTCGTAAAGGTCTATCGTAGACGGGATTTAAATTATTAATAAGTGAAAGGCAAAGCAATTCCGCCATTTTGACGAAAATTTGACGGTTCTTATAGATGACAGTTGGAGCAGCGTTTGATTTCAATAAAAATAAATGAAAAATTAAATGAAGTCGTATATTTCGGAAAATTAATTAACTGTCGCAGTCGGATAAAAACTATCCTAAGTTGCAGCTAGAATAATAATGTACCTATATAAAATGTTTCATATTTTTCCGTTCATGTGATGCTGAGTACATTCGAACCGCGCAAAGCTTAGTTTCAAACTGGCTGATTCTTTTTTTAATTTAGAGATTTATTATAAGTGGAGATTAAGAGTGAAAGTGTTGGATTCCCTCGCAAAATCAATATAACAAAGGCCTCTAGATAAGAGGCCTTTGACTAAACCAAATCGATAGCTCAGCTACTGAGAACTCCCAATTTGCAAGATTGGGAACTCTAAATACCTTTGCCTAATCGATGACACATCCATGACGGTGCTTAAGGTGCGGTCACATCTCACTTGACTAAGGAACCTCTTACGAGCGAATCCTCATTGGCCAAGGTCGTCAATGTGCCCTGAGAACAAGAGTCCTGACACCAAGCGACGCGATCACCGGCGTACATGAACTAAATTACCTTACTACATTCATTCGGCTAAGGAATCCCACACGGTATACCTATAGGTATATTTGATTCCTTCATAGATTAACGCAACCGCACCCCTTATTAAGAGGTTCGTTAAGACTAAGACGGAAGCTTGACCGGGGAAGATCCCCAATTTGCAAGATTGAGGACCCTCAGCCACTCGCTCCGCCTACACATCCATGAAGAGCGCATAAAGTGCAGTCATACTTCTCTCGACACAGTCGAGGTCTTAAGTATGTCCAAGGGACGATAGTCCATCAACACCGGTGCGAGCACACCTCTTCTTGACGTAATCAAGGTCCTCAATGTGCTCTGGGTGACAAGAGTCAGCGACACCGAGCACTCAATCATAGGTGTACATTATTAAATTACTCAGCTACGTTCACCTATTAAGGAATCCCTCAACCATATCGATAATTAACCACCGGGTCTAAGATGTACTTGTAGTAACATTAGTCGCTTATCCGCGCCTTAACAATTTATTCTCATATTACAACACGTACCACGGACCGAGTCAATTGCTATAGCTAGGTTGTCGTATAATAATTGATCACTTTATCTCGTAAGGGCGCACAGAACCCAATCATATCGCAGTGACAAAACAACTAGTAATATATATGTAGAACAAAACAACATTTCTGTAATATCGTCAGTTATTTGACCAATGACCTAGATCCGTTCATAACCTATACATAAACCGCTCGTACTTTATCTAGCATATTCCCCAAACTATATACAGTAGAACTAGATTTCGATACACAAATACAAGTATGATAACGTTGAAATGGTTAGATAATAGCCCAAAAACAAATTAATAAGTTTCAGAATCATTCAATACAGTGATTATAAAGGTCACTCACCAGATTTTAATTTCTTAATAGTGGGACACGTACCCAACGCCTCTCTGGTTCCCAGGGCTCCTGCCCTTCTGATCTCCCTCGACGCTCGTAACAAGCCAGCTCCTCCGCCATAAATAAATTACAATATAATATTAGCACATATTTTAATAAAGATTTCCCTCATTTGTACCTACAACTAACCACTAGATACTGGTATACAATTAGGAATTATTTACCATTGGACCGCTCCTTAGCGAACATTCATGTACTATATAAGTGTTCACTTCACTTCATGGGAGTATACGGAATTCTAATATGATGATGTCTTAAGCGCATTTATTAGGTGATAAACCTATTAGACCGCCACATATTCAAAATACACACGTGATCATATAAGATCATATCAGTTCACGAGCAGAAAGATATTGCCTAAATATTAATCACTCAATTCAAGACAATGCGCGCACCAGATAATTACTCCCTAAGAAATTCTAGAATTCACTACGATTAGTCACACTTTAAAATAAAATATTCAATCTCACCAGACGATCGCAAAGGCATTTGCGACCTTACCAAACTCTAATTCCTCTCAGCAACAGCCGTAATGCAGCCCAGCGGTGACCAGCCTTGTTCCGCCTCGAAGTAGTACGCGCCCAGAGGTCAGCCTAGCCTGGCCGCCTTTGCCTTCTGCAGCGTGATCTCGCTTCGACGTCCCATAGAAAAGTGAAACGCTCCTCAGCCCGCCGGGGTATTTATAGCCAATACTAACACGATCACGCCACTAATCCGACTCCTCATCTGAAAATACACCTTAACAAAAGGGTATAAAGCCCCTTTTCCAGGGAGCGTTCCCCGCCCCACAGTGCCGATCGATAAGCACTTTTCTCGACTTCGCGGGTAGAATGTCTCTGCAGCTCGCGCGTCCGTCCACGCGTTTTCTTGCTGGCCAGCGATCCATTCCTGCAATTAACCTAAGTAGTCTAATTTATGAATCCATAAATCTAGATCTAGCACACATTAAATGATACACTAATCCAACAATACTGAATTAGTATGCTGAAGTATGTTTTAAACCAACTATTTTGGACGAAACGCGAGTTTTCTACACTTTTAATTGTAGTCTTGATTTTAGCCTAGAATAGCATCTAACGCAATTTATATCTAACTTATTTACATACATAATTAACAGGATGATAACGAATGAAAGCTTCAATCCCTTCATATTTGGACCTGAAACCCACAACGCTAACATCTATCAATTTAAAAGAGTAATTCCGCCCTTAGATACTATTGAGTCTGAGAGCGAAGCTCTCGGATCGTCTCAGCTTTCCACTCGTGTCGAGTGTGTCGATGTTTGAAACTATGTTCTATCTATTCTGTGTTTAGAAGCTTATAAGTTTCTGTTAAAAAAATAAATTAGTACAAGCTTAACTCGTTAAGGGCGCGGTCTGGACGCCAGCGGGCGACGGGGCGACGAGCGGCAGTTCAATATTTTTGATCGCGTTCAATCTATGAATGCCCGCTCGTCCAGCTGGTCGATCACGTATCACGCCACGCATTGTACGCGCGTCAGGTTGATCTAAATGTTAATTTTTTTTTGGAAAAATGACAGTTAAATTGTCCTAACACGCGTTCAAAACGTTACGTGTGTGGCGTCACTCCTGTCAAATCTGACGAGTTCTGCATCGCACTATCGAAGTTTCTTAAATCAGTTGCATAAATATAACATCCAAACAACTCTCATTGGACTTCGGTCCCTGAGAGATCTCTCTATTGTCGTATCTTCTACATTGGTGACCCCGACAATGGACATAAGCGCAACTCTGAATATCCTGACTGACGCCCGACTCTTCTCAGCAAGCCAGACTCTCTCTCTCTCTCTCTCTCTCTCTCTCTCTCCGCTCGCCACCCTGGCTCTGAGCGCTCGCTCGCCACGCTGGCTCTGAGCACTGGCAAGCTGCACTTCTACTCTTCATACATCCTTGACCCCTCCGTCTCAAAGGGGGGCTGATGTGGCGTCACTCCTGTCAAATCTGACGAGTTCTGCATCGCACTATCGAAGTTTCTTAAATCAGTTGCATAAATATAACATCCAAAACAACTCTCATTGGACTTCGGTCCCTGAGAGATCTCTCTATTGTCGTATCTTCTACACGTGATTACCTCTCACACCGCGTTCTAAGAGGGCTCTATCAACACAAAACACGACGGGTTTATCGTGTGTAATTAACGAACTGCAATGACCCATCATCAGATCAGCTAGACGGTCCCATAATATTGCGTTGTCACAGTACAGTCGTTACAACTGTATTTCTCTCTCGCTTGTTCTTTAAGTGTTCTTTATGCCAAAAAGCGATTTCACTCGAACTCGAAAACCGTTGAACTTACCTACTGCACACTTACTTCTCCGGTTATACCGGCAACAGTGGAAAGCCGCGAACATTATCTGTTCGCAGTGAAATCCTAGAATGCCGGATAATAGAATTAGAGGTAGGTATAGGAGACGAGAGGCGATCCCACGCGATGACAACTGTACTGCGGACTCTATTGCTTCACTACTAGCCCACGTAGCTTTGCTCTGGGTACTATATACTCGTACATAAAGTAAGAAAAGCTGTGCTAGTCGATTCGCATGTGACTTCCAAACAGAAGCTCGCGGCGCGGGTTCGAAACCAAGTTCATGCTTCGTCTAATTATCATTTTGTAACTTGTTGACAAATACCTGTGTACATCATTTCCCTTTAAAATATTTGTTATTATAATTTAAAATTTTAATTTGATAAATGGTAAATAAACGATCACAATATAAATTCCTAAAATTGATTGAGTGTTAGTTATAAGTTGGGTTGAAGTTGCACCACGTCCGTAGGAATTACCCATCGCTACCCTACACGTGACCCCTGGGCGGTGCTAAAAGTGCAACAACCTGGCAACCGTACCGTCTTTTCGATGATCTCACGGTTCTAATACAATGATTTGCCATACGATAAATAATAAATAAGTGACATTGTATATTGTGAGATAAAGAAATCATATCATATCATATCAGCCGAAAGACGTCTACAGAGGACATAGGCCTCTCCCAAAACCAACAGACTCCAGATCCAGCTCATGCTAAATGACTTTGAATATTGAACGGACGAGCATTTGCCCGTGACTTCGTAGGCGTAAACTCCTGTAAACCACTGTCGTTCTTGAATTTTTCAGTGGTTGATTTACCAGATAGGTAAGGTTGGTCGTTCGGTAGGTGGGGTCGTACCTGGTGCAAAGGAAGTCCATCGCCATTCAACGTGGTAACGCAGTGTCATGGGTTTTGCGCCAGGGACGAATCGATGTATATATTTTTTCATATCTCTTGCTCTGAAAGTGGGTCGTTGTTGTTCTAAAAAGTGTGCAGAAAGTGATACGTTCTGCTCTAGAGCAGAAAAGTAGTGTATTCCAATTGGTCCTCGCCTTAGGTATAAGCAGTATGCGGGAACTTATTCTAATACATATCAATACTTACCCCGCCACTGACGAAGATAGGTAAATACTTTTTCTCAAAAATGGCCCGCTAAGTGAACATAACTCGCTACATATTGGAAGGTAAAGTGTATAGTTGAAGGCCAGATCAAAATTAAAAAATAAAAAACATTGCAGGCCGCCTGGAATGTTACATATGAATTCCTTTATTTGTCGAGTACCAAACTTTTTAAAAAGTAGAAACTGGCATATAAAAGACGGCACAGGTCATATTCAGCCAAATCAACTCGTATTTTTATGTTGCAAACGCGACATTTTTGTATGTCATAAAAAGATTGCGTTTTTCGGTGGAAAAATACACTTGCGATTCTGTTTAAAAAAAAATATGACGTTTAGTTTTATGTAATTTGCAGTATCCTCAATTTGTATTTAATAATAACGCTTGATTTAAATTTAGTCTTTTTTATTCCCCCATTTTTGAGAAAAGCACTATATTATCCTCAGCCGGAATGGCAATTGCAGGCTTCGTATTATAATTAAACGGACTCGCAAGCTCGTCCGTTTAAACAAAGTACTCAGCATGCAATTGCCTACTTCCCGGCCACGGCAATAATGTTAGGCCATTTTTGAGAAATAGTTTTCTCAAAAATGGCCCGCAAAGTGAACATAACTCGATACATATTGGAAGGTAAAGTGTATAGTTTAAGGCCAGATCAAAATTAAAAAATAAAAAATATTGCAGGCCGCCTGGAATGTTACATATGAATTCCTTTATTTGTCGAGTACCAAACTTTAAAAAAAATAGAAACTGGCATATAAAAGACAGCACAGGTAGTATTCAGCCAAATCAAGTCGTATTTTTCTGTTGCAAAAGCGACATTTTTGTATGTGTCATAAAAAGATTGCGTTTTTCGGTGAAAAGATACACTTGCGATTTTCCTTAAAAAAATAGTATGACGTTTAATTTTATGGAATAGGGAACATTACGCAAAGCTCTGCGTAGGGGGCGACATTAACACAACCCGTAAACAAACCGCCATGACGTACAATGTCATAATTATTTACCTAATAAACAATAACGAATAATTGATGAAAACGCGTTAAACTACAATAGTTTTATTATCAATCGTGTGTAAAATACCTGTACTGTGATATTAAAATGGCATCCTATAGCTATTTAAAGGTGGATGAGGGCTTTTTTTTGCTTTACGACGTATTGCCGCTTACCATCGTTTCCTTAGGAAATGAATGATGCCCTTCATTCTTGCATCCAATTACGCAGCACTGATGCATTTTATTTATTGAAATATTTTCTTCACTATTTGATCCAGAGCTTTGAAGGACTTGTCAAAATTGTCAAAAAAACTGTTTACTAATTGTGTTAGTGCTGCACTCTGGCGGCAGAACATTGCAGTAATGTTCCCTATTTGCAGTATCCTCAATTTGTTTTTAATATTAACGCTTGATTTCAATTTAGTCTTTTTTACTCCCCCATTTTTGAGAAAAGCACTATATTAGCCTCAGCCGGAATGGCAATTGCAGGCTTCGTATTATAATTAAACGGACTCGCAAGCTCGTCCGTTTAAACAAAATACTCGGCCTGCAATTGCCTCCTTCCCGGCCACGGCAATAATGTACTATAATTCTTACTAGTTCATGGAATTTATTTTATTACATATAAAATAAGTTTTTGTTATAAATTCATTACTTTTATTTTAGCTAAAATATTCACTAGGCTCTATGAGGTGGTGACAAATAGAATACACCCACAAACCTTTTGTTTATCTTGTGTTTTTATGTGAACTAAGTCAGAAACGCATACAGCCAACCTTCAAATAAATACTACTAATAAATACAAATAGTATGAAAATGAGACCGAGAAAAAAATATATCTCTCTCGCTCTTATTTATGGGTGCGGCGCACGAAGTACGGTGTGGTAGTCTGTTACGGTTTTAAACGAAGGCGACGTTTTTAGACGAAAACACCGATTAATTCACCGAAAACGCACGTAAAAAAAGTTTACGTGCATTATGGTCCTTGAAAAAAGTTAAAGGGCGGGGAAGCCAAACTAGAACTTTTTTATTGTAAGACGAATTTAATTTAAATACATTTTCGCGATTAAAATGAGTACATCCAGTGATTTTGAAACCGACTTAACGCCTGATTTGATCAGAACAGAAGCCCAATCTATCGTGGAAGGCGTTTTACCGCAAATTTCAAAAGAAAGATATTATATGAAATCATATACCGATTTTATAAAATGGCGGCCGGCAAAGAGAGTTAAATCTAAGTTAAACTTATTTCCGTGATTTATCGAATAAATTAAAATTATCAACGCTGTGAAGTATATTCAATGCTTAAAACCACTTTTCTCAAAAATGGCCCGCAAAGTGAACATAACTCGCTACATATTGGAAGGTAAAGTGTATAGTTAAAGGCCAGATCAAAATTAAAAATTAAAAAACATTACAGGCCGCCTGGAATGTTACATATGAATTCCTTTATTTGTCGAGTACCAAACTTTTTAAAAAGTAGAAACTGGCATACAAAAGACGGCACAGGTCGTATTCAGCCAAATCAAGTCGTATTTTTCCGTTGCAAACGCGACATTTTTGTATGTGTCATAAAAAGATTGCGTTTTTCGGTGGAAAAATACACTTGCGATTCTGTTTAAAAAATAATTATGACGTTTAATTTTATGTAATTAGCAGTATACTCAATTTGTATTAAATAATAACGCTTGATTTCAATTTAGTCTTTTTTATTCCCCCATTTTTGAGAAAAGCACTATATTAGCCTCAGCCGGAATGGCAATTGCAGGCTTCGTATTATAATTAAACGGACTCGCAAGCTCGTCCGTTTAAACAAAATACTCAGCCTGCAATTGCCTCCTTCCCGGCCACGGCAATAATGTACTATTAAGCACCAAACATGACGTGAACTTAAAGAAATACTATGTCGGCTATCTAAAAAGGCAGTTGGATGGCTTTAAAATCAACAAAAAGTCCTAGATTTTTACTGCAAATTAGATAAGAACCTTCTTAAATGAAGCTCCTGATGGTGTTTATTGGCAACAAAGGTAATAAAATAATCATATTATATTGTAAATGTAACTAAATTTCTATATTTTGACAAATACCTACGTAATTTACAAATAAGTATGTCCTAACTAAAATTGTTTTGTTTTCAGGTGGCGCTAATTTTTGGTATGTAATGTGAATATTCCAACCAAAAATACTATATATACATTCGGAAATTGCTCTAATTTTTCATTTATTTCAAGTAATTGTACCTATACTTTGAATAAACATATTGTAAAATTTTCCTATACTTTGAATAAACATATTGTTAAAACACCACAGTTTTTTAACTTTCCTCGTATTCGATATGAAAAGTAGAGTGTTTAACTCTGGTGAAAGACCCATTTCTGACTCGAACTATTGGCGCTCTCACTTCGTTCGAGCGCCAAAATATCTCGTCAGAAATGGATGCCTTTCAGCCCTTGATTAACAATCTACTATTGACTAGGCTTAAGTTAGTCTTAAGTTAAAAAAAATAAACTTAATATAAAAAAAGCATTTATTTCAGATAAAATCATCCATGGATGTTTATTGTTATTATTTTATTTTATTTTATTGTATTTTTAACGCCCGTCGGAAAAAGAGGGGTGTTATAAGTTTGACGTGTGTGTGTGTGTGTGTGTGTGTGTGCGTGTCTGTCTGTGGCATCGTAGCTCCTAAACGAATAGACTGATTTGAATGCGGTTGTTTTATCCGAAAGCTGACGTGATCGAGATGGTTCTTAGCTACGTTTCACCAAAATCGGTTCAACCGTTTTTGAGATATTGAACTTGGAAATAAAAAGCCGTGTGGAGTAGGAAGCTTGGCGCTACTTGCGATCTGAAATATTTTTGACGGTGAAATGCCCCCCTTGCCACACGGTATTCGTTTCATTGATTAAATAACTCAAATGGTACCATTTACCAGATATCATCACATTCAGCCCATAATGCCGCCCCACTGGCGGGCATAGGCATCTTCTCATGGATGTGAAGGAATGGGAATCAGTCCAGAAAAACGGTAAATACGAAATGATATTCCGTGTTTAAGTAGTTCCGAAAAACTCATTGGTACCGTACAGATATGCAGTTTGTGCCCAATATTCTAAAAGGCACTTCTTTTCTAATTCAGATTTTAGGGCACATACCGAAAAACTCATTGGTGTCTACTGGCCAACAATCGATCTCGCTGCCACCATAAACTTAGATTCCCCATACATGTAGTCATGGGGAATATAAGTTTATAGTGGCAGCGAGATCGATTTTTCGGTATGTGCCCTAAAATCTGAATTAGAAAAGAAGTGCCTTTTAGAATGTTGGGCACAAACTGCATATCTGTCGGAAAGTCAGGCGGGTGGCTCAGAACGAAGGCCCCTTTCTCGGTACGGGCGACCGCGTTTATCCGGTGTTTTAGGTGCACGTAAAAAGAGCAACCCCTGCCTCCCCGCCAATCGATATGCAAGCGGCTCCGTGTACCAACAAACGGGAGACAGCGCGGACAGTCTCGAAAATATCGCGAGTCATTAAAGGTCACAAAAGGTCGTTTCGGCAAAGTCATACACAAAATTTACCCAGTAGGTATGCCAGGTTCACTGGAATGATATCTGCTCCGTAGAGTAGGCGAGTTAACTTAATTAAGTTAACCGAAATGATGCACATATCCAGGATTTAATGACAACCAATTGAAAACGAGTAGGTATACTGCGGCTACCGGATCTAAGTTAACAAGTTAACTCGTCAGGCGGCCTGAAAGGGTTAAGTATTGTAGTTACCCAAAAATTGCTTGTATCGCTATCGCTAACTAATATAAAAATGTTGAAGCGCTGAGTTTACAATTAGAGTATTGAGCGCTGCTGAGTTTTTTTGATTCTAAGCGTAGTTAAAACACAAATGATAGAAATGTAGGTAGTGTTGAGACTAAAGAATCTTATACTGTCGAGAAATTTCGTGTAGCTAACCGTGTTGTAATGTTTCTAGTAATAGTATATCTCATAATTACATTGCTTTCCTCTCTTATAGATACTAATTGGATACGTGGATTCTCCTAGCCAAGTAAGAAAACACAACTAGTGTTATGGTCGCGACTTTTTTTTTACCAGTCCCTATAATTGACCTGCTCATTCTAGATCTATCCGTAAATGAAGCTCATATTGACACTGCGTCGCCAATGGGGTTACATTTGGAAGGCTGTATGATTATGAATACAGCGAATGTTAAAGAACGACCTCACAATTAACACATAAAACCTGGAGCCTAGCGGGCGCTCTCTTTGTAGGCGGTTTCCGCTACTCAGCGGGAAAATCATGGCGTCGGCTACAAGGCGCTTCTGTTAAGATCAAACGTTTTATGAATAAGCAGGACTATCCCGCCACCCTCGCGGCTCATGGCGCCCCCACACACCCTCAGGTGAGGCGAGGTGACTCACGTCTGTGTGCGGTAAGAGTGTGTGCGTGCCAGACTCGCCGGCGCGGCGGGGCCGCGAAATGGTCACTGCTTTCATAATTTTGATACTGCTTCTAAAGGATTCTACAGATTATGTGATTTTACCACAGTCTTTCATTACAACATGTCGAAGTCATAATTGGGTGTGACGTACATATGTACGAGTAACAATCCGACCACTGTGCATGCAATTTTTCAGTACAACTCGTTTCCATGGAATGTTTTGTATGGGATTGCTATTGTCTGGATGCACAATAGCACACACAAAACATT
Organism: Epinotia brunnichana; assembly: GCA_963854355.1. Taxonomy (NCBI): domain Eukaryota; kingdom Metazoa; phylum Arthropoda; class Insecta; order Lepidoptera; family Tortricidae; genus Epinotia; species Epinotia brunnichana. The sequence goes on from OY977956.1 coordinate 10,205,245, forward strand.
CCATGTAAAAAAATAGGCCAAGTCTCGAATTAGAGGGCAACCCTATATCTCTGGGATCCCATCATCAGATCCGGACTTGGTGACATGGGACCACATCTAAAGTATACTCTTTCGATTAAAAAATAATTTTGGTAATCGGTCTACAATTGACGGAGAAATTGGTGAACATAAATAAATAATAAGTTACTGTCAAAAATTTCATTTTTGGTACAAGCTTTTACTGCTGACTGTACTTTTCTGCATACCATCATTGAGACGATTCTAACGAGCCCAAGCTCGATGGGGTTGTGTCGTTTTATTGCGGAGTTCCTATCGCCACCTTCCAGCTCCAGCATCAGATCAGCTCCAAGTCATCATAATATTGCATTGTCATGCAATATACATATGCTTGCAAAATTTCAGCTCAATTGGATAACAAGAAGTGACTGAAATATGGATTGCAAATTTTGACGGACAACTTACATACTTACATACCTACTTAAATACATACGAACAGTGCAAGTTAGTATAAAGCTTGTAAAAATACATACAGTGGAACATATAGCTCCCTTCTTTTTGAAGTCGGTTAAAAAGGACCATGGTCCCCAATTATAGCTTCAGGCTGTGGCGTCATCATTGTTAAAAAGCTCGAGTTTGACTTCCAAAACATAACTAAACCCACCCCTATCGTAAAAAAAATTGCGTCCCTCGGCTATGCGCTGTCTGTCTTAATATTTCATACACACGCGCCTCTCGGGGGAGCGTCGCACAGATAAGCACGATAACTCGAACCGGCTGCTACATATTGTACTTTAATTTAATATGCAGCTTTATGTTACTTTTTGGGCAGTTCCCTGTCGCGGCAGGTCTCCGGCATTCATAGGCCATGTCCCACTTCCATGTCTAAAGCTCGAAACGCACTGACAGCGGTGGTGGCGCGGTGCGGTGTGGCGCGGAGGTGGTACCGGTTGTAATGTTCTAGCTAATATGAAAGGATCCGGACAGAATACCGCACCGCACCGTGCCATTCTGTGCGGACCCTTTCATATTAGCTCGCACATTACAACCGGTACCGCGTCCGCGCCGCACCGCACCGCGCCGCCACCGCTGTCGGTGCGTTTCGGCCTTCAATTACAGAGACATGAAGACATGATATAAAAGTGAATTTCTAGGGACGTCTCCTTTAGTGAAGAGAGGGCGACGCCCCAGAGAAGTATTCCGGGTAAGGTGGTTGTCTAAGTAGCAACATGTGGAACACAGAATGTATATTTGTCTGTCACCGGACTCACATATTTTTGCTCAATCGGATAGTGCATGGCCAATGGTTAGCACATTTTGAAGGACAACTTAAATACCTACTTATATATTTACCTACTTACTAGTAGCTAGGTCAGGCTGTAGAAAAGAAATCGCGAGCCAAAATAAAAAAAATGAAACAGCAAAAAAAAATGTTTACCAATTACCGAACCTGCTCATATAATTTCACGACAATCGGATGAGAAATGTGACCCGTAGAGGAGAACAGCCGGACAGCGGGACACCGGACATTGTGACAGACACCGGACATCGTGACAGACACCGGGCGTACGATCGATTTTCGGCCCAAGCTGAAGCATAGAACTTCGTTCGGTTCGCTCGCTAGTTCGACCATTTTGCTCAATTTTACGTGTAGGACGTATCAACTGGTATTCTCAATATCATTTGAGAACATTCTCGAAGATCTCCCAATAATCGTAGTATTATGCCTTTAGACAAAGGCTACTTACAACATTTCAAGCATATCTCTGGACTAGAGCTTAGATTAGAAACCACATCCATACTCATTAACCCATTTCACTCAAACAAAGGAATCCAAACAAATTCAGTAGGCAGCAAAAACTCGACCAATTTAACCTCACTAGACAAAAGCACTTAGTTCTGGTCAAATTTAAGACGTAATCGTGCCCTTAATGTGACAAAGGAGTATGTGTCTATGGTGGCCGTAGTAGGATGGGTCTTTTTCATACCAAGGATAGGCACACAATCTAAGTGCCTCTGTTCGACAGTCGCTTAGGTGAGAGATAAGTTGACGCATTCGAGAGATGAATTCAACATCCCTGTAGACTTTGAAATATTTAGAAACACCTTATTTATGGATACGAGTATACCTTTTATTCGTTTTTTTAATTCACAAAATTTCACGAGAATTGATTGAGAAATGGGACCTGCAGGTCGATCACGTAACGCATTGTACGAACGTCGGGTAGGTCTAAATGTCACTTTTTATATGGAAAATTGACACTTAAATTGTACCGACGCGCGTTCAGAACGTTACGTGATTACCCCTCTGTAGAAGAGAGCAGCCGAACACACGAAATAATTTCCGCCCAAGCTGAAAAAGGAGAACTTCCTTCGCTACGCTCGCTCGTTCAATAAGACAAAGTGGCTCTCTCAGTTCACTGTGGCTCTCTCAGTTCACTGTGGCTCTCTCAGTTCACTGTGGCTCTCTCAGTTCACTGTGGCTATCTCAGCTCACTGTGGCTCTTTTTATTTATTCGTATGGCTAAATTAAAAATTAAAATCGTTCTTAGTTAAAAAATGCATGCAAATTAGAGCAGTACACCCAATTGCTGGATCCATTGGGTTACGTTGTTATCTAGGGTGAACAAGTCGGCTGGGTTGCCCTGGTACTTGGTGAGTGGGCACTCTCGGATAATATGGTCCATGTCCTGCACCGCAGCTCCACACTTGCATGCTGGAGACTCCCTCCATCCACATTTGTGCATGAACTCTCGGCTCCTACCCCAGCCGGTCCGCAGCCTGTTTAACTGGCACCAATTTCACCTTGATAGTGAAAAACCAGTGGGTTTTTTTGTGGGGTCGATATTAGTCCCTAGGCTGGTTGGGGAGTCCTGTTTCCATTCTTGGGCCCATTTCTTGGTTATATCGAAGGGAGTATTTAAAAGGGTGGATGCAGTCTTATATGGCGGATGGCGTTATTGTTTTTAAACTCCTTGTAGGCAGGCAATTCGGGTTTGGCCAAGATCTTCTGTGCTTCTCGGACTAGAGCATGTTGTCTTCTTAGGTGTGGGGGAGCTATATGACTGAGCACAGGTAGCCACCCTGTGGGAGTGCTCGCGATAGTTCCCGATATGCATCTCATAGCTTGTTTCAGTTGCACATCCACTTGATTGACATGTGCACTGTTAAGCCAGACTGGGGCGCAGTATTCTGCTGTTGAGTGAACCAAGCTGAGGCAGGTGGTACGAAGAACGTCAGCATTTGCTGTGGCTCTGTAAGCTGTAGACCTCGCGAGTCCTTTTTAGGGTTCCGTACCTCAAAAGGAAAGAAAACGGAACCCTTATAGGATCACTTATTTGTTGTCTGCCTGTCTGCCTGTCAAGACTTTTTATCTACTTTAAGTCTACAGTCCCTTGAAGCTGTGGAAAAATCAAACTTCTAAGTTAACGTAAAAAAACCGGCCAAGTGCGAGTTGGACTCGCGCACGAAGGGTTCCGTACCATTATCTATAAAAACGCCAAAAAAAAATCACGTTTGTTGTATGGGAGCCCCCCTTAAAAAATATTTTATTTTGTTTTTAGTAGTTGTTGTTATAGCGGCAACAGAAATACATAATCTGTGAAAATTTCAACTCTCTAGCTATCACGGTTATTGAGATACAGCCTGGTCACAGACAGACGGACGGACGGACGGACGGATGGACGGACGGACGGACGGACGGACGGACAGCGAAGGCTTAGTAATAGGGTCTTGTTTTACTCTTTGAGTACGGAACCCTAAAAAAGATACGGCTGTTTATTTCGGGACTCTCAAGGGAATCAATTTATAAGGTACTTTCCGTTGACCTGGAACTATGAAATTTGGTAAGTAATATCGTCTTGTACTACAAAAACAGGGAAGATAGAATTCGTCTAAGAACCATCTCGATCACATCCGCTTTCGGATAAAAAACCGCATTCAAATCGGTCCATTCGTTTAGGAGCTACGATGCCACAGACAGACACATCAAACTTATACTACCCCTCTTTTTGCGTCGGGGCTTAAAAAACAACTGTATCATCATCACTACATAGTATAAAACAAAGTCCCTTCCCGCTGTCTGTCTGTCTGTCTGTCCCTATATGTATGCTTAGATCTTTAAAACTACGCAACATATTTTGATGCGGTTTTTAGGGTTCCGTAGTCGACTAGGAACCCTCATAGTTTCGCTTTGTCTGTCCGTTCGCCCGCGGATAATCTCAGTAACCGTTAGCACTAGAAAGCTGAAATTTGGTACTAATATGTATATCAATCACGCCGGCAAAGTGGTAAAATAAAAAGTGATTTATTTTATTTTATTACTGTACCTCCCCTATACGTATCGTGGGGTGCTTTTTTTTCATTTCAACCCTAACGTGTGATATATTGTTGGATAGGTATTTAAAAATTAATAGGGGTTTGCTAAAATCATTTTTTGATAATGTCAGTATTTTCGGAGATAATCGCTCCAGAAGTAAAAAAAATGTGTCCCCCCCTCTAACTTTTGAACCATAAGTTTTAAAAATATGAAAAAAATCTCAAAAGTAGAACTTTATAAAAACTTTCTAGGAAAATTATTTTGAACTTGATATGTTGAATAGTTTTTGAAAAAAATTACAAAATAATTTCACACACTTACGGACGAAAAACTACGGAACCCTACACTGAGCGTGGCCCGACACGCTCTTGGCCGGTTTTTTTGAAATAGATAGAGTGTTTCAAGAGGAAGGTTTATATATGTAATACATGCATGTATTATACATATAAACCCGTGCGAAGCCGGGGCGGGTCGCTAGTACTATATATATCGATCCTGCTCACAAAATTGCACGAGGATCGGTTGAGAATTGCGACTGCGAGAACAACCAGACAGCCAAACGAAGCGCTAGTTCAAAAATAATCCTTGAGGCCTACTTGCAAAATAAATATTATAATTTTTTGATTACTAACTTTAATTGCCTATAAGACTGCATGATATAAACTAGTGAAGTAAGTTTAAAGTGCGAGGTCTACGCAATATTGTGTCTATTATATAGGTGTCGCGTGCCGTGATAAGCAGCATTCTCGGAGGGACGATAACCGACACTCTCGTCGCCACAGATAAATCTTACTGACGCTTGAGATCTTCATTCCGCATTCACAGCCGATGCGTAAAAAGGAAAGGGAGACGTGACGTCAGAATCAAATCTCGCTAGTGACTGCACGGCCATCATATTCATAGGACGGCCCGCGAGCTGTGTCGCGGCGAGATATACTATCCGTTTCTATCCAATTAGACAGCTTAGAATTAGTGGCTCTGTAAGCTACAGCATTGGCGATCTTTAAAAAAAAAAAAAATCCAAACTGTTTTTAAAAGTTTATATAATTAAGGTGGTTCGATTGTACATTATGATACAAGTGAGGTAATGTTGATCATTACATCAGAGGCGGAATTGTCATGCGAACCGCAGGTGAGCGTGATAATAGAGCCGAGGATGTAATTATCAAAGCTCACGCGTGTCATACGACGTTTTTCAGCACATTTGCGAGGAAAAAATCCTTTTCATAAAATGAACATGTTACAGGCTCCTAAGTTGTTTCCTTTAGTTATTGAGCAGTCTGTGGGTCTCTTATACGCAAAAACAGTACAACGCCCTACGTGTACAGTACAACAATGCCTTCAGGGTGCTACTGGGGCTGCCCCGTTTCTGTAGTGCGTCCGGGATGTTCGCGGATGCCAGAGTTGACTGTTTCTATACAACTATGAGGAAACGCTGCACATCCCTGGCGCGCAGGGTGCGGGCTAGCTCTAGTGGTATCCTGAGGGCATTATTGGCGGAGAGGTTTGACTGTGAGTATGTGAATCACTGCCATATGATCCACGTACTGACAGTCAAGCCCTAATAAGTACTGTCCTTATTTTACATGTATTAGGTTATAGTACTTACTAACTTTAGGCTAAGAAACTGTAACTAACTTTATCTATGATCCCAGTTGGTCGAAATAAATGTCTTAAATTGAATTGAAAAAAATTGATGACAACAGGTTTTTTTTACTCACATATTTACAGAATGTACAGTGGTGTCAATTCTATTTATCACTTTTCTATTCACTACGAGTCAACATTTTTAACAATAACCAAACACGCATCATCAATGTTTACAAATATTTGTGAAATTACCTATAATGGCGCGCAACTATTTTTTTTCGTGAAGTTCGCGCAGTGCGCCCGCAGCGAGGCTTAGATGAAATCTCTAAACAGCCAATACAAAATAAAATAAATAAATATATTCATGTAAAATGTTATCAAAAGTAAATAGTTTTACTAAATGAAACGTTTCTATATCATATCCAACAAGAAATAATCAATTAATCCACAAGAAGGATTTAATTTGTTTAGTCGAGTAAGAATCCATTTGCCGAGAATTAAAAACAAACCTGTATAACCCGATCAATTTAAGGTTGCGCCGAGTCCATACATACACCTTGCTGCAAGGTGCCAACGTGTCTTAATCGGGATATAAACATAACTACACGAGTGTCGTAATGTTATTAAACACGCGTGTTTAATACCCAGGATTATGAGCCCAAAAGAGGCACAATAAGAGGCACGTTACGAGCAAATGTGTTGAAAAACGTTATTTGACATTCGCAGGCTAACGGCGTGATATTTTAAGAAATGTATGTAACAAACTTTCATAAATTGGCTTCCCATTTGCGCCAAATTCCCCCTTTCCTAGAATACACTTGAATAAACTAGATTAATTTGAGAAATTGGTTTGGGACGTGATATTTTGGGAAAACCATTTTTCTCAAATTAATCTAGTTTGAACAAGTTTATTCTAGAAAAGGGGGAATTTGGCGCAAATGGGAAGCCAATTGATGAAAGTTTGTTACGTAAGTTTCTTAAAATATCACGCCGTTAGCCTGCGAATGTCAAATAACGTTTTGTATGGCAATCGAACCACCTTAAGGTGCACCTTATTTCATGCAGACATGCACCGACAAAGGTCTACAGGATATTCTTAAATGAAATCAAAAAAATATATCAAAAAACCCTACTGCTTTTTGAGGAATCCAACGACACCTAATATGTCAAAATCCATCAAACCGTTTGGACCGTCGACCATGAATTATAGCGGGGCAGACTGCCGGAACAATTGTCGTAAATGTGGACACACCGGACAAAAGCACCAAATTTTTTTCAGGTACTAGTTAGTAGTTAGGTACATAGCTTTAAGTTTTTGATAGGAACCAGCTCCTCCGACGGCCATCTTTTTTATGGGGGTCATTTTGCATTATAGCTATATTATTAATAGCTTGGGTTCTAAATCACTTAGAATCACAAACTTGGTGTCTAAGGATACATATTTGGGGTCAGGGAATTCAACTAGATATTTTTTAAGGTCGAATTCCCAAAGGATAGGAAACGGAACCCTGTTACTAAGCCTCCGCTGTGGGTCCGTCTATCTGTGTGTCAGAAATAGCTAGACTGTTCAAATTTTCACAGAGTTTGTTTTTCTATTGCTGTTATAACTAAAATTATTAAAAATAAAAATATATTAAAAAATAAAAAAGCGCTCCCATACATTGAAAGTCATTTTAGGGGCGTTTTTTTTCTCGCCCATTACAAACGGTCTATCTCTAGAGCCGTAATAGATAGACACTTGAAATTTCCGCAGACTTTGTATAACTATATCTACTAAGTTTAGAAATAATAAAAAAATAATAAGGTTAACAGTCTAGCTATTCCTGACACGCAGAAAGACGGACCCACAGCGCAGGCTTGGTAACGGGTTTCGTATGGTATCCTTTGGAAACTCGACTCTAAAAAATATCTAGTTGAATTCCCTGACCCCAAATATGTATATTTAGACTCCAAGATTGTGATTCTAAGTGATTTAGAGCCCGAAATATTAATATTATACCTATAACTCAATATGACCCCCATAAAAAAAGATGGCCGACGGAGGAGTTGGTTCCTATCAAAAACTTAAAGCTACTTACCTAACTAGTACCTGAAAAAAATTTGGTGCTTTTGTGCAGCGTGTCCACATTATCACATTTTCTTACTCACCTACATACATATATACATACGCTCGAAAAACATAACCCTCCTTCTGAGGCAGTCGGGTAAAAACGGATGTCAGCATACTTGATCAAGATTCTGTAAAGTCGGACTGGTCCACCGAGGGTTCCGTACAAAATTACTAACTTAATAAGACGATATTATAGTATCTTTTTAGGGTTCCGTAGCCAAATGGCAAAAAACGGCACCTCTATAGATTCGTCATGTCTGTCTGTCGGTCTGTCTGTCTGTCCGTATCTCACAGCCACTTTTTTCCGAAACTATAAGAGCTATACTGTTGAAACTTGGTAAGTAGATGTATTCTGTGAACCGCATTAAGACTTTCACACAAAAATAGAAAAAAAACAATAAATTTTGGGGTTCCCCATACTTAGAACTGAAACTCGAATTTTTTTTTCATCAAACCCATACGTGTGGGGTATTTATGGATAGGTCTTAAAAAATGATATTGAGATTTCTTACATCATTTTTTTGTAAGCTGAATAGTTTGCGCGAGAGACACTTCCAAAGTGGTAAAATGTGTGTCCCCCCCCCCCCCTGTAACTTCTAAAATAAGAGAATGATAAAACTGAAAAAAATATATGATGTACATTACCATGCAAACTTCCAACGAAAATGGGTTTAAACGAGATCTAGTTAGCAGTTTTTTTTTAATACGTCATAAATCGTAAAAAGCAATTTATTTAACGGAACCCTTCATGTGCGAGTCCGACTCGCACTTGGCCGCTTTTTACGTTAAGTTAGAAATTTGATTTTTTTACAGCTTCTAGGAACTGTAGACCTGAGTATATAGTTTTAATTTGAACTCGATACCTTCACACGTTCCCGAGATAATAGTACATTATGATACAAGTGTGCTATGTTGGTCATCACACTCGAGTCGGTTTTTAAGCCTGAGCCGAAGGCGAAGGCTTAATGGAGACGAGAAGTGTAATGACCAATGCTCACGTGTTTCATACGACGTTTTTCAACACATTTGCGAGGAAAAAAATAAAAAAAATAAAAAATGAAAATGTTAAAAGATATGTAATGAAAAGGCACTAGTGCGATAATGTAATGTAAAAGTCACGGCATGGGTAATATTCTGCATTATTTTGCTAATATTTAAAAATATATGTAATGAAAAGGCACTAGTGCGATAATGTAATGTAAAAGGCACGGCATGGGTAATATTCTGCATTATCAGTGTAAATACGCTGTAATAAGACCTACTTTACGAGCAGGTGTGTTGAAAAGTATGCTTTCAACACATTTGCTCGTAACGTGCCTCTTATTGTGCCGCTTTTGGGCTCATAATCCTGGGTATTAAACACGCGTGTTTAATAACATTACGACACTCGTGTAGTTATGTTTATATCCCGATTAAGACACGTTGGCACCTTGCAGCAAGGTGTATGTATGGACTCGGCGCATTCTTAAATTGACCGGGTTATACATTATACATTACTGCAATGTTCTGCCGCCAGAGGCAGCACTAACACTAATAGTAAACTAGTATAGGAATATAGGGATTCACACAAACATGCACAATTGATTGTCAAATGAGTGACAAGGATGCTTGCATAGACAATACCGCAAGTGCGAACGAGATACAATGTCAACGCTGCTGGTGTCGCCACCTACGAAGAGTTTTGCGTAATGTTCCCTATTCTTAGCAAATGGATTCTTACTCGACTAAACAAATTAAATCTTTCTTGTGGATTAATTGATTATTTCTTGTTGGATATGATATAGAAACGTTTCATTTCGTAAAACTATTTACACTTGATAACATTTTAGATGAATTTATATTGAACAAGAAAATATTTATTTTATTTTGTATTGGCTGTTTAGAGATTTCATCTAAGCCTCGCTGCGGGCGCACTGCGCGAACTTCACGAAAAAAATTTGTTGCGCGCCATTATAGGTAATTTCACAAATATTTGTAAACATTGATGATGCGTGTTTGGTTATTGTTAAAAATGTTGACTATTAGTGAATAGAAAAGTGATAAATAGAATTGACGCCACTGTACATTCTTGGAGATGTACAAATATGTGAGTAAAAACCTGTTGTCATCAATAACTAAAGGAAACAACTTAAGAGCCTGTAACATGTTCATTTTATTAAAAGGATTTTTTCCTCGCAAATGTGTTGAAAAACGTCGTATGACACGCGTGAGCTTTGATAATTACATCCTCGGCTCTATTATCACGCTCACCTGCGGTTCGCGTGACAATTCCGCCTCTGATGAAATGATCAACATACCTCACTTGTATCATAATGTACTATTACAATCGGACAAAAAAGTGATCCTATAAATAAGGGTTCCTTTTTAGGGTTCCGAAGCCAAATGGCAAAGAACGGAACCCTTATAGATTCGTCATGTCTGTCTGTCTGTCTGTCCGTCCGTATGTCACAGCCACTTATTTCCGAAACTATAAGAGCTATACTGCTGTAACTTGGTAAGTAGATGTATTCTGTGAACCGCATTAAGATTTTGACACAAAAATCGAAAAAAAACATTAAGTTTTGGGGGTTCTCCATACTCAGAACTGAAATTCAAAAATTTTTTTTTCATCAAACCCATACGTGTACATCTATGGATAGGTATTTAAAAATGATATTGAGGTTTCTAATATAATTTTTTTCTAAACTGAATAGTTTGCGCGAGAGACACTTCCAAAGTGGTAAAATGTGCCCCCCCCCCCCCCCTCCCTGTAACTTCTAAAATAAGAGAATGATAAAACTACAAAAAATATATGATGTACCATGCAAACTTCCACCGAAAATTGGTTTGAACGAGATCTAGTAAGTAGTTTTTTTTTAATACGTCATAAATCGTAAACCGCAATTTATTTTACGGAACCCTTCATGTGCGAGTCCGACTCGCACTTGGCCGCTTTTTTTCTTTTCGAGATACGGAACCCTAAAAAAAACACCTTTACATACGCAAGCGGAGCCACCTGAACAGCTAGTATGGCTAACATGCGGTTAGGTAACATCAACTGGCCACTCCACAGTCCAGCAAATTTTTAATTGTTCTTTTCAAATAAGGTTCACATTCGTCACTTAGTTGATTAAATGTGTTGCCGAAGCTTACATATATTCCATGTATTATGGATACGGTCAAAGGCACTATACCACAATGACAATATTTCTTCCATATCACACATTGTTTTCTGTTTACGTAACCATTATTAATCGGTTATATATTATTCTCTATATGGAAGCGTTTATTCAATCAAATTCATGCAAAACTGACTCAGATCGAAGACGTATAAAAGCATGTCCTTACACAGGCATCGGTGATGAAATACGATATTATTCATTTTTAACCGACTTCAAAAAGGAGGAGGTTCTCAATTCGTCGTTCGAGTGTGTATGTCGTCGTCTGTGTATGTTCCCCGATAACTCGAAGGCGCCTGGACCGATTTGGCAAATTCTCTTTTTTATTTGAAAGGGTATCCTTTCCAGGTGTTCCCATATTCATCAGGTCAGGATCTGATGATGGGATCCTGGTGAAATCAAGGGAACTCTTAAAATTTTACAGGCACACTTTAAACGATTTGGGTAGTTACCTACTGATTTGAAGTCGGTTAAAACTTTGTACTTAAAGTAAATTATAATGTTACTGATTGACATAGAAATTTAAATGTTGAAGTGTACTAAATAAATGTTCCAAGGAACTATGTGAAGACGAGCGAACATATTTTATGTATCTTTACAGTACTTAGTGTAGTTTATACAGACAATAACATAAATAATGTATACACGTATTGCTGCTTTCATTGATTATTCGTATGGCAAGTCAAAACTCAATAGTCAGATACAAAATCATAAATTAATTTCCAGAGCATTACTCCACTTCAGGGCTTCGTCATTCAAATTGATCAGGTCTTCTGGGGGTCCAGTCTTCAGTTCCTCCGGTATACCGAGTAACCGGGCACTCTTGGATAATGTGTTGAATGCTCTGCTCTACGGCACCACACTCACAGTAAGGGGAGTCCTGCCAGCCACAACGAAAACGGTATAGGCTGCAGCGACCATGACCGGTGCGCAGCCTGTTGAGATTGCACCAGTCCGGCTCGGTAGTTGGAACCCGTCTAACTTTGAACCTGGGACAATACTCGAGCCAAACTTTCCAGCCGTCATAGTAGACCAAGACCGCTTCCACTCCTGGTTGAGGTTAAAGCTAGTTTGAGACCGTGTTTGGGCAATGCTGTACCTGTAGGATGGATGTCTGGATTTCAAGTGGCATCTTATAGGGTCCATAAATTCACCGTGCATAAAGGGAGGCTGGTTAGGGATGATGACATTTCTTGAACGAGCGAGCGAAGCGAACGAAGTTCTCCGTTTCAGCTTGGGCAAACATTCTTTCGTATGTCCTGCTGTCCGGCTGTACTCCTCTGCAGGTCGCATTTCTCAACCGATTCTCGTGAAATTGTGTTAGCAGTTTTTGGTAATTTTACAAAAAATATTTTTTTTCCAGACATAGTCACAGAACCACCAGTAAATAGGAAGGTATCATATATTTAAATTTAACTGTAGGTAAGCTTCAAACTTCCACCCCTATTTCATCCGCTCAGGGACATAACGACAAACTAACAGACATGCAGAATGCAGAGTTGTTTGAGCGTTAATCAAATTAATATGGAGTATGACACACACTATCCCCATCGGCATAAGCAAATTTCTGCAATACGTATTCGTAAACACAACATTAAGGTTGATTGACACAAGTATAATAGCTCATTAATCGATGATATCGATTGACATCGATCGTATGAAAGTGCGTTGCTCCTGCCCTAAAAGAAATGTTAATTTGAACACCAATGCAGTGACGCGCATCTCTGCATTATTTGGACGATTCCATTTAAAAAGGCACTAGGTCCTACTAAATTGTATGCCATTATCAACTCAATCGTCTTGAAATAAAGATTTCAATCGAATAACATCGTCTTGGTATTTATTGCTTTCAGGGCTTAACTGTTCTTCTGTAAGAGCTCGTTTGATTTTAAGTCTTTTTCCTTTGAGATAAGGTGGTTTGTGTTAGAGTGATTTTGGAGCTGCCGGTATGTTCGTGGAAGTTTGCTTAGTTAGGTGGTGTGACCTGAATGCTAAGGATCTTAGGCTGGGAGTGGGACCAGACAGATAACAATCATTAATCTTCAGCACATCTAGCACAACTTGCAACTAGCAAGTCGTGCCGTGTGCGACTCAGCGACTCAGTGACGACTTAGAAGAAGGTAGAGTTTCTCGTTTCTCGCAGTCAAGTGAAAATGCCATCCATGTCGCCAATGTGTTCAGATCTGGCATCTGGTTGACGTCATTGAGGTACCCTTATGGGAGCCATACACCAACACAAAGCGATTTACTTGCGCCAATTTAGACTTGCACAAGTACCTATACTGTAAAGCGAAGTTTGCACATGCAAAAAAATGCATGCAAGTTTGACTACATCGCGGGGTTTGATAGATTAATTGAACTCAGCATCCTCGGTAACCCGCAATGTTATTAAACTTGCACGAAATTTCTTGCATGTGTATTTTGCGCTTTAAGCGCAATTTACACATGCAAGAAATTGCGTGCAAGTTTCATTACATTACGGTTTACGGAGGCACTTATACTGAGTTGGATCTATCAAACCCCGCAATGTAGTTAAACTTGCATGCAATTTCTTGCATGTGTAATTCACGCTTTACGTGTATTGGAAGATACTTGCGCAAATAATGTATTGCACATTGTATTTGTGCAAGTCTAAACTTGCGCAAGTAAATCGCTTCGTGTATGGCTACCATTCGGTTTGCCTCGTCTCTTCACCGATTCCAGGTATCTCACGGTCACGATTTGACGGGGCGAAATTATAACGATCCAGCTGTCCTGTTACGGTTTTCTGATCTTCACCATTTGTCACCCGAAGTTACCACATGTTTTTGCATCTGTGCAGAAGCGACAATAAAATCTACACACCTACCATGCAATGGAGAAGGCAACTGTCAAACTGACAGCACCAATAATGGCACCTGAAAAAGCTAAGTTTGTACGGCGGGAAGTATTTTTTATTTATTTTTCTGAAAATGGCTTTATGTTTCGTCCCGAAAAAGTTTTCCGAAAAAGGCTAAAAATAAAAGGTTGTGGATTAAAGGTATTGGGAAGATTTTTGCCTAAGAACTGCATATGGTTTCCGTACATAGTTATGTACAATCGATCTTCTGTCTCTCTCTCTCGTCGTATGGAATCTAGAAGAGCGCCATCTACAATTAGCTTTCACCGGCCTTCCCCATTGCATTGTTTCTGTCTTCTGTCAAATGCAACAACCGGACAAGTAGGTACCTGCGCAGTGGCGTTTATTCGCGAAACGCCACAGTGTCACTGTAAACGTCCAAATGTCAGATCAGCAATGTCCCAGCTCCCGCGCTATAATATTCCATTCGTCCATCTAAAGGCGCCGCTCAATAAACCTACTCTTGGTCAACTCTTATCGTGCCATCGCGCATATTTATTCTATGACTAAATATCGATTGTCAAAAATGGCGACCGTCTTTGTTCTATTTTTTTTCTAATTCATTAATGCAAACCAAACATGCACTTGCACAACTGATGTCTATTGGAAAGTAGACCTTATTGCCTAGGTCTTATGAGTGCAGATTCGGTTTGGTTGCTGGTATATTATATTGGTTAGTGGCACATTACATTGTTCTAAAAGTTAATGAAATAGGTGTCGTTGTACGCTGAAGAAGAATCTAGGCCATAAGCAGGAGCATAAATAGTTAATCAACTATTTATGCTCGATTAATATGATAATCGCATGGCCATGCTTATTCACCATCAGGACTTATTTGAATTAATTTTGTTTGTATAATAACTATGTATATGTATAATATGCTACGGTAACACATGAAGACTAAGAATTAAGGGAATAAATTTAGATAAAAAATATTTTTTTTGTACATTCCTTAAAACATACGCTGTTAGACTGCGCAAAATTCTTGGCAATCCGTGCGCATTCTACTAGGTTTTACTCGAAGTTTCACTATTAGCCATTGAGCTGCACCTGATGGCTCCATATTCGGATCAATCATCGATCGATTGATTGATTGATCCGCGTCGGCAGCTACTCAGTATCGGGGATAAAGCACATTATGTCTCTTACTAATAAGTGCAAGAGGATAAAATCAAGCATGCTAGCTAGTCAAGTGTTAATCATTGACATGAACACAATGTTTATGTATACAACGACGGTGGCCAATAAGCATACGGCCTGCCTGATGGTCAGCAGACACCGTAGCCTATGGACGCTTGTGTGTCTCCAGGAGGATCACAAACTCGCTGGCGACCCTTTATTAACCCCCAAAGGAATACCTAACTGGGCGTATTCATTATTTTTGCCCCCTTAAACGGACAGTTAAGGATAGTAACAAAACTGACAGTCAATGTCAATCGCCTACGTTTAGTAACAAAACCGACAGGACTTAAAGATCACTTTAGTTAACCTTAATCTGCCATTTTTTTTGAAATTCTCCAACTACAACATAGAAAAGTTTTTTTTTTTCAATTTATTTCTAACTCAACAAAAATTACGATAAACTTAGTCTAAGTCTTAGCCAAACTGCATAACAGTTTGTTGGCGAGTCTTAATAATTATGTTTTGGTATCTATATTATGTGTACAATCTATGATTTTAATATAATTTTTTTATGCTTAGTATTAGCGGTAAACAGGAATGGCAAGTGATGTAAAGACCATCCGGCCTGCTGCCAAGTTGAAAAACCCCCACATTTTCATTTCAAAGTTCAATATCTCAAAAGCGGCCGAACCGATTTTGTTGAAACGTAGCTAAGAACCATCTCGATCACGTCAGCTTTCGGATAAAAAAACCGCATTCAAATCGGTCCATTCGTTTAGGAGCTACGATTCCACAGACAGACACAGACACACAGACACGTCAAACTTATGACGACCCTCTTTTCCGGCGAGGCATTATTTTTTTGCTTCGAAGTACTGAATCGACAAGAAACATCTTCACAACTATTGAACATTTCACGAGAATCGGATGAGAAATGTGACCTGTAGAGTGGAGAATAAAGCCGGTTAGACGTCGGCCATACGAAAGAATTTTGGCCCAAGCTGAAGCAGATAACTTCGTTCGCTTCGCTCGCTCGTTCAATCAATAAACATCTGAATAGTGAACTGACAATATCATGGTAGCGAGTAAGCGTAATGATCGAGAATTACATTAAGTTCATAACGAGATAATAAGCATGCGTTAATGCGAGTTTGCGCGGATAGCGTCGCTACGCTCGCACGCGCCGGCGCACCGGACAAGCTAACAGCAGGTAAGCTCGGCCAAATTTCACCTTCCCATACAAACGGAGTTTCGTTCTCATTTTAAAACTACGTGTTGGATTGTAACGAAACTTTGCATATACAATGACATGAGGTATATCTGGCTCCAGTTTATAAAACAAACAAAATATAGCAAAAACATGTTTTGTATGAAAAACTTAAATTTGCTGTATTTTTTTACTATGGTATCTGAAGCTACATAAACTAATTACAGACCTGGATGGTACTTAACTTATTCTAAGTACACAGTTTCAGAGCAAACTAGCTAGTCGTTTTAAAATGAGAGCGTAACTACGTTTGTATGGAGAATCGAGCTTACTGCGGACTCTTAATATTACCTATTATATCACGTCCGTGGCAAACAACCGTACGGCCCGCCTGATGGAAAGCAGTTACTATAGCCTATGAACGCCTGCAACTCTAGGGGACTCTCATGCGCCTTGCCGATCCTACAACAGTACTTGAGAATATTAGCAATTTGCATCAAAAAAAAATTTGATATTGAAAGATACTTATTTGATTTGTGTATACTTGTGTGCGTGCGTGTGCGTGCGCGTGTGTGTGTGTGGATGTGTGTGGGGGTGGGTGTGTGTGTGTGCGTGTGTGTATAAAAACCGGCCAAGTGCAAGTCGTACTCGCGCTTGAAGGGTTCCGCACTATTATCTATAAAAAACTATTTTATTCTGTATTTTCAGTATTTGTTGGTATAGCGGCAACAGAAATACATCATCTGTGAAAATTTCAGCTGGAACTATCACGGTATCAGTGAGATACAGCCTGGTGACAGACAGACGGACGGACGGACGGACAGCGGAGTCTTAGTAATAGGGTCCCGTTTTACTCTTTGAGTACGGAACCCTAAAAATAGGCCATTCAAAAAGCAACTCTACCGTACAAGGTAGGAGTTTTGTAAAAACTCGGCAACATTATATAATCTTAGATTTTTATGAAAGCTTTATGTCTCTTTATGGATTAAGAAAAAAACCGTCTTGCGTAAATCGCCTCAACCTCAGAAAAAATAAATTAGAAAAAAATCTTAGGTTAAAAATAAATTTGCCACTTTACTACCTATTCAACTCAATTAATAATTGTAAACCTTACAAATCCTATACAAAAACATCCACAGGCGATTACGCACTAATACATTCAAATTGCTTTGAATCTAAAACTTACTGTACGAAAAACATAAATACATCATATGAAATGTTAATTTTACCTCATGAATCTCGAGAAATTAGATACTCGTTTAACAAAAACGCGGTAGCTCAGTTATTTCAATTCACGCTTCCACAACAACAATTTTCCATTTTTACATATCTCAATCCACATCAACTAATGTTGTGGTTACATTATAATTGTACATTCATCAACGTATCTGAACGCAGCTTTTCCATCATCGTAACTTTTCCTTTTACCGTAAAATGGATAGAGCTGAATTAGCAGACGAATTAGATTCTGCTTTTAACATAACTTGCCACGAAATTGTTAACCCAGACTCGTGTATTACCGTTTTCAAATCTAATAAGACGTTTAAAGTTCTAACATATAACATCCGTAGTATTAACAAAAATTTTGATTTTTTTCTCCTAAATTTACACAGAACGCATGTTGAATTTGACGTTCTAATCTTGACCGAATGTAGATTACAGGACACTACATCAATAGACCAAATCTCAGGTTATTCCTCATACCATACCTCCCACAATATAAATCAAAACGGTGGTGTTGTAATATACGTTAAAGACCTCTGGACCGCAGTCGTATCCGAACCCCGGTTTGATGAAGCATGTTGTCTACTGGTGGACATTCCCAATATAATCACAATTCTAGGTATTTACAGATCCCCTTCTTTCAATAATATCACAAATTTCCTACTTGCGTTAGAAAACACACTCAACACCCTCAGCCAAGTTAACCAGCTAATCATCGCTGGAGACATAAACATTGACATACTCACCTCTAAAAACCAGAGCACTAACGTAACAGAATATATTTGTCTTCTTGCTGAATATGGCCTTTTAGCCGCGATTACCTTACCTACGCGCGAAAGAGCCTGTTTAGATCATATATTTATAAGAACAAACCGTTTAGTCACAGGTCTAGTGTGCGACTTTAATATAACTGATCACAAAGCTTCCGCGATTGAAATCTCATCCCATCCACCGAACCCCTCAAAGCCAAATAGGATTAAAACGACAATTGATTATGAAGCCGTTGCAATGGAGCTTTCTTCCACTGACTGGTGTATCGTTTTGGATGAATCTGATGTAAATATAGCAGCAAATACTTTTATGACAACCGTGAAGAATGCCTTAAAGTCAAATTCGAAAGAAATAAAGATTCCTCGTTCAAAATTCACTCTGAAACCATGGATGACTCCCGGTCTTTTACGCTGTGCCCAACATCGCGATAGATTACATTTAAAGTCCAAACAATACCCAAACGACGCAGTACTACAATTAACATACAATAGATATAAAAACTTTTGTAATAATCTTATGCGAAAACTTAAAGAAGAACACGAAAAACGAGAACTCTATGCTAATAATCATAATACAAAAAAATTGTGGAACGTAATTAAAAATATATGTAACATTAATAAGAAAAATACACACCCAGTCGATCTCATTGCCACCTCTGATCCCATAGACTCCCTAAACAACTGTAATCGATTCTTTTTATCCATAGGTCAAAAACTAGCCGGTAATATCATTTCACAAACGGGAGAATCAGAGCAAAATCTAGCAAACAACTATCAATCCAACAGCTGTACGGACAAAACATTCTTTATGCAACCGACTGATTCTAGGGAAATCGAAACTATCATTACACAATTAAAAGATGACAGTGCACCAGGTTTGGATGGAATTAGCAATAAACTTATAAAATTGGTTAGAAACAGTATTATCCAGCCTATTACCCACATTTGCAATCTTAGTCTTAGTTCTGGCTGCTTTCCTGACCTGTGGAAATTAGCATCCGTCACTCCTATCCATAAAGATGGACCAAAAGACAATCCCGGTAACTATAGACCAATTTCTTTACTTAGCTCATTCTCTAAAATCTTGGAAAAACTTGTTAACACACGATTAGTCAATTATCTCGAAAGGTTTGGTCTCTTATCTGATAGGCAGTTCGGTTTTAGGCAAAACCGATCCACGGAAGACGCCACCTCACTTCTTGTTAATCTCGTTTGCTCTTATTTAGATAATAACTCAAAATGCATCGGCGTCTTCCTGGATCTGGCTAAAGCCTTTGATACGGTGTCATTTCCGATTTTGCTCCGAAAACTCCAAAATCTAGGCATACGCGGTGTGCCGTTATCCTGGTTCGAGAGTTATTTGTCTGGAAGGAGACAACTCGTTAAAGTAGGTTCCTTCAGAAGTGCCATGGAGCAAATTAATTTTGGCGTACCGCAAGGAAGCATCCTTGGCCCCACTCTATTCATTATCTATATGAATGACATATTTAATCTCCATATTGAAAACGCAGAGATTATTTGTTATGCTGATGACACCGTCATTCTTTTCAATGATAAAAACTGGCAGAACACAGTTAATGCTGCAGAAAGAGGTATGAGAATCGCAGCAGATTGGTTTTGCAATAATCTCTTGACCCTCAATAACAGTAAAACGAAATTTCTATGCTTTTATAAGACTGACTCATCAAAACCACCTTCTAATCCTGTAATAAAAATCCACACATGTAATTATTTTCCAAACAACACTTGTAACTGTAACTCAATTCAACGCACTGATGTCATTAAGTACCTTGGTCTGTATGTAGAAGAAAAATTTAACTTCAAATCCCATATTCATAAGCTCTCCGCGCGAATCAGAAAATCCATATTAATTTTCAAAAAACTTCGGCACTCTGCTGAGAAATCTTTGTTAATATTGGTTTACGTCGCGCTGTGCCAATCAGTAATCAGTTACTGCATTACAGTTTGGGGTAGCGCGGCGAAGACCTCTATGTTAGAAATAGAGAGAGCGCAACGTTCTGTCTTAAAAGTAATGCTTAAAAAACCTTTCCGTTACCCAACCACAGCTCTCTATGCCGAAGCTCATGTTCTATCCGTCCGTAAACTGTTCTTACTCAAAATGTCTTTACTTACTCATAGATCTCTCAAAACGTTAACATGCTATAACATTCTACTTAAAAAACGCGTATTTGCCTTACCAGTTCCCAGAGTACTTTCATCATTTGGTAAGCGTTTCGGAGATTATATAAGGGTATCCACTTATAACGAGATTCAAAAGCATTGTAACCTTAAGGGTCGTACTATAAATGAGGCAAAAAAACTAACTTCTAATCTTCTTCACTCGTTAACTTATGCCGAGACAGAAGCTATTTTAGACATTATACTTTAGCTTAAGTTTACAGTTTAGTAATTTTCTAAAAGTGCAATGTAATTTTTTATTTTTTAAGGTTTAAGTCCCTTTTTAAGTTCCTATAGTTTATACTTTGAATGTAAGTACCTTGTAACAATTCCAAAATGTAATTTTTAACTGGTTCCCCGCGACACAGGCGAAGCCTAGTGCGGAGACCTCTGGAAATTAATGTAAGAAAATATGCCAAATAAAACTTTTATTATTTTATTATTAATATTATTAATCTTAATTCTTAAACCACGCAATATGGACGTGTTGATTTGCGAAAATGCCCAAATAACTATTGGTGTATCAGCAATATTTAAGTTCCGTCGATTACCTAAAGATCCCATTCTGGTACTAGACCGTAAGTTCCACTTCACAATATTCAGTTTGATGATTATAACGAAATCACTACAATGAAATCTCGTCGAAATCCATGTCTCCTATTGAAGAGTAACTGTACAATTAAATAAATAAATACATATTACGGGACAATCTTACACAAATCAACCTAGGCCCACGGTAAGCTCAGTAAGGCTTGTGTTGTGAGTACTAGGCGATGATATATATAATAGATACATACATAAAGATACTTATATATAACATCCATAACTCAGGAACAAATATTCGTGATAAATACACAAATAAATGCCCTGACCGGGATTCGAACCTGGACCTGAACAATTCTACTTAACAATGTGAAAGTTTGGATGGTTAGATGTGTGTTACTTAAATTAATCACCCAAAAACGGCTGAAAAGCGTCGTATGGAATAAGTGTTAGCATAAGGAATAAACTAGTGGCTCACAGAGCTGTAGAACTTACCAGCTTTTTTTTTTTCAAGCTGTTTTTATTTTTTTATTTCGAAAAACTGAATCGACATAACACCTATAGGTAAATGTAATTGAAACTGCTCACAAAATTTCAAAAGAATCGGTAGATAAATGCCACCTGTAGAGGAGCAACAGAATACGAAAGAATGTTAGCCCAGGATGAAAAGAAGAGCTTCGTTCGCTTCGCTCGCTCTTTCAAACAATATGTCTCTGTTGGCGATTTCGGTAATTTGGTTTTGGTAACAATTGTTCCATTGCACCTGTCTCAATTCGCCTGCTGTTCCTATCGCCGCTGTGTCACTAAAGCCATTGCAACATTAGCAACTAATAAACAATTAGGCAAAATAATAAACTTAGAGGCATCTTAAGCATGTAGGTCAATTCGCAGGGACGATTGCCACAGTGATGCTCATTAAAATATTATATTCCGAACAGCCTTCGCGTTTGGCATGTGCTTTTAAATTTAAATTAAGCAAAGAAAATGTCTACAACAATGTTTACAGCTAACCCGTTTCAAGAGCAATATAATAAGTATAGGTAAGTTAGGTTTTATTGTGCCTAGTGCCTACGCCAAATATTGGGGTTGGGTGCTAAAGTGGACCCCGGGCTCCTTTAGAGGGCTCCTTCCTTTCCGAGAAATAACGACAACTTAGAAAAGTTTAAAAACCCCCGACATTTCCGATTTTGTTGAAACGTAGCTAAGAACCATCTCGATCACGTCAGCTTTCAGATAAAAAAAAACCGCATTCAAATCGGTTCATTCGTTTAGGAGCTACGATGCCACAGACAGACAGACACACATACACACAGCCAGACAGACACAGAGACACGTCAAAGTTATAACACCCCTTTTTTCCGTTGGGGGTTAAAAACAAGGAGGATGTTGATGATGTTAAGTTTTATCAAGATATGTCATTTCCAATAGGCTAATTGTTCATAAATGCATGTACACGCAGTGGCGGCGCGTGACAATTTTCACTAGACAACCCGGAGCACATAAAAGAGCTGTTTTTTGATGATTTAAGAGTTTGGTAACATACGAGTACTTATAGCAAGAAATTTTAGGCAAGCCGGTGGGAATCGCCGCCATTGGTACAGTCAAAGAATTTAATTTCCTACCCATTTAGGACTTTGTCAAAGTGACGTAATCAATCAAAACTTCTTATGATTTTATTTACAGTGTCTCTTTGAAATAGTCCTAAATGGGTAGGAAATTAAATTCTTTGACTGTACATAGGTACTTGAATCATTCTCAAATGTGCTGTACAGACTCATATAGAGATACTACGTTCGATAGGTGGCATCTGAGCCTATTCACAATCCTTACCCGTCCACGTCTTCATAAACATGCCAGTATTAAGAGTGACCTGCGATCAGGCATAGTTTTCACAATTCTCTGACACAAGTTATGCTAGGAAAGAACTCACGGCCGAGGTATTTGTGAATACAGTGCTCTCTAGTGGAAGTCGTGAGGTATTCCCGTCACACCCGCGGGTCACGACACCGTGTCGTGACGCACTGGCGTGATGCGCCGCACGCGCCGGTTACAACTGCAGTAGACTATACGTTATTATAAGGAGTTAATTAACTGCCTTTGGTTTTTTTATGAGGTCTTATCCTGTGGGTCGATCACGTAACTTTTCTTACGCGCGTCTAAATGTCAATTTTATATGGAAAAATGACAGTTAGATTGTGATTTTACTGTCAGACGCGCGTACAATGCGTTACGTGATTGACCTACTGTAGTACGTGTTATTCGAAATTATAATCATTGGCTCTGTGAGCTATAGAAATCGCAAGGCTGCTTTTTTTTTTCAAATACTTAACCGAATTTACCAAAAATTCTGAATAATTATTGAACCTGCTCACACAATTTCACGAAATTCGGTTGAGAAATGACCTGTAGAAGAGAACACGTACTGTATCAACTATCATTATAGAAAATAGCTAGAAATATCAGTATCGAAACAAAGCAAACCAGCAAAATGAATCCACTATGTTAATCACTACGCATTACTGTAACACTTTCAAATGAAATGTGAAGTCAAAACTCCCCAACGCAATCTCATTAGAGGCTATTATGGCGGACGACCCCACAAATAAAGGTGTGGCCGCAACGAGTTTCATTAGCGAGATGACGCCAGATCATACGGGGGGCAGATTGTGTGCATTGAGCTGCTTTTTGCTATTGGGGTTCCTCGATACAATAGTATTAAGAGGATTGTGAACCTGTAAATTTTCATACAAAAAGCGATAACGTTTTTCACCCCGTAAACGTCGTTCGATTTTTATAATTTTTGGACATGTTGTAGATATGGTGAAATACTAGGTCTGTACGTTCTGATTTTTTAAATATATTGCTTACGTTAAAAGTTATTAGCATCTAAAAATCTATATTTTTGACTTTTTATTTTTTTTTAATTAATCTAAACTAATTTACTAAAAAAGGAAAACGTACAGACATAAACTAAAGTGTACTTAATCCAATCATACCAAAATTATTTAATTTCATTAAGGTTTAGGGGGGTAAAAACGTTATCTACCGAAACCATATTTCAACAAGAAAATGTAGGCAATTACCTCCAGGACTTGCAGCTCTCTCTATCGCACGATACGGGTCGGGAGGCAGAGCGGTGGGAGACAGATAGATTTTTTTTTAAATACCTACTCGCGCCGCGTATCGACACTTCACAATCCTCTTAATAAACAAGTATATTTGACTCCGAATTTAAAAAAAATATTAAAACATACTAATACTTTACGACATAAGTAGATATCGGTTTAGAAGAACGCCAAGTTTTTAGAATTTCCGTCTACTACTTCTGGGTGCCATATTCAGATGTGATGTGTTTATAACAATATATATACACTAGCTGTTGCCCGCGACTTCGTCCGCGTAGAACTTTTTATCGTCTTAGAAAATGATTTCTCTCAATACAAAATTTGAACCCTCTTTTAGGGGATAATTAAAAAAAAAGTTGATGTTCATTTTCTAGTTTGTGAACAAACAGTCTAAAACCAAAGTTAAAAATCTCATACTTTAAAAATGCCTTGAAATACTCAAACTTTGAACCAATTTTAACACTCTTAGGGGATGAATTTGGAAAAACTCTGAAATCAGTTTTGTAGTCTTTTAACGTACAGAATAAGACCGAAGTTAAAAATCTCTTACTCACACTTTAAAATTTTATTGCTCGCCATTTAAAATTTGAACCCCCTTTTAAACCCCCTTAGAGGTTGAATTTTTCTAATCGCTGAAAGAACTTTTTTCGTAAACTTTTAAGTCTCTAGCTCAAAAAAAGTGTTGCCCATACAAAGCTTTCTTAACCCCCTTAGGGGTGGAATTTTCTAAAACTCTGAAAGTACTTTATTATTAATTTTAATAAGTAACATTTTGAATAGTTTTAAGTCTAGTAAAAAAAAAAGTTTTTCCCACACAACACTGGCTACCCTTCTTAAGGATCTTAAGGATCCCCTTAGGGATGGAGTTTTCTAAAACGCTGAAAGTTCTTTTTTAGTATTCTAATAAGTAATCTTTTTGCAAAGTTTTAAGTCTAACTCAAAAAAAAGTGTTGCCCATGCAAAGCTTGCTCTCCTTTTTAACCCTATTAGGGGTGGAATTTTCTAAAACGATTTGTGTTCTTTTTTTGTATTTTAATAAGTAATCTTTCTAAAAAGTTTCAAGTCTCTAACTCAAAAACATAAACTTTCCCTGATAAAAACTTTGCACCCATTTTTATCCCCCTTAGGGATAGATTTTTTCAAAACGCTGCAAGTCTTTTTTTTTGTATTTTTATAAGTAATCTTTCTACAAAGTTTTAAGTGTCTAGCTCAGAAAAAGTGTTCCCCATACAAACCTTGCACCCTTTTTTAACCCCCTTAGGGAATGATTTTTGTAAAACGCCGAATGTAGTATTTTTCATGTTCTAATAAGTAATTTTTCGTCAAAATTTTAAGTCTCTTTTAAAAAAAAATATGTTTTTCCCATACAAACTTTGCACCCTATTTTACCCCCTTAGGGGTGAAATTTTCCAAAACGCTGAAAGTACTTTCTTTGTATTTAAATAATCTTTCTACAAAGTTTTAGGACTCTAGCTAAAAAAATAGTTTCCCACATACAAACTTTGCACCCCTATTTTAGCCCCCTATTTTTAGGGGTAGAATTTTCTAAAACGCTGAAAGTACTTAATTTGTATTCTGATGACTAATCTTTCTACAAAGTTTTAAGTCTCTATTTAAAAAAAATATTGTTTCCCCCATACAAAATTTGCACCCCTATTTTACCCCCTTAGGGGTAGATTTTTTTAAAACACTGAATCTAGGTACTTTATTTGTATTCTAATGAATAATTTCTCTACAAAGTTTTAAGTCTCTATTTAAAAAAAAGTAGTTTTTCCCATACAAACTTTGCACTCTATTTTACCTCTTTAGGGGTAGAATTTTCTAAAACCCTGAAAGTTCTTTATTTGTATTCTAATGACTAATCTTTCTACAAAGTTTTGTCTCTATTTAAAAAAAAAATGTTTCCCCCATACAAACCTTGCACCCCTATTTTACCCCCGTAGGGGTGGAATTTTCCAAAACACTGAAAGTGTTTCATTTGTATTCTAATAACTAATTTTTCTACAAAGTTTAAGTCTATAGCTCAAAAAAAAAAGGTTCTCCCATACAAACTTTGCACCCCCATTTTACCCCCTTAGGGGTAGAATTTTCAAAAATCCCTTTTTATCCCTAGCCCACGTTATAAAAGCAACATACTGTGCAAAAATCAACTCTCTAAGATTACTAGTTTCGGCTGTGCGTTGATGAGTGAGTGAGTGAGTGAGTGAGTGAGTGAATAAGTCAGTCAGGACATAGGCATTTATTATGTATAAATAGATAGAAGATAATGAAACTCCCATTCAAATATCTCAAAAAAATTATGAAGCTACATCCGTTTTAATGTCGCTTGTTAGAGTGAGAAAACGATGAGGGACTGTGACGTCAATATACTATAGCGTCATAGTAAAAAACAATCGTTTCATATGAAGGTGCGTTTTGCGGAAAAGGGACAGAACATACCCCCTCTTAAAACTTTGGACTCTTATAACTTAATCATTACCTATATAACCTCTTGCTTTGTTTTTTTCTCCATTTGACTATATTTATTTTAAATTCTTTTTCGAGAAAATACATTATGATTATTTACCATATTTTCGATTCCTGAGCTATAACCACGAACTTCGGAATTCGAAAATATTCGGGTATCTCTATCTCTATCGCACTAACCATACTCGAGTGACAGGGATGCAAATATATGAACATTGAGTATCGGTTTTCGTGGTAGCGCCGCAGGTACTTTGGCTGAACGCGCCGAGCGCGTGCCATTGTCATTAAAAAAAAAACAAATTCGTGTTAATTATATTGTTCAAATTTGTTGATTTCATTTATTGAAATTACGACATAAAACTACATTTGCGCATATAAGTTCTCATATCAGAATCGAATATTTTTTATGGTTTATATTTTAGCATTTGTCTCGTAAAGGTCTATCGTAGACGGGATTTAAATTATTAATAAGTGAAAGGCAAAGCAATTCCGCCATTTTGACGAAAATTTGACGGTTCTTATAGCTGACAGTTGGAGCAGCGTTTGATTTCAATAAAAATAGATGAAAAATTAAATGAAGTCGTATATTTCGGAAAATTAATTAACTGTCGCAGTCGGATAAAAACTATCCTAAGTTGCAGCTAGAATAATAATGTACCTATATAAAATGTTTCATATTTTTCCGTTCATGGGATGCTGAGAACATTCGAACCGCGCAAAGCTTAGTTTCAAACTGGCTGATTCTTTTTTTAATTTAGAGATTTATTATAAGTGGAGATGAATACTTTGATAACAAGGAAACTATACCAGCAAGACTTCCTTAAGCTAAGGTTAAACCATCCTTCTCCTGAGATTATACAACACAATAATTTGTTTTTTACTCTACTTTATATTTAATTCAAACTTAACCAAATCGAATCGAATCCCAAATACCATTTATTACCGGTCCTTAATTGCCCGACGCACGAGTCGGATGAACGCGATAAATCGAGACCATCAACAGATCGGGTTCACAACTTACTGAAAAATCGTCTAGGGTAAACCAGTATAAGTCTCACCTCCGATTAAGCATAGTTATAAACGTACTCTGGGTAACTATGCCAGAAAAAGTGGTGAGTTGGATCGAGACGGGTTGTAAATCGCTCAACAGGGATGGTCGCATTACCACGCTTGTTTCTCTGATCAGGGGTTGCGCTCCCATCACTAAAGGCCGAATATGTATGTTGACCATGTGGAATATAAGATCTATTAGTCCTGAATAGTTTGATGATCAGTAAAACATCGGAAATGTTATAATTATAATAGCATCATGCAATCGTGCAGATTAAAGAGGGTGAACATGAGATGATGGGACGGTGGTTAGTTCCACCCTATGCTCATTTAATCGAATTTATTTGCGTTTTTATTAACCTAGCCTTTTTCGCTTGTCAGTAGTTATCAGCGTATGATTAATTTGATAATTATCATTGTTTAAAAAGCGCAAAATACTCATAACATAAATCCCAAAAAATATACGTCTAAACCCTGAAAGATACATTTTAGCATTAACTCATTAGCAACCTAATGAATCACACAAATTTGTATTTAACTAGCTTTTGGTTTAGATAGTCAAGATGTAGACTTTGTAGAGTGGGGCTGGTAGAGGCCGTGTAGAGTAGGCTACTTTGGCATTACCTGCGATCTGATAACTTTTTAGACCCCGACGCAAAAAGAGGGGTGTTATAAGTTTGACGTGTATCTGTCTGTGGCATCGTAGCTCCTAAACGAATGGACCGATTTTTATGCGGTTTTTATGTCTACGCTACGTTTCAAGAAATTCGGTAGAGTCGGTTTTGCGATATTGAACTTTGTTCGCACCTGACTGTACTTCCGTTCACCACGACAACACTTCACTAAAACGTTACTCACTATTACACTTCACTGTACTTTACTTTACCCGGTTGTATTACTTCTTGTTGGTTACTACTTTGAGCTTGAAGGCGACTTGACCCCATGTTTTCAGGAAAAATCTCGTTATCTAGTTTCTACTAAGGATATCGGCATCTAGCGGCAAATTCATTGACTAATTTTGATATGTACATAGTTTCTTTATATTCCGTAGGCGACATGTGTCGTATGGCCGTTATGTATTAATTAAATGCTACTAGTAACGCCATCTATTAGATTTTCTAGCTTCTACAAATCTCAACATCCTCCGCCGCCTAGGAAGTATTCCTTGCTCTAGTTAGAAAGTCTACACAGCTTGGTTATCGATCGTTGTGTGATCCCAAAAGCTGTGCGTATGTCGTACATACGAGTCAATCCATCAGTGCCAGTGTATTTCTTCAGTACTCTACCAACTCTCCAATTCGCTGGGGGATATCTAGGATCTTTGATTAATACCAGTTCATCAAGTTCTAAATCCTTTTGTAGTGTATTCCATTTTGGACGTACTTGTAAGCGAGAAAGGTATTCTGCTTGCCATTTCTTCCAAAAATCTCTTAGCATGCGTTGAGTCAATTGCCATCTCGACAAGCTTGATATTGTACTCTGTTCATAACTACGATCTGAGACCTTAGTTTTCGCCGTTATTAAAGACACTTGACATTGTGATTCATCTTTGTACACATTTCTTATGTACACTACTGCAGCATATCCTGTCTGAGATGCGTCAGAAAATCCATGTAGCTCGATCGCTGAATCTCTACTGGAACCAGTCCACCGTGGAAGTTGTATATCCGATGAGGCAGGTAATTCATCTTGGAACTGGACCCATTCTTCCTTTAGATCTGCTGGTAACTCTTCATCCCAATCTAGCTTCTCTAGCCATAACTTTTGCATGAACCTCTTGGCTGTCATGATAGCTGGTGCTAACCATCCCAACGGATCGAAAAGTGAAGCGATCTGAGCAAGTACCTTTCTCTTAGTGACAGGTTTGGCATTCTCTGCATCAATTCTCTTTTGTGTAACTTTCAGGTTGTCTTCGTCCACGTTCCAAATTATACCTAGTGTCTTTATGTGGCTCTTCCTGTTCATATCTAAGGTAGATGAGTTTTCTCTCTTTTCAGGTTGTATGGCGGACATGAATTCTTCACTATTAGAAGCCCATTTTTGTAATTCAAAGCCTCTTTTGCTCATCACTTGTTGGAGCTGCTCGTGGGCTTCTAATGCAGACTTTACATCGTCAAATCCTGTAAGTACATCGTCCATGTAGAAGTCTCTGTTAATGATTTCAGATGCTGTAGGAAATGCTTCTCTTTTTTCTTTGGCCAGCTGTTTTAAGGTTCGAATCGCCAAATATGGGGCTGAGGCTGTACCAAATGTTACTGTAAGCATTCTGAAATCTTGAATTTCTTCATTTGGATCGAATCTGTACACTATTCTTTGATAATCAGTGTCTGTTTCTCGCACTTTAATCTGACGATACATTTTGACGACGTCTGCGACGAAGCATATTTTGTGTTGTCTCCATCTCATGATGACGTCTCTCAACTCTTCCAATAGAGTTGGGCCAACTAATAATTCATCATTGAGAGATACTCCATTACTTCCTTTACAGGATGCGTCGAATACGACTCGTACCTTAGTTGTCTCTCTATCCTCACGTACTACTGCATGGTGTGGCAGGTAAACTGTTTTCATATCTCCATTAGGTTTATCTACCCGTTCCATGTGACTCAAGGTAAGGTACTCTTTGATAACATTATCATACTCTGTTTTCAATTTGCTGTTGTGTGCTAGCTTCCTCTCAAGACATTCTAGTCTTTTCACAGCAATTGTGCGTGAATGTTCGGGTAGAATCGGTGTATCTCGTACGAATGGTAGTCCCACTATGAATCTTCCATCCTTGTCTCTTGCTAGTGTTTTCTCATAAATCTCTTCAGCTCTAGTCTCGAGTGGCGTCAGAGTGTGTTTGTTCTCTATTTCTAGCGTGTCCGATTCCCAGAACCTTTGCAGCATGTTGTCTAGGCTTACATTTAGATGCATGCTAACAATTCTTCCATTTTTCCCGTACTCTGTGGGTGCTCCTCCTGATATTATCCAACCGAATAATGTCTGTTGCGCAAGCGGAGATCCTGGCTCGCCCTTGATGACGCCGCTCATGAGTATGTCAGTATAGACGTTGACACCAAGTAGCAGGTCTATTTTTCCAGGATTGTGGTAAGTAGGATCAGCTAGTTCCAATCCGTGTAGTTGAGTCCATTGTTTTATGTCAATCTTTGTGACAGGCATGATTTCAGTGACTTGTTTTATCACGTAGGCGGTGCATTTCATCTTGTAGTTGTCGTTTATTCTCGATACGACTTCTATCTCCGCCGCGTGCTTGATTGGAGTCGACATTTTTCCAACACCTGTGACATGACCATCCACATTTGTTCTCTTGAGTTGTAGTTTTCGTGCTGTTTCTTCTGTTATGAAGGACTCTTGAGAACAAGGATCTATAAGGGCTCGAACTACTTGCGCTCCTCTGCTCGTCGTAATATTCACTAGTGCTGTAGCTATAAGAGTAACCTGACTTTGTGAGGCACAGTGAGATATTATCTTAATCGGTGGTGTAGTTTGTTCTTTGTTTTCATTCTCGTTGTTTTCTTCTCCTAATACCGGGTTCGATTTAGAAACGTGCAATAGTGTGTGATGCTTCCTCTTGCAACGCAGGCATGAAGTATTGCGTCTACAAAATCTAACTCCATGTCCAGACCGTAAGCAGTTGAAGCAAAGACCTCGTGTTTGTACTTCTTGGGATCGTTGTTCGGGATCCAGCTTCGTAAACTTCTTGCAGTTGAATATAAAGTGATCCTCATTACAGAAACCACATTGTTGTTTGGAATCTGCAGTGCTGCTATGCGGGGCAATTGCATGGAATGCTTTGGTTTTGAGTTGTGGCTTCTCTCTTGGGTGTGCAGTTTGAATCATCTCTAGTACTCTAAATCTCCCTTCTAAGAATGCGCTAAAGCGGTCCAAAGTGGGTAAATCTTCCACAGACAATAGCTTCAAGTCTTCTTCCCATTGTTTATGTGACTCAGCATCTAACTTGTTCACTAGTAGATGGATGATTATGGGATCCCAGTTTTCGATGCTTATGTCATTGTTCTTTAAGCTATTCAGACATTCCGTCGTCGTATCTAGCAGCTCTTTGACACCTTTAGCTGATTCAACACTAAGCTTCTTTTGACCCAAAAATCTATTCAAGATTGTATTCACCACGATCCTCTTGTTATTGTATCGGTTATGCAATGTATTCCACGCCACTTCGTAGTTCTTTTCAGTAATCTGAATGTGTTTTAGTAGTTGCTCTGCTTCACCAATAAGACAACTCTTCAAGTAGTGCAGTTTCTGCACTGGGCTCAATGAACTCTGGTTATGAATGAGAGATGTGTAGAGATCCTTAAAAGTCCCCCAATCATTGTAATTTCCATTGAACTGTGGTATGTTGATCTTAGGTAGCTTCACTTCTTGGCACTGTGGTCTAATGGATTGAGCTCCCTTTCCTGCTATGTCATTTCGTTGAACTTGTTCCAAAATTTCAAACATATCTGCTTTGGTGTTTAAATACTCCTCTTCTCCAATGCAGTGTACATCTTTTACAAAATATTCATGGTTCTTTCGTTGTTCCGCTGTAGCTTTCATCAATATCTCTCGATGTGTTTCTTGGAAAATCTCCCAATGTTTATCTAAGTTCTCAACTCTCACTGTCACATAAGCTTTAGTAAGTCGAGCCTTAGGAGACTTCTTGAAATTTGTTGTAGCGCTCTTAAGAGAGTTGTAGTTATCCAGTTGAACTATGTATAATGAATCCATTTTTGCTAAGTCCAATTCTAGATTATTTTCTAAGTTCGAAACTTCCAACAAATTCCAACTATAATTTTTGAAAAATTTTACAAGTCCTTGAACAAAGTCCTTGAAACACGATTTTATTCTAAGTCCAAAACAACGCGAAATATTCTAAGTCTCGGAACCACGTAATTTTTCTAAGTCCAAAACACTTCTGAATATTCTAAGTCCCAATAATCACGAGAAATTTTACAAGTCCAAACTTTTGAAACGACCTTACTCGAATATAGTCCTTAGTGCAATCCAATAGAGTTCACTTTTCACTGCACTATCACTCGCGTTACAGTCTGATCCTGCTCGAAGGACCAAATGTTCGCACCTGACTGTACTTCCGTTCACCACGACAACACTTCACTAAAACGTTACTCACTATTACACTTCACTGTACTTTACTTTACCCGGTTGTATTACTTCTTGTTGGTTACTACTTTGAGCTTGAAGGCGACTTGACCCCATGTTTTCAGGAAAAATCTCGTTATCTAGTTTCTACTAAGGATATCGGCATCTAGCGGCAAATTCATTGACTAATTTTGATATGTACATAGTTTCTTTATATTCCGTAGGCGACATGTGTCGTATGGCCGTTATGTATTAATTAAATGCTACTAGTAACGCCATCTATTAGGTTTTCTAGCTTCTACAAATCTCAACAAACTTTGAAATGTAAATATCGGGGATTTTCAACTTTTCTAAGTTTTTACTGATTACAACTGTAAATAATTTATCTAGAAAATCCTGTCAATTACTTTACATGACATACCATTCGTACAAAGATCAAACGAAAAAGATAGGTACAGTCACCGGCATAAATATATGATGGCTGCAAAAAATCTGATGACAACTCTATTCCTAGAGCCGTAAGAGCGTGTCAGATATTTTTGCGGCCTTTGATTCATCATATATTGACGCCGGTGACTGTACTATGCTTACTAAGCGTCGCAAACCGAGAATCGAACTCGTTGTCTCTGGACTCCCGGTCCTTTACGTATAACCTCTCCGCCACGCTGCGCTAATTATGCCTGAGATGTTTTTCCTTGTGTCTCTTGTACCTGACTAAACTGTGTTACATGAAATGTTTTGATGAGATGTATATCTATTCCCTGGCTCCCTTCCATGACGTCATCTGCTCCGAGGTTGGTCCTGCGATACGATCTCTCGCGCCGCTCGCGTGTTCGGCCTCAGTTTGCGTAGCTGGGAGCTACCAGGGGTAGTCGAATGACGTGGTGGAAATTCTGCTTTACCTTAAACAAGCAGAGATCAGCAGAGTAATTGCTTAGGGATGGATTACACCAATTCGTCTGTACAGATGTAGTGCATAATGGTTTCCCATCGTTTTTCACGGAAACGTACCAACGTGTCTTGCTATTTCAGTCGGTCACGGTGCAAAAAGTACTGAGGTTGACTGATGTAGCATGACAAATACGAATATTTCCGAGAAAATACGATGGGAAATGATTATTCACTACCTACATCATCGTAAACTCTACACACATTCAGTGCCAAGAATACCGTGGTTTAACCCGTATGTTGCAGAAAGCGACTACCTATATACGGTAAATTCAAAAGTTCCAATTCAGTGTTACTCGAGTAGAGCAGTGCATAAAACGGGCAGTCAGCCAGATTATCCGCTACTCATGCCCTGCTACGAGGCTATAAGGCGTCATTTTCGCAAACTATATGAGTTAAGACATAAATGACACTTCAGTTTACACCCTTATCAGTCATCATCATCATACTTTAAGAGCCTTTATTGCAAACCGCCGTCAATCAAATCTTCTCGACTCGAATTTGCAAACTGTACACCAACACACCAAAACACCAAGTTCCCTTCAATAAATACAATAACAAATTTCTGTCAAAGACAACATTTTTGGTACAAGCTTTTATTGCCAACTGTACTTTTCTGCATACCATCATCAACTACTCATTAAGACGATTTTAA
This sequence comes from Epinotia brunnichana, assembly GCA_963854355.1. Classification (NCBI taxonomy): domain Eukaryota; kingdom Metazoa; phylum Arthropoda; class Insecta; order Lepidoptera; family Tortricidae; genus Epinotia; species Epinotia brunnichana. Next base: position 10,239,684 of record OY977956.1, read on the forward strand.
CGAACCCAAGCTCGATGGGGTTGTGTCGTTTTATTGCGGAGTTCCTATGGCCACCTTCCAGCTCCAGCATCAGATGCAATATTATGACGACTTGGAGCTGTCCAAGTCATCATAATATTGCATTGTCATGCGGTATACATATGCATGCAAATTTCAGCTCAATCGGAAACCGGGAAGTGGGTCAAATTTCAATTACTAAATTTGACCCAAGAAAGAATAAAGAAAAATAAAACAAACGGGGTGAGCTAAATAAAAGCTTTTAAAAAAAGCGGCCAAGTGCGAGTCGGACTCGCACATGAAGGGTTCCGTGAAATAAATTGCGGTTTACGATTTATGACGTATTAAAAAAAACTACTTACTAGATCTCGTTCAAACCAATTTTCGGTGGAAGTTTACATAGTAATGTACATCATACATTTTTTTTTGTTTTATCATTCTCTTATTTTAGAAGTTACAGGGGGGGGGGGGGGGCACACATTTTACCACTTTGGAAGTGTCTCTCGCGCAAGCTCTTCAGTTTAGAAAAAAATGGTATTAGAAACCTCAATATCATTTTTGAAGACCTATCCATAAATACCCCACACGTATGGGTTTGATGAAAAAAAATTTTTTGAGTTTCATTTCTGAGTATGGGGACCCCTAAAACTTAATGTTTTTTTTAATTTTTTGTGTGAAAATCTTAATGCGGTTTACAGAATACATCTACTTACCAAGTTTCAACAGTATAGCTCTTATAGTTTCGGAAAAAAGTGACTGTGACATACGGACGGACAGACAGACAGACAGACAGACGGACAGACTTGACGAATCTATAAGGGTTCCGTTTTTTGCCATTTGGCTACGGAACCCTAAAAAAGGGTATGCTTTTAGCAAAACCAAGTTGGATGGGCCCTTTTCGTCGGTACGGCGAAATCCAAAAAAAATGGTACACAATTTTTTGCCTTATTGCCCGGTCTTAGGTTTCTAAGTAAATGCGATCGCAAATAAAGTGTGTCCGCGCAGACCAATCTACTGATTGCGCGCAAATTGATGGGAAACGGGAGAGGTACTTAGGCGATATTATGTAAACAGTAAATATACGTTGTATTAATATTAGACCGCTCAGAGGAAGATGCAACATTTTGTTATAAGCTGATTAGTAATCAATCACAATTAGGAATAAAAAACATAAAATTTAACTCAGGTTCTGTTCTTATTCACATCTGGGGGCATCAAGCCAGGTCGATAAAGCTAAGCTAAGTTGTTATCTCCACTTATAATAAATCTCTAAATTAAAAAAAGAATCAGCCAGTTTGAAACTAAGCTTTGCGCGGTACGAATGTTCTCAGCATCCCATGAACGGAAAAATATGAAACATTTTATATAGGTACATTATTATTCTAGCTGCAACTTAGGATAGTTAGTATCCGACTGCGACAATTAATTAATTTTCCGAAATATACGACTTCATTTAATTTTTCATTTATTTTTATTAAAATCAAACGTTGCTCCAACTGTCAGTTATAAGAAACGTCAAATTTTCGTCAAAATGGCGGAATTGCTTTGCCTTTCACTTATTAATAATTTAAATCCAGTCTACGATAGACCTTTACGATACACATGCCAAAAGTTAAACCATAAAAAAATATTCGATTGTGATATGAGAACTTATATGCGCAAATGTCGCATTATGGCGTAATTTCAAAAAATGTATTAACAAATTTGAACAATATAATTAACACGAATTTGTTTTTTTTTGAATGGCAATGGCACGCGTTCTTTGCGCAATCTGCCAAAGTGCCTACGGCGCTACCACGAAAACCGACACTCGAAGTTCGTATAACTGCATCCCTGCCACTCGAGTATTGTTAGTGCGATAGAGAAAGAGATACCCGAATATTTTCGAATTCCGAAGTTCGTGGTTATAGATCAGGAATCGAAACTACACCCCGTAAGCCACGTCCGCTGCGCTATGTTTTCGTGGTTTTTAAACGTCAAACATGTTATGCCAATCAAAACAAAAACCTTTTTTGTTTGCCGAACCTGACTGAAAACATGTTAGATGTTTAAAAACATGGAAAACATTGGTGCAGCGGACCCGGCTGTAGGTAGACACTAAATAAAATAATCATAATGTATTTTTCTCGAAAAAAAACTAATAGAGAAAAAATCAACGCAAGAGGTTAGGTATATGTATAGGTAATCACTAAGTTCCAAAGTTTTATGTTCAGCCCCCCTATTCTCTAACTTGTACTAAGCTCACCTCAACGCTCACCCACAATTATACGTTGACACCGCGATGCGTAGTGATTAAGCGTAGGTAGAGGTCTAGTTTCGTAACGGGTGACCGGCGGGGTGAGCCGCATTAACGCGTAGCGAATAACAGCCCTGATTTTTGACTTTCGAGCGATCGAATCTTTCACTCGAAAACTGACAAAAATTACGAAATGCTCTTTTGAAAAAGCAATAGAAAATTGAAAAGCGAGTGATATTGACCACTCGTATTCAATTCTATCGGTCGAAAGTTACTGCCTGCAATTTTACACAAAAATCGTTTTTACTTTTATTTAATTTTCGAGCGCTCGAAAGTCAAAAATCGGCCCCCTGTCCCTTTTTCACAAAACGCACCTTCAAATGAAACGATTGTTTTTTACTCTGACGCTCGAGGATCTTGACGTCACAGTCCCCGATCGTTTTCTCACTCTAACAAGCGACATTAAAACGGTTTTGAGATATTTGAATGGGATTTTCGTCATCTTCTATTTATCTATACCTACATATAAATGCCCTGACTGACTCACCCACTCACTCATCAACGCACAGCCGAAACTACTGGGGCTAGAGAGTTAAAATTTACACCAGAACTACCTTTTACAACGTAGGCAACGGTTAAGAAGAGATTTTTGGAAATTCTACCCCTAAAGGGGTCAAAGAGGGGTGCAAAGTTTGTATGGGGGAAACTTTATTTTTTATAGCTAGAGACTTAAAATTTTGTATAAATATTACTTATTAGAATACGAATAAAATACTTTCAACGTTTAGGAAAATTCTGCCCCTAAGGGGGTAAACAAGGGGTGCAAATTTTGTATGGGGGAAACTTTATTATTTTAGCAAGAGACTCAATACGTTGTAGAAAGCTTACTTATTAGAATACACATAAAGTACTGCCAGCGTTTTGGAAAATTCAGCCTCTTAGGGGGTTAAAAAGGGTTGCAAAGTTTGTATGAGCAAAACTTCTTTTTGAGATAGAAGCTTAAAAGTTTGTAGAAAGATTACTTATTACAATACAAATAAAAAAAACAGCGTTTTAGAAAATTCCACCCCTAAGGGTATGAAAAAGGGGTACAATGTTGGTAAAGGGGATTTTTTTGAGCTAGAATCTCAAACCTTTTTAAAAAGATCGCAAGCGACAAACCTTTGCTGAAAGATTACTTATCACAATACAAATAAAGAACTTTCAGCGTTTTGGAAAATTCCACCCCTAAGGGTGATTAAAACAGGTGAAAATTTGTATGGAGGAAACCTTTTTTTTGAGCTTGAGTCTTGAAATTGTGTAGAAAGATTATTTATTAGAATACAAATATATAGGTAAATTACGTTCAGTGGTTTGAAAATTTCCACCCGCTAAGAGGGGGATAAAGAGGTGCAATGTTTGTGTAGGAAACATTTTTTTTAGGTAGAAACTTAAAACTCTGTAGAAAGATTGAGTACCTACTTATTAAAATACAAAAAAATACCTACTGCCAGCGTTTTGGAAAATTTCACCGTTAAGGGGTTAAAAAGGGGTGCAAGGTTCGTATGGGAAACACTTTTTTTTAGCTAGAGACTAGATAGGTAGTAGAAAAAATACTTACCTATTACAATAAAAAAACCGAGTGTTTTATTTTTAATTTTTCCCTGAAAAGCGTTCAAAGTTTGTATGGAGAGCAAGAAAATTTTAAAGTATGATATTTGTAACTGCGATCTTAGCCTGTTTAGACTACAAAACTTATTTCAGCGTTTTTTTAATTCATCGCCTAAGAAGGTTAAAAGGGGGTTCGAACTTTGTATAGAGAGCTAGACATTTTTAAAGTAAGAAATTTGTAACTACGGTTTCAGACTGTTTACTATGAGGGTTCAGAGAGGGTTCTTAGTTTGTATAGAGAGCAAGAGATTTTGAAAGTAAGAGATTTGTAACTTCGGTTTTAGATTGTTTTCTAAAAGTCTAGGTAGAAAATTAATTTCAATGTTTTTTTTTTTTAATTCATTCCTTCAACAAACATTTAGACGATAACATGTTATACGCGGACGAAGTCGCGGGCAACAGCTAGTGTATATATAAAACTAGAAGCGTATTTTTAGTGAGTATTTATGTTAATATAGGTAAAAGCTTTGTTAAATATTATTTATGCTATTTATCAGAATTACGATGACTCACTGCCTGAGCTTTTAAATTCATATTCCGCGGTGAATCATGAAGTTAGGGCGTCTAAACATACAAACACGCGCACCAAAGTACGCTAAACAATGTTGTCATTGCATTATTTGGCAAACATCAGTGTACACTATCAAAAGCAACGAAAGGGCTTGTGCACAAATCACGCGAGGTTTTTTCGGCTACTTTTTGACAACAAGCCGTTTTCCCCTAGTATTTGTGGAAAATATGTTTTTAACGATGACTGTCGGAAAAATATAATGCCATAAATTCTAAGAAAACCTCTGGTTCATAACCGAGGAAATTTCGCGGAACACATATCTACTGGCAAGGCATTTACGACCTGTCTCAACTTACCTCACACTGGTCCGTGGTATGACTAGACCCCGAGATCCGTAGCGAATACTCGTAATCTGAGGTCCAATAAAATGGTTAGTTATAGAGACGAGTTGTTGCCTTGTGAAAACCAACACTGACTTCGTTAAAACGTAATGAAATGAAATTGTGGCGCTCGGAATAGACCTTTTAATTATTGTTCTATCTTAATCTGTTAGACCAGACGCTATTCTGTTAAAAAAATTATACATTTTAGTCGACTAACGAAAAAAGAGTAGGTACTTACATAACGTTTTCCTAAACTATTAACGTTAATGGTTACTTCATCATTGTGTGATGAAGTACCAGTCTACAAGAAAGGCGCGGAGCGAACCAAGTTCTCCGTTTCAGCTTGGGCAAAAATGTTTTAGTAGGTATGTCTGTCCGACCTCCAGCGGATATCCGACTTCTAAAGGCCTGTTATTGTAGCGATTTGGGTGTTTTCTTTAATAATCAATGCAATTTTACTCTCAAAAAGCCGTTCATGTGGTAAAGTGGAATGGAAATTTGGAAATGTTTATGAATGTGACTTGGCGGAGTAATAATTAGAAGTCGGTTAAAACTTTGTTCTTAAAGTAAATTATTGTTTATTTTAATCCTTCGATTTAAGCACCTGTATTGAAGGAATAAATACGTTTTGTATGGAAGGGTACCAAAAAGCAGCCCACCATACAACAGAAATTGGCAATGCAGTTTGCAACACCTGTAATAGGAAATAGAGTTTATTGTGTTTTAAAATCGAATTCTCTCTCTCTTCCTTGACAACATTTCAAAATATGTAATAATGCCTAATTCGAAAACCATTTCGGTAATTATGTTACCTGAACGTAATAAAGTCGTTTTCAGATTTCATTTCTCACCCGTTTTTAAGAAAATCGCGAAATTGTATAAATGTGGTGTGACGTCAATACTACGACTGTCATATGAAAGTTGTGCAAGCTGCCATACAGAGCCGTAACTTTGACGTCATCATTCGGTACTTTTCAATTTGATATTTCTGAATGAAAATTACAATTTAGGGTAAAATAAAAAAACACGTGTCGCTTAAAAAAACATTTTCTAGCGAAATAAATCATAAAATTGCCCACTTAAAAAATTTAAATGTTGTCAATTTCAAATTATGTAAATTCAATTGAAGAGAAAGTTTCCATTTAATAGGCATTTGGACGGCTAGAGGATAGGCACCATAAAGGGTGGGAAAACCAAGAAAACTCCTAGGTACAAGTAAAAAACAATACACTCACTCCTATTGACACGACAAATATCAACTCGCCTCCGTCACACTACGCGTAATGATGTTTACCCGGTCTCCCCCGAGATACGTTGCGTTTTACGGGAATTAAACCCCAACCTCCCCTTTTATTATACCATAACTAAAATATGAATAACATGCGATGTAATTTGAACTCGAACGGTTTTGTATTTAAGGTATACTTTTGTTCGGTTATAGTTTTCTTTTATCATAGTTCAAATTTTTAAGATAGTTTAAAGTGATTTGGATCTTAGTAGGGTTACATTAAGGTTGGGATTAGTGTGGTTGTTATTTAGCAATTGCACTTTTTGGCTGATTGCGTTTGGAAAGCTAGCATGTTGACGAGATTATTGAGATAAGTGGTTAATTAATTGTGTATCTGTTTTGCTTGTTGCCGATTTTGTTATTAGATTATACTTTAATGGGAAACTCAGACACAACGGTTGATTGATGATACAATGCAATACAATGTTGAATTTAATATACGAATGTTCAACATACTATTCCAAATAGTGGCACATTTTAAACCTTTGGTATACAAAAACTAAGATAGTTTAGAGATCTAGAGTTTAGGGTTTCTAGAGTTCGAGCTTTAACTATGCAAGTCCTAACTCTACCTTAAACCCCTAATGCTATCTTGACTAATGCACATAACAAATCAGTGCGGTATGAAATATTTTTGGTAGGAAAACTATGAAATACTTCGCTTAAGTCGTCTTACTTAACTTTACAACATTCTCAACGTACTGTATGATTTCAGGGACTTACACGACAGGGCAGAAAGTAATTCTTTTCCCTCTTGTTATTTCACCCTCCCCCACAGATGCCGTGTTTGCGCCCCGTAGCCATGGCTCCCTAAAGGGCACATCTCGGGGGGCTATCTGACAAGATGCTAAAGGTCAGGCTATTTAATGGCAATCATGGGAAAAGGTCAATCGTTTTAATAAGGGTTTTTGCACGGTTTGAAATTGTATCAAATGGTAATCGGCTTGTTTAGAGTAATGATAGGTTTAGGAGATCTAGTGTGCTATTTTAGAACGTGGTACTGACGTATGAGATCGATACTAATATTATAAATGCGAAAGTGTGTCTGTCTGTCTGTTACCTCTTCACACTTAAACCGCTGAACCAATTTAGATGAAATTTGGGATAGAGATATGATTTTTATCTCGGAAATCATCCCCTAAGGGAGTGAAATGGGGGGTGAAAGTTAGCATGGAACTACGATATAAACGAGTTCCACGCGGACGAAGTCGCGGGCAGAAGCTAGTACATTATAAATTTGGCTCTGCTGTCGTTTCCATTAGCGCGTAGTCAAATGTATTGAAGAGAGAGCACACCAACCAGTATCCCGATCCAATCTAATCCCCACACATCTATAGCGTGTTCCGAGTTTTGTACAATGACTATGTCTGTGTTAATGTTAACATGACAAGTCAAATTTTGACCTAAGATAGAAGTATCATTAATCGACAAATACACGGGGATAATACACCTACTTGGTGTATCCCTCCATATTATAAAATGCCTGTCAAAAATTTAATTTTTGGTACAAGCTTTTATTGCCGAATGTAACAACTTTTCTCTAAACCGTCATCACGAGCCCAAACTCAACGGGTTTAAATACGTCGGCTAAGTAATGAATTCCCAAGGCCAACTTCTGTCTCCATCATCAGATCAGCTCGATGGTACCATAATATTGAACTGTCATCCAAACTATACCTGTAGGTAGCCTAAATTTCAGCTCAGTCGGTTGAAGATATCTGCTTCAAAATTGAGTTGCAAGATTCCACCCGAAAAAACATAGTTAGTCACATTGCAAGTTAATAGAAAGCTTGTAAAAGAAGGAAACAGTCCAGTTGTAACTACTTAAATACCGTTCAAAATGTTTACTAACTGCCCAGGTATATTTAGCAATAGCATATCACTTCGCAGTGTACGTAGCGGTAGACATAAGTATAACATATCGCTCCATCACCCCATTTTAATTGCGCGCTGGGCTGGGGGCGGCAAATTGGCGGGAAAGCAGTTTGACAGATCATTTTTTACTCGGTCGGAAATTCGGGTATTGTTCGACTCTGATTGCCAGGTGCCGGGAAGTCGGGACCGTGACAGATTGTTGGCGGGCTTTGAAAAGGGAAGTTAGTTGAGTTGGCTTTTATGTATTCCATGTAGTACGTAGGTATACAGATTTCGTGATCTGGTAGGTAAGTTTCCTAAAATAGGAAACTTACCTACCAGAACTTATAGGATGCAATATCTTAGGTACAAATTCGCATTGCCACGGCATCTTTCATACTACGAGTATAATCGCTACTAAATGCCACTCCCACGAACCCCCCATCCCCCCAGTTTTCTCCGCACTATCTAGCGCGGTTTGCACGTGTGGGTGATGACGTGGCCGCAGATAAACACTGCACACATTCACACAGACAGGCTGGGGGTGTAGTCGGAGGACATTTTCAGATAAAGTTGTTTCATCTCTGCATGTTGTCGAAGTCGACTACGGGATCTGCTGGTCGATTACGTAACGCATTGTACGCACGTTAAGTAGATCTAAATGTCAAATTTTATATGGAAAAATGACAGTTGGATTGTCCTAACGCGCGTTCGGAACGTTACGTGATTACCCCTCGGGATGAGGTGTGTTGTGAGCTAGCAACCTATCACTGTAATATCAGATTTTCCCCATGTTTACCCCTTGTTTCAAATTGTACCAGCAATGGGGAACTTGCATGGGACTTCAATTTCGAATAAATTGCACTCAATCGATGCGGATATACGAAAAATATCATAACAAAAGAAAAAAATAAATAAAAAAACGATTGAATTAGTTTTATCTCACATTAAAATGACAAAAAAGGTAAGGTAAGGTAGTTAGATAGTTACTTCAACTAGGAATATAAAATAAAAATTACATAGTCATAAGGAGATCCTATCGAAGTGAGTGGAAATGTAAACAAGTTTTTTGTCATTGAGGGTAGGAAAGGCTGAGGCTCCGTAGGTAATTATGATGAAATACTTGTTTACATGTTTACATCACTTGCTATTCCTTGTTACCGCTAATAATAAAATCATATGTAGATTGTACACATAATATAGATACCAAAACATAATTATAAAGAGTGTATATTCGCCAACAAACTGTTATGCAGTTTGGCGAAGATTAAGATTAAGTTTATCGTAATTTTTGTTGAGTAAGAAAAAAATAAAAATAAAATATATATATATATATATATATATATATATTATTTTTTCGATGAATTAACATAACAGTTAGACAGAATATTGAATTAGAAATTATATTTTGTACTTATACGCCAATTTTGTGGAGATAATTGCAAATTAATGACTTACTCCATAGTAAAAGCGCCGAGAGTATACGTTGTGACGTCATAGCATTATAAGCCCGTTTAATGTAGAGCGTTTTCGGTGGGTGCCGGCGCGTGCAGATTTCAAATGCAGAAAACATCAGAAAAAAAATCATAAGAAAGTTTTAATGCTACATTTGATATTCCTCTGGATTATACTTTTGATTTTCGTAATAAAATAAAAAGATGCAAAGTTCCCTATGCTAACAATTCGTAAACATATAATTTACTTACAGCACCACTCCTGAAAGTGGCACTGAAAATTTATTTGAATATGCTCTGCCCACCCTTTTGGAAATACGGGCGTATATGATTGGTGTTTCATCTCCCAACATTTTTGAGTAGGTATTTGAGTGGGAAGGTTGCAAAGCCGGACTTTTTAACCGACTTCAAAAAAGCAGAAGGTTATATGTTCCACTGTATGTTTTTTAGGGTTCCGTAGCCAAATGGCAAAAAACGGAACCCTTATAGATTCGTCATGTCTGTCTGTCTGTCTGTCTGTCTGACTGTCTGTCTGACTGTCTGTCCGTCCGTATGTCACAGCCACTTTTTTTCCGAAACTATAAGAGCTATACTGTTGAAACTTGGTAAGTAAATGTATTCTGTGAACCGCATTAAGATTTTCACACAAAAATTGAAAAAAAACATTAAGTTTTGGGGGTTCCCATACTCAAAACTGAAACTCAAATAATTTTTTTTATCAAACCCATACGTGTGGGGTATCTATGGATAGGTCTTCAAAAATGATATTGAGGTATCTACATGTTTTTTTCTAAACTGAATAGTTTGCGCGAGAGACACTTTCAAAGTGGTAAAATGTGTGTCCCCCCCTGTAACTTCTAAACTAAGAGAATGATAAAACTAAAAAAAAAAGCGGCCAAGTGCGAGTCGGACTCGCACATGAAGGGTTCCGTGAAATAAATTGCGGTTTACGATTTATAACGTATTAAAAAAACTACTTACTAGATCTCGTTCAAACCAATTTTCGGTGGAAGTTTACATGGTAATGTACATCATATATTTTTTTTAGTTTTATCATTCTCTTATTTTAGAAGTTACAGGGGGGGGGGACACACATTTTACCACTTTGGAAGTGTCTTTCGCGCAAACTCTTCAGTTTAGAAAAAATCATGTAGAAACCTCAATATCATTTTTGAAGACCTATCCATAGATAACCCCACACGTATGGGTTTAATGAAAAAAAATTTTTTGAGTTACAGTTCTGAGTATGGGGAACCCCAAAAATGTATTGTTTTTTTTCTATTCTTGTGTGAAAATCTTTATGCTGTTTAGATAATACATTTACTTACCAAGTTTCAACAGTATAGCTCTTACAGTTTCGGAAAAAAGTGGCTGTGACATACGGACGGACAGACAGAAAGATGGATAGGTCTTCAAAAATTACATTGAGGTTTCTAACATAATTTTTTTCTAAACTGAATAGTTTGCCCGAGTGACACTTCTAAAGTGGTAAAATGTGTGTGTCCCCCCTTTAACTTCTAAAATAAGAGAATGATAAAACTAAAAAAAATACATACGTACATTACCATGCAAACTTCCACCGAAAATAGGTTTGAACGAGATTTAGTAAGTAGTTTTTTTTTAATACGCCATAAATCGTAAACCGCAATTTATTTAACGGAACCCTTCATGTGCGAGTCCGACTCGCACTTGGCCGCTTTTTAATGAATGTTCTTTAATGAATGTTCACCGATTTCCCTGTCAATTGTGGACCGATTTCCAAAATTATTTTTAGGGTTCCGTACTCAAAGAGTAAAACGGGACCCTATTACTAAGACTCCGCTGTCCGTCCGTCCGTCCGTCCGTCCGTCTGTCTGTCACCAGGCTGTATCTCACTGATACAGTGATAGTTCCAGCTGAAATTTTCACAGATGATGTATTTCTGTTGCCGCTATAACAACAAATACAAAAACACAGAATAAAATAGTTTTTTTTATAGATAATGGTACAGAACCTTTCGTGCGCGAGTCCGACTCGCACTTCGCCGGTTTTTTTTATTCCAAAACGCAAAGCCAAGCCAGAACTCACGACCTCCGTTTGGACCGCTTATTTATGGTACGCTGTATTGACATCGAGAAGACATCCGCTCCTCCCGCTGCGCCGCAGCCTTACGGGTCACCTGTACATTCACACGCGCGGTGTTGATGCGGCGCGTCGCCATGGTTACGGGCCGCGTTCCCAGAAGAACAACGTGCTGGAATATGAGACGGCAGCTTTTAAACCTATTATACTAGCTGATTATAACCTCCATTTATCCTGTTGTATGATAAGGCTTTATACCGTGATATCACAAATGCGAAGATTTTTAGAAAGACGCAGTTGGTAGGTTCTAATATGCCACTTAATTTTACGCTGATCGCGATAGATGGCGTTGGCAACCAGTCAGATAGTTGTCCAACTTATTATTATTAGAGAGTAATAACCTCATGTTTCTTCAAACATCGATACTCTTTGTCGCATACATAGGACAGTTAAGTATTCTGTAGGACTACATACACGCCTACATAGTCCGCCAATTTTAACCACCGTTAAAAAGGATAATATGTAGGTAACTTACCTATTTTAGTCCTCGCCTCTTTGTTTGTCTCCTGTCGTTGAGATAAGCTTTGTAGCTAGGATGTAACTAAGTATTTCAATTGTTTTGAGTACTAACATTTATTTCGTGAATATTTTAAGATTTAAAGTATCGCACGTATCTATTACGAGTAGGGCGGATCAATATCTACAGTGGTCGTACCTACGATGCGGATGTTTAGACGCATTTCAAGACTCAAGGGATAACTGTAGGTATGCAATCTGATGGAGTTGCGGCAGGTCTTTGAATATGTATACATATAACACGCCCGTTTCCCAGAGGTGTAGGCAGAGATTATGTTTTTCCATTTGCTACGACCTTGACCTGTCTGGCTTCATTCACTTTCAATATTGAAATTAATATTTAACTAATATTTTTCAATAAGTTGGTGCTAACCGATATCGGGGTCGAATTTTAGCTCTTAATACTAATTAATTCCTCGTAACTTATGAACGACCACGTACCGGACGGAAGGCGCGGCGTGGGTAGGCCCCTTACAAGGTGGACTGATGACCTGGTAAAGGTCGCGGGAGTCCGCTGGATGCGGGTGGCGCAGGACCGGCCATTGTGGCACTCTTTGGGGGAGGCCTATGTCCAGCAGTGGACGTCTTTCGGCTGATACAGTACCGGTCAAAAGTTTAAGTTCACTCTTTGTTTTAGGTACAAATGAGTACTTTTGGGCAATCATTTTTTGCAGTTCGGAAGCCGAAATTTGTTTCCAAATGATCCGTTATTGTTTCCAGAGATTTGTCTAATTAGTCAGACACAATTCACGTACATTTCTAAACAACGCATTCCCTAAAATCTTATAGGAATGACGGCAAAGGCTGGGCCATATGGCCTTGCCACTTAAAACGTACAATGCTCAGATACAATGTTGGTTTTTAGGGAATGAGTTGTTTAGAAATCTACGTAAATTGTGTCTGACTAATCAAACACATCTCTGTAAACAATAACGGATCATTTGGAAACAAATTTCGGCTTCCGAACTGCAAAAAATTATTGCCCAAAAGTACTCATTTGTACCTAAAACAAAGAGTGAACTTAAACTTTTGACCGGTACTGTATGATGATGATGATGATGAACTTATGAACGTAGCCAGAATGACATATGTTCAGCGAGGGGCCATTATTTTTTATTCGGGATAAAATATTCAGTGGCGAATGTGAAGACCCCGTACAGAGTACGGACTATATTTCCATTTTATGAGGAAGCCTATGCCCAGTAGTGAGATGTAAACAGAATGATGACATTGCTCCATGGCTTTCCTGTTTTGGCACTGATGTTTCTGATAAACATAGATCGTTTAATTCACGCACTCCTTCTTCTGTTGGTGCAGTCTGCGGTAGAAGTTACAAAGCAGAATAACACGCTCAAAACGATCAACACAGATCCTTATTCCCTTAACGTTAGAGTCCGTGCGTAGCTAATTCTTCTGCTGACTGGAGTCACCGGCATCAATGATGAATCGCTCTTACGGCTCTAGGAATGGAGTGGTCATTAGGTATTTTTGCGGCCTTTGTTCCATAATATATTTATGCCGTTGACTGTACTATACTCGCCCTCAACCCAAAAGACGACTAGGGCAATTAAACCCTTGAGCTCGCGTTATCAGTTTCCCATTGTATTGCACGGAGCACATTTATGGCATCAGTCGTTTTTAAGGTTGAGAGCGAGTATAGTTTGCGTTTTGTTCATGCCTCTTTATGCAATGAAAGATGTTTAGGTAATTATATATTATGCTAATACGATCACGTCAACTAAATAAGAACCATGTAAATACGTACAAACTAAATCACGCAAGCGGGCGGCTCAGCGGAGATTGCCTGTAAAATAGCTTTGTAATTTGATAGGTTTCTCATCGTGCCGCCATCTTATTGGATTTGGCCGTTGGAGGTCTTCGGCAGATGTTACTTTGGTATTCGATGGATTCCGGCTATCTTGGCAGTAATATTGTATTCTCTGAGGAATAAGTTTTGTTAAAAAAAATATTTTGAGAAAAGTCCTAAAACGAACGCTTTCAGATTGTGCCGCCAATCCACGCGTTTACGAGATTTTACTCCAGGGACCCATTTCCACTTCCAGTTTCCACCGGCTTCATCATCAGATAAAGGCCTCCACACACCGGTCGCGGGCGCGGGTCGTGCGCGCGTCGGGCGCGGGCCCGCGCAAGTTGTTAGCCTCATGGTATGAAAAGACAGTTAAGGTGCGTTTCCACTGAGGCAGAGAGAAGCAGAGACGAGACGTGCAAATGGACCAATCAAATTAATCCATTAAATCGAAGCAGATACGAGATACGGATACGGATGTCAACGCAGCCTTAGAAACAACATCAACAATAGCAAGCAGATAAAGGGCACCTGCTGAAGCTCGTTTCATTAGATTAATGTGATAAGATTTCAGACCTTTTTAGCCCAACTGCCGAAGGAGAGGAGGGTTATGTTTTTCGAGGGTATGTATGTGTGTATGTCTTATCCTTTGACACGCCCTGCAGCCTAAACCGTTTGACGGATTTCGACATGTGAGGTGTCGTTGGATTCCTCATACCTTAATCGTGGGATAGGCTATAGGTAATATTTGCAAAAAAGCAGTTGGGTTTTCGAAAAATCTTTTGATTTCACTTGTTGTGCGAAGTAGTTACTCGTAACAAGGAATTAAAATATTGGAAGTAAATATAAATCGGTGAATTTTCTGGAAAAACATTATCGTAGTTGCTTGCCGGACAAGGCTGTACATTAAACAAAAACAAATAGGTTAGGTACTTAATATGCCAGTAAACGCCATTAATGAATGTAGAATAATTAAATTATGAATTACAATAAGGGTGTCGACTTGTGACATGACGGATGGAGGAGGGTTGATTAGTAGTTTCCTTTCGTGCTCACTTTTGACCCATTTAGGCCTTGACAGAAATATGATGCTATTAACGTATTAAAACCGCAAATCATAGTCGTTAGGCAATCAGAGGAGAGTCATCTCATTGTTGCCCAAAACGTCTGGAAATTTCTATCTAAGTAGATGTAACGGGTATAAGCAACGAACTAACTAAATGGCTTTGCTAGCTGTTTTTTTTTTCAAAAACTGAATCAATTAAAAAAACTAAAATAAAGAACGAACGTGCGAGTGAACGTGCACTTACAATTTTTTACGAGAATCGGTTGAAAAATGCGACCTGTAGAGGAGAACAGCCGGACATACGAAAGAATGTTTGCCCAAGCTGAAACAGAGAACTTCGTTCGCTTCGCTCGCTCGTTCAATTAAAGGTTACCACAGTATATCAATATCTGGTCGAAACGAAACGGCGTAGATATACCAACATAGCTAAAACAAACCAATAATACCTACCTAAGCTCGTACATTTAGGTAAGACGAAGCGTCCTATGAAATAAACCCTGGCTTAATTGACTTAAATATCTTCCAACAATACGCGTTATCTTTTACGAGTGTAGGTAGACTTACAGGTACAATATAGGCTTCTACTCGCTATACTTCTACACACTGGATTGCTGCTTCAAAGTTGATTTAAATAAAAATCGCCTGCCGATCTCCCCACTGAGACCAACTTCCGGCCGTACCCACCCCTCGATAGGCACGGGTGCTGCTATTACCTTGCTATGATATTCACGACCTGCCTCGACTCACCTTACTACCCCAGTATAACTTGAGGATTAGAGTTGTAGCAACTATGGGTGATCGGAGGCCCGACTTACACTGGTTGTCAGTAAGTTTTGTAATTACCAGCCTCGCCGCTTCTGCTTCTGAGGAGAAAAATCAATATAGATAATGTAGGTAACGAGTTAATAATATTTTCAACTCTTGGACGCACAAATCGATGACGGAAACTTGGGGTTTTTTCCCCTGATACTAAGTACTTATAACCGCAAATACATACACGCACTTGCATGCTTCCTATTGTTCATTGCGCGCGCCGGCAGAAAATGTGGTTTCCAATACGCGCGGGGGGTGTTTTTTATCTGTGACATATAACTAATTGTCATGATTTTGATTTACTAAGGGCGGGTTGCATTAAGGATGACTCACGCTAGAACGGGCCGTGTCCGGCCCGGGCCGTTTTCTAAGAAAAACGACGGCGTTTTTGCGCGACTTGGCCATACCCAAGCCCGGCCGAGCCATGGTCGAGGCTCGGAAGAGGCTCGGTGTCGGCACGGCCCGGTCATGGCTCGGCCGGGCTTGGGTATGGCCAAGTCGCGCAAAAACGCCGTCGTTTTTCTTAGAAAACGGCCCGGGCCGGACACGGCCCGTTCTAGCGTGAGTCATCCTTTAACTGCATATAACGGACGGGTCACCGTTAAATATGGTGCCGGCCACTAGAGAGAGCTATCAAATTTCTGACAAATGCAGATTTTAACGGACCCGTATCTTAAGTTTTGAAACAACTTTCTGACATCATATGACGAAATTTTTTGTCCAATTTTAGCCTTCCTGCTTTATGCTATATCTTGGATGCGTGTTGTTGATGCATTTTTCTATCTGGCTTTAAATATGTAGAGTGCCTGTCACAGCATCGGGTCCTGTTGATTTCCAGAAACCGCGTTCTGACACTCTGAAAAAACTTGTAGTTCTATCTATCCCCTACTTGGGTAATGGGTATGTGTTCTAGAGTGTCTGCCAACCTAATTGATGTCTGGTGCCACAAAATATGAGACACACCGTAAGACCATGGTCTGATAGACAACATCATCACCTCAGCCATCACCATCACAGTTTGGCGGATACAATACCTACTGCTGTCCCCACTATCTGTAAATGCAAAGTTGCCCAATCACCTGTGCCGGTAATCGCCATGGCAACTCTTCCCTCGCCGGATATGAACCCCGGCCCTCCCGGAAGCGAGGCATGTCTTGGGGTGCAGATGTGTAGGGTCGTAGGCTGGTTTGCTTTTAATTATATAAACAACTGTTTTATATACTGCTTTGGGTATGCAAAGTCGATTTTTACAAGGTCTATATGAAATTTACCTTTAACTTTGTAATCAAATCTTGTAAGTCGATTATCACGTAGGTCCTTCCTTTAGTCGTGTCACGTGTCGATTTGAAACTTTGCGAGTATGTATAGCATAGATTACAATACCATAATTTGGTACCATCAAGTTGATCTGATGATGAAGCCAGATGATGAAAGTCTTTAACGACTAACAGTAAACTCTCGAGTTATACCTCGATGCATTGACGATAATGTCACTTATACCTTACCACGATGAGTTAGATACCGTTGTTGAATACCCGTAAAGCCAGTTTTAGTGCAAGGGGACGATGTACCAAAGATAACTTTACGTAATTAAAAATATTGAACTATTGGGAGACCAAATATTATGATTCGGGCACGAGGTGTTTTGACAGCGGCTCGTGCCAGGTTTAAACAACGGGGGATTGTTCTTTATCTGACTGGAAGCCGTCCATGCAAGTAAAAATATTATATGTCATACCTATCATAATCATAATGTAATGTACTACGGAAGTTGTATGGCGGCGAACAAAGTTCTCTGATTCAGCTTGGGCTACAATTCTTTCGTATGTCCGGGTGTCCAGCTGTTCTTCTCTAAAAGTCGCATTTCTGAACCTCTCTCCTGAAATTTTGTGAGCAGTTTCGATAATTATATAGATTTTCTTGTCGATTCAGTTTTTGTAGATTTTTCAAAAATAATTCACAAACTACAGCTCACAGGCCACTAGCTAGTATGCATATTAATATACCTAGAGAGACATAACAAAATTACAGAGACATGACAGGAAAACGTTATCCTAGACGCGATCCTTCTGTCATTCGGATTGCTTAGAAAGTGCAATTACTAATGTAACATAGATTGCATATAAAGTAATTAACTATCTATATAATTTGCAGCACTTTATAATATCGATGATGAAATTCATCAATTAATTTCTTCTATAATCCACGATGATCGATGCGAGTCTCGCATGCTGCCCGTCACGACAAATAACTTATTAATGTGACATAGAAAATACTATTTATATCCCTCGTGTGTGTCATCTTCGGATGAACATATATAATGATGCATTGTCCTACTTGTAGGACGAAACGGAAGAAGGTGAATTTTTCAAGTTTAATAGTTCCCGGGACGCTCCAAGGCGGGACTCCATAGGCTACGGTAACCACTTACCATGAGGTGGGCCGTAAGCTTGTATGGCACCGACGTGGTATCTAGTAAAAAACTCTCCATAAGTACAAACGTAGTTTAGTTTAGTTAGTAGGCATGCTGCTGCATTTAAATTTATGGGGCGTCGACTTGTCTCGAGCGTTCTCGAATGTGATCCAAACTCGACTCGACACACTGTAGCATAGGTGAAGGTGGAATGCTGGTGCGGTGCAGGATCTCTACCCAGTTCCCTGCAAGTCGACAAAAACAGTAAACTTTTTGGCTTTTTGCAGCGGTCACTAATTTTTAACCGACTTCAAAAAAGGACGAGGCTCTCAATTCGTCCGTTTTTTTTTAAGAATAAGAATATTTATTTGCGTTAAACATTACCAAACAGGTGTTACAAACAAAATTACAGGTAGGTTTCCATTTTGTGTGTTTGTTACGCGGTAACTCGGTAATTTATGAACCGATCAGATTTTTTTTCTTTGTTTGAAAGCATATACTTCCAGATTGGTCCCGTTGTCACCAAAATCCAGTTCTGATGATGGGATCCTTAAGGGAAATCTTAAAATTTTATAGGCAAACTTGAAGCAATTTGGCTACTGATTAGTAGGTTAAAACTTTGTTTTTAAAGTAAATGATTGATTGAAGTAATAATATGTTCACACTTCCCTGTTATCTTGTTGCTTCACTTTACAGAGTTTTACAATTGTTGATCTAATAGCGCATAACAAAATGTGGAGGATAACTTTACTCATTGTCTTCCGGCTGTCTCATAAAGTAAAATGCCGCTTACTTCAAAAGCTATTACCAAGAATACGTAATGGCAAAGAGTTATGACCTTCCTCTAGGCTTTGTGCAGGCTATAAGTTACTTACACCGTGACGTGTCAATCGACGGCACACCCCACATTAACCTGATAGCGGCCAACGAGTGCGTAAGCGCACCTGCTCTGTGAATGCGTAAAATAACGAATTTATTGCGTGTGCAAGTCGCAGTTAAATCATTTGTAATTTTAAAAGACATTTTCTTACATTATGTATGATTTCTACGATTAGAACAATAAATATCCCTATTTGGCCTCAGTGATTTAGTCGTTTTAAAGGAATTAAGAACTCAAAAAAATACTTTACTCAAGTCCTATTTGCAGTCTATTATGTTATCTGCGGCACATAGCTTCATCATATATAGGGCGGGCGGATTTAATGAAATGAATGAAAAGTTCAGTGATTCGGTTGTGATTAAGTATATAGTTATTTGTCGGCCTCCGTAGCCCAGTGGGTAGTGACTCTGCCTACGAAGCTGGAGGTCCCGGGTTCGAATCCCGGTCAGGGCATTTATTTGTGTGTTTATCACGAATATTTGTTCCTGAGTTATGGATGTTATATATGTATATAAGTATCTATATGTATGTATCTATTATATATATCATCGCCTAGTACCCACAACACAAGCCTTATTGAGCTTACCGTGGGCCTAGGTTGATTTGTGTAAGATTGTCCCGTAAATTTTTTTTTTTTTTTTAATCTTTATTTTACCTGCGAGTGTTCATTTGTAACACGAGCTAGCGAAAGGATCCTACGATTGACCACGAGCGAAGCGAGTGGTTCAAAAATAGAATCCTGAGCGTAGCGAGTGTTTCAACACACGAGACGTAAAATAAATTTTCACCCGTGTATAACACAAATCTTTTCACCTCACTACAGCAAGGAAAATGAGAAAAAGGGTAAAAAAAAAGTAAAAAAAACAAAAAAAAGTAAAATAAAGTTTAAAAAAAGTTTTAAAAAATGTTAAAAAAGTTAAAAATATATAAAAAAAAGTAAAAAAAAATAAAAAACGTAAAAAAAAAGTAAAAAAAGTTAAGAATAAAAGTTAAACAAAAATATGCCATAAAATATACCTACAAAAAACAAAAATAAACATTTAACGTCATAGTACTTTTAACGTTCTACGTCTACTTTCTTCACATGTGGATAAAAAGCGATTTTCTCAATAGTTAACAAACATACAAAAAGGCCTTTCCGAGCTAGTGAGGTGAAAATACTGTTACATAGCTTAGCAAATCATACTTAGGTATAAATTGAACACCAAAGGAATTTACCCATTCGATCAAAAGAAAGGTATAGGTAATAAGTACTTTTAAATGTACCTACACAAAAAGCGTGTCCTATACGAAGTAGCCTATAGTCTTCATCGACCCCTAGTCAGCGCGTGCGCTCACACCTGTCGCAGCGCGCACGACAGGCTCTGTGGGTAAGTAATGATAGCTCAGTTCATTATTCATCATCCGCTTACATAATGTCCCACTACTGTGCCCCATTTTATGAAGCTAGAGGGAACAGAGCTCCCGAGGGTGTGTTGTGTTGAGAGTGGGACCTGCGCTCGTCCCCAGCTCTCTTCACAACGAATCCTCAAACCAAAAAAAATGGTTGTCTATAAAGTCGGTTTACGGACGATTTATTTATTTATTCGTATGGCATGGATACAGTTATTTTCAAACTTATATTAAGCCCATCGTGGGTTAGAACTGTATGTTGCTGCGAGGCTATTAGAATAAGCAGTGCAGCAGCCAGAAGTTGATTACTCTTTAGCACTACCCGGGGGGCACGTGCAGGGAAACTGAGGGTAAATCTTCCTGCGGACGCGAGTAACCATTACGGACGATAATTTTACGTGATAACGTCAAAAGAAATTGTGCTGCCATACAAACTTTGGACCCCCATTTCACCCCCTCAGAAGGTGAAATTTGAAAAATCCTTTTTTAGCGCACCCCTTGACCTTAAAAGGAACCTACATGACATGCCAAATTTGGAATCTCTAGAACCAGCGGTTTGGGCTGTTGTGGGTTTGCTAGAAGTACCTTCGAATTAGCGTGATCATTATCAGTGAGAATATGTCAGTGACAAAACTAACGAACTTTGACGTACAATAGTTCTTAAACTAAAAGTTCTAATTGAATGTTATTGATAATTTATGTTAGCCATATTATGTCCTACATGTTCCTGAAAATTCAGGGTTCTAGCTTTAGCCAGCACAACATTACAGGATGTTGAAAATGCCCTGAATGGCTTCGAGAAAAGGATGGTACGGCCGTGCCTCTTTGTTTTGCTCGACTTGGCGGGGGCACTGCCGTGCCCCCAGGTTATGACTAGCTATCGAACTACATCGCAAACAAGAGTTATAATAATTATAACCCGTGTATCGGTTTTTCTGTGTCGTCTGAGAAATAAAGCATGTACAATTTCGTATGCCTCCGGGTACGACATAGTGAAACAATACCGCTTTTACCACCGTCTGCAATATTATGTTATGTGTACCTATGATCGACGAATAAAGTATTTGTATTTGTATTAATAATTTATAGCTCCCAAACGGATTAAACAATTTGACTGCGGTTTAAATAAAACGTAAGTCTTGTCTGTCGGGATGGGTTTTAGCCACGTTAGCTATTTTAGTGTTATAAGTTTGACGTGTCTGTGTGTCTGTGTGTCTGTGTGAATATGTGTGTGTGTGTGCGTCTGTCAGTGGCATCGTAGCTCCTAAACGAATGGACCGTTTCGAATGCGGTTCTTTTAATCCGAAAGCTGACGTGATCGAGATGGTTCTTAGCTACGTTTCAACAAAATCGGTTGAGCCGTTTTTGAGATATTGTACTTTGAAATGAAAATGTCGGGGGTTTTTCAACTTTTCTATGTTGAAGTTATGTTTATATTTTGTGGGTGTTTTAAAGCTAAGCATGTAAGTAGTTATTTTCATAGGAATAAGTTGCTACTCCAACGAAATCTCATCAAAATCCGTGAAGTTGTTTTACATTAAAGTCGCTAAGATGACATACCGAGAGAATCTGTGGCTGCATGATTCAGGCTGCGGTCCAAAGTTCCCAGTTTCGAGAAACAATGCACAATGGCCGACCTTGGGCTACCACAGATTATCCGCAGATCTACGCATGTGAACTATATTGAACCGGAAAATCTATATGTTTTGTAGTTTATTATGTCATCAATATTGTTTTAATTTGTATTTTTTATACTCATTGGAGAGTTCCACCTTCTAGTTCCATCACAAACAATTGAAGGTGCCAAATTGTTGTATTTTCATCTATACCTACAACATATTGCAAAGCACAATACCTAGGTAAACTAATTAATGGCAATGTGAGCTAAAATGCTACTTGTAACATTAGATTAGATTGTTACTTACAAATTACTACTTTTTTACCCTTTTACTACTTTAATACTTTAAGTAATTGATTAGTCTAGTTCAATGGACAACGTCTATATAATTTCTATTGTGATGTTAACTAACGGAGTTCTATGCTTCAGCTTGTGCCAAAATTCGTTTGTCTGTCCCGCTGTCCGGCTGTTCTCTACATATCAAATTTCTCAACCGATACAGGTGAAATTTTGTGAGCAAGTTCAATAATTACATAAAAATTGTTTGTAAAACCCGTATAAATTACCAAATAAAAAAATTGGAACATAGGCTCGCGACTTCTACACCTCACAGAGCCACTATAAAGAGAATAGTAACAACAAATAATCATTTGCATTAATAAGCTTCTATATTTATGTCATGTGTGTGTACACAGCAATATAATTCCATGGCCCTTGCGTTTAAAAAAAAGTCACGTTCGAAGTTCAAAGCTTTCAGATAAATTATCTCAGTTGCGTCTTGAAGCGAGACGATCCTGCGGACATTGGAGGGAGATAGATAGTCGTGGAAACGCGCGAGAAGGAACAGGACGTGCGATGCGCATCTCAACTAAGACTAAACGGCAACGTCGCGTCGACCAATCGGTAGCAGCCACCTCTTTATGTTTTTTCCGAAATTTTTGTTTTGTTTTCCTTTTGCGTTGAGTTTGGAAACTTGTGGATAATCTCGAAGCATTTTCTTTGATAGACATTTTGTGCTGGATGATCGATTCTGGTAAGATATTAGTTGAAATAACTCAATCTCCACTTATAATAAATCTCTAAATTAAAAAAAGAATCAGCCAGTTTGAAACTAAGCTTTCTGTGGTACGAATGTTCTCAGCATCCCATGGACGGAAAAATATGAAACAATTTATACAGGTACATTATTATTCCAGCTGCAACTTAGGATAGTTTTTATCCGACTGCGACAATTAATTTATTTTCCGTAATATACGACTTCATTTAATTTTTCATTTATTATTCTTAAAGTATACCGCCGCCACATCTGTCAGCTAAAGGAAACGTCAAAATCACAGACTAATAAGAAATACTACGGACAAAATGGCGGAATTTCTTTGTCTTTCTTTCGCCTATTAATAATTTTAATCCCGTCTACGATATACATTGACGAGACACATAGGTACCAAAAGCAAATATAAAATTAATCGATTTTGATATGCGAACTTATATGCGCAAATGTCGAATTAAGGCGTAATTTCTACTAAATGTAATAACAAATTCGAACAATATAAACTTGGTTTTTTTGAATGGGCACGCGCGCGCGCTCTTTGCGTATTCAGCCAAACCACGAAAACAGAAACTCGAAGTTCGTATATCTGCATTCCTGTCATTTGTTAGTGCGATAGAGATAGAGATACCCGAATATTTTCGAATTCCGAAGTTCGTGGTTTAAAAGAAAATACGGATGTCGGATAGATCTAAATTAATATTTTATGTGTGAATAAAATTATTTGGAAATACTATTGTTGTTATTGTTTTAGTATATTTGACTAGCTTTAAGTTTAATATTGTACGTCCGAAATGGGCATCAAGCTGTTGGACTTTATTTTACCCAAAACAACTAAATGTACACAGTTCTGACAATAAAGAAATCTTATTTTATCTTATCTTATCGAAAATAGGGATGTAGACACTAAACAAAGTAATCATAATGTTGTATTATCTCGAAAAAAAACAACGCAAGAGGCTATACTCGTATAGGTAATCACTAAGTTATAAGTGTATAAAGTTTGAAGAGGGGGTTTGTTGCGTCTCTTTTCCGCAAAACGCACCTTTATAATGAAACGATTGATTTTTACTATGAAGCGATCCTCGGATCGTGACGTCACGGTCCCTGATCGTTTTCTCACTCTAACAAGCGACATTAAAAATTTTGAGATATTTGAATGAGTTTTTCGTTTCTTCTTTCTTTTGAAGTGAGTCTACAGCTACACCTCTATTTGGAAGACAAGCGGAAAGAACCCATACTATCCATACTAATAATCCATACTTCCATATTAATATTATAAATGCGAAAGTGTGTCTGTCTGTCTGTTACCTCTTCACGCCTAAACCTGAACCGCTTTAGATGAAATTTGGTATACAGATAGTTTGAGCTTCGGGGAAGGACAAAGGGTAGTGGTATATAAATAGTTTGAGTCCCGGGGAAGGACATATAATAGGTTTTATCCCGGAAATTATCCCCTAAGGGGGTGAAGGGGGGGGGGGGGGGTGAAAATTTGGATGTAATCTATTTTGATGAAATTTGGTGTAGATATAGGTTAAGTCCTGGGAAAGGACATGGGATAGTTTTTACCCCAGAAATCATCCCCTAAGGGGGTGAAATTAGGGGTGAAAATTCGGATAGAACCCATTTTAATACAATTTGGTAAAGAGATAGCTTGAGTCCTGGGAAAGGACATAGGATAGTTGTAATTCCGGAAATCACTCCCTAAGGGGGTGAAATGGGGGTGAAAATTTGGATGAATCCCGTTTAGATTAAATTTGGTATAAAGGTCGTTTGAGTCCCGAAGAATGATATTAGATAGTTTTTATCCCGAAAATCATTCTCTAAGGGTATGAAATAGGGGGTGAAAGTTTGGATAAAATCCATGTACCTAGATGAAATTTGGTATAGAGATAATTTGAGACCCTTCGAAGGATATAGAATAGTTTTTGCCTCGGAAATCATCCCTTAAGATGGTAAGTAGAAGTTTGTTTGCATTATATTTTCTAAGTATAAGTTCTACGCGGACGAAGTCGCGGGCAACAGCTAGTATTGATATAAATATCTACTCATTAAACCGGCTTCCGCCCGCGACTCTTAACGCGTACAAAATATAGGCTATCTATATGCTTTATGTTAAAGATACCTACTGATGTGAAGCTAGATTACTGGATAGCTTCATCAAAATAATTTGGGTAATTTTTGCACGAAGAAGTACCCAACAAACATCCAAATATTCTCACAAATCTTGGCATTTACCTGATTTAGCTACCCTACTAGAAGGATTTGATCTATTATTTTTCTAATTATTCTGCACAGACGATCATGTGAAATGATAAACGAATAGTCGAGAATTTCAGTCGCTTCGTCATTATTATAGCGATTATAATTATTCAGTCAAAACAAAAACAACGAAGGAATTCGTTCAGGAAATGATAAGAGCACAACATTTCGTTCGTGAAAATATAGCGATGAAGTAGCTGTAGCTCTCTCCGTGCGTGCTTATTGGGGTGAGAGGGTTCCGTACCATTTGTTTTAATTTAACCCCTGACGCAAAAAGAGGGGTGTTATAAATTTGACGTGTGTCTGTCTGTCTGTGTCTGTGTGTCTGTCTGTGGCATCGTAGCTCCTAAATGAATAGACCGATTTTGATATGGTTTTTTAGGGTTCCGTGGCCAAATGGCAAAAAACGGAACCCTTATAGATTCGTCATGTCCGTCTGTCTGTCCGTCCGTATGTCACAGCCACTTTTTTCCGAAACTATAAGAGCTATACTGTTGAAATTTGGTAAGTAGATGTACCTATTCTGTGAACCGCATTAAGATTTTCACACAAAAATAGAAAAAAAACATTAAGTTTTAGGGGTCCCAATACTCAGAACTGAAACTCAAAAATTTTTTTTTCATCAAACCCATACGTGTGTGGTATCTATGGATAGATCTTCAAAAATGATATTGAGGTTTCCAATATATTTTTTTTCTAAACTGAAGAGTTTGCGCGAGAGACACTTCCAAAGTTGTAAAATGTGTCCCCCCCCCCCCCTGTAACTTCTAAAATAAGAGAATGATAAAACTAAAAAAAATATATGATGTACATTATCATGTAAACTTCCACCGAAAATTGGTTTGAACGAGATCTAGCAAGTAGTTTTTTTTTAATACGTCATAAATCGTAAACCGCAATTTATTTCACGGAACCCTTCATGTGCGAGTCCGACTCGCACTTGGCCGCTTTTTTTTACGAAAGCTGACGTAATCGAAATGGTTGTTAGCTACGTTTCAACAAAATCGGTTCAGCCGTGTTTGAGATATTGAACATTGAAATGAAAATGTCGGGGGTTTTTCAACTTTTCTAAGTTGTAGTTATTATAATAATTATTCCTTTAGATAATTTGGGATATTGCTGATGTATGTATGTATGTATGATACCTTTTTGACACGGAATAAGTAATACTTAAGGTAAATTTATTTGGCCATAACTCTACCTCAATCTTACTTACTCTCAGCAGGAAATTCCTTTTTTAAATACCTACCGGGGTTAGTAGTAAAGGATTATCCCACCAAAAACATTTTCATGTAAAATGTTGCCAAGACGACACCATTATGGCTCGCACAGTCAAAAGGTTATCAGATCTCATGTAGAGCCAAGCTTCTAACTCTACACGCCCTAACTCTACATGCCCTAAACATCACAAACTCTACACTTAGTCAAAATATGTGGCTTGGATGTTTCGCTACCGTCACATGGGCGTAAGGTGAAAAAATTATTCGCTGTTCATTACTTTTCTGTTATACAATAGTTCTTATAGTTTTCTGTTATACTTGACCGTCAGTGATTTCCCATCCCCATACAAGTTTTCTTTTGTTAATACTAGTCACCACATTCGAATGTTTAACCCCCGACGGAAAAAGAGGGGTGTTGAGGATGACTCACGCTAGAACGGGCCGTGTCCGGCCCGGGCCGTTTTCTAAGAAAAACGACGGCGTTACCATACGCAAGCCCGGCCGAGCCACAACCGGGCCGTGCCGACACCGAGCCGCTTCCGAGCCTCAGCCGTGGCTCAGCCGGGCTTGCGTATGGCTCGGCCGCGCAAAAACGCCGTCGTTTTTCTTAGAAAACGGCCCGGGCCAGACACGGCCCGTTCTAGCGTGAGTCATCTCCACTTATAATAAATCTCTAAATTAAAAAAAGAATCAGCCAATTTGAAACTAAGCTTTGTGTGTTGCGAATGTTCTCAGCATCCCATGAACGGAAAAATATGAAACATTTTATATAGGTACATTATTATTCTAGCTGCAACTTAGGATAGTTTTTATCCGACTGCGACAATTTATTAATTTTCCGAAATATACGACTTCATTAATTATTCATTTATTTTTATTGAGATCAAACGCTGCTGCAACTGTCAGCTATAAGAAACGTCAAAAATGGCGGATTTGCTTTGCCTTTCACTTATTAATAATTTAAATCCCGTCTACAATAGACCTTTAAGAGACAAATGCTAAAATATATACCATAAAAAATATTTGATTCTGATATGAGAACTTTTATGCGCAAATGTCCAATTAGATCCCAACCCCAAGTTATGAGGGTTCAAAAGAGAAAATGTAGGCAGTACTCTGGGCTCGTCTTGGCAGAGGCACTGCCGTGCCCCCAGATTCAACTGCAGTCTAAACTTAGAGACTAAGGTATACTTAGCTTTTATGTCAGACTGTTTGCCCACCTTATTTGTTCATTTATGTGTTATCATCCTATTTTCGTCCACTGCTGGAGGCTTATAGGCCTTTACAATAAGACGCCACGTAGCATAATTTGTTAATCTCGTCCAGCCACCCAACGTATGTCGTCACCGCCTAGTGGGCCTAAGGACTTTTACACTACGTTTGCCTTTGTCGATTCAGGCAAGTAATAAACGAGTTGCGTGCGTATCCATTGGCAAACCTCGATTGCGGTACCCTAAAAATATTGCGTGACAATACCGCGGAATATGAAAGTAGACAAAATTTATCCATGCCGCGTTAACGTATGGCGTTCATTACCGTGTAGAACCCACTCTAGAGAGACTAAAGCGCGGTAGGTTTTGTATGGAGATATTGCCTTTTGGAAAGGAGGCAGTATTGCCACGTATTGCCGTCCGCATACAAGACACTTGTACAAGTACACGGAAATAAGGCTTTAAGAGCTCAAGCGTTCATGAAGTATATTGTAATGCATAATGTGTTCTAATTAGGTAGCTGTTAATAATAAATGTACGAGTATGCGAAAGTATGATGATGGAGATGGACTGTATGGAGATTAAGAAGAGCGGGCGGAAGCTTAAATATAAGATAAGATAAGATAATTTATTGATAAAACATAATTTACATCAGTATTTACTATAGACTAGGAGCTTAATATTAGAGGCAAATAACACATGCCTGAACTAGGATACCCTGTGTTCAATATGATGCTCGAACGACAGAAATGGAGATACATGTACTTAGAATTTCGATAGTCGTGGAAACGCCGTTTTCAAAGTGCTTGACATTGTTGCCAATCCGTACGCATTCGAGACTTTACTAGAGGGTTTACTATCTATTAGCCATTGAAAAATTCTACCTTCTGGTTCCACCATCAGGATCTTTAAGGGTAATATTTTCCTCCTAGCCTTGCCCCTCATATTATTTGGATGGTTAGTTCGTGTAAGAAGAAAATATTAATAACTACAACTTAGAAAAGTTGAAAAACCCTTTTCATTTCAAAGTTCAATATCTCAAAAACGGCGGAACCGATGTTGTTGAAACGTAGCTAAAAACCATCTCGATCACGTCAGCTTTCAGATAAAAAATAACCGCATTCAAATCGGTCCATTGGTGTAGGAGCTACGATGCCACAGACAGACACACACACACAGACACACAGACACACAGATTTACAGGCACACAGACACGTCAAACAACGTTATAACACCCCTCTTTTTCCATCGGGGGTTATAAATATTACGAAGAAAAGCTAATGTCATCAAACGAACGGAATTTGGCTGTAATGAATCATGTTGGGCCTAGCCAAGCCTCTGTACGTGTGTGGCTGAGCGGACACTTCGCGATTCAGAGTAATATGACTCTAGTCGTTGATGGAAAGGTGCCTCATGGGTTTTGACCACGCAAAACGCACCAAAGGTTTTTCTCCAATTCAGTATTCTTAAAATTGACCGTATGTTACCTGTCATAACCAAAACGCTTTACCGCGTGCCAATTTCGTAGAAAGTAGAAGATACTAATAATACTACCAACTTATACAATCATTCCAACTATAAAGTGAAATACCGAACCTTCACTACAGTAGCTTTTGTTTTGAGTCCTAATCCTAGCATTTTTCCCGGTTGTATCCTAAAAGAGTCTGGGGGACCCCAGACTTTGGCATCTAATTCCAAGATTTGCGAAAGCGACTGCCATCTGATATTTTACCCAGAGGGCAAAAGAGACCTTGATGGGATTAGACCAATTGCCTCACAATGTTTTCCTTCACCAGGGTTCGAACCCACGACCTTCAGATTTAAAGTGTGCGTGTCTTACCGCCCGACTACAGCTTCATTAAAGGAGGTAAAATTGATGATTAAATATTGTATTTATTACACCCAGATATTGATCAATGATCACTCTCGGCAGATGGTTGGGTTAAGCTGCCTCGTAGGAAACCAGCCCTGTCAACGACAAAAATACCATATAGGGATGATGACTAAGATTTGTTTACGATGCCATTCGAACCACACTGAAAGAATATAAATAAAGAAAAATTTGAGACAAAGATTGACCTCGCTGACGGTGCCCAAACGCTTCATACTAATTGAGACATAATTAGGTATGACGTCATAGCTGTTATTTGTACTACTTAATCGTTGTGTGGAAAATCAAGTAAATTGTTGTTTCGGTCGCGAAATACTGCGTTTAGGTACAATACATAGTTGTCATACAATTTTGTTTCTATAAAAGCATAAGGACTTGTTTGGATTGGTAACTATAACTCTTGGTCTATAAAGAAAAAATATTTTTAAATATTCAAGGTCTGTTTATGATTTTAATTAAGTAAATTTTATAATTTAACAGACCGACGAAATCATTTGTGCCCAAGCTGAAACGGAGAACTTCGTTCGCTGCGCTCGAACGTTCAATTACTTTTTATGACATAAAGCAGTAAATAATCCGAAACAGTTTGGGAAAATCAGGCAATCAATTAGGTACGTTTGCACATGATCAATAAATTCAATGTAATTACTTAACACGACGGGCTTCACCACAGTAAAACCGCAACTCCGCATACAGATACATACATACACACTTGCTGAAAACTTGGCAGAAACGTTATGGCGTTTTCCTGTTTTGTGACATACCTTCACACCATATTCAGGAATATGTGCTTTCGGACCTAACTTTCAGTGAAATTGCGCAACTGTTGAAATGGACGTAAGAACGCTTATACAGGTTGTTCGGCACATGAACCGTCAATTTTTTTTGGCGTGCTGGTAGGGTCATGTCCTACCTTTCCACCCTTGTGTTGTTTCCAAACGTGATATTTTTGCCGTTTTTATAGATATTGGTACGGAACCCTTTGTGCGCGAGTCCAACTCGCACTTGGCCGGTTTTTTTTTAACGTTGGGGAAATGCATTTACGCATCCCGTCCTGTCCGGGGAGGCAGAACTGGTATGACGGACTACCGTCTAAAACCACCAACGAGTTCCGGGGCCGCCTTATAAAGGGGGCGTCGCAGGATCACTCTTGGCATTCAACTGCGTACGTCCCAGCGGCCGGCCCACAGTAGCAGGCCGCAGACATTTCGAGGCGTCACCTAGGCGAAAACCTCCAGTCCTGTGGAACCTTTACTTACAGGGCTTGCCCCGACTCCCTGCATGGTTCCACTACGGCGGAGGCACAGATGCGCATAGCGCCTGGCTCTGCCCCCAGTCCGTCGCCGGCGAAGCGTATCCGCGAGAGGATGGTTCTCGCGAGCCCGCTCCGCAGCCTCCTTCTGTGACATTACGTCGTCACAGAAGGAGGCCATGGCTCTCCACGCCTCCTCGCTGTTGAGCATGGCGTTGACGACACTCGACAGCGACAGGTTTGCCCCTATAGTATAAGGTGGCCCGCTGATGCCCCCACACGGTACACTCTTCCAGAGTGTGTGAGAATAGGTTGAGAAATGCGACCTGTAGAGGAGAGCAGCCGGACGGACATCTGTACATCCGGACATACGAAAGCATGGCCCCAGCTAAAGCATAGAACTTCGTTTGCTTCGCTCCTCTCCTCTGTCGATGAAATAAATTAAAGGTATTATATTATTTTAGCGAGGCCATAGGATATTGCTGCCCTATATTTAAAATTTACTTTCTCCTAGGCTTACCTACCTGCCAAGGAACAATTGGTTATAATCTATATTTTGTATTTGACTAATTTGCTTAAATAGTATAAACCCTAAAGTGTAGGTACTCCACTCTCAACGAAACTTCTACGTAGGCACATACATCTCCCATCTATCTAAATGCACTCCAAACTCGAAACATGTTTATTATGCGTATCGCCACAGCCTTATCTAAATGAATCAAACGCATTGGAGCGACAAACTATGTATCCAAAGCCTCTCACTCATCTAATAATATATTCAATTCAACCATCTGAGCTGCCTCCGCGCAGGTTTCTCACGCATCCACACGCTCCTCCATGTGTGCGGCTTGTGCATGTGTGCTAAAGGTTATGAAGTTATCCTCTCCGGAAATTTGTAAACAATCAATTATAGCCTTTATACCGATCGAAGCACAGTCAATTTTCTTGTCCCATTCGGAGGGATGTTAAGCCGTTTTAAGAGGGTTCGGTAAGTAATTTATTTCATTAGGAGAAGGCAGGATACATGTCCCTCGGAGTCTTCACGCAAGAGTGACCGGCTGGTCGAAGCATGTCCAGACGAGAAAAAACACATAATGACCCCATCTTTATATTTATGCGAACTTGCGAACCATTTAACTCGATGGAAGAAACTGGTAGGTTTTATCTTTTGTTTAGTGGTTTCCGGTGGAATAAATTACGTCGCGACAATATACGGTGTCCTTAGGTTGTATAAGGCTGGCCTCGATTAGGTTTTCTTTTGCATAATTAACAGTATCTGTACGAGAACACCTTGCTTTATTTACCTATTCACTTAATTTATCTCCGTTTCTGTTAAGTCTTGCCTGTAATACAACGTATAGCACTGTTTACTAATGCCTCGAAAATAGAGACGTGTTCAGATATTTGTGAGTACTTTGGCCGCTCCTATATATCTGATGGCGATTGTACATATGAATATGACTGTACGTACGTAGGTATGTACCTAAGTATTTTATGTTAATTTCAACTTGACACCTCCACGCGTTCTTGAAGACAGACAGTGACAGTCTGACGGACGACGAAGTGATCCCATATCCGTACCTCAAAAAAGAACCTTTTCGTTTTTGAGGTTCGGAACCTTAAAATCAGAATAATACCTTCAATATGTAACGTGTGTTCTGAGCTTCTGAGAAAGAACTTGGGAAAGTAAAACCTCGCAATGTCAACCAGCCCAGTCATGAGAAACCTTTGGGACCCTCAGGCGAGATGCGTCTCAGCTGCTTCATGCTTCGGCGAATTCTACCCCTCAGACCTCCAACCAACCACGAAATTAAACTTTAAACACACGGACCGTAAGCTCAATATCCAATAATGCATCTAATTCTGCCAGAATGTCGCGGTTATCAAGAGTAGATTTAAAGTATATTGCAGAGGGTTTATTTTGCAATAACTGAGGATTTTTGGTGAGACCTGACTCATCAGAGTCACCTACACAAAGGTCCGTTTACATATAGGTCGGCTCATGTATACATACAATTATTTGCAGGCTTGTGAGGCCATCGTTAAGTTAATTAATTAAACAAACAAGACGATTGATGAAGAGACTGATTTTTCTTTCATCGTCATCAAAATCATTGTAGGTACTACAGTTTGTTGTCGACTGTACTTTTTTCGCACAGTCGACAACAAACTACTCGTTGAGAGGGTTCCAATCGGCTGATGATAACTGCTTCAAAATTTAGTTGCAGAATTTGACCCGAACATAACCAACGAACTAACAACGCAAGTTCAGTCTCCTTTATGTCATAAAAAGACTCAAGTCGAATCTTCATGAAAAAGTAGTTTAGTTCTCATTTTAAAATGGCATACTGGAATAATATTTAATTTCTAAGCAACAGAAACTAGTTTCCGACCTAGATATTATTTATGGATCTCATTGTGGATACAAACTTTCAAGTATTTCTAGCATGTCGTTTTAAAATTCGAACTAAACTACATTTTCGAGCTTCCTGGCGACCCTTAATATAAAGCTTAAAGAAATTTAAATATCACAAGGCTCATAATACGAGGCGTTAAGCTTCTAGAAGTTAAATATCACAAAGTGCACAAGTTTAGCGAGTACCCAATTGATGTGTCGATAACTAACGTATTCAAATTCCTGTGCGTCTGGCAAGTATTTAGGTCCATCTCTCATCGCATTAGTATTCCTTCGGCGCCTGATCTCTTGATACGCAGAATCCGCACGCCGCAGTGAAATCGCAATGCTTGTGGGCTACTTATAACGTATGTATGTACAGTCGCCATCACATACATCGGAGCAAACAAGCAGCTCACAAACATCGGAACACACCTCTATTTTCATGGCATTAGGGTGCATGTGCCGATATTTTTGAACACCTATAGTGTACCGATGTATGTGATGGCGACTGTACAAGGATAATGTATAGTCACTGTCATATGAAACCTATATTTTTAAATTATCCCGTGACTCAACACAAAGAGATTGCAATACCAACCTTGGCAGCATCAGCCCAGGTACACGGTACACTACATGCATAATTCCGAAGAATCATTGGTCCGAAAGCATATTCTTTCCGAGTTTCATAATTCCGAAAACCATGTTCCGCTGAAAGATTTTTTCACATCTCATTCAGAAATAGTACATTACTGAAGAGGCCGTGAAGTAAGGGATTGCTGGACGAGTTTGGGGTAGACGGCCGAGTCGTAGACGAGGCCGGATACAACGAGTCCAGCAATCCCTGTTCCGGCCGAGGCTTGTATAGTGCTTTTCTCAAACGATGTGAGGAAATAATAAATAGTTATTTGTTATACAAGGGTGCAGTTATATTTTAACCGCGAGTGTGGAATTGAAACACGAGCTAGCGAATGTGAGTGGTTCAAAAATAGTATCCTTTTCACCTCACTAAATTGAGGAAAATTCTACATAAAAAAATCAAAGAAATAAAAACATTTAAAAAAGAAAAGAATTAACATACATAAAGCGAAACAAACATTTAAAAAGGGAAAAAACTTGAAAAATTACATTTAAAGACCATACAACATTTTCAACATTAAAAAATAGACTTAACATCAAGAAAATGAAAAGAAAACAGCTCATTATAAAAAAACGTTAAAAAACAAAAAAAAAACGAGAAAAAAAACAGCACATTAAAAAAAAACGTTTAAAAAAAGAAAATAAAAGGGAACAGCTAAAACCTTTAAAAAAAACATAAAAAACGTTAAAAAACATTGAAAAACGAAAAAAAGAAAAAAAAATCATTAAAAAAGGGGAAAAAAACATTTAAAAAGGGAAAAGATAGAAAAAACTTGAAAAATAACATAAAAGACCATACAAAAATTTCAACATTTAAAAATAGACGGCAAAACAAGAAAAACATTTAAAATCATTAAAAAACGATAAAAACAAAAAAAAATAAAAAAAAAACAGCTCATTATAAAAAAAACGTTAAAAACATTGAAAAAAAGAAAAATTATTTAAAAAAACAAAAAAAAACGAGAAAAAATAAAAAAAAACCAGCTCATTTAAAAAACAAAAAACCGTTAAAAAACATTAAAAAAACAAAAAAAAACGTTAAAAAAAGATGAAAAAAAGGGAACAGGTAAAACCTTTAAAAAAACATAAAAACGTTAAAAAACATTGAAAAAAGAAAAAAAAACATTAAAAAAGTGGAAAAAAAAACATTTTAAAAGGGAAAAGATAGAAACAACTCGAAAAATAACATAAAAGACCATACAAAAATTTCAACATTCAAAAATAGACGGCAAAACAAGGAAAAAATACATTTAAAAATTATTAAAAAACGAGAAAAACTAAAAAAAACAAAAAAAAGGAAAAATAGAAAAAAACAACTCATTTAAAAAAAAGGTAAAAAAAACATTGAAAAAACAATAAAACATTTAAAAAAGAAAAGTAAAACATACAAAAAGGAAAAAAAATAGAAAACCTTGAAAAATAACATAAAAGACCATACAAAATTTTAAACATTAAAAATTAGACATAAACATCAAAAAAAGAAAAACACTTTTTAAAATGATTATAAACGATCACTAAAATCACGAACATTAAAAAAACAAAACAATTAAAAACAAAAACAATTAAAAAAGAGCACCTACCTAGTAGTGTTTGGCAGTATGTAATTTTCCCTTTGTCTGTTTAATATTAGTAAGCAAATTTAAAAAGTTAGAGTAGCGGCCAATAATGTTTTTAGTTAGGGTTTTCATACATTACTTCTTGGCCTAGGCCAAGAGGTAATGTAGGGAGCCATAAACATGAAACTTCATGTCTTGATTTCGTGACATTAACGCATACATTTCCGAGCATGTTTGAGAAAAGTAAGTTTTGGTCCCCGACGAGAGGGAGCAAAATGCTACTTTTCTGTTCAAGCTACTTTTTAGGGTTCCGTAGCCAAATGGCAAAGAACGGAACCCTTATAGATTCGTCATGTCCGTCTGTCTGTCTGTCCGTATGTCACAGCCACTTTTTTCCGAAACTATAAGAGCTATACTGTTGAAATTTGGTAAGTAGATGTATTCTGTGAACCGCATTAAGATTTTTACACAAAAATCGAAAAAAAACATTAAGTTTTAGGGGTCCCCATACTCAGAACTGAAACTCAAAAAAAATTTGTTCATCAAACCCATATCTATGGATAGGTCTTCAAAAATTATATTGAGGTTTTTAACATAATTTTTTTCTAAACTGAATAGTTTGCGCGAGAGACATTTCAAAAGTGGTAAATGTGTGTCCCCCCCTGTAACTTCTAAAATAAGAGAATGATAAAACTAAAAAAAATATATGGTGTACATTACCATGTAAACTTCCACCGAAAATTGGTTTGAACGAGATCTAATAAGTAGTTTTTTTTTTAATACGTCATAAATCGTAAACCGCAATTTATTTCACGGAACCCTTCATGTGCGAGTCCGACTCGCACTTGGCCGCTTTTTTTGTTGTTTAGTTTCGTTTGTTTTTTGGTTCGTTTTGTAGTTTCGTTTGTTTTTTGTTTCTTTTTTTTCTTTTTTTTTTTGTTTTCTTTCTGTTATTTTTTGATTTTAATTGTTTTTGTTGTTTTTTTGTTTGATTGTGTTTTTATTTTGGTTTTTTTGCTGTTTTATTCTTATTTTTGTATTTTTATTAGTTTTTTTCCATTTTCTTGTTTTTTTGTATTCTTTGTATTTTTTTTCTTTTTTGTTTTTTTCGTAATTTTTTTAGGTTATTTTGTTCTTTCCTTTTTTTGTTTCGTATGTTTTTTTGTTGTTTTTATTTTTTTCTCTTTTTGGTTTTTTTTGTTTCGTTTGTTTTGGTTTGTTTTGTTTTTGTTTTTGTTGTTTTTTTTTTTTGTTGTTTTTTTTTTGTTTTTTTTGCAAATTTTTCCCTCATAGTCGGTGTGAAAAGTTACATGTGTCACTCAGGGGCAAAATTATTTTGGTCTTGGGCGTTAACACTTGAATCCCTCACTACGCTCAGGATCCTACGTTAGAATCTCTCGCTACGCTCAGGATTCTATTGTAGGATCCCTCGCTACGTTCAGGATTCAATACACCGCCCTCGCCGTAAATATACTATTTTGCTCCCTTGTGACACAAATAACTATTGTTGTTTCAGGATATACTAACCTTTTTTTGAGGGGAATTGCCTTTACGCATCACGCCTGGCTGGGGAACCAGGACGGGTATGGCAGACTACCGTCTAAAACCCCACGATGTTCTACGCACGTTTGGCGGAGCCACGGGAACGCTTGCACACGCTTACGCGACTCCGCCAGCCGCTGTCCCTATGTGGGGGGAGGGGTAAGCCGCCCCCAGAAAACCATCGTAAGGAGCGTGCCAGGTGATCGTGGGCACGCTCCTTACGATGGTTTTCTTTCAAATTCGAGGACCTGTTTCTTAAGGGTGGGAGACGCCCCCGTGTCTGTCACCCGGAGGTCTTCATTATGGCGGTAGGCGCTGATCATGCGGGTGAGCCTCAGCACAGGCTTCCCGCTCGCGCTCTGCCGCCTCCTTCTCAGCCATGACGTTCTCACAGAACTCGAGCATCGCCTTCCACGCCACTTTGCCGGCAACCATGGCCCGCACTTCGGCAGGCAGTGAGTGCAGTGACAGATCTTGCCCTAATCGGGCACCTCCTGTCGTCCTCCCTAGAACAGGCACTCGGCCAAAATGTGCTGGGCCGAGTCCACGCCGGCTCCGCACTGGTGACATTCCGGAGTCAGTTCGCTCTGTGCAATTTTGTGCAGGTAGCTGCCGAAACAACCTTGTCCTTGTCCTGACAGCACCTGCGTCAGCCGAAAGGTAATAACCCCTAAACGCCTTTCAACCCAGTCATGGAGAACTGAGTGAACCGCCTCTATGGCGCGGGAGCATTAACCCAGTCGAGGCCAATCAACGCTAGGTGTGCTACGCCGTAGTCTGTAGACGCATTTTTCCCCCTTCTAGCGGAAATCATATTCAGAGCCATGAGCCATGACTCATACGTGTGTGGGTGGGCCTTTAATGTGTTAAGATGCTCCGACACCAGTTTGAGCCATCGTCTCGAGCTTCGGCTTTGGTCTTTTGCCGTCTAGTTACTTTGCTTGTTACCACCGGTTTCTCCAAATTCTCGCGGGATCCCGCCATGGATACGGGATATTCTAGGCAAATAAGTAACACCCATCATACGGTATGTTAGGTTTTCCTAAGAATTATTGATGCAACGTCAGGCATTAGTTTAAAATACTTTAAAATACTAGTATAAAATAAATGGTAATTGTTTTTAAAATCTAAAACTTAACGCCAGATGATCGTTTTGAAACACTAAGGTTCTTAAATGAGCATGATCATTCACGGCACGGTTCTTACGAAAATGATAGCAATTTTTTTATTAAAATCAGGGGAAAGTTTGATATGCCAAAATATCCATCATTTTGACAATTTGTTTTTCACCTCAGCAGCTCGAACAAGCATATTTTGCTGCGTGAAAACAGTGAGCAAAATGCGATTTTGCTCACTCCGTGAGTCAAAGTAGCTTTTTAATTTTAATATCGAGCACTGGTGACACATCATAGTGTCCACAGTCACTGTGTCACCAGTGCACAAATTCATAATATTATAGGTTCGTAAAAGCCTAGCGATATATTTTTTAACGTGACGATGATCTCACTGCTGAGGTGAAAAGTTGTATGTATCACACGAGAGCAAAGATATTTGCATCTCGTGCCTTTGAGTCCCTCACTACGCTACGCTCGTGATTCAAATATAGAATCTTTCGCTTGCTCGGGACTCAACATCAACACTCGCAGCAAAAATCTACTTTGCTCTCTTGTTGAACAAATAACAATTTTAACCCCCGACGCAAAAAGAAGGTTTATAAGTTTGACCTGTCTGTGTGTGTGTCTGTCTGTGGCATCGTAGCTCCAAAACGAATGGACCGATTTGAATGCTGTTTTTTTTCGAAAGCTGATGAATGAGATGGTTCTTAGCTACGTTTCAACAAAATCGGTTCAGCCGTTTTTGAGATATTGAACTTTGAAATGAAAACGTCAGGGATTTTTCAACTTTTTCAAAATTTCTTAGTCGGTCCGTATAGGCTCGAGCTAGTATTAGCGAACTTGCGAGAAACAATTTTGTGGCCACAGTCGCCTTAAGAACCGAGTATCACCGTTCGTGCAGATGTACATACGCATACTCGATCGTATATCAGCGGCCGAACGAATATGAAGCCACGGGCCTCGTTAAGATCGTTGCCCAGGCGCACTTAGAATGCACAATGACTCACGCGCAGGCACATTCGAGTCCAATGCTGGAGATCTATATCACCTGACGTATTGGAGAGTACAGTCGCCATCACATACATCGGAGCAAACAAGCACGTCACAAACATCGGAACACATGTCTATTTTCAAGGTATTAGGGTGCATGTGCCGATATTTTTGAACACCTATAGTGTACCTATGTATGTGATGGCGATTAACTATTGGCCCATAGCTGGTCGAAACTATTCTACATTGTTCGATTCGAAATTGTTCGACGACCGCTTTAGCCTAGTTGGTAGTGTAGTGACCCTGCCTACGAAGCAAGAGGTCCTGGGTTTTGGGTAAGGGCATTTGTGTGATGAGCACGAATATTTGTTCCTGAGTCATGGATGTTTTTTATGTATTTAAGTATTTATTTCTTTATATAAGTATGTTTATCGTCGTTCAGTACCCATAGTACAAGCTTTGCTTAGTTTGGGACTAGGTAGAGTTGTGTAAGATTGTCCGCAAATATTTATCTATTTATTTATTTATTATATTCTGGGCTTCGAGAAAGTCTCGGTGAGAAGTTACTAGACACGTGTGCGAGCTATTAAAAAACTTAGAAAAGTTGAAAAACCCCCGACATTTTCATTTTTAAGTTCAATATCTCAAAAACGCCTAAACTGATTTTGTTGAAACGTAGCTAAGAACCATCTCCAGTCAGCCTTTGGACAAAAAAAACCAAATTAAAATCGGTCTGTCCGTTTAGGAGCTACGATGCCACACACAGACACGTGAATCTTATAACACCCCTCTTTTTGCGTCGGGGGTTAAATAGTCGAAAATCCATTCATTGTACTTACTGGTAATTATTTAGGGTTCCGTACTCAAAGAGTAAAACGGGACCCTATTACTAAGACTTCGCTGTCCGTCCGTCCGTCTGTCCGTCCGTCCGTCCGTCCGTCCGTCTGTCTGTCACCAGGCTGTATCTCAAGAACCGTGATAGATAGAGAATTGAAATTTTCACAGATTATGTATTCCTGCTGGCGCTATAACAACAAATACTAAAAACAAAATAAAATATTTTTTTAAAGGGGCTCCCATACAAAAAATGTGATTTTTTTGCCGTTTTTATAGATAATCTGTCACCAGGCTGTATCTCAAGAACCGTGATAGCTAGAGAGTTGAAATTTTCACAGATTATGCATTTCTGTTGCCGCTATAACAACAAATACTAAAAACAAAAATAAAATATTTTTTAAGGGGGGCTCCCATACAACAAACGTGATTTGTTTGCCGTTTTTGTAGATAATGGTACGGAACCCTTCGTGCGCGAGTCCAACTCGCACTTGGCCGGTTTTTTTTAAATCCCATGCGTATTTTCTAAGATTACCCTCTACGTATACAGAACAGTGCACGTTAAATAAAAGCTTGTACCTTATTAGGTACCCTAGTGGCTCTGTGGGATAGAAAACTCGCGAATGTCTTTTTATTTTTATTTTTTTATTTCCAAAATCTGAATTGACATAATAAACATACGAAAGAATTTTTTCCTAAGCTTAAACAAAAAAACTTGTTCAGTTTTTTTTTTAATTAAATAAACATTTGACGGGATAAAAAAAACTGGTATCGCACAAGTGGATTTTGCCATACCTACTTAATTCAATCGTTGTGGTTGGGACTTTGTGTTTGCGTTTAGTGGTTTTCTGATGAGATAACTCGATTGTCCTTAATTTCAATTGTAAGTAAGTACCTAAAAATTAAGGATATAAGAATAACTTCAATAGTCATTCTTATAGCCTTAATTTTTAGGTACGATTGAAATTAAGGTCCTGTGGCAATCAAATGTCGTTAATAACATATAGAGGTTGTCCCAAGAACGCAAGATTTTCAATACATTATGTATGGAAAATCTTGCGTTATTTTTGGGACATCCTTTAATATCAACTTGCCAAATATAAAAATATGACGCAGACAAAGGAAATGGCGGGACGTTTTGGATGCATTCCTCAGCAATTGGCTGAAAGAAGCACTCGTTTGGGACTCA
The DNA here is from genome assembly GCA_963854355.1 of Epinotia brunnichana. Classification (NCBI taxonomy): domain Eukaryota; kingdom Metazoa; phylum Arthropoda; class Insecta; order Lepidoptera; family Tortricidae; genus Epinotia; species Epinotia brunnichana. The sequence continues at coordinate 10,280,827 of OY977956.1, forward strand.
TGGACACTCAATAGGCTTTTACTACATGTACCAGCTACACACAAATACTCCTGGGTTGGAAGGTCAAATGACAGTCGTGTATACAAAAACTGATAAGTAACTCTGATTAGGTGTTCCGATTCCAACGGTAAAAAGCCTAACCCCTTTCTTATGAAGCTTTTGGTTCTCAAGACCCGACGGACACTTGTTAACCCCCGACGCTAAAAGAGGGGTGTTATAAGTTTGACGTGTCTGTGTGACTGTCTGTCTCAGTGTGTGTGTGTCTATCTGTGACATCGTAGCTCCTAAACGAATATACCGATTTGAATGCGGTTTTATTCGAAAGCTGATGTAATTGAGATGGTTCTTAGCTACGTTTCAATAAAATCGGTTCAGCCGTTTTTGAGATATTGAACTTTGAAATGAAAATTTCTGGGGTTCTTCAACTTTTCTAAGTTGTACTTATATTTTTTATGTTTTTTTTCCCGCTTACGGGAAGACGTCTAAACCGATTTTGAAAATTATTTTTTTGATTGTAAGGGTATCCTTTCCAATTGGTCCCATAGTCATCAGCTCAGGATGTGATGGTGGGATCCTGGAGAAATTGAGGGAACTCTTCAAATTTTATAAGCACACTTGAAGCGGAGTACCTACTGAATTGAAGTCGGTTAAAACCTTGTTTTAAAACAAGTGAAATCAGAACATTTTTCGAAAAACCCAACTGCTTTTTTGCAAATATTATAGCCTATTGTCATTGTCACGAGTAAGAGGAATCCAACGACACCTCACATGTCAAAATCCGTCAAACCGTTTAGGCTGCAGGGCGTGTCAAAGAATTAGACATACCCACGTACATACATACATACCTACTTACATACATACTTACATACATATATACATACTTACATACATACGCTCGAAAGACATAACCCTCTCTCCTTCGGCAGTCGGGTAATGTGTGGCTTTGTAAGCTGTAGAACTCGTGAGACTGGCTTCCTTCAAAAAAAAAACATTTTTAGTTGCAAAAAAGTGACCAGCTAAAAAGAACTGTAGGTATAATGGGGAATGGATGAAAATTTTAGAAGTTTCTGATAATTTTTTGGTGATAAGAATAACCTTCCTTAGCACCAGAAAAAAGTTGCATAATTTTCAACTGCGTCAATTATTTTTGAAAAATATAAACAGTTTCCTCACTTACGTTTCGGGTTTAGGACGGCGAATAGGACACTTTCCTTGATCCGCTCATATTACAAAAAATGTTTTGAATATCTGACCCTGGCATATGACAAATATAGCAGCTGCAATATCATTGCCAGTATCAGTTTACCACGGATTTTTTAGATATTTTTTGTAATATGAGATGGATCAAGCAAAGTTTCTTATTTGCCGTCCTAAACCCAAAACGTAAGTGAAGAAACTGTTTATATTTTTCAAAAATAATTGACTCAGCTGAAAAGTCTACAACTTTTTTCTGGAGCTAAGGAAGGTTATTCTTATCACCAAAAAAATAATCAGGGACTTCTAAAATTTTCATCCATTCCTAATTAACGAACCTGCACACAAAATTTCACGAGAATCGGTTGAGAAATGTAGAGGAGAACAGCGGGAAAGCGGGACATCCGGACATCGGACATACAAACGATTTTCGGCCCAAAAACTACGAAGTCCTATTTAGCTCAATCCTATTTAGCTATAATCGAACAAGGGAGCGAACCGTACGAAGTTCTATGCTGATGGCATAGAACTTCGTAATCTTCGTATGCTTCGCTCCCTTGTTCGATTATAGCTAAATAGGATTGATGGCATACATATACACGTGACAATTAAAACCAGCAATAAACGAGGACGTGGTAGCAAAGAAGAACGTTGCTACAGTTAGTATTTCATTGATAAATCGCGAGAAACAATGGGTGTCTGTCACATGATACCAGGTATGCGCTGCCGTTTTATCCTTCCGCTTACGACTACTATCAAGACGAATCATCGACAATTCAGAATGCAGCACTAGTATAGATGTGGACTGATGACCTGGTAAAGGTCGCAAGAGTCCCCTGCATGCGTGGCGCAGGACCGGTCATGGTGGCACTCTTTGGGGGAGGCCTATGTCCAGCAGTGGACGTCTTTCGGCTGATATGATTCGGCGGTTAGAGGTTTACCCTCAGTGAGAAACGCAGTGTTAGAGCACTTATGAGCATAGATTTGACTTCGGCACGTGTCCAATGCCACATATTTTTGACCACACTCAATACTTACTTACCTACTACTTACAAGAGCATTTTATAACGACAACTTAGCAAAGTTAAAAAACCCCGAAATTTTCGTTCCAAAGTTCAATATCTCAAAAACGGCTGAATCGATTTTATGGAAACGTAGCTAAGAACCATCTCGATCATGTCAGCTTTCGGATAAAAAAACCGCATTCAAATCGGTCTATTCGTTTAGCAGCTACGGTGCCACAGACAGACACACACACACACACACACACATGTACAGACACACAGATACACAGACACACAGATACACAGACACTCAGACACGTCAAACTTATAACACCCCTCTTATTCCGTCGGGGGTTAAAAATAGGTACTAGCTGTGCTATAATATTGCACTCTACCCTAATTTCATCCCCTTGGGAGATGATTTCTTAGAATGATTAAGGTATATCCATGATCTTTTTTATTCTCCACCGCACTTTCTCATTACTTTTACTACTTGTACACATTACAATAAGTTTTACAAATGCGAATATATTATTTATAGGTATTTAAATACTATTAAGTATTTCGAAAATCAAACTGAAAACAGCATCATTAGATTGACGAACATACCTCGAAAACTATCACGAATCACGATACATCTACATGCGGCCTTAGAATATAGCATATAATAGAATAGAATTCATGACAACAACCATATTAGTATATATGCACATAGATCAGCAAACAAAAACAACAATAATGAACAACTTAGATAATTTACTTTAAAAAAAAGTTTATACCGACTTCTATTCAGTACTTCGCCAAGCATGAAAATTTCCACATTTCCTTTCCAATTTACCTCATGAACTGCTCTCCGAGAAAAAATGCGTTGTGTATTACAGAAAAAACCCAAGTTGCTATCTGTGGGCTGATAATATTTTAGGAGTTCCGTCGATTCCTCAAGGATCTCAAAATTAACACTTCATTAGTTGCTACTTCAACGGAATCATGTCCGAATCTTTGAAGTAGGTACTTTACATCTTTGAAGAGTTCCATAAGTCATCTGTGGTCTTCATCATCAGTTCCACTTCACCAAAATTGCGATTTCCGAGGGTGAATACCCGAGTTATCATAGAAAATACCGGAATACGCGTGCCTATAAAATTTGAGAGGTGCCCTCAATTTCCCTGGGATCCCATTATCAGATCCTGACTTGGTGACTATGGGACTTTATTTAATCGTATGGCATACATTATTTGGCCTTTGAATTTGTCACTTTTTAGTACCACCCAGGGGACACGTGCAGGGTTGTGGTAGGTAGCTCGCAAGTGACAGTTGTCCCCCCTTTGTCAAGTGAGTGGGCAACTCGACTGTTAGAGGTTCTTAAGCCGCTCGAAGGCCTATAACTCGGCTTAACGACTACTGTCATAGAAAGCATCCGGGATCAACTGCTTAGCGTGCCTTCCAAAGCACGGAAGCGCTCATTTATAGTAACCACTCAAACAGGCGGTCAGTGCGGTCACCCATCTAAGGACTGACCGCTGCCATCTTTGCTTTACCTGCGTTATCGTTTCCGATTCGCAGGCGTCGCTGGGCTATGAACGCTTCACAATGGGACTACCTCAGAAGTATACTCTTTCGATAAAAAAATGAATTCTGGAAATCAGTCCACAATTGACACAAAAATCGGCGAGCGAACATACTCGTACATAATAGTACATTTTACAACTAGTGTGAAAAGAATGTCTTTTTACCACTAGTACCGAGGTATCTTGCCACGAGCTGAAAGCGAGTGGCAAGACTCGGTACGAGTGGTAAAAGACATTTCACACGTGTTGTAAACGACGTTTTTTAATACAATTGCGAAAAAATAATAAATTAATATTCGTCATTTATATATTAATGAATTCTTTAAATAAATTTATATTATTGTACCTCGATCTCAACTGTTAGTGGCTGCATCGAAACTTCTGCTTGCGTATGCGCTCCTGGTACCTATAGGTGGACCGTTTAACTCGGTCCTCGCCTGCGCGGCGCGCGGGTGCAGGGGTATGACTATAACGGGCTGCGGGCGACGTGCGGAAGGCAAACCCCGGTGGCAAATCTACCTACAGATGCGTACATTTTCAGCTTCAAAAATGACTTTCATACTAACGCGATCAAAAATAAATACTCCTAGTATTCGTAAGCGTTTTTAATTTCATAATTTCCAAGTAAAAAATCTAATATAAAATTACTGCGTTTCGAAAGTATAGTTTGGAACTAAAAAGTAAAAAGCACTAGTGCGAGAAATTGAGCTTCTCGCACGCTACGCAGCCACAAAAAGTACCACTTTTTGAGCAACTGTATTAAAAAAGAAATAAAAAAAGCGGTTTACGATTTATGACGTATTAAAAAAAAACTACTTACTAGATCTCGTTCAAACCAATTTTCGGTGGAAGTTTACATGGTAATGTACATCATATATTTTTTTTAGTTTTATCATTCTCTTATTTTAGAAGTTACACGGGGGGGAGGGGGGGGGGCACACATTTTACCACTTTGGAAGTGTCTCTCGCGCAAACTATTCAGTTTAAAAAAAAATGATATTAGAAACCTCAATATCATTTTTGAAGACCTATCCATAAATACCCCACACTTTGATGAAAAAATTTTTTTCGAGTTTCAGTTCAGATTATATGGGCACCCCTAAAACTTAATGTTTTTTTTCCATTTTTGTGTGAAAATCTTAATGCTGTTCACAGAATACATCTATTTACCAAGTTTCAACAGTATAGCTCTTATAGTTTCGGAAAAAAGTGGCTGTGACATACGGACGGACAGACAGACAGACAGACAGACGGACAGACATGACGAATCTATAAGGGTTCCGTTTTTTGTCATTTGGCTACGGAACCCTAAAAACATACAGTGGAGCATATAATCTCCTCCTTTTTTGAAGTCGGTTAAAAATAAGAAGGTACCTAAGTGAATATGTACTTTGTTTATATACTAAAGTATGTAAGTAATAAGTTTTTGCCCGACTACGGCAGAGCCGTAAGGAAGGGATATGTTTTTAGCAGTCTATGTTTGTAATTGTGTATGTATGTTCCACTGTAGCGCTTACAATACTGAATCGATTTTGGTAAATGGGGTGTCAATCGATTCGAAATTATGCTCCGGGTGACATAGACATATGAAAAATAAAACATGGTGGCTGTCACACACAATTAAGTGACGGACTTTGAAAAAAATATTTTGCTATCATAAGTTTTGTTGGGTATCAAATGAAAGAAGAGAAAATATCGAGTTCAAATATATAAAACCGGCCAAGTGCGAGTCGGACTCGCGCACGAAGGGTTCCGTACCATTATCTATAAAAACGGCAAAAAAATCACGTTTGTTGTATGGGAGCCTCCTTTATAGCCTAGTTGGTAGTGACGCTGACTACAACCGGAGGTCCCGGGTTCGAATCCTGGTAACGGCATTTATTTGTGTGATGAGCACAGATATTTTTATTTTCTTCCTGAGTCATGGATGTTTTCTATGTATTCAAGTATTTATTTATCTATATAAGCATGTCTATCGTCGTCTAGTACCCATAGTACAAGCTTTGCTTAGTTTGGGACTAAGTCGATTTGTGTAAGATTGTAAAAGAAAAAATATATGTAAAAAAAAAAAAAAAACTGTTTTTTGTATTTGTTGTTATAGCGGTAACAGAAATACATCATTTGTGAAAATTTCAACTGTCTAACTATCACGGTTGTTGAGATACAGCCTGGTGGCAGACGGACAGACGGACAGGCAGACAGACGGACAGCGGAGTCTTAGTAATAGGGTCCCGTTTTACCCTTTGAGTACGGAACCCTAAAAATGTTATTCATAGTTACTTTTTCGTAGTCGAGATATAATATTTTAAACTTTTTATGTTTGTTATGAACCTACATACGATCTTAATCCGGTAATCTCCGGAACTACACATACTATTTCAAACATTATTTCACCAGTGTACAGAATGTACAGTCAACTAATTTGATTCCTAGGGCACCGTAGAACCCTGTCATTTTAACTGCCACATAGCGACGCAATAATCCTAGTAACCCGTATTGACTTAGCATTTACAACGGCAAGGTTTTATGATGGCCTAGGAATCAAATTGGTTGACCGTACCTTCGGGATGGACATATTCGTTCCCATTGCACGAATGTTTTCCCTTATCGGGATTTGAGCCCAGACCGGCAGCTTGGCTTACTAGGCTCTAGAGCCAAGTAAGCCAAACTGGTGTTTGACATCAGTCTTGAGTAAGTTATCAAACCACTCAAAATCACTCACTTCTCGCTCTTTAAGTACCTAATTGTGATACGAACACGAGGAAAATAATGCTACGTATGTTTGAGAATAATTAGACTTATCAGAATAGTTTGGCTTTGTATAAACCACAATTGATTTCTAAGAAGATCGATATCGTTAGACTCTAATTCTACGAATTAACTAAATTCATAATTATCTTAGTTATCATCGACGAGAGTGTTTTATTATAACTAAGTGTAAACTTGTGTAGTTACTTCTTAAGGGTTCTGCATCTCAATTAAATATTCATAATAGGGACACTTAAGTGGCAAGAGTTCATTCAAATCAATAAAGGTTCGGCAACCCACTTGTGATACCTCTCTATCGTATATTTGACACCTTGCATGCACGTGTCAAGTCAAATTTATGAAAATTCTTCGACTTCTGCTGGACATTTATTAACCCTAAAAATGGAGGCACACCTGTGCTGCTAAATGCTAAATTATAAACGCATAGTTGATTACCACCTACGCACAACTGCTGTTGATGCAAATTCTGCAGCGCCACAAGTTTCTCACAAATTGGCTAAATAATTATAGATTAAACCTCAATAAAACTTACTGTACCTACACATTGTCAATAACTACCTACTATCAAGCAAATTACTTAGTCAATTAATCAGAGGGGTACCCAATCACGTAACTTTTCGGACGAGTGTCAGGACTCAACTGTCGTTATCCCGTACAAACATGGCATTACGCAATCGACCAGCAGGAAGCCTCTCGTAAACTTACGCATCATACGAAGGGTGTTAGGAAGGGTGTAAAGAGTGATTGATGCAACCCGGCTTTACCTACATGTTCGATGTTGTAGTTTCGCCTTAGTTCATACAGTAACCGTTGATCCAGGGAACTTAAATCTCCAGCCAATATTGATTCTACATAACGTGTGATACATCTGTTATCAGCCGTTATCATGTTTAAGAGCAGTCAATATCACGGCTGGGATTATCTGGCAGCCCTGTTAGCATAAACGGTTAAATTCCTTGAAATCCATTTCGGTTAAACTAATGGCTCTTTGAGCTGTAGAACTCGCGTGCCTGTCTTTATAACCGACTTCAAAAAATGAGGAGGTTCTACGTTCCACTGTACGGTTTTAGGGTTCCGTAGCCAAATGGCAAAAAACGGAACCCTTATTTAGATTCGTCATGTCCGTCCGTCTGTCTGTCTGTCCGTCCGTATGTCACAGCCACTTTTTTCCGAAACTATAAGAGCTATACTGTTGAAACTTGGTAAGTAGATGTATTCTGTGAACCGCATTAAGATTTTTACACAAAAATTAAAAAAAAAACATTAAGTTTTAGGGGTCCCCATACTCAGAACAGAAACTCAAATTTTTTTTTTTCATCAAACCCATACGTCTATACATCTATGGATAGGTCTTTAAAAATGATATGCAGGTTTTTAACATCATTTTTTTCTAAACTGAATAGTTTGCGCGAGAGACACTTCCAAAGTGGTAAAATGTGTGTGTCCCCCCCCTGTAACTTCTAAAATAAGAGAATGATAAAACTGAAAAAAATATATGATGTACGTTACCATGCAAACTACCAACGAAAATTGGTTTGAACGAGATCTATGAAGTAGTTTTTTTTAATACGTCATATATCGTAAAAAGCAATTTATATAACGGAACCCTTCATGTGCGAGTCCGACTCGCACTTGGCCGCTTTTTTTAAATCTATTTTCACCGATTTTTTTGTCAATTTTGGACCGATTTTCAAAATTGTTTTTTTATTCGAAAAGTATTTTCTTGAGATGGTTTCAGTGTCACCAAGTTAGGATCTGATGATGGGATCCTTGGGAAATTGAGGACAACCCTTAAACCTTATATAGGCGCGTGTAGTGATTTCGGTATTTTCTATTATATCAGAACAGAAGACCGCAGCCATAAGCACCACTGCTTTGTAGTGTTGCTATATTATTGCATTTGTGTTGTGTTCCTGGTGGTGAGTAAGGTCGCCAGAGCTCACTAGGATGCGCTGTGTTGGGAGTGAGGGACCTGCATGTCTCTTTCTGCCAACACAGCGAATCCTCAAGTGAATAAAGGGTCGGCAACGCGCTTGTGATTCTTCTGGAGTAACAAGTGTCCATAGGCGACGGTACCAGCTTAACATCAGGCAGGCCGTAAGCTTGTTTGCCACAGTCGTAGTATAAAAAAAAAACTCCTTAAATATTACCAGCCCATATTAGCGCCTTGGATATTCTTTCTGTAATAATCAACGCATTTGCTCTCGGAAAGCAGTTCATAATGGTAAATTGGAACGGAAATGTGGAAATTTTCATTTAGCTATGTGGCTTGGCAAAGTACTGAATTGAAGTCGGTTTAAACTTCGTTTTTAAAGTAGGTATGTCGATTAATTTCCATAATTGTTATTTTATTTGAAAAACGGAATCTACAAAAAAATACTTTATACATAAGTATAAATATAGGTAATTAATGAACATGCGCACAACGTTTTACGAGAATCTTTTGAGAAATGCGACCTGTAGAGGAGAATAGTCCGACAGCGGGACAGCGGGACATCGGACATATGAACGATTTTCAGGCCAAGCTGAAGCATAGAACTTCGTTCGCTTCGCTCGCTCGTTCAATTATACGGCAGCAACGTTTCTAATCCTAAAATGGCCGCAGCTGGCATTAGCATCTCCGGCATCATGGCATCAATATGGGCGCCGCATCTCGGGGCAACGCACGCCGCTTCCGCACTTTTGGTTTTTTCTTCCTTTCGACGAAGATCAGCATTTGCATGCTCACTTGTAAGCCTATTGTTGGGATGAACTATACGTAGAGTTAAATGTTCTCTAGATTGGGACTGTATAATGTTATTGTAGAAGATACTCCCAAACTACTGCGCATGCTACTACCTATTTCATGGAACGGATGGATTTTTGTTGGCATTCATTTATGCATCAAAATCAGTGTTGTTCTCAGAGTGAAGGGATTGGAAGATGAATCATCGTATTTGTATTAGCACGACGTTTTTAAAAATGTCTCATATAGTTTTAAATTAAGAAATAGAAATATTTTTGAAAGAAAATTTAAGACGAAATAAAAAGCGCTTAGATTTCAATCAAATCTTTAGAGTAGGTAGTTTTAATTACATAAAACATTTAATATTGTTATCGATTTTAATGTTTTTAATTATTTAATGTATATTAATTGAAACTGGTACCACAAGTCATGCCGTGTAGGTACAAAGTAGGTACTTTAAAAAATAAGTTGGGCGGAAACTTGATGGATTATTGACATACTCGCTATTTTAAGATGATTGAAAATATTATTTGATTTCCTCGCATTTTTGCTAATTTTTGGAGAAAAGAACTACTTATATCTCCTCGGCGGGAATGGCAATTCGTGGATTCGTATCTATTGTCGGTTTCAGCTTCGCTTCTTCCGACAAAATCAACTCATCTACAAATTGCTATTTCCCGGCCTCTGCAATAATGTAGGTACTATTTTTAACCCCGGACGGAAAAATAGGGGTGTTATAAGTTTGACGTATCTGTGTGTCTGTGAGTCTGTGTGTGTGTGTGTGTGTGTGTGTGTCTGTCTGTGGCAGCGCAGGTCCTAAACGAATGGACCGATTTGAATGCGGTTTTTTTGTGCGAAAGCCGACGTCCTTACTTATTTTAAGACATATTTTGAGTAAGTACCTACTTTATTGTTCAAAATGAATGTTACATTTGCTCTAGCCTAGCGTACCTACCCTCAGATATTTGAAGCCCTGTTTCTTAAGAAAACAGAGGAAAAACTATGACATCACAGCTACTTAATCGATCAATGGAATCTACACGATGCCAATCCATTTTCTCCGAACCAGTGAATGGATGGAGCGTTCATTCATCGCATTCGATCAGGTATAACGGTGACCGTGGGTCTATCAAAATACCCACCAGTAAACCTTGAGCTCTACCCAAGTTCCAATTAACCAACGGTTGTGCTATGTCTGCTACTATAAAGAGGGGCAGGGGAGTTCAGCGCAGGCTGGTCGGTTGAGAGGATGTGTTGCATTCAAATCTCGGTTGTCGTCTTCCGCGAAGTCATGTCATGTCATACTGTATGGGTACGGGGAGGCGAGTGTGCCCGGAGTCTATAATGGTTTCGCAATATTTTCTTATAGGTGAGTGATGACACGGATGACAAGTATGAATTACTAATACAATAAAGTCTACACTGTACATTTTATGAGGGCAATGGCTATGCAGATGACATTAAAAGAAATCGAGACCAGGACATAATTAGAACGGTCAAAGAGCGGTATTAATAACACCAAGAGCACAACACTATTTACATCTCGTCTAAATTAATATTCTATAATAAAAGTTAAGTGGTCGCCAGAGCCATTGAGAAAGCGATTATGGCAAAGAATCTGTAGATGTTTTTACACAGCTCATGCATCATCCTGTTTATAGAGATTAGGTACTCTTGTTATGAAACTTTGAACTTGCTGGAAGATTATTTGCCATCGTGGCGAATAAATAAAATGTAAAGCAATCCGACCTTCGTAAGTGCGATTCAATTTCCATTTTTCGCATTCGCGGCTCAACCCGCTACGCCAGATCCGTCACGCCAAGTACCTTATTCAGAGCAGATAGCAACCAAACCTACCTAATCCTCCCAAAACAGTCATCATCGAGTACCAAATCATCTCAACCGTCCAAACATTGCTATCTCGGAACCAGGTTAGTCCGTTATCGCGATAATGTCTCGATAATTCGTTTCTAAGTCTGTTTGTGTTGCACTCTACGCGAGTCGAATACAAGTTCCTTGTAATCTTATCTCCAAATAGAACGTTAGTATCTAATTTGTATTGGAGAGGCCGAAACATAGCCATGCTTAGATCAGTAATAGGTGTGGCATAAGCACGACACGTGGATACCTGTATCTATTGATAGAAGAGCATCATGAACAAGTTTTGGAATGATGTTCCTTATCGCAGCACACAACTGGCTGGAATGTGCTAGTGCGAAATATTTAAGTTTCTATCTAGATATCCATTATGGAAACAAGCATTTTTGCCGACTAAATGATTGTTGCTAACACGGCCGTCGACCTTCATCCGCCATGATCAAACCATCTCGATGGTGCCGTTACATTGGCTCCGAATTGACTTAACTTATGCAGTTACCTATATGACAAATTTCAGCTCAATCGGCAGCCAGGGGGTGTAAAATAATATGCAAAATTTGTATGGTCAACTTTTACGTATTTAGTTATATTTGCATACAAACATAACATGCTTGTAATATGCGTAACTCTTTCGACGAATCGACAGTGGCGATTTTCCAGAGATAGAATTTTTCGCGTAGGTATATTGTTTGATTCGATGTCGGTTTTTTTTGTCAGGTTATTACTGTAGGCAAAAGCAAGTGGCAGGCAATCAGAAGTAACTAGATAGGTAAGCAGTAGGTACATATACAATCAACTGGACCAACACACTAAAGACCTACACCAAAGATACTGGGAGGAGATAGACACATGCAGACAGACCAAAGAGATTCTGTCGAAACGCGACTACAAACTCACAACCACACTACTAAGGACACATAGAAACCAACTGCGCAAGATAGTGGGTATAATAACAGGACACAACACCTTGAACAGACACCTCTATAACTTAGGTATCACAGACAGCCCCATGTGCAGAGCGTGCATGGAGGCAGAAGAAACGACCAAACATATACTACTGGACTGCAAGGAGGTAGAAGTATACAGAATGAAGCACCTAGGTTCTCCAAACACACTACGGGACGCAGTCAGCAACACCAAGGCACTCACCAACTTTTTAAACGAGCTGGGGTGGTTAGAGTAGCGCCACACCGCCGTTTCACGCAAAATAGGCACAATGGATGTCGACTTGCGGAAAACGCCCAGTATAACTAACTAACTAACTAAGCAGTAGGTATCGAAGCCAAAACAATGTCTCCTCACATATACCCGCCATTCCTTCACCTCATTTCCACATGTTATCTCATAAACTACAAAAAGTAAGAAATTGGTACCTATTGTTATCTCAATGATTTGGTAATAACAGTCCATTTTCAGGCTATTTCAGGTAGCGGATTGCAGATAGGATATCTCGAGTGATGGCCGTCTTCGCGGATAACGCGCTCAAATGACACACTTCCGCGAACGCTCACTATTCTATACGCTAATCAGCAATTTTTGTCGGACGCGTGTGGATAAAGTTTTATTAAGCTTTGATTGAATACTAGCTTTTGCCTTCGACTTCGTCCGCGTAAAGTATCAAGCCCCAGTTCAACTTCTACCCACAATTTGATCAATTTAGACTATGATTTCCGGGATAAAAAGAGTCCTGTGTTTGAATTCTGGTTATAGAATATCTAATTGCCAAATTTAATCGAAATCCGTTCAGCCGTTTTCGCATGATTGAGTAAAAACATCTTAATAAGTATGCCTACCTACAAACTAACTTCTAAGTTTTCAGATTGATAATTGAACGAGCGAGCGAAGCGAACGAAGTTCTCCGCTTCAGCTTGGGCCAAAATTATTTCGTTTGTCCAGATGTCCGGCTGTTCTCGTCTACAGGTCGCATTTCGCAACCGATTCTCGTGAAATTTTGTGAGCAGGTTCAATGACACGGACAGAGCACCATAAGGTGTTCCTTTTTGGTACGGAACCCTAAAAAGGAGCAATACAATTTTTGTGCAAAAAGTTTTATCTTCGTTTCGATTACGTTAAATTTGTGAAGTGTTTCTACTGAAGTCGGTAATCGACGCGGGCCGTGATCACGTACCGATAAGTGTGTTTACTCCAAATCGCTAACTTGCCTTAAGTAGATAGATATCGATAATCGATAAAGATGATCTACTTAATTTTACAAAAATTCTCTGTCTTCAAGTAGCAGGTTGAACATGTTTTGAAAGTCGTTTTACTTTATACAAGCTTTATTTAACTCGTGATTACAGTGACGTATTCAACACATACTGGCGCAAACTGCACCGGTCTGAGAACGGCCAAGTGTGAGTGTTTTATTTCAGTATGTTAGTAGGTAGGTTTTTAATCATATTTTTCCTGTATTTTATTTCATTTATTTTTTATTTTTTATTGTGTATTTTATTGGTGTCTTGCCTATCCAATAAAGAATTATTATTATTAAGTAAAAAGTATGTAAGATGCCCATGAAATTTGCAACCCAATTTTCAGCCACTTGCCGATTGCGCTGAAATTTCGTGTACTTAATGTAAGTCCGTTATACAACTCAATATTATTGTACCACGGAGCTGATCGATCTGACGACGAGGATCAATTAAGCCGCGTCCGCTGCGCCATGTTTTCCTGGTTTTTTAATGTCAAAAATGTTTTGCCAATCAAAACAATACCCTATTTGTTTGCCGAAACTGACGGATAACATGTTAGATGTTTGCAAACACCGAAAACATGGCGCAGCGGACGCGGCTTTAGACATACATTGCTGGGTTGATAAGGGCTCGTGCACAAATCACGCGAGGTTTTTTCGGCTACTTTTTGACCCCCCCCCCCCCCCCCCCCCCCCTTCCTCCTGGTGATATTTGGTGAGGTTCTTGGCTACTACGCCAGACACGATCTTCGGAAATACAATGAAAGAAAAAAATAATTAGGCTCCTGGGCGTAATACCGGCTATTCTAGCTCTGTATGCCTGGGTATAATGAAACCCTTTACGAGCAAGCAAAAAAAAAAACGTGCGTCACTTTTTCCGCAAAAGAAACAGTAACTACTCAAGTCAATATATAAACACGGCAGAGCAATTTTACACATAGCAGTATAACCGTAACGAAAGGTAAACAACTCTTCTTTCGCTCAATCGAAAAACGCTGTAAAATATATGGCAGTGACACGTATACTCGTTCTTTCTTGTGCATGTTGGTGAAGGAGGAAACACCGGAACCCGCATCGCAGGCGCGGCCCTGGGCGACCTTATCAGGTGGGTGACTCTGCCGTAGAGCAAGAGGCAATTCTCGTACTGCTGAAGACGAATTCAATTTTAATGAGAAACTTCCTGACGCAAGACTTAATTTTACAGCCACTAGTATTTACAATGTATTATGTTTGTTTTTAGGGTTCCGTACTCAAATAGTAAAACGGGACCCCATTACTAAGACTCCGCTGTCCGTCCGTCCGTCTGTCTGTCACCAGGCTGTATCTCACTGATAACGTGATAGTTCCAGTTGAAATTCTTACAGATGATGTATTCCTGTTGCCGCTATAACAACAAATACTAAAAACAAAATAAAATAAATATTTTATTGATAATGGTACGGAACCCTTCGTGCGCGAGTCCGACTCGCACTTGGCCGGTTTTTTAAATCCCAAACATTAGTAATGAGGGACCGATTGAGCAGGGGGGGATACGAGAATTGGTTGAGAAATGCGACCTGTAGAGGAGAAAAACTGCAGGTCGATCACGTAACGCATTGTACGAACGGCAGGTAGACGTCTAAATGTCACTTTTTATATGGAAGAATGGCAGTTAAATTGTCCTAACTCGCGTTCGGAACGTTACGTGGTTACCCCTCTGGGCATCCAGACAGTGGGACATCCGGACACACGAAAGAATTTTAGCCCAAGCTGAAACGGAGAACTTCGTTCGTTTCGCTCACTCGTTCAAAAACAAATGATAATGATGCATCGCAAAATTATGAGACTGTCCCCATCGTGCATCGTTATCGGCGGCGATGTATCAGTTCCATCACTTCATATGCGCGCGCGCCACTGTACCGCCATGATTACAGGAAATATGCGTTTCTTCTGTTCCTGAAACTTTTTACAAATCAGTTGTCTACAAAGATAATATGTTGTCTATGAAAACAAAGTCTGTGCATTGACCTTCTGCATACTTTTCCTACTCTTCTGACTGTGCCATTAAAGCCGCGTCCGCAGCTCCATGTTTTCGTGGTTTTTAAAATTTAAACGTCAAACATGTTTTGCCAATCAAAACAATACCCTATTTGTTTGCCGAAACTGACGGAAAACATGTTAGATGTTTAAAAACATGGAAAACATTGGTGCAGCGGACCCGGCCTAAGTCAGACACCTAACCATTCAAATCCACACGTATGTCGCACGTCCATTTATTACAAGCTTGCGATGTATGTACCTAAACTGGTACCTAACTAACTACGTATGTCACTAACATAGTGAACCCACCCGATCAAACATTGTTCGGGTGGAATCTTGCAACTCAATTTTAAAGCAGATATCTTCAACCGAAATTTAGGTTACCTACAGGTTTCGTGAGTTTGGATGACAATTCAATATTATGGTATGTACCATCGAGCTGATCTGATGATGAAGACAGGAGGTGGCCATGGAAATTCAGTTGGTACTTAACCGAACGTAACCCCGTTGAGTTTGGGCTCGTTAGAATCGTCTCAATTAGTAGTTGTCGTAGTTAATGACGGTAAACAGAAAAGTAAAGTCAGCAATAAAAGCTTGTACCAAAAATTATTTTTTTGACAGAAACTTAATATTTTCTGAACAGTATGCATTATTTAATTTCAGTAAGTATCACAGTGTTATACAATTACAAAAGATTAGATTGGCACGTTTTCTATACAATAAAGTAAAGTCAGTATTAAAAGCTTGTATCAAAAATTAAATTTTTGTCAGAAATTTATATCTAACTATAAGTACTCACTCGTAGCTTGTACCCTGCCCCCGTAATCCAAAGAACGCTGGCAAACCCGCGGAATAAAATATAGTAAGGTGTATGTCCATCTAAAAAGTCCAGTCAAAGTCCCTTGGCCACCACCGCCTACAGATCTTTGTATCGCCTCCTCCATAGGACCATACTGTACTACACTTTTTCATAAAGGATGACTCACGCTAGAACGGGCCGTGTCCGGCCCGGGCCGTTTTCTAAGAAAAACGACTGACCGACGAGGCTCGGAAGCGGCTCGGTGTCGGCACGGCCCGGCCGTAGTTCGGCCGAGCTTGCGTATGGCTCGGCCGCGCAAAAACGCCGTCGTTTTTCTTAGAAAACGGCCCGGGCTGGACACGGCCTGTTCTAGCGTGAGTCATCCTTAAATCGTACGATTTATCCTCACATTTTTTTACATAAGGGACTCCATGTCAGCCCACATTCGGATTCTGAAGATCCATAAGTGATGCAATCGTTATCAATAGCTTAGTACGAAGAGATCGCGAGCCGCGCCTAGTTTGGTAAATAATGACTGACTAGGATAGCCGGAAACGCGCCTAGGTACTTTACCTAGAATAAGAGATTACTATATTGAACTGATTGTGAACAATTTGTTGACACGGTGTATGATTAAGAGATTTGTGTGTTTGAGATCAGCGGAATAACGGGTCATTTTCCTTAGATTCCGATGCCGGAATCAGCTTGAAGGATCAAATTTTGTAAGGACTTTAAATTTATAGTTCATCTCTCATACTCTGAAAGTAGATCATTGTTTATCTAAACAGCGAGTTGAAAGTGATGCCTGTCGCCACCCCTAGGACTGAAAAGTAAAAAAATAAAATAAAGCAATGGCAGAAACCTGTAGCCACAGTTTCATAACATTGAATTGAGTTCTGAAACTTGTTGATAATTATTATGCGTTATTGTTTATTATGATTTATGATAATAGTCCCTGGGCGACCGAGCTCTGCTCGGGTGAAAATGGAGAAAATACGGAGAAAACGAATTTTCCTGGACATGAGACCTGTCTAGATCGATTTCTCGTCCCCGTAGAGCCGTTTCCGAGAACGTGATTGCAAATATATACGAATATTGCTCATTTAATAGTATAGGATTTATATGAATAATTTAATGACTATTTTTGCTATTAATAAAAAAAATCTAAGCGTTCGTATTTCAATGTAACTGCTTCAGAATCGCATCATAAATTTTTTAATTAAACGATGGTAAGTATAGAAACCTATAGATACAGCCACACTTCCAAAAAATTAAGTTGATTTTTGAAGCTTGTTGATAGTTGTAAGCACTTTAATGGGTTTAATTCTTTATCTCCACTTATAATAAATCTCTAAATTAAAAAAAGAATCAGCCAGTTTGAAACTAAGCTTTGCGCGGTACGAATGTTCTCAGCATCCCATGAACGGAAAAATATGAAACATTTTATATAGGTACATTATTATTCTAGCTGCAACTTAGGATAGTTTTTATCCGACTGCGACAGTTAATTAATTTTCCGAAATATACGACTTCATTTAATTTTTCATTTATTTTTATTGAAATCAAACGCTGCTCCAACTGTCAGCTATAAGAAACGTCAAATTTTCGTCAAAATGGCGGAATTGCTTTGCCTTTCACTTATTAATAATTTAAATCCCGTCTACGATAGACCTTTACGAGACAAATGCTAAAATATAAACCATAAAAAAATATTCGATTCTGATATGAGAACTTATATGCGCAAATGTCGTTTTATGTCGTAATTTCAATAAATGAAATCAACAAATTTGAACAATATAATTAACACGAATTTGTTTTTTTTGAATGACAATGGCACGCGCTCGGCGCATTCAGCCAAATTACCTGCGGCGCTACCACGAAAACCGATACTCAATGTTCATATATTTGCATCCCTGTCACTCGAGTATGGTTAGTGCGATAGAGATAGAGATACCCGAATATTTTCGAATTCCGAAGTTCGTGGTTATAGCTCAGGAATCGAAAATATGGTAAATAATCATAATGTATTTTCTCGAAAAAGAATTTAAAATAAATATAGTCAAATGGAGAAAAAAACAAAGCAAGAGGTTATATAGGTAATGATTAAGTTATAAGAGTCCAAAGTTTTAAGAGGGGGTATGTTCTGTCCCTTTTCCGCAAAACGCACCTTCATATGAAACGATTGTTTTTTACTATGACGCTCGAGTATATTGACGTCACAGTCCCTCATCGTTTTCTTACTCTAAGAAGCGACATTAAAACGGATTTTTGAGATATTTGAATGGGAGTTTCATTATCTTCTATCTATTTATACATAACTAGCTGTTGCCCGCGACTTCGTCCGCGTAGAACTTATACTTAGAAAATATAATGCAAACAAACTTCTACCATCTTAAGGGATGATTTCCGAGGCAAAAACTATTCTTTATCCTTCGAAGGGTCTCAAATTATCTCTATACCAAATTTCATCTAGGTACATGGATTTTATCCAAACTTTCACCCCCTATTTCATACCCTTAGGGAATGATTTTCGGGATAAAAACTATCTAATGTCATTCTTCGGGACTCAAACGACCTTTATACCAAATTTCATCTAAACGGGATTCATCCAAATATTCACCCCCCATTTCACCCCCTTAGGGAGTGATTTCCGGAATCAAAACTATCGTATGTCCTTTCCCAGGACTCAAGCTATCTCTATACGAAATTGTATTAAAATGGGTTCCATCCGAATTTTCACCCCTAATTTCACCCCCTTAGGGGATGATTTCTGAGGTAAAAACTATCCCATGTCCTTTCCCAGGACCTATATCTACACCAAATTTCATCAAAATAGATTACATCCAAATTTTCACCCCCCCCCCCCCTTTTTCACCCCCTAAGGGGATGATTTCCGGGATAAACCCTATTATATGTCCTTCCCCGGGACTCAAACTATTTATATACCAAATTTCATCTAAATCGGTGCAGCGGTTTAAGTAGCTCCATACAAATTTCCACCCCCAATTTCAGCCCCTCAGATATAAAAACTACCCTTTGTCCTTCCCCGGGGCTCAAACTATCTGTATACCAAATTTCATCTAAATCGGTTCAGCGGTTTAGGCGTGAAGAGGTAACAGACAGACAGACAGACACACTTTCGCATTTATAATATTAGTATGGAAGTATGGATTATTAGTATGGATAGTATGGATTATTTCCGCTTGTCTTCCAAATAACTGTAGACTCACTTCAAAAGAAAGAAGAAACGAAAAACTCATTCAAATATCTCAAAAAATTACGAAGCTACAACCGTTTTAATGTCGCTTGTTAGAGTGAGAAAACGATCAGGGACCGTGACGTCACGATCCTCGAGCGTCATAGTAAAAAAACAATCGTTTCATTATAAAGGTGCGTTTTGCGGAAAAGAGACGCAACAAACCCTCTCTTAAAACTTTATACACTTATAACTTAGTGATTACCTCTTGCGTTGTTTTTCGAGATAATACAACATTATGATTATTTTGTTTAGTGTCTACATCCCTATTTTCGATAAGATTCTTTATTTTCAGAACTGTGTACATTTAGTTGTTTTGGGTAAAATAAAGTCCAACAGCTTGCCCATTTCGGACGTACAATATTAAACTTAAAGCTAGTCAAATATACTAAAACAATAACAACAATATTAGTATTTCCAAAAAAATTTTACCATATTTACACATAAAATATTAATATAGATCTATCCGACATCCGTATTTTCTTTTAAACCACGAACTTCGGAATTCGAAAATATTCGGGTATTTCTATCTCTATCGCACTAACAAATGACAGGAATGCAGATATACGAACTTCGAGTTTCGGTTTTCGCTGTTTGGCTGAATACGCAAAGAGCGCGCGCGCGTGCCATTAAAAAAAACCAAGTTTATATCGCACTAACAAATGACAGGAATGCAGATATACGAACTTCGAGTTTCGGTTTTCGCTGTTTGGCTGAATACGCAAAGAGCGCGCGCGCGTGCCATTAAAAAAAACCAAGTTTATATTGTTCGAATTTGTTGTAACATTTGTGGAAATTACGCCTTAATTCGACATTTGCGCATAGAAGTTCGCATATCAAAATCGATTAACTTTATATTTGCTTTTGATACCTATGTGTCTCGTCAAGGTATATCATAGACGGGATTAAAATTATTAATAGGCGAAAGAAAGGCAAAGCAATTCCGCCATTTTGTCCGTAGTATTTCTTATTAGTCTGTGATTTTGACGTTTCTTTTAGCTGACAGCACGGCTATCACAAGACGGCCGCGACATACTCTCGAGCTCTCTCGCACTATCCGTCTCTTTCTTAGTGGTCTAATAAAAGAGAGACGCATAGTGCGAGAGAGCTCGAGAGTATGTCGCGGCCGTCTTGTGATAGCCGTGCAGATGTGGCGGCGATATACTTTAAGAATAATAAATGAAAAATGAAATGAAATCGTATATTACGGAAAATTAATTAATTGTCGCAGTCGGATAAAAACTATCCTAAGTTGCAGCTGGAATAATAATGTACCTATATAAAATGTTTCATATTTTTCCGTCCATGGGATGCTGAGAACATTCGTACCACAGAAAGCTTAGTTTCAAACTGGCTGATTCTTTTTTTAATTTAGAGATTTATTATAAGTGGAGATAAATAGATAGAAGATAATGAAACTCCCATTCAAATATTTAAAAAAATTATGAAGCTACATCCGTTTTAATGTCGCTTGTTAGAGTGAGAAAACGATGAGGGACTGTGACGTCAATATACTCGAGCGTGATAGTAAAAAACAATCGTTTCATATGAAGGTGCGTTTTGCGGAAAAGGGACAGAACATACCCCCTCTTAAAACTTTGGACTCTTGTAACTTAATCATTACCTATATAACCTCTTGCTTTGTTTTTTTCTCCATTTGACTATATTTATTTTAAATTCTTTTTCGAGAAAATACATTATGATTATTTACCATATTTTCGATTCCTGAGCTATAACCACGAACTTCGGAATTCGAAAATATTCGGGTATCTCTATCTCTATCGCACTAACCATACTCGAGTGACAGGGATGCAAATATATGAACATTGAGTATCGGTTTTCGTGGTAGCGCCGCAGGTACTTTGGCTGAATGCGCCGAGCGCGTGCCATTGTCATTCAAAAAAAACAAATTCGTGTTAATTATATTGTTCAAATTTGTTGATTTCATTTATTGAAATTACGACATAAAACGACATTTGCGCATATAAGTTCTCATATCAGAATCGAATATTTTTTTATGGTTTATACATTTTAGCATTTGTCTCGTAAAGGTCTATCGTAGACGGGATTTAAATTATTAATAAGTGAAAGGCAAAGCAATTCCGCCATTTTGACGAAAATTTGACGGTTCTTATAGCTGACAGTTGGAGCAGCGTTTGATTTCAATAAAAATAAATGAAAAATTAAATGAAGTCGTATATTTCGGAAAATTAATTAACTGTCGCAGTCGGATAAAAACTATCCTAAGTTGCAGCTAGAATAATAATGTACCTATATAAAATGTTTCATATTTTTCCGTTCATGGGATGCTGAGAACATTCGAACCGCGCAAAGCTTAGTTTTAAACTGGCTGATTCTTTTTTTAATTTAGAGATTTATTATAAGTGGAGATAAATGCCTATGTCCTGACTGACTTATTCACTCACTCACTCACTCATCAACGCACAGCCGAAACTACTAATTTTAGAGAGTTGATTTTTGCACAGTATGTTGCTTTTATAACGTGGGCTAGGGATAAAAAGGGATTTTTGAAAATTCTACCCCTAAGGGGGTTAAATAGGGGTGCAAAGTTTGTATGGGAGAACCTTTTTTTTTGAGCTATAGACTTAAACTTTGTAGAAAAAATAGTTATTAGAATACAAATGAAACACTTTCAAAAAAATTCCACCCCTACGGGGGTAAAATAGGGGTGCAAGGTTTGTATGGGGAAAACATTTTTTTTTTAAATAGAGACTTAAAACTTTGTAAAAAGATCAGTCATTAGAATACAAATAAAGAACTTTCAGGGTTTTAGAAAATTCTACCCCTAAAGGGGTAAAATAGAGTGCAAAGTTTGTATGGGAAAAACTACTTTTTTTTAAATAGAGACTTAAAACTTTGTAGAGAAATTATTCATTAGAATACAAATAAAG
The DNA here is from genome assembly GCA_963854355.1 of Epinotia brunnichana. Taxonomy (NCBI): domain Eukaryota; kingdom Metazoa; phylum Arthropoda; class Insecta; order Lepidoptera; family Tortricidae; genus Epinotia; species Epinotia brunnichana. The sequence continues at coordinate 10,303,142 of OY977956.1, forward strand.
TACCTAGATTCAGTGTTTTAAAAAAATCTACCCCTAAGGGGGTAAAATAGGGGTGCAAATTTTGTATGGGGGAAACTATATTTTTTTTAAATAGAGACTTAAAACTTTGTAGAAAGATTAGTCATCAGAATACAAATTAAGTACTTTCAGCGTTTTAGAAAATTCTACCCCTAAAAATAGGGGGCTAAAATAGGGGTGCAAAGTTTGTATGTGGGAAACTATTTTTTTTAGCTAGAGTCCTAAAACTTTGAAGAAAGATTATTTAAATACAAAGAAAGTACTTTCAGCGTTTTGGAAAATTTCACCCCTAAGGGGGTAAAATAGGGTGCAAAGTTTGTATGGGAAAAACATATTTTTTTTTAATAGAGACTTAAAATTTTGTCGAAAAATTACTTATTAGAACATGAAAAATACTACATTCGGCGTTTTACAAAAATCATTCCCTAAGGGGGTTAAAAAAGGGTGCAAGTTTTGTATGGGGAACACTTTTTCTGAGCTATACACTTAAAACTTTGTAGAAAGATTACTTATAAAAATACAAAAAAAAAGACTTTCAGCGTTTTGAAAAAATCTATCCCTAAGGGGGATAAAAAGGGGTGCAAAGTTTTTATCAGGGAAAGTTTATGTTTTTGAGTTAGAGACTTGAAACTTTGTAGAAAGATTACTTATTAAAATACAAAAAAAGAACACAAATCGTTTTAGAAAATTCCACCCCTAATAGGGTTAAAAAGGAGAGCAAGCTTTGCATAGGCAACACTTTTTTTGAGTTAGACTTAAAACTTTGCAAAAAGATTACTTATTAGAATACTAAAAAGAACTTTCAGCGTTTTAGAAAACTCCATCCCTAAGGGGATCCTTAAGATCCTTAAGAAGGGTAGCCAGTGTTGTGTGGGAAAAACTTTTTTTTTTACTAGACTTAAAACTATTCGAAATGTTACTTATTAAAATTAATAATAAAGTACTTTCAGAGTTTTAGAAAATTCCACCCCTAAGGGGGTTAAGAAAGCTTTGTATGGGCAACACTTTTTTTGAGCTAGAGACTTAAAAGTTTACGAAAAAAGTTCTTTCAGCGATTAGAAAAATTCAACCTCTAAGGGGGTTTAAAAGGGGGTTCAAATTTTAAATGGCGAGCAATAAAATTTTAAAGTGTGAGTAAGAGATTTTTAACTTCGGTCTTATTCTGTACGTTAAAAGACTACAAAACTGATTTCAGAGTTTTTCCAAATTCATCCCCTAAGAGTGTTAAAATTGGTTCAAAGTTTGAGTATTTCAAGGCATTTTTAAAGTATGAGATTTTTAACTTTAGTTTTAGACTGTTTGTTCACAAACTAAAAAATGAACATCAACTTTTTTTTTAATTATCCCCTAAAAGAGGGTTCAAATTTTGTATTGAGAGAAATCATTTTCTAAGACGATAAAAAGTTCTACGCGGACGAAGTCGCGGGCAACAGCTAGTTACTAAATAAATACACCGTGTTTTTTTTTTATTTCCGTTAACTTTAAGGGAAGAATCCTCAGGTTAAATGGAACTAATTTCTCTAAGAAACGTGTCTAAACTAGTGTCTTAACGCCTCTTAACTCTTACTATTCTTCAGCTATTCAATAAATCAATTTAATGACCGAATCAGTGTGAAGGGTCCTTTATTTTATTTACGTTTTAATTTTCGTTAAACGAAAAAGGGAATTATTGGGATTTGAACCTGGGACCCCTCACTCCATAAGCAAACTATTTACCACTGAGCGATGTGTTGACAAGTGCTGTCGTAGGTGAAAATTAACTTTGTGTTAATTGAGATTAAGTGTTAGAGCCCTCCCACACTGTAATATTGATTTAGTTTGTATGAAAAATGATTTATTTTTTTTCGAATTTAACAAAAAGCAACCTACCAGGTAGCTTCTGTTAATGAACCGAACATCGTGTCGAAATTAACGGAAATCAAAAAATACACGGTGTATAATAATGTTATTTTTCATAAGTACGTATACAACTAAATTTAGTTTCTCATATAACCGCTTTAAAAGCGCGTCCAGGAAATGGGTGGTTTTCAACCCACGGTTAACAAACTACTATACTAGGGGCTCTGTGAGTTTTTTATATTCCAAAAACTGAAACTACAAATTACATATAATTAATCTGCTCACAAAATTACACGACAGTCGGTTGAGAAATGTGACCTTTAGAGGGGAACAGCCGGACATCCGGACACCCGGACATAGGAAAGCATTTTTCCCCAACCTGTAACGGTGAACTTCGTTCACTTCGCTCGTTCAATACGAGTAAATATACTTGAGGCAGATTTTCTCTCTTGAAGGCCCTTGTTTAACAGATAATTTAAGAGCTCTTCATTCCGTTATACACGTTCTGTATTAGCAACCAATAGTTATGACAGTCTGAGGGGTAATATAATCACGTAACATTCCGAACGCGCGTTAGGTAATCCAACTGTCATCTTCCCATATAAAATTTGACATTTCTACCTAACGTGCGTACAATGTACAATGTGATTGCCCAGCAGAACTAAATTGTACGTATGTAAGCACTTTATTGTACACAAACGAGGTTAAACCATAACCATGATATATGTAAGATTAAAGTAGGTACAAAGACGAACTTATCCCTATAAGGGATCACTTCCAGCTAACCTTTCACCAATTTTTTATAATAATATATTTTTTTTTTTTTGCGGACAATCTTACACAAATCATCCTAGTCCCAAACTAAGCAAAGCTTGTACTATGGGTACTAGACGACGATATAGATAACTTATATAGAGAAATAAATACTTAAATACATAGAAAACATCCATGACTCAGGAACAATTAATTCGTGCTCATTACACAAATAAATGCCCTTACCGGGATTCGAACCCAGGACCTCTTGCTTCGTAGGCAGGGTCACTACCAACTAGGCTAAAGCGGTCGTCGGAATTGGGTGGAATTGTCTAAGTAATACAAAGTTATGATATCAAAAGCATGTTCAACCTCCAGCTACAACTAACGTTACACTCATATCGTTATAATCTATGTCTTTCTTTATCTATCCAACTACCTACGTGTTCAAAACCCAACAAAACTACCATCCACAAACTCCCATTTACCTCCATTACTTTATTATTACACGTTCACTACCTAGAGGTATAGTAGTGCCGCAGTGTATATGTAGGCGGAAGGCCCGCCCGACTCACCCGAGAGCAGATGAGGGGCGGGCGGCGCCCTAGCGCGCTCAAGAAACCCAATGTGAGTTGCTAGGGGACGGGGCGCTATACAATTTAGCTCGATATTTGGAATGGGCAACATATAGCCTCAGAAGACGTGCAATGTCAGATTATAAATACGTATGCTTTAAATCTTGTCTTTATCGAGCGAAAAACGAAACGAGAATGCCTATTGTACCTACTGGATGAAATTATGCACAAATTACCTATAATGATTTACGCGTTCTCGATCTTTTCATCTCATAAAGGTAACCGATGGACTGATTTGTTACTCCAGCTCCTAAAAAGTACTCCGAAGTTCATGTTCCTATCTTCAGTTTTTGTTATTCATAATCCTTTGTTAGATGTGGTAAAAAACACACATTCATATTTGTACTTTTTTGTTTACAGATTGTTTTACGCTAAGCCCACTTGTACACTAATATTTGTTACAACACAATAGAATTCTAGCAATCTTCACCCAACCCTGTGAAATCGCTGAACGCTGAAAATCTGCATTCGAAATACGGCAGAGCTACTGCATGACGCATTTTTCACATTCGCTATATCACACGCGCAATATCTGCCGCGGCCCCTGTTCTCCCCAGAGCAAATCGATCTCACCCGGCTCGCTCCGTGCCACAAGGACCTATTTTCCGACCCCCCAAGCCAGTTTCGAATGAAATTACCACGGAACGCTGAAAATAGGGGCGAAAACAGCTTGCGCGCTCGCCGAGTTTTCCCTAGAGAACCATCTTGCAATGTTCCATATTTAAATTGGTCTATCCTTTCTGGGCATTCAAATGATATTCAACTCTATAATCCTGCTATAGAGTTTATATCAGCAGTCAAGCATCCTTACTGAGAGAATCGATCTCGTTTTCTGCTCGGGCGAAGAACGTCGATAGTGACTTCAAGTGTTGTCATAAAAAATTGAGCCTTGTTCGGGTAAGTTTTAGTATGCTTTTGGCTTGTAATCGTTTGAACAGGGAGTAGCGAAGTATCTTTCCAAGAGAAATTATTTTAAGACCGAGTATTATGTTGGGAGGGATTGGTTGAGATTGCATAGAGGGCTGAGATGAGAAAATAGTACCTACTACATCATATGTCAGTAAACAGTGTGCTCTTTAGTTTAGTATCAAGTTTGCTATGATTCCTTATCGTATTATTTTTCTTATTGTGTTTAGCATACTTTGGGCAACCTTTCTTATCAAATAAGCGAGGAAATACTGACAACAATATCCTATAAAAATATTCCATGTAAAAAATAGGCGAAGTCTCGACACTCTTCCACAGTAAAAAGTGGTGAGATATGTCGTTGAGCCAAGTCAGGCATTCTTATTATATCTTTATTTGTTTGTAAGTACTCAATGTGATGGAACCTGAAATATCATAGGAACTCTCCTATGATATTTCAGGTTCCATCAGCAGATCTTCGTTATTTCAACGCATTATATTGTGTAAATGCTAAATTTAACTCGTAAAATTGATCCAGAATCCCACACAATGTAGGTGGTATCGATATCACATCTATTTGGGTCATTGTCAGTCACAAAAACAAAAATCATCTTTCCGGTGGTCAATAGTTAAGGGCTAACGCTCACATATACTATGTTTTTATCACATAGAATTATAGAAGGGGCAACGCCGTGTATGCGGATTCAGAGTTCAACCAAAAATTAGGCTTTATAGCCCTTAACTTTGGCAATGTCCACCGAAAAGACGCGAACCTAAATCTGACAATGACCCATTTACATATATGTTTCGGGTTTCATTTTCATGCGGGTATACACTCAAGCATATAAAGCGTCTTACCTCCCATAATCCGCCATCTCCTGAGCCCTCTGCCCCCCTCTAACTCCTCCACGCCCCCGCTCTACCCTCCAATCCCGAAAGACGTATAGACTTGAACTTCTTGCAGACTTAGAGCCCTTATTGAATAAGAGCAGCGCTGTATTCAGCCGACGCCGCTGAAAACCTTTGTTGGCTCCTTTGTGGGAAATCTTGATCGTAGTCAAAGAGTTAGCGACTTTCTGATACTAGTGGCTCTTTGAGCTGGGGTTAAGTTAACAAAAAAAAAAATCAAAATCTGCTTTCTTCATCGACAAAAGAATTATATATAATCTTCGAACATGCTCACAAAATTTCACGAGAGTCAATTGAGAAATACGACCTGTGGAGTAGAACAGCCGGACATACGAAAGACTTTTTGCCCAAGCTGAAACGGAGAACTTAGTTCGCTTCTCGCTCTTTCGATAAAGAGGAAGTCTGAGAGATGTTAGCTTTGTATGTTTGTATGTTTAAGGAGTTATCTAAATCATCCGATCACCTGATTTCTTAAAATATTTCGTCAGTGTATAGAATGGGCTTGCTATGCTAATATACGAGGGCGACACTGAAAGTCTTTAGAACTGGCCACTTGTAATAAATATAATAAAAAAATAAGTTCAAAATTTGAAAATGGAACTCTTTCTTAATATTTTTGTGTACGGATTCCACTCGATTGTCATTTGTTTTACGATTTGGCGGCAAATTGAAAATTGTGTGTACTACGTGAGCATGAATTTAACGCGAGAAAATTTTCGAGCAATGATTTTTTACGACTTTCGATGTAATTTAAGTCAACAAGAAAGTTATGATAGACTTCGATTGGCCTTTCACGATGAAGCCCCATCTCGTGCTACTATTTACAACTGGTTTAATTAATTTAAACGTGGCCGCACTGATCTCACTGATGATCTGCGTGAGGGCCGGCCTTCTACGGCGACTACTGAAGATAACATCAGTGTTGTGCGGCGTATGATAGAGACTGACAAAAGAGTAACCTATCAGCAGATTCGTACAAGCTTAGCCATTGGTATGAGTCAAGTCCACAAAATCCTCCATGAACATTTAGCGGTGAGGAAGCTTTGTGCCCGGTGGATACCTCATAATTTGACAGAAGCCCAAAAAGTCCGTCGTGTTGATTGGTGCCGTGAAATGGGTCAAAGATTCAACGGAGGTGACTCAAATGCTGTGTTCGACGTAGTTACGGGTGACGAAAGCTGGATTTACTGTTATGATCCTGAAACTAAAAGACAGTCTGCTGAGTGGGTGTTTCCTTCCGAGGAGTTGCCTACTAAAGTGAAGAGAGGTCGAAGTGTGGGAAAAAAGATGGTGGCCTCGTTCTTCGGAAGGACTGGTCATTACGCAACAATTATTTTAGAGGATCAAAAAACAGTTACTGCGAAGTGGTACACTAACAATTGTTTACCACTTGTCTTGGAAAAAGTTCGAGAAAAACGGCCTCGCAGTAGGATCCTGCTTCACCACGACTACGCCTCATCGCACACCGCCAAGCAAACGATCGACTATTTGGCGACGGCAAACGTGGAATTACTGGGTCACCCACCTTATAGCCCCGACCTTGCACCTTGTGATTTTTATTTATTCCCAAAAATTAAAGAAAAACTTCGAGGAAAACGTTTTATGGACGCCGACGAAGCAGTGGCTGCGTTTCAAAAGGCCGTCGAAGAGACCCCTAAGGACGAGTGGGCAAAGTGCTTTTCTCAGTGGTTCTATCGAATGCAGCGATGTATTGATGTGAAGGGAGGCTATTTTGAAAAGATATAATATAAGTAATAAGTTGCTTGATTGCTCAGTTTTTGATTTTCTAAGAACTTTCAGTTTGACCCTCGTACTAGTGGCTCTGTGAGCTGTAAAACTCGCGAGCATGTCTTTTAAAATTATATATTTATTTAATTTTGGTAAAAAAAAATCTATATAGGTCATTACGCCGGTTAGCGACCACCTATTTTTATGTGCCGGGCCGGTTAGCGACCACTTAGCTGAGTTGGTGAACTGAAAGCATATTTTCTCGTTTTTTTAGTAAATTCCTATTCCATAACTACAAACAATAATGCATACGACTAACTGTTTCAAAAGGCTCCGTAGAATTGATGTTATCTTCAATTAAAAAAACCATGTCCTTCAGGTGATCGCTAACCGAAGGTGGTCGCGTAACCGGCGAAATGACCCTAATTAACGAACACCTCACAAAATTTCAACCAAATCGGTTGAGAAATGCGACCTGTAGAGGAGAACAGCGGGCGGCTTGTAGGTATACTAGTACCTATAAGGCAGAAGTTAATAGTAATTAATAGTAATCAGTTGCACATTGCACTCGTATCTGAAAAACAGGTTCGTCGCAACCGTCCTGTATTCTGGCGTCAGACAGAACTGGAACTATTAACCCTGCTTGAGTGCACCGATGCGGTTACGACACCGATGCACGCATCGATTTCGTTATCTCAGTAATCTTGTTTAACCCTGTTTTGCTGCATACGATCTCCGATCCGACAATGTTTGTAACGAACAAGTATCTAAATGAAACGGCATCAGTTGCCAACTTCTAGTGAGGAGGTAAACTTTAGTTAGTCCATTCGCATCGAAATGTGGTTTTAAATTGTTTGGAACACTTGTTTCCACGGGCGAGTGCACCAAACATATCTATTGAAATCAAATTTTAATGAATCAAAAGTTCCTAATGGACTTTAGGTATCATTTGACGGTAAATCCGTTACCTTTTTGAGGAGGTAAACCTGCCAAATGACATACGTAGATGGCTTTAGATACTGACTTAATTTGGTCACGACCTTCAGCAGAAAGCAACCGATGAAAAACATTTTTTTTTCTTTCTAACACTATACCTATTAAGACACATCTGGCATAAGGCTCTGCTCATATGCGCTTTCTTCTACGAGCGTAGTGCAACGAAATAGTTGGCAAAGATGTTACTTAAACAAATCTAATCTAGGTATATTTTGTAAACTTGTACTGCAACTCTCGGACTACGCCAGGATTTCGGTACCAGGCGCTGCCTCCCCACCCACCCCTTCAGGGATACCATAATTAATATTCGAACAGCTTTTACGTCGCTTCCTGGCTCGCTTTGTGGCCCGCACAAAGAACTGGCAACGTCACTCGTTTGAGTCAACAGCTTTGGAAACGACTTGAAAATGTTGCTTTTATTGAGCGTTTCTCTTTATATTTTCTTGGTTGCCTTTGCATTGTCGAATCCTGTATAATTATTATCAGCCGTTAATACTATAGATTACATTACCTACTCATTAAAATCTATTCAGTAACTTATGCGCTACGGTGGAATACACATAAACTGCTAACATAATTGTACGCTTCCTTTTGGCTTTGTCATAATCGTGTAAAATCAGCTGATAAATTGGAAAGAAAATGTGTACATTTTCATGTACGTATGTGGCTTGGCGAAGGACTGAATTGAAGTCGGTTTAAACTTTGTTTTTTATCTCAGTAACAGTATTGTAAACATGAGTTTTGAAGCATTCATTCAGGTCAGAAGACAAGTACTTCACGGGTGATCACGAACGAGTCCCAACAGCCAGTTATTAATTATATTCCGTCAATCAATGCTTATTAGATCGTGGCAAGCGCAGGATGTAACGCAACGCATAACTGCGTTTTTGCGTTGGTTCAGCACATTTCGTGATGATACTCGTTTTTGTTTCATTGAGTAAGCCAGCGCAACGTGCTTCTTGAAGAAACTGAACATATGATGGGTAGATAGTGTGTAAGCCATCAAATTCGTTATTTTTAGGGTTCCGTACTCAAAGAGTAAAACGGGACCCTATTACTAAGACTTCGCTGTCCGTCCGTGCGTCCGTCTGTCTGTCTGTCACCAGGCTGTATCTTAAGAACCGTGATAGCTAGAGAGTTGAAATTTTCACAGATTATGTATTTCTGTTGCCGCTATAACAACAAATACTAAAAACAAAATAAAATATTTTTTTAAGGTTGGCTCCCATACAACAAACGTGATTTTTTTGCCGTTTATATATATGTGCTACGGTATGCTATGATAATGCTACGGAACCCTTCGTGCGCGAGTCCAACTCGCACTTGGCCGGTTTTTTAAATATATTATTTCCCAAACATGCTCGGAAATGTAGAGATCTTAAATTCGCAAAAATGGACTGCGCAACACAGCGTTACGGGTGTGACGAATTTACAGGTCGGTAATGGGATTTGTATAGGAAATTGCCGGCTTGTTTAGAAATTGCTGGCGCGCTCGCCGTCTGCCCGCGCCGGGCGCAGCGACGTTGGGTCACCTGCAGTTTTGTTATTGAATTTTATTATTTTACTTGTTTGTTTCCTTGTCTTTTTCATCTTACTATATTGTAATACAGCGAAAATAGTATTCCCACTAGGCTAAGCCTGTCGTCAAACAAGTAACAATTAATTTACTATCATATAACAACACAGCCCACCTGAAGATCAGAGCACGTAGATATAGACACGGCACGAGATTAACGAAATGGCTTCTCTGGTCTCCCCGCGATCAATACGCCCGCGCCCGCCCGCCGCACCGCCGCTGAACGGATCATGTAAATGGAGCACGTGTGTTGCTTTTACACTACAAAAAGAGCTTAAAATATTGAACTCTTGAGATTGTATTTCGTCATATTGATTGTTACAGTTACATGTGCTAGTAACGGTTTGAGATCCTTTTGTTATGGAGCTCGTTCCTGTTTCAGCTTGGGCCGAAATTCTTTCGTGTGTCTGGCGTCCGGCTGTTTTCCTCTAAAGGTCGCAAGAAAACACAGACTCGCGATTTCTGCAGCTCACAGAGTCACTAGTATAAAATGTATCAGTTCCGAGTACTTGCATTTACCCGCGGCAAAAAATTGTAAAAGCTCTACCTCACGTTTTTTTAGGGCATGATTCTCGGAATAATATGTCTCGGAATAGTATGTACTATCGACAAAATTGAATCCTGACCCAGCATGGAACCTTGTTACAATTAACTGACGTACGTCGCCATCACATACATATGTACACTATAGGTGTTCAAAAATATCGGCACATGCACCCTAATGCCTTGAAAATAGAGGTGTGTTCCGATGTTTGTGACGTGCTTGTTTGCTCCGATGTATGTGATGGTGACTATTAACGTCATATGATCGTGCGTCGTGTCATGTTCGTTAATTGTAACAAGGTTCTATGGTGGGTCAACATTCAGTTGGTTCGATTGTACTTACCTACGTACCTAGACTAGAAGACAAGAGCATCTGCTTTTGAGCGATTAAATTGTGAAAAGTTAACAAACAGAAATAATTATTTTCGCATTTATACATACTCCTATTAGTGGGGTAGTGTTCGACAACACAACTCTGAGTCGAAATTATGATATGCGTAAGAAAAATCGCCCTACGTAATGTACGCAAATCAACCACGTCACTACTACGTAATCTTGTATTTATTTTGCTTAGCATCATTGAAAACCTATATACCCATTTAGAAGACAATTTTCATCCCTACTCCGAAAATTCAAGATGGCGAGCCGGTTTTCCGGGCGGGGCGCGGCAGTGGGATGGGGAGAGCGCCCTCTGCTAAGTTGCTAACTGCCTTCTCATCTCGCAACGATCATATGTCCTTGTCGCGCGGGATGGAGCACTCGAAATGTTTACTGCCAGAATGATGTAAGTCGATGTAATGTTTACAGACGCAGTTTTAGTTTTTTTTTTAACGTATGGTGGTTACACACTGGTAGGTACCAGTGTGCGCTGCGAGGTTCAGAAGGAACAGTGCAGCTGCCGAGTTTTTTGTTCTATTAGCACCACCCGGAGGTCACGTGTAGGGTTTCTAGGGTTATTTATTCCTACGGACGTAGAACAACAACGACCTCCAATTTTAGGTTTTAAACGTTTATTCATTAGCGATATAGCTTGTACAAAAAAATTCGCTGGAGTTTCACTGGTTCTTGGGAGATATTCGTCTCCTTTACTAATATATAATGGAACGAGCGAGCGAAGCGAACGAAGTACTATGCTTCAGCTTGAGCCGTAAATCGTTCGTATTCGCTGTCGCGCTGTCTGCCTGTCACGCTGTCCAGTAGTCTGTAGTATAAACCCGACGCGGTTGTTAGCTGTTTGGACTATTTATTTATGGTATATACCGTGTGGTTGTCGTGTCCTATTTAATATATAAGTGTTAATTTAGTTAATGTTGAAATTATGGACAGTCGCCCATATGTGTTGGCTTCCATCTGAGGCATCGCGGTATCAGAACAAGTGCGCGCAACAAATGTCATGCGAATATCATATCAATACATCGATACAAATATACTCCAAGGCACATACACGTATTTTCCTATAAAAAGTTGGAAAAACTGTATCCCGACTACGGATAACTAACTAAAAAAATACCTTTTTTTCATAACCCGGGCATAATTTGAAATCGATTGATAGTATTGATACCTCATTCATCAAACGACGCGTAAATAATAAGTTTCTGTCTCAGCATGCAAAATTTCAGATCAATCGGTTGACAGGAAGAGGGTGAAACTTCAATTACTAAATTTGACCCAAGAAAGAAAAATAAAACAAACGGGGTGAGCTAAATAAAAGCTTGTAAAAAAACACAGACTGCTAAAAACATAATGTATTCCTTTGGGCTCTCCCGTAGGGCAAAAAACCAAGTAACTAGCACACATTCACTGCCAAGAATCGCTACGCTCGTTGCCAATCCAGTGGTTTTCCTCGTAGCGTAAAGCGACTACGGCGTAGGCACCCGCTAGTCGGGTTTTTGGCAGTGAAAGTGTTAAAAGCGCTTTTAACATTTATATAATTACGTTAATCAACTTCTTAACCTGCTCAAATCCACAATAGGTCATATACCTATGAAATCACTATTGCAGGTGCTGCCCAGCAAACCGTGACTATGATCACCGGCTCCCGCATTTACATGATTTACATCCACAAAACATCAGTATAACTTGAACCTTGTCCTATACCACATTCGGTACACAATAGAGCTCAACTCACAATGGACTTTTACTACTGTCCAGTTTTCGATGAGCTCTCATTGCTTTATCATTTTAACTGTTGCCGGGGTATTCGTAATTTGGAAGTTTTATGCGCAAAGTCAGCTAGTGGAAAATGGCCGGTTTAGCAATTACATAGACGGGTTGCTTGGTTATGTTTGCTTTATTAACGTAAATATCTGTTAATTCATTAGTAATTATCGGTGAGAATTTAAGACGGCTCGTTTCAGTGATTTTATACAAGTTTTAATAGATTGTCCTGTCCTCCTTTACTAACAATTACTTGTTCCGATATAATAATATACATAACATTAATTTGTACATGTACCTACACAAAAAAAAATTGGATCAAAATACAAGTGCCTGATTATTTTTTTGGTGATAGGAATAACCTTCCTTAGCACCAGAAAAAAAATTGCAGAATTTTCAGCTGCGTCAATTATTTTTGAAAAATATAAACAGTTTCTTCAATTAGTTTTTGGGTTTAGGACGGCGAATAAGACTGTTAGCTTGATCCATCTCATATTAGGTACAGTCTAGAACGTCTGGAATTCGTAGATTAGGAAGTGATAAATTTGCCACTTTTCTACGATACCACTGGTCAGCCAATTGCAAAATTTTTCAGCGTGATTGACGCCAATGAACTGGTGTCATGTGGCAACATCGTGCGTGCACCGGTTGCGTGAGATCGCGCGCATCCTGATTGGGCACGCGCCACATCTTCAGTGGTGCGCGACAGTGTTGCCGTGCTACGCGGAAAGCACAGTATTCGGGGATTTTTGTAAAAGTTTGGGGGATTTGTGTAAATGTTTGGAGGATTTGTGTAACGTGAGCTTTGATAATTACATCCTCGGCTCACTTATCACGCTCACCTGCGGTTCGCGTGACAATTCCGCCTCTGATGTAATGATCAACACACCTCACTTGTATCATAATGTACTATTAACCGACTTCAAAAAAGTTGGAGGTTATATGTTCTACTGCACCTGGTCTGTTTTTTTTAATGTTTTCGCCGATTTCTCTGTCAATTGTATGCCGATTTCCAAAATTCTTCAATTTCCCTGGGATCCCATCATCAGATCCTGACTTGGTGACAATGGGACCACCTCGGGAGTATACTCTTTCGATATAACCTCCTCCTTTTTTGAAGTCGGTTAAAAAAACAGGCTCGCGAGTTCAGTAATCAGTATCTTTATTGCTTTCATATGTACGTAAATACAAGATGGTACATTATATATGTTCAGCCCCGTAGCATGGATGGCCGGTATCACGCGATAAGTGACAAGATAGAGCATCCGTCCCTGGCTTACACCGTTCGATAGAACGAGACGACGCTCTTATCTTGTCACTTATCGCGTGATAAGGCCATCCATGCTACGGGGCCAGCTATGAAACCCTGATGTAGGGCACTCACTACAATATAACTAAAACTAAAAGTTCTACAGCTGACAGAGCCACTAGTGACAGTTAGGCTCAGTTGTGCTCATAGAACGAGCGAGTGAAGCGAACGAAATTCTATGCTTAACCCTTTAACGGGCAAGACTAAAATTGTTCCATAATTCAAGTCTCTTGCTATTGCATAAAACTAAAAATTCTGCACCATAAAAAAATACAAAAAGATGACCTTAACAGGTGGTAATTTTTGCCCTAATTTTTTTAAGTTGCCCTATAATGTTGGGCCGAAAATCGTTTGTCTGTCCGTTCAGTGTCTGTCCTTCTGTTCTCCTCTACAGGTCGCATTTCTCAACCGATTCTAGTAAAGTAGTTATATAGAAAAAATTTCTAGTCAAGACACTTTTTGGAAAAAAAAAATAGGACATTTTCGCGCGTTCACAAAGCCACTAGTAATAGTAACCGGTGACTTTCACAGGCAGTAACACCAAACACTGGTATGCTAGTAGGTACCTACCAAAGTCGACATATCTACAGACCAAACTTAACACGAAACAATTAGTGGCAGACATTTTGCACGGCACTCCCGCGCACCCTGGGGATCTCAGGTGTCGTCAATAATGACCGGTTCAACCCTCTGCCCCCATACTTAATATTGTACCTGGCATTACACTCCTTATTTTTAAGGAGATAAAGATAAATATCGCCTGAATACAGTGGAAATATAACAGAAATGTCCCTCTAGTGGACGAAGTTGACGGGTTTATTAATTAATTTTGCTAGTATATTTTAACATATATGTCATAGGAGATACCTACTTATAGCAGAATCACTATTGAAGTCAAACCAATACTCGAATTCGTTAGTTAGGAAGATTGAAGAAGCTGGTTTTCAACCGACGAAAAAAACGGAGGACCACGCATAACTTTTTACAGAGTAGTTCGATTTTGATAATTCTTTTTTTATTGGAAAGGGTATAACCCGAAGTTGGTCCCATATAAATTTGGAAAAAAAAAAGCAACCCTAAGGGTACGAAAATAGGGGATGATTGATTTTTCGTCGGTTAAAACTTTGTTTTCAAAGTAAATTATTCAACCGACGAAAAAAACCGGAGGAGGTTCTCAAGTCGACGCGTATATTTTTTTTTTATGTATGACCACGCATTACTTTTGACAGAGTAGTTCGATTTTGATAATTTTTTTTTTTGGAAAGGGTATACCTTGAAGTTGGTCCCATATGCATTTGGAAAAAAAACAACCTTAAGGGTAGGAAAATAGGGGATGATTGATTTTTCGTCGGTTAAAACTTTGTTTTTAAATTTACTTTGTCGACGCGCATCACACCATCCTAGCGTTATTCCCGGTCGCGGAGCCCGGGGTCTGCTTTGGCACCTAATCCCAAGATTTGGCATAGGCACTAGTTTTACGAAAGCGATTACCATCTGAACTTCCAACCCAGGGGAAAAACTAGACCATATAATGGGATTCAACCGGTTTCCTCACGATGTTTTCCTTCACTGAAAAGCCAATGATAAATATCAAATGACGTTAAATATCGTGTGTACGTTTTTAGGGTTCCGTACCTAAAGGGTATTACGGGACCCTACTACTAAGACTCCGCTGTTCGTCTGTCTGTCTGTCTATCTATCTGTCTGTCTGTCTGTCTGTCCGTCTGTCACCAGGCTGTATCTCATGAACCGTGATAGCTAGACAGTTGAAATTTTCACAGATGAAGTATTTCTGTTGCCGCTATAAGAGCAAATACTAATAAACAGAATAAAATAAATACAAACAGAATAAATACAAATACAACAAACGTGTTTTTTTTTGCCGATTTTAGGGTTCCGTACTCAAAGAGTAAAACGGGACCCTATTACTAAGATTTCGCAGTCCGTCCGTATGTCTGTCACCAGGCTGTATCTCAAGAACCGTGATAGCTAGAGAGTTGAAATTTTCACAGATTATGTATTTCTGTTGCCGCTATAACAACAAATACAGAAAACTAATTTTTTTTTTAAAGGGTGGCTCCCATACAAAAAACGTGATTTTTTTGCCGATTTTATAGATAATGGTACGGAACCCTTCGTGCGCGAGTCCAACTCGCACTTAGCCGGTTTTTTTTATAAATAAAACAACGCCACCCTAACCTGGCAACCCCAAATCACAAGAATCGATACCGATTGCCAGACGGCTGTTACGAAAATGTTTTTTTCTCTGCATTTCGTGTTCAGTGTTGCCACACCGCTTTATAATTTATGATCTGCTCTAACTGGCCGGTCATGGCGGTGGTGTCGAGATCGAAAACGGGTAATTGTTTATTACATTAGTTGTAAATGAGAGCGCGTTTTTCCGCTACGGTTTAGCGAAGCGTTGTTGCGATGTTTTCTTCATATGTGTTATGATTTTGGGTCTCATGCATCAGATAACAGGATTATTTAAACTCATTGTGAGTTCATTAATATGTGTCTATGGGTGCTCTAATGGGCTTAAGAATACAGTAGGTGTACGTAATTATGAACATACACAAAATCAAGTACCTATGTATTAATCACGTGAAATATATTCATAAAAATCATAAAGCTACACTTAAGATGTACGCTCGTATTTAAATACCGTCGAACCTTTCAAATTTTACTTAAGGTGGTTCGATTGCCATACAAAACGTTATTTGACATTCGCAGGCTAACGGCGTGATATTTTAAGGAACTTATGTAACAAACTTTCATAATTTGGCTTCTTATTTGCGCCAAATTCCCCCTTTCCTAGAATAAACTTGTATAAACTAGATTAATTTGAGAAATTGGTTTGGGACGTGATATTTTGGGAAAACTGCGAATGTCAAATAACGCTTTGTATGGCAATCGAACCACCTTAACCATAGGGTACCCCTTAGTAGGATCCTCTGCCTAGCTAGTATGATTCTCGTTTCATCAGCATCATGTCAGCCGAAAGACGTCCACTGCTGGACATAGGCCTCCCCATTTGCGTTTTTGTTGGACATAAAGTATTCATCCGTCTCGCACGTATACATATATATTTGCACTGTGAGTGACGAACGCTTCTATGTCCGTAAAATTATCGATCAAATGATTCTCGACTACCTTTCGAGATATCACTGCTCATTTTAATAGAATAGAAGGTACATTTTATTACCAAAATCAGAGAACTTCTAATAGACGCTACTCAAATAACGAACATATGTAGATACATGAAGAATATTATGAAAGTGAATGAGGTTAAAAAGGTAATCACAGGGACTTAGCGAGTGCACCTGAGAGAGAGAGAGAGAGTGTGAATAAATCGAAAAGGCCCGGATTATATATGTATGTATGTATAGATCTAAATAAAGATGAATAAACAATTTAAGTACCCACTTTTATTGGTTTAAATAAAGACGACGCATCTGCCTTGGCTACAGCCTCTGCTACAAACAAACACGCGTTATTTCATGAATTAATCCAAGGTTAACATGAAACAAGTGACGCAGATACCGTTTAACAGATAGCTGAAAACAACCTTAAGATATTAAATTAAATCAAACAACAGTAATTACCACAGACGTAAACAAAAGGACAATTATCTTAACGCACGCGTATTACGGTAGTGTTTAACCACTTTAACTTTAACAATAATTCACGCTAAATCAACCCTTACTTTTAGTGTGGTAAGGGCGCTAGTGTCTGCATTGTTATGTTGACTGTCGTGTATCGGCGCGCACGCATGCAGCTGGCGACCAATGACCGGACTTTCACTTGGCCATCTAGTTACGTTCGATTTTGATATGAAATTGAACTGTCAAGCGGTTGCTGTCCAATTGGAGGTATTGTTTGTAGATAATGAGGTTGGCTTTCAGTAGATAAATCAGTGCCCCGCCCCTGTATTATTTATACTTAGAGTTAAGTATAAAATAGTAGGTTTTAACCGCGACTTCGTCCGTGAAACTCGTTGATTGCACTTGCACCACGGATTGTAACCAGTTTTTTTGCAAAAACCTCGAAATAACCACATATCTCGAACTATTTTATACTTCATATGTAGGACTCAGTTGTGTATTGAGGTAACGAGTGCGTATTATTAGATTGCCCGATTAGAAAATGAAATAATTAACAAAGAACGAAAAATAACAAAAAAAAATAACGTTCCGATACAAAAAAAAACCGGTTACAATCCCTGGTTTGCACCCATTTGGGGTTGATTTATACAGGAAAATAAATATCCCATGTCATTTTACGCCACTATGTCCATAGCATGTAACATGAAAAAGATCAACATATACCTTGACAGAGACGCACATATGACACCCCTGGCGTTGTGTTGTGTAACCAACTACGGGTAACCAAGTGGACTTACCACTAGTCGCTCTGTGAGCTCACGAGGTTGTCGTATTTTTTTGTTAATTTGGAATTATGAATCAACAAAAAAAATCCGTATAATTTTTGAACCTACTCGCAAAATTTCACGTGAATCGGTTGAGAAATGCGACCTGTAGAATATACTACAATGGAGCAACACAAAAAGAGAGTTGATGTTGGGTCGTATCGAAATGTCAAAGAGATTGCATGGGATTGGAGTAGATGGAGAGCCTATTTTTTTTTTTTTTTTTTTTTACTTGGGGAAATGCCTTTACGCATCCCACCTAGCCGAGGAACTAGGATGGGTATGACGGGCTCCCGGGAACCCCCCGGACTACCGTCTAAAACCACCAAGGTATGCCCTCTCTGCCGTGTAGTAGGGGCGTCATGGGATCGCTAACATTTCACCACGACGCCCCTCGGCAACAGCCGCAGCTGCCCTCACTACTGACGCAAAAGCCCCCCCCTCCCGTCGTAAGCGTGCAGGGCGACACCACACGCTTCTCGACCCGACCAAAGGACCTCTACGCCGGGAGAGGGTGATAGACCTCGGATTCACCCTCTCAGGTCCCCTTGTAACTTTTTATAGAGGTTTTCTCCCTCGCAGCCACAACTCGGCCCCGGCCTGACGGTCGCAGCCCCCGCGCCTAACATGAATCCTCTGATAGCAGAGGATTTGTCAGGGTTCCGGGTCCGTTATTTATTATAGAGGCAAACGGCAATGGCCTCTCCCTCAAGCCGCACCTGGGGAATCTTGCGATTCCCTGGGCGGAACCCCCCGACCCCCCCGTGTCGGGTTATTGGTAACACCAGCAAGCGATAACTTAGGGTTCACTAAATTATCACTTGCCGTTGTCTCCAGGGCGCACCGGCCAAGACACTACCCATTCCTGCGGATCAACCGAATCAAGAGGAATCGGTAGAGTCCAGACACTCGAGGAGGTTACCCGACCTAGCACCCCGAGTAGATGGAGAGCCTACTTTGAGCTACACCGACAAGAGCCTAGCTCTTAAGGAAGAGAAGAAGAGAAGAACAGCTGGACAAACGGACATACGAAAGAATGTTGGCCCAAGTTGAAGCATAGAACTTCGTTCGGTACGCTCCCTCGTTCAATTAAGCGTACGGTCTTACGGGTTAGGCTTGTTTGTCACCAAGTCACCATACGGCTATTAAAAAATATGAAAATATCCGTATAAATATGGTCCTATCTTGACACATTTTTAACCGTCGTGTATATGAAAGGTGTAATACTTAGTACATGTACGTTCAGACCACGTGTGCAGCGCGCTTCCCACGGCGCAGTTTACTGGAATACAAGAGATGATCTCTACTAGGGTTGCCACTTCATAATCTTACTTATTAGGTACAAGCTTTTTACCATTTGCTGCTAATTGATCGAGCGAGCGTAGTAGTAGCGTCTCTGTTTCAGCTTCGGCCAAAAATCTTTTGTATGTCTACAGGTCGCATTTCTCAACTGATTCTCGTGAAATTTTGTGAACATTAGAAATTATATTTAAATAAAACCGGCCAAGTGCGAGTTGGACTCGCGCACGAAGGGTTCCGTACCATTATATATAAAAACGGCAAAAAAATCACGTTTGTTGTATGGGAGCCCCCCTTAAAATTTTATTTTATTTTGTTTTTAGTATTTGTTGTTATAGCGGCAACAGAAATACATAATCTGTGAAAATTTCAACTCTTTAGCTATCACGGTTCTTGAGATACAGCCTGGTGACAGACAGACAGACGGACGGACGGACGGACGGACGGACGGACAGACGGACGGACGGACAGCGAAGTCTTAGTAATAGGGTCCCGTTTTACTCTTTGAGTACGGAACCCTAAAAAAATGTAGATTCAGTTTTTGGAAAGTAAAAGAAACTTTTTTTTAAGACAGCCTTACGATGTCACACTTACACTAGTAGTAGTACGGTCAAAGAATTTAATTTCCTACCCACTTTGGACTTTGTCAAAGTGACGTAATCAATCAAAACGTAAGAGACTTCTTATGATTTTATTTACAGTGTCACTTTCAAATAGTCCTAAATGGGTAGGAAATTAAATTCTTTGACTGTACCTATAAGTGTTATAGGCCAATGGTGATGATGCTATGATGAAGACTGTTAGTATGTACTATCGAACCAACTGAATCATGATCCACCATGAAACCTTGTCACAATTAACTAACGTATTAACGTCATATGATCGTGCGTATATGCTCGTTAACTGTAACAAGGTTCTATGGTGGGTCATTATTCAGTTGGTTCGATAGTACATAACTATAAATTTGCAACCCATTTTTCAGCCATTCACTAACCGGTAGCCGATTGAGCTGGAATTTGGTACCTACTTATGTAAGTTCAGTGACAACGCTGATATGGCACCTATGGAAGGTTTCCATGGCAACTCCTAAATAAACTACACTAGTGGCTCTGTGAGCTGTAGAACGCGAGCCTGCGTTTAATTGTTATTTTTTTATTTCGAAAATATGACTTGACAAAAAGTTATATACAATTAACGAATCTGCTCACAAAATTTCACGAGAACTGGTCGAGAATTGCGACCTGTAAAGGAGAACAGTCGGACATCTGGACAGACACCGGACATACGAATGATTTTCGGCTCAAGCTGAAACATACAACTTCTTTGGCTTCGCTTGCTCGTTCGATAAACTACACAAGATAAAACCCTCTCAACGAGTAGTTGATAACAGTGCAAAAAAGGTACAGTCGGCAACAAAAGCTAAGTACCAAAAGCGAGGGAAGACGAACTAAGTTTCCCTTTTCAGCTTGGTCAAAATTATTTCGTATGTACGGTGGCTGTCCAGCTGTTCTCTACAGGTGACATTGCTCAAGAGATTCTCGTGAAATTTAGAGAGCAGGTTCAATATTTATATATATCTCAAAACTGGCTGAAATGTTTTTGTTGAAACGCCAGCGTTCGAAAAAAAAACCGCATTAAAATCGGTCCATTCGTTTAGGAGTTACGATGCCACAGACTGACACACAGATACACAGACACGTCAAACTTATAACACCCCTCTTTTTGCGTCGGGGGTTAAAAAGACTGGCTTGCGAGTTCTGCAGCTCACAGAAGCACAAGTATTTTAGTGTGTTAATAAGTGTTGGCAGCCCTAGCATAGTGCAGAATCAACACGCGGTTCGCGGCAAAGCGCACCTGAGCCCCGCTAAGTAAACATCCCTGAGAAATATCTACCGCCACTAGCCTAGGACACACTAGCACTGACGGCGCGACGCGACGCGAGTAGACATAATCTATCCCTGAGAAATATCTACCGCCACTAGCCTAGGACACACTAGCACTGACGGCGCGACGCGACGCGAGTAGACATAATCTATCCCTGAGAAATATCTCCCGCCACTAGCCTAGGACACACTAGCACTGACGGCGCGACGCGACGCGAGTAGACATAATCTATCCCTGAGAAATATCTACCGCCACTAGCCTAGGACACACTAGCACTGACGGCGCGACGCGACGCGAGTAGACATAATCGACTTTTTTTTTTTTTATACAATGACGGTGGCAAACTAGTTTACGGCATGCCTGATGTTAAGCAGTTACCGTAACCTATGGACACTTGTGACTGCAGAAGAATCACAAGCGGGTTGCCGACCCTTTATTCACTTGAGGATTCGCTGTGTCGGCAGATAGACTTAACAATTTATTATGCCCTCTGTGCGGATGGCTAGAATTTTTTCCACACGTACGCAGTTGAATGCCAAGAGCGATTCTGCGACGCCCCCCTTTACAAGGCGGAGCTGGATCTCGTTGGTTTTAGACGGTAGTCCAGCTTCAATTAGTCCGTCATGTCATACCCGTCCTGTCAAACTGGACAGGGTAAACGCATTACCCTATTTTTTATTTTTTTATGAGCCTATTGAGTGTCCCACTGCTAGACAAAGGCCTCTCCCCGTGATCTCCATGCGTCCCTAGATGCCTCTTCCGCCCAATTGCTGAGGAATACATCCAGGTCGTCCCGCCATCTCCGTCTATGTCGGCCCCGTCTGCGTCGCCCGTCATGTAGCACCCACTTGTTAGCTATACTAGCCCACCTATCTGGATGCATGCGACACACGTGGCTGGCCCAGTCCCACTTGCGATATTATCGATATTCCCACCGTCTCGGCGATGAAACAGTAATTTGTTTTGTCACGATTGTTCTAAACTGATGTCGTTGGTCCTTCAATTCCAAAAGATTAACTTAAGAATCTCTGAATGTCCCTCCGATCGTGAGAGAATCCCTTTGCAAACGGACAATAATTATGCAACCTCTAACCAATTCTATTCGAAGGAGCTAAAGTTCACAGTTCAATTAACCTTGAAAATACGTAAGACTTAGCTAAAGTTATCAATTCATCTTACATCTCGTAAAATCACTCGAGTTATCCGAAATTAAACTTTAACACAACGGAATAAGGGCTTGGACACACGCATACATGAGATGCATTTGTACAGATTTGCATGCAGGATGCGTCACATGTCGGTTCTCACAGCGACCACCAGGACACTGGTGAACAGTCAGCGTAATATTATCTTACCCGGTGAGAAAACTGGAAAGTTATCAATTAAATCTGTGCACATTAGATAGTGATGAAATATAAGGACAGCCAGCTCGTGAAAGTATTGAACATATTTAATATCTTGATTGTAATTTAAATATTAAACGCTAAGGGCGGGTTGCACCAACTTACGATTCCAGGCCGATCAACGTTAAATATGACGCCGGCAGTTGTCATTCCATAGAAAGAAACTTGTCAAACGTTCCGTACATTCGGATACGATTGCCCCCTAAGGCACTGGTCCCACCGCCGGCGAGTAAGCGATGAGCTATCGGCGATTTTGTCGCCCAAGAAACGAACAAAAGATAATCGCTCCCGTGTAAATAAAACAGAGAGAAATATATTCACACTTGAGCGATTATCCTTTGTTCGTTTCTTGGGCGAGTAATCGCCGATAGCTTATAGTATGTAGCCGGCGGTGGGACCAGTGCCTAAGTTATACCCTAAGCTATACATACTACTAGAGGCTCTGTGAGCGTAGAATTCCAGCCTGTTTAAAAAAAAAACAAATTTCCAGAAACAGAATCGACAAAAAAATGTATATGAATGAAATCTTTTATTTCAGGGTTTCACCGACTCACATAAGAGGTGTTTGTTACATTTTAATTAGGTATAAGGTTAGGTTACACAATACAAAGCTTACAATTAGAATAACAATAATTAAATAATATGAACAACAGAATTAAATAATGCATACTGTTTTGAAAATGATACCTTGCCGAGTTTTTTACACCGTTTCTTCTCGAGTCAGAGTTTTCATTCCGAACCGATGGTAGGTATTTAGTAGGTACTGGTAGTTAATCGACATTCATAGATGCAAGTAACATGCCTCAATTGAAGAATAAATAACGTTGACTCATAAATAGAAGAGAAATTGCACAGACCACTCCGTCAATATTTAATTCACTATTGAAATATTTTCTTAAGTTCACCGAAAATATCTTAATGCACAACACAATAAGTATCTAGTGTTTAAAATAACACGTCTAGAAGCTTCATTTAACAATACAATTAGTAGTCCACCATTACCATATGAGTAGAGTTACAATTAAATCGAATGTTTTTTCCAAGATGTAAATCTGGAGTCAAAGTGCAGTTTGATGCTCGATCGCTCTGTATGCAAAGTACTCGCACACAAAGACAGTACCTACAGGAAAACTCGGGATTCAATAAACAGAAGATATCAAAGATTAGCATAGTTTAATAGACTGGATAGATGAACTGAGACCCATTTTAAAGACCGCCATCATTGGTCAAACCGCCTCGGTATTGCCAATGTATGCTGGTAGAATGGGGAATGGATGAAAATTTTAGAAGTGCCTGATTATTTTTTTGGTGATAGGAATAACCTTCCTTAGCACCAGAAAAAAGTTGCAGACTTTTCAGCTGCGTCAATTATTTTTGAATAATATTAACAGTTTCCTCACTTACGTTTTGGGTTTAGGACGGCGAATGAGACACTTTCCTTGATCCATCTCATATTATTACAATTTTTTTTTAAATATCCTGGCGATGACAAATATAGCTGCTGCAGCTATCAATATCATTGCCAGTGTCAGTTTACCACGGATTTGTAAGATATTTTCTTGTAATATGAGACGGATCAAGGAAAGTGTCTCATTCGCCGTCCTAAGCCCAAAACGTAAGTGAGGAAACTGTTTATATTTTTTTCCCGACTTCAAAAAAAAGGAGGAGGTTCTCAATTCAGTTGTATGTTTTTTTTTTTTTATGTGTGTTACCTCAGAACTCCGTTATTTATGAACCGATTCGTACCATTCTTTTTTTAATTGAAAGTATATGCTTCCAGGTTGGTCCCATTGTTTTCAAAACTTCAGTTGAATGATGGGAACCATGAGGAATTGAGGGAACTCCTCAAATATATAAGGCACGCGTGTAGTAATTTCGGTGTTTTCTATTATAACTCGTGTATTTACATCCGGAAATCATAAATTTGGTGAAGTGGAAGTGATGATGAAGACCACAGATGGCTTGTGGAACTTCTCAATGATGTACTTCAAACTATATTCAGTTGAAATAGCAAACAAAGAAGTGCCAAAGGTGATTCTGAGATCCTTGAGGAATTGACGGAAGTCCTCAAATATTATCGGCCCATATACAGCGATTTGGTTTTTTTCTCTAATCAACGTATTAGCTCTCGGAAATCAGTTCATGTGGTAAATTGGAAATTAAATGTGGAAATGTTCATGTGGCTTGGCGGAGTCCTGAATTGAAGTCGGTTAAAACTTTGTTTTTTTTGGGTTCCGTAGCCAAATGGCAAAACCGGAACCCTTATAGATTCGTCATGTCCGTCCGTCTGTCTGTCTGTCCGTCCGTATGTCACAGCCACTTTTTTCCGAAACTATAAGAGCTATACTGTTGAAATTTGGTAAGTAGATGTATTCTGTGAACCGAATTAAGATTTTCACACAAAAATGGAAAAAAAACATAAAATTTTAAGGGTCCCCATACTCAGAACTGAAACTCGAAAAATTTTTATTCATCAAACCCATACGTGTGGGGTATTTATGGATAGGTCTTCAAAAATGATATTGAGGTTTCTAACATCATTTTTTTCTAAACTGAATAGTTTGCGCGAGAGACACTTCCAAAGTGGTAAAATGTGTGTCCCCCCCCCCCCCCCTGTAACTTCTAAAATAATAGAATGATAAAACTAAAAAAAAAATATGATGTACATTACCATGTAAACTTCCACCGAAAATTGGTTTGAACGAGATCTAATAAGTAGTTTTTTTTTAATACGTCATAAATCGTAAACCGCAATTTATTTCACGGAACCCTTCATGTGCGAGTCCGACTCGCACTTGGCCGCTTTTTTAAAGTAAATAATTCAAAAATAATTGACGCAGCTGAAAAGTCTGCAACTTTTTTCTGGTGCGAAGGAAGGTTATTCCAAAAAAATAATCAGGCACTTCAAAAATGTTCATCTATTCCCAATTGTAACTTTGTAAAATGGGCCTCTGCAGGGTAACTGTGTTATTTTTCAAACGCACGTTAGGGCAATCCAACTGTATGTCTTTCTAGTAAACACAAATGTCTAACCGATAGACCAACGAATTTTAACGGGATTTTGACTAGAATAGGTTTGATGGACGTTCGTGACTAAGGGCAGACTTTGAACCGTTACATATTACATAAGGATACTGCAAATATCGAATGTACTAAACATACGACTATATCCTTCCTTTTGTTTATGGATTTGCAATTCACATATTAAGTTATTCGATAAGTAAATGATATAATACCGAGTAAACCTTAGTTACAAAATATATGATTTACTAAATATTGTTGAATGAAATTGTTTATTTATGTTTCCTTCCTAGTTGCAAACTTACTCATATTACGTGTATTTGGTTTACTCATATGAGCAAAATTTAGCAAGCAGGTAAGAGAACTTTCTTTTTACATGTTAATTAAAGACAGACTAAATATTACTCAAGCTTTTAGTAAACCCCCACTGAATCACTCAATTTCATTCCGTTTTATAGTAAACAGTAAGTCTTCCTAAGGTCTATTTGGAAATTGACTTGAATAGTTGAAATAAACCGGCTAAGTGCGAGAATTCGCGCCAGAGCGTTCTATATCACGTGCGGGGTCTCCTATTACGCATGTTACGTTTAAACATTACCTATTTTTTTTTTACTTATAGAACACTTCCCGTTGACCCTAATGTGGGTTAGTTACAATCAACGAACAATCAACGCCTTGCGGGTCCTCTATAACATTATGTTCAGGGTGCTTATGGGCTTGCCTAGGTTCTGTAGCGCGTCAGGCATGTTTGCCGACGCCCGCGTAGATGGTTTCCACGCCATAATGCGCAAAAAAAAATGCGTAAATAAAGCAGAATCCAGGGCAGTCCCAACACACCATACTAAAAATGTTGGGCGACAGATGTGACAGTCCTTTGCAAGGGTACTGGGTGTCGGCACTAATAAACCCTCACTCTGAGCAGGTTTATCGTGTCAACTAAGTCTTTCTCCCACCACCATTGTATTTTAATTTAAAATAATGTCATTTATAATAACTAACCTAGGATAAGTATATATTAACACCATTGTGGACCCCAGCTGTCTTAGTTAAATTAATAATAATAAACTGACAACTTTCTGAGACAATGTCCTTCAAATCTATCTCCGAAGCAGAAACCTATAAGTATCTTGGTATGTCACAGTCATTGGGTATTGAGGGTGAGAGCGTAAAGCGGGCGGTAAAGGAACGCTTCTTTTGTCGCCTGACAAAAGTACATAATAGTCTTTTGTCGGGCGGCGACAAGGTGCACGCCTTCAACGCCTGGGTGATGCCCTTGCACACTTACTCCTTTGGCGTACTAAGATGGAGTCAGACTAAGCTGGATGCCCTGGACCGAAGAGCTCGTGTACTGCTCACTGCGCATCGCATGCTACATCCACGCTCGTCTGTTATGAGACTGTACATCTCGCGGAAGTGTGGAGGCCGCGGCTTTTTAAATGCCAAAGACCTCCACAACCGCGAGGTGTGCAGTCTCAGGGATTATTTCCTAAACAACGAGTGTGGGATGCATCGCGACGCATGATGATGGGAGGCAGTGGACGGAAACTTCACCCCGCTCTCCTTGGCAAACGAGAACTGGTGCAGACTTAAAGTGATGAGCGCCGAGGACCGCAGGGCGGTATGGAGGAGCAAGGAGCTTCACGGGCGGTTCTGCAAGGCCCTCACAGGGCCCGATGCGGATCTGCTCGCGTCGGTGAACTGGCTACGTTTCGGGATCTCTTCGGGGAATCCGAAGGTTTTGTATGTGCAATTGCGGACGAGGTTATCATGACGAACAATTACCGGAGGTATATCCTGAAGGACGGTACGGTCGACATTTGTCGGGCATGCCGTCGTCCCGGGGAGTCACTCAGGCATATTATCTCCGGTTGTGGTCATCTTGCTAACGGTGAGTACTTGCACAGACATAACCTTGTAGCCAGAATTATTCACCAGCAACTTGCTCTGCTATATGGTCTTGTGGTCTCCGAAGTGCCTTACTATAAGTACACACCTGCGCCAGTTCTCGAAAATGGTCGTGCAACGCTCTATTGGGATCGATCTGTCATCACGTACAGGACTATTCTTGCCAATAGGCCTGATATCGTGCTGACAGATCGATCGAAACGCCAGGCAGTGCTCGTCGACATCGCCATCCCCCATGACGAGAACCTCGTGAAGGCCGAGAAGGACAAAGCCAGTAAGTACCTAGACCTGGCTCACGAGGTAACCGCCATGTGGGATGTTGATTCGACGATCATCGTCCCGATGGTCGTTTCGGCGAATGGTTTAATAGCGAAGAGTCTCGACCGTCACCTTAAGAGACTCTCGCTAGATGGCTGGATCAAGGGTCAGATACAGAAGGCGGTACTCCTGGATACTGCGCGGATAGTCAGGAGGTTCCTGTCTCTGTCGCTCTGACAACCGGTAGCTTAGGCCCCGCCTCGCTGCCGGCGGCACCCTAGGTTAGGTTTTTATAATTATTGTATGTTTTGTATAAATAAATAAAATAAATAAATAAATATTACGAGACAATCTTACACAAATCAAGCTAGGCCCACGGTAAGCTCAATAAGGCTTGTGTTGTGGGTACTAGGCGACGATATATATAATAGATAAATACATATAGATACTTATATAACATCCATAACTCATGAACAAATTTTCGTGATAAACACACAAATAAATGCCCTGACCGGGATTCGAACCCGGGACCTCCAGCTTCGTAGGCAGAGTCACTACCAACTAGGCTACGGAGGCCGTTAAATTATGTATTGTTTTATATTTTAATTTTTATATAATTATTGTAAAAACCTAGCTTAAGATGAAATTTAAATAAAGGAGATAATAATAATACCTGCGTTATTTGCCAACTGTACCGATTGTTCGGACAGAGCCCTAAAATGAAGCATGTATCCTATGGACATTAAAAAATCTATATAATTATTGAACCAGCTCACAAAATTTCACAAGAATCTATTGAGAAATGCGACCTCTAGAGGAGAACCACCGGATAGCGTGACATATGGGAATCTGGACATACGTTTCGTTCGCTTCGCTCGCTCGTTCAACAAGCAAGTGGGGACTGGTCTCAGTGAGGCTTCCCGCATTGAGGCATAAACGGCCATCATACTCGCTATCTGACTTGCAGCGGACGCGGTGTCAAGGGGCCGTCGGTCCAGGTCCGTATGAATATGCAAACCGATTACGTCTGTCGCCGTTCAGATGTTTATCGATTTAAATATAGAATAGGATGATTGCTCAAATTATTGAGCGAATGATTAGATTAGGAGCAGATTGGGAATCACCTGATTCCTAACTAGTTTCAGATTATGCTCACGTTAACCACCGAATCTGAATCTTACCAATCTTGCTCTGTACAAATAATAATGTGTCAATATATGATGAATCAAAGGCCGCAAAAATATCTGACACGCTCTTACGGCTCTAGGAATAGAGTTGTCATCAGATATTTTTGCGGCCTTTGTTCCATCATATATTTATGCCGGTGACTGTACATATAACTTAGAAAACCATATTTCAGTTCCATGCCGATTAAACGGAAACTTGGCATTGCTATGTAAATTCGGTGGAAACGACTGGTTAAATACTTAGTTACCTACTAATACATTTCTGTTATAATTTACTTTAAAAACAAAGTATAAACCAACTTCAATTCAGTACTTACTTCGCCAAGCCACAAAGGTACATGAAAATTTCTACATTTCCTTTCCAATTTACCACATGCACTGCTTTCCGAGAGCAAATGATTACAGAAAAAACCCAAGTCGCTATCTGTGGGCTGATAATATTTGAGGAGTTCCGTCGATTCCTCAAGGTCTCAGGATTAACACTTCATTAGTTGCTACTTCAACAGAATCATGTCAGAATCTTTGACGTACTTTACATCTTTGAGGAGTTCCATAATTCATATGTGGTCTTCATCATCAGTTCCACTTCACCAAAATTGCTATTTCCGAGGGTAAATAAACCGTACACGGTTTTTTTGGAAATCAGTCCACAATTGACGGAGAAATCGGGCAGAGAGGGGACCTGCCCGTTCCCTCTCATCCATGATGGCCTGCAGTACCACGGAACGTCATCATCATCATCATCATCACTGCTGGACATAGGTCTCCCCCAAAGAGTGCCAAAGTGACCGGTCCTGCGCCACCCGCATCCAGCGGACTCCCGCGACCTTTACCAGGTCATCAGTCCACCTTGTGGGGGGCCTACCCACGCCGCGCCTTCCGGTACGTAGTCGCCACTCGAGAACCTTTCCGCCCCAACGGCCATCGGTTCTACGTGCAATGTACGTATATAGGGAGATTTATTATATTTTCGGTAAGTGAGCTCATCTATGATCCACGCATGTTTCTGATCTCCAGTGTCCCCGCTACATTAGGGCAGTCATTAGGTAATAGAGATTAGGTGCAAGTGAAGAGAAAGCCCATTACTTAATGATCTGGAGACAGGGAGGAATGCTAATGATCTTGCGCAAGAATTAATTGAGCAGATGGCCAAGCTTCCTATGGGCTAGAGGAGTACCTATATGTACTAATGTTCTATTAGGTAATTAATGTCCTGTTGGGACTGTGGAGAGTATAGTTATACTATTAGCAATAAGCTAGCTTTAGGTCCTTAGGTTAATTCGGCAGCGCACGGCGCAATACGAATTACGAGTGGCACGTTATGAATGAATAATGAACAACTTAGAAAAGTTGAAAAACCCCAGATATTTTCATTTCAAAGTTGAATATCTCAGAACCGGCTGAACCGATTTTGTTGAAATGTAGCTAAGAACCATCGCGATCATGCCAGCTTTTGCATAAAAAAACCGCGTTCAAATCGGTCCATTGGTTTTTTAGGGTTCCGTAGCCAAATGGCAAAAAACGGAACCCTTATAGATTCGTCATGTCTGTCTGTCTGTCTATCCGTCCGTATGTCACAGCCACTTTTTTCCGAAACTGTAAGACCTGCTGTTGAAACTTGGTAAGTAGAAGTATTCTGTAAACCGCATTAAGATTTTCACACAAAAATAGAAAAAAAACAATCAATTTTTGGGGTTCCCCATACTTAAACTTAAAACTGAAACTCAAAATTTTTTTTTTCATCAAACCCATACGTGTCCGGTATCTATGTAATGACATTGAGGTTACTGTGTGTGTGTGTGTGTGTGTGTGTGTCTGTAACTTCTAAAATAAGAGAATGATAAAACTAAAAAAAATATATGATACATTATACCATGCAAACTTCCACCGAAAATTGGTTTGAACGAGATGTACTTAGTAAGTAGTTTTTTAGGGTTCCGTACTCAAAGAGTAAAACGGGACCCTATTACTAAGACTTCGCTGTCCGTCCGTCTGTCTGTCACCAGGCTGTATCTCAAGAATTGTGATAGCTAGAGAGTTGAAATTTTCACAGATTATGTATTTCTGTTGCCGCTATAACAGGAAATACTAAAAACAAAATAAAATATTTTTTAAGGGGGGCTCCCATACATTTGTCCGTCCGTATGTCACAGCCACTTTTTTCCGAAACTGTAAGAGTTATACCTACTGTTGAAACTTGGTAAGTAGAAGTATTCTGTAAACCACATTAAGATTTTCACACAAAAATAGAAAAAAAACAATCAATTTTTGGGGTTCCTCATACTTAAACTTAAAACTGAAACTCAATTTTTTTTTTTCATCAAACCCATACGTGTCCGGTATCTATGTAATGACATTGAGGTTACTGTGTGTGTGTGTGTGTGTGTGTCTGTAACTTCTAAAATAAGAGAATGATAAAACTAAAAAAAATATATGATGTAGTACATTACCATGCAAACTTCCACCGAAAATTGGTTTGAACGAGATGTACTTAGTAAGTAGTTTTTTAGGGTTCCGTACTCAAAGAGTAAAACGGGACCCTATTACTAAGACTTCGCTGTCCGTCCGTCTGTCTGTCACCAGGCTGTATCTCAAGAATTGTGATAGCTAGAGAGTTGAAATTTTCACAGATTATGTATTTCTGTTGCCGCTATAACAGGAAATACTAAAAACAAAATAAAATATTTTTTAAGGGGGGCTCCCATACAACAAACGTGATTTTTTTGCCGTTTTTATAGATAATAGTACGGAATCCTTCGTGCGCGAGTCCAACTCGCACTTGGCCGGTTTTTTTTAATACGTCATAAATCGTAAACCGCAATTTATTTAACGGAACTCTTCATGTGCGAGTCCGACTCGCACTTGGCCGCTTTTTTTATATATTTTTTTTATTATTTTTTTGTTTCGGAGCAACGATGCCACAGACAGACACACAGACAGACACATACACAGACACACAGACACGTCTAACTAATAACACCCCTCTTTTTGCATCGGGTTGGAGGTTAATAATTTACTTTCAAAACAAAGTTTTAACCGACTTCAATTCAGTACTCCGCCAAGTCACATTAACATTTCCACATTTTTTTTCCAATTTACCACATGAACTGATTTCCGAGAACAAAAGCGTTGAATTTTTGACCAATAAACCAAATCGCTGTATGTGGGCCGATTTTTTTGAGGACTTCCGTCGATTCCTCAAGGATCTCAGAATTTGGCACTTCATTGTTTGCTATTTCAACGGAATAATATCAGAATCTGTGACGTACTTATATAGTTTGAAGAACATCATTGAGAAGTTCCACAAGCCATCTGTGGTCTTCATCATCACTTCCACTTCACCAAATTTATGATTTCCGGGTGTAAATACACGAGTTATATTAGAAAATACCGAAATTACTACACGCGTGCCTAATATATTTGAGGAGTTCCCTCAATTCCTCATGGTTCCCATCATCCAACTGGGGTTTTAGAAACAATGGGACCAATCTGGAAGCATATACTTTCAGTTAAAAAAGAATTGTACGATTCGGTTCATAAATGACGGAGTTCTGAGGTAACAAACATTAAAAAAAAAAAAAAAAAAAAAAAAAACATCTGAATTGAGAACCTCCTCCTTTTTTTGAAGTCGGTTAAAAAGCAGCACAGCCAATAATATTTGACACAACAAAGTGCTAAAATATACCTGACACACTTCAAGGGCTCTAAGGGTGGGCTGCACCAACTTACGACTACAGACCGATCAACGTAAATATGGCGTCGGCAGCTGTCATTCCATACAAACTTGTTACACTTTCCGTACATTCGCAGACGGTTTGGTGCTAAATGGTTACTGTAGCTTATGGCGCCGGTGGCAACTCCTTAGATCTCACATGCACATTGCTGACTAATTATTATTTACTAGCTGTTGCCCGCGACTTCGTCCGCGTAGAACTTTTTATCGTCTTAGAAAATGATTTCTCTCAATACAAAATTTGAACCCTCTTTTAGGGGATGATTAAAAAAAAAGTTGATGTGCATTTTCTAGTTTGTGAACAAACAGTCTAAAACCAAAGTTAAAAATCTCATACTTTAAAAATGCCTTGAAATACTCAAACTTTGAACCAATTTTAACACTCTTAGGGGATGAATTTGGAAAAACTCTGAAATCAGTTTTGTAGTCTTTTAACGTACAGAATAAGACCGAAGTTAAAAATCTCTTACTCACACTTTAAAATTTTATTGCTCGCCATTTAAAATTTGAACCCCCTTTTAAACCCCCTTAGAGGTTGAATTTTTCTAATCGCTGAAAGAACTTTTTTCGTAAACTTTTAAGTCTCTAGCTCAAAAAAAGTGTTGCCCATACAAAGCTTTCTTAACCCCCTTAGGGGTGGAATTTTCTAAAACTCTGAAAGTATTTTATTATTAATTTTAATAAGTAACATTTTGAATAGTTTTAAGTCTAGTAAAAAAAAAGTTTTTCCCACACAACACTGGCTACCCTTCTTAATGATCTTAAGGATCCCCTTAGGGATGGAGTTTTCTAAATCGCTGAAAGTTCTTTTTTAGTATTCTAATAAGTAATCTTTTTGCAAAGTTTTAAGTCTAACTCAAAAAAAAGTGTTGCCCATGCAAAGCTTGCTCTCCTTTTTAACCCTATTAGGGGTGGAATTTTCTAAAACGATTTGTGTTCTTTTTTTGTATTTTAATAAGTAATCTTTCTACAAAGTTTCAAGTCTCTAACTCAAAAACATAAACTTTCCCTGATAAAAACTTTGCACCCCTTTTTATCCCCCTTAGGGATAGATTTTTTCAAAACGCTGAAAATCTTTTTTTTTGTATTTTTATAAGTAATCTTTCTACAAAGTTTTAAGTGTCTAGCTCAGAAAAAGTGTTCCCCATACAAACCTTGCACCCTTTTTTAACCCCCTTAGGGAATGATTTTTGTAAAACGCCGAATGTAGTATTTTTCATGTTCTAATAAGTAATTTTTCGTCAAAATTTTAAGTCTCTATTAAAAAAAAATATGTTTTTCCCATACAAACTTTGCACCCTATTTACCCCCTTAGGGGTGAAATTTTCCAAAACGCTGAAAGTACTTTCTTTGTATTTAAATAATCTTTCTACAAAGTTTTAGGACTCTAGCTAAAAAAAATAGTTTCCCACATACAAACTTTACACCCCTATTTTAGCCCCCTATTTTTAGGGGTAGAATTTTCTAAAACACTGAAAGTACTTAATTTGTATTCTGATGACTAATCTTTCTACAAAGTTTTAAGTCTCTATTTAAAAAAAATATTGTTTCCCCCATACAAAATTTGCACCCCTATTTTACCCCCTTAGGGGTAGATTTTTTTAAAACACTGAATCTAGGTACTTTATTTGTATTCTAATGAATAATTTCTCTACAAAGTTTTAAGTCTCTATTTAAAAAAAAGTAGTTTTTCCCATACAAACTTTGCACTCTATTTTACCCCTTTAGGGGTAGAATTTTCTAAAATCCTGAAAGTTCTTTATTTGTATTCTAATGACTGATCTTTCTACAAAGTTTTAAGTCTCTATTTAAAAAAAAATGTTTCCCCCATACAAACCTTGCACCCCTATTTTACCCCCGTAGGGGTGGAATTTTCCAAAACGCTGAAAGTGTTTCATTTGTATTCTAATAACTAATTTTTCTACAAAGTTTAAGTCTATAGCTCAAAAAAAAAAGGTTCTCCCATACAAACTTTGCACCCCCATTTTACCCCCTTAGGGGTAGAATTTTCAAAAATCCCTTTTTATCCCTAGCCCACGTTATAAAAGCAACATACTGTGCAAAAATCAACTCTCTAAGATTAGTAGTTTCGGCTGTGCGTTGATGAGTGAGTGAGTGAGTGAATGAGTGAATAAGTCAGTCAGGACATAGGCATTTATTATGTATAAATAGATAGAAGATAATGAAACTCCCATTCAAATATCTCAAAAAATTATGAAGCTACATCCGTTTTAATGTCGCTTGTTAGAGTGAGAAAACGATGAGGGACTGTGACGTCAATATACTCGAGCGTCATAGTAAAAAACAATCGTTTCATATGAAGGTGCGTTTTGCGGAAAAGGGACAGAACATACCCCCTCTTAAAACTTTGGACTCTTATAACTTAATCATTACCTATATAACCTCTTGCTTTGTTTTTTTCTCCATTTGACTATATTTATTTTAAATTCTTTTTCGAGAAAATACATTATGATTATTTACCATAATTTCGATTCCTGAGCTATAACCACGAACTTCGGAATTCGAAAATATTCGGGTATCTCTATCTCTATCGCACTAACCATACTCGAGTGACAGGGATGCAAATATATGAACATTGAGTATCGGTTTTCGTGGTAGCGCCGCAGGTACTTTGGCTGAATGCGCCGAGCGCGTGCCATTGTCATTAAAAAAAAACAAATTCGTGTTAATTATATTGTTCAAATTTGTTGATTTCATTTATTGAAATTACGACATAAAACGACATTTGCGCATATAAGTTCTCATATCAGAATCGAATATTTTTTTATGGTTTATATTTTAGCATTTGTCTCGTAAAGGTCTATCGTAGACGGGATTTAAATTATTAATAAGTGAAAGGCAAAGCAATTCCGCCATTTTGACGAAAATTTGACGGTTCTTATAGCTGACAGCAGCGTTTGATTTCAATAAAAATAAATGAAAAATTAAATGAAGTCGTATATTTCGGAAAATTAATTAACCGTCGCAGTCGGATAAAAACTATCCTAAGTTGCAGCTAGAATAATAATGTACCTCTATAAAATGTTTCATATTTTTCCGTTCATGGGATGCTGAGAACATTCGAACCGCGCAAAGCTTAGTTTCAAACTGGCTGATTCTTTTTTTAATTTAGAGATTTATTATAAGTGGAGATTATTATTTTGTTTGTGGGCCTTAATATGCCGCTTCGACCAGCAAGTGATCTATTGTGGCAGCCCTTGTTTTAGAGTTCACCGTTATTATTCTATTATACCTCCAGGAAATTCCAGATTCTTTGGGCGGTGATATGTTGCTGACTAATGCTGACATATCGAAGTTAAACCTTTGATCTCGGTATTTGTCTACAACACCAATCGGCAAGCAGATTTGAGATCTTCGGGAGGCTTCATCATCATCATATCAGCCGAAAGACGTCCACTGCTGGACGTAGGCCTCCCCCAAAAAGTTCCGCGACTTTTACCAGGTCATCAGTCCACCCACCTACGCCGCGGGTTAGGAATTTCTAATAGATACTCGAGTTGCCCCCAAAAAAACAAAAGCGTAAACTCTCTATTGAATGATTGTCTCGTGTCTGTCAAACTGCAACCAGAATATCACTAAAGATGAGAAGGACGAGTGTCTTAAAAGCCTATTTATGGTAAAGCAGGTCCATAGTCGTGAATACAAACTGTTGCAGTTTCTTCTTTTTCTATATTTCGTCATCAACATAATTTTAGAAACTCATTAAGGAAATATAGACATGCAATGACAAGTATTTGGACAAATATAGCCAAATGAGTTACTGGTCAAAGGTGGACGTACCTACTTCCTCAGTTAGACGGCTGACTCTTAATTTTAGCGAAATTAACTTTGGCTTTCCCGTTTCCCAACTATCTTCCTGTTTGGTCTCTGTCATGTTACCTGTACCAAAAATAGCTGTTAGGTAACATTCTCTTGTGTACACTTTCCAAACACAGTGACTCTCGTTACTAATACGGAGCGTGCACAGAACTCGGAAGGAAACAAACCGGTCCAGTAAATGATTCATTAATTTCGTTACGAAATTACTCTCAAATTCTCAAATTCGTTACATCATTTACCTTCTCACACGTAATTGTATGACAAATTCATTGATAATCCAGTAAATACAGGATTTATCCTCACTGTAACGTTTCCTGGTCTTTCATTGAGCTTTTTCCATTGAGGTAATCGGGCTGAAACGATGTAAGTACCTAAAACGTTTCCCTCACAGTCAATGAGTTGTTTAATTCCAGTAAATTTTGAATGTAATGAGGTAATAATGATGTAACATACGAAGCAAACAAACAACCATTTAAGGTAAACTTCGTTTAAGGAATAATAAAGTGATGCTAAAACGAATATTTATTATCATCTGACTTGACTTACTTAATGTCCTGTGGCCCCTACATAGATGGGGGGGCAGACGGCTTCCAAAGTGCTTCGCCATTGCGTTCTGTCGTGGGCTACGCGCTTCGCCTCGGACCACGTCGGCCCGATTGCCTTCCGCATTGCACGAACGTCGGGTAGGTCTAAATGTCACTTTTTATATGGAAAATTGACAGTTAAATTGTACCGACGCGCGTTCGAACCGTTACGTGATCACGTAACGCATTGCACGAACGTCGGGTAGGTCTAAATGTCCCTTTTTAGGGTTCCGTAGTCGACTAGGAATCCTTATAGTTTCGCTTTGTCTGTCCGTCCATCCGCGGATAATCTCAGTAACCGTTAGCACCAGAAAGCTGAAATTTGGTACTAATATGTATATCAATCACGCCGACAAAGTGGTAAAATAAAAAGTGTTGTATTTTATTTTATTAGGGTACCTCCCCTATACGTAACGTGGGGAGTGTTTTTTTTTTTCATTTCAACCCTAACGTGTGATATATTGTTGGATAGGTATTTAAAAATCAATAGGGGTTTGCCAAAAACATTTTTTGATAATGTTAATATTTTCGGAGATAATCGCTCCAGAAGTAAAAAAAAGCGGCCAAGTGCGAGTCGGACTCGCACATGAAGGGTTCCGTAAAATAAATTGCGGTTTACGATTTATGACGTATTAAAAAAATAGTACATTACTACAGAGGCCGGGAAGTAAGGGGTTTTCGGCCGAGCACATATAGACGGCCGAGCGTAGCGAGGTCGGATAGTTATGAGGCTGGCAACCCCTTTTCACGCCGAGGTATGTATAGTGCTTTTCTCAAACATGCAATGAAATAAATTACAAAAACTCCGTGAAATCAAACTTTAATTTCTAGAGAAAGTTCTATTTAGTATAGACAAAGTTTTTTGTCGATTTGTTTTGCAATCTGTTAACATTGCTTTCAATTTAGTTTTAGATTTAAACTTCTCTAGCATAATTAGGTAGGTACGTATAAACGATGCTATTTTCAAAAGGTAGGAAGTTTGTTTTAGAAAAAAATGCAAATGAAACTTTAACAAATTACTTAATCGGAGAAACGAAATTTCGAAATATTCCTTATATTTGAAACCACTTCCCGGTGTGCGACTGTAAGTACTACTGTAACTTTATCGCACTCTACTACAGTTAAGCCTGAGTTTGTATCACGGCTTACTTACTCACTTGCCTCCCAAACATGACTGATCGCGAATTCCTCTAAAGAAAAGTTTGACAGGTCATTGCGCATGCGACAGACGGCCACACGCGCTGCCATCCGGTCGCTTTCGCGAGCGAAATTACTAATCAGGTGTCATTGTTTTTTTGCAACAAGAGATGGTGCTGTGACTTGCGGAAGATATTACAGTTTACTCCTGGATTCTGTGAACTTTTGATCACCTTTTATTGTCAAATTTAATCTCCACTTATAATCTCCACTTATAATAAATCTCTAAATTAAAAAAAGAATCAGCCAGTTTGAAACTAAGCTTTCTGTGGTACGAATGTTCTCAGCATCCCATGGACGGAAAAATATGAAACATTTTATATAGGTACATTATTATTCCAGCTGCAACTTAGGATAGTTTTTATCCGACTGCGACAATTAATTTATTTTCCGTAATATACGACTTCATTTAATTTTTCATTTATTATTCTTAAAGTATATCGCCGCCACATCTGTCAGCTAAAAGAAACGTCAAAATCACAGACTAA
Organism: Epinotia brunnichana; assembly: GCA_963854355.1. NCBI lineage: Eukaryota > Metazoa > Arthropoda > Insecta > Lepidoptera > Tortricidae > Epinotia > Epinotia brunnichana. Next base: position 10,341,739 of record OY977956.1, read on the forward strand.
TAAGAAATACTACGGACAAAATGGCGGAATTTCTTTGCCTTTCTTTCGCCTATTAATAATTTTAATCCCGTCTACGATATACATTGACGAGACACATAGGTACCAAAAGCAAATATAAAATTAATAGATTTTGATATGCGAATTTATATGCGCAAATGTCGAATGAATGTCGAATGAAGGCGTAATTTGTACAAATGTAACAACAAATTCGAACAATATAAACTTGGTTTTTTTGAATGGCACGCGCGCGCGCTCTTTGCGTATTCAGCCAAACCACGAAAAACCGAAACTCGAAGTTCGTATATCTGCATTCCTGTCATTTGTTAGTGCAATAGAGATAGAGATACCCGAATATTTTCGAATTCCAAAGTTCGTGGTTTAAAAGAAAATACGGATGTCGGATAGATCTAAATTAATATTGTATGTGTGAATATGGTTAAAATTATTTGGAAATACTATTGTTGTTATTGTTTTAGTATATTTGACTAGCTTTAAGTTTAATATTGTACGTCCGATATGGGCAAGCTGTTGGACTTTATTTTACCCAAAACAACTAAATGTACACAGTTCTGACAATAAAGAAATCTTATTTTATCTTATCTTATCGAAAATAGGGATGTAGACACTAAACAAAATAATCATAATGTTGTATTATCTCGAAAAAAAACAACGCAAGAGGCTATACTCGTATAGGTAATCACTAAGTTATAAGTGTATAAAGTTTTAAGAGGGGGTTTATTGCGTCTCTTTTCCGCAAAACGCACCTTTATAATGAAACGATTGTTTTTTACTATGACGCTCGAGGATCGTGACGTCACGGTCCCTTATCGTTTTCTCACTCTAACAAGCGACATTAAAACGGTTGTAGCTTCGTAATTTTTTGAGATATTTGAATGAGTTTTTCGTTTCTTCTTTCTTTTGAAGTGAGTCTACAGCTACACCTCTATTTGGAAGACAAGCGGAAAGAACCCATACTATCCATACTAATAATCCATACTTCCATATTAATATTATAAATGCGAAAGTGTGTCTGTCTGTCTGTTACCTCTTCACGCCTAAACCGCTGAACCGATTTAGATGAAAAATTGAAATATACAGATAGTTTGAGCCCCGGGGAAGGATAAAGGGTAGTTTTTATATCTGAGGGGCTGAAATTGGGGGTGGAAAGTTGTATGGAGCTACTTAAACTGCTGCACCGATTTAGATAAAATTTTGTATATAATTAGTTTGAGTCCCGAGGAAGGTCAAAGGATAGGTTTTATCCCGGAAATCATCCCCTAAGGGGGTGAAAGGGGGGTGGGGGGGGGGGGGAATTTGGATGTAATATATTTTGATGAAATTTGTTGTAGATATAGGTAAAGTCCTGGGAAAGGACATGGGATAGTTTTTACCCCAGAAATCATCCCCTAAGGGGGTGAAATTAGGGGTAAAAATTCGGATGGAACCCATTTTAATACAATTTGGTAAAGAGATAGTTTGAGTCCTGGGAAAGGACATAGGATAGTTTTTATTTCGGAAATCACTCCCTAAGGGGGTGAAATGGGGGTGAAAATTTGGATGAATCCCGTTTAGATGAAATTTGGTATAAAGGTCGTTTGAGTCCCGAAGAATGACATTAGATAGTTTTTATCCCGAAAATCATTCCCTAAGGGTATGAAATAGGGGGTGAAAGTTTGGATAAAATCCATGTACCTAGATGAAATTTGGTATAGAGATAATTTGAGACCCTTCGAAGGATATAGAATAGTTTTTGCCTCGGAAATCATCCCTTAAGATGGTAAGTAGAAGTTTGTTTGCATTATATTTTCTAAGTATAAGTTCTACGCGGACGAAGTCGCGGGCAACAGCTAGTCTTTAATAATTTACTTTAAAAACAAAGTTTTAACCGACTTCAAATCAGTAGCCAAATTGCTTCAAGTTTGCCCATACAATCGGAACTGGATTTTGGTGACAAACGGGACCAATCTGGAAGTATTTGCTTTCAAACAAATTTTTCAAATCGGCTCATAAATTACCGAGTAAAGGATGACTCACGCTAGAACGGGCCGTGCCCGGCCCGGACCGTTTTCTAAGTAAAACGACAGCGTTTTTGCGCGGCCGAGCCAAACCCAAGTCCGGCCGAGCCACGGCCGGGCCGTGCCGACACCGAGCCGCTTCCGAGTTTCAGCTGTGTCTCGGTCTTTATGGCTTGGCCGCGCAAAAACGCCGTCGTTTTTCTTAGAAAACGGCCGGGGCCGGACTCGGCCCGTTCTAGCGTGAGTCATCCTTTATCGCGTAACAAACACAACAACCTCCTCCTTTTTTCAAGTCGGTTAAAAAGCATGATATTGACACATAAGACGCAAATCATTAAAAAATCATTGAACGTTTCCTAACACCCACACGCATAAATACACACGTTATTTAGGTACCTCATCAATCGATCGAGCGTCGATCGATCGGGATTCATACAATTGCAAGAACAATTAATGGAGCTTCGATCGACCGACAATCTATCGATTAATCTGATAAGTAATACTATATTTACTAAGCAATACATACCTACCATTGACCATTGTAATTTTATTGTGGGACATAAATATGACCTATTAATTGGCTCCAATTATAATTAGTGCCACGTGTGACAAACTTCACAAAACAACGTAATAAAAAGCAGGCTTAACCAATTCTAGTTAACAAGTTAACATGTTGAAACGCTTGACATAAAAATTAAAATAATTACAAAACGCGCCTGAGATGAAACGCTGCTTATTATAATTAAGTGTTGCAGTCAGACCTTGCTATTACTTTACGCTTCGCGGGTAAACACATAGTAATGAGGGCGCGTCGTATTACTATAATGCGTATACGCATTGCATATGAATGAACCGACTAATATTGTTAGGTCGTGTGATAGGGCTCCATATCCAACCCTTACCAAAAGGAGAGCACTGTAATTGCTGATAGTTCTACATATGAACTAAAATTTGCACGCTGAAGTGGCAGTGGTGGGGCTATGTTTGCCACAGCACCGACTGTTGAAGCAGACGAGTTCAGAAGTGGAGATCACGTTTGGGCAAGCATAGTGTGGAAAACCCTGCGACTCTTTGGATGATCTTAGGAGGACTGTGGCAGTCGCTGGATGGGGGAAGCCTAGGATGGAGAGATCATTGGTGCAGTGTAAAAGAGGCCTACATTCAGCAGTGGACGAACTATGCCTGACAATGAAGTAATCGCTGGTGGTGGATGGTCGCTGGGCATACGAGTACTACATATCATTACGTATCAACCCACGAACACACTGCAAATTGACATTTTCAGAAGCAACTTATATTTGTCAAGTTAGTGTATTGGCCTTTCTATCAGATTTTTACCAGACCAACTGTTGGATCGTAGATCGTTCAACGCCGATCGATCATCGATCGATTCATAATTAGAATTCTTCATCGATCGACGGTCGCAAGACAGAACAAGACCATTGTTTGGTTATATTATATGACAGCTGCGTTTGATGAAGCTTCTCAACCTCTATATTCTTTACAAAAGTTAAACTGATAAATAAATTTTGATAGAGCAGGGCAAAACTAGTAGATACCTACAACATTTTAATGTCATGATACTGTATCCAAAATCGACACAATAAAACAGAAATTAGGTATTCTTCATATTGTTTACTTCAAAAACAAAGTTTAAACCGACTTCAATTCAATACTTCGCCAAGCCACATAGGTACATAAACATTTCCAAATTTCCTTTCCAGTTTACCAACTGCTTTCCGAGAGCAAATGCGTTGATTATTACAGAAAAAACCCAAGTCGCTATGTGTGGGCTGATAATATTTGAGTTCCGTCGATTCCTAAAGGATCTGAGAATTACCACTTCATGAGTTGCTACTTCAACGGAATCATGTCAGAATCTTTGACTAACTTTACATCTTTGAGGAATTCTATAAGTCATCTGTGGTCTTCATCATCAGTTCCAATTCACCAAAATTGCGATTTCCGAAGGTAAATAAATACACGAATTATTATAGAAAATCACTACATGCGTGCCTATAAAATTTGAGAGTTGCCCTCAATTTCCCTGGGACCCCATCATCAGATCCTGATTTGGTGACAATGGGACCACCTCGGAAGTATACTCTTTCGAATAAAAAAAGAATTTTGGAAATCGGTCCATCATTGACGGAGAAATCGGCGAACATACCTACATAAAAAAAATACATACAGTGGAACATATAACCACCTTTTTTGAAGTCGATTAAAAATTAATTAAGCGTAAACTAAATTAAAGAATTAAAGAATTCAAGTTCATTAACATAACAATTTTCGCAATCTTTTCGTCATAATGTCTTTAGTTAAAAGAATTGAAACTGATTCTGCTTTCAAATCCTATTTATTTGCTCCGGTTGCAACAGTGTACATTGTCTATTCACTGCAATAATAGGCAAAGTGTTGACTGTGTGCTAGTAAGGTTAATGACGTGTGGCAGAATCAAAACATGTTTGTCTATGTGTGCACAGCTGGGTTGCGAGGTTCATCTGAGGAGATATGTTTAAAGAGAACTTGAAGCGAGTATGATATTGTTTTTAATATCACGATTGTTGCAATCAAGCGTGGCTGATGCTAAGCAGAAACCATAACGAAACCTATGGACGTCGATCCTTTATTGATTTGAGCAGTGTATTTTACACAACACATCCTCGGGAACTCTGGCAACCTCACTCACTATCAGACACAACGCCACGTACCTAAAGAGCAAGTTTATGATATTTTCAGTGATAGCGGGATTACATGTAGGTAAGTATTAGTAGATTATTAACTCAGCAACGAAGCACACACAACCCAAAAGTAACAGAACATGTAACCTAACAGGTTGACGCGGATTTAATCCACTAGAAGGGTTTATTAACCAACGGGTGTTTGGCTCCAGAAGTTCATTGGATTGAAGTGAAAACGTCATAAGTAGTTCGAAGGTAAAATCGGGAACCTTTCAACCGAGACTGTTTTTGTATTTGAAGAAAATATACGACTCGTTTGTTCAATAGATCATAGCCTGCTTTCTGATTTAGTGCATAATTGTATTCCATCGTATTTTCTTGGAAACTTTCGTATTTGTCATGCTATTTCAGTCAACCTCAGTACTTTTTGTACTGTGACCGACTGAAATAGCAAGACACGTTCGTCCGTTTCCGTGAAAATACGACGGAAAATAATTATGCACTACATCTGTACTTACTTACTACGACTACGTAATAGACGTACGTATGTCGATAATTTAAATTGTACAATTAAATAATGATTCATGAATCCATTAAGGGTCTTATTATTCTGATTTGAGTAAGTACCATAAGCCTAGTAATACACAATCTTCTTGTTAATTCTGATAGAGACCTTGTATCTAATGTAATGGATATGAATATTTTTAGGGTTCCGTAACCAAATGGCAAAAAACGGAACCCTTATAGATTCGTCATGTCTGTATGTCTGTCTGTCCGTCCGTATGTCACAGCCACTTTCTTCCGAAACTATAAGAGCTATACTGTTGAAACTTGGTGAGTAGATGTATTATGTGAACCGCATTAAGATTTTCACACAAAAATCGAAAAATAACATTAAGTTTTAGGGGTCCCCATACTCAGAACTGAAACTCAAAAAAAATTTTATCATCAAACCCATACGTGTGGGGTATTTATGGATAGGTCTTCAAAAATGATATTGAGGTTTCAAATATCATTTTTTTCTAAACTAAATAGTTTCCGCGAGAGACACTTCCAAAGTGGTAAAATGTGTGTCCCCCCCCCCCTGTAACTTCTAAAATAAGAGAATGATAAAACAAAAAAAAATATATGATGTACATTACCATGCAAACTTCCACCGAAAATTGGTATGAACGAGATCTAGTAAGTAGTTTTTTTTGAATACGTCATAAATCGTACACTGCAATTTCACGGAACCCTTCATGTGCGAGTCCGACTCGCACTTGGCCCCTTTTTGTAATGTTGTTTTCATTTAGTGACATTTAGTTCTTTTAAACTGCAACTTCCAAATAATTGTTGTTGTAAGATTTTTTTTATTGTAAATTATTGATTGACATGAATAAGTGCCCTTGTGGCCTATTTGCAGAATAAAATAAATGTTTGATTTGATTTTGATATGATTTGCAATAAGGAACCACATAGGTACCAAACCACGAGTAGTTAGTAAAGCGTCACGATCCTGATTTTTTGTACGTGTTAAGTATAGCTTACTTAAAGCTTTGGTGTTTAAAAACAGACTGTGTCTGCTTTTCAAAATAAATATACCAAAACATTAAACTTATCGATATACCTACTAGGGATATCCCCTTTTATCAATGAAGACAAATGGAATCGCGGCACTGCACTCGGCATATCGCCGTCATTAATTCAAGTGGAATTGAGCAGTTATAAGTCACGCACACTGGATTTTCCTACATCGCATTATTCATATGACAGTTTTCTATATATTATTCTCGCGCGATGCTCCCGGGTCGCTGACCGCTCAGACAATACGAAATGACAATATTGACTCGACAAGAGGAGCGATATCGCAAACAAATATGTGCCCAAATGATAGAATGTATCGGGATGGGTGACCTCCAAGTGTTTGATCTTAGAAGTACTTGCAGCTAGATTTATTTGAACAGACAACTTATTTTATCGAGTGTAAGAATTTAATACAGCTACGATTGCAACGAACAACTAAACATGCTTTGGGATTTGTTTTAATCTGCAATTATAATCATATCCATACTTTATATTAGAAGTGGGTACGATCGAAACTCTCTCTGTTTATAGTATTGATAATTGAGATAATTTTAGTTCTGGGACAGGAAATAAGATATTTTTTATTACCTGAGATGGTGAAATGGGGGTGAACAAAGGATTAGAAGAAGATGCGAGGGACTTAAAATTCGATCTTGAAAAATTAAGGTCACTAAGTAGGTATTCAAGTGCTTCAACAAGTGCTTTTTAACGGCCTCCGTAGCCCAGTGGGTAGTGACTCTGCCTACGAAGCTGGAGGCCCCGGGTTCGAATCCCGGTCAGGGCATTTATTTGTGTATTTATCACGAATATTTGTTCCTGAGTTATGGATGTTATATATGTATATAAGTATCTATATGTATGTATCTATTATATATATCATCGCCCACAACACAAGCCTTACTGAGCTTACCGTGGGCCTAGGTTGATTTGTGTAAGATTGTCCCGTAATATTTATTTATTTAATTTAATTTATTTTATTCAAGCGACACTGCCGCGAAAACAATCATCATGAAGGAGGACTGCCGAAGAGTTTGAAACATGTCGCCCGTAGCGACATTTAATACGTGAGTTTATTATTGTTAGTGGAATTACATTAGTGTTATTCTCTAGTATGGTTGATCGACCACGAAACGACATTAGTGTTATTCTCTAGTATGTTTGATCGACCACGATACGACATTAGTGTTATTCTCTAGTATGGTTGATCGACCACGATACGACATTAGTGTTATTCTCTAGTATGGTTGATCGACCACGAAACGACATTAGTGTTATTCTCTAGTATGGTTGATCGACCACGATACGACATTAGTGTTATTCTCTAGTATGGTTGATCGACCACGATACGACATTAGTGTTATTCTCTAGTATGGTTGATCGACCACGATACGACATTAGTGTTATTCTCTAGTATGGTTGATCGACCACGATACGACATTAGTGTTATTGTCTAGTATGGTTGATCGACCACGATACGACATTAGTGTTATTCTCTAGTATGGTTGATCGACCACGATACGACATTAGTGTTATTCTCTAGTATGGTTGATCGACCACGATACGACATTAGTGTTATTCTCTAGTATGGTTGATCGACCACGATACGACATTAATTTGAGAAGGGAGAAGTCGATGGGGTGGAATTGTCTCTCATGAACCTCCACGATATCCAATATATCCGTGACCTAAAATGCAAATTAAGGGGCTTACAGCTCCCAATGACCTTCGATTTGTTACTGTCCGTTTTTTCGTGTTTTTTGTGGCTTACCGTATTAACAACAACGAGGTTTACCGAAATAGTGTCCAATATTTACTTCAAAACTCACCGTTTTCGAGATATTATATGGCACCAAACTTTAGCAGTTTTAGGCCAAAAAACCAGTTTATTGGGCGTAACTTTTGTGAAAATGAGTTAAAAATAAAAATCTCTCTTGGGTTGTTAGAGACGTCAATAAGGAACAGTTACATGTAAATTTCATATATAAAAGTGCATAAACAACATACTAATATCGAAAACAGAGCTTTTTTGGACCATGTTTGAATAAATCATAATAGTACATTATGATACAAGTGAGGTATGTTGATCATTACATCAGAGGCGATATCATACGACGTTTTTCAACACATTTACGAGGAAAAAATCCTTTTCATAAAATGAACATGTTACAGGCTCTTAAGTTGTGTCCTTTAGTTATTGATGACAACAGGTTTTTACTCACATATTTGTACATCTCCAAGAATGTACAGTGGCGTCAATTCTATTTATCACTTTTCTATTCACTACGAGTCAACATTTTTAACAATAACCAAACACGCATCGTCAATGTTTACAAATATTTGTGAAATTACCTATACCTAATGGCGCGCAACTATTTTTTTTCGTGAAGTTCGCGCAGTGCGCCCGCAGCGAGGCTTAGATGAAATCTCTAATTTAAACAGCCAATACAAAATAAAATAAATATTTTCTTATTCAATATAAATTCATGTAAAATGTTATCAAATGTAAATAGTTTTACTAAATGAAACGTTTCTATATCATATCGAACAAGAAATAATCAATTAATCCACAAGAAGGATTTAATTTGTTTAGTCGAGTAAGAATCCATTTGCTGAGAATTAAAAACAAACCTGTATAACCCGGTCAATTTAAGAATGCGCCGAGTCCATTCATACACCTTGCTGCAAAGTGCCAACGTGTCTTAATCGGGATATAAACATAACTACACGATTGTCGTAATGTTATTAAACACGCGTGTTTAATACCCAGGATTATGAGCCCAAAAGCGGCACAATAAGAGGGCACGTTACGAGCAAATGTGTTGAAAAAAAATATGTGTACTTTTTTTTCTAAAAAACTCTCTTGCAAAAGTAGATAAAGGATTGAAGAACCGATGAACGTTTGTACTATAAATATATCTATTGTTATGACGGAGGAATATCAACTCAAAACACATCAAAACTAGTCAATTAGCGCTTGGAGCCCCTTAATACGAACTGTCACTTAAAATGCATATCTAATGTTTCAATTACGTTTAGAAGCATAACGCTCAGAAAAAGCGAATAATCTCATCATCGGCTGCAATCTCATTACTGCACTTGTACAATTATTGCACAATAGAAGGCCGGCACACGCCAGAACAATCTCTCATGTTAGTGCTCACCGGCCGTGATTGTGGGTGTAGCTAGCTGTTAAACTCGCAGATTTGCCTGTTTGTTTTTCTTGGTTCACTGTAGCAATGTACAATTTGCAGAATATTCTCAAAATTATAAAAATTATGAGATTTTCTGAAAATTTTCACGAGAACTCAAGCCAAGTTTCCGTTTAGGAAGTTCCATGAAGGCAACATTTAATTTTGTAAGGATAATGATATAAAATTACCGAGAACTTTCCACATAGAAAGTTTCGCAACTTTGGTAATTTCTCGTCGGTGCATTGCTAGTTCTGTGGCACTTGCTACTTTTGACTGTTGGGCGATGACAGAAAATTTAGACTTTGCCAGAAATAGAGCAGTTTATCTTTCGTCCCAGAAAAAATAACAGTACTACTTCCGTGTAACAGCGTTTTATTTACATTATCATTTATCAGTGACGAAGAATTAGAATTAACTTAACATCTAGCTAATTTGTGGTAGATGCTTCCAAAATTGACAGAAAATTGCAAACATTAACAGGTAGGAAATACTTTGAAGAGGGATTATCAGTGTCACAGATACCTATCGTCAATGACAAATTCCACTTTTTAAACAAACTCATCAGAGACACAATTCGTGCCGGCTGAACTCTGCAGTTCAGTTCGGACTTGCATAGATGTTTTAAATAGTTCCTATGGCGTTGGGCTCGATGAGATTTGTCGTTGTTTTTAAGGAGTACCAACCAACCCAGTACTCAAACTCAATTTCGGCTCAAACAGGCTCCTGCAACTTAACCTCAAATTAAACGGACACATATTAAATACACAAGCATGTTAAATTTAAGCTAGCAACACAAAAACAAACAGCTTCACTTTACTATTAGTGCAGAAAAACCCCAGCCAGCGGTAACTGACACTGGCCGGTAGGAATTTCTAACGAGCAATCACGCTCGCTAAGAAAAAAGTTAAGATTCTATTTCGCGCGCTTCCGCGCCCTCGCGTGATGAAAATGATGTATCGACCAGGCGGCTTTCTTTCACTTTCCGTAGAGAATAAATCGTTTTCATTTTACTGTTCCCGGTTTGTTTTTATTTAAGTGGTTACCGTCACTTACTGTAAACTAATTGCTGCTGTGGAGCTAGGTAGTGTTTGAACCGAAAAGGTTTGTGGTTTTCTTTCTAATAAGTCAAATGAGGCACTTTTGAATCGAAGCACGGAGGAAGTTCTCATTTCATCTTGATCTCAGAACGAACTTGTAGCATAACCCTTGATTAAACAGGCCTCAAAGTCACTGAAGTAAGACAGGAATCAAAGAGTTATGGAATCAAATATGATTCCAGAACTTTATACGGTCGCATTTCATTGTTTTCATGAAATTTCAGTACTATACTATTCTCTGGCATAAAATTTGTAAGGGAGAAACAATAAAACGGATCTGCGAAAGTGGAACGAGAGATTCCTGGATCCTGGAGAACATCAGAAAATACTCGATGCTGAGATTGACCCTCAATGAGATGGGTTCATGAGTGGCAAGAAGTAGCCGTAGAAGAATTGTGACAAATGTCCCAAATATTGTACCAGACATCGTACAATATTTGGGACATTTGTCACAATTCTTCTACGGCTACTTATAGCCACTCAGTAGACAAGTGAAACTACAGATGTCCACATCTCGTCACTTCCTCATCGGACCCAGGATGCTTTAGAATGTTATGCTCGTGCGCCACAACAGCGAAGATAGACTATTGTAGTAAAGGATTTAGCTAGTCTATATTTAGTAAACTTGCCCCAACGTCCCGTCGAACTATTTTTTCCGTCGGCGGCCATGTTTGTAAACGGTGGCGTTCGTGAATGAATTTCAAACGGTTTCCGCAATTCGGCGGGAACGCGGTTCGTACGCAAACATCGGTCATCAATTACATATGTGTAGGTAATCCATAGTAATATTATAAATGCAAAAGTCTGTCTGTCTGTTACCGCTGTAGTAAGAAGAAAGAACTCGATGGGGTTGCATTGTCTGATGGTTGATGAAGCTCCATGCCACATCTGGCTAACCGCTGAACCGATTGAGATGAAATTTGGTATGAAGATAGTTTGAATCCCGGGGAAGGACGTAGGATAGTTTTTATCCCGGTAACATCCCTTAAGGGGGTCAAATGGGGGTGAATGTTTGTATGGACCTACGATATAAACGAGCTCCACGCGGACGGAGTCGCGGCTCCAGCTGGAAGTGTAATCATGATTACAGTTATAATTTTAGTGTAAGTACTTATTATACTAAGTAATTTACAATCGTAGTTAGGTGTTCGAACTCTGAGCTCCTCCAATTCTAATGCTGACTCTTAAAACCCATTGCACATTAACTTTTAAAACGATAGGACATTTGTGTTGGGTTCACTGTCATTTTCACTCGGAGTACTCGTACCTACAGTATTTAGTTATCTATGTTCACGAACCTCTCCGTCTCAGCGTTATCCCGGTTGCATCCTGGAAGAGCCAAGGATATGCCAGCTACCAACTTCATTCAAAGAACAGGCGTAGGTCTTGTTTTTTAACAGACTATAAAAAAAGCGGCCAATTGCGAGCCGGACTCGCCCATGAAGGGTTCCGTAAAATAAATTGCGGTTTAATATTTATGACGTATTAAAAAAAACTACTTACTAGATCTCGTTCAAACCAATTTTCGGTGGAAGTTTGCATGGTAATGTACATTATAGGTTTTATTAGTTTTTCATTCTCTTATTTTAGAAGTTACAGGGGGGAGGAAACACATTTTACCACTTTGGAAGTGTCTCTCGCGCAAACTATTTAGTTTAAAAAAATATATATTAGAAAATTTAGAAACTTCAATATAATTTTTGAAGACCTATCATAGATGGGACCCCACACGTATGGATTTGATGAAAAAAAAATTGTTTCAGTTCTAAATTTATTGTTTTTTTTATTGTTGTGTGAAAATCTTAATGCGGCTCACAGAACTCTACTTACCAAGTGTCAACAGTATAGTTCTTATAGTTTCGGAAAAAAGTGTCTGTGACATACGGACGGACAGACAGACATGACGAATATCCATAAGGGTTCCGTTTTTTGCCATTTGGCTACGGAACCCTAAAAAGGAGGAGTCGACTGCTATAGCACCTTCCAACCCAGAGGATATCCAGAGTCCAAACCCCGTTGGAGTCAAACTTGACAAAGTTTCATGTTACTTATTCCAGCATGCCGTTTTAAAATGAGAACCAAACTTCTTTGTATGGAGAGTCGACTTGAGTCGCGATTGCTGGGGACTCTTAAGCCGTCACAAGGCATTTAAGTTGTGATGTGAAAACTATAGTCGTTATTAAATTTTAGCAATCAGCTAAGGCATATTACCCTGAGAACTTTACGGTTTCGCTCTATGAAAACACAACAATATATCGATATCAGCCATATTTTTACACCAAAAAATAGGTTGGGTAATTTGACTAAATATTCATTAATAATCCACCTAAATTTAATACCGATACGTTAAAAAATTATGAAAAGTAATCTTCATAAATTCCGTAAAAATCAGGCGAAAATGGTATAAACTTTCTTTACTTTACAATTGACTACGTCTATATACGTTCTTTGGGATACGCGCATAATCCACTTATTTTTGTTAATGAATAAACCTTTCTATAGGCCAGATAATATTCAATATTATCTCAAGGTCGTAAAATATTTAATTAAAATGCCGTTATTTCCTGATGCAATTATTTTTGGATTCAGGTAGTAAGTCTCCAAATTTGTGTACTCAAACATGTTTTTATTATAAAAATACTGATAGCATTTTTGCTTGCGGGTTAATTTTTTTTCCTAACTTCCGGTCCATAGAATTATTGATTTCAATAGTAAAAGTTGTTTAAAATAACATATTAAAGCCGTATACAAATAATTAGCCTGATATTGAATTATTTCCAAAAAAACCGTAATTTTCTCAGGGTATATTAATTTTGTGGTCGAACGATTTAAACAGTCATTTTGTTAATTCCCGGCAGTTGTTGAATAAAACCACAACTTATTTTATTAAGTAAGTACCTACCTAATAAATTATCCTCTATTCAATGAAATAATTTTACGTAATTTTCCGTATCTTCAAAGCATTGCGTTTGGGTCAAGAGCTCGATTATTGGCAATGCGTACGTCAATCCAACAAAAATTTGTCATGCATGGCATTGTAAATTCAATGAGTTTAATTTTCCTGATAAATTGCGGTTATTACGCAAAACTAAACTTGATAATTTAAAAACATGTTTTAAAATACAATTTGTTTAGTTTGTTAAACGGCTAGTTTTAGAAACTAGGTTTCGTCTTAATCGTTTGAGCCGTTTAAACAAAAATTACATAACATTAGCGCAAATGTAGTACCGACACGACCATACAGCCTGTATGTTTAATATTACCTCAAATTGTAACCATACATAGTTTTTAGTACTATGAACCGATATTATAAGAAAGCGTAATTCTTTTTGAAAATTTATCGTGTAGCAATGTAATGCTTACACTCATTTGACACGCGGGTTACTTGTGACAGCTATGACGTCACATCAGTAAGACAATGTAGTAAACCATTGCGTGCTGAATTATTTTATAAGGAAAAAAAAGTTAGTAGTTAAGAAAAAAATCTTGCAATATCGGTTCATAGCGCTAACACCTATAATTATATTCTGGTTACAATTTGACGTAATATTAAAAATACACGCTGTATACCGACAAGTGAGGAAATCTGGGCGTCAACAGTAATCAGAGGGGTAATCACGTAACGTTCTGAACGCGCGTCGGTACAATTTAACTGTCAATTTTCCATATAAAAAGTGACATTTAGACCTACCCGACGCGCGTACAATGCTTTACGTGATCGACCTGCTGACGTCAAAGTACAAAATACCGCAATGACCAATATAGCTGCTGCAGCTGTCAATATCATTGCCAGTGTCAGTTTACCACGGATTTTTAAGATATGTTTTTGTAATATGAGACGGATCCAGCAAAGTGTCTTATTTGCCGTCCTAAACCCAAAACGTAAGTGAAGCAACTGTTTAATATTTTTCAAAAATAATTGACGAAGTTGAAAAGTTACAACTTTTTTCTGGTGAGAAGGAAGGTTATTTCTATCACCAAAAAAAGTCAGGCACTTCTTTTTTTTTTTTTTTTTTTTCATCCATTCCCAATTAACTCACTAGTTAATTCTTAATTGGCACTCAGTTTTTTGGATTTCGTGGTTAGCTCCATGGGAGAAGTTGTTCAGTATGACCATCTTATTCGCATTTGATCATTCCGGATTTTGACCCCGAAAACATAGGAACGGTAAAGGTAATCTAATCGTGCAAATCTATTTTCATCAGTTTCAATTGGTACATACAACAATATGGTACCTACCTGCCATCAAGTTGATCTGATTATGGACCCAGAAAGTCAAAGGAAGACTTTGGTTTTAAGGCTTGTTACATTATTTGTCTGAAACATCTTCTCAAGTCATCAGTATTCCACTAAAATAGCCGATAAGAAACCCTAATTTCAGTACATGCCAGCTTTAATCAGTATCAATAACAAGATTAACAAGTAAATAAGTACCTACCTACAATATAGGATACGGGACTGTACTTTGAGAAGTGACAAGGCGGAGAGATAAGATTTAGTCTTGTTTGTCCAACAACGTAAATGTTAGATTTCTTGCTTAATCGATAAATCTTGAACAGAGGAAAGAGGCGAGCTATTTAACATTCAAATCAATTTCGAATCCTTCATCTTCCTTCTATCAAAGAACTCGGAATAAATCTAAAGCGTTAGGTGCCAGAGATTGAAAATGTAACGTGGTATCACGTACTTACCTAACTCATTGTATAGTAACTACGCTACGTCAGGTACTTATTTATTAATTTGTTTCATCTTTATTGCACAAAATACAAAATAAAATTTACAAATGGCGAGCTTAATGCCAAATGGCATTCTCTACCAGCTATCTACCATTGGGCTGTGGGCTAAACAGAGACTTTTAAAGGGTAAGTACTAATAAGGTAAGGTAAGGTTACTTATATCTAAATGCCACTTTTTGTATGGGAAAATGACAGTTGAGTTGTCCCAACGTGCGTTCCAAAAGTCACGTGATCACCCCTCTGGAGTACGGTACCAACAAGGAACAACACTGTGTCCCAAGCACTCAACCACCATGTCCCATTCACTGTGGAAGATTTTTTGATTGGTTTAACTTAGAAGTTTGGTTTTTTCACAGCTCCAACGAACTGCAGATCTGAATATTTGATAGTTATTTGAAATTGTTATCCGTTCGATAGTAATTTCATTGATTAAAAGGGTTTAACAGACATGATGAAGTTTTAGCATTTACAGTCGAATGTAATCTCCAAGCTACGTTGGTATTTTGCTTGGAACTCAAGCTATCGTTCTAAATCTTCATTGACGTCATACTTTCCGATTTTTCATAAGAAAATATTTCTATCCCACAGACAAAGGTTTATCTTATCTGTTCACGTGATATCGAATATCAATTAATGTCATGGCGAGAGATTATTCTTTATTGAAAACATCCATGTACCTATTTACTGTGGCTATGTGCGACTGGCAGTGGCTGAATGGGGGAACCCCACAGGATTCAAAATTATGGCGCAATATACAGCCTGTATTTTTAATATTTCCTCAAATTGTAACCAGAGGGCCTACCGCGAAAGGCATTCGAAGTTTCCCCTCTCTGTCATACTTACGAGTTCGTACATAAGTGCGACAGAGAGGGAAAACTTCGAATGCCGTTCGTGGTAGGCCCTCAGTAGGTCGATCACGTAACGCATTGTACGAACGTCGGGTAGGTCTAAGGGCGGCCACATACACTCGGAATTCCGTTCAAAAATTTCGATTCGGAATATCGATTCGGAATTCCGCAAATACAACACACACATACGCGTTATTTCAGTTCGGAATTCGGAATTCGGAAGGCCGTACGGAAACCGAATGAAAATTCCGTGCGTCTGTGGCCGGCCGTACAAGATGTATGGATAAGTTGCGTTCGGAACGGTTTATTTCCGTACGGAATTCCGAACGCACAGGCCAGCATACGGAATTTCGAATCGGATAAAATTTCGAACGGAAAAATACTAATTGTATGTGGTTGGTCCATAGATTGGTAAGATTATCCCGAATCGATATTCCGAATCGATATTCCGAATCGATATTCCGAATCGATATTCCGAATCGATATTCCGAATCGATATTCCGAGTGTATGTGGCCGCCCTAAATGTCACTTTTTATATGGAAAATTGACAGTTAAATTGTACCGACGCGCGATCAGAACGTTACGTGATTACCCATCAGATGTATGTAATAGGGCTATGAACCGATATTGCAAGAAAATGTTAAGTTAGTCTTAACTAACAAAGTATATCTAATTTTTGAAAATTTATGGAGCAGCAATGTATTGCGTACACTATTGACACATGGAAGAAGCGGGTCACTTGTGACAGTTGTGACGTCACGTTAGTAAGACAAAGTTGTGATACATTGCGTGCTGAATTATTTTATAATAAAAAAAAATTGTTACCTAGTTTAAGAAAATTTTCTTGCAAAATCGGTTCATATCCTTAACACCTACGTCTGGTTACAATTTGAGGTAATATTAAAAATACACGCTGTATACTAAATTCAATTTAAAACCCCGACTCAACAAACAGCTAAGTGAGCTAAGAACCATCTCGACAGACAAAACTTTCAATTAAAAAAAGCGGCCAAGTGCGAGTCGGACTCGCACATGAAGGGTTCCGTGAAACAAATTGCGGTTTACGATTTATGACGTATTAAAAAAAAACTACTTACTAGATCTCGTTCAAACCAATTTTCGGTGGAAGTTTGCATGGTAATGTACATCATATATTTTTTTAGTTTTATCATTCTCTTATTTTAGAAGTTACAGGGGGGGGACACACACATTTTACCACTTTGGAAGTGTCTCTCGCGCAAACTATTCAGTTTAGAAAAAAATGATATAAGAAACCTCAATATCATTTTTGAAGACCTATCCATAGATACCCCAGACGTATGGGTTCGATGAAAAAAAATTTTTTGAGTTTCAGTTCTGAGTATGGGGACCCCTAAAACTTAATGTTTTTTTTCGATTTTTGTGTGAAAATCTTAATGCGGTTTACAGAATACATCTACTTACCAAGTTTCAGCAGTATAGCTCTTATAGTTTCGGAAAAAAGTGGCTGTGACATACGGACGGACAGACAGACGGACATGACGAATCTATAAGGGTTCCGTTTTTTGCCATTTGGCTACGGAACCCTTCTTCTTCTTCTCGTGTCGATGGCTTCAGATTGTGCGGGACCAGAAGGTGGCGACGCTTATCGCCCTGTCTGTCGCGTCTCGAAGGTCTTGCTTAGAGCAGGCGTGCGGACACGCTGGGCAAGACAGCATGTGCTCCATCGTTTGTGGGACCTCACCACACGGACATTGGGCGTCTGAGCTACTTAGGGCGCCCCACTTCACGTTATCCTTGCTGCGACCGACCTGGGAACGCAATCTGTTTAAGGATTTCCAGATCGGCCATGGCTGCTTATGCCCGGCAGGAAGCTTCTCAGCGGGGAGAACATAATCTTCAGGGGGGGCTCGAGTATTTTGCCAGTGTTTAAGCCGTTTCTGAGACTGCGGACTCTTGATAGCGGCGGTGTACCGCATAAAGCTCCTGCGGCTCTTTAGGCGGGACGGTGGTAGTTTATGGCCGTGAAGAGGGTGCCTTGGGTCTTGTTCCTGCTTCAGCTTTTCGACGCTACACGACACCTCTCTGCGGGCCTCCGGCGGCGCAATTCCCGCAAGAGGGTATAGCTTATTGAGCGGAGTGGGTTTGAGGCATCCGGTTATTATTCGGCAAGTGTCGTTGAGTGCCGAGGTAACGTGGCCCGCGTGGGCGGAGCGGTGCCACACCGGGCACGCGTATTCGCCCGCCGAATAGCAGAGCGCCAGGCCAGTAGTGCGGAGTGTGCGGGCGGAAAGCACCCCACTGGGTTGATATGAGTTTTCTCAACCTTTTGACGTGATTTTACACAATGGTTTTTAAAAGACAGCGTTCTATCAAGGGTTATCCCAAGGTATCTAGGGTATGGACAGTGATCAATAGCAACGTCATTCCAGATAACATTGAGCTGCCTATTTGCATCCCCGTTTCGTAGGTGGAAAGCGCACGACTGTGTTTTCAAGGGATTCGGTTTCAGGCAGTTCATCTCATAGTATCACGCGAGGCCCTCCAAGGCATTTGATAGTGATCGCTCTGTGTCCTCGAAGTTGTTACTTTGAGCCGTTAGTGCTAGGTCATCTGCGTACGCGAATCGGTGAGTTTTGTGCATGGCTGGCTGATCGTTGGTGTATAAATGTTAAACAACATCGGGGCAAGCACACTACCCTGCGGGAGATCATTTTTCTGTGGGCGCCAGCGGCTTTTTTCCGTTTGTAGGTGGACCTGGAATCTGCGGTTGTGGAGGAGCTCGCGGAGGATGTTCATAAACCCAGCGTCTCCAGTCATTCCGCCAACCTTAGAGAGCAACCGCTGTATATTTACTGTGTCGTATGCAGCTGTTAAATCCACGAAAACTACGCCTGTGATCATGCCGAGCTCGAAACCGTCCTCTAGGTATATGTTGTGTTAGCGTTTGACTCGTGCAGGACTATCCCGGACGGAACCCTAAAAACCGTGCTTAAATCAATCGGTTCAATCCGTTTCAGGCGCTACGATGCCATAGACAAAAACTCAGAGCGGCTAATATGAAACGCCAACTTTGTTCGTCCGTCTATCTCCATCTCTGTCGCCCTTGCATATAGGTACAGTATCGCAATATCTCCCTCTTCTTCGCTTGTACAAGCGAAGAAGAGGGAGATATTGCGAACTTCGACTCTCGATTTTCGTGGTAACGCTGGTACCCGTCCTCGGGGGATGACTGGGCTGTGTGCCCAATCCAACCAATCATAGCAACCTTTTGTATCTATGGTATTATCTTATTGGCTGAATGACCAAGTCACGTGGTTTTGTTTGTTTACATTTAGTTAAGTACCTAAACCTTTCAAGTATAGGTACTACCCTCAAAAAGCTCCACGGGTGCCGCCATTTGCTCCATGCAGGTATGGACTGAGTAAGTAACTTAGGTCTGTCCTGCCTGTCGTAAAAGGCGACTAAAGTCGAGAACTCATTTGACCCCAAGGAGTCCTCGACCCAAAGGAAAGCGGCGAAACAGGATGACTCAGAAATAGCGAACCGCGAGGGGACTTCAGTATGTTTATTTTGACCTATAGACTCGTCCGCATGGCGCAAATGGCGGCCGCCGTGGAGATTTTGGAGGGTAGTACCTAATAGCAGACAACCCAGTCATCCCCCGAGGACGGGTTACCAGCAATACGACGAAAATCAAGAGTCAAAGTTCGCAATATCTCCCTCTTCGTCGCTTGTATATGCAAGGGCGACAGCCGACAGAGATGGAGATAGACGGACGAACGAAGTTGGCGTTTCGTAGTAGCCCTCTGACTACAGTCTTGTTAGTATAGTATCCATGTTAAGTAATTATTAGGTATACTTAGATTCTAGACCGAATTCCAATGAGTAAATGCTGTAAACCACAAAAAACCCTTAATTGAATCATTCGCTTATCTCTATCTAAATCCAAAGCCGAAACCGAAGCACACACTTCTTATCGGGTCATTTGAAGAGGAAACGAACGGCCAACGAAGCTATTCACAATCGTGCCAGCTGACCAGAATACCTGACCTCTTGTTACAAATAGTTATCACGAATCTCGAGGTCAAATTAGATCGGGTAACTCACGATAGTGTAAAACGTTTTGTGATAGGCTGACCACGTGTTGACAGATGCGCATGGGCAAGTCCCGCTCGGAACTAAAACGTCGCAAGTGCGTTTATGCTTTATAGTATTTGCGACGTTCTTGTCACGGGAGCTCGAAATTTGACCGATATTGGAGGTCATCGGAGATGTGAGGACGATAATGTATTGATTTTTTGAATATTTAGGAGTGTTTTTATGAATCTTCTTGTGATAAGGTAATAGTTATTTCTTATACAAGGAGGGAAAGTTCTATTTTACCTGCGAGTGTTCATTTGAAACACGAGCTAGCGAAAGGATCCTATGATTGACCACGAGCGAAGCGAGTGGTTCAAAAATAGAATCCTGAGCGTAGCTAGTGTTTCAACACACGAGACGTAAAATAAATTTTCACCCGTGTATAACACAAATATTTTCACCTCACTACAGCGAGAAAAATAAGAAATAAAAAAAGTTTTAAACAAGTAAAAAAAGTAAAAAAAAGTTCAAAAAAGTTTTTAAAAAAAATAAAAAAGTAAAAAAAAAAGTTAGAAAAGTAAAAAAAAATGTAATACATAAAATATACAAAAAACCAAAAATAAACATTTAACGTTCTACGTCTACTTTCTTCACATGTGGATAAAAAGCGATTTTCTCAATAGATATCAAACATACAAAATAGTACATTTCGATGCTAGTGCGGAAAGTATGTCATTACTTCACGAGTGAGAGAGAGAGATATCTTGCCACGAGCCGTAGGCGAGTGGTAAGGCTCGGGACGAGTGAAGAATGACATTTCCACACGTGTATCGAACAACGTTTTTGAATACAGTTGCGAAAAAATAAGAAAAACAACAAGTAAGAACTGTATATAAAAAAAAAAAATTTTAACAACTTTATTATTTTTCAACTGTATTACATGATGTTACAGAATTAATAATATAAAAGTTTCAAATTCCTTACTTGTTGTTTTTCTTATTTTTTCGCAATTGTATTAAAAAACGTCGTTCGATACACGTGGAAAAGTAAAAAGCACTAGTGCGCAAAATACAACTTTGCGCACGATTTGCAGCTACAAAAAGTACCTACCACTTTTTGAGCAACTGTATTAAAAAGGCCTTTCCGAGCAAGTGAGGTGAAAAATTCCTAGTCCTCGACGTTGCACTAGTCTATGACTTGGTTACTTGGTTTTGTAAAATCGATCTTGCTAGTTTGCGTTAAGGTGCATTCGGGTAACTCCGAAAATCGGGTAATGCCGATAATTTCTACCAATCCAATAGTATTTTTTTAGGAGGGTAACTCCGAATTATAAGGAATATGTACATTGTGTCAGAACAGAACTATATAAAACTCACTTTTGTAGATTATTCGGAATAACCCGATTTTCGGAATTACCCGAAGCTCCTACCGAAAAAATTACGAATGTGCATGGCATACTAGTACTAGACAAATAACAGTCTGTCATCAATACATCATATCTTCAGACCGACTAGCACGATAGGTTTTATCGTCACGTTTTACGGCGACAATGAAGTGAAACATAACGATAAAACGTATCATGCTACAAGTTTCTTTTAAATAAACGAATTTTATTTATTTTTAATTTTATTTTTTAATTCTGATAAAAACTGGCCAAGTCAAATCTAACCTACTTTAAGATCTCTCATTTTTAAATAACAGCAATTGTTATAGGTATCCAATAAAGCAAAGACATAGAGTTTAATACTTGTTCATAATGTTATTTTGTTCCTATAAATACATATTTGGATTTTGCATATATAGAACTTGGCACTCATTTAGATCTCCATTCTTTTTGCGGCGAAGCCCACAGCCAAGCATAATGTTTATATTGAACTTGGCTCTCCTGTTTTAGGGTTCCGTACTCAAAGAGTAAAACGGGACCCTATCACTAAGACTCCACTGTCCGTCCGTCCGTCCGTTCGTCCGTCTGTCTGTCACCAGGCTGTATCTCACTGATACCGTGATAGTTCCAGCTGAAATTTTCACAGATGATGTATTTCTGTTGCCGCTATAAGAACAAATACTAAAAACACAGAATAAAATAGTTTTTTATAGATAATGGTACGGAACCCTTCGAGCGCGAGTCCGACTCGCACTTGGCCGGTTTTTTACATTTATGATTTTGGTGAGATTGTTTTTACTGTTAAGCATCTTAGTGATCAAGGGCTGCAAAAAAGTTCGTAATAGGTGGTGTAGGTAGGGGAGACCTGTACAAAACCGTATAGCTAAGGATCTGAGACTGTCAAATATTCATATAAAAACGTAAGTAAAAGATATACACCTTTTTAGTTAGCAAATTTAATTGATAAAACAATGAAATAGACGTATTTACGATAATCGTAACATTTAACCGAATTAAAGACAGAAATCAAAATGTCCACTTTTTCCGATTTTGCCCCGCCACCCGTATAAAACCGTATACTGTATACGTTATTGCCCCATAAATAATTAAGCCATAACACATCCCCAGTTATTTAATTCATCTGAGTTGTAGCCGGCGCAGCCTTCATGCGACCAGCTTTTGCAGCCCATGCACTGCACCCAGCCCTCATATACTCGGCTTGTGCCATATTCTTACAGGCAGTAGAGGCAGGTATTCTCATCATCAGCGTTTGTTTTTTTGTAGGTAGTGAATTTGTTTTTATTGTGTGTTTTATAAGTACGCGGCATTGCTAAAATATCCTAAACAATAATAATACGTTAGAATTCTAAACGTTGCTTCTGGGTCAAAATCGTATATGATACGATTTTACCCCATACGGTTCTTACCCAAGGGCTGCAAGTACAACCATGTCACTGACTACTTCACATAAAACGAAATACACGAGTAAAACTTATCTTAAAAAACTGCCAACGCTAATCAATTCAACATATACATTTAGTTACTTACCTTATTAGACATTCAAATTACTAATTGACACTTGAATTTCCATAAAAATTACATCAGCAACAGCGAAAAACAATAATTTTGAATATTTCGTTCCAGCCCGCGCAAGCGGCCAACTGTTTTTGTTGACAAATAGCTCCTATTGGTCGCCGCCGATGAGCGGCTCGCGAGCGGGAAATTTGAATTGATAACTGAAATAGGCATGGCGTACGGTTGTACCCCGGTATACGGTTTTGTACAGGTCTCCCCTACCTACGCAAACGCAAAAACTTTTTGGAATATTTTGTGAAAATCAAGACAAAACCACATCCATATTCCTAGTGCCTGCAACAGCTGCAACGTCGCCAAAACAGGCAATGTTCTCGGCAATATTGCCGGTGGGAGTACCCCTGGGAATAGGTATATCGACATCGACAACGACGCATCAGTATTTATAGGTACCTAACGCAATTTTCCCTGCAATCGTTTATCCGCGCTCTGAAAAATCCGTATTTGGCGAATGACTCACGTAGGTTTACAAGGAAATGTACCAAATGGTACAAATGACATATCACGTATTACAGCATTTCAGATGAGTCGTTTAAGAACTACTAATAGAAATGGGTGTATTACCTACCCAATTGTATTTTCAGTTTGCTTTTAAATGGTTTTAATTAATATTTTTCTTTCTTTCTTTCTTTTCTTTATTATCAAAAAAAAAATGAACCACAACAAACTTATTACTATCGCACTAGGAGCAGTAGACAGGTCAGACTCAAGCAGGTTCTAGACTACTGATGGAGGTGTTGTTGTAAGTACTAAATGGTTTGTAATTTATCTGTGTTCAATTGTGGAACTACTGCCAAAAAGTAAATAAATGTGCTGTTCGTTCAAGTAGATATTTGTTTCAATTATAAAACATACGGACGAGGAGGAGGTATATAGGTACCTGACTAAACATAAATTAGATATTTTTAGATGTAACTAGGTAACATACCTAGATTAAGTGACGTTTGTATTATAAATATGTAAATAATAATAGTTAGGGAACAATCCCATGGTAATGATAAGGCTTGTACATATTTTGTTTTATTAAGTATACAGGGTTTTGCAAATGGCAACACTGAATATCATGTATTAGTACATTATGATACAAGTGAGGTATGTTGATCATTACATCAGAGGCGGAATTGTCACGCGAACCGCAGGTGAGCGTGATAATAGAGCCGAGGATGTAATTATCAAAGCTCACGCGTGTCATACGACGTTTTTCAACACATTTGCGAGGAAAAAATCCTTTTCATAAAATGAACATGTTACAGGCTCCTAAGTTGTTTCCTTTAGTTATTGATGACAACAGGTTTTTACTCACATATTTGTACATCTCCAAGTATGTACAGTGGCGTCAAATCTATTTATCACTTTTCTATTCACTACGAGTCAACATTTTTAACAATAACCAAACACGCATCATCAATGTTTACAAATATTTGTGAAATTACCTATAATGGCGCGCAACAATTTTTTTTTTCGTGAAGTTCCGAGTGCGCCAGCAGCGAGGCTTAGATGAAATCTCTAAACAGCCAATACAAAATAAAATAAATATTTTCTTATTCAATATAAATTCATGTAAAATGTTATCAAAAGTAAATAGTTTTACTAAATTAAACGTTTCTATATCATATCCAACAAGAAATAATCAAATAATCCACAAGAAGGATTTAATTTGTTTAGTCGAGTAAGAATCCATTTGCCGAGAATTAAAAACAAACCTGTATAACCCGGTCAATTTAAGAATGCGCCTCGCAAATGTGTTGAAAAACGTCGTATGACACGCGTGAGCTTTGATAATTACATCCTCGGCTCTATTATCACGCTCACCTGCGGTTCGCGTGACAATTCCGCCTCTGATGTAATGATCAACATACCTCACTTGTATCATAATGTACTAAAATTATATAGTTTTTGAGTGGAGGGAAATTAGACATTACTTTATGCAGTTTTATTTGCTATGAAGCGTTTTACTGATCAACAACGACCTTTTTGTGTAAAACATCAGTTTTATAAAGGCAACAATTTGTCTGTAACAGTTCGCTGCCTATTTAGGAGGAAGCCCGGATCTCACTCCCGCCGATTGATTTTGATTTTCAAGCAAAACATCCGCGATGAGATACTTAGCCGAGATCCCTCGCAGGATGTGTCAGCGATTTTCCCAAAATCTGCGTAGTCGTTTTGCAGGAGTGCCAGCAACGAGATGGGGGTCATCTCAAAGATGTTATTTAAAAAAATGCATTAGATGTTAGTCACTAAATTTAAATCGTCAGGAAATTAACTTTCATGGTTTTATTTTTATCAAAGTTTCAAAAGTGTAATTTTTTTGGCCCACCCTGTCATACTTACCTATATTCGTATTATTTGATTAGTTTAGGTATTAGACCACTAACCCGGTTCTCTAGCTAGACGAACATGTGTAGAAACGAAACGTACGTCCTTACCTACCTAACATAGTACCTAAACGCATTTTCCTGAATTTAAATTAAATATATTTACCGTATTTTCTTTTGTGGTTATCGTATTTAATTTAAAATATATTTAGTTTCGTAAATACAATTAAATAGGTAGGTACTTACTTATTTATGTTATTACATTCATCATAAATAGTCATTCCATTCATTAAACATAAGTGCGTAGAAAGACTTAAATAAATACCTATGCAACACACACAAGTATATTATTACATTAATTATGACTTAATTAATAGGTAGACCTATACCCCAAGCGTGCTAAAGTTTAACGTACCTACATCAAAAGTTAATTATCGAATTATGATAATGAGGCTTCTCAAATAATACCTACGTTCAATTGATCAATCCAGATTCGACCCTATGCAGGCAAGGGGTTAAGTATTGCTTTTGTTACTAAATAGTTACCTACTTAATATTAACTTTTATCTAGTGCAAGTGTCCTACAAATACGAGAATGATGTAGTAAACACCGAAATTAATGATAAACTACTAGTGAATAATTATACCTATTATAATTGAAAATGTATGTTAAGTTGCCATACGAGTAGGAACCTAAAGTTCCCAATTATTGGCTGTTTTTAATGTATGCAAATTGATAAAAGCCTTTGTAACTACTATTCTGCACAAATATAAATTAATCTACTTATCACACTTGCCGACGTTATTGTAACTTCAGGCAGATAAACAAAATACCTAAGTCCGATAAATAATGTACGACACCCGTTTCGGCATCTCCATCCTATGATATCGCGCTCTCAAACAAAATGATCCACCGACGCGCCCGTAGACAATCTCTGTAGCCGAGCGACGCAACGAAAGGCGCTAGCTGTCTTGCTCACTCGCGGACCGCGCGAGATGTGCCCTCTCGTTCTCCCCTTGCGCCCGGCCGCCGCTCTCGACCAATCGGCGGCCATCTTCTGCTCCCCCGAGAGCAGAGCGACAGTGCGTACTCTCATCAAGTCATCACAAGGAGACGACATCTCACTGAGTGAGGTTGTCGCTCGCGCAAGATGCGCTGCGGACGCAAAACGTAACAATATTAAATTCCAATAAGTGCCTTTTAACATTTTTCATAGTGTTTTCATTTTTAAGACTGTAAATCTGTGCTCAAATAATAAGTTTAAGGTGTTTTTGTGGACTAATGCGTTGGTGATATTGGACTTTTTATTGAATTTCGGCGTGTACTGATACCACGAAATTATCCACGATTGGGTGAGTGCTGCTATTTCGATTAGATTACGATGCAAATTATCGTTGGGCCGTCGCCCTGTTCTTTGTGGAACCAGTAGGCCGCGCGTGGCCGCTCGGCTGACAAATGTTTAAGTCCTGACCCCAGGTCACCGGGAACGCGCGGAATAAACGTAAAAACCGTTTGAAAATCGAACACCTAATAGATAACCGTCAGGAATCTTATTTGAAATGGATTCAACGTGTTTAAGTAGTGAAAGTGAGTATGATTACTTATTTTAAAGGTAAAAATAAATAACAACGTCGTTATGTTTCATCTTATTTACTTAATAATAGGTTCTGCCTAGTAAGTAAATTAATTGGCTTAATTTATATGTTAAAAAATGTACCAGAAAGGAAAAAGGAGAATCCTGTGTATGAGGCGAAATGTTTTACCATTTGAATCCCGTGATTTAGCATTAAAATAAATGAATTAGGTATAGTGATTTGTTTCATTGAAAAACACCTGTGGTTAATTAATAATTACCAAACTGATAAGCAAAGTTATTAATTAATTAATATTTAAACCTCATTTATTTAAGTATGCGCAATCTCACTAATTACTTAATAACGCAGGGCTATTTAATAGGAGATAAGATAACAACATTTCTTAGGAAATTGTGCTTGTTAATTTGCCGTAGGTACATTAAATGAGTAAAAAAATTTATCATTTAGGTAATAAATAAAAATAACAACACTTGCTTTGACACATTCAATCAATGTCTACATAGGTAGTTTGTATTTTTTATAATCTGAAATTAAGTTTTATTTAATCCTGAATTATGAAGCTTAATAAAAAGAACAAGTAGTCACTAGGTACCTATCTTTTTATTATTTCACGTAACTTGTTAATTGTAAATCATTATATTCACGTAGGTTGGTTACATAGATTTTGAAGATTTTTCTCTTTTAAATGGCGCGACCATCTTTGTTTCACCATTAGTTTCAAATGCAAAATTGGGAAAGAGCTGGAAATTTAGGAGGAACCTGAATCGTTGCAAAAAAAAATTTTTATTCATGGTTCTTATTTATTTATGTAGAGGATTTTAAACCATTTACCTTAGTAGACGACTCAGATTCGAAATTTGAGATCTCAATGTGTACCAAATAAAATATTTAGATGAAGTAATTCTTAAAAAACCGTCAATAAAGGTGGATGAAATGATACTTATTGTATAATTTCACCACACCATTAATAAAGGATTGAATAACAAGTATCTATAACCTTCAGCACGCCTAAGCCAGCGTGATTATAAAACATGAAGTCCAATAAGAAAAAAAGTACAGCTGGTATTATTAACAACCGCAATTTTATAATCTATTTACATATGTAAATTTTATAATGTATATAATATTCCTTGTGAAACTCGTTCTCGAAATATGAATGCTGAATTTCTACATTTTCAGCATTTCAAGAAAATAGCAAACCAGAACTGGGTAAAAAACGTCAAATAAAATTTTCATCACACTTGCTCGTAAATGGTGTTATTCCATGCCTGTATACAGAAGGACAATGGCCTAAATTGTTTCCGCGGGAGTTATAGATTTTTAGAGCTCCCTAGGGAGTTATGAGCTTGTGTGTGATCTGATTGGTTTAAGCAAATCTAGTAGGCTGCGCGCAACAAGAATTCTGCTCTGAATAATTGAAAAAAAAAACTAGTAGGCCACGCGCCGCATTCTGTGATTGGTTAAAATATTGAAGATGCGCTCCACTCGCACTGATCGGGAAGTGAAGTTGTCAATTTCGTCAATTTTAGATTGGTGCGCTTGTATAAAACATATATTTATCTATCTTTTGTATTTATTTATTTCCTCACAAATGTGATGAAAAACATTGTGTAATACGAGCGTAAGAATATTGCAAAGAGAGAGAACTAGATAGACTCTTGCTCGCAATATTCCACTCATGCCCCTCGTTAAACAATGTACTAATCTCTAGCATAGTTGAGGGTCAGAGGTCTCGAGGCAGACCACCCGTTAGATGTGCTCCATCTAACGGGTGGTCTGCACAAATCGCTGCACCCTTACAACTACATCTGGCCCCGTAGCATGGATGGCCTGGCCTTATCACGCGATACGTGACAAGATAGAGCATCCGTCCCTGGCTGACACCGTTCGATAGAACGAGACGACGCTCTTATCCTGTCACTTATCGCGTGATAACGCCATCCATGCTACGGGGCCTGCACGAGGCCATACATAAAGTGGGTGATAGGGGCCTCTGGAGAAGTCTTGGCCAACAAGAAAAAGACATGATGCCACGATGTGGCATTGAGGGAACGACTGATGATGAAGTGGGCATAGAACGACAAATCTCGACTGAAAAAAGCTTCATGCTCCTATTTGATTTAAGCGACGGCGGAAACAATGTATCATGCATGCTGAATACAATGCTCAAGCTCAAGTGCTGAATGTTCTAAAACATTTCAGGTCATTTGGTCTTATAAAAATTGGAATGGAGATTTTAAACGACGCCCCTTTTTAACTCCCGACGCAAAAAGAGGGGTCTTATAAGTTTGGCGTGTCTGTCTGTCTGTATGTATGTCTGTCTGTGGCATCGTATCTCCTAAACGAATGGACCGATTTGAATGCGGTTACTGAAGCTGTGGAAACTGACGTGATCGAGATGGTTCTTAGCTACGTTTCAACAAAATCGGTTCAGCCGTTTTTGAGATATTGAACTTTTTGTCAACGTTTCTAAGTTGTAGTTATAATAAATAGGTATACTGTAGTAAAAGTAGTAGTAATATTCTTACCTTCTTCTTAAACTGTACCTTACTCAACCTTTTTGATACTGGCCGCTTAGCAGCAGCTTCGAACAAAAAAATATTAAGGCACCAATAAGGTTAGGTACATAAGTGCATGGGTACTTACTCTTAAGGGGCATCGTTACAGCGATGTCGTATTGATCACAAAGAAATCGGCAGCAACCAATACGGGAAATGGAGGATTTTCAATGCTGATTGTGTTTTCGCTTGTTTACCGATGTCCGGCTGCAATGGCCGGGTATTCACCACTTGCTGAACCGACCAGCAATTGTCTGACCCCCGAATCGGTCCAAGTTGATATGTACCTAGGGATCAATTTAGATTCGTGCTCGAGAGTACAGAACGTTGTGTATATGCTGTACACAAGTTGAGATTTCTGCGTTTCCTGATCCTCTTAATATTTGTAAATAGCTGATAAAACGAAACAGTTCAATGCTCATTGTATTTACTTCATTCATTTGTGGGATGTACTAGCTTCTGCCCGCGATGCCGCCTGCGTGGAACTCGTTTATATCGTAGCTCCATACAATCTTTCACCCCGCATTTCATGAGGATGATTTCCGGGATAAAAACAGACTATGTCCTTCCCCGGAATTTAAACTGTCTCCATACCAAAATTCATCTCAATCGGTTCAGCGGATTAAGCGTGAAGAGGTAACAGATAGACAGACACACTTTCGCATTTATAACATTGGTATGGATTTTGAAAGAGAGAAAGAATAAGTTTCTGTCAAAAATGACATTTTTGGTACAAGATTTTATTGCCGACTGTACTTTTCTGCATATACCATCATCAACTACTAATTGAGACGATTCTAACGAACCCAAACTCGATGGTGTTGTGTCGTTTTATTGCGGAGTTCCTATGGCCACCTTCCAGCTCCAGCATCAGATCAGCTCCATGTCATCATAATATTGCATTGTCATGCGATATACATATGCAAGCCAAATTTCAGCTAAAGTGGGTGAAATTTCAATTACTAAATTTGACCCAAGAATAAAAAAAACGGGGTGAGCTAAATAAAAGCTTGTTAAGTAAAAATATTTATTCAAGACGCTTAGACTAACACATAACAACACAACAGTAGACATTTTCAACAAAAGCGTCAAAGAAAAGGACTCCACTCAGCTTAATGACAAGGCAATGTAAATACCTTGACGCTGATCTTCCGTGGATACCCTTACAATTTTGCAGGTTTGAACAAAACTTTTTGCAAGATTGAACAAGAATTCGATGCTATTCATTAGCTTATATTACTCAAAGTATCATATAGGTTCTAGCCGCTCTAACTAAACCAACAAACCCCAAGAGAAACAGACGATCATAGAAAAACAAATCAAACCTGCCAACCGTAAACTAGTTTGTCGTAACTCTGTATCTTCATCTCAGATTGAGCCATTAGTTCCATCATATCTCGCAACGATATATCTCCTATCAGATACAGTGCTCTTGAGAAAACCATTATGTACTTAATGCTATCGTTAAAGTACATTATCTTTAGTGCGGAGACACGAAAAGCGGTAATGACAAGATCGAGAGTTGCGTCAAATCTCGAGATGTGTTATGGCAACGGAGTTGACAACATTTCATTTTTTCAAGTGGGCCATTTTATGATTTATTTCGCTAGAAAATGTTTTTAAGCGGCTCGTGTTTTTTTATTTCAACCCTAAATTGTAATTTTTAACCCCCGACGTAAAAAGAGGGGTGTTATAAGTTTGACGTGTCTGTGTGTGGCACCGTAGCGCCTAATCGAATGGACCGATTTGAATGCGGTTTTTTTTCCGCAAGCTGACGTAATCGAGATGATTCTACTAGCTACGTTTAATTAAAATCGGTGAAGCCGAATGACTCATATGAGATATGACTCAGGAACAAATATAAGTGCTCCACACAAATAAATGCACTGCACTTACTGGGATTCGAACCCGGGACCTCATTGTAAAAATAAAATTCACGTTCAGTTATTGTAATATTAAATTTTTAGTGCAATTCATAAAACGCCGTAAGAGTCTGTACAGTCAACATCAAAAGTAACCACGCAATCGCAGACCACGTCAAAAGTAATCACGCAATCGCGGACCACGTCAAAAGTAACCACGCAATCGCAGATCACGTCAAAAGTAACCACGCAATCGCAGACCACGTCAAAAGTAACCACGCAATCGCGGACCACGTCAAAAGTAACCACGCAATCGCAGATCACGTCAAAAGTAACCACGCAATCGCAGACCACGTCAAAAGTAACCACGCAATCGCGGACCACGTCAAAAGTAACCACGCAATCGCAGATCACGTCAAAAGTAACCACGCAATCGCAGACCACGTCAAAAGTAACCACGCAATCGCAGACCACGTCAAAAGTAACCACGCAATCGCAGACCACGTCAAAAGTAACCACGCAATCGCGGACCACGTCAAAAGATCTTATTCCCTTTTAATAAAGACTTTTGACGTCTTCGTTTGCGTGTAGCTACTTTTGATGCTGACTACATGGTGGTCAATGGGTGAGCATTCGAGGGTTTACTATCAGCCATTGAACAGCCTTCCTGATATTGCATTAACTAATGCGTCTATATTGTGGTACCATCTATGTATATTGAGTATACATACCTATTTACAAAGTTTCAAATCGACAGGACTGATAGACGTGGGTGATAATTGATTGGCGAAATTATTAATCTTATATATTAATAGCGACCCGCCCCGGCTTCGCACGGGTTTATATGTATAATACATGCATGTTTTATACATATAAACCTTCCTCTTGAATCACTCTCTATTAAAAAAAACCGCATCAAAATCCGTTAAGTAGTTTTAAAGATATAAGCATACATAGGGACAGACAGACAGACAGCGGGAAGCAACTTTGTTTTATACTGTGTATAGATGTTCCCTACTTAAAATTAAAATGTATATAAGGAAAATTATCAAAGAAGCATAACTTTTATTACAAGCGTTTATAACGGTAATCCTTTTTTCAATCATTTGCAGTTCCACCCACTTTTAGCTGGTGGAACTGTCAGATTTGATTTATCAGATGTGAAATGGGACACACAATTGGACATCCATTTCAGTAAATATGTATCGGCGTGGCACTAAGCGTTTTTATCTAAAAACCTGTCGTCTGAAGACGTGTTTTCCGATGGACACTCAATCTTAGCTAATAACCGCGATAAACTGATAGTGGTGTCAGCACAAGTTGATTCCATAATCATTGTGACATGAAATTGTGTATTGCATAGTCCGTGACTTTTTAGGGTTCCGTACTCAAAGAGTATAACGGGGCCCTATTACTAAGACTTCGCTGTCCGTCCGTCCGTCTGTCTGTCATGTGATAGCTAGAGAGTTGAAATTTTCACAGATTATGATTTGCCGCTATAACAACAAATACTAAAAACAAAATAAAATAAATATTTTTATTGATAATGAAACGGAAACCTTCGTGCGCGAGTCCGACTCGCACTTGGCCGGTTTTTTAAACTCCTGAGGCCTATTATTTAAGATTTATTGTGAAAAGTAATGCGTAATTGTTTGTCCCGGGTTGACTGGAAATGGTTCATGGCGTAAAAACCGGCTTACTTTCTGTTTTAGTTGTTGATGACGGACGCAGTAATGCGTTGAAAAATCTACCTACCTAAATGTTGAGAAGTCTTTTAACACCGCTTTTTGCGTCAGAGGTTAAAAACCCATAAATTATTACGTAGTTAACTAATTATTTCACCTGCAGCACTTCTGATCTGATGTTCCAATTATGTACCAATTTTCGGGGAAGTGATTGAAATGATCATACTAATCGGGCATTAGAAAGACCAAAAGTCGATTATACTCGTTAATGTTTCTGTAAACATCGTAGATCATTCGCAGAATCATAATTATAAATCACTTCGAGAGAAATAGTAATGAGAAAACGCATGTGAAGCAGAAGCGTGA
Source organism: Epinotia brunnichana (assembly GCA_963854355.1). Taxonomy (NCBI): domain Eukaryota; kingdom Metazoa; phylum Arthropoda; class Insecta; order Lepidoptera; family Tortricidae; genus Epinotia; species Epinotia brunnichana. Next base: position 10,375,298 of record OY977956.1, read on the forward strand.
ACAATTATATATTAAACGCATAATACGCGTTGTATTGTATCTCATGTAATACCCATTAGTAGTTAATGCAATCGTTATATAATGGATGCTTTTTAAGTCGTGGTACGTTTAGGCCACGAAGCTTGCTGAGTGGCCTAATTAAGGTACGAGACTTAAAAATCTAATTATATAACTATTGTATACAATACTTTTTCTACGAGTCAACGGAAATAATAATTTATTAAACAAACTTGGTATCTATTAAAAATCGCCCTGCTGAAATGAAGCGCAGCAGCTTAGTAATTTTGCGCGTTGATGTCTCCACAGTTATCTTATACAGCTCCTGGATTCATAAGATGACTGCTGGCGGTTATCTTATGAAACCATACGAGTTCGTGACGAGCTCGTGGAGCTCCAGGATTAAAAAGTATGTGATCTTAGTTTCGTGTACGAAATCTTAATTCAAAGATTAAAGTCGACGAGTAGAAAAAAATAGTGTACTTAACACCCTGAGGTGACGAGTTGATGACTTTTTGTCAAACATATCCATTCCTAGGCAAGCTTTTTACAAGCTTGACCTGTGCGTATGTGTTGTCCGTCAAAATTTGCAATCCATTTTCCAGTCACTTGCCGTTATACGATTGAGCTGTAATTTTGGGTATTACGAGTAGTATAGTTGGATGACAATTCAATATTATGGTACCATTGAGCTGATCTGAAGATGGAGACAGAAGGTGGCCATGGGAATTCTGTATTTAACCGACGTTACCGACGTAACCCCGTTGAGTTTGGGCTCGTTAGAATCGTCTCAATGAGTTGTTGATGAAGGTATACAGAAAAGTACAGTCGGCAATATAAGCACAAGACGCGTACCTAGTTGGTTTGGTACAAATCAAAACTTAAATTTTTGACAGAAACGTATCTTCTTACAGTGCACAAAAATGAAGTTAGGTGTCGAGTTAACGTACGCAATTCATAAAATGTAACAAAATGGTACTACAAACCACAGAGGGTTTCTATAAGAATTCAGGATATATTTCGGAGAGTGTGCGCAAGGATAACCTATACTAATTAACCCCTCCCTCACCATTTCGCCATCTTGGGACTAGGCGCGGACGTGGGTTCCACCCTTATGTTGTTGATATACCACTAAATCGCACAAAGCGCTTTTTCTCGGACAGTTGAAGAGTGGAACTCGCTTCCGGCAAACCTTTTCCCAGCTACTTATAACTTGGATATTTTCAAGAGGAGAGTGATTAGGCACTATCTAGTTATGAATGTAACACCCTTGACCTCATCATCACTTGCATACCATCAGATGAGATAATGCTCAAATGTGCCAATATTTAATAAAAAAAAAAAACATACCTATTGTTTTGTGGCTCTAACTTACATACATACGTCTACGTACTCACACTCATTCATATCCTATTTGCGTAGGTGAGACCAAAATAATGCGCAATTAATACCTAGTACGGAATACAGTATCTACCTAACTTAAAACTGTGAATTCTAAGTTATGCTACAGGCGAAGACTAAAGGTGCTTAAGCAATGTCTAATACCTTTCCACAAACTGGAGTAGACACTAGTTTTTTAAACGGCTTCCATCTCACCTTCCAACCCAGAAATTCTAGATATTGTTAGAATGAAACTCTACAGCCAATAACATAACCCAGTTTACCTCGAACAGCATTTAAAAACGAATAAGTTCACTTTTACAATTTCTAAACAGGCTTATCGCTGATAAGTAATAAATATTGTATTACTGTCCGCGTTATCCTGGACTTCAAAGGTGCCGCCGCGCCGCCTTTGTCTCACCCGATCCGCGTGGAGATCTATATTGTGTTACATTCTAGATAATTGCAAGATTTTAGCTCTCGTGGGAAAAAGTGATACCTGCACAGAGAAATGAGCATAACAAATCGCTTCACTAAAGCTTTAACCACAATAAGTTACTGTTGGTGATGAAAGAGGGTATATACTTTGCTGGAGTTTGGTCAAGGATAATCAAAATGTATTCAGTATGTTGGTCTTGAATTTTGGTAGACATATGATATCAACAATTTATTGCCATATTTTAATGAAAAATAACAAGGAATGCAGATTATTGGATCGAATTGCCCAGGGACTCTTCACCTATCTGTGGTAAATCCGCTGTTAATGTAGTTAACTTTATACAGCGCTTTGTCTTGTCTGTGAGCCCTACGAACTTAGCTAGCAAGTACACTGGCAATATCATCTCACCTTGATATCTCATCACCGATTAGGATTCCGTACGTGTAACACAAGTCCAGACATTAGCCGCGGTCCTGCGGTCCTATTTCTGCGCGTGCGCATAGCGCGCAGGTTGTTAGCACGCATTGTGTGCGCGAATGGGCGCATCGGGCATATGGCTCGGTGGGGCGACCATGAGCGAGAGAAGCGGAGAGACTGTCCTATAATAAACAGATTAATCAAAATAATTGAGCAACCCCCGACACAACTGGCTTAGCTAAGTAACATCTCGACAAAACAGGACTTTGGATTTAAAAAAAACCGCACTCGAATCGGTTCGTCCATTTGGGAGTTACGATGCCACAGATACACATGTTAAAGTAATAACACCTGCCGTTTTCATTTTGTATAATGCAGTTACGCCTGCTAACGATATTTATAAACTACAAATTAAAGGAAAAATTTAAAAATTTAGGCTCCGAGCCGGATTCGAACCGGCGACCACAGGCATACATACCAACCACGTCGCTACTAACCAACTGAGCTATCGGAACAATCTGTCTTAGCCCCTAAATCTTTCAATCAGTTCCTGCTTACTTCGCCTTTAGGGAGGCGTGTGGCGACATCTACCTAGAAGACATATGCTCTTGTCTCAAATTATATTGAGAGATCGTCAGTAACGATGCGCCACCCCATATTAAATTCATTTTTAACCGACTTCAAAAAAGGAGGAGGTTATATGTTCCACTGTATGTTTTTTTTTTTTATGTATTTTTGCCGATTTTCCAAAATTCGTTTTTTATTCGAAAGAGTACTCCCGAGGTGGTCCCATTGTCACCAATTCAGGATCTGATGATAGGATCCCAGGGAAATTGAGGGCAACCCTCAAATTTTATAGGCACGCGTGTAGTGATTTCGGTATTTTCTATTATAACTCGTGTCTTTACCCTCGGAAATCGCAATTTTGGTCTAGTAGAACTGATGATGAAGACCACAGATGACTTATGGAACTCCTCAAAGATGTAAAGTACGTCAAAGACTCCGACATATGATTCCATTGAAGTAGCAACTAATGAAGTGTTAATTCTGAGATCCTTGAGGAATCGACGGAACTCCTCAAATATTATCAGCCCATACATAGCGACTGACAAAGGCGTTGTAAGAAGGAACTGATTGAAAGATTTAGGGGCTGAGAAAGATTGTTCCGATAGCTCAGTTGGTTAGTAGCGACGGGCCATGTATGCCTGTGGTCGCCGGTTCGAATCCGGCTCGGAGCCTAAATTTTTAATTTTTTCCTTTAATTTGAAGTTTATAATACCTGCCGTTTTCATCGGAGGTTGAATAAATAAAAGCTTGTAAAAATGGTTTATACTACGTAAAACAGGTAATAAGTAATTGGGTAGTCACAACTGGCGCAAGATCGGGACAAGTGACACAAATTCGTGTCAAAGTCGGAGACTTACTTTGGGTCCCAGCGGGGTAATCACGTAACGTTCCGAACGCGCGTTAGGACAATCCAACTGTCATTTTTCCATATACAATTTGACATTTAGATCTACCTAACGTGCGTACAATGCGTTACGTGATCGACCAGCTGAGCTATTTTTAACCCCCGACAGAAAAAGAGGGGTGTTATAAGTTTGACGTGTCTGTGTGTCTGTATGTCTGTGTCTAAACGAATGGACCTATTTGAATGCGGTTTTTTTTATCCAATAATCGGTTCAGCCGTTTTTGAGATATTGAACTTTGAAATGAAAATTTCGGGGGTTTCTAAGTTGTAGTTATGTTTAAACAGTAACACCTGTCAATTACTCTTTGGTAAAACTTAATCTAGTTACGTGAAAAAAAACATTTGCCACGTAAGTCTTCTCTCTCGTCATCTGTGGTTCGATTCAGTTCAGGTGATGTCATCCAAGTTTTGTCCTCCCGAGCTGGTTGAGGCGTGGTCACCTCACATTAGATGTACTAACCGATCGATGAAAGCTAAGTACGGGAAGTCGTTACTGATAAGGGATCACACCGACTCACTCACGACTGAGATAATGCCTTGATTCAGGTATACCGAGAATGGTGAACGTCATTGGTGTTAGCTCAATGATAGAATGACATATATAATATGGTCTTCTTACAACAATGCACCATTATTAAGTTAAGGGCCGTTAGAGTCTAGGTAAAACTAGAGTGGTTGATATAACTCCTAACTTATCCCATCTTTAGTGAATCCGCAGGCTTACGAGTATACTCGAGAAGGACACAAGATTTGGGCGACCGCAATGAGCGTATGATTGAACGTGTGCTTCTTGCGCAGGCGCCGCCGTGGTCGCAGTTCGCGGGCCATGCAGGGAGCCGCCAGCGCGCCCGCGGCGCCAGCGGCCGAACCGCCCCCGTCTCAACGTGAGTACCCTTTACGCCCCACAGACAGTCAAGTTTATTGCGCAATCTGGCAATCTCAGATGCTGACATCCACTTTTTCTCTCGTGATTTCTATCGTTATCTTAAAAAGTCAAATGTTTTCCGCAAGATATGCACACTGACGTCACTGACCGTCTTCAAATTAGACTTTAATTGGTTGTGCGTTATTTTCTCTTTTAGCACGAGCGGGCACTGGGTACCAGTAAATGACGTTGGATGTTGTGCCCATAGATTCCGTGGTTGTAGCCTGTAGTATGTTGCGCAGAAAATGCATCCTGGGGTTTTTTGGTCTTTAAAAACACCACATGATAAACCCAAACACAACACACCTAGTTAAAACATTGGCAACGTAACGTGTCTACACTACCCAATGTCGATTCACCTCCATCATAAACAAACAGGATGCGAACCCAATACGAAACATCAGACATAATGTTCTTATCTCCAGCTTTAAGGTATCGGTAGCACCGCAATATGACCCTAAAACGAGTGTAACCCGACCACTTGATTCGCCGCACGCGCCTCACTTGATACGATAATTATATGTATCACTACCCCTCAGTGTCACTGACGTTTTATATGACTACTTAGAAGTGTACTGAACTTAATTTGAGTTCACAAAAAATATTAGGTTTGAGTTTTTGTCACATTAGTCCATTAAAACTATCTCTTGAGAACTCTAAACGCCACTGTCTTTATTAATACCTATTCATCAATGGCCTAAATGGCCGTTAAGTCTATTACAGACTATATATACAAGCAGTGAGAAGGTAGACAACGTCTCTCAGTCTCACGGCTGTGTAAGCCAATGCGGGAGCGGCATACATGGTCGCAAGCCTGGCAGATGTAATTTGCCCGAGGCGAACATGTTGATGTCTTATCTGCGAGTTTCTTAATCCACGCTTCATCGTGGATTTTCAGCCCGTCGAACACTAGTTTGCGCCATTTATTCCTGTCCTCAGGAAGGTCCTCCCATTTGTGAACTGGGATATTGAAGGCGATCATATCTCGCTGGGCGCAGTCTTTATGTCGTAGCATCGGTCGTCCGACGTTTCTCTTGGCATCAGCAAACGAGGCATATGCCCCAGCCAGCGTAAGCGTCTCTGCTTAAGCAGCGCAAAGAGACTGGGTAGCTGTGCAACCTCAAGTACCCTCTCGTTCGTGACCCTGTCCTTCCAGTGTACACCTAAGATGTTTTGGATGCAGCGCATGTGTTAATACGACGTTCGTGTTTGGCGATTCGTTGAACAGCAGGACCACGTGTAGGCGAGACAAGCAAATCTTGTTGAGTAAGAAAATAATTTACTTTAAAAACAAAGTTTTAACTGACTTCAATTCAGTACTCCGCCAAGCCACATGAACATTACCATATTTCTTTTGCAATTTACCACATGAAATGATTTCCGAGAGCAAATGCGTTGATTATTAGAGAAAAAAACCAAATCACTGTATGTGAGCCGATAATATTTGAGGAATTCCGTCGATTCCTCAAGGATCTCAGAATTACCCTTGGCACTTCATTGTTTGCTATTTCAACGCAATCATATTAGAATCTGTGACGTACTTTTATAGTTTGAAGTAGGTACATCATTGAGAAGTTCCACAAGCCATCTGTGGTCTTCATCATCACTTCCACCATCATCAAATTTATGATTTCCAGGTGTAAATACACGAGTTATAATAGAAAATACCGAAATTACTACACGCGTGCCTAATATATTTGAGGAGTTCCCTCAATTCCTCATGGTTCCCATCATCCAACTGGGGTTTTGAAAACAATGGGACCAATGTGGAAGCATATACTTTCAATTAAAAAACCGGCCAAGTGCGAGCTGGACTCGCGCACGAAGGGTTCCGTACCATTATCTATAATATTATTTTTCACAATCGTGTTATAATAGAGAACTTTTTAGTCGAGTACTGTGTTTAGGCCACGAAGCTTGCTGAGTGGCCTAAGTAAGGTACGAGATTAAAAAGCTTGATTATAACACTATTGTGAACAATAGTTTTTGTACGAGTTCATTAATAGTACATTATGATACAAGTGAGGTATGTTGATCATTACATCAGAGGCGGAATTGTCACGCGAACCGCAGGTGAGCGTGATAATAGAGCCGAGGATATAATTATCAAAGCTCACGCGTATCATACGACGTTTTTCAACACATTTGCGAGGAAAAAATCCTTTTCATAAAATTAACATGTTACAGGCTCCTAAGTTGTTTCCTTTAGTTATTGATGACAACAGGTTTTTACTCACATATTTGTACATCTCCAAGAATGTACAGTGGTGTCAATTATATTTATCACTTTTCTATTCACTACGAGTCAACATTTTTAACAATTACCAAACACGCATCATCAATGTTTACAAATATTTGTGAAATTACCTATAATGGCGCGCAACTATTTTTTTTCGTGAAGTTCGCGCAGTGCGCCAGCAGCGAGGCTTAGATGAAATCTCTAAACAGCCAATACAAAATAAAATAAATATTTTCTTATTCAATATAAATTCATGTAAAATGTTATCAAAAGTAAATAGTTTTACTAAATGAAACGTTTCTATATCATATCCAACAAGAAATATTCAATTAATCCACAAGAAGGATTTAATTTGTTTAGTCGAGTAAGAATCCATTTGCCGAGAATTAAAAACAAACCTGTATAACCCGGTCAATTTAAGAATGCGCCGAGTCCATACATACACCTTGTTGCAAGGTGCCAACGTGTCTTAATCGGGATATAAACATAACTACACGAGTGTCGTAATGTTATTAAACACGCGTGTTTAATACCCAGGATTATGAGCCCAAAAGCGGCACAATAAGAGACACGTTACGAGCAAATGTGTTGAAAAATTAATTTTCTACGAGTCTTATTATTGTTTCTAGAATATTTATTTTTAATTTTTTTCTTACACAACAAAATTACGAAAAAACTTAGTTTGTCTTCGCCAAACTGCATAACAGTTTGTTGGCGAATATACACTCTTTATAAATTATTATGTTTTTGTACCGGTCACTTTGGCACTCTTTGCGGGACGCAAATGCAATCCAGCAGTGGACGCCTTTCGACTGATTTTTTTTTTATTTTTTTTTTCTGATATGATGATGATCTATATACATGTATGTACATCAGCTATGATTATAATTTTAATTTTGTATGTCAATATTAGCGGCAAACAGAAATGGCAAGTGATATAAAGACGTAAACAAGTATTTCATCATAATTACGGAGCCTCAGCCTCAGCTAATTATAGTGACAACAAACTTGTTTACATTTCCACTCAATTCGATTGAATCTGTAATTTTTATGTTATATGCTTCATTTAGATGAAGTAACTATGTAACTATCTATCTATTCTGTAAAAGGAAAGTATCCATTAAACATGTTTTCAGTTTAAATTTAAATAGTTATATGTATACTTTTGCAGTCGTCCTCCGCAATTATATTATTAAATATACGTAATAATTACTTGATCTTGGTTCAACATATATTTTGCGTATCTCTAATCTAAGACGACGATTATAGGTTTTAGGTATTTTAAACACAGAGCGTTTGTACCTACTGATTTACAGCGAGTAAAAATAACTTAGCATGGACGGGTAAAATTCTACTAGTTTGAAATAAAATGTAGCTACCTATATAAATAATATATATTTAATATAGGTACATAATGTGTCTGTAATTCTATACTACATACATAATTCATTTAGTATACGTAATATTACTAGGTACGTTATGTTCTTTCTTTGAATTGACTCACGAAAGTATAATTCAATTACTATATCAGAATCCCCCATAATGTGGGGCAATATCTTCTGCAGACCCTAAAATATACTCCTCCCGAACTTTACAGGCATAGGAACACTCTAGCCAAGGTTTTGGGAGCGCTATTATGGCGCTTTAACTTCCAAAGCCAAAATTTAGCTTCATAGAGACATAGAAGTGAATGTGTATGATCTAAATCAGACTTAGGCGTGATTTAGTTATTACTAGCTGTTGCCCGCGACTTCGTCCGCGTAGAACTTTTTATCGTCTTAGAAAATGATTTCTCTCAATACAAAATTTGAACCCTCTTTTAGGGGATAATTAAAAAAAAGTTGATGTTTTTTTCTAGTTTGTGAACAAACAGTCTAAAACCAAAGTTAAAAATCTCATACTTTAACAATGCCTTGAAATACTCAAACTTTGAACCAATTTTAACACTCTTAGGGGATGAATTTGGAAAAACTCTGAAATCAGTTTTGTAGTCTTTTAACGTACAGAATAAGACCGAAGTTAAAAATCTCTTACTCACACTTTAAAATTTTATTGCTCGCCATTTAAAATTTGAACCCCCTTTTAAACCCCCTTAGAGGTTGAATTTTTCTAATCGCTGAAAGAACTTTTTTCGTAAACTTTTAAGTCTCTAGCTCAAAAAAAGTGTTGCCCATACAAAGCTTTCTTAATCCCCTTAGGGGTGGAATTTTCTAAAACTCTGAAAGTACTTTATTATTAATTTTAATAAGTAACATTTTGAATAGTTTTAAGTCTAGTAAAAAAAAAAGTTTTTCCCACACAACACTGGCTACCCTTCTTAAGGATCTTAAGGATCCCCTTAGGGATGGAGTTTTCTAAAACGCTGAAAGTTCTTTTTTAGTATTCTAATAAGTAATCTTTTTGCAAAGTTTTAAGTCTAACTCAAAAAAAAGTGTTGCCCATGCAAAGCTTGCTCTCCTTTTTAACCCTATTAGGGTTGGAATTTTCTAAAACGATTTGTGTTCTTTTTTTGTATTTTAGTAAGTAATCTTTCTACAAAATTTCAAGTCTCTAACTCAAAAACATAAACTTTCCCTGATAAAAACTTTGCACCCCTTTTTATCCCCCTTAGGGATAGATTTTTTCAAAACGCTGAAAGTCTTTTTTTTGTATTTTTATAAGTAATCTTTCTACAAAGTTTTAAGTGTCTAGCTCAGAAAAAGTGTTCCCCATACAAACCTTGCACCCTTTTTTAACCCCCTTAGGGAATGATTTTTGTAAAACGCCGAATGTAGTATTTTTCATGTTCTAATAAGTAATTTTTCGTCAAAATTTTAAGTCTCTATTAAAAAAAATATGTTTTTCCCATACAAACTTTGCACCCTATTTTACCCCCTTAGGGGTGAAATGTTCCAAAACGCTGAAAGTACTTTCTTTGTATTTAAATAATCTTTCTACAAAGTTTTAGGACTCTAGCTAAAAAAAATAGTTTCCCACATACAAACTTTGCACCCCTATTTTAGCCCCCTATTTTTAGGGGTAGAATTTTCTAAAACGCTGAAAGTACTTAATTTGTATTCTGATGACTAAGCTTTCTACAAAGTTTTAAGTCTCTATTTAAAAAAAATATTGTTTCCCCCATACAAAATTTGCACCCCTATTTTACCCCCTTAGGGGTAGATTTTTTTAAAACACTGAATCTAGGTACTTTATTTGTATTCTAATGAATAATTTCTCTACAAAGTTTTAAGTCTCTATTTAAAAAAAAGTAGTTTTTCCCATACAAACTTTGCACTCATTCAAATATCTCAAAAAATTATGAAGCTACATAAGTTTTAATGTCGCTTGTTAGAGTGAGAAAACGATGAGGGACTGTGACGTCAATATACTCGAGCGTCATAGTAAAAAACAATCGTTTCATATGAAGGTGCGTTTTGCGGAAAAGGGACAGAACATACCCCCTCTTAAAACTTTGGACTCTTATAACTTAATCATTACCTATATAACCTCTTGCTTTGTTTTTTTCTCCATTTGACTATATTTATTTTAAATTCTTTTTCGAGAAAATACATTATGATTATTTACCATATTTTCGATTCCTGAGCTATAACCACGAACTTCGGAATTCGAAAATATTCGGGTATCTCTATCTCTATCGCACTAACCATACTCGAGTGACAGGGATGCAAATATATGAACATTGAGTATCGGTTTTCGTGGTAGCGCCGCAGGTACTTTGGCTGAATGCGCCGAGCGCGTGCCATTGTCATTCAAAAAAAACAAATTCGTGTTAATTATATTGTTCAAATTTGTTGATTTCATTTATTGAAATTACGACATAAAACGACATTTGCGCATATAAGTTCTCATATCAGAATCGAATATTTTTTTATGGTTTATATTTTAGCATTTGTCTCGTAAAGGTCTATCGTAGACGGGATTTAAATTATTAATAAGTGAAAGGCAAAGCAATTCCGCCATTTTGACGAAAATTTGACGGTTCTTATAGCTGACAGTTGGAGCAGCGTTTGATTTCAATAAAAATAAATGAAAAATTAAATAAAGTCGTATATTTCGGAAAATTAATTAACTGTCGCAGTCGGATAAAAACTATCCTAAGTTGCAGCTAGAATAATAATGTACCTATATAAAATGTTTCATATTTTTCCGTTCATGGGATGCTGAGAACATTCGAACCGCGCAAAGCTTAGTTTCAAACTGGCTGATTCTTTTTTTAATTTAGAGATTTATTATAAGTGGAGATTATACAAATGTTACAGGAGAACTGGACTAGCGTCCGCTGTTACCGCGAAATAATTTCGCTATACATTTTAATTGTAATTATGCAAATATGGGACCTTGATGTTTATTGTTTACTGCGTAGTTCCGAAGGAATCCACTGTGAATGTTGCTTGTTAATTTTCTAATCGCGAGTCGTATAACCAAATATGCAAGTCTTTAAATAATAGACTATTTACCACGTCATGGCATATACGATTTATCAGCGAGAATGCCTACAATAATGCGTTACTTTTCTATGTTTCGTCGTCGGTACTTTTAAATCGTTTGGGAATATTTAGTTCAGGGATTATTTAGTGAGCTTGAAACATGCTTGTATATACGACGTTAGAGAAGGCATGATTCGGTATATTTTCATTATGTCATGCACCCACCAGTAATCGTTCTTCACCTTTGCACCATTCTGTGGTTGAAAGCCCGCATTCAAATCACCGAATCAGGCTTTGAAAGCGGTTTTTGCCTACATTTAGTAGGCAGCTTAGGTCTACATTTGATAGTGGCATACTCTCGTAATTATGCGTGTTGTCTGTTATTTGTCCAACGATTCTATAAGCCGGCCTCAGAGATCTGTGGACACAAGTGCTGGCACAAAAGGATGCTTCCTCTCCCAAGTCTGCATTCCAATGGCGTAATCTAATGAGATGTGTTCTCTTTAATTGTTTTGCTTTTGTTGCGCCGAAAGGCGAGAGCAGATGTATTATGAGTTTTTTATTTAAAAAAAATGTACAATCCTTAAAACGAAAGTCAGACTGTGACATTGTTGTCAATCCGTGCGCATTTGAGGTCTTAGCTACTCGAGGGTCTATTAGCCATTGAAGAGTTCCACCTTCTGGCTCCTTCATCAGATCAACTTGATGATTTCAAATTGTTGTATTTTAATTTATGTCATACTTCCTTGCAAAGTTTCGGTGCAAATAGACTTGCAAGATTTGATTACATTGTCACATACATACTTAGTCACAGGTGAAGTTAATAAAATACTAGTAAAAAAAACCGGCCAAGTGCGAGTTGGACTCGCGCAGGAAGGGTTCGATAGAAGGGGACGAGGGATCTATAAAAATTGCAAAAAACACGTTTGTTGTATGGGAGCCCCCTTAAATATTTATTTTATTCTGTTTTTTAGTATTTGTTGCAACAGAAATACATCATGTGTGAAAATGTCAACTGTCTAACTATCACGGTTCATGAGATACAGCCTGGTGACAGACGGACAGAAAGACAGACAGGGGTCTTAGTAATAGGGTCCCGTTTTACCCTTTGGGTACGGAACCCTAAAAACACTAAAAGCAACTTAGTTTACATATCTCTATAATGTTTACCCTCATTCATTTTCACATCGAAACGGCATATAAATGGCCGCTAACACTAAACTAAAAACGCCAGAAATCAATAATCAAATCGATTCCTAATTTTATCTGCTAGGTCATTACACTTAGTCACCGGTAACTTTCTAACTAGGGCACAAAATTGTACATGTACTCATTGTATCATCCTCGCTTGTTTAAGGCGTGCATTGGACATCTAAACGGTACTTTTTATCTCGAGATAACCGATTGTGAGCAGTTCCGGTACCAAGTTAAGGCAATTGGACCGACCTGATAAAACATGAGTAATGAGTTTACGTGACGCTTAAGAACTGGGAATTGATGACTTATTTTTGGAGGTTTGCAATCTCTTAGTTATTTATTATAGGTTGGGAGTGTTGGGACGTAACCATCGAAAATATTCAAATTATTTGTCTTGTAAAAAAAGCTAAGACTCAATGGCGTGTCGTGAATATTTGTAGAATCGTATGAAAACTCTTGAAATGTCTCACGAAATTTTAAATTTGATTATGAAAGTTATTCTTAGAAGAAAAGAATGCCATGCGGCATATAACAAGACTATTTACCAGGATATAACAAGACTTTCGATAAAAACACCGCACTCAAATCGGTTCATCAGTTCGGGAGAGTTACCAGTATCACAATATCGTGCAATTCGATACCAATGATTGAACAGCATTACCATCACTATGCCATCACCATCACCATCACTGGCGAGTTAGCTCGCCAGAACTGTACTTTCTACTAAGTAGACAGGCGAAAACATCTGACAAGTCCTAACGGCAGAAATACTCGTGTTAGATATTGACGACCTCTGTAGCCTAGTTTGGTAGCCGGAGGTCCCGGGTTCGAGTCCCAGTAAGGGCATTTATTTGTGTGATGAGCACGAATATTTTTTCCTGAGTCATGGATGTTTTCTATGTATTTAAGTATTTATTTATCTATATAAGTATGTATATTATCGTCTAGTACCCATAGTACAAGCTTTGCTTAGTTTGGGACTAGGTCGATTTGTGTGAGATTGTCCCCAAATATTTATTTATATTTGTGCGCGCCTTGTTGTAGCCGATATTAAGAGTTCCCAGCACCATACAAACGCAGTTTTGTTCTCATTTTAATAGTCTAATTTTAAAACGACGTGGTAGAATAACATGAAACTGTATACACAATGCCATCCACCACATCTTTTATTGCAAAAAATTTAAATAGAAAAAAAATTGAGCGTGTATTAGAACGTTTTTCATACAAAATCTCTAATAGCTTATTTTTTTTCTATTATGATTTATCGAGTCGAGTGTCCTGACGACCCTTAATGATGGTGACTGTACAAGTTTTGATCAACTCGTTTAGTAACAAAGCAAAAATCTATTGTTTATCGGAAAAGTCGATTTCCTGCACACGGCAGCAAAGGTAAACAACCTGCACACGTGTATCGAGTTAACATATTTGAAGATACGTGACACATTTCGTAATGATTTATATGAAAATTGTGAGCACTTCCTGATTAGGAATTCGTGAAATTACTATCAATGATAATTGATAGGTAACATAGTGAAGTGGCACTAAAATTAGATGGATGGTTTTTTTTTTATGGATGGTTTAATCGAACTTTAATGGTGCTCTGATATTCCTGATATTTAAGTGATATGTATGTATGAATACAAATTATTACTAGTGGGTCGGTGATCTGTAGAACACGCGAGCCGGGTTTTTTTTTCGAAAAATTGACTGCAAAAAACTCTGTTTAATCAACGAAACTGCTCAAAGAACACTGTTTAATCAACGAAACTGCTCAAAAAACACTGTTTAATCAACGAAACTGCTCAAAAAACACTGTTTAATCAATGAAACTGCTCAAAAGCTTTTTAGTCGAGTACCGTGTTTAGGCCACTAAGCTTGCTGAGTGGCCTAAGTAAGGTACGAGATTAAAAAGCTTGATTATAACACTATTGTGAACAATACTTTTTGTACGAGTTCATTAAAATTAATTTTCTACGAGTCAACTGAACTAATTAAACAAACTCGATACTGTTGAAACGAAGTGCAGCCTATCGCTCGTACGCTCGTTGATATCTTAAAATACATCAACGAGCGTACGACATCAACGAGTAAACTCAATAATCAAAGCGATTCTATTGGTCCAATTCATTACAGTTCGGTAAAGCAGCCACGTGATTGGTCGAATTTATTTTAGTTCTATTTTCAAATTTTTTTCGGTTGTCTGGAGCGTATCGAAACAGTTATTTCGATTGTTTCGACAGCAACATGGACTACAACTATGAAAAGAGTGACGTTGCAGTATTCTCTATGAAATCTTAATACACAGATTTTAATCGACGAGTACAAAAAACACTGTTTAATCAACGAAACTGCTCGAAAATTTTCACGAGAATCGGTTGAAAAATGCGACCTGTAGAGGAGAGCTGTACAGACACCGGACATACGAACTATTTTCGGCCCAAGCTGAAGCATAGAGATTCGTTCGCATCGCTCGCTCGTTCGATAAATATACGAAAATGTACTGCATCTAGTTTGAAAGAAATCTCCAAATCGAAGCAGGTTGATGTTGGTTGACCAACATACAGCGGCCATCTTTGTGATCATCACTATGCGAGTCAGGAGCGCGCCTTCCGCGCCTAACGGTGGTTATACTGGTTATTAATCTTATGACACTCCTGAATCCTGAGTGAAATGTCTATTCACTAAGCATTCTACTACAGTCTCTGAGCTTCCCTAGCAAAATTTGATCCATAGATTCGTAGCAACTATGCTAAATCAGAGGTCAACCTTTTTTACAATTGAACCGAAATACTCGAGAAACGGTGCTTAAGAGCCTTGTAATCCCAGTCAAGCTTAGTAGGCTAGAGAGAGACTTTTGAATAAAATAAACAATGTCAGCGTTTTTAGGACACTGTCGCAGTAGGTAGACACCCTTCCTAAGCTAGATTTATCTGATTTTGATGACTTTAGGGAGGGATCTTCTTTAAATTAATAGCTTATAGACGTATCTGTATAGGTACTTAAGGAAAATCATGATATAACTGTTCAGACGATAACTGCAAGCCACCAGCCACATTAACACTTCCCAATACGATACGAGTAACGTACGCTCCCTAAGAAGACTTCGACATCCGAAAATGTTTTCCAATCGATCGAACTTTCTCCGAACGGAAAAGCGTCCTAATTGTGCTCGCGAGCGAATGAATCGAGCGAGAATATTAATTCTTAAAGGGCTGAGATGGTAACGGATCGGACGACGTGCTTCGCTTATGTATATGCTGTAATTGGAACTGTAATGTGCGTTACGACTGTATTGAAGCGATTCTCGTTATGCTTGAAACGGAATTTCATTGCGTCGCATTTTTGCAAAAAAGTTAATGTCTTATTAAGAACTTAACCTGTCGTGGGTTTAGGAAAAACAGATGAACTTCCAGAATGTATATTCGCTTGGTTTATATCCGAAATTAGCTAACATTTCTGGAAATTATCTTGTCCAATAACAGTTAAAAAAGATTGACCGAGTGAATTAGCCAAGACAAATTGGACCTCTCTTGTTTGGAAAAGTACCTGTGTGACATGTGAATCCTATGTATCCCACGTAATTTCGGCAGCCTTTTCATTAAATTTCTCCCAAGACGAACTTCGCAAACCAAATGACCGTGCTACACGTATTATCAATTTCTAGACAATAGCAGAGTCTTACGGTTGTCACATATCGGACTCACCTTTTATCTATTTCTCGTAAATCTCCAAAACTAGCTCCTGTTGCTTTGGAATAAAGATCAATTCCGCTTGCGCGCGCTCTTTTGAAATCGTCAGAACTTATCAAGTAAGTAGACGGTAGGCAGTAATTGTCGATGGCGACACCATAAATGAGGGCTTAGAGATACGACACGGTGTAATTCAGTACCGTTGAGGCCCATTGGAGTGTGGAAGAAAGCAAGCGGGACTGGCGACGTCCTCGCCATATCAATCAAAACGTTTATAATATGCGAGTGCCGTCGCGAGCACCTTATGCTAAAAATGATAAGGACTATAATCGGTTGTCGCGGTGAGGAGGAGTCGGGATGGCGATAGGTCGATTTAAATTCCGAATAAGCGGGAAGCAGGAAGTCTGAGACGTGTGCGCATCTATGTCACACCTTTTCTCCGTATTTGAACTTGAGTGAACCCGATAGTCGGGGATTTGATGGTTTTCGTCCGGCTATCGTGATGTCCAGGGGAATAAATCACTGGTGGATTGTTTTTGAAGCACGATTCGTTTGTGTCGCGAAAAAACGTTGATATTGTCGCTGGGTAGACGTCCGGTTTGGTTTTAGAATTAACTTAGTATCGCTATTGCACGTAACTCGTAGTTACAGATCGGTACTAGTTATAAGTATCACAAATAACACTCCCTTACAATCTTCCACCCTTCATTTCACCCCCTTAGGAGATGTTTTTGGGAGTAAAAAGTATTAAAATTAAATACAAGATGGACATTAATCGATTTTGATGTTGGAATCTACCTGTTTCATTCAACGACGGATATAAAATTCCAATAAATCGTTCGCAAGTATACCTCGCATTTCTTCGACAACTTAATTCCGAGAAATCTTGCGTATAGTTTCAATTAAAATCCGCAATTTCAAATACGATATGAAACAATCGAATCGTCGTGTCATCGGTAAATGCCTTTGAGTTGCGTTTTCGCCTAAAATGTGCATTTCTTGAAAGAATATTTCGCCGAAATTCGGCGTATGCGCGCGTTGAATTCGTTTCGCCGTGGCATCGCAGCCATGAGATGAGCATTTTATCTAGACATCTGTGTTCACTTTTATACCTTAATTTCGTATGAATATATAGATTCCTACTATGAAAATCCTCCGAAATATCTTCAATGCTTATGAGGGCAGCAGATAATCCCATCGTTTCTCAATTAAAAGCAAGCCAACCAGATTATGGTATATGTACAGGTGCTTGATGTTCAACTGGTTAAAAGTTGACGAGAGTTATTTTGCTGTACTAATGCAATTTATAGTGGTAGGTTTATGACCTACCTTTTGCCTAATTTTATGAATGCGAATGTAATTGAGAAAATAAAAAAAATGTACACGTTCAAATTACAGTTTGACTAAGACATTTTATGGCGCTCTGATATTCAATAGGTCATAGCCATCTCGTATTATTGTTATTTTGACTTCGCGGTTTTCTCTGACTGGCTCTCTATAAAATTATTAATGATCTAATCATTCTAGAATTTGAACGAATCGCCTTCGATTTGCATACATTTAACATATGACCTGTTTTGTGTTTGCCGCGCCGCCGCGTCATATTTCTACAGATTCCGCTGGAACCCGACACTGCTTACGAGTAAATAACTAATAAAAATATCTAAATCAGGCATTTTGCTAAAGGCTAGCCAGGAATTACACTTTTTTAGGACAGTCCGCATTGCAACGATGCTGAGGGAGCCAGTATATATCATACTCATTTTTAATCACACAAATATTGGCCCCGAAAGTGGAGCGCAGGACCGCCTATATAATGAAACGACCCACTAGACTATAGGTACCGGTCTTCAAATATTATAAATGTGAATGTTTCATCATTTGGATGTTTGTTACTTAATCACGCAAAAACAACTGGACGGATTTAGATGAAAATTAGCATGGAGTGTTTGTATCGTGGGTTCATCGAAAATAATACCCAAAATTAATTCAATTAAGGATGGAATTTGATACGGGAATTCATGCGGACTAAAATGTTAGTTAACATAGATAGGTACATTATGGTACACAAATGTATGCTACTTTGGAAGTTTTGTAAGTTTAAGGATAGAATTGCCATCCATACAAAACTTTCCATGGGAAGTTCCAAATAATATTCCCCAAGCCACAAAAAGAAAACGAAACGCATCAATCGAATAGTGAGGTATACCCTACCTAAAACATCAGTAACTTTCCACATTTCGTTGCAATTGTTGCATACCTGACGATACCTACTCAAGTTCGAATTTCCTCATATAGCGTCACATTTGCGTAACCGGACGTACTTATCTGCAGTCAATACCTCGTTTCTAATTCATGAATGAGATCCCGAACCGGCAAGGTGTCTTATTCTATCACAACTAATGAAACAAACGAATCAAGGCACTGACACGTCGCAACCAATTTAAACCTTGATACAAGCGATTAAGATTTATATTCAAATGAATCTAGACTGATTTGTTACATTCTAGTTCTAATTCGTACTATGACATTGCACTGTTGCAATTATTGTCTGTGTCTATGTCGACAGTTTTAGTCGAAAATAATTCATTGATTAAATGTAATACAATGCTTTTGGACATCTTTGGGGACGGAAATTGACTCAAGCTTTTCATAATATCCTGGAAGTTGAAATGTTTCTTTTCTCATTGATCTAGATTTTAGCTAACGAGTGATATTGACTTAGCTGGTAATCAGACGACTAGTCAGGAAAATGTCAAAAATGTGAACATTCCTAGTTAACCGATAAGTCTAGATGTACATCTAGACTTATCGGTTAACTGAGTAGATACCTACGATTTAATAACGGAGGGATTGCGTTCGAAAACCCCTCCCTAACTATGTTTTATAGACGGTACTCTCCACTTAGAATGATTTAGACTTATATTTTTTATTTCATAATATACACTTACAATAAACATTAAAGCTAGCTTAATCTATATAATATTATGAATTTATGATCGTCAAAATCACATAAAGATCGTCAGATAACAAACAACACCTTCATAAACGAAAAAAAAACAATGTGTCTGTCATTCTGATTTAGAAAGACAGACACTAACTTGGACATAATATGTCCTACTGCTCCTACTGTTAAATATTGCTGATACAATTTACTTTAAATACAAATTTTAAACCGGTTCAGGCATGCGGCTGTCAAGCATCGGTCGTGGGTTCGAATCCCGGCTCGTACCAATGAGTTTTTCGGAACTTATGTACGGAATATTATCGTTAGCTTTTCGGTGAAGGAAAAAATCATTAGGAAACCGATCTAATCCCAATAAGGTCTAGTTTTCCCCTCTGGGTTGGAAGGTCAGATGGCAGTCGCTTTTGTAAAACTCATGGGATTAGGTGTCAAAATAATAAAACCATTTATTTCAGGCATCTAAGGCCCATCTAAGTATAAGTAACAAATACCTTAAAGACTAACATACATACAAAAATATTATATATGTCAAAGCGGACCCCGGGGCCCTTTGGGGCACAACCGGGAATAACGCTAGGAGGATGATGACAAAGTTTAAACCGACTTCAATTCAGTACTTCGACAAGCCACATAGGTACATAAAATTTTCCACATTTCCTGTAGATATACACACTTAAGATACCTACATAGAAAACATCGAAGCCTCAGAAACAACCATTCATGGTCAAGTATTTTCCCTTATTCGAACCCAGGACCGTCTGCATCAATATAAATTAGCCAAATGAAACAAAACAATCGTAATGTACTTAATTATTAGGTAATATACACAGGGTGATGGTCAAATGGTACCTACCTATAACCGATAGCTAAATACATAGACCGCTCAAACTCGGGCTAAGAGGTATTTGTCAATAGAAGAGATAGTTTTGGCTAAGAATGAAGCTGCCTAAACCAAAGTTCTTGTGACTAAGGGAATTAACGATGACCACTCTGCACCGACCTTTCTGTTATACTAGTATCGTTGATGAAACAACACGGGCGGTTGATTCATTTAGGCATTTTATATCACATTTCCACGTCACATTTTGGAAGTGATTAAGCAATTTCGACGCCAATTTCACTAAGATGTAGATTATTACTTTGGAGTTTTTTTTTATTGCAATTTGAGCCAAATTTAATGATAATCAGTGTAATTTTATTATATGCCAATAGTGTGGGACTATCTCTGATACTACGATAACACACATCCTGAACTGATGTCATCGAAATGTATCCCTCCGAAGCGGAAAAGCTGGACTAATAAGGGTTTTTCGAAAATTAACCATCATTGGTTTGGAATAAAGTTAACGAATGAAACGTAATTTTTCTCGGAAAAAGTCACGGACAGAAAATTATATAGTCTACAATTGTAGGTATGTAGGTTCTCTTAATTTTACTTATTTTGCCAATATGTCAATACATGTTCTTTCCTTTCGAAATCCGTGGCTCCTACGGGAGTCGGTGTATTTAAGGAGCTGCTTCCGTCAAAATTCGGCAGTATTTTCAGTGTGGAATGGACCAGTGGCCCAATGGGGAATGGCCGAGTATCGATAGGTTAATCAAGACAGAACCTTGTATTATATTTACACACGTGATTAAGAAGTGATTCAAAATGTTGTGATCTACTATTCCAGCCACCAAATCTAAGACACGTAAGTCGTTGATTACTGCTAAAGTTGGTAATCGATACTTATCTTTCTTAATCTAAATACCTAGAGATAACGCCTCATTGCCGTAGAGCACTGAGCATCCCAATGTTCCGAGAAAGGCCGTAAAAACAATAATATCTTCTATTCGTGAGTCACCTGCAAATATCTATATCTCTATGCATACGTTACTTTGTGATAGGAGAAAAGGGCTTATGTCTATGATGTGTTTATGAACTTAGGACGTTCTAGACTGTAGAACTCGCATAGGCTTTAGCCAAGAGACTAGGGTGTCGACGGAACTATTGATTTTTATGCCCTAACCGCGGCAGACTATGCAAATAACGAAATACCTACGTAGTTCAAACACTTGTGTACGTGCGACAGTATCTTTCGACGCCCGTGAGACAAAGGGCGGTGAATCAGACGAAAAGCTTTGTTTTGTAGTTAAATAGCGATCGATATTGTTGTCGGGTTTTAAGTTTGTTTGTGGTGGCGCCATCTGTTGCGCGGTAGCGGAACTTGCTACAAAGAAAGCATTTCGATAGATTGCTTAGAGTAATTTTAGGTAAAACCCAGTTAGTAACATGAATTGAATAATTTACAATGCAAATCTATTAACTGATTGACGTACCTGCATGTGTAACCTCCGCACCCACAATGAGTGTTACATCTCATTGTATTATTTTAATAAAACCATCTACATTAGTATTTCCAATGAACCGGCTGAGTCACCCATTGTAGAGTTTTCTTGGAATAGGAAAATGAAAGCAATGCGTTGTCCAAACATAGAATCAATCGTAATCACACTATTTCTTCGTTGCAGAAATCAAAACAGAAGAGGTCATCAGTGAGGCGAAAATCGAAACAAACAACGCAGAAATGGAAGAAATGACGGCGGAAAAACAAGAACCTAGAGTGACCAGAACAACAAGCATCGACAGCGATAATCGCTCGGACAGGAGCGAGGAAGTCGACTTCAGAAGAGCGCGTAAAAGAGCGGCATCCACATCCCCATCTCCAATGCCACTAGACAAAAGATTCGCTCGTTTCGAATGTCCGAAATGCGGCCAACGCTTCGAATCCGGCAACGCCTGCGACCTCCATCGCTTCACCGTCCACGGAGACGAAACCCGCGGCGTCAATGATCTCACCTTCGTCGATTTCTCGAGCATCTGCGAGAGAAATCCTCATGTGTCGATCACAGAGCAGAGATACAGATGTGAGATGTGCTCCAGGGATTTCCCGTGCAGGCAGGCCGTGGACATACACAGGAAACTCTGCGCCGAGTCAGTCAGCGTGCGGAGTCCTGAACGAGTAGACCGCAGGGAAGACTTCTTCGCGAAACTCGACTTGAGAAACAGATACGGTATTCCCGGTACTCTAACCCCACCCATGGAGCGGTTCGCACCCAAATTCGAAGATTCTCACTACACTGGCAACGGTATCCGTCACATTGATGCTGCAAGGGATTTGGCCGATATCCAGTCGATCCTAAACGTAACGTCAACTGGAAGCCTCTTAGAAAGACTCACGGGTACCAGGGTGCCTTTGGAAAGTTCTGTGCTGACCCCTCCAGATACTATCGGCAAGGAGAGAGAGCAAGAGGAGACGCAAGATAATTTCGCTGCTGAGTTCAGACGCATGAAACTGCGGGGCGAGTTCCCTTGTAGATTATGCCCAGCTAAGTTCCCTAATCTTAGGGCTTTGAAAGGGCATAACAGAGTTCATCTTAGTGGCACGGGCCCCGGGCCATATCAGTGTAACATGTGTCCACATGCATCGCTAGACAAGGCGGCTTTGGTAAGACATATGCGAACACACAACGGCGACCGCCCATACGAATGCGCAGTCTGCAACTACGCTTTCACTACCAAGGCCAACTGCGAACGACATCTTAGAAATCGCCACGCCAAAGTTACCAGGGAAGACGTCAAGCGCTCAATCATATACCATCCTTCAGAAGATCCTAACAATGATGAGGTCAACTCGAAGTTAGCGCGTGACGAAGTGAAGCGATCTCTAGCATTCCACACGCCTGAGCCTGACAGGCGTCCTGAGCCCACCGGCCGTGACACCCCGCTGTCGCACTTCACGCCTAGCTTTATCACCGACAGGCATCCAGTCGCATCGCTAACCCCAAAACCTTTAGTAGACCTGCCTATGATACCCAGGGACCCTGAGCCTCCAACGCCTAGGATCAAAGTGAAAGGCATCGGGCAGTTAACGCAAATACCTGAATACAGACCGCCAGAGTTCTCAATTAAAAATAATGATGACATTGAGAACTATGATGAAGAAACGCCAGTTGATCTCAGTACCAACGATAACTGTGACGTTCTTGATCTTAGTAAAAAGAAGCGCGATGTGGAAGTTGACGAGCCTAAAACGAACTCTCGGCCAGCCTTCGAGCCTGATCCAGCCGCAGTCGCTGCGTCCACTTTCGAGAAGACTCAATTCCTTCTAGCCCAACAGAGACTATTCGAAAACTCGCTCCCCAAGATTGATCCGTCATACTACGCTACTCAGCTATCGCAACTTTACGCCGGTGCCGTCCCGGGCTTACCGGGCCTTCCAGGCCTCCCACCGTCCTTTCCTATCAATCCCTACTTTCTTCAACCATCTTTTTTTCCCCACCCAACTGATTCCCAAGAATTGGCCGAAATAAAACAGCGTATCCAAAAGGAAATCATTCGTGGACTTAGCATGTCTGGCGGTCGGCTTGTGACTAGTGACCAGGAAGTTCAACCTAAACAGGAGCCCGAAGAAGAAGACCAGCCTCAACGAGAATGCTCTCCAGTTCCACCTCCCCGCTCTGTATCTCCGCCTCGGCCGTTAAACAACAGCTTGATTCAGCAGAACGACTCGGTTAAAATGGTTATCAAAAACGGTGTGCTGATGCCTAAACAAAAGCAGCGGCGTTATCGAACGGAAAGACCGTTCTCTTGCTCGCAATGCTCGGCTCGCTTCACTCTACGCTCGAATATGGAACGTCACGTGAAACAACAACATCCGCAGCATTGGAGTGTGAGGCGGCCGGCCCCGCGAGCGCCCCCACCGTACCCTTCATCTGAGTCCCTCGCTGACCGAGTCAAGTTCGCACTCTTAGCTCGGCACCTCGAGCGACCCATCTCGCAGGACCGCTCGCCAATCCGCCGTGACTCCGACGAAGTGGCAGACAACGAGGAAGACGAAGATGACACACTAGTTATAGACGAAGAGCCCGAATCTGACGTTAAATCAGAGCAGCATATCGCAGCGCATCGGGCCGCTGAAGAAATCCTAATGGCGTCGCGGCAACAGGAGCTACATAAAGACTTTGATCTCAAAATCGCCGGGAACTTGATCAACAAGCCGCTCCCGCTGGACAAGACTGAAACTAGTACTGACACTATACCTGTGCCTGTAGAGCCACTGATGGTACCCGTTGTGCCGACAAGGAGCGACGAGGAGGAAGACGAAGAAGGCCTGGTGGCGTCCACTAGTGAAGGCAATAACTCTGGGAGCGATGAAAACAAGTAAGTATTTATCAGTCTACTCAAACTTTCCACACGGTTATATATCACTGGCCTACTTAGTGAACCTTTTTTGGAAACGAAGCTAAGTTAGTAAAGTATATCTGCTGGTTTAATTTATTTGGTATAACTAACGAGCTTTTTGTTTCCAGGTCAGAATCGGACACTGGCGTCCAACCACCCAAGAAGAAGTCCGCCTACAGCCTGGCCCCAAACCGAGTCTCCTGCCCCTACTGCCACCGCAAGTTCCCCTGGTCTTCGTCCCTCCGGCGTCACGTGCTCACTCACACCGGCCAGAAGCCCTTCAAATGTCCGCACTGTCCTTTACTCTTCACCACCAAATCCAACTGCGACCGTCATCTCTTGAGAAAGCACGGTGGATCCGCAAGAGCCATACTAGCAGAGCCCATCCCAGAAGCGGTATCGCCTCCCCAAAGCGACATCAGAACTGTACCAGAGAGGCCTTTCAAATGCGCCTCATGCCCCACAAGCACGTTCTCGTCTCTGGACACGTTGAAGAAGCATATGTCCTCAAGACACGGGACAGCATCGCAGCCTGCATCTCCTAACCCTGAAGATGAAACTACGAACGGGGAGCTCGCTTTCAAATGCCATCTCTGTGAAGCGTCGTTCGGCGACCGGGGTGGAACGTTGAGGCACCTGGCGACAATGCATGCCGCGGAGTACGATCAGCTGGTCAGCAAAGGCGCGCTGGAGGCGGCGAGCGACAGGAGCGAGAGCGCGGATGATGACGAGAAGGGGAAGTTTCCGGATCACGCCAATAGAAAGGTAATTAAACTGTTCCAATTTTTACACGCTAGCATTTTTAAAATCGGTTACGCCTGTCTCAATATGTCTGTAATAAAATCGTGTAAGTTAAAAATGTTCCATTTATCGGTGTACGATTGAGCAGAAATTTTGCACTGTTATTATGCCAAAGAACTGGTTATACGGAGCCAAAAGTTGGGCTCGGTTGAACCCGAATGAAAAAATGTTTCATTCAGTATCTAACAAGCCCAACTTTTGGCTCCATATAACCAGTTCTATAGCATAATAGCAGTGCAAATGTGGAATCCACTTTTCACAAAAATAAAATTTGTCAGAAACTTGTTACAAACTCAAGAAGCTCGGCTTTGCAATGCATAAACACGCATAACAACAACTTTTTATATCACCATAAACAAGTACAGCTACAGCAATCTCTTCGTATTTTCCATTCAAAAACGACCAGCTTCTAAAGTTAAGATTCTCCTCAGGTGGTGTGCGCCTTCTGCGTCCGCCGCTTCTGGTCCGCCGAGGACCTGCGCCGCCACATGAGGACCCACTCGGGCGAGCGGCCCTTCGCCTGCGACCTGTGCCGGCGCCGCTTCACGCTCAAGCACAGCATGCTGCGCCACCGCAAGAAGCACAGGGACGAGACGGACGAGGAGGACACGCCGGAGCCTCACGAAGCTCAAGGCAACGGGTGAGTACAGCCACTGTGACTTTGTCACTTCACATGAGGACCCACTCGGGCGAGCGGCCCTTCGCCTGCGACCTGTGCCGGCGCCGCTTCACGCTCAAGCACAGCATGCTGCGCCACCGCAAGAAGCACAGGGACGAGACGGACGAGGAGGACACGCCGGAGCCTCACGAAGCTCAAGGCAACGGGTGAGTACAGCCACTGTGACTTTGTCACTTCACATGAGGACCCACTCGGGCGAGCGGCCCTTCGCCTGCGACCTGTGCCGGCGCCGCTTCACGCTCAAGCACAGCATGCTGCGCCACCGCAAGAAGCACAGGGACGAGACGGACGAGGAGGACACGCCGGAGCCTCACGAAGCTCAAGGCAACGGGTGAGTACAGCCACTGTGACTTTGTCACTTCACATGAGGACCCACTCGGGCGAGCGGCCCTTCGCCTGCGACCTGTGCCGGCGCCGCTTCACGCTCAAGCACAGCATGCTGCGCCACCGCAAGAAGCACAGGGACGAGACGGACGAGGAGGACACGCCGGAGCCTCACGAAGCTCAAGGCAACGGGTGAGTACAGCCACTGTGACTTTGTCACTTCACATGAGGACCCACTCGGGCGAGCGGCCCTTCGCCTGCGACCTGTGCCGGCGCCGCTTCACGCTCAAGCACAGCATGCTGCGCCACCGCAAGAAGCACAGGGACGAGACGGACGAGGAGGACACGCCGGAGCCTCACGAAGCTCAAGGCAACGGGTGAGTACAGCCACTGTGACTTTGTCACTTCACATGAGGACCCACTCGGGCGAGCGGCCCTTCGCCTGCGACCTGTGCCGGCGCCGCTTCACGCTCAAGCACAGCATGCTGCGCCACCGCAAGAAGCACAGGGACGAGACGGACGAGGAGGACACGCCGGAGCCTCACGAAGCTCAAGGCAACGGGTGAGTACAGCCACTGTGACTTTGTCACTTCACATGAGGACCCACTCGGGCGAGCGGCCCTTCGCCTGCGACCTGTGCCGGCGCCGCTTCACGCTCAAGCACAGCATGCTGCGCCACCGCAAGAAGCACAGGGACGAGACGGACGAGGAGGACACGCCGGAGCCTCACGAAGCTCAAGGCAACGGGTGAGTACAGCCACTGTGACTTTGTCACTTCACATGAGGACCCACTCGGGCGAGCGGCCCTTCGCCTGCGACCTGTGCCGGCGCCGCTTCACGCTCAAGCACAGCATGCTGCGCCACCGCAAGAAGCACAGGGACGAGACGGACGAGGAGGACACGCCGGAGCCTCACGAAGCTCAAGGCAACGGGTGAGTACAGCCACTGTGACTTTGTCACTTCACATGAGGACCCACTCGGGCGAGCGGCCCTTCGCCTGCGACCTGTGCCGGCGCCGCTTCACGCTCAAGCACAGCATGCTGCGCCACCGCAAGAAGCACAGGGACGAGACGGACGAGGAGGACACGCCGGAGCCTCACGAAGCTCAAGGCAACGGGTGAGTACAGCCACTGTGACTTTGTCACTTCACATGAGGACCCACTCGGGCGAGCGGCCCTTCGCCTGCGACCTGTGCCGGCGCCGCTTCACGCTCAAGCACAGCATGCTGCGCCACCGCAAGAAGCACAGGGACGAGACGGACGAGGAGGACACGCCGGAGCCTCACGAAGCTCAAGGCAACGGGTGAGTACAGCCACTGTGACTTTGTCACTTCACATGAGGACCCACTCGGGCGAGCGGCCCTTCGCCTGCGACCTGTGCCGGCGCCGCTTCACGCTCAAGCACAGCATGCTGCGCCACCGCAAGAAGCACAGGGACGAGACGGACGAGGAGGACACGCCGGAGCCTCACGAAGCTCAAGGCAACGGGTGAGTACAGCCACTGTGACTTTGTCACTTCACATGAGGACCCACTCGGGCGAGCGGCCCTTCGCCTGCGACCTGTGCCGGCGCCGCTTCACGCTCAAGCACAGCATGCTGCGCCACCGCAAGAAGCACAGGGACGAGACGGACGAGGAGGACACGCCGGAGCCTCACGAAGCTCAAGGCAACGGGTGAGTACAGCCACTGTGACTTTGTCACTTCACATGAGGACCCACTCGGGCGAGCGGCCCTTCGCCTGCGACCTGTGCCGGCGCCGCTTCACGCTCAAGCACAGCATGCTGCGCCACCGCAAGAAGCACAGGGACGAGACGGACGAGGAGGACACGCCGGAGCCTCACGAAGCTCAAGGCAACGGGTGAGTACAGCCACTGTGACTTTGTCACTTCACATGAGGACCCACTCGGGCGAGCGGCCCTTCGCCTCCGACCTGTGCCGGCGCCGCTTCACGCTCAAGTACAGCATGCTGCGCCACCGCAAGAAGCACAGGGACGAGACGGACGAGGAGGACACGCCGGAGCCTCACGAAGCTCAAGGCAACGGGTGAGTACAGCCACTGTGACTTTGTCACTTCACATGAGGACCCACTCGGGCGAGCGGCCCTTCGCCTGCGACCTGTGCCGGCGCCGCTTCACGCTCAAGCACAGCATGCTGCGCCACCGCAAGAAGCACAGGGACGAGACGGACGAGGAGGACACGCCGGAGCCTCACGAAGCTCAAGGCAACGGGTGAGTACAGCCACTGTGACTTTGTCACTTCACATGAGGACCCACTCGGGCGAGCGGCCCTTCGCCTGCGACCTGTGCCGGCGCCGCTTCACGCTCAAGCACAGCATGCTGCGCCACCGCAAGAAGCACAGGGACGAGACGGACGAGGAGGACACGCCGGAGCCTCACGAAGCTCAAGGCAACGGGTGAGTACAGCCACTGTGACTTTGTCACTTTTCGCAGAATAGCGCGTAAAACACTATCTTGTTTGGAAGGAAAAAAATGGACGGGGTATGTAATTTTTATCAGCTTCCGGGATGACTTCGCATATTTGGTTCCAAATCTGTGTACCTATAGACAACACACTTGGACTTTGTATTTTTATAAGTTCGAATCTTATGAATGTCTGATAAAGCCATCATAGATAAAACCAAGATAGTGACGCAAAGTGATCTTTTGTATACCGTCATACATGCCTACTTTGCCACCAGGGGGAACTTTGCCCAAGAGGAAAATTTTAAAATTTGCTTCTTGGGCACATGTATGACGGTATCATCATAATTAAGCGAAATAATGTTAGCATGTGCCAGTCATATAACTGTAGTTTACTGTTTATTGCAGATACAGCTACCAACACGACGACGGGTCCGGCGCCGAGGTCCCGAGCAACGTCAACAACAACAACTCTCCTCCCTCCGCGCACTACGACAAACTCAACATACAGATGACCTCGCGCAAATACTCCTCCGAGGCCGAAAATGACGGAGAAAATGGCAGCGATCTCATCGGAAAACTACTCGGCATCCCCGACAAAACTATCATCAACAAACTGCTCTCGTCTCCAGACGAAGCAGCGAAGTTCCTCGGGGTAAACAAATGAGAGTACGCTTTAGTCTTCGTGACGCCCGCTACGCTCATCCTGGCGCCGCGAGGACTAAGACTGCCGTTCCAAATTCAAACGTCAACGAACGTTAAAACCGGTACAACGCCATCTAGCAACGAGTAGACGCACTACGCCTATTGGCGCGTATTTTATTCGAGTTAAAATATAAATTTTATTAATGCAACATATTTGTGTGTGTACATTTAATGTTTCAAATATATCGCTATTTGATAACTAGGTGCCTTTAGCTGCCTTAAATTTTATTGAAAGTGTGAACCGTCCCATTCTGCCTTAATTATACTTCTTAATTCGTCATGTGGGTGTCGAGCAACGATTTTTATTTAGTGCCAGTTATAAAAGTACATAATGTATTTTTATTTGTAGTAGTAATTATAATTAGACAGTTTTACTAGTTATAGGGACTGAATAATGTGTAGTATCTTGATGTTTACTTATTTTACTGAGCAGCATATTTCAGTAGGTATACTGGGTGTAGAGCTATGAGCCAGAATTGTTGCATTTCCATCTAGTCGCATTATTTCCCACTTTGGTCTTATTTTCACACTTTTTTTCGATAAACGTAGTGAAGTTCAGCCAAAAACTTGAAGCAAATCCAAAATTTCTAGTCATTTACCTAAACGTTATATTCTTATAATATCGAACCTAAGCTATGATACCAAATTGCGAGTATTTTTTAAATTTCATAAGTAATGTAAGTCAGTTATTTTAAAATAGACCTCATAATAGCAACCAATGAATAGACCTAGATTTCGATTTTAAGAATCTTCTTGTAAGAGTTTCATTCTATTTTCAATACATAGCTTCTTACTATTTCTTCACGTTTCTTCAAAAATCAATTGTAGGTCTCATAGTAGTGAACTTATATTAATTGGTGTAAGTACTTATATTAATGACATTTTATTTGCTCAAAACCAGCATTTCTTTACAGCGAATTTTAGATACTTCATAGTTATAAGTACGGTAGAAGATTGTAAGTTAATATTAATATAATCCGAATGCAAAAGTACGGTAATTATGCTTTCAACCAAAGGTGGACATTAGTTTACCAACTTGGTAAGAAAAATTATTAAGTTTATTTGTTAGTCAGAGTTTTTGAGAAGCGTTTTATTTTATTTCTACATGTCTATCGGTGGGGCAATATACTGTAATGAAGGGTTAAAAATCCTGTAGCATAGTTTTAGTTTAGTTTCAGTCTCCTTGAGTGGATCGACGAATCATACGCTAGAATATACCTAAGTCCGAATGTGCTTTGTATATTTTGAATTGCTATTAAAATACCAAATAAATGATATATATAAATATATATTAGAAATAAAATTAGTTAAATGGATGTATATCATGAGTAATTATCAAGTACCTATGTTATTTTATTTGAAAATCTGAAAATAAGCAATAATGTAGATCACTGTATGTTCTATTAGCGGTTTTATGATTGGTCGTATGTCAACTGTGTAACTATAATAATTAGATATAATATTATTACCAAAGTAAGTTAATTAATTATAAGTTGATACAAAATCCTGCTTGATGTCAATTATAGTTAGAAAAAACCGAGTGTTTCGACATTCAATGTGTAATTATTTATTTAAATTAAAATTATTTGCAATTTTTACTTATAGCCAATTAAGTATGACTTTTTTTTTATGTGTCACCTAATCATAAGTATGATTACTTAATAGAAAGTAATATAGGTAAGTTAATATTTAAGAGTGGCAACACCGCTTGGCCTTTCAACCGTAGTATTCGTGTGTAGTGTGTCGTTTTAAATAATTGCTATTAATAATTAATAATGATAAATTTAAATATATACCAATACTGAATATGTGACTTATATTCTTGATTTTAATCGTAGTAAGATGTTTACTATTCACTTTATGCCTGTCTTTCTTTAATGCAATATGGGTGTCGTTTTAAAAACGTTTTTGTGAATTAAATTTTGTGTATGATAAATATAAATGTTTTATTTTCTTAAAATGTATCTTACCTACTTACGTTCAACATTCCTATAAAAAATAAACAACAGTACAGTAGACGGCAAACTTCGGGCGCAAATGAGGGGAAGTGGGGGGGCAGCTTGCACGTACAATACGCCTTTGCGCAGGCAAGGTCATTTGCGCACGAAGTTTGCCGTCTACTGTAGGTTATGTTGCGTTTCTTATTACTTACATCCGTATCCATACATGTCCCACAATACTTTCTGAGTCAAGACCCCCCCCCCCCCCCCCCCCCCAAACCAAAATCCTGGTTCCGAAATTGTTACGATATCCCGAAAAGCTGGTATTCTACTAGTCAATTCATATCAATATTTGCAAGTAAATAAGATGTATAGTAAGTAATTGTTATCTACACTGATGTGTATAATTAACTGGATATACGTATGCGTATGTAAACGCACAGCTGCATACTCCTACCGTTTTTCCCGGTTGTGCCCCTAAAGGAGCCCGGGGTCCGCTTTGACACCTAATCACAAGATTTGGCATAGGTACTAGTTTTACGAAAGCGACTGCCATCTGACCTTCCAACCCAGAGGGAAAACTAGACCTTATTGGGATTAGACTGATTTCCTCACGATGTTTTCCTTCACCGAAAAGCAACCGGTAAATATTCCGTACATAAGTTCCGAAAAACTCATCTAGTAGAGATATATTATTATACGCGATATCATTAAAAGAAAGCTAATTCATCATAATTATTTGTGACCAGTTCAGTGAAAAAGGCTATGTATAAGTGGAGCATTTTTTTTCTAACATATTGGGTTTCGGTTTTGCTACCCGTCACTAGATGGCGATATAAATGTTACCATATACAAATATTAGATTGTAATCAAATCATTCTAATTTTTAATACACAATATCATTGAATGTTTTTAAATACGCATTTTTTCTTACGCAAATATAATTATTTAATAATATCACTTATTTTGTTATGTTATTAATTTACGAACGCCTCAAAAGCCTCTGAGCCGAATCTAGCCAATCAGCGGTAAAGTATGCCAGAGGAAAAACTCATTGCCAAATCGTGGGGTAAATAAAATTGCTAATATAGGTATCGTGGCGACAGGTGTCATCTTAGTACAATTTAAGGCCAAGAACATTTAAAAAAAAAACGGTCAAGCGCGTCGAGGGTTCCGTACAAACTTTCACCACGCTTTATTACAAAAAAAATCTATGTTGGTTTTTCAGAGATAATTCTTTTTCAAGTCAACCAATTTCGAAAATTCTTTTTTTTATTTTCTAGAAGGTACTTTCAGAATACTTCCATTTAACTTAGAAAGAAAAAAAATCAACATTACAAACTTAAATATTTAATGATTTTTGAAGAATAAAAAAAAATACGCTAGACTACGGTACGGTACTTTTCCGGTAATATTTACGTTAGTATTAATAATATATTTTTTTTTTAAATTTTTCGCTCAGTACACTTCGGAGATAAGGGGGGGGGGGGTGGTATTTTTTTCTACATTTTCCTTTGTAAATCAAAATGTTACCACTAAAGAAAAAAAAGAAAAAATTGTTTTTGAATGTGCAATTTAAGTTCTTTCATATGATACGTACCCCACTTGACCTACTAACTAAACTTAAATTTTTTGACCCCCCACTTATCCTTCCTTTTTTATAGAAATTTAAAATATATCTTTAAAATTTTCATTTTTTATTTTCTATAAATGTGGATTAGCTTAGTTTACAACTATTCCACATTTCAAATTGATAGCATGAGTAGTTCCTGAGATAATTACCTAACTTTGTGACAGACAGACAGACGGACGGAGTCGCACCATAAGGGTTCCGTTTTTACCTTATTGGTCCGGAACTCGCGAAGGCTCGGAAGTCACTGGCGGTCGTTGGGCCAAAGCTATACAATTCGCTTTCATCAGAGATCACGGATCTACAAAGCGATAAACAGTTTGCGAGCAAACTTAAAATGTTTTTAACTGACATGGCGTACTACAATGTCAATGACTTCGTAAGAATTTAGTAGTAATTAACAGTTAGTGACAAATGATGTGTATGTACAATAAATTACCAACTTAAGATAAGTAGCTATATTAAGATGTATGTCGATAAATGCATTTTTAGATTGTGACTTTAAAATAAATAATGTAACATGTAAACTTTTAGAATTAGGTGCATATAATTATAACTAACAATAGGTAAAAATTACATGTAAAATACTTAATTTTACAAATAAATATCTGAATTTGAATCTGAACCCTAAAAGTACAATTTAACGTTTTAAGGTTATAAATTGAACGGAGATGACATCTGTCATAGGGATCAACATTCGCCGCGATACGTATACTTATAACAGTAACTTAATAGTCTTAATAATAATCCACGTCAATAAAGAATATAATTAAAATGGCACCCACTCTCACGCCATCTCGCTCACACCATAGTCAAAGTCAAACTAGTTTTATGTTTCCAAGTAGGCTTAAAATAAAGCATTTCAAAATTTGAATAGTGCTACTGTATATGTACTATAGTATATTTACACACGTCATTCATAATAAAATAAGTACTCCATTTTAGATTGTATTGGCACGACTTATAACATGTTTTTAGAGAATATCAAATGTATGTTTGTATTTAGCCGACTACAATAAGAGCACAACAAAAGGAAAAATAAGAGTCATAATTAGACATCGCTGACTGCCGCAAAAACGGCTCATACTAATTGACACAGAATTATGACGTCACGTCAATTGATGTTTTGGTCGTGAAATACTGCGAGTAGGTACACGGTACTCGTACAAATTCTTTTTTATTGTGCTTTGTTTGTCCCTTTCCTACGAACACAAATGTCAAAGTGACAAATAAGGACAAACGAATTTTAACGCCATTTTAGTTAAAATAGGCTTGTAGAACGTTTAAGAATACGAGGTCTTCAACTCACAGTCACTAGTAATTGAACGAATGAGCGAAGCGAACGAAGCTACCCTATTAGAGTACATAAAAGAAGTTACCCAATTTTCATAAAAAGCCTGTGTACCTGTACAAAGAATTTTCCTTTACAAAGTTCTTTTCTAATGGTCGCACCACACTTGGGGTTGCGTGTTCGCATTGCGTCGTTGCCTCTCTTTCATTTGCCGTAAGAAGGAAAAAGATGCAACACGAATATGTTTGCAAACACCGCCAAGTGGAATACCACTATTACAAATTTTACAAGAACGTTTTCTTACTGCAGAAGACTGATAAAACTTGGCATGTTTTACACTACGCTTACACTATGCCGAAGTGAGCAGGAAAGTATGGGCAGGATGGGCGTAAAATGCGGTATTACGCCCGTTCTGCCCACTTCCCTTCCCACTTCCCTGCTTACTTCGGCATAGTGTAAACGTAGTATTAGAATGTAACGTAACATCTACCTGAATGGAACTACAATAAGTACATTACAGTATTTACAGTTGGTAAAATTGAATAACAAGCTGGCAACCCCATATGTGAGTGAAGGAATTTATAAGAAATAGAAAGAAGTCGCTAATTTATGCGATACGGCGTCTTCATTTTGAGTTTCAATTGCTTAACTTTTTAAAGATAGTTGTGAAACATTACGCCGCGTCCTTGTATAACGATTAGTGATATTTCGTTTAGGGGGTATAGTACTAATAAATTATAGGTAAGCTTGTTTTAGCAGTAAGCATTTCACATAGTGACGTAGGTTCACTATTTCTTTCGGTGGCCTTTGCCGAAACAATTACAAACTAGGATCACCAAACACTACTGAATTATCAATAATTGGCCTATATTTTGTTCATATAACGTAATGTTTGTTGATATTTACGGATAACGATGCATCTAAACATTGTTTACATTGCAGGTATTTAGAATATATATCCAAAATGGGCGATCAACAGTTTTTCCTGAAATGGAACGATTTTCAAACGAATATGGTGACTTCGTTCAGGCATTTAAGGGACGAAAAAAGCTTTACGGACGTGAGTAAACGAAGTTATGTTCAACTCCAGTGTTGTTTTGATTATAAACAAACAAATGGGCATCTAACCTCATCCCATAACATTCATACTTTCGAAATACTGTTAGGTTCCTTTTTCCATATGTTTTGTGTAACGTACGTTCAACTATTCATTTATTGCAACATTAAAAACTATTCACAGTTTCCATTTACTAAAATCTAAGTGACAGTTGTTTAGATACTAGGTTTTGCCTGTGAGTTGTGACTACCATGTAGAATTTGCAAAGGTCACTGAGGCTAATAAACTAGCTAACTAACATGTAGATCGTAGAATTTTTAATTGAACTCCAATACAAGCTTCTGCATCACATTTCATCCTCTTGGTAGATGATTTCTGTGACAAAAAGTATTCTACTCCAAATCCTAAACTATTTCATCTAAAGTCAGTTAAGGATCATGGATGTAATAAACTGATAGATGGACTTAAATTCACATTCAAGTATGGATAATTTTATGTACTATATCAACTATTTTGAGTTGCCTCCTCGGGGACTCTCTGAAACTCATTTTATGAGGCTTTAATTTACTGGACATTAGGTTTTGTGACCATTATAACCATTTATATGGGAGACCTCATTTTAGCTATTTATTATGTATTTGAAATCATGTCACTATTGTCTCCTAGCCATGGCGACAGAATATCAACGAAAATGTGGATCAACTCGACTTTTTGAAATAAATGATTTTTGATTGAGTTGATTTGATATACATTCTACTAGTGTTTAGTGTTCTATACTAATTATGAAAAGGAAAAATCTGTGAGATTGTTATGGATCCGCTCCAGATCCACCTATCCCAGTGGGGAATGGGTGAAAATTTTAGAAGTGCCTGATTATTTATACCTTCCTTAGCACCAGAAAAAAGTTGCAGACTTCAGCTGCATCAATTTATTTTTGAAAAATATAAAAAGTTTCGGGTTTAGGACAGTGAATAAGACACTTTGCTTGATCCTTCTCATAT
Organism: Epinotia brunnichana; assembly: GCA_963854355.1. NCBI lineage: Eukaryota > Metazoa > Arthropoda > Insecta > Lepidoptera > Tortricidae > Epinotia > Epinotia brunnichana. The sequence goes on from OY977956.1 coordinate 10,411,515, forward strand.
TACAAAATAATCGCAGCTGTAAAGTCCGCAATTTTTTTCTGGTGCTAAGGAAGGTTATTCCTATCACCAAAAAAATAATCAGGCACTTCTAAAATTTTCATCCATTTCCAATTAAATTCTTTCACCTGCATGTAGAATGGAGTCTCTCTCTGGTTATAAGCTATATTTTATCCTGCGGGTTTGCCTGCATTCTTTGAAATACGCAAGCATCTATTTGTTAATAATAGAGTCAAAGGTTAAGATAATATTGATCATCCCGTAATAGTGTCATTGATTACTATGTTGTACATTTAAAATTGAAAGCAGGCATTGCCAATATTGACTATTACTTGTAAAGGGTCAATCTAGAATCCTAGTTATAAATGAAGAGTCCACGGAAAGAACATGTCTAGTCACTTTTTTTTCAAAATGAGATTTTAATGTCAAAATTTTGAGCTCATTATGTACTATCAGGTTATATTAAAATCTCATTTTGAAAATAAAGGGTTAACGTATAAAAAAAAATAAAAAAATAAAGTGGAAAGACATATTCTTTCTGTGGACCCTTCAAATAATGTATATCATTTTGTTTTCAGGTGACACTAGCCTGCGAAGGGCAGACATGTAAAGCTCACAAAATGGTGTTGTCTGCGTGTAGTCCTTACTTCAAAAGTTTACTAGAGGTGAGCTACAAACTTTCTACGAGGGGCGGTCCAAAAGCTTCCAGCCATAAACCGCCTTATTTCTTTAAACCACCATATTTCTCCAGCCAAAAACTTTTGGACCGCACTGGTATATACTAATCAACAGTACTCTATACTAATATTTATAAAGAGGTAAAATTTGTATGTAGGGAATTAGGGATAATTTCTGACTGAACCAATTTCAAGAAATTTCACCAGCATATGGAGTGGTGCTTCAAGCTGGCCATATTTTATCGTGAGCCAACTGCATTCTTTGTAGATCGAATAGTGCCATACACGATTATAGATATAGCCGATATAGGCCCCCTGGGTTGGCCGTTAACGCCGCCCAGGCGGGCATATTGATGGCCACTGCCCAGGCCAAACAAGGTTAAAAAAAAACCGTGAATGTGCTAGTCAGTCGCGCACCGAGGGTTCCGTACAAAATTACAACTATAGTTTTCAGATTTTTCCCTGTACATGTAGTATAAGACGATATAACTTGCCAAATTTCAAAGTTCTAGGTTAACGGAAAGTACCCTTTAAATTTTGATTCCCTTGAGAGTGTCGAAATGTTATACGTTTTTTGCGGCAAAAACGGCCGTATCTTTTTTTACGTCTAAGTCTGAGTTTGATTTTTTCATAGCTTCAAGGGCCTGTAGACCTGAGTATATGGTTTTAATATTTCAACTCGTTACCTTCACACGCTCCTGAGATAAAGGATCTTGACAGACAGACGGACAACAAATTGATCATATCCAGGATCAGCTTTTTTCATTTGAGGTACAGAAGCCTAAAAATTAAAAGATTATAGACATAGGTTAGGTAGTAGCCAAATTCAAATAGAGGTATGGAATTAGAATCTGGCCTCATAATAATGATATATTTAGCAGTAGCTTTTTAACCCCCGACGGAAAAAGAGAGGTGTTATAAGTTTGACGTGTCTGTGTGTCTGTCTGTGGCATCGTAGCTCCTAAACGAATGGACCGATATGAATGTGGTTTTTTTATACGAAAGCTGACGTGATTGAGATGGTTCTTCGCTACGTTTCAAGAAAATCGGTTCAGCCGTTCTTGAGATATTGAACTTTGAAATGTAAACCTGGAGGGTTTTTCAACTTTTACAAGTTGTAGTTATTGGTGAAGGAAACCAGTCTAATACCAACAAAGTCTAGTTTTCCCTATGGGTTGGAAGATCAAATGGCAGTTGCTCTTGTGTTACTGAGACAAATGCTGAGATGAGGTCCCAAAGCGAACCCCAGGCCACATAACGCTGGGAGGATGATGACTACATCATTCTCAAGAGTAATTTCTAGACCACCAAACAACGATTACTCCAATATTGATAGTAATCCAATACCGCGTTGCCAAATGTAAACACACTGAGGATGCGTGAATGCAATATGACACAGCTAGCTTGTTATTGTACCCTTTCCAAACTCTTTCCGTTCAAATGCTCCGTTAACTCGGCCAGGTTAATTGCAATCAGTGTTACTGTAGTCCGAGTGTAGACTGTCACTTTAACTACAACTTGGAAAAGTTGACAAACCCCCGACATTTTTATTTCAAAGTTCAATATCTCAAAAACGTCTAAACCGATTCTGTTGAAACGCAGCTAAGAACCATCTCGATCATGAAGCTTTCGGATTAAAAAAGCCGCATTCAAATCGGTCCATTCGTTTAGGAGCTACGATGCCACAGACAGACACACACACACACACAAATACACAGACACGTCAAACTTATCTGTTCCAGCCGCGTATTGTAAAGAACCCTGGCAGAGCAACAAGATAAAGTATAGCTTATTTATGTCCAACACGAGTCCACGAAGATCCATTTTATATACCAGTGATTTTTTTTAAATTGGATGTTTAGTGTTGGAGACTAACCCATAAATACAAATTTACATAGACATTACATTACATGAGACATTAGTTAGAATATAATAATTAGTATAGATGTTAGGGCACTACTGTGTCTGATTGTGGTTTTTAAGGTACCGTACCCAAAGGGTAAAACGGGACCGTATTACTAAGACTCCGCTATCCGTCCGTCTGTCTGTTTGATCATCTGTCCGTCACTTCCGTCATTCACCAGGCCAAACCATTATTCATTCTCATGAACCGTGATAGTTAGACAGTTGAAATTTTCACAGATGATGTATTTCTGTTGCCGCTATAACAACAAACACTAAAATACAGAATAAAATAAATATTTAAGGGGCTCCCGTACAACAACCGTGATTTTTTTGCCGTTTTTATAGATAATGGTACGGAACCCTTCGTGCGCGAGTCCGACTCGCACTTGGCCGGTGTTGTTGTAAGTCCAGTGGCCGTCTTGCAGGGTCTATTCCGTACTTATGTTCGACCATCTTTCCTTATCACTGCGGCTTGCTGTGTGCTTAATAACAGCAACATTTCCAGGAGAACCCCTCGAAGCACCCCATAATAATCTTGAAGGACGTGTCCTATCTGCACCTGCAAGCCATCCTGGAGTTCATGTACGCGGGCGAGGTCAACGTGTCCCAGGAGCAGCTGCCGGCCTTCCTCAAGACTGCCGCCCGCCTCAAGGTATTTGGATCAATAGTTCCACCATCATTTTAACTGACTTCAAATCAGTAGCCAAATTTCTTCAAGTTTGCCTATACAGTTTGAAGAGTTCCCTCGATTTCTCCAGGATCCCACCATCGGAACTGGATTTTGGTGACAACGGGACCAATCTGGAAGTATATGCTTTCAAATAATGAAAGAATGTTTCAAATCTGTTCATAAATTACCGAATTATCGCGTAACGAACACAAAAAAAAAATACAGACGAATTAAGAATTTACTAGATCATCAGTCAGTTGTGGGAGGGCCTTCCGGTACCCACGCCGCGCCTTCCGGTACGTGATCGCCACTCGAGAACTTTTTCCGTCATGTCCTTCCCCGGAATCAAACTATCTTCACACCAAATTTCATCTTAATCGGTTCAGTTGTTTAATGGCCGCTAGGATGCTCAACTCTATGGAGTACGTAAACGTAAACGTAGTTTGGGTCTCATTTTAAAACGTTATGTAACACGACTTTCTATAACATGACATTTTAGATTTGCAATGGGATCCGTCAACTAGTTTCTGTTGCTAGAAATTAAGTAAGTTTCTGTCAAAATTTTCATTTATTCTTTTATTGCTGACTGTACTTTTCTGTATACCGTCATTAACTACTCATTGAGATGATTCTAACTCAACGGGGTTACGTCGGTTAAGTACTGAATTCACATGGCCACCTTCTGTCTCCATCATCAGATCCGCTCGATGGGACCAACATTGAATTGTCATCCAAACTAAGACCTTTACCCAAAATTTTGGCTCAGTCAGTTGCAGATATCTGCTTCAAAATTGAGTTGCAAGATTCCACCCGAACAAATAGTTAAGTACATTGCAAGTTAATAGGAATCTTGTAAAAAGTTATCCACATCTCTAATCTACATTTTGTGTCCATTCCAGGTGAAAGGTCTGGCCGAGCCGCCCCCGCAGATGCCCAGCATCAAGCGGGAAGGCTAACAGCAGCCGCCATCACACCGCCATCCTGGGACCCTGCCCGCCATGTTTTGTATCACTGACCTTTACTAATAGTTCATTTCAAGTCTATTAACCATACCTGATTGTAACTTGCACCATTTACGAAAAAAATTGGGAGGTTCAACACATTCACTGCCAGAAACTCGCCTTCGTGCTTTCCTCTACTTAGAAAACCATGGCATCGCCCACGAGCGCTACGAATTTATTGGCATTGAATGTGTTAACACCGGTATAACCTTGACATATCGTGGATGTCATAACTAATTAAGAGTCCGCAGTAAGCTCGGCCGAATTTCACCTTTCCATACAAACGGAGTTTCGTTCTCATTTTAAAACGTGTTGGATTGTAACGAAACTTTGCATATACAATGACATAAGGTATATCTAGATCTGTAATTAGTTTATATGGCTCCAGTTTGTAAACAAACGAAATACAGCAAAAACAAGTTTTGTATGAAAAACTTAAATTTGCTGTTTTTTTTACTATGGTATCTGAAGCTACATAAACTAATAACAGACCTGGATGGTACTTAACTTATTCTAAGTACAAAACTTCAGAGCAAACGCTCGTTTTTAAATGAGAGCGTAACTACGTTTGTATGGAGAATCGAGCTTACTGCGGACTCTTGTCATTCATTCACTGTTATAAATCGCAAAGTATCCCAGACCCGTGACCCTTAACCTTTTCGACACCAATGACGTATATATCCGCACCGCAAGTTCAACTCCAACGACTGATATATTCGTCAAGGAGCCCAGTAGCCTGAGAAAATTACGGTTTTTTTGGAAATAATTCAATATCAGGCTAATTATTTGTATACGGCTTTTATATGTTATTTTAAACAACTTTTACTATGGACATCAATAATTCTATGGACCGGAAGTTAGGAAAAAAAATTAACACGCAAGCAAAAATGCTATCAGTATTTTTATAATGAAAACATGTTTGAGTACACAAATTTGGAGACTTACTACCGGAATCCAAAGATATATGCATCAGGAAATAACGGCATTTTAATTAAATATTTTACGACCTTGAGATAATATTGAATTTCATCTGGCCTATAGAAAGGTTTATTCATTAACAAAAATAAGTGGATTATGCGCGTATCCCAAAGAACGTATATAGACGTAGTCAATTATAAAGTAAAGAAAGTTTATACCATTTTCGCCTGATTTGTACGGAATTTATGAAAATTACTTTTCATTATTTTTTACCGTATCGGTATTAAATTTAGGTGGATTATTAATGAAAATTTAGTCAAATTACCCAACCTATTTTTTGGTGTAAAAATATGGCTGATATCAATATATTGTTGTGTTTTCATAGAGCGAAACCGTAAAGTTCTCAGGGTACAGCGCGATAGCAACCTTCTTGCATTGGCATAAGGTTTAACTCCGCACTAAATGTCATATTGACTTGGCGTGTGGTGGATAACTTTTCTCTTTGACAGAGCATTGAAAAGGTTAAGTCTGCAAGTCAAAGCAACTTTATAACGTGCTTAACTGTTTACTACGTATGGGACAAGAGACTCTTTTAACAATGACACAAAACAGTCTAGGCTACCTATCTCGCGAAGGACCTGCTATAGGTTGTACGCGGGCTGGGTTTCCGCAACTCGACGTCATAAATGCGCCTATTTTGCTTCTGGGTTTTGGCACTACTGTTATTCGTGCCAACCCAGTTCCACCAGGAAGCCTAGCAGACCCTTTATGTGGCCGACGGCCTCCGGTAGTGACCCCGGTGTTGCTCGGTGTATCGCTGTACTCCGCCACTCCAGGACATGTCAGGTGGACCGGCTAGTCCTGAAAACAGATAAATTAACCACTACAGCTTTTTCCTACTAAACTATAAGCTAAAGGACAACAGTGATATTAATACAAGAGTTAATGTTGATATAATATCACGAAAATTAACAATAATCAGCAGCGAGATAGACTATCCGTCCCTTTCTAATTAGAACGCCTAGAAAGAGACGGATGTCGCCGCGACACAGCTCGCGAGCCGTGCTGATTAAACATACACACAAAACAGTATTTCTTATATTTCACACTTTAAATACGTCAGTGCTTCAAAACTCCGCGCTAGCTAAGTAGTGATCTCTCAGGCAACATGAAATTATATTTGACATAAGCAAAGATATAAACGTTACTTTATCACAATAAGGCACCGTTATTTTTCTAACAATTCATATGCAGTAGTGAATCTCGGCTTTCCATTTATATTTCTAGAAAACATTTGTATATGAAACCGAATTTTGATTGTGTACTAAAATTGTACCGCTAATGCTCTAGATATGCATTTAAAAGTAAAAAAAATAAGCTTTTGTGCGTCAGTCACAGTATGTATAAAAATTGGATAACAATTCACTGCTACTCTTTCGAAGTAACTGTATTTCTGTAGAGTATAAACGTAACAGAAGAAAACCGCAGGTTTTTTTCTTGTCTGTTATTATTAGTCAGACATGGAATCGTACCTTAAATCGTAAAAGAGAAAGACTAAGAGTCGCTTAACAATGTTTTAAATCTTACAATAGTCTTACAAATCGTCACTAACCTAACTTACAAATTAAAGTATACAAATCTTATGTAAGGTGAGCAAAATTGAGTTTTATATCGATCATACAAGGTTGCAATTATGTTCACGCAGCAAGTTAGTTTATAGATTGTTTTAATTCCAACAAATAATGCTGTGAAAAAAAGTTCGAGCTTTTGTCAGATTTAGGAAGGTGCCATTATAAAAACTTGTCTCAAAATTTACTTCTCTTCATGGAAACTTACTGAATCAAAGTTGTATCTTTACTTGTCCAAGGCTCGAGCATTTTTCAACAACTTACAATACTAAAGTAGCACAGAAGGAACCGCCACCCTTTCATAACCCATAAGTTACCTAGCAGCCAAAGTATCGTAAAAGTAGTATTTTTCACAACTTCAATGTAACTTTTCACTCATAGTTGTTAAATTAAAATTGGTAATGGATTAAAAAACCTCAAATTGATTACATGTTTTACCTCACCAAAGTTAGAAGAACTCCCGGAGTGTTCGAATGACCCGCCCGTTAAACTTAATAGTTTAAGTATATTCACCAAATTGGTTTGAAGCGCATAGTCTCGTGAGAGGCAATGAGCGCTTCTGAGCTAATGCATACCGGTATAATGTGTTTGTAGATTAGTCAAAGCCCCACAATTTTAACTAATACGTTTGTTATTAATATTTTTGCTTCTCATTATTTCAATATATTGAAACAACTATGAGTGGAGAGCATTAGGTTCCCTCTGTGCTATCACTGCCAACACTAGTAACTACCAATGGTTGCCTTACTACTATCGAGGTATATCTGTAATGGAATTTGTACATTGATTTTGACAATACATTAAAAAAAAATTAACATGACTCCTTGTAATTTTTTTTGCTAACCATATGTCACCTTAGATAGTAACAATAATAATTATTTTGCAATTTCACCATTTTGTATTATATTCGTCGAAGCAATATTGAAATCATATCGATGTACAATTTCATTATTAAACGATAATAGTGTCACTCTATCTAATAATAAGGCTGTTGTTGTTAACCCGCAATAATTTCTGTGAATATAATCTAGTAACGTTTCATAATATTTTTATGAATTTAGTTATAATTATTCACCAATAACTTCACTTTGCTTCATGTCAAGCTTTTAAGTATTAGCAGTCTCTTTCGCACCCGTAATTGGCTGATATTTGTTACACTGCTGTATCATCTATCTCTTTTACTCATTTGTCGAGAAGGGTGAATGATATGGCAATTTTTTTCCAGAAATCATTGGTCAGAATCTAAAAAAATCTAAATCAGGTGCAATGTTCATCTTTATTCGTTTTTAAGTGTATTTTTCAGTTTGAATTGTGGGCAATGTATGTATATTACGAGCTAAATCCAATGAACTGATATTGGCATAAGGTTTTTTTTGTATTTTTTTAAACTTACTTTTTTCAATTATCCAATTATGTTTTTAAGGTGCATTCCAAAGTTGATCAATAGATATTGAAAACTAAGGTTGGCATTCCACTTGTCCAAGAACTTTGAAAGCAAAATGATACGCAAATACACATTGGACAAGTGGAATACCACCCTAATAAATGTCCTTCAAGATCCATAACAAGCACAATTCATGGTGGCACGTGAGTTTGGGACACTTTAGAGGTTTTAACAGATACATTAACCGTGTCATAAAGTGGGTCATCGACGGGTTAGTTAACACATTCACTGCCAAGAACCGATATGAGAGGTCATAATGCCAGGGTTATAACACTTAAATCGCTTGAAGTATGCGAGACTCGTGATTTATCCATACACTGAGCTAGTTATTGAGGATATCTTTACAACATGAAGGAACATTAGGGTGAGAACCAAATTGTTCGCCATCTTAACTCACTCAATTAAGTGTTCTATGAAAGTTTTCCGTTGTGACACGAAAATTAACCATACAATTCTATGGTTAATTTTTATGTCACAACTGAACCTTTTTGCCCGACTACGGCAGAGCCGGAAGGGATATAATTTTAGCAATTTATGTTTGTACTGAACCGCAATTGATGAATACCTAAAGTATCAATCATAGGATTCATAGGCTATCTTTTGTATAAAAAAAAATATTTTTTCATTAATTTTTTTGTATGGCTATCTACCGACTAATGTTGTCCTCACCCATTTGCCATAGATGTTGATCAATTTTTTTATTTTATAGTGTTGGCTTTATGGAATTTTCGAGACCCGAGGCTCTAGTATAAGTTTTATCGATGCAATACGTTTTCGAACGCGTTTGCGTTTAGTTTCAATTTGTATGGCAGCGCTAACAGCGCCTCTGGTGGTAACTATTAGGAACTATGCGTTGCCATACAAATTGAAACTAAACGCAAACGCGTTCGAAAACGTATATGTATCGATAAAACACATACTAGAGCTACCGAGTTCCTTTCACATTTTGTAAGTAGTATTTCCAACATATTACCTACTTCCATTTCTCTCAGATTTTCCCTATTGAGGTAGCCAAATAACTATAAAGGAGAAAGTTACGGATGCAATAAGGAAAATTCTAGAAAATTCCATAAAGTCATACTTAAAAAAACAGGATATGCCCCTTACTTTATTAGTATAAGCTATCTTTTATTTAGACTTCAGCACCCAGTTCTCCGTGCACACAGTATATTTTTGTAGAAAAACATAATGCCAGTAACTTGTATAACTTCAAATTCTTGGCATTATTTTTTGTCTTACCCTTCAACCATGCTCCAGATGAACTTGGCTGTCTGATTTTGACCTTACATGTTGGAATTAATTATAGCAAATGTGCCTTTGTCTCGAGAAGAGAGCTTGCTGTTATTAACACTGTGTCTCTTTCAAACGCCTAAGTTTAGAAAGAGACTATGTTTGGCTGACGGTAATCTCAAGCTTTCTAAATACCGAGATTATCAATCGCTACAAAAATGTTTTAATAACCCTATACTACATTATATGACCATAATAATTTAAAGTGAGGTAAATCGTCGAATTGTAATTATTATGATTAGTAAAATGGCCACATTTTGTACAAACCACGGGCGGTAGAGTCAAATCACATGTTTATTGCCCTTGCCTTCGGCTCGTGCAAATAACAGCCATCGCAGTCATTCCTTATTTTACCGCCTTAGGGATGTAATGTGCGCTTTACTAACATTTCTCGTGATTAAGTTTAGTTATTTAGAACCATTGATATAATAAATGGAATATCTACCTTCTAATTGGACAAGACAAGTTTGTATGGAGCCTAATGTTAGTGAATGTTGTAAAAATGTAAATCTGATAAATATTTTTAGACAGGACGTGCTGAATCACATGAAGCTAGTAAGTAATGATTGAAATTATGAAAGATTTGTAATTTTTAGATAATACAAAGGATTACAATAATAAGCATGTTTCATTGATTCCTGAACTTACCAAGTGTGACCATGTCATATTTATAAGTCCGTACGCCCATTCCTAATACGCCTACGTAAGCCAAGACGGTGTCAAATGTGGTCAACTTTGGCACCGTCTGCCAAGTACTTCCGCCCATTTCAGGACTGACATACTTAGGTTTACTCTCTCTAAGATTGAAAGGCTAAATGATGCCACAGTCATGTTACTGTTGTCACATGACGTAAATATACCTATACCTACCCTTCAATTTTGACCGGAAGTGAAGGATTTTTCAAACTTTCGGCCAATTTTAGGTGCGATAATCTTCTGATTCTTGCTCAGCACAATTTTCTCGACAAAACAATAATTATCGCTCTAGAGGACTGTAAGTCGAAAACCGAATCCGGAAACCGAACGTTTGCGCCCAGCCTAAAAAAATGGCGCCAAATTGAACAATCTTTTCGCCGTGGAATTTATTATTGATTGTGGATGGATAACCTTTCTTAGGGTTCCGTACTCAAAGAGTAAAACGGGACCCTATTACTAAGACTCGCTTTCCGTCCGTCTGTCCGTCCGCCCGTCCGTCTGTCTGTCACCAGGCTGTATCTCAAGAACCGTGATAGCTAGAGAGTTGAAATTTTTACAGATTATGTATTTCTGTTGCCGCTATAACAACAAATACTAAACACAAAATAAAATATATTTTTAAGGGGGGCTCCCAAACGTGATTTTTTTGCCGTTTTTATAGATAATGGTACGGAACCCTTCGTGCGCGAGTCCAACTCGCACTTGGCCGGTTTTACTATTTTCTAGCACTCTAAGTGAAAAGTAGAGTGTAACTCTGGTCTAAAAGCATGAACCTATAGGTTCATGTCTAAAAGCCATATTACCACTAATTTTCAGTCATTTCGCCCGGGAACATAACTAACCATATCGGTAATCTAGACACGCGGCAGCGTATCAAGCAAAGGAACTGGCTAGCCAGCGTTAAGTTTAAGACCAATGCCTAGCTGAGCAACTTTTCAAATCTCAAATTTTTGACGCAATGTTTCTGTCGCGCTGTTGTGGGCGGCGGGAGCTGTCTATGTGTGAGCGCACGCACACAGGCGCGAGACGCGAGCACCCTCTCGCTGCGCGCCGTTCCGTTGACATCGCCCGCGAGCCGGACGGAATTTATTTTTCTCAAAAATGGCCCGCAAAGTGGACATAACTCGCTACATATTGGAAGGTAAAGTGTATAGTTTAAGGCCAGATCAAAATTAAAAAATAAAAAACATTGCAGGCCGCCTGGAATGTTACATATGAATTCCTTTATTTGTCGAGAACCAAACTTTTTAAAAAGGAGAAACTGGCATATAAAAGACGGCACACTCGCAAGCTCGTCCGTTTAAACAAAATACTCGGCCTGCAATTGCCTCCTTCCCGGCCACGGCAATAACGTACTATTTCTCAAAAATGGCCCGCAAAGTGAACATAACTCGCTACATATTGGAGGGTAAAGTGTATAGTTGAAGGCTAGATCAAAATTAAAAAATAAAAAACATTGCAGGCCGCCTGGAATGTTACATATGAATTCCTTTATTTGTCGAGTACCAAACTTTTTAAAAAGTAGAAACTGGCATATAAAAGACGGCACAGGTCGTATTCAGCCAAATCAAGTCGTATTTTTCTGTTGCAAACGCGACATTTTTGTATGTGTCATTAAAAGATTGCGTTTTTCGGTGGAAAAATACACTTGCGATTCTGTTTAAAAAAAAATATGACGTTTAGTTTTATGTAATTTGCAGTATCCTCAATTTGTATTTAATAATAACGCTTGATTTAAATTTAGTCTTTTTTATTCCCCCATTTTTGAGAAAAGCACTATATTAGCCTCAGCCGGAATGGCAATTGCAGGCTTCGTATTATAATTAAACGGACTCGCAAGCTCGTCCGTTTAAACAAAATACTCAGCCTGCAATTGTCTCCTTCCCGGCCACGGCAATAATGTACTATAATACTCATTTCAATAATTTAGTTCATGGAATTTATTTTATTAAATATATAATAAGTTTATGTTGTAAATTCATTACTTTTATTTTAGCTAAAATATTCACTAGGCTCTATGAGGTGGTGACAAATAGAATACCCCCACAATCCTTTTTATTATCTTAAAGTTGTGCATGTGAGCTAAGGCAGAAACGCATACAGCCAGCCTTCAACTAAATACTACTAATAAATACAAATAGTATGAAAATGAGACCGAGAAAAAGATATCTCTCTCTCGCTCTCATTTATGGGTGCGGCGCACGAAGTGCGGTGGGGTAGTATGTTACGGCTTTAGGCCTGCAACACTCTGGCGCGGCCTGCGGTGGCGGACCATAGTAAATTTGACAGCTAATGACAAGTTTTCTATTGTCCGCCGCGGCCAGGCCGCGCCAGTCTGTGACGGGCCTTAAACGAAGGCAACGTTTTTAGAAGAAGAAAAAATATGCTATTTAAGACACCGACTAATTCACCGAAAACGCGCGTAAAAAAAGTTTACGTGCATTATGGTCCTTGAAAAAAGTTAAAAGGCGGGGAAGCCAAACCACGGCCTGCAATCTTTGAACAAAATATCCGGGCGTTAGTATTGTGGTCACGTGATTGCACGTGATTGGCTAATGCTAGTGACTAAATATTTACCGCGCTTCCCTCACCCCCGCACCTACTGCCATCTTCAAGCTGTCCGAGCTGTCACTCTTGCCGCTTGTTTTTGAATTTGTTTGAGCGTTTTAACCAATATGTTTTGACATAAAAAAATAAATTAAAAATATGTAAATGTCAAGTTGAAATTTGAATTCAAATGTTTGAAGTTTGATTGAAAAGTCAGAAAAATGCGGATTTATCTTGCTATTTCGATATGTTTCGCAGCTTTTTCGTTTTAATTAATGTATTTGATCTCTTTGTGTACCTACTCGTGAACGTGTTGAGTTAGAATATTCCAGAGATAGAGACTCATTATGGGTGGAAATAGTAGGATAAAATTTGTGGTGTAAGGGAAAGACACAAACCAGGATTCTTTGGCCAACTCGTGATCCTAGAGTGCAATAGAGTATTGAAAAGCAACTTTGGCCTTATCAAGCAAGTATAGCCTGCCATATCAGATCTCATAATAGGGATAATTCATATATTATATGTATTTGTTCCCATGCAGGAAATTGACGCCTTAGGTACCTACCTACCTAAGGTACTTATGTGAACGAGTTAGGATAGTGTGAACGAATAAATCCTAAGCTTTTATACTTAGTTAAACTGAAGTGCTGTTTGGAGTGGAAACCCTGGGGCCGTGGGGACCGGGCGTGAAGGCCCTGTATAAGGAACTTTCGGAGCGGCTCATCCAAACATCCGGAAAGGGCTGGCAGCTATTTTGGCCAAAGGATTAGCCTTGCAATCCAAAGAGGTAACGCTGCCAGCCTTCTGGGCACCATAGCCAACGACGGCGACCTGGGGGTCATTTACTTTTTATAGTTTTAGTTTATAATTTAATTAAAGTGCTTGAGCGATATACCTACATATTGTAAACATAATTTATTGTCACGGGACTCGCGGGCAAGCTTGCCAAGTCTTTGAGTGAATTCGTATCCTTATTGCATAATTTTAAAATAAAAATACACACCTTTTAATTGAAGTTTTTTTTAGAATTGTTCTGTAACTTAGAAAATGTATATGTCTATTTAGAAAACTGGTGCACCCTGCAGGATATCTACTTGCCCCGTATAGGTAGGTACAGGTCGGCAAAAAAAACTACGGCTGATCCGTAGTTTTTTTCGGCCGAGCTGTGCCTACTGTACATAAATGGGGCATTGCTGATCATAAATATATACACATCGTAATAGTTCCAAACCTTCCTGCAGGAGGGCGACACCCATTTGGGCCGCCGACATAGATCTCTATTACAATACATTAAATATAGGTACTCTGTGCCACTGTGCCATACACTGGCTGTTCGTTTCAGTTCTCATGCCAAAACATGCATCAAAATTAAAAAAAAAAAAAAGGTCTCGTCAATTTCAGTGGAACCCTATTGGCTAAAATGGCTGTATGACAGTTGTGCGTCTGATACGTTAGTATCTCTTAGTAGTCTGTGAGCCAAACTAGTGCGAACTTTTTTATTGTAAGACGAATTTAATTTAAATACATTTTCGCGATTAAAATGAGTTCATTCATCCAGTGATTTTGAAACCGACTTCACGCCTGTTTTGATCAGAACAGAAGCCCAATCTATCGTGGAAGGCCTTTTACCGCAAATTTCAAAAGAAAGATAATATATGAAATCATAGGTATACCGATTTTATAGAATGGCGGTCCGCAAAGACAGTTAAATCTTTCTCGGAAATTGTGATGCTAACTTATTTCAGTGATTTATCGAAGAAATTAAAACTATCAACGCTGTGGAGTATATATTCAATGCTTAAAACCACTTTAAGCACCAAACATGACGTGAATTTAAAGAAATACGATTAAGCTGACATAGTTTCTAAAAAGGCAGTTGGATGGCTTTAAAAGCAACAAAAAGTCCTAGATTTTTACTGCAAATGAGATAAAAACCTTCTTAAATGAAGCTCCTGAGGGTGTTTATTTGGCAACAAAGGTAATAAAATAATCATATTATATTGTAAATGTAACTATATTTCTATAGTAACCGTAAAAAAATCGTTTTTGACAAATAATTTTTGGTATACTTATAATGTGAATATTCCAGACAAAAATACTACATTTACCTACATTCGGAAATTGCTCTACTTTTCCATAGATTTCAAGTAATTGTACCTATACTTTGAATAAACACATTGTTAAAACACCACAGTTTTTTTAACTTTCCTCGTATTCGATATGAAAAGTAGAGTGTTAATTTAACTCGGGTGAAAGACCCATTTCTGACTCGAACTATTGGCGCTCGAACGAAGTGAGAAATATCTCGTCAGAAATGAATGCCTTTTAGCCCTTGGTAAACAATCTACTATAGTTCATTCCTGCGCGCCTGAAGCCTCTGGGTTGTTGTTCGGAACACGCTAATGCGCCTCACCTCACCCGTCAAGCCTAACGAAACTAGACCTCTGCCTTTTTTTTTTCTTTTTTTTTTGTTGACGCAGAGGGAATGCCTTTACGCATCTCCCCGGACCCGTGGAAGGCCCAGGGGGTATGTGGGACTCGCCCTTATGAGGTAATACCCACTAAACCACTCTGCGGCGTCGAGCCTCACTGCCGTTAAGGGGGGCATCATGGGATCGCTAGCATTCTACCACGATGCCCCCCGGCTGCCTTGTGAGCATCCGCACACCAAATGGAGTGAAGGGTTGGTAACGCTTCAACCCTTCTCCAAGACGTTAAGTTAGGGCGTGGTGATGTATGGGTCCCTATTGGGGAATCTGGCGGTTAGCAGCGGCAAATTCTCTACGCCTACGCCTTCTCCCCCTCCGTCTGCGCCGAAGCGCATTGGCATTGTCTTCGCGCATCCGCCCGGCGGCCTCCTTCTGAGACATAACTGTTTCGCAGAATGAGGCCACAACCCGCCACAATATTTCACTGCGCAGTATGGCCGATACTATGCCATGCAGCGAAATAGGAGAAGCAATGAGCGTCTCCAGAGAGTTACGCTCTGTTGCCCACCTAACGCAGACCTCGAGAGTGTGCTGTGCCGTGACCTAGAGGTCACCACAGTGGTGGCAACCTGGGCTCGGCTCCCTCCGTATTTTGTGCAGGTAGTGGCCGAAGCACCCATGTCCGGTCACTATTTGCGTCAGCCTATACTCTAGGACCCCGTATTTCCGGTCCAACCACTGGTCAAACGCCGGGAGGAACGCCCCTATAGTGTGTGTCCCATAGGGGGAGTTCCCCAGGTCGTTCTTCCAGCGATCCCTAAGCCTATCGGCAGCTCGTCGGCGTGCCCTCTCCGCATCTTCAGGGTCCAGTCGTTCGCCGCTCAACCTGGCCTCCGCTTGCATGCAGTATCTTTCAGCAAGCATCTCTGCCTCTAGCTCCCACGGCGGAGTGCCAGCAAGGGCGCAAGCCACCGCGAAAGACACCGTGCGGTAGTCCCTGATAATCCGCAGGGCCACCACCCTCTGAGGTCGCCTAAGTAAGGACCTATTTGTAGCCGACATGCGATCATGCCAAATGGGAGCTCCATAAAGTGCCATGCTACTACCTCTACAAATGCACATACAAAAAGAGGCGGCTGCGACGGCAATACGCCTAAAAAGCCTCAACCTATGGACGAAACTAGACATACCCCACACAAAGATCCACAACAAACTGATCACAAGCCTACCTATGATGGAAGCTTCAATCGACAAAATACCAAAAACTGCAGTCTTTGGGAAAGACTACGAAATATTACTGACGGAAGACTCCAAAGAGGGGTTAAACCAAACAGACCTCAGAATCTTTACAGATGGTTCAAAAACAAATACGGGAAAAGGATGTGGTGTGTTCTCAGAGGATTTAAACATACACATATCCAAACCACTGGGTGTACAAAACACGGTATTCCAGGCTGAATGCGTAGGGATACTTGAAGCCTGCAATGCCATAAAGAGACGACAAGTCGAAAACACAAACATACGGATACTCTCAGACAGTAAATCGGTACTACAAGCACTGAGCAGTGATAACATCACATCTAGCTTGATATACGAATGTCACCTAAACCTCACATAGGTGTGCGCAGATAAAAACAAAGTTGCTATACAATGGATCAAGGGGCACAGTGGCTCAAGAGGAAACGATGCAGCGGATGAACTGGCCAGGAAAGGCTCAGAAACAACGGCATACGGACCGGAGCCAATCTTGCCCCTGCCACAAAGCTACATATACCATCAACTGGACCAACACACTAAAGACCTACACCAAAGATACTGGGAGGAGATAGACACATGCAGACAGACCAAAGAGATTCTGTCGAAACGCGACTACAAACTCACAACCACACTACTAAGGACACATAGAAACGAACTGCGCAAGATAGTGGGTATAATAACAGGACACAACACCTTGAACAGACACCTCTATAACTTAGGTATCACAGACAGCCCCATGTGCAGAGCGTGCATGGAGGCAGAAGAAACGACTAAACATATACTACTGGACTGCAAGGAGGTAGAAGTATACAGAATTAAGCACCTAGGTTCTCCAAACACACTACGGGACGCAGTCAGCAACACCAAGGCACTCACCAACTTTTTAGACGAGCTGGGGTGGTTAGAGTAGCGCCACACCGCCGTTTCACGCAAAATAGGCACAATGGATGTCGACTTGCGGAAAACGCCCAGTATAACTAACTAACTAACTAAAGTGCCATGCTACGCAAAACGTTCGCATACAGCCGCCGACAAGGGGCCTTCGGCCCACCGACGTTGGGCAGCAGACGACTCAGGGCCGATGCAGCGCCCACGATTCGAGGAGCTAATCTTTTAAAATGCTCCCTAAAATCCCACTTTCGGTCCAGGACAAGACCCAGATATTGAATGTGAGTCTTGACCTGAACCGTTTCGTCCGCGATAGTGATAGTTAGGTCAGCATTAATACGCCAAGCCCGCCCTCCGAACACGATCGCCTCCGTTTTAGGGAGTGACACCTTAAGGCCAAGGAGTCCGATGCGGCCGACTGCGAGCTCGGTCGCAACTGCCGCCCTTTGAAGGGTCTCATCAAGCTCTCGTCCTCGCACGGCCACCATCGTGTCATCCGCATAGCAAATGGTAACCATGCGAGGAAGCTGGGCCCCCCTTATTGCCCAGTCATAGCCTATGTTCCATAGTAGGGGGCCAAGAACTGACCCCTGCGGAACCCCACAAGCCATTTGCCTCGAGCATAGGCCACTCGGAGCTTCATAGAGCACCACCCTATCGGTGAGGTAGTGTTCTATGACTCGCCTCAGGTAATACGGCACTCGATGATATCGGAGAGCTTCCCTAATTACAGCATACGGAAGGGACCCAAAAGCATTGGCAATATCCAAGGACACCCGCTACGACTCCCTCTCTGTCGCCTTTTGCATCATCGCTAAACTTTCTTAGCCTCCTTATAGCATCCACGGTTGACCGCCGCTCTCGGAATCCAAACTGCTGATCGCACAAGTTAGGGCCCTCATCTCCTAGGTGCCGTTTGATGCGGGAAACCAGGATATGTTCGAATGCCTTTCCAGTCTCATCCAGCAACACAATGGGACGGTATCCAGACGGAGAGTCTGACGGCCGACCTTCCTTCCGAAGGAGGCACAACCTTCCCTGCTTCCATACTCTCGGGAAACGGCCCTCCTTGAGGCATTTCTCAAAAAGGTTTTTGAGGCGACTCTCAAGGTATTTGAGCGTTAGAAATAAAACCTTTCCAGGCACCCCGTCCGGTCCCGGTGCCTTTTTGCAGGCCCGAAGACGGTGTTTTATCCAAAACATCTCATCATCTGTGACCGGCGGAACTATGAGATGATTCTCTGGCTCTGCCGATGGGATGGCCATTACAGGAGGGTTAAAACCGGGCGCCGGCGGGAAGAGGCCTTCAACAACCCTATCGAGGAGTTCCTGCTCCATCTTATCAGTGGGCGGTGCAGACTTCATTTTATTCCGTACAAGTTTGTACGGGCGCCCCCACGGATCCCGGTCCAGGGTTGCAAGGAACTCCTCTTTCGCCTCGTCTTTCCTTTTGGTAATTGCTACTGTAAGGGCCCCCTTCGCTTCCCTCAATGCACTGTGGAGGCTTTCTTCTTCCTCTGCAGTGTGCCGCCGCCGTCTACAACGGGTGTAGTCCCTAAGCGCGCTGTTAGCGGTAGCACGGAGTGCCGCTATCTCCTCCGACCACCAGTAAACCTGTCGTTTGGCGGGCAGCCGCCTCGCCCGGGGCATGGCCGCATCACACACGTTTGTGAGTGATGCCTGGAAAAGAACTGCCCGTTCCTCAGCCCCCAAGTTGTCTGGAGGGGAAGCGCACCATGCCTCCACCATGGCAGCTTCATCCGCCATTGCGCGATCAAGGCGGGCTATTGACCACCTTGGAAATCTGCTGCGGCTAATGCCTCCCGCATTGCGCGACACGCTTCCTTAGGATGAGGAGATCATCATCCGAATATACCGATGGTCGGAAATGGTCTCAACGTCTTCAAGGACCCGCCAGTCTGTAATTCTCGCAGCAATGGCAGGAGTCGCGAACGAGACGTCCACGATGGACCCCCCTGCCGTCGCACGCAGTTATAGGTGTTTCCCCGATTTAATACCTGTAGCCCCATAACATGGTGCTACATGGTGCTGCTGAGCGCGTGGGTGTGTGGGCTGCGTAAGCTGCTGAAAATTTGTGAAACGTATGCAACAAATCATGGCCTTAAATAAAATGTTGCTAAGAGCCAGTTCATGGTATTTGAGTGCGATCGCAAGAAAACAGTGGAAGTTCCTACCATTTGCCTCAATGGTACCTACCCCTATGGATAGAGTGGACCATTTCAAGTACTTAGGCCATGTGATCGCGACCGACCTCAAAGACGACCTGGACATGGAAAGGGAACGAAGGGCCCTGTCGGTCCGGCCAAATATGATCGCCCGCAGATTTGCAAGGTGCTCTAAAGAGGTGAAAGAAACACTGTTTAGGGCATTTTGCACCTCCCTCTATACCTGCAATTTGTGGGAGCAGTATACGCAACGGGCATATGGGGCCCTTAGGGTCCAGTATAATAATGCGTTCCGGGTGTTGATGGGACTGCGTCGTTTCTGTAGCGCATCAGGGATGTTCGCGGCGGCGCGTGTGGACTGTTTTTATACAAGCATGCGTACGCGCGCAGCATCCCTGGTGCGCAGGGTGCGCCGCAGTCCCAACAGCATTCTGCGCATGATAGCGGACAGGGTTGACTGTCCCTACATGTCACACTGCGAGGGACTACACTCCCCTGTCAGTGTTGTTTTGTTTTAAATGTAAGTTTAGCTGTAACTACTAACCCCCTAGTTTTGTAAATTCTACTAACAACATGTGTCCATGGTTACAATTACACGAAATAAAAATTTCATTCATTCATTCATAACTGCCACCCAGTCTGTTAGAGTTACCCCTTTTGGGTCAGTGATAGGGGAGCCCCAAGTCGCACTTTTGGCATTGAGGTCCCCCAAAACTATCGTTTGGGCTGGAGCAGCCCTTCTTAGGACGCCCCCTAGGTCCTCTAAATACTGTTCAAATTAATACTCTGTCCCTCCCTACACATCCCAATAGTTTTCAGAACTACAATATTTTTCAACATTTTCCATACATTGCGATCTAATGTACTTATATATGTTATCATCATCATCATCCTGGCCGATTTCGACCACGGCGACTGGAAATATGGCTAATTGGAGCGTCGTTCGTGAGCTCTCAGGTGACTGATGTCGCCTATCTTTGCAGAGAATGTGCGACCACAAAAGTACATCATACCATCGATAATTTTTCACCACTAGAAATAAAAATACGTGTACGTATATTTAGAAACTGCCTCCGCCTCCAATTCGTGCGATAAGGACAACTGCAGCTCGGACTAAAATTCCCACCCAAAAAACACAAAAATCGAGGTTTCGCTCTCGACTGTTTCCTCCTCCAAAACGCAACCAATCATTATAAAATTTTGGAAACTGCAAGAGGAAGAAATAATCTATGCCGCTACGTTTTGATTTTTTGGATATTTGTTGTCATATACTGCGCCTTTTTTTGCAGCGAATTCAATAAAGCCGTTTTTGCAATTTTCGAGGCGCTGTAAGATTCTTTTAAATAAAAATATCCAAAAAAGCAAAACGTAGCGGCATAGAAATTGATCTTAGTTGAAAAAATCATTGTTCTAGGTTCAAAAACCAGGGAGGAAACAGTCGACAGCGTTTGTATGGGAAAATCGCAGATAGGCATTCCTTTATTACACGAACCACTTGGTGCCACTTTTGACCCTTCTATAACTCAAAACCTCTTTAACGTAAACTCTTTAACGTAAAGACTCGGGACGAGTGAAGATGCCATTTCCGCACGTGTATAGAACGACGTTTTTAATACAGTTGCGAAAATTTAAGAAAAACAACAAGAACAGTATTAAAAAAAATATTTTTTGAACATCTTCATTATTGTTCAACTGTATACTGTACAATTAACAATATAAAAGATTGAAATTCCTTACTTGTTGTTTTTTTTATTTTTTCGCAACTGTATTAAAAAACGTCGTTCGATACCTACACGTGGAAAAGTAAAAAGCACTAGTGCGCAAAATACAACTTTGCGCACGATTTGCAGCTACAAAAACTACCACTTTTTGAGCAACTGTATTAAAAAAAAAGGTTTTTTGTATGGGAACCCCCCCTATTTTTTTAACTTTTTTTTATTTTTAGACTTTTTCCTACGCTTACATACAATTACCGAGCTGGATTCCAAATTTCATCCTTCTAGGTCATCTGGAAGTAAGTTAGGTTTAGGTACATACATACTTTATGTCAGTCAGTCAGTCAGTGCTAAAATTTACGAGTTTTTGACCTTCATATCTTTATAACCGTTTGAGCTAGCTTCATGAAATTTGGGCTCCTAGATGTCCTTATGGAAATAATTAAACACACGTAGTTTTATGTGTTAAGGTTTTGAGTTATAGAAGGGTCAAAAGTGGCACCAAGTGGTTCGTGTAATATTACACTCGGCGCTGGCTAGCCAGTTCCTTTGCTTGAACTTGGCTTGACACGCTGCCGTGTGTCTAGATTTAAAATTTTAATTTGATAAATGTTAAATAACTGACGGTCACAATATAAATTCCTAAAATTGATTGAGTTTTAAGTGAAATTGTATCATCATATCAGCCGAAAGACGTCCACCGCTGGACATTGGCCTCCCCCAAAGAGCGCCAAAATGACCGGCCCCGCGCCACCCGCATCCAGCGTTTATTTATCTGATGACCTGGTAAAGGTCGCGACCTTTACCAGGTCATCAGATAAATAAATAAATCATATCATATCATTATGGGTTAATCAAAATTAAAACATTTCTTTTCAAATATTTTGTAATAAAATAACAAGTTGAAATGTACAAGTCAACACAAAATAAATATGCTAATAAGTAGCACCGATATATAAATAAAATATAACTGAGATGAACTGGAATGACATAAGATCATATTCGAAGTCGAAATAGAATAATATATCATACGTTTCTCAAACTTAGATAACACTGGCATTTAACCCTTACTGCCAATAAAGCCACTGTAGAGTGGAATTATAACTTACTATACGAACCAAAAACGTTGTATAAGAAAGTAAGTTCAGTCAGTAATAAAACAAAATACATATAGGCCTCTGACATAATAATCACGTAATAACGAGACTAAAAGTTCACACACATAATAAAATATCACTCGACCCAGGGTGATACTCGTATTTTAGGGTCACGTCACACAGAAATAAACAAAACTCATATTTCCAGTGATTCATTAGTCAGGGGCTTACGTGCATATACAGGATGTGACATGTAATAGGAACAAAACACAAGTTTTTTTTTTTTTAAATAACACCATGCCTGGATTCTTTTACTTGACTGGAGTACTATTAATATTATTTTAAATAACTCAATAATATTTTAATTAGTACTCCAGTCTCCAGTATTTAAAATGTTAAATAAATTATTTTATATTTTAAATACAAAAAAAATCTTGCAAAATGTAAAAAAAAAACTCCAAAAATGTATGGAATACAATGACACTATTAATCACTATGACATAAGTGCCCAGTGTTCTACCAAGATATTAAATGAGTAACATGCTACGAGTATGATATCGTGATGTCAAAATTAATTACTTATGGATCACAACTTCAAAAATATTTATTTCCGAAAAAAATAATTTTGAAACACTGGGACCAATATACAATAGCTGCGGATATTATATGGAGATATCCTTTATTTTTTTTTCTCTTATTACAGACCACACCCGGTATGAAATGTTTTAATCGTATCTAATTATACATAATTATGCGAGGTAGCGCCGCTTGTGCTGATGAGTCCAACCAATAATTAGGCTTTATAGCCCTTACTTTAGCAACGTCCATAAGAAAGATTCGAATCTAAGTCCCTGCAAGACCCGTGAAACGCCAGAATAACATGGACTTATCTCGGAATTATAATCTTCTTTAGTCGAATTCATACTTTAGGCGTGATTTGCATTGAAAGGGTTAAAGAAAACTTCTAAAACTATCCGTTACAAACCTGCTGTAAATAAATGCACCATAATTATTTCGAAAATAAAGCACCAAAAATGCATCAACATAAATGCCACTATAAATATTAAATTTTACAAGAACTGGGAACTTATTGCTTACTTACTTATTTTGGTAACACTTTGGTAATTCGTATCCATAATAAATATTAATAAATATTTGGTATGTTAGCTACTCTTTTACCAACTAAAATAACTATGGCAACGAAATAGGAACGTATTATTATAAAATTAAATAAACTATTATCAAATTAAATAAACTTAAGTCCGTAATGAATTCGATAATTCGTCAAAATGGCACTAAACATAAGGTAAGTAAAAATTTGGTATACTATTTGGATATAAACCTTATATACATACTAATAAAATTCAAGTTTCAATAAACAAATACTAATTATAGTCTAGGATCTTATTCGGAATTTGCATGGCATATAATATATTTGAAAACGAGCCACTCATGTTTAAAAACGAATACACAGTATGACCGCTCGCTGTACACTGGTGGAACACCGATTGATTGTGTTGTCTGTTAGAATGAGATGAATTTATTGCTGCCTCAATTCGAACGATATTCATCTATTGGCTGCAACGTTAAATCAACACAACAGCCCAGCTAGCACGATAGGTTTTACGGCCCAAATGGGCCAAAACGTGACGTAAAACACGACCATAAAACATGCTAGCTGTCCTGTAATTCTCTTAAGATATCTATTGATCCATAAACTTCTTAATTTCCGAATAAGACCCAACCGCCATCTTAACTCTTAAACCCATTTGGATGGCTGCTCTGCCACCTCCACGTATCCCTGCACATGTCTTCTAGTGTCCTTGTCGCACGCCAGCCCAACAGCCTGTGCGAGAGCGAGACGTCGGCATAGTTCTCAGCTATGTCGCCGGCGCGGCGGCCGACGATCTTGTAGGGGATCTTGCGACCGCTGGCTTCTTCGAAGGCTTTTATCATTTGTAGGACAGAGTAGCCGACGCCGGTGCCTGGAAATTAGACTTTATTTAGTTAACTATAGGGTCCATAGTTTTATGCATCTTTTCTCAAACATGCTCGGAAATGTATGAGTTAATATCACGAAATGAAGATATGAAGTTTCTTGTTTATGGCTCCCTACATTTCTTCTTGGCCTAACGCTAAGAAGAAATATATGAACACCCTAACTAAAACCATTATTGTCCGCTACTCTAACTTTTTAAATTTGCTTACTAATATTAAATTGACAAAGGAAAAATTACATACTGCCAACCACCACTAGACTGTAAAGTACAACTTGCGACATAAAATAAAATAAAAATGGTACTATGCTTATGCCACGTGCGCTCGTGCATAGGCCACGTGGATGTAGCGTGGGGTACTACTAGTTACTCTGTGTGTATACCCAGGTTGACGGCATGGAACCCGCTGGCGCCTGGTTGCCGCAGCAGCCGCACGGCGCGCTCGTGCCCGCTCGCCAGGTCGGCCACGTGGATGTAGCGTGGGGTACTACTAGTTACTCTGTGTGTATACCCAGGTTGACGGCATGGAACCCGCTGGCGCCTGGTTGCCGCAGCAGCCGCACGGCGCGCTCGTGCCCGCTCGCCAGGTCGGCCACGTGGATGTAGCGTGGGGTACTACTAGTTACTCTGTGTGTATACCCAGGTTGACGGCATGGAACCCGCTGGCGCCTGGTTGCCGCAGCAGCCGCACGGCGCGCTCGTGCCCGCTCGCCAGGTCGGCCACGTGGATGTAGCGTGGGGTACTACTAGTTACTCTGTGTGTATACCCAGGTTGACGGCATGGAACCCGCTGGCGCCTGGTTGCCGCAGCAGCCGCACGGCGCGCTCGTGCCCGCTCGCCAGGTCGGCCACGTGGATGTAGCGTGGGGTACTACTAGTTACTCTGTGTGTATACCCAGGTTGACGGCATGGAACCCGCTGGCGCCTGGTTGCCGCAGCAGCCGCACGGCGCGCTCGTGCCCGCTCGCCAGGTCGGCCACGTGGATGTAGCGTGGGGTACTACTAGTTACTCTGTGTGTATACCCAGGTTGACGGCATGGAACCCGCTGGCGCCTGGTTGCCGCAGCAGCCGCACGGCGCGCTCGTGCCCGCTCGCCAGGTCGGCCACGTGGATGTAGCGTGGGGTACTACTAGTTACTCTGTGTGTATACCCAGGTTGACGGCATGGAACCCGCTGGCGCCTGGTTGCCGCAGCAGCCGCACGGCGCGCTCGTGCCCGCTCGCCAGGTCGGCCACGTGGATGTAGCGTGGGGTACTACTAGTTACTCTGTGTGTATACCCAGGTTGACGGCATGGAACCCGCTGGCGCCTGGTTGCCGCAGCAGCCGCACGGCGCGCTCGTGCCCGCTCGCCAGGTCGGCCACGTGGATGTAGCGTGGGGTACTACTAGTTACTCTGTGTGTATACCCAGGTTGACGGCATGGAACCCGCTGGCGCCTGGTTGCCGCAGCAGCCGCACGGCGCGCTCGTGCCCGCTCGCCAGGTCGGCCACGTGGATGTAGCGTGGGGTACTACTAGTTACTCTGTGTGTATACCCAGGTTGACGGCATGGAACCCGCTGGCGCCTGGTTGCCGCAGCAGCCGCACGGCGCGCTCGTGCCCGCTCGCCAGGTCGGCCACGTGGATGTAGCGTGGGGTACTACTAGTTACTCTGTGTGTATACCCAGGTTGACGGCATGGAACCCGCTGGCGCCTGGTTGCCGCAGCAGCCGCACGGCGCGCTCGTGCCCGCTCGCCAGGTCGGCCACGTGGATGTAGCGTGGGGTACTACTAGTTACTCTGTGTGTATACCCAGGTTGACGGCATGGAACCCGCTGGCGCCTGGTTGCCGCAGCAGCCGCACGGCGCGCTCGTGCCCGCTCGCCAGGTCGGCCACGTGGATGTAGCGTGGGGTACTACTAGTTACTCTGTGTGTATACCCAGGTTGACGGCATGGAACCCGCTGGCGCCTGGTTGCCGCAGCAGCCGCACGGCGCGCTCGTGCCCGCTCGCCAGGTCGGCCACGTGGATGTAGCGTGGGGTACTACTAGTTACTCTGTGTGTATACCCAGGTTGACGGCATGGAACCCGCTGGCGCCTGGTTGCCGCAGCAGCCGCACGGCGCGCTCGTGCCCGCTCGCCAGGTCGGCCACGTGGATGTAGCGTGGGGTACTACTAGTTACTCTGTGTGTATACCCAGGTTGACGGCATGGAACCCGCTGGCGCCTGGTTGCCGCAGCAGCCGCACGGCGCGCTCGTGCCCGCTCGCCAGGTCGGCCACGTGGATGTAGCGTGGGGTACTACTAGTTACTCTGTGTGTATACCCAGGTTGACGGCATGGAACCCGCTGGCGCCTGGTTGCCGCAGCAGCCGCACGGCGCGCTCGTGCCCGCTCGCCAGGTCGGCCACGTGGATGTAGCGTGGGGTACTACTAGTTACTCTGTGTGTATACCCAGGTTGACGGCATGGAACCCGCTGGCGCCTGGTTGCCGCAGCAGCCGCACGGCGCGCTCGTGCCCGCTCGCCAGGTCGGCCACGTGGATGTAGCGTGGGGTACTACTAGTTACTCTGTGTGTATACCCAGGTTGACGGCATGGAACCCGCTGGCGCCTGGTTGCCGCAGCAGCCGCACGGCGCGCTCGTGCCCGCTCGCCAGGTCGGCCACGTGGATGTAGCGTGGGGTACTACTAGTTACTCTGTGTGTATACCCAGGTTGACGGCATGGAACCCGCTGGCGCCTGGTTGCCGCAGCAGCCGCACGGCGCGCTCGTGCCCGCTCGCCAGGTCGGCCACGTGGATGTAGCGTGGGGTACTACTAGTTACTCTGTGTGTATACCCAGGTTGACGGCATGGAACCCACTGGCGCCTGGTTGCCGCAGCAGCCGCACGGCGCGCTCGTGCCCGCTCGCCAGGTCGGCCACGTGGATGTAGCGTGGGGTACTACTAGTTACTCTGTGTGTATACCCAGGTTGACGGCATGGAACCCGCTGGCGCCTGGTTGCCGCAGCAGCCGCACGGCGCGCTCGTGCCCGCTCGCCAGGTCGGCCACGTGGATGTAGCGTGGGGTACTACTAGTTACTCTGTGTGTATACCCAGGTTGACGGCATGGAACCCGCTGGCGCCTGGTTGCCGCAGCAGCCGCACGGCGCGCTCGTGCCCGCTCGCCTGGTCGGCCACGTGGATGTAGCGTGGGGTACTACTAGTTACTCTGTGTGTATACCCAGGTTGACGGCATGGAACCCACTGGCGCCTGGTTGCCGCAGCAGCCGCACGGCGCGCTCGTGCCCGCTCGCCAGGTCGGCCACGTGGATGTAGCGTGGGGTACTACTAGTTACTCTGTGTGTATACCCAGGTTGACGGCATGGAACCCGCTGGCGCCTGGTTGCCGCAGCAGCCGCACGGCGCGCTCGTGCCCGCTCGCCAGGTCGGCCACGTGGATGTAGCGTGGGGTACTACTAGTTACTCTGTGTGTATACCCAGGTTGACGGCATGGAACCCGCTGGCGCCTGGTTGCCGCAGCAGCCGCACGGCGCGCTCGTGCCCGCTCGCCAGGTCGGCCACGTGGATGTAGCGTGGGGTACTACTAGTTACTCTGTGTGTATACCCAGGTTGACGGCATGGAACCCGCTGGCGCCTGGTTGCCGCAGCAGCCGCACGGCGCGCTCGTGCCCGCTCGCCAGGTCGGCCACGTGGATGTAGCGTGGGGTACTACTAGTTACTCTGTGTGTATACCCAGGTTGACGGCATGGAACCCGCTGGCGCCTGGTTGCCGCAGCAGCCGCACGGCGCGCTCGTGCCCGCTCGCCAGGTCGGCCACGTGGATGTAGCGTGGGGTACTACTAGTTACTCTGTGTGTATACCCAGGTTGACGGCATGGAACCCGCTGGCGCCTGGTTGCCGCAGCAGCCGCACGGCGCGCTCGTGCCCGCTCGCCAGGTCGGCCACGTGGATGTAGCGTGGGGTACTACTAGTTACTCTGTGTGTATACCCAGGTTGACGGCATGGAACCCGCTGGCGCCTGGTTGCCGCAGCAGCCGCACGGCGCGCTCGTGCCCGCTCGCCAGGTCGGCCACGTGGATGTAGCGTGGGGTACTACTAGTTACTCTGTGTGTATACCCAGGTTGACGGCATGGAACCCGCTGGCGCCTGGTTGCCGCAGCAGCCGCACGGCGCGCTCGTGCCCGCTCGCCAGGTCGGCCACGTGGATGTAGCGTGGGGTACTACTAGTTACTCTGTGTGTATACCCAGGTTGACGGCATGGAACCCGCTGGCGCCTGGTTGCCGCAGCAGCCGCACGGCGCGCTCGTGCCCGCTCGCCAGGTCGGCCACGTGGATGTAGCGTGGGGTACTACTAGTTACTCTGTGTGTATACCCAGGTTGACGGCATGGAACCCGCTGGCGCCTGGTTGCCGCAGCAGCCGCACGGCGCGCTCGTGCCCGCTCGCCAGGTCGGCCACGTGGATGTAGCGTGGGGTACTACTAGTTACTCTGTGTGTATACCCAGGTTGACGGCATGGAACCCGCTGGCGCCTGGTTGCCGCAGCAGCCGCACGGCGCGCTCGTGCCCGCTCGCCAGGTCGGCCACGTGGATGTAGCGTGGGGTACTACTAGTTACTCTGTGTGTATACCCAGGTTGACGGCATGGAACCCGCTGGCGCCTGGTTGCCGCAGCAGCCGCACGGCGCGCTCGTGCCCGCTCGCCAGGTCGGCCACGTGGATGTAGTCGCGCACGCCGGTGCCGTCCGCCGTGGGGTAGTTGTTCCCGTACACTTGGAGCTCGGGGAGGCGACCTACCGCCACCTGGAGACAATAATTGTGAGAGTGTTGTCATTCTATTCCGGTAAGCTAGGAGACAACAGTAACAGAGTTTATTTGAAAAATGATTATGATACGGACTCCAACCAAGCTTTTCCTAGGCCATGCCTCAGTTGCCTCACTATAAAATGGGTTTGCCAATATCACAAAAATACATGTTTAGTAGGTTTTTAGAGATGCCAATGCCACGAATATTCGGTATTCTGCTACTCTTTTTACTATTCGTCCGAAGATGGTAGTTTAAAGTTTTAAATCCCTTATATTCAGTTTTGAAGAGTCTTCCTGTAGACTAAATTGTTGATTGACCCAAAAATAAAAACGCAAACGAACTGATCGGTGGAACCCTATAAGCTTTTAGTATAATACGTAATCTAAAGGATACATTTTGTCATGTTTTGTCGACTGCGTGTAATATTTTGTGGGATAAAGCCACGCATCGCCTCCCCCAGTAGAGTACTACCCTAATCCCCTGACCTGCGATATGTACGGCATCAGGTTGTTGGGCGTGCCGGCGGGGTCCTCGCCTATACGACCGCTAGGGTGAGCGCCGACTGGGTTGAAGTACCGCAGAGACACCACCGTCCATTTCTGAAACCAAACATCTCCTTCATAACCAAAACCCTGCAAGTGTCCCCTTGGTGATGCTAAATGAGCGACAACACTTTCGGAGAAACTGGCGCTCCTATATAGTAGATTGTATTACTAGGGAGCAAAATGACATATTGTAACGAGGGTGACTGATTGAATCCAGAACGAAGGGAAGGATTCCAGAATAGAATCCCGAGCGTAGCGAGGGATTCTAACGTGGAATCCTGAGCGTAGTGAAGGATTCAAGCAACGTCGCCCGAGATATAAATAATTTTGCGCCCGCGTAGTACACTCTTCTTTTCACTCCTTCCATGGTAATTAAAAACACGATAATTTTTACCTAAGAACAAGGTTTAATATAAGTAGGTATTTCAAAAGAATATGGCTTTATTATTGACGTTTTTAGGGTTCCGTAGCCAAATGGCAAAAAACGGATCCCTTATAGATTCGTTATGTCCGTCTGTCTGTCTGTCCGTCCGTATGTCACAGCCACTTTTTTCCGAAAGTATAAGAGCTATACTGTTGAAACTTGGTAAGTAGATGTATTCTGTGAACCGCATTAAGATTTTTACATAAAAATCGAAAAAAAAACATTAAGTTTTAGGGGTCCCCATACTCAGAACAGATCCTCAAAAAATTTTTTTTATCAAACCCATACGTGTGGGGCATCTATGGATAGGTCTTCAAAAATGATATTGAGGTTTCTAACATAATTTTTTTGTAAACTGAATAGTTTGCGCGAGAGACACTTCCAAAGTGGTAAAATGTGTGTCCCCCCCCCTGTAACTTCTAAAATAAGAGAATCATAAAACTGAAAAAAATATATGATGTACATTACCATGCAAACTACCAACGAAAATTGGTTTGAACGAGATCTAGGAAGTAGTTTTTTTTTAATACGTCATATATCGTAAAAAGCAATTTATGTAACGGAACCCTTCATGTGCGAGTCCGACTCGCACTTGGCCGCTTTTTTTGACGTTTGTTGCTTCCATTTTAAAAAAATCCGGTGTTAACGTATAATTTTCAGTTGAACTGGATGAATTCATCATCTTAAATTGAAAATATTAGTATAGGAAATGCTTTTACGTGCTAGTCATTAGTCACGACGGTTTTTTTTATAAAAAATACGGACTTTTTGTTACGGCTTTTTGTTCCATGGTCTTAAACTTTTTATACTTAATATATTTATTTTTACTAGTAATCATATTATACCTATCAAATAAACATTGTTTGAAATAAGTAGTAGGTATCTATAGTCTGGACGTTTAGGTATTTAAAAAAATGTAAACAAAAAACACCACGTGACTTGGTCATTCAACCAATCATAGCAACTTTTTGTATCTATGGTATTATCTTATTGGCTGAAAGACCAAGTCACGTGGTGTTTTTTGTTTACATTTTTTTAAATACCTAAACGTCCAGACTATATAAATCCATATTTTTATTTAATAAGCATATTAATATTCAAAAGCGTTCACGGAAAACAATATAAGAGACCCTAAACGCTCCAAGAACAAATCAGCGCGGTATTTAAAAAACACTCAATAAAAGTGTCTCCTTAAACACGCTACTGAAATAACATATTGTCTCTGGCCTCGCTCCGTCCCACAGATTTTTTGAAATAATGTTTTTAATGCTTTCTTCTCTATGTGGTTTATGACTAGCGTGCAGGGAGCATAATTGAATTTTGCTCCCGAGGGCAAAAAAGATAAATTGAAAAAAAAAAATATGCATAGGGATCAAAAACAAGTTTTGCTCCCTATAAATGGGCTAGAAAAGGCTGTTTTTCGAATAGAAGGAGTGAAAAAAATATTACTTGGATATTCGCCTATTCTACAGATTAAATCCTCGCAGAAGTACTTGGACTTGCCGAAGGGGCTCCTGAAGCCTACGCCTGTCTTCTGCGGTTCCCCGTACACCGTGCTTGATGAACTATACACCGTGACTCACCGAGTCGCTGCGGCAGACGTCCTTCATAATCTCCTCGCAGAAGTACTTGGACTTGCCGTAGGGGCTCGTGAGGCCGACGCCTGTCGGGTGCGACTCGTCTATGGGCAGCTTCTGCGGTTCCCCGTACACCGTGCTTGATGAACTATACACCGTGACTCACCGAGTCGCTGCGGCAGACGTCCTTCATAATCTCCTCGCAGAAGTACTTGGACTTGCCGTAGGGGCTCGTGAGGCCGACGCCTGTCGGGTGCGACTCGTCTATGGGCAGCTTCTGCGGTTCCCCGTACACCGTGCTTGATGAACTATACACCGTGACTCACCGAGTCGCTGCGGCAGACGTCCTTCATAATCTCCTCGCAGAAGTACTTGGACTTGCCGTAGGGGCTCGTGAGGCCGACGCCTGTCGGGTGCGACTCGTCTATGGGCAGCTTCTGCGGTTCCCCGTACACCGTGCTTGATGAACTATACACCGTGACTCACCGAGTCGCTGCGGCAGACGTCCTTCATAATCTCCTCGCAGAAGTACTTGGACTTGCCGTAGGGGCTCGTGAGGCCGACGCCTGTCGGGTGCGACTCGTCTATGGGCAGCTTCTGCGGTTCCCCGTACACCGTGCTCGATGAACTGTACACCAGCTTGTATACACCGTGTTTGCGCATCACCTGGCAAACAATACCATTTATATATACCAATATGATTATTAACTTTTGTGAAAGGCACGTCAAAGCGCAAAACCTTTCAGCACAGAAAGTAAACCAAAATGAAGAAATGGACCCCATCAATCTTTTGGTTGAATTCCAAAGCAGCATTTGGCAAGCACCATAGAATTAGCCTAGGCTTTGGTTTTTGCGGAAACTACAGTTACTTCTCAAACTAAAGCCGAAGAAAAATACCTTATGATATCGTTCCAATAGGACCAAACTAGGTTTTTATATAGAGCCGAGTGCATTCAAGGTTCCAAGCGATCCGTGTGACATAGTGACGTTGAAAGCGAGGGGTTGTAAGTTTTGTACCTGTGGCACCTTACCTGCCAACCGATGAACCGATTTCAATGCAGTTTTTTTTATAGAAAGTATTGTCTGTCAAGATGGTTCTCAGCTATGTTTTAAATGTTTAACACATTCACTGTCAAGAATTGCTACGCGCTAAGCTGGTAGCCAATCCCGTTGTTTTCCCGCTACGCGGAGAGCGCCCGGGAGGCGGGTTCCTCGCAGTGAACGTGTTAAGTAATGTATGTAGTACATATGGTAAACTCACGTCAAACAGAGTGCAGGTCCCGGAGATGTTGACCTGGTAGTACTCCAACGGTTTTGCCACCGACTCCCCCACCGCTTTCAGCGCCGCGAAGTGAATCACGCATTCTATGTTGTGCTGCAATGAGAGTAACAGCTAAGCAGAAGTTCGAGATGACTGCACATTTGAATTTTCTTACTTACATAAGTTATTTGAATAAGCTTGTTACAAATTCTCATTGCGAGTGGCGCAGAACCGGTCATAGTGGCACTCTTTGGGAGAGGCCTATGGCCAGCAGTGGACGTCTGTCAGCTGTTATGATGATGATGATGATGATGAAATACTCATTACAGAATGTCATTCATTTTATAGTGCTATTTACGATTAAAGTGCACGGAGATATTTGTCTATTTTAAAATAATCGGGGGGCACGGCAGTGCCCCCGCCAAGTCGAGCAAAACAAAATGGCACGGCCGTACCATCGTTTTCTCGAAGCCATTCAGGCCATTTTCAATATCCTGTAATTTCGTGCTGGCTAAAGCCAGAAACCTGAATTTTCAGTAACATAATATGGCTTAGATATATTCTCAATAACATTCAAATTGAAATTTTAGTTTAAGAACTATTGCCCGTCAACGTTTCTTAGTTTTGTCACTGACATAACTCACTGACTCACTTATAATGATCATTGTAATTCTAAGGTACTTCTAGCAGACCCACAAGCTCTAAACATTGAACATAATTCGTTTTTAGCCTATCCATTCTTTAAAAACCTAAAAATATTGCAGTTTCCGGCACGATTCAGAGATATACAAGCTGCATAAGTAAGTTTGTAATCTTTTACAAATACATGAGATTACAAAGTTACCTTTGCAGTTGTTTCCCGCAAAACTACACAAACGTATTTGCGGTTGGTAAATAGTAGTTTATGTGACTGTACTTAATGAAGGTCATTAAACATGAGCGTGGTCCCGGGTTCGAATCCCGGTCAGGGCATTTATTTGTGTATTTATCACGAACATTTGTTCCTGAGTTATGGATGTTATATATGTATATAAGTCTATATGTATGTATCTATTATATATATCATCGCCTAGTACCCACAACACAAGCCTTACTGAGCTTACCGTGGGCCTAGGTTGATTTGTGTAAGATTGTCCCGTAATATTTATTTATTTATTTATATTAGAATAGAGGTCAAATCAAATTTCTTTGATTTCAGAGATGTTCGAAATTTGTATAAAATAATATTATCGAAATCGATGTTATTATTTAGCAATAATAACATTTTCACAGATAAAAAAATTGTTCTAAGAAAACCGTCTATTTTTATGGTGGTCATAATGTGCGGTTATTGAACGCATCATGGAGGGTTTATGCACGGGATAAAGAATCCATTGGAAGTGGCATTCAACTGACTTTCCTAGAGAACCAGTGTCGCCGCACGCATACAACCGCACTTCAATAAAACACGAACACACAATTGCAATACGCTTTTGATTTGTTAAAATGTACTGTGGCAATAAGTTGTAAAGGGGAGCAAATTTTATATGCAAAAGGTACTTTAACTGGTATAAATTTACGGTCTAATTTAGAGTGTCAAGTAAATATTTCTTACTTCCGTTACCACCTGCGTTGCAAGACTTGCAAGAGACGTGGTGGTTCGGCTACTCGACGCCAGATGGCAGTGTTTTCAAAACTATACGCTTGAAACTAAAAAGTCGCATGTACTGCGAAATGCGTATGATGACACGACTATTTTGCCATAACGGAATAGGGATGTGGGTATAATTTTGTATATCGATATTTTTATGATATTTATACATTAAATATTAAAGCTAATTAGACTTAGGTTACTAATGACTTAGTTACAAATTGTTTCCAATAAAATCTTGTTAATAATATAGTTAGTTAGTAGGTGACATCATCATATCAGCCGAAAGACGTCCACTGCTGGACATAGGCCTCCCCCAAAGAGTGCCAAAATGACCGGTCTTGCGCCACCCGCATCCAGCGGACTCCCGCGACCTTTACCAGGTCATCAGTCCATCTCGTGGGGGGCCTACCCACGCCGCGGCTTCCACTCAAGAACCTTTTCACCCCAACGGCCATCGGTTCTACGTGCAATGTGCCCCGCCCACTGCCACTTAAGTGGGAATTAAAGCTTCATGAATGAAGCGTTTTCCTTTTGGCGAAACCCAAAAATCTGTTTCAATAAAATGTTCCGAACAGATGGTGTTCAATCGTTGCGGAAACCAATCCTTTCTCCCCGTGGCATCAGTCCTTTTTTCCTTTGCATTTGTTTATTTAGGAAAACTATAAGATTATAATAGTTATTTTATTTTATATGACATAATAGTCAGATATTATATACATAAATAATAAATTTAATCCTTTTCATTTTGAGTTATCGTATTATCGATAATAGTTATAGACCTTAGCCACAGCATTTGAGTAGCGAACCTTCTGGACATTTGACGTGCATTCCTCGTTCCGAGTAGCGAAATTATGCACAGGATTATGAACTTCATTGTTAGAGAAATAGAATTGATATTTCCTTGACAACAGATGCAAATTGTGTCTGTGAAATTGAAAATTTAATATTTTTATGTACAAATTCTAAAACAATACTTACCGATGATAGGAAATACCTCCATGAGACAAGTTTTTTAATGTGCTGCTATTTGAGCAGCTTTTAACAGAGCAATACGGCATTTTCCTACAATAAACAAATATTTACTCATGTCATACGCCGTGTGCGGTTGCCAGGTGACTGACAATAATCTGTGCAAGAAGTATGCGAATTTACGCTCATGTTCGGCGACACGGGAACGCCCACTCACCACTTCCAATGGATTCTTTATTCCGTGGGTTTATGATATTTGGATAGATAATAGTACATTGTGATACAAGTGAGCTATGTTGATCATTACATCAGAGGCGGAATTGTCACGCGAACCGCAGGTGAGCGTGATAATAGAGCCGAGGATGTAATTATCAAAGCTCACGCGTGTCATACGTTTTTCAACACATTTGCGAGGAAAAAATCCTTTTCATAAAATGGAAATGTTACAGGCTCCTAAGTTGTTTCCTTTAGTTATTGATGACAGCAGGTTTTTACTCACAAACATTTGTACATCTCCAAGAATGTACAGTGGCGTCAATTCTATTTATCACTTTTCTATTCACCACGAGTCAACATTTTTAATAATAACCAAACACGCATCATCATCATCAATGTTTACAAACAAATATTTGTGAAATTACTTATAATGGCGCGCAACTATTTTTTTTCCATTAAGTTCGCGCAGTGCGCCCGCAGCGAGGCTTAGATGAAATCTCTAAACAGCCAATACAAAATAAAATAAATATTTTCGTATTCAATATAAATTCATGTAAAATGTTATCAAAAGTAAATAGTTTTACTAAATAAAACGTTTCTATATCATATCCAAGAAGAAATAATCAATTAATTCACAAGAAGGATTTAATTTGTTTAGTCGATTAAGAATCCATTTGCCGAGAATTAAAAACAAAACGGTATAACCCGGTCAATTTAAGAATGCGCCGAGTCCATACATACACCTTGCTGCAAGGTGCCAACGTGTCTTAATCGGGATATAAACATAACTACACGAGTGTCGTAATGTTATAAAACACGCGTGTTTAATACCCAGGATTATGAGCCTAAAAGCGGCACAATAAGAGGCACGTTACAAGCAAATGTGTTGAAAAATTCTTCTTGGGCTGGGCTTGACGGAAACCCCTTTAATAAAAACTCAAGACGATTTTGAGGTCTTGAGCTCCTTAGCTCACCCTCTGGATCCGCTAGTGATTAGAACTGTAGGTTACTGTTAGGCTTATTCAAGAGGACATGTTCTACATTCTCAAACTAACTTTGTTAAAAACCTCGCTTAGTCGCGCCGCATCCCTGCGTCATAGAACTGTACTATACTATCCTGAGCGGCTCCGGTTTCTTCTGGCCCTCGAGTCGGTGGGCGTTGGACAAGTTGCTCAAACTAACCTTGTTAAAAACCTCGCTCAGACGCACCGCGTCCCTGATGTCCGCGTCATAGAACTGTATGTTTTTCCCCGTGAGCTGCTCCACTATCCTGAGCGCCTCCGGTTTCTTCTGGCCCTCGGCTCTATGGGCGTTGGACAGGTTGTCCACTACCACTATGTCGTAGGGCGTGGATGCCTCGAGGAGGGCGGCGACGGTGTGCGAGCCGACGTACCCCGCCCCGCCGGTGATGAGGATCGATGGGGACATTGTGCTGGAATAAATTATATATTAAGGGACAATTTTACACAAATCGATTAAATCTAGGTTCAGGCTACGGTCGATGTAAATGTTGGTTGATTTAGACGGAGACTATTTTCAGCCGCCTAAATCTCGCCGCCAGTGACCAGCAAACCGACACTTTAGTCGTTTACACGGTGCCTTTTCAGTAAAAATAAGGCGCGGGGGCAGTGAGAGACGCGGGCGGAGGTCACTGGCACCGAAGAATAGAAGAAAGTTTTATACGGTGCCTTTTTTAGGCGCCGTAATTTAGGCGGCTGTAAATAAGTAGTCTTCGTCTAAATCGACCTTTTTAGAGTCAGGGCATTACTGGCCCATAAAATCTCCTTATCTCAATGTAATCTCTAAATGGAATGTTAGGTTGTAGGTATCTTTTTGGTATGTGTATGGATAATATGGCGTGTATTGAGGCGGATTGTATGTTGTTGTGTCATTGTGTCTCCATACGCGAAACACCTTTTCGGCTGGGTATATATAGTGTGTGTAGGGCGGCTAACTTTTAAGGCGGTCAAGATGAGCTGAGCAGTTGCAATCGCGTATTAAGAGAACTCTTCACAAGTCCCGGTTTTTGGACCCCTGGCCTGATTTGTCACGGCTTTTCGACCCCTGGCCTAATATTTTAACCCAGGGCCGTTAGCTTCGCAGGCTGGGTGGCCCACAAGGCCAATCAGGTCGTCAGTGAATAAGCAACACAAAGAGATAAAACATCCGTTCATGCATTCTAACTGATGAAGTCACAGAAATAAATAAACCGCGTAAGTTATCGCTTCACCTTTCTGTGTTTATATATAGTAGTAGGTATCATTCTTAATCAATAAATTCGTTATATTGCATTATGTGACACCAGATAATGCCCGTGACTTCGCCTGCTTGAACTTTCATAACAAACTTACTCGATAACAGAAGGGATAGAGAGTAGGTATACTACGTCCTTTTTCAGGACTCCACTTCCACCAAACTTCATCTAAATCCAATCTTCATTTAACTAAATGAAAATTTTATGGCTATTTTATAATCTACACTAGTATTGTGAATACCTATGTAAAGTCTTTGAGGAGAGATATTGTAGCTTTGAAAGCTTTGTAGGGGGTAATCTCCGGAACTCATCCCATTTCAATAGTTTTTCACTAATATTAGGTATCTAGAATGAACATTCGGGTTGAACATAGACTAGGAATATTTTATCCCGCGGCTTCGCTTGTGTTATTGTAAGACGCGGGCGGGGCCGCTCGGGCAGCTTAGTTTGGAAATACATTGACACAAGGGTAGACCCGTCGCTTATTAATATCATCTCTATCATCATCTGGACTTCTCTCCTTAGCTAGTAGCATTTGGCGTAGTGATTGAGACTGTCCCGAATTAGTAGCTCAGTTCGTGCGCCTGTATGCTTTAACGCTTTTTAAGGCTGGGAGTAAAAAGCCTAAAACAGTTCCACCAGTAAAACTGTTAGGAGTTCCCTAGAAACGAGTCACTGAATTTAAGTACCTTTGGTCACTGGGTCGTCGAGGGTCTCACTGATGACTTAGACATTGAGCGTGAGCGAAGGGCCCTGGCTGTGAGAGCTAATATGTTGGTCCGTAGGTTTGCTAGGTGCTCACGTGATGTGAAAATTACTCTCTTTAAAGCATACTGTCAGACTTTTTATACCTGCAGCCTATGGACCAACTATGCTCAAAAAACGTACACCAGTCTACGCGTTCAGTACAATAACGCTTTTAGGATGCTGTTGGGACTGCCTCGCTGGTGCAGTGCCTCTGGCATGTTTCTAGAGGCGAACACGGATGGCTTTAAAACTATATTGCGAAAACGTGTTGCCTCCGTGTTGCGTAGAGTCCGAGACAGTACCAACAGCCTCCTGAGTGCTGTGCTGAATAAGTACGACTGCCCTGTGTTGAGGCACTGGAACGACGTGCACATGCGTGACAGGCCCGAAATTTATAATGTTAAATAGTATATAAGTAGTTAATTTAATTTGTTTTAATAATTTAATTTAATGATATTCTGCATTGTAATTTAATTTCAATGAACTGAATTTAATTGTAATGATATTTAATATTAATGTTACTGTGGATTTTTATCTGAAATAAATTATGATTATTATGTATGTCTTTCCCGCTCACGGGACAATGATGTCCCGGACCTTTGGGAGGCGTGCGTGGGGCTAGGTACCTACAAAGTACCAACTGAGCCAACACGTAGAGGCCCTTTTGACAATTTAATTATTATTATTAACGCTGAAAGCTACAATATATGAGCTAGGGAGTCTTGGCAATCACTTTACAAGTAATGTTTTAGTGGGATTTTATTTTCTCAAAAAATATTGGATTCTCAATGAAAGGCATTGACATAAAACTGCGAACGTTATGATATGATAAGGAATTAAATGCTAGGATTAACTGCTCATGACGTGGTATATCATATATAATCTAGTTTAATACGTATAAAGATTACAGTTACGATTTTTACTACGTACATCTACTTATTCTAGCTTACCATAGAGACGATTAAGGAAACTAAAATGTAATATAACCATATCAGCTAACCGGTACCTAAACTAAACGCACGCACTGGCCATCTATAAAACACAATAAAATAAGCGTCACTACACGATAACAACGTTAATTACGAACACAATTTAAAAATATACTAACTTTTTAAATTTAACAGGCAACGGACGCGCGCGTTCATCCAACCTACTGCGGTCACTGAGGCAAAGTTATCAATTGCTCGTTCAATTCGCCATTACATACAGCTACTTGCGTTATCAGCACTTGTATCAATTGTGGTGTTGTGAGTATGATATGAGCAATACATCATGTAAAATATGATGGATTGGCATAATCTTATTACAATTACGGTTTACATACAATATGAGAATTAAAAGTACTTTACCGTTATTCGAAGCTTATTTAATTGAGATAGGCATATCCGTTTCCCGCATATCTTCCCTCTCTTTCTACCCAATATATATCCGTCTCTGTCGCACATCCCCCACTTCTTTCCGTCACCACCACCATGCAGCCTGCTGGAGGCTCGGGGCTCTCCAGCTAGGACTAGCTCATTGGCGTTTTGTTTCCCGCCGAGAACGGATAGCAAGCGAACACTCTGTCTATCCGAAGATAATTCAAAAAAAGTTCCATCTATTCTAGATATAGTGGTAAAGTAATATTGCTGGCATGAGTCCAGCCTTGTACGTAAGTGATTTCCCTAAAAAATGTAAAGTGTTATAATATATTACGAGTATTGGCAATTACCAATACATAAACGGTTTTGCCGTTCGAAATTTATAAAATTTACTTAGTCACAATGTCC
The DNA here is from genome assembly GCA_963854355.1 of Epinotia brunnichana. Lineage (NCBI taxonomy): Eukaryota > Metazoa > Arthropoda > Insecta > Lepidoptera > Tortricidae > Epinotia > Epinotia brunnichana. Next base: position 10,452,035 of record OY977956.1, read on the forward strand.
ATTGTGCTTCGTTTAATGAGTTTTGATTCTACCCTGTTTTTGTGAAGTATAATTTTTATTGGTTTAAAGTGTGAGTAATACTAAATACTTATGACAATTTAGAAATTTGATTGATTAAAGAGTATTTAAAGTCTCTAACGCAACATTTGTTCAGGATGAGTGAGGACCAGTCGGCGAATGCCGGTAGGCCGCCCGTGGAGGTCGCGGGCCCTTCACAGCCGTCTCAACGGCGCCGGGCCAGGGATACTTTGTCGAGTAGCAGCAGCAGCTCATCTTCGGGCTCCAGCTCGTCGTCGACATCATCATCGGAGCCACGAAAACGAGAACGTGCGCGTCGGCCCCGTAAAAAGAAGAGCAGGCGTTATCGAAGACACCGTATGATAGATGAGTTATCTAAACAAGTAAGTGATTTGCAGAAACACATTTCGTTCAACGTTCCCATCGTTGGTGATTCAAGGTCTTATTTAGACCAAGAGGATCAATCTGTGGATCCCAACGTGAGTCGGGAATTATACGAAGAGTTTCAAGAGGTAGTGGATTTGCCACCCGAATTCGTTTTAGGTCTAGAAACGAAATTAAAGGAGCCCGCAGTTCCAAAAGCCCCAGAATCCTTCTTGAATGTGCTTAAAACTATGCAACACTTAGATGTTGATGAATGGACTGAGGTTAGATATGCAGACGTTCAGAAAATCTACAGCCATACGCCTGGATTTGTAGATCTTGAAGCTAATGATGAAATTAAAGCGTACGATTCTCTGCAACATTTGGCATATGCAGACAAAGCCTATGCAGCATTAATCCTTTTGTGCAATCAAACAAAAAACCGTTATTGAGGACACGTTAAAAAGTTTTCTTTTGTGGGCTAAAAATGAAAACAACTTGAATTATGAGGCGCTACGTGAAAAATTAGACGTACTAGTAAATGGGGAATATGCAAAGGTTTCGTCTGACTTATTGCAATTGATTTGCGGCCATAGAGCCGAGGCTATTCAAATGCGCAGGGATGGTGTGACTAAAAATGCTCGGGACCAGTTTTTCAAAAGTAAACTTCGTAGAATTCCACCATCCTTTAAACATTTGTTTGATCAAGACAACCTCGCAGCAGCTATTGAGAAAGAAGGAGGTGTTAAGAAGGCTTTTCTACCTCCACCGTATAAATATAGAAATTTCGGATCTACTGCGCAAGTAGCATCAAAGAACAAAAATGTTCGCCACCCCTCGCAGGGGTCGGCTATGAGAAATCAGCCCTCGCAGGGCTCGGGGCAGATGGGGCATACTACTTGGTACGCTCCTTACCCTGCTAACCATTACCTAGCACCCCCGCAGGGTGGCTTTATCAATTGCCCTCCCTCGCAGGGAGTGGGGTACAATCACTATAACAGGCCTTCGCAAGGCCAGGCTAACACTTACAACAGGCCTGTTTTCAATAGAGGCACTTTTCGACCCCGGACTGGTAAGCTCAGTAACCAAAACGCAGAGTCGAATGCACGAGGCCGCAGGCGAGCGGGATCTCCCTGCACATACATACCTAGCAAAAAGCGACGAAATTGATAATCACCTGTTCAGAGCGGGTCAACTTGCAAAGTTTTACGATCGATGGCAGGAAATGGGAGCACCGCAGTCCCTGTTGAAAATAATAGAAGGGTATCGAATACCCTTCCTCGAGAGACCACCTCTAATCATACCGGTGGTAAATAACTGCCCTCTCAGCACTCCAGTTTCAGAATCAATGTCCAAAGTCATAAACCAACTAAAAAAAGAGGGCGTCTTAAAGAAAGCAACCTGGTCTCCAAGCTTCCTCTCGAAGTTATTTTTAGTACCAAAAAGCGACGGCTTTCTGCGCCCTATTTTCAACCTGAGAGCATTAAACGAATACGTAATAACCCAGCCTTTTCAACTCATAAATGTGAATCGGATTCCACATTTCCTTCAGCCACACGATTGGCTTTGCAAGCTCGATCTCTCTCAAGCATATTTTCACCTGAAAATAAAGGATTCACACAGGCGATTTCTCCGCCTATTGTACCAAGGAGAACTGCTAGAAATGACGTCACTCCCGTTTGGCCTGAGCTCATCGCCGAGAGTATTTGCGTCACTTTCGAACTGGGTAGCCCAGAAAATGAGAGATCAAGGCATGCGTATCGTCGTATATCTGGACGATTTTCTTTTGGTTCACCAGAACCCGGAACTGCTGCGATCTCATGTCCAGATGTTTCTGTCAACCATGCAGATGCTGGGTTGGAAAATCAACTTCGAGAAATCTCAGTTGATACCTCAAAAGAGCCTCACTTACTTAAGTATACGCTGGGACCCATGGTTGAACCAGAAATGTCTACCTCAGGACAAAATAGCGCTACTGAAGTCCAAAATTTCACAAATGTTGACAAACACTCGTACGAACCTGAAAGACCTTCAGAGTCTAGTCGGCCTATTGAATTTCGCCAGTTTCATTGTACCTCTCGGGAGACTGAACTATCGAGCCCTATTGAATATGCTAATAAAAGTTCAGAAATTGCCGGCTCACGTCTTACATACCTTACCAGACGAGGTCATAGCCAATCTAAGATGGTTAATGAACAGTCATCAAGTCTCAAAAATATTCGAGCCCCCGGCGACTCACTTCTTGGCAACAGATGCATCGAACGAGGCCTGGGGAGCACAGGTAGACAATATACCGCTATCAGAGCCGTGGAATACAACGGAAAGGCTGATACATTCCAATTACAAAGAAATGTTAGCGGTTCTCAAAGTACTGGAAAAGAAATCTGCTTACCTGAAGGACAGCTCCATATTACTGCAATGCGACAACCGGTCTGTGGTGGCTTATCTCCGAAACCAGGGGGGCACGAGATCCTCTCATCTTCTACAGATAACACAGAAGATTTATCAAATTCTGGATCAGAATCGAATTACATTGACCCCCTTTTACATTCCAGGCAAATACAATCGCCATGCCGATCACTTGTCTCGTCACAAGACGCCCCCAGAATGGCACATATTGCCGAGGTCGACAGAAATAGTCTTTCGCAAATTCGGAGTCCCGGTCATAGATCTATTTGCGTCAGACCAGGCTCATGTTGTAGTCAATTATGTATCTCTAGATCTACGGGACAATCAGGCGATATTTCACGACGCCTTTTCAAGGATATGGCACTACCAACTGGCGTGGGTATTTCCACCTCCGTATCTGATACCGAGAGTGCTAGCTCACATGAATACTGCAACAGGCCGATTTCTTCTGGTAGTGCCTCGTTGGGAGCGAGTATTCTGGAGAGCCGACCTCAAGGCGCGTGCCATAGCAGCACCATTCACGATACGACACCTCCCACATTGTCTAATAGACATCTCGACGGGTCTCCCGCCCCCGGAGGTGCACAATATGACTCTAGAAGTATGGATATGTGGGGGTGGCAGGGGAACTTAAACAACTGGAACATCGAGCAAAAACGTTTATTGGAATCTTCATGGCGTGTTAGTACTCGAAGAACATATAGAAGTGCTTGGAATCGGTGGTTGATATGGACTAAGAAATATAATGTCGATCCCTTTAGTCCGGGTGGTTCCAATTTAGCTCGATATTTAGCCGATTTATATTTAGTTGAAAAACTTTCATGTAATACAATCATGTTACATAAAAAAAAAAAAAAAAAAAAAAAAGTAATAAAAGTTTTATTTGGCATATTTTCTTACATTAATTTCCAGAGGTCTCCGCACTAGGCTTCGCCTGTGTCGCGGGGAACCAGTTAAAAATTACATTTTGGAATTATGTTACAAGGTACTTACATTCAAAGTATAAACTATAGGAACTTAAAAAGGGACTTAAACCTTAAAAAATAAAAAATTACATTGCACTTTTAGAAAATTACTAAAGACATAAGTCCGCTATTTCCACAATTTGTAATGCGGATGACTCCGGCCAATTAAGTTCACATGCAATAGTAAGACACGTTTTAAAATCCATTGCTCTTAAACAACCTGACAAACCAAAGCCGTCTGTATGGAATACAGATACACTAACTTCTTTTTTAGAACATTATACTGTGGAAGAAAGAAACACATTTGCAGTTGTTAGACACACAGCGACGCTCCTCCTCCTATGTTCAGGCAGACGTGTACATGACCTGACGTTATTGAGTGTAGACACAGATCATGTAGAATTGTCAGATGATTTTGTGTTATTTCGTCCTGTTTTTGGTTCCAAAACAGATTCGACTGATTATAGACAATCAGGCTGGAAATTGACTCGCAATTGTAATAATATTAAATTGGATCCTGTTTACTGGATTAATCAAACAATATCCTTATTGAAGGAAAGAAGGCGTACGGGCAATTGTTTTAATTTATTTGTTACCATTCGAGGCCATCCAAAACCAGCTTCCCGCACAGTCATTGCGGGCTGGGTTAAAACTATCCTAGCGGAGGCAGGCATTGTAGCAACGCCAGGCAGTATGCGCTCTGCAGTTGCTTCAAAAAATTGGTTTTCAAATGTACCAGTTGACGATATTTTGGCCAAAGGCAATTGGAGATCAGGCAATACCTTTCGTCAATTCTATAGACGTGAAATAATGTCCGTCCCTACTAATAGTACTAATTCCAGAAACAATGTAACCCAATTATTTAACCCTGTTGATTAAACTGAAAGTTTTTAATTAACATAGTATGATAAGCGCAGTCTGCTTGTTGGAATCTTTATAACTAGGATTCATATATCCTATCAATTACTGTGTGATTTATTTGTATTTTTGCACATTCTTAATGTGTAAGCTATGTGTGATTTGATAAGTACTTAATATGATTCTTTGTATGATTTATTATGTTTAAATACTAATACAAAGCAATGTTATTTTCATACATCCGTATATTTCATTTAATAAAATTATAATCCAAGATTTTCAGTAATTTCACCTACCTACTGAATTATTTAACTATCACATTGGCGTCCGTCACATACCACCAGGCGATAACAAACACGTCTCAATTAAATAAGCTTCGAATAACGGTAAAGTACTTTTAATAGCAGCGTTTTACCTACCAATAAAACGCTTATTAAAATACTTACCTTATTCGAAGCTTACACAGATTTCTGCCTGGTGCATACCTAATTGAATCAATGAGCTAGTCCTAGCTGGAGAGCCCCGAGCCTCCAGCAGGGCTGCATGGTGGTGGTGACGGAAAGAAGTGGGGGATGTGCGACAGAGACGGATATATATTGGGTAGAAAGAGAGGGAAGATATGCGGGAAACGGATATGCCTATCTCAATTAAATAAGCTTCGAATAAGGTAAGTATTTTAATAAGCGTTTTATTGGTAGGTAAAACGCTGCTATTGTTGCTCATTATTTGTGGCCATAAATAATGTTGGTAAATAAGATAAATATGTAAAAACTAGATTACACATTTGCCATGTCTATAATATGTAATTAGTCTGCCAATACCATATCAACATATACAACATTATTACTTACTTACTGTATTTACTACATACGTAGGTACACTATAGGTGTTCAAAAATATCGGCACATGCACCCTAATGCCTTGAAATTAGAGGTGTGTTCCGATGTTTGTGACTTGCTTGTTTGCTCCGATTGCGACTGTACCATCCTATGTAACATACAATTTATGGCAAATAAATGAATGAATGAACACTTAATATGTGAATTTGTTCAACTTACCTATTATGATAAGTGTATACCAAGTCTAGGGGGGTATCATCCTACACAGGCAGAGACAGACTAATAAATAAGATAATAAGCTTCTATAACTGTTAAACGGATTATCTAGAATTAAAAAAAGATACTACTAAGCTTATCAAATAGTAAACTACGCTACGGTGGCAAGGTGATATGTCTGGTCAATGATAAATCCCTGGCTAAGTCTAGTGCATATTTGTGTAGGCCAGAGAGTAAACAATATGGTAAAAGTAGGTTACACATGCCAGTTTTACATAAACATCATAATCATCATCATCATATCAGCCGAAAGACGTCCACTGCTGGGCATAGGCTGACTCCATTTTGAGTAAATCTTTTAAACAACTAGGTATGATATTGCGAATTGGTAAACCCTTTACGAATCCTCTGACACTTAAAATACTATATAACAGTTATGTACGTAGTCGCCTTGAGGTCGCATGTGGTGTATGGAAACCACATTATAGTGTGCATATAAACAGGATTGAGAGATTACAAAAAAGTTCTTAAGAGCCCTAGATTTTAAAATTGGTAATGAATACACATGTTATACTGAATCTTTAAATCGTCATAGCATGCAATCCCTTGAATGTCGTAGGGACTGTGTTGACTCTGTTTTATTATACAAAATAATTCACAATCATCTCGATGCCCCTAGCTTGCTTCAAGAAATCATAATTAGAGTTCCTCGTAAAAGAGAACGCCAGTGTCGTGCTAAACATTTATTTGCCATCCCTTTCAGTAGAACAAATTATTCTAAAAACATGTTTGTTAAGCGTGCATGTGCTCTTTACAACCATAATAATATATTAATAGGTATAGATATATTTAACTGTACCATAGACTCGTTAAAAAGTGCCTTTAGGACCAACAATTTGTAAAAGTAATACATATTTTGTCTTTGGACTGTTATAGTTATAATTAAAGCAACTTTATAGTATGAAATATAGTTAATAAATCTGTAGGTATTGAAGCAGAATTGAATATACTGTCTAAGAACCACTTTAACCTCGTTTTTCATCTGTTTGTAGTATTTTTTATTTTATTTTAAAGTTTTAGAATAGAGCTTTAATAGCAATACAGCAACTGTTTTTGTATGAGGGCGAACATCCCAGTGCTCGACACTTGCCCATTTCATTGACATTTTATCCTTAACTTTCAGAGTAACAACAGTGAACATTACCTATATGTCAACTATTGACCACTGTTAGGTATCGAGCATAGGGATTTTTGTCTTACATAATCTATATTTATAAGTTTTTGTTTTATATTGGAAACTATAGGTCTGTTTAGTAATAAGATAGCTTGTACGAATATCTTTGTATGACTGTTTGTTTCATAATAAATAAAAATAGGCCTCCCCCAAAGAGTGTCACAATGACCGGTCCTGCGCCACGCGCATCCAGCTTAATTTAATACAAACATAGTAAACAAGTGAAATCAAAAGATTTTTCAAAAACCCAACTGCTTTTTTGCAAATATTATGTCACTCCTACGATTATGAGGAATCCAACGACACCTCATATGTCGAAATACGTCAAACGGTTTAGGCTACATGGCGTGTCAAAGAATAAGACATACACACATACATATGTACTTACATCATCATCAATGGCCTTTAAGTCTATTACAGACTATACAAGCAGTGTTAAGAAAGGAGACAACGTCTCCCATGGCTGTGTAAGCCAATGCGAGAGCGGCATACACGACCGCAAGCTTGGCAGGAGTAATTTGCCCGAGGCGAACAGGTGCCACTTGGCTCGATTTACTGCGAGTGTTTTAAACATACATATATACTTACATACATACACGCATACATACGCTCGAAAAACATAATGCTCCTCTCCTTCGGCAGTTGGGTAATTAAGGAAATCAGTATCAGATAATGAAAATATCTATGTGTGTAATGTAACTGACAATACTGGCAATTCATTAAAATGATGACAAATAAAAATTTATTTGGTTGATCCCTTTGCACTAGTTTATATCTATTATATGCCATAGTACATTGTTTAACAAGGGGCATATGAGGAATATTGCAAACGAGAGTCTATCAGGAGCCCGACGCCGTAAGGCGGAGGGCTTTTGATGACTCGAGTTTGCGAGGAGAGACATTTGCGAGGAAATAAATAACCACAAAAGACAGAAAAACCTATGTTTTATACAAGCCCATCAATCAAATGTTGACGAAATTGACAACTTCACTTCTAGATCAGTGCGAGTGGAGGGCGGAGCTTCAATATTTCACCAGAGCATGGAGCATGTGGTTCTTGCAGGGCATGGCCTGCTCGATTTTATTTTCCAACCAATCACAGAGCAGAATTATTGCCGTCCAGATTTGCTTAACCAATCAGATCACACACAAGCTCATTACTCCCTTGGGATCATTATTTCCCGCGGGAACAATTTAGGCCATTGTCCTTCTGTATACAGGCAAGGAATAACACCATTTATGAGCAAGTGTGATGAAAAAATTATTACTAAATAAGCAACCACTTTCAGTCAGACAGAGTAGAGAAACCTATAGTGTCCAATTTCACAAAATGTTCAATAAATTATTTGCACAATAATTAATTTGACAACTTGAGTCAATTGTGCAGCTGTTGTTAAAATGTTGACATACCAATAAATTATATTTCACACTTGTTTCAACATACATACTGTATGTTTAGTAAGCAGATCTTCACCCAAATGTTATATTCAGCAAATAAGATATGTGTGTTGTTTTCAGTTAAGGTTTAAAATTAAATGGCAAGATTTTTTTATTGCATGGGCATATTTAACTATTTGCACAATTTTAAACATATTCATACTATCATTTTTTTTCTCAAAATGGAATTATTTACCTATAAACTTTTGCAACTGCAACAACACCTTTTAAGGATAAGGAAAACCACCACCACCACCATACCATTATTTTAAAATGAATTTTAGTATTTTAATTAAATTTTGAGGAAATCTGTCTGTTTTTAGGGTTCCGCACCTCGAAAGGAAAAAACGGAACCCTTATAGGATCAGTTTGTTGTCCGTCCGTCCATCCGTCTGTCAAGACCCTTTCTCTCAGGAACGCGTAGAGGCATCAAGCTGAAATATGAAATACTCAGGGGTCTACTGTCCCTTAAAGCTGTGAAAAAATCATACTTTTAAGCCAACGCAATCAAAAGTTACAGCCGTTTATGCCGCAAATTTTCGAAACTCGCAAGGGAATCAAAACCTACAGGCTACTTCCCAAGAACTCTGACTCTTGAAATTTGGTACGAAGCAACGTCTTATAGCACAGATAAAGGAAAAATTGCGAAAACCGAAAGTTTTTAGTTACATCACTGAATATGTAGTGTCCAGTATAAACTGACACGCACTAAATATGTGACTACATACTTAGTGAGTGTCAGTTTATAGTGGACTTGTTTCTATTGTACGGGTGCGCGAGTCTGACTCGCACTTGACCGGTTTTTTCTGGTACAAGCCTGATAAAAATGTATCCTCTAGATATTGACATTTATCTATACATTCATACAACTATGTGTATATTATAAATGTAAAAAATAGTAGTCTGTTTTAACTATTAACCTGATTTAGATGACATTTGGTATAGAGATAGGTTTAGATATGGAGAATGCCATAGAATTCTTATTCACCAGGAGATTTTAATGAGGGTTGTCTTTTTACGACACAAAAAGAGGGGTGTTATAACTGTTATAAGTTTGATGTGTCTGTGTGTCTCTGGGTGTGTGTCTGTCTGTGGCATCATAGGTCCTAAACGAATGGACCAATTTGAATGCGGTTTTATTTATTCGAAAGCTGATGTGATCGAGATGGTTCTGAGCTATGTTTCAACAAAATCGATTTACACATTTTTGAGATATTGAACTTTGATATGAAAATGACGGGGCTTTTTCAACTTTTCTAAGTTGCAGTTATTTGTTATCAGACAAAGTTGCATACTATAATTTATTCTTCTATTCTAGAATGAGTAGATTAATAGTTAGACGTGCCAAACGATGTGGCAACGTGGTTTAGCAGATGGTGCCAAACTTGGCCACCTTTGACATCGTCTGCCATGTACTTCCGGCCATTTCAGGACTGACAGACTTAGGTTTACTCTCTCTATGATTATAGGGCTAAATGATGCCACACGTCTCGTACGTCGTCGTGTATTGTAACATGACGTAAATATACCTAAACTTACAATTTTGACCGGAAGTGAAAGATTTTTCAATGGGGCAAACTCTCGGGCTATTTTAGGTGCAATAATTTTCTAATTCTTGCTCTGCACAATTTTCTCAACCTGCTGCCATGCATTTTATTGTGTTGTCATGAAACAGGAGTATTGGGAGTGGGCTTACGGACTATAAATAACATTAGTATGCAATAGGTACTCTTATGTGTTAATGTATTTCTGTATAAAACATTGTATTTGTTTGATACAGTACATCATGTATCACTATCACTAAGTAAATTAAATGACAGTGCAATCAATAAAAAATCTTATGCAGATTATATAGTTATATAGTTAAACACAATCTATGACACCTTTTGCCAATAACGTACATTGTACATTTTTACTCATGAACATTGAATTGAAGAATTCAAAGTAGACTAAATGTCCACACAACCAGGTCAATTAATATCTCAAAATAGCATAGAGATAATGTCAGTCGTCCTAAATCTTATAATAATAAGTTACTTTGACATTTTTAGTTGTATTACTAAGTATTAAGTATTTAAATAGATGTTTTCAAATCATACTCACCCATTAGTTCCATTACTTTGTTGCATTGTCTCGCTAGACGTGTGCAATATAAATCCTAATGCGACTTCACGCGCCTCAGATTTCAAGGTTTGTTTATTCAGTGGAAATTAACTGTTTCCTTCATAGCTAGTTACACCTGAAAAATGTTTGTTTACATGTAATTTGGGCTGTTACTTTAATTCTAGGGCACGAATTTCGACTGCAAGCTTAACAAACCTAAGTAAATATGAATTATGATTTTAACTATACATTTAATATACTTTCGTTATTGTGGTTAAAGCATTTTCATAGGTTTTCCCCAAGGGAACACCGGAAAACCATCCATAGATTCCGTAGCGAATACTGAAGATTTGATTGATGACATTTTGACAATGACATTGACACTATTGACAGTGTTGACAGCCAATGTTAGTTCGGGAATTTTCAGGAATGATTGAGGCCGAGGTTGGCCAAATCTTGGGATTAGGTGCCAAAGCGGACCCCGGGCTCCTTTAGGGGCACAACCGGGAATAACGCTGGGACAACGATGATGATGATTGAGGCCGAGGTTTTGTACTATATTTTTAAAGGTATTTATGGTCAACTTGTTATCCAACTTACTCGCAGAAACAAATTTAAACTGAAAACTTCATATTCTGCAGGTAGCCTTATTTTTTTTGCACAATGTAGTTTTATCTTGCAATAATATATACAAGATTTACCTATTTAAGCCTGCATCACACTGGCGCGGCCTGCGGTGGCGGACCATAGTAAATTTGACAGCTAATGACACGTTTTCTATTGTCCGCCGCGGCCTGGCCGCGCCAGTCTGTGAAAGGCCTTACCTTAAAAATTATACAAATTACCGAACGAGACTAATGTTGCCAAGTTACAAATATTTACTAATTAGTAGTTTATCTGGTTTTTCAACATATAGTCGAGTCAAAATGGTAAGATTTTAGGGATAATGATCTAATCAAATATGATAATTATCACGGTTCTACTAAAAAAACATTCACTTTATATTTTTTAAATCGATTACCAACGAATTTCATGTTGTAGTCATTTGAAGTGTGTTTGGATGATTTTTATATTACTACGCTGACAACACTGATATTCTATCTCTTTCGCTCCCGGTTGGTTCTCAAGGTAGCTGTCGATGAGAATTTTTAAACAATTTTAGTGAAATTAATTGCATTATTCCACAAATAATTATATTATCCACGTTTTTGTTAAATTAGGGATTTAATTTTTACAATAATCCCCAAGTTACGGTAAAGATTACTTGGATATTTAGTGGTGACACTTCGGATCCCTCTGTGTTCAACGTTGTTTTTGTTGGTTAAAGTGATATGAATTAAAAATATACCTTTAGGAGTTCCTAAACCTCCTAAATACTAGCGCTCAGTGGTGATATCTTAGTGAATTTCAGTGTTAATTTCCAAGTCGTGAGCTTGAAATGTTTTCTAACCTATAAATGTATGGCCGTGCTGAAATTGTGAATTGTGGTTTCTAGATGAGTACGAAGATCATCAAAGCCAGCGCGGCTGAGGCCGACCCCTTCGAGACGTCGATCTCGCAGGCTCTGGTCGAGTTGGAGACCAACTCCGACCTGAAGGCGCAGCTTAGGGAGCTTTACATTACCAAGGCTAAGGAGATTGAACTGCACAACAAAAAGGTACTTACATTTCACTTATTTTCTTAAGAACTGGCAGTAGAAACCCCTGAAACTGATTTGTTATATTGTCTATATGCAAATATAATGTATAAAGTTTGTCCCAGATGGGTTGAGGTATGTCAGTCCTGAAGGTAGAAAGATGAATTAGTTTAGCAGTCGGTAGAACTATTAAATTTAGAGCGAGAACTGTTCTTTCCCATGATAACTATTAACTCTAAATTTTTTTGTAAATATTAGGAACATTGTGATGAATGTAAAGAAGATTCAGATTGCTACCATTAAATTCATTAATTATTGTGAGATAATAGTACATTATGATACAAGTGTGCTAAGTTGGTCATTACACGAGTCGGTTTTTAAGCCTGAGCCGAAGGCGAAGGCTTAATGGAGACGAGAAGTGTAATGACCAATGCTCACGTGTTTCATACGACGTTTTTCAACACATTTGCGAGGAAAAAAAAAAAAAAAATGAAAATGTTAAAAGATATGTAATGAAAAGGCACTAGTGCGATAATGTAATGTAAAAGTCACGGCATGGGTAATATTCTGCATTATTTTGCTAATATTTAAAAAGATATGTAATGAAAAGGCACTAGTGCGATAATGTAATGTAAAAGGCACGGCATGGGTAATATTCTGCATTATCAGTGTAAATACGCTGTAATAAGACCTACTTTACGAGCAGGTGTGTTGAAAAAATAATTTCCATCACAGACACAAGATTTTTTAAGTAGGGTAATCACCAGTAACTGGCCACCATTCAATAGCAAAATTGAGCACCTCATCCTACATATCTTGTAGATATAATAAATAATGCCATATGCATAAGTGTTGATGCCACTGAATATCTTGCTAAATAAAACTCAATATTCTGCTTTCCAGTCAATCATCATCTATGTGCCGATGCCCAAGCTGAAGGCGTTCCAGAAGATCCAGATCCGCTTGGTCCGTGAGCTGGAGAAGAAGTTCAGCGGCAAGCATGTTGTGTTCGTCGGAGACCGCAAGATCCTGCCCAAGCCCAGCCACAAAACGCGCATTGCCAACAAACAGAAGAGGCCGCGATCAAGGTATAACTAACAAATTATTTAACAACATTTGTAACTAAATTTGCGTATAATGCAAGCAAACCCGCGGGATATAATAAATTGCTTAATATAAAGCCTATGGCCATCTAGAAAGTCTATTCAACATGTAGGTGAAAGATTTTTTGAAATTGGTCTAGTGGTTCCAGAGATTACTTATTACATACAAACTTGCAAAGCTACTATCTCATAGACTTTTCCTCTTTATAATATTAGTAAAGATAACGCTCTCTAATATACTTTTCAGTCTAAGAGAGAATTAATTTAGCATTTATAGCAGATAGTTTAAAACCTGTGTAGCTCCAACAAGGATGCTCAATTCAGGCATGACTGCTTTAAGTTCCGGTTCACAAGTTGTCAATTATTTTCTTTCTAAACGATTTATTTACGAAACACGAGATTATTGTTTTCTGCTATTAGACAAGAGATATTGATAACTTACTTCACAACAGGAGTCGGATACCGGTATTTACACCATACAAAAATACTGGTATTAATATGTTCTATTTCATTCTTTAGTTTATGATGGAGACAATGTTCGGATATTTGTGAACACCTTTGCCGCTACAATTGAACTGATGGTGACTGTATATTAAGAACCTAAAATAATTTAAAATATTTTAAAAAATCGGTTCCGATCCCTGCTTCAAAATCATACTCTTGGATGCCATTAAAGAAGTTCTGCAAACTCAAAGAGTTCGAGAATTTTGTTGACCTTAAGAAATTTGATCTCCTCCGGGCACATAATGTGTTTGCCCAAGAAGCAGTTAGGACTGTGCATGAGGTAAGGGCAATCAGTTTAGGATGTGTGTAGGCGTCTCCTCTGCTTCAAAGCAGAATCTGCACTGCCTTGTATCACACAGTCCTATCGTTTGCATGTGCTTATTTAGGCAGCAGTGCCCTGTAAGCACCCTGACCAGCATACATATTCGGTTCCTACTTAGCGCCAAGGCATCAGAAGACGCCTTTTTGATAAAGGCTCTGATAAGCGCCTTGGAATGGTTTAATTTCAAAAATACTCTGCTCTGGGCATTTTCAAAAGCTTTGTGTTAACTTGCCATGTTAGTGCATTACTTGTTAGTATGTTCGGTTTGAATCTTGCAACTGAATTTTATAGCAGTTATCAAGAAGTTATCATTAACCAATTGGAATGAAATTTTGCATGCTCATGTAAGTTCGGTGTTAACGCAATATTATGGCACTGCCAAGCTGATCTGATGATGGAGACAAAACGTGGCCATAGAAACTCCTAAATTACACAAGATAAACACGTCATGTTTGGGCTTACTGGAATCCTCTCAATGAGTACTTGATGACTCATCCTCTCAGCGTTATTCCCGGTTGTGCCCTAAAGGAGCCAGGGGTCCGCTTTAGCACCTAATCCCGAGATTGGGCATAGGGACTAGTTTTACGAAAGCGACTGCCATCTGACCTGCCAACCAAGAGTTACTTTGACGCTTTAGGGCCAACAGGGAAAACTAGACGTTATTGGGATTAGACCGGTTTCCTTACGATATTTTCCTTCACCAAAAAAACTAACGGTAAATATTCCGTACATAAGTTTCGAAAAACTCATTGGTACGAGCTGGGACTCGAACCCACGGCCGCCGCTTGACAGCCGCATGCCTGAACCACTAGGCTGAGTAGGTTCGGCCGACCACGCGTCCAGTGTAGACCCTATTTCGATGTGGTAAAGAGAGTGGTAGCCTTGGGGTTGGGGGGGAGGCTGTGTACCCCAAGTTTATTGTAACCACCATTTCCATATTCCAGGACGCTGACGTCGGTGTACGACGCCATCCTCGAGGACCTGGTGTTCCCGGCCGAGATTGTGGGCAAGCGCATCCGGATCAAGCTGGACGGCTCGCAGCTCATCAAGGTGCATCTAGACAAGAACCAGCAGACTACTATTGAACACAAGGTATTCTATCTTTATTACGTTGTACGTTTATTCAGAAACGTTCATCAAACCGGTTTTAGCTAAAATGACGTTAATCGTCTGTCTTTATCTGTCACTTTGACAATTGTGTTTGTGAGACAAGCTACAGCTATGAAGAGTTCTTCAACCTACTGCTCACATTGTGAGATTTACATACCTACACATTTGTAACTTAAAATATGTTACCTTATTAATTATTATACCTAATTTAAGAATGTAAATGAGATTTATACGTACAGAAAATCGAATTACTTATATTCATTATAAAATTGTAACCATAATAGCCTACAGAACAACAAACAGGTTACTTAGGTACTCAATTTCTGTATGACATATAACAATTGTTTCGAATAAATATTTGTATTTGAGAAATGGACAAAACACGTTTTAGTTAACAGAGGTTGGTAAGTTTTATGAGTAAAGGGGGACAAGATTATGCTGCATAATGGATTGTCACCAACATTGCACTCACAATCTTGGAGAAAAAGATGGAGAAGAGAGATAGTTAAATATGGATCTATGTTTAGATTAATCCGCGCCATATGCAGCACCGCCTATCACATTTATGTCAATTTGGTGTATTATTGTGGCATCATTCATGTTTTTATATTAAGCTCAAAGTGTGAATAATCGAAATTGTGATGATGTACTTAATTAACCTCTTGATCGTCAGCTTTCCAGACAACACATACAGTGTAAAGCAAATCTTTACGCGTTGCTACAGAGTTGAAAATCACGAGTTGATTTAGGCATACGTGGTGATTAAGAGACTAAACTAAATTCCTACTATCCCAGTGCGGCAGAAGTTCTTAGGCACGAATCTTGCTCGAGGAAATAATCATTCCATTTAAGAATCAACTGCAAGTGATCTTTCATGTTTGCTCGGAATCCAGATCATATATTAGACTATTGAACACATGTAACCCATCATTTCCTTGCCCGCAGGTGGACACCTTCCAGTCTGTGTACAAGAAGCTGACGGGGCGTGAAGTCACCTTCGAGTTCCCAGAACCCTACTTGTAAACTAGATTATGACTTTACAATAAAACAAAATCCATAGTTGACACGTTTCATTTCGCCCAAAGAGACACTAGAGACGATACGCAGCATGGACGTATAATACTCAGGACAAGCTATAATATATATTTAATAATAATTGAAAAATAGGCCAAGTCTCGAAACTCTTTCACTGTAAAAAGTGGTGAGATATTTCGTAGAGCCAAGTCGGGCATTCTTATTAATCTTTATTTGCTTGCTAAATAAAATTTTGTGACTTGGCAATCACACTTACATAGTTTTAGTTTTTTTTTAATTAGTAAATGCAGTAAAGTTGTGTGGTTCCCAAGTTGCAGAATTTTATTTAGCAAGCAAATAAAGATTAATAAGAATGCCCGACTTGGCTCTACGAAATATCTCACCACTGTTTACTGTGAAAATGTTTCGAGACTTGGCCTATTTTTTACATGGTATGTTTTTTATGGGATAAAGTTATTCAACATATATATTTTTTAATTCTGATAAAAACTGGCCCAGTCAAATCTAACTTACTTTAAGATCTCACATTTTTAATTAACAGCAATTGTTATAGGTATCCAATAAAGCAAAGACATGGAGTTTAATACTTGTTCATAATGTTATTTTTCAACACATTTGCTCGCAACGTGCCTCTTATTGTGCCGCTTTTGGGCTCATAATCCTGGGTATTAAACACGCGTGTTTAATAACATTACGACACTCTTCTAAACAAATTAAATCCTTGTGGATTAATTGATTATTTCTTGTTGGATATGATATAGAAACTTTTCATTTAGTAAAACTATTTACTTTTGATAACATTTTACATGAATTTATATTGAATAAGAAAATATTTATTTTATTTTGAATTGGCTGTTTAGATATTTCATCTAAGCCTCGTTGCGGGCGCACTGCGCGAACTTCTCGAAAAAAAATAGTTGCGCGCCAATATTTGTAAACATTGATGATGCGTGTTCGGTTATTGTTAAAAATGTTGACTCGTAGTGAATAGAAAAGTAATAAATAGAATTGACGCCACTGAACATTCTTGGAGATGTACAAATATGTGAGTAAAAACCTGTTGTCATCAATAACCTAAGGAAACAACTCAGGAGCCTGTAACATGTCCATTTTATGAAAAGGATTTTTGCCTCGCAAATGTGTTGAAAAACGTCGTATGACACGCGTGAGCTTTGATAATTACATCCTCGGCTCTATTATCACGCTCACCTGCGGTTCGCGTGACAATTCCGCCTCTGATGTAATGATCAACATACCTCACTTGTATCATAATGTACTATTGTTCCTATAAATACATATTGGGATTTTGCATACAACTTGGCACTCATTTAGATCTCCATTCTTTTTGCGGCGAAGCCCACAGCCAAGCATAATTTTTGTATTGAACTTGGCTCTCCTTTTTTACATTCAAGTTTTTGGTGTTATATCATTACTTTTTGTAAAGAAAACTAGGCAGGTATTGAGATTTACTTCTGTTCTGTGTTTAATTATGTGGTGCCGCGCGCCGCCGGCGACACGCCGTTGGCCGGTTGTTTAGCTCGTATTACAAGTTTTTTTGTATGGGGACACCACTTATTTTTTGACTTAACTTTATTTTTATATTTCTGTTATATTATATAGCAAATATAATAATACATATATTGGGATAGTTTCAAATATCTGCTTGTAACGGTTCCAACGCTAAAATTAAAAAAAAAATTGTATGGTGACGCCCCCCTATTTTTTAACTTTTTTTTATTTTTAGATTTTTTCCTACGCTTACACACAATTACCGAGCTGGATTGGAGTAGGTTAGGTTTAGGTACTATATGTCAGTCAGTCAGTTCTAAAATATACGACTTTTTGAACTTCATATCTTTATAACCGTTTGAGCTAGCTTCTTGAAATTTGGGCTTCTAGATGTCCTTATGGATATAATTAAACACACGTAGTTTTATGTGTTTACGTTAAAGAGGTTTAGAGTTATAGAAGGGTCAAAAGTGGCACCAAGTGGTTCGTGTAATGGTACACTCGGCGCTGGCTAGCCAGTTCCTTTGCTTGAACTTGGCTTGACACGCTGCCGCGTGTCTATATAGATACCACGTGCGAACGAGATGGTAGCATACAAATCGCGATACGTGTGACAGAACGAGAAATATCATTCGTAGTCGTTGTCATAGTTTCACTTTTTGGAACCCTAGAAAGTGAAACTATGACAAAAAGGAACCCTTATGGTGCGGTGCGACTCTGTCCGTCCGTCCGTCTGTCACAACGTTAAATATCTCAGGAACTACTTAAGCTATCAATTTGAAATATTGAACATCTGTTAAAAGGGTTAAGACACGTGTATGGAAAATGAAAAAAATAAACATTTTTATTTTCTGTTTAAATGACGAATATGAGGGGGGTTAAAAAATCAAAATCTAGTAAATAGATCAAGTGGGGTACCTATCATATGAAAGGGCTTGAGTTGCACTTTCTAATACTTTTTATTTTTTTCTACAGTTGTTAAATTTTGATTTATTAAGGAAAATGTAGAAAAAAATACCATTCCCCCCCTTATCTCCGAAGTTCACGAAGCGAAAATTCTGTATTAATTACATATGACACATAGTAACATAAATAATACAGGAAAAATAGAATGTTATCTCTATCTAGCTTATTTTTTTATTTATCAAAAATAATTTCTTAATTAAATTTGCAATTTACTTACTTTTGTATGAAATTTTATATCTTCAAATTCCTTTCAAATTATCGTTAAAGTCCCATCTTTCGAATAAAAAATAAATAATCGTAATCGGTACGCGTGATAAAAAGCTATCGCTAATAAACAAACATACTAGGTTGTAAGTTGTTAGTACCAAAATGCAGAAGGCGCTCTTGGGCGCGCAAAAGACTGGCCGTACATTAACTGTATCAATACTCTGATGCAAGAACAAAGCCTAATAATTACAGTGCCAGGAACCCGCTTAATGCGGAATTGTAGGCATGTGTTAGGGTGAGTATTTAGTACAGAGGGGCTATCGCGAAACGAAAACGAACTTCGTTCGTGTATCTCCCTCTGTCGCTCGAACTAGCAGGTGCGAAAGAGAGGGAGATTCACGAACGAAATTCGTTTTCATTTCGCAAGGGAATAATCCAGCAATAATATTGCTAACCTGGCTCACACATTTCTTCCTATTGGTGGATTTTTCCTTTTCGAGTGGATACTGACCCTCAAGTCCTTATGGTTGCGTGCATGTACGGTAAGCCGAGAAAGTCTCAGGCCTTAACACTTGAAAAATAAATAACTATATTCCCACCATGATTATGAACTTTATCTCTACGCGATAGGGTTCAATTCTTTGAAAAAACATACTAATAATAAAGTAGAAAATTGGTAGACCAGTTTCTTGACTCACTGTACACTCGTGCCCTATTTAGGTGTCGGTTCTACGGCATATGCAAACCGCAATGAGATGTAGGCCTTTATTCCATCTAGTCTTACCGGTAGTTCGATAGTCGAACTGTTTGGATTTTTTTTTCCAAATAGTTATACTGGCGGATCGAACTATTTGGAAACGCGGATTTTAATCCCAAATAGAAATATTAAGAATATAATGGTACAGTCAGAATTGAATGAATACATACAATATTATTATATAATGTAGGTAGGTTAGGTTCGTTAGGTATCTTCAGATGCCCGAAGGGCAAACAGACCTGAAATAGGAGCCCCGCTCCGCGGGGCTCCGTCAAAACTATCGAAATGCCAGGAGACCCATACATAGGAGAAACATGACTTTTTTCCATTTTCATAACCAAGGTCTATACTATACAAGGGTATTCCGACAGTTTTGACGGAGCCCCGCTAGAGCGGGGCTCCTATTTCTGGTCAGTTTGCCCTTCGGGCATCTGAAGATACCTAACGAACCTAACCTAACTAATTAACTATACATACATCGGAGTCAGTAGTTCTAATTGGAATGAAATCCACGTTTCCAAATATTTCGATCCGTCAGTATAACAATTTGGAAAAAAAATATCCAAACAGTTCGAATATCGAACTACTGCTAGGACTGGATGGAATAAAGGGATGTAGGTATGTACGTACACATTTTTTAGAGAAAAGAAAGAAAAAGTCCAATAAGAAAACGTTTATTGTTTAATCCTAACAAATCAGTCCATCCCATATTATGTGAATTCGAACGTAAATATGCAATCAAGTGACAAACGCTTACATTTCTGCCGTTGTTTTGTGAAGTACACAGAAATTTTAACTTTTATCAAATATCAACTTCATTGCATATCAACGAACACAACTTAAAACTAACCTTCATATTGCCTTAGCCACGAAACTAATTGCACTTGATTCAATGCAGTCTTAGAAAAAATGCAAAATTAGTAACAAAAAGGCCGAATAGTGAACAATAATCTCAATTTACAAATGTAGAAAACGATTTTCGAGACTTACACTTCCACCCATTGGTTAGTAGAATTGAATTTTAAAAATAAATGAACAGTACGCGCCACATACTCCAGGCAAAATACGGTTTCGAAAAACAAATTTATAACAGCGTTTGTTTTGTTTATTTCATTTTAAAACGTTATTCTAAGATGCTTTATTAAAGAATCCAACAAACATTCCATCCGGAAGTAATTATATAGATTTAAATGAAGCATGAATTGTATTTTTTGTATTATTTACCTTGTATTATTTTTTGTGGTGTCGGGTTAGAATAGCACCATCCCCTGTCTTCCCGTGGGTGTCGTAAGAGTCGACTAAGGGAACAGGGTTGAAGTGTGTTGTGGGCGATGGGCTAGCAACCTATCACTGCAACATCACATTGTGTCGATCTTTTATACCCACATTTATGCTAAAAGTGGCACTGGAACACAAGTTTCATGTGCTCTGCCTACCCCTTTTAGGGATAAAGGCGTGATGGTATGTATGTATGTATTATTTTTTGATGTCTGAAATTTTGTTGGATTTTGTCGCTATTTAATTGATAATATATCCATTACATAGAAAAAATCTGCTATTATAAATAGGTGTGTCCACACTGGACGCATGCTCAGCTGAGCGGCTCTCCGAGCCGTTCACACGCTCGCCCGAGCGGCTCGGGGTCGGGCGAGCCACTCGCATGCTGGGCCGCATTCGCTCGGTCGAATTTGCTCGCCGAGCAACGTCCACACTGAGCGCGCCCGCTAGGGCGTCCAGTGTAGCCAAACCTAATTATTTCCAAATTTGTAATTTTTTCTATACAAGTTGTCAGTTGATTGCCTGGACTAATAAGTT
Source organism: Epinotia brunnichana (assembly GCA_963854355.1). Classification (NCBI taxonomy): domain Eukaryota; kingdom Metazoa; phylum Arthropoda; class Insecta; order Lepidoptera; family Tortricidae; genus Epinotia; species Epinotia brunnichana. The sequence continues at coordinate 10,473,441 of OY977956.1, forward strand.
TGCGTATGATGTTAGGTACTAGTTGCGTGGCCGAGGTGTGACAGGGTTTCGACGGGAGTGCGGGAGGCGAATAATAACTTCAGTGATGCAAACTTATGTAGCGCGCATTGTTCATTCATTTGTCACCTTTTGACTTTTAGGCTGTGGTGTGGCCGCCAGCGGGCCTGATCGAGTTCAATCTATAAAACGCCCGCCCCGCTGCCCGCTGGCGTCCAGCCCGCAGCCTTACATTTTTGATATTAGGTGGTATTCCTAGCTTAATCATTAATTTTATATACAAATTTAAATGTCACGATTTGTTATTTCCACATTTGAAATAAGTACATACTTTTAAACAATTGTATTTCGGTTCAATTCGGAATGTCTAAAGTAGATCGATACGCATTTATTATGAATGAATTTATGCACTATTCGGTAATAGTTCCTCGTTTTAGAGCTCGAAAGTGTTCTGATATCTCAGTCTCCATTGCACTTATGTACCTATGGCACTCGAGCGACAGAGATGGATTTACCACTTCGAGTAAAGAACGACATATTTTTTGACATTGAAACTATGTGTCCTCTTCTATTGTAAAACTAATTGATACAATTAATGTATTAACTTAGAGATGTATGAATTGACTCAACATTTTGGCAAACATGAAAATGATACCGACTGTACGACCATTTCAGTGCGTAATTTACTTCGTGCGTAAAGTAGCGTTGAGAAAGCGAGCCAATTACATAATATTACTGTCAATTTTATTATCAATGTCATAATTTTACTTTTCATATCATAAGTACCTGCATGGTAACTACGGCTTATCATTGACAAAGAGTATAAGAATAGGGAACATTACTGCAATGATCTGCCGCCAGAGGCAGCACTACCACTAATAGTAAACCAGTATAGAAATATAGGGAGGTACACACACATGCACAATTGATTGTCAAATGAGTGACAAGGATGTTTGCATAGACAATACCGCAAGTGCGAACGAGATACAATGTCAACGCTGCTAGTGTCGCCACCTACGAGAGTTTTTCGTAATGTTCCCTATTGTAACACTTTAGAGGCGGAAACCCACTGCGGCGCACGAGTCACGCGGGCAAGTTTCGAAATGTGCGTAGCGTTTCGTGTGCCGCAGTGTGTGTCCATCTTCATTTTAATACAAAACAAATTTGACATGTGGTTTAGCCGGGCGCCGCAGTGGGATTCAGGCTTGCATATAAAATATCTCAGTGTTACATCGAGCACCGGTTGGAGCGAGATAGTGCGTTCTGATCTCTCGCTCACACGTATGGCGCTACGCTGACCGCTTGAGTCGTGACGCAGTCCACAACCATCTACTCTCTGATCGTAAATATTCAACTAAAACTAAGAAATTAACATTATTATGACCTTTCACAAGCCCAGACAATGAGAAAAACCACTCAATGCTTAAATGTGTTAGCTATACAATTTTACAATACCATGACATATTTTTATACTAAGACCTTGGAACAAAATGGATGGGTCAACCCTAGGAGGACCTTAAAATACAAATTCAGGTCATTCACCATCAACACAGCATATCCACGGACCCTTTTCACCAGGAACAAGCATACAAGAAAAAATTGGCAACGGAATTTGGATCAACTATGTTAGGGTGGATTTTGTTTTGCTTGTGTGAGCTTACCGCATACAGAGCCAATGTGTTTTGAAGGCAAACAATAATTAAGTTTATGTCAAATAAAACATTTTTGGTAGAAGCTGTCCGATTGATTGGATGACTATAGTCATTTTATTAGGCGGGGAAGGTCCAACCAAGAAATTAACAGGATAGGAGGGGTCAAAAATCGGCAAATAACAAGACAAGCCCTTACGCCTCGTAGTGCAACATGTTTTTGTCAATGAATATTTAATTTTCATTTGGTTTCTAAGAAAAAAAAATGTACTTCTAACATGCTGTGAAGATGGCGTTTAAAAATGCGTTTACAATGTCAACAGAAAACTACATTTGTTGGATTCGACTTAACCAGCCACGTACCGACAGATAAAAGTCGATTTAGTCAATAACAAAGTGTTACAACTCCTCACTATAGTACTTATCCAAATCCTCTATATTCTTCTCCTCCGGCTTGATAACTTTAATATAGTTAACTGGCACTAGCCCAGCCGTCTGTCTGTCCGTGGTGCCCATCAGCCAGCCGCCGTTCCACAGCTGGCCCTGGAGGTACTGCGGGGCCAGCAGGATCACCTGGCTGTTCCGGAAGGTCAGCTCCTGAGGAGAGCTGGCTTGGAAATCATGTTGGGCGACCGCGCGGAGAGGGGTCTGCCAGGTTGTGGGGTCGTTTACTGTGGAGGTTAAACAAAGATGTTAACCCATAAAAAACATTCCATGAAAAAAAAATAGGCCAAGTCTCGAAACTCTTCCGCCTTAAAAAGTTGCGAGATATTTCGTAGAGCCAAGTCGGGCATTCTCGTTACTCGTAATCTTTATTTGCTTGCTAAATAAAATTCAGCAACTTGGGAATCACACAACTTCACTGCATTTAGTTACTATTTGCAGTAACTGCAAAAGTTGACGCATGTATTTGTATAGGATTACAAACTTACTTATTGTGTATGTCTTTGAAATGTGACTGAAATTGCAATATTTTTAGGTTTTTTTTATGAATTGAAAGGCTAAAAACTAATTATGTTTAAAATTTGGAGCTTGTGGGTCTGCTAGAAGAACCATAAGTAGAATTATGTTGATCATTATCAGTGAGTATGTCAGTGACAAAATTAAGGAACTTTGACGGACAAAAGTTTTTAAGCTAATAGTTCATGTTGAATGCTATTGAGAATATATCTAAGCCATATTATGCCCTACATTTTACTGCATTACTTACATTTTACTACTTTAAAATTCAGGGTTCTAATCTTTTAACTTCAGCCAGCACGATATTACAGGATGTTGAAAATGGCCTGAATGGCTTCGAGAAAAGGACGGTTCAGCCTCTTTGTTTTGCTCGACTTGGCGGCTGATAGGACACTGTGCAACGAGTTCTGTAAGTGATTTTTCACGAACGGAAGGGATTAGGAGCCTGACGCCCAAGGGGCTTCGATGACTCGTGTTTGTGAAATCTTACCTAATCAATCCATTAGGTACAGTCAGCATCAGATGGTTAGTAGCAGCCAAGGAAGCCAAATATACCGCAACACGTCTTTATTACTATAGGAGTAAGGATGTTTTACGATATTTTGGTTGCTACTAACTATATGACGCTGACTGTACATAAAAAGTCAATGGCAATTTTTTGCTTCGATACGATAATGGCAAACAAACGTATGGCCTACTTTATGGTAAACCCCCGCACAGAGACATGCTCGCCGATTTCGCTCGATATCGTTATTAGTTAATGTTGGACTTCGAGCATGTCGATAGTACAAATTGCCAATAGGTATCAAAGTAGAGGATTGAGCCAAATTATGGAGAAGCAATGTATAAATAGACACGCTTCAAGTAAGCGTGTCTCTACGTAGGGACGTAACCTTGCTAGCTATAGCATAGCACAGCATTACAGTACAGTTGCCATCACCATCACATATCGGTACACTATAGGTGTTCAAAAATATCGGCACATGCACCCTAATGCCTTGAAAATAGAGGTGTTCCGATGTTTGTGAGCTGCTTGTTTGCTCCGATGTATGTGATGGCGACTGTACCAAGACACTGTAAAATAAAAAATAATACACAAAATTAACAAATAATAATTACACAGAAGACGGTCGTGCATACATCTTCTCGCAGAACGTCAAACATTCATCACACACATCTATCCACCGGCGAGCAAATATATCAGTTTGCATAATAACTGTGTCAAAACAAAACGCACGTCTCTCGTTGACGCTGGTGCTGAGCCCGCTCAGCATGCGCAGCACGATGTAGGGCGCGGCGGCGACGACTCCGAAGAACAGCAGGATGGGCCAGCTCGCGCCCTTCGCGCGCTGCTCGGGCGTGCCTGTGCCGGTCTGCGTGGCGGCCACCGCTTCGGCCCACGCCTGGAATGTTGATAACGTCATCATCAGCCGAAAGACGTCCACTGTGGACATAGGCCTCCCCCAAGGAAGGCCAAAGTGACCGGTCCTGCGCCACCCGCATCCAGCGGACTCCCGCGATCTTCACCAGGTCATCAGTCCACCTTGTGGGGGGCCTACCCACGCCGCGCCTCCCAGTACGTGGTGTGGGTGTTGATAACGTAGTTTACTCAAAATTGCCCTCATCCAACCTCATCGTCATCAACATCATCGATGGCCTTTAAGTTTATTACAGACTATACATGCAGTGTCGAGAAGAAATACAACGTGGCTGCTTGCGTGGGCTTGCCCAAGCATCCTACTACAATAGTACATTGTCTAACGAGGGGCGTAAGTGGAATATTGCGAACAAGAGTCTATCAGAAGCCCAACGCCGAAGGCGGAGGGCTTTTGATGACTCGAGTTTGCAATATTCTTACTTATGTGTAACACACACAATGTTTTTCATCACATTTGCGAGGAAATACATAACTACAAAAGACAGAAAAAAATCTATGTTTCATACCAGCGCACCAAACAAAAATTTACGAAATTGACAACTTCACTTCTAGATCAGTGCGAGTGGGAGCGCGCAGCTACAATATTTCAAACTGGCCAACTAGATTTTTTTCAACCAATCACAGAGCAAAACCTCTGTAGCCTAGTAGGTACTGACCCTGCCTACGAAACCGGGACCTCCGGCTTCGTAGGGAGGGTCAGTACCAACTAGGCTACAGAGGTCGTTAAATCATAACATTCATAACAGATAACCTTATTTTAATACAACATAATAGATAATTCTGCCTCAGTAGCTGTTATCATCATATTTGCAGAGATAAATGATAACGAACGACTCAACCATTCCAGGAGACAGATTAAAGACAAAAGAATGACAGTTATAAATTACAAATGAGATAAGAAATCCATAATATTGCAAATACTCGTGAATCATTGGAAATATAATTTACTTTGTATAATATGTGTAACATATTTGACAGCGGCTCAGTGTATCAATTTGCAGATGACACCTGCCTCCTGGCGGCGGACAAGGATGTGCAAAAGGCTTCAACCCTAATGCAATCAAACTTCGACTCTTTATGTAAATGGGCCCATGACGTAGGCCTTGTTATAAATTACTCCAAAACTAAACTTATGCATATCCATTCTACTCACCTAACGAAGACCCCTAACCCTAACATTCTAGCGCATTGTCACCAATGTTTGCATGATAATAATAAAAATACAAAAACTGTATGCAATTGTGAACCCTTAGAACTAGCCACGGAACATACTTACCTCGGCCTGATCATAGACTCTAAATTTAATTGGGGACCTCATATAACTTATGTCTGCAACAAATTAAGGTCCATACTCTCGAAACTATCATTGTTAAAATTTAAAGTTCCATACAGTACTCTTAGAATGCTATATTTATCCCTAGCACAGTCTGTTATTGACTATGGACTAACTAGCTACGGCAGAACTTATCACACATATATTGATAAAATTTACAAATTACAGTTAAGCCTATTGAAAGCATTAGTACCAAAGTCAGTTAGAAAAAAGTTTAGCCAACAAGATAAGGAAATATTGAGATACTGCAATGTCATTAGTATATACAATAGATTCAAAATATTAATTATTGCTGAAGAACTCGATAATTTAGAGAAATTAACTAAAACTACTAGACCACTAAGACTCAGAAAATTAGTATACCTACCACTATATGTGTTACCAAAATGTACCAATGTCTATGGTAAACGAAGATGGGAATATTTGTTACCTAGTATCCTGAATGACTTACCATCTGATGTACTCACAAATATATGTGATAAACCGCAACATTGTAAACGTATAATGAAATCTGCTTGTATATCCCAAACCTGATAGTAATAATTAATGAAATAGCTAATATAAATTACTGTTGCCGCCGTAGACGTGTATGCAGTTTTTGGACCCTAAGCCGCGGCAATAGGATAAGAAACGGTATGCACGTCTCCAGCGTGCTCCCAAGTGCTTCACAGCATATCACGTCATAATGTCGCATTTTGTGTAGGCAATCGCCGTGTGCGCTTTATTTTTATAAGCTTGTTATCCTATGTATAAACTAAATATTAATTGAGTGAATGCAGTGGCAGTTAAACCCTGCTGGGTTTTGTCCGCTGTCTGGCCATGTATTGTAAAATAATTATATATATAAATAAATTAAAAAAAAAAAAAAAAAAAAAACTTTAAAAACAACGTTTAAACCAACTTCAATTCAGTACTTGGCCATGCCACATAGGTACATGAAATTTTCCACATTTCGTTTCCAATTTACCACATGAACTGCTTTCCGAGAGCAAATGCGTTGATTATTACAGAAAAACCCCAAGTCGCTGTACGTGAGCTGATAATATTTGAGGAGTTCCATCGATTCCTCAAGGATCTTAGAATTGACAAATCATTCTTCATCATCAGTTCCACTTAACCAAAATTACGATTTCCGAAGGTAAATAAATACACGAGTTATAATAGAAAATAACGAAATCACTAGTTGCGATGCGAGCCTTTACAATTTGAGGGTTGCCCTCTATTTTCCTGGGATCCCATCATCGGATCCTGATTTGGTGACAATGGGAGTTGCCAGCTTCATGTAGTACCACTAAAGGAAATAAACTGACCTTGAATTCGCTCTCAGTCCTGATGCCGAGCATTACCATAAGCTTCCGCACGAGCCAGTTGAGTGACCGAATGACGGCGAAGGTCGACCAGAACTGGGCGAAAAGTGACCTCAGCCGTCCGAAGTTCTCTGCTACACCTGTAGTCACTTAGAAACTTAGAAAAGTTTAAAAACCCCCGACATTTTAATTTCAAAGTTCAATATCTCAAAAAGGGCTGAACCGATTTTGATAAAACTTTGCTGACTTAAGGGATAAGTGGCGTACGCGAAGAGTAGCTTATGCTCAGCAGTGGGCGATTACAGGCTGAAAATGATCATCATCTCGATCACGTCAGCTTTCGGATAAAAAAACCGCATTCAAATCGGTCCATTCGTTTAGGAGCTACGATGCCACAGACAGACACACACACACACACAGACAGACACGTCAAACTTATAACACCCCTCTTTTTCCGTCGAGGGTACAAATTACAAAAATAAAACTGGCCAAGGGTACCATTATCTATAAAACCGGCAAAAAAATCACGTTTGTTGTATGGTAGCCTCCCTAAAAAAAATATTTTATTTTGTTTTTAGTATTTGTTGTTATAGCGGCAACAGAAATCATAATCTGTGAAAATTTCAACTCTCTAGCTATCACGGTTCTTGAGATACAGCCTGGTGACAGACAGACGAACGGACAGCGAAGTCTTAGTAATATGTTCCCGTTTTACTCTTTGAGTACGGAACCCTAAAAAGATGATTCCATCTGATAAGCAGCGATTTAAAATGTCTGATTAGGCAACTTTTCTTAACTCTGACTTGAAATATAAACTTAGGAAGCAGTAAAGTAGCATTTTTTAATACCACTCCAGTTTAAACAAACCACAAGTTCAAAGTTCTTACAAGCATCAACCAAGGAACTAAAGAATAGTAATTCTGAAACGGCTTCCGTAGCCCAGTGGGTAGTGACTCTGCCTACGAAGCTGGAGGTCCGTAATCAAGTAGGTATATTTAGTTACAAGTGGTTTTACGATGAAAAGGTAGGTATTTAGTAGTTACTGGCAACATTTTACACCAGAACAAAACTGGTTTTGGGTTTTGAATAATGACATTGAACACAAATATCACAGCTAAATAGATGACACTTTTAAACTGTGTTGATCATGTATTTATAAAGATTAAGTATATACATTTTTCAACTTTCTATAGTATTTTGTGTTCCCACTCTGCAAAATATATCCATACTTATTATTATAAATGCGTATTTAAACAAACTCTGTCTGTCTGTCTTTTCACCTTTTCACACCTAAACCGCTGAACCGATTTAGATGAAATTTGGTATGGAGATAGTTTGACACCCTGGGAAGGATAAAGGATAGTTTTTAATTTTTATCCCTGCCATTATGACATTAAAACAATTATTTACTTATTTACTCTTGACAAATTAAATAAAGTTAAATCATTCAGAATCTTGAAGATTTGGTATGTACCATTCACAGAGGTTTACCTAGTTCATACACAAGACAAGGGCAAAGCCCCGGGGCCAAAGGTTGTGAGGAGATACAATATAAACGAGTTTCACGCGGAAGTCGCGGCCAGAAGCTAGACGAGCGATTTTCAGCCCAAGCTGAAGCAAACCATAGAACTTGGTTCGCTTCACTCACTCATTGGATTATTATAACTTGCTGGTACAAATTCAACTCATCTTTGCACCCTGCTGTATGTATGCGTGTGCTTGTAACTGCCGCTGTGTGGGTGCACGCGCCACACAAATCAAACCTACATAGTTACCAGTGCACTGCACACTCCCATTCAGCCACGTGCAAACATGTGTTTGAACTATCGGTAACACTGGACTTACCTAAAATGGCCCTAAATGAGCTGGTGAGGGCAAAAAATGTGTTTTCCAACATCATGGCAACACTGCCCACTGCATTTACTAGACTTTGTATGGAATCAAATGCAGGCCTCGAACTTTCTTCTGCCATTTGGATAAATCTAAAACAAAACAATATTGATTAGTTGAAGCAGTGGTACCCTGGTAGTTCAGGTAAGCCACTTAAAAACAAAAGGTTGCAGGTTTGAAAGTGTTTCAGGTTTCTTCTGAGTTACTTCATAAAATTATTAAAACAACAAGCATACAATGTTCAAAACTGACAGACACAATATCCTCTTTTTCCTGCAAAAGGTAGTATGTCACCTGAAGCGTAATTATGAATCTATTGACACCTCGTTTATCAAAATCAGTTCAGTATCTAAATGCTACGGTGGAACACACGTAAATGCAAACATAGACTGCTAAAATCATGACTTTCTTTCGGCTCTGCCATAGTCAGGAAAAAAAACAGAAATTCTCTAAAATCTGTCAGAGTCAAGCAAACTTTGTATCACATTTTAGTCTCAAAATAATCATTCTGACCCATTGTGTACATAATTGAATGTTTCAGAACATGTTAAATGCTAATTTGAATATTATCTTATTTAAATACTCAATTTATCTAATCATGTGTTTACATTTAGTTATACAGGTTGTTTTGTAGCTGGGTGCAAACCTTTAAGGGGTAGATACACTAGACCATGTAGAACATATTCATCCAAAATTTTTATTATTTTATTTATTTTTTTAAATGACATCAAAAGTAAGATTTTATTTTTATTTTTTATTTTTGTAAAGTTTAAATGCTTTGCACATAACTTTTTTGGACACAATGGTGCTTCAAACTACTTTGTTACTATCAAGGACACATTAGACTACTAAAATAATAAAAAAAAACGGACATTTCTGTTTGGATTGGAAGTTATTAGCATTTAATTGACCAATTTTGGGTTTTTCATACTAAAATCGTAAAAGTTCCCTTAAAAATCAGTAAAAAAAAAATTTTTTGGATGAATATGTACTACATGGTCTAGTGTATCTCCCCCTTAAAGGTTTGCACCCAGCTACAAAACACCCTGTATAATATAACCAGGAACTACAAAAAGTACAAAAACTCACAAGTCATTTATACCAAACTAAATTTCTCTTTCTCCTCACATAAACTATAAAATTAAATATGCTAAAGAGTTTTTTGAAGCTGTTGACACCAACATTAATTATGTATGAGTAAAATAAAAATAAAACAGTCACATAAACAACAATAGAAAAGACAAACCTGTTTTCCATATCCCCATGCATGGGGCCATATCTGTTGTAACCCCCATAAGGTGACATACCACCCATTCCTCCCATACCGCCCATCCCATAGCTGCCACCATATCCATAACTGCCGTATCCCATCCCTCCCATACCTCCCATACCACCCATACCGTAAGAATTCATTCCCCCGTAAGAAAACCCAGGGGTCATAGTATAACTTGGCTGAATAGCCAAATCAGGTCTAGGTGGCAACACGGGGGGCCCTAACGTACTATTCACGAAAGAAGTCGACGGAATAGGATTTCTGAACGTAGGGCCATTTCCGCCAGGCGTTATGCCTGCATTCGATAAACTAGGGTCAGAGTTCCCCTCGAACTTAGCTTGTTCCGTCATCGTTCCAGCGACGCACTAGAATCACTGTAACTTTCACGTATATTACTACGCGGTTCACTGATAATCTATTAACGCCATACGGTGTGATTGTTTTATCTGGACTAATAATAGTAAGATACCTAGTACGCAAATAAGATCGACTGAGGAACTCTCTATAGTCCGCTAATCTGCTTTTGGACGTCAAATGAATTGAAGTGAAGTGACGTTTTGTTTGTTGACATGACATATTTTTTTTATTGCCAGTAAAAGAATACTACCAAGGATGATAAATGCGAGTACCATTATAATATCTCTTATTTACAATCTAAAGGAGATGCTACACGAGCAAAATTGGCAGGCCTGCATGCAGTCCTGCAGCGTGATTCTGCCCCTGTGGTCACTCCATACTAGATATTCTGTGACCTTACTTGGCAGTCCTGCCGATTTCGCTCGTGAGACGTCTCCTTATGACCCATGGTCTAGCCTATCTGAGCCTATCCGAATAAATGAATTAAAAAAAATCTTCGACTTCGTCTATGGTGTCGAAGGGTGTCAATAATTTCAATATTTACTTTAGATTCAGCTAATTGTATTGTTATTTGAGTTATTGTGTAGTAAACAGACAATTTGACTATTATTACTAACAGATAGCAGTGCAGTGCTGTGAAGAATTAATTGTAATTTTTTTAAGCCGTAAGTTATTTGCATTTGTCTGTTATAGATACGATGAGAAATTGATCTTTACTTAGTGTCACCTAGTGTCATTATCTCGTATATCCCTTGATCTTTTCATGTTTATTGTTTTTACTCTCTTTCCACGGATACTGCAATTATTGAAAGTATGCCAAGTCAGTGTAAAAAGTTGCAGAGCGGTAGTTTTTGTAGGTTTGATACAGTGACATTCTTGGGCCGGTTGCGGTAAACACGGCGCTGAGGAATCAGTATCAATTGGCCTCCTTTAGAAGTGGCTAAATTCACTATAACTAATAGTGGCTAATATAACTGGTATAGTAAGGTGGCCAATCATCAGACTGCTAAATGCAGCAGTCTGATAATTTGCCACCTTACTATACCAGTTACCATACCAGTAGTTAGGCCAATTTTATTTCTGAGTATATGGAGGTATTTGTGTAGGTATAAATAAGATTTAATTGAGTTTATATAAAGCTTCTGTAAAAGTTGTGCTTAAAAATATGGATGGTCAAATGGACAGTTGTAACAAGTTCAACATACTGTAATTAATAACAATTTATGAACTTATAAAAAGTGTTGATTTGATTGCCTGTATTTTTTAAAGTAAATTTTACAGAAGCTGTATGTGTACTATATTAAAATACTGTTTAAACACGGTTACATCCATATAATCAGAAACAAAATTAATCAAACACATTATAAATTATCATCAAATTTGAAAAGATCGTTTTCTTAATTATCTGGCCACAACTATATGTTAAAAGTTGTATAGGTTAGTAGTTAGTTAGTTAGTTATACTGGGCGTTTTCCGCAAATCGACATCCATTGTGCCTATTTTGCGTGAAACGGCGGTGTGGTGCTACTCTAACCACCCCAGCTCGTCTAAAAAGTTGGTGAGTGCCTTGGTGTTGCTGACTGCGTCCCGTAGTGTGTTTGGAGAACCTAGGTGCTTAATTCTGTATACTTCTACCTCCTTGCAGTCCAGTAGTATATGTTTAGTCGTTTCTTCTGCCTCCATGCACGCTCTGCACATGGGGCTGTCTGTGATACCTAAGTTATAGAGGTGTCTGTTCAAGGTGTTGTGTCCTGTTATTATACCCACTATCTTGCGCAGTTGGTTTCTATGTGTCCTTAGTAGTGTGGTTGTGAGTTTGTAGTCGCGTTTCGACAGAATCTCTTTGGTCTGTCTGCATGTGTCTATCTCCTCCCAGTATCTTTGGTGTAGGTCTTTAGTGTGTTGGTCCAGTTGATGGTATATGTAGCTTTGTGGCAGGGGCAAGATTGGCTCCGGTCCGTATGCCGTTGTTTCTGAGCCTTTCCTGGCCAGTTCATCCGCTGCATCGTTTCCTCTTGAGCCACTGTGCCCCTTGATCCATTGTATAGTAACTTTGTTTTTATCTGCGCACACCTCTGTGAGGTTTAGGTGACATTCGTATATCAAGCTAGATGTGATGTTATCACTGCTCAGTGCTTGTAGTACCGATTTACTGTCTGAGAGTATCCGTATGTTTGTGTTTTCGACTTGTCGTCTCTTTATGGCATTGCAGGCTTCAAGTATCCCTACGCATTCAGCCTGGAATACTGTGTTTTGTACACCCAGTGGTTTGGATATGTGTATGTTTAAATCCTCTGAGAACACACCACATCCTGTTCCCGTATTTGTTTTTGAACCATGTGTAAAGATTCTGAGGTCTGTTTGGTTTAACCCCTCTTTGGAGTCTTCCGTCAGTAATATTTCGTAGTCTTTCCCAAAAACTGCAGTTTTTGGTATTTTGTCAATTGAAGCTTCCATCATAGGTAGGCTTGTGATCAGTTTGTTGTGGATCTTTGTGTGGGGTAAGTTGTATAGGTATAACCGCTGGTTCTAGAGATTCTAAATTTGGCACGTAGGTTCCTTATACGGTCTAGGGGTGCACTAAGAAAGGATTTTTCAAAATTTACTCTCTGAGGGGGTGAAATGGGGGTCCAAAGTTTGTATGGCAGCACAATGTTTTCTTATGACTTTATCACGTAAAATTATCGTCCGTAAACCGACTTTATAGATATAGACAACCAATTTTTTTTATTACAGCTTCATATAATATCACAAGTTATGCATCTTCAAAAATACAATTAGTAGAATAGCTTAAAATTAAAATGTCTTGTCCTCCTTGTTCAGGCGTCATTTTATGTTATTGATTTTATTTGTAGATTAAAAAAATAAAGCGGCCAAGTGTGAGTCGGACTCGCACATGAAGGGTTCCGTTAAATAAATTGCGGTTTACGATATTTGACGCATAAAAAAAAACTGCTTACTAGATCTCATTCAAACCAATTTTCGGTGGAAGTTTGCATTCTAATGTACATCATAATTTTTTTTAGTTTTATCATTCTCTTATTTTAGAAGTTACAGGGGGGGGGACACACACATTTTATCACTTTGAAAGTGTCTCTCGCGCAAACTGTTCGGTTAAGAAAAAAATGATATAAGAAACCTCAATATCATTTTTGAAGACCTGTCCATAGATACCCCACACGTATGGGTTTGATGAAAAAAAATTTGAGTTTCAGTTCTAAGTATGGGGAACCCCCAAAATTTATTGTTTCTTTTCTATTTTTGTGTGAAAATCTTAATGCTGTTCACAAAATACATCTACTTACCAAGTTTCAACAGTATAGTTCTTATAGTTTCGGAAAAAGTGGCTGTGACATACAGACAGACAGACAGACAGACAGACATGACGAATCTATAAGGGTTCCGTTTTTGCCATTTGGCTACGGAACCCTAAAAATGATTTTTGATGTACATGTCTTATGAAAATGTTTTTAGTTTTTTTTTTGTCTGAGCTTAAAAATTTAAGTAGGAAGTTTTTAGGGTTCCGTAGCCAAATGGCAAAAAACGGAACCCTTATAGATTCGTCATGTCCGTCCGCTGTCTGTCTGTCTGTCCGTCCGTATGTCACAGCCACTTTTTTCGGAAACTATAAGAGCTATACTGTTGAAACTTGGTAAGTAGATGTATTCTGTGAACCGCATTAAGATTTTCACACAAAAATCGAAAAAAAAACATTAAGTTTTAGGGGTCCCCATACTCAGAACAGAAACTCAAAAATTTTTTTTTCATCAAACCCATACGTGTGGGGTATCTATGGATAGGTCTTCAAAAATGATATGGAGGTTTCTAACATCATTTTTTTCTAAACTGAATACTTTGCGCGAGAGACACTTCCAAAGTGGTAAAATGTGTGTCCTTCCCCCCTGTAACTTCTAAAATAAGAGAATGATAAAACTGAAAAAAATATATGATGTACATTACCATGCAAACTACCAACGAAAATTGGTTTGAACGAGATCTATGAAGTAGTTTTTTTTAATACGTCATATATCGTAAAAAGCAATTTATGTAACGGAACCCTTCATGTGCGAGTCCGACTCGCACTTGGCCGCTTTTTTTCTGTAGCTTTATTACATGTCTTGACAGCATATGCGGGAATTTTTATAATCAGTGTTCTCTTGCGAGGCGGTTTTGTAAATGACCATGAATCGATTGTGAAATTGGTTTTCTATATTTTTTGCACATTTGTGCAAGGTTTTCAACAGAGGGGTAAGTAACTGAAAGGCTACTTTAGTCTATATGCTCTAAGTGAACACTAGTATAAGTATTTTCATCACACTTGCTCGTAAAGGGATTCATAACGCGCAGGCATATAGAGCTACAGTAGCCTTTATTCCGCCCATGGGCGTAATGGTTTTTTTCTCTACTTTGTAAAAACGGCTTACCAACCTCGTGGCACAATATACAGTCAGCATCAGAAGTAGCTACGCGGGCCTGGTACTCAAAATAATTTACACATGGACTCTAATGTCAAGGGAATAAGGATCTGTGTAGATAATTTCGAACGTAGGTACTATTACATCACATACACACTGAGCAATTTGTCATATTCTAGGCATGTAATTATCGCTGATGCATCAAGGTCTCTCCTATTAACACGGCTCTGTATTACTCAGGATTTTAATGACAACCATACAGCTCTTTGTATAAAGGTAGCATCATTATCAGTTACTGAATCACTGCATCTGTCCCATTTAATCCAGTAACCTTGTCGCCTGAAAGTACACGGGGTACTTTGCGTCTGTTTGCGTCAAATCCGGTAGTTCTGATTTTTTGCGGACATGTTTACGAAGTTGGCCTAATGAATAATCCAAGTTTGTGGCCTCGAGCGCCGAACGCAACTTTGTCAAAAATCTAAAATACCGCGAAAACCCCAAAGTACTAGTTTTTGATAGTACAGTCACCGGCATCAATATATGATGAATCAAAGGCCGCAAAAATATCTGACACGCTCTTACGGCTCTGGGAATAGAGTTGTCATCAGATATTTTTGCGGCCTTCGTTCCATCATATATTGGTGCCGATGACTGTACCTTCTCAGGACGTTTTTATAGTACCTAGAATAAATTTGCTACAATATGAGACTTTAATTGTCTCTGTAGACCCAATAGTTTCCGAGATAAAGCTTTTCAATATTCATCATTTTTTCGAACCCCGGGGGTCTAACATTACATGGCGACCGGGGTCATAGTCTTGTCCTAAATAATCCCAATCGGACGCCAAACTGGGACGCCACAATGCAGCGACGCAAACAAAAAGTAGGAATTCCGCTGACTATGTTTACCAGCACAAAGACGAGACACAACAGACAACACGTCCGACTGGCCCGCTAGCCTATTTACAACCTACGTAAGGCGTGACGTCCACTGCTGTGAAATGCTTTATTTTAGCACTGATTTATATTTACAGCCTACGTAAGGCGTGACCTTCACTGCCGTGGAATATGCTATTTTATCTTAGCACTGATATAGCGTGTTTTACAGAGGACCCATCCTGAGCCGCAAAATAAATAAATCTCTATCAAAAAAAAATTGGTACAAGCTTTTATTGCCACTTGTAGTTTTCTGTATACCATTATCAACATGAGTTGTTTTATGGTGTATTAAAGCTTGTCTCAATAATTTCTGTAACAATAATAAAGAAAATTATGTTTTATTAATTTGACTAGGTACTTATTCTGGTTTAAGCTGTGATTTGACTGTATAGAACAAAACAAATCTGACGCATCATCTCAATGGCAGTACGTGTAAGTAAGTGGCCAGTATTTGCACACAAGTGCTGATATAATACCTCTTAATAAATAGGTTTAATACGAAGGATAAGTATATAAATAACTACAACTTAGAAAAGTTGAAAAACCCCTGACATTTTCATTTCAAAGTACAATATCTCAAAAACGGCAAAACCGATTTTGTTGAAACGTAGCTAAGAACCACCTCGATCACGTCAGCTTTCGGATAAAAAACCGCATTCAAATCGGTCCATTCGATTAGGAGCTACGATGCCACAGACACACACACACACACACACACACACACACACACACACACACACACACACACACACACACACACACACACACACACACAGACACGTCAAACTTATAACACCCCTCTTTTTCAGTCGGGGGTTGATTATAAATAAATATGTGTACCTACTACATTCAGTTATCTCAATGGTATAAGACGCATAGATCATTGCAGATGGACCTATGGTTCATATATGATTTTGACTATCAGACACAAATTGTATCTATAGATATTTTTGTCCCCAGTTTTGTTCACATATACGGATAACCTATCACAATCACTAAATTTCATTTCCCAACTGTATCGGTTGTCCAAATTTTCATTCCATGAAGGGTTCCGTAAAATAAATTGCGGTTTACGATTTATGACGTATTAAAAAAAAACTACTTACTAGATCTCGTTTAAACCAATTTTCGGTGGAATTTTGCATGGTATAATGTACATCATATATTTTTAGGGTTCCGTAGCCAAATGGCAAAAAACGGAACCCTTATAGATTCGTCATGTCCGTCCGTCTGTCTGTCTGCCTGTCCGTCCGTATGTCACAGCCATTTTTTTCCGAAACCATAAGAGCTATACTGTTGAAACTTGGTATGTAGATGTATTTAGTGAAACCATAAGAGCTATACTGTTGAAACTTGGTATGTAGATGTATTTAGTGAACCGCATTAAGATTTTTACACAAAAATCGAAAAAAAACATTAAGTTTTAGGGGTCCCCATACACAAAACTGAAACTCAAAAATTTTTTTTTCATCAACAACGTGTGGGGTATCATTGGATAGTTGTTCAAAAATGATATTAAGGTTTCTAAGATCATTTTTTTTCTAAACTGAATAGTTTGCGCGAGAGACACTTCCAAAGTGGTAAAATGTGTGTCCCCCCCCCCCCTGTAACTTCTAAAATAAGAGAATGATCTCTTTTGTTATGATCCAGGGAGAAAACGGGGGATTTCGTTTGTATGGAGAAATGGCCACCCGCGCATCGTCTTAATAGAGCTCCAAAGCACACCAATAGCCTAATGAAAACCGGTGACTCAGCAAGCCCAGTATGTGGTCACCTAATGCAATTTCCACTGTAACCCCAGCCTTAGGGTGCCACTTACGTGGTAGCGGAAATGACGTTCGCGGCCGACGCTTCCGTTCGCGCGAACGGGTACGCTGAAACTTTTTAATTTTGCGAAATCAGACCAAGGCATTTTACTTCAGGCTGGGTGCTTTTAGAACTGGAAGACTGAAAGTGTTCATTCTAGTTTATGTATGTCTTGCTTAGATTGTTAGCAGGGTTCGAAATTATCAAGATACTCCGTGATAATTATCGACTAGTTATCGGATACATCGCGTTGCTGATTCTTCCATTCCGGATAATTATCACTGGTGCGAGATTTTATTAGACGACTTCAAAAAAAGAAGGAGGTTCTTCATTCCTCGTAATTTTTATTTTTAATGTATCTATGTTCCCCGATTACTTTTTTTGTTTAAAGGGTATCCATGGTGAAGTTCTCCCTCAGGTCAGGGTCTGATGATGGGATCCTGGAGAAATGGAGGGAACTTTTCAAATGTTACAGCGATTTGGCTGCTGATTTCAAGTCGGTTAAAACTGTTTCAATTTTTTTTAATATAGGGTGAAGAAACGGGCGAAAAATTCAACTGAAAAGCTCATAAGAAATCAAACACCAGAATTTTTGACGTTCAATCAATTACTGCGAATATTTGAACGATAATTAGCGACGGTGCTTCGACACTAGTATTTCGTCGAACGTTTCGCCGAGCAGCGAGCGAGGCCAATAGCGAGCACGAATGTGTCAATGTTGGGTTATAATTAAACCGATTATTATCACGGTAATTATCGTGATAATAATAAGGAGATGTTGTCACGTATTTTTGGGCCATGCTGTGTGAACCTACGACCTACAATTCGATCACACTCAATCCCGATTAGGTTTGACAGTCTGAAGAACCACTCTAAACGCAGTTTATTTAAAAGTTTAACATGTACGGCTTAATACTGTTAGTGAGCAGTTTAATCCTCGCCCAGGGCTAAGTCCCAAGGAACTCTGTAATGCCAAGTATTTTAACCTTTTCCGGGATTTCGGAAAATTACGTTTTACGGGGGCGGGGGACTAAGCTATTTCAAACCCTTTTAATACCTTCTTTTCTAGCACAAGTAGTTTGGTATACGAAGTAGCATCAACTCTCTCCCACTCTATTTGTCTCTGTCTGTATCAAAATTTAGCTTAACGGAAGACATCAAATCATCTGGCCATAATCATTTTTAGCTAAACTATAAACTATAATATAATATAAATTCCGTAACAACAATGGCTAAAACGGAACCCTTATAGTTTCGTCGTGTCTGTATGTCACAGGCATTTTACTCGAAAACTATAAGGTGTACTTATTTGAATAAAATTTGGAGGATAGGTGTATTTTGTTAGCCGCTACATAGTTCGGTAATGAAATGACAAAAAAAAATTCGTGGTGTACTCCATACTACATGTACGAGTATATACCTACGAGTATGTGTAGATAATCGCTCCGAAAGCCACAACAATTTAGCCCCCCCCCTCTAATTTTCGAACGGTGAAATTAAATAAATAAAATGTAATTAATCATGGACATAGTGCATATTAAACTCTTTCACCGAAAATTATTTTGAACAAGATTGGTTCAAAAGTTTTCGAGATATTCCTGAAAAACTGCCTTCTATATAGAAAAGGACGTAGTGCCATAAGATTTCTGTGACGATACGACCTTTTTTATGACCCTTCGTTATGCGTGGTCCGACACGCACTTGGCCGGGATTGGATAGATAATTTGAAATTATGATTTTGTTCGAAACGATGACAGAAATGTAAACACATGACAATTATAATAACCATGTTCTTATGAGATCATCTAATTTCAGGTGTCCTTTCGTACTCCGAGCCGGTCTTTTTGGTGAGTAGGTACACAAATATTTTAATCGACACACATAAAGGCCGCTACAAATCAACGAATTAATGGAGAGTGCAGCGGATCGACGACATGTCGCTCGCAGACAAATTTACGAAAAAAAAAAAGTGCGAGTCGGACTCGCGCACGATGGGCTCCGTACCATTATCTATATAAATATTTATTTTATTCTGTTTTTAGTATTTGTTGTTATAGCGACAACAGAAATACATCATCTGTGAAAATTTCAACTGTAACTATCACGGTATCAGTGAGACACAGCCTGGTGACATACAGACAGACAGACAGACGGACAGCGGAGTCTTAGTAATAGGGTCCCGTTTTACTCTTTGAGTACGGAACCCTAAAACCACAATAATGTGTCATATTGAGAGCTCTATCACACTTCAAAGTTTTGTAAATTTTGCGTTTTTACTGACCAAAGCATAAGCCTCTTCGAAACCTCTATGCTCTATGGCCCAAAACGCACTATTTAGCGTGCTGTTATGGTTCATACATTTTTCATAACAGCACTGTTTACTTACCGGACAAGTGCGAGTCGGACTCGCCCACCGAGGGTTCCGTACAAAATGAAAAATGTATAAGTAGTGTTCAGGTTTTTCCCTGTACATATAGTAGCAGGGTCTATCTCGTGACACTGTCTTATGTGTTTCTGTATTTATTTCTTTTGTTATCTGTGATGTTTGTATTAGACGATATTACTTGCCAAATTTCATAGTTCTAGGTCGAACGAAAGTACTGTTGATTCCCTTGAGAGTGTCAAACTGAGTGACCACTCGAGCGACAGTTATGGACACGAACTTCGAATTTCAATTTTAGTGGTAGTGCCGCAGATATGTGCGGCTTGCGGCTCGTGTAGTGAATGAATGCCAGCCTTTACTCATTATGTATTTACGTTTTCAGTACGCTTATGTGTGTAAACATGTAATACTCATCGCGTCGGTAAACGCGGTAGTGTTTATATTTACTTTCGATTAAGCCTATGCAAATATATTAACTATTCGCCTTGTGGGGTAAAACTGCTAAACGTTTATTTATGGTAACATGGCGCAACCCGAAATTCAGTCTGATATAATCGAAATACTATGTAAAATATACATAAAAGACATACAGTAGGAGTTCTCCCTTTTATCTACCTTCAAAAATATGTTTATAATGGTGTACAGTAGCGGAATGAAAAGGTTCGTCACTTTTGGACCTTAACAGTTTATAACGAACTTTCATTTAACAGAGAATAAAAAAAAAGCGGCCAAATGCGAGTCGGACTCGCACATGAAGGGTTCCGTTACATAAATTGCTTTTTACGATATATGACGTATTAAAAAAAAACTACTTACTAGATCTCGTTCAAACCAATTTTCGTTGGAAGTTTGCATGGTAATGTACATCATATATTTTTTCAGTTTTATCATTCTCTTATCACACACATTTTACCACTTTGGAAGTGTCTCTCGCGCAAACTATTCAGTTTAGAAAAAGATGATGTTAGAAACCTCTATATCATTTTTGAAGACCTATCCGTAGATATCTCACACGCATGGGTTTGATGAAAAAAAAATTTGAGTTTGAGTTTTTAGTATGGGGAACCGCAAAATTTATTGTTTGTTTTCTATTTTTGTGTAAAAATCTTAATGCGGTTTACAGAATACATCTAATTACCAAGTTTCAACAGTATAGCTCTTATAGTTTCGGAAAAAAGTGGCTGTTACATACGGACGTACAGACAGACAGACAGACAGACAGACATATAGAATCTATAAGGGTTCCGTTTTTTGCCATTTGGCTACGGAACCCTAAAAATGGCTTTTACAAAATGCCTTTTACGAGGTTTTTGAATTTCACGGCAGCTGACGAATAACTAGTTAAATGGATCAAAAAATTTACATTAAAATAAAGCAGCCAAGTGTAAGTCGGACTCGCACATGAAGGGTATAAATTGCGGTTTACGATTTATGACGTACTAGATCTACTTAGGTACTAGATCTCGTTCATACCAATTTTCGGTGGAAGTTTGCATGGTAATGTACATCATATATTTTTTTAGTTTTATCATTCTCTTATTTTAGAAGTTACAGGGGGGGGGGGGCACACATTTTACCACTTTGGAAGGGTCTCTCGCGTAAAGTATTCAGTTTAAAAAAATGATATTAGAAACCTTAATATCATTTTTAAAGACCTATCCATCTAGATACCCCACACGTATGGGTTTGATGAAAAAAAAATTTTGAGTTTCAGTTCTGTGTATATCCCCCCCCTGTGGGAACCCCTAAAACTTAATGTTTTTTTTTTCGATTTTTGTGTGAAAATCTTAATGCGGTTCACAGAACAGAATACATCTAATTACCAAGTTTCAACAGTATATATTTATAGCTTTTATAGTTTCGAAATAAAGTGGCTGAGACATACGGACGGACAGACAGACAGACAGACACGACGAATCTATAAGGGTTCCGTTTTTTGCCATTTGGCTACGGAACCCTAAAAATCTTTAATTATATTCTGTAGAATTATTATACTTATTTAAGGACTAAGGAATGGAATTATATAAATTAAATTAACATAATTTAATACCTACTTGTAATATTTTGACATGTAATATTTTTTAGTACTAATAATAAATGAGTATGAGTAAAAGGTCGAAATGTGACGAATCTTTTCATTCTTCGACTATACCTTTATACCATTGAAATTGTCGACTAAACTGTATAAGTCCGAATGGGAGTTTGGAATGGGAGCCAGGTGTTATTCCATGCCTGTATTTATACAGAAGGACAATGGCCTAAATAAATTGTTCCCGGGGGAGTTATGGATTTTTAGAACTCCCTAGGGAGTAATATTATAAGCTTGTGTGTGAGCTGATTGGTTTAATCAAATCTAGTTGGCCTTACGCCACATCAATTCTGCTCTGTGATTGGTTGAAATAAATCTAGTTGGCCACGCGCCGCACTCTGTGATTGGTTGAAATATTGAAGCTGCGCGCTCCACTCGCGCTGATCTGGAAGTGAAGTTGTCAATTTCGACAATTTTCGATTGGTGCGCTTGTGTGAAACATAGATTTTTTTCTGTCTTTTTAACCGACTTCAAAAAAGGAGGAGGTTCTCAATTTGTCTGTTTTTTTTGTGTGTTTGTTACGCGATAACTCTGTAATTTATGAACCGATTTAAAATTAATTATGTTTCCTTATTGGTCGATAGCAAATACAAATGTTTTTCTTTGTAAAGGGTTGTGATTGCTGGATTTAATAAGGTGAAGTGTTTTAATTGGTCAAATTAACGTTTTACTAATTATAAATAATACATTTTACACTTATTTTCCCTAGGGGCTAAATGCACTACTTAAGCCCCGCTTGCTAAGCCTAATATGACACACTTTTCGAGCATGAGATCGTACATTTCGTGGATAGCTGATAGGGGACTGACATAAGGGAGAAAACAAAACGATTTTTACAAAAATGCCAATATCTCGAACACTAAGGCATTTTTACTAAACCTAAAATATGTTTAATATGAACAAATGACATTTCATTTAATTTCATATATTCTGAGAGGTATTTAGCAGCTATATCCTCCTAGCGCCCATGGGCCTACTGGAAGGACATATTCTCTTTAAAGGAATTTAAACAATGTTGGGTTGGAATAGAGTTGCATTTGTTTTGTTTTGGTCTACTCTTGAAACAAAAGAAATTCAGCTCTATTTCTTTTATTAGTTTGATTCAAATTTCAATGTCATTTTGTGTTGCATGGTGGGCGCCACGAGGCTATTAGCTGTCCACGGATTAGGTATCCTCGGTTTACGGGACAACCTGTATAAAACAACACAAAACTGAAATTAAATTACTGCGACAATGGCCCGGTTTATCATAATTAACCAGTTAATGTGTTCAATCGATACGAAAGCCATGTCATGACAAGGTTATATAACTGTTAAATCACGAAAAATACCCTAGACCCACGACTAGTCATGCCACGCTCTTACGACTTTACAAACATTTTTGTCAGATACTCACATATTTTTGCGTGCCTTGTCCTGTCAAATATTCATGCTGATTATACCTGGGTCATACATATGTGTGTTTAACTCTTTTCCAGGCCGGCAATTGAAACATGACAATCAAATGTCAGTCTTATTCATTGACATTAAGATACATATTTGACAGTCTGTAGGTGGTCAATATAACGCCACATCCTGGAAAAGGGTAAAAAAAATCGTCTTTCCTTTGGAAGATAGTTAAGAGCTTACGTAATACAAGAGCATATAAGAGCAGAAGCCGTTCATGCGGATTAAGATTTTAACTAATAATTTACTTTAAAAACAAAGTTTAAACCGACTTCAATTCAGTACTTCGCCAAGCCACACGTACATGAATATTTCCACATTTCTTTTTCAATTTCCACTGAACTGCTTTCCTAGAGCAAATGCGTTGATTATTTTATTACAGAAAAAACTCAAGTCGCTATCTGTAGGCTGATAATATTTGAGGAGTTCCGTCGATTCCTCAAGGATCTCAGAATTACGAGTAACACTTCATTAGTTGCTACTTCAACGGAATCATTTCAGTATCTTTGACGTACTTTTCATCTGTAAGGAGTTACATATGTCATCTGTGGTCTTTATCATCAGCTCCACTTCACCAAAATTGCTAATTCCGAAGGTAAATACACGATTTATAATAGAAAATACCGAAATTACTACACGCGAGCTTATTAAAAAAAATTGTCGCAAAAAAAATACCAAATCACAAAATGGAACACTGGAATAAACACACTGAAACCCACTCACTGAATTTGAGGGTTGTCCTCAATTTCCCTGGGATCCCATCATCAGATCCTGACTTGGTGACAATGGAACCAACTCAGGAGTATACTGTTTCGAATATAAAAATATTTTGGAAACCGGTCCACAGTTGACGGAGAAATCGGCGATTATACATTAAAAAAAACATATACATACAGTGGAACATACATAACCTCCTCCTTTTTTTGAAGTCGTTTAAAAATTAGGCTTTGTAGCCCTTAACTTCGACAATGTGTACAGGAAAGACGCGAACCTAAATTTGTGTATGACCCACTTTTGGAAAGTCCATCTAAAACTCTAACTGCGACAAGGATAACTATAACTTAGGAAAGTTGAAAAACCCCTGACATGTTCATTTCAAAGTTAAAAACGGCTGAACCGATTTTGTTGATACGTAGCTAAGAACCATCTCGATCACGTCAGCTTTCGGATTAAATCAACCGCATTCAAATAGGTCCATTCGTTTAGCAGCTACGATGCCACAGACAGACTCTCACACACACAGACAGACAGACACGTCAAACTTAATAACACCTCTCTTTTTCCGTCGGGGGTTAATAAATGACGACCTGTATTTCCATTATTTGCGTTTTCCCGGAGTTCTAAATAAACCGCATATGTATATTATACGAATCATGAGTTTATCATAATCGTACAATTCTACCCTAATGGTTAACTAATAACAATTTTTCGATACAAACGCGATGCCGATACTGTATCGACGCAGGTGATCTATGGCTACACTGAATACGCATTTTGGGTAGTCTTGTATTACTTACTATAGCATTAACATCGCAATGAATACCTTATAAAGGCGGTACAGGTGATTTCTCATTACGTCTTTGTCACCCTGCATAATTGCATGGGGACAAAGCGAGTTCATCAGACTGCCGTTTGGACTGAATATTGTTTCGGTTGGCGAGCGTGGGAAGCTCATAGACCCAACAATCTATATCGAACAGGGAAAGCAATTTAAACTTTATTCACAAGTAATTAAAGCAGAGATTGCAATCTACTTTCAAAGCGGCCCTATTGTCACGATAACCTCACTATGGTTTTTCTAAAAAGACGTTAGTTATCAGCTCTTTGAACTAACATTATTCTTTCTATGCAAAAGAAGGCGTCAGCTGACATGACTATGTTATGATAAATGTTTGGATAAAATGTATCGAGATTTTTAGGCGCCAACGTTATGTGTTGATTTAAGATTAGTAACCTATTTAAAAACGTAAACGTCACTCTCATTGTTGTCTATTTCGGGGTTTTCTCCTTTGGCAAAAAAATGTTTGGGTTTGAGTTATCAATTAGATGATCAATAGGGATTATATTTGCTTTCATAAAAAACTCCTGAGGCTTTAGCACGATTGGTTTTATCGTCACATTTGACCTATAAAACCTATCGTGCTAGCTGGGCTGATTGCGTGTAATGTAACTAATGTCTAAAGGCTTGACTTTCACATTTAGTTGTAGTACCTACCTAGGTATACACATATATTATTCCATTCGGAAAGTCAATCCATGCACAAATGAAAGAATTTTTGAAATCGGATAAGTGGTCGCAGCGATTACCTACCCTACCTACATAGGTACAAACTCACAAACTTAAAAAAAAACAATCTCACAGACTTTTCCTCCTTATAAAATTGGTATAGACGTCAGTTGCGGCGCGTGAAAAATAATTTTCGATGGGCAACCAGTAGCCCTAGTATAAGTTTTATCGATACATATACGTTTTCGAACGCGTTTGCGTTTAGTTTCAATTTGTATGGCAACGCGTAGTTCCTAATAGTTACCACCAGAGGGGCTGTTCGCGTTGCCATATAAATTGAGACTAAACGCAAACGCGTTCGAAAACGTATTGCATGGATAAAACTTATACTAGAGCCTCAGGAACAAAAAAGTTTGGAAAGGTTTAGAGTAAATATACATTTTAGGCAAGCCAGTGGGAATCGGCTTGTATGGGCGGCTGCTTCACTGCAGTACCAGGAAAACGTGCCATGTTTCAATCATACAGAATCATCTCGCAAAAGACAATATTTTTTGCTACTTTTAACACTTCCTATGACGGAGAACGTTCCTACACCAAACACTATGCAGCAATTTATGCTGATCGCGAACTGTAAACTGTAATCCACGAGTTCGCAAAAACGTGTGAATTGGCTAGTGTCAGCTGTTATTCACAACGCTCACCATCAACGCCTCAGGCGAACCAGTATATTATGTTAGATCTTATATTACGCGTAGTTGTTATGGATGTCGAGTAATGTTATACTAGGTAGTACTACTGTGAGTGAAGTGATTCGGGTTGTGAATGTACCGCAGCGTAATGTTGGATTTATCTCAGCGACAAATTGATGCACCCAAATGGATGGACTTTACGTTGATGTTTTGACACTGACGACCGTTCCTTCGGATGGCGCATGGCGCGTCGCGCTCCATTTGGATATCCAACGGGCCGCTCCGACTTTCTTTGAACGCTACAGTTTTGAGATTCATGGTCTGATTTTGGCGCGGCGTTGCTCCATTCTCTGTTAACAAATCCCCTGTTTAGGTATGGCGTACGAGCCTATACGTGGCCATCTTAACCTTTCAATAAAATATACAACAACCCAAATATGCCCGCCTACCAGGAATTTCAACATCCACCACAGCATCGATTGAGGTCCCGGCATCCTCCTTACCAGACCGCCCATAACCTGAAACATCATGGCTTCGGCATGAAGGAAGCTTGGAAAGCAGAGTGGCGGTCCAACGCTCCAGCCAGCAGTCCGAGTACTTACGACCCCACATGCAAACCTTGGGGCTTCTCAGCACCCAGAAGGCTATGGTGCCAGTTCAACAGATTGCGCACCGAACACGGACGCTGTGCGGAGTACCTGCATAGATGTGGTTGGCGCGCATCACCAGCGTGCGACTGCGGAGCGCCTGTGCGGTCGATTCACCACATAATCAACGACTATCCGAACCGGAAATTCTCTGGGAATATCTTAGACCTGCACTCACCTGACGCAAACGCTACCCAATGGGTGAAGAATTTAGACATTACATTATAATAGTTAAGTAAAGCGACTCTGTAATTTAGTAATGCCATACGAATAAATTAACCTTTCTATCGCATGCAACGCGCTACAATAGAACGCGTGCGTGCCGTAGCAGCGCTAACATATCGGCCGGGGCCGGCATGTACTATCGGCCAACGCTACGGGTTCACACCTCTATAGGGTAATTTTTCGACCGCACTGTATGTGTGTGCAGGCGATTTTGGTGAGAAAGTGTGAACCCGTACCGTTGGGCGATAGTACTTGTTGCGGCGCGACGAAATCACGGATTGAGCTGCCTCTGATTCGGCTTATTGTAGCGGTTGTGATTGGCCAGCTTAACTGAAGTGATCCTATTGTCCGGATCGGGGGCAGATGTACGGTGTGATTAGCTTTGCATCGTTTTAACCCCGTTGTGGAGTGAACTGAAACCTTTTAACCGTACCGTAATATGAAAGTAGGAATATATTATGGTAGGCTCGACTAAAATTTTAAAGTGACGATTTAACGTTCATGATTACGTGTGCGTGATTTTTTATAGCTTAAAGCGTGTTTGTGTCCACAAAACCGACCTTATAGGTGATCCGACAACGAAACGCAGAAAATTGCAATTTTAATCTTTATAGAATCGGCCGAATTAAGCCCGGCGTTGCTCCCTTTACAGTGAGACAATCGTTTTTCGGAATTTTATGTGTGAGGAAATGTTTAATTTACACATATATATGTAATCCGAAATTATTGTTCGATAATGAATTAATGACTTATTTCGTTATGTGACGCATATTATATTTGCCATCTAAGTACACTGCAAGGTAAATATAGTCTTGTTACGAATGAAGATTTTATTACCTTAATCGAATTAGAAAAATTATAAGCACCGACTTTTGAAATCCACCTCATAAAATTCTCGATTTAACAAGATTTACAACAACCCACGTACCATCGTCTACGGTCAACACATTAAACCTTATTGCTTTAGGATACGGTCTACCAGTTAGACACTCCAGCTTGTCTTCGTTTGTACGTAAGTATAAACTACATCGTAAAATCAGCTATAGGAATATAATGTCAAATAATTATAGACTTAGCCGGCAATCTTGTGTTCGAGTCGTTACTAAACACAGGTTATGCATACTTGAGTGTACTAGATTATTCGTCATGTACTAGATCGTGCCCTCCGAATCGCTAAACTTAAGTGGCAGTGGGCGGGGCACATTGCACGTAGAACCGAGGGCCGTTAGGGCGGAAAGGTTCTCGTGTGGCGACCACGTACCGGAAGGCGAGGCGTGGGTAAGCTCTTCATCATCAGTCACCTTGTGGGGGCACAAGGTGGACTGATGACCTGGTAACGGTCGCGGGATTCCGCTGGATGCGGGTGGCGCAGGACCGGTAATTGTGGCACTCTTTGTGGGAGGCTATGTTCAGCAGTGGACGTCTTTCGGCTGATATGATGATGATGATGATGATGACTAGATTGTGACAAGAAAGGTCTTTGATCATGTCAATATTGTCAATAATAAAAATAATGATTTAGTCTCCATTTGCGCATATTGTGTATTTGTATTGTACACCTACTGCCCTGCCCTGTGTTATTATTGTAGGGTAATTGCGCAAATTTGAAGCGGACGACCGTCTGCGCCCTTTAACAACCATTTTTAACCTCAGACGCAATAAGAGGGGTGTTATAAGTTTAACATGTGTAATGTGTATATGTGTCTCTGTCTGTGGCACCGTAGTTCCCAAACGGATGAAACGATTAAATGCCATTTTATTAGTCTAAAATATTGTTTGTCGAGTCTAAGAAAATTTTTGCATTTATTAATTTTTGCATAGGTAGGTAGGGTCATTTCGCCGGTTAGCGACCACCTAATTTCATGTGCCGGTTAGCGACCACTTAGCTGAGTTGGTGAACTGAAAGCATATTTTCTCGTTTTTTTTAGTAAATTCCTATTCCATAACTACAAACAATAATGCATACGGCTAACTTTTTTCAATAGGCTCTGTAGAATTAATGTTATCCCCAATTGAAAAAACCATGTTCTTCAGGTGGTCGCTAACCGAAGGTGGTCGCGTAACCGGCGAAATGACACTACCTAAAACTATGTAAGTGTGATTGCCAATGCCAAGTCACAAAATTTTAGCAAGCAAATAAAGATGAATAAGAATAAGAATGCCTGACTTGGCTCCACGATATATCTCACCACTTTTTACTGTGGAAGAGTTTCGAGACTTGGCCTATTTTTTACATGGAATGGTTTTTTATGGGATCCCATTTCTTTTTGTAGACTTTGTATGGAAATGTTATTTTACCAACCGCAAATAAACGTATAGTTTTGCAGGATAAACTGCAATCGCATGCAATTTTGTAATCGCATATATTTGTATAGGATTACAAACTTACTTATGCAGTTTGTATAATTCTGAAACGTGACTGAAATTGCTATATTTTTAGGTTTTTTATGAATTATTAGGCTAAAAAAATTACGTTTGAAATTTGAAGCTTGTGGGTCTGCTAGAAGTACCTTAGAATTATGTTGATCATCAGTATATAAGTGAGTATGTCAGTGACAACACTAACGAACTTTGACGGACAGTAGTTCTTTAACTAAAAGTTCAAATTGAATGTTATTGACATTATATGTAAGCCATAATATGCCCTACATGTTGCTGAAAATTCAGAGTTCTAGCTTTAGCCAGCACAAAATTACAGGATGTTGAAAATGGCCTGAATGGCTTCGAGGAAAGGATGGTACGGCGGTGCCTTTGTTTTGCTTGACTTGGCGGGAGCACTGCCGTGCCGCCAGATATCTTTATTACAATTTACGTCACATACATTTTACTGTAGGGGTCAGTATTTTAGGAAATACAAGGTGTCAATTATAAGACAAATATACACATCTCATAAGACGTTCAATAATCAACACGATTTGTCAGTAGATAAATCGCCATTCGTTGTTTACCATGATATGAATATACTGCCGGTTTCTTCATTCCTTGATTTCATTGCATAAACATATATGCGTCTACGTTCTACGAAAACTGCTCTTACTAGAGTCTAACTAGTGGCTATGTGAGCTGTAGAACTTGGGAGCGTGTTTTAAAAAAAAACAACATGATTTGCTGAAAACTGACTACAAAAAAAACTATATCTATCTAATAATTAACGAACCTGCTCACAAAATTTCACGAGAATCGGTTGAGAAATGCGACCTGTAGAGCAGAACAGACGGACATCTGGCTGGACAGACACCGGACTCCGGGCGTACGAACGATTTTCGGCCCAAGTTGAAGCATAAAACTTCGTTCGCTTCGCTCGCTCGTTCGATTAGTGTCGTTGGATAATCTCAAAACGACATCGCAAAGCTTGTTACAACAAGCTTTGCGATGTCGATCTACAGATGTCGATACAAATCGAATGGAACTCATAAGTACTCATAACATAACACAACACTGGTCATCCGTGGCAGTACGTTCCAATCCACAAGGCATTAAGTCTTTGTGCCTAGAGCCTTTCTATCATGAATGGTATAGCGAAGGCACTCTGCGACTTAGCGTGTTGAATTTTAATTTGTTTGATATTTGTCTCGTTCCTATAACTACTACTACTCCTCTGGCACAAAGACTGTGTGTCTTGGCCTCCAATACAAGTATACACCAGTTAATGTATCCAGTAGATACGCCATCCACTTCATGACAAGGTTATATCACCGTTGTTTGTAGCTCTTAAAGTATCATCGATCCACGACCCATCAAACATTTAATTTTTTTTAATGGTAGTAAAAACCGTTGTTATAATAATGATAATTACAGGATTAAACGAACTTACCTGAAGTGAAGTTCTATCCTGATTATATGAATTATTCAGTTCGTAGTATTAATTGTACTGATGTCGGTCACGCCATTAACGTCGCGAATTCATAGTCTAAAAACTAGATAAAAAAATAAAAAATACAGACAGCACCTGGCAATACTACCAGATAAACGTCATTAAGTATCATGATACATGTTAATATTTCCCTTATCGGTTTCTTTATTTAGCTCTAAAGCTAAATAAAGAAACCGATAAGGGAAATATTAACATGTATCATGATAATGTTTGGGAGGGAGGGAACTTCCTACTACGAACTGAATAATTCATATAATCAGGATAGAACTTCACTTCAGGTAAGTTCGTTTAATCCTGTAATTATATTTCTTATTCAGTTCGTAGTATTAATTGTAGATGTTTAGAGGAATTAAATACACTATTATAATTATTATACAATTATGCACGTGTTCTTGTACAACATTTAAAAGTTATTATAAGAATACAAGTTTAGGTACTAAAAACAATCTATTTCCTCTTCCTCTCATCCAGCGGAGGAGGGCTGAGCCCTAATACCGTATGCTTCTGATGGTGATGTGGATCTCATTTGTAATGGCTTACCCATGACAAAAGTTTAGATATATACACTACAGCTATGATGAATTTTTTGAAGCTGTAGGTCTAAAAAATAAAATAGCATTATGATAAAGTGGAATTTACATAATATGCTGACATGTTGACCCTTTGTTATAAATAGGTATATTGGTATGAATATAAATATGTACCTACACCAATAAAGTAATTAATTATAGTAATAATTAATAGTAAGAATACAATATTTCCAGTATGAAATTACACCTTACAGTTTTTTCCATATGTTATCATTAAACTACAGTGAGATCTCTATATAGAGTGAATCATGTCTAGTAGCTGTACCGCATTCACCCCTTTTATTTATAAATTGTAACCCTGTCCTGAGTAGGTATAGTCTGCTTATAGAAGAGGCTTTGAAGAATATTAATTAAAATGACCTATCTTGCAAATAAATATTTTTTATGTAAGATGTGGTAATCGTTTAGGACAGGTGTTCTGAGCCCTAAATTTCTTACTATATATTCGATACTGTACATCCTCAGAGAAATAATCCTCTCCGTTGTAATGTATTTTGGTTAGTCAACTATTTCTAGTTGTCATTCTGTCCCCTTAGCTAGGAGGTAATCGACTTAACAGAGCTTTTTAGTTTTCCATGGACTTCCAACATGTGTAAAATATGGCCCATAAAAACAAATGGGTTAAAAAATTCAAAGAAACCCTACATTTAGTGGCCATAATACTATTTAAATTCCTTCCCCGAATAAATAACCCTCAGTCATGCCTTCCTTTTGGTGCTATAATATTCCTTTCTTATCAAGCGGGGATATAAGAAACATCTTTAATAAAATTACATTAAAATTCAAGCATTGAACGACTGTATAATGCAATACAAATAAATAAAATAAATATTCGGTAATATATGATCTAATTAACTGTAGTCAGTGGTCAGTTCTAACAGCAGAATAATAATTTAGTATGGTAGCTGATTATTCTAATCCAACGCTTAAATGTTAGCTGGAAGAGGTCACCCACAAAAATAAGTTCGCCTCTGAACTTTAATAGTGTGTGGTGCACTTACTTATAAATATTGTATTAAGCTGTTATTGAACAATAAACTGCCTTCAAACATACATTATATATTATTACGATATTCGGAACAAAGTTGGAATAAATATCTGGGGACACGGCGGTGCCCCTCCAAGTCAAGCAAAACAAACAAACAAAGGCACGGGTATGACCGTGCTTTCTTTTTCCGAAGCCATTAATCCTACAGTTTATTAAACTAGGATTATTCTTGGAAATTGGTAAAGTAAGTATGTGTAATTTAAGTACCTAAGTATATATATATATATATATATATATAATATATTATGATTTAACTGTTCTGATATTGACTGTGAAGCATAAAGACTCTTATATTGTCTTCTATTATTCTTGGATTTAAATGTACCCAACTATGATGCCAACTCGCAAAATATCTTATTTTTAATGTTTTATGTGTAGGTAGTTGTACAGAGATCTGAATATCCAAATGACCGTATGTACATACGATACTTTGATTAATTTCAAAGATTGCTTTCTGACCTAATAAGATTGTAGTGATCAAAATATCACCAGGACAAAAAAACATCCAAAGTTAACTTCATAAGTAAGACTAATAAGGATAACAAATTAAATGTATGTTCAATAACATATAGAAGGATGGCAATCTGTTGAAGCAACATATAAGTATATGTTGTATTATAAGTATATTCCAAGTATCAATTTCAATAAATCTGCATGATTATTATTTTATATCCATTTTTAGAATACAAACTTGTATCCGATTTTTTATTTAATGTATGATACCAATATCCAATGTTAGTTATTTTTGCCTGACTAGGCACATAATTCCATGGATTGTGATTTAGATAGGTACCTGATACATAAATTCAGGTCTATGTAGATTAGAGCAAACTGCCTAAACAATAAATATAGGTTAGTGTAAAATTGTATATACTTAAATCATTTATTTCTTAATGTTTGTCCTGACACGTTCTGTACAAATTTCCGTTTGCGTTCCTAATCAAACCAAAAGAACCTTTTAGGTTAACACAGTATAAGACTTCACATAATAAGTATGTGTACTTTGCCTCATGTGTTTATACTTAAAAATCCGAAAATATTTGAATGTGAAATTCGTCTACCATATTTATGTATAGCATCATGACTTTAAATCCATCTTGATTTGTATTAATTTTTCTTCCAAATTAGTTTGTCTATATTAGTAGAACAAACCAAAAAACTATTTATTACTCCTTCATAAAAAATAAATCTTAAATTAAATTATATTTTCATTCACATACTGACTATTATAGGAATCATGTTTCTGGAAAGGACAGTAGAAATAATTGTTAACCTGTCCATAGCATTGATATAATGACACCAGAATCAAATAATATTTATATTAACCCAACAATTAGTAAATATACATATCCTGTCTGTGTGTGACATATTTATTATGTTCAGTTTTTGAAAATATACCCATGTTATTTGGTTATGAATTATGACCAATTTAACCCAACTGAAGGCATAATTATGTACCTATTATTTATCTTTTCCCATCAAAATCTACTCATCATTTCCTTGCCCTTATCCCATTTACTTGGGGTCGGCGCAGCATGTCTTTTTCTTCCATACTTCTCTGTCAGCCATCAAAATCTACTAAAGAGAGAAATAAACTTTCACTAAAGAGTTGATAAGACTGTCTTTAAAGTATAAATATTACACGCCACCGGCTAGCCAACAATCACCGACTTGTTTAGTCTGTTTTTTCTCTGCAAAAAAACTTTATGCATTGTGAGTGGTCATATATAAGGTTAATTGTTGTATACCACTTATCTTATGGTTCACTTGGATGGCATTTTGTAAATTTTTCCATTCATCTCTATGTGTATGGCATTATTCTTTAATAATAAAGACTAGAGAAGGAATACTGTGTATTCTCCATGTAAATGTAAACAGGATAGAATATTACATTATCCATTATAAAAAAATGTTTAATACTTACAAGTATTTTAGTTGCAAGCTGTAAAAGAAGTTTAGTACAGGTTTGCATACCAAATTCAAGTCAGACAGGTATCCTTGTCTGTATTACCGACCACCACCTGAAAAATTTGCAACCTCTGTCCTGAATGTACAGTCTGGGAATATCTGAGGTTAGGCGATGTCTATGGAAATACATAGATCTTTTATGATAATATAAAAATCTTGGCTTTATTCATTGTTAGACTTGTGTCAAATGACTTGTTCAAAACTATAGAACAAACAATTTTTAGAAAATGTATCCAAATTGTGGTGGTACTGAAAACTCCTTCAGTTTTAATGGTATGTGTTTGATGCTTTTATATTAACTTTAGCCACACTCTGCTGCCTTGCATGGTTGAAAATCACCAAATTCTATTCCATATTGTATCTATTGAACACTTCCCGGCAACTATTGTTCCAAGATTTAGTAGGCAATGCTAATCATATCAGCTGGTAAGATTTCACTGCTGGACAAAGGCCTCCTTGCCTAATAGGTCATCCTGTATAATTCTTGGAGCTTGTAAAAGTGGATCCCACTTAAGAGTTGTGATATCTTGAGGCTGTGCTTATATAGGTTTGATACAAAGTTCTTATTTATTCTTCTTCTCCAGGGTTTTCTCATATCCACTAAACACCATCTTCTATCATGCATTATTATCAAAGTCTTCTTAGTTGCAGAAACTTTTCGCAAAAAACTGAATCCATTTCTGGATATAAGGCTGAAGTTTGTCTTAACTTAGCAGTATAGTGCAAAAATAAAGTCTCCAAAGGCTAGCGGAGACATAAGTGCATAAGGTGTCATATACCACACTCACTCAGTAACAACACCCAACGTTCAGAGTAACTTTCCAATGCAGTGCAGAGTAACTTTCCAACGGAAAGTATAAAATGTTAGGTAGGTATATTATTATTAATATTCGTACATTCATTGTAATATACATTGACTTCCCCCCGCGGGAGACGTGGATCTTTAGTAATCAAAAAATTGTAGTTCATAAGTATCTATGACCAACTTTCAGTGTCATTACAATATTAGTAGGATCCAGATTTTCAACATTTTACATTCCAACGGAATATGTGACACCATATCAACATGAACATGTCCTGTTTCGTACACTCTGACGATTTATTCCATTGATTTATACTGGGATTTGAGGTTACGTTACGAGTGTCATAAGCATATTAATAGTAGGTACTCTCCAGCTCTGCATTATCTCAAAAAGAGATCTTTCTTTTCCAACGGAAAAGAGGGCACACACTATAACATAGTGCGTCAAGATTCATGGTTTTCCAAAACTTGGAAACCGTGTTAAAACATCAGAGTACATACATTACCAACAAAATGTTGAATATATCCAAGAGATCTCTTTCCCAACGGGAGAGATGACATTATATAACATATAATGTCAGTAATAGTTGTATTACATGTGGATATACGAGTATAAGCGGTTTTTAGCGTCTTACCTGCCTTCAATGGTGACTTACCAGTCAATTTTAAAAGTATGATTTTCATATTTAATGCTCGTAATTCAAACCACTCTTTCACTTTCTTGACTTCTTTGTTTTTGTTTACCCCTTTGGGTACCTGTGATGTTCCTGAAATCTAAAATTTCACCAAAAAAAACTCATTTTTTCCCCCGTGACACAACGATTCGTTTCGGCGCGATAAACAACAATGACGTTTATCTGGTAGTATTGCCAGGTGCTGTCTGTATTTTTTATTTTTTTATCTAGTTTTTAGACTATGAATTCGCGACGTTAATGGCGTGACCGACATCAGTACAATTAATACTACGAACTGAATAAGAAATATAATAAACCATTTATTTCAGGCATCTAAGGCCCATAGTTACAAATACCATAAAGATTATCAATTATTAGGCTAAGGCCAAGTGCGAGTCGGACTCGCGCACGAAGGGTTCCGTACCATTATCTATAAAAATATTCATTTTATTTTGTTTTTAGTTATTGTTGTTATAGCGGCAACAGAAATACATAATCTGTGAAAATTTCAACTCTCTAGCTATCACGGTTCTTGAGATACAGCCTGGTGACAGGCAGATGGACGGACGGACGGACGGACAGCGAAGTCTTAGTAATAGGGTCCCGTTTTACTCTTTGAGTACTGAACCCTAAAAAACGAATTATTATTTAGCCTACCTACAAAATAATATTAATAATTATGATTATTTCAACTAATTATCTACTATTTAATTATTATTGTTATGGATACCTCAGCGCCACGGGAAAAACCCGATGATGGTCCGCCTCGACTCAGTTCGGACGGCTCTGGGATCTCCTACGGAACGCACCAGTGCCGCCCTATCGTCATTGCCTCTGTGGGTCCTACCTTTTTAGGGTTCCGTACCCAAAGGGTAAAACGGGACCCTATTACTAAGACTCCGCCGTCCGTCCGTCTGTTACCAGGCTGCATCTCATGAACCGTGATAGTATACAGTTGAAATTTTCACAGATGGTGTAAGTATTTATGTTGCCGCTATGACAACAAATACTGAAGAAAAAAAACCGGCCAAGTGCGAGTTGCACTCGCGCACGAGTACCATTATCTATAAAAACGGCAAAAAAATCACATTTGTTGTATGGGAGCCCCCCTTAAAAAAAATATATTTTGTTTTTAGTATTTGTTGTTATAGCGGCAACAGAAATACATAATCTGTGAAAATTTCAACTCTTCTTCTTGAGATACAGCCTGGTGACAGACGGACGGACGGACGGACGGACGGACGGACGGACGGACGGATGGACGGACGGACGGACAACGAAGTTTCCGTTTTACTCTTTGAGAACGGAACCCTAAAAACCAATAAAATAAAAGGGGGCTCCCGTACAACAACCGTGTTTTTTTGCCGTTTTTATAGATAATGGTACGGAACCCTTCGTGCGCGAGTCCGGCTCGCACTTGGCCGGTTTTTAGGATTCGTCATGTCTGTCCGTCCGTATGTCACAGCCACTTTTTTCCGAAACTATAAGAGCTATACCGTTGAAACTTGGTAAGTAAGTAGATGTATTCTGTGAACCGCATTAAGATTTTCACACAAAAATAAAAAAATAAACAGAAAATTTTTGGGGGTCCCCATACTCAGAAATAAAACCCAAAAAAGTTTTTTTCATCAAATCCATACGTGTGGGGTAAAAATTTTGAGGTTTGTAAGATATTTTTTTTCTAAACTGAATAGTTTGCGCGAGAGAACACATCCAAAGTGGTAAAATGTGTCCCCACCCCCCCCACCCTGTAACTTCTAAAATAAGAGAATGATAAAACTAAAAACAATATATGATGCACATTACCATGCAAACTTCCACCGAAAATTGGTTTGAACGAGATCTAGTAAGTAGTTTTTTTTTAATACGTCATAAATCGTAAACCGCAATTTATTTTACGGAACCCTTCATGTGCGAGTCCGACTCGCACTTGGCCGCTTTTTATTATTTTCTAAACTGAATCGTTTGCGCGAGAGGCACTTCCAAAGTGGTAAAGTGTGCCCCCCCCCTGTAACTTCTAAAATAAGAGAATGATAAAACTAAAAAAAATATATGATGTAGGTACATTACCATGCAAACTTCCACCGAAAATTGGTTTGAACGAGATCTAGTAGTAGTTCTTTTTTTAATACGTCATAAATCGTAAACCGCAATTTATTTTACGGAACCCTTCATGTGCGAGTCCGCTTTTTTTAAATTCAATTATTGCAGACCCCAACTGTAACCGTGTGCCAACCCGAGGACCCCTTTAGTCGCCTTGTACGACGGGCACGGGATACTGTAGCCGTATTCTAATGCCCGGGCTGCAGGGCGCATCAAACATTGACCTAGGAATAACTGGACAAATACCAGACCACTTCCAATGCAAGTTGTTTAATCAAATAGCCTCCAAGGTATCAGAGCGTTCCGATCCAATGCAGTCTAGGAATGTTCTGAAATAAAATCTGCCTTCGACACGTTCAATTCAAATTCTCGTGTGTCGCCTCGCCCTATTCGGATTTCAGGATGTGGCTGGGATTTCTAAGGCGGTCCCGAGTTAAAGCCGTTAGATTTATTTTATTTGGTAAGCAACATGCTGCATTTATGTGTTTTATAACTCCTCTTAATGGCTAAATAGTAAACGCTCGGATTCGCACGCATTGACAACTATGTAACTGACAAAATTTTTCGATTTAACTTTTTAAGGCTTGCCCTAAAATATTTTTTCTGTAAAAATTTGTTTAATCGTACAAGCTTTTTTGATCAGGATCATTTCATAAACGATTTCAAATGTAGTACCTAATTCTACTTACCCACAGGCGGCTGACCCTTCAATATTGTAATATACGAAGGAGTTATGTGAAAAGGTTGGCAAGTTCACATTCCTGCCTAAAAGCGGCCAAAACTTATCGGTCAGGCCTGGGGCTTAATGTGGAATTTGGTGGATGAAATAAGACTTATGGGAGGGTTCATAGGCTAGGCTGTGATGTTTTCAACAATTTGACGCTCTGTCTGTAACTGTTAAAACAGTTCAAGACTAGAAAATTTATTTCTTTGGAAAGTATGATAAAGCTGATAGTCGTGGTCAACCTTTAACGCTGTTGATATACCTAGTTTCGTTGTTCTAAGCACGAAAGTGACGCACGTTTCATCCACAGCGATTGCTACATTATTACGACCATCATGTTCTCGTACAGTCGCGATCACATACATCGGAGCAAACAAGCACGTCACAAACATCGGAACACACCTCTATTTTCAAGGTATTAGGGTGCATGTGCCGATATTTTTGAACACCTATATACATAGTGTACCGGTGTATGTGATGGCGACTGTACGAATTTGTAATTTTCAATATCTGAATTTAATTTTATCTTAAGAGTCAATTGCTGTCCAAATTTGTTTAAAATGTCGCGCGAATTTAGGCTTACCTTTTTGAGAATTCCGGCACAAGTTTATGTATATGTTCGTTTAAGTATAGAAATCTTACGATTTGGAAACGCAATATTGCGTAGGCGAAAATGCGATGGACATGGAGGTGCGGGAACTGTTGTCCTGTTCCAGGGAGCATCGATTGGGGTTCTCGCCGCCCTCCGTTCCAAAACCACCTTTTTGGGTTAGTATTTAGGGCATATGCGGTCTCATCAAGGCGGGAGTTAGGGCGTAAGGCGTTCGAAATGTTTGCGTGCTAGGGTGACTTTTAGTTAAAAAGGCTTATGTGTGTTCGGTGGTCTGATGGAGTTCGGGCGTTTTGTAATGTGAGGTTTTACACGCGGCCGGCCGGCACCGCACCGCAGTGCCACGCCGGCCGCCGGCGCCACCGCTCGTCTCGTGTCCACACCGAACGTTTCCTAACGTCAGTAACCGACGCGTTGCGG
Organism: Epinotia brunnichana; assembly: GCA_963854355.1. Taxonomy (NCBI): domain Eukaryota; kingdom Metazoa; phylum Arthropoda; class Insecta; order Lepidoptera; family Tortricidae; genus Epinotia; species Epinotia brunnichana. The sequence goes on from OY977956.1 coordinate 10,513,323, forward strand.
TAGGCTCGCGAACATTCGCGCGAATGTGTACGTCTCTGTTTTTTACCAGTGTAATTAGTATATGCTAATTTTTAAACTTCGTTTTATATATAGTGTGAAGTGTTTGAGTGGGATTGTGATGGGAATTTTTAAATTTCGCTTGCGGTACGTGTAGGTGGGTTTGTGATTGTGTTTAATAATAAAGGCATATATTTTTGCAACATTGTGCGACGTCACGATACTGGTATACTTTATGGCGGTGACGTTCTTCGGTTTTGAATATATTTTCGGGGATCATTCATATGTTTTTGCCGACTTTTCCCCATCTTTTAAAATCATTCGTAATGGAATTTACGTTGTATTGGTATATCCACGTATTTTATGACAATTTTGACAATTGTTTCCGCAATGGACTTATTTTGGCATACATTTCCTGTCCTTTTTAATGTCATGACATACTATGTAATGTATGACTAATAACCGTAAAGTTGACCAAAATAATTAAGCTCCTGTTTGCACATACCTACATTGAAACATAAGAGGAAATTATATATAAATTAAAACCAACAAATAAAATTACTTTTTTCACGTAACATACATTTTCAGTTATGACAAATATTGAGCAAAAGGAGATGAAATACGTACAGTGCTAAAACATTTTTCTGTCGTGGCAAACTGGACATATTCCTAATAGCAAGCGGACACTTAAGAATATGAACAGGTCCTAATTCAGGGGTATCATATAATTTAAGTAGGGAGCTCTTAAAAGGTCTCGCCTTCAAGATAACATACACTCCTGACGCTCCTGTAACTCTGGCGCTCGTAGACATCGGTTACACGCTAATTTTGGCGTCAGTTCAGTCCATCAGTATGATCTGTCTGTCTCTCTCATTCACAACGGTTACACTATCATTCTCTCATCATACTGATGGACTGAACTGACGCCAGAATTAGCGTGTAACCGATGTTGGCTGCACCAAACCGTCTGTACCTAATCGTAAGCGGTGTTCGTTAAAATATGAATGTATGGAGAGTTTGACAAGTTTCTTTCACGGAATGACAACTGCCGGCGCCATATTTAACGTTGATCGGTCTGTAATCGTAAGTTGGTGCAACCCGGCCTTACGCCTTGGCCACGACTTTGGTCTTAAGCGACCTGCGATCAGCGTTTTATTTGTTCATTGCGCGGTCGAGACGCGCAACGCACAGTGATTAGTTGGGATCACGCGCAATGAACAGATAAAACGCTGGTCGCAGGTCGCTTAAGACCAAAGTCGTGGCCGAGCGGTTAGGCTCGATGGTTTCCAACCCTCGGTAATCCAGTTACGTCCGTTCTGTTTATATGGGAAGTTTGACAGTTCCCAATGAGATGGCAGCTGATGGCGGCGCCTGTAACGTTTACTGTTCAGTAAGTCTCAACACCAGCGCCGCGCCGGTAGCATGGTCGAGTTTATGTCCGATAGAAAGCATTCCTCCCCCTCGCACGGTAGATGCTTACTAGTCAGGGACGCGTACTGTCCGACATAGGTATACGCTATTATGTATTTTAGTAAATTTAAGTGTCGGTCATGTGTTTTAGAGCACTGCGTGATTTACCAGTTATATAAGTGATATAACCATATCATAACCATCGTGAAGAAACCGGTGTAATCCCAACAAGGTTTAGTTTTTCTTTGGGTTGGAAGGTCGGACATTCGCTCTCGTAAAACTAGTGCCTAAGCCAAATCTTGGGGTTATGTGCCAAAGCGGGGCCCGGTCTACTGTAGTGTAATGAAACGAACCTAGGCCAGAAGGATGATGATAACCGTGTAAATACCGAATCGGCCATGATGAAGTAGAACTCGAAGGTGTAGAACCTATGTGTTAAAAAAATAGGCAAGAAAAATCATTATAATTATGGAACTAGCTCACAAGATTTCACTGAGAAAAGCGACCTGTAGGGGACAGCCGGACATACGAAATAATTTTGGCCCAAGCTGATGGAGAGAACTTTGGTCGCTTCGCTCGCTCGTTCAATTATATCTTATATCACTTTTGAATCTACTTAAGCGTTCCTGATTCATCCCATAATAAATTAAACTAGTCTGGCACAAAAGCAATATCGTATACTTACAACTAGTATGTATACCGAAACATCAAACATCAATGGCGGCGTAATTGAATCCAAATTGTGTTCAGAAGCCGGGTCTTTAGCTAATTAATTGGTTGTTGACGAAGGACTGTCTTGTCTGTCTTATCATGCATTATACAATACTACGTCTAATTGGATTTTGTGAAAAGTATATCGACTAAACTAAACCACATCATTAAAGTAGCTATATACAGACATTAGCAGCACAAACGCCTGTTATAAATGTAATTAACAAATTATAAAAGTTGAAAAACATCATCGCCAATCGTTCTTGTATAACTCCTCTGCAACTCAGACTATCTTTATACGAAATTTCTTCGAATACGGTTCATCGGTTTAAGCGTAACAGACGAACAAATAAACTTGTTTTTCATTTAAGGAATCATTTGTGTGTATTAGTCCCATTGTTACTCGTATAACGATATAATTTATGACTAAAATGCATGCATATGTCCATAACATTGCTTCTCACATGATTTACGCTGTATCAATTGCTTCAATTTATCCTGTACTGTGACCTGCGATCGTCATTTGTCATAGGCATGCATGACGAAGCCCGGGTTGCATTCGTAATAAAAATACTTCGCTCGATCCGGAGTCCGGACTTTATGTAATATATTACGAAAGTGTACTCTGCCTGTTACCATTACACAATTATTAAATGTTGTATGGTGCTAAACTTAAACCAGTTCCGGAGAAAGATATTGTTTACTTTTTGTCCCATAATCGGTTTTTAGGTTGTTGAAATGGCAAACTGAGTCGGGGGTACAGCTAGTTATTCAATGAGATAGACCCGTCTTCATATAGACACGATTCGCTTTACGACTACCATTATTATAGGAATTTACAAATGTGTTATAATCAGTATTTTGACTAATGTCTTGATCACACGTAATGAGGTTAACGACGAATGCGACTAGAAAGACACGCAATTGATTTTCCCATTTCTCTCTTGTTTTGCGTAGAACAGGTTCGGTTTTGTAGCCTTCAAAATTCCTGATGAAACGAAAGTCGGTTTAGGATTTTAATGGATCGCATCCAATAGTAGATTGTACAACAAGTGCATAAAACGCACCATTTTACTCGAGACGTTTATCCATCCGAGCGAGCTTGCGAGCGAGGATAGATATAAAGTCGAGTGTAAAATGGGTTTTATGGACGAGTTGTACACTCTACTTTTCACTTCGATTGCGAGGAAATGAAACAGCAACACGTAAAATAATAAATGAGACGAAATACAAATTATAAGTTTATTTCATGAAGTTTTATTGTGTACTTTGGCTGTTGGTATCTTTGCCTTGGTCTTAGAATACGAACGAAACGAAATAAAATAAAGAGGTTGTTGTATGAAGTTAAAGATGTTCGTGTGGCTGTTGCAGCGATTGCCTTGATCTTCGACGAAGATTTTACTTTATGCTCTAGAGCATAAAAAGCGACTTTATGTCGCCTACGCACGACATAAAGACGAACTTTTAGAGCATGAGAAGTGAAAAATTCTTATTAGCCTTGTTTTTAATACTTCTAACAGCCACAGTTACGTTCCACTATACAAATAGACGCCATTAAATGTCTGTACTTTCCAGGGTGTTAAAAATACCTGAACATTAAATCTTAACGCTTTTACAATAGAGTTGTGTTCAGATGTTTGTGAACACCATGTCCGCTACGATATATCTGATGGCTCTACTTAAACGGTACTCATAATAGCTTGTTTATATTTAACGGCGGCTACTGCGAGTCATTACTCTAACGCGGCACCCATTGTGTCTGCTACATTGTTAATGTGGCGTTGATTCACACAATTGAGGAAGATTTTATTGGCGCTGAGAATAACCTCATCTCTATCTGGTTATAAACATACCTAACTGGTGTTTAAGGCAAATTTACTGCAATAATCACATTGTTAGCGTTTGATAAAAGCCAAAAGAAAAAAACATTTTTTTTTTAGATTTTTTCCATTTCTCATTCAATTTTTTCATTCCATTGTTGAGCGAAATATATGGATTTGAGAACTGAATGTACTTCGATTCTCGTGTGTTCGTGTTGGCCATCTTTATTTTTCTGAATAATTTTGTCGTTCCAGTCAAAATACTGTTGTAATGTATAATAACTGTTACGGTTTGGGTCGACTTTTATTGTAAGCCGTGGGGTGACCAGAGGGCTGAACGGCTGATTGAAAACGCTTTTATTGCGTCTGGCAATTAAAAATAAATGAACTGTATCGGCATCTCAAAATTTGTATTTATTAAGCATTTTATTGGGGGTTTAGTTGGATGTATTTGTAGTGTCGGTGACCTCTACAAACCTGGCAAGTTGGCAACCTCGTGGCAGTCCGGGTTGAGAGTAGGCAATCCCTAATTCTCCTATTACTTGTGTTATATTCTCTCAGCTGATGAATGTGATCGTGAATGTGGCATCGAAGCTTCCAAACGAATAACCTGATTTGAGAGCAGTTCTTAATCGAAAGTGTAGTCTGTCGAGATGGCTGTTAAGTAGCTAAGTTTGTTGTATTTATTAACGAATGGTTTATTTTATGTCCGACACAAATGCGATCTAGGCAGGCCAATCGCTACTTTGAGATGTATGACGTTTATTCGGTATTCTTTCCCGATCGAATTATTCTTTAAGCCTGCATCACACTGGCGCGGCCTGCGGTGGCGGACCTATGGTTTTGACAGCTAATGACAAGTTTTCTATTGTCCGCCGCGGGCAGGCCGCGCCAGTCTGTGAGAGGCGTTATGCTTATTTCACCGTCCTTCAGTACCCTTATTGTGAGATACAATCGTAACCTAACGTTACGTAATTAATACGAGATCGAATAAACGCGCTTCGAATAGATTTCGATCTCGCTACGGTATTCTTCGATTCGACCCGTCAAACTTGTAACTCACACTGCCGTTGGACTACGAAACCAACTGCAAAACGTTTGGCACTTTGCGTTTAGTTTTCGATGCGTAATTTTACGTTCGATTCGTACTACCTATAGAAATAGAAAATAGAAATAGAAAAAACTTTATTGTTTAACCGTGTTACATAGATGGTATTTTATACAAGTGTTAGGTCCCAACGGTTACCCATTTCGGGTGTACAATATTAACTTAAAACTAAGGAAAACAAAACGAATATATAACACAATCTTTTTCTTTAAGATGAAAATTCAAAAAATTCTTTTAATGAATAGAAACCATTCTTATTTAACCATGTTTTTAGATTACGTTTAAATTTTACGTCATCCAACATTTTTATTTCGTTAGGAAGCTGATTAAAAACTCGAATGGCACTAATAAATGTGCTTTTATCGTAAGTTTTATTTTTTACCAAAGGCAATGTTAAATTGTACCTATATTGACTACGTATATTATTGCGTTGGGAGGCTAGTGTTGTGAAGTAATCTTTGTTACTTTTTACAAAGTTACAGAGCTCATAAATATAAATGCTAGTTAATGTTAGAAAACCTTGCCCTTTAAAAATATTTCGGAGTGATTGCCTGTTGTTCATGCGAAAGATAATTCTCAAGCACCTTTTTTGCAAAACAAAGGTGGACTGTACGTCTGTCGAGTTACCCCAGTATATTACACCATAAGTCAATAAGGAGTATATGTTAGCATAGTACGCAGTAATAACGGCTTCTTGGGAACACGTATCGGCTAATATAGATAGTGCGTAACATTGACTTGAAATTTTGTTGTTAATTTTTTGTATGTGGTGTTTCCAGGTTAAATGAGGATCTATTATTATACCTAAGAAACTAATTGTTTCTATTTCTTCAATTGAAATACCAGATTCCATAACATTTAATTATCGGTAGTGTGAGACATTTCGAATCGAAGAATACCGTCGCGACTGTAGTTTACTATTTCACTTGCAAAATGGCCCATGATATCGTATTATTCCGTCAAGAGTTACCGTAGATCCGATCGAAATTTATCTCAAATTAAAGAACTTATAAAAATAAGGGTTTTGAATTGACAACATATATCCGCAAAATTCGGATTGTCGCGTATTTTGTATTTAAAAATGCAAATAAATGGCCCCCGCGCCGCCATATTGTATCGACAGTCGACACTGTCGACGTCGCGATGCGCGTATTCTGTAATGTCAACCGACAAACATTTAAATTAAAACGATAAATGCTAGTGATATAAGGTTGAATATTGGAAAATCGTGAACGAACGTGAAGTCGACCGCGAATTAAGTAATGTATAAGTGACTCACGTTACAGTTTGGATTTTTAGTTCTATGAGTGACCACCAGGGGCGGTGTATAGACTTTTCATACTAAATCTTGACGATAGGCGGTAGCGTCGATAGTAGACGCGACTCACTTCAATCCCACGCTAAGGGTGCAGGTAGGTCTGTCACAGTCTGCGCCTCAGGATTTAAGTTTGGAGTTAGTCTGGTTTAGGTACGTTTTAATATAAACCTTATTTTTCAATTCATAATGTCAGTCAAGTGTGTCGCGACATGTTGACCAGCAAGATTTAATCTCAGAATTTTATTTTTCCCTGGAAATTGTTATTCAGCTTTATTATCATTTTAAGGATGTGGTTCTATAGGTAGTATTGCAATTATTAAGTACATTTAAAATAAGTTTTCCTTAAACAACTGCATTATTTTGCAAAGTAATAAATAACCAAACAGCACTTCCTAAGGAAGTTCGTTCAATTCAATCTATGTTATGAGTTTAACGACATACCTACTCTCAAATTATGAACCCTCTAACTTAGTACTGTACTAAATTATATCCTTGATGATTTGAGATTAGAAGGGGTATGGGAGTTATTAATACACATCTTATTTAATTTCCTGGATACACAAGATATAAGAAGATAACTTCGTAAATCCTGTTTATCGAACAAGAAACCATGGCCGCTTGTTTGCCAAAAAACCATGTTATTGTGGCATTTTTCACGCAAAAAGGTAAGGTAAGGTAGGTAACAACCATGACACAAATATGACATTAACGAGCTTTATTCCAAAACAAAAATGGCGACGAGACTCTGTCCTAATAGAAACAAACAAGCCCGCCCCAGTTCTATTATTAGACTGAATTTAAATAATGCCGGCTGTTTATGTGAGCCATTAGTTCTGCTTTCATGCAGCATGGGTACCCTCAATTATAGTCTGGGCCAATGTCCGATGACTAGACTATACTTGTATACTAATTGTCTGTTTAATAAGCATGCTACACACAGGTGAACCTTAGCACAAATTTACGAAGCTACTGAATTTACCTCTTAATAATATTAGTGTAGATGGAGTACATAGTGAAGCATATTTGCTCCGTCGGTATAGTGTACTCCATTACTTTGGAGAGTAAACTACGAACTACTGCTGTTTGTAATAAACTACAATGTTTATGGTACTAATTAGATGTGCTGATCATGACTAAAACACTGTTCCATCTATTGTTGTACCATGTCTCTAACAAATAAATTTCTTTCTTTCTTTCTTTCTTTCATGGAACCTCACCGAAACGTCCGTGCGTTGTATAGCAAACTATGTGTATGTGTAAGATGCGCTGATGATTGTACCTACTATTTATTTATTTAGTTAGTTACTTGACCCTCATATCAACCAACTTAAAAATTGTCATCTGATATTGTATATTCTGTACTTTTCGGGGTTGTCAAGTAATACCAACTGTACTGTCCTTAGTTGCCGAACGAGAAATAATACAGATCTGGGGGCACGGCAGTGCCCCCGCCAAGTCGAGCAAAATAAAGAGGCACGGCCGTACCATCCTTTTCTCGAAGCCATTCAGGCCATTTTCAACATCTTGTAATTTTGTGCTAGCTATATAATAGTAGGGCAGTATTCCCAAGTTGCAGAATTTTATTTAGCAAGCAAATAAAGATTAATTAATAAGAATGCCTGACTTGGCTCTAAGAAATATCTCACCACTTTTTACTGTGGAAGAGTTTCGAGACTTGGCCTATTTTTTACATGGAATGTTTTTTATGGGATAATTGTTAGCTACGGTCGGATGTTCTACTAATAAACACACACGCTGGGGTAGGTACAGTCAGCATCAAAAGTAGCTACGCAAACGAAGACGTCAAAATACTTCATTAAAAGGGGATAAGAACTTTTGACGTCTTCGATTGCGTAGTTACTTTTGATGCTGACTGTACTACAGTTTCTGGTCGACCCAGAATTGTATTGCGAATTCTCAATGTCAAATGAAATTAAAGCCTGTTTATTATATTTCACGACTCTCCTCGACTCCTCGTGTACACCGGGCCTTATCGGCTATTATGCACCGATGACTCACGCGCGTGGCTATAAATTAGGAGCCATTACTTGACTAGCCGTTACTTTATTTTGGGGCTACGATTGATATTCTATCGACAGTTGCGAATTAATTGACGTGATACCTATCTTTCTAGATTATAGCTGTGCTTAGCTAGGTAAAGAAATAATCGCATTTGAAAACTATCAAATGTGATTCTTTCTTTACCTATATCGATGTACATGGTGTATGGAAGATAGTCTGCCAAAAGACTAGGGTGGGTAGGTTGCAACACATTTTGGGCTAATTAACACTCGTCCTGCCCACTTTGTTTTTTTTTATTATTATTGGTGGTCTTATGCATTCAGCCCATGTAACTGGCTGGACCTACTAACGGAATAAAACCACAATTTTAGACAGAAACCATTTTTTGCCGGAAAGTTGTTAGTGATTTTAGACTAGACATGTGGTATACCGTTAGAATATTCATGAACTGGAGTTTTTTAATGATATTGGAAGATCTGAGAACTTGCCATAAAGTCGAATTTGATGATTTTTATTTTCTGTCCTTCACACTTTGTGGTTTAATAACTTTTTTTTATTGCCTATCTAAATGAAAATAAGATTTCTATAGGATACGCATTACATACAACATTAGAGATTTAAAAAATAAAAGCACCTTATGCTGTCACATTAAAAAAAGATAGATAAGTCAATTTTTAAATTTTTGGCAAATGCCAACAAGAAAAAAATGTGTTAATTGGCCCAAAATGTATTGCAAGTTATCCTACCTACCCACCCTAGTCTTTTGGCAGACGTTGATCTTCCATACACCCTGTATATCCACCAATAACCTGTCCCTCGTCGCCTCGAAATTAAAAACTAATTTCCCAATTATTAGCTCCGAAAACTAGTATCGACTGGCAAAAGAAACCTTGCAAAAATACCAACGTTTTAAATCAAAATGCAATATCCTACCTCATCCAATTAGATCCCCTTAAGTCGTAATGAAACATAGTTCGCTCCTGCTTCGGGATGCTTGCAGACATGTTCGTTTACACTGGGAGAGGAAAACGTAGCTTATTGGACTCTTATTTTTACTATACTACAACTTCAATTTACAATCCTTGAGGGAATTAGCTTAAGAAGTCACATTTTGACTCTCAGGGTGAATATCCAGAGATTGGCGAAGCTTTGTTTTCATATATTTGCATTTGCAACTTTCACATCTAGCTGTCAAGCATCTCCGATGGAAGTGTCCCTTATAGTGATGTGACACAGAGGCGAAACCTATTATAAAAGCACATATCATAGAGTTAATAAGGAAATTCTAAAGAAAATTTTAGTTAACCAATAAAAGAACTATAGTAGATTTTGAACCCCCGACGGAAAACGAGGGGTGTTATAAGTTTGACATGTCTGTGTGTCCGTGTGTGTGTGTGTGTGTGTGTGTGTGTCTCTGTCTGTGGCATCGTAGCTCCTAAACGAATGGACCTACTTATTTGAATCCGGTTTTGTTTATCCAAAAGCTGACGTGGTGGAGATGGTTCTTAGCTATGTTTCAACAAAATCGGTTCAGCCGTTTTAGAAATTTGAAATGAAAATGTCGGGGTTTTTCAACTTTTCTAAGCTGTAGTTATTAGTCACTCAGTTCAATGGTCGGATGACTTAAAATTTGGTAACAAACCAACGTTAGCAAAAAGTTGCGTATTCAAAATGACATCCGGGGCATAATTTCGAATCGATTGAACCCCCATTTATCAAAATCGGTTCAGTATTTTAAACGCTACAGTGGAACATACACAAATACAAACATAGACTGCTAAAACATATCCCTTCCTTCCGGCTCTGCCGTAGTCGGGCAAAAAGAAGAATACCTACACTTACATTATAAGCATTATTTTGCACCAAGCTGTTAAAAGTAGAACTTTCTAGACATCCCGCTCAGTGGTAAGCCGTAAAATGTAGCTGGCTTATTGGACCACTGTTTTACAATGTTATTCGTCGTGATTAAGGCGGGGTGCAAGAGGAATTTACAATGTTCTACTATGTTATGGTGTCGGTATGTTGACCGTGAACTTACGTGTGGTATACAACAAAGTAATAATTGAGAGCGGAAAATGTTTGCTTCGGTGAGTGGTTTTAATTACTAGTAAATTAAAAGTTTATTGCGACGGTCCTATCTGGATTAACGTTATATGGTCCCATATATTCTCTAGAAGATGTTTTCAATATATTTACAGAAATGGCCAACGAGGAAATTTAAACATGCACCATGAAACATGACAAGCACAATTATCATCATCATCAACACATATAATATTTATCACTTATGGGCCAAGCTTTTTTATGGACGAGTGGGAATGAGCTGTAGGCTCCATGTTAGCGCGTGTACGTAACAATAATAAATGAAAACAATGGAAGACCGCTTAGCTTTGGAAGTCCGTTGAAATTAAGGCTAATATTCGGGACCGTGTCTAAAATCGTATTAATAGTTAGATGCAAAATAAATAATCCGAAACTACGTCAAACAGAGTCAGAACAAAAACAGACGAATAGTTTTTATCCTGCGCGTTTCTTTAACACAATTAATGCGAGCACCATAAACTCGCAGACCGCAGTAGGTACACTATCGACTAGTCATACAAACCTGTAGTTTTCTACCGAACATTACATAATGACACAAATTCTTTACGTGACCTAAAGCTGTCCCGCGGACAGCAGCTATTCAATTCTTCTATTTGTTCTCTGTCAACTGTCAAGTCGCTTCAAAGCCCTGTCATGTTCTTTCAAAACACGCAGAGGTCGTTCTAGAACAGGTTAACATGCTAACATGTGTTGGGGTTATAGTGTGTTTCTGGCTAGGTATATATTAACATAACAAGTTTAGGGTATCTCAGAAATAAGGAACACTTTGAACCAATTCACGTATTTATTCCATTTTACACGTACAAGGCATCTCAGCAACCAAACTTGTAATTCGCCAACCAAACTTATATTTCGCCAACCAAACTTATATTTCGCCAACCAAACTTATAAACGCCAACCAATCTTATAAACGCCAACCAAACTTATAAACGCCAACCAATCTTATAAACGCCAACCAAACTTATAAACGCCAACCAATCTTATAAACGCCAACCAAACTTATAAAGGCTACCATAAGCCTCTAAACTTATAAAGGCTATCACAAGCCACCAAACTTATTATTATGAACTCAGTTTAAACGTATAGCGAAATAGCACTATTACTTCTCGCGCGTCCGCTCAGTTCGAACGCTCGACCCAGAATGTCCCGTCTCGCCAGGCATTGCCCTGAGTACCCCGCTCTGTCGTCAGAACGGCCGGCCGACTACCCTTTATTTTTGCATTTTTACTTATATTTATAGAAATCGTGTGGTTTTATTTAACGAAACCTTACACTCGACCATCCTGACGACGTGCATGTCCCCATGCACGCACCAAGTGGAACCTTACACTCGGCGAGACGAGACACTTCGCTTTAATCCATGACAAAATCAGTGTGAACTATATCATATAAATCAATTAAACATCATATTTTAAGCAATTACTTCATTCTCACCTGTTTATAAAATTCTTACTGTAAGTTTAGATATATTATTCCATATTTATTCCTTCATACATCAGTTAAACACATATATTATTTTTAAGTATCATAATTCACAATATCCGTATTGTAAGTACTACTACTATTTACTCGTATGTATACATTTACATTTCAATCCTTATTAGCCACATAATTACTAGATCACACGAGCAAATAAAGCAACAGAAAAAGAAACCTTTATAATAATGGCAATAGTATTTATTACCCGGATATTATGTCATCCCTGGATTCAGATTGTCTACATCGACTGCCGGGTTCCTGGAAAACGCGTCAACGTGACCCATTTTTGTGCCTGCCCTATACTCCTCACTCCTTCCTCCGTCCTTTTCGCGTTCACTGTGCGACAGGCGGTAAGGTCTGTAGACCACCGGGAGCTGGTTACTTAGCTCTATTTTCATCTCTGCATCGTCATCTCATCTCTCTCTACGTATCCACCAGTAAATATAGTCGCCGTCGTTGCTCTAACGCTCGCAGCATCTGAAAGATCACATCAAGCAGACACCCTCTCTACAGCTTGGTCACCTTCGCTTCCTTTAGGAAAGTGCAACTCTGCGTCAATGTGCAAAAACTGCAGCTTGATTGCGTCTTTATAAATAGCTATGTGCGGTTGCTCGGTGTGAGTCTGTCACTAGATAAAAATATACACTGCATACATGAGCTATTCTTGAAATGGATACTTCGGAATCAAGCCTATTGCTCTATCATAGTCAATTATTATTTATCATTTGGCTTTATTACAGTTGAAGTTAAGTTTACATTGAAGTGAATTAAAGTTACAATAAAATTTTATATCTAAGTTTAGTAGCCAGTCCCTTGCTGCAGCCAATAATGACTAATTTAGCACTGACGTCATTCCTTGGAAAGTTGTCAAAAGAACTTTCAAATAACTTATGGATATAATGAATTCAGTTGATGGTTAGAAATATTAATAGGCTTTGAATTATTTAAATAGACTGTCATGGAATATTAACGCCGATCTTGAACTTGATATAATTTTCTTTACAATTTTGGTTTTATCTGGGACTAGGTCAACCTAGCGAGGCAGGAGGTTGGTACGCATAGACGCAAATATACAACACATCGCGTAATATGATGGGAAAGTTACGAAACATGTCGACTTCCTGTTCATCAAATTGGTAACAGTATCTTTAAGTTAGACATATTTATTTATAACAATAATAAATCAGCCTATATAAGTCCCACTGCTGGGCACAATATCAGGTCTCCACTCATGGATGAGAGAGAATATTTATATATTTATTTATTTTAGGTTATTTAATTTATATATTTTTTTTTTGTGTGTCTAACATAGCATTTTAACCTACTAACAAACAATGGAACCAGTTTTCCGAAATAAATGATCTGATGTAGGTTATTCCAGTAACTGATTGTCCAGTATTCGGCACGAAACGCATTTACTCCGTCGATTGAAATATTTAATAAAGCTGAGCCTGTCGAATGCACTACATTATTTATATTGGAAAACCATTAGCTCACAAAACAACAGATATAGAAATAGGATAACAACAGATATATAAATAGGAGGCCAATTATAGGTTCTCACAAATAGCAATTTATAGAAGTTAATATCATGATAGAAGTATATACTGTTGTCCATTGAACTAGACTAATCAATTACATAAAGTATTAAAGTAGTAAAAGAATAAATAATGAATTTATCTGAAGGATAATAACTAAATCAGTAACAAAAACAAGAAAACCAAGAGGAAAGGGCAAGCTCACTTAAAGAATTTACGCGATGAAATACGCCCTTTCGATTGGGTATTTGTATTAAACTCATCAATATCATGCTCTCTCGACAGCCCGTCAAGGGCTCTGCCCGCGTGAATAAGGAAGCTATTACACCTGTAATTCTTTGCTACGGCTGCGACGCTGCGAGCCCGCACTCGTCCGGGCGCGACCATTCCTGTGCACGCTCGTGTTGCCGCGGCTACGGGTACGCCTTGTGTGCGACCGTCCGCGAGTAGGAGTTCTCAGACCCCGGTGACGTTCACTCCCTCCACTCATTCTGTGCACGCTCGTGTTGCTGCGGCTACGGGTACGCCTTGTGTGCGACCGTCCGCGAGTAGGAGTTCTCAGACCCCGGTGACGTTCACTCCCTCCACTCATTCTGTGCACGCTCGTGTTGCTGCGGCTACGGGTACGCCTTGTGTGCGACCGTCCGCGAGTAGGAGTTCTCAGACCCCGGTGACGTTCACTCCCTCCGCTCATTCTGTGCACGCTCGTGTTGCTGCGGCTACGGGTACGCCTTGTGTGCGACCGTCCGCGAGTAGGAGTTCTCAGACCCCGGTGACGTTCACTCCCTCCTCTCATTCTGTGCACGCTCGTGTTGCTGCGGCTACGGGTACGCCTTGCGTGCGACCGTCCGCGAGTAGAAGTTCTCAGACCCCGGTGACGTTCACTCCCTCCGCTCATTCTCTGAAACTTGTCGCAAATTTTACATATTCGCTCTACATATCAACTCTACATATTGACTCTACATATCGACTCTACATATCGACTCTACATATCGACTCTACATATCGACTCTACATATCGACTCTACATATCGACTCTACATATCGACTCTACATATCGACTCTACATATCGACTCTACATATCGACTCTACATATCGACTCTACATATCGACTCTACATATCGACTCTACATATCGACTCTACATATCGACTCTACATATCGACTCTACATATCGACTCGACATATCGACTCGACATATCGACTCTACATATCGACTCTACATATCGACTCTACATATCGACTACATATCGTTGTTCAACCCTTTTCATGGCGCGACCCCCTTAGAGTAAGAAAATATTTTACGACCCCCCACTGCCCTGTTCTTAAATTATATGTTCTATTTTTACAAATATTTAATCCCTACATGTTTTAACTAACAAAAGTATGCAGCCGCGACCCCGTTCAAGAAGCTTCGCGACCCCCAGGGGGGTTCGACCCACAGATTGAAAATCACTGGTCACTAAACGATACATGAATAACGGATGGAATGGAATAAAAGCACGGGATCAAAATCAAATCGGTAATACTCGTACCAAAATTATGATTATTATGCTGTGTAACTGCCTTTTTGAAGAAAGAAAATAATGTACAAGCGCAAAATTAAAATAAAATCAAATGATATCTTCACTTCACACACATAGTTATAATTTGAAATTATGGTAGTGAAACAAGAGTATTTAGGTAATGTAATGTCCACTTTCAAATTAACTAACAAGAATTATCCATGATTATCATTTTGAATTTATCACGCAACTTGATGTGCTTGCTAAACCGTAAAACGATAACTAATTTGAATGCTACTTATGTGTAACAATTTGAAAAAGAAGGTAATTCTTCCTAGATTATTAAAGACTATATAGCGAGTCTAGCGACCCGCCCCGGCTTCGCACGGGTGCACTGCTTATAGGCACGCGCCGCCGGCCCTCCGCCCGGTACCGCCGCAACCGCTATGTCCCTGCATTTTAAATCTGAAATATCTTTGAAACTATTAATTTATATTACATGCAGTAAAGGGCCATATACACTTAGGTAGGTGTGTTTCTAAAAATTACTTTGTTTCATACTACGTAGTGATTCATAATTCATAATTCATTTATTGTTTGCAAACCATGGTATTACAAGATATTACAAGGGTATTAAGTACAGCATGGACCCTGTTAGGGCAAAGCAAAACTTAGAGTTAACTTAACCTATAGAATAAAAATATCAAATACTAACATTTCCTAAAAAAAAAAATAAAGTATTAATTGCCATCGTAGCTTTTCCTTTTTTTTTTTATGTTAACAATGGTAAAAGTATTTATTTGTTATTTCTAGGTTACATGTTCATATATTCATTGATGGTGTAAAAAGCTTGTAACAACAGGTAATTTTTTTTTTTTTTAGTTTAGTAACAAAACTTCTCTTCAGTTGATATGTGTCTCGGTAAGTTATTATATATTTTTATCGACATGGAATGTGGTCCCTGTGAGATCATTTGAAGTTTGGCTACAGTTTTGGATCAGATTCTTTCTGAGTCGCAAATTATGGATTCCTTTAATCATATCCTTAGTGTGGGTGTAAAGGCTAGGGTGTTTCCGCACGAATTTGCACGTCTCAAGAATATACAAGGATGTCAGTGTTAGTATGTTTAGTTTTACAAAATGAGGTCTACATGATTCGTCATTTCGTATATTACTTAGGATCATAATGCATCTTTTTTTTATTAACAATAATTTGGGAACATCAGTACTAAATCAGTATAAACATGTGTAGGCGTGTACTTACAGGAACTCGTTATCCCACTTCTGAGATTTAGGCTATCTCAGAAATAAGGAACACTTTGAACCAATTCACGTATTTATTCCATTTTACACGTACAAGGCATCTCAGCAACCAAACTTGTAATTCGCCAACCAAACTTATATTTCGCCAACCAAACTTATATTTCGCCAACCAAACTTATAAACGCCAACCAATCTTATAAACGCCAACCAAACTTATAAACGCCAACCAATCTTATAAACGCCAACCAAACTTATAAACGCCAACCAATCTTATAAACGCCAACCAAACTTATAAAGGCTACCATAAGCCTCTAAACTTATAAAGGCTATCACAAGCCACCAAACTTATTATTATGAACTCAGTTTAAACGTATAGCGAAATAGCACTATTACTTCTCGCGCGTCCGCTCAGTTCGAACGCTCGACCCAGAATGTCCCGTCTCGCCAGGCATTGCCCTGAGTACCCCGCTCTGTCGTCAGAACGGCCGGCCGACTACCCTTTATTTTTGCATTTTTACTTATATTTATAGAAATCGTGTGGTTTTATTTAACGAAACCTTACACAAGGGATAAGTAATCCGATCAATGAGGAGTTTTGTTTATGGGGAAGAATAAACATGGTCTGTCTCCTATACTTAATTAAAAGCACGTATGAACCAATATACCCAACGGTTCTAGGTTTTATACTCAACGGAATTGGCAAAATAATTGACAATAGTTTAATTAACTACAAACCAAATTCACAACTAGTACCTAAGTTTAACAAAGTGAAGTTTGTTTTATAATATAATGTTGACAATACGTAAACGAACACACGGGGTAGTTACACTAGTTACGTATTGAACAATAATATTGCACCGCTTAATGATGCTGATTGGATTGATATGAACATAAAATTATTAAAATGTTATTGATATTATTCGTAACTTTATGTAGCATTTCTCAGATTAATTCATCCTTCTACGTTGGTCGAACCATTACCATCATTTTCAAAATTGAATTATACAGAAAACAGGGAAGTTTTTGTATAGGTCAACGCCCTCATTGATCGGAGTATAAGGTTATATGTGTCACACACCATTAACATAACAAAGGGAGCAGACTGGGCTCATTCAAAACTCGCGTGTCCGAATATCATCGGGACAAACGACCTTCGTCCCGCCTCGTCGCCATTTTTAGCTTAAAGGAAATGTGTCATCGGCTCACACAAATGCAGTCGATTTTAATCGATTCAGGGGCGTATTATCGTATTGTCGAATAAATTGACAGCGTTCAATATTGTATTGGTACTCAAGTATGCATTCCATGATACTAAATTGACTACACTTGTATTTATAAACGTTTGTATCGTCTTAAATCCTGAACAGAATTCTGCTGAGAACTCAACTCCTGGAATTAGGCTCTCTTAGGCTTGAATTGGAACCACATATCTAGAATATAATCTAGAAATGAAACTCTTCTGACGATTGATACACGAACATATTTAATTAAAATTCTGCTAATAGTTTGAATGGCTCATACGGTATCAATTGCCTTCGAGTGTCTCTGACGGATCATGACTTTATATTAAGAAAAAGTTCCTGTGTGATATGTTTTGGTTAATTAGTGTTTTTTTTACCCCCGATGAAAAAAGAGGGTTGTTATAAGTTTGACGTGTATATGTGTCTGCCTGTGGCATTGTCGCTCCGCTAACGGTTTTTTTGTCCGAAAGCTGACGTGATCGAGATGGTTCTTAGCTACGTTTTCGATTAGAAATGAAAATGTCGGGGATTATTATCAGATTCACTAATTTCAACGCTGATGTTTTTTTGTAATGCTGGTCTAACTGCTTGATTTATGCAAATATTTCCGATCTCCTCTATGAAAAACCTTTACTCGCACAGAAAACACTTGAAAACCTAAACAATTTTCCTTTGTTTACTTAACAGGCACTCAGCTAAGTACGATATTTACAAATGTCCAATCAACGTTAAGGTTCAGTAACTCCCGAGGAAATAGCACTAATCGTTACAGCAATTTGCTAAAAGCATTTTCAAATCTGGACACGCACGCGAAGCTCGGGACGAAATGTTCTAGAACTTCTAGATCGATATCAAGTTCTTCTATATTTAGTGTTCAGTGTTGCTACATCGAGTCTTAAAACAATATCAGTTTAAGTTAGTATAATTTGGTATAATTTAACCAGAGGTGCGTGACTTCGTCGTATTATTTTGTTCCTCAATATCCTTCTTTCTGTTCTTTAACATACTTACTTCGGCAGAATATCACTTATCAGTGCTTGCTTCTCTGTAGCTCACGAATGGACCATAGGTTCTATAGTAGCGTGTTTCTATCTCCAGTTATTTAGTATTCAACTCTTCAGTCAATGTTATTCTAAGTACAGAAATTGCTAGATTTGAATGATCATGTATGTATCTTAAAGTAGCCTACCCTTGATATGCCGTCGATAAATATTGGAAAAGCATTTACCCCGCCCGATCACCGTCGAGATCGCATCGCAGTTCGCTTGTTTATTCAGTCTGGTATTTAGCTCGCGACAGTCAAGTCGTCTAACCTAAACGTTGCAGCGAAACGTGGGAACAGAGAATTCGCAAGTGGCCGAGATGGTATCGGTCTGAAGGCCAGGCAATAGGTAGATTTACTGGCTGCGATTACCGTTATTTAGCTCGTTAGTTTAGTTTCTAGTTCTGTCTGATTATATTTGCAAATGCGTGACACATTAAAGGACGAATCTAAGGTACCGCTAGCGTCCTACTGGTACAACTACCGCATGGCTCGATTTGTGGCTTGTTTATATTCGGCATTTGGTCGGAATCGGCAGATGAACTCTACGTTCAACAACGTCATGCTTGTCTTGTAGGTAACTTTTGAATCTAATAGGTATTATACATGCGAAAGTAACTCAGTCTGTCTGTCTGTAACCTTTTCACGCTTTAATCGCTGCACCGACTTAGATAAAATTTGTAATTGACATAGGAGATTTTTTATCCCGGTAAGTTTGTATGGTACAGGTACAATATAAACG
Organism: Epinotia brunnichana; assembly: GCA_963854355.1. NCBI lineage: Eukaryota > Metazoa > Arthropoda > Insecta > Lepidoptera > Tortricidae > Epinotia > Epinotia brunnichana. Next base: position 10,532,621 of record OY977956.1, read on the forward strand.
GACGAAGTAGCGGGCAGAAGCTAAAAAAATTAAAATTGTAAATCACCCCTACACAAAAAACATGGCTAAACACTGTTTAGACAGACAAGACTTGATTTAAAAAAAAAACCGCACTCAAATCATTTCATCCGTTTGAGACCTACGATGCCACAGCCCTCGTTATCGTCAGGAGTAAAAAAAAGCGGCCAAGTGCGAGTCGGACTCGTACATGAAGGGTTCCGTGAATTAAATTGCGGTTTACGATTTATGACGTATTACGATTTACGACACATTTTACCACTTTGGAAGTGTCTCTCGCGCAAACTATTCAGTTTAGAAAAAAATGGTATTAGAAACCTCAATATCATTTTTGAAGACCTATCCATAGATCCACGTACCTATGGGTTTGATGAAAATGTTTTTTTTAAGTTTCAGTTCTGTGTATGGGGACCCCTAAAACTTAATGTTTTTTTTCGATTTTTCGGTTCACCGAATACATCTACTTACCAAGTTTCAACAGTATAGCTCTTATAGTTTCGGAAAAAAGTGGCTGTGACATACGGACGGACAGACAGACAGACAGACATGACGAATCTACAAGGGTTCCGTTTTTTCCATTTGGCTACGGAACCCTAAAAACAGTTGTTACATAATGTGTTTTAAGACCGTTTAGCTAATGAGCGAAATCATAATTAAAATGGCGTAGACGACTTAAGATACAAAGAACTGAATTACACTGAATCACCTCCGCCAGGTGACAATTCGCGCATTTCCGTTTTCGCAAGCTCCTTTGAGACCTCTGTTCTGCCTTGCATGATGAGAACGACGTAACCGCGGAGAATTACGTTGTAAGATACTCTCTTTTCCGTCGAGGCGTAAACAGGTACGCTCTAATTATGGCGTAATGAGTTCGTCCGTACGTTTGTACATTTTATTCGGTTGAGATTAAATTGTGGAATGGGAATGACACAGATTTAGAAATCCTAGTAATTATTTTGTTTGATTCAAACTGTGTCCGGCTGTCAGAGGTATGACTGAACATGTGCGTGGATAATTATTAGCGAGTGCTAATCACAATTTCGTGAAACGTATAAAATTTCATGACATTCAGCAATAGGATTACAACGTGTCCGAATTTTAAAGTATTCTCGAATGTTTTTACAAGGCTTTCCCTGTCGGCACGAGTTAAAATTAGAATATCAAAGTAACATCAACCTTCAAATGACTACACTTAACATAACGGCGTGCTTATGGACGCAAAAAATAGGCGAAAGTGTGCCGAATAAACCGACAAAAAACGATCGATATCGATACGTATAGAACAGTCTCGTTTGGCACGCCATCGCATCGCATATGTTTTAGACGTAGAAAATAAGTTTCTATCAAAAATTTAATTTGTCATGATTTTATTGCCAACTGTACTTTTCTGTTTCTTAACGAGCCCAAACTTAACGGGGTTATGTCGGTTAAGTATTGAACTCCCATGGCGACCTTCTGTCTCCATCATCAAATCAGCTCGACGGTACCATAATATTTAATTGTCTTCCAAACTATAGTTATACCCAAAATTTCAGCTCAATCGGTTGAGGTTAACTGGAACAAAATTCAGTTGCAAGATTTGTCCCACACGAAGAAACTAACAAACAAAGGAACAGGTCAATTTAAATAAAAGCTTGTAATAAATACAGATACAGCAAAAGATCACAAGTGTGACCATATTGAAATTGATTACTACGCTACTTCCATTTGAGTATACATTAGAATTCATCATATTGATGCGGAAACAGTAGATTCTAATGAATGACGTAGTATAAATAGGAAAAATGGTATTGTCAATGGACAATAGAGATATAGAGAATCTAGAGAAATGGTGTCGTGCATGGGGACCGGAGTTGATTGGTATAGATTGGAACTTCCCTATATTTATTTTTATTGTATCGACAACAGTATGTTGAGGCTTTCTGCTTTATAATCGACTTCGATAAAAAAAGTTCTCGCAACTGTCGTTTTTCATTAACAAGTAGGTAATTAACCGACTTCGAATTCTGCATTTTATTTGGATGTTTGAATCCCCTGAATGTTCCTATTCTGTAACTCGTTTAATTGCTTTCCGAAACCATCTGATCTGGTCGGATCAGTGGAAGTCGTAATTTTTTTTTACCCCTACGGAAAAAAAGGGGTGTTATAAGTTTGACGTGTCTATCTGTCTCTGTGTATGTGTGTCTGTCTGTCTGTGTTTGTGGCATTGTAGCTCTTAAACGAATGGATCGATTTGAATGCGGTTTTTTTTATCAGTTCAGCCGTTTTTGATATATTGAACTTTGAAATTAAAATGTCGGGGGTTTTTCAACTTTTCTAAGTTGTATGTGAATGCGGTGTCGTTGGTTGGTTGAGTCGTCGTATTTCTCATAATCGCGTAAGCGTACGCGTACGTAAATACTCGTAGGCTATAATCGAAAAACTTGATTTAATTTGTTAAATGAATACTTTGATCAATAGTGGCGGTTGTAGATTCGACACCTAGTTGGAGTACTGCTTTCGTCGATACATACACACAATCTCTAATTGTGTGTATGTATCGACGAAAGCGTGACGGCTCGTTTCGGGCTGTCCTCATGCAAATTCGTGCTGGCGCAGATACTTAAAGGTCAGAGGATAAATGCTTACCTGTGAACCAATTGGTAATTTTCTGAGAACCCAGCTTCAAAGTTTGCAGAGACAGTCAAATGCATAAACGTTTTAGATTTTAAGATTGGCTTTACTTTGGCTACTTTCAACGAATCTGGAAACGTACCATGTTCCAGGCATTTATTAACACACTAAGTTATTACAAGCTTTTATTTACTTTCATCTGTCCCGTTGTCTGTCTGTCTATATGTCTGTAATCAAATCTTGCAAGTTAAATTTGACCCACTTCCCGGTTTCCGATTGAGTTGAAATTTTGCATGCATATGTATATCGCATGACAATGCAATATTATGAAACATGCAGCTGATCTGATGCTGGAGCTGGAAGGTGGCCATAGGAACTCCGCAATAAAACGACACAACCCCATTTAGTTTTCGTCTCAATAAGTAGTTGATGATGGTATGCAGAAAAGTACAGTCGGCAATAAAAGCTTGTACCAAAAATGAAATTTTTGACATAAACTTATTTTATTTATGATATACTGTTTTACGCATTTGATACAGTAGTTGTGATTTTATCTATACCCGATATACCCATGACATTGAGACGATTCTAGCGAGCCCAAACTCGACGGGGTTGCGTCGGTTAAGTAGGTACTGAATTCCCATGGTCACCTTCTATCTCCCTCCATCATCAGATCATTTCAAATAATAAAGATTAAAAAAACAAAAAAAATAGAGATCAGCCGTACCATAATATTGAATTGTCATCCAAACTATACTTATACCCAAAATTTCAGCTCAATCGGTTAAGGTTAACCAGTTAAGTTCAAAATTCAGTTCAAAGATTTGTCCCACACTAACAAACTAATTAACAACCGAACAGATCACTTTAAATAAAAGCTTGTGTGAACAGTTTCTCTTGATGGTTTGAGTCCCATTTGGGTATTCGAACCTGATAAATAAGTATGTACCTATAGAAGCGAGTGTGATGAATACAATTTGTGCAGATGTTTATTTTGCGTCTAACGATTTGTTTGGCTTTACCATTATACCAATTCATTGATACAAATTATAATGAGCAATATTGCAACTCTGTTCATGTTGAAATTGTCTGCTTTCAACTCTCTAGGGGCAGCGGAAAGTTGAAACGGCTGCGTTGTCTGAATGGGTTACCTATTTAATATGCAAAGGTAATGTTTTATTAGGTTCACGTTGTGTATTTATGCTGATTGCCGTTGTTTGTATGCATGAGGTTCATTTATTTTGCGCTTTTCACTCGAACGCTAGAGATCCCATTCCGGCGTTTATTTCTTATTGGAATAACACGTATTCATCTTGAATCTTTATGCGCTATCACATAGCAGAAAGTGTGTTTTTAATTGAACTTAAATTGAATTTTTAGTTCCAAAATAGAGTTTTTTACGAAATGGTCGTAATGGTTGGACACGAGACTTCTATTTCACTCACTTGACACCTATCTGATTCACAATGCGCCGAACACTGCTGGATCAACTAGCAACGACGGTACATAGCAAACATCACTGCTTGTCTATGCAGAACTGCACGGCTAACCCTCAGTGTCACATGACATTAAGCTGTTGAGATAGCAGTAGCTGGACTAATGAACAAACTTAATGGCAATGAACAGTGAGTACAAGTATGCGATTCACAGCCTTGCTCGACTCGCCTCACTACTCTTTCTTAGTAGGTATAAGCATCATCACCTCCACCTGACAGATAACCGATCGGTCTAGGTATGTGTGTGTCTATCCACTATGCTCTACGATTTGTATCTACTATTAGTTTTATCGATAGAGCAAATTGAACTATTTTTCTCCAATTTGCTATACTCGTTCTAACGATATGGCAAATTGGAGGAAAACAGATCTACTGGTATTTCAACAGCTTTGACGGAGCCTGCTGCTGCTATTTCTGGTCTGCTTGCTGTTCGGGCATCTGGAGAAGGAGATACCTAACAAACCTAACCTACCTATCTTTTACCATAGAAAATAGAAGTGGAGATATACATATTCGCAAATCCTATTTACTTAAATGCGCCAACTATGTGAGTGGTTAGAGCAAATCGATCTGTTTTCCTCCAAATTGCTCTATCGTTAACTAGTATAGCACATTGGAGAAAATTAGTTCAATTTGCTCCATCGATAAAACTCGTAGAGCAAATTGGAGGAAAATGTCCAATTTGCTCTATTATTACAAGTTTTATATTAACTTGCACTGTTCGTATGTATGTAAATATGTAAGTAAGTTGTCCGTCAAAATTTGCAATCAATTTTTCAGTCACTTCCCGTTATCCGATTAAGCTGAAATTTTGCATGACAATGCAATATTATGATGACTTGGAGCTGATCTGATGCTGGAATTGGAAGGTGGCTATAGTAACTCCGCAATAAAACGACACAACGCCATCGAGTTTGGGCTCGTTAGAATTGTCTCAATGAGTAGTTGATGATGGTATGCCGTAAAGTACAGTCGGCAATAAAAGCTTGTACCAAAAATGAAATTTTTGACAGAAACTTATTATTAGAAACAAATCGTAGAGCAATAGAAAAAGAGTAAATGAATTCATATTCATATTCATTTATTCGTTGCAAGCATGGTATTCACAGGATGTTCTTAAAATCGAATTAGTACAGACATGGACCCTACAAGGGTGTAGCAACATATTTATGTACTAAGCTAACCTAAACTAAACAACATATATTTATAGAATCAACATTTGATATATATATAATTGGGGTGCATGTAAACCCAAATAAAAGCAAATATTTAAATTAAGATTTGTTAACATGTACTCTGTTGGTGTCCCGTACAACTAAATAAAAATAAAAATAAAATTATATATAAGAAATGAAGTAATATTCAACACCTTTGTCAATAAACTAAAAACGTACCTCATTACTGAATGCCCATACACTCTGCAGGAGTTCATGGGCCATTAAATTTTAATAATTTAATAAGTAGAGCAAATATAAGTAAGAAGGAAGTGTTATAAATATCTTTTGTTATCTAACGTGTAGATATTTTATTTTTATTTTTATTTGCTGCGGAATTTTGTTGTAGCTTCTGATGGACATAGCGTAAGGGCCTTTACTGAACATTGTTAGCTTGGCGGGAACTGCTTGAACTATTTTGTTGCGGTGACGTAGGTTGTGTGCGTGAGAGTTGGGGGGTTATCAGGTTTGGGATATAAGTTTTGATATTTACGAACGAATTTGCAGGTTTCCAGTATATACAAAGATGTGAGGGTCAGAATTTTTAGTCTAGTGAAATGGTATCTGCAACTCTCTTCTATATAAAATTATTAATAATAAGTTAGACTCTGATCTCATTTGTAACAGTTTCGAGTATATTCTAGACCAAGTCGCAGTCCTGCTCAGTTTCTATCACCAGTAGCTTCCAACAATGTCACCCTACACAGTCCCCTGGCTCGTATGTGTACATGCTACAATAATATCTGTAATAATATTGATATATTCCATTTAAGTTTCAATTTTAAGACTTGTGTTGCAAAATTGTCCCATAGATAGATATGTTTATTTTTACTACACGATCTCATTAATGTACTGTACAGTTCCCGGCAAACAACTTGAACATGCGGGACGAAGTGGGGGGTAGCTCGCACGTACAATTCGCCTTTGCGCAGGCAAGGTCATTTGCGCACGAAGTTTGCCGTCTACTGTATAATATCAAATACTTAAGGCGCTGTCAACACCAAAAACGCGCACACTGTCTATTTGTATCGGAGTAAGCGAGAGCGAGTGTTACTTGAGCGGCCTGGTTTTAGACGAAAATAATGAATAAAAATTGAAATAAAAAAAAGTGTGGATTATTTGTGAAATATGGCTTATATTGCAGACCCATACGTCAAAAAAATAAGGACATAGAACCGTTTAAGATGATTTTAAGATCAATTTTTGCAATTATTTTCTATCTAGCCGATTTCATCCAATTATGTTTCGAGTCCGTCTACGGTCTTGGAAATATGATTAATTTTAACTTATATATTTTTTGATGTGCTAGAACAAATAGTTTTTCTTAAACAACTGCTTAAATATTATCAATTTCAACCAATTTGGTCTTGTCAGCTTCTTAAGTTAGTTTAAGTTAATTACAATAAGTTAGACTCTTGCTCAATTATCTCATTTCGATTTGTTATTTTAGTAGCTAGTATTTTGTGCTTGGTTGTTATAGAAATGTAAATTTAATATTATTTTCTTAGAACTATGCCAATTATGTGTATAATAATTTATATTTTGTTACATTACCTAAATAAATAAATAGTGGATATCACCTGGTGTATGAGTAAGGTCGCCAGAGCTCCCGAGCCTGCGTTGTGTTGAGAGTGGAAGACTGGGATTCGTTTCTAGCTATCAACACAATGAATCCTCTATCTTGTCTTAACTCTTCTGGAGTCGCAATCGTCTATAGGCTTTTTTGCCACTGTTTAGTATGTACATAACATGCTTAATCATAGTTCAAACTTGTACTGGTTGGTCTGAAATTGTCGCTAAGCGTTGTAAATACTAACCCGGTAACGAGCTGACGACGGATAGCTTTGACATAGTCTAAGATAGTCCGCAGCAGGAGACTCGATTTAAAGATAATGCCGCCGCTGGAGTTCTCTTAAATGCATTTCCTGAAGCGAGCGGGCTCGAATCGAATTCCGGCCAACCGTGAAGGGTTGAGACAAAAGTCGTACTCGTATTAAGGTGGTGGCTTTCGGGTTTACACTTATATTGTTTGTTTGACGCAAATCCTGGGTTTATTAGGTAACAATTTTTTGCCCGCGACTCCGTCCGCGTGGAACTCGTTTATATCGCAGCTCCATACAAACTTTCACCCCCTATTGACCCCTTTAGGGAGGATGTCCTTCCCCTATGTCCTTCCCCGGGATCTCTATACCAAATATCATCTAAATCGGTTCAGAGGTTTAATCGTGAAGAGGTGGCACTAAGACAGACACACTTTAGCATTTATAATATTAGTACCATGGAAAGTATGGATTTATATCCGGAGTTATGTCTCAAATGTTACTATTTAGTAACATTTGAGACAAACATGTGTTAGAAAAATGATTATTAAAAAAATCTGGACAGATTAGCATACAACACTTTTATTTTCTTAATGTCTTTCGGATGCCTAATATAAGTATTTATTGTAAAAACCAGACAAGTGCAAGCTTGACAAGTTGACAAGTCAGTCCAGAAAGGTTCTGTACATACTTTCATACACCATATCAGTCAGGACACTATTAATTCTGAAAAATTCTTAAAAGCGCATGACATGAAGTTACTGTCATTGGTACAGCGCCATCTATCGGTACCTTTTTAACCCCCGTCGCAAAAAGGGGTTGTTATAAGTTATACCTACGTGTCTATGTGTCTGTCTGTGGCATCGTAGCTCCTCTAAACGAATGGACCTATGATACTACTACAACACAACACCATAACAACAACGCGTGCGTACTCATAACAACTTGCAACCTATAGTATTTGTTTTTCAACGATATGTATGCGATATTTTAACCGATTTTGATTTATATTTTTATCTGAAATAAAACTCAATATAAACTCGAACCTCTGGGAAACGAACGTATTCATATGAGCTCGAATGTAATAACTACTAACATATAACTACCTATACAGTGCCAGTATATAGCTGTACCATGTAAGCCAACGTTAAACGTAAAATGCAGACGGTACTGCAGCTAATTCACTAAGGCACGTGCTCGCCCGCCAGCCGTCACGATCGCAATGACCGCCTAATGTGTGTTGTTCGCTCGCCCTGCCATTCCAGACGAACTGGCACAGCCTGCAATTTAAGTGGAGTTCGACATTACTGACTCGTGTAAACACGGCTTTTTGAATTTCGCCTTTGGAAGCGGACATGTGAATTTCTGTAATCAGTGTAATAGATTCTCTTTGAAGTCGTAGGTAGGAGCGCGAGCGAAAAATCTTTGCAGTGAAGGAAATCGCTGCAATTTTATTTTGAGATAGCTGAAATGACGGTAATCGAATTCCCAAAACACTTGTTGAAGTGGACGTGAAAAATACTACATATTTCATTAAATTAACCCAACCCTTTTAGTACAAGGAACAGCAGAAAAAGTACACACACAAAATGGGAGCATCTTCCCAACACTTTTAAGAAGAGTGCTAAGAGTCATATAAATGTACGATGTTGCGGCGTTTCACAGCGCGGTGCTACACAACACAAGTTATGTAGATTGGACAGACGCATCGTGGCGCATTATCTGAAATTACATTCGCTCGTCGAGACTGTGCAAAGGCGGTGCTTTTTGTTGTTTTTGTGCCATTTCTTGGGAGTTCTCACGTTAGTACAGTTTAGTGTGGTTTCACTAACGGTATTGGTCTTTGGAGTCTTTTTGAAAGCCATATATTCTGCCCTCCTAATAAGCCAAATGGCGCTATCTCAAAATAATATGTCGCTGTAAGTTATGTCAATTGACTTAGATTTTAAATTACATGTTCCAATGACATTTCATTTTGAGATAGCGCCATTTGGCTTAGGAGCGCAGTATTAACTTCACCTGTAAGTATGTAACGCTCGTTCCTTTTTTCCCGTATAATTTTCAATCATTAAATCATTGTCACCCGAACGGTAGTTTAATCTAGAAGCTAAAACTTCATAAAAAAAAAACAATTTCATAAACCAATCTATAAACTCTTGTGTCCCATTATTAAATAATTTACTTTCAAAACAAAGTTTTAACCGACTTCAAATCAGTACTCCGCCAATCCACATTAACATTTCCACATTTTTATTCCAATTTACCACATGAACTGATTTCCGAGAGCAAATGCGTTGATTTTTAGACCAATAAACCAAATCGCTGTATGTGGGCCGATAATATTTGAGGACTTCCGTCGATTCCTCAAGGATGTCAGAATTACCTTTGCTTGGCACTTCATTGTTTGCTATTTCAACGGAATCATATCAGAATATGTGACGTACTTATATAGTTTGAAGTACATCATTGAGAAGTTCCACAAGCCATCTGTGGTCTTCATCATCACTTCCACTTCACCAAATTTATTATTTCCGGGTGTAAATACACGAGTTATAATAGAAAATATCGAAATAATTGCACGCGTGCCTAATATATTTGAGGAGTTCCCTCAATTTCTCATGGTTCCCATCATCCAACTGGGGCTTTGGAAACAATGGGACCAATCTGGAAGCATATACTTTCAATTAAAAAAAGAATTGTACGTATCGGTTCATAAATGACGGAGTTCTGAGGTAACAAACATGAAAAAAAAAAATACATCCGAATTGAAAACCTCCTCCTTTTTTTTGAAGTCGGTTAATTAAGAGTAATAAACAGTCAGTGTCACCACATGGATGACAAGTATACATACGTACATACGTATACATAAATAATAATAAAATAAAATAAATATTACGGGACAATCTTTACACAAATCAACCTAGGCCCACGGTAAGCTCAATAAGGCTTGTGTTGTGGGTACTAGGCGATGATATATATAATAGATAAATGCATATAGATACTTATATACATATATAACATACATAACTCAGGAACAAATATTCGTGATAAACACACAAATAAATACGTGTGTTTAAGTTTATTAACGTAAGACCTATGAATTTTTCCCGCCAAAGCTTTGCGCCAAAAAATTGGGGTGACCATACATTCCGTGGATGTTACTGTTAACATTATCATCACGTTTAATGAAGTAACCAGTGATCTAATTACATGAGACCTCATCCATGGAAATCTGTTTTGGCTGGAAATTAATATTTTTCAACTCCTGATCACAGATTGAAAATAATCGGTGGTATATGTATAGTCAAAATTATCTACACAAATCCTTATTCCCTTGACATAAGATTCCGTATGTAGATAATTTTAAGCACCTAGGCCCGCGTACCTAATCATATCTTGCTATAATCGGTTTACACCTCAGAGCATAGAATACTAGGGAGAGGACAAGCCGCCGGCGGCCGTGTCGCAACTGTATGCTCAATGGGCATACACTGCCATACTGTGCACGCGTGCTGATCGCAGAGAATATTACGTTTTTTCCCAAAATGCCTGATATGATGCGCGTTTATTGTCAAATAAGCGTGTAGGTATACAAGAGTGTGTGTTTTAGATGTGTGCGTGCTTTGTCTTGTCAATTACTTGGGCGTTGTGTGGGTTAATGTACTTGCGACAGGCTCACTCTATACAAATCGGCCGCCATGTCCGATCTCCTTATATTCATACATCTGTGGTTTTCACCCACTTCCATCGGTCTTATTGATTTGACGCTTTGCAGATGACAAAAAAATAATTTGGTATCATCAAGTTGAAATGAAATTATGAAGCCGGAAGATGGAATTAATTTACTTAGAAAGAAACATATATATTTGCTTGTCAATGAGGTATTTCACGCATTACTGAAGACTACATTAGAACGGTATTACGAAGAGTTTTAAAATAAAATACGATCCTCCCTGAAGTCCGTGGTAATTTCAGCAAAATGCCGGCATTGTTCTGCCGGGATTGCGGAGCGTGGTGTAACTTGGTCCTCGGGGACGTATTTTGTGTTATGCTGTCAGTTAATTGTGGATTTTTAGTTACGGGCTACTTATAGTTCTGGAGAGTGCGCGAACGGGAAAGTTTGGCGTCTTAGCGGGCTTAGGCTAGCTTTAAGCGTGTATTCTTGCTTAGACTGTTTATTCAAAGGCAGTGTGTAAGTGTATGGTCGACGTCAATTATACTTATAATCAATACATAGTATAAAACAAAGTCGCTTCCCGCTGTCTGTCTGTCTGTCACTATGTATGCGTAGATCTTTATAACTACGCAACGGATTTTGATGCCGTTTTTTTTAATAGATAGAGTGATTCAAGAGAAAGGTTTATATGTATAATACAAACCATACATGCATGTATTATACACATAAACCCGTGCGAAGCCGGGGCGGATCGCTAGTTACTTATATACTTTTGCACCTTGTTCCTTTGTGATAAGGCGAAAATGTGTACGTTGACGTCGCATGTACAACACAACATACGTATACAGTCTGACACACAATGCATATTTACTTATGACTCTTAGTATATCATTAAACCTGACTGACAATAATTTACTTTCAAAACAAAGTTTAAACCGACTTCAATTCAGTACTTCGCCAAGCCACATGGTACATGAAAATGTCCACATTTCCTTTCCAATTTACCACATGAACTGCTTTCCGAGAGCAAATGCGTTGATTATTACAGTAAAAACCCAAGTCGCTGTGTGTGGGCTGATAATATTTGAGAAGTTCCGCCGATTCCTCAAGGATCTCAGAATTAACACTTCATTAGTTGCTACTTCAACGGAATCATGTCAGAATTTTTGACGTACATCTTTGAGGAGTTCCATAATTCATCTGTGGTCTTCATCATCAGTTCCACTTCACCAAAATTATGATATCCGAGGGTAAAATACACGCGTTATAATAGAAAATACCGAAATCACTACACGCGTGTCTATAAAATTTGAGGGTTGCTCTCAATTTCCCTGGAATCCCATCACCAAATCCTGACTTGGTGACAATGAGACCACTGCAAACTTCCACCGAAAATTGGTTTGATCGAGATCTAGTAAGTAGTTTTTTTTTAATACGTCATAAATCGTAAACCGCAATTTATTTCACGGAACCCTTCATGTGCGAGTCCGACTCGCACTTGGCCGCTTTTTGAAGTCGGTTAAAAATAAAAATTTGCTTAGCACCAGTACCGAGTTTAAATTTCTCTGGAAATTCGACAGTTGTAAATACTTGTTATCAAATTAACAATTCAACAAAGCGCTTTCAAATGGCTTAGTCGTCGGGGAAACAGAATTGGAATACCAATTAAAAAGCAATACTTGTAACACAGCGCCACTTAGGCGTTCAAGTATTGTATAACGCTGCAGGGTATATAGAGTAATTTCCCAGTAGGCTGTGATGAATTTGATGATAAAGGCAGGGGCGAACAGGCCGAGACCGAAGCTATTTAATTAAAATATACTTTCGGGTAAGTAAGTCGTTAGAAGCTTGATTACCTACCATGGACAAGTTGATTAGATAATAGTACATTATGATACAAGTGAGGTATGTTGATCATTACACCAGAGGCGGAATTGTCACGCGAACCGCAGGTGAGCGTGATAATAGAGCCGAGGATGTAATTATCAAAGCTCACGCGTGTCATACGACGTTTTTCAACACATTTGCGAGGAAAAAATCCTTTTCATAAAATGAACATGTTACAGGCTCCTAAGTTGTTTCCTTTAGTTATTGATGACAACAGGTTTTTACTCACATATTTGTACATCTCCAAGAATGTACAGTGGCGTCAATTATATTTATCACTTTTCTATTCACTACGAGTCAACATTTTTAACAATAACCAAACACGCATCATCAATGTTTACAAATATTTGTGAAATTACCTATAATGGCGCGCTACTATTTTTTTTCGTGAAGTTCGCGCAGTGCGCCCGCAGCGAGGCTTAGATGAAATCACTAAACAGCCAATACAAAATAAAATAAATATTTTCTTATACAATATAAATGCATGTAAAATGTTATCAAAAGTAAATAGTTTTTCAACACATTTGCTCGTAACGTGCCTCTTATTGTGCCGCTTTTAGGCTCATAATCCTGGGTATTAAACACGCGTGTTTTATAACATTACGACACTCGTGTATCGTGTAGTTACGTTTATATCCCGATTAAGACACGTTGGCACCTTGCAGCAAGGTGTATGTATGGACTCGGCGCATTCTTAAATTGACCGGGTTATACAGGTTTGTTTTTAATTCTCGGCAAATGGATTCTTACTCGACTAAACAAATTAGATCATTCTTGTGAATTAATTGATTATTTCTTCTTGGATATGATATAGAAACGTTTCATTTAGTAAAACTATTTACTTTTGATAACATTTTACATGAATTTATATTGAATAAGAAAATAATTATTTTATTTTATATTGGCTGTTTAGAGATTTCATCTAAGCCTCGCTGCTGGCGCACTGCGCGAACTTCAGGCAAAAAAAATTGTTGCGCGCCATTATAAGTCATTTCACAAATATTTGTAAACATTGATGATGCGTGTTTGCAGGTTATTATTAAAAATGTTGACTCGTAGTGAATAGAAAAGTGATAAATAAATTTGACGCCACTGTACATTTTTGGAGATGTACAAATATGTGAGTAAAAACCTGTTGTCATCAATAACTAAAGGAAACAACTTAGGAGCCTGTAACATTTTCATTTTATGAAAAGGATTATTTCCTCGCAAATGTGTTGAAAAACGTCGTATGACACGCGTGAGCTTTGATAATTACATCCTCGTCTCTATTATCACGCTCACCTGCGGTTCGCGTGACAATTCCGCCTCTGATGTAGTGATCAACATAGCTCACTTGTATCACAATGTACTATTACTAAATGAAACGTTTCTATATCATATCCAACAAGAAATAATCAATTAATCCACAAGAAGGATTTAATTTGTTTAGTCGAGTAAGAATCCATTTGCCGAGAATTAAAAACAAACCAGTATAACCCAGTCAATTTAAGAATGCGCCGAGTCCATACATACACCTTGCTGCAAGGTGCCAACGTGTCTTAATCGGGATATAAACATAACTACACGAGTGTCGTAATGTTATTAAAAACGCGTGTTTAATACCCAGGATTATGAGCCCAAAAACTGTGCGAGACGCACCTATGACTGGCTCTGGGCTGGGTAGAATTGAAGGGAAATCCTGCACCTTCGGCGTTGGTCGTTACGGCTTAGCAGGAACTTGGTCGGGTCGGGGTTCTGAATTGAAAGGCTTGTTTACTTTTTCAAGTAATGTCACTTCGCTGCTACTGTAGGTACTGAATTTCATGGGGCCTGGCCGCCCAATTTATACTATCAAGTTACCTCGGCCGGACGCCCCTTCGCCCCGTATTTTTGGCGGGAAAGCGATTTGCGCGGGAAATTTTGGCGCGAAATGACATGTTCATTTATTACACTTCAATCTTACTCTAATACATTATTTACAGTGCTTATACCTATTTCTATGCTATTTATAATACATTATTACACGAGATCCCGCTCGTTCGGCGTCAAATGCATCTGAAACGCGGGGATTTTTTTTTTTTTTTTTTTTTTTTTTTTTTTTTTTTTTTTTTTTTTTTTTTTGAACCTGACTGTTGCTATGATAGGACGAACCCAATATAGCAGTCGAACTGCGTGGTTGGAGGGTAGCTTGGGGAAAATCCAAGGGGAACCTCCGGCACGACCACGCGGGAAGGGGTAAACACTGGAATACTCTAAAAGTTTGCGCTCCAGTGAGATTGGTTGAACGGTTTCAACCGAATCTGAGGTGTGAGTGGTGATGAACTACTGGGATTGCTGGTTCGCTAAAACCTACCCTAGCTGAGAAGAGTCCAGCAAGAAACTCAGCTAGGCCCGACATCGGTCGGGTTTGTCGGACTGACTCTACCCGGTATGCGGCGGTACCGGGACGAATATGGACTATAAGTGTCTGTGTTGTCGCGATCACGCGGTGGACGTCCCCGCCGGCGGGAACGCTGTAGTGTACGCGCTGAGTTGGACGCCGAAAGCGCAGCCTTCCATCTTTCGATGGACTCTGTGATTTCGTCGTCCGGATCCGTGAGTGTGTGCCTAGGACGCCGGACCGTGCGGCCCCTAATCAGTGAACGCCGAGTGACGACAGAGGGGGGAGGGACGGGAACGTAGTCAGCAGCCTTCCTAATTAACGGATTCCTATGGTGGGGAGCGTTGTCAAAATAACGTCTGGCAGCCTGCTTAAAGAAACCATACATGGTGCTAATCCCCATGTCGTGGTGCAGGCTGAGGTTCGATTGGTACCACGGGGCACCAGTCGCCCTACGGAGGAAACGATTCTGAATGACCTGAAGCGGTTTGAGCGATGACATAGGCACGTGAGCAAATACTACACTTGCATATGTCATGATAGGACGAACACAAGTTTTGTAGAGTGTCTGCTTATTTCTAAGTGACATTTTACTAAACTTGTTGATCATCGGCCCAAGCCTTCCTAACACGAACAACGCACGGTTGCGTACCCTACGGATGTGGCTACGGAAAGTCAGTTTCCTGTCGAGGGTTACTCCAAGATATTTGGCCTCGTTGACCCAGGGGATGGGTCGGTCAAACATCTGGATCGGAGCCACTCGTCTTTCTGTGCTAATGCAGTCAGACGGGTGGAAGACTATTGCAGTGCTTTTTTCCGGGTTGACTTCGATACGCCAAAGACGAAACCAGCGACCTAGGTCGGTGGTTGCCTCTTGGAGGTATCGCCGGATAGTAGCGTACTTACAATGAGTCGTAAAGAGCGCGGTGTCGTCCGCAAACAACCCCAGTTGCACATTAGGGTGCCTGGGAATGTCGTTCGTGAACAACGAGTACAAAGTGGGAGAGAGCACAGAGCCTTGCGGGACTCCGGCCCGGATGGAGTGTGGGATCGAGTACGTTCCCTCTAGTCGGTAACGAAAGCTTCGGTCCTTGAGATAATCTCGTATGGTGAGTACGAGTCTGTCCGGTATACCGAGCAGGTATAACTTGTATACCAGCCCGTTATGCCAGACCTTATCGAAGGCTTTCGCTACGTCGAGAAAGATCGCACCGGTCTTGAGCCCCTGGAAGCGAGAGAAACCGTCCAGCACGTGCTCCGTGACGCGGTGCACCTGTTGGACGCACGAGTGTCTGGATCTAAAGCCGAACTGCTCGTCAATGAGGAGGTTATTCTCAGCCGTAAATTTGAGAATTCTCGTGAGTAGGATCCGCTCGTATAGCTTTCCAAGGGAGCTAAGTAAGCTGATCGGCCTGTAAGAGGCGGGCTCGGTCCGGGGTTTACCGGGCTTCGCTATCCCTATGACCGTTGCACATTTCCACGCGGCTGGAAAGTGAGCATTGGTCAGTGCGGCATTGAAGATGCCAACCAAAAGGAGGAGGAGGGTTTCGGGGAGAAGTCTCAGAATGCGATTGGATATACCATCCGCACCCGGAGCTTTCCTAATACGAAGACGCCTGACAAGGTCACTGACTTCCTTAACCGACACCGGTGAAATGGTTGAAGTTACAGGGAGACGCGATCTCCTGTCCACCTCGGAATCGACCCACCTAATGTGGACTTCGTCGGTGTTGAGGAGGTTAGGCGAACATTGGGACTCTAAACGCGGGGATTCCGTGTCGGCCCGTATATACGTACCTCGTCCCCCACCTGAGGTATAAATACCGGGGTTCCCCCCTCGCTCGCCCATCAGTCGTTGCCTGACTGGCGCGCGAGTAGGATCTCTAGGTTTCCTTTAGTCTGTCAACATTTCTTAGTGGAAACTTAGTGTTGTCCACTCTTTATTTAGGAATCCAGCGGTATATTACCCTTTTTTTACTATGTAGGAATGAAATGTGAGGCCAATTATTCTTTATTTCAGGTGCCAATTATATAAGGCAATAGTAGCGCAATGCCTATGTTATAAGAGGTTATAAGCTAGATTACAAGTTAGGTCGCGACTGACAATTTTATGTTTATAACGGGTTTTATTCTATGCCGTCCTGCACATCTCTCCCGCCGACCATCGTTCGGGTGAACGTTGGATCTTCTTTTGCGTGCAGGTTCTCAGGCTCCGTCGGCAGGAGCACCAGCTTCTTGGTCGGTCTTCTGAAGACTCCGCCCTTGGTGGTCACGTCCACTGCTCGCGTCACGCCGTCGGGGCCCGGGTATATAGCTGTAACCCGGCCTCGTGGCCATGTGTTGCGAGGCAGATTCCCGTCGGCCACTAGCACGATGTCGCCGACGTTGATAGGCCGCCCATGACCGTAGGGCTCCCGCCGGTACTGGAGTGAGGGCAGGTACTCCCGGAGCCAGCGGGCCCAGAAGTGCTCGGCCAGGCGTTGGCTCGTCCGCCAAGTCGCGCGGCCGATGAGTGCGGTGTCGTCGAATGTCCCGGGGTTGGGGGCCCGGGTTGAGCCACCGAGGAGGAAGTGGTTCGGCGTGATGGCTTCTGGCTCGTCAGGATCAACCGCCACGTGAGTGAGGGGGCGGCTGTTCACTGTATATTCGGCCTCGGCGAGCAGAGTAGTCAGGGTCTCCTCGCTGGGGCGGCGCTCGTTGAGCACGGCGTGTAGGGCTCTCTTGACGGCTCGTACCATCCTCTCCCATGCCCCGCCCATAAATGGGGCTCCCGCCGGTATGAAGCGCCAGCTGATACCGCGTTGCGCGGCGTCGGTTTCGAGGGCGTCGCCGTAGTAGGGGTAGGCGCGCGGAATCGCGAGGTCTCGCAATGCCCTTAGGTGCAGCGTCCACTCCGTCCATTGGCGCGCTAAGTCTGCATCCAGCTTGTCATCCCAGCCAGTTCCGCGCCGCCACACCTCTTGTAGGATTTTCTTTGCTATGATGGTTACCGGCGCCGCTAGCCCGAGAGGGTCGAAGATCGACATTGTTATTTTCAATATTTGCCTTTTGGTAGGCTCGATGTCGTCCAGGGCTCCGGGAGGTAGGCGGCTGAGGTCCAAGTTGAAGGCGAGTTCGTCGCTCGCGGGTTTCCATATTTGTCCCAGGATTCGTTCATTTTTCATTTCGCTCTTATTCAGTTCGACGGGCGCGGACGTGGCGTCCTCCGAAGTGAGGGCTCGGAGGACCCGCGTGGAGTTAGAGGTCCATTGGCGTAGTTCGTAATGAGCCTCTCTATGTATATCGCGTACATCACTTGACACTCGAATCGCGTCTTCTTCTGTTTTGAAGCTGTGTAGGTAGTCATCGACATAGTGATGTCTTATTATTGCTTTGACGGCCTCTGGATGCGTTTCTTCGTGTTTCTGGGCGTTGACGTTCTTCACATATATTGCTATTGACGGTGAACAAGTAGCGCCAAAAATGAGTGAAGTCATGCGATATTCTTGCGGCGCGTCGTCGCCCCGCCGGTCGCCCCGCCATAGATAGCGCAGGGCGTCTCTGTCTTCAGACTTGACTTTCACTTGCATGAACATTTCTTTAATATCCGCCCCCACGGCGACTGGGTGTTGCCGGAAGCGCATAAGGACGCCTGGCAGCGACTGTAGCGGCCATTGAGCGACACGCCCCTTGTAGGCGCGGCGGCGTCGTGGACGATTCGGACTTTCCCGGGCTTGCTAGGATTCAGCACCGGGAAATGGGGGAGGTACCACACTCTCGATGACTTGGTAGGCGGCGCAGGCTCGGCGTAGCCCTTCGAGACAAGGGCGTCCATTTCTTCACTATATTTGCCTTTAAGCTCTTTATTTTTGTCGAGTTTCTTTTCTATGTTATGAAGTCTTCTCAGTGTATTTTCGTAGTTGTCAGGCAAGCGGCTGTCGGGTTGTTTCCATAACAGCGGTGCTTCATAATGGCCGTCGGCTGTAGTCTTTATTGACTGGGCTAGCATGATACGCGCCCGCTCTTCCGGGCTTGACTGGGGTAACTTCGGCTCGATAAGTAGATTTTCGAGCGCGAAATATTCACTGAGTTGTAAATTCAAATCTTCATTTTTCTCGGCTTCTTCAATAGTGG
The DNA here is from genome assembly GCA_963854355.1 of Epinotia brunnichana. Taxonomy (NCBI): domain Eukaryota; kingdom Metazoa; phylum Arthropoda; class Insecta; order Lepidoptera; family Tortricidae; genus Epinotia; species Epinotia brunnichana. The sequence continues at coordinate 10,551,820 of OY977956.1, forward strand.
TCAAGCGATGCGTCGCATGTACTTGTTTGCCTGTGATGCGTGTGTGTGCACCGTGTAGCACCCAGCCTAGCGGCGTTAGGGATGCCGCTGGCTGATGCCGCTGGCCGCGGCGTGTTTCATTACTGACGAGTAAATGCCAGTTATCTTGTCCGATTAATACTCTAGGTCTCGCTGACTCGTACCGCAGGCTATCTTCTATGTCGCATAAGTGTGCGCACTCGCGGAGATCCTCCTTCTTAACGGACTGTGGTGATAGGCTCAGATCGTCTATGGTATGCGCACCGACCCTATAAGGTTGGTCGGTGCCGCGGATGCTGAGCGTAACACGGCGTGATCTCGATGCGTCGATTTTTTCTTTCGTTATAGCTTCTATTTGTAGCGGCACTGTCGGGCCGTCCAGGCCTAAGTCGTTCGCGAGCCCTTCTTGTACAAGTGTTATCGTGGAGCCGTCGTCGAGGAGGGCGTAGGTCTCGACGGCTCCCGCCGGTCCAGAGACTGTGACCGGGATAATTTTCAGATAGGCTCTCGCTTCTCGGGAGGCGCGCGTCGATGTGACGGCCTCGTTTCTTTCTTCAATTCTTTGATAATGTAGCAATTTGTGGTGGAAGTATTCGCAGCCGTCTCGCTCGCACTTCGTGCGCTTGCATGAGTGCATCCTGTTCTTGTAGCGCAGGCATCGGAAACATAGCCGTTGATCTTTGGCTAGTTTCCACCGGTCTTCAACGGCTTTTTCGATAAACTTAGTGCATTTATCTATTGGGTGACCGGTGTTGTTGCAGGCGGCGCACTTAGGTGAAGGCTTGTCTGTGGTCGCGAAGGCTCGGTGTGTCCTTTTTGCAGGATGAGGATTTGCACCGTCGACGTTCTCGGGCTGCGCGTAGAGCGCGCAGTAGTCCGCCTCGCGTTGCAGGAAGGCTGATATCTTTATTAGCTCAGGCTCGTCGTTTTTCTGCGTATTCGCGTAGTCGAACCATCTGTAGCGTAGGGCGGGCGTAAATTTCTCCATCATTGCCCGTGTCGTCTCCGGGCTGTGTAGATAGTGAGCGCGGTCAAGAGCCTTGAGTGTGGCTATGACGTTGGCTACACGGCTGGCGAAGACACAGATGTCGAGCGGCCCGTCGTTAAGGCGCGGTAGGGCGCGTAAACGCTCGAGCTCGGCGAGGGCAATGGCGTCTGGGCGGCCGAAGCGGGCTTCTAGGCTTCTCATTACTTCGTCTGCGCGAGCGTTGTAAATGAGGAGGCTCTCGACGGCTTCTTTGGCCCTCCCTTTGAGGCATCTTCTTAATCTTGCTATATTATCCACTTCACTATAATTTGCGGTGGTTCCGTTGTAGGCGGCTTTAAATGATAGCCATTCTTGATGCGAGCCGCTGAATGGCGGCAACTCGGCGTGATAGCGTGATGACTCTCTCGGGCCGGCACGCGCGGCGATGGCGATGGCAGAGGCGAGCTCACTCAGGTTCACACTTTGTTGATTCTTCATTACTATGGCGCTATCTCCTTGCGCATTCGCTTGTGAATACATTAACGGCGGCGGATATGCGTTAGTTTCGCATGGGCGCGGCGGCGTTGGCGCGAAAACGGGAGCGTGGGTTCCCCCGGCGGGGGGAGGGGCGGGGACGGCGGGGCGCACGGCAGCGGCGCCCTGTCCCGCGCCCTCGGCGGGGCTCCTCGTTCCCCCGGCGGGGGGAGGGGCGGGGACGGCGGGGCGCACGGCAGCGGCGCCCTGTCCCGCGCCCTCGGCGGGGCTCCTCTCCCGAGCCTGCTCGGCGTACTGTGGGGTTGCAGGCTCGGGTTCTTCGATGTACGGTGCATTGGAGATGGCGAGGACATGTCTCTGGCTGGTCTCGAGCCATTCGTCTATACGGTGTTCTTGTTGGACTGTAGATATTGTGCCGGTGTCATCGTCGCTGTCTTCGGCTTCTATGGCGGCTATGCGCGCTTGCGCGAGCTCCAATTTGATTCGGAGGGCTTCTTCTCGCGCTTGTGCGAGACGGCGGACGCGATGACTCGACGTTGTTTTCACCGATTTTGACGGCGGCCGTGCGGCAGGATGCTGGCTTGACTGTGGGGTTTCCTGCCGCAGTGTTGCTGCAGGGTGTAGGCTCTCCTGCAGCAGCGGGACTATGGGTGGCAGCGTTGACTGTGGGGTTTCATGAGGCAGTGTTTGTGACTGCGCGGCATCATGATGCTGCCCTATGGGTGACCTCGGCTGTGGGTCTGGACGAGGCGCCGGCGTCGCAGGAGTGCTCGTTCGTGAGGTCTCCTGCGAGGGCCTCGAAACTTCTTGAGTCGTAGCAGTTCCCGACGTGGACGTGGTTGCTTGTTCCAGCATGGCTTCTCTTATGTTCGCTGCGATAAGTTGACCGAGTGTGCGATTTCCTGCTTTCGATCTTGTAAGGGGCATCCTCTATGTAGAATCCGGTTTTCGATGGACCAGCATGTGCGAGACGCACCTATGACTGGCTCTGGGCTGGGTAGAATTGAAGGGAAATCCTGCACCTTCGGCGTTGGTCGTTACGGCTTAGCAGGAACTTGGTCGGGTCGGGGTTCTGAATTGAAAGGCTTGTTTACTTTTTCAAGTAATGTCACTTCGCTGCTACTGTAGGTACTGAATTTCATGGGGCCTGGCCGCCCAATTTATACTATCAAGTTACCTCGGCCGGACGCCCCTTCGCCCCGTATTTTTGGCGGGAAAGCGATTTGCGCGGGAAATTTTGGCGCGAAATGACATGTTCATTTATTACACTTCAATCTTACTCTAATACATTATTTACAGTGCTTATACCTATTTCTATGCTATTTATAATACATTATTACACGAGATCCCGCTCGTTCGGCGTCAAATGCATCTGAAACGCGGGGATTCCGTGTCGGCCCGTATATACGTACCTCGTCCCCCACCTGAGGTATAAATACCGGGGTTCCCCCCTCGCTCGCCCATCAGTCGTTGCCTGACTGGCGCGCGAGTAGGATCTCTAGGTTTCCTTTAGTCTGTCAACATTTCTTAGTGGAAACTTAGTGTTGTCCACTCTTTATTTAGGAATCCAGCGGTATATTACCCTTTTTTTACTATGTAGGAATGAAATGTGAGGCCTATTATTCTTTATTTCAGGTGCCAATTATATAAGGCAATAGTAGCGCAATGCCTATGTTATAAGAGGTTATAAGCTAGATTACAAGTTAGGTCGCGACTGACAATTTTATGTTTATAACGGGTTTTATTCTATGCCGTCCTGCACAAAAACGACACAATAAGAGGCACGTTACGAGCAAATGTGTTGAAATATATATTAGCAACATTCAACCCTAACTTTAATGCACTGGCAGACCTACCGTTTAACTGAGTCGGTTCCTAGTACTTCTGCCTTCTGCATCTTTAGGTGATAATGTGGTGTAAATTGGCAACGTTTTGATCAGTGATACTTTTATGCCATCAAAATTTCGCCGCGCAGCATTTACCTCAGCTTTAGCCTATACAAGTATGCCTGTTAAGGTGGTTCGATTGCCATACAAAGCGTTATTTGACATTCGCAGGCTAACGGCGTGATATTTTAAGAAACTTATGTAACAAACTTTCATCAATTGGCTTCCCATTTGCGCCAAATTCCCCCTTTCCTAGAATAAACTTGTATAAACTAGATTAATTTGAGAAAAATAGTTTTCCCAAAATATCACGTGACAAACCAATTTCTCAAATTAATCTAGTTTATGTAAGTTTATTCTAGGAAAGGGGGAATTTGGCGCAAATGGGAAGCCAATTTATGAAAGTTTGTTACATAAGTTTCTTAAAACATCACGTCGTTAGCCTACGAATGTCAAATAACGTTTTGTATGGCAATCGAACCCCCTTAACAGCTCCCGCCATGAAAAGACTCCAATTAGCAGCGGCAACGGTCGATGGACCGTAAATTAACGCTCGTTTGTGTTGTTTTTGGAACTCTCAAAGGCCGTTCACGCCAAATGAAATCGGTAATGTATAGAAAACACAGTCGTAAAAGCAAGCGTATTACAATTTACAATACAGACGAAATTTTTAGTAAGCACTCGTGTCCACATTATAGTACAGTCGCCATCACATACATCGGAGCAAACAAGCACTTCACAAACATCGGAACACACCTCTATTTTCAAGGCATTATGGTGCATGTGCCGATTTTTTTTAACACCTATAGTGTACCTACCTATGTATGTGATGGCGACTGTACATATCAAACCACTACTTACTCGTATGAGTATGCCCTCAAAATTTGCTAACCCATATTTGACTTGATTTCTTCTGTAAAGTAGTACACAAAGCGTACCTCCTTACCCATTTGGGCTGCTCCAAATATAAGTGAGATGACATTTTGTACTCTGGCTCTATATAAGTGTTAATACGACTATGTTGTCATATTAATGTGCTATTCAGCGGTTTGGGAGAAAAGTAAGAATTAGTTGCTAAATTAAAATTATCATATGGAATTCATGAATCCTTATACCGTTTTTCCGTTCAGTGGCTGTATGCAGAAGTTATAAAAACGTTGCTTTATTATGATTGATCATTCGTTGCGTGGAGAGTTTGTGTTTTTGGAATTGTAATGTTTTGTCTCGTATTGATTGAACGAGGCGTTGTTTGTTGGTTTTTGTTTTCAGTCCCTACTGGACGACTATTACTCCAGGCAAAATACGGTTTTGAAAAACATAAATTTATAATAGCGTTTTTTTTCTTTATATCATTTTAAAACATTGATCTAAGATGCTTTATTCAAGAATCCAACAAACTTTCCATCCGGAAGTATTTATATAGATTAAAAAAAAGAATGAATTGTTTTTTTTTTTAATTATGTATCTTGAATATTATAGAGCAAATGTACATGAACCAAAATAAAGATAAAACCATTTATTAATATTTTTTCTGACTTTTCAGAAGCTAGTTAAGTTATCATTTTTTTGATGTCTGAAATTTTGTTGGATTTTGTCACTAAGTAACTATTTAATTGATAATATATTCATTACATTAAAAAAATCTGCTATTATAAATTATTTCCAAATTTGACATATTTTCCCTACAAGCTGTCAGTTCATTGCCTGGACTATATTAATGATGGGCATACCATCCATACTGGTATTTTGAATTTGAATGTGTATTTATCTGTCTGTGTGGATAAAGATAGATTGACTGAGTGAAGGATAGTTTTTACTGTCTGTCTTTAATCGAATATTGCAATTCAAATTTATTCTTATATAGGTCACCTAATATACATCTTTGCTTTCCCTGTGTATTGTGTACAATGAAGTATTTGACAAAGGTTTTTTTTTTACTTATATCTTGGAAGTCTCTCAAATTAGGGAAAAATTAATTAAGTTCTATGCGGTCGAAATCACGGACAAAAGTAATAAAAATAAATGTATGGCTGTCACAGCGATAATTTAAACGTTTCCTGTACAAACGATAATTCTGGACAAAATGTCGCGTGTGCACCAACAAAGGCCCGCGGTTTCCTTATCAATTAATTAATTCCCCTGATTTGTATTCTAATTTGTTTTAATTTTTTTTTGTGTGGCTATAAATTCGTTTTAATTTAAGTATTGTTTTCTTATTAATCTGTAACATGCGAAGGTGAAAGCTTGGAAAAACTTTACTTGTTACAAGCTTTACTTGACCTGTTCGTATGTAAGTATATAAGTATGTAAGTGGTCCGTCAAAATTTGTAATCCATTTTTCAGTCTCTTGCCGTTATCTGATTGAGCTGAAATTGTGGGTATTAGTATAGTTTGGATGACATTTAAATATGATGGTAACCTACCATCGTGCTGACCTGACGATGGAGACAGAAGGTGGCCATGGGAATTCAGTATTTAACCGAGTTTGGGCTCGTTAGAATCGTCTCAATGAGTAATAAGTAATGAGTAGTTGATGATGGTATACAGTAAAGTGCAATCGGCAATAAAAGCTTGTACCAAAAATTAAATTTTTGACAGAAACTTATTAAACTTACGTACATATCCAACTTTTTGAATTAGGTACCTAGCCTACACGCCTGGACTTTATGGTACCTCCTGGTGATGTAAATTATAAAGGACTAGCTTTTCTTTGCGATTTCGGCCGCGTTTACTCGTATTAATCGTTATTGAATATAATAGCAAATTGACAATGCGAATAGCAGGACTTGCCACATACGATACGCAGCATCAATTATCACACCGGGCCTTTATGGGATGATTTCTAGAATGGAAACTATCCTATTTGCTTCCCGTGGTATCAAAATATCCGGTTCAGTTGTTTAAGCTTGATTGAGTTAATTTCGCATTTATAATGTTAAGTATAAGCATGGATTACTTCCGTGCAGACTAAAAAAGAAATTCCAAATGAATGTAAGACCGCGCGCGCCGCTTTTTGGTAGCTAGTGGTGCTAGCTTCCCAGTTAAATAGTATGCCTTTCACAACCAAACACTAGACAGAAGCATTGAATATTTAAAAATAATGAAATATTTCCAACAGGAAATTACGTTCTCTTTTACAGACGATGTATGATGATAGTAACCGATATCATGCGACGAGGCGAAAATATGAATAATGTCGTCCTATTAAATGTTTGCACTACGTTTGGGAAACCAATTATGGGAAAGAAAAATGTGCTAGGGAGATATTGTAGTCAAATGCACTTGTATTTACCTAGTTCAAACCTGCAATATCTTGTATTGTGTCTTTTTGGAGTTAGTAAGTATTAACATTATCACGTATTGTATGTGATTGTTAGGGTTCCGTAGCCAAATGGCAAAAAACGGAACCCTTATAGATTCGTCATGTCTGTCTGTCTGTCTGTCCGTCCGTATGTCACAGCCACTTTTTTCCGAAACTATAAGAGCTATACTGTTGAAACTTATTACTCCAGGCAAAATACGGTTTTAAAAACATTAATTTATAATAGCGTTTTTTTTCTTTATATCATTTTAAAACATTGATCTAAGATGCTTTATTCAAGAATCCAACAAACTTTCCATCCGGAAGTATTAATATAGATTTAAAAAAAGGAATGAATTGTTTTTTTTAAATTATTTATCTTGAATATTATAGAGCAAATGTAAATGAACCAAAATAAAGATAAAACCATTTATATATATTTTTTCTGACTTTTCAGAAGCTAGTTAAGTTATAATTTTTTTGATGTCTGAAATTTTGTTGGATTTTGTCACTAAGTAACTATTTAATTGATAATATATCCATTACATAAAAAAAACCTGCTATTATAAATTATTTCCAAATTTGACATATTTTCCATACAAGCTGTCAGTTCATTGCCTGGACTATTATTAAGTAGATGTATTCTGTAAACCGCATTAAGATTTTCGCACAAAAATCGAAAAAAAAAACAGAAAATTTTGGGGGTCCCCATACTCAGAACTGAAACTCAAAATAGTATTTTTCACAATCGTGTTATAATAGAGAGCTTTTTAGTCGAGTACCGTGTTTAGGCCACGAAGCTTGCTGAGTGGCCTAAGTAAGGTACGAGATTAAAAAGCTTGATTATAACACTATTGTGAACAATACTTTTTGTACGAGTTCATTAAAATTAATTTTCTACGAGTCAACTGAACTAATTAAACAAACTCGATATTGTTGAAACGAAGTGCAGCTCATCGCTCGTACGCTTGTTGATATCTTAAAAGACATCAACGAGCGTACGACATCAAAGCGATTCTATTGGTCCAATTCATTACAGTTCAGTAAAGCAGCCACGTGATTGGTCGAATTTATTTTAGTTGTCTGGAGCGTATCGAAAAGTAGTTATTTCGATTGTTTCGACAGTAACATGGACTACAACTATGAAAAGAGTGACGTTGCAGTATTCTCTATGAAATCTTAATACACATATTTTAATCGTCGAGTACAAAAAAAAGTTTTTCATCAAACCCATACGTGTTGGGTATGTATGGATAGGTCTTTAAAAATTATATTGAGGTTTCTCACATCATTTTTTTCTAAACTGAATAGTTTGCGCGAGAGACACTTCCAAAGTGGTAAAATGTGGTCCCCCCCTGTAAATTCTAAAATAAGATGATGATAAAACTAAAAAAAATATATGATGTACATTACTATGCAAACTTCCACCGAAAATTGGTTTGAACGAGATCTAGTAAGTAGTTTTTTTTAATACGTCATAAATCGTAAACCGCAATTTATTTTACGGAACCCTTCATGTGCGAGTCCGACTCGCACTTGGCCGCTTTTTTAAGGAACATCGCATTTCCTTAAAAAACCGGCCAAGTGCGGGCGACCTTAAAAAGCTATCTGGCTACCTATCACTAAAAAAATTGAGACGAGTCAAACGATAATTCACCATCATTACGTTTTTTGTGCGTACCTAAGAATTAGGCATACGACTGCATGATTTACCTACAATCAGATACAATTACTTATACATGTGTTTTTGTCAATATTTACTCTTTATAAAAATGCCAAACTAGCGTTTACCTTCTTAATGTTGAATCGGTTCAATCGGGTCTCCCTTGTTAAACCTAACAACTTTAGCCCTAATGTTTCACTAGACCTAATGCATTATTCTCCTTCGAAACAGTGAACTTTTCGGGTTTTCTTTGAATATCATCAAATATAAGTCATTAGGTTAGGTTAGGTTTGTTTTGCAATATTCCTATAAAGTTTACTATTTAAGAAAAAAATGCATTAGGTCTAGTGAAATATTAGGGCTAAAGTTGTTAGGTCTAACAAGGGAGAACCGTTTCAATCACAACATTCACAGCATGTCAAAACTAGCCGCTGACATCGTAAAAACAAGGACTGTAAAAAGCGGGTTATAATTTTCTCGCCGAATGAGCTGTCAAACCGTCGCTTCCATTTAGTGGCTGCCATTGTTCAGCGGAATGCATTATTCCATTCTTGTCGCAGATGTGCAATATTCAGAACCTCGACTTAAACGAGTTGTCATGTGCGCATTTATGTAAACGAGGGTCGACTCCGTTGCAACTGCATGGTTCCTAGTGTCTTTGGTAGTGTTGAAGTGAGCGGTTTCCTCGTTGGTTCAATCCCAATCCCCATCAAGCATAAGTTCGAAATGGTATACATATTATTAAACATGACTGTCTGCTTAAATATTATCCTATTTTCATTCCATCCTAACTCAGGGTATAGACTTTTGGGGAACAGCAGCAGACCGAGATCACCTCTTCAATAGACAAAACGAGCTTTGCGTATTATGTCAGGTAAACTATATGATCACCCGGCTAAGAATTCTTCTAAAGAACATAAAATACTAACAATTTAACAACCGTGCGTGTTCATATTGGAGGACTGCAAATACGTAAGAGCTAATATGGACGAATACACTACCCGTGGACAAAATCACAGCAGAAACATAAGCGGGCCTCGTCCCGTCTCGTATTAGACTCGCAAAAACACATTGGTGCGAAGATATACAACACTCTCCCAACTGAAATAGTTCACTCAGCAAGCGATGCAATATTTATTAGATAACAACTCTATTAGTTGACCAAGCATGCTATAGGATAGATACATTTATTTTAAGACATAAAATAAATATTATTTATTAGAATCTATGTAACCAACCAGAAAAAAATATCTACTTTACATTAGTGCAAATCACAGGCCAATTTAAAAGAAATCCACGATGTTAAGATCACTACGCAAAAGTAGCGGTTAGTCTTAGCGCGACATAAGTCCATTTTCGCCAATGCTACAAGCAGATTTTAAAATTAATTTATTCCTGACAAAAGTCCGTCTTCATTGGCAATCCGTGTAGTATTCACTCAAGCACCTCCATGCGAAGTCAAGGCTCTGAATATTATTTCGTTTGCGACCATGTCTACAGAGTCCGACGATGCGCGGTAGCGAACGGATAATGGAAGAAAATGTTTTAGTTTCTATTTGTTTGTTCAGGATCTGAGATAGGGGGACGGTTTTACTTAACAATAGAAAGTGACTAGGACACTGATTGTCTCCTAAACAAACTTGGGAATTTCTAAGTGTTTTCTGTATTTGGTTGGACTGAAACCCTGTTAGATGTAGGTATTTTATATAATTAAGTTATTTCGACGAGGTGTGTTGCTGGAGCTTACTGTGTGTTGAACGAACCTGCGTGCGTTGTGATTTTTTTGTTCCTTTTAATACTATATTCTGTAATACAGTGTTTTTCAACCTTTTTCATGGCGCGACCCCCCTAGAGTAAGAATCCAAGCAGCCGCGACCCCCCTGGGGGTCGCGACCCACATGTTGAAAAACACTGCTGTAATAAAATTAATAAACTATTTGATGTAAATGTCAATAATTAAGTCAACTAAAGTTTATTTCTTTGTTTTTCTCTCATTCACATGAACGTTAATAACTAGAACTTTATTAAAAAAACGTTAAAAAACCCCCGAAATTTTCATTTCAAAGTTCAATATCTCAAAAACGGCTGAACCGATTTTGATGAAACGTAGAAACCATCACGATCACGTCAGCTTTCGGACAAAAAACAAACGCATTAAAGTGGGTCCATTCATTTAGGAGCTACGATGCCACAGACAGACACACAAAAAAAACACAGACACGTCAAACTTATCAAACCCCTCATTTTGCGTCGGGGGTTAAAAAGAGATATCATTATTCGAAAATAGATCTGTTAGAGTTAAGGATGTATAATAATATCTTAATCTAACACATCGTCCCTATCAAAAACACGCTGAAATAAAACATACTATACGTTTATGTTATTCTAAGTTTATTATTTATATACATGCAAAAACTTTCGTCTTGAATAACTCTACCAATGAAAAAAACCGCATCAAAACCCGTTGCGTAGTTTTAAAGATCTAAGCATACATAGGGACAGACAGACAGCGGGAAGCGACTTGGTTTTATACTATGTAGTGATTGTTATAGTGACTATACTATCATACAAACTGTAAAAATTTCAAGTGTGTACCGATTAAAGTTTGAAAGCCTTATAATAACAGTGCCTACGTTTCGGGTAAGAAACCCGTTAGGTATTAAAGAACTGACACTTGAATAGGTTTCTATCAGTAAGAAATGTCGTTTTATAAAGCTAATAGAGTACCTCGTTAACGCATACATTAGACGGGAATAACTTTCGCGGCTTCCAGTATCCATATTCATAACACAATGCCATCTAATTTCGAGCGAGCAATTTTATAGCGAGCCATCAGTCTCATTAGCCGAAAGTTCATCGACACTTTTGCCATCTGATTGCTAGCTTGTTTATACCTAGTTCGTTAGCTCTGATGACGTCACACGATGTGCTCAATGCTTACTAATTAAAGGCTAATTGGATACGAATTTATAGGTCGTCTTTTTGGCTTGGAAGTTCATAAATAGAGTGTGCCGTTGAGTCGATGTTCTGTATTAGGTCTTCTTTGTATTCAAATTAGGGTTTTGATTTACTGTTTCAAACGCTTCGCTTGTTGAGGCTTTAAGGAGGAATTTGATTGGTAATTTCTCATTGCAATGTGATTTTAATATTTTCAACACACCTGCTCGTAAAGTAGGTCTTATTACAGCGTATTTACACTGATAATCAGACGTCGGGGTTTTCGGAGCGGGAATGATTTGAGAAAGAGTAGAGATAAACAGATATGTTAGTCTAAGAACATATCTTATTATGCCTAATGAATAACTACCTCTCTGTGAGTTGTATACAATCTGTGACAAAGTTTTATTTTAATTTCCGTAAAAGTCTTATAACTTATAAGGTAACAATAAAAATAACTTTAATTAATTACCTGCTGTAAATTGAATAGTTGACACGATTTTCAGAATAAACTATTAATATTTTTTCTATATTTGGGACAGTTAATCTACGGCGTCTTGCTGTAAATATCCATTTCAAGGAGCTAAATGATCTTTCCACGTCGACAGTTGTAATAGGTGCATATTTAAATTTTTTGTAGGAATCAATTGATGCACGAGAAGTTTGAGATTGAAGTTCTATTTCTTTGCCTTGTACCAACTCATTTATAATTTTTAGTGTGCTATAGCCAGAATTCTTCTTTAACACCAATTTCAGTTTATCATAAATCTGTTTTCCTTTTACGCTCATGTTTAATTTGGAAACATCTCTATAGGTTTCATGAACTATTTTTAAACTATCGCTGATGGACAGCTTCGCATCCTGTAGTTTTTTAATAGCATTTGGGATAGTCATCAAATGATTTGCTATGAAATTTAAGTCGCTTTTTATATTTGCATTTCCAAACGCTCTTTTTGCCTTTCTAATACTCTGGGCTTCGGTGGGACTGAATGTATTTAGAACACGTTTCACTTCATCGTAATGTTTGCTGAAATACGTTGCAGCTTCTATCCAGGTTCCCCACCGAATAATTGTTGGTCGAGGTGGTAAAGGCACTCCGGGGAGCATTTCTTTAAACTTTTGTATTCTTTTAGGAGATTTCAAAAATGTCTTCTTAACATTTGCGATTAAATCATTCACATCTGGATAAAGTTTTCTTACTAGTTCAGCCACTCTATTTAAACCATGAGCCAAACATGTGACGTGCAAAAGATTGGGAAAAATACATTTTAAATTTCTTCCAGCCTTTAGCATGTAGCCCACACCGTCAGTTAAAAGTAAAAGTACTTTATTGTGATTATTATGGTTAGCACCCCATAATTCATCAAGAGCACTTGTGACCGTATTGGATATTGATACATTGTTCGTGCTGTCTAACCGTTTACTGGATATCAAGTGTTGAGTGCCAATGTGATCATCACGTAATGCTCCCACTATTACGTTAGCTATTTGACGACCATAATCATCCGTGGTTTCGTCAACATATATATATTAATTTATATATATATTAATTTTTTTTTTAGCTCGCTCCGTATTTTATTCATTTTTTCATCGTAAGCTTTATTTAAATATTCCCGTCGCAGTTGACATTCCGAAGGAACTTTTGCAGTTTTTCCAAATTTACCGGTAACACAATTTTCGATAAAATCTTTAAATATCGGATTGTTTACCTGCGTCCATGGTATATTACAGCCCACAACAAATTTCAAGAGCTCACTATTGAAATCATATTTCATACCTGTATGTTTATTAGATGCGACATGTCGCGTTACACTAGATTTCGTTTGAGCGAAGCTCACATTGCACTTGGTGCAAAATAATAAAGAATCTCGAACCTCTATCTCTGGATTATTTTCTATCCACGAACGCATAAACTCGTAACGAGTTTTTTTTCTCGGAGGCATATTTGTGTTGACTGATTATTTACAGTTTTTTAAAATACAATTGCATATAAGTTTATCTACTAGACAAGCAAGGGTAACGGTTGACAATAGGTGTCTAATACAATGTCAATCTTGACGCTCGATATCTATGAAGCATTTTCTTATAAATGAATAGACCTAACTGAAGAGGTTGATAATGAATGACCAATATAAAATATGTACCTATATGTATGATTAATCTTTATTTATTTTTCAATCAATTATTCATTCGGTAGAAACCTACTAGGGTACGATCTGTTTTTAAGTAAATACCTACTCTTTGGCTAATGTCAAACGTTCCCGCTCCGAAAACCCCGATGTTTGCTGATAATGCAGAATATTACCCATGCCGTGCCTTTTACATTACATTATCGCACTAGTGCCTTTTCATTACATATCTTTTTAAATATTAGCAAAATAATGCAGAATATTACCCATGCCGTGACTTTTACATTACATTATCGCACTAGTGCCTTTTCATCACATATCTTTTAACATTTTAATTTTTTATTTTTTTTCCTCGCAAATGTGTTGAAAAACGTCGTATGAAACACGTGAGCATTGGTCATTACACTTCTCGTCTCCATTAAGCCTTCGCCTTCGGCTCAGGCTTAAAAACCGACTCGAGTGTAATGACCAACATAGCACACTTGTATCATAATGTACTATTATGTATCTTGCGTCGTCATGTCAGCATTAGAAACGTGCAAAACCAGTGTTGTGGATAACGCTCGTTTCGAGGCTTATAGACTCGAGCCTTAAATACTCCCGAGGCTTAAAGCTCGATGCTGTTTAAGAACCATGTTGGTTTCTTTTACGCATGTGAATGCAAAATATTGACTTTTCGTCACTTGAGTCTTTAAGCCTCGGGAGTCAATAGGGTTCGAGTCTTTAAGCCTCAAAATGAGCGTTATCCACAACACTATGCAAAACCCGTTGAAATACTCTGCGTCTAGTTCTGCTCGCATGCAACTGCAAATAGCTATTTTGTTAACACATGTGTACATGCGATAGACATGAAAGCACACATTTCAGGCTGTCTCAAGGCGTGCACGAGTAACTCTTGACATGTTCTTGTTTAGGCACAAAGAGTTTGAATGCTACGATTGCTACGAACGTTTCATAATAGTAAATTATGATACAAGTGAGGTATGTTGATCATTACATCAGAGGCGGAATTGTCACGCGAACCGCAGGTGAGCGTGATAATAGAGCCGAGGATGTAATTATCAAAGCTCACGCGTGTCATACGACGTTTTTCAACACATTATATAGATAGATGTTTATTTGTAAAGTCATGTACATGAGATCTTAAGATTATACAGAAAGGCTTCCATGACACCCTGTTAGGGCACACAAATGGTCTTATAAGTAACTTAATTTTATATTTCAGGTCATGCTATTTTATGAAAAGTAATGTAAATGTCAGAAATATAAATAGATGTCAAAGTTAAGTCTAAATTATACAATTTACTCAATTGGTTCAATTAAAATTTACTTACTACTATTTATTACTAAGTTACCTACTTTTATGATGCGTCAGGGTTTCACCATTTAAGAACTCTTCATTTTACTAAAATAAGACATTATTTTAATTTAAATAACAATTTAAACTGCATTCATAGATTTTTAAATTATTACATGGTTGAACCGGGAATCAAACGCGCTACACGAGAAAAAAAAACTCTGTTGCTTTATCATACCGATCGAAAGGCTACATCATAAGGACTATTTTTTGCTATGTAACATAGTGTCAGAAATAAAGGGAAGACTATGAATTTTAACATTTTAATTCAAAATTGATCAATTTAATTTATCAAATGCTCAAAAAGAGTCCCATTGACAAAACCATTTACGCATCTTTCGGTAGATTCAGAATACAGCAGAAACTTGTTTGGACAGAAACTCGATTTGTTGCATACAACCAGGTACCATCGGCCAAAGCCATAGTCGACCAGATTCAAAACAGAATCGCTTGCAATGATATACGGCTGGAACCAAAATGCGCCTTTACGAGTAAGTTGGTCGACTCGGGTACTAATTACGTATCTCTTTATAATTGTATCATGCACTTAAATTATAATAGGGAAATGATGCGTACTTCTGAAGTGGGTACTGATTCAGTAATAGGTACTTTAAAATGATAATGTCCGTTGTATGTCCTTACGGCAATGTCAGGTTTTCATTTTTCTGAACAAAACTTCACATAAAATGTTAAAATGCATGGTCTTCCTTTTATTTCTGACACTATGTTATTTAGAAAAAAATATCCTTATTATGAAGCCTTTCGATCGTTATGATAAAGCTAAAAGGTAAGTTTTTTTCTCGTATAGCGGGTTCAATTCCCGGTTCAACCATGTAATTATTTAAAAATCTATGAATGCAGTTTAAATTGTTTAATAAACCAAAATAATGTCTTCTTTCAGTAAAATCTTCCATCTACAATATTCAAGGTACTTTCCCTCCATGTGGCATAGGCGTGGGACGCCCTGTATATAGACCTCCTCGCCGTGTCCGGTGGCAGCGACTCTTTATTTATATTTAGCTGAATCCGCGGACTCGTACCGCCATACAAAAGGTATTAAAAATAAAAATAAACCAGCAAAGTACCAGTCTGACTCGCGCACCGAGGGTTCCGTACAAACTTTCATACACCATACCCGTCTTGTCATTCATGAACAATCTAAAACAGCTCATAGTAGAAGATACCGTTGCAAAGCGCCTTCTGCATTTTGGTACTAACAACTTACAACCAATGCTTACTTATGTTTGTTTATCAGCGATAGCTTTTTATCTTTTATTTGAAAGAAGGGACTTTAAAGATAATCTGATCGGAATTTGAAGATATAAAATTACATACAAACATATGTAAATTACGAATTTAATTAGGAAATTATTATTAATAAATAAAAAAAAACGCTAGATAGAGGTAAAGCTTTATTTTTCCTGTATTATTTATGTTACTCTTAATCATATGTAATTATTTCAGAATTTTCGCTTGGTAAACTTCGGAGATAAGAGGGGGGGGGGAATGGTATTTTTTTCTACATTTTCCTTAATAAATCAAAATTTAACCACGAGAAAAAAAATAAAAATGATTTTAGAAAGTGCTAATCAAACCCTTTCATATGACACCCCACTTGATATATTTACTAGACTTTGATTTTTTAACCCCCCTCATATTCGTCATTTTCACAGAAAATAAAAATGTATATTTAAATTTATCATTTTCCATACCCGTGTCTTAACCCTCTTAACAGTCGTTCCAAATTTCGAATTGATAGCTTAAGTAGTTCCTGAGATATTTATTGTTGTGACAGACGGACCGCACTATTAGGGTTCATTTTTTACCTTTTTGGTACGGGACCCTAAAACTAGAATTTCCTGTGTATTATTAGCAGACGTTGTCAATTTTGTAGCATTTTTGGTGCAGGGTAGACAGCGTAGTGCTGTTATTGGAATGGGCATGGGCAATGTCAACCAAAACTGTTAATTAGGTTAAATATTGACATTATTAACGCTAATTAAGCATTACGATTGAAATAGTTTATACTAATTCTGTTAACAACACTACGCTCCACCAAAAATGCTACAAAATTAACGATGTCTGATTATTAGTTATTCCGCTATTCGGAAATAAGACAAATCAAACATCATAGAAATCGGTTCAGCCGTCCTTGAGTTATAAATGGTGTAACAAACACGACAAACCAAAATTTGTTTTGTAAATGCGGTCACACGGTGCGCAATGAATTTGTCCAGCTAGGTGTAGAAGGGCTTTGGCCGAGTCTTTTGTATATGCCGCTTAGCTTCCAGGTCATCTAGACGCCACGCCGCTGCTCAATCTCACGGCAATGTTAGAGTGGCAACGGGCTCGTGGTGATCAATACTAATATCATAAATGATACAGTCAATCCGTCTATCCGTTTGGTATTTTTTATTCTTAGCCGATTAAGACGAAACCTCGGACTATATTCGCAAATCGGGATACACTTAGTCCGAACCTAAGATAATGAAATGAGGAGCGATTGACGAGTGCTTATAATGTTAATCAACATCATTTCAAAGTAAATACAACGTCCACAAATATTAAATTTACAAGTTGACCCGAACTACGCTAAAAAAGACCGAAACTGGTTGTACCATCCCTATTCTGAGTATATATACCTACAGAGTGTTTTTTTTAAATGGGACAGTATGGGGAAATCCGAATCTAAAGGAGATAGAGGAAAAGTGTGCAAGGAGACATTAGGTGTTTTTTTATGTAAACAAATTTGGCTCATTAAAATTTTTGGTCAAGCGTGAGTTGGTTGAGTAAAGTTGGTAATTTTTTTTTGACGCGGGTCGGCTCTGTTTCATGTAAGGATTATTTCATTGTATGGAAAGAAATAAATCTGAACAGCAGAAGTTGGTCAAATTTAATGAAAACTAATCTTCATACAATTGCAGTATTCGCCTTTTAATATTGTTACAAGTGCTTAGGCGTGTAAAAAAATATTTAAAATTATTCCATTTTTAAATTTCGATAATCGATAAGAGCTCCAGATGATTCAAAATCAAATCAAAATCAAAATCAAAATCAATTATTTATTCTGCAAATAGGCCACAAGGGCACTTTTACATGTCAAATGGTGTTCTACAATATAATATTAATAATCTTACACAATAATCATTTTAAAATTGCAGATTTTAACTAATTAGTACCTAAATGGTTACAAACTAAATGTCACTGAATGAAAACTAGAACAATCCAAAATTGTAAAATATTATCAAATACATTCGATATAAGGTCTGTATCAGAATTAACAATAAGTTTATGATATAATTTAGTACCCCAGAGATGTATAATGTCTCTGAGCATCCAAATACAATTAATAATTATTCTAATGTTCTTATAGAGATGTATACTGTCCCTAAGCGTTAAAACAGAAAAAAAAGGATCATTAATGTAATATTGTCAGAGATGTACAGGGTCAATAACAATAAAACGTGTCAAGAACAGAATGATGTCTCTCGTCAAAATAATGATAATAACACGAAATAACAAGCATGAACAGACCGGACTCCACAAACAGCACCCGATCACGAGTATGACGCATATCTCAGCCATCGCCTCCCTCAACCATATGTTAGGGAAGGTGGCGACCCGATCAACGACGCCACCGTAAGCAAAGCCCTTTAAGCGAGCATGACATATTCAAGAGAAGAACATTTTTTTTAATCTTCGTAAACATCATGGCACGCGATAGTCTTGAAATTATAAAAAAAAAGAATTCAAATTTGATTTTGATTTTTTTCTTATGGGGTTACCTTAAGGGTCCAATTTATGAATCCCGATACAACTCCGTACAAGAATTAAAAGATGCTGTTTACAAAACTTTAAACACAATTCACCATAAGTCTCTGTTAAATGCAACTAGAAGTGTCTTGAAGCGTGCTCGTACCTGCATAAGACAAGACGGCGGCCACATCGAACATTTACTCAAGTAATAAACCAACTGTATGAAGATTAGTTTTCATTAAATTTGACCAACTTCTGCTGTTCAGATTTTTTTCTTTCCATACAATGAAATAATCCTTACATGAAACAGAGTCGACCCGCGTCAAAAAAAAAATTGACCAACTTTATAATTTTTTAAGAACAACTCACGCTTGACCAAAAATTTTAACGAGCCAAATTTGTTTACATAAAAAAACACCTAATGTCTCCTTGGACACTTTTCCTCTATCTCCTTTAGATTCGGATTTCCCCATACTGTCCCATTTAAAAAAAACACTCTGTATTTGTATTGTGAAACAAAACAAAAACTTGCTACTCTAAGCTCGTCCATGATTGCTTACAATTAGCACTAGACCACTTATCATCCGGATCGTTTTCGACTTACATGCCCCTGGTTGGCTCGGAGATTACGAGTACCTCGAACTAATCTATGGAGCGGTTATTCTGGTAGTCTGGCACGTCTAAATGCCACATAAACTTCGCCACTCTAAAACATATACGTCTTTCTGACCAAATGGGACCCTCTTGCTGATATACAACTTAAAAGAGGCTCTCGGAACTTGTTACAAAGTACAAAATAGAACGATGACTAACTGTAGAAGCCAGCTGGCAAGGAAAGCTGTTATACACGTAAATCTAGAATGCAATATGACGCATCAGAGAGATTAAATTTGTTTGGGAACTTGATTGAGTACACTTTTGCTATAATTTGCTTAATTTAAGCACGTTTTACATGTTTACTTTCAACTTCAAGGCATGCTACACAAACAAGATAATAGTTACACAAATATTATATTTTATTCACTTTTGATGGCTGAAAATATGTATGCATACTATGCTACTTAAGAGGGCGCTCGTTTTTTGGTCAGGAATAAGCGAGAATGACGGATTTTTGACGTTGTAATTCTAAGAAACGGAGAGCTTTTTCTAGATCCTGATTACTTATTTGCATAGGTAAACTCCTCATATTGGTCCTAGCCGCCTCCAATTTACGAAGAACTGAATACTTTAACCGAAAATACCCGATTACCGACAGTAGTTTTCTGAAGAGAGCGCAGAGTCATAAGTTTGAGCCCCTAATACTCCATGATGTTATATGAGAACCTACTTGTTTTTTTCTATTTTCACTAGCGTAATATGTTGCCATTGCGCCTAGCCGCCTCGAATTTTCCTTATTCTGCACGTATATATATGTAAACTGTTCTCAATTACACCATATTTGTCAACAAAATCGTACTGAAAACTCAAGGATTTTCTCATTATTGTTGAATAATTTTTGTATTGAATCTTACACAACATTAAAGTTCATGCTTGTACCAACAAGATCCAGTCCAAAAAATATAACTTTTGTTAAAATTTATATTTATAAATAATTATTCAAAACTAGTATAAATTTACCGTCGCGCGGGAATATATCTCAGTACCGGCTGAATAGCCCTCCGAGACAGACGTGTAGTGTGTTTATTTGTGGCTATTCACGAAGCTAACCGGTCACTCTTCAGATAAAATAATATTATTTTGATCTCCGACTAGGCATAGTTGTTACCAACCTCGGGGTCAAACTATACTGGGGATACATTCGTGAGGCTAATCGAGACAAGTTATGAATTGCATAGCTGCCATATATGACGTAGTGTAGCGAAAAGGCTCAAACCCACCGGATACGTAACATTTAAAATTGAACCTTCTACCTAAAACAAAAGTCATACATTTCAATGGTGATGTCTTGTGGGTTGGATCCTTTTGTCTAAACTACGCGTTCTATAGTCAATTATTATTGTGCGAGTGATCGTGATACTTGATAGATTTAATTTATTTACTTGTTACTATCAGTCCACCTTGTTAGTATGTATGTATGTATGGGAGTTAGGGTGAAATCTTCAAATTAGGTACAATTGCGTATCTTCGGTGACATAATATCATAGAGCTGGTCTGATGATGAAGTCGGAAGGTGGCCATAGCAACTCCTAAACTCAACAAGATAAAGCCATCGAATTTGGGCTCATTTATTTGGTCATGGCACGGCAAGACTTTGGTGCTGGATGATTTCCAGAGTCTGATGATGGAGCTATAAGGTGGTCATGGAACTCCTAAACTAAACCAGATAAACCCATCTAGTTTGGGCTCATCTGTTTTGTCTTGGTAAACACTTTGGTGATGGATGATTTCCAGGATCTGATGATGGAAGGTGGTCATGGGAACTCCTTAACTAAAATAGATATACCTATCTTGTTTGGGTTTGTGTGATTTGTCTTTACAAGTACCCACGAACCAGCGACATAATATGCAGGGTTATTGAAAATAACAAGATGAATAAAAAACTTTTTAAAAAACAAGCTGATATGGCGTTTGTTAAGTACAGCACGATCCTACCTTGCATTTAGTAATTATTTTCGTTTATATATAATAATAACACACACCGGGGGTTTACACTGGAAAGGAAGATTTTTACGTGGTTTTATTACATTTCCGAGTCATCATCATCATCATCATCATCATCATCATCATATCAGCCGAAAGACGTTCACTGCTGGACATACGCCTCCCCCAAAGAGTGCCACAATGGCCGGTCCTGCGCCACCCTCATCCAGCGGACTCCCGCGACCTTTACCATGTCATCAGTCCACCTTGCGGGGGGCCTACCCACGCTGTGCCTTCCGGTTCGTGGTTGCCACTCGAGAACCTTTCCGCCCCAACGGCCATCGGTTCTACGTGCAATGTGCCCCGCCCACTGCCACTTAAGTTAAGCAATTCGGAGGGCTTTATCAGTTACCTTGGTTCTGCTGCAGATAGCCTCATTTCTGATGCGATCGCGCAGAGAAACTCCCAGCATAGCATAGCATAGGCTCAAAGTCACTCAAAGGGCAATGGAGAGCCATTGCCCTTTGAGTGACTTTGAGCCTTCTTATGAGGCCTTTAGTAAGCGACCACGTATCCGTGCCATATGTCATCACTGGCAACACACACTGGTCAAAGACTCTCGTCTTGAGACACTGCGGAATATTGGACGAAAAGATGTGCCGTAGCTTCCCGAATGCTGCCCAGCCGAGTCGGATTCGACGATTGAACTTCCCTTCGACATTTCCGAGTATCACTCTTTATTTCGAAATAAATGTTTATAAAACCGGCCAAGTGCGAGTCGGACTCGCGCACGAAGGGTACCGTACCATTATCTATATCTTTAAACGGCAAAAAATTTGTTGTATAGGAACCCCCTGTAGCCTAGTTAGTAACTTGGTAGTGACTCTGCCTACGAAGCTGGAGGTCCCGGGTTTGAATCCCGGAAAGAGCATTTATTTGTGTGATGAGCACAAATATTTGTTCCTGAGTCATGGATGTTTTCTATGTATTTAACTATTTATTTATCTATGTAAGTATGTTTATCGTTGTCTAGTACCCATAATACAAGCTTTGCTTAGTTTGGGGCAAGGTCGATTTGTGTAAGATTGTAAAAGAAAAAGAAACAGATAAAAACTAAAATAAAAATAAAATTATGTATTCTGTTTTTTAGTATTTTTTGTTATAAATAGCGACAGCAGAAATACATCACATTTCAAATCTCTATCTATCACGGTTCATGAGCTACAGCCTGGTGACAGACGGACAGACAGACGGACAGCGGAGTCTTAGTAATAGGGTCCCGTTTTACTCTTTGAGTACGGAATCCTAAAAAGTGACATAGGTTTTAGGCTCAGAAGATAAAAAAAGGGAGAAGTGCCGTACTGCTTAATTTCGACCAAAACCGATGTCCCCAGTTTTCTCCCACCGCAGCGCCCACAGGCACACACATTGAACCGTGTAAAAACAAAGACTCGGGCGTTGCCAGTGAGTCTACGGCAACATGCAAACAAGGGTTGTGATTGGCTTAAACGCACTACACTAGGGGGGCGACAAACGTTAAAATTATGTTTTATCGACATTGATATTAAAATTAATATTATGTTAATATATTGATGGGTAACAACTTCAACGACATGGTAAGTTTATGTGGTGGTATTTAAACTTCTAGCTACAAGTTTAAATAACACGGGTTGTTAACTTACCATAAATCGCAAAAGTAAAAAATATTGACGAATACCTACAGAGTAACATAAACGGCTTTTTATAAGTTCGTGTTCACATACATTTAAAACTCTGGTCACATCGATATTTTTGACCTGTAGGTACCAGGCCGATCCGACTCGCATTTTGGCGCGAAATAATATGTCCATTACTCATATTACGAGATTTAAGGCTAAGGGCGAGTATCCATCAAAGATGTGCGAAGATGTGTTACCATACATTTTACACCTAGGTTTCAAGCAAGCGAGGTGTCAAATATTTGAAAAGTGTATGGCTCTTATTAAGTGGTTGGAAATTTTTTTCTTGAAAATGTTACGAACACATTAACTCTTCTCTGTACAGGAAACCAGGTAGGACCTCTGCCAGTAGCATCTATCCATTTTTTTAGTACCTACTCGGATTCTTTGGAAAACTGTAATAAGAAACCGAGATTTCTTCTTCAATTATCACATTTCAAATGAAAGTAAAAAATACTCATTTAAAATAAATTATTGGTAATAATATCACATTTTAAGTTGTTCTGAAGCCATTTGCAACTAAATTATATACTTGTATATACAATTTTAATATGTCTATTTACCGTTCATACTGCAACTTAGTGAAAATCTTATTAGTAGGTACCGTAAACATTTTGTGCCTTTTAATCTTATTAGTATGTTATTAGTTACCTTTAAGATAGGCACCCAACCAAAACAAGTAATTAAATAAAATAAAACAGCGAAAGTAGTCGAAATAAAATAACTAGTATGATATCGTACTTCTATTTTATCGATTACGCGTAAATTGTAACTCCACTTTGGCACCGCTCTAGTTTGCGACGCCAAGCAGCGGCTGTACCACTAAAAAATTCAAGCATCGTCCATATCCATAGTGGTTTAATACATTGCGCCGTGGTTTACTGTATTGAACGTTCAATGTACAACGCATAGAACAAAAATATGCTTTTTCGTTCGATATGTTAGTTCGATCCCGAGAAATGATGCGGCGTTGCGTTTATTTATTAAAATATTAGTTTTTACTGACTTAAGTGAAAATACTAATACTCACATGTGGTGCGTGACTCCACCATTCATGTAGGTTTTAGTTTCATTCCTATTTTTGCATGTAACCACGCTACAATTCGGCATTTTGAGTAAACGTGGAAAAACATTTCAGATTCACGGCAAATTGCGACTAACATGCGGTGGGCAGTGACATGCCCATTTGGCCATGTCGCACCGACACGCGCCAAGCCCCCGTTTCATATCTATTCCTTTTTATCATCTGAGGTTTTAGGCTTTTGAATAAAATCACGCATTAATTAATTGTATTCTAGATAAAAAGCTGTGTTTGTATAATTTATAATTTTCAGTTCCTTTGGTAAGAAACGGACATAGCAATTTCTATGAAGGGCAGTTTTTTTTACTGTCCATAACAAAAAAAATTTCTTCAAGAAATGAATACGTAAGTACCCAGTAATTTCCTAGTAGTGGGTCTACTGGTATAATTTCATTACATTACTATATATAAATAAGACTCAGATAACATGCAAACTATTAATATCCGTAAAACAAATTATTATTCTTATTACTGACAACTTTAAAACTCGTTAGTTTATTTTATACTAAAAAAACGAAACTAAATATACTTTGTCATATCATAGTATTTTAATACAAATAGAAAACTTGTGCTCAAAAATCACATACTTACTTTATTCAAGTTATCTAACTTCGCTAACATGATGTTCTAGAACATCATGTTAGCGAAGTAATACTTACCACTTTTTAGTGCAAGTATCAATATCGGTCACGGAGTGAATTCCAACGGTGCGCTATACAGCTATTTGCATCGGCAAGCTCCGCGGTTAGTTCTATCCCGATCGCACTTACATATAGCTAGAAAGGGACGGCACCCGCGGCTGGTGCGATCTCGCTGTGCATGTGGGGGTTAGGTACGTTTGTGTGGGTGGTAGTAGTATTTACACACACAAACGCACTACGCGTGTCAAAATACCGAATTCTGAGCGAGCGCTTTTTTGAAGAGCACTCTTAATACCCTGCATACACATTACCTAGTTTGATATTTCTTAATCCCACGGCGTATATATTTAGGGTTTCGTAGCCAAATGGCAAAAAACGGAATCCTTATGGATTCGTCATGTCTGTAGTCTGTCTGTCTGTATGTCTGTCTGTCCGTCCGTATGTCACAGCCACTTTTTTCCGAAACTATAAGAGCTATACTGTTGAAACTTGGTAAGTAGATGTATTCTGTAAACCGCATTAAGATTTTCACACAAAAATAGAAAAAAAAAACAATAAATTTTGGGGTTCCCCATACTTAGAACTGAAACTCAAAAATTTTTTTTTCATCATATCCATATGTGTGGTGTATCTATGGATAGGTCTTCAAAAATGATATTGAGGTATCTAACATCATTTTATTCTAAATAGTTTGCGCGAGAGACACTTCCAAAGTGGTAAAATGTGTCCCCCCCCCCCTGTAACTTCTAAAATAAGAGAATGATAAAACTAAAAAAAATATATGATGTACATTACCATGCAAACTTCCAATGACAATTGGTTTGAACGAGATCTAGTTTGTAGGTTTTTTTAATACGTCATAAATCGTAAAAAAGCAATTTATTGAACGGAACCCTTCATGTGCGAGTCCGACTCGCACTTGACCGCTTTTTTCTTCCTTACTGCAGCTGATGAGTTTCTAAGTTTCTCATTTATTGGGTTCTGGTGTTAGGTATGTATTAGAAAGTTTATGCTGCTATCACCATAATAATAAATTAATAAATAAATAAATAAATATTTGCGGACAATCTTACACATATCGACCTAGTCCCAAACTAAGCAAAGCTTGTACTATGGGTACTAGACGACGATATACATACTTATATAGAGAAATAAATACTTAAATATATAGAAAACATCCATGACTCAGGAACAAATATTCGTGCTTATCACACAAATAAATGCCCTTACCGGGATTCGAACCCAGGACCTCTCGCTTCGTATGCAGGGTCACTACCAACTAGGCTAAAGCGGTCGTCAAAATAATAACAATAAAACGCGCTTTAACAAGAAACCAGTGGTTCTTTAGCCGGATGGTCTTTCATGGTGTTAACCTTGGTCGTGACCTGTAAAGAAGACCGGATGTGACCTAGCGCACGTCATTTCTAAAAAGCTTCGTTACATACCAATTGCATTCTATTCACCCTCTCTACTTAACCGTTACGCGGTGGTACGGTGGGAACAGTTGCATAAGTGGCAGACAGGTCATCGTTCCGTGGCACTGGCAATGCTTTTTGGTATTCGCGACAGGTGGCGTACGCGGCACCTGCTTCCGGCGCGCGCGCATATTCGGATGTGGTTATAGACAGACAACTCGAGCAATAATGGCCCAACACTCCCAACAGCCTTGAAGTACAATTAGAGAACATTTTCGCTTACAGAAATTCGATTTGAAGTCTGTTTTATGTCGCTAATTTAAAAAGTTGTATTGGTCTGTTGATGTGATGTCTTAGGTTCATTGTGCTTTTTAGGATTGTGAGTGAATAGTGGTCATAATAGCCAGGACTATTTAATCAAATGAAACATGATTATTGAACGGACTGGTAATTTATTAGCTGTGCTATACAATTTTATTGTTAATACCATTGAGCAATAAAATCTTGACTATTATTGTTACATATGTTACTTTTTTTAAATAAAAATATCTTACGTCGCTTGACTCATGATTTGGAATCAAATTTAATTTGGACCAGATAAGAAATCTGGCGAAAGAAAAACTCGTAAAAAGTAACTGCACGCGGATGGGTGTCAACAAAGCGAAATTTTGTTCCGTGTTTCGATAATCGATGCAATCTGCTCATTAACCGATTATACAGGGTGGAATTTCATAAACTGTACATAATAAAAGGAGAAAAATTTCAGCCAATTTCATCGGTGAAACGGTGTTTTTTTTTTTTTCTAGTCATTAGTTTTTTTTTTACAGAATTTTGAAAATTTTTGTAAAAACTCGGGTAATACACCTAATTCAGACGGTATAACTTTTGATCCAATGGTCCTAAAATGAAAATAAAAAATGCAGAGTATTACCAAGGGACAGGTTAATAATTCTTAATAACAATAAAAAACCAACTAGAAGAGAAAATCCGCAAAAAAAAATATTGTTTTTGAAAAATGGCTACAAAAATTACGAATTTTAAAAGAAAAACACAATTTTCTGAAAAAAACGCAGATTTAGTTACCATTTTTTTTGCTTAGTATTAAACCTCACTTAATGCCGATTCTAAAACCGTTTTTAAACTGTCTCAGACTTTGAAAAATACCACGCAAATGGGTACGTAAATCAAACCATAATTTTATTAATTTTAATCCTCTTAAAATCCTTAATGACCGTTTGTTCACAGGTAGTTGAAGGGTGTTATGGGGTTTTAGGTGGAAATAACAAATTACGTACTTAGTATTAATCCTCACTTAATGCCGATTCTAAAACCGTTTTTAAACTGTCTCAGACTTTGAAAAATACCACGCTAATGGGTACGTAAATCAAACCATAATTTTATTAATTGTAATCCTCTTAAAATCCTTAATGACCGCTTGTTCCCAGGTAGTTGAAGGGTGTTATCGGGTTTTAGGTGGAGATAACAAATTACGTACTTAGTATTAATCCTCACTTAATGCCGATTCTAAAACCGTTTTTAAACTGTCTCAGACTTTGAAAAATACCACGCTAATGGGTACGTAAATCAAACCATAATTTTATTAATTTTAATCCTCTTAAAATCCTTAATGACCGCTTGTTCCCAGGTAGTTGAAGGGTGTTATCGGGTTTTAGGTAGAGAAAACAATAGGAAGAAAAGTAGTCCTAAAAATTGCGTAAATAAAATCATGTATTTTAATTAAAAGTCATAAATTCGATTGACAAACCTTTATTAAAGAAAAAAACTTATTCTAGTGTTGCAAAGGGCGTTCCCTGTATGGTATTAATTGTTCAAAATGACCTCCTCTTTCTTGAAGGCATGTGGCCCGAGCTTGAATTTGTTGCGTAGCCCGTCGAATCATTCCCGGATTATTTTTTATTTCTTGTGCTGCATTTAAAATTCTGTCGTGCAATTCTGCTTCGGTATTGACGATTCTGTGATATACCCGTTGCTTCATATCACCCCAAAGAAAATAATCCAACGGCGTCATATCAGGCGATCTTGCAGGCCATCCAACGGGGCCGTCTCGGCCGATCCACCTATTGGGATATTGCTCATTTAAAAAATGTCGAACTCTTAATGCCCAATGAGCTGTGCATCCATCCATTTGGAGAAACAGGCGTTGTCTCACATCTAACATCACATCTTCCAAAAGCTCTGGGAGCTCGTCTCTCAGTAACAGTAAAAATCTGTCGGCGTTCAAAGTATTCGGTAAGAAGACTGGTCCAATCAATTGATCGTCGAGTACCGCTGCCCAAACGTTTATGGAGAATTGGTCTTGAAAATTAGATGGTCTTACTAGGTTTGGATTATCGTGAGCCCATGTGTGTAAATTTCTGAAGTTAGTTATTCCCGTATGAGTAAATCTTGCTTCGTCCATCCATAAAATTCTTCTAGTAAATTCCGGATCCCTTCTGATATTGCCAAGTATCCAAGTCGACATAACACACCTAACGCGGGCATCGCCAATTTGCAAATTTTGTACCCGTTGATAATGAAATGGATGCAGTCCTTCCTTCTTCAACATTTTCCAGACAGAGAATTTTGAGATTCCGTGCCTCAATGCCAAGCGTCTTAGACTCGTGGTTGGGTCCGCGTACAAGTCTCTGAGAACTGCTTCTTCTATGGCAACATCAATTATGTTTCCTGGCTCTCGGCGATCTCGGCCACCGTATCCCAGGCCAATATTGCACAACCGGCGATGAACTTCTTGAAAGTGGCGAGCAGCAGGTCTTGGAACGTCATTAGGATACTGATCCAAATAGGCGATACACGCAGCTCTTGCAGATCCATGGCACAATCCATAATAATAGTGCATGTTGGCTATTTGTAACGGCGAAAACTCTCGTAAGCGGGGCATGATGATTCAAACTGAACAAGTACTGGAGTAATCAAAGAAGTGGCGAGCAAAGACAAGCAATTGCGATTTGCGAGCGACTGAATAGTTGACCTATTGCCCAATGCCTTTATACCCCTCATGTTATCTCCACCTTCAACCCAAAAACACCCTTCAACTACCTGGGAACAAGCGGTCATTAAGGATTTTAAGAGGATTAAAATTAATAAAATTATGGTTTGATTTACGTACCCATTAGCGTGGTATTTTTCAAAGTCTGAGACAGTTTAAAAACGGTTTTAGAATCGGCATTAAGTGAGGATTAATACTAAGTACGTAATTTGTTATTTCCACCTAAAACCCAATAACACCCTTCAACTACCTGTGAACAAACGGTCATTAAGGATTTTAAGAGGATTAAAATTAATAAAATTATGGTTTGATTTACGTACCCATTTGCGTGGTATTTTTCAAAGTCTGAGACAGTTTAAAAACGGTTTTAGAATCGGCATTAAGTGAGGTTTAATACTAAGCAAAAAAAATGGTAACTAAATCTGCGTTTTTTTCACAAAAATTGTGTTTTTCTTTTAAAATTCGTAATTTTTGTAGCCATTTTTCAAAAACAATATTTTTTTTTGCGGATTTTCTCTTCTAGTTGGTTTTCTATTGTTATTAAGAATTATTAACCTGTCCCTTGGTAATACTCTGCATTTTTTATTTTCATTTTAGGACCATTGGATCAAAAGTTATACCGTCTGAATTAGGTGTATTACCCGAGTTTTTACAAAAATTTTCAAAATTCTGTAAAAAAAAAATTAATGACTAGAAAAAAAAAAAAAACACCGTTTCACCGATGAAATTGGCTGAAATTTTTCTCCTTTTATTATGTACAGTTTATGAAATTCCACCCTGTATATTGCAGGCGCATGCCAACAGCTGTAGTCTTCAGGTCGTTGACTTCTTGTTTATGTATATAGAAACCTGCCATGACTTATCTGAATTTGCAATATTGTTGCTCGTTTTATGGTTCGTTGCTCAGCGTCATGTTGTCTAATAAGTTGGAGTTTTAACTCCTGACTTCGACGGTATTTTTACCTTCATATATTATGTTTATACACACACACACACACATGTGAATGTGTACTACTAGTAGTCCATAAGCCCGCTCCCAATATACCTGCGTCTCATGACAACACGATAAAATGAGCTAGTATTAATAGATTATCACACCTAATATTGGCCGAAAGTTTGAAAAATCCTTCACTGCCAGTCAAAATTTTAAGGGTAGGTATATTTACGTCATGCTCATGTGACAACAGTACGTGACGTGTGACATCATTTGGCCCTTAAATCGTAGAGAGAGTAAACCTAAGTCTGTCAGTTTTGAAATGGCCGGAAGTAGGTACTGGCAGACGGATTATGTAGTGTACCCAACCTATCTACGTCCATACAACATCCATAAGGTCCACACTCCACTCATCATCATCATTATCATCATCATATCAGCCGAAACACGGCCACTGCTGGACGTAGGCCTCCCCCAAAGAGTGCCAAAGTGACCGGTCCTGCGCCACCCGCACCCCACACTCCACTATTGATGAAACATTTCTTAAATCGGTTGAATATTTCCGGAGATTAACCCTGACTTACAAACTCACAAACGTTACTATGTTAGTATAGATTATGTAGTCTTTTAATGTGGGGGTAAATTCTTGACGTTCTTATTTGAGGTTTGCTATTTACATTTAATAACTTAATAATACGATATCGATAGGTATACTATTACCAAAGCTTGAAAAATACACACGTAGAGTGGCTGATTATTGATTATGCAGAATTATACGGAAACATATAATTTTAACCTTGTTCATGTTTGAACAAAGTTAAAAGTTATCTTTTTGTTTCAAAGTCTGGTTTCAGCCCATCATTATTCTTCGCCTGTCAATCACGTCAGCGACAGTTTGTTTCCAAGAAAAGGGTACGAGAGAGGGGTTATTGACATGTTCCTAATGATGCCGGTAAGAGGCAATCCTGGGAAGGACACCATTGAAATTGACGTGAGGAATAAAGAAGTAGGGAGTCACTCGGTTGCCCGAAAACTCATCTGACCTAGTTCGAATTTTGGTAGGACGTTTCGATATGACTTAAGCCGTATTTGTTCTAAACAATAGACATTTCCGCTCGGTTTGTTTTGTAGCAATCGAATAAAGTTCAATTCTTTAAGGAATATTTACATTGAATTGGGTCATTCGATGACCAAGTCAAAGCGTTAGATCTTTAGTATAAACGAGTATAAGATATAAGTAAACCAATTAGAAAAAAAGAGATGAAGCTAATTTCCACAAAGTCGGTGGTCGGTTTTGGGTTCCTCTATCGTACATTTATGCCATAATATAATTAAAAAAAAAAAAAAATGCGGAAAATTTTTAAAAACCACTCCGTTTAAGAGTAATGCTTTTAGACAAAAACGTTGCAAAAATATATGCCATTATGTTCAAAATATCTCTCGATACCTAACTGATGTTCACATGTGTGTTTGTTTGTGTTTCAGCTAGTCTGCCAAATATAAAAAGTGGACTGTGATCGCCTTACTGGCGTTAAAACCGTAGTGTTAAAACTAAGTGCTTACCAAAATATATCTTATGTAATCGACGAAGCAGCCTTAAATTATCTAAATCACCTTAAAGGACCAAAATTTGTATCCATTTTAGTAGTGTAAAAACGCCTTAAATTTTTTAAAGTGTTTGTTAGTGTAACCAAGTATCATTGGATAATGAGACCCCACGAGGACCGCTGCGGGCGCTCGAGTGGTGGCGAGGGTTTTTGAGTGTTCTCGAGCCTTGTTACCGGAACTATGGAGAGGTGCGACGGGTTTCTCGTTTACCGGAAACCGGTGTACAGGGTTTTCCAGTATTTGGACACGTGAGTATTTGTTTGTGTTACGCTTGATTGGAACATGTATCTATTGTACCTGTCTATTGTAAACGTAGGAAATGCCTTGTTTGATTTCAAAACAGAAGCAGATTGATTGATTTTATTTATGTACACGGCACGCAATCGTAGCATTGGGTTATTTGTAACATCATGTAACATAACATCATCAAACTAATTAGTAGGTACATAAGTAATAATAATTGTTTGCACCGTCGTGACACCGTTTTTATGGTCACCATAAACAAGTCGAATTCATGGTTTAATCACGAGCAGCCATCAGCCAATTGGACGCCTGATAGTGCAATTATACGGTGCTGTATACTGTAGAATTTGCCTCATCATCATATCAGCAGAAAGACGAGCACTACTGGACACAGGCCTCCCCCAAAGAGTGCCACAATAACCGATCCTGCCCCACCCGCATCCAGCGGATTCCCGCGAACTTTACCAGGTCGTCAGTCCACCTTGTGGGGGATATACCCACCCAGCGCCTGCCGGGACGATGTATTAAACATGCCCTTAGCTAATAGGCTGCGATTTTCTAACAAACCCACGGCAATGACTTCTCACATTCCCGAGCGGTGTCATTTACCGACACGAGTCGCGGTGAAACACAACACTGGCATTACCTTAACGGCACCTGTCTTCCGCGCTTACAACCTCTACTTAAAGCCTTCCTGTGGAATAAAGTGCTTCGCATGCAGCTATGTTATTCACGACCTGTCTCGACTCACCACTCACAGCTAGTATAACTTGATTTCGAGGCATCATCAGGCTATAGACGTCCCACATAGGAAGAGATGGGTACCTATACCTACCCAGTTTATGTCGCGAGCTGGCTTGCGGTCTTTTCTTATGCTAGCCGTAGTCTCATCTGCACGGCTATCAAGATACCTAAAGTGGATAATGAAATTAAAGATAAAAAATGTAAACAAATGTGTTGCCACTGCAATAAAATTAATCCCAAGAAGTGGAAATTTAAAATTCGTTAAATACGCGAGATAAAAAATAATGCGACTAATTTACACGTAAAATAATGCCTGGAAAATATTCGTAAAAATTTAAATAAGCAAAATGAAAACGTAATTATTTTATATTCATAAATATGTGCAGTTTATATTTACGCCACTGGCAATGGTTAGGAATTGTAAACCTTTGGTTCGTAATTTAATTAATATACCTGGATATTCCTATTCCTTATTCTTAATTTTTTAGTAAAACCGAAAAATTAATTCAAGTTCCATTTATACTGAATCGAC
Organism: Epinotia brunnichana; assembly: GCA_963854355.1. Taxonomy (NCBI): domain Eukaryota; kingdom Metazoa; phylum Arthropoda; class Insecta; order Lepidoptera; family Tortricidae; genus Epinotia; species Epinotia brunnichana. The sequence goes on from OY977956.1 coordinate 10,584,832, forward strand.
TTGTCTGATCTTGCGTAGACCGCTTTAATATCTTTGCCCTGAGCTGCGGCGCTACCACGAACTTCGAATCTCGAACTTCGTATATCTCCTTTTCGCTTTTCGGTCGCTCGAGTACCATAAACCATAAGTGCGATAGAGACGGAGATATACGAAGTTCGAGATTCGAAGTTCGTGGTTATAGCTCTGAATCGCATTCGTTTTCTGACGTTTGTCGTGATCGAATGTTTTCCTTTCCGCTTATGCACTCTGTTGTTAATTTTTTGTTTGTTGTTACGTTTTTGTTTTATTTTGTTGTTAAGTTTGTGTTTGTGTGGACTCATACGACCGAAAACACCATGGAGCCTCAGCCAAAAGTAGTGACGATATATTCATTAAATAGTTAAAACCAAAACCTGGTTGATTTCCCCTGAGACGTCACTTTGACGTTGACAGTTATTTGTTTACATTTTTTATCTTTAATTTCATTATCCACCTTAGAGAAGGTAGCAAGAAATTTCCCGCGATAGACAATCCGTCTCTTTCTAATAAGAACACTTAAACAGAGACTGGTAGTTTATCTCGCACGCGGTTTCTGCCTGTGCTAGTTGTGCAGCGGTCAATTTGTCTCTCCTACAAAGCGACAGAATATATATAGGTACACCTTCGGCCTTTACCTTACTATGCATACAACTGCGAAGAAATTCAAGGTTAAGTCCCCAACCCACACTGTACCCCAACCCCAACCTCTCGTCCACGAGAGGAGGCCAGCAGTGGAACGTATATAGGTTAAAGATGATGATTTATTAGTCCTTTCAAGAACGCGAAGTATGATTTAAGTACTTTTTTTGAATGATCAAGGCTCAATTACTGACAATACAGTGCAATGTCCAATATGTCCTTGTTGCAGCCTTAGGGCTGCAAACTTAATAGCACACATTAAATACCCACGTTATTGTTTCACGTTGAAGTCATTCCCATTAGGACTTTACAGTTGAAGCAATGTAGGCAGTGTTCTGACTTCTAACAGTAAATAAAAGTAGTTCTACATCAACAAGACTGTATCGTATGTACCTATATACTTTATTACTTTTATTAGTCGTCTATGTAAGGAAGTTAGCTGTACTTATTGCTCCAGTCTAGCTCTGTACAGTTAAGTTTGCTTCGGCGTTTCTTTTTGACAGTGGTCTCATCTCATTTTTTCAGAAACACTAGCGGTTTTTGACTTGTAAAAGTGCCACTGCGGCCTACTTGCACAAAACACAATTGTGTTTCTCTGGTCATATTAAGGAATTTATATTATGTTCTTAGTGAGCCACGCGAAAAGTTTGCACTTGGTGCGTCGTCCTACTTGAACGCACAATTACAGGCCATGTACTGGTTCCCTTCACTGTAGTATGACGAATCCCTAACCTATTATCCTTTTGTTACTCATACTTTACCGTAATTACGAACGTTCTGGTTGAACTCCGGTGCACAATAATGTATCTATTAATATCCCTGATTATTAACAATTATCTCTAGATTCACTAACTCCACTGTCAAGTGGACATGACAGCGAACTTACTGAGCGCTGCAATTTTTATGAGACTCGCGCCGGCATCGCGTACATTTTTAATGTAGCTTGGATGAAGCCGCTCACTCTCGGTCATAGCGGGTTAATAATATAACGGCGGGCATAGTGATCATCCTGTGAGAAACTTTGATTCGATGAACAATTATAACATTAAAATTGAAAACTTGATTGCGAATAGCGAATTGACTACTTATATGTCGAGATATAGCATCTCATTCATCTTAAAGAGACAGCATGAAAGGCGCATGCTCAGGTTTCGAAGACGTAAGAAAAATATGCTGTACACTCATTTTTAGGGCAATTTTAATGATGCATATATATTTAGACGTAATATAGACAATCTTTTAATATTGCGACAGCACCGAATTAACCATAAAACCTAGGTCGTTTGTCAATTAGGTTTTCATACGTCTAATTCCGTTATTACGATTTTATGCAACTATGAATTTAAAACCATAGTTTAATCTAAATTCAGCATGCTTAATGATCGTTCAAACTCAAGAAAAGCACTTCAAATTTACATTTTTCAGCAGACAACCCCAATCGATAATGCAGTCAGCATCAAAATTCAAAGCATACGGTATTTTATCAGACACATTTTTCAAGTTCCGCTCCACACTGTCAAGACGATAGCACGTAGCTGGATTCAGGTGCATCCCAGTATACCGACATGTGGGCTAAAAAAGCCTGACCTTATAGCAGTTTCAGTGGCACATATGACTGTATCCACTGCCATGGCAGTATAATAGAGTTGCACTCGCTCTTTGACGTTGACGGGTAATCCACGTGGCTTACGTACTTCAGTTGAAGAATCTATCTGTGGAGAAGCTTCCTTTTGTACGAGTGGTGATATATTTAATAAATAAGCCTTACATTTTTAGGTAAATACACATAGTTATCAAAAACTGTTACAAATGAGGCATTTCAATTACTCTTGTTTGCATTGAGAATAAATCTTCTGCAAAGGTATTAATTTCAACTTTGTTATAATTACAATACCCTCTTACGTTTCTGGGAACCTCAGTTAATAAATAATGAGTTATTAACAACTATTTAACATGTTATCAGGATACGATGCTGGTTCGAGTTCATGTTAATAGCAAAGGGTTGAGTGTTTTCATTGCGCTGTTTTAAATATAGCGTATCAAAGGGGGAGCTAAGTGTTTTCAAAGGTGCTCGGTTTGTTGTGATTCCGTCCATGCACGTGTGTGTGGAGGCGAAATAGAAGTAATTGCTTTTTTAGGCTTGTCTTAGGACGTTTAATTATAGTTTAAACAGACTATGAATGGCAGTCGTTCGTTCGAAGGGTCTTATTTTGACAGTAATAAGTTTCTGTCAAAAATTTCATTTATGATACAAGCTTTTATTGCCGACTGTGCTTTTCTGTATACCGTGATAACCTACTCATTGAGTAGATTCTTACGATAATATTGAATTGTCATCCAAACAAGTTTACCTACCCAAAATTTCAGCTCAATCGGATAACGGCAAGTCACTGAAAAATGGATTGCAAATTTTGACGGACAAGCAAAGCTTGTAAAAATATGAGCTTCTGGGTCTATTAACAAAGTAGTGTAAAGTTGAGATAGTAACGTTGCGACGATCATAAACGCATCAAATATTATCATAAATATTCGTTCAAAAGTCATAACTACAAACTTTAAATGCTTTCGTCCATCATACATCGGATCAGACGACCCGAGAGATCAAAGGCGAAATACTAAAACCCCTTCAACTTTCAACCATGTGAAACGGAATATCGCAACGCTTTACAAAAACGATTAAATCGTCACTTTTTAACCATGAAAAAGTGGACAGTCGCTGGTCGGTTCCATAAATAACTAGAGGAGGGAAAGTCTGTGCAAACAATTTCAAAGCATAGACATAAGATAGAGCTAGAGTAATTTACGTAATGGACTTTGGCACTCTCTAATTAGCTTTCATTGCATTTTTCCCTGTAATATTTTATTGCTAGCCGAGTTCTTTGAGTTTGAAACCCCCTTCAGGTTTTCATGGGTTTCGTAATGGCTTCGTTTTTAGTCGGCAATTTGCGCTGCGTTTTCCCCCTCTATTGGCGTTTAAGCGGTCGTGGATGGCGCTCAGTTGCACAATAACGTGAAGTTAAAAGGGGGAAATGTAGTGCTTTAGTGTTTTTCTTTCTGAATCAGCATTTATTTTGCGAAAGTTTGTTGGCGTTTTATATTTTCATATCGATTGTTGTTGAATATACTGCCGAATAAGTTCTTTTCGAGAGTATGTCTGTTTTTAGGGTTCCGTAGCCAAATGGCAAAAAACGGAACCCTTATAGATTCGTCATGTCTGTCTGTCTGTCTGTCTGTCCGTCCGTATGTCACAGCCACTTTTTTCCGAAACTATAACAGCTATACTGTTGAAACTTGGTAAGAAGATGTATTCTGTAAACCGCATTAAGATTTTTACACGAAAATATAAAAAAAAACAATAAATTTTGGGGTTCCCCATACTAAGAACTGAAACTCAATTTTTTTTTTTCATCATAACGATATGTACGACGGTGTCACAACCAGAGTACACTGCCCAGCCGGAGTGAGTGATGAGTTCGAAGTGAAGGTCGGTGTCCACCAGGGGTCAGCTCTGAGCCCCCTTCTTTTTAATTTAGTAATGAATCACGTAACTGCCAGATTGCAACAACCGCCGCCGTGGAATCTGCTCTATGCGGACGATATAGTCCTCATCAGCGAGGAAGCGCACGACCTACAGCAAAAGTTGGAGGAATGGAGAGTTGCCTTGGAGGACGTAGGCCTACGGATAAGCCGCCAGAAGACCGAATACCTGCATTGTAACTTTAGCGGTAGCCGAGATTTACATACCATCTCTCTCCAAGGAACACCATTAAACCAAATTAGCAGCTTCAAATACCTCGGCTCAGTAATTTCCAATGACGGGACTATTGATGCTGATGTCATCCACAGAATAAACACGGGTTGGATGAAGTGGAAAGAGCTAACTGGGGTTTTATGCGATCAAAGAATGCCGGTACCGGTCAAAGGAATGGTCTATAAATCAGCTGTCCGTCCAGCCATGGTGTATGGCGCCGAGTGCTGGCCTCTTAAGAAACAACAAGAAGACAAATTACATGCTGCTGAAATGAGGATGCTGCGCTGGGCCGGTGGTGTCACCCTGCTGGACCGTGTCCGTAACATCTATATCCGTGGTAGTTTTAAAGTAAGACCTATTCCCGAAAAGATAACTGAGGGACGACTGAGATGGTACGGGCATGTTATGCGCCGAGAACCTGAACACATGACTCGAAAGGTGCTAGATATTGTCCCTCCGCCTAAGAGACGAGGAAGACCCCGACTGACATGGATGGCTACTGTAAGGAGGGATATGCATGAAGCCCAAATCCAATCAGAGACGACCCAGGACCGAAAATCCTGGCGAAACATAACTAGGAGAGCCGACCCCAAATAATGGGAACAGGACAAGGGAAAGAAGAAGATCAAGTGTGGGATCTATGGATAGGTCTTCAAAAATGATATTGAGGTTTCTAACATATTTTATTTGTAAACTGAATAGTTTGCGCGAGAGACACTTCCAAAGTGGTAAAATGTGTGTCCCCCCCCCTGTAACTTTTAAAATAAGAGAATGATAAATCTAAAAAAATATATGATGTACATTACTATGCAAACTTTCAACGAAAATTGGTTTGAACGAGATCTAGTTAGTAGTTTTTTTTTAATACGTCATAAATCGTAAAAAGCAATTTATTTAACAGAACCCTTCATGTGCGAGTCCGACTCGCACTTGGCCGCTTTTTTTCTTTTTTTAGCGACGCTCTCCGCTTCTGTATTCGTCTTGAAAAAGGCACTTTGTTTCTTTAAATGAATTTGATATGAAATAACAATCGAGGTAACTGGTTTCTTTCGTCATTATTGTACATTTCCCCCCTATTCCGTAACAGTAGGGTATCACGAGACTGCAGTGTTAATGTCCCTCCCGTTGAGTTATGGCGAGACGAATAATCGATACCAACGCTCTAGCCAGCGTGCAGACTATGGTTTCAACTCTGTTTCTCTATGTTCTAGCCTCTATGACGCCTGCATCATTTTTATTTAGGAAGAATGTCGTAACGAGAATGATTTCCAGTCCCTGCGTCAGAGTAAAAGAGAGTAAATATATAGAGAATAATGTAAAGTTAGGATTAAATATGAAATATTATGATTAAGGATCGCAGTAGATACATAGCTATTTTAGATATCGATACCGGAGTACGGACATATGAGCTCAATATAGTGGCGTAACAAGAACACTTGCAATATTTAGCAGGAAATGAATATTCTGTTCTATTAAATTCTTGCCATATTCACCAGGAATGTTACCCTAATCATAATATTCATGGCATACGTGATGGAAGAAATGAGCATGGGGGGATTTTTAACTAAAAGAGCATAAACACGCGCCATATTGTAATCAATCGGGAGTCCCCTGGATGCGGGTGGCGCAGGACCGGTCATTTTGGCACTCTTTGGGGGAGGCCTATGTCCAGCAGTGGACCGTCTTTCGGCTGATGATGAAGATGATGATATTGTAATCATATCAAATAAATCGTTTAATAAATCGTCCCATGCTATGGGAACTTAGAACTTAATGCAAATCCAGTTTCTTATTGAAAACAGTGTCACCTACTTGATAGCGGGCGAACTCTCTGAAGCTGTAGCGATTGCTAGGCTAGGCTGTCAAGGTATTTCGAAATTCGCCGTAATGTCATAAGACATCAGTAGCCTAGGGGTAAAGACGGCGGTATTTGGAGTCGATGAGCCGGGGTTCAAACCCTGCGACCGACGCACTTTTTGTATGTTTTAACATTCAAAGAAAAGTTTTAAGTATCGCAGTAATCGCAGAAGAGATGGCGCCTGTACGCAAGCATTAAATGCCTTCTCAATTTGGTCGAGTTGCCTGTCTATCTCAGTATGTATATTGTAGTATTTGCCATGTCCTTTATAATCTTGCTGATCATCCTAATTAATAGGCGTAATTTTAATTACATTCGGTGCGAGCACTGCCTCGGGCTACTTTGCTACCGAATTAAGAAATATAGCAGACGCTACCGTTATAATTATTGGAGCTTTCATTTAATCACAATTTCCGTAATGTAATCCCATATAATTAGTAATAATTATCAGTGTCATGGTGCAGTCAGAAGATAAGTAGGAGTAACCAGTCATGTTACCTTGTCCTTGTAGATTACACATATACATACTTAAAGAGTTTTCAATAAATAAATTGTAGAGTAAGGCGTGAAAGCACTAAAATTAAATCACCATATCTATTCCCTTCAACATCTATTTGAGACTATTTTTTTTTACCCCCGACGCAAAAAGAGGGGTGTTAGAGGTTTGACGTTTTTTTTTTTTTTTTTTTTTTTTTCCTTAGCCTGTTTGGGTGTCCCACTGCTGGGCAAAGGCCTCCCCCATTTTCCTCCACTCGGCCCTATTGCTGGCATGCTCTCGCCAACCCAAGCAGAACGCGTCCAAATCGTCCCGCCATCTCCTTTTTGGTTTGACGTTATGTGTTTTGAATTCGACAAAGTACAAGCTGTTCGGCTTCCTAATAGACTACTTAATGGCGAATAATTATAGAAATTTCACATCAGTTTCATTCGCGCGTAGATACCACCTACTTATCAAAGGGAATATATGATGGACGGTCATTCATTTTATTGAATAACACCCTGTTCGAGTGCATAATACATTTGAGTGCATTCATCACACTGATATTATATTTCATACATATATCGATAAAATCCCGCTTATTCTTATACACCGTATGTGTATTAGGCCTCAGGTTCACTTACGACTTTAGAGAGCGATTGAGCAATGTGCATGCCCCCCTGCTAAGTGAATGATACGTACAGGGTGATCAATTCATTAGTCAGTATGGGGAAGTCTAAAGTATTACACCTACATTCATAGATCTATCTAAGGATTTGTTATTTTTGGGCAGTTTTTGAATTAGATACTGAAGTCCATACTAAATAATATCGTAAATGCACAAATAATTTCGTCTGCCTTTCATGGCACTTTCATTAAACCCCGATTCCAACCTATCTGTGTGTCTGTCTGTGGCATCGTAGCTCCTAAACAGATTAACCGACCATAGTGCGGTTTTTTTTAAATCGAAATTCTTGTCTGTCGGGATGTTTTTTTAGGTATGTTTGTTGAGTTGGGTTTTTTATTAATGGGGAAATTGCATGGGACTTCAATTTCGAATAAATTGCATTCAATTTATGCGGATATACGTAGAAATATCATACTGAAGAAAAAAAAAAAACAAATAACATAACAGTTACACAGAATATTGAATTAGAAATGATATTTTGTAGCACAAGTATATAGAGTTAAACGCAAATGTGGTGGAGATCATTGCAAATTAATGAATTACTCCATAGTAAACGCGCCGAGAATATATGTTATGACGTCATAGCATAAGCCAGTTTAATATAGAGCGTTTTCGGGGGGTGCCGGCGCGTGCAGATTTCAAATGCATATAACATCAGAAAAATAAATCATAAGAAAGTTTTAGTGCTACAGTTGTTTTAATGCTGGGTTATACTTTTGATTTTCGTAATTAAATAAAAATATGCAAGTTCCCTATTTATGAAGTATTTCTGAGTTTAAACATGACGACATAGGGCATTGTGCTGTGCTAATTAATAAATAACTATCTCGCACGGTAGCAGACTTAGTACCAACCAATTAAAAAAAAATCAACCTGTATATAATAATTGAATCGCACTTACGCCGTTTTAGGGTACGAACCCCCTAAGTGAATAAACACGCGGTGAGCACGAACGTGCACGTGTTGTATTTCACGCCTCATTCCGTCCACATGCTTTATTACATAACGTACAATGTGGTCCAATTACTCGAATAGCTTCATCTGGCTAGCTAGCATGGTCATATTTGGGTGTATACATTTTTTTCTGTCACTAGTTGCCATGGTTACGTCCCCTGGGTCACTTTTTAAAACTGCGGTTTTATGGGTTTTAATTCAAAAGGTTTTTCTTGTCACGTTCAACCTGTTTTAAAGACCATATTGTAACAATTTTTCTAAGAAACCCTTTCAAATTGTCTCCTGGCTAACGGGACAGAATATAAACAACACGAAATCGTTGATTGACCCATTTATATATATGCAAGTGCGAGCGGGATGCTTTATTTATTACTTAGGATGCAACCGGTAGGCTCTCAAATGAGATAATTATATGGCGGCCCGAAGGCCAAAATGCCTGTCTCAAATGAATAAAGGGTCGCCAGCGTCCATAGGCGACGGTGTCTGCTTACCATCAGTCAGGCCGCAAGCTTAAGCCACCGCCGTAGTATTAAAAAAGCGGCCAAGTGCGAGTAAATTGCGGCTTACGATTTATGACGTATTAAAAAAAACTACTTACTAGATCTCGTTCAAACCAATTTTCGGTTGAAGTTTGCATGGTAATGTACATCATATATTTTTTTTAGTTTTATCATCCTCTTATTTTAGAAGTTACAGGGGGGGGGGGGGCACACATTTTACCACTTTGGAAGTGCCTCTCGCGCAAACTATTCAGTTAAGAAAAAAAATATATTAGAAACCTAAATATAATTTTTAAAGACCTATCCATACATACCCAACACGTAGGGGTTGCATGAAAAACATTTTTTTGAGTTTCAGTTCTGAGTATGGGGACCCCCAAATTTTTTTGGTTTTTTTCGATTTTTGTGCGAAAATCTTAATGCTGTTTACAGAAAACATCTACTTACCAAGTTTCAACAGTATAGCTCTTATAGTTTCGGAAAAAAGTGGCTGTGACATACGGACGGACAGACAGACAGACAGACATGACGAATCTAAAAGGGTTCCGTTTTTTGCCATTTGGCTACGGAACCCTAAAAACCGGACAAGTGCGAATCTGACTCGACCACCGAGGGTTCCGTACAAAATTACAGATGTATAGTTTTCCGATTTTTCCCTGTACTTGTAGTATGAGAAGATGTTATATGCCAGATTTCATTTTTCTAGGTCAACGGAAATTTTGATTCCCTTGAGAGTGTTGAAATTATACTTTTTTTGTGTCATAAACGGCCCTATCTCGACTTTATCAACTCGATACCTCCACGCGTTCCGGAGATAAAGGGTCTTGACAGACAGACGGACAAAAAAGTGATCCTATAAGATAAGGGTATCGTTTTTTCCTTTTGAGGTACGGAACCCTAAAAAAAGATCATGATGGGACGAGGTCATGTTATTACATTTGCTATGTCATTATAGCTGTATGAAAAAGGCGAAATATCATCTTTTGAGTTTCTTTTGTCTCGAATATAGTTTAGCGATCAGATTCTCCAGTTCCTAACATTTTTTGCGTTTTTACACGTTGCTTGATAATTGCTAACAATTTTATTGCAGGCTTTAAACACATTCGTACGCTAATGTGCTATCTAAAGTCGCCGTCAATAGAACTTGCAAACTATATAAACAAACAATGTATTGGAATTGACATTTGAAATGTCAATTCCAATACATTGTTTGTTTGTTCATTGATTGTCCAGGACGCGCGCACGGGTCGCAGCGCGTTGCATGCGATAGAAAGGGATGACCAAATTTAGGCACGTTTGGCGTACCTAAACAGGGAATTTGTTAACAGAGAACCTTTTGTACGTAGTACTTTTACTTATTCTGTACCAACGGTTTCCCATGTTTACGGCTACGAGCCGTAGCGCTACGAAATTGTTGGCAGTGAATGTGTTAATTGTTACAAAAATGGTTGTTTGTAACATGCACCTGGTTTCAAACTCAATTTCATGGTCAAACGTGTAAACTTTAATACAATATTCTAAGCAGCCGCAATCTTCGATTTCGCCAAGAACTTCTAGAATTTGTCAAAGTTGCATCGAGGGAAACTAGTTGGCCAACTGTCGCTCCCATACTTGCAGTTGGTAACAAATAACGCTAAAGTAGAATTTAACTGTGCCAATGAACTTTGTGATGGATGTTTACTCAAAAGTTTATACAAATATTAATGTACAAATGAAGTAAAACATACCGCATGAATAGGAATAAAATGTATGAAGGACACTGAAAGGAACTTCTTGAAAAAGTGATCCCAAGTTCTGAAATGACGTCAAACGTTTTGGGTTTAGGACGGCGGCGGTACACTAGGCATCGTACCTTTTTAGGGTTCCGAAGCCAAATGGCAAAAAACGGAACCCTTATAGATTCGTCATGTCTGTCTGTTTGTATGTCTGTCTGTCTGTCCGTCCGTATGTCACAGCCATTTTTTCCGAAACTATAAGAGCTATACGGTTGAAACTTGGTAAGTAGATGTATTCTGTAAACCGCATTAAGATTTTCACACAAAAATAGAAAAAAAAACAATAAGTTTTGGGGTTCCCCATACTAAGAACTGAAACTCAATTTTTTTTTTCATCAAACCCATACGTGTGGGGTAGGTATCTATGGATAGGTCTTTAAAAATGATATTGAGGTTTCTAACATCATTTTTTTCTAAACTGAATAGTTTGCGCAAGAGTCACTTCCAAAATGGTAAAATACGCGTTAGTGAAAACAGCAACACTCCTAGGCCAGTGCCCATTGGGTCCAAAGCAAAGATACCTACAACAGACTTTATTTATTAACAATAATAGAATTCGCAGAATCAGTAACCCATTTTCCGTTAAAATGTTTGAAGCAAATCAAAGAGCACAATTCGCTAATAGAAAGAGCATAAAACGTAGCGTGAATAGAACCATTTGCGAATCAATGCCACGCCACCCTCGGCCACGAGGGGAGATGTTTGCTCAACAAAAGCACGGATAATCAAACCCAGCGTATGTCATACGATTAAAAATATGTCATACGATTTTGTATCTTATAAAGAAAGAAAAAAAGAAGAAAGAAAGATACATTTATTCACTAACACTCAGGACACACATATTAAACAAAAAAAATAACAGTAAAAAACATGTAACTAGTGTGTCTCTGCGGCAGTGAACCGGACACTGGCTTCAGCATTATAACACTTTAAACTCTCGCGCTTTGTACACATATTTAAAATATGTTTTAAACGGGTCTAACGCGATATTTATTTCACGACTCACAACACTCACAGTATAAGTTTGAAACACCCGAAAAACTTCAATAGGGAAGATCGTTTATATTTATCGGCGACTTGGGGACCAGTGATTCAGAAACTGAAATCTCAGGATATATCTTCGGATCGATACTACGAGTGTTGTGTGTCGTGCCCTAGACAATTAACATAATAATGGATGGGTAGTGGACTTTTTTCGGGTGTGCCCTTCATATCTATGTCACTCTATATTTGAATCACGAGCGTAGCGAGTGATTCAAAATTAGAATCTTGAGCGTAGTGAGGGACTCAAAGGCACGAGATGCAAATATCTTTGCTCTCGTGTGATACATACAACTTTTCACCTCAGCAGTGAGAACATCGTCACGTTAAAAAATATATCGCTAGGCTTTTACGCACCTATAATATTCTGAATTTGTAATAGAGCACATCATAGTTGTAGGTGTAGTATCCACACTATGATGTTGATGGTCTCACCAGTGCTCGATATATAGTGATGATATTGATTGATTGATTGATTGATATCAAAATTAAAAAGCTACTTTGACTCACGGAGTGAGCAAAATCGCATTTTGCTCACTGTTTTCACGCAGCAAAATATGCTTGTTCGAGCTGCTGAGGTGAAAAAAATATTCTAGTGTATTGATTTGCAGCTGTCCGTTTGCTATGAAAAATCGCTATTTTCAAATCGAAAGTACTGGGGACCGATTTTTGACTTTCGAGCGCTCGAATGTTTCACTCGAAAACTGACAAAAATTACGAAATGCTCTTTTGAAATATCGATAGAAAATTGAAAAGCGAGTGGTATTGACCACTCGTATTCAATTATATCGGTAGAAAGTTAGTGTCCGCAATTTTGACACTAAATCGTATTTAATTTGATTTAATTTTCGAGCGCTCGAAAGTCAAAAATCGGCCCCCTGTTCGAATTTCAAGTTTGTGCATCAACAGCATACGACATTGTATGTAGATGAATATATAATTGCGCTAGTTATATAACTCTGTATTCGTTGTCCTGTACAGTCGCCATCACATACATAGGTGCATTATAGGTGTTCAAAAATATCGGCACATGCACCCTAATGCCTTGAAAATAAAGGTGTGTTCCGATGTTTGTGAGCTGCTTGTTTGCTCCGATGTATGTGATGGCGACTGTACTACGGTTCTGCACAACAAGTGTTTCATTGTTTCGACCTCACAAAGCTCAGGCTACTTTCTTTTAAAAAGAAAGCTTCCACGGGACAAATAGTCGAAGGTTTAAAAGTCGGGAAATAACAAATAACCCACGATCCCACTACTTAATGCATTTGGTGTGAGATATCGTGTTTTGTATTTTATTCTCCTTAAAAAACCGTTAATTTGTTCAAGCTTTTATTTGATTTACTCCTTAGTATGACTTTCTCTCCGGGTTGGTGCTTGTACCTAAAGGTTAACACACTTGCATTGTGCAAACCCATGCCAACGCAGGGCAAAACCTTAAGTAAAAGGTTAATAATAACACCAGAGCAGCAGAGCTAACGCAACACCATTTACCGCTAATATAAAAGCAACGCACAAAGCTCATTTTTTACAAGCTTTTATTTAGCTCACCCCGTTTGTTAGGGTTCCGTAGCCAAATGGCAAAAAAAAAACCCTTATAGATTCGTCATGTCTGTCGTCTGTCTGTCTGTCCGTCCGTCCGTATGTCACAGCCACTTTTTTCCGAAACTATAAGAGCTATACTGTTGAAACTTGGTGAGTAGATGTATTCTGTGAACCGCATTAAGATTTTCACACAAAAATCTAAAAAAAACGTTAAGTTTTAGGGGTCCCCATACTGAGAACTGAAACTCAAAAAAAAATTTTGCATTAAACCCATACGTGTGAATAGGTCTTCAAAAATCATATTGAGGTTTCTAATATGGTTTTTTTTTAAACTGAGTAGTTTGCGCGAGAGACACTTCCAAAGTGGTAAATTGTGTCCCCCCCCCTGTAACTTCTAAAATAAGAGAATGATAAAACTAAAAATAATATATGATGTATTGTTGTACATTACCATGCAAACTTCCACCGAAAATTGGTTTGAACGAGATCTAGTAAGTAGTTTTTTTTTAATACGTCATAAATCGTAAACCGCAATTTATTTCACGGAACCCTTCATGTGCGAGTCCGAGTCGCACTTGGCCGCTTTTTTTATTCTTTATTCTTTCTTGGGTCAAATTTAGTAATTGAAATTTGACCCACTTCCCGTTTTCCGATTGAGCTGAAATTTTGCATGCATATGTATATCGCATGACAATGCAATATTATGATGACATGGAGCTGATCTGATGCTGGAGCTGGAAGGTGGCCATAGGAACTCCGCAATAAAACGACACAACCCCATCGAGTTTGGGCTCGTTAGAATCGTCTCAATGACTAGTTGATGATGGTATGCAGAAAAGTACAGTCGGCAATAAAAGTTTGTACCAAAAATTTAATTTTTGACAGAGACTTGTAACAACAACTAGAACCAGATTATGCTTTCATGTGCAAACCATACAAAATAATGCCTATAGGTACGCCGTGTGCTTCCAAAATTTGAGGAATTAACTAAATCGATTCCTCATAGTTCCCATAATTAGATCTTACGAAAATACTTGGACCATTCAAGCTATAGAACTAAAAACTATAATCAAAAATAAAAAAATTTAAACATCCCCGACACAACTAACATAGATACTCGTAAGAACCATCTTAACAGACAAGACTTTCGACTTAATAATTATTAATTAACAACTTAAGTTGAAAAACCCCTGACATTTTCATTTCAAAGTTCAATATCTCAAAAACGGCTGAACCGATTTTGACGAAACGTAGCTAAGAACCATCTTGATCACGTCAGCTTTCAAAGCGATTCATTTGTTTAGGAGGTACGATGCCACAGACATACTTATAACACCCCTCTTTTTGCGTCGGGGGTTAAAAAACCGTACTCAAATCTGTTCCTTTCGTCAACTACGACGCCAAAAACAAACACATTAAAAAAACCGGTCAAGTACGAGTCTGACTCGCGCACCGAGGGTTCCGTACAACTTTTCATGGACCATACCCGTCATGTCAGAGTATGTTTGTTTACGCGCACGCGTACCTACCGATTTCGATTATTTATTTTTTATTTGAAAGAAGGGACTTTAAAGATAATCTGAGAGGAATTTGAAGTTATAAAATTACATACAAAAGTAGGTAAGTTACAAATTTAATAAAGAAATTATTTTTGAAAAAAAAATACGCTAGTTAGACATATTGTTTTATTTTTCCTGTATTATTTATATTACTCTTAATCATATGTAATTATTTCAGAATTTTCGCTTGGTATACTTCGGAGATAAGGGGGGGGGGTGATGGTATTTTTTCTATATTTTCCTTAATAAATCAAAATTTAACCACTGTAGACAGAAAATAAAAATGTATATTTAAATTCATCATTTTCCATACACGTGTCTTAACCCTTGTAACAGTTGTTCCAAATTTCGAATGGATAGCTTAAGTAGTTCCTGAGATATTTAACGTTGTGACAGACGGACGGAGTCGCACGCACCATAAGGGCTCCTTTTTTAACCGACTTTAAAAAAGGAGGAGGTTCTCAATTCGTCTGTATTTTTTTATGTGTCTCGGTAATTTATGAACCGATTTGAATTTTTTTTTTGTTTGAAAGCATATACTTCCAGATTGGTCCCGTTGTCACCAAAATCCAGTTCTAATGATGGCATATTGGAGAAATCGAGGGAACTCTTAAAATTTTATAGGCAAACTTGAAGCAATTTGGCTACTGATTTGAAGTCGGTTAAAACTTTGTTTTGAAAGTACAATATTACCTTTTTGGTACGGAACCCTAAAAATCTGCCGTCCGTTCAAAAGCTACATATTACCTAGCCAATGTACATTTATTTGCTTTTTATTTTATAAATTGAGTGTGGGCGATATGAATGTTTTACGTCAGCAATAAACGAGATAGTGCTACTAACGCAGCTTATAGTTATTACCGTTAACTTAAAACGGTGAGCACTTGGCAATTTTATTTAACTTTCGTAAAAGGTTTAATCTAATCGCCTTGCTAGTAAATGCAAATGGGGTATAAATTAAATTAGTTAAGCGTTTAATGGAAGTGGACGAGCGAAGGCAACCGTGGCTGGCATTGGACCAAATACTCATACCTGTGGCATTCCTGCAAGGATGTGGTTAATGGGTGTAGTTACCTTACTCATCTAATTGAAGGTACGGAGTTAATACATACTTTTAAAGGTATTTCATCTTTCCTGTAGAGTAATGTCTCTGCCTTTCTGTATGTCTGTGTCTGTCCATCGTGGGATGCTTTATTGAGCAGATTGGAATGTATGTGTATTACCTATATGTTCAGTTCAGTTGAGTTAAGTAACCTATTGGTAAATATTATTTAAACGTCAGCAATTTATGTATTATTTAAACATGGTGCATTACACTTTCGACGTTTTTGTCAACATGCACTTATGCACTGCTTAATATATCAGTCAATACTTTATTTTCTATTTTTTTTCCAGGTTTCGGATATTAAAGAAACACCATCCCAGAAATTTGAGATTTTATGCTACGTACCTATATAAGGCAAAATGTTACAGCCTTCACTAACTTGAAAACAGAGCAGCAGATTTTTTGCACTAATTAATCAACGGACAAAGCTGTAATAAATGGTATTTTCGAATCCAAGTACAGTTTTCCGACGCCGGATACAGAAAACAAATAAACCAAACAATATGAAACGCTTAGTTAGTAAAATGCAGTCAAAGTTGGAGTTTCCGCAAAATCCGGAAATTGTAATAAAACTTCGGACAGAAACATTTGCGACAGTTATTGAAACGTTAGAGCGTGAATTATGAACGCTCATACTTTATGAGCAGGTTAATAAACTTCAAACAACGTGGATGGATCAGTGTCAAAATATCGGGAAAGCCAGTTGCCATCGAGTCTTGTATATGATACCTTACCACGGATAAGTAATGCGAATAATTCATTGAATCGGGCATCTATTAGCGATAATACGATATACCTACTTGCATATTTTTGCATGCTCTTAATGGTCCCAGTCCCAATATAACAAAGCACATAGGTACAACAATGAAAAACCCTCTAGAGGTTTATTTTAATCATTTGAAAAATGTAAACTGCGACACTTTGGATTACGAATGTGTCTCTGAGGTTTATTAAGCTAGGTGGACTACACGTTACAGCGAAAGTTATGTCATGTTGCTGCTAGGAAAAACTTCTCCAATTAAGCTCCCCTGAAAAAAACTACAAAGAGTTTCAGAACGTGGTCCGACCGAATAACAGGTATATGCGTGGCGATCAAAGGGTTCAAGTCGGACTTTAAGTCATAAGTCACAAGCACTGGCGGCAAATGTAAAATATGAGCAGGGTATCAAAGTTAAGTATTTATAGTTCGTCCTATGGCACTGCGAGTGATAGCTACGCGACACGCGAGCCTTCGTGTCACTTTCAAATAGCTGTAAAAACGCGAGGATAGACCTGACCGACGACTTTGACATACTGCAAAAGTCTGCGTACCAATGCTATCTAAAAATAATTCCGATGTTAGAGTATCTAATTCAACTTCATCTCGGGTTGTTTCATCAGCCGGCCATAACAAGGGTACTAAAAGACGGAATGAGCGCGAATTTCGTAGTTAAACTACTTAGGTATTTACTATGAAATTACTATTGTCAAACTACTTATGAAAGTCATCGTCATGCCGTCTTAAGGTGCACTGAAAATTAGTGCAGTACACCTTCATAATGTATGCACCTGCTTTTGTGATGTCATTACGGTACGCCATCAGAGTAATTGCATAATAACGACGTCCTCAGATATTTAGCCTTTTATGCCAAAATTGCCAAATCCATTGGAAGATACCATACGTTAGTAAATTTTGTGATGGTGATAGTAAATTTTGTGATAGTATAGTTAGTGGCTTCCGACCGGATGAACCGAGTTGATATGATTAAGTGTAACTCGCAATTTCCAAGTACGTAAAATTCGATCTAAAGTTTTTAGGCCAAACAAATGTATACGTTCACATTCACCATCTACATCGTAAGTAATTCAGCTGGATCCAGAATGGGGCTAAAAATCACCCCTTTGCAAACGGATAAAAAAGCTAAACTCTGCAAACCAAATTGGTTTTTGACAAAAGATTCGGCTGGAATTATATCCCCCTCAAGCGGAGTGTGTCATTTGTGCGTATCACTCCGAGATTTTAGGGTCTTTTTTACCCACTTTGTGGCATTTTTTACCCAACTGCCGAAGGAGAGGAGGGTTATGTTTTTCGAGCGTATGTATGTATGCAAGTATTTATGTATGTATATATGTATGTGTGTATATATTATTCTTTGACACGCCCTGCAGCCTAAACCGTTTGATGGATTTCGACATATGAGGTGTCATTGGATTCCTCATAATCGTGGGAGTGACGTGACATATGCTATACTATTTGCAAAAAAGCAGTTGGGTTTTTCGAAAAATCTTTTGATTTCAATTGTTTATTGGTTCCCTTTTTAGGGTTCCGTAGCCAAATGGCAAAAAACGGAACCCTTATAGATTCGTCATGTCTGTCTGTCTGTCTGTCTGTCCGTCCGTATGTCACAGCTACTTTTTTCCGAAACTATAAGAGCTATACTGTTGAAACTTGGTAAGTAGATGTATTTGGTGAACCGCATTAAAATTTTTACTCAAAAATAAAAAAAAAACAGAAAATTTTGAGGGTCCCCATACTCAGAAATAAAACTCAAAAAAAAAACATCAAACCTATACGTGTGGGGTGTATCTATGGATAGGTCTTCAAAAATGATATTGAGGTTTCTAATATAGTTTTTTTCTAAACTGAATAGTTTGCGCGAGAGACACTTCCAAAGTGGTAAAATGTCCCCCCCCCCCCCTGTAACTTCTAAAATAAGAGAATGATAAAACTAAAAAAATATATGATGTACATTACCATGCAAACTTCCACCGAAAATTGGTTTGAACGAGATCTAGTAAGTAGTTTTTTTTTTAATACGTCATAAATCATAAACCGCAATTTATTTTACGGAACCCTTCATGTGCGGACTCGCACTTGGCCGCTTTTTTACCAGCTTTAACTTGCATTGTTCATGGGAAAATTCTCAACATCTGCAAGCCATTTCGTATTTGATTGAGCTGGCATTTGGTATACTTATAATACTAGTGGCTCTGTGAGCTGTAGAACTCGCGAGGTTTTTGTTTTAATTTCGAAAAAGTGACACGACAATAATAGTACATTGTTTAACAAGGGGCGTATGAGAAATATTGCAAACGAGAGTCTATCAGGAGCCCGACGCCGTAAGGCGGAGGGCTTTTGATGACTCGAGTTTGCAATATTCTTACGCCCGTGTTATACACAATGTTTTTCATCACATTTGCGAGGAAATGAATAACCTATGTTTTATACAAGCGCATCAATCAAATGTTGACGAGATTGACAACTTCACTTCCAGATCAGTGCGAGTGGAGGGCGTAGCTTCAATATTTCAACCAATCACAGAGCCTGCTTCATTATATTTTCAACCAATCACAGAGCAGAATTCTTGTCGCTAGCGGCCGTCCAGATTTGCTTAACCAATCAGATCACACACAAGCTTATAACTCCCATGTGTCATTATTTCCCGCGGGGACAATTTAGGCCATTGTCCTTCTGTATACAGGCAATAACACCATTTATGAGCAAGTGTGATGAAAATTTCTATATATAATTAACGAACCTGGTCACAAAATTTCCCGAGAATCGGTTGAGAAATTCTTCCTGTAGAGGAGAACAGACGGACGGACGGACATAGTGACAAACACCGGACACCGGACATACGAACGATTCTCGGCCCAAGCTGAAGCATAGCGTTCGCTTCGCTCGCTCGTTCGATATGTAAGTACTTATTAGGATGTATGTTGTAAGCATGAAACTCATTTTTTCTACTCCTGTACCGTTATCTGTCATTTATATAGGCTGTAGCTCAAATACAATGACAGCACTAATAAGTCGTCGCAAAACTCTATGCTCTATGGCCCAAAAACGCACTGTTTAGCGTACTTTTTTGGTACTACAGCTACATTTTTCATAAAAGCACTGTTTAACTTTTTTTTTAATCGGCCGCTATATTGCAGTGGTGCCAACTTCATAAACAAATATTTCGAAATAAAAGTATTTATTTACGATTTAACATTTGTATATTATAAATTATTTACTACAATAATAATAAATCATCATCTATTGTGTGTTAAATTACATGTTTTATAAATTCTTGGTATTATTTATAAAAATAAACAGTTCGAATTCGGGCCGGGTCCGGATTTGGTTTAGTTCGGATGGCAAGTGCAAACAAATTAAAAACAAAACAAACCATAAGCAAGAGCTGTCACATTTCCGATTTCCCACCAAAATACAGTTCAAAATGAAAAGACGAAAGATGATAAACTATTAGTCCTAAACTATTAAGATTTTATTCGTGTTTGTGAAGACAAAAGTGTACGTTCCTTTAAAAATGGTCGAAGAAATTAATAACTGCACTCCTGAAGAAATTGCGTGAGTAGCAAAAGTACGAATAGAAAACTTGCTGCCTGAAAAGTTTAACTATTCTGTAGTCTACTATTTATTTAAAATTTGTCGTAGAAAAAGTATTGTATGCAACGGTGTATAACTGGTCTAAAAACGCTCGTGGCGCATTTAATTGCAACCCACGCCACTCGCCTTTTAAGACCCTTCTTATACAACAGTTGCATTAAATACTATTAATGATAACACTGTTTTTTACAAACTTTTAGCCAAGGTGTGTTCGATGTCTGCCGTTTGGCACGTTATTGCGATAGATTGCCTACGGACTCCATGCTTTTGTTCAGGAACATGTTGATACAATCATCAAAAGTACACTAACTGGCCAAATAAGCCTATCGAATGTGTCTAGAAAAAGAAGTCATCTACTTAGTTCCGTTTTTCTTTTAAATTCCAGGCCACAACTTTTATTATCACATTCACTTGAAATTGTATCTGAAACTTATACAGCAACTAATATCTTCGCGTTTGCTTCCAACTCGTAGACGGAGAACAATGTGCGATGTCAAACTCCAACTTCTTCCATTAGGACTTGTTTGAACACGTTCGGATCGGAAAACTAGTGAATTATCCCTGATTTACTCAAAGGATAATGGCCGTCAGCCCTCTCATCGGACGCTCAATGAAGCGAGGCAACCGCTCACAGTAACGCTCACTTGATTCAGGATTATGTCTTTTTTATGGATTACAGTTTTTTTTCATGAACTTTTTATACTACATATTCCCCATTATTTGAGTTTGGCGGCCTCTATAAATAGGATGCCTTTATTGTATATCGAATATCCTATCTGCCTTGCCTCATAACGTGTATTAAAAGAATACACTTCCCATAAAACATTGCTGAAAATCAAGAGTTTACAAGCTTTCTGAATGTATAATTTAATTACTGTCCCGGCCAAAACTACGGTTCCATTTCAGTTGTTTATTTCTTTGATTTCCTTACATTTTAGAATAGTATAGCTATTTATTCGAGACAATTACATATCATGGACAGAAATCAGCATATACCTATTTTTTCAACTTTGTTCTGTTTGATTCATCTTAGTTTATCATCGCCCTATCCGTCCCACTGCTGCTGGGCTCACGCCTCATTTTATTTGCCTGCGAATGCGATTGACTTAGCAAACGCAAACGACTTTACACTTGGAGTTTGTCTCACTTGCTACACATAAATACAATATTCCTGGCCGATATACACAATAAAACCAGCCAAGTGCGAGTCGGACTCGCGCACGAAGGGTTCTGTACCAGTATCTATAAAAGCGGCAAAAAAATCACGTTTGTTGTATGGGAGCCCCCTTAAATATTTATTTTATTCTGTTTTGTAGTATTTGTTGTTATAACGGCAACAGAAATACATCATCGGTGAAAATTTGAACTGTCAATCTATCACAGACATCACAGTTCATGAGATACAGCCTGGTGACAGACGGACAGACAGACAAAGGGACGGACAACGGAGTCTTAGTAATAGAGTCCCGTTTTACTCTTTGGGTACGGAACGGAACCCTAAAAATGACTCGACTATCCTTACTCCAACAGCTACTGTGCCACTAAGTAGTATGTTCTGTTCAATGCACCCTTTACAATGTTCTTTGCAAACTTTGTGGGCAAACACGCCCAGACCTATCTACATTGTTGGTTGCCTCTGGCCTATAGTCTGGAATTAATAGGTTGGCCACATAGAATTTCGTACCAGACACGGGAGGTCAGATTTTTTTTGTGCGGATTAGACATGCTTCTACTAAGGCTATTGTGAAGATTTGGGGGAAAATAGGAAATTAGATCGCTAGATAAAATACGAGTACTTATTACTAACAAAGATATGAACTCACTTTTTCTGAGCTGTCACATTTTACACAATGACTGAATCTAAATTAATAATACATATTATTATTATTGTGTTATTTTGGCTGGCAATAAATTCATTTCTTTCTTTCTTTCTAAATATTTATTTTGAACTCCTGTTAGTTTCCACTTTCGATCTAAAACTCTCGTGTATCTTTTAATGTAACAAGATAAACTTACTTCATTATGTGCTATCTCACAATTTCCTGTATTATTTTCTCAGATAACTTTAAGCTATAACAAAACGAGAAGCAATTTGTAGAAACAGGAACACGATTTTTACGCCACCTTTTACGGTTCGGATCAGCCAAAAATACACATTTCCAATGCCTTTTATCCTCATCTTGATGCAAAGATATAACATTTTATTTGCCGTCAACCTGAAACCATGTAACTCGAGGATCGTGTATTTCGATCCATTTAGAATTTAGATAGATAAGCTTGTAGATATTTGGAGAGAGCGAGGAAGCTTCTTGAAATGCAAATTTTATCACTTGATGGATGGTTGGCTGTCCGTTTTGTGTTTATCTCGTAAAAACAAGATACTCAAATAATGTACGTTTATACTTTGTAAACTTTTATTCCATATATATAGGCACTGTAATTTATTTCATTTTAGAGGTAAACAATTATAGTACAAGTAGTTTTTAGCTTACTTTTAAACAACTCATTTACTAAGAAGGCCGCTATAGTTCTATCTAAATATTAAGATTAAAAAAAACATTGCAGTTATTTCTTCCTATTATTATTTGTGTTGTTTGTCTCGAATAAATCTTTATTTATTTCTTTCTTTTCTTTCTATTCCCTGAAATATTTGTGTTACGTTTTGTCTTTTCAAAAGAATTGCTTCTAATTCCATCTCCGAATCATAAACTTGTAGTGAGATGCTATATCGTTTACAATTCCCTGTTTAATTAGATCGATATTTCCTCATCTACAAACAAATAAGTAATCCGATTATTTCCGCAGGCTACCTCTGGCTCGAGTCGAGCTGAACTGCAGACTTTTTGTCGCGAAATGGAAAATTATTTGAAAACTCTTCGAGTATTTTATTCCTGGAGGATAGAATTTACGTGTATTTAGACTGCGCAGGAAGGAGCTACTTTCTATTTCGTAGTATATTTCTTAATATTGCGCGTACATTTTAAAATTGCCCGTATTGCCCTTTTAGAAAAAAATAGTCTTAGGTAGGTATGGATAACTTTTATTATACTTACATACAGGGTGGAATTTCATAAACTGTACATAATAAAAGGATAAAAATTTCAGCCAATTTCATCGGTGAAACGGTGTTTTTTTTTTTTTCTAGTCATTAGTTTTTTTTTTTACAGAATTTTGAAAATTTTTGTAAAAACTCGGGTAATACACCTAATTCAGACGGTATAACTTTTGATCCAATGGTCCTAAAATGAAAATAAAAAATGCAGAGTATTACCAAGGGACAGGTTAATAATTCTTAATAACAATAAAAAACCAACTAGAAGAGAAAATCCGCAAAAAAAATTATTGTTTTTGAAAAATGGCTACAAAAATTACGAATTTTAAAAGGAAAACACAATTTTCTGAAAAAAAACGCAGATTTAGTTACCATTTTTTTTGCTTAGTATTAAACCTCACTTAATGCCGATTCTAAAACCGTTTTTAAACTGTCTCAGACTTTGAAAAATACCACGCAAATGGGTACGTAAATCAAACCATAATTTTATTAATTTTAATCCTCTTAAAATCCTTAATGACCGCTTGTTCCCAGGTAGTTGAAGGGTGTTATCGGGTTTTAGGTAGAGAAAACAATAGGAAGAAAAGTAGTCCTAAAAATTGCGTAAATAAAATCATGTATTTTAATTAAAAGTCATAAATTCGATTGATAAACCTTTATTAAAGAAAAAACTTATTCTAGTGTTGCAAAGGGCGTTCCCTGTATGGTATTAAATGTTCAAAATGACCTCCTCTTTCTTGAAGGCACAATGTGGCCCGAGCTTGAATTTGTTGCGTAGCCCGTCGAATCATTCCCGGATTATTTTTTATTTCTTGTGCTGCATTTAAAATTCTGTCGTGCAATTCTGCTTCGGTATTGACGATTCTGTGATATACCCGTTGCTTCATATCACCCCAAAGAAAATAATCCAACGGCGTCATATCAGGCGATCTTGCAGGCCATCCAACGGGGCCGTCTCGGCCGATCCACCTATTGGGATATTGCTCATTTAAAAAATGTCGAACTCTTAATGCCCAATGAGCTGGGCATCCATCCATTTGGAGAAACAGGCGTTGTCTCACATCTTCCAAAAGCTCTGAGAGCTCGTCTCTCAGTAACAGTAAAAATCTGTCGGCGTTCAAAGTATTCGGTAAGAAGACTGGTCCAATCAATTGATCGTCGAGTACCGCTGCCCAAACGTTTATGGAGAATTGGTCTTGAAAATTAGATGGTCTTACTAGGTTTGGATTATCGTGAGCCCATGTGTGTAATTTCTGAAGTTAGTTATTCCCGTATGAGTAAATCTTGCTTCGTCCATCCATAAAATTCTTCTAGTAAATTCCGGATCCCTTCTGATATTGCCAAGTATCCAAGTCGACATAACACACCTAACGCGGGCATCGCCAATTTGCAAATTTTGTACCCGTTGATAATGAAATGGATCAGTCCTTCCTTCTTCAAAATTTTCCAGACAGAGAATTTTGAGATTCCGTGCCTCAATGCCAAGCGTCTTAGACTTGTGGTTGGGTCCGCGTACAAGTCTCTGAGAACTGCTTCTTCTATGGCAACATCAATTATGTTTCCTGGCTCTCGGCGATCTCGGCCACCGTATCCCAGGCCAATATTGCACAACCGGCGATGAACTTCTTGAAAGTGGCGAGCAGCAGGTCTTGGAACGTCATTAGGATACTGCTCCAAATAGGCGATACACGCAGCTCTTGCAGATCCATGGCACAATCCATAATAATAGTGCATGTTGGCTATTTGTAACGGCGAAAACTCTCGTAAGCGGGGCATGATGATTCAAACTGAACAAGTACTGGAGTAATCAAAGAAGTGGCGTGCAAAGACAAGCAATTGCGATTTGCGAGCGACTGAATAGTTGACCTATTGCCCAATGCCTTTATACCCCTCATGTTATCTCCACCTTCAACCCAAAAACACCCTTCAACTACCTGGGAACAAGCGGTCATTAAGGATTTTAAGAGGATTAAAATTAATAAAATTATGGTTTGATTTACGTACCCATTAGCGTGGTATTTTTCAAAGTCTGAGACAGTTTAAAAACGGTTTTAGAATCGGCATTAAGTGAAGATTAATACTAAGTGCGTAATTTGTTATTTCCACCTAAAACCCAATAACACCCTTCAACTACCTGTGAACATTAAGGATTTTAAGAGGATTAAAATTAATAAAATTATGGTTTGATTTACGTACCCATTTGCGTGGTATTTTTCAAAGTCTGAGACAGTTTAAAAACGGTTTTAGAATCGGCATTAAGTGAGGTTTAATACTAAGCAAAAAAAATGGTAACTAAATCTGCGTTTTTTTCAGAAAATTGTGTTTTTCTTTTAAAACTCGTAATTTTTGTAGCCATTTTTCAAAAACAATATATTTTTTTGCGGATTTTCTCTTCTAGTTGGTTTTCTATTGTTATTAAGAATTATTAACCTGTCCCTTGGTAATACTCTGCATTTTTTATTTTCATTTTAGGACCATTGGATCAAAAGTTATACCGTCTGAATTAGGTGTATTACCCGAGTTTTTACAAAATTTTTCAAAATTCTGTAAAAAAAAACTAATGACTAGAAAAAAAAAAAAAACACCGTTTTACCGATGAAATTGGCTGAAATTTTTCTCCTTTTATTATGTACAGTTTATGAAATTCCACCCTGTATATTATTTGAATGCCCGATTTTGATGCACTGGGTTCAGCAAATTAAAACGGCAGTCAAATATGTCACATATTTAAAAGCATCATTATTAATTACCATATCATTTGTAATGTGTATATCTACTAACCTATCATAAGTAATCACACATCATATGGGTCTATGACCTGAAATAAAGATATTCTATTCTATTCTACTATTAAACTTCGCGATTTTGACATTGCCGAAGCATATACAAATAAATATTATTTTATTAGTAAAGGTCATACGTTGGTTTACTATGTAATAGGTATCGTCCATTCCTGTTATTCTTAAGCACCTAGTAGCTTTAACTTAATTAGAGTCCTCATTTTAGTAGTTTATGCAAGTGTTACATAGGATCCTTAAAATACGAGTGTGGTTTTGTCATAATAATCACACGAGTTCAGACACTGTATCATTTGTATGCAATGGCCTGCATTGATACCAGTGCTCCCACTAACATACCTGTGCTTATGACTGGAAGTTTAAATGATAAGTGAGTTTGAACAAAGGAATACTTCTACATGACTTTGAATCACTGTCACTCATTCATTGATAACTTTTACTAATAGATCTTCTTAACGTTAAGTGTTACGCACAAAAAATACCGGCACAAAAAAAAATGTTAACAAGTTAGTATAGTCATTATAGTAAATATTTATGCATGCATAATTCATTTAAAAAAATCATCCACTGTGTTGAAAATGGGAAGGTAGGCATTTCAATTAAACCCTACACGGCCACGTCCGCAAAAGTGTTCAAAGCCAGACTATTTAAATATTTCACCGTCTATCTCGCTGCTCCCCCCCATGTAAATCGATGGGAGGAGACGTCCCCCCATTTGTACCTAATGCGTTTTTTTACTTTTGTTTATGCTCGCATTAATGAAACTGGCCCGTTGGCTTTTGGGAAGCAAAACACTTCACCAAAACGTGAATTCTTTCATTAATTTTCGTAAGTTATGGTGGCGAGTCTTGACTTTATTTTAGTTTAGCTGGAGGTTTTTGATGCTCGTTTCTGCTTCATATTTCTATTCTTGTCTTTATTCTTGTGGTGCTATTAGTTGACGACTTAAAAGTCACCATGAACAGATTTGCTTTAATATCTTTTGCTACTCGCCTTGTATCATATTATTAAAAGCACTAATCAATGTGTACACAGTCCGTAATCTATTTCGTCTTGGGTCTAACCGGTCGACCCTCTTAATCTTTAGAAGGATCCTTCCTTTAGAACATCGAAGATTTAACCATTGACCCGCCTCTAAGAGCCAATATTCCACGGTGAAAATGACGTTTGGAAATCCAATAACCTCCTCGGTAGCATCGCTTAGTGACGAAAGCCAATGACGGGTATCGGATTTATTTGAATTTCTTCGTATCATTTTTAACCCCAGACGAAAAAAGAGGGGTGTTATATGTATGTTTGACGTGTCTGCGTGTCTGTGTGCGGCGTGTGTGTCTGTCTGTATCGTCGTAGCTCCTAAACGAATGGACCGATTTGAATGCGGTTTTCTTTGTTGGAAAGCTGACGTCATCGAGATGGTTCTTAGCTAAGTTTCAGATATTGAACTTTGAAATGGAAATGTCGGGGGTTTTTCAACTTTTCTCAGTTGTACCTAGTTATCTATCCATTGTTCCATGTGTTTATATTTATAGCTGATAACGCTTGGCTTGACTGAAATGAAATACAACGTTATAGAAGGAGGATTTACATTGAATTAAAACAGCCCACAGTCGAGACAACACAGTCGAGATTTTAATTGAATGTAAATCCTCTGAATTTCTGCAGATAAAAAATAATAATTAAAGATAAAATCCGAAAATAAGCACGGCATGCAATTAAAACCTACGTAAGCTCTCGTAGTATCTATGGCCTGCAGCGCAACTTACAACATAATTTCCACGTTTTCTTTTTACGCAGCGAACTGTACTGCCGGTATTCGGTTTCCTCGTTAAAATGTAACCGGATTGTCCCTCCCCTGCGGTCACAGGTCTACCTTTGTTTATGCACTATGGGATACGCTTCTATGCTCGATGTGTGCATAGGAGGGAGCACAACTTTTAAAATGTACAGCGAGGGCGAGTAGTTTTTCCACCTTTTGAACTCACTTATGTTGTACGCGCTCGTCATCGTCGCTGTAGGTGTCTGTCTGACACCTCGGCATAATGCTGAGACAGCGACCTATTTACTGCCGCGAAGACACACACAATATGTGTTAAATTGTAATGTATGCCTAGTCCCTTTGTCTCTGTGTGTCTTTTGTGTAGTAAATAAATGTCTTCTTTCTTTCTTTCATCTACAAACATTCATAATTTCGTCATCTATTCAGTCAATTTCATAGTATAAAGTTAAATACTTCACAGATATGGTGCATGTCTAGTTTAATTTGTCACGTCGTGCATATGGCCGGTAGGTACGTTGCGGTGTGTAATATGTATTTTCCCGGACATTTATCCTTGCTGCTTTGCATCGTGTATGCGCTCATGATAATAGTAGTTTATCTGACTGTACATAATGAAGGGCATCAAACACGAGTGTCTTAATGCCTAATTATGTACAGTTACATACACTACTTTATCTATCCACATATCATAAGCCTCCATGATGCATTCAGGAGCCGCATATTATGAACGGCATCGCGGCGTTGTTTTCTGGCAGCTGTCATAGTTTTTTCTTAATTCAGAGATAAACTAGAGTCGGATCCAACTGTCATATCGTTCGATGTTCTTACTTACGTGCGATATTTGTCAAATTTGTATGCAAATTGACAATTCATTTCGAACTAAACGTCATCTCAACTGATATTAGAATAGAGGTCAAACCAAATTTCTTAGATTTCAGAGATGTTCGTGAATGAAATAATATTATCGAAATCGATGTTATTATTTAGCAATAATAACATTTACACAGATAAGAAATTTGTTCTAACAAAACAGTCTATTATTATGTTGGCCATAATGTGCGGTTCTTGAACGCATCATGGAGGGTTTATGATATTTGGATAGATAAAATATTTTAAGCTGCGTTTACTCTGTTGATAGCTGTTTTATATACGATCAAAACGTATCTCCATACTACCTGTTCACTATGGAATAATTTTTAGGGTTCCGTAGCCAAATGGCAAAAAACGGAACCCTTATAGATTCGTCATGTCTGTTACAGCCACTTTTTTCCGAAACTATAAGAGCTATACTGTTGAAACTTGGTACTACAGATGTATTCTGTAAACCGCATTAAGATTTTCACACAAAAATCGAAAAAAAACATTAAGTTTTAGGGGTCCCCATACTCAGAACTGAAACTCAAAAATTTTTTTTTCATCAAACCAAAGGGTATCTATGGATAGGTCTTCAAAAATAATATTGAGGTTTCTCTTATCATTTTTTTCTAAACTGAATAGTTTCCGCGAGAGACACTTCCAAAATGGTAAAATGTGTGTCCCCCCCCTGTAACTTCTAAAATAAGAGAATGATAAAACTAAAAAAATATATGATGTACATTACCATGCAAACTTCCACCGAAAATTGGTTTGAACGAGATCTAGTTAGTAGTTTTTTTTTAATACGTCATAAATCGTAAACCGCAATTTATTTCACGGAACCCTTCATGTGCGAGTCCGACTCGCACTTGGCCGCTTTTTGAAGCTCTCTCTCAACCTTTTTTGAAGTCGGTTAAAAATAACTACTCCGTGCACAAATGCTTCTAGTCCAATGTCTTGAAAGAAAACTAATGTGTTAAGTGTGACACTTCATATTGCCGTTTTAGTAGTGATGAACCTTATGAACTTCCTACAAGTGTACCTACATATTGTTAGTTAAGAATAGTTTAATATCGTTGGTATTTTTGTAAATTAACTAACTACATGTTATGGTAGAACGGGATCTTCTGTCACAGGACGTTAGTCCCGCGATACCCGTGAAGGTAATCGCATATCGCCATACTTAGGTACTAGGGAGATTTCAACATTGACGTAATTGTACGAAAATAATGTTCCTTTTTCTACTCCTGTACCGTTATCTATCATTTATATAGGCTGTAGCTCAAATACAATGACACCACTAATAAGTCGTCGAAACACTCTATGCTCTATGGCCCAAAAACGAACTGTTTAGCGTACTTTTTTGGTTCATACATTTTTCATAAAAGCACTGTTTAACTTTTTTTTAATCGGCCGCTATATTGCAGTGGTGCCAACTATATAAACAAATATTTCGAAATGAAAGTATTTATTTACGATTTAATATTTGTATATTATAAATTATTTACTACAATAATAATAAATCATCATATGTTGTGTGTTAAATTACATGTTTTATAAATTCTTGGAATTATTTATAAAAATAAACAGTTCGAATTCGGTCCGGGTCCGGATTCGGTTTTGTTTGGATGGCAAGTGCAAACAAATTAAAAACAAAACAAACCATAAGCAAGAGCTGTCACATTTCCGATTTCCCTCCAAAATACAGTTCAAAATGAAAAGACGAAAGATGATAAACTATTAGTCCTAAACTATTTAGATTTTATTCGTGTTTGTGAAGCTAAAGTGTACGTTCCTTTTATTTAACATGGTCGAAGAAATTAATAACTGCACTCCTGAAGAAATTGTGTGAGTAGCAAAAGTACGAATAGAAAACTTGCTGCCTGAAAAGTTTAACTATTCTGTACTTAGTCTGTTATTTATTTAAAATTTGTCGTAGAAAAAGTATTGTATGCAACGGTGTATAACTAGTCTAAAAACTTCTCGTGGCGTCTTTAATTGCGATGCTCGCCAAGGCTCGCATCGCAACCCACGCCGCTCGCGTTTTAAGACCTTTCTTATACAACAGTTGCATAAAATACTATTCAGTATCACTTAAAAAAGTAGGTACAGTCGCCATCACATACATCGGAGCAAACAAGCACGTCACAAACATCGTGAACACATTTCTATTTTCAAGGCATTAAGGGTGCATGTGCCGATATTTTTGAACACCTATAGTGTACCGATGTATGTGATGGTGACTGTACTTGATGGCTTTTTATAGTGTATTTACAACATGGCGATATTTACCTTCATAAATAAAGAGAAAGAGTCGTTTACTTCACGGACTTATATTGACTGACGAAACTGCAGAATGCGCAAAGTTATATTGTACATTTTTGTCGGCATTGCCTTCAAAGTCTGAAACTTATGAAATATAAAACATCCAGGTCAACCCACTCAGGATGCCAAGTTTTCTAATTACAACTTTTTCTCTGAACTTGAAGGTTCTCGGTTCCACAATAAGTCAAACAGAGGCTTCAGCCTCGGAGAACGACACTACCAAAGAGACTTACGTCACTCGACTTTTCTACTTCGATGAGACATTGTATGTGAAGGGTGGGTATAATAAGCAGTTGCCTTTCCATTGTTATAGTTTTGAAATATCAATATCCTCCTCACGACATTATTCTGTCGTTCAATTTCTATTCACTTGCGACGTTTGATATACTGTGTCCATCAGTTTGGATTTTGCGTGTCTTGGTTTTTTCAGTGATGAATTGTCATTATTAGCAACCGATTTCTACCGGGGTTTCAAATAATGTAAAAAAAAAACCGGCCAAGTGCGAGTCGGACTCGCGCACGAAGGGTTCCTTACCTTTATCTATAAAAAACTATTTATAATAATTTTATTCTGTGTTTTTAGTATTTGTTGTTATAGCGGCAACAGAAATACATTATCTGTGAAAATTTCAGCTGGAACTATCACGGTATCAGTGAGATACAACCTGGTGACAGACAGACGGACGGACAGCGGAGTCTTGGTAATAGGGTCCCGTTTTACTCTTTGAGTACGGAACCCTAACTAGGGCTCTGCGAGCCGTAAAACGGGCGTGCACGTCTTTGAACAAAAAAATATTTCGATAAAATTAATCTACAAAAATATATAATTGTTGAACTTGCTCACAAAATTTCACGATAATCGTTTGAGAAATGCGACGTGTTGAGGAGAACAGCCGGACAGCGGCACATCTGGACATACGAAAGAATTTTGGCCTAATCTGAAACGGAAATCTCCGTTCGCTTCGCTCGCTTCGCTCGCTCGTTCTATAAGACGCCATCAATACCCATTGTAGATATGTGGAAAAAAAAATTAACTCTATCTTTTTGTGGATGTAAGATTTTCTATACTCTTGCAGTCCCATAGCTTTGACGTAAAAGTTGAAAGGTTTTCCTAAAACTCCTCAGTACCATTATCTAGAGATTAATTCTTAAAGACCAAACTTCCATTAATACTAAAAGGCAGGAATAATTACGCAAAGTTGGAAGCCACCGGCGCCTATCAACTCCAACTTTTATATTGGACGCTGCCGACAGCTGGGCTGGCATACTGTTTAGCTTTTTAGTAACGCTAACGTACGTTATTTTTAAGTATTTTCCGCGATTTTGAAACGATAAAAAAGCGGCCAAGTGCGAGTCGGACTCGCCCATGAAGGGTTCCGTAAAATAAATAGCGGTTTACGATTTATGACGTATTAAAAAAACTACTTACTATTATATCTCGTTCAAATCAATTTTCAGTGGAAGTTTGCATGGTAATGTACATCATATATTTGTTTAGTTTTATCATTCTCTTATTTTAGAAGTTACAGGGGGGATACACATTTTACCACTTTGTCTCTCGTGCAAACTATTCTGTTTAGAAAAAAAGAATATTAGAAACCTCAATATTATTTTTGAAGACCTATCCATAGATACCCCCAAACTCATTTGATAAAAAAAAAATTAAGTTTCAGGTCTAAGTAGGGGAACCTCCAAAATTTATTATTAATTGTCTGTCTGTCTGTCTGTCCGTCCGTATGTCACAGCCACTTTTTTCCGAAACCGTAAGAGCTATACTGTTGAAACTTGGTAAGTAGATGTATTCTGTGAACCGCATTAGGATTTGCATACAAAAATCGAAAAAAAATATTAAGTTTTTTCATCAAACCCATATACGTGTGGGGTGTCTATGGATAGGTCTTCAAAAATGATATTGAGGTTTCTAATATAATTTTTTTCTAATCTGAATAGTTTCCGCGAGAGACACTTCCAAAGTGGTAAAATGTGTGTACCCCCCCCCCCCCCTGTAACTTCTAAAATAAGAGAATGATAAAACAAAAAAAAAATATATGATGTACATTACCATGCAAACTTCCACCGAAAATTGATTTGAACGAGATCTAGTAAGTAGTATTTTTTTTAATACGTCATAAATCGTAAACCGCAATTTATTTCACGGAACCTTTCATGTTCGAGTCCGACTCGCACTTGGCCGCTTTTTTTTCTATTTTTGAGTGAAAATCTAAATGCGGTTCACAGAATACATCTACTTAAGTAGGTACCAAGTTTCAACAGTATAGTTCTTAGTACTACATGTCTACTAAAAACTATTGAAAACAGAAGGGGAAAAATGTTGGGGCACCTGATACGACATGACAATTACATAAAAACTATAATTGAAGGAAAGATAGAAAGAAGGAAGGAGAGGCAGGGGAAGACCAAGACGTGCGTTTATGGACCAAGCTATGCAAGGTCGTACCAAGAGCTCAAAACAGTTGCAGAGAAAAGAACAGAATGGCGATTACTCCACCGACAAGAGCCCGGCTCTTAAGTTTATGATGATGAGTTCTTATAGTTTCGGAAAAAAGTGGCTATGACATACGGACGGACAGACAGACATACACATACACACATATATATATATATATATATATATATATATATATATATATATATATATATATATAGATAGGCATGACGATTCCGTAAGGGTTCCGTTTCTTGCCATTTTGCTGCGGAACCCTAAAGACATAGCTGAGTAGGTAAGTAATCAGGTCTCTTCTGATGTACAGGAAAATAAAAATCCGTGCAACTTTGGATTTATAATCAATGTTTAGTAAATTAGCATTTTTGACACATTATGTTATAGTATATTTAAGTCTTCATCCACAAACACTGAATGATGAGCATTAATAATAAGTAGTACTTTCGCCAAAATAAAACAAGACCGAGTAAAGAAAGAACTGTATTTGTTTCACGATTTTGTAATCCGATAGAAATTTCATCGTATCCGTATTAGAACGCATGCATGGAACTGAAACAGATAACAGCGAGAAACTAAATATTGCGAAGACACGGAGAGCAACGGAGGGAAATATTGCATGTTATCATTCCGTGCTCGTCCGCGACAGATGTGGCAACTTGACACAGTATACGGAAATGTACATGCGGTAGACAAATAACTTGTACTTATGTCATGGTCGTCAGAGGGTTACAGTTTTCTGAAGTTTACTGTACTTATTTATGTAAGTACAAGCAGATATTCGTTCATTTTGTGAATCTTTTCCGGGCTACTTATAACTTGGATCTTTTTGTACTCGTCGATTAAAATCTGTGTATTAAGATTTCATACAGAATACTGCAACGTCACTCTTTTCATAGTTGTAGTCCATGTTACTGTCGAAACAATCGAAATAACTGTTTCGATACGCTCCAGACAACCGATTTTTTTTTTTAAATAGAACTAAAATAAATTTGACCAATCACGTGGCTGCTTTACCGAACTGTAATGAATTGGACCAATAGAATCGCTTTGATTATTGAGTTTACTCGTTGATGTCGTACGCTCGTTGATGTCTTTTAAGATATCAGCGAGCGTACGAACGATAGGCTGCACTACGTTTCAACAGTATCGAGTTTGTTTAATTAGTTCAGTTGACTCGTAGAAAATTAATTTTAATGAACTCATACAAAAAGAATTGTTCACAATAGTGTTATAATCAAGCTTTTTAATCTCGTACCTTACTTAGGCCACTCAGCAAGCTTAGTGGCCTAAACACGGTACTCGACTAAAAAGCTCTCTATTATAACACGATTGTGAAAAATACTATTTCAAGACGAGAGATAATAGGCACTATCTAGGTATGTATGAACACCTTCGACCTCATCATCACTTTCCATCAGGTGAAATAGTGGTCAAATGTGTACCTATCTATATGTAATTAAACAAAACATTAACATTAATACATATTATGATGCGACGGTCCAACCGCGCATAGCAAGCCACGGCGCACACCAGGCGGCGTCCGGCTACATCACCGAGAACAAGATGAGGGTCCAACCAATCTCACTGGAGCGCAAACTTTCCCCTTCCCGCGTGGTCGTGCCGGAGGTTCCCCTTGGATTTTCCCCAAGCTACCCTCCAACCACGCAGTTCGACTGCTATATTGGGTTCGTCCTATCATAGCAACAGTCAGGTTCAAAAAAAAAAAAAAAAAAAAAAAAAAAAAAAAAAAAAAAAAAAAAAAAAAAAAAAGGCCCGGCGAGTCAGTCTTTGCCTCCGCTCCGATGCGGTCGCAAGGGTTGACTACACCTTGTGCGCGGTGTGTTTCTTCGCGTCAGCTGCACAGGTTAGGGTTCCCTTAGGAATAGTACTCGTTTGCGCCGGCGCCCTTACCAGGCGTCCAGGCCGTCACCCGAGGCTCTTCCCGAAGGGTCCCCCGCGTTTACCTCAGCGCTCCCGCGCTGCCGATTACCGACTACGTTTTGCAACGGGGTTGCAACCCCCGCTTTAGATTCCGTCATATTAAGATTGTTTATAAATAAAGGGCATCACAGTCCCACCGACCTACTTCTGACTCGATTGTTGTTTTTATTTAGTGGAAATCCCTTCTACCCCTGAGCTAGCTAGGAAACCTTCGCAACGCCCTTCAGGCGGAAGGATTTGTGTGGCTCGCCCTCAGCGACGACCATTACAATGAAATGCGAGGAATTTTGTTGTTTAGAGCCTACACAATACATTAGAATTGTTGGATAAGTTCAAGTTCTGGCAATGAATTTACATAGACATATTCTTTTTTGCACATAAATAAATCCTTTAAATCCGTTTTATTTGCTGATATAATCGCTTGTAAAACGACTATCATTTAATCTGTAACATTTATCCTCATCGCAATCACTCACTCAATCTTTCAAAGATTCAAAGGAGAAAAATCTTTAAAAAATAAGTACTAACAATATATTATCTACAGATGACTGCAAATTATACAGACTAGAGAAAGCTAACGCAAATAAACCAGTGTTTACAAAACGAAGAAAAATCGGAGTTGTGAGGCATAGATAGTGGGTTCCAATTTATTTGAATAAAAACTTTCATTCTCGTTAAAAGGATTTCAGCGCTCTGACTTTAATAAGGCTTTAATAGCGTGGGCAAGCAAACATGCGTTTGAGAAAAAAGTTGTATAGAGATACTTGAGATTATTTGAGTTGGCCGAATTGCATCAAAGTAGTCCATTCAAAAAACAACTCTACCGTGCAAGGTAGAGGTTTCTAATTCAAATAAAATCTCAACCATAATTAAAGCGTAAAACGTAGTCTTAGAAAAAAGGACACAACAAACGCGTTTACCCGACTGAAATAGGTTCTTTTTGAATTGGAAAAAGATAGCGCCGGGCTATCGTATTGTTTACTCGGCACTTTTAATTAACTTGACAAATCAGTGACAGAGTTTGCTCTGGACTTTAATTGAACGACCGACCGAGCGAAACGAACGAAGATCTACCTACGTTTCAGCTTGGGCAAAAATAAGTTTCTGACAAAAAGCTATTATTGCCGACTGTACTTTTCTGTATACACTCATCAACTACCTACTCGTTGAAACGATTCTAACGAACCCAAACTCAACGGGGTTGCGTCTGTTAAGGGGGTTCGATTGCCATACAAAACGTTATTTGACATTCGTAGGCTAACGGCGTGATATTTTAAGAAACTTATGTAACAAACTTTCATAAATTGGCTTCCCATTTGCGCCAAATTCCCCCTTTCCTAGAATAAACTTACATAAACTAGATTAATTTGAGAAATTGGTTTGTCACGTGATATTTTGGGAAAACTATTTTTCTCAAATTAATCTAGTTTATACAAGTTTATTCTAGGAAAGGGGGAATTTGGCGCAAATGGGAAGCCAATTGATGAAAGTTTGGTACATAAGTTTCTTAAAATATCACGCCGTTAGCCTGCGAATGTCAAATAACGCTTTGTATGGCAATCGAACCACCTTAAGTACTGAATTCCCATGGCCACCTTCTGTCACCATCATCAGATCAGCTCGATGGTACCATAATATTGAATTGTCATCCAAACTGTACTAACTATATATATATATATATATATATATATATATATATATATATATTGGGTTTACTTACCCAAAATTTCAGCTCAATCGGTTGAAGATATCTGCTTCAAAATTGAGTTGCAAGACTCCACCTGAACAAACATAGTTAGTAGTTACCTAGTTTGATACATACATTGCAAGATTTGCAAGTTAATAGAAAGCTTTAAAAAAAAACATTATATTCAGATCGCGTGTCTCAACCGATTCTCGTGACATTTTGTGAGCAGGTTGAATAATTATATATATATATACTTTTCCACATTGCACGTAGAACCGATGGCCGTTGGGACGGAAAGGTTCTCGAGTGGCGACCACGTACCGGAGGCGCGGCATGGGTAGGCCCAGTTCTACTTGCAGCTCACGGAGCCACTAGTATATGTAAATGAAATAGTTAAGTTCTTGTTAAGATTCATATTCCTTGAGAATGAAGAGAAGTTGATAGGATTGAGGAACTAATTTGGCAAGTGAAATGGGTATTATCGGATATAATAGATCCATCCACCTGTAATAATATACGGGATATTAATGTTCGAGCTACCTTATGTACAAACGCATAGATGTAGGTGGATATATATTCTCGAACTCAATACACACGTTGAAGTAGGTACGCGAAAACAAAATGTCGTCAAAATATCCTGTAGGTAAACACAAACAACTATTTTTCATCGCCCAACACTTAAACGCGACACTTCAAAGCACTTTTCCGAAAAGAAACCTAGTGAAACGCCTAACGCTGAACAAACATTAGAACTTTTCATTGTCACAGCGCCATTGTGGGCCAACCTCGGCCATTGTGCCTGCGTTGATTTTAAACGTTGGACAATGGAAAGTTTTGTGGGTAAAATTCGCTGTTTCAACATTGTACAAGCGTCGAAAAGGCAGAAAGTTTGGTGCTGTAAGTTTACATTTGGACAGTGCTCACCTTAATTTTATTGTTTTACTCGTAGTTACTTATTATTCTTTTACACTTAAGATTAATTTCAGCATTCTTGTATCCCACAAACGTAAAACGTAACGAAAATAAAGCAAAAGTAGTACGTACGTAAAACCAATTTGCAGAGAATACTTTCTCCTATAAAGTTGGTATTCAATCCCCATATTCGATAACTGGTCTTGTTTGTTTATTTTGTACGATCGCACGAAATCTTGAATATTTTATTACACGTACTTATGATCATTATTTCTGATTCCCATGTTCAGAAAAATTCAAAAGTAATAATGCACTTTACGTGTTTAATGCTTTCCCAATTCAGCTTTTTACTTGGCAACTATCCGTAAGCCGGCTCCACGTGGCTTGGCGAAACGCCAAGTTTTGATTTAATATTGAATGGAGCTCCAATAAGGTAATTACGTGAGTTTCAAGTATATTGCTCAAACAGTTTGCTTGGCTACACGTAAATAGAGAGTCATGTTCCGGCATCTGAAGCTTCGAGCTTGTCTTTCAATTATTGATATTAGCTTTTTTGACACATTGCAGTACTTAAAAATAAGTTGTATGCACCCATATTTTCGCACATATTTTTATGTCCTATAGCTCTTAGGTATGTCGGCGAATTAAGGTTTAGTATACATAATATCATATTTATTAAAAGATTAATTCGATACATATTTTTGCACTTGACTCATCACCCTATAGGAGACGAATTAGATGTGTCTTAGTGATGAAACGGGACGTAGTCAATCACGTTACATCACCGCCATATCACGATTAAA
Organism: Epinotia brunnichana; assembly: GCA_963854355.1. Taxonomy (NCBI): domain Eukaryota; kingdom Metazoa; phylum Arthropoda; class Insecta; order Lepidoptera; family Tortricidae; genus Epinotia; species Epinotia brunnichana. The sequence goes on from OY977956.1 coordinate 10,623,726, forward strand.
GCCATATATTTACTACACCAAGCAAAGTCAATCTCAAACTTATATACACTTGAGATTTACTGTATAACAATACCACTTACGAACTCATGTATCTGTTCCTCGACCTGTAAGAATTCTTCCATATTTTTTTTACATGTATTCTTAAACTTCCTCAACCCAACACAGTTGCTACGTAAATAAGAGTGCAGCTCAGAGTTCTAGGCGAGGCACTGCAACTCGAGTGGCCAATTTGTGAGAGCCCGCTCTGCATCTTCCCATTTTATAGCAGCTCGTATAATATCTTTATTTAGTAGCATTTTAGCTAAGAAAATTTCTTACTCAAAATAGTTATTTTTAGGCCTATATTATATATATATATTGAGTATGTTTAGGCCAATACAATTTAGTTTATGAATTGTTATTTTTTCTTTTTGTTTAAAATCACGTCAACCGTCATTAAATTGACCGTCAAAATCCGAATTGCTAACTCACTTGTCAAGTATATTTACACAATTGCAACGTGTGGACTAAGTACATATTTCAAACAGTAAGTAAAAGGTGAACACTATTAAATTGTCGCTAACATTTTCCGTTCTATTTTTCTGACCTTGCAACCTGTTGTGGTAAAACTTTTCAGATATGAAATTTAAAATATATTTTCATCTGAGGTTTAAAAAAACAAAAAATATTTGTTTGTATCCGTCAAGATGTCATCAAGAGAAAAAAGCGTTCGCTAATTAATATTGCAAAAGTGCAAAAAAGTGCGGTATCTCTTCTTACAAAAAGCCCCGAAGAGAACGGTAGAACAATATAACAGAGCAGTTAGACGCTCTAGATTACTCTACACCCTGTTAGTTCAAAATACAGGTTGCTTAATTATTGATGACGAAACTTATATAAAGGCCGATTTCAAATCAATACCAGGAAATCAATACTATTCTCCTCGCAACGTCCCGGGTCTCCATGAATCAGAAAAAGTAATTCCAGTGGAGAAATTCGCATAAAAAATCCTCGTGTGGCAAGCGATATGCAAGTGCGGCGTGCGGAGTTCGCCCTTTGTAACCACTGCCACTGTCAACACGGATATTTTTACCGCTCATAAAAAAAGCACACTTCTTCGACATTATTCGTGCCCGATTTAGCGAGCTCTCACTATTCATCCCGAGCTTTAGAGTGGTATAATCTGAATTCTGTCGATGTAGTACCGAAGAACACTAATCCGCCGAATTGCCCAGCACTACGGCCGATAAAGAAATACTGGGCAAATATAAAAGTTGCGTAAAACGTGCCAGCCGGTCGCATCATTGCCTAATTTAAAAAAAAGTCGACGAAATGTACTAACCTGATCACAAATGATTCCGTGCAAAATTCTATGAAACGCGTCAAAAGTAAAGTGCGAAAATACTTTCGTCGTGCTCTGATCAAAGAATAAAATTGTGTTAGCGAATCTGTTTTATCTTAAACTTTATTGTAATAAATAACTTTGAGTAACTTGTATGTTATTTATTTTAGTAAACTTGAATTCGAAAGGCGACAATTTAATAGTGTTCACCCTTTAGGTAAACCTTCAGTATATAACAGAAGCACATAACCCAGTATTAGGCTACGAGTCGACGATATTTCATACTACGCGACAGCTACAAGACAAATGGAACGCAAACGCTTGGCCGAGAAACTATGTTAGATATCGTTATTCGTTACCCTCGCCTCGCAGGAACACAATGTTGAACTTCTCGACCTGATTGTCATGCGTCCTAAGAATCGCGTCACTTCAAGGCTGCAGTTTCTTAGTTTGGCGTAGTCATAAGTGTAGGTATTTGAGGTACACATGTTGAAGGATAAACACGCTCTGGCAGAACTATCTGATTATGATAAGGAGTAGCCAACAATTAACAACCGTTGCCTTGTCTATTCATCTTAATATATTCAAAATAATCACCTATTGTTAAAGGAATGGGTAAAAGTAATGAATATCCGTGAATGACTCATGTTTGGCCTGCGGATGGCACGGGAAAACCTAGTCCATGTGTTAAAAATAATATACAACTAAGCTTTCAAATATTCCTGTAAATATTCGATACACATACCAACTGGAATAACTTTCATGAGATTCACGTGTAATTAAAGATTTAAACACCACTCATTGACAGACAGCTAAACTTCAACTATACTTCACTTTGACGCATCCGAAAACTTCCCGTTTCGAGTAAATAAATTAGCAAGGACCTAATGACTCGAGCACCCTTGCGAAGTGCAAATCTGGAAGCTTAACCCCGGCAAAGGGGTGCCCTTTTTGCCTCCTTTGAGGGCTCGAGCATTCTACGTGCTATCCGATTACACAAACTTCGGGTTAATGATGTTGCCTTTACCTAGAACTCTTTGTGCCTGTGCATGTACGTTTTAGGAAAAAGGATGTCCCTACATTTATTTAGTTAGGTGAAGTGCAAGATTCATATTTATCTTAAAGACTAACTTACATGATTGTATTATAGAATAGATTTATATATTTCAGACATTTTTTTTGTACATCTATACACCGTGGGCGTTAATAACCCGAAAGATTTTAACCACGCATTCCGGAGGTCATTAGGAGTAAAAAATGTTATATGAATCCAATACAAATTCAGCAAAAAAAAAAATTTTTTTTTCTGTATTTTTTTCGGTTTTTGTAAATAAAATTTGGATAAGTATCGCTTCCTGGATGGAAATCATCCCTTTTAATAAAATGGTAACAATTATTTCTCCAATAAAGAATGAATTTAGTGAGTGGTAGCTGTCACTTTGATGTATGTCAATAACGACTCGAAACTTGGCAACATCGGTAGCAACGTCTCCATCAAAAGAGCTTAATGCACTTTACTAATCACAATAAATAGTTTACATGAAAATATCTTCAAAACTAAGCAGGATTTGACTGGGGTTCAAATAACATTTTTTGCGCCTAATGACCTAAGGAATGCGTGGTTAAAATATTTCGGGTTATTAACGCCCACGGTGTATATTGTTAGTATAATCTTAACCTAGGTATATTAGTATTAGCCTCTATAGTTACTTAAATATAAATTTTGCGACCGCTTTAATTTGACCGATCCAATGCGCCAACATAGGGCAGTCCTATCTGTCGGCAATGCCACTCAGAATGCTGTTGGAACTTTCCCTTAACCGGCTCAGCATCGAGACAATTTTATGCGTATAATCGCTTGAAAACCGTCCGTGTGGGCCTCGGCGAACATAAGCGAGGCGCTACACCACCGGGGTAGTCCCATCAGCACTCTGAATGCGTTGTTATATTGCACGCGCAGGCCATTATAGGCTCTTTTGGTATATTTCACCCACAGGCTGCTCGAGTAGAAGGACTGGCTAAACGCCTTAAATAGCGCGATTTTCACTTCGGTGGAGCATCGAGCAAACCTGCGGGCAAGCATATTTGACCTTGCTGCTAATGCCCTGCGCTTACGTTCAATATCTAGGTCATCTTGTAGATCGTCAGTTCTAATGTGGCCCAAATATTTAAATCTATCCACAAATGACAGGGGGGTACCCTGAAGTACAACTTCGGGGATTAAAGGTAGTTTTTGTCCTTCCCGGCCTAAACACCATAACCTCACTCTTCCTGGGGTTATACTGCAGCCCATGATCCCCAGCATATGCTTCACACACCACTAGCAGCTTCCTCAGCGCACTGATAGACGGACTCAGCAACACCATGTCATCGGCATAACTTATGTTGTTTACACTATTGATGATGACGTTTATGATAGGAAATTGGGTGCTAAGATTCATTGATTTTTCAGGGATCTTATTGTGTACTATGTTATCATCAGGTTGAATAGTAGCTAATACATACATCTACTACTCATCCTTTTTCATATTTCATTCTGTCTAATCCCAAGTTATTTTCATAGTCACTACCTGTGTGTGTTCTTACGAGTGAAAACGTTATATTACGTGCGTTTGCCAGAATCCAATTTTCAGCAAGCACATCTATCTATCTCTACATTTCACCCCTTCGCCTTCAGCTTTAGTACCTAAATGCTAATAACTGTTTATTGTTTCAGGTAAGGACCGTAGTTGCTGCATGGCATGATTTGTAGACGAGTGACATTTGCACCTCCCCGGTAAGATTCCACCTTAACCAGACCTTATGGGCAAGAAAACTTCATAAACGACCTGCATTGATCGCTTCTATTTAGAATTTTTACTCCCAGATTTATGATGATCGACAAAGACAAAACCAATTGGCTATAAGTATATAGAATTTTAGAGATATTTTATAATGCCATTTACCGCGTGTTAAATTTTTCTTCTGAAGGCGTGCGGTGGCCGCATCAATCACTTTCTATGATATCTGAATGCTTTATATTATAATTATCAAAGCATACACGCAATCATCATAAGTCCGAAATGTTTTCTTGTCCGTAAAGTGTATTTTTATCTGTGGTGGTGGTTGTCATGTTGGCTTAAACTACATATTACGCATTCTTCGTTTTAATGTTACAATCTCGATGAAAAATCTGTAATATTACGAAACGGGAATGAAGTTTTCCATCGAGTTCCTCACAGTAATTGGCCTATTCATGTACATTCTGTCGCACGCAAGCCGTCGTCGTGGCAATAACTTAATCCCCGCAATTGATTCTGATGATTGCTAATGTCACGACAGACGATGGATGTTTTGACATTTGAGTAGGTTTCTAACGTAATCGGTTTGAGTTAGGCTGGAGCCACGAATGAAGATTTCTGCTAATGTATTTTTATTCAAACAATATTACAGGAAGATTATTACCTAGAAATATATCAATATGTCTATTTTTCTGAACCTATTCTTTAATTTTCTACACTAACTTTTGAACAGTCTTGGTTGCTCTCTATAAGAGTGAGGCTCTGGTGCGTTGCGTATTTACTATAAGTTAGACAAGGACGGAAATCAAAATTATTACAAATATTTATTATTAAATAACGCAACGCACCAGTGGAGCCCACTCTTAGCACAACGTATGTCGTGGTCTGAGGTTGATACATATTATGGATCCATCTAGACTTCTAGAGGCTTCAATATCATGTCTAAAATAAAATCAATAGCTATCCTACACTTTAATTAGGAATAATAATTGGCTTGTATGGTAAATATAATACTTTAAAATCGCAAACAGAAAGCCGCACATTCCCGATTTTATTCGAAATATGTGACAATATAGATATACCTTCAATCTAATACTTGTATTATTTAGACCTGATATTTTATCCTGGGTTCGGCACTTTTAGTTGCAACTTTTCATCTTCATCTCGCTGCTGCTTTACCTGGAATTTAATATAGTCGAGGATCCAAGATTAAAAAGGTTCTAAGTTTGTAAATATGAACTCTTGATGATTAATTTTCTCCGCTAACCTCCAACCACAGCCTTTACCGCGGAAGTCATGCGTTCCCTTGTAAGGGTGACTCGGCGAGTGCTCGTGTCACGGTGCGCTCATAACTTATAAGCTATGCTTGCATACGATTATCAGTTATTAAATATCGGCGTGCGCGCACGACGCTTCCAAAAGTGGCCGGCCTGTCACTGCGCAGACGGCAATGGGCATAATAAGGCTTGATTTAGAGCTACTAGTAGTCTTCCTTGATTATGGTTTTCCGCTATGTTCTAGACTTGCTTTGTTTTATTATCTTGTTTTTGTACAGTACTACAATATGATTCCATTTACCTACGTGACAATTAAGGTGTATAAATTGATACTATTTGAAATTATAATATCTTGAATGCTTGTGGTGAAAAAATAATGTACAAAGACCAGAGTGGTCAACTTCCTGAAAAATAGTTTATCTAATACTGATTCTAAAATGGTATAACACATGTCATTTACATCTTTACAAATAAATATGTTGCTATTAATGTCCACCTTTGAACACCTTGTTTTGGTAAAATTCGCTCTTCGAAAAGTTCGATTATCTCGAAAATCACGGATCTTTTACTATACCTATATGTCCATTTTCTGGACCAACCTGAAGCGCCCTGTCGGTGGATAGAAGCTTGTCCATTATTTACTGGACACCCGATATATATTAAACGATAGAATGTCAAAAATGCGTTAGAAAAGCAATACTTATGTTCAGAACAGTTGGGTTTGCAGTTCTTTTTAACAAATGGCATTATTATACGAACATACATAGTATAGAAGCAGATTAAACACATCAGAAACTCCCGTCGTTGTCCACACATGTAGCAGATAGCGTGGGCGGGCGGACGCCACGATAACGTATCTCGGCTAGATGATTGTCCCCGCAGTTGTGGGCCCGCCACTGTGCACCGCATGGACCGCTGTCAAACAAATTGAATTATGGCCACCGCAGACATGGAGCCTTAAGATACCCCGGCGCGGGTAGTTTAGTTCTCCTCATTTTAAAACGTCATACTGGAGTTACAAAACCTTTTTAACCGACTTCAAAAAAGGAGTTACGCGATAACTCGGTAATTTATGAACCGATTTGAAAAAAAAAATCTTTGTTTGAAAGCATATACTTCCAGATTGGTCCCGTTGTCACCAAAATCCAGTTCTGATGATGGGATCCTGGAGAAATCGAGGGAACTCTTCAAATTTTATAGGCAAACTTGAAGCAATTTGGCTACCTACTGATTTGAAGTCGGTGAAAACTTTGTTTTTAAAGTAAATTATGATATTTTTATACACAATATGGAAAACTCAGAAACTATAGTTTCTGTTGCTATAAATTATAATAGATAATAGAAAAAGAGGAAGAGATAGAGACTGTGTATAAAAAAACCGGCCAAGTGCGAGTTGGACTCGCGCACGAAGGGTTCCGTACCATTATCTATAAAAACGGCAAAAAAAATCACGTTTGTTGTATGGGAGCCCCCCTTAAAAAAAAATATTTTGTTTTTAGCATTTGTTGTTATAGCGGCAACAGAAATACATAATCTGTGAAAATTTCAACTCTCTAGCTATCACGGTTCTTTAGATACAGCCTGGTGACATATTATCTATAAAAACGGCAAAAAATCACGTTTTTTTTGTATGGGAGCCCCCCTTAAAAATATATTTTATTTTGTTTTTAGTATTTGTTGTTATAGCGGCAGCAGAAATACATAATCTGTGAAAATTTCAACTCTCTAGCTATCACGATTCTTGAGATACAGCCTGGTGACAGACAAGACGGACGGACGGACGGACGGACAGCGAAGTCTTAGTAATAGGGTCCCGTTTTACTCTTTGAGTACGGAACCCTAAAAAACGGTCTACTCGCTCAATTTTTTTTTATTACTATTTCTAGCAACTGAAACTAGTTTCTAATCTAGATAATGTCGGATCCAATTTATACACAATAGGAAGTTTCATGTTAGTCTAGCATGTGGTTTTAAAATGAGAACCAAACACGGTTTGTATGGAGAGCCGAGCGTCCTGGCGACCCTTAATAACGATTACTTATGGTACCCGGAAGTTCTTATTAAATGACGTGAGGTAAAATAAGGCGTAGAAGTTTGTTTGATAGTTCTACGCGGAGTTAAAGCTAGTATTTTTAATCTACTCGTAAAGTCATTTCAAACGTAGGCTCGACACTATCGCGATTGCGGCTGTATATCTCAATAAGCGAGCAGAATCGATGAATCACCACGCTCCAATGCTAATTGACGGGTTGTTTACAGATCCTTTCGCATATCGGAGCGTGAAGATTTGCTGATTTTCTTTATTGATATTCATGGTGAAACGACATCACATCAACTTTGTGACGATTTAGTCTGAAACTGTTAGACCAATTTTGATGCGGTGGTTTTCGGAGATAGTTTGATGTCTGGATAATAATCCGTAATTCTTGCGAAGCATGGAGTATATAGTCCTTTGCCATTCAATTACAGCTGAGCAAGTAACTCTTGCGTGATACAATGTACGTTATGGAGACATCAATTCAAATTCAAAATGCCAAAACCATAAAGTACAATTTAACGAATCTTGAGCAACATAAGGCATGTTTTATACAGTAGAGACAGAATAATAAACAACTATGGAACTGCAAACTTCTCGACTGCATCCAAATCATGGACCGTCAAAATGCCAACGTCAGAACTGCCTTAATCAACTTTGAATTTTATCATCATTCCAAAAAGGTTTATTTTCCACGAGACAGCACCACGATTATCTGCGTTCATTGCATCAATGGAATACTTTAGCGATCTCTTAAACCACAATACCGCGCTCAAAAGTGAACCTTTGGATTTAGGGATTAAGGTAGACATTTTAAATAAGCTTGAGGAAGTACGAGATTTCAATGTTATCGTTGTATATATCAGAGTCGGGGGATGTCAAAACTTTGCCCGTCGCGGTAATATTATGAATTTGTGATCCACTGGTGATGTTGGCTATAACTTGGTGCTATCTTCATGTTATGCCTTAAGTTATGTGCGTTTTGTATGCAAATTTCGTGCAGCACAAGGATGTTGGCTGTTGGCAACGTGGAAGTTGCATAGCTAAAGGACAGTGATTATCTTTTGGCATGAATTCACTGTTGGAGGAATTCTAGTTACTTCTGTTAAATCTATAGGCCTACCGCTTAACTGAGACAGCGCCTTTGGCGGGACAGAGGCAAGAGGGGAGATCTCAAGCACTGTCAGCGGTTTAGCGCACCTTCTCAGTTTAGCGATACCTACCTACGAGTATAGTGAAGGCGTGATAATATTTTTGGAACTTCTACATATGTGATTAGTTTCATCGGACTAGGTGCGTGTCTCTGTGCGAAATAACATATAATTTTTATCGTAAAATTGTATTAAATGACAATGCAATATAATCATTTAAACCTGGTCTGATGATTTCTGAGCGAACCTGGGAATCGGACGCCACTGGCCAAATTTTTTATAATATATATATGTGCCGTTTTCCATTTTAACGTCGGCGGAATCATCAACTGTACCGATGCAGCCATAACATACTAATATTGATTGATTGCTCTGATGATGGACACGCAATGTGGAATCGAAAGCTTGACTCAAAACAGAAATTTGACTAAAACCATTTTAAGAGTCAACCGACTCTTGAGATTACTTATCTTAGGTAACATTGTACTTTATTACCAAACTAAACGACTGTTCTTAGAATATCAACTGATAGACTATTACCCGTCGCTGTCTAAGCAGCTATAGCGTATGTTACTACACAGTTTAGATAACCGAGCTAGGAATATTCAATTCACCCATTTGCATCCATTAACATCCGATGGGTCGCTATCGGTGGCTGTTCCATCGCCCCGCCACAATGCTTCGGCTCTCACATATTCATACGAACATATGCACGAGTCTTAACTTTGCTGAATGGAACGATGCGGAAATGGAATTAGCTTCAGGGTCTTGGAAACATTTCATGTCGTTATTAGCAATTAAGTACTGAGACGGTATACTATGCAATAAAATGCTAAATAGCCCCACTACCTAAATTACGACATTTACAGATCTTTCAAGTACAATTTTTTATAATGTGCCTCATAGAAGGAACATAAACATTTCAGACAAACAATTGTAATAAATAAATAAATAAATAAAAATAAATAAATATTTGTGGAGAATCTTACACAAATCAACCTAGTCCCAAACTAAGCAAAGCTTGTACTATGGGTACTCGGCGACGATATATATACTTATATAGTGAAATAAATACTTAAATACATAGAAAACATCCATGACTCAGGAACAAATATTCGTGCTCATCACACAAATAAATGCCCTTACCGGGATTCCAACCCAGGACCTCTTGCTTCGTAAGCAGGTTCACTACCAACTAGGCTAAAGCGGTCGTCAAATTGTAATCGAATTGAATATCGCATTAAAGATTCTATTTGTACGGAAAATCTATTCAGAAGTGTTCCCATTTTCTTTGATCTTGACTTTATTTATATTTCTGCCCGCGACTCCGTCCGCGTGGAACTCGTTTATATCCTAGCTAAATACAAACTTTCACTCTTAGTGGTTTCACTCTTAGTCTTAAAAATTATCTCTACACCAAAATGCATCTAAATCGATTCAGCGGTTTAAGCGTGAAGAGGTAACAGACATACATACAGACACACTTACGCATTTACAATATTAGTATGGATGTGGAAATCTCTCGACTAAGATTATTCTCCTCAATGCCACGACAATGTTTGCATTCAAAACATCACTCTGACTAGATCAAAGCCTGTCCAATTGTCAAGAGATCCGCCATGCTCGTGAATATAATTCCGGGTACTCTTGACCGCTCGATGACTCTCGGAAGTGTGTATAAATATTTGGATTTGGACGAGCACCGATCAGATCTGTCTACGCTGCCTTGATTCGATAAAAATACGGACAATACTATTATATATACTAGCCCCGATGCATATGTTTTCGTCTAGTCAGAGCAGTTTTGTAGGTTCTCCCATTTGTAAGGAAATAATGTTTTCGATAAAAATTCAATGCCGTTTAATACTAGTTGTATAATAGTTCCATTATTTATGAAAATATTCCACATTAACACATTTAAAATATATTAAGCATACCACTTTTATGAGCAGAAGAAATTTTGTGGTTTTTTTTTTCAACATATTTCTGTAACGAATTTAACATGCGAAAAAAGGGCCATTACTAGGGAAAGCGACACGGCAAAGCTATATGCTGACGGTTCTTCTTCGAGCCCATGAGTCAAGAAGTGCAGTTGGAGACCACATTTTGTATTGGACAATAGTTTTTAAGTGCCCTTTTTTCTACAATAAAAACCTTTTAGGGTTTCTATTTAACAATGAAAATAAACTACATTAAACATTACTAATATTATTCCTATTACTTGGTCGTTTGATCTAAGCATGTAATAAATATCAAAATAAATGTAATTGTTGTTAATTACTGGACGAACTCTTTTGCATTTGGGCTAGTATATACAGGGTGTGGCCTGTAAATAATAGGAGCAAATATTCAAAAGGACGCTTCCTTAGAGCATTTGCAGTAACCCCTTGGGTCCCATTAATTTTAATTTTTTTTGGATTCGGAGAAATGTTGATGTAAAGTTATGACCTCCAAGTAATGCATCTTGGCACCACAACATAATAGCACAGCAGTCAATGCAGATATAGAGGTAACATCATGTAATGAGTCAGAATAGTTTTTGCATTTTTGTTTTCAAAAGATATTTTTGTAATTTTTTAATTTTTATTTAATTTTTTTAGGTTTTTTTTTAATAAAATGTTACTGATAGCATTTCAGAAGAGTAAAACAATACAAGTACCTAAACATAATTTGAAGATAAAAAAATAAAAAACTTTTTTTCAAATAAAACCATGTGGAAATAATTTTTCACAAGCTTAATAATCGACGGTTTAATTTTTTGCTCCTATTACAGGCCACACCCTGTATATATGTATATATATATTTTATACATTTTGGGGCCAATTTTACACAAATCAACCTAGTCCCAAACTAAGCAAAGCTTGTACTATGGGTACTAGACGACGATATACATACTTGTATAGATAAATAAATACTTAAATACATAGAAAACATCCATGACTCAGGAACAAATATTCGTGCTTATCACACAAATAAATGCCCTTACCGGGATTCGAACCCGGGACCTCCGGCTTCGTAGGCAGGGTCACTACCAACTAGGCTACAGAGGTCGCAAAGCAGAGGTATTATAGTAACTGCACAATTTACGATGAGTTCGTTTATACTTTCTTCGTTTATACGTTCGATATAGTCCTGTCATCAATTGGACAGATTAACTGGTATATTAACCAGTCGATATAACAGCCACGTTAAAAAAAGGTTAAGTACCATGTTAAAACTCCCAAAGCGTTCCAAACCCGCGATCCATTATAAAATATGCAAGTAACAGAAGATTCTGGTGATTGAAAGTAACTGCATTTGATTTTCAGCCCAATGTTTGAAACATTTGTATTTCGAGCATGTATTGATCATTTCGCAAGCAATACCTTACTTGCAATACTTTCAGGTTATCGCAGTGGAAAAAAATACTAAACCAAAACGAACAAAACACGCAGGCCGTTTAATAAGTTTCTGTCAAAAAATTAATTTCTGGTACAAGCTTTTATTGCCGACTGTACTTTTCTGTTTACCGTCCGTCATCGACTACCCATTGAGCCGATTCTAACGAGCCCAAACTCAACGGGGTTACTTCGGTTAAGTACTGAATTCCCATGGCCACCTTCTGTCTCCATTATCAGATCAACTCGATGGTACCATAATATTAAATTGTCATCCAAACTATACCTTTACCCCAAATTTCAGCTCAATCGGATAACGCCAAGCGACTGAAAAATGAATTGCAAATTTTGACGGACAACTTACTTATTACGTACATACGAACAGGTCAAGTTAATATAAAGCTTGTAAAAAGCGTGTTAAAATACAAAAGGTCGTTTTAATAGCAGTTCCTAGATCGAATCAACTGTAATAGTATTTTATGCAACTGTTGTATAAGAAGGTGCAGGAAAACTAGCGTAAATAAAACAAACACATTTCTGCAAACCGACACGAAAGCAATTTATTTTATTTTTTATATCGAAACTTACTTAAAAGAAACATTGTAGGCTTTTACGCTGTAAATACAACACAATATTTATTTGATTTACTCTCCTAAATAGGACTCGGTTAAAAGTTATAGAATTTAACACTCAGTTTGACCAGAGAGTATTCGTGGGATTTTCCCTTCCCTCGTAAGTTACCTACGATAAAGCCCTTAAAATGCTAAACAGGTAAAAGGAAAACAGTTGTATCGTCGTACGGCTAGCAGTGAGATACAGAACCCTATAAGCAATACTAGGTATGGGTTTCAAGCCGCCAATACGCTTGGTCCTAGACCGCGAATACGGAAAGCCGCGAAGATTAGGCTTACAGGTTTTTAAGTAGATGTGAAGGATGAGATAATGAAGAATGCGTGGTATGGATGACGGGGTGAATGATTCAGGACGGTGAAAAAAACCTAGGGCATAAAACGAAAATATGTAGACGGTGGCGAGCAAAAAGCCTTTCTAAATTTTGAGGTTGGTAAGTCCGGAAAATTATTCACTGGCGGGACACGGAAGCTGAGCGGGTTGCGACACTTTGCGACCCTACGTTAGAGGTGTAAGGTCTGTAGGTACAATGCTAAGCCTAGATGCAGATGGTCCAATAAAGGCTAAACCTAAATGCTACAGTATACTAATCCGACTGAGAAGTTCCTCCACCGACGCCTCCCGAAGAATAGACCACCGGATGCCTGCGCGGCAGGTTATACCAGGATGACCGCAACAGGATAATCGGCATGTGTTTCCCAGCAGAACAGGCCTGTGTCACCCGTAGAGAGCCTTGCGGGACGGTTGCGTCTAACCGCTAGTGAATGACCAGCAGGTTCTCCTAGCGCCCGTAACTGGCGGCTACCGACAAAATAAGCTAATTAGCATCACACGACGAAAAACTATAGAATCCGGTAAATTGACGGAACCAAACGTTGTAAATACTCACCCGAACTCTCTTCAAGGTCCGGCCTTGTAACATAAAGCTTGGATTATCTAATCCAGCAAAGCTGACTCCAAACACAAAAAACCTCTTGTGGCATCCAAGCACTCGCTGTGAATTTGGCGACTAGGACTTCAATAAAATAGATTACAGCTGAAAAAAAATCCCTAGAACTTGAGGTACGCGCACTGGATTATCAAACTTCAGCAAAAACTGTAATAAGCGGGCTGCTTCTCAAAGGAAAAAGGCACTGTCTCCAAAATGCAAGCTCACGCTAGGGAATCATCCTTCATAAGTTTGTTTACAAGAATTGACAAGATTCTGGAAAAATTGTCTATCAAATTCAAATTTGAATAATTTAAAAAGATAATAGCCAACAACCAGCCAGAGTCCCACACAAGGATATAGACGTGAAGCAAAGAGATTTGACTCTGCTAAAAAAATAAAGAGCAAAATATAATACAGATAGCGTAATAAAGGCAAATGCAGGGAGTTATCACTGCAGATATCCCCCCACCAAAAGAAAACATGAATGACACAACCTAAATCCCATGCCAACCCTTCAAAAAGTTCCATGGACCAGCCTAGATAGGAAGTGGATACAATAAATACCTGAACTACAAAGTACCAACAATGAAACGACACCCTAACCTAACACTTGACTAACCCTAAAGACAACACACAATACACAATAAGTCGATAATCGACTAGTAGTCCCACGAAGAATTACTAGCCGAGAACCACCCGAGGCTATTTAAATATAGAAATTTAAACTCTAATTACAGATAAGCTAAAATAACACAAGCACTAACCTAACATCCCTAACGTAAGGACGTATACACTGCCCACATCCCAAAGGAGCGGCAGAAATTCAAAATCCGGGAAAAAGGTCCAATCCGGGAAAAGCACTAAAGTAAGAGTCTCACCGATGCGATTGGCACACCACCACCAACTTACCACGCGCTAAGGGAGGAACAGGAGCGTCACACCGCAAACCTTGTTCGGTACAGCCAGCAAAGAAATACCGACACTGCAAAGAGTGCGGTAAGACAGGTTATCAAATCCCCGACGGGGTGATACCATCCAGTTGTCTAGCGTGAATGCTACAGACAAGGATATAAACGAAAAAACCAGGCAAGACTGTGGAAGCTTCACACAAAGTCGAGATATGTCGTAACCGGGATCAACTTATTCTAAACTACCCTAAATACACAAAACAACAGTAATCAATTAAGACACTAACCTACAACACAGCAATACTAATTGTTGGTACATTATTACGATGACACGGTACACACCTACGCGCCCTAACTTTAAACAATGGCCGCAAGCTAAGTCCGACCTTCGGCGAAATTACGTGCCTAGAATCTGACCCAAAGGCCTACAACGTGTTAAAAAAAAAGGTCAAACGCACGCCGTGGATTTACAGGTACCTTAAATTAGTTGATAAGCCACCCCTATCTAGCACTAAGCCAAATGTACGGCCTACTACAACAAACCAAACCAAAAACAAAAACAACGATAACACAACCTATTAAACCCAAAAATAACAAATAAACAGCCTAATACAACAATCAATGAGGGAAAACGACGGACAAACGCGTCAATTTGAATTTAGAAAATGAAGCCCCCCCAAAATCCCAAAAACAAATAAACAGCCTAATGAAATACCTAATGAGGGAAAAGACGGACAAACGCGTCAATTTGAATTTAGAAAATAAGGACCCCCCAAAAACCCCAAAAAACAAATAAACCGCCTAATAAAATAACTAATGAGAGAAAAGACGGACAAACGCGTCAATTTGAATTTAGAAAATATACAAAAAACATGAACGACAAACGAAGAGAAGAGAAAAAAAAACTCGCCAACCTACTTATCATTATAGGATATCCTTGATGTGATAAGTACCGACGTGTGCAGAATCTGTGTCAGCCAACTCGTACACCTGCGGGGAGATACGCCTAACCACACGACACTGCACAAATCGCGCCGCAAACTTTCCACCTCTGTATGCGTCCGTCGTGCCTCGTTGGAAGTTCCTGCGCCAGACAATCTGCCCACCAGCAAGCCTAACCGTCTTCCGGTTCTCGTTGAATTTCCTGGCGTTACGGTGGAACGCCAAAACCATCGAATCAGCCACCCTTGCGTATACTTCACGTAAGGTGAGGAGATTTGCAGCGCGTTCGGCCCGACTGAGTCCCACTTGTTGGTCCTCAATCTGGTCATCGACACGCTGCCGATCAACCACCACCTCACGACCGTACATTAAGAAATTCGGTGTATAAGATGTCGCCAGGTTAATGCATGAGTCCGAGTACAGGATCACCGAGTCAAATGAAGCGGCCAACTATGCTGATCCGCAGCCAAAGTCTCAACAGCCAGAATCCCGAAACGCTAGGATCTTGATAACAAGGAACCCAAAAATAGTCTAGGACCCCCTAACAACTAGAATCCCAAACGTCAATCACCCCAAAAAAACCACAAGAAGCCCAAAAATATCTGGAACCCTCAAAAAAACTAGGATCCCAAAAAAATCAAGCAACACCCCAAAGAAAAAAAAGAAAAGCAATAGGACCCCATAACATCAAAGATCCCAGCAAAAAAAACTCCAAGAAACTGAGACTCAAAAGCTTAAATATGACCAGCATAGAAAACTACCATCAAAGGTCTTAAAACCGCCTGACGACATAGGAAGGACTGACGTGACGCGCAACACCCTAGATTCGGATTCGCAAAAAAATTCACGAACGCATTTCTCACCGGAGAAGGTAAGCTTCCACTTGGTAAGCGACTCATTCTTGATAGCCTTTGAAAAACGCGCAATACCGCGGCATCGACACCGTAGGCTGAGTCCGACCTTCGATGACATTTCAAATCTAGGGTCTGACCCCTGGGCCTACGATGCGAGCGGAAGAACCAGCGCCATTCGATCAAGAAGGAGGTATCGAAGAATTCAACATCATCACTACCTGGCAGATCCAACGTTCGAGCTTGCTGCGCCTTCAACTCCGAGGGAATACGGAGGGTATCACGGATGGAATCCTCGTTGTTTGCTCGCGACATCTTGAAGAAACTACCGTTAACAAAGATCCAGAAACCTAGAACCTGGCAAGGCTAAAATGACGAAAGTCAACTTCAGAAAGAAAATCGACAGCAACCGACACCTATCAATAACAATTGACAACGTTCGACAACAATAACAATGAACAACAAACACTAACTATCTCCAGATGTCCCTAACTATCTCCCACTAGACATCTAAACATCAGATAGTACACCCGTCGTACGAGCAAAATGACACGAATGCCCGCCTGACTATCACATCAAAATCGATACAGTAAAATACTGGGTTCCCAGAAGCCTTAAACCGCGCTACGTAATGGAGACCGCACGATTATAACAAACCTGTGCTGTTTAAATTATAGACTACCAAACCGTGAAATATCTATGAATAACTTTTAAAATTAAGTATTTATTATGCGTCAAATCTGAAATAAATCCTTTATTATTATTGTTCAATAAACCGGGAGCTTACAGAGAAAATAAAATAAAACAAAAAATGCAAAAAGATGACGTTTGTCGAGATACGAACCGGCGACCTCTCGCACACAGTACCGACCCCTAAACCGCTAAGCCACGAAAGCAGATACGTATCCGTGCAAAATCAGGCAACCTATCAAACTCGTGTACCGGTAACAAACAGACTAATAAATAACCCTCCTCTTCTTCGGCAGTCGGGTAATAAGAAAGTCACGCGAATAATTGACAAATTTTAACCCTTTGAGCGCCAAAACATCTGAAAGCGTCAATCGAGAGCAACAAACACAAAATATGACAAAATAAATATTGGATATGACGGGAAATAGGTAACTACGTCTGACTTACCTTCAGGTGCCCTATGTACTACGGGTTCTAAAATAGGAGGAATTATGCTATGAAATCAATAACTCGGGATGTTTTAGTATGGAACAGGAATAAAAGGCAAAAGTTTAAATAAAGCTATTTTGATTTTTTTTATACGTAACAGAATAACAGATTCACACAGAAGTTAAGCTCCAAGTCTCGTGGCAGGCGAAGGGTTAAATGACAAACCACGACGAGGGTTGACAAGCACGGGTAAAAGAAGGTACTGTTCGTTCACCAGAAAGCTAAAATCAAAAAAATTAGTTAAAAGCGACCGTTTTCGGTCACCATCCCCACACAACAGAAAAAATAAAATAAAATTATGTCACACAATTTCACACAAGGAAAGTTACAGAGAAAAAAAAAACAGGGTACTTACCAACTGCTTCGGTTGCCATTAATTTACAGCAGGGTTCTTACCAACTGTTCGGTTGCCATTAATTTACAGCAGGGTTCTTACCAACTGGTCGGGCGCCATTAATTTGCAGGAAAACTAGCGTAAATAAAACAAACACATTTCTGCAAACCGACACGAAAGCAATTTATTTTATTTTTTATATCGAAACTTACTTAAAAGAAACATTGTAGGCTTTTACGCTGTAAATACAACACAATATTTATTTGATTTACTCTCCTAAATAGGACTCGGTTAAAAGTTATAGAATTTAACACTCAGTTTGACCAGAGAGTATTCGTGGGATTTTCCCTTCCCTCGTAAGTTACCTACGATAAAGCCCTTAAAATGCTAAACAGGTAAAAGGAAAACAGTTGTATCGTCGTACGGCTAGCAGTGAGATACAGAACCCTATAAGCAATACTAGGTATGGGTTTCAAGCCGCCAATACGCTTGGTCCTAGACCGCGAATACGGAAAGCCGCGAAGATTAGGCTTACAGGTTTTTAAGTAGATGTGAAGGATGAGATAATGAAGAATGCGTGGTATGGATGACGGGGTGAATGATTCAGGACGGTGAAAAAAACCTAGGGCATAAAACGAAAATATGTAGACGGTGGCGAGCAAAAAGCCTTTCTAAATTTTGAGGTTGGTAAGTCCGGAAAATTATTCACTGGCGGGACACGGAAGCTGAGCGCATTAGCGGGTTGCGACACTTTGCGACCCTACGTTAGAGGTGTAAGGTCTGTAGGTACAATGCTAAGCCTAGATGTAGATGGTCCAATAAAGGCTAAACCTAAATGCTACAGTATACTAATCCGACTGAGAAGTTCCTCCACCGACGCCTCCCGAAGAATAGACCACCGGATGCCTGCGCGGCAGGTTATACCAGGATGACCGCAACAGGATAATCGGCACGTGTTTCCCAGCAGAACAGGCCTGTGTCACCCGTAGAGAGCCTTGCGGGACGGTTGCGTCTAACCGCTAGTGAATGACCAGCAGGTTCTCCTAGCGCCCGTAACTGGCGGCTACCGACAAAATAAGCTAATTAGCATCACACGACGAAAAACTATAGAATCCGGTAAATTGACGGAACCAAACGTTGTAAATACTCACCCGAACTCTCTTCAAGGTCCGGCCTTGTAACATAAAGCTTGGATTATCTAATACAGCAAAGCTGACTCCAAACACAAAAAACCTCTTGTGGCATCCAAGCACTCGCTGTGAATTTGGCGACTAGGACTTCAATAAAATAGATTACAGCTGAAAAAAAATCCCTAGAACTTGAGGTACGCGCACTGGATTATCAAACTTCAGCAAAAACTGTAATAAGCGGGCTGCTTCTCAAAGGAAAAAGGCACTGTCTCCAAAATGCAAGCTCACGCTAGGGAATCATCCTTCATAAGTTTGTTTACAAGAATTGACAAGATTCTGGAAAAATTGTCTATCAAATTCAAATTTGAATAATTTAAAAAGATAATAGCCAACAACCAGCCAGAGTCCCACACAAGGATATAGACGTGAAGCAAAGAGATTTGACTCTGCTAAAAAAATAAAGAGCAAAATATAATACAGATAGCGTAATAAAGGCAAATGCAGGGAGTTATCACTGCAAAGGGTCTTAAAAGGCGAGTGGCGCGGGTTGCGATGCGAGCCTTGGCGAGCATCGCAATTAAAGACGCCACGAGCGTTTTTAGACCAGTTATACACCGTTGCATACAATACTTTTTCTACGACAAAATTTAAATAAATAGTAGACTACAGAATAGTTGAACTTTTCAGGCAGCAAGTTTTCTATTCGCACTTTTGCTACTCACGCAATTTCTTCAAGATTGCAGTTATTAATTTCTTCGACCATTTTAAAAGGAACGTACACTTTTGTCTTCACAAAAACTAATAAAATCTTAATCGTTTAGGACTAATAGTTTATCACTTTTCGTCTTTTCATTTTGAACTGTATTTTGGTGGGAAATCGGAAATGTGACAGCTCTTGCTTATGGTTTGTTTTGTTTTTAATTTGTTTGCACTTGCCATCCGAACCAAAGCAAATCCGGACCCGGACCGAATTCGAACTGTTTATTTTTATAAATAATACCAATAATTTATAAAACATGTAATTTAAAACACAATAGATGATGATTTATTATTATTGTAGTAAATAATTTATAATATACAAATGTTAAAAAAATACTTTTAGTTCGAAATATTTGTTTATGAAGTTGGCACCGCTGCAATATAGCGGCCGATTTAAAAAAAAGTTAAACAGTGCTTTTATGAAAAATGTATGAACCAAAAAAGTACGCTAAACAGTTCGTTTTTGGGCCATAGAGCATAGAGTTTTTCGACGTCTTATTAGTGGTGTCATTGTATTTGAGCTACAGCCTATATAAATGACAGATAACGGTACAGGAGTAGAAAAAATAATTAACCTTAAGATACACATCGTCTAGACCCCCTAGGTTCTCATCTGTCTTCCATATTTTATCTTCACGTTATACTCGTAGTTCAACAACACATGCACCCAGCAGATGTGTACAACGCCGTTTTTAATAAAACTACAGTTATATTCTTCGCGGATAAAATAGTACATTACTACAGAGGCTGGGAAGTAAGGGGTTGCCGGCCGAGTACATATAGACGGCCGAGCGTAGCGAGGTCGGATAGTTATGAGGCTGGCAACCCCTTTTCACGCCGAGGTATGTATAGTGCTTTTCTCAAACATGCAATGAAATAAATGACAAAAACTCCATGAAATCAAACTTTAATTTCTAGAGAAAGTTCTAGTATAGACAAAAGATATAACTAACACATACATATATGGCACCTAGGTACTATTACTTCGTCGATGTTTTCGCCGGAACTCATATTAAATATCAAAATCAACAACGCACAATAAATCCAATAAAATACATTTACAGAATGAAAAATTGACAATTTTGCCTCCAATATGATTAAAAAGATACCTATGCGGTTTGAGTAGACATTTTTACCGCTAATATTTAGATGAAATAATTGAAATGTGTATTTTTCTAGTTAAATTGGCAATTTAAAATAATTGCAGTTTTTTAATAATGTGTTATTTGTTATGTTGAAGTCGATTCTACATAAAAAACTGCAAAATATAGCAAACATCGTTTGTTGTTTTTTTAATATTCGTAGTGGCAGAATGTCACAAAGAACCAAAATGCAAATGTTGGTTATAGTTTTTTTTATGGCTGAACGCCGTGATGCTGTGCCTCTAATAAATGTGGAATGGAAATTAAAAAAGACCATCTTGCAGGCCTAGGCCTCCAATTTTGCATGAAATGTCATTATGTGTCTCTCGTCTCTCCGCACCTGAAACGTGATACTTCGCAGCCTATAAGGAACGTAAAGTCAATATTTCATTGCATGTTTGAGAAAAGATATGAATTAAACAAATTTCATATTAGGAGCGACATTTTGTATTACAGGATATTAATAATACAAAGCTATTTTTTTTTAAAAGACAGTGACTCGAATTTCAATATTATGAATCTTTTTTTCATCCCCAAGGTAGCATTGGCGACGTGCCAACTGCCAACGTTGCAATTGCTAGCCATAACGTAGTTTAATTCAATGTATAGAATGCAATTTATTCCACAACTGGCACCCAAAAGGCGAAGTGTCTCTGAATCTATTTGGTTCTGTAGTGAAGCGGCAAAGTAGTGTTTCTGTCTACACAGCAAGTATGTACAGTCACCGGCATAAATATATGATGGGACAAAGGCCGCAAAAATATCTGATGACAACTCTATTCCTAGAGCCGTAAGAGCGTGTCAGATATTTTTGCGGCCTTTGATTCATCATATATTGACGCCGGTGACTGTATACACAGCTGATGCCGAATTTCCAATCAATCGGAGACCAGGGACCGGTTCACGAAGTTACAAGCTACAATTTTACAAGTCTGAACCGGCAACAAGGGTCAAATGGCCAGTCGTTATTGGCCAAACGCCTCAGAGGTACCAATTTAATACTGGCTCTGTGGGTTGTACAACTCGCGAGCCTGGCTTTTTTAGGGTTCCGTACCCAAAGGGTAAAACGGGACCCTATTTCTAAGACTCCGCTGTCCGTCCGTCTGTCTGTCCGTCTGTCACCAGGCTGTATCTCTTGAACCGTGATAGTTAGACGGTTGAAATTTTCACAGATGATGTATTTCTGTTGCCGAGTCCGACTCGCATTAGCCGGTTCTTTTACTCTTTTTAAATTTCGAAAAACTGAATCGGAATCAAAAGTCTATATAATTACTGAACCTGCTCAAAATTTTCACGAGAATCGGTTGAGATATACGACATGTAGAGGAGGACAGCCGGACATCTGGACATCCGGTCATACGAAATAATTTTGGCCTTAGCTGAAACGGAGAACAACGTTCGACTCGCTCGTTCAAAAATTGTAACTTGTGGCTTTGTGGAGAGAGCCACTGGAATTATATCACACAAGTTTTGAATATTTGAGAATGCTCCCGGTCACACAAAGCGTTTTAAGTATACTCCAGTACCGCCTGTATCCTTTGAAACTAAAATCGCGCAAAACATAATGTATGCAGCGACACCGCATAAAGTCATAGAAAGCAACCAGTTATTACGCATATAAACACCATTGAATATTTACAAGTGTCGCCTCTGTACGTCAACGACTATAAACATGTATACGTTCGAGTTCTTATCTCTAGGGAATAGGTCTCAAAATTGTTTATATATTTTTAGAATCGACCGCACATTGTCGTAGGGGCATTGAACCTGAGAATATCTCACATGTTTTACTCGTACGTCTAATAAAACTGGATGAACGCAATTTTTGGCACGATTCTACATTCTTGTGGGCTAAAAAAATTAATTGGTTTATTTAGTTGCTTGTATTTGAAAGTTTTTGTTTCATCAGGTTTTTATCCGACTGCGGCAGAAGAAGCGATATGTTTTTCAAGCGTCCGTATTTACCATTGACTATATATTTATTTGGCGCGCTTTAGAGCGCTATCACACTTGCGATTTGCAAGCTGTTTATAAGCGAGGCGATCAGTGAGCGTGCTCGGGCGAGCTCGCTGCGCATTTGCGGCGAACTCACCAAATTGCAGACGCCATGATGTGATGTACACTCGTAAATATGTATTTAAATTTTGTGTGACTGTGAGGACATTCAAAACGCTGATTGAACGCCGTGTGCTCATTGCGCACCCGCGGCGGTGGCGACCTCGTTGAGCGATCGCGTCGCTCACAACACGCTCTCAAATCGCCAGTGTGATAAGGCCCTTACACCTTAAAACGGCTTGATGGATTTTAACATGCGAGGTGTCGTTACATTCCTCTTAGTCGTGACGTGAAAGTGAATTAGGCTGATCTGATAATGGAGACAGAAGGTGGCCATGGGAATGCAGTACTTAACCGACGTAACCCTGTTGAGTTTGGGCTCGTTAGAATCGTCTCAATGAGTTCATGATGGTATACAGAAAAAAGTACAGTCGGCAAATAAAAAGAAAAGCTTGTACCAAAAATTT
Source organism: Epinotia brunnichana (assembly GCA_963854355.1). NCBI lineage: Eukaryota > Metazoa > Arthropoda > Insecta > Lepidoptera > Tortricidae > Epinotia > Epinotia brunnichana. The sequence goes on from OY977956.1 coordinate 10,646,995, forward strand.
AATTTTTGACAGAAACTTATTTCAAATAACAGAAACGTTTGACTCGTGAGAGGTTACATTACAAGGGACGTGGGGCGTTACCGGGAAATGAAAAAGAAACTCGTTCGTGTATCTCACACTCCAAAAATAACCATATAATTACCGAACCTGCTCACAAAATTTCACAACAATCGGTTGAGAAATGCGAAAGAATTTTCGCCCAAGCTGAAACGGACAACATCGTTCGCTTAGCTCCCGAGTGGTGGATGTGAGGGGTTAGAAGAAAATTCGATACTAAGCAAAAAATGACATCTCTATGTACGAGTAAACTAAGATCTCTCAATCATATTTGCACGCAACGAGTATGCAAATCGGTGGAGAAAATAAACAAATTACGAACAAATACTGGCTTTACAGTTTTATGAACGACCTTGTTTGTCGATTGAAAAGCCTTCGTATTGCCCTGCCTTATACGGCAACGTGTTTCACACTCGCGTTCGGCTCGTGACTAAAATGACGTAACCGGTAGGCTTGTCATGTGAACACATGTCTTTATTACAACGATGTCTTTGACGTGATACAAGTTTTATACAGCGGTGCTTACGATTAAAATAATAATGGTTGCCCAGTAAGGACAATATTCTTGCGATGAGCATGAATTGTGTGTTTACGGGTCTTGGATGTTTTCTCTATTGTGATCGTTTACTTGCATATAATATGTGGATTACATTTCTTCCGCGTTGTTCGTTTATTTAACACTAGCTGCCCGTGTAATAGTACATTACTATAGAGGCCGGGAAACGAAGGGTTGCAGGCCAAGTAGATATAGACGGATAGGGATACGCGGCCGGCAACCCCGTTTCGAGATTTGTATAGTGCTTTTCTCAAACTTGCAATGAAATAAAAAGTAGTCAATTTGTTTTATTCGTACAACTAAATAATACGTTTCTGATAGCTGTCAGTGCTGTCACATCATAACCTATAATTGTGTCCCACATTTGTTACTAACAAATATTCCGCTTATTTCCTAAATTAAGTATTAGTTTATAGTTACATGAACTTATATCTAACTATATAGACGAGGCACTACAACAAAGAAAACACTTATAATTTTTATGAAATTTTCATACGCCGTCATGTACCTAACTTTTGATTTCGGGGGTAGTAAATTATTCATGGCTACTTCTGCTCGCAATTCCGGAGGCATTCAGTTCAATTCCATATCATTTTCGTCCGAACTCATTTCGAAATCGATGGCTTTTATTAGAAAGTTTCAAAATAATTACGAACTATTGACAAATCCGGCCAACAAGAAAAAAATCTTTTTTCAATTTACGGGCCTAACTTTTTTTTAACCTGTTTGAAGCAACGTTTAACCCGGTGACATTGACATTAGTCCTAATCTTTTTTTTTTTTGTTGATTGAATGCCAAGACGTTCTGTCACAATTTGACGTTTATAAAGAAAAGACGGTTGCTTTGCAGGCCTAGGTGTGTAAGGTTGTATGAAATTCACAATTTCTTCACTAGTCGCACCGGATACGTAGTATTTCCGGACCTAATTTGAAGTAAGTCATGTCAACATTTCATTGCAAGTTTGAGAAAAAGTTAATGCGCGTATTACAGATAAACTTGAAGCTAATTTGAAGGTCTGATGTCGAAATTTGAAGTCGAAAGAGTAATTCCTGTGATTTCCCCCTACAAAAAAACTCACAGACTTTTCCTCTCTTTAAAATTAGTATTGGTGGCCCGTGAACCCTTACCGAGTATTGTCCTTCTAGCTAGCCTAGATATACGTCATCGTCATTTAGTTGTAAATCTCAGCTCACACGAATCGATTACCATTCCCGCTGATCGATCGCAGCCTGCATGTACTCTTATATCATATGGTGGTGTTGGTGTAATTGTATAAATGTAATTACAATCAGTTTTCTTCCTTAAACACGTCATGTAATTGATTACAAGATTTACTGGATACTACCTATGGAACCCGGTCATACACGAATATGATAATCAAGAGCAACATTTGTATATTTATGTATTTGTTTGTTTTAATAATTAACAAATTAGAAAAGTTGAAAAACCCCCCGACATATTCATTTCAAAGTTCAATATCTCAAAAACGGCTGAACCGATTTTATTGAGACGTAGCTAAGAACCATCTCAATCATGTCAACTTTCGGTCAAAAACACCGCATTAAAATTGGTCCATTCGTTTAGGAGCTACGATGCCACAGACATACATACAGATACGTCAAACTTATAACACCCCTCTCAAAACGGCTTTAACGATTTCGTACCTACGGGTAATTGGTAAGTTATACAAATCTAAACTCAGTCACCCGGGTAGTTTTTAGGGTTCCGTACTCAAAGAGTAAAACGGGACTCTATTACTAAGACTTCGCTGTCCGTCCGTCCGTCTGTCTGTCACCAGGCTGTATCTCAAGAACCGTGATAGCTAGAGAGTTGAAATTTTCACAGATTATGTATTTGGTGTATTCACTAATTCGTTCGTCGATAGTACGCTTAGGCATGATTTTAGCGCGTGCGCTCGTTGCCGTGCACGAATAAGGAATGAAGTCTACGGCAGCGCCCCACCCCCGGGTGGCGGCCGCCGGAACTACTAATACCGATTTTGAATCAAATTAAGTACTCTGAAAGCGTGCTAGTTGCCTGTAGGTTTAAGGGACTACCTGTTAAAACATTATATCGAGAATGAAGCGATGAAATATAATGTATTTCTGTTGCCGCTTTAAGGGGGGCTCCTATACAACAAACGTGATTTTTTTGCCGTTTTTATAGATAATGGTACGGAAACCTTCGTGCGCGAGTCCAACTCGCACTTGGCCGGTTTTTATTGATTCGTAAATATGGAACATATCAGTGTCATCTTTCGCATAGACAATAAAGATTGAGGTTGCTCAAAATTTTGACCATATATCGCATCATCGCATCCAGGACAGGAACGAAAAGTTTTCAATATATCTGGTCGTTTGCTACGTCGGCTCGGCCATTTTCGCTCTGATAACACGGTTCAATGCGTCCTTCATTGGTCAATTTCGGGCACAGCATGATACCAAATTACCAATATTTTTTGCCATGCAAATGTGGTGTTTGGTGCGAAAGTTGCCGGGACAGCTTTGTGGCCTTATTTATAAACGTACATCAAACCTATTTCATCTAAACTGCCGTTAAATTTTGTTTGTCTTTAGCTGACACTTTGATGTGTTTGTAATGGACAAAAAAAAAATATTATCAGAAATTTGCTAAGTTTTACGAATAGGTAAGGTTTAATGTTTATGTTCCATAGTAGTGGAATGTCATGCTCATGATATCTCTTATGATTAATAGTATTTTTCACAATCGTGTTATAATAGAGAGCTTTATAGTCGAGTACCGTGTTTAGGCCACGAAGCTTGCTAAGTGGCCTAAGTAAGGTACGAGATTAAAAAGCTTGATTATAACACTATTGTGAACAATACTTTTTGTACGAGTTCATTAAAATTAATTTTCTACGAGTCAACTGAACTAATTAATCAAACTCGATACTGTTGAAACAAAGTGCAGCCTATCGCTCGTACGCTCGTTGATATCTTAAAATACATCAACGAGCGTACGACATCAACGAGTAAACTCAATGATCAAAGCGATTCTATTGGTCCAATTCATTACAGTTCGGTAAAGCAGCCACGTGATTGGTCGAATTTATTTTAGTTCTACTTTCAATTTTTTTTCGGTTGTCTAGAGCGTATCGAAACAGTTATTTCTGTTGTTTCGGAAGTAACAGACTATTCAACGATGAAAAGAGTGACGTTGCAGTATTCTCTATGAAATCTTTATACACATATTTTAATCGTCGAGTACAAAAATACAATGTTAGTTATCTCGCTTCTTATATCTCTATTTTGTATATAACTAACACAATTCAGATTTCTTACTTTCCGGAATGTATTTTTGCCATAATTTAATTTGCAAAATTGATTTGGAAGTGCTTCTTAAATATTCAAGGCTAGAACTTTGGAAATATTGGTTTTGCAGCTATTATAAAACATTACAATGGGTCTAATAAGAAGGCTCAAAGTCACTCAAAGGGCAATGGGGAGGGCTATGTTGAGGGTTTCTCTGCGTGATCGCATCAGAAATGTGGCTATCCGCAGCAGAACCAAGATAACCGATATAGCCCTCCGAATCGCTAAACTTAACCGATGGCCGCTGGGGCGGAAAGGTTCTTGAGTGGCGACCACGTACCGGAAGGCGCGGCGTGGGTAGGCCCAAGACAAGGTGGACTGATGACCTGGTAAAGGTCGCGGGAGTCCGCTGGATGCTGGTGGCGCAGGACCGGTCACTTTGGCACTGTTTGAGGGCGGCCTATGTCCAGCAGTGGACGTCTTTCGGCTGATACCTATAATGGTGATAAAACTAATGATAATGATGGTGATAAAACATTAAGGACTAGTGAGACATTAAGGCAAAGGTTACTATTTTTAACCGACTTCAAAAAAGGAGGAGGTTATATGTTCCACTGTATGTATTTTTTTTATTTTTAATGTATGTTCGCCGATTTTTCCGTCAATTGTGGATCGATTTCCAAAATTCTTTTTGTATTCGAAAGAGTATACTCCTGAGGTGGTCCTATTGTCACCAAGTCAGGATCTGATGATGGGATCTTAGGGTAATTTAGGGCAACCCTCAATTTTTATAGGCACGCGTGTAGTAATTTCTGTATTTTCTATTATAACTCGTGTATTTACCCTCGGAAATCGTAATTTTGGTGAAGTGGAACTGATGATGAAGACCACACCACAGGTGACTTATGGAACTCCTCCAAGATGTACGTCAAAGATTCTGACATGATTCCGTTGAAGTAGCAACTAATGAAGTGTTAATTCTGAGATCCTTGAGGAATCGACGGAACTCCTCAAATATTATCAGCCCACATATAGCGACTTGGGTTTTTTCTGTAATAATCAACGCATTTGCTCTCGGAAAGCAGTTCATGTGGTAAATTGGAAAGAAAATGTGGAAATTTTCATGTACCATGTGGCTTGACGAAGTACTGAATTGAAGTCGGTTTAAACTTTGTTTTTAAAGTAAATTATTTGCACTAATCATCAACGGACTAAAAGACGAAGAAAATTTCTGACATGTTTTTCTACAATATTCAAACGAATCTCAATGAGTTCGGTACATTTGGAACCGATGATACAGATTTAAAATTCAGTCCCAGTTGCAAGGTTAAAAATGCCTTTAATATTTAAATCGCATTGTTATAGGTGTGTCGAGCGAAGCAATCCGTTGGGACGGGCGTTGTGTGAGTTCTGTTTTCTAATAAGTAAATGCTACACGTTTTTACTATTGCGGTTATGTTATGTCAAGTATTTTAGATAAAGTCGTTATTGCTGCTTTACATAATTATATTTATCTACGCACATATCATTAGTGCTCTAAAATGAGTTCAGAAACCGTCGGAAATGACCAGCATTATTACAACCAATTTTACTATGACAACTTTCTTGTCTGTGGTAGTAGGTAAAATCTGTACTGTAATGTTATTATAGTACAGATTTTTGTATCGTTATGAGTTTAAATTTGGAACAGCTGTCAAAACTCAAGTGGGTCATTATTCTAGTATCGATGGATATTCAAAAAAAAACATTCGTCTTGACGGAGAGTGATTGCGAAAGTAGAATTGTGAAAAGTTGTTTTTGTACTCAACGATTAAAATATGTGTATTAAGATTTCATAGAGAATACTGCAACGTCACTCTTTTCATCGTTGAATAGTCTGTTACTTCCGAAACAACCGAAATAACTGTTTCGATACGCTCTAGACAACCGAAAAAAAAATTAAAATAGAACTAAAATAAATTCGACCAATCACGTGGCTGCTTTACCGAACTGTAATGAATTGGACCAATAGAATCGCTTTGATTATTGAGTTTACTCGTTGATGTCGTACGCTCGTTGATGTATTTTAAGATATCAACGAGCGTACGAGCGATAGGCTGCACTTCGTTTCAACAGTATCGAGTTTGTTTAATTAGTTCAGTTGACTCGGAGAAAATTAGTTTTACGTCATACCTGGCCATAAAGTAGGAATTACCGCACGCTATGCGTGCGGAAAACCCCACTTCCTGGCCAGATAGAGACGTAAAATGTTGTACTCACCACGGGCGGTAATAAAGAAAGCCTCAGAGCGCATATTTATCGCCCTTGCCTTCGGCTCGGGCGTCAAATACCTGCGATCTGAGACATTCTTTGTTTAACCGCCCTAGGTAAGTAATGTACTATTAATGAACTCGTACAAAAAGTATTGTTCACAATAGTGTTATAATCAAGCTTTTTAATCTCGTACCTTACTTAGGCCACTCAGCAAGCTTCGTGGCCTAAACACGGTACTCGACTAAAAAGCTCTCTATTATAACACGATTGTGAAAAATACTATTGTAATTTACATATCAGTTGAACATATGAGTAGTAGTGACTCCGAGAACGATATGAACACTCCGCCGGATATCGTAAATGCAGCCAAGATTGCAACAATAGTACATTACTATAGAGGCCGGGAAACGAAGGGTTGCAGGCCAAGTAGATATAGGAATACGCGGCCGGCAACCCCGTTTCTCGCCGAGATTTGTATAGTGCTTTTCTCAAACTTGCAATGAAATAAAAAGTAGTCAATTGGTTTTATTCGTACAACTAAATAATACGTTTCTGATAGCTGTCACATCATAACCTATAATTGTGTCCCACATTTCTTACTAACAAATATTCCGCTTATTCCCTAAATTAAGTATTACTTTATAGTTACATGAACTTATATCTAACTACAACAAAGAAAACACTTAATTTTTTATGAAATTTTCATGCGCCGTCATGTACCTAACTTTTGATTTCGGGGGCAGTAAATTATTCATGGCTACTTCTGCTCGCAATTCCGGACGCGTACAGTTCAATTCCATATCATTTTCGTCCGAACTCATTTCGAAATCGATGGCTTTTATTAGAAAGTTTCAAAATAATTACGAACTATAGACAAATCCGGCCAACAAGAAAAGAAAACTTTTTTCAATTTACGCGCCAAACTGTGTTTAACCTGTTTGAAGCAACGTTTTACCCGGTGACATTAACATTAGTCCTAATCTTTTTTTTTTTTGGTGATTGAATGCCAAGACGTTCTGTCACAATTTGACGTTTATAAAAAAAGACGGTTGCTTTGCAGGCCTAGGTGTGTAAGGTTGTATGAAATTCCTTTACATATCATCTTCACTAGTCGCACCGGATACGTAGTATTTCCGGACCTAATTTGAAGTAAGTCATGTCAACATTTCATTGCAAGTTTGAGAAAAGATATTTTACAGGTAGCACTAGAACCAATGCAGGTCATTTCTTTACAGCTTCTGAACCCATCTTAGAGTACCTACTTATGATATGTGTTTAAATAAAGTAGTGTATGTAACAGTACATAATTAGGCCTTAAAACACTGGTGTGATCCTATTAAGAAACTCGCTAACGCTCGTTTCATAAAACCACATTCGTATTTTAAGGCCTCTCATTATGTATCAGTAGCATAATAGTAGTTTATGTGACTGTACATAATGAAGGGCATTAAATATGAGCGTGGGTTTATGAAACGAGCCGAAGGCGAGTTTCATAATAACATCACACGAGTGTCTTAATGCCTAATTATGTACAGTTACATACACTACTTTATGTATCCACATATCATAAGCCTCCATGATGCATTCAGGAGCCGCATATTATGACCGGCATCGCGGCGTTGTTTTCTGGCAGCTGTCATAGTTTTTTTCTTAATTCAGAGACAAACTAGAGTCGGATTCAACTATCATATATCGTTCGATATCTTACTTACGGGCGACATTTGTCAAATTTGTATGCAAATTGACAATTCAATTCGAACTAAACGTCATCTCGACTGATATTAGAATAGAGGTCAAATCAAATTTCTTGTATTTCAGAGATGTTCGAAATTTGAATGAAATAATATTTTTGAAATCGATGTTATTATTTAGCAATAATAACATTTTCACAGATAAGAAATGTGTTCTTACAAAACAGTCTATTTTTATGGTGGTCATAATGTGCGGTTCTTGAACGCATCATGGAGGATTTATGATATTTGGATAGATAAACTACTATTATTTGATTTGACTATCGAATTGTAGTCGATACGACTGGGAAACCAGTAAGGAGGTAATCCCACCAAAAACATAAATGTAAAAAAGGAGAGCCAAGTTCAATACAAAAATTATGCTTGGCTGTGGGCTTCGCCGCAAAAAGAATGGAGATCTAAATGAGTGCCAAGTTGTATGCAAAATACAAATATGTATTTATAGGAACAAAATAACATTATGAACAAGTATTAAACTCTATGTCTTTGCTTTATTGGATACCTATAATATTGGGGTAGTTTCAAATATCTGCTTGTAACGGTTCCAACGCTACAATATTTTTTTTTTGTATGGGGACCCCCCCTATTTTTTAACTTATTTTTATTTTTAGACTTTTTCTTACGCTTACATACAATTACCGAGCTGGATTCCAATTTTCATCCTTAGTAAGTTAGGTTTAGGTAATACATACTTATGTCAGTCAGTGCTAAAATTTAAGACTTTTTGACCTTCATATCTTTATAACCGTTTGAGCTAGCTTCATGAAATTTGGGCTCCTAGATGTCCTTATGGATATAATTAAACACACGTAGTTTTATATGTTTACGTTAAAGAGGTTTTGAGTTATAGAAGGGTCAAAAGTGGCACCAAGTGGTTCGTGTAATATTACACTCGGCGTTGGCTAGCCAGTTCCTTTGCTTGAACTTGGCTTGACACACTGCCGCGTGTCTAGATATTGTATAGCGACAGCGCCTGCTTGGCTCATATCGCGAGGCTTAAGTGCTCGCATGTGGACTGACACGGCAACGCGCAGACCCCGTAGTCCTAGTAGCACCAGTCGCTACTTGGGGGTCACAGTGTACGCACGTAACCTGTTTAATCTGTTTTCGTAATGTATTTTATAACTAAACCGTAAAGGACAATATTTTACTTACACCCCGGTAGCGAACTCTAAAATTGCATGTATGTCTTCTACTATGGTACGCCTAGGGTTGCCAACTAATCTTGGGGGAAATATAGTATTTTCCAGAAAAAAACTGTAAAAAGATATAGTACTTGGCTGGCCAATGTTGCTATATAGCACTGACGGCGCGTGAAAATTTTCTATGGGCAACCCGAAACAAAAAAGTTATGAAATAGTTTAGTTAGAATATATAACTTTCTGTAAGCTTGCCTAAGAACCTCTGCAATCGGAAGCACCTCGTAAGGTCCCCCAAAATATAGTATTTTCGCGTACTATATATTTCTTCAACAGTATACAGGGTGGAAAGTTAAAACGGGGCAGTAAGGGCAGCTACTAGATCCCTTGCCGCTACGCAAAAATGGCATTAGGATTTCATTCCTAACTTTTTATGTATAACAATCTACATTCACAGATTTTTGAAAAAAAGTACATTCAGCGAGAAAATCATCAATTTTGACGATTTTTTTTAATGCTATTCGATCCCATTCCTATTAAGGATCAAAATACTCTTTGGGACCGACTAAGGTTTGACTACTAGAACGCCCAGAAATCAAAGAAAACTTTTTCCATACAGTTGGTATAGGAATCGTAAAGTGCAAGTAGTCCTTTAGTTAGACGACCATCAAATTGTATGGAGACGGAGATAACTTCATTTAGATTAGAATTGTGAGAATTAATTTCTTTGTGAAAAAAAAAAATCTGGTTTTATTCAATGACGGCCAGCTTTATTCTGTAAAAAGTTTGTAAAAAGAAAACTAACATCCGTATTCAGAAATTTTGTTCGAAATTTAAAATTTACTAAGGTAAGGGTTTTACAGCACCTGTCCGCTCGTGAGTACTGTCCACATACTTAACGTTTATGAATACGGTGTAAATACTTATGTTAGTTTTTTTTTTAACAAAGGAATGAATTCTCTCATTTCTAATCTAAATGAAATTATGTCCGTCTCCATACAATTTGATGATTGTCTAACTAAAGGACTAGGTACTTACTTGCACTTTGGGATTCCCATACTAACTGTATGGAAAAAGTTTTCATTCATTTCTGGGCGTTCTAGTAGTCAAACCTTAGTTGGTCCCAAAGAGTATTTTAATCCTTAACAGGAATGGGATCGAATGGCATTAAAAAAAATTTCGTCAAAATTGATGATTTTCTCGCTGAGTGTACTTTTTTTCAAAAATCTGTGAATGTAGATTGTTATGACATAAAAAGTTAGGAATGAAATCCTTATGCCATTTTTGCGTAGCGGCAAGGGATCTAGTAGCTACTGCCCCGTTTTAACTTTCCACCCTGTATAGTACAAAGAGTCAAAATATAGTAAAATACTATATAATATAGTACGGTTGGCAACCCTAGGTACGCCTGACATCCTAAATAGCTCAACGGATTTTAACATATTACAAGCTATCTCTGATTAACAGTGGCGGCGTGTGAGTATTTTCACTGGGCAACCCAAAGGGCAGTTTTGTGATGATTTACGAGTTTGTTAGCAAGAAATTGTAGTGTGTACGGACTCCGCCACTGCTGATTAATCTCTATTGTGATTAATGATATGTTTGAATTATCTAAATATAAATAAATAAAAAATAAATAATCTGCCAATCTTTCTACGCTGGCGGACTGTGGGTTAAGTACACAAAGCGAGCTTATAGCGCCCTACGCGTTACGTATAATAATATTTTCAGGATGCTGTTAGGAATGCCCAAATGGTGTAGTGCCTCGGGGATGTTCGCAGAGACACGCACAAATGACTTCCATGCGATTATGCGAAATAAAATTTCATCCCTGATGGCTCGAGTGAGGAAAAGTACAAACAGCATCCTGAAAATGATGGCTGGTAGGTTTGACTGTCCAATACTTCTGTATTGGATTGGGCAGGTCAAATCTGCCTTGCAATATAGTAAGTAAGTGTATGTTCTGTGTATGTCAGTTTATGTTGTATGTTAAATTGTATGTAAGCTTTGTAATCTAACCTTATAATTAAAATGTAACTAACACCTCTTATATGGGTCGGTGAAGACCTGAAATAAAATATATTCATTCATTCATTCATTCAGTATACTTGGGCCAATGAACTATTTTCTATTGCTCGTTGCTATGGTTACATCTCCTGGCCCACAAAACACGTGTTTTTGTTATATTGGTAAACCCATTCCTTAGCATGATAGCAGCTCAAATTATAGTTTTTTTTTCTAAGAAACTCTGTCACTGTTGTCTCCTGGCTTACTGGGACAGCATAACTACAAGAAAAAGTTTATTGACTCACTTATTTCGTTACTGCAAGTACTCTAGCTAAAGAAACATTGTTTTTCGCAAAATGGCAAGAAAATACTTTAGGATACCTACTGTAGTTTTGTAGGTACGAGTAGATATCGAGTAGGCATAACATATCGAGCCAACAATTGAGTGAATCACTCGGCCACATCTAATAATATAGATACGTTTTGCAACTTAAGTCTGGGTATTAAGGACCAATATCGTTTATTTTAGATCTCGAGCCGTCTCTCAAGGAGACGCGACTACATAATATGAAGTTTATAAATACTTAAGGCTTTTTTTCGGCGGTATAGGCTTGGGTGTTGGGTGTCAGGTTTGTTGCTCTCGTTTGGACAGGTCAAGGTTTCTTCCGATGAACACTTGAATGATTCTTCGAATGGCCACGGGTGTGTTTGTATTGGTATCTTGGGTGTCCTGACACTTGATACTTGATGGATAGTCTCGTGCCAAATTTATTTTACTTCCGGTCAACCGTACTCGTTGATTACACATTCGCCGCCACAGAAAAATCAAAATGCGAAGTGTCCCCCACGCCATGCAAGTCTTAATACTACTGTTTTTGGACTAATCAAAGTCCACGCAAATGCCAGACAATGTGAATTGAAATATTCGATTAATTGTTACGTTCGTTGTTCCATTAAAAGCTTTATCTATCCAAATATCATAAACCCCCCATGATGCGTTCAAGAACCGCACATTATGACCACCATAAAAATAGACTGTTTTGTTAGAACAAATTTCTTATCTGTGTAAATGTTATTAATTTATTATTGCAAAATAATAACATCGATTTCGATAATATTATTTCATTCAAATTTCGAACGTCTCAAAAACAAAGAAATTTGATTTAACCTCTATTCTAATATCAGTCGAGATGACGTTTAGTTCGAAATGAATTGTCAATTTGCATACAAATTTGACAAATGTCGCACGTAAGTAAGATATCGAACGATATGACAGTTGGATCCGACTCTAGTTTGTCTCTGAATTAAAAAAGAACTATGACAGCTACCAGAAAACAACGCCGCGATGCCGGTCATAACATGCGGCTCCTGAATGCATCGTGGAGGCTTATGATATGTGGATAAATAAAGTAGTGTATATAACTAACATAATTAGGCATTAAGATACTCGTGTGATATTATTATGAAACTCGCCTTCGGCTCGTTTCATAAACCCACACTCGTGTTTGATGCCCTTCATTATGTACAGTCACATAAACTACTATTATAGCATTAACCACATTTCATAGATTAATAAAGGTTGAATTTAACAGTAGGTACTAAAGTACAGGATCGAAAGGAAGTGATGAGCATACATCGTTATCGCGGGCCGGGGCAAAATCAAATCGGTTAAAGAACGTGTACGAGTATAACAAAATGTCTATTTAGTAAAATAGTAGATTGTACAACAAGGGCACAAAACGAGCCAATCAACCTGAGACGTTTATATCCACCCGAGCCATCGGCGAGGGTGGATAGTTAAGTCGAGGGGTTAAATAGCTAATGTATACCCGAGTTATACACACTGATTTTCACTTCGATTGCGAGAAAATAACAAATAATTGCAAAATAAAATAAAATAATAGCTCATTCCTGTCAATTAACTTTTTAAAGTATTTATTTTGAATTTTCGACACTAGTGATATTAGACTTAGGTACTTCATACTGCCAAGTCATTTAATGGTTCAATACATTTTAAAATAATAATTGAGTCCTATTTTAGCCGGTTTTATTAATTTAGTAATGGAAAACATGGATGTGAAATTTATCAAAGCAAATCAAATCAAATGACAAGTTTATTCTACGAAGTTTTATTGTGTGTGTGGCTGTTAGGCCCGATTATCTTAGTCTTTAAAACAATTTTACTTTGTGCACTAGAGCATAAAAGTGGCATTTTGTGCAGCATACATCCAGCACAAAGGCGAACTTTGCGAGCATGAGAAGTGAAACCTATTCTGCCTACGCATTCTTAGCCTTCAAGAAGTTTAGTGTATCTCTCTTTAAATTTAAGAGTTATCCTGTTGTCGGAGGAGTATTTTCCACTTCTCTCTGTCGCCAGTCCCTTCACTCACTCGAAGTTTAGTGTAAGACACGAAATTTTTGCTGGAAAAGGTCAATCAACCTTGTCTTCCACTGTACGATTACCTTTAAGTCAATGTGTCAACTAGGTATAATAATAAACCATAAATTCATCACACGTTATTTTCCTTCGAGGCATTTTTAAAAGCACTATAGGTTCCTAAAAATCCAGTATTAGTTAATTATGTTGCTACAAACCAATCAAGGACTGACAAATGTCTAAATTAGCAGGAAATGTGACTGAAGAGGTTGCGTAGGTATAGGTATTTAAGTATGTCCTACTAATCAAGTCAAGTACGAAGGTAAGTTATTTGAAAGAAAATTTATAAATTTTGAACTCGTAGGTATAAATGTTTCCCGATGCGAGTGTCACTTCTGTTATTGACTATTTGTCATAACCTTTCAGTACTGTCAAATCGTTTTTGCTCCCGCGATAACGATGTATGGTGATGAGATTAGCTTAATGCTTGTTACGAAAATAAATGATTTTCGTAAATAATACCGTATCGTGTCTTTTCTTTCTACCGCATAGGGGTTGCTTTGCTACACACATAAGGCTATGTTCGGGTCCGCAGTATTGGCAGGGGCGGTTCACTCTGTGATTTCGTCGCGCCGCTACAAGTACAATGCCGGCCGGCCGGCATTTGGCGGTCCATTAGTACACTCGCGAGCAAAAAAATCGACTCACGCCACATTTTTTGGTTTAGGGCAAATTTTTCGCAACTGGGAAATGTTACAGGAAAAATGAGTATACCACGTTGTTATAAATTTATTCAGCTTTAAAAAACGCAACAATCATGAAAATCAGACGCATAACTTTCAGGATATGCTCGTTTGAACGGGAATTGAAATTTAACCGCCTTGAACTACCCACGAGTTGAGCGCCTTCAGGATGCATAAGAACAGGTTCAAACCTGTTTTTCTTATCAGTCGCTTATCACAAGTTGACCTGTGCACATCTCTCGCAATTGGACCACTGAAACCACCTGGAAAAAATGGACACCACCGAAAATGAAGCCGCCCAAGTCGTCGCTTTGCTGAATCAAGGACTTTCTCAGCGTTCAGTTGCCGAACAGCTGAATTTAAGTCAGTCTGCTGTCTCCAGGGTTTATCGTCGATTTGCTGAGACCGGAACCCATACTCGGAGACCGGGATCCGGCCGTCGAAGATGCACATCCGAGAGAGAGGACCATTTCATCGTGACGACCAGTCTTCGGAATCGCCACCTGACCGGCGTTGACGTCCAGCAGCAGCTGATGCGGACCCGTGAGGAGCCCGTGAGCTCTTGGACAGTTTGCCGAAGACTTAAGCAAGCAAACCTCACCCCAAGAAGGCCAGCTACGGGGCCCAAATTGACGCAGAGACATCGGGACCTACGCAAGGATTTCGTAGCACGCTACGAAAATTGGAGCTACGAGCAATGGAGCCGGGTACTCTTCACTGATGAGTGCAGAGTTTGTCTCCATGGCAGCGACAGAAGAGGACGGGTGTACCGAAGACCTGAAGAGCGGTTTGCACAATGCTGCTTCTCAGAAACAGTCGCCTACGGCGGCGGCTCCGTCATGATGTGGGCGGGCATTTCAATGGAGGCGAGGACTGAGCTGGTTTTCATCCCTGGTGGCGGCCGAGGAGGTGGATTGACCGCGGATAGGTACATCACTGACATCCTGCAGGAAGCCTATTATTCACTGAATGAATATTTTACAGATTGTGAACTATAATAATATAATACTTACTCTAAATTAGATGCATGCTGCTCCATCTTCTCATAAGTATTTGTATGCCATATGGCAAAACATAGTGGTACATAATTTTAAGTTCTTTGACCATCCATATACCTATGTTTACAAATAAATGATTTTGAATTTTGAATTTTGAACATGGTGTCCCATACGCAGGTTTTTTTGACGAGGGGTTTCATTTGATGCAAGATAACGCCCCTTGTCACACCGCTGGAGTGACCAAAGCGTACCTGGCGGCAGTCGGCATCCCCACCCTTACCTGGCCACCGCTGAGTCCGGACTTGAATCCCATCGAGCACATGTGGGATTACCTGAAGCGGAAGGTTCGAGCGCGGGATCCAACCCCGGAGACGATTTTGGCCCTTCAAGCTGCTTTGGTCGAGGAATGGGACGTTTGCCCGCAGGACACCATCAGAAAGCTGATAAGGTCCATGAGGAACCGTATCGAGTGTGTAAGAAACGCCTATGGTGGCAATACGCGGTATTAAAATGAAAAAAAAAACGGTTTTACCTCCATAAAATTTGTTTTCTTTCAATGTTGTGGTTATGAAATTAATCAGGTTTCCCCCACTTTGTGAAAAATCACGTTTTTTATCAGAACCTGAAAAAAATAAGACTTGAATTTGATATTTTATAAAACCTTGCATTTCCAGCTTTCAGAAAATGCTACTATGCTACGAATACCTATATTAGTTTTAGAGATATTGCACATTGAAATCCAGAAAAATGTTGAGTCGATTTTTTTGCTCGCGAGTGTAGTTGCCGCGCGTTGGTACGGGACGCACGCACGGGTCGCAGCGCGTTACATGCGCTAGAAAGGCATGGCCATATTTAGGCACGTTTGTTGTATCTAAACAGGGAATTTGTTAACAGAGAACCTTCTGTACGTAGTACAATTGCTTATTCTGTGGTATTGGTCGAAAATCAAACCGACCCGCTTATGTGTGTAGCAATTATATATTGCCGGCTCGCTTATGGGTATAACTTGCTATTTCAAGCTTACTAAGGTTATTTTAGTGATTTGTCGTCCACGGATAAACTGACGCTAAAAATTACAAAATGTTTAATCATAATTAATTTGAAAATAGTACGCAACTATGTTCTGTTCTTTTACTTTGACATAAGGTCACTAAAGGCATTAAAGGAACACGGGTAATTTCCATGTTAAACAGATTATTACCAGGATACGATCCAGCATAAATTATAACAAACAATACCTACACTACATAACGAACCTCTAGTAACACCGCAACTTTTTGCTCCCATCATATTATGTAATTAAATGTAATAATGTCAACAGCAAAAAATATATCATACACGTCAGAAATTAATTGACTGCTAATTTATCTGGCTGGACACGAGCTTGCGTCATGTTTTAATGTATGAGAAAGGAAAACTAAGCGTAATAAATCACTCATACATGGGTTTCTGATGGGTGTGTCAATTACTTACATACATATGTTGTGCACCACATGATCCCAGAGGCATTTAATTTTCTACTTGTTGTAATAACGGATCTTGATATGTCAAGATTGACAAACATTCAGATTTAAGCCTCTCACAGACTGGCGTGGCCTGCGGTGACAGTCAATAGTAAATTTGACAATAGCTGAAAGTATTTCACACGTATCCCCTTTATTAAACTATTATAAGCATAAAGTGTAAGTGTAGCATCGTTACCTTATAGTCACTTAACTTGATACATCCACTAAGTCAACATTAAATTAATATGTGAAACCTTCATTAAAATTAATTCTATTCTTTTATGGGCAAAACCTCCCATTAACCTAGTTGTGAAGTTCAATTGGTATCGAAAGCCTTGTCAAAGCGTTCCACGACATGATCAATAAATCATATAGTTTCGTCCGTGCTGCGAAGGTTCGTCGTGACTGTTATTTCCGTCTAATTAATGATATGTGGCGATCATTTGATATATGATATTACTCAGCAAAGGCTGTTAGAACTGTGTCAAAATTCTTTCGTGTGTTGGCTGTCCGGCTGTTCTCCTCTACAGGTCGCATTTCTCAACCCATTCTCGTGAAATGTTGTGAGCAGGTTTGATAATTAGGTAGATATATAGAATTTTTATGCCGATTCAGATTTTGGAAATTAAAAAAAAAATGTTTGAGAAGAAACGGCTTCGTGAGTTACAGAGCCACTATAATCATAATCACTAATTGTAATATTAGTGAGGGTTTGAGTCTTCAGTAACACAATAGTAGGTACTTAGGTATCTATATCCTGATGGCATTATAGATGCTATAAATGCAACACTTGTTTTAGGAAAACCAAATAGTCACAGTCAGGTAAAAATAATAAGTTACTAAACGAACCAACGCTTTTAAAACTATCTGTGACTAACCAACGCCTCACTGGCGTCATACATATATAAGTGAACGTTATATTTTAAGTATTCAGTCCCCTCAGTGTCGCATTTCTACGACTGGTGTCCCTGCGGACGGAACGTGCTTAGAGAAATTGGCTTTCCTTTTTATCACTTTTTTACTATTTATCTCTATTACGGCGAGTCATTACAAGCTTTAATTTAAGTTGACCTGTTCATTTGTTAGCGGTTTGTTAGTTTTGTTAGTGAGAGACAAATCTTGGAACTGCATTTTGAACCAGTTAACCTCAACCGATTATGCTGAAATTTTGGGTATAAGTATAGTTTCGATGACAATTCAATATTATGGTACCATCGAGCTGATCTGATGATGGAGACAGAAGGTGGCCATGGGAGTTCAGTACTTAAATGGCGAAGCGTCAGAACCGAAAATGTTTTATTTCACTTCCTCATATTAGATAATCCCCTGGACTTTTGTACTTACCTATGTAACTATTAGTAAAAAAATGTTCGGTTCTGGCACTTCGCCGGCCGCTACCGCGGCACGCTCGCTTCGCTCGCTCGGCTCGCGCGCTGTAGGGCGCAGTTCTTCCTAACACTCCTCCTCGCTTCGCTCGTCGTCGTACCTACACCGGCCTTCCTTAAAGGGGTAAAATGGACATCCGCGGACATGGACTTTTGCATAAATGGACTTTCGCAGAAATAGTCGTACCAAACACACTAGACGTACCTAGGAACTGGACCTAAGAGACCAAAAGGCGTCGGGGGTAAAAAAGGTAGTATTTTCAAAGAAAAAACGGGCGAATAAGTTCTTTTAATATAAGCATGAGTCAGACACTCAGGTTTCTTTTCCCACGACAAAACTGACATCGAGTGACCTATATCCTCGTTTCCTGGGCGTGTCCGCATTCTGCCATAATGTGCACTCGGATTTATGAGGTGGAACCGCAGAAACAAGTTGTGTTCAAGGATTTGTAATGAGCTTATAATACGAGTGGTGCGTTCTCATGAGAGACCCTGTACCGGTATTCATTACATACAAAAATAACAGAATTCAATTTCGGTATCACGACTATTATTTCATACTAGCTTCTGCCCGCGACTTTGTCCGCGTATAACTCGTTTATATCGTAGCTCGATACAAACTTTCACCCTCCATTTCCCCTTTAGGGATTGATTTCGGGGATAAAACTATCCTATCTGCTTCCCCGAGACAAATTTATCTAAACGGGTGCAGCGGTTGTATAGTAGCTCCATACAAATGTTCACCTCCCATTTCACCCCTTTAAGAGATGATTTCCGGAATAAAAACTATCCTATGTCCTTTCCCGAAACTCAAACTATCTCTAAAACAAATTTCATCTAAATGGGTTTCATCCAACTATTCATCCCCCCATTTCACCCCCTTAGGGGATGATTTTCGGGACAAAATCTATCTCTATACCAAATTTCATCTTAATGGGGTCCATCCATCCAAATTTTAATAGGGAATGATTTCCGGGATACTATCCCCGGGAATCAAACTGTCTCTATACTAAATTTCATCTAAATCGGTGCAGCCATTCTAATAGCTCCATTCAAAGGTTCACCCCCAATTTTACCCCTTAAAGGCTGATTTCTGGGATCCTTCCCCGGGACTCAAACTATCTCTGTACCAGATTTCAATTTAAATCGGTTCCATAAGTTCCATTCACATCTTTACCCCTCATTTCATCCTCTCAGGAAATGATTTTCGGGATAAAAACTATGCATTGTCCTTCCCCGGGACTCCAACTATCTCTACACCGAATTTCATCTAAATGGGTTCCATCCAAATGTTCACCCCCATTTCACCCCCTTTGGGTATGATTACCGGAATAAAAACTATCCTATGTCCTTTCCCAGGGCTCAAACTATATATTTGCCTAAGTTCATATAAATAGGTTACATCCAAATTTTCACTCCCTTAGGGGATAATTTTCGGGATTACACTAACCTATGTCCTTCCCCAGAACTCGAACTATCGCTATACCGTAAATGTGTTCCATCCAAATTTTCAGCCCCTATTTTATCCCCTTAGGGGATTATTTTAGGGATAAAAGCCATCCGCTGTCGTTCCCCGCGGCTCAAACTATCTCTTTACTAAATTTAATCTAAGTGGGTTCCATCCAAATTTTCATCCCTAATTTCACCACCTCAGGATAAAATTTCGGGATAAAAACTATCCTATGTCCTTTCCCAGGACTCAAACTATCTCTATACCAAATTTTATCTAAATGGGTTCCATCCAAATTTTTACCCAAAATTTTACCCTCTCAGGAGATGATTTTCGAGATAAAAAGTATGCATTGTCCTTCCCTGGGACCCCTTCTATCTCTATACCAAAGGCTATGGCCGTGTTTCTATACAAAATTTGCCTTTCTGTCAAATGTTCTAGTAATTTCATTTTTAGATACTCCTTGTAGGCAAAGGTCTCTTCCCCAAAGAAGAGCCATGTACACTTGTCAGTTTTTGTAATATGGCGGTTTGTTTTTTTTCACTTTTTAATTTTTTTCTTGAATTCGGTCTTTGCGATTAATTTGATTTTTTGGTAAACTATACTACATAATAAAACCCATCACTACAAAAAATATTGCCTGAAACTTTAGTACAAATATATGTCAAAATAATGGAAACTATAATTTGATTTTTTTTTTGGTGTTCTGGTGTAGCGGCACCTACAGTTTTTATTTCATAAATTGCCCATCTATAGACCTACTACATATATTAAATTCAAATTATTAGCTTTGGTACTTCATGCCAAAAACTAACTACAAATAAAATTATTCCTTCCTTGTTTCAATGTTTTTACAGGATTGCTTTAATTACTTGTATGAACGAAATTAAATGCCCCCAAATAGCAAAATAACACATTTATTTCATCACTTATTATTCATTTGGCCCAATAATTTAACGAAAAATTCAATTTAATTTTAATTTAAATTTTATTTGTAGTTAGTTTTTGGCATGAACTCTTTTCTCTTATGTAGGGCAACGAAACTCTTTTCTCTTATGTAGGGTTGGTTCTGAATGCATGTATAAAGTTACATACAACCCTGAAGCGTAGGTAATTATATAGAATATAGGCAAAAAAATTTAAAGTGGCGTATTCGAAGATGTCCGAAGCAATTAAAATTTGACTTATTTAGAGGTACAGAAAAAATGGAATTGACCAAAATTCGGAAACAAATTCAAACATTTATTCGTGACAACAAAAACACGTACAAAATAAATAATATAAAACACACTTTGTCACTTTGTGTCTCAGCATGTTGCTAGCCATGCAGTCAGCGCTGGTCTTCCGCAGTATTAGACGTTTGTTCGAATAACAATTAGGTAACAACTGAACATTATTAGTAGAGTTAAATATTAATTAAATTGACCTTTAGCTTGCTCAGTGTTTTCCTGTATTATTAAGTTATATTAAGTCAGTCTAGAAGCCGTGTAAAACACCGTTTATTAACCGTTACTACCTCCATTTTACAACCACAAACGGTATCCGTAATATCTGTCTGCAGCAAGATAATTTTCTTAAATTAAACCCAATAAAAAACCTAAAAATAGCGCCTACAGCTGGTATGTGGACCAATAAACACCATATATGCAGGTGACATTTCGTTGACTTTTTTATTCATATTTATTCAGGTAATAGTTTTGTAAACTGTCCTTCACTTGCGAAACTTACGCCCCCGCGACATCAACAAACTCATTAACCAATTTTCTTACGTCCCCTTCATTCTGACAAAAGCTCGGTAAGCGTGAATGGGACGAGAGATAAAGTTGTAATGAGGTGTTTCTGTCTCCAGCCAGTCTCAGACGGCTGCGCGCGCGCCGCGGTCGACTCTACGACGCGCTATTTCGAAATTCAAATTAACGAATTGACGCGTTCGAAATACGAAATTTACAACGAACGAAGTTCATCGATGTATGTGTGATTGTGTTTTGTTTGACGGTGATTCTTAAGTGTATTTTTTTTAATTTGGCGGTTTATGCGGCTGTCCCAATTTTGGGAACCACATACCATGCCATATAAGTCAAGTTGTTTAATGTCTTCGGGCACTGATGATTTATTATTATGTCTAATCGTTTGTTTTATGTTAAACTTAATGATATCCTTGTAACCATAAAACCCATAAACGACCATTTAGCCTTCTAAGAAGTAGTCATGTTACGCTTACCACACCACGTCCACAATGCATTTTTGAAACGATGTGCGAGTTTTCCCCATCCTTTGCTGGCTCAGTCCTATTATGTACTAACTGCATAAACGGTTTAATCATACAATATACGAGTATATGTTAATAATTATGTGTCTAATGGCTATCATAGCATATATTAAGCTGGAACTAGTTAACTTGCCAAAAGAGCGCTATATTCAGCTCCTAAGTAACGGCAAGGCTCCGGAGCGTCTGCTAGGCTGCTAGTAAACTAAACACGATACACTTTCCATTTCATTCTTCCAAATTCAAACATAACAAAGACTGACCGCTTACCATGACTCAACGCCATTTAACTTAGAAAAACGAAAGTCAGCCGTAAGCCGAAATAGACGAGTTAGCTGTCACTCTGGTGTGAACGCGGCTTTATTTAGACCGCCGTTGGCTTATGTGGGAAGAAAGCAGTTAAATTTAACTGCCACTGGTTTGACCGAAATAGATGTTTTTTTAATGATGTTTAGGGATAGGATGCATTTAGATGACAAGATTGACAAACAAATTATGTTTTTTTTTGCATTGCCAGACAATAGTAAGTTCAGTTACATGGTGTGCTGTCTAAAAGGTTTGGTTAATTTTTCATTCAGTTTTGCGTCAGACTAAAATCGGTAACAGATTTATGTGTTCCCTTTATCAAATTTTGTATGTATTTTACAGATTGAGTTTTGATATGTGGTTGCACCCAATATCAAATGAAGTGACCTTTTTCACAGTAGGTATGTGAATAGTTCCAAAACCAAGTACATGTTGCATTGGATTTTCTTGAAAGCGAAAAATCATCGGGACAAGACCAACATATTTAAATGTACATGTCGACGTCGAGTTTATTTACTCATACTATAATGAAATGACCTGTATTTATCTTAAACAAACATTCTATTGTTATCCACTGACACGTAACATTCCGTTTTCCGTCTATCTGACTACATGCAAAAAATATCCATAATTTCATTTGCCATCATAACGCTAGAGTTTGCCGTAATCATCATTTGCCATAAAAGTGGCTTTCTCTGAAACCGTAACACTTTCATGAAAAATTATAAAAACTTTGTACTTATAGAACCCTGTAGGTTAAGTTTGATGTCTATGGCAAATGAACATGATAGCAAACGTTACATTTATGGCAAATGAAATTATGGATTGCATTAGTAACCCGGCGTGCGAATGCAAACCTTGTCCCAAAAACAACAGGTGACCGACTCTATTGCAATGATGTCAGTTATGAATAAGTGGTTCTAATAATTATGATGCACCCACATTTGGAGTGACAGTCAATGAAATTGACGGTAATTACCATTCTTTTACTAAGTTCGCGTCAAGGGGTCACGTATTGTTTACACATTTTTGTTAATACTTCTGTTTTGATAAAAAATCTATACAGGATGTCCCATGGCTATGCCATAGCTTGTAACTTTATTATTTTGATGAGAAAATATCCCAAATTTTAGAGAAAAAATTTAATGCCGTATTACTTATTTTTGAAAACAAAATAATGTCTCAGTACAGCAAAATATCTTATTCATTTTTTTTTCATCAAACCCATACGTGTGGGGTATCTATAGATAGGTCTTCAAAAATGATAGTGAGGTTTTAAATATCACTTTTTTCTAAACTGAATAGTTTGCGCGAGAGACACTTCCAAAGTGCTAAAATGTGTGTCCCCCCTCTGTAACTTCTAAAATAAGAGAATGATAAAACTAAAAAAAATATATGATTCACATTACCATGCAAACTTCCACTGAAAATTGGTTTGAACGAAATCTAGTAAGTAGTTTTTTTTTAATACGTCATAAATCGTAAACCGCAATTTATTTCATGGAACCCTTCATGTGCGAGTCCGACTCGCACTTGGCCGCTTTTTTTTTAATTACCTATCTCAAAAATTACGACGATTTTGGGGCTGATATTTGGTTATCAACGTATATAAAGACAATTATCCAAGCTAAAGGAAAACCATTTTCTCGTCAAATGCAGTTTCGCCATACAAACACGGCTATACCCTTTATGTACCTTCCAGTTTCTTTCTAAAGTGGTAACTGTTAACTTTGCATATTTTCCGCAATATGATGGTCTTTATAGATCCATTCGGCATCATCGTTCACATTCGATTCCGTGACTTTTGGTCTAGTTACTTCGTTTCCGCAAACAGTAGAGTGCGTATATGTCAATGTGTCACGCGCGCCTCGAACATCAACGCAGCTGAGGATGTTACCGGGAAAACGTTAAGATGAGGCAAAGTACAGTTAGATTCATAAACATTTCAGCTGCGTGCACTTGCGACAGTGATCACAAATTCTTGAGATAAAACTGTAGGTACATCCTTAATTAAGTCTTGCACGTCCAGTTCCCCTATTTACTTACAACTGTTAAATATTTAGGTTATAGTAGATTAAAAAGAAATAAATAAACACGACTGTGAGTATTTAACGCTCTACCTCGTATAAACATTCATCAAATTGAGATACTCATTTACTGTATGTAACATTATACAAGACATGCAGATTGCAGATAGTTCAGCAATGTAAGCTAAGCAAATGCGCAGCAGGTTGCGAAATGCCTGCGCGCAGACTCGCGTTCGGTCACTGTCATCATAAACTATGCCTAAAGAGTAACTCATGGTTGTAAAAGACCACACAAGACGCTAAAACTTGGCAGTTATAGTATAATGAGAATTGGTTAATAAAGCTTTATCTGGCTATCATGGTTATTGGTAACATCGCTTGTCTTGAGTCAATCCTGAAAGTATGAAACATTCGCCATTGTCAATCTTGGGCAACTGGACGGAAAAAACTGCTGATTTTTACAAGCTTTATATTAACTTGCACTGTTCGTATGTATGTAAATATGTAAGTTGTCCGTCACAATTTGCAATCGATTTTTCAATCACTTCCCGTTATCCAATTGAGCTAAAATTTTGCATACATATGTATATCGCATGACAATGCAATATTATGATGACTTGGAGCTGATCTGATGCTGGAGCTAGAAGGTGGTCATAGGAACTCCGCAATAAAACGACACAACTTCATTGAGTTTGGGTTAGAATCGTCTCAATGAGTAGTTGATGATGGTATGCAGAAAAGTATAGTCGGCAATAAAAGCTTGTACCAAAAATGAAATTTTTGACAGACACTTATATTATTGACTATGTATATTGCTAACCTACTTTTATCAACTACTTATCGAGATGATACTAACGCTGTTTAATCAATTTTACCTTCCGGCTCCATCACCGGACTTAGCTCTATTACATAATAAATAATATTGCATTTTCAGCACAATCGAACGTTGATAAGGGTCATATTTAATTTGCATAAATAATTACAGGCTGCCACCAGGACAGGTGTAGTTAAATGTCCAAACATTTCTTAGACCAACAGAATTGTATCATAAAGCGCGCTCGTTTTTGCATGAATTTATGCGTGTACGCATATCCGCGTGTTATTAAACACTCAGGCGCCGGCCGCGGCTGACTCACGCCGGTTAAACTTGGTCGCGGGATGGCTCTAGTGTCGGGTTACTCCTAGTTTAGAGAAATGAGAATTAAAGTGAGGCTTACGAAACTATCTAGAAACTCAGTGGAATCCAATGAGCGTTTCCAGAATGAATTATTTTACCAGCTGGCAGCACCGTGGCGAGATGTCAATATCCACGACGAGGACCGATGTTAAACACTAAACTATTCGTTTCGGTCTACTCGTATGTGACCCATAAAAAACATTCCATGTAAAAAATAGGCCAAGTATCGAAACTCTTCCACCGTAAAAAGTTGTGAGATATTTCGTAGAACCAAGTCAGGCATTCTTATTAATCAATCTTTATTTGCTTGCTAAATAAAATTTTGTGACTTGGCAATCACATTCATTTCATTCATTTAAATCTCTGAAACGTGACTGAAATGGCAATATTTTTAGGTTTTTCAATCAATAGCGGCCGTGCGTGCCTCTTTGATTTGCTCGACTTGGCCACTACCAAATTCCTACGTAATGTCAAATTTTGTTAGCACTGATTAGTCCTTAAGTCCTTACATGGGCATACGACAATTATACCTATGTTGAACCATGTATGCAAGCTGTTCCGCGCATACAATGTAGGATTCTGCTCACGCACAACCAAACAACTTCCATCGCCGTTTACCGCATGCATTCATTTTATCACCTTTATCTATAGAGCAACTCTCGACTTCCCGGAACTTTGTTTACACCTGTAATTAAAATGCTTCGCAATAAATTAACATGTTAACTGTATAATTTGTCATAATCCTTGGACGACTGTGGTGAAAGGTAGGTAATTAAAAGGATTAAAAGGACGACACGATTTAATTAATGTTTCAATTTGGTCTGATATGCGTGTGTGAAATTGTCAGCTCAAGTGTGAAACTGTGAGGTGTGTGCCGGAAAAGGCGATGGCAGCTCGTTGAGAAGTGATGTGATATACCGGTAAATGTCTTCAAGTAGCTCTTTGACAACGTTCAACTGTCGACTTTTGATGGTGGCGGTCTGATAAACTTTTACTTCACTTTAAACGTAGTTTTAGTTCATATTTTGCAAGGCAAATTGGAATTGCTTCCCAGCGTTCAAAAGGCTGAAATTTTCAAATTTAATGTAACCGACAAACTCGACTATGGTTATCAGGTCCTTAGCAACTATGTTGTGCTGATCGAACCACATGCGTCCATTGAAGTAATTAGAACACCGCAGCAGGCCAGTAAAATTCGAAGGTGTACTAGTCTGTTAGCATTCCGAGCTAAAACCAGACTTTTCTAAGAGATCTGTGTCGACCATCTGGATTCGCATTGAATATCAAGTTGTAAAACCAAACACTTGATTTTCCTACGATATATTTACTAACGTTTCTAAAATTAATTAACTGAGTGAAGTTACTTACAGGCGTGTACAGTAAGCGGCTAGGGACAGATATTACACAATTTTGACTTTTATTCCCCGGACATAACGTTCCAAAACGGATAATATATTTGTGACGCTGTCAGTACAAACAATCAAGTTAATGGCGTGTCACACCTCGAAGTGGGACGCTGGCTTTAATTCCACCAAATCATATTATTGAGGTTAGGGCGCACCTTTAGGAAGATTGTTATGAAAATTGTGTTACCTTACATTTCGATAAGTAATTGCACTGTTGACGTTTTGATGTAATAGGTTTTACAAGTATTGTCACAGAAACGCAGTTTTTCTACTAGAGGTACTTAAGCTAAGTTATGTTTAAAGTCGTAAGTTATGTTTCATTCAAATAGACCGAGATGTAACATGTATGGAAACGTGATTTAGCACTGTTCAAATCACGTTTTCATAACCATACGTTAATAATGCCCGAATTAAACTCCAGAGACTGAGAGTTGTATATTAGTTGGTAATATGGGTGTATAACGTGTTTGTTTAGTTTCGAATTTAATTAGTTGTCGTTGAATGCATGGCGAACAAGTCTAGGTATATATCGTATATATTGGTCTGAATTTGACAACGGCAAATTTATCTATTCCTTAATATTTTACCTATTCATTGAAAATAACCATTGCAAGTACTTAATGCATAATTAATTTCATCCCAGCTCTTATTTCTACAAAGCGCGCCCGACGGAACGAAGTCGGAATTTCTCTTTTTCAACACCATCCTCCAGCGACATTCTTTTCATCAAATAATTAAGCTTGTTTTGTAAGACACCGGACATTCCCCTGGGCTGGCCCGGCAGCATTTTAACAATCTTACAGGATTCCACTGAGGTCGGTACGGTACTCTAATTATGGCTTGTAATTAACGCTAAACAGACTTGAGAGACGAATTTTCAAAATTATACAGAAAGTTAACATGTGAAGTTACTCTAAAAGAATTATTGGTGCGGTGCGAACACATAATAACTGGAAATTTGTTGTTTTCTAAACTGTAGACATCATTATGATGACTCCCAAATGTTTGTTAAAGATTGAGAGCTACATTAATCAGTTCAACTATACTTAGCCACCTACCTAATGACAGGGGACACGCAGGTAAAGTGATATCACACCAAATGTAGGTTTATAAACTAGTAAGTAAGTGTACTCTGTCATCGCCATTTTTGTTTTCGCGTGTGTATCGCGCCGCACAAGGCTACGCTTGTCCGGAAACGAGGCCTAAAGTACCTATGTGTGATTGTGAATGTGTTGCATAGGATGGCGCTAGGACGCAACCAACTATATCAAATTTTATAATGCTGTATATGTATAAGAATCAGTGCCCCATATCTTTAGCGTGTTTATGCTCTTGTATCCAAGTCAGTCACTGTATGAAAGTTAATTGAACAGGAGCCGCATCCTCGTCTCACGTACCTTCAGTTTTGCCACGGGTTATAAAACCTTTGAACATTTTGGTCCCGTAACAGGACAATGGCACTGAATTGACACCAATTAAATCCACACGCAAACACGTAATGGCGGAAGGCCGAAAATATCGGATGACATAAAACAAGTAAGGTACGAGTATTGCAGGAATCCCTTGACTCATAATCCTTTGGCAGCCGGCCACTGAATAATAAATAAATAATATGAACACGACTCCCTAGGTTAATTTCATTTTTTGTAACGGAACGCTGCCAAGTTCGAATTTGGAATATTGAATTGGTTTTAACGGGATTTTATGTTAATTTTGCATTTGCATTTTACGAGTGAGATTAAATTTTGACAAGGTTTATATTGACTTGCAATGTATAGGTACATACATAGGTATGCTGTAAACAGATTACGTTAACGTACCTACCTACAATTCAATAAAAAAAAACACTTTACGGTATTCAATTGAGTTACCATCACAATATTGTATGATATGTAGAACAGCTGCATACCATCAACACATTGGACTCGGTTTGATGAATTTCTTTTGACAGAAATCATTCTTAGCCTTTGGGCTTTACTTTTTTTATGTGTATTTTAATCGATGATGTAACATACTAGTTATGTTTATGAATAGCCTTTCATTTATTTGCGGTTTTGTTTTGGGAATACCGATGCATCAAATAACAAAATGACCTAGAAAAACATCAACAAAGGATGACTCGTCATCAAAACCAATGCAATATTTGAACCATTGAGGAAAATTATGTACATAAACCAAATAAAAGTTATTATTTAGTAATAAAAATGAATATTAGAGATTTTTGCAATATCTATTAAACATAATTATTAGGTCTAACACGATGATATAGCGGAATATAGCCTATAACCAAACTAGGATAGGATCGTACCGACTAATTATATTTTCTAATACAGTGCGTACAGTCAGGGGTATCGTTATACGTACATAAATACGTACATAAATATCTGTACAGGACTCTATTGTCAATGTCATACTCATAAGGCGTGTACAGATATTTATGTCATTATTTATGTACGTATGAATATTAATACCCCTGACTGCACTAGACGATATAATTAGCGCTATAGGTTCAGCGAAGTGAATTAGTGAACATAGTTTTTGAAACAATATAATGCGTCTGTTTATAATAATATGGTTTCAAAAAAATACGAATAGTAATCTTGAGGCTTTTCTGCAGGGAAATCAGTGATTCGAAACACGATTTATCAATTTTCGCTCGATAGAAAAAAAATTACGAACATAGGTCTAAAACTTATTAAAATTCACTTAAAACATTCGTAGCAAATTATGCACAATAGCTAAACATATTAACATTGGTTCTAAAAATCGGCAATATCATGTTTGAGGGAACTTAGTGATTACTTTTTTATTTATTTAAACGCACAAAAAATTAAAAAACATGATATCCGCGCTTCAAAACACGCACTTCCATCTCGCTCACGCTTATGCTCAGCGAGAGGGAGAGAAGACCATGAACCTATAGCGCCTTAAGGCAATAGGTACCTTTTATTTCGTGGAGTAAACCTACGAACCAAGTACCCAGCCATTGGAAGATGAGCTGAGCAGGTTATTAGGTATTTCTATCCACAAAAAAATCTGTCTACGGATTTTGTAACAATCCAAATATTTGCCCTTAGGACTAATCCCGCTAGCTTCAAAGATTAACTACCAACTAAACTAACTGCGTCTACCTTTTCCGTAGACGTTCGGGTTTATTGAAATATGGCCTGATTTGAACCGACGTGAAACCCACATCACCGTGTTTTCAAACGATCAAATTTCCCAAATTCAATTATCCAACTACCCGGGGCGAATGCAAGCTCGCTGTTAACTTGTAACCTCAGTGTGGGGTGACTAGAAAAGGGATCAAGTCTCGTTTGTGTCCAATGCCTTTGACCCATTGCTTGAAAACACTGACTACAAAGGAGATGGTAGGTAAACTAAGGGATACTCGGATCAAGATTCTGCTTTTAATACCTATTAAGGCAATCTGTTTTTCCGAATACTTTTTGCCCGACTACGGCAGAGCCAATAGAAAGGAGGACCTATGTTTTTATTTACGTGTGTTCCACCGTAGCGTTTAAAATACTGAACCGATTTTGATAAATGAGGTGTCAATCGATTAGAAATTATGCTCCGGGTGACTTACACTACCTTTTCTATGAAAAACAATAATTTACTTTAAAACAAAGTTTAAACCGACTTCAATTCAGTTCTTCGCCAAGCCACGTGAAAATTTCCACATTTCCTTTCCAATTTACCACATGAACTGCTTTCCGAGAGCAAATGTGGGCTGATAATATTTGAGGAATTCCGTCGATTCCTCAAGGATCTCAGAATTAACACTTCATTAGTACACTTACTTTTTAATAACTACTTCAACGGAATCATGTCAGAATCTATGACGTACTTTACATCTTTGAGGAGTTCCATAAGTAATCTGTGGTCTTCATCATCAGTTCCACTTCACTAAAATTACGATTTCCGAGGGTAAATACACGAGTTATAATAGAAAATACCGAAATTGGTGATAATGGGACCACCTCGGGAGTATACTCTTTCGAATAAAAAAAGAATTTTGGAAATCGGTCCACAATTGACGGAGAAATCGGCGAACATACATTAAAAATAAAAAAGATACATACAAGTGGAACATATACTCCTCCTTTTTTGAAGTCGGTTAAAAACAGTTTTGTTTTCGGTTTATTAAACGTTGCTATTCACACTCGTAAAAACTACTAATGAAGCACAAGCACTTAGTTTAGGAGTTGGTATAGCCACCAGTAGATCAGCTTGTTGGTAATAAAATATTGCATTGTCTACTGACACATGCACAAAATGTACACAAATACGTATGACATGTGTATCAAATTGCAACTCGATTAAACTTCGAGAAGTTGATAAAACTGAGAAGCTTTTATCGAAACAAAACCAACATCAATGTAATTCAAATAAAAGCTTGTAAAACCACGTATATGCGTTAAAACGATTGCATTCTTTTTGAAGACGATTAATAAACTTACGAACAGTTACGAAGGTCAGCACGGTATGCTAATAATGTAAGACACTTATAAAACTGTAAAATGGTTTTCACTTCTTATGCTCGATAAATGTGTCAATTAGCCTTGGCAAGCGGCGCTAAAGTAGTACATTTAGCCCCTAGGGAAAATATGTATACATATTTATGATTTTAAAACATTTTAATTTGGCCAATCAAAACACTTCACCGTATTAAATCCATCAATCGCAACCCTTAAAGAAACATTTGATTGCTATCGACCACTCAGGAAACATAATTAATTACAAACATCAGGCGTTTTTAGGGTTCCGTACTCAAAGAGTAAAACGGGACCCTATTACGAAGACTTCGCTGTCCGTCCGTCCGTCCGTCCGTCTGTCTGTCACCAGGCTGTATCTCAAGAACCGTGATAGCGGGAGAGTTGAAATTTTCACAGATTATGTATTTTTGTTGCCGCTATAACAATTTTTTTTGTACTCGACGATTAAAATATGTGTATTAAGATTTCATAGAGAATACTGCAACGTCATTCTTTTCATCGTTGAATAGTCTGTTACTTCCGAAACAACCGAAATAACTGTTTCGATACGCCATAGACAACCGAAAAAAATTTGAAAATAGAACTAAAATAAATTCGACCAATCACGTGGCTGCTTTACCGAACTGTAACGAATTGGACCAATAGAATCGCTTTGATAATTGAGTTTACTCGTTGATGTCGTACGCTCGTTGCAATGTCTTTTAAGATATAGTAGTCAACAGTATCGAGTTTGTTTAATTAGTTCAGTTGACTCGTAGAAAATTAATTTTAATGAACTCGTACAAAAAGTATTGTTCACAATAGTGTTATAATCAAGCTTTTTAATCTCGTACCTTACTTAGGCCACTCAGCAAGCTTCGTGGCCTAAACACGGTACTCGACTAAAAGGCTCTCTATTATAACACGATTGTGAAAAATACTATTTTTTTAAGGGGGGCTCCCATACAACAAACGTGATTTTTTTGCCGTTTTTATAGATAATGGTACGGAACCCTTCGTGCGCGAGTCCAACTCGCACTTGGCCGGTTTTTTTATTCCCTAACTCACAATCATGCCGTTTGGACGCGCCTATAAATGGTCAGAGGCTCTTATTCTTGGTGTCAATATTTTTTAATAACCTGCTTTGACACAAAGCAGGTTATTAAAAAAATCATGCCGCCAAATTGGACAATCTTTTCGCCGTGGAATAAATTATTGATTGTGGATGAATAATCTTTGTTTTTACAATTTTCTCGCAGTCGAAGTGAAAAGTAGAGTGTATAACTCTGGTCTAAAAGCCATACGAGTATTACCGCTCGAACAATTCCCCCCCACTTCGTTCGGGGAAATAACCATCTCGTGCTAATATGGCTTATTTTAGACCCTTGTCATACAATCTACTATTTCATCACACTTGCTCGTAGTTATTCCATGCCTGTATACAAAAGGACAATGGCTTACATTATTCCCGTGGGAGTAATGGTATTTTACAACTCCCAAGGCAGTAATGAGCTTGTGTGTGATCTCATTGGTTTAAGCAAATCTAGATGGCCGCGCGCTAAACGAATTCTGCTATGTGATTGGTTGAAATATTGAAGCTGCGCGCTGCGCGCTCCACTGGCACTGATCTGGAAGTGAAGTTGTCAATTTCGTAAATTTTTGATTGGTGCGCTTGTATGAAACATAGATTTTTCTGTCTTTTTTAGTTATTTATTTCCTCGCAATTGTGATGAAAAACATTGTGTAGATTAGATATAACACGGGCGTAAGAATATTGCAAACTCGAGTCGGCGTCGGGCTTCTGATAGACTCTCGTTTGCAATATTCCTCTTACGCCCCTCGTTAAACAATGTACTATAAAACAGCAAAAAAACCTTCGCTACCAAAGGATTGCGTGTTTGATTTACGCTTCAGTGAGATCAGTTTGCTCTGTCGGATCGAATCTGAATGCAAAAACACAAAGAACACTCAAAAGACAAGAAAGAATATGTTGTGCCATCCTGCATTTTGCTAACATCTGATTCATACATATATGCATATTGTTATGTATATGTATGTGACTCTGTGAGCTGTAAAATTCGAGAGCCTATCTTTAAAAAAAAATCGCATACCTAACTGAATCAAAAACAAAACTATAGCATTATTAATAATATTTTTTTGTACTCGACGATTAAAATTTGTGTATTAAGATTTCATAGAGAATACTGCAACGTCACTCTTTTCATAGTTGTAGTCCATGTTACTGTCGAAACAATCGAAATAACTACTTTTCTATACGCTCCAGACAACTAAAATAAATTCGACCAATCACGTGGCTGCTTTACTGAACTGTAATGAATTGGACCAATAGAATCGCTTTGATGTCGTACGCTCGTTGATGTCTTTTAAGATATCAACAAGCGTACGAGCGATGAGCTGCACTTCGTTTCAACAGTATCGAGTTTGTTTAATTAGTTCAGTTGACTCGTAGAAAATTAATTTTAATGAACTCGTACAAAAAGTATTGTTCACAATAGTGTTATAATCAAGCTTTTTAATCTCGTACCTTACTTAGGCCACTCAGCAAGCTTCGTGGCCTAAACACGGTACTCGACTAAAAAGCTCTCTATTATAACACGATTGTGAAAAATACTATTATAGTTTATTGAACGTGTTCACAAAATTTCACGAGAATCGGTTGAGCAATTGCGAGCTTTAGAGGAGAACAGCTGGACAAACAGACATAGGTACGAAAGAATTTTGGCCTTTTTCCGAATTCTTTCTCTACGCTCCCTCGTTCACTTATTAAATGCAAAAAGTGAAATAAAATGTTACCTACACCATGAAACTTAAGTACAACAGGCTTCCCACACAGTGTTACGAAATAAAGTGTTAATTTGATCAAAGTCAATGAAATCTGGGTCTGTGTTAGCGAGCTTTCATTAATGTTAACTAAACGTGCTTACTGAGGTATATTAGCTAGTAAACAGAATGTAGGTTCTACATTAAATCAGGGCCATCTTTCCCATTGGCCATTCTAGGCCAGTGCCAAGTGATATCGCCTCCATTGCTCTGCAGTGCCCCTTGGAGATCTAGAGATCTAGAGAAACTCACCGGGGTTACATCGGTTAAGTACTGAATTCCCATGGCCACCTTCTGTCTCCATCATCAGATCAGCTCGATGGTTACCCAAAATTTCAGCTCAATCGGTTGAAGAAATATGCTTCAAAATTGAGTTACAAGATTCCACCCGAATAAACATTGTTGAAACATAGTTACATACATAGTTAGGTATATACATTGCAAGTTAATAGAAAGCTTGTAAAAATAGCAGCATTTATATCTTGCAACAAAAAACTCAAAACAGTTGTGTCATGCTCACACATACTTAACTATGCACTTACAAAAGAGGCTTATTTTTTGGCCCCTGAACCAACTAAACCTAAATCAAATAGTGTGTTGATAATGACGAGGTTTGTACCCATTTTGCAAAAAACTATAATGATTGATTACTATTGGGAGTTGGCTTTAAAGCTTAATCATATATTAAGGTTACTGACTTCATTAAGTTTCATTATGTAGCAAAATTGATTCATGCCATAGATGAACACGACGTCCCACCATAGATTAGCACGACCTCCCATGTTTTGGCAACACTAATCAATTTTCCACTTTATTTCTTTCAATCCTTTGATGTATCTACCATGCGTAAGAGTCCATTTTACGTTTCTATGTTAGATCACACAGATAAAACAAAATATAAATGGGTCAAGCTCACTATACCAATCTGAACCTTACTAACACGAGTCATGATGCAAATTCAAGTGGATTACATCTTTGTTTAACATTTTATTTTTATACGATGTATGTTACGCATCACTAGATCGTGACCGATGCCAATGCTCTGTAATTGTATTGTTTCGCTAGAAAAAGTGAATCTGTTGTAAAACATCACAATTAAGATTCCGTATACGGTCTATTGACGGAGACGACTAATTGCAGATGAAAGTTAAGTATAGGCTCCGTAACTATACGCGGTCTTTGTGCGAATTGCATCGATTATACGAACCTACACGATTTCGTGTAGGTTCCTAAAAGTATCGTACACAAGTTATTCTAGCAAGATTCGATCTCCGTTTTAATTCCAACATGTGCTTTTCTCTCTAAAAGCATTCTATCTTTCTTTTTTAGGGGTAGTCGACTACGGGACTAGGAACCCTTATATTTAGTTTCGCTTTGTCTGTCCGTCCGTCCGCGGATAATCTCAGTAACCGTTAGCACTAGAAAGCTGAAATTTGGTACTAATATGTATATCAATCACGCCGACAGTGGTAAAATAAAAAGTGAAAACTTTTTTTTTATTAGGGTACCTCCCCTATACGTAACGTGGGGAGTGTTTCTTTTTTATTTTAACCCTAACGTGTGATATATTGTTGGATAGGTATTTAAAAATGAATATTGGTTTGCTGAAATATTTTTTTGATAATATTAATATTTTCGGAGTGATTTCCAGAAGTAAAAAAAAATGTCCTCTAACTTTTGAACCATAAGTTTTAAAAATATGAAAAAAATCTCAAAAGTAGAACTATAAAAACTTTCTAGAAAAATTATTAAGAACTTGATAGGTCGAATAGTTTTTGAAAAAAATTACAAAATAATTTCACACA
The DNA here is from genome assembly GCA_963854355.1 of Epinotia brunnichana. Taxonomy (NCBI): domain Eukaryota; kingdom Metazoa; phylum Arthropoda; class Insecta; order Lepidoptera; family Tortricidae; genus Epinotia; species Epinotia brunnichana. The sequence goes on from OY977956.1 coordinate 10,682,794, forward strand.
CTTACTGTGACGGACGAAAAACTACGGAACCCTACACTGAGCGTGGCCCGACACGCTCTTGGCCGGTTTTCTCGAATATATCTACGTTCGCGGCCTAATCCTCCAAATCGCTTGTATTCCTGAACTCAAGCGGATATTCGCACGTTACGTTCCATTTTGCACAATTTCCGCTTTGCAACACAATACCTAGAATCTAAACTCACAATCTCATATCTCTATTCACCTTCGCATTCAAATATTTACTTTATTTTGCGTCCGTTAAGGTCGCTTTTGCAGTTTAGATCAACGTGTAAGATACAAGCTTGACACAGTTGGTGCGTAATCCTTGGAGAGGTGTTTGAACTGTATCGATCGTCTTCTGTTTACACGAGCACGTGTTGCAAGTCTATATCGAAATTTCATCTCGATTACACCCTTTGAGAATGAAAAGAAAACACAATGTTCTTATTTACGAAGTCGGGTTGTTTGGAAATCTATGTACTTACTTACTCAGATTCAGATAATTTTATTGGTAAAAGTACAGTCGCCATCACATACATAGGTACACTATAGGTGTTCAAAAATATCGGCACATGCACCCTAATTCCTTGAAAATAAAGGTGTGTTCCGATGTTTGTGACGTGCTTGTTTGCTCCGATGTATGTGATGGCGACTGTACAGGTTCATTTTACTCAGGGAGAGGTGTAACTTTATTGTTGTCGATATTTGATAAAAACTCAATCGCAGGTCGTCGAACCGTTCCTCTTTTACTGCTCGGCCACGACTTTGGTCTTAAGGCGACGTGAGCTCCAAAAACTGATTTTTACAAAATCGTAGCTCTTGTTTGGATTATAATACGGCTGCCTTAAATTTAATTAGCAATCTTGAGGCTTTTTTCGAGGGAAATCAGCTATTCGAACCCTGAGTTTATGACTTTCACTCGATAGAAAAAAATCTCGAACATAGGTCTAAAATATGCTTAAAAAATCGTAACATAACAGCTAAACATATTAAAATTAGTTTTAAAAATCGGCAATGCCATGTTTGAGGGAAATCAGCTATTACTTTTTTATTTATTAAAACGCACAAAAAATTAAAATTAAAAAACATGATATCCGCGTTTCTAAACACGCACTTCCATCTCGCTCACGCTTATGCTCAGTGAGAGGGAGAGAAGACCATGAACCTACGTCCCCTTAAGCGACCTGCGACCAGCGTTTTATCTGGCCCCGTAGCATGGATGGCCTTATCACGCGATAAGTGACAGGATAGAGCATCCGTCCCTGGCTGACACCGTTCGATAGAATGAGACGACGCGCTTATCCTATCACTTATCGCGTGATAACGCCATCCATGCTACGGGGCCTGTTCATTGCGCGGTCGAGACGCGCAACGCACTGTGGTTAGTTGGGATCACGCGCAATGAACAGTACTTTTAGCGTGGGATTGACGTGAGTTGCGTTTACTACAGGCGCTAGCGCCTATCGTCAAGATTTAGTATGAAAAGTCTATACACCGCCCCTGGTGGTCACTCATAGAACTAAAAATCCAAACTGTAACGTGAGGCACTTATACATTACTTAATTCGCCATCGACTTCACGTTCGTTCACGATTTTCCAATATTCAACCTTATATCACTAGCATTTATCGTTTTAATTTAAATGTTTGTCGGTTATGACATACAGAATACGCGCATCGCGACGTCGACAGTGTCCACTGTCGATACAATATGGCGGCGCGGGGGCCATTTATTTGCATTTTTAAATACAAAATACGCGACAATCCGAATTTTGCGGATATATGTTGTCAATTCAAAACCCTTATTTTTATAAGTTCTTTAATTTGAGATAAATTTCGATCGGATCTACGGTAACTCTTGACGGAATAATACGATATCACGGGCCATTTTGCAAGTGAAATAGTAAACTACAGTCGCGACGGTATTCTTCGATTCGAAATGTCTCACACTACCGATTGGTAGTACGAATCGAACGTTAAATTACGCATCGAAAACTAAACGCAAAGTGCCTAACGTTTTGCAGTTGGTTTCGAAGTCCAACGGCAGTGTGAGTTACAAGTTTGACGGGTCGAATCGAAGAATACCGTAGCGAGATCGAAATCTATTCGAAGCGCGTTTATTCGATCTCGTATTAGTTACGTAACGTTAGGTTACGATTGTATCTCACAATAAGGGTACTAAACGCTAGAGCCTAACGTTTTGCCGTTGGTTTCGTAGGACAACGGCATTGTGAGTTACAAGTTTGACGGGTCGAATCGAAGAATACCGTAGCGAGATCGAAATCTATTCGAAGCGCGTTTATTCGATTTCGTATTAGTTACGTAACGTTAGGTTACGATTGTTATCTCACAATAAGGGTACAGATAAAACGCTGGTCGCAGGTCGCTTAAGACCAAAGTCGTGGCCGAGCGGTTACGTATGCTAGAATTATATTCGGATCTTGCTAACAGATTTGTATAACAAACACACGTCATGTCTCAATCTTGCTCTATATTTATGAACGCGCGAAAATTGTTATTAGGAGTATTACGCGGGTCATTGTCAGATTTAGGTTCGCGTCTCTTCGGTGGACATTGCCAAAGTTAAGGACTATAAAGCCTAGTTTTTGGTTGAACTCTGAATCCGCATAAACGACGTTGCCTCTTCTTTAATTCTATGAGATAAAAACATATTATATTTGAACATAAGCCCTTAACTATTGGCCACCGGAAAGATGATTTTTGTTTTTGTGACTGACAATGACCCACGCGTAACATGATCATAAAATCTTGATTTCTATTATTTGGCCTTTGAGTTTGTCACTTTTTAGTACCACCCAGGGGACACGTGCAGGGTTGTGGTAGGTAAGCTCCTGCGGACGCAAGTGACAGTTGTCCCCCCTTTGTCAAGTGAGTGGGCAACTCGACTGTTAGAGGTTCTTAAGCCGCCCGAAGGCCTCCAACTCGGCTTAACGACTACTGTCATAAACAGCATCCGGGATCAACTGCTTAGCGTGCCTTCCAAAGCAAGGAAGCGCTCATTTATAGTAACCACTCAAACAGGCGGTCACCCATCCAAGGACTGACCGCTGCCATCTTTGCTTTACCTGCGTTATCGTTTCCGATTCGCAGGCGCCGCTGGGCTATAAACGCGCCAATTTTCTTTATTGATCGTTAAAGACGAAATAAAGCAAACGTGATTCTCTTTCTGATACTATCAGACAGAAACTGCGAAATGCTACTCATCCTTATCACGTGAGGGCAACCATACGGTTTAATAGCAGACACCATCACTACCAACACATACCAGGCACGTTAGCTTATCGGAAGCGGCCAAATACTAAGTGAAAGGAAGCGGAATCCATGACAAGCTCACTACAAAACGTCATGTGTCATTGCGCATCTATATGGTGTTACGTCGTTTTAGTGTGCACGTGTGACAGGATGTACGTGCTGTTATTGATGTAGTATGTAGATAACTCGGGGCTGATCAGGATTCGTAATCCATTTTATGAGCGATCGATGACATCCCGTATGTAAGCCTTTCGTTTTGCAATTTTATGAGTTTAGACGTTTTCTGTTTGACCGAGATCTTTGTGGCGTGGTTGCTATTTGAATGTTTTGAATGATATCGTAGGTAGATATATTATATCGTCTATTTTACCCTTATTTCCCAGGCGAAGGTTTAGAATGTGGGCGTGGGAAGTGGAGCATGTTATCTGTATATTTAGTCACGCGATACATAAACAAAAAACCTAATTGTTAAGTACCCGTTGTGCCAAAAAAAATTAATGTACTAATTGGCATAATCATTAGAGCTAACAGGAAGATAATTAGGCAATTTATTTTAATCAATGGTTGGCTGCAGGATGCGAGGAGGGAGCATATAACGTAATTATATAATTGTATGAAAAACTAGGTGTTCGCGCGGGTCCGCCCGCTTATGACACGGTACTCAAGTGAAGCCGCGGTAAAATATAGCCTATGTGTATTGAAACTATTAAAATCGGATGAGTTATTGACCTATCAATAACGATACTTCTCTAAACGTGCTATAAGACGAATAAATGCTTCTCACTTTGGAATAAGTAGTGTACCTATTGCTTTATTTTTAACCCCCGACGCAAAAAGAGTGGTGTTATAAGTGTGACGTGTCTGTGTGCATGTCTGTGGCATCGTATCTCCTCAACGTACGGACCGATTTCAATGCGGTTTTTTTTATCCGAAAGCTGACGTAATCGAGATGGTTCTTAGCTATGTTTCAACAAAATCGGTTCAGCTGTTTTTGAGATATTAAACTTTAAAATGAAAATGTCTGTGGTTTTTCAACTTTTCTAAGTTGTTAATTATTTTGTTTAAACTATAGACGAGTATCAAATTGTTATAACAGTACGGCTAACGTAAGTTTCAATCGTAACCTTACGATAAGTAACTACTTACGAGATCGAATAAACGCGCTTCGAATAGATTTCGATGTCGCTTCGGTATTCTTCGATTCGACCCGTCAAACTTGTAACTCACACTGCCGTTGGACTACGAAACCAACTGCAAAACGTTAGGCACTTTGCGTTTAGTTTTCGATGCGTAATTTAACGTTCGATTCGTACTACCAATCGGTAGTGTGAGACATTTCGAATCGAAGAATACCGTCGCGACTGTAGTTTACTATTTCACTTGCAAAATGGCCCGTGATATCGTATTATTCCGTCAAGAGTTACCGTAGATCCGATCGAAATTTATCTCAAATTAAAGAACTTATAAAAATAAGGGTTTTGAATTGACAACATATATCCGCAAAATTCGGATTGTCGCGTATTTTGTATTTAAAAATGCAAATAAATGGCCCCCGCGCCGCCATATTGTATCGACAGTCGAAGTTGTCGACGTCGCGATGCGCGTATTCTGTAATGTCATAACCGACAAACATTTAAATTAAAACGATAAATGCTAGCGATATAAGGTTGAATATTGGAAAATCGATTAAACTATACGACTGTTTTTACTGTTCTGTGATACGAACGGACGTGAAGTCGATCGAGAATTAAGTAATGTATAAGTGACTCACGTTACAGTTTGGATTTTTAGTTCTATGAGTGACCACCAGGGGCGGTGTATAGACTTTTCATACTAAATCTTGACGATAGGCGGTATCGTCGATAGTAAACGCGACTCACTTTAATCCCACGCTAAGGGTGCAGAGCCATGAGAGTTAGTGACATTAAAGTTTTAAGAAAAAAGATTTAAGTTTTTTTGAAGAATCATTTAATATCATACTTTAATGAAACAGTAACCATTCACAAAAACAGCATATCAGCAATCACTAATAATGGAACCGCAAAAACTCCGATACCCCGAATTCCGAATGCACCTCAGCATGAGAAACACCGTTTTAAATTCTAGATTCACTGACTGACTCACTGACACGATTCTCGTAAAGAAAACTTGTTTTTTTCCAGCGACTTCCGATTTGAATAAAACCCGTAATCACGCGTGTGGTGACAGGAAAAATGTCTACTGATATGCTTGAGTGACATGACTGTGTTCTTCGTAATCATTTTAATTACAAATTTGCAATATAAGTGCAAGGTCCTGCATAATTAATACATTAAAATATTCCGTTTTGTACAATTGCATGGGAAAACTCCTGTTATTGCGTCACTATCTGTTCATAGAAAAAGATCCCAATACATTTTCATGTCTTGGTGAAATTTTAGACCGAAGTAATCCCGTAAGGCATCATGGGGTAACATGCAACTTTCGAGCCACTTCGTATGAAACTAATGTAAGCCACACGTGGTAATAACGATGAAACACTGCATACAAATGTTGTCCGGTGGAAAGTAAGATTATTTTGTTACCAATTTAAAAAGATTAGCCTTCTCTTCCCTTTGCGCATAAGGTCCAAAATGACGCCAAATTTCGTGACGGTCAAAAGCTTACTTTATAGGTATTTAAGCTCCCTTTCGCCAATAGCCTGGAATGTAGCGTGCAATAAGGAACTTAGTACCAAAACTAAATACCCTACGCCCTATAAGCAGGTCTGCACTGTTAACGGACCGCCTCGAATGAGCCCGGTACCGGACCATTTAAGGGGACTTTGTTCACGCCTCCGTGCCTTCCGGCCATTGTGTCTTCGAATGTTCAAGAATACATCGATTGCACAGAGACAGGGATATAATAAATAAAAATTGATAATGATGTTTCTAGAAGTTTGAACCGAACCAACACCTAACTAGTATTTGCAACGTCTCCAGATTTCGTGCAGAATTGAATTACTTTAAGGTACATCTGGGGGCACGGCTTAGCGGCTTACAAGTTGCGCGTTCCACTCGCACTGATCTGGAATTTGTAAATTTCGTCGATTTTTGATTGGTGCGCTTGTATGAAACTTAGATTATTCTGTCTTTTGTAGTTATTTGACGACCGCTTTAGCCTAGTTGGTAGTGACCCTGCCTACGAAGCGAGAGGTCCTGGGTTCGAATCCCGGTAAGGGCATTTATTTGTGTGATGAGCACGAATATTTGTTCCTGAGTCATTTCTCTATATAAGTATATAAGTATTATGTATATCGTCGTCTAGTACCCATAGTAAAAGCTTTGCTTAGTTTGGGACTAGGTCGATATGTGTAAGATTGTCATCAAATATTTATTTATTTATTTCCTCGCAAATGTGATGAAATACATTGTGTACCTATAAGAATATTGCAAACTCGAGTCATCAAAAGCCCTCCGACTTCGGCGTCGGGCTTCTGATAGACTCTCGTTTGCAATATTCCACTTACGCCCCTAATTAAACAATGTACTATTAATGGTAGTCAACGGCGCCAAGAGTGGCATATAATGTATGTATGCCATACGATTAAATAAATAAAGGAAATTGATATTTAGTGCAGCGAAGACTTGTGTGTGGTGCTGAGTCAAAGTTCTTCTATTATTTCTCGTAGTTAAGCGAAGCAGATTTGATCTATTGAAATATCACTGTTGCACCATTCAGCAAATTCGACCATGGATATTACTTATTTATTTCGTTTGGAAGATATTGAGAAAACATGTCAGCATCTTGGCATAAACTCTCGTAACTGATTCTATATTCTAGATCATTTCGGTTACTTTCGATGAATTACGGATTGTAAGATATGATCGAGCAACTCAGCAGTCGAAATAAAACGAAGAATTACCTTTCCATAACATAAACAAACGAAACACGCTTTCTTCAATCCCAATTTGGCAGGTGTCTTAGCCGTCACGATTAGCATACTTGACTCGCTACTCTATGTTCCATTGTGAGCTGAAGGGTTGTAAGACTTGTAAGATTGAGAGCGAGATTAACAACGACAAAATTATCGTTTACGTCGTCAATTTGAGAGATAGCATCAAGCAATTCAAAGGTAGTTTGAAGAAATTGCTTTTCACAACATAAACAAACGTAACACGCTTCCTTCAATCCCAAGTTGGCAGGTGCCGCGGGCACGATTAGCATACTTGACTCACTGTCTTTATCTAGTGTTGGCGTTACGCATAATGGGTGCTGGGGAATTTCGCAATCAACTACTCGTACTGCCTGCTTCATTCAGTCTTTCGCGCGCTTTTGGACATTGTGGACGTTGGTACTGACGAAAATTGTTACTAATTTAATTGGATCGTTCATGAGGTCATTTTAAGTTTTATTAACAATCTGGGAATGTCTCGTAGAGACAAATATATGTGTCACCGCTAGTTATTTAACTAATTCGTCAAATCATTTAAATAAGTTAAGAAGTTTACTGAAATTATTTGACGGAATACAATTTCATTAGTGCCAGAACTAAATTAGACGATAGATGGTTTTAGGACTACCATAGACATCTAGACGCATATTTTATTATTTGTTCTTTAAATATACAGGTTCATTACAATCTAATCATCGATAAAGTCAAGTGTGTGCAAATGTGAGTGAAATCAGTGCTTAACTAAAATGGTCATGGAATCCCCGTTACAAGGGGGGCGATTCTGGCCTCTCTCGCCCCGACTGTGGAGGCGAAGCACAGAGTGCAAAATCGTCTTCGAGCCTAGAAGACCACCAGTAGACATTAGGAGGGACCGAATAGATCTGACGCCAGACTTGCTCCGATCGAAGAACATTAAGGAGAGATTGGATCACTTGAATCTCGAGGAGCATATTGACGAGGAGAAACGATGGAGTGTCTCCAAGCCTCCTTTGAAAGAGAAAAGAGAAGAGGTGAAGTTGAGGGTTAAGAAGCAGAGGCAGCCGCGTCCGAACAGTCTGCAGCTGCTGCTGTGTCCGTCCAGCTCAGGACATTACAGCAGCAATACTTGGCGGTACACCAGGGTTAGGTCGAGAAGGTTTGTTATTACATTTATGTTTTCATTTACATTTATTTCTGTTGTTCAATATTTACTGTCTGCCAAAATAAGAGTTACCTACTGAAGTCCGTCATACGAGGACCGATTTTGAATAGGTAGTCTTATTTGAAAACTTCCACCCGCTGAATCATTCTATTTATTCTCGTCAAAATGAGATAAATTTTTGAAATTCCTTAAATTTGATAAGCGCACGCGTATTGTAATATGAACTTTTTAAAGCAACTGTAAATGCACGAGGTACTTTAAAAACCTCGACTAAAGAATAAAATAATCGGTGAATGTCATAAATGTTTAATTTTGAAGTTATTTTACAATTTCCTTGTGCCAAATTCTAGTGAGGTCCCATGTGGCAATTATAGTGGCATACGTTTGGATCTTTCGCCTTACATTATATGGCTTTCGGATTCGTAATGTTGCTCTGAAATTATTAAATGTTGCCTTACCAAGTAAGTGAACGTTTAATAAGCATTTTGTGGCTATAACAACTTTCATTAGTACAAATTAAACGTTCATTCAGCTCCCCATTTACCTAACTGCGCAAAAAAATCAATTTATGACCAGCTTTACGTAAACCAACCTTTAAATTTCGCCACATAATATATTCTCTTTAATTGCGAGTTAATTTATCGTTCGCTTTCGAAATCGATTATAAGTTCATTCGTTTTATTCGATTCCATTCGATTTAATCGATTATTTGGCATTCTATAATCCGCTTTCGGTAATTATGTCAATTGATAGTGTGGTAATGTTGTGTGTATTTTTTCCAGTTGCAATAAAAAAAAACATCAATAAATAAATAAATATTAGAATCTAGACACGCGGTAGCGTGTCAAGCCAAGTTCAAGCAATAAATCTTACACGAATCCAACTAGACCTTATAGTAAGCTCAATAAGGATTATGTTATTATATGGGTACGAAATGACGATATATTGAATTGATATAAATACTTAAATGTACATAGAAAGCATCCAAGACTCTGAAACAAATATTCATGCTCATCATAAACAAGTTTCTGTCAAAAATTTAATTTTTGGTACAGTCGCCATCACATACATAGGTACAAACAAACAAACAAACAACAAACAATGACTTTATTTACCAAAGGTGAAATTACAAGAATGAGTTTTACAAATTAGTGTGACAAGTTATGATTGGTGTTAGAGTATCCGTGGTCCTCACACTAGGCCTAGCCTGTGTCGTGAGAACCGACAGGGTCGTTGCAGAAGCATTTGCGTCAGGTTAGGACTTTATTAGATTATACGTTAACAGATGTTTACAATATCACTACAGCTGTGTGGCAAGGAGAAAAATGTTCAGAATTTATAAATGAATGAATGTATGTGTGTGTGTGTGTGTGTGTGTGTGTGTGTGTGTGTGTGTGTGTGTGCGCGTGTGTGTGTGTGTGTGTGTGTGTGTGTGTGTGTGTGTGTGTGTGTGTGTGTGTGTGTGTGTGTGTGTGTGTGTGTGTGTGTGTGTGTGTGTGTGTGTGTGTGTATGTGTGTCAGAGTGTGCGGGTGTGAATGGGTGAGTAATTGAGTATGCGTGTGTGGTGTGTGTCCAGCTATTGCACAGTTCTTAGAATATCTTCTGTTTCCCTGTACGATAGAGTGAGCAACCAATTATTCAATTTGGTGTGGAGTTGTTTGTTGTTGTTTGGTGTGGTACACTATAGGTGTTCAAAAATATCGGCACACGCACCCTAATGCCTTGAAAATAGAGGTGTGTTCCGATGTTTGTGAGCTGCTTGTTTGCTCCGATGTATGTGATGGCGACTGTACAAGCTTTTATTGCCGACTGTACTTTTCTGCATACCATCATCAACTAATCATTGAAACGATTCTAACGAACCCAAACTCGATGGGGTTGTGTCGTAATATTGCGGAGTTCCTATGGCCACCTTCCAGCTCCAGCATCAGATCACATCCATGTCATCATAATATTGCATTTTCACATGCGTCACATATGCATGCAACTAGAGATGCGCCGAATATGGGTTTTACCGAATACGAATATTCGGCCGAATAATTCGGTTCAAAGGAATGCCTTATGCCTTGATCAGCCGTTCCAAAACAGACTCATTTTTCAGTGGTAAAAATCTTGTTGATTTTTAAGTGAAACATTTATACTAAAGGTAGTTAAATAACAATAAGAATCCGTTTTAGAATAATAATTTCACAGGACAATGACTATGTTACATTCTTACAACTTGCAGACAAAAAACCTGACAAAACCATTTGAACCGAATAATTCGGCCGAATAACGAACATTGAAAAACGTGCCGAATATGCCGAATACCGAATATTTACCGAATATTCGGCGCATCTCTACATGCAACATTTCAGCTCAATCGGCAACTGGGAAGTGGGTCAAATTTAACTTGCAAGATTTGATTACAGACAGACAACGGGACAGGTGAAACTAAATAAAAGCTTGTAAAAATCGCCCCCCAGTATGAGGGGTCTGCCTTTGTCTCCTATTGCCAACACAGCTAATCCTCAAAACAATAATAGTCGGCATCGACTTAATTATTCAATTGACGTTATATACATACAGGGTGTGGCCTGTAATAGGAGCAAATATTCAAAGGGACGCTTCCTTAGAGCATTTGTAGTAACCCCTTGTGTCCCACTCATTTTTTTTTTGGATTCGGAGATATTTTGATCTTAAGTTATGACCTTCAAGTAATGTATCTTGGCACCACGACATCATAGCACAGCAGTCAATGCGGATTTTGAGGTAACATCATGTAACGAGTCATAATCGTTTTTGCATTTTTGTTTTCAACAGATATTTTTGTGATTTTTTGATCTTTATTTAATTTTTTTTAGTGTCTTTAAAATAAAAAGTTACTGATATCCACAGTTACAGTTATGACTCCAGAAGAGCAAAAACATACAACTAAACTTATTTTGAAGAAAAAAAAATCTAAAAATTTTTTTTTTTTCAAGTTTTACTACCATCTGGAAATAATTGTTCACAAGCTTAATAATCTACCGTTTAATTTTTTGCTCCTATTACAGGCCACACCCTGTATACAACAGTTACCTAACAGGGATAGAACACGCTTCAAAACACCCGAACCGTGTCAAGGGCCATACACGCTCATTAGCCGATCATGTGCGATACGGCGCTGTCAGAAACTGTCAACCACATTACAGGTACACCCACGCGATGCCCACACGCATTACACAATGAGAAAGCATCGTAATAAGAACGCTATCAATTCATGTGAAAATACGGACTCTGTTGACTGTACTTTATTATTGTATCGTCATCGGAAGGTTAAAGGCAATTGAATCAGTGCAAAGTTACGAAATAAGTAAGCTTTTGAATTGCTTATGTATACCTACAATAAAACTTGGTAAAGTGGGACTGGGATAACTGGGAAACCTCCATAGCTGGAACTCATCCTGAGGTCCCGACATTCTAGGACTGAATTACCTCTGAGAGACGAAACAAACTTCTCCTAGTTATGCAGGTTTCACTGTAGAAAATATTTCTGAATATAGATGAACCATATCTCACAAGCACGGGTCTGCTAAATGTTTGTGTGAGAACTTATCCATTAGTACATATAATGTGTTTGTAGAGTCCCATTCAAGCTAGCTGAATCAATGACAGGCAACGTATGACCTAATATTTATAAGATGAGGGACGTAAAACGTAAAACACCACCATCCATTGAAGGCGCAAAAATAGGAATGTCTCTGCTAATTTAAATATAAAATAAACTTTGGAATTTTCCTTGGATCCGAGGTCCACGTCCACACGATTTCCAAAGAACCTCTCATAAATATATATTTTAATGTTCTAAAGTCTTGCTCAATCAAATTGAATACAGTTTTGCTACTTCACTGAATTAAATAAAAAGAGTTGAGCAAGTTATACTTATGCCTTGCTTGTTCCGTGGGCGTAGATGGAAGGTTCACAGATAACGCCGCGATGTGATATGTATATGTTTCCAAATAACTTACTTGCATACTAACGATTCTTGGAAAGTAAACCTTATTCGTATACTATCATGGTTGAATTTAGAAGTAGAGTCGCGGAAGCAATAAGTATTTTTTTATTTACACTCGTATATTGTTTGACACTGGTCAATTTATTAATTAGTTACGAAATTATTCAGTAACTAGCTGTTGCCCGCGACTTCGTCCGCGTAGAACTTTTTATCGTCTTAGAAAATGATTTCTCTCAATACAAAATTTGAACCCTCTTTTATTGGGATAGGGGATAATTAAAAAAAAAGTTGATGTTCATTTTCTAGTTTGTAAACAAACAGTCTAAAACCAAAGTTAAAAATCTCATACTTTAAAAATGCCTTGAAATACTCAAACTTTGAACCAATTTTAACACTCTTAGGGGATGAATTTGGAAAAACTCTGAAATCAGTTTTTTAGTCTTTTAACGTACAGAATAAGACCGAAGTTAAAAATCTCTTACTCACACTTTAAAATTTTATTGCTCGCCATTTAAAATTTGAACCCCCTTTTAAACCCCCTTAGAGGTTGAATTTTTCTAATCGCTGAAAGAACTTTTTTCGTAAACTTTTAAGTCTCTAGCTCAAAAAAAGTGTTGCCCATACAAAGCTTTCTTAACCCCCTTAGGGGTGGAATTTTCTAAAACTCTGAAAGTACTTTATTATTAATTTTAATAAGTAACATTTTGAATAGTTTTAAGTCTAGTAAAAAAAAAAGTTTTTCCCACACAACACTGGCTACCCTTCTTAAGGATCTTAAGGATCCCCTTAGGGATGGAGTTTTCTAAAACGCTGAAAGTTCTTTTTTAGTATTCTAATAAGTAATCTTTTTGCAAAGTTTTAAGTCTAACTCAAAAAAAAGTGTTGCCCATGCAAAGCTTGCTCTCCTTTTTAACCCTATTAGGGGTGGAATTTTCTAAAACGATTTGTGTTCTTTTTTTGTATTTTAATAAGTAATCTTTCTACAAAGTTTCAAGTCTCTAACTCAAAAACATAAACTTTCCCTGATAAAAACTTTGCACCCCTTTTTATCCCCCTTAGGGATAGATTTTTTCAAAACGCTGAAAGTCTTATTTTTGTATTTTTATAAGTAATCTTTCTACAAAGTTTTAAGTGTCTAGCTCAGAAAAAGTGATCCCCATACAAACCTTGCACCCTTTTTTAACCCCCTTAGGGAATGATTTTTGTAAAACGCCGAATGTAGTATTTTTCATGTTCTAATAAGTAATTTTTGGTCAAAATTTTAAGTCTCTATTAAAAAAAAATATGTTTTTCCCATACAAACTTTGCACCCTATTTTACCCCCTTAGGGGTGAAATTTTCCAAAACGCTGAAAGTACTTTCTTTGTATTTAAATAATCTTTCTACAAAGTTTTAGGACTCTAGCTAAAAAAAATAGTTTCCCACATACAAACTTTGCACCCCTATTTTAGCCCCCTATTTTTAGGGGTAGAATTTTCTGAAAATCTTAATTTGTATTCTGATGACTAATCTTTCTACAAAGTTTTAAGTCTCTATTTAAAAAAAATATTGTTTCCCCCATACAAAATTTGCACCCCTATTTTACCCCCTTAGGGGTAGATTTTTTTAAAACACTGAATCTAGGTACTTTATTTGTATTCTAATGAATAATTTCTCTACAAAGTTTTAAGTCTCTATTTAAAAAAAAGTAGTTTTTCCCATACAAACTATGCACTCTATTTTACCCCTTTAGGGGTAGAATTTTCTAAAACCCTGAAAGTTCTTTATTTGTATTATAATGACTGATCTTTCTACAAAGTTTTAAGTCTCTATTTTAAAAAAAAATGTTTCCCCCATACAAACCTTGCACCCCTATTTTACCCCCGTAGGGGTGGAATTTTCCAAAACGCTGAAAGTGTTTCATTTGTATTCTAATAACTAATTTTTCTACAAAGTTTAAGTCTATAGCTCAAAAAAAAACGTTCTCCCATACAAACTTTGCACCCCCATTTTACCCCCTTAGGGGTAGAATTTTCAAAAATCCCTTTTTATCCCTAGCCCATGTTATAAAAGCAACATACTGTGCAAAAATCAACTCTCTAAGATTAGTAGTTTCGGCTGTGCGTTGATGAGTGAGTGAGTGAGTGATTGAGTGAATTAGTCAGTCAGGACATAGGCATTTATATGTATAAATAGATAGAAGATAATGAAACTCCCATTCAAATATCTCAAAAAATTATGAAGCTACATCCGTTTTAATGTCGCTTGTTAGAGTGAGAAAACGATGAGGGACTGTGACGTCAATATACTCGAGCGTCATAGTAAAAAACAATCGTTTCATATGAAGGTGCGTTTTGCGGAAAAGGGACAGAACATACCCCCTCTTAAAACTTTGGACTCTTATAACTTAATCATTACCTATATAACCTCTTGCTTTGTTTTTTTCTCCATTTGACTATATTTATTTTAAATTCTTTTTCGAGAAAATACATTATGATTATTTACCATATTTTCGATTCCTGAGCTATATCCACGAACTCCGGAATTCGAAAATATTCGGGTATCTCTATCTCTATCGCACTAACCATACTCGAGTGACAGGGATGCAAATATATGAACATTGAGTATCGGTTTTCGTGGTAGCGCCGCAGGTACTTTGGCTGAATGCGCCGAACGCGTGCCATTGTCATTCAAAAAAAACAAATTCGTGTTAATTATATTGTTCAAATTTGTTGATTTCATTTATTGAAATTACGACATAAAACGACATTTGCGCATATAAGTTCTCATATCAGAATCGAATATTTTTTTATGGTTTATATTTTAGCATTTGTCTCGTAAAGGTCTATCGTAGACGGGATTTAAATTATTAATAAGTGAAAGGCAAAGCAATTCCGCCATTTTGACGAAAATTTGACGGTTCTTATAGCTGACAGTTGGAGCAGCGTTTGATTTCAATAAAAATAAATGAAAAATTAAATGAAGTCGTATATTTCGGAAAACTAATTAACTGTCGCAGTCGGATAAAAACTATCCTAAGTTGCAGCTAGAATAATAATGTACCTATATAAAATGTTTCATATTTTTCCGTTCATGGGATGCTGAGAACATTCGAACCGCGCAAAGCTTAGTTTCAAACTGGCTGATTCTTTTTTTAATTTAGAGATTTATTATAAGTGGAGATTATAATATTAACGCGTAATGTGCAATGGGCGTGGTGTTATTGATAATGACTTTGGATAAGGTATCTGTACAGTTTTATTGGTAGGTAATTAAGATTTTAAGCTACTTAATTGGCAGTAATTATAATTTTGTTGATCTGATCCACAAGGTGAACTGATGGTAAAGGTCGCGGGAGTCCGCTGGATGCGGGTGGCGCCGAACCGTTCATTATGGCGCTCTTTGGGGGAGGCCTATGTACAGCAGTGGACGTCTTTCGGCTGATATGATGACGATCTGATAGTTTATATACATAATTTATTGACGACGCAGTTAATCCATAGTGACCCTGTCTACAGAACTAATTGTCCCGGGTTCGAATACTTGTAAGGGCAAATCTTTCTCACCTGACCGTAAAACACACAATATACTTATGTGGTAATCAAACTTATCCCCACAAATATCAGACAGAATTTCATATCCACTAAATATTCTAATTCGCCTTTCATCTTTTCACGCTCATAGAATTAATTCCCTGCATGCCCATAATTACGAAGATCGCAGTAAATTAAGTATGCAAGCCGTTAATCACGTTATGAAACTCCCCTGTTGCGTACGTGCGTTGAATCACTGGACCGGACCGTTGACTCCAACCAAAGTACCCGATAAATGACACAAGTGATCTATTTAATGAAATGATGGCAACATGTAGGTAGTGCAATGTTGCAAATCGTTAAGGTGGTTCGATTGCCATACAAAGCGTTATTTGACATTCGCAGGCTAACTGCGTGTTATTTTAAGAAACGTATGTAACAAACTTTCATCAATTGGCTTCCCATTTGCGCCAAATTTCCCCTTTCCTAGAATAAACTTGTATAAAGTAGATTAATTTGAAAAAAATATTTTGCCCAAAATATCACGTCCCAAACCAATTTCTCAAATTAATCTAGTTTATACAAGTTTATTCTAGGAAAGGGGGAATTTGGCGCAAATGGGAAGACAATTTATGAAAGTTTGTTACATAAGTTTCTTAAAATATCACGCCGTTAGCCTGCGAATGTCTAATAACGTTTTGTATGGCAATCGAACCACCTTAAGGTTGATTTTTTAAAAAGAGGGGTGTCATAAGTTTGACGTGTCTGTGTATCTATGTGTCTGTCTGTGCATTTTTTTTTTTTTAATTTATTGACCAATATAATCTGAGTAGTACATTTTGGTATACATTTTTTCACCAGCGGAAACCTCTGGGGTTCATATGCTGATGAATAGTTCGCTATGGTACATTAATTTACTTGAATACATCACCGTTATAGACTCATAATTATTACAATACACTCGTATTGGGTTCAGATAACGTCAGATACCTTTTGATACTAGGTATCGATTGTAAGCTATTTACGTATTTATGCTGTAGTTCTTTTGGTAGTTGGTTTATTATATAAGGAAGAAGATATCTGACGTTTCTTTTCCCATGCACATTAACAAAATTAGGTAATTTGAACATAGCTTGTTTTGGTAAATTTTGTCTAAGGTTGCTTTTTCTTACATATAATACTAAATGCTCTTTGTACGCATACTCTTCCCTCAAAATACATAGTTTAACTTTATTGAACACTGACATTACTTCACAATAATTAAACAAACGCTCATAGTTTGGGAATATTTTTTTCCTTGTGTTTTTAGGTACAATGTTTTTAAGTAATCTAATTTGTAGTTTATAAATATCGTTCAGGTAAGTTTTGTAAGTTCTACCATAACTGCTTAGTCCGTATGTAACCACTGAATCTGCCATGGAGGTATACAATAGCTTAAGTGTGCGATAAGGTACCTAGTTTATATTTTAAAATGTGTATTTTACTGAGTAGTGCTCTTAGTTTATCGCATACATGCTTTATATGCGGACCCCAGTTAAATCTCTGGTCAATTATTAAACCCACATAAGTATGTTGCATGACTATTTCAATCTGTGTACAATTACACTTAATACATTTAACATCGTAATTATTATGCAAGCAGTCGACGCTGTGCGCTATGAGGCACGGGATGTGAGCTGCCTTATTGTGTTGTGTCTAGTATGTATGTGCATAGCTTTGGTTTTTTGAGCATTAATGACAAGCCCCATATCGTGCGACCAGCGGCATAGCAGGTCGAAGTTAGCCTGCATTTGCTGTTCTGCCCTTACAATGTCTGTGTCCGCGACTATCAGGCATCAGGTATCGTCCGCAAACTGGTATACAGAACCCTCTCTGATCATAGAACACATTTCATTTACGTATATAAGGTATTCACTCGGCCCAATTATTGAGCCTTGGGCTGTGCCCATAGTGGTTTCTATGCCTGAACCTGTACTCATTACGTTGTCTATTTTCACAAATGTTTTTCGGTTGTTATGATAATTTTTGAACCAAGTCAATAGAGGGCCCTGTATTCCAGTTTGGTACTGTGATGATTGAAAGGCCGGTTGGTAGCTGACTGACAGTATTTATTCATTTGCTAATGTGCCAGTATCAATTGCCTATTTACATAGCAAACCTACTTGCACAATCCTTACATCTCTCCCTGATAAGCTATCAATTACCATTAACAAAAAACTTTCAACTTCTGGTTACACGATTGATATCTGAGCCCGATTCCAAGCGCGCAACGCACGGGCAGACGCGTTGGGCGGAGGCGCAGCCGGGGCATCTATCGGTGGCTCTGCGACTACCATGCCCGCCGACGACTGCTCGGGCTGAGATCGCTCCGCTGGCGACGTTTGTATCTCACCGTCCAACGCGTCCTCAAACGCCTCGTCAGCACCACACTCGGCTGACCTAGATCGAGCGCCGACCCGTTCATTCGGCGGCCTTATACTTGCCCGCGATAGTGAAAAACTATTTCTGTTGACCGGTATGATTTGATCTATGTGTCTACGCCATTCGTTCCCTTGACCCATATCTACTTTAAAAGAAACCGGACCGGACTGAGACGTGACCTTTCCTTCCAACCATTTCTCCCCCCTTAAGCTATAATCGCGCGCGAGCACAACATCTCCTACGTTAACGAGACGCGGCGTGCCCCCGGTGGCCGCTACCTGGCGCTCCTGCATGGTCCGCACGACAGCTGCGCGGTCTGGTCGCAGCGCGTCCAGCCGCCCGCGCAGCCGCCGCTTCATCAGCGCCATGGCCGGGGACACGCCAGTCGTCGCGTGTTCGCAATTGCGGTACTGAAAAAGGAATCTACTGAGAGCAGTCGATACTTCCACACCCTCATGGAGAGCCCTTTTTATAGCTTTTTTAATAGTTTTCACCGCGTTCTCCGCGGCACCATTTCCCTGTGGCCTGTAAGGTGCTGACGTAACGTGTTTCACAAAATTAACCTCACAAAAGTTCTTAAATTCATGTGAAAAGAATGGCGGGCCATTGTCGGTCACGAGCTGCTCGGGAAATCCAAAACGAGCAAAAATGGATTGCAATGCTAAAATAGTTGAACGGGCATCCGTGTTCCTCATTAAAATGGCCTTTATCCATTTTGAATGTGCGTCAACTACAATCAAATACCGTTTACCACCGCAATCAGCGAAGTCCGCGTGAAGCCGGCACCACGGGTTCAACGGGTACTCCCACGGATGCAAGGGTGCGTGCGGCGGCGCGTCGCGCACCGCACGACAAGCGTCGCAGGCACGACACGTGCCATCAATGTCCCGGTCAATATCTGGCCAATACACGTAATTTCGCGAGATAGTTTTCATTTTGCGAGTACCCAGATGCCCTTCGTGTATCTCATCTAACACGCGCTTCCTAACAGTAGGCGGTATTACTACACGGTATTTGTAAACCAAGCAACCCATGTCCACGATCAAATCGCTCTTCCTAGAGAAGTACGGTTTTTCTTCCTCGCAGCTCGGGGTCGATGGCCACCCAAACAGTACATACCCATAAATTCTATTTAACACGGTATCATTCTTTGTTTCTCTAGCGTCATCTTTGAAACTAATTGGTAACAAATCTTCAACTAACTGAACATAACTTACAGCATCCGAGACGCGGCCCTCGCGTGGCAGTGGCAGTCGAGACAAAGCATCGGCTGGTCCGTTATCAACAGAACGCACAAACTCAATCGAAAAATCGTAAGCCGCCAAACGCACAGCCCACCTTTGTAAGCGACTGGCGGCCGTCTGTGGAATTCCACTCTTTTTACCAAAAATATAACTTAGTGGCTTGTGATCCGTTCGCAGCGTGAAATGCCTTCCAAATAAATACTGGTGATGCTTAGTGATACCATAAAATATCGCTAACGCCTCTTTATCGAGTTGGCTGTAGTTCCGTTCGTGAACGTTGAGCGTCCTCGACGCACAGCTGACAGGGCGCTCGCTGCCGTCTTCGTAGCGGTGTGCCAGCACTACGCCGAGTCCATAAGCGCTGCTGTCCACTGCCAGCACGAGTTCACGCCCCTCCTCATAATGGGCTAGTACGCGTTTGTCAACCAGAGCCCGTTTCGCCTCTACAAAAGCCTGTTCACAATTTGGATCCCATTTCCATTCAACTCCGATTCTTAACAACGCATGCAACGGATGTAGCAACGTACTCAAATTAGGAATAAACTTCCCATAATAATTTAACATCCCAAGAAAACTTTTCAGTTGCGAGACATCCTCGGGTCTCGGAGCGTCAGAAATGGCCTCCAATTTAGCGGGATCTGGTCGCAAACCGTTTTTGTCAATAATAAAGCCTAAATATTTGACTCTATCTTGTAAAAAATTACATTTGCTTAACTCCGTGAGCTGTAATTGGATGGTCTTTTTACAAGTACCTAATTTATCCGTGAACACTTCAGGAAAATAACTACACAACTGGGTCACCAATTTATCCTCTTCCATTATCTCATTAAACGTAATTTGGTTGATTTGCAAAGCTCGCATCCATTCGCGATCCAATAGTGGCCGCCCCCCATTTTTAATTACGTACAATGGCAGATTGGTCGCTTTTACATCGTTAAGCACGACCTCAACCGATATAAACCCAAGAGTTTCAATTTGTGACCCAGTGTAACAGCGCAAAATTAAATTATCCGCCTTGATCGCTTTGTTTGCAAACTTTTGTCTATAAAAGTCCTCACTAATAGCCGATATGCGGCTGCCTGTATCAACTTCGCAAATAACGTCTTGTCCATCCACATTCAAATTAATGAAATAAGGTTTGTTACCTTGTGATGACACCTGAATGTTAAGCAAATCCTCGTCCGATTCTTCGTCCATGTAGTTCTGCCGCCCGAACGGACGACGCGCCTTGTCACACATCACTTTTAAGTGTCCACGTTGGTTGCATACGTCACAGTTGTAGTGCATGTATTTACATTTGTCCGGCCGGTGCGCCTTCCCGCACCGCCAGCACTGCGCCGGGGCGTCGCGCGCCGTGTCGCGCCGGGCTGCGGCCGCCGCGCCGCCAGCTCCGGGTCCGCGCCCTCCGCCGCGCCCCCCGCGCCGCGCACTCGCGTGGTGCAGCTCCTCGCCTGCACCGCCGCCGCCGCCGCAGCCGCCCGAGGTGCTCACCGACGCCGCCGCCGCGCCGCTCACCTCCGCGTGCTTCTCCGCAGCCTCGAGTGCGAAGGCCAGCTCCACCGCCTCCTTATATTGGATGTTTTTTTCGGCAAATATCCGCGAGCGCATAGCTTCATTTGCCAACCCCGAAACGAACTGATCTCGCAGATTCTCTTCGAGAGTCGTACGAAAGCTACATGTGCTCGCTAGGTGCTTTAAATTCTGCAAGTACTCGGCGAGCGGCTCGCCGGCGCGCTGTCGACGCAACCTAAAAACGTGCCGCTCGGCGATCTCTGATCGTTGCGGTTCCAAATGCCCGGAAACCAATTCTATAAGTTGATCAAACGTTTTGTCTTCAGGAAGGTCCGGTGAGCACAAATCGCACATAAGCGCATACGTCACGTCCCCGACAACTGTTATTAACAAAGGCACTTCTAGTTCAGTCTTCACTTCGTTTAAGAGAATATACTGTTTTACTCGGCGTATGTACGCCGGCCACTGTTTGGATGCCGGGTCAAAAGCTTCCAGCTTTCCGATAGGCATATTTAACACTCCAAAATGCACGGTTTAACCAAAATAATTAAAATATTTTATCGACTCGTCGCCAATGTGATGATTGAAAGGCCGGTTGGTAGCTGACTGACAGTATTTATTCATTTGCTAATGTGCCAGTATCAATTGCCTATTTACATAGCAAACCTACTTGCACAATCCTTACAGGTACAACTTGTCATATAAAGTGTTAAATTGCAACATGTCGAACGCTTTGCTAAAATCAATGAAAACAACGATCACGTGTCTTTTTAGGTTCACATCGTAGCTCCTAAGCGAAAGGACCGATTTTAATGCGATTTTTTTGTCTGGAAGCTGACGTTATCGAGATGGTTCTTAGCTACGTTTCAACAAAATCGGTTCAACCGATTTACACATATTAAAATGAAAATGTCGGGGGTTTTTCAACTTTTCTATGTTAAATATCCACTAAAGCTGTCAAAGAATTGGTAACGTGCTTAGTTAAGATTGGCCAAGCTAAGCTAATCACAACGGTGGCAAATTAGGCTTACGGTCTGCCTATAGGCAGACCGTAAGCCTAATTTGCCACCGTTGTGATTAGCTTAGCTTGGCCAATCTGTACAAAGAAAAACATACTTGATTCGGGGTAAATAATATTTAATAAACCAAGAAATTCATTAGGAAGATGTTTAATTAATCTCGAATGAGACGAAATCGTTTTGTGACAAGATTTTTTCTCTTTGATCGATTAGAATCGTCTTAGTTCAAGATGACTTTTGTTTCATTCAAGTTAATGAGGTTCTTTGTACTACATTTCTTGAATCAAGTAGGTAATTATTATTTTCTGTGTATGAAAATAAGTAATAGCATCGCTTAGCTCGTGTTCGTGAATCATTGGACCATTGACTTCCTGATAACGATTGACGATAACGAATGATCTAACACAAGTCTGCTGGCATAGGGATAATGACAGGTGACCAACCTTTAAAAATATCTATTATTGCGCCATTAAGAATAGGAATGAGATAACTGTCAATTTGAATCATTATTATTTTCTGCATTGCATGAATGCAATCCGAGCTCTGACTATTGATTGATTTCAATAAGCTGATTGCAGATAGCAGACAATACGAGTAAACCATCCACAAGGCTATCGGATACTTAGTGCTCTTCTGAGAAGATCGCTTATGGAAGCTACCGTATTGTGCCAAATGCCGAAGCATTGTTCATGATTCGTTGAATGTACAATGCATTGATGCATTGTACGGGGTTGTCCACGACCTTAAACACTTTGAGGATAACTTGGCTTGCTATTCGGTTGATAACAACTTGAATTTCAATAATAATAAAATTGTATGAGCCATATCAACACCAAATAACATAACCACCAAATATTGTAACATTTGTAACTCAATTGTGACTAATGGCGACATTTTTCAGGAGTCCTCATCAAGTTGAGTGTTATCACGGCTAAGATTTCTAAACATAAAACTACATCGCGTCTACTGCTAGACATTAACTAGTTACATAAGTAAATAAAATAAAACCCCGATACAACACACAGTTTCTAGCTAAGACTCATCTCGACAGACATGACTTTCAATAAAAAAAACCGCACCACAGATATACATGTTAAACTTCAGACAACCCTTGTTTGCGTTGGGTGTTAAAAATTAAAAATGTATGTAGGTATTCTTACGTACGTACGTACTTCATACAACCTGGTATGGCGATCAGTCAAATACAAACTGTTGCTGTATGTACTAAGTTAACACAAAAACAACTGTGATAACATCGTAAGCCATTTTCCTCTCGACTGAGCGTCTCGACCACCCCCTTATTTTAACAAAATGGTGTATTCTAACAGTAAAAGCATGTCCGTTAAGTCCTTCTAAACGCCAATCTATCTGTGTGCCGGTTGGTTGGGCAAAAGCACGTAAAATCGGTTTACTGTTTTATTTTTACGTCGTCTCTACGATAAAGTTTATGGAACATCTGCTCTATTGCTTGGAACTAAAAGGACTTTATCTGTATTCATTACTGTAAGGTATCTACAGTAATGTAGCGTAATGTTAGTTTCAGCTTAATCTAATTTGTTTAAATTTAACGTTACTTGCAAAGGCTGTGTGTAGTATGTGTAGATCAGCGTATGGCAAAACATGGGGACTGAACCCCAAGGTACTGAAGTGGATCTACACCATGATGGTGAGACCCATAATACTGTACGGTAGCCTGGTATGGTGGCCAAGGACTTTAATGAGCACATGCAGAGAGGCCCTGAGAAAGGTGCAGAGAACGGCATGCATGGCTATAACAGGGGCGTTTCGTACCACGCCTACAGCGGCGCTAGAAGTCCTACTGGACCTACCGCCACTTCACATGGTGATTAAGTCAGAGGCGCGCAAATCGCTCTACAGATTAAGAACTCTTGGACTGTGGAGCGATAGCAAGCCGAAGACTAAGCACACAAACATGGAGACTGATGGTCTCTTAGACAGAATAACAAACATGGGAAGCGACAAAATGCTACCCAAGTATGTATTCCACAGGAACTACACAACAAAAGTTCCAACCAGGGCTGAGTGGGCCGAAGGTCTAGAACCACCAAAGTCTGGTATCGAAGACAGTATATGGTACACGGACGGATCAAAAATGGGATCCGGTACGGGAGCAGGCATTTATGCAAATGACTATAGTAGTAGTGTAAGCATGGGTAATTTGGCAACTGTCTTCCAAGCGGAGACATACGCCATAATTGCTTGTGTACAGGAGAATATAGACAGGCGAACCAAAGGGCGGACTATCTATATACTCAGTGACAGTCAAGCGGCCCTTAAAGCGCTTACGGCGCCGAAAGTGGACTCTAGACTAATTTATAATGGCGTCCAAGCACTAAACAGACTTGGAAGGCACAATAAGGTGCAACTAGTTTGGATACCAGGGCACAAAGGCTTCATCGGCAACGAAAGAGCAGATGAGCTTGCAAGAGGGGGCTCTACAAATCACTTTGTAGGTCCAGAACCATTTGTGGGACTCTCGCAGGGGACCATAATATCGGCCTTTAAAGCCTACGCCAAAACCAAACACCAACACGAGTGGAGGAATGAGGCTGGCTTAAGGCACTCTAAGCTCTTCATAGAAGGAGTGGACTCGGGCTGGACCAGAAAACTCTGGAAATCCAGTAGGAAGCAACTCAGAATTATATCTGGGGTGTTCACTGGTCACTTCGGGGTCAAGGATCTCTTGGCCAAGATGGGACTATCTGATAGTTTAGACTGTAGAATGTGTGGCGAGGAGGATGAGACTATGGAACACTTATTGTGTGAATGTCATGCCCTTGCCAGACAAAGAATGAACTACTTTGGTAACGGTTACCCGCAACCAAAGGAATTCAAGGTGCTCCCGGCGAACTGCATCATCCGCTTTGTGGAAATGATGGAGCAAGCCTGGGAGCAGGTATAAAGGAGAGGGCAAATGCACAAAAGATCCCACTGGGTCGAAGTGCATCCGAAAGGGCCCTCACCTAGATAGATAAGATAAGATAAGATACTTGCAAAGGCAGGGATGGTCATCATTTCATAATGTATGTTATAATCTGGTGCTTTGAGCCTTAAATTAGGATGATCGCCTCTGCGAATATAGCTCGGATTACACAGCTCTGTTTCTGGTAACATATTCCATACGAAAGCTTTTTTCCAAATTTTTGTTCGTTGAAGCGGTGGATTGTCGGGAATATAAATACTGAAATATATTTATAATTTAGTCATAGTTATTTATTATTTTATTCTGTTTTTTGAACTTACTCTCTATGGATCACATATGGTCTGAAATAAACAGTTTTTATTTTCATTTTATTTTATTATTTATACGGGTAAATATACCTATTTCTAAATAAAATTGTTAAGTACATGTAATGAATAAACTTTTTCTTAATTGAATTCCATCTCTGATAATAAGGCACAAGCACAACGCGTCATTGCACTAATAGTTGTATTCTGACGATTGAAATACCAATAGTCTTATAGTAATCTTGGTTGAGGGACCCCAGGTATCCGCCTATAAGGGCCCGCTTGTTACGTAGATATAATATTGTTTCGTAGCTGACTAAACATTACAAACGATGCATTGCCTTAACTGGCCCAAACCGCTAAATATGGTTTGAAAGTCAAAGGCAATAATCCGAATAATTAATTTGCATGAGAAAACGTAAAATGCTGCAGATAGACAATGCAGACACTTGACAATTCCATCTATAGTTCTTTGACGACCGTTTGCACGTAATAGCAAAGTTTATATTCGAAAACACGGATCCCATCGATTCGTGGCCTGAATATGCATGATGGCGTCCAGCCACACTATTCTATAACTTGTTTTAAGCTCACCTCAACGCTCACCCACAAATATATCTTGACGCCGGGATTCGTAGTAACTAAGCGTCGGTAGAGGTCGCGTTTTGTTAGGCGTGACGGGCGTGGGGTGAGGCGCATTGAGCGCGTAAAGAATAACAGCCCTGGCGACGTTATAATATGCATTGCGACCGGGCGGTCTGTCCGTTTTCATTACGGTTTTCTGGCGTAGGTAGATGACCTGTACTACGTTTCTCATCTATCTGGATCCTGCTTTTCATCATCCTAGCTTTATTCCTGGTTTTGCCCCAAAGGGGCCCGGGGTCCGCTTTGACAGCTAATCCCAAGATTTGGCATAGGCACTAGTTTTACGAAAGCGACTGCCATCTGACCTTCCAACCCAGAGGGAAAACTAAACCTTATTGGGATTAGATCGGTTTCCTGACTATATTTTTCTTCGCCGAAAAGCTAATCATTTCATGTATATTTCACCGACTTTAAAAAAGGAGGAGGTTATATGTTCCACTGTAGGTATTTTTTGATATTTTTTTTATTTATGTTCGCCGATTTCAATTGTGGACCGATTTCCAAAATTCTTTTTTTGTTCGAAAGAGTATACTCCTGAGGTGAGCCCATTGTCACCAAGTCAGGATCTGATGATGGGATCTCAGGGAAATCGATTGAGCGCGGCCGCGGCGTTTTTGCTGATGTCATTACAGGGGAGACAGACTCCTTAGAGATTGTCTCCCAGCAGTTTTGGAATCCAGAGGACAAGCCTAACAACATAGGCACTAAAATATGGAGCCGGTATCCGAAAGTGAAGTATTTGTTCGACGGAATCCCCTAACAACACGCACTATTAGGGTTCTCCGCAATGTTTTATTTACAAGCTTTCTTTTAGTTTCACCATTTCCAGTATAATAAGTTTGTAATCATCACAAGTTTTTTTTACAAGCTTTTTATTTAACTTGCACTGTTCGTATGTAAGTATATAAATATGTAAGTATATAAATATATAAGTAAGTTGTCCGTCAGAATTTGCTATCCATTTTTCAGTCACGTCACGTGCCGTTATCCGATTATAGATTGGATGACAATTCAATATTATGGTACCATCAAGCTGCTTTGATGATGGAGACAAGAAGAGTTTAACAAACGTAACCCCGTTGAGTTTGGGCTCGTTGGAATCGTCTCTATGACTAGTTGATGACGGCAATAAAATAATGTTCCAAAAATTGAATTTTTGACAGAAACTTATTTAGATTGCAGTCACAGCCCAATTATGACCCATTTCCTCTTGTCCGGATAGAATTAAATACCTATTTCATAGACGTTTTGCCTTAATAAAGCCGGCAGCTTTAGTAAAACAACACATACACAGCCCACGACTGGGATCGTAAGACTCCATTTAGATTAGTCGATTAACGCATACTTACTTGTATAATACAAGTGTCACTTTTAGCAGGGAATTCTTCCCTTACTGTGCAAATGCACTGCGTTTCCTTCGTCTTTAATTGTACCATTTGTAAATGTGTTATCTGTTGTCTGTATACTTTAAACCCTTGTCTTGTTTTCAAGAAACGTTTGATATACATACGAGTACATACAATAATCGTCTCAACAAAATCATTGCAAAAAGTTCAAAAATCTGTATCCGAACTACGGAAACCCAACTAAAAAGAAAAATGTTTTCATACAAAAAGCGGACTTTGTCCCCCGGAGCATAATTTTGAATCGATTGATACCTCATTCATCAAAATTGGTTCAGTATGTTAAACACAGTGGAACATACGTAAATACAAACATAGACTGCTAAAAACATATATTATATCCCTTCCGGGTCTGTCGGAGTCTGGCAAAAATAAATACTAGGCAGTAACTTGGTTTCAATTGTAAAATAACTTTGTTATGACACTTATGACGCAGCGTCTCAGCGTTCCTAAGTCTAGTACCTGACGTAATCCAGGCACAGTTATTCGGTGACTTGACTGCAAATGCTCACAACCTTAGCAAAGTGCTCGGATCGGCATCTGGCAAATACCAAGCCTTATGTAATATCTGCAGCCCGCAAGTATTGCGGAGACCCGCAAAGTTCAAGGATAATCCGCGGGGTAATGTTGCGTGAATTAGCGATTTTGGTGAAGAGTTTTACCTAAAGAATGTAAGTCACGATCTCACAATGGTTACGCAGTTATGAAGTAGATTGTTTCTCTACAAGGCTTGTATTGTCATTGATATTTACTGATCTACATGTTTGTGTTTAGGATTATGACTTCGTAGGAAGACATGTTTCCAGTGGGTTAATAGTCCTCATCTACGAGTATAGTACAAAGGTAGTGTTTGTGACTTTAAAGTTTCTATGTTACGGAATATATTTTGAACTTAGCATCCGATTTAAAAATAACTTTCGCCAGTATTTACAATAAACCTTTCGGGGTAGATATAGGCTATATTTTATTCTGCTACTCCACCTGGGTTATCTTTAGAACGCGGGTGGAACCGCGCGCGCAGTTTGTGAGAAAATATACAGTTCGCAGCTTTTTCTTGGGAAGGGTGAATGCACCCATATAGATACACTTTTCTATACTGTTGAATGGAAAGCCAGTCCATTGCCTTCAGTTTCACAACAGTCCAACGACACTATTATCTATCTCATATCAATTATTTCACAAAGTGCAACACTTTGTTGTAAGTTGCAACCTTGTGTAACATCCGTGATTCAGATAATCCGACTAGTTCTAACACGTCGAGGTTTAAACACGCCCATATACACCCACTTATATGTTCCAAATTAGCTGGCTTTCAAAAATGACGTGTTCGGATGATACGGTCCTCTGTATGGTAATGCTACATCTGTGGGCCTATTTTCGACACGCGCCGAAAACAAATGGCTACGAGGACGCTCACTTGCGTCTGTTACATATTCGATCAGTAACTAATATGTAAATTGGACCTCCCATGCAGCATTTTATTGTGCTGCAAATGGTCGATGATACTTTATTTGCCGAATACCTATATCTTTTGCAGATTGCTTTTCTTTGATGCAATAGAGTTCTTTCTATAAAAGTTCAAGTTACCTATGTGGATAAAGAAATGTTTAGGCTTTCGCCTGCCGACTTGGTTGGACCCTATAGGTATTTCTGCTTGTCGATCACGTAACACAATGTACGCGCGTCAGGTAGATCTAAATGTCACTTTTTGTATGGGAAAATGACAGTTGAGTTGACACGTTCGTCTAAAAAATTACGTGATCACACTGGTCACTCCTCAGATTTCTGTCAAACCGCCTCGCAGGAAAACGCCTGAGAAGTGTGATAGACGGACAAACACCAAGGTGATTACATAAGTTTTCCGATTTAATCTAATAATTAAAAAAAAAAGGTTGTCTATAAAGTCGGTTTACAGCCGATAACTTTACGTGATAACGTCATAAAGCCGAACGCTCGGCTCAGGCGGAACGGAACAATGAATCATACTTTTTCGTGCGTGCTGCCGGTGTTCATCGATTTATAAGACGTTATCACGTCAACAAAATGCAATGCCATAATAATTCTCAATAACTAGACCAGCTAAAGACGAGACCAATTACGCACCATATAAGATTGTATCCTTTGCTCGTTGTAGCTTGTATCTATGCAAACTGGCATCAACCTATATCGTGTCGCTAGGTTCTCTAGTTTCTGCATATTCAGCACATACTGTAGGTATACAAGATGGCGCTGGCGCTTGGGTGTCGTTTGCCACGCACATGCCGCCCGTGCCAAATAAATACAATGGCTCTGACGCCAGGGTTGGCAAAAAACCTGGAAAATGTTGACAAATATCTTTACTCAGTTATGAATGTTATGATGATGGCTCAAACTATGGGTAACTGAAGACAAATTGGCTTGTTGATTATTTATCATTCTGAGGCTCTAGCTACTAACTTATCGTCAATTTCTATTGCACTTATCTAAGGCTTTTCTTCGGAAAACAAAAGAATGGTCAAGTGTATTTTCTTATACACTCAGAAATCGGGGTACCCGTAGAAATCTTATATCTCCTTGCTCTTTAACGCAATGGCGGCAAATCGGAAGACAAAAATGTTTAAGCATATTTTCTTATAGGGGAGGGTGGGGCAAAGCGGTGAATCTAAGAAATAAAGGGATATCGTATATGTTTTTTTACATAAATCATATTGTCTTTAGTTATATGATCATTTTTTTTTAAGTGGGTTCTTTCCCGCTATGCCCCGTATATTGGGGCAAAGTGACCAAAATATTAGTGACAAGTTGACAACCCTACTATTACATACAACTGCGTTGCATATACGCGCCAATCGATGCGTGCTGCACTGGACATCCGGTAAGCCGTGTACGGATAATTACAAACCGGGTATATTGGGGCCCGGTTATTGGATGCAGTCAAATTGTATTGACCCAATGAAATGGGGCTAATTAAATATTGAAGTCGGTTAAAACATAGTCCTAATAGTGAACTTGTGAGTTGTGCTGGATTATGTTTCTGCAACTCGCTCGACGTCATGGTTGGTTGGATGGAAGCTACCTTTTGCCTTGACATTAATCAGTTGTGACTATATTTGAATCATATGTAACTTGACATTTTATTACAATTCAATATTCTATTTGACGATCATAATATAAATTCATATAGGTTAAGCTAGCTTTAATTTACATTGTAATTGTATATTATGAAATGAAAAATCTAAATCTACAAGTTACAATTTTACAACACTGGTCTAATGGCCAGTCGTCTTTGTTCAAGTGGCTGTGTGTTGCCTGTTTATAGGTACTTGTAGAGTTATAACTTGGAGCTTCGTGAAAGGGGCCGCTGGTAATTACTATAGTGACCTCTGAGATCGGAAATATTTTGCATGGTATTGTGCCACCACAGGGGCAGAGCTATAGTTAACATCTCAGCGACAACCCTAATCTTACACACCATTGCGAGTTGCGTATAGGCGCATACCAATCGATGCGAGCCGCACCGGACATCCGGTAAACCGTGTACGGATAATTACTAACCGGGAATATTGGAGCCCGGTTATTGAATGCAATCAACGTGTTTTGAACTAATGAAACGAAGGTGTGTAAGTGACAGGGTTAGTTAGTTTCATTGTCGAATTGCTTCAATTTTGCGTTGTATTCGCATTACAATATGTATGGCGCGCTCTGTACATGTACAGTCAAGTGTAAAAATATGGGTGTGACAGAAATGTAAATAAAAGCGAATTATAGTAATTATGATATCAACATATTATTTGTAATATTTATTACCACGTGTATGGATTGAGAATAAAAAGCTGAAACATTGTAGTATTTACTTACTTACCCCTTTATTCGTGTACCCTGTACCCGATTTAGACAATTCGTTACTACTATGTTGATTAGGCAAGGGAAATATAAAGTATTTGTTATAATAAAAATCATAGAATTATTGTAACAACTCTTTTATTGGCCAAAATACCAGTAAAAACCTTCAAACCATAAGTATTCGTTTCTTTATCATTAAATTATCCATAAGTTAATTAATTCACTTATAACGTGTCTAATAATCAAAGCATCAATAATAATTCAAGCATATAATGGAGTTGAAATACACAGCAATATCACAAAGTACATAATTAATACCAAGGGTTACTTAACTGACTGGACTTCCCAGGAGATGTTCACCATGGAACAGCAGTGACAATAATGAATTAGAATCGGCCGGTCGAACCCTTTTATACCTGATTCTAGGTGTTCGACCACGCCACCTCTGTTCGATAAACACGTGACGTCATGGATAGTTTAGTCAGTCATTTCAATCACTTAATCAATAAATTCTTACTAGTATTCATTTAAAATATACACAAACATATTAAAACCATTATAAATAGGCACCATGAACATTACATACTGATATTAATTTTAATTTTAGCATTGGCAATATTATTAGTAAGTCAACGATTATACACTTACCCGACATATTTTCATTGAAGTGTCAAATCAGTATCCAATAGTCTGGTGACACAGAAAAGTGACAAACTAATCAATAAAGAAGGTTAATTCGCGACTTAACTTAAATTACTGGTAAGCTTATGTGCTATATTACATAATAATCTAACAGGTGCATACAACTTACTCATATATATGTCCCATCGCTGTTATGTCAGAGAATGAAGGTTTCGGTACATATTTCTGAAGGGATTAAATCGATAAATATTTTTGCTCTTGACTGTAGCAGAAGTTCGAAATTTTGCATACATATATGTACAATCAATTGTACAATAGCCGAATAACAATGCAACATTGTCGTAGAGGTGGTCTGATGACAGTGATGACGGAGCCAAAGGCATAGGCAATTAAAATAGGTAGGCTGTTGAACATTTCTTGGAAGTTCCTTGCAAGATGCTCTTGGTGATAAACAAACAAAATACATACAACATATCAAAACAACTTAGCAAACTAACAATGCACGGTAGTGTAACAGCCAAGTTCTCACAATGCAAACATTCTGTACGGCTCTTACTCGGGAACTAAGTGCATCACAACATTGTCTTAACTCGGTCTGATATTAAACCTGCACCGCAGATTCTGGAGCAGTCACGTTTTGACGTGAGTGCGGAACTTGCCCCGGTTTTAATGATCCTTATTAAGTTTCATGGGCATAGCTGTATAAGCGTTCAAAGTTTTGCTTGCAGTTCGCAAGTTGGTATCATCGTAAAATTTCGCAGTAAACTTTAATACCGTCTGGCGCTTTGTCCGCCATATCGTTGTCTTTATTGCCTGATTTGTTTTATAAAAGGTGTTAGTTAATGAGGATTTTCTGAAACATCGTGCACTTATGTCCCAACGAGTGTTCGAGTAGGTACGCAACTACTCTGCTCGCAATTTTTCACGGGTTATTTTAGCTTATTTTGTTTGAGAGCTAGACCTAGACAAACCTTGCAACAAAACAGACTTCCTCTGGCTAAGGACTCAAGTACTCAACACAACCCTAACATCACAAAAGCCGGCACCACACGCAACATAATCGACAGCCGCGTTCCATTATGTGGGTAGACGCAAATTAAATTACCGCAGTCACTCGCAGGCGACGCTGCTGACGGGAGCCGTGGTCGTTATGGTGAACGGAGCGTTTTGGAGTAATCTGAATGACTATGATTTCTACCTGGTCTATTGACGAAGTGCTTCTGATATTTTATCTGTTAACTCATTCACTGCCATGTTGCGCGTAGCGGTACGCCGTACTCGTAGTACGTAGCAGCTTAACACTTTCACTGCTAGGAACCCACCCAGCGGGCGCCTACGCCGTAGGCGCATTTCGCTACTTAGCGGGAAACCACGGGATCGGCAACGAGCGTAGCGCGTAGGTACCCTTTCGTGGCACTGAATTCATAGCCAATGCCCGATATATTATGATTTATGCCTCTACGATCGGTATTGGTTGTAAAGCGGAAAAATGTGGCTACGGCGTAGCACACGTAGCGTTGCTTGGTCTCAAATGGGTTAAACTTTATATATAGTGAAAAGCGCCTGTAGCGCTCTGACGCATGTGTTTCGTGATTGGCGCTGAATGGGTTAATAACAACTGAGTAAAGGCAGTGTAAACCAATCCAATTAATAAAAACCGGTCAAGTGCGAGTCTGTCTCGCGCACTGAGGGTTCCGTTCAAACTTTCACCACGCTTTATTAAGAAAAAATGTATTTTGGTTTTTCAGAGAGAGAGACCTATTTTTCAAGTGAACCAGTTTCGATAATTCTTTTTTTTATATGCTAGTAAGTACTTTCAGAATACTTTCATACAAATTAAAGCGAAAAAAAATCAACACAAAAGTATCAAAATACTAACATATTAAATATTTTTTGAAGAATAAAAAAAAATACACTTAGTCTTCTTGTTATACTTTTCCGGTAATATTTACGTTAATATTAATAATATGTATTATCTTCAAATTTTTCGTTCGGTAAACTTCGGAGATAAGGGGGGAGGAATAGTATTTTTTTCTACATTTTCCTTTGTAAATCAAAATTTTAACACAATAGAAAAAAAAACTGTTTTAGAATGTGCAATTCAAGCGCTTTCATATGATACCCCACTTGCCCCACTAACTAGATTTTACATTTTTGCCCCCCCTCTTATCCGTCATTTTTATAAAAATTAAAAATATATCTTAAGTTTTTTCATTTTCCATACACGTGGATTAGCTTTGTTTACAACTATTTCAAATTTCAAATTGATAGTATTAGTAGTTCCTGAGATATTTAACTTTGTGACAGACAGACAGACGAACAGAGTCGCACAACCATAAGGGTTCCGTTTTTACCTTAAGCCTCAAAACGTCAAAATCAACACGTCACTCGCATTTTCCGGCTCTGTTAGCGACAGACGAATTATCGACGGTAGCTACTCGTCCCAGATTCTTAATTTCGCTTAAGAAAAGCCTTAATACAGTTGAAAATTCTTGGTAGTTACCTCTTTTTGTGCACGGAAATTTCGTCCTTGCTACCGTGAATAAATCCATTGTTCCTTCCGAGCTAATGAATCGACTGAAACTGTTGACCAACAATCTTGTACAATCTATGGAATTTGAGTTCAGGGACTTGTGCTCAATTTACGCTGATTGACTCGTATCGAGTCAGTGAAGTAATTTATTCTTAGAACATTTTCACAGTATACCTACTAGTTGCACACACATCGTTAGTAATACCGGACGTGATGAGTGGCAAATAGCTTGCGTGATTTTGATGAGTTTCATACGAGTATGTAGCATACCTATACTTTTTGAGCAGTGAGTGTTTGCGTCTGAGGATTTACGTATGCAAATCCATGAAAGTGTACATTCATCGCCAACAAACTGCTTCGCAGTTTGGCGAATCTTTAGATTAAGTTGATAATAGTATATTACTGCAGATTTTATGCCTCGTCCTTCAAAACCATACTCATCCACGAAATGACATTCCTGCCGAGGCCTGTATACTGCTTTTCTCCAAATATGCGAGGAAATAAAACAAAATCTTAAAAGGTTATATTTATTAAGTCAGTTATACAATATTATGTTTACCTTTATTGCTAGGAAAATCTCATCTGGAGCTTCATTTAAGAATATTGTGATATCCTCATTGGTAAGAATCTTCGATTTCTTGCTTTTGAAACCGGATGATTTCCGTTTCAAAAATGACAATAAGTTCGCGTAGTTCTTAATGTTTATATTATATTTTAGTTGTATAGTACTTTTCAGCATTGAGTACATTGCCCACAGAGTAGAAGGTTTTTTATCTTTTGCAAGTTCGTTAAAATACGCCAAAATAACATTTTCCGACAACGAACTGGTATTTTTCTTCTTTCGCCAGGAATTGAAATTTGCGAACGTTCTTAAATATTTTTCTTCGGATTTAGGCGGAAGCAAGTTAGCTCTCGCCAACTTTGCCTCTGCTGCTAATTCTGGTGGTGTACCCATTGGGATATCTTCGTCACTATTTGTAGAACTCATTTTATTTTCGTAAAAATAACACGGCAGAAAATCTTTGACAAAATGAATTCCAGTTTCCCGCCTAATTTTTTTTTAAGGATATTAAAGTTTAAAGTATTGGGTCCGAATTGTATATTTGATTCCACATAAAACATAGCAATGAAAATAAATAAAAGAAAACTTATAGTATTAGTAAATATAAATATAGGCATTATTACATTTAGTTAAATCGACAATCCCTAAACGCATTAGACATTTAAAAAAACTATACATTTGTTACAAAATATTTATCAGTCCGAGAAAATAATTAAGTCTAAAAAAACTGTCTTATGATTTGGACACAATTATTATTCTATCTATGTCGGTTTTTGTACGTGACTATTGGACAATTGGCTGTATGGTGAATTTGTAGTCTTGCATGAAATTAAAAGTAAGTAACCTGCACAATAATATTTACTTCCCGGGCATGTCCGGGAAGTATTTCCATTTTTTTTAATTTATTATCTCATCAATGCATATAACGATAAACTTCGAGGTGTGTTTTTACTCCATTAATGGAAACATTTCCGAGTAAGTTGGAGAAAAATTGTTTTTTCACTTCTCATGCTCGCAAAGTTCGCCTTTGTGCTGGATGTATGCTGCACAAAATGCCACTTTTATGGTGACTGCTTTTATGAGCACAAAGTAAAATTGTTTTAAAGACTAAGATAATCGGGCCTAACAGCCACACACAATAAAACTTCGTAGAATAAGTAAACTTGTCATTTGATTTGATTAGCTTTAATAAATTTTACATTTGTGTTTTCCATGACTAAATTAATAAAACCGGATAAAATAGGAGTCAATTATTATTTTAAAACGTTAAATGACTTGGCACTATGAAGTACCTAAGTCTAATATCACCTGTCGAAAATTAAACATAAAAACTTATTTAAGTGACAGAATGAGCTAATATTTAATTTAATTTTGCAATTATTTGTTATTTTCTCGCAATCGAAGTGAAAATCAGTGTGTATACTCGCGCCTTTAACCCCTCGACTTAACTATCCACCCTTGCCGGTGGCTCGGGTGGATATAAACGTCTCGGGTTAAATGGTTCGTTTTATGCGCTTGTTGTACAATCTACTATTTTTTGTTTCCATATAAAAAAAACGCAGACGCCCTGCTTCTGCAGTACTGCTTTTCTCGCTTCATATTCATGCAAGGCGAATTTTGCTAGACATATGTAGCTAAGTAGTAAGGATACTTTTTTATTTCGTTTGATGTTTATTAGCAAATTTTTCCATATTATAATACTTAGGCTCGGTTGTTTCAAACCGACGGTAATCGTAAGTAACGTTCGCTAAAATTTGTTCTCCCTATGTCACCAAGTTGACAATTGTCACCTAACATTCGGCGTAAATTTCTAAAGATTATTTTTGGTCATAGCCCCATCAATGTACGGCCAATTCGCCTGATTGTATGGAGTTTCACAGTTGCCTATGAGATGACTACTGCCGGCATATTTAGCGTTTACCGGGCTGTAAAGTGTGGTTCAATCCTTATAAAGCGATGTTAACAATGTGTGTTTGTTTGTTGCAGCCATGAGCCAGAGGGAGGCGGGCGCGGCGAGGGCCCGCTAGCGCGCGCGATGCAGGCCGCGGCGGGCGGCTCGCCCAAGCGGCAGCCTACTCCTCAGGCGCAGCATGGTACGTACTTCATACTCTAGGCTCACTATAGCCTTAACTTATCTGACGTGATGCTCTGACGCTCTCTGACGCGTGACTCAAGAGGAGCTGGCACCTCAGGTGCAGCATGGTATGAACCTCATACTTTTGTGCTCACTAGAACGATTGCAGGACTAGCTGTGCCATGACCCTCGTATTCTACACATTAGAGATGATCTGATGATGGAGTCAGAAGGTGGCCAAGCAACTCTCCTAAACTACAAAATGACCCTTCGTGCTTGGGCACATTGGAACCCTCTCAACGAGTAGTTGATCAGTTGTTGCCAAAAAAGTACAGTCGGCAATAAAGGCTTGTGTCAAAAGTTCAACTATTTAACAAAACCCTATTCGATAGCATATCAACGATGAAATACTTGTTTCGGTTTCTAATTTGTGTTGTATTATAATTAAATAATACGCCAATTAACAAGAAAACATACGTAAATTTAATTCGTAATACACCAGTAAGTATATCTTGTGTGCCGACTGCAATGACAGTTCGTAACCAAGACATCAGCGCCACCAGTGGCCGTATACAGTACTAACACAAACTATATAATAGACAATATTGAATTCGGCCTATTCAAACTTTTATTTCAATACTCCCACTAAATTTGACATGTATTTTATTAGAATTCAATATCATTCATTTACCTATTATATTTCATACAGCAACCATAATAAACATAAAACATCATTAACTTTAACAGAACAGCTTCTTGACTACAATTAATTACAATACTGAAAGTATCTGGTCTCTAAGGTTTGCAAATTGAACTGCAGGCAAAGCCTTTGTAAATATGTCAGCAAGCTGTTCCGAACTTGGCACATATTTAATTACAAACAACTTTTGTTGGACCTTCTCACGAATAAAATTAAATTTCACATCAATATGTTTACTTTTCCTGTGAAAGACTGGATTATTTATTAGCTTAATAGCACTTTGGTTGTCAATACACAAAGTTGTACAATTGTGCTCAATCTCAATATCTTTGAAAAATTGCCTCAACCATAAAAGATTTTTGGCTGCCTCACAACTTGCCATAAATTCAGCCTCACACGTTGACAAGGCGACACATGGCTGTTTCTGACTTGCCCAAGAAATAGGACCTCCATTCAACATAAACAGGTAACCTGTTGTTGACTTTCTTGTGTCCAAATCCCCTGCAAAATAAAAGAAGTCCTCTTGAAGCTGTTCTATCTCTACCTGTTCTGCTCTTCCTACCTCTACCGGTTCTATCCTTTCTATTCCTGCTGTCCCTGCTTGTTGTGTTACACTTTTATTCTGTTCCCCATAGCTAAGTGTAACTTCAACTTCATTACTTTGAATAGGTAGTGAGCTTTGTTCATCAAAAACAACATTTCTTGACACTGTCACTCTTCTGGTTTCTGGATCATACATCCTGTAATTTGTATGATCATATCCTACCAACATCAGTTTCCGGCTTTTACTCTCCAACTTTGTTCTTAGTTCCTTTGGTACATGGACATAACCTATACACCCAAATACTCTAACATGATCTAAACTGGGTTTAGTACTGGTCCACAGTTCATAAGGTGTCATATTTGGTGTTTGGCTTGAAGATGTTCGATTTAACAGATAAACCGCACAGCTAACTGCTTCTGCCCACATATTGAGGGGTACATTTCGAGCATACAACATGGATCGAGCACTTTCCATGATCGTTCTCATCTCACGTTCTGCTCGACCATTTTCCTCGGGTGTGTATGGTGCAGTTAACTCATGAGAGATGCCTTCACTGTCAAGATAATCTTTAAATAGTTTGTTTTTGTATTCACCTCCATTATCCGAGTGCAACACATGAACAGTATGCAAGAACTTGTTCTTAATTATGGCATTATATTTCTTAAAATATTCTAATGTGTCACTTTTGTTCTTAAGAAAGTACAAATGTCTATAGGCTGTGGCACCATCTTTGAAAATAACAAAATATTTCATACCTTGTACTGAGGGCACGCTCATGGGCCCACAGAGGTCACTATATACCACGTCACCTGGCTGCAGTGGACCTCTGCCAGACTTCTGGAATGGTCTCCGGGCTTGTTTTCCGTAGGCACACCCCTCACACACAAAACTGTCACAGTTTGTTAGGTCCACACCATTTATCACATTATTATTGCACATTTTCTGAATTTCTTTGACGTTTAAGTGTCCTAAACGCTCATCCAAGTCTTTAAGTCTGACTTTTGCACTAAATTGCACTGATTTAGAATTGTCTTCACTTTCAGTTCATACAAATTGTTACTTTGCAAGGAGGCGCACATTACAACTTCATTATTTTTGTAAATAAATGCTTCATTGTCCCGTTTCACTATTTCATAGCCTTGTCTAGTAACAACTCCTTCCGAGAATAGATTTCTTTTAAGTTTAGGCACATAGAGAACATCTTTCAAGATACTAGTCTCCCACTGACCGTCGACCCACTTCGAGATTAGAATATTTCCTTGACCTCCACAACTTCTTGGTTTCCAAGTTTCAAGGGAGTTCCGTTATATTTCTGCAGCTCTGTGAAATATTCTCTTTTATATGAAAGATGAGCTGAGGCGCCACTATCTAGTATCCACTTGTTGTCTTCATCTTGCTCTGTCCACTCGCAGTGTGCAACATTGAAGGCTAACATGTCTCTTTGTCCTTGACTTTTCTTTTGAGCACGACATTCCTTGGCAAAATGCCCTCGTTTACCACAGTTATAACATGGGTAGCGATGACCCTTGGTGCTCTTTGTTGTATTCTTCTTTTGGTTTTGTAGAAGTGGATACTTTCTTCTTTGTGGCTTGTTTAGCTACCAACAAAGCAGTTTCATTCTCTTCTTCTACACTCAAACTAGCCTCTTCATCTAATAATCGTGCAGTCAAATTAACTATAGTTTGACTGCTTGTCTCGAGTGGCATCCATGCCTGGCGGAGGGATCTGTACTTAGGAGGCAGTGTACTGAGAATCTTAGTCATGATTGCTGTGTCACTGATCTTTTCTCCACTTTCCTTAAGTTGTTTCGCCAAACTTTCAACTTTCGCTATATGCTAAGCAATACTGTCAGATGACGACATTGTATACTTGTAAAATCGCTCATGGATCATCATTTTAGTAAGCTCAGACTTCTGCTCGTAGATGGATTTGAGTTTGGTTATCATCTCCAACGCTGTCTCGCAATTCTCGATGAGGGCAACTTGACTTAATTGCATGGCAGACGTCATGGTAAACATCGCCATTCCGTCGTCTTTGTTCCATTGTGCGGCATTCGAGTCCGTCTTGGTTTCGTTGATATTCAACCCCTTTGCACGTAATGCACACTTAATTTGGAATTTCCACTGCTTAAAATTAGTTCCGTCGAATTTGTCCACTTTACCGGTAACCTCCATTTTTAGGTTATGAAAAAAAAATGGCTTCCCGTGTAAGTTTACTCGTTAATCGCGGATACACTACACACTACTTTACTGTCTTTCTTTGTTAATCCATCACTCGCGAGGGCGCTGGGCCCATAACCAATTAAATAATACGCCAATTAACAAGAAAACATACGTAAATTTAATTCGTAATACACCAGTAAGTATATCTTGTGTGCCGACTGCAATGACAGTTCGTAACCAAGACATCAGCGCCACCAGTGGCCGTATACAGTACTAACACAAACTATATAATAGACAATATTGAATTCGGCCTATTCAAACTTTTATTTCAATAGTATTTATATCCAGTAGCGTCTAAAAATTATTAAAAATCGAATACATACATTCCTAAATCTCTTTTGCCTCCATGGAGGTATCCATTTGTCAATAAAGTTAGTTCTTCTAAATTAAAACACTATAGTTATGTATTCAATTTGTTCAAACTAATAATGTCATTAATTTCATAAGTGCACACCTATTTAAGGAATTTAATCGATTGTAGACTATAAACCAGATCTAAACCCATCTCAAAGTAAAAAGGGTGTAACAATATATAAACATCTTACATTGTTAACACACTTCTCTGATCATATACGTGGGAGTACAAGTGAGCTCTAAAATCAATCGTATGCAATATACAACCCACGACTTACATTCAAGTCGCGTTCATTCACAACTGCGCTCAATGAAATTCGTACATGTTAAGGTGGAACTGTTGAATAACGATCTGGTTGAAATGCGTTTTTTAACATTTGTTGTTTGAGGTTAGAGATTTTTTATAGAGCCAAAGGGCACTACAACGATCTGTAATTTACCGTAGTTTAAGTAGGTTATAATATGCGGAAAGTTTTTCCACCATGCAACATAAGTTCACATCGAAACACGACAACTTAGCGATCCATATTTTTAAGAAGAGATACTCGTACCACTACAATTACTACTTTTGACTCCTTTAATGTGGACTTTTAGAAATACTCATTGTTTGGAATTACCTCAACTATACTCGTCAATTTTAAGACTTATAACATTTTTTTTAAATGCACTCAGTTGGGTAAAGCCGTTTGGGAGCTATGCCACCGACAGACACACTGATCCACAGATAGATTTGTTAAATAGAAGTGTTAACCCCCTCGTTTTCGTCGCGCGTTAAAAAGTTAACTACGTTGTTTTGGCATATTCTTTACTGTAGATTCAGTAATATTGTTATTTATTAAAAACAATTTTTTTACATGATTATAGATATATTGTGCTCCACAAAACTAAACTGTTCAGTTTGACTGTGGAATTGTCATACTTTCCTTACAGTTGCCGTAAGTAAAGTATGTCAATTCCGTAACCGTCCACTCTCGTCAAAAGAAGCCCACTTTGCACTAACGTTACGACCGACCCCGCAAACGGCGTCATTTTCAAATAAAGCCCAGTCGTTGACCCGTCCTATTACGCGTCCCACCCAATTACCGGCTCCCGAGGGACGTCATCTACCAATCAATACGGCTAACTAGACGTGTGCCTATTTATTTGATCAGTCCATAGTGTACATGATGATGTTGATCATGTTGTGAAGGGACGCCTGGGCGAAAACAGGCGGGCTGTCGATTGTTTGTCGCGTTCATTCAGCCCCATTCCGATTCAGAGCCCCATTCAGAGGGTTGGAGCCTCAGGTTACTGTCCCGGCGGCGTTCCCACATTAATCTCTTCAGTTCTTCTCTTTTTCCTGCAGAATAGAAGGTCGGACATCTTTAAGGTCGACATCCCTCAATAGTGTATAGTGTTTCATCATTCTATGATCTCAGATTCTGTGATTGCCATCCTCCTTGCGTTTTCCTGGTTATACCTTAAAGGAGCCCGGGTTCCGGTTTGACACCCGATCCCAAGAATTAGCATGGGCACTGGTGTTTACGAAAGATACACTGAGAGAAAAACTAACTAAAATAGAGTAATTATAAGTAAAATATTACTTAATCCGAGGACGAGAAAGGTGTTCTAATAGCAACAAGTTGACTTTAGTAAATTCTATTAGTAGATTTTACATGTGTTATATTTGTAATACCAAGCGTGCAAGAGTAATATCCGAAACGATGACGTCATAGATAAACACAAACTGTTTTGTAATTACAAGTTTGCATTTGTGATTCCCACAACTACAAGCTTTGTAATTCCGACAGTGCTTTAGCAATATCGGAGGTGATGACGTCACGGGTAAAAACTAACTACTTTGTTATTCTCACAGTGCTTTAGTAATATCGGAGGTGATGACGTCACGGGTGAAAACTAACTACTTTGTAATTCTGACAGTGCTTTAGTAATATCGGAGGTGATGACGTCACGTGTGAAAACTAACTACTTTGTAATTCCAACAGTGCTGTAGCAATATCGGGGATGATGACGTCACGGGTGAAGACTGACGACT
Source organism: Epinotia brunnichana (assembly GCA_963854355.1). Classification (NCBI taxonomy): domain Eukaryota; kingdom Metazoa; phylum Arthropoda; class Insecta; order Lepidoptera; family Tortricidae; genus Epinotia; species Epinotia brunnichana. The sequence continues at coordinate 10,725,589 of OY977956.1, forward strand.
TTGTAATTCCAACAGTGCTTTAGTAATATCGGAGGTGATGACGTCACGGGTGAAAACTAACGACTTTGTAATTCCAACAGTGCTTTAGCAATATCGGGGGTGATGCACAGTAGGTCTTACTAAATGTTTTGCAATTCCGAACTAACCACTTTGTAATTTCGATAGTGCTTTAGCAATATCGGAGGTGATGGCACCATAGGTTTTACTAACTGTTTTGCAATCCCGAGCTGGCTATTGTTATTCCAGAGGACGTCATAAACGTCACAGGCAAAAACTGAACTTTTTGTAACTCCCAGCAATTAGGCGGATGCGGTTATACGGTAGAAAGAGATGGATAATATATCCATCTCATTCCAGCGTTTAACCGCGTCCCGCTCAGCACCAACGTTGGCGTTTGGCATCAACGTATGGAGCCGGCCTTATCTTTGTCATTTAGAAGTTGATGACACCGTATAGGTCATAAATCATTACCTATCTCGAAGTACGATCTTTCAGAGTACCAACACACAGTAATTCTCGATCATAGGTCGATATAAGTGATGACTCATGAGCTAATAATGTCGTCACCTGCAAGATGGCAAAGAAAAACGCTTGGAATTAGTTTAGTTTTTACCCATACAAACATTATTATATAACGAATGTAAATGTATGATGTTATCACCTCCACAATGACCCAGAGCGGGTGTCTTATTATTAAATCAATAAGATATTTTGATATAAAAGGCAAATTGGTACTGTTTTTGAAATCTTCCGATCTGTTATTTTATCTTATTGATCTATATAAAACATTAAGTTTTAGTGGTTAAGGTGAATTGTATTTAAAACTGGTACTAATGTCATTAATCATTTATTGGTAATAAACATTATTCAATAATTATAGTGTCTATCCAATTACCTATATTACCTATATCTATCCAATTGGTTAGAGGTGACTGCGCTTTTGAAACAGTTGAAGAAGCAGATGATGACCGGGAACGAGAGGAACCTTCAATTATCCCTTTTTCTCTTAACTGTCTTCGCCTGTTATATATGCATAACGTAATAACTTTCCAGAAGCATTGCGTGCTGTATTTCGCACTAATGTAGATATATGTATGGTGTGTAGACATTCCCAGTAGCTACAAAACAACACTCAGAATGTATACATGTGGTCAATGTAAACTTATATTCAATTCGATCATCTTCACACTCTGTGTTTCGCATCAAAAGATATTGTACATTTTAATTGTTGCAGCAGACTCTTGTGCCCAATCCAGGAGCAGTTTTTTTAGAAATTATAATAATTGGATATTTTTTGAAAAGAGGACTGATCACTTATTCACAAGTAGGTTCCTCTGAGATTCTTCTAAAATGCCTTATTTTTGCCCTAGCAAAATAGCTCTTCCGTCGTTAGTGCATTTCAATGTCTGCAGCACCTGGAACAGAATGGATAAAATAAACAAATAAATAAAGTACATACAAGGCACATAAAACTGATAAAAATAATTATACTAACATAACCAGGCATTAGTAAGTAATAAAAACAAGAACTTACGCTTGCTGTTCTGTTATGAAATCCAGTGTATTCAGACTCCAAGGATTTTAATTCAGTTTTCCAGTTCTCTAGCTTTGCTTTGAATCGAACTCTATCTCCAGCTATTGGAACAAGTTGATTGATTTCATCATTTCCTAAGAGTCTTAGTATGCCAGCATCGTCTTTTTCTTCTAAAACAATACAGAATATTATGTATTAACTAAATATCTACCAGCTATCAAACGCTTCAAACGGATTATAAAGGTACAAGTTCGTACGTCGCCTGCTGCTGCTGTCTGCGGTCGGCTATATGATCTTGTACCTTAAGGTACTGACCATAGCTCGGGCCCAAGACGCGCGTTCCGGGCGCTGCGTATTTAACGCTAAAAAGAGCGGAGGGCGCACTTACATACATGAATTACATGATACATGGAAAACGGAGAAACGGATCACGAAGTCACGATGGAAAACGGCAGAAGAGTCGTGACGACGACGCGTCCTCATCCTTCGTCTTTTCTGTCTTGCCTGAACGAGTATATGTACCTTCATAAATTATCTAATCTAACACTATCCTCAACGAACAAGCTATATTTTTTACCTAGTAGGTATAGTAAAATATTTCTTTAAACTCACTGTTGAAACCGTCGGTGTACTCCGCGAGGCCCCAACTACAGAGAAGATTTCTCGTGGATTGTCCATTTTAACAGCTGGATTTTTTTCTTGCTGCACACTGCACTTGATGCTGCACATGGCATAAAACACTTGATTTTTTTGAATGTTTTTACGCAATGCAAAACGACGACACTCCCAGTAGGAACGAAAGAACACCGCAAAATGGCGTCGAAGTCGCGTTCTCGCGTGGCGTGGGCTGGTGCCAACATTACAACACTGGGAATCACTACGGCATTTTGTTGAAAATATTTAAGTTGTACTTGAAACACTTGTATTTAGTAATTACAGGAAAAACTGTGTAGTCATAGACAGGGTAAGACCCCCAAAATAAAAACATTGAAATTTATTTTATTATAATTGAAAGTATTATAGTAGTTTATGTGAATGTACATAATGAAGGGCATTAAACACGAGTGTGGGCTTATGTAACGAGCCGAAGGAGAGTTTCATTCGGCTCGTTTCATAATAACATCACACGAGTGAGTTCAGGAGGAACATTTTGCTCTATTTTACGATAAAACGACAAAACCATATGCCTAACTTATTAGGGTGACTATGATTTGGGCCGATGTGACCATGTATGTATAGGTAAGAATGCAGTTTCGTAGCTAAGTCGGCAGAGTACTTATGTTACGTTACAACACAATCCGTTAGTATTTATAATATTACCTTTTGGTAGGAAATATTACCTAATCCTAATAAATGACGTCACAATTTCATGGAGTCATGAGCATACGACGTTATAATTGAAATGCCCTTTCATCCAACATTTGACAGCTGTCATCCCAGTTATATTTATGTCATCATTTGCTGTCAAATATTGGATGTAAGTGCATTTTCACTATAGAAAGCATGTATTAAAAAATATTAATAATAGCAAAAATATGTAGGAGCATGATGTTTTACGAGTTTATTCGTGAGTGTTATTGTGTTATACAAGAATAATTTATTTTGAATGTAGTAGAATAGGTACCTACCCTATTTCGATTATTTCTTACTGAAATTACATCATCATCATAATATTAGCCGAAAGACGTCCACCGCTGGACATAGGCCTCGCCCAAAGAGTGCCCAAGTGACCAGACCTACGCCTCCCGCCGCCAGCGGACTCCCGAGACCTTTACCAGGTCATCACTCACTGGTTTTACACAACTTTTTTTTTGTTGCTTTAATCGTGATTTCCGATTTTGTACTTGGCCACCCTAATTAAAACGAGATGCAATTCTCTGGTATGGGTTCTCAGTCGGTCATGCTTTTGTTATTTGAAGGAATATACCCCCGAGGTGGTCCCATTGTCACCAATTTAGGATCTGATGATGAGAACCCAGGGAAATTGAGGGCAACCCTCAAATTTTATAGGCACGCATGTAGTGATTTTGGTATTTTCTATTAAAACTCGTGTATTTACCCTCAGAAATCGCAATTTTGGATAAGTGAAACTGATGATGAAGACCACAGATGACTTATGGAACTACTCAAAGATGTGATGCATGTTCGCCGATTTCTCCGTCAATTGTGAACCGACTTCTAAAATTCTTTTAGTACTTTTTAGTACTTTAGTACACATCAAAATCACATAGAATACCATGAAAAACCAAATGTATCTGAACAACAATATTATACTTCAGACATTCCCGGTAACCAGGAAAATGAAAATTGTGTAGATGAAAATATTATACCAACCAGTCCTTCAGTATCAAACAATTCTGAAAAGTCGATTAATAGCCCTATGTTGAGAACTAAGAGAAAAATATAGATTCCTAGTTATTTAAGTGATTATATTTGTGAAAAGTAATTGTGTTTTTTTAAAATACTTTGATTTGGATAATATCTTTATATGCTACTGATCTTTAAGATTAAGTTACCATCATTGTCATTTTAATGTTCTATTCCACTAGTAATTCTTTATGAATTATCTTTCTAAAAGAAAAAGAGAACGTGTTGTGGCTGTATGATCTGTCCGGAGTTGAATAAATAAAGATAAGAGTTGCTTGTAGGCAACACCAGACAGCCCTGTTATGGCGCATGTCAAGTGTCCTACACGGCTCTCTAATTAATTAAATTGTGATTTTATTTATCATAAAACAACGTGTATCACAGTTTGTCAATATATTGCAAAATATCCGGCTAGTTCATTCGTTCAAAAACGCACACTACACGATTCTGCTTGATGGATGGTATTAGCGATACACAGCTATAAGATAGAGAGGCATAGGGATATGGATGAAGCAGAACTACCGTCTGGCCACCTTTTAATACTGACCCGATAAATAATTAGTGTTTAAAGAGCCGTTCAATACTGCTTTCCTACTAAGTATTGCAGATACTGACAAACCAGGATCATCAGTACATATTGAATCACCGTGTAATGGCCGCCAATTGGTACCAATACCCTATTACCGTTACAGATTAATAAACTCATTTGGTTATTTCAATCAAAATTAATCTCTTAAAAGAGAGAGTATTTTAGTGATTCCCACAGAAACGAACATAAACACAACAAATCCATTTACTAAATACCAGTAAACTTTGTAATATTAGCATATACTCAACTGGATTGTTTTTTTCAAATTCGTCAATGTAATTCCAGCGAACTTGTTTTGTTATTTCAATAAAAATAAAATGTAAACACAACACACACATTTTGCACATGGCAGCAACGTGGTTGTGTTGGCATTACAAAACTCGTTAGTGATTTCTACAGAAACGAATATAAACACAACAAATCTATTTAGTAAATACCAGTAAGATTTGTAATGTTAGCATATACTCAACTGGATTGTTTTTTCAAATGAGTCAATGTAATTCTAGCGAACTTGTTTTGTTATTTCAATAAAAATAAAATGTAAACACAACACACCCATTTTGCACATGGCAGTAACGTGGTTGTGTTGGCATTACAAAACGAGTGTAGTGATTCCTACAGAAACGAATATAAACACGACTCATCTATTTACTAAATACCAGTAAATTTTGTAATGTTAGCATTTAATCAATTGGTTTGTTTTTCAAATGAGTCAATGTAATTCCAGCGAACTTGTTTTGTTATTTCAATAAAAATAAAATGTATACACAACACACACATTTTGCACATGACAGTAACGTGGTTGTGTTGGCATTACAAAACGCATTTAGTGATTCCTACAGAAACGAATATAAACACAACACATCTTTTTACTAAATACCAGTAAACTTTGTAATGTTGGCATATACTCAACTGGATTGTTATTTCAAATGAGTCAATGTAATTCCAGCGAACTTGTTTTTTAAATATTGGCAAACTTTGTAATGCAGTCATTTACTAAAATCATAACTTGGAATCACAAATGGCTTTTCCAAAAATAGGTAATATAATTCGTAAAATTAAGAGAACAACAATAATAATTACAGTGATGAGTAATAAATAATGAACTTTTGTTTATGTTACATTTACCAAAGTCTATTTGTTGAAATCAGATTTAGTATTACTAGGCTGTTTGTAGAAATAGATAAATTCTATAAAAACCGTAAAACTTCTGTATTTAATAGTATAACTTCATTGTTTCCCCAATTACAAGTCTGTTTTTTAATTCCTGGTGTGGATTTTTTTCTCAGTGTAGTGCCACCTGACCTTCAAACCCAGATGGAAAACTAGACTGTTGGGATTGCACCTCGTTTCCTCGCGCCGCTTTCCTTCGCCGAACAGATACTGTCAAATGATAGTACATACGCTTTTTTTTTAACCCGTTACGATTTCCAGATTGAAAATCGCTTACCTTACCACTCGGCTACAGTAGCCCTCGGAGTTTGTGCCATTGACAATAAAAAAATGCAAACTCCACGGACACAACCATCAGCTAAAAACCATCTCTACAGACAAGAGTGAACTTACATATGTAAGCGAAATTTCAGGTCGATCGGCAGTATCTAAAGACTCCTCCATTAAAGTCTTTGTAACATATCGCGCGCGCCGCGGTTTAAAATATATCATAATATGATGTCCACTCCGAAGCTCCATTCTATGCACCGGTGAAAGATTTTTTGAGATCGGATAAGTATTTCTGGACTTCTGGCAATTACCCCTCACATATAAAGCTAAACCCTCATTAAGCTACACACTCAAAAACTCTACCTCTTTATGATAATAGTATAGAAATACTAATCTCTGTGATCAACTTCTGATATGATCGGCTCTAATTAACTTGTCCAAGATTCACGTGTCGTCTCTTCCAATTACTAGGGTCCCGCGGGACGGCGTCATATCCACCCGCCAATCAATAGGCATCTAAGCAGGTCTCGATCCGCCTACGGAACAGAGAGTTAGCTCTATACCGCCTGGTAATAATTCATTGCCAGCGACTTCGTACGCGTAAATAACGCCTTTAAGTGTAGTGTAGGTATTCCTAAGTGGCCTAGGTATTTTCATCTACTACAGTAGACGGCAAACTTCGTGCGCAAATGAGGGGAAGTGGGGGGGCAGCTTGCACGTACAATTCGCCTTTGCGCAGGCAAGGTCATTTGCGTACGAAGTTTGCCGTCTACTGTACCGTCCAGTAGTTTTGCGTGAAATACTTAGTAGAGTCTGACCAGCGAGTCGTGACAGTAGCATTTTTATCAAATTATTTATATGGCAACAATTTTACCTATGAAATAAACTGTCAGTTATAAGTACTTATGACGGCTCCATACATTTCGTGTTACCAGCATGCGTTTTTTTTAATTTGCCGCCATTTTTCACTGTCACGACTCGCTGTTCAGACTCTAACAGACATCCAAAACTCCACCACTAGATAAGCAAGTTTTAGGTTTTTACCCGACTGCCGAAGGAGAGAGGGTTATGTTTTTCGAGCGTATGTATGTAAGTGTGTATGTAAGTATGTAAGTATGTATGTATGTATGTAAGTATGTATGTATGTATGTATGTGGGTATGTCTTATTTTTTGACACGCCCTGCAGCCTAAACCGTTTGACGGATTTTAACATGTGAGGTGTCGTTTGATTCCTCTTAATCGTGGGAGTGACATAGGCTATAATGTTTGCAAAAAAGCAGTTGGGTTTTTCGTAAAATGTTTTGTTTTTAAGACGAGCTTCTATTGCCAGCGGAACTATTTTGGACAGGTGACGATGGTTTTATTCCATGTAGATTATCTACCCATGCGCCTAGATTAGGCGTTCGTATCGCCGCTTTCCGTTTCCACCATCAGACCAGTTCAATGGTACCATAATAATATTCTATTGTATGCAACTCAATTGGATTGCAAGACTTGGTTTTAGGTTAAACTAAATAAAAGTTTGTAAAAATATCCGCGGCTCACTTTGCCGTATAAACGTACACTACAACACTACGCATATAGATGTAACTGATGTAAGTGTGTAGACAGCCTAAGAACACGAGACGATTACGAGTAATTTCATTCTGGAAATGTACTCAATTCCAAACATTGCCAATTAAATAGGTCTGTTTGTTTGTTATTCTGTGCCCAGAAGCTCGGCCGTAATGAGCCCGTCCCGACTACAAGCGGTAATCAACAATAATACTGAACTGACGATATTACTCGTATTATATTTGTATTGGGTGTGTTAGGGAGTTTTTAAATTTGATTTATTGGAGTCGGAGTTGTAGTCGGAATCAGAAGCCATCTAAAGGGCCATTTACATGGTGCAACAACTCGTCTGCGATTTTCATCACATTGCGGTGCTGCGGGTTATTAGCGAAATACGATGAATTCAATCAAACCCTGCAATGTAATAAAACTCGCATGCGAGTTGTTGCACCATGGCCATTTAAATGCGAGTGTGAGTGCCAAAATCGGACTACGGCGCTGAATTCAGGTTCGATATAACCCCGATTAAAAGATTCATCTGGTATTAATAAATATTTATTTATATACTTGCATACAAACAGTGCTAGTTAAATAAAAGCTTGTAAAAAAAAAAAATTACTCTCCATCTCCATGCAATGTAAATGATACATATTCATTTGTTCGTTAACCCACACGATACTAAATTAGCGAATCTCTCAGCTCATTGTCGACTTAATTAACAAACTTAGTATCTTCCTTTAAGCCGAGAAGTTAAGAGGTTTGCGTTAACCGACGATATACGACTCGCTTCGCAGGAACATTCCTTACAAAGCTAGTTTAATTATAGTGCCTATTCATATACTTATATATGAATAGGCACTATAATTAAACCATGAGCTGCGTAATGAGTTGCTTACAGCAAGATAGGAGTTATTGTGTTTCCCTCATTCTATTATTCCGTGGAATAAAATGGCTCTAGGGATGAATATATTTCTTCGTAGGTCTAGTTTTTCATCTGGATTGGAAGGTCAAGCCGTCGCTTTAGTAAAACTAGAACCTACGGTAAATCTTGACATTAAGTGCCAAAGCGGACAACGGGCTCCTATAGGGTACAATCAGGAAAAACAATGGATGATGTTGATTACGATATGAAAATATTTCCTGTGTTGATACTTTTATGTCATTGTTCTATACAGCAAATAAGAATAGCCCGAATAGCTGCTCGTATCTTTCCTATCGGTCGATATATTAGATTATTAACAGGGCAAATCCTCATCAGCCTTAAAAGTTGGCAACGCATGTCACAACCCAAAAGTCTCATCTCTTTAGGTCAGGCGGGATGCAAACATGCGGTGTGATGTGGCCAAATGCAAAATCGTGCATGCTAGGATTTAGTGAATTTGATATCAGAGTGTCGCCCTTGGTACGATACCAGTACGTCTGAGAGCGTCTACCGATCTAAATAGTGTAATTGAAGATTACAATACTCTCAAATTCTTCACTTATCTCATTTTTACTTCAGGAACGGCCCCGGCGGACCAGTCGACTCTAAAAGTCCACCTCCCCAACGGTGGCTTCAACGTCGTCCGGGCGTCGGCTGACGAGGACGTACGCTCAGTGCTACGACTGCTAGCGGCCAGGCTAGCGGCCGGCGAGCGGGTCTTCTCCTCGTGCTACGCGCTACGAGCACGGCGGCTCACTACCGGCAAGGTAGGCTACTTGCTACGAGCTCCTGGTGGTTAGCGAGTGGGCCGACGAGGATGTGACTTATACGCTACGGCTGCTAGTGGTCAGATTAGCGGCCGGTGAGCTGGTCTGCGCTAAGAGCGAGGAGGCTCACTATGGGCAGAATAGGCTACACTTCTACCAACTGCAAGCGGCCGGCGAGCGAGTCTTCGCGTCGTGCTACGCGCTACCAGCAAAGCGGCTCACTACCGGCTACACTTGCTAAGACCTGCTAGTAGTCGGCTTCCGAGAATGCTTGGTGTTACGGCTGCTAGCGATCGGTGAGCTAGTCTATGTGCCGAGCTACGCGCTGCGAGTGAGGCGGCTCGCTACCGGCAAGGTAGGCTACACTTACGAACTGCTAGTAGCGAATCCTCGTAGGCCGACGGATGTTCGGTGCTACGCCTGCTAGCCAGGCGGAAGTTCAATTTTTTTAAATCTTTTCAGCTTTGTTTCTTCATGATTACCTATTTATTTTGTTATGTTAACATAGTTTTTATGTATTAATGAACCTCCAGGTCTTTTGATTTATGTCTATTGGTACTCTTTGTGTACCCTTTATACGCGCAACTGCGCTCCCTACTGGTGTTCACGGAGGACCAGCGTCGGGTACTCTAGTAGCACCTGGCATTATGCTGAGTGTTCACCTTTTTCATTATAAGTTAATTGTAATCTTCTTTTTGTAATTGTATAATTGTGTAATTGTATAACTTATAGTGAAATATAGTAGATTGTACAACAAGTGTGTGGGCGACAGAATGTAGTTTGTGAAATGTAGGACCTACGGGTCACGAAGAGAAAGGGTGTTGTATAGTATGTGAACGATAAGGCCTACGGGTCACGAAGGGAAAGGACGTGTAACTATAATTCCTTCACATAAGGACGGCAATTGTGCCCAGATTAAGCTCCTAAAGCAAACGGCTCATATAAGAAGCGCGTGATTTATTTAGGACCTAAGTACAATAGGTACAGACGAAGAAAATAGCTTAAAGTAAAGATAAAAGTACCAGGTGCCTCCAGTAATTATTTCATAAAGATCGATAGGGGGAGAGCCCCTGATAAATGAGGGAGAGATAGCCAAATTATTTGTAAAGAAACCAACTTGAGACTATATCCAGATCTAGTCCGTCAACAAGGGACATCGGTAACTAGAGTTACATAAAATGTGAAATAAAAATGTACACAACGTATGCATAGAGATTATTGCTTATTATGGTGCAATAATGGTCAAGGTTCAGGTTGATTTCTCTGATTGGCTAAAAAGACGGGAGCAAAGTCAAACTTATGCTACCACGTTAATGTAAATGTGAAAATTGACGGTCTCACCCGGCCATAGCTTCGTAACCAGATGAGGTACGAAAGCAATTGAGGTATCGTTAGGAAGCTAAGGTAAATGCCCTTACGTATGTATAATCACTTTTGATAATTAATGTTAATTAAAGCCACTAGGGCCTGGCAAAGCCATTTCATGTTACCAAAGTTGGTAATTTTACGTAAATATCGACTTTCCCAATTTAAACGGGAAAAGCAGGAAAACTAGTAGATATTGTAATGTATAGCTCAGAAATAGTTCTTTTGAAGGAAAATATGTAAAAACCCTTAAGGTTTCCCTGAAAACCAGGAAAACGTAAAAACTAGCTTTTCCATAGTAAAAGTGGGCGAGGTCTTCAAAATTATATCCCCACCACTTTTAATGCCTTAGGGGTATAAAAGAGGCTATAATCGCCGGATAGAATTGTGTTCGCTCAGCCCCACCAGTGGGAGCTCCTAGGAAGAAGAAGAAAGGAAGAAGTAGGGAAATTGTGATAGGAAGTAGGAAATTGTGATAGGGAAAGTTTAACCAGTAGTTTGTGTCTCATTATTTTATTATACCGTTTCATTTATTTTTCGCCAAGTATTATTTTATCGTCACCCACACCCCATCCTTCAACAGTGCAGCTCAGTCTGCGGGATTAGTGCTCCCCTAGAGCACCTGCGCTATCAGAGCGCGTTACGGCCGTTTAAAAACACGCTGAGCGGTTCAACCGCCGCGGTTCACCCGCCGCGGTTGAAACGCGCGGTTCGCCCGCCGCGGTTTTTAAACGCCCCTTGTTAGGTGACTGTGAGGTCGCGAAGGTCAAACCCAGGCCTGTCGCACATCGACCACGTCGGCGCCACGCGTCGTCCACAAAGTGCATAAAACGCACCATTTTACTCGAGACGTTTATCCATCCGAGCGAGCTTGCGAGCGAGGATAGATATAAAGTCGAGTGTAAAATGGGTTTTATGGACGAGTTGTACACTCTACTTTTCACTTCGATTGCGAGGAAATGAAACAGCAACACGTAAAATAATAAATGAGACGAAATACAAATTATAAGTTTATTTCATGAAGTTTTATTGTGTACTTTGGCTGTTGGTATCTTTGCCTTGGTCTTAGAATACGAACGAAACGAAATAAAATAAAGAGGTTGTTGTATGAAGTTAAAGATGTTCGTGTGGCTGTTGCAGCGATTGCCTTGGTCTTCGACGAAGATTTTACTTTATGCTCTAGAGCATAAAAAGCGACTTTATGTCGCCTACGCACGACATAAAGACGAACTTTTAGAGCATGAGAAGTGAAAAATTATTTTCTTCATCTTCTTCTTCTTTATATTTTTGTTTATGTGACTGTTTGTGTTCTAAATAAATTGCTAGTAGTCGGCCTACGAGGATGCTCGATGTTACGGCTGCTAGCGGCCAGGCTAGCAGCCGGCGAGCGGGTCTTTGCATCGTGCTACGCGTTATGAGCGAGGCGGCTCACTACTTGCTACGATCTTCTGGTAGCTAGCGAGTGGGCCGACGAGGATGTAAGTTTTACGCTACGGCTGCTAGCGTAGCGGTCAGATTAGCGGCCGCCGAGTGGGCCGACGAGGATGTAAGCTGGTCTACGCATCGTACTACGCGCTACGAGTGAGGACGCTCTTTACGTGCAGAATAGGCTAAAATACACTTCTACGAACTGCAAGTGGTCGGCGAGTCGGTCAGCGAGGACGCTCAGTGTTACAAGCAGGCTATCGGCTGACGAGCGTTTCTACGCATCGTACTAGGCGCTACGAGTGAGGACGCTCTTTACGTGCAGAATAGGCTAAAATACACTTTTCACTTCTCATGCTCTAAAAGTTCGTCTTTATGTCGTGCGTAGGCGACATAAAAACGCTTTTTATGCTCTAGAGCATAAAGTAAAATCTTCGTCGAAGACCAAGGCAATCGCTGCAACAGCCACACGAACATCTTTAACTTCATACAACAACCTCTTTATTTTATTTCGTTTCGTTCGTATTCTAAGACCAAGGCAAAGATACCAACAGCCAAAGTACACAATAAAACTTCATGAAATAAACTTATAATTTGTATTTCGTCTCATTTATTATTTTTTATATTTGTTTATTTTTCAATTTAGTAGATCAGTATAGTATTTAAATATTTCTCATTGCTCTAATGTAACTTTCAATTTTAATTAAATTAGCATTTACTATATTTACGTGTTGCTGTTTCATTTCCTCGCAATCGAAGTGAAAAGTAGAGTGTACAACTCGTCCATAAAACCCATTTTACACTCGACTTTATATCTATCCTCGCTCGCAAGCTCGCTCGGATGGATAAACGTCTCGAGTAAAATGGTGCGTTTTATGCACTTGTTGTACAATCTACTATCTACGAACTGCAAGTGGTCGGCGAGTCGGTCAGCGAGGACGCTCAGTGTTACAAGCAGGCTATCGGCTGACGAGCGTTTCTACGCATCGTACTAGGCGCTACGAGTGAGGACGCTCTTTACGTGCAGAATAGGCTAAAATACACTTCTACGAACTGCAAGTGGTCGGCGAGTCGGTCAGCGAGGACGCTCAGTGTTACAAGCAGGCTATCGGCTGACGAGCGTTTCTACGCATCGTACTACGCGCTACGAGTGAGGACGCTCTTTACGTGCAGAATAGGCTAAAATACACTTCTACGAACTGCAAGTGGTCGGCGAGTCGGTCAGCGAGGACGCTCAGTGTTACAAGCAGGCTATCGGCTGACGAGCGTTTCTACGCATCGTACTAGGCGCTACGAGCGTGGCGGCCAGGCTACTTAAGCTCGGGTGTCTGCCATTCTCACGTAAAACAGTATCACTAATGCTTTCGCGTTGCACATCTTGATTTTGGTTCGTCCTTGTGTAACTCATGTTAAATTTAGCTTACAACGGACAAACTATTGTTAAACAGCGTGGTAATTCCATTTTTGTTTGCATCTGATACATCTTTTATTCACCATTTCCAGATCCGCTGGGTCCACCAAGACACGCCTGTGTCGGAGCTGCTCACAAAATGGCCGGCGTCCGAGTGGCGGCTGGAGCTGCGCGTGCGCTACCTGCCCGCCAACCTGCGCGGGCTGTGCGACTCCGACCGGGTCACCTTCCACTACTACTACGACCAGGTAATGGCTCCTCAGTCGTTGGATCTTTCACGTTTTAATTTCCATAGTGTGAGCGTGACAAATCGCGTCGCGACTTGACAGCAAGTGGATTCTGTCTGTACGTCTAGCACAAGTGACTGCAAAGTTGCCTGGTATGTTATCGCCGATTCGTGTATGATCGGTTACCGCGCTGCAGCTGCTCTCCAAGCAGTCAATTAACCCGATTGCGGGTGATCGCTTGCGCGCCACATTGCACAGTAACAGCAGATAATTAAAAACTTAGAAAAGTTGAAAAACCCCCGTTTTTTTCATTTCAAAGTCCAATATCTCAAAAACGGCTGAACTGATTTTGTTGAAACGTAGCCAAGAACCATCTCGATCACGTCAGCTTTCGAATAAAAAAACCGCGTTCAAATCGGTTCATTCGTTTAGGAGCTACGGTGCCACAGACAGACACACAGACACATCAAACTTATAACACCCCTCTTTTTGCGTCGGGGGTTAAAAATAATAAGGACTAGAATGTCTGCTGCCTAAGTATAGTACATTGTTGTAGAGGCTAGAAAGTAAACAATGTATGGACCAGTTAGTTCGAGGGCCGAAGCGTAGCGGAGGCCCTCGAAAGTACGAGTCCAGCTATCGCACTTTCGGCCGAGGCTTAACATAGTGCTTTTCACGTCTACTGCGAGGAAATTGCAAATAATCATAATTTTAAATTAAAATTAAGTTCCTAATTGAAGATCATAATACTAATCAAAAAACAAAAGAAGCGCGGCCCCGCTCGCCGGCGCGGCGGCGCCGCTCCTCCCGCTCGACGCCCTGTGATTGGTCGAAGAGCTGTTCAAACTGAACAACCACTATTACAAAGACCAACCACTCAAAAATAATTGCTATTGGTCGATTATTTTTGAGTGGTTGGTCATGGTGGTATGAGTAGAAAGTAAACGAGGCCGCTAAAAACTACATTTTACTTTGCAAATATACATTGTTTGACTGTTTTTGAATTGTACTACTAAGAACTACTTTCTACTCTCATTTCAATCCATCTTTGGCCATATTTCCGAGCAGTGGCGTGAAAATGACGTTAGTTGTCAAATAGGATAGCCATAAACAAAACAAGAGTATGGTGATGATGATAGTATTGATTAGATTGTGTGTTAATTTCAGGTGCGACATGACTACCTCAACGCCAACCATCCTATGGTCGACCAGGATCTGGCGATACAAATAATTTGTTTAGAAATAAAGTAAGTCTTATTCGTTTTTCATTTCATTATGAACCAGATGTATCTTAAATACGCTAAATCTAGTCTTAAAGTCAGAAGAAGTTTGTCAGTATTTGAAGAGAACCTTATTAATGCAGTATTTAAAAGCCTTAATATTTATTTATTATACTTAGTTTCTTGTTTGTGATTCCTTGCATCAGACACGGAGTCCATAGCAGCTTAATGTCCATATGAAGTGAAAACTGCTCGAAGTTCTTTACCACATGTGTGTTGTTGGCTAAGGCCGTCAATATCATCATTTTTCTAACCAAAATCTGTGTTATGGTTAACACGAAAGTATCACAAAAGCACCAAACGCAAAACAAAATGTAACATAAAAGCAGACCTTGGTTCAAATAAAAATGTATAATGTTGACAGCCATATTGGCGCTGAATGGGTTAAGATTATGTTCATAAATATCAAAAAGAAATGCTATATTCCAGTGTTTTCATGATCACAAGGCACTTTTATTTTGTTTTTCAGCCTATATCTATTTGACCCTAAACTAATCCACAAACGGCGTGTTTCAGATACTTCTGTAAAGACATGCAGATATCACTGGACAAGAAGTCCAACATCGAATATCTGGAGAAGGAATTCGGCTTACACAAGTTCCTGCCGAAGTCGGTGCTCGACGCCATCAAGCCCAAGGTGCTGAAGAAGGCCATACAGCAGCAGTTCAAGAAGGTACTTCATTAACTGAGCTTTACAGTTCAATTTTGTAATCGTCAAAGGAGTAGTAGGAGAGGGTAGACTAGAATACATTCACATTCGTTATGATTATGATTTTACATTGAAATTATGAGTTCTTGCTCAGTATAATTAAAGGCTGGAGAAGGATGGGAGTTTGCTAGTGTTTTTTTTGAAACGATTTGTTTGTTACGTAACAAAGCTCCACACTTGAACTGATGTTTATTTTTAAAGTCTCCAAAACTTTACGGTTTCATTAATAACTGTTTTGTGAAACAAATGAATGAGAATGTCCTTCAGTGAACTCTTCAGCTCGCTATTTAAATTTCTACGAACGACTAGGGGACCGATTTTTGACTTTCGAGCGCTCGACTCTTTCACTCGAAAACGGTCAAAAATAATGAAATGCTATTTTAAAATAGCGATAGAAAATTGAGAAACGAGTGTTATTTACCACTCGTATTCAATTCTATCGGTAGAAAGTAAGTGCCTGCAATTTTGACACTACGAGTACAGTCGCCATCACATACATAGGTACACTATAGGTGTTCAAAAATATCGGCACATGCACCCTAATGCCTTGAAAATAGAGGTGTGTTCCGATGTTTGTGACGTGCTTGTTTGCTCCGATGTATGTGATGGCGACTGTACAATCGTATTTACTCTTATTTAATTTTCGAGCGCTCGAAAGTCAAAAATCGGCCCCTAGATGAGGGTGTTTGAGAAGTGAGCAGGTTTTTAAAGGATCGTCCACGTGCAAGTGACACTCCTGGTGTTGCTTCCTGGTCCACACTTGTCCTGGTGAACACTTGCTTGTTCGACAAAATTGTGACTAATAATAAAAAGTTGGAAAATTGGGGGGGAAAATACTACAGTCTTAAATGGCAATCGATGTTGTTCCAGGTGGCGAACCTGTCAGACACAGAATGTATGCTGAAGTACCTGGAGACTATGCACACGCACTACGGGTACGACCGCGAGACATTCACTGGCGCGCTCGGCTCCGGCTGGGCCATCCCCATCGAACTAGCCATCGGCCCGGATATAGGTAATATACCAACCAAACTCGTAATGAGAGTTACTAAGTACTTAAGTAGAGTGTTTAACTCTTACTTTTTTCACGAAAATCTGGGTCCCGCATAGAGCCAAAGGTTTGGAACATCCCAGTGTAACTCGCACTGCCAAGCGGGCAAACGGACTCCCTACACTATCTCTTCCTTTCCAGGAGAGAGATGACACCGTCTGTAATCGTAAGTCGTTAAAATCGAAAAGTTTGACAGGTTTCTTTGGGATGACATCTGCCGGCGCCATGTTTAACGTTGATCGATTAATCGTAAGTTGGTGCAACCCGCCTTAAGTTGCAGTGCTCCCCAAACTGGCCGATCCGCCTTCCTTCGTGCCATCTTATTAGATCAAACCTGCAGGCGTCTTCTGTCTTCTTCTAACGTGAAGACAGTGGACAGACGAGTTTTTGAATTATTCCAGAATATACTTGTTGGTCTAATACCTACTAACGATTGATTCTGTTGTATTGCAGATATATCGTACGTGTCTCACAAGGCGGGCGAGCCGCCGACGTACACTAAAATCGCGTCGTTCGCCGACATCGTCGCCGTGCAGACGCTCAAGTCCAACTGCGCGCAGTCGCAGACCACGCAGACACAGGTACTTTATACCGTGTATTCTCAGAGCAGCCACACTCACACTAAACGCGACTCCTAGTCCAACTGCGCGCAGTCGCAGACCACGCAGACACAGGTACTTTATACCGTGTATTCTCAGAGCAGCCACACTCACACTAAACGCGACTCCTAGTCCAACTGCGCGCAGTCGCAGACCACGCAGACACAGGTACTTTATACCGTGTATTCTCAGAGCAGCCACACTCACACTAAACGCGACTCCTAGTCCAACTGCGCGCAGTCGCAGACCACGCAGACACAGGTACTTTATACCGTGTATTCTCAGAGCAGCCACACTCACACTAAACGCGACTCCTAGTCCAACTGCGCGCAGTCGCAGACCACGCAGACACAGGTACTTTATACCGTGTATTCTCAGAGCAGCCACACTCACACTAAACGCGACTCCTAGTGATCCAGTCAAGCAGCCAGCAAGTCAGGGCGCGGCCACTGGTGGTTCTATGCGGCTGGCCCACCAGTGGCAGCTACTAGAAGCCGCCGACTGTGGGCGGATTGAACGACGAAACGCGGCCACTAGTAGCGAACGCGGGCTTCTCCCGCACCTTGTGGCTCGGACGCTCGGTGTGTGCCCATGCTATAAAATGTTACGTTAAATAATAGGAAATGTGTGGTTTCAGACGAGTGGTTCGTCGTGCGGTAAAGCTGCGTTGCAGCTGCGAGTGAAGGGCGCCACGGAGACGCTCACCATTACGTGCAGCAGTGTTGAGGTAACTAACACACAGTATACTACGTATAATAACACTGTGTATAATACGAGTATATTATACACCCTGGCCACGAGCTGACTGACACATTTCAAGAGTGTTTTCGAAATTTAAGAAACTAATCTAGTAGATTAAGGTGGATTTCACCTAGTATTAGATACCATTGTTGTGTAAAGAATGATAAAGTTTATTGACGTGTCTTAAATTAAATAAGAATACTCGCAAATCTCACCTTTATTAGAGGAAGATATGGGTCCTGGTATGTGTTGTTAGTTGTGCAGTGTGTGTAGAGATTTTGGTTTAATTTTAATCCTTATTGCTTTGTGTTACAGGCTGCGGAAAGCTTAGCAGATTTAGTAGACGGGTACTGCAGACTAGTCACAGAATCACAGACCTCGTTATGGAACAGGACGAGTAAGTACTCTTCACACGTACCTAAGTTAAACTTTAAAGTGAGGAGATATCCTCTAACTAAAATAATTTGAATCAAAATACGAAATAGAGTAGAATTTGTTTTGTTTTACAATCGACCGGAACAAAGCAAATGCAACTCTGTTCCAATTTAGAATGGGTTTTTTTTTATACTACGACGGTGGCAAACAAGCTTACGGCCTGCCTGGTGTTAAGCTGGTACCGTCGCCTATGGACACTTGTCCCCAGATCCCACTGGGTCGAAGTGCATCCGAAAGGGCCCTCACCTAGATAGATAAGATGGACACTTGTGAGTCCAGAAGAATCACAAGCGCGTTGCCGACCCTTTATTCACTTGAGGATTCGCTGGTATACATTTCATTGAAGAAGAAGGTGACTTTAAATAACCTTTAGGCGGCTAAAGGTTATACGGTCAAATAGTATCGTTATCGCATTTTTCCCATTTTCTAACCTTCCTAATATTTATTTGCAAGCTACTGTATGGAAGTCGCTGAACTGTCAGTGCAAAAGTAAGTTACAGTAGTACATAACGTTCGATAGTTGCGCAAGAGGTCTCGGCCACAACTTCCAGTGACTGAAACCGTGCTTCGACCTCGTTCTCATATAATCGTCGGGTGACAAGCAAAACTCACTAAGTAACAAATACCTACTTAAATCAAAGGTCATATCTCGATATGGACTTCGTATCGAGATACGAGGTTTAAAAGAGCAGTGACAGTTTTGGTAGTGACTTTTGCTTGTCACCCGACGACATGATGTATGGGGCGCATCTGCAGCTGTCGCCGCCTCTTGAAGTTGTGGCCGAGAATAGACTGTCACGGTCTATTTAATTATATCCAAAGGGAAACATAGCTGAGTTCACTGCGTGCTATGACCCTGTCCATAGAAAAGCCTAGTTATCATGAAGTATTGTGATCCTGTTTAACCACTATAACGGGTGTCTTTCGTGTTTCCAGCGGAAATGAGCTCCTCGTCGTCAGAGGGCAAGACGAGCTCATGGGAGGGCAACTCAGGCACACTGCTGTCCGAGGACTACGCAGAGATCGTGGACGACGATGCGGACTACTCTACACCGGCCGGTCAGTACACAGCTTAAGACCGGGTTGCGCCAACCTAGGAATACAGGCCGATTAACGTTAAATATGGCGCCGGTAGCCGTCATTCCATAGGAGCTTGATAAGCTTAATAAGGCCAGGTTTTAACGAACACCGCTTGCCATTACAGACGGTTTGGCTACCAGGCTTTATCGTCATGTCTTTCCCGTTCACGGGACAATAGTGTCCCAGACCTTTGGCAGGCGTGCGTGCGGTCGCAGTACTGCGGTACTGTAATACCAAACAAGTACCACAGCCAACACGTAGATATCGTTTCGACACTAAATGCAAGGAATAAACCGAGCGGATGCTGTCCCTGCCTGAGTCATGGGACTTACACACACGAACTAGTGTGTATTACTGGTTGATGAAACTATATGAACCGGGCATATTCATCATTCACTTTATTTATTGAAGGTCTTAAGTTAGGCTTTTTATAAACACATAATAAAAAACCTAACTTTTTTTTTTTTTTTTCGTGGAGAAAACCTGCGAACCGCAGGGCATAAACTACTGAGGTCAGAGGCTCTAGTATAAGTTTTATCGATACAATACGTTTTCGAACGCGTTTGCGTTTAGTTCCAATTTATACGGCAACGCGAACAGCGCCTCTGGTGGTAACTATTAGGAACTACGCGTTGCCATACAAATTGAAACTAAATGCAAACGCGTTCGAAGACGTATATGTATCGATAAAATTTATACTAGAGCTACAGGGCGTTACGCGGCGTCCTACGTGGGCAAAATTCTCGCGAACGCGAAGCGAAGCGACGCGGTGCGACGCGGCGCGAAAGAAACAAACAATCGAAAGCTATTGAAGTGGCTTACGAGACCAATGCAGGCGCGGCGTGCGGGCGACGCGGCGCGACGCGAAGCGGACGCGATCAGTTGGTTTGATATTTTCGCGCGAACTAGACGCGACGGCGCGCACGTAGGACAAGGCCGTCGCGCCGCGCCGCGTCGCATCGCATTCGCGTCGCGTCGCAATTCGCCTACGTAGAACACAGCCTTAGAGAGAGGAAACTCCTGACTATCCACGCAGTGTCCAGGAGTACCGCTTTCTGTATTTTCGCCGTCGGTATTCTGACCATTAGCCCAGCCATATAGCGAGAGCCTTGAGATGTTGGTCGAGACTCTTAGCTATCAGACCGTTCGCCGAAACGACTATCGAGACTTCCTTTATAAACGTGTACTATTTCTGTTTCTAGTTCGAGACTACGAGTTAGTTCGTAACCAGATCGAGCTCACCGGTATCATCGGAGAAGGACAGTTTGGCGACGTACACAAAGGTAATCTCTCGCCATTTATTTGATGATTGAAATGGTACTATACTCGTATAGTTTTTGGAATTTCATTTCATTTCATTTATTCCTTTATAAAACGTAGTTTTACATGTCAATTTATAGATGTTAAATAACATTATACATAATACAATGAAATCCATTCATTCCATCAATCCATGCAATGAAAGCCTGCTGCATTGAATATTCACACGGTTCCAAATGGACCAAACCAACGATCATTCCTGTACCTAGTACTTTATTACAAAGCAATAAAGTACTAGGTACTACAGTTATAGATTTATCTACCCTATTAACTTTAAAGTGTCCTCCATTTATATATGACACATCATATAATAAAAAAAAACTAGGTCTACATCTGCCATTATCTGTCCAGGCAACTGCCGGGTAGCGTCAGCGAACCATCCGTCCCTCCGTCGGCAGCTCACGCTCCAGAAGCAGCAGGGCAAGGGCCAGGCCGGCGAGTACATCCTGCCAGTCGCCGTGAAGACCTGCAAGCTGGACGCAGACCTAGACACCGCGGAGAAGTTCCTGGAGGAGGCCTGTGAGTACCACCTGTCCCTCCGTCGGCAGCTCACGCTCCAGAAGCAGCAGGGCAAGGGCCAGGCCGGCGAGTACATCCTGCCAGTCGCCGTGAAGACCTGCAAGCTGGACGCAGACCTAGACACCGCGGAGAAGTTCCTGGAGGAGGCCTGTGAGTACCACCTGTCCCTCCGTCGGCAGCTCACGCTCCAGAAGCAGCAGGGCAAGGGCCAGGCCGGCGAGTACATCCTGCCAGTCGCCGTGAAGACCTGCAAGCTGGACGCAGACCTAGACACCGCGGAGAAGTTCCTGGAGGAGGCCTGTGAGTACCACCTGTCCCTCCGTCGGCAGCTCACGCTCCAGAAGCAGCAGGGCAAGGGCCAGGCCGGCGAGTACATCCTGCCAGTCGCCGTGAAGACCTGCAAGCTGGACGCAGACCTAGACACCGCGGAGAAGTTCCTGGAGGAGGCCTGTGAGTACCACCTGTCCCTCCGTCGGCAGCTCACGCTCCAGAAGCAGCAGGGCAAGGGCCAGGCCGGCGAGTACATCCTGCCAGTCGCCGTGAAGACCTGCAAGCTGGACGCAGACCTAGACACCGCGGAGAAGTTCCTGGAGGAGGCCTGTGAGTACCACCTGTCCCTCCGTCGGCAGCTCACGCTCCAGAAGCAGCAGGGCAAGGGCCAGGCCGGCGAGTACATCCTGCCAGTCGCCGTGAAGACCTGCAAGCTGGACGCAGACCTAGACACCGCGGAGAAGTTCCTGGAGGAGGCCTGTGAGTACCACCTGTCCCTCCGTCGGCAGCTCACGCTCCAGAAGCAGCAGGGCAAGGGCCAGGCCGGCGAGTACATCCTGCCAGTCGCCGTGAAGACCTGCAAGCTGGACGCAGACCTAGACACCGCGGAGAAGTTCCTGGAGGAGGCCTGTGAGTACCACCTGTCCCTCCGTCGGCAGCTCACGCTCCAGAAGCAGCAGGGCAAGGGCCAGGCCGGCGAGTACATCCTGCCAGTCGCCGTGAAGACCTGCAAGCTGGACGCAGACCTAGACACCGCGGAGAAGTTCCTGGAGGAGGCCTGTGAGTACCACCTGTCCCTCCGTCGGCAGCTCACGCTCCAGAAGCAGCAGGGCAAGGGCCAGGCCGGCGAGTACATCCTGCCAGTCGCCGTGAAGACCTGCAAGCTGGACGCAGACCTAGACACCGCGGAGAAGTTCCTGGAGGAGGCCTGTGAGTACCACCTGTCCCTCCGTCGGCAGCTCACGCTCCAGAAGCAGCAGGGCAAGGGCCAGGCCGGCGAGTACATCCTGCCAGTCGCCGTGAAGACCTGCAAGCTGGACGCAGACCTAGACACCGCGGAGAAGTTCCTGGAGGAGGCCTGTGAGTACCACCTGTCCCTCCGTCGGCAGCTCACGCTCCAGAAGCAGCAGGGCAAGGGCCAGGCCGGCGAGTACATCCTGCCAGTCGCCGTGAAGACCTGCAAGCTGGACGCAGACCTAGACACCGCGGAGAAGTTCCTGGAGGAGGCCTGTGAGTACCACCCGTCCCTCCGTCGGCAGCTCACGCTCCAGAAGCAGCAGGGCAAGGGCCAGGCCGGCGAGTACATCCTGCCAGTCGCCGTGAAGACCTGCAAGCTGGACGCAGACCTAGACACCGCGGAGAAGTTCCTGGAGGAGGCCTGTGAGTACCACCCGTCCCTCCGTCGGCAGCTCACGCTCCAGAAGCAGCAGGGCAAGGGCCAGGCCGGCGAGTACATCCTGCCAGTCGCCGTGAAGACCTGCAAGCTGGACGCAGACCTAGACACCGCGGAGAAGTTCCTGGAGGAGGCCTGTGAGTACCACCTGTCCCTCCGTCGGCAGCTCACGCTCCAGAAGCAGCAGGGCAAGGGCCAGGCCGGCGAGTACATCCTGCCAGTCGCCGTGAAGACCTGCAAGCTGGACGCAGACCTAGACACCGCGGAGAAGTTCCTGGAGGAGGCCTGTGAGTACCACCTGTCCCTCCGTCGGCAGCTCACGCTCCAGAAGCAGCAGGGCAAGGGCCAGGCCGGCGAGTACATCCTGCCAGTCGCCGTGAAGACCTGCAAGCTGGACGCAGACCTAGACACCGCGGAGAAGTTCCTGGAGGAGGCCTGTGAGTACCACCTGTCCCTCCGTCGGCAGCTCACGCTCCAGAAGCAGCAGGGCAAGGGCCAGGCCGGCGAGTACATCCTGCCAGTCGCCGTGAAGACCTGCAAGCTGGACGCAGACCTAGACACCGCGGAGAAGTTCCTGGAGGAGGCCTGTGAGTACCACCTGTCCCTCCGTCGGCAGCTCACGCTCCAGAAGCAGCAGGGCAAGGGCCAGGCCGGCGAGTACATCCTGCCAGTCGCCGTGAAGACCTGCAAGCTGGACGCAGACCTAGACACCGCGGAGAAGTTCCTGGAGGAGGCCTGTGAGTACCACCTGTCCCTCCGTCGGCAGCTCACGCTCCAGAAGCAGCAGGGCAAGGGCCAGGCCGGCGAGTACATCCTGCCAGTCGCCGTGAAGACCTGCAAGCTGGACGCAGACCTAGACACCGCGGAGAAGTTCCTGGAGGAGGCCTGTGAGTACCACCTGTCCCTCCGTCGGCAGCTCACGCTCCAGAAGCAGCAGGGCAAGGGCCAGGCCGGCGAGTACATCCTGCCAGTCGCCGTGAAGACCTGCAAGCTGGACGCAGACCTAGACACCGCGGAGAAGTTCCTGGAGGAGGCCTGTGAGTACCACCTGTCCCTCCGTCGGCAGCTCACGCTCCAGAAGCAGCAGGGCAAGGGCCAGGCCGGCGAGTACATCCTGCCAGTCGCCGTGAAGACCTGCAAGCTGGACGCAGACTTAGACACCGCCGAGAAGTTCCTGAAAGAGAATGTTTAAAACGGCTTGATAATCGCACACGTTGTTCCGTCAGAATATCGCGTTCTGTAAATCTGACAATGAATATTATTTTTTTGCGATTCAGCAGAGAACCTCGTACCAACGTAGCAATATTCCGCTTACAATTCTTTTCTTTCCCAGTCTTAGTATTGATTATTTTCTGCCTTTTGCCTAATGTTGAAACCTATGAAGGGCTGATTATGAGTGGTTTGGTTGTCCGCAGATATAATGCAGCAGTTCTCCCACCCGCACATCATAGGCCTAGTGGGAGTGTGCAGCTCGCCGCCCATCTGGATAGTCATGGAACTGGCCACGCTTGGGGAGATGCGCGCGTATCTACAGCAGAACGCGAGGCGGTACGTACCCATGTTTCCTTCTCTTCGTTGTCTCATGACAGAGGATCGTCACCAATCACGGTATCCTTGTAAACGGCGCGGTCTCGGGCCATATGAGCTGCTTTATGCATGGGACCCACAGAACACTTTATACTATAGCGCGGGGTATGGCGCGCGATTTCCATCGGGACCGGTGTCGCCGCCTCGTCGTCTCCACCGAGCCTACAACCATTGAGTTATATTACTAGAGCAGACATCACCTAGCAAAAGTTTGCGCATGTCACATAGGCTCATGAGCGTATGTTGGTTTAGTCTGCGCCAAAATAGCAGCAACCATTTGCTTTTTTAAATTTGATTAATATTTTTGAAGAATTATTGACAACGTTTAGTTGCTACTTATTTAGATCGTAAGTTCTACTCATTTAAATCTTAGGCGAGTTCTCTTATTTAAGGTCTTCGACATCTGACACAAATTGCAGAAAAATGCATCAATACCCACGGGAACTATAAAGATACCAGTACTTATAAATAATTACAAACACCAAATGTCGATAAATAAATGAATAAGTAGTTTTAAATAACGCTATGGCTATATCTGAATCCTAACTCAGAAAATTGTCGCATCTACTGCACGTTCACATACTCTTTGAGTTTCCAAGATGGCCGCCTGATTGAAAGACGTCAAGAAAAATGTTCTGGGTTGCCAGCCTATACGTAGTAATAGTAAGTCAATGCCTACAACAACACGACGTGAGGGTGACGTTGGTGCGAAAGCTTGAGCGCATGCTCAAACTCTAGTGGCGGGCGTGCCACGCCCACATCGCCATTCTATAGTATATTAAGTGTTCTGTGATCTGTGATGGAACTGCAAGCCGTCTTGATGGTTTCAGACCAACCTGTTGGAATCCGTCCTCTGGTTTCCGCTTGATTTAGCCCAGTATGCCAAAATAATAATATAATATGCCAAAAGTCGGCAATGAAAAACTTGTACAAATAACTACAACTTAGAAAAGTTGAAAGTCATTTTCATTTCAAAGTTCGCGACTGAACCGATTTTGTTGAAACGTAGCTACAACCATCTCAATCACATCAGCTATCGAATTAAAAACCCGCATTCAAATCGGCTCATTCGTTTAGGAGCTACGATTCCACAGACACACACACACACACACACACACACACACACATACACACACACACACACACACAGAAACGACAAACTTATAACACCCCTCTTTTTGCGTCGGGGGTTAAAAATGAAATGTTTGAATAACTTCCAGGTTAGAGACGTGTACCCTGGTGCTATACATATACCAGTTGTCGACGGCGCTGAGCTACCTCGAGAGCAAGAAGTTCGTGCACCGAGACATTGCCGCGAGGAACGTGCTCGTCTCCACGCCTACCTGCGTCAAGGTAAACTCGACCTAAGGCTCTACTGTATAACACATATTTTAACTAGACATTTATAGCGTTTTTGCCGATGAAAGATGCAAGGATTTATTTGTAAAATTCCAGTAAAATTACCCACAAAAAATCACCGCTTATCTTAACGATAGTCGCGTTTTGTGTGACAACACTTACCGTGCGACTGTGTACTATGTCTGGCAATGTCAGCCGAGTTTGGGTGAATTTGGACCTCGGAAGTGGGTGGGAGCAAAGAAATGTCGGTACAGTGTTTTAACCATTTCCAATATCAGGCCCTGACACATTCATTGGCACTGGCTCTGTGTCAATGATTAAGAACATCTCTGAACAGACAATAACTTCCCGTTATCCGGGAAAATTAATTCTTAATTATCATGGTTATATTGTAATAGTTTCATTTATCTGTCACTTTGATATTCCTGTTCAGTAGGAAAGGGACCAAACACACTTAACTTATCGGGAGCATTTTAACTTTCATGAATATGGGAGTAAATCAATATGTAAAAATGTACTTGACAGTTGGCTGACTTTGGACTGTCAAAAATGGTGGAAGACAAGTCGTACTACAAGGCGTCGCGCGGCAAGCTGCCCATCAAGTGGATGGCCCCGGAATCCATTAATTTCAGGCGGTTCACCACCGCTTCTGATGTTTGGATGTTCGGTGAGTTTTCAATGTCTTTATACAATTTATTATTTATCCCCCAGACGGTACGGGTACCATCCCTCTCTTTCTGAGTGTTCTTATTAGAAAACGACGAATAGTCCATCTCGCGTATTTGTGCTAGCAGTGCAGCACTACAAGCTTCTAAATAGCTCTCGGCGTTTTAAGGTTCCATCAAAACAAAAGCAACTCTGTTCCAATTTAGAATGGTATGGTATAAATGCCATTGAAGAGGGGGGATACCTTTTAATAGGACTTTGGGTGGCTAGAGGTCACGCGTCGATCTTGTACTAGCTGTGCTGTAGTAATGTTCATTGCTCTTTGCTTGGATAGTTCTACATAAGATGTAGCTGGAAGTTGGTAGGGCTTGGGCACACCGCATGCGTATGCATTCACGTGCACGTAATATGACATGTCTTATGAGGATTCATACTTTACAACGCAGTGGTGCACGTGCTGCACACGCATGCGGTGTGGCTCGGCCTTTAGGTTGCACTTCCTTCAACTGACTGCTCTATATTTTCTTCCCAGGCGTCTGCATGTGGGAGATCCTAATGCTCGGCGTGAAACCCTTCAGTGGCGTGAAGAATAACGACGTGATCGGCAAACTGGAGAACGGGGAACGCCTCGCGTTACCGCCTCGCTGCCCGCCGCGCCTGTACTCCGTCATGTCCCGCTGCTGGGCCTACGAGCCCTCGCAGCGCCCGCAGCAACACCAGCTCAAGGAGACCCTCTTGTGAGTACACTATACAAACTGGAGAACGGGGAACGCCTCGCGTTACCGCCTCGCTGCCCGCCGCGCCTGTACTCCGTCATGTCCCGCTGCTGGGCCTACGAGCCCTCGCAGCGCCCGCAGCAACACCAGCTCAAGGAGACCCTCTTGTGAGTACACTATACAAACTGGAGAACGGGGAACGCCTCGCGTTACCGCCTCGCTGCCCGCCGCGCCTGTACTCCGTCATGTCCCGCTGCTGGGCCTACGAGCCCTCGCAGCGCCCGCAGCAACACCAGCTCAAGGAGACCCTCTTGTGAGTACACTATACAAACTGGAGAACGGGGAACGCGGTAGTATATAAGACATAGGCTGCATTCTACGTATTGTTCTGTGGCTCGGCCGTAATTTTTTTGTAATACGACCCGCGTGGACAGCTGGTAATAATATGATCGTTTTGTTAACAGTGAGATATTGCAAGAAGAACGCAGCACGGCGTGGGACACGATGCGGCGCGAGAACCGGCGCGTGGCCGCCGCCTCGTGGGGCGAGGAGCCGCCGCCCAAGCCCAGCCGGCCCGCCACCAACCTCACAGGTCAGCGCCACACTCCACACATCACATGCTCGGTCACTGTGGCGACCATACTCTCCTGCGGCGCGAGAACCGGCGCGTGGCCGCCGCCTCGTGGGGCGAGGAGCCGCCGCCCAAGCCCAGCCGGCCCGCCACCAACCTCACAGGTCAGCGCCACACTCCACACATCACATGCTCGGTCACTGTGGCGACCATACTCAACTGCGGCGCGAGAACCGGCGCGTGGCCGCCGCCTCGTGGGGCGAGGAGCCGCCGCCCAAGCCCAGCCGGCCCGCCACCAACCTCACAGGTCAGCGCCACACTCCACACATCACATGCTCGGTCACTGTGGCGACCATACTCAACTGCGGCGCGAGAACCGGCGCGTGGCCGCCGCCTCGTGGGGCGAGGAGCCGCCGCCCAAGCCCAGCCGGCCCGCCACCAACCTCACAGGTCAGCGCCACACTCCACACATCACATGCTCGGTCACTGTGGCGACCATACTCTCCTGCGGCGCGAGAACCGGCGCGTGGCCGCCGCCTCGTGGGGCGAGGAGCCGCCGCCCAAGCCCAGCCGGCCCGCCACCAACCTCACAGGTCAGCGCCACACTCCACACATCACATGCTCGGTCACTGTGGCGACCATACTCAACTGCGGCGCGAGAACCGGCGCGTGGCCGCCGCCTCGTGGGGCGAGGAGCCGCCGCCCAAGCCCAGCCGGCCCGCCACCAACCTCACAGGTCAGCGCCACACTCCACACATCACATGCTCGGTCACTGTGGCGACCATACTCAACTGCGGCGCGAGAACCAAGGTCTGCGAGGTGTGCGGTTTATTTGCAAGTTTGGAGCTAGCAATTAGCCGCGCGGGGGGAACCTGCCTCAAATATTAACGCACTTTTGAATACAGCGCCAGCACATCATTCTCTAATTTTAAAGGATGTAACCGACGGTTTGAGGGTAAAACTTGAACTTTCTCGTCCCCAGCGGCGGAGTCCAATTCTACGTTGGGCGCGGCGCCGCAGACGTACATCGTGGCGCAGAACCCGCTCGTGCTGGCGCACCTGCTGCGCGAGAACCAGGCGCGCGCGCTCGACCCGCAGGCCTACACCACGCCCGCCTCGGTATTCAACACCGTCGCCGTCGACTTCCAAGCGCTACCGGAGGACACCGACATCACCAAACTCATACGGCCCGACCCCGCCGAGGCGGTGGATATCCCTCTGCAGACCGCGTCCATCCCTGTCGCCTCCTTGCACAAGCTGGACCCTGTCGTGTGCTCGTCGGGGGACACGCTCTCCGGCGTAGTGGGCGCGAGGGAGAGCTGCGACAACCTCTGTCAGAACCCCGTCTCGCCGCGCGATCCGCCGGCCGAGGAGGTCTCTGTCGAACCGTACGCTAGTCGAGTCAGGTCGCTGGAGAGGAACACGCGGGGAACGCTGTCGACGGCCGAAAGGGCGCCGGTCAGGATGGGTTCGTTAGAGCGCAACGCTCGCGGCAGCCTCTCGCACCGCGGCTCGCCCGTCCCTATCGCTCCCTTCACTCGACAACACTCGGTCCCCGCCTCCCCTCCCCCCAGGAGCAGACGCGAGCAGGACATAGGGCAGTTTTCCGTTCAGGGCTGTCTTAACGCTCAGCTGGCCGCCAGCGTCGTCAACAAGATGCGCTCCCAACCCGACCCTCCTCTAGTCGAAGAGATCTACGACTTCGGGGGCGATAACGTTAAAAGTTGCGTGGCGGTCGCGCAGAAGGCCGGGTTACACAAGCCGCAGTACCGGCCGTCGATGGTCGCGTCCCATCCGGTCACGTACGGCGTGCCGGTCGGCGTCGTGCAGGGCGTCCCGTACGCGCAGAGCCCGGTCAAGCCTAGTCACGTGATGCAAATGATGCCAAAGTCGATGCCGTCGCCGCCCATAGCTTCTAGTCAGGCGTTCTTCCCGCAGCGCTCCGCTAGCCCTCTATCGCAGACTTTCGTCTCTCAGCCGATGGGTGTGATACCGCCTATGTCGTTCGGCGCGTCGCAGCCTATCTACAGCGGGCACAGCGTCGTTCAGGGTCCGCAGCCGATGTTGTACCGGCCGCAGATGTCCGCGCAGACCGCGGGTCAGTACGCGGCCGCGGCCGCGCTCGCGCCGCGGCCACACTTCGCCCCGGCCTCGTCCGTGGACGCGCAGGCTCTGTACGCGTCGCGGCAGGAGTGCGCGTGCGCGCCCGCCCCGGTCCAGGTGATACCCCAATCCTACCGCATGAGGGTTTTATAAATACTTTTTTTTATTTTGTAGGGTTATGCATGAGCGATGTAGAATCGGAATCAGTTCGGCACTTCGTTTGTAGTTTTAACACGTTTTTATTTTCTTTTGTAAATGTTTTTCTTTTTTACAGACATTTGTGTGTCCGTTGGTTTTCTCCGGTAGAATTTGGGTTTATTATTTTTATTTTAGCGTCACATGTGAAAAATGGTCTTTGCTAAGGATTTTTTCGCGTGTGACGCATTTTTAACTTTCAAAAGCGAGCGAACTAACATTGTCGTTAACATACCCCCTGGGAACTTTTGGCTCGAAAACAACTAAATTAATCAATTCCTCTTCACTAAAACAAACATTTTAACAATTAAATTTATAATTTGTAAAGTTCTATTAACTTCAATGTTGGTTCCAAAGTAAATAAATCCATTTGAGAGTCAATTAATTTATCCATTAATAACTTTTTATTAATTATTATCTAAGAGTACTTTGTCAGCTTTTAGCGCGTTTTATTATATCAATGTTGTCAAATCCATTGAACATCTAGAAGAGTCCCATATCATCAATTCATCAACAAGGTTGCAAGATAGATTTGCTTGTAAATAATTCAATATTAAATTAGACGTTTTCAACAACACAAACATAAATCTTAATTCCAATAGTAAGTAAGAGAATAAGAAGTTATTTGTAGTATTTATACAACCTTCCATCTGTTATCCATACAACTTATTCTCGCAATTCAGAATCACAACTCTCAAATGGACCGCTTCTAAACTCAACCAAGCGAATGTAATGAATTCTAACCCTTATGTGTTACGCAACAGAGTCCAGAATTGGACACGGAGCAGGCGGTGGAGAGGCGCCTACTGGCCGAGCTGGCGAGACAACAACACCAGAGCGAAGAGGACAGACGGTGGCTGCAGATGCAGGAGGATAAACTGGTAAATTCAACTTTATATGTATAGCAATAGAGTCCACAGTCGAATCATGAAAGCTTTTGGATAAATTTGTATTTATCAAAACCTATAATGAATGTAACCCAAAAATGTAACCCCTCTGTAGACGATAGCACAGATTAAAAATAGTACTTGTGTATCGTACAAGTACATTGTCTATTAAAACCGATGTTTGACAATTAGGAAACTCAAATCACATAATTATATGGATATTTTATGTCGATTCCCCTTTTGTATTTTTTTAAAGAAGGCTCGTGATTTCTACATCTTACTGAACCACTAGTAAATATTTAACATTTGAAACCTTAGGTACCTTACACTGCCATTGGCACACCGTCGCTTTCTCACGCGAGTACAGTCAGCAACAAAAGTCCATGAACACATACAAATTTTCTAAACACCTGATTTAAAGGTTCATATGTAACTGAACAGTATGACATTCACATCTCTATTGACATTTGCAAATACCGAATGTCGATGTACATTATTTATTCAAAATTTGCTGAACATTAATTACCCTGACCTGTACAATATCAAAATTTGCTGAACATGACTGACTAAAGTCAGCAGCAGATATACATAAAGCGAATGACATGACAGTTAAGTTAGCATTTTCACGTCGGCTTTCAGTACATAATGATCACAAAAATTCAAAAATCTGTGGTAACTAAAGCAGTCAAATTGCAATATCGAATAGTCGGCTGTCATCGACATTTAGGTATACCTACGCTCTACCTGTCACAAATTCGTTAGCAGCCAAGATGCCACCAGTTGCTAAGCAATAGGGAACATTACTGCAATGTTCTGCCTCCAGAGTGCAGCACTATCACAATTAGTAAACAGGTTTTTTGACAACTTTGACAAGTCCTTCAAAGCTCTGTATCAAATAGGGAAGAAAATATTTCAATAAATAAAATGCAACAGTGCTGCGTAATTGGAAGACTAAGGAAACGATGACACGAAAACTATGGGAAGCGGCAATACGTCGTAAAGCAAAAAATAAGCCCTCACCCACCTTTAAATAGCTATAGGATGCCATTTTAGTAGTTTAGGTACAGGAGTAGAAAAAATGAGTTTCATGCTTACAACATACATCCTAATAAGTACTTACATATCGAACGAGCGAGCGAAGCGAACGCTATGCTTCAGCTTGGGCCGAGAATCGTTCGTATGTCCGGTGTCCGGTGTTTGTCACTATGTCCGTCCGTCCGTCTGTTCTCCTCTACAGGAAGAATTTCTCAACCGATTCTCGGGAAATTTTGTGACCAGGTTCGTTAATTATATATAGAATTTTTCATCACACTTGCTCATAAATGGTGTTATTGCCTGTATACAGAAGGACAATGGCCTAAATTGTCCCCGCGGGAAATAATGACACATGGGAGTTATAAGCTTGTGTGTGATCTGATTGGTTAAGCAAATCTGGACGGCCGCTAGCGACAAGAATTCTGCTCTGTGATTGGTTGAAAATATAATGAAGCAGGCTCTGTGATTGGTTGAAATATTGAAGCTACGCCCTCCACTCGCACTGATCTGGAAGTGAAGTTGTCAATCTCGTCAACATTTGATTGATGCGCTTGTATAAAACATAGGTTTTCTGTCTTTTTTGGTTATTTATTTCCTCGCAAATGTGATGAAAAACATTGTGTATAACACGGGCGTAAGAATATTGCAAACTCGAGTCATCAAAAGCCCTCCGCCTTACGGCTCCCGGCGGCGGAAATATACTGTATCTACTTTTGGAAATTTATGATGTATATGGAATTCGGTTTTAACGCCGAAACGCACTGAAAGCGGTGGTGGTGCGGCGCGGCACGGTGCGGCGGCGGTTGTAATGTTCGAACTAATGCGAAAGGGTCCGCACAGAGTACCGCGGCGGGACGCGGCGTGGCGCGGTATTCTGTGCGGACCCTTTCATATTAGCTCGAACATACTTACAGCTCAGTCACACTTATGAAATTACAAAAAATTGGCTCAGTGACCACAATTTAGAAATGAATCTTAAAAAAACGAAAACCATACAATTTAAACCAACGCAAAAAAAGGCTTTAGAATCAAACTTAAACACACCCACGTACTAGTAGTAATATAGAGGA
Source organism: Epinotia brunnichana (assembly GCA_963854355.1). Lineage (NCBI taxonomy): Eukaryota > Metazoa > Arthropoda > Insecta > Lepidoptera > Tortricidae > Epinotia > Epinotia brunnichana. Next base: position 10,758,780 of record OY977956.1, read on the forward strand.
GGTTAAAGAATTTAATTTATTAGGCATAACTATTGACTCCTGCATCAATTGGAAAGCTCATATTCAGAACATTAAAACCAAATTATGCAAATTTGTATATGCACTAAACGTATTGAAAACAAATACTAGCTTAGAGTGTGCATTATCTGCGTATTATGCGTACGCGCATTCGTGGCTCCGATATGGTGTGGTGCTTTGGGGAGGTAGTACGGGGGCCCAGCAACTGTTTGTGATGCAAAAGAAGTGCATCCGTATCTTGACTAACGTGCGCATCCCCAACAGTTGCCGTCCATACTTTATTAAACTCAAATTATTGACTCTGCCGTGTATTTATATATTACAAGCCGCTCTTTTTGTCCGTGAAAATCCTTATCTGTTTCAAAAGAAAAAAGATTGCGAGACAACCAGAACGCAGTATAGGAATAAGTTATTGCTACCAAACGCTAACTTGACAATGTATAAAAATAGTCCACATTATAAATGTACTCTAATTACAAATAAAATCCCACAATAAGAAATTTTAAAATGTATTTGACATGCATGATATTGACCTGTAAAATATGACATTTTATCAATAAAGTTCTGAATCTGAATCTGAAACAATTAAACAAGAACGTAACGAAAAAATATTTAAAAATAAATTAAAGAAATTATTAATTGAGAAATGTTATTACTCAGTAGACGAATTTTTAAATGATGGGTCTTTATAAATTTTATGAATGACATATCTAAATTGACATATAAAAATATTGTAGAAATAATGTAAAAATAATATGAAATTAAAGTCAAACTAATTGTAATTAAAATGAATGAATATGTTATTAATGCAAAAATGTTAATAATGTTGTTATTGTATGCATGTTAGTATTAAGTTTTGTGTGTCCTTACAGGGCGTCATGGTCTGACCTGAATACTGAATGTAACACCTTAATTGCAATGTACATGGCTTCACAAATGAATAAAGAAAGAACATTACAACCAGTACGGCCTCCGCACCGCGCCACACCGCGCCGCCACCGCTGTCTGTGCATTTCGACCTTTAACTATGTTCATTAACTTATAGTATCTTTTGTAACTTTATTTTGTTCGGCAAGTTTCGTTGCCGACTGTACTGTGTCTTGATCATCAAATAACCAGTCCAATATTGTTCCAGAACCGTATGTCAACCGTGCAGTCGACGGAGGGCGAGTCGGACAGGCCGGCTGATGGCGGACAGAGCAATGCCGTGCAGGACGCCGCGCCCAGCCAGCCAGTCTCAGGTACTTGTATAGTGCTACGACGACTCTCATAACTTGTCAACCGTGCAGTCGACGGAGGGCGAGTCGGACAGGCCGGCTGATGGCGGACAGAGCAATGCCGTGCAGGACGCCGCGCCCAGCCAGCCAGTCTCAGGTACTTGTATAGTGCTACGACGACTCTCATAACTTGTCAACCGTGCAGTCGACGGAGGGCGAGTCGGACAGGCCGGCTGATGGCGGACAGAGCAATGCCGTGCAGGACGCCGCGCCCAGCCAGCCAGTCTCAGGTACTTGTATAGTGCTACGACGACTCTCATAACTTGTCAACCGTGCAGTCGACGGAGGGCGAGTCGGACAGGCCGGCTGATGGCGGACAGAGCAATGCCGTGCAGGACGCCGCGCCCAGCCAGCCAGTCTCAGGTACTTGTATAGTGCTACGACGACTCTCATAACTTGTCAACCGTGCAGTCGACGGAGGGCGAGTCGGACAGGCCGGCTGATGGCGGACAGAGCAATGCCGTGCAGGACGCCGCGCCCAGCCAGCCAGTCTCAGGTACTTGTATAGTGCTACGACGACTCTCGTAACTTGTCAACCGTGCAGTCGACGGAGGGCGAGTCGGACAGGCCGGCTGATGGCGGACAGAGCAATGCCGTGCAGGACGCCGCGCCCAGCCAGCCAGTCTCAGGTACTTGTATAGTGCTACGACGACTCTCATAACTTGTCAACCGTGCAGTCGACGGAGGGCGAGTCGGACAGGCCGGCTGATGGCGGACAGAGCAATGCCGTGCAGGACGCCGCGCCCAGCCAGCCAGTCTCAGGTACTTGTATAGTGCTACGACGACTCTCATAACTTGTCAACCGTGCAGTCGACGGAGGGCGAGTCGGACAGGCCGGCTGATGGCGGACAGAGCAATGCCGTGCAGGACGCCGCGCCCAGCCAGCCAGTCTCAGGTACTTGTATAGTGCTACGACGACTCTCATAACTTGTCAACCGTGCAGTCGACGGAGGGCGAGTCGGACAGGCCGGCTGATGGCGGACAGAGCAATGCCGTGCAGGACGCCGCGCCCAGCCAGCCAGTCTCAGGTACTTGTATAGTGAGTGCTACGACGACTCTCATAACTTGTCAACCGTGCAGTCGACGGAGGGCGAGTCGGACAGGCCGGCTGATGGCGGACAGAGCAATGCCGTGCAGGACGCCGCGCCCAGCCAGCCAGTCTCAGGTACTTGTATAGTGCTACGACGACTCTCATAACTTGTCAACCGTGCAGTCGACGGAGGGCGAGTCGGACAGGCCGGCTGATGGCGGACAGAGCAATGCCGTGCAGGACGCCGCGCCCAGCCAGCCAGTCTCAGGTACTTGTATAGTGCTACGACGACTCTCATAACTTGTCAACCGTGCAGTCGACGGAGGGCGAGTCGGACAGGCCGGCTGATGGCGGACAGAGCAATGCCGTGCAGGACGCCGCGCCCAGCCAGCCAGTCTCAGGTACTTGTATAGTGCTACGACGACTCTCATAACTTGTCAACCGTGCAGTCGACGGAGGGCGAGTCGGACAGGCCGGCTGATGGCGGACAGAGCAATGCCGTGCAGGACGCCGCGCCCAGCCAGCCAGTCTCAGGTACTTGTATAGTGCTACGACGACTCTCATAACTTGTCAACCGTGCAGTCGACGGGGGGCGAGTCGGACAGGCCGGCTGATGGCGGACAGAGCAATGCCGTGCAGGACGCCGCGCCCAGCCAGCCAGTCTCAGGTACTTGTATAGTGCTACGACGACTCTCATAACTTGTCAACCGTGCAGTCGACGGAGGGCGAGTCGGACAGGCCGGCTGATGGCGGACAGAGCAATGCCGTGCAGGACGCCGCGCCCAGCCAGCCAGTCTCAGGTACTTGTATAGTGCTACGACGACTCTCGTAACTTGTCAACCGTGCAGTCGACGGAGGGCGAGTCGGACAGGCCGGCTGATGGCGGACAGAGCAATGCCGTGCAGGACGCCGCGCCCAGCCAGCCAGTCTCAGGTACTTGTATAGTGCTACGACGACTCTCATAACTTGTCAACCGTGCAGTCGACGGAGGGCGAGTCGGACAGGCCGGCTGATGGCGGACAGAGCAATGCCGTGCAGGACGCCGCGCCCAGCCAGCCAGTCTCAGGTACTTGTATAGTGCTACGACGACTCTCATAACTTGTCAACCGTGCAGTCGACGGAGGGCGAGTCGGACAGGCCGGCTGATGGCGGACAGAGCAATGCCGTGCAGGACGCCGCGCCCAGCCAGCCAGTCTCAGGTACTTGTATAGTGAGTGCTACGACGACTCTCATAACTTGTCAACCGTGCAGTCGACGGAGGGCGAGTCGGACAGGCCGGCTGATGGCGGACAGAGCAATGCCGTGCAGGACGCCGCGCCCAGCCAGCCAGTCTCAGGTACTTGTATAGTGCTACGACGACTCTCATAACTTGTCAACCGTGCAGTCGACGGAGGGCGAGTCGGACAGGCCGGCTGATGGCGGACAGAGCAATGCCGTGCAGGACGCCGCGCCCAGCCAGCCAGTCTCAGGTACTTGTATAGTGCTACGACGACTCTCATAACTTGTCAACCGTGCAGTCGACGGAGGGCGAGTCGGACAGGCCGGCTGATGGCGGACAGAGCAATGCCGTGCAGGACGCCGCGCCCAGCCAGCCAGTCTCAGGTACTTGTATAGTGCTACGACGACTCTCATAACTTGTCAACCGTGCAGTCGACGGAGGGCGAGTCGGACAGGCCGGCTGATGGCGGACAGAGCAATGCCGTGCAGGACGCCGCGCCCAGCCAGCCAGTCTCAGGTACTTGTATAGTGCTACGACGACTCTCATAACTTGTCAACCGTGCAGTCGACGGAGGGCGAGTCGGACAGGCCGGCTGATGGCGGACAGAGCAATGCCGTGCAGGACGCCGCGCCCAGCCAGCCAGTCTCAGGTACTTGTATAGTGCTACGACGACTCTCGTAACTTGTCAACCGTGCAGTCGACGGAGGGCGAGTCGGACAGGCCGGCTGATGGCGGACAGAGCAATGCCGTGCAGGACGCCGCGCCCAGCCAGCCAGTCTCAGGTACTTGTATAGTGCTACGACGACTCTCGTAACTTGTCAACCGTGCAGTCGACGGAGGGCGAGTCGGACAGGCCGGCTGATGGCGGACAGAGCAATGCCGTGCAGGACGCCGCGCCCAGCCAGCCAGTCTCAGGTACTTGTATAGTGCTACGACGACTCTCATAACTTGTCAACCGTGCAGTCGACGGAGGGCGAGTCGGACAGGCCGGCTGATGGCGGACAGAGCAATGCCGTGCAGGACGCCGCGCCCAGCCAGCCAGTCTCAGGTACTTGTATAGTGCTACGACGACTCTCATAACTTGTCAACCGTGCAGTCGACGGAGGGCGAGTCGGACAGGCCGGCTGATGGCGGACAGAGCAATGCCGTGCAGGACGCCGCGCCCAGCCAGCCAGTCTCAGGTACTTGTATAGTGCTACGACGACTCTCATAACTTGTCAACCGTGCAGTCGACGGAGGGCGAGTCGGACAGGCCGGCTGATGGCGGACAGAGCAGTGCCGTGCAGGACGCCGCGCCCAGCCAGCCAGTCTCAGGTACTTGTATAGTGCTACGACGACTCTCATAACTTGTCAACCGTGCAGTCGACGGAGGGCGAGTCGGACAGGCCGGCTGATGGCGGACAGAGCAATGCCGTGCAGGACGCCGCGCCCAGCCAGCCAGTCTCAGGTACTTGTATAGTGCTACGACGACTCTCATAACTTGTCAACCGTGCAGTCGACGGAGGGCGAGTCGGACAGGCCGGCTGATGGCGGACAGAGCAATGCCGTGCAGGACGCCGCGCCCAGCCAGCCAGTCTCAGGTACTTGTATAGTGCTACGACGACTCTCATAACTTGTCAACCGTGCAGTCGACGGAGGGCGAGTCGGACAGGCCGGCTGATGGCGGACAGAGCAATGCCGTGCAGGACGCCGCGCCCAGCCAGCCAGTCTCAGGTACTTGTATAGTGCTACGACGACTCTCATAACTTGTCAACCGTGCAGTCGACGGAGGGCGAGTCGGACAGGCCGGCTGATGGCGGACAGAGCAATGCCGTGCAGGACGCCGCGCCCAGCCAGCCAGTCTCAGGTACTTGTATAGTGCTACGACGACTCTCGTAACTTGTCAACCGTGCAGTCGACGGAGGGCGAGTCGGACAGGCCGGCTGATGGCGGACAGAGCAGTGCCGTGCAGGACGCCGCGCCCAGCCAGCCAGTCTCAGGTACTTGTATAGTGCTACGACGACTCTCATAACTTGTCAACCGTGCAGTCGACGGAGGGCGAGTCGGACAGGCCGGCTGATGGCGGACAGAGCAATGCCGTGCAGGACGCCGCGCCCAGCCAGCCAGTCTCAGGTACTTGTATAGTGCTACGACGACTCTCATAACTTGTCAACCGTGCAGTCGACGGAGGGCGAGTCGGACAGGCCGGCTGATGGCGGACAGAGCAATGCCGTGCAGGACGCCGCGCCCAGCCAGCCAGTCTCAGGTACTTGTATAGTGCTACGACGACTCTCGTAACTTGTCAACCGTGCAGTCGACGGAGGGCGAGTCGGACAGGCCGGCTGATGGCGGACAGAGCAGTGCCGTGCAGGACGCCGCGCCCAGCCAGCCAGTCTCAGGTACTTGTATAGTGCTACGACGACTCTCATAACTTGTCAACCGTGCAGTCGACGGAGGGCGAGTCGGACAGGCCGGCTGATGGCGGACAGAGCAATGCCGTGCAGGACGCCGCGCCCAGCCAGCCAGTCTCAGGTACTTGTATAGTGCTACGACGACTCTCATAACTTGTCAACCGTGCAGTCGACGGAGGGCGAGTCGGACAGGCCGGCTGATGGCGGACAGAGCAATGCCGTGCAGGACGCCGCGCCCAGCCAGCCAGTCTCAGGTACTTGTATAGTGCTACGACGACTCTCATAACTTGTCAACCGTGCAGTCGACGGAGGGCGAGTCGGACAGGCCGGCTGATGGCGGACAGAGCAATGCCGTGCAGGACGCCGCGCCCAGCCAGCCAGTCTCAGGTACTTGTATAGTGCTACGACGACTCTCATAACTTGTCAACCGTGCAGTCGACGGAGGGCGAGTCGGACAGGCCGGCTGATGGCGGACAGAGCAATGCCGTGCAGGACGCCGCGCCCAGCCAGCCAGTCTCAGGTACTTGTATAGTGCTACGACGACTCTCGTAACTTGTCAACCGTGCAGTCGACGGAGGGCGAGTCGGACAGGCCGGCTGATGGCGGACAGAGCAGTGCCGTGCAGGACGCCGCGCCCAGCCAGCCAGTCTCAGGTACTTGTATAGTGCTACGACGACTCTCATAACTTGTCAACCGTGCAGTCGACGGAGGGCGAGTCGGACAGGCCGGCTGATGGCGGACAGAGCAATGCCGTGCAGGACGCCGCGCCCAGCCAGCCAGTCTCAGGTACTTGTATAGTGCTACGACGACTCTCATAACTTGTCAACCGTGCAGTCGACGGAGGGCGAGTCGGACAGGCCGGCTGATGGCGGACAGAGCAATGCCGTGCAGGACGCCGCGCCCAGCCAGCCAGTCTCAGGTACTTGTATAGTGCTACGACGACTCTCGTAACTTGTCAACCGTGCAGTCGACGGAGGGCGAGTCGGACAGGCCGGCTGATGGCGGACAGAGCAGTGCCGTGCAGGACGCCGCGCCCAGCCAGCCAGTCTCAGGTACTTGTATAGTGCTACGACGACTCTCATAACTTGTCAACCGTGCAGTCGACGGAGGGCGAGTCGGACAGGCCGGCTGATGGCGGACAGAGCAATGCCGTGCAGGACGCCGCGCCCAGCCAGCCAGTCTCAGGTACTTGTATAGTGCTACGACGACTCTCATAACTTGTCAACCGTGCAGTCGACGGAGGGCGAGTCGGACAGGCCGGCTGATGGCGGACAGAGCAATGCCGTGCAGGACGCCGCGCCCAGCCAGCCAGTCTCAGGTACTTGTATAGTGCTACGACGACTCTCATAACTTGTCAACCGTGCAGTCGACGGAGGGCGAGTCGGACAGGCCGGCTGATGGCGGACAGAGCAATGCCGTGCAGGACGCCGCGCCCAGCCAGCCAGTCTCAGGTACTTGTATAGTGCTACGACGACTCTCATAACTTGTCAACCGTGCAGTCGACGGAGGGCGAGTCGGACAGGCCGGCTGATGGCGGACAGAGCAATGCCGTGCAGGACGCCGCGCCCAGCCAGCCAGTCTCAGGTACTTGTATAGTGCTACGACGACTCTCATAACTTGTCAACCGTGCAGTCGACGGAGGGCGAGTCGGACAGGCCGGCTGATGGCGGACAGAGCAATGCCGTGCAGGACGCCGCGCCCAGCCAGCCAGTCTCAGGTACTTGTATAGTGCTACGACGACTCTCATAACTTGTCAACCGTGCAGTCGACGGAGGGCGAGTCGGACAGGCCGGCTGATGGCGGACAGAGCAATGCCGTGCAGGACGCCGCGCCCAGCCAGCCAGTCTCAGGTACTTGTATAGTGAGTGCTACGACGACTCTCATAACTTGTCAACTACTACTACTAAATTTAGTTACTAAATTTGACCCAAGAATAAAACAAACGGGGTGAGCTAAATAAAAGCTTGTAATAATAATAAAAAGCGGCCAAGTGCGAGTCGGACTCGCACATGAAGGGTTCCGTTACATAAATTGCTTTTTACGATATATGACGTATTAAAAAAAAACTACTTCATAGATCTCGTTCAAACCAATTTTCGTTGGTAGTTTGCATGGTAATGTACATCATATATTTTTTTCAGTTTTATCATTCTCTTATTTTAGAAGTTACAGGGGGGGGGGCACACATTTTACCACTTTGGAAGTGTCTCTCGCGCAAACTATTCAGTTTAGAAAAAAATTATGTTAGAAACCTCCATATCATTTTTGAAGACCTATCCATAGATTTCCCACACGTATGGGTTTGATGAAAAAAAAGTTTTTGAGTTTCAGTTCTGAGTATGGGGACCCCTAAAACTTAATGTTTTTTTTCGATTTTTGTGTGAAAATCTTAATGCGGTTCACAGAATACATCTACTTACCAAGTTTCAACAGTATAGCTCTTATAGTTTCGGAAAAAAGTGGCTGTGACATACGGACGGACGGACAGACAGACAGACAGACAGACGGACGGACATGACGAATCTATAAGGGTTCCGTTTTTTGCCATTTGGCTACAGAACCCTAAAAAGAGTCAAGTCCGGTACAGCGGGACCTACACGAAGCGTGGATGTCCGAACGGAACGGGCAACAACAACCAGATGAACTTGTCGTTCAACTCAAAGACGCGTCCACCTGGTTTTGACCATCCACGCAGGGTGTCTAAGACTAATATAAGAGCGATGACATCTTTCAAAACAATTATAAGAGCGCTATAAGCTTACCACTCTCATAAAGTGCGTATTCTGAGACTGTTATAAGCACAGGTTTCGTCAAGTCCAATAAGTCTTCGTAAATGTTATTGTCGGAGTAAGAGGCTTATAATAGTATTATAAAAGACTTAGACTAATATAAGAGCGTTGATATCTTCCAAAACAATTATAAGAGCGCTATAAGCTTACCACTCTCATAAAGTGCGTATTCTGGGACTGTTATAAGCACAGGTTTCGTCAAGTCCAATGAGTCTTCGTAAATGTTATTGTAGGAGTAAGAGGCTTATAATAGTATTATAAAATGCTTTTTCATACATATATAAGACTATGCAATAAGACTGAGCGTTCTTGGGTCCGTACTCTAGTCTTAGACTAATATAAGAGCGTTGACATATTCCAAAACAATTATAAGATCGCTATAAGTCTAGCACTCTTATAAAGAGACTGTTATAAGCACAGGTTTTGTCAAGTCCAATAAGTCTCCGTAAATGTTATTGTAGGAGTAAGAGGCTTATAATAGTTTTCAAAAATGCTCTTATATACATTTGTAAGACTCAGTAATAAGACTGAGCATTCTTAAGTTCGTACTAGCTTATCTAAGACTAATATGAGGGCGATGAGATGTTCCAAAACAATTATAAGAGCGCTATAAGCCTACCACTCTCATAAAATGCGCATTCTGAGACTCTTTTGCTAGTTGGGTAGTAGTTTATGTGAGTAGGGCGTTTTAATGCCTAATTATGTACAGTTACATACACTACTTTATCTATCCACATATCATAAGCCTCCATGATGCATTCAAGAACCGCATATTATGACCGGCATCGCGGCGTTGTTTTTTGGCAGCTGCCATCGTTTTTTTTTTAATTTAGAGACAAACTAGAGTCAGATCCAACCACCATATCGTTCGATATCTTACTTACGTGCGACATTTGTCAAATATGTATGAAAATTGACAATTCATTTCGAACTTAACGTCATCTGGGCTGATATTAGAATAGAGGTTAAATCAAATTTCTTTGTTTTTCAGAGACGTCCGAAATTTGAATGAAATAATATTATCGAAATCGATGTTATTATTTAGCAATCATAACATTTTCACAGATAAGAAATTTGTTCTAACAAAACAGTCTATTTTTATGGTGGTCATAATGTGCGGTTCTTGAACGCGTCATGGAGGGTTTATGATATTTGGATAGATAATAGTATTTTATGCAACTGTTGTATAAGAAGGGTCTTAAAACGCGAGTGGCGTGGGTTGCGATGCGAGCCTTGGCGAGCATCGCAATTAAAGACGCCACGAGCGTTTTTAGACTAGTTATACACCGTTGCATACAATACTTTTTCTACGACAAATTTTATATCAATAGCAGACTACAGAATAGTTAAAATTTTCAGGCAGCAAGTTTTCTATTCGTACTTTTACTACTCGCCCAATTTCTTCAGGAGTGCAGTTATTAATTTCTTCGACCATGTTAAAAGGAACGCAGACTTTTGTCTTCACAAACACGAACAGAACAGTTTATCATCTTTCGTCTTTTCATTTTGAACTGTATTTTGGTGGGAAACCGGAAATGTGACAGCTCTTGCTTATGGTTTGTTTTGTTTTTAATTTGTTTGCACTTGCCATCCGAACCAAACCGAATCCGGACCCGGACCGAATTCGAACTGTTTATTTTATAAATAATACCAAGAATTTATAAAACATGTAATTTAACACACAATAGATGATGATTTATTATTATTGTAGTATAGTACATTATGATACAAGTGAGGTATGTTGATCATCACATCAGAGGCGGAATTGTCACGCGAACCGCAGGTGAGCGTGATAATAGAGCCGAGGATGTAATTATCAAAGCTCACGCGTGTCATAGGGACGTTTTTCAACACATTTGCGAGGAAAAAATCCTTTTCATAAAATGAACATTTTACAGGCTCCTAAGTTGTTTCCTTTAGTTATTGATGACAACAGGTTTTTACTCACATATTTGTACATCTCCAAGAATATACAGTGGCGTCAATTCTATTTATTACTTTTCTATTCACTACGAGTCAACATTTTTAACAATAACCGAACACGCATCATCAATGTTTACAAATATTTGTGAAATTACCTATAAGTGCGCGCAACTATTTTTTTTCGTGAAGTTCGCGCAGTGCGCCCGCAGCGAGGCTTAGATGAAATCTCTAAACAGCCAATACAACATAAAATAAATATTTTCTTAATCAATATAAATTCATGTAAAATGTTATCAAAAGTAAATAGTTTTACTAAATGAAAGGTTTCTATATCATATCCAACAAGAAATAATCAATTAATCCACAAGAAGGATTTAATTTGTTTAGTCGAGTAAGAATCCATTTGTGTTGATTGTATTTTTTTTGACATAACGCACGAATATTTTTGCAAATATTTTTATATCTATATGTAGTGGGCATTAGTGGCTTGTCACGATATTTTTCTTGTAGGTGTACCTGTGCAAAATGTGTCAAAAAATAATAAGACAAAATTAAATGTAGATTTTTTAAAGGAAGTTTAGGACATGGTGTTGATTGAATATATGTACTTTATAGCCTATTCTATTTTTATTCATGAGCATTTTGTTTGGTTACTCTCTCTTGAACAGTTTACCTATTATAGCATTTTGTTTGGTTACTCTCTCTTGAACAGTTTACCTATTATGACACTTTAAATGACAACCTGATTTTTTTATACTATCCTAAATTACTCGAAAGCAAAAGAAGATCGTGGACTGATATTAAGCATGTAGTGTTCTTAGGACCTGCCAGTACACCCCCTGAAAGGATCATCAAATCCCTCGTCGGAGGCCACTCTCACTAGCTTAGCCTGCTAGACCCCTTTTCCCAGTTCCTTACCTTATTAGACCTTTGATTTTGACTATACCACTGAACCAAATTTGAAGTTTCTGATATTTATTCGACGCAGAATTTGACCTTCTTTAATATTGTCTCGAATACATTTTCCATCCGACGTACCGTTTTTGTGCTATATGCAAATAACTGAAAAAAGAGCAAAAATTTCGCGGTTATTGGGCTGAGTTTAGCTCACCTCCTGAGATGGTGCAAACTCGGATTGCATGCATTTAGGACCAAATGAAGGTATTAAAACGATTTCCAGCTTTATGGGAATTAATTAATAAAACAGGAGTAGAAATACTATTTTTCAACACATTTGCTCGTAACGTGCCTCTTATTGTGCCGCTTTTAGGCTCATAATCCTGGGTATTAAACACGCGTGTTTTATAACATTACGACACTCGTGTAGTTATGTTTATATCCCGATTAAGACACGTTGGCACCTTGCAGCAAGGTGTATGTATGGACTCGGCGCATTCTTAAATTGACCGGGTTATACAGTTTGTTTTTAATTCTCGGCAAATGGATTCTTACTTGACTAAACAAATTAAATCCTTCTTGTGAATTAATTGCTTATTTCTTCTTGGATATGATATAGAAACGTTTTATTTAGTAAAACTATTTACTTTTGATACATTTTACATGAATTTATATTGAATAAGAAAATATTTATTTATTTTGTATTGGCTGTTTAGAGATTTCATCTAAGCCTCGCTGCGGGCGCACTGCGCGAACTTCGTGAAGAAAACATAGTTGCTCGCCATTATAACTAATTTCACAAATATTTGTAAACATTGATGATGCGTGTTTGGTTATTATTAAAAATGTTGACTCGTGGTGAATAGAAAAGTGATAAATAGAATTGACGCCACTGTACATTCTTGGAGATGTACAAATGTATGTACCAACCTAAAAACCTGTTGTCATCAATAACTAAAGGAAACAACTTAGAGCCTGTAACATTTTAATTCTATGAAAAGGACTTTTTCCTCGCAAATGTGTTGAAAAACGTCGTATGACACGCGTGAGCTTTGATAATTACATCCTCGGCTCTATTATCACGCTCACCTGCGGTTCGCGTGACAATTCCGCCTCTGATGTAATGATCAACATACCTCACTTGTATCACAATGTACTATTATGCCCTGGATACAGCAGCAAGTTTAAGTAGATTTTTGACAGATGACGCGACGCTGCTACGTTCCGAAACGCCATAGATTGGCAATTTTGTATCGGATCGAGTTTCCTTAAACAAGAACACATAGGTATTATTGAAATACGAAGTTCTATTTTTAAAAAATCGGTTGTCTAGAGCGTATCGAAACAGTTATTTCGGTTGTTTCGGAAGTAACATAGACTATTCAACGATGAAAAGAGTGACATTGCAGTATTCTCTATGAAATCTTAATACACAGATTTTAATCGAAGAGTACAAAAAAATGGTCGTTATAGTTTTGTCATGTCCGCCTGTTATGTAAGTGTGTTATTATGCAGGAAGATTAAAATTACAATATCAGTTTTTATTAATTTTCGTTCCTTTAATGTATATCTGCCTTACCGTAATAAGGATGAATATTTTTTCTGCAGCGACAAATTCGTCGGAAACCAGTCCAGCGAACACCGTGAAGTCGAACGACAAGCCAACGAATGAAGATAGAGTGAGTATTTTATCACTTACTAGCTTCCGCCCGCGACTTCGTCTGCGTGGCCCGGCATAATAACTATACTATATTTTAATCCAGGCTTTAAAATATCTTCGTGCAAACTTTCATCCGATTCGGTTGAGCCGTTTAAGCGTGATTGAGTTACAAACATCTAAACATCCAAACATCTTAACATCCAAACTTTCGCATTTATATTATTAGAAGGAAGTAGGATAGTAGGATTAGTAGGATAGTAGGATTAGGAGGATATGATCATTTTATGATTAATTGGCGATCTTTAATAGTACCTACATTGCAGAGGCCGAGAAATAGAAATTCGTGGATAAGTTGATTTTGTCGGATGAAGCGAAGTCGAATCCGACAATAGATACGAATCCACGAATTTCCATTCCCGCCAAGGCAGATATAGTGCTTTTCTCCATAAATGAGAGGAAAACAAATAATATTTTCAATGATATCTAGCCGTATTCTTAAAACAGCCAGTATGTCAAAAACCTATCAAGATCCTGCCTAGGTTATCTTTTTGAAGTAAACGGTATGACTCGTGAAGCTAACTTTCAATTAATTGACTTGCATAAAATAATTTTAAACATAAAAATCTTTCTCAAAATGACATGTTTTATGTATTTTATGCAACTGTTGTATAAGAAGGGTCTTAAAACGCGAGGGGTGTGGGTTGCGATGCGGGCCTTGGCTTGGCTTTGCATACAATACGTTTTCTACGACAAAATTTTAATAAATAGCAGCCTACAGAATAGACTTTTCAGGAAGCAAGTTTTCTATTCGTTCTTTTACTAATCACGCAATTTCTTCTGGAGTGCAGTTATTAATTTCTTCGTCCATTTTAAAAGGAACGTACACTTTTGTCTTCACAAACACGAAAAAAATCTTAAAAGTTTAGGACTAATAGTTTATCATCTATGTCTTTTCATTTTGAACTGTGTTTTGGTAGGAAATCGGAAATATGACACCTCTTGTTTATGGTTTGTTTTTTTTGCACTTGCGATCCGAACCAAACCGAATCCGGACCCGAACCGAATTCGAAATAATGCCAAGAATTTATAAAACGTGTAAGTGAACACACAATAGATGATGACCTGACGGATGACGCCGATATTGAGAGGTAGCGTAGGGCGCTCACAATTAGGGCAAATATGCTGGCTCGCTGATTCGCGCGATGCACGAGGGAAGTTAAAGTGACTTTGTTTCGAGCTTATTGTACCTCGTTGTACTCGTGCAGTCTGTAGGCCCGGCATACGCGCAGATCGCTCAGTGCCCTACGCGTCCAATACAATGATGCGTCCAGGGTGATGCTGGGACTGTCGCGCCGCTGCAGTGCATCGGGCATGTTCGCGGAGGCGCGCAAAATAAGTAACTGGTCCGAGACTTGTGGTTAAAAATAAATACTTTATTTAAAATAAACAGCGTTACGGCTTAATATCAAGACAATAATGAATTAAATTTAATTAATAGCTATCTTATATACTAAATATATGCTTATTCAGCAGACTCAGCAGTGACCTGCTTAGGCTTGCTGATAAATCTAAAAAGGGTGGGTTCACTACCCTTAACTCCTCCCTCCCCAAGAGAGGAATTATCTGAGGGTGACGATGAAGCCTTCAGAGAATTCTGTTTTAGCAATTTGCTATGTAATTTAACACTGATAAAACCTATAGTTACTGAAATTAAACATATGTAGAGTATCAAAGTTCCTAAACTGATTCTATCGCTAATGATGTAGTTCATGTCGTCTGGTTGGTAGTCGCTTGCACGGAGGATGTCTTTTACTTCGCTGAAGTCGACTCCTCTGAGCTCTGAGGTATTATATCTTCAGGTGTCCCGTTGTGGGTGGTAATTAATTAATAACACTGCACTTTAGGAAACACACTTATTTATTTATTATTAATTTAAATGCACGACTGAGTTGTAGTACAAACTAAAGACCGGGAGTAAGAGAGTGATCAGCCAGATGAATGAGTGAATGTATGAATATATAACACTCTCCCCCGCACACAGAATAATGATTACAAACTATATTGTCTAGTCAGTAATTAACATAAAATACTAGCTATATATATATTTTTTTTTAACCTAATATATTTTCTAAACAAAACTTGCAGTTTGCTACCACTGTTATGAACTAAATTAACATTCTACTTCCCTAGTTTTTAACCAACTAACATATGTATGTATCACAAAGTAAATTAGCAGATATTTTTTTTTATTTGTCACATTGACTACAAGTTAAGATTTGGTTGACATGTCTCTTCCACCGCAAACCCTCAACATCAATATAGTAGGTAGTTCCATGAATGGATTCTTCAATAATGGTGCCCTTGACCCATGGGTTTTGACCCTTCCTATAATCTCGGGTCATGACCTTTTGGCCCACTTGGAAGTTTACGTTTCCAGCACCATGACAAGCATCCACTACCTTGTTCTGTTTTAAAAGTAAATCCTGGAATATAGGAGTTGGTCTCAAAAGTGATAAGCGACTCCTAATTTCTCTCTGCAGCATAAGCCTGGCTGGTGATACACCAGTAGCCTTATGCGGTGTGCTACGATAATCGGACAAAAATATGCCTATAGCATAATTGAGTGTTTTACCACTTCCCACTATCTTGGTAATGTTTGACTTGAAAGTCTCTACAAACCTCTCCGCCGCACCATTAGTGGCTGGATGATAGGGAGGTGTAAAGGTATGATTTATGCCACGGTTCTTGCAGAAAGTTCCAAAATCGTGGCTGGTAAATGAGGCCCCATTATCTGTTACAAGATGAATGGGAAATCCATATCTCCAAAATATATCATCTAGTTTTTGCATAGTTAAGGTACTTCCAATGTTTGTCATTTGAAATACCTCTGGCCACTTACTATAGCTATCCACCACCACCAAGAACATCTTTCCAAACAATGGCCCTAGATAATCAGCGTGAATACGATACCATGGAGAGGGTGGTATTGGCCATGGCTTTAAATTTGTTTTTGGTGGTGCATTTCTGTAAGCTAAACAATTGACACAATTTTTTGTAATATTAGTAATCTCTTCATTTACCTTGGGCCACCAAAAATATGATTTGGCCATGTCAATCATTCTGCTTGTGCCAAAATGGCTCTTATGAAGCTCATTTAAAACTTCATTTTGAATAGATTGAGGTATTATAATTCTATGTCCCCAAAACAAACAATTTCTGTCTATGCTAATTTCATTTCTTCTCATGAAGAAAGGCTTCAAGTCTGTTTCAATTAATTTCACATCAGGCCAACCATCACAACTATATCTAATTATTTTAGTCAATAATTTATCCTTTTTTGTTTCTTCCTGTATCATTTCCCAATTAACAATTTCAAGGTCGGAATTGTCAATGTAATTAACACAAACTTTAAACTTTTCTTCTAAATTTTCACATTTTTTGTCATCAAATGGCATCCTAGACAAATAATCTGCTGGATTTTTATATGTTGGTATATGTCTGATTTTATAAGAGAATGCAGACAGAAATATAGCATAGTGTTGTAAGCGTTTGGCTGCCATCCTTGGAATACCTTTGTTTGGTCCGAGAATTCTGACAAGCGCCGCATTGTCAGTTTCTAGCTCAAATTGCCGGCCATATAGAAAGTTATAAAACTTTGTTATTCCAAAGACAATAGCCATCGCCTCTTTATCCAGAGTACTATATCTCTTTTCTCTATCGTTTAGCTTTTTACTAGCGAATGCAACTGGTTTAATTACATTGTCAGTTCCACGATTTGATATGATTGCACTGATACCTTCTGATGCTGCATCACAGGATAAAATTATTGGTAATGATTGGTCATAATGACTTACACCTTGTGCTGTTGATAACTTTTTTTTTTATCAAGTTAAAGGAATGTTGGCACTTGTCTGTCCATTTAAATTTTTCTTTTTTTACACAGTCATATAGTGGAGCTATATCAGTTGCCATATCTTTCAAGAATCTCGAGTAGTAATTAATTTTACCAAGAAAAGATCTTAGCATGGTCATATTCTCTGGTGGCGATAGCTCCAATATTGGCTGTATGTTTTCTTTCACAATATTTATACCATCTTTATTTATATTATATCCGAAAACCTCAATACTTTTTCTGAAAAATTTACATTTTTCAGGTTTAATTCTCAATCCTGATTCTTTTAAAACCGTTAGCACAGACTCTAAAGTCTTATTCATGTCACTTAAATTCTGACCACACATATAAATGTTATCTATAAAAACAACAGTGTTAGGTATGTGCCTTAATTTCATACTCATTAATCTCTGGAACGCACCAGGCCCTGTATTCACCCCGTAGGGTAAATACAAGTATTTGTATATGCCAAACTCCGTATTAATGACTGTTAACATCTGTGAACTAGAATCCAGCGGTGCTTGCAAATATGCTTCTTTTAGATCTAGCTCACAATAGTATTCGCCTCCTTTCAGGGTTTGAAATATGCTCTCAATATGCGGAAGTGGGTAGTGGTCTGTTTCTAGGTAAGGATTAAGTGTGACTTTGTAATCCCCACATAATCTCACTGATCCATCCGGCTTCATAATGGGAACCACTGGTGTGCCCCACTCACTGTATTTAACTGCCTCAATTCTTTTGTTATCTAACAGCCTTTTAATTTCATTTTTAACTTTATCTTTCAAGGCAAATGGGATTTGTCTAACAGGCAAAAATTTTGGCTTGGCATCCTCTTTTAATTTTAATGTGATGCATTCCCCTTTGAAATCTCCCCACCCTGGTGCGAATACTTCTGTGAACTTATTTTTTATCACCTCCACTGGATTACAAGTTTCATTTACCTTTTGATCACAAATGGTTCCATTTAATTCCAAAGGCCACTGATCAAAAATACTGAGCCAGCTTCTACCTAAAATTCTAGGTTTATCATTACTAACAATATAGACATCAGCTTGTTTTTCAATATTATTCCAATGAATATTCATGTTTTTAATCATACCAATTGGTTGTGATAAACTTTGGTCGAAGTTTTTGAAACTTATATTGGTTTTATGCATAGTTTTATCAGGAAATAATTTATTCTTGTCATCAATGGTCAAAGTACTGACTTCTGAGCCTGTATCTAACTCAAAATTGACAGGTTGCCCTTCAACTAACAACCTTATATATTGTGGTGGCACTTTTCTATCTACAGAAGCATTATAAAAATACATACAGTACTCTGCCTTGTTGTCCGTGTCAAATAAGTTTTGAATGTCCTCTTCAATGTTTTCCTCACCAACTACATCCACTGTTTTTGTTTGCCGCACACGACACACGCGAAAGATGTGGCCTTGCTTGCCACATTCAGAACAAAACTTATTTTTCAACGAGCACTCAGACCGTAGGTGGTTGTCCTTTCCACAAACAAAACACAGGACACTATTTTTCTTCATCTCCGGTTTTGTCTGCTTTTTCCACTGCTGCCTTTGTGGTTTCGCTTGAGATGTAGATGGAGTACTTCTCTGACTCGCATAGAACATTTCCTTTTCTTCATGCGATGAGTTCATATTTACATGTTCCAAGTTTGACTGTTTTATGGCTGCTTCCACTGTTCTGGCCATAATTATTAGTTTTTCCAAGGATGCTTCTCCATTTTTCAGCAATTCAAATTTAATTAGAGGTTTCTGTACACCATCAATAAATTTTTCTTTCACCTGATCTTCCATATCTTTGAAGTCGCATCGTTTCGCGAGTTTTTTTAGTTCTATAATGTAATCTTCAATACATTCATTCTCTAATTGGTTCCTAGAACGAAACGCCGTCCTATCTAATACTGTGGAGGTTGACTTTGCGTATCTTTTCTCCAATAAGGCAAGTAAGTCGTTGTAATTTTTCTTAATTGGTTTATCAGGCGCACATAAATGATTTAGGGTTTCTAAAACCTTCGGCGTTAAACTAGTAATCAACAATGGCGTCCGTTTAGTTTGTGGAATGTCATTTAACGTTATAATGCATTCCAATTGTTGCTCAAATAAGTCGAAGTTATTTCCGTTAAATGGTTCAATTCGTCCATAATTTGTATTCATATTTATTTGTACTGGAGTACCGAAGCGATCGTTTTCACTATCGCTTTGTTGGAAGTTTAATCTTTTCCACAAATCTCCGCTCTTGGTCAATTCTCTGAGGGTCTTCCGTAAAACTTCTATGTTTTGATCATCAATGTCCGGTAATTCCAGTTCTTGGAAAATGCCAATTAATTCTTCCTTCTTCAAATTTTGAATCCAACTAGTTTTATTTTCTTTAATTTCTTCTTTAAAATGTATTAACGTCGTCATTTGTAACAAACATTCGAACGGTTATTTCTAAACAGCTCTGACAACTTGACAAGTCTGACTGACAGCTTCAATTTCACAGACAAAGCCAGAGCCACTGATGCGCATGAACGAACGATGTCAAATTGAATGAGTTGTGATAGTGTTGTGACGGTTCCTTCCTTTCATTCACCGTTCAGTTTCAGATCGTCTGACAGGTAAGTAAACGGTATGGTACTTCTAAATCCAAAATGGCCGTGTTAATTTTTCCCAATGCTCCACTTTCCGAGTCGAATATTTTAGTAATCCATTGTCCTTCGTCGCCAATTATTATATCTTCAGGTGTCCCGTTGTGGGTGGTAATTAATTAATAACACTGCACTTTAGGAAACACACTTATTTATTTATTATTAATTTAAATGCACGACTGAGTTGTAGTACAAACTAAAGACCGGGAGTAAGAGAGTGATCAGCCAGATGAATGAGTGAATGTATGAATATATAACACTTCTGCTGCTGCTTGTCCTCTCGGTCTGTCTTTGTTAACGCTGGTAGTGGTACTGGTGGTGTTGAAAATCTAGTAAGGGTCATGTTCGTTGGTGGTTTAATGGTTATAGTTCCCAACTGCACTTCACAACTTGGGCTCGGAGATATTATGAATGTTCCTCGTAATATTTGTTTGTGGACTTCGTTGTTGCAGCTTTCAGTGATTAGGGTGTCTGTTTGTGAGTACAGTAGCCAAGCGTCTTCGAAGATCCGAAGTATCCTGGTTGCTTCGATCTGGACTGTAGTTTGTTCGCAAGCGGTATAATTGTTCTTTAGTTGCATAAGTTGTTCGATGCACGTCTCCCCTGGGTACTGCTCCACGGCGTCTTCATGGCACAGGAATCTGTCGCGTTCAATCTGTTCGTAGGGACTTCGGAGTGATTTGTATTTCAATCGATTCACCAATAGGTATGGGTATTGGGGAATAATTATAAGGGTTGTGTTTTTGGAAGGGTTAAAAATAGGAATCGTGATAATCTTGTAATATATATACGTGTGTTCATCAATAATTGGTAGTTCTAAAATAAATACTAACATAGAATCATTAACAAAAGATTTAACTATTATATTACGTTCTAATTTAATTAAATTGTCTATAGTAACCGGGTATAACAGTTGTTCATGGTAATTTATTGTTTTTAAAATGTTAAATAACTCAGTGGAATTAATAATAGAATTATGTAATGTGTGGAGTTTGCTAAATGCAATTGCTGACTCTAAATCTTGTATGACGCTATAAATGGTGCGAAAGTTACTAAGAATTTGATACATGCTATTTAATACAGGGACGGAGTTAGACAACTTATTTTCATTTTGTATTAATGTCTCTATTTGCGATGTTTTATAATGTAAATGGTTTACGTTGAAATTTATGGTGTCCGATATATTAACTAATTTGTCAAATGCTTTCTGCATTAAAGATGTTTTCCGTTCAATTAAATGTTCCTTATGTTTTAATTTACCTATTTCTTCGTTGTATTGTATGGCGTCATTATTATCTAAATTTCCAGAGATTATTTTAATTAAAGACCCTAACGGGTTTAAAATTCCCCTTTTGGTTCTACTTGCCGGTAGAATCTGATGTAGCCTATCCCTAGTTAATTCAATAAATGTATCTATATGCAAGTTTATTCCTAAAAGTTCCCGTCTTAATTCGGAATGCTTATATATTATATCCTTTAATCTACTGTATTCTCTTAAATTATTTTCTATTTGTATCCTAATATAATCTAAATCCACCGTTTTGAATATGGTCCATTTGTCAATCTTCACCACTGCTGTTCCTATCTTCATCGGAGTTATCCCCGGGTTCCGCTCGAGATTCTGGAGCCTTAGGCTGAATCCTGGAACAGCTAGGGCCAGCAGCATCATTAGGCACCACCTGTGGAGGCCGTTTGACGTTTTTTAGTGCTACCTTGGTCTTCCTTTTCTTTAATAATACGGGTACAATATTTCTTTCTGGTTCCCCTATAATTTGCGCTTTTTCATATCGAGGTAGCTCCTTTGCTTTTCTAGGCCTAGTATTTTTCATAAAAATTTCGTCGCCCTCGTCCTCGGATAGGTTCACCACCCTTTCTGTGCATTCGACTATTTTGAACATGTTCTTCTTGAATATACTAGTTACAACTCTAGCGAATGTTTTTCGGAAGATCTGGTCCTCAAAATATATAAAATATTTGTTTTTGGGATTAATATATTCCTTAAGAAATTTTGTGTACTTGGGTGATCTGTTGTTTTTTACTCCCAATCTCTAGTACACTAACTTCATCCTTGAGCCATGAAAATACTAAAATTTGTCTTGGCTTCGTATCTATTGCTTCTTTGACTATAGGAATACCTTCATGTTCTCTGTTAGATATTGAATGCGCAGTGGCTCCATCCTCGGAGTCAGAAATTTCAATTATTTCTTCCTGGGTATCCTCATTACTGGCCACACTTAGTCCGTCTTCCACTTTTGCGTCTTCTCCTGACTCTTCATTTAAGCTGTCTTTATCTTTACTCGGACAAAGTGCTTTGGTTGCTGTGTCGTTTAAAAATTGCTCTAAGTCAAACTCTTCTTCCGCGTCCTGATCCGTGTTGACTTGCATAGATATGTCATCTGCCTCTAACATATTAAGGTCTATTTCTCTCGATTCGTGGCTGGCTCTGATGAAAAAATTTTCTACAGTTTCTTCACTCGGTTCGCCTAAGTACGGCCCTGGCTCTCCTTGCTGTGAGTCAGTGGTATAATTATTATCGGTGTAATTAATTCGTCGCGAACTTGCAGTGCGCATTGTAACATCCGTGTTGGAACCCGATGCCACTGGCGCTAGATTGTTTTGCCAGGTGCGCGGAGCATTGTCCGCTTGTTGCTGACGATGCATATGTGAGTTACCGACCTGCGGTCCCCGATAATTACCCGATTGATTACTGTTAAACGGTCTGGGATTTCTATATTGTCCCGAATTATTCGAAACATAAGGGGTGTGATTATACTGATTATAGTTTGAATTACTTGGTCCTTGAGGATGTGGTTGCCTTTGAGAAGTGTTTTGCCTGGGAGCACTGAAATAATTATTATTATTTACTGGGCCCAACCTCGGGTTTCTATTAGCTACTGGTGAGCTAGTAAAATCAGTTGAAGACTGATAATTTTGGTCTTCTAACACTATCTCCAATGCTTGTTCCAGGGTTGACACATTTCTCATACGCACCCATCTATTAAGGTACATTGGCAAATTGGACAGAAACACCTTGAATGCGGTATGATCGTAAATGGCGCGTTTTGATAAACGCATGTGGGCGTTTGTGTTGGTTTCCGAAACCTTCGCCATTAGATCGTTCCTAGTTTGCTGTATCCTTTTAAAGAATTCCTCATAACTTTCACCCCGATTTAACCGTAAACTCTCTAGTTCTTTCGCGAGACAATCTTCCGTTCTACGGTCGCCAAAATGTAGACTCAGTAATTCCCTTAACTCATCCCATGATTCAATATGTTCCCGGGAACCTACTAGATCCGCGGCCTCACCTCCTAATCTACTAGTTATTAAATGGAACAAATACGTCATTTGTGCTAGATTGTTCTCTTCTCCATAATTAGTTAATATATACTCGCATTTCTTAATGAAAGTGCCTAACTTTCTAGGACTACCCGTAAATTCCGGGATGAACTTGATCATCTCCGCGGATACGTGCCTAATATTATCCATTTTTTTAGTATAAACGCAAAACAACAAGACGAATAAAATATTCCTATTAAAAGCTGATTGCTGACCTACTTTAATATGCAGTGACGAGATTTGATCGACCTACACAATCGTGCCTACGTAGAAATTAATACACAAACACGTAAATATATTACAAGAGCGGACAATAGAGGAAAACTGTATAAAGGAAGGTGAAAAGATTTACTCACAACTCCGTAGTTACTCCCATTTGCTCCTGTAGGTTGATTATTGCCTTCCACTGCGCCGTTGCCCGTTGGTACTTATTAAATTTGTTTGGTTCGATGTCCCGTTGAAACGTTGAAACGTAAGATGGTCTAATGCAGTAGATCACCGACGGAACCCCTTTCCGGCTGCGCCAAATAAGTAACTGGTCCGAGACTTGTGGTTAAAAATAAATACTTTATTTAAAATAAACAGCGTTACGGCTTAATATCAAGACAATAATGAATTAAATTTAATTAATAGCTATCTTATATACTAAATATATGCTTATTCAGCAGACTCAGCAGTGACCTGCTTAGGCTTGCTGATAAATCTAAAAAGGGTGGGTTCACTACCCTTAACTCGCACCGCATGCTTCTTCACCACTCCACTCTGCGCAAGCGGTGCGCGTCCTTGCGAAGCAGAGTGCGTGCTAGTCCCAACATCATCCTGAATATGATTTCTGCAAAGTTCGATTGCCCGTATATGACTCACGGCATGCAGATTCATATACACAGGAATATAAAATAGCCTGCACCTTTTAGTTTAGTTTTTCTAGTAAAGTCGACTTTGTATCTAATTTATTTATTTTAAATTTCTTTTTTGACATAGTATATAATAATATACAATGTCAAAAAAGAAATTAAAATATTAATGATCATTTTTAATTGATTTTATTTTGAATATTGTACTTATTTTAATATATATGTGTGGACCGATGTTGTCTGAAATAAATAACTGATAATAATGATAATAAATAATTTATAATATACAAATGTTAAATCGTAAATAAAAACTTTTATTTCGAAATATTTGTTAATGAAGTTGGCACCACTGCCATAAAGCGGCCGATAAAAAAAAGTTAAACAGTGCTTTTATTAAAAATGTACGAGTATGAACCATAAAAGTACGCTAAACAGTGCGTTTATGGGCCATAGAGCATAGAGTTTTTCGACGACTTATTATTGGTGTAATTTTATTTGAGCTACAGCCTATATAAATGACAAATAACGGTACAGGAGTAGAAAATATGAAATTTTACCTTCCAATAAAATTATTATTATTTTTCCTGAGATATCCGGGATCCATAACTTGAGAGGGCGCCACTGCGCACGTTCGAACGTAGCCGTTTGCGTCAAACTGTCACTCCACGTCATCGCTGTGACGTCACATCCGCCTTCGCCAACCTGTCAACTCTAGAACCAGCGCCCGTGCGCCCGCCGCCATATTGGCTTTCTCATTGTTGCGGAGGAAATGCCGTTGGTAGCCCCCAGGAAGCCATTAATTGGATCCCGGATATCTCAGGAAAAATAATAATAATTTTATTGGAAGGTAAAATTTCATATTATTTGTTCCGTTCGATATCCGGGATCCATAACTTGAGATCTGTTTATTATCTCCTGGTGGCGGGTCAGCGGGCGCCAACGCGTAGGTAGAAAAACAATTTTCCTACAAAAGAGAACTATTGGATTAGCGTTAGATTTCTAACGGGCACTAAACATTATACATTAAATAGATTCGAGATAAACGTCTAAGAGTAGATTTTAGGTGCCAAATAGCTTTTGTAATAAATATCGTTAATTGGATAGTTTTCCATCCAGTTTTAACGACGATACCACGGGTCGAAAAGTTAGTCAGACGTTACTTGAAGGCCCGATTCTGTCTGAAGACGCAGCATAAAACCAAGAGAAGAGAAAGTATATGTATATGTACTTTAAATCCCGTCTCCGATAAGCTTGGCTTGGTCGGTACAATAGTTGATTCGACTAAATTAGTGCAGATTATTGAAGTTTTACACCTTCCGAAATCGTTATAAGTATATATGGGTTAATAATTTTTGTCCAGAGCTTTCAATAAGTCTGTTGATAAAATTATCTTATTTAGGACCAGACTTCGGGTATAGAGCAAGATTTGTCAATTTGACTGGGCCTGAAAAATAATTCAGTAAAAGTGCAGCCGATCTTCTTGATACGGCACATAAGTTATTGTAAGTAAGATTGTTGTGTTTAGGTAATTATCTAAATTCCTCGCATTCCAAACCTATTCAGTAGTTTGAGAGGCAGTGGTATGCACAAACACATTGAAGGTATTCTTGAATGTATCCGTTCGAAGGTATCATAGTGACCCAAAAAGTAGCTGATAGCGGTCATTGCAGATTTATGAACAGAAATAATAATTTGTACTGAATGCAGTACGCGAACACATTCGACAGAAAAAGTGCGCATGGGACGAGGTACCTGGCTGTCGATCTTGTACCTGGCACGCCATGACGGCCATTTAGTCATACAGGCGTGTATGCGTGCGGTAATAAGTGAGCTGGCGTGTGACGCTCGGAGGAGTCTTCTCTGTTCCGACCAGCCTGGTGTCGGCGGGCGGATAGTGGCCGTGTCACTCAGGAACGCCTGCACATTGTGAACCTTCATCGGCTCCGCTACGGCTTGCCTCTTCAGGTCTGCCCAACAGAAGAGACTGCCCCACTTGCGCGTCATCATGCTGAAGAGGCCCAGCGTGGAGCGTGATGTGGAGCGCGGAGCAGGAGTCTGGAAGGTGGGTGTAGGTCATTCCGTAACACCGATATCTGTTGGTGACTTCGTGACAGTAGGCGCTCGAGACTTGCGAGTCGATCGAGAAGTATCGCCACAAAGTGTGTGTGTGTGGGTCGATGGGCGAGACACCCCAGCGGACGAACATTTCTTGCCGGTGGTTTCTGGGCACTACTGACCTGGCAAGTAGTATGGGACCAGTGTTTCCCGTAGATAGTTCTTTCCTGCCAGCAGTGTGCAGCAGGGAAAGGCATCCATGCCCCCATCCACCGGTTGTCAGTTTGTAACACAACAACATAGTTAGTCTTTCTCACTTACGGTTAAATGCGGGTCTGTTATGCTGGTCAACTACGGTATCTTGTACAGTAGAAGGGAGATGAGGTTGGTTGGGAGGGTGCATTGCGCTCCTCGGAGTCTTGCAGGTATAGTCAGAGAGTGTGGCAATGCAACCTTCCTCCGTGGGTCGTAAAGATTGCAAAATTGTGACGATCCCTTCCAGTATGAGACCGTCTAACACGAGACAGGCATATATCGCGCCGTATGGTGTTTACCTTTTCCGACGGGTACGACAGGTCGGTTTGCTTGGGGCCAAAAAACAAAGGAGTCGTTTTTCCCGTGGCTACTAGTTAAGGGCTTGCTAGCTAGTATACAAAGTTTTTATGGCATACTATTATAAAAACAGGAGGCGTTTATACGGCGGAGTAGGAATCCTACCAAGCACTTGAACTTTATGGCCCTTAATTTAGGCAATGTCTACTCAAAGACATGGACCATGATTCCCCTGTTTTATTAGTAATCAGTTCGATAAGTTTGTATCATATCAAGGACGTCATTCATATAGACAGTCACCAGAAGGCTCTGGGACAACAAGAAAAGCAAATGGCTGTAATTTCTTTGAATTAGTCACGAATAATTTATAAGTACATGCACAAAAAGCTTATTTGAAGAGATTTTATGTGTCACGGCTGTATAGGGATATGGCAATGTACAAACTTGTGCAAGATAGATAGCATAACACGATCAATAGGGTTTTTGAACAAAATAAAATCGTTACTTATAAATTCTCAATGATGTGTTCGGGAACCATTACAATAACCGCCATTGCACCGCCATGGCCGACTACATTTAAAATCATGACCAACTAGATTTTCATATTTTCATACATTATAAGAACACCGGCACAGATAAAACGCTGATGTTACGTTATTGGTTGCAATAATGGTGGTCATTATATATGGTTTCCGAACACATTATAGAGGATTTATCATATGGGTATGAGTTATTATTTATTTATTTATTATTTTTTTATTTGGAAATTATGATTATGACACTTAAGTTTTTAATTTAAGTATTATAATAATAAATTCATTTATTTCGACCAACTAGGATCATACAAATTACAAAAATACAAAACACAGCAAAAATTTAGAGAATAGGTAAAATTAAATATGTTAAGTACGGCGACCGCTGGACGCATATGACCACATTATATAAACAGCCAAACAACCTTTCATTCTAACTAAAAAAAGTTGTTGTAACAAATTGCTAGGCCTTTAGACATACGAGCATTTGGCTGTTTGCATTGAATCTATGCGGCGACCGGGATGTGCCCAACAAAGCTATACTTTTTAGCCAAGATATATAATTTGTAGAGAGTGGCTGGAAAAGTTAAGAAAAGTGTATACATGATTATGATGCAGACTGTACTGATCGTGTGATTTGTATTCCAGCCCCCAGGGTCGCACGCAGACGATCCCGTATACACAGCCACGACCAACGTGGTGCGTTGTGTGATGCGTCTCGCCGGCGTGTCCTCTCAGACCGCCTTGGGCGCGGGCGCGGCGGGCGCGGTGCTGGGCGCCGTGCGCTGCGTGGGCGCCGAGCTGCGCGCGCTGTGCGCCACCGTCGACGCGGTCGTGCAGCCCTTCCCGCACACCGCCAGGAGGTGAGCATACAGATAGGTACAGCTGACCCCGCATCGGCCGCACGCCTCGCCCGAGGCACTACTACACTGAGCGTGCACGCTAGGGCGAGACGAGGCTCGCCGAGGCACTTCTACACTGAGCGTGCACGCTAGGGCGAGAGGTGGTTCGCCGAGGCACGTCTATACTGAGCGTGCACGCTAGGGCGAGATGTGCTCGGCTGAGATATGTTCGGCTGAGATATGCTCGGCTGAGATAGGCAGCGGGTACGTTTCGGCATGCATCGGTGGCATAATGGTAGTTGGAGTGTACTTCTCGCCAAACAAAACCCTGGCCGATTTTGAGACGTTCCTTGATGAGGTTGGAGCACTTGTCGGTAGAAGACGCCCGGAACTAGTGCTAGTCGATCTCGAGGGGATCTCAACGCCAAGTCCACGACGTGGGGATCCCCCGCCACGACCCCGAAAGGACAACTGTTGGAGGAGTGGGCGGTCGCGACCGGGCTGGTGGTGCTCAACCAAGGGACGGGTCGACACGTGCGTGCGGCATAATGGCGGCTCTATCGTAGATGTCACGTTCGCAAATGCCGCCCTGGCGCGCAGGATTCAGGGCTGGGAAGTGATGGAGGGCGTGAAGACCCTATCGGACCACAGATATATCCGATATGAAGTCCCCGCCCACCCGACGTATCGGGACAGCCTAAGCCGCTCTCGGAGAGACGACGCCCCTCGATGGGCTCTGAAGCGCCTGGACCGGGACATTCTTTACGAGGCGGCCTTGGTCCAAGCCTGGATGGAGGAGCCCGAAGACCCGGTGGAGGTAGAGCGGGAGGCGGCAAACCTCGGCGATGCCATGATGGAGGTCTGCGATGCCGCAATGCCGCGGGCCAAAGCGGCCTCCCCGAAGCGACACGTGTACTGGTGGACTGCAGAGCTCACGCAGCTGCGCAATTCCTGTGTAGTTTCGAGACGCCTGTACACTAGGAGCCGGAGGCGTAGGAGGCGCGATCGGGTCCAAGAGGATAGGCTGTACGCAGAATACAGGGAGGCCAGCAAAACCCTGTGCGCAATACAAAGACAAAGGAACCTTCAGATCTGGGCGCTGGAAGAGAGACTACAACCCGGACCTGACGTTCGTTACCCGTGATGCGGCTGGCATACCTCTGCATACTACACGAAAGATACTACCAGATTTTCCAAAGAGCCAACACCGACCTGTGTTCATAGAGATCGGCATAAAAATCCCATTGCTGGACTCAATCCCACTGCCTCGGTGGAACCTTCAAAAAGCTAACTAAGCTGGCTTTGGTTCTGATATGGACGCTGCGATTAGGTGGATACCCCCCCAAGCTGAAAGTTACGAGCGTTTCACAAAGCTCATAGTTGCTACAGCGAAAAAAAACATCCCCAGGGGATACCGTAAGGCTTACATCCCTTGTTGGTCCGAGGTGAGTGAGGAACTATATGATGAGTACAAACGAACAGGAAACAAAGTGGTAGGAGAGGAACTTATTCAGACGCTCAATAACAGTCGGAGAAATAAGTGGATCGAAACAGTCGAGTCGATGGACTTTAAGACCTCCAGCAGAAAAGCCTGGAGAGTGCTACACAAACTTACTGATAAATTCTCCCCACGGGCTGGCTGTTCTCCGGCACCACTGCCAGACTTAATAGCGAATAGAATCATCGAAGTCTCACGAGTAAAGGGGCCAAAAGCAGAAACACAAAAGATTAAAAGGGACGCTAAGGCCCTCAAATGCACACTACAAGCAGAATCTGTGCTGTCACACGACTTCTCGCAAGACTAAGTAAACCGAGCTCTTAAATATCTGCCTCTCGGTAAAGCAGCTGGATTTGATGGAGTATATAATGAGTTCATAAAACCTCTAGGACCACGGTGCAGGAGGTGGCTCAAAGACTTCTTGTCGGACATGTTGCGGCGTAACAAACTGCCAGCAAAGTTCAATCGCTCGAAGATTATAGCGATTCTGAAACCGGGAAAGCCGCCGGAAGACCCCAAAAGCTACCGACCCTTTGCCCTTCTGAGTTGTATGTACAAACTGCTTGAAAAACTGATTTACAACCGAATTGGACCTCTTATAGACAAAGCAACTCCAGTTGAGCAGGCTGGGTTCCGAAGTGGCCGAAACTGTACGGACCAAGTGTTATCCCTAACAAGTCACCTAGAAGCAGGATTCCAAAGAAAACAAAAGACTGTTGCAGTGTTCATAGATTTATCGGCTGCATACGACACGGTGTGGCGACAAGGCTTGATCTACAAGCTCATGAAGATAGTGCCCTGTAATAAAATGGTGGGGTTAATAAACACCATGCTTAGTAACCGTGAGTTTGTTGTCTACCACGGGGATAAACATAGCCGTATAAGGACACTTAACAACGGCCTGCCACAGGACTCAACACTGGCTCCAACCCTCTTCAACCTTTATACGCACGACATCCCGGATACCCAGGGCCGCAAATTCATTTACGCCGATGACATTGCCATTACCTGCCAACACACCACCTTTAAACACTCCGAAGATACCTTAAACAGTGACTTGGTACTACTTGGGCAGTACTTTAAGAAATGGCGCCTCATACCAAATGCCGATAAGACGGAGGTCACAGCGTTCCACCTCAACAATAAAGAGGCAAAGTATGAACCAAGTGTCATATTTGCGGGAACAACCCTTAATTATAATCCGTCACCTAAGTACCTGGGTGTAACCCTGGATCGTAGCCTCACCTTTGCCGCACATACCAGTAAACTCAGCATGAAGCTACAAACTAGAAATAACATCTTGCACAGGCTGACTGAAACATCATGGGGTGCAAGTGCTGATGTACTTCGTACAACCGGCCTTAGCTTAGTGTACTCAGCGGCTGAATACTGCGCGCCAGTTTGGCTAAATAGTGCGCATACGCAACGTGTAGATGTGCAGCTGAATCAGGCGATGAGGTGTATTTCGGGAACGATAAAGAACACTCCACTGCAGTGGCTACCGACGCTAAGTAATATCGCACCTCCACACCTTAGAAGGCAAAATGCACTGGTCCGCGAAGCGCAAAAGATCCTGGCTAACCCTGAACTACCGGTACACGAAGACTTCACCAATCCGCCGTCGCAGCGGTTAAAGTCGCGCCATCCTCCGTATCTCACGGCCATGGAGCTTCTAGGTAGCCACTTTGAAATATCGGAGTGAAGTTGCTGTGAAGTTGCCGGGGTTCTCACTACCCAGAAGAGACTGGTGCCAGCTAAACCGACTACGGACCGGCTGTGGTCGCAGCCGAGCATACATGCACCAGTGTGGATGGATATACTCGCCGGCGTGCGAGTGCGGCGCCGCCGAGCAGAACATCGCGCACATCATCAGTGCGTGCCCGCTCACCAAGTACAGCGGGCAACTGGAGGACTTGTTCACCTTGGAAAATGACGAGGCTATCCAATGGGTCCAGCAGATGAACATTAGATTATAAGAACGATTGAATTAGCCATACGAATAAATAAGCCAGGCAATGGACCTGGCGGAGCAGGAAATGTTGGAGACTTTGAACAGCGATCCGTACAAGATGGTGAGGTGCAAGCTACGCCCTTGGGCTCCCCCGCTTACGGAAAGTCTCCAGCCGAACCTCCTAAGCCAGATCGTGGACACTCTGTTCCCAGAGAGGGGTGACCATACCCCCCCGCGCATGGAACCAACGACTAGGGTGCACGAGGAGGCCGCTCCCCCCGAGGTCACAGAGGGAGAGTTAGGAGCGGCGGTACTAAGGCTTCGTCATAAAAACACCGCCCCGGGTCCCGACGGCATTCCCGGACGTGCGTGGGTGCTGGCACTCGGCCCGTTGGAGCCAAGAGTGAGGGCGCTGTTTGCCTTCGGCAGGGACAGATACCCCGCGCCTGGAAGTCGGGAAAATTGGTTCTGCTCCAAAAGACGGGAAGACCGGCTGACTCACCATCTGCCTACCGGCCTATATTACTGTTGGACGAGGTGGCAAAACTCTTCGAGCGCATTGTCGCGAACCGCCTCGTCCGGCATCTGGAGGGGCCAGGGCCAGATCTGAGCGCGTGCCAGTTCGGTTTCCGTCGGGGCAGGTCCACCATCGACGCTATAGCGCGGGTGAGGGCCCTGGCGGATGACGCAGTGTCCCAGGGAGAGGTGGTGCTGGCGGTATCTCTTGACATCGCTAATGCGTTCAACACCCTCCCTTGGGAGACCATCAAAGAGGCGCTCAGATACCACCGCGTGCCGGAGTATCTGGGCCAGGTAGTGGCCGCATATCTGTCGGAGAGGACTATCCAATACCCCACCAAAGGGTCCACAGGGTTCAGTCCTAGGACCGCTCCTGTGGAACATCGGCTACGACTGGGTGCTGCGCAGCGCCAACCTGCGGGGGGTTGAACTAACGTGCTACGCCGATGACACTCTTGTAACAGCCCGTGGTGGCACGTTCAGAGACGCCTCCCTCCTGGCAACGGCGGGCGTGGCCCACGTAGTGGAAAAAATCCGAAAACTGGGACTACAGGTCGCCTTGCAAAAGTCAGAAGCCCTGTGTTTCCACGGACCTCGGAGGGCGCCACCACCTGGTGCTCAGATTGTTGTCGGCGGAGTATCCGTTGGCGTCGAGAAGACGATTAAGTACCTCGGACTCGTCCTCGACAGCCGATGGGATTTTAAGGAGCACTTCCGGAGACTGGCCCCAAAGCTCGTGAGTGCAGCCTCCGCCCTCGGCCGGCTTCTTCCGAACGTGGGCGGGCCGAAAGCAGGCTGCCGCCGACTGTACACGGGCGTGGTGCGGTCGATGGCCCTGTACGGGGCACCCATCTGGGTGGACGCCCTGTCCGCCTACCAGAACAAAGCCCACCTGCGGAAACCGCAAAGGGTCATGGCGGTCAGGGTATCGAGGGCGTATCGCACCACCTCATTTGAGGCGGCCTGCGTTCTGGCGGGCACCCCACCCTGGGAGCTGGACGCCGAGGTGCTGGCGGAAGTGTACCATCGGGCAGCTGAGTCCCGCCACAGAGGAGACCAGCCAGGCCTCGAGGAGATAAGGCGATGGAGAGAAGACGCTCACCAAACTCTTCTCCGGAAGTGGACGGAAGCTCTGGAGCAGCCGAGAGCTGGCCACTGGACCATAACTGCAGTGCGGCCTGTCGTGCAGGCATGGCTCAATAGGAAGTGGGGTGCGGTTTCCTTCCACGTCACACAGATGCTCACGGGGCATGGCTGCTTCGGGAGGTATCTGTGGAAGATTGCAGGGAGGGAACCGACACCCGTCTGTCACCAGTGTGGAGGGGCGGAAGACACAGCACAGCACACGCTGGAAGTGTGTCCCGCCTTCAACGAGGAGAGAGCTCGCCTCTCACTTGCAGTGGGACCCGATATATCGCTGCCGGCCGTGATTCAATCCATGGTCGACAGCGAGAGATCGTGGCAGGTGGCAGTCTCCTTTTGCGAGGAGGTAATGCGGCAGAAGGAGACAGCGGAACAGGCCAGGGAGGACTCAAATGCGTCCGACCAACGGCGCCGCAGGCGCCCTGGCCGCAGACGGCAGGCGCATAACCGCCGGCTGCTCCCATAGTAAGGACCTCCGGGTGACAGGCATGGGGACAACTGTCGCCCAGCGGATCGAGGTCCCAGGGCAGGAGTGCGCGCGGTACAAAAAAAAATAAAAAATAAATAACGTACGCCACAAATGATGGTGGGGGGGGAACACTCAACCAATTCCTCCACAGGTGGGTCCGGTGAGCTGGACAACTGCTGGCGGAGTCGCGGATGTGTGCGAGAGCGTTCCCGTGACTCCGCCACAGGCAGTGGGAAGAACTCCCCAGGGTTTTTAGCCGGTACGAATCCGGCATATCCACCGCGCCTCCCCAAAGCGCGATGGAATCTATGAAGATTTTCCCTGGGATAAAAAAAAAAAAAAAGGCATGCGGATGCTCGGCCGCGTGCCTCGGGCGAGACGTGGCTCTCCGAAGCACGTCTACACTGAGCGCGCACGCTCAGGTGAGACGTGCTCGGTTGAGGCATACGTCCGATGTAGCCACGGCTAATGCTAGTTGTGTTGATTACCACTAACATTAGGGTAGTGTACGACGCAACTAATCTGGCATATATTGCATCACGCGATGGAGCTGCTATTTTTCCGCTGAGTATGTATATCATACATATTTTAGCGAAACGCAAGCTGGCATAGCGAAATAGTTGCTGGCATTCGTTGGCGCTTTCCTACACAGACACAGAGTTTTCCTATACAGAGTTCCTAATGATATCGGCTACGGCTACGAGCATAGCGCTTCATAATCTAGAATGTGTAATAAAACCAGAGAGATAAAGCTCTCACTAATGTGACCTCGCGTGCCTGTCTTTTTGTTCAATTTCTTTTTTAATTTCTAAAACGAGGACCGACAAAAATATCGGTTCACAAATTTTCACTTCGTTCGCTTCGCTCGCTCGTTCTATTAGTCGATTCTAGCCGCACCGATCTTTTCCAGTGGAACAGCACACACTAAGCGCCATATGGCTTCGCATCGGTGCCGCGATAAAAATATGAAAAAATGAGCCTAAGCACCGTATCGGAAAGAAAGAAGACAACTTCAAAACGGTATTATTTTTATTCTGTGTGAAAACTGATAATGAAACAAAAAGAAACTGAAAAATAAGGTCTTTATAAAAAACTATTTTGAATGAATTCGTCGTATTATATCTATTTTGCCTGCAACCTAACTTTCTTTTTGATGTGTCTCAGTAAATTCTGGACGATCACTTTTGACACATTTGATGATGCCCTGTTCCACTTTTTTTTAAAGTCGTCAACTGAGATGGCAGCTTTGACGTTTTCTTAGAGGTGTCGTTTCATAATAGCCCAATATCGCTCAATTGGGCGAACTTCTGGGCAATTGGGAGGATTCATCTCCTTATCCACTACTTCTACCTTATCGGCTTTATACCATTCCTTCGTTGTTTTAGAGTAATGACAAGAAGCCAAGTATGGGCAAAATAAAGTGCTAGTCCTGTGCTTCTTTATTAGTGGTAGTAATCTTTTCTGTAAGCACTCGTCACGGTATACCGTAGCGTTTAAAGTCTCTGTAGTGAAGAAGGATTGCGATCGCATACCGCATTGAAAAATCGCTTGCCACACTAATACTTTTTTGCCGAATGTCTCGATCTTGATGACCTTATGTTTTCGAGTAACCTTCTATAAGCCGGCACCGTAATAAATTGAGGTCCTGGTTAAGGCTTTAATGTCCAATTTGCAATAGGTCTCGTCATCCATTATAATGCACTGATTTTTCTTGGTCAATATACGGTCGTATAATTTCCTTGCCAGTTTTCTGACAGCTATTTGATTTTCATCTCGTTTTGGTTGTTTAAGTTTTTTATAGGTGTTAGGTAGCATCTTAGTTTGATTCTTTATATGATAGCCGAAGAAGTTTTGGCTCTTTTTGCCGCATCTCGAATTGAA
This sequence comes from Epinotia brunnichana, assembly GCA_963854355.1. Classification (NCBI taxonomy): domain Eukaryota; kingdom Metazoa; phylum Arthropoda; class Insecta; order Lepidoptera; family Tortricidae; genus Epinotia; species Epinotia brunnichana. The sequence continues at coordinate 10,794,149 of OY977956.1, forward strand.
AGGGACGGATTTTGTTTAAACATTCTTACGACTTTCTTTTCTAATGCCAAGTCGGTTGTCCCCGGTTTTCTTCCAGATTTAGCCAAATCTTCAAGAGTACAGAAGTCACCAAATTTATTTATTATCTTGTGCACGCCCGCGGGACTCAACTCGAGTACTTTTTAACCAGTTTTCTAATCGTCATACCTTTTATTTTGCACCAATCGTCCAAAATATTTTTACGAACGTGTAAGCTAATTCGCCCCATGTTGACAGTTTGACAATAGTACATTGTGATACAAGTGAGCTATGTTGATCATTACATCAGAGGCGGAATTGTCACGCGAACCGCAGAGCGCAATGTTTTTCAACACATTTGCGAGGAAAAAATCCTTTTCATAAAATTAAAATGTTACAGGCTCCCAAGTTGTTTCCTTTAGTTATTGATGACAACAGGTTTTTACTCACATACATTTGTACATCTCCAAGAATGTACAGTGGCATCAATTCTATTTATCACTTTTCTATTCACCATGAGTCAACATTTTGAATAATAACCAAACACGCATCATCAATGTTTACAAATATTTGTGAAATTACTTATAATGGCGCGCAACTGTTTTTTTTTCGTGAAGTTCGCGCAGTGCGCCCGCAGCGAGGCTTAGATGAAATCTCTAAACAGCCAATACAAAATAAAATAAATATTTTCTTATTCAATATAAATTCATGTAAAATGTTATCAAAAGTAAATAGTTTTACTAAATGAAACGTTTCTATATGATATCCAACAAGAAATAATCAATTAATCCACAAGAAGGATTTAATTTGTTTAGTCGAGTAAGAATCCATTTGCCGAGAATTAAAAACAAACCTGTATAACCCGGTCAATTTAAGAATGCGCCGAGTCCATACATACACCTTGCTGCAAGGTGCCAACGTGTCTTAATCGGGATATAAACATAACTACACGAGTGTCGTAATGTTATTAAACACGCGTGTTTAATACCCAGGATTATGAGCCCAAAAGCGGCACAATAAGAGGCACGTTGCGAGCAAATGTGTTGAAAAAGTAGTCATTGCTTTTTGTTGCAATTAAAAGACAAGGATCGTTATTTAAAAAAAAGTTCATGCTGATTTTATGTACGTTCCAGTTTTTAGAGATACCTAAAGTTGTCTACTTTCTTTCCGATACGGTCCTTATACTTGATAGTTTCCATTGAATACTCAAAGAACAGACCCATCATCTCACCTGAACCAATCAAATTACTAAACCAAGCTATCTTCATCATATACAGTGCGTTACCAGTTACGTTACAAGTTGTTTTTTTTTAAATAGGGTAAATTACCGTACTTCTTTAACATAACCATGACCTTAATTTATTGTATTAACTAAAATTCCGACTTAGTAAATATTAAAAGAACATTTAAATTTCCAGCAATGTACAGCAAAGTAAATTGTCAAGTAGGTTAGTGTCAATGACAGTTCTTCATACTTTGTTTAGTACAACGTCATACACCTAGTACAGTCACCGGCATCAATATGATGGATCATAGGCCGCAACAATATCTGACACGCTCTTACGGCTCTAGGAATAGAGTTGTCATCAGATATTTTTGCGGCATTTGTTCCATCATATATTGATGCCGGTGACTGTACATTGAAGATTCGGATTTCTGAAATGTAATTGTGCAGTTAAGGGTTTCTAATTCGACTTGAAACTACATACGCGACTCAAAAAATCCGCTGGCGGCGCAACGTTATCGTAATTCTCCCCAGTAACGCACACCACTACATTTCACGCACACTATCTCACTTTACTGTGACAGGTCACTGACCTAAGATTTAATTTATTTTTAGTGACATAAAGAATTTGAACCAGTCACCAACCTCCTCAGAGAAACTAAAATTGTCAAAACTGTCAAAACATCTTGCTAGAAAATGAGAGTGACTTATTTATACTTTCGTATTTTATTCTAAGTATGCTTCTTATAGACCGTAAACCCACTCCAAATACGCCTATGTCTCATGACAACACCATCAAATGCATCGCAACAGGTCAAGAAAGTTGTGCTGAGCCAGAATCAGAAGATTATAAATAAAATAAATAAATAAATATTACGGGACAATCTTACACAAATCAACCTAGGCCCACGGTGAGCTCAGTAAGGCTTGTGTTGTGGGTACTAGGCGATGATATATATAATAGATACATACATATAGATACTTATATACATATATAACATCCATAACTCAGGAACAAATATTCGTGATAAATACACAAATAAATGCCCTGACCGAGATTCGAACCCGGGACCTCCAGCTTCGTAGGCAGAGTCACTACTCACTGGGCTACGGAGGCCGTTAAAATCGTCGGAGGTCGGTAAAAAGTTATTGCAGCTAAAATTGGCCGAAAGTTTGAAATATCCTTCACTTTCGGTCAAAATTATAAGGGTAGGTATATTTACGTCATGTGACAACAGTACGAGACAAGTGGCATCATTTAGCACTAATCGTAGAGAGAGTAAAACTTAGTCTGTCAGTCCTGAAATGGCTGGAAGTACCTACTTGGCAGATGGTGTCAAAGGTGCCTGGCATTTTATCGTGTTGTCATGAGACGTAGGCGTATTGGGAGTGGGCTGACGGTCTATTAGATATATTTCGGTGGGTGACATACAATTGAAAAGTCAATGATACCTAGTACCCACGTTAGATTGACAACTCTATGCGGCTTTCACTAAGGTGCAAAATCGCATGAAAATAATCAGAAGAACATAAATTACAATTTGCTATGATTTTACCATCTTCTACAAAAAATATCGATCTTCCAGTATAATTAAGAGAATCCATGAATAATGAAAGTGATTTCAAAAAAATACGTAGCGAGAAGATTCGCATGCCGCGAACAAAAGTTCCACTTATGACTTTAAAATAAACAATAGGACATAGTATTATAAGGACATAGTTAAGAATTAACCTTGAAGAAGTGTGTGTCTTTTACAACCCGACTATCCGCGGTCTTATAAAATAATTGCTACATCACATCATCATCATCACCGCGTGTGGGCATAAATAAAACTGACCCATGGTATTTTATGAATCTAGTCACATGCTATCTACATTTGACTACATTGACTGTAGAACAAAATTAGGGCTTTAAAAAGCCCAATATCACGCAAACGGCTGATTGGAAAGTGGTTTTCAGAAACCCATAATATATTTGAACAAGCTATCCAAAGATGCCCCACATGAATTTAGAGAGAAAAAAAATACATCCCCACTTTCCGTATAAGGTACCTACCTTAAATATATACTTTTCAAGATTTTATGCTACCGTTTTGGTGGCGTGATTGATTTTTATACCCATTCCAAATTACAGCTTTCTAGTAGTAAGGGTCACTGAGCTAAACCGCATACTGACAGACGGTCAGATGGACAAACGGACATGGCGAAACTATAAGCGTATGCCTTGTTTTGTTATATACGAAAATAATACGAAGTTATTACGTTGTTTTATTTTCATTTAATACATCTAATCATCTTTATGTGAGTAGATTAAATCATATAATGACCAATCTAATTCGCAAATAAAATAGCTTTATTTTTAAGTTAATGACTTATGACAGTTATGATAGGAAACAAATTATACACATGTTTATGCCATACTGTTCTTCTTCATTTGACTTTCAGTTTCAAAAACATGAAGAAGTTGAATTGTGCTGGTAGCTAGCTTAGTATCTTGAAGCATCATGACGGCTGCAATATTAATGTCTTTATGTCATCGATAGTTTCTACAGCAGCAGAAGTATTACCGGGAGATCAGCGCAACGTTCAATTGTAGACGATCCCGGCTTGATCCTATAAAAATTGTATGTCTTTCTATTAATGATTAGGATTCCACCTGTTGGCACTGCAGCACTGCGTTTTAATAGATGGCGTAAACATTATGGTAGGACCACGATTACAAACATCATAAATGGTACTGTTAAGGGTTAAAAGGGGTGTTTGTCAGTCAGTGGAGCACAGTACCTTAAGCTGCTGGAATGCCGCGATCCTCTCGGGATAAACAAGTAGGTAGGGGTCCCGCGGGCACACGGGAACAGTCCCGATCCGGTTCACACACTTGGGATCACCAGCTGCACAGCATTCAGGTGTTGGCACTCACAATATTGTTTGTTTTCAACAGTTTCGCACTATTTAATGAAGCGCGTCGCGGGCATGCGTGTCGCACCACTCGTAGGTCAGTACTGATGTCATATTAGGTGAGGGTAATTAAGCGGCCGTTAGGATAGCGGTAGGGATGGAATAAAATGCATGAACAGGTACAATCTTCATATTTCGTAGGTAGGTACATGATACGGTGCTCCTTGTACTTTATATTATTTATTTAGAATATTAGCTTTGCAAAATCAATAGAAACAGTGTAAATGTCAAATGTCAGACCTACCTAATATGTCAGATTGATGTCAGATGTTACTATAAATCTATCATAAATACACACACATACACCTATACGCCATATAAGACAATGTGGCCTGTGTAATATATAAACTTTCCACGTTCTAAAGAAACGAATTCGAACTTTTTACATTAATAAAGGGATCGAAGAAGAAAAATATGAAAAATCGTGTTCGAATGGTGTGTTTTTTGAACTTTTATACTAGTGCGTATTGTAAAAATACCATAAAATCTAGTTTCAGAGCTTATCCAACCACATCACATTCTTTATTTTTTCCCTAACAACATATTATTATCTGGTTGCTGGTATTAAACTTGCGAATTATACAGTTGTCAAAATGACAAAAATCGCTACAGACGTCCGTCCAGCTCGAGGCCACATGGCCATCTGCCTACGAAAATGAGACGCGCAGGTCAGTTTCCCAGATAAATTGTGTATAAATAAATATGAAGCCATTTTTAAAGAAAGTGTTCGTAAAAAGATCTATTTTACATCATTGCCTATATTTTGTAATTGTTCACTTGAGTCAATTTTGCGCCTACTTTATGTACAACTCGAAATAAGATCAGCATTTCCCATTTTTCGTGGCATGATATGATTGAGCAAAGTTTAAAATATTGTGTTTTTGTTCGTAAAAGTATCAATGGCGGTTATTAAACTATAACATATCTCAATATCCCATCAAAAAATTCAGTATTTCATTGTTTATTATTGAATGTAAAATAGGTCGATTTCGGGTAACGTGGTCTTAAGTAATTTACATAATTATGATATGCTAATACACATAAACAATTGCTAATTGAACATATTATTATCAGTGTTAATAAATGCCCGTGTGCCGGTAACACACTGTATTTAAGAGCCGTTGGTGAAGTAATGTCAAACTTATTACAGTATTCCATTACTAAGGGTACTGTGGTGGTTTCGCCCTTGCCTTCCACAGTACTAAGCCTCTTAGTGCTAAACTAAGCCATACTAAACCATTCTATGATAATCTCACAATTTAAGTACTTGGGGCACTGGGTAGTGGAGACGCTATGCGACGATCTCGACATAGAGAGAGAGCGCCGGGCCTTGGCGGTCCGTTGTAATATTATGCTGGCTTGTAGGTTCGCACGGTGTAGTGAGGGTGTCAAAGTTACCTTATTTGAGGCATTTTGTCAATCCTTCTACTCGTGTGCGCTGTGGGTTGGGTATTACGTAGCGGGCCGTCAATGCCATAAGAGTGCAGTACAATAATGGTGTCAGGGTGCTGTTGGGTTTGCCCCGCTAATGCAGTGCGTCCGGTTCGCGGCGGCGGGCGTGCCGGGATTCCACGCAATAATGCGCAGTAGGGTGGCATCACGCATGAGGGTACGGTGCGGGGTAGTACCAACAGCATCTTGCAATCGCTTGTTGAACGGGTGGACTGCCCGATAATGCGGTACTGGGACGAGGTGCATGCTCCGGTGCGTGTCCCCTCACGCCGATATTAGTTTTGCTAAGTTACTTGTTTTGTTACTAACACTAGTTTTAAGTTATATTGTTACTAACAAATTATGGATGAATACTTAGTCCGAAATAAATGATTTTTAATTTAATTTATGATATGATTTTATCGCAGGGAAGTGGAGATGGCGCACCAAGTGCTCAGCAAAGACATGGCGGCTCTCGTGGAAGCTATGCGACTGGCACTGCAGTACGCGGAGACCACTCTGCACCACGAGTATACCAAGTGAGTGCTATATTGGAACACTAACGACCCTCCCCGGCTTCACACGGGCTTATATGTATAGTACATGCATGTTTTATACATGCATGTACTATACATATAAGCCCTGGGCGACCGAGCTCCGCTCGGATGAAAATGGAAAAATACGGAGAAAACGAATTTTCCCGGACATGAGACCTTTCTAAATCGATTTCTCGGCTCCTTAACCACCTACATTCTAAATTTCATCGAAATCGTTAGAACCGTTTCCGAGAACGTGATTGCAAATATATATATCTCCACTTATAATAAATCTCTAAATTAAAAAAAGAATCAGCCAGTTTGAAACTAAGCTTTGTGTGGTACGAATGTTCTCAGCATCCCATGAACGGAAAAATATGAAACATATTATATAGGTACATTACTATTCTAGCTGCAACTTAGGATAGTTTTTAACCGACTGCGACAATTAATTAATTTTCCGAAATATACGACTTCATTTAATTTTTCATTTATTTTTATTGAAATCAAACGCTGCTCCAACTGTCAGCTATAAGAAACGTCAAATTTTCGTCAAAATGGCGGAATTGCTTTGCCTTTCACTTATTAATTATTTAAATCCAGTCTACGATAGACCTTTACGATACACATGCCAAAAGTTAAACCATAAAAAAATATTCGATTGTGATATGAGAACTTTTATTATATTATATCGAGCCCGTTATGTCCCACTGCTGAGCAAAGGCCTCCCCTCTCCCCTTCCATTCATCGCGGTCTTGAGCAATAACTGGCCAGTCTTTTAAAAAGGAGTCCAAGTTATCCCACCATATGAGAACTTATATGCGCAAATGTCGCATTATGGCGTGATTTGAATAAATGTATCAACAAATTTGAACAATATAATTAACATGAATTTGTTTTTTTTAATGGAAATATGCCATTGTTCTTTGCGCATTCTGCCAAAGTGTCTGCGGCGCTACCACGAAAACCGAAACTCGAAATTCGTATAACTGCATCCCTGTGACTCGAGTATAGTTAGTGCGATAGAGATAGAGATACCCGAATATTTTCGAATTCCGAAGTTCGTGGTTATAGCTCTGGAATCGAAACTACACCCCGTAAGCCGCGTCCGCTGCGCCATGTTTTCGTGGTTTTTAAACGTCAAACATGTTTTGCCAATCAATACAAAACCCTATTTGTTTGCCGAACCTGACGGAAAACATGTTAGATGTTTAAAAACATGGAAAACATTGGTGCAGCGGACCCGGCTGTAGGTAGACACTAAATAAAATAATCATAATGTATTTTCTCGAAAAAAGGATAATAGAGAAACAATCAACGGAAGAGGTTATATGTATAGGTAATCACTAAGTTCCAAAATTTTATGTTCTGTCCCTTTTCTACAAAACGCACCTTCATATGAAACGATTGTTTTTTTACTATGACGCTCGAGGATCTTGACGTCACAGTCCCCGATCGTTTTCTCACTCTAACAAGCGACATTAAAACGGTTTTGAGATATTTGAATGGGATTTTCGTCATCTTCTATCTATCTATACCTACATATAAATGCCTATGTCCTGACTGACTCACCCACTCACTCATCAATGCACAGCCGAAACTACTGGGGCTAGAGAGTTGAAATTTACACCAGAACTACGTTTTACAACGTAGGCAACGGATAAGAAGGGATTTTTGGAAATTCTACCCCTAAAGGGGTCAAATAGGGGTGCAAATTTTGTATGGGGGAAACTTTAATATTTTAGCAAGAAACTCAATACGTTGTAGAAAGCTTACTTATTAGAATACAAATAAAGTACTGTCAGCGTTTTGGAAAATTCAGCCTCTTAGGGGGTTAAAAAGGTTTGCAAAGTTTGTATGAGCGAAACTTCTTTTTGAGATAGAAGCTTAAAAGTTTGTAGAAAGATTACTTATTACAATACAAATAAAAAAACGTTTTGGAAAATGGTACGAAATGGGGTACAATGTTGGTAAAGGGGATTTTTTTGAGCTAGAATCTCAAACCTTTTTAAAAAGATTACATCATAAAATAAAATAAATTACTTTCAGCGTTTTAGAAAATTCCACCCCTTAGGGGTGCATAATAGTAGATTGTACAACAAGTGCATAAAACGCACCATTTTACTCGAGACGTTTATCCATCCGAGCGAGCTTGCGAGCGAGGATAGATATAAAGTCGAGTGTAAAATGGGTTTTATGGACGAGTTGTACACTCTACTTTTCACTTCGATTGCGAGGAAATGAAACAGCAACACGTAAATATAGTAAATGAGACGAAATACAAATTATAAGTTTATTTCATGAAGTTTTATTGTGTACTTTGGCTGTTGGTATCTTTGCCTTGGTCTTAGAATACGAACGAAACGAAATAAAATAAAGAGGTTGTTGTATGAAGTTAAAGATGTTCGTGTGGCTGTTGCAGCGATTGCCTTGGTCTTCGACGAAGATTTTACTTTATGCTCTAGAGCATAAAAAGCGACTTTATGTCGCCTACGCACGACATAAAGACGAACTTTTAGAGCATGAGAAGTGAAAAATATTTTTTCACTTCTCATGCTCTAAAAGTTCGTCTTTATGTCGTGCGTAGGCGACATAAAGTCGCTTTTTATGCTCTAGAGCATAAAGTAAAATCTTCGTCGAAGACCAAGGCAATCGCTGCAACAGCCACACGAACATCTTTAACTTCATACAACAACCTCTTTATTTTATTTCGTTTCGTTCGTATTCTAAGACCAAGGCAAAGATACCAACAGCCAAAGTACACAATAAAACTTCATGAAATAAACTTATAATTTGTATTTCGTCTCATTTATTATTTTTTATATTTGTTTATTTTTCAATTTAGTAGATCAGTATAGTATTTAAGCCATAACAACAACAATTAAATTAGCATTTACTATATTTACGTGTTGCTGTTTCATTTCCTCGCAATCGAAGTGAAAAGTAGAGTGTACAACTCGTCCATAAAACCCATTTTACACTCGACTTTATATCTATCCTCGCTCGCAAGCTCGCTCGGATGGATAAACGTCTCGAGTAAAATGGTGCGTTTTATGCACTTGTTGTACAATCTACTATTTTAGCAAGCGACAAATCTTTGTTGAAAGATTACTTATTACAATAAAACTTTCAGCGTTTTGGAAAATTCCACCCCTAAGGGTGATTAAAACGGGTGAAAATTTGTATCGAGGAAACTTTTTTTTTGAGCTAGAGACTTGAAATTGTGTAGAAAGATTATTTATTACAATACAAATATATAGGTAAATTACTTTCAGTGGTTTGAAAATTTCCACCCGCTAAGAGGGTAAAGAGGTGCAATGTTTGTATAGGAAAACTTTTTTTAGGTAGAAACTTAAAACTCTGTAGAAAGATTAAGTACCTACTTATTAAAATACAAAAAAATACCTACTGCCAGCGTTTTGGAAACTTTCACCCCTTAAGGGGTTAAAAAGGGGTGCAATGTTCGTATGGGAAACACTTTTTTTTAGCTAGAGACTTGATAGTTTGTAGAAAAAATACTTACCTATTACAATAAAAAACCGAGTGTTTTATTTTTAATTTTTCCCTGAAAAGCGTTCAAAGTTTGTATGGAGAGCAAGAAAATTATAAAGTATGATATTTGTAACTTCGATCTTAGCCTTTTAGACTACAAAACTTATTTTAGCATTTTTTTAAATATATCCCCTAAAGGGGATTATAAGGGTGTTCAAAGTTTGTATGGAGAGCAAGCTATTTTTAAAGTAAGGGATTTAGACTTCGGTTTTAGACTGTTTGCTAAAATACTACAAAACTTATTTCAGCGTTTTTTTAATTCATCGCCTAAGAAGGTTAAAAGGGGGTTCGAACTTTGTATAGTGAGCAAGACATTTTAAAAGTAAAAAAATTGTAACTACGGTTTCAGACTGTTTACTATGAGGGTTCAGAGAGGGTTCTTAGTTTGTATAGAGAGCAAGACATTTTGAAAGTAAGAGATTTGTAATTTCGGATTTAGATTGTTTTCTAAAAGACTAGGTAGGTACAAAATTAATTCCAATGTTTTTTTTTAAATTCATTCCTTCAACAAACATTTAGACGATAACATGTTATACGCGGACGAAGTCGCGGGCAACAGCTAGTATATATATAAATATACAGCGCAGCGTGCCCAGGAGGAAAGGGAAAAACTGAAACAGCGTATTCCTGAGGTCGGTCGTAAGGAGTAATAAATGTTATATACAACTAGGTCGAATTATCCTTTTTTAATTTCTTAATATTTTCATACATAATAAATACCTATCGTTTGCTTCTCCAGCATAAAACTGCCTTAGGACGAGCTGGCAACGTATTATTGCTATCTCTTTTTATTTTCACAAGAGGCAGTGTCATAAAAACTTTTTTAGGCATAGATTATGCAAAGCCGGATCAAGATCCTTCTTTCTTATAAATCACTAAAAGTTAGTGTCACACTGAATAATAAAAAGGTTAGTTAATGCAAAAATACAAACGTCCGGAAGCGAGAGAGACGTCACTCCGTCTCTCTCGCTTCTTGTTTTGTAAGATGAGTAAAGTTAAGCCTGAGACGATTATTCACTACCTACTTAAATTAATCATTTAAGTTAATACAAATTAAAAGTAATATTTATTTGCATATTTACCTACTGCTCAACAAGGAGTTAAATTGTTAAAGTTTTAAAGAGTTTCGCTAGCATAGATACTCTTTAGATTAGATACGATAAATAACTGGCCACTTAGAAATGTTCTGAGTACTTCATTCCAGCTTCAGAATGACTTTCAACGTCATTGACAAGCCATTGTTGTTATTATTGTGAATTTTAGCATGGCTAGATTTAAATTGATAATTGTTTTACGAAGTAAATTTAACTCTCAAAGTTTCACATAATAATTTAAAGAAAATGAGGGCTATCTTTAGCCTTTAATTATGGAAGTTGAAGGAAATGATCTGTTGAGTGTTCCATGGTGCACGTTACGACAACATCAGCGAGACTTGATCATTTAAATGCTCCAGATGGGAGAACGGATTTTCAGACAGCCATCAGAGATTTAATGCAATCTAAATTACTCGTGAAAATAGTATTGGAGTCAGTGGTAATACTAGTACTGTACTATTTTAAGTAATATCTAGGTTGTAAATGATTAAATTTGACCCATTTTTATAATAAATGAGTACTAAAAAGATTGTGTGTGTGTTTAATTATGGACGAAATTAATTACATAATTGAAAATGAAAAATGTTTATTAGGTTTTACAATTTCATATAGCACAGACAAGTTTGAAACCTTCTATTAACCATGCAGTCCGCTTGTACCAGGAGATCCCACTTTTTTAATAGATAAGATACATACATATATATATACAAATATTGCTCGTTTAATAGTATAGGATAAACCTTCCTCTTAAATCACTCTATCTATTCAATTAAATCGCATCAAAATCCGTTGCGTAGTTTTAAAGATTACATAGGGACAGATAGACAGCGGGAAGCGACTTTGTTTTATACTATCTATAATGTGCGGGATTTGTGCGGTTTTTAGAATATGTAAATTAATCTTTTAACTCAACTTGAATTGATAGATGCCTGCATTATTTATAAGATTGAGAAAGATGGTAGAATTAGACAACTTGAAAATATGAAATGAATTGTGGAAAGCGTTAATAGTAGAGAGTAGAATTTTTAGATGTTACTTGGCAACGATTTTCAGTTCCTTACTGAAGTTTTGAAGTAAATGTTGTTTGACTCTGTCGTAAAATCCCTACGTTTCAGAGTGTCAATCTTAGAAAAACCGCCATAGCTACAAGGTTATAGGGTAAATCGTTAGTAGCTAACCACCGTTCAATAATTGAGCTATAACCACGAACTTCGAATTTCGGATATCTCCATCTCTATCGCACTCACATTACTCGAGTGACAGGGACGCATGTATACGAACAAACTCTATTCATACTATCTTGGTATAAGGTTTCAATTACTGGCCACCTCTCGGCCACTCATACTAAATTGAATTATGTTTGTAGGGGAACAGAGTTCATTTTTAGTATGAGGGGGACCTTCAATAGAAGGGTGGCGCGACTGGCGATTTACCCTACCACTTCTTTATTTATGGGCAATGTTAAAGACGCTGTTACAACATTGTACAAATAGGGAACATTACTGCAATGTTCTGCTGCCAGAGTGCAGCGCTAGCACAAACCGTAATAACCATGCAGTAGAGGAAGATAGGGACTCACACACACATGCACAATTGATGGTCAAATGAGTGACTAGGATGCATGCATAGACAATTATTATTATTATTTTGTTTGTGTGCCGCTTCGACCAGCAAGTGATCTATGCCCTGGTACCCATCTAAGTATGACTTTGTTGGAGTTCGCCAGGGTGTTTAGATTATTTTTACAATTCTGGACTAGTTTAGAGTAGGACTCTAGTGATTCTAGTGCCAGCAGAGCAGCTTGGCTGTCCGAGTTGATGTAGATATGTTGGTTCCTTAGGTTTCTTTCAATATTGATCTCCACGCATTTATTTAATGCGAAGAGTTCAGCCTGAAAGATTGAGGCCTCCTTCCCCATGCTGACGCTAGCTTTGAACTTTGGCCTCTCACCGTAGATACCACATCGAATGCATAGACAATACCGCAAGTGGGAACGAGATACAATGCCAACTCTGTTAGTGTCGCCCCCTACGACAGTTTTGCGTAATGTTCCCTATTGGTAGATAGTAAGCAACTCGTTTGTTCCAGAAACATGCTAGCCGCGGCCCACGTCCTGGCGATGGACGCGAAGAACCTCCTCGACGTGGTGGACTGTATCCGCTCGCGGCACCCCGCCGTCGACTGGCGCGCCGCCGTCCAGCCCGAGGCCAGGCAGGGCTCCCCACAGCACACGCTGCCCGTCCAGCCCGAGGCCAGGCAGGGCTCCCCACAGCACACGCTGCCCGTCCAGCCCGAGGCCAGGCCGCGCGCGCAGGGCTCCCCACAGCACACGCTGCCCGTCCACGACGAACAACCGAAGCCGGACTTCAAGGTCAACCAGCCCGTCACCACTAGTCAACTCGCGACAGACGTCTCTAAAGAGCACAGCAGCCTGCCGGCGACGTCCAACCGAGTCTCCGCTCTGATACACAATTACAACCTCTACGGGAACATTAGGGAGCAGCATATCTACGGTAACAGTGACGTTGGAGGCTCCTTCCAGCATTCCTCGTCGAGCATAGATGAGAAAATCGACGCGGCGCCTCTAGAGTCGGTGAAGAGTCGCATACAGGCCATGTCCGGGAAGGCCGAGCCGCCCATATACTCCGTTACCAAGAAGGTCATCCTAGATCAGACCGATCAAGGTTGAATTCGGCTTTAGGCGCTTGTAGTTATTTATTTGCCTCGGTGAGGCTGACAGCTTTACGGTAGAGCTAGGCGCGTTGAGAGTGACATGTAAGCCTTTTACTCCAGGCTATGTACTTGTATGGAAAACATTACAAACTTGGAACTAATTTATAATAGCAGATTTTTTCTATGTAATAATGATATATTATCAATTAAATAGTTACCTAGCGACAAAGTACAACAAAATTTCAGACATCAATAAAAATATAACTTAACTATTAGCTTCTGTAAAGCCAGAAAAAATATGAATAAATGGTTTTATCTTTATTTTGGTTCATTTACAGTTGATCTATAATCAAGATAAATAATACAATTTTTTAAATCTATATACCTATATACTTACTTCCAGATGGAAAGTTTGTTGGATTCTTGAATAAATCATCTTAGAATAACGTTTTAAAATGAAATTTAAAAAAAACGCTATTATAAATTAATGTTTTTTGAAACCGTATTTTGCCTGGAGTAAGTACTTTGGTTTTTTCAATAGCTTATAGAAGCGACTAGCCGATATCTGTGTTAATACACTGATGTATATTATCGATCGAATCTACATTATCATATTGTTCTGTTGGTTTACGATAGTCGGTTTAATCTAAACTTGAATATTCTATACCTACTAGAGTTTTACTTCCACTGTTACTCTCAACGCAGTAGTGGCCACTAGCAAGTACTTACCCGCGATACTTAATTATGTTTTGAAGTTAGCAATGCCGCTTCCATTGTGTTCCGCGATTTTAAGCTTCTAAAGACAATCAAACGATTGCTCAATATTCAATGTAGTGGAATAGATGTCAGTTTAAGTTAAGTCCTGAGCCAAATTGTATTTAATTTAATTCATGTGACATATCCGTTTTGAATCGTTTCAATCGCTTCATTTCTAATTGTTACGTGGTATATCTATCGACATATCGGCATTGTTGAGCTTCAAATTATTATGTCGTTTCCATAAAATTATAAACGTTTAAAGAAAATGTATCAAAATCAATATTTTGTTTCTAAACTGCAGCTCAGAGTTAGGTGCAACAGGCTTTAAAAGGCACTCATTGAATAACTTAAAACCGATTGATAATATTAATTTGTGATATTATTGCCAATAAATCTACCTAATTCGAGTTTATAGCTGGCAACACTCCAATACAGATTACGGTAATACCTGCCTAAGCCTAATTGAAACTAGGTATGCTGTGTATTGTCAGTGTTGCCACACGTATGTAAAGTAAGGGCGACAGTTCGCGACTGCACATTCCTTATGATTGCACCTACCGCGTAAGTTTTGTAATTATTCTGATACAAATTTTATATTTTTGGTGTGATGTTGCAGTTTTTATACGGAGCGAGTAAATCTTCCATAAACAATTAATAGTGGAATTGTATCTTGTATTATTTCAATAAGCGAATATGTGTTGTATATTTTCATTAGTTAAGGTGCTCTGTCACAAGATAATGTAAACTTATGCATTTAATTTCTTGAATATACAGCATTTAACTGGTTTCAGATTAATTTGTAAAAATGTACAAACCGAATTGATTCATAATTATTATAATTTTTAATCCAAAGTTTTTATTGTAAGTCTAGATCTCAGGGACTGTAGTGTACGTTGATGATTAGTTATGACATAGACAAATTAATTATGATACACGTTTGGAGTCGAACTTCCTGGTTTGATTTTATAGTTCATGCTATTCCCAATTGTACCCTTAAGGACGGGCTGCCCTTTGGCATCGAATCCCAAGATCAGGCATAGACACTAAGTAGTTATTCAAAAACGACTGTCAACTGACTTTCCAAACCAGAGAGAAAGCTAAACCTTGTTGGGACTGTTCGCCTCCGATTGTCTGTTGTAATTAAATTGTCTATGGTTATGAGAACAGAATTTATTTATTGATCAGTTTCGGTTACGTATAGTTTTCCTAATGTGTTAGAGTTAAGCAGGATTCATTCCAAAGTGAAGGTATTTGTCGACGGCGAAGCGTCATGCTTGCTATTGAAAGTCTTGACTTTGAATCTTTTTCGTTTCCCAAAGTTACCTAATCATCATTAAAAACTATTTTTTTTTTGTTATGTGAATGTTGTAAATTATACATTCAGTTAATGGGAGGTACTATTTATTCTGTTATTTGACATAGTTTTATTTAATAAAATTAGTTCATCGTTTTGATTTAGTAAAGATAAACGATTGGTTTCGAAGCCAAGACTCAAGGAAATGTACCTAGTCGACTGCCGGAGATTATTTACAACTACTTAAAATAAATATAGACGTGAACTGGTTTTCGTTTATGCATTAAACTGAATAAAGGACAAGTCAATACATAATTTGTTTTACTAAGATCCTTACATACATAATTTACTTTAAAAACTAAGGTTTAACCGACTTTAAATCAGTACCCAAATTGCTTCAAGTTTGTCTACAAAATTTGAAGAGTTCCCTCAATTTCTCCAGGATACCGTCATCGGGACTACAGTATGGGGTTGTTCAAAAAAGGAGTATATAAATTCTTAAAGGGTCGGCAACGCGCATGTAACACCCATGGAGTTGCGAGCGTCCATAGACTACGGTAACCATCAGGTGGGCCGTAAGCTTGTTTGCCACCGACGTGGTATAACAAAAAACAGATCCTGACTTGATGCACATGAGACCACCCATGGGATACCCTTTTAAACGTAATTAACAACTTAGAAAAATTGAAAAACCCCCGACATTTTACCGAAAAAAAAAAAGTTCAGTATCTCAAAAACGCCTGAGCCAATTTTGTTGAAACGCAGCTAAGGGTGGTATTCCACTTGTCCAAGATCTTTCTCCAATGTGCATTGCGTCTCACTCACTCTTCAAGCAAAATGTTAGACGCAAATACATTTGATCAAAGATCTTGGACAGAAATTTGACGAGTGGAATACCACCATAAAGCCCGCTCCACATTCTCGACAAAACTACACGAGATTCACATTCATATTCATTTTATTGATTTGCCGAATACGAAAGTGGAGTGAGTTTCGTCTATGTTCGTGTGGTTTTTTTTTTATACAATGACGGTGGCAAACAAGCTTACTGCCTTATGTTAAGCTGGTACCGTCGCCTATGGACACTTGTGACTCCAGAAGAATCACAAGCGCGTTGCCGACCCTTTATTCACTTGAGGATTCGCTGTGTTGGCAGATAGAGACAGTCATGCAGGTCCCTCACTCCCAACACAGCGCACCCTAGGGAGCTCTGGCGACCTTACCACCAGGAACACAACACCATATGCTTCATAGCATGCAACAATATAGCAACACTACAAAGCAGTGGTGCTATTATTATGGCTGCTGTCTTCTGTAAGGTGGAGGTACCTACTTCCCCAGTTGGGCTGCTCCACATACGAGCGAGATGACATTCCGCTGTGCCCTACCTCTCTTCTGTGCCGTATTTACCTCTCTTTTTTGCGTATATTCATGTAGTCTCCGTTTCGTGTCGGTAAAATGGCCAAACATCAAAGAGCTCTCGTGAAGTTTCGTGTTTGCGCGAAATTTCTCCTCCACATTCTCGCTGCGCTATATAAAAGTGTATGAAAGTCCAATTACAACTGCGCAAGGCGAGAATGTAGAGGGCCGGTCTCGGTTTCGCCCGGTCTCGGCAAATATTCCGACGAAACCAGTCTCGTGTAGTTTTGTCGAGAATGTGGAGCGGGCTTAATAACCATCTCGATTAAGTCAGCTTACGAAAAAAAAAACCGCATTAAAATCGATTAATTCCTTTGGCTGCTACGATGCCACAGACAGAGACAGACACGTCAAACTTATAACACCCCGAATTGAGAACCTACTCCTTTTTCAAAGTCAGTTAAAAATAGCAGTAATCAAATTATGTATCTCTTGTCATTGTCACCTGGCTAACGGGACAGAATAACAACAACAGGAATAGTTGATTGACCCAATTACAATAATGCAAAAATATCACGATCTGAGAAAGATACATATATCTTCCCCCTGGATCCTATTAAATAAGATCTTGATGCGTTCTGCCACAGCCATCCAGACTATTAGGGTACAAAAGGAGCTGTCATGTCAAAGCAGGTCACATGAGTGTAAATCTTGGCATGTAGCTCTAGTATAAGTTTTATCGATACATATACATTTTGGAAAGCGTTTGCGTTTAGTTTCAATTTGTATGGCAACGCATAGTTCCTAATAGAGGCGCTGTTCGCGTTGCCATACAAATTGAAACTAAACGCAAACGCGTTCGAAAACGTATATGCTTCTGTAGCTCAAGTACAAGTTTTATCGATTCATATACGCTTTCAATAATAATCATTAATTGTGTTTACGGTGCTATTCCCATCGCTATTACTACGCGAGCCCGAGGCAGAACAGCTGACCGCCAAGCGTTCCTTTGTCAAAGGTGAATCGGTTTCAATTCGGATCGATTTGTTTTCCTTATCATGCACTACAGCCGGTAGACCGCTCGTATTTATAGATTTAAATATGGCCTGTTCATTCCCAGATTTCGGAGCAAGTGAAAGTGACTCATCCAAAATAGTTCTAAATGTAGTTATATATCCCAAATTATCCTCCTTCAGGCTTATTGGCTTCTCGAGCACACACTGTATAGTTTTGACGAATTTTTAAACATTAAATTATAGTTAAAATTACTTTTAATTAACAACATTTCATTTTTTCATAGCGGCTCAAACTAAAAACCATTTAGAGATTTGAAATAGCTTGGTAATTAAAAAAAAATACAGATTTTTATTTTCGCTAGTTCTTGAGAAAAGTGGAAATTACTTTGAAAAAGCCATTTAAAGGCTGAATGCGGACATTCCATGGCTTTGTATAATGTGCCCTGTAATAAACAACTAGTGGTGTAGTGGTTATATTCTCTTTGGGTGTGACATTGATAGTGTGACAGTTATTTGACCAATTCTTGTCAAGTTAAGTCAGTGACGGTAATATTAAGCATTTTGATAAAACTTTGAAAATAATTAATAATGTAAGTCACCGATGGCTACGTTATAGCTAATTCTTGCAATCTGCCAACGGTGGATAGAATAATGTTAATGCAGTTTATGTGTGGAAGCTAACTCACCAGTCACATTAATACGGTGTTATTGGACTCGGCTTAAGTTGTCTGAGGCTGTTTTAAAAGATAAATTTGTCTTAGCTCAAGATATATTAACTCAATGAAGCACTTCAAAGGGTATGCAGAGCAGAAATTATCACTGGAAGTCAGAGATGTGTTGGAAGACATATACCTGCTTATTTTTGACAAAATATCTAGTAGTGCAACAATACTGTAGGTGATATTGTAATACAATTAAATACTGTAAAATAAAACGCTGTCCAGCATCAGGTGTAGTACATGCATTATTATTTTAGGCTATAAACCTTTTTAAGAGGCCGCAGTAAGCTAGGCCGAATTACACCTTCCCATACAAACGGAGTTACGCTCTCATTTTAAAACTACGTGTTGGATTGTAACGAAACTTTGCATATACAATGACATGAGGTACATCTAAGGCTGAAATTAGTTTATATGGCTCCACTTTATAAAACAAATGAAATGCAGCAAAAACAAGTTTTGTATGAAAAATTTAAATTCGCTGTATTTTTTTCCCTATGGTATCTGAAGCCATATAAACTAATTTCAGCCTTAGATGTACCTCATGTCATTGTATATGCAAAGTATCGTTACAATCCAACACGTAGTTTTAAAATGAGAGCGTAACTACGTTTGTATGGAGAATCGAGCTTACTGCGAACTCTTAACGGCAAGAACGCCTGAAGGTGTTGCGGGTTATCGTGCCCACGGCGCCATTTTTGTCATCTTTGCTTGTTGTGAAATGCGTCGAAAGGATTAACTTTTACTGTTTATACCTTGATCTAAGGCCCTAGCACACTAGGTTTTATGTCACGTTTTACGTGACGTTTCAGTACATTTTCGCCGTAAAACGTGATGATAAAACCTAGTGTGCTAGGGCCTCTAGTACTTGCTAGTTACATATATTATGATTAAAATAAAGGCTGGTCCAGAGCAAGCAGGAGGCAAAAGTCGGAACAAAGTGGACTTGACGTGACTAGGTAGATATAAATACTTATAAAATAAAACACATTTATTGTCATGTAGGGCCTGGAAAAAATTAAACAACGCTTAAAAGAATATTTACAATCGTATTGTATTAAACAGTTCAATATGTCCAGCAGTGGACGTCTTTCGGCTGATATGATGATGATTAAACAGTTCAATGTTTTTCAGCCAACGAGTTTGAAGATTAATAATCTAAAATGCTATTATCAGTTTGGGTTATCTTCACATATGTATAGTAAACCTTTCGGAACATTGGATTTCAAGCGACATCAGTGCCGTGTGCCTACAACTTAGCACAAAACACGAAATCAATGGATTTTGAATTTTGACGATACATTTTCGTTTTCTCGTTACTCTCCAAAATACGTTTATTTGCGTTTAATGATTTGCAAGATTCTATTTTAAACGAAAACCGTCAGCAAGGAACCGTCAAAACTCAAAATGTCAAATGTTCCTGTCACAGATACAGCAGCATACTTTTTACTTTTTAATTCAATAAATAGACCACAGTGCTAATTTTATTCATCCTATAAACGTACTTAGGCCCTTTCCGAACGTGGTAGTTTAAAACTACCAAATTTAGGGGGTTTAACTTAAAATTAAATGAAAATAAAAAATACGTGTCTACTAACTTTTCAAATACTATTAAATGCCTAAAAAAAATTAAGGAGTCAGAAAAAAGAAATGTTGTCAATTGAAATTTCATGATGTACTGAATTTATTACGAATTTATTACTTACTAACCAATTGGTTTTACTTTATATTTGATGCTTTATTTAAATTGTAATAAATTGACATATAATATACTAACGATATTATGAATAAATGAATATGAATATGAATATTGATGACGGCGCATTATGCTTTGTTGAACTGGCTGTTGAATTTAAGGTAGATTATGCTGCTGTGATAAACCATTAGGTCCGCTGTCTGCTTGTAAACATCAAGCACCCCTTTTAACGTTAATATTGGAAAAAGGAATGTGCGAGACGCATATACATATAAATTGTTGCATCTCACTCCTTAAATCATCTACCAGATTTTTCGTGCCATAGTATCCTTTATATTATTAATTTCCTCGGACTCGCAGAACTTTGCTTTCGAACGCGTTTGCGTTTAGTTTCAGCGCTGTTCACGTTGCCATACAAATTGAAACTAAACGAAAACGCGTTCGAAAACGTATTGCATCGATAAAACTTATACTAGAGCCTCTGGCTACTGGACTTCACGCGACTGCGGCGCCGACCAGGGTGAGGTGAGCAGCGAGCATTCCAAACAAATGTAGAGACGGTGAGGCCGCGGTCTGAACGCTAGCGGGCGTTCATACATTCGAGCGAGTTCAATATATGGACGCCCGCTTACTATTGGAGGTCGCATATGTGTCTACTGGCCATATGTATAATCATTATTACGACATGCCTGTCATGATTCAAATATACTTAGAAACCGTTTGTTTACGTTCCTTTGTATTGTCACTTGCTGAAAATAAACAGACCACGAAACAACTAGCGTATTCACTGATCTCTGCTGTAGTGTTAATTTATACACGTTATAGCCAATTTCCATTAGGTTATGTGCCTCACGCACTGATAGTGCTAGTTTAATTTATTAATAAATTGAGTGGTTCTGATTTTTATCTTGCGGAATTATGTCGGAAGGAGGCGGCATAAGTGGTATAAAGAAGCTGAGGGGATCGTCAGACTACCCAAACTGGAAGTTCCTGGTGCGGAATTACCTGGAGAATAAAAACTGGTGGGAGGTAATTTCAAAAGACGTCGTTAATGCTGATGTAGACAGGCAGGCACGAACAACCATATGCTTGTTGCTGGAGCCAGAGTGTTTTACTCACGTCTACAATGCGAAAACTGCGAAGGAAGCCTGGAACAGTCTACAGAGAGCCTACGAAGACAAAGGCTGGGGAAGACGCATTCACATCCAGCGAGAGCTTTTCAACTGTAAGTTAGAGAATTTCAATTCTATGGAGAGCTATATATCGAAAGTCACATTCTTTGCTCAACAATTACATGATATTGACGCTGGAATCCCTGAGGATTGGCTTATATCGATTTTGCTTGGTGGATTGACTCCTGAGTACAGCCCTCTCATAATGGCTGTAGATAACAGTGGCCAAGAAATCACTACATTAGAGCAAATTAAGATGAAGTTGTTGCAAGAAGGAAGTAGACAGAGCAAGATGGACACAGACTACGAGCAAGCTTTGGTGACACGTAAAGGACAGAACGATGCCAGATCTACAAGCAAAACGAACGATCGTAAGCAGAAGTTCGTATATAAGTGTTTCAAGTGCCATAAGCCAGGACATAAGGCATCTGAATGTAAAGAGCGAGTCAAGACCGCGAATGTCTGCCTGAACACCAAGGAGGCGATCAACAACGACAAATGGTATCTTGACAGCGGGTGCTCTAATTCCATGACTCATGACCGGAGCAAGTTGGTGTCCTATAGACCTGAAAAAGGCAGCATGAAAATCTCTGTTGCGAATGGCGAGAAGTTATTGGTCAAAGGTCGAGGGAACGCTGAACCTCAAGTCGGCGAAAACGAAAAATTGATTTTGGATAATGTTTTACATGTTCCCGACCTTTCGATGAATTTAATATCGGTTAGCGACTTAACCAAGAAGAATTGTTCGATTAATTTTGACAAAGAAGGTTGCACGATTCAAAACAAGAACAGAATTATTGCAAGCTGTCAAGAAGTTGACGGAATTTACGAGTTGACAGAAAAGAAAAACAACGTCGTAAATGTGACACTGTCAAATCAAAATGGGCAAAATGTAAACATTACGAACATTTGGCATAAACGTTTAGGCCATTTAAGCCGAAATTATATGGCCGAAATGCAGAAAATAGTAACCGGTATGGAATTTAAGAGTTCCGATTTGTGCGAACCGTGCATTCCGTGTATTGAAGGAAAGACATGCAAGAGTCCTTTTAAGAACAAAGGTACGAGAGCGAACGAGATCCTACAAATCGTACACAGCGATATTTGCGGACCAGTTGAGGAACCTTCGTTCGGAGGTGCGAGGTTTGTTCTCCTTTTCATTGATGATTTTACTCGAAAAACGCATGTTTACTTTTTGAAACATAAGCATGAGACGTTCGATAAGTTTCGTGAATATAAGGCGGAAGTCGAGAACGAGACGAGTAAATCTATACGAGTTTTGAGAAGTGACGGAGGAGGAGAGTACTGTAATGGAAAATTCAAAGATTTTTTGAAGTCCGCAGGAATAAAACATCAGACGACGGTACCTTACACACCGGAACAGAACTCTGTCGCAGAGAGATCTCATAGGACGATTATCGAGAAAGCTCGGACCTTATTGTCGGAGGCGAAGCTCCCCAAACAATATTGGGCAGAAGCTGTAAATACCGTGGTGTATTTGAAAAATAGAAGCCCAACAAAAGCTGTGAAAGGGGCAGTACCTGAAGAGGTTTGGACAGGCAAGAAGGTAGATGTCAGGCATCTACGAATCTTCGGTTGTTTGGGATATCGACTTATACCCAAAGCAAAGCGTCGGAAATTGGATATGAAGACAGAACCAATGATATTCATCGGATACCCAGACAATCAAAAGGGCTATCGTTTGATGAATCCGAAGACACATGAAGTTATCACTGCAAGAGATGTGATATTTTTAGAACATTCTTTTCTACACAAAGAAAACGAGAAGCGGTCAGAGGTTATGATCAACCTTAACACAGACTGTGACCAGTCCAGCGAACCACAACCTGAAACATTGGAGAGTCACGATGTGTGCCGCGATGCTGTTGACGACGAGAACATCGTAAGCAATCCTGAACCTGATATTCAACAGCCAGTACCGAATGAGATGTTCACAGAAGATGTGATCATACCAGACCTAGAAGAAAGACGGTATCCTCAAAGAGAACGCAGAGCAGTTGATCGGTACGGTTGTAACGTTATGTATGCCACGGAAGGTAACAATGACGGCGATCCTGTGACTATTGGAGAAGCTTTGGCGCGACCCGATGGTGATTTATGGCAAAAAGCGATAGACGAAGAGCTCATGTCATTAAAGGAGAACCAGACTTGGACCTTAGTCGACCTTCCAGCTGATAAGAAACCTATTCAGTGCAAATGGGTATTCAAAATCAAGAAAGACAGCGACGGCAAGGTAACGAAGTATAAGGCTAGACTTGTAGCGAAAGGGTTTACACAGGTATGTGGTGTAGATTATACTGAGACTTATTCTCCAGTAGTTAGAAGTTCTACTCTGCGATTGTTGTTCTCGTTGGCTGCTGAATACGATTGGTTTATTGACCAATGGGATGTTACGACTGCGTTTTTGTACGGGAAGATAAAAGAGGACATTTATATGCTTCAACCGAAAGGAGCAGTCGCCAAAGGTCAAGAAACCAAGGTATGTAAGCTGCAGCGATCTCTGTATGGTTTGAAACAAGCATCAAATGCTTGGTTCAAAGAGTTAGATAAAGAGATGTTGAATTTAGGTTTTATACAATCAAAAATAGAACCGTGTTTGTACCAAAAACAGCTTAAAGATGGTAAGAAGTTAATTGTAGTCATTTACGTTGATGATATTTTTGTATTTGGAAACTGTGAACTTGAAAAGCAGAAATTAAAAACAAACTTGCTTGACAAGTTTAAGGTGAAGGATTTAGGCGCGGCTAGGCATGTTTTAGGCATGAGACTGAGACGAGAGAAAGGAGTTATTCATCTCGATCAGGAGCAGTTTATTCTGGACATTTTGAATGACTTTAACATGACAGACGCTAAGCCGGTTACTACCCCGATGGAAGTGGGAATGAAATTAGAGAGGTCGACAAGTTCTCACTGTCAGCTGCCGTATCAAAGTTTGGTAGGTTGTCTAAATTATTTAGCCTGTAATACGCGACCTGACATATCTCACGCGGTAAGTGTACTTTCCCAGTTTAATTCCTGCTACGGTGAAATACACTTTAAGAGCGCGAAACGGGTCTTAAGGTATTTGAAAGGTACGTCAAATCTGTGTCTTACTTTTCGGAAGTCAGGTGATTTAGAATTACGTGGCTATGTCGACGCAGATTGGGGTGGTGCGCTTGATAGGAAATCATTCACGGGTTTAATTTTTAAATTGGGCAAAAATATAGTTTCCTGGGAGAGCAAGAAGCAAGCAACCGTTAGCTTGAGCTCTACAGAATCGGAATACGTAGGACTGAGTCAGGCTTCAAAGGAAGCACTTTACTTACGAAGCTTACTTAATAGTTTGACTGCTGTGGACGGTAAACCTGTCATAATTTTTAATGACAATCAGTCGGCACATAAAATAGCTGCTAATAAGATGATGCATAATAGGACAAAGCATATAGATATAAAGTATCATTTTATTCGTGAGTGTGTACTGGCAAATAAAGTTGAAATAAAGTACATGCCAACCGATAAAATGATAGCGGACATCTTAACAAAGAGTGTTAATGGCCCGAAATTAAAAGATTTTTTGAAGGATTTATCGCTATCAAATTATTCTTTTAAGAGGGCGGATTAGTGTTAGATGTTTTGATAAGGTGTTATATATTTTTTAAGTGCTTTGTGTAGGAGAGTAATAGACTAATTTTATTATTCTTTTTCGTTATGCATATTTAATTTAGCTGGACATTCGATTTCTTGTTTAGTCGATAACAATATGTGTGTACAGGTTTGTACAGTCTAATACAAAAGTACAAAGGTTTTGTGTTAAACATATTAGTGTACGAGTTTGTACAGTCAGACACAAAAGTGTTATGATTTCTTATATTTTATGTACCGAGTACCGACAAGTACAAAAGTGTTCACGCATGTACGTAATAGATTAAGAGGGCGTATTGGAGGTCGCATATGTGTCTACTGGCCATATGTATAATCATTATTACGACATGCCTGTCATGATTCAAATATACTTAGAAACCGTTTGTTTACGTTCCTTTGTATTGTCACTTGCTGAAAATAAACAGACCACGAAACAACTAGCGTATTCACTGATCTCTGCTGTAGTGTTAATTTATACACGTTATAGCCAATTTCCATTACTTACCGCTGCCGTTCAGACCGCGGCCTGAAGCATGCCAAGAGGCCGGCGAGTTTGCCAAGCCACAGGCCACATTCACGGGCCCGCCATGTAGAAGTCACTTACTTTAGCGCCAACTATCTCTAAACGCTACAGTTTCAACATTTATGGACGGATTCTGGCGTAGCGCTGCCCCAATCCACGTCACTCTTGCCAAACGAATATTAGGTACCTATGTCGGGAAAAGTCGCGTGTACTTCTGTACATCTACAATACAAGCGTCCAAAAGGTAAGGTTAAATTGGTACATCAAAAGTAAAACAGATTAACAAATTAAATTTTCATTTTATTAACAAAAATACAAAGCAAATAACTCGATGAGAATTAGTTTTATGATTAAGTGACACTTTGGATCATACTACTTATAGCAAAAACTATGTACAAGTTGCTATTACAGAATTATGGTAGTTTCAGTGAGAACAGAGGCCTACACTAGTCTTTGCTAGATCTGCCTAACGCTGCCCCCTGTTGCCACCTAAAAACTATACAATACTATTTATGTTTTGATCGTAGTACTGATGTAATGATAAGAATCGTATCCACAGAACGTAAGAAAATATAATTCTAATACTAATAGTTCAAATATAGATATGAGATCTACAAATGATGTCAGTGAATTAGTAAGTAATGTTGAAATGTTTCGTTGGCTTAATAAATAGTGATGGAATATTAATGTTATTAGTATTTCCATGAAAAATTGTAACTAGAAAGCGTTCAACTGCGACTGTCATACATTTGTTACAGCGACTGTGCACGACGGAAAATTAAATAAAGAGGACCGTCAAAGTCGACACAATGGCACTTAGGCCGGAGCAGCTCTGGTAGAGCGACTAGCGACGCGTCGGCGATCTTCATGCATCCAGTCGCCCAAGTTGTACTGAAGTCGCAGTGGCGTCTCAAACCGGTTCTCTCATTCGGCCGCCAACGAAGACGCAAGTTTGTAACCAGTTACGATCGAGGAGTTTTTATTCTTTGTACGAAACCAGTTGCGACATTTTTTTCATAATTCGACAGTTTCGACGGAGCCCCACTCTGCGGGGTTCCTATTTCGAGTATGTTTGCCCTTCGGGCATCTGAAGCTACCTCACGAACCTAACCTACCTGTTTTGCGATCGTAACAGGTTTCCAACAAGGAATAAATTATTACAAAAAAAATTCTTCGCTCGTAACTGATTACGAACCTGCGGTTTCGTACGCGGCCGAAGGTAATTATTTTTAGTTTTTTTTTAGATGTTCTCTGAGCCAAACCTACGTAAAATAAACTTGAAAAAGGTCGTTCTTAGAAAACAAATCGCCCTTGCATCTAACAACAAACAGGGATACATAACATACTTGCTTGCAAATATTTATTTCAAACAAAGTACGATTGTTTTAACTGACTTAACTCAATTCACTACGATGTGTAAATGCCTAGTAGACCTTATTCTTTTCACACAAAGTTGGTGTTACCGTGGCTCGTATGTTAGTAATGTATGTATTGTTTTCTGCTAATACTCATGTATGTATACACTAAAACCTTGAATTAAACCCTTATCGTAAAACCATGCTTCGCACCCCAGAAGAATTTTGCAAAGTTCGAAAAAAATCCTTCTTGCTTCAAAAAAGAGCACATTCTTCTTGTTTATACAGTAAAATCCCTGGCTCAATTGATTTTCAATATTATAATTTCATCCTCATTTAAGAACGATAACTTGCCAGTTCTTAAACTTTGTAGCACACCCAGTAACACTGACACGCATCCCGCCAAAGCCGAGGTTATTCCAAAATGACTTTATTTCTTCATTAAGCTGATTGGTTAAATTACCAAACTATTTTACAGCCTATTTTAAATGGTAAAAATGTATAACCTATGCACGTCTTTGACATCCGTCGTGCATGTTTTATTGTTCGATTATAATTGTATAGATCACTCAATCCACGAGAAAGTGCCCCACTTTGGGCTTGTCCATATATTAGGTCATCGTTTTTTGACCCGCCCCCCCCCCCCCCCCCCCTAACACCATCCTGTTAATTCCTTTTGAATGGTCCCTCCCCGCCTACTAAAATGACTACCATCATCCAATGGTCAGACCCCCCCCCTATTTTGAAATGACGTAATATATAGACAGTCCCTTTTCATCGCTTACAATTTTTTTGTCTTATTGCATAGGTAGCAAGGCACTTCTGTCGATTGAACTCTCTATCTCAACAGCGTATCCTCAAACAAACAGACCATTAACCCTTTTCCAGGCAGAGACGTTATATCGACCGCATACAACCTTTCAAACATGTACCTTAATGTCAATAAATAAAACTGACATTCGATTGTAATTTTTCAACTGCGGGCCCGGAAAAGGGTTAAACTTAACGAACGTATGTGCAAATCGGTTTGCTATAAGCGGGATCGCTGATTATGTACCAGGAGCTTAGCAGTCAAGGAAATTGGCCGCCATGAGGAGTTCCAGTGCGATTTCTGGCGCGATCGGGAACTCCGGGATCTCGGTCGAGGAGTTGGTGTAGCGCACCTTGTACGTAAAGTACATGCACACCTTCTGGAGAACGTGGGACCTGGCAGATGTAAAAAAAAAATGTAAATACAATTCTTTTTTCTTGGTTATTTGGCTATCAGTCGCGAGACTATAAGCTGATTTGTTGACAACAAGTGATTTAGTGACTTGTAGGCGTAGTGGCCAGTGCCTCTACTGTCCTTTCACAAAACATTATTTCTCTTTAGTCGCATCTGAGTAAGAACAGGCTGTAGGAGTTGTGTTGCCAAGGGATAAGGGTGCATAGTGAGGCATTCTGCATATTTTTTCTATGGCTTTTTATTTCTTCTTGGACTATCGGTACTTCGAGGTGTTTATGTATATCTTCGTTCCTTAATACTAAAATAAGGTATATGATTACTTAAAACTACGTTCAGATATGACAGGGAGTACTATACAGGTTGTATTATTCAAACGGGGCAATGAGGGAAAATCCGAGATACGGAAAATTGCTCTTAGGGAGTCAAGAGACCAATTTTAGAAAAAATAAAATCTGCAATCAAATATCTTCAAAAAAAAGCGGCTAAGTGCGAGTCGGACTCGCACATGAAGGGTTCCGTGAAATAAATTGCGGTTTACGATTTATGACGTATTAAAAAAAAACTACTTACTAGATCTCGTTCAAACCAATTTTCGGTGGAAGTTTGCATGGTAATGTACATCATATATTTTTTTTAGTTTTATCATTCTCTTATTTTAGAAGTTACAGGGGGGGGGGGGGGGCACACATTTTACCACTTTGGAAGTGTCTCTCGCGCAAACTATTCAGTTTAGAAAAAAATGATATTAGAAACCTCAATATCATTTTTGAAGATCTATCCATAGATACCCCACACGTATGGGTTTGATGAAAAATTTTTTTTTGAGTTTCAGTTCTGAGTATGGGGACCCCTAAAACTTAATGTTTTTTTTCGATTTTTGTGTAAAAATCTTAATGCGGTTCACAGAATACATCTACTTACCAAGTTTCAACAGTATAGCTCTTATAGTTTAGGAAAAAAGTGGCTGTGACATACGGACGGACAGACAGACAGACGGACGGACATGACGAATCTATAAGGGTTCCGTTTTTTGCCATTTGGCTACGGAACCCTAAAAACCCTCGTACGCGGTCCGGGAATCGAACCCGGTCAAATCGGTCTAAGAATCCGAGTTCGTTTTTTGCGTAAATTAATAGTGCTGGATGTAAGGAACAATTATTAGGGTCGATCAACTATTTTCTGTCACTAGTTGCCATGGTTACGTCCCCTGGGTCACTTTTTAAAACTGCTATTTTATGGGTTTAATTTTACCAAATGTGGGGTTTTCTTATCACGTTCAACCCATTTTTGTATCTTTTAAGCAAGTTTAAAGTCCATATTGGAACAATTTTTCTAAGAAACTCCATCAAATTGTCTCGTGCCTAACGGGACAGAATAACAACAAGAAATAGTTGTACTAAACTAATGTACTTAAATGTAATGGTTTAACTTTCAAAGGAATTAAAATGTACCTACTAGACTTTTTTAACCTTGAAGTCAACTAGTATCAACAATTAAGTGGTAAAATTTGTAGCTTTGTACATACAAAAAACTCATCCTATTTACGTAAAGGGCAAACTCCAGAACTAAAAACTCAAAAAAACTGTCACCAGTATATAAAATTGAACTTTAGGATGGACATACTTAGGCATACACAACACAAGGACAGACCAACATTCATTAAAATCATTTCTCAACACATTTGCTCGTAACGTGCCTCTTATTGTGCCGCTTTTGGGCTCATAATCCTGGGTATTAAACACGCGTGTTTAATAACATTACGACACTCGTGTAGTTATGTTTATATCCCGATTAAGACACGTTGGCACCTTGCAGCAAGGTGTATGTATAGACTCGGCGCATTCTTAAATTGACCGGGTTATACAGGTTTGTTTTTAATTCTCGGCAAATGGATTCTTACTCGACTAAACAAATTAAATCCTTCTTGTGGATTAATTGATTATTTCTTGTTGGATATGATATAGAAACGTTTCATTTAGTAAAACTATTTACTTTTGATAACATTTTACATGAATTTATATTGAATAAGAAAATATTTATTTTATTTTGTTTTGGCTGTTTAGAGATTTCATCTAAGCCTCGCTGCGGGCGCACTGCGCGAACTTCACGAAAAAAAATAGTTGCGCGCCATTATAGGTAATTTCACAAATATTTGTAAACATTGATGATGCGTGTTTGGTTATTGTTAAAAATGTTGACTCGTAGTGAATAGAAAAGTGATAAATAGAATTGACGCCACTGTACATTCTTGGAGATGTACAAATATGTGAGTAAAAACATGTTGTCATCAATAACTAAAGGAAACAACTTTGGAGCCTGTAACATGTTCATTTTATGAAAAGGATTTTTTCCTCGCAAATGTGTTGAAAAACGTCGTATGACACGCGTGAGCTTTGATAATTACATTCTCGGCTCTATTATCACGCTCACCTGCGGTTCGCGTGACAATTCCGCCTCTGATGTGATGATCAACATACCTCACTAGTATCATAATGTACTATTGTGGCAGTTAAAAGATGTTATTCAATGTGTACTTACGGAATCTCCCTAAAGTTGACTTCATTGGCTTCATTCTCTGCAAACTGCCCGGGCCCGCTAAGCATTGCCTTGATGGTGCCCGAAGTGAGAGCATGTTCCCGTTTCACGATGAATTCATGTCCGTCCGATGAGACTAGTTTTACGTACATAGCGTCTGGTCCCTCGCAACCTCCAAAGACTTTCTCTTCAGATACTCCTCCCGCAGATGCAACAGAGCCTATGGTAAATTTAAGGTTGTCATTGATAAGATGGATAGAAGACAAGTTCAAGGTGAAACTTATGGTGAGTTCCAAGTTAGGTTGAGGTGTCTTGGGACACAAATACTTGGCTAATAAATATTACAATATGCTATACACATACAGAAATTCATTGCTACATTTAAGGTTCTTTTTATAACAAGCATTTGGTTAAAACATGCAAGAAGATCACTATACAGTAGGTGCGTTCAGTGTCGCACACCGCGCGGCATGTCCGAGCCAAATGCGCTCGGCCGAATTTACCTATGGGCTTTTAGTTGAGCTCCTATAAAGTTGACGCCGCGATTCGTAGTAGGTAACTAAGCGTAGGTTGAGGTCTAGTTTTGACGAGTACGGTGAGGCGCATTAGCGTGTAAAGAATAGGTAACAACTGTGAACAAAGGGGGGGGGGGGGGCTAAGCGGCTGAAATCTAGATCCGCCAGCGGTGGGGCTGGTATTGTCGAGGAGCGACTGGTCGTTCGTACCTACTAGTCCTACTACGTACATGCATGCCTGATGCATGCGTACCTGATGTATATATATACTACTAGCGACCCACGATATATACTACATGCATGTAACACATATAAACCTTCCTCTTGAATCACTCTATCTATTAAAAAAAACCACATCTAAATCCGTTTCGTAGTTTTAAAGATCTAAGCATACATAGTAGGGCTTGTGATATACGTGTTACACGCGGAACCGTAGCTACGTAGCCTTAGCACCGGCGGTGCTAAGATCCCGTACTACACGGTCACGTCAAAGATACGTATCCGTTTCTGGATTCGGCTACGTTCCCGCGAATCTCGGCTTCGGCTCCGCTCCGCTCGGTTGTTGAAAGAGAGCTTGTGTCGAACGGACCCTTCGCATTATGTTTTTTTTAAGTAATTACATATTGGTATTATTCTGTTCTTTCCAGCCATTATGAGTTTGTACAAAAAAAACCAGAGGTGGGATTGGTGTGTTTTGAATCTCACTGGTGCCTTTTTTTGTATGCAGCCGATGACTATTTAGTACGAAATAAGCCACCCGATGAGAATCAAAAACCGCACCTCAGGTAGGTACTAGGTACCTACTTGTCGATGTCGAAATATGAATATGAAAGTCCATCCAAATAAATATATTAATATATCTAATTAATATTTACTCCCTAGTAAGAAATACTACAGGTAGACCAATGCAACAATTTAAATAGTATTTTTCACAATCGTGTTATAATAGAGAGCTTTTTAGACGAGTACCGTGTTTAGGCCACGAAGCTTGCTGAGTGGCCTAAGTAAGGTACGAGATTAAAAAGCTTGATTATAACACTATTGTGAACAATACTTTTTGTACGAGTTCATTAAAATTAATTTTCTACGAGTCAACTGAACTAATTAAACAAACTCGATACTGTTGAAACGAAGTGCAGCTCATCGCTCGTACGCTTGTTGATATCTTAAAAGACATCAACGAGCGTACGACATCAAAGCGATTCTATTGGTCCAATTCATTACAGTTCAGTAAAGCAGCCACGTGATTGGTCGAATTTATTTTAGTTGTCTGGAGCGTATCGAAAAGTAGTTATTTCGATTGTTTCGACAGTAACATGGACTACAACTATGAAAAGAGTGACGTTGCAGTATTCTCTATGAAATCTTAATACACATATTTTAATCGTCGAGTACAAAAAGTATTTTAAGTGAAATAATAATATACTTTACGTCATACCTGGGCATAAAGTAGGAATTACCGCACGCTATGCGTGCGGAAAACCCCACTATCTGGCCAGATAGAGACGTAAAATGTTGTACTCACCACGGGCGGTAATAAAGAAAGCCTCAGAGCGCATATTTATCGCCCTTGCCTTCGGCTCGGGCGTCAAATACCTGCGATCTGAGACATTCTTTGTTTAACCGCCCTAGGTAAGTAATGTACTATTGTTATTCATAAATATTATTACTGGCTGGACAACCGTCTTTCGTCGGTGAAAACACTAAGAAATAGTTGCATGTGCAGATAAAGATAACAAACAATAGTTTGTGGGCCATTGATAATGATTACCTTCAAGTAGCTTTGGGTTTTACCTGTTAAGTACCATGTGTTCCTATTGTTTGTGAAGTTAAGTGAAAGCAAGAAGTGGTCCGTTAATTTGTTTGATTTGACACAAATACTTACCTACTCAAGTTTTATTGCTGTTTTGGAGGGGGCTGTTTTGGACTCGAACTCATAGGATTATATTAGTCACTATTTAGGAGAGTCAGTGTTAGTGAACATAACGAGACTTATCTACCTATAATTGTGCTATTAATATAAAGAAGTTGTTACTTGTATTGATATTTTGTTATTTTTTGTTAATTGTTAAATGTTTTAATACAAAATGAAGAAAAGTTGGGTGTGGCAACAATCAACCAGAATTGGTGATACAGCATTTTGTACCCTGTGCAATGATCGAGTGAACAATGAGTTTTCGTGTTGTGGTGGTACTACAGGATCTATAGGAAAACATTTGAAAGTAGTTCACCTAAAATCTCCAGTTGCGGCAACCAACGAGTAAGTATAATTTACATTTTATATCACGTTTGCTAAGAGACCTATTTTTTTATATGTTGATTATACGCGAATTCTTTTAATACACATCTTTTACAATTTGTACTGGTCTATTATTTTTGCCTCCAACATAATATTTGCATCTTATTATTTTTGATCACTCTTAAAACTTTATTTATAATGCAAAAGTATGGAAACTGAAATTAAAAACTTGCCCCTTGCATTACATTCGGGGGTCTTAATGACACGCATAAAATCTACACTAAACGTCACGGTCACGACTGGATCCGATCTACGTATAAATAAGATACGTATCTCCGTGTACACGTAGCTACGTATCTTAATTACACGTAGCCGAATTACACGGAGCAAACGGAGCGGATCTCGGCTACGGGTACACGAAACACGGTCACGACCAGGAGCTCTAATACATAGGGACATACAGACTTTGTTTTATACTATGTAGTACTAGTATAGTATATATGTACCAGTGTGTAACCACCATACGATAAATAAATAAATAAGTACATTGCCAGTAGCATGGCGCCGCGGCCCCTTTGATTTCGCCCAAAAAGCCGACAACGCTCGGGTGAGCGTGTGGCCACACAAAACAACCATCCACACCGGCTCGGCTCGGGTGAGCCGCTCGCCTGAGCGTGAGGACGCTCGGGCGAGCGGCTCAGGCGCGCCGTTGCTCGCCGATCGCCGTCCACACTTAGCGCGCACGCTAGGGCGAACCGCACTCGGGTGAGCGTGCGTTTGGTGTGGACGCACCTAGTGACTTAAAATAATATAGTAGGATTAGAAATGAGTATGTCATATTAGTTTTTTTAGGTATCATAACATTAAGAGGAGAGATAATTTCCCCTGAGAGTTTGTCCCAAACTCTCCCCTTTTGTTTATCCATAACAAAGCCCAAGTAACATTATAAATTTGGCTGGCTGGTAACACAGATAATCAAACTCTAGCTTACCAGCTTTGGCTTATCTCTGATCTTTGTACCCATAGTAAAGTCAGCATCAGATAGATAGCAACCAAAGTGACCATAATTATATAGACACACATCTTTACTCCTATAGCAATAATGACGTGTTCCGATATATTCGGCTACTTTCGCATCCATCAACTACTTGCTGACTGTGCAACAAAGATTACCCATAGCACTGACAGTACATTGTTTCTCAAGTTTATTACTAAATTTTAAGAAAAACGTGGAATATATACATACCCGGGGCAATGCTGCCCGAACGCTGCTCTTCAATGCCCGTGGCCGATGCGGCGGGCGTCCCTGCGGCGACGTTCTGCTCAGACATGACTGCAAGCAAAACATACAATAGCTACTATTCCATCCGCTAAACACGAACGTTTTGAAAAATTACGTTTACAATATAGGTACGTTGCTAGGGGTTTCTTGTAGGAAGTGTACAATTTTCAATCTTTGAGTCTAAACTAAAATGTCCTTACAGTTACAGCAATAAAATATTTTGAGCTATGACTCGCTACCGCATACAATCATATGTAGTATTCACAGGACTTTCTTACCTTCTGGTATCAGCTTACAGTTTAAAAAATAAATCAGTAATCTAAATGTAGATGGGCTATTTGATTATTTTGATATAATTCAATAATACAATACTTAGAAATGATCAGGTTATTTTCAATTATTTGACAGTTTTTCGGGCATAGACTACTAGCATTGTCAAGTTTTTTTTATTGAATTGAAAATGGATGGTAAGCACATTCAGCCAAAAATTAATCTGATGTGATTCCGACCAATTTATAATTCACTGTTATATTTAAATTATAAGTTTTATTTATAACACCAAAAACGTTAAAGAAAACCGCAATATTTTTTTCCAAATGACACTAGTGACACGACAGTAAAGTGACGTTTGACGCAATTGACATTTGAATTGTAGTTGTCATTTAAAAAGTTTATAATAAATCGCAGTCTCAACTTTCATTAGACAGACTCTAACATGATGTTGAAAGTAATGCCTGGTTTACACTATGCCGAAGTGAGCAGGGAAGTGGGCAGGACGGGCGTAAAATGCCGTATTACGCCCGTCCTGTCCACTTCCCTGCTCTATTCGGCATAGTGTAATCCAGGTATAAGTAAAATGTTGCAAAATACGAAATATCTGAAATTCCATAGGTTCTTCAATAATTTCCGTAGGTCTGGGCACGGCCTAAAATCCGTAGATCTACGGACTTTTCCGTAGGTCTGGCAAAATTGTTTTAAAGACTAAGATGACGGGCCTAACAGCCACACACACAATAAAACTTTGTAGAATAAAATTGTCTCGCAATCCAAGTGAAAAGCAGTGTGTATAACTCGGGCATAAATTAGCCATTTAATCCCTCGACCTAACTATACACCCTCGCCGGTGGCTCGAGTGGATATTAACTTCTCAGGTTAAATAGCTCGTTTTATGCGCATGTTGTAAAATCTAGGTACTATTGCTATACGTCCACGCTACAATAACCGAAACTCTGCACCAAGTTCAGTAAAAAAATAGGTCCGAACTTACGTACAAAAATGAGTCAATGAGCTTATTCCAAATGGCTTTCATGAGTCACATACGAGTCATTGGACAGGGAAGTTGTTCATGATGAATTAATGGAAGAGGAACAGCATTGCTTGAATTATTCAAATTGTTAGCAGTCTCTCTAATTATTGGATCAATTAAAACGAGCCATACGATATTAAACAATGTTTCATTTTACAATGAATTCGCTTCAAGTCCACATTCACTGCTTGGCATGATATCGTGGTCAAGTCCAAATCATCACCATCATCATGATGACATCACTAGGTGAACCATAAATCCCGCGGACTTTTTTTGACATGGCTCTATGGCTTCATTATTTTGACATTTCGATGTCTAGCGCTACGTATTTCTTTGAAAAAGTCCTATTTTCAATCGTTTTTCGCCATTCCTCTCCTTTCTTCACAAGAATAAACGCGTAGGAAGACAAGCTTGATAAACTGCCTAGTGAAAATCGCGAAAGGGACCGAGAAATACGTCCACAGCCATGTGACACGAATACGAAAAAGGGCTTCCATACCGTCAATGTGACAGAGATGTTTTCTGCCATCACGACGAGCGAGCGCCACCGCGGAGCCGAGACGGCCACTACGCGAGCTACCCGGACGGCGATTTAGGGCAAGCGCGTCAAAAATGTGCGCGAGATGGCCAGTCCGCCTCCGAACCCTAGAGCTGGCGGGGACGAGGGCGGGCGGGAAGCGGAGGACGCGCCCGCCGCGCCGAAGACGACTCTAGCGCCGCCGCCCGCCCACGGCATCAAGCTGCACTACGTGGCGCTCGCTGCGCCCGGGCCCAGCGGCATCAAGCAGTGCTTCCGCACCGTCAAGGCGGCGCGGCGCGTGCCCACGCTGTCTCGGCGCTGCGAGGCGCCCGGTGCCGAGGCGCCGCCCGAGCCGCGCGAGCGCCGCACGCGCCGCGACCGCTCCAAGCGCCACGTCTGCGGCACCTGCAGCAAGCGCTTCTCCAGCCCCGGCAAGCTCAGCCAGCATGTCCTGTCCCACACCGGCGAGCTCCCATTCTCCTGCGACTCCTGTGACAAGAGCTTCAACTCTAAATTCAAGCTCGTCCGCCACAACCTCATCCACAGTGAGGCCCGAGCCTTCGCCTGCAATGTCTGTGGTAAAACCTTTAACAGAAAAGATCACCTCACCAACCATGTTAGAGTACACAATCCTGTTAAAAAGCTTTACACCTGTGAGAGACCAGAATGTAGGAAATCATATACTTCCCTGCTTAGTTATAAGAAGCATGCAGCATTGCACTCAGCGGAGGAGGGCAACCTGCAGTGTAAGATCTGTGATGAAGTTTTTACTAATACACAAGATATAGTTTACCATTTAAAAGTCCATACAGGTAGTCGTACAGTCAAAAATGAGACTGACAAGAAATTTACGTGTACATATTGTGAACGAAGGTTCTTCACAGCGAAAGACGTGCGGCGGCATCAGGTGGTGCACACGGGCCGCAGGGACTTCCTGTGCCCCCACTGTCCTCAAAAATTTGGACGAAAAGACCATTTAGTAAGACACGTTAAAAACGCGCACCCGGAGGAGCCATGGAGATCCGCAGCGGTTGGGACCTCGAGCGACCCTACTCCAGAAGGCTCCTCGTTTGATGATATTGTAATACCGGAACCGGCATCATTTACGGAGTATGCAATGGAGAGCACAGATTACACTTGGAGGTCACCATCACCAACAGACTCTACTCCAGAAGGCCCAACTAGAGTGCCCTCGTCTGATATAATTGTGGAAATTCCGTCTGATTTTGATATAAAGATGGAGCCGGTGGAAATAAAAATAGAGCGGTCACAATCTCCAGGTTGCGAGCTACTCCCGATCGATTTTCCGGTGGTGTTCATGGTGCCGCCGACGTTTCAGGCGACGCCCGACTTGCCGTACCTCACAGAACCACTGCCGGAGCTGCTGCCCAGTGGCCTTATGCTTGATGATCCTGGGGAAGGTCCGTCAGGGCTGGGAGCGCAGATGCTCGGTATGCTAGAGGAGGAGGAGCCCCGGGAGGAGCAGGGGCAGCAGCGGCAGCGCCTGCCAGCCTTTACGCAGGCATTCCAGACCGCGCAGAGCCCTAAGCCGCCGCCGCCGCCCCCGCCGCCGCACTAGCCCGTGATACCTCAGTAGGTAAGGAATGTATGACTACAGAAGGACCGGTTATTGCCAAATTGTATATTTGTACGTCAGGTATACCAAAATGTTTCCGAATTCTACATGAATATGTGGTCTAGTCATGTATGTACTTTCGGAATTGTATATTGTTTATTTATAGCGTACATGTGGCGTTGTGGAGTATTATGGGACCAACTCTGTGAGCCAGGGCGCAGTAGACTAGTCGTCGAGGCTCTTGTTCCGCGTGGCCGATTCGATACTGAGCTATTTTTGGAGAAGTGGGCGGTTGAACCTCGCGGAGCCTTCAGGATACAGCTCTTTAAGCTTTGCTAGATTATTCAGTATTCAGATTCTAACTACGCATTCAGCCAACGTGTTCTCTATTGGTTACATTAGGGCGCGCCTGTGTCGTGCCGCGCTCACACCCCGCCGGCATCGCGCTCGTGTGTGGCGATGCCTTAAATTTACGTAACGCATTGCAAATAAGCTAAAGGACTCTGCCCCTTCGGCTGTGGCCGCGGTCACTAGCGCTCGCAGCGCCTTGTCGGTTTATCTTTCAAACTTTAAGGTACGTTCGACTGCAAACCAGGCGTACTAACTGCAGTCACTGTTAGTAATGATGAGGCTGGTCTCCCGCTCACGTCGTGGGCTGCGTACAACACTATGCGGCTCACGACTTCAGAGGAAGACGAACGTTTAGCGACTCAATGGCTATAAGCTGAAACTAACTTTAAGGTTCCGTCAGAATTACGCGGAAGCGTCGCAGGGGCAGACGCGACGCGGGGAAGCAGCAGCGCCTAGATATACATGTCACATTGAGCGCGGCTGGCAGTTTCAAAGCCGGCCCACGAACTAGTTATGGTCGCCATATTAATACCACCGTACGCATTGCTTTTGTCCCGCGCCCGCGCCGCTGTAGCCGCGCGGCGCCGCACGGATTCCGCGCGGTCTAAGCGCGGGCCCGCGTTCATGTCCGTCTGACAGCTCGTAACGTTCGGTGCATTCAGACATGCGTCGAACCGCGCACAAACTGCTATGTCCCGCTTCCGCGGCCAATCTGATGGGGCCCGCATACTGACTGCACGTCCAACGTGGAATCACATCTGTATGAAGCGTCAACTTATTTCCCACCGATTCCCTTAGCGTGTAGAAATTTCGTCAACATTTATCCATAGCATTTATTTATCATCACTGAATTATAAAAATATCCGTGGCTCCCCGAGGCTCAACAGCTCAGTTAAAGGCAGCATGCCATACAATATGTTTTAGAGGTGTGTGCTGTCTTTAAATAAAATTATATCGAAGCTAGTATCCATTTATAATTGATTAACTGCTGGAGTGGCATTACATCAGATCTGTTAAGGTAAATAGTCTTTGTTAAGTATAGTGTTCAGAAAACCGATTGCATTTGTAGGATTCAGTCTCACTTGACGCACAAGCAGACACTGGATGCAATAAAAAATCATATATACCTCAGAAGCGGTTGCTTCCTTAGAATTAAGACATTTATTATAATTGGTTATGAAATTTAACTATTCGGCGGGCAAGTTTTCTTGCGGGAGGAATTGGAAAATCGTAAAGGTGAAACATGTTTCTCTGATCAGCCGTAATTATAAACATCAGCAAAAGACCTGTTGTCAAATGAACAATCCATAAAATGTACTTCTTAATTTCTTGTGGTACTCCAAGAATATTCGGTAGATTCCAATTTCTCCCTTTCGGAACCTGCTTATAGCATACTAGCGTTTATCCAAGAAAGTATACGTCTCTTAAACATCTGGGGAGGTGTTCTATCCGTCGGAGACACCTATGACTAGTGTGTTAGGCAATCCGTATATTTCCCCGCTTTCATCGCATATGCCACGTCGCCTGACATAGAGCGGAATACAGCATAGCCTTAGAATAATAACGCCTAGAAACGCAGTTCACGCGCAACGGTGAGGCCACTAAAACTCGGCCATAAATGGCCCAGTACGCCGATCGGTGGAACAAAATTGGTGCGTTTGTGTGCGTATTGGCGCGTGTGAATACGAGTTGATCACAACTACATGAATCCATTTTATGCCTCACGCTTGGCGCGTCGGCCGTATGAAACTATCCTTCTATGCGTTATTATTCTAAGAGCATAGCATTCTCATGATAAATACAACAAAATGTGCCAAAAATATAGAATCAAAAATGTTCTGATATGATTGACGTGTTCTTTATATTCTTTTCATGTGATGCTGTGATATCCCTGTCATGTTAACAGTGACAGAATCCCGAATTTTCGCAACAGAAAATACGTAAAATTTTAGTAAATATCGGGAATTAATTTTGGTATAATTTTCATTCAATAATTCTATTAAAAAACTGCCGTTACAAATCACTTGTGTTGGCGTGTGTTTTAGGATTATAAACCAAATTACGTAACGTACGTTGACTCGAGCGTGTCAGATGTAGGTAGGCAAATTACAACTCAGGTTCAAGGAAGGCTAGGGTAGGCACTGGATCATAAAGGTACCTTTCCACTCGCGACTGCGGGTTTCGTGGTTAAAAAGAGAGCCGGTAGTTTTGATTGCCGTCTGCAGTCGACGGTGAAATCGCACTTTATCTTGCATTTTCCTAATGAATCGAGCTATTCGATCGCTGGATGTTTGACGACGTCGCGCTAATATGAAAACCTCACACATTTTCGTTCCTAATTTGACAACATGACGTTTAACATTCTTAAATCGTAATTTCGTCTTACGTTCGTGGGGCGAGACATACTCTC
This sequence comes from Epinotia brunnichana, assembly GCA_963854355.1. Taxonomy (NCBI): domain Eukaryota; kingdom Metazoa; phylum Arthropoda; class Insecta; order Lepidoptera; family Tortricidae; genus Epinotia; species Epinotia brunnichana. Next base: position 10,835,109 of record OY977956.1, read on the forward strand.
CCGGTTTTTAGGTGATCGAAGATCAATCTATTAGTATGGAACCTCCCTTTGATAGCCGATATCCTTCTAAAACTAGTTGAATCATAGCTGGCTTGAACTCGACTTTTAGCTACCTCATACTTTCTGGTGCAAAACGACATTTAAGGCTGTAGTGATGCTCGAAGAAAGGTTTTACTGAACGAACAATGAAGTGAAAGCTTGACCAAAATGGAAAACCCTGTAACTAAGGACTGGTTAGAGGCTTCAAGGAGGAAAGTTTGTTATAATAGCATATTAAATGTCTCCGTTTTCAGTGTATATCGTATGGCAAAAGATAATTACCAAATAAAACTTTTATCAAACTAATAATTCGAAATCATATACGTAATTGACGTCATCAAATATCTCGGCGATCGTGTTACCTGACACTAGAGCACATAACTGTAAATTTAAGTTTTTTATTCGTAATTTTTCACGGTTTTTAATACGTTACCCTTGGCCGTAAAGGGGACATTACCGCCTGCTACGCTCGCAGAAAATCTCACTTTCTGGCCAAGGTAGGACGTACATTTTGTACGCCATGGGGGGTATTAAAGAAAGCCTCAGATCGCATATTTATCGACAAATACCTGCGATGTGAGACATTTGTTGTACCGCCCTAGGTAAATATGTAATGTACTATTAATTATGATCCATGTATAGTAGGAACGTAAAGGGATCCGAGTTGTACACGCTTCGTAAGTATAGATATATGTAAATAATTCAATCTTTCTAGGTTAATAGGACTGTAAAAAATTTGATCAGGGTGTCTGCGGGACCGTTTAGCTGACACGTCAGCGTGTATTTAGATACCGAAATGTTTAATTTAATTTTTTACACAAAGTGACGTAAAATACCGGTTGTCGGTCGGTTAACGTTAAAAATGCCTTTGATATCTGTCATCGCGTTGTTTCACATTCTGCCAGTGCCAGATATTATCATTTTAACCGCTTTAATCTGATAAACAAAAAATTCTTGAGTTATGGCAGAGTAAAATCGCGAGTAACTTTTTAGACTTTCGGTAGTTAAATAGTCGAGACCTGCGTTTTTATCGCGTGTTAGCTACAATAAGAACCCGTAACTTTCTGACAGTGTTTGACGGAGTGCGGGATGACTTATCTGTAGTTTGTCACTCGATAAAAGCGACCATAAGACGTTAAAGTTCAAAATACGTCATCATTTTGAACGCTTAGCCTGAAGCGGTAGGGTGATCGAGTTTATGTATGACATAAAGCATGCGGCCTTCTCGCATTTAAATACCTGTTAGTGAAGAATAAATGTTTTACGTAAGACATAAACACCATCATGCTAGCTAGGAAAATAACCGTACAGTAAGTTAAACTTATTTCAGATTGGCTTTATTTCTGAAAAACATTTCTTTTTCTAATTTGTTTGATCAAGTGGACACCCAGTTAATCTACCTCAAAGCAAACTTATAATTACGTGTAGATTTAAATTGACTACGTTAGGTTAGTGAGAGTTAGGTTTTCTATTCAGCGACGTACGAGTGCAGTGGTACACGGTATCGTAATCTTCGCTATTAATTTTATTGTAATGTAAGTGTGTGCTGCAATATCAGAAATCTTTATTGATATACCCCTTAATATGTATGATTCTATACTTCGCTTTATTGTTATCGTTAATGTGGTTTTTTCTACCATTCAAATGTAATTTGTTTTAAAAATTGCAATACTACATTCGTTAATGTAAGGTTCAAAAAAAAATTGAGTTGCGAAGTTTTTCCTTGTTAAATTGTTTGCAACAAAAGTAAAATTTAATGTGCGTCGAAACTTTTAACGATATGCAATAGAAAATACAAAAACCATGGTTATACAATGACGATGAAAAACAGACTTACATTTGAATAGTAGAAAAATCCTTTAATCTATTTATTACTATTGTTTGGCATCAAAAAGTCCAGATTAAAAACAAAAATATCAAAAAATAATAAAATAAGTATATAAGTTAGGCCCTGAATTGCGGTTTTCGTTACATTTTGACATTAAAAATTATCTGTCATACATACGTCCCCCACTAATATCAGAAAAGATTTCCCGCAAAATATTTTTACGAGTACAATGTTCCATAATAGTAATTATTAGAGAACGTGTTACATTGTATTTGATGGAGATATTTAGTGATTCCCGCGAGGGTGGACCGAGGCGCACACTATTATAATGTCGAATGTGTTCACGTGCGCCCGGTCTCCTCCACACCTAGTCATGTTCAATCGCAGCACATATATTCTCAAATAGGCAGTTACACCGAGTGATATTTACCAATCTAATGTTGGGCAGTAGTTTACAAACACTATCAAGGTGCAAGCCAGAGTACAAATGTAACAAATAGCATATAACACGCATGTTGATAATAATTTATGTTTTCCTCGTATTTTATTAGTATTGATACAGAAATATACAACGATATATGCAATATATTTTTGTAATGTTTTAGATTTAATATATACAATAATCGTTAACATATCAAAGACTACATCTTTAACCGTTTCGTTATGTTTAGCGTCTTGAATATTTAATATTGAAGTTCAGTTCAGTTGTATTTATTTATTGATAAAGTTGACAGCGCAGTGGGGACACCAAGTGTCCGTGCCCTTTGGTGAAAATTGTTTATGCATAATTATTGTTAACTTTTGTTTCCCAGTTTATCTTAGTTATTATTTTTAATCTCGCGACGGGTGTGACTCGTCGCATTTATATTTTTGTAATTACAAAAGTTGTGTAATACCAAATAACTATACATTTACTACGTTTACATTTTGTAAAGTTTGAATATTGGTAACTTATATTTTGTGTCAGTAGGTTGGTAACTTGTTGGTAACTGCAACGAAATTGTGACTTTGATCACAGTACCTTGTGGTATAACATAGGGGCCTTATTCAAAAAGAGTATTTCAAAAAAAAATACAATGAAAAAAATATTTTTAGAAATCTATAATATTTTAATAGAAGGAATCTATTTTTGTTACGCTTTTACGAGTAATTATGGCATTTTATAATGAATTAAAAGGTCGAAATATGAAAGGATGTTACACATTGGGAGCTGATTTTTACACTCGAACCTGGAAATCAATATGAAGACCATGATTGATATTCCCTGTATCTTGTGAATTCATGTGTTATAACGGAAATTTCGGTTCTTAGTTTTACTTCGGCATGCCTTGTGTCTGTCTGACAGGATTAGTGTGAACTTATTTTTTACAATCTTTGATGTTTACTTGAAATTAAATCTTCTTATTTACTTCACGTGAAATGTGTTATATTCTATGATAATGCCTTAAAGTACTATTAGTGAAAAGGCGCTATTGTGCCAAAAATGACAGTCTGATTCGAAAATTTCTTCAAGTTGTTCCCAAATTGAAACTAGTTTACTTCAAATTATTGCTTTGAATTTTCCCGGTTATTTTGTACAATCAGTTTCCAACTAACACCGTATGTTAGAAATGTGGGTAGTTGTGCGACTAACATGAACCCAAGGTGCCCGGCGATCAATAATAATTATAAACGTTGTACCTGGTTTATGTATATGGTCTTGTAATAAATATTTTGGACATCATTTTGTATGTTTTCATTATTTACCTTACCTCAGTTTCCTCAGTGTGTATCACATGACAAACCATGGCAAAGACAGGCTTCCATGTCACCAAGTTGATAATCACGGTGCATGAGATATGTCTGGTGACAGACGAACAGCGGAGTCTTAGTAATGGGTCCCGTTTTACCCTTTGGGTACGGAACCCTAAAAACAACACCAAGCGGCCATCTTTACTTGTAGGCCCAGAGATGTACAATGAATGGGCTTGTAACCTTAAATTTGTTTACGATGCCATTCGAACCAGTTTTTGTAGATGAACAAATGTTTGTATGGAAGCAACTAAATTTAAAGGACATTAATACCCAAAAAATCGAGTTAAAGACGGACCTCGCTGACAGCAGCCAAAACGCTTCATACTGATTGGCTTTAAAGTATGACGTCACACCGTGCAATTGGTACTAACCGTTGCATGGAAAATGAAGTAAATTGCTGTTTCGGTCGCGAAATACTGCGTTTAGGTCCATAGTTGTCATATAAATTTGTTTCTATAAAAGCGTAAGGATTCTATTGGTACCTTTAAGTTTACTCTTGGACAATAAATAAAAAAACTTTTTTTTCTAAATTTTCAAGGTTCATATCTTTTTATGATTTGAATTATATTTTGTAATTTATACTTTATTACAATCATTTGATGGTTTACTATCCATTTAGCAACACGACGTTATCAATTTTAACACCACGCAACAAGCCTATTGTCTTTTGGTGAAATAGATTCATTATGGAAAATGATTGGGTTCTTGAATTATTCTAGGAATATTATTTATTTTAATCTAGAAGTCAGGTAATTATTTGGGATAACGGTATTTTAACCCTTTCAACGCCTGGGACGCCTAATGGTCGAGTTGTCGTACCTCCAATGCCAAGTATGATTAGATTAGGCGTTATGGCGTACGCCTTTCAAACTAACATTAATTTCAAGTAATGTAAATTTATGTTAGCACTTTTGTTTGTAACAATGTTTGTCAGTGTAATTGTTCACCTCCAACGCAAAGTCTGTGGCATTGTAGCTCCCAAACCGATGATGGAGTGCGTTTTTTTTAATCGAAAGCCTTGTTTGTTGATAAGTATGGTTTTTATTATTTAACCCTTTGACCATTATTTTTTTAAAGCAATGAATCGAGAACTTTAACGATACGCACAGCATGAATGATTTTTTTAATGATTTTTGAGAAAGAGAAATGTATATATTATTGCAGGGTTTCCGAAATATGTTTGCCGCTATCAGCCAAGGGCATTAAGTGACAAGACCGTCATGTCAGTTTGCCGGGGGAACTACGGGTGGCACGACGTATCTAAAATAAATAAATTAAAAACCAATAGATGATAAGAAATAATTACCTAACCTGCGAGTTAAGCAACAACAATATATTATATTATAAGATTGCACGCACGAAGAATCAACACTTTTTTTGCGAGATTTTTTTACTTCCGTTGTCATTTCTAACTAACACGGCTAATTCAGCAATAAAGGTAAAAGGCAAATTTGAAGTATTGAATTAAGCTATTGCTCCATATATAAATCAATAACAATTGTAGCCTAACCCACCCTTTCCTTTAATAAACACCAGACACTTAACCAGGGTGTCCACTGCAAACCCTGAAAATATTTCCCTGACTTTTCCCTGACTTTCCCTGACCATTCTTTCGAATTTCCCTGACCAAAAATGTTACAAAATATCTCGATTGATTAACCTTTAACGCCATTTCAAGAATAAGAATATAAGAATAAGAATTATTTATTGCATAACTGTGTATGGTATGGATAACATGTATACAAATAGTTTCAACAGGTGCCCTTACGGGCGTGCAATATTTAGGTACATTTATAGCATATAACTAACATTAAAAATACATTCATTACAACACTAAATCCTAAAATCTTTCACGATTGTTTACTGACCCAAAAAACTCATTGAGGCTATAAAATGATTTATTTATAAGCCAGTTTTTTAAATTTACTTTGAACGTCCTACCTTCCATAGCTTTTATATCAGATGGCAGATGGTTAAATACACGAATTGCAGTTACAAAAGTGCTCTTCTCGAAAATAGAGGAGCTGATTTTCGGTACCCTAGTATCATATTTATATTGCTTTCTTGTATTACATTTAGTACCAGACCAAGTCAAAGTACGCATGTCACACTCCAAACTCTTTATGGCTATGAAGCGTAAGGAAAACTTTTTATTTATAAATTTCACTACGACGGTGACAAACAAGCGCACGGCCTGCCTGATGCTGTGTCACCGCAGCCTTTTAGACGTTTGCAAGGCTGTCGGACGCATAATAAAATTCGTCTGAAGCTAGTACACCTACTCGTGCTTTGACATTGTAAGCACTTAACTAATTTTTTATTACTATTATTTGTGAAAGCATAGTTTCATGGTTAAAGATGATAAAATTATTTAAATTTTGTCATAAATCATTCATCTGAAAATCTTGAAGAAAAATAGTAGAGGGGCGGATTTTTTTTTTTTTTATTATCTCCTTCTAGTGTTTTTTGCGGCAAAATTTGTAAGCTTCGGATTAAATAAAAGCATCAAATTGATGCATGTTGTAACAATTCGGATTCACCCCATCTACAAGGGAAGATGGGTGTGAATGTGGAAAAAGCAGGCGTCGCCTGCGATATGACCTCCTTGATAAACTTTTATTACTGGGGCTTGTGCGGTAAATATAGTTATAGTTATCGGCACGAGGAATTAATTTTTCACGAAACTAAGTATTCTTCTATAGATTGTTTTAAATGTGACGAATAAAGCAACACACATAATATGACGAATATGTAAAATAAAATATTGCACGCATGGCTTTCTTTAAAAAAAAAACCATGCAATTTAATTTTTTTCGTGTTCCTAAGATCAAATTTCCTTATCTCATTATTGCCCCGTTTGAATAATACACTCTGTCTGTATGGGTCGTTATTTTGACGTGGTACTTATAAAAAAAAACTTGGATAATTTTTATTTTACAACTTGCATTTTGATAGGTATTAATAAAATGTCTTGAATGTAAGACCTACTTCGTGAGGTTTCTAAGTCCAACTTCGAGAAAGAGGTCAATCGTCGAATCCGACTCGGCTGAACAGCGTGCAGCGTTCGGGAAGCTACGGCACATCTTTTCGTCAAATATTCCACAGAGTCTCAAGACAAGATTCTTTGACCAGTGTGTATTGCCAGTGATGACATATATGCCAGTGATAAAGCCTTCGTCAGGCACACGGCGCGATATTTCCATACATGGCCTGTTTGACCACGCTAGCGGTTTGTACGGAAATATCGCGCCGTGTGTCTGACCAAGGCTTAAACCTTTGTTATCTGAATCGAATGAGTATTATTTTATGGCACTGAATAGTGATCGTTTACTATGGGGCCTCATAAGAAGGCTCAGTCACCCAAAAATGGAGAGGGCTATGCCGGGAGATTATCCGCGTGATCGCATCAGAAATGAGGCTATCCGCAGCAGAACCATGGTAACTGTTGTAGCCCTCCGAATCGCTAAACTTGGCACTGGGCGGAGAACATTGCAAGTAAAACCGATAGGGGCGGAAAGGTTCTCGAGTGGCGGCCACGTACCGGAAGGCGCAGCGTCGGTAGACCCCCCCCCCGCCCCCATAAACGCGCGAGTCCGCTAGATGCGGGTGGCGCAGGACCGGTCATTGTAGCACTCTTTGGCGGAGGCCTATCGCAGCAGTCAGCTGATATGATAATGATGATGATTATAAAAATTCATAATTTAGATATTGAAATCATTCTGAACACAAAGGCATAACGCTACTTTACCTTGATGCGAACAATATTGGATTTTTTGAAGTTTTTGTATGGACGTCGCCCAAAAAGTACACATATTTATGAAAACTAAACGACCTTTTAGATATTGTTTTCAAAAATATGTATAGGATATGATCATCTTACCTTCGACAGCAATTTTTATTTAAAAAAAACAGTTTTTTTTTCTCTAAAACTGTTTTAGTCAATAACTATAGTTACTATACTTCATAAGCCCTAGCAATAATAGTTTATAGCGCCCAAAAAGTACACATATTTCTGAAAACTAAACGACCTATTAGATATTGTTTTCAAAAATATGTATTAAAGAGACAGGTATACCTCATCTTACATTCGACAGCAAGTTTTAATTTTATTTATTTTTTCAGACATTTTTTTACTATAAAACTACCTTTTTTCACCAAAAATGAATTCCCCGTGTCTGTTTTAGTCGATAATTATACCCCATAAGCTGTAGCAATAATAGTTTATAGAGAAGGCCGTATCGCAGGCAAAGCCTACTTTTTCCACATTTACCTACCTATTTTCCCGCGCTCGTGGGATGAATCCGAGTTGTTCCAACATTTAGAAATAAGTACCCATTATATAATGCTTTTAATCCGAAGCGTACAATTTTGGCACAAAAACACTTGAACGAGAGATTTTTTTTAAATACTACTTATTACGCCCTTCACAACTTTTTTCTGTAAGACTTAAATTGTACATGTTGTTGTGATATATGACAATAGTAGATTGTTAACCAAGGGTTGAAAGTGACCCATTTAACCCGAGATATTTCTGGCGCTCGAACGAAGTGAGAGCGCCAATTGTTCGAGGGTTAAATGGGTAATTTCACCCGAGTTAAACACTCTACTTTTCATTTCGACTGTGAGGAAAAATAATTTAATATCAACCTATAATCGTAATAAACAACTCGTTAATGCAGGTACCTATAGCCGAGTGTCGATTTGTGAAAACTTTTTATTTTAATGATTTGACGTAACTCTATTATCTTCGACTCCGTGGCTGACCGTAACAATAAAAAAAAATACTTTCCACCCTAGGGGAGAAAAAGCTATTTTCCACCCGGCTATATGCCCATGAAAAATCAACTTTCAGAGCAGGAGAGATGAAAAAATCATTTTTATCATCCTTAAACTTGGCATAGACACATTTGTCATAGAAATAACAAATTAAGGTGGTTCGATTGCCATACAAAACGTTATTTGACATTCGTAGGCTAACGGCGTGATATTTTAAGAAACTTATGTAATAAACTTTCATAAATTGGCTTCCCATTTGCGCCAAATTCCCCCTTTCCTAGAATAAACTTGTATAAACTAGATTAATTTGAGAAATTGGTTTGTCACGTGATATTTTTGGAAAACTATTTTTCTCAAATTAATTTAGTTTATACAAGTTTATTCTACAATATAGGGAATTTGGCGCAAATGGGAAGCCAATTGATGAAAGTTTGTTACATAAGTTTCTTAAAATATCACGCCGTTAGCCTGCGAATGTCAAATAACGCTTTGTATGGCAATCGAACCACCTTAAGTGCTATTTCTAAAACACCAAAAACATTGCCCCTTTGAGAGAGGCAACCACGCAACGCGAACACGCAACGCCAAGTGCAGTGCCAGCAACAAATGAAGATGGTGGCTAACCCACACATGCCCGAAGTCGGAAACTTATGACCTCATACTCAACCAATATCAATCAAAACATCTTCCTCTCCACCTTTGGCAAGGCAATGTATATCCCCACAAAATGGCCTTATAATATCACCTGGTCATAAAATATTTAACACTGAATAAAAACAAAAATCAAACTAACTAAGATCTATACTTACCTTTCTAAATTTAGTTGATCCTTTTAATTTTTTTATTTATATTTTTTCCTTCTAGATACGATTTTTTCCCTGACCTGTCTAGAACTTCCCTGACTTTCCCTGACTTTCCCTGACCACCATGAGCTTCCCTGACTTTTCCCTGACTTTCCCTGACCACCATGAGCTTCCCTGACTTTTCCCTGACTTTCCCTGACCACCATGAGCTTCCCTGACTTTTCCCTGACTTTCCCTGACCACCATGAGCTTCCCTGACTTTTCCCTGACTTTCCAGAAAGTGGACACCCTGTTAACGGATAGTGGCAAATATATTGCCGTCTTCATTTTTTAAAATTATCAAATAACAGATTTTTTTTCTTTAAACTTTATATCGCCAATCTTGTCTCTGAAAGTAGAGAATTGTGACTATCGGATAAATCCAGCAAACAAAATTTTATTTACAAACATTTTTGTTCAATTGTAAGGAATAGTTAAAAATCTAAGTTCAGGCCTAAGAATCATCATTTAACATGGGTTGGAATAACGTTTATCTGCTATTCTTTTTTTCGTAAATTGGTACGAGTATGTTCTCTTATGCGAACCAAAAGTTATATTAACTAACAACACGTTTCATTGAGAAAAAAATAAAATATCTGAGTCGTACGACGGCAAATATCTTGCCGTTACCCACTAAAGGGTTAAATGAATGGCGGGAAATAGTTACTAGTGTAGTGGATTTTAAGGAATGAGCGATGTGGTATACAGTGAAACGATTCAGTGCAGCCAATACATTTTGTAATATATTGTATTGCTGATTTCATTAACAAATAACACAGACTTAGAACCAGAAACAACAAAATAAATACCTAATCCATGGTAAAACAGAACAGAAATGCAGTCAGTAATTTTACTATGCACATGCATTTTATACAGGGAAACATTGTACAGATATACAGGTGTAAATATACAGTTCGATTCTTCCAAGTTTCTAAATTACCTAGACTTGAATTTGAACTAAATTAAAAATTGTACTAAAATACTATAACCCCAGAGACTCGGAGGCCACTTGACCCGCGCGAACCGTCTTCGGCCTCGTCTGTAGACAGGCGGGGCGATGAGCGGTGCGGTCCGCACGAAAACTAAATAATGGTGAAGGAGTGTTTATATGTACAAAAATGCGCTTTTTTACACAGCTTGACGCGCCGCACCGCCATGCGTGTCTATAAATAAGACCCAATAACCTTAAATTGCATTGGTTTATTAGGATTGTATCAATAAAATTCGTAGAAAACGTTTCCTAAGAAAGTTTCATTTTATAGAATTTTATCATTTAGTAAACTTTTCCTTAAACCGTAATTCTTCCACGTTTTTGTAACAATCGCAAAAACTTTATAATGTATGAAATATTTGTCTAATAAAAATCATTGAAAATTTACTAGTCAAGTCAGAAATCGAGCGAAGAGCAAGAAATGGTCCAAAAGATACTTTTGGGGTATTCTTTGCTCCTGTCGAAATAACTTTACATTGGCATCACAGAATATAAGAACTATACAGGGTGTAAATTAAAAGCATACTTTTTGAGATACATTTTTGTAGAAAATAATAAATAAATAGTGTTCGATTTAAGGCCACTCATAAAATACGTCACGTAAAATTCGTGTTTTGGCCATAAAGGGATACGGTGCCGGTCAATAATAAAATATATTGAATGTAACACCACCTGTTTCTTGTTTTGCCCCGAATATAATAAAGACAAACTGCAAAATATACAACTGGCAATGTCTGGAGGTTATCAACGTGTTTAACTTTTGGTTATAATCACTACAATTGATATAAATTAATAAACCTTTGATTAATGGCCTTCGACAACAAATCGCCAATTCCAATATCTATACAAATGAAGATCGCAAAAAGATCTACACACAAGTATTATTTAAACATTGTGTGGGTTCATAGCTATGTTTCTGAGTGTCTGTATTCGTTAATAAATATTTAACTTAATTTTCAAAGTCTTTCACTTTTAGGCGTGTACGTATTTTATGAAGCGCCTATCAAGATTGTTCCAATGTGCAGATCAAATTAACACCATGTATAATATAAATAGACGGAACGCGCGCAGCGAAACTATTTAGAAAAATATATCACGACACCAGAAACACCCGAGTTTTTAAATGCACATAGTTTACCAGTCACCAGGAATGTTCAACTCATCACATCTCTATCACACGTTAGTCGTTAGACGGGGACAGGGCTCGTCCACAGATACGCACTAAAATTCGATGTATAGAAAGGCAGCGCATCCACAAACAAGACCGTAGACAACGCTCAGCAGCGCTACCACGAAACTCGCGATGTCTCCCTTTCTGTCGCTTGAATATGTCATTGTGACAGAGAGAGATACACGAACGAAGCGTTGCATAGTAGCCGCTCAGTTCAAGTCTCTCGCGACTCGCCGCCTCAGCCTGTGTACGAACTGAAAAGCTAGAAAGAATCATTTCACTGTCCGCTTTCGTATTTTCCTCACTTTCCTGGTTTTCGACGGTTTGCCTTTCAGGGATATGCTGTCTAGGTTGGGCAGTTCAACTTCAGGGGGTTTCTCGTTGAAGTATACGGGATTGTCGTTCGCATCGTGGTCGGTGTCGACTCCGTTTTCTAATTTGACTGAGTAGTTCTCCTCCATATCTTCGTCCGAGTCAGGGTAGTTCCCATTGGGCTCGTACCTCTTATAGGGGACTCTTTTGTAGTCTTCCTCGTCTGAATCGATTCGGGCGGGTTTGGAATGTGGTAGATTCTGGAGGGATTGATTTTTCTGGAGTTCGTTCTGCACGCTGTCCCTTATGTTGGTATCGGAGGTGGACTTGTTGCAGTAGTCCTCCTTGTCGGACTCGGAGTAGTTCCTGCTGACGCAGCGAGGGGCCGAGAGGAGGGGGGCGGGAGGGGCGGGGGGCGGCGCCCGGAGAGGTACCTCCGGGCCTCCGCCGTAGATGTCGGTGAAGAAGCGCCAGAGGTCTTCGCTTAGTTGCGCGTGGTCGGACCCGTGTTTTAGAGTGTAGGTTGTTACGCCGTCGACCTCCTGTAATGAGATATTTGCAAGATTAGATATTATGTTCAAATTTACGGATTTTTAATTATACATAATACATTATTTTCGAGGCAAACAAGCGTACAGAGATTCCATTTAATACGAAGAATAACGAATAAAAAAGGTAATACATATGTCGCGAGCACGGGGTTTATTCGACTTGGCCAAGATATTTGTCCAATTGTACTTGTGCGTCTCACATTTTGCTTAAAAAAATGTGTGCACATTGGACAAAGATCTTGGACAAGTAGAAGACCACCCATAGGCATTCCACAAAGCCCAAGGATAAAATAATTATAAAAAAAGCGGCCAAGTGCGAGTCGGACTCGCACATGATGGGTTCCGTGAAATAAATTGCGGTTTACGATTTATGACGAATTAAAAAAAAACTACTTATTAGATCTCGTTCAAACCAATTTTCGGTGGAAGTTTACATGGTGTACATCATATATGGTCGAAGCTGGAGGTCCCGGGTTCGAATCCCGGTCAGGGCATTTATTTGTGTATTTATCACGAATATTTGTTCCTGAGTTATGGATGTTATATATGTATATAAGTATCTATATGTATGTATATATTATATATATCATCGCCTAGTACCCACAACACAAGCCTTACTGAGCTTACCGTGGGCCTAGGTTGATTTGTGTAAGATTGTCCCGTAATATTTATTTATATATTTTTTTTAGTTTTATTATTCTCTTATTTTAGAAGTTACAGGGGGGGGGGGGACACACATTTTACCACTTTGGAAGTGTCTCTCGCGCAAACTATTCAGTTTAGAAAAAAATAATGTTAGAAACCTCAATATCATTTTTGAAGACCTATCCATAGATCCACACGTATGGGTTTGATGAAAAAAAAAAATGAGTTTCAGTTCTGAGTATGGGGACCCCTAAAACTTAATGTTGTTTTTGGATTTTTGTGTGAAAATCTTAATGCGGTTCACAGAATACATCTACTTACCAAGTTTCAACAGTATAGCTCTTATAGTTTCGGAAAAAAGTGGCTGTGACATACGGACGGACAGACATGACGAATCTATAAGGGTTCCGTTTTTTGCCATTTGGCTACGGAACCCTAAACACAAATGACAAATGGAAATAATTAGGTTTGTCTACACTGGACGCCCTAGCGGGCGCGCTCAGTGTGGACGTTGCTCGGCGAGCAAATTCGACCGAGCGCATGCGGCCCAGCATGCGAGTGGCTCGCCCGACCCCGAGCCTTATTAAGAATAAAAATTATTATTATTTAGCCATTGGTGCAATTTTTGTTTAAATAATCTAATATTTAGTTTCTTAATCTCTATTGGTATTTTATTACAGATCTTAATCGAAAATATAATATAACTTTTCCTGTACTTTGACAAAGTAGGGTGCTCGTCAGGTAGAAGTCAATCCGGATTTCGACATGTTCGTGGATGACTATCACATGCTTTTTTTAAAATACTTTTATTTTTATGAACAAACATGCATATCTCATAAATATACAAGGCAGGAAGTGGTAATATATTACGCTCTTTAAAAATTGGTCTGCACGATTAATCTGGTCGCATACCATGCATTGATCATTATGATATGACTAAGAGGAGTGCGAGTGACTGAGTCCACTAGGGAACCCATTATCACAGTATAAAGAACTACAACCAGGCAACACATTCATCTTACGAATTTACGCACCCACTTAGCGTAACCGAGTCAGGGTTGTCAAAAATGTGTTTGGAAAGATATTAATTTATTTAAAATTACTTGATTCATTTTCAAGCATTTCATAAGTAGGTATGTAGTTATTTTATAAACACTCACTCAGATCTTTAAATAGAAATATATAAGTTAAGAAAAGGCGGCCGTTTTTTTAAATCGAGGTTTTTCTACTCAGATATCGATTTTGAACGAAATAGGACCGTAATTAAAGATAGCGGCAACTTTTTTACAATCCAAACTCGGATTCATATTAAGAGGCCCCTCGGACCCTCAGATATCGATTTTGACCAAATTTGGACCGTATTTAAAGAATTTCAAAATGGCGAACATTTTTTAAAAATCCAAGCTCGGATTCGTGTTAAGAGACCCCTCGGACCCTCAGATATCGATTTTGAACGCAATCGGGCCGTATTAAAAGAATTTCAAGATGGCGGCAACTTTTTTACAATCCAAGCTCGGGTTCATATTGAGAGGCCCCTCGGATCCTCAGATATCAATTTTGACCAATTTCGGACCGTATTTAAAGAATTTCAAGATGGCGGCAACTTTTTTACAATCTAAGCTCGGATTCATATTAAGAGCCCCCGCGGACCGTCAGATATCGATTTTGAACAAAATCGGACCGTATTTAAAGAATTTCAAGATGGCGGCAACTTTTTTACAATCCAAGCTCACTCGTCCTATACCGCGGCCGTATATATACGGCCAAAATTATTTAAAGGAATTTAAACCATTTTGGGTTGGAATAGAGTTGCATTTGTTATGTTTTGGCCTTTTTTGAAACAAACGAAATTCAACTCTACTTCTTACGTTAGTTGATTCAAATTTCAATGTCAGTTTGTGTTGTATGGTGGGCGACCCCAGGTTAAGAGGCCCCTCGGATCCTCAGATATTGACTTTGACCAAATCCAGACCGTATTTCAAGAACTTCAAGATGGCGGCCTTTTTTATTTTCCCACGGATTTATATTAAAAGACCTCTAGAGCCCTCAGATATCAATTTGGAACACAATTTAAGTGACATTATTTAAATAAACCTAATTTAACCTTACCGATATTTAAAGTCAGTTTTATTAAGTTAAACTTGACACCCCTTCAGAATAGTTAGCGCAAAATCTATCCTCGTCTCCCGCTTCCCCGCGTAGCCCCCCCCCCCCCCCCTCATTGTTAAGTCTCTGTCCGTCTTTAGGCTGATATAAGCCGCACGAACGCCTGCCACTGCCGGAACCAGTGCATGCTGATCGCGTAGATCGCGCGCGGCCGGTCTTGCTTGCTTGCTTGCTTGCTCCTGACAGTACACAGTGATGAGTGTACCTGGCTGGTGACGATGCCGGTGTTGTCGACGGGCGGCGGCGGCTGCTGCGCGCGCGAGCGCACGAACGCCTGCCACTGCCGGAACCAGTGCATGCTGATCGCGTAGATCGCGCGCGGCCGGTCTTGCTTGCTTGCTTGCTTGCTCCTGACAGTACACAGTGATGAGTGTACCTGGCTGGTGACGATGCCGGTGTTGTCGACGGGCGGCGGCGGCTGCTGCGCGCGCGAGCGCACGAACGCCTGCCACTGCCGGAACCAGTGCATGCTGATCGCGTAGATCGCGCGCGGCCGGTCTTGCTTGCTTGCTTGCTTGCTTGCTTGCTCCTGACAGTACACAGTGATGAGTGTACCTGGCTGGTGACGATGCCGGTGTTGTCGACGGGCGGCGGCGGCTGCTGCGCGCGCGAGCGCACGAACGCCTGCCACTGCCGGAACCAGTGCATGCTGATCGCGTAGATCGCGCGCGGCCGGTCTTGCTTGCTTGCTTGCTTGCTCCTGACAGTACACAGTGATGAGTGTACCTGGCTGGTGACGATGCCGGTGTTGTCGACGGGCGGCGGCGGCTGCTGCGCGCGCGAGCGCACGAACGCCTGCCACTGCCGGAACCAGTGCATGCTGATCGCGTAGATCGCGCGCGGCCGGTCTTGCTTGCTTGCTTGCTTGCTCCTGACAGTACACAGTGATGAGTGTACCTGGCTGGTGACGATGCCGGTGTTGTCGACGGGCGGCGGCGGCTGCTGCGCGCGCGAGCGCACGAACGCCTGCCACTGCCGGAACCAGTGCATGCTGATCGCGTAGATCGCGCGCGGCCGGTCTTGCTTGCTTGCTTGCTTGCTTGCTCCTGACAGTACACAGTGATGAGTGTACCTGGCTGGTGACGATGCCGGTGTTGTCGACGGGCGGCGGCGGCTGCTGCGCGCGCGAGCGCACGAACGCCTGCCACTGCCGGAACCAGTGCATGCTGATCGCGTAGATCGCGCGCGGCCGGTCTTGCTTGCTTGCTTGCTTGCTCCTGACAGTACACAGTGATGAGTGTACCTGGCTGGTGACGATGCCGGTGTTGTCGACGGGCGGCGGCGGCTGCTGCGCGCGCGAGCGCACGAACGCCTGCCACTGCCGGAACCAGTGCATGCTGATCGCGTAGATCGCGCGCGGCCGGTCTTGCTTGCTTGCTTGCTTGCTTGCTCCTGACAGTACACAGTGATGAGTGTACCTGGCTGGTGACGATGCCGGTGTTGTCGACGGGCGGCGGCGGCTGCTGCGCGCGCGAGCGCACGAACGCCTGCCACTGCCGGAACCAGTGCATGCTGATCGCGTAGATCGCGCGCGGCCGGTCTTGCTTGCTTGCTTGCTTGCTCCTGACAGTACACAGTGATGAGTGTACCTGGCTGGTGACGATGCCGGTGTTGTCGACGGGCGGCGGCGGCTGCTGCGCGCGCGAGCGCACGAACGCCTGCCACTGCCGGAACCAGTGCATGCTGATCGCGTAGATCGCGCGCGGCCGGTCTTGCTTGCTTGCTCCTGACAGTACACAGTGATGAGTGTACCTGGCTGGTGACGATGCCGGTGTTGTCGACGGGCGGCGGCGGCTGCTGCGCGCGCGAGCGCACGAACGCCTGCCACTGCCGGAACCAGTGCATGCTGATCGCGTAGATCGCGCGCGGCCGGTCTTGCTTGCTTGCTTGCTTGCTCCTGACAGTACACAGTGATGAGTGTACCTGGCTGGTGACGATGCCGGTGTTGTCGACGGGCGGCGGCGGCTGCTGCGCGCGCGAGCGCACGAACGCCTGCCACTGCCGGAACCAGTGCATGCTGATCGCGTAGATCGCGCGCGGCCGGTCTTGCTTGCTTGCTTGCTTGCTTGCTCCTGACAGTACACAGTGATGAGTGTACCTGGCTGGTGACGATGCCGGTGTTGTCGACGGGCGGCGGCGGCTGCTGCGCGCGCAGCGTTCGAACGCCTGCCACTGCCGGAACCAGTGCATGCTGATCGCGTAGATCGCGCGCGGCCGGTCTTGCTTGCTTGCTCCTGACAGTACACAGTGATGAGTGTACCTGGCTGGTGACGATGCCGGTGTTGTCGACGGGCGGCGGCGGCTGCTGCGCGCGCGAGCGCACGAACGCCTGCCACTGCCGGAACCAGTGCATGCTGATCGCGTAGATCGCGCGCGGCCGGTCTTGCTTGCTTGCTTGCTTGCTCCTGACAGTACACAGTGATGAGTGTACCTGGCTGGTGACGATGCCGGTGTTGTCGACGGGCGGCGGCGGCTGCTGCGCGCGCGAGCGCACGAACGCCTGCCACTGCCGGAACCAGTGCATGCTGATCGCGCGCGGCCGGTCTTGCTTGCTTGCTTGCTTGCTTGCTCCTGACAGTACACAGTGATGAGTGTACCTGGCTGGTGACGATGCCGGTGTTGTCGACGGGCGGCGGCGGCTGCTGCGCGCGCGAGCGCACGAACGCCTGCCACTGCCGGAACCAGTGCATGCTGATCGCGTAGATCGCGCGCGGCCGGTCTTGCTTGCTTGCTTGCTTGCTTGCTTGCTCCTGACAGTACACAGTGATGAGTGTACCTGGCTGGTGACGATGCCGGTGTTGTCGACGGGCGGCGGCGGCTGCTGCGCGCGCGAGCGCACGAACGCCTGCCACTGCCGGAACCAGTGCATGCTGATCGCGTAGATCGCGCGCGGCCGGTCTTGCTCCTGAAAAGGCACACAATAAGTCATTTGGCCATCATAGGTCCTAAGATTTTGAACCTAAACCTTAGTATGGTATAGTCGGAAATAGGTTTATGGGGATGGTAGCGATGTGTATGTGTTCGTGTCACCTGGAAGATGGCGTGCAGATCGTAGAAGGCCTTGAGCTCGCGCGCCCGCCGCGTGCGCAGGCGCTGCGCCGCGCGCGCGCACACCGAACACTCGTGCACGTGCGAGCACGCCGGCCCGCCGCCGAACCTGACAGTGTACACCGGTTACTACATTAAACAACTTTATACTCGTACGGTGCATAAGTTAGCGACCACCTAATTTAGTATGCTAGCTTGCGACCATTTATAGTGCTTTTGAAATTGTTTACAGTGATATACGTCACCCCAATTCATTTTATAACCACCTTTACGATTTAAGATTATAAATATCTAATTGAAATTTTTACTTTGTTGAAAATTCATTTTCGATTTTCATCGCCCACATTTAGATCTGCCGGGAAAATAGAAGTTAAGTGCACGGAACATGCACATACTTTTCATACCCTGGACTAGACCGCACCCGTTCGCCGGGTTTTACGTCAGCGACTTACGATGCTTTCTAATTTCATTCAAAGTAGCAACTTAATCACCCACTTTGGAGGATCTCGCTCCTGCGGGGCTAGCATAACTTATGCCACCCGACGCGAGACGGGAAAATCTGAGACTGAGGCAGGCAGGAGTCACTGAGACGCGTGCGCCGCGAGTGTGAGGTAAGTACCGCTAGGCTCGGGTATACTAACTTGGAGTAGAGGAACTCCCACAACGCTTGCGGTATGAGCGCGGCCAGCTGCGGCAGGTGGCGCGCGCGGTCAGGCCGCAGGCCGCCGTGCGCGCACACGGTGCGCCGCGAGTGTGAGGTAAGTACCGCTAGGCTCGGGTATACTAACTTGGAGTAGAGGAACTCCCACAACGCTTGCGGTATGAGCGCGGCCAGCTGCGGCAGGTGGCGCGCGCGGTCAGGCCGCAGGCCGCCGTGCGCGCACACGGTGCGCCGCGAGTGTGAGGTAAGTACCGCTAGGCTCGGGTATACTAACTTGGAGTAGAGGAACTCCCACAACGCTTGCGGTATGAGCGCGGCCAGCTGCGGCAGGTGGCGCGCGCGGTCAGGCCGCAGGCCGCCGTGCGCGCACACGGTGCGCCGCGAGTGTGAGGTAAGTACCGCTAGGCTCGGGTATACTAACTTGGAGTAGAGGAACTCCCACAACGCTTGCGGTATGAGCGCGGCTAGCTGCGGCAGGTGGCGCGCGCGGTCAGGCCGCAGGCCGCCGTGCGCGCACACGGTGCGCCGCGAGTGTGAGGTAAGTACCGCTAGGCTCGGGTATACTAACTTGGAGTAGAGGAACTCCCACAACGCTTGCGGTATGAGCGCGGCCAGCTGCGGCAGGTGGCGCGCGCGGTCAGGCCGCAGGCCGCCGTGCGCGCACACGGTGCGCCGCGAGTGTGAGGTAAGTACCGCTAGGCTCGGGTATACTAACTTGGAGTAGAGGAACTCCCACAACGCTTGCGGTATGAGCGCGGCCAGCTGCGGCAGGTGGCGCGCGCGGTCAGGCCGCAGGCCGCCGTGCGCGCACACGGTGCGCCGCGAGTGTGAGGTAAGTACCGCTAGGCTCGGGTATACTAACTTGGAGTAGAGGAACTCCCACAACGCTTGCGGTATGAGCGCGGCCAGCTGCGGCAGGTGGCGCGCGCGGTCAGGCCGCAGGCCGCCGTGCGCGCACACGGTGCGCCGCGAGTGTGAGGTAAGTACCGCTAGGCTCGGGTATACTAACTTGGAGTAGAGGAACTCCCACAACGCTTGCGGTATGAGCGCGGCCAGCTGCGGCAGGTGGCGCGCGCGGTCAGGCCGCAGGCCGCCGTGCGCGCACACGGTGCGCCGCGAGTGTGAGGTAAGTACCGCTAGGCTCGGGTATACTAACTTGGAGTAGAGGAACTCCCACAACGCTTGCGGTATGAGCGCGGCCAGCTGCGGCAGGTGGCGCGCGCGGTCAGGCCGCAGGCCGCCGTGCGCGCACACGGTGCGCCGCGAGTGTGAGGTAAGTACCGCTAGGCTCGGGTATACTAACTTGGAGTAGAGGAACTCCCACAACGCTTGCGGTATGAGCGCGGCCAGCTGCGGCAGGTGGCGCGCGCGGTCAGGCCGCAGGCCGCCGTGCGCGCACACGGTGCGCCGCGAGTGTGAGGTAAGTACCGCTAGGCTCGGGTATACTAACTTGGAGTAGAGGAACTCCCACAACGCTTGCGGTATGAGCGCGGCCAGCTGCGGCAGGTGGCGCGCGCGGTCAGGCCGCAGGCCGCCGTGCGCGCACACGGTGCGCCGCGAGTGTGAGGTAAGTACCGCTAGGCTCGGGTATACTAACTTGGAGTAGAGGAACTCCCACAACGCTTGCGGTATGAGCGCGGCCAGCTGCGGCAGGTGGCGCGCGCGGTCAGGCCGCAGGCCGCCGTGCGCGCACACGGTGCGCCGCGAGTGTGAGGTAAGTACCGCTAGGCTCGGGTATACTAACTTGGAGTAGAGGAACTCCCACAACGCTTGCGGTATGAGCGCGGCCAGCTGCGGCAGGTGGCGCGCGCGGTCAGGCCGCAGGCCGCCGTGCGCGCACACGGTGCGCCGCGAGTGTGAGGTAAGTACCGCTAGGCTCGGGTATACTAACTTGGAGTAGAGGAACTCCCACAACGCTTGCGGTATGAGCGCGGCCAGCTGCGGCAGGTGGCGCGCGCGGTCAGGCCGCAGGCCGCCGTGCGCGCACACGGTGCGCCGCGAGTGTGAGGTAAGTACCGCTAGGCTCGGGTATACTAACTTGGAGTAGAGGAACTCCCACAACGCTTGCGGTATGAGCGCGGCCAGCTGCGGCAGGTGGCGCGCGCGGTCAGGCCGCAGGCCGCCGTGCGCGCACACGGTGCGCCGCGAGTGTGAGGTAAGTACCGCTAGGCTCGGGTATACTAACTTGGAGTAGAGGAACTCCCACAACGCTTGCGGTATGAGCGCGGCCAGCTGCGGCAGGTGGCGCGCGCGGTCAGGCCGCAGGCCGCCGTGCGCGCACACGGTGCGCCGCGAGTGTGAGGTAAGTACCGCTAGGCTCGGGTATACTAACTTGGAGTAGAGGAACTCCCACAACGCTTGCGGTATGAGCGCGGCCAGCTGCGGCAGGTGGCGCGCGCGGTCAGGCCGCAGGCCGCCGTGCGCGCACACGGTGCGCCGCGAGTGTGAGGTAAGTACCGCTAGGCTCGGGTATACTAACTTGGAGTAGAGGAACTCCCACAACGCTTGCGGTATGAGCGCGGCCAGCTGCGGCAGGTGGCGCGCGCGGTCAGGCCGCAGGCCGCCGTGCGCGCACACGGTGCGCCGCGAGTGTGAGGTAAGTACCGCTAGGCTCGGGTATACTAACTTGGAGTAGAGGAACTCCCACAACGCTTGCGGTATGAGCGCGGCCAGCTGCGGCAGGTGGCGCGCGCGGTCAGGCCGCAGGCCGCCGTGCGCGCACACGGTGCGCCGCGAGTGTGAGGTAAGTACCGCTAGGCTCGGGTATACTAACTTGGAGTAGAGGAACTCCCACAACGCTTGCGGTATGAGCGCGGCCAGCTGCGGCAGGTGGCGCGCGCGGTCAGGCCGCAGGCCGCCGTGCGCGCACACGGTGCGCCGCGAGTGTGAGGTAAGTACCGCTAGGCTCGGGTATACTAACTTGGAGTAGAGGAACTCCCACAACGCTTGCGGTATGAGCGCGGCCAGCTGCGGCAGGTGGCGCGCGCGGTCAGGCCGCAGGCCGCCGTGCGCGCACACGGTGCGCCGCGAGTGTGAGGTAAGTACCGCTAGGCTCGGGTATACTAACTTGGAGTAGAGGAACTCCCACAACGCTTGCGGTATGAGCGCGGCCAGCTGCGGCAGGTGGCGCGCGCGGTCAGGCCGCAGGCCGCCGTGCGCGCACACGGTGCGCCGCGAGTGTGAGGTAAGTACCGCTAGGCTCGGGTATACTAACTTGGAGTAGAGGAACTCCCACAACGCTTGCGGTATGAGCGCGGCCAGCTGCGGCAGGTGGCGCGCGCGGTCAGGCCGCAGGCCGCCGTGCGCGCACACGGTGCGCCGCGAGTGTGAGGTAAGTACCGCTAGGCTCGGGTATACTAACTTGGAGTAGAGGAACTCCCACAACGCTTGCGGTATGAGCGCGGCCAGCTGCGGCAGGTGGCGCGCGCGGTCAGGCCGCAGGCCGCCGTGCGCGCACACGGTGCGCCGCGAGTGTGAGGTAAGTACCGCTAGGCTCGGGTATACTAACTTGGAGTAGAGGAACTCCCACAACGCTTGCGGTATGAGCGCGGCCAGCTGCGGCAGGTGGCGCGCGCGGTCAGGCCGCAGGCCGCCGTGCGCGCACACGGTGCGCCGCGAGTGTGAGGTAAGTACCGCTAGGCTCGGGTATACTAACTTGGAGTAGAGGAACTCCCACAACGCTTGCGGTATGAGCGCGGCCAGCTGCGGCAGGTGGCGCGCGCGGTCAGGCCGCAGGCCGCCGTGCGCGCACACGGTGCGCCGCGAGTGTGAGGTAAGTACCGCTAGGCTCGGGTATACTAACTTGGAGTAGAGGAACTCCCACAACGCTTGCGGTATGAGCGCGGCCAGCTGCGGCAGGTGGCGCGCGCGGTCAGGCCGCAGGCCGCCGTGCGCGCACACGGTGCGCCGCGAGTGTGAGGTAAGTACCGCTAGGCTCGGGTATACTAACTTGGAGTAGAGGAACTCCCACAACGCTTGCGGTATGAGCGCGGCCAGCTGCGGCAGGTGGCGCGCGCGGTCAGGCCGCAGGCCGCCGTGCGCGCACACGGTGCGCCGCGAGTGTGAGGTAAGTACCGCTAGGCTCGGGTATACTAACTTGGAGTAGAGGAACTCCCACAACGCTTGCGGTATGAGCGCGGCCAGCTGCGGCAGGTGGCGCGCGCGGTCAGGCCGCAGGCCGCCGTGCGCGCACACGGTGCGCCGCGAGTGTGAGGTAAGTACCGCTAGGCTCGGGTATACTAACTTGGAGTAGAGGAACTCCCACAACGCTTGCGGTATGAGCGCGGCCAGCTGCGGCAGGTGGCGCGCGCGGTCAGGCCGCAGGCCGCCGTGCGCGCACACGGTGCGCCGCGAGTGTGAGGTAAGTACCGCTAGGCTCGGGTATACTAACTTGGAGTAGAGGAACTCCCACAACGCTTGCGGTATGAGCGCGGCCAGCTGCGGCAGGTGGCGCGCGCGGTCAGGCCGCAGGCCGCCGTGCGCGCACACGGTGCGCCGCGAGTGTGAGGTAAGTACCGCTAGGCTCGGGTATACTAACTTGGAGTAGAGGAACTCCCACAACGCTTGCGGTATGAGCGCGGCCAGCTGCGGCAGGTGGCGCGCGCGGTCAGGCCGCAGGCCGCCGTGCGCGCACACGGTGCGCCGCGAGTGTGAGGTAAGTACCGCTAGGCTCGGGTATACTAACTTGGAGTAGAGGAACTCCCACAACGCTTGCGGTATGAGCGCGGCCAGCTGCGGCAGGTGGCGCGCGCGGTCAGGCCGCAGGCCGCCGTGCGCGCACACGGTGCGCCGCGAGTGTGAGGTAAGTACCGCTAGGCTCGGGTATACTAACTTGGAGTAGAGGAACTCCCACAACGCTTGCGGTATGAGCGCGGCCAGCTGCGGCAGGTGGCGCGCGCGGTCAGGCCGCAGGCCGCCGTGCGCGCACACGGTGCGCCGCGAGTGTGAGGTAAGTACCGCTAGGCTCGGGTATACTAACTTGGAGTAGAGGAACTCCCACAACGCTTGCGGTATGAGCGCGGCCAGCTGCGGCAGGTGGCGCGCGCGGTCAGGCCGCAGGCCGCCGTGCGCGCACACGGTGCGCCGCGAGTGTGAGGTAAGTACCGCTAGGCTCGGGTATACTAACTTGGAGTAGAGGAACTCCCACAACGCTTGCGGTATGAGCGCGGCCAGCTGCGGCAGGTGGCGCGCGCGGTCAGGCCGCAGGCCGCCGTGCGCGCACACGGTGCGCCGCGAGTGTGAGGTAAGTACCGCTAGGCTCGGGTATACTAACTTGGAGTAGAGGAACTCCCACAACGCTTGCGGTATGAGCGCGGCCAGCTGCGGCAGGTGGCGCGCGCGGTCAGGCCGCAGGCCGCCGTGCGCGCACACGGTGCGCCGCGAGTGTGAGGTAAGTACCGCTAGGCTCGGGTATACTAACTTGGAGTAGAGGAACTCCCACAACGCTTGCGGTATGAGCGCGGCCAGCTGCGGCAGGTGGCGCGCGCGGTCAGGCCGCAGGCCGCCGTGCGCGCACACGGTGCGCCGCGAGTGTGAGGTAAGTACCGCTAGGCTCGGGTATACTAACTTGGAGTAGAGGAACTCCCACAACGCTTGCGGTATGAGCGCGGCCAGCTGCGGCAGGTGGCGCGCGCGGTCAGGCCGCAGGCCGCCGTGCGCGCACACGGTGCGCCGCGAGTGTGAGGTAAGTACCGCTAGGCTCGGGTATACTAACTTGGAGTAGAGGAACTCCCACAACGCTTGCGGTATGAGCGCGGCCAGCTGCGGCAGGTGGCGCGCGCGGTCAGGCCGCAGGCCGCCGTGCGCGCACACGGTGCGCCGCGAGTGTGAGGTAAGTACCGCTAGGCTCGGGTATACTAACTTGGAGTAGAGGAACTCCCACAACGCTTGCGGTATGAGCGCGGCCAGCTGCGGCAGGTGGCGCGCGCGGTCAGGCCGCAGGCCGCCGTGCGCGCACACGAAGTCCCCGTTGTCGATGGGCCCGGGCTCCGCCCACGTGTTGAATCTGACACACAGAAACACTGTCAGTGACACTGATAACAAAATATAAAACAGTTCATGTTTGTCAAATAAATATTACGCTCAAAGGATTTTGATTAGTCTGCACATTTAAACATACAATTCATTACATTTACTGACGGTTTAGTGCGTATTTACAATCAATTATCAATCAATCAATCAAATAATCTATTTGCAGAAAAAGGATAGTTTACATATCTTAGAGTAATTAACGAATTAACATGAGTAAACGCCAGCCATAGCATTAGAATTCAATGTGTGATGTGATTTGTCCTTAAGGACGATGATGGTTCGGGAACGAAATTATGGCTAAATTTTAGACGTCCTGCCTGTCGGAAGTGACGGACATAAAGCGATGTAGAAGAGGACATAAAGAAGTGAAGAGAACTTTGTTCAATACCTTTTGCCAATCGTTTCACAAAAGTGGCCTGTGGGTTAGTTACAATCAACGAACAATCAACGCCTTGCGGGTCCTCTATAACAATATGTTCAGGGTGCTTATGGGCCTGCCTAGGTTCTGTAGCGCATCAGGCATGTTCGCCGACGCCCGCGTAGATGGTTTCCACGCCATAATGCGCAAAAAAATCGTGTCAATCCGAAGCAGAATCCAGGGCAGTCCCAACACCATACTAAAAATGTTGGGCGACAGATGTGACAGTCCTTTGCAAGGGTACTGGGTGTTGGCACTAATAAACCCTCACTCTGAGCAGGTTTATTGTGTCAACTAAGCATTTGCTTGGTTGATACAATGAACTTGCTCCCACCACCAATGTGTTTTAATTTAAAATAATGTAATTTATAATAACTAACCTAGGATAAGTATATATTAACACCATTGTGGACACCAGCTGTCTTAAATAAATAATAATAAATGCGATCATGCTAGTTACACTGGCCCCCCAAAGACCCCCCACCCCCCCCCCCCCCCCCCCATAATGCACAAACGTTCTTCAAACGTTGCATGAATAAATAGCTAATAATGATGGTCGAATTTGCATGTTATAGCTAGTGAAGCTAATAGACTCTGACTTACACATATCACTATAGAAGTTATTTTAGTACTGACATGTTATTGTACAGTTACTGATGGCAAATAAAGCGCACTCACTTATTGATCCATTGCTTGGAGATGTAGAACTTGATGTCGTTGGGCTCTACGTTTGTCGACTCTAATATTTCGGCCGCCTTCTGCCGTAGCACGGTCATTTGTGGATTCACCTTTCTGTAATAGTACATTACTATAGAGGCCGGGAAAAAAAGGGTTGCAGGCCAAGTAGATATAGACGGAGAGAAGTGGATAGGGTTACGCGGCCGGCAACCCCGTTTCTCGCCGAGATTTGTATAGTGCCTTTCTCAAACTTGCAATGAAATGTTGACATGACTTACTTCAAATTAGGCCCGTTAATACTACGTATCCGGTGCGACTAGTGAAGATCATATGTAAAGGAATTTCATACAACCTTACACACCTAGGCCTGCATAGCAACCGTCTTTTGTTTATAAACGTCAAATTGTGACAGAACGTCTTGGCATTAAATCACCAAAAAAAGAAAAAAAGATTAGGAATGTCACCGGGTAAAACGTTGCTTCAAACAGGTTAAAAAAAAATTAGGCGCGTAAATTGAAAAAAGATTTTTTTCTTGTTGGCCGGATTTGTCAATAGTTCGTAATTATTTTGAATCTTTCTAATAAAAGTCATCGATTTCGAAATGAGTTCAGACGAAAATGATATGGATTTGAACTGAATGCCTCCGGAATTGCGAGCAGAAGTAGCCATGAATAATTTACTACCCCCGAAATCAAAAGTTAGGTACATGACGGCGTATGAAAATTTCATAAAAATTATAAGTGTTTTCTTTGTTGTAGTGCCTCGTCTATATAGTTAGATATAAGTTCATGTAACTATAAACTAATACTTAATTTAGGAAATAAGCGGTATATTTGTTAGTAACAAATGTGGGACACAATTATAGATTATGATGTGACAGCACTGACAGCTATCAGAAACGTATTTTTTAGTTTTACGAATAAAACAAATTGACTACTTTTTATTTCATTGCAAGTTTGAGAAAGGCACTATACAAATCTCGGCCAGAAACGGGGTTGCCGGCCGCGTATCCCTATCCGTCTATATCTACTTGGCCTGCAACCATTCGTTTCCCGGCCTCTATAGTAATGTACTATTTCTCAAACTTGCAATAAAATAAAAAGTAGTCAATTTGTTTTATTCGTACAACTAAATAATAGACAAATTTTACCTAAAAATAAAATTTATATTAAGTTACTTACCTTATTCCAAGCCTATACAATTGAGATGGCAACATCTATTTCCACAGGCAACACTGCCTAGTTCCAAGTGACAGCTGCTATAATTCTGGTTTTCTCCCCACCTTTGAACCAGCAACGGCTCGACATCGGCTGCGCGCCGCGGGGCCGTCATTGGATTCTCAATTGAGTCTACCGTCCAATATGAAATAGGTGGACGGTAGGTAGCCACTGTAATTAGACAGGTGGCGATGTAGCCACGGTCGGCAGACCGGTGGCAATACTATGTTATGTAAACAAACACCGCATTGGGTGTAGGTGGTTGGTTTTGAAGTACACAAATTATGGTACTTTATAAGTACAGCTGAAATAAGAGCTTAAGTACTAATGTGTTATCCTGAAATACAAGCTTAACAACTAGGTTTAGTGGCTGAAATATAAGCTTAATTACTAAATTGTGTAGCTGAAAAATAAGCTTAAATACTAAGATATACCTTTGAATGTTATAATTCGCCAGCAGGCAGCAATGAAATTAGGCTTGGAATAAGGTAAGTAACTTAATATAAATTTTATTTTTAGGTAAAATTTGTCTATTAAGTATTGTACCTTATTCCAAGCCTATACAATTGAGAAGTGTTTGTTATCGGCTGCTGGTTCAATAAGGATTAAAAATAGGTAGAACTGTATAGATTCGTTAGAACGCCAATGTGAAAAAGATATTAGTTAGATTTATTACAAGAAAACTTGTACAGCAGTAAAAGTTTCATATACAAACTCAGGTAATTTCAATTATCAATCATCTTGCATTGACTAACTTACAAAAATATCAAACTACGAAATCGGATCTAGATTGGTTTTAAAAGCCGAAAGTTTTCTTATAAACTTTCTGAAATATAGCAGCATTGAGCACCTAATGTAATGACTTACCACTTTCCAAGACGATTAGGTACCTACTAATGAAATAATATTAAGACTGTCAAGAGTGTTAAACCAGCTTCACGAATATTCACGATCGCGTATACTTACTGTTCACACTACTAGATATGTGCGTTAGCATTCTTAAGAAAAGCATGAATGTTTGTTCATGAAGCCGCCTTAACAAGCCTTAATTATCTTTATATATATCCTCATTGTACTGGGGACAAAACTCAAACTCAAAATCTTTATTGACGTCAATTATTTATTGGTGACGAATAACGTCAGTCTACGTTATAATAAGTGGGTCGATATTTTGATTAAAAACGTGTAGCCAGCCAATTTGTGAATAATTATGTAATTCATAAGAAACCCTAGAGCCAAAATCGGGTCAAAAATGTATCTGATCAAATTAAATGTTCACCTAAAAGTCTCAAATATTGAGCCACGTCAATATACCCACTGGGGATGATGTAACTTTGAAAACAAAAATGTTCAGCCAGGAAAAACTATTGTGGCTGACAATAAAGTGTGAACTAAACGGTGGGTCCGTGTCAGACCACAGAACTACATGATAAAACCTATGTAGGTTTGTTCAAGCGTAATTTAATATGTACGATACATGCATGCGATACTAAGCTAAGTTGGTTTAAAAGACGCCCTAGGTGATTCCATCCTTGAGCTAAGAAATCAACTATGGGATGGGATGGCCCACTACTCATCAGCCAGATTTTTACAACTATCTAATAAATAGATTAGTGCTAGGTATCTGTCACAAACAAAGTGTGTAGTATTATAAATCTCCATGGGATAATTATATGCGGGCCGCATTCCACAGGTCACTGAGATAAAAACGCCAAACTAGCTAATAGGTATGCAAACATTCAGATCAGAGAAAACGTGTTGTTTCGAGTAAGACTGAGTAAAGGACTAGTCGACGCCAATAGTACCTAGGTACTTACATCTAACTCTGATTTAAATTACTAACTTTAACCAACGTTGAACTAACTGAACTATATAATGTTACTATGTATGTACCAAAACTACTTGGACTTTCTTCGACGCGAAGAGATCTGACAAAGACTAAATTCAATATATGTTGAGCCCCTTGTTGAATAGAGCGGATGACACCTCCCACTGACATTAAAATCTTTAAATTCGATCTACCCTGGTGGTGTAATATATGTAATAGGTATTCTACCTACGAGGGCTACCGGCGGTTTAGCACGAGATACTGAATGTGTAGGTACTAATGAATTCTTACCGCTCTTGTTGACTAAGTACGATGCAAATGTTTGATTATCTGACACGATTTGATAGCGATGAGTATGTCAGTCTATTAATTTCCCTTAAGTATCGGTACTGGCAGCAAGACTAAAATATCTGCAAGATTCACTATAACTTGCGTTAGCAGGCGTTAACATCTCTCCTTTTGAATAGTACTCTCTTGTCTAACAGATCTGACGCCAGTAAAAATGGTGATAATATTGAAAGATAATACAAGTGGTAATCACAAGGTCGCCCAGCTCGAGAACTAGAATTACAAACAGCTTTAAGCTTTGTTGGATATTATTTATAACATAAATGAGCCTTACTCGAAGACTGAGGCTTTGCATATGCGAGAGTAATAAAGGCGAGCAATATGGGACTTATTAGAATAGAAGATGTCCAATATTGGGACGTTTACCTTCTAGGTACTTTCCTAACCTCTCGTGAAAATCTTGTGTTTTGTGCTAAATCCCTTCAGCTGAGAAGGACTTAATGTTAATCGCCAGATCTCCCTGCAATCCCAGGGACTTCATGGATCGCTAGCCCTAAATCGTTCAGCTAGAGAAACCTTTAGCTATTCTGCAACCTTCAGTTCTGGCGTGCACAGGTAACGAGCCTGGTATTTTGAGATCTGAGGACCTCAACTACCTGAATGATGAGCGAAGCTGCCGCCGAAAATTTAAGAGACTAGACAAATATCTAAATCGAAGTATATTACCTTCAGCAATTGTCGTTGTATGTTGTACGACATGAATGTACATACATGAAGTATGCATAATACACGCCCAGTCTCACCATCCAATCACGTGATCAAAATCGGGAACCTTGAAAAAGACAATAAATGGAAAAGATCCACGTATACGGACATGAAGGGTCGTTTCAATAATTAAGTACTCCTTCAACATGCCCTTTTTCAAGACCAGAGAAATTATAGTCCTGGCCCACCCGGCTCCAATAAAAACTCATGGTTCGCAAGGTCTCTCGATATCTTCCGTCAATGATTCTGACAACATCTGTGAAGGGCAGTGTACTGGAGAACAGCATTTAGACTGTCCTGATTATTACAAACTGCTCTATGTTGGAAACTGCGCTGTAGCCCCACCTTCAACCTACCTTGTTTGATTGTACGTAGCATACCTACGTAATCTTGTGTAACTCGGCAGAGCCAGCGGTAACTCTAAGCTGCGGAAAGTACTCGACACAGTCAATTTCCAGCCGGAAAGGATAAACAAGGACCTCTTATTATGCTTTGACTGTAACATTCGCAAAAGTGTGCTCAGTAGCAACTTCTTGTACAGGAGTGACTGCTGAATGGGTGGTAGCAACTCCTTGCACATGAGAGTCAGGTGATTGGATGGTAGCAACTCCTTGCGCAGGAGAGACAGCTGAACGGGTGGTAGCAACTCCTTCCGCAGGAGAGACAGCTGAACGGGTGGTCGCAACTCCTTGCGCAGGAGAGACAGCTGAATGGGTGGTAGCAACTCCTTGCACATGAGAGTCAGGTGATTGGATGGTAGCAACTCCTTGCGCAGGAGAGACAGCTGAACGGGTGGTAGCAACTCCTTCCGCAGGAGAGACAGCTGAACGGGTGGTAGCAACTCCTTGCGCAGGAGAGACAGCTGAACGGGTGGTAGCAACTCCTTGCACAGGAGAGACATCAGCTGAACGGTTGGTAGCGCGTAACGTAAGCTGGAAAATGTCTTATAGCTACTGAAATTCAAACATATGAAACGTGTCGAAACGGAACTCGAACAAGCGTTCGCTGCGTAACAGTCAACACATGGCTGCGCACTCATGATTATATAATTAAGTAGTAACTCTTCATTACAGATTCTCTCCTGTACGGTCCTAGCGGAATATACGCAACAGTTACCCTCAACGTCTGTCTACGCGACGACTAAATATAATTTGTAGGAAGTATGATTAAATGAAATATACGACTACAAACTCTTGAAAACTCAATAGTATAAAATCTAATTTCATATTAAAATTTCAAGTCGATACGACTAATGGAACCGGGTGAAAATCAACCAGCAATACTTGCATCGATTCACAAACACTTGGTTAATAAATATAATTACAAGGCAAGGTAATTTGAATAAGAATTGCATCGGCAAAACCAGAAGCTTGTACGAACTTATTTTTTATGGAGGTATTTCCCACTCACCGCCCAGAATCTTAATTAATTTAGGTTCGGTTAGATTGACATATATATAACGACTTGAAAATAATAGTTGAAACTGAAATACGGTAATCACCCAACGTACCAATGTGCTCCTTAGAAAATTGCAGTACCTGATGAGTTGAGGGTAGTTTCAAATTTGAAATCAATCTTCTTCAAATGAGCACTGGCATGGGTAGGCCGTGCCAGTTTTACTGGAGGAAGAACTTAAGGGGGCTTCCAGGTCATCGGGTACGCAAATTGACAAAAACCTTAATCATCAAAATTGCCTTCATGCGCGAGGAATAAACGACATTGAAGCACCTTACCTCCTGCATGAGTACTACTCACGATTTTCTCCAATACTGGCATCCGTCCGTTGCCAGGCGGTGAAGAATCCACGCTACTCGCGAGCCTTTGTTAGCGGAGCACAATCCTGCACCTTCATTTCGTTGATTACTACCCATTTTGTCACTATCATGGAACATTTCACCAGAAAATTGCAAGGAATTTTCCGTTTTATAAGCATATTATATGTAGTACTGCCGAAGCTAGTACTACGTGTTGCCTCTGCAAGAAAAAGAACGCAAATGACGGCCCCGCGGCGAGCAGCCGATGTCGAGCCGTTGCTGGTTCAAAGGTGGGGAGAAAACCAGAATTATAGCAGCTGTCACTTGGAACTAGGCAGTGTTGCCTGTGGAAATAGATGTTGCCATCTCAATTGTATAGGCTTGGAATAAGGTACAATACTTAATACGTTTCTGATAGCTGTCAGTGCTGTCACATCATAACCTATAATTGTGTCCCACATTTCTTATTACCAAATATTCCGCTTATTCCCTAAATTAAGTATTAGTTTATAGTTACATGAACTTATATCTAACTGTATAGACGATGCACTACAACAAAGAAAACACTTATAATTTTTATGAAATTTTCATACGCCGTCATGTAGGTACCTAACTTTTGATTTTGGGGGCAGTAAATTATTCATAGCTACTTCTGCTCGCAATTTCGGAGGCGTACAGTTCAATTCCATATCATTTTCGTCCGAACTCATTTCGAAATCGATGGCTTTTATTAGAAAGTTTCAAAACTGTCCGACGCACAGCACGGGTTCCGTAAGGTGCGCAGCACGACGAGCAATCTGCTCAACGCCATGGCATATGTAGTCCCTCATGTAGACAGTGGAGTGCAAGTTGACGTAGCGTACTTTGACTTCAAAAAAGCATTCGATTTGGTGGACAATGACGTTTTGTTAACAAAGATGGCGGCAGTTGGCTGCACTCCTCAAATGCTACAGTTTTTTGCAAGCTACATGAAGGACCGACAGCAATACGTTGAGTATGCAGATTGCAAGTCCCAGCCGTATTTTACGAGGACCGGCGTAAGTCAGGGAAGTAACTTGGGGCCGTTAGAATTTTTAATAATGATTAACGACCTACCAGAAGTAGTTAAAGACGCCAAATGTCTTCTATTCGCGGACGACCTCAAGTTGCTCCTGGCAGTCAAGGATGAGGGAGACTGCGAGCGACTCCAGCGGGATATACAGAGAGTGGTGGAATGGAGCCAAAGAAACAAGTTGGAATTTAACGTAGAAAAATGCGCCAACATCACCTTTACCCGGGCAAAAACACCACTCATTTACAACTATGTGGTAGCAGGAGCTCCGCTAGCTAAAGTGGACTCCGTGAAAGACCTAGGGGTACTCTTTAATAGGGACTTGACTTTCAGGGACCACATAGTTGGAATTTCTAAAAAGGCATTTAGAATCCTCGGTTTCGTACTTCGGCGAGCAGCGAGCTTTAAAAACATACAAGCCGTTTCAGCGCTGTATAATGCTCTGGTGAGAAGCCAATTAGAGTGCAATGCTGCAATATGGGCACCACATGAAAAAAAGTATATCCTCATGTTAGAAAGGATACAAAATAAGTTTACTAGGTATCTGTACTGGAAACTGTATGGAGTCTACCCTTTCTATCCGTTGATGTATCCTACAAACTTCGTCATAGGCATGGTAGGCTACAATAGATTGGAAACCCGTAGAGATTTGTCACTGGCATGCTACCTTGTTAGAGTGCTACGGGGTGGTATCTGCAACCCGGGTATATTGGAGCAGTTATGTTTGGGTGTGCCGGACGGGTACGCGGGGCGGCGGCGGCGGCCGCGGCTGCTGGCGGAGCCGTAAGGCAGAACCAACTTGCTTTGTAAAGCGCCTCTCAGTCGCGCCGTACACACACTAAATCTAGTGGCTGACCACAGTGATCTTTTTTATTGTCCAATGTCCGAATTTGTTAAAGTATGTCTGTGTGTCTTGTGCAAGTATAATTATTAGGTTAAATTAATTTTAAGGCGCTATTGTATTAGGTCAACCTGTAAAAATAGTTGCTGTACTGAAATAAATAAAATAAAAAAATAAATAAATAAAAATAATTACGAATTATTGACAAATCCGGCCAACAAGAAAAGAAAACTTTTTTCAATTTACGCGCCTAACTTTTTTTTAACCTGTTTGAAGCAACGTTTTACACGGTGACATTAACATTAGTCCTAATCTTTTCTTTTTTTGCTGATTGAATGCCAAGACGTTCTGTCACAATTTGACGTTTATAAACAAAAGACGGTTGCTTTGCACGCCTAGGTGTGTAAGGTTGTATGAAATTCCTTTACATATCATCTTCACTAGTCGCACCGGATACGTAGTATTTCCGGACCTAATTCGAAGTAAGTTTCAACATTTCATTGCAAGTTTGAGAAAAAGGAATTTTCATCTCTCCTATTCTGAAAGTTAACTTTTCTTAGGCATGTAGCCGGGTGGAAAATTGCGTTTTCTTCCCTAGGGTGGAAAGTAATTTCTTTTTAATTGTTACGGTCCAGCCACGGAGTCGAGGATTATTAAGTTACTTCATATTACTAAAATAAAAGCTTTACATATATCTAAACTCAGCTACACATTAAGCGACGTGTTCATTACGACGATGTTGATAAAATAATTTTACAGTTGGTATTTATTTTCCTAATTACATAAAATCAACATTTAAAATTATTTCTGTAAATTTCGGCTGCCCGCCATAATGCCATGACACTTTCTTTTTTCACGTTTCGGCATGGCCCTCTAGATTAGTTGCGTCGCGGCCTACTCGATTATAATCTAGTAGGCCGTAGCAAGTGGCCAGTGCAAAGAGGTTGGAGCTCATTGAATTGAAATGTATGTACGAGCACCAGGTACGGAGTTAAATCGACCTGCTGGTTGATCACGTAACGCATTGTACGCACGTAGGGTAAATCTAAATGTCAAATTTTATATGGAAAAATGAAGTTGGATTGTCTTAGCGCGCGTTCGGAACGTTACGTTGATTACCCCTGTTGTAGTTATTCAAGTGACAGCTTTCAGTGACGAAACTCACACTATGCCAGTTAGTTTGTAGTTGAAAGTAAAAAGTTGAAAAAAAAATTAATCCCTTTATGACATCGGGAATGCGTACCTATTTAAAATCTTTCAGGTATACGGTGGTATAGCCGTTTTTTCCTAGTTTAACCTTACAATTCCTACTTTATACCAAAAAAATCTTGTGGATCCGTATTATCCGAAAGATCCGGATATCCGGATCTGTTGAATTTAAATATCCGAAATATCCGGATCCGAAATATTGGCGGATCTTGCAAACCCTACTTGTGTGTGATCTGATTGGTTAAGCAAATCTGCACGGCAAGAATTCTGCTCTGTGATTGGTTGGAAAATATAATCGAGCAGGCCATGCCCTGCAAGAACCACATGCTCCATGCTTGGTTGAAATATTGAAGCTCCGCCCTCCACTCGCACTGATCTTTCTAAAGTTGAAAGTGAAATTGTCAATTTCGTCAACATTTGATTGATGCGCTTGTATATAACATAGGTTTTTCTGTCTTTTGTGGTTATTTATTTCCTCGCAAATGTGATGAAAAACATTGTGTATAACACGGGCGTAAGAATATTGCAAACTCGAGTCATCAAAAGCTTTCACCAAGCATTCTGATAGACTCTCGTTTGCAATATTCTTCATACGCCCCTTGTTAAACAATGTACTATAAAACTTATTTTTTTTGCAGCTTTTGTGTCACAACGTACGCGATGTACTAAATGTTTTCCTGTCACATACATAGAGTCGTACAGGGCGACTCCGTGTTAGGGGCCACAGCACTCGGCTAATGACCTCAAGAAAGACGGCATACCAGGATGAGCTAGAAATAATGAGGTGCTAGGAGGACTTAGGTGCTTTCATTTCAGATCCTGGAATCCTCCGCATATTAGCGCAGATGGCCGCCGTCGTGGAGTTTTAAGTGTGAAGAAATACCACATAACTCAGTCGTCTCTGGGCAACTGAGCAATGAAAAGTGTTACCTGTAGAAGAGCACATAGGCCTCTGTGTGGTGCAGCATGGGCGCGGCGAGCGGCGCCACGCTCTGATCGTCGAAGGTGTACCAGCCGCGCGGGTTGCGAGCCACGCAGGTGTAATGATGTGAAGTGTTACCTGTAGAAGAGCACATAGGCCTCTGTGTGGTGCAGCATGGGTGCGGCGAGCGGCGCCACGCACTGGTCGTCGAAGGTGTACCAGCCGCGCGGGTTGCGAGCCACGCAGGTGTAATGATGTGAAGTGTTACCTGTAGAAGAGCACATAGGCCTCTGTGTGGTGCAGCATGGGTGCGGCGAGCGGCGCCACGCTCTGGTCGTCGAAGGTGTACCAGCCGCGCGGGTTGCGAGCCACGCAGGTGTAATGATGTGAAGTGTTACCTGTAGAAGAGCACATAGGCCTCTGTGTGGTGCAGCATGGGCGCGGCGAGCGGCGCCACGCTCTGGTCGTCGAAGGTGTACCAGCCGCGCGGGTTGCGAGCCACGCAGGTGTAATGATGTGAAGTGTTACCTGTAGAAGAGCACATAGGCCTCTGTGTGGTGCAGCATGGGCGCGGCGAGCGGCGCCACGCTCTGGTCGTCGAAGGTGTACCAGCCGCGCGGGTTGCGAGCCACGCAGGTGTAATGGCCGCCGCCTGCGGTGCCCGTGTGGCAGATCACCGCGCAGAGGGAATAGCGGGTTATTTTTGACGTGCAATCTGCAACAATACAATATAATTTAAGCTGTGTTTGGACACTAAGCGAGTAGCGTTCATCGTGAAATGTTGCCCTAGTAGAATCAAGTAGCAGGCGAATAAAGCAAGGTTAAGTTGAAATGGAAATTCTTATACAACACGTTCCCCATACAATTGTGTCGTACCAGAACCAGGCATAGGAATAGGCGTAGTACAGAATGGTTTTATTCCGGGTTAGTGGCTGTCCTTCATCACATTCACTGCTAACAATTGCTACGCGGTACGTTCGTATCCGATCCCGTGGTTTTCCCGCTAAGTAGAGGAGAGCGCTAGGGAGATGACGAGTCATCATCATCATCATCAATTCAACCGAAAGACGTCCACTGCTGGACATAGGCCTCCCCCAAAGAGTGCCAAAATGACCGGTCCTGCGCCACCCGCATCCAGCGGACTCCCAGGACCTTTACCAGGTCATCAGTCCACCTTGTCCCCACAAGGCCTACCCATGCCGCGCCTTCCGGGTACGTGGTCGCCACTCGAGAACCTTTCCGCCCCAACGGCCATCGGTTCTACGTGCAATGTGCCCCGCCTACTGCCACTTCAGTTTAGCGATTCAGAGGGCTATATAGGTTTTTTTTTTTAATTTAAATTTCCAAATAATTCTTACTTATCGCAGAGTTTCATGCTAAGGTGCTAAAGCCAAGTTAGTCCGAACTCTAGCTGTAAATAAGCCATTAAGGCTTATTTACAGCTAGAGTTCGGACTAACTATTTACTAGGTTACCTTGGTTCTGCTGCGGATAGCCTCATTTCTGATGCGATCAGTGATCACGCAGATAAACTCCCAACATAGCTCTCTCCATTGCCCTTGGGGATGACGAGTGGCTGACCTTTTGTGTTCCCCACAAAACAGGGCCGTAGCAGAGCCGGGCAGCCGAATAGGCGTAGTACATATGCATGTTTTAATTTTGAGGTTGTGGTCTGACCTTTGTGCGTGTAGGGCTGCATGTTGAGGTCCCGCAGCGGGAAGGAGACCCTAGCGGCCACCTTGGCGCTGAACATGAGCTCGTGCCGGAAGCGCTTGAGGTGCACACAGAGCACTTCCGGCAGCCGGACCACGCCGGACAGCTTCACGCCGTTGCGGAGCTTGTTACAGCGCGAGCAGCTGGAACAAAACATTCAATGTTTACTGTGTAAACGAGGGTTCGACGCTTGTTCGAGAATAATGGCGACCACTTAGGATAGAAAGAGATGCCTGATCGAGGCTAGCAACCGCTAAAGGTGGATTCACCAGTGCAACTGAATTTTTGTAAATATAAACCAAATGGAGTTTATGGAGTCACGCAAACCCTTCCTCATCAATACTTCCATCAAGCACATCTGTATCAATAGTCGGAGACACTGATACCTGTACATGTTGTCTCCCTTGAGCTCGTCGGCGCTGAAGAAGGCGGCCAGGCAGTCCTGCAGCGAGACCACGGGCCCGTAGAACCAGGAGCGGAGCCAGCTGAGGATCCACCACATCTGTATACAAATGCAACTTAACAGACAGAGAACTGAATTGTGTTCCATAAATGACCATTTTAAAACACTTCATAAAAATTCGCACTCAAGTTTGTACATACATTCATCATCACTGGCCTTGTACATCTATGATAAGATGATTTAAACAGCGTCTATGTCAAGGTGGTGCGGCACTAACGCACATGACTCGTAAGGCCGATACGGGAGCGACAGGCCCGACCGCATAATTGACAAGTAAATGTTGTGCACGATGATATAGGGAGGACAGCAGCGCGCTGGTGTCTCTGTTCTCGTCGGAACGACAGAAGATCGAACCAAGCTGCATCATGCGCAACCATACCTTCGCCCAGGGTCTTCCTCCAGTGGTCGAGGTCCTCAGATTCCAGTTCCCATTTGGTTGGGTCAATCTTAAAGGACAACATGTCTCGTTTTGCGCTGTCCAACGAAGCATTGGTCGCCCTACTGGTCGTTTCGCATGGGCTATTTCGCTCAGGAGAGTTATACGTGGCAAACGAGAGGGCTCCATCCTTTGCACGTGCCCCAGCCAGCGATATTTTACCACGTTTACCCAGCATTATTGCTTCAAGATAGCAATAATGCTGGGTAAACGTGCGATGCTAAGCACCCTCTCGTTTGTAACTCGATCCTTCCATGAGATCCCTAGAATACGCCGAAGACATCGCATATGGAAGTTGTTCAACTTCCGCTCCTGTTTAGCATACATTACATACATTAGGGAGCTACGATACCACAGACAGACACAGAGATACA
The DNA here is from genome assembly GCA_963854355.1 of Epinotia brunnichana. Lineage (NCBI taxonomy): Eukaryota > Metazoa > Arthropoda > Insecta > Lepidoptera > Tortricidae > Epinotia > Epinotia brunnichana. The sequence goes on from OY977956.1 coordinate 10,873,919, forward strand.
CGGATGTGCATCCGTCGTGGATAAGGTTAAGAACGACACAATAACTAATTTTAATCTCTAATCCCGCTCTAATCCCAAATCCATGTCAAGCGGTTCTCCTCTCATTCCGTTCAACAAGGGCATGCGTCATAGAGCTGTCAGACTCAGTCTAATTAAGATTAAGTTTGACAGCAATATGACGCATGGCATTGTTGAACGGAAAGCGCAGTGGTGTGGTAGCTTACGAGCTGGTGGTGGTAGCTAAGGCGCGCGCCTGCCGCTAAATAATGGCACACTTACCCAGGAGTCGTGGTCCGGCAGGTCAAGGAGGGGCTGCGCTCGCAGCACCGCGAGGTGCTCCCGCGAAGGGATCGGGAGGGACAGGTCTTGGAAGGTCTCCACTCGCGTCGACACCTGAAATCATAGAGGTAGAATAGAATAGAGGGACTCACCCACACATGGGTGACAAGGATGTGTGCATAGACAATACCGCAAGTGGGAACGAGATACAATGTCATATTTTTTGTCCCTCATCGCGTATACGGAATTTTTGTCTGCCACCACGCCTGTCAAAATATTGTACTGTAACTGACACCACCATGACGTCACCGATATAGCACGACTAAATTATAAATGACATTACACGTCAAGATTGTCTTCTGGTACTTCTTGATTTAGTAAGGTTAATTTATCATCGTACCTTTCGGGTATACGCGAAGAATAGGATATAATACGAGTACATACTCGTATTATACAAAGGGAACTTCAATGAACAGCATTCTGAATAAATTTGAATTTTACACATGAAATAGTATTTTATGCAACTGTTGTATAAGAAGGGTCTTAAAAGGCGAGTGGCGTGGGTTGCGATGCGAGCCTTGGCGAGCATCGCAATTAAAGACGCCACGAGCGTTTTTAGACCAGTTATACACCGTTGCATACAATACTTTTTCTACGACAAATTTTAAATAAATAGCAGACTACAGAATAGTTAAACTTTTCAGGCAGCAAGTTTTCTATTCGTACTTTTGCTACTCACGCAATTTCTTCAGGAGTGCAGTTATTAATTTCTTCGACCATGTTAAAAGGAACGCACACTTTTGTCTTCACAAACACGAATAAAATCTTAATAGTTTAGGATTGATAGTTTATCATCTTTCGTCTTTTCATTTTGAACCGTATTTTGGTGGGAAATCGGAAATGTGACAGCTCTTGCTTATGGTTTGTTTTTTTTTTAATTTGTTCGCCATCCGAACCAAACCGAATCCGGACCCGGACCGAATTCGAACTGTTTATTTTTAAAAATAATACCAAGAATTTATAAAACATGTAATTTAACACACAATAGATGATGATTTATTGTTATTGTAGTAAATAATTTATAATATACAAATGTTAAATCGTAAATAATAGTATTTTATGCAACTGTTGTATAAGAAGCGTCTTAAAAGGCGAGTGGCGTGGGTTGCGATGCGAGCCTTGGCGAGCATCGCAATAAAAGACGCCACGAGCGTTTTTAGATCAGTTATACACCGTTGCATACAATACTTTTTCTACGACAAATTTTAAATAAATAACAGACTACAGAATAGTTAAACTTTTCAGGCAGCAAGTTTTCTATTCGTACTTTTGCTACTCACGCAATTTCTTCAGGAGTGCAGTTATTAATTACTTCGACCATTTTAAAAGGAACGTACACTTCTGTCTTCACAAACACGAATAAAATCTTAATAGTTTAGGACTAATAGTTTATCATCTTTTGTCTTTTCATTTTGAACTGTATTTTGGTGGGAAATCGGAAATGTGACAGCTCTTGCTTATGGTTTGTTTTGTTTTTAATTTGTTTGCACTTGCCAATTTGAACTGTTCATTTTTATAAATAATACCAAAAAATTATAGAACATGTAATTTAACACACAATTGATGATGATTAATTATTATTGTAGTAAATAATGTATAATATACAAATGTTAAATCGTAAATACTTTTATTTCAAAATATTTGTTTATGAAGTTGGCACCACTGCAATAAAATAAAAGTTAAACATTGCATTTATGAAAAATGTATGAACCAAAAAAGTACGCTAAACAGTGCGTTTTTGGGCCATAGAGCATGGAGTTTTTCGACGACTTATTAGTGGTGTCATTGAATTTGAGCTACAGCCTATATAAATGACAGATAACGGTACATGAGTAGAAAAAACCTTTAACATTCTATCATTTTTCCAACCACTTTCATCTTATAACTCCTTAGGGAAGCGTGTAGCTACATCCACCTCAAAGACGCAGGCTTCTTAAGAGGACGTAGGTTCGTGGTCTCCTCTCCCTGTCATGTTTTTTTATTTTAAATTTTTGTGCGTTTTAATAAATAAAAATACCGGCTAAGTGCGAGTCGGACTCGCGCACGAAGGATAAGCAGCACCAAATTCTCAAATCACATTGTGTCAGCCGGCTCCGACAACTCAGTTGCTTTTAGCGATGACCGCGTATATAAGATGATCGCTGGTTCTAATCCGGCTCAGAGCATATTTTGTTTACTTATTCCTTCCTATAACTTGAAATTTTGAAATGCTGAGCGTGAGCGTAGTGAATTACTTCCGTTATTGATATATTATAGAATATCTAACCGATCGAGTTGATGGATCGCTCGATCGCTTACCGAAGGGTGTTAGAGTACAAACAAGTTTCTGTCAAAAATGTCATTTTTGGTACAAGCTTTTATTGCCGACTGTATTTTTCTGCATACCATCATCAACTACTCATTGAGACGATTCTAACGAGCCAAAACTCGATGGGGTTGTGTCGTTTTATTGCGGAGTTCCTATGGCCACCTTCCAGCTCCAGCATCAGATCAGCACCATGTCATCATAATATTGCATTGTCATGCGATATACATATACTCCAAGCAAAATACGGGTTTGAAAAACATTAATTTATAATAGCGTTTTTTTTCTTTATTTCATTTTAAAACATTATTCTAAGATGTTTTGAATATTATAGAGCAAATGTAAATGAACCAAAATAAAGATAAAACTATTTATTAATATTTTTTCTGACTTTTCAGGAGCTAGTTATAAACTCATTCTAGTTCTCATTTTTTTGATGTCTGAAATTTTGTTGGATTTTGTCGCTAGGTAACTATTTAATCTCCACTTATAATAAATCTCTAAATTAAAAAAAGAATCAGCCAGTTTGAAACTAAGCTTTGCGCGGTTCGAATGTTCTCAGCATCCCATGAACGGAAAAATATGAAACATTTTATATAGGTACATTATTATTCTAGCTGCAACTTAGGATAGTTTTTATCCGACTGCGACAGTTAATTAATTTTCCGAAATATACGACTTCATTTAATTTTTCATTTATTTTTATTGAAATCAAACGCTGCTCCAACTGTCAGCTATAAGAACCGTCAAATTTTCGTCAAAATGGCGGAATTGCTTTGCCTTTCACTTATTAATAATTTAAATCCCGTCTACGATAGACCTTTACGAGACAAATGCTAAAATATTAAACATAAAAAAATATTCGATTGTGATATGAGAACTTATATGCGCAAATGTCGTTTTATGTCGTAATTTCAATAAATTAAATCAACAAATTTGAACAATATAATTAACACGAATTTGTTTTTTTTGAATGACAATGGCACGCGCTCGGCGCATTCAGCCAAAGTACCTGCGGCGCTACCACGAAAACCGATACTCAATGTTCATATATTTGCATCCCTGTCACTCGAGTATGGTTAGTGCGATAGAGATACCCGAATATTTTCGAATTCCGAAGTTCGTGGTTATAGCTCAGGAATCGAAAATATGGTAAATAATCATAATGTATTTTCTCGAAAAAGAATTTAAAATAAATATAGTCAAATGGAGAAAAAAACAAAGCAAGAGGTTATATAGGTAATGATTAAGTTATAAGAGTCCAAAGTTTTAAGAGGGGGTATGTTATGTCCCTTTTCCGCAAAACGCACCTTCATATGAAACGATTGTTTTTTACTATGACGCTCGAGTATATTGACGTCACAGTCCCTCATCGTTTTCTCACTCTAACAAGCGACATTAAAACGGATGTAGCTTCATAATTTTTTGAGATATTTGAATGGGAGTTTCATTATCTTCTATCTATTTATCTCCACTTATAATAAATCTCTAAATTAAAAAAAGAATCAGCCAGTTTGAAACTAAGCTTTGCGCGGTTCGAATGTTCTCAGCATCCCATGAACGGAAAAATATGAAACATTTTATATAGGTACATTATTATTCTAGCTGCAACTTAGGATAGTTTTTATCCGACTGCGACAGTTAATTAATTTTCCGAAATATACGACTTCATTTAATTTTTCATTTATTTTTATTGAAATCAAACGCTGCTCCAACTGTCAGCTATAAGAACCGTCAAATTTTCGTCAAAATGGTGGAATTGCTTTGCCTTTCACTTATTAATAATTTAAATCCCGTCTACGATAGACCTTTACGAGACAAATGCTAAAATATAAACCATAAAAAAATATTCGATTCTGATATGAGAACTTATATGCGCAAATGTCGTTTTATGTCGTAATTTCAATAAATGAAATCAACAAATTTGAACAATATAATTAACACGAATTTGTTTTTTTTGAATGACAATGGCACGCGCTCGGCGCATTCAGCCAAAGTACCTGCGGCGCTACCACGAAAACCGATACTCAATGTTCATATATTTGCATCCCTGTCACTCGAGTATGGTTAGTGCGATAGAGATAGAGATACCCGAATATTTTCGAATTCCGAAGTTCGTGGTTATAGCTCAGGAATCGAAAATATGGTAAATAATCATAATGTATTTTCTCGAAAAAGAATTTAAAATAAATATAGTCAAATGGAGAAAAAAACAAAGCAAGAGGTGATATAGGTAATGATTAAGTTATAAGAGTCCAAAGTTTTAAGAGGGGGTATGTTCTGTCCCTTTTCCGCAAAACGCACCTTCATATGAAACGATTGTTTTTTACTATGACGCTCGAGTATATTAACGTCACAGTCCCTCATCGTTTTCTCACTCTAACAAGCGACATTAAAACGGATGTAGCTTCATAATTTTTTGAGATATTTGAATGGGAGTTTCATTATCTTCTATCTATTTATACATAATAAATGCCTATGTCCTGACTGACTTATTCACTCAATCACTCACTCACTCACTCATCAACGCACAGCCGAAACTACTAATCTTAGAGAGTTGATTTTTGCACAGTATGTTGCTTTTATAACGTGGGCTAGGGATAAAAAGGGATTTTTGAAAATTCTACCCCTAAGGGGGTAAAATGGGGGTGCAAAATTTGTATGGGAGAACCTTTTTTTTTTGAGCTATAGACTTAAACTTTGTAGAAAAATTAGTTATTAGAATACAAATGAAACACTTTCAGCGTTTTGGAAAATTCCACCCCTACGGGGGTAAAATAGGGGTGCAAGGTTTGTATGGGGGAAACATTTTTTTTTTAAATAGAGACTTAAAACTTTGTAGAAAGATCAGTCATTAGAATACAAATAAAGAACTTTCAGGGTTTTAGAAAATTCTACCCCTAAAGGGGTAAAATAGAGTGCAAAGTTTGTATGGGAAAAACTACTTTTTTTTAAATAGAGACTTAAAACTTTGTAGAGAAATTATTCATTAGAATACAAATAAAGTACCTAGATTCAGTGTTTTAAAAAAATCTACCCCTAAGGGGGTAAAATAGGGGTGCAAATTTTGTATGGGGGAAACAATATTTTTTTTAAATAGAGACTTAAAACTTTGTAGAAAGATTAGTCATCAGAATACAAATTAAGTACTTTCAGCGTTTTAGAAAATTCTACCCCTAAAAATAGGGGGCTAAAATAGGGGTGCAAAGTTTGTATGTGGGAAACTATTTTTTTCAGCTAGTCCTAAAACTTTGTAGAAAGATTATTTAAATACAAAGAAAGTACTTTCAGCGTTTTGGAAAATTTCACCCCTAAGGAGGTAAAATAGGGTGCAAAGTTTGTATGGGAAAAACATATTTTTTTTTAATAGACTTAAAATTTTGACGAAAAATTACTTATTAGAACATGAAAAATACTGCATTCGGCGTTTTACAAAAATCATTCCCTAAGGGGGTTAAAAAAGGGTGCAAGGTTTGTATGGGGAACACTTTTTCTGAGCTAGACACTTAAAACTTTGTAGAAAGATTACTTATAAAAATACAAAAAAAAAGACTTTCAGCGTTTTGAAAAAATCTATCCCTAAGGGGGATAAAAAGGGGTGCAAAGTTTTTATCAGGGAAAGTTTATGTTTTTGAGTTAGAGACTTGAAACTTTGTAGAAAGATTACTTATTAAAATACAAAAAAAGAACACAAATCGTTTTAGAAAATTCCACCCCTAATAGGGTTAAAAAGGAGAGCAAGCTTTGCATGGGCAACACTTTTTTTTGAGTTAGACTTAAAACTTTGCAAAAAGATTACTTATTAGAATACTAAAAAAGAACTTTCAGCGTTTTAGAAAACTCCATCCCTAAGGGGATCCTTAAGATCCTTAAGAAGGGTAGCCAGTGTTGTGTGGGAAAAACTTTTTTTTTTACTAGACTTAAAACTATTCAAAATGTTACTTATTAAAATTAATAATAAAGTACTTTCAGAGTGTTAGAAAATTCCACCCCTAAGGGGGTTAAGAAAGCTTTGTATGGGCAACACTTTTTTTGAGCTAGAGACTTAAAAGTTTACGAAAAAAGTTCTTTCAGCGATTAGAAAAATTCAACCTCTAAGGGGGTTTAAAAGGGGGTTCAAATTTTAAATGGCGAGCAATAAAATTTTAAAGTGTGAGTAAGAGATTTTTAACTTCGGTCTTATTCTGTACGTTAAAAGACTACAAAACTGATTTCAGAGTTTTTCCAAATTCATCCCCTAAGAGTGTTAAAATTGGTTCAAAGTTTGAGTATTTCAAGGCATTTTTAAAGTATGAGATTTTTAACTTTGGTTTTAGACTGTTTGTTCACAAACTAGAAAATGAACATCAACTTTTTTTTAAATTATCCCCTAAAAGAGGGTTCAAATTTTGTATTGAGAGAAATAATTTTCTAAGACGATAAAAAGTTCTACGCGGACGAAGTCGCGGGCAACAGCTAGTACATAATAAATGCCTATGTCCTGACTGACTTATTCACTCAATCACTCACTCACTCACTCATCAACGCACAGCCGAAACTACTAATCTTAGAGAGTTGATTTTTGCACAGTATGTTGCTTTTATAACGTGGGCTAGGGATAAAAAGGGATTTTTGAAAATTCTACCCCTAAGGGGGTAAAATGGGGGTGCAAAGTTTGTATGGGAGAACCTTTTTTTTTTGAGCTATAGACTTAAACTTTGTAGAAAAATTAGTTATTAGAATACAAATGAAACACTTTCAGCGTTTTGGAAAATTCCACCCCTACGGGGGTAAAATAGGGGTGCAAGGTTTGTATGGGGGAAACATTTTTTTTTTAAATAGAGACTTAAAACTTTGTAGAAAGATCAGTCATTAGAATACAAATAAAGAACTTTCAGGGTTTTAGAAAATTCTACCCCTAAAGGGGTAAAATAGAGTGCAAAGTTCGTATGGGAAAAACGACTTTTTTTTAAATAGAGACTTAAAACTTTGTAGAGAAATTATTCATTAGAATACAAATAAAGTACCTAGATTCAGTGTTTTAAAAAAATCTACCCCTAAGGGGGTAAAATAGGGGTGCAAATTTTGTATGGGGGAAACAATATTTTTTTTAAATAGAGACTTAAAACTTTGTAGAAAGATTAGTCATCAGAATACAAATTAAGTACTTTCAGCGTTTTAGAAAATTCTACCCCTAAAAATAGGGGGCTAAAATAGGGGTGCAAAGTTTGTATGTGGGAAACTATTTTTTTTAGCTAGAGTCCTAAAACTTTGTAGAAAGATTATTTAAATACAAAGAAAGTACTTTCAGCGTTTTGGAAAATTTCATCCCTAAGGGGGTAAAATAGGGTGCAAAGTTTGTATGGGAAAAACATATTTTTTTTAATAGAGACTTAAAATTTTGACGAAAAATTACTTATTAGAACATGAAAAATACTACATTCGGCGTTTTACAAAAATCATTCCCTAAGGGGGTTAAAAAAGGGTGCAAGGTTTGTATGGGGAACACTTTTTCTGAGCTTAGACACTTACAACTTTGTAGAAAGATTACTTATAAAAATACAAAAAAAAGACTTTCAGCGTTTTGAAAAAATCTATCCCTAAGGGGGATAAAAAGGGGTGCAAAGTTTTTATCAGGGAAAGTTTATGTTTTTGAGTTAGAGACTTGAAACTTTGTAGAAAGATTACTTATTAAAATACAAAAAAGAGAACACAAATCGTTTTAGAAAATTCCACCCCTAATAGGGTTAAAAAGGAGAGCAAGCTTTGCATGGGCAACACTTTTTTTTGAGTTAGACTTAAAACTTTGCAAAAAGATTACTTATTAGAATACTAAAAAAGAACTTTCAGCGTTTTAGAAAACTCCATCCCTAAGGGGATCCTTAAGATCCTTAAGAAGGGTAGCCAGTGTTGTGTGGGAAAAACTTTTTTTTTTACTAGACTTAAAACTATTCAAAATGATACTTATTAAAATTTATAATAAAGTACTTTCAGAGTTTTAGAAAATTCCACCCCTAAGGGGGTTAAGAAAGCTTTGTATGGGCAACACTTTTTTTGAGCTAGAGACTTAAAAGTTTACGAAAAAAGTTCTTTCAGCGATTAGAAAAATTCAACCTCTAAGGGGGTTTAAAAGGGGGTTCAAATTTTAAATGGCGAGCAATAAAATTTTAAAGTGTGAGTAAGAGATTTTTAACTTCGGTCTTATTCTGTACGTTAAAAGACTACAAAACTTATTTCAGAGTTTTTCCAAATTCATCCCCTAAGAGTGTTAAAATTGGTTCAAAGTTTGAGTATTTCAAGGCATTTTTAAAGTATGAGATTTTTAACTTTGGTTTTAGACTGTTTGTTCACAAACTAGAAAATGAACATCAACTTTTTTTTTAATTATCCCATAAAAGAGGGTTCAAATTTTGTATTGAGAGAAATCATTTTCTAAGACGATAAAAAGTTCTACGCGGACGAAGTCGCGGGCAACAGCTAGTTGTTAATATATCCATTAGGTACATATGATTACATAGAAAATATCAGCTATTATAAATTATTTCCAAATTTGACATTTTCGTCATACAAGTTGTCAGTTCATTGCCTGGACTAATATGCATGCAAAATTTCAGCTCATTCGGAAACCGGGAAGTGGGTCAAATTTAACTTGCAAGATTTGATTACAGACAGACAGACAACGGGACAGGTGAAACTAAATAAAAGCTTGTAAAATAGGTCTCGGCGTGTACGCTGCCCGAGTTTAAATAGGGTCATTTCGCCGGTTGGCGACCACCTAATTTCATGTGCCGGTTAGCGACCACTTAGCTGACTTGGTGAACTGAAAGCATATTTTCTCGTTTTTTTTGTAAATTCCTATTCCATAACTACAAACAATAAGGCATACGACTGACTGTTTCAATAGGCTCTGTAGAATTGATGTTATCTTCAATTGAAAAAAAACCATGTTCTTCAAGTGGTCGCTAACCGAAGGTGGTCGCGTAACCGGCGAAATGACCCTAAACTGACACAAAATAGAGTAAGAACGTCACCCTGTCACAGATGAGACACTGCACCGAGGATAGCAGTTTCCCGTCGAACACATCGGAAATGATGCTGCGGTACCGCGCGCTGCCGCCGTCGCCGCTGCCGCACGCTTGCTTTCTGCACACACACACATACAATAGGGGTGTGTAATGTTTACTATAATAGTACATTACTATAGAGGCCGGGAAACGAAGGGTTGCAGGCCAAGTAGATATAGACATGACTTACTTCAAATTAGGTCCGGAAATACTACGTATCCGGTGCGACTAGTGAAGATGATATGTAAAGGAATTTCATACAACCTTACACACCTAGGCCTGCAAAGCAACCGTCTTTTGTTTATAAACGTCAAATTGTAACAGAACGACTTGGCATTCAATCACCAAAAAAAAAAAAAGATTAGGACTAATGTCAATGTCACCGGGTAAAACGTTGCTTCAAACAGGTTAAAAAAAAGTTTGGCGCGTAAATTGAAAAAAGTTTTCTTTTCTTGTTGGCCGGATTTGTCAATAGTTCGTAATTATTTTGAAACTTTCTAATAAAAGCCATCGATTTCAAAATGAGTTTTGACGAAAATGATATGAAATTGAACTGTACGCCTCCGGAATTGCGAGCAGAAGTAGCCATGAATAATTTACTGCCCCCGAAATCAAAAGTTCGGTACATGACGGCGTATGAAAATTTCATAAAAATTATAAGTGTTTTCTTTGTTGTAGTGCCTCGTATATATAGTTAGATATAAGTTCATGTAACTATAAACTAATACTTAATTTAGGAAATAAGCGGAATATTTGTTTGTAACAAATGTGGGACACAATTATAGGTTATGATGTGACAGCACTGACAGCTATCAGAAACGTATTATTTAGTTTTACGAATAAAACAAATTGATTACTTTTTATTTCATTGCAAGTTTGAGAAAAGCACTATACAAATCTCGGCCAGAAACGGGGTTGCCGGCCGCGTATCCCTATCCGGCCGAGCAGGACAGCCCATATATAACTCACGGTGGGTGGTGTGCGGGCGGGTCGGGCGCGTCGCTGGCCCCGCTGGAACAAGTCTCATAGCGCTCCTCCGCCTCGCTCGAGCAGGACAGCCCATATATAACTCACGGTGGGTGGTGTGCGGGCGGGTCGGGCGCGTCGCTGGCCCCGCTGGAACAAGTCTCATAGCGCTCCTCCGCCTCGCTCGAGCAGGACAGCCCATATATAACTCACGGTGGGTGGTGTACGGGCGGGTCGGGCGCGTCGCTGGCCCCGCTGGAACAAGTCTCATAGCGCTCCTCCGCCTCGCTCGAGCAGGGCAGCCCATATATAACTCACGGGGGGCAAAATTGAGCCGACTCAGTTGGCAAGAAAGCCAAAAAAAAAGAGAAGAAGAAGGATAACTCACGGTGGGTGGTGTGCGGGCGGGTCGGGCGCGTCGCTGGCCCCGCTGGAACAAGTCTCATAGCGCTCCTCCGCCTCGCTCGAGCAGGACAGCCCATATATAACTCACGGTGGGTGGTGTGCGGGCGGGTCGGGCGCGTCGCTGGCCCCGCTGGAACAAGTCTCATAGCGCTCCTCCGCCTCGCTCGAGCAGGACAGCCCATATATAACTCACGGTGGGTGGTGTACGGGCGGGTCGGGCGCGTCGCTGGCCCCGCTGGAACAAGTCTCATAGCGCTCCTCCGCCTCGCTCGAGCAGGACAGCCCATATATAACTCACGGGGGGCAAAATTGAGCCGACTCAGTTGGCCAGAAAGCCAAAAAAAAAAAGAGAAGAAGAAGGATAACTCACGGTGGGTGGTGTGCGGGCGGGTCGGGAGCGTCGCTGGCCCCGCTGGAACAAGTCTCATAGCGCTCCTCCGCCTCGCTCGAGCAGGACAGCCCATATATAACTCACGGTTTCGGGCGCGTCGCTGGCCCCGCTGGAACAAGTCTCATAGCGCTCCTCCGCCTCGCTCGAGCAGGACAGCCCATATATAACTCACGGTTCGGGCGCGTCGCTGGCCCCGCTGGAACAAGTCTCATAGCGCTCCTCCGCCTCGCTCGAGCAGGACAGCCCATATATAACTCACGGTGGGTGGTGTGCGGGCGGGTCGGGCGCGTCGCTGGCCCCGCTGGAACAAGTCTCATAGCGCTCCTCCGCCTCGCTCGAGCAGGACAGCCCATATATAACTCACGGTGGGTGGTGTACGGGCGGGTCGGGCGCGTCGCTGGCCCCGCTGGAACAAGTCTCATAGCGCTCCTCCGCCTCGCTCGAGCAGGGCAGCCCATATATAACTCACGGGGGGCAAAATTGAGCCGACTCAGTTGGCAAGAAAGCCAAAAAAAAAGAGAAGAAGAAGGATAACTCACGGTGGGTGGTGTGCGGGCGGGTCGGGCGCGTCGCTGGCCCCGCTGGAACAAGTCTCATAGCGCTCCTCCGCCTCGCTCGAGCAGGACAGCCCATATATAACTCACGGTGGGTGGTGTGCGGGCGGGTCGGGCGCGTCGCTGGCCCCGCTGGAACAAGTCTCATAGCGCTCCTCCGCCTCGCTCGAGCAGGACAGCCCATATATAACTCACGGTGGGTGGTGTACGGGCGGGTCGGGCGCGTCGCTGGCCCCGCTGGAACAAGTCTCATAGCGCTCCTCCGCCTCGCTCGAGCAGGGCAGCCCATATATAACTCACGGGGGGCAAAATTGAGCCGACTCAGTTGGCAAGAAAGCCAAAAAAAAAGAGAAGAAGAAGGATAACTCACGGTGGGTGGTGTGCGGGCGGGTCGGGCGCGTCGCTGGCCCCGCTGGAACAAGTCTCATAGCGCTCCTCCGCCTCGCTCGAGCAGGACAGCCCATATATAACTCACGGTGGGTGGTGTGCGGGCGGGTCGGGCGCGTCGCTGGCCCCGCTGGAACAAGTCTCATAGCGCTCCTCCGCCTCGCTCGAGCAGGACAGCCCATATATAACTCACGGTGGGTGGTGTGCGGGCGGGTCGGGCGCGTCGCTGGCCCCGCTGGAACAAGTCTCATAGCGCTCCTCCGCCTCGCTCGAGCAGGACAGCCCATATATAACTCACGGTGGGTGGTGTACGGGCGGGTCGGGCGCGTCGCTGGCCCCGCTGGAACAAGTCTCATAGCGCTCCTCCGCCTCGCTCGAGCAGGACAGCCCATATATAACTCACGGGGGGCAAAATTGAGCCGACTCAGTTGGCCAGAAAGCCAAAAAAAAAAAGAGAAGAAGAAGGATAACTCACGGTGGGTGGTGTGCGGGCGGGTCGGGAGCGTCGCTGGCCCCGCTGGAACAAGTCTCATAGCGCTCCTCCGCCTCGCTCGAGCAGGACAGCCCATATATAACTCACGGTTTCGGGCGCGTCGCTGGCCCCGCTGGAACAAGTCTCATAGCGCTCCTCCGCCTCGCTCGAGCAGGACAGCCCATATATAACTCACGGTTCGGGCGCGTCGCTGGCCCCGCTGGAACAAGTCTCATAGCGCTCCTCCGCCTCGCTCGAGCAGGACAGCCCATATATAACTCACGGAGGGTGGTGTGCGGGCGGGTCGGGCGCGTCGCTGGCCCCGCTGGAACAAGTCTCATAGCGCTCCTCCGCCTCGCTCGAGCAGGACAGCCCATATATAACTCACGGTGGGTGGTGTACGGGCGGGTCGGGCGCGTCGCTGGCCCCGCTGGAACAAGTCTCATAGCGCTCCTCCGCCTCGCTCGAGCAGGGCAGCCCATATATAACTCACGGGGGGCAAAATTGAGCCGACTCAGTTGGCAAGAAAGCCAAAAAAAAAGAGAAGAAGAAGGATAACTCACGGTGGGTGGTGTGCGGGCGGGTCGGGCGCGTCGCTGGCCCCGCTGGAACAAGTCTCATAGCGCTCCTCCGCCTCGCTCGAGCAGGACAGCCCATATATAACTCACGGTGGGTGGTGTGCGGGCGGGTCGGGCGCGTCGCTGGCCCCGCTGGAACAAGTCTCATAGCGCTCCTCCGCCTCGCTCGAGCAGGACAGCCCATATATAACTCACGGTGGGTGGTGTACGGGCGGGTCGGGCGCGTCGCTGGCCCCGCTGGAACAAGTCTCATAGCGCTCCTCCGCCTCGCTCGAGCAGGACAGCCCATATATAACTCACGGGGGGCAAAATTGAGCCGACTCAGTTGGCCAGAAAGCCAAAAAAAAAAGAGAAGAAGAAGGATAACTCACGGTGGGTGGTGTGCGGGCGGGTCGGGCGCGTCGCTGGCCCCGCTGGAACAAGTCTCATAGCGCTCCTCCGCCTCGCTCGAGCAGGACAGCCCATATATAACTCACGGTGGGTGGTGTGCGGGCGGGTCGGGCGCGTCGCTGGCCCCGCTGGAACAAGTCTCATAGCGCTCCTCCACCTCGCTCGAGCAGGACAGCCCATATATAACTCACGGTGGGTGGTGTGCGGGCGGGTCGGGCGCGTCGCTGGCCCCGCTGGAACAAGTCTCATAGCGCTCCTCCGCCTCGCTCGAGCAGGACAGCCCATATATAACTCACGGTGGGTGGTGTGCGGGCGGGTCGGGCGCGTCGCTGGCCCCGCTGGAACAAGTCTCATAGCGCTCCTCCGCCTCGCTCGAGCAGGACAGCCCATATATAACTCACGGTGGGTGGTGTGCGGGCGGGTCGGGCGCGTCGCTGGCCCCGCTGGAACAAGTCTCATAGCGCTCCTCCGCCTCGCTCGAGCAGGACAGCCCATATATAACTCACGGTGGGTGGTGTGCGGGCGGGTCGGGCGCGTCGCTGGCCCCGCTGGAACAAGTCTCATAGCGCTCCTCCGCCTCGCTCGAGCAGGACAGCCCATATATAACTCACGGTGGGTGGTGTGCGGGCGGGTCGGGCGCGTCGCTGGCCCCGCTGGAACAAGTCTCATAGCGCTCCTCCGCCTCGCTCGAGCAGGACAGCCCATATATAACTCACGGTGGGTGGTGTGCGGGCGGGTCGGGCGCGTCGCTGGCCCCGCTGGAACAAGTCTCATAGCGCTCCTCCGCCTCGCTCGAGCAGGACAGCCCATATATAACTCACGGTGGGTGGTGTGCGGGCGGGTCGGGCGCGTCGCTGGCCCCGCTGGAACAAGTCTCATAGCGCTCCTCCGCCTCGCTCGAGCAAGATAAAGATGACTCCGAGCCGATGTCGCGCGACGACGACGCTAGGGCTGTACAAAAACTTACATAAAATAAAACCGGCCAAGTGCGAGTCGGACTCGCGCACGAACATTCCATACCATTATCTATAAAAACGGCAAAAAAATCACGTTTGAGCCCTCGTAAATATTGATTTTATTCTGTTTTTTAGTATGTGTTGTTATAGCGGCAACAGAACTACATCATCTGTGAAAATTTCAACCGTCTAATTATCACGGATCATGAGAAACAGCCTGGTGACAGACAGACAGACGGACGGACAGCGGAGTCTTAGTAATAGGTACAACACAGCATCTGTGAAAATTTCAGTACTTTATTTTTAGTACTTTATTACGTGGTGGTTCCATATTTTAAATTCTTGACATAACACCCTCGACTTGGTACAGTCATCATCATAAATACGTATATATTTACGAACGTATGTCGATTGTCGGTGGAATAAAGTTGAAAATTGGATACATATATTTGGAGCTGACCGTACCATCTCGATTGAAAAGACTATCTATTGAAAGGAACCGTACTCAAATCGGTTCACCCGTTTGTAAGATATGTTGAGTTGTTGAGTCATCATATCAGCCGAAAGACGGTCCACTGCTGGACATAGGCCTCCCCCAAGGAGTGCCAAAGTCACCGGTTCTGCGCCACCCGCATCCAGCGGACTCCCGCGACCTTTACCAGGTCTTACGGTACGCCGCACCTTCTGGTACGTGGTCGCCACTCGAGAACCTTCCCGTTGAGTAAATTGTTCATTTAAAAGACATCTTATTTAGTTCAAAACTAAAATGTATTGTTATCAAAAAAAAATGTACCCAATTAGCGTGAGTTATTAAGAGGAATGCCTATCTGCGATTTTCGCATACAAACGCTCTCGACTGTTTCCTCCCTGGTTTTTGAGCCTAGAGCAATGATTTTTTCAAATAAGATCAATATCTATGCCGCTACGTTTTGTTTTTTGGATATTTTTATTTTAAAGAATCTTACAGCGCCTCGAAAATCGCAAAAACGGCTTTATTGAATTCGCTGCAAAAAAGGCGCAGTATAATACAAATATGACAACAAATATCCAAAAAATCAAAACGTAGCGGCTTAAATTATTTCTTCCTCTTGCAGTTTCCAAAATTTTATAATGATTGGTTGCGTTTTGGAGGAGGAAACAGTCGAGAGCGAAACCTCGATTTTTGTGTTTTTTGGGTGGGAATTTTAGTCCGAGCTGCAGTTGTCCTTATCGCACGAATTGGAGGCGGAGGCAGTTTCTAAATATACGTACACAGAAGGAATAGTGATGGGCAACAGTCGTTGGCATATTTTGTCGATACGCTAGTGGTGAAAAATTATCGATGACCTGTAGGGAATGTGGTCGCACATTCTCTGCAAAGATAGGCTACATCAGTCACCTGAGAGCTCACGAACGACGCTCAAATTAGCCATATTTCCAGTCGCCGTGGTCGAAATCGGCCAGGATGATGATAACATAATACAGGCAAGCTAGATCGCAATGTATGGAAAATGTTGAAAAATATTGCAGTTCTGAAACCTATTGGGATGTGTAGGGAGGACCAGAGTATTAAATTAAATTCACTCTTCGCACCCCTCCGGGGATACCTTCATCCCCTCACCAAAACAAGTGTCCCTAAACGCGGTTATTGCTAATTTTAAGAAAAACCATAAATGATACACAAAAAGTGTTCATGACCGAAATTATCCTTGATAAATTAATCATCAATGAGGCATTGAAATGAGGCAAAGCGCTATCACTTGTGTTTTTGCGCAGTCTGCCACGAAACGTTTTATGATTTATGCCTTTTTTTTGCTAAAAGGTTAGTTTTCTCAAGACTTTCTTAATTAATAATAATAACTCAATACTTAACCGCTTTCCGTTTCTTTAGATTGAGGTATAATTTATTTTTTCTACTCCTGTACCGTTATCTGTCATTTAAATAGGCTGTAGCTCAAATACAATGACACCACTAATAAGTCGTCGAAAAACTCTATGCTCTATGGCCCAAAAACGCACTGTTTAGCGTACTTTTTTGGTTCATACATTTTTCATAAAAGTACTGTTTAACTTTTTTTAAATCGGCCGCTATATTGCAGTGGTGCCAACTTCATAAACAAATATTTCGAAATAAAAGTATTTTTCTACTCCTACACCGTTATCTGTTATTTATATAGGCTGTAGCTCAAATACAATGCTACCACTAATACGTCGTCGAAAAACTCTATGCTCTATGGCCCAAAAACGCACTGTCAAGCGTACTTTTTTGGTTCATACATTTTTCATAAAAGCACTGTTCAACTTTTTTTTAAATCGGCCGCTATATTGCAGTGGTGCCAACTTCATGAACAAATATTTCGAAATAAAAGTATTTATTCACGATTTAACATTTGTATATTATAAATTATTTACTACAATAAATAAATCATCATCTATTGTGTGTTAAATTACATGTTTTATAAATTGTTGGTATTATTTATGAAAATAAACAGTTTGAATTCGGTCCGGGTCCGGATTCGGTTTGGTTCGGATGGCAAGTGCAAACAAATTAAAAACAAAACAAACCATAAGCAAGAGCTGTCACATTTCCGATTTCCCACCAAAATACAGTTCAAAATGAAAAGACGAAAGATGATAAACTATATAGTATTTTTCACAATCGTGTTATAATAGAGAGCTTTTTAGTCGAGTACCGTGTTTAGGCCACGAAGCTTGCTGAGTGGCCTAAGTAAGGTACGAGATTAAAAAGCTTGATTATAACACTATTGTGAACAATACTTTTTGTACGAGTTCATTAAAATTAATTTTCTACGAGTCAACTGAACTAATTAAACAAACTTGATACTGTTGAAACGAAGTGCAGCTCATCGCTCGTACGCTTGTTGATATCTTAAAAGACATCAACGAGCGTACGACATCAAAGCGATTCTATTGGTCCAATTCATTACAGTTCAGTAAAGCAGCCACGTGATTGGTCGAATTTATTTTAGTTATTTCGATTGTTTCGACAGTAACATGGACTACAACTATGAAAAGAGTGACGTTGCAGTATTCTCTATGAAATCTTAATACACATATTTTAATCGTCGAGTACAAAAAAGATTTTATTCGTGTTTGTGAAGACAAAAGTGTACGTTCCTTTTAAAATGGTCGAAGAAATTAATAACTGCACTCCTGAAGAAATTGCGTGAGTAGCAAAAGTACGAATAGAAAACTTGCTGCCTGAAAAGTTTAACTATTCTGTAGTCTGCTATTTATTTAAAATTTGTCGTAGAAAAAGTATTGTATGCAACGGTGTATAACTGGTCTAAAAACGCTCGTGGCGTCTTTAATTGCGATGCTCGCCAAGGCTCGCATCGCAACCCACGCCACTCGCCTTTTAAGACCCTTCTTATACAACAGTTGCATAAAATACTATTATTTACGATTTAACATTTGTATATTATACATTATTTACTACAATAATAATTATTCATCATCTATTGTGTGTTAAATTACATGTTCTATAAATTTTTGGTATTATTTATAAAAATAAACAGTTCGAATTGGCAAGTGCAAACAAATTAAAAACAAAACAAACCATAAGCAAGAGCTGTCACATTTCCGATTTCCCACCAAAATACAGTTCAAAATGTAAAGACAAAAGATGATAAACTATTAGTCCTAAACTATTAAGATTTTATTCGTGTTTGTGAAGACAAAAGTGTACGTTCCTTTTAAAATGGTCGAAGTAATTAATAACTGCACTCCTTAAGAAATTGCGTGAGTAGCAAAAGTACGAATAGAAAACTTGCTGCCTGAAAAGTTTAACTATTCTGTAGTCTGTTATTTATTTAAAATTTGTCGTAGAAAAAGTATTGTATGCAACGGTGTATAACTGGTCTAAAAACGCTCGTGGCGTCTTTTATTGCGATGCTCGCCAAGGCTCGCATCGCAACCCACGCCACTCGCCTTTTAAGACCCTTCTTATACAACAGTTGCATAAAATACTTTTTCTACTCCTGTACCGTTATCTGTCATTTATATAGGCTGTAGCTCAAATACAATGTCACCACTAATAATTCGTCGAAAAACTCTATGCTCTATGGCCCAAAAACGCACTGTTTAGCGTACTTTTTTGGTTCATACATTTTTCATAAAAGCACTGTTAACCTTTTTTAAATCGGCCGCTATATTGCAGTGGTGCCAACTTCATAAACAAATATTTCGAAATAAAAGTTTTTATTTACGATTTAACATTTATATATTATACATTATTTACTACAATAATAATAAATCATCATCTATTGTGTGTTAAAATTACATGTTTTATAAATTCTTGGTATTATTTATGAAAATAAAGTTCGAATTCGGTCCGGGTCCGGATTAGGTTTGGTTCGGATGGCAAATGCAAACAAATTAAAAACAAAACAAACCATAAACAAGAAGTGTCACATTTCCGATTTCCCACCAAAATATATACAGTTCAAAATGAAAAGATGAAAGATGATAAACTGTTAGTCCTAGAATATTAAGATTGTATTCGTGTTTGTGAAGATAAAAGTGTACGTTCCTTTTAAAATGGTCGAAGAAATTAATAACTGCACTCCTGAAGAAATTGCGTGAGTAGCAAAAGTACGAATAGAAAACTTGCTGCCCAAAAAGGCTAACTAATTTGTAGTCTGCTATTTATTTAAAATTTGTCGTAGAAAAAGTATTGTATGCAACGGTTTATAACTGATCTAAAAACGCTCGTGGCGTCTTTAATTGCGATGCTCGCCAAGGCTCGCATCGCAACTCACGCCACTCGCATTTTAAGACCCTTCTTATAAAACAGTTGCATAAAATACTATTTTGTACTCGACGATTAAAATATGTGTATTAAGATTCCATAGAGAATACTGCAACGTAGTGACTTTTCATAGTTGTAGTCCATGTTACTGTCGAAACAATCGAAATAACTACTTTTCGATACGCTCCAGACAACTAAAATAAATTCGACCAATCACGTGGCTGCTTTACTGAACTGTAATGAATTGGACCAATAGAATCGCTTTGATGTCGTACGCTCGTTGATGTATTTTAAGATATCAACAAGCGTACGAGCGATGAGCTGCACTTCGTTTCAACAGTATCGAGTTTGTTTAATTAGTTCAGTTGACTCGTAGAAAATTAATTTTAATGAACTCGTACAAAAAGTATTGTTCACAATAGTGTTATAATCAAGCTTTTTAATCTCGTACCTTACTTAGGCCACTCAGCAAGCTTCGTGGCCTAAACACGGTACTCGACTAAGAGCTCTCTATTATAACACGATTGTGAAAAATACTATGCTATTTTAAATATGGAAATATCCTCCCTACACATCCGAATAGGTTTCAGAACTACAATATTTTTCCTAATTTTGATACATTGAGATCAAGATTGCCTCCAACAGATGACAATGAATTTTCAAAATGGCGCAGCAACATGATTCGCAGGAGTTTATAAATTAACTATATCTAATTTTAAAGAGAAAATTCTATCCTTTACTTTTGTCATTCATACCTTGGTAATAAATATTCATATTTTTGAGAAAATTACACTTTTACTTTTTTTTTTTTAAAAAAAACCTAGAAATCATAATAAAATTGACTTTTTCGTGGCAGAATGCGCGACAATTATAAGAGATATTGCTTTGGTATTTATGAGAAGTTGATAGTAAATTTATCAAGGATTATTTTAGTGATTATTATTATTTTTACAAATTTTTCGTGTATTGTTTACGGTTTTCTTTTTAAATTAGAACAGAGTTGCATTTGTTTTGCATCATTCGATTTTAGAAAAAGAACAAAGTCTACTCTAGTTCGTATTTTGATTTGATTCAAATTTAATTGCCTATTTTCCTAGTATGGCGGGATACCTCAGGTTAATGATAAAAATCCACGTTTCGGGACACTTTTGGGGGTGAGAGGAGGTAAAGCTCGTATACCTAACGGTAGATTAATCTTTATACTTGTGAAAGTGTTTACGACACGGATAACAGAGTGTTATTTTGCGTTGCCTGTGGGAATAGTAGATTGTTAACCAAGGGTTGAAAGTGACCCACTTAACCCGAGATATTTCTGGCGCTCGAACGAAGTGAGAGCGCCAATTGTTCGAGGGTTAAATGGGTAATTTCACCCGAATTAAACACTCTACTTTTCATTTCGACTCTGAGGAAAAATAATTTAATATCAACCTACATATAATCGTAATAAACAACTCGTTAATGCAGGTACATATAGCTGAGTGTCGATTTGTGAAAAGTTTTTATTTTAATGATTTGACGTAACTCTATTATCTTCGACTCCGTGGCTGATCGTAACAATAAAAAAAAAATACTTTCCACCCTAGGGGAGAAAAAGCTATTTTCCACCCGGCTATAT
The DNA here is from genome assembly GCA_963854355.1 of Epinotia brunnichana. Lineage (NCBI taxonomy): Eukaryota > Metazoa > Arthropoda > Insecta > Lepidoptera > Tortricidae > Epinotia > Epinotia brunnichana. Next base: position 10,895,070 of record OY977956.1, read on the forward strand.
GCCCATGAAAAATCAACTTTCAGAGCAGGAGAGATGAAAATATTTTTTCAAACATGTACGTAGGTACCAGACTACCATAAAAAGACCAGTAAACAAAAGCTGACTCACAAAAGTTAGCGGGATATCGAGTCCATTAGACGTAAGCTGGGTCAGTAAGTAAAATTTGCAATAACACCAAAAACAAATACAGCAGGTCCGCTATTCTGTAACTTGTTTTACGTCATACCCGGCCATAAAGTAGGAATTACCGCACGCTATGCGTGCGGAAAACCCCACTTCCTGGCCAGATAGAGACGTAAAATTTTGTACTCACCACGGGCGGTAATAAAGAAAGCCTCAGAGCGCATATTTATCAAATACCTGTGATCCGAGACATTCTTTGTTTAACCGCCCTAGGTAAGTAATGTACTATTAACCTCACCTCACTGTTCACCCACAAATAAATCTTGACGCCGCGGTTCGTAGTAACTAAACGTAGGCAGAGGTCTTGTTTCGTTAGGCTTGACGGGTGAGGTGAGGCGCATAAGCGTGTTCTGTATAACAACCCAGAGGCTTGAGGCGCGCAGGAATGAACTAAATAAATTCCGTCCGGCTCGCGGGCGATGTCAACAGAACGGCGCGCAGCGAGAGAGTGCTCTTGTCTCGCGCCTGTGTGCGTGCGCTCACACATAGACAGCCCCCGCCGCCCGCAACAGCGCGACAGAAACATTGCGTCAAAAATTTGAGATTTGAAAAGTTGCTCAGCTAGGCATTGCGCTTAAACAAAAATTAACTCCGTGTCAGATTTGTAACGACAATTAAGTATTCAGTTAGTATAAAAGTTATTTTTTTCTTTTCAATTTATAAATGATATATGCATAAACACGTGTGAATCAAGTCCGACTCCATTTTCACATCATTTGTATGCTTAATTTTCGTCACAAAACTAACACACACCAATTCATCATCATAATCATCATATCAGCCGAAAGACGTCCACTGCTGGACATAGGCCTCCCCCAAAGAGTGCCACAATGGCCGGTCCTGCGCCACTCGCATCCAGCGGACTCCCGCGACCTTTACCAGGTCATCAGTCCATCTTGTGGGGGGGGGGGGGAGCTACACGCCTGACACTGTATTAATGTAATTTTAGTGAAAATGGGCAGATAGTCACGGTTCTGATGCTGCGTGTGCACGGAGTAGGTTTGCTGTGTGCCCGCGAAGCTGGCCGAGCGGCGGTGCCGACTCGCCCCTTCCGACTGTGTCACCCTGCGGAGGACAGGTTACTTTGTACCAGTTTTATAAACAACTAGCGACCCGCCTCGGCTTCGCACGGGTTTACATTTATAAATTAAATTATCGTTTATTTCAAGCTCAAGGCTCATAAAATGTTAGATACAATTTAAACTTAAAACAACTATGTTAGTAAATGAATTTAACTAAACACATGTGTTACACTGCTGCTGGGCTTATGTTGCTCACAGCAGTGCCTAATGTAGGGACAGTCAGTCCTCTCCGCAATCATCGCTACTTACATGCATGTATTATACATGTAAACCTTCCTCTTGAACCACTCTATCTATTAAAAAAACCGCATCAAAATCCGTTGCGTAGTGTTAACCCTTTTCCAGGCAGAGGCGGTATATCGACCACATACATACTGTCAAACATGTATTTTAATATCAATGAATAAAACTGACATTTGATTGTCATTTTTCAATTGCCGGCCTGGAAAAGGGTTAAAGATCTAAGCAGATAGCGGGAAGCGACTTTGGTTTATACTATGTAGTAATAGTTGCGAGTTTGAAACTTTGTATACGAGGGCTGCCTTTTAAGTTGTCGTTTGAAATAAGTATAGACAATCTATTACATTATTACCATTTATTGTTTTTCTCTGTAGTAAGACGGAAATGACTACTTTAGTAGATAAGACGACAAGAGCGATAACATAGTATAAAGAGGGCAAAGTATGTTAGCTTCATACAAACGCACCGCGGGTGGCTTGTATGTGTGCGCTATACTATCTATACGTCGCCGCACGCACACTCAAACAAAATCTCGACCCGTTTCTCAGTGCGAAATAGCGCACACATACAAGCCGCGCGCGGTGCGTTTGTATGAAGATAACATACTTTGCCCTCTTTATACTATGGCGATAACGTATGAACCTTTTTAGATTTCCTAGATTTGAAGTGGGCAGTTGTATTTGTGTACCTGAGGTATCCGTCAGTCCGGGACTCACTGTGGGAGGACGGCGCAGGCGACTTCCGCCGCATCCGAGCGAATAGCGGCGCGTCACTTGCTGTCGAACAAACCATTCATTAATAACTATGTTACTTGTGCTCTAACATTATACAGGAAAAACATTGGAGCCGACACTAACTTGACAAAGATAGCCCTTTCGGACCAGGCTAATACGATTGTGCGGGTTGATTACATTCAAGTGTCAAATCAAAAACATATGTCAATATACTTAATTTTACGTTGGCACGGTCTTGCTTTTCGGGTCTGAAAGGACTAGAGCGAAACAAGGATATACAACTGAGGGTTACTCCACTGGTCAGACTTGACCAAGATTTTTGTCCAATGTTTTGTTCTGTTCTTTAATGTTTTTAAGAAAAATTCGAGATGCAAATAGACAAGTGGAATACCACCCTAAGGTAATTATATGTTCCCTATTTAGCTCTGTCTTATAGCTTTACTGGCGTGTGGGGATGCGGCTGATGATTTATGGTCCTAGGACGGTTCGTGAGATTACAAAATGTCTCAGGTGCTGTGACACGTTCGAACACTGGCAGGCGCGGCTCACTCGCGATTTGTGTTTATCGCTACAAGATAATGCCGGTCGCCCCTTCGAAGGGCTCTATTCAGTGGCTGCCACGTGTTGGTACAGGACGCTCGCGAGGGTCGCAGCGTGTTGCATGCGATAGAACGGGATGGCCACATTTAGGCACGTTTGGCGTACCTAAACAGGGAATTTGTTAACAGAGAACCTTCTGTACGTAGTACTATTACTTATTCTGTGACACTGGCATCATCATCGTATCAGCCGAAAGACGTCCACTGCTGGTCTCGACCATAGGCCTCCCCCAAAGAGTGCCGCAATGACCGGTCCTGCGCCATCCGCATCCAGCGGAGTCCCGCAACCTTTACCAGATCATCAGCCCACAGGTGGGCTGGCCTCACGAGGCTTACCTCCGGAGGAGGCGGCGCGGCGCCGCACATGGACTCTGTTCTCCTGGTGGTCGCCGTCCGCGTCCGTGCCCAGCTTGTCTTCCGGCATGCTGTCCCAGATCATCAGCCCACAGGTGGGCTGGCCTCACGAGGCTTACCTCCGTAGGAGGCGGCGCGGCGCCGCACATGGACTCTGTTCTCCTGGTGGTCGCCGTCCGCGTCCGTGCCCAGCTTGTCTTCCGGCATGCTGTCCCAGATCATCAGCCCACAGGTGGGCTGGCCTCACGAGGCTTACCTCCGGAGGAGGCGGCGCGGCGCCGCACATGGACTCTGTTCTCCTGGTGGTCGCCGTCCGCGTCCGTGCCCAGCTTGTCTTCCGGCATGCTGTCCCAGATCATCAGCCCACAGGTGGGCTGGCCTCGCGAGGCTTACCTCCGGAGGAGGCGGCGCGGCGCCGCACATGGACTCTGTTCTCCTGGTGGTCGCCGTCCGCGTCCGTGCCCAGCTTGTCTTCCGGCATGCTGTCCCAGATCATCAGCCCACAGGTGGGCTGGCCTCACGAGGCTTACCTCCGGAGGAGGCGGCGCGGCGCCGCACATGGACTCTGTTCTCCTGGTGGTCGCCGTCCGCGTCCGTGCCCAGCTTGTCTTCCGGCATGCTGTCCCAGATCATCAGCCCACAGGTGGGCTGGCCTCACGAGGCTTACCTCCGGAGGAGGCGGCGCGGCGCCGCACATGGACTCTGTTCTCCTGGTGGTCGCCGTCCGCGTCCGTGCCCAGCTTGTCTTCCGGCATGCTGTCCCAGATCATCAGCCCACAGGTGGGCTGGCCTCGCGAGGCTTACCTCCGGAGGAGGCGGCGCGGCGCCGCACATGGACTCTGTTCTCCTGGTGGTCGCCGTCCGCGTCCGTGCCCAGCTTGTCTTCCGGCATGCTGTCCCAGATCATCAGCCCACAGGTGGGCTGGCCTCACGAGGCTTACCTCCGGAGGAGGCGGCGCGGCGCCGCACATGGACTCTGTTCTCCTGGTGGTCGCCGTCCGCGTCCGTGCCCAGCTTGTCTTCCGGCATGCTGTCCCAGATCATCAGCCCACAGGTGGGCTGGCCTCGCGAGGCTTACCTCCGGAGGAGGCGGCGCGGCGCCGCACATGGACTCTGTTCTCCTGGTGGTCGCCGTCCGCGTCCGTGCCCAGCTTGTCTTCCGGCATGCTGTCCCAGATCATCAGCCCACAGGTGGGCTGGCCTCACGAGGCTTACCTCCGGAGGAGGCGGCGCGGCGCCGCACATGGACTCTGTTCTCCTGGTGGTCGCCGTCCGCGTCCGTGCCCAGCTTGTCTTCCGGCATGCTGTCCCAGATCTGAACATAAATAACCAATCACAATGAGGCGTATCCCCTAAAGGTCAGCGCACACCTATCACCGGGTCGCCTCTCGACATCTCCACCCATCCGCAGTACACCCGGCGTCAAACTAACGCAAGTTCGTAACAGGACAAGCTCGGCAGCTTTGACGTGACCGCTAGCTTGTCCCAAGCTGCGGTGATGCAGTATGGAGTTTAATACAAAGTGCCTGGGCAACCGAGCTCTGATCGGATGAAAATAGAGAAAATACGGAGAAAACGAATTTTCCCAGACATGAGACCTAGATCGATAATTCGCCCCCGTAGACGCCATCGAAATCGTTAGAGCGGTTTTATAGATAGACATACATATATATATATACATTATAGACATATACATTTCTTGAGGCAGAGATTTTCTTTCCGAACCGGTGGTAGTTTATCGACATTCATAGGTGCATGTAATATGCCTAAATGGAAGAATAAATCACTTTTACTTTTATTTATTTATACCAATATTACTCATTTAATAGTATAGGATAAAATTGACTAGCGCGAGCTGGGGCGATTAGTGTGCGTTAACCCGAAGAGATAATTTACGGCTCGAATTATTCATAGCATCATTTCTAGCTGTAAGGTTTATTGCTACGATTCGCATATGATTGTTCTTGATATGTATGTATGAGGAATATTCTCGGGAGCGACACATACCTAAGAGAACTGAACCTTGCCTCCTATTGTAGAACAGTGGCTTCCTTTGTAGTCATTTGGCATAGCTATCAATATTTAAAAAAAATATTAAAAGTCTAACATACTGGTTCCTTGAGTTCTTCATGCAGTTGGTCCATGAAGCAACGTAGAAACTCCTGCGTGTCGTGCTGCTGGTAGCCGCGGAACATCGGGTGCACCTGACAGACAGACATACAAATTAATACACCCACTAGTATTAATAGATCGGCTGCAGCCAATTAATAGTCAGCAGTCAGCTCGGCCGAATTTCACCTTCCCATACAAACGGAGTTTCGTTCTCATTTTAAAACGATGTGTTGGATTGTAACGAAACTTTGCATATACAATGACATAAGGTATATCTAGATCTGTAATTAGTTTATATGGCTCCGGTTTATAAAACAACGAAATACAGCAAAAACAAGTATTGTATGAAAAACTTAAATTTGCTGTTTTTTTTTTACTATGGTATCTGAAGCAACATAAACTAATTACAGACCTGGATGGTACTTAACTTATTCTAAGTACAAAGTTTCAGAGCGTAACTACGTTTGTATGGAGAATCGAGTTTACTGCGGACTCTTAAAGGCGTCAGTTACTTACATTTCTAATGCCATATATAATTCCGTTTGGTACGAGGTATCCTCTGGTTTTTCTGCCCCACATTTCTTTAACTAGTTTTTGGTATGCTCTGAAACAAAAGCAAAATGTACGAATTATAGCCTGGTTTGTATGGATGGGTTAAAGACAAAAAGACAATATCTACCGTAAAGCTATACACCCACAGACTGAGCCCTGTTTGGCTCTATCAAGTGCATGTAGCCCAGCTAAGCCAATAACTACCGTATTGCTATACGCATAGAGCTCAAAGATAAGCCTTGTTTGTCCCCAGCAAGTTCATGTAGCCAAAATCGACCTTATTGCCATACTTTTAGAGTCCTCACGCACTGCACACGCTGCCAACTGCCAAGTGCTGTAGTCCAGCTATGCTAATATCGACCTTATCGCTATGTACATAGAGCTCACCGACTGAGCCCTGGTTTCTTGTCCCCAGCCAGCACGGTGACCGCCGCCGCACATTCCAGAAAGTACGACGTGAAGGGAGCCGTGTTGCTGAGAGCCTGTAGCGCCGCGTTCATATAGCATGTGTTGCCCATGTTCTGTAGTCCGACCAGACCTGCGGAATTCGACCATATTGTACCAACTCAGAACATTAATACCAACCACCGAATACACAGGATATTAATAAGTACGTGTTCAAATTTAGAAAAGTGGCCGCCATTTTAAATTTTCAATCGTTGGACAGATTGCGTCCGACTTTGTGGGGCCAAATGGTATCTTGAGTATAAAACTACAAGTTAGAAAAGTTGATTAACCCCCGACATTTTTATTTCAAAGTTCAATAGCTCAAAAATGGCTGAACCGATTTTGTTGAAACATAGCTAAGAACCATCTCGATCATGTCAGCTTTCGGATAAAAAAACCGCATTCAAATCGGTTGTATGAGCTAAGATGCTACAGACAGACACACTCATACACAGACACACACACAGATACACAGACACGTCAAACTTATAACACCCCTCTTTTTCCGTCGGGGGTTAAAAGGAACGTTTAGGACCGTATGAAACGGCCGCCATTTTCTACTTTTTAACCCCCGAATGAAAAAGAGGGGTGTTATAAGTTTGACGTGTCTGTCTGTCTGTGTGTGTGTGTGTGTGTGCGTATCTGTCTGTGGCATCGTAGCTCATAAACGAATGGACCGATTTGAATGCGGTGTTTTTATCCAAAAGCTGACGTGGTCGAGATGGTTCTTAGCTACGTAATCGGTTCAGCCGTTTTTGAGATATTGAACTTTGAAATGAAAATATCGGGGGTTTTTCAACTTTTTTAAGTTGTAGATATTAGTTACCAGAACATTGGGGCGCAAATGGTCTTCTCCTCGTTGCCTAGTAGTGTTTTGTCCATTGCGTGGGTTGGGCAGGGTCGTATCTTCCTGAACTAAACGATCTCTGTGACTATTAGAGAGGAATGGGAGTAACCTAACCTCTTGGGCGGTCGTAGTCTTCCAGGTCTTCATCGTCGGTGGTGACGAGGCCCACGGAGCCCACGCGCGCGCTCGCCGGCTCGCCTTCTACCGTTGAATCTGGACTCATCTGCAATGGAGTTGGACATTTTTGAAAGTGATCCTTCTGCACGGAAAAAATATTATCTCAACACTACAACAAAGTTTGAATCGATTTCCACTTGACTCTAGAATAAAGACGATTCAGATGTATACAGCTAATGATTTTTGTCACAAAAAGCACGGAAATATCGCAAAACACAGTATTATCCCGGTAAGGGCATTTAATTGTGTGACGAGCATGAATATCTGTTCCCGAGTCATGGTGGTTTTCTATGTATTTAAGTATTTATTTATCTATATATAAGTATGTAATATCGTCGTCTAGTACAGTCAAAGACACCAATATGTATACACCACAAAGTCTCAAAAATATGTACACAGACCTTATTTCTGCAACAATAACTAAGGTTGTAGTATACATATTTATGAAACTTTGCTTAGTTTGGGACTAGGTCGATTAGTGTAAGATTGTCCCCAAATATTTATTTATTATTATGTCGCCGCGAATGTAGAAGCCAGTAAATAAATATCATATAAAACTGCCGTAGTGTAGTAGAGACGTGAAGTTTTATAATCACCTCGGGCGGTAATGCAGAGACGAGAGATTTATTGCAAATCGTCAAATACCTGCGACCTGACACGTTCTTTGCTTTACCGCCTAAGGCAAGCATTTAATAAGAAATTAGCGACTATATTGTACAATTACTGGACGTACCCTAGAGTGAGAGACGGCCGCTCTGACATGGACCTCCTTCTCGCAGATGTAACACCACACGCGCTCCGTGGACACATTCATGTGCACGCAGTGGGAGGGTTGGCTCTGCAAAAAATTATAGTTTAAGTCACACCACTTTCACACTTTATTCTATACAGCATGTAAGCCACTGGGGTGTTTACACTACACTCTATGTTAGGTAAACAATTTTCTCCATTCTTCGCCAACACCGCATTTCAAAAGCTTCTTCTCATCTACGCGACAAGAGCAAATAGAGAGAGCAGCCAACAAGAGTTTAACTTACTCGTAAACTTTATACGAATTTCGTTCTGAATACTTAAGTTGTTTTGCCCCAAAGGTGAACGAATCTTACTAGTCTTGTTTGCTATCTTTAATAGTACATTATGATACAAGTGTGCTATGTTGGTCATTACACTCGAGTCGGTTTTTAAGCCTGAGCCGAAGGCGAAGGCTTAATGGAGACGAGAAGTGTAATGACCAATGCTCACGTGTTTCATACGACGTTTTTCAACACATTTGCGAGGAAAAAAATAAAATAAAAAATGAAAATGTTAAAAGATATGTAATGAAAAGGCACTAGTGCGATAATGTAATGTAAAAGTCACGGCATGGGTAATATTCTGCATTATTTTGCTAATATTTAAAAAGATATGTAATGAAAAGGCACTAGTGCGATAATGTAATGTAAAAGGCACGGCATGGGTAATATTCTGCATTATCAGTGTAAATACGCTGCAATAAGACCTACTTTACGAGCAGGTGTGTTGAAAAGATACGTACTTAATGGGAACGGACATCCTGTCCGTAGTTCTGCATACATACATACTTAGTGTAAATACTAATACGGGCGGGAAACTCAGTTCGACGGTGAGACGCATATTATAATGGATCAAAGTTCAAAGTGCATAAGTCTTTACGATTAAATTAAATGAGTCAATGTTTATTTGTAGTTAAGTTAGCCTGGAAAATCGCCATAAAATGGATATTAATAAGGCCTAATTTACGTAGGGGTAGGCACAGTGCCGGATTTAGCCAGAGCGGGGCCTTATTTTTTTATCAAGGGGCCCTTGGATTGTTTTAATCCTTCAATCTGTGTAAATACTTTTTCTTATGGTCAGAAAACGTTGGTGCGCGGTGCCTCCAAATGCGCGGGGCCGGTAGCATTTGCTATTCTTACTACGTGGCTAATACGCGGGGCCCGTAGCATTTGCTACTTTTACTACGTGGCTAATGCGCGGGGCCCGTAGCATTTGCTACTCTTGCTACGTGGCTAATGCGCGGGGCCCGTAGCATTTTCTACTCTTAATACGTGGCTAATGCGCGGGGCCCGTAGCATTTGCTATTCTTGGCTACGTGGCTAATGCGCGGGGCCCGTAGTATTTGCTACTCTTACTACGTGGCTAATGCGCGGGGCCCGTAGCATTTGCTACTCTTGCTACGTGGCTAATGCGCGGGGCCCGTAGCATTTGCTACTCTTGCTACGTGGCTAATGCGCGGGGCCCGTATCATTTGCTACTCTTGCCACGTGCATTTGCTGCTCGTATAGGGCATAATATGGCTTACATACATTCTCAATATCATTAAATTCGAACTTTTAGTTAAAGAACTATTGCCCGTGCTCTCTCTGGCTCTACAAAATATCTCACCACTTTTTACTGTGGAAGAGTTCCGAGACTTGGCCTACTTTTTAGGGTTCCGTAGTCGACTATAAACCCTTATAGTTTCGCTTTGTCTGTCCGTCCGTCCGCGGATAATCTCAGTAACCGTTAGCACTAGAAAGCTGAAATTTGGTACTAATATGTATATCAATCACGCCGACAAAGTGGTAAAATAAAAAGTGATTTTTTTTGTACCTCCCCTATACGTAACGTGGGGAGTGTTTTTTTTTCATTTCAACTCTAACGTGTGATATATTGTTGGATAGGTATATAAAAATGAATAGGGGTTTGCTAAAATCATTTTTTGATAATGTTAAAATTTTCGGAGATAATCGCTCCAGAAGTAAAAAAAAAATGTCCCCCCCCTCTAACTTTTGAACCATAAGTTTTAAAAATATGAAAAAAATCTCAAAAGTAGAACTTTATAAAAACATTCTAGGAAAATTATTTTGAACTTGATAGGTTGAATAGTTTTTAAAAAAAATTACAAAATAATTTCACACACTTACTGTGACGGACGAAAAACTACGGAACCCTACACTGAGCGTGGCCCAACACGCTCTTGGCCGGTTTTACATGGAATGTTTTAATGGGATTCACTCTTACTCCCTTAGGGAGCAACTATCGTCGTCTAGGACAAAACTATTTCCATATTTAATGTCATACACATACTGACAGACAAACATACAGGGTTACTTACTAATCCTACTTTGACGTTGAATCGAAATATACGGGACTTTGTTAATAATTGTCAATATGTAACAAGTACACATCATGTTCAATGAAACTACAATAGTTCAAGACACCGACCTTTGATAATCGCATGACAATGAAGCACAAGAAAATCTGCCAGCACTCAAAAGGGCTTATGTGCACTTTAATTCACACAAATACTAGCTGCCCGCATCGCTCGCATATTACAAAGAACGCAGACCAGACGAACCCGCGGGATAAAATATAGCATATAACCATCCAGAAAGTCTATTCTACAGGCAGGTGAAAGAGTTTTTGAAATTGGAAAAGCGGTTCCTTAGATTACCCCTACATACAAACTTACAAAACTACAATCTCAGAATTTTGGTCTTTTTAATATTACTATAAAAGTATAGACAAGCTTCCTTTGTTCCTAGGACAGTATAATGAGTGTAAAATTTCTGTACTTAGTTTATTTATGGAATGCTGCTCTCGATCGGATGACTGAGTCATCTAAAATTAGAAGCAATTTACACGAAGATCTTTGTTTGGTGTGAAGTCTTGGCATTGAGGTTCGGTTGTATGAGACTTGTTTGAAAATGAAAATGAAAATGAAAAATCTTTATTTGGTTACAAAAATATGTACAATAGTTTAGGGTTGGAATCTTCTAGTAAGTATTATAAATACTTGTGGCAGAAGATCCCGCTCTTCCTATAATAGCAATAATGTAACCATTACATAATAGTACATTACTGCAAAGGCCGTGAAGTAAGGGATTGATGGACGAGTTTGGGCTAGACGGCCGAGTCGTAGACGAGGCCGGATACAACGAGTCCACCAATCCCTGTTCCGGCCGAGGCTTGTATGTATAGTGCTTTTCTCAAACGATGTGAGGAAATAATAACCGACCGACCGACCGACCGACCGACCGACCGACCGACCGACCGACCGACCTACCTACCGACCGACCGACCGACCGACCGACCGACCGACCGACCGACCGACCGACCGACCGACCGACCGACCGACCGACCGACCGACCGACCGATCTACCTACCGACCGACCGACCGACCGACCGACCGACCGACCGACCGACCGACCGACCGATCTACCTACCGACCGACCGACCGACCTACCGACCGACCGACCGACCGACCGACCGACCGACCGACCGACCGACCGACCGACCGACCGACCGACCGACCGATCTACCTACCGACCGACCGATCTACCTACCGACCGACCGACCGACCGACCGACCGACCGACCGACCGACCGACCGATTATAAACGATCACTAAAATCACGAACATTAAAAAACAAAAAAATTAAAAACAAAACAATTAAAAAAGAGCACCTACCTAGTAGTGGTTGGCAGTATGTAATTTTCCCTTTGTCTGTTTAATATTAGTAAGCAAATTTAAAAAGTTAGAGTAGCGGCCAATAATGTTTTTAGTTAGGGTTTTCATACATTACTTCTTGGCCTAGGCCAAGAAGTAATGTAGGGAGCCATAAACATGAAACTTCATGTCTTGATTTCGTGACATTAACGCATACATTTCCGAGCATGTTTGAGAAAAAGTGATTTAAATGAAAGTAAATGTACACTTTTCCTTAATTTAAATTAATTAATCTAATATGTGTGTGTATATTTGAGTGTGCGTGTGTGTGTGTGTGTGAGTGTGTGAGTGTGTGTGTGTGTGTGTGTGCATGTATGTGTGTGTGTGTGTGTGTGTGAGCGCGGTCGCATGCGTGCATGTGTGTGTATTTGTTTGAGCGTGAGAGCTAAAATATGCAAGTACATGTGTAGGTATAATGTAGTTATTTCTTTTTATTTATAACTAGTATTACACTGTATGATTGAGGAGTCCTTCTGTTTCATCATAGTTTAATTCTTTTATCCATTCCATCACAACTTTTTTACATTTAAACAATTGCATAGGGTATATAGAAATAATTTTATTTATGTTATTGTATAGGTAGGCAGATTGATTTGCAAATTGCCTTTTAGCAAAGACTGACTTAGTGTAGGGTGTCACAACTACTTTACTACGTTGTTTAATACTTCAAAAACCCAACAGAATAGTATCTTCTTGTCATCAGTGTTATCCAATTTAAAAAATTCTAAGCCAAAATCAAAGCAACTAATTAAATACTCGTAATATTATTGCAACTAAATTTTATCTTTCTTGTATACTTCCTTGCAACTGCAAGCACAGCTTCATAATCATCGTCATCATATCAGCCGAAAGACGTCCACTGCTGAACATAGGCCTCCCCCAAAGAACACACATCCTAACCTATTGCCTTTGCCTTATGCGCAGTCGTAACTCCTTTCTGGGCAAACACATCATGTGCCCGGAGGAGATCGAATTTCTTGAGGTCAACTGCAATTCTTTGAGTTTACAGGACTTGACCAAGAATTGTAGTAAGTGGAGAGCACAATAGATCAGCGATGGTCGCAGTGAAAGGTCTCTGACAGCCCGGAACTACCAGAATAATAATAATAATAATGTACAGCTAAAAAAAGCAGGCATATACATAATTTGGTCACTTCAAAATATGATGGAATAAAATAGGTTTAGTGTTTGAATTCAACATCTCTGTTATTTTCAATCTTCAATTATTTTTCTGGAATCGCAAAGCGAAGCGTTACCTTTTGGTGTAAGGTGCTGTGGTCGTTCCGGACCTCGGAGCAGCCCACATGGTGGCAGTCGGGTTGCAGGCACATCCAGAGGTTTGGCCCGGGACACCCACAGTCGAAACATGTTAAGTTCTGGAAAAAACACAATATCTCTTCCTCTTGATTCTGATATGAATTAAATCGATTTCGTTTTTTTTTTAATCATAGTGCAAATTATGACAATTATATTGCTGTTAAAATGGCAAGATACTATAAATCTCTCCTACTGACTTACATAGAGATTTTATTAAATAGTTTTTTTGACTTTCAGTTTTACAAATTGGTTTAAAGATCTTTTTTTCTCAAAAGAATACAGATAATTCACTTACATGAGAAAATGATGCTTATATTATAACTACAAATATGTACATGACTAAAACTCACTTAACCTATGGGGCCTACACTATTTTTAAATGCTTGTTACACAACTTTACCCATAACTGCAGGTAATACACCCAGATGTTTTATGGTACTGTATTATTTGCAGACTGTTAAGCGGTTAGTACACTCCATGTCAAAGAGATGTATATGTTTTTCGGATTATTATAAAGGAAAAGTAAACACTAAAGAGCAATGTCTACAAAAATAAAATCTCAAATAGGTAGTAAAGCTAATTTGCCAATAAGAAGAAAATTGTAATTGTAAATGTCTAATATGAACCAAAGTTCGTTTGTATATGAAACCGTACAGGAGGAAAAGTAAACAAGAATCCAGTACAGATACCAGGCAGTCATGAGTTGCAAACATACATTATGATTCTAGTAGCCCAGACTCTAGCGGGTGCACACACGCGACTCGTACCCGCTGCCGTAACGTTACACAATGATATTGATAAACGAAGAAAGGAATGCCATAATTGCCCATTTTAAGTAAACTCCAGTGACAGCCTTCTAGGTTATGTCCGATACGTACTTCTAAATCTAATATCCTCACCTCTTTCGACTGCCACAAATCTTTCCCGAGAAACTCGGCGAGCTTATTAAGATGATCACAAGTCTGCATCTTATCCATTGAATACAACACAAATACGTAAATATGAAGTTTATTGGTACACTGAAGACTTGTAAATAAAGGACATGTTTTACGCGAACGGTGCCTTTAACATATTTTTGTTACCACCAGGGATAAGTATGAAAGAATGTAGATAATTAGAGTTCAACATTTTGGGTTAAAAGACAATAATTGAATTAGATTACAGAAATTTTCTATAACACGAACCCTTTTCGTGACGAGCGAAAAGACAGGCGGTGTTACCTGTGCAAAATAAAATGCAAAAAATAATCAGCTGTTGCACCGACTGTGACAGTATTAATAGTTACACAATCTCATGTTCATATACATAAGTAATCTCTTCTTTATGTATGTCTCACTCAAACTCTTTCTATTGATTATTCAAGCATTTTTCAATTTCGTAATTGTTTAAAAAACTGCTATAGGTAGAACGTATTATTCAAGATGTCACATAAGCTGATGTCCCTAGTAGCCAAACTCTAATAAACTAAAAAAAAAAAAGAAAAAAAGCGGCCAAGTGCGAGTCGGACTCGCACATGAAGGGTTCCGTAAAATAAATTGCGGTTAACGATTTATGACGTATTAAAAAAACCTACTTACTAGATCTCGTTCAAACCAATTTTCGGTGGATGTTTGCATGGTAATGTACTTCATATATTTTTTTTAGTTTTATTATTCTCTTATTTTAGAAGTTATAGGGGGGGGACACACACAATTTACCACTTTGGAAGTGTCTCTCGCGCAAACTATTCAGTTTAGAAAAAAATGATGTTAGAAACCTCAATATCATTTTTGAAGACCTATCCATAGATACCCCACACGTATGGGTTTGATGAAAAAAAAAATTTTGAGTTTCAGTTCTGAGTATGGTGACCCCTAAAACTTAATGTTTTTTTTTCTATTCTTGTGTGTAAATCTTAATGCAGTTCACAGAATTATACTTGTACTTACCAAGTTTCAACAATATAGGTCTTATAGTTTCAGAAAAAAATGGCTGTGACATACGGACGGACAGACAGACAGACAGACAGACAGACATGACGAATCTATATGGGTTCCGTTTTTTGCCATTTGGCTACGGAACCCTAAAAAGGTGTCATATAAATGACAGATGAGACAACGTTCTGAAAGTATAAATAATAATCCCCCGAAAAAAGTTATTTCTTACAGAAAACACATAATTTGTACGAATAATAGTAAATATGAATACATTTAAATGTATTTCTAAGATTAAATTTTAATAAAGACGTGAATAAAACAAACAGCGAAAATACCTAGAATAGTTTCCGAATTACATGTTTGATGACTTTGATGTGGTATTAGAACAAGAAACAATTTGATGATTTGTCTTCTGTTCTGTGTTGTACAAAATATTTATATTGTTTGATAATTATAATACATTATCAAAATAGAAGGAGTTTTTACCACTAAGAAGACGACAACGTTACTTACGATGACTTCAGCTTCCTCTAGCAGTGCTCGTTCCTTATTCGCCGAATCGAAACAACGGCTAGCCGAAAGAGTACAAGTGAATATGAACAATATTTCTTCATTAACAAGGCAAATACAGCGAGGATCCAGATCTAATGAGGTTGGTGACATTGTCAATTAAAATTCGTAAGTTCTAAGATAAATTTATACCCGTTTCCTCGCTTTTTGGCTGAATGCGCCAAGAGCGCGATGCCATAAAAAAAATAAAGTTCTAAGATAGCATTTTTTTTTAATAATTCCTAATGCGTTAACTTTAGTCTACTACTTAAGTCGAGCCATTAAGGCTAACGCGAGTCTCCTCAGTCTTAGCTTTAACGGCTCGAGTCTTCAAGGCTCGGCTGAGCGCAAAATCAGAACACTTCTTCTGGATTGTATCCTGATCTCTGAAGGATGTGACATCTACTCTTTCAACCAATGCTCTCCGGGCCATTCGATCTTGAGCCTTTTGTATCGTTGCAATTAGTGGGAGTCCACCTCCTGGGCGGACAATCTCTCCTCCTCCTTCCTTGAACACTAGTAATTACGTCACAACACAAATTAACCTTCATTATTTCGTTTCAATTTCAGCTCCTGACCAAAGCAGCCCGCGAGTTTGTAGCTATAGAAAACCTGATGGAAGGTGGTGAAGAGAACTTAAAGAAGATGCACCTGATAGGAGTGCACATGGGGTACCAGTTTGAGAACATTCACAAGTCTGCTCAAGTACTAGCAGAGATAAATGAGCAGGTGGCAGCAATGCAGAGATGACTCACCAGGTTTAACTAAAGTTAGTCTTTATGTGGCCTAAGTAACTATTATGTGCTATGAACAACTTGTTTTGTAGGACTTAAAAATCTAGCTTAGTGTTGATTGAACTTGTAAGGATCAGCTCCATTAGCAGGATTGTGTTTTCAAAATTCAAACAGTGTGCAAGTAAGAGAAGTCAAGGGCTCTTGTCATATTTGTAAGGGCCCTTACAGACAAGCGACAGCATGCCCGCGACAGCAATCGTTGATCATCGGCAACTGTCATCATACATAGACTAACTGCTAGCATAAGGGGTCTGTTGGACCCAAAAAGGCCAGAAAACCAAAAACTGTATGGCATCCTTTCTCATGCTCCTCCACCAACTGGAAGTTACAGTTTGACAATGGCTGGCATGCAGCGCCAGCCATTTGTACTGTTTAATATTGTGCAATATAAATAAATGGATATGTATGTGTTCATCTCTAGGCTTTCTTAATTGGATTCCTTGATATATTTACCTCCAAATTCCTTCATAACTTTTTCCTCATATAGTTTATGTACATTCGTAGAATGAAATGTTGACCACCTTAAGATCTGTTTTTGCTTGCTCAGTATAAGTTATCAGTCATCTGCTTTATCGACCGAGTGTCGGACACATTCCTTGACGTTGACGGAACCTTACAGATACGTCCACTATGAGAATTGACCTCTTTGAATTTCCTCTTTGAAGGAGAGTTAAAAAAAAAACTAATACAAAAAATTGACTTGTTACTCACATTTATAGTTTTAGTAATTATAAGCGAAGAGGATTTAATTTAATGTGTCAAGTTTGATAAATCTAATGATTTATCAAACTTGACATAACGCAATGGCAAGATCAAACTAATAAAATGGTTTTAGTTCAACTATCAATAGTCAAGGAACATTCGTCTAAGGAAATTTAAGCTTTGTTGTCAAACAGTTAAACATTATACAACACTTGTCTGTTACACAGTTTAAAAAGGTAACATGTGCTTGCAACGCGTAATAGTACATTATGATACAAGTGAGGTATGTTGATCATTACATCAGAGGCGGAATTGTCACGCGAACCGCAGGTGAGCGTGATAATAGAGCCGAGGATGTAATTATCAAAGCTCACGCGTGTAATACGACGTTTTTCAACACATTTGCGAGGAAAAAATCGTTTTCATAAAATGAACCTGTTACAGGCTCCTAAGTTGTTTCCTTTAGTTATTGATGACAACAGGTTTTTACTCACATATTTGTACATCTCCAAAAATGTACAGTGGGTTCAAATCTATTTATCACTTTTCTATTCACTACGAGTCAACATGCTTGGGCAAAAATGCTTTCGTATGTCTGGCCGGCTATTCTGCTCTGCAGGTCGCATTTCTCAACCGATTTTCGTACAGGAGACGCTACACGAGCGAAATCGGCAGGACGGCCAAGCAAGGTCACAGAAAATCTAGTATGGAGTGACCTTGATTTGGTTGGAAACCGTGCTTCCGACACGTGCAGCCGAATCACGCTGCAGGCCTGCATGCAGGTCTGCCAATTTCGCTCGTGTAACGTCTCCTTAATGGCTGGTACACATGTAATGATATATCGTAGCGATTAATCCGTGCAAACCGATTTGCGCAGATTTATCGATCGTGTGTATGACAAATCGTTGCAGATTATCGTGCATCGGTGGCAGTTGCAATTTATATTAGATAAATCGTTGTCGATTGCGTTTGCGCATCAGTTTTATAGCCGCGTGTGGATGGCGAGTAGGTACTTCGCGGAACTCGCTTGTGTGCGCACGTGCGTGCGGATCGCTCTTTGTGAAACATGTCGGAAGAAGAAAGAGGTCCTTGTGAACAACTGCAGAGCATAGAGAGCTACAGAAGCGAAACTCAAGTAATTACGAGTATGCCAATCTTTCGGAGCAAATTTCGACTCATTTAATGAGTTGGTATGAGAAAATCGCTTCCTTTTCATGAGCCAGTCTTTGCACCACACACTTCGCGCCTTTTTAGGGTTCCGTAGCCAAATGGCAAAAAACGGAACCCTTATAGATTCGTCATGTCTGTCTGTCTGTCCGTCCGTATGTCACAGCCACTTTTTTTCCGAAACTATAAGAGCTATACTGTTGAAACTTGGAAAGTAGATGTATTCTGTGAACCGTATAAAGATTTTCACACAAAAATCGAAAAAAAACAGTAAATTTTGGGGGTCCCCATACTCAAAACTGAAACTCAAAAAATATATTGGTTTATATAGGTCTTCAAAAATGATATTGAGGTTTCTAATATCATTTTTTTCTAAACTGATTAGTTTGCGCGAGAGACACTTCCAAACTGGTAAAATGTGTGTCCCCCCCCCCTGTAACTTCTAAAATAAGAGAATGATAAAACTAAAAAAAATATATGATATACATTACCATGCAAACTTCCACCGAAAATTGGTTTGAACGAGATCTAGTAAGTAGTTTTTTTTAATACGTCATAAATCGTAAACCGCAATTTATTTTACGGAACCCTTCATGTGCGAGTCCGACTCGCACTTGGCCGCTTTTTGTTCTTTAACCACACAACCAGGCCTAATATCGCAAGCGCGCCATCATCTTCCATAACGTGTTTCATGCGTGAGCGTCTGCGGAGAACTGAACTGACGGTGACGATCGACGCCGATATCGGAGGCGTGTGGAGACACTAGGAACGTTCGATTTATCTGCACAGTCTGAAATCGCTAGCGATATATCGTTAACATGTGTAGCAGGCTTAAGACAAACTCACGAGCTCACAGAAGTCACAGTAGTCAGGTCGTCACAGAGCCACTAGTTTAGATAAGAAAATAAACGCCTACAACTTTGGTTATAGCAACAGCGACATTAAGCAACATTGCATTAGCACATTACATTAGTAAGATTCTCAACATTGTGTATTCTCGAGAGCTCTGGCGACCTTACTCACCAGACACCACCAGGATCTTTACACCACATTAGAAAGCCAGTAGTAGGTACTTATTGGTATTTTGCTGCGGTCTTCTGTAAGGTGGAGATGAAAGCTTACAAAAACAATAGGGGTGTTAAGTACCTAGCTACTACCTACACCAAATAACTACTTATTACTTAGAAAAGTTGAAAAAACCCCCGACATTTTCATTTCAAAGTTAAATAATATCTCAAAAACGGCTGAACCGATTTTGTTGAAACGTAGCTAAGAACCATCTCGATCACGTCAGCTTTCGGATAAAAAACCGCATTCAAATCGGTCCATTCGTTTAGCAGCTACGATGCCACAGACAGACACACACACACACACACACACACACAGACACGTCAAACTTATAACACCCCTATTTTTCCGTCGGGGGTTAAATAGTAGATTGTACAACAAGTGCATAAAACGCACCATTTTACTCGAGACGTTTATCCATCCGAGCGAGCTTGCGAGCGAGGATAGATATAAAGTCGAGTGTAAAATGGGTTTTATGGACGAGTTGTACACTCTACTTTTCACTTCGATTGCGAGGAAATGAAACAGCAACACGTAAAATAATAAATGAGACGAAATACAAATTATAAGTTTATTTCATGAAGTTTTATTGTGTACTTTGGCTGTTGGTATCTTTGCCTTGGTCTTAGAATACGAACGAAACGAAATAAAATAAAGAGGTTGTTGTATGAAGTTAAAGATGTTCGTGTGGCTGTTGCAGCGATTGCCTTGGTCTTCGACGAAGATTTTACTTTATGCTCTAGAGCATAAAAAGCGACTTTATGTCGCCTACGCACGACATAAAGACGAACTTTTAGAGCATGAGAAGTGAAAATAGTATTTTATACACCGTTGCATACAATACTTTTTCTACGACAAATTTTAAATAAATAACAGACTACAGAATAGTTAAACTTTTCAGGCAGCAAGTTTTCTATTCGTACTTTTGCTACTCACACAATTTCTTCAGGAGTGCAGTTATTAATTTCTTCGACCATGTTAAAAGGAACGTACACTTTTGTCTTCACAAACACGAATAAAATATTAATAGTTTAGGACTAATAGTTTATCATCTTTCATCTTTTCATTTTGAACTGTATTTTTTAAGCCTGCATCACACTGGCGCGGCCTGCGGTGGCGGACCATGCTAAATTTGACAGCTAATGACAAGTTTTCTATTGTCCGCCGCGGCCAGGCCGCGCCAGTCTGTGAGAGGCCTTAGGGAAATCGGAAATGTCACAGCTCTTGCTTATGGTTTGTTTTGTTTTTAATTTGTTTGCACTTGCCATCCAAACCAAACCGAATCCGGACCCGGACCGAATTCGAACTGTTTATTTTTATAAATAATTCCAAGAATTTATAAAACATGTAATTTAACACACAATAGATGATGATTTATTATTATTGTAGTAAATAATTTATAATATACAAATATTAAATCGTAAATAAATACTTTTATTTTGAAATATTTGTTTATGAAGTTGGCACCACTGCAATATAGCGGCCGATTTAAAAAAAAGTTAAACAGTGCTTTTATGAAAAATGTATGAACCAAAAAAGTACGCTAAACAGTTCGTTTTTGGGCCATAGAGCATAGAGTGTTTCGACGACTTATTAGTGGTGTCATTGTATTTGAGCTACAGCCTATATAAATGACAGATAACGGTACAGGAGTAGAAAAAAGGATTAAAAGTATTGTGAAATAGAGAGAAAAGTAAAGCAGGAGATGAAATAATCACAAAGCTGTCAGTGTCCAAAGTTTTAAGAGGGGGTATATTCTGTCCCTTGTCCGTTCACGCACCTTCATATGAGACGATTGTCATTTACTATGACGCTCGTGGATCGTGACGTCACGATCCACGAGTGTTGTCTCTGTCTAAAAAGCAATATTAAAACGGTTAGCTTCGTAATTTTTTGAGTTTCTGAAAGGGATTTTCGTCACGGCATATTTTTAACCCCCGACGCAAAAAAGGGGTGTTATAAGATAAGTTTGACGTGTCTGTGGCATCATAGCTCCTGGACGAATGGACCGATTTGAATGGGGGTTTTTACAAGCTTTATATTAACTTGCACTGTTCGTATGTATGTAAATATGTAAGTATGTAAGTTGTCCGTCAAAATTTGCAATCCATTTTTCAGTCACTTCCCGTCATCCAATTGAGCTGAAATTTTGCATGCATATGTATATCGCATGACAATACAATATTATGATGATTTGGAGCTGATCTGATGCTGGAGCTGGAGGGTGGCCATAGGAACTCCGCAATAAAACGACACAACCCCATCGAGTTTGGGCTCGTTAGAATCGTCTCAATGAGTACTTGATGATGGTATGCAAAAAAGTACAGTCGGCAGTAAAAGCTTGTACCAAAAATGAAAATTTTGACAAAAACTTATTTTATTCGAAAGCTGACGTAATCGAGATGGTTCATAGCTACGTTTAATCAAAATTGCACTTTGAAATGAAAATACTGGGGGTTTTGCAACTTTTCTAAGTTGTAATTATTTTGTCTTCTTTCTTTTGGAGTAATACCTAATACATTTTGATTCTACACCCCTATTATGATGTTATCATTAAGTGACTAATACACAGCAACAATGGGGAATGGATGAAAATTTTAGAAGTGTCTGATTTTTTTTGTGATAGGAAAACCCTTCCTTAGCACCTGAAAAAAGTTCCAGACTTTTCAGCTGCGTCAATTATTTTTGAAAAATATAAACAGTTTCCTCACTTATACGTTTTGGGTTTAGGACGGCGAATAAGACACTTTCCTTGATCCGTCTCATATTACAAAAATATTTTAAATATCTGACCCTGGCAATGACAATTAATATAGCTGATGCAGCTGTCAATATTATTGCCAGTGTCAGTTTACCACGGATGTTTAAGTTTTTTTTTGTAATATGAGACGGATCAAGCATAGTGTCTTATTCGCTGTCCTAAACCCAAAACCTAAGTGAGGAAACTGTTTATATTTTTCAAAAATAATTGACGCAGCTGAAAAGTCTGAAACTTTTTTTTGGTGCTAAGGAAGGTTATTCCTATCACCAAAAAAATAATCAGGCACTTCTAAAATTTTTATCCATTCCCAATTAGGTAAACAACAGATAAACAGCAGCTTTAGCTTACCCCTAGTGGTATAGCGGCCTTACATTTAGGTACTACACCTGTGAACAAATCGTGACTGCGTCTAGGACCAGGAAGCGATGGTAGTGTCCGATCGGTGAAAGTCCCAGCGGGGTTTGTTAGGTTACATAGTTACCGCGATTTAATGTAAGCGAAGTTTGTATTGAATTGACCATCACATACATAGGTACACTATAGGCGTTCAAAATATCGGCACATGCACCCTAATGCCTTGAAAATAGAGGTGTTTTCCGATGTTTGTGACGTGCTTGAACACTTATCCGGTGTATGTGATGGCGACTGTACCTAATTTTTTTTTCAGTCAGCAATTACTTACTCGTCGAGGAAGTTCCAAAGTGCCCAAACACGAGAGGTACAGAGGCGTATTTAAAGATTTGGCGCCCCGGGCCAGTAAGTTTTGCCGCCCCGGGGCCAGTAAGTTTTGGCGGCTCGCACCGCCCCTCGGAGCGGCTCGGGCCGCCCCTCGGAGCTGGCCGCCCCGGGCCATGGCCCACTTGGCCCTAGGGTAAATACGCCCCTGGAGAGATAAGATTGGATTTGGAGAGTAACATTTAGTGTAGTTTAGGAATTGCTTTGGCCACCTTCTGTCACTATCATCAGACCAGCAACGCCACTATACTTTGGTGTGGTGGTGGTACTGTTGGCGCCGTTGTTAGTTGTTACTGTATTTACATACCTATATGTTAATAATAACTACAACATAGAAAAGTTGAAAATCCGCCGAAATTTTCATTTCAAAGTTCAATATCTCAAAAACGGGTGAACTGATTTTGTTAAAACGTAGCTAAGAACCATCTCGATCACGTCAGCTTTCGAACAGAAAAATATTCGTTTAGGAGCTACGATACCACAGACAGACACACAGACACGTCAAACTTATAACACCCCTCTTTTTTCGTCGGAGGTTTAAAATAAAAAAATAAAATGTTTATTCTCTTTTTTAACGGCTTAAAGCTAGATACAATCTACCAAAACACAGTGCAGTTTGTTGGCAGACAAAACTTCTAATTTATTTTACAACTTATTAGCTAAAAGCTGTATGAATAATAATATTTTTTTTTATTTATTTATTTATTAATCACACACAAGTTTACAGTTTATAACCAA
Organism: Epinotia brunnichana; assembly: GCA_963854355.1. NCBI lineage: Eukaryota > Metazoa > Arthropoda > Insecta > Lepidoptera > Tortricidae > Epinotia > Epinotia brunnichana. Next base: position 10,918,650 of record OY977956.1, read on the forward strand.
AACACTTATGAGGTAGGTACACATTCATAGGAGGTAGCATCACTATAAAAAATACAACAATTTAGGTAGGAACAATTCAAAAAGAAGCAATCATAAAAATAAACTAAATATACCTAAATTACCTAGTCAATCAAAGATTGAGCTGAGCAAGCATTGTACAGACTCGTGAAACTAGGAAAGTATGGCTAAAACTTTTCTACAAAATACGCCAATACTGTCGGCAAATATATCAATGTCGTCGGTTTCCTGCATGATCTTGTTTAGGATGGTTCGCGCTCTAGCAGAGGGAGCGTTCGCTCCGCGCCTGGTGCGCACGCCGGGCACCGCGAACAGACGCCGCGGGCGCCGCGCCGTCACCGCGCCGCCCGCGCCGCTCGCCGCACCGACCGCCGGCCCACTCGCACGCGGTACATGCAAGCCCATTCGCTCCAGCACGGACGCATTGTCAACTTTATTGTTGAGCAGTTGGTAATAGTGCACTACATGCAGCAGTTTGCGCCGTGTCTCAAGAATGTGAAGCCCAACCATTCCTGAAACGAAGAGGGACGGATACATATACGGGTAGTATCCGTACTGTCGCTTGTATATGTACCTGGCAAATTTCTTTTGGATTCTTTCCAGCATTGTGATGTATTTAAACTCGTCCGGAGCCCACACTACCGCACCGAATTCGAGCCTACTACGAATGTATGCTTTATATAGCATGACTGCTATCTTGATGGTAGAGAATTGGGAAGCCATCCTCATTATAAATCCCAGCGTTTTAGATACCTTTTTGCAGGTCGTCGTTATATGTTGTCTGAAGTCAAGTTTATTATCCAAAGTCAGTCCTAAGTCACGTATTTCGTCGGTCTGATGAAGTGGCATTCCGCGAAGGCTGTATTCGGTAACGATAGGTGAGCGGAGTCTAGCGAAGGAAATGTGCACACATTTCGAGGCGTTAAACTCCAGCCGATTAGTCTCACTCCATTCAGAAATAGCGTCTATGTCGTTCTGTAATTGTACTCTGTCATTGTCATCCCTAACACTGTGGAATAGTTTTATGTCGTCTGCAAACATTAGGCACTTAGACGTGCTGACGACCCTCGGGAGATCATTAATCATGACAAGAAATTGTGTAGGTCCTAGCGTGCTGCCTTGACTTACACCAGAACGAGTGAAGTATTGTTGAGACTCGAATCCAGCAAGTTTGACATATTGTCTCCGATCCTGTAGATAACTGGCAAAGAAGTGTAAAAGCCGGGGCGTTAATCCTATGTCTGCGAATTTACGCAGGAGGATATCGTTATCTACAAGATCGAAAGCTTTACGAAAGTCAAAGTATGCAGCATCTACCTGCATTCGGGCATCCATAGCTTCGGTTACGTAATCAACCAAGACTATGTGATTAGTTGTTGTTGAGCGACCTCGACGGAAACCATGCTGAGCATCGTCCATTTTGACTGTGATCTGCTGAGTGATAAGATGGTCCACGATTGATTCGAACAATTTCCCAAACACAGAGAGCACAGCAATAGGACGAAATCCAGTCACGTCGGACCCTGCACTGCTCTTAGGAACAGGGGTTACTCTTGATAACTTCCAGTACGATGGATACACGGCGTGTTGTAGGGATAAATTATAAATAAATAAAAGAGGAGACTCTAAAACAGATATACAATCCCTGGCCAAAAACGTGGGTATTCCGTCAGGTCCAGCCGAGGAGCGCGGTTTGAGCCGCTTGGCAGCGCGCCGCAAATCAGCAGCGTTGACAGCGTTTACTGCGACTCTCGCTGCGTCGTGTGCATCCCCCCGCGTCGCTGCGCTGTCCCGCGCCGCTTCCTCGGCGTCCAGGCGAGGTACCTCACTATGGAATACAGAGCTAAAATACTCGGCAAAAGCATTTGCGGCGTCCTGTCCCGTAACAGTTCTGTCGTGGTAAGTAAAGTCGTCAGGTCGTCTCAAATCCTTGCGTTTACTTTTTACATAATTCCAAAACTTTGTAGGATCGTCAGTGATATCACGCTCAATACCTGCTTTATAATTTTTATACGCAATATCAATCAAATACTTAGCTTGTCGTCTATAATACCTAAACATCTCCCTATAAAAATCGGCATTCGTTTTTCTATATTGTTTTAAATGAAAATATTTAGTCTCAATAGTGTGCACAATTTCAGGACTGTACCAAGTCGGGTTTCCCTACTGCAGGTTGTCGAATTCTTTTGATTGGAACATGGTCAGCAATACATTCCTTCAATTTAATGTAGAATGCCTCAGTCGCAACGTCAACATTATCAGAATTTAAGACTGTCCCCCAATCCATTTTAGCCATACTAGCATATAGTGCTCTAAAGTCCGCTTTGCGAAAGTTCCATTCCGGTACTTGAGAGACATTGTGAGATTGCGTGGACCCGGGCACCGCGTCGGCTCGAGTGCGCGGCAGCGACAGCGCCACCTCGAGCGGCGGGTGGTAGCCGTCGGGCGGCACCAGCGCCGTGGCGGCGCGCTCAACACGCACTCGCCGCTCGCTAAGCCCGCTCAGAACCAAGTCAAGCAATCCATCATGATTATTGCGAATGCTATTGTATTGGCGTATTTCGCAGAACTCAAGGAAACATTCGAATTGGTGGTGGACGTGGGCACTACATGAATTAAGGTTAAAATCACCTAACACTAACACATCCAACTCTGAATATTTACATATTGCATTTTCTAAACAATTCAAAAACATTTAAATACTGATCATCTTTATAATTTGGCGGAAGGTAAACAACACAACATAACAACTTAGTACACTTGTACTCTAATTTGACTATTAGGACTTCCATATCATCAGAGATACCATCAATGTCAGTTATTTGGCGCGCAGAATAGTTATTTCGCACCGCAAGTAGTACGCCCCCCCACCCAGCGTCCCCCGCGCGGTCCTTCCGCAACACCACATAACCAGGAGGAAATAATTCAGCGTCGTGGTCGGAGCTAGTTAAGAAGGTTTCAGTAAGTGCAATAATGTCATTATCAGAATTAAGTAGATTATTGTAAAACAAATCGGTTTTTGACCTGAGTCCTCTTACATTTTGGTAATATACTGAGGTATATAAAAATGATTTGGTTTGATGTACTTTAGCGACGAAAATTATCCCTCCATGGTTTGATACATATGTCCAGCGCCCAGTTTTCACTTGCCTGAACCAGGTCCGTCAACTTAGGCGGCACGCCTAGTTTAAACGAGGCATAGTTTCCGCGCGCGTTGAGACATTTAACAGTGCACACGTCTGCATTACCACAAATCTTTTTCAAGTGCAACTTGACTTGATCTTCAGTCGATCCCTGTTTGACATAGAAGAGATGTAGGTATGTCATTCTTTCAGCAGCCTGTAGAAAGGTGGTACCTGGAGCTGCTGAACCTCTCACCGTGTTGGCTGATGAACGACGTATGCGCTTAGATTTCGAATCGGTCCATATCTCCTTATCTAGCTGGCTCGATGAAGTACTAGGGGTGTTGACAGAGCCGGCGGCGGACGGTGTTGTAGTTTGACTTTGACCTGTTGTGACCTCCAGTGACGAAATAGGCTTTTCTTTGGCTTTTTTTGAACCGCTAACATTGGACTGATGAGAGGTGTGACCAGTTGAAACCGCCTTACTTTGATTTATAGGCTTGTTGATCTTTTTTGCTGATGGTGAAAGTGCCTGCTCTGTCACTTGTATGCCGGGTGCTCCTGATATCGGAGCCTTATCTTTGCCTCCCAAGGCCATAGAATACAGTACTAGAGGTAGCAGTGATTTCTTAGGTTGTACGTATGGTAAGGTACTAGAAGTTTGTTGACTATTATTGGGCATACTTTCAGTTGCTTCTAGGGTTTGTTTAGTTTGTTGTATTTCGGAGCTGATCTCTTTACTGTTGGGCTCCAGTAAATCCACGCGTTCTGAAATACGGTTGCGGTGTAGTAATTGAGAGTCTTTAGTGGCGCTTAATATTTCAACAGTATCTAATATTTTTTTCATATCACTCTGTAGATGTTTGTATTTATTACAGATGTCACTTAAAGATGAGTGCATGAATTGAAATTGTGCTGCCATACCGTGCATGATTGATTCTTGGGCGTCAAATCGGCTTGCTGTTTCTTTCTGTAATGATCTGAGTTCCAGCCGTATCCAATCAAATGAGCATGCACAGTTGCTATCTTTTGCACACGGCGGCGGCGATTGGACCTCGCAGGTGTTTGCAGAAGTCACAGGTAGCAAATTATTTATTCTTATGGTGGTATCATTCTCATCCTCAGTTAGTTGATCAATTAGCGTATTGGTGACAGCGACGGTATCACTAACAACAGAGCGCTCGTAGTCATGGGGGATCGCGGGAGCCTCGTCGTTGTTATTGTTTTTCCCCACTAAAGACTTGCATTCCTGACAAATCCAATCTGCTTTATGTGTCGCTGTCATGCTGTTATAGCATAATTTAGATATGTTGGCACACAGTAGGTCATACATCTTCGTACACTTCGAACAATTAAGATAAAGCCTGTTGGGTATCGGTTGCTTACAGCCTTCACATATACATCCCATCTTATGAAAAATGCCCTCTAGCGGCTTACACCGAAGTAATTTGCAATATCCAATATGCTCCAATCAATAATCCGATATAGTTCCACACACAGCCGCTAGGTGGTGTAGTTAAGATTTATATGCAAAAGTCAATCTAGTTCAGAAAATATTGTACAGATGACGCAAATATAGATACGGTGAAACGTCTTCGTTAGACACAGAGGTTTGCATGAAATTTGGTAGATGTCACTGTTTACTCTGGGCAAGAATAATAATATGGTAGCGAATTGAATAATGAAGCTTAGATTTGAATTTTGGAAAATTAACCGCTTGTTGATGAGGTTACTTTTGCAACGAGATTTTAATTGCGACACGAAACACTGTTTTAAAACTGTCACTGAGATAGATGCACTTGACTTTTTAAATCCTAAATCACTGAAAACTGCATAGGTAATTAGTTACAACTGATAACACAAAATTGGCGGGCTAGGATTAGCGGGTTAATGTTTTTTCACTTTATAGTTCGAAATCGTTAGTTTTTTGGATAAATAACACTTGTACTGTTTAATTGAGTTATAACTTACAAACTGAATTACTTTTTTCACAACATTGTAGCTTTTAAAACATTTAAACTGAATTTATTACGCGGAGTCGAGGTTTACGTGGTACAACAAAAGAATCTGTCAAGTTATTTAAGATGGCTTAATTAATTTTTTTTTTATTTAACATGACGCGCTTGCTTTCTTTTAAAACAATTGTTTTGTGATACTTGCATTCTTTATCTCGGAGCAAGAGGTCCTGGGTTCGAATCCTGAGGGCATTTATTTGTGTGATTGATTAGTACATAATATTATATTTGTTCCTGGGTCATGGATGTTTTCTATGTATTTAAGTACTTATTTATCTAAAGTATATAAGTATGTTTATCGTCGTCTAGTGCCTATTGTGTAACGGCAAGTGGCAGAAAAAAGCGTTATAAATTTTAAGAATAACTTGCTTACGTAGTCGCCATCACATACATCGGAGCAAACAAGCACGTCACAAACATCGGAACACCTCTATTTTCAAGGCATTAGGGTGCATGTGCCGATATTTTTGAACACCTATAGTGTAGGTACCTATGTATGTGATGGCGACTCTACGAACTCCATAAGTTAAATACGAGTCCAACTTCTTTACAAAATTAAACTAGAATCGATTGAGAAATGCGACCTGTAGAGGAGAACAGCCGGACATCCGGAAAGACACACGAAAGCTTGCACAAGCTAAAACGACTAACTTCGTTCGCTTCGCTCGCTCTTCCAATTAAATTTTTAAAGCCGGCCCTGAATAGGAGATAATATAATGTACTATTCTAGGAATACGAATCTTAGAAACTCAATTGCACTTAAGTATGTAAAACGTTTCAGAAAAAAAAGCCTTGAACCAGTTACTGAACAAAGAAAAATAAGTAGGTAAACACTTACTTAGGTACCTATTACCTACGCTAAATCACGAATCGCATTATGTATGTACTTGTAAACAATTTAGTTTTTTTCGTTTAAGACGTAGGTGATGTTTTAATAACGGTGCTGGCTGAAAATCAGCGCTGTAGGTGTCTGACCGACACACCTCAGCATAATGCGAGCCAGTGTCCAGTTCACTGCCGCAGAGACACACTTGTTACATGTTTTTTACTGTTATATATACTATTTTTTTTTGTTTAATATGTGTGTCCTGTGTGTTAGTGAATAAATGTAGCTTTCTTTCTTTCTTCAATTTGCATGCATTATCAATAAACTAGCTCTGACCACTTCGATATTGTTTTCCTCCCAAGGTGTGACCCTCTTTGATGGCGTCAGTTCTATCGCCTTCGCCGGGATCATTCCGGGATCTCACGACTTATTTTATTTTAAGCGTAAAAAGCTTAAAAAGTTCAAATTCAAATTCAAGTACTTATTCGTGACAAAAAAATAAAAATAAAATAATAATAACACATACAAAAGATTAAAGAAATAATATAAAAACACACTTTGTCACGAAATGGACCCTGCTCAGCATGTTGCTAGCTTTACAGCCAGCGCTGGTCTTCAGCAAAGAACTGTATTCCGACTACGAAAAACTAAATGAAACATCTTTTTTTCCCCTCACTGCATCGGAAAGCCGTCTTTTATCCTTAAAAACCAGTGAGCAAAATCGCATTTTATCCACTAGTGGGCAAAGTAATTTGACCTTGGAGCGTATCTCAAGTATTCAAGTATTTTATTGCATTCATGTTGTTATAGTATAGTACATAGTTAACAGATGTTACAGTAAGTCTCAAACATGAACCCTGCAAGGGCTTCGCAATACATAGGTATTTATAGATTAACTTACAACTAATAGTCTAATAAAATAACGTAAGTCTACGGGAGACATAGTTATTTCTAGGCATTTTGTGTGTCTTTATGAACACATTCATGTTGATATATATATTACTAAACATAATTTATATACCTATAATATATATTTATTTATTTATATATATATATAGATATGTGTGTCTATATACTGTGTTCAGACTATTATAATTTGGTAGTAGATGTATGTACTTTTATAGTTTATCATCTAGGTATTCATTTATAGAATAATATGCGTTATTTAGTAGTATATTCTTTAGTTTAGTAAAAAATTGGTTATCCTTATTTTCTTTTCTTATGTGTTCTGGTAGTTTGTTGTATATTTTTACTGACATGGTTAGCGGACCTGAGGAATGGAGTTTTAACCGGGAGGTTGGAGGCACAAGCTTTGATTTATATCTTAGACTGTATGGTAACGGCGTGTCTTCTCGTTTTGTGTATAATTCAGAGTGTTTACGGACGAACTTACATATTTCCAGGATGTATAAGCAGGGCAAGGTAAGTATTTTATGTTTAATGAAGTACGGCTTGCAACTATCGGTTTGTTTTATATTTACGAGTATACGGATTAGTTTTTTTTGCAACGTGAAGACGGATGGAGCGTCGACACTGCTACCCCAGAGGGTTATTCCATAACTGAGACAGGAAAAGCCGTAAGCATAGTAAGTTGCGAGTGCAGTTTGAAAGTTGGTAGTTTTTTTTATTTCTCGTGATCTCATGACGTATCTCATGATTTCATGAACCGTGATACCTACTTAGACAGTTGAAATTTTCACAGACGATGTATTTCTGTTGCCGCTGTTACAAATAATACTAAAACAGAATAAAATAAATATTTAAGGGGGCTCCGATACAAAAAAACTTTTCAGAATTGCTTGTTGCCAGGGGGTGGCTCTGAAAACGTATGAAAAAACTAAAATCCGACTCGCATTTGACCAAAATTCAAAAAAATATTGTTATTTGTTATATATTTTTTATACAAGGGTGCAAATTTATTATTTAATTTAAATAATGTTGTTTTGCATGTTGCACTTTCCTCGCTACAGTGAGGTGAAAAGTTTTGTGCTACACACGGGTGCAATAGTTATTTGTTATACAAGGGGGGAAAGTTATATTTTACCTGCGAGTGTTCATTTGAAACACGAGCTAGCGAAAGGATCCTATGATTGACCACGAGCGAAGCGAGTGGTTCAAAAATAGAATCCTGAGCGTAGCGAGTGTTTCAACACGCGAGACGTAAAATAACTTTTCACCCGTGTATAACACAAATCTTTTCACCTCACTACAGCAAGGAAAATAAGAAAAAGGGTAAAAAAAAAAGTCTTAAGGCTCGGACAGACAGCACCCGTCGCGCGCGCGCCGCGCCCGCGACGGGTGCTGTCTGTCCTAACCTTTAAGCGTTCACAGCCTACGGTTCTCAGCTTACCTGGCCGTATGCTAGTTAGTAAAAAAAACACTCATAATCCTCATAGCGTTATTCCCGGTTTTGCCCTAAAGGAGCCCGGGGTCTGCTTTGGCACCTAATCCCAAGATTTGGTATATGCACTAGTTTTACGAAAGCGACTGCCATCTGACCTTCCAACCCAGAGGGAAACTAGATAGACCTCATTCCTCACGATGTGTTCCTTCACCGAAAAGTCACTGATATCAAATGAAACACTATATTGTAATTTGTAGTATAGTAGCAAATGCAGTGAATTAAATGTTAGTTGCGTTGCGTGATTTTCAATTTGGTTGGTTTCTCTATCATCAACAGCCTGCATCACATTCTCTGCCATCCGAAATGCACCCTTCTGCAATCTCATAAGTGACTATAGCTTCTTACACGCACATAATAGTAGTTTATGTGACTGTACATAATGAAGGGCATTAAATACGAGTGTGGGTTTATGAAACGAACCGAAGGCGAGTTTCATAATAACATCACACGAGACTTCTCCATGATGCATTCAGGAGCCGCATATTATGACCGGCATCGCGGCGTTGTTTTCTGGCAGCTGTCATAGTTCTTTTTTAATTCAGAGACAAACTAGAGACGGATCCAACTGTCATATCGTTCGATATCTTACTTACGTGCGACATTTGTCAAATTTGTATGCAAATTGACAATTAATTTCGAACTAAACGTCATCTCGACTGATATTAGAATAGAGGTTAAATCAAATTTCTTTGTTTTTGAGACGTTCGAAATTTGAATGAAATAATATTATCGAAATCGATGTTATTATTTAGCAATAATAACATTTACACAGATAAGAAATTTGTTCTAACAAAACAGTCTATTTTTATGATGGTCATAATGTGCGGTTCTTGAACGCATCATGGTGGGTCTGGGTTTATGATATTTGGATAGATAAAGTTATTATTACGTAGCCTGTCTTAACCGACAATAGAGGTGTAGACTCAAAATGTATTATTACTCCAAAAGAAAGAAGGCAAAAAATATGCCTAGTGACGAAAATCCCATTCAGAGGGTCTACCGCGAACTGCATTCGAAATTTTTCCTCTCTGTCATACTTACGAGTTCGTACGTAAGTGCAACAGAGAGGGAAAACGTCGAATGCCGTTCGCGGTAGGCCCTCAGATCTCAAAAAATTACAAAACTATAGTTTTCTTCAACATTATATCCATTTTATAGACCCAAATCGTCACGCTTGACACTGTTATAGTTCTACTATATCACAGAATGGAAATATAAATTACGCCAAACCGGGGCCTATGCCTCTTATAGCATTGATGACTGACACCAAATGGAGTTTACGAAACGTTCTATGGACCTTTATACAACTAGTTTTTGCTGGTTGGGTACAACCGTTTTAATATTGCTTGTAAGACATCGGTTACACGCTAATTCTGGCGTCAGTTCAGTCCATCAGTATGATCTGTCTGTCTCTGTCATTCACAACAGTTAGGTACACTATCATTCTCTCATCATACTGAGACTGAACTGACGCCAGAGTTAGCGTGTAACCGAGGTCTTAGAGAGAGAAAACGTTCAGGGATCGTGACGTCACGATCCCCGAACGTCATAGTAAATAACAATCTTTTCATATAATTCATATGAAGTTTCTTTTTGCGGAAAACGGACAAAATATTTAAAACTTTGTGATTATTGAATCCTCTGCTTTACTTTTTTCTCCATTTGACAATATTTTTGATCCCTTTTCGAGAAAAATCATCCCAAAGTGTGGCTAATAGGAAAATTTTACCATAGCTAGTCAAACCTCACCTACTACATTTTATGTGTCCAGACAGTCGTGCAGACTTTGCCATTGTACCTATTGCCCGCTCTGATTCTTTCACTTTCGTTTTTTTTCTGCGACATCAGCCATTATTGTATCGGGCACGAGGTTACGCAACCACTTTGGCGTTTTGATATAATTTTTACAGCACTACCTTCTTGTTTTGTGTAACAACCACGGTAACTTTGCGGTTCTGTGAACCCTTTCAGCACTTTCCACCGCCTTATTTCTTAGGCAAAAAGAGTAAAGCGTTGAATTGGAGTGGTTTGGCGACGATATAAGTAAGTTTGCGTTAAGTTTTGGTCGTGACTGGAGAAGCGGCGGGGTTACGCAAGCTAAAATTATAATTATCTACGTCGAAAGTGCGAAATTAGCTGATGCTGGGAGTCTGTGGTCGGGAATATAGGACGGGATGAGAATTTTAGAAGAAAAAAATCCGATACAAACATGTTCCCAATGATAATTCAACCCGTAATTATTCCTTGTCGTTTTTAGGGTTCCGTAGCCAAATGGCAAAAAACGGAACCCTTATAGATTCGTCATGTATGTCTGTCTGTCTGTCTGTTCGTCCGTATGTCACAGCCACTTTTTTCCGAAACTATAAGAGCTATACTGTTGAAACTTGGTTAGTAGATGTATTCTGTGAACCGCATTAAGATTTTCACACAAAAATCGAAAAAAAACATTAAGTTTTAGGGGTCCCCATACTCAGAACTGAAACTCAAAAATGTTTTTTCATCAAACCTATACGTGTGGGGTATCTATGGAAAGGTCTTCAAAAATGATATTGAGGTTTCTAACATAATTTTTTTCTAAACTGAATAGTTTGCGCGAGAGACACTTCCAAAGTGGTAAAATGTGTGTCCCCCCCCCTGTAACTTATAATATAAGATAATGATAAAACTAATAAAATATATGATGTACATTACCATGCAAACTTCCACCGAAAATTGGTTTGAACGAGATCTAGTTAGTAGTTTTTTTTTAATACGTCATAAATCGTAAACCGCAATTTATTTCACGGAACCCTTCATGTGCGAGTCTGACTCGCACTTGGCCGCTTTTTTTTTCTGGAGCTGAATTCTAACAAGGTTCTCAATTCGGTTTTAGAGTCTACTAGGTAGTATGTTGTGTTGTGCCCAGGCTCCGTAGCATGGATGGCGTTATCACGCGATAAGTGATAGGATAAGCGCGTCGTCTCGTTCTATCGAACGGTGTCAGCCAGGGACGGATGCTCTATCCTGTCACTTATCGTGTGATAAGGCCATCCATGCTACGGGGCCTGATGGTATAGTGAGTAAGGTCGCCAGAGCTGCTGAATATGCGCTTTGTGAAGAGTGAGGGATTAACATTTTTTTTCCGTCAACACTGACTCTTCAAATCAATAAATTATCGAAAACGGCCTTGTCGTGTCTCCTAGGAGATCTTATTTTAAGATTAAATGTCAAGAAAAGGGTTAGGTCGACCGATAATGAACATTTAGCTATTAATAACGTGGTACAGCGTACAGCTGTGGTAAAGGCCTTCGCGCTTGTAGATGTGTATTCGTAATTGCACCAACCGCAAATCTCGCTCTCCATCTAGGGCTGGTTCTGATATTCACAAGGACCAAAACCAGTGTAAGCCTGAGCTCCTGTTATGATGGTGAAATGGGACCTTATTGCCGCTGGCGCTAATGTCATTATTAACGATGCGTTAATACAAATGCCACGAATCACGGCGTAATAATAACATAAGCGTCAAGGACAATAAGGGCCCTTTTCCGGAGAGCGACTCAATTACGCTCGGGGTTAGATTATACTAGGGAAGGGATGGATTCGGACAAGTGCACCATATTCTGTGAATAGATAGCCAGATTTCACTGGAGAAACTTGATTCGAGCATGTGATCGAGGTATCGCCATACAATTAATGTGGCATTTTTAATTATACTTAGGTACAGTGATTTGAAAATAATATGCTTGTTCGAGCTGCTGAGGTGAAAAATAAATTAATGTAGGTCCGTAGTACTTAAACATTATGGAATGGAGCTTAGTGCAGTGGTTTAGGTAGGCCCCATCCCACCTGCCAGCAAACATTGCTAGGATGCTGTTGGTGCTATACTATAGAATGGCGTTGTGGGCGTGGCACGCGCGCCACTAGAATTTGAGCATGCGCTCAAGCTTTCGTACCAATGTCACCCGATCGCCGTGTAAGTAGGCGACGCACTGTGGGCTGAGAATTGGCTCTCCATAGAAATAGACAATTAAAAATTTTAGATTACTTTTTTTTCGGGAAATGGCTTCCTCTAGTCATTATCATACCACAAAATGATTTTGAGATAATTTGGCCCGCTAAATAAAGACTTATAATTTAAAAAAAAAAATTGTATGGAGCGTATGTGAAAAATCGGATTTTCTCTGAAAGTAAAACGAAAACCGTAATATTCTCGCGGATGGTTACAATACTATTTGTTTCTGATTTTTGACGTACTTAGTTTTTAAAGAATAGGTGCCTTTTTTTTTGTATAATCAAAGTTTATTTTAGGATTTTTTTGTACTTTTTTTGTTTGATTTACGTTTTACTCATGTTTTTGACGATAGAAAATGAGTTTGAGTCTGTTCGGGCTAAAGACTAACGAGTAATGATCTTTTTTCGAAAAAAATGTATAGCGCCGTTATTTAAATATCTTTTTCTCCTAAATTACCAAGAACACCGTTAAATCCTCCTCGACACTTATACAATGAATTATTTATGTTTTTTTGAATGATAATTATATTAAAAAAAGTAAAAAAAAAATGTTTTTTTTTTTTAAGAAAAGGGCACACTGTTTAAATAAATTGAGTACGCCGAGCCACTAGGACACTGACGCAACTGGGATATTCAGAACGCTTACGCCTCAGGAAAACCAGTGTTAGTCTAACCCAATTGGGTACTTTCCTTATTGAACGAGCGAGCGAGGCGAACGAAGATCTCCGTTTCAGCTCGGGCAAAAATTCGTTTGTATGTCCGGCGTCTGGCCGGGTGTTCTCATCTGCAGGTCGCATTTTTCTACCGATTCTCGTGAAATTTTGTGAGCAGGAGGGTTTGAGGATTTGTTGTTTTGTGTTGACAGCTAGAGGCAAAATACAGTCCCTTAATCTCAATCGCTGATCCTCGGGAGCTCTGACGACCTTCCTCCCCAACACAGAAACATAACACCACGTTCCTAAAGAGCAAATCATCTTCAGCCGTTTGTTGTCCATCCTTGAACATAGGCCTCTTCCATATCCCTCCATGTATGGCGATATTGTGCCTGCAGCATCCAGTCTCGTCCTACGGCCTACGTGTCGCCTGATATCGTCCACCCATCGCTTGGGAGGACGACCACGGGATTTGGTGGTCATACGTGGTCTCCATTCCTGAAGCCGTTATGTCCACCTACTCTTATTGTCCATACGTGCAAAATGCCCCGCCCATCTCCACCTCTGTTTGGCAATTATGAGGATCACGTCGTTCAAATCCATCCCCAAAGAGTCTTGAACCTGCCCGAATGCCGACATCTGGGTTTTACTCTGGTACACATGGTTCAAGTTATACTAAACACAGGTAGTGACACGAATTGAGACAGGATATGAATCGCATAGCTGCATGCGCGATGTTATCTCGACAACAATGTATCGGACTGAATAGTATATTGTTTTGTCAACACGTTGCTTAAACGGTTAAAGTCTGGGGAAAGATTTAATACTGGTGTGTTGTCTATTTTGACTGTTAGAGGTTTCGAAAGGAGTTGGTCTCTGTAGATCTTTGTTGCACTGGCAACTTTTTGATTAATTTATGTAAATTAAAGAGGTAGAATTGTTTGGGTAGGACACAGGGAAATGTCATCTTGCTCATATACCGAGATACGTTAGTATCTCTTAGTAGTCTGTGATACCGAGCATCCCAAATGGGGAAGCCTCCACTTTACAAAAGACCGCTCCTATAATAGCACCACTACTTGTTAAGTCAGGGGTATTAATATGCGTATACATAAATGAGGACATAAATATCTGTACACGCCTTTATGACATTGACAAGTCCTGTACACATATTTATGTCCTTATTTATGTACGTATATTAATACCCCTGACTGTACTGTAAGTACGAGTATCTGTTATTCCTAGACCCGTATAACTCGTCGCTGCCACTGGGACCCATTTCACTAAGCTACAAGTTACAATTTTACAAGTCTAAATTGGCAACACTAATTATTTACTTACAGGAAAAAGAAGCGTCGGTCGTCCACCAGCTCGATGGGATGATGACATAATAAGTGCGAGTCGGACTCGCGCACGAAGGGTTCCGTATACCATTATCTATAAAAACGGCAAAAAAATCACGTTTGTTGTATGAGAGCCTCCTGTAGCCTAGTTGGTAGTGACCCTGCCTACGAAGCCGGAGGTTCCGGGTTCAAATCCCGGTAAGGGCATTTATTTGTGTGATGAGCACAAATATTTGTTCCGGAGTCATGGATGTTTTCTATGTATTTAAGTATTTATTTATAAGTATGTTTATCGTCGTCTAGTACCCATAGTACAAGCTTTGCTTAGTTTGGGACTAAGCCGATTTGTGTAAGATTGTAAAAGAAAAATAAAATTATTTATTCTAGTTTTTAGTATTTGTTGTTATAGCGGCAACAGAAATACATCATTTGTGAAAATTTCAGCTGTCAAACTATCACTGTTGTTGAGATACAGCCTGGTGACAGACAGACAGACAGACAGACGGACAGCGGAGTCTAGTAATAGGGTCCCGTTTTACTCTTTGAGTACGGAACCCTAAAAAGATCGCGGGTCATTTCTGGATGAGACTAGCATGGGACCGGGATAAGTGGCGTACGCGAAGAGAGGCTTATGCTCAGCAGTGGGCTATTACAGGCTGAAAATGATGATAATAGCTAGTGGTGAATAAGGTCGCCAAAGCTACCAAAGATGCGCTCTGTTCAGTCTGGGGAAAGCTAGTGGTGAGTAAGGTCGCCAGACAGAGCTACCAAAAATACGCTTTGTTGAGTCAAGGATCTATACCTCTTCGTAGAAGCTAGTGGTGACGAAGGTCGCTAGAGCTACCAAAGATGCGCTGAGTGAAGTCAGGGATCTATACATTTTCGTAAAAGCTAGTGGTGAGTACGTAAGGTCGCCAGAGCTACCAAAGATGCGCTTTGTTGAGTCTGAGATCCATTCATTTTCGTAAAAGCTAGTGTTGACGAAGGTCGCTAGAGCTACCAAAGATGCGGTGTGTTGAGTCTGGGATCTATACATTTTCGTAAAAGCTAGTGGTGAGTAAGGTCGCCAGAGCTACCAAAAATGCGCTTTTTTAAGTCAAGGAACTATAACTCCACGTAAAAGCTAGTGGTGACGAAGGTCGGTAGAGCTACCAAAGATGCGCTTTGTTGAGTCACGGATCTATTCGTTTTCGTAAAAGCTAGTGGTGATGAAGGTCGGTAGAGCTACCAAAGATGCGCTTTGTTGAGTCAGGAATCTATTCGTTTTCGTAAAAGCTAGTGGTGACGAAGGTCGGTAGAGCTACCAAAGATGCGCTTTGTTGAACCAGGGATCATATATACGTTTTCATAAAAGCTAGTGGTGATGAAGGTCGCTAGAGCTACCAAAGATGCGCTTTGTTGAATCAGGGATCTATACGTTTTCGTAAAAGCTAGTGGTGATGAAGGTCGCTAGAGCTACCAAAGATGCGCTTTGTTGAACCAGGGATCTATACGTTTTCATAAAAGCTAGTGGTGATGAAGGTCGCTAAAGCTACCAAAGATGCGCTTTGTTGAATCAGGGATCTATACGTTTTCGTAAAAGCTAGTGGTGATGAAGGTCGCTAGAGCTACCAAAGATGCGCTTTGTTGAGTCAGGGATCTATACATTTTCGTAAAAGCTAGTGGTGAGTACGTAAGGTCGCCAGAGCTACCAAAGATGCGCTTTGTTGAGTCTGAGATCCATTCATTTTCGTAAAAGCTAGTGTTGACGAAGGTCGCTAGAGCTACCAAAGATGCGGTGTGTTGAGTCTGGGATCTATACATTTTCGTAAAAGCTAGTGGTGAGTAAGGTCGCCAGAGCTACCAAAAATGCGCTTTTTTAAGTCAAGGAACTATAACTCCACGTAAAAGCTAGTGGTGACGAAGGTCACTAGAGCTACCAAAAATGCGCTTTGTTGAGTCACGGATCTATTCGTTTTCGTAAAAGCTAGTGGTGATGAAGGTCGCTAGAGCTACCAAAGATGCACTTTGTTGAATCAGGGATCTATACGTTTTCGTAAAAGCTAGTGGTGATGAAGTTCGGTAGAGCTACCAAAGATGCGGTGTATTGAGTCTGGGATCTATATCTATACGTTTTCGTAAAAACTAGTGGTGATGGCGCGGAAGGTGGCCAGAGCTCTCGAAAATGCGCTGTGTTGAGTGAAGGACCTGTATTCGTAAAACACACGAAGCTAGTAAATAACAAACGTGACACGACATTTTGCAAAGACCCGTGATTTCCTGACATAACGTAGACGTACCCATAATCAAGAAACAGCAGGCCCACATACATAATAGTTTGCGCAACCACCAATTAAAACATAACTGACTTGCCCTGCTGGTGTTACCGTCCACTGGTTCAGCTACGCTCCACTTACGGCAAATCTACCGTGTGTTGATACACTGTAACTGAAAGCGAATCAGTGATCAGTAACCTAACAATTTAAGGGAATCGATTCAGCGCTACCAATGCAATTCCAATCTATATGTGTGAATCTATTGGAGCTGGATGGCGTAACTCGGGGTAGAAGCTTTATTTATGATTCGTAATTGAACAGTTGCTGAAAGCCGTTGCTTAATCTTGAATTCTTTATCTACACCCATAATAAAAATCCTCTATTATGTGTTCGCAAACCATATATAATGTAATGACCACCAGTATTGCAACCAGTAACGTAACATCAGCGTTTTATCTGTGCTAGTGTTATTATAATGTATTAAAAATCATAATAACATCGATATCGATGTTATTATGGAAATCTAGTTGGTCATGATTTGAAATCTAGTCGGCCATCACGGTGCAATGGCGGTTATTCTAATGGTACCCGAATACATCAATGAGGATTAATAATATGTGGACAGATAAAGTAGTGTATGTAACTGTACATACATAATTAGGCTTTAAAACACTCGTGTGATCCTATTATGACACTCGTGTTTGATGGCTTTAATTATGTACAGTCACATAAACTACTGTATTATGTATGCGACGCGTCTGCACTACCGGGTCCAGGGGAGGGGGGGGGGGGGGGGGCTCAAGTGGGGTGGGGTGCTACAGACTAAAATTCTAGATACACCACTGGGTCGTTATGTCACGAGCTATTTAAAACAAATAGAATTGCGCCACTTAGGCAGAATTCGGGATTGTTTTTTACACTTTCTTCACATCCGGTACGTCCGTCATAGCATTTCATAGCCATTTTACTCAATAACTATGAGACTATAATTATACGAATAGGAAATTTGAAAAATAGGTGTATTTTTAACCGACTTCAAAAAAAGGAGGAGGTTCTCAATTCGGATGTTTATTTTATTTTATTATTATGTATCTCCTGTTTAAATTCACGGGACAAAGCCCGGTCCTTTGGAAGGCGTGCGTGGGGATATAGATCCAACACGTAGAGGCCCTTTGGAGACGAAGTTTAATGTAATGTAATACACCTGCTAGAACCCATTCACTGGTACATCGGTAGATACCCGTGAACCGGTTCCAACAGGCGTTGGGACTATTGTGGGTTATATTATTATTATGTATCTCCGATTTAAATTCACGGGGCGAACCCCGGTCATTTGGAAGGCGTGCGTGGGGATATAGATCCAACACGTAGAGGCCCTTTGGAGACGAAATTTAATGTCATGTAGTACACCTGCTAGAACCCATTCACGGTTACATCGGTAGATACCCGTGAACTGGTCCCAGCAGGCGTTGGAGCTATTGTAGGAAAATGGAAAAGAGAATTGGGTCTATGGTGATGACATTTGGGTGGACAATAAAATTGGGTTATTACAAAGTGGTCCGGACACCTGCCATAACAATGTTATCCACAAGGTTATCGAGGCAGGCGGTGACTAGCCGCTCATTAGATGGGCGCCTAAAAATGCCGTCGTAAAGACGGCCAGGGGCAACACCGGGTGAGCGGCTCAGGGGTGTCGAGAGGTGGTGCTGCGCTTTCTCCGAAGTTACTCGCGGCGTTATGCCCTTTAACACTTCCACCCCTGGAGCATATAGCTCTGACGACTCCTCTCTGGACGGCCAATGAAGGCAAGCCAGAGCTGAGAGTCCTGCGGGCCCCCTTGGGGTTCCACTCCGACCGACGAAGACACGCCGGAGACGGAGGCCCTGACCGACTCTCGGGAGCACTCGGGTCCGTGGGGTCGTTACTCCCCAACAGCTCGCCACAAGCTGCCCTGCGGGCTTATTATTATTATTATTTTTTTTTTTTTAATGTTCGTTACCTCAGAACTCCGTCATTTATAAAACGATTCGTACAATTCTTTTTTTAACTGAAAGTATATGCTTCCAGATTGGTCCCATTGTTTCCAAAACCCCAGTTGGATGATGGGAACCATGAGGAATTGAGGGAACTCCTCAAATATATTAGGCACGCGTGTAGTAATTTCGGTATTTTATATTATAACTCGTGTATTTACACCCGGAAATCATAAATTTGGTGAAGTGGAAGTGATGATGAAGACCACAGAAGGCTTGTGGCTTATGTGATGTCTCAATGATGTACTTCAAACTATATAAGTACGTCACAGATTCTGATATTATTCCGTTGAAATAGCAAACAATGAAGTGCCAAAGGTAATTCTAAGATCCTTGAGGAATCGACGGAAGTCCTCAAATATTATCGGCCCACATACAGCGATTTGGTTTATTGGTCTAAAAATCAACGCTTTTGTTCTCGGAAATCAGTTCATGTGGTAAATTGAAAAAAAAATTTGATTTCATTTACCATACGTACACAACATAATTTACTTTCAAAACAAAGTTTTAACCGACTTCAATTTAGTACTCCGCCAAGCCACATTAACATTTCCACATTTTTTTCCAATTTACGTTGTATAAAAAGCGTTGATTTTTAGACCAATAAACCAAATCGCTGTATGTGGGCCGATAATATTTGAGGACTTCCGTCGATTCCTCAAGGATCTCAGAATTACCTTTGGCACTTCATTGTTTGCTATTTCAACGGAATAATATCAGAATCTGTGACGTACTTATATAGTTTGAAGTACATCATTGAGAAGTTCCACAAGCCATCTGTGGTCTTCATCATCACTTCCACTTCACCAAATTTATGATTTCCGGGTGTAAGTACACGAGTTATAATAGAAAATACTAAAATTACTACACGCGTGCCTAATATATTTGAGGAGTTCCCTCAATTCCTCATGGTTCCCATCATCCAACTGGGGTTTTGGAAACAATGGGACCAATCTGGAAGCATATACTTTCAGTTAAAAAAAGAATTGTACGAATCGGTTCATAAATGACGGAGTTCTGAGGTAACAAACATTAAAAATAAAAAATAAATACATCCGAATTGAGAACCTCCTCCTTTTTTTGAAGTCGGTTAAAAATAAATCCAAATTGCCCATCAACAAATACCTACTCATAGGAAGACATTCAATGCGACACAAGCAACTGTTTGAAATGCCCTCACACGTCAGGTTAAGGACAATACACAATGGACACTTAACTTAACACGTTCCTTCAACGACTCGAAAGTACTCTAGTCCGGGAGCCGCACGAAAATCGACCTAAGTCGTATCACATGGTATTTGTCAAAAAAATTGTATATTGCCATGGTATTAATACACACTTATGATCGTATTTCTTAATTTCACCATATTTCACTAAATCTTCGTCTCATAAAATATTTGAACTAAATAAACTCAACTCTATTTTCTAAATTAAAATCTTAGTTTGATAGAAATATCACTAACCACATTTTAAATACAGCTTAAAACAAAGGATACTTTTTATCCCTAACATTGTACATAGTTTATTTTATATTTTATGAATAAATGAGTAAGAATGAGTATCCCTCGAAGGGATTCAAAAACTGATTGGGTGAACTCCATCTCCCAATTCAGTGCCAAAAAAAATTACTTCAATCTAAATATGTGTCTCTACTTTCGTAGTCAAATTAGGAACCTAACTCGGGACAGAAGAACTTTGCTTATTCTTAAGTTCTTTATAAAACGCCACATATATGGTTGGAATTGCATTCACCAGGAAGCCAATTTGATTCGATATATTGCATATCAATATGATATCAATGTGTTGCTCGGGCTTGCTTCCATATGCACGCGCGCCGAGCTAATGTACCATACTGTATGCCATATGTTCAGTCTTATTGACCTCCTAGTATAATAAAATAATGCACAGTATCACAGAACTTACTTGGTAACGACACTCGCCAATCGATTATAAACCGAATCCTCTTCCATTTGGAGTTGAAATTCGTCCAACTTAAAGTCTTTAACAAGAGTCATGCGTTATTTAGGCCAGTGTTTTTCAACCTTTTTCATGGAGCGACCCCCCCTACAATAAGAAAATACTACGCGATCCCCCCACTCTCTTAGATTATACTTACTATTTTCAAATATGAAATCCCTACATGTTTTAACATACAAAATTCAAGTGGCCGAGACCCCCTTCAAGAAGCTTCGCGACCCACAGGTTGAAAAACCACTGGTTTAGGCCATTAACAAAATATTTGCGATGCATTAGAATTAGGTTAAGCCGTTTGAAACTGTGTTTTGTTTTAAAATGCGAATCATTGTATTTGAAATATAAGGCGCTTGAATTACTGTTACTAATCACAAGGCAAAATAATTGGGTTACGTGCAAAATCGCACCTACTCTAGTGTTTTTACAAGCTATTATTTATTTATATGTGCATGTTTGGAGAATAAGATTTTTTTGTTGACTGACAGGATAACTGCAGCGTACCTATTCTAAGGAGTCGTCCTTTTAAGGTGTTGATAGACCTGAGCATTAACATGCAACAACATCGAGCATTCGTAGTTTTTAAATTTGTCGAACTGTGTGTCGAACAACGAACAGAGACAAGCATAGAGTCAAACATCACTACGACCATTGCCACGATCCGTAGATAGAGGATATTATTATAATAGATGCCGTCCTAGCGACCCGAAAGGGACGATGGTAAATTAACCTTACTAAATGAAGAAGTATCAGAAGACTAATACATTCTTGACGTCTAATGTCATTTATAAGTAGTCGTGTTAAATATCGGTGACGTCATGGTGGTGTCAGTTTCAGTGCAATATTTTGACAGGTGTGGTGACAAAAAAGCTGGTGGCAGACACAAATTCCGTATACGCGATGAGGGACAGAGAATGTGACATTGTATCTCGTTCCCACTTGCGGTATTCAATCCTTGTCTTGTGGGTGAGTCCTTCTATTCTGTTCTACCTCTATGCCACGATCATTCTACTTAGTAAATGCTGTGCTAGGTATGAGGAGAGGGGCGGCGGTGGAACAATAACACAATTTCTTGGCTCGCCAAAAAGCTCGAAGCAAATGTACACGGTCGTCAACACGCCCCTCCGATCGAGCCACATTGGTCCGCACCGACCGTGTAGACAGTTGTTTGCAGTAAAATTTCATACTACAGCGGTCGGTGCCGACCAAGGTCGCTCGGTCGGAGGGGCTTGTTGGCGACCGTCAAGCAGACGTTTTATTATGTGACCCTTTTACCTATAATCATAAATAAAGTATATTTCTCTATGCTATAATGTAACATTATCTACAACGCTCATTATCATTACACTACATTTAATCTTCGCGGTCTCTCGCGGGTTCTACTGAGAGAGCTCGGTCATTAGATTTGATCGTCTTTTTTAACCGACTTCAAAAAAGGAGGTGGTTCTCAATTCGTCTATATGTTTTTTTTTTATGTGTGTATGTTACGCGATAACTCCGTGATTTATGAATCGATTTGAAAAATTATTTATTTGTTTGAAAGCATATACTTCCAGATTGGTCCCGTTGTCACCAAAATCCAGTTCTGATGCTGGGATCCTGGAGAAATTGAGGGAACTCTTCAAATTTTATAGGCAAACTTGAAGCTATTTGGCTACTGATTTGAAGTCGGTTAAAACTTTGTTTTGAAAGTCAATTATCATAGTTTAGATATTTTTGCAGCAAGCTGTCCCCATGTCTCGTGATCTCACTCTCTCGCCCTTGCTATTTCTTGTTTGTTGTGCCTACATAGTTGAAGAACTACGGAAAACACCATACCATACCTAAGTAATTATCGCAGACATTAAGGAACAAGCATAAACATTGTAGTATTCTAGCGCGTACTTTACATTATTAGTAATCATAAGAGACAATTTACATGCAATTTTATAATAACTTGTCAATGGCATAGGAAGATACACCGGAAGTAAAATAATAATGATTAATAATAGTTATTATTATACCGGCGGTTTCCTAGTTATTATTCATCAATTATTATATACCTACGTGCTAAAAGGATTGGAATAATCGTGATTGGAAATGGTGTAAAATGCTTGACTACCTAATTTATAACTAGGCGTAGAATTACTTCATCAAGGATATATGAGTTGCTGTTATCGGAATTGGCATGGACAATATCATCCAAAATGTTTAATTAGAGTACCTAAATATTGACATTATTAACACTAATTAAACATTATGATCGAAATCGTTTATACCAATTCCGTGTTGTTGCACCAAAAATGCTACAAAATTAACGATGTCTATAGATGACAATGCCATCCCAGCTATAAGCTATGATCGGGTTTATGTCGTCTATAAAGCATCCGTTCCTTATTAATAGCAAGTATATAGGTGCGTAAGGGACGACGGCTTTATGTCCGACATAATCTCGATCATGTTAGCTAGGCTAGCACTAGCGCGTCCAGGGATCGGCAGAATCACCTGAGTCCTTTTTATTATTATTTGATTTGTGGGCCTTAATATACTCGACAAGCAAGTAATCTATTGTGGCAGCCCTTTCTCTAGAGTTCACCGTTAAGGCCCGTTGCCTCCAGGAAATTCCAGATTCTTTGGACGGTGATATCATGATATGTTGTACCTCTTCTGTGTGCACGATGTGCCGCCCTAGGTAGGAACTTCTTTTGTGCATGAGTGGTCAGGAGCAGAGAATGTGCATTGCTGTCTCCTCTGTCTCCTGGCAGAACCTGCAAGTTGCGTCCTGTTTCTTACCCATTTGAAACAGGTGTTTGTTCACTCTGAGTCCTTACTAAAAGCTAACCTCAGTGGTCCCCATCCAGGCTCAGCCTCTGCTAGTAAAACGTTCATAGGCTACGGTATCCGCTTAACATCAGGTAAACTAGTGTGCCATAGTTTTGTTACCTTATTGTCATTTAGGTACTAACCAATAAGTTTTCGTGCATACCTACATACCTACGGGTTGAATCGATAATGATACGTGTTTTACATTTTAACGATATACTTAGTACCTATGTACCTTCTTGTGCGTATAGACGTGAGTTGACCGACGGTTTGGTTTCAAACGCCTCTGCCCTCTAATCATAAGTTACGTACGTTAAAATCTGATGGTATAGGATGACAGCTGCCGGCACCATACATACAAACATACTTCGTTTACCGGTCTTTAAGGTGGTTTATGCAACCCGCCCTTACTGTGCTTGTAGAGTTTTATGATCTGTCTGTCTGTCTAGAAAAAGTTTTTCTATGTCTATGTATATGTCTGTTTGTGGAATTTGACCACAGTTGTGTTGGAGATGAGGAACCTGTATTGACTGTATTTAAAACCTATAAACACATCCACACGAGCTATCCAAGGTCATTCATCTCCCTATCTTGCTCTATCGTATAGCTGTCAGGACTGCCAGCAGGACCGTGTTGATGCGCCTCAACTTATCAAGGCATCGAATCCTCATAAGCATTTAAAGGTTCGTCAAGACACAAGCGTCTTTAGACAACAGTGTCCTTACGTTTGTTTGCAATAGTCTTTGCATAAACAAGGAATTTGCGGTCGTTGCCTCGTTACATAAAAAAGCGGCCAAGTGCGAGTCGGACTCGCACATGAAGGGTTCCGTGAAATAAATTGCGGTTTACGATTTATGACGTATTAAAAAAAACTACTTAATAGATCTCGTTTAAACCAATTTTCGGTGGAAGTTTGCATGGTAATGTACATCATATATTTTTTTTAGTTTTATCATTCTCTTATTTTAGAAGTTACAGGGGGGGGGGGGGACACACACACATTTTACCACTTTGGAAGTGTCTCTCGCGCAAACTATTCAGTTTCGAAAAAAATGATGTGAGAAACCTCAATGTCATTTTTAAAGACCTATCCATAGATAACCCACACGTATGGGTTTGATGAAAAAAAAAATTTGAGTTTCAGTTCTAAGTATGGGGAACCCCAAAAATTTATTGTTTTTTTTTATTTTTGAGTGAAAATCTTATTGCGGTTTACAGAATACATCTACTTTCCAAGTTTCAACAGTATAAGCTCTAATAGTTTCGGAAAAAAGTGGCTGTGACATACGGACGGACAGACAGACAGACAGACATGACGAATCTATAAGGGTTCCGTTTTTTGCCATTTGGCTACGGAACCCTAAAAACGCAAAGCATTAGTGATGTTCACCCTGACATTGACATTTTCTAGACATATCTTCGTATAGGGAAATAGAGGTGAGAATCCTTTGTAAACAGTTGGCCAAATAAGGTCATGGGGTTCAATCTGAGACGTACATATTGCATTCCAAGTCGATTAAAATGTTTAAGGAAACCTGGGCGATATCAGCTCTCAGTAAAGTACATAATTTACTTTAAAAACATAGTTTAAACCGACTTCAATTCAGTACTTCGCCAAGCCACATAGGTACATAAAATTTTCCACATTTCCTTTCCAATTCACCACATGAACTGCTTTCCAAGAGCAAATGCATTAATTATTACATAAAAAAACCAAATCGCTATCTGTGGGCTGATAATATTTGAGGAGTTCCGTCGATTCCTCAAGGATCTCAGAATTTACACTTCATTAGCTGCTACTTCAATGGAATCATGTCAGAATCTTTGACGTACTTTACATCTTTGAGGAGTTCCATAGGTCATCTGTGGTCTTCATCATCCGTTCCACTTCACCAAAATTGCAATTTCCGAGGGTAAATACACGAGTTATAATAGAAAATACCAAAATCACTACACTCTTGCCTATAAAATTTGAGGGTTGCCCTCAATTTCCCTGGGATTTCATAATCAGATCCTGACTTGGTGAAAATGGAACCACCTTAGGAGTATACTCTTTACGAATAAAAAAGAATTTTGGAAATCAGTCCACAATTGACAGAGATAACGGCGAATATACATAAAAATAATTTACTTTTCAAAACAATGTTTTAACCGACTTCAAATCAGTAGCCAAATTGCTTCAAGTTTGCGTATAAAATAAGACACGTCAAACTTATAACAACCCTCTTTTTGCGTCAGGGGTAAAAAAATACCGCATCCGGATTCCGCTCTGTCAAATGTGCCTTAATCCGTATTATTTCTTACTACGGGCGACATGTTTCGAACATGTCGGGAATTAGATGCGTATTCTCGCGGCCGCATCAGGCCGCGCACTAAAACCCGTTCCGCACGCTTTAGTATGTAAATAATTAAGGAAAATTAGAGGGAGAGTCACCGTCTGCCGAAGATAAAACGTGAGACTATTTTAGGCAGGAGTCTGTTGTCTCATCCGATAGCCCAGCCTGTATGTAGCCTGTAGTCTGCATCAAAATAGTTCCATCAACCAGAAATAGTCCCTATACACCCTAGCTGATGCTGTCTCATCCGCTTTATCCCCTTGCATTACACTAAATTGACGAAAGGTCCTCTACGTGTTGACTGTTGTACTTGTTTGGCACTTCGGTAGAGCTCGGTACCAAATGTCCCGTCCCGGGAAATACATGGTATAACTCTAAACATTACTTACTATAGTTAGAAACATTAACATTATATTGGTATGCGAAATTTATGTCTCAAACTGACCTTACTATATATAGTCCTCATACAATAGCGGTTATCATTGTAAGGTTACTATTTATAAATGTTTTGTCATATCACCACGAAGGTAATTTGTTTACATGTGTGTGTAAGGACATAACATGTCTTGTTTGCATGTGTCGGACATCCTTTGACGTTTGCTTTAGGCGTTACTTCCTGCATACAATATTAATATTAACTACAAGTTATTATATTTCTATTATTTATGAAACTTTGAAATGGAGCTGGAGTCTCGAATGGCATGTTGGATATTTCTTTCCGAAATCATCCCTCAACTGGATGGTAATCGGGGATGAAAGCTCTTTTGGGAATGCGTCTTATTTGTATCTTTACGGTGCTAGTTTTTTTAAGTCGTTAGAAACAACCATCATTAATTTTTCTTAATATACATGAATTACATTTTAGACATAATTAAAATAGGATTATTGAATCTGTTTTTAAAATCGTTTAACGATGATGATATGGCATTTAATCAATATAATAAATATACCGTGCAAAAAGTAAAACAAAGAGGTGTTTGTTGTGTTTAATGCAAAAACAATGACTTGATTTATTTGAAACGATGGGATTTTGAAGATGAACTTAACATCCATTGAGTTTATAAAGCTGCAAAAAATATTGAGTCATTGAGCTTTGAAATGATATGATTAAGTTATACTTTAGTTGTTTGTGTTATGATACTCAATAACCAAAACCAATGACGTGCTTTAGGGTTCCGTAGATACCCCTAAATAATACTAAAACTCAGCTGGTTTTCCGCCCGTCTGTCTGTCTGTCCTAGGTCATCTTTAGAACTGTATCTTTTGAAGCATTCCAAAATAAAGTAAAATATGAAAGAGCATTTTTTACGTCTGTGGTACGAAACCCTTCGTATGCTGACACTAGCACTTGGCCGATTTTTTTAGGTTTTAATTTCGTCGCCTCTGTGTTTCGCCCTCGGTAAGGTTATTTATTCAATTTGTTAATTCCAAATCCAAGCAATTATCGAAACGGGTTTTTCTGAAGTGTGCAAAAAAGTGGCATAGAAAACTGCATTTCAAGTGATCTGCCTCTACCGCTTAATTGTAATACAGGTGTGAATTTATGAAATTTCTTGAACAAGCGACGTTCTCTGGTTTAGCTTGGGCCAAAATTATTTCGCATTCACTTCACTTGTTTCACGTGTTATATGTTTTTCTTGTTTATTTTATTGTTTTTGTGTGTCCTGTGTGTTTGTGAATAAATGTATTCGATAATTTAATTATAGTTTTTTTGTCAATTCAGTTTTTAGATTTTTTTTATTTTCTTGTTTTTGCTACGGGGCCTGGTGGTGAGTAAGACAACGCCACAGCTCACTAGAGCTCCGGAGGCCATGATTTGAGAGTGATAGACCCACATTCGTCTCTACCGGGGTCCTGTCACTTGACCTACTAACTTTTGCCGTTAATGTTTCACTAGACCTAATGGATTTTTCTTAGAATGTCATCAAATAGAAGTCATTAGGTAAAATTTGTTTGACAATGATCCTATTACTATTTAAGAAGAATTAACAACTTAGAAAAGTCTAAAAACCCCCGACATTTTCATTTCAAAGTTCAATATCTCAACAATGGCTGAACCGATTTTGTTGAAACGCAGCTAAGAACCATCTCAATTACGTCAGCTTTTGGATAGAAAAAAAACCGCATTCAAATCGGTCCATTCGTTTAGGAGCTATGATGCCACAGATACGTTTTTTTTTCATTAGGTCAAATTAGACCTAACAAGGGAAAAGCGCCTACCTATTTATCAAGACAGTGAATCCTCAAATAAATAACGAATCGGCAACGGTATTTAATTACTATCAGGCAGTCCGTATCTTTAATTGCCACCGTCGTAATATAGGCAACAATATTGCATTTAAGTGAAGCCTTGCAGTCGGCGATGGCTAATTGACTAATTAAATTCATTTGTCTACTCAAAGCGTGAAGCCACTTCGGGAAGCGACACCTCGTCCTTCGCCGGACATACGGGGCTGGGTTCCTTATTCGCTTAATTATTGTCAAGATACACGCAGAGGTTGCAGTAAGCTCGATTCTCCATACAAACGTAGTTACACTCTCATTTTAAAACGACTGGCTAGTTTGCTCTGAAACTTTGTACTTAGAATAAGTTAAGTACCATCCAGGTATGTTATTATTTTATGTAGCTTCAGATACCATGGTAAATAATTACTTTAAAAGCAAAGTTTAATCCGACTTCAATTCAGTACTTCGCCAAGCCACATGGTACATGAAAATTTCCACATTTCCTTTCCAATTCACCACATGAACTGCTTTCCAAGAGCAAATGCATTGATTATTACAGAAAAAACCCAAGTCGCTATCTGTGGGCTGAGGCTTTTCTCTGCAATACCTTATTTTACCGACAAATGTTCCATCGAATGTATGTTTTACAGAATTTTCATTTCATCGAAAACCATTTTTTTCAGAATCAGTAAACTTTTCAGGATTGTTATAAAACAAACCTAATGGATTCTACAGAATGACCTTTTAGCTGTGCCTAAAAAAATAACGGATTCTGAGTAGCACAACTTCGATTAAATGAAAATTCGGCGAAACACTGCATTTGGTGAAACGTTTGTCGGTGAAATTAGTTATCTATATACAGGGTCCATGTTGTTTAAATTTTTACCATACCAGCTGTAAATAATATATATGTATGTAACATGGATAAATAAATAAGGGGACACCATCACAATCACTTCATTTAATTCCGCAATTGTTGTCTGATTTTTTTATCGTTCAAATCAAAGACTGTTGTTTTATCTTATTTTTATTTTTATTTATTAGAAGACCAACAGCTTTTAACATTCAATATAGGCTTACATCTAAGATACAATTGTCGAGCCAATGACAGGTCTGCCTAACAGATACAGGAAGTTGTCTTAAAAATAAAGCTAAAGGAACACTTACTCGTATTAGAGTCCGTCTGTCCGTTTGTCATAACGTGAAATATCTCCAGAACTATTTTATGCTATAAACCCCCCTCTGGTGTTCGTTGAAGTTTAAACACACAAAAAAGCAGTCGAATCGAGAACCTCCTCCTTTTTTGAAGTCGGTTAAAAATACGAATCTTCGCCAGAACAAAGAAACGAATTGTATTTCCATATTAGGACTGCAACGTAAAATTACCTAATTATCGTCAAGTTATTTATGATGCACGTGTTATAAAAGGTCTTGTACGATAGATCTCGTTCGTTCGCGTGATTACGTTTAAGACAATTAATGTGTAATCGGTTCCCGGTGACCCAGTAACCGGGCTTGGTTTCTTAAACGTAATCGCTATCGCTATGACTATAGGCTATGACGTTTGTAAGCATCTGCGTAGTAAATCAATGCGTGTTATTTCTAAATATTAACATGAAGCCGGAGAAAACGAATTAACCCTTCGTATGACTTAGCACTGGTCAGTGCAATCGAAAATTGACTCTGTGACAGTTAGAAACGAAAACTTTACAATCCTACAGCGCTTGTAGTGTCCAAGCAACCGACAGGTTAAGTCAGATTCATACTTATGTCAAACCCTAATTTATTAAATGGAATATCTTGACATTCCCACCACTCTATATTGTTGAAACAGCAATGTATGTTAAAACTGCCCTACTTTTGAAAAGCGTACTTGGAATGGCAGCCATTTAGAAACTCCATGACCCTCATTTATTTAAAAAGGCGTTGTTTAAATTTCTAGCTGCCGAAGCATACTATTCCATACAAGAATATTTAAATGATCCTAACATAACATAAGCAAATGATAGCATAGTTAACGATTTCATATTTAGTTTGTAAGTATGCATGCTGCATGCTATGTTGTGGCCATTTTTATGCCTTAACAAGCAAGACAGTGATACAATCCATAAACTAAAACACCGATGTACAAACCTATGTCTAACAAATAAAATATTTTGTATTTGTAAACCCCTGTGATCGATTGATGTTAGATAGAGCCACGTGATATCAACTTATCTTTAGGTAGCTTTAGGTAAAAATTAAAAATGCATCTTTTCGAGTATTACTGGCGCAAATGGCTTTAAATTTGAAACGAAATGACTATCCCCCATAGCAATCACAGGCACCTAACCAGGCAGCCCGCCGCAGTCGGTTACGTGTCTCTTACGCGAGGTTATGCTCCTACTGGCCACGAACCAAAATCATAAATAATATAGATACTCATGCACCAATCATCGAGTTTGCATGGCATGGCAACTGTTATCATTCGCTTTCGGCTGATAAGAAGATTACAGCATTGTACGGGTAGAGCGTGAATAAATAAGCTATTTATGATATTAATACTAGTGGTTCTGTGCGCTGCAGAAATCAGAAGCAAGTATAAAAAAAAACGAAAATTGAATCAGATCAATTAGTAATAAATGTAAGTAAAAGCAACCTTAGACAAAGTATAGGTACCAAAGCTAGCTATTTTCAAATCACCTTATTTTGTCAATGTGCATGGGAAAAGAAACGTCAGATATCTTCTTCCTTATATAATAAACTAACTACCTAAAGAACTACAGCATAAATACGTAAATAGCTTAAAATCGATACCTAGTATCAAAAGATATCTGACGTTATCTGAACCTAATAACGAACGTAGTCAAGTAAATTAATGTACCATAGCGAACTAATACATCAGCATATAAAGTCCAGAGGTTTCCGCTTGTGAAAAAAATGTATACCAAAATGTACTAAGTACTCTACAGATATTGGTCAATAAATAAAAAATCGTCAATAAAATTCTATATAGTTATTGAACCTGCTCACAAAATTTCACGAGAATCATCCGAGAAATGCGAGTTGTAGAGGAGAACAGCCGAACATACAAAAAAATTTTTGCCCAAGCTGAAACGGTTGCAGTTCCTGCGTCGCGCAAGTTTGTAACAAAATGCACCGTTAGATGGCCCCGTACCCATGACGGTATCTTCTAATATGTCATATGAAAGTTTGTAGAGACGGAACCCACGGTGCGCGAGCCAGACTTGCACTTGGCCGGTTTCAAAATATCTGACATGATATTACAAGTCGTCAGAATGTTTTCAGGTGAACTTCTGTTCAAGCTCCCGTTGATGTCTTTTGTGTGGACGAATGAAAACCGGATTTTTAACATGATTTTCGAACTCTATTATTATATTTTTGTATTTTTTTTTATTGAATTCATTAAGCCATGAATGATTTCATGAAATGTAAACATAAATAATCTTATAATGTATGTGAATACAGGGATAGAATTACATAAACAAATCCAATATCAAACAAAAAATTGCTTCTGATATCCATATCTAGTACTTACAAATAAACATAAAATCATGCCTGTATTCCCAAATGAGGTAGGGAGAGAATACAAAAAATATTTTTCAGTACCTATATTTTCGGTGCCACATCTGGCAAGTGTAGGTTGAAAGATGGAAAAAAAACTTAAATGTAAGCAGGTAAGACTCAGAATAAGAAACGTTGAATGACACACATTTTATGCGTAATTAAAGTTTGATTAACCATTAGCTTCGCAGGCGACTGACTGAGAGATGGGTCAAAATATATATTGTTCAGTTTTAGTATTGTTTTACTTAGACAATAATCGACAAGTTCCAAAAACAACCGTCTAAAATACAGAAATAGGATATAAAGTAATCAAAAATTTTTTTTATGGTCAGTAATTAATAATCATTCATCTTTTCCTTAATTATTAATCAACAACACATAAAAAAACCTTCTCAAAAACGTAATTAATGTTAGGTAATAATAAGAGATCAATTGTCTTTTTTAAGAAATTGGGTGTAGGTACCTAGATTATCATGGACCTATCCCCAAAATTGGCTCAGTTCCGGAATAGAATAAATCTCACGTCGTCCATTTTTTTTGGGGATTTATGCATCCTAGTACTTTTTTCCAATCATAATGGATTTCATCCTTCGGTTTTGGCCTCTTCCAGCTCTTCAGGGATCTTTTCATAGATTATATATTTGCTTATATAGTTATATACTATGCTCCAGGATCACAGTTACCCCAACACGTGGTGCAAAGTAGGTACTTGAAAAATAATTTGAGGTTAAGCCTCGAAAGAGTTTGAAACTACTAGAAATACTGTAAACAATGAGTAGCCTATTATATACAAGAACCGTCGTATTTTTGTATAAGTTCAATTTGGTTGGCCATAACTATGTTATTATTCATTTTTTAATAAACTTGATGCTTATAATAGGTTAAGCAAGCAATAGGTGCAATTTTGCCTTTACAAGTCGAATCAGCTTACAATTCTAGAATAAAAATACAGAATTTTGATACTTAGATCTCGATCACCTCTGCATTTTTAGAAAATATAATCGACACATAGTTTCGTAAATTTAAAAAAGGTTGGCAATATATGAAATGGGGATATTCCGGCATATGACGGTTTTGACCAATTCATACCAGACGGCTTTTTCCCACTTGGGAGTTGAGTAATTATACATTTTTAACAACCTGTAGTTTCACAACACGTAACGATAATGTAAAATGGATCAAACTACCAATAAGCCTGATTAACGAACAATATAATAAACATACTTACTAAACCGTAATCCGCATTTTCTGATCGCAATTTAAAAAAAAGGAGCAACGCTCCGAACTCGTGTTTCGCCTTCGGATCTCAATGAAACTTTCAAGGCTATTTTATTGCATGTGCTGCCTACATAGCGCCAACTGTTTTTGACTGTTGGCAGCAAATACAGTCGGTGCTTTATCGATCGAGTCGGCTAGTGCGTATTGTGGTTAGAATTGCCGCAAAAGCCGTTGTACGGAAATACCCCGCAGACGGAATTGGCCGCACTGACCTTACATCAAAACATCTCTACCGCGAATCGACGACAAATTGCTGAGATGGAAGTAGCTTTTTCTCATAATATTTTTTTAACAAATACTCGTAGCGGCACTGTGCGCCGTTTGACAGAAAAGAAAATGGCGGAACGAAACTTTGACATTCAGTGTTGCCACTTGATTGTCCAGTGTAACAAATGAGTTCAGAAATTTTGCTGTACTAACCATAGACATCGACTTATAAGGGCATGAAACTAAATACAAAATTGGAGCACATTTACCTAGTGGGGAGAAAAGTATGCACGTTTTACGGTATTGGTACAAGTTGACTCAAAAAACAACATTGGGCTACTTTCTTGAATCAACTACTACTTGACAGAATTCCAACTATCTTGTGTAGTTTAGGAGTTGTTAAGACCACCTTCTGTCGCCATCATCAGATCAGCTCGGTGGTACTGTTACCGTAATATTGCGTTGTCACAAAATTTATCTTT
Source organism: Epinotia brunnichana (assembly GCA_963854355.1). Taxonomy (NCBI): domain Eukaryota; kingdom Metazoa; phylum Arthropoda; class Insecta; order Lepidoptera; family Tortricidae; genus Epinotia; species Epinotia brunnichana. The sequence goes on from OY977956.1 coordinate 10,952,178, forward strand.
TTTTTTATTAAAAAAAAAAACAATTACATTTTTCAACTTTCATATAACTCGCCAAACTGTGACTGTGAATGAAAAAAACGCTAAGTATGTCTAATTTCAGCGCAATCAGACACCGGCATGTGGCCTAAAAAATGGGTTGCTATTAGAAAGAATACTTATGTATAAACAGTACAAGTTAAATAAAAGCTTGCAATAAGTCATTTTTGGTACAAGCGTTTATTGCCGACTGTACTTTTCTGAATGCCATCATCAACTACTCATTGAGACGATTCTAACGAGCCCAAATTCGATGGGGTTGTGTCGTTTTATTGCGGAGTTACTATAGCCACCTTCCAGTTCCAGCATCAGGCCCCGTAACATGGATGGGCCTTATCACGCGATAAGTGACATGATAGAGCATCCGTCCCTGGCTGACACCGTTCGATAGACCGAGACGACACTGTTATCTTGTCACTTATCGCGTGATAAGGCCATCCATGCTACGGGGCCTGATCAGCTCCATGTCATCATAATATTGTATTGTCATGCGCTATACATAGGAAAGTGGGTGAAATTTCAATTACTAAATTTGACCCAAGAAAAAAACAAAAATAAAAGCATGTACTTACACAAATTCGTAGAGTCTACCTGCATGTAACAATAAAAACAATGCCATCATTTTTCAAATTCAATATCCTAAAAAGTTTGCCATTATATTTTGCAAACTATGGCCTATAAATCAAAATCGCTTGAACAGTGACTTTTGCGTTTTATTTTCAGAATCCTTAGAATATTTAGGTACCTACTACCTACCAAGGAAGCTACGCTGTCATCACACCACTAAAAGGTCCAAAATCGTGATCTGCAAGAACGAATAAAAAAAGTACATTAATAGCACTATAATACAACTAATAAAAAAAAATCGCTATGGCCTGTCCGCGTCATTTTTCAAATGCAATCCTATCCTCGAAACGCCGTTCCATTTTCAAAACAATCCCTTGGAAATCAATATCACGCTGACCGTCGAATATGCAGGAAACTAGACCGTCATTGTACCCATTAGAAAATCAAAAAAAAAATCTGTAAAACCCAATTTTAAATGAATAAAAAATACAAAATTTGTGCTAGAACAAATCCAATATCCTGAAAAAAACCTACATTTTTAACGTAGGTGTCCCTTTAAAATCACCCTGACCGTCGAATGTGCAGAAAGATATGTCTTCATTATCCCGTAAAAAAATATACAATCGTACTCTGCAAGGAACAATTTAAAAAAAAAACTAAATAGTATACGATCGTACTGCACAATAACCAATAAAAAAATGGCAACGGCCAGTCCGCGTCATTTTTCAAATCCAATATCCTGGAAATGCCATTCCATTTTCAAAACCCGCTCTCTCGCGCTCAGTTGTCGGCCCGCCTGCGCCCGCGTCGGTCGCGGCATTAGTTTCCTAAGAAAAATTGTGCCGCGAACGTGTGATGGATTTGTGTGTATGGCTTGTATGTGCGTGATTCTTTACCTGTACTGTGCACCGGGACCGCCTCGTCCGTTATTTTGAAAACGTGAGTACAGTATTTTTTTTAATAATTGGTAATGTAGAGAGAATTAGTTTTTTAGGAAGCAAAGTTTTGCCAAGACAGTGTTACTTGAGCTACTGAATTTAGGTAATTTTTAGCGTGTTAGTTTTAAGTTAATTGAATTTGAGCTGAATTTCGGATAAATGCTTTGGATATTGTTTTAGTAGAGTGCGTTCGTGTTTTGATTGCAAATTAGGTGGAAAAAGGTACTATAAATTGGATTACGAAAAAATTAAATTTTATTTTTTTCTTTGGTGATACGTTAATGGAATAACTAATTAATTTAAAAAAATAAATTTACAGTGTGTTGCGTTGCTATAATGACGATCTAAATATATAAAATACTTTTATTTTAGTTTTAAACTAACTTTTTGTTACAAAGGCATTGGATAAAATGTAAATATCTAAGTACCTAAATGATTGCTATATATTGGCCATTTAAGATATGCATGCTACGAGTATATTTGAATAACGTTTTAAAGTTGATAATTAATTAGAGGGACAAAAAAAATACAACTAATAAATTATTGTAAGATGGCGGGTAATAGCAGCGCTCAAACATAATTTTATTTTTCGAATAAATAACAGAAATACATACATTTTGGTCACCCTATACTACTCAACGTTTTGTCATCCTCCATACGGCGTGGAAAATCGATAGGGTGACCATGATTTACGCTATAAGACTTTTTTTTATCAAAGTTTGAAAAATTTGACTTGTTAAAAATATTATTCATTATAGAGTCGGGATTAGTGATTTCTGATTACATCTCATTACGGGATATCTCGTATTACTAAAGTACATTACTTTAGTAATACGAGATATCCCGTATTACCGTGAGATGTTGTTGCAAAGTCTAAATTAGGTACCAACATTTAATATGAAATAAGAAGTTAAGAAGTAATTATGCCATATCTAGCTACGGAAGAACATATAAAACATACCTACAGCGTATATACAAGTTACAATTAAGGCTGATAAAGACAATTGTACCACTTAAAGTAAAATATAAGCACAAAAACAACTATGATAAACTATTTAAATATTGTAGAATCCTTAATGTATATGATAAAGTTAAAATGTCAGTAATTCTAGAATATAGGCAATGCCTAGGAGGACTGAATAGGTATAGCAGACCACAGAACCTCCGGACACTAACAAATAATAAAACCTTTACGGTACCAATCAGCAAAAACTTTTATGGACAAAGGGTCTGGTCCAGTTATGTGCCTGTTATCTTAAACAGCTTCCCTACAAATATATTGGAAAATGTAATGGATTGTATAAGGGATAAACCGCATAAAGCCAAATATGTAATTAAGAAAGCCATACTGAGTGTAAAAAATAATGTTAATTCTTAACTTAACTAACAATAACTAACAAAAACTTACTAACAATAATTTTAATTTTAATTAAAATGTCAATGATATGATATATAACTAACTAAACTTAGCTAATAATCTTTAAAATTTAAGATTGGGTTAAGTTGTACCTGAATAATTTTTGTTGTCTATCAATTGAAATAAACAGTTCAAATTTAATTTAATTTTTTTTTTAAAGTACCTATTCATCAAGAAAAAATAGGTAAATACGCCTTGATAAAGCATGTTCAGATGTTTTTGGACATTCCTGCACGTTAACAAGATTCTTATAAGAACAAAATTAAACTCACACCTAAGTATATTGTTACAACCAACTAAAACTATGAATAGCTCTGTCCGGAGCCTTCGAGCCGACAGCTGAATGGTGTCAAAAACAATGCAAACAGTTTTTATAAACTTTGACAATACACAGTCCGCCGTCCACATGGAAGTACCAACTTTAACACCGTGTATTGAAGTGCATTTTTGTTTGGGAGCTCTTGTGATTTTTGTGTTCAAAGGAGCTGAAGTATTGTGTAGTTACATGGTATATGCCGGTTATACATAGGTATATAATTTGTTACGAGGTGAAACTCTCAACGCTCCAACGGTGACGGTTTTAGTGGAGCTCGTATTTCGTAACATTCAAGTTAAATGTAAATACATGGGCGCGCTCAACATCGCCAAAACCTGACAAAAAAAAACAAATACGTATTTGGTTTACGCCATTCAAAAATCTATGAAAGTTCTCCATTGTTTGACAAAATATAACACAAAACTATATGACTCAATTCATCACATATAAATTGTGAACCAAATTTTTAGTTGTGTGTATGTCTAGTTTAGCTATTTAACCGTACGCAACAAATAATGCTAACGAAGGCCCAACTTTACCAGTTCTTATTTTGTTTTTCGCTCTACTGCGCTGCTACAATATTTTAGGGATGGCTAAATGTAGGTATTCATTTATACAAGTAAAAATATCTTCTATAGTAACGTGCCCAAACATATCTTGCCACTAAATATATTGCAATTTAAAAAAGAATCGGACCCCGTAAGTTTGATTCCACCAAAAACATTTCACGTGAAGTAATTGCCAAGACTACATCATATTAAAACCAGTAAAAAAAAAACGGATAGCGCTAAGTTTAACTTAACTTACTATAATTAACTATTATTGACTAACTTTGCCTCTGCCAGCCAAACAAATGACTCTGCTATACAACTCTACATCTTGCTACTTGTCTAATGCCTATTCAAACTTCCCCAAATAAAAAAAATATATGATAAAATTACGCGTTTCATATTTTCTGTCATTTGTGCATGTTGGCACGGAACCCTCGGTGCGTGAGTTCGACTGCCACTTGACTAGTTGCTTATTTATTTGAAGGCAGTAGGCCAAGACGGCTAGTCAAACGTTGGGTAGGAATAACGAATGCTCCACTTGCTATGTAGAATATGACATTACACTACCTATAATAAGATTATATTCTATCTAGGTATAATAATGACTGAAAACGGCTCTTAACAATTTTGATGAGATTTGCAATACAACGGTTTACGGGTGAAATATCGGTCTAGGCTGGAAAATGTAGTTTTCTCCCGGGTATTACTGTGACTGTGAGCTGTAGAACTTGCAACCTTTTCTTTAATTTCGGAAAATTGAGTCTACCCAAAAAATCTTTATAATTATTGAACCTACCCACAAAAAATCATGAGAATCATATGAGAAATGCCACCTGTAGACGAAGAATAGAAGCCGGATATACGAAAACATTTTTGCCCAAGCTGAAACGGAGAACCTCTTTCGCTTCGCTCGCTCGTTCAAATAGAATACATAAAAAACATTGGCTGTCTATAAAGTCGGTTTACGGACGATAATTTTACGTGATAACGTCATAAAGCCGAACGCTCGGCTCAGGCGGAACGGGACAATGAGTCATACTTTTTCTTGCGTGCTGCCGGTGCGTTGTTCATCGATTTATAAGACGTTATCACGTCAAAAACGAACATAGTAACTCTTACTTTTATGAACTCGGTTAAACGCCAAACGCATGATTGAATGGCTAACTATACGCACCGGTAACTGTCAATTGATTACGAAAACCTATCAAGTGCCGGCAATTACCGAACATTCTTCTCGTGTAAATATATCAACCAAAGAGCATATAATCACTACAGTCAGCACCTCTTAAACCTGATATTGGCAAATCCACCTTGCTAAAACAGCAAGGAGTAAAAGCCATCTAAAAAAAAAAATGTGTAAAAATGTATATAATATACTTGTATTTTCGCTAAAACCAAGATGAACAGACTGGCTCCACCAACTTTTTACGACCAAAGACCTGTGGGGACATTTTTTCAACAACATAAATATTTATCTAATAAGCTACTTCATTAGCGTGTTACCTGTCAAAAGAAGAAGGCCCTGAGTGGATATGGAACAGGTGCACGCTTAATACATTTTTAAATTTGCCGCATAATAGGTAAATTTCATAACCGGCTGTAGCAGTCAGTACCAAAAGGTCTTACGCGCCTAAGGAATTGTTAGTCCACTTGTGACCTTTATTACCTTAGCATGAGACGACGACGTGCGATATAAATATTTTCGCAAACACTCGTCTAGTGATACGGATTACGTAATGATTTGGTAGGTATTTTAAAATGGGTTTGAATTTGGAATTACGTTGATTTTTGACGTCACGACTGATGACTGTTGAAGATGGTATGAATTAGTTTTTTTCTATTTCTGTGGAATGTCCATGTACTTCTTCCATAACGATAATTTACTTTCAAAATCCGGCCAACTGCGAGTCGGACTCGCGCACGATGGGTTCCGTACCATTATCTATAAAAACGGCAAAAAAAATCACGTTCGTTGTATGGGAGCCCCTTTAAATATATTTTTTATTCTGTTTTTTAGAATTTGTTGTTATAGCAGCAACAGAAGTACATCATCTGTGAAATTTTCAACTGTCTAACTGTCACGGTTCATGAGATACAGCCTGGTGACAGACGGACTGCGGAGTTTTAGTAATAGGGTCCTGGTTTACCCTTTGGGTACGGAACCCTAAAAAGAAGTTTAGACCGACTTTAATTGAGTACTTCGCTAAGTCACATAGGTAAATGAAAATTTCCTCATTTCCTCCTTCCGATTCTTCCGATTTATACACGGTGATTATTACTTACAGAAAAAACCCAAGTCGCAAACGCCGTCGATTCCTCAAGGATCTGTTTTCACTTCATTGGTTGCTACTTCAACGGAATCATGTCAACGGAATCTTTAACGTACTTTACATCTTTGAGGAGTTCCATAACCCATCTGTGGTCTTCATCAATAGTTCCAACTACTTCTTCAAAATTGCGATTTCCGAGGGATTTTTTTTCTATTATAACACGAGTTAAAATAAAGAAAAATATCGAAATCCCTACAGCGCAGCGTGCCTATAAAATTTGAGGATTGCCCTCAATTTCCCTGGGATCACATCGTCAGACCCTGACTTGGTGACAATGGGACCACCTCAGGAGTATACTCTTTTGAATAAAAAAAGATATGGACCTTGAAAATTTAGAAAAAAATAGCATTTTTTTATTATTATCCAAGAGTAAATTTCACGGAACAGTAAATAGCTGGCATAACTTACAATATGCAGCTTACTAACTTTTTACCAGGGACTAGTCGAAATTACCGATGACTGATGCAAGTTTTGTAATATTGGTAAGTTTCATTTTTAATTACTATTATTGTGTTTTATTGACTTTTTTAGTGTCTGCAATAAACTGATTTTATTTTATTTTATATACTTACACTAGTATATAATGGTGAAATATTATTTGTAATCGGATAAGTAGTTCTGGAGATTACCCCCTACATACAGACTTACAAACTGACATCTCACAGACTTCTAGTAATAAATAAAAGTAGGTATTGGCAGGTGTTCATAATTAAATCGGCCAATAAAGTGTTTCGATTTAGCAACACATAAAAGAAATATCTGGTTATTTGAATATTTATGAGAATTACACATAATATAGTTCAGTAATCTATGTTTATTGGTAATTTGGAAGCTTATATATTATTAATTTAATTAATCAAACGCCATCATGTGATTTTTACACATTTAATTATAATATGTGTTTGTTAATATGAAGAGAAAAGAAGTGAATGATGATATGACGGCTGACAGAGAAGTATGGAAGAAAAAGACATGCTGCGCCGACCCCAAGTAAATGGGATAAGGGCAAGGAAATGATGAATTATAATATGTGTTTGTGTACAGACAGCATCAAATAGTTAGTAGCAGCCAAGGTAGCCAAATAGTTAGTAGCAGCCAAGGTAGCCAAATAGTTAGTAGCAGCCAAGGCAGCCAAATAGTTAGTAGCAGCCAAGGTAGCCAAGTATATTGCAACTCCGCTTCGCTCGTTCGGTCAATCAACCGAAGGAGTAGGTACCCGAACTAGATTTTCTCAAGAACTGTTTAGACTGGGATCCCATTGAAAACCAGTTAGTTATACGCGGCGCACGTGCGGAACACGTGACGCTAACTTTATTGTATTTTTGCGATGCGTGTCTGTGTGTGTGTGCTGTGCTGTGTGGCCAATCGGACGCTTGTAAGGATTTGTTTTAGTGCTTTAAGTTGTACATTATATCTTCTGTAGACACTTTCGTGCGCCCACATATTATTTTCTCAGTTTTAAATCCGCATGTAAAGGAGTTAATAAAAAAATTGGTTGTCTATAAAGTCGGTTTACGGACGATAATTTTACGTGATAACGTCATAAAGCCGAACGGTCGGCTCAGGCGGAACGGGGCCATGAGTCATACCTACTTTTTCGTGCGTGCTGCCGGTGTTCATCGATTTATAAGACGTTATCACGTCAACAAGTGTCCCAGAAATTGATCGGGGTCTCAGGCGATCTCAGGGCGGGTTCATACTTCACCCAAAGCAGGGGCGGTTCACTCTGTGATTCCGTCGCGCCGCTATGCCGGCCGGCCGCCATTTGGCGGCCCATTAGTAGCTGCCGCGCGTTGGTACGGGACGCTCGCACGGGTTGCAGCGCGTTGCATGCGATAGAAAGGGATGGCCACATTTAGGCACGTTTGGCGTACCTAAACAGGGAATTTGTTAGAGAACCTTCTGTACGTAGTACTATTACTTATTCTGTGCCCAAAGGCTGAGCCTGGGCATCCAACAGGGAAACGCTGCGAACGTCTTTGGAACGATGCCCCGGGCTACTGGCGTGCCGGCGGAAAATTTCCTATATAGCGAAATGTTTCTGCAATTTAACATAGGAAAAATTCGGAATTTTTCCTCATTTTTGTATGGGAGTTGAAACTTTCCATTTCCAACATGGAAATTTACGTATACTGAGAAGCATAAAACTGTAACTCTTATAACATAGTATATAATTCTTTTTTTTTTAATTCATACCATTATAGTCCTAGTATACAATTGCTTATCCTAACTTAGTCAGTTAAATCTTCTTGTGAAACTTTCTAGAAATTTCCGAGAACTTTTCCAACTTTTTGGAAACTTTCCGCAACTTGCACATCACTACCCCGGGCAACATTGGGATGTGTCAAGGGCGGGCAATTTTGTTTGTGATAATTTTTTGTTTTGTTTGTTTTAAGTACCTACCTCAGCATTCAATCCGTATCGGTTATGTAAACGATAGTTCTAATTAGTTATGTATTTATTTGAATATTGATGACAGACCCCGGTTCGTCTACACTACGTTAAAACAACCGGCCAGTGCGAAACCTGACTGACGAGTAACGACCTTTGACCTTATAGCCATAAAGGTTATTTTCGCATGTCTTCACCAATACTTACATTATATTGGGAAATGATCCGGGCTCCTAATATAGATACTACTGATATTTTCTATTATATTTCTAACTAGCGACCCGTCCCGGCTTTGCAAGGGTATGTATTATACATATAAACCTTCCTCTTGAATCACTCTATCTGTAAAAAATCGGCCAAGAGCAGAGCGTGTCGGGCCACGCTCAGTGTAGGGGGTCAGTAGGTGATTGATATACATATAAGTACCAAGTTTCAGTTTTCTAGTGCTAACGGTTACTGAGATTATCCGCGGACGGACGGACAGACAAAGCGAAATTATAAGGGTTCCTAGTCGACTACGGAACCCTAAAAAAACCGCATCAAAATCCGTTGCGTAGTTTTAAAGATCTAAGCATACATAGGTACAGACAGACAGCTGGAAGCGACTTTGTTTTATACTATGTATGTAGTGATGTGGAAAAGTACTTAACAGTTAAGTTATGTTGCGATTTCTATAGAAGTTGTGCACGTGAACGAAAATTAATTAAACGAGCGAGCGAAGCGAACGAAATTCTCCGTTTCAGATGGTTTCAGCTTGGGCAAAAATGCTTTCCTATGTCTTCTCCTCTACAGGTCGCATTTCTCAATCAATTCTCGTGAAATTTTGTGAGCAAGTTCAGTAATTAGATAGATTTTTTTGTCGATTAATAAAAAGAAGTGCGAGTCAGACTCGCCCACCGAGTGATCCGTACAAAATTACAAATGTATAGTTTTCAGATTGTTCCCCATACTTGTAGTATAAGAGGATATTACGCTAAATTTCAGGTAATCTAGGTCAACTGAAAGTACTGTATAAATTTTGATTCCCTTGATTGACGAAATATTATTTTTTTGCGGCATAAACGGCCGTTTTTTTTACGTTTTTAACTTAGATGTTTGATTGTTTTACAGCTTCAAGGATCTGTAGACCTGAGTGTATGGTTTTAATTTCAACTCGATAACGCCACTCGTTCCTGACATAAAGGTTCTTGACAGACAGACATACAGACGGACACCAAAGTGATCCTATAAGGGTTCCATTTTTTCCATTTGAGGTATGGAAACCGAACCCTAAAAAGGTTTATCTATCCAAATATCATAAACCCTCCATGATGCGTTCAAGAACCGCACATTATGACCACCATAAAAATAGACTGTTTTGTTAGAACATATTTCTTATCTGTGAAAATGTTATTATTGCTGAATAATAACATCGATTTCGATAATATTATTTCATTCAAATTTCGAACGTCTCTGAAAAACAAAGAAATTTGATTTAATCTCTATTCTAATATCAGTCGAGATGACGTTTAGTTCGAAATGAATTGTCAATTTGCATACAAATTTGTCAAATGTCGCACGTAAGTAAGATATCGAACGATATGATAGTCGGATCAGTTGGATCTGACTCTAGTTTGTCTATGAATTTAAAAAAAACCATGACAGATGCCGGTCATAATTAGCGGCTCCTGAATGCATCATGGAGGCTTATGATATGTGGAAAGATAAAGTAGTGTATGTAACTGTACATAATTAGGCATTCAAACACTCGTGTGATCTTATTATGAAACTCGCCTTCGGCTCGTTTCATAAACCCACACTCGTCTTTGATGCCCTTCATTATGTACAGTCACATACATTACTATTACAGCTCACGGAACCACTAGTGGTGCATATTATGGGAAGAAAAAAAAACAGTGTCAGTTTTCAGTGGTCAGTCATTAGGGATTTACTCAATCATTACATACTCAGTTCCGAGAAAGCTCATTAAAACTTTTAAAAATATAAGCATGAGGCGAATCTTCATTATATTCACAATATATTGATATTGTAATCGAAAGTAGGATTACAAAGATGCTCTCATAACTGCATCCGGCTTGCACTTTTACTAAAACCGCAATTTATGTAACATACAATTCCGTAAAGTGACGTGTAATGTTTCTTACACCAACATAATGTGTCTAAATACAGATACAATAAACTCACGCCTATATTCCCGAAAGTGGTAGGCAGAGCACTTTATGTTCAATGCCACTTATAGCAAATGCAGGTAGCTAGCCTAGCCCATCCCCACAAAACGTGTTAACCCTATTCCCATATTCGACTGTTACCACGGGAAGAGAGGGGGAGTAGATACCTATACTTTTCTAAGCCACACGCCACACAGGGGTATATCAATTTGAATTTAATGTACTATCGACAAAATTGAACCCTGACCCAGCATGGAACCTTGTTACAATTAACTGACGTATTAAGGGGATCCCATACGCCAATGACCTTCGGTCTGAATCCCTTAGTTTTCTAATGTTTTTTGTAGCTTATCATATTAACAACAACAGTTTTAAGCAATATAGTATCCCATATTTACTTCAAACATCACTGTCTTCGAGATATTTGGCATCAAAGTTGAACAATTTTAGACCAAAAAACAGGTTTTCTGGCCATAACTTTTGTGTTAATTAATTTAAAATCAAAACCCTACACACGTTTATAGAGATATCAGAGACGAACCCAAATATGTAGATTTCGTATATGTTAGATCTTTCACAGCAATCTTATAACAAAAAAGGTGTTTTTTTAGATAATGTTTTAAAAAATCATATAAACTTTTCATTTCTTTCACAATGTGGTACACCAAAATGGAGATTAAAGAATGAAGAATCGAAAGCCCTTTGCCTTATAATTCTATCTGTAGTGCAAAAGTATTTGTATCGATTCAAAACTAGTCAAAAATCGATGAAAACCTCGGGTAGCCCCTTAACGTCATATGATCGTGCATATTTATGTTCGTTAGTTGTAACAAGGTTCTATGGTGGGTTATGATTCAGTTGGTTCGATTGTACCTATCTATATGTATCTGTATGTACCTATCTATCTATCGAAAATTAGCGAAAATGTGTGACCGTAAAACGGTTCTAACAGCGTATCACAGTTTTGTAGCCTCAACTTTGCGTTATGGGATAATTTTTTGGGGAAACTCTACACACAGAAATATTATATTTAGAGCTCAGAAGCGATGTATTAGGGCCATCGCTGGTCTGACTCCCTCACAAAGCTGCCAACCACATTTTAAATCTTTGAATGTTGCGTTTATGTTAAAAGCAATCGCAATCTGTTTGACATGAAAATGGTGACGAGACCAAATCTTCGATACAGGATGCCTGAAATATGCATTGTTAAATCCAGAACGGGTCTGATGCAAAATAATATTTTAGTTATGGCTCCAAAATTGTTTAACAAACTACCTGAGGATTGGCAAAATGCAACATTAAACAATTTCAAACGAAAGCTTTTTAACTTTTTATCTGACAAGTGTTATTATAGTATTTTAGACTATCTTAATGATAATAGCTTGCCTAAATAAATAAATAATTACTGCCACTATATATGACATCGACATCTTAATTTTCAATTTTCAAATTATAGTGTTGCTCCGTTTAAGCTAATTAACGTTTATCTCATACGAGTATTTACTTGACTTTGTAATTTTATGTTCGTATGCCTAATGGGCTCATCATGGTCTTCGTACTGTAAACATTTTTTCATCACACTTGCTCATAAATGGTGTTATTCCTTGCCTGTATACAGAAGGACAATGGCCTAAATTGTTCCCGCGGGAAATAATGGTCCCAAGGGAGTAATGAGCTTGTGTGTGATCTGATTGGTTAAGCAAATCTGGACGGCAAGAATTCTGCTCTGTGATTGGTTGGAAAATAAAATCGAGCAGGCCATGCCCTGCAAGAATCACATGCTCCATGCTCTGTGATTGGTTGAAATATTGAAGCTCCGCCCTCCACTCGCACTGATCTACAAGTGAAGTTGTCAATTTCGTCAACATTTGCTTGATGCGCTTGTATAAAACATAGGTTTTTCTGTCTTTTGTGGTTATTTATTTCCTCGCAAACGTGATGAAAAACATTGTGTATAACACGAGCGTAAGAATATTGCAAACTCGAGTCATCAAAAGCCCTCCGCCTTACGGCGTCGGGCTCCTGATTGACTCTCGTTTGCAATATTCCTCATACGCCCCTTGCTAAACAATGTACTATAACAACTGTATTATCTTTACCTGTGATGACGAAATAAACGTATTTTATTTTATTTATTTGTATTTATACTTGAGATTATTTGAGTTGGCTGAATTGCTTCAAAGTAGTCATTGAAAAAGGAACTCTATCATGCAAGCTCGAAGATTCCTATTCCAACGACAGTTTTATAAGAAGCCAGCCACCTTAAATAGTCTCAACTAAGTATATGATATATGACACGCCCGCTTTTAAGCACGCCGATCGATGTGTCGGAGCACAAGAAACACATTAGGATCAACTTATCATTATCACATACAAAAACCTGTCACGTACAACTAACTTGTCATGAACAAAATTGAGCTACATATGAACAGAATTAGTCTAAATATAAGTAAACGCTCGGCTACCCTCTCGTTTCCCAACGCACGTCACTGTCGGCCGGCGGTTGCGCACTTCCAACGCTCTAGTGCGCGCGCAACTCGTGTTTTTACACCGACTCTAACCTGGATTTGCACATTTTTAGGGTTCCGTTCTCGAAAGGAAACAACGGAACCCTTTAAGATCACTCTGCTGTCATCGTCCTTGTTTCAACGTTGTTACATTTGCACACTTTTAGGGATCTTTACCAAATAAAACGGAACCGCGTCGCGGCGACGCGACTGCAATTTCAGTATCTACAACAGGCGACTTGATGTATGAAAATTGCAGTCGCGTCGCTAATCGCTCTCCAGTGTGTCCCCGGCCTTATTTGATTAGGTATGCCTCTGTATCTTTGCGTTATACGTTCCTAAACGAGCCTGAGGTCCAAGAATTAGGGTGAATATGAATATTGACCAGAGATTTGCGGAGCTATGTTTTAATATGTTTGACAGCTACCTTTCAAGCATCATCATCCTCCTAGCGTTATTCCCGGTTGTGTCCCTAAAGGGGCCCGGGGTCCGCTTTGACACCTAATCCCAAGATTTGGCATAGGCACTAGTTTTACGAAAGCGACTGCCATCTGACCTTCCAACCCAGAGGGAAAACTAGACCTTATTGGGATTAGACCGGTTTCCTCACGAAGTTTTCCTTCACCGAAAAGCTAACGGTAAATATTCAGTACATACTCGTAAGCTAGCTGTCAAGCATGCGTGGTGTTAAATGATATATAGGAGACTGTCGGAAACGATGGCCTTTCTGACCTTCCAACGGTAAAAAACGGATTGTCACTGGTAAGAATACCTACTAGATACGGAACCCGGATACAAAACGAACTGGCTCTTGACCAATTATTAGTTATTTACCTTATTAAAATGTTAAAAGTTGCCCATTACGTTCATTTATACCTGCAAAGGCTTGGCCGGGAGAGATTGTGACTCTACTGCAATTTTAAATTGATGTGAAAACAATAAAACCTAAATACAGGGGCACTATACGGCATTTTCCTGTTATCGTGGATACAGGGTTCCTTAGCAACAATTGTCCCTACATCCAGCACTATTACTTTGCGCAAAAATCAAACTCTGATTTTTAAACAGATTTTAACCCCCGACGGAAAAAGAGGGGTGTTATAAGTTTGACGTATATGTGTGTCTGTGTGTGTGTCTGTCTGTGGCATCGTAGCTCCTAAACGAATGGACCGATTTGAATGCGGTTTTTTTATCCGAAAGCTGACGTGATCGAGATGGTTCTTAGCTACGTTTAACCAAAATCAGTTCAGCCGTTTTTGAGATATTGAACTTTGAAATGAAAATGTCGGGGGTTTTTTAACTTTTCTAAGTTGTAGGTTGTAGTTATTAGTTTGAGATTTTTCCCTTGAATAATACATCCTGTATAATCCATCTTTTTTATCGACGGTAAAAAATACTCAAAATGTCTAGCTCTATATACAGACTATTAGTTGCACTGGTTATCAATCATGTAGTATATATTAAAGCCAGGTATGGTTGCTAGGTGTCGATCATCTGGAGGTACAAAATTTTTTTTTGGGGATCTTTCAAATGAAAACATATTAATTTAGTATTAGGGCGAGTAAACACCAGAGTAAGAATAGGAAGAGCTAGAGCGAGGCCAGCAATGCAATTGGTGGTTTTTTTTTCCTCTCACTTTATTTATTTATGTGTTGATGTTGAACTTAAGGCGATGTGAGCTCCAAAAACTGATTTTTAAAAAATCGTAGCTCTGGTTTGGATTATAATACGGCTGCCTTAAATTTAATTAACAATCTTGAGGCTTTTCTCGAGGGAAATCAGCTATTCGAATCCTAAGTTTTTGACTTTCACTCGATAGAAAAAAATCACGAACATAGATCTAAAAAACACTTAAAAAAATCATAACAAATTATGCACAACAGCTAAACATATTAAAATTGGTTCTAAAAATCGGCAATGTCATGTTTGAGGGAAATCAGCTATTACTTTTTTATTTATTAAACCGCACAAAAAATAAAAATTAAAAAACATGATTGCCGCGCTTCCAAACACGCACTTCCATCTCGCTCACGCTTATGCTCAGTGAGAGGGAGAGAAGACCACGAACCTACGTCCCCTTAAGGTAAGCGACTGCATCCGTCGAGAGATTCTTCAAAATAGCCTTTTTCCCGCTAAATTTGGTGATATACTCGAAGATAATATATTATGCTGAGCCAGCGCCTATTCATATTCATATTCAATTTATTCATAAAACCGGCTTACATGTCATTTAGTTAAGTAAAAAGTTAAAAATTAAAATAAGACATTATTTAAAATAAAATTCTCAGCCACGACAAATGCTTATTTTCATTTAGTCCAATATAAAATAACTATCTAGTCTTAAGTCGCATGCTTTTTTCTTTTGTATATTTTTTTTGTCACTACAACTTTTACTGTTAATTTTGTACCTATCATGTTAATACCATGTATGTTGTGGATTTGACTAAAGGGTTTATCTATATATCTATGGTGTACTGTCTGATCTGGGCATCCGCACTGGCTGCACTGCTCCGCTGTCTCACACAGCATCCAGCATCCATACATCCAGTATCATCAATTCATCAGTCACCCTTATACGAAAATAGACCGACTGACTCATTTACCAAATCAAAACGATATTAGCTAAATCTGAGAGAACTGGAACTATCAAGGAAGTCATGCATCACTCATTATCATTAGCACGTGCTGATGCGACATTTAATTATCTAATTAATATTTATGTGGAGCAATATATTTGATCTGATGACTCGGTGATGAGTCACGTATTGTGTAGGTACGACATAAGTTGCTAGAATCGTATTCTTAGCTATTATAGATCTATCTAGACTTTTATGCCCTTGTTTACAAAAATCTATTAAACCTATTTTAATTAACATGCCCTTATCACAGATTATATAATATTCACCTTATCTTTCACTTTGACAGTTAAGTTCGTGAGAAAGGGACCAAGCACATAAGTTAACAGAGGTTTTTATTAAAGTTTTATGAATAAGGGAGTTAGGTTTTCGTTTTTTCGACAGTTTTCCTCGATATTAGTTTTATTTCATTAGAGCGTTATGAAATGGCCGCCTTACCTACCTTACATTACCATACCTTAGTTGACAGATAAGTATGTAATTCCACTTACTTATATATTTTACCTCATACAAAATCTCACCGGAGGAAACGTTAATAAAACTTCACAAACATTTGTCTTAAAGACACACCTCCGAAGAGTGTTGTATCTCGACTTCTGGCGCAGAAGACATAAGCGTGTCTATTCCAAGTGGGCGTGGATTACACGAATCTATCCCCTTAAAGCCTTGTTCGGACTAGGCTAATATTTCTCTTTTTTTTTGGCTTTCTGGCCAACTGTGTCGGCTCAATTTTGCCATAGGCTAATATTTTAGTGCGAGTCCATACAAAAGGTATACTCGCACTTGCAATAAATGTATAAACTCGCACTAAACTACTAGCCTAGTCCGAACAAGGCTTAAGACCAAGCGCTTCCCATTATTCCACTCCGCTACCGAGGTCTTGCCCGAATTAAACGTCTTATTTCAAAATAATAAGAAGCGTATCGTCATAAATTGCAGTAAAAGTCATGAACTTTGCAACAGTTTTCGCCCACAACGATAATAAAGCATCTTGCGCGATCGTGATCATTACGAAAGTAAAGGGCATTGTCACATAAAACTTGTAGCAGAAGTTTGACAAGACTTCTTCCGATTTTTTTTACTTTTCACGTGACGTGCCGGCCGATATCTTATTTATCAGATACAAGTATTCCTTCTATAATTTCAGAAATTCACAAGCTTAAGAAATGATCTATTAAAAAAAACATTCTCTATTGATTGAAGATTAAAATGTTCGCAATTTTACTTAGTGGAGAGCGAATCTGTTATTGTGTGTAGATTTTTTGTAACATAATATTGTATTGACACGGTGACCTGTGTCGGCATACTTACGCAACGCAACAACTTCTCCAGACAAAACATTAAGCCTGAACTTCGGCACCCAGAAGTCACTCGGGGTCCTTGGTGCAAAATTGTATAACTTGCTACCAGAGGAGATAAAACTATCAAAAACTGAATAAATGTTCGACAACAAACTTAAAACTATGTTAAACAACATAGCATGCTACAGCGTTGACGAGTTTGTTGAGACGTGCACTGGCCCTAAGTATTAGGAGCACCTACATAACCTTACAGTTAAGGCATCACTATTTAGTAACTAATATTTTTGAATTGAATCTTCCTGTATCACTCAAAAATGTAAAGCTATATACGACCTTATTTGACATCCGATGTAATTAATAAATAATACTACTTATGTACATACCTGACTTGTAAAACATTGACTTTTATGAATAAATATCTTGTATCTTGTACATAATGACAATTCAGAAAATAATATTTGATGAATACCTAGTCACACAGAAATTGAAATTTCAAGTCTATTCAGCCAGAAAAAAACACAATTAGCAGCCTGCTGTGTTTTCGACACTCGTTTGACACGGTTTTTGCATACATTAGGAAGACTAGCTTCTGTCACTAAGATTTCTGCGGCACTGCGGTTTCGTCAAAGTCATTACGGTGACTTTAACACTTGAGACGATGATACTAATGACCTGCTTCACCTGCTATTATTACTTTACATTAAAATGACGTATACGTCCACTATTTTCTATGAATTCACGACGTTGGAAGCTAATAAGGATGATCAGTGTACGATTTATAAAAAGGTCGGTAAAACCAGTTTTTATATAGGCTATTACATTGTCGTTATTCGTCATTGGGACATCGAAAGGCTCAAATTCTATAAAAGTGGCTCTATCTGTAGAAGAAACGGTGTGCTCTCAGTATTATGGGTACCAATCACTATTGTTTACCCTACATATAAAAATGCCAGTGTCGTTGTCGTCACACCACACAAGTATGCGGTAACTGGACGATATTGGTCCACTAATTAACATACACGATTGCCTCAAACACGACTCTTAATCTGGTAGATTTAAGGGCCTGCTCTATAACTTATGGAGCAGATACTTGAAGGTTCTATCGAGAAATTTTAAATATGCGCGCGAAGGCTGTTCTGTGCTTCTGAAATTAGTATAATATTCATTAAAATACTATATCATTCGAATTAAAAATTTACAGTTTTTGACGTGATAATGTCTTATAAATCGATGAACACCGGCAGCACGCACGAAAAAGTATGACTCATTGTCCTGTTCGGATCGTCCGTAAACTGATTTTATAGACAACCAATTTTTTTTATGAACCAGAAATTATTCAATTTTGCCTTTCGCCAAGTGGCGGCAAGTATAAAGGTGTCTCTCCGTCGCAATCTGACGAGTATAGTTTCTATCACAATGACAAATGACAAACCACGGCCATGTTACGCTCGTGGAAGTGAAGAACAAGTAGACCCCACTAGGGTTACCTTACCATGATTGAAGGTTGACTTGAATTACTTACAATGGAAGCTATAAGTAATTGTGAATTATAATCAAACGAGCGAGCGAAGCGAACGAAGTTCTATGCTTCTGTTTGGACCGAGAATCGTTTGTCTGTCCGTCCGGCGTCTGTCCCTCTGTTCTCCTCTACAGGTCGCATTTCTCGACTGATTCTCGTGAAATTTTGTGAGCAGGTTCGTTAATTATTTAGTTTTTTTTGTCGACACACATTTCCAAAGAAAAAATTATGTTTTTTTTCGCAAGTTCTACAGCTCACAGAGCCAACCAGTTTAGAAGACCGTGATTTAATTGTGTACAGATCTGGCGATAAAATGCAAATAGATGGCAATGAATAACTGCATAATGTGGCAATAATATTGCATTTACCTTTATTAGTAAGTATATACCACCTGCAGCGCATGCATAGAGGTGGAAGTATCTGACGCAAAAATTTGCAAATGTGACAATATTTCACGAAAAGATTCTAAACCGACGAATAGTACAATTGTACTACTACCTATACTTATATAATAAATGTGCCGTTTTTACTGTTTTTCTCAGATTTGTTTTCCCTGTTCAGAATCATGGGCACTCTTAATCCCGATAAATAAAAAAGTGTCCCCAGTTTTTTATCCCAGTATGTGACGTTTTTTTCAAACATATTGTATGGGCAGACCGTTACATAGTGAAATCCTAAAAAAAATATGGAAAATTGGGGACGCTTTTTTCTTTATCGGGATCAAGAGTGCTCATGATTCTGAACCGGAAAAGCCAAAAAATCTAAATTCTGAGAAAAAATGTAAAAGTCGCACATTTTAGTGAAAATACCCTAAATATATTAAGTACTAGCTGTTGCCCGCGACTTCGTCCGCGTAGAACTTTTTATCGTCTTAGAAAATGATTTCTCTCAATACAAAATTTGATCCCTCTTTTAGGGGATAATTTAAAAAAAAGTTGATGTTCATTTTCTAGTTTGTGAACAAACAGTCTAAAACCTAAGTTAAAAATCTCATACTTTAAAAATGCCTTGAAATACTCAAACTTTGAACCAATTTTAACACTCTTAGGGGATGAATTTGGAAAAACTCTGAAATCAGTTTTGTAGTCTTTTAACGTACAGAATAAGACCGAAGTTAAAAATCTCTTACTCACACTTTAAAATTTTATTGCTCGCCATTTAAAATTTGAACCCCCTTTTAAACCCCCTTAGAGGTTGAATTTTTCTAATCGCTGAAAGAACTTTTTTCGTAAACTTTTAAGTCTCTAGCTCAAAAAAAGTGTTGCCCATACAAAGCTTTCTTAACCCCCTTAGGGGTGGAATTTTCTAAAACTTTGAAAGTACTTTATTATTAATTTTAATAAGTAACATTTTGAATAGTTTTAAGTCTAGTAAAAAAAAAAGATTTTCCCACACAACACTGGCTACCCTTCTTAAGGATCTTAAGGATCCCGTTAGGGATGGAGTTTTCTAAAACGCTGAAAGTTCTTTTTTAGTATTCTAATAAGTAATCTTTTTGCAAAGTTTTAAGTCTAACTCAAAAAAAAGTGTTGCCCATGCAAAGCTTGCTCTCCTTTTTAACCCTATTAGGGGTGGAATTTTCTAAAACGATTTGTGTTCTTTTTTTGTATTTTAATAAGTAATCTTTCTACAAAGTTTCAAGTCTCTAACTCAAAAACATAAACTTTCCCTGATAAAAACTTTGCACCCCTTTTTATCCCCCTTAGGGATAGATTTTTTCAAAACGCTGAAAGTTTTTTTTTTGTATTTTTATAAGTAATCTTTCTACAAAGTTTTAAGTGTCTAGCTCAGAAAAAGTGTTCCCCATACAAACCTTGCACCCTTTTTTAACCCCCTTAGGGAATGATTTTTGTAAAACGCCGAATGTAGTATTTTTCATGTTCTAATAAGTAATTTTTCGTCAAAATTTTAAGTCTCTATTAAAAAAAAATATGTTTTTCCCATACAAACTTTGCACCCTATTTTACCCCCTTAGGGGTGAAATTTTCCAAAACGCTGGAAGTATTTTCTTTGTATTTAAATAATCTTTCTACAAAGTTTTAGGACTCTAGCTAAAAAAATAGTTTCCCACATACAAACTTTGCACCCCTATTTTAGCCCCCTATTTTTAGGGGTAAAATTTTCTAAAACGCTGAAAGTACTTAATTTGTAATGTGATGACTAATCTTTCTACAAAGTATTAAGTCTCTATTTAAAAAAAATATTTTTTCCCCCATACAAAATTTGCACCCCTATTTTACCCCCTTAGGGGTAGATTTTTTTAAAACACTGAATCTAGGTACTTTATTTGTATTCTAATGAATAATTTCTCTACAAAGTTTTAAGTCTCTATTTAAAAAAAAGTAGTTTTTCCCATACAAACTTTGCACTATATTTTACCCGTTTAGGGGTAGAATTTTCTAAAACCCTGAAAGTTCTTTATTTGTATTCTAATGACTGATCTTTCTACAAAGTTTTAAGTCTCTATTTAAAAAAAAATGTTTCCCCCATACAAACCTTGCACCCCTATTTTACCCCCTTAGGGGTAGAATTTTCCAAAACGCTGAAAGTGTTTCATTTGTATTCTAATAACTAATTTTTCTACAAAGTTTAAGTCTATAGCTCAAAAAAAAAAGGTTCTCCCATACAAACTTTGCACCCCCATTTTACCCCCTCAGGGGTAGAATTTTCAAAAATCCCTTTTTATCCCTAGCCCACGTTATAAAAGCAACATACTGTGCAAAAATCAACTCTCTAAGATTAGTAGTTTCGGCTGTGCGTTGATGAGTGAGTGAGTGTGTGATTGAGTGAATAAGTCAGTCAGGACATAGGTATTTATTATGTATAAATAGATAGAAGATAATGAAACTCCCATTCAAATATCTCAAAAAATTATGAAGCTACATCCGTTTTAATGTCGCTTGTTAGAGTGAGAAAACGACGAGGGACTGTGACGTCAATATACTCGAGCGTCATAGTAAAAAACAATCGTTTCATATGAAGGTGCGTTTTGCGGAAAAGGGACAGAACATACCCCCTCTTAAAACTTTGGACTCTTATAACTTAATCATTACCTATATAACCTCTTGCTTTGTTTTTTTCTCCATTTGACTATATTTATTTTAAATTCTTTTTCGAGAAAATACATTATGATTATTTACCATATTTTCGATTCCTGAGCTATAACCACGAACTTCGGAATTCGAAAATATTCGGGTATCTCTATCTCTATCGCACTAACCATACTCGAGTGACAGGGATGCAAATATATGAACATTGAGTATCGGTTTTCGTGGTAGCGCCGCAGGTACTTTGGCTGAATGCGCCGAGCGCGTGCCATTGTCATTCAAAAAAAACAAATTCGTGTTAATTATATTGTTCAAATTTGTTGATTTCATTTATTGAAATTACGACATAAAACGACATTTGCGCATATAAGTTCTCATATCAGAATCGAATATTTTTTTATGGTTTATATTTTAGCATTTGTCTCGTAAAGGTCTATCGTAGACGGGATTTAAATTATTAATAAGTGAAAGGCAAAGCAATTCCGCCATTTTGACGAAAATTTGACGGTTCTTATAGCTGACAGTTGGAGCAGCGTTTGATTTCAATAAAAATAAATGAAAAATTAAATGAAGTCGTATATTTCGGAAAATTAATTAACTGTCGCAGTCGGATAAAAACTATCCTAAGTTGCAGCTAGAATAATAATGTACCTATATAAAATGTTTCATATTTTTCCGTTCATGGGATGCTGAGAACATTCGAACCGCGCAAAGCTTAGTTTCAAACTGGCTGATTCTTTTTTTAATTTAGAGATTTATTATAAGTGGAGATATGAGCTCATCTACTTACTCCTTGGCAAGCATGCTTTGACAATTGAAATCAACTATCAAGCATGATCGCAATATGCCTCGTAAAGCTTTTATATTCCGTTTCTAACAGCTATAAGTGCGCAAGACACAAATGTTTTATGTCGGACGTAAACACGATCATGCTACCAAAGGCACTGTATGTAATACCGATTACGGAAAAAAGAGTGAAATATGTGTTCCATTAAATATGATTACGTTTATAATCTACGGTAAGATAGATGAACTGACAGCTGGTTGAAGTATTTAATTTATAAGACATGATGTCATCTTCATTGTTAAAAGCTCGCTTCCTTATTTGTTCTTATTTATCTAAGAATACTTATAATAAATCTGCAATATCGTGTGTCCTCCCGATCTTAGAGTTTTTCCGGAAGCGTTCTTAGCTACTGTTCCGGAGTCCGAGGTTTCATCGTAGAAAGATGTCCAGTGCTGGACATAGGCCTCCCCCAAAGAGTGCCAAAGGTTTGCTTACTACCTATTATATTCGGCCAGTGGCAAACAAGGATACGGCTTTAAACTCTCGTGTTTTGGATACGCAATATTTTAAAGGTTACGAAATTGGAAGATGAGATAAACGTCAATAATTTACTTTAAAAAAAAACTACTTCAATTCAGTACTCCGCCAAGCCACAGGAATATTTCCACATTTATTTTCCAATTTAGCACATGAACTGATTTCCGAGCGAACGTTGATTATTAGAGAAAAAACCCAAATGGCTGTATGTGGGCCGATACTATTTGAGGACTTCCGTCGATTCCTCAAGGATCTCAGAATTAATCGTTGAAGTAGCAACTAATGAAGTGATAATTTATTCTGAGATCCTTGAGGAATCGACTGAACTCCTCAAATATTATCAGCCCATAGATAGCGACTTGGGTTTTTTCTGTAATAATGAACGCATTTGCTCTCGGAGAGTAGTTCATGTGGTAAATTGGAAAGGAAATCTGAAAATGTTATGTATTTATTTACGTGCGAAGTACTGAATTGAAGTCGGCTTAAACTTTATTTTTAAAGTAAATTATTATAGAAGTTGCTAAAGGAATATGAAGCTTTACTACAGACTTTACGTTTCATATTTAAATGGATGTGCGGCCGGTCGGCTCCTCGCGTACGTGGACGGCTGTGCTCGGCTATCGTCGTATCTAACCAGCTTCGTTCGGCTTTTGTCTACTACAGCCCCTCTATTCTGTAACTTGTTTTAAGCTCACCTCAACGCTCACCCACAATTATACCTTGACACCGCGATGCGTAGTAATTAAGCGTAGGTAGAGGTCTAGTTTTTGAGTTGAGGTGAGCTTAAAATAAGTTACAGAATAAGGGGGCTGGAGTTGAAAGTTTACGACGCCTTCTCAAAAGATATAATTGTTTTAAGGTATAACAGCCCAGTCTGACGCGATTGGCTAAAGCCGCGCCGAGTATAATACTTGCGCATCCGTTGCGATGCGGCGCCACGCGATCCAACTAGCCCGGTTCGGTGGGAACAACACTAGCGCTCTAACACTTGATACAAAATAATTACGAATAGTTAAAAAAAAAAAGGAAGTTTGTTTTAACTACTAATTTATTGGGAGAAACTGGAGTAGTCTTGAACTTCCGGGAACTAGTGTAGGTACTGTTTGTAATATGTGATTTTATAGCACATCCGGCTTTAAAATAATGAAACAATTCAATTAAGTAGGTATCTATAGACATAGGTCAGTAGTACAGTTTACACAAAAATTCGTTGATGTTACTTACCATAAATTCTACTTAATGGTAGTAATGACTAGCTGAAACCTGTGCTTTGATAAAACAGTAAACTTATTTGATACAAAACCAATCTTATGCTATACTAGTGTTAAGAAACATTTTTCGACAGTAAAATGACGTACAGTAGGTAAAAATAAATGTTTATTCTATTCGCTTCCAAAATTTATTGATATCATTAATATAAGCAGCACATAATGTTTCACTATCCGGTTTCTGTTGCAAATATGATGTAAATAGGTATAATTAAGTAAAACAACTAGTTTGGGAGCCTTTCTTAATTTTGTGTTTAGTATGATTATAGTTTTTATGAACCTGTGCGCACAGAAATACAATAGTTTGAAGTATAGTTCGATCACCCTTGGCAATGGATATTTCCACCAAATAACGGTAAAATCATGATATTGGCAAAGAGTTTTTGTTCATAATAAGGTTATTGTAGACTTTAGATTAATATTGTCATTGAAATCACGTTTCCTACGCAATTTAACAAAAAGTATATAATTGTTTGCCAGATTTTATTTAGCTGGCTATGTTTACGTCTAACCTTCATTTTGCATTGTACCTACATAGTAAAATAGTTCAAACATTTCAGTTTCTCAAAAATCTTTTCTTTTTATACCCCGACCCGACGCAAAAAGAGGGGTATTATAAGTTTGACGTGTCTGTGTGTCTGTCTGTTGCATCGTAGCGCCTAAACGAGTAGATCGATTTTAATGCGGTTTTTGTGTCCGAAAGCCGACGTGATCAAGGAAGTTCTTAGCTACGTTTCAACAAAATCGGTTTAGCCGTTTTTGAGATATTGAACTTTAAAATGAAAATGTCGGGGGTTTTTCAACCTTTCTAAGTTTGTTAATTATTACACATCCTTTTTTGACGTGATAACGTCTTAAAAATCGATGAACACCGGCAGCACGCACGAAAAAGTATGACTCATTCTCCCGCTCCGCCTGAGCCGAGCTTTCGGCTTTATGAAGTTATCACGTAAAATTATCGTCCGTAAACCGACTTTATAGACAACCATTTTTTTTAAGCTATCTAATATTTTAATAATGTATTTATTTATTTAATCGTATGGCATACATTATTTGGCCTTTGAGTTTGTCACTTTTTAGTACCACCCAGGGGACACGTGCAGGGTTGTGGTAGGTAGCTCCTGCGGACGCAAGTGACAGTTGTCCCCCCTTTGTCAAGTGAGTGGGCAACTCGACTGTTAGATGTTCTTAAGCCGCCCGAAGGCCTCTAACTCGGCTTAACGACTACTGTCATATACAGCATCCGGGATCAACTGCTTAGCGTGCCTTCCAAAGCACAGAAGCGCTCATTTATAGTAACCACTCAAACAGGCGGCCACCCATCCAAGGACTGACCGCTGCCATTTTTGCTTTTACCTGCGTTATCGTTTCCGATTGGCAGACGCCGCAGGGCTATGAACGCTTCAACAACAATAATGTATTAAACAATGCTTAAACCATATTACAAACGCAAAAGAAACATACACACATTCGTACAATTATTAAGATGTAGATTATTGTATAATGGCGTCACAATACAGCCCTCCGCAAAATGCCCGTACTGTTGTTTGTCTATGTGCTTTCACTTTCGCCATTGCGTAATTGCAATAAGTAGATTGGACGAGTTATTGCGCTTAGATAACCTAAGTAGCCCGTGTTGCTTTACTGGGATTACAATAAATTGATCTACATAAAGATCTTGGGACTTAATAAAATGCACTTAGGTAAGTGAAACGCCAGTCGAGAGATTACGATCACTGGTGACTTTTAACTTGGAATACTTAGAAAGATTAATTCCTCTCCCGCACCCGGGAGAGAAATTAATCTTTCTATCTATTCAGCCCGTATCTACCCACTGCTGAGTGTAGGCCTCTTCTTTATTTCGCCATTCACCTCGGTACTTTTTTTTTTTTTTTTCGTGGGGAAAGGCTTTACGCTTTCCGCCTGGCTGGAGAACCAGGACGGGTATGACGGACTCCCGGGAACCGCCCGGACTACCGTCTAAAACCCCACGGTGTTCTGCGCGCTGCTCTTTGGCGGAGCCACGGGCGCAGCACACTTCCGCGATTCCGCCAGAACTCTCCTCGGTCCTGTGCTAACCTTATCCACTACTTGCTATCCGGCAGATATGGCCTGACCATTGAGCTGGTGGTCTGCCCGCTGATCGTTTGACGTGATAACCCTGGCCTCTATTCAGTAGCCTGTTTATTCCACCTCCCGTCATTCCTCCTCGCCAAGTGTCCTATCCACCTCCATTTCAATTGTGTGTTTCGTTTTCCGATGTCAGCTACTTTCGTGCGACGCCGGATTTCAGTATTTGGGACACGATAAACAAGGGAGATTCCATGGCTCTGTGCCACCTTCACTTGGTAAGTGCCCAAGTTTCGGAGCTGTAAGTGAGCAAGACACATTTATCCCTCCTTTCACCAAGTTGACAACTGTCTGACAGTGACATTCAACGTACATTGCTGGGTTAATAAGTAACGATGCTGTTCAGCAGCCATCTTTACTTGACGATCCAGTAATGTAGATGATTATTGTCAAGAAATAGGGGCCAGATGCATGTAAACCGTAATGGTGCAAGTTTAGGCATAATAGTGCTTTTTATTAAACGAGCGAGCGAAGCGAACGAAGTTCTCCGTTTCAGCTAGGGCCAAAATTCTTTCTTATGTCCAGATGTCGGGCTGTCCGGCTGTTCTCCTCTACAGGTCGCATTTCTGAAATGGTTCTGGTGAAATATTGTGAGCAGGTTCAATAATTAAGTTTTTTTATTGTCGATTAAGTTTTACGAAATAAAATAATAATAATGTAAAGGCTTGCTCGCGATTTCTACAACTCACAGAGCCACTAGTACAGTCGCCATCACATACATATGTACACTAAAGGTTGTTCAAAAATATCTGAACATGCACCCTAAAGCCATGAAAATAGAGTTGTGTTCAGATGTTTGTCAGTTGCTTGTTTGCTCCAATGTATGTGATGGTGACTGTACAATAGGTACGTAGTCATTATCGTTTCTTGATGAAAATCATCTCAAAGGACAGGGATTTCCGACTGCAAAGTACCTAGAGCTAACTCAATATTATCTCATGCGTCTGTTTAGTTAAGAACCGGTCGGATATAATTGCTTAATAACCTCTCTTAACTGTCCAATGACGTAGATTGTCATTCGATATACATCCTTATTCTCGTCGCGATAGAGATCACAGATTCGATGTTGTGTAGAGTTGCTGCTTGCTATATCATGTTCTTTCTGAATCATTTATTGCGCTTGAGTGGTTGTATGTCTAAGTATAATGATAATTACTCTACTTTATGTATTTATCCTTTGAAATAACTATTATAAATTTTCCAACATGATATACAACTTGATACAAACCGCATTTTAAGACAGTTGGTGAAATACTAAAACTTTTTTGAAATAATTGGCACAGCACGGTTAGGATGTACAGTCACCGGCATCAATATATGATGGAACAAATGCCGCAAAAATATCTGATGACAACTCTATTCCTAGAGCCGTAAGAGCGTGTCAGATATTGTTGCGGCCTTTGATTCATCATATATTGATGCCGGTGACTGTACAGTCAAGTGTAAAAATATGGGTGCTAAAACTTACTGGTAAATATGGGTGCTAAAACTTACTGGTAAATATGGGTGCTAAAACTTACTGGTAAATATGGGTGCTAAAACTTACTGGTAAATATGGGTGCTAAAACTTACTGGTAAATATGGGTGCTAAAACTTACTGTTAAATATGTCCCATCGTTCTTATGTCAGTGGATTAAGGTTTCGCTCTCTCTCTCTCGGTGACATAGTCTATCCGTCTCGTTCTCATTAGAAAACTTAGAAAGAGAGGAATAGGATATCTCGCCGTGAGAGAGCTCGCACGGCATCTTGTGCCAATCGTGCTGGGTTGCAATAATTTACTTTAAAAAAAAGCGGCCAAGTGCGAGTCGGACTCGCACATGAAGGGTTCCGTTAAATAAATTGCTTTTTACGATTTATGACGTATTAAAAAAACTACTTACTAGATCTCGTTCAAACCAATTTTCGTTGAAAGTTTGCATGGTACATCATATATTTTTTTTAGATTTATCATTCTCTTATTTTAGAAGTTACAGGGGGGAGGGGGGGGGGGGGGGGGCACACATTTTACCACTTTGGAAGTGTCTCTCGCGCAAACTATTCAGTTTAGAAAAAAATGATGTTAGAAATCTCAATATTATTTTTGAAGACCTATCCATAGATAACAATAACAAAAAAACTCTCCTCCTTTTTTGAAGTCTGTTAAAAAGTAGCTAATATTTTACAAGTATGTCGATTATTACAAACAGTATTTTAAGAATGCGAGGATAAAATATAGCATATTATGTCAAACCAGAATGTTCATTATATACACAGACAGGTAGAAGAATGTCTTAAATCAGATACATAAGCAGAGGTCGGACATTTCCCCCTACAAACTTACAAAACTACAATCTCACAGACTTTTCCTCTTTGCAATATACATTGACCCATAATTTGTAAGGTACAGTCGCGGAATGAAAAGATTGACCACCTTAAGATCTATTTTTGCTTGCTCAGTATAAGTTATCAGTATCTGATTTATCAACCGAATATCAATGATGACATTGACAGGAACTGTTACTAACATTTCACAGTAACATTTATAGTTTTAATCATTATAAGAGAAGAGGATTTAATCATTAGATTTATCAAACTTGACACAACGTTATGGCAAGATTAAACTAATAAGAAAGTTTTAGTTCAACTATCAATAGTAAATTTGAGCTTTGTTGTCAAACAGTTACATAATTTTCAATACAACACTCGTCTGTTACACAGTTTAAAAAAGGTAACATGTGCGTGCAACGCGTAAATTAATTTATTTGAAAACTGGTCAACCTTTTCATTCCGCGACTGTACATTTTAGTGTAATTATCCACTAAAATGTCTCAATGACCCACAAATACGTAATATCACATTATGCCACAGCATGTCACAAATTCTAATGACATTGGTTACTTTAAAGACATTGCATGCTATAAACGAACATTACGGTTCGAGCGCATGGAAGATTCGCTTCTGTAGTGTGCAATCGGAGAGGTGAGAGGTGAAGGCTGTCCTTTCATCTGAGCTGATACGTTTTTGTATGTTCCAATCGAGGCTATTTTAAGTACGTTATACTAATTGGATAAAAAGTAACTTTTAGAATTGCGTACAGGTATATATATATATATATATACCTGTACGCAATTACTTTTTATCTATGCATGGTTAGGTTCATTTAAATTAGTTCCGTGATAGAATCAACCGTACCTGAACATCACATCACATGTTCATAGATAGTAGGAAAATACATGTACAGTGTTAGATAGAAGTTTTGGTGCCAAGTTGCATGAATACAATATTAGCCTATAAAGGACAGGTAGCAACAATAAGTTTTTATATACCTACATGTATTAAAAACTCCCGACATAACACAATTGCTAAGAACCATCCCGACAGACAAGACTTTCTATTAAAAACCGCACTCAAATCGGTGTATCCATTTGGTAGGTACGCTGCCACAGACAAACGCGTGTTAATGTTATATAAGGCCTCTCGTTTTAAAACTTCTACACCCCCCTTTATCGTCCAGGGTTAAAAAAGAGGCAAACTATGAGATGTACCATTTATAACCAACTTCAAACAAAAAGAGGAGATTCTCAATTCGGCTGTATTTATTTTTATTTTTATGTTTTTAGCTCAGAACTCCGTCATTTATGAACCGATTCGTACAATTCTTATTTTAATTGAGAGTATAGGCTTCCAGATTGGTCCCATGGTTTTCAAAACTCCAGTTGGATCATGGGAACCATGAGGGATTGAGGGAACTCCTTCAATATATTAGGCACGTGTGTAGTAATTTCGGTATTTTCTATTATAACTCGTGTACACCCGGAAATCATAAATTTGGTGAAGTGGAAGTGATGAAAAAGACCACAGATGGGTTGTGGAACTTCTCAATGATGTGCTTCAAACTATAAAAGTACGTCACAGATTCTGATATGATTCCGTTGAAATAGCAAACAATGAAGTGCCAAAGGTAATTCTGAGATCCTTGAGGAATAGACGGAAGTCCTCAAATATTATCGGCCCACATACAGCGATTCGGTTTTTTTCTCTAACAATCAACGCATTTCCGCTCGGAAATCAGTTCATTTAGTAAACTTGAAAATAGATGTGAAAATGTTCATGTGGCTTGGCGGAGTACTGAATTGAAGTCGGTTAAAACTTTGTTTTTAAAGTAAATTATATATACTATAAGTCAAATTCCAGTTACATTGCTCTACTGATGAGAACCATTTTATGACCTTTTCAAAGCACAATTGAAAGACAAAGTACTACAAGAGAAGGTATAATCCATGACATATTCAACCAGGATTTATGTCTTTGCGCAATCAGAATAAATGTTAAGCAAATCCGCTTTTACAAGTTGACATAAAGATGACCATTCGCCGATGATGACAATTGAACTTTATAGAGATTATAATCACAGTTAATGTTATGATATGATTTTCATGAGTAATTTATTCAGCATTCACTGATCATTATCTATCTATCATTATCAAACTGGAGGACGCTTCGAAGTCATACCTATTATTTATAAGTGTTATTACGGGTGCCTCAATAAGAGTGTACTATTTCGATTAAAAATAATCCTTAAATTTGGTATTCTTAGGGTACCTAATCAATAGTGCACGCTTATTGAGATACTCGTTAGTAGTGACAACATCTTTAACGATGACATAATTCAATAAGATTTGACCCGATAAGTAAGATTGTTATAGAACTATTAAAGCAGCTTTTTGAGACTCGGATTAATCATGACCATTTTCCCCATCAAACATACAATAATTTACTTTAAAAACAAAGTTTTAACCGACTTCAAATGAGTACTCCGCTAAGCCACATGGACAGTTCCACATTAATTTTCCAACTAACCACATGAACTGATTTCCGAGAGCAAATACGTTGATTATTAGAGAAAATAACCAAATCGCTGTATGTGGGACGATAATATTTGAGGACTTCTGTCAATTCCTCAAGGATCTCAGAATCACCTTTGGCACTTCTTTGTTTGCTATTTCAACGGAATGATATCAGAATCGGTGACGTACTTTTATAGTTTGAAGTACATCATTGACAACTTCCACAACCCATCTGTGGTCTTCATAATCACTTCCACTTTACCAAATTTATGATTTCCGGATGTTACACGAGTTCTAATAGAAAACACCGAAATTACTACACGCGCGCCTTATATATTTGAGGAGTTCCCTCAATTCCTCGTGGTTCCCATCATTCAACTGGAGTTTTGAAAACAATGGGACCAACCTGGAAGCATATACTTTCAATTAAAAAAATAATGGTAAGAATCGGTTCATAAATGACGGAGTTCTGAGGTAACACACATAAAAAAAAAAATCCAACCTAATTGAGAACCTCCTCCTTTTTTTTGAAGTCTGTTACAAAAGTGGAGAGTTGCAGCTGAATTGCGAACCTCTTTTTGAAAGCCTGCTGAAAATGGATTTCTAATAAGGATGCAATGTTTATTTTCGTTGCACACTAAAATTACACTTAAAAGCAAATAAACATCGGTTTAAATGCCCAAATCACCTGCGCATGTTACATAAATTGCACCGTTATGTAACCGTAACCTTTTCATGCATTTTGCAATCGGGAGCTTCTTTCGCCTTTCGCATCGTGACCCGGCGACGTCGTGGCCGCTGAAACGCTCTCGCCAGTACCTTGTGTAACGTATCGTTTAATGAGCATATTCAATTAAGTTTACTAGGTTTCATGCTAGTATTTATATAGATTAATGTGCTTGCATAAACAAAATGTAATAAGTAATAACGTAAAATTAAAATTTGAGCGCGGAAATGGCTGTTCTGTTTCCGCCACACAAATGCATCGATCATCCTACAAAATCAAGTAAGATATTCGATGAAATCTGAATTCTGTGATAAAAAAGCTATTTCTATATTGGTATGCATGTTAGTTATTTAGGTATATGGTATGTTGATGCCTGGTACAAATAAATAAAACATAATTATACATAGTATGCTCTACTCGTATAGGCTGCTGGTTTCAGTCAAAAACAACAATATACATACTGAGAGTTTCAGTCTCGGTAGTTATGAAATAATACGCGATTTATTATCAAGCGATGAATCTAATTCTGTGTCCGATGTCTTACTGAGAAGTGCGTACCTACTAATTGGTGAACATCGAGTTCATGGTTGTATACATTGGTATTGGTATGTAATATGGATGTAATGGTATTCAATTAAAACAATTTCCTTTTCATGTTACATCTATGAACGGTATTTTTTGCCTTTCAACAAAAGCGAATGCTTACACATTGGCTCATACTTCGGTAATGGATTAACCTCTATTTACTTATAACTGTTTAGGAAGAGCAATGGCCTCCGTTTTTGGAGAATAACGCTAAGCATCTACGGAGCAACGTATCTATGAGTGCGTAAACATTGCAGACACTAGCATGGCATGCCTGACTTACTTAATGCCGTGCAAAACTTTGTTCCCACATAATCACAAGGATTTCTGTTTAGTCCTGCGGGTAACTGGTAGAGAATGCCTTAAGACATTTAGTGAGCCTTTTGTGCTTTTTGTTTCTGCAATTAAATTTGAACAAATAAATCAGAGGATTTTGGAACGCGCTCTATAAGCATTGCGATTTGATTCGATTGGTGTCGGTTGGTGTGCCTGTTTTCTGATACATTTGGGTATGCACTAGTGAATCTCAAAGTGCACCTACTAACGTTATCTTTACTCAGACTCAGTTCTAACGTAACCTAACAAATTAAGAGATAATTCAAATTACAAAAAAAAACTACCTAACTTAAACGTCCGTAACGAAGCCACCATCTTCGAAAATTGAACGAGATTAGGGATTCGCCTAGATCTGGATTTAAACTGCAACCTTCCATCATACCGACACGTTCGCTCTCTCTCTCTCTTCCCAGCTATATATCCCACATGGTGGTGGGGTCAGCTTTCCTCGTCTTACTTCTCCACGCTCGCTCTAACCATCTTAAGAAAAATAATTAATCGTTTGATGCTATCCTAGATATTTAAATTAATCAGTTACTTTATGGAGACGTTTTCTTCCTGATCAACAGTGCTTTAATGCGCAGCAATAAATTATTAATATTTGCAAATTTTAATAATAATTAACGCTAAAACCAATATTTGACAATATCATTAGTTAACAACACTAAATTAATAGAGTTATGAATATGACAGCGCATTTTTATAGTTCTTTTGTTAATACAATGTCCGCTATATTTTCCTGTCATGTATCCAAGATATTGATATTTTTAATTAAGTATAATTATAAGGGTTTTATAATCGCAAGAATGTAGGCTAGAATGAATATTAAAACATTCTTGAGCAATTTTATATGTAAAGTATATCACTAGAAACTTATAGTTTCTAGAGATTTAATATGCGAATATCAGTGCGTTAATTAAGTTGGTAAATGTACATTAACTAAAGTACGAGTATGTATATTAAAATCCTATATTTTATTTTCCAGGTAAGCATGCAGTCACAGAACAGCTAAGAGTGAATTTGGACTTTAATTCTGGTAATATTTAAACTTATTGCTAGTAATAGTCCTAGGTTCCTTATTTTCCCCGGACATAAGGCCCAGACTACCCACTGAACCCCCAACGATTATCCAACCATGTCGCTGCCAAGGAGGACAAAAGGTTCGCTTGACGCATTCTACTTTGACCCTCGCGACTGGCCCGTTTACGCGGGCACGCCCAGGGAGAGCGCCCCGGGACAATTTCGGGGCGCTACAATCCCGTGGGCTTATTGAACGGCAAGGGTCCCCCGACCCTGCCATCCAGACCACTACGGCAGGGGGAGCAAATGCGCATAGCACCGGCGTGCGCGCCCCACTCTTCGTCTGCGGATATTAGGAGCGGAAGGGTCGTTCTCCCGCTCTCTCTCCACAGCCTCCTTCTGTGCCATTACGGACTTCCAAAAGGAGGCCATAGCTTACCCGACCTCTCACTGTCGAGCAATGTCGATACAATGGTCGGCAGCGAGAGGTCGTTACCCATTATGGCGACCAAATTGTGCCGCTGTGGCCCCCACGCCTAGCATACCTCCAGTGTGTGGCGCACATCATCTACTGCTGCGCCACAGCCATGGCAGCAGGGGCTTTCCTCTCGACTGGCGACTTAGTGCAGATACTCCCCGAAGCAACCATGCCCTGTGAGTACCTGCACCAGGTGGAAGTTTAGTTCACCGCGTTTGCGGCCGACCCACCTCCCAAAGTTGGGCAAGATTGCCCCTATGGTTAGTTTGCCGGCCGTGCTCACTTCTAGATCTGCCCTCCAAGATTGACCAGAGAGTCTGATGATCCACTGTGCGTTTACAGTGAGGGACCTCAATTTGTCCCGTAATTCTCATTACACTTGAATTGGCTACGTTGTCCGCCTACCACCAGCCGGCTGTAGACCCGTTTGCCACCATTGAGCTTCACAACATGTGGCGTGAGTAACTGTTAACAGAATTCAATGACTTTCGATTGATCACCCAAGTGCATTGACTTTCTTACATAGGTTACAGTACAGTAGGTACCTATTTTAGTCATAACGGACATTTTACCGATATGTCAGCTTTTCACACCTCTTATAATCTTCTGAACCAACAAGTTAAGCGATTATAGATCGTATTACAACAAGTTTAAGGTAATTTTTCCTCTAATTCTGAATTTCAAACAATGCATGATTTATTGATCGACACATGTTTTTTCATCACACTTGCTCATAAATGGCGTTATTCCTTGCCTGTATACAGAAGGACAATGGCCTAAATTGTTCCCGCGGGAAATAATGGTCCCAAGGGGGTAATGAGCTTGTGTGTGATCTGATTGGTTAAGCAAATCTGCACGGCAAGAATTCTGCTCTGTGATTGGTTGGAAAATAAAATCGAGCAGGCTCCGCCCTGCAAGAACCACATGCTCCATGCTCTGTGATTGGTTGAAATATTGAAGCTCCGCCCTCCACTCGCACTGATCTAGAAGTGAAGTTGTTAATTTCGTCAACATTTGATTGATGCGCTTGTATAAAACATAGGTTTTTCTGTCTTTTGTGGTTATTTATTTCCTCGCAAATGTGATGAAAAACATTTTGTATAACACGGGCGTAAGAATATTGCAAACTCGAGTCATCAAAAGCCCTCCGCCTTACGGCGTCGAGCTCCTGATAGACTCTCGTTTGCAATATTCCTCATACGCCCCTTGTTAAACAATGTACTATTTTGATTGTGGCAATCGTATCTTGTTTACTATTCCTTGTTGGGATTGTTAGCTATAAATTATATAATAAGAATAATATAGATTAAAACAGCTTACCTTGATAGGATCGTTTAAAAACCGTTAGTTGAATAAAAATAGATAAGTACTATTTGGGTTGACGTTTAACGGATCACTTGTTTCATTGCTTCATTAATTTCATTGTTTCAACGCTTGTAGGCTCTTGTAGGTGTGTGACTTGTGAAATTATTGCGGCCAACTTGCAGAATAAAATTAATTTATTTCATTTCTCAAACTCTAATATAAATAAAACTGATCGTATTCCTAAATCGTTATAAGGTCTAGAGGGTGATGTCCCTTCTGGTTCTGGCTTGAAAGGTCATCATGGCAGTCGCTTCCGTAAAAATGAGTGCCAACGCCAATTCACGGGTCTCTTTCAGGATACAACTGGGTTAACGTTATAATAAGGAATTACAGTTACCTACCGCTCAATCTCATTGTTTGAAAATTATACTCTGTAGAGTGTATTCATTTACTTTCCGAGCTGTTTGATTGTGGATTTTTTTGCCTATTGAAATTAAACGTGCTAAGTCTCTTCCCATTTTTAGGGTTCCGTAGCCAAATGGCAAAAACCGGAACCCTTATAGATTCGTCATGTCTGTCTGGCTGTCTGTCTGTCCGTCCGTATGTCACAGCCACTTTTTTCCGAAACTATAAGAGCTATACTGTTGAAACTTGGTAAGTAGATGTATTCTATGAACCGCATAAAGATTTTCACGCAAAAATAAAAAAAAAAAACAATAAGTTTTAGGGGTCCCCATACTCAGAGCTGAAACTCAAAAAAAATTTTTTCATCAAACCCGTACGTGGATAGGTACATCTATGGATAGGTCTTCAAAAATGATATTGAGGTTTCTAATATAATTTTTTTCTAAACTGAATAGTTTGCGCGAGAGACACTTCCAAAGTGGTAAAATGTGTGCCCCCCCCCCCCCCCCCCCCGTAACTTCTAAAATAAGAGAATAATAAAACTAAAAAAAATATATGATGTACATTACCATGCAAACTTCCACCGAAAATTGGTTTGAACGAGATCTAGTAAGTAGTTTTTTTTTATACGTCATAAATCGTAAACCGCAATTTATTTTACGGAACCCTTCATGTGCGAGTCCGACTCGCACTTGGCCGCTTTTATTAAAACTAGACTAAAGGAGTACTATTTTTCTCTTCCGTAGCTGTTCATTTCTACTTTGTGTGTGCTGTTTGTTTTCGACTGTAAATGATACTGTTTCTTTGATATTTAGTTATTGTATGTGTATGTAGGTTTATATATATAATATATATGTAGGTATTTATGTAAGTCTTTCTTATAGTTAGGTCGTTTATATTCTGTTTTCTGTTTCACCTACTCAAACCATATGATTATTTTGCATCGTCTCCACCACCCTAAGGTTGTCTGTTGTCTACCATTGTTTATGTTTAATTTACCTCTGTGTTTCTAATATGTACTATTTCTGGTGAGCAATAGAGAATATTTGTAAGCGCCCTGACGGGATGTCGTTGATTCCGCGGAAGATGGGGCCGTGCACTGGTGTGGGACGCCACTTGCGCTGACACGTTGGCTGCGTCCTACCTCCCTTCGACCAGACGTGCCGGCGCGGCGGCAGACGCACGGGAACGAGCAAAGGCGGTCAAATACAATTGTCTCGGCACCCAGTACGAGTTCGTTGCATTTGGTGTCGAGACACTTGGCCCGTGGGGCAAGGGCGCGCGTGGGCTTCACGGGGCGCTCAGCAAACGCTTGAGGGAAGCAACAGGCGACCCTCGCGCAGGCACCTTTCTTGCACAAAGACTTGCAATCGAAATCCAACGCAGGAACGCTGCCTGCGTGCTTGGTACCCTACCAAAGGGTCCAAGTTTAGATAGTAATTTATAGTTTTTGGTAGGTTATTTTTATGTTAGTTTTAGTTTTAATTTTAAATCTAGTTTTAATTGTATATTCTATTGTGTTTTTGATGTACTTAATGTATTTATTTTTATTTTTACTACCTGTTATTGTGTACAATAAAGTGCTTACACATGTGTATTTTATTGTATAGTCAGCTGCAGAGAAACGCGACCCATCCTGTATACCTATTAGTTTTTTTTTGCAAAGCGATCATGTATCTCTACATCTTAATGTACAAAACATTTTAAAAAAATGGAGACTTATTAGGACGGTTCACCTATTTCCTCGAACAGACCACCTTTTAGAAACAAATCTAAGCATTATCTAACCAGCGGGCATAAACTGGCCAAAATATCTTAGGCAACAGTTATTACCCATTGAACTCGCGAGCTCTACTTTTTACAGTCACGAACTCTTACTGCCCAACAAGATCGAACCTTAACTATATCACCACAATGTACACATTGCAATGTAACGAAAGAAACGAATAGATTTTAATGTTATGTCACAACAACAGTCCTGAGAATTTGCTCAAAATGGCATTCTTCTTGACATTTCCTGACCGATTATGCGTTTGGGAGACCATGACACAATAATGCTCCTTTTATGAGAGTAACTGAACAGCCGATGTTTGTTACATAATTTTATATATTGTGAGGCATGGATGGTATCATTGAAATGACGACATGCTTACGTATATTATCATAGGTAAATAGAATAAGTCACGGTTGCGATTATGAAGAAGACTTCTTCAGTAAACTTAATGGATTCCTTAATCATTTACTTCTAAGTCGAATGGTGGTCAATGAAAATGCTGAGAAGTACATATCACTTTAACTGGAAAACAGCACCATTCGATTTAGAAACATTAAGGACGATGTGTCAGGGCATAAAATAATTGACACCTCGGCTTGACGTCACAGTTACAGCAAAAACCACTAGGTCTCAGGTAATCAGCATAATATATGTGAAACTAGAAAACACTAGAAACATCGTCATCCATTGCAAAGTTGAAATTTCTGATTGTTGAAACCACCAAATATAAATTGACGACCGCTTTAGCCTAGTTGGTAGTGACCCTGCCTACGAAGCAAGAGGTTCTGGGTTCGAATCCCGGTAAGGGCATTTATTTGTGTGATGAGCACGAATATTTGTTCCTGAGTCATGGATGTTTTCTATGTATTTAAGTATGTATTTCTCTATATA
Organism: Epinotia brunnichana; assembly: GCA_963854355.1. Taxonomy (NCBI): domain Eukaryota; kingdom Metazoa; phylum Arthropoda; class Insecta; order Lepidoptera; family Tortricidae; genus Epinotia; species Epinotia brunnichana. The sequence continues at coordinate 10,990,971 of OY977956.1, forward strand.
AGTATCTATATCGTCGTCTAGTACCCATAGTACAAGCTTTGCTTAGTTTGGGACTAGGTTGATTTGTGTAAGATTGTCCGCAAATATTTATTTTATTTTATTTATTTATAAATACAGGGTGAAATTTAATTCATGCCACAAAATAGCAACACGTGAATGCATGATTTTTATCTACTTTTATTATTCTCGCCCATGTTCCAAAGATGGGTCTGTATGCATTCTAGTTTTGTAAATTTTGACAGTTAGTAATCCATTTATTTATTTAATATTTTAATGATTTGATTTGATTTGACATAACGTATACCAAATATTATATTTTATTATTATTAATTTATTAAATTGTAATTTTACTGGCACAATGTAATAACAATAGTTTTAATGTTTGTGTAACCTACTAACACTTTTATGGGCTAAGCCTGCAATAAACTTATGAATTGAATTGAATTATGAGATCAACTTTGTATTATGCCAAAAAAAAAACAGCTGTTCATATATTTTCGTCAATCGGCCGCTTTTGTTGATCCCATAGACCAACTTTGTGTTATGCCAAAAAAAGTCCAGCTATACGTACACGTAAAAGTGTCTCAGAATCATGGATATATTCACATTTTGCTATTTTGTATCACGAATTAAATTTCACCCTGTATACTCGTCTCCGTTCCACATCATGGGTAATACATGTAGGTAATACTTGACGTTTATACACATCAATAACATTATATGAAAGGCATTAAAGGAAACTAAAATCAATTTCCAGTTGTACGTTTATATGCTTACGTCAAATATTAAAATAACTCGATTCGATTATAAAACTTAAGATTGAATAATCCTTTTGAATGACGTCGTGAGCGTCAAGGTGCATTGAATGTGCGAATGTCATATTATTACGAGTACCTAAGGTGAACAATTTTCACAAGTTCCTGATTTTCGGCCAAAATTCCTGACACGAGCTTGACGCACTCGCGCTCGTGGCGTATTGTTTATTACGTTTGTTTACGTGATTAAAATTAAAGTTTACAGTGTGTAAAATTTTATTGTTTTATTGATTTGCCGAAAATTCCTGACATTTCCCTTTTCCGGCCGCAATCCTGACATACTTAATGTCTAAAATTCCTGACATGTCAGGAAAATTCCTGACATCTGGCCCCGTAGAATGAAAGAAACGCGGGAGTTTTAGTCTCACATTTGTTATGATCTAAACTACAATAATTTGTAATAAAACGGGGATGTCACTTTTTCGGCTTCTATAAAACACTGTGCTTCGTTTGCGTAGCTACTTTTGATGCTGACTGTACGTCCCATGCCGGGCACAGGCCTCCGAATGCCTGCGAATTACCATGCAACGAGATAAATAGGTAAGATTTTTACCGTTAGATGTCCATATCCTCGTGATTGAATACAATGTACTATTCACGCGTCATACATACCTATAATTACGTAACTTCACATAAGCAGCAAAAAAATATGCATATGCTTAGGAAGGACGCGCTGAAACTTAATTTTTAGTTTTCGAAACATTTTAATATCGTATCGTCGAACTAAGTCATACTGACCAACAGATTGCTGTAAGGCATTATCAACTATTAAATAATTGGTGTAATGTGTAATACATATTAAGTACCGACCTACTGTTTATTTGTTAAAAACAAATTGTGTCATAAATAACAAAACATAAATAATTAAGCTGGCAATCTAACTGTTTATATGTTTCAACGTTTCAAGATCAATATTTAAAATTTGACTATATCTGTCTGCTTATGTATCATTTAATTGGTTTCATTCATCATCTCTACGATTTTCCTACACAAGCCAACTGATGCACATAATCATGAAAAGATGGCTTAATCACGTATTATTTTAATTGATTTAGGTAACAAACACTGTTGATATGATGATTCGACTGTTTTATACTACTATTGTTTTACTACTTGTTTACGTTCGTACGATCGTATATTACATCATGTCCAACACATAATCGATTTGATTCAGAGAAAAGTTGTAACCCACAGCTCTAGTGTGTGACCTAAATATTTAAGACCTAAGTATTTCAAATATACGGCAGTGATTATGTAGGTAGTTATCGTATATGGACCTAATTAATTATTCGGATTACACAAAACATACCAGAAATAGTTTAGCCTAGGAAAAGTTTAGATTTTGCCGCATTTTCACACGGATCCAAGTATCTGTTAAGAATTCAATATTATAGAGTTACCTATATTAATGAGGTCCCAGGGCATGCAGGTATCGAGGGAAATGAAAAGGCTGATGAGCTTGCACGAGCGGGGGCGAAGGGAACACACTGCGGACCAGAGCCGTTCTGTGGTATCCCTAAAAGTCTAACCAAGCTCACTCTAAAAGCCTATTGTTTCTACAAGACCATTCAAGCCTGGAGAGCTAACCCAGGACTGAAACATTCCAAGGCACTAATTAGAGCCTTTAGCAAAAAGGCGTCTTCTGACGCCTTAGCGCTAAGTAGGCTTACAATCGATACCTAGTATCAAAAGGTATCTGACGTTATCTGAACCCAATACGATTGTATTGTAATAATTATGAGTCTATAACGGTGATGTTTTCAAGTAAATTAATGTACCATAGCGAACTATTCATCAGCATATGAACCCCAGAGGTTTCCGCTGGTGAAAAAATGTATACCAAAATGTACTACTCAGATTATATTGGTCAATAAATTAAAAAAAAAAAAAAAAAAGGAACCGCCTACGCATGCTGGTTAGGGTGCTTACTGGGCACTGCCGCCTAAATAAGCACATGCAAACGATAGGACTGTGTGACACCAGGCAGTGCAGATTCTGCTTTGAAGCAGAGGACACGCCTACACACATCCTAACCGATTGCCCTTGCCTCATGCGCAGTCGTAACTCCTTCCTGGGCAAACACATCATGTGCCCGGAGGAGATCAAATTTCTTGAGTTCAACAAAATCCTGCAATTCTTCGAGTTTGCAGGACTTGACCAAGAATTGTAGTAAGTGGCGATCACAATAGATCAGCGATGGTCGCAGTGATATAAGGGCTTTGACAGCCCGAAAGCCACTACCACAATAATAATAATTTTATTGAGTGTTCTTCTATAAAGAAGCCATAATGATAGATTTTACAAGCGTTATTTTTAATTGAGGACGATTTAACGTTTACTTCACTTGTAATTGAGGATCTATATATTTACCTACGTATTTTAATTTAACGATGTAACCAACTTCTAGGTCGATTTTCACCCTCGTCCCATTTGTCGTATTGGCTTAAAATTTTGCAAGTATGTATTATTCAGATGACAATACAGTAATTTAGTGCCACCAAGTTCTTCTGATGATGGAGCCAGAAGGTGGCTTTTCAATGGCTACTAAGCCTGTACCAAAAAAAAAACATAAAAAAGGTAACAAACCTTTAAACCTGAATAACCTGAATGTCGCAAAACAAGATGAACACCCATGGCTAGACTAAAATGCGCCTTCAGATTCCCAAACAACGCACAACATTGCTTGTAGCGATATGGGACGTTGTGTGTATTTATGTTACGTAATTGAAAAGCCATTCCGGTGTTCAATTATCTCTGCTAATTGCACATTATTTAGTTTTAAGTCTCATGTGTTTCCTCGGCTGACGTAACGAGCATTGTTATAATGTGTCGCAGTTCAAAATATCGTAACTATAATGCAGTACACTGTACTTATGATTTTGCTTCGTGAAACGTGTACTTCCTTTACTTTAGGAAGTTTGTATGTAAGTAATTATTAAGAATTGGACATAAAATAAATAATAAATAAATAAATATTACGGGACAATCTTACACAAATCAACCTAGGCCCACGGTAATTGAAATGAGAAATGAGCTTTGAACTCATTTATCTATCCAAATATCATAAACCCTCCATGATGCGTTCTAGAACCGCACATTATGACCACCATAAAAATAGACTGTTTTGTTAGAACAAATTTCTTACCTGTGTAAATGTTATTATTGCTAAACTAGCTTTTGCCCGCGACTTCGTCCGCGCGGAACTCGTTTATATCGTAACTTTCTCCCCCCTTTTCACCCCCTTAGGTGATGAATTTCCAGATAAAAACTATCTTTAGTAAGGACTCTTTGGGAAGGCCCCGGAATTCAAAGTATCTCTATACCCAATTTCATCTCAATCGGTTCAGCGGTTTAAGCATGAAAAGGTAACAGACAGACAGAGTTACTTTCGCATTTGTAATATTAGTATGGATTGTATGAAGGGTATCGATGCATGTAGGCTTTTTTCAGTATTATTTTGCATATTTTCATATCACACGGCCGTAAGGGCCTTTTCTACTAAACCGTAGGATTAAATGAACTGACTTGTAATTTAAACATGTTATATGTTACATCTAATAGTTTTCAAAATAGCCATAATCGAACGTCTTTTTTACCCCGTTTTAGAAAACATCTTCAAAACTAAGGCCGCCATAAGGTTTATCCTTACCTACCTTTACCCTTGGAACGTCAATTTACTTATGTAATGTTAATGTTCCTATTCCCCAGGACTCCCAACTACCGCTATACCGTAAATGGGTTCCATCCAAATTTTCACCCCCAATTGACCCCCTTAGGGGATGATTTCTGGAATAGAAACTATTATATGTCCTTTTCCAGGACTCAAACTATCTTTCAACCAAAATTTATCAAAATGTGTCACAAACAAATTTCCACCCCCAATTACACCCCCTTAGGGGATGATTTTCGGGATAAAACTATCCTATGTCCTTCCTTATCTATCGCTATACCAATCCAAATGTTCATCCACCATTTCTCACCTCCTTAGGGGATGATTCCCTCCTTTTATGTGTTCCGGAATAAAAAAAAATCTATGTTCTTTCCTAGGACTCTACCTCTCTCTATACCAAATTTTATCTAAATGGGTTCTATCCAAATCTTCAACCCTCATTTCACCACCTCAGGAAATGATTTTTCGGGATAAAAACTATGCATTGTCCTTCCCTAGGACTCCTTCTATCTATTTACCAAATTTCATCTAAATGGGTTTTATCCAAATTTTCACCCCCTATTTTATCCCTGAGAGGATGATTTTTGGGATTAAAACTATCCGTTGTCATATTCCAGGACTCAAACTATCTTTCAACCAAATTTCATCAAAATAAGTAACAAACAAATTTTCACCCCCAATTACACCCCCTTATGTGATGATTTTCAGGAGTAAACTATCCTATGTCCTTCCCCAAGACTCCAACTTGCTATACCGTAAATGGGTTCCATCCAAATTTTCATACCCCATTTCACCCCTTAGGAGATGATTTCTGGACTTAAATTATGTTAAGTCCTTCCCCAGGACTCTGAACTATCTCCATACCAAATTTCATCTAAATTGGTTCTATCCAAATTTTCACCCCTCATTTCACCCCCTCAGGAGATGATTTAGGATAAAAACTATGCATTGTCCTTCCCTGGGACTCCTTCTATCTATATACCAAATTTGAACTTAATGGGATTTATCCACATTTTCATCCCTATTTCATCCCCTTGGGGGATGATTTTCGGGATGCAAACTATCCATTGTCATCCTCCGGGACTCAAACTATATTTATACCAAATTTGATCTAAACGGAGTCCATCCAAAATTTCACCCCCCATTTCACCCCCTCAGAGAAAGATTTCCGGAATAAAAACTATCCAATGTCCTTTCCCAGAACTTAATCACCTCTTAACCAAATTTCATCAAAATGGGTTACATCCAATTTTTCAACCCCCCATTTTACCCCCTAAAGGGAAGATTTTCGGGATGAAACCTATTCTTTAACCTTTTCCGGGACTCAAACTAATCATATACCAAATTTCATCTAAATCGGTGCAGTGGTTTAAGTAGCTCCATACAAATTTCCACCCCCCATTTCATCCCCTTAGGGGTTGATTTCCAGGATAAAAACTACCCTAAGTCCTTCCCCAGGACACAAACTATCTCTATGCCAAATTTCATCTTAATCGGTTGAGCCGTTTTCACGTGATGCGCGGTCACATAAACAGACAAACAGATAAACAGATAAACAGACAAACAGACAAACAGACAAAAATTCTAAAAACTCTGTGACTGTGACGTCAATATACTCGAGCGTCATAGTAAAAAACAATCGTTTCATATGAAGGTGCGTTTTGCGGAAAAGGGACAGAACATACCCCCTCTTAAAACTTTGGACTCTTATAACTTAATCATTACCTATATAACCTCTTGCTTTGTTTTTTTCTCCATTTGACTATATTTATTATAAATTCTTTTTCGAGAAAATACATTATGATTATTTACCACATTTTCGATTCCTGAGCTATAACCACGAACTTCGGAATTCAAAAATATTCGGATATCTCTATCTCTATCGCACTAACCATACTCGAGTGACAGGGATGCAAATATATGAACATTGAGTATCGGTTTTCGTGGTAGCGCCGCAGGTACTTTGGCTGAATGCGCCGAGCGCGTGCCATTGTCATTCAAAAAAAACAAATTCGTGTTAATTATATTGTTCAAATTTGTTGATTTCATTTATTGAAATTACGACATAAAACGACATTTGCGCATATAAGTTCTCATATCAGAATCGAATATTTTTTTATGGTTTATATTTTAGCATTTGTCTCGTAAAGGTCTATCGTAGAAGGGATTTAAATTATTAATAAGTGAAAGGCAAAGCAATTCCGCCATTTTGACGAAAATTTGACGGTTCTTATAGCTGACAGTTGGAGCAGCGTTTGATTTCAATAAAAATAAATGAAAAATTAAATGAAGTCGTATATTTCGGAAAATTAATTAACTGTCGCAGTCGGATAAAAACTATCCTAAGTTGCAGCTAGAATAATAATGTACCTATATAAAATGTTTCATATTTTTCCGTTCATGGGATGCTGAGAACATTCGAACCGCGCAAAGCTTAGTTTCAAACTGGCTGATTCTTTTTTTAATTTAGAGATTTATTATAAGTGGAGATAATAACATCGATTTCGATAATATTATTTCATTCGAACATCTCTGAAAAACGAAGAAATTTGATTTGACCTCTATTCCAATATCAGTCGAGATGACGTTTAGTTCGAAATTGTCAATTTGCATACAAATTTGACAGTAAGTAAGATATCGAACGATATGACAGTTGGGGCCGACTCTAGTTGTCTCTGAATTAAAAAAAAAAGCTATGACAGCTGCCAGAAGAGAACGCCGCGATGCCGGTCATAATATGCGGCTCCTGAATGCATCATGTGGATAGATAAAGTAGTGTATGTAACTTGCACATAATTAGGCATTAAAACACTCGTGTTTAATGCCCTTCGTTATGTACAGTCACATAAACTACTATTAAACACACATCATTGATTGATTTATTACCGATTTATTTGACGATCGGTTTAGCCTATTGGGTAGTCAACCTGTCTAGCCAACCGGTCCTGGGTTTGAATCCCGGTAAGGGCAAATATTTCTGTGATGAGCATGATGTTTGTTTCTGAGTCTTGAATGTTTTCTATGTATTCAAGTATTCATATCTATTTATTTGATCGTCTTCTACTACCAATAACACAAGCCATTTTGAGCTTACTTTAGGGCTAGCTTCTAATCAAATTCTACGATTCTAATCAAATTTGACTTGCAAGATTTGATCCGATCAAACATAAATGAAATAAATAAATGAATTTTATTCTGCAAGTAGCCCGCAATGGCACTTTTACAAGTCAAAATTCTACCAGCGTTTGTGAAAAAGAAGACCACTGTTAAGAAGAAACGCCGAAACAAACTCAACATATGTATGTTATGTACATACAAACATATATACATACATTGAAAGCTTGTAAATAATATGGAGTGCGCCCCTCAAGTTATAAAATAAAAGGGGTCACAACTAAATGCTTGCTAAAATCGATTTATTGGTCACGTCCTCAACGTGACAGACTTTTCTTAAACGGTGCTTATAAGGCTTTATGCGGAACCATCCGACTGTGACACAATTATATAGTACGTCGATTACAGAATGTTGCCAAATCTTGAAGAAACCCTATCATGGATACCATTAAATAAAAATGACTGACTGTATTATGTATTATGAAATTTATTGTCTATTTTAGTCTTAAGTAAGTTCAAATCATGTATTGTTTAATAAATAAGTACCTAAATGAAATGCAACAATTACTTACTGTATAGGTTATTGAGGTTTGAATTCAAAAAATATATACATGTAGTGGAACATAGAATTTATCTTTTTTGAAGTCGGTTAGAAATTGACTAGATTATGAAGCTGATTCGTTTTTTTAAAATTTTAAGCCCACATTTTAATTCAGTTCACATTCAAACCATTTACTATGCTACCTAAAATTGGGATACGAAAGTTAAAACATCTTGGGCGTTTGCTTCTAAAGCAAAAGCCATTGAAGAGTTATGGTACCATATTATTGTTTAGTAATCTATCTATATTATACACTAGCCTTTGCCCGCGACTTCGTTCGCTTGAAATTTCATACCAAATTCCAACCTGAATTCATCCCTTGTCCCCTTGGAAGTCCTACGAAGTTTATTTCTAAGGGTTATTGATTTCTGATACTGGGCTTACAGAAAACGGGCCTTCTCCTTGGTTGTCATACTCTTGTCAGAGTAGTCGTGGTCGATATGTTGGTGGTGACTTGCTTCACCTGACGCCACTATTAATTCTTTCCTTCTAGGTATACGTGCACTCGTGTAGGGGGGCATTGAGAACGGTCTTCATTGGTCCGTCCATCGCATTGAGAACGGTCTTCATTGGTCCGTCCATCGCATTGAGAACGGTCTTCATTGGTCCGTCCATCGCATTGAGAACGGTCTTCATTGGTCCGTCCATCGCATTGAGAATGGTCTTCATTGATCCGTCCATCGCATTGAGAACGGTCTTCATTGGTCCATCCATCGCATTGAGAACGGTCTTCATTGGTCCGTCCATCGCATTGAGAACGGTCTTCATTAGTCCGTCCATCGCATTGAGAACGGTCTTCATTGGTCCGTCCATCGCATTGAGAACGGTCTTCATTGGTCCGTCCATCGCATTGAGAACGGTCTTCATTGGTCCGTCCATCGCATTGAGAACGGTCTTCATTGGTCCGTCCATCGCATTGAGAACGGTCTTCATTGGTCCGTCCATCGCATTGAGAACGGTCTTCATTGGTCCGTCCATCGCATTGAGAACGGTCTTCATTGGTTCGTCCATCGCATTGAGAACGGTCTTCATTGGTCCGTCCATCGCATTGAGAACGGTCTTCATTGGTCCGTCCATCGCATTGAGAACGGTCTTCATTGATCCTTCCATCGCATTGAGAACGGTCTTCATTGGTCCGTCCATCGCATTGAGAACCGTCTTCATTGGTCCGTCCATCGCATTGAGAACGGTCTTCATTGGTCCGTCCATCGCATTGAGAACCGTCTTCATTGGTCCGTCCATCGCATTGAGAACCGTCTTCATTGGTCCGTCCATTGCATTGAGAACGGTCTTCATTGGTCCGTCCATCGCATTGAGAACGGTCTTCATTGGTCCGTCCATCGCATTGAGAACGGTCTTCATTGGTCCGTCCATCGCATTGAGAACGGTCTTCATTGGTCCGTCCATCGCATTGAGAACGGTCTTCATTGGTCCGTCCATCGCATTGAGAACCGTCTTCATTGGTCCGTCCATCGCATTGATATCTGCCACGCGCTCCCTTCCAGAGAAAACATACATTTGCTCCTAATTTCCCGTATGACCAATTAATATTGCGTTCTTCACCAATATTTCTTGTTTGCGGACATAATGCTTTCATCGGTTGCCCAATCAGTTACATTACCATCCGATAACCGATTACGTTTTAAACTTGTTCTTACTGAATAAACGGTTTAGCATTTTGGTTAGTTAACAACACGTTATTGTTACTGTTCAGTACAAATACTTCAAGCCGCCCAAAGGCCTATTAAAAATCATCCTCTTCTTGGAAGTGATAGCGTTCTATCTATATTGGAACAAAGTTGCATTTGTTTTGATTCGTTCGGTTTGGAATAAAACAAACTCGACTATATTTACTGTTCTGGTTGATTAAAATTTCATTGCACATTTTCCGTGTATTTTGGCCGGTCGCCTCACATGTCGTGAAGTGAACATTTGGCTCGGTATTGGTAGTGAATCCCTGGCTAATCTCACATCTCTAGTGGATATTCTTCCAATGGTTGCTAAAAAATTAACATACGGGTGCATACGCTCGAAAAATATAACCCCTTCTGCAGTAATCTGATAAAATGTTAGGTTTCTCATATATTAAATTTGTTAAAGCTCCCTAGGGTGCGCTGTGTTGGGAGTGAGGAACATGCATGTCTCTATCTGCCAACACAGCGAATCCTCAAGTAAATAAAGGGTCGTCAACGCGCTTGTGATTCTTCTGGAGTCACAAGTGTCCATAGGCGACGGTACCAGCTTAACATCAGGCAGGCCGTAAGCTTGTTTGCCACCGTCGTAGTATAAAAAAAAAATATGGTATATTAGGGACGTTTTCGCCCGGTACTTATCGGGCTTGGAATTCAATACCATAATATTGTTTTCCTTCCCCATGTTTTTTTTCTTTTTTGTAACGATTACTGGTTGTAAGTATTTAATATTAGACGAAGTTTGTTGCGGATACTCACTCTGTGCTCATTTTTGACGAAACCTGCGCTGTGGATATTTATCTTTGTGGATTGCTTTAATTATGCTTTGCATAAATGTTTTTTTCATATTTGTTAAATTGAAGTCTTAGGTACATAGACACAACTGACACAAGCTATGACGTCAAAAAATCCAATATAGCTGATGTAAATGACCGCACAGGTTTACCTTTAAAACCAGGTGTTACTTTATTTGTTACTGTTTACGATTTTTTCTTTCGACACGAAGGCAGGTTGTACGACCGTTTATAGACTAGTCTAGCAAAGCAAGAACTTTTCCTGTACAATTATACGTAAATACTAGTGGCGATTAGTATTTTTTGTTGTATTAGCTGAGCTCGCGGCTCGGCCTGCGTTCTACGAAAAGATCTAGTAATTGAATCACAAAACAGTAGAATAATATTGAATGCAAACCCACAAACCATCTAAGGACTACAAGCTCAAAACGGATAGATTTTTACCTACAGTTTGATTTTGCCGGTTTTAAAAGAAGGCTTATTTCTTCGTTGTTTCAATTATTAGTAAAAGTACGGGTTGAATTGTTATGTAAGACAAACGAATGGTCAGCCGTTTTGTAATTTAAATTAGAATACGAGTATGCTTACGGTCGCTTTACATGCGATCTAATAAAGTATTGGACGTTTCATTTTGTTTGGGTTTTCATATTTTTTTTAAAAAGAGCGAAAAAACGGTTACACTTGGTATGGAAATTAACAAATTGAATTCTTCATAGCAAAAATCAAACTGGCAGAGGGAATGACCAAATTGTTTTATCGACAATTCCACTTTTTGATGTTACGGAATATTATCGCAAATCGACTTATACGATTATTCTGTAACATTTGACCTCTTTGATAAGCAACCTGCATCTCCATATTAAAATAAATCATGCCCACGTCACATATGGCATTCACGTCGCTTGATTGTCATAAGTAATTTCCGTGCCGTGTTACTAACATGGTTAATCCTAAAAGAAAAACCAGTAACAAATGGATAACGAACGATTCTTTTCTTAGTTACAAAAAAGATTCATCAACGATATAGTATACTTGTTTAAACTTTTCATTGTGCCATATTAAAACTGTAAAATAAAAATATTTTCTGTTTTATTCCTTACCATTATGCTTACATACATTGTATATATCCAAAAGCCTGATTTCATTACTTTGACGATGTGTCATTAAGTGACATTTATTTATCGATAGTCGATAAAACACTCTGGTCAAACCCTCTGACAGTTTGATTTTTGCTATGAAGAATTCCGGTCCTTGGAAATTAAATACATGGTGTACCCGGTTTTTGCTCTTGAGTGCATTCACAAAGTCGTTAATTTTTACATGCCTTGTATACATTTCTATGTAACTCACAATATAATGGAAGGTTGAGAGTAAATTTTAGTCTCATTCATTTAAATGGTCATGTTTTCACGAAATTGGATGACAATGCTACAAATGTTACAATAGAGTAACTTAGCCTGCAACTCACTGAGTTACCGACCCTTTATTGCAAGCTTTTATTTAGTTTCACCTGTGCCGTTGTCTGTCTGTCTGTAATCAAATCTTGCAAGTTAAATTTGACCCACTTCCCGGTTTCCAATTGGCTGAAATTTTGCATGAATATGTATATCGCATGACAATGCAATATTATGATGACATGGAGCTGATCAGATGCTGGAGCTGGAAGGTGGCCATAGGAACTCCGCAATAAAACGACACAACCCCATCGTGTTTGGGCTCGTTAGAATCGTCTCAATGAGTAGTTGATGATGGTATGCAGAAAAGTACAGTCGGCAATAAAAGCTTGTACCAAATTTTTGACAGATACTTATTGATTAGGAATTGCTAAAAGCACAGCAATAGACATGTTTCTGTCTGTCGATTCTAAAGAGCCCAAACTCAACGGAGCTACGTCGGTTAAGTACTGAATTCCCATGGCCACCTTCTTTCTCCATCATCAAATCAGCTCGCTAGTACCATACTATTGAATTTTCATCCAAATCCAGCTCAATCGGTTGAGTTCTGTTCTGGTTCAAAATTAAGTTCCAAGATTTGTCCCACACTAACAAATGAACAGGGTCAAATTAAATTAAAGCATGAAAAATCTGGTCCCTCTCTACTAGTACCTACTATTCGCATTTATTTGTTTTTTAATACATGCGACTAATCCATGTAAATGAATTAATACAATTTGTCAATGATTGACTTTAATTAATGAATGCGAGTGTTTACATACATTCATCACTTCCTTAATATCATCATTTGCCACCTAATATACTTTACACATGCATAGATAACTTTTTATATAAACATTTAAACTAGCGTAATGACATATACCAAGCCATTGGGAACAGCAAGTCGTTTGCTCTACATAATGTAAAACAATTAGGTACAATTAGTGGCGAGTGTGAGCTGTAGAACTCGCAAACCTGGCTCTTTGCAAGATTTTTTTAGTTCGACTTGTGAAAAAGTTACTCTACAAAAAAAAACTAATTAAAGAACCTGCTCACAAAATTGAGGTTGAGAAATGCGACCTCAGGAGAACAGCCGGACAGCGGGACACCGGACATCGTGACAGACACCGGACATGCGAACGATTTTCGGCCCAAGTTGAAGCATAGAACTTCGTTCGCTTCGCTCGCTCGTTCGATAAGGTAGACGGCAAGCATTTAAGTAATTCTCTACCATCCCGTTGCTCAGTGCCCTTAAATGGGGGAACCGCAGGACTCACAGGAGGGTAAGAGACTATAAGTTCCTTATTAGTATGTACATGTATGTCTGTAAATGCTTTATTGTGTACTCGAAAAAGGTGAAAAAATACAGACAGAATGGATGATACCTACTTCTACAAAGGCGAAGATACCCTGTAAGGGATTCATTCCTTTCCTATTTGCTGGCACCTAAAGCTTTAATAATGTCATTTTCCTAATGCTGCAAGCTACATTTACTTCATAACCCGTAATGCCGGTGTTTATTTTCATTTCACTAGCTGTTCCACAAACGTATAGGAAGTGTTACAAACACGCGACCTGTCTCTGTGTGCTACTCTTACATCTGCGTCTGTGTGCGTGCAACCATATGATTCGCGCTTGCGCAGCACAATGTGGTAATTTCTAAACCATGCGCGTTCTAATTTCAACTTTAGGATGGTTCAATTAAGTTTAAATTGGTGTAAGCCTACGCTGATTAGATGTTCTTATGTTATTAGGGAGAGGTGGACAATCCTTGCATACAAGGACGTTATTTAGTCAAGAAAATGTGTCACTTAAGTCCTTTTTAGCGAAAGTACTGTAGTATCCTAGTATCACGTGCGCCGGCGCAAGTATTGATTAGAGCAGACACATCAGTTTCTTTATTAGGGAAATTGTTGGGTTACTCGTGCAGAAAAACTGAAGCGCAATTTCTATTGACGAAATTGGTAAAGTTATGGTGGAATTTCACTTTTAGCATGAGATTGTCGCCTCGAAATCGATGGGCAATTTAATACTTAAATAAGCCATAGCCGAGGTTTTATTTGTTTTTATACTTGGTGGCTTCGAAGGGTTAAGGCAAATGAACAACACTAACTAAATATATTATGTGATACAACAAAGAAACGTTTATACATACAGATGCCCAATATCGTGTTTATTTTGATCGCGCAAAAAATTAAAAGGTGGCCCCTTTACAATCAATATCTAATGAAGCTAATATTAGGAGGTCCACGAGTATCTTGAATAAAGATGACTCTGAGATAGCTCGTTTCATTCGAGATAATTAATAATCTCCCTAATGAATTTCTTTTCTTGGTTCCAAAATATTTACCTCGAGTCAAGTACTTTTTCTATGTGGGTTCAGACGAAAAAAGCGGCTCTTGTTAAGTACTAAATAACCAAGGAAGCCAAACCTAAAAAATAAGACCTTAAGTCCTTTAATTGTCGACAACATTTTTTTGTCGATTTTAATGTCCCTGTTAGGGCTGTTAGTTCAGGATAAAGGTAATCGGAGTCCTATAACACCAATAATTTTACGATATAAACGTATCTGTTGCTCAGATCTGGTGGGGTACTTTGCCTTTACAGTTGGCCAGGATAAAAAGCTGATTGTCTTAAACACCAGCAGATGAAAATCTGGTTCTACGAACGACAATGGTAGCAAACTTTAAAACAATGTTAACATGCCATTTTACCGGTCGATTGCACAAGTGACCAACGGCGGTTCAAGGTTCCTCAAATGACTGCAGCTTGCAACATTCTGCTGACTATCTTATAGTTGCATTTATTTTGGCTCATCGATTATTTATTGACAAACGTGCGTTTCGACACTATAGATTAGCTAAAAGAACAATACTATTTAGTTAAGTCTTTACGTTAGTTGTTGTTTAGATAAATATACCAATGTTACAAGTTGTATTTGCACTCACTTATTATATCGGGAGTGTTTCACTAGATCAAGTGTTCTCGCAGCCGCAAAAGACAGTTTTGGCATTATCTCAGTGTCGGTTCAAGTTGGAGTGTTCCTTAATTACCAGGTAGCAATTAACTGACGTTGGGAAATTCCGATTGCTCAAGTCACTTCTCCTTAATCCTGCTAGACCTTTGGTACACAGTTCTTATGCAAAATGCACCTGTATTCTTTGCTTTGAAATGTTCTTCCAAACACTCTTACTTCTCTTAAATTTGACGTAACTAAATACACCGGATATCTCTTCCATTCTAAAACTAGCCTACCAAATTTGGGAATCCCAGAATACTACAATACTTTACAAAGCCTTCTTACTTTAAGACTGACTTACCATTTGTATTGTATATCAAACACAATAATTTAATACTACGTTCTTTTGTTTAACGTCTCCCACTACGAGTTAAGATAACGATTGAAGCGCATAATGCTTCTTTTTCCGAAGCCACACAATTTAACCCCTTTCAGGCAGGCTGTTGAAAAATGAAATATGAATGACATTCAAATATACACCTGTTTGAGCTTACGGTCCACTTAAGGCCTCCACACACCGGTCGCGTGCGCGGGCCCGCGGCGGGCCCGCGCACGCGACCGGTGTGTGGTGGCCTTTAATGAGGAACCGAACTGAATGGAGGGCAGTTGCATGCGGTTACGATCCTCAGTCATGAGAGATCGACTAAGAAGATGTGGTCGAGACAACGCCTCTGCCAGAACAAGGGTTAATAAAATACCTGTCATGTGGTGTAGAGTTGGTATAATAACACGTAAAGATGAGTGCCCTATTGTGGACTCACACAAATAGTAAGTAGAATGAAAAAAAAACCACTCATTTTCAAGTTGCCTAGAAGGTTCACAGAACCAAGGAACTGGTACGAGTATAAGCGGTCCGACCCGGTAACTTTGACCAAAAAGAACAGTGTTTATTCTAAAATTCGTTAGGTACATAAATATTGAAGTTTGATCGCACCTGAAACCCTTATTTAATTTCGGTCGACTCGGGTTTAAATAGGTATTTCAAAGCTGAAATTTCCTGGTTGTCATAGCGGCAACCGGCCATTTTGTCGCAATGAGCGATAAATCGATAATTGTCATTTGTCTGAAACCGGAGATTTTCTCCGCAAACCGTGATCTATTGCACTTGCGCAGATATACAGCGAAATGGTTGGCTGATTTAATGTTTCACGCCTTCAAACCGCAAAAGCAAGCCTTGCTTACAAATAAATTGTACTAAATTGGTTTGGTTTTGGACCTGGTATAGTAGAAATTACCATCTCATCATCTTATTGAGGAAAACTTTTAAAATGATGTTTAGATGTGGGAGAGATATATCGTACCTTACAGAAAAAATGGGAATCTGCTCCTTTTTAATTTCCTTGAATACTAGACGGAATTCAGTGATACTTATGTAGTTTGAGTGATGATTATTCTCTTTGTTTGATAGAAATAATTGCAACAATTGCTTCATAGTCATTGGGTTTGTTCTTTATAAATCAAGGGGTTCATAACAATTATAGTACTTAAAATGCGCTTGAGGCCGGAGACTCTTTGGGCCACTAAGCGATTGAAGTAAACATATTTAACTTTATTACTTCTAAGAGGTAATATATAACACAGCGGGCAAAAACATCTGATAAGTCCTAAAGGCCCTAGAAACGAGTCGTGTCGTGTCAGATATTAATGCGCGTTTTTTGTGGCACCTTAATGTTGTACGTAACTTTACGAAGTGTCACGCAATCGACCAGGGTCAAAAGTAGCAGGTCTCTTCCAGGGATGTATCTCCGACTACCTCATTTCCGTACACGCGCACACACAGATGCGCGGCTGTGTGCGCCGCGTTCACTTTCGATCGTTGACTCGAGGCTAATACTATAGGTTTCGTTTTGCTCTTGTTTTCATTGTTATTGTATTATGTGGGCTGATTCTGTGTTGTTACGAATACGTGTCTGTTAACAAGAAGAGGCTTTTTCCTATTAGGTACTTTAATATTAAGGACAGCTCAAACTCAGGATACAATTAAAGACAATACTTAGTTAATACACGTATTAATTATTTTAGCAGTAAAAATATTTTCTTCGCGTTCGAAATATCTCAGTATCGACACATATAATGTCAACTTTAGAACGTGTAATAGCGAAGACATTTGCAGCTAATTGTCACAATATGTTAATGTTACATGCTCGCAAGTTCAGCAATATTTTAAAACAGGATTTGTGATGAAAGGTTGCTAATTGAGTCTTTATTTAGATTGATACTTTTAGGTTCTACAAGCATCTTTATTTCTAAAGTGGCGTCCTAAAACGCTAATCTAGTGCTTAACCTAGCTCTTTGATTGGCTGGCATCAGGTAGTTGAATGGTGTCTTGCAGTTTTCTGATAACTATTACCGAATAAAAATTAACCTGATATCAATTGACGCTCATACTGCGGGCTATGCCACAGGCACAAGCTATTAGGAGTATGTAAAAGGCAAGTTAATACACTATAATGGCAGTTTTTGACACAACGTTTGATTGACAGGTTGAAAGATAAGCAGGGAGGTACTCTGAGGAAGGCCGCAACGCATGATCGTACACGAAAATTCCTGATGCTTGTGCAAACGAACAAGTAAGGTCACTGGCAGCATTTCCAGTTTCGGTATTAAACTATCGCTGGTAATTATGGGTTGAAATCATCTTTTTATGAGAACCGAAATTGAGAAGCCCTGTGTTGAGATTTTTGCAAGATAGTATTTAGTGTGGTAACATTTCGTAAACATCTAGTTATCTACAGTAGACTGGTAGATGAAAGCCTAATAGTATGATTGTAATAGGTATTCAAAAAGCGGCCAAGTGCGAGTCGGACTCGCACATGAAGGGTTCCGTGAAATAAATTGCGGTTTACGATTTATGACGTATTAAAAAAAAACTACTTACTAGATCTCGTTCAAACCAATTTTCGGTGGAAGTTTACATGGTAATGTACATCATATATTTTTTTTAGTTTTATCATTTTCTTATTTTAGAAGTTACATTTTACCACTTTGGAAGTGTCTCTCGCGCAAACTATAAATTTAGAAAAAAATGATATTAGAAACCTCAATATCATTTTTGAAGACCTATCCATAGACCCCACACGTATGGGTTTGAAGAATTTTTTATTTTTATTTTCAGTTCTGAGTATGGGGACCCCTAAAACTTAATGTTTTTTTTTTTTCGATTTTTGTGTGAAAATCTTAATGCGGTTCACAGAATACATCTACTTACCAAGTTTCAACAGTATAGCTCTTATAGTTTCGGAAAAAAGTGGCTGTGACATACGGACGGACAGACAGACAGACGGACATGACGAATCTATAAGGGTTCCGTTTTTTGCCATTTGGCTACGGAACCCTAAAAAGGGATGGTAAAACACTATGGAGACAGTTGCCGTGCCACATATATTATCAGTATAGTGTATAAGCAATATCTATCTATCTATACATATCTATACATATAATAAAGCTGAAGAGGCTCGAAAGTCTGTACATGAAAGATATTCGAAAAAAAATTGGCTAGGGATACTTAAAATCGATAACAGAACACGTTCCAACAGTTTTTAGAATTTTTGTCTGTTTGTCTGTTTGTCTGTTTATCTGTTTATCTGTTTATCTGTTTGTCTGTTTATGTGACCGCGCATCACATGAAAACGGCTGAACCGATTAAGATGAAATTTGGTATAAAGATAGTTTGAGTCCTGGGGAAGGACTTAGAGTAGTTTTTATCCTAAAAATCAACCCCTAAGGGGATGCAATGGGGGGTGGAAATTTGTATGGAGCTACTTAAACCGCTGCACCGATTTGGATAAAATTTGGTATTTAATTAGTTTTAGTCCCGGGGAAGGTCAAAAGATAGGTTTTATCCCGAAAATCTTCCCTGTAGGGGGTAAAATGGAGGGGTGAAAATTTGGATGTAACCCATTTTGATAAAATTTGGTTTAGAGGTAGTTTAAGTTCTGGGGAATGACATTGGATAGTTTTTATTCTGGAAATCATCGCCTAAGGGGGTAAAATGGGGGGTGAAGTTTTGGATAGACTCCGTTTAGACAAAATTTGGTAGGTATAGATATAGTTTGAGTCCCGGAGAATGACAATGGATAGTTTGAATCCCGAAAATCATCCCCCAAGGGGATGAAATAGGGATGAAAATGTGGATAAATCCCATTTAGTTAAAATTTGGTATAGAGATAGAAAAAGTCCCAGGGAAGGACAATGCATAGTTTTTATCCTGAAAAATCATCTCCTGAGGGGGTGAAATGAGGGGTGAAAATTTGGATAGAACCGATTTAGAAGAAATTTGGTATGGAGATTGAGTCCTGGGGAAGGACTTAAAATATTTTTTAGTCCAGAAATCATCTCCTAAGGGGATGAAATGGGGTATGAAAATTTGGATGGAACCCATTTACGGGTAAAGCGAGTTGGAGTCTTGAAGAAGGACATAGGATAGTTTACTCCCGAAAATCATCCCACTAAGGGGGTGTATTTGGGGGTGAAAATTTGTTTGTGACCCATTTTGATAAAAATTGGTTGAACGATAGTTTGAGTCCCGGAGTATGACAACGGATAGTTTTAATCCCGAAAATCATCCCCTCAGGGATGAAATAGGGGGTGAAAATTTGGATAAACCCATTTAGATGAAATTTGGTAAAGAGATAGAAGGAGTTCCAGGGAAGGACAATGCATAGGTTTTATCCCGAAAAATCATTTCCTGAGGTGGTGAAATGAGGCTTGAAGATTACGATAGAACCCATTCAGGTGAAATTTGGTATAGAGAGAGGTCTCAGTCCAAGGAAAGAACATAGAATAATTTTTATTCTGGAATACATGAAAGGAGGAAATCATCCCCTACTTGGGTGAGAAATGGTGGATGAAAATTTGGATTGAACCCATTTACGGTATAGCGATAGTAAAGGAAGGACAAAGGATAGTTTTATCCCGAAAATCATCCCCTAAGGGGGTGTAATTGGGGGTGGAAATTTGTTTGTGACACATTTTGATAAAATTTGGTTGAAAGATAGTTTGAGTCCTGGAAAAGGACATATGATAGTTTTTATTCCGGAAATATCCCTAAGGGGGTGAAATGGGGGTGAAAATTTGGATGTAGCCCATTTAGATGAAATTTTGTATAGAGATAGTTTGAGTCCTGAAGAATGACAACGGATAGTTTTTATCCCAAAAATCATCCTCTAAAGAGGTGAAATAGGGGGTGAAATATTGGATGGAACCTATTTACGGTATAGCGGTAGTTGGGAGTCCTGGGGAATAGGAATATTACATAGGTAAATATATGTATGTGACGTTCCAAGGGTAAAGGTACCTTATGGCGGTAGTTTCGAAGATGTTTTCTAAAACGGGGTAAAAAAGACGTTTTATTATGGCTATTTTGAAAACTATTCGATGTAACATTTTGTTGACGTATCTTGATTTTTATGTAATTGTCATGTCGTATCAGGTGCCCCAACATATTTCCCCTTCTGTTTTCAATAGTTTTTAGTAGACATCTTTGTTCTCCTATCTAACTATAATTGAAGGAAAAATTGAAGGAAGGAGAGGCAGAGGAAGGCCAAGACGTGCGTTTATGGACCAAGTTAAAGAGAAAGTTAATGTAATGTCGTATCAGGAGCTCAAAACAGTGGCAGAAAGAAGAACAGAATGGCGATTACTCCACCGACAAGAGCCTGGCTCTTAAATGTATGATGATGATCTTGATTTTTAATATAAAATATTTAAATTACAAGTCAGTTAATTTAGTCCTACGGTTTAGTAGAAAAGGTCCTTACGGCCGTGTGATATGAAAATATGCAAAATAATACTGAAAAAAGCCTACATGCATCTATTATGGTGAGGCGGGTCATAGAAACCAAGTTTGCGGCGGAGTCTATTTTGTAAAAAAAGGCGTTCGGAGTAAGGTAATCTATAAAATCATGCAACTCAGCCATAATGACCCTTTCCTTCATACAATCCATACTAATATTACAAATGCGAAAGTAACTCTGTCTGTCTGTTACCTTTTTATGCTTAAACCGCTGAACCGATTGAGATGAAATTTGGTATAGAGATACTTTGAATTCCGGGGCCTTCCCAAAGAGTCCTTACTAAAGATAGTTTTTATCTGGAAATTCATCACCTAAGGGGGTGAAAAGGGGGGAGAAAGTTACTATATAAACGAGTTCCGCGCGGACGAAGTCGCGGGCAAAAGCTAGTAAATAAATAAGCAAAACGTTTTATTCTGAATGTCTCGGTCGCTGTAGGTACAACATACGTAGAAAGAAAACGGTTGCTACCCTGCGTCACGCCGTACCGACCGAATTAAGAGTACCAAATTAGATAGTAGTGGCATGGCGTCCACAAAACTCGATTACCACCAGGTTGACAAATGTATGACACTTTAGCAGCGAAATCTGGTATTGAGGAAAGTTTAACTCAAACTAGGCGGCTTGCCTTCGAATATCTAGGACGCCACGCCACGCTGATAGCTCCTTTAGATCCTGAAAATGATTCAAAATTCTTAAGCCGATTCATACGTTCATAAGAACAGCAATATCACTTACTAGGAGACCATCAATCCTCAGCTAAGAGCATAAATATGAACTCGGTTGAAGTGTCTGAGGCAATATCTGGTCATTTTCCAGTCACTTAGCGTTAAGCGATGAATTTGCATAAGCTTTTGTTGCACAGTCGTGCGAAATTTCGTATTGAATAAACGGGTGAACTTTGTATCAAAACATGGTTACATAATAGGGAACATTACTGCAATGTTCTGCCGCCAGAGGCAGCACTACCACTAATAGAAAACTAGTATAGAAATATAGAGATTCACACACACATGCACAATTGATTGTCAAGTGAGTGACAAGGATGCCTGATGCATAGACAATACCGCAAGTGCGAA
Organism: Epinotia brunnichana; assembly: GCA_963854355.1. Lineage (NCBI taxonomy): Eukaryota > Metazoa > Arthropoda > Insecta > Lepidoptera > Tortricidae > Epinotia > Epinotia brunnichana. Next base: position 11,012,979 of record OY977956.1, read on the forward strand.
AGAGATACAATGTCAACGCTGCTAGTGTCGCCACCTACGAAGAGTTTTGCGTGATGTTCCCTATATTATTTTTTTATTACGTTAATAAATTAATTATTTAATGATTATTATTCCTATTTGAAGACTTCTGAATATATTTTTTAAGCGTTCGTACTTCAATGCAACCGCTTGTTTTAACAATGGCAGAAACTATACAACCACACTTCCATAAAATTGTGTTGAATTTGGTAGCTTGTTGTTAATTACTTAGGTTTATTCCATGAATTTACTATTCGATTTGTGATTAAGTGGTTATGTTTTTGCCGATACTTTGAAGCCTGCTATAACCCACGTAATGACGACATTTCATTGCATGTTTGAGAAAAGTAAATAGGGAACATTACTGCCATGTTCTGCCGCCAGAGGCAGCACTACCACTAATAGTAAATCAGTATAGAAATATAGGGATTCACACACACACACATGCACAATTGATTGTCAAATGAGTGACAATGATGCTTGCATAAACAATACCGCAAGTGGGAACGAGATACAATGTCAACGCTGCTAGTGTCGCCACCTACGAAGAGTTTTTTGAACTATTGATGCTGACAAAATGTGGTCCCATTGAATCCTACTTGATTATACTCGTGTAAACAAAATGACCACCAGTATAAAACACGTCTTTATTTCCATAGCCTACGTCTTTGTCTGTATAGTTTTGCAACCGCCATGATTATCATTGATTATGTGTGTCCGTCACCTACTTGCTCACGTTGCGAGGGAAGTTAGCAATGTGTCGACAGCGTAAATAGAAGCTGGGTTTGGTTGTGAACGATGTTTAGCTTCAATTGGAGGGCGGTTTTTATTGCGGAGTTCGACGCAGCCCTGTTGGCAACGCATTGCAAATAGGGTATTTAGCGAGAGCTTACCCGAACAGGGAAGAAGCGTACTAGTTGCCACTCCAAATTGGGATTAGGTAGCTAGCGGACCCATAAGGGGTCATACCGCCAAAGTGCCAACAACGCAGAAGGGATCCCGCGTAGCCAAATCAAAACAAAGTTTGTGCATCCAAGTTGTATTGCACATTACGGCCGGGTGTGATGTAAAATTAATCCCACCAAAAACATAAATGTAAAAAAGGAGAGCCAAGTTCAATACAAAAATTATGCTTGGCTGTGGGCTTCGCCGCAAAAAGAATGGAGATCTAGATGAGTGCCAAGTTCTATGCAAAATCCAAATATGTATTTATAGGAACAAAATAACATTATGAACAAGTATTAAACTCTATGTCTTTGCTTTATTGGATACCTATAACAATTGTTGTTATTTAAAAATGTGAGATCTTAAAGTAGGTTCGATTTGACTTGGCCAGTTTTCATTACATCAGTCATTTTATAAAGTTATTCAACATACCTATATATTTTTTTAATTCTGATAAAAAAGTAGTGAATGATAAGTTGTAGTGGCAACTGTATACAATAAATCTGTGGAGGTGTAAATGCATTGCTACACTGAGAGTGAGGAGTTGCATACATGCAGACAGACGTACATATATATATATATAAATACAATGCCCTGCCCACACGTCGCTGTTTGACTAATAAGCGCTCTGATGGTATGTTCCGGTTGTGACTGGGTTATTAAATGAGTTTTTGTAATAAAAATGTACCGAATTTAATCTCATTATTTAAGTCATCACATACTCGCAAAGGTTTAAATTGATATATACGACTTTGGAAGTGGGCAAAAATAGACTCGCAAGATTTGATAAAAAAATTTATTTAATTTGTATATTCGTTATGAGTGAAATTAACATACAGTTTGAAATAAACTTTTTATTATGATTTCCGCGATAAATAATAAAGACAGCCAATCTGCATACTGAGTTGCATTCGTCCAAAAGAAAGGTGGCCCTGAATAAAAAGTTGTTTCATCACAAAATAAATTGAATTAATTTCACCAGTAGATCTATTCTTTGACATTTCACCATAAGTATCATAACCCTATAGTTTTATCTCGTTTTATTGACTACAAAAAAGGGGCTTATTCATAATTCAAGTGCTTAGTGATTTTTAGGGTTCCGTAGCAAAATGGCAAAAAACGGAACCCTTATAGATTCGTCATGTCCGTCCGTCTGTCTGTCTGTCCGTCCGTATGTCACAGCCATTTTTTTTCGAAACCATAAGAGCTATACTGTTGAAACTTGGTATGTAGATGTATTTTGTGAACCGCGTTAAGATTTTTACACAAAAATCGAAAAAAAACATTAAGTTTGCTGTTAACACAAAACTGAAACTCAAAAAATTTTTTTTCATTAAACCCATACGTGTGGGGTATCTATGGATAGGTCTTCAAAAATGATATTGAGGTTTTTAAGATCATTTTTTTCTAAACTGAATAGTTTGCGCGAGAGACACTTCCAAATTGGTAAAATGTGTGTCCCCCCCCTGTAACTTCTAAAATAAGAGAATGATAAAACTCAAAAAAATATATGATGTACATTACCATGCAAACTTCCACCGAAAATTGGTTTGAACGAGATCTGGTAAGTCGTTTTTTTTTATACGTCATAAATCGTAAACTGCAATTTTTTTAACGGAACCCTTCATGTGCGAGTCCGACTCGCACTTGGCCGCTTTTTTACAATCCTAGTATATCCTCGAATCCTAGTGCTACCGAATGTCATTTGACAGTTTCCGCTTTCGATATAATGACCCCTATGATGAATCCTTCGTAGATTACGTACGTATTACGTAGACACTTAATAATTTTAAGGCATATGCCAATCCCATGCAATCTTAATTAACATATTTTATTGAAACGTGTGATCGAGTCAATAACCAACTGTTAGATTAAAAAAAAATACGAGCGGATGATATTTATGTCTCTATCTAGACAGTGTTACCTCGCAATGAAAAAGCATGATAATAATTTACCACGCAGGCCGTGAATTATGTAATCCGAATGTGAACTTTGAGAAGGGGGTCAATGCTAAAGAGCAGTGTGGAACCGACTCGCTCACGGTTACATCTCGCTACTTTCTACGCAGATAATAGAGCAAAACGGTACAAAAAATAGATTATGTCAGCCTGGTACTAATTCGTAAATAATACGTAGGTACAGGTTTGAGACAGGAATTTTGGAGTTTGAGTTTAGGCAGGCCGCAAACGTTTTGAATCCGCGTACGGTTTCCGAATTCGATTTTCGACTTGTAACGCTCGTAGGCGTTTACATAACAACAATTATCGCTCTAGAGGGCTGTAAGTCGAAAACCGAATTCGGAAACCGAACGTTTACGTTACGCCTTAATTAGGTTGTTGGGGATGAAATGACGTGATATTGAAAAACCTATCCTTAATTATAGCTAATATCTAATAGCCATTCTTTACTATTTATTTAATCGGCAACATTGTATATATGTAGATGTCCATGGGTTGAAATGGTTCTAACGATTTCGATCAGCTTTACAATACAAAGGTATCATCATCAACATCATCCTCCAAGCGTTTTCCCGGTTGTATCATAAAGGAGCGTCCGCTTTGGCGCCTAACCCCAAGATTTCCCCTAAAATCCCAAGATTTAGATCCCAAGACATCCATTGCACAGATGGGCGGTGCAAAATTGATCTAGCTAAGTCCCTTTCCCGGGAAAATTGGTTTACTCTGAAAAAACAAGAAGTCTCCTAGGTATTTTTATACTAACTTGGTAGTAAAGTCAACGGGATATGCCTTTTACATCTGTGAAAAAGTGTTTTAATCCATATGGTCGGTCCAATCGGTCTTCAAATTTACAGTTTATGGATTCGATGCTGAAGGACAAGAGAAAAGCAACATTACTGCATGTATCTCATATCTTGTTCAGTTGTGTAGGCATAGGTATCCTCGTATTTTACAAGCGATATTAACTTACTTTATTAAGTGTGCTTCAATCGATGTTGGGGACGGCCAGATGGTATCAGGCACTCCATGATCGTCCGACTCGTCTCTTTAATCCACACATAAGGCATGAGCTTCCTAGCTCTCTCGTCCAACTTAAAATGATTACACCAGTTCTTATTTGCTTCAAATACACTTTCAATCGATACGAACGATTACTATCTCAGACAAACGTAATGTATACCATTATCTGCTTAGTTCCACTTATAATCTTCACTATCATTAGAATCGGACGTAATAATTTGTGAGATGTTGATACGAACTCAAAACAATGACGTAATGATTTCGTAACGCGAACTCCTTTCGTACATGTTTTTGATTCAGATGATTTTGACAGTGACAGCTGGAAGATAAATGTCAGTTGTGTAATGTGGAAGAAGAAAGCATGGCGAACATCATTTGATTAAAATATAATTAAGGAAGTGGATATGCAGGTAGATAATGAAGTCATTACAGTATTTTAAGTTTAATTAACTAATGTATGTCACAGTGATATGTTAAAGTTTATGTTGTTTTATGACATTTTGCTTGTGCGGTGGTTGCTACTTTTAGTTGGTTGCTAGTTTATTGTGAAAAATCTTTGCAGAAATGTTTTACTTTTTTCCGGCTGAACTGAAATCATGATGGTAACTTGTATAGCTAAGTGAAGTAATATTGCCTATTCTAACTGCAATGTTGACGAATAACATTCTGTCGACATATCAAAGCTAGGGAGTTCCTACGTTTACTAGATGGCAGGATGCTCTTTAGTTTAAAAGTAGTAAGTTATCAAAATTTGCGTATAACACATGAACACTGCATACATTATATTTTTTATACGTGTAAGATGATGATAATTTAAAGTAGATTCATGAAAATTTGATACTTATTCCATTTGTAACTGTTCCTTACAATTGAATTTGAGAATGTTAAATATGCCGAAACGTTTACGAACGCGTTGATTTTACCTTTGCAACCTTTGTAATGCCGCATGGGGCCTTAAAATGGCGCTGCGTCAACATTCTTTATTACTGTAATTGGCATTATATTTTAAGTTTGTAAATATAGTCGCTATCAATGCGTAAGCAACTTTCCTTATCAACTCGTCCTATTGACAAATCATATTTGTGGTTAAATTCCATTAGAACATTTTTATGTTTCACTGATATAAACAACATCTTACAATAATTGAAAGAAGCAAACCGTATACATTTGTCTTGTGTATTAAATCCTATAACAGTCGTGTTGTTCATTGCTAAAGGTCGTTGAAACTTTTCGGCGCCTTCTGTCACCATCTCTGCTTCCAACCCGTCGTCCTGTCTTTTTGCATCCCAGTCCCATTCAAAATGATTTAAATTGTGTAGGTTTCCGTGGGTTTTATCAATCTATATCTAACAGTGGCTTTTCGGTGAAGTGAAGGTGAACATCGTGAGGAAACCGGTCTAATCCCGATAAGGTCTACCCTCGGGGTTGGTAGTAAAACTAGTGCCTATGCCAAATCTTGGGATTAGGTGCCAAAGCAGACCGTGGGCTCCCTTAGGGTACAACCGGGAATAACGCCTGGAGGATGAATTGATGATGTTTCCGTGAGTGTAAACATATTCTACAGGACATACGTCTACAGAAATTCAAGCGCCATCTTACCGGCCCCCTCAAGATCGTGCGACTCGTTTCAAAACTTATTGTTTGTCGTGTAATTACCGCGTTGGGCAACGACACGTCGCGAAGGTTGCTCATAGGAAGCTGAACATTACCTTCTTAGTCGCAGTCGGATAGGGGACGAGGTCTTGAAAGAATTGGCCCCGATTATTTTGTATCACGTCGATGACAAGCGTACCGTAAGCGTGGTATGGTTGAGGGTTTTATAAAACTGTCATTGGATTTAAAATCTTCTACCTTGGATGGTAGAATTACTTTTTGAATGGCCTACTTTGACGCATTTGGCCAACTCAAATAATGTCAAGTTAAGCCTTGCTTACGGACAGACGACGCGAGAGGCAAGCTGTGATATATTTTTTATGTGCTCTTAATGTTCAAATGCAATGTATATTGTTACTGAATGAAATAAAATGAATGAAATGTCTGGCGAGAATGAAAACGCTCACTCACGCCTACACATAAAAGCTTGTACTGGCTTTAATGTGTAGGCGTGAGCTACGCCCTATATTTGTGTGTTGGACGACTTTCAACACGGGCACCGCGTTGCAGTTCACCCCGCTTTTGTTCATAAACGGGGCTTAAGCGATCTCCAGGGCTGTCTCATGCGAATGGTAGATTCTTTTTCTTAAAAATGGCCCGCAAAGTGAACGTAACTCGCTACATATTGGAAGGTAAAGTGTATAGTTTAAGGCCAGATCAAAATTAAAAAATAAAAAACATTGCAGGCCGCCTGGAATGTTACATATGAATTCCTTTATTTGTCGAGTACCAAACTTTTAAAAAAATGAAACTGGCATATAAAAGACAGCACAGGTCGTATTCAGCCAAATCAAGTCGTATTTTTCTGTTGCAAAAGCGACATTTTTGTATGTGTCATAAAAAGATTGCGTTTTTCGGTGAAAAAATACACTTGCGATTTTGTTTAAAAAAATATTATGACGTTTAATTTTATGTAATTTGCAGTATCCTCAATATGTATTTAATAATAACGCTTGATTTAAATTTAGTCTTTTTTATTCCCCCATTTTTGAGAAAAGCACTATATTAGCCTCAGCCGGAATGGCAATTGCAGGCTTCGTATTATAATTAAACGGACTCGCAAGCTCGTCCGTTTAAACAAAATACTCAGCCTGCAATTGCCTCCTTCCCGGCCACGGCAATAATGTACTATTAAAATCTGTACACTCTTTAGAAGAACCCCATCCTTAAGGTGGTTCCTTTAAAGTCGCCCATTCGTCTCTCTGTTGCGCTTTTGTAGCCCAGTTTTTTCCTGCTATCGCTTCGATCTCGTCTCTCCTCCTGCCCTTAGGCCTGCCGACACGTCACCTGCTGGTCCTGCCCACATGGCCGCTGTTTTCGTGCAGCGGTCGTCTTTGTATCTGCCCTGCCCACTTCCACTTCAAGCCTTGAGCGAATGATAGTGCATCAATTAATTTGGTCCTCTGTCTTATCTTTGCATGATTTATCCTATCCGAGACTTTTATTTTTAATAGGTAGTTTTCTTTCTAGAGCCCTTTGAGTACTTGTTATTTTTCTTCTGGCGTTAGCATCAAGTATCCATGTCTGGCAGTTGTATGTGAGGCAGGGCAGTAGACAGGTATCCATTATTTTTTTCTTCTGGCGTTAGCATCAAGTATCCATGTCTGGCAGTTGTATGTGAGGCAGGGCAGTAGACAGGTATCCATTATTTTTTTCTTCAGATTCATGTGTATATCCAAGTTCATTACTTTATTACATTACTAGTTGTTATTGCCTAGTTATTCCTAAAAAAAACTTTTTAGTGTAACAAGCATACGGTTTGTAGCGCGGAAGTCCAAAAGTTACAGAATGTCAAGGATTGAACAAGAATTTGAGAAGACAGCAATTATCTCTTTTTAGAGTTCAAGTTCGGTGAGTTTTTCCTCATAATTATGTATAATTTGGTACAATTATTAATTTGTCCATATGTAGTTTAGTTAACGTGTTTGTAACACACTGTGACTTGTTTAGATATGTCCATAAGCGACGCATCCCGCATCTGGGAGCTATGTGCTACAGAGAAATAGGTTCGCATCATTCCTGTGGCCATTGCCAAATTTAAGCCTTAACTATAAAATCAAATTTTTAGTTAAACTGTTAATCCGCTTAAACGGCGTCTATTACATAATTGTAAACCTACGTTAAATACATCATTGTACGTTCAAAAATGTGTGCTCACAGGAAAAAAAAATACTCTGACCCAAATATAGTATTAGTTCCCCGCTTACTCTGGAACTGTTGGCTAGAGTAAATGAGCTTACGCCAGTGAACAGTTTTCGTAAATAGTCGTCTCATACTTAGATAAAAATATGTATAATTGAGAAAACTATCATAAATTTTAGAAGGATGGAAATCAATGCATTACAATCTTAATTAAGTATATTTTTGCAATATTTCATCAATAACAAGCGACAAAAGGCATCGACTAACGCAATAGAAGGCAACATTAATTGATTGGTAAAACTTAAAAGGCTGAAGCCGATTACGCAACCCTAATGCGGTAAATTGCATTACAATCTGTTTCTGCCCGCTTTCTATCTAACTGTAACCCTAAAACTGAGGGTTTATTGTGTAACTGAAATTGCTATCGGTATTACTTTCAAAAGAACTTGAAAAAGAACACAAGCACTAATTGTGATCGTCTTTAAACCAATTGGCGGTGAGCTTGCTAATTATAACAATGAACTTTTATTCTTCCTCTACATGACGTACTTACATCTCAAAGAATTGATTGACTCCAAAAGGGCGAAGTGTTTCATAATGCACGGCCCAATAATGTGCCGACTGATAATACGCGTCCAATTAACGCGTATTATTGGGCTGTACATTATCATGGTTGTACATTATCATGGCCGTACATTAACCGGCACCAAATAACCACATATTATTATATTTATTATGTACCGGCTTATCGTACGGTCAGCCTCGCACCTTTGTACCGCGTTGCATTAAACTTCATGTTAAACTGCCATATGAAGTTCTCAAACGAGTGAAAACGACAAGGTAGGTACCACTGTATCTCATACCTGGAGGTAAAACCGAAATCTTATTAATTACTAGTTGCTCACTAAGCTAGGCTGTAGAACTCGCGAGTCAGTTACAAAAAAAACTTATTTTTTAAAATTTCGTTGCACTGAATAGATATAAAATGTCTATTATAGTTATCGAGCCTGCTCACAAAATTTTACGAGAATCGATTGAGAAATACAACCTCTAGAGGAGAGCAGCCGGCAGCCGGATATACGAAAGAACATTTTCTGTGTCTATATTCCAAAACGAATCCCCCTTCGTACTGACAAAAGAGCAATAACGATCACGACCAATCGTTCATAATCAATCAATTGTACAGTCAACCAATTTGATTCCTAGGCCATCATAGAACCTTGCCGTTGTAAATGCTAATGTCAATACAGGTTACTAGGATTACTGCGTCGCTATGTAGCAGTTAAAATGACAGGGTTCTACGGTGGTCTAGGAATCAAATTGGTTGACCGTACGTGACAGTGCAAATCAGAAATTAGGTAACCTTTATGAAATCTAGTTTTATAGGGTATTGGGTTTCGAACGGTTTCACAAAAAAAATGTTGAATGACCTTTGACTGTATTAGATAAGGTTAGAACACTTTTTAGCTGCAACTTCTAATTTTCTGTGACCTTTGACCTCATTCACGAGATTTGTGTACAAAAACTAGCGTAAAACATTGCTGTTACTGCGAAATATTTGAATGAAAATAAACCAAACGTTTGCGGTGCACGATTGTTTATACGAATCCATTTGATATTAAGGTGGTTCGATTGCCATACAAAACGTTATTTGACATTCGTAGGCTAACGGCGAGATATTTTAAGAAACTTATGTAACAAACTTTCATAAATTGGCTTCCCATTTGCGCCAAATTCCCCCTTTCCTAGAATAAACTTGTATAAACTAGATTAATTTGAGAAATTGGTTTGTCACGTGATATTTTGGGAAAACTATTTTTCTCAAATTAATCTAGTTTATACAAGTTTATTCTAGGAAAGGGGGAATTTGGCGCAAATGGGAAGCCAATTTATGAAAGTTTGTTACATAAGTTTCTTAAAATATCACGCCGTTAGCCTACGAATGTCAAATAACGCTTTGTATGGCAATCGAACCACCTTAACTATTAGTTCTTCGGTCATTTAACTTATTTACTACTGGCTCTGTGATCTGTAGGAAGAACTGGCTTGTATTAAATAAAAACAGAATCGATATAAAACATCTATATATTTATCTAATTATTGAACCTGCCCACAAAATTTCACGAGAATCGGTTAAGAAAAGCGATCTGTAGAGGAGAAATGCTGGACAAACGGACATAAGAAAGAAATTTGGCCCAAGCTGAAGAAGAGACATTGCACGTAGAACCGATGGCCGTTGGGGTAGAAAGGTTCTCGAGTGGCGGCCACGTACCGGAAGGCGCGGCGTGGGTCGGTCCCCCACAAGGTGGACTGATGACCTGGTAAAGGTCGCGGGAGTCCGCTGGATGCGGGAGGCGCAGGACCGGCCATTGTGGCACTCTTTTGGGGAGCAGTGGACGTCTTTCGGCTGATATGATGAAGTAGAGAATATCCTTTGCTTCGCTCCCTCGTTCAAAAAACCTATAAGTCACCAGGACTCCGGGACCACACAGCAAGCTTCTAAGAGGTCTCCTATTATCATTCCACATTTGACTCTGTCGATTTTGACTTGAAATTCCGAAATAACCTAGTTCGGCCTAGTTCGCGTTCAACTTGACAGCAAACACGTGTCGATATCAAGGTAAAAGGAACCGTATTCTAGTTTTTTGTGGGCCAGGCAGAGGAAGCCTCAATTAAATGGAAACGAAATCGTTTCGTTAATGACTGCAATTTGCAGCGCTACAGCTAATCACTTGCGGGACTCCTGCAACAGTAGCACGATCGTGTTTGTGTTCATTAAGGCGAGTGTAACCCCCATTGTTTTATCTTGCTCACTCGCTAATGTTAGCTCGATATGCTGTGCTCTTCGCCCGAAATTTCGAAATTTAGCTTGCGAAAATAAGTTGAAAATAGCATCACTTCGAGTTTTTCACGTCATTACGTTCTACAGCGCACGAGAGAGCCAAGCGAGTCTTGGGCCCAAATCCTTTCCTATGTCCGGATGTGTGTGCCGTTGTCGTCCACAGGTCGCATTTCTCAACCAATGCACTTGAAATTTTGTGACCAATAAAAATATTTCAATAAAAAACCGGCCAATTGCGAGTTGGACTCGCGCACGAAGGGTTCCGTACCATTATCTATAAAAACGGCACAAAAAATATCACGTTTGTTGTTTGGGAGCCCCCCTTAAAAAATGTTTTATTTTGTTTTTAGTATTTGTTGTTACAGCGGCAACAGAAATACATAATCTGTGAAAATTACAACTCTCTAGCTATCACGGTTCTTGAGATACAGCCTGGTGACAGATTATCTATAAAAACGGCAAAAAAATCACGTTTTTTGTATGGGAGCCCCCTTCAATTTTTTTTTGTTTTTAGTATTTGTTGTTATAGGGGCAACAGAAATACATAATCTGTGAAAATTTCAACTCTCTAGCTATCACGGTTCTTGAGATAGCCTGGTGACAGACAGACGGACGGACAACGAAGTCTGAGTAATAGGGTCCCGTTTTACTCTTTGAGTACGGAACCCTAATTAAAAAAATGGTTGTCTATAAAGTCGGTTTACGGACGATAACTTTACGTGATATAGTCATAAGGCCGAACGCTCGGCTCAGGCGGAACGGGACAATGAGTCATACTTTTTCGTGCGTGCTGCCGGTGTTTATCGATTTATAAGACGTTATCACGTCAAAAAGGATTAAAAATAAAAAATAACTTTTTTTAACAAAGACTGGGTCGTGATTTTACGGCTTACAGCTCTAGTAATATTAGTATAGAAGTAGGTATAAACAAAAAAAAGTCAATAATATCTTGCATCAGGGACTGCATAACCGAAAAATACCGGTATTATATTCTAACGGTATGACGTCATACCGGTTGTCAAATAGCGGTTTCGGTAGCGAAACCTTTATATTTCGCTATCGAATTATGAAGGTACCTTTTTCCGGTACCGTAACCGCTTTTTAAAGGTACCGATATTTATCAACTTTGGCCTGGCGTTTTCTGTATCATTTAAAACTGATACCGCTTACCGTTATTTCAAAACGGTTACGGTACCGTTATGTTCGCGCGGCGCGCATAACCTTTACGAAATAACGGTACCGTAATGGAATACCGGTTTCATACCAGTATAACCGTAACCGAAATCAGTCCCTGTCTTGCATCTTTTTAACAGAAACTCTCTCAACCTACTGTCACTAATCAGCCTTTAAACTACGGAGAAGTGGCAATTTATTTATGTTGATCATACTTTAACTAAGTACACTTGACCATGTTTTCCCCAATCAACAAATAAACGGAGGGTCATACGCCAGGCACTACTTAGAAGCGGACTGTTAGTTTTATGACAATGCCAATAACGTTTTATTGACATTTAGTCAGTCATAAATTAACTAAATCTGAAGTCAGACGTCAATTAGAATTCTAAGGAAATAGGACACGTTATAGACGGTTTTAAAGCCTTCTTTATGGCGGTTTTCCAAAGTTTCACTGGCCTATGGGGCCTCTATACTTAATATTATAAAGATGATATAGAAATGAAGTCTATGGGATTGTAAATTCAAAATTAAAGGAAAAATTAAAAGAAATAGCAGCGTAACTGCTTTATACAAAATTAATTATGGGATTGTAGTTTTTTTTAAGTTTGTAAGTAGAGGCTACTCTCTGGAACACCTATGGACCGACAGTAGTCTGAATAAAATTTGTTTTTTTTGTATAATTTTTACCCCGCGGTTTGCTTGTATACTTTGCAATGCAATACGCGGGCGAAGCCACGCGGGCAGATTCTATACCGACTAAGATCAAACGTAAAAGACATTCTTAATATCGTTTTATGACATGACTCAGAACTGCGACATCCTTTTGTAGTTTAGAGCCTTTTAATGGTTAATTTGCTCAGTATTGACGCATATAATTACGTCATAGTTTCATAGAACAGTTAACACACTTGCGTTAGCTTATGCGTCGTTTCAGTTTTATAGGCTTAGCCTTCAACTACCTCTTGAGGGGATCATATAAGGAAAGTGGCAAATCGTTGTTATGAAAATTTTACAGATATTGATATTACACACATTAAGTTTAAATTGTGTAACTAAGCTGCATCTGTCGATGTTTAAGACAGTTTATGCCATGTTTGTGACTTTGTAAGTTTGTATGTTACGGGTAATCTTTGGAAGTAGGTACTCTTCGAAAGCAATCCGACTTAAAGAATCTTTAAATGAATGTAATAAATAAGGACAAGTTCTCCTCTGCTACCAAAATTATACAAAGTGGTAGGGTAGCGTGGTTAAACAATGAAAATACACAAGAAATAACATTTTGAACTTGAGCCTGCGCTGGGTTTATAGGGTTCCGTACTCAAAGAGTAAAACGGGACCCTATTACTAAGACTTCGCTGTCCGTCCGTCCGTCCGTCTGTCTGTCACCAGGCTGTATCTCAAGAACCGTGATAGCTAGAGAGTTAAATTTTTTACAGATTACGTATTTCTGCTGCCGCTATAACAACAAATACCTACTAAAAACAAAATAAAATATTTTTTTAAGGAGGGCTCCCATACAAAAAACGTGATTTTTTTGCCGTTTTTATAGATAATCTGTCAACAGGCTGTATCTCAAGAACCGTGATAGCTAGAGAGTTAAAATTTTCACAGATTATGTATTTTTGTTGCTTTTTACTTTCAATTTACTTTCAAAACAAAGTTTTAACCGACTTCAATTCAGTACTCCGCCAAGCCACATTAACATTACCACATTTTTTTTCCAATTTACCACATGAACTGATTTTCGAGAACAAAAGCGTTGATTTTTAGACCAATAAACCAAATCGCTGTATGTGGGCCGATAATATTTGAGGACTTCCGTCGATTCCTCAAGGATCTCAGAATTACCTTTGGCACTTCATTGTTTGCTATTTCAACGGAATAATATCAGAATCTGTGACGTACTTATATAGTTTGAAGTACATCATCGAGAAGTTCCACAAGCCATCTGTGGTCTTCATCATCACTTCCACTTCACCAAATTTATGATTTCCGGGTGTAAATACACGAGTTATAATAGAAAATATTGAAATTGCTACACGCGTGTCTAATATATTTGAGGAGTTCCCTCAATTCCTCATGGTTCCCATCATCCAACTGGGGTTTTGGAAACAATGGGACCAATCTGGAAGCATATACTTTCAGTTAAAAAAATAATTGTACGAATCGGTTCATAAATGACGGAGTTCTGAGGTAACAAACATTAAAAATAAAAAAAAATAAAAAATAATTTACTTTTAAAACAAAGTTTTAAGTGTTTTAACCGACTTCAATTCAGTACTACGCCAAGCCACATTAACATTTCCACATTTTTTTTCCAATTTACCACATGAACTGATTTTCGAGAACAAAAGCGTTGATTTTTAGACCAATAAACCAAATCGCTGTATGTGGGCCGATAATATTTGAGGACTTCCGTCGATTCCTCAAGGATCTCAGAATTACCTTTGGCACTTTATTGTTTGCTATTTCAACGGAATAATATCAGAATCTGTGACGTACTTATACGGTTATATAGTTTGAAGTATTGAGAAGTTCCACAAGCCATCTGTGGTCTTCATCATCACTTCCACTTTACCAAATTTATGATTTCCGGGTGTAAATACACGAGTTATAATAGAAAATACCGAAATTACTACACGCGTGCCTAATATATTTGAGGAGTTCCCTCAATTCCTCATGGTTCCCATCATCCAACTGGGGTTTTGGAAACAATGGGACCAATCTGGAAGCATATACTTTCAGTTAAAAAAAGAATTGTACGAATCGGTTCATAAATGACGGAGTTCTGAGGTAACAAACATTAAAAACAAAAAAATAAATAAACAATACATCCGAATTGAGAGCCTCCTCCTTTTTTTGAAGTCGGTTAAAAATACATCCGAATTGAGAACCTCCTCCTTTTTTTGAAGTCGGTTAAAAAACAAAATAAAATTTTTTTTTAAGGGGGTCTCCCAAACAACAAACGTGGTTTTTTTGCCGGTTTTATAGATAATGGTACGGAACCCTTCGTGCGCGAGTCCAACTCGCACTTGGCCGGTTTTTTTTATGTGGGTGGGAAATAAGACTTAAAGGATTTCATCTAAATTAACACACTGCCGTGGTACTGGGCATTTTATTTGTTATTGGACGGTTACACTGTCGTGTGCATAGTTGGAGTAGTGCAGTCTAAAACCACTTTTCGCGGTATGGCGTTAAAAATAAAAATGTTAAGTTAATAAATACTGGCTAGAGGTGTTTGCCAATGTAATACAGTTACGTGTGCTGCTGTACCGATGAAAAGTAGTAACTACCGATGATAGGTTATAATACTCACTGCTTTTAGAAAATAGTAAGTTCCACGTGCGAAATCTTATAAGTTTCGCTCGTTAGGCATACCTCCGTTTTGGTATGATGTAACTTGAAATTATGCGAACTTCACCTTAGCTATTTATTTGATAAATTTTTTTCGGTATTACTTTTACTATGTGGCAAATTTTCAAAACTTTGAGCACAATTTACAGTATTTACACAGTCGCCTTTTCCTGGGTCATATTTTACTCTGGCACTTTTTTTCGAATCCATGTCAAAAGTCCAGTGTAGTGTAGCGGTGGATTCTGTGTGGCATCCCATAAATAAGACCTGTGGACAAATAGAGATGAAAATGAACGAAATTGTGATGTGGTGTTATTTTGGTTTGCAATAAATTAAGCTATAATATTCTATAGATATCTTCATTAATTGTTCTCCTGATGACACAAATCACGCGAGGTTATTTTGAAGTGATAAGTAAACATTTATGTTTAACGAAACCGAGAAAAAGTATCTACTCGTGTGGTAGATATTTTTTCTTAGTTTCGTTCTACACGTGAGGTCTCCTTATACCCCCCCTCCCCCAACGTGATCTATCGATTCCTGACCCCCCCCCCCCCCCCCCCCCCCCCCCCTATCGAACCTCGCGTGATTTGTGCACAAGCCCCTATCTGCTTTCCATCAGGCAAGGCAGGACATATGCCTGTTTGCCAGCATGCTAGTATATAAAAAGTCTGAAGTGCTAAACAGGATTAGCAGAGAACATGCCGGCAACGTGCTAAAGTCAACATTTAGCGCCTGCCGGACTCATTAGTGGGTTTTAAATAATTAAACACACTTGTTCTGACGTAACCCTTACATAATAGGTACTCATTAATTTGGATTTTGTGTTTGGAGGTCGTTGACCAATATAGATAATTAATTAATTACTTGTTTTTTTTCAGGTAAGTGGTCGAACGCGGCGTTGTCTGGATACGGTGCGTGAGTAAATCATGTTTAAGATATGCGTTTGTGAATTAAAACTAAGTAAATCTAGTATATAATTTGATGATTTGTTAATGGAAATCAATTGGAAGTATTTTGTTATTTGCAACTATAAAAGTTGTTGCTATTCTGTTGCGTAACTCATGGAACGATTATTATAGAATATCTAAGAAGAAACGTTATTGCTAACTGTTGCATTTCTAGGAGAGCGCCCCCGCCCATAAAATGTGGCCTTGTAATTGAATCAGTTATGTCTTCAAGGATTGAAATCGGTGGTAATCATCGCCACTTTGAATTGAACCTTTGTGGCAACTTAACAAAATACCTACACTCAAGAACAATAAAACGCTTGGACTTTAGGTGGAAATTCCGGGTAGGTACACTTGAATTTCCTTAGGTTTTCTTTGTGTTCTTTATTGAAACCTTTATCCATATTTTGTCTTTCTCTCTTTAAATTTGAGTACCTAGTCACATAGTGGGTGCAATGTCTGTCATAAATTACCAGATAACACCGACAGACACGATCATCTTAACATTATACATTAGAATCAGGTTTCTCTGTTGAGAACTCAACTTGTGTGGTTGTTGGTGGTGGAGAACAAATTTACACAATCGCAAACGTCGAATGCATTAAAATAAACATATTTATTATTTGATACTCTTTCAATTCTGACATTAAAAATGGAACTTTATCAGGTTCAGATAAAGCTTAATTTGAAGTGGCAATAAACACAAGATAAAGCCTGGAAGAGTTACTATCGATGTACTTTTTAATCGGAACTGCTACTCAAAACCTTTCTCGATTCGTCCAGTATATCTTGACTCCGACAATTACAAAAATGTAATGCAACCGGAGGTCACACTTACACTGGATCTTATTTGGACCAAGAAATGCAGTTGAATTTCAGCCTACCGCAGCGAAAAAAACGCCATTTTAAATCGAGACGTTCTACTGTTCTAATACGGTATATTATCAGGAAGCAAAAATATGCGTGCAATAATTAAGGCCTTTGAGTTTTTTAAAACTGTACTTGCATGTAATTAAAACGGTAATATTTGGATTCGGAAATGCTAAATATCTGTTTAATTGGTATAAATCTTTGTGAATGTTGTGTTCATGTTTTGCAGTCTTAATTATTTTTTATCAAAATTTACGAGGCGTATGAATACCACACAAGTCTTTTAATGTTTCAAATATTGATATTCGAATAAAATATACGAGTATCGTTTACAATCATACATTTAAGTTCTAGTTTATTTGAAGAAAACAAATAATCTAAAAACACTCAAAATAGAAATTAAAATGTTATATGTACAACTAAAATCCTGACTAATATTAAAACTAATTAAAAACCGGCCAAGTGCGTGTCGGGCCACGCGCAGTGTGGGGTCCGTGGTTGCGATGTCTGTCTTTGTTACATCGACACGCACGCGCTAAGTAACTGGTGCGGTTGCGTTGGCCAAATTTGTACGAAAGTTGGCTTTTCCAAGTACATTTTTAACATGGTCGACTATTACTGGGTAAGTAGTAATGTCTACTTAGCCGTGATAGTTTTCCTTTTAAATTCATTACATGTACTACTGCCACGATTTTTTTGACAGTCCCAGTAGTAGCCCATAACATTTTTGAACAAACTATCCTACGAGACACCACATAATGGGATTAACGAAAAAAAATGGCATCCACTTTATGCAAGGTATCAGTGGTGTGGCCACGTAGTGCGCATGGATGACAAAAGGCTGCCCAAAGAAGTGCTCTACTCGGAGCTCTCGGGGTCAGTACCTGCGGCATAAATACCTCCTCAAACGCCACCTGTATACCGAGTGAGTTGGAGGAAAGTGCATAACGTCGTTCGGAATGGCGCTCTACTGTTCACATAATAATTACTTTAAAAACAAAGTTTAAACCGACTTCAATTCAGTACTTCGCCAAGCCACATGGTACATAAAAATTTCCACATTTCCTTTCCAATTTACCACATGATGAACTGCTTTCCGAGAGCAAATGCGTTGACTATTACAGAAAAAACCCATGCCGCATTAAGTATGTGGGCTGATAATATTTGAGGAGTTCCGTCGATTCCATAAGGATCTCTGAATTAACACTTCATTAGTTGCTACTTCAACGGAATCATGTCAGAATCTTTGACGTACTTTACATCTTTGAGGAGTTCCATAAGTCATCTGTCGTCTTCATCATCAGTTCCACTTCACCAAAATTACGATTTCCGAGAGTAAATACACGAGCTATAACAGAAAATACCGAAATCACTAAACGCGTGCCTATAAAATTTGAGGGTTGCCCTCAATTTACCTGGGATTCCATCATCAGATCCTGAATTGGTGACAATGAGAGCACCTCGGGGGTATACTCATTCGAATAAAAAAATAATTTTGGAAATCGGTTCACAAATGACGGAGAAATCGGCAAACATGCATTAAAAAAAAATACATACAGTGGAACATATCATCATCATCATCATCATATCAGCCGAAAGACGTCCACTGCTGGACATAGGCCTCCCCCAAAGAGTGCCAAAATGACCGGGCCATAACATATAACCTCCTCCTTTTTTTAAAGTCGGTTAAAATAGACCAATATGAGCAGCGGCGTCTAGCACAACTGACACAACAAGCGCGACGCGAGTCGAGAGAATCTACCCACCTCTTTCTAATTTGCACAATACGAGTGAGACAGGAGTCGCTGAGTCGCGCGCGACACGACTTAGCAGCAAGTTGTGCTAGACGTACTGGCCCCGTAGCATGGGTCACGCGATAAGTGACAAGATAACAGCGTCGTCTCGTTCTATCGAACGGTGTCAGTCAGGGACGGATGCTCTATCATGTCACTTATCGCGTGATATGCCATTTCATGCTACGGGGCCAGGAAGCCAAACGGTATATCCGAAAGACTCGGCCAAAGCCCTCCTACACCTACACTTATAACCAAGCTGGATGACTTCATTGCGCACCGTGCGACCGCATTTTAAAACAAAATTTGGTTTGCGAGCCACATTAAATATATTCCATAACCTGATATATAAGTAATTGACGGAGTCGCTGTCGCCGGACACGGCGTGGAGGACTATATATATTTTACATATATGTATATACAGGTAGGGGAGGTAACTTAAAAAAAACTAGATTTTATTGTGAGTACCATTTTATAGGCGTGATTGATGTATGTACCCATGACGAATTAAAACTTTTCTAGTAGTAAGGGTCACTGAGCTAAGCCGCAGAAGGACAGACGGAAATGGCAAAACTATAAGAGTTCCTTGTTGACTACGGAACCCTTAAGATTAATTAAAGTAGTTTTAAAATGTTACTATATCTCGAAGCCAGAGCTGCTACCGCGAACACCAGATAAAAACCGTCGTTATAGCCCAGGGATTAACTTCTTGACAGATGTCGACGATCAGAGGGGTCACGTAACGATTTGAACGCGCGTCAGGACAGTCCAACTGTCATTTTTCCATATTAAAATTGACATTTATGTCTACCTAACGTAAGTACAATGCGTTACGTTTACGTGATCGACCTGCAGACTAGATTTTCAAGAATATGTTTTAAAAGATGCAGCAGCGGCAGCGGCGTCTACACCATTGCATCGTAAGTTCGATACATCTTTCTTAATTAAAAGCAAAACAAAGACATTTGATTAAGTGCCTATGGATTATAATTATTAAATCGTTGGACAGTTTTTTATATTTTTTATCGCCATCATAATGTTCACCTTTTTGCCCTGAGAACACAACTGATCCAATAAATCTCTACCTGTAGGTCTCTAATTTAAAGCTTCTACAAAACAATGAGCTTTTTTGCTCATCTACGAGTAAGTGAGGTCTTCGTTTACATAAGGCTCTGTCACACGTGAGGCAGTCGCGTTGCTCATATTTCTTTAAAACCACGTTTAGTTTAGTCAATATATCCAAAAAACCGACCCTACCCGTGAATAATTAGTTCTTGGATTTTTTTTTCGTAGGTCCCTCGGACAGAGAGATACTGGCGGCGTTTGAAATGTGGTGTTGGAGGAGGTTAGAAAGGATCAGTTGGACGGAAAAGAAAACTAATGAGGAGGTTCTGGATTTAATAAATGAAAAAAGAAATCTGATAGAAACTTAGAGCATTAAACCAACCGGAGTAGCCATTGCCAGGCGTTCCCCTCTGCCAAAGGTACGAGACCGCCGGTCATAGCGGTTATATAAAACTAGTTGCCGCGCGCTCCGCGCCATTCAATGAATCGCAGTGAGCGCGGAATCACCTGAGCTAAAAATGCCGAATTGCAACGTGTTCTCGTGTAATAAGAGATCAGAAATATCTAATGTACAAAAGGATAACGTTACTTTTCATCTGTTAGTATTATTACGTTTAAATATTATCAAATAGTGCATTAAATTTGCAAAAAATTAAAAAATATTGTCAATCTAACAGTGTTCCCACTTAATGGTACTATCTCTACTTTTGGGTATTTTTTAAAGTTGACTGTATAAATGTTTAATTATAAGTTCTACTTTAAATTCGTTATTATTAACACAGTTTATCCAATAAAAATGGTACCAACCATAAATAACGTGAAATTTATAATTGTAGATGTTTAATTAATTAATGATGGATTACTGTTTGCAAATTCATTTATTCTTTTATTTTCACCATATAATATTTTTATTTAATGTTTTAAATATAATATGTTTAGGCTGTATTTTATTAATTATACGGAATTTACGATCGTCACTTGTTCCGTAAATATGCATTTTTAATTTGTTACTCTAGCAACACTGTACTAGGAAAGTTAGTGAAGGGACAGCACAAAAACAAATGTCGATAAACATTATAAGTATGTTATTCTTATAATTTATTTTTCAGATTCCCAAAAGATGTAATGATTCAGGATGTCTGTATCCGAGCTTGTGGAAATCATGTGTCGTGGACTCCTAAACGAGACTAGCACTATTTGCTCCCAGCATTTTGAATGTTATTTTATAAAAGTTGCTTTTTATTCTTTGTTTCTTGTTTTATGTTATCTCCAAAAGATACAGTATAGTGTTAACCTGTCCTGCCTGAACCAAAATTCAGGCCAGTTATTCATGTGGAAAAAACATCCTGTTATCCGTTTACCGTCTGTCCAAAGATCGTACGTTACGTGCATAAAAAAAATCCCTTTTAATAAGTACCGATCATGGCATTTCAATATGATATCCTATGGCCGCCTTCCATCTCCATCATCAGACCAGCTCGATAGTACTCGATGGTATAATATCTTATATCTCGAAAACTGTACAAGATATCGAAAAACTTGATATTATAAAAATTGTGGCAAATTTAATCACCTTTCATTTTGTTTAGAATAGTTATGTCGCTAGGACGCATAGTTTCCGAGATATAGGTGAAAAACCGAATAATGGGACTTTGAAACCCCCCCCTCCCCTCCGGCTCAAGGGTTACGGGCAAGGACTTTTGATATGTTTACCTCCTAACTAGTCCAAACAAAGTTACGAAGTCAAAAATTGTGTTTCATGCATTTCCCTCTATACCTTTTTTGTGCATTCGTTTCCGGACCTACATGAAATATCGATAAGTTTATTATTTATTATCGACGTGTTCCTCGCACTATCGATGTTTACTTCGAGCTGACGTCATCTCTTTCACGGACAGGTTGTCTGTGTATGTGTTTGTACTTGTGTGAGTATAGTTTATGCTGGTGTTTGATAATTTTGTCGTGTGCGTGTGTAGTGACACTATCGGAAAAATGCATTGGTGTTAACATGATTTGTGTGCGTTGCCTCGTCCCCCGCGCCGAAAACGGCAGACTTTTCTAGATAGAAAAGTGTGCGCGTGTCGTCTCCGGTTGGTTTAATGCTCTAAGGATAGAAATGATTGAAAACAGGAGAGGAAAAATGATAGGACACATGTTACGCCACGACGACTGGATGAAATCAATAAAAGAGGGAAAAATAGAAGGGAAAAGAAAAAGTGGAAGGCCGAGGATATCTTACATGGAGCAAATAAAAGAGAAAATAAACGCTTCATCGTACAGAGAAATGAAAAAAAAGGCAGAATGTAGAACAAGTTGGAAATTACTCCACCGACAAGAGCCTAGCTCTTAAATAAGAAGAAAAGGTCCCTCGGGGGGGTAACTGGGAGAGTAAATTCAAAAAGTAGACTGAATCAGGCTCCTGCGTATATTAGAAAAACGGTTTTTCTGGAATTACTCGGCCATTTTTGATTTTACAGTAAAACCGGAAGAACAAAAATTGTAGGATATTTGATTCTCTACAAGTTTGGTCCTTACAATTTTTCTTCTAGGATCGATTTTTTGGAAATTAAATTTGAAAAAAGGTCGGAACCAAGATTGTTCAGAATTTGAATCTCTATAAGTTTAGTCCTCTTATGCATATGCCGTAAAGTTGAAAATAAACGAGATGATGGAAATATTTTGAATTTGTCGCTTTTAAGAAAAATTGTGAGGACCAAACTTGTAGAGAATCAAATTTCCTAAAATTTTTGTCCTCACAGTTTTACTGAAATAGAGAATAGAGAAATCGGCGAACATACATATTTTTTTTATTATAAACATACAGTGGAACATATAACCTTATCTTTTTTTTAAGTCGGTTAAAAAGGAATGAGATCCCACTAAAAACATTACATGTAAAGTGAAAACCAAGACTCCCTAGGTCATATAGTTTTCAGCGTTAAAAATATTTCAGATCGCATGTAGCGCCAGGCTTCCTACTACACACGGCTTAACTCTACTACGAGTAGTAGCAGCCACGCTCTACAAATTCTATATCTTGGCTAAAAAGCTTGCTACTTGCGATCTGAATCTTTTCAACGCTGAAAGCTATATGAGTTAGGGAGTCTTGGCAATCACTTTACATTTAATGTGTTTAGTGGGATTAATTTTACTGCTTCTTCTTCTTCGGGTCGAGGTACTTCAAATGAAGGGAAAGAACATGTCAAGTTACATTTTTTAGGGTTACGTACTCAAAGGGTAAAACGGGACCCTATTACTAAGGCTCCGCTGTCCGTGTGTCCCGTCACCAGGCTGTATCTCATGAAACATGATAGACAGTTGAAATTTTTACAGATGATGTATTTCTGAAACCGCTGTAACACCTAATACTAAAAACCAGAATAAAATAAATATTTAAGGGGGCTCCCATACAAAAAACGTGATTTTTTTTACTCGTTTTTGCTCGATACCTGTTGATAGCGGCAACAGGTAGACGCTTGAAATATTCATAGAATATTTAGTTATTATTAAATATATATAATTGAATAAAAATTAAACAAAATTTTTTTGCCGTTTTTATAGATAACTAGCGACCCGCCCCGGCTTCGCACGGATTTATATGTATGCAAATAATACTGACATGCATGTATTATACATATAAACCTTCCTCTTGAATCACTCTACCTATCTATTAAAAAAAACCGCATCAAAACCCGTTGCGTAGTTTTAAAGATGCATACATAGGAACAGACAGACAGACAAACAGCGGATAGCGACTTTGTTTTATACTATGTAAGTGATGGTACGGAACCCTTCGTGCGCGAGTCCGACTCGCACTTGGCAGTTTTTTTTTTTATTATATTTTTATCTCAACATTTAGAGCTCGTTATGAGCTATTAAGTGACATTAAACTCTCATTTTCAAAAATAAAAGTGGGTAGACGTGTGCTTTCCGTGTAGGTATCCTTCAAAGCCCGATGGGCAGCGGTATGGACTACTCTGGCATTTTACAGCTTTAAGATATACGAGTATATCTACTGTGCTTTAGTGTACCAAACTCTTAAAAAGGTGTGGTTTGATGCTTAATTCCTGATATTTTATTGCGATAACGTTTGATTTATGATGGCATATAAACAGCCTCTTCATTGATATACTGACAAATGGTTCGTTTGTTTAAGGTTTTTATAGGGCTCCTTGTTTTTGGCAACAAAAACTGGATGAAGGATTAGGTAGGATATTTGCAATGGGCTCCGATACTAGAGTTTTAATGGTTGCGTTAAAACAAACGAATAATAGTGGGAAATGAAAACTGAGGCGCTGTGGCAGTCGAATAACGTTTAGACATGATATGCCAAACTGGTGATTGTGGATTCGAATTCTGGCTCGACCAAAGAGTTTTTGGAACATATTTACGAAATAGGTATCACTTGATATCCTCAAGATTCACAAACTTTTGAAGAATATCGCTGTATATTCGAATCGTTCCGAATCGCTAAACTTGTGACAGTGGGCGGGGCACATGCATGTCGAACCGATGGCCGTTGGGGCGGAAAGGTTCTCGAGTGGCGACTACGTACCGGACGGTGCAAGGTGGACTGATGACCTGGTAGAGGTCGCGAGAGTCCGCTAGATGCAGGTGGCGCAGGACCGGTCATTGTGCCACACAAAATCACCAGCAAGGCATTGTTTCCCTTCTAGTTGGATGTCGCCCGCTTCAGCAATTTGGTGCCTACGCCAATTCTCGAAATTAGGCAGTCAAACTCAATCACAATCGCATCTATACACAAGATTTCCAATATTAACATGTTATAATATTTATCATGTGACAGTTTGACAAATTATAATGTTATTCGCCGCCGATTCGATATACATATAGTAGTTTATGTGACTGTACATAATGAAGGGCATTAAACACGAGTGTGGGTTTATGAAACGAGCCGAAGGAGAGTTTCATAATAACATCACACGAGTGTTTTAATGCCTAATTATGTACAGTTACATACACTACTTTATCTATCCACATATCATAAGCCTCCATGATGCATTCAGGAGCCGCTAATTATGACCGGCATCGCGGCTTTGTTTTCTGGCAGCTGTCATAGTTTTTTTTTAATTCAGAGACAAACTAGAGTCAGATCCAACTAATCCAACCATCATAACGTTCGATATCTTACTTACGTGCGAGATTTGTCAAATTTGTATGCAAATTGACAATTCAATTCGAACTAAACGTCATCTCGACTGATATTAGAATAGAGGTTAAATCAAATTTCTTTGTTTTCAGAGACGTTCGAAATTTGAATGAAATAATATTATCGAAACCGATGTTATTATTTAGCAATAATAACATTTTCACAGATAAGAAATTTGTTCTAATAAAACTGTCTATTTTAATGGTGGTCATAATGTGCGGTTCTTGAACGCATCATGGAGGGTTTATGATATTTGGATAGATAAAGTATAAATCGATGTCTGTTTCAAGGTAACTGGGCTATCTGGATATTTATTGAAACGAGTGATTTAATGGCTTTTAGTCTCGTCGTAAGCTTTTGACGTGATAACGTCTTATAAATCGATGAACACCGGCAGCACGCACAAAAACGTATGACTCATTGTCCGGTTCTGCCTGAGCCGAGCGTTCGGCTTTATTGGGTTATCACGTAAAATGATCGTCCGTAAACCGACTTTATAGACAACTCATTTTTTAGTTCAACTTCGATAACAACATCACAAAATAAATAAAAGCATTTTGGTACAGAAGATCCACTGTCTAACAAAACTGACGCGACAGCTAGAAAACTCAAGTGATGGCATCCCGCTCAATCGGTTACAGTAGACGGCAAACTTCGTGCGCAAATGAGGGGAAGTGGGGGGGGGGGGGCAGCTTGCACGTACAATTCGCCTTTGCGCAGGCAAGGTCATTTGCGCACGAAGTTTGCCGTCTACTGTAGCACGCGGACGTTCGTTTAGTTAGGGCTGTCACATTTGCGTGTCAACGTGGAACAGCGCCGGTCACGGTCGATTAGTGTCATTAGTCCAGGCAATGAACTGACAACTTGTATGGAAAAAATGTCAAATTTGGAAATAATTTATAATAGCTGATTTTTTTTGTAATAGGTATATTATCAATCAAATAGTTACCTAGCGACAAAATCTAACAAAATTTCAGACATCAAAAAAATGATAACTTAACTAGCTTTTGAAAAGTCAGAAAAAATATTAATAAATGGTTTTATCTTTATTTTGGTTCGTTTACATTTGCTCTATAATATCCAAAATAAATAATTAAAAAAAAACAATGGATGCTTTATTTAAATGTATTTAAATACTTCCGGATGGAAAGTTTGTTGGATTCTTGAATAAAGCATCTTAGAATAATATTTTAAAATGATATTAAAAAAAAACGCTATTATAAATTAATGTTTTTCAAAACCGTATTTTGCCTGGAGTTCATTGTCCAGTGTCAACGGCGCGGCGTGGCGTTTGGGTGAATGCACCTCGGATATCGAAATGCTATCGAATATTACATTATAGGTAATGTATGTTCACAAAATAAGGGCTCATCAATTACGTCACACGAATTTCATGACTTTTTTGGTCTCTTCGTTGTTCAGTTCGACAAATTTAAAAACGGTAAATGCTCGATGTTCTGTTAAATGTGAATGCGCAAGTTTATCAGCACCTGAAGATGCGCGAGAGGCGACTTTAGCACCACCCTAGAGTCCTGTAGTTGTCGAAAAATTCGACTACGGGACAGGGATGAAGTTGTGGGCTGGCAACCTGACACTGCAATGTCACATTACAAATTCTAGAAGTGGGTCTGAAAATATAATTTCTTGTGCTCTGCCCACCCCTTAAGGAAACACAGGCGTGTACAACATCTTGCCAATCTGTTAATCGCACTCACAGACTACCAAGAGACAGGCTCAGTCTAGTTTGGCGTCTGATGGATATTCATAATTTGTAAAAACTTCTTTGTTAAATAAATAAATAACTATAATGAAAGAAAGAAAGAAAGAAAGGTACATTTATTCACTAACACACAGGACACACATATAAAACAAAAAAATAACAGTAAAAAACATGTACCTAACAAGTGTGTCTCTGCGGCAGTGAACCGGACACTGGCTCAGCATTATGCTGAGGTGTCAGTCAGACACCTACAGCGCTGACTTTCAGCCAGCACCGTTGGTGACTCACGGAAACGTCATACAATTATAATTATCTACACAACTATATAATTGTGAAAGGCGAGAGAGAAATAAACATAAATACATAGTGAGATATAGTAGTTTATGTGACTGTACATAATGAAGGGCATTAAATAAAGGCGAGTTTCATAATAACATCACACGAGTGTTTTAATGCCTAATTATGTACAGTTACATACACTGCTTTATCTATCCACATATCGTAAGCCTCCATGATGCATTCAGGAGCCGCATATTAATACCGTTGGCGGCGTTGTTTTCTGGCAGCTGTCATAGTTTTTTTTTTATTCAGAGACAAACTAGAGTCAGCTCTAACTATCATATCGTTCGATGTTCTTACTTACGTGCGACATTTGTCAAATTTGTATGCAACTTGACAATTAATTTCGAACTAAACGTCATCTCGACTGATATTAGAATATAGGTCAAATCAAATTTCTTTGTTTTTCAGGGATGTTCGAAATTTAAATGTAATAATATTATCGAAATCGATGTTATTATTTAGCAATAATAACATTTTCACAGTTAAGAAATTTGTTCTAAGAAAACAGTCTGTTTTTATGGTGGTCATAATGTGCGGTTCTTGAAGGTTTTATGATATTTGGATAGATAAATACATGTACGCACTACCTACATGCAGCTTCAATAAAATAATAATTACGTTACGCATTAAAGTAAATTTTAGTATTAAACTAAAAACAAAAACTAGATAAAAATTAGCAATTGGCATATTTTTTGCTGTCAAATGTGCAGGATTAGGATTAAGATTTTTGGAACGTCAACAAATAGCCTTTAAGCTTACGCTTAAAGGTGTTTAGAGTTCGCTACCGGGGTGTAAGTAAAAGATTGTCCTTTACGGTTTAGTTATATAATTATTACGAAAACAGATTAAACAGGTTATGTGCGTACACTGTGACGCTCGAGTAGCGACTGTTGCTACTAGGGTTACGGGATCCGCGCCTTGCCGTGTCGTCCCACATGCCGGCACTTAAGCCTCGCCATATGAGCCGAGCAGGCAATGGCGCTATAGGTGTATCTGCTAAGCACCCCTTGGATAGGGGCAGGGATATCATTCCAGCACTTATGCATGCAGCATACTTGACCTACTTATTAATGGTTTAACCAGTTTTCAAAATGTAGGTAAAACAACAGTTGAATCAATCCCATTCAGTTTAATTGCTCTAAACTCTTTGCGAGCCAATACCGCCGGTAACAATTTATCGATAAAATATCGGTGTCTTAATATCACATTTTGCCGCCGTTGACAAATTTTGTGGCTTACTTTCACGTAAACGATACCATTAATGTGCCATTTGTGCTGTTTATTGGTGACGATAAAAGCACCATATTGATCGCTTTTTAAGTGTTTTATGTAAATACTAGGTATCCACGCGGTTCCGCCTGCGTATTTAAAAAGAACGCAAGAAAAGGTCCATTATTTATAGGATTTCTTAAAATCACATGAATAGTTTCGGAGATTCGTTAACAAAGTTTAACTCCTTTGAATATTTATTTTACTTTATTACACAAACAATATAAGTACAAAGGGCGGACTTATTGCCACAAGGCATCCTCTACCAGTCCAACAGTACCAACCGTAGGGTCAAACAGAAAATTACCAAGGGAGCCTTGCTTGAATATTAGTATCGCTTACTGCAAAACTAATATAGAAGATACGGCAATAGAGATATCTCTCAGGGACCGAAGTCCAATGAGAGTTGTTTGGATGTTATATTTATGCAACTGATTTAAGAAACTTCGATGGTGCGATGCAGAACTCGTCAGATTTGACGGGAGTGACGCCACATCAGCCCCCCTTTGAGACAGAGGTGTCAGCGATGTAAGAAGAGAAGAGTGCAGCTTGCCAGTGCTCAGAGCCAGCGTGGCGAGCGAAGAGAGAGAGAGTCCGGCTTGCTGAGAAGCGTCGGGCGTCAGTCAGGATTATTCAGAGTTGCGCTTATGTCCATTGTCGGGGTCACCGATGTAGACGATACGGCAATAGAGAGATCTCTCAGGGACCGAAGTCCAATGAGAGTTGTTTGGTTGTTATAGTTATGCAACTGATTTAGGAAACTTCGATAGTGCGATGTAGAACTCGTCAGATTTGACAGGAGTGACGCCACACTAGCTTGATATCATGTCTGTCATGTCATGTGCTTAAATGTGAGAGTGACAGATGTTTTATATCAGGGATAAATGTTAAACTAAAAGCTATAAGGTGTTTATATTTTATGGTGTGTTTTAGCTGAAGCAATAAACGACATAAAACATCATATAGACATTCTTGAGAAGCGTCTACAAGTAACTTGCATATATGGAAGTGCAAACAAATACACATTTAATTGAACAACACTGTCTTGTTGCCCTACGGTTAAAGAATGATCAATTTGTGTTGCCTATGTTTAAAAAAAAATCCATTCTAGCTTTTTATTACATTTTTTTTACGACGACAAAATGGCTAATGATATTGAAACACGTATTATCAATTTAATATCTCCATTGATAATATGAGCACGTACGAAACGTAATAACCACAAGGGCCTGTTAGTGATCGATAATTGGAAAATGACAAAAAATATAATGTTATTATTGTTTGATACGTTCACAGGGTCAATTTGATTTGACGTGACAGTGTTCCTTAATTCAATAAGATACAAAATAAGCCATTACAATAAAAAAAAAATTATAAGTAATTAATTTATACAAAAATTAATTGAGTCTACTGTCTAACGAAAATACATATTACACAATTTAAATGAGTTACTTTTGTTGTCACCGGTCACTTTGGCACTCTTTGGGGTAGGATTAGGTCCTTATGTCTTTTGGCTGATATGGTGATGGTGATGATGACTTTTGTTATAGAATGGCATCATGGCATGAATTAAATTGTAGATGAGTTCAGTTAAGTTCACTTAACGAGTCTCATTTTTATTGTTTCCTTCAAACTCGGTTCAAGAAAGCTCTTCCAAAATACATCCAGGATTTTCCCTTGTCAATAGTTTATACCAAGGAAATATGTGGCGATGGAAAATAGGGCATGCAGAGATTTGTATAAACACACGCACTGCAGTGTCGTGTGGACGCATTCTCGATCTTCGATCTTGGTCTGCCTCGTATCTAGATTTAAATAGAGTACTTAAATCGAATAACCGTTACTTTCTCAATACAGTTAAAATAATCACAACACACATTAAAGATACATAATTAATTCACCGCGCAGGTAACACTGAATAGCATGTAAGTAATGAAATTTTACGAATAAGTACAAATTGATCGTTAACACCAATTGTAAAATAACTCTGTTTAAAACGGTGCCTAAAGGGGTAAACCAACAACATCCACGGATTTCCGAATTGGAAATGTTGTTTCTTGCCCAATACGGTTTTCGACTGTATCGAATTCGGAAATATTGCGATTACCGCTCTCAGGCGGCAAATGCGAACGCTTACGGGGTATCTGCGTAAGTAAATTCAAATTAAGCTGTACACCGCTTTTGCTTTGCCGACAAAGTCCTGCAAACTGAATGGGAGGAGTCATCTTCATTAAGAGGTAACGGTACATATTCAGTTAAACTTTTATCAAGGGGTCAACAGTCGAGTAATGGACGACGGTAGGGGGTATAAAGTGTTGATTCGATTCGGCTTGACAGTAAAAAATACACCGGTAAGGCTTCATGGGGCCAGAAGTAGCATTTATAATCATTTTATAATCCGTTGTTCGTTGTGCGATTTTATGAGTATAAAAGCTACTATGGTACTTAATTCATTTATGCAAATTTAAATTGGGGCTAACTGGGAGTGGGACTCCTAGTAATTCATAAAATAGTTAATGTTAGGTAACCAATAAACCTCACGTCCAGTCAAGTCAAGTCCACAGCACACTTTTTCCTCTCTGGTGCACGATAATATTGATAATCTTATAAGACATACCATTGTTAATTTAGACATCAGCTCCACACACACATCACCACATCACATCATCTCTACTCTATCAAAGGAGGCATCCCGTAGGTTGAGAAATGCTGTACCTCCTGCGGGGTTGCATTCCAAGATTAAGGCCGTATTCGATCAAATAAAAGTAACTCGACGAAGGAGAAACATTTTTTAATTTTCACGAACATTCCTAAGGTCCTTATCACTATTATAACTCACATGCCGGAATATTTACCGAAACCAAAACAACATTATGCACAACATACATCACGTTTGACAGTATTGATAACTCGTTACGCTATGACACAACCTCGCCATGCTCGGAACCAAAGGGTCGCAGAGCCTTGACACTTTGTGGTGTATTCGTCGGTTTTAGATAAGCACCACGTACAGGAAGTAAAGACATTGAATAAACAAATATCTTATTGTATTGGTTGTTTTCTCATTTGTATTTTGATTGAGATATTACTGATTATTCTACTCTGACCGTGACAAATTAGTTAAAGACAAATTAAAGCGAAATACACCAGGGCGATTTGTAGTATTTGCGATTCCATCTTCTATGTGAATCTTCACATTAAACCACGCTATGTTGGTCCTACTTTTGTGCCCGTCACTATACCTAATGTACGTAAGTAGGTACGAGTATGCGTCTGAACCCTAAACGTACGCAAATTGTGCATTTTAATTGTTTTCATCACATTTGCTCATAAATGGTGTTATTCTATGCCTGTATACGGAAGGACAATGGCCTAAATTGTTCCCGCGGGAAATAATGGTCCCAAGGGAGTAATGGGCTTGTGTGTGATCCGATTGGTTAAGCAAATCTTGACGGCCGCGTACGACAAGAATTCTGGCTCTGTGATTGGTAATCGAGCAGGCCATGCCCTGCAAGAACCACATGCTCCATGCTCTGTGATTGGTTGAAATATTGAAACTACGCCCACCACTCGCACTGATCTGGAAGTGAAGTTGTCAATTTCGTCAACATTTGATTGGTGCGCTTGTATAAAAGATAGATTTTTCTGTCTTTTGTAGTTATTTATTTGCTCGCAAATGTGATGAAAAACATTGTGTATAACACGGGCGTAAGAATATTGCAAACTCGAATCTATCAAAAGCCCTCCGCCTCACGGCGTCGGGCTTCTGATAGACTCTCGTTTGCAATATTCATCATACGCCCCTTGTTAAACAAAATACTATTACTTTCTTCACGCGAAACATTGAGGACGTGTCAAAAATATTACTAGCCGCGACTGTAGCCTCGTCTCCTCTCATTCTCTTTTGAATTCCATTCCGCAGACAACAGAGTCCCTTTTCATTTGTCTGTTCTGATAGAATTAAATCTAAAAGGTGATACATTTGCGGCACATTCAAAGGAATCCGATGAAAGCGTATTTGGATTCCGCTCACACGAACAATGCCGCCGAACATATTATATTCGACTGAATGTGAAAACGGAACGTGTGGCGCATCCTTAACGTCGTGGTCACTTTCCTATTTATTGGCTGTTTAGTACATGTGACGTAAAGAGAAATGTTAGATTTAGTAAACAACAGACAGAGTTATTATTCACCAAAAATATCTGACACAAATACAACCCTCTTGGTAGAGCCGTAATATTTTTTCAGTTCCGATGGTCGATTGTGTAATGTTTTGTATTTACATCAGGTAGATCTGAATGTCATTTGTATGGGAAAATTACAGTTGAGTTGTCCTAACGTATGATGATAGTTACGTAATCAGCCCTCTGATACAGAATACTCAGGAATCTTGATGGCTAAATGAGAAAATACATACAAAGGCTGCATTTCAAACTGTGTTTTGAACATTTTTTCTCCCCTGACGCAAAAAGAGGGGTGTAATAAGTTTGACGTGACTGTGCTTCTATGTGTCTGTGTGTCTGTCTGTGGCATCGTAGCTCCTAAACGATCCGAAGGGACCGATTTCAATGCAGTTTTTTATCCGAAATTTGACGTGATCGAGATGGTTCTTAGCTACGTTTCAGCAAAATCGCTTCAACCGTTTTTGAGATATTGAACTTTGAAGTGAAAACATCGGGAGTTTTTAAAATTTTCTAAGTTGTAGATATTCTCCTAGCCTATAACGGGTGTTCCACTGCTTACTAAAGGCATCTCCCCTTGATAACCGTGACTCCTGTATTTGTTACAACTGTTTATTAAAAGCTGGAAAATATTTGATTTGGACATATATTGCGGTTTACGTGATCTACCTAGATAATAATGGCTGTGGACTGGCAGCTCAGAGCTATAAGACGTATGAACCTAGTTTACCTATAACGTAACAGAGCACAAATGGTGCGATAAGGAGAGAAGCCATAATTGGCTTTTTTTTAACCGACATGAAAAAAGGAGGAGGTTCTCAATTCGTCGGAATCTTTAATTAACTCGAAGACCTAGACCAAATTGGTTTGTTTAGTTTGGAAGGGTATCCTTTCAGGGCGTTCCCATGGTCAACAGGTTAAGATCTGATTATGGGATCTTGGAGAAATCGAAGGAACTCTTTGAATTTTATATAGGCACACTTGAAGCCACGTAGGTACTGAATTAAAGTCTGTTAAAACTTTATTTTTAAAGTAAATTATTCCCGTAAAACGTCCGATTTCGTAGACAGTGATCCTTCTGTACGTTAGTATTATCATACTAAATGTGGTATTGATAAATATGGCAGCAGGTACCGACCATTAATCCTATTTTATCAAAGGGGTAAACTCGTAAACATCTAATTCATCGTGTAAATGGCGATGACGCAAATTGGTTGGCTTTTTCCGTCTTCATTCATCTCTCATCAATCTTGAATTATCTGCCCTCGTATTCATTGCACACTTATGTAGGTATTTTGATGGCACTTAATGCTTTTCGTTTTGTGACAACTCTTGCTGGATGAAGGTGTGAATGAACTGCTTTTATAATTTTATAACAACCATAAAACAGTCAGGGTCAAACAAAGTTTCCTTTTAAAAGCCTTAAAGAAAGCAAAAACAGGGTTTGGTTTGTAATAGCAACAACTACCTACACAAATAAAACGTCCATTATCAATAATTTGCAATATTTCAACCGAATCTGACCACAATGATAAGGAAGAATTAAGTATGTAAATAAAAATAAATCTTGAAACTTAGTGAGATAGCCAAGATATCGAGGAATGCGGTGTGCATGGCCCTCAAATTTGCCCCTTACCATACTCTTGCCGGCCATCAAATTTGCCCCTTGCCATACTCTTGCCGGCCGTCAAATTTTCCCCTGACCATACTCTTGCCGGCCGTCAAATTGGTCCCTTGCCATACGCTTGCCGGCCGTCAAATTTGCCCCTTGCCATACTCTTGCCTGAATCTCAATAAATCTCAGTCCTGACCGAATTTTCGTCCACGTGTACAGCCCCCCTATTCTGTAACTTGTTTTAAGCTCACCTGAACGCTCACCCAGAATTATACCTTGACACCGCGATGCGTAGTAACTAAGCGTAGGTAGAGGTCTAGTTTCGTAACGGGTGACCGGCGGGGTGAGCCGCATTAACGCGTTGCGAATAACAGCCCTGGTGTGGTTGGTTGGTAATTTTAGGACGTCTACAACCGATGAGAATTCATTAAGCATATAAGTAACAACCTATACTAATCGGTTTGAATGTGCGTTAATTAGTATTGCATAATGTGCACAGCAACTTCACTAAAGTTTTCGTTAACAACAGTATAAAATTATATCCACAATACAAACTACAAGTAGTCCTGGAAAGCATTATACAACAACCAGCCATTGCTCAGTTTCGTGATCATCATTATGGTCAAACAACTCAAACATAACACTGTGGGAAGGTTTTCGAAACCTATACAATGCGAAACGCAATATAAATGATGAACTTCAATACGAAAGACAATGAGGATCGGCTAGAATTGGCCGTTTCGCAAAATCGGACATTTCGTAATGAGTACAAAAGTGTGCGCTGTTCACACGAGCGTTTTGTAACGAGACTGGTCTTTTGTTTGTCTTATAATGCAACTATTCGGTGGGTTTTAAGTGCTGGCAACTTATGATGTCTGAATAAATAGTATTTTTCACAATCGTGATATAATAGAGAGCTTTTTAGTCGAGTACCGTGTTTAGGCCACGAAGCTTGCTGAGTGGCCTAAGTAAGGTACGAGATTAAAAAGCTTGATTATAACACTATTGTGAACAATTCTTTTTGTACGAGTTCATTAAAATTAATTTTCTACGAGTCAACTGAACTAATTAAACAAACTCGATACTGTTGAAACGAAGTGCAGCTCATCGCTCGTACGCTTGTTGATATCTTAAAAGACATCAACGAGCGTACGACATCAAAGCGATTCTATTGGTCCAATTCATTACAGTTCAGTAAAGCAGCCACGTGATTGGTCGAATTTATTTTAGTTGTCTGGAGCGTATCGAAAAGTAGTTATTTCGATTGTTTCGACAGTAACATGGACTACAACTATGAAAAGAGTGACGTTGCAGTATTCTCTATGAAATCTTAATACACATATTTTAATCGTCGAGTACAAAAACATATTTTTGTATCAAAATATATGTTTAGTACAAGCCTTAACCACGTACCGGAAGGCGAGGCGTGGGTTGGCCCCCCACAAGGTGGACTGATGGCCTGGTAAAAGTCGCGGGAGTCCGCTGGATGCGGGTGGCGCAGGACCGGTCACTTTGGCACTCTTTGGGGGAGACCTATGTCCAGCAGTGGACGTCTTTCGGCTGATATTATGATGATGACAAGCCTTTCACAGACTGGCGCGGCTTGCGATGGCGGTCAATAGTATCTATACTTGACAATTGTTGTCAAGTTTACTATTGGC
Organism: Epinotia brunnichana; assembly: GCA_963854355.1. NCBI lineage: Eukaryota > Metazoa > Arthropoda > Insecta > Lepidoptera > Tortricidae > Epinotia > Epinotia brunnichana. The sequence continues at coordinate 11,048,726 of OY977956.1, forward strand.
TGCCACCGCAGGCTGCGCCAGTGTGTGACAGGCTTTAAGGGTCCTTATGCCTTTAAGCTCTTTTTACACTACACGATATCTAGGGAGCCAGTGCCCTTAAGATCAGGTCACGTTTTTCTTACTACACACCCTGATTTTGAGAAAGGGTCAACTCCTAGACATAGTAAAGCAAACATCCTTATTAAGTTATTATGTATGTATGTATGTAAATTCTTTATTGTACATGAAACAGAACGCAACAACAGAACAATTATTACAAGAACAGATAGTACCTGTACAAAGGCGAGCTTATCCCTGGGAGGGATTTATTATTTGTTAACTTCCGACGTTACTTCCGCATTTTGTGATTATCGCAAGTTTAGAATTCGCTAGCTTTTGTTTGTCACAAATGTTAAGCAATCTCTGATGTCACCCTAATTTAATTACATATAGTTAAGTAGGTACAATAACTAATTATGAAAACGTTCACAATAGGAAGTAATACTGCAATGTTCTGCCGCCAGAGTGCAGCAGTAGCACAAACCGTAAACCACTAGAGGAAGATAGGGACTCACACACACATGCAGAATTGACTGTCAAATGACTGACAAGGACGCATGCATAGACAATACCGCAAGTGGGAACGAGATACAATGTCAACTCTGCTGCATGGTGTCGTCCCCTACGCAGAGTTTTGCGTAATGTTCCCTATTGGGGTGTATTAATTTTAATAAATAATATGTGCTAATATAGAATAGTGAAATGTGATAGTTTGTTACAAAGAATATAACCACTACGTTTTAGTTTGTTAGGCCGTTATTGCCCACAACCCACTTTAAGTCCAATCTTAAGTCACCCCAACAGAAAAAGGGGTGGTGCTATTCTAATTCGACACCAATTGTGGTCCGTCCATGTTATGTTACCCGTCTGCGCGACAGTAAAGACTGGGTTATTAAGTTACTTTTTTAGGGTTACGTACTCAAAGAGTAAAACGGGACCCTATTATTAGGGTTCCGTACTCAAAGAGTAAAACGGGACCCTATTACTAAGACTTCGCTGTCGGTCCGTCCATCCGTCTGTCTGTCACCAGGCTGTATCTCAAGAACCGTGATAGCTAGAGAGTTGAAATTTTCACAGATCATGTACTTCTGTTGCCGCTATAACAACAAATACTAAAAACAAAATAAAATATTTTTTTAAGGGGGGCTCCCAAACAACAAAAGTGATTTTTTGCCGTTTTTATAGATAATGGTACGGAACCCTTCGTGCGCGAGTCCAACTCGCACTTGGCCGGTTTTCATTTAAATTCAGCATCCGTAATTTTTATCATTATCTCGATCCCACTCAAGAAAATTGCGTATCTTTTTGTCCTTAACATATCAGTAATTGGATAAGGACTTTTTGTATCCAATTTGAACTGTTGCTAAGGGTTCCTTTTGGTGTTGTTTTTCGATAGGGTTGACACTTCTTTGTGTGTATTTCTCTTCTTGTATTGTACTTAACCCGGAACAAACAATACACCATATAGTATTCGAGTGCCCCAACACCAGATACAACGGTTCAGCAGAGGACTTTAAACACCTGACAAAAGAAGCGAGCTTTTATCTGCAAAATTAAAAAAAAAAAAAAATCTATGCAAAAAAATATTTATATAAATAAATTTTTTATGATTTTGGAATTTTTTTTAAATTTATTTTACATATAAATTTTAGTGTAAAATTTTGATTATTTTAAAAATAATTAACGGCCTCCGTAGCCCAGTTGGTAGTGACTCTGCCTACGAAGCTGGAGGTCCCGGGTTCGAATCCCGGTCAGGGCGTTTATTTGTGTGTTTATCACGAATATTTGTTCCTGAGTTATGGATGTTATATATGTATATAAGTATCTATATGTATTTATCTATTATATATATCGTCGCCTAGTACCCACAACACAAGCCTTATTGAGCTTACCGTGGGCCTAGGTTGATTTGTGTAAGATTGTCCCGTAATATATATATTTTTTTTTTTTATTTTTTTTTTAATTGTAAATTTAATTTTTTAACTTTTAATTTTATATTACCTGTGTACCAGTGTGTAAACGCTATACGATAAATAAATAAATTCTTGTATTTATTTCCTTTTATGTTTTTCTCCATGTAGTGTCGGTTAGAATTTCAAACTCATTTAAAACCTCCAGAACGAAGATGATTTCAATAGTTATCAACGCATTCGGGTCATTGTAAAATTAGGTTCGCGTCCCTTCGGTGGACATTGTCAAAGTTAAGGGCTATTAAGCCTAATTTTTGGTTGAACTATGAATCCGCATAAACTGCGTGGCCTTTTCTATAATTCTATGTGATAAAAACATATCATATATACACATAAGCTCTTAACGACCTATATTGACCACCGGACTGGTAAGATGATTTTTGTTTTTGTGACTGTCAATGATCCATTTGGGAACTGAGCCCAAAGTGTATCTATATAAAAAACATGTAATATTTAACGACAATCTCCGATTATTGTCGCTCAAACCCTCTACTCATTTGTCTTTCATTATTGCGAATAAAAGACCGGTTATGACCAATCGGAGGCAGGCCTACATATAAAATACACAACATAGCACTTTGAACTCTAGCGATAAACATATTCTATGCTGACATAATATTGAGTAACGTGACTGATCATAAATATGACTTAACTAGATATCTGACGGTTTATAATAATAATAATAAACCATTTATTTCAGGTCCATAGTTAGAAATACATTGACGATACATACGTTCTAAAATCACAGATTAAGTTACCAGTCGTGCGCTTGGAAAGTTACTTAATACTTAGATTAGTTTCCTGTACCCAGGCAAGGAATTTTTTGACAACAATATTCAGGCCAAATTAAGAATAATATACGGAAATAACCGTTAGGGACAAATTTATTTAATCAATTTTACATTAGTAAGGCTCATATAAAGGAGGTGGGCAACTTTATCATAACTAACTATGACGACATCGTTATGATTTTCATAAATAGTCGCTGATTCGACCTAGGACACTATAGCCTTACAGGCCACAACAGTTGGTAAACGAGACCCGACCACACAACGCACGCTTAGCAAAGCACTAGTTAAATAAACTAAAGACTCTTTTGTCGTAGGCATCATCATCATCATCATTATCAGCTGAAATCTTAGTACTTAGTAGTAAATTTACGGTTATGTCATGAAATATTCATTGCCAACCCTATATCAGTTGGCATACGGAAACACCTGGTCGGCCATATTTTAATATTTGGTCCCGCGGGTTTCCGAGAAGAGACATTGTCCTGCGCGAACGTTGACCCCCGCGGAGCAGCCGGGAAATTTCCATAGAGAATTATTGCCGTCCGCGGAAATAATACTGATATATTACGCGGCTAACATTCTCATAGTTTCTTTGGAACTTTTAGCTATTTCTAACACAGTTTATATATTTCTCTACATTTTCCTAGATTCCGTTATAGCGTTGCCAACTAGATTTGCCCTATTGCTACGACTCTGTTCTCTGTCTATTTCCGATATAATACTAGTCCCTGGGCGACCGAGCTCCGCTCGGATGAAAATGGAAAAAATACGTAGAAAACGAGAATTTTCCCGGACATGAGACCTATCTAAATCGATTTCTCGCCTCCTTAACCACCTACATTCCAAATTTCATCGAAAACGTTAGAGCCGTTTCCGAGAACGTGATTGCAAATATATATATATATATTCATATTCATATTAATTTATTCATAATTGTCAATATTACATATATATATACCTATATACATACATATATATATACAAATATTGCTCGTTTAATAGTATAGGATAGGATAAGAATAAAACACGGACCCCATTTAAGTAGTAGTTATGTTTTACAACTAAACGCTAACAACAATATTTTACTGTCAATATAGTTCTTAAATCAAAGAGAGATGGAGAGATAAACATGCATTAGGATTGCTCAATACAATAAGGATGCATTAAGTCTTTCGTCCTCTTATCGGGCGTCCGAAGGCCGAGTCGTGGGTTCGATTCCCGTTCACTTCCGAACGTGACAATAAGAAAAACATACAATATCTGTTTTGTAATCTTGGTGATTAGAGAAGTAAGGCATTGGGACATACAGACGGACATGTCTTTCCGCTTTGTTGGGTATGTGTATGGAATACAATTTAATCTGAAAGTAACTGTCAAAGTGTTAGTACTTTTAATTCGCATTAACCCTTTTCTTGGCATTGTATCAAACAGACAGGTTATTTGGGTCCGTATTTTAGTGCCGAAATAATGGCTAGAGTATGCGCAAACTAAACTGAGGTTTGAGGTTATACTTAATGTTATTATTTCAAAATTGCATGTTATTATAATCTTGGCTCATAATCTGTTGTCATCCTAGTAATGGTCAGTTTACTTTGCGGACTGCAGAATTGATTATTGTTATTTGTGATGAGTGTCTAAAAGTTGCTTTATCTTGTCTTAAGGTGGTTCGATTGCCATACAAAACGTTATTTGACATTCGTAGGCTAACGGCGTGATATTTTAAGAAACTTATGTAACAAACTTTCATAAATTGGCTTCCCATTTGCGCCAAATTCCCCCTTTCCTAGAATAAACTTGTATAAACTAGATTAATTTGAGAAATTGGTTTGTCACGTGATATTTTGGGAAAACTATTTTTCTCAAATTAATCTAGTTTATACAAGTTTATTCTAGGAAAGGGGGAATTTGGCGCAAATGGGAAGCCAATTGATGAAAGTTTGTTACATAAGTTTCTTAAAATATCACGCCGTTAGCCTGCGAATGTCAAATAACGCTTTGTATGGCAATCGAACCACCTTAACGCTCGACCTTTAAAATTTTCGTAAAATGAGTTGTTTAGTGACCACTTTATACATTATGACATATCAATAATCAAAATATATCTTAATCTGCAAGATATGAGAAGTAACATAGTTTTCGTAGAAATCCATTTTAATAAAAGAAAGTAGAGAAAAACAATCTAAAGTGAACCCTATTATTTCACTTGTAACCAGTTTACTGAAAAAGATTTTATTAGAAAAAGATGAAATTTTACAATCTTCTTCATAAAGTAAGTAATGGACAATAACTTTATTTTCTTACTTACTTAAATTTCTTCTCGTTTTCTGAAATATTCCGAAGAACATAATATCCGCGCTTTCGAACACGCACATCCATCTCGCTCACGCGTATTCTCAGTGAGAGGGAGAGAAGACCATGAACGTGCGGAGTCTTAATCACGCGATATATGCGAGTGTCACTGACAGATGATTTATCCACAACGATAAAAACAAATGCGACTATTGTCGCCTACATCGAGAAAGGCTGACAAAATATGAATGAAATGTCTCTCGTGACATCTAAACTTGATGATCGTGCGGATTTATTGGTAATCGAATTGCCGTTTTTAGAGATATCATTAAGTGAGTCGATCTTTTATTGATTAATCGGTAAACGTTATTATCAAACTATTAAATAATATTTATGTTAACTGCTTTATCTCAATACGATCTCCGTCCGCAAAAGGTTGTAATGACAAATGAAGAATAACACCGGTAAACGTTTAAGCATGTTATGCCATTAATATCGCGAAGAAGGCGTATAACGAGCTGACAAAGTAGCCATTTTGCGGACTCGTCATACCTATTTAAGGTTCTTAATATTATCATATATTTTTATGTGAGGTAATACAATTACTTATTTAATTTACAGTTACAAAATTTATACTTTTCTTGATAAGGTGACATAACTAATCTCTTTTCTCACTCTTAACTCTTAACTTAAAAAGTAACGTTAAGATAAGAGAGAGAGAGAGATCTCTCTCTTATCTTAACGTTACTTCCGGTTGCATCCTCATTTGGTGCTTTGGAGACCATTGGAGCTCGCTTTCTAGCATTTCCTTTTCCACTTCGCACGATTCTTTTTAGTAAGATAAACGATTACATCATGGATAGGGATATTTGGCAGTAATAAAGTCCTACGCTAGAAATCTATCGCAAAATAAGTAAACAAGCTTTCTACTGTAGCAATGTAATTTTATAATACTCTGATACTGAAATTATATATTGTATACTGTTTTGAAAAAATTATACCTCGCCGAGTTTTTTACGCCGGTTGTTCTCGAGGCAGAGGTTTTTTTTTCCGAAGCGGTGATAGTTTATCGACATTCATAGGTGCACTTAACATGCCTAAATTGAAGAATAAATCACTTTGACTTTACAATAGGGAACATTACTGCAATGTTCTGCCGCCAGAGGCAGCACTACCACTAATAGTAAACCAGTATAGAAATATAGGGATTCACACACACATGCACACTTGATTGTCAAATGAGTGACAAGGATGCTTGCATAGACAATTCCGCAAGTGGGAACGAGATACAATGTCAACGCTGCTAGTGTCGCCACCTACGAAGAGTTTTGCGTAATGTTCCCTATTGGCACGAATTTCATCCGTGACGGCATTTCATAGGTCCATTTCTTCATCAGGACATGGGAGGCGGCATCGGCACCGTAGTCCAGGCAATGAACTGACAACTTGTATGGAAAATATGTCAAATTTGGAAATAATGGATATATTATCAACTAGCTGTTGCCCGCGACTTCGTCCGCGTAGAACTTTTTATCGTCTTAGAAAATGATTTCTCTCAATACAAAATTTGAACCCTCTTTTAGGGGATAATTAAAAAAAAAGTTGATGTTCATTTTCTAGTTTGTGAACAAACAGTCTAAAACCAAAGTTAAAAATCTCATACTTTAAAAATGCCTTGAAATACTCAAACTTTGAACCAATTTTAACACTCTTAGGGGATGAATTTGGAAAAACTCTGAAATCAGTTTTGTAGTCTTTTAACGTACAGAATAAGACCGAAGTTAAAAATCTCTTACTCACACTTTAAAATTTTATTGCTCGCCATTTAAAATTTGAACCCCCTTTTAAACCCCCTTAGAGGTTGAATTTTTCTAATCGCTGAAATAACTTTTTTCGTAAACTTTTAAGTCTCTTGCTCAAAAAAAGTGTTGCCCATACAAAGCTTTCTTAACCCCCTTAGGGGTGGAATTTTCTAAAACTCTGAAAGTACTTTATTATTAATTTTAATAAGTAACATTTTGAATAGTTTTAAGTCTAGTAAAAAAAAAAGTTTTTCCCACACAACACTGGCTACCCTTCTTAAGGATCTTAAGGATCCCCTTAGGGATGGAGTTTTCTAAAACGCTGAAAGTTCTTTTTTAGTATTCTAATAAGTAATCTTTTTGCAAAGTTTTAAGTCTAACTCAAAAAAAAGTGTTGCCCATGCAAAGCTTGCTCTCCTTTTTAACCCTATTAGGGGTGGAATTTTCTAAAACGATTTGTGTTCTTTTTTTGTATTTTAATAAGTAATCTTTCTACAAAGTTTCAAGTCTCTAACTCAAAAACATAAACTTTCCCTGATAAAAACTTTGCACCCCTTTTTATCCCCCTTAGGGATAGATTTTTTCAAAACGCTGAAAGCCTTTTTTTGTATTTTTATAAGTAATCTTTCTACAAAGTTTTAAGTGTCTAGCTCAGAAAAAGTGTTCCCCATACAAACCTTGCACCCTTTTTTAACCCCCTTAGGGAATGATTTTTGTAAAACGCCGAATGTAGTATTTTTCATGTTCTAATAAGTAATTTTTCGTCAAAATTTTAAGTCTCTATTAAAAAAAAATATGTTTTTCCCATACAAACTTTGCACCCTATTTTACCCCCTTAGGGGTGAAATTTTCCAAAACGCTGAAAGTACTTTCTTTGTATTTAAATAATCTTTCTACAAAGTTTTAGGACTCTAGCTAAAAAAAATTGTTTCCCACATACAAACTTTGCACCCCTATTTTAGCCCCCTATTTTTAGGGGTAGAATTTTCTAAAACGCTGAAAGTACTTAATTTGTATTCTGATGACTAATCTTTCTACAAAGTTTTAAGTCTCTATTTAAAAAAATATATTGTTTCCCCCATACAAAATTTGCACCCCTATTTTACCCCCTTAGGGGTAGATTTTTTTTAAACACTGAATCTAGGTACTTTATTCGTACTCTAATGAATAATTTCTCTACAAAGTTTTAAGTCTCTATTTAAAAAAAAGTAGTTTTTCCCATACAAACTTTGCACTCTATTTTACCCCTTTAGGGGTAGAATTTTCTAAAACCCTGAAAGTTCTTTATTTGTATTCTAATGACTGATCTTTCTACAAAGTTTTAAGTCTCTATTTAAAAAAAAATGTTTCCCCCATACAAACCTTGCACCCCTATTTTACCCCCGTAGGGGTAGAATTTTCAAAAATCCCTTTTTATCCCTAGCCCACGTTATAAAAGCAACATACTGTGCAAAAATCAACTCTCTAAGATTAGTAGTTTCGGCTGTGCGTTGATGAGTGAGTGAGTGAGTGATTGAGTGAATAAGTCAGTCAGGACATAGGCATTTATTATGTATAAATAGATAGAAGATAATGAAACTCCCATTCAAATATCTCAAAAAATTATGAAGCTACATCCGTTTTAATGTCGCTTGTTAGAGTGAGAAAACGATGAGGGACTGTGACGTCAATATACTCGAGCGTCATAGTAAAAAACAATCGTTTCATATGAAGGTGCGTTTTGCGGAAAAGGGACAGAACATACCCCCTCTTAAAACTTTGGACTCTTATAACTTAATCATTACCTATATAACCTCTTGCTTTGTTTTTTTCTCCATTTGACTATATTTATTTTAAATTCTTTTTCGAGAAAATACATTATGATTATTTACCATATTTTCGATTCCTGAGCTATAACCACGAACTTCGGAATTCGAAAATATTCGGGTATCTCTATCTCTATCGCACTAACCATACTCGAGTGACAGGGATGCAAATATATGAACATTGAGTATCGGTTTTCGTGGTAGCGCCGCAGGTACTTTGGCTGAATGCGCCGAGCGCGTGCCATTGTCATTCAAAAAAAACAAATTCGTGTTAATTATATTGTTCAAATTTGTTGATTTCATTTATTGAAATTACGACATAAAACGACATTTGCGCATATAAGTTCTCATATCAGAATCGAATATTTTTTTATGGTTTATATTTTAGCATTTGTCTCGTAAAGGTCTATCGTAGACGGGATTTAAATTATTAATAAGTGAAAGGCAAAGCAATTCCGCCATTTTGACGAAAATTTGACGGTTCTTATAGCTGACAGTTGGAGCAGCGTTTGATTTCAATAAAAATAAATGAAAAATTAAATGAAGTCGTATATTTCGGAAAATTAATTAACTGTCGCAGTCGGATAAAAACTATCCTAAGTTGCAGCTAGAATAATAATGTACCTATATAAAATGTTTCATATTTTTCCGTTCATGGGATGCTGAGAACATTCGAACCGCGCAAAGCTTAGTTTCAAACTGGCTGATTCTTTTTTTAATTTAGAGATTTATTATAAGTGGAGATTAAATAGTTACTTAGTGACAAAATCCAACAAAATTGCAGACATCAAAAAAATGATAACTTAACTAGCGAAAAGCCAGAAAAAATATTAATAAATGATTTTATCTTTATTTTGGTTCATTTACATTTGCTCTATAATATTCAAGATAAATAATAAAAAAAAACAATTCATGCTTTTTTTAAATCTACATAAATACTTCCGGATGGAAAGTTTGTTGGATTCTTGAATAAAGCATCTTAGAACAATGTTTTAAAATGAAATCAAGAAAAAAAAACGCTATTATAAATTAATGTTTTTCAAAACCGTATTTTGCCTGGAGTATCGGGGTGACCCGCGACGTTGAATAATCCCGGCCCATATATTTTTATAGTTTATAATTTGTAATTTGTAAGTAATAATAATTAATGTATTCCTGTATCATTTAATTTCTTTTGTGTATTCTAATGTACTCGCTAATATGGTCTTGTTCTGGATAAAATTATTTTCATTTCATTTCATTTCATATGTAGAGATTTGTTCTCCACAACTTCTTGACACCTCGTGAACCTGTAATTAGCCTCCTATTTCTATATCTGTAGTTAACCTGTTTTTTTTTTTTTTTTTTTTTTTTTTATTGTGAGCTGTACTGTAGGTTTTCCAATAAATAAATAAATATGCGTGTAACAGGAACCATTGTTGTTGCAGTTCCAGCATGGAGCCGACGACGCGCAGCTCGCCGCACTGGCTGTCCACCTTCGTGCTTCTCTGCTCCTTCTTCTCCACACAGTCTCTCGACACTAAGGTAATTTTTATTTCGTTCATGTTATTTGTAAAGTCATCATCATATGAAATTTACAGTTTTTTTTTTATTATTATTATATACTCATATCAAAGACGTGCACTGCTCATAGCCCCCCCCCCCCCCCCCCAAGTGAATGTGAGTGAGGATGACAATGACAGCTTTATAAAAAGCGGCCAAGTGCGAGTCGGACTCGCCCATGAAGGGTTCCGTAAAATAAATTGCGGTTTATGATTTATGACGTATTAAAAAAAAACTACTTACTAGATCTCGTTCAAACCAATTTTCGGTGGAAGTTTGCATGGTAATGTACCTACATCTTATATTTTTTTTAGTTATAAGGGTTCCGTTCTTTGCCATTTGGCTACGGAACCATAAAAAGGCCAATTTTAGTGAAGCTGTCGTTGCAATTTGAATCTTCTATCTTTGACGTCAGAGTTGCTTTTTGAATGGACTACTTTGATGCAATTCGGTGAACTCAAATAATCTCAAGTATACTCTCCCCCACAAGGTGGACTGATGACCTTTTTTTTTTTTTTACGGAGTGGAAATGCTCTTACGCATCCCCCCCAGCCTGGGTAAGCTATAATGGGGGGGTATGTGGGACGCTCACCCTCCCAGCCAACTCTATTTAAAGAGAAGGGGGCCCTCCCCCTTCTCTTTAAATCATCAATCAGTCTACCCACTAAAACCACTCCGGCGTTTCCGTCCCTGCCATTAATGGGGGCGCAGTGGGATCGCTCGTAGGGAGCAGCTTTCCTCTACAAAGCAGAAAAACCGCGATGGACTGATGACCTGGTAATGGACCGGCCATCGTGGCACTCTTTGGGGGAGGCCTATGTCCAGCAGTGGACGTCTTTAGGCTGATGATGATGATACTCTCTGTAGCTGAGCAGTGCCCTAACCCCTTGGCCACGACTTTGGTCAGCGACCTGCGACCAGCGTTTTATCTGCTCATTGCGCGTGATCCCAACTAACCACAGTGCGTTGCGCGTCTTGACCGTGCAATGAACAGATAAAACGCTGGTCGCAGGTCCTGGCCAAGGGGTAAGGCAGAAAACTTTCAAAATGGAGCTCGTGGGTTCGGACCCCGGCTCTTATGACAAGTTTTTCAAAAAAACATAATGTACGAAACGATTTGATATTTAACAATAGTAGTTCGGTAAAGGAAAACTCCGCGAGGAAACCTCAACAAGCTGGAAGCTCAGATCAGATGGCAGTCGCTTTCGTAAAACTAGTGCCTACGGCAAAACTTGGGATTAGGTGCCAAACCGGACCCCGGGCTTCTTTAGGGTACAACTGGGAAAACCTTAGGTTAGAAGGTTGGAAATTTGTACTTTCTGTTGATAAACTAGTTCCTATAAAGCTGTCTTGCCCACTGACCACCAACATGTCAGATTGCCAAAGCTTGTTTACTAGAATTTTCCAGCCTAAAAAGGTTAATTATTCTTCAATGTCTTACATTAATATTAACCTGGGACAATTTAAATAATTGTACATTATTTTCTAATTAAATTTATGAAGTGTTATTATATTAATCTAGATTTCAAACGGGTTTGTGAACAAATGTATCCGTTCTGATTCGGTAAAAACGATTGACGGCTCAATTACTACGACGTTCATCCAATTATTCAACCGATTAGTGAGCTTAATTAGTTACATTATCATGTATTATGCAATATTATTTAAACGATCACGAGGCTTGCAATGTTAAAAAGCAGAATCTAAGAAACATTTAACAAACGTACAAATAGAACGCATCCTTATTGAATGCATCCATAAATGTACGCGGGAAACGTCATCCGATCTGTCAAACTGACGAACCATTTGACGGCGCATTAACCATTTCGAACGGAACTATGCCAACAATGCGTTTATCGAAGACAAATTAGTATGCGAGCGTTCTATCGCAGTGTTTCGCAATTATGTGACTTAAACTTAAGGTGATAAGGCTTTAAATCGTTCTAACGCTTGCCACAGATAATGCTTTTTGAACGGGTCTTCAATTTGCGATTGCCGCGTTTTCAATGTAGTTTTTTTCGGAAGTCCGCGGGCAATAGCGTATACATAATGCATGCAGTTACCGCATTACTTTCACCCAGCTCTTGCGGGCGTCGAGATGTTTTGCAAATTTGCAAATAGACGACGACAACGCACGAAAATTCCTTAGTCGGCAGTGATTTATGCTAATTCTAATGGTAGGCAGTTTGTGACTTGAAAAGGCGCGTGGTTGGTGGCGTTTCTTATTATTGGTACGTTTCTCCTGCTAGTTAGGGAGCCAGCAATGTGCCCAGTGCTTTGACTTTGTAACAATACCTTAACAACAATATTCAAACGACAAAAAATCTGACGCTGGTCCGTTACAAGTATTGTATTGTTTCCCACTACGAGTACACATATAACACAACTCGACAATTCTATTGTCAGATGCAGTACAGTACCTATTTAAGGCCTAGACAGCAATATCACAGCTCATAATAGCGTTAACCCATAATATGTTAGGGCCGCTAATAGGTCGGTAATTAGTAATTACCCCCAGGTAACTGGGGGGTAAAAGTTAGTCTTTGGGGATATCAGAGTTGCTGTCTATAATCTTGCCTTTTCATCTAGGTAATAGACAAGGGGTATTGGTTATTCAAATAGGGAGTTAAATCAGTTTGCCTAATAGATAACGCTTGAAAAGAGAAGTGGTTCCTCTACAGTCAACACTAGACACAACTCACAACAGTCACAACAGGAGGATTTGGACAGCCATTTTTCTACAACAAATCCATTTTCATAGCGTTTGTAATCTTACTGTCATCTTTCAATTCTGACGTATTCTACAACCCCAGTGCTATGATATAGTTTTCTAAGATGGACTTTTGAGTCATAACACCTGCCCGAATATATTTTTATTGCCGATGTATATATATCTATACGTACAGCCCTTCAAGAAAGAGGTCTACCATTTTTCGACTCTATTAATTGTACGTTAGGGTTCAAAAGTGGTAGACCACTTTCGTGGCTCACTGTACAATGACATTCTGATAATTTCGCATTATTTTAATATGCGAGAGGCATTTGCATAACCTATTATAATGTCTTTCGTGTATTTACGTCAGAATATACTTTTTATAAGGCTTTATTAGGTAAATTCTCACGCCGATTTTCTCATTTGGTAAAGATTTTCCATTTAATATTGTTAACCACAGACTTTAATACAAGTATATCTTTGCCGTCCACGATCGCTGTCACTGAATAAAACACAGTTAAGTTACTAGAAAATAGCGTTGTCTCTAACTTACCGAGTTGCTAGTATAACTTTGTAATACTTTAATTGATGAGTTCATCCTTAAATTTATGGCGATTCTGTTTCTTCTAGTTTTATTGCCAGTATAAATTGTGAACAGATGGCAAACCGCAATGGTTTATAGTTTCGGTTTGTTTCTGGGGTTATTAATGAGTGGTATTAAATTAAATTTGGAACATTCGTCAACTCTAAGCTTCACTGTTAACGGTTTTATGGGATTAACCTAACTGTTATAACCAGAGACTATTTTCCTCTATCAAAAATAGTTTTGTCTCTGCCCAACCAATCAAATTCAAACAAGTCGAGCTGAGATTTTATTGAATAATTCATGATTATTTTATGTGCACGCATTTGCTATCTGTGATATGCTGGTTAGTGGTTACTACATAACATATTAGAATCTAGTGAGAATTGTCATTTAGCGAATTGCGTCCTCGAAAATATTAGTAAAATACATAGAATATCCGATTTTAAACCTTGAACTCGTTGTCGATGCCGAAATAAAGGAAATGTAACATTTGCGGATGGATTTATGAGTTGTCACAGTCTCGGCATTAAGTGGCCGCTTTGACAACCGGTTGCCATACAAACAAACCAAATGATTAAACGAGACTTTTAACTTGATTTGATTGAAGTATTCGATCCGCAGGTGAACTTTTACAATTCTATATAGATTCATATCAAAACCTATTGGAATTAGAGATTAATATATAAATCAATATTAAGGAGCATTCTTACACAAATTGAAAGAAAGTTGCTTATTGAAATCATCCATCAAATGTACAAGTGGTCGAATCTAGCTATATGTCGCTACTAAAATATTGTTTTCGTTATTAGAACGTAGCAAACCATTAAGGTTGAAGTGTGTTTTGGGCGATGGGCTACCACTTACCTATCACTTCGATATCACATTTTGTCGATCTGTTATACCCATGCTAAAAGTTGCACTGGAACACAAGTTTCATGTGCTCTGCCTACCCCTATTAGGGATAAAGGCGTGATTGTATGTATGTATGTATGTATGTATATACCATTAACCACATATCAGCTTTTGCATTATTATATCTTGAAATTATCGATAAATTTCTTATGGCGTTAATATTGCCTTTTATTAACCTGCCAATTTGTCATTTATGTTAGTGCGAAAGGGACAAGACACATTTTAGTTATCGAAGGTTCATTCATGTTTTATGAATTTGTTTATTTAGAGAATCAATAAGTGTGTGTGGCGGCCGGCACAGTAGTGTTGTTGTTAATGTAGAATTTCGTCAATCGCCACGCCCGACCGTTTCATAACGAACCGGTACACGGTAATGTCACAAGCGGTACAACTGGTACAGTCAGCATCACATACATCGGAGCAAACAAGCACGTCACAAACATCGGAACACACCTTTATTTTCAAGGCAATTGGGGTGCATGTGCCGATATTTTTGAACACCTATAGTGTACCGATGTATGTGATGGCGACTGTACAGTAGGGCTGTGCTGTCATGCTGTGTACCTTGTGTTTTGTGTAAACATTGTTAGTGTTCATTCATAAAGAATCTTGGTCATGTAGTTAACCTCACCTGGTACTAAACGAAGAGGTTGCGTTGCGTTTTTGATTCTCGCGTTGACTAGCAATGCGTGAAGTAACCTGCTATTGAATATCCAATAAATCACTAATAGTGATAACTGCCCTTAATAGAAAATACTGTAAAGTATGATCCACTTCAGTCAACGTCGAATGTACATTGACGTCAAAGATAGTGAAGTAACCAGATATTAAATATCCAACCGATCACTAATAGTGATAACTGATAACTGCCCTTAAGAGAAAATACTGTAACCAAAGTATGATCGACTTCAGTCAACGCCGAATGTACATTGACGTCAAAGATAGTGAAGTAACCTGATATTAAATATCCATCCAATCACTAATAGTGATAACTGATAACTGCCCTTAAGAGAAAATACTGTAACCAAAGTATGATCGACTTCAGTCAACGTCGAATGTACATGAACGTCAAAGATAGGTATACATTTTTCGCCTCATTCCTAAATGGTATGAGATGCTACAGGGTGGCCATATTTTTGATGCCGACCGTAAGCTGCAGTCAGCTGACGATCTACTATATTAATGCTCTTAAGATTTGATTAGATTAGATTATTTATTTCATTACAATTTTTATCACGATTAATACAATGTCAACAAATTTACTCAATAACGAGTAAATAGAAAAATAAAACAAAATCAAAGGAACAAATATGTCAACCACTAGATATAGGGGCCATGTGGCTCTAGGACGGCTGGAACGTTTATGCTGGCAAGGGCCCGACGGATTATGTCGTTCAAACAGGCGTGGCGGGCGAAGCGGCCCGCGCTTTTTTGGCAGGAAAGGCCGTGGTGACGATCTACTTCCGCGCCGCAGGGGCAGCGATGGGGAACCACTATGTTGGAACCCAGGCGGGGGCCGACAGCTAATCTTAGGGAGTTGTTGTCAAGTAGTGTCGCGCAATGGGCCGAAGGGTAGGCGTGGAGCCAGAACCCGGACTCTTTTTCTGAACAAGCCAGGAGCCGGACTTTTTCGGAGGCTGACGAGGCGGAGTCCAGTAACCAGTCGTGGACCTGGTGGCAGAGTGGTTCATCCCAGACTCTTTGGACACCTTTGCTGATTGGCAGCTCATTACCGGGACAGGCCGTTTTCCATGCTTTCTCTGCCTTGGTCAAGCACGGTACCTCAATATCACGGAGTGATGGAGCGACACTCGAAATTTGCCGGATACCCAGACCGCCGTATCGGATTAGAAGGGTGGCGTGTAGGAATTACCTGTCGTTCAGTTGAATGTTTAGGGTTTTTTCAATTTGGGTGTGTAGGATGGAATCAATTTTTTCACAAGATACGGGAAATTTCCATAATGGACTGCAACGCATCAGATAGGTGAATTTGGGAGCAAATAGACAAAACCGGAGGATAGAAATGGCCATGTGTGAGTTAATTTTGAGTAGGCGGTCGGAGTATTCGGAGAAACGGATGATTTGATTGTCGATGAAATCTGGGATTGATTCTTCAAATATTGGGGCTCCAAGGAGGTGGAGCGAGTTTTTAGTCATTTCTTAGGTATTGTCATTCAATTTAATGTAAATAGGTACCTAATAATAATAATTTAACATGTCAAATCAAAATCCATATACTCTTTAACTGAGTATAATGGATTTTCCAATAAAAGGTATTTCAGGCGGCGTCTAAATGCTTCGTCAGATGGTTCCAGTCTAAGATCAGCGGGTAGTTAAAATCTAGTTATTGTAATGTCATGCCATTTTTGAGTGATTTAATTCTTTTATATCTTATCAATAAAATTGGTGCTGGCTACCAACTAATACATGGGATTGCGACTAAACTGTGCATTAGCTACCGTCACGCATCGTACTATATCGTACGGTTAAGCAGTCTTGTAAGTCGACTCAACCCACGCGTATTGTTTGGATCGAATTGATATTAAGAATGCATTTTATTTCCAATTCAAAAGTGGCCGTCAACTACAGTTTTTGAAGACTTCATTCTGTCTTTAGGTATGCTCCGGGATCATGCACGAATATTTTGCTATAAAATTCAAAATTGCCTGCGTGCATTTATTGAGCACAGGGCCTCAAGAGGATGTATGTATGTCTATCAATCGGGTCTTTGTCCGTCTGTCCATGACTTTGGATTACAAGTGGTTCCCTTCATGTATCCCGTTTTCATGAAAGCCGGGGTAGAATTTACGAAATTACTTGATAAGCACATTCCAGTGTCAACTCATTTGCGCACTATTTAAGAATTTATTAACTCTTAACTCAGTCCCTAGTTAGCACTTAAAGGCATGTTCTAAAGCTAGTCCGTGTTGTAAACTCGTAAATCTGAATGATAAGTTTCGTTTCCTGTATTCAACGTTTCAACATTGTCATTTAACAAGATATTTACTTGACACTATTTTGACATAAACGGTCGTTGGAATACCACATATTACGAAAGGTGCGTTCAAAAGCTTGCTATCTGTACATGCGCACTAGTGAACCTGCGCGTATGACGCCAAATTGGTTCTACTTTCATGCCGGAAAGATACTTTAGTATCTACTAAAATATTATTATTATAGCTGTAGCCCGCGACTTCGTCCGCGTAGAACATGTTATCGTCTAAATGTTTGTTTAAGGAATGAATTAAAAAAAGCGGCCAAGTGCGAGCCGGACTCGCACATGAAGGGTTCCGTTAAATAAATTGCGGTTTACGATTTATGACGTACTAAAAAAAACTACTTTCTAGATCTCGTTCAAACCAATTTTCGGTGGAAGTTTGCATGGTAATGTACATCATATATTTTTTTAAGTTTTATCATTCTCTTATTTTAGAAGTTACAGGGGGGGGGGGACGACGACACATTTTACCTCTTTGGAAGTGTCTCTCGCGCAAACTATTCAGTTTAGAAAAAAATGATGTTAAAAACCTCCATATCATTTTTGAAGACCTTTCCATAAATCACACGTATGGGTTTGATGAAAAAATTTTTTTTGAGTTTCAGTTCTGAGTATGGGGACCCCTAAAACTTAATATTTTTTTCGATTTTTGTGTAAAACTCTTAATGCGGTTCACAGAATACATCAACTTACCAAGTTTCAACAGCTCTTATAGTTTCGGAAAAAAGTGGCTGTGACATACGGACAGACAGACAGACAGACATGACGAATCTATAAGGGTTCCGTTTTTTACCATTTGACTACGGAACCCTAAAAACATTGAAATTAATTTTGTAGTATTTTAGTAAACAGTCTAAAACCGAAGTTACAAATCTTTTACTTTCATAATGTCTTGCTCTCTATACAAACTTAGAACCCCCTTTGAACCCTCATAGTAAACAGTCTGAAACCGTGGTTACAATAAATGTCTTACTTTAAAAATGTCTTGCCTGCCCCTTTTAAACTTCTTAGGCGAGGAATAAAAAAAACCCTGAAATAAGTTTTGTAGTCTTTTAGAAAACAGTCTAAAACCAAAGTTAATCCCTTACTTTAAAAATGTGTTGCTCTCCATACAAACTTTGAACACCCTTATTCCCCTTTAGGGGATGAATTAAAAAAAACGCTGAAATGTGTTTTGTATTCTTTAAACAAACAGGCTGTCCTTTACACAAATTTTCACCCCTTTTTATCCCTCTTTAGGGTAGAATTTTCCAAAACGCTGAAAGTACTGGATTTTCATTGTAATAAGTAATCTTTCTACAAAGTTTTAAGTCTCACGCTAAAAAAATATATTTCCTCCATAAATACGTTGCACCTTTTCTGAGGGATGGAATTTTCTAACCCTGAAAGTATATTTTTTTATTTTAATAATGTTTAGTTTCTAGTTCAAAAAAATATCCCTTATACCAACATATTATTGGACGCCTTTTTCATCCCCTTAAGGGTGGCATTTTCCAAAACGCTGAAAGTACCTACCTACTTTATTTGTATTCGAATAAGTTATCTTACTACAAACTTTTAAGCTTCTATCTCAAAAAGGAGTTTCCTGCATACAAACTGGTTGCAAAGTTTGTATGCAGGAAACTTTTTAACCCCTTTAAGGGTGGAATTTACCAAAACACTGAAAGTATTTTATTTGTATTCTAATAAGTAAGTAAGCTTTCTACAAAGTTTTAAGTCTCTAGCTAGTAAAAAATGTTTCCTCAAAAAAAATGTTGTACCCCTAAGGGGGTTATTAGGGGTGGAATTTTCTAAAACGCTGAAAGTTCTTTTTTTTTATTTCAATAAGTAATCTTTCTACAAACTTTTAAGCTTCTATCTCAAAAAAAAGTTTTCCTCAACTTTGCAACCACTTTGTTCCTAAGCACTGAAAGTACTTTATTTATAATCTAATAGAAATTTTCTACAAAATTTTAAGTCTCTTGCAAAATAAAGAGTTTCCCCCATACAAAATTTGCACCCCTTTTTAACCCTCTTAGGGGCAGAATTTTCCAAAACGCTGAAAGTACTTTATTTGTATTCTAATAAGTAATCTATCTACAAAGTTTTAAGTTTCTACCTCAAAAAATAAAGTTTCCCCCATACAAACTTTGCACCCGTATTTAACTTCTTTAGGGGTGGAATTTCCAAAAATCCCTTCTTATCCGTTGCCTACGTTGTAAAAGGTAGTTCTGGTGTAAATTTCAACTCTCTAGCCCCAGTAGTTTTGGCTGTGCGTTGATGAGTGAGTGAGTCAGTCAGGACATAGGCATTTATAAGTTTGCACCCCTATTTAACTTCTTTAGGGGTGGAATTTCCAAAAATCCCTTCTTATCCGTTGCTTACGTTGTAAAAGGTAGTTCTGGTGTTAATTTCAACTCTCTAGCCCCAGTAGTTTCGGCTGTGCGTTGATGAGTGAGTGAGTAAGTCAGGACATAGGCATTTATAAGTATGTATAGAGATATATCTATTGTGTGACCAACTATGTATCAAATTAAGTGAAATCCCGACGCTTGCAAGATTTGATACGCACTCGCTAACATACAAAACAAGTTACGAGTAAAGGAAAGATTTTAATGAATACGAACTTGGTTGACATTGAAATGAAACATATTAATATACTAAAATTAGAAGCCTGTTTTCAAAGGGCGATGTTATTGTCAGACTGATTAAAATATTAATCGACGTTTCCAAGAAATGACGCGAACTTGATTGATACCGATTAGATCACACATGTCGGCGTCAAAGATATGTATACATTTTTCGCCGTATTACAAAGGAATAAGGTGCAATATAGTAAACTGAACATGAAGCTCATTGCAATTTAGACACTTTTTAACCCCCGACGCAAAAAGAGGGGTGTTATAAGTTTGACGTGTCTGTCTGTCTGTCTGTGTGTCTGTGGCACCGTAGCGCCTAAAGGAATAGACCGATTTGAATGCGGTTTTTTTTATCCGAAAGCTGACGTAATCGAGATGGTTATATAGCTACGTTTCATCAAAATCGGTTGCACCGTTTTTGAGATATTGAACTGTGACCTGCTCACACACATGCAGGAGAATCAGTTGAGGTGAACAGCCGGGCATCTGAACAGATGGACAGCTGGATATGTGAAAGCATTTTTGCCCAAGCTGAATTCATTCGCTTCGCTCGCTTGTTCAACTTCCCTCTAGAGAAGAATGCAACGATTACGGCAATATGACACACGATAAAGTCATATGACGCACATGTGGGATGCGGCACAGAGACTTTGCTGCTAATTATACTGTCATCTGATACTTAGTGAGGTACTTAACGACTCAAACATGATGTTTACTAATTTTAGTCGACAGTTCATCGTTATCTAGTAATGATTATGAGTGTTATGTATGACATGACCAATTAACGATATTAAGTTACTGCTATTTATGGTGTTTTAATGTGAACTCGCAAGTAATATTTACGATTAATTAATTTGGACAAGTGCGAGTCGTATTTACGCACTGGGGGATCCGTACCAAAAAGCAATATGGAATATATCCGCACAGCTTAGTACCTAAGTACATTACTGCAGACGCCGGGAAAGAAGGGCTTACCCGGCCTACCTTTTCACGACCAGGCATGTATAGTGCTTTTCTCAAACATGCAATGAAATAAATAAATAAACTCCAAGAAATCAAACAATTTTCATGGCTGAACGCCGTGATGCTGTGCCACAAATTGTGGAATGAAAATTAAAAAAAAATTACTTCCCGGCCTAGGCTTTCAATTTTGTACGAAATTTCTTTACAGTGATCTCGAGTTGTTCCGCCCGAATTATGATGATACTTTGAAGCCTGTTATAACCAGACATCGTTAATTTTGTAGCATTTTTGGTGCAGCGTAGTGTTGTTAACGGAATTGATATAAACTATTTCAATTAGCGTTAATAATGTCAATATTTACCGTAATTAACAAATTTTAACCGACTTCAAAAAAGGAGGAGGTTCTCAATTCGCCTGTATGTTCGAAAGCATATACTTCTAGATTGGTCCCGTTGTCACCAAAATCCAGTTCTGATGATGAGATCGTGGAGAAATCGAGAGAACTCTTCAATTTTTATAGGCAAACTTGAAGCAATTTGGCTACTGATTTGAAGTCGGTTAAAACTTTGTTTTTATAGTACCTAAATTATGGTTTATATTGTCCATGCCAAACCAAAAATTCTACAAAATTAACGATGTCTGGTTATAATTATAACGCACGTAATGACGACATAATTTCATAACTTGATTGACGCTATGTGATTAAATCTTCAATAGTAGATTGTACAACAAGTGCATAAAACGCACCATTTTACTCGAGACGTTTATCCATCCGAGCGAGCTTGCGAGCGAGGATAGATATAAAGTCGAGTGTAAAATGGGTTTTATGGACGAGTTGTACACTCTACTTTTCACTTCGATTGCGAGGAAATGAAACAGCAACACGTAAATATAGTAAATGCTAATTTAATTGTTGTTGTTATGGCTTAAATACTATACTGATCTACTAAATTGAAAAATAAACAAATATAAAAAATAATAATTGCCCTACTGCCAACCTCAGCGAAAATATTTGAAACCGTCATGATTAAACGCCTTTATTCATTTTATGAAAAATATAAGATCCTAAATCAAAATCAATACGGTTTTAGGAAACATCACTCCACTACTCTAGCAATCTATAAATACGTCCTCGAAATTCTTAATGAAATAAACAATAAAAAATATGCTGTTGGTCTCCTACTTGATATGAGTAAAGCTTATGATAGAGTCTGTTATGAAACCCTTTTAATTAAATTACATAATACTGGGATCAGAGGATCTACCCTTACATGGTTCGAGTCATATTTTGAAAATCGCATCCAATATGTACAAATAGAGAACGCAGATTTTAAGACCGGATTAATAAACCAAATCCGATCTAATAGTGTCTCTGTCACCGGCTCTATCCCTCAAGGTAGCGTCCTGGGTTGTCTCTTATTTCTTATCTATATCAATGATTTACCTAACGTATTAGATGACCATTGCACGCTCTTCGCGGATGATATATCAGTATTATTGCCTTGCTCTAATATTTGTGACGTCGACAACAAACTAAATGTAACGCTTGACAATATAGTAAACTGGTTACAAATCCACAACCTCCAACTAAACTTGAGTAAAACTAAAATCATCCAATTTAAACCTTATCAAAAACTAAATTTGCCCATAAACTATAGCTATAACAATCATAAAATAGATTCAGTGAGCTCTGCCACATTATTGGGCATAGATCTGGACAACAGTTTGAGTTGGAAACCACACATCCAAAGGCTATCTAAAACCTTATCATCTTTTATCTATGCTCTCAACCACCTTAAGCGCGCAACAGACTTTAACACATCACTCACGGCATATTACGCGTACGCCTACTCAAGAATATCTTACGGTATTGTTATGTGGGGAAATAGTTGTGATATAAAAAAGATTTTTACCCTCCAGAAAAAGTGCATAAGAATCCTAGCTAATATAAATCCAATGGAATCCTGTAGACCATACTTTGTCAAATACAAAATACTCACCCTTACTCCCATTTATATACTTGAATCGAGTAAATTCGTCCGAAAACATATAGGTTTATACGAACAGATAACGAGTATTAAAAGAAACGATCGGAATATGCACAAAATTAGAGTACCTTTCTCCAAATATAAACTCGTCACGTCTAATACGCATTACATGACAATAAAAATTTTTAATCATCTTCCTAACCATATAAAAGGCCTTGTCAAACCAAAAATGTTTAACCAACAGTTGAAATCATTGTTAATCGACAAATGCTTCTATAGTTTAAATGAGTTTTTTAACGCAAAATTGTAAATATTTTTCTATTACATAATGTCCATATTTTTAAGTTTAGTCTGTTCTATACATATATATATATATTGTTGTGCCCTTGCAGGGTGTCACATGAATACCTTATAATGTACCTACCATCTATATTTTGTAATGTGATAATGCAATAAATAAATTGAAAATTGAAATTGAAATTGAAATTAAATGAGACGAAATACAAATTATAAGTTTATTTCATGAAGTTTTATTGTGTACTTTGGCTGTTGGTATCTTTGCCTTGGTCTTAGAATACGAACGAAACGAAATAAAATAAAGAGGTTGTTGTATGAAGTTAAAGATGTTCGTGTGGCTGTTGCAGCGATTGCCTTGGTCTTCGACGAAGATTTTACTTTATGCTCTAGAGCATAAAAAGCGACTTTATGTCGCCTACGCACGACATAAAGACGAACTTTTAGAGCATGAGAAGTGAAAAGTAATTTTGTTTTTAATACGCAGGTAAAGCCCGGTTCACATTTGTCTGTCGTGTTGTGTTGTGACGCATCAGAACGGGTACCGGTTTCATACATTTAATATGGTTGCGTTCACATTTCTGTGATGCCCACGGCAACTTAGTGTAAACTCTAGTCGTCTCCAAATCCATGTCCGGCGGAGACGTGGACCCTCAAAAAATCAGACCATGACCGCATCGATGCTTTTGAAATGTGGTGTTGGAAAAAAATGTTAAGTATACCAATCCATGGACAGCACATCGCACCAATGTATCGATCCTAGCTGAGCTTAAAATCCGAACTAGGTTGTCCACTACTTGCTTACGTAGGGTGCACAAGTAGATACTTCGCCGGGAAAGACAGTGATAACCTCGAGAAATTAGTTATTACCGGGAAAATCGAAGGCAAACGACCAAGGGGCGGAACCCGATACGCTGGACGGCCCAAATTCGCGCAGCCCTTGATACAACCGTGCACGACGCTCTGCTAGGGCTTAAGCAGTCGCTAGTTTCTGGTCCCGCACAACTAAACTAAGGAAATAGGAAACCATCGACACGAGAAGAAGAAGAAGACGCTCTGCTCTCGGCTACAGATAGGAAGAGATGGAGATACATCATCCGAGGAAACATGTTCCAGTGATATGACCACGACCCACAGTAATTAGGAAACCGATGCAAGGAGGAGAAATATGAAATTTGGCATGTAATATCGTCTTATAAGTACTATAAGTACAGGGAAAAATCGGAAAACTATACATTTGTAATTAAATAATAAAAAATATAGTCTTTATTTAAAGTATGTAATCAATCGTCGAGGTAGGACGAAATTTGTAACGTCGGTGGGTGAGTCCGACTCACACTTGTCCGGTTTCTTTTTATTTATGTGTCCTGATTACTCGAAGACGCCTGACCCGATTTGGAAAATTCTTTTTTTGTTTGAAAGGGTAGCCTTCCCACAGGTAGTCCCATGGTTATCAGGTCAGGATCTTATGATGGATCCTGGAGAAATCTTTAAGTTTTATAGGCACACTTGAAGCAATTTGTATTTCTCTATATAAGTATCTATATCGTCGTCTAGTACCCATAGTACAAGCTTTGCTTAGTTTGGGACTAGGTTGATTTGTGTAAGATTGTCCGCAAAAAAAAAAAAAAAAAAAAACCGAACCCAAGTAACAATCGGAACCTACTCAATAATGGTTTTTAGGGTTCCGTAGCCAAATGGCAAAAAACGGAACCCTTATAGATTCGTCATGTCTGTCTGTCTGTCTGTCCGTCCGTATGTCACAGCCACTTTCTTCCGAAACTATAAGAGTTATACTGTTGAAACTTGGTAAGTAGATGTATTCTGTAAACCGCATTAAGATTTTCACACAAAAATCGAAAAAAAAACAGTAAGTTTTGGGGGTCCCCATACTCAGACTTGAAACTCAAAAAAATTTTTTTCATCAACCCCACACGGGTTCAAATCTATGGTCTTCAAAAATGATATTGAGGTTTCTAATATTTTTTTTTCTAAACTGAATAGTTTGCGTGAGAGACACTTCCAAAGTGGTAAAATGTGCCCCCCCCCCCTGTAACTTCTAAAATAAGTGAATAATAAAACTGAAAAAAAATATATGATGTACATTACATACACAAACTTCCATCGAAAATTGGTTTGAAGGAGATCTAGTAAGTAGTTTTTTTTAATACTTCATAAATCATAAACCGAGCCCTTCCGGTGCGAGTCCGACTCGCACTTGGCCGCTTTTTATATTATGTTATCTTTACCGTGAAATTGCACGTCTTGTGTGTTTCAATCTTTTGAAGAGGATTACTTGATTATAGTGCTATTAATTTGATATCTTTGAAACATTTCCGACATATCCGTTCTTTAACGAGCATTTCATAAATGACATTATAGCGATCGCAATGTTACGAAAATCGAATTTAGTCCCCTTGGCCGGAAAATACGCAAGAGGGCGTGTGAAAATGCCACTAAAGGACATTGGTGCTGTAATTAGGATTTCTCGAATATCAATAATGTTAAATGACTTGGTCTAGGGAGTTATCGGATTTATTAATAGTCTCGACTGCTTTTACTTATTGACCTACCTTAGTTACTTCAGTATTTCGAACAGACTGGATAGTAGATACTATGAATACATATGTATGTATTACATATAATCACGCCCATTTCCCGGAGGGATAGGCAGTGATCACGGATTTCTACTTGCTACGATTTTGACAAACCTTTCTTGCTTTATTCACTTTTTAACATTTGCAAGTTTGTATTTTGAGGAATCTCCAGAACCGCTTATCCGGTTTCAAAAATTCTTTCACCTACGTGTAGAATGGACTTTCTAAATGGTTGTAGGATATATTTTATCCCGTAGACTTGTATATAAAGCCCCTAGTCGTATACTATGTGACATGGGTATATGGGTATGGGTAATCTACTCGTATATATATATATATATATATATATATAAAAGAAAGTCGTGTTAGTTACACCCACAGATGTATGAATATAAGGAGATCGGACATGGCGGCCGATTTGTATAGAGTGAGCCTGTCGCAAGTACATTAACCCACACAACGCCCAAGTAATTGACAAGACAAAGCACGCACACATCTAAAACACACACTCTTTTATACCTACACGCTTATTTGACAATAAACGCGCATCATATCAGGCATTTTGGGAAAAACGTAATATTCTCTGCGATCAGCACACGTGCACAGTATGGCAGTGTATGCCCATTGAGCATACAGCTGCGACACGGCCGCCGGCGGCTTGTCCTCTCTCTAGTATTCTATGCTCTGAGGTTACACCATTCATAACTCAAGAACGGCTGAACCGATTTTTGTGATGTTTGATTTGTTGTACCTATTTGTCGTGACTCCGAATAGCAGAATAACTAATAATAAATGATAAATGTAAAGTTTCTTTTTAGGGTTCCGTACTCAAAGAGTAAAACGGGACCCTATTACTAAGACTCCGTCTGTCCGTCCGTCTGTCTGTCACCAGGCTGTATCTCACTGATACCGTGATAGTTCCAGCTGAAATTTTCACAGATGATGTATTTCTGTTGCCGCTATAACAACAAATACTAAAAATACAGAATAAAATAGTTTTTTTTAGATAACTCGCACTTGTCCGGTTTTTTTTCTTTATTTCATACATTTTGTATGGCGGTACGAAGTACGCGGGGTCAGCTAGTTATGTATATTAAGCAGTGGCCAAAATGAAGGTCGCATAATCTTAGGTCATATTCACACGCGGTGACACCGATGAGCCGATGACCCAACGTTATGTAAGTGTGAACGGCCCGAATGCGGGGCCACTGGTGACCAAATTGATTTACACGCATGTTTTTCGATTTAACATAATTTTCGATGACTGCGGGCTTTTTTGAGTATCTCGGTAATTCGTAATGCTTTACTCTTTCATATATTTAACGGAATTGTAGCTACAATGGATTTGTTGATCGTTCATGAATATGGCCATTCAAAGGTAAAATAAACTGATGTATCTTTGTTAATTTTAATATCACAATCGATAATATTTCAGACCTTTAAGACAATGAACAACTGGAGACTATAGGAACTACGTAAGTAATTAATTGAACGAGCGAGCGGAAGTTCGCTGCTTGAGCTTGGGCCAAAATTATTTCGTATTTCCGTTTGTCCAGCTGTTCTCCTCTAAACTAGAGGTTGCATTTTCTAACCGATTCTCTTGAATTTTTGTAAGCAGGTTCGGTTATTTTTATTTTATTATTTATTACTGTTATAAGTATGATCTGTAGTCAGTACTAACTTTTTATCATTAAATATCTAAGGTCAACCGGGGCAAATGCGTCAATGGGGTAAATGCGTCTTTTGAAGATATCTTGGAAACGCGACATTTTAGAATTATTACAGCCCTCGATGTTCAAAGTATGGTTACCAAACTTTCGATTTAGACCATTGTAATAGTTCTAAAATATTCAGCATCGGAGATATCATCAAGAGACGCATTTACCCCATCTACGCATTTGCCCCGGTTGACCTTACCCAAATTACATACTACTTACATACCATCAAGACTTGCAATTCTCAGAAAGTTGTTCGTATAGCTCATTTATACATTGGCAACAATTTTCGATTATCATGACAAAACGTTCGTAAGTTCGCAAGTTTCACCACCGGCTTTGTCACGGCGAAATTCGCAAAAATCCCATGACATCATCTTTGTATAATATATTGACTTAAGTAGGTACCGTCTAAGTGACCTGTAATTTTACAACCTTGTCACTTTATCTAAAGTGACGCATTCCAACAGTCCCAATAGTATAAGGTTACTGTGACATGGTATTAAAAAGCATGCCGTTTTGACGTAATATAAATTAGTAAGGTTCTGTAATTAGTCAATTCTTTAACTAATTAGTTATCCAACAACTTTAAGTTCAAAACCTCCCGACATTTTCATTTCAAAGTTCAATATCTCAAAAACGGCTAAACTGATTTTGTTGAAACGTAACCATCTCGATCACGTCAGCTTTCGGATAAAAAAAACTGCATTCAAATCGGTCCATTCGTTTAGTAGCTACGATGCCACAGCCAGACACACACAGACAGACAGACACGTCAAACTTATAATACCCGTCTTTTCCCGTCGGGGGTAAAAAGTAATCAGTTGAGGAGTTTGACCAACGACTTCAAGTATGCTGTTTTGACGTAATATAAATTAGTAAGGTTCTGCAAGCAGTCAATTCTTTAACGAATCACTTAGTTATTACAGTTATTTTGATAACACAACCCAGTGTTATCTAGTTTTCCCTAGTAGAAAAGTCTAATGGATTTCCTTCCGGAAAAAACGAATGCTTGCGCAAATTATTGAAACTATGTAGCCTAACTAACTTGCGCTCCTTCAGGAGGCAACCCGGAATATCCGGATGTCGCTAAGACGAAGAGTGTACTGACTATAATCATCACCATCATCAATAGTGACATCATGTCCTATTCTTGTTGACCAGACTTCTCCAGAGGCCCCTATCACCCACTTTATGTATGGCCTCGTGCAGATGTACTTGTAAGGGCGCAGTGATTTGAGTGCTCCATATAACTGGTGGTCTGCGCCTCTAGTGACTATACTCGTACTGGGCAACTAATTAGTTATTCCAACAACTTTAAGTTGAAAACCTCCCGACATTTTCATTTCAAAGTTTAATATCTCAAAAACATAGTTAAGAACCATCTCGATCACGTTAGCTTTCGGATAACAAAAACCGCATTCAAATCGGTCCATTCGTTTAGTAGCTACGATGCCACAGCCAGACACACACAGACACACATTCGTTATTTATTAACCCCCGACGTAAAAAGAGGGGTGTTATAAGTTTGACGTGTCTGTGTGTGTGTGTGTGTGTGTGTGTAAAAAAACGAATAAACTGATTTGAATGCGGTTTTTTTTATTCGAAAGCTAACGTGATCGAGATGGTTCTTAACTATGTTTTTGAGATATTAAACTTTGAAATGAAAATGTCGGGAGGTTTTCAACTTAAAGTTGTTGGAATAACTAATTAGTTGCCCAGTACGAGTATAGTCACTAGAGGCGCAGACCTGTGATCGAGATGGCTCTTAGCTACGTTTTAACAAAATCGGTTTAGCCGTTTTCAAGATATTGAACTTTTAAATGAAATTGTCGGGGGTTTATCAAGTTTTCTGAGTTGTAGTTAGGTATTTATTAAATTTTCTGGAACCGACAAGATCAATTATAAAAGTGTCACAGAAGCAGTGTTGCGAAAATAAGTTGGCTGATAAATTATACGCCTTTCACACCGTTTTGGTATCGCCTACTTCGCGGGGCTATAGTCGGCTTGGTTAGTCGGTTAACGAGCAAGCTTTACTTAAAATATAATGCAATTTAACGATAGTTAACATGAAAAAAAGAAAATACTTACAATTCATTCACGGCCGGCATACAGTCGTATTGTAGAGCGAAACAGCCAATCTGACTTGAAATATGCTTCATCCTTTGTCACTCTCTCGATTAAGACAAATCTAAATACAAGTTGTGTTCATAAAATCGAAATACTAATAGTACATTATTGCCGTGGCCGGGAAGGAGGCAATTGCAGGCCAAGTATTTGTTTAAACGGACGAGCTTGCGAGTCCGTTTAATTATAATACGAAGCCTGCAATTGTCATTCCGGCTGAGGCTAATATAGTGCTTTTCTCAAAAATAGGGGAATAAAAAAGACTACTTAGATTGAAATCAAGCTTTACTATTAAATACAAATTCAGGATACTACAAATTACACAAAATTAAACGTCATAATATATTTTTTTAAACAGAATCGCAAGTGTATTTTTCCACCGAAAAACGCAAACTATTTGAGACTCGTACAAAAATGTAGCATTTGCAACACAAAAATACGACTTGATTTGGCTGAATACGGCCTGTGCCTTCTTTTATATGCCAGTTTCTACTTTTTAAAAAGTTTGGCACTCGACAAATAAAGGAATTTATATGTAACATTCCAGGCGGCCTGCAATGTTTTTTATTTTTTAATTTTGATCTGGCCTTAAACTATACACTTTACCTTCCAATATGTAGCGAGTTATGTTCACTTTGCGGACCATTTTTGAGAAAAGAATTAGACATACTTACATATGAGTACATACATAACAGTGAGGATACATTGGGTATCCTTCCTTCTTTGTCATTTTAACCGACTTAGAAAAGGAGGTTCTCAATTCGTCGGAATCTCTAATTTTCTATGTAGGTATCTAGGTATGACCCCGATTAGTCAACGAGGTATGGACAGATATGGAATATTTTTTTTTTGTTTAAAGCATGCCATTCTCATTTGGTCCCATAGTCATCAGGTCCGAATCTGATGATCGGATCCTGGTTCTCCAGGATCAAGGGAACTCTTCTAATTTTATAGGCACACTTCAAGCGATTTGGATACTGATTTGAAGTCGATTAAAACTTTGTTTTTAAAGTACCTATATATAGAATGGACCTTTTAACTACCCCACCACGGCTCCGCTTGGGCTCCTTCATTTCTTGTAATACAAATTCATTGTAATTTCATGAATCGTGATATCTATATAAAATAATAACACGGACCAAGCCGTGCTAAAGCAAACTTGAAGACGACTTCATACCCTCGTCTTCTATTGAAGTTGGTGAAAAATGTCACCATCTAAGGGTGTTTTTATTTATACCAAAAACTTAATGCCTTAATGATTTAACCCTTACTGAGCTTACCGTGGGCCTAGGTTGATTTGTGTAAGATTGTCCCGTAATATTTATTTATTATTTATTAATGGAAATTAATAGTTCGTATTTCCTTAACCTTCATGAAGTAGATTTGGCTGAAGGGTTTCGTTTTCCGGCGATTACGAGGCCGGCTATTTGAGACCCAGAACATGCGCCGCGCATCGCCATTTTAACGCGAATAAATAAAATAAATGAATAAATTGTTGGCTCATAACGGCTACAATATCGGCATGATGCCAGAGTACGAAATTATTGTAATGATATTCGGGGCATAAGTGTATGGAATTAGGCAGTTAGTGAGCGCGAGACGAATACTAAACTAAATACCGTGAAATGGTTCACTCACCCCATGGCCCAGTGGCCAACGGAATACAGTAGGTCAATCAAATAAAAGGTTGAAAAAACTAGACAATAGTTATTGCCAGTATGCTTTCGCGCTTGCAACTGGGGAGGATATATATCCTTAAAATACGTCTCACGAGTTTTTATCTTTTTTCCTTGACCTACTTTAGTATTTTTCACAATCGTGTTATAATAGAGAGCTTTTTAGTCGAGTACCGTGTTTAGGCCACGAAGCTTGCTGAGTGGCCTAAGTAAGGTACGAGATTAAAAAGCTTGATTATAACACTATTGTGAACAATACTTTTTGTACGAGTTCATTAAAATTAATTTTCTACGAGTCAACTGAACTAATTAAACAAACTCGATACTGTTGAAACGAAGTGCAGCTCATCGCTCGTACGCTTGTTGATATCTTAAAAGACATCAACGAGCGTACGACATCAAAGCGATTCTATTGGTCCAATTCATTACAGTTCAGTAAAGCAGCCACGTGATTGGTCGAATTTATTTTAGTTGTCTGGAGCGTATCGAAAAGTAGTTATTTCGATGGTTTCGACAGTAACATGGACTACAACTATGAATAGAGTGACGTTGCAGTATTCTCTATGAAATCTTAATACACATATTTTAATCGTCGAGTACAAAAAAGTATTTTTTTTTACATTTACGGTTATATTATACAAGAGAGAATGGATTATTACGCATTGTAATTTTTTTTCGGATATCTACGTCCCAATATGGGTACAAATGCCTTAAAATTCTTTCAATTTTATTCATATAAAATTACTTGAACATCATGATAAGCATCATAAAGTGTAAGCGGCTTATTTTGCTTAATTGTGCAAAAGAGCATGAATTTCCACCGACATTTGCTTTTGTGAACATAAACTATCTGATACATCGGGGCCCATTTTATACTTCACATCACATTTTCATATCAATGTGTATCGTGCCACTCACTTAGCTCGCTAAGCTTACGTGTCAGAATGACAGCGCGCAACTCATTCATTTTAACACATTCAGTGCCGCGAATCGCTACGCGCTACGCTCTTAGCCGATCCCGTCGCATCCCTCGTTTGTAGCGGAAAGCGCCTACAGCGTAGGGACTCTATATATGTGGGGTTCCCAGCACTGAATGTGTTAAAGAAAACAAATAAAACCAGAACCACAATAATACTTACAGTCCTACTGCATCTTTCTCCGCCTCGTGAATAATTTAATATTGACAACAGATTAATCAGTGACAGTGAACACAGTTGTAATAATTCAACGTTTTATTGCGAGATATAATAAATTTTAACTGGACTCTCAAACGGTAAGTGAAAGGTGATTAAAGTTGAATCCGACAAGTGTACAATATTTATAACAATAATCAGTGTTTTTCCTCATGCTCCAGCGGATAGTTTTATTAATGACCATAAATTCGAAAATGTCATCGTTAGTTGCAAATCGAAATCACAAATGGCTTCCATCCGCATTTAGTTCCTATTCTACTACATTCGTTCCTATCCTACTAAGGATTTTCTCCACATCAGCAGACAAGCTTAATCTTAATTACAGTCGGTATTACAAGCATAACCTCATCTGGAACTAAGTAAATAAGTATGTATGATTTTCACCCACTTCCGCTTCGGCGTCGGGGTTCCCGTCGATAGACCCTCGTTCCTAAAAAGCGGCCAAGTGCGAGTCGGACTCGCATAAGAAGGGTTCCGTTAAATAAATTGCAGTTTACGATTTATGACGCATTAAAAAAAAACTACTTACCAGATCTCGTTCAAACCAATTTTCGGTGAAAGTTTGCATGGTAATGTACATCATATATTTTTTTGAGTTTTATCATTCTCTTATTTTAGAAGTTACAGGGGGGGGGGGGGGGGGACACACATTTTACCACTTTGGAAGTGTCTCTCGCGCAAACTATTCAGTTAAGAAAAAAATGATCTTAGAAACCTTAATATCATTTTTGAAGACCCATTCAATGATACCCCACACGTATGGGTTTGATGAAAAAAAAATTGTTGAGTTTCAGTTTTGTGTATGGGGACCCCTAAAACTTTATGTTTGTTTTCGATTTTTGTGTAAAAAACTTAATGCGGTTCACAAAATACATCTACATACCAAGTTTCAACAGTATAGCTCTTATAGTTTCGGAAAAAAATGGCTGTGACATACGGACGGACAGACAGACGGACATGATGAATCTATAAGGGTTCCGTTTTTTGCCATTTGGCTACGGAACCCTAAAAAGCCTCTTACCGTACTCGTGGCACAATGTGCTATTGTGGCGCTGGTTTGTTCACACGAACTGCCGGGTGGTGACCACTGGAGATGTGTTAAGCAGTTTTTTAACTCCCGACGCAACAAGAGAGGTGTTATAAGTTTGACGTGTCTGTCTGTGGTATCGTAGTTCCTAAACAAATAGACCAATTTGAATGCGGTTTTTTTATCCGAAAGCTGACGTGATTGATATGGTTCTCAGCTATGTTTCATCAAAATCGGTTGAGCCGTTTTGGAGATATTGAACTTTGAAATGAAAATATCAGGGTTTTTTCAACTTTTCTAAGTTGTTAATTATTTGACAACTCGCTTGCTTGAAATGTAGGTTCTCATCCTTAACTAGAATGATCCGTTGTAAGATATCCCACCAAAAACATAAATGTAAAAACCGGCCAAGTACGAGTTGGACTCGCGCACGAAGGGTTCCGTACCATTATCTATAAAAACGGCAAAAAAATCACGTTTGTTGTATGGGAGCCCCCCTTAAAAAAATATTTTATTCTGTTTTTAGTATTTTTTAATATAGCGGCAACAGAAATACATAATCTGTGAAAGTTTCAACTCTCTAGCTGTCACGGTTCTTGAGATACAGCCTGGTGACAGACAGACGGACGGACGGACGGACGGACGGACAGCGAAGTCTTAGTAATAGGGTCCCGTTTTACTCTTTGAGTACGGAACCCTAAAAAGGAGAGCCAAGTTCAATACAAGAATTATGCTTGGCTGTGGGCTTCGCCGCAAAAAGAATGGAGATCTAAATGAGTGCCAAGTTCTATTTCTTCAAATTTCCGGGGAAGTAAACACTATTGACGTACATATCTAACCGCAATATCCTTATGACACGAAAATATTATTTTTTAATGGTGCAATAAAATTATGTTCTCAGAACGAATTTTTGTATTCTGAAATCGTTTTATTACATTGTGCTCATTCGATTTGTCAACGTTTGAATAAATTAGTGTTGGCGAATTAATAATAGTTTTTTGCAAGTCGTTAATTAACTATACAACGAATCATAATAAAACAACAGGGTCATTGTTTTGGGGATCTAACATACAAATGCAGAAGAAGCTTTTAGGTTTAGAATAAGACAAAGTTAAGAGCCCATAGAACAGGTATGAATGTACAAAGAATTCTAGAGAACCGCCAATCAAGGTTAAGCCTGCAAAGTTCCTTCCTCTCGTTGGAAGCCAGTTCTGTCAAGTTTGTCTACTTACATTGACAAACATCCAGATGCACTAAATAACCTATTAATTGCAAAGCTACAAATCATTCAAAAACTGTCAAAACCTATACAATGTCGCTAAAATAATAAGGTGTTCGTAAAAATTGTGTTTTCGCTGAATTGTGTATCGGCTATGTCAATTTCATGGATTTGATTGTGTCAATGTCAATGTCATTATATCTCCGTGGGGCTAAATCTGACACATTCGATTCGATTTTCAATATGTATCGCGTCTGAAACGTTAGCTCAGCGCACGTAGAGGCGAGGGAGCGAAGCATATTCAAATCAAATTGGAACACGAAACATGCGTGTTAGATTGAACCCTTTTAGAAATCCACAACAAAGTATGTGTACTCGTAACCATAATCAGGTTTCCGTGCTCAGAAAGTGTCAAATTGGTCTTAAAACCCGATCATTATTGAAGTATTTTTGGTATATTTATAGATCTTAACCCTCTAATGCATACGAAGCCATACGTGGCGTCCTAAATATTTTTATTTTTTTAAAGTAGGTAGTACCAAAAAGTGAGGTATGAGTTATAAATATTATGTGTCTTTAAAGTTGAAATTAGGGGGTAGATATTTTTTTACCTTCTAAAAGTCATAACACGGTTAGTTATGATACCTGCAATATCAGTTGCGCTTGTGAATACGTGTTTACGAAACTATCCTGATTATAATTAGATCAAAAAGTGTTTACGGAAGGTAAGTGATGATAAAAAAATATGTTTTAAGGTTTATTAGGTATTAATTTATAGTTTGTCATAATTTGCTATGATTTTTCTGATATTTTAGATAACAATATGACCAATTACATTACAAGCCATATTTGGATTCGTATGCATCAAGTTCAATATATGTTTAGCCATAAATGGCCTCGTATGCGTCAAGTTCGAGAACAAATTCGTTTATTTTTCTGTTTAGGTATGGACGTTTCTCGTTTTTACGGCAGCAATGCGAAGGTTAATCCGATACCAGGTGATGGATCAATCAGTATGGATGAACTGGCGTCGGATTCCGACAGTGAATACATTTTCATTCAAGGGAATTCTTCTTCCGGACGAAGTCATGAAGTTGGACACGCCAGGTTCAAAGAAATCGCTTCTCCTCAAGCAGTTGACTTGTATAATCATCATATGGGCGGTGTAGACCTACTTGATTCTTTGCTTGGCCTATACAGAATTCAGTTGAGGTCAATTAAATGGTATAAAATTATTTTTTACCATATGATGGATATGACAGTTGTAAACGCTTGGCTGTTGTGGCGCCGCTGTAATGAGAAATTGTACCTACCACTTAACGATTTTAAACTGGCTGTCGCTGAAGATTTATGTCGAACAGGGGTGGTATCTAGAAAGCGAGGACGTTCAACCAAAAACGCCACTGGAACGCCATATGGTACTCCGACTAACAGTACGCCTTTGTCGAGTCATGTGATGTTGACTCCTACTTCAAGCTTAATACAGTGGCGATGGCTTGAAAAATAAAAGTAGGAAACGCCCAGCTAAGCACCAAGATATACCATTGACGGCCGTTCGAATGGATAATTTGCCACAATGGGTTAAAACTCGACTTCTTTGCCAGAACAATTGCTCTTACAGGTCTTTCACGAAATGTTCATTTATGATTATGCTACAATGAAAAAAGGAACTGTTTTACTGACTTTCATACTCAGTAAATTATTTCGTTTACGAAATAGATCGAAATTGACTGACTCAAATTGACGTATCGCTTTAGATCAATTTAGGTAACAACGCATACGAAGCCATATATGGCTAGACATATTTTGAACTTGATGCATACGAATCCAAATATGGCTTCGTGCAATAACTTTTTGATAATAAGAAACATATTTTTTTGTGTTCCTAATTTATTTTGTCTGGGTTATAATAAACTAGTTCACATATTCAGATCTTTTTTTTCTACCAAATTTCACTGTTCATGCATTATAGGGTTAAATAGATTGTATTAAACAAGAAAAGAGCACGTGAACCTAATCAAAATATTAAGGTCAAAATGTCAACTAAAGTCACACAGTTTACTACCTGGGCGTCTATTCGCCTAAGCAATTGATTGGATTAAGGTTGTATGTAATATCAAACTAGTGTCTATGCCTATGGTTTTCTTATACCCTATACTAACGGCTGATATGCGGACACCTTAGTCTATGGACGCTGCAATTCCAGATGAGTCGTGTGCCTTCGCTGTATCAATGTCTCGACAACCAGAGGTTGTGGGATATGGCGCATCCTAGGTAGCTCTGGCGACTTTACTGACCACCACCAGAGCCCCTTGCACGATAGGTTTTATGTCACGCTTTACGTGACGTTTAAGGCGCTATAGGTTCAGCGAAGTGAAGCGAACATAGTTTATGAAACAATATAATGCGTCTGTTTATAATAATATGGTTTCAAAAAATTACGAATAGTAATCTTGAGGCTTTTCTGCAGGGAAATCAATGATTCGAAACACGATTAAGTAATTTTCGCTCGATAGAAAAAAATCACGAACATAGGTCTAAAACATATTAAAATTCACTTAAAACATTCGTAGTAGCAAATTATGCACAATAGCTAAACATATTAACATTGGTTCTAAAAATCGGCAATATCATGTTTGAGGGAACCTAGTGATTACTTTTTTATTTATTTAAACGCACAAAAAATTAAAATTAAAAAAATTGATATCCGCGCTTCCAAACACGCACTTCCATCTCGCTCAAGCTTATGCTCAGCGTGAGGGAGAGAAGACCATGATACTATAGCGCCTTAAGTACATTTTCGCCGTAAAACATGACGATAAAACCTATCGTGCTAGGGCCTCAGGAACCATTAGATACATACTGCGGACTTTGGGAAGCGGTCATCGGGCTATTTAGGATGAAACCGGAATAACGCTTAACTGAAATAATGAACAACTCAGAAAAGTTGAAAAACCCCAGACATTTTCATTTCGAAGTTCAATATTTCAAAAACGGTTGAACCGATTTTGTTGAAACGTAAACGTAAACCGTCTCGATCACGTCAGCTTTCGGAAAAAAAAACTGCGTTAAAATCGGTATTCGTTTAGGAGCTACGATGCAACGGATATACACACAGACACGTGAAACTTATAACACCCCTCTTTTTGCGTCGGGGGTTAAAAAGAGGTCACGCGCTCGTGTGGCTTGCAGACTCGCGCAATAAATATAGATCTGATTCGAATCCAGTACGTTTACTTGAATACACCCCCAGTTGGTAAATTAGGTAATAAGTTACATGATCCGAACTCCATTACCTCGGCGTTTAACCGGTTACGCGTAATTTGCATATTAATTTTGAACTAATTAACACGTTAACTGAGGCCGGTTTAAGCAGAAGTATTGGTGAGGTCGTGTAAGTGTATCACATATATGTGCCATGGCCTATTTAATTAATATTGTAATTAGAAATATCGCCAACAGATACATAACAACTGGGCTGGTCGTTTCGAATCGTTAGGAATCGGTAAGTTTCGTTTGTTGAAATCTGTTTGAGAACCTTGACGATTTTACATGTTATGTACGATTCTCACCGACCTGGTCAGGCCTAAGCGCGCCTGAACGCATTTTACAAGTTGCCAAAGGAATTAAAGCTTTAATCATCATTATCATCATCATCCCGGCCGATGACCGACTAGTTCCAACGATAACGCAAATTGGAGGAAAACAGATCTACTGGTATTTCGACAGCTTTGACGGAGCCCGGCGGGGCTCCTATTTCTGGTCTGCTTGCCCTTCGGGCATCTGAAGATACCTAACAAACCTAACCTACCTATCTTTTACAATAGAAAATGGAAGTGGAGATATAAATATTTGCATATCCTATTTACTTAAAGGCGCATAGGTATTATGTGAGTGGTTAGAGCAAATCGATCTGATTTCCTCCAATTTGCGCTATCATTAGAACTAGTATAGCAAATTGGAGAAAAATAGTTCAATTTGCTCTATCGATGAAACTCGTAGAGCAATTTGGAGGAAAATGTCAAATTTGCTCAATTCGATACAAATCGTAGAGCATAGTGGACAGATTCAACTCTCATGTAGGTACAGATGAGACTATTTAATGTGTCATTTGAATTGCAATCTTCTACATTGGACGGTAGAGTTGCTTTTGAATGGACTACTTTGATGCAATTCGGCCAACTCAAATAACCTCAGGTATATAAATAAAATAAAAATCATTTATTTCAGACTACTGTTGGTCCATAGGTATTTTGTTAGTAACAATCAGCTTAAGGGACTATTATGTTAGTGTGGAATTGAATAAGATTTTATTAAATTAAATTTGCTCTATCGATAAAACACGTAGAGCAAATTGGAGGAAAGTGTCCAATTTGCTCTATTAGTAGGTACAAATCGTAGAGCATAGTGGATAGCACCATGAGAGGAATTTACATCGTTCCAAAGCATAATAGGCTTCTAGAAATAAAGAATGTAATTGCGTGCAAAAGACACTCGGACCAATTTTTTTCTCAGATGTATTTGCTCTGTTATTTTAATTAGTCCACGCTGATTAATGGTGCGAGTCCGGCCTCGAACCCTGAACTCTGCTTCCTCATCGACGCTCTCGGGCCAAGGTCGAGGGAAAGGAGATAAGTCACGTCCTTACGCTCGTGCCAGATTTAGGTTTCAGATCTGAGCGATTGTAATCGATACGTTTTGGGGTTCCGTACCTAAAAGGTAACAAAGGAACCCTTATGAAGCGATTGTAACAACTGACAAACTACTTCTGAAAAAGGCTAACCCAACACATTTTTTTATGAAAATTTTAAAAATAACTATATTTCTATAAAAAATTTGAAATGTCTAGTTATACTGGGGAGCAAAGTCTAGTTATACTAGGTCAAGTAAACCCTTATTAAAAGCTTTATTTTGCACATTCTGAAACAGTTTTTTTTTACAGTAATTAAACCAAGCGAACATGTCGAAATTTTTACGTAAGATTAAGTTTAATTACAGAAAAATATAACCTACCAACCAGTTGATATCAGTCGCTTTTGTAAAACTAGTGCCCACGCTAAATCTTGGTTTTAGGTGTCAAAGCAGACCTCGGACTTCTTAAGGACACAACCGGGATATACTTACGCTAGGAGGATTATGGCAGGAAAAATATAGGTAACCATATTAATTATGCCTACGTTTTCTTTTAAATCATCATACCTAGATCCTTATAAACTTAATTTGTACGGAACACTCAGTGCGCAAATCAGACTCTATCGTGTCGGAAGTCTTGTAAAATTAACCTAATAAACTCAATAACGAGGCAAAACCACTGGGTATATGGTCTGATGTATATCCACATTGGTCGAATTCGCAATTGTTATTGTACTTATTGTACCTATGTAGTTTAGTCAGACTCCGTTAAACGCCTCTGCACTGTATCACTTAATGGAACTATAGCTTTCACAGTTTATTACTAACATAATTCCAATATTGTAATCTGAACACGATTCGTCGGCACCTCAAAGGAGAGAAGGCGACAACGACAGCAGTCGCCACGTCACGTGAGTCACAATGGCTTATCCAGTCCAAGATCGCTTCGAAGGCTCAGGCTTTGCGTAACTTGGTATAGGTTCGCTAGAATTGGTTTAACATTCGTGAGGTATTTCAAGAACGTATAAGTGAATGTTAATATATACAATGTATAAGCAAATGTAACTAACTATTCCAGCGTCTCTGTTAATAATAAGTTTCTGTGAAAAAATTCATTTTTGGTACAAGCTTTAACTGGCGACTGTACTTTTCTGCATACCATCATCAAGTACTCATTGCGACAATTCTAACGAGCCAAAACTCGATGGGGTTGTGTCGTTTTATTGCGGAGTTCCTATGGCCACCTTCCAGCTCCAGCAGCAGATCAGCTCCAAGTCATCATAATATTGCATTGTCTTGCGATATACATATGCTTGCAAAATTTCAGCTCAATTACCTATATAACGGGAAGTGACTGAAAAATGGATTGCAAATTTTGACGGACAACTTACATACTTACATATACTTACATATTTACATACATACGAACAGTGCAAGTTAATATAAAGCTTGTAAAAAAATAGTTTAAACTGCTGAACTGATTTAGGTACATGACATTTCGTATATAGATTCGTTTTAGAGAAAGTCATCGTTTTTACTATGTGCAATTCATTGGGCTTAGATCAGATCTACGACATCATTATCGAACGAGCGAGCGAAGCGAACGATATTCTCTGCTTCAGCTTGGGCCAAAATTCTTTCGTATGTCCGGTGTCTGTCCGGCTGTTCTCCTCTACTGGTCGCATTTCGCAACCGATTATCGTGAATTTTTGTGAGCACGTTTTATAATTAAATTATATAGATTTTTTTGTCAATTTAGCTGTAGAAATTATTATTATTCTTTTAAAAGCTCACAGAGCTTTTAATAAATATTCATAATTTCAGTTCGATCGATAACGCCTGGCAGTTAATCAAATAAATTCTTGGAAAACCCCAAAAGCAAAAACGCACTATTTAAAGGGCAGCACACGCCAAAATTGGCCTCTGTAAAGACCTATCAAGTTGAAGGCGATTTGTTAACAAGCATTAATTCTACATCAACAGCGAACTTGCCTCTTTTGGCATAATACTTGCACTTCTAATCACTGTCAGCTTTAATGCCACTAGGCATTAGTACTATGACTCAAATCTCGTCAGACCACATAATGCCTAGAACAACAGACAGCAACTATCGACCGAGAATCGCCCCCTCACGTTCTATATAAGCGCATATCGAAAGTTGCCCGTGAGGTTTCACAGGAAATACAACCAGCGATACGAGTTCCAATGCGCTTGAACCCTCGCAAAGTATTTACGACGCTGTGCGCCTCTGGAATAGAGTCGCTAATGGAGGCATTGAAAATATGTGTCGCCGGCTGTACTTCACTTGCACTGGCTGCGAATGAGAGAAAATTCGCTATCGGCTATACTGGTATTAATGCAGGTTCTATGATGACAAGGTTGTACCTTTGCATTTTATTACTTGTGGATATCCATCCATTGCAGCTACTTCACAGGTTTCTTTGGTTTTGGTCAAGTTTTGTGAACTAAACAACTTGTAGGTACTTTGCCCTTACAACTTATTGCAAAGCCTTTAGAGCGCACATTAGCTGAGCCTTTTTTCAGATTCTAGAATTCCCAATAAACATTTCTGTCGCACTGACGGAGGCGGGGCCGTGCGCGAGCTTGTGTGCACGCACGCACACAGACAGTTGAATTTAAATTTAGAATACAATGTTACAAACGGCGATGTTGACATACCACTGTTGGCTATTAAATTATATATTTAACGACACATTGTCAAACTTACAAGTCACAAATAAGTAGATTAATTTCGAGTAGTAATGTATGTCACGTCGTGGCGTGCTCAGTAATCGTTAGCTTTCTGAGTCAGAGGTCTCAGGTTCGAATCCCAGAAAGCTAATTTTATTTTTTATTTTGTCATGTTTATAAGTAGAATATAGTAGTCTGGAATTAAATTAAATGCTGTGTTTATAAAAAATACAGGTTTTGTTGCATTTTTATTTTACACTTGCAGCTCGCGCGGTTTCGCCCGCGTATTGCAAAGAACGCAATATACATAGCCTAAGTCCATGTTTTACACAGGTGTATGGATTTTTGAAATCAGATCAGTGGTTGAGGTTCCGGAAATTAAATCCTACATACAAAAAAGTTTCTGTCAAAAATTTTATTTGGTACAAGCTTTTATTGCCGACTGTACTTTTCTGTATGCCGTCATCAACTACTCATTGAGACAATTCTAACGAGCCCAAATTCAACAGGGTTATATCGGTTAAGTACTGAATTCCCATGGCCACCTTCTGTCTCCATCATCAGATCAGCTCGATGGTACTATAATATTGAATTGTCTCCAAACTATACTTATAATCAAAATTTCAGCCCAATCGGTCATCGGGAAGTGGGTCAAATTAAACTTGCAAGATTTGATTACAGACAGACAACGGGACAGGTAAAACTAAAAAATAAAAGCTTGTAAAAATATAACATTTTTTAAGCAAAGTAATTATTTTCAAATAGTCACGTTCAAGTCACGAACATAAAATATGGTATCATATAACAAAATTCGCTAAGTTGTCCTTCTATTAGTCACTTTACCCTATCTATTGTCTTACAATTTTTACGGGTAAATTCACAGTAAAGTAATACACATTTATTAACAAAGTATTGCTCTTGTTGGGTATTTGCTCAGCAGGTGAACTATATGTCAGGGTACCTATTTTACAGCATTATGATATTCGAAATAAAACTTTATTTTGACTTACCTGCTATCAATAAGAAGTGAAATTTCCTAGTAGGTACGAGTATACTTCTCACAAAAGGCCATATAAAAAGAAGATATCGATGACTTTAGATTTATCGATAACTTTTCACACCACACCACTAGGATATCGACCTTTAGTGTCGACGATTGCCTATCACTTTTTCGCCTGTGTCCGTATTTACCATATCGTTACCACCCCAAAAATTAGTGTGATAAGGACAACTGCAGCTCCGACTAAAAGTCCCAAGTAAAAATCATAAGAATCGAGGTTTCGTTCTCGACTGTTTCCTCCTCCGAAACTTAATCAATCGTTACCAGATTTTGGTAAATGAATAGGAAGGAAATGTTAAATGTCGGGCTGTTTTGATTTTTGCGCTTATTGTTAACAGATTTGTGTACTAGGCGTATGTTTGCGACTATGTAATTGGGCCGTTTTAGGCTTTCTTTAAAGTAACCTAGCACTTATAAAAATAAGAATATCAAAAAAAACAAAACGTTTTGATGACCCGACACAGATATTGATGATAATAATATTAATTAAAAAAATCATAAATCTACGGTCAAAAACCTCGGAGGAAACAGTCGAGAACGTTTGTATGGAAAAATGGCCAGTGGTCTACCCTCTTTACAGGGTTCATTCTTGAAATCTAATGTGACATCTGTGTTCTATAACGACATATAAATCCAATAAAATACTTGAATACTTAGATCCCTCGACGATGCAGCGTTTAATTTAGCACCATTTGGTTTCCTTTATGAAAATAATCGTATGGGCTTTATTATGTTTTAGCTGCCCTATGAATTATTGCAGAACACTCCGTTAGAGCCACGGGATAAAATACAGCCTTTGTCCATACCGAAGATCCATTGTACAGTCAGCATCAAAAGTAACTACGCATTCGAAGACGTCAAAAGTTCTTATTCCCTTTTAATAAAGACTTTTGTCGTCTTCGTTAGATTTTTTAAAATCGTATGAGAAGATTAACCTATAAACTAACAAAGCAACACCCTCACAGACTTTTCCTCTTTATATTATTAGTATAGATATATTACCAAGTTTGTGCAGATCATTTCGAACAGATTGTCTGCATACCCAGTTCCGATAAATGCTGACTCAGTTACTAGTTTGCAGCCTGTTCTACACTCTTATACTATACTATCCTCAAACCAAATAGACGACTGGGATCGTATTGGCTCAGTCGTCCGTTTGGTTTGAGGATAGTATAGTACTATGCTAAAATAAAAAAAGTACCATCAGATATAAAATCTGCCTTTTACGCAAAAAAATACTTTCGAGAAACTTTGTCACTTTATGCAGTTTCTCAAATTTACCTTGTCACTGGAATGTTTGCGGAAAACATCACGGATCGGACGAAGAC
Source organism: Epinotia brunnichana (assembly GCA_963854355.1). Classification (NCBI taxonomy): domain Eukaryota; kingdom Metazoa; phylum Arthropoda; class Insecta; order Lepidoptera; family Tortricidae; genus Epinotia; species Epinotia brunnichana. The sequence continues at coordinate 11,093,301 of OY977956.1, forward strand.
CTTAGGTTTGTCGGCCCGGTCATTGGTCCCGTGTTGTCAAACATCCTTCGAGAACACTGGCACAAAGACATTTGCAAAACATATACAAGTGTAAAAACGTGTAATTAGCTGAAATAAAAATAAAGTAGATATTTTTTGGGCGTACATACTTAATGACTATGTAAACATAGCTGGCATATTTCAACAACAACGAATTATAGCCTGTTAAGTGACGTAGGGCACGGCGGAATGTCATCTCGCGCATATTTGGGGCAGCTCAACTGGTGGGTACCGCCACATTACAGAAGACCAAAGGCATGATAACACCTACTTGCTCTGTAGGTATATCGTGTTGTGTGCTTGGTGGTGAATAGGATCACCGTCTAGCGAGGATGCCCAATTGATAGAGAAAGACATGCATTTGTTTCTAGGTGTCGACGCAACCGACCCTCAAATCAATAAAGGAACACCCCTCACAAAAACCCCTCAAGTGCGATTGTGACACGTCCAATTGGATATTACGAAATATACCGGCATGTCATAGGGATATTCCTCGTCGAATCGTAGCGTATGTGGTTCACTGGATTCGTACCCATTTTTTAGGGTTCCGTAGCCAAATGGCAAAAAACGGAACCCTTATAGATTCATCATGTCGGTCTGTCTGTCTGTCTGTCTGTCTGTCTGTCTGTCCGTCCGTCCGTATGTCACAGCCACTTGTTTCCGAAACTATAAGAGCTGTACTGTTGAAACTTGGTAAGTAGATGTATTCTGTAAACCGCATTAAGATTTTCACACAAAAATATAAAAAAAACAATAAATTTTGGGGTTCCCCATACTAAGAACTGAAACTCAAAATTTTTTTTTTTATCAAATCCATACGTGAGGGGTCTATGGATAGGTCTTTAAAAATTATATTGAGGTTTCTAACATAATTTTTTTCTAAACTGGATATTTTGCGCGAGAGACACTTCCAAAGTGGTAAAATGTGTGTCCCCCCCCCCCCCTGTAACTTCTAAAATAAGAGAATGATAAATCTAAAAGCAATATATGATGTACATTACCATGCAAACATTCAACATAAATTGGTTTGAACGAGATCTAGTAAGTAGTTTTTTTTTAATACGTCATAAATCGTAAAAAGCAATTTATTTAACGGAACCCTTCATGTGCGAGTCCGACTCGCACTTGGCCGCTTTTTATTTCAAAGTAGCTTTTGTCACAATTCGTAGGTATTTCAGCCTTGATTCTACTATAAATAGTTCTATTCATTTTCCACTTTGACACCTGTCCTCCTCGTACAATGTTTTCTCACTTCTTCATGTTAGGCCCAAAGCAGACGGTGAGACGCAACTGCAACGAAACTGCAACTTCTAGTTACTTTTGAGCTTCATTTGAGCTTAATGCCATAGACTCCTTTGAGAGACCAAACATGATACGACCGTTTTGAAACGCAGAAAACCGGGTTCAAAATGGTTGCGTCATGTGTGGTCTCAAAGGAGTCTATAGCATAAACTCAAATGAAACTCAAAAGTAAGAAGAAGTTGCAGTTTCGTTGCAGTTGCGTTTCTCCGTCTGTTTTGGACCTAAAGGTAAAATTATCAGCTAACTGACAGACGACACTACTCAAGCAATTTGAAAAGCATTATAATGTTTCGCCACTAAATTTGGCACGCGTAATTTGGAATCCCAAAATAAGCAAAACACACTGTGTACACAGTGCGTCATTGAAATTTTAATACTTTCTTGCGCGCATTAAAATACCTGATTCCGTCAAGCTACGCCATTCATAAACTATTTCGTCTCGACTCAAAACTGATCCCAAGTATAACTTGATCTTGGGACTTTTAACAATTGACAACATTTAATTTTTTCAAGTGGGCAATTTTATGATTTATTTCGCTAGAAAATGTTTTATAAGCGGCACGTGTTTTTTTATTTCTTTCAGATATAAATTGTAATTTTCATTCAGAAATATCAAATTGAAAAGTAGAGAATTCCAGAAGGTCGTGACGTCAAGTTACGGCTCTGTATGGCAGCTTGCACAACTTTCATATGACAGTCGTATCGTAGTTATGACGTCACACACGGCTTAAACCACATTTATACAATTTCGCGATTTTCTTAAAAACGGATGAGAAATGAAATCTGAAAACGACTTTATTACGTTTCAGGTAACATAATTACCGAAATGGTTTTCGAATTAGGCATCATTACATAGTTTGAAATGTTGTCAATATGCAAAATCGGACAGACATAAACTGGTTACTGTGGTAAATCGTCAGCAAGCGTTGTTATATACAGCCAAGGGTCTCAGCCTCTCTCCTTCTCTCCTTGTTTTACTGGAGGTGGCGAACCCGTGGGGTGAACGCTCGCTTCTTTATGAGCGAGCTTCATTTCAACGTAAGGGTTATAAAACCTACCAAGTGTGAGTGGATATTTCTGTATTAGAGATTTTTAGAAAAGCAATGTATCACGATATAAACCAAATGTCTACTTCAATTTTATTTGATTTTGTGCACACACTTGACATTGCAGCTTTTCACAAAAGCGGTCATATGGACAATTGGGTCACCACGTCAATCTAAAACACCCCGGACACATAAAACAAAGCTAAAAATCATCTCGTCAGATAAAACTTATAATTAAAAATAAACCGCACTCAAATCGGTAAAACTAGATTACACAGTGTTTAACTTAGGTATAACTAACCCCTCTTTTTCGCCGATTGTTAAAAATATGAGGCGCCGCCGTCGTCCTAATTAAGTATGGTGAATTATTGAAGTAACAGGAGTAAGCGGGTATTCACTTACTACTTGGGTTCTATTTGAGCCAGTTCATAGTCAAATTCCTATTCGACACGGCAGTGACGTTTCGGCCCTTCGCAACAATCACAAAAGTGCATTCCACTCTTTTCACTTTTCTCGAAGTAAGATGCGTAAACACTTTTACCGACAATTTCATGCGGACCGGTCATCTGGTTCAACTTCAAATGTTTATGTCTGTGATGAATGATGATTGATGCCAGACATTTCTCTTTACCTTCGATTGTTTCTTTGACTTCTGCAGAATGAAGGGTGTTTCCTGTTGTCAACAGTAAACGGTTTATGTGCATGTAAATCAAGTTTTTATTACATAGATTTATGTAACAGGAGACGCTGTTTAAGCGGATTATGAGTCCAATCGAAATTTGGGCTTTGTAGCGCTTAATTTTAGCTACGTCCACAGGAAATACGCGAACGTAAATCTCTGTAGGTATGACCGAAAGGAAAGGGTTTTTAGCAGTCCATGTTTGTATTTACGCATGTTCCACCCTAGCGTTGAAGATACTGAACCGATTTTAATGAATGAGATATCAATCGATTCGAAATTATGCTCCAGGAGACATAGACTACTTTTTGTTAAAAAAAAGTTTATTTTAGAGTTACCTTTAGTCGGGGTACAGTTTTTTGAACTATATGCTTGTTTGAGTACATGTATGTCTGTTTCTTCATGCGATATGACTACAATGGCGAGTGGCATTGTGCACACCGGAGTTGCGTCACTCTTATCTCTTTGTCATTCGGTTTTGGGTGTGAGAAATGTAACATTGGAACACCAACTAAACAATGCATTTTAGCAATTCGTGGATCCTTAAAATATATAATTCATTATACATGGTTAAAGGACTCAGGCGAAATTATCTAAAGGATTAAGTTACGCAGTCCGCTGTTACATTATCGCCTGAATGAACAACATTCAACATATGGTTGCTTGTGACTATCAAATCTGGACTCTATGTATGTAGAAATAAATTAGGTATTCAATTGCTTGGACTTTCATGGGCCGAGAGTGTGCAATATTTTATGATATTGCTGCAAAACATGTGACTTAACTTTTTATATTATTCATATTTCTAAGTGTTTATAAATATCGTTTTTTTTTTTCATTTTGATACTTGCTTTGATGTTCTCTTATTAGTTATTAGGTTCTGCGTTGAAACCATTATAAGTCTACCTGTCGTATCGTATCAACTCTTCAAAATTGAATGTCTATTTAAATGATAATTTTACAATGACAACTTCGATTAAATAAGCAGCATATCTCAATCATTGATCATAATTAACAACAACAACTTAGACAAGTTGAAAAACCCTGATATTTTAATTTTAAAGTCCAATATCTCAAAAACAGTAAGATAACCACCTAGGAACTTCCTAGGTGGTTATCTTATTAGGCTAGACTAGGCGCAATAAGCATTAGGTATTAGATGTTTCTGATTCTTTTTTACAAGCTTTATATTAACTTGACCTGTCCGTCAAAATTTGCAATCCATTTTTCAGTCACTTTGCTGTTATCCGATTGAGCTGAAATTTTGGGTATTAGTATAGTTTGAATGACAATTCAATATTATGGTACCATTGAGCTGATCTGATGATGGAGACAGAAGGTGGCCATGGGAATTCAGTATTTGACCGACGAAACCCCTTCGAGTTTAGGCTCGTTAGAATCGTCTCAATGAGTAGTTATGAGTATGATGGTATACAGAAAAGTACAGTCGGCAATAAAAGCTTGTACAAAAAATGTTTTTTTTGTCTGAATCTTATTAACAAAAGAATAGCACACTTCACCTGTCCCGTTGTCTGTCTGTCTGTAATCAAATCTTGCAAGTTAAATTTGACCCACTTCCCGGTTTCCGATTGAGCTGAAATGTTGCATGCATATCGCATGACAATGCAATATTATGATGACATGGAGCTGATCTGATGCTGGAGCTGGAAGGTGGCCATAGAAAGTCCGCAATAAAACGACTTGATGATGATGATGGTATGCAGTGAAAAAATTAAATTTTGGACAAAAACTTATTATTTGATAAGGGCGGGTTGCACCAACTTACTATTACTTACAGACCGATCAACGTTAAATATGGCTCCGGCAGCTGTCGTTGCATAAAAACTTGTCTAACTTTTCATACATTCAGATTTTAACGAACACCGTACCGATTACAGACGATTTGTTGCAACCCCCCCCTGAACCCTTTAAGGTGATTTCCATCACTAAAACATATGAATGTTTTCTCACGCATAGGCAGTATACATTTTATTATTTTTTGCCTCACTGGTCGAAAATAACCACTACCATTAAGGTGAGGATATGTACCTATGCCTTCTCCTTTATTTCCTACGAACGTAAATTAAAGAATAACACCTCACCACGCACTAGCTGGCCCACCGCCGTGATACCTACTGGTGGTTAAGAAAGCTGACCGCGTCATATGGGTCGCGGTTACAATTTACACCAGGAAATTATTCGAGACGCTTGCGAAAGGATTCAGGTGATATGGTTAGTTAGATCTGTTCTTTGGAAATCGCCTTTTCATTTGAAATTCGAACTCTTTGCCAATCGGGGCAACGTTCTTACCGCTAGACCACTTTTGGGCTACTGAAACATACAACGAATTTTTAACCTCACTAGCTCGGAAAGGCCTTTTTGTATGTTTGATATCTATTGAGAAAATCGCTTTTTATCCACATGTGAAGAATGTAGACGTAGAACGTTAAAAGTTAGATGACGTAGAACGTTAAATGTTTATTTTTGTTTTTTGTATGAAATATTTTTGTTAACTTTTTTTTAACTTTTTTTACTTTTTCTTAAACTTTTTTTTAATTTTTTTTAACTTTTTTAAACTTTTTCACCCTTTTTCTTATTTTATTCGCTGTAGTGAGGTGAAAAGATTTGTGTTATACACGGATGAAAAGTTATTTTACGTCTCGTGTGTTGAAACACTCGCTACGCTCAGGATTCTATTTTTGAACCACTCGCTTCGCTCGTGGTCAATCACAGAATCCTTTCGTTGACTCGTGTTTCAAATGAACACTCGCAGGTAAAATACAACTTTCCCCCCTTGTATAATAAATAACTATTTATTACTTTGTACTTGCGGCTTGCGATACTAGTGATCTCTTTGAGTTTTAGCCGACTTCGAAAAAAGGAGGAGGTTCTCAATTCGGATGTTTTTTTTTTTTTTTTTTAATGTTTGTTACCTCAGAACTCCGTCATTTATGAACCGATTCGTACAATTCTTTTTTTAACTGAAAGTATATGCTTCCAGATTGGTCCCATTGTTTCCAAAACCCCAGTTGGATGATGGGAACCATGAGGAATTGAGGGAACTCCTCAAATATATTAGGCACGCGTGTAGTAATTTCGGTATTTTCTATTATAACTCGTGTATTTACACCCGGAAATCATAAATTTGGTGAAGTGGAAGTGATGATGAAGACCACAGATGGCTTGTGGCTTGTGTGATGTCTCAATGATGTACTTCAAACTATATAAGTACGTCACAGATTCTGATATTATTCCGTTGAAATAGCAAACAATGAAGTGCCAAGGGTAATTCTGAGATCCTTGAGGAATCGACGGAAGTCCTCAAATATTATCGGCCCACATACAGCGATTTGGTTAATTGGTCTAAAAATCAACGCTTTTGTTCTCGGAAATCAGTTCATGTGGTAAATTGGAAAAAAAATGTGGAAATGTTAATGTGGCTTGGCGGAGTACTGAATTAAAGTCAGTTAAAACTTTGTTTTGAAAGTAAATTATCTTTGTAAAGCTTAGAGTCTTTGGCTACAACGGGTGGGTTGAACCGAACCAAACCGTCTGTTATCGTAAGCGGTGTTCGTTAAAATCTGAAAGTTCGGCATGTTTCTATGGAAAATATTTAACGTTGATCGGTCTGTAATGCAGGACCGGTCATTTTGGCACTCATGATGGTGGTCTGTAATCGTAAGTTGTTGCAACCCACCCTTAGTCAATATTTCAGTAGGTACAGTCTGCATCAGAAGCAGCTAAGCGGGCCGGGTGTTCAAAATGATCTGCACACAACTTAAGTTAAGAAGACTTCTTAAGAAGTTAAGAGCGTGTGTAGGTCATTTTGAACACCCAGCCCGCTTAGCTGCTTCTGATGCTGACTGTACCTACTTAGTTACCTACTTTATAAATCTTATAAATCAGTTTCAGTATTATTATTTTTTCACTTGTCTATTGTATCACTTATTTAAGTCATGGGGGGTCATGTTTTGTCTTATCGCGAATTCGGTTGTCACAGAAAGTGACAGACCAATTTACATTTTTTTGGGTTTTTATTTATTTGCAAATAAACGTAGAAACTGTGTGTGTTTAAATAAAAGATAAACAAAACTTTATGAATCTTATAAGTACCTATAGCCTAAAGAATGATGCCAGTATTTCAAAAAAATACATTTAGGGAACGTTTATCCTATACTATTAAACGAGCAATATTTGTATATATATATATATATACATATAAATTATATTTGCAATCACGTTCTCGGAAACGGCTCTAACGATTTTGATGAAATTTGGAATGTAGTTGGTTAAGGGGCGAGAACTCGATTTCGATAGGTCTCATGTCCGGGAAAATTCGTTTTGTCCGTATTTTTTCCATTTTCATCCGAGCGGAGCTCGGTCGCCCAGGGACTTTTTATAAATAAAGTAAGTCTCATATTTATTCTTAATTATTCATGTCATTATTTTTCTTTTTGCAGGTATGGGTACTTTCATCGCAGCAGAGTTATGTACATAATGGTAAAGTAATATATATCATTAAAATACATAGCCAGTCAGCGGAACGTCACGTTCGTAAAACACGATTTCTATTGGCTTGAATATTGGTAATGCGATATTACCTGTACGTTTATATAAAGGGTCATAATCCGAGGGACAGCTTGTACTTGGATTACTGGTGTATGTATGGCTACTTTGGTGAGAATGGCGATGTCAATATCTTATGTAAGATGGATTTAGTCAAATTGACACTAAGTGAAGAGTATATGTGATTAATTTCGTGATGTTACCATCAAATATTACGAATTTGGCGATATCACGAGCTGTTATCATACAATCCTAATTATGTTATGGCCCACAAACTCTTAGGCCGCGGTGTGGACGCCAGCGGGCAGCGAGGCGGAGAGCGGGCGTTTATAGCTACATTACATACGACTGTAAAATACGGGCACCGTTCACCAATTTTTTCTGTCAATTATAGACCGATTTTCAAAATTATTTTTTATACGAAAGAGTATACTCCTGAGGTGGTCCCATTATCACCAAGTCAGGATCTGATGATGGGATCCCAGGGACAAAAGGGCAACACTCAAACATTTTATAGATACGTGTGTAGTGATTGCCGTATTTTCTATTATAACTCGTCTGTTTCCCTTCGGAAATCGCAAGTTTGATGAAGTGGAACTGATGATGAATACCACACATGACTTATGGAAACCCTCTATGATGTACGTCAAAGATTCTGACATGTTGGAATGAAGGAGGAGCTCCTTGTGAAATCGACGGAATCCTCAAATTTTATCGGCCCACTTATTTAGCGCGACTCGGGTTTTTTCTGTAATAATCAACTGCTCTCGGAAAGCAGTTCATGTGGTAAAATGGTAAGGAAATGTTCATGTGGCTTGGCGAAGTAATGAATTGAAGTCAGTTTAAACATTGTTTTTAAAGTAAATTATCACCTAAGCTTACGTAATACCTTGCATAAGTTACTTCACTCAACGATACACTTCTCATCTCGTATCTATTTGCTTTTTCTATGGCCTTCACCTTAACCGTAGACAAAAGGACCGGAATCGACAACTCGGTTCCTGTTTCCGCTTGTCAAACATGTCATCGGTTGTCAATGGCTTTCTTTTTTTTAATGTCCTTAAGAGGTGTGTCTTTGATTAGATCTTAAAACACTTGAGGTCTTGAGGTGACGAAGTGGTATTGAAAAGAACTGCATTCCATCCTTGTATTTACATAGCAAAGAACCTTCGCTGGTATTGACTTCGTTTTGAGGTTACAAATGACGACTCTATTTCTTTAGTATTAGGTACCAATTTCCATGTCATGAAGATTGTCTGACTTTTTTTGCGCTAGATAAGTCTCATTAGAATCTTATTTAAATGAAGTGATGCTTTAATTACTAAATTAGTCGTCCAGCCTATACTAGGTACAGTCACCGGCATAAATATATGATGGAACAAAGGCCGCAAAAATATCTGATGACAACTCTATTGCTTGAGCCGTAATAGCGTGTCAGATATTTTTGCGGCCTTTGATCCATCATATATTGATGTCGGTGACTGTACATCCCACAATAAGGCACGACACTTCGCACAAACAATCAATGCGCTTCCAGAAAAAATATACTACTTTTCTTTAAATACGCATCTTCATTCTCAATCTTACTTCTATTGAGTCAGTACTAGCTCCACATAAGATTATGCAGAGGGTATTTACAGTCCGTGAGCATTTAGAATAGGATTCAGGTCTGTACTTCTCTCTGGCTTGCTCTTACACGTTCTGCATGGATGGCCTTATCACGCGATAAGTGACAAGATAACAGCGTCGTCTCGTTCTGGTGTTAGCCAGGGACGGATGCTCTATCATGTCACTTATCGCGTGATAAGGCCATCCATGCTACGGGGCCTAGCATAAGAGCAAACGATTTCAACCGAATGCATGGGTCTGTCTCTCGATAAGATTGAGCTCCTTAGCCATTGTATAACAATAGTAATACTGTCCTGCTCATGTGCGTACTACATACGTTAGTAAAAGCTGTTCTCCTTGTCACACTTAACAATTTAATTAACAAACAAAACTTCATCCTAATCAATTCCGCAAGAACGAAACGCAATCACCCGAAACGATGTCCCCAAGTTTATTCAGATTCGTTCCACGCTTTGTGCCATCCAATGTCATGTTTCTAAACCTACGTACAAAACTTAACACTTCAAATTTCAATTCAAGACACGTTCGTTAAAGTCGGTTTTCGAATGACGATTTCGCGCGAACGACACTATTTGTGTTACTGGGTAAAGGGCAAACGTGCCTGTAAACGGTCCATTATACGTAAAAACTGTGAGTTTCTTGCTGCGGTTTGCCAATGAATAGTCTATGGTGCGGTTAACCGACCATAGAGAAATTATGTTTTTTAATTAAAGTGCTGCCACGTTTATGGCGTAAGTTCGTGATGAGTGCACGTGATGGACCTTTGTTTTCTTTATATAGTTTTTGTTTAGAAATAGTAAAATACAGAACTATTAAAGAGAAAATATTAGACAGTCCGTATTAAATTAATTAAACGCTTGACAAGTGGCATAAGTCAAGATCAGCGCTAAAACACAAAGTCTGTCACTTCTTTCACACTCTACCTCATTCAGCCATGTCGCTCTACCTCAATCGATTTATTACGTTTTAAGGTTTTACTGCGATTAAAGCGAATAGTTTCTCGAAGTGTAAACTGGCAACCCCAGTGTGCTTGACCAGAATAACGACTGACCTTGACCAGTGTGGCCAGTATGGACTTGCTTGGCCGTCCGATAAATTCGTAGGTGTAGCGTCACCTATAGGTATCACCGTACTCATTCATATGACACACAATTTAAAAGCACTTGTAGGGTCTTTTATTTTGAGTATCCTGTGACGAATATTAGACTGCTCAAAACTGCAATATTTCATACTGTCATTATACATACAAACAACCAATTGAACAGCCAATTGACATTGACAAGGGTTGCAATTAAGTGATTTGACTAACCCCTGGTTAATCTCCTTCAAGGAAAATGTCAGGTGTATGTGAATTATTGCCTCGTAACTTTGTTTTCATTTCCTGCGCATGAGTGCTTCTTGACATTTGACATTTCGCGATGATCTACTGTTAGTCTTGTAAGTCTTTATTGAGAAGTTAATATATATAAATAATCAGGACGGCCGTCAGAGTAGCGATATAGGTATGTAAATACCTTGCTTTACCCAAGACACAGGTCAAAATACAAATTAAAAGGTCATACATGTAGAAAAGTGGAAATACGTCTGAGGGATCTTCTTGATTTAGCCATTTATGCAACTTCAATGAAGGGCAGTTTAGTATGGGTACTTGTTTCGTTAATAGAGCCACATATTTCAAACACCAAAGTTTCAAAACACCACGTTAAATGAAATATCACTAAACCCAAACTGCACAATCATCACGCATGTTGAAACACATAAGAAGCAATTATTACACTCTTATAAATGCACTTACACAAAGGGAGTGTCGGCATAACATGTATTTGAAACCGTTTAGTGGAAGATCTTTATTGTCAGTGACGCCTCTCGATTGGCCCATTTCCGACTGTTAATAGCACAACAGTTCTAATGCCATTGGGAAGTAAATACTCGTAATTACGTTTCATCAAAGGAGTGGTGAGTCAGGGTGGCCAGGGTCCACGTTCCCACTAACTCAAATAGAACTGGTAACATGCAACGGCAGATGGACCATAACGTTAACAGATCGGTGACCATTTCCAGTAAAAAGAACCGTCCCCATGCTTCTTTTGTGTTCTTTCGTCCACCAGCTCCACTCAACGATATAAGAACGATCGCGGGTCAATCCTGGATAAGAATAGGCTCTACGAGCTATGCTAAGATTTTGAGTGGCAGCTGCAGAGGCAGTGTACCATACGTGTGAGAGATCAGAATGCAGCATCTCGCTCTCACTTTTGTTGCACCGCTGCTGTAACTCATGGCTGAGTGGAAGCCTATTTGATAAAAATCGCTTGATATAAGCCTAAAATATAAAGTGTTAGGTCACAAGAGAGTGAATTTGCAAGACAAAAGGTTACAGTGTATCCCACGACACCCATGATATTCCAATATAAAGTCTGCGTTAGCATAACCGCGCTGACATAACTCCCTTCCTTCCTGCTTCCGCCAGCTGACTTCGTGTGACAGGCTGATTAGTACTCTCTACCATTGTAATAACGATAATTGATTCGTTTTTTTGCTAAGTAATATTTTTTCTGGTGTGTCATGCTATGATGTTTACCAGTTTTAGTTTCAGGTTAGTTGTTCATAGATGCAATTTTTCGCTACTTGGCAAACCTACGAGGAATATTTGAGAATGTTAATGCTTAGTATATCTATCTCGCAATGGACTTGGGGGGGGCTACCATTATCATTACCCTCATCAGCCATAAGGCTCAGTTCAAATCGGATGTCTTACATATTCGTTGCCCTAACTAAACTAATTTTATTCCAAAAAGTCTACATGGTTTTTTAGAAGCAGCCCTGAGCGCCTTTTTGCCGTTAGTTGGTTCTTTATCCTAACTTAAAATCCACGAATACACTAGGAGTAGCACTATTCTGAGGTATCAGCCACGAAGTAGCATAACTATTTTAAATATTATAGTATATGCATATGATTATGTATATTTTAGGCATCGGTTATTGAACCGGACATTAAAATCGCACCCATACCAGAATCTGAATCACCTTTGTTTGACGTGTATCAGGTTTATTTTCTTCTCAAGTTACAAATGAATATAAGTAATGCAACCTTGATTGGTGTTTCTAATCTGATCGATCGAGTTTTACCCCACTTAGGTACAGAAAAGGTACAATGGCAAGTCATCATTTTAACTTAAAATCTTACCTCTATTGCTTAGTGCTTTGCTCTGTATCATCACCATGATAAAAACCGACCAAGTGCGAGTTGGACTCGCGCACGAAGGGTTCCGTACAATTATCTATAAAAACGGCAAAAAATCACGTTTGTTGTATTAAAAAAAATTATTAAATTTTTAGTATTTGTTGTTATAGCCACAGAAATACATAATCTGTGAAAATTTCAACTCTCTAGCTATCACGGTTCTTGAGATACAGCCTGGTGACAGACAGACGGACGGACGGACGGACGGACGGATGGACAGCGAAGTCTTAGTAATAGGGTCCCGTTTTACTCTTTGAGTACGGAACCCTAAAAAGGAAACATTGTTTTACATGTTAAAACCTAACATGGCTTCAAACGTTAAAATATGCACATATGAATATATTACACTAAAACACTGGCGATGTAGTATTATTTTTGTCGATAGCACACACACTAGAAAAACATTACCCTCTTTCTCGTTCGATCAGTTGGGTAGAATGACAATTTGTATTTAAAAAAGTATGTAACTCAATACATCTGTGCACCTGAGATGAGTGGCGAAATAACCATAAACTTTGTATTAAAGGAAGTGTTAACTTATGTTAAAACGACCTCCATATTTGTACGTCGATACTATCTTTCGACATCTCAATCGTTTGCTGAATCTCAATAAAGTATGTATGTAAAGTCAGCTTTAAAGTAACTTTCTCAAGAGAAGAAGAGATAATCTATAACAACCCCCGATTTAAAAAGAGGGGTGTTATAATAAGTTTGACGTGTCTGTGCATCTGTGTGTCTGTCCATGGCATCGTAGCTCCTTAACAAATGGACCGATTTGTTTTTTTTTTTGTCAGAAAGCTGTAATCGAGATCGTTTCAATACGTTGATACGTTTCAACAAAATCGGTTGAGCCGGTTTTGAGATATTGAACTTTGAAATAAAAATGTTGGGGGTTTTTCAACTGTTCTAATTTGTTAATTTTTGGCGATAGAAAACATCGTGAGGCTGAATTAAATTAACCGTGAATTTTATGTCAAGAATTTCATTTTTAACCGAATTCAAAAAAGGACGAGGTGATATGTGCGACTTTACTTATGTTTTTTTTTGTTCGCCGATTTTTCCGTCAATTGTGGACCGATTTCCAAAATTCTTTTTTTTATCGAAAGAGTATACTCTAAGGTGGTCCCATTGTCACCAACTCAGGATCTGATGATGGGATCCCAGAGAAATTGAGGGCAACCCTCAAAGTTTACAGGCACGCGTGTAGTAATTTCGGTATTTTCTATTATAACTCGTGTATTTATTACCCTCGGAAATCAGAATTTTGGTGAAGTGGAACTGATGATGAAGACCACAGATGACTTATGGAAGTCCTCAAAGATGTAAAGTACGTCAAAAATTCTGACATGATTCCGTTGAAGTAGCAACTAATGAAGTGTTCATTCTGAGATTCTTGAGGAATCGACGGAACTCCTCAAATATTATCAGCCCACATATAGTGACTTGGGGTTTTCTGTAATAATCAACGCATTGGTTTCTCGGAGAGCAGGTTCATGTGGTAAATTCGAAAAGAAATATGGAAATTTTCATGTAACTAATGTGGCTTGTCGAAGTAAGTACTGAATTGAAGTCAATTATACTTTGTTTTTAAAGTAAACTATTAATATAACTTTTTATTTCCGGCTGTACTTTTCGCCCAATAATCTCTCGCGCCATAATTGTCGTGGTGCTATTATGTTGTGGTGGTCGCCAAATGTACCCTTGACAAATAGGGGTGTAGACTCAAAATGTTTTATTACTTCAAAAGAAAGAAGGCAAAAAGTTATGCCTGATGACGAAAATCCCATTCAAATATCTCAAAAAATTACGAACGCTAGGGGATCGTAAAATCAAAGACTACAATATACATACTGAGATAGACAGACAACTCGACCAAATTGAGAAGGGATACAGCAGGCACCATCTCTTCTGCGATATTAAAACTTTTCTGTTAAAACATACAAAAAGTGTGTCGGTCCAGGGTTTGAACCCTGGCTCATCGACTCCTATAGCTAGTCTCCTAGGCTATTGATGTATAGTGTCAACACGGCGAATTTCGAAATACCTTGACAGCCTAGCCTAGCAATCGCTAGAACTTCAGAGAGTTCGCCACCTATCAAGTAGGTGACACTATTTTCAATAAGAAATTGGATTTGCATTAAGTTCTAAGTTCGCATAGCATGCGTAAAATCACGATCCTTTAGCGTCATAGTAAATGACAATCGTTTCATATGAAGGTGCGTTTTGCGGAAAAGGGGCAGAACATAACATACCCCCTCTTAAAACTTTGGATACATATAACTTTGTGATTATTTAACTTCTTGCGTTGTTTTTTCTCTATTTGACTACATTTTTAATACTTTTTCGAGAAAATGCAACATTATTGATTATTTAATTTAGTGTCTACACCCCTATTCAGCCCAATCGGAAGGGTTTGCTAATTTTGTTTTGAAGGACTACTCGCATACATGCGAACAGTGCAAGTTAAATAAAAACTTGAAACATTTCAAAAGCCGTACGTGAATCCAGTCTCTAAACTTGAAGTTGAAACTATAGCCCGCTCGCTACCATCCATTCAATTCACAGTAGTGGGAGGTAAATAAATAAATGATGATGGATGACAAAAGAAAATGTGTCTTTTAACCCTTTTCCAGGCAGAGGCGTTATATTGACCACATGCAGCCTGTCAAACATATATTTAAATGTCAATGAATAAGACTGACATTCGATTGTCATTTTTCAACTACCGGCCTGGAAAAGGGTTAATTTTAACTAGTAGGTATTCATTGATTTTCCGAGAAATACATTGTACAACAATAAAATCATTAAATTCAATCTTTCCGCCATAAAAATTTGCATTTGTCGCAAACAACTTGATTTTTTGCAAATTTCCATATTATAATAACAATGATTGGTGTATCCGATTTGTTTATTATGAATCTAAAAATGTCAAAGTTGTCAACGGATGGTGGTGACACGTTTTTATTGAAGTGTTAAAACAGTATATGTGTAATGATACTACATATTTATTAGAGCGACACTTCCTTGATTATATTCAATCATTTTGCATGAAGATTTTATATAAAATATGGAAACAAGTTTTTTTGCTAGTTATAAAAATGTGACCACCTCGGCGCCGCGAACTTTTCTCGACCTAATCGGTAAATTCCAAAAAAATCCTAAAGAATCAGAACATCTATGAAAAATGCTATGGAAGTGAATGAAGCAACTGCTTACTGCCTATCCATACGGGAAACATGCATGACTATATGTAAGTATATCTATATGTATGTGTAATATAAGTACTACGTAGTACTATTACTTATTCTGTGGTATGTGTAAAAAGTGTTAAATAAAATACGAAAGATTCTTGGTGCTTCTCCAACATTGAAGAACCGACGACGATGAAGCTAGATATTTTTTTAATATTTTAGAATCTTAAGTTAATTGACGACCTGTTTCGCGCAGTGGTACAGTACGTGTCTGTTTACTGTGCAAGAGGTCCCGGGTTCAAATTCCGGTAAGGGCATATATTTGTGTGATCAGCACAAATATTTGTTCCTGAGTCATGGTTGTTTTCTATGTATTCAAGTACTATATACATACATCTTTATCTATCTACTATGTATATCGTTGTCTAGTACCCATAAGACAAGCCTTTCAGAGCTTACTGTGGGACTAGGGCAATTTGGGTAAAAACTAAAAAAAAAAGTAGGTATTATGTGAGTGAGTAACTTTGAGCTTCCCATTATGATTTCTAAAAAAATGCGATGAAAGTTTGAAGCGATTATTATATTGACGCGATGGTAATGATGACCATTATTGTCAACACAATAGCTACCTCATAACGTCTTACGAATATTTATCAAAACTGCAGACACTTAACCAACCCGCATATTGTCCGCTATTGCAGGTACTAAACGACAGCATAATTACCATTTTCAGGCCTAATCATCCATTGGTGGGTTTAGGCGCTTCGATTCGGGTACTTACCCAGTGGCAGACCCAGGTTTTGTTTTATCCCTATTTGTGGTATCCCTGGATCCGCTTGGCCACATGCCCGGTACCACAGATAACATTTTTTTTTTCGAACAGATAGTCAACACTAATAAAACTAGTCAATCAGATGAGTACCTAGTTCCGGTGATTACCCCTACGAAGCAACTTAGGTATACTCGTAATAGCAGATGTACGAGTATGTTATATATGTAAGTTGAGGTGAGTATAGCCGACGCCATATGTAATCAAGTAATTTATTAGCATTAATGTTGTTACATAAAGGTGGTAAGTGTTACAATATGGACGTATCAAACATGAGCCCTGCAAGGGCATCGCAAAAGTAATAGTATTGAAATTAAATACTAACTTACAAACTAACAAAGCTTAAAGTAATATAAAATTAGCTATAACAAATCTCTTTGAGCCGAATTGTAGTTAATGTTTGTTTGTGTTAGGTTAAAGTAATTTGGCTTCTAAGTATTCACTAATAGAATAATACGCTTTATTTAGAAGAATTTATACCGAATATATACCGCAATGCAAATGATTAAGGTTCGAAAGTGTATGCATGCATATGTTTCATGTCAACCGTGCCTACTTACTTACCCAGAACAAATAGTATATTAGGTATGTAAAAATAATTGGAGTTTCGTCTGCCAACAAGCCGCACCGTGTTTTGGCAGAAGTTTCTAATTAATTTAAGTCTTTTAAAACCAATAAACAATTATTATCATTATCATTAAGTTTGTATTTAGGGGGTAATCTCCGGAACAACTCAGTTCAGCTTCTTCAGTATATTGAATGAATTTTCAGGGTGGAAATAGGCTAAATGTTATCCCACGACTCTATCTGGGTTATCTGTAATACATGGGCGAAACCGCACTAGCATTATATAGTAATATAGTAAATAAAATAACGAACCCAATTCCGCACTCTAACCTTATTGTAGACTAGTTAAACGCCTCCAACACGCTTATTGTTCTAAATACAATGGATTGGCATGTAACAGCTGCTATTAAAAACCACTTTTCCGCCTTGAGGCGTATTCACATGACTGACACATTTGTGCCATTTCACTTTTACTTTTTTACGTGACAACTTGACGAGGTGCATCTCGTCCCTTGAGGTTCAAACGTGCACCCGGGCGTAACTATAGTGCTTTTTGAATTGCTTGGGTGACACCTGTCATTTAACTGTCATTTCAGAACAATTTATAACAAAACAAGGTTCGTTTGATAATCCAGTATCTCAAAGCCTCCAGCGTTAAAAATTATCGTTCAGAGATATGTATTTGGGTCTTCATATTGTGGACTTCAAAAAAGGAGGAGGTCCTCAATTCATCTCTTTTTTTTGTGTGTTTATGATCATACTTCCAGAGTGGTCCCATTGTCACCAAAATCCAGTTCTCATGATGGGATCCTGGAGAAATTTTATAGGAAAACTTGAAGCAATTTGGCTACTGATTTGAAGTCGGTTAAAACTTTGTTTTTAAAGTAATCTTTTGACACCTCGTATGCCTGACAGCTATGTGTCAAATATATGGAAACGCAACTTCGCACATCTTCGGTGGATATTTACCCTTGGCTTCGCGTGAGTCTAGACTCTAGACGAGCGCAAGCGAGCCAGTACGAACCTTTGTAAAGTCGACGCCAAAGAGATGTTTACATTATTCACCTTATTACAATGGAATAAGGTGCAAAAGGGGAAACATATCATTGACGTCCACTGTACGAAAGACCGGTAAAAATAATTATAGGCTAGGTAAGATAAACATCCCGAGTGCTCGACGCTGTACTAGTATATGGCATGGGCACTCTATGTTAAAGCAATATGGGTTAAATTCGAACTAAGAGGATTTTTCTTCATTCGAATTAAAGCCATGTCACTATGACATAGAGTGCCTATGCCATCGTAATAACATACGACAAAAGTTATCAAAATGTTCAGCTAAGTACTTTTTGTTCGACTGTACCCTCGAACTCTTAACTGCCTTTAATACAATACAAGCCCAATGCAATCAGACTATTATTTAATTGAAAGCCAGACGCTCTATTGAATGGAACAGATAACCAACACGAGTTACCGGTATGACATCACGGCATTACGTTCTAGCGGATCGAAAGCGAGATCGGACGAGAACGAAAGTGGACATAGACTCGATATACGAGACACGACAGACAAAACTGTACTCGTCGTAGGTATATTTATCGTGGAACAAAGTCAAAGAGCGTCTTTGTTGAAGTTTAAAAATTTGTGAGAAATATTTTGATGAAGGCAGACTTCGGAATCGCTCGGAATACCTTCGGAATCGCTCGGAATTTTGAAAACGCTGGGTTGTTAAATATCTGGTTATTAAAATTCTTAGAGTTTCGACAAAATCTTCTAAAATTGTATTTTCTTGAAGTATTCTAGTTCTTACTGATGGGAATCTGGTTCTACTAGGTATTGGGATGAAATTTCCTAAAAAGTGTGTTATTTTGCGTAAGTGTCGTGTTTGTGTGTTACCGGATCTTTAGCGTCATCTGAGGAGAAGGAATCGTGACATCGCACCGGCAAATAACTACAAAGAATAGATTAAAACTGTTGAAATGCTCATGAACTTTTCCCAAGTAAATAAAAAAAAATTCTTTAATAATAATTTGAAATCAATAAAGTGGTCCCAAAGGTAAAATTTGATATACAGTGTCGGGTCTGCGCAGCACGTGGTCTGTGGCGCGGGAAGTGGGCCACGCCCGCCTGCGTACAATTATTTGAGCTACATAAAATCGAGTTTTCATATTACGTGCCCGATGGCCTGGATCGAGATTACAACAGATCTTACAAGGCGCCATTTTGTTCACTCCAGTTTATTTTCGTATCGATAGATTATTGCTTGCTTGAAATTTGGTAATTTTTGAGCAACAACAACAACTGACTAACATTTCTATCGTGATTGTTTTCCGTTCTACTTACTTACGAGTAGATAGGCAGAATAAAGTGAAATCAAGTCAACATTTTAGTAGTTACTAAAACAGACACGGACAGTTGTCCGTCTCACAAGATTATAAGTCGACGCTAAGACAAGCTAGGCTAGAAAATAAGTTAAACTAGGCTGGAAAGGAAGAGTGAGCCCATCCTGACATTTGTCAGTCCATAGACAAAATTCACGATTTTTTGCGGTCAGTTGAAATTTACTTCTTCTTAATATTTTTTTAAAACAACAATGCGTGAGCCTAAGTCTGCGGTCTCGACGCCAGAGGGCGGTGGGGCGACGAGCGGGCGTTCATATATTGAACTCTATCAAATGTCTATCTCTATGAAACGTCCATGTAGTACCAACTCCCATTTCAATCGCACTTTACGCTCGAAGTTGTACACGATTATGTATACCTAGGACAGACTGTCCAGTTAGGTAGGTCCAACTTTGAGAAAGAGGTCAATCGTCCGCAGTGTCTCAAGACGAGAGTATTTGACCAGTGTGTGTTGCCAGTGATGACATATGGCACGGAAACGTGGTCGCTTACTATGGGCCTCATAAGAAAGCTCAAAGTCACTCAAAGGGGCATTGCACGTAGAACCGATGGCCGTTGGGGCGGAAAGGTTCTCGAGTGGCGACCACGTACCGGAAGGCGCGGCGTGGGTAGGCCCCCCACAAGGTGGACTGATGACCTGGTAAAGGTCGCGGGAGTCCGCTGGATGCGGGTGGCGCAGGACCGGCCATTGTGGCACTCTTTGGGGGAGGCCTATGTCCAGCAGTGGACGTCTTTCGGCTGATATGATGATGAAATGTATGAACTGCCGCTCATCGCCCCGCTGCCCGCTGGCGCTCAGACCGCGGCCTAAGGAGTTAGCGACTATTAGCTAGCTTTCGGTAGGGGTATAGATAATCTACAATAGAAGACAATTTACAATATTTAGTATGGACCTAATTATAATGAGGCCATTTGCAATTAGGATTGTCGAAGTATTTTGTTTCGGATCCGGAACCACATTATGTTCAATCAGACCAAGAAAAGTATAATTGTTGGCCGACCGACTTTGCAAAGTATCGCGTGACATATTCCACATTTCCTTTCAGGTCAACATTGTCGATTACGTCTTAACCTTCACAAATATCATATCGAGCACATTATGTTAATGTTACAAGCTTTGTATCTTAATGTGTAGATAACTATGTAGGTAATTGAGTTTGTAAACCGATCTTATATTAGGTACCTACAAGCTTTTATTTACCGTACAAATGTTTGTTCGGGTTAAATCGAATGAGCTGAAATTATGCGTACACGTTAATTACGATGACAATGTCATATGCTTAGAATAATAACGCCTAGAAACGCAGTTCACGCGCAACGGTCAGGCCACTAAAACTGGGCCATAAATGGCCCAGTACACCGATCGGTGGAACAAAATTGGTGCGTTTGTGTGCGTATTGGCGCGTGTGAATACGAGTTGAAAACTACATTCTGAATCCATTTTATGCCTCACGCTTGGCGCGTTGGCCGTATGAAACTATCCTTCTATGCGTTATTATTCTAAGGTCATATGGTACTTTCCTTCGCTGACTAAATCCATTCGCAGCAGTTTCTCTGAATTTACTAGGTAGGTACTATCATTTCATTTATTATTGGCGCTTGTGGTAAAATGATTAAGTACCTTAAGTATATTGTTTGAACCAACAAAATTGATTCAATCTCAATTCAATTTTAATTATTGTTCACAGATTTGACACTGATAAAAACATAATGACCTACATACCATTCATTGTTGGTATCACATCGGGATATTGAACTAATCGAGTCGTAATCTTTTTTTTACTTCCTGTCTATGCTCGATTGTTTCTTTCCAATTTCAAGAGCAAGGTCCTATTGTCATTCGGCCGTTTTTAATTGCACGAAAAGGCACGAATGTGCAATTTTTTATCTATGAACGTGAACAGCGGAAGTGAATCGAATTATGTAATGTAACGGTATTGAATTTGAACGAATGTCATGTTCTGTAGCCCTGTAGCCCTGTAGCCCTGTAGCCCTGTAGCCCGTGGGACAATGGTCTAGTTTTGCGTTGCTAATTCTTAATAGGTTTATCATTGCATGGGCCGTTCAACAAAACTACATGTAGGTACTAGTGACCTCTATTGAAGTATACGCTCCACATGGTCAACTTTGTTATTTTTTTTATATATTACGACGAAACATACCTCGTCGCCTATGGACGCTTTTGACTCTAGAAGAATCACAAGAAGGCTGCCGACCCTATATAGGAGCAAAAAATTAAACGGTAGATTATTAAGCTTGTGAACAATTATTTCCACGTGGTTTTATTTGACTTTTTTTTCTCGATATAAGTTTACTTGTATGGTTTTACTCTTCTGGAGTGCTATATAAGTAACTTTTTATTTAAAAAACACTAAAAAACATGAAATAAAAATTAAAAAATCACAATAATATCTTATGAAAACAAAAATGAAAAACCTATTATGACTTATGATGTTACCTCAAAATTTGTATTGAATGCTGTGCTATGATGTAGTGGTGCCAATGCCAAGATACATTACTTGGAAATCATTCATAACTTCAGATCAAAATTTCTCCGACCCCCACAACACAAATTAAAATAAAGGACACAAGGGGTTACTGCAAATGCTCTAAGGAAGCGTCCTTTTGAATATTTGCTCCTAATACAGGCTACACTCCGTATTAATTTGAAAATTCGTTGCTATGTTAAAGTATCAGAATCTTAATTTTTGTTATTGTTTTTAATGAAGCATAGTGACATTGACAAGAGTTTTAGTGTGTACGTATCTAGTTCGGTAAGAGATTTTGTTCACAAACGAGAGTATATTCGGTTTAAAATATAGGATATTGTAGCTTAGTATGTATTATATGTATATGCTTGCAAACTATTAAACAAGACAATTTTAGTTCTAATTATTAATTAAGATGAAAGTGTTCATTATAAATACTTTTCAAATAAATGAATGGAAACCTAAGACAAGTGTACCTATGTGACTTTTTGAACGAACTCTCTAACCATTAAATCAGTAATCTATTTAATTCGTTTACTATTAATCAATCGACTAAATTTCCCCATTCAAAATAGGCGTAAGCGATTAATCTCAGTACACACCAACTGCTTCGACTTTCATTCACATTGTCAAAGCGTCACGCAACAATAGATCTAATAATGGATGGATCAATAAAAATAATAGTAATCTTCTATGGTATTATGAAACCTTGTAAAACCTTTTGCAAGGGCCTGTTCATTCGTCGGAACTATAATTAAATGTTACTGTATAATCGATTTTGATAACGAGCTTAGATATTTATTGCAAAATGCTATAAGTTTGAAGCAGATACAATTACAATTCTACTTCTAACTCACTGGTTCTGACATGTTATGTTACTCGTACCTTAGCGTGCGTTTCCACCAGTACCAGTGTACGCTTTAAGTCCTAAACCGACACCAAATTAATGTAGGTCGAGTTCCCGAAAAAATATTTATTATTTAAAGGTAGCTTTTCGGTGAAGAAAACTTCGTCCAACAGGGGCCGGTTTTCCCTCTGAGCTGGAAGGTAAGATGGCAGTCGGTTTCGTAAAAACTAGTGCCTATGCCAA
Organism: Epinotia brunnichana; assembly: GCA_963854355.1. Classification (NCBI taxonomy): domain Eukaryota; kingdom Metazoa; phylum Arthropoda; class Insecta; order Lepidoptera; family Tortricidae; genus Epinotia; species Epinotia brunnichana. The sequence goes on from OY977956.1 coordinate 11,116,371, forward strand.
ATCTTGGGATGATGTGCCAAAGCGGGTACCCCGAGCTCTTTATGATACAACCGAGTAAAAGTAGTAAAACGCTAGGCGGATGTTGATGAGAACCAGCTAGCACGATCGCGTCTGTCGGACATAACGAATTCGTCCCTTACTAGCAAGTCTGTGATTGCGAGCGGGACAAGTGCTTTATGTCTGACATAAACGCGATCTTGCTAATAGCTAAGCACTCTAAGCAGATTTAAGTCTGCGCCGTGTTATAGTCGTCATCGTATGTAGGTATCGGATAGAAAAAAGCTGCTCACAAATATCTGAACACCTCTTGTCAAGGCTTTAAGCATGTTCGGATATTTTAACACATTGAAGTGGATAGATGTTTTTGTTGCCGAATGTAACTGCTCGAACGAGATTTCGCTGTATACGTTTAATGATTTAATGAATGAATGTCAATCGCCGACAGGAAGTAAAGTGAACTTGACCTACTTATTACAAGTTGAGAATGACGGAGTAGTGAGGGTTTGTAGTACTCGTCTTAAGTAGATACCTCTACTTAAGACGAGCAAATCAAAGATTAAATATAAAATTAACTTATTCTACATATACCAATCTATAGGTTTCTACTTAATATAATGAAGAGGGAAAGTTGTGAGATTGTATGTTTAAATGTATTTAGGGAAAATCTGCGGATCCACTTATCCGATTTCAAAACCTTTTCGTCGGTGTAGAGAATGGACTTTCGGGATATATTTTATCCCGGGGGTTTGCCAGCAACGAGATTGACTTCTTCGTTTGTTGAACGATACAGTAATCGCATTGCTGTTACCAAGTCATTAGCAACTCCAGATATATTTTATCCCGGGGGTTTGCCAGCAACGAAATTCACTTCTTCGTCTGTTGAACGATACAGTAATCGCATTGCTGTTACCAAGTCATTAGCAACTCCAGATATATTTTATCCCGGGGGTTTGCCAGCAACGAGATTCACTTCTTCGTTTGTTGAACGATACAGTAATCGCATTGCTGTTATCAAGTCATTAGCAACTCCAGATATATTTTATCCCGGGGGTTTGCCAGCAACGAGATTCACTTCTTCGTCTGTTGAACGATACAGTAATCGCATTGCTGTTACCAAGTCATTAGCAACTCCAGATATATTTTATCCCGGGGGTTTGCCAGCAACGAGATTCACTTCTTCGTTTGTTGAACGATACAGTAATCGCATTGCTGTTACCAAGTCATTAGCAACTCCACTGACCCTACTTGAATACCCGTACCAATTAGTACCTCGCTTCCCTTCATTGTACCAAATACACGTGCATTGTTCTACGGTCATTGTTCCATACATTTACATACAAACGAATATATTTCTCATAAGCCACGTAATAAATTATGTAAACAGACGTACAATGTCATCGTCTTTGATGGTATCTTGTTTACAAACTTATCGTAAGAAATAGCATCGGTGTCAGCATAACAACAAGACAATACCTACAGATAGGTATTATCTACCTATTACTAGTGTCCCCTAGAAAACCCATTAATTTTAATTTTTACAAGCTTTTATTTAGCTCACCCCGTTTGTTTTATTTTTCTTTCTTGGGTCAAATTTAGTAATTGAAATTTCACAGTCTTCTTGTCAACCGATTGATCTGAAATTTTGCGTGCATATGTATATCGCATGACAATGCAATATTATGATGACATCAAGGTGATCTGATGCTGGAGCTGGAAGGTGGCTATAGGAACTCCGCAATAAAACGACACAACCCCATCGAGTTTGGGCTCGTTAGAATTGTCTCAATGAGTAAAATGCAGAAAAGTACAGTTGGCAATAAAAGCTAGTACTTACCAAAAATTAAATTTTTGACAGAAACTTATTATTCATCATAATTTACTTTGAAAATGAAACTTATCTAGCTTCAATTCAGTACTTTGCCTTATTTGAAGAGTTCCCTCAATTTCTCCAGGATCCCATCATCAGATCCTGACTAAATGACAATGGGACCAACTGGTAATCAGATACCCTTTAAAAAAAAATCCAATTCGGTCCAGTCAGTAATACATACATAAAAATTAAACATTGCGACGAATTGAGAACCCTGTCCTTTTTTGAAGTCGGTTAAAAATAGCAGATGTTAACTTCCTGTCATTCTTATGTCAGATTTTGGGTTGTGATATAACACACGTATTTGAAGTTTTGGATACGCGGATAAATAAAATAACATAAGTAGTTCAAATTAAAGCAAATTCTACTTACGTTATTCTTACATTTTAACTGTAGTAGTTAGTTACAGCTCTATACTTTATAGTTTCTGCTCTCCTTAACAGGACTGGTGAAGTGGTGACATTAACAGGGCCATCTATGGATGCACAATAGAGGTTCGTTGACTTGGTGCCTTAACGGGCCACTGGTGATATGATATATGATATCGTTTATGATGCAATTATAATTAAAACTGGATCAAGTGCATGATGCTAAAGAACATATGGACGATTCGAGGTCAAATGACATTACATTGTAGGTACTTATTGTATTTATGTAGTTTGAAAAACGCATGTTAGAAAAAATCTTTTACAAACCTTACCATTTATTTGGTTTGTACATTCAAACAACTGCAAAGTTGTTCGCCCGTCGCGAGTTTGCCTATAACTTAAACTCTGACATCTAGCATTTTTCTATCACAGTCTCATTGGGTACACATTTTCAATCCCTATTTCACCTTCTGTGAGGATGATTTTCGGTATAAGAAGTACCTACCTATCATTATGTAGTCCGGCAGGTCGATCACGTAACGCATTGTACAAACGTTGGGTAGGTCTAAATGTCACTTTTTTATATGGAAATTTGACAGTTAAGAGAGGTATGGCACAGCGGAATGTCATCTCGCTCGTATGTGGAGCAGCCCAACTGGGGAAGTACCTCCACCTTACAGAAGACCGCAGCCATAATAGCACCACTGCTTTGTAGTGTTGCTATATTATTGCATGCTATGAAGTATGTGGTGTTGTGTTCCTGGTGGTGAGTAAGGTCGCCAGAGCTCCCTAGGGTGCGCTGTGTTGGGAGTGAGGGACCTGCATGTCTCTATCTGCCAACACAGCGAATCCTCAAGTGAATAATGGAACGGCAACGCGCTTGTGATTCTTCTGGAGTCACAAGTGTCCCTAGGCGACGGTACCAGCTTAACATCAGGCAGGCCGTAAGCTTATTTGCCACCGTCGTCGTATAAAAAAAAAAGTTAAATTGTAGCGACGCGCGTTCGGAACGTTACGTGATTACCCCTCGGAACTCAAATTATCTCTATGCCAAATTCTATTATTTGTTAGACGTTTACCTCAAAAGCGTAAATTGCGCCTCGGTAAATGCGAAACGGTAATAAATATGCTACAAGGAATTTATGCTTTTGAGGTAGGTAAACGTCTAATAATTTACTTTGAAAACAAAGTTTTAACCGACGAAAAATCAATCATCCCATCCCCTATATTCCTACCCTTAGGGTTGGTTTTTTTTTCCAAATTTATATAGGACCAACTTCGGGGTATACCCTTTCCAATAAAAAAAGAATTATCAAAATCGAACTACTCTGTAAAAAGTTATGCGTGATCAAACATAAAAAAAAAAATATACGCGTCGACTTGAGAACCTCCTCCGTTTTTTTCGTCGGTTGAAAAATGAATTCCATCACATCACATACAAGTAGCGCTGCGGTTTAAGCGTGGAAAATTAATAAACAGACAATGACCGAGCCACAGAAGACTTAAGGTCCCGGTAAGCAATACTTGTAAATATTGTGTTGGGAGGCTCCACACTTCGTCTGCAACATGGTTATAAATTACAATATAGTTTAGTAGATACGATTTTTATTTCATTCGTTGATTCACGTAGTACCTATTACCCAGTAGTATCTAAGGTTATCTTTACGAGCATAAGTAATATGACGTTAAGCACGTTCAAATTTCAAAATCGAGTACCTACAACTTAAGCCCAAAAACCTTCACATTGTATTTAAAATTAGGTAGGTATTTAAGATAAGTGCACTAAGATGATATTTTGATGTCTTAAGATAGATCGATAAAGACGATTTTTCCCACTGCATTGCGAAACGAACCGGTGCGTTTCTGGAGCAAGGTTAAATAAAATGGCCGCCAAGCAATACGGCGGACGAATGTCATAGACTTTCGCGCCAAATCCTTTCTCATCTGAATTTTAACATATCTTACTTTAATTTCACCTATTACTAAGTAGGTATATGTTTGTTTGAACGGTTCAATGTAATCAAATCTTGCAAATCGGCTTTTACCGAGTTCCATTAATAGTATCGATTTTAAATTTTGCAAGTAATGTTTGATATAAGTAACTAGGTAGATGACAATACAATTATAATGGTTTTTAACAGTATACCTATGAGGTATCGTTAGTTAAGATATTAAAAAACCGGCCAGGTGCGAGTCGGACTCGCGCACGAAGGGTTCCGTACCTATAAAAATATTTATTTTATTCTGTTTTTAGTATTTGTTGTTATAGCGGCAACAGAAATACATCATCTGTGAAAATTTCAGCTGTCAAACTATCACTGTTGTTGAGATACAGCCTGGTGACAGACGGACAGACAGACGGACAGCGGAGTCTTAGTAATAGGGTCCCGTTTTACTCTTTAAGGGGACGTAGGTTCGTGGTCTTCTCTCCCTCTCACTGAGCATAATAGTGAGCGAGATGGAAGTGCGTGTTTGGAAGCGCGGATTTCATGTTTTTTAATTTTAATTTTGTGTGCGTTTTAATAAATAAAAAAGTAATAGCTGATTTCCCTCAAACATGACATTGCCGATTTTTAAAACCAACTTTAATATGTTTAGCTGTTGTGCATAATTTGTTACGATTTTTTGAAGTGTATTTTAGACCTATGTTCGTGATTTTTTTCTATCGAGCGAAAGTCAAAAACTCAGGATTCGAATAGCTGATTTCCCTCGAGAAAAGCCTCAAGATTGCTAATTAAATTTAAGGCAGCCGTATTGTAATCCAAACACGAGCTACGATTTTTTAAAAATCCATTTTTGGAGCTCACGTCGCCTTAAGTACAAAACCCTAAAAAGGCAGCAGGGCAGACCTGGAACAGCATCCAGATCATTTTGGAAATCCATGGACGAGGCATATGTCCAGCAGTGGACGCAAAATAATTATGCTGAAGAAAAGAAGAAGATCGTTAGGTAATTCAGGGTGCAACTAGGATAGCGCTATATGCATATGGAATGTGCACAGACAAAGTGAACAAAAAATATGAGCACGATTTTTTTATTGTTAAAATGCTCACAATATTCTTGAATATTTGGGAACGAACATATATATATACAGGAGCAAATATTCAAAAGAACGCTTCCTTAGAGCGTTTGCAGTAGGTTTCGGAGAAATTTTGATCTAAAGTTATGACCTCCAAGTAATATATCTTGGCACCATGAGATCATGGCACGGCAGTCAATGCAGGTTTTGAGGTAACATCATAGCTCAGTAGTGGAACCGGATTTTGGCCCTAGAAGTTTTGATAATTCTAAAGTCGGAAAAGTTATGCTTATATGGCATACGACTTATTTTCAAGCATATTTGTAATATATGAAGAAAAGTTAGAACGAGGGTTAGATATAAATTAGGTATTTATTTATTTTTATTGATGATTTGTGAATAATGAATTAAAGTGCAAAGTTTAAGCTTCATCGTTTATAATATGTATGACGCTTTACACTGTTAAGTTTTTAGAAAAAAAAACACCCGCGACTACGTCAAACCAGAATTAGCTTATTATTTAGTCGATATTGAATTAGAGTTTTAAAAATCCACAACAATATCTCTAAATTCTTAAGTTTATAGACAAAGCCAAAAGTTTAGAGGAATAAGATAAAAGCTTTAAAATTAATACGCATTTTTTGTCCTGTAAGATCTAATATTGAATTAGAGTCTATAAAATATATATATAATTGAAGTCTGAAGAATGTAGTCTGCTATCACAGATAACGGAGGTTATCTGTGATAGCAGACTACAGAATAGTTAATTTTTTCAGGCAACAAGTTTTCAATTCGTACTTTTGCTACTTACGCAATTTCTTCAGGAGTGCAATTATTAATTTCTTCGACCATTTTAAAAGGAACGTACACTTTTGTCTTCAAAAACACGAATACAATCTTAATAGTTTAGGACTAATAGTTTATCATCTTTCGTTTTTTCATTTTGAACTGTATTTTGGACATTTTGGTGGGAAATTGGAAATGTGACAGCTCTTGTTTATGGTTTGTTTTGTTTTTAATTTGTTTGCACTGGCCATCCGAACCAAACTGAATCCGGACCCGGACCGAATTTGACCTGTTTATTTTTATAAATAATACCAAGAATTTATAAAACATGTAATTTAACACACAATAGATGATGATTTATTATTATTGTAGTAAATAATTCATAATGTACAAATTTTAAATCGTAAATAAATACTTTTATTTCGAAATATTTGTTTATGAAGTTGGCATCATGGCAATATAGCGGCCGATTAAAAAAAAGGTTAAACAGTGCTTTTATGAAAAATGTATGAACCAAAAAAGTACGCTAAATAGTGCGTTTTTGGGCCAGAGCATAGAGTTTTTCCACGACTTATTAGGGGTGTCATTATATTTGAGCTACAGCCTATATAAATGACAGATAACGGTACAGGAGTAGAAAAAATATATTTTATTGCAATTTATGGCTTGCGGTAGTTGCAGTAAACGAAACAGTTGATAATGCAGCCAAAGGCCCTGATAATTGTACTCGCAGTAGTAATTTTTGAGATTTTCACTTTTCTGCAAAAATGACATCACAAGCCTAAAAAAAAAATCAGGTCTTTTTTTATATTTCAAACATGTTTCTTATCTAACCAAAAACGCAGTACTTTCACAAAAATATTACTTATGCTAACAAGATCTACAACATTCAGCATGTGCTAGAAGGTTGTTAAGTACTTGCTACGTTTACTGCAGATTCATTAGGCATATAACTTTTTTGCAACGAATACTAACTAAAGCCAAACGCAGTATTCAAAATTACTGCGTTTGAGTTTAGCGAGAAAACCAAAGAGCTACTCTTGCCACGCTAAAAGTACTTAAACGCAGTACTTATTCCACAGTGCTGCGCTTAAGAGTATCGAGAGGTATTCGAGAGTAACATAAAGTTACGCATGCACCAAAGCCACACGGTAGGTACAGTGCAGCATTTCGTGCTAGCAAATCAGAGTGAAATATTCGCACTTGATTTGGTTACACCTTGTATAATTCAAAAGAGTGATTGATGGCTTGATGAGTGGAAGTGTTTTATATTAATAGACTCTAATAAAAAAATGTTCCTGAAACACATTTTATAGACTATTAAAAATAATAATTTGATACGCTGATAAGAAAAATATTATTTTTTTCTAGTACCTACCTAAACTCAATTTTATTTCGTCACTTCAATATTTGTCTGAAGTTAAATCTTACCAACACTTATTTATTACTACATAGGTACGAAAATAGAGCATGATTGCGAACTAGAAACGCAGTATTTAACACGTGCTAGGTGATTTTGCAGTAATAAACACAAATACTGCATTAAGCCTTAGTGATACTGTAATACCTGCAAACCCAGATCATCATATCAGCCGAAAGACGTCCACTGCTGGACATAGGCCTAACTGCAAACCCATATAGTTGATGAAAATGCAGTACTGCGTATTTTATCTAAATAAGGCAGTAAAGTAAAAAATATTTCAATCTAAAGATTTATTTTTTTTACAATTTTTCAGTACACTTCAAAATTTGTATAACATAGATTTGTTGTATAGATACCAAAAAATATGTTTACCGCGTTTATCTCGAAACCACCATTTTGCAAGTACTGCGTTTGCAATAAGAAGGGCAGATTTGTTAGCGTACAAAGTCGTAAATGCCAACACAATGGCATCTGTAGTCTGTAGTAGACGAAAGATTGATTTTTTTGTGGAAAGATAACTTAAACAAAAATCGCCGTTATCGCCGCAACAAGGCGGCCGAACTTTAGCGTTATATACAGGTTGTATTATTCAAACGAGGCAGTGAGGGAAAATCCGAAACTATAAGAGATACGAAAAGTCACGAGACTTATCCAGTTTATGGTAAACTATGAAAATAAACAGTCATAAATTCTGGAAATACATAAAATCCAGTTCAGGAATTTCCGATATTCTGAGTGTACCAATTCCGGAATTGTAATATCGGAAACATTGCCCGAGATTCCGGAATTTCGAAAGTCCGGAATTGTAAGGGAAAATTGTTGCTAAGGAACCCTGTATCTACAATCACAGGAAAATGCCTAATTTCATAGTTTGATGTACGAAAATGGATTTCCCCATACTAAACTCCTTAGTAACTATAGGGAGAATATCTGTGGCGTCTGAAACTAGACAAAATTGGTAAATTCGTGGTTTTTTTTAATTTATTTTCATTATTTACACCAATCTTTTCAAAGCTGTAAAAAAAATATAATTCCCATACTTACTCATTGTAGGTAGGTAGGGTCAACTGTCCAACATTGAAACTTTGGTGCACAGTGAAACACCTCAATATTTCCAAAACCTGATGTTGCTAGATAGACGACCGCTTTAGCCTAGTTGGTAGTGACCCTGCCTACGAAGCAAGAGGTCCTGGGTTCGAATCCCGGTAAGGGCATTTATTTGTGTGATGAGCTCGAATATTTGTTTCTGAGTCATGGATGTTTTCTATGTATTTAAGTATTTATTTCTCTATATAAATATCCATATCGTCGTCTAGTACCCATAGTACAAGCTTTGCTTAGTTTGGGACTAGGTTGATTTGTGTAAGATTGTCCGCAAATATTATATATATTATATATATAGTCCTGTATAGCACATTAGGACGACCTGACGAAACCCTTGTTACACGCTCTATATGTGGACGCGAAATGTGGAAGGAAAAGTCACAACAAACAATTTTCTAAATTTGACGCAAAAATTAAAAAATATAATAATATTTGTTTTATTTTTTGACAAAATATAGAATTTGATTTCATATTTTTTTAATATCCCATTGCCTTCTGTACATCCCAAAACGTCTATGGAAGTGTATGTTGATAAAAATGCTTCACTTTTTGTGGCATTTTTCATTGATAATCAAAAAAAAACCTTGTTTGTTCACAATGACACAGCAAATAATGAAACAATGTGTGTGCAACAATGACACAGCGATGTAAAACATTTTATAAAATTAATTTATATAAAATGACCCATTAATAACAACTATGTAAAACTCGATTAAATGCAAACAAATGTCGATACTAATAACACTTTTTCAGTGTAGATTAATACTGTTTCATTGTAGAAATTCAGGTGTTTCATTGAATACATGTATAAGGACGCACTGAAACAAAACTCATTTTTCTTATAAATTATTTTTATACAGTAACTGTAATAGTAACGTATATTTTTTTAATAAGACGTAATAACTAATTAAATTGCCTATCTTAGTGCAAAATATCAGACACGTAACTTTAAAAACGTCGGAGATAGGATGTTTTGAAATTTTGGTGTTTCATTGATGGACAAGTTACCCTACACTGTTTGTGCGGGGAGATCCATTTCCGTACATTAAACTATGAAATTCAGCATCTTCCTGGGATTGTAGATACAGGGTGCCTTAGCACCAATTCTTCCTTACATTACATTATTACTTTACGCAAAATAACGCACTCTGATTTTTAGACAGATTTGACCGGGTTCGATTCCCGGCTGTGTATGAGGCTTTTTTGAAAATCTTTGAATGCAGTTTTGATTCTTTCTAAAATCGGTCTCGTAACTCCTTAGAGCAAATTTCCGTATATCTTATAGTTTCGGATATTCCCTCACTGCCCCGTTTGAATAATATACCCTGTATTATATAATATGCATGTCTACCCACTATGATTTTTGTACAATTGTTAACACTGTATGCTTGGATTTAGTATTAACTTATAACTTTTCTCATGTAAGTGAATTATGTTGATTCTTTATAAAAAGTAAAGTTCTTTAAGCATAAAATGTAAATACATGTACATTTTCATTTCAAAAACTTACTATTTAGTCGCAAGAGAATAAAAAAAAATTTAAAGAAATAAATCATTCAATCAGTATTTGTTTAGTCATAAAAATATCTAGGCGACTCTACTACCTTCTGTGTGAAATCTGCCACCACTTGTCCGTACCCTAGTTATTATGTTTATACCTACATTTACAAATATGAATGATTTGCAAATGTTGCAATTATAATTTTGTTGTAAAAAGTTGTATTTTCGTTATTTGTTACCATTGTGTAAGCCACCAATACTTACTTTAACATAAAACTATAAGTAAAAACCTACTTTATAATGGACTTAACGCCGACGAAACCGCGGGCAATTCCTAGTATAGTTATAAATAAGGGTAAGTTTCGTCTTTGTATTTCCATTAGCGTACTTAAAACAAAATAACAATTTTCCATTGATATTAGTTTAAAACATGCTTTGCGGTTTTTTTTATGGATGAGTTAAGGGCACCCCGCTGCCCCGCCACCGCTGATCGCTGCCTGGTGCCACAGCGCCACAGCGCGCAGCACGGCGCGCGCATACAATACAGCGCGTTTGAAACGTAGTAATATAGGCACGGAATGCTTACCTATACATATCAGTATTTAGTGTCGCCGTGATTCTATATTTCTAAACTTTTGTTTGGTAACTGAGATCATTGTCAAGACCGTTTATTATTAACTCTACAAACTCTAATTCAATATTGGTTATACTGCTTAACCAGAAATAAATATCTACACAAGCCAATTGTCTACACATCTAACTTTTTTCCAGTATATTAAGTGGATCGATTACATCATAATTTTACAATATCAGCTACTCTAATTCTTTATTTGCAAAATGATTTGCATTTTTTTGTTCACCAAAATGCAGATGTTCCAGACTTCTAAAAACAGATTATTTTAAAGAAACTAAAGTGTTATTGGATATGTTACAGTTTTTTGTAACTCTAATTCTATATTTACATAGTTCTTGGCTAAAAATAAAATATTTCAATATAACCGAAAGCCGAACCTAAAAACTTCTAACTTTTTGTATAAGTATTATTTAACATGCCTCCAATGACATATCAAAAAAGAAAAAACTTTAATGTTATCAAAACCCATTTTTGTTCAGCCGCTGGTCTATCATGTAATGAGTCATAATAGTTCTTGCATTTTTGTTTTCAAAAGATATTTTTGTGATTTTTTAATATTTATTAAATTTTTTAGTGTTTTTAAAATAAAAACTTTACTCATAGCACTCCAGAAGAGTAAAAAGATACAAGTAAACTTATTTTAGAGTTTTTTTTTTGTAAAACCACTTGTAAATAATTGTTCACAAGCTTAATAATCTACAGTTTATTTTTTTGCTCCTGTTACAGAGCCCACCCTGTATATATGAATTCGTCTGTACTGTTAAATACGTTTCATATTTAAAGCAAGTTTTTGTAATAAGACGTTACAAAAAATTTCATCTTTGATCATTTTTCCACGTGAATTAACTTAATTGTCCAAATTTTCGCGGCATTACAAAACGTTATCTAGGTCAATATAAAACGCGAAATACTATTGCGCTGATCAATTAGTGAAATGAAACAAAAGATTTGCAGGTTTTTTTCTGTGACTAATGATTCGTTGTGTAACTGCAAGGCCGTTCGATCGGACCTGGAGGTACATTTATTTCGCCGCTTCTGATCCCAATCAGATTTCAGTGTGCTTAACGCGAAAGCTTGCACATGCAATGCATATTGAAATGCGATCGGGATAGGAAAGAGTTTTACCAAATTGAGGCGCTACCTTATCTCACTAGGAGAAAATACTCTTTCTTCATTGATATCTTATTAAATTACGTTGGTTTAAAACTGAGGTACCTAACGGAAGTAGAACATGAGTTACTACAAAACTAAACTCGTATACAATCAAGCGAGTGGTAAACGTTCAGTAATTATCAATATGATTTTTATCTACGCACATATCATTAGTGCTATAAATGCGTTCAGAAACTGTCGGTTTGGCGCGCGGCCAACTAGATTTGCTTAAACCAATCAGATCACACCTAGGGATGTGATCTGATAAGTTCAGGTACTGTAAGTCGATACATAGGTATTATATACAGGGTAGAAAGTTAAAACGGGGCAGTAAGGGCAGCTACTAGATCCCTTGCCGCCACGCAAAAATGGCAATAGGATTTAATTCTTAACTTTTTAAGTGATGACAATCTACATTCACAGATTTTTGAAAAAAAGTACAGTCAGCGAGAAAATCATCACTTTTGGCGAATTTTTTTTTTAATGCTATTCGATCCCATTCCTATTAAGGATCAAAATACTCTGTGTTACCGACTAAGGTTTGACAACTAGAACGCCCAGAAATCAAAGAAAACTTTTTCCATATAGTCAGTATGGGAATCCCAAAGTGTCCTTTAGTTCAAATTGTATGGAGCTGGAGATAACTTCATTCAGATTAGAAAGAAGAGAATTCATTCCTCAGTTTTCTTTGATTACTGGGCGTTCTAGTAGTCAAACCTTAGTCGGTCCCAAATAGTATTTTGATCCTTAATAATGGGATCGAATGGCATTAAAAAAAATTGCACTTTGGGATTCCCATACTAACTGTATGGAAAAAGTTTTCTTTGATTTCTGGGCGTTCTAGTTGTCAAACCTTAGTCGGTCCCAAAAAGTATTTTGATCCTTAATAGCAATGGGATCGAATGGCATTAAAAAAATCGCCAAAAGTGATGATTTTCTCGCTGACTGTACTTTTTTCAAAAATCTGTGAATGTAGATTGTCATCACTTAAAAAGTTAGGAATGAAATCCTAATGCCATTTTTGCGTGGCGGCAAGGGATCTAGTAGCTGCCCTTACTGCCCCGTTTTAACTTTCCACCCTGTATATTCAATGCAAGACATTCAGAACGATTGTAACAAAGGTTGATTGAAAGGCATCCGTCTGTCTGTTACCTTTTCAGGCTTTTCACGCTTTACCGCTGAGGTAATTCAGACGAAATTGGTCAGATACATACGTACCTGTCTAGCCGGAACAAAACGCCTTGTATACTTTTATCCTGAACAACGTCCTCGAAGGAGGCTAAGTCGGGGGCGGAAGTTTGTATGGGAGCCGGACGATGTCATGGACAAAAGCTAGCTTATTTAAATCCATATGTACTAGTTAGGTAGCTACAGCAAGATAACGAGACAGACAGACGGCGCGCGCGCCGCCGTGCGTTCGAAAACCCAATGCTTTGTAATGAATGCTTCGCCATATCACGAACTCGCTCCACTGTTACAACGAAATGGTATTTTGTTTAGTTGCACAATGCTTATATGAAAAGGAAACAATTATTTTAGAACACTGTTGATATAAAGAACACGAGAATTTAAAATGGAATTTTAATTGCTTGCTATATGGTGCCACTGTCAGAATTAAGATGATCTAACTAATTGATTAGTTACTTGACGATATATGGGAATTGACGGGTTGCTTCTGGAAAAGTTATTCAGTTACTAGTGACTCTATGAGCTGTAAAACTGGCGAGCACGTCTTTAAAAAAAAAACATAAAACTGAAACTACAAACTCACAAAATTTCACGAGAGTCGGTTGAGAAATGCGACCTGTAGAGGAGAACAGCTGGACAGACGGTCATACGAAAGAATTTTGGCCCAAGCTGAAAAAGAGAACTTCGTTCGCTTCGCTCCCTCGTTCAATTATGTTTTTAGGGTTCCGTAGCCAAATGGCAAAAAACGGAACCCTTATAGATTCGTCATGTCTGTCCGTGTGTCTGTCTGTCTGTCTGTCTGTCTGTATGTCCGTCCGTATGTCACAGCCACTTTTTTCCGAAACTATAAGAGCTATACTGTTGAAACTTAGTAAGTAGATGTATTCTGCAAACCGCATTAAGATTTTCACACAAAAATCGAAAAAAAACATTTAAGTTTTAGGGTATACTCAGAACTGAAACTAATTGAACTGAAATTTTTTTATCTATGGATAGGTCTTCAAAAATAATCTTGAGGTTTCTAATATAATTTTTTTCTAAACTGAATAGTTTGCGCGAGAGACACTTCCAAAGTGGTAAAATGTGTCCCCCCCCTGTAACTTCTAAAATAAGAAAATGATAAAACTAAAAAAAATATATGATGTACATTACCATGTAAACTTCCACCGAAAATTGGTTTGAACGAGATCTAGTAAGTAGTTTTTTTTAATACGTCATAAATCGTAAACCGCAATTTATTTCACGGAACCCTTCATGTGCGAGTCCGACTCGCACTTGACCGCTTTTTTTATATATAATGACGGTGGCAAACAAGCTTACGGCCTGCCTGATGTTAAGCTGGTACCGTAGCCTATATACACTTGTGACTCTAGAAGAATCACAAGCGCGTTGCCGACCCTTTATTCACTTGAGGATTCGCTGTGTTGGCAGATAGATACATGCAGGTCCCTTACTCCCAACACAGCGCATCCTAGGGAGCTCTGGCGACCTTACTCACCACATGCTTCATATCATGTACTTTTCAAACGATTTAGAATGTTGATAACGCGCAAGGAAATATGACTACGTACGTAGGGAAGCGATATACTTCCCATACGCTCGAATACATTACACTCCCTGAGTAAAAGTGGGAAAAAACATTAGACAATAATCATGGACAATTAAATTGGGGTACCTACACTACATAATTTCGAAGAGTACTTAACTTGTCCCAAAGCATATTTTTGCCGAATTTTATAATTCCGAAAACCATGTTCCGCTATAGGATTTTTTTATTTCTCAGGATATATTACTAACATAACCTATTTATAATACTCCAACCAATAAATCACGTGCGTCCAAATTTTCGTTTAGCGGAGAAGGGCGTTCGTAATTTTGAAATTTCGGAATAATTATGGTTTTGGACAAATGACGCGCGTCCTCGTGGATTGGAAGAGCTATAAAATAAATACAATATATCATCATCATCATCATATCAGCCGAAAGACGTCCACTGCTGGACATAGGCTTCCCCCAAGGAGTGCCAAAGTGACCGGTCCTGCGCCACTCGCATCCAGCGGACTCCCGCGACCTTTCCCAGGTCAACAGTCCACCTTGTGGGGGGCCTACCCACGCCGCGCCTTCCGGTACGTGGTCGCCATTCGAGAACCTTTCCGCCCCAACGGCCATCGGTTCTACGTGCAATGTGGCGCCTACTGCCACTTAAGTTTAGTCTATGTAGCGACAGTGTATTTCGAAACTTCTAGCATCTTAAAAACCACCATGTGCTCAATTAATAATATAAATATTACATAGACCAAACACTGGCAGCCTTGCGTGGCGTCGCTCCGTGGCCACAAACAGACAGATAAGTAAACCAAACGAACGCAGGGTCAGCTAGGTACTTGTACTGCATTTTGCTTGCACTGTACTGTCAACAGCAAAAAAACGAAGAAAATCGTGAATCACGGGGAGAAACACCAATGAAGACAAAAATGGTTGTTGTCAGTTGTGAATATGTACGAGTAGGGAATGAAGCTACGTAAAATTATTCCGTTTACTGCTTATTGTGTTGAAAAAGATACGGTTGTAGATTATAGTTATGGAGCACTTTCGTTTCTATTTCTTCTGCTAACTATTTATATAGTACTTATATAGTCGTAGGAGTAATTGATAGGCGCGAAGGGACAATAATATCGGGCAATACTATTAAGAATCATTTCGACGACCTCTGTTGAAGTCGAACTACATATTAGACCAGAAAGAGGATATTTATCATCATCTCGACGGGTTAGCGATAGAAAGATCGCAGCTCACTTCTGGATAAGACTATCTCACGACCGGGACTAGTGCTGTTTTTACTTAGGAGGGATATGCTTATAGGCAATTACAAGCTGAAGATATGAAGATGCCGATTCATTTCTCAATTTCTATTAGACAGCCGAGTCGTGACTACGGTTTCTTTGCATTGCCATTGATACACTGATGCAGATATTCAGCAGCGCAGCGTTTAAGCCGCCCTGCTAGCTCATAAGTCTCATAACAGAGCTGACAGGCTGGTCACGTATCAAGACTGATGTAAACCCATCATCATTCGCTTGTCCTTATCCCATTTACTTGGGGCCGGGACAGAGGTTTTTTCATCCATACCTCTCTATCGCCCGTCAACTCGTCACAAACTTCCTTCCTATTCATGTCGTCTGTCACGCAGTCCATCCACCATATTCTTGGTCAACTTCTTCTCCTACAACCCTCGACATTATTATTTAATATCCTTACGGTGTAAACCTCAGAGCATAGAATACTAGAGAGAGAACAAGCCGCCGGCGGCCGCGTCGCAGTTGTTAGCGCATTGGGCATACTCTGCCTCTAGTTCACCGTCCGTTGTTACCGAGTGTGAACGCGTGCTGATCGTAGAGAATATTACGTTTCTTCCCAAAATGCCTGATATGATGTGCGTGTATTGTCCAATAAGAGCGTAGGTATACAAGTGTGTGTGCTTTAGATGTGTGCGTGCGTTGTCTTGTCAATTACTTGTGCTTTGTGTGGGTTAATGAACTTGCGACAGGCGTAACTCAATACAAATCGGCCAGCATGTCCGATCTCCTTATATTCATGCATCTATGGTGTAAACCCATACGTTGAACAAACGTTTTTGCAATCGGTTAAAACATAGCGAAATACAAGTTGCTATAGTTTGATATCGCAACGGAAACAGACGGTAATAAAACAATCTGATTGAAGGCTAACCGTCCAGTCCTAGGGCAGTAAGTTTGAGGTTTACGCAACATTTCTAGTCCAAACAGTCGATGATAGCTATGATATGGTTGAGGAAATTGAAGAGTGCCTGCGTAACCAGTGATCAACATCATTCCATGTATAGTCGATGTCAAAGAAATCTATCTACCACCACCTTTTTTTTTTTTTTTTTTTTTTTTTTTTTGAAGAGCTTAGTCGTTAAACGAGAATGTTGCTCCATACGTCCGCTAGTGAAGATACAGCTATCTAATGCACAATTTGTAGGTCTTATAAAATGATTTCGCTTGCGCTGACTCAGGATCAGCCAGTGCCGCGTTACAAAATCCGGTGTGGTAGGTAGTGCGATGGGACTCCCCCCGTACACATACCATTAAGATGTGGTATACGTCCTCTATTACCCACCACCACCTTATTCCATTGTAATACGTCAAAAAAATATGTATCTAAGTATACCAACATATCTTTGACATATCGAAAATTGAGTAAGGCGAGTGCGTTTAGGCCCTTGACTGTAACGTTAATTGTTACGTAAATACGTTAATAGGAATGACTTCCAATAGCTAATAATGCCTCATTATGCATTACTCTCGTGTTGCTAATAGTAAGCTCTATCTTTACCAATCGAAACATCGAAGATGGGAAGTCATTTTGCAAGAACTATCTGACTAGGATGATGTAGACTCGATGAAGTGGAATGGCAGGTGTTTACACTTTTCAAATATTTTGTAAATAACGTAAACTAATTTAAAGTTCATTAACGCTCTTGCGACAATAATAATTTAAGGTAGTCACGATTTCCTTTGAAGCATAATCCGGGTTGTATTTGACGCTTCACAAAAAAAAACAACTCGAAAAGGCAACTGCTCTTTTGTCAAATGATGTTTAATCCGTACCTATACAATGTAGGTACCTAAAAGATTGAAACAAGGAAATTGTATTTCTCTAGCTTTATTTAGCTAAAATCTGAGACAGTGAAGGCTACCCATAAGCCGGGGGCAGCGTATAAACAAGATTAGACTTGCGCAAGAGTTTCTGCAACAATTGATGCTAACTATGATTTATCGACAGTAGGAAACGGACTGGGAAAGTGGTTGTGCAACAGATTAAAGGCGGCATTTAATAAATTAGAGCTAGCTAAATTGTGATATAAATAGGTTTGTATATGGTTGAACGCTTCAGGCGATACCGATGTATACCTACTTCAGATTATTTCAGTTGGCCGCATCAAAGTAGCTCATTCAAAAGCAACTTTACCGTCCAAGGTCAAATTCCAATTCTAATTACAGTTTTATAAAAATTCGAGCACATTAAATAATCGCAACCATAACTCTCCTTTCAAGTCTACCTTTCTAAATTCATCGGCAACGCCGTATATATTGTAATAGAAATTAAACATTCAAAACATCCCCGGCACATTAAATACAGACGAGATACATAGTCTATATCTACCTACTTACGGCCGTCAATCCCTAGTTTCCTGGCCTCCGTAGCAATAGATTAGTGCAGAGGATTATGGACCTCTCGTCTCATAGCACCCGAAACGTAATTCGCAGCCTTAAGGAACATACAATTTCAATTTATTCAACATCATCAGTCATGCGCATTACAAGGGATGTTAGTTAATACAGGTGGTAGGTACATACATGACACATACCGTCAATATGTAATTGCATGTTTGACAAAAACTCGACATCGATAACTACTAGAAACAGTGTTGTCTTTGACACATTCAAAGTAATACAAAGTTAACAAGCATACGATCTATGTTATCCGTTCCGCATTCACACACTAATGTTTCAACTCCGATCTCTACGTGCAAGCTTTCTACAAACCACGACCTTGCCCAACGAGTTACTATTACTACACTCTTATCAACGGAGGCACTATCGACCATTACTACACTCCAATGTACACTTTCAAACTGAAACAATAAGGTTCAGTTTTCATTATTTGAAACTTGCAATGAACTTAGGTGTTTACTAGACTATGCACAAGCTAACTACTAAATACACGGGATTATCAGTCTTAACCTGAAGCGGGTTAGGTTAATTTCAGATTGTTACGAAAGATTGTAGTTATATCGCCAGTGATTTATCTCCACTTTTCACAATATATGTGAAGAATAATTGTGTAAGTAGTCATAACTTATCAATCTGCGTTTTTATGAATAGTTATCAAAGTTTGCATTAATCCTTAATAAAAAACCTGTCCAGAATGATATAAAACGCCTCGTTAATAAAAATGCCACTTCTTGTCATTTAACGGCAAGGTTGCTGACGGCAATAGATAATACATTTGTACCTAACCTAACTTTTCTAATATACATACTTATACTGACAAATTACTTAATTACATCACCGAGATAATACTGATACCCGAAACTCAATACCCGATGTAATAACACCGTAATAAACAATCGCCGACATGTAATACTCAACAATACGATTCACTCGTAACGGCTTTTTAGATTTTTTATTTTATCGAAAGCGAATCTATTGTTGGGATACAACAATAACGCGGAAATATATCGATTTGTCGAACAAGGTATTCTTTACGATATACTCATTTAGGAATAACATCGTTATTAGTCTGGACAAGCGGAAACAGCCGAGCTATTTTTAAAACCATTGTTTTTGCGAATACGTTCCTTATCTTTGAGGAAATAGAATCGGCGAAAAACAATAGATAAGTCAAGGTGATCAAAAAAGTGTGTGTCCTAGAGCTAGAAATTAATTAATGTCATACTGATAGGTATTTTTTACAAGCTTTAAGTATATTTACTTGCACTGACTTATATAAGTATGTACGTTGTCTTGTACTGTCACTAAGCTTACATAATGATGGCAAATTTCAGCTCACTCGGATAACGACTACTGGCTGAAAAAATGATTTGCAGTTTTTGAAGGACAAGTTTACATAAAAACAGTGCAAGCTTGTAAAAAGGGCCGTGAACTTGATCATTCAGTGATGTACATTCGAACCAACTGAATCATGACCCACCATAGCGCCTTGTTACAATTAACGAACATATGCACGATCATATGACGTTAATATGTCAGTTAATTGTAACAAGGTTCCATGCTGGGTCAGGATTAAAATTTGTCGATAGTACATTCCGTACAAAGACAGGACAATGAATGTGTTTGAGGATCTTTATATAGGATCCTAAACTGTATATAGAAACAGACAAACCGGTAAACATACAACACGTATGCGGCTGAAACGAATGTAATTTAGTATAGATTTAATCTAAGCGTCAGTTATGTATACGTGTTACATAAGTTTGATATATAAAAGTCGAATTAGTTATTGCATTGTATAAGAAACTCTAATACAATAATTGCTAAAGATAATTTCTCTATAGCAAGGAAGTGACTTTCGTTACGATTATCATATAATAACATCTTTAATATTATAAAGTGTTATGTAATAAGGCTTCATTACTACCTACTAAGAAAATAATGAATGGTAAAGGTGATAGTAACAATTTGAAGCGTAGGCATATAATAATATTAATATTATGCACGTGTTCAGCGCAATGTCAACAGGGCTGTCACAAATTAATTGTAACCGTAACGTTATGTAAACACTGTCAAAATGTTACCATGAACGTGAATTAATATACATACATTAAATCATGAATGTATTTTTCCGACTTTATAAAAACGAGGAGGTTCTCAATTCGTCGGAATCTTTTTTTTTTATGTATGTTGTCTGATTTCGTCGCTTTCGTTAAACTACTGGCATAGGCCAAATCTTGGGATTAGGTGTCAAAGTGGACCCCGGGCTCCTTTAGGGGCACATCCGGGAATAAACGCTAGGAGGATGGACGATGGATGCAGGTATGCTCTCCGATTACTCGATGACGTAAGGATCTTTTTTCTTATTCTTCCCAGGTAGTCACCAGGTCAGGATCTGAAGATGGGATACTGGAGAAATCGAGGGAAGTCTTTAAATTTTGTAGGGACACTTGAAGCGGAGTACTACTGAACTTTGCTTTTTAAAGTAAATTATGAACAGCTAGTACGAGTAGGCCTTTCTAGTCGACAGGGTGATAAGATAATAAATATGTAGATATTTATCTCAGGATTTTATTGAACTTTCAATGTTCTGTTTGAGTGTGCAATGTTATTTGGCCATTTTTAATTTGGAATCCAGATTGAACCAACTTCCTGTAATCTAATTGAGTTTTACACTCTTACCTATGTAAATCCAATGACAATGCAATATTATGGTATCACCAAGTTGGTTTAATGATGAACACTGAAGGTAAATCCTAAACTACGCACGATAGGTATATAGATGCATCGTAATATTAATATTATGCGCTTTTAGAATCCACCTAAAAAATTACAGCCTGCAATGAGAGCTAGTCAGATATTGTTTTTTTGAGAAAAACTTATCAGCATATCAGGATTAGGTAAACAACTAAACACCCCTTTATAGTGCCCAAATTCGATGATATTTTGTTTTTGTAGGATTGTCAATCGCTATTACAAATTATTCTATTCTTCGCCGCCTATTCCATACGCTCCATTTGATTGACATATTGAACTGTAATCAATTTTGTATTGCATATATTAAAGCCAGATGATGTATTTCTGTTGCCGCTATAACAACAAATACTAAAAAACCGGCCAGTTTTTTTAATTTAAACAACTGTATCGACAAAAAATTGCTATGTAATTATTGAACCTGTTCTACTTATGTAGTTTTTGACCTGTACAGGAGAACAGCCTCAATTTCGGCCCAAGCTGAAGCGGAGAACATCGTTCGCTTCGCTCTCTCGTTCAAAAAATAGTTATTAAGGCGCTGTCAACACCAAAAACGCGCACACTGTCTATTTGTATCGGAGTAAGCGAGAGCGAGTGTTACTTAAGCGGCCAGGTTTTAGACGAAAATAATGAATAAATATTGAAATAAAAAAAAGTGTGGATTATTTGTGAAATATGGCTCGTCTACGGTTTAGGTATGAATATGTGGACTTCGTGTTTTTAATTGCAGACCCATACGTCAAAAACATAAGGACATAGAACAGTTTAAGATGATTTTAAGACCAATCTTTGCGATTATTTTCTATCGAGCCGATTTCATCCAATTATGTTTCGAGTCCGTCTACGGTCTTGGAAATATGATGAATATTAACTTATATTTTTTTTGATGTGCTAGAACAAATAGTTTTTCTTATACAACTGCTCAAATAATATCAATTTCAACAAATTTGGTCTTGTCAGCCTCTTAACCGAATAATGAAGACCCTGACATCAGTACAAGTATGAAACTCCAGTCGGAAGTACCAACCCTATTAATCACGCTCACATTTGGGGCTGTCAAAGCGTTATATAACACTAAGTAGACCAGTCGAGCGAGGACGCAGGACAATGCATTACGACGGATAGACCGACAGACGGACAGACAATGCCGGTGCTTCCGGTTATTAATTGATTATCGGATTTGAGTTTTGTAAAGATTAACTGATGATGTAATATTGATATATGATGGTCATAATATTGCAAATATGAAAGTAGGTAGTTTGGTATTTCAGTCTCTGCCTGGTATTTTGTATAGAGACAGTTTGAGATTCTGAAAAGTATATAGGATACTTTAGTTCGAAAATGGCCAAGGAAGTTTGTAAAGGAAGACAATTACTGAATTCTACGTTCTACCCTTAAGCTCATAAACTCATGTTAAAACAGTACATATATCCTTACCCCCTGGGACTTTGGTCCTAGCGACCTGCGACCAGCGTTTTATCTGTTCATTGCGCGTCGTCCCAACTAACCACAGTGCGTTGCGCGTCTCGACCGCGCAATGAACAGATAAAACGCTGGTCGCAGGTCGCTTAAGACCAAAGTCGTCCAAGGCGTTGATTTATGTATGTTTTAATACCCTGTTGCTTTAAGACATGTCATAAGTACTTTCAACGTTACTTACACTGAGTTACAATGACAAGGTAACATTGTACTGCAAAAGATATCAGGAGAAAGGTCCGGCTACTGACCGGCGTCAAGGTTTTCAACTTTTGCAGACATTAAACAATACAACAATGAATTGTTACCACCTCCTATATGCTCGTAAAATGTTAACAAATTTAAACTTTGTCTTAACGAAATAAGGTTTGCTTTTGGAAGTCGTGCAGGTTCTGTATAAGGGCTTGGAGAAGTAATATGATTACCAATACGGATGTTATGATCTGGTTCGTGACTGCGAAATGTCAATTTAATTATTGGCTTAAGAAACTGCACTACAATGACTGTTTACATGTTTTTTTTTGCATTTGTGTTATAGGCCTCCTTCGTCCCTTCTTTAGCCGATCGATATGTCTGTGACCTGGGCACTTACGGATTTTTTCTATCGTGGCTTGGTCGGCCAAGTTTGTCTCAAATACCCTATAAAATTAAGTGCAGCAGGGTTGCGCTTACCGAGTTATACATCTACAAGGGCTAGGGCTCTCTTGGTCTGGATCTAATCTGAACTAATAAATAACGATCATAATCATATCACTTAACTTATAAGTCTTATAACTGGAGATTTTTGTTGTCTCTCGTCTTTAGTTTTTTTACCGGATACAGCCCGTGAACATTTAAAATAGGATTCTGATTTAAATTTCTCTCGCATTTGCTCTTACAACTCCTTATGCCAAAATAAACGATTACACATGAAGGGTAATCACGTAACGTTCCGAACGCGCGACGTTACAATTTAACTGTCAATTTTCCATATAAAAAGTGACATTTAGACCTACCCGACGTTCGTACAATGCGTTACGTGATCGACCTGGTGAACCCGAATACTGTTCTAAGAGCTTACTGACTGTACTTATATAATACTAGCTTCTACCCGCGACTCCGTTCGCGTCGGACTCGTTTATATCGTATAGCTCGATACAAACTTTCAGCCCCTATTATTTTTTTTGGTATTCTGATTAATTTTGTAGCTCAAAATAAGAGTTTTCTCCATATACTTAAACTTTGCACCCATATTTAATCTCCATACAAACTTTCAACCCATTTTTATCCCCTTGAGGGTGGAATTTTCAAAAATCCCTTCTTATTGGGTACTTACGTTATATAAACTACCTATTGTGAAAAACTCAGCCTTCTAAGTTTAACGGTTTGGGCTGGGCGTTGATTTAAGTGAGTGAGTGAGTTAGTCAGGACTTTTACGTTTATATACATACAGAAGATTTTACTTATAATGTATCTTTCTTTTCAGATTCACGAGCACATGACACAAGACGAGCTACGTCATGTTTTCCACGTCGAAGACCACAGCAGCGTACCCCAGTACCACCCTGTACACCTCACCCACCACCTCACCCGGCGGTACATCCCACCGACCAACTCCAACACCTTCGGCACCAACCCCGGAAAAGTGCCTCACGAGAAACACCACCACTACAAAACAGAGACCAGTCCTCCGTCGTTACTGAACGATGAAATGTTCAAAGTGGCTGAATTAAGAGATGTGATAGATGATTTGAACAGCACAGTTAGTGTAGACTTTGATGTGAGTAAATCTAGTGAGAGTGAAGTGATTAGTGATAGTGATGTGCACAAGATCGAGCTGGAGGCTTTTGGGAAGCCTTTGAAGTTGGTGCTTAAGAAGCAGGAGGGGTTGGTGAAGAAAGATGGGTTGAAGGTGTTTCGCGCGGTGACGAATGAGACGCAACCGCACGGAGTAGACTATGAAGAGCTGTCGTCGGTGAGTTTATTAGATCTGACTTAGATTCTATCAGTTTAGAGCGAGCATCCACCAGGGTTGTGCCGAGCTGTGTTTCAATTCCAATGACATCTAGCTTTCAAGCATGCGAGGAGTCATATATATGGAAACACAGCTTAGCACATGTGTGTTGGATACCTTTTCACTAGGTTATTTCGGGGTGATCAGGTATGAGAAAAAGTGAAGAAAATGGTTATGCTGAACATCTTTTCCCATACATAGCAAGAAATACAGCTATTCCATATTTAACTATCAGTTAAATCTTAATTACTCGTAGCTTCTATTATATTGCGATTTCGTGGTTGGTCCCATTAGAATCAATATATAGGAATATAATGCAATTAAGTGTACTTGGAAATATATTTCAAGTCGTATATAATGTAATGTAAAAAGGCTATCTAGCTATGCCTGTTTACATCATTAGACTTATAGGAACAGAAAACTGTGCCGATCCAGCCGAGAACTACTTAATTGTTTCCGACAACAACCACTTTCTACCAATAGGGACCGGTCCGCTTATAACATTTATTGAGATTTTATGTACCGAGGAACTAATTAGGTCTTAGATAAGACTAGGTTAGCGGTAGGAAATAGTTTACAAGGTAAATTGTATAACAAATTCCCCAATATCTTTGTGAGATCAAGTTATTCCAATATTAGTGAATTGATTTTCATAAATAGCAGAGCCTTGGTTTATATCTATCATATCTATATTTAAATTTGTCATGCGCGCTTGTCCTAGTGTGGTACGAGTGTGCGAAAAACACACATCGAAATGGGGAACACAAAATTCCGAAGATTTGTTTATCCAAAGGCATTATTATTCCGAAAACCATTTTCATCTCAACAAATCTAATCAATTAGTTGTTTCGATTCCCTAGTATGTTTAGGCTAACTAGGTGACCAAAAACAACTGAAGAATGTTAGATTGTTTTAAGCGCTGATTGGAACTTACCAATCTACTTCAATCTTTATCATTGTGACTCTAATGAGATGTATTACAAGATTTACAAGTTCCATGTATTGCATGGTAGTTGCACCCATATTATCTTGAGTTACATCATTTTTGTTGAAACGCGACGGTATATAATCAATATTAGCATCGTCATTTAAGAGCTAGGCTCTTGTCGGTGGAGTAACCGCCACTGATTCTTGTCCTCTGCCAGCCTCTTGACATCTTTGTACGACTCGACAGCAACTTTCTTCTTAATTTGGCTGGTGTAAGTATGTCTGAACTCTGGGCCTTCCTCCGCCCCTCTTTCCTTCAACCTTGCCCTTCAAAATATTTAGAAAGAAGCTGTCGTGCCGTATTAGGTGTCCGATCATTTTGCCTCTTCTGTTTTTTATTGTTTTTAGGAAGCATCGGCTCTCTCCTACCATCGTCAAAACCTCTTCGTTCGTCTTCCTTTCTGTCCAGCTTATTATTTCCATCCTCCGCCATTTCCGTCAACACCAACAATATTAGCATAGGTGAATAAAATTAATGGGACTCTTAAGGCACTTGTCCCACCGCCGGCGAGTAGCGAGTACTCTCATAGTAATTCTTACTCGCTTTTACTCGCGCGAGTAAGAATTACTATGAGAGTACTCGCTACTCGCCGGCGGTGGGACAAGTGCCTAAATCACCTCATCGCATTTTCTTCGAAACCAAATGTCAATCATAGTGACACATTTCAATTTGAATACATGCAATGATTCATTTTGCTCTTTCCCTTACTACAAGAACTTAATTCCCATTCGATATAATCACCATAAGCTACGTCCATTTGAATATTAAAGTTTCTTTCAAATACAACCTTAAGTCTTTGGAAACAAGACTGAAATTACTTCACAATGACAACGTCTAAAGACTGCGCAAAAATAGACCATATAACTAGGTTAATAAGAGTGATTATAGTGTGATAATCGTGAAAAGCGAAAACGTCACGTGACACTGACAATGGCTCTAAAAACTGGTGCAAACAGCGAAGAGAGCTGGGAAACTGTATTCTCACTGGGGCTGGTAATAATGTGTAATATAGGGAAAAGCTACCTTTTTATATGCTTTTATTTAACTTGCACTGTTTGTATGTATGAATATGTATGTACATATGTAAGTTGTCTTTCAAAATTTGCGAACTATTTAACAACTAAATACTTGCCGGTTATTCAATTGAACGAGCGAGTGAAGCGAATAGGCGTTATAAATTTCACGTCTGTGTGTCTGTCTGTGGCGTCGTAGCGCCTAAGCGAGTGAACCGATTTTAATGCGGTTTTTTTGTCTAAAAGCTGACGTGATCCAGATCGTTTTTAGTTAGGTTTCATCAAAATCGGTTCAGGTGTTTTTGAGATATTGAACTTTGAAATGAAAATGTCGGGGGTTTTTCAACTTTTCTAAGTGGTCAATTATTATGTAAGTATGTTCCCCTATAACTCGAAGATACCTGGACCAATTTGGATAATTATTTTATGTTTGAAAGGGTATCCCTCCCAGGTGGTCCCATGGGCATCAGGTCAGGATCTGGTGAAGAGGTCCTGGAGAAATCGAACTCTTAAAATTTTATAAGTACATTTGAAGTGATTTGGGTATTTTTTTGAGAAAATGTGGAACTGTTCATGTATGTGGCTCGGCGGACTGTAGGTACCGTCAAACGTGCCTACTTTGCCACCAGGGGGAACTTTGCCCAAGAAGCAAATTTTAAAATTATCCTCTTGGGCAAAGTTCCCCCTGGTGGCAAAGTAGGCATGTTTGACGGTACTGAATTGAAGTCGGTTAAAACTTTGTTTTTAAAGTAAATTATTCTGCTGTCGTTAGTATGTCGGAAGATTTGTAACAACTATGCGCAATTGGATACTGGTTCGCCTCAGGCTCCGCAAGTTGTGAATCATCATCATCATATCAGCCAAAAGACGTCCACTGCTGGACAAAGGCCTCCCCCAGAGAGTGCCACAATGAGCGGTCCTACGCCACCCGCATCCAGCAGACTCCCGCGACCTTCACCAGGTCGTCAGTCCATCTTGAGACTGCCCTGTACCAGTCGCCTTCCGGTGCGTGGTCGCCACTCGAGAACCTTTCCACCCCACCGGCCATCGGCCATCGGCTACGTGCAATGTGCCCTGCCCACTGCCACTTAAGTTTAGTGATTCGGAGGGCTATATCGGAAGGGCTAGGGGCTAGGCTATATAATCAGAAATGAGGCAATCCGCAGCAGAACCAAGGTAAGTTGTGAATATGCAAAAACAACGCCCGAATTGAACTGCGAATAAGAACCCAAATTAAAAACACAAGATATCTTCGACAGCTCGTACAGTAGCCTACATAGCTAATTAGTCGTCGCATTGTGCTCCGGCGCAGGGAAAGTCTCCCACGCCGGTTATCTAACCGCTGAATTTCCTGAACCACGATTATATGACATAAGGAATTCGTACTAGATATTATAACAGTGTAAGATGTTTTGGATTCCTTGATATTTTGAGTATTAAGGATACACTACTGCTAGAGTAAGTATAGGGTATCAGATAACGTTGGATGCGGTGGACCAAAAAGAAAATAACGAACGACTTGGAAAAGTTGAAAAACCTTCGACAGTTTAATTTCAAAGTTCAATATCTCAAAAACGGCTGAACCGATTTTGTTACAACCTACCTAAGAACCATCTCGATAACATCAGCTTTTGAATACAAAAAACCGCATTTAAATCGGTCCATTCGTTTAGGAGCTACGATGCCACAGACAGACACACACAGACACACACACAGACACACAGATACACGGACACGTCAAACTTATAACACCCCTCTGTTTGCGTTGGGGATTAAAAAGGAATCAGATAACGTTGGATGCGGTGGACCAATCAGATAAATATAGGTACATATATCAAATACTACTAATACTATACTAGTTACATACACTATACACGGTGGAATTTAATCGGTGAACAGGAACCCATTTTTCTAATTCAGTAATCTATGGCGGTCACGTTTATGTAGTACTTAAGTAGAACCAAGTTTTTTTTATCATAACTAATTTTTAAGTTGAAATTAAATTTTAATTAAAATTTATTGTCACCCTACTAATGGTTTAGTCTGAAAAGTTTAATGACGTTTCATTTATTGACGTCTGATCTGTCTAGTTTCCCGCCAAAGCCAGCAAGCACTTGACGTATGTACACTTACGAGTAACTTCCCTTCAATAAAAGTAGGGTGTCCATTTATTCAGTCAGTGTACATTTTACCGATGTTAATTAAGTGTGATTAATTAGATTGTGAGCTAGATTGCACGAGATCTCACGTATTGGTTTCTGTGTAGATTGATAATTAAGATTTTTGGATTCCTGATCACCGATTAAGTTCCACCGTGTATATACTAGCTATAGCGTATATCAAAGAACGCGGTATATTATATTATTACCTATGTCTATCTCGACGGTTCAATCTATAAGTATACTACTGGTAAAATAATTTTTTAATCTAAGTTTCGATTAAAGTGGAAAATTGAAAAAACCCGACAAAAGAAAAGAAAAAAAAACATTTAATTTGGGTATCATCGACCCATAAAAATACATTTTCAATCATTACACAATAAAATCTGAACTAAATTAAAATGTTTGAAAATCACAAATTGAAAAATGAATAAGTTAATTTTATAATAATTAACTACCTTTTACCATAACAAGGGAAAAAAGCAGAACAAAAAAAAACTATAAAAAATTTTTTTTCGTTAACGGACTTTTTTGCTTTGTATAAATTATATTTTTATTATCTGTTGATAAATTCCGGAAATTACCCCTCTACGTATAAACTAACAAATCTACAACCACAGCTCTTCCTGTTCATAATATTTGTAAGTAATAGTTTGAAGTAGTAAAAACTTTATTGCACAAAAAAAACAAGTACATAGCAGGAAAAAAAACATTTGGCTATCTTCAAACCGCGAGCGATTGGCGATATGACCTTGACACTGCAAATAATTCAACAACTCGCTGCCCCAATATTATAGGGTTCTATGTTACATTAACGGGGTACTTCAATTTAGACTTAGTCGCACGCTGACAAAGTTCAAATTTCAAGTTGATAAAAGTGCAACATAGAACCCTATAATATTGGGGCAGCGAACTGTGAAGATACGACTTAGTCGAGTGATACGTACGACTACTACTGGCAATGTAAAAAAATCATGGCTGTAGTAGAATCACGGCTAATTAGGCATGACTAGTTACCAAGTAATAGTCGACCGACTCAATGTGTACCTACTTATCTTGGAAAGGCCCATTTTCGTACACACTCATTTTCAAACTGTTAATCCCGATTTTAGTTATTAAAAAAAATATACATTGAACATTATTAAATTCTACATAAAATATGTAAATTTGGATATTGTCGCAATCTCGCACGTATATTTTTTAATTTTTTGAAAATTATTAACTCGATTTTATTCAATTTTTTTCAAGAGATATATGTTTTTAATGCGACCTTTATTGTATATACAACATATCCAAATTACAAAGAAATTGGATTAGTACTTTGGCTAAAATAAAATAAAAATGTTATTTCTTTTTATGCGGTTTTTTTTAAACCTGAAGGATTTGAGGCTTCATTTTTGGTGAAAGCACTACATATGTAAAGGTTAATAACCCAGTAAAACGAAATTATTTTTTTCGCTAAGGGCAGTTTTGCCATGCTTACCCGGCTATACCCTTTGGCCGACGCAACCGCACCATTTAGTTGGCGCGCGCGTGTCGATGTAAGATGTAACAAAGACAGACGGGCAACTACGGAACCCTGCACTGTGCGTGGTCCGAAACGCACTTGGCCGGTTTTCGTCCAATAAAATGGTATCAAAAACGATATACTACGCAAAACTGGTTTCACCTCAGGTTTACAAAGACATGTTTCTCAGCTACAAGCATTGCTTCCAATATAAACAGATCCTGTTGAATTTGATTTCAATCAAATTAAATTACAAATAAACCGTTAATCATGGTGGAACTGAGAATGCAGGAATGTCAGCCATGAGTCAAATTGTGGGCAACTATGCAATTAAGCGCAAATGTTTACGTTGTTCGGATTGGCGACCTTGGGCCCGAATCACCTTCCCTTCAGATTAATGTTTCACGTTCGAGCAACAACAATGTGAAAATTGCTGTAACAAAGAAACACAGACAGACAGACAGACAACGAGACACACCGGGAAGGGCAGCATCTAGCTTAAACCATATGTATTTGCTTAAATCAATTGAGCAAATTGTATAACTTAGACTTAACGTTGACATCTATTCACTACTTTTCATAAAATAGCATGACCTGAAATATAAAATTAAGTTACTTATAAGACCATTTGTGTGCCCTAACAGGGTGTCATGGAAGCCTTTCTGTATAATCTTAAGATCTCATGTACATGACTTTACAAATAAACATCTATCTTCATCTATCTATCCATTTTGTTTTGCCAATTTTAACAACGTAACAACGATAAGGGCTAAGGTCTTGCTGCTGAAGCCGTGACCGAGCCGTTTGGAAAAAGAAAGAAAGAAAGAAAGAAAGAAACATTTATTCGAGACAAACAACACACAGCGTTTGTCACGAAACGGTTCTATCTCAGCATAATGCTGGCATTGCTGCCAGCGCTGGTCTTCCGATAGAACCGTCGAGTGAGTTCCCGGTGGATAACAAACAAAAAAAAACAAAATAATGATAAAAACTTAATTAAACACGAGAAGGGACAAGTAACGAAATTAAAAATAGAACATAAAATATAATAATATTGTCCAGTGGTTTATGAACGCAGCCCAATTGATCGACGGCGGCGTCGATGGAAAAAAAAATACTATCTACCTACGGGGTCGTTCATCAAACCCAGTCAAGATTCCGAATCGTTTATATTTTGTGTATATTCCCCGATTACTCAAAGACCGATTTCGAAAATTATTTTTGTTTGAAAGGGTATCCTTTCTAGGATGCCTTGGCCATCAGGTCTGGATCTGATGATTGAATCCTGTGAATGTGGAAATGTTCATGTATGCGGCTTGGCAAAGT
This sequence comes from Epinotia brunnichana, assembly GCA_963854355.1. Classification (NCBI taxonomy): domain Eukaryota; kingdom Metazoa; phylum Arthropoda; class Insecta; order Lepidoptera; family Tortricidae; genus Epinotia; species Epinotia brunnichana. The sequence continues at coordinate 11,147,889 of OY977956.1, forward strand.
ACTGAATTGAAGTCGGTTTAAACTTTGTTTAAAGTAACTTATTTGACACGTTTAAATTAAGACAGTTACGATATTGCAAGCTATGTGTGTTAACGCATGTTGAATCCAATAAACCTAGACTGTTAAAATACACCTAGTAAAATTAGCTGTTAATTTAGTTTAGCAGTAAAACCATCGCTAAACAATATAAGCGGCATTAAACCTAGATAGCTAGCACGACACGGACTCGAATTTAGGGCGGCCTTGTTGGCCTGATTCTGACAGCTAAGTTATTTACTGCATCCGATAAAACTGATGTTTGCACCAATTTTATTAATATACAAAGTAAAGCAGTTATTTTAATTATTTAAATACTGAACTGACAACGCAGTCTACACCACACACATGGCGACTTGTTGTAGCGATACAAACGCGCTTTTTACGATCGCGAAGGTCACATATGTTATAGCTACCAGGGCTGTTATTCGCTACGCGTTAATGCGGCTCACCCCGGCGGTCACCCGTTACGAAACTAGACGTCTACCTACGCTTAAATACTACGCATCGCGGTGTCAAGGTATAACGCCTTGGCCACGATTTTGGTCTTAAGCGACCTGCGGCAGCGGTTTTTCTAATTCATTGCGCGTGATCCCAACTAACCACAGTGCGTTGCGCGTCTTGACCGCGCAATGAACAGATAAAACGCTGTCGCAGGTCGCTTGAAGACCAAAGTCGTGGTCAAGGCGTTATTGTTGTTACGGTGTAATTTCGGCATCGACACATTAACTTTCAGACTCATAGCGCCATCTATTGCAGAACGGCGCAAGCGACGATTCCGACATCTGTTGACCAACGGAGGAACTGCGCCAGAGCGTTTATCATCTCGTTCAAGGCAACGATATAAGTCTTTTTTTTGTGTGTTGTCAAAGCGCTAGGAATAATCCTTAACTTTTAACAAGCTATTAGAAAATATGATCATATTTGATTTTTGATAAATAATTTGTCGTCATGCATCCAAGGCATAACTACAGGTCTATACCTCTATGGTATTTGAACAGAATATGGGGATTGTCTATGGTAGCTTCTTTTTTTTTTTTCTCGGCTGTCAAAAGCAATGAGAAGTTCTTCTTCGAAAATGCGTTGAGCGAAAAGGTCGCAATTTTTGAGAAGTGCTCGCTTCGGCCGGGAGGCCATTTGTTTAACTTAAATGTAGCAGCATACATCCAGTGACACAGAGATGCTTTGACGCTTTGGAAATGTCGGTGAGTGAAATGAAATTGTCGCCGATCTAGCGGAAGAAATATTTATCGTGTTCAAGCGGCGGTTTTTTAGAGGAGGGACATTGCTTTGTTTCAGATGTAACACACTACTTCTTAAAGAAGATATCTGGGAGGCGGAAAATCACCAACGCTTAGCTTTGAACTCTTGCCAGGTAAAGCTAGTTCTAGTAATTTCTGTCGAAATGTGGTCGGAGAGAAAGTGATAGTTGTTTGTTCGTTCAAGTCTTAAATGTTGATTGTGATTTACAGCGACAACGTGCTGGCTGCCTTGCGGGGGCTCCAGTTGCGGACAGGCAATTGAGCGGGCGCAAGAATTCGCGCGCGGTGATACGCCCCTTTTGTACTTCACATGCGGATGCCGACACGAGCAGTTTCTCATCTGGGAGCCTGGGTAGACGCAGTGGACCGCAGCGGGACGTGACGCTCGTGTAGCGGGTTTCTAGAGGTGACCTCCCTCCATTTTTTTTTTGTGTCATTCATGGAATCTGCCATGAGATATTAATGTTGTAATTTAATAATGCAAACGAGCCTCACACAGACCTAAGCGTAATAATAAAGCCTACTTATATATAAAGATTTAACTTTAGAGTCAAACTTCGTCCTCGGTCAGGGACCTATATTTTAATCTCATCTGAGAGAGCCACGCCGCTATCCCTACAGTAGAGTTAAGGTTTAGTAAATATTTAAAACGATTGTGAGAACTGTAATAAACTTGCTTTCTGTAATTGAATCTTTGTTCATATTTCTATGTGGCTAGCTACTAAATAGGTCTCCTGCATACAACTCTTTTGCATTTTAGAGTATAAATTGAAATGCATGGCGCCCTCTTTAGAAAGCACTAATTGCTCCTATGACCGTGAACCCAAAGCATACCCACCTCTGTGAGAAATCTATCTGACTGACTAGCGCGGTGCATAAAATCAAGTGTGGACGACTCTTCGAGTTCGTCAGGTTGCTGTTACACACATAGGTAAGTGATAGCCGTCTACGCATACCATCAAACACGGTTTATCTCGTTACATTTTGGCGCCCAACGTGGGGCGCCAAAATTGCGGTGTTGTTACGGTGTAATTTCGGCATCGACACATTAACTTTCAGACTCATAGCGCCATCTATTGCAGAACGGCGCAAGCGACGATTCCGACATCTGTTGACCAACGGAGGAACTGCGCCAGAGCGTTTATCATCTCGTTCAAGGCAACGATATAAGTCTTTTTTTTGTGTGTTGTCAAAGCGCTAGGAATAATCCTTAACTTTTAACAAGCTATTAGAAAATATGATCATATTTGATTTTTGATAAATAATTTGTCGTCATGCATCCAAGGCATAACTACAGGTCTATACCTCTATGGTATTTGAACAGAATATGGGGATTGTCTATGGTAGCTTCTTTTTTTTTTTTCTCGGCTGTCAAAAGCAATGAGAAGTTCTTCTTCGAAAATGCGTTGAGCGAAAAGGTCGCAATTTTTGAGAAGTGCTCGCTTCGGCCGGGAGGCCATTTGTTTAACTTAAATGTAGCAGCATACATCCAGTGACACAGAGATGCTTTGACGCTTTGGAAATGTCGGTGAGTGAAATGAAATTGTCGCCGATCTAGCGGAAGAAATATTTATCGTGTTCAAGCGGCGGTTTTTTAGAGGAGGGACATTGCTTTGTTTCAGATGTAACACACTACTTCTTAAAGAAGATATCTGGGAGGCGGAAAATCACCAACGCTTAGCTTTGAACTCTTGCCAGGTAAAGCTAGTTCTAGTAATTTCTGTCGAAATGTGGTCGGAGAGAAAGTGATAGTTGTTTGTTCGTTCAAGTCTTAAATGTTGATTGTGATTTACAGCGACAACGTGCTGGCTGCCTTGCGGGGGCTCCAGTTGCGGACAGGCAATTGAGCGGGCGCAAGAATTCGCGCGCGGTGATACGCCCCTTTTGTACTTCACATGCGGATGCCGACACGAGCAGTTTCTCATCTGGGAGCCTGGGTAGACGCAGTGGACCGCAGCGGGACGTGACGCTCGTGTAGCGGGTTTCTAGAGGTGACCTCCCTCCATTTTTTTTTTGTGTCATTCATGGAATCTGCCATGAGATATTAATGTTGTAATTTAATAATGCAAACGAGCCTCACACAGACCTAAGCGTAATAATAAAGCCTACTTATATATAAAGATTTAACTTTAGAGTCAAACTTCGTCCTCGGTCAGGGACCTATATTTTAATCTCATCTGAGAGAGCCACGCCGCTATCCCTACAGTAGAGTTAAGGTTTAGTAAATATTTAAAACGATTGTGAGAACTGTAATAAACTTGCTTTCTGTAATTGAATCTTTGTTCATATTTCTATGTGGCTAGCTACTAAATAGGTCTCCTGCATACAACTCTTTTGCATTTTAGAGTATAAATTGAAATGCATGGCGCCCTCTTTAGAAAGCACTAATTGCTCCTATGACCGTGAACCCAAAGCATACCCACCTCTGTGAGAAATCTATCTGACTGACTAGCGCGGTGCATAAAATCAAGTGTGGACGACTCTTCGAGTTCGTCAGGTTGCTGTTACACACATAGGTAAGTGATAGCCGTCTACGCATACCATCAAACACGGTTTATCTCGTTACATTTTGTCGGCCCAACGTGATGCTTTGGGGTTGAGGTTTCAACGGTTATCGGTGCATGGTGTTTTTTTTTTTGATAGTAGGAATTACCTGTATTAGATGCGGTCTGAGTAGGGTTGTGTGAGGCTTATCTTTTGTTAAGTTACATAGTCTTTATCAAATATCTATATCTACTGTTCATGTGTCAAAGCATTTTACTATTTGTGTCAACGGGTGTAATTTTTTTTTCTCATCACTCTGTAGAGTGAAATATAAATTTTGGTGTTCCAACTGGACACAATATAAGGTACTGTTTGTAACTATTATAAATTAACTGTCAAACTTGACATTTCAATTCTCCTGAACTAAACTTGGAATATTTTTTTACTGCTTTGTGTGAAAGCAAAACTATGCACTGCAATATACAGTTACTGGCACATAGAATACTTATATATAAATGGTTTTACCATGTTTATTTGTATTCTATGGAATGGTAAATTCATGTAACACTTCTCAAAATACTTAAGGCAATAAGCCAATCATTAAAATGCTTGATAATAAGTACTACTTATTTGTTAAATTAATTAATTAATTAAATGGCATTAGGCCATAACCTTATTACATATATATGTATATGTCATTATTTATTCTTGGAGTGGAAAGAAGTATATCTCACTCATAACTTTAAGTAGGTATGAAGGTTCAAGTAAGAATTTTACTTTTATGTTAATAATAGCTTGCTACTTCTACTCTGCTCTTTTAAAACTGTAATAGCCACAATGCAAGATGGTGGTTTTATTTTGTATGTTACTATACAACATTACTGAGTCAGTATATTTATAGGATTTAAGCTTAATTAATGGTAAAAGAAATACTCTTCTTTTTATCACTGTAATACTCAAAGGAGTATTCTCTTTCTTTGTTCAGAAAAGCTGAATGTTATCTTGTGTAACTTATTATTATAATTACTCAGGGTTAGATAACATGACCAAAGACGAACTGTTTTATTTGTATTGCAAGCGAAAGGCTTAGAGGTAGATCCTATTAGCACTGTGGATGAGCTCAAACAACAATTTAAATCTGCTAACTGCGCTTTATACCATAAAAGCGAATTCTTTTATCTCAGGCTTGTCCATTGATGACGAATTTCAGGTCTGCGAAGGAGATGTTTGTCGAAGCTGGCTCATGTCATCTTAAGGTCAACAACTGTTACTGCGGGTTGATCGCTTCTCAGCTTCGTGTTGCAGCGGTCGTTGGGTATGACTGGCTACCTTTTCAAGGTGTTCACTAGTGTTTGAGGTTAGACATTTTATCTTTCATATAATTGTCGTAGGATTCTCTTGTTTGGGGTAACTGGCATTTAATCCGTATTTTCTTAAATATTGGGTGGGAGTCTATTTCTCCTCTGAGAGTAGTATTCTACAGTACCACATGAAGGGCATTCTATGTTATAGTTGTACAGATGGATGTTGTCTCGTTGAAGCTAGCGACATCTTTTGGATAGTACTAGATGTGAATCATTCTGTTGACGTTATGGTGGTTTCTTTTCTTTGGGGTCGCTTTAATGGAATTTAGTTCCATGGTATGTATGTTCGCATACATATAGACACAAAATAGGAAAGAGTTGGAAAACTTTTATGGAAACCTAATAACTATAAGTATCTGAACTGTATGCTATCACAATTCATTTAATCGGATTTGACTTTACAATTTCACTCAGAAGTCACAACCAGACTGACACAGTCAGACAGAATACTATTCGAATAAATCATTAGAGTTACTATGAGGTTAATGATAATGACCTTGACCTATTTGTTAGGTAGACTCATGTTTTATTTTCAAGCTTATTTTGATAACCACTGATTGGTGAAGAATTCATGTAGGTATATTAGGTAATAAACGAACCGTAAGTAGCCATTACGTCTGTCAATGTGAAACCAGACATGGATTTTTTTTACAGTTTGAGTAACCCTTATTCGTTGAGTCAGATATAGGAACGTAGTATTTCCTAGGTAAATGCCTGTAGGTAGTTATTATGCACTCAAATCGAAATTCCCGGAATGTACAGTTGACCTCGATATTAGGATACACCTTCGAGTTGGCCATCGATTGTGTTAGGTAACAATATACGATAAATATCAAACACACTAGTGCATGCTTTAAGTGTGGTTTGTTAGGTAAATAAATAGGTAAGTAACGTAGCGTAGAACTAGCGCATCGTATAGATAGCTAGGTTTGTAGTTAAGTTCATAGAAGTGGGGACGCCCGCATAGCATAGCATAGCATAGCATAGCATAGCATAGCATAGCATAGCATAGCATAGCATAGCATAGCATAGCATAGCATAGCATAGCATAGGCATACGCATACGCATACGCATACGTATGGCATAAGTCGCATGATAGGAACGCGCGTGTTAGTTTAGGTAAATAACTGTCGACGTTAGGCTTAAGCTACTTGGAACTTCTGTATCCACTTGATATTATTCTACTGCTGAACGAAATAATTCGGTACTTCTCTAAAAGGACAATAAGTCTTCTTATCTCTGCTTCTGTCATATGGACATATCTAGTATAACTTTTAAGATCTACTACTTAAACATTTCTGTGTGAAAAAGGGGCTGTTATTTTTTTAGTCTGTTACGATTTCTACTTGGTGCATTAAAGTGAGTAGGTATATGTCTTATCAACATATGCAAGCGCTGGTTTTAATCATAGACAGTACTTTCTAAAACTTTACGTTAGTGTTGCTTTGTTATGGTAATTGAAATATTTCAGAACGTTATGGGCAGCAAGCTGGAAGCTTCACGAGCAGTCAGCGGCATTTTATCGTTTTGAACTTTTCAAACTTTTGAAAGCTAGTTTTAGCTTCTAACGAGACGCTATGACACCTGTCATATCGCCACGTACATCTTTGGATTTTTTTTGCTCCTGAAGGAGGAACTCTTGTGTAGGTCAGGGGTCGATGACCTTTCATATGCGGCATGGTCGTACTATAGGCTGAGCTGCGTATGATGTATAGTGAAGGCAGTGCGCTTTCTTAGTGGGATGGTTGGACAAGGAGTTATGTATATCCTCTCTCTCTACAGGTTTATATTGACATAGAATTTTGAAAAAAAAAAAAAAAAAAAAAAAAAATTTTTTTTTGAAAAAAAAAAAAAATTTTTTTTTATCTAACTGAAGCGGTACCGTGTAATTACTGAGGAACTGCGCCAGAGCGTTTATCATCTCGTTCAAGGCAACGATATAAGTCTTTTTTTTGTGTGTTGTCAAAGCGCTAGGAATAATCCTTAACTTTTAACAAGCTATTAGAAAATATGATCATATTTGATTTTTGATAAATAATTTGTCGTCATGCATCCAAGGCATAACTACAGGTCTATACCTCTATGGTATTTGAACAGAATATGGGGATTGTCTATGGTAGCTTCTTTTTTTTTTTTCTCGGCTGTCAAAAGCAATGAGAAGTTCTTCTTCGAAAATGCGTTGAGCGAAAAGGTCGCAATTTTTGAGAAGTGCTCGCTTCGGCCGGGAGGCCATTTGTTTAACTTAAATGTAGCAGCATACATCCAGTGACACAGAGATGCTTTGACGCTTTGGAAATGTCGGTGAGTGAAATGAAATTGTCGCCGATCTAGCCAAACGTCCAGTTGGTGACTTTAGACTGACCAGCCACTGCAGACTGCTGTGGTCGGTGTAAACCTTTGTTTGGAAAGGAGAACCTTCTATATAACCTCTATATTTTTCTAATGCAAAAATAAGGGCGTTTAGCTCCTTCTCACAGACAGAGTGATTCCTTTCTGTGCGAGTAAGGGTCCTACTTGCATAAGCAACGGCATGTTCATGACCATCATCATCTAACTGGGAAAGGGCGCAGCCCAAGCCGACATCAGAAGCATCAGTAGTAATAATGAAAGGTCTATCAAACTTAGGAATGGACAGGATTGGTGCCGTTACTAAGAGTTCCTTAACTATTTTAAATGCCTTATGAGCTTCAGACGTGAACTGGAAAGAAGTTCCTTTCGGAAGTTTTCTAGTCAGTTTATTTAATGGAGCACAAACAGAAGAATAAGCTTTTATAAACCGTCGGTACCAAGACACCATCCCCAGAAAACGTCTAAGTTCCTTTTGTGAAGTAGGTATAGGAAAATCTACTATGGCACGCACCTTGTCACTATCAGTACGCAAGCCCCTGCGATCTACAACATATCCTAGGAATTTCAAAGAGGAGCGACAGAAAGCAGATTTTTCCAGATTAATAGTGAGTCCGGCTTGTCTCAACTTTTCACAAGCCTTCCTTAGCAAAGTCATGTGATCTTCAAAGGTCTCAGAAATTAATATTATGTCATCGACATAGTAAAAGATATTATGAGCAAATTCTGGTCCGAAGACCTTGTCCATAAGTCTCATCATTCGGGCACTAGAATTTACCAAACCGAATGGGAGTCTACGGAAATGGAAGCTACCTAATCCTGGCAAGGAGAAACAAGTCTTCTCTCTTGATTCCTTTGCTAACATAATTTGAAAGAAAGCAGACTTCAGATCCAAAGAACTCATATACTTGGCATTATTGAGGGAATCCAATATTTCTTGAACCCTGGGCATAGGATACGTGTCTACTTTAGTTAAGCTGTTGAGTTTTCGACTATCTAAGCACATTCTAAGTTCACCGTTTGCCTTCGGTACTAACAAAATTGGACTACTCCATGCTGAATTGCTTTTTTCTATAATGCCCATGCGCAACATGTCATCGATTTCCTTTCGAACATATTCCCGGTGGTGATATGGAATTGGATAATATTTTTGCTTCACCGGCAGATGGTTGCCTGTATCTATGACATGTTCCTCCAACGGGGTACAACCCAACCGGTCCTTAGTAGCCGCGATGCATTTAAAATCGGATACAATTCTGTCTAATTGAGCCTTCTGCAGGTCACTTAGATCCTCCCGATCATGCAAATGTATATCAGAGTCTTTCAACAAGTTTATCTTAGAAGACATTATGCCAAAACGATTAGTTTTCAAAATGTCCGAGCAAAGGTCAAATCTAGCTAGAAAATCTACGCCCAATATGAGAGGTGTGTTCACATCTCTACACACAAAGAATGTGACATAGTGTAAGTTATGTTTATAAGAGATAGGTATTTCCATTTTTCCTAAGACCGTCAAGCGCGCACCGTTTCCTACTGCTAAGTCTTTCGCACATGTCTGCAGTGGAAATTGCAGGCCTTCACTCTGTAATAGTAAATATGCGGATTCACTCATAATGGAGACAGCAGCTCCCGTATCCGCCAAGGCGTTACACTCTAAACCTAAAATACCTACAGATAGGAATGGTCTACGATCACCCACAACTTCTTTAAATAGAGGGCGATATGCGTTCTCTTTAAGCGAGTCAGACGCACCTACTTGCGTTTGTGTAGACTGGTCAGAGACTTGCGAAACTCTAGAACTATTATTATTATTACCGTAACAAGTCTCTGACCTGCCACCTAGTTTTTTGAACAAGGGCAGTTCCCAGTGAGGACTCCGGGCCTCCTACACCTAAAGCAGATAATCGTTGGATATGCGTCACACCGAGAATGATGATGATTACCACCACACTTTCCACAAGAAGCTATATTCCTATTCTGTCCTTGGCCAACGTTACGAGGTCTAGCATCAGAGGTTGAAGGAATGGGGTTCGCGATCCCATTACAGAAGCTGGGTATAACTAACTCCCGACCGGTGTTCAAAAATCCGCGGTTTTCGCATTTAAACTTTGACACTTCTAAACGCTCACAAATATTCTTAAGCTCCCGCACGGTACGTACTTCAGTTAAAGCCAGACGCGAAATGAAGTAAGGGTTCATGTTAGTCATTATGATTTCTAGTTGTTCTGCACTCGTTATAGGTACAGTCAAACGTAAAAACAAACTTTCCATTATGTTGACATACGACCTAATTGACTCATTCTTGTCCTGTAACCTAGCCTTAATCTGGTTCAATAGACATCGTTCATATTCTACCGGCTGGAATTCCTCTTTAAGTGACTCGACAAGATCTTCAAAATGGTTCACATGTGACTTATTCGTGCGAAACCACATCAAAGCTTCCCCAGAAAAAAGGTGAACCGCGTTCCTCAACAATTCAGAGTCCGAAACCCCCGATGAATACTTAAGCTCTTGCAAACGGAAGACAAACTCATGGACTGGACCCCTACCATCACATATAAGACCCCACTTAAGCACCTGAGAAGTGTGCCCTTGACATACCACAGGAGGAGAAGACTCAACAACTCTGTGATCAGTATCCCGAGAAGATGTGCTAGTTTGAGTACATTTTAAATTTTCTATGGCATTAAACGCCTTAGTAACTAGCGCTATCTTCCTGAGTCGCTGATCAGCACCTAACAAACTCAATTTTTCTAACCTTAAGATGAGATGAGACAGCTTCGACAAGCATCTCCTTCGACACGACGAGGATGTGTGATCGGCCCTCAACACTGCATCCAGCTTTCCTTCGCAGACCTGAAATTCGTCATCAATGGACAAGCCTGAGATAAAAGAGTTCGCCTTTATGGTATCCAGCGCAGTGCCTTTAGCAGATTTAAATTGTTGTTTGAGCTCATCTACAGTGCCAGCAGGATCTACCTCTAAGCCTTTCGCTTGCAATTCAAATAACAGTTCATCTTTGGTCAGGTTATCTACTTCAATCTGTAACGCCATGTTTGACAAGTAAAGTAGTGCTTAACACTTATTAAGAAAATCAAACAGACAAGTAAAACCAGCTGATTTCAATTATTGATACTTGTCTTTCTGATTTAGGTAATATAGGATAGGTTTGATACCTATTTAGTAATATTAATCGACTTTCACACAAAGCAGTAAAAAATTATTCAAAGTTTAGTTCAGGAGAATTGAAATGTCAAGTTTGACAGTTAATTTATAATAGTTACAAACAGTAGCTTATATTGTGTCCAGTTGGAACACCAAAATTTATATTTCACTCTACAGAGTGATGAAAAAAAAAAATTACACCCGTTGACACAAATAGTAAAATGCTTTGACACATGAACAGTAGATATAGATATTTGATAAAGACTATGTAACTTAACAAAAGATAAGCCTCACACAACCCTACTCAGACCGCATCTAATACAGTAATTCCTACTATCAAAAAAAAAAAACACCATGCACCGATAACCGTTGAAACCTCAACCCCAAAGCATCACGTTGGGCCGACAAAATGTAACGAGATAAACCGTGTTTGATGGTATGCGTAGACGGCTATCACTTACCTATGTGTGTAACAGCAACCTGACGAACTCGAAGAGTCGTCCACACTTGATTTTATGCACCGCGCTAGTCAGTCAGATAGATTTCTCACAGAGGTGGGTATGCTTTGGGTTCACGGTCATAGGAGCAATTAGTGCTTTCTAAAGAGGGCGCCATGCATTTCAATTTATACTCTAAAATGCAAAAGAGTTGTATGCAGGAGACCTATTTAGTAGCTAGCCACATAGAAATATGAACAAAGATTCAATTACAGAAAGCAAGTTTATTACAGTTCTCACAATCGTTTTAAATATTTACTAAACCTTAACTCTACTGTAGGGATAGCGGCGTGGCTCTCTCAGATGAGATTAAAATATAGGTCCCTGACCGAGGACGAAGTTTGACTCTAAAGTTAAATCTTTATATATAAGTAGGCTTTATTATTACGCTTAGGTCTGTGTGAGGCTCGTTTGCATTATTAAATTACAACATTAATATCTCATGGCAGATTCCATGAATGACACCAAAAAAATGGAGGGAGGTCACCTCTAGAAACCCGCTACACGTGCGTCACGTCCCGCTGCGGTCCACTGCGTCTACCCAGGCTCCCAGATGAGAAACTGCTCGTGTCGGCATCCGCATGTGAAGTACAAAAGGGGCGTATCACCGCACGCGAATTCCTGCGCCCGCTCAATTGCCTGTCCGCAACTGGAGCCCCCGCAAGGCAGCCAGCACGTTGTCGCTGTAAATCACAATCAACATTTAAGACTTGAACGAACAAACAACTATCACTTTCTCTCCGACCACATTTCGACAGAAATTACTAGAACTAGCTTTACCTGGCAAGAGTTCAAAGCTAAGCGTTGGTGATTTTCCGCCTCCCAGATATCTTCTTTAAGAAGTAGTGTGTTACATCTGAAACAAAGCAATGTCCCTCCTCTAAAAAACCGCCGCTTGAACACGATAAATATTTCTTCCGCTAGATCGGCGACAATTTCATTTCACTCACCGACATTTCCAAAGCGTCAAAGCATCTCTGTGTCACTGGATGTATGCTGCTACATTTAAGTTAAACAAATGGCCTCCCGGCCGAAGCGAGCACTTCTCAAAAATTGCGACCTTTTCGCTCAACGCATTTTCGAAGAAGAACTTCTCATTGCTTTTGACAGCCGAGAAAAAAAAAAAAGAAGCTACCATAGACAATCCCCATATTCTGTTCAAATACCATAGAGGTATAGACCTGTAGTTATGCCTTGGATGCATGACGACAAATTATTTATCAAAAATCAAATATGATCATATTTTCTAATAGCTTGTTAAAAGTTAAGGATTATTCCTAGCGCTTTGACAACACACAAAAAAAAGACTTATATCGTTGCCTTGAACGAGATGATAAACGCTCTGGCGCAGTTCCTCCGTTGGTCAACAGATGTCGGAATCGTCGCTTGCGCCGTTCTGCAATAGATGGCGCTATGAGTCTGAAAGTTAATGTGTCGATGCCGAAATTACACCGTAACATTACCGCTTCAGTTAGATAAAAAAAATTTTTTTTTTTCAAAAAAAATTTTTTTTTTTTTTTTTTTTTTTTTTTCAAAATTCTATGTCAATATAAACCTGTAGAGAGAGAGGATATACATAACTCCTTGTCCAACCATCCCACTAAGAAAGCGCACTGCCTTCACTATACATCATACGCAACTCAGCCTATAGTACGACCATGCCGCATATGAAAGGTCATCGACCCCTGACCTACACAAGAGTTCCTCCTTCAGGAGCAAAAAAAATCCAAAGATGTACGTGGCGATATGACAGGTGTCATAGCGTCTCGTTAGAAGCTAAAACTAGCTTTCAAAAGTTTGAAAAGTTCAAAACGATAAAATGCCGCTGACTGCTCGTGAAGCTTCCAGCTTGCTGCCCATAACGTTCTGAAATATTTCAATTACCATATCAAAGCAACACTAACGTAAAGTTTTAGAAAGTACTGTCCATGATTAAAACCAGCGCTTGCATATGTTGATAAGACATATACCCGTGATATATACCTACTCACTTTAATGCACCAAGTAGAAATCGTAACAGACTAAAAAATAACAACCCCTTTTTCACACAGAAATCTTTAAGTAGTAGATCTTAAAAGTTATACTAGATATGTCCATATGACAGAAGCAGAGATAAGAAGACTTATTGTCCTTTTAGAGAAGTACCGAATTATTTCGTTCAGCAGTAGAATAATATCAAGTGGATACAGAAGTTCCAAGTAGCTTAAGCCTAACGTAGACAGTTATTTACCTAAACTAACACGCGCGTTCCTATCATGCGACTTATGCCATACGTATGCGTATGCGTATGCCTATGCTATGCTATGCTATGCTATGCTATGCTATGCTATGCTATGCGGGCGTCCCCACTTCTATGAACTTAACTACAAACCTAGCTATCTATACGATGCGCTAGTTCTACGCTACGTTACTTACCTATATATTTACCTAACAAACCACACTTAAAGCATGCACTAGTGTGTTTGATATTTATCCTATATTGTTACCTAACACAATCGATGGCCAACTCGAAGGTGTATCCTAATATCGAGGTCAACTGTACATTCCGGGAATTTCGATTTGAGTGCATAATAATTACCTACAGGCATTTACCTAGGAAATACTACGTTCCTATATCTGACTCAACGAATAAGGGTTACTCAAACTGTAAAAAAAAATCCATGTCTGGTTTCACATTGACAGACGTAATGTGCTGCTTACGGTTCGTTTATTACCTAATATACCTACATGAATTCTTCACCAATCAGTGGTTATCAAAATAAGCTTGAAAATAAAACATGAGTCTACCTAACAAATAGGTCAAGGTCATTATCATTAACCTCATAGTAACTCTAATGATTTATTCGAATAGTATTCTGTCTGACTGTGTCAGTCTGGTTGTGACTTCTGAGTGAAATTGTAAAGTCAAATCCGATTAAATGAATTGTGATAGCATACAGTTCAGATACTTATAGTTATTAGGTTTCCATAAAAGTTTTCCAACTCTTTCCTATTTTGTGTCTATATGTATGCGAACATACATACCATGGAACTAAATTCCATTAAAGCGACCCCAAAGAAAAGAAACCACCATAACGTCAACAGAATGATTCACATCTAGTACTATCCAAAAGATGTCGCTAGCTTCAACGAGACAACATCCATCTGTACAACTATAACATAGAATGCCCTTCATGTGGTACTGTAGAATACTACTCTCAGAGGAGAAATAGACTCCCACCCAATATTTAAGAAAATACGGATTAAATGCCAGTTACCCCAAACAAGAGAATCCTACGACAATTATATGAAAGATAAAATGTCTAACCTCAAACACTAGTGAACACCTTGAAAAGGTAGCCAGTCATACCCAACGACCGCTGCAACACGAAGCTGAGAAGCGATCAACCCGCAGTAACAGTTGTTGACCTTAAGATGACATGAGCCAGCTTCGACAAACATCTCCTTCGCAGACCTGAAATTCGTCATCAATGGACAAGCCTGAGATAAAAGAATTCGCTTTTATGGTATAAAGCGCAGTTAGCAGATTTAAATTGTTGTTTGAGCTCATCCACAGTGCTAATAGGATCTACCTCTAATCCTTTCGCTTGCAATACAAATAAAACAGTTCGTCTTTGGTCATGTTATCTAACCCTGAGTAATTATAATAATAAGTTACACAAGATAACATTCAGCTTTTCTGAACAAAGAAAGAGAATACTCCTTTGAGTATTACAGTGATAAAAAGAAGAGTATTTCTTTTACCATTAATTAAGCTTAAATCCTATAAATATACTGACTCAGTAATGTTGTATAGTAACATACAAAATAAAACCACCATCTTGCATTGTGGCTATTACAGTTTTAAAAGAGCAGAGTAGAAGTAGCAAGCTATTATTAACATAAAAGTAAAATTCTTACTTGAACCTTCATACCTACTTAAAGTTATGAGTGAGATATACTACTTTCCACTCCAAGAATAAATAATGACATATACATATATATGTAATAAGGTTATGGCCTAATGCCATTTAATTAATTAATTAATTTAACAAATAAGTAGTACTTATTATCAAGCATTTTAATGATTGGCTTATTGCCTTAAGTATTTTGAGAAGTGTTACATGAATTTACCATTCCATAGAATACAAATAAACATGGTAAAACCATTTATATATAAGTATTCTATGTGCCAGTAACTGTATATTGCAGTGCATAGTTTTGCTTTCACACAAAGCAGTAAAAAAATATTCCAAGTTTAGTTCAGGAGAATTGAAATGTCAAGTTTGACAGTTAATTTATAATAGTTACAAACAGTACCTTATATTGTGTCCAGTTGGAACACCAAAATTTATATTTCACTCTACAGAGTGATGAGAAAAAAAAATTACACCCGTTGACACAAATAGTAAAATGTTTTGACACATGAACAGTAGATATAGATATTTGATAAAGACTATGTAACTTAACAAAAGATAAGCCTCACACAACCCTACTCAGACCGCATCTAATACAGGTAATTCCTACTATCAAAAAAAAAAAACACCATGCACCGATAACCGTTGAAACCTCAACCCCAAAGCATCACGTTGGGCCGACAAAATGTAACGAGATAAACCGTGTTTGATGGTATGCGTAGACGGCTATCACTTACCTATGTGTGTAACAGCAACCTGACGAACTCGAAGAGTCGTCCACACTTGATTTTATGCACCGCGCTAGTCAGTCAGATAGATTTCTCACAGAGGTGGGTATGCTTTGGGTTCACGGTCATAGGAGCAATTAGTGCTTTCTAAAGAGGGCGCCATGCATTTCAATTTATACTCTAAAATGCAAAAGAGTTGTATGCAGGAGACCTATTTAGTAGCTAGCCACATAGAAATATGAACAAAGATTCAATTACAGAAAGCAAGTTTATTACAGTTCTCACAATCGTTTTAAATATTTACTAAACCTTAACTCTACTGTAGGGATAGCGGCGTGGCTCTCTCAGATGAGATTAAAATATAGGTCCCTGACCGAGGACGAAGTTTGACTCTAAAGTTAAATCTTTATATATAAGTAGGCTTTATTATTACGCTTAGGTCTGTGTGAGGCTCGTTTGCATTATTAAATTACAACATTAATATCTCATGGCAGATTCCATGAATGACACCAAAAAAATGGAGGGAGGTCACCTCTAGAAACCCGCTACACGTGCGTCACGTCCCGCTGCGGTCCACTGCGTCTACCCAGGCTCCCAGATGAGAAACTGCTCGTGTCGGCATCCGCATGTGAAGTACAAAAGGGGCGTATCACCGCACGCGAATTCCTGCGCCCGCTCAATTGCCTGTCCGCAACTGGAGCCCCCGCAAGGCAGCCAGCACGTTGTCGCTGTAAATCACAATCAACATTTAAGACTTGAACGAACAAACAACTATCACTTTCTCTCCATTTTTTTGGTGTCATTCATGGAATCTGCCATGAGATATTAATGTTGTAATTTAATAATGCAAACGAGCCTCACACAGACCTAAGCGTAATAATAAAGCCTACTTATATATAAAGATTTAACTTTAGAGTCAAACTTCGTCCTCGGTCAGGGACCTATATTTTAATCTCATCTGAGAGAGCCACGCCGCTATCCCTACAGTAGAGTTAAGGTTTAGTAAACTGCGGTTTAGTATTGTCAGTGAGCGTTGAGGTGAGCTTAAAACAAGTTACAGAATACGGGGCTGCGCGCCGCTATTCTGTAACACTCACCTCACAGTTCACCCACAAATCGGCCATTCTCATATTTTGTGTCTGCGGTTGTGTCTAATTACCACGACCATTTACGAACATTTTCATTTTCACAGTGTGTGTGTGTTTCTGATACACACACACAGACACATATCCCCTCTTTTCCGTCGGGGGTTAATAATAGTTAGTGTTGTACAATATGTTACACTTAAGCAAGATATCGCATTTTGTGTAATCAGCGCATTACATACGTTAAACCCAAGTTACTGCTTCGGTTAAACCCATTTTATCTGTGTCAGTAAATCGTATAAACTCGAGTTTATGTGCTAGTTAGTTTACCGCCAACATGTTTATGTGATTGTATGTCTGTCATTGTGTAAGTGTGTCGAATTAGATCGCATTTATACGTATAAACTTGTAACTTAAATAGTTTGTAGAATTTATTAGATACATAATGAAGATTTAGTGCTAGGCACCCTGGTTTATATATACTTGTATATTTCACTACATACTCGTAGTATAAAACAAAGTCGCTTCCCGCTGTCTGTCTGTCCCTATGTATGCTTAGATCTTTAAAACTACGTTACGGATTTTGATGCGGTTTTTTTTTATAGATAAAGTGATTCAAAAGGAAGGTTTAATTGTATAAAACATGCATGTATTATACATAAAAACCCGTGCGAAACCGGGGCGGGTCGCTAGTATATTATAAAGAGGAAAAGTCAGTTAAATTGTAGCGTTGTAAATTTATAAGTTTGTATGTAATGGTTAATCTCCGGAACTACAGGACCGATTTCAATAGTACATTACTTACCTAGGTCGGTAAAACAAAGAATTTCTCAGATCGCAGGCATTTGACGCCCGAGCCGAAGGCATTGGCGATTAATATAAGGCTTTCTTTATTACCACCCGTGGTGAGTACAAAATCTTACGTCTCTCCCTGGCCTGAAAGGGTTTTCCGCACGCATAGCGTGCAGTAATTCCTACTTTATGGCCAGGTATGACGTAAAAACTATTTCACTAGTGTATAGAATGGACTTTCTGGGTAGAGATAAGCTATGTTTTATCCCGCGGGTTTGTCTGCATTCGCAATACGCGGGCAGCTAGTCTTTAATAATTCGGAATTGGTGTTTATGTCCCGTATACATATTCCATAGTAAGCTCAATAGGGCTTGTGTTATGAGTACTAATATTTACATTTACCTGGATTTGATAGAGGGGTAATCACGTAACGTTCCGAACGCGCGTTAGGACAATTTAACTGTAGTTTTTCCATATAAAAAGTGACATTTAGATCTACCTGACGCGCGTACAATGCGTTACGTGATCGACCAGCAGGACCGTCAACTTATACTCGTTTTTCACCACGGAAAACAACAGGTTCATGATATTTTTAACTGACTTCAAATAAGGAGGAGGGTATATATTTCACTTTTAGATACAGCCGTTTATGCTGCAAATTTTCGGAACTCGCAAGGCAATCAAAACCTACAGGGTACTTCCCGTGAACTCTAAATCTTGAAATTTGGTACGAAGCAACGTCTTATAGCACAGATAAAGGAACAATTGCGAAAACCGTAAATTTTTTGTAACATCGCTGAAAATTACATGTCCAGTATAAACTGACACGCACTAAGTATGTGAATACATACTTGGTGAGTGTCAGTTTATAGTGGACTCGTTTATATCGTACGGGGTGGTCCGGAACCCTCGGTGCGCGAGTCTGACTCTCACTTGACCGGTTTTTTTAATATTATTATTAAAACGTTCTTAACGGAACCCCGATGAAAGGCATGTTCAGTCCTTAGTATCGTTGGGTTACTCCCACACTATGAATGGCTAGCAAAGGACATCAACGCGTGCGTGGCTTGCAAACATTTCTTGTATAGGTTATAATTTCATACCGCGACTTCGTTCGTGCTCTAAATAATTAACAACTTAGAAAGATAAATCCCCTACATTTACATTTCCAAGTTCAATATCTCAAAAAAGTTTTTATCATAGATTCAGAGAGATCATTTCATTTCATTTCATTTATTTAATTCATTAACAATTTTCATTGTGTTTGAATAATTAGTAAAACATCGTAGAGCAATTAAATTAAGTACAATAAATAGTGGAACAATTTAATTACAATAAATAGTCAAACAATTAAAATATAATAAAATGTCAAACAATTAAATTAAGACAATAAGTAGGTAGTCAAAGAATTAAATTACAATAAACAGTCAAACAATTACATCATTTGATAGCCAGCCATATTTGTTAACTTTTTTTTCGTTTTCTACTGGCTACTTTACTTCGTGCAGCCAGATTACAAAATGGGATGATATAAATAACTATACAACTTAGAAAAGTTGAAAATTCCCCGACAATTTCATTTCAAAGTTCAATATCTCAAAAACGGCTAAACCGATTTTGTTGAAACGTAGCTAACAACCATCTCGATTACGTCAGCTTTAGACAAAAAATTGCATTTGAATCGGTCAATTCGTTTAGGAGCTATGATGCCACAGACAGACCCACAGTGACACAGACACGTCAAACTTACTATTATTTATTTATTTATTTAAGACCCCAGCTGTCTTACAACCACAATGGTGTTAATATATACTTTTTCTACTCGTCGACTTTAATCTTTGAATTAAGATTTCGTACACGAAACTAAGATCACATACTTTTTAATCCTGGAGCTCTACCAGCTGGTGACGGAGCTCGTATGGTTTCATAAGATAACCGCCAGCAGTCATCTTATGAATCCAGGAGCTGTATAAGATAACTGTGAAGACATCAACGCGCAAAATTACTAAGCTGCTGCGCTTCATTTCAGCAGGGCGATTTTCAATAGATACCAAGTTTGTTTAATAAATTATTATTTCCGTTGACTCGTAGAAAAAGTATTGTATACAATAGTTATATAATTAGCTTTTTAAGTCTCGTACCTTAATTAGGCCACTCAGAAAGCTTCGTGGCCTAAACGTGGTACTCGACTTGAAAAGCATCCATTATATAACGATTGCATAAACTACTATATCCTGGGTTAGTTATCTTATAAATGACATTAGCTTAAATTAAAATACTATATCAACTCCTCTTCGGGGGTTGAATAACTAGGAGCTACGATGCCACAGATAGACACACACACACAGATACGTCAAACTTATAACACCCCTCTTTTTGCGTCGGGGGTTAAAAAGGAGGAGTTACTGGGACAATTAGTCTATACTTCTATAGAAGGTACTTAATATTATAAACAGGAAAAGACTGTGAGATTGTAAAATGTAAGTTTGTACAGTCACGGACACCAATACGTGTGTATACATTGAAAGTTTCACAAATATGTATACTTACAACCTTATTGCTGCAGAAATAAGGCCTGTTTACATATTTTTGAAACTTTGTGGTGCAGCTAATTTCATATAAAAAGCCTTACCTAACTAGCATAGAGTAATATGTAAAACTTTCGAGTTTCACGGAAAAACAGTAACAAAAATATCGAAAATATCATTGCAAACGAGCTTTCTGAATTAACATTAAAATTACAATAAAATTGGCTACCATTTGCCCCCAAAGAACCTCCGTACCCAATAGTTTTGAAAACATTCTATAATAGTTACCGTCGCGGCTCTCGTGATTGGTGGAACGCCCATTAAAGTGAATTTGTTATTCAAATCAACTTATTATAATAATCAGAACACTTTTATTCCGTAAACGGCCAGCTATCGAACTGTAGGGGAATTTTAAAGTATCAATTGATTAAAATAGTAACCGCCAAGATTCTTTTTAAACGACTTAAATAATTTACTTTTAAATAAAAATATAACCGACTTCAAATCAGTAGCCAAATTGCTTCAAGTTTGCCTATAAAATTTGAAGAGTTCCCTCGATTTCTCCAGGCTCCCATCATCAGAACTGGATTTTGGTGACAACGGGACAAATCTGGAAGTATATGCTTTCAAACAAAGAAATGATTTTTCTAATCGGTTAATAAATTAGGTACACAGAGTTAACGCGTAACAAACACACAAAAAAATGCAGTCGAGTTAAAAAGGATACTCCAGGCAAAATACGGTTTTGAAAAACATTAATTTATAATAGCGTTTTTTTTCTTTATATCATTTTAAAACATTGATCTAAGATGCTTTATTCAAGAATCCAACAAACTTTCCATCCGAAAGTATTTATATAGATTTTAAAAAAGAATAAATTGTTTTTTTTTTTATTATTTATCTTGAATATTATAGAGCAAATGTAAATGAACCAAAATAAAGATTAAATCATTTATTCATATTTTTTCTGACTTTTCAGAAGCTAGTTAAGTTATCATTTTTTTGATGTCTGAAATTTTGTTGAATTTTGTCACTAAGTAACTATTTAATTGATAATATATCCATTACATAAAAAAATCTGCTATTATAAATTATTTCCAAATTTGATATATTTTCTATACAAGCTGTCAGTTCATTGCCTGGACTAGGAGGAGGTTCTCAATTCGACTGATTTTTTTTTGTGTGTTCGTTACGTGAGAGAATATAACATTACATTGTATCCCGTGTTGTAGGTGCGGGCTCTCTCTGTCTGTCTGTGTGTGTGTGTGTGTGTGTGTGTGTGTGTATGTGTGTGTCTGTTTGTGGCATCGTAGCTCCTAAACGAGTGGACCGATTTGAATGCGGTTTTTTTTATCCGAAAGCTGACGTGATCGAGATGGTTTTTAGCTACGTTTTAACAAAATCGGTTGAGCCGTTTTTGAGATATTGAACTTTGAAGTAGTTATGTATAAGATGGGTAATCTCCGGAACCGCGTATCCGATTTCAAAAGTTATTCCACCTGAATTCTTTCTTTTTTCTTTCTTTCTATAGATCCCTTTTCCTTTTTTTTTCATTTTCTTTCTTTTTTTCTTTTCCATTCTTTCTTTTTTTTCTGTAATTCTATCATGGCTTTTCTGGGTGGTTATAGGCTATATTTTATCCCGCGGGTTTGCCTGTCCTTTGCAATATGCGAGCGATGGCGCACGGCCGGCTAGTTATATATGTATAATGTATATGACTAATATTAATATCCCATTCGTTGTGATATCTATCGACTGACATAATCATACAGCTTATATGCAAATGGTGCAGTCCTGGCGTGTGAGTGATGTTGATGTCACGTGAAGAGTCACGTTGGATGGACTTTGATGTGTTATAAACTTGGTGTTCTATTATAAAACTGTTAGAGAGGTTGTGTATGTATGTCTGTCCATACGTGCGAGTATTTTAAAACTGACCCGGTTATGGTGGTAATGGTAATTGAATATGTCACCAGAAAGTAATAATTAATTATCTACTGTAACAAATATTTAAATAAATATTACAACACCATATGATGCACCATGGATTCTGTCCTATGAGTTTTGATATGTATTTACATTTCAGTGAAATTATTTATATAAGCTGGACCCCGCAAATTAATACCATACGTTATTGTACTGCTAAAGTAGGCGAAGTAGATCAACTAGTACCTAATGCCAGATTTGTTAAATTTATATAGGTACGAAAAGATTTTGAAATTAAAAAATTATATTCGGTTTTGGCAGTAGCCTAGTGGTTCAGGCATGCGGCTGTCAAGCGGCGGTCGTGGGTTCGAATCCCGGCTCGTAATCAATGAGTTTTTCGGAACTTTTGTACGGAATATTTACCGTTAGCTTTTTGGTGAAGGAAAACATCGTGAGGCAACCGGTCTAATCCCAATAAGGTCTAGTTTTCCCTCTGGGTTGGAAGGTCAGATGGCATTCGCTTTCGTAAAAACTAGTGCCTATGCCAATCTTGGGATTAGGTGTCAAAGCGGACCCCGGGGCCCTTTGGGGTACAACCAGGAATAACGCTAGGAGCAACAGAATCTTGAATTTGCCCTACCATTTACCCCCATTTCGGGTGAGCATCCACCAAATTGTGCGAGGTAGTGGAGCGGAGTGCGAGAGAAAAGTCCACCAATAGGAAGCGATGATCGAGACTGATATGATGATGATGATGATAATGATTTACTTTCACCTGTTCCGTTGTCTGTCTGTCTGTAGTCAAATCTTGAAAGTTAAATTTGACCCACTTTTCGGTTTCCGATTGAGCTGAAATTTTGCATGCATATGTATATCGCATGACAATGCAATATTATGATGAGATGGAGCTGATCTGATGCTGGAGCTGGAAGGTGGCCATAGGAACTCCGCAATAAAACTACACAGCCCCATCGAGTTTGGGTTCGTTAGAATCGTCTCAATGAGTAGTTGATGATGGTATGCAGAAAAGTACAGTCGGCAATAAACGCTTGTACCAAAAATGACTTATTGCAAGTTTTTATTTAACTTGTACTGTTTATACATAAGTATTCTTTCTTATACTCTTACTGTACAGTCGGCAATAAAAGCTTGTACCTACCAAAAATGAAATGTTTGACAGAAACTTATTCGAAATTCAAAATTATTTTTTTTTGCTTTTTTTAAATGACAGTTTCGCAACTTCTACAGCAAACAGAGCCACTAGTGTTTATTAATTCAAGTAAAGTCAGGGGATATAATCATAACCCAAGAATGCATATTGATGGCCATACTGCCGCATGCGCCTGTGATTATGGCGCTGATTGAGAATAATTACATTGACTTCCCGGTGCGTCTCCGTTGTTATGTATTTAATTATATAATAAATAACTAATGATTAATGATGATACGGATTACTGCTATTATATGATCACGTGAATCTATAGTTGGCAGTATTTTTTAATGCACTCATTTCTTAGTCACCCGTTTGCATTTTTGAAGAACGATTATTCTTTGCTGTAAACAGCTTTACCGAGGCTTGAACCCACGATTTTTTTTATTTCCCAACGCGCCGCGCCTTCCGGTACGTGGTCGCCACTCGAGAAACTTTCCGCCCCAACGGCCATCGGTTCTCCGTGCAATGTGCCCCGCCCACTGCCACTTAAGTTTAGCGATTCAGAGGGCTATATTGGTAACCTTGATGGTTCTGCTGCGGATAGCCTCATTTCTGATGCGATCACGCAGAGAAACTCCCAGCATAGCCCTCTCCATTGCCCCAGTATCAACCTACTCCCGTTTAATTTTCATAAAACTGTAAAAGTAGATCATTAAATAAAATAAGACTGACACAATTTCACCGAATTAAATAAAAGCTCATATCGAAAGTGGCAGTTATCTCTGTGAGTCCTCACGCAGTCCCCTGCCCATCTGATAACGTAGGGACATTACTTGCCAAGTCGTGTCCGATGACAATCGAGGGACAAGGTGCGGAAGGCACGCGTGCTCGTTTGTAACCCACGCATGTAAAGGCTGCGGTGTTTGACTGAACAGGGAGGACAACTTTATCAAACGAGTTTTTTTTAATTTATTTAATTTAATTTCTTTATTTCGAACCACATATAGTTCATATACAATCATTAAAATAAAGTACACATTAAAAATAAAATAAGACATTAAAACAAGACAATACAATTATTAGCTACAACATGCAAGGAGTTCCAGTGCTCCACCATCGGGCATTCCAGCCTATCAACAATGGTGTTCAATGGTATCCTAAATAATAATTGCATATAATTATCGAACTAACTTAAACAGCAGGACAGACAACCGGACATATACCTAAGCATATATTAAAATTTGCTTCTGAGCCTTCGATGTTTTTTTTGTATATAAGTATTTATGTCTACTTATTAAATTAATATATCATCACCTAGTAGCGTAGTACTAACACAAGCCTTGTTGAGCTAACTACTAGTTCGATTTGTGTAAGATTTTTCAAACGAGCGAACGAATCGAACGAAGTTCTATGCTTCAGCTTGGGCTGAAAATCGTTCGTATGTCCGGTGTCTGTCAGCTGTCACGCTGTCCGGCTGTTCTCCTCTACGGGTCACATTTCTCAACCAATACTCGTGAAATTTTGGGAGCAGGTTCGTTAATTACATTGAATTTTAAAGCCAAGCTATTTTTTTCGAAATTCAAATATATATTTTTTTTTTACTAAAAGACTGGCTCGCGACTTCTGCAGCTCACATAGCCAGTAGGCATTAGTTCTAGATTCTAAACATTCTATAGGCTGTTCCACCATTCAGCTCATACGAACTTTATATTGTTTGTGAATGCCCAAATCATGACACACACATGAATCATTCCATTGATGGTTACTTAGTATTGCTTCATTCGTCCTAATGACATCAATGTAACGCAACCCCCTTATTCAAGTACGACGGTAACCTACAACACGTTAATCGTACTTACTATTTCATCAAACGCATCTTTAACACTTTAAAAATGTGCAAAAATACAACCCAATTCACTTAAAACTAGAAGAAGAATTAACTTTACATACTAGGTATTTAAGTTGATATTCCCTTGTCGAGTTTTGAAGCTAATTCACGCATAGAGACTTGCCTAGATACATATTATTTTCATCAGCCTTAATGCCTCCCGTATTCTTAACTATTGTTTTTACGAGCGTGCGTAACGCATTTAACCCGTTAACCATACCATTTTGAACCTAATTACTAAGTATATAAAAACTATTATCGCTTATATATGCTATTGTCACATGTAACCACAACCACCGTGATAAAGTTGAATTTCCTTTGCGAACTTAATCCTACTCGCGTAACCTCGCCTTTCAATTTTGAACATAGTTTGGTAAAGGTTAAAGTTGAATATTGCCTGGCAAATGTGTGGCGTGCGCAAGAGTCGTGCTTATCACGTAATCACTGAAGTGAAATGGGTGTTTTCAACCTCGCTCCCACGATCAGCTGTTCGCTATTAAACGATGTAATTGTTTGAAAAAGTGCGCATTGTCTCCGTGTACATACGTACTGTAGACGTAACTGTGCTGAAATGTAAGCCGAAAATGAATGCTAAAACAACAATTTTAAGAGTTCCCAGGAAGCTCGACACAAGTATATACAAACGTAGTTCAGCTGTCATTTAAAATCGCGCGCTGGAATAACATTAAATTTTGTATACAAAATCGGATCTTCCATATCTAGGTCGGAATCTAGATTCTGTTGCTATAGAAAAAATAATTAGAGAAAATAATTTTAGTATGAAAAACTTCTATCTCTATTTTTTGCCCTTCTACGGCAGAGCCGAATGCATATGTATAATGAATTGCCAAGGAATATAACTAATTTAGAAGGATTAGTAGAGTTCAAAAAAAGCTTGTTTGCATTCCTAGTTAAAAAAGCCTTCACTAAGGGAATACTTTACAGATATAGAATTGTAACTGTTTATGCATGCTCCATCTCTATTAATACTTAAAATGTTTGTATGCCTCATGGCAAAACATAGAGATACACTAATATACCTACGTAATTGCAAGACCTTTGAACCTATGTTTACAAATAAATATTTTGTATTTGTCTTTGATCAGCTGAAAGCGTGAAAAGTTAACAGATAGACTCAGTTTCGCATTTATAATGATAATGTCAGTAGATACTTAACTGTGGCTAATATAAATATTATTCGTGACGTGAGATTGTTTTTTATGGAGTTGATACTTAATTAAAATTTTGGCAGTTTTAATTGTAATGACTATGTCCTCGATTGTGTCTTCCGTCGATTGTGAAACGTGTCACCTTCCTCATTTTCTGTATTTGCCGTTATTTATAAAAAGCCGTAAGCGATATATATTTCCCCACAATATATACCATTTACATTTAAGAACACTGAAAGTATGCAATTCATGTTTTGGTCCGGTAGTTGAGCGATACTGGATCGGAATTATTTTATTATGTACTGACGCTTTCAAAAGTGTTCGGTCGTTTTAAAATGCGAACGCAGTTAAGATTGGTGCAGTTGTTTGTATGTATGCTTGTGAACGTATAGCTTCAGAAAGACAAACTGATTTGAATGGGATTTAACAATTTACTCATCGATAGGATTCTGATAAACAAATAAACAAATATTAAATATTAGGAGACAATCTTACACAAATCGTCATAAACATGATATGTAGGATTAAATAATTCCCTATGAGGGATCTCTTCCAGCAAACCTTTGTGTAATTGAGTGAAAGGTATGAACGAGATAGGCAAACTTACACCGCGTACAAAAACATCCTTATAACACAAAGAAATCTAATAAAATACAAACAAAAGAATAGAGAAATAGAATAGAGAAATAGAATAGATAAATAGAATAGAGAAATAGTCTCTGATGAATGAGGGGAATCTTGCGTAGTTTAGGAGTTGCTATGGCCACCTTCTGTCACTATTAGACCAGCTTCATGGTACCAATATTATTGCATAGGATTGAAACAGGTTTATAATTCCTACTCGATGGGACTTATAACGTCAAATTTGACTAAGATTTGACTACAGACAGATACGCACCTGGACAGGGCCACTACCGTGAAACGAAAACGATTTTCGTTCTTATATCTCTCTTTCTCTCTCTGTCGCTCGAATGTGCAAGATCGACAGAGAGGGAGATTCACGAACGAACTTCGTTTTCGTTTCACGGCAGGGCTTCAGATCAAACTAAATAAACCTGCGAAGCTACCGCGAAAATCGAAACTCGAAGTTCGTATACATGCATCCATGTCACTCGAGTATCGAGTAATGTAAGTGCGAATAGTGCGATAGAGATATAGATATTCAAACTTCGAATTTCGAAGTTCGTGGTTATAGTATAGCTCTGCTCGTAATCCTCGGCCAACATTAATTTACCGTAAATCTTTTAGATATCTTATAATGGCTTCCACGTACACCGTGTGCTTTTAACGTCGACTGTACATGCACAATATTATTGCAGCTGCATAGCAATGCAACCAGCCTTCATCAATCTTCCTCCTGCAACGCAAGGTCGGTTGCACGGAGGAAATGACCAAACAAAAGCAATAGGGTAAATCGCCAGTAACTGGCCACCATTCAATAACTGGCCACCTTATACTAAATTGAATTCTATTATAGGTTAACAGAGTTAATTTTTAGTATGAGGGGAAATGTGGCCAGTAATGAAAACCTTATACTAAAATTAATCCTATTACAGGTGAATAGAGTTCACTTTTAGTATGAGGAGGCCAGTTATTGAACGGTGGTCAGTTACTGGCGATTTACCCTACTTCACTGTCAATAATAATTAATAACCCTTTGATTGAGGGCATTACACGAGCACGTAGCTTACGTGTCGCACGCAACTACCCTAGAGTACCTACAAAGGGCAATAAAAGCTTGAACCAACTTTTTTTAATAGACACTTTTTTGTGGCTGTTTTTTATTCAACAATAAAATATAAAAAAAATAAAAAAAAAATAATAGAGATACCAAATGAAATGATCAATTAATGTTGAATTTTCTTGAAAAGGATTAAAAATATAGTCATATGGAGAAATAAAACCGGCCAAGTGCGAGTCGGACCCACGCACGAAGGATTCCGTACCATTATCTATAAGAACGGAAAAACATCACGTTTATTGTATGGACCCCTTAAATATTTGTTTTATTTTAATTTAATTATTTATTTTTAAAGTGATATGATATATAACTAATTATTCTGTGAATATTTCAGGCGTCTACCTGCTGTCGTTATCAATATCGAGCAAATAAAATCACTTTTAGTATTTGTTGTTGTGGCAGCAACAGAAATACATAATTTGTGAACATTTCATAACTATCACGGTTCATGAGATACAGCCTGGTGACAGACGGACAGACAGACAAACCGACAGACAGACGGACAGACAGACGGACGGATGGACAGCGGAGTCTTAGTAATAGGGTCCCGTACGGAACCCCAAAAAGTAACTCAAGACAATATTATATAGATAATGACAAAGTTAGAAGTGTCCAAAGTTTTAAGAGGGGGCATTCCCTTTTCCGCAAAACGCACCTTCACGTGACGTCACGGGTCTCAAGCATTTTCTCTCTCTGTATCAAGCAATATTAAAACGGTAATTTTTTGAGTAGGTTTTTCGTCACTAGGCATATTTTTTTGCCTGTCTATAAAATTTTCTGTCGATATGGTTCTTAGTTCTGTTTGTTGCGTCGGGAGTGTGTTACATTCTAAATGTATGTAGTTACTAAATCGTGATGTTGCGTTGGGGGTGTGTTACATTTTTAATGTATGTAGTTACTAAATCGTGATGTTGCGTTGGGGGTGTGTTACATTCGAAATGTATGTAGTTACTAAATCGTGATGTTGCGTTGGGGGTGTGTTACATTCTAAATGTATGTAGTTACTAAATCGTGATGTTGCGTTGGGGGTGTGTTACATTCTAAACGCATGTAGTTACTAAATCGTGATGTCGCGTCGGGGGTGTGTTACATTCTAAATGTATGTAGTTACTAAATCGTGATGTTGCGTTGGGGGTGTGTTACATTCGAAATGTATGTAGTTACTAAATCGTGATGTTGCGTTGGGGGTGTGTTACATTCTAAATGTATGTAGTTACTAAATCGTGATGTTGCGTCGGGAGTGTGTTACATCCTAAATGTATGTAGTTACTAAACCGTGATGTTGCGTCGGGGGTGTGTTACATTCTAAATGTATGTAGTTACTAAATCGTGATGTTGCGTCGGGGGTGTGTTACATTCTAAATGTATGTAGTTACTAAATCGTGATGTTGCGTCGGGGGTGTGTTACATTCTAAATGTATGTAGTTACTAAATCGTAATGTTGCGTCGGGGGTGTGTTACATTCTAAATGTATGTAGTTACTAAATCGTGATGTTGCGTCGGGGGTGTGTCACATTCTAAATGTATGTAGTTACTAAATCGTGTTGTTGCTTCGGGGGTTTGTTACATTCTAAATGTATGTAGTTACTAAATCGTGATGTTTTGTTGACAGGAAGGCGAGGAGGAGATCGGCGATTTGTACCAGGATGAGGAGAATGGGGCGGCGCTACTCATCAGAAGACACCCCAAGCACGGCAAGCTCATGGTGGTGAGTTGATTTCCAAATATTTAAATCTACGCGAAATATGTCCTCATGATCATTATCAGCCTGTAAAGAGGCTTAGTACGCCAACCATCCCGGTCCCGTGCTAGTCTCATCCAGGAATAACACGCTACATCCCCTGCGTCCAATTATTGGGATTTCAAATATGCTCGAATTATGTGCTTTAAGTATTCGAGAAACGTGACCTCTAACTTCTATGCAGAGGGAGTCGCTTTTATTTGCATCTGCCTTTATAAAATTAAGTGACGACATTCTTATAGGCGTCGGAGAAGACTGGTTTATGACTAGTGGCTCTGTGACTCAAGAACGAGCAAGCGAGTATGACTTAAAAACAAAAAAAACCGAAAAAGTGACCCGCCAAAAAAAATCTTATTAATTAACCTGAGGGCCTACCGCGAAAAGCATTCGAAGTTTCCCCTCTCTGTCATACTTACGAGTTCGTACGTAAGTGCGACAGAGAGGGAAAACTTCGAATGCCGTTCGCGGTAGGCCCTCTGCTCACCAAATTTCACGAGAATCGGTTGAGAAATGCGACCTGTAGAGGAGAACAGTCGGACAGACACGGGACAGACAAACTATTTTCGGCCCAAGCTGAAGTATACAACTTCGTTCGCTTGTTCGATGTATTTCACAAATTAAGTCAGATGCTTCATTTCTGTTTTTAGGGTGCCGTAGCCAAATGGCAAAAGCGGTACCCTTATAGATTCGTCATGTCTGTCTGTCTGTCTGTCTGTCCGTCCGTATGTCACAGCCACTTTTTTCCGAAACTATAAGAGCTATACTGTTGAAACTTGGTAAGTAGATGTATTCTGTGAACCGCATTAAGATTTTCGCACAAAAATCAAAAAAAAACAGTAAGGTTTGGGGGTCCCCATACTCAGAACTGAAACTCAAAAAAAATTTTTTCGTCAAACCCATACGTGTGGTGGGGTATCTATGGATCATCATCATTGGCCTCTACGTCTTTATCAGACGATTCAAGCAGCGCTTTGCGAATGCATAGTAGAGCACTTTTTTAAATGGCTGTGTAGCCCTATGCGGGAGCGGCATTGTCTTCCGCAAAGGTGGCAGGAAAATTGTGCATTAGGTAATGGCGGGGTGTTTATTTGTCTTCTCCTTCTTTTACCTTCGAGAAGGTCAAACCAGGCCCCGTCATGTTTCTTGCGTCCGTCCGTGAGAGCCCTTCGCCACTTAATCCTATCTTCCGCAATGTGCTCCCAACATTGGTGATTGATACCGAATGCTATCATATCTATGGATAGGTCTTAAAAAATGATATTGAGGTTTCTAATATAATTTTTTTCTAAACTGAATAGTTTGCGCGAGAGACACTTCCAAAGTGGTAAAATGTGTGCCCCCCCCCCCTGTAACTTCTAAAATAAGAGAATGATAAAACTAAAAAAAATATAATATTATGATGTATGCAAACTTCCACCGAAAATAGTTTAAAGTAGTTTTTTTTTAATACGTCATAAATCGTAAACCGCAATTTATTATACGGAACCCTTCATGAAGAAACCATATTATATTATGTTTAGCCTGAGATGAAGCTCACTTGTTCAGCAAAAGCCTATTCACTCTTGCTTTGATGTTCTAGATCGAAATTGCCAGGGAATACCACTTGGCAAACTAAACACAACCATACTCCCAGCACAGCAGCTTTATAAGTTCTTTTTCTCAAAAATGGCCCGCAAAGTGAACATAACTCGCTACATATGAGAAGGTAAAGTGTATAGTTTAAGGCCAGATCAAAATTAAAAAATAAAAAACATTGCAGGCCGCCTGGAATGTTACATATCTATGAATTCCTTTTTTTGTCGAGTACCAAACTTTTTAAAAAGTAGAGACTGGTGCCATAAAAGACGGCACAGGTCGTATTCAGCCAAATCAAGTCGTATTTTTCTGTTGGAAACGCGACATTTTTGTATGTGTCATAAAAAGATTGCGTTTTTCGGTGGAAAAATACACTTGCAATTCTGTTTAAAAAAATATATATGACGTTTAATTTTATGTAATTTGCAGTATCCTCAATTTGTATTTAATAATAACGCTTGATTTCAATTTAGTCTTTTTTATTCCCCCATTTTTGAGAAAAGCACTATATTAGTCTCAGCCGGAATGGCAATTGCAGGCTTCGTATTATAATTAAACGCAAGCTCGTCCGTTTAGACAAAATACTCAGCCTGCAATTGCCTCCTTCCCGGCCACGGCAATAATGTACTATATAAGCCGTCATAACAAAAACAATAGCCAAATCGCGTCGACCGGAGCGTTGCGTAAGGCGACCTTACTCCAGTTGGGGCCCATTCTTAGCACTGCAGGCCATTGTCTGACACCTCTACAATACCTCCCTTGCATAGACACGACGCCTTATCTTAAGGGCCTTGTACATGTTGGGCTATTACGCTGGGTTGAGTATTAGCACTTAAATGGGCTGGGCTGGGCGTTAATGCCGTTCATATTACGGAACGCGGATCCTCAGCCCAACGGCGCTACCACGAAAATCTAAATTCCAATTTCTGCATCTCTGTCACCCGAGTATTATGATATGAGTGCGATAGCGACAGAAACACCCGGACTTCAGTTTTTGATTTTCGTTGTTATAACTCGGCAACAATATGCTGCCAGGGTATTTACATAAGTGACACATAAGAGTAGTGCTTAATAGGACGAATGCTATTTAACAACCATATACAGATATATTCAATTGAGGTTTATGGCCTCTGTCGTTAGAAATTTTATTATTAAGTTATTTATAACCTTTATTACTTAAGGTGTAAGGTTCACTTAGAAGTATGCTATTTTAATTGTCTTGTTACAATAAATAAGGTCCCTTGAAGCAGTTCGAAAATATTTATGAAAAGGACTTAAATAGGAGTTTCCAACGGCCGTATAAGAGCCGTGCCAAATATTTATTCATGCTTTGTTTTCGCAGGTATTATTGCCGATGACTACATGTGTAGGGAAATTTGGCAGGCTTTTTGGTCTATGGCATTTACTGGATGGGAAATCCCTTCAGTACACACATGTCTCATTTTTATTGTTACTTAACATGATATGGCAGTTGTAAAAAAACTAAATTATCATCCGACCTAGACAGGATGTCCAAATCGGGCCAGATTTACAATCAGAACACGTCCCAATGACGCGTACAACCTTATACAATGTCTCCTTAATCTTAGATGTGAGGTGATGTGGGATTATAAATGGTATCTATACTTATTTTAACTGTTATCATCATTGCACACCAACCACAGTGTGTAAAGCTTCTTTACTTCACTATGTACCTATATGGTGGCGGAGTTCGAAAAGGAGTTAGGTATATAGTAGATAAGTAATACCTAATAGACTTTTGCGACGAGAATGAAGCGAAAAAAGTTAAGGGCATTTAGGTCTTTAGTACCTAAGTATGCATTGTCATCATCATCATCATATCAGCCGAAGGCCTGCCCTAAAGAGTGCCATAATGATCGGGCCTGTACCACCCGCATCCAGCGGATTCCCGCGAGTATTTACATTGTGCATTTACCTAATTGTGTATTTGTCTTCAGGAAGGTTCAATCGGGCACGAGCTGGTGATCCGGCCGGTGGCGGACTCGATGACTGCGGCTGTGCAGGACGACGAGATGTTCATGGACCCCTCCAGCATGGCCGACATGGTGTCCATAGACACGGGCCTGCCGCTCGGTACGGAACCCTTAGCACAGACTACCTTAAGTAAGTTAATGATGACTCGATGACTGCGGCTGTGCAGGACGACGAGATGTTCATGGACCCCTCCAGCATGGCCGACATGGTGTCCATAGACACGGGCCTGCCGCTCGGTACGGAACCCTTAGCACAGACTACCTTAAGTAAGTTAATGA
The DNA here is from genome assembly GCA_963854355.1 of Epinotia brunnichana. Taxonomy (NCBI): domain Eukaryota; kingdom Metazoa; phylum Arthropoda; class Insecta; order Lepidoptera; family Tortricidae; genus Epinotia; species Epinotia brunnichana. The sequence continues at coordinate 11,181,538 of OY977956.1, forward strand.
TGACTCGATGACTGCGGCTGTGCAGGACGACGAGATGTTCATGGACCCCTCCAGCATGGCCGACATGGTGTCCATAGACACGGGCCTGCCGCTCGGTACGGAACCCTTAGCACAGACTACCTTAAGTAAGTTAATGATGACTCGATGACTGCGGCCGTGCAGGACGACGAGATGTTCATGGACCCCTCCAGCATGGCCGACATGGTGTCCATAGACACGGGCCTGCCGCTCGGTACGGAACCCTTAGCACAGCCTACCTTAAGTAAGTTAAAAATGACTCGATGACTGCGGCCGTGCAGGACGACGAGATGTTCATGGACCCCTCCAGCATGGCCGACATGGTGTCCATAGACACGGGCCTGCCGCTCGGTACGGAATCCTTAGCACAGACTACCTTAAGTAAGTTAATGATGACTCGATGACTGCGGCCGTGCAGGACGACGAGATGTTCATGGACCCCTCCAGCATGGCCGACATGGTGTCCATAGACACGGGCCTGCCGCTCGGTACGGAACCCTTAGTAAAGACCACGTGGCACATGTTAATCTGGTGTTTCGAGTGTATATGACTCCAAAGTTTGTAATTTGTAGTTTTTGTGAATGGCAGCGACTATGTGTGCAGGCTAAGGGCTCGTCCAGAAATCATTGTGATCATATTTGGCCTACTTTTGACCCCCCACTCCCTTCCCATTAGTGATATTTGCTAATTATAACGCTACCTATTTGCTAATTATAATGTTTTGGATGGAGATGATGGGACAGAGATGGCTATGGGTGGAAATGGCTCAGAGCGGATTATTTTGATATGAGAAAATTATTGAGTACCTGCTGTGTAAAAAAATACACGTGATGTCTTCTCGGACTCCCCCTCCCGCATCGTGAACATTTGTGATATTTTTCTGACCCCCACCCCTCCCCATAAATGATCACATAATTTCTGGACGAGGCCTAATTTGGTAAATTTCCATCACTCACTTTTCTTGCCTTATCTACACAAACAGATAACATATATGTAAATATATAGTCGCGTTCCTGACTATTGTACAGAGAAGCATGTTTGTTAACCGCAGTGCGAGTTGCTTAAGTTGCGAATGACCCCTAAAACCGTATTTCTTGTTTCATCCTCCTAGCGTTATTCCCGGTTGTGCCCCTAAAGCAGCCCGGGGGTCCACTTTGACACCTAATCCCAAGATTTGGCATAGTTACTAATTTTAGGAAAGCGACTGCCATCTGACCTTCCAACCCAGAGGGAAAACTAGACCTTATTGGGGTTAGACCGGTTTCCTCATTCCGTACATAAGTTCCGAAAAACTCATTGGTACGAGCCGGGATTCGAACCCCCGACCGCCGCTTGACAGCCGCATGCCTGAACAACTAGGCTACCGTAGCTTCCGTAACCGTATTTCTTGTATGTTATAGTGAAAAGAAGACGGGACCAGCAGGAGGAGTTGCTGCGAGCGCTGGGCGGCGCGCACCACGTCATCATCAAACGGGACCCAGCCACCGGTGATCACGAGAGCGACTACGGTAAGTCAGGAGGAGTTGCTGCGAGCGCTGGGCGGCGCGCACCACGTCATCATCAAACGGGACCCAGCCACCGGTGATCACGAGAGCGACTACGGTAAGTCAGGAGGAGTTGCTGCGAGCGCTGGGCGGCGCGCACCACGTCATCATCAAACGGGACCCAGCCACCGGTGATCACGAGAGCGACTACGGTAAGTCAGGAGGAGTTGCTGCGAGCGCTGGGCGGCGCGCACCACGTCATCATCAAACGGGACCCAGCCACCGGTGATCACGAGAGCGACTACGGTAAGTCAGGAGGAGTTGCTGCGAGCGCTGGGCGGCGCGCACCACGTCATCATCAAACGGGACCCAGCCACCGGTGATCACGAGAGCGACTACGGTAAGTCAAGGCAATCGCTACGTCGGACTCTCCGAGAAAATCGACACGATCGAGCGAAGTGCCATGAGGCCGAGAGGCTGTAGAAATAAACTTGTGATAATTTACTTTAAAACAAAGTTATAACCGACTTTTTTGACTTTGCCTATAAAATTTGAAGAGTTCCCTCGATTTCTCCAGGATCCCATCATCAGAACTAGATTTTGGTGACAACGGGACCAATCTGGAAGTATATTCTTTCAAACAAAGAAATATTTTTTCAAATCTGTTCATAAATTACCGAGTTATAATACAATTGAATTGAGAACCTCCTCCTTTTTTGAAGTCGGTTAAAAACGATATGAGTGTTCTGTTAGGGGTAGGTACAGTACCATCATATATATAACTTGCAAAGCAGGTCTTTTCGGATGTCAGTTTGCATATACACCCTTTGTGCCTGCTGCGGGTATCGATACTATCGATATGTCAAATCTTACAACTTAGACCATATTCTCGAATTTATTTTTTTTACTAATAGAACCATCAAACTGTTCTGATGATGGAGACAGGAGGTGTCCATAACAACTCCTATAATACAATACAAGATAAACTGGTCGTGTTTTGGCTCATTCGAATCCTCTTAAAAACCGATGATGATATTGGCGAAAATAGATGGTTAATAAATAAGTATTAAACGGAAAACGTTTCATGTATATTAAATTTTATGTAGTCGGTACTACATACATAAGTACAACCGGATACAATTTTCCTAAAACGACAAAACAAATCAATCAAGAACCCGCAATTATTCAAATTGTCTGCATGTTTGTTCATGCACGTGTGTGACTGACTGCGTTAAATCAAACTGCGACTATCCCTGACAGATCTATCGATTCAAATACGGATAAAACAATGATGAGGTTGTTTTTCATGCGAGCTACCGTCTGTGCTAATTTTAATGAGATAATCATTAATTCATTTGCCACTCGCCTTGTAATGATTAAATCTAAATAACTTTATTTTAAATGCAGTGTTTTGTTATTTAATTTATTAATTTATTCGAGAGGCGGAGATGAATTCAGTCAACTACAGTAGGTGAATTATCAGGAGTGCCTTAGTATTATCAAACGACTATAATGGCCTGGTTGTCAAAATACCCATTTAGGACATAATAAATCTAATGATTTGAGATAAACTAAACTGAACTTTCATTTGGGATGGTAATATATTCAGTGCGAAGTCCAAAGCCAACCTTGTGGAATACCTAAAATTTATCAGCGGGTAATAGTTACATTAAATTTGCAAATTTGACAGGTCTTCTGAACAATGTTGCACAGTAAAGCACAGCAAACATAAAATTAATGATAATTTCAATAGATACATATCAAATATTCATAATTTCAGCCAGTGTTCAAACGTAGCAATATTTGCGATGTCGTTCGTATACTGGTAAATTGAACTATTTAGGGCAAATCAAGCATTCAAATGAAAATCGGTAAGTAAGTGGTATATAAAACGAAGGTCAATTTATAAAGCCTAATCCGTTTATTTTAAGCGAGACCGTTTTTTGATGCTTTCCAAGTTTCCATATAGGTACACGTTTTTCGGAAAATTTTGCTTACCTACGATTTCATGCTAAGTATTGTTGAGTTAAAGATCAATATTTCGTATTTATAACCGTCGTTTTCCGAGGTAGATAAGATAATACACTAAACCCATTATTCATAAAACATAACAAAGCTCTGTTAACTAATATGTGCTGAACATCGTCAAAGGGCTGTCCAAAACATGCCATGAACGGCAGCTTTTACGGAAAATTATTCGGTTTTGGAGACCGAATAACATTATTTTCTTCTGTATCCATGATGGCCGTTGGGGCGGAAAGGCTCTAGAGTGGCGACCACGTACCTACCGGAAGGCGTGGCGTGGGTAGGCCCCCCACAAGGTGGACTGATGACCTGCTAAAGGTCGCGGGAGTCCGCTGGGTGGCGCAGGACCGGCCATTGTGGCACTCTTTGGGGGAGGCCTATGTCCAGCAGTGGACGTCGATCCATGATCTGAAGAAGAATATCATTTATGCCGCCCCAATTTAGCCGGGCACCTGGTAACTAATAAGGCGGTTCGCGGCAGTGCAACGTAGGTAGTCCTGCACACACGGCTTACGACCGCACTCAGTTCAGGTAGAGACAGATCAAATGTTGTTCGATGTCCTCAGCAATGAAGGATCGATGAATTATCACTAGAGTACAATGCTATAAAGGTACTGTACGAGTGTCACTATTTACAGATAGTGGTAGCCGTACAAGCCCAATTTATAAGAAAAACCGCAAATCGATCTACAGTTTAGCCATTTGGCATACGCATACTAGAGGTCAAAAAACATTTTTTTTTTACCCGCAGTTCCTAAAAAAAATCCCTTAGGAGGGGAGTTAGTTGTTAACTCGATTATAAATAGATTATGATAATCGCGGGTTTCCGCCATGCAGACGCGTTTGTGTGGTCGATTTGTTTGTCTATGACACCGGCTCATTAGCGCCCGTTGTCTGTGGTCTAAAGCAAATATTACTTCATACTTACTTCATTCATATTCTTCTTCATATTGCCAAGCATTCAAAAAAACTAAAAGGCACACGTTCATTGGCCATATGTAGTACATAAATTCAGTCGTAGGTATCAGTGGCGGAGCGCCCATACAAGCCGAATCCCACCGGTCTGCCTATAATTTATTGTTAGGCAAGCCTATAGTTATATATATACTCTAAACTCTTTCATAACTTTATTTTGCTCCGGGTTGCCCATCGAAAATTTGCACGCGCCACCACTGGTAGGTACATATTTATTCCCAAAGAGATAAACCCACTCGCTTTAGGAGATTTTGCGTTGGAATGCAAATAATTAGGTACCTAAGGTGGAATTACAGCCAATGAATCGGTCTCCACAATATCTCTGTCTCTTGTTAACCCATGCTTAAAGCGAGAAAGATTCTCGGACGCAGAATAGGCCGTGCATTCAAGAGATCCGGCTACACACCTCATTAGGCATGCATCATATGCATGGCCTTGTAAAAATACCCTAAACTAGTTACAAATAGACATATTTTTCTCAAACAAAGCAAAGTATCACGTTTCACCAGGATATAATATCGATGCGAAATATGAATAAACATTATAATCATTAAAATTTGTCGTAAACTATGGAATGTTGCAAGTTCCGGACAAAACACGGAGCTAAGAGCCAAACGGATCCTGTAACTACTTGAACTTTGTCCTTGAACGTCTTGAGCTTTTGTTTGTATTTTTCCTCATAATGGAGACAGAAATTAAAATAACCATACCTATAATCACCACCGGGAACACACCAAATACCCACAAAGCAAGTAGCCAGTAACGTGGAACCAATCAATCAATACTTAATTGGATCCTCTGTCCTTATTTGCAGGAAGCGAATTGGGAGACCTTCGAAGATATAATATATAATTAAACTAGCTGTTGCCCGCGACTTCGTCCGCGTAGAACTTTTTATCGTCTTAGAAAATGATTTCTCTCAATACAAAATTTGAACCCTCTTTTAGGGGATAATTAAAAAAAAGTTGATGTTCATTTTCTAGTTTGTGAACAAACAGTCTAAAACCAAAGTTAAAAATCTCATACTTTAAAAATGCCTTGAAATACTCAATCTTTGAACCAATTTTAACACTCTTAGGGGATGAATTTGGAAAAACTCTGAAATCAGTTTTGTAGTCTTTTAACGTACAGAATAAGACCGAAGTTAAAAATCTCTTACTCACACTTTAAAATTTTACTGCTCGCCATTTAAAATTTGAACCCCCTTTTAAACCCCCTTAGAGGTTGAATTTTTCTAATCGCTGAAAGAACTTTTTTCGTAAACTTTTAAGTCTCTAGCTCAAAAAAAGTGTTGCCCATACAAAGCTTTCTTAACCCCCTTAGGGGTGGAATTTTCTAAAACTCTGAAAGTACTTTATTATTAATTTTAATAAGTAACATTTTGAATAGTTTTAAGTCTAGTAAAAAAAAAAGTTTTTCCCACACAACACTGGCTACCCTTCTTAAGGATCTTAAGGATCCCCTTAGGGATGGAGTTTTCTAAAACGCTGAAAGTTCTTTTTTAGTATTCTAATAAGTAATCTTTTTGCAAAGTTTTAAGTCTAACTCAAAAAAAAGTGTTGCCCATGCAAAGCTTGCTCTCCTTTTTAACCCTATTAGGGGTGGAATTTTCTAAAACGATTTGTGTTCTTTTTTTGTATTTTAATAAGTAATCTTTCTACAAAAGTTTCAAGTCTCTAACTCAAAAACATAAACTTTCCCTGATAAAAACTTTGCACCCCTTTTTATCCCCCTTAGGGATAGATTTCTTTTATTTAGTTATTTAGTCTTTTTTTTGTATTTTTATAAGTAATCTTTCTACAAAGTTTTAAGTGTCTAGCTCAGAAAAAGTGTTCCCCATACAAACCTTGCACCCTTTTTAACCCCCTTAGGGAATGATTTTTGTAAAACGCCGAATGTAGTATTTTTCATGTTCTAATAAGTAATTTTTCGTCAAAATTTTAAGTCTCTATTAAAAAAAAAAATGTTTTTCCCATACAAACTTTGCACCCTATTTTACCCCCTTAGGGGTGAAATTTTCCAAAACGCTGAAAGTACTTTCTTTGTATTTAAATAATCTTTCTACAAAGTTTTAGGACTAGCTAAAAAAAATAGTTTCCCACATACAAACTTTGCACCCCTATTTTAGCCCCCTATTTTTAGGGGTAGAATTTTCTAAAACGCTGAAAGTACTTAATTTGTATTCTGATGACTAATCTTTCTACAAAGTTTTAAGTCTCTATTTAAAAAAAATATTGTTTCCCCCATACAAAATTTGCACCCCTATTTTACCCCCTTAAGGGTAGATTTTTTTAAAACACTGAATCTAGGTACTTTATTTGTATTCTAATGAATAATTTCTCTACAAAGTTTTAAGTCTCTATTTTAAAAAAAAGTAGTTTTTCCCATACAAACTTTGCACTCTATTTTACCCCTTTAGGGGTAGAATTTTCTAAAACCCTGAATGTTCTTTATTTGTATTCTAATGACTGATCTTTCTACAAAGTTTTAAGTCTCTATTTAAAAAAAAAATGTTTCCCCCATACAAACCTTGCACCCCTATTTTACCCCCGTAGGGGTGGAATTTTCCAAAACGCTGCAAGTGTTTCATTTGTATTCTAATAACTAATTTTTCTACAAAGTATAAGTCTATAGCTCAAAAAAAAAAGGTTCTCCTATACAAACTTTGCACCCCCATTTTACCCCCTTAAGGGTAGAATTTTCAAAAATCCCTTTTTATCCCTAGCCCACGTTATAAAAGCAACATACTGTGCAAAAATCAACTCTCTAAGATTAGTAGTTTCGGCTGTGCGTTGATGAGTGAGTGAGTGAGTGATTGAGTGAATAAGTCAGTCAGGACATAGGCATTTATTATGTATAAATAGATAGAAGATAATGAAACTCCCATTCAAATATCTCAAAAAATTATGAAGCTACATCCGTTTTAATGTCGCTTGTTAGAGTGAGAAAACGATGAGGGACTGTGACGTCAATATACTCGAGCGTCATAGTAAAAACAATCGTTTCATATGAAGGTGCGTTTTGCGGAAAAGGGACAGAACATACCCCCTCTTAAAACTTTGGACTCTTATAACTTAATCATTACCTATATAACCTCTTGCTTTGTTTTTTTCTCCATTTGACTATATTTATTTTAAATTCTTTTTCGAGAAAATACATTATGATTATTTACCATATTTTCGATTCCTGAGCTATAACCACGAACTTCGGAATTCGAAAATATTCGGGTATCTCTATCTCTATCGCACTAACCATACTCGAGTGACAGGGATGCAAATATATGAACATTGAGTATCGGTTTTCGTGGTAGCGCCGCAGGTACTTTGGCTGAATGCGCCGAGCGCGTGCCATTGTCATTCAAAAAAAACAAATTCGTGTTAATTATATTGTTCAAATTTGTTGATTTCATTTATTGAAATTACGACATAAAACGACATTTGCGCATATAAGTTCTCATATCAGAATCGAATATTTTTTTATGGTTTATATTTTAGCATTTGTCTCGTAAAGGTCTATCGTAGACGGGATTTAAATTATTAATAAGTGAAAGGCAAAGCAATTCCGCCATTTTGACGAAAATTTGACGGTTCTTATAGCTGACAGTTGGAGCAGCGTTTGATTTCAATAAAAATAAATGAAAAATTAAATGAAGTCGTATATTTCGGAAAATTAATTAACTGTCGCAGTCGGATAAAAACTATCCTAAGTTGCAGCTAGAATAATAATGTACCTATATAAAATGTTTCATATTTTTCCGTTCATGGGATGCTGAGAACATTCGAACCGCGCAAAGCTTAGTTTCAAACTGGCTGATTCTTTTTTTTAATTTAGAGATTTATTATAAGTGGAGATGATAAACTGCGCTTTACCGATCGCACGGCGCGATAAGATCAAACGCAAATAAACGTGATTTTTAATGAATCGACGAAAAAAACGGTACCTATAGTGCAAACATTGAGATTGTTTGCCAATGTGTGCGTGATTCGGGTTATGCTCTGATTATTCCGAATAATAATTTAATTATTCAGTACCTAATAAAATTACTCATGTGTGTGAAAACAATATTTGCTTACGTTAGGCAAACACATATTGTATTACTAAACGTTTGATCGAAATAAAAAGAAATGCCTGCCTAATTAAAGATTATTTCGTTAGATAAGGTAAACGTCCGAATGCTCGACGCTGCACTAGTATATGGCATGGGCACTTTAAGTCAAAGGAATATGGGTTAAATTCGAACTAAGAGCATTTTTCTTCATTCGAATTTAAGCCATGTCACTTTGACATAGAGTGCCTATGTCATATACTAGTACAGCGTCGAGCACTCGGACGTTTACCTTATCTCTTCCTTTAGTAATTCTAATCAAAATAGCTCAAGAAAACTAGATTCAAATGTATGGAAAATTTGGCAAAATTAATGGGGAACGTTTATCTATCAGGATATGTAGGTTATAGGGCAAAGTTAAGTTTGCTCTATACCCTACATATCCTGATGGATAAAAGTTCTCCATGAATTTTGCCAATAACTGATTGATTGTACCTCTACCATAATACATATGTAGCTAATATGTTTTTCTAAAAGCTGTGGTCGAACGAAATTTCTATTCTACATGATATGGACGACGCGTCAAACATACAGACGATGTATTAATACTTCGCTTGTTCTACAACTGACATGTGCCAAAATCTCATCCAGTACGCTAAACAAATGGGTATCAAATCGCCACTGCCATAAAAAAGCGGCCAAGTGCGAGTCGAGTCGCACATGAAGGGTTCCGTAAAATAAATTGCGGTTTACGATTTATGACGTTTTAAAAAAAAACTACTTACTAGATCTCGTTCAAACCAATTTTCGGTGGAAGTTTGCATGGTAATGTACATCATATATTTTTTTTAGTTGTATCATTCTCTTATTTTAGAAGTTACAGGGGGGTCATATATTTTTTTTAGTTTTATCATTCTCTTATTTTAGAAGTTACAGGGGGGAGGACACACATTTTACCACTTTGGAAGTGTCTCTCGCGCAAACTATTCAGTTTAGAAAAAAATGATGTTAGAAACCTCAATATAATTTTTGAAGACCTATCCCTAGATACCCCACATACGGGTCTGATGAAAAAAAGTTTTCCACGGAACCCTAAAAACCGTTGGAATAGTAGTAGAACATGGTCATTTATCACACATAGCCTACCAGTAACACGTGAGGAACCACCGCGGGCCTCGTCACGTGTGTGGAAAGCATCAACATGTCACATTATGCGAGCGGCCATCTTTATTGAATGGGTTTCTCGTTTTGTTGCCTGACATGGCATGACTATATTTATAAATTGATTGCTAATTAGCGGTGTATGTGTGATCGTAGGGATTGATAAACAACTGTTTAGAAATGATGGTAAACATCCGTAGGGTTTTCCTATGTTTGTTTACCTAGGTAACTATTAATTTTACGAGCTGATTAATTTTGCTAGTTATTAACCGACTTCAAAAAAGGAGGAGGTTCTCAATTCGACTGTATTTTTTTGTGTGTTTGTTACGCAATAACCCGGTAATTTATGAACCGATTTGAAAAATTATACTTCCAGATTGGTCCCGTTGTCACCAAAATCCAGTTCCGATGACGAAATCCTGGAGAAATCGAAGAAACTCTTCAAATTGTATACCTATGCAAACTTGAAGCAATTTGGCTACTGATTTGAAGTCGGTTAAAACTTTGTTTTTAAAGTAAATTATTTTATACCAAGTCAAACAAGCGTACGGTCCGATGATAAGCGGTGACCGTAGCCTATGGACGCTTGCAACTGCCAGGGGTGTCACATGTGCATTGACGACACCTAACTACCTAGTGCTGCTTGTAGGTATAAGCAATAGTTGCACAACGTAGATGCCAGTAGCCCTAGTATAAGTTTTATCGATACATATACGTTTTTGAACGCGTTAGCGTTTAGTTTCAATAGGGAACATTACTGCCATGTTCTGCCGCCAGAGGCAGCACTACCACTAATAGTAAACCAGTATAGAAATATAGGGATTCACACACACATGCACAATTGATTGTCAAATGAAGTGACAAGGATGCTTGCATAGACAATACCGCAAGTGGGAACGAGATACAATGTCAACGCTGCTAGTGTCGCCACCTACGAAGAGTTTTGCGTAATGTTCCCTATTGGTATGACATTGCGTAGTTCCTAATAGTTACCACCAGAGGCGCTGTTCACGTTGCCATACAAATTGAAACTAAACGCAAACGCGTTTGAAAACGTATTGTATCGATAAAACTTATACTAGAGCCTCTGTAGAATCTGTAGATCGTCGAATCACACCAAGCCCAGCTAAGCACAAGACAAGACCCTTCGGTAGGCGCTACGAATGCATCGATATTCTACTCGTACTTTTGCAGACACTAGGTCTGGGTCAGGTTTTTAAACTGTGAGTCGGCCTCTCTTACTATATCCTAAGACCGTGCCATGTATGTATAACTGTATTCTTACAAATAAAGAAATTGAATTTGAACGGAGGGGAGCCCCTCTCAGAGGGAAAGCGGGTGTGAGTCCAGTCAACTCTAGTCTATGGGTAACGAGATATAAGTTTTTATTGAGTTTAATAAATAGCTGTAGAAATGTAATCCTTACATCATACATTCGAGGGCATGCTGCAGCTTTTTTCCTCTTTGTACTAATTATTACTAACTTTGGACTAATTATGCGAGTCATTGGCTTTGAATGGGTCAGTAATGGTCTGGTTTCGATTACTTGGCCATTGATAGTTCTCAGAACAGCACCCATTGATTACATTTTTAACCCCCGACGCAAAAAGAGGGGTGTTATAAGTTTGACGTGTCTGTGTATCTGTGTGTGTGTGTCTGTCTGTGGCATCGTAGCTCCTAAACGAATGATCCGATTTGAATGCGGTTTTTATTCAAAAGCTGATGTGATCGAGATGGTTCTTAGGTACGTTTCAACAAAATCGGTTCAGCCGTTTTTGAGATATTGAAAAATGTCGGGGGTTTCTCTTCTAAGTTGTAGTTAATAACTCTTATCTTTGTCCACAGCATTCATGGAGCCCGACCACATCGGCAAAAGGTTCAGGAGAAAACGCTCAACGGAGCACTCGCGGAAGAAGCGAGACGCGCCGTACGTCATCTACCCGGAGATACTCGTCATCGTAGACTATGATGGCTACAGGTAAATACGCTTATAGTTGTTATTTTCTAAGCCGTCCGTTCTGCAGTGCGGCGTTCTTTAGTGCGGAACGGACGGCTTAGAAAATAACAACTATACTTGCTGGTGTTTTATATTTGTATAGTATCTGTCCTGGTACTTTCTTTGAGGCACATTTACATACATTTTAAACAGTTTAGAACATTTCTTTCGTATTGTTCACAATTTTATTGCGCACTGAAGCAATTAATGCGTTTAGTAGGCCTCCACACACCGGTCGCGCCCGACCCGCGCCCGCGACCGGTGTGTGGAGGCCTTTACGGACCGGACCGGCTGGGAATAGAACCCGGTGTCTAGCACTCTGCCCTGTTACGCCAAAGATAAAGGTTCTATTGTCGGTCTAGTCTATTCAGTGAACGCGTTAACTTTTTTCTTTATAAATGTATGTTTGTATTAAGAGGATTGTGAAGTGTCCATACGCGGTGCGAGTAGGTATTTTAAAAAATGCTATCTGTTTCACACCGCTCTGTGCCTCACCTGTATCGTGCGATAGAGAGAGTTGCCAGACCTGCAGGTAAAAATTGCCTACAATTTCTTGTTGAAATATTGTTTCGGGTGATAACGTTTTTACCCCCCTAAACCTTTATGAAATTATTTTTTTTGGTATAATTAGATTTAGTACACTTTAATCTATGTCTGTACGTTTTCCTTTTTTAGTAAATCAGTTTAGATTAATTAAAAAAAAATTAAACGGTAGACAAAGTTTTTAAGTCAAAAATACAGATTTTTAGATGCTAATAACTTATAACGTAAGCAATATTTCTTAAAAATCAAAACGTAGAGACCTAGTTTTTCATTATATCTACAACATATCCAAAAATTATAAAAATCGAACTATGTTTGCTGGGTGAAAAACGTTATCGCTTTTTGTATGAAAATTTACAGGTTCACAATCCTCTTAATGGATTATTACGGTTGAGATTAATGTGAACGGCTTTTTTATAAAACTATCATTGGAATTGTGGAATATTCTACCTTGGATGGTACAGTTGCTTTTTGAATGGACTTTTTGATGCAATTCGGCCCACTCAATAATGTCAAGTACCTGTATATTGTTTGATTGATACAGTCAGCGTCATATAGCAGCCAAGGTAGCCAAATATATCGTAACACATCTTTACTCCTATAGTAATAAAGACTTGTTGGCGGCCAACAAGTCTAAGGATGTGTTGCGATATATTTGGATACCTTGGCAGTTACTAACTATCTGATGCTGACTGTACTATCTACCTCGCGCATGCGCTCATGCTATCCTTTTATTCTTAAAGGAGAGAATGCAATAGCAAGTCCTCGATAAGGGAAAACGGACTCTGTAAATGACCCTTTAGCATACCATAAATAAAACGCTAACACTGACTAACCAAGCACTTTTAAAGTATTTTCGAATTCAATCCTGGATGCAGGTTTGTTCGAAATTATAGTATTTTATGAAATAAAGAAAGCTTATCAAAAACTTGGTTAGTTGCATAGCTACATGCAGTGGATTAATAGGATTATCTATATTGAAACGATTAAGAGAGACGTACAGTCGCCATCACATACATCGGTACACTATAGGTGTTCAAAAATATCGGCACATGCACCCTAATGCCTTGAAAATAGAGGTGTGTTCCGATGTTTGTGACGTGCTTGTTTGTTCCGATGTATGTGATGGCGACTGTACCTAACAGTATGAAACACTTATTTAAATGAAAATAGGTACATCATTATAAATGCATGATCTGCCATCTGAGGATACGATTCTATTAAATATGGTCGCTTTAAACCGCAAGTTGATATATATCTTGTCCTGTTTCAACACACCTGTTTGAACTGTAGGTGCCTATTTTCCTTAATATGGTCGTTTGGAATTCCCCTCACATGTGCTATACCTACCTACTTGTAAAGTCTGTAAAGAGTTTTGAGTCACGACAGAACTTTTCAAGGGCTTTTTGCAAATATCTATGTACGTGTGTACCTACAAATGTTCCGGAAAATTAGTCAAAATTTACTGGAAAGTTTAAACTTGGGTACTTACTTACTTACAGAATTAAAACATGTTAGGTAGAGCTACGGTAGCCTAGTTGTTCAGGCATGCGGCTGTCAAGCGGCGGTCGTGGGTTCGAATCCCAGCTCGTACCAATGAGTTTTTCGGAACTTATGTACGGAATATTTATCGTTAGCTTTTCGGTAAAGGAAAACATCATGAGGAAAAACCGGTCTAATCCCAATAAGGTCTAGTTTTCCCTCTGGGTTGGAAGGTTTCGTAAAACTAGTGCCTATGCCAAATCTTGGGATTAGGTGTCAAAGCGGACCCCGGGCTCCTTTCCTTTAGGGGCACAACCGGGAATAGGTAACGCTAGGACGATGATGAGGTGGGTATGTAAAATTAAATAAAAACATCACCTATGTTAACAGTAGAAGTCTCGAGCCTATCTTTTAATCAATATTTTTTTTTCTGAATTTCGAATGAGTGACTTTACAAAAAAAAAACCGGCCAAGTACGGGTCTGACTCGCGCACCGAGGGTTCCGTACAAACTTTCATAGACCATACCCGTCATTTCCGGACCCCATTCATTCTTAAACAATCTTAAACAGCTCATAGTACTAGTAGAAGTTACCGTTGCAAAGCGCCATCTGCATTTTGGTACTAACAACTTACAACCTAGTATGTTTGTTTATCAGCGATAGTTTTTTATCACACGTACCGATTTCGAATTAATGGTATATTTTTCTACATTTTCCTTAGTAAATCAAAATTTAACCACTGTAGAAAAAAATAACAGTTTTATACAGTGCAACTCGAGGCCTTTCATATGATACCCCACTTGATCTATTTACTAGACGTTGGTTTTTTAACCCCCCTCATATTTGTCATTTATACAGAAAATAAAAATGTTTTTTTTTTTCATTTTCCATACACTTAACCCTTTTAACAGTTCAAATTGATAGCTTAAATAGTTCCTGAGTTACTTAACGTTGTGACAGACGGATGGACAGACGGACAGAGTCGCGCCATAAGGGTTCCTTTTTTACCTTTTTGGTACGGAACCCTAATAACTGCATATGTAACGAACCTGCTCACAAAATTTCACTAAAATCGGTTGAGAAATGCGATCTGTCGCTTGTGATTCTCCTGGAGTCACAAGTGTCCATAGGCTACGGTACCTGCTTATATTAGGCAGGCCGTAAGCTTGTTTGCCACCGTCGTGGTATAAAAAAAACATACCTACCAAGATAAAAATCGAAGCCCGCGCCCCGGGTAATTAATACAAAATGCTACGTGCTGCCTGCGGATGTTTGATAAAGTATGAATATTAAAATAATAACAAGGCTCTTAACGAAACCGCAAACGTCAATTAAGTATTACCACCTTTTTATCTGTTGTGACTAGATAAAACTATTAGGTACTATCTTTTAAAGTTCAAGGCAATTTCTTGGAAGTTCTTCTAAACAAAAAAATATGTTAAGCTAACTTATTTAGGTACCTTCTTTATCTCTGTAGCGTTATTATTTAGAATATATATTGGTTACGGTTTATATTCTTATAATTATCTAGTATTAACCCTTGATCGCAACAGTCGGCACATGCCGTCAGCGCAATCTATCACGGTAAACGCCCTCAGGGGATCCATTCAAGTAAACGTACTAAATTCGAATTGGTATTGCATCCGCTGAAGTCCGCTTAAGTTTGTTGTACCGACGGCAATCGAATTTGTACGTCTTTTCATTTCATTTTTAGGGTTCCGTCCGTACCTACCTCAAAAGGAAAAAAAGACCTATCCATAAATGGGTATGGGTAACGGTGAAGTTTGCGCGCGAACTTCACGCGTAATTTCTATGCCTCCTACTGAACACGCAAACGGAAACACGCTCCGCGGGCACCTCTTAGACGCTATCGAGATACCTATAACCTATAGATGATAGGAAGCAGCGCAACAGATACCAATTTTAGTCGCGCAGCGGGCTAGCACAACTAACGCCGCGACGCGACACGACAAAAACTACGCTTCTCTTTCTAATTCGTACAGTGTGAGTGAGACAGGAGTCGCCAAGTGAAGTTGTGGCCGTATGCCAGTTGTGGCAGACGTACTATAATATTTCACGGTAACATTTCAGATTACACAATGGCGACAACGTACAGATAAAGCGGTACTTCGTGTCGTTCTGGAACGGCGTGGATCTGCGGTACAAGCTGCTGAAGGGGCCAAGGATACGGATATCCATCGCTGGTATCATTATATCTAGGGTGAGTGCTGTTGCGATATCAACCTTATTTCATAGTCTATAAGGTACAGGCACTGAATCCTAATTAGCCTAGCCTTGTAAGTCTCCGCGTATTTGTATAAGTACAAATTCAAATCGAGTTTCGAGCCCGAGAGGAGGTTAACGAAGGTTCCAAATTCAAAATCGCTAAAGTCGATCTGGGACTTACGAGGCTAGAATATACACCTCGTCCAGGAATGTAGGTATATAGGTGGTACCTTTTTAACTGCGTAACGTAGCATCAGCGGCGCTACCTCGAAAATCGAATCCCGAAGTTCGTATGTCTCCATTTCTGTCGCTACCTACGTTACCGCCATGACCGACTATATTTAAAATCATGACCAACTAGATTTCCATAATAACATCGATATCGATGTTATTATGAGTTTTCATACATTACAATAACACTGGCACAGGTAAAACGCTGATGTTACCGTTACTGGTTGCAATAATGGTAGTCTTTATATATGGTTACCGAACACATTATAGAGGATTTATGATATGGGTGTAGACAAAAGTGTTAACAAAAAATTTTTTAAATGAATTTAATAATAATATTTTTATTACAACAAATCTTTGCAACAACATTCATTACTCATTATAATTTTACATGCATGAATCAACATTAATTAGCTATTCTAATTTGATATTAATTCATCAGTTTAAAATTGACCATTTCGTCTGTCTCAATGCATAGCTCTTCTAGCAAGCTCGTTTTCGACTTAGGATAGCCCTCCAGTACTGCGTCTATGATGTCGGTAGATATTCTCTTACGTTTCCTACAATAAAAGTAAAGGTAAAGTTACTCAATGTTCGAATAATGCCAACCTATGTGACCGACTTTAGACATTAACACATCGCGATAAAATTCATTATTAATAATAATGTACATTCAGCTGCAAAGAAAGTGACCCCATGCATACTAAACTTCTATCTTCGTCACGTTTCTTTGAAGCTGTCTGTACCTATGTATACCTAAGTACATGCCCAACTCTTGGAAAATAAAACAGTTCCTGTCTAAAAGGTTAACCGGTTCATTTTCAAACGCCACACACACTTACACACCAACATATTTGCGAGATCCCTCTGAGAGGCCCTTAAGGCCCTCAGAGAGGACGTACCGTAACATATCCGTTACTGGCCGCACTGCAGGCCAAACGGGGAAAAAAAAAAAAAAAAAAAAATCTTTGCGAGATTTTCATCAAGTCAGTGGATCATACAACTTGAGTAAAACATAAGTCGTCTTTCCTGTTGTCAATAGATAAGGGCTCCCGTGTCTAAAGAAAACATTAGATTGCATGAGATGAGTCTCATTTCATCAAGCTTTAATTACTCATCATGGTACACCGTTTATGTTAGGGCCCCCCCACTATCGGCGTCTTGTGAGCGTTCTCATACAAAACGCAACGCACAATTTTGTATGAGAACGCTCACAGGACGCCGGTAGTGTGGAGGGTGGGGGGGGGCTTATTAACTTAACATTTGTCAACTGAGAACTTTGAAGGAGTTAAAGCTAAATCAACTGGTTATTATAAGTTATCATTTCATTTTTTAGATGTCAATAAAAAAAACAATAAACATATTTACTTCCTGGAATTGTATCGTCAATGTATTTGTCTGTGGAGTAAGCAAAGATATGAGATGTAATAAATGACGTATCCACAGATGTGTAAACATTTCCTTAGAATTTGCGCGTTTATGACTGACTCTGCCCACTAACTATCTAATTAGCATGTTGATTATAGGTACTTAAGGTTATTAAAAATACATAAAATCTCTAATTATTTTTTATATCAATTTTTGAATGTTCCAGGAAATTTGATGCAAATATTTGATCTGTTGATAAGATAATTTCATTAGTTGAGATGTTATTTGGAAACTCTCTGTATATACTGTTGGTTGGTGTTCTTAAAAATTACTAATGTAAACGAACAAATGCTAAATTTGTGATATTTTTGACATAATTATTTCCTTATTTTAAGTATAGTCAATGTTTACATTGTTTACTTAGGTACTCATTATTACAGCTTCCAGTATGTGTTTGAGACACCCCTAAGGGTGTATGCTTGTTAGCAATAAAGCATAAAGATATTGCATAAAGGGTAGCTACTTGAATTTTAGACAATCATAAAGCCTCCCCACACAATAGGCCATAATGACCCATCATGTGGGATGCAGTTATGCAGTAGAATAAGAAGAAAATATGTCTTGGTCCCTTTAAGAGCCCATTCACGTGCTCACTAGCGCCGCTGGTAAATAATTGAGATTACTTAAATTTAATGATAGATATTTAAAAAAGTAGGCTGCCGGCGCTGCTGCACACTGTATTTTGTAGTTAAGTACCTTGCGAATACATCAAAGTAGTTTTTACGTTGCTGGATTCGTCAATCTATGCGTCCAAATCCAGCAACATTAAAACTAGTTTGATCTACAAATACAAAATATAGTGTGTAGCGGCCTACTATTTTTAATATCTATCGTTACTAGTGGTGCTAGTGAGCATGTGAACGGGCACTTAAAACATAGTTGCATCTTGTATGGCAGGCCATGGTGTGTCACTATGGGCCTTTAAACTTAATCACATTTGGGTATTTGACAACAGTGACAATACATTGTTTTTTCATTAGCAACAGATAAACATTACGAAAATACTTGGAAAGTATCAATCTTTCATTTTATGTTTGCTGTTTTAAGGTAGGTATTTAAATTCATAAAAACTAACTAAATGGACATTGTTTGATTTTGACGTCACAACACAGTAATCCTTACAAATTTCACACTAACAGAAGCTGATTAGACTTTTGTCAAATACCGAATTGACATCATGCCATGGGAATATAACATGATTATTGCTTACCTGTACTCTTTCAAGAATTTTTCATGCTGGCTCATGATAATACTCTTTTCCTGGGCACTTATAACATTAGTGGAAGTGCTCAATACTTTCAATTTGTCCTCGGAACCCTCTATTTTCCTCTTGAGCTCCTCAATTTGGGACTTTGCAGAGTCAGTGGTGGGAGTAGCTAAGATAGTTTTCAGATTGGTCTCTGCTGTTTTTAGGGTATTTGTTTTTTCCAACAACTCTTCAGTTATTGACTTGCATTGGGCATCATAATCTGTAAAAGTAATGACATTGGTTTTATTGATCATTTTTACCTAGTAATCTTCCATTGAAGAAGTATTCCTAAGCAAAAAGTTGGAAACCTTAGAATTTACTTTCAGATGTTCAGTCTGGCACATATTTTTATTGTCAACATTTTACCTTCTGTGTCACCTTCTTCTACAACATGTTCCAGCTGTACGGCTGCGTATACTTTCTGCTTGCCGTATAATTTACAACGGATTTTAGCATTTTCACTCAGGTAGTCTAACGCCTTTTGAACAGCGGATTTCGAAAAAGCGCCACGAAGATTCACTGTGACGTCTGCACACGAATATGGGCGATTCGTGTCCACTAAATACTTTAACACAGCCTCGTTGGCCATAATTATTCAATCTAAAATAAATTACTGCAAGAACGCAAAACAAAACGACATGGAAGTTTTAACTACAAAATATAGTGCAAAATATATTCGGAAAATACCGCCATATCAGTTGACGTTTATACTTTTTGCAATCAAACGTAAGCAAAGGTGTAAAACCAGTATGCCAACTCTTTCGATTTACTTGAATCATAATCGAAAATTAGATTGTGATCATTATCTTATTATTTAGATGTACTTATATTTTATCCGTAGGTGTCTCATTTCATGAAAATTCAATCGATAGGTATGTAGGTACATGCATAAAAAAGTATTAATGCATGTATTTAAATATATTAAAAACACCTAGGTACAATGTGTATCTACGAAATACCTAGGTAAAATATTTTTGAGGCGGCAAAGTTGAATTATATGTATGTATGTAAATAACTTTACTGTACGAAAGACTCTGGTTAAAAATACAGACAATAAAAATACAGACTAAAATAGGTTAAATCGGTTACAAAGGCGAACTTATCCCTGTAAAGGATCTCTTCCAGTTAACCTATGAGCAATTGAGTTGGAGATAAGGAACAAAAAGATAGATTATAAAATCAGGTGCGAAGTGGAGTGATGCATAAATTAAACCAATACCAGCGATTTTGTCCAGTACCCATATATATTAGGCCCTGCGACATAATATTACGAGTAGGTAGTTATGTTTTTTAATGGTTCAGCAGCACGGCTATCACAAGATAACATAAACGGCATACCTACTCTCGAGCTCTCTCGCTCTATCCGTCTCTCTCTTATTAGACCACTTAGGAAGAGACGGATAGTGCGAGAGAGCTCGAGAGTATGTCGCGGCCGTCTTGTGATAGCCGTGCTGTAGTGTAGATTTATAAATTGACGTTCAACTCTGATCAATAAATAACGATTATATTTTTACTTTTTAACAGGGCCGTGATGCTACACCCTACTTGGAAAGAAATAGAGTCGGCCGAGACGCGATTGACTCTGCCGCCGCGCTCACTGATATGGGCAAGTATTTGTTCAGAGAGCGACGGCTGCCCGTCTACGACATCGCTGTTGCTATCACCAAGTGAGTACCATTCGGACTCGACTTTTTAAACCAGTTATTAAGCACCATACACCATAATCGGTATGGCCAAACGCAAGGGATGTATCTGTCTGAAAGAATGAGACAGTAATACTGACCTACTCTCATTCTAATAAATACCTAAATAGTTGCATTCCTCGCAAAATGCGCAGCCTCGATGGGAGCCTTTGAAAGATGACGTTTACGCTGAACGGTTGGAAGTACCTCATAAATGTCAAACTGTGGTTGCGTCGAATTTATCACTCTGGTTTAAAAAGTCGAGTACACCTATTATCTATATCAGTGATTGTATATAAAGAGAACAATTAGATTCGTCAAGTTCTTAACTTACAGAACAAGAATCATTAAAATGTAATATTTATTTTAAAGTTTAAAGTTATTGTTTCAGTATGTTAACATGTTTATTTCATATTGATAAGGAAAGCGATAAATCTTAGTAATGAATATTTTTATTACGTTGAAAGTTGTTGAATACCGAAACATATGTTATTTAATTTTACTTCACACACAAGGATACCACGTAAGTATAACGTAGTTAAAACTTCAATTTGGCGCCATTATTACAGTTTTAAGTTTAATTTATCGATAAGCTAATTGCCGGGCAAATTGAATCAGTGGAATGTAGACGTGGCAAATGATTTCATCAACAGATACGACATGTGCCGACGACGCAAGGGTGGTCGCTGTACCAAAGGCACCGCTGGTAATTTATTTAAAAAAAAGTCTATTACGATTGTGATTGGTCTTGCAAACGGCGCGGCATTAACAGCTTACGAGTGAATATAAATGCTTCATAATTCATAATCTAAGAGGTAAAGGTTTTGGTAATGGCGCTAAATGTAAGACACAACACATTAGGTTAACAAATTAGGATTTGACAGGTATGAAGAGCCCAAACTGTGTTACTTGTATTGAGTTTTATTTTCGTGCGCTTTCAGACTAGACATGTGCAGAAGACAATACGCGAATGATGCGTGCAATAGAGGGACAGCAGGTAGCGTGTTAAGAACCTAAAAGATCCACCCAAAAGCACGCCTGACTCATCTAGTTCCTCACCTTTGTGTACAAGTCACTTTGACCCCACCTGTCACTTAGACCCTACCTCTACCCGAGTCATTAGCACCTTGTGAATAATATTCTGTCTTTCCGCAGCAGTCCATTCTTCTAGTCACATGTCAATTGTAAAAAACCTTCCCAGTAAATGTTTTATGTATATAATTTTGTTTTAGATCATGCGACTGTATTGTAAGTAGTTTAGATTCATAATGCATTTTTTATTTAATGTTTCTTCTTTCACTTTCATAAAAATTCTTTCATCATATTTTTTAATTATTCTTCTGTAGGTACTAGTAGACTTATAAAAAGGTTATTATCGTCTTAATATCAAAATTTTATTTGTAATCTAAAAGCATGCATATAAGTAAGTGGTTTATATTTTATTTTACATTTATAATACTAGCCGGATTTCTTAATGATAGTTAACATCAATTTAATAAGTCGCGTTATTGTCAAAAGTGTGGGCCTGACTGACTTACATAAAAGTTCAATGAGCTCTCGCTGTGGACATAGGTACAGTTTTAACCTTTACAAATTCAAAATCAAGTACTAGGTAGTGTTGCAATAAAGTTGTATCACTGGATTAAAAACAGTAAATCAGCTGACCATAACATCGTAAACTTCAAGATGATCTTTAGCTTTTGACTCCGCCGCATCCAAAAGATCACTAGAATACTTGTATTTTGCTATTGCAGTAAGAAAGTTGCGTAAGATACAGTCCAGTCAGACCAACCTTACTTAAATGACAAGGGGTCATTGAGCTTAAAGTAATGCGTAGGTAAGTGTAAACATCGTAATGGCCGTAAAATTTAATCTCGATTTTCTTGTACTCATAATCGAGATTCACCCATTAATATGATTTGGACCGCAATGGTCAATGTCAAGTGTAAAGGCGGGAACTTGTTATTTTAAATGATCTTTTTTAATTCGTCCATTCGGACAGGCTAAGAACATGGGCCTTTATACTGCCTTTATTTTACTTAATTAGGGCTAAGTTTTAAAAAGGTTTTATTTTGAAATTAAGGCCAGGTTTTGGTTGAGTGCTATGTGCTTGTATAATATAATTGTAACACGCTTGAGCTTTTGCATGTGCTAACAATATTAATAACGTCCAATATTTTGTACAGCACCAAATATTAATTATACAACTATTTATAAATATATTAAGTACCTTTCTTTATTATGTAAGTAAAGATTATAGATATCTCATCTGTACCTACTTATAGACTGCATTGTAGTAAGTATCAAAACTAGTTTAAATCGCTTAAAATTAGTCCTGTTTAGAATAACGATGTCTTTCTTTACGTATAATAATATTAACCTCAGTCAATATTTCTAAACAAGTCTATATTTAAGCTTTTATGCTTACCTATCTACTTTAATCAAAAACCTTGTTTATCCCATTTTCCCGGTCACAATATACCCGTCATTGGCTAAAAAAGTGCTTTCTTTTTCTCTGAATTTGGCCGTGCCGACTTTTCTTTATAATAATTATTATCATTCGTAGTACCTATAGGTTAAGTTTTGCAAGAAAAGTGCTCAATTTTTTTTTCTTTTCATATTTCTGAATTACAAAGCTGCATTATTTCTGTGACATGCGGCGTACACCATATGTCAATACGGCATTATGAATTACGTCAACCTTATCATTTCATTTTGATTTAATTTGTGCAAGGGATGTAACCATATACACACTTTTCTACACTCCAGTTTTCTTTATATAGCAATGCAATCTAGACTTTATTACTTTCAAGTTACATTCCACCACTAGATGAAAGACTAGTAGGTATAAGTACTACCACTGCTACCACTAGGTACTCGACGGTTTGCTCTCGATGCTTCCGTCTAATATTTCTTAGTAAAACAGTCGGCACGGCTCCATTATTAAAGAGTCAAATATTAACCAACTCCATGAACAGGGTTTGCGTACGTCGGTGGCGCGTGCGTTGTGAACAAACGGCTGGAGAAGGTCAACTCGGTCGCCATCATCGAGGACACCGGTGGCTTCTCGGGCATCATTGTCGCTGCACATGAAGTTGGACATTTGTACGTATTTGTTGGACAAACATTACAAATTCCCTAGCTTTTGTTCTGCTTTAGCCTCGTCACATACGACATAGTTTATTGCGTCGCCGAATTCCACTGGGCTGATTCCGCCCGCTGCTAAGTAGGTACTCCGAAAATCTATGGCCCTATGACAGACAGGCGGATTAATTCCGCCGCCGAATTCGTCCCTGCCGATTCGTTAGCCTGAATGTGGCGAGCCTTAGTAAAATTTTCTCCTCCTCGTTCCTGTAACCGCCAAGAGTTATTCTCCCCATCTTATAGGAGCAAGGCAAGAGCAATCTTTGAGTAGCCCTTGCAATTGTTTAAGTAGTTGAATTGTTTAGGGTTCCACCATGCGCAGCGCACTGACTACAACGGCCTCAATTATGAAGCTGTGAAACAGGGGCACACACAATTATTTGGCGAAGTATTAGGTTCGTTTAAACACGTTGCTGCAACTGTCACCGCCGTAAACGAGAGTTAAGAACCCAGCCACAGTGCTCAAAGTCCCAAAGAGTTCTCTGTTGTCTGCCCCTCCGAACACTCCTTGCCCAGCGGGTTACTGCATTGTCCGCAATTTAGCATCCTGAATGACCTAGGAAGCTGAGTCAGGATGGTGTAATCGCATTCAGCTAGTAAGGATCCTAACAAGCCCTATAAATGTTCTATCCACAGATTAGGAGCAGTGCACGACGGCAGCCCGCCGCCATCGTACCTCGGCGGGCCTGGCGCGGAGAAGTGCCGGTGGGAGGACGGCTTCATCATGTCGGACTTGCGTCACACCGAGAAAGGGTTCCGTTGGTCGCCGTGCAGTGTGCAGAGCTTCCATCATTTCTTGAAGTAGGTTGAGGTTGCTGTACAGCCCAACTAGCCCGATAGGTTTCACGTTTTATGGCCCAAATCATAATCATAAAATCTATCATGCTAGCTGTCCTTTCAAAGAAGTATCCTAAGGGTGGTATGCCACTTGTCCAAGATATTTGTCCAATGAGTATTTGCGTCTCATATTTGGCTTAACATTTGACAAAGGTCTTGGTCTTGGACAAGTGGAATGCTACCCTTAAGTACAGGAGAACATAATATGGTTCGCATCAAAGTGCAAAGTAGTTGACCGACAGGATATAACATGGCTTAATCCGCGCGCCTTGTTAGATACTTGGGTCGTGCTGTAATTGAAAAGAAAACAATGTGAGCTACCCTATATACCAATTAATATTTTTTCACTTCTCATGCTCGAAAAGTGTGTCATATTAGGCTTAGCAAGCGGGGCTTAACTAAACTAGTAAGTACATTTAGCCCCTAGCTAGGGAAAATATGTATAGGTACATATTTATGATTTTAAAACATTTTAATGTGACTAATCAAAACACTTCACCGTTTTAAATCCACCAA
Source organism: Epinotia brunnichana (assembly GCA_963854355.1). Taxonomy (NCBI): domain Eukaryota; kingdom Metazoa; phylum Arthropoda; class Insecta; order Lepidoptera; family Tortricidae; genus Epinotia; species Epinotia brunnichana. Next base: position 11,206,581 of record OY977956.1, read on the forward strand.
TCACAACCCTTTAAAAAAACATTCAGGCGTTTATTCTTGCTATCGACCAATCAGGAAACAGAATTAATTTCAAACATCAGGCGTTTTTTATTCTCTAACTCAAAATCATTTAAAAAAATTAACGCCTCTGACCGTTCTACAGCGGCGTCCAAACGTTGGAGCATGGTTGACTGCATACATGGCATAAGCTATGAGATTGAGCGGGATAGACTGCTGGCATGTGATAAATGACAATCGTTTCCTGTGATGGGGTCTACAGATTATATGATTTCACCACAATTTGTCAGTACAACATGTCGAAGACATTATTGGGTTTGTCGTACAGACAATCCGATCACATGTGCATGCAATTTCTCAGTACAACTCGTTTTAACATGCCTTCAGACGATAGCAATTGGGTATTTGACAACAGTGAAAATAAATTTTAAAAGGGACGATGTTGTGGCTGTATGATCTGTCCGGAGTTGAATAAATAAAGATAAGAGTTTCTTGTAGGCAACACCAGACAGGGATGTCATGGCGCATGTCAAGTGTCCTACACGGCTCTCTAATTAATTAAATTGTGATTTTATTTATCATAAAACATGGTGGCAGCGCAAACCTAAAAATGGGTAGCCTAGAAGAGTTAGTGCGCCAACAGGCGATGATGCTGCAAAATATGCAAGAGCAGTTATCAATACTAAGTACGCGTACAACAACAGGCACACACCAAGCAAACCACGCCATTAACGTTCCATGGCCGGCTCCACTGAATGTCAACTCCGACCCTGAGGAAGCATTCAACATATTTAAAGAATCGTGGAAAAATTATTGCCGTGCCACTGAAATGGAGAAATGGTCTGCAAATCAAGAAGCCAGGAAAATAAGCGTTTTGATGAGCGCCATTGGCGAAGAAGCCATTAAAAAATACAACAATTTCGGTATCCAAGAGTCAGACAATACATGCGAAATTATTCTTAATGTAATTAGTTTGAAGATGGTACCCAAAAAGAACGTTATCTATAATAGATACATCTTTAATTCACGTAACCAAGGAGAAGAAAACTTCGATCTGTACTACAGCGAGCTAATAAAACTGATCGATGACTGCAGTTTCAAGGATCTACGAGACGAATTGTTACGTGATAAAATAGTGTTCGGAATCAAAGACATCAGTCTCAAAAAAGATCTGTTAAAACGTGAAAACTTAACGTTAAATGATGCAGTAAATCTATGTCGAGCATCTGAAATAACTGAACGCCAAGTAAAGACTCTAGCACAGCCAGAAACTATCAAGAAGATTAAAGAAGATACTCCAATGATGGTATGCAAGTTCTGTGGCAATAAACATGAGTTCAAAAAAAGTTTATGCCCTGCATGGGGCAAAACTTGCAAAATATGCAATGGCAAAAATCATTCCGACAAAGTCTGCAAGAAGAAACCTAAAATAAAGCAAATTATCAAGACGCCAGACAAACAACAGGAGGAATCTTCTGAATTAGACTCTGATGACTCTGACAGGAACTTCATCATCAAGAAAATAGAGAATGGCAATAAGAATTTGGCGGAATGTCTTCTACAATTCAAGTCTGGAAAACAATGGAGAGAATCAAAATGCCTTCTAGACACTGCCGCAGATGACAATTTGGTGGGCCTCAAGAATATCACAGAAATGTTAGGGGAAGACCACATACAAAGAAAAATGCGTCCATCAAATAAATGCTTATTTGGTTTTGGAGGAAACAACATAATGATTCATGGTGAAATTGACATCATTATGAAAGTAAAGGTTGCAGGCAAACAAAAAACATACAAAAACACATTTCAAGTGGTACATACACCACACATTCCTTTATTGTCATGTAAAACTTGTACAAACATGGGTCTGGTACGGTTCTGTAAAGAGGTAGTCTGTGGGAATAATGAGACACTAAACATTATTAAAAAGTATGACTCTGTATTTCATGGTCAGGGTAGCTTTTCAGGTGAAATCAATCTTGAGTTAGATGATTCAGTCCCTCCAGTCCTACAAAAAGCTCGTCGAATTCCAGTGGCACTTCGGAAACCACTTAAAGAGGAACTACAAAGGATGGAACAACACGGCATTATTATCAAGGAAGAAAACTACACAGATTGGGTAAGTAATCTACTCATTGTTAAAAAAAAAGACAATTTTAGAATCTGCCTTGATCCAATACCGCTTAACAAAGCAATAAAAAGGCCCAATTACCAGTTCACAACAATAGATGAAATTCTCCCTGAACTAGGTAAAGCCAAGGTATTTACCACATTGGATGTAAAAAAGGGGTTTTGGCATCTAAAGTTGTCTGAAGCTAGCAGTAAACTCACAACATTCTGGACCCCATTTGGTAAATACCGCTGGAAAGTCCTCCCTTTTGGCATTTCCTCATCGCCAGATTACTTTCAGATGAAGATGTATGAAGTAGTCCAAGGTCTGACTGGTGTAGAAGTGCTAGTTGATGACATACTAGTATATGGCGTTGGTGAGTCTATCGAGGAGGCTACAAAAGATCATAATGTGAACCTTGAAAGATTATTGAATAGGCTATTGCAACATAATTGTAAATTAAATATAAATAAGATGAAATTATTACAAAGTTCTGTAAAATATTATGGTCATGTATTTACGGACAAAGGTCTCCAGCCGGATCCAACCAAGGTGGAAGTAATTTCAAATATACCATCTCCAACAAATAAAAAGGAACTCCAAAGATTCTTAGGTGTTGTGACATATCTAAGCCGTTATATACCAAACCTTAGCTATGAATCTTCTCACCTCAGATACTTGACTTTAGAGAATACAGAATGGAAATGGAGTAAAAAAGCAGAAAAAGAATTCAACAAACTAAAATCTATAATAAGTGACCAAAAAACTCTGAAATATTTTGACAAAAATAAACCGTTGGTACTTGAATGTGATTCTAGTGAGGCGGCATTGGGTGTAGCTGTTTTTCAAGACAACCAGCCTGTGGCCTATGCTTCGAGGACTTTAACCAGGACAGAAAGAAAATATGCCCAAATTGAGAAGGAGCTGTTATCAATCCTCTTTGCTTGCAAACGCTTCGACCAGCTTATCATTGGTAATAAGAAAACCGTCATCAAAACCGATCATAAACCTCTTCTTAATATTTTCAAGAAGCCTCTATTAGGCGCACCAAAGAGATTACAGTCAATGTTACTAATGTTGCAACGTTACAGCTTAGAGGTAGAATTTGTTTCTGGTAAAGATAATATTGTTGCTGATGGCCTATCAAGGTTTTTCATCAACTGTGAGTCTGAAAACAAAGACAGTGAGTACAAAATATTCAAAGTTTTAGCTGAAATGAATCCAATAGAGGACTTGCCTATCTCAGAAGGATGCTTAAAAGATATATCAAGTATAGCCAGGGCTGATCCATATTATGTAAAAATGATTCAATATATTCAGCAAGGATGGCCCACATTCATCAGAGATGTTCCTGACGCGTTAAAACAGTTTTATAGTTTCAAAAATGAGCTAACAGTCTACCATGACTTAATACTGAAAAATAATGCTATATTGATCCCTGAAAATTACAGAAGACAAATTCTCTACAAACTACATAAAGCTCACTCAGGCATAGAAAATACTCTGAAACTAGCCAGAGAGGCAGTATTTTGGCCAACAATGTCAATGGATATCAAAGAAATGATTAAAAGTTGTTCAATATGCACCAAATATGCTTCCTGCCAACAAAAGTTACCAATGCAAAGTCATCAAATTCCAGAGAAGCCATTTGAAATAGTATCAATGGATGTGTTTTTTGTCACTGACAAAGGTAAACAACACAAATATTTAATAACAGTAGATCATTACTCTGACTTCTTCGAAATTGATGAAATCAAGGATTTGTCAGCAAAGTCTGTTATTGATAAATGTAAAAAAAACTTTTCCCGGCATGGTATACCAGATGTGGTGGTGACGGATGGTGGTACCAACTTTGTTAATCAAGACTTCAAAAACTTTTCTAAAGAATGGATATTCACACATGTAACATCCTCACCACACTATGCTCAAGGAAATGGAAAAGCTGAATCGACAGTGAAAATAGCAAAAAAATTACTCCTTAAATGTACCGAGGGGAAAGAAGACTTTTGGTATAGTTTGCTATGTTTAAGAAACACTCCTAACAAAGTAAATAGCAGTCCAGTCCAGAGACTATTCTCAAGAAGAACAAGATGTTGCCTACCTATGATTTCAACACTATTGAAACCAACGATAATTGACAATGTTTCTGAAACAATAAAAAGAAACAAAGAGAAAATAAAACAATCTTATGATAAATCTACAAGAAACCCTGTTACACTTGAAATTGGTCAGCCAGTCTCGGTGCAGCTACAACCATCTACAAACAAACATTGGACGCCGGGCATAGTAGCAGATGTTTTATCAGACAGGTCATATATAGTTAATGTCGACAATACTCAATATCGTAGAAATTTGTCTCATATTCGCCCCTCCTCTTCACAGAACGTACAAGAAAACCACAATGCATCTCTGTCTTCCTCATCTCATAATAGTCATAGTACACATCAAAATCACATAGAATACCATGAAAAACCAAATGTATCTGAACAACAATATTATACTTCAGACATTCCCGGTAACCAGGAAAATGAAAATTGTGTAGATGAAAATATTATACCAACCAGTCCTTCAGTATCAAACAATTCTGAAAAGTCGATTAATAGCCCTATGTTGAGAACTAAGAGAAAAATAAAGATTCCTAGTTATTTAAGTGATTATATTTGTGAAAAGTAATTGTGTTTTTTAAAATACTTTGATTTGGATAATATCTTTATACGCTACTGATCTTTAAGATTAAGTTACCATCATTGTCATTTTAATGTTCTATTCCACTAGTAATTCATTATGAATTATCTTTCTAAAAGAAAAAGAGAACGTGTTGTGGCTGTATGATCTGTCCGGAGTTGAATAAATAAAGATAAGAGTTTCTTGTAGGCAACACCAGACAGGGATGTCATGGCGCATGTCAAGTGTCCTACACGGCTCTCTAATTAATTAAATTGTGATTTTATTTATCATAAAACAGACGAGTTTGAGGCAATTTAGGTATAGAGTCTGTCAAGCGAGTCGTGTCCACAACAGCGAATTTTTATCAAATTCTGTATATGGCAACAATTTTACTTATGAAATAAGCTATCAGTTATAAGTACCTACCTATTACGCCACCATACATTTAATATAATAAGCTTGCGTTTTTTTTTAAATTTGCCCCTGTTTTCCAGGGACACGACTCGCTTGACAGTCTATTACGTAATCGACCAAAAGAATTATTTTTTCCTTAATTTTAGTTGGCAGATTACTGCAGTTCTAACTACATTTGGAGTTCTATTTACAGAGTATTTAATTAGGTATTTGACAACAGTGAAAATAAATTGTTTTTTTTTATTAGCAACAGATAAACATTACGAAAATACTCGGAAAGTTTCAAGCTTTCATTAATGTTTGCTATTTTAAGGGGACGTAGGTTCGTGGTCTTCTCTCCTCTCCCTCTCACTGAGCATAAGCGTGAGCGAGATGGAATTGCGTGTTTGGAAGCGCGGATATTATGTTTTTTAATTTTATTTCTTTGTGCGTTTTAATAAATAAAAAAGTAATAGCTGATTTCCCTCAAATATGACATTGCCGATTTTTAGAACCAATTGTAATATGTTTAGCTGTTGTGCATAATTTGTAACGATTTTTTTAAGTGTATTTTAGACCTATGTTTGTGATTTTTTTCTATCGAGCGAGTCAAAAACTCAGGATTCGAATAGCTGATTTCCCTCGAGAAAAGCCTCAAGATGCCGTATTATAATCCAAACAAGAGCTACAATTTTTTAAAAATTCGTATTCGGAGCTCACGTTGCCTTAAGATTTTTAAATTCATATGAACTAACAATAAGGACGTTGTTTGATTGTGTGTGACGTCACAACATAGTAATCCCTAAAAATTCCATACTAACGGAGCGTTTTTGTCGTTCAATAAAAAGAAGCTGATTTGACTTTTGTTAAATAAGTACCGAATTAGTCAGCTTCTGGCAAATTGGGGCTAACAAATCATGACATGTTAGACTTCTTCAAGGTGCGTTTTGCGGAAAGAGGACAGAGTATACCCCTCTTAAAACTTTGGCCACATAACTTTTCGATTATTTATATTTATTGTCTTGTGTTACTCTTTTCTCCATGTGACTATATTTTTAATCCTTTTCCGAGAAAATTCAACATTATTGATTGTTTTATTTTGTGTCACCATCCCTAGCTTACTTGAAAACTGTAAATCTTTGAAGTAGAGAAACATAATTAGCCATACCATAAATAAATAATCCCTATTCCAGCGGTGACACCGCGACGTGTCTGTACAACTCGCCGCACGAGGACGACTCGTTGCCGCGCGTGCTGCCCGGCCGGCTGCTGACGCTCGACGCGCAGTGTCGGAAGGATAGAGGCACCAGGTGAGAGACAGTCATGCATTTTTTTTTTATACAATGACGGTGGCAAACAAGCTTACGGCCTGCCTGATGTTAAGCTGCTACCGTCGCCTATGGACACTTGTGACTCCAGAAGAATCACAAGTGCGTTGCCGACCCTTTATTCACTTGAGGATTCGCTGTGTTGGCAGATAGAGACATGCAGGTCCCTCACTCACAACACAGCGCACCCTAGGGAGCTCTGGCGACCTTACTCACCACCAGGAACACAACACCACATACTCATAGCATGCCATAATATAGCAATTAACACTACAAAGCAGTGGTGCTATTATGGCTGCGGTCTTTTGTAAGGTACTTCCCCAGTTGGGCTGCTCCACATACGAGCGAGATGACATTCCGCTGTGCCCTACCTCTCTTCATGCCTTTGGTCACACGTACCGAGCAAACGGGTGAGACAGTGCGTATAAACAGTCACTCGCTATGTTACACGCACCGAGTACTCGGCCGAGAGCTGTCTCGCCCGTTTGCTCGGTACGTGTGATCATGGCCGGTTTTGTAGACACAATTAATTTAAAGAAATGAGCTGGTATATTCGTTGTTTGTAAAAAAAAATGTCGGTATTGTTAAGAAATTACAGTAATTAAGTATGTATGTATAGTAATTAAGTAATCAAATGGCTATACCTCTATTATTAATTTCTGCAATAAATTAAAGTTTAAACACCCAAAGTATTGAAATATAATGGAAGCATAGCCCATGACTTACGAATATCGATATAAAAGCCTCATTTTGTTTCAGCGCGTGTTTCAAAGACGAGCGAGTGTGCGCGCAGTTGTTCTGCTTCGACGCCGCGAGCGGGTACTGCGTCGCCTACCGGCCCGCCGCCGAGGGATCGCCTTGTGGCGACGGACAGGTAATATATCAAGTGTTCTTCAAAGACGAGCGAGTGTGCGCGCAGTTGTTCTGCTTCGACGCCGCGAGCGGGTACTGCGTCGCCTACCGGCCCGCCGCCGAGGGATCGCCTTGTGGCGACGGACAGGTAATATATCAAGTGTTCTTCAAAGACGAGCGAGTGTGCGCGCAGTTGTTCTGCTTCGACGCCGCGAGCGGGTACTGCGTCGCCTACCGGCCCGCCGCCGAGGGATCGCCTTGTGGCGACGGACAGGTAATATATCAAGTGTTCTTCAAAGACGAGCGAGTGTGCGCGCAGTTGTTCTGCTTCGACGCCGCGAGCGGGTACTGCGTCGCCTACCGGCCCGCCGCCGAGGGATCGCCTTGTGGCGACGGACAGGTAATATATCAAGTGTTCTTCAAAGACGAGCGAGTGTGCGCGCAGTTGTTCTGCTTCGACGCCGCGAGCGGGTACTGCGTCGCCTACCGGCCCGCCGCCGAGGGATCGCCTTGTGGCGACGGACAGGTAATATATCAAGTGTTCTTCAAAGACGAGCGAGTGTGCGCGCAGTTGTTCTGCATCGACGCCGCGAGCGAGTTTTCTACGAGTCAACTGAAATAATTAAACAAACCAAGCCCTGCTGAAACGAAGTGCAGCCCACCCGGGCTCAACGTTCGTTGAAGTATTTTCTTCTCTAGCCAAGGCGACGTTCTATTCTCATTTAAGTTGTGTAGGTAAACAGTTGTAAAATGATTTATTTTGGTTCAGTCGGGGGTTCGTAGAAAAAAAGTAAGTATGTGATAATAGTTTGGTGTCATCATCATCATATCAGCCGAAAGACATCCACTGCTGGACATAGGCCTCCCCCAAAGAGTTCCAAAGTGACTGGTCCTGCGCCACCCGCATCCAGCTCTCCCGCGACCTTTACCAGGTCATCAGTCCACCTTGTGGGAGGCCTACCAGCGCCGCGCCTTCTGGTGTCATCATCATCATATCAGCCGAAAGACGTCCACTGCTGGACATAGGCCTCCCCCAAAGAGTTCCAAAGTGACTGGTCCTGCGCCACCCTCATCCAGCTCTCCCGCGACCTTTACCAGGTCATCAGTCCACCTTGTGGGAGGCCTACCAGCGCCGCGCCTTCCGGTACGTGGTCGCCACTCGAGAATCTTTCCGCTCCAATGGCCATCAGTTCTACGTGCAATGTGCCCCGCCCACTGCCACTTAAGTTTAGCGATTCGGAGGGCTATGTCGGTTACCTTGGTTCTGCTGCGGATAGCCTCATTTCTGATGCGATCACGCAGAGAAACTCCCAACATAGCCCTCTACATTGCCCTTTGAGTGACTTTGAGCCTTCTTATGAGGCCCATTGTAAGCGACCACGTTTCAGTGCCATATGTCATCACTGGCAACAAACACTGGTCAAAGACTCTCGTCTTGACACACTGCGGAATATTGGACGAAAAGATGTGCCGTAGCTTCCCGAATGCTGCCCAGCCGAGTCGGATTCGGCGATTGATCTCCTTCTCGAAGTTGGACCTACCTAACTGGACAGTATGTCCTAGGTATACATAATCGTCTACAACTTCGAGCGTAAAGTGTCCGATTGTAATGGGAGTTGGTACTACATGGACATTTGACATGATCTTCGTCTTATCCATGTTCATTCTTAGACCAACTCGCTCGGAAGCTTTACTGAGGTCATCGAGCATCGTACTTAAGTCCTTCATGGTCTCAGCCAAGACTACTATATCGTCAGCAAACCGAAGGTGAGTGATGTACTCGCCGTTGATGTTGATGCCTAGCCTTCTCCAGTCAAGAGTCTTGAAAACATCCTCCAGTGCAGCGTAGTTTGGTGTACGAAGTCTTAATTCAAACATTAAAGTCGACGAGTATAAAAATGTTATTTTGTTTCAGTACTGCATAAACGGTAGATGTATAACCGAGCACGAGAACATAATCCCGGACTACTCGCAGCACACGCCGAGCTACGTGCGTCCGGACACGAGCCCGTTCTACGGCAATATTACCAGGTAATTATCGCACACACACTTTGATTAACAGCGGTAATCATATTTTATTAATCATAATTTAGTAATATTTCCTTTAATTGAATTCGATATGTAACAGTAATTTTTATAAGTTAGCAATGTTTATTTATTTAACTGTGATTAGTAAACGGTAAGGATTCTTTATACTTTCAACATTTATGGTTATAAATGTGTGATAAAGTATAGGGATGAGTATGAAAAGAAATGTTAAACAAAATCACAAAACTGACACGCAAAATGGGAACACAGCACACTCTCGTTTTTGCCAGTATGTGGACAAGCATTTACACAACAAGTCAACAACATACTAATACGACTTCATTTTACAATAGTTACGAAGCCACGACTCTGCCAATAGTACCTAGCACGTCGACTACGTACAAACAATACCCAAGTTACCAGACCACAAACTCAGTATATACAACAACCTCAACGACAGAAAACCCGTACAAATACTACTTCTATACAAGGAAACCGACAGAGTATACTGCCAGATCAACGGTCACGCGGCCAAGTACTATAAGCACCTACCCACCGTCCTTCAACAAATACTCAATATCGACGACGAGAAGTCCGTACGACTTCCACGATTTTTTCTCGAAAACCACGAAGGAAGTCGACAGAAGCGGGCCCAAACGAACCGGATTCTACAACAAAGACGAATTCGACAGTTACTTCGGACGGTCAACGACGAAGAACCCTTATCAGGAGAAGGGTTTGCGGTCTAGTTACAAATTCGGGACGCATTACTCGCTAGCGAAGTCGAGTGACAACTCCATAAGGCCAGATGCAAACGTCCAGCAAGTACAAATAGAACCAGCGAGACTGCTGTTCTCTTACCAAAGGAACTTGACGAGTGGAGAGATCGTTCGACACTAGTGCCAAAACACATTGGTAAGGACAACGGGTTTCATCTGGCAGCATTGGAGTCACCTTTCCACCATTGTGTTTCTTTTACATAGCCTGCTCATTGTGTCTTCTATCACATGTCTACTTTACTCATACACTTCAAATTAAAACATAGCTGAATGCAATTTGACTCCCGGAGCTCTAGTATCCGTAAGTCACAGTTGTTTAGTAATTACTGTTATGCTGTGTAACAACTTTAAATAAAATAAAAATATACGTTTTCGAACGCGTTTGCGTTTAGTTTCAATTTGTATGGTAACGCGTAGTTCCTAATAGTTACCAACAGAGGCGCTGTGCGCGTTGTCATACAAATCGAAACTAAACGCAAACGCGTTCCAAAACGTATTGTTATTGGTAAAACTTATACTAGAGCCTCTGATACAAAAGTAATTCTTGTTCATAGCCAAATTTATGTTCGATACTGTAATTCATATAGATAGTAATATTAATAATTTGTGTAAATATGATTACGTTGTAATCCAGGGTGTCAAATTGTAATTTATCTATTTCAATATCGTGTACAGTCAACGTCAATAATATGTTTACAGTTTTCGCCTTATTACAATGGAATAAGGTGCATAAGTGTAAACATATTTTTGGCGTCGACTGTACATAATCAGTCACACATTGTATCTACTTACATCGTCTACATTCGGCGCCACACACAAAACATTCTGTGTATACATACGTGTTTGTACATAATCAATCAATCTATTATTCTTTATCACATTTTCAGCATTGTAGTTGTTACCGTAAATATTGTAGAACTTAATTCGGTATTTGACAAAAGTCAATTCAGCTTCTTTTTATGAAACGTCAAAAACGCTCCGTTAGAATGAAATTTGTAAGTTTGTAAGGATTACTATGTTGTGACGTCAAAATCAAACAACGTCCTTATTGTTAGTTTTTATGAACTTAATTAAAAATCCTGAAATAGCAAACATAAATGATAGCTTGATACTTCCCGAGTATTTTCGTAATGTTTATCTGTTGCTAATGAAAAAACAATTTATTTTCACTGTTGTCAAATACCCAATTAAATACTCTGTAAATAGAACTCCAAAATACTCCAAATGTACCTAGTTAGTACTGCAGTAATCTGCCAACTAAAATTAATGAAAAAATAATCGTTTTGGTAGATTAAGAAATATAAATTGCCTCAAACTAACGTCCCTTTTAATATTTTATTAAAATTCTCTTTTTATGTTTGTAATTTAAATTTAAAACATCTGTTTTCAATATTAACGCCTGTAATATGTTTCAGCAGCCGCCATTAAAGAGAACGAGCGGGCCGAACAATGAAGACTGCCTAGCTGGAATGCCACAGACTATTAGAGCGTATTAGGTCCCAGAACCTATGCTAGCCTACCAGGATAGTCCGTTTCCAGCCTCTAAGCTACATTACAGATTGTGAAACGACCGCATATCCCGTAGAATTGAATATTACACGTGTAATCACTTTATTAATTCCCGTAATCGATTACAAATAACGCGTTCGAAATAAATGCAAGCAGAATTACTGCTTTGCTTGCATTTATTTTCATAATTACGGATGACAATAATAATATTCAACGGGTAATTACGGGATGGTGTCGCGCGTTGTGTGTGTTAAATGTGTCTGAAGACAAAACTTTATGTGTGTCGGACACAGTTCTGTGTGTGATATTACAATGTGATTGTGTTACTTTTAATATTGAAGTCTATAAGTACATTAGGTTCTAATTATGTAATAACTGAAAGGACGAAGATTATTTTTTAATCCGAAATAGATCAGTTTTTGGATTCATTGTAGAAATACTCCTTAGACTATTTTTTGATGGTTTTCAAAAAAATAACCTCTTTATAAGGTTACAGAAACTGCCACAAAGTGCCTTTTATACAATTATTTTTAAGATAGAAGAAGATAATTGATGTAAGTTTTATATATATATTGACTGTTTAAAGACAATTAAATAGCGACTGGCTCGCGGCTCTGAACAAAATGGTCCACACTCTCAATTAATTGTAATATTCTATGGAGAAAAACATTTTTACAAAAAATATACCTATATACACATTTCCATAGTTTTTGCAACTATATTTACACGAAACTTTTCTAATTTTAAGCCTCCCCCTAAAATTATTTATGGCACCTAGTTTTTTAAAAACAAAGTTACCAATAGAATAAAATAAAATAAACGGTTGTCTATGACCGATCACATCACTTGCCGGGAACGTTACATCACTACTATTTATTATGTTCAAACTATTTATGTATGGTTTTAGTTTTCCCAAAATGTTTAAATATTAAGAAGAAAATAGAAAATAATGAAATCTGTGTGCGCTGTTTTATTTGAATATTTTACCCAGTAATATTTTAAATAAAAATCTGACAACTTTGCCACGTGAAAACTATTTAGCTTCTGACAAAATAATGTTGTAGGTTTATGTTTTCATTGGAATGTGATACCTAATTCAAAAATACATTTTAAATGATATAAAATATCACCGGGCAAAGATGGAAGAACCATTTCTAGGATTGCGAAGTATTTTAGTTCTGATTATGAGAAAGATTAAGAAAACTGTTTTCAGTCCCAACACCTTTATTTGCCACGTCTCGATATATAAAATAAACATCAAGCTTCTTCTTGATCACCTAGAAAATAAGGTCATAAATAACCAATAAAGTAGTTACTTACACAACTAATATTGTGCAAAGTTTACAATAAATGCATAACGTGATCACAACGAAAGGATGCAGACAAAAAACTCTATTTCACCGAGTTTTCAACCTACAGACCAATCGGATAGTACCTACCATTTAACTTTATATAATATTTTCGAGTAAAAAATAATATTAAATTGTATCATTTACATAATTCTTTAGAAAATGAGACCTAATAACTACATATAAGATATATAATAATTTAATATTATTTTTTACTTATACTAAACCTACGAAACTAACATACCCAACTGCATGCCCGTGTCAACTTTGCCCATTAAAAAATAACCTTATAAAGATGGGTGATGCACGTGCAAAGTTTCGATATCAATCAATTAACTCGTTGGTGGCCCAGCATATATAGATGCAGTGACGCTCATGGAAGTAATTGGGTTAATTTGATAATATCGAGGATTTCTCTAACGCCAAGTTTCATAGACACGGCAATTAATGTTAATACCTATTAACTTCCAGTGGATAACTTTCCTCCGAAGTCAATTGAACATCCTGAACGCCACGTCAAATAGCAGCTGTTGCGTAATTAGTTTTAATTTAAATTGTCATTTCATGCATCGCAATAGTACATTACTTACCTAGGGCGGTTAAACAAAGAATGTCTCAGATCGCAGGTATTTGACGCCCGAGCCGAAGGCAAGGGCGATAAATATGCGCTCTGAGGCTTTCTTTATTACCGCCCGTGGTGAGTACAAAATTTTACGTCTCTATCTGGCCAGGAAGTGGGGTTTTCCGCACGCATAGCGTGCGGTAATTCCTACTTTATGGCCAGATATGACGTAAAATAACTTATAATCGCGCAGATTAACAAATAATGAACGTGTTCCGGCGTGATCCAAAATTGACACCAATGTTAACGTCCTGGGCAAAGTTGCAAACGGCAAAGATGGCTACGGCATGTGAATTTAACCGGATTTGATGGGCATCGCGGACGATCCGACGTTCTTCGTTAGCAGCTTGGCGAGCATTCCTACTGACAGGACGAACACTATGCCCGCGGGCATGAACTTTCTGCTGTTGTAGAACCTGGAAAGGTGGACACATACATGTAAGTACATACATTGAAAGGGTATAACCGTGTTTGTATGGCGAAACTGCCTTTGACGAGAAAATGGTTTTCCTTTTGCTCGGATAATTATCTTTATATACGTTGTAATTTCACCAAATATCAGCCCCAAAATCGTCGTGATTTTAGAGATAATTAAAAAAAAAGGAAAATTGTTTTTATTTTTTCTACTAAACTAGCGGCTTGATTTTTTTGAATTTTGTATGGAGATAATGGAGCACTTTTTATAAAAAAAAATTACGTTGAACTTTTATATTTAAGTTAAAAAAAAAAGATTTTTAATATTTAAAAAAAATTTTTTTTTACTTGCAAGGTGGCGACACCTTCCAATATTGGATATTTTATAAACCATTTAATACTCTACCACATATATTTTTTCTAAAAAATATCACTCGGACCAACAGGTTAAAAAAAGCGAATTTGTAACCTCTCATACATAGGTTTCCCTTTACTAGGTAGGGTAGACACAACACTCTTTATATACTAAGTCATTGGAGATATAATATTAAAGTCCTATAAATCTTTGCTGTTAAGACAAATACAAATCGTTTATTCGTTAGACTCTGAAATAATATATATATATATATACATATATTTAAAAAATATATATATAATGGAAATAGATTTTGGGTCAGTGAGGGCAGCTACCAGATCCCGTGTTGCTAGGCGAATAATGGTCTTAGGAGACCTTCCTTCGATTTCATATTAATGAAGATTGGCGTGTACAGATTTTGGAAAAAACATACAGGGTGCGAGAAAATGGTCATTTTTGACAAACTTTTTTTTTGATGCCGATCGAACTTTCAGTAATGTACAAAAAAGCCAGAAATTAAAGAAGTTTTTTTCCATAGTAAATGTATGAAGGCTTGGGAACCCTTCTAACTTTGAACCTGGGACAATACTCGGGCCAAACTTTCCAGCCGTCATAGTAGACCAAGACCGCTTCCACTCCTGGTTGAGGTTAAAGCTAGTTTGAGACAGTGTTTGGGCAATGCTGTAAGATGGATGTCTGGACTTCAAGTGGCATCTTATAGGGTCCATACATTCACCGTGCATAGGGATGTTATTTTAGACCTTTGAATGTCATGGACGTCTAAAGTTGTCGTGAACAGCACCAAAAGACTGTCACGTATAGTCGCTATCCAACTACTTATAAAGACACTCAAAATATTAGAACATGCACTTTAATTAAATACCGCCTCGACAATAGAGAAATATTTGGTGGCACCCACTTCGTTTCGACATATCTCTTGATGACTGTACGCTGTCAAAATAATCAATAAAGTAAATTGTCGTGAAAATTACCTGTATCCCATAAGACCTCCCAAAACGGTGGTGGTTCCAAGCATGAGCTGGTAGTTAGACGGGTCCCTGCTAATTTGATACGCGCCAATACCTGTGTTCAAATGTTTCGATAAATTTCCGCATTCTCAAAAGGTAAGAATATTGTAGGGAATGAGCAAATTTGTTCAAATGCCGAGATGCTTATTATGGCAGAGTTTCGACACATTATATCTGGAACAATTCGGTTCTTAAGCAACAATCCTTGAATTTCATAGTTTATTGGTACCTATTTTAGGTACAGTCAAGGTCACCAATATGTTTATACCCAAAGTTGCAAAAATATGTATACAACAACCTTACTTCCGTAGTAATAAAGTGTATACATATTTCTGTTACTTTGTGGTGTATACATATTAGTGACCTTGACTGTACCAAGCAAGAGTTTGATATTCAGAGGTACATCGTTATTTAAAAAATTTAAGCGCCGCATTACGCAGCGAATGTCACGGATGAAATGACAACGTTGCCCACGTCACAGACAAAAATATTAATATAATATTCACAGTCGATTTTTTTTTCTATCATCATCATCATATCAGCCGAAAGACTTCCACTGCTGGACATTGGCCTCCCTCAAAGAGTGTCAAAATGATCGGCCTTGCGCCACCCACATCCAGTACCTTTAGTTAAATATGTTAACAGGAAAAAAAACGTAATACAAAGATGTAACAAAACAGTTAATATGATATGTGTAGGCCGCATTAAAAAAACATTGCCATACCTAAGATGGAGCCAAATATGAGTCCTGCGCCAAGAGAAGGGATGGATCCTGAAAATAAATAATGGTACACATTTTTTAATCATCGTCCTCCTAGCGTTATTCCCGGTACCGGTACAGAAACCAAATAAATAAAATACTCGAGTAAAATTCGCAAGTCACGCCATAAAACATTCCATGTAAAAATTAGTCCAAGTCTCAAAACTCTTCCACAGTAAAAAGTTGTGAGATACCTATTTCGTAGTTCAGGCATTATTTTAATCTTTATTTGCTTGCTAAATAAAATTTTGTGACTTGGCAATAATAACACTTACATAGTTTTAGGTATGGTAAAATTAATAAATGCAGTAATGTTGAGTGATTCCCACGTTGCAGAATTTCATTTAGCATGCAAAAAAGGTTATTAATAATGCCTCTGACTTGGCTCTACGAAATATCTCACCACTTTTTACTGTGGAAGAGTTTCGAGACTTGGCCTATTTTTTACATGGAATGTCTTTATGGGATAATAATATTAACCAATTTGTGTTTTACATTAGTGAAGTAACGAATGGGGGGGGGAGGGTGAATTACTGAAAATCCTGAAATATGTATTTTAAATTGAATTTTGTAGGAATCTTCCACAAATGTTGATGCTCTGAAAATTGATATAAGTAGACCCTACTTATATCCATTTTCAGAGCATCAAAGTTTGTGGAAGATTCCTACAAAATTATTTTTTTTTGTTGATTGTGTACTATTACTAGCTTACATACCAAATTTCAGCTTTTTAGGACTTCAGGAAATACCCTAGAGGTTTTGATGATCAATGTACCCAACTCACATTGATCATCAAAACCTCGAGTGAGCGAGTGAGTCAGTGAAATAGGCGCTTTTAGATATCAATAAAATCTAAAGTAGGGTCATTTCGCCGGTTGGCGACCACCTAATTTTATGTGCTGGTTAGCGACCACTTAGCTGACTTGGAGAACTGAAACCATATTTTCTCGTTTTTTTTGTAAATTCATATTCCGTAACTACAAACAATAAGGCATACGACTGACTGTTTCAATAGGCTCTGTAGAATTGATGTTATCTTCAATTGAAAAACCATGTTCTTCAAGTGGTCGCTAACCGAAGGTGGTCGCGTAACCGGCGAAATGACCCTATAAGAGCTATGCAATTGAAACTATATGTTTAATAAGTCCACTATTGACATCATATCCCGGGAATTTTGTTTATCTGATATAATCCAAACCCAAGTTAAGAGGGTTCAAAAAAACGACGAAGCGTTTCGAGAAAAGGTAGGTATAGTGCCCTGCCCTTGCGCTTCGCTTGGCTCGTCTTACTGTGCCCCCACATTTATAAATATAACACGTGGGCTGTTTATTAATCGAAAATAATATATGATACTACTTACAACTTTTATTTTTCCATCTTAAAGTTATTTAAAAACTCACAAAGTAATAAGCTTGGATGAATGTAAATAGGATTTAAAATTAACTCAAAATTAACTCATTCTACCTAATGACTTAATATGATGGCTCTTAGTCTTTCATGAGTAAGTAATTCCAACTTTTAAAGGTTTTCCTTATTGACATTAACACTTCGTAAGTCATCTTTGCATGATCTATTATAAATACAATAAATGATGAGTCAGCAATTATATTTTGCCTGAACATGAACTCTATTTTCCTAATCAAAAGATTCAAAATAGAGTAACCAAGAATTAGGTTAACATTTCTCTGGTTTATACCTGGCACGCTGTGTGTCGTATTTTTTTATCTCATAGTTCTTTTTGAATCTGTTAAATAAGAATAGAGTTCATTATTCAGTGAACATTTTACGCTTTGTTTTTGCAAACAATGGCACACATACAAAGGCCGTTCATGAGCTCAGCATCAGCATCATATCAGCCGAAAGACGTCCACTGCTGGACATAGGCCTCTTCCAAAAAGTGCCTAAAAATTAATGAGCTCAGTTCAAAAAATTTAGACTACTAGTAGTAGGTATGCAATCGCATACACTGTAGCCATTGCTGTATAGGTGTGTCCACACCAAACGCACGCTCACCCGAGCGCGGCTCGCCCTAGCGTGCGCGCTAAGTGTGGACAGCGGCGCGCCTGAGCCGAGCCTGTGTGGACGGTTGTTTTGTGTGGCCGCCGGCACGCTCACCCGAGCATTGTCGGCTTTTTGGGCAAAATCAAAGGGGCCGCGGCGCCATGCTACTGGCAATGTACTTATTTATTTATTTATCGTTTTCAAATAAATAACGTGAAAATTATTTTCGCCATGTGCGTCCACACTGAACGCACGCTCACCCGAGCGGCTCGCCCGAGCCCTCCGCACGCTCGCCTGAGCAGCTCGGGTGAGCGTGTGGAGGGCTCGGGCGAGCCGCTCGGGTGAGCGTGCGTTTGGTGTGGACGCACCTATGACATACAACAATAGGTAATGGTACTAACTAGATTAGATAGTGCTTAACAAAATACTATTGAAGTAATTCAGATAATAAGGGATTTGATTGCTAATCATGAGTAGCTATGATTTTTAATCTCATTGATATTGATAGAGCCATTACAAAGAATCCATTTACAAATAAATATGTATACAAAATGTTGCTTGTTTTAATATAGGATTGTTGTAGATATGGAATCTACCTCTCTTGCACTCACATATATCTGTGTATGCATATGCATATAAAATCACAGTTTCAAAGAATTGACAGAGAAGTAACCATGGTCAATCCAAAAGATGACAGAAATATTTAAATGAGTGAAATCAATGAATAGTGATGATTAGCACAATCATGCCAAATTGAAGATATCAAAATTTAAGAAGATTCGCCCATAGATAAGTTCTCAAAGTTGGTTCGGTTATTCTGATCAGTATTTCTTCTACTATCAATTTCCATGATTTTATTAGGTAAGTATGTTAACTCACATATTAATATAAGTAACATCTTAGTAGTTATTCAATAGGAAGTGCTCGTATTTTCTAGTAAATTCTAATTGTTTTGACGAAACGTAATAAAGCGGAATAAATTATACCAACCTGCTTTTGCGTAACCCATGATGCCGCCGGCGGCCACAGTCGCGGCGTACGCAAACCCGAATATGTCGACACCCATGTTTAGTTTTTTTTGGAAAGTGGTAAAATATTGGCAATTTATTTTATCTTATCAGACTTTGTGCAGCAGTCCGATAACCACAAATTCATGTAACAAATGAAGGGATTCGCAAAAATCAAGCGACGGATCCTATGTTATGACACATGACATGAGCTCATGAGTCACATGACGCATATATGACGTTTGACATTGACAGTTCGAAAATCTATTTCAGTTACAGTAAAATCCGCCAGTTCCTGAGATAATTAGAAGAATGGTAATCAATCATTACCATAATTTACCAATTTTAAGTTCAAATAGCTAAATAAATCTACGTCACTAATATATATACTTTTAATAAGACTTAATATTTGCTATAAGTTCTAGAAATGAATGCAGAGGATTTGTAAACTTTTAAGGTATTAAGTTCTTACTTATCGAAGTCACGATGAAACCAAAGTAACCAAACGTCAAAATTCCAATCCGCAGTTTTTAAATTCCAAATAAAAATCCTCCACCAACACTAAGCCCATGAAGCCCATCCCGTGCCATGACCCCATCAGGGCCATCAGTTAAAAATATTTACGTCTAAAACCCAGTCGTTTTAATGAAACACTGATACGTAAATTCCCTATTGATAATGTAAGCACTGTCACAAAATTTCGTCATATTTTGTTATCAATACAATACCTACGTCATTCCTATTTCTTTCACGGCTTAAAAGTTGTGTTTCCCTGAGCAAGACCGTCGTTCGTTTAGTTATCCAGTGTCGGCGAGAGAACTCGGACGCATTGCATTTAGAAATTAAACTTCCTCTCTTTAGTTTTTTTTCCAAGTGTCTAAGGCCGGCAACCTTGGTGCAGGAAGGCCGCGGGTTTTTCATTTATAGTAGCTTAATCTATTCGGCCACGATGTTGAAAAGTGCGTCCAAAGTGACAATAAACACTGGGAACGTGTTGAACTTGATTGATATCAAGAAAAAGGCTGGGCAAAATGTAACAGAAGAGGTTAGTATCTATTGTATTTAGTAGTTCTAGCTGAACATACTCACTAATAACCCTAATAAATATAGTTCTTGGTTTTGGGAAAAGGTAGAAATGTAACCAGAACAGAGCTTTATTGGAAATGTATTTTAAGAAATATATTACAGATATTGTGTCTTCAGGCATTGTGGAACCATTCTTAGGAATCATTCTTCAATACTAATAAAAATCTCTTATTCATCTTTTGGCTATACATTTTTGACACCACATCAACTGGATCTTGGGTTCTTGGATATTGTATGTCATAGTATTGTAAAATTTGGCATTTTGACATGTTGATCTTCATGTATAGGTAGTCGAGGGTACACAATTAAGGACATAAATATCTGTACAGGACTCTATTGTCAATGTCATAAATTGGTCATAAAGGTGTGTACAGTTATTTATGTAATTTTTTATGTACGTATTTGTTCAACCTCAACTGTACTAAAGTAAACTAGACTAAAATTTTACCTAAAAAATTATATTCTATAAATAAGGACACTCATATGATATGAAAGAGTTTGAAAGCATACTTTGGCATAATTTTATCACAGTTCTGTAATTAAATTTAAAATGACATGATTCTAATCTGAAATACCTCAATTTTCTACCTAAAGCTGCCCATGTCTCAGAAACACTAATTGATAACACTAAACAGAGACAGTAAAAATATCATTTTAAGTATAACAATTGAGTTTCTTTTTAGGGTTCCGTACTCAAAGAGTAAAACGGGACCCTATTACTAAGACTTCGCTGTCCATCCGTCCGTCTGTCTGTCACCAGGCTGTATCTCAAGAAATGTGATAGCTAGAGAGTTGAAATTTCACAGATTGTGTATTTCTGTTGCTGCTATTACAACAAATACTAAAAACAAAATAAAATATCTTTTTAAGGTGGGCTCCCATACAACAAACGTGATTTTTTTTGCCGTTTTTAGAGTTCCGTACTCAAAGAGTAAAACGGGACCCTATTACTAAGACTTCGCTGTCTGTCTGTCCGTCCGTCCGTCCGTCCGTCCGTCTGTCTGTCCGAGTTCAGTAGATAATCCTAAAATAAAATGTAAGTATTCTTAAGAACATGCAATTTCTTATTTTTTCTACTACAACAATGTTTTTGACTATAAGTATAACTTCTTAAATTAGAACACTTGGAGTATTTAGGGTACCTCCCCTATACGTAACGTGGGGAGTGTCATTTTTTTCATTTCAACCCTAAGGTGTGATATATTGTTGGATAGGTATTTAAAAATGAATAGGGGTTTGCTAAAATAATTTTTTGATAATGTTAATATTTTCGGAGATAATCGCTCCAGAAGTCAAAAAAAATGTGTCCTTAAGAACCATAAGTTTTAAAAATATGAAAAAAATCTCAAAAGTAGAACTTTATAAAAACTTTCTAGGAAAATTATTTTGAACTTGATAGGTTGAATAGTTTTTGAAAAAAAATATTTTACACTTACTGTGACGGACGAAAAACTACGGAACCCTACACTGAGCATGGCCTGACACGCTCTTGGCCGCTTTTTTATAGATAATTTAATTTTAAATTTATAGGTACGGAACCCTTCGTGCGCGAGTCCGACTCGCACTTGGCCGGTTTTTTACATTTATTTGTGTCAATTGCTCAAATACATATCAATTACTATTTGCTCATTCAACATTATGAATAGGATATCTATTCAATATCAGAGTAAGAACAGATGTAAATAAAATAAACAATAAAACAATATTTCACCTGTAATTGAGTAATTTTATAAGTAATCAAAACTCTCAAGTAAATGTTCATTCATTTTTATTAGTTATATGGTTACACTACAATAATTTAGTACCATACCATAAAGTTGATCTGGTGATGGAACCGGAAGGTGAAACTTCAATGGCTAATAGTAAGGCTTGTACTGTATAGTTTTTGATTTTGAATAAAGTCAAATCATCACGACTTATAGGGTGCCAAAACTTATTATTAAGTTTCAAAAATAAATACCTTGCTGAAATATAAATGTGAAGTCTGGGCCAAGTTCGATACAAAGCATCTCCACTATTAATAATTAACAACTTAGAAAAGTTGAAAAATCCCCGATATTTTTATTTCTAAGTTCAATATCTCAAAAACAGTTGAATACAGTTAGTTGAAACGTAGCTAAGAACCATCTAGATCATGTCAGCTTTCGGGGGCATCATATACCTAGCTCCTTAACGAATGGACCGATTTTAACGCGGTTTTTTTTGTCCGAAAGCTGACCTGATTGAGATGGTTTTGAGATATTGTATGTTGAAATGAAAATTTCGGGAGTTTTTCATCTTTTCTAAGTTGTTTATTATTATGAAAACATATTCTTTTGTTTTACCAGCAATGTGCTTCTTTGCCATGATATGGCAAACAACAACATGCATGTTACCAACCCTTTATTGCTCCTTCCTCCTTTTTAAAACATCAAACAATATAACTTATGCATTTGACAATTAAAGTCGTCAGTCATCCCTAACACACACAGCTCATGACCACTTAAATTGTCATTAAACTAGGTACCTCACATGTGTTTTGTTTTCAATGACTGTGCAGTTTCTTGTGCCTATTTTTAGTCATGAGTATAAACTAGTAAAATAAATTTGCTTTGTCATTAAAAAACGTTTAGTAATGACTTCTTGATGCAAATAATTTAATAGGCAACTGTGATAAATAGCCTTAACATTTTTCCCCAAGACTAGTTCCTATTTTGATTGATGAGTGTTTTTCAAATCTAGACACGCGTCCAGCCAAGTTCAAAGCCAAAAGGAATTGGCGAGACGCAGCAGCCGTGTATAATATTACACGAACCATTTGGAGCCACTTTTGACTCCTTAATAACTCAAAATCTATTTAACATAGAAACATGAAATCTGGTATATGTATTAAACTCCCTTAGATTAACTAGAATCTAAAATTTCATACAAACAGGTTAAACGGTTATTGAGATATTAACGTCCAAAAATCGGCATTTTTATCACTGACTGACTTATTAGCTGACCAATAGATCAAAAACCTAACCCACTTCCAGATGACCTAGAAAGTTGAAATTTGGCGTCCAGGCCCCGTAGCATGGATGGGCCTTATCACGCAACAATTGACAGGATAGAGCATCCGTCCCTGGCTGACACCGTTCGATAGAACGAGAAGACGCGCTTATCCTATCACTTATCGCGTGATAACGCCATCCATACTACGGGGCCTGGACGGATAGCATGGATGGCCTCCTTATCACGCGATAAGTGATAGGATAGAGCTGCCGTCCCTGGCTGACACCGTTCGATAGAATGAGATGACGCGCTTATCCTATCACTTATCGCGTGATAACGCCATCCATGCTACGGGGCCAGATGAGTAATTGTGTGTATACAAAAGAAACAGGTGAAAAACGGGGAATTTTCAAGTATTATTTATTACTAGCTGTTGCCCGCGACTTCGTCCGCGTAGAACTTTTTATCGTCTTAGAAAATGATTTCTCTCAATACAAAATTTGAACCCTCTTTTAGGGGATAATTTAAAAAAAAGTTGATGTTCATTTTCTAGTTTGTGAACAAACAGTCTAAAACCAAAGTTAAAAATCTCATACTTTAAAAATGCCTTGAAATACTCAAACTTTGAACCAATTTTAACACTCTTAGGGGATGAATTTGGAAAAACTCTGAAATCAGTTTTGTAGTATTTTAACGTACAGAATAAGACCGAAGTTAAAAATCTCTTACTCACACTTTAAAATTTTATTGCTCGCCATTTAAAATTTGAACCCCCTTTTAAACCCCCTTAGAGGTTGAATTTTTCTAATCGCTGAAAGAACTTTTTTCGTAAACTTTTAAGTCTCTAGCTCAAAAAAAGTGTTGCCCATACAAAGCTTTCTTAACCCCCTTAGGGGTGGAATTTTTTTAAACTCTGAAAGTACTTTATTATTAATTTTAATAAGTAACATTTCGAATAGTTTTAAGTCTAGTAAAAATAAAAGTTTTTCCCACACAACACTGGCTACCCTTCTTAAGGATCTTAAGGATCCCCTTAGGGATGGAGTTTTCTAAAACGCTGAAAGTTCTTTTTTAGTATTCTAATAAGTAATCTTTTTGCAAAGTTTTAAGTCTAACTCAAAAAAAGTGTTGCCCATGCAAAGCTTGCTCTCCTTTTTAACCCTATTAGGGGTGGAATTTTCTAAAACGATTTGTGTTCTTTTTTTGTATTTTAATAAGTAATCTTTCTACAAAGTTTCAAGTCTCTAACTCAAAAACATAAACTTTCCCTGATAAAAACTTTGCACCCCTTTTTATCCCCCTTAGGGATAGATTTTTTCAAAACGCTGAAAGTTTTTTTTTTGTATTTTTATAAGTAATCTTTCTACAAAGTTTTAAGTGTCTAGCTCAGAAAAAGTGTTCCCCATACAAACCTTGCACCCTTTTTTAACCCCCTTAGGGAATGATTTTTGTAAAACGCCGAATGTAGTATTTTTCATGTTCTAATAAGTAATTTTTCGACAAAATTTTAAGTCTCTATCAAAAAAAAAATGTTTTTCCCATACAAACTTTGCACCCTATTTTACCCCCTTAGGGGTGAAATTTTCCAAAACGCTGAAAGTACTTTCTTTGTATTTAAATAATCTTTCTACAAAGTTTTAGGACTCTAGCTAAAAAAAATAGTTTCTCACATACAAATTTTGCACCCCTATTTTAGCCCCCTATTTTTAGGGGTAGAATTTTCTAAAACGCTGAAAGTACTTAATTTGTATTCTGATGACTAATCTTTCTACAAAGTTTTAAGTCTCTATTTAAAAAAAATATTGTTTCCCCCATACAAAATTTGCACCCCTATTTTACCCCCTTAGGGGTAGATTTTTTTAAAACACTGAATCTAGGTACTTTATTTGTATTCTAATGAATAATTTCTCTACAAAGTTTTAAGTCTCTATGTAAAAAAAAGTAGTTTTTCCCATACAAACTTTGCACTCTATTTTACCGCTTTAGGGGTAGAATTTTCTAAAACCCTGAAAGTTCTGTATTTGTATTCTAATGACTGATCTTTCTACAAAGTTTTAAGTCTCTATTTATAAAAAAAATGTTTCCCCCATACAAACCTTGCACCCCTATTTTACCCCCGTAGGGGTGGAATTTTCCAAAACGCTGAAAGTGTTTCATTTGTAGGTATTCTAATAACTATTTTTTCTACAAAGTTTAAGTCTATAGCTCAAAAAAAAAAGGTTCTCCCATACAAACTTTGCACCCCTATTTTACCCCCTTAGGGGTAGAATTTTCAAAAATCCCTTTTTATCCCTAGCCCACGTTATAAAAGCAACATACTGTGCAAAAATCAACTCTCTAAGATTAGTAGTTTCGGCTGTGCGTTGATGAGTGAGTGAGTGAGTGATTGAGTGAATAAGTCAGTCAGGACAGGAGGCATTTATTATGTATAAATAGATAGAAGATAATGAAACTCCCATTCAAATATTTTTTTTTGTCCGTTTTAATGTCGCTTGTTAGAGTGAGAAAACGATAAGGGACTGTGACGTCAATATACTCGAGCGTCATAGTAAAAAACAATCGTTTCATATGAAGGTGCGTTTTGCGGAAAAGGGACAGAACATACCCCCTCTTAAAACTTTGGACTCTTATAAGTCAGTTATAACTTAATCATTACCTATATAACCTCTTGCTTTGTTTTTTTCTTCATTTGACTATATTTATTTTAAATTCTTTTTCGAGAAAATACATTATGATTATTTACCATATTTTCGATTCCTGAGCTATAACCACGAACTTCGGAATTCGAAAATATTCGGGTATCTCTATCTCTATCGCACTAACCATACTCGAGTGACAGGGATGCAAATATATGAACATTGAGTATCGGTTTTCGTGGTAGCGCCGCAGAGGACCGATTTTTGACTTTCGAGCGCTCGAAATCAAAAGCGAGCGGTAGAAAATAATCGCATGCGAAAATTTGTCACGATTATTTTCGCATGAACCCAATAATAGGTATTTTTGAAATTCATCACTCGAAAGCTAGTGGTTTGGCTATTTATACTTTTGCGCTTCGTTGTACGCAGAAATTCGATAAGTACTGGTTATTTAAAATTGTATTCTACACATGGAATAAAAATAAAACATCATTAGAAGGTCTATTTTAGGCTATAATATTAATGTTTAAGTGTTTTTTTTGTGTTTTATGCGTTACATAACAGAAAAAACTAAGAACGTAGTAAATAATACCTAGTAAACGAAACGTTTCGTTTCCCGCCTGTTATAAAAGTAAAGCCGCGTCCGCTGCGCCATGTTTTCGTGGTTTTTAAACGTCAAACATGTTTTGCCAATCAAAATAATACCCTATTTGTTTGCCGAAACTGACGGAAACATGTTAGTTGTTTAAAAACATGGAAAACATTGGTGCAGCGGACCCGGCTTAATACAAATTACAAATGATACAATTTGTCACAACAACTTTCTTTAGATAGAATGAGACAGCAATTCATACTTTTCATTCTAAGTATAGCGAGTTGTTGTGAATCATTGCCAGGCCTTTACATATTACTATATCTCTGTCTCTTTTTAACCTGTGCAAAGAGAGAGAGAGACAGACAAGTTAAATTATTTAATTTTAAAACAAACCCGCCAAAAGACTAAGTTCACAAAATTCGGTAGAAAAATAATATAAAATATATTAATCTTTATTTATCTCTTTCTAAGTTCATTGTCAGTCCAAAATTAAATACAAGTGAAGTGTCCAAATTGTCGGCACTTATTTTCTACCGATAGAATAGAATACGAGTGGTCAATACCACTCGTTTTTGAATTTTCTATCCCTCGGATTTCAAAAATAGTATTTCATCGTTTCTGACAGTTTTCGAGTGAAAGAGTCGAGCGCTCGAAAGTCAAAAATCGGTCCCCAGGTACTTTGGCTGAATGCGCCGAGCGCGTGCCATTGTCATTCAAAAAAAACAAATTCGTGTTAATTATATTGTTCAAATTTGTTGATTTCATTTATTGAAATTACGACATAAAACGACATTTGCGCATATAAGTTCTCATATCAGAATCGAATATTTTTTTATGGTTTATATTTTAGCATTTGTCTCGTAAAGGTCTATCGTAGACGGGATTTATAGTACATTTTACAACTAGTGTGAAAAGAATGTCTTTTTACCACTAGTACCGAGGTATCTTGCCACGAGCTGAAAGCGAGTGGCAAGACTCGGTACGAGTGGTAAAAGACATTTCACACGTGTTGTAAACGACGTTTTTTAATACAATTGCGAAAAAATAATAAATTAATATTCGTCATTTATATATTAATGAATTCTTTAAATAAATTTATATTATTGTACCTCGATCTCAACTGTTAGTGGCTGCATCGAAACTTCTGCTTGCGTATGCGCTCCTGGTACCTATAGGTGGACCGTTTAACTCGGTCCTCGCCTGCGCGGCGCGCGGGTGCAGGGGTATGACTATAACGGGCTGCGGGCGACGTGCGGAAGGCAAACCCCGGCGCCCGCACCCCGTTATCGTCATACCCCTGCACCCGCGCGCTGCGCAAGCGAGGAATGAGTTAAGCGGTCTACCTACAGATGCGTACATTTTCAGCTTCAAAAATGACTTTCATACTAACGCGATCAAAAATAAATACTCCTAGTATTCGTAAGCGTTTTTAATTTCATAATTTCCAAGTAAAAAATCTAATATAAAATTACTGCGTTTCGAAAGTATAGTTTGGAACTAAAAAGTAAAAAGCACTAGTGCGAGAAATTGAGCTTCTCGCACGCTACGCAGCCACAAAAAGTACCACTTTTTGAGCAACTGTATTAAAAAATTATTAATAAGTGAAAGGCAAAGCAATTCCGCCATTTTGACGAAAATTTGACGTTTCTTATAGCTGACAGTTGGAGCAGCGTTTGATTTCAATAAAAATAAATGAGAAATTAAATGAAGTCGTATATTTCGGAAAATTAATTAACTGTCGCAGTCGGATAAAAACTATCCTAAGTTGCAGCTAGAATAATAATGTACCTATATAAAATGTTTCATATTTTTCCGTTCATGGGATGCTGAGAACATTCGTACCGCGCAAAGCTTAGTTTCAAACTGGCTGATTCTTTTTTTAATTTAGAGATTTATTATAAGTGGAGATTATGTATCTCCTGTTTAAATTCACGGGACAACGCCCAGTCCTTTGGAAGGCGTGCGTGGGGATATAGATCCAACACGTAGAGGCCCTTTGGAGACGAAGTTTAATGTGATGTAATACACCTGCTAGAACCCATTCACGGGTACATCGGTTATTATTATTATTTATGTTTTACCTCAGTACTCCATCAATTCCATCATTTATAAACCGATTTGAAAAAAAAATTTTTATTCTTGAAAAGTACTTCCAAAGTGATGGGACTACTATCATCAGGGCAGGGTCAGGTTCAGCATTAGATTCAGGATGACGGGGTTCTGGGGTTTGGTTCGATTTCTGTCGAGGGACATCTATAAATATTATACACACACCTTATGGGGCGTTGGGTAATTCGTATAGTAACTCGTGCATTAACTCTTGAGAAAAACCATTTGGTGAAGTAGAACTGATTTAGTGTGGAGTCCTGAAGGAATCGAGGGAACTCTTCAAATATTATAGGTAAACCTGTGTAGGGCTTTGGGTAATTTGTATAGTAACTTGTGCATTATCTCTTGTGACACACAATATTTGGTGGAGTAGAACTGATGATGAAGACCACAGACTATATCCACTGGAACAACTACTCGATCAAAAATAAGTATTGCATGGGCTGCGATTCGAGTGAGATTAATTTCATAAATAACTTACTTTTAAGTAATGAATAATAAAAAAAAACGGCCAAGTGCGAGTTGGACTCGCGCACGAAGGGTTCCGTACCATTATCTATAAAAACGGCAAAAAAATCACGTTTGTTGTATGGGAGCCCCCCTTAAAAAATATTTTATTTTGTTTTTAGTATTTGTTGTTATAGCGGCAACAGATATACATAATCTGTGAAAATTTAAACTCTCTAGCTATCACGGTTCTTGAGATACAGCCTGGTGACAGACAGACGGACGGACGGACGGACGGACAGCGAAGTCTTAGTAATAGGGTCCCGTTTTACTCTTTGAGTACGGCACCCTAAAAATCATAACAAAAAGTAATGATATCCCACCAAAAACATAAATGTGAAAATGGGAGCCAAGTTCAATATTAAGAATTGTATGCGTGGTTGTCAACTTCACGGACAAAAGAATTGAGATCTAAATGGGTGCCGAGTTCAGTAAATAATCCTAAAATAAAATGTAGGTATTCTTAAGAACATGCAATTTCTTATTTTTTCTACTACAACAATGTTTTTGACTATAAGTACCTATAACTTCTTAAATTAGAACACTAGGATTATTTACACAAAGCTGCAGATAACTTAGGATAAATTGATGCTTAATATTTGACTTGGCTAGTTTTTAGGGTTCCGTAGAGTTGAAATTTTCACAGATTATGTATTTCTGCTGCCGCTATAACAATAAATAGTTACTAAAAACAAAATAAAGTATTTTTTTAAGGGGGGCTCCCATAAAAAAATCGTGATTTTTTTGCCGTTTTTATAGATAATCTGTCAACAGGCTGTATCTCAAGAACCGTGATAGCTAGAGAGTTGAAACTTTCACAGATTATGTATTTCTGTTGCTGCTATAACAACAGATACTAAAAACAAAATAAAGTATTTTTTTAAGGGGGGCTCCCATACAAAAATCGTGATTTTTTTGCCGTTTTTATAGATAATCTGTCACCAGGCTGTTCTCAAGAACCGTGATAGCTAGAGAGTTGAAATTTTCACAGATTATATATTTCAGTTGCTGCTATAACAAAAAATACTCAAAACAAAATAATTTTTGTTTAAAGGGGGCTCCCATACAACAAACGTGATTTTTTTGCCGTTTTTATACGGTACGTAACCCTTCGTGGGTACGGAACCCTTCGTGCGCGAGTCCAACTCGCACTTGGGCAGTTTTTACATAGGTACTTGTTTGCAACCATCGTAGTATAAAACAAAAAGTTAGGCAGTTTCGTATTTTTAACCCCCGACGCAGAAAGAGGGGTGTTATCAGTTTTGTGTCTGTCATTGAACTTTGAAATGAAAATATCGGAGATTTTTCAACTTTTCTAGGTTGTTAATTATGGTTAAAGGAAAATACGTGATTTATACGGGTAAATAAGAATTCCTCAAGTAAATCTTATCCATAGTGCTTCCGACCAATAAACAATGACACATGCTGACACTCAGAATTCCCCACGTGTTTTCCTATACATAGTCAGAAAACACACCACACTATATATTATCACGTTCGGTGCCAGAAGCCTGGTAGGCGGGCGCGCTGCTCTTAGGGAGCAGCTTTCCTTTACAAAGCAGAAAAACCGCGGTGGACTGATGACCTGGTAAAGGTCGCGGGAGTCCGTTGGATATGCGGGTGGCGCAGAACCGGTCACTTTGGCACTCTTTGGGGGAGGCCTATGTCCAGCAGTGGACGTCTTTCGGCTGATATGATGATGATGGCATTGAATATATTATGTACCTACAGTTCGGAATTTTTGTAACATTTTATTAGCTCTCGGTAGTAACTATTCATTCATCGACTCGATCTACTTCTAGTCCAGGCAATGAACTGACAACTTGTATGGAAAAAATGTCAAATTTGGAAATAATTTATAATAGCTGATTTTTTTTTTGTAATGGGTATATTATCAATCAAATAGCCTAGCGACAAAATCCAACAAAATTTCAGACATCAAAAAAATGATAACTTAACTAGCTTTTGAAAAGTCAGAAAAAAATATTAATAAATGGTTTTATCTTTATTTTGGTTCATTTACATTTGCTCTATAATATCCAAAATAAATAATTAAAAAAAAAACAATTCATGCTTTATTTAAATGTATTTAAATACTTCCGGATGGAAAGTTTGTTGGATTCTTGAATAAAGCATCTTAGAATAATATTTTAAAATGATATAAAGAAAAAAAACGCTATTATAAATTAATGTTTTTCAAAATCGTATTTTGCCTGGAGTATTCATATTTTTAGTGATTCATCAGATAGCAACCGTGAAAAACGTTAGGATGATGATGAATGATTCCTCAATTATTTGTAATGGAAGGCAAATACAATTTATTACCTGCTATTACATAACACAATAAGTTGCTCAATACCCATTTTGAAATTACGTACGTGTATCGCAATCGATACATACATTAGAAGTCGATAAATGGGAATTCACTATATCTGTTCAAAAATGCCACGAAAGTTCCGGTCTCTGGTTATGTAAGACGGTAAGTCCGACTCAACATCATCCTCCTAGCGATGCAGATGTCCCGGGGTCCACTTAAGCGCCTAATCCCAAGATTAGGCATAGGCACTAGTTTTACGAAAGTGCCATCTGAACTTCCAACTCAGAGATACTTAGTGAATTCAACAAACTCAACTGCTTTTTAGGGTTTCGTACCCAAAGGGTAAAACGGGACCCTATTACTAAGACTCCGCTGTCCATCCGTCTGTCTGTCTGTCTGTCTGTCCGTCTGTCACCAGGCTGTATCTCATGAATAGTTAGACAGTTTTCACAGATGATGTAAATACATCATCATCATCAACAGAAATCTGTTGCCAACTTGCCACAACAAATACTAAGAAACAGAATAAAATAAATATTTAAGGGGGCTCCCATATATAACAAACGTTTTTATAGATAATGTGAGTGAGAGAGAATGTGTATGTGAGGTACGGAACCCTTCGTATGCGAGTCCGACTCGCACTTGGCCAGTTTAAAAAAATGTATTATAGCCTCCCACGATTATGAGGAACCTCACGTGTCAAAAGCCATCAAGCCGTTTGGATTCGAGTGTACCCCGTGAAATAGAATTTCCTTGTCCACATACATAATCCTCCTTTTGAAGCAGTCGGATAACTAGACCGGCTCCCACTCCACAGGTTGAACGACACTCACAGTGTACCGTGAAGGCTACTTTAGATACTTAATACGACAAACTGATGGCTCACCAACAAGAAGCTAATTGTCTTCGTTAAAGACTAAGGAATATTTAATCGTCACTAAGCGCATGTACTTGTCGATTACCTACTTGTTTCCTACCTCGTCATAAGTAGGTAATCAATACCAATTATAAACGGTATTGCAAGGAGTTACGGTCCACAATTATCATATAAATGCGTCCTTAAGTAGTTGCATATAGCACAGCATATAATAAGAATGCGTGACTCTTGTACTAAGTATTACACCTTCATTATTCTATTTGGTACTTAGGTGACTAAATTCGTAAACAATCATGAAATTTGTATTTTATAGAGCAATTAAATCAACATAAAAAAATATAAAAAATCATTTTTCATTTGGTTGTTAACATGTAAACAGACATGTAAGGTATATATTTTATACTAAGCATTATTTTAGAACGTGGTAGTACTACGTAAAATGTGTGATCATCTTTCATCATCATAAATATGTCCACTGCTTGGACATATAAATAAATAAATTATATTTGGGAACAATCTTACACAAATCGACCTAGTACCAAACTAAGCAAAGCTTGTACTATGGGTACTAGACGATGCTATACATACCTACTTATATAGATAAATAAATAAAAATACCTAAATACTCGTACATAGAAAACATCCATGACTCAGGGACAAATAATACTGCTCATCACACAAATAAATGCCCTTACCGGGGTTCGAACCTGGGACCTCCGGCTTCGTAGGGAGCCCCAAATGTGTGATAAGGGTTGTTTTCAAAGAAAGTGTACCCTAGTTAAGGTAAAATTAAGAAACATTAACTTTGTCAGGTGAGTCACGAAAATTAGCTGTATAAATGTATGGCAAATTTTCGTGACTCACCTGAAAAAGTTAACGTGTCTTAATTTTACCTTAACTAGGGTACACTTTCTTTGAAAACAACCCATAATTCTTTTATTTTTAACCGACTTCATAGAAGAAGGAGGTTCTCAATTCGACTTTTTTTTTTTTGTGTGTTTGTTACGCGATAACTCGGTAATGTATGAACCGATTTGAAAAATTCTTTCTTTGTTTGAAAGCATATACTTCCAGATTGGTGTCGTTGTCACTAAAATCCAGTTTCGATGGTGGGATCCTGGAGAAATCGAGGGAACTCTTCAAATTGTATAGGCAAACTTGAAGCATTTTAGCTACTGATTTGAAGTCGGTTAAAACTGTGTCTTCAAAGTAAATTATGTCAATTATATTTAAGTCGTAAAGCACGGGACCAGCAATATGCCATTTTGAGGTCCAATTCCATAGGACTCGAATATTACCGGAAGCAGCGCGTCACTATCACAATGCGGTCACAGTATTATTACAAGCACATTACAATACTTACAGTTGAAATTAACTGTACCTAGAGTGAGATACCGAAATTAATTAACAAATACCTGGGAGGTCGAGGTTTGCTTAGTGAAAACATGGAGATTATTTTTCCCGGTTTGGAAATTTAGATAGATCGATTTATCGCCCCTGGGGCATATGCCATATGCATATGCACAGCAAAACTCATCGAAACCGTTAGAGCCGCTTTCTAAAACTTATTTACAAACAAATAAATAAAAACCGGCCAAGTGCGAGTTGGACTCGCGCACGAAGGGTTCCGTACCATTATCTATAAAAACGGCAAAAAATCACGTTTGTTGTTTGGGAGCCCCCCTTAAAAAAATATTTTATTTTGTTTTTATTATTTGTTGTTATAGCGGCAGCAGAAATACATAATCTGTCAAAATTTCAACTCTCTAGCTATCACGGTTCTTGAGATACAGCCTGGTGACAGACAGACGGACGGACGGACGGACGGACGGAAGGACGGACAGCGAAGTCTTAGTAATTGGGTCCCGTTTTACTCTTTGAGTACGGAACCCTAAAAACCGCCCAAGTGCGAGTCGGACTCTCGCACGAAGGGTTCCGTGCCATTATCTATAAAAACGAGAAAAAAATCACGTTTGTTGTATGGGAGACCCCTTAAATATTTATTGTATTCTGTTTTTAGGGTTCCGTATTATTAAAATAAAATAAATAATAATAATAAAACAAACATACTAGGTTGTAAGTTGTTAGTACCAAAATGCAGAAGGCGCTTTGCAATGGTATCTTCTACTATGAGCTGTTTAAGATTGTTCAAGAATGAATGGGGTCCTGACATGACGGGTATGGTGTATGAAAGTTTGTACGGAACCCTCGGTGCGCGAGTCAGACTCGTACATGACCGGTTTTTTTTGTATTTGTTATAGCGGCAACAGACATACATCATCTGTGAAAATTTCATTTGTCTAACTATCACGCTTCATGAGATACAGCCTGGTGACAGACAGAGAGACGGACGGACAGCGGAGTCTTAGTAATAGGGTCCCGTTTTACTCTTTGGGTACGGAACCCTAAAAAACAAATGTAGTAGGTATAATGCACTTAAAATGGCAAAATTTTAAATTGCCGGTTACATTTACATCGATATTTTTTCCCCAAATAAGCCTCTAGGTAGCATGTTACGGCTTGTCATTTAAAAATCTCGTGTAAACTATATAATATTAAATATAATACATGAAATCGTAGCAACTACTCGCAATCGGTTGGCTTCAGACTTCCTATGTACTTAGCCTGACAACATAGTTGTGAGTTAGGTACATGAGACAATGATTGTTGACCAAACATACCCATAAGTTACTTGGAAATGGCGCCGTATTACATACGAACGTGCATGCTGTTTGCCTGGCTGTCTGGCTGGCTAGCGTCATCTCGTGTTTAGATACATACTTCTTATAGCATTCTTCCCTTACTAGCAAATGTGTAGTGTAGGTACGTGAGAGAGGGACGAAGGCTGTATGTCCGACATAGAGGCGATCATGCTAGCTAGGATCCGGATGGTGTCTAATAAGTTACATGTTTTAGTAGTGCATGTTGTTAGGGGGAAATACTTCACTTTCGGATACCAGCGCCATATTTTAGTATGTTGTTAGGCATGCCCCCTGCATTCCAAAACTGCCGGGAGACAATCTCTAAGGAGTCTGTCTCTTCTGTAATGACGTCATCAAGAATGCCCCGGCCGCGCTTGGAAAAGTGTAAATTGCACCCAAACCATGCAACGTACATACATGTGGGGTACTAAATTAACGCTGAATAAATTATTAATACTCGTAGTTCGTTCATACATTATATTTCAATACATACGCTTGTTAAAGTACTATAGCTGCAAGGTGCCAACGTGTCTTAATCGGGATATAAACATAACTACACGAGTGTCGTAATGTTATTAAACAGCACGCGTGTTTAATACCCAGGATTATGAGCCCAAAAGCGGCACAATAAGAGGCACGTTACGAGCAAATGTGTTGAAATAGTACATTATGAAACAAGTGAGGTATGTTGATCATTACATCAGAGGCGAAATTGTCACGCGAACCGCAGGTGAGCGTGATAATAGAGCCGAGGATGTAATGATCAAAGCTCACGCGTGTCATACGACGTTTTTCAACACATTTGCGAGGAAAAAATCCTTTTCATAAAATGAACATGTTACAGGCTCCTAATAAGTTGTTTCCTTTAGTTATTGATGACAACAGGTTTTTACTCACGTATTTGTACATCTCCAAGAATGTACAGTGGCGTCAAATCTATTTATCATTTTTCTGTTCACTACGAGTCAACATTTTTAACAATAACCAAACACGCATCATCAATGTTTACAAATATTTGTGAAATTACCTATAATGGCGCGCAACTATTTTTTTTCGTGAAGTTCGCGCAGTGCGCCCGCAGCGAGGCTTAGATGAAATCTCTAAACAGCCAATACAAAATAAAATAAATATTTTCTTATTCAATATAAATTCATGTAAGTAAAATGTTATCAAAAGTAAATAGTTTTACTAAATAAAACGTTTCTATATCATATCCAACAAGAAATAATCAATTAATCCACAAGAAGGATTTAATTTGTTTAGTCGAGTAAGAATCCATTTGCCGAGAATTAAAAACAAACCTGTATAACCCGGTCAATTTAAGAATGCGCCGAGTCCATACATACACCTTGCTGCAAGGTGCTAACCTGTCTTAATCGGGATATAAACATAACTACACGAGTGTCGTAATGTTATTAAACACGCGTGTTTAATACCCAGGATTATGTGCCCAAAAGCGGCACAATAAGAGGCACGTTACGAGCCTGAAAGTGTTGAAATAGTAGATTGTTAACCAAGGATTGAAGACCCATTGCACCCGAGATATTTCTCACTTCGTTCGAGCGCCAATAGTTCGAGGGTGAAATGGGTAATTTCACCCGAGTTAAACACTCTACTTGTTCATTTCGACTGTGAGGAAAGTAAAATACTGCACGTACATTTTATAAAACAGGTATATTAAGAATAATCAGTGAAATACACATACTGCCAACTTTAGAAAAGTTTAAAAAACGTATCAGATCTAATAGTTGTAATCTTATTTCTAGTATTTATATAGTTCTATAAATAAATGTATAGAATTATTTGCTTACTATGAAATAAATTAATTATTCGAATTTAGATATACCTAAGTAAAACTATATCCAACCTCTAACCTCTTTGCACTGGCCACTTGCCACGGCCTACTCGATTGTAATCAATTGTAATCGAGTAGGCCGCGTCGCTACTAATCTAGAGGGCCAGGCCGAAACGTGAAAAAAAAGTTTCATAGCATTATGGCGGGCAGCCGATATTTACAGAAATGGTTTTGAATGTTGATTTTCTGTAATTAGGAAGAAAATTACCAACAGTAAAAGGATTTTTTTATCAACATCGTCGTAATGAACCCGTCGCTTAATGTTTAGCTGAGTTTCGATATATGTAAAGTTTTTATTTTAATAATATGAAGTATGAAGTAACTCAATTATCTTCGACTCCGTGGCTGACAGTAACAATAAAAAAAAAAATACTTTACACCCTAGGGGAGAAAACGCTATTTTCCACCCGGCTATATGCCCATGAAAAGTCAACTTTCAGAACAGGAGAGATGAAAAATGTATTATCAAACTAATAGCTACAGTCAGCTGGCGAGAAACGTGACATTCTCTGCATACATGCAGGGGGTCTTTTCTTTGGAACTGACTGTTCACATTACTCTACAATTAGCTACTATGGTTTTAGGGCTCTGTACGTTCGAATGACGAAACTAAACTCTTATTATTATAACTCACTTTTCTCTGCCTGTAGAATCGGAGCTTGCACTGGACCTATTAAGTTATTTGGTACTCGTATTAATACTTCTTGTCTAATGATGATTAATACCTCTGAGAGTATATTCAAATTCAAATTTAAAAGTTTTATTTCAGACCAGGTGATCTATATACTGTTAGTAACAAAATAAACTTAAAACTATATTAGCAATTATTATTATACATTTTTAAAAACTACACATAAGACATAAGTCAAAGTAGTTCTGACCCGCTCGACCCAGTGCCACATTATGTTGCAGTTAAATCTACCAGCCAATACCTTTAGAATGCCGTTTTTACTTTCCCTGACGCGACCTATCAGCGACGTGGTCTTCTTTCGCATTATGGCGTGAAAATCGTCCGAGCGCGTCTCAGCAAACATTTCCGACGCACTGCACCACTTCGGGAGTCTCAACAGCATTCTGAAGGCATTGTCATATACTCGTACATTTTGAATATGCAGGTCAGTTTAGGGAATCAAATCAGAAAATGATGTATACCTAAAAAAATCGACTATCAATTTTGTACTTCGCCATACCACACAAATGATATTTTTACGTATCTTGCCCACTTCACCACATTGCTTTTCGATAGCAATTGCGGTGGTTACCGGAAATTGCCAAGGTGCTTTACATGGGCCGATGATATTTGATGAGTTCCCTCGATTCCTCAGGGATTCCATACGTACCTTTTTTCCTGCGTTGAACATTTAATTCAACCCCCTCTTTTCCAGCTATCAGAAAGCATCAAGCTAACCCTATCAGAATGGGGTTCCCAGAACGGGCTCAAACTCCAAAACGGCACACAAGAACCAGACACCTCCAACAACGATTCCAACTACGCGGTCCAATCCTCCGTAGTGTCAGACTCGAGTTCCGAGGTCGTAGTCAACATCACCAGGCCCCACGATGACGTTCAGATGAAAATGGCCGAGGAGGAACGGAAGAATTTGAAGATCGGCGTAAAGATATTTATAAATGAAGATAGTACTAGTGCGCTTGGCGAATGCTTGGAGAGTGGTGAGTTTTTTGCTATCATTGACAAGTCTGTCTTAATTCTTGCAGCGAAGATACATGTTTGTTTGTATGGACCTAACGACCCGTTAACTGTCTTTATTGTGACATTGGCGACATTGCATTCATTTAGACGGTTTTATTTACGCACAAAGCAGTGCCGTGTGCTGAAATTTTGTATTATTATATATAAATATATTGCTTCATCATCATCATAATTAAGGGTTGCTGAAATACGAAGTTCTTATTAAATAATGAGCATATGAATTTGACGGCGTTAATTATGGAATCACGAAGTTCGATACAATTCAATAATACATTACATTACATAGCAAATTATAAAAATCGGTCTTAGGGTTCCGTACTCAAAGAGTAAAACGGGACCCTATTACTAAGACTTCGCTGTCCGTCCGTCCGTCCGTCTGTCTGTCACCGGGCTGTATCTCAAGAACCGTGATAGCTAGAGAGTTGAAATTTTCACAGATTATGTATTTCTGCTGCAGCTATAACAACAAATACTAAAAACAAAATAAAATATTTTTTTAAGGGGGGCTCCCATACAAAAAAACGTGTTTTTTTTGAAGTTTTTATAGATAATCTGTCACCAGGCTGTATCTCAAGAACCGTGATAGCTAGAGAGTTAAAATTTTCACAGATTATGTATTTCTGTTGCCGCTATAACAACAAATACTAAAAACAAAATAATTTTTTTTTTAAAGGGGGCTCCCATACAACAAACGTGTTTTTTTTACCGTTTTTATAGATAATGGTACGGAACCCTTCGTGCGCGAGTCCAACTCGCACTTGGCCGGTTTTTAAATCTTATCAGTGCACTTGGGAAGTTATAAAGGATCTACCACTGTTATCGATATCATGTATACGTAAATCTATACTCATAATAAAGACCAAAAGTCTGTGAGTTTGTAGCTTTATAAGTTTACTAGTTTGTATGTATTGGGTAATCTTCGGAACAGCTCATCTTATTTCAAAAATTCTTTTATCTGCGTGTAAAATAGACTTTCTGGATGGTTACAGGCTATTTTATTCCGCGGGTTTGCCTGCGATCATTGCATTGAAGCCGAGCGGGCAGCTAGTAAAATTATAAAGAGGTGTAATGTGAGACTTTTTAAGTTCTTATCACCGGACTTACAAAGTCACAAAGGTACTCGTCCAATTTGGAAAATGGATTCACCTTACCTATGTACATCGACCATATTTTTTCCCGCAGAGCCCATATTATTAATACTAAACGAACCCAGGTTAGAAACTATTCAAGCACCCACGCGGCATTTCTTCGGTTCAGCCGTTTTACGTGACTGATTAACAAATATCCAAACATTGTATTAGTAGGATTGTCTCTCCAACTGTTATCAACACTAAAGTGATCAGCTGATAAGTAAACTTGTCACTTGAATAAATTAGATAAAATCGGCCTTCACCTCAAACAAGTGTATGCTTTATTACGTTACGGTAGAGCCTATTTTAGTGAATGATGGTTTTAATATAGGTAAAGATCATCCGATCCTTGGGAGGTGATAATTATAAAAGCGGCCAAGTGCGAGTCGGAGTCGCACATGAAGGGTTCCGTAAAATAAATTGCGGTTTACTAAATATAATGTATTAAAAAATATATACTTACTAGATCTCGTTCAAACCAATTTTCGGTGGAAGTTTGCATGGTAATGTACACTCAGCGTCAAATACTTTGTAGCAACCAAAGTAGTCAAATAGTTCGGTACACCATATATTTAGTATGGTGTACCGAACTATTTGGCCACTTTGACTGCTACAGAGTATTTGACGCTGAGTGTACATCATATATTTTTTTTAGTTTTATCATTCTCTTATTTTAGAAGTTACAGGGGGGGGGGACACACATTTTACCACTTTGGAAGTGTCTCTCGCGCAAACTATTCAGTTTAAAAAAAAAATGATATTAGAAACCTCTATATAATTTTTGAAGACCTATCCATAGATACCCCACACGTATGGGTTTGATGAAAGTCTTTTTTTAAGTTTCTGTTCTGAGTATCCCCATACTCAGAACAGAAACTCAAAAAAAGATTTTCAAAGCGAAAATCTTAATGCGGTTCAAAGAATACATCTACTTACCAAGTTTCAACAGTATTGCTCCTATAGTTTCGGAAAAAAGTGGCTGTCAACATACGGACGGACAGACAGACATACAGACACGACGAATCTATAAGGGTTCAGTTTTTTGCCGTTTGGCTACGGAACCCTAAAAATCAGGTAAGCAGAAACATTGATATGGTTTTCGATTGTGTTTCAGACTTGGAATAGAATTGTGTGGGGTATTAAAAGTCACAGTCAAACCTCGAAAATTAAGAAATACGTACTAGAATTAAGTATTATCTGGTTGATTAAGGAGTCGAGCTGTAAAGATTATCATTGAGACAAAATTCAATTGACAAAATCAACTCATCCACGAATTGATATTTCCCGGCCTCTGCAATAATGTTCACGTGCACGACCTCACGTCGCAACATTGGTCTTAATTGAGCTACCACAAGTGAAAGGGTTAAGAAACTCCTTATTCAATGAAACATTTTGGTATTACAGTGATCACAGCGCTGCACACAACGGTGATAGACAACGTGATACTAGCATATAACCCAGACGTGCCTCCCAGAGAGCCGAGTGAACCAGTCACATTCTACTCCAACAAAGCCTCACCAATATCCCTGAGCAACAACGTCGGTGAGACCAACTAATTCTACTAGTCTACTCTGGTAGTAATACTAGCATACAACTCCTATGTACCTCCCAAGAAGCCGAGTGAACCAGTCACTGTTTACTCCAACAAGGCTTCACCAATATCCCTGAGCAACAACGTTGGTGAAACCAACTAATTCTACTAGTCTACTCTGGTAGTAATACTAGCATACAACCCGGACGTGCCTCCCAAGTACCAGTGAACCAGTCACTGTCTACTCCAACAAAGCCTCACCAATATCCCTGAGCAACAACGTCGGTGAGACACATGTTATACTTACTCCACTAGAGTGCGTCTACATTGCCTAATGTCAACTACTTAACATCTTATGGCAACCTATCACCTTATTTACTTTGACGATCACTGGCCTATTGGGTAACGACATTAATTATTGTGATGAGCACGAATGAGTCTTTCATGTTTGTGTCCAGGCTTTGCTTGGTCTGGGACAAGTCGATTTCGGTGAGATTGTTTCTCAATATTTATTATTTAATTATGCGCTTGGCAAGTCTCGACAAGCTTCCAAAAACACAAGCGTGTGAACGGGGTTGTTTGGCTTGGCTTGCGTCAGCTTGTCGCGATCGCGATCCGGGCTAGTGTCGGTTTTTGAAGACAGATCAAAGGAAGCTCGCGGCAAGCGCTTGCGGCATATTTACACGTTAACATTGTCAAGCCAAAAGGCAATAAGCCGACACAACTTCGATATCTACATTTTTAGCCATATTTATAAGCAGTGACGTTATATTTTCCAGGAGCAAAAGTGTCCCCGGAAACGGAACCCGACAACGAAGTTGATGCACGCAAGTGTGAAGCGATACTGCCTGGGATCAAAGTGCTGTGGGGCGTTTTAGAGGACTATGTCAAAAATGGTAAGTATATTACTATATAAGGGCAGGATGCACCAGCTTACAGACCGATTAACTTTAAATATGGCGCCGGCAGCTGTCATTCCATAGACACTGGTCAAACTTTCCATACATTCAGATTTTATCAACTTTCTTAGTTTAAACTAGTAACATTGTGGCTCTGATCAATGATGAGTAGCCTTTTTTACCACCTTTGACCCGTTTTCACGGAGCTACAAGTTACAAGTCTTAAACTGGCAAGCGTCACGTGCTTGTTGCCTGTTTAGATTTGTAAAATTGTAGCTTCGTGAAACGCGACACTGTTTATTGTGTTTATGCTGTAATCCAATCATCCATTCCAGGTGTCGTGAAGCAGCTCGGAGTAGCGGACGTGGGCGGCGGCTGTCTGTACAAGCTGTACGCGTGGGCCAAAGTGAAGCCCTCCATCGCGCAGATCAACCTCGCGTCCTGCTGCGTGGTGCCGCCCGAGCTGCACGCCTTCTGCCGCGCCAACGACGTGCAGCTGCTGACCCACGCCGACCCGCCAGGTGGGTACAACCTCGCGTCCTGCTGCGTGGTGCCGCCCGAGCTGCACGCCTTCTGCCGCGCTAACGACGTGCAGCTGCTGACCCACGCCGACCCGCCAGGTGGGTACAACCTCGCGTCCTGCTGCGTGGTGCCGCCTGAGCTGCACGCCTTCTGCCGCGCCAACGACGTGCAGCTGCTGACCCACGCCGACCCGCCAGGTGGGTACAACCTCGCGTCCTGCTGCGTGGTGCCGCCCGAGCTGCACGCCTTCTGCCGCGCCAACGACGTGCAGCTGCTGACCCACGCCGACCCGCCAGGTGGGTACAACCTCGCGTCCTGCTGCGTGGTGCCGCCCGAGCTGCACGCCTTCTGCCGCGCCAACGACGTGCAGCTGCTGACCCACGCCGACCCGCCAGGTGGGTACAACCTCGCGTCCTGCTGCGTGGTGCCGCCCGAGCTGCACGCCTTCTGCCGCGCTAACGACGTGCAGCTGCTGACCCACGCCGACCCGCCAGGTGGGTACAACCTCGCGTCCTGCTGCGTGGTGCCGCCTGAGCTGCACGCCTTCTGCCGCGCCAACGACGTGCAGCTGCTGACCCACGCCGACCCGCCAGGTGGGTACAACCTCGCGTCCTGCTGCGTGGTGCCGCCTGAGCTGCACGCCTTCTGCCGCGCCAACGACGTGCAGCTGCTGACCCACGCCGACCCGCCAGGTGGGTACAACCTCGCGTCCTGCTGCGTGGTGCCGCCCGAGCTGCACGCCTTCTGCCGCGCCAACGACGTGCAGCTGCTGACCCACGCCGACCCGCCAGGTGGGTACAACCTCGCGTCCTGCTGCGTGGTGCCGCCCGAGCTGCACGCCTTCTGCCGCGCCAACGACGTGCAGCTGCTGACCCACGCCGACCCGCCAGGTGGGTACAACCTCGCGTCCTGCTGCGTGGTGCCGCCCGAGCTGCACGCCTTCTGCCGCGCCAACGACGTGCAGCTGCTGACCCACGCCGACCCGCCAGGTGGGTACAACCTCGCGTCCTGCTGCGTGGTGCCGCCCGAGCTGCACGCCTTCTGCCGCGCCAACGACGTGCAGCTGCTGACCCACGCCGACCCGCCAGGTGGGTACAACCTCGCGTCCTGCTGCGTGGTGCCGCCCGAGCTGCACGCCTTCTGCCGCGCCAACGACGTGCAGCTGCTGACCCACGCCGACCCGCCA
The DNA here is from genome assembly GCA_963854355.1 of Epinotia brunnichana. Classification (NCBI taxonomy): domain Eukaryota; kingdom Metazoa; phylum Arthropoda; class Insecta; order Lepidoptera; family Tortricidae; genus Epinotia; species Epinotia brunnichana. The sequence continues at coordinate 11,250,416 of OY977956.1, forward strand.
GGTGGGTACAACCTCGCGTCCTGCTGCGCCCAAACAAAGAAGAAAGGTTTGATTGCTGACTCGCCAGGTGTATAGTTGTATACAACACTATTAGACCGACACACACAGCGGCTAGTGGGTATAATCGGACTAGCCGCTTCGGGTGTAACAGGCTCTCGGGCTGCTCCGAGCAGACAATAACTTGCGGTTGTCTCGTTCGCGCGCCACGCACTAATCGATTCGAACCTGTACACACCTTTTTTAACCGACGAAAAAAACGGAGGACGCATAACTTTTTACAGAGTAGTTCGATTTTGATAATTATTTTTTTATTGCACAGGGTATATATACCTGAAGTCGTTCAAACTTCAAACTTCAAACTTCAAATCATTTATTTGTGAACAATAGGTATGCACATAATGTAATTATGCTAGATGGTAGGTACATATAAATTAGTCCAGCTATGTTCTGCCCCAAGGCTTACAAAGATCTTATAACTAAAACATGTTCATTACAGCAGATTAAACCTATCATTTAAGTATTCGTTGATTGAGTAATATGCCTTTTTAACTAGAAATACACTTAAAGCCCGCTTAAAATCTAAAACAGTTTCTTTTTGCTTGATATCAACAGGTAGATGATTAAAAATTTTCGGGGCCATTCCTATAATACTTTTAGACATAAGTCCTGTTTTAGACGGGGCCGAAAACAATTTATTTTGTAATCTTCTGCCTGAATGATACTGAAACTCATTAGGATTTAATTTTACAAACAAAGCCACTTCAAATATATATAAACTAGGTAAGGTGAGAATGTTTAGGTCTACGAAATGAGTTTTACATGAAATCCTGGGCCGCAGGCCACGTACTGCTCTTATGCACTTTTTCTGCGCCCTAAAGACTAAATCCCGATCAGTAGAGTTTCCCCAGAATATTACCCCATATCTTAGTGTTGAAGAGACGTACGCATGGTATGCAGTCAATACCGCTGATTCGCTAACTATCTTTCGTAGCATATACAAGGCATACGAAAAGCTACTTAGTTTCTTGCATACCGTTTCAATTTGATTTTTCCATGACAGACTATGATCCAATACTAAGCCTAAGAATTTTGTGTTGTCTACTTCTGAGATAATCACATCTTTATAATTAACATTAGGGTTTGGTACACTATTGCGTCTCTGTTTGAAATTCATGATATGCGTCTTAGATAGATTCACTTTAAGATTATTGTTTTCAAGCCATTGTATAGTAGATTCGAGAGTTCCGTTTATTTCTGATTCCAGTGTTTCAGGTTTTGTGTCATTAAATATGATAGTACTGTCATCGGCAAATAGAACAATGTGGTGTTTAGTAATTTTTGGTAGGTCATTAATGTATATTATAAATAACAACGGTCCCAAAATGCTCCCTTGAGGGACGCCGTACCGAATTTCTCTCGAACATGATGAGTAAATGATCTCTTCCTTAGATTTTGAGTCAATCGTTGTAATTTGGGTCTCTTGTTTCCTGTCACTAAGATACGATTTGATTAGTTCATGGACGTTTCCCCTAATTCCATATTTATACAATTTATTTAATAAGTTTTCATGATTAACAAAGTCGAAGGCTTTTGTCATGTCCATATAGATGGCAGACACCGGTAATCTATTGTTCATATTCGCTAGTACTTTTTTTATCAAATCGAAGATGGCCATATTGATGGACTTGTTTTTACGGAAACCTTTTTGCTCCTTAGCGAATAAGTTATTTGATTCAAAGTATTCATAAAGACGACTATAAATTACTTTTTCTATAACTTTTGAGATGATCGGTATTATCGCAATTGGTCTGTAATTTTTCACATCAGACTTACTGTCTTTTTTATGTATTGGTCTGATTATCGATACCTTTAATTTCTCAGGAAAGCTCCCTTGTTCAATACACATATTTACTATATAACTTAATATTGGTGCAATTATGTGAGCTACTTTTTTTAGAATATTTGTGCTGATACCGTCATATCCTACGCTGCTAGTATTTCTTAGCGAATGAATTATTGTAAAAATTTCGGCTGGGGTCGTTGGCGCCATAAAAATTGAATAACTATTACATGTCAAACTATTTAAATTACTACTACTATTTATATTCATATTACTATTATTATCAGATTGTTCAAAACAGTTTACATCATTTATGTTATTATTATTTGTTACATTTATAAAATAATTATTAAATTCCTGTGCAATTAAATGAGGATCATCTATAACAATACCATTAACATTTAATTGCGCTATGTTTTCCTTAGGGAAATTATTTTTGGTGTTATTTATTATATTCCACGTAGCTTTTACTTTATTTGCAGAATGATTTATACTATAGTTGTTTTGAGCCTTTTTAGTTAACGTGATAATTTTCTTAAGACGCTGTGAGTAGGCTTTAAAGATCTTCTTGTCGTTATCCTTGGATGACGTTCGGTAGTTCCAAAGAAGTTTCCTTTTGCGCTTACAGCAAATACGTATACCGTTGGTAATCCATTTAGGTTTTTTTATTAATGTAACTTTTATCCTCTTATGTTGGAAACAGAGGTCGTAGAAAAGTTTGAACTCGGCTATAAAATGGTCATAAGCGTCGTTTGGGTTATTTGCCATGTACGCACTATTGAAACTAAGCTGTTGCAGGTAGTAAGTAAATTTTTCAATATTTTCATTGGCATAGTCTCTTTTCGTAATAAACCAATGAGAGAGTGCGCAGGTTTTTTTAACCGGGCATTTCATTATTTGAGCCGTATGGTCAGATAGAGCCAATTCCAAAATTTCAAATTTACCTCCTCTTACATTGTGTAAAATGTTGTCTATGCAGGTGTTACTAACTAGTCGCGTCGGGTGCAGTATTCCTATTTTTAGATTATAACTAGCTAGGAGATCTTGAAAATTTTGTGAAGCTGTGGTTTTTTTCAATAGGTCAATGTTGAAATCTCCGCATAAAATTATTTTTCTCTTACTGTAGCAGAATTGATCTAAGATGTTACTTAACTTACTCAGAAAAGTTTCAATTGAAAATGCGGTCATATTTGGGACACGGTATACACATATAACAACAATTTTATGATGACAAAGTTCGATCGCACAACATTCGAAAACTCCTTCGATGCTAATAGATGAAATATTATCAAGGTTTCTAAATTTATGGATTTTATGGACTAATATACAAGAACCTCCATTGCGGTTTTTCCTGGAAAAGTAGGCAGCTAATACATAGTTAGGAACATGTAGATTTACTTCATCTCCTATTCTCATGTTATGCTCAGTGATACACACAATATCAATCTGCTTAATATTTTCGACGTCTTGTAGGTGTACTGTTAAGGCATCAGATTTACTTATTAGTCCATTGATGTTTTGATGAAGTATTGATAGTTCATTGTACACGAAAAAGATCCCTAGAACTCGAGGTATTACTGCTGTGCGGTGTAGTAAATTGTATAGGGTCATCAGGTGGACAGGAGGCGGTTTGCGAGTGGTTGGTAGAGTTGTCAGGGGGGGTTTGAATGGCGAATATATTTTCTAGCACAGGTTCTTGTTCTGGTACTTGTATATAAGTCGAGGTGTTTTGTTGAACATGCTGTGGCGAATGTGATTCTCTGTTCGGCTTTGGAATGTATTCCTGTCCATTTACGAAAAGACGATTATTTCTGATGATGGCATATTTACCTTCTTGTCGAGCTTTCAGAAGGTAATTTCTCAACGTTATCCTTCTCATTAGAGCTTCCCTATCCAAGAACTCGGACACAGAGTAACAGGTGTTTTTGAATTGATATGCATTGTCTAGTACGTAAGTTTTCATACGTTTACTAATTAGTTCAACAACCAAAGGGCGTCTGTTTCCTTTTTTTCCAACTCTCTTGACAGATTCAACATATCCATTTATATCAATATTAAGAATCTCTCGAAACATGCAGTTTATGCGTGGGTATACATCCTGTTCGGTTTCTCCGCAAAATTCATCCAGACCGTATAGCACAAATTTCTTTAGATTTTCGTCACTATGTATATTAGGATTTTGTTTACTATTCAGACATCTCTGCAGCTCATATAGTTGAGACTTGATTTTTTCATTTTCCTTTTCCAATGTTACGATTTTTAAGTCGGTTTCTTGTAATTGTTTACAAAATATTTCTTGTTTTGATATTATTTCATTGTTTTTATGTAGGATATCCTGTCTCAGTTTTTCAATCGACGAATTAATTTCAGTTTTTATTAAAGACTTTATGTTGTTTATGATGGTATTATTATTGTTTGCCAACTTCTGATCTAATAGCATACTGATTTGGCCTAAAGTAATGTTCGGTGAGTTAGGCTGCCTACCGGTCCTTTGGGAGTTCTCCAAGTCTGTGTCTCCCAAGGATGATACTTTCTTTTCATCTAATGAGATATTTGTGTCTTCTAAAAGGTGCATCTGTTGTCTTAGAACCACAGGAGACGCAAGTGTGTTATCATCCCGGCGCCTGCGCGTAATGTTATCACATTTAGGACACTTCCAATTTTTTCTTAAATCATTTCCGTGCTCTCTCATATACGCTGCGGTGTAGTTGATGCATGCAAAATGATAATGATCTTTGCATTGAGAGCAAGTCAATAGTTCTCCCCTCTCAATTTTTGAATCGCAAGCTAAACAATTCATTTTAAATATTCACCGCGTCAATGCAATGTTTAACAGTAGCTCCTAGTGGGCTCAACAAAAGTGTCGGTCTCTGAACGCGCCCTTAACACTGGCAACACAAAACAAGTATCTATGTTATGTTGGCAGTAGTGAGGTTCCGTCAAAACTGACAGTGTCACTTTTTGTCCAATCAGCTGTTGAATAGCGTGCGTGGTTCCGTTATTCTTAACGAAATATCGGTGTTTTGTATGTTTTCGAAAGTTAAACGGTACAAAAGTGCAGCTTACCGATCTTCTATTTCGTGTATTAGTGTTGTTGTGAATCAAAATATGGTGTATCTTCGTCCGCAGGAACTTCTTCAGCACTTAGGTTAACATTTTGGTAGTCTATGTAAGTTTAATTATTATATTATTTAAGAAAACGCGAAGAGCTCTCTCTTTGGACTGTTTACATGGCCAGGGTTGCCAGCAACATCGTTCCCATATAAGTTTGGAAAAAAAATCTAACTTTGAGGGTAGGAAAATAGGGGATGATTGATTTAGCTATGAACCGATTTAAAAAAAATCTGGTTTGAAAGCATATACCTCCAGATTGGTTCCGGTGTCACCAAAATCTAGTTCTGATGATGGGATCCTGGAGAATGGGCTTGTGACCTTAAATTTGTTTACGATGCCATTCGAACCAGTTTTTGTAGATGAACAAATGTTTGTATGGAAGCAACTAAATTTAAAAGACATTAATACCCAAAAAATCGAGTTAAAGACGGACCTCGCTGACAGCAGCCGAAACGCTTCATACTTATTGGCTTTAAGGTATGACGTCACACCGTGCAATTTGTACTAACCGTCGCATGGAAAATGAAGTAAATTGCTGTTTCGGTCGAGAAATACTGCGTTTAGGTCCATAGTTGTCATACAAATTTGTTTCTATAAAAGCGTAAGGATCCTATTGGTAACTTTAAATTTACTTTTGGACAATAAATAAAAAAACTTTTTTTTCTAAACTTTCAAGGTTCATATCTTTTTATGATTTGAATTATATTTTGTAATTTATACTTTATTACAATCATTTGATGGTTTACTATCCATTTAGCAACACGACGTTATCAATTTTAACACCACGCAACAAGCCTATTCGAGGGAACTTTTCAAATTTTATCAGTAATCATTTATTGTGTGAAGAATTCAGGTCGGTACATAGTCGAAGGTGAAGTCGAAAATGACAATATAGTATCACTAAATCCTGCCTTTTCAGGCGTACACACATTAACTATGGTTTCTAATACTTGCATAGGCAAACTTGAAGCGATTTGGCTGCTGATAGGTTATAGGTTGTACGCGGGCTGGGTTTCCGCAACTCGACGTCATAAATGCGCCTATTTTGCTTCTGGGTTTTGGCACTACTGTTATTCGTGCCAACCCAGTTCCACCAGGAAGCCTAGCAGACCCTTTATGTTGCCGACGGCCTCCGGTAGTGACCCCGGTGTTGCTCGGTGTTTTGCCCTGTATTCCGCCACTCCAGGACATGTCAGGATGACGTGGGCGGCTGTCTCGTCCTCTTCCATGCAAGCTCTGCAGAGAGGACTGTCTGTAACACCTAAAGTAAAAAGATGTTTGTTTAGTAGTGCATGACCAGTTATAGCTCCTGTCAGAAGACGGAGTTCCGGCCTCTGTAGCTGCTTTAGCTTCCTTGACAATCCGGGGTTGATTGTCGGGAGGGCCTCCCTGGTTTGCCTGCAGGTTCCTAGGGTGTTCCAATGTTTTTGGTGTTCTACCTTGGTGTTTAGTCGCAGTGTGCTCCGCAGCCATGCAGAGGGTAGAGGAATTGTGGGTTCCGGTCCTACAGCTCTTGACTCTGAACCCTCTCTAGCCAGTGCATCCGCTGCATCGTTACCGCGTGAATTGCTGTGCCCTTTGATCCATTGCAGGGTTATGTCGCTGTCATTACATACCTCTGATAGGATCTTGTGGCACTCGTGTATCAGCCCAGATGTTGTTGCGTGACCTTGCAGGGCTTGCAGTACGGATCGACTGTCAGAAAGTATGGAAAGTATTGGCTGCTGATTTGAAGTCGGTTAAAACTTTGTTTTGGAAAGTAAATTATTGAAGAATCCCCCCATACTGTAGTCCCCCGGGAAACCGCGACACAGCCGGTGTTGTTTTAAAATGGAATGGCGTTACTTCGTGAATATATATATATATTGGGTGGCCATGTAGTTGCATAACAACTATTGTCATAATATCGCTTGTCATAATACTTTACGCATAAAGTTGATGCTCCTATTTTTTTTTGCCATAAATTGTTTTATGGCATAATTCTGGCCTAGTACCCACAACACAAGCCTTACTGAGCTTACCGTGGGCCCTAGGTTGATTTGTGTAAGATTGTCCCGTAATATTTATTATTTATTTATTTAATTGCTCCCTGTCATAATTATATGGAGTCATAATAGGTTAAACCATAACGTAGAATGGCATACATTTATTTAGTCATAATATTGATATTTATTTTTAGTAATAATTGTTAATGTCATACATTTATCAAGCTTGAAGTTGATTATAATTTTAATCATAACGATCGATTTGCTTAAACTATGATGACGGTCTTAAGATGGTGGGAGTTTTTCTAAAAAACCAACGAAAAATTATATTAAGTATTTTTAATATACAACAAATAAACTTTTCCTAGAGATCAAACAATGCCAAGATAGTGGTGTATAAAGTTCAAGTTTTCACGTAGGCAGTAGGGAACAGGGACTTAGTGGCAAAATCGACTCGGATCGCGGATAGGTTAGAAGACGAAGGCGGGAGCTTTCTCCCGCGTTTGCCTTCGAGGTTATTTTTTCTATAAAAGAGCGGATAAACTTGTTTGTAAACTTTTATATTGACTGCCCTTTGCTAGATATACTCTGACCTAGAACTGTGACCCAACATAAAAGAGAACTTACTTGATGTGACCCAACATAAAAGAGAACATAGGCTTATGCGTATTTCAGTTTATGCGTTTCTACAGTATGGTTATAGTACATTGTAATACAAGTGAGGTATGTTGGTCATAACATCAGAGGCGGAATTGTCACGCGAACCGCAGGTGAGCGTGATAAGAGAGCCGAAGATGTAATTATCAGAGCCCGGATTTTTCACGGCAAAGCAAAGCACTATCATAATCTAGCTAGTGGTAGAAACATTATTTTATCGATATCGAAAATTGTGTAGTAGAAGAAAAAACGTCACCAAATAAAATAAATAGTTAAAAAAAAATGACGTGAAGTTTGTATGAAATTATATATTAGAAACAGATGCAATTTCTTCTTCGTAATCCACGTCAGAGCACAGAACAGCACATGGCATTTTGTTTGTGTAATAGTGATAGGAGTATAATCATTAGTTTTTCAACATTCTCTGGGAGTAAGTAAACAGTTTCGTTTATCACTATAAAGCCATTTATATACTAAATGTACGTTCAACTTCACTTGACGTCATGGGAGCAAATGTATAATAGTATTTTATGCAACTGTTGTATAAGAAAGGTCTTAAAACGCGAGTGGCGTGGGTTGCGCATTTAAAGACGTGATTGATTATTTCTTGTTGGATATGATATAGAAACGTTTCATTTAGTAAAACTATTTACTTTTGATAACATTTTACATGAATTTATATTGAATAAGAAAATATTTATTTTATTTTGTATTGGCTGTTTAGATATTTCATCTAAGCCTCGCTGCGGGCGCACTGCGCGAACTTCACGAAAAAAAATAGTTGCGCGCCATTATAGGTAATTTCACAAATATTTGTAAACATTGATGATGCGTGTTTGGTTATTGTTAATAATGTTGACTCGTAGTGAATAGAAAAGTAATAAATAGAATTGACACCACTGTACATTCTTGGAGACGTACAAATATGTGAGTAAAAACCTGTTGTCATCAATAACTAAAGGAAACAACTTAGGAGCCTGTAACATGTTCATTTTATGAAATAGTAGATTGTTAACCAAGGGTTGAAAGTGATCCATTACACCCGAGATATTTCTGGCGCTCGAACGAAGTGAGAGCGCCAATAGTTCGAGGGTGAAATGGGTAATTTCACCCGAGTTAAACACTCTACTTTTCATTTCGACTGTGAGGAAAATTAATTATTCGATTTTAGATATATTTAAGTAAAATAATTAAAACTATATCCAACCTCTAACCTCTTTGCACTGGCCACTTGCCACGACGCAACTCACGCAACTAATCTAGAGGGCCATGCCGAAACGTGAAAAAAAAAGTTTCATAGCATTATTGCGGGCAGCCGATATTTACAGAAATTATTTTGAATGTTGATTTTCTGTAATTAGGAAGAAAAATACCAACAGTAAAAGGAATTCAATCAACATCTGCGTTTAGATATGTACAGCTTTTATTTTAATAATATGAAGTAACTCAATTATCTTCGACTCCGTTGTTTGTGTTTCTATGCAGGGCTGATTCCAAATGATACACGCAGACAGAGTAGCACTGATTTTATTACTGTTTTATATTTTTAATCAAGTTCACAAACAGGAGCGCCGTGCATGGCTCAGACGCCAGGATGAGAGAGCGAGACGGCAATCGCTTCCGTCTTATTCGGAACATCCGTGGCTGACTGACCGTAACAATTAAAAAAAAATTACTTTCCACCCTAGGGGAGAAAACGCTATTTTCCACTCGGCTATATGCCCATGAAAAGTCAACTTTCAGAACAGGAGAGATGAAAAGGATTTTTTCCTCGCAAATGTTTTGAAAAACGTCGTATGACACGCGTGAGCTTTGATAATTACATCCTCGGCTCTAGTTAGTTAGTTATACTGGGCGTTTTCCGCAAGTCGACATCCATTGTGCCTATTTTGCGTGAAACGGCGGTGTGGCGCTACTCTAACCACCCCAGCTCGTCTAAAAAGTTGGTGAGTGCCTTGGTGTTGCTGACTGCGTCCCGTAGTGTGTTTGGAGAACCTAGGTGCTCGCCAAGGCTCGCATCGCAACCCACGCCACTCGCGTTAGAGATTATAGCCTTCTTATAGAACAGTTGCATAAAATACTATTATGCGCCACAAATTTATGCGCAATACAATTATGATCTTAAACATTATGGTTCAAAACGTTATGCGCATAAATGTATGACTATTTACAATTATGCGTAATGATGAGTATGACGAATACACCTATCAACAATATGACTTTTAAAGTTTATGCTACCCAACCCCTACCCATATATATTGTATGTATTAATTCGTTACAGACCTCCTCTCCCTGGCCGCAGCCAAGACGCTGTCGGCGCTGGGCGTGGGCTGCCGCGACCTGGACTGGTGCGCGCGCTACCAGGTGCACATCAAGTGCCGCGGCGTGCTCGCGCTCAAGGGGTACGTCTGCAAGGCCACCACGGACAGGAAGCTCTAAGGCGGCCTTTACACCTGTAACTTACTTACCTAACTTCACTACTAATATTGCTTACAGACGACTTACGTGACCAGTATTTGTACTGAACTTACGTAAGAACTTACAAGTGTACAATAGGCCTTATATAGCCACCTTATCTTATGTTTACCTTACCTGCTACCACGATACGTTTAACCACAGAACACTATATACTAGCGCGGGGGGTATGACGCGCGATTTCCATCGGGACCGGTGTCGCCGCCTCGTCGTCTCCACCGAGCCTACAACAACACGGCTTGAGGGTGACGTTGGTGCGAAAGCTCGAGCGCATATATGCTCAAACTTTAGTGGCGCGCGTGCCACGCCCACATCGCCACTCTATACTATTGTGTTCTGTGGTTTTATCGCTATGTTTTACGTGACGTTTCAGGACATTTTCACCGTAAAACGTGACGACACAACCTATCGTGCTAGCGCCTCACAGATTGGTAAATTGATAATCGTGATAGACAACTCGTGACATCGCCAGTCTTACTTCAAATAGGAAATCGCCGGTGACATTGCCACTTCAAAAAAACTTTATTTATACTCAGCATGTTACAAGCTGTAATTTATTAAAGTCTATTTAAAACCCTATTGCTGATTGTTCTTTTTCACATTAGCAAAAAGTTTATTAGTAAAATATTGTTCTCAAATAGCTAGATTTACTAAAATGTAGTAGTGATGTTTAAATAAAGCTTTTATTCGCTTTATTGTGTGATATTATAAGCTATGTTATGATTTATATAAAAAAGTTGAAAAAAGGCAAAACTACCAGAAATGTTAATTAGACCTAATTTCTTTTCAATAAAAAGTATTGAAATAATTTAGATAAGAATTTAGTATTGATACAATACCAGCAAACATTTTAAGTTTAAAATAATTTCTAGTATTAATTTATTCTACTTTAAATTGATATTTGTAGGTACTTAGGGACTGAAAAAATCCTAATTTTCTTTAAAAATTAAATCTCGTTAAAATTTATGTTGATGCTATTTATTTGAAATTGGTGACCGACCCATTTTTTCTAATTTTATATATTTATAAAATCCTAATTAAGATAATCCTATGACGAATATGAATTTAACTAAAAATACTTTAAAGTACGAGTACTTAATGATGTGACTTCCTTTTGACAGTATTTTTAAATAGGTAGCAACACTAGCAACATTCCTTTACACATTGACTAATACATAACACTTTGAACGCCAATGACGCCTATAGTGGTCGAGTACCACAGCACCAACAATTACATACCAGTATGTTGCTTTCAAATGAAGTTAACTTTAGTTTTATTGAACCAAAGGTTGGTGTCCGTTTGGTTACGGTTGGAATTATTTTATGTCACCGATATTTTAAAAAAACTGTCATTGTAATTGCAATCTTCTACCTTGCACTGTAGAGTTGCTTTTTGAATGGACTGTTTTGAAGCAAATCGGCCAAGTAAAATAATCTCAAGTATAACTTAGGGTGATATTACACTGTCCAAGATCTTTGTCCAATGTGTATTTGCGTCTCACATTTAGAAAAAATGTGAGACGCAATGCGCATTGACGCGTACGTATAATTAATTTCTATATAAATTTGTAATGCAACGTTTACATTGATCTGAATGACTCATACTGTGTTCATGCCAGTCAGAATCTGAAACGGATCGTATGTAAATGCGGTAATATGCCATAGAATTTTTACCAGATTGGTGCTATTATAATTCAGCCATAAAATGTAACTAATGAATGTTGGGTATGCCAATAGCAATAATTTTAACAATGTTCGTGTAAATGTGACTTAAAATACATACAAATATAACGCGCGCACATAAGCTTAAATACTATTTAAGATGGAATATGTTTAAATTAAAGATTATATTTATTGTACAACTATTTGCTTTGTTTCATTTATTAAGTACTTCCTTGTCTGTACGTGTCTCAATTAACTATTTCTTGTTATTACCGCCCCGTTATCCTGAAGACATTATGACAGAGAATCTAAGAAAATCTGTTACTACATGGATTTCTAACATGCTTAGAACATGGCCTATTAAAAACTGGTTTTAAAATAACAAGAACCCTTTGGTGGATTTAAAACCAGAAAATTGCAGTAATAATATGTTTCTGTCCAAAAATTCATTTTTGGTACAAGCTTTTACTGCCGACTGTAATTTTCTGCATACCATCATCAAGTACTCATTGAGACGATTCTAACGAGCCCAAACTCTATGGGGTTGTGTCGTTTTATTGCGGAGTTCCTACGGCCACCTTCCAGCTCCAGCATCAGATCAGCTCCAAGCCATCATAATATTGCATTGTCATGCAATATACATATGCTTGCAAAATTTCAGCTCAATTGGATAACAGGGAGTGACTGAAAAATGGATTGCAAAATTTGACGGACAACTTACATACTTACATATTTACATACTTACATACGAACAGTGCAAGTTAATATAAAGCTTGTAAAAAGTGACTCCGGAGACGTCACTGAAATTGTAACGAATGACTACCTTGTCAAACTGAGTACTGAATATAGATGGAAGTTGTAAACGAAATTTAATAGTTATAATCGCGCCAGCTCCAACAACCTCCTACGCGTTGGCCGGCAGGCTGGATTGGCCGTTCCAGCACCACTGGATGCAACTTCATGTGAATGGGAGGCGGGCAATCTAGGCTGCGCATTTTTAGGGTTCCGTAGCCAAATGGAAAAAAACGGAGCCCTTATAGATTCGTCATGTCTGTCTGTCTGTCCGTCCGTATGTCACAGCCACTTTTTTCCGAAACTTGAAACGTTGATGACCTGGCTCGGCTGAAATTCAGCAGTCCACGTTTACAGAAAATGAAATAAAATAAAATATTAAATTTGGTGTATAAAAAAACTGGCTTATGTGATGGGTCAAAGATATGGGATAGAAATAAAATGTGATTAGTTCTTACAACTTGTTTATTTCTAGAAAAGTAGACAAAGTTTTCCCTTTATGGAATATGCAAACGACCGTGTTTCAGGTACAAATCCTTAATACACCTTAAGTTATAGGTTGCTACACTCGGTAGAGCTTGCGTGTAATCTGTTCGTGAGTGATTTACAATTCCAGGAGGCCTACCAGAAATAAATGTTAGTCCCTACGTGTTTTATGCCATCATTAATGTAACTTATGCAATGCTGATTCCCTACTGGTAATAAATGCTTAGCACCAACCTTCACACTGTAGTTATACTGCTCTGTAACCTTGCAGATGGCGGAGTGTCAGCCGTTGAGCATTTCTTCTCTCCCCGGTGGTTAGATCAGGAAGAACATGAACCCGTCGTTGACGTGAAGAAAATGAGCTCAAAGCCCACAATTAAATGGGTAAACCCCCCATTATCCCCATATGGGCAACTTAAAGGAGAATCCTTGAAACTCTTCAATGTTACCGGAACAAAAATTTAAATAAGCACAAAGAAAAACAAAAAAACCCTCTTCGACAGTCGAACGCTCCAAAATGGATGACTAATTCAGACTGTCGAAACCCGCCCTTCTGCCTGTATCTGAGGCTGCCATTTGATGGAGCCGATGTTGAAGATACAACTATTTTGCCATCTCCCTGGCACTGCCACCAGAAAGAGGCTCACCAAAATGTCAACTGGTCCGTGCTGGAGACCCGATTCAAAATCAATGCACTTCTTCTAACTCCCCTAGGCCTCCATTTCCGATTTCCTATCCGCTATGTCATTTCCTATTATCACCTAGGCTTGACATTTAATATACCAGCGCAGAAGAAATCAATTACCCACTTTTGTATTTATTAAGGAATACCATTAGCTTTTAAAAATACAGATATCTTTTTATACAATTAACAATTTAAATTGATTGTTTCAATAATTGATATTCCTTAAAAACATCTTTAACTTCCCAAAAATTCCACATCTCTCATATTGCTGGCAACTCAAAACAATTAATCACTTCTCTTATTGGTTGGTGTTTCTTTTTAATTATAATTGGTAATTAGATTACTTCATTATTGCCAGCACTATGAACTAATGTTGTACCTAGAAAATATATCTAAGCAAGCAACCATTTAAGGCATTTAGTTTATCGCCGAAATTGTAATGGATATAGCCAAATGCTATTTCATAAAAAGAAATGGTAATCAAAATTCTACCATGTTACAAACTGTAAGAGCTATACTGTTGAAACTTGGTAACTAGATGTATTCTGTATACCGCATTACGATTTTCACACAAAAATAGAAAAACAAAACAATAAATTTTGGGGTTCCCCATACTAAGAACTGATACTCAAAATTTTTTTTTCATCAAGCCCATACGTGTGAGGTATCTATGGATAGGCCTTCAAAAATGATATTGGGCATAACATCATAACATCATTTTTTCCCCCCCCCTGTAACTGTAATGATAAAACTAAAAAAAATATATGATGTACATTACCATGCAAACTTCCACTGAAAATTGGTTTGAACGAGATCTAGTAAGCAGTTTTTTTAATACGTCTTAAATCGTAAACCGCTATTTATTTTACGGAACCCTTCATGTGCGAGTCCGACTTGCACTTGGCCGCTTTTTATTTAATTTAGAGATTTATTATAAGTGGAGATTTAATCGTATGGCATAAATTATTTGGCCTTTAAGTTTGTCACTTTTTAGTACCACCCAGGGATTTATTATAAGTGGAGATAAACTATTTTTTATTCGAACATAGAAAAACATTTGCTTAAATATTAAAAAAAAAACAAAAATACGGTTGTTTTTTGTTTCAATAGGGAACATTACTGCAATATTCTGCCACCAGAGGCAGCACTACCACTAACAGTACCTAAACCAGTATAGAAATATAGGGATTCACACACACATGCACAATTGATTGTTAAATGAGTGACAAGGATGCTTGCATAGACAATACCGCAAGTGAGAACGAGATACAATGTCAAGTCTGGCTAGTGTCGCTACCTACGAAGAGTTTTGCGTAATGTTCCCTATCCCGCGGTCTTTTATCGTCAACTATCTAGACACGCGGCAGCGTGTAAAGCCAAGTTCAAGCAAAGGAACTGGCTAGCCAGCGCCGAGTGTAATATTACACGAACCACTTGGTGCCACTTTTGACCCTTCTATAACTCATAACCTCTTTAACGTAAACACATAAAACTACGTGTGTTTAATTATATCCATAGGAGCCCAAATTTCATGAAACTAGCTCAAACGGTTATAAAGGTATGAAGGTCAAAAAGTCTTAAATTTTAGCACTGACTGACTGACTGACATAAGTATGTATGTACCTAAACCTAACTTACTTCCAGATGACCTAGAAGGATGAAATTTTGAATCCAGCTCGGTAATTGTATGTTAGCGTAGGAAAAACATAAAAATAAAAAAAAGTTAAAAAATAGGGGGGGTTCCCATACAATTTTTTTTTAATTGTAGCGTTGGGACCGTTACGAGCAGATATTTGAAATTATCCCCATATATGTATGTATTATTATATTTGTTATATAACAGAAGTATAAAAATAAAGTTAGTCAAAAAATAAGTGGTGTCCCCATACAAAAAACTTAAATACGCGCTAAACAAACGGTGTGTCGTCGGCGGCGCGCGGCGCGCGGCACCACATAGTTCTTAAAAAATAAAACCATGCAGCGGAAACGCAAGAAAAAACTTTAAATCTCCATACCTGCATAGTTTTCTTTACAAAAAGTAATGATATCCCACCAAAAACATAAATGTAAAAAAGGAGAGCCAAGTTCAATACAAAAATTATGCTTGGCTGTGGGCTTCGCCGCAAAAAGAATGGAGATCTAAATGAGTGCCAGGGAACCGATTTTTGACTTTCGAGCGCTCGACTTTTTCACTCGAAAACGGTAAAAAATGACGAAGTGCTATTTTGAAACAGCGATAGAAAATTGAAAAACGAGTGGTATTGACCACTCGTATTCAATTCTATCGGTAGACAGTAAGTGCCTGCAATTTTGACCTACAATTGTATTTACTTTTATTTAATTTTCGAGCGCTCGAAAGTCAAAAATCGGCCCCCTCTGGTTATATGCAAAATCCAAATATGTATTTATAGGAACAAAATAACATTATGAACAATTATTAAACTCTATTTCTTTGCTTTATTGAATACCTATAATAATTGTTGTTATTTAAAAATGTGAGATCTTAAAGAAGGTTAGATTTGACTTGGCCAGTTTTCATTAAATCAGTCATTTTATAAAGTTATTCAACATATATTTTTTAATTCTGATAAATGCGATGATATTGTACGATTATAAATTTGGATTAAATGAATGTGAGTGCAGAGGGCGATTAAATTCGGCGTTTGGGGACTATGCACCATCGAGTGCAACAGTTTTCATCTGAAAACTGTTGAGAAAATCCCTCTGAAAACCATCTGGTTTTCAGAGGGATTTTCTCCTTAAATGATGATGAAAGAAGTGGCCGGCCCGCGACTTCAGTTACAGAAGAAAACGTCCTAGCTGTGAAAAAAAATATTAAGGAAGACCCAAAAGTGACTTATAAACAAATCAACAATTAATCGCCAGCTATTAATGCAATTTTACACAACCGGCTTGGAGTCAGGAAATTATTTTCACGATGGGTGACTGCAGAACAAAAAGAAGCTCGAGTGACATGGTGCAAAGATATGCTCAGAAAATTTGATCAGGGAGTAGCACGGTCAATTTTTAACATTATTAAGACGAGAGTCGGATTTACCAATATGATCCACCGACTAAACGGCAATCGACAATTTGGGTGTTTCCCGATTATGAACCTCCAACGAAGGTGAAACGCGGGCAAAGTGTTGAGAAAAAAAATGGTGGCCACATTTTTTCTGCAAGTGTGGCCACAATTTCCTTAGACGACCAAAAAACTGTGAATGCTAAGTGGTATATATTGAAGTGTGTTTACCTACTGTATTTAATAATTTAAATAAAAACGACCTAAAACTGGTTTTGAGGGGGCTCTTTTTGCATCATGACAATGCGTCGCCGCACAAGGCCATTGTCACCAAGGATTTTTTGAAGAGTACAGAGATTGAAGAATTGTGTCATCCTCCGTATAAGTAGCCCCGATTTAGCTCCTTGCGATTTCTTCCTCCTTCCAAAAATCAAACTCGGACTTCGTGACACGCGATATAACGGTCCTGAGGATGCACGGAATGCCTACTTGCAGGCCGTAGAAGACCTCCCTGAGGAAGAGTACCGGGAATGCTATAAATCATGGTTTAGGCGGATGAATCGATGCATAGAAGCTAATGGAACTCTCCACTTTAAGAAACTGTAATAATAAAAAAAATTATTACTTTCATACTTTTTTTGTATCTCAAAACTTTCGTAGTGACCTAGTACATAATTATACATAGGTAACACCTCTCGTTATCGGGTAAAAAAACAGGAAACTTTTGAATTGAATAAGTTGCCATATTTTTTGGATGAACTTCAAAATGTTCCCCCTCAAACTATTAAATTTAAAAAACATTCTATTTATAAAATATGGGCACAGACCACCGACCACCCTTACCTTACGCGTCCATTAATATTCACGACACCCCCGTGCCGAATCATCCGAAGCAAGAATTACATATTCAAGTAGAAGGGGTTTGCTGGATGCCGGATATTACCTTCCTACCCCGCTTCCGTCGTTGGCGATTTGTGGACGGACTGAGTTAGAAATACGAATAATTACTCAAAACTGACTAAAGTTTTTTGACGTGAAGTGGATTTTTACATCAGTTCGTTTTTTAGAAAATAAAATCATTTTTAGTAGAGTCTTTAAGCGAGAGTGACCAACGTGCGTAACCTTGTTTTCAAACTGCACGCATTCGAGGGCTTACATACTAGTAATTACTAGGTACTTACTAGACATTGGAAGATTTAGTTCTACCTTCTGGCTCGATCCTCAGATCGGCTGGATGGTACCAAATTATTGTAGTGTGATCTATATTGTACATACCTACCTACAAAATATCAAATCGATGCGATTAATGTAAGTGTAAGTATGGCTACATCATTACACAAAGTTTGCTTGATAGAAAATTAAACCGAAAGCTCCACCTCACCTTCAGTGTGATATTGGCCCGAGAAATACTTCGATACTTTTTAGAGTTTTGTACTTCTTGTCTTGATTGGCTTATATATAATTGGTACGAGTACATTACGTATTCTAAAACTACGTTAGGTATCTTTTACACGTTTCCTGTCCGAGTGCCCCCCATGATGGGTCATGCACCTGCTTTTCAGGAGTCTGAGGTTGGGTCAGGTCGAACTGGAAGCACTGCACTTGGAGCATGTTTTTAATCCCTTTCCACCGCAACGTTACTTGGAACGAGTAACCCAGCTAATATAATTAGCTCCAATTTTGACAGACTTGTGTAATCGAATTACACAATATGGAAAGTTGCGGGAAATTGAGCGGGGACAATTTCGGCGAGATCGGCGCGCGCGCATGCGGCACCCCGCGTAGCGTCAGCAGAAAAATGGTACAAAGACGCTGTATCAACTCTTCGTATTTATACTACGACGGTAACAAACAGGAATGTATGGTTGTTGGTAAGCAGACATCTCAGGATATGGACCACCTATGGACGCTTGCGAATCCTGAAGAATCAGAAGTGCGTTGCCGCCCGATTTGCGTTCCCTCACTCTCAATACAACACATCCTCAGGAGCTCTGGCCTATCTCATCACCAGGAACACTATCAAATACCAACAAAGTTAGTAGTGGTGTTATAGTTGGAATGAGACAGCCCTCATTTAATTCATAGCAAGTTGCATTGCGGCAAATTGCAAGGTGTGTAATGGCCTGAAATGATTTCATCGGTTACACAGCTAGAGGCAAGGTTTTTCACGGCAAGGTTATCGCTATAGCTAGGTAGAATGACGCAATTATATTATCTACTCTATTCGCCACGTGACATGAGACTATCCCGATGTATGATTGACGTAGGGGAAATACGTACAAAATGACATATATGTACAAAATGACACAGGCGGGTTATTTTGAATTTGGCGGACTTTAACGCGAAACTGACAGTGACACCACGTGGCCAGAACGACCTTGTATCATCTGTCAAGTTTTGAACGCAACCATTTCATTCGGCTCGGTGTCATGACCGACGACATATATTCTCACTTTACGAGTTTTTTTCATACCGAGAGAGTTTTGGTTTAAATGGTAAGTTTTTTGCTATCTTACTTATTTACATAGCATTTAAATAAATAATAATAAATAAATAAATATTACGGGACAATTTTACACAAATCAACCTAGGCCCACAGTAAGCTCAATAAGGCTTGTGTTGTGGGTACTACGCGACGATATATATAATAGATAAATACATATAGATAATTATATACATATATAACATCCATAACTCAGGAACAAATATTCGTGATAAACACACAAATAAATGCCCTGACCGGGATTCGAACCCGGGACCTCCAGCTTCGTAGGCAGCGTCACTACCCACTGGGCTACGGAGCGTTCATTACTTAAACATTTATCTGCGAATTAAATAACTTATTTTTAGAAAAAGAGTCCTTGTTATATTTATTTTCATAACGGACAAAATGACATACGTCAATAGCTTTTGACATTCATCTTGATTATTTAACGGACAAAATGACATAGGTCAATAGCTTGTGACATTCATCTTGATCATTTAACGGACAAAATGACATATAGGTATGTCATTTTATCCATAGTTTTTGACATTTTGGTTGGAGTGCGTAAAATGTTCGCATTGGGCTCACGCTTCTTGCGCAGATGTTCCAAGAAGAACTAAGCGTTTCATTTGCGAACTATGCCTTTAATTATATAGTTTTTTTGTCCATTAGCAATATGTCATTTTGTCCGAAGCATATGGACAAAATAGATTATGGGTGATCTCAGTTAAATCATTTTAGATTTTTTTTCTGTTGATTTTTGCTAAAAATGTTTATTCGTTTCGATAATCTAAGGACCAAAGATTATTGATGTAAACTATAGCAGTGTTAGGTACAATCAATAAAAGTTATGATACAAAAACAAAACTATATGTCATTTTGTACGTACTTCCCCTATACGTCGTCAGTTGACCGCATTCAGTGAGAAATACCCACGTCATTTGTTTTAGATGCGGCCACCGAATGCGGTGCACAGGGCAACGTAGGTACAGTAGACGGCAAACTTCGTGCGCAAATGACCTTGCCAGCTCAAAGGCGAATTGTACGTGCGAGCTGCCCCCCCACTTCGTCCCGCATGTTCAAGTTGTTTGCCGGGAACTGTACTTAAATGTGCGTGAGTTCATGATCTTGAATTGGAACAACCTCCTTTCGTGGGTCTCTTGTGCTTGTAACATTATGCTTTCCTGCCAGTAGGACACAGGAAAGTGGCATCAGCTGTTCTACTACACTTTTACGTTCAATAAGTACCTTTTTTAGGGTTCCGTACTCAAAGAGTAAAACGGGACCCTATTTCTAAGACTTCGCTGTCCGTCCGTCCGTCCGTCCGTCCGTCCGTCCGTCCGTCTGTCTGTCACCAGGCTGTATCTCAAGAACCGTGATAGCTAGAGAGTTGAAATTTTCACAGATTATGTATTTCTGTTGCCGCTATAACAAAAAATACTAAAAATAAAATAAAATATTTTTTTAAGGGGGGCTCCCATACAAGAAACGTGATTTTTTTGCCGTCTTTATGGATAATGGTACGGAACCCTTCGTGCGCGAGTCCAACTCGCACTTGGCCGGTTTTTTTTCTTTGATGAAACCTGCGAACTATCAGCCATCGGGGGATGACTGGGTTTTGTGGTATTTCTGTACTTTAAAAACTCCACCGCGGCTGCCATCTGCACTTAATCTCAAGCGGTGGACTCACTGGCCACTTTTCGAAAAAGGTGTTTGTCGCCTTCCCTGGGGTATTATTTACCCCGATGTTACCTACCCTTTAGTTGTCTTCTACGACAGGCGGGGAAGACTGTAGGCCTATTATTATCCAAGCCTACACGTTTAACCTAGCTTTCGTTCTTTGCTAATCTTACAGTGTCCATTTGGTTACTGGGATCATCCCTAGAAAATAACCTGCATGTCCTTGTGTTTCTGTTAAATCAGTTATGGTTTGATCTGCTGCCCGTACACATTAGCTCAAGTTCAGCACGCGCGGCTGTCACCGTGAACACTCTTACTTTCTGATGCGATCCGAGATACCGTCCTTTCGCTTTGCGGGTTGTTCACACCACGCACTGTCCCGAGTCTTCAGCATCGGCATCAACCCTATCATGGTGCTATTGCCTAACAAACAATTGACAAGTGCTCATCATCATCATCATACCTACCTATTAAGAGCTTTGCGTTTGTCGGTGGAGTAACTGCCACTCTCCTCTTTCCATTGCCAGCCTCTTGAATAGTATGAGGAATCATACGACTCGACAGCAACTTTATGCTTTAGGTACTTGGCTAAAATATGTTAGTCTAGGCCTTCCTCTGTCTGTCTTGCCTTCAGTTTTGCCTTTCCCTTTTTTTTGACAAGTGTTAAGTATCACAAAATCTAAAAAAAACCGGCCAAGTGCGAGTCGGACTCGCGCACGAAGGGTTCTGTACAATTATCTATAAAAACGGCAAAAACATCACGTTTGTTGTATGGAAGGCTCCTGTAGCCTAGTTGGTAGTGACCCTGTCTACGAAGCCGGAGGTCCCCGGTTCGAATCCTGGTAAGGGAATTTATTTGTGTGATGAGCACAAATATTTGTTCCTGAGTCAAGGATGTTTTCTATGTATTTAAGTATTTATTAATCTATATACTCGTAAGTATGTTTATCATCGTCTAGTACCCACAGTACAAGCTTTGCTTAGTTTGTGACTAAGCCGATTTGTGTAAGATTGTAAAAGAAAAAAATATATAAAAAATCTTTATTTATTCTGGTTTTTAGTATTTGTTGTTATAGCGGCAACAGGAATAAATCATCTGTGAAAATTTCAGCTGTCTAACTGTCACTGTTGTTGAGATACAGCCTGGTGACAGACGGACAGACAGACATACGGACAGCGGAGTCTTAGTAATAGGGTCCCGTTTTACTCTTTGAGTACGGAACCCTAAAAACGGAAACAGCTGAATGGTACAACTAACCAGATAAAACGAGATAATTTAACTTTGAAACAAGTTTAAGTCATATTTCATTTTTGAGACAATTTTGTCCGACTACGCCAGTAGGTGGCAGGAAACACCTTAGCCGCCTGACTCTCTCGCGGAAATGGTCGGACTACATACTCCCGAACCTTGCTTGCTTTCCTGAATAAAATCCTAGCGACGTCTCGAGTTACCTATACTTCCCACAGACCTCTATCCTCGTCATTACTTTGACAGCTTAAAGAAACGTTTGTGACGAATGGACAAAAAGGCAAATTTGTGTGGGTTACCACTTTATTTCGTTCCGTTTACCTTTTACCCCACCGAGAAAAATGTTCCTATGGCAAAACTAATAAAATAGGCCCCCTAACAACACCTATCAGACTCCCATGTCATATTCATTTATTGCTTCATGTGTTTTTTTTTACAGGTCAGGTTAGAAGAGTGAAGGGATTGAAAGATTCGTTGCCATTGGCGGGACCCACGGTAGCTCAGTTGGATAAGAGCAATGGACGGATTCCAGAGGTCGTGGGTTCAAATCCCGCCCGTGGCGAATAATTTTTCAATTTTCCTCTTTGTTATTTATACTCAAATAGTTTCTTATTTGTTCTTGTTAGTGAGTACTAATAATGTTGTAATTAAAATTCCTCGTCTGCTGCGCCCTATCCGGGTCCTCGTACTGTATACCTAGCATTAAGTATTTTAAAAAGTATTTATAGGAACAAAAGCAATAAACAAATTGGAAATAAAAAAATAAACTAAATTAAAACTACTCAAACAACCCACCCCGCGTCACTCCCGGTGCAAAGGTGCCCATCACGCTCGCCGCATTGCCGCGTTGGATTGCGATGGACAACCTTTGCAATAAGAATGACCCGGAGCGGGAGTCGAGGCCTCTTTCCCGCAGGCGGCGCCCCACCTCCCTAAGGAAAGACTTTCCCTCCGAGCACCAGCATCCCGTGGTCTCTGCGGCAAGAGGGACAAATAAGTAGTGTGAGAGCACTGCGTATTTGTCCCTCTTACGTGCAGCCGCCCACTCAGCAGCAGCTCCTGCCACTCGTATCGTGCGGCCCAGGTGGGATGCTGCAAACGTGCTGACGCATGTTGCGTCCCACAATAGGCATTTACCTTTTTGCCAGGGTACTAAAGTGAGGCCGTCAGGTCTCTTTCCGTCGGACCGACTGAGGCCTGGTGGTTCCAGGACGCAAGGGATATTGGCAGATACCAGCGCCTTCCGGATGATGTCATTCAGGGCGTGGTGGCGAGGGAATCTGCCGGCACACCTAAAGCAGCTGAGAGCATGGTGGCCATTGCTCTCCACTGTGGCACCGCAGATGCATGCATGGGGTTCACAGACATTACAGCCAAGGCGGAGAGCAACATCCACCTGCATGGAGTCGTTATCGAGCAGGGTACCCATATGTGGAGACGGGAGAGCGTGCAGCCACGCACCGGACTCTGGCCTCGACACCGCCTTGAGCCTGGCTTTCTCCACACCCAAGGCGGTTTCCAAGAGGTTATCAAATAGACGCTTGACTCCTGGGCTGTCCCACATCCGTTGGCTGCTAGGTTTTTCCGGTGCAGATGTACATGGGTTGAGCAAAGACCAGGCCGTCCAGGCATCGGAAGAGAAGGGAATGGTTACCTTGTCACCATGTAATGGGAGAATTTGAGTGACAAGGTCCACAACCCCGCTCGCCGATGCCAGAAAGGCCGGTAGACAAACGTCTCTCGTGCGTCGAATACCCAACCCACCGCTTCGAATGGGAAGAGATGCAAGGTCCCACTGGCTCGAGCTGAGGGAGACGTTAAGCACACATTCAAGGGTCTCCTTCAGTGCATTGTCGAAGGAGTCGATGTGTGCAGGATATAACCAAGCGGGTACAGTGCGTAAAAATTAGGTTAACTTAGGAATAGCAAAGCAGCTCCGCAACAGGGATAGCGCAACGTGAGCTGAAAGATTTTTAAGCTTTTCTCCAATAGTTGCATGTGTTCGTGTAGGTTGTTACTTGGTTGCAAATAAAAAAATGAAATTCAATGAAAAAAATAATTCTAAAAACTAAAAGACGTGATGTCATAGGCATTATGTCAATTTACATGTGACTTACCTCTTCGTGGTAACAAAAGTTTCAGGAAGTTGTATTACTTCTTCGAATTCCCACGTTTTCCATTTTCCTCGCTGCCTCAACGTAACTGGTTTTGTGCTTACAAGTTCCTTCTGGAGGAAACACGTGAGTCACAGTTACAACACGTACCTAAGTTACAGTTCGTACGTCAGTATAATATGCACAAGGAATAAAAGTAAGCAGTAATTTGTCATACTAATAAAAACTGACGACGCGTCGGTCACATTACATTATGGGTACGCATTTTAGAAATACTAATGCGCAAGGTTGACTAAAACTGATAATACGGTTTACTCTTTGAATCACCTAACCTTTTCCTTAATAATTTCAGTAAAGTAGAATTACCGAGAGGTTTTCCTCAGTTGGTTACATAATTAGTGAATTGATATTTCGATACCTGCACACTCAAAGAGTGTAACAGTCTGTTGTTTTAATGGCTGTTACGCCCTTTGAGTGTGCAGGTATCGATTTGACGTCGATGGCGGTGGTCCGCTTCCCGGAGCTAAATGTTACAATTTATCTGATCAAATAGGCACCTCAAGTCAAATGGTCAGTCGTTATTGGTCGAGCGTAACTTGTAGTGTAATAGCTTCGTAAAACTAGACCCTATTGATGGCCAAAGTTCGAGGTCTTCGCGTCGCTTCACCACAAGTCAAATGGCACCTTTGTTGTCCGAAACGGCCCACTGACTGTGCAAAGTAGGTAACCTACCTACTACAGTGAAAGCTAGTCACGCATAAAAAGGCCCAATCTTTCGCGGAGCTTATATGAAGAAGCTTTTTGGTCACGGAAAACCTTGTGATAGGAACCGGTCTAAACCGAAACAAGGTTTAGTTTTCCCCTGGGTTGGTCAGATGGCAGTCCCTTTCGTACCTATAACTAGTGTCTACACCAAATCTTGGGATCAGGTGACAAAGCGGACCCTGGGCTCCTTTAGGGTATAACCGGGAGAGCGCTATGAGGATGATGATCATGATTTCCTAATCATGCATAATCAGTACGGTACTGTATCCTTAGAGTCGACACTAGCACCAAACTCGGCCTTTCCATTTCTCATTTCCCGTTACATCATTTACTCACATCCAGTGATGGAATATTCAGTGATTCACAGCCCGGAGCGGAGGCTCGCCAAAGATGCTTTGCCATATACCTAGGTCGGTATTATGTATGTAAACTTTGTTTTTAAAGTGAATTATTATTTATATGAAAACTGTCATCTCCAGTCCTATTCTAACCGACGTTTGATAATATGTATCTACCTACTTATGTGCGTGCAAGTTTACCTATATGTAACAATATAATTCAATCTGGTTTACATCCAACCTATTTAACCTACCTGCAGAGCAAATGGTAGTGTGAGCAAATGCAAAACCTACATAGCTACAATCTTACGAAATATGAAATATATACTGAATATGGAAATATAGATTATTAGTATTGATTGCCAGGTGTCTCCTACAACGCTGTCGTGTTTTAAAAGGTAAAGGATCTAGACGCAGGTTGAACGCCACCTCGTCATTGTGTTCGTCGATAACGTATCGTGTTATTAGCGTTATCCATCTATTAATAAATAAAACAACAACTATACTTACTTGTTTGTGGTCTAATACTAAGTAATCATCATCATCATCATCATATCAGCAGAAAGACGTCCACTGCTGGACATATGCCTCCCTCAAAGTACTAAGTAAGTAATAAATTTGTATAAATACTTACAAGTTTTTCATTTCTAGTTTTTTGATAACTGTTATCACCCGTTTTCACCGTATTTTCTCTCGGAAAGATAAGATAAGATAGGATAAGATACGATAGTTATTTATTAACGCCTTACACGATAACAAAACAACATATCCAAATAACAGCAAACGACGCTAAAAGGAGCCCACTCAGCATATTGCCACGACAAGCCGTGGCGCTGATTTTCAGTGGGGCCCTGACTAAAAACTACTACTACAATATAATTAAAACTAGTAATTGACTACCTAAGCACTAAGCAGTTCATGTTGTGAACTGTAATAAAGGAATAGTTATTTGTGCAACAAGAGAGCAAACTTTTTTTTGCTGCGAGTACTGATTTTGAGCCCCGAGGCACCGAACTATTCTAAAATTGAATCACGAGCGTAGCGAGTGATTCAAAGTTAGAATCTTGAGCGCAGCGAAGGACTCAAAAGCACGAGACGCAAATACTTTGCTCTCGAGTAACATACAACTCTTCACCTCAGCAGTGAGAACATATTTACATTAATAAAAACACAAGCTTTTACGTATACCTGAATACGTACGTTTTGTGAATATTCAGGAAGAAAGCTTGTTTTGGCGTTAACATTTTAACTCCCCAGCGCGGCTAAATGGTACGGTCAGCTGCAGAGTAAAGGGACCCCCCCTGCATAGTGATGCATCCAAAGTTGTAATGCAGGGGGGGGGGGGTACCTTTTCTCTGCAGCTGACTGTACTAGAAGCACGCGAGAGCGCGGGGCGAGGCGCAACAAACCAAAGCACATTTTAGTAATCTACACGAGTCTCGTGTGACACATCACTAATAACTAACCGTATTATTGTTAAAATACTGTCACTGTATACATGTTTCACTCATATTTTCGAGCTACGGTTAAAGAGCTAACTAAATGATGCCACTTGTCTCGTACTGTTGTCACATGACGTAAATATACCTATCTACCCTTACAATTTTGACCGGAAGTATAATAGGATTTTTCAAACTTTCGGCCAATTATAGGTGCGATAATTTTCTGATTCTTGCTCAGCACAACTTTCTCGACCTTGCATTTTATCGTGTTGTCATGAGACGTAGGCGTATTGATGGGAGTGGGCTTACGGTCTATGAGTTATATAGTAGGTATAGAGCGGACATCCCCTAGCATAAGTTTGCGCATGTCACCTGCTCCCTAGTAGTACCTTTGCATGGTCTGCGGCGGGCGCAAGTACTGGCACTTGACATTTACTTCGTGATGACGTCAAGAAAAATGTCTAGGTGGCCATTCATATACACAGCTAGTACTTAAGTCAATGATTGGTAGTATTTTTTGCATACTACTCGAGAGTTGGGCAAAAATTATCTATTTACGAAAAACCAGGAAGATAACTAAGTCATCTTTTATTTGAAGTAACTAAATTATCCGTCATTTGTTATTTTGAATTAATCTAGATCAGTTTAATTTTTATCTAGATAAATTAGTTGGGATTTTAAATAAAAGATGAATGTCAGTGTGACGGTTTGACCCGACGTGACATTTTGTATACATTTATTATTATAAGCTTACTTCAATAACAAACGAGGTCGGTTATCTTGATAATTTATCTATCTCATAAATAACGATACAGGTAAATTAAACAAGAGAAATAAAATAATTGACAAAATTCTATGCGATAATCATATCATGTATAATCCAAATGACATTGCAAATGTATTTAATGATTTCTTCATCAACACCACCCATAATAATTTTAATAATAACGTAAATCAATATGACTATTCTCTTCAGTTTAACAATTCAAACATGTTTATTTTCCCCATTGATCCAATAGAAGTAATTAATATAATAAAAAAACTGAGTACCACCCGTTCGGTTGGCTATGATGATATCCCTACACATATAGTGAAGTCAACAAGTGACATTATTGCTCCTGTTCTATCACATTTAATCAACATGACCTTCCAACAGGGAGTGTTTCCTGATAAGTTAAAGGTTTCTATTGTAAAGCCTATTTTTAAAGCAGGTGACAAAAAAAATCCCGGAAACTATAGACCAATCACGCTCGTACCAATATTCGCTAAAATCTTGGAGAAAGCAATGCACAATAGGCTGATGTCTTTTATTAAAACCAGCGGAATAATAAGTGACCACCAAAATGGCTTCCAAAAAGGTAAATCTACCACATTGGCCACGTTTAATTTAATAAACAAGATAATCGATAACGTAGATAAAGGTCACAAAACTGTTGCCATTTTCTTTGACATGAGCAAGGCGTTTACCATGTATCACATAGGTTATTACTAAAAAAATGCGAAGCCTTTGGCATGAGAGGACTTGTTTACTCGTGGCTCGAGAGCTATCTCAGCAATCGACGCCAAATAGTAGAAATAGTAGGGTCAGGCACTGAAAAGATGCGACAGAATTATAGATCACACATGTTGTATAATAGGGTTGGAGTACCTCAAGGGACTATACTTGGACCTTTATTGTTCTTACTGTATATTAATGATTTACCTTTAATTACTAATCACAGTTGTACCCTATTTGCGGACGATATCTCAATTGTTATTTGTGACCAGCGTAATCAAAATTATGAGGATATTATTAATAATGCTATTGCTGACATAATTAAATGGTTAAATGATAATAATTTACAAGTTAATGTTGAGAAAACAAAGTACATACAATTTATTAATAAAAGGAGAAAGAAGGAAAAACTAAATAT
This sequence comes from Epinotia brunnichana, assembly GCA_963854355.1. Lineage (NCBI taxonomy): Eukaryota > Metazoa > Arthropoda > Insecta > Lepidoptera > Tortricidae > Epinotia > Epinotia brunnichana. The sequence continues at coordinate 11,279,120 of OY977956.1, forward strand.
ATTTTATAATGGGCAGACTCTAGTAGAATGTGATACCACAACGTTTCTAGGATTTGCTCTTGATGATCAATGTACTTGGAAGACGCATGTAGATAAAGTCTGCTCAAAAATTAATAGGTTTGTATATGTTTTATAGCGATTGACACGTATAACTGATATGAAAACCGCTATAACGGCATATCACGCTTTTGTAGTATCTAATTTAAGGTATGGTATTTTGATTTGGGGAAATTCATCACATGTGAAGCGCACCCTTATAGCACAAAAACAATGTATTAGAGCAATATGTAACATATCTCGAAGAACATCTTGTAAAAGTTATTTTATTAAACTGAGGTTATTAACGGTGCACTCGATTTATATCTACGAAATTTGTGTATTTGTTAAATTGCAACCCTGATATGTTCATCATGAAAAGAGATACAAGATACAACACGTTTAAATACTAGATATCCGGAGAGGTTAGTACTCCCTTATATGCATACAGCCATGAGAAGTAAAAGTTGTTACGCAATGTGCATTAAGATATTTAACCGACTACCTGACGAGCTTAAAAAACTACCACTCAATAAATTTAAAACCAAACTGTTCTCTTTTCTTGTTGAAAAGTGTTACTACACTCTGAATGAGTTTTTAGATACGACAATAAATTGACATTTTCATAATTGTTGCAATAGTTCACATTAATGTATTAACAACTTTGCAATAAATACTATTAATGCATGTTAATTTTTGAAATAATAATGTTGATTAATCTTAATTTTAGTGTAATTTCAATTTGCATGGCTTTTTAAAGTCTACATGTGTATGGCTCCACAACTTATCATGTAACACCACTTGTATACCACATTTAATGGCAAATAAATATATTTCAATATATATTTCATTTCATTTCAAATAAAAAAGTTGTCAACGCACTATTTGTGATTGAATTTATCTTCGAATAAATTTATTTCAAATGTTTTTATTTGAAATAATTATCTAGATAAGAAATTATCTAAATAACGCCCATCTCTGGCACTACTCGCTAACAGTAGTATGCAAAAAATAAATTCGGCATAAAAGATTGTACTACTTTTTTTTGTCCCGAAACTTATTTTTAACCGACTTAAAAAAAGGAGAAGGTTCTAAATTTATACATTTGAATAAACATACCTATATTATGGGTAAGTATGTATGAGTATGCATTGTACGGAGGTATTTATATAAACATCTGCGATGTCGTTTTCGCGTCGCGATTACGGGTGATTTTCCACTTTCTCGAGCCCTGAGCACGCGCACGCATTACTGCACACCCGCCAGCAGCCCTGGTTAAAGGTAAAGTCAGATTCATATTTCTCTGACGTGATGCACATGCATATATAAAACTAAGTCGTGTGAGTTACATATAAAACTAAGTCGTGAGAATTACACCATTTATAACTCAAGACTGGCCCGAATAGCAGAATAGGTAACTATTAAAACATGGACAAAATTAAGGAAAAATACACATGTACAAATTAATTTTCTCATACATTTTGTATGCCATATGAAGTTCGCGGTTTCAGCTAAGTAGTATAACAAATCCGTACAAAGGTCCGATGATGCATTCACATCGGTTTCATACATTTAAGTATTAAGGTTATATTCACATTCAGATGAATAAGCTTTTGTCGTGACGGCTTCTGTGGTGGCGTCAGAGCGCATCAGAGAGCATCACGTCAGATATTTATGTATGAATCTGGCTTAAGTTTAGAATTCGTTCGATTTTCAAAATGCTTAATGTGCTTTTTTGCATACGTTTTACACGATATGATACACTTGAATTGAGATTTTGTTAATAGAAACACTTCCAAAGACGGGAAAGGACAAAGGTTTTGGATGGATATTTTCTACGTTTTTCACTTGAAATCGCCATAATTATGTCATTACCTACTATCGCAGCGCTAGTAAAGTTAGACATGTGAATTAGACCGCTTGAGCAACTTGCAAGTAAATATTTGAATTTTAGACCATTGATCACACCTCTATTATTCTATTATTCCTTAGTCCATATAACATTTGATTTTAAACGGACAAATTCGTTGACGTTTTTTCGTTTATTTAGGATACCAAAGGGAAATATTGTACTAGTTTTACTTATTTCTATCATTAAATGCTTTCCAAACTTAACAATTCATTTTTCATTGCGTTTTAAAATGGTTTTCCTTAAAATCGTCTAACGATTATCGCATGATTTTCCTAATCGTACTTATATGGAATAGGATATGAGGTTAAAGAAAATTGCAAGAAATTAAAATACTAACTTAGCAGGTTATGTACGAATCCGCCAGGATTTCCAACACATCGTGGCGGTGTGCTCGGCATAACACAATCAAGATGGTATCTAGGGCGTGGCTCGACAAGTCGAATTTTCACACTCCCCTACACCCGATACGTTCTCGAAATATGAAATGGAAACATGATTTCAGCTGTGAAAGTTATTTTCTCGATGAGAGAAGAGTCTTGAGAGAGCCATAGTCGACTTTTGTGTGAGGAAAAATCTACAAAAATATTCTTATTGGATCAGTGGCATAGCGTGTGGGGGGGGGGGGGGGGGGGGGAACATAACGAAAATATATTTCATTGCATTGGGGCGGCGAATTTCCGGTCGGCCCCGGGCGGTGAAAACCCACGCTACGCCACTGTATTGGATGGTGAGATGCGTGAACGCTATTGATGGATGTTTTCCTCGCAAATCCCTCTGCTACCTCCAGTGGCGTAACTATTAAGGTGGGAGAGCGGGCAAAATGCCACGGGCCCCCGGGCCGAGGGGCCCTGCGGCCAGAGAGGCCGTGAGTAGATGAGGAACCTACCTAACATTGTAGAAGGGACGATGATTTCACCACAAGTATAATAAGTTAATAACGTATAAGCAGTTACGCCACAGGCTATCTCGCCTAGCTCTCGGGGATATACGCACACTTAGTCAGCCTCACTCTACCGACGTAAAGTAAAGCTGACTAAAGCTGGGTTCATATTTATCTGACGTGACGCTCTCTGAAGAGCTGTGACGCCTGTCACGAAAAGACCCGTCACGTCAGCACAGTTAGCACAAGAAGCGCGCGAGGTTTCTCGCGGTGATATAAACTATCCGTCTTTTTAACCGACTTCAAAAAATTTTTTATGTGTGTTTGTAACGCGATAATTCGGTAATTTATGAACAGATTTGGAATTGTTTTTCTGCGTTTGGAAGCATATACTACCAGATTGGTCCCGTTGTCACCAAAATCCAGTTCTGATGATGGGATCCTGGAGAAATCGAGGGAACTCTTCAAATTTTTAGGCAAACTTGAAGCAATTTGGCTACTGATTTGAAGTCGGTTAAAACTTTGTTTTGAAAAGTATATTATTCTAATTAGTTATAATTAGAAAAAGACTGATAATCTATGCAGTAAGTCACGACGGGAGACATCAGTTAAGTATAAATCAGACTAAAGGTATCCCACCAAAAACATTACATGGAAAGAGATTTCCAAGACTCCCTAGCTCATATAGCTTTCAGCGTTAAAAAGATATCAGATCATAAGTAGCGCCAAGCTTCCTACTCCACACGGCGTAACTCCTACCACTACCAGGCACGCTCTACAAATTCTACATCTTGGCTAAAAAGTATAGCTTTGTTGGGCACATCCCGGTCGCCGCATAGACTCTCGCGCCGAATGAATTTATGATAATATTAATCCCACCAAAACATTACATGTCATGTGATTGCCAAGACTCCTTAGCTCATATAGCTTTTAGCGTTAAAAAGATATCAGATCATAAGTAGCGCCAAGCTTCCTACACCAGACGGCGTAACTCTACCACTACAAGCCGCGCTCTAAAAATTCTACATCTTGGCTAACAAATAGTGCCCCCAGATTTATACATTTTATATGATATAGAAGATATAGAAGTTTAGAGCGTGGCCCCCGGATATCGAATATTGGCTAACGAACATAGAACATCTGTGCTGTTAAGTAGAGCAGCATATGTGTGTAGCTCTATGGCCACATAATATCTACCTGCAAGTAGCGTGGCGTCAAACATAATTATCCATAGACAAGCCAGAGCTATTGTACCTTACGTATAGCGGGTTGCATCAATCACAAAAATCTGTCAGTAGATTAGCTCAGTGGACGCGTCTCTTGCCAGCATCTCCAGATGAATCGAGACAAAGCAAATCAATGTGTCGAGGTTTTTCCATTGGTGGTGTTTGTTGTACTTATTTACAACTAGCTGTTGCCCGCGACTTCGTCCGCGTAGAACTTTTTATCGTCTTAGAAAATGATTTCTCTCAATACAAAATTTGAACCCTCTTTTAGGGGATAATTAAAAAAAAAGTTGATGTTCATTTTCTAGTTTGTGAACAAACAGTCTAAAACCAAAGTTAAAAATCTCATACTTTAATAATGCCTTGAAATACTCAACTTTGAACCAATTTTAACACTCTTAGGGGATGAATTTGGAAAAACTCTGAAATCCGTTTTGTAGTCTTTTAACGTACAGAATAAGACCGAAGTTAAAAATCTCTTACTCACACTTTAAAATTTTATTGCTCGCCATTTAAAATTTGAACCCCCTTTTAAACCCCCTTAGAGGTTGAATTCTTCTAATCGCTGAAAGAACTTTTTACGTAAACTTTTAAGTCTCTAGCTCAAAAAAAGTGTTGCCCATACAAAGCTTTCTTAACCCCCTTAGGGGTGGAATTTTCTAAAACTCTGAAAGTACTTTATTATTAATTTTAATAAGTAACATTTTGAATAGTTTTAAGTCTAGTAAAAATAAGTAATCTTTTTGCAAAGTTTTAAGTCTAACTCAAAAAAAAGTGTTGCCCATACCCCCTCTTAAAACTTTGGACTCTTATAATTTAATCATTACCTATATAACCTCTTGCTTTGTTTTTTTCTCCATTTGACTATATTTATTTTAAATTCTTTTTCGAGAAAATACATTATGATTATTTACCATATTTTCGATTCCTGAGCTATAACCACGAACTTCGGAATTCGAAAATATTCGGGTATCTCTATCTCTATCGCACTAACCATACTCGAGTGACAGGGATGCAAATATATGAACATTGAGTATCGGTTTTCGTGGTAGCGCCGCAGGTACTTTGGCTGAATGCGCCGAGCGCGTGCCATTGTCATTCAAAAAAAACAAATTCGTGTTAATTATATTGTTCAAATTTGTTGATTTCATTTATTGAAATTACGACATAAAACGACATTTGCGCATATATAAGTTCTCATATCAGAATCGAATATTTTTTTATGGTTTATATTTTAGCATTTGTCTCGTAAAGGTCTATCGTAGACGGGATTTAAATTATTAATAAGTAAAAGGCAAAGCAATTCCGCCATTTTGACGAAAATTTGACGGTTCTTATAGCTGACAGTTGGAGCAGCGTTTGATTTCAATAAAAATAAATGAAAAATTAAATGAAGTCGTATATTTCGGAAAATTAATTAACTGTCGCAGTCGGATAAAAACTATCCTAAGTTGCAGCTAGAATAATAATGTACCTATATAAAATGTTTCATATTTTTCCGTTCATGGGATGCTGAGAACATTCGAACCGCGCAAAGCTTAGTTTCAAACTGGCTGATTCTTTTTTTAATTTAGAGATTTATTATAAGTGGAGATGTAGTTTCCGCATATGGAAGAAGGATGGGAACATTGGCCGCACGCAAAAATATGCAAGTATATACCTACTTACATCTGTGGGCACGGCAGTGCCCCCCGCCAAGCCGAGCAAAACAAAGAGGCACGGCCGTATCATCTTTTTCACTCCATTTCATTTATTTCATTGTTAAGTCATGTACATAAATTATAATTAAGGTGTTAAATTTCAGTAACTCAGTCCATAACGCCCTGTGAGGGCATACAACATTAAACATTTAACTAAACCTTACAAGTCTAGGTTAATCATTATAAAATAGAATTAATAATCATGTTTTCAGTCCCTTACAGAATAGAATAAGTTATCGTGCGAATTAAACTTCTCTTGCTCGAAAAGTGTGTCATATTAGACTTAGCAAGCGGGGCTAAAGTAGTACATTTAGCCCCTAGGTAAAATATGTATACATATTTCTGATTTACAAAAAAATTTAATTTGACCAACCAAATCAATTCGCCGTATCATACCACCCTTTAAATCTATATAATTATCACTACCCTTTGAAAAAACATTTGTATTTGCTATCAACTAACCACAAAACAGCTGATATTAAAATCGACTAATCAGGAAACATAGAATCGACCAATCAGGAAACATAATTCATTTCAAACACTAGGCATTTTTTTCCCTAATTCACAATCATTAAGAAAAATAAACGCCTCTTACCGTCGCGTCCAAACGTTCAAGCGTGGTTGACTGCATACATGGCATAAGCTATGAGATTGAGCGGGATATACTGCTGTCTATCTCGCTTTATCTTATGCCCCGAATGCTGTCCGCCGCGCTCGGCCGTTTAGACGCGCTTCGGTACAAAATTTTATTTAGCAAGCAAATTATAATTTATGACTAATATAAAAATGCCTGACTTGGCTCTATGAAACATCTCACAACTTTTTACGGTGGAAGAGTTTTGAGACTTGGCTTATTCTTTACATGGAATGTTTTTATGGGATCTCATTGTCACGAATAAGCCTGATAGTTCCTCTTATCTTCAGCCGCTTCAGTTACTTGAAAATAAGTCACGGTGTAAGTACAGCATGTAGGTATAGTCACAGCATCAAAAGTAGCTACGCAAACGAAGAAAGCAAAAGTCTTTATTAAAAAGGATTAAGAGCTTTTGACGTCTGCGTAGTTACTTTTGATGCTGACTGTACAAATCTGTAGAAAAACAACCATTCTGATATGAAATAAACAAAACTATTGAGCTGATATCAACATATTCTTGTATTCGATAACCCAACTGACGTTCCAGACAATGACAAGCAAGATCTCTAAAGAGTCGATATACTACAACCCTCACCACTAAAACAACAAACATATTGTAGTTTTTAAGAAAATTGCATTTGAAGTTACTTCGCTCTCCTGTAAAATTAGCAAAAACCTAGTTAGTTACTTGTTTTTGACTTTGAGCAGCCGTGGTGACTGTACGAGCTATGCTATACTGTTACTTGACGCCGCGATTCGTAGTAACTAATTAGGTACCTACGCTTAGTTCTTAGTGGTCTGGTTTACACTGGTTTCGTTTCAGGTAGGGTGAGGGGAAGCGTTCAGAACAGCTCTGTAATCCAGGAAAAAAGGCCTACCACTTATCGACTCTATTGTATTTGTAGTTGTATTGTATTTGTATCCATCACCGGCATCACCGCTTCTCTCGTAAGACTGTGATAAGACTGATAAGGTCTTTTACCCACTTGCAATACTTAATTCAATTCAATTCAATTCAATCATTTATTTCGTGTAACTACATGACACATATATAAATAAAACTAAACTAAATACAAACTACAAATTACAGTGATATTTACCACTTAATAACACTAGTACACTTAGGTAACACAATAGTAGATTGTACTACAACGATTTAAATATGACAGCATAACCTAAATTACCTACATTATTTTTACAAGTTTTTATTTAACTTGCAATGTACTCGTATCTATGTTAATACTATGTATCTAATTTGTTTGTTCGGGTGGAATCTTGCAACTCAATTTTGAAGCAGATATCTTCAAGCGATTGAGCTGAAATTTTGGGTAAAGGTATAGTTTGGATGCCAATTCAATATTATGGTACCATTGAGCTGATCTGATGATTGAGACAGAAGTTGGCTTATGAGTTACTTATGAGTTATGACCTTAGAATCGTCTCAACGAGTAGTTGATGACGGTATACAGAAAAGTACAGTTGGCAATAAAAGCTTGTAACAAAAATGTAATTTTTAACAAAAACTTATTTTGATTAATTAACTCGAAGTCCAGATGAAAAGTAGAGTGTCATAATAACCCATTTTATCATTCACTTCATAATGATCGAAATTTTCTGGGATAAAATGGCCTGTTTTATGCATTTGTTGTACAGATCTACTATATATTTATTATCCAATTTTGGATTCAAATAAATAATCAGCAGGTCGATCACGTAACGCATTGTGCGCGCGTCAGGTAGATCTACATGATGTCACTTTTTGTATGGGAAAATGACAGTTGAGTTACATCCAATACATCAATCTAGTTTTTATGTTGCTGGATTCGTCGATCTATGAACTCAAAAGAAAAACGGCCGTTTTAAGTTTGGACGCATATTGACGAATCTAGCAACTGCATCTAGGCTTAGCATTGTACCTACAGACCTTACACCTCTAACGTAGGGTCGCAAAGTGTCGCAACCCGCTAATGCGCTCAGCTTCCGTGTCCCGCCAGTGAATAATTTTCCGGACTTACCAACCTCAAAATTTAGAAAGGCTTTTTGCTCGCCACCGTCTACATATTTTCGTTTTATGCCCTAGGTTTTTTTCACCGTCCTGAATCATACACCCCGTCATCCATACCACGCATTCTTCATTATCTCATCCTTCACATCTACTTAAAAAACCTGTAAGCCTAATCTTCGCGACTTTCCGTATTCGCGGTCTAGGACCAAGCGTATTGGCGGCTTGAAACCCATACCTAGTATTGCTTATAGGGTTCTGTATCTCACTGCTAGCCGTACGACGATACAACTGTTTTCCTTTTACCTGTTTAGCATTTTAAGGGCTTTATCGTAGGTAACTTACGAGGGAAGGGAAAATCCCACCAATACTCTCTGGTCAAACTGAGTGTTAAATTCTATAACTTACTTTTAACCGAGTCCTATTTAGGAGAGTAAATCAAATAAATATTGTGTTGTATTTACAGCGTAAAAGCCTACAATGTTTCTTTTAAGTAAGTTTCTATATAAAAAATAAAATAAATTGCTTTCGTGTCGGTTTGCAGAAATGTGTTTGTTTTATTTACGCTAGTTTTCCTGCAAATTAATGGCGCCCGAACAGTTGGTAACAACCCTGCTGTAAATTAATGGCAACCGAACAGTTGGTAAGAACCCTGCTGTAAATTAATGGCAACCGAAGCAGTTGGTAAGTACCCTGGATTTTTTTTCTCTGTAACTTTCCTTGTGTGAAATTGTGTGACATAATTTTATTTTATTTTTTCTGTTGTTTGGGGATGGTGACCGAAAACGGTCGCTTTTAACTATTTTTTTTGATTTTAGCTTTCTGGTGAACGAACAGTACCTGCTTTTACCCGTGCTTGTCAACCCTCGTCGTGGTTTGTCATCTAACCCTTCGCCTGCCACGAGACTTGGAGCTTAACTTCTGTCTGTGTGAATCTGTTATTCTGTTATGTATAAAAAAAATCAAAATAGCTTTATTTAAACTTTTGCCTTTTATTCCTGTTCCATACCGAAACATCCCGAGTTATTGATTTCGTAGCGTAGTTCCTCCTATTTTAGAACCCGTAGTACATAGGGCACCTGAAGGTAAGTCAGACGTAGTTACGTATTTCCCGTCATATCCAATATTCATTTTGTCGTATTTTGTTTTTGTTGCTATTGATTGACGCTTCCAGATGTTTCGGCGCCCAAAGGGTTGATCTTTGTCAATTATTCGCAACACTAAGTGACACACATTTATTAGTCTGTTTGTTACCGGTACACGAGTTTGATAGGTTGCCTGATTTTGCACGGATACGTATCTGCTTTCGTGGCTTAGCGGTTTAGGGGTCGGTACTGTGAGCGAGAGGTCGCCGGTTCGCATCTCGACAAACGTCATCTTTTTGCATTTTCTTTTTGTTTTATTTTATTTTCTCTGTAAGCTCCCGGCTTATTAAACAATAATAATAGAGGATTTATTTCAGATTTGACAAAATAAATACTTAATTTTAAAATTTATTCATAGATGTTTCACGGTTTGGTAGTTTATAATTTAAATAGCACAGGTTAGTTATAATCGTGCGGTCTCCATTACGTAGTGCGGTTTAAGGCTTTAGGGAACCCAGTATTTTACTGTATCGATTTTGATGTGATAGTCAGACGAGCATTCGTGTCATTTTGCTCATACGACGGGTGTACTATCAGATGTTTAGATGTCTAGTGGGAGATAGTTAGGGACATTTGGAGATATTTGGAGATAGTTAGTGTTTGTTGTTCATTGTTATTGTTGTCGAACGCTGTCAATTGTTATTGATAGGTGTCGGTTGCTGTCGATTTTCTTTCTGAAGTTGACTTTCGTCATTTTAGCCTTGCCAGGTTCTAGGTTTCTGGATCTTTGTTAACGGTAGTTTCTTCAAGATGTCGCGAGCAAACAACGAGGATTCCATCCGTGATACCCCCCGTATTCCCTCGGAGTTGAAGGCGCAGCAGGCTCGAACGTTGGATCCGCCAGGGAGTGATGATGTTGAATTCTTCGATACCTCCTTCTTGATCGAATGGCGCTGGTTCTTCCGCTCGCTTCGTAGGTCCAGGGGTCAGACCCTAGATTTGAAATGTCATCGAAGGTCGGACTCAGCCTACGTTGTCGATGCCGAGGTATTGCGCGTTCTCAGGGGCTATCAAGAATGAGTCGCTTACCAAGTGGAAGCTTACCTTCTCCGGTGAGAAATGCGTTCGTGAATTTTTTTGCGAATCCGAGTCTAGGGTGTTGCGCGTCACGTCAGTCCTTCCTATGTCGTCAGGCGGTTTTAAGACCTTTGATGGTAGTTCCCTATGCTGGTCATATTTAAGCTTTTGAGTCTCAGTTTCTTGGAGTTTTTTTTGCTGGGATCTTTGATGTTTTGGGGTCCTATTGCTTTTCTTTTTTTCTTTGGGCTGTTGCTTGATTTTTTTGGGATCCTAGTTTTTAGAGGGTCCCAGATTTTTTTGGGCTTCTTGTGGTTTTTTTGGGGTGATTGACGTTTGGGATTCTAGTTGTTAGGGGGTCCTAGACTATTTTTTGGGTTCCTTGTTATCAAGATCCTAGCGTTTCGGGATTCTGGCTGTTGAGACTTTGGCTGCGGATCAGCATAGTTGGCCGCTTCATTTGACTCGGTGGTTTTGTACTTAAACTCGTGCATTAACCTGGCGACTTCTTACACACCGAATTTCTTGATGTACGGTCGTGAGGTGGTGGTTGATCGGCAGCGTGTCGATGACCAGATTGAGGACCAACAAGTGGGACTCAGTCGGGCCGAACGCGCTGCAAATCTCCTCACCTTACGTGAAGTATACGCAAGGGTGGCTGATTCGATGGTTTTGGCGTTCCATCGTAACGCCAGGAAATTCAACGAGAACCGGAAGACGGTTAGGCTTGCTGGTGGGCAGATTGTCTGGCGCAGGAACTTCCAACGAGGCACGACGGACGCGTACAGAGGTGGAAAGTTTGCGGCGCGATTTGTGCAGTGTCGTGTGGTAAGGCGTATCTCCCCGCAGGTGTACGAGTTGGCTGACACAGATTCTGCACACGTCGGTACTTATCACATCAAGGATATCCTAAAATGATAAGTAGGTTGGCGAGTTTTTTTCTCTTCTCTTCGTTTGTCGTTCATGTTTTTTGTATCTTTTCTAAATTCAAATTGACGCGTTTGCCCGTCTTTTCTCTCATTAGTTATTTTATTAGGCGGTTTATTTGTTTTTTGGGGATTTTGGGGGGTCTTCTTTTTCTTAATTCAAATTGACGCGTTTGTCCGTCTTTTCCCTCATTAGGTATTTCATTAGGCTGTTTATTTGTTTTTGGGATTTTGGGGGGTCTTCTTTTTCTAAATTCAAATTGACGCGTTTGTCCGTCTTTTCCCTCATTAGGTATTTCATTAGGCTGTTTATTTGTTTTTGGGGTTTTGGGGGGTCGTCATTTTCTAAATTCAAATTGACGCGTTTGTCCGTCTTTTCCCTCATTAGGTATTTTATTAGGCTGTTTATTTGTTGTTTGGGGTTTTGGGGGGTCTTCCTTTTCTAAATTCAAACTGACGCGTTTGTCCGTCGTTTTCCCTCATTGATTGTTGTATTAGGCTGTTTATTTGTTATTTTTGGGTTTAATAGGTTGTGTTATATTTGTTTTTTGTTTTGGTTTGGTTTGTTGTAGTAGGCTGTACATTTGGCTTAGTGCTAGATAGGGATGGCTTATCAACTAATTTAAGGTACCTGTAAATCCACGGCGTGCGTTTGACCCTTTTTTTAACACGTTGTAGGCCTTTGGGTCAGATTCTAGGCACGTAATTTCGCCGAAGGTCGGACTTAGCTTGCGGCAATTGTTTAAAGTTAGGGCGCGTAGGTGTGTACCGTGTCATCGTAATAATGTACCAACAATTAGTATTGCTGTGTTGTAGGTTAGTGTCTTAATTGATTATTGTTGTTTGGTGTATTTAGGGTAGTTTAGAATAAGTTGATCCCCGTTACGACATATCTCGACTTTGTGTGAAGCTTCCACAGTCTTGCCTGGTTTTTTCGTTTATATCCTTGTCTGTAGCATTCACGCTAGACAACTGTATGGTATCACCCCGTCGGGGATTTGATAACCTGTCTTACCGCACTCTTTGCAGTGTCGGTATTTCTTTGCTGGCTGTACCGAACAAGGTTTGCGGTGTGACGCTCCTGTTCCTCCCTTAGCGCGTGGTAAGTTGGTGGTGGTGTGCCAATCGCATAGGTGAGACTCTTGCTTTAGTGCTTTTCCCGGATTGGACCTTTTTCCCGGATTTTGAAATTCTGCCGCTCCTTTGGGATGTGGGCAGTGTATACGTCCTTACGTTAGGGATGTTAGGTTAGTGCGTGTGTTATTTTAGCTTATCTGTAATTAGAGTTTAAATTTCTATATTTAAATAGCCTCGGGTGGTTCTCGGCTAGTAATTCTTCGTGGGTCTACTAGTCGATTATCGACTTATTGTGTATTGTGTGTTGTCTTTAGGGTTAGTCAAGTGTTAGGTTAGGGTGTCGTTTCATTGTTGGTACTTTGTAGTTCAGGTACATTTATTGTATCCACTTCCTATCTAGGCTGGTCCATGGAACTTTTTGAAGGGTTGGCATGGGATTTAGGTTGTGTCATTCTCATGTTTTCTTTTGGTGGGGGGATATCTGCAGTGATAACTCCCTGCATTTGCCTTTATTACGCTATCTGTATTATATTTTGCTCTTTATTTTTTTTAGCAGAGTCAAATCTCTTTGCTTCACGTTTATATCCTTGTGTGGGACTCTGGCTGGTTGTTGGCTATTATCTTTTTAAATTATTCAAATTTGAATTTTTTAGACAATTTTTCCAGAATCTTGTCAATTCTTGTAAACAAACTTATGAAGGATCATTCTCGATATTGAAGCCCTAGCGTGAGCTTGCATTTTGGAGACAGTGCCTTTTTCCTTTGAGAAGCAGCCCGCTTATTACAGTTTTTGCTGGAGTTTGATAATCCAGTGCGCGTACCTGAAGTTCTAGGGATTTTTTTCAGCTGTAATCTATTTTATTGAAGTCCTAGTCGCCAAATTCACAGCGAGTGATTGGATGCCACAAGAGGTTTTTTGTGTTTGGAGTCAGCTTTGCTGGATAAGATAATCCAAGCTTTATGTTACAAGGCCGGACCTTGAAGAGAGTTCGGGTGAGTATTTACAACGTTTGGTTCCGTCAATTTACCGGATTCTATAGTTTTTCGTCGTGTGATGCTAATTAGCTTATTTTTTTGGTAGCCGCCAGTTACGGGCGCTAGGAGAACCTGCTGGTCATTCACTAGCGGTTAGACGCAACCGTCCCGCAAGGCTCTCTACGGGTGACACAGGCCTGTTCTGCTGGGAAACACGTGCCGATTATCCTGTTGCGGTCATCCTGGTATAACCTGCCGCGCAGGCATCCGGTGGTCTATTCTTCGGGAGGCGTCGGTGGAGGAACTTCTCAGTCGGATTAGTATACTGTAGCATTTAGGTTTAGCCTTTATTGGACCATCTGCATCTAGGCTTAGCATTGTACCTACAGACCTTACACCTCTAACGTAGGGTCGCAAAGTGTCGCAACCCGCTAATGCGCTCAGCTTCCGTGTCCCGCCAGTGAATAATTTTCCGGACTTACCAACCTCAAAATTTAGAAAGGCTTTTTGCTCGCCACCGTCTACATATTTTCGTTTTATGCCCTTGGTTTTTTTCACCGTCCTGAATCATACACCCAGTCATCCATACCACGCATTCTTCATTATCTCATCCTTCACATCTACTTAAAAAACCTGTAAGCCTAATCTTCGCGGCTTTCCGTATTCGCGGTCTAGGACCAAGCGTATTGGCGGCTTGAAACCCATACCTAGTATTGCTTATAGGGTTCTGTATCTCACTGCTAGCCGTACGACGATACAACTGTTTTCCTTTTACCTGTTTAGCATTTTAAGGGCTTTATCGTAGGTAACTTACGAGGGAAGGGAAAATCCCACCAATACTCTCTGGTCAAACTGAGTGTTAAATTCTATAACTTACTTTTAACCGAGTCCTATTTAGGAGAGTAAATCAAATAAATATTGTGTTGTATTTACAGCGTAAAAGCCTACAATGTTTCTTTTAAGTAAGTTTCGATATAAAAAATAAAATAAATTGCTTTCGTGTCGGTTTGCAGAAATGTGTTTGTTTTATTTACGCTAGTTTTCCTGCAGCCATTATAGGTAATTTCACAAATATTTGTAAACATTGATGATGCGTGTTTGGTTATTGTTAAAAATGTTGACTCGTAGTGAATAAAAAAGTGATAAATTCGTGTTTTTTTTAAATACGGTTATGATCGTGGATTTTTTTCTTAATATATGTCATTAATATTTGATACTGAATAGTAAAATCCGATAATAGTATTTTATGCAACTGTTTTATAAGAAGGGTCTTAAAATGCGAGTGGCGTGAGTTGCATGCGATGCGAGCCTTGGCGAGCATCGCAATTAAAGACGCCACGAGCGTTTTTAGACCAATTATAAACCGTTGCATACAATACTTTTTCTACGACAAATTTTAAATAAATAGCAGACTACAAATTAGTTAGCCTTTTTTGGGCAGCAAGTTTTCTATTCGTACTTTTGCTACTCACGCAATTTCTTCAGGAGTGCAGTTATTAATTGCTTCGACCATTTTAAAAGGAACGTACACTTTTATCTTCACAAACACGAATACAATCTTAATATTCTAGGACTAACAGTTTATCATCTTTCATCTTTTCATTTTGAACTGTATATATTTTGGTGGGAAATCGGAAATGTGACACTTCTTGTTTATGGTTTGTTTTGTTTTTAATTTGTTTGCATTTGCCATCCGAACCAAACCTAATCCGGACCCGGACCGAATTCGAACTTTATTTTCATAAATAATACCAAGAATTTATAAAATATGTAATTTAACACACAATATATGATGATTTATTATTATTGTAGTAAATAATGTATAATATACAAATGTTAAATCGTAAATAAAAACTTTTATTTCGAAATATTTGCTTATGAAGTTGGCACCACTGCAATATAGCGGCCGATTTAAAAAAGTTTAACAATGCTTTTATGAAAAATGTATGAACCAAAAAAGTACGCTAAACAGTGCGTTTTTGGGCCATAGAGCATAGAGTTTTTCGACGACTTATTAGTGGTGTCATTGTATTTGAGCTACAGCCTATATAAATGACAAATAACGGTACAGGAGTAGAAAAAATAATAAAAACAACGAGTTTACGAATTATGTCCAGGGTAAGCTAATTTGATTGGTCTATAAATAGAATTGACGCCACTGTACATTCTTGGAGATGTACAAATATGTGAGTAAAAAGCTGTTGTCATCAATAACTAAAGGAAACAACTTAGGAGCCTGTAACATGTTCATTTTATGAAAAGGATTTTTTCCTCGCAAATGTGTTGAAAAACGTCGTATATGACACGCGTGAGCTTTGATAATTACATCCTCGGCTCTATTGTCACGCTCACCTGCGGTTCGCGTGACAATTCCGCCTCTGATGTAATGATCAACATACCTCACTTGTATCATCATGTACTATTTCACGCCACTGCTCGGAAATATGGCCAAAGATGGATTGAAATGAGAGTAGAAAGTAGTTCTTAGTAGTACAATTCAAAAACAGTCAAACAATGTAGATTTGCAAAGTAAAATGTAGTGTTTAGCGGCCTTTTTTACTTTCTACTCTGCTATTGGTCGATTATTTTTGAGTGGTTGGTCATTGTAATAGTGGTTGTTCAGTTTGAACAGCTCTTCGACCAATCACAGGGCGTCGAGCGGGAGGAGCGGCGCCGCCGCGCCGGCGAGCGGTGCCGCGCTTCTTTTGTTTTTTGATTAGTATTATGATCTTCAATTAGGAACTTAATTTTGATTTAAAATTATGATTATTTGCAATTTCCTCGCAGTAGACGTGAAAAGCACTATGTTAAGCCGCGGCCGAAAGTGCGATAGCTGGACTCGTACTTTCTAGCCTCTACAGCAATGTACTATTTCACACCTGCTAGGTATTCAGAAAAATCCATTGTTGCCTTCAGATAAGGGATATAAAATTTCATAGAAGGTGTGAAAAGCAGTATGTGCCACTCGGTAGCAAAATAATTTCAATATTGGGCGTAAACACTTCAATCACTCGTGACGCTCAATATTAGGTATACTTACTTAAGAAATGAATCAATAGACACGTAAGTCAACAAAGAGATCGAGACGAAGATTGACTTTAGCAGGTCGATTGCGTAACGCTTCATACGTACAGTCAGCCAAGAAAGGGTCTACCAGTTTTGACAAAAGTTTATGTGAGATCTAATTATCGCTAAGGTTACTGTCATAATATTAGTGTAAGGGGAAAACGACCTTGTTGTTTCATGACGTTCAAATGAACCACGACCACACTACACCACATTTTTGGCCGACTGTATACGTTAGGTTAGACCTAAATTACATTTTTGGATGGGAAAATATCATTTGATTTATCGTAACGCTCGTTCAAAAACTTATGATTTACCCTCAGTATTCAAATCTTGACAGGAACCGAGTGGTTTGAGCGGTTCTTCTTTTTATGCTTCAGCTTGGGTCAAAATTCTTTCGGATCTCCGGCTGTCCGGCGCTGTTCTCCTCTACAGGGCTGTTATTCGCTACGCGTTAATGCGGCTCACCCCGCCGATCACCCGTTACGAAACTAGACCTCTACCTTCGCTTAATTACTACGCATCGCGGTGTCAAAGTATAATTGTGGATGAGGGTTGAGGTGAGCTTAAAACAAGTTACAGAATAGGGGGGCTGGTCGCACTTCTCAACCGATGGTCGTAAAATTTTGTGAGTAGGTTTAATAATAAGCTCAGTTCAATAATGCCTTCAGGATGTTGATGGGACTTCCCCGCTAACTGCAGTGCTTCGGGTACGAGGTTTCCGTGCTACGATGCGAAAACGATGTTCATCCCTGGTACGGGCCAGTCCTAACAGCATCCTAAGAATGGTCGCTGAACGCCTTGATTGTGCATATTTGAAGCACTGCTGTATGGTCCACATAAATAAGCATGTAGAATAAGTATATATTTTAAGTTATTTTCCCCTTACCCTATTTTTAAGTAAACACACACGATCCCAGTTGGTTGATAAATAAATGAAATTGAAATAATTATATATTTAGTAATTTTTTCGTCAAAGCAGTGTTTTTGTTGTTTGTTTTTTATTTGATGACCGGTACTAGGCTAAGTGGGTAGTGACGCTGCCTACGAAGCTGAGGTCCTGGGTTCGAACTCCGGTAAGGGCAAATATTTGGGTGATGAGCATGATAAGGTATCTGTTTCTGAGTCTTGGATGATTTCTATGTAGGTATTTAAGTATTTATATCTATTAACGGCCTCCGTAGCCCAGTGGGTAGTGACTCTGCTTACGAAGCTGGAGGTCCCGGGTTCGAATCCCGGTCAGGGCATTTATTTGTGTGTTTATCACGAATATTTGTTCCTGAGTTATGGATGTTATATATGTATATAAGTATCTATATGTATTTATCTATTATATATATCGTCGCCTAGTATCCACAACACAAGCCTTATTGAGCTTACCGTGGGCCTAGGTTGATTTGTGTAAGATTGTCCCGTAATATTTATTTATTTATTTATTTTATTTATTAAATATGTCGTTGTCTAGTACCCATAACACAAACCTTATTTAGCTTACTAAATATGAGACAACTCAATTTGTGTTATTGTCCCCTAAAAAAATTTTTTTCAAAACTCAGTGTGACCCAGTCGCGATTTCTACAGCCCACAGAGCCACTAGAATCTTTTTTTAACCGACTCCAAAAAAAAGGAGGAGGTTCTCAATTCAGTTGTATGTTTTTTTTTTTTTTTTAAA
Source organism: Epinotia brunnichana (assembly GCA_963854355.1). Classification (NCBI taxonomy): domain Eukaryota; kingdom Metazoa; phylum Arthropoda; class Insecta; order Lepidoptera; family Tortricidae; genus Epinotia; species Epinotia brunnichana. Next base: position 11,297,388 of record OY977956.1, read on the forward strand.
TGTGTGTTACCTCAGAACTCTGTCATTTATGAACCGATTCGTGCCATTCTTTTTTTAATTGAAACTATATGCTTCCAGGTTGGTCCCATTGTTTTCAAAACTCCAGTTGAATGATGAGAACCATGAGGAATTGAGGGAACTCCTCAAATATATAAGGCACGCGTGTAGTAATTTCAGTGTTTTCTATTATCTATACGGAAATCATAAATTTGGTGAAGTGGAAGTGATGATGAAGACCACAGATGGCTTTTGGAACTTGTAAATGATGTACTTCAAACTATAAAAGTACGTCACCGATTCTGATATCATTCCGTTGAAATAGCAAACAAAGAAGTGCCAAAGGTGATTCTGAGATCCTTGAGGAATTGGCGGAAGTCCTCAAATATTATCGGGCCACATACAGCGATTTGGTTATTTTCTCTAATAATCAACGTATTTGCTCTCGGAAATCAGTTCATGTGGTAAATTGGAAAATAAATGTGGAAATGTTCTTGTGGTTTGGCGGAGTACTGATTCTTGACCTAAGACATGCATATTTACATAATATTAGGTACCTACTATCTACCCGCAGTGTTTAATTTTACATTCTCACTTCCGCTCACGCGTAACTAAACAAATATTTCTAAACGCATACCGCGTAAACATTAAAAACTTACGAACATAAGAACGACATTTTCCAAACACGTAACAGAAAAAGCACAGCAAGTGCAAATAGACAGCATTTTACAAAATGTATAAAACATAATAAAGCTTTAGCACTCATTATAACATACTGGATCATCTTATTACACGTCAGTACGCAATAGAGCAATTAACACACTGTTATAAAAAAACTGGCCGGTAGTAAGATCCGACGAGATAAATAACATAAAAACTGACCGCTATGTAAAACTGAGTAACTGACAATTTCCTCCTACCGAAATTACCGATCAAGGGACCATCCCATAAAACCGCTCTTTGGTCCACTGTAAACATAGCTTTGTTTCGCTCTAACGCGGCTTGACAGCGAGTGCGAGAGCGGGACGTAGCGAAGATGCAGTTTCATAGCTAATCAGACGTGTCCACTGTCCGTCGCTTGCGCATCTCATTCCAATATTTTTTACGTTTTGTAAGCAAAAAATCGTTTTTCTTCAACTATTATGCGAAGAAAAAGGTTAAAGAATTGTGGTGAGAGGGTAAAATCAAGGTTTTCTATTTCAAATTTGCATTTAAAACTATCTGTTACCCAAAGCTGTAATAACAGAGATGAGCCTAACATGAAATAAACTCTATGTCTAAACTGTTACGACTCAAAGTCGTTTCTTTCAAGGTGACTGAACTTCAGTTGTTTCGTAGTTGTTGTAAATAAGTAAGATCAGTATGAAATCACCTGTAACAATACGGCGGTCCTCCTCTAAACTGGTAATGGTTATTGTACCAGCGAACGAGATAGGTATATTTCTCACAACGTGTTTAATACTCTTGGTGCGTACATTTGCTGACTTAACAGGTTTTTACAGCGGTAGTAAACTGTTGGGACGTTCATTGATATTTTAATTATGTATTTATGTAAGAAGGTGCCGCCGCGTACGTTTTGTTTTACTAGTCATTTCATTAGTTACAGAGTAAAACTAATATTGAACAGTGTAGCTGAATATCTGATCCCATTGCTTTGTCATTCACAAAGTTTACCTATATAATTAACTAGTTGTTAATTATAAGAACAATACATGTTTAGTGTTTATGTGACATGTAATATTCATAAATAATAATAATAATAATAAATAAATTAGTTATTTATTTAGGTATTTATATAATATTGTGAATAAATGAGTATGAGTATGAGTATTACCTAATTATTATGCAGTAAGGTCAACTATTTGGACCCCATATATAGTCAACAGCCGACATTAGACGCAAACATTGCAAAAGACTCTATTGTCAAAATAATAAGACTTGATAAGATCAATCTGAGCACATCTTTCTATATAGATAGCTAGATGTGCCGCTGACGTTACCTAAGTTCACCCTTACAATTTCTTACAAACGAATGCAAAGTAAACGAAACAATCTACAGAAGAGAACAAAACAAATACTTACTTCAAAAAAATAAATGAGTATGAACTACTAGGTTAGTGAAAGCCAAGAAGGATAGGGTAAAAATAAACTCATTTTTTGGCCGGTCGCTAGTGTATTGACATATTAAGCTTGCCATACGTGCATTTATTTATACCCACTCACTTGCTTGTGGCAACCACAGTGGCCAATTTCGTGCACCCCTAAATCTGGCAAAGACTGTGGTTGCCAAGAGAAGTATGGGCTGCATTGATAACAAAAAATTTAAAGCAAGTTAGGATGCCTTTTTTTAAATTCGAAGTGAGTGGATAAATAATAAAATAAAATAGCAATGGCATTAATAAATACGATGTGTAACTGGAATTCAATCAGCTGCAATAAAACACTGTCTCGCACTAGTGTCGCAAAGCAAAGGTTGGCGACACCTGCATTCAGCGCAGTCCCCCGTCGGGAGCGCGTGCGCCGGCAGTCGCTCGTGTCCCGCGCAGAGCTGCGCAACGTTCGGAATTTAAATTTGAAATTTGAAATATCGAACCATTGAACACGCTTCTACCGTATTTTTTATTTGACATTCCCGTGAGTGTAAAATTAAAATCAGACCGTTTGTGAAGTTCTAATGTGATTGTTATGTACCTATTGAAGTTTGTGACAACTTGTGGTTTAAAGTTCACGATTCAAGTTAACCTTTGAGCGGATATTTAGACTTTATTAAACTTTGTGATTTTACATTTGAAGTGGAGTGTGTGTTAAGACTAAAGTGAGTTGATTACTATATTGTTGGACAGGTGCGTATTTGTTCTATAACTATACAATATTTAGTTAATAAGTACTTAGTCAATACATATTCATATTGAACATAATTAAAATAATTTTGAAATGAGTTAAGTTAATAAAACACAAATTAAATAATTACCTTACGTTTATTGTTGCAACTGATAAAGATAATTTATTGCCTAAACATATTAACGCACCTATAAATTACCTATAAATTTGTCAATTTTACAACGACAATTAAATACTTACTATAATAGGTACCTTTATTAACAAATATTATTGCGTTTTAGTACCTACAATAATTTTCGTAATGCCACTTGATAAAGTTTTTCCTAATACGAGTCTTTACGGATATTACAGCGTGAAATTGCAGATTAAAAACTTAATATGTCTGATTGAGCGATAACATAATTATGCGTATTAAGTGGGTATTTACACCCTTTTATTAACGACAGGACTACTTAATCTGTCTGAAGTATTATGAACAAGCAATGCCCGCGGTTTCGCCCGCGTAGCACCTTACCGTTAATCGCCCTCCCATTAAAACCCCCTTAGGTGATTTCCGGGATCACGAGCATCATTTTGAGTGTCGAGAGATCATTCATAGCAAATTATATAGGTACCCGGATAAAGGTTGCCAACCCCTGTGTTACAACTGCAGGTTAGTGTCTTGCTCTTAGGCGGACCTCTTGGTCACCATCACGAAAAATATGCATCATTAGGCATCGATTAGCATTCATAAAATTCATCAAACCTAGGTATTTTAGCTAAGATGCGGTTAAAATCCGTTAGTCATTTGGGTATGTAAGAAAGGGATAAATCATAAGTATGTAGGTATATTTCAGTTAAGAGAGCTTTGTGAAGTTTTCTGAATAACAGGGTAAAAGTCCGCCGACGGGACTCACAAATTTAAGAAAAAAAACTTACTACTTGGAACATACTTAACCAAAATTTGTGGACTTACCTTTACCTGTAGGTATAGCCCACTGTAGACTGTCAATTTTATTGCGCAATATAAATTAAAAAGTCCAAGTAACGCGTACGGTTGCTTAAGTCCGTCAGCTGTTCAAATGTCATAGACTCATTGTAAAATAAAGAGACGTCAATACGAATGTGTTATTTTGAACGAGATAAACGTAGCAATATAATATGTTCGTGTGAGATGCTCAACTCCCCTCTCGCTCCTAAAATTGCTGCGTCCTCTCATCTATGTCTAAATTGGCAAAGGTATATTACACGTAACTATAACACGTAATACATAAAATACATAACATAACGAACGAGTCCTCAAGTGAGTAAAGGGTTGGCAATGCTCGTGCTACATAGTTCATCGTCCAAAACACACCTTCAACTCTATTACAATGTTTATTGTATAGGTACTAGGGGCCCAGTCTTTACCAAAGTTATATATATATATCTTTAAATTTCGAAATAGTGGATCGACAAAAAATTACCATGTAAAAATTAGGCCAAGTCTCGAAACTCTTCCACAGTGAAAAAGTGGTGAGATATTTCGTAGAGCCAAGTCAGGCATTCTTATTAATCTTTATTTGCTTGCTAAATAAAATTCTGCAACTTGGGAATCACAGAACTTCGCTGCATTTACTGATGTTTGCATACCTAAAATTATGTAAGTGTGATTGCCAATTCACAAAATTTTTTTTAGCAAGGAAATAAATATCTATAAGAATGCCTGACTTGGCTCTACGAAATATCTCACCACTTTTAGTGTGGATGAGTCGTGACTGCAATTGCAATATGTTTAGGTTTTTATGAACGGATAGGCTAAAAACTAATAATGTTTAAAATTTGGAGCTTGTGGGTCTGCTAGAAGTACCTTAGAATTATATTGATCATTATGAGTGAGTGAGTATGTCAGTGACAAAACTAAGGTACTTTAACTGACAATAGTTCTTAAACTAATAGTTCAAATTAAATGATATTGATAATATATCTAAGCCATATTATGCCCTACATGTTACTGAAAATTCAGGGTTCTAGCTTTAGCCAGCACAAAATGACAGGATGTTGAAAATGGCCTGAATGGCTTCGTGAAAAGGATGGTATCTACGGCCGTGCCTCTTTATTTTCCTCGACTTGGCGGGGACACTGCCGTGTCCCCAGATATAACTTGCACTGTTCGTATGTAAGTTGTCCTTTAAAATTTGAAAACCATTCTTTAGGCACTTGCCAGTCGGCCGATAGAGCTGATATTTGGCATACAAATGTAGGTACCTAAGTAGTCCATAGCAACACCTAATCTACACAAGATACCTAAACGGTAAAATATTATGCCCTATATGTTACTGAACATTCAGGGTTCTAGCTTTAACCAGCACAAAATTACAGGATGTTGAAAATGGCCTGAATGGCTTTGAGAAAAGGATGGTATCTACGGCCGTGCCTCTTTATTTTGGTCGATTTGACGGGGACACTACCGTGTCCCCAGACATAGCTTCCACTGTTCGTATGTAAGTTGTCCTTTAAAATTTGAAAACCATTCTATAGGCACTTGCCAGTCGGCCGATAGAGCTGAAATTTGGCATACTTGAGTAAGTTTTTGGCAAAATTATGTAGGTAAGTAGTCCGTAGCAACTTTCTCCTAATCTGCACAAGATACCTAAACGGTAAAATATTATGCCCTATATGTTACTGAAAATTCAGGGTTCTAGCTTTGGCCAGCACAAAATGACAGGAAGTTGAAAATATATATAACATACCTGCTTACTTAATTTCACGAGAATCGGTAGGAGAACAGCAGGGCTGTTATTCGCTACGCGTTAATGCGGCTCACCCCGCCGGTCACCCGTTACGAAACTAGATCTTTACCTACGCTTAATTACTACGCATCGCGGTATCAAGGTATATTTGTGGGTGAGCGTTGAGGTGACTTTAATAGTACATTGTGCATTAATCCCCTTACTGCCCGTGATACACACAATGTTTTTCATCACATTTGCGAGGAAATAAATAACTACAAAAGACAGAAAATCTAAGTTTCCGCACCACTCAAAAATTGACGAAATTGACAACTTCACTTACATATTTGAGGAGGGCGAGGGGGCGTGGCGCCCCATGGCCTGCTAGATTTTTTTCAACCAAGTGTGACGAAAAACAAGTTACAGAATAGGGGGGCTGGAGAGCGGAACAGCGGGACATCGGACACCGGACGAACGATTTGCGGCCCAAGCTGAAGCATAGAATATGGTTCGCCTCACTCGCTCGTTCGACTACTTAGTGGCTCGTAGAACTCGCAAGACGATCTGCAAAACAATTTGTTTTTCGAGGAACTGAATCAATCAAGAACATCTATAATTATTGAACTTGCTCAAAAAATTTCACGGTTGGTTGCGAAATGCGCTTAGATGCTACAGCTGGACAGCCGGACATACGGAATAATATTGGCTCAAGCTGAAACGGGGAACTCGTTCTAAGAAATTCAAATTCAAATATTTATTCGTGACAACAAAAACACATACAAAAGAAATAATATAAAACACACTTTGTCACGAAATGGACCCCTCAGCATGTAGTAGATTACGTTACAATACTTTGCAAGTAATGATGAAGAGAAATTGTAATTATAGATTGAGTGCGGCAGCTACGTTTATTAACCCTTCACCTTTATTTGAATAATGAATAAAAATGCTACCTACTTTATACTTGTGACGTCACATGTGAATAAACTTTCAGATCATTCTGTTCAACAGTTACCTAGTTGTAAATAATATGTAACTAACCTCAAACTGTGCATGATTCTTTTGGGTGTTTAAATGTGAATGCAATCACACTTACATAGTTTTAGGACTTTTAGATATGCAATAATTAGTAAATGCAGTAAAATTGTGTGTGATTCCCAAGTTGCAGAATTTTATTTAGCAAGCAAATAAAGATTAATAAGAATGCCTGACTTGGCTCTACGAAATATGTCACCACTTTTTACGATAGAAGAGTTTCGAGACTTGGCCTGTTTTTTACATGGAATGTTTTTTATGGTTTGAATATTAACATTATTTTTTTCCGATTTTGTGTAATTTAGTAACAAACATCCAAACTTTCGCATGTAATACTAGCGGCTCTGTGACCTGTAGAACTCAAGAGCATACAAAAAAAATATTGCATTTTCGATAAAGTTACTCGACAAAAATAAACTATATAGGTAATTAACGAACTTGCTCACAAAATTTTACGAGAATCGGTTGAGAAATGCGACCTGTAGAGGAACAGCCGGATTTGAGAAATGCGACCTGTAGAGATGAACAACCGGATTTGAGAAATGCGACCTGTAGAGATGAACAACCGGATTTGAGAAATGTGACCTGTAGAGATGAACAACCGAATTTGACAAATGCGACCTGTAGAGATGAACAACCGGATTTGAGAAATGCGACCTGTAGAGATGAACAACCGGATTTGAGAAATGCGACCTGTAGAGATGAACAACCGGATTTGAGAAATGCGACCTGTAGAGATGAACAACCGGATTTTAGAAATGCGACCTGTAGAGATGAACAACCGGATTTGAGAAATGCGACCTGTAGAGATGAACAACCGGATTTGAGAAATGTGACCTGTAGAGATGAACAACCGGATTTGAGAAATGCGACCTGTAGAGATGAACAACCGGAGCGACCTTTAGGTATTTGAGAACAGCCGGACAGCTCGTCAGTCGGCCAGCGGGGCATCCGGACATACAAAAGAATTTTGGCCCAAGCTGAAACGGCGAACATTTTTCGCTTCGCTCGCTCGTTCAAAAACGTATTAACTTCACAAATGTTACTGATTGTATGTAGGTATATAACGATGTAATTAAATCTTTTAAGTTGTATGTAAGTAGGTACCTAAAACTTCGAAGGCAAAAGAAAAGGAAGGAATTGACAACAAACCTCGTTGTAATGCTTGCAGATAAAAAAGATTTAAAGAAAAGTTGTACCTATCAAGGGCGGTTAAACAAAGAATTAAGTACTTAGCCCAGGCATTTGACGCCCGAGCCGAAGGCAAGGGCGATAAATATGCGATCCGAGTCTTTCCTTATTGCCACCCATGGTTAACGGTGATTACAGTCATTTGACGTCTCCTCTTGGCCAGGAGGTGGGATTTTGCGCACGCGTCGCGGGCGGTAATTGCTGCTTTATGGCCAGGTTTGAAGTTAAACATAGTAACGCGAAATAAGGTCGCTTAAAACATTAACAGTTGTTTAAAATTATAAGCCCACCTGATTTAATGCTGTATAAATATTAATTACTTACTTATACTGTTTTACCAATGCTATGTATATTACTTCAGTGGGTAACTGTATTATTTATGAAAATTTAAGTTAATGGCTATAATTTACATATTAATTGATAACTGGTCTGACATGCTTCACAGTAAACAAAAGTAAAAATAGAAAGCTTTTATTCAAAAGGTATAGAAATAGTTTAAGAAATTACCCCCTAAAGGTGAGAAATGGGGTGTGATTGTTTGTATGGAGGTGCAATACGAGTATTAAACGAGTTCCACGCATACGAAGTCGCGGGGAGAAGCTAGTAATCTATGCCAATTCTTGTAATACGAGTATAGTAAAAAGCAATAAAATCGGGTACACTTACCGAACAAATTGGTTAGAATTTCCTAAAAATCTACGCGTTTAAATGTATTGTTCTTGAGTGTATACTAGGTATTATAAAAATCTTTCAATAGACTATGAGAAAAAGATTGTAACAGTCATATGTTTTGCCGCAAAAAGTACAATCTCTCGTCTTCGGTGTTACCTATGGCCTATTTAATGGATGGTACATGCAACTTCTTCCATATTTACTTCCAATGAAGTAACAATTATTAATACGGCTTTTTGGTAGGTACAACACAAATCTGTGGCGCGAACGAAAATCCGCCATCTTGTTTTGACATAAGTACCTACAGACATACGAATATAAAATTAGGCCAGTACCTATTCCCAAAAGGCAAAGCACATGGCATCATACTAGAATGCGTGCTAGAATAACATGACATTTTGTATACATATTTATAATGGGATCCGCCATATATAACCAAACTAATACGTTTGTATGGAACTCTCCATACAATTGTAGTTTGCGGAGCTTCCGGGACACTCTTAATAGGTAATTATTTATTTTTCTGATGTTATATGCATTTGAAATCTGCACGCGCCGGGGCACCCCCCGAAAACGCTCTATATTAAACGGGCTTATGCTATGACGTCACAGCATATATTCTCGGCGCGTTTACTATGGAGTAAGTCATTCATTTGCAATTATCTCCACAAATTTTGAGTTTCAGTCTATACTTGTAGTAAAAAATATCATTTCTAATTTAATATTTTGTGTAATTGTTGCTATTTTATCGAAAAAATAAAAATAAAATTTCGTAATTTTAACGTAAGATAAAATTAATAAAATTGTTATTTTTTTCTTTTTTTATCTTTTGTATGATATCTCTACGTATATCCGCATCGATTGAGCGCAATTGATTCGAAATTGAAGTCACATGCAAGTTCCCCATTATAGGATCTACTTCTTGGAAGTTGATATTTAAGTTGCATAATGTTACGGTACAATAATATAGTGTTTCGATGTATCTTGAAAACAGCTGTAAGATACTATCGATTGCTTGACTTTTTACAAGCTTTTATTTAAACTTGACTTGTTAGTTTGTTAGTGTTGGACAAATCTTGGAACTGAATTTTAAACCAGTTAACCTCCAACCGGTATAAGTACCTATAGTTAAGATGAAAATTCCATATTATGGTGAGCTGATCTGATGATGGAGACAGAGGGTGGCCATGGGAATTCAGTACTTAACCCATTCAACGCCCATGACGACACACATGCGTCAGAGTGCTATGAGCGCTTTTCGCTACATACGGAGTTTAAGCTGCTACGGACTACGGCGTAGCGCTACGAGCGCAGCATGGCCGTGATTGGGTTAAAAACCGACGTAACCCCGTTGAGTTTGGGCTCGTCAGAATTGTCTCAATGAGTAGTTGATGACGGTACACATAAAAGTACAGTCGGCAATAAAAGCTTGTACCTACTTACCAAAAATTTAATTTTTCACAAAAACTTAATCTTCTTTGAAAAGTACAGTCGGCAATAAAAGCTTGTACCTACTTACCAAAAATTTTATTTTTGACAAAAACTTAATCTTCTTTTAGAGATCGTAATACAAAATACTTATAAAAAGTTAGAAGTGAAGCTAAAATAAATAGCTTGTTGTTTGACCCATGTTCTTGTATTGAAAGTCGAGCCAGCGAAGGATTGTAAAATTGAACCATGAGCGAAGCGAATAGTTCAAAAATGCAATCATGAGCATAGCGATACTTTCAAGGCACGAGACGCCAAATAACTTTACTTTGGTAAACGGGAACAGCTCTACTTATTTATTTATTTACTAGATTTCCGGGATCAAATCTATCTTATGTCCTTCCCCGGGATTCAAACTATCTCCGTACTAAATTTAATCTCATTCGGTTCAGCGGTTTAAGCGTGCAGACAGACAGAAAGAGAGACAGACAGACATACACACTTTCGCATTTATAATATTAGTGGGTCTCCTATGGGATCAAGCCTCCTAACTATCTCCTACCACCATCTGTTTTAGGCTATTGAGCGTGACAATGAAATAGAGATACCTACACTCAACATTCCTATCCAAGCTCATTGAAATACCTGTAGGGAAAAGGTCTTATAATTGACGCACGAAACATAATTAGATTCATAACCTTGTAGTACGATAGGTACTGAATAAAAACTAGGTTTTTCTGACTAATGTATTCAGAACCTCGGGTAAATTGCATCGGTATCAGATGCACCTTGATTTTTTGCATCGACTATTTTATTAAGATTGATATCTGAACAAGTTTATATACAGCGAAAAAGTTATAGTCCGTTTCTTGCGTTTTGTAGTGGACTTGGGTGCGGTTTATCTGACTAAACGTATTGGATTGAAATCAAATTTAAATTTCTTGCGCGCTTTCCTTCTGACACATTTGCATGCGTGGAAGCAATTTAAGTGCACGACTCATATTTTGGTAACACACTGGAACTCTATCAGCGACATCGATACGAATACATACCTATATGTATAGATAAATTAACGAGAGCATGGAATTGCATCTGTAGTAGTATTGTATGTTTACAGGCATTCTATATTTGAATTTTCTATTTTCTCGTACTATCAGCATAAAAAGAGGTTTGTTATATATTGAAGAAGTAAATACCAAAATAATGTCAGTGTCAAATTGTGAAGAAAAATTAAGAGAAAATTATTCTCCTTTTGTTGCAAACGGTACACCACTACAAATGCATTTCCATGTTCTCGATAATTCATCTATACCAGTGTGTAACCGCCATACGATATATAAATAAATATTTTGGTAAATAACTAGCACTGAACGTGCATAAAAACCTGAAGGTGAATACAACCTCGTACTGAAGTCTGTTAAAAATCTTAGCAGACAAAGTCGCGCGACAAATACTATAGGTGCACATGGCATGTCTGGAGTCATTGACATGACAACAATAAGTGTCATGTGGCGCTACGGAGCGTCGAAACTCAGTCATTTGACGCTTTATTGCGAATTTAAACGCTCATTGGCCATTTTAGCGGTAGCCACGACCTAAAGTATCAACATGAGACGACATGTAGTCTAACTATAGCTCGTGTTCTGATAAGTTTTTAAAGGAGTTCTAAATTAATTAACAACACAGAAAAGTTGAAAAACTCTCGACATTTTCTTTACAAAGTTTAATATCTCAAAAACGGGCTGAATCCATTTTGTTAAAACGTAGCTAAGAACCATCTTGATCACGTCAGCTTCGGGACAAAAAAACCGCATTAAAATCGGTCCATTCGTTTAACAGATACGATGCCACAGACAGACCCACAGATACATGTCAAACTTATTGCGTCTTTTTGCGTCGGGGGTTTGAATGCGGGTTTTCTTGTCCCAAAGCTGACGTGATCGCGATGATTCTTAGCTACGTTTCAACAAAATCGATTCATCTGGTTTTGAGATATTGAACTTTGAAATGAAAATGTCGGGGGTTTTTGAACTTTTCTGAGTTGTTAATTATTCTTCACCAATGTTCACACATGAATTATAGTTTATATAGAATGTTACATATACATCTCGGCCCCACGCGGATGTTTTTATTTCCGACTGGGCGCTAATCAAAACAAAATGTCTGTCGGCCTGTAGTACTCAATACTTTGACATATACTTGATATACTTACAAGCGCAAAATTATAACAGCTTTATTATGATGTAACCATGATCATCATGATGATGCATCGTCAGTCTAATCAACAGTTGTAAATCATTTCATTACTTTAACACATTCACGGGCACGCTAATCTCGTAGCGCTACGCCGTAGTCCGTAGCAGCTTAAACCTCGTATGTAGCGAAAAGCGTTCGTAGCGCTCTGACGCATATGTGTCGTCATGGGCCCTGAATGGGTTAACTTAGGTACTTGGATATTTGCAAAACGAGAGTGAATAGGCACTATCTTAGGTATGCATGTAATACCCGCGACCTCATCATCACTTACCATCAGGTGTGATAGTGGTCAAATGTGTACCTATAAGTACCTAATAAAATTAAATAAAATTGCCAGGAACCCGCCCAGCGGGCGCCTCCCTCTCGCTTTCCGATACATACGGGAAAAACCACGGGATCAGCTACGAGCGTAGCGCGTAGCGATTCTCGGCAGTGAATGTGTTAATCAATGTTTAACACCGGTGAGCCGCATTACCGCGTAGCGAATAACAGCCCAGGCTGTATCTCATGAACCGTGATAATTAGACAGTTGAAATTTTAACAGATGATGTGTTTCTGTTGCCGCTATAACAACAAATACTAAACAGCGGCCAAGTGCGAGTTGGACTCGCCCATGCAGGGTTTTTCTACTTACTAGATCTCGTTCAAACCAATTTTCGGTGGAATTTTGCATGGTAATGTACACCATATATTTTTTTAGTTTTATCATTATTTTATAAAAGAAGTTACAGGGGACACACACACACACACACACACACACATTTTACCACTTTGGAAGTGTCTCTCGCGCAAACTATTCAGTTTAGAAAAAAATGATATTAGAAACCTCAATATAATTTTTGAAGACCAATCCATAGATACAGGGTTTGATGAAAAACGATTTTTTTTCAGTTCTATACTTCTAAGTATGGGGAACCACAAAACTTTTTAGTTTTTTTTCTATTTTTGTGTGAAAATCTTAATGCGGCTTACCTACATCTACTCACCAAGTTTCAACAGTGTAGTTCTTATACTCGTAGTTTCGGAAAAAAGTGGCTGTGACATACGGACGGACAGACAGACAGACATGCATGACGAATCTATAAGGGTTCCGTTTTTTGCCATTTGGCTACGGAACCCTAAAAAACGGAATAAAATAAATATTTAAGGGGGCTCTATACAACAAACGTGATTTTTTTGCTCGTTTTTGCTCGATATTAATAAAGGCAACAGGTAGACGCTCGAAATATTTAGTTGTATAATAACTTTAAAAATAAATATTTCAATTAAAATAAATGAATATAAAAAAAACTGATTCGATAAATAAAACGTAATAATGATTGAACCTTATTATTAGTAAATTATCATAAAGCCTTGTATGAAAGACTAAGCTCTGGAAGATTATGTCGATAGCTTCCAATGATTATGAACTATCTTGGTTGAACGAGCGACATTCTCTTTGAAACACTTTAATTAATTATAAAACCTTATTACGACACCATACTTTATTTTTAAGAATAAACTTAATGATAAAAGCTACCTTCTTAGTTTCAAACATCTGCGTTTGTAAATATATCTAGAACATCTTGATAAATACGAGTACAGCGTACCATAAACAAAAAGCAACAAGTCATTTTTTTCCCGCCAGAAAAAAGGTATAATTGGAATTCTATCTAGTTACACGTTGTGAGTTGTCTAGATTGTTATCTGTGGCGACGGCGTAGTGCTGTGACGGCCCGTCGATAAGTCAGATTTTATCGACGTAGTGAGGTGATGGAAATCGAAAGTGGGCCACAGCTGGCGTAGTGAGATGACCGAATCGAGTCTAATGGTCGCCCTGTGTCATGTGAGATATTTAAAAAGCGGCCAAGTGCGAGTCGGACTCGCACATGAAGGGTTCCGTAAAATAAATTGCTGTTTACGATTTATGACGTATTAAAAAAAACTACTTACTAGATCTCGTTCAAACCAATTTTCGGTGGAAGTTTGCATGGTAATGTACATCATATATTTTTTTTAGTTTTATCATTGTCTTATTTTAGAAGTAACAGGGGGGGGGGGCACACATTTTACCACTTTGGAAGTGTCTCTCGCGCAAACTATTCAGTTTAGAAAAAAATGATATTAGAAACCTTAATATCATTTTTAAAGACCTGTCCATAGATGCCCGTATGGGTTTGATGAAAATTTTTTTTTTTAGTTTCAGTTCTGTGTATGGGGACGCCTAAAACTTAATGTTTTTTTCGATTTTTGTATGAAAATCTTAATGCGGTTCACAGAATACATCTAGTTACCAAGTTTCAACAGTATAGCTCTTATAGTTTCGGAAAAAAGTGGCTGTGACATACGGACGGACAGACAGACAGACAGACATGACGAATCTATAAGGGTTCCGTTTTTTGCCATTTGGCTACGGAACCCTAAAAACTGGCGAAGAGGAAACCGGAACTTGCTGTGGTTAGTTTTAAACAAAACCCAAAATGTCAAGAGTCAATTAACTCGCCAAAAAAAACTTTTAATAGAAATACCTAGTTTTTAATTTTTCTCTATCTTGCACTGACACAAAGTGAATCTACAGAGGTACTCATCAACTTGTATTAAATACCACAATTAATGAAAGACTGGTTTTAATCTTATTCGTTTTTCTTTTACCGGCAAGATGCACCCCTGAGTGGCTACATTTGACAGTTTAAAAATAAATTGACATGTTTGCGCAAAATGTGTTTTTTGTGCAATTTTTTGCCAAAGATACTTGGAGTATTACACTACCCAAAAAAAGTTGTAGTTTATTATTATTACATTTATTTAATAAACAGAGTATATAAACATGGGTACATTAACTGGGTCTCACAAAACTGTCGGAACAGTTTGTCTGTGTGATTATAAACATAATAATACAGAGTTAATAATTCATTAATTAGGTACTAATTTATAAATAGGTTTAGGTTAGACACATGTTTAACCTAACCTAAACCATGCATACAGTTACTTATGTGTTATGATACTTAAATAATGTCGTTTTAATTTTCTTTTAAAGTTGATTATAAAAGGCTTATGTTAGGTACAGGAGACATGAAGGCGTGGTATAAGTTGTACCTAACTGTCAAAAGTGGGTACAAACAGCTAAAACTTGGGGTAGATTTAAGATAAAATTGGTTTCAATGTGTATCGCGTACTTTCTGACACGTTTCGCATTTTAATTAAATCATACGTAATGTCCGTCTCAGATTGACTCCGATTCGCTTTTGAATCTTGTCACATCACGGATCTATTTTTGGCCAAGATATAGGATTTCATTTTGAGCTTTCAAATTCAAAAAGAATATTCAATTGAAAGGTTTTGTATTCCACGTCGGTGGCAAACAAGCCTATGGCATGCTTGACGATAACCTATTACCATAGCTTATGGTACTTATGGGCTTTTAACAACTAGAGCTAAGGTCACACATGGTCATTGCATAATAATCATAGGTATGTTTTGGAGGCATTATTTCTAACCCAAACGGAAACCTAACCCTGAAAATTGGTAATTTACAATACCTAGCTGGAAATTGAAGGTCATTGACTCTGTTGAGAGGTAGGTAGTATTGATTCATTCACCGAGATAGACAATCTGCCGTGTCAATCCTATCTCGTGTAACTGCAGCACAAAGTCATACAAAAAGCATAAAGATAAATAGGGTGTAAGCTCGTAAGTGGCAAATCCGTATGTTGATAATAGTGGAATATGAATCAACACACATGATGAACAAAATGATAATTATTACATTAATTCGGTAGATATGTACCTATGTAATAAAATCTTTCCAGTCGACTTTACCTACTTAAGGATTTGAAACTTTGCAAGTATCGATAGATGACAAAAATAATTTTGTCTTCAGTGGCTAAGGGCGAGTTGCTACCGGCGTTTGGTGCGGACCACCCTACATAAACCCTCGTGATCCAGTAACCCTATCGCCTGAAAGTACGGGGTATTTTGCGTCAAATCCGGTTGTTCTGATTTTTTGCAAACTTGTTTATGATGTTGGCCCAATGAATAATCCAAGTTTGTGACCTCGAGCGCCGAACGCAACTATATCAAAAATCGAAAATACCGCGAAATCCCTAAAGGACTCGTTTTTGATAGTACCTTTTAATCAATTTTTAAAGTAGACTAAATTTGCTACAATATAAGACTAGAATTGTCTCTGTAGACCAAATAGTTTCCGAGATAAAGCTTTTCAAAATTCATAATGTTTTCGAAATCTAGTATACTTTAAAAACGTCCTGAGAAGTTACTGTCAAAAACTTGTCCTATGGTATATAGGGTTATAAAAATATAAATAAAAACTTTCGTGGTATTTTTGATTTATGACAAATTTGCGTTCGGCGCTCGAAGTCACAAACTTGGATTATTAAATTAATTGGGCCAACATCATAACCAAGTCTGCAAAAAATCAGAACCACCGGATTTGACGCAAGCTCCGGGTGTATAAAGTTACTGGACTATCGAGTAAAACTTTGAAAGTACTCGGATTGACAACAATGCAACACACCCGGTTAAAACAAAAGCTGACAGCTTTTGTTTTAACCTCCAGCCGCCCAAAGTCCTATTAAGAGGAGTCGGATCCTCTTCAATGGAATTTATATCATCCTAAATTGAAACAGAGTTGCATTTGTTTTGTTCCGTTCTATTTTAAAAACAAAACAAAACTACTCTATTTCCTAGTAGGGTCGTTTCGCCGGTTAGCGACCACTTAGCCGAGTTGCTCACTTTAGATTAGTAAAAATATACCTATTCAATATACACACATAATAGATGGTATTCGTAAAGGCTCTAAGTATAGTCAAGTTTTGAAACCTACAATAAAATATAGCACTTTCATCCATAGATTAGGAAAAAATATAGAAAAGGTTACAAAATAGCGAATTCGCTAGATAGCGACCGCTTTAGTCGGTTTGCGACCACCTGTTAGCTAGTTGGCGACCACTCTTGCAAATAGTGTTTAAGTAGTTAATAAAACGATTAATCATCATCATCATCATATCAGTCGAAAGACGTCCACTGCTAGACATAGGCCTCCCCCAAAGAGTGCCACAATGACCGGTTTTGCGCCACCCGCATCCAGCGGATTCCTGCGATCTTTACTAGGTCATCAGTCCACCTTGTGGGGGTATATCCACTCTGCGCCTCCCAGTACGTGGTCGCCATTCGAGAACCTTTCCGCCCCAACGGCTATCGATTCTACGTGCAATATGCCCCGCCCACCGCCACTTAACTTTAGCGATTCGGATGGCTATATCGGTTACTTACCTTGGTTATGTTGCGGATAGCCTCATTTCTGATGCGATCACGCATAAAAACTCCCAGCATAGCCCTCTCCATTGCCCTTTGGGTGACTTTTAGCCTACTTATGAGGCCCATAGTAAGCGACCACGTTCCAGTGCCATACGTCATCACTGGCAACACACACTGGTCAAAGACTCGCCATGAGACACTGCGAAATACTTATTGGACGAAAATATGTGCCATAGCGTAGCTTCCCGAACGCTACCCAGGCGAGTCGGATTCGACGATTGACCTCTTTCTCTCAAAGTTTGACCTACCTAACTGCCCTTATACCACTACAAATAGGAGTGTAGACTAACCATTTATTATTAATCCAAAAAAAGAAGGCAAAATGATAAGCCTAAGTGACGAAAATCCCATTCATATATCTCCAAAAATTACGAAGCTACAACCGTTTTAATATTGCTTGTTAGAGAGAGAAAACGCTAGTGGATCGTGACGTCACAATCCCCGAGCATCATAGTAAATGACAATCATTTCATATGAAGGTGCGTTTTGCGGAAAATGGATAGAATACACCCCCTCTAAAAACTTTGGATACTATAACTTTGTGATTACTTAATCCCCTGCTCTTTTTTTTCTCCATTTGACGTTACATTTAATCCTTTTTCGAGAAAATTCATCATTATAGGTCATTTTATTTAGTGTCTACACCCCTAAATTGTTACTCTTCTAAATCTACTTTACATTGCTGTGTCAATGAAGAATAGAATCGAAAAAAGCGCGACTTCTCGCTCACACCATAGTGCTTTTATATATATTGATATTACAGTCACACATGTCATTCATAGTAGGTATCTAAATGCCACCTTTTTATAAGCTTTTATTTAACTTTTAGATTATATTCTACTTACACTAGCGTCTGCCCACGACTCCGTCCGCGTGGAAATCGTTTATATCGTAGCTTTATACAAACTTTCACCCCCTTAGGGGATTATTTCGGGGATAAAAACTATCCTAGGTATGTCTCTTCCCGGGACTCAAACTATCTCCATACCAAATTTCATCAAAATCGGTCCATTGGTTTAAGCGTGAAGAGATAACAGACAGACAGACATAGACACTTTCGAATTTATAATATAACTAGCTGTTGCCCGCGACTTCGTCCGCGTATAACATGTTATCGTCTAAATGTTTGTTGAAGGAATTAATTTAAAAAAAACATTGAAATTAATTTTGTGCCTAGTCTTTTAGAAAACAATCTAAATCCGAAATTACAAATCTCTTACTTTCAAAATGTCTTGCTCTCTATAAAAACTAAGAACCCTCTCTGAACCCTCATAGTAAACAGTCTGAAACTTTAGTTACAAATTTCTTACTTTAAAAATGTCTTGCTCGCTATACAAAGTTCGAACCCCCTTTTAACCTTCTTAGGCGATGAATTAAAAAAACGCTGAAATAAGTTTTGTAGTATTTTAGCAAACAATCTAAAACCGAAGTTACAAATCCCTTACTTTAATAATAGCTTGCTCTCCATACAAACTTTGAACACCCTTATAATCCCCTTTAGGGGATATATTTCAAAAAATGCTAAAATAAGTTTTTTAGTCTAAACAGGCTAAGATCGAAGTTATAAATATCATACTTTAAAATTTTCTTGCTCTCCATACAAAATTTGAACGGTTTTTAGGGAAAAATTAAAAATAAAACACTCGGTTTTTTTATTGTAATAGGTAAGTATTTTTTCTACAAACTATCAAGTATCTAGCTAAAAAAAAGTGTTTCCCATACGAACCTTGCACCCCTTTTTAACCCCTTAAGGGGTGAAATTTTCCAAAACGCTGGCAGTAGGTATTTTTTTGTATTTTATTAAGTAGGTACTTAATCTTTCTACACAGTTTTAAGTTTCTACCTAAAAAAAGTTTTCCTATACAAACATTGCACCTCTTTATCCCCCTCTTAGCGGGTGGAAATTTTCAAACCACTGAAAGTAATTTACCTATATATTTGTATTCTAATAAATAAGCTTTCTACACAATTTCAAGTCTCTAGCTCAAAAAAAAAAAAGTTTCCTCGATACAAATTTTCACCCGTTTTAATCACCCTTAGGGGTGGAATTTTCCAAAACGCTGAAAGTTTTATTGTAATAAGTAATTTTTCAACAAAGATTTGTCGCTTGCTAAAAAGAAAATATTGTATACACCCCTAAGGGGTGGACTTTTCTAAAACGCTGAAAGTATTCTATTTTATTTAATTATGTAATCTTTTTAAAAAGGTTTGAGTTTCTAGCTCAAAAAAGCCCCTTTACCAACATTGTACCCCATTTTCATACCATTTTCCAAAACGCTGTTTTTTTATTTGTATTGTAATAAGTAATCTTTCTACAAACTTTTAAGCTTCTATCTCAAAAAGAAGTTTCGCTCATACAAACTTTGCAAACCTTTTTAACCCCCTAAGAGGCTGAATTTTCCAAAACGCTGACAGTACTTTATTTGTATTCTAATAAGTAAGATTTCTACAACGTATTGAGTTTCTTGCTAAAATATTTTTTTTTGCACCCCTATTTGACTTCTTTAGGGGTACAATTTCCAAAAATCCCTTCTTATCTGTTGCCTACGTCGTAAAAGGTAGTTCTGGTGTAAATTTCAACTCTCTAGCCCCAGTAGTTTCGGCTGTGCATTGATGAGTGAGTGGTTGAGTCAGTCAGGACATAGGCATTTATATGTAGGTATAGATAGATAGATAGAAGATGACGGAAATCCCATTCAAATATCTCAAAACCGTTTTAATGTCGCTTGTTAGAGTGAGAAAACGATCGGGGACTGTGACGTCAAGATCCTCGAGCGTCATAGTAAAAAACAATCGTTTCAGGTGCATTTTGTGGAAAAGGGACAGAACATCAAATTTTGGAACTTAGTGATTACCTATACATATTACCTCTTGCGTTGATTTTTTCTCTATTATCCTTTTTTCGAGAAAATACATTATGATTATTTTATTTAGTGTCTACCTACAGCCGGGTCCGCTGCACCAATGTTTTCCATGTTTTTTAACATCTAACATGTTTTCCGTCAGGTTCGGCAAACAAATAGGGTTTTGTTTTGATTGGCAAAACATGTTTGACGTTTAAAAACCACGAAAACATGGCGCAGCGGACTCGGCTTACGGGGTGTAGTTTCGATTCCTGAGCTATAACCACGAACTTCGGAATTCGAAAATATTCGGGTATCTCTATCTCTATCGCACTAACTATACTCGAGTGACAGGGATGCAGTTATACGAACTTCGAGTTTCGGTTTTCGTGGTAGCGCCGCAGGCACTTTGGCAGAATGCGCAAAGAGCAATGGCATATTGCCATTAAAAAAAAACAAATTCGTGTTAATTATATATTGTTCAAATTTGTTGAAAAATTTAATTGAAATCACGCCATAATGCGACATTTGCGCATATAAGTTCTCATATCACAATCGAATATTTTTTTATGGTGTAACTTTTGGCATGTGTATCGTAAAGATCTATCGTAGACTGGATTTAAATTATTAATAAGTGAAAGGCAAAGCAATTCCGCCATTTTGACGAAAATTTGACGTTTCTTATAGCTGACAGTTGGAGCAGCGTTTGATTTCAATAAAAATAAATGAAAAATTAAATGAAGTCGTATATTTCGGAAAATTAATTAATCGTCGCAGTCGGATAAAAACTATCCTAAGTTGCAGCTAGAATAATAATGTACCTATATAAAATGTTTCATATTTTTCCGTTCATGGGATGCTGAGAACATTCGTACCGCACAAAGCTTAGTTTCAAACTGGCTGATTCTTTTTTTAATTTAGAGATTTATTATAAGTGGAGATTATCTCATATAAATTATTTATTATTATATAATATAATATATAATTATATATTATTATTATATTATATATACTATGGACATAACATGGATTGGCGCGGCTTAAATACCGACTCAATTTGCTAGCCAAGCTAAATATCGCGGGTGCCGCATAAGAATCCATAAGGAAAGAAAAAGAAAACGATGTGGTCGCTATCCGACTTCTTTGGTAATTATGTATTTGGGTACGCGACCACCCCATTTTATTTAAATCTATTTTTAAATATGCCGAATTTCAACGAAATTATTACAACAGCTTAATCATTTAAACGATCAATTAACTAATTTCAGCATAATAATAAAATTAAGTGACGTAACTAAAGTTTTCGCGCCAACTGTCGCGTTATTTTTTTTACAGATTCACTGCACGTCAACACTTTTCGGAAGCAATGTGTGAAATGTGTGAATTGAGGTTATTTTTTCTTGCTTTGGATTAAGCTTTGGGTTTTAAAGTGTATTTATTCTTATTCTGACACTATTCAAGAATAGTTGATAACTAATTATTTTTCTGTTGGGTTTGTAGAAATGTTAATATCTTTAATTGAAGCAGCCTAGTCCGTCAAGTGGTCGCTAACCGAAGGTGGTCGCGTTACCGGCGAAACGACCCTAAGTGCAGTTGATTCTTTCATTGGCAATCTTTCCTGTATGTTGGGCGGTTAGAGGTTTAGACTTGAAATAGGAAATTATAATTAAATAAAGCAGTCTGTACTTTTTTTTGGTTTTGAGCGTGACAAGAACAAAAGCCCAGCACGTGCTTTGCGCAGCCGCAGTGACATCACTGCGGTAATAAAATAAAATTTATTAAAAGTAATAAACTGCTAATTTATCGTGTGGTTTTCCTCTACATATTAATTATTTATTTCCTTGCTAATAAATCCCGGTTCATAAGTATAAATATCATATGTGAAAACTTAGTGACAAATTACGAATCACTTACGTGAACCTATAGGTTAATTAACGGGATTTCCCTTTGAGAAGCGAGCAACAATTTCTGTATTACATAACAAATTGGGGGAAACCAATTCGGTTAGGTATTAAGTACACCATGCCATGTACGAATACTTATACCTATCATTGAATTGCCTTATTTAATCCTTGTTTTCTGATGCCACTGCAAATATGGCTCTGCATATAATTTGCTTTTGTAGGAAAGAGATGCGACACGAACATTTTGACCATTTTATAATAATAATATGGAACGTCAAGACAAAATTAAGTAACATAGTAAAAATCTAGTTAAGGATAGACTCCATAAAATAATAGTAGTTTATGTGACTGTACATAATGCCTAATTATGTACAGTTACATACACTATTTTATCTATCCACATATCATAAGCCTCCATGATGCATTCAGGAGCCGCATATTATGACCGCCATCGCGGCGTCGTTTTCTGGCAGCTGTCATAGTTTTTTTTTATTCAAAGACAAACTAGAGTCGGATCCAACTGTCATATCGTTCGATATCTTACTTACGTGTGACATTTGTCAAATTTGTATGCAAATTGACAATTCATTTCGAACAACGTCATCTCGACTGATATTAGAATAGAGGTTAAATCAAATTTCTTTGTTTTTTAGAGACGTTCGAAATTTGACTGAAATAATATTATCGAAATCGATGTTATTATTTAGTAACAATAACATTTCCACAGATAAGAAATTGGTTCTAACAAAACAGTTTATTTTTATGACGGTCATAATGTGCGGTTTTTGAACGCATCATGAAGGGTTTATGATATTTGGATAGATAAAACTAATTTTCACCGACACAAACCGTCGCGTCACAACGCCATAAAAAACTTAGAAAAAGTTTAGACCATCGACAAAAAGCATTTTTTCTGTACGCGCGCTTTGTGGCGCAGCGCGCAGGCGCGGCGACGCGTCGCAGGGCCGCCGACATTGACAGCTGTCAATCAGATTCAATATGGCCGCTCGGCCGGTTACACAGGCTAGTATCTTCGTCAAATCTGATACTGGTCCCGTGCGATGTTAGATGTATTTTTTCTTAGTTGACACGATTGAAGGAAAAATCTAGCGACACTTCTAGAGCTAGTTATTATTTGCTGAGATTGTAACAACATGAAATGGAATGTAATAAGCATCTGGAATATAGTAAAACACAATGTTTAGAATTTGTAGATGTCATCGCTACATATAGAAAATTAAGGAATCTGTTGCTTTACAAAAATAATCTCGAATCATTATGTGAAACATTTTAACTGTACCTATTGGTTGTTAGCTCAGTAGTTTTTGAGACTATCGTATTTATTTACTTCACACATGTTTAAAACTCCTTTTCACTTGCATAGCAAACAAGGTGCTCATCTGGGGAAGGCCTTGTTGTAAAGTTGTTCAGATATTTTGAAGCACATGTCTCAAAAGATTTTTAAGGCTTATCCTCACCTTGGGGTCAAGTGAAATGTCCGATTTTGAGGGCCTAAAGCTCTAAAATTAACCATACATACAAATCTACACATTTGGACATACATACCAATTTTCGCAAATTTCCGCGCGCAGTCGACGAGCACAGCATAAATACGAGTTCTTGCATTAACTGCATAGATGATTTGAGAGAGACAGTTACCTTGATTGCATTTATACAATTACAATCCTACTGACCTACATAATAGATTTCTAGCTAATAAGGAAACGAATAAAATTCGGTTGGTCTAGATCATAATCGTAAATCATCCAACATTTCATTCTAGGGGACAAACGGAATTCAACAAACGGTTTCTCACGACGCAACTTTTAAAGATTGTACTTATGTAATTGTTCTGAGAGAATGTTATTTCGTTACTTTATCATAACAATTTGTCAGCTTAGGGTTTAATGTAAGACTGCTTTTAAAATGGATCCATGTGAATTTAAAAGAAATAATGTTTTGGTCGCGCACTAAAAATTGTATGTAGGTAATATATATAGAATAAAGAATAAAGAATATGAATATGAATATGAATATTACAGTGCCATTCACCGATAGGATTTGAAGGAAAATAATATATTCATGTGAATGTAGGTAGGTAGTTGAAAATAAGTGTTTCCTTGGACTAATTTTGGTACGGAACAGTAAACACAACATAGAGACTATGCGATGGTGGGTAAGATGAACAAATGAACACTACTTAAAATAATATAACGGCACCTACATTTATAGTCAAATTAAAGTCAAACTAAACAAAAAACACACAAAGTAGCATTTATTTTCTCGGCTACAGCAAGAAGGCCTCAACCTTCATGTTAGAAACACATTCCACTGAATTCGTGCTGTTTTTAAAAACCAGAGAGAAATAAATTTGTATTTTTTTGGCAGACATGGGACGGCCGCTAGTGACGTGACGTACACGATGCAACGCGTCTCTGTGACGCAACTATCGACTCGACTGGCGTAGTGCTCAATCGATACTCTTGGCTCCACCACGAATGAACACCCTCATGCTGACGACAACTGGATCTGTAGACGATCAGCCCCTGGACAGCAATATGTCTTTTTCATCGTACAAGTAAGTACCTTCATCCAGTTACCTAATCACAATGTCAGCAAATCGAGTCAGTAGCAATGTAAAGAAAATATGTATTGGGTAACATGGTAACATGGTAAGTGCATAGTAAAGAGACAATACCTTTCCTCAGTTCATAGATACGTTTAGAATGTCATTGACTGTTTCCATGCTACGATGCGAAAACGGTGTTCATCCCTGGTACGCAGGATCCGGGCCAGTCCTAACAGCATCCTGAGAATGGTCGCTGAACGCCTTGATTGTGCATATTTGAGGCACTGCTGTATGGTGCACATAAATAAGCAGGTAGAATATATATTTTAAGTTATTATCTATCATTAACCCTATTTTTAAGTATCTACTAACACACATGATCCCAGTTGGTTTTTAAATAAATGAAATTGAAAATTGAAATTGAAATTGAACGTGCCAAAGGAATGGGTGGCACAATTGTTTTACTCTGTTTTTTAATGACACGAGTAACGGCTCTACTATACTTTCCCTTTTGGGTTGGTAGGTCAAGTGGCAATTGACAGATGCTTTCGCAAAATACTAGGTAGTCTCTACGCCAATTATTGAGTTTGGGTAGTAAGCGGACCTCGCGCTCCTTAAGGAAATTGATATTTGCAAGATGATGAAGAAGTCCATCTCTCTTGGCACACTTAATTTTTCAAACGTCGCTTAATACACCGGATTTATTCAGTAAACTTATGCGAAAAGGAGGTTCTTATCGTACATGTGTGTAATCCAAGGTAATACCCGTCGGTGGCGTCGAACCTTCGCAGTTACGCACTTCCTAGCAAGAGGAAAATGCTTTATGTCGGACATATACGCAATCATGTTAGCGGCGCCGTGCGTGGTGTCGTGCAAAACTGCGAGCAAACCAGCTTAATTCGGCTTACATTTCTTCAAGAGCCAGAAGTGAATATGCACCACAAATGTCCGAAGCTGTGTTTTCATATATTTGACACCTAGCTGTCAAGCATGCGATTTGTCAAATACATGAGTATGAGTATGAAAACACATCCTCGCACATTTCTGGTGGATAATCACCAGGAGAGCTGCTAGCTGGAATGCGTATTTATCGTTGTTAATTCAGTTTATGTCTCTGTCATAGTAACAATTTGAAAAACTGTACTAAGTTTATTAACTATAGGTATTAGAGTTTCATCATAGGATAATTGGTAGGTACTACTACGAAATATACTGTGGTATTTTGTAGGTAGTCCAGTCTTTCAATTGGTGGTCGTTTATTAATAAAGCCGGTTATAAAGTGCGAGTCGGACTCGCGCACGAAGGGTTCCGTAGCATTATCAATAAAAATATTTATTTTATTTTGTTTTCAGTATTTGTTGTTATAACGGCAACAGAAATACATCATCTGTGAAAGTTTCAACTGGAACTATCACGGTATCAGTGAGATACAGCCTGGTGACAGACAGACAGACGGACGGACGGACGGACGGACGGACGGACAGCGGAGTCTTAGTAATAGGGTCCAGTTTTACTTTTTAAAAATCATTATCTACCTTCACGAGTTTATTTGCATAAATCATAATAGTTCGCATTACGATTAACATAATTCCAAAACTAAGGTAAACGTCCTAATAGT
Organism: Epinotia brunnichana; assembly: GCA_963854355.1. Taxonomy (NCBI): domain Eukaryota; kingdom Metazoa; phylum Arthropoda; class Insecta; order Lepidoptera; family Tortricidae; genus Epinotia; species Epinotia brunnichana. The sequence continues at coordinate 11,323,748 of OY977956.1, forward strand.
CCTCGACGTTGCTTGTGTATGATATGGGCACTTTACCGTTTACCTGCGTTGTTATTTAATTTATGTCTACTTGTCTCATTAGCTGAACGATATGTATAAATATTACACTTGCTCAAAAATATTTGAACACCTTGACAATAACATTGCTTTAAAACACCAGAGAAAATGTATGTGAGCGCCTTGTTTGCTTCAATGTAGTTAGTGCTTGCTTATAAGTTACTCCATTATACAAATGAATCGTGAATGTAATCGTTATGGTGCATTTTTGACTTACATTAATTGAGTGAACATCCGAAAAACAATATGTTCCTGCTCATAATACCCCAGAAATCGCACGGAATCCTCATTTTCGGGCAGGCTCCATTCCGATCACGTTTCCTCATCAGGAATAACTTTTTAATTATATATTTTTTCATTACCGTAACTGTATTCTTAATGATATAATCAGCCAGCGTCGTTTCACAAAAAAGGCATCATGTGATCGTAAGTTAAGTCACTGGCTACTTGGCTAGTGAGGGATGAAGCCATTTATCCGAAAAAAAAAAACACGGGAGCCTTTTGGGCAATCGAAAGCAGAATTCAGATGACAAGATTACTTATACTTGGAAATGGTCACAGGCTTCGGTGCATCATTAACAGCATTACTCGCATTTAATTATTTATTTTTTGGTATGGCAACATTACCGTCCTATGTAGATGGATCTGTGGCGCTTCCCGCGCTTTGGTTTCGCGCGAACGGTCATTCCATTTTCAAATTTGTACAGATGTAATTACGTTGTTTTAAAGTTAAGATGACGTAGGAAATATGACATTGGATGTAATGTTTTCAGTCATAAGAGGCGAGATTTTATTTGCGGTTAGCCAGTAAATTCATGTTTATAGCTGGCTATATAAAACCTTAGCTTCGAGGTTCTTGTAATCATTGCTGATGTTGTAAATGTACGATTTACACATGTATTCGTGTCTATGTGGGTGTTTATGACATATTTCCAGATATTTATAGACGTAGTTCGTTCAATATAGGTACGTTATTAAATAACGGTGTTAATATTGAGATAAATTCAGGCTATAAAATTACAGAACGTGCACACAAGGGCATGTCCTTGCTGAAAGTCAGTTATCTCCGCAATTGGAAAGGTAACAGGTGTATGTTAATTCATATGCATATCATGTGCTGGGTTTTTGTCTTTGCGAATTAAATGAGAGTCCTAATCGTACGTTAGCCCTAAGAGACCTCGGAGACACTGGGTTGTTGCCATTTAGTTATGTGTAAGCTTTACTAAGAATTATCAGAACATGATGCTAGTTTTACACGATTGCATTTATTGTGCAACTTTAGGGTGAATGTATGATGCTCATTGTGATGACATGGTGACTCGATTCGTCCATATATTGTGAAGGATAACTACATATGAACACAAAACTATCTTACTTTTAATCCAACATTAAAAACTCAACGTGTATATTCGGCACTTTCAAATCCTTAATCTTGGTGAACAAAACTCTTAGTAGAGAAGAGTTTTATACATACCTATATCAAAGAAAAAGTATATGTACTACTCGTATATGCCTATAGGCGGGCAACTAACACAGGCTTTATCTAAGATATACTCACGTAATTATTAAAAAAAACCGGTGTATTAGGTAAGTAAGTATAATACATTGAAATAGAAACTTCGTACAAATTGAACCGCATTTTAGTCAAACCAAGTTTATATTTTAGCGTTTCAAGTATAATTTCTAGGATTCAAAGTCACTTTCAAGACTTGGACATTCAACAATGGAACACTTAATAGTTTTTTTTTACCTATTGTATTTACTTACCTTTTATCTCAATACGATTACTTATTGCTAATAACATTGCGTCAAAACATCAAAGTTACTTTGAAACCTTAAAGTTACCCAATATTAATAACAGGTCCTAACACTGTGATATTATGTTAATTTAAAATTGTATAATCTCGTTGGCAAACATTACAATTACTGCTTTAAACAAAATTAATAGTGGTAAATTAAAATTACTAATGAGTTAGTTAATTTTTTTTTATGTGCTTGTGTCTGGCTTGGCGTTGGACTTTATCTCCCGAGAGTCCAGAGTGATCTGAAATGGCTAATTTAGCCATCTCAATGTCGGCTGTTTTCAGGAGTCTATCACACACCCACATCAATTTCATAATCTATAAAGTAATACAGTAATTACGGCCTGCAAAAAGCCGTTGCCCGATGAATTCGTCAGACGGTTACAGTCCTCAATCGGGCACCTTTCATTTAAAAAAAGAACCATACGCCATTTCATGTCAATTTTTGAATTATTCATTGAGCGAATGCGCAGCGCGAGCGCATCAATTGATGCAAACAAAAACGCACGCTCGCTAATCTTCGCCCGCTTTCGCCGCTCTTCGGGCGTCTTCGGCTCCCAGTGTTGCCAGCCATCGCATTTATTATTCAACTAGTTTTTGCAATCACGCAGCGCAAGGACATAACAGGGAATGCATTTATTTGATAAATGATTATTTTTTCCCGGATCACAAGCTTTTTTCCGCAATTTTTCGGTGTCAATATTGGACCTTTGTTAATAATAGCTTCATTCATGTCCATTCAATCAAAAAGAAAACATTATGCCGTGTCATAATACTGATCCACCGCTCTCATAACAACATGCTGTGATTTTTATCGGAGTTTTAATTTTAAACAGATTGATCCGATAAGATAAACGGTTTACTGATTCGAAGTGTCAATTTCAATTTTCATATTGAAAGAATTAATATTTGATATCGGACTGATGATTAGCTGTTTTATTAGGCACGTTAATCCTTTTTAAATCATAATAAAATTAATTTTGACTTCGTCGGTCGTCATTGGCCGTCAAGCCAATTACAAGTAACATTGCAATGCTTTTGAGTGCAGAAAAAATATAGTATTCGAATTTCCGAGCGTTCATCCCCCGCGCCCCCGCCTCGCGCCCGCGCCCGCGCGCCGCGCCGCGCCGCGTCGCGACCGTACGTGATTGGTTTATTAATTAGGCGAATCATCGGCGAGTTCCATTTTTAAAAATAGGCGGGATTCTTGCTGTGGGACTTTTCTTTTTAATTTCGGCCGGCGTTGAACGCAATTAGAGTTGCCTGTGTACTTTTTTGGAACAATCCCCCTGTGACTGTAAAAGTCGTTATAAGTGCTGTTTAACATACCTAATTAATAAGGCAATCTCGCTTACCGGCTTGTTTCTTGCGTTTCCATTGTAAGGTTGCCTTGTGATTCATCATTTGATATCCAGTTTGGCATCTCACAAGGTTTGCGGAAGCTATGAACGTTTTTTGCAAAATGCAACTTACATCGGCCAACTAGACAACTTCTAACTGCAGCTTGTGCCTACTGGGAAACTAAAAACTTGAAAAGTACTTGCTCACACACTTTATTACTTATGTATGTAACAAAAATTTGTACAGTTTTATTTATACTTAGAATTTTATCTGAAGTCTGATACGAATATTTATTATAATAATAGATTAACACTCCTCGACCCAACAAAGAAACCAAATATTCATTATTTAAAAATGTTACTTGTAGCTTCGTGAAACGGGGCACTAATGACACGAAATACCTACAACTAGTTATGTACCTAGATCAAGAAATATATTAAATTTTATGTCGAGTCCTCAATAACTGAATTATATTATTATGCTGATTAACAATTCAATAGTGTTACCCTGAACGGACTTATTCTTTATTGTCAGTTAACAATATTTTCGCAATCATATTTTACGTTTTAAAACAGAACCAAGACAAACGACGATTAAAAAGATAGATTTCAAAAATCGAACGCAACCGAGTTGAGGTCAACAGCAAAATAATATAAAAAGTTTGTTCGCGGTCCGTCCCAGAGTTATGTCTCTCGGTGAATACCGTTAGGATGCCTTCCAATCTTAAAAAGAATTAAAAAACTGAAAACTATTCCAATTGCCAGTATTCGGAATCCGTTTTGTCTGCCAAAAAGGTTTTTAGAAATGTTTTGATCATAGTTTTGATCGTGATACTAATCTTATATCTTAGCTTCATTCTCAGGTGCAAAACAAATTTTATTGATAATTAGATAAGTATGTTGTTTAGTAACGTTATGACTTTCCTGTTATTTCTTTCTTCTGTTCCGAACGATATCAAATGTCAACGCAAAGCACCATAGAGCACGGTTACCCCTACGTGATATGAAGAGTTGATGCGTGATGCAAAAAACAATCCTTTATTTCGTAATTACCTATGTTGTACAGTTTTCATTGTTGGTATTTTCGTAATGTATTCCCAACGAACGGTTTCAGTGGCTGGCACAGATTAGCAAAAAGACGCGCTAGCGCGATCAGATAAGTTTGTCATGCTACTCGAAGCCGCAAATAATCCCCTGTAGTGAGTGTAGACAATTCCTGGCAGCGGCGAGCAAGCAAAACATTTCTTCGACTCGCGCACCCGCGACAGGTCGGCTGACCGCCGCTACTAAGTAAGACGGGACATAAATTCTTCAAAGGGCTAAACAAAAATAAAAAATCACAGAAACCCCTTTAAGAGAGCTACCGAACTATAATTTATGGGAGGGGACCCGCGATGGTCTGCGCAAAAATAAAAAATAAACTCAAATTCAAAAAAAGAACGTTACGTTTCCGAACGGAGACGCAAAACGGTGAAATTGGAAATAATTTTGCGATAGCATCGCGCTCGCCGGTACCTTTCAATTTCTTTATACGTTTGCAAATTTGTTTTTTGTTTTGTCGCAAAGTGGAGTTATGGTCGGGAGCGGTCAGCACGAATCCCCGATATTAGTAGTAAAGTTATTTTTAACCTGGAAAATAAATTTTGTCCTGGCAACACTGACATCCGCCGCCATTACGAAATAATTGCCTGTAATTATCGTATCTTTAACATTTAATTCTTGTTAACACAGCGTATTTTGGACATCATAAAAATAAGTAATTGGTTTTTGTAGGAAGTGGTGTGTTTACCGAATGGATCTATCTATCAGCTGCTACTCATATATACAAGGCTGTTTTATTTTTTGAAAGGCAGAGCACGTAGAGCTACCATCCGTTCGATTTACTATCTTCCTTTTGGTTTAAACTGAAGTTCTGAACATCGTATAACTAATACTTATTCAGTAGAAGAATACTTCGATGTTTTAAGGTTAATTTGGTTTAAATTGAGATCCGTGGCCTTTATTCCCGCATCTAGACACATTATCTGTAGGTAGTCCCAGAAATATATCGCAATTTTTTGTGACAGAAATGTATGACAACTGTTGTCGCATCACACAAATTGTCAAACTTTATTTATGGGACGACAAATAATCGCTAAGTAATCAGTGTGACAGTCAGTGCCTTTTCATACTAAAAGTAGTCTATTTATCCCGGAGGATAATTTCGAATCTATTGATAAGAAACCTCATTCATCAAAATCGGTTCAGTATCTTAAACGCTACGGTGGAACACACGTACAAAATAATTCTTTCTTTTATGTTCTGCCGTAGTCGGGCAAAAATCAGATCAATACATAAAAGATCCAATTATATTAGGTATACTAGTAGATAGTGTAGACACACTATTTGTCATCATAATCAAAGAATAAGTAATAGTGTCATAATGATGACATTACACACTTAGTTATAGGTTTAGATGAAGTTGATACCAATGAAATCAATTGTGTTAGAGGCTAAAATTCCAAATGATGGTTTAAAGTAGGTAGCATTGTGAATCATAAAACAGCCATGTAAACGTAGGTACAGTCGCCATCACATACAATAGTGTTCACTATAGGTGTTCAAAAATATCGGCACATGCCCCCTAATGCCTTGAAAATAGAGGTGTGTTCCGATGTTTGTGACGTGCTTGTTTGCTCCAATGTATGTGATCGCGACTGTACCTATGTTCATTTTGCGCCGTAATGTCAACCACGTTGGACAAGAGAAAGTAATTCTTTTTTAATTGCGAGTAAATGACGCCATTACGCTATTACACGGGCAGATTTAGATCAAGCAAGCAGTGACAGTGAAGGAAATACCTTCACGATACCATTTGTAAGATTTTATGCATAAAAATGTCATACAAGCATTTTTTGTTTAATTCTTAACCTGGTAACAACTTTATTAATTATTAATAAATATAAATAATATTGAATACACATAGCTATTCGTGTTGTGTGACTAGCTCATATTTTGCAGCTTTTTTTTGGAAGGGACGCGACTCGCTGGTCGGTCTGCCGCTGAATTAAAATTTTATGGCAACCCACTTCCAACGATCTGGGGAGTGATCACGTAACTTTTCAAACCGTATGTTTAGGACTACTCAACTGTAATTTTCTCATACAAAAAGTGACGTTTAGACTTACGTGACGTACGCAAAATTCGTTACCTGATGATCTAATAATATGAGACAGTGTACAAGTTCTAGATTTTACAAAAAAATATTTACTTTTTTTAGAAAAGTTGGAAAACCCGCGACATTTTCATTGTAGAGTTCAATATCTCAAAACCGGCTGAACCGATTTTATTAAAACAAGCTTACTGCCCACACCTGATGTTAAGTGAAAAGCACACACAAAAAGAAGCAAATTGTCAAGTTGGTGAGATAGAAGCCTTCATAACTTTTTCACAGTGCCACATCTACTGTATCACAGTATAGATAAATGACGATGATATACTGCATGTAGGAAGGACAATGCGCGTGTTTGCCCTAACAAGTGCATGTGATAACGTTACACAAGCTGTGTCAATACTGCCTGATAAGCGCTGTGGACCTTTTGGCAATCTGGGTTGCAATTGAGACACGTTAAATGGAAAAGAAAATTCAATTAATGATATTAAACTATTAAAGGGTAGGGTATGAAATACTGCCGTTGCAGGGAATATTGGCAAACTTGCTGGCATCAAAGAAAGTAATGCCGGCAACTTTGGAACAGACAGCCGCTTCTCGCCGTTCTTTGTTTGAAATTGTTAACATTATAATTTCCTACCGTGTTCGGGAAAACATTGGCAACGGGCGTATCGTATGCGAGCTCACATGCTTTTCCTTATAAACATTATATTATGCATTGATTAATATCAATAAAATATCACATACGTACATTTGTTGCTGGCAACACAGGCAATTTTGTTTTAAGGAATAACAACTTAGAAAAGTTGAAAATTTTCATTACAAAGTTCAATATCTGAAAAACCGCTAAATGTCACGACATCACGTCAGCTTAAAAAAAATAAGCTTGAACAAAACTGTCAACAATAATCTTCTCTACCAGCTCTAAAAGTCTTCGCACTAACACCGTTTTGCTTCGCAGCATCTCTTCTCCCTTAACCTTATAAGGTTACCTATACTTATACTAAAGTATAGATTTCTACAGAGGAGCCAAGGGACGGTAAGGCTCCTGTGCAGCTACATTAAGAACTGGTCTTAAAATGGCTGATGGCTTATCATAAGGAACCCACTTCATTTGGGCGGGTAATGGTTTATTGGCCGCAACCCCACACTAACTCAGTTGCGGCAAATAAAATAAGTGGAACTATGACAAAGGACATCGAATGATATATCGCTTTCTGTCACACTTATTGAAATTTTGTATATTACCATCTCGCTCGGTCGTGGTAGTATTATTAAGCTATGCTCCTCTGTAGAAATCTACACCTACTAAGCCCTTGACACTATTGAGGTTACATTTTAGTTAGGACTCCGACAGAAGATGCTTTTATGAGGGCTTGAGCCTCAAGCTAGTATAACAAAGTAAAATTTAGAGGTAAGTACCATCTTTCTGTCTTGAGCCATTATTCCTTCTCCCTTGACAGTGTTGAGATTACATTTTAGTTAGGATTTAGAAAGCAGATGTTAGTGAGGGCTTGAGCATATATCCCTCTGTCGGTAACAGAGTACTAAGGTTCCATGTGTCTTGAGCCGTCGTCTATGAATGCGTGGATTCCACGGACTTCCACGAAGCAGTTGTTGACGCTCCGTCTCCCAGTAACGCATGTTTGTGTTACACAACAATGATGTTTCTCTTCGCCAGGTAAACTGTATTTCTTTAATATACGAGAATGCTCATCTATGTAACACAGTCAAGTTGCTGGGCGTTATGGAATATTACGTGTTATTATAATTCTGTTGCGTCGCTTAAGAGTCATTTTAAGAAGTTTCTACAAGCTTTATATTTTCACCTGTGGTAAGTTGATACCTCAATGTACAAGTACAACTACATAATCATAATCAAATTTTGTTGGAGGATTTTCATCCACTTCCATTAGTCGTTACGATAAGAAAATTGGCAGCTATCTAAGTATACCTACTAATATTGTAAAGAGCGCGGTCAAAGCGGACCCCGGGCTCCTTTAGGGGCACAACCGGGAATAACGCTAGGAGGATGATGATTATAAATAAATGAGTATGAGTAGGTATATTTTAAAACGCGAGTTTGCCTGTGTTCTTTGCAATACGCTGGCAACTAGTAAATTAATATGGATGACAATACAATTTGGTACCATCAAGATAATCTGACGATGGATCCAGAAGGTGTCAGACACTTTTCACTTTTTTTTTATTTAATTTTTTTATTTATTGATTAAGTAATACGACAGAAATACATGCTAATATTACATACCCATCTAGGCAAAACCTTGAGAGGTTTGTGTGTTACTATACAATATGCTTACTATAGTATAAACCATCGAGTGCGCACGAATTGACAACAATGTATCGCAACTATCGCAAGACAAAAACGAGGCGTGGTTTATAATAAAGAATCGATTGATTCGTTACACTATTCCATATAGGGTTAAAAAAAATCGAGCGTTAATCGTCATACGATTTCAACGAAAACCAATTTGAAACGCAAAAAAAATGTATTGCTATGTTTGAAAAGCACTTAATGGTCGAAATAAGTCAAACTAGTACATATTCCCCTTTGATATCCTAGAAAAAGCGGCCAAGTGCGAGTCGGACTCGCCCATGAAAGGATCCGTAAAATAAATTGCGGTTTACGATTTATGACGTATTCAAAAAAAACTACTCACTAGATCTCATTCAAACCAATTTTCGATGGAACTTTGCATGGTAATGTACATCATATATTTTTTTTAGTTTTATCATTCTCTTATTTTAGAAGTTACAGGGGGGGGATGATATTGAAAAACCTTAATATCAATATGGGGTTTGATGAAAAAATTTTTTTTGAGTTTCGGTTCTTAGTATGGGGAACCCCCTAAATTTATTGTATTTTTTTCTATTTGTGTGTGAAAATCTTAATGCGGTTCACAGAATACATCTACTTACCAAGTTTCAACAGTATAGTTCTTATAATTTCGGAAAAAAGTGGATGTGACAATACGGACGGACAGACAGACATGACGAATCCATAAGGGTTCCTTTTTTGCCATTTGGCTACGGAACCCTGAAAACGGAGAAACGTAGACGAATTTGTCCGTTAAAATTCTAATGTTATCTGGAATGTCAAAGTTACGTCCGAATGGTGTTTTGCAATAATATTTAATATAAACTATATTAAATATTATTGCAAAATATAAAAATATATAAACTGTGACAGTAAGATCGAGCAAACAGTCACCGACGTGGGAAACTAAATATACCAACATTTCATTATAATTTAATTGCTTAACGATTACCACATAGCGGAAGTTTCTTTTATGAGATACATGATAACTGGGTAGGGAAATTATTCTTTGTATGAAGTCGTAGCTTACAGATTTAGGGGAACACGTAACTTTTCGAAAGAGCGTTAGGACAATTCAACTGACAATTTACCATACAATAAGTGACATAAATTTAGATCTGCTGACGCACGTATGGTCAGCTGCAGAGAAAATGGACATCCTGCATATATGACTTACGAATTAGGTATTTAATACACGTGGGTACTATAGTACTAAGTTTAATTTAAAGTGTTGTGCATGCCAAGTGAGAGATGACGAGTGACAGGGATGTATGGAAGAAAAGGGCATGCTGCAAATAAATGGGATAAGGGCAAGAAAATTATGAATAACATGCCATGTGACCTGTAAGTTATGTTATAATAAAGAATTGTATAGTATTGTATATGACTACTTTGATGCAATTCCGCCGACTCAAATAATCTCAAGTATATCCAACGAGCTCATGACGATGTTCACCTTTTCATGTGCATAGGTAATTAAATGTTCACACTTCACCATCCTTCAGTAGGTAATATGTTAGAATTAACCGGCTGTTACGTTGATCTTTAATCCGTTTTGAACTTTTAAGTAAATAAACGATATGTTACGAGAACAATATTCCTTTGCTATTCCGCTAAACAACGTGCTGGAATAATGAAAAAACCTCGAACGTGTTTCGCCTCTCTACGAGGCATCATCAGGAGATGCTGGCAGGAGATGTTGCTTGCGCCACGTCCACTGAGCAAACTTTTGAACGATTATAGAACGAGCAACCGAAGCGAACGACGTTGTCCATTTCAGCTTTGGGGGGGGGGGGGGGGGGGGGGTTTTACATAATGATTAACTCTTGAGATCTAAAGCTCACAGAGGCACTAGTTACGAGTTCGGAACTCAAAATGTAGCTCTGCCGACCGCCTTATGAATTATGCTTTATAGCGCTTACGCTTGTATATGACACGGTTTTTGCGCCACGCAGCGCTTTAGTCGCGCCGCGGAAAAACACTTGTAACCTTGTACGCTACACGGCAACCGCTGTGTTCCATTACTTACTTCAGGACGTAGTTCCTATCTCGGTACTGCCACGCCGGGCAGTCGGACCCAGTACGTCAATCATAACTTGCTGCCAAGTCGCGTCACGCGCCACTCAGCGGCGCTACCACGAAAATCGAAACTCGAAGTTCGTATGCATGCATCCCTGTCACTCGAGTTATGTAATGTGCGATAGAGTTGGAGTTCGAATTTCAAAGTTCGTGGTCATAGTCCAGGCCTTGGTCTCCGGTCGACGCCGCACGCCGCGTACAGCATCAACTTTAGTCCAGGCAATGAACTGAAAAACTTGTATGGAAAAAATTACAAATTTGGAAATAATTTATAATAGCAGATTTTTTCTTTGTATTGGATATATTATCAATTAAATAGTTACCTAGCAACGAAATCCAACAAAATTTCAGACATCAAAAAAATGATAACTTAACTAGCTTCTGAAAACTCAGTAAAAATATTATTAAATGGTTTTATCTTTATTTTGGTTCAATTACATTTTACTCTATAATATTCAAGATAAACAATAAAAAAAAACAATTCATACTTTATTTAAATCTATATAAATACTTCCGGATGGAAAGTTTGTTGGATTCTTGAATAAAGCATCTTAGAATAACGTTTTAAAATGAAATAAAGAAAAAAAACGCTATTATAAATTAATGTTTTTCAAAACCGTATTTTGCCTGGACTATTGTTGTACCTATGGAAATGCAGCTACATTTCTATAGAAGCGGCCAAGTGCGAGTCACACTCGCACATGAAGGGTTCCGTTAAATAAATTGCTTTTAACGATTTATGACGTACTACTTACTAGATCTCGTTCAAACCAATTTCCGTTGGAAGTTTGCATGGTAATGTACATCATATATAGTTTTATCATTCTCTTATTTTAGAAGTTACAGGGGGGGGGGGGGGGACACATTTTACCAATTTGGAAGTGTATCTCGCGCAAACTATTCAGTTTAGAAAAAAAATATATTAGAAACTTCAATATCATTTTTAAAGACCTATTTATAGATATTGAGTTCCAGTTCTTAGAATGGGGAAACCCAAAATGTATTGTTTTTTTCTATTATTGTGTGAAAATCTTAATGCGGTTTACAGAATACATCTACTTACCAAGTTTCAACAGTATAGCTCTGATAGTTTCGGAAAAAAGTGGCTGTGACATACGGACGGACAGACAGACAGACAGACAGACATGACGGATCTATAAGGGTTCCGTTTTTTGCCATTTGGCTACGGAACGCTAAAAACGTGACGCGCGGTGCTAACCGGAGACCGTGGACTCAGCGTCACACGCTGTACAAATTAGAACAAGTGCGAGTTGGACTCGCGCACGAAGGGTTCCGTACCATTATCTATAAAAACGGCAAAAAAATCACGTTTGTTGTATGGGAGCCCCCCTTAAAAAAACATTTTATTTTGTTTTTAGTATTTGTTGTTATAGCGGCAACAGAAATACATAATCTGTGAAAATTTCTACTCTCCTGCTAACACGGTTCTTGAGATACAGCCTGGTGACAGACAGACGGACGGACGGACGGACAGCGGAGTCTTAGTAATAGGGTCCCGTATTTCTCTTTGAGTACGGAACCCTATCTTATCTTATCTTATCTTATCTAGGTGAGGGCCCTTTCGGATGCACTTCGACCCAGTGGGATCTTTTGTGCATTTGCTCTCTCCTTTATACTTGCTCCCAGGCTTGCTCCATCATTTCCACAAAGCGGATGATGCAGTTCGCCGGGAGCACCTTGAATTCCTTTGGTTGCGGGTAACCGTTACCAAAGTAGTTCATTCTTTGTCTGGCAAGGGCATGACATTCACACAATAAGTGTTCCATAGTCTCATCCTCCTCGCCACACATTCTACAGTCTAAACTATCAGATAGTCCCATCTTGGCCAAGAGATCCTTGACCCCGAAGTGACCAGTGAACACCCCAGATATGATTCTGAGTTGCTTCCTACTGGATTTCCAGAGTTTTCTGGTCCAGCCCGAGTCCACTCCTTCTATGAAGAGCTTAGAGTGCCTTAAGCCAGCCTCATTCCTCCACTCGTGTTGGTGTTTGGTTTTGGCGTAGGCTTTAAAGGCCGATATTATGGTCCCCTGCGAGAGTCCCACAAATGGTTCTGGACCTACAAAGTGATTTGTAGAGCCCCCTCTTGCAAGCTCATCTGCTCTTTCGTTGCCGATGAAGCCCTTGTGCCCTGGTATCCAAACTAGTTGCACCTTATTGTGCCTTCCAAGTCTGTTTAGTGCTTGGACGCCATTATAAATTAGTCTAGAGTCCACTTTCGGCGCCGTAAGCGCTTTAAGGGCCGCTTGACTGTCACTGAGTATATAGATAGTCCGCCCTTTGGTTCGCCTGTCTATATTCTCCTGTACACAAGCAATTATGGCGTATGTCTCCGCTTGGAAGACAGTTGCCAAACTACCCATGCTTACACTACTACTATAGTCATTTGCATAAATGCCTGCTCCCGTACCGGATCCCATTTTTGATCCGTCCGTGTACCATAGACTGTCTTCGATACCAGACTTTGGTGGTTCTAGACCTTCGGCCCACTCAGCCCTGGTTGGAACTTTTGTTGTGTAGTTCCTGTGGAATACATACTTGGGTAGCATTTTGTCGCTTCCCATGTTTGTTATTCTGTCTAAGAAACCATCAGTCTCCATGTTTGTGTGCTTAGTTTTCGGCTTGCTATCGCTCCACAGTCCAAGAGTTCTTAATCTGTAGAGCGCCGCTGTAGGCGTGGTACGAAACGCCCCTGTTATAGCCATGCATGCCGTTCTCTGCACCTTTCTCAGGGCCTCTCTGCATGTGCTCATTAAAGTCCTTGGCCACCATACCAGGCTACCGTACAGTATTATGGGTCTCACCATCATGGTATAGATCCACTTCAGTACCTTGGGGTTCAGTCCCCATGTTTTGCCATACGCTGATCTACACATTCCAAATACCCTCAGGGCCTTTGTAATGGTGAGATCTGTATGCTTCTTCCAGTTCAGTTCCTTATCCAGTGTGACACCTAGATATTTCACGTCATTGGACATTTCTAGTACCCTTCCGTACAGCTTTAACTGCTGTATTCCGCGAAGGGTCCTTTTCCTAGTAAAGGGTATTACTACAGTTTTGCCTGGATTAATGGATAATTGGTGACAGTCGCACCATCTCTCCACTTCCCTCAGTGCCTTGTTCATGATTTCTGATACCGTACTTGGGAATTTCCCATTAACCAGTATCACTAAATCATCAGCATATCCTACCGTGTGGATGGGACCTTTATTGAGTTCTATCAAGAGTGAGTTCACCACCAAACTCCATAGAGTTGGTGAAAGTACCCCACCTTGTGGACATCCCTTTGTGGCCGTGGCCATTATCTCATCCCCTAAAAGAGATGACTTTATCAGTCTGCCATTTAGCATGTTGCCTATCCATTTACATATGGTCGGCTCTATACCATGTTTTGCAGCTGCTTCGCTAATAGCATTATACGTGGTACGATCAAACGCTCCCTCCACGTCTAAGAAAGCCGCCAGACATAGTTCTTTATTCTCTATAGCCTGTTCAGCCTTGGTTGTTACCAGATGAAGTGCCGTTTCCGTTGACTTTCCTGGCTGATATGCACATTGCAGTTCGTGCAGCGGATGTCTCCTTAGTGGGCCATCCCTTATGTGTCTATCTACCAACTTCTCCAATGTTTTGAGGAAAAATGACGATAGACTTATCGGCCTATACGATTTGGCCTCACTGTAATCCGCCTTACCCGGTTTGGGTAGGTAGGTTACTTTTACCATCCTCCACACACGCGGTACGTGTGCGAAGGCTAAGCACGCCCTGTACAATCTGCTAAGGTGCGGGATTAGTACAGTAGCGCCCTCCTGTAGTAGAATGGGGTAGATTCCATCTGGCCCCGGGGCTTTGTAAGGTTGAAATGTCGAAAGTGCCCACTTTATCTTTTTATGATCTACTACCTTTTTAGACGTTTCCCAATTGTGTCTCGTTGTACTTGTGGTTTGTTCCAACGCACTAATTGTGCAATCGTCTGTTACGCTCTCGTGTATTACTGAGCCTGGGAAGTGTGTATTACACATTATCTTAAGGGTCTCTAGCCCCGTTTTCGTCATTGTACCGTCATTGTCCCTGATGGATGTAAGCGGGACCGACTTTGTGGTTGCTAATGCCTTTGTTAGTCTCATTCCTTCCGGTATTGACTCGATCTGATCGCAGTGGTTCCTCCACGCTCTCCTTTTCGCTTTTCTCACAGCCTTGCTGAGTTCTGTGAGTTTTTGTGCATAGTACCCAAAGTCATTATATGACTTTGCGTCATTAAATATTGCCCTGGTTTCCCTCCTGAGTTTGACTATTTCCGGGGTCCACCATGGTACCTTTTTAGCCAGGGTTTTCTTTTCCGGGCAGTTATTAGTGAAGGCCGTGTATACGGCTTGTACTATTTTGTCCGCTTCGAATTCTATGTCAATAATAGAGTTTAGCTTTCCTTTTGGGTCTCCTAGGTCCACTTTTAGGTCAGTTCTAAAGGCCGACCAGTCCGTGTTCCTAGGATTCCGTTTACGTACCGCATTTGTTTGTATTCTAGTTTGGTACCTAAAGCAAATGTATCTGTGGTCCGAAAGGGAGATGTCATCAGATACGTGCCATGAGTTGATTTTGCTACTAGTGTTATTAGAAGCCAACGTTATATCAATAACCTCCCCCCGCCTAGAATTGACGAAGGTAGGTTCATTGCCTTTATTCAGTAATTGTAAAGAAGAGCTTACCAGGAAATCCAATACCTTCTCTCCTCTCCTGTTGACATCTGAGCTGCCCCAGATGACATGGTGAGCGTTCGCGTCGCAGCCGATGATCAGGTTGGTGTTCGCCCGACTGCCGTATGCAACAAGATCCCGCAGTATTTGTGTTATGGGATCCGTTGCCTCGTAGGGAAGGTAGGCCGATGATAGAATGAGCTCCTTACCCTCCCCCTTGTTTTGGATCATCACCGTAGTGAGATCCCTGCAACAGAAAGCATGTAAAGGCATAGCATTGATGCCATTTTTGACATAGATACATGTCCTCATATTATTGTTATTACCTCTATTGGCCAGGTCTTGCTCGTCTTTGGTGTGCGTTTCCTGAATGCAGACTATGTCAATTCTTTGCTCCGTCAAGATTCTGTGCAAGTAGTCACACTTTGAACGACTAATGCCTTCGATGTTAAGTTGACAGATGCGAACTGAAGGTCCGACATCCCGGGTCTGTTGGTTTTGTGATGTACGTGTATTCATGTTTTGAAGCATAGTTAATATTGCATTCGAAGGTATAGTGATATAATTGCCTACAATCGCCTCTATTGCTGTTGCTCGTTTAGCGCTACCCAGGGGATACGTGCAGGGTGTCTAAAGCATTCTCCTGCGGACGTGAGCAACATTCATCTTATAAGGAGCACATCACCAAAACGTCCCTCAAACTAGGCACACGCAACAACATCTTGCACAAACTCAGAGGCACGTCATGGGGTGCGTCTGCCGATGTACTTCGTTCCTCGGCGCTCGGTCTCGTGTACTCTGCAGCAGAATACTGCGCGCCTGTTTGGTGCGAAAGCGCGCACGTGCAAAAAGTCGACACGAGACTGAACGACGCGATGAGGTGTGTGTCCGGCACAATAAAATCCACGCCGACCCACTGGCTGCCAGTACTTAGCCACATAGCGCCGCCCCACTTACGTAGAAAACATGCGCTCTTGAGGGAAGCCGGAAAAATAACAGCTCGTCCGGACCTGCCATGCCACCGCGAATTCACGGATCCACCACCGCAACGACTCAAATCGCGCCGCCCTACGAGCGATGCTGCAAGGAAGCTGAGAGCTGACGGGTTTCAGCTAGAACAAGCGTGGAAGAAAGAGTGGGTGGAAGCGACTGGCGATCAGCGTTGCCCACGTATCGGAAACCCAACTCAGAAGCCGAAGGGCTTCTCGCTTCAGAGGAAATACTGGTGCCGCCTCAACAGAATCCGTACGGGTCACGGCAGGTGCAATTACATGTTGCACAAATGGGGATGGAGCAAAAGTCCGATGTGTGACTGTGGCCTTGAAGACCAAACCACTCAGCACATCGTGGAGCGCTGCCCAAAGCGACGCTATAAAGGCGACCCGGAGGACCTCTACACTAACCTGACATCTGACGCGATCGACTGGCTGTGCGACCTGGATGTTGATTTATAATTAAATAATAAAGCCTACAATATAGAATACGCCATACGATTAAATAAATTGTTATTACCTGGACACAGGTGGAAAATTGTTCCGCCCGTTCCACCTAAACCTCTTATTTCACTTTTATATATGTATGGTTCTTGAATAAGAGCAATATCGAACTTGTCGCCTTTTAGCTGCCTCGCCAGAAGGGCAGTGGCCGCCTTATTGTGTTGTAAGTTAATTTGTACACACCTTAAACCCGCCATTGGAGCCCTTATTGTTTTGGCTTGCTGAGGTCAGCAGCCACTTCCTGGACAGTATCGTCACAGGACATGGGAGACATGGAGGCCTCCAGGTACAGATCTGCCATTCCCTGCAGGTCCTCTGAGTCGATCGTCGATATCGGTGATGACTCTCGGGCCCTGCGGGATTCAGCAAGTCCGTAACTGGAGCCCGCCATGTCCCCGGCCTCCAACTTCAACTGGCCCTCCTCCTTGGCTACCTCGGCCTCCTCAGCCTTCTCGCCAATGGTTGGCGCCTTAGCCTCCGGAGGTATGCCCTCCTCAGCCTCCCCAGGCGGCGGACCCCCCGCGCCCTCCCCTGGCGTCGGACCCCCCACGCCCGTCCCCGCACAAGGGCCGTCCTCAGCCCCTTCAAGCCCCCTCTCCTCCGCGTCCTCTAGGAGCTTGAAAGAGCTCAGGTCAACCCCCGTATGTAGGTGGTAGCCCGCGGCCTTAATGACGTCGGCTGACACCCGGTCCATCAGTATGATGCGCCTGGTGGTCACGTCCGACGTCAAGGTGTCTACCACCTTCCACTCCTCCGTATGCAGCGCCGGATTGTACCTCTGCAACACACGGAGAAGTAGCTTGACGTCATGGCCGCCAACTATCTTCGTTTTCCAAGCCATTTTAACTGGTTTCGGAAGATCCTTGGCGTCCATGACTTTTAGGCGCAGGCCAGCAATCTCCTCGCTTCCAATTGCTGACCTGAGCCATGTGGTGGACTCTCCCCCTTGGCAATTGACGTGAAGAGCGCCCGCCACTACGTTGCCGAGCGTGACTCGGGGTAGGGGATCCGGAGCGTCAACCAGGAGCCCCAGAATGAGCCCCTGGATGGCGCCCAGATGCCCCAACCCGATCTTCTCAGCCGGAAAGGCCACCGGGACGATGGCCATCCTCTCGCTTGCCGCTACTTCAGCGAACGAAGCTGCGACTTTCGTTCGCTTGGGGTTGCTGACAAGCAGAGACGAGTCACCACTGGCTCCCAGTGTCCTCTTATTTTGCACCATCCCTGGCCCCGAAGTGGGTGCATCCGGGGGGGTGCTCTCGCTCAATGTATGAGCCCTCGTCCTGGCATTCTCTCGCCTCTTCTGCCTCCTGCTACCGACGACTCCTCCACCGGACCACGCATCC
The DNA here is from genome assembly GCA_963854355.1 of Epinotia brunnichana. Taxonomy (NCBI): domain Eukaryota; kingdom Metazoa; phylum Arthropoda; class Insecta; order Lepidoptera; family Tortricidae; genus Epinotia; species Epinotia brunnichana. The sequence continues at coordinate 11,342,069 of OY977956.1, forward strand.
GCACCCTGGGGTACTTCCACGCTCTCTACGGCGCCCGGTTCGTCAGCAGGATTTGGAAGAGGACCAGCCGGCTGATTGCAGTTGGCCACAGTTCCGCTTACCGCCCCTCCGGCATTTGCGCCAACCGGTCTCCTTGCGGGGACCTGCTGGGCGTGTCCTCTTTTCGACCCGTGGGGAAAAGATCGGACGATGCCTCCGGTTTGGCTCGCTCCACCATGGCCTCTGCCTCTAAATGCGCCACGCGCCTTTTGCGTCCTTGCGGACCCCCTTACGCCACTGCTACCCGCTCTCGCTCCCCTGTCTAGGACAGTGGTGCGTACCGCCGGTACAGCATTTGCGCTAGGCGCCTTGGCCTCATCCCTTGCGGGTACGGCTTTCCCTCCTTCCTTCGTCTTTGGTTTTGATGTATCCATGAGACTTTTTCGTTTATTCATCGGATTGGCTCCCCACCCACCATGGAGCCCACACCTGGGGATGCGTTAACGCACCAGGGCTACCAAGCCGATATAGCACCCCAAGGTATGTTGTCTGTGAGTCCGCACGGTGCCGAGTCACTCGTCATCTCCTCAGACGACTCGTAACCCGTGCTCCGCCGACTACAGACCACCATACCCCAGGACACTCGCCTGCGGCCATCAGACTGGACGCAACAGCCGATTGATCATGGCTGGCTAGACCATGACCGCCCGTGTGAGGTGAATCCTGAGCCAAAGAAGAGTGTTGTCTTCCAGCAGTAACTATCCCGACCGCTGGTCGACTCAGCTTCCAGGACCTCCCTCTCCACCCATACGGGTCCCCGCGCACGGCACAAACACGCGGGTGGCATTTTACTGCTAACCATCCTTCATTGTGGATGGAAAGCCCGCTGCGACATGCCACGTCATCGCTTACGGCTGATTGGATGGGATATACGGGATAGGATGGGTTGGGATACAAAAGGGGAGGCTCAACTGATTGTTTCTGTTCTGCCTGTTTCCAACGGTAGAACCAGGCAGCTAACAGGCGGTAACCTCGTGAAGGATCCCAATCAGTTTTGCCTCGAGGATCTTAGCAACTGTGAGCTCCCCCCGAGGCCATCCACCATGTTAACTGCCGGACAGGCAGCTACCATAGAGATAGACCCAGCGCAAGTAGCGACCGGTCGCAAATTTATATTGCCTCTGGACCTAGCTCCGCCCGTACGGAACCCTAAAAACGAGGAGTTGTGCAGGTCGGGCCTAATAGTGGAGTTGTGAACTAGGGCATATAATAAGTAATAAGAATAAGTAGTACTTAAAACACATAGAACCTCTGTCTAACAAAACCGACATCTATAAAATTCTTATCATGGCCAAAGATAATTTGTCATGGCCACAGGTCATGGCATAATTCCCTGGCTACCCTGCACGCGTCACCCCCACGTGCACCAGTACGTACACTTTCGTTCCTAACGCGATCGGGTTTACCACCTCGGAGGCGTGTAAAAGCTGAGTTTAACCGAAACGACAAGAGCTACATGCCCAACTAGGATTAGTGAATCGGCAGTAAACTGCCAGTTAGGTACCTCTACACTTGCCTAAAACGTCTGCTAGACGGTCGCTAACACGCCCCTCCGACCGAGCAGCCATTGTCGGCACCGACCGCTGTAGTGTGAAATTTTGCTGCAAACAACTGTCTACACGGTCGGTGCGGACCAAGGTCGCTTGGTCGGAGGGGCGTGTTAGCGACCGTCTAGCATACACTTTAGATTCAGTTGAAACCGCCTCATCTGTCTGGAGCGAAAGCTCTAAGGAGTATCTAGTGTTGAACTGCTTGTGTGGTTGTGTTGGTTTTCCATGGATTTCTTTGATGATCCGATGTCTTTCCTGGGCCCGGCCCATAAAACAACAATCAGGTTCAACACGTCTATTGGCCGCTCCGCCCGTACCGCGACACATGTTACTCGTACAATTTTACAAGCTTTTATTTAGTTTCACCTGTCCCGTTGTCTGTCTGTCTGTCTGTCTGTCTGTCTGTGTGTAATCATATCTTGCAAGTTAAATTTGACCCACTTCCCGGTTTCCGATTGAGCTGAAATTTTGAATGCATATGTATATCGCATGACAATGCAATATTATGATGACATGGAGCTGATCTGATGCTGGAGCTGGAATGTGGCCATAGGAACTCCGCAATAAAACGACACAACCCCATCGAGTTTGGGCTCATTAGAATCGTCTCCATAAGTAGTTGATGATGGCATGCAAAAAAAACACAGGAATTTAACGCTGCAAGTTTTTAGTAGAAATGCCAATTTAGTTAAAGGAAAATATGAAGGCATTAATTTAATATCCTTAAGTGATATACAATGGCTATGTATGGCGAGTGCAATGTGCAGCGATAACATATCAGTGTGATAAGCATCTGTTATCGGGGATGCAGCGGCGCGCGACGCGAATACTTTAGACAACGGGTGATGGTCATGTTAAACGATATACCTATGTACAGGTACAGCGTGCGTAGGTATACTACTAGTAAATACTTGCAATAATATTATGACAGTAACCTTAGCGACCATTAGATCTCACAGAAACTTTTGTCAAAACTGGTAAACCACTTTTTTGGCCGACCGTACATACATACATATATATATTCTTCTTCTTTAACTTAATTCCTCGTATGCTTAGGTACCGTACAGTACCCTACCGTAGAATTTCAACCTATTGTTTTATATCTCAAAGTCCTCATTTGAATGGATAATTTTGATATCCGCTACGAGGGATTAAGAGTACCTACCTACCACTCATGTCGGGGGATCAATCGCCAGCCGTTTCTGTCCCCTGCCATTTCCTTTACTTTCTGATATGTCACGACCTTAACAGTCTCCTTTATTTGTTCGAAATAGCTTATTTTTGGCCTTCCCCTGCCGTTCCTTCAAACTTCCCTTTTGTCTTATAGAAAATATCATTATCTGATCTACTCCTCTTCTGTTTTCTACTTCTGATAATGTAGTTAGTTCTCTTTTCTGACATGAAATTTTATTAATTATAATTATTAATTAGGTATATTATTATTATTGAGGCAAGGGTAGACCAATAATAAGTTTCGTGAAAAAAAATAAGGAAACGATTGCAGTCAAATCAGGAAATCAAGTATGCGGCCTTAGTCAGATGGAGAGAGCTGCACCGACAAAGGTCTAACTCTTAAATGTGTGATGATGATACATTAAATTGTATACCAACACCATCATACCTATCTATATAAACTAGTGCCTCTAGCTGTGCCTGTGAGCTGCAGAAGTCGAGAACCTGGCTTTTTTCTGAAAACATTTTTTGTTTAGTTTCGGAAAACTAAATTGACAAAAATCGTTATAATTATTGAACCTGCTCACAAAACTTCAAGAGAATCGATTGAGGACTGCGACTAGTAGAGGAGAACAGCCGGGCACACGAAAGACTTTAGTGTCCTAACTGAAACTGGGAACTACGTTGGCTTCGCTTCCCGTTTTGCCTAAAGTGGTAGGTAGAGCACTTTTTTAGGGTTCCGTAGCCAAACGGCAAAAAACGGAACCCTTATAGATTCGTCATGTATTTCTGTCTGTCTGTCTGTCCGTCCATATGTCACAGCCACTTTTTTCCGAAACTATAAGAGCTATACTGTTGAAACTTGGTAAGTAGATGTATTCTGTAAACCGCATTAAGATTTTCACACGAAAATATAAAAAAAAACAATAAATTTTGGGGTTCCCCATACTAAGAATACTAAGAACTTTTTTTTTCATCAAACCCTGTTATTGACAAAATGATATTGAGGTTTTTAACATCATTTTTTTCTAAACTGAATAGTTTGCGCGAGATACACTTCCAAAGTGGTAAAATGTGTGCCCCCCCCCCTGTAACTTCTAAAATAAGAGAATGATAAATCTAAAAAAAATATATGATGTACATTACCATGCAAATTTTCAACGAAAATTGGTTTGAACGAGATCTAGTTAGTAGTTTTTTTTTAATACGTCATAAATCGTAAAATGTTATTTATTTAACGGAACCCTTCATGTGCGAGTCTGACTCGCACTTGGCCGCTTTTATTTTTATTTAGAGCCAATTGTCTGTTTAGACCACCTTTCTTCCCTTGGTTGTCGTAAGAGTCTACAATGGGAATACGGTTGGAGTGTGTTGTGGGCCAGTATTTTTATTGTATGACTTTCTTCAAGCCGGGCCTTACAGGACCCTTTTGCTCGGCAAGCACGGTGGGTGATTTGGCCAGGGGCCAAAACAGCAAGTTGTGGGCCATCAACCTATCACTGCAATATATGATACATTTGCTTCCCGTAGAAAAAAACTACAAATTAGTGAAAGCCACAGTTTAGTTGTACGGATCCGGTGGCACTTTTACTTGAAACGAAACAAATGAAGCGAGTTGGCAACTGACGGACATGCACATTTTTTTGTAAAGCAGAATCGTCAGCTAACCAAATTACGAGTATAAGAAGACTTTGCGGTTGATATCGCTGTGCGTGCCTCTTTAAGTGCCGACTGAAGTAATTGAAAAATTCAAAAATACATGCCGAAATGCGATCCAAAAATTGCATGAAAACGAAACGAGAGGTGTCGCGGTCCCAATTGGAACGAAGATTGTTCAAATTAAAATTGCTGTCCAACTCGACAATCACGGAAGATCAAGTGTGGTGACGAACGAAGGTTTACACTTTTTTCGGCCTAGCTCATTCGCCAAGTATGCGATCACGAACTTGAAGTAAAAACCGTGAGGGTTTCGTTTCTGCCGTTTTGGCCACAGAACTCAAAAACACAAAATTGGCCCCACTTGGACCTATTGGAACAGAATACATATATTGTTTAAGGCGACGTAGGCTTATAAAACGGATTTTTAAAAAGTCGAAGCGCTTATTTGGACCATAAGACGGCTGCCTCAAATTTAATTCGCAATCTTAAGGCCTTTCTCGACGGACTATGGCTATTCGAATCCTGCGTTTTTGACTTTCACTCGATAGTAAACAATCACGAACATAGGTCTAAAATACACTTAAAAAAAACATGATAGTCGCGCTTCCGATCACGCACTTCCATCTCGCTCAGTGAGAGGGAGAGAAGACCGTCGTCGCCATTAGTCCAAGAAGTTGAGATTTTGAAGGTGTGATATTCGCATACCTACAGTAATTTCATGATAGGATGACTCACAAGCACTGAATTCGAATTTCAAGACTGAATCTTCACGCTGACTCAAGTGACTCATCAGTTCATCACACGTATGAGAGACTCGCAGTCAGCTAAATTGTTTAACATTAAACGTTCAGTACAGTCGAAGCAAAATATAAAATGTGTAAAGTAACATGACATTGCTGTGATTTACATTTTATGGCGATTTTTATAAGCTTTTACTTAATTTGCAATGCATGTATTATGTATGTGTATCCTCAACCGATTGAGCTGATTTTTCATACGACGTTTAATTTGAATTACAATGCTGATCCTACCCTAAAGCTGGTCTGAGGATAGAGACGGAAGGTGGGCATAGGAACACAAATTGGGCTCACCCCTCTCAATAAGTAGTAAACGACTTTGCAAATAGTAACATTTTTGTCAGAAACTTATAAACAGTCAAATTGCTCAAAGAAGGGAAAATGAGAAGGGCTTAATTTAAACTTTATTTAACTTGGAACTTTATTTATTTATATAAACATCCGATACAAATATGTCCTTAGAACTAGAAACTCTGCTTCCTAAATAGCTTAAAACCTGTGCTATAGGGTAAACAAACAGTGCTCCTCCCCGGAACACCAATTAGAATAAATAAATAAATATTTGCGGACAATCTTACACAAATCGACCTAGTCCCAAACTAAGCAAAGCTTGTACTATGGGTAGGTACTAGACGAAGATACACATACTTATATAGATAAATAAATACTTAAATACATAGAAAACATCCACGACTCAGGAACAAATATTCGTGCTCATCACACAAATAAATGCCCTTACCGGGATTCGAACCCAAGACCTCTTGCTTCGTAGGCAGGGTCACTACCAAACAACCAACTGGGCTAAAGCGGTCGTCAAATAGAATAGAATAGACAAACTTTATTCAACATCACATACACGACATTATAATTAAAGATACATGTGAACAAGACAATAGACTCAAAATATAAATTTATAATTAACGTTACAGTTATGACAATTACGGACGATGTAACATTGTAACATCTACTCTCTGTACCCCGGTGAGAATAAAGTTCCTATTTATCTAAATTGTGATTTTTATTCATAACTTTACCTAATAAGATTTCATTAGATTTATTTTTATCGTAAATCTAAATAATATATTGTAAATGCAATTTATTTTAAATTACAGTTTTATAGTAAAGTAAATGCATAGATAAGAAACTTCATCGATAAGTGATATATTCTGATATAGTACCTACCTATAAATAAAAATAAAATAATAAATAATGATTTGACATATAACTACCTATTATCTCGAAAAGCATTAAATAATAGGGAATTATATTTTCTGCCAGAACATAAGTTCATTCCAAGTTAGAGGAAATACTGGGAAGACAAAATGCAGTTTTGGAAAATACAGCCTATAATTGGCACCCAAAATACCAATCATTGGCATTCTGTTTTTGCGATAAAGTCTATATTGCCTTAACAGGGTAGTATAACGAAAAAAGTAATTGAACCACAAAGTTTTGTCTTTAGCAAAGTATGGCATGTTCTGGCCCTTTTCCCCAAAAATAATGATTGTCAATTATATGGCATCAAGCTGCCAAACGTCATTGATCCTGCAATAGTTACTTTTTCTGTTAGGCCCAAAACAGACGGTGAAACGCAACTGCAACGAAACTGCAACTTCTAGTTACTTTTGAGTTTCATTTGAGTTTATGCCGGTAAATCGGTTTTCTGAGTTTAAAAAAAAATTAGGTCAGGATATATGTCCGGAGTGAAACTCGTATTTCTTGAACAATTATTTAAGAATTACAATTAACTCGGAGCTACATTTTCTCATTTTGCCCACCCTTAGAGGTACTCTAAGGTCTCTAAGACACCATACCAGTACATTATATTAAAGTACGATTAGAATAATTTGAGCGGGACGGTACCGATGTTCCGGAATCTGTGTCTCAGCGATTGTCCGCTGACACGGCGGTGTCAACAAAGCCCATTGTGTTCGTGTTTCCAAACACGCACCCGAACACGTCTGATGCATTTAAGCGGATCACTTTTAAACTGCTGCGATTGCTTTAATTGGGAATCTCGAGATCCAACCCCCCTTAGTGGTGTGCTTACAGAAGGAAAACCCACTCGCTATTGCATAAGTAATTCTCAATTCTTCTGCCACATCTGCGGAAGGCAAGACGAAGTATGTCACCTGTCAAGTCACCTGTTAAAGACGGATAGGTCAATGCCTAAGTCAAAAGTACACTTTCGTGACAACGTCTCAGAGGAGTGCGCTAAAAAAAAAATTAAAAAATTTAAACTGTTTATTGCAGTAATTTAATTGTTACAAATATGTCTACTAATTGCTTAGCGCTAAGCTATCTATCACATTTCTAAGTTTAATCTATATAACTTAACTTATTTATATAATATAAGTAATAAAGAATGGGTTTTAGAAAATGAACTTGAACTAATTGTCGTCATCTTTGTAAGGTTAGGGTAGAACATAGACATACATCAGTCCACCTTGTGGCCTACCCACGTCTCACCATCCGGTACGTGGTCGCCACTCGAGAACCTTTCCGCCCCAACGACCATCGGTTCTACGTGCAATGTGCCCCGCCCACTGCCACTTGCCACAAGGTGGACTGATGACCTGGTAAAGGTCGCGGGAGTCCGCTGGATGCGGGTGGCGCAGGACCGGTCATTTTGGCACTCTTTGGGGTAGGCCTATGTCCAGCAGTGGACATCTTTCGGCTGATATGATGATGATGATGATAGACATACATACATAAACTCACGTCTGGATTCCCAAAAGGGGTAGGTAGAGAGAGCGTTGATAAATTATTTTTGAGTAGAAGCGAACTTCTAGCAACTGTAGGTTAAAAGATGGAAAAAAAGTGATATTGATTTGGCTTTAATAGTCTGTAAATTCAAATTAATGTACTACATATATACCTTTTGGAAACATGCATGATTGTATGTAATATATATAGCTGTGATATGTTGCTAGCCCATGGCCCGTAACACACGTAGCTCTATTCCCCTAATCGACTCTCGGCAGGATGAAAGGGGTTGCAAGTAACACGGGGTATGTGAAGATTAACTATAAATTTAGAAGTAATGTTATTTCTAATTATAATTACTCGTAGCAAAGTGAAATAACAATTCCGTCATCGTCTTTATTTTTCCACCGACCAATGTAAACATGATGTACTGGCATTTCTATTGTATTATTATATAAACTCGTAAACATCAATAATAAGTCAACACGATAGTTTACTCTCCATTAGAAAACTTGCATTCCGTTGCATCTAAACAAGAATTTTATAAATCAACATATTTTATTATATCATGGATATTTAAAAATAGACGCTATTGTCTATACAGTCAGCAGGAGAAGGTCAAAATAACGAGCTTGTTGAACGAGCGAGCGAAGCGAACTAAGTTCTCCGTTAGAATGTAGGTAGAATGTCCGGCTGCCCAGATTTCCGGCTGTTCTCCTCTACAGATTGCATTTCTCAACAGATTCTCGTGATGTTTTGTGAGCAGCTTCAATAATATCGATTTTTATGATGGCTTTAGGAATCTTTTATCAAAAAAATGTTTTTTTTTAAGGGCAGACTCGCGATGTCTATAGCTCACAATAAAGCCACTAGTTTAGATAATTTTGAGCACCTGTCCGCGTAGCTACTTTTGCTGCCGACTGTACATCCCCGTTAGATCCCTTGTGGTGTTGAGTTAGAATAGATAGCACAACCCCCTTTCTTTCCTGTGGAAACGTTATAGTTGAGTTGCTGAATTGGGTTGAACTGTGTTGTGAGCGATGGGCTAGCAACCTATCACTACAATTATATGTATGTTCTCAATCTTTAAACCTAAAACAGCCAGAATTGGCAATGAACATCAATTTCTTGTACTCTGTATAGCCCTTTTGAGAATAGTTACATCACCATGACTGCTAGATGGTAGTGACAGATGACTGTGACCCCGCCTACGAAGCCAGTCTTGGCTTCACATGTCCCGATTTGTTTGGACGACAATATATTAGTATTATAGTACCTAACATAAGCTGGCCTGGTGAGACACGGAAGATGACACTAGGAATTCCTCAAGTACACAAGTCGAACCCGACGTGTTTAGGCTTATTAGAACCCGATCAATTAGAAGTTTAGAAGTCGATGACTGCAAAAAAAAGGACAGTCGGCAACAAGAACTTGTAGGTACCAAAAATGTTTTTTTTTGACAGAAACTTAAGTATTTAACATCTATATATACCTACATAACTTTATGCAAATATTGTCTTGGGAATTTATTAGAATATGTTTACACACGTTGAAAAGGTCAAGTGAACTTCGAATTTGACAAGAAATAGGTACCTCAGGATAATATCGTGCAATATATTTGTCCTTGAAATCGGTGACTGTTTACGCGATTTTCTGACATAACCTGTAACCAATAAGGATCATAACTCCGTCTACAACTAATTGGACTTTGACCCTTTTAGTTCTTGTACAATTAGATGTTAAATAAGTGGAAGCCGAGTTCTCGTGTTGTTGTAGTTATTTGAGTTGGCCAATTCGGTTCAAAATAATCCGTTCAAATAGCGCTTGTAGTTAAATAGCTATAAGGTCCAAATTGCAATAAAAGTTATTCAGTTTCACGGACATTTCAACGTCAGTGATAAACTATAATTTTTAGTGCCCGTTAATTTTGAAACCTTGTCATGTTTAATCGATTTATTTCTTTTTGCTGATTAGTATTAACACTACACTTGAACATTTTGTAGTAGTTAGTTAGTAATAGCTATTTAATTATTCATTGTTATAAGCTTATTAACCATTCAAAGCTATTATTTTGCTTCTGTCTTTTACAGTAACATAATTTTCTATAACATATTTAAAGTGAGTGAAGCGATTGAATTAAATTATCGCCGACTGAATCGGGGTTAGGTCAGCTATGCGATTCAAAAGCTGTTTCGGCTCACCCTAACACTTACGTCTAGTATAACTTGACTCCGACCCGTAACAACTACCTACGGGTAATCGGAAACTAATCTTACCTGGTCCGGCTCTGCCGAATGGACCGTAAGCATTTTAAATACCAGCCCGGCTGGCTAGACCAACTCTCGTAGAAAGATTCGCAAATTTGAATCATCAGCAAGAAGCGAGGCCGTATGCATGCTTTCATAGTGTGGGTGTTTAGGTTTCCGTACTCAAAGAGTAAAACGGGACTCTATTACTAAGACTTCGCTGTCCGTCCGTCCGTCCGTCCGTCCGTCCGTCCGTCCGTCTGTCTGTCTGTCACCAGGCTGTATCTCAAGAACCGTGATAGCTAAGTAGAGAGTTGAAATTTTCACAGATTATGTATTTCTGTTGCCGCTATAACAACAAATACTAAAAACAAAATAAAATATTTTTTAAGGGGGGCTCCCATACAAAAAACGTAATTTTTTTGCCGTTTTTATAGATAATCTGTCACCAGGCTGTATCTCAAGAACCGTGATAGCTAGAGAGTTGAAATTTTCACAGATTATGTATTTCTAATGCCGCTATAACAACAAATACTAAAAACAAAATAAAATATTTTTTTAAGGTGATTTTTTTGCCGTTTTTATAGATAATGGTACGGAACCCTTCGTGCGCGAGTCCAACTCGCACTTGGCCGGTTTTTTTAATACTATGATGGTGGCAAACAAGTATACGGCCTGATGGTAAGCAGCAGACACTGTAGCCTAAAAAAAAATAAAAATAAACTTTATTTGAGGATTCATTGAGATTCATTGAAATGCAGTGGCTTCCCGTGGCCTAGCTTAATCTGGCACGTGCAGTGGCTTACTCTCCCCACTACGGATATTTCCACTCGATTCTTACGCAGGGTGTTGATCTTTGGGGCACAGCTGCTGACCGCGACAGACTGTTAAGAATACAGAAACGCGCTCTGCGTATAATCGATGGAAAATCTGTTAGCTATCCTGCACAATTCTCACCTTACCATGCATGTATGTACTGACTGCATGTATGTACGTAAGAAACAACATGCATGACTTCAAACAGAGTTCGTCCCGCAGGCGACCTCTGCAGGCCCCATAGCATGGATGGCCTGATCACGCGAAAAGTGACCGGATAAGAGCGTCGTCTCGTTCTATCGAACGGTGTCAGCCAGGGACGGATGCTCTATCTTGTCACTTATCGCGTGATATAAGGCCATCCATGCTACGGGGCCTGATCGTTCTGAGCCGCCGGCTGGCTAAGTCACGACGGCCACTCAGCATCATGGGGCCCACCCTATACAACTCGCGCCCGACTGACATAAAAAACTCAATCAGCAATAGTATATTCAAGAACAACCTTAAATCATTGCTTATGGAACAGGCATGTTTCTCAATTGACGAGTTTTGCACACTCGTAAGGATCCAGCACCGTAATGTGTGACTGTGTGTACCTAATTTAATTTAATTGTATTTGGGAATTATGACTTGTAAAATGTACTTTTACCAATAAAGATCTGTATTCTGTACTCTGTACTGGCTTACTCGTTACGTTAGCTTTCCCACAGCGGCGCCAGTCGTTCGCGGAAAGAATCGAGTCAAGTTGCGCGCGCGCGGATACCAGTAAATTAGGGATTACTCATGTTTAGTGTTTGCTGTTGTCATGTAAACATACTTAACTAAGGACAGAATCAGTTTATTATTCGCTAAGTAAATTTTAACTATTATATTTTGTCTAGATATAGAAAAACATCAATTTATGGATCCGGCACTCGACTACCATTCCTTTACAAGACACAATAATTCACATAAATACCTAATAATTATGTGTCAATTAGTAGGTATAAGATAAGCCGATTTTGCAGTTGCTTGCGATGTCAGATTTTAACTGTTATTTTTACTTTTCTTGTTCTCTAATAGTAGGTTGTTGTTGGTCCTATACAGACTTTTGATTCTCTCTAAAACTTGTTCAAAAGGCATCATATATTTTTTAAAAAGCGGCCAAGTGCGAGTCGGACTCGCACATGAAGGGTTCTGTGAAATAAATTGCGGTTTACGATTTATGACGTATTAAAAAAAAACTACTTACTAGATCTCGTTCAAACCAATTTTCGGTGGAAGTTTGCATGGTAATGTACATCATATATTTTGTTTAGTTTTATCACTCTCTTATTTTAGAAGTTACAGGGGGACACACACACATTTTACCACTTTGGAAGTGTCTCTCGCGCAAACTAGTCAAAAATTTAGAAAAAAATTATATTAGAAACCTCAATATCATTTTTGAAGACCTATCCATATATACCCCACACGTATGGGTTTGATGAAAACATTGTTTTTGAGTTTCAGTTCTGAGTATGGGGACCCCTAAAACTTAATGTTTTTTTTTCGATTTTTGTGTGAAAATCTTAATGCGGTTCACAGAATACATCTACTTACCAAGTTTCAACAGTATAGCTCTTATAGTTTCGGAAAAAAGTGGCTGTGACATACGGGCGGACAGACAGACATGACGAATCTATAAGGGTTCCGTTTTTTGCCATTTGGCTACGGAACCCTAAAAACAATAGAAGCACGTCATATAACTTTCCAACGTAACGGGACAAACTAGACTATATTGAATCCCAATATAAATCTCATAGAAAATCATTCATGAAAACGTCATACATGCGTCCTTTTAAGCTACTAGCTCTTATTCTAATTAAAATGAATAACCTGTTAACCCAAATGTTTATCGACCCTCTATTACAAACAGAAATGTCAATGTTACATCAGATAAAGACAAACGAAAGTTAACGACATTTAAATAAAATAGGTTTTTGTACTCGACGATTAAAATATGTGTATTAAGATTTCATAGAGAATACTGCAACGTCACTCTTTTCATAGTTGTAGTTTATGTTACTGTCGAAACAATCGAAATAACTACTTTTCGATACGCTTCGTACAACTAAAATAAATTCGACCAATCACGTGGCTGCTTAACTGAACTGTAATGAATTGGACCAATAGAATCGCTTTGATGTCTACGCTCGTTGATGTCTTTTAAGATATCAACAAGCGTACGAGCGATGAACTACACTTCGTTTCAACAGTATCGAGTTTGTTTAATTAGTTCAGTTGACTCGTAGAAAATTAATTTTAATGAACTCGTACAAAAAGTATTGTTCACAATAGTGTTATAATCAAGCTTTTTAATCTCGTACCTTACTTAGGCCACTCAGCAAGCTTCGTGGCCTAAACACGGTGCTCGACTAAGAAGCTCTCTATTATAACACGATTGTGAAAAATACTTTAGTTTATGCATAAAGCCAACTAAATTTAAATGTTGTTATCTGCAGTTCTTTATGCGATGTCCATCAATCGTTAAATTGCAATCGGCTTCATTTGATGTAATATTAGACGAATATAAAACTGATACCAGTGCCACCCAAACGCGGCTCCTATTACATACCTATGTATGTTGTGTTATTATTTCCTGTATTTTACCGGTGTCACGTGCTAAATTACGTGTACTCAAGCCTATATTCCCCAAAAAGATAGAGCCATGAAATTTAATTTGCATTGCCATTTCTGGCGATTGGAGATTTAAATGGAGAAAATGTGATAGACTATCTTTCTTCCCGTGGGTTTCGTAGGAGTCGATTATTGGGATAGGGGTGAATTGTGTTGAGGGCTATTGGCTTGCAACCTATCAAAAAAAGTATTGATTTATATAAATAAAAAATAGCAAGTCGTCAATTTTACTTGCCATTAAAGTCGCAGGCAGAAAACGGACATTGTATTTGTTTCAATCCCAAATCCCAATCTACGTTTGTGAATGTGTAGCTCTGTGAGGCTGTAACTTTGTAAGACTGTATGTATGGGGTAATCTCTGGAAATACTCATCTGATTTCGAACATTATTTCACGGGAACGGGAATGGACACAGGCTATATATTATCCCGCGGCGTCGCTTGCAGTCTGTAATAGGCGGGCGGAGCCATGCGTGCAATAATATATTGAAACGTGAAAGTCTGTGCCGATGTACATTCCCATAATCTCAAAAACTTCCGGATTTTGACGAAACTTTCCAGTTAGCTTAGACATCAGATTTGGATAATTTATACGCGAACGGAGTCGCGGGCAGAAGCTAACTTAGTACCTGCTTAATAGACAAGCGCCTTGCCACCCAAGGGTGGTTCCCGTGTCAGTCTCCAATATCAGTCTCCCATTACCTTCCTGCTATCCGCCACGTTCGCGGTAACTACCGCACACGACACCCCATTTGGACATTTCAGATTCCATGTACAGACGAAGACACGTTGTATCCACTAATAGACCTTAACCAGTTGCGTTATGGTTAATGAATGATCAGTTGGCGATGGTACGAGTATGGCCTTCCTTACACTGAAGGTGTTAAGTGACGGGTATTGGCGCTTATATGTGACGTTTTAGACGGTGATGATTACAACGAGTCTGTGGAAAGAATGTTTCAAAGAATCTGTGTGGTAGATATTTTAAACGACTTTCAACTTATGGTTTTAGATTGGTTGTTGGCACATTCGTGGTTCAAACGGTTTATTGGAATTTGATATTTCTGTCTATCTAAGTTTTTTTCGAACTAGGTAACATAAACATTAGGTACCCTGTTTTAATTGATTATGCCGTCTCAAATTACCCTCAGGAGCTAACCCGGCAATTTTAGAATCGATTGTTTTGAACCAGGCCAAGAATTGATTTTATCATAAAACATTTTTTTAAATTTTAAAGCTCGATCGAACCTCTGATGTTTTGAATTTCTGTCAATGGAATTCGCCTTCCAAAGTGACAAAAAGTAGCCTATGCCTCTTGCTGCTATAACCAGTTTTTGACACATATTAGCCATATTTTGGATCGGTAACGTAGTTTCGAGAAGCTTTATTATTTAATGTGTATATGTATACATTGAGAATATAAATGTTTTCATAGGTTGCGAATTTTTGCGATTGTACATTTTCTAGTATGTCGATGTAGGGGATTCAATTTAAATTGACAATGGAAGAACTACGCACACTCCTACAGTACGAAACCCTCGGTACGCGAGTCCGACTCGCTCTTGACCGGTTTATTCTAAAGTAGGGCATTGGTATTTTAATCTCCCGGTGTTTTTACTCCGCAATACGCTGCTCTAAGCTACAGCTCTTTCTACAAATGCATGTCTCTCATATTAAAACCAACTTCTCTTTCCAGCATGATGGACTCAGGCGGGGCCATCGACTCCCCCCCAACCTACCATCGGAGCTACGAGCAATACGTCCAAGGGGGCGTAGAAAACAGCACCGATTCGGCTCAGGAACAGACCAGCCCAGAACTGGTCGTCTGGTCGACCCTACCCTACGGTCTCGACTACAGAACACAGTATGACTACAGGAGCCCTTATGAAACTAGAGACTACTCCCCTCAGCAGTACGTCAGAGCACCGTTTACGACGAAGATGGGGCAGTCAAAGGCCTTGAAGGAAGCGAGGATAAGGAGGCCTATGAATGCTTTCATGGTGTGGGCGAAGGTCGAGAGGAAGAAACTGGCTGATGAGAACCCGGACCTGCATAATGCTGATTTGAGTAAAATGCTAGGTGAGTGTTTATTTTATTTTTATTGAAGGGGATTGGTTTCAGAGGACTTCGGGCTTGTCTTTTAAGCTCCAGGGTAACACAGATATTATTTCCACTAAGTTTTGGTAACCACCCGAGTTAACCAAAGTCTCAACCACTTCGTTATCCTCATTAAGTGGGAATGAAGGTGTAATGTTAAACTTGCAAAAAATTATTCAGAGATTTATTTTATAAATACATATATAAATATTTGGAGTAAATTTACAGAAATCCATTTAGTGTCACAGTAAGGTTCTAAATAAGAGAACATCCAAGACTCGGGAACAAATACGCGTGGTCATCCATGACACAAAAGTTGTCCTCGCCGAAATTTAAACCCAGCTTCACAGGCAGGGTATTATTTTGATTTTTGGTTCATTATAATCTCTTTTACTGCATAATCTAGTTTTATCTATTTTTCCGATACCCAAAGGTTGAGACCGCCAGTTGTCTACCACTACCTACATGTTATTATATTGTTTCTCTTTGTAACTGATTAGTTTTTAACTAACCAGAACTCCTAAAGAGACTCCTGTCAAATATGTGACAAGTGTCGAGCATGCGAGGTACCTATTACATACAGCAAACACTGTTTAACTTGCTATCGGTACGAAAAAAGAACAGTATAATTTCAAGATCCCGCTGTCATTACATGACATGTTGTTGTGAGCGTGACATCAACTCTGTTGGCACTACCTATATCTCACTCTAACAACTAGCTATTTACCAACCAGGCTAAACTAGTGGGCAAATTATACATTTCATGTATTACGTTAATTGTTTTGAAAAGTTTTATCAATACTAAATGTGCCAATCTCCTCGCCAGGTGCATCGTCACATGTCTATTAACTACCTATTTACACATATTAAGGCACGTTTGGTTGATGCAACTATTAACTTCCATATACGGTGATAATTAAACTATTAACATAAGTATACTTAGTTATAGCTAGGTAGTTACTTGTACGTACTTACCTACTAATAATTTACTTTCAAAACAAAGTTTTAACCGACTTCAATTCAGTACTCCGCCAAGCCACATTAACATTTCCACATTTTTTTCCAATTTACCACATGAACTGATTTTCGAGAACAAAAGCGTTGATTTTTAGACCAATAAACCAAATCGCTGTATGTGGGCCGATAATATTTGAGGAGTTCCGTCGATTCCTCAAGGATCTCAGAATTACCTTTGGCACTTCATTGTTTGCTATTTCAACGGAATAATATCAGAATCTGTGACGTACTTATATAGTTTGAAGTATTGAGAAGTTCCACAAGCCATCTGTGGTCTTCATCATCACTTCCACTTCACCAAATTTATGATTTCCGGGTGTAAATACACGAGTTATAATAGAAAATACCGAAATTACTACACGCGTGCCTAATATATTTGAGGAGTTCCCTCAATTCCTCATGGTTCCCATCATCCAACTGGGGTTTTGGAAACAATGGGACCAATCTGGAAGCATATACTTTCAGTTAAAAAAAGAATTGTACGAATCGGTTCATAAATGACGGAGTAAACATTAAAAAAAAATAAAAATAAAAATAAAAAAAAAACATCCGAATTGAGAACCTCCTACTTTTTTTGAAGTCGGTTAAAAAGACAATTGACAATAAATATCTCTGGATTCGAAAAAGATAAAACCATTTTTACAAAACATATTTACATAATTAGAAAAAGAACATTATTAGTTTAGAATAGTTCATGGTCAATTAAGCCAATTATTAGTATGATTTATGAATGAAACATCCTCAATTTAAGGGTTGTACGAGGCGAAGGCATTGTTTGTTTATATTCTGAGATAAATTATAGACTATTTTTGAACAACGTATCTACAATACCTAATACTCACAAACATAAGCTCACACAGTACCTATTCTAACTACATACCGAGCACATGGTTTTTTTAGATTGTCACTTTTAGCGGAGCGGTAGTAGGTACCTAGTTTGTTAGTCCGTTGCGAGACTTTACAAAATAAGTAGAAAATTAGTCAAAAATGTATTGTTTCACTTAAATATATTTCACAATTTATAATACTTTGTGAGATATCATCATCATCATCATATCAGCCGAAAGACGTCCACTGCTGGATATAGTCCTCCTCCAAAGAGTGCCACAATGACCGGCCATGCGCGAGAGATATACCTGGTCAAAATTTTTGAACACCTTAAAAAATGTAAACTCTAATTTAATATTGTCTTCGATATTTACCAACTAAAATACTCATTCTAACCAACTAAAAAAAAAACAAAACAAGGATTCAACAAAAAAAGGCCCTAATACCATGCATGAGTCGGCGTAAAATGGCAATCTTTTAAATATATTTGTAATTCAAATCAAGTGAACACCGGTTACATTTGAATGTTAAATGTAAACCTTTTTGTGTACATTTATAATTTTATGAATCTTGATTTTTTTTTTTAATTTGGTGACGGTAAACAATCATTGGGCCTGACAGCGTACCCTATGGACGCTTGCGGCTACAAAGGAGTGTAAGATGGCACTGCAGGTCAATTCTCGTACACGCAATAATTAAATCGAATGGCAAACATACTATATATATATTCTCTTTCTTGCTCAACAAAAATTACGATAAACTTAGTCTCAGTCTTCGCCAAACTGCATAACAGTTTGTTGGCGAATTACATAACAGTTTGTTGGCGAATTGCATAACAGTTTGTTGGCGAATTGCATAACAGTTTGTTGGCGAATTGCATAACAGTTTGTTGGCGAATTGCATAACAGTTTGTTGGCGAATTGCATAACATTTTGTTGGCGAATATTAAGGGTGCACGTATGTATTTGATACGTATACTACTAGGTTGAGCATGTATTTATTCAAACACAAATGTGTAGTCGTGAGGAACCCTAAAAACTGTTAATTAAAAGTGTTTAAAAGTAAAACTTTACCATTGCACTGTTATCCTTATTTGGGGAGGCGCCCCGAGTCGCATTCTGAAGCTACAAATAGCACTAACAACTTCATTAAAAACTTACGTATAAGTGTAGGTGCCACTTTTAAAATATGTAACCCTAGTAAAGTTAGAGTATATAGGTACAACATAAACCTTACGCCATGGGAATAAGCTTTATAAAACGTAACAGAAGTTTCTTTGCAAGTGACAGTGCGACGAAGTTATCGTAGTAAACGCGCAACTGGAGTGCAATTCGACTTATTTTAACGCCTGTTAGAGATATGGAAATAATACGCCTACTTTTTAAAAGAGTGTCACCAGCCAACTCCAAAATGTTGCTGTAGGTAGCAAGTGCGTTATTAAACTTTGCAACGCTCGCGCTCTGCCAAAGAGAAAAGTTATCAACCACACGCCAAGTCAATAAGATATTTAGTGCGGAGTTAAAACTTATGTCAATACAAGAAGGTTGCTATTGCCCTAAGCATGACGCATGTATAAATGAAATGAAATGAATGTATCAGTCGTTGGCGATGAACCTGCCGGTGATATTGACGTCGAAAAAATAAATTTAAAAAGTTGCAAATATGTAAGGAGAATATTATGTGGAAAACTTCGTGTTAAGCCGGATTCTCTTATCTGACGTGATGCTCTCTGATGCGCTCTGGCGCCTGATACAAAACGAGCAGTCACGTCAGAGCGTGTCAGATGAGTGTGAATCTCATCATCATCATTAATTTAAGAGTTAGACTCTTGTCGGTGTAGCTCCCTCCATCTGACTCTATATAGGGCCGCCTCCTTGACCCCTTTATACGACGTGGCTGCTACTTTTTATTTTATTTGTTTCTTGTAACTTATCCTTGGTCTTCCCATTCTTGAGTGTGAATTTAACCGTACTAAAATGTATGAATTCGAAATTGTTAATTAGTTAGATAAGTAGGTATGAATTCAGCCACACCGAACGAAAGAAAGAGCAGCTCTGTAAAACTTTAGGTACAACGTTTCTTCAAGGATCGCCAGGACGCTCGCCTCTTCATACAAACGTAGTTTTATTTTCATTTTAAACCAGCATACTGGAATAACATGATACTTTTCATACACTATACCTATTTTAATTTATAGCAACAGAAACTTAGTTTCTGACCTAGATATGGCGAATCCCATTGTGTATACAAAGTATCATGTTATTCTAGCATGTCGTTTTAAAATGAGAACCAAACTACGTTTATATTAAAGCCCCTGCTAGACGGTCGCCAACACGCCCCTCCAACCAGGCGACCTTGGTCCGCACCGACCGTGAAGACAGTTGTTTGGAGCTAAATTTCATATTACAGCGGTCAGTGCCGACCAAGGTTGCTCGGTCAGAGTGGCGTGTTGGCGACCGTCTAGCACGGGCTTTAGAGTCAAGCGTCCTTGCGACCCTTAAGACAACTCGACAAGGCGTTAAGAGGCTGACAAGACCTAATTTTTTGAAATTGATATTATTTAAGCAGTTTTTTAAGAAAAGCTACTGGTTCTAGCACATCAAAAAAAATAAGTTAATATTCATCATATTTCCAAGACCGTAGACGGACTCGAAACATAATTGGACGAAATCGGCTCGATAGAAAATAATTGCAACGATTGGTCTTAAAATCATCTTAAACGGTAAAGTCCTTATTTTTTTGACGTAGGTATGGTTCTGCACTTAAAAACATGAAGTCCACATATTCATACCTAAACCGCTAACGAGCCATATTTCACAAATAATCCACACTTTTTTTATTTTAATATTTATTCATTATTTTCTTCTAAAACCTGGCCGCCCAAGTAACACTCGCTCTCGTTTCCGATACAAATAGACAGTGTGCGCGTTTTTGGTGTTGACAGCGCCTTAATGTGTGTTCATTGCCTTGATCAAACTTTAAACCTGTCATACCAAGTTACCGCGACGTAAATATGGCCAAACTAGTCAAAGCTTCGGTTGACACGCGTCGACCATGATACGCGTATGACAGCGGACATTATGTTTTATTGTTATAATTACAACTTTCTCCGATAAGGCGTGTGCCCGTGCTTAGTGTAACCGTACTGGTGCGCACGAAAGTGAACCTTCGTCGTCTAATTAAAAAGTCCGCTAGATATAATTTGAAGTCAAGAATTGGAAATAAAATATGCAGTGTAGTTGTATGAAACCTGGCAATCTTGTCCTGGTAAAGGTCGCGGGAGTCTGCTGGATGATCATTGTGGCACTCTTCGGGGGAGACCTATGTCCAGCAGTGGACGTCTTTCAGCTGATATTATGATGAGGATGAGGATGATGATGATGATACTGATGATAATGATGATGACTCGTGTGATGTTATTATCGTGCCACCCAAATTAAACCCACACTCGTGTTTAATGCCCTTCATTATGTACAGTCACATTAACTACTATGATGCGGTCAGGTCGAATTTTAATGTTTCTAGACTCTAGGGTGTCTTCGACCGTTCAGACGTTTTCTCAAAACTGGGTCATCCCAGCTGACGGCATCACAAAGAAGAGTTGTATTTTTCTGACTAATTTTTACATATATTTTGACGTCATGCATACACTCGCTGTTTGACCTACCTTACCGTATCCAGACGTCAGAAGGATCCCTAGACGCATAAGCTGTGTCATCTACGACAGCAGTAAGCGTCAATAAAACCGATTGCATTTGTTATTTGTGTCCAACGTCAATTCTGCTTTTATTATACAAAACAGCATAGCGTATGTAGAAGACTATAGTGCCTACGTCATTTGGGATTGGAGGGTAAATGTGGGATTATTTGCATTATGAGTATCACTCGAGCTTTGTGGTTAAATTGTGACGCGGGGATTGCCTGAGGTAATTATACAGACAAAGAAAATGATATTTCAATATTTAAAATTCCCAACTAGATCATGTGAGAAATCTAGACAACACAGTCTCAGGACTTATTTAACACCTGCTTCGCTGACACACATACTAAAGTGCTGGATATGTTACTGTATTTAGAAATTTGCCATACCAACTGACAATAGAAAAATCTATCCATCTTAAATTTGGTAGTCCTATAAAGCTTCACAAATTAAAAAGCCATTACCGAATAGTGTACCTAATGTATTGCATCTCGTTTTCTAGTGCAAAGAAGTCATAAACATATTCTTACACGAGGCGTGGTTTACAAAAATCGAGGCATCCCCTTAAGTCCAAGTATGTCCTGAGTAGCAGTATTTGCGTTTCCATTTTCTATCGGGTAAACTTTATGAAGTTCTAAGTTAGCATAACTCCTTAATGATTTACTACTTAGAAAAGTTGACAAGCCCCCGACATTTTCATTTTAAAGTTCAATATCTCAAAATCTGCTGAATAGGTTTTGTTGAAACGTACGCATTAGAATCGGTCAATTTGTTTAGGTGCTACGATGCTACAGACAGACATACAAACTCACAGACACGTCAAACTTATAACACCCCTTTTTTACGTCGGGGGTTAAAAGTAGCTTTGCAAATACCACAAGTAGTTTGGCATACTTACATCACCTATTTAGAGTGTGGTGCACTGAGAGAGTTCTATAACCAATACGGATGACTCACTCGGCCGTAGCTAGTTTATATTATCCTAATCTTATTATTAATTAATGTAGTAAGTACGTGTAGCTTTCGTCCGCGACTCTACTAAGGTCGGATATGGCAAGTCATTACGGTCCGCGTGGGTGGTTGATGCTATCTATCTTAATGAAATAAAAGTACTATAAAAAATGCTAGGCATGGCTCTTGGCCGGCTGCCTGGTTAAGCTGAGATTATTACTGTAAAACAATAACATAGCCACTGCTTAAAATTAAGAATATGAACACAACATATGTGTGTAAATATCATTAAAAGACAAACTTTTGTTAGTGTTAGAGTTACTAACAGAGTTTGTCACAAGGTTAAATTCAAGTAAGTAGTAGACAAAACCTGTTAGTGAAGAGCAGACTAGTGTTCCTGTTAAAATTGCGTTAAAAATTAATGGAATGCTTTTAAATTCGATCCCATTTTGTTATGGCAGCACATAGGTTTAAACGTGACAGAGATGGCAAGGAATTGGAATAAAAGGGTCAATCAACTTTTTCTTGTTGTTATTCTGTCCCGGTAAGCCAAGAGACAACAGTGACAGACTTTCTTAGAAAAAATACTATAAACTGGACTCCTATCATGCTAAGGAGATGCACCACCATGGAATGGGTTTACCAATATAACAAAAACACGTTTTTAGTGGATTTAAACTGCATAAAATAATAGTTTTAAAGAGTGACCCAGGAGACGTAACCATGGCAACGAGCAACAAGAAATAGTTGCTTGACCCAAAATCATAAATGGTAATATGCACAGCACAGTAGGTGCGTGAATTATATCCTCTCTCGGTCACACGGATGATCCAAAATAACCATATAAGCTGAAGGACATTTTTCATTTAAAAAACTGAATTGACAAA
This sequence comes from Epinotia brunnichana, assembly GCA_963854355.1. Taxonomy (NCBI): domain Eukaryota; kingdom Metazoa; phylum Arthropoda; class Insecta; order Lepidoptera; family Tortricidae; genus Epinotia; species Epinotia brunnichana. The sequence continues at coordinate 11,365,191 of OY977956.1, forward strand.
AAAATCTATTTAAAGAGTAGAGGAGAACAGCCGGACATATGAATGCATTTTTGCCCGAGCTGAAACGGAGTACTTCGTTCGCTTCGCTCGCTCGTTCAAAAAAACTTAAAAATAGCAAAAATACGTTGCAGTGTGATTTTATTTCTTGGTAACTTAAGAACAGTTTATTTTTGCTGTTGCGCTGTCAACTCGCGTATTACTTGAAATTATACATGCTTTGTTTTTATAGGATTCAATACTATTTTATGTCCCGTCAACTTTTCGACTATGTACGAAAGAACTATGACTATGACTGAGTCACTAATACATCGGTTATCTGTTTGTTTGTATGACGTTTTGTTTTGTTGTTTTTGCCTTACAAATGACGTGTGCGGGGATAATTCTTTAGGTAGGTTAGTTTATGAATGAGCTTTTGTTTCCTTGACCGTTTTGACGTAAATTCCTGTCTCTTCGATTTATCCTTGTATGCTTCTGGTATTTTAAGACGGTTGTACTCGTAGTGGCTTGCGTACAGTTCGGAGTCAGATTTGTTCTAAGTTCTCCCTTTCCTTGCATCATCTGGTCATCCGCATTGACGAGCCATTTACGAGTATTCAAGTTTGTCCACTAAGCCACGTACCCTCAATAACATACTCTGACCTTGAGCCATCCTTCTTACATTAATTGGCTAAATTGCATACCTTTTAAGGCGGCACCACACTCTATAATGACATCCTTGTGGCGCGAGCTGTGGCGTACATACGCAGTGTTTAATTATTGGTGGGGATGAGTAACTAGTGTCGTGAGTATACGCAAGACAGCAAGGTTACATATGTCCATGGACACCCTTTTGGCACAGATAATTTAAATTAAAGTCAACATTTTAATAAATTGTTTGCTTTTCGTTACATTGGAGCATTTGCTTTCCTATACGAGCTATGGGAGCTGCATGATACTTGAAGCACCATTTTTCCGGATCACTGCACTTTAAAATTTATGGCAATTGTGGCGCATAAAGCTGTAGGAAGGAGCAAATATAACACAAAGACTTTGATTTAGATACAATGTTTGACACCTTTATTTCAGTAATTGATCCCCTGCTTCTTCTTCTTCTGCGTGTCGAGGTTCCTTAAATAAGAGATACCCATGGGCAGCGGTGTGGACAGCTCTGGCAGTCGCGACTCTCAAGGTCGTGTTTCCGAGCAAGAGTGTGGGCATGTGGGGCATACCATCAGGTGCGCCATAGTTTGCGGTGCTGTATCGCCAACACACAGGGTTGATTGGCCACGATGCAGTCTCCATCTGGCCATGTCTTCCTTGCAGCGGCCAACTTGCGATCTGAGCCTATTTAGCGCCATTCAGATGGGCCATGGCTCCTTGCTTGTCATCTTGATTGTTATGATTATGAATTAAGATTAAAGGTAGTCTACTATTAGGACAGTCGTCGAGTACTGGACCATTTGCCTTACATATTCCCATTAGGGCGCAGGTCAGGCACTAGAAATATCATCAATAGATTAAAGGAGATAACAACCAAGTGGAGAATGAGTTGTAAATTTAAATAAACTGCACTCAAATCGGTTCATCCGTTTGGGTGTTACGATGCCACAGACAGACATACAGATACTCATTTTAGACTTAATAAAACTCCTTGTTTTGGTCAGGGTTAAAAATGTATTCAGTCCGGGGTATAGATGAAAAATCAAATGCTTTTCACGCACTGTTGAGCCTTATAAAATATTCCATTTTACGCTATAATTATAGGCAACTGTCCTCATGCCATAAATCACAACATAAACTGTAACATATTACAAAAACAATATGTCTCGACGTATGCAAGTGGAATTACTATATAAAGACATAATTTAAATCGATGTCGGCCGTATTAAGAAAACATTATTTATTGCTCTCGGAGACGCATCGAGAAATTACGTGTAATAACATTATTGTTTGTAATTGTGTCATTTATTATATTCAGGGTTCTGTGTTCTCGAAACAAAGAAAATTTTCTAAGATTCGTCTTGATATTTCTGCCTGCCGCCGTAGTTTTTATTATTATTAGTAAACATTCTAAAATAAAAACCCTAAATTCTACATGGTCTTAGCTACATTAATATAGTCTTTCTATTTACATGACGCAAGTAGCCAATTTGTAGTTTTTAATGGAAACTTGGGGAATAGTGCCCATTGCCAGTTCATATTTAAGAAAATTAGGTTTCGTCTGATGACAAAAAAAGATAACCTAGTCGCACACCCAGCAAAAAATCGGCACGGCATGCAGTTTTCTGTTACATTCAATACGTTTTGACCCAGATGAAGAGTAAGTATTTTTTGATACAGGCTTAGCTTTTATGCTGTGTGTACTTATTTTTGCACACTCATCCTCATCTATATACATACTCGTTGAGAGATTTCCAATGATTCCAATCATGACGGGTTTACCTTTTGTAGTTAAGGAGTTTCTATGACCACATTCTGTATCCTTCTTCAGATGCACTCGGTGATCCCATTAAATTGTGTATCACCGAATTTACATAATTACCTATGCCAACTTTCAGCTCAAGTGGCTGAAAAATGGTTAAAGTACTATTTTTAATGAAAACTTACATACGCACAGAACCAGGTAAATAGAATCTTGTAAGGGTGTCCCAAAAAGAACGCAAGAAACAAGCATAAAAAGTTAAAAAAAACTGTACCCTGACTACGGAAATCTAACTAAAAAAACTGTGTTTTTTTCATACAAAAGATATTACCCTATATCATCCGGACCATAATATCGAATCAATTGAAACCTCATTCATCAAAATCGGTTTAGTATCTTTAACAATACGGTAGATACAAACATACAGACTGCTAAAATCATATCCCTTCCTTTCGACTCAGCCGTAGTCGGGCAAAAATTGGACCCAACTACTTTAGGTCGACAGTCGTTGTAACTATTAAGTAACTACTCCATTGACTTTTATTCCACTGAACCCTTCTCGTGTTATTTTAACTCACTTTTAAATAATAATGATTTATACGTTCTAAAAACGGAACGTTTAAATAATTAAATCAATTAACTTATTAATATAATTCTTCCTTCCCCGTCATACGTTTAAGTTCATTCACAAAGAGGATGTTTACTTGTTTTTGCCAATTTAAGTAATTTTTTATATACCCCGTGACTCAAAACTTGATGACACATGTGACATAACATAATAAGCTGATTCACATATATTAATTTTAAACCACTATTAAATAATTTCCTTCCTTATTCAACATGTGTGATAATTTTATGGTGTTTTCCTGAAATACTGTTCCATACTGGACAAAGGAATGTGTATTTATACAGGTTTAAAACAAACAGTAGGTTTTTGGTTCCGAGCTAGCGATCCGTACTGTACTGAACTTCGGTTAAGTTACACCACAAACATGAAATGTATTTCCATACCATCGCCACTTCTACAACGTGTTTTTGACAATTTACGAGTCGGTTAATTGCAAGGGGGTATAGATCTACGATATATATATATATATATATATATATATATATATGATATGATATGGGGGGATATATGGATCTGTATGGTCTAAAATAAATGATTTTTATTTTTATTATTTACACCTACTTTAGATCAAATGAAGTTAATTTATCTAAGACAATAGTATCTTAACTCTTACTGTTATCAAGATATTTAATGTTTAATTTAATCAGTTTTGCAGATTTAAGCAGTATAACTGCGACGTCATAACAGCTTTTTAAATGTTGTAAGGTTCCTATAACACTACACGAAGGTTTACAAAGTGAGTTCGTTCGATATTAGGTACATAATTTTTATACACATATAGTTCTTATTTCATGTGTTTCAAGACCCTTGTACAACAAGACAACTGTTAATGCTACATTAAATTATTAAGTATGTAAAATAATCGAAAAAAAAAAACATTTTTTTCAAGAAATAATTATGCTAATTTGCTTCTGTTACTGTAGGTATTCTGCAATATGCCGAAGTTAACAGAAATTCCCGGGAACGGGAACACCGTGTATATTAATATTACTAGCTGCCCGCGCGGCTTCGCCCACGTATTGCAAAGAACGCAGGCAAACCCGCGGGATAAAATGTAGCCTATGGCATTCCGGAAAGTCCATCCTAAACACAGGGGACAGAGTTTTTGAAATCGGTCCAGTGGTTCAAGAGATTACCCATTACATACAATCTTACAAAAACATTTCCTCTTTATAATATTAGTTTAGTTAGATACACAGTTCACCATAAAGGACATAATTTACTTTAAAAACAAAGTTTAAACTGACTTCAATTCAGTACTTCGCCAAGCCACATGGGTAAGTACATGAAAATCTCCCCATTTCCTTTCCAATTCAACACATTTTTTTTATTTTATTTATTTATAATATATTCAAATACTGCTTTCCGAGAGCAAATGCGTTGATTTTTACAATCTATGCTCGGATTCATATTAAGAGCCCCCCGAGGACCCCCCCCCCCCCCCCCTATCTATCGATTTTGTACCAAATCGGACCGCATTTAAAGAATTACATGATGGCGGCCCTTTTTTTTTAATCCAAGCTCGAATTTCAATCTCAGATATCAATTTGGAACACAATATAAGTGACATTATAAAAAAGAAAACACCTAAACCTTACCGATATTTAAAGTTGGTTTTATAAAGTCAAACTTGACACCCCTTCAGAATAGTTAGCGCAAACTCAATTATTTGGCGCTAAATTTCCTCGTCTCCCGCTTCCCCGCGTACCCCCCATCGTTGACCCGCGTGGCCCTGAGCTTGCAGACTGTATACGTAGTTAGACTGTGCTTCTGACGAGTTGAGAGCTTCTAATGAAAACTTGCAATTAATAGTAAACCTAACATATCATCTTACACAAAAAGGTTGTATCTTGGTATTCTATTCCCGTAACTTGCTACCATTCCCTTATGCACAATATGCTAGCTACTGTTTAGGCGTTATCTCACAAGCCATTTTGGGAGACCCGTTTTAACATACCGTATAAGGCCCGAGCTGAAATTAACTTAATCATGATAAAGAGCATTTGAGTCGTCACTCGGCGGCGAGAGTTTTAGTTAAGCGCCAGTATCTGGAACCCATTTCGGAACACGTTTTTGACGTTTCTTTTTTTTTATTGATATGCGACTCCGTCTTTGTACTCTAGGGCATGGCATTTTGGTATTAAATTAATATCAGTTAAATTAAATTAAAAAATTAAAAGGAAGGCCATGGGCACAGATCAAAGAATACAAGTGCCATATGATTCCCCTGCTTCAGTTCATTAATCTTCTTGTCATTTGGGAATCCTCTCGTGGCTTACCATTTTGTTGATGTAAAAATTGCAACTTCTATATAGGTGTTAGTTAAAAGCGCAGATCATAAAGTCATTACCGCTCGCGCCTTACATAAGTAGATATTCTATACTCTATGGTTGAAAGAGGTGCTCTAAAGCTAAAGGTTATAGTATGATTATATGATAGCTAACTTATGAATGGTTTGATTAATGCGCTGTTGATACGATACAATTATTGTTAATGTAGGCGTTATTTTTAGCTAAAAGTAAAAACTTGCAGATTCACAAAAATAGCCGTGCGATTTTTACAGCACTAACATAACTTTTTCGTTGCCCAATCTTGTAGAATATTATCACGGTACACAGAAAATTACGAGAACTTTGTATCTTGGAATCTCAGAAACCTTGCCGTGAATAGATGCCTAGCCTCGGTTTCCGTACCAATAGCAGGAATATTCCTCCTCAGAACACAAAAACGCTTCCAAGAACTCATACAAACACACCGACACACGAATTATAATTCCAGGCACGTTACCTTTAATAATACAATTAATTCCGTTGGTCGTATCAGATATCAACAAACACAACATTAACTTTACAGTCATGATCGACTCAACGACTTAGGCGTTAGAGTAAAAAATCCAATGATTACTGACGCGCGTAAGTTGGCGTGTCTATAAAAGAAAATCTATATAGGTTGGGAGCGACATGGGAGGTATTCCCTGAGGAAAATTTGATATCTGCGTTGTTAACTTCCTGTGATTAGAAGGTCATTTATTGAGGGATCAGAATAGTGTATAAGTATATAACATTAAAGATAAAGTAGTGATCAATTGGTATTCAAAAATAACAAATGAACGACAAACAATTTGCGTGTTTAGATCTATAATTCCGAAATTATTGCGATTTCTACAGCTCCGTTTAGATAACGTTTGAAAATCATCTACCTACTGGCAAATGACGCGTACTGACGGTGGTCTGAATCGTTACGCAGCGCAGGTAGACTGTAGGTAGAGCTGAAGCACGATTTTTTGTTGAGTTCATATGTCTTTAAAATATGCCCCAATTGTCACTGCTGGGCACAAGCCTTGGCCCCAACGAGAGTTGACTCTGTTAAAAACTTAACATTTACAATGGAGTTTCTTCACAGATATTTCCTATAATTGTTTATAAAAATTCTGTGTCAAAAAGTCAAAATCAAGGTTAGTGGTTAATGCTTAGAAATATCAGGCGCCTGCACTGGGAGACGACACTGCACAGGATTTCCTATTATTCAGGTCATGTTTTCAATGTTGTGCTATCTGCGAGGGAATACTCGTACCGCAACAGTATGATTAAGCACGCGTGGATATCGGGCTTGGCTGCGTTTCCCTGACCACCGTTGAATCATTGGTATAAACAATATTGCTATTTTAACAGGGCGACAGGGTTTTGAATGTATTTGTATGTACAACTATCTTAAGACATTTTTGAAATGGCTAATGTCAGAGTGACAGTTCAAACGCACAACGGGATCATTTGTGCAACTGCTCCTAATTTGCACCTATTTTAGCTTAATTAACAAACTAATTGCTAACATATCCGTTGTCGGTCTGTTTTATAAACAAATAGCTGCGTATATTACAAAGAACGCAGCTAAACCCGCGGGATAAAATATAGCCTATATCCAACCAGAAAATATAGCCTATATCCAACCAGAAAATCCATTCTAAGTACTCGTATACATACACAGGTGCAATTATATTAGACATCGGATAAGTGGTGTCCGAGATGACCCCCTACATACAAACTCACAGACTTACAAAGCTACAATATCACAGATTTTTCCTGTTTATTATATTAGTAAAGACACAAGACGGCATAAAATATAGCCCATGCCATGATAAGTTGTTCCGGAGATTATCCCCTACATACAAACTCACAGTATTTTCCTCTTTTTAAGCTCTTTTTGCAAGTTAAATTTGACCCACTTTCCGGTTTCCTATTGAGCTGAAATTTCGCATGCATATGTATATCGCATGACAATGCAATATTATGATGACGTGACATATTATGATGATACTGGAGCTGGAAGGTGGCCATAGGAACTCCGCAATAAAACAACACAACCCCATCGAGTTTGGGCTCGTTAGAATCTACTTAATGAGTAGTTGATGACGGTATACAGAAAAGTACAGTCGGCAATAAAAGCTTGTACCAAAAATGAAATTTTTGACACAAACTTATTAGTGTAGATAATCGACACATATACGCATAATATAATGTAATAATACCTATTGACTGAAATTATGTAACACAGAAGCCTTGACCAATTTATGATGGCAACTATCTGATCATAAATTAAGCAAGGTATAATGTTAAACAAAAGGGACCGAAGTTGGTCGAATAGGTTGGTTGCTAGGCCACAGGATGTTCATAATCAATCTGCCTCAAATATCGTAGTATCACGTCACCGTTCAATATGCAAAGGGTGATCAATTAAAACCGCCATTAAACCTGCTATGCTATTCACAATCTCAATTCACCTCACAACCCACCTCCAGTATATCTAGACCCGTACCGTATCAACTGCGCGTGATCGGACACCATGCTTGTTCTGGTTGGCCTCAGACGGGTGGTCGGTAAGCTTGGTGAATACCAAACCAGGTGCTTAGTACCGACACTAGGCCCACGCGTACACCTCGTTAATTATGGATATCGACAGCCACTTAGCTGCCTATAGGTTTGGCGATTAGTGTGTAGTGTACACTAGAAATTACAGAGTGACGTAGATCAGAGAGCATATTTAGCCTCCGTTCTCTTTTCGGTATGGTCTATAAGGTCATCGTCATCAATTTCCATGTCAACAATGAGAACCTTGTTCCAACGTTAGTTTTGACAAAACAATATATTTCTGAGACAAGATTTAATGTAATTGGTTGTACTTTTTTTAATTAAGTCATCTCTATTTTGCGTTGTCACCGATCTTGTGTAAGTATCCCAAATTTCAGTTTAATCGAATATCGGCAAGTGGTTGAAAAAAGGGTTGCTAATGTTAAAGGACAACTTTCACAGTTACCTTAGAATAGTAACGCATAGAAGGATAGTTTCATACGGCCGACGCGCCAAGCGTGAGGCATAAAATGGATTCATGTAGTTGTGATCAACTCGTATTCACACGCGCCAATACGCACACAAACGCACCAATTTTGTTCCACCGATCGGCGTAGTGGGCCATTTATGGCCGAGTTTTAGTGGCCTCACCGTTGCGCGTGAACTGCGTTTCTAGACGTTATTATTCTAAGACAGTTACATACTTACAGACGAACAGTGCAAGTTAAATAGAAGCTTGTAACAATCACAGAGAGGTTACGCCTGCCCAAGTCGAGTTTCGAATTCTAAAAGAATTAACGAAGGTTCCAAATTCTAAATCGATAAAACTCAACCCGGGACTTACGAGGCTAGAGAGTACCGTCGAATCAAATACGTCATCGACAAGGATTCGAAATAAATTCGAAATTTAAAACGTCGGTTGCGCACGCGCGCTGAGTCACACGCAATAGGGTCACGAGTCACGACACGGGTACGCCATAGCCGCTATGCAGTCTTCTGAACCTAGTTGAAAACTTATGTAAGTGTACGCCGATCGGATGGTCTTGATGATTATCGAAGGTTAGTTCATAATTGGGTCATAATTTCGTTACATCGAATGGAAATAATACCTAAGTACAGACCTAAATAGATACAAATTTGATTTCTTATTACTATAAAAATAACAATGAAAATTTTAACGATCAAAATAAAATAATGGAACGTATCAGGACATGCCTACTTGACCTCTTGGTCACCATTTTACTTGTTAAAAGTCCAATTACCTAATTGACACTACAGTACCTGGGAGAAAGAGCTTTCCTTGTAAAGCTTCCACACACCGGTCGCGGGCGCGGGTCGGGCGCGGGCAAGTTGTAAAACATTGAAACTACACTTCAAACACACATCGAACGAGGGCCCGCCGCGGGCCCGCGGACCCGCGTTCGATGTGTGTTTGAAGTGTAGTTTCAATGTTTTACAACTTACGCGGGCCCGCGCCCGCGACCGGTGTGTGGAGGCCTTAAGTAAATTGAGACCTCTACCGTAACCTCACGACAAAAATCTAAACCGTTATAAAAATAGGTACACGTGACAGCTCCACAGCCGGTTTTCATAAAGGTGATTGACGTAATAAGTGCAAAAACTTAAACTTGAACTCAGAAACAAACCTGACAACATCGTGTAAACTATTCGTAAAACGCATGTCGTCAATGTTCATATAGTTATCTAAAGAAGGTGACCAGAACAGCAGCCATGACCTTAGGTCAACCACGACGTATAGTATTGCCACGATTGGATTAGGAATGAAGGTAACAGTTTTGCCATATCCTTATGTAAAAATGTACATAAATTGACAGCTATCTCATTCATAAACTCCTTAACTAACCCAATAATTAGAGCACGGACGGGCAATATTTATACTTAGGCTTAATTTTTTTAGTAACCTGTTTACATAAGTCTATTTGTACAGCCGTTACAGTGTATATGATATTTTGAGCGCTATATTCTGTTAAATATTATTGCGTGGTTTACCAACTGGATTAAGTTACGACGCTGCACGATAATATTGCAGTCTCTTTTTAAATACAACGCCTCATGTTCTTGAGTCGGGTATTTTTAATCAGACCTTATTATTAGTAGAATATCAAATGGACTTAACCACATATTTATCTCTGATCATCTGTCCGCCATCTTTCCTGTCATCCAGTATCAAACTTCGTCGGTCGTAGTACACGTGCGCCTACGCCGCACGTAGGCCCGAATACATTCATATTGTAAGTAGGCGACTCCATAGATATGACGGCGACGACAAATTGTTATTGCGAATTAATCGATGAAATAATAGAATGGTTGCATCGATTGACGGCTGTTGGCGCCAGTTCAAGCGGGAATTTGACCCTCTGGGTCTTGGAATTCGAAAAATAGGGGATAGCATGTTTATGGGTAATAAGCACTACACAATGGTTTTGATGACTACTAAATAATGTTTAACGGTTTTAAGCGTGATCGCATCAGACATGAAATGAGGCAATCTGCAGCAGAACCAAGGTAACCGATATAGCTCTCAGAATCGCTAAACTTGTGGCAGTGGGTGACATTGCACGTAGAACCGATGGCCGTTAAGGCGGAAAGGTTCTCGAGTGGCGACCACGTGCCGGAAGGCGCGGCGTGGGTAGACCCCTACAAAGTGGACTGATGACCTGGTAAAGGTCGTGGTAGTCCGCTGGGTGCGGGTGGCGCAGGACCGGTCACTTTGGCACTCTTTGGGGGAGGCCTACGTCCAGCAGTGGACGTCTTCGGCTGATATGATGTTTTTTTCTATGAGCCTATTGTGTGTCCCACTGCTGTGTAAAGCTAGGCCTCTTCCCGTGATCTCCATGCGTCCCTACTAGATGCCTCTTCCGCCCAATTGCTGAGGAATACATCCAGGTCGTCCTGCCATCTCCGTCTAGGTCGGCCCCGTCTGCGTCGCCCGTCATGTGGCACCCACTTGGTAGCTATACTAGCCCACCTATCTGGATGCATGCATGCCCATGATGATTATGATAACAATTTTAAATCTCCCAAAGTATTACAAACCCAATTCCATTGGTGACCCATGATCATAAATTGTGCGTGTTGTAGGTAAATATTTGCCTATTCTCTCTTGATTACGAAAATAAATTATGTAGGTAACCTTTGAAAACCCAAAAGCGCTCCAAAGTTTGGCTCACGAGTACGTTTTCACCAGCATATATATATTGTCCCTTACTCAAATCGCTTGAACATTCATCCATCGTACTTTGATAAGATCGAAAAATTATCATCGAATGTATGCTTTCACAAAATTCGCAAAATGGAAAAACCTATATGCACCCACGAAATTTCCACATACCAAGTGACAATATTCCTTTTTAAATAAAACGAAACTGACATCTGTCAGCGCGGACTGAATACGAAACAACTTTTTAAATTTTTGTTTCTCAAAAAACCATGCTGTGTGGTCTAGAGTGCCAGTATTTTTGAAGAATTAAGATTTTTGTTTTGGCCTCCGTGCAGGATCCGAATGTGTTTTGCATAAATTATGCTTCATGTACGAGTATGTTATTTATTTTAGCATGTGTGTCACTGTCGTCGAACTGTGGATGACCTGTGGTAACTACTTACAGTCAGCAGCAAATGCTACTCAGGATAAAATCTCAAAATACTCTGCATAACCCTTATTCTGTTAACGAAAGTCTTGCGCTGCATGATACTGCTGCTTATTTGCACTTCAATTGCGAAGCCATTTCTGCTGCTGACTCTACAAAGTCGCTTCTGAATACGTCAATCTGAGGAACCAAAAAATGTTTTTTTTTTGTTTTTTTTTAGGAGAACCAACAGCTAGGTATATACCTAAACACAATAATCAATGACAGTAGATGCAAAGTGCCAATTATAGGAACTCACAGGTAGTATAAACCCTATGGAATGACATCAGTGATTTAACTAATGGTGATTTAACTTATTAACCATGGTAACTTTGACAGAATAAAATGTGAATGGGTTTCCGAAAATCTCTCCGATTTATTTGAAAACTGTGTTGAACCTGAGTTTGAAAAAGCTTGCAAGAGGGGGCTCTACAAATCACTTTGTATAGGTCCAGAACCATTAGTGCGACTCTCGCAGGGAACCATAATATCGGCCTTCAAAGCCTACGCCATAACTAAACACCAACACGAGTGGAGGAATGAGGCTGGCTTAAGGCACTCTAAGCTCTTCATAGAAGGAGTGGACTCGGGCTGGACCAAAAAACTCTGGAAATCCAGTAGGAACCAACTCAGAATTATATCTGGGGTGTTCACTCACTTCGGGGTCGTGGATCTCTTGGCCAAGATGGGACTAGCGGATAATTTAGACTGTAGAATGTGTGGCGAGGAGGATGAGACTATGGAACACTTATTGTGTGAATGTCATGCCCTTGCCAGACAAAGAATGAATTACTTTGGTAACGGCTATCCGCATCCAAAGGAATTCAAGGTGCTCCCGCTGAACTGCATCATCCGTTTTGTGGAAATGATGGAGCGAGCTTGGGAGCAGGCATAAAGGAGAGGGCAAATGCACAAAAGATCCCACTGGGTCAAAGTGCATCCGAAAGGGCCCTCACCTAGATAAGATAACAGTTTGAAGTCCTCAATTGAGCTCGGTTGTTCTCTGTCGTGAGAATAGGTTCCTACCTAATAATCAGGCATCGGAGTATTTCTAGCACGATAATACTAAAGTGAGATATGGAGTCAATGAAGATGGTGGTGTATTATTTTATAGTTATTATTTATTTTATGAATTGAATTAATGAGGGTGAGTATGAGTAAAAATTTAATTTTAATGCTTATATACAACGACTCCATAGCTCACTTTAGTCTTAACGTGTTAAAAAAACCCGATGCCTGGTAATAATGCTTAGAGTTAGTGTAGAACATTTCAGAATTGTTGTTCTACGTAGCTAGTTCTTCTATTGTACGAGTAAGTAATAAACAGTTTCCTATAGTCCCCTATAGCATTAATACGCAAGAAGGTAAAATAAACCATTAATATATTGTTTCTGCTCGAATTGCCTGATACAATATGAAAGTGCAAATCTACCCATTATTATTGCCTGCGTAGGCGCAAACAAATCGAGATTATCACCAGCCTGGGACGAGACGAGACTATTATTAAATATCGATTATTGTGACTTTCGCGTATTATCGAGTCCCAACTCGATTGAGTTTTATCGATGAATTGCGACTTTACTCAAATAAAATAAAATAAATAAATAAAATAGCCTTTATTTCCAGCATAACAATTATGAAATTTCACTACGTACAAATCTATACTATTGTTTAGAATTTAAGTTTAGAATTAAAGTTATTTAAGTATTTTACTGGATGCCCATTTTACGGGCAAAGGCCTCCTCCAATCCCTTCCAGGTATCTCTTTCTTTGGCCTTGCGTGTCCATGTAGCGCCTCCGCCTGCCACCTCCACGATGTCGTCGCTCCAGCGCCGCCGCGGGCGGCCGCGCGGACGGGTGTCCTCACGTGGACGCCAGTGGAGTGTCTTCTCACTCTACCGCCCATCAGTTGTTCTCGCTAGGTTTACACTTTACTCAAAGCTTGACACAATTATGTTATTACAAACTAGTTATGTCTAACAAGGCTGGGCTTCATAAATCTGCATTTATATATCTTGTAGATGTAAACTACATTGACAAGACGCTATACCTATTCTGAAAAAAAGTCTTCAACCACATTTTGAGACGGATGGAATCAGTAGAAGTCGATTGTATACGGTGGTTCTTATATTTTATTTAGCATTTATCGTACACATAAATGACCATCCCTTTCTTATATACAAAAGCACCAAAAAGAGACAACGATTATTTATTTGACGGTAGTTGCTTGAAGGTCAGAACTACTACATTCGATAAAATTACCCACCGCGTGTCATCCAACGGTTAACATTAATTTAACACAGCTTAACCTCACACTAACACATGTCTAGCAAACAATAGAAATTACACAGAAGTTAATGCCCTAACTCACGTAGTAACATGAGTCAAACGCGAACCAGACAGCCATACAAGCACAACGACTTATCAATTCAAAGGCAGTGCGACGTCGCGTGCCAAACCGATGCTATTGGCGATGGCATACGATTAATTTATTTATTGAAATCAATACTAATATCTGAAAACAATGGACCCAAATGAAAATGCGCGCTCGGTTATGGCACGTCGGAATGCTAAACGACGCGGCGTCATTACAATACGCCATTTTGCATTTGATTTTGAGGTTATTAGATGCAATCGGAATGCGTGCGGCCATATTTGAATCCGTTCGGCTTTATTCGGTCAACTTCGGCTTCTGTCGCTGCCGATTTGGCGATGTTAGACGTATGTAATGTGTCAGTGTTGCCATAGATTTCGAGGAATATTATTAATTTGATGTAGGTACGGCGAAATGATGAGACATTTTATGCTAATGGATTCGTTATTGGTGGTTTGTGACCAGTATAGGGTTCTGCTTTGCTGTATTTGGGACCGACGTCGATCTATTAACGTTTGATGACTTACTAGAGAACCATAAGCGAGTTAGGGTTTCAATTTCCATACTTACGTACCTAGTCCACGTGTAAGTGCCACCGTAACCACTTCATTGCTGTGGGAAGATGAACTAAGCAAGGTTGACTTTGCCATATCTAGCAGACTTGACCTTCCTGTTTACGTATTAAGATAATGAATGACGTAAAAATTTCGTTTTGAAATAAGTTTTCTGCTGACTGTACCAACTGCATAGATTAATTACTCATCTAGATGATTCTAATGAACTGCATAAACGAAGGTGTATTGTTATTATTGAGTTCCCACATCATCAGACCAGCAAAATAATTGCGTAAATTTATGATCGCGCTTATAGGTTAGGACATATCAATCATAATTTTTAACCGACTTCAAAACAAGGAGCAGGTTATATGTTCCACTGCATGCTTGTTTTTATGTATGTTCACCGATTTTTCCTTCAATTGTGGACCGATTTCCAAAATTATTTTTTTATTCGAAAGAGAATACCTACTCCTGAGGTGGTCCGATAGTCACCAAGTCAGGATCTGATGATGGCAACCCTAAAATTGAATAGGCACGCGTGTAGTAATTTCGGTATTTCTATTATGACTCGTGTATTTACCCTCGGAAATCGCATTTTTGGTGAAATGGAACTGATGATGAAGACCGCAGACGACCGTCAAAGATTCTGAAATGATTGCGTTGAAGTAGCAACTAATGAAGTGTTCATTCCGAGATCCTTGAGGAATCGACGGAACTCCACAAATATTATCAGCCTACAGATAGCGACCTGGGTTTTTTCTGTAATAATCAACGCATTTGCTCTCGGAAAGCAGTAAAGTTCATGTGGCGAATTGGAAAGGAAACGTGGAGATATTCATGTACCTATGTAATGGCTTGGCGCAATACCTACTAAATTGAAATCCGTTTAGATTTAAACTTTGTTTAAGTAAATTATTTGAAGCTGAAAATTTAGGTTGATATGTATGTCCTATAACGCTCGTTCGAAATAACGCAATCACCCCGCGACTCTTTAAATATTATCATTTGTCTCAGGTGTCTGAAACTTCTACCCAATTTAACACACCCACTCCGTAAAATTAGTTTTGACAAACAGACAGAGACTGACAGGGATTGGCAGCAGTGAGTGTTGTTGTGTAACTTTCCGAACGAGCGTTAGGACATATCAGCTTGTTATTCAACTCTATTACTATGAATTAAGGTTGAAAGTGCAAAGTAAGGGGCCAGTAGAACGTTTTAACTTATCTTGTAATATTTATAATGATGAAACATGGTGACCTTATTTTTCTAGATAAATCTAACGCCTATTAAGTACTTTAACCTTAGCACGATTGTAAAACTCATCTCTTACGTCTGTTAAGTCCTTCACGAGGCTTCAGATTAATAAATATGGAAATTTGCATGAATTTAATTTCTAGGCAGCAGGCACTTAAGTCAGTGAGTACAGTCAACGTCGAAAAGACTAAACATATTCCTACTGGACTGCAAACAAGTAGAAGTATACAGGAAAATACACCAAGGGTCCCCAGACGCATTGCGAGAGGCAGTTAGCAACACCAATGCACTCACTAACTTTTTAGAGGAGCTAGGGTTGTGAGAGTACCGGTAACCTCCCTTTTCACGCAAAATATGCACACTGGATTCGACTTGCGGAAAATTCCCAAAACTAACTGACTAATAACTATATAACAGTCAACGTCAAAGATAATATGTATACACTTTTGTACCCTATTCCATTGTAATAAGGCGAAAAATGTATGCACCTTTGACGTGGACTGTACCAATACCAACGCACAATGAGTTGCTGCTTAGTGAACATCAATTTTACATTTCATCACAATAAGAACATAAAACATAGGTACATACAAAAACTCACGTCTGTATTCCCGAAAGGTGTAGGCCCCATGAAATTTAATTTTCGGTGCTACTTCTGGCAATATAAGTATTAATATGTTAGTAAATAATTTACATTAAAAGTCCCAAGGAGCTCGACACAAGTTGGCTCCCCATACAAAGATATCCCCAAAAAAATTGAGAGAAAAGAAGTTTAGAATCAAAAACTTCTTCTGTGTCTATTTGTTTCTAGTATCATTTCTAACAACAGAAACTATTTTTAACCCCCGACGTAAAAAGAGGGGTGTTATAAGTTTGACGTGTCTGTGAATCTGTGTGTCTGTGTGTCTGCCTGTGGCATCGTAGCTCCTAAAAGAATTGACTGATTTTAATGCGGGTCTTTTTTCTGATTGTTAGCTACGTTTCAACAAAATCGGTTCCGTTTTTGAGATATTAGGGTTCCGTAGCCAAATGGCAAAAAACGGAACCCTTATAGATTCGTCATGTCCGTCCGTCTGTCTGTCTGTCCGTCCGTATGTCACAGCCACTTTTTTCCGAAACTATAAGAGCTATACTGTTGAAACTTGGTAAGTAGATGTATTCTGTGAACCGCATTAAGATTTTCACACAAAAATCGAAAAAAAAAACATTAAGTTTTAGGGGTCCCCATACTCAGAACTGAAACTCATGAATTTTTTTTTCATCAAACGTGTGGGGTATTTATGGATAGGTCTTCAAAAATGATATGGAGATTTCTAACATCAATTTTTTCTAAACTGAATAGTTTGCGCGAGAGACACTTCCAAAGTGGTAAAATGTGTGTCCCCCCCCCCCTGTAACTTCTAAAATAAGAGAATGATAAAACTGAAAAAAAAATATGATGTACATTACCATGCAAACTACCAACGAAAATTGGTTTGAACGAGATCTATGAAGTAGTTTTTTTTTAATACGTCATATATCGTAAAAAGCAATTTATGTAACGGAACCCTTCATGTGCGAGTCCGACTCGCACTTGGCCGCTTTTTGAACTTTGAAGTAAAAATATCGGGGGTTTTCCAACTTTTCTAAGTTGTTAATTATCCGAACTAGATACGGTGGATTCTATTGTTTATAAGTACATAGTTTCACATCATCCAGCATAATTAGGGTTCCGTACCAAAAAGGTAAAAAAGGAACCATTATGGTGGTGCGACTCTGTCCGTCCGTCCGTCTGTCACAACGTTAAATATCTCAGGAACTACTTAAACTATCAATTTGAAATTTGGAATAACTTTTAAAATGGTTAAGACACGTGTATGGAAAATGAAAAAAGTAAATATACATTTTTATTTTCTGTTTAAATGACGAATATGAGGGGGGTTAAAAAATCAAAGTCTAGTAAATAGATCAAGTGGGGATTCATATGAAAGGGCTTGAGTTGCACTTTCTAAAACCGTTTTTTTTTCTACAGTGGTTAAGTTTTGATTTATTAAAGAAATGTAGAAAAAAATACCGTTCCCTCCCTTATCTCCAAAGTTTACAAAGCGAAAATTCTGAAGTAATTGCATATGATTAAGAGTAACATAAATCATACAGGAAATATGAAACGATATCTCTATCTAGCTTATTTTTTATTTATTTATCAAAAATAATTTTATATGTAAATTTGCAATTTACTTACTTTTGTATGAAATTTTAAATCTTCAAATTCCTATCAGATTATCGTTAAAGTCCCTTCTTTCAAATAAAAAATAAATAATTGAAATCAGTACGCGTGATAAAAAGCTATCGCTGATAAACCAACATACTAGGTTGTAAGTTGTTAAAGGTTGTTAGTACCAAAATGCAGAAGGCGACGGCAAAGTGCAACGGTAACTTTTACTATGAGCTGTTTAAGATTGTTCAAGAATGAATGGGGTCCTGACATGACGGGTATGGTGTATGAAATTTTGTATGGAGCCCTCGGTGCGCGAGTCAGTCTCGTACTTGACCGGTTTTTTTTAAATGAGAATAAGTTAAACGATTTCGAAAATGTGTTATTTCAGTGATAGGTTGCTAGCTCATCGCAAAGAAACACTTCTACCCTATTCCTATAGTCGACTCTTACAATACCCACGATGGGGCAGCGGGACACAAGTCATAATTGGCTGCATCTAATGTTCACTCCGCACGAAGATGCTGACATGTTCGCTGATCGTTTGACATACTCGTAGGTACTAGTCGTACTTGGCACTTAATTAATTGAATGACATTATAATTATGATTTATGACATTTTTACTTGTGCATGTTTAACATTTTAGGGTTCCGTACTCAAAGAGTAAAACGGGACCCTATTACTAAGACTTCGCTGTCCGTCCGTCCGTCTGTCACCAGGCTGTATCTCAAGAACCGGGATAGCTAGAGAGTTGAAATTTTCACAGATTATGTATTTCTGTTGCCGCTATAACAACAAATACTAAAACCAAAATAAAATATTTTTTTAAGGGGGGCTCCCATACAACAAACGTGATTTTTTTGCCGTTTTTATAGATAATGGTACGGAACCCTTCGTGCGCGAGTCCAACTCGCACTTGGCCGGTTTTCATTTTGTTTATTTTAACGTGTAAGTGATTTGGTGTCTGTAAGCTTGCATTGTATTATTTGTATTATTGTGAATAAATGAAATGAAATAATTATAAAAGTTTAAATGTGGTTTGTTTATATCCTCGATCTTAATACGTCTTATCTAATATTTTACATAGCATCATCATCAGCGCTTCGATCCATACATACATAGGTCATGTCCCAATGTGGGACACAACTTGCCAAAGTGTCATGATTGTTATGGAAAATACAGCCCTCATTTACGTTTGGTTGAAAAAGTGGCATGTGGCCTGTCATATAGTCTTCCATATTGGTCCCATTGTTACCAAAAAATCATTTGCATGATAGGATCCACGAGGGATTGAGGGAACTCCACAATTATATTAGGCAAGCATGAGAGAGGTGCCAACGATATTTTCTTAAATAACTCGTGTATTTACTCCCGGACTGGCTACCCACAACCTTGAGAACACTCAAGGACTCAGTGTACGATATTCCTGTTTTAGGGATGCCACTTGACACAATGCCCCCAAAACTTTGCACGCAGATAAACTACACTGTGGAACTCCTAAGGAGAGAGGACTGGTTGAACAGCCTCATAGATTGGAAACCAGGTAGCCTGACGTGGTACACTGATGGCTCCAAATCCGGATCGGAGGTAGGATGCGGAATATATGGAGAGGCACCCAGGGCAGCGATCAGTCTGAACCTGGGTAAGCACGCTTCTATATTCCAGGCAGAGGTATACGCCATTCTAGAATATTCATCAATCAGGTATCGAGTGAAATGAAAAGGCTGATGAGCTTGCACGAGCGGGGGTGAAGGGGACACACTGCGGACCAGAGCCGTTCTGTGGTATCCCCAAAAGCCCACGCTCACTCTAAAAGCCTATTGTTTCTACAAGACCATTCAAACCTGGAGAGCTATCCCAGGGCTGAAACATTCCAAGGCACTTAGCCCTTTAGCTAAAAGGCGTCTTCTGACGTCTTGGCGCTAAGTAGGAACCGCCTACGCATGCTCATCAGGGTGCTTACTGGGCACTGCCGCCTAAATAAGCACATGCCAACGATAGGACTGTGTGACACAAGGCAGTGCAGATTCTGCTTTGAAGCAGAGAAGACGCCTACACACATCCTAACTGATTGCCCTTGCCTCATGCGTAGTTATAACTCCTTCTTGGGCAAACAAATCATGTGCCCGGAGGAGATCAAATTGCTGCAATTCTTTGAGTTTGCAGGACTTGACCAAGAATTGTAGTAAGTGGCGATCACAATAGATCTGCGATGGTCGCAGTGATACAAGGGCTTTGACAGCTCGGAAGTCACTACCAGAATAATAATAATAATACTCCCGGAAAACACTAATTTGGTGAAGTGGAACTGATGGTGAAGACCATAGATGACTTATGGATCTCTTCAATGATGTAGATACGACAAAGTTACTGTTGTGATTCTGCTGAAGTAGCATAGCAACTAATAAAGTATCTATGTATTTTGAGATCCTTGAGGAATCGAAGGATCTCCTCAAATATTTTCGTCCCACTATAGCGACTTGGCTTATTTTTCTGTGATTAACCCCCGACGCAGATTAACATACCGCATTAGGAATACAATACTGTGTTCCAAAACGCAAGTAGCTGACGTAGCTCACGCAGCCGCCAAACTTAAGTGGGACTGGGCCGGGCACATCTGCCGCATGCCGGAAGACTTGTGGGCTAAAATCACCACCAAGTGGGTCCCACACAACCGAACACGGCGTCGCGGTAGACCTCGTCGGAGATGGCGAGACGAGCTTGAGTTCTTTGACCAAGGCTGGTAGGAGACTGCCCAGGATAGGGATACGTGGAAGGAAAAGAGGGAGGCTTTTGCCCAGCAGTGGGACACATAAGGCTATTAAAAAAAAAAAACCCCGACGCAAAAAGAGGGGTGTTATAAGTTTGACGTGTCTGTGGCATCGTAGCTCCTAAACAAATGGACCGTTTTTAATGCAATTTTTTTTACCTAAAAGCTGATGTGATCGAGACAGTTCTTTGCTACGTTTCAACAAAATCGGTTCAGCCGGTTTTGAGATATTGAACTTTGAAATGAAAATACAACCTTTCTAAGTTGTGAATTATAATCAGCGCATTTACTCTCGGAAAGCAGTTCATGTGGTTAAGTGGAGAGGAAGTGTGGAAATGTTCATGTATGTGACTTAGCGATGTACTGATTTGAAGTCGATTAAAACTTTGTTTTTAGGGTTCCGTACTCAAAAAGAACGGGACCCTATTACTAAGACTTCGCTGTCCGTCCGTCCGTCCGTCTGTCTGTCACCAGGCTGTATCTCAAGAACCGTGATAGCTAGAGAGTTGAAATTTTCACAGATTATGTATTTCTGTTGCCGCTATAACAACAAATACTAAAAACAAAATAAAATAAATATTTTTATTGATAATGGTACGGGACCCTTCGTGCGCAAGTCCAACTCGCACTTGGACGGTTTTTAAAGTAAATTATTTATATTATTATTATATTTTTTTAGTTTGGTTTCGATTAGCTTGACCGTTCTTTATTAATGTGACTTACACACGTGTGTTATGAAACGGATAATATAATATACAATTATATACCGAAAACATTTAGCTTTGATCGCTTGAGTTTTAACATCGATATTTACATTATACGACGTCAAACAGAGACGGCGAGACTCGGGGTGACTCAGTGATCCTGTATGATTTTCCTCGCTTATTATGGGTGCCTAATAGTACTTTACTGCCTGTGGCGGTATTTATTGGTTTTCACATCGCGAATATTGTGATATCACAATGTTTATTACATGGCCTCTTCATCTTTGTATGCGCTTCGAACAGCTAGTAGCTAGCTAAAATTTCAAAGATCACCGCTGATACTCGTACCTAATAAGATGTCATTGAAGTAGGTATCTAAAACGCCGATTAGATAGACCTCACAGACTTATCTGCAAATTTTATCTATCATCATCATCATCATATCAGCCGAAAGACGTCCACTGCTGGACATAGGCCTCGCCCAGATAGTGCCACAATGAGCGGTCCTGCGCCACCCGCATCCAGCGGTCCTTATGAATTTTTCTATACTCTACAGCAATTGAATAAGTACACGCTGTGTAGTACAAATTGACCCTAGTGCTTTACTTTTGAGTGTACTTACATATCTTTTTCACTTCTCATGCTTGCAAAGTTCGCCTTTGTGCTGGATGTATGCTGCACAAAATACCACTATTATGCTATCGTGCACAAAGTAAAATTGTTTTAAAGACTATGATAAAAGGGCCTAAAACTTCATAAAAATGCTTGTTATTTTGTTTGATTTGCCTTGATAAATTTCACATCCGTGTTTTCTAGAACTTAATCAATAAAACCAGATAAAATAGAAGTCAATTATTATTTAAAAACATTTCGAACCATTAAAAAAACAGTATGAAGTACCTAAATCTAATATCACGTGTCGAAAATTAAACATAATAGTAGTTTATGTGACTGTACATAATGAAGGGCATCAAACACGAGCGTGGGTTTATGAAAGGAGCCGAAGGCGAGTTTCATTATAACATCACACGTTGTTTTATTGCCTAAATATGTACGTAACTGTACATAATACATTAGATAAAGTAGTTTCATACACTACTTTATCTATTCACATATCATAAGCCTCCATGATGCAATCAAGAGCCGCATATTATGACCGGCATCGCGGCGTTGTTTTCTGGCAGCTGTCATAGTTTTTTTTTTTAATTCAGAGACAAACTAGAGTCAGCTCTAACTATCATATCGTTCGATATCTTACTTACGTGCGACATTTGTCAAATTTGTATGCAACTTGACAATTCATTTCGAACTAAACGTCATCTCGACTGACATTAGAATAGAGGTCAAATCAAATTTCTTTGTTTTTCAGAGATGTTCGAAATTTAAATGAAATAATATTATCGAAATCGATGTTATTATTTAGCAATAATAACATTTTCACAAATAAGATTTTTTTTCTTACAAAACAGTTTGTTTTTATGTTGGTCATAATGTGCGGTTCTTGAACGCATCATGGAGGGTTTATGATATTTGGATAGATAAAAACTTTAAAAAGTTAAGTGGTGGTGGAATAAACTATTATTTTATTAAATTTTGCAAATATTTATTATTTTCTCGCAATCGAAGTGAAAAGCAGTGTGTTCACTCGTTCATAAATGAGCCATTTTATCCCTCGACTAAACTGTCCACGTATATATAAACGTCTCGGGTGAAATGGCTCGTTTTAGGCACTTGTTGTACAATCTACTATTTTTACACTGCAGGCAACATATGTAGTGAGATTCCTCTCTTATTCGGTGTCGAAAAATATGGGAACGGATAGGCCAGAGACAGCCTTTCATTCCGATTTCAAACTTTCTACCCTTAGAGCTGGCTGCTATTATGATCTATTCTATATGTCGTGGTTGTACCTACAACTGTCTGATTTTTAAAACACAAGCTTTGCAAGAATGTAGCTGCAGCATTTTGTCAGACAATATGTCTGACTCACCCAGCACTAGCACGAATTCTATAGGATTTCCCTCACGTTTTATTAGTTCCTTCCAAGTACCTTGCAGTGGTGTCGTTAGAGGTTATTGAGGTTTTCCTCTTTATTCGTTTATTGATAAATCGTTTTAGGGTTGGTATCGAACAAACTCAGTATGACTTATATGAGAGCAGAATACGGTATTTGACTGATAGTCAAATCATTCTTTTTTTTAAACTTCTTGAACGCTCTCTTATTGTGAAGTTTGTAGTGAAATACTACAGACGTCAAGTTTTCTATGGTCAAACAGCGACCGTTTCTTGTTTTTGATGCTTATTTAGTCTAAAAAATAGCAAAAATAAGTTGAACCTTGGTATTTTGGTATTAAGTTTTGTGTAAGTACCTATTTCATTTATTTTACTGATGTGAAATACCGCATTGAGCACACCTATAGAGTTTGTGCTATGCTGTGGGAGTTTTATATCTATATAAAAAAGCGGCCAAGTGCGAGTCGGACTCGCACATGAAGGGTTCCGTAAAATAAATTGCGGTTTACGATTTATGACGTATTAAAAAAAACTACTTACTAGATCTCGTTCAAACCAATTTTCGGTGGAAGTTTGTATGGTAATGTACATCATATATTTTTTTTAGTTTTATCATTCTCTTATTTTAGAAGTTACAAGGGGGGGGGGGGGGGGGGGGACACACATTTTACCACTTTGGAAGCGTCTCTCGGGCAAACTATTCAGCTTAGAAAAAAATGATATTAAAAACCTCAATATCATTTTTGAAGACCTATGCATAGATGTATGTATTTGATGTATGGGTTTGATGAAAAAAAATTTTTTGAGTTTCAGTTCTGAGTATTGGGACCCCCAAAATTTACTTTTTTTTTCGATTTTTGTGTGAAAATCTTAATGCGGTTCACAGAATACATCTACCTACTAAGTTTCAACAGTATAGCTCTTATAGTTTCGGAAAAAAGTGGCTGTGACATACGGACGGACAGACATGACGAATCTATAAGGGTTCCGTTTTTTGCCATTTGGCTACGGAACCCTAAAAATTAGGTATATTTTAGGTATGGCAGGTATTAATATTATTATAGATATTAGAAGTACCTACGTGTTTTTTGATAGTTGATATACTCGTAGTTAGGTAATACTTAAAAATCTTACTCCTTATTTAGTGAACTTCCACACAGATTGTCATCCCTCAAATGACCCTCTCACTGGACACATTTTCAGAATTCCATTCCAAAGTGTCCTGCCTGCACATACGATGAATACTTAGAAACGTTGTCTGATAGTATTTTCTTAAGTAGGTATATTAAAGCAAGGAATTTTAACCCACGCGGACGTAATCGTAGACCAAGCTCCTTAGAGTTAATAATCTAAACAAGGCAATAAATAGCAATTTCAACAGAGGCTGAGTGCACTCTGATGTAGTTATTAATATAACTATATCCATACATTCTCCGTGTTGCATTATGCTTCGATATTACTCATTAGAGAACCGATGACGCGATGATAAAAGCATTTCGATATTAAGTAATCTTTCATTCATTGATTCATTTTATTAATAGTGTGAACCTGCCTACAAGAATATCTCGCCTTTGATGTATTGGACGGTTCTATTTCTTGATAATCGTTTGAAATATGTGAGAAACTTTGTTGGTATGGAAATCGTTAATTGCACTTCTTTACAAAACCCACACCTCGTGTCATGCCTTTTAGAAATGATCTTCGAGATAAAAGGTATCTTAGGTATCTTATAATTTTTGGTAATCAAACTATCTTTATACCAAATGTTCTAACCCATTCAGTGCCCATGACGAAACATATGCGTCAGAGCGCTACGAGCGCTTTTCGCTACATATGAGGTTTAACCTGCTACGGACTACGGCGTAGCGCTACGAGATTAGCGTGGCCGTGAATGTGTTAAATCGATTCAGTATGAGCGTGAAAAAGAAACAGACAGACGGATGGACTTTAGCATTTATAATAGGCTACCTACGGATTTTTATTTCAGTACATATTTAGTCATGAGATGCTTTTATTTAGTCCTATCCTAACCTTAATAAATCCTAATTAAAATTATGCGCAGCACTGGGCAAAAAGAGCTCTTAAAACTGACAGTAGTCACACGGTATCCAATGTATCCACATTTAAATAAGGAACCAGTAGAATGGGTCTCGTTTGACTGACATTCTGGACAAACAACGTTTTAAACTGTAGAATGCACATTAAATAAAACGATTCAAAAGGATTTTATCGCGTACCTATACATCATAAATACATCCCTACGTTTCCAGCCCTTTCAGAGCTCATGGTCCGATCAAATCCTTTAATTTCACAAGTAAACATTGCGGAAACCAAAGACAAACACCGTCTGGAATTTACACTTAATACC
The DNA here is from genome assembly GCA_963854355.1 of Epinotia brunnichana. NCBI lineage: Eukaryota > Metazoa > Arthropoda > Insecta > Lepidoptera > Tortricidae > Epinotia > Epinotia brunnichana. Next base: position 11,390,946 of record OY977956.1, read on the forward strand.
GTCTTTATAATCGTCTGAAATTTACGCTCTAAGTGAAGTCCATATTCTTAAAGACCATGTGGAGCACAGGGCTCAAATTACCTAGAACTCACACTAAAGCTCCCAACAAAAACAACGCATTAAAGTCAAGAAATTGCGCTTTAATGCGCACTCTCTTAAATACTGGCAGCATCCATATTCATAGTGGCCAGTTGACAGCCGGACACTCCCTGCGCCTTTGAGCGGGCCCGCGCGCCAATGGCGGCCTCGCACCGCCCAGTGCCTGCAATCGTTTATTGATAGGGATGCTGCAGGGTAATGCGAGATTTATATGGGGTTAAGTAATTGGGTGCTTTGGGATGACGGTTTAGAAGGGCTTTAAGGAAGTTATTGTCGTTCGTTGGCGGAGATTGGTCGATTGTGGCAATGGAATTTACATGAGAGCGATAGATGTACTAATTAGTTGTTTCGAAATTTATTTCAGAAAAAATGGTGACAAACTTACTAACTACATAATCGCTGACGGATAAGATTTACCTGTGTTGGGATTTGATTAGAATTTTTACTGTCCAAGTGATTGAGAAACTAAAATTTTACAAACACAGACAGTCCTTTACCTTACTGTTGTGGCTTAAACATCAGTTTTGACAAGTATATCTATTTAGTACCTTCCTACGACAGTAAGGGATGTTTTACTCATTGCGATAAACCACATAAACTCCTCATACAAACAAAGTGACAAATGCTTTATCTTGTCTTTATCACACGATAAAAGTTTTATATTCTCGCTTCCACATACTTGTTGTGACGGAAGTTTTATCCACAACTGTATAGGCGACGAACACTAGACATTTTGTTACGAATCTCGGAGACACTAAGGGATGTGGTCTCAGCGGAAACAAAATGAGAATAAAGCAGAACAAATAGCAAGATGACTGGTGACCTTTAGCAAAAATCCCGTGTCAATTACACGATATTAAAAAGCGTATCAGATATGTATTGAAAAGGACAGCCCTGGGCTCCCATTCACAAGTCACAACGCTCCGTTTCCCTCTCGCAAACCACCATAACACCGACCTGCGATCACGTGCAGTTGTTACGGATCTCCAGAGTATGTTATGCTTGGGACGAGTAAGGTGAGGCAGTTAGTGAATCGCAGGGTAGATATAGATACGATCGCGTTTTGTCTGCATGTCTGCCTTTATCTGGCTGGGCCCGGTCTAATTGTGTGTTATCCGATGGGGTGTCGACGCGGCGGATCCTTTGCTCCCTTTATTGTGTGTTATATAGAATGATCAACTGTAAATAAGGGTTATTGTTGGTTAAATGTCACTTGAAGCTGCTTTTTGCAGTGAGCATGGATAAGGGCACTCACGGGCCAGGGAGTGGACTGTAAAGGACCTATCACACCGGGGTGATGCGTTTTATAACGTCATTATTTTGTAAACACGGCGCAGGCGTCGGTGTGTTTCAAGTATCGGCGTGATTAATCGTTAATAAAAAGAAAAATGCATTTTCAGTGCTCATTTTGTCAAACAAATCAGGCGAAAGGCGTCTCTAAAAACCTCCTCTACAAAAAAACTCTGAACAGATTTTTGAATGTAACAAGTTCTTATATTTCTTGGAATTGAAACCAGCTACGTAATTTCGTAACAACCTAACAGCAGTCAGTTCGGTTTAGCAATTCGGCTGAAGGAGTTTCTTGAATACATGAGTCGGGTCATCGAACTTTGGGCTAGTAGCTCGCGCCTCGACCCCAACTTCACCTCACTATGTCGTTGATAAGTAGGTAGGTACAAATACTCGTACACTCTTAGTTTTACATATCAATTTTAATTTTCGAATGATGGAGTGATATATATGTACGAGTTATATGGATGTCTCCAATTTAACCTTGGCTCTTATTCCCATTGCAATGCTGACTCTTGAGAAGGAGATGTAAAAAGGGTACAATGTGTATAAGGCTTCTATAAAAAGTGTAAGTACTTAGGTACTTGGTTTCGGTGCTCATGTAAATAGGTTAGGTACTTACCCCAAAATAAATACGTAATTTGCTATGAAATCTTGGGGATTTATCTTGGGGATACCAGAAGTTGCCTTAGAATAAACCTCAACTAAAACTTTTTCTTAATTTAAAAATGTATTCCGACCGACTTTCATAAAGGCATGCGCGCGAGCAAGAATAAACTCGATTTCCTGCTACGTCACCTGACCGCCCGTTTTGAATTGCAAATGTGTTCGGATTTTGAATTTTCGAACGCCTCTCGTGGGCGTGTATGAGTAGTTTTTTTTCATGTCGGCTCAAGCTCATGCCACCAGCCGAGGCGAGAAATTAAAAATGTTTTTTTGACAGTTCTAAGGTCATTTTATGGTTACATTTTGAATAGACGTACTTGCTGGGTATGCTTAAAGGGATTTAAGTATTCTTTTTATTTTGAACAGTCACTTACTCGTACCTATATCTAAGGTTGATGCACCACATAAATATACATACTTATACGATACAAAAGACTAGACTATTGACTACTGTCAATGTCAACTGTCAATTAATTTATCCACTTATCCAAACTTTTCTGTTAGCCATTATTTAGTTGACTGTCAGTTTTATTTCTCTTCCATCATTCGTACATTTTGAAATTTTTATAAGGATACATTCTGCAGTGTTTTACTTATTAGTTGGCTAATAATGGATCAACTTTAAAAAAAGACGTAATGTTACTGCAAAATGTAACTACATTATAGCCACTAAGCGCTATATACAAATTAGTGCTTATAATATGTTTAGGAGATCATGCTTCTCGTTTGCCACTTAGTCTGAAATTTAACTTAGAAATTCATTTCTTCAGCTATTGTTATTCAAAAAAAGGTCTTGATACCTCACCATAAAGTTAAATATTGCCCAGTCGTGTAAGTAACCTGTACATAATTACCACATTTCTCCACACCGAGAAACCTCATCACATCGCCAGTCTCAAATAACAGTCGCCATATTGCCTTTCGTGCATTGACTCGCATACATTAACCAGTTAACCACATACGAAAACTATATGTTTAAACGAAATAAAATATGCAAATCGTCGCATATTAAGCGTGTGTAGGTGTATGTCAAAACGTATGGATGAAAAAGTGCCGTTACCTAAGTGGGTGGTACGAGGAGGGGGGCATTGGGTGATTTTATTGGAGATATCACAACGGGGCTTGAGCCAGTTTTTGCGTGATCTGTACTAGCGTATAGCATAACGAAACATTAAGGCCAGTGAAGTCTCTACTATAAATGTAATGCAACGCTGTGTAGGTATCTGTGATAAATATAACAAAATAACCAAACAGTTTATGTTTTAAATAATTGAAGAAAAAATCGAAGATGATTACGAGTATGTAGCTTCCACTACATAGATCGGGTTCTATCAAAATGTATGATTAAATGAATAATGAGACCTACTGTCATGTCATAGGTGGACCATAGTAGAATTAAATAAAAGAGAGAAAGGCCAAATATTGCCAAAAAAATTACTGACTCTATGCAATTAACTGCATTTGAAACTAGAATTTTCATTAATTTGCGTATCGTCTCTAGTATTTTTCCCGACTTCGGCAGGGCCGAAAGCAAGGGATATAATTTTAGCAGACTAGGTTTGTATTTACTAAAACGATTTTGATGAATGAGGCATCAAATGATTCAAAATTATGCTCCGGGTGTCAGTTTAACTAACTTTTAGTTTACAAACTGATAGTTTTCCATAAGTAGTTGGGATTCAGTGTTTTGAACTTTTTTTGCTTATTTACGATAAATTATTTATTTGTGCAATAAAGATTAAATAAATAAATGATAAGGAACGACACGGAAAGTGTTTATTTAGTAGGTATAACTTTCATGTTTGTGAATTCAAAAACTGTCACAAGCTAACGGACCCTAAGTAATAACATCGTGTGCATACAAAATGGGCTTATAATGACAATAAATATTCATGCCATAATGCGCAGGGTTTTAATTTGGTATTTGGTCATTTTGACTTCTTTATCGCCTCAAAATTATGTTTAATACTAAGAAGATCAAGATGAAGTATTGTACAGCGATTGAATACTATTATCATATTTCGCCATTATTTAAAATTAAAACTATCTACTTAATATTGCTGTACATGTTTTTTTTAAATTCTAAAATTGGTATTCTGACAGGTAGGTGCTGAAGTATTCATAAATGCAATATAAAATTATAAAGATGGTTTTAAACATAATAGATATCGCTTTAAAATGGATGTTGTGTAAAGAACTTCCAAAGAACTACTAATAACTCCATTAAGGCTTGTTTATGCCTAAGTGCTAGTTCAAATGTGTTACATGGGTATGTATGAACTTTTCGCGGTTCTTTAATGCACTAATAAAAAAAAGCCTTTGACAAAAACTTTGAATTCGCGGTTAATTTGATTGCACTTCTTAGAACCGTATGTAACTAGTTTTCTCCATACCTACCACCTTTTTAAAATCAAGCAACAAAGGCGTGAATTCACTTTTGACAGAGACGACTGTCACTACTGTCAGCTAACAGCTGTCAAGTGTCAAATGTAGCTTATAAAGGTGTAGACAAATCGGGCTGCCGAGCTTCCATTGTTTTCTAGCGAGTGAATTGATTATGACGTAGATACACGTGTGATAGCCATTGAACTAACTTTAAAGTTGAGTTTGCTTGTTCATTAAACTAAACTTTAGTGGGAACACTAAGAGAAGTCGTTTGTTCAGTTGAATTCAAAAATACAAGTGTACACTTACACTTACTTTTCCGTCGTAATGAAGCGAAAAATATATCTTCATGTCTTTGACGTTGACAATCCGAAGGCATAATTTGATCAAGAAAAACTAAAAGAATTTTTAGTTGAAATATATGTTAACATACATGAATCAATAGAATGTGTACCTATAGTTTAGGTTAGTATTAGACCATTCTGAAGAAACACAGATTAATTTAGCGGGATATGGGTAAAGGAATAATGAAATACGGAGGAATGCTGGTGAGAAGAGAAATATACCTATTAGAAATTATGTACAGTCACCGGTAACAATATATGATGAATCAAAGGCCGCAAAAATATATGAGACGCTCTTTCGGCTCTACGAATAGAGTAGTCATCACTGTCATCAGATATTTTTGCGGCCTTTTTCCATCATATAGTTATGCCGGTGACTGTACCATCGGCCAAAGCCAAAGTCGACCAGTAGGTCGATCACGTAACGCATTGTACGAACGTCGGGTAGGTCTAAATGTCACTTTTTATATGGAAAATTGACAGTTAAATCGTACCGACGCGCGTTCGGAACGTTACGTGTTTACCCCCCAGATTCAAAACAGAATCGCTTGCAATGCTATACGGCTGGAACCAAAATGCGCCTTTAAGGTGGTTGACTCTGGCTTTGGCCTATAGTATCCTACTCGTAGTTATAGCTAGTGGGTGCTGAGATTAGTTAACATGGTTTTATAGTTATTTTAATCAAATTAAAAACATACTTGAAACTGCCGAAGTCAATTGAGTACTCGTATCTACCTGTATTGCATTCTCTCTAGCTTACAGAGGATGCATTCCTCTATAAGTTTTATCATTTTATCTGCACGTGCACTTATAATAAGGAAAACTGTACCAGGAAGTCGTTAATTAAGTGGATAATTATTTGCGAATAATCAAAGCTATCTATGGAATCATAATATCGCTATTTTTCGAACGTCGCCGTCGGGAATAAATAATTAAGAAGTTAAATTTGAATCATACCTTTTACGTTATTCCTTTCTTTTGAGATACTATTTTACTAAAGAAGAATAATAATTTATTGCCCATTCTTTCGATTGGCATCATAGAAATATGGGTGATTTTTTTTCACATTTAAGTCGGTTCGATTCGCAGACGAAGCAAGTATTTTTTAGGAGATCTTTGAATGCAGTATTACTAACTTTTAAAAATAACAAAGTCTTCTTTCAGAAAAATATCCTCTCTACAATATTTAAGGTACTTTCCCTTCATGTCGCATAGTCTTGGGACGCCCTGTATATACCTACCGACCTAGCAACTTACGAAGCCACAATCTCACAGAATTGTCTTCTTTATTATGTAGATAAAGTTCCAATACAACTAGGGTAACTGTAGATTTTTTGTTTATATTGTATACTTATATGTTGTCAAAGCGGACCCCGAACTCATTTAGGGCACAACCGGGAATAACGTTAGGATGATGATGATGATTGTATACTTATATGTTACGTTTTATTTCAGGTACGTAATGGTTTCAATCATCAGTTAAGAGTCGCACTAAGTTTTGTGAGTATTTAGTTATATATATCACCGTGGGGACTAGCCTTTCTCTCCTATGCACCAGAAGAGGTCTGCACCCAGCAGTGGAACTTGTATAGGCTGTTGATGATGAATCCTGACTCATCAGCAGAATATTCTCGACGGTATATAAGTTGGCCGATATAAAACTTTCCATGGACGCGCAAATAAGTTCGCGTGCTGAGGCCGCGACGTTGGCAAGGTCAGAGTAATTTATCGGCTACCATGCACTGATCATTACAACGCGACTGAATTAAATCATCAGACCGTTTCTGTAGCATCTCGTACAATTAAAATTAAAATGAATCACCAATAATAGAACGCTCAAGAAAAAAGGATTTTTATGCATTTTCAGTTTGACTTGTATGTATTATCCTCGGAATCATTACTCGTAGAGTAGGTACCTACATCTGAATGTTTGTCCACTCGTACCAGCTTGACAGCCGGCTTCTCATGAGGCATATTGTTCTAATACATTTTCAATACTTCGCAAGCGAAGTTGTGTGTGTTAGCGCTCTTACAATCCTGAAAACTTTTTTTAAAACGGATGCTATGAGGGAGTCTTAGCAATTACTTTACAAGAATTATTTTTTAACAGAACAACTTTTAAGACAATTTTAGATATATGTGTACATTTGTTGGGGTTACCCGAAACTCCTGCGCAATATTACTTGTAGCTCTGTGAGATGTAGAACTAGGAGCCCGCCAAGTAAAAAAAACAATTGAATTTCGAAAAAGTGACTACTAAAAAAAATCTATATTATTAACGAATCTGTTCAAAAAATTCACGACAATCGGTTGAGAAATGCGACCTGTAGAGGAGAATAGCCGGACAGTGGGACATCCGGCCAGACACGAACTAAATTTTGGCCCAAGCTGAAGCATATAAACTTCGTTCGCTTCGCTCGTTCGTTCGACTAGGCCGTTTTGAAGTGCGTCTGTCAGTCAACATAATTTTCAATAAATCATCATTCATCACTTAATTCTTAAGCTCGATTAAAAATGCCTTACTAATCTACAAAGATGGCAACAAAGGCCATTCATGCCACGCGTCACGGGCGCGCGCATAATGAATGGTCCGCCTTAACAAAGGTTGGAGGTTAGCTTTTGTGAGACCTGTCAACTGCTCGCTGGATTTCACAAGGAAAGTTCGAATTCGGAACATGACTACACGTCACTTGTTTTTATTCAATTTGGGCCTGCGTTTGAATATATTATTGACAGTTTAAAAGTTGAGAACGCTCACAAGACGCCGGTAGTGTGGGGGGCCCTTAATGGGAGTAAACCTTGTCAAGAGAGCAGGCAACTTGTCTGATAGAAACTAGGCAGTGGCTACGTCTTACAGCGGCGGTGGCATTGGCAGCAGTCAACCATAGGTGGGAGCGAGATGCTGTGGTCTGATCTCTTGCTCACACGTATGGCACACCGCTGCCGCTTCTGCCATCCTAAGACTTCTAACAACCGGGATCAACGGTTTAACATGCCTTCCAAAGTACAAGAACGCTCAGTTATCAACACGATCACATTTAGAGTTTTATCGATACAATAAGTTTTCGAACGCGTTTGCGTTTAGTTTCAATTTGTATGGCAACGCAAACAGCGCCTCTGGTGGTAACTATAAGGAACTATGCGTTGCCATACAAATTGAAACTAAACGCAAACGCGTTCGAACACGTATATGTATCGATAAAACTTATACTAGAGCTACAGACGATCATTCATACGCCAACCAATTCTCGCCGTCGGACGCCGTGTAGATACCTATATGTGTACGCCGCTATCTACGGACCCTATGCGACGCTAAGCGCTTCCAGTCAATAATTTGAACATTATAAAACTACGTCCTAATACTCCGTCATTTTTCATTCAATTCCATACTGTCACGCAACAACGCTCAGGTTTCGCTCATTCACTTGAGATCAGTCTAAACACGGCTCCTGTTCAGGGCTCGTTATATAAACATTTTCGTTCGATATTTAAATAACCATGCGAACGTATAAAAACTTAACGGAAGCGAATGAATGAGTTTTATTTCTGGGCCGATTCCACCTGACTTGATTGACGGTACGGACATCCCTAGAATATCGCCTTTATTTCTTGATGGTTGATTTTGGAAAACAGATAGAAAAGTGGGGAAAGCACTGGGGCGTGTCACTTTTGAATCTCGAATTTATAAGCCACAAAAATGTGTCCCTTTTAGGGTACGTGTATAGAATGCGTATTTTCAGTCCTCAACTGTAGAAAATTAAGCTTGTTAATGCTATCGGGTTTTTCTTTTGCTTTCAATTATTTATTGTAGTTAGTGTGGAGTTAAGTCACCGCCCACGATGCTTCAACTTCTTTAGTCGCTACACCCACGTTGAAAAAGATACTATCCCTAACGTCATGCTGCCTTCCATTGGGAAAAAGGTAATACAACGCACTAATGACAATACTTAAGTAATTTTTTGCGTGTTTATTAATACGTGTAAGTGGAAAGAGATTGATTATTACGTTCATGTGAATTTCCAGTTAATAAATGTTGAAACAAACGGATGAATTGATTTAAGTCTGTCGCGGGTCGCGGGTCTGTCATTACCTATGTTTGTCGAGGGGGTTTTTATATTATATTTCTTTAGTTTAAAATATAGTTTTGAGATTGTGTCGTGTAATAATACTAACTGTTGTAACTTGTATAAAAGCATGGCACCTCCTTTCTCCTTCTCAAGACTACCTTTACTTATATTAATACTAACTACCGTTGCGTCTTCACCCGCGTATTGCAAAGAACGCAGATAAACCTGCGGGATAAAATATATCCTATACTTAACCATCCAGAAAGTCACACGCAGGTCCGTGAAAAAAAATTTTAAATCGGAGGAGCGGTTTCGGAGATTACCCAAAACATACAAAACAACCTTACAAAGCTACAGTCTTTCAAACTTTTCCTCTTTATAATATTAGTACCTACCTATAGATTATCATCACATTAATTAAAGTGAATGTGTAGTATTTAAATAACTATAATTTAATATTCCTCATAATTAAATGTTTTCCGTCCACAAACGTGCCCGGAGAGAGCAATAAGGGGCAAAAGGCCGCCAATGGCCGCGGTGTTAAATTAACGTGCAGTATTTTGCTCAAAAATGGCGGCAGGCGTCGGGTTGCGCTGTTTACGGCCCGCACACACGGGCGAGCCGCGCGGCGCGCTTGCTCGATACATGTACTACTAAGTACTTAGGATCGTACACTAAGGATCCCTAAGATTGCTCACTGTTGAACCTCTCAATGTCTCTCTCTACCCATGGTCATGATTGAACGAGCGAGCAAAGCGAACGAAGTTCTCCGTTTCAGCTTGGCCAAAAATTATTTCGTATGTATGTCAGGCTGTTCTCCTCTATAGGTCGCATTTCTCAACTGATTCTCGTGACGAATTTTGATGACTATTGAGTTATTAGGAATTAAAAAAATATATATATAATATTAACATAGGCTCGCGAGTTTTACAGCTCATAGAGCCTCTAGTTTTACTAAGAAACATTCAATTTATTAAGGGGCTCCAAGCGCTAATTGACTAGTTTTGATGTGTTTTGAGTAGATATTCCTCCGCCATAACAATAGATATATTTATGGTACGAACGTTAATCGGTTCTTCGATCCTTTATCTACTTTTGCAAGAGAGTTTTTTAGAAAAAAATGCATACATATTTTTTTATGATTTATTCAAACATGGTCCGAAAAAGCTCTGTTTTCGATATTAGTATGTTGTTTATGCACTTTTATAGATGAAATTTACATGTAACTGCTTCCTTATTGACGTCTCTAACAACCCAAGAGAGATTTTTATTTGTAACTCATTTTCACAAAAGTTACGTCCAAAAAACTGGTTTTTTGGCCTAAAACTGCTAAAGTTTGGTTCCATATATCTCGAAAACGGTGAGTTTTGAAGTAAATATGGGACACTATTTCTGTAAACCTCGTTGTTAACAACATACGGTAAGCCACCAAAAACACGAAAAAACGGACAGTAACAGATCGAAGGTCATTGGGAGCTGTAAGTTCCTTAAGAGCAAGCTGCAAGACCTTCTTCAATGGCAAGGTAAATACGCGGCCAGTAACGACTCCGCCGGGACATCCCAGCGTCCATAATACTTAAGTGAGTGGAGGAATTTCCAAATATCGGTCAAACCTACTTGAAAAATAATTAAAGAACTAAGTTTGCTGAGCTGCCGTGGGCTTGGAACAAAGTTTGCTCAAAGTAAAACTCGACATTCTGTGTATTTAAAAAATTATAATTATTTTGTTTAACAGAGATTTAAGGTAAACAAATCCTATTTCAAATTACACGGAATGTTATGCCCCCAGAATCGAAATCTGGCCATGTATGACTACTAACATTATTCGAAACCACTAGGTTATTTGGCGTCAATGTCGGTGGTGGCGATGAAAATAGCTTATGTGTATGGCTGGCGGAAAATGACACATCCTTGAGCAATGCTCGCCAGTTTGCGTTCCCGTGTGTTCAACCAATAACTAAGTGAACGCTCACCTTTCTTACGAACGGATTAGGTACGGACCCGTCGCCTTTTCGCAAGAAATTACTTCAAAACCACTCCATGCCCTCTTTCCATTTGACGTTTTTATACTGCCCCGTCAGCCAATCGATAATCAACCGAAACTACTTGCGGTCAGAGTCGATGTTGCATTGATTGGTGAAGCGAGGTGGTCGTGCGATATTTTATAAGGCAGTATTTCCGTCATTCCTGTGTTTCTAATAGGGATGTGCACGTGTGGATTTTAGTCTTCTGTAAATCGTAATTACATTTTTGGCAAAATAAATTATCTACTCAGCGGTCCCTATCATATCAAAATATAATCATAACTAACCCAAAGCCAAATTTCAGTACACTCCTTGCTAGGTAAAAGCAGCATATCCGAGATCAACTTGATGGTATTAAATTAAATTAAATTGTCATATTGTACATACTTGCAAAGTTTAAAATCGATACGACATAAAGAAGTGGGTGAATCTCGACTGTAAGATTTTATTACATTGTTCCGTACATACATACTTAGTTACAGGTGAAATTAATATAAAGCTTGTAATGTAACAAAGGTGGCGGACAACCAACCCGGACTATAAATGATGGAAGGTTATGAAAAACTTAAATGTCATTGTTGTATATCATGATTATATATGTGGGTAGCTGTGTAACGTAGGGTAGGGTGTTGAATTAAATAAATCAGTCTAGATCTTGCTCTCAAACTGGTGGTTTACTTTATATCCCTATATCTAAATACTACATGGTGTCAGGTGTAAATCGTGAAATTAAGTTAAAGACGGGATATATACAATGACGGGAGGGAACAATAACCCGGGGACGAGTGCGCAGAACGCAAATAATGTGTACGCGAATATACAGCAGCCGCCGCCAATGTGCGATAGCGGTAATATGGCGGACAATTGGCGAGATTGGAAAAAGACGTTCGAGTGGTATATGGTAGCTTCGGGACGCGAAGACTCGCCAGGAAAGGAGAAGTGTGCATTGTTTTTGCATATAATTGGTAAAAGTGGTCGCGAAATATATGAAGAGTTGGACTTTGTGGAAGCCGAGAAGAATGATTATGTTGTTTTGTGCCAGAAGTTTGATCGGCGATGTGACCCGTCAAAGAATATAAATTTTGAAAGACATCTGTTTTTTGAGTGTAACCAAGGTACTGAACAATTCGATAAGTACTTCGCAGCGCTGAAAGTCAAGAGTAAATCGTGCGATTTTGGAAATCTGCGAGAGAGCTTGATACTGACTCAAATGATAAGAGGGATAAGAGATAGTCAGCTCAGGGAAAGGATGCTTAGGAAGTCGGATTTGGAACTGCAAGAGGCGGCATCGTGGTGCAGGGCGGCGGAGGTAGCGAGCGAGCAAGCCGGGGCCGTGCGGGCCGGCGCTACGGGTGAGGCGCCCGCGCCGAGCGCCGCCGTCGAGCGCGTCGTGGCGCGCCCGCGGGGTGCTGCGCGACCGCGCGCGCCACTGCTCACTCGAGGCGCCGCGCCGCCCACCGTGAGCCGGCACTCGCGCAAATGTGGAAATTGCGGCTACGCACATGATAACAATAGATGTCCCGCTTTTCAAGTAGTATGCTTCAAGTGCGACAGACGGGGACATTTCGCGAGGTGTTGCCGTTCAATAGGATTTGCGAATCGCGCCCTTCGTGAGTTATCGTGTCAGTCTGCGGGGGAGATGAGCGACGAAGAAGAGTTCATGATACGGGGGATCGAAGTTGGAAGTATTGGCATTAAGGGCTGGCAGGAGATAATAGGAGTAAACGACGTTCCTGTGCAATTTAAACTGGACAGTGGGGCCGACGCGACGGTGATGTCGTTGGACAGTTATGTGGCCGCGGGATTTGATAAGCGAGCATTACGTAACACGAATACAGTTTTAAAAGAGGTCAGTAAACATACTTTACCTGTTGTAGGTTACTTTGAAGCATTTTTAAGTTATAAAGGTATGTCAATAATGCATAAAATATATGTACTAGACACTTCATGTGGTAATTTATTGTCAAGAAATGCCTGTACAGATTTAAATTTGATATTGCGCATAAAAGAAGTTTGTGATATGAAAAATAATAACATACTTACGACTCATAATCATATTTTCGAGGGGATTGGACAATTGCCGGGGCTCCATAAGTTAATAATCGATGAATCTATCCCTCCTGTTGTTAGAGGGTCACGAAAAATACCTATAAAATTAAGACCGAAACTAGAGGAGGAATTGGAAAGGCTACAAAGGCTAAATATCATAGCTCCGGTGAGTGAGCCCACCGATTGGGTTTCAAATATAGTATTAGTGGAAAAAGCTGATGGAAGTATTCGATTGTGCCTTGATCCCCAGCATTTAAATCAAGCGATAAAGCGAAGCCATTTCCAACTCCCCACTCTTGATGAAATAACAGCGAATATTTCGGGTGCTATGTATTTTTCAGTTTTAGACGCTAGCAAAGGATTTTATATGTGTGTTTTAGATGAACCGAGCTCAAAACTGTGCACATTTGCGACCCCTTTCGGTAGGTACCGTTTCCTGAGGTTACCGTTCGGAATCCGGAGCGCTAGTGAGGTTTTCCACGGTATAATGTACAAATTGTTTGCCAGGCAAGGTGTGGAGGTATTTGTCGACGATATTTTAGTTTACGGCAAAACGCAGGCCGAGCATGATGAGAGGCTAACGGAAGTGTTACGGCTAGCAGCCGAATACGGGGTTAAATTTAATAGAAACAAATGTGTTTTTGCTCAGAACAAAGTTAAATTTTTAGGGCATATATTTGATACTAATGGCATACGGATTGATCCAGACAGGGTAAAGTGTATCGAAAATATGCCAATTCCGGAGGATAAAAAAGCATTGGAACGGTTCATCGGGATGACAAATTATGTGTCACGTTTCATTCACAAGTATGCGGATCGAGTTGAGCCATTAAGGGAACTGTTAAAAAATAACGTAAATTTTGAATGGCATGAAGCGCATACAAAAGCATTTCAGGAACTCAAGCAGCAACTGGCGCATGCTCCAACACTCAGGTACTACTCACCCAACGAGCCGGTGACAGTGTCGGTGGACTCCAGCTCGCGTGGGCTGGGCGCGGTGCTGCTGCAGGGCGGGAGGCCCGTCGCCTACGCCGCGCGCACGCTCACGCCCACCGAAACGAGATGGGCTCAAATTGAGAAGGAACTTTTGGCCATCGTGTTTGGGTGCAGTAAGTTCCATCAGTTCATTTATGGACACGCTCAGGTAATTGTCGAATCGGACCATAAGCCGTTGGAGGCTATCTTCAGAAAGCCGCTGAATGAGACACCCATTAGACTGCAACGTATGTTATTAAAATTGCAAATATATTCTCTTAAGATCTGTTATGTACCGGGGCGGTTGATGTACGTGGCAGATACGTTATCGAGGGCGACAGTGGATGCGGGAGGTAAGAGAGATCAACATGTGCAGGACGAGGTAGGCCTGCATATAAATACTCTATTGGGTAACCTACCATTCAGTGATAGTAAAATGCAGGCGATAAAAGAAGCATCTAGGTTAGACCAGGGTCTATGTGAAGTAATGGAATGCTACAGAAAGGGATGGCCGCATACAAAGAGCATCGTGAAAGAGCAAGCCAAGCCCTACTGGGAGGTCAGGGATGAAATCCACGTCGTCGAGGAGATAGTGTTTCGTAATGACATTGTGATCATTCCGACCAGTTTAAGGACAGACATGATTGAGAAAGTACATGAAGGTCATCTCGGTATTGAGAAGTGCAAGAGACGAGCACGGGACGTGATGTGGTGGCCAGGTATGGCGGCCGCCGTGGAGCGCGCCGTGCGGGCGTGCGAGGTGTGCGCGGCACGCCAGGCCTCGCCGCCGCGCCAGCCTCTCGCACCGCACGCCACGCCCGAGAGACCATGGCAGGTGCTAGCTGCGGATGTTTTTCAGGTAAAAGAAAGATATTATTTACTCGTGGTTGACTATTATTCAAAGTATGTAGAGGTAGCGACCATTCTGGATCTGAGGAGTACGACGGTAATAGGTATCTTCAAACCTATGTTTGCTCGTCACGGTATACCGCAAAGATTAGTTTCTGACAACGCCACTCAATTTGTATCGCAGGAATTTAAAACGTTCGCGAAAGATTGGGATTTTGAACAGGTAACCAGCTCACCCCACTATCCTCGTTCAAATGGTTTTGCGGAACGCAATGTGCAAACGGTTAAAAAATTGATAATAAAAGCGCAGGAAGATAAAACTGATTTTTACGTAGCACTTTTGAATTTTCGTAATACGCCAATATCGGGAGAACAATACTCACCTGCTCAGCTATTGATGGGAAGAAGACTAAATACAAAGTTACCGGTAAAAAGTAGTTTACTAAACCCGAAAACACCGTCGAAAAATGAAATTAAAATCAGTCGCGAAGTAAAGAACGAGAAATCAAGGCAAAATTACAACAGAGGAACTAGAGTACTAAAACCATTAAGTGACAATGAGCAGGTGCGTATTCGGGACCCGGGACTGCCTAATGTCGCGGGGCGCTGGGTGCGAGCGCAGGTGGAGCGCGCCGCCGCCGAGCCGCGCTCCTACTGGGTGCGCACGCCGGACGGCCGCCGGTACCGTCGGAACAGGCAGCAGATCATACGGGCGCAGCCGCCCGACACTGCCACCGCTAACGCTAAGAGTACCAGTGCACGATATTACGATGACTTGGAGGAGTATGGCGGAGGTCAGGAAACGGGGCCGCGGAGCTCCCGGGAGTCCGAAACCAAAACATCTGGGGATCCGACTTTCCGTTACACTCGTTCAGGCCGGCGAGTGCGCACGCCCGATAGATTTTAATAAACCTATAGTTGTGCATGTATGTAGGTAATGTTCGTTAAGATAACTGTTACCTAAACAAGTATCATAAGATTATATTGGTAGCTATGTATGTTGAGATTATTTAATGTGGCCGATTTTTTTTGTTACTTTGTATGTTATGAGTTATGAAGCTGCCATTGGAGTGGGAACCTTATACCTAGGAAGGTGGAGTTGTTTTTAAATAAACAGCTTCAATGCAGTTCGGCCGACTCAGATAATCTCAAGTATACCTACGTTACAACATTTTTTTTTCTGACAAATATGTAAATCAGAAACAAGAATCGATTCGTTTATTATGCAGCTAGATCGAATCGTTTAGCAATAATATTGTAGTATAAAGCTTAATAGTGGAATTAATATCAATAAGTATGATACCATCGGTGGCACAGTCACCTGCCCACTCGTGAACCTTAAGTAAACGGGTTAAGGTCTATTACCAGTAGGGCGTGCTGCTGTTGTGCGTAGCCACATGGTTTGTTTATCTTGGTATACGCTTTCGTCAGGAAAGCAATAACAAAGAGAATTATATATATAAGTAAAACCATGTAAGCATGTGAGCATGTACGTAGACAGAATTCATGTATTGTATAGATAGATAGATAGTGAATGAGATGAAGGTAGTTAAAGCAGGTCAAACAGGTCTCTGTGGCATTGACGACTGAGTCTTGTCTGGCCTGGTCTTCATCACAACTGTACAGCATTATATCCGTATTCCACTTGTGCGAATATAGGTAGGTATGCATAAGGGGGAAGATGTTGTATATCATGATTATATATGTGGGTAGCTGTGTAACGTAGGGTAGGGTGTTGAATTAAATAAATCAGTCTAGATCTTGCTCTCAAACTGGTGGTTTACTTTATATCCCTATATCTAAATACTACAGTCATTGTATTCTGTTTTAAACTATCGGTGTCTGCTTACCATCATACGGCCCGTAAGCTTGTTTGCCACCGTCGGTGTATAAAAAATACTATGACGCGGATGCAGTTGCATATGCAGATGTGTACACCCCTAGCTAGTGCGAACTTATTGTAACGGAAAGCTGAGGTTATGTGCGGGTGAGGTGGATTTATTAAAACACTTATGAGCGCCCGTTTTTGAGAGAGTTTAGGGTCCCACGGTGAGAGGGTTAACCAAAAATGGCCTTTTAGCTCGGCTAAATGTAGGTATGTTTTGAACCCCTAATGTGATTTTCCGATCTCTTGTCATGTTTGAAGTAAGAAAACACCTTCAACGGCACTATATGGCTTCACGTAGTGTATTTCTATTGTTTAGTAAGTAAAGTGAGAGTAAATGTGTACTTGTACAGTCACCGGCAATAATATACGATTGAACAAAGGCCGCAAAAATATCTGATACATCTCTATTCCTAGAGCCGTTAGAGCGTGTAAGATATTTTTGCGGCCTTTGATCCATCATATATTGATGCCGGTGACTGTACCTACATACTTACCTAGTAAACCATTACAAAAATCTTGCTAAAGGTTAAATTCATATAATCCAGATTCGAAAGATCTTAACGCATTTGAATCTATTCATCCGCTACTGAGCTACGATGACACACGATTTCAATTTTTTTAGCTAGCTGTTGTACCTCTTCAAACCCTAAACAAATGGTGAAGTTAAAGGTAACCTTCACCAGTGTAAAAGACACCTAACCCATCTGTAACTAATTAGTTTCAATGCATTTGCCACCGCGATAAAGCAGTCATCTCAACCCCAACTTATAGTACCCAACATCAATCAAAGAAATTTGCCAACAAAGTATCCGAACGCACGCAGTATTGCCATTTCATTGCGAAGCTCGCTATAAATCATTTGAAGCGAATGGCGCTGGCAACACTGTTGTGTACTCGTAAAACCACACATAAAATTATTCAGAAGATAATTCGATCGGTTCTCTGAACGTGTTTCGGTAAAAATGGATTAGAGCTTTTGACAGGGAACGATGTATGACGTTCGAGCTGTCAGACTGTTTAAGAGGGACAGTTAAAGTCAAGAAATCTTTCCTTAGCTTTACATGAATAATACAACCCGTAGAAGTATTACTAACACTGTAAAGAATATTTAATACCTGACGGAACTTGTTGTTTTGCAAAAGTACCTACTTTTCATAAAAAAATATAATCCATAAATTATGCGTGGGTACACTAAATGTATAATTTTGGCAATTTGTCTAAGATATTTCTCGTTGCCATGTTGTGCTCTATTTGTCCAAGATAAAGATATATATAATTCTGTAATAAAATGTATGACTTACCTGCATCTACTTTTCCTTGATTTTCCAGCTTTTGCCTTCCGACTTTAATTTTCTGTATACCGTCATCTGAGACGATTCTAACGAGCCCAAACTCAACGGGGTTACGTCGGTTAAGTACTGAATTCACATGGCCAATTGGCCACGTTCTGTCTCCATCATCAGATCAGCTCGATGGTACCATAATTTTGAATAGTCATCCAAACTATACCCTTACCCAAAATTTCAGCTCAATCGGTAGAAGATATCTGCTTCAAAATTAAGTTGCAAGTTTCCACCGGAACAAACATAGAATACATACCTACCTAGTACATATATAGTTAGTTGGGTACATACATTGCAAGTTAATAGAAAGCTTGTAATAACATATGTATTGAATAGACACACACCTAATAGGTACTGAAAAAGTGATAATACGTCATTTTCAAATGAAATTAAATCATTACAAGTATTAGGCATCTTCCAATTATTTTTACGGACCTAAAGCCCATAATTATTAACTTGCAACACCGAGCTCGTCATAAAAGCGAGTGGCAGTTTAAAATAAATACGTTTCGGGGTTGCCATGCCTGCCAATATATCACATGTTACGGCGGTAGGCGTGTGACGTCACACGCCAGGTGGGTTTACAATAAATTAAACATTTGACTGATACTTCACGAATGTGTTGATTTAATTGCCTTTCTTGAAATATATGCATTGGCAACATTTAAAGTTTAGTGGGAGTTCCCACACGCGTAGCGGGCGGTAATTACCACTGTATGGCTAGTTTTATATAACGATAAAAAAAACATAGCTCCACGCCAAATTTCATCACAGTTTATTCAGCGGTTCAAAGCACGACAAACACAATTACTGTCGCACTTAACATTAGAACGGATTATTTACCTAAACCAGGTAATTCCAAGGCGTTCGGTAATTACAGATATTCTGCTCAAGGTAAAGCAGTAAAGTGCCATGTTTATGCTCGGGGGCAAATGTGACTTTACCGTTGGCCCTGATGAGCGAGCGGTGACGAACGATGACTTGTGCCGGAAAATGTGGGAAATTTCAATGAATTTGAGACGTGTTAAAGCACAGTTTCGAACGGGTTTGACACTGGCCCCGTCTATGTATACACCTACCTTGATTAACTTAGAATAAGATCATAGAAAATCCGTACGCGTGCCACCATAAGAGACGGAAAAGCTCTTACGCAGCTAAATTTTGAGTTTGCTTTAAAATAATTTAAAAAAATAACTCCCTACACAACAACAACCACGCTCAAACCAGTTATCACTAAAAGAGAGTGATCCTAGTCTTTACTACACGACGTCGTCGTCACTATTCGCCACGCCATCCATAAGTCCATAACCTACATAATTGCAAATTGTAATGTTATAGTTATAATTTATAGTAGAGCTAGATAAAGTCTGGGGTACCTAAAGTATATCCTATATCCATTCTGAGGGTCCACTATATGGACTGATGAGAGAAATAGTGCCAGATCTTACAAACATACCAAGTCACAAACTTGTCCTTATAACTTTCGTATAAATATAAAATGGCAATGTTATTTATACAATTAAATGTCAAACACATAATAATTAGTCACAATCGCGTCATTAGTCGTCGTCGACGCTTATCGTGCAATTTACGCACTGCAAGAGTACCTACAACCTATTCAGTATTTTAGCCATCTAACCACAAATTACGCATAATCAAACGGAACGTTGACGCAATGACGTTAAAACTCTGAAGATAGGTAACTTGTGGTACGAAAGAATTATTTACACGTATCATAGAGCTCGTTAATCGCTTTCCAATACAAACTTTCAACCCCGTTTCATCTTTTTTCCAACGATGCGAACGAGGTACCTATGTTAAAATTTTATCGCAAGTCTCGTGTGTCGAGATGTTCCGTAGCTATGTGATGTGTAATATGTCTAGGGTGTTTCTGTGTGTTGTTACGCCGACGCTATTGCTGCTTACTTTTTTTAAGAGCTATAAAATAAGGTTTAAACGCAAGCATGGAAATCGAGAACTATGAGCGCCAGTCTCACCACTAGGGCGCGTCATAGACAAGACTAATAGGTACTACTCGGTGTCTATGACGTCAATGTGAAGACACTGGGCGAAAAAACTCGAACAGTAAAAGATAATAATCACAAACAATCCCGCAATCAGCTGTTATTTGGGCTTCTGACCTATATCCGTGACGTCACGAACAATAGGGCATTGTTTCGCAGGAGCTCCAAGGCGGGTCATTCACATCCATTTAAATAGGTTTGTATCCAGATAATCTCGTGATAGAAAGAGAATGTGGTAGTGAACTTCATTGTCTTGTGTCAAGTGACTATTAAATTGTATTGTCTTTGGTTACGTAACTGCTGGTGAATGGTAGTAGTATTTACGTTTTCGTCTGGTCACACTCGAGGGGTGCGAGTATATTTTATATTAGTACCTATTAAACTACAGAAGAATTACTGTCGCGGGGATAACATTGATCATTTTCAATCACGCTTTTTTTATTAAGCTCATTAGTTACTTAGTCATCCACGTCCAACATGATTTCAACTTGCACGGCGCGGCAACTCTTTGAAAACTAGATTATTGTTCAAGGAATTGCCGTGCCATGCAAAATTTACCTACCCTAACCTAACCGAACTGAAGAGGTTCTAAAGTCGAAAGGCTAGTTTGCTAGCAATGCAACATTATGACTATTCTGATATAACAGCATTGTCGTGAGGTCTTACGATTTGGTCAAGTTCGGTTAAGCGACGTGACTCAGAAAGTTATTGTTCAACAGCCAAGTCATTGAACTTTCATTTAATACATTCAATATTTTCGACTTTTCAAGGATCACTAATAAGCATTGAATGACAAAAAGTCAGTGTAATCAGCAACACTAAATTCGAGGCAATTCTAACCATAAAAGACTCTTCATTAAATCACTTTTTTAGTGAACGCGTGGTACCACGTAAACAGTCTCAATTTTAGTCTCGAAATTCAGATAAAATCCTAACAATCGCGTTCTAAAAAACGCATAATACGTCCATTAATTGCAACAATCACACCACAGGACCAATTAATATTCTTCTCGCTCCCAAAAGGCCTCATATCTACCAATTAAGCCAAAAGATTCCAGGGAATTTCGAATTTTCGCGCCACAATTTCTTCGTCCCAACACAATGGCATTGTTGCCAGCAATTACGTCCACGTGGTCGTTGTTTACCAATTGTTCTTATCCGACATCTAGGCACGTCCTTGCGACAGCTTCCGACGCGCATTTGAACGTTTGTCGATTGTTTTTGTGTTCTTTTGTTGTTAATTTGAATTTTGACTTGTAACGGATTTTGCGAATGTCTGTTTTAGTTTGGCAATAACAGGTGACTAATGGATTCGTTTTAAAAATAATTTATTGGTAGGTTATTTTAGATTTATAGGTATTACATCTTCTTTTTGATAATTAGAAGTATCAACTAGTATTTTCTTGTCTACAACACTGCTAATTTAAAGCTCATCGATTGATTAAACAAAACCTCGACCTTTCATTAACAGCATACTGGGTCACACCAGAAGCTTTTCAAATTTCGAATCTAATTCGAACTATCAATTCCAATCAATTTTAAATTCGAAACTTTTATTTTCTCGCCGGCCAGCCATCAATTCTGTCGCCAGCAAGGAGGTCGTCCACGAGTGAGTGAGTGATAAATAGTTGTTGTTAATCCGCCTTTATCGCGGCCTCCCGTGCGGTCCGAAAATGAGAGATGGTCTCTGCTGGCTAGATAACGCTTCTGGGTAATGGGTTTTATGAAGCGTGGAGACGACTGTTTACTATTATGTTACGGAATTAACGTATGGTGTAAGGACCATGTTGTTCTTTAAGCGCAGTTATCTCTCCTCATTTGAGACATAGATGTGAAAAATTCGCACTCAAATCGGTAAATCTATTGTTAGTAAAAGGAGGAGACGTGAAATGTACATTCTGGATCAATCGTATACCACAAACTACTTCGCAATGAGGAATCAGTGGCTTGGACCAGCTAAAAAGGGCGGTTTTCAATTGCTGAAAGAGTTGTTTAGTTGTGGCGATCTGTATTATGTATAATTGTCTACCAGTAATTATACTTACCTCATTCATTTGCTTGTTGTAATAATTCCATATTTACCATAAATGCTAGAAAGCTTCAAGGTATGCATACAATATAGATCGGAACAGTAAATGTCATCCTACCCATAGTCATCACACTGCTGGCTGCAGACCACTGTCATGCCAGGAGTTACTGAAAAATAAAGTAAATAAAAAAAGTCTAACCCAGAAGTGTTCTCCATACTTCCCTGCCCGGCTATGACAAATGTAAGTGAATGCCGAGTTAGCGCGACCGGCGAGCGCTATCGACTAATTGTATCGGTATGTGCTTCAATAGTGACGTGATTCTAACGATACATCCCAACTTAGTGAAAACACTATGAGGTCCTGCTTACCAACGCTTGCTTAAAACAGTTTTATAAAATGAATCATTAACTCAAACTATTGTATTCTCATCTATAATTATTGTAAATGCAAAGTTTTCAATTGACATGACTTAATGGAAAAAGGTGAAAATTTACTTGAATGAGTTTATTACATTGTCTTGTATAAGTTACAGCCTAGCTAGCATGATCGAGTTTATGTCATAAAGCCCTTACTAGCAAGTGTTTAAGTGCGAGCGGGACGAATGCCTTATGTTCAACATAAAATCGATCATGTAGGCAGGAGAAGTTATTCAATTTCACTTCCATGTTTCATTTCATAATTTATTCATTTAATATCATTTATTTATTTTTATTAATAAATAAATAATGTTATAACTTTAAATAGTTTTCTTTAACTTTCAATTGAAAAATAGACTTTGGCATAAAATTATGTGTGATGAAACGTATAACAACAACTTTTTATAATTATAAATTTCCCTTACACTCTTTACCACTTATTCCTCGTATGAGCTCTCTAGATGTTATCGGAATATCAGACGCAGGTACCTTTGACGGATTACCGAGCATCGACTCGCGCGACTACTGACTGTTATCGACTAATCTGCCAAATCGATACGTCATTTTTATCGGCATGTTGGTAAAACGGTTTCTTATCGATGTATTTATAAATGCTTCGAACGATCCAATGATCTACCTTAAAACTTGCTGATAAATACAAGTTTAACTTATTGATGTTGTGAGATTTAGTTACTTCACCAATGAGGGGAAGAACAGGGATTGAGGCAAGTACCTAAGTTATATTTTTAACAATCCCAAATAGTACAGATACAGATAAGTTGGAACCCATTTGATCAACTACGATAGATTTAGTCTGAAATTCAACGACGAGATTGTATACCTATAATCTTGGAAATAAAGTTTTTTGAATGACACTTCGGAAAAGTAAACTATAATTTCACTTTATTACCGATATATTTCCCTTCCCTAGCATTATTTGTCGACGGTATCGGGCGTGCACGGATCCATCACTGTTGAGATAACTCGCCTTATTAACTGTTGCGTCGGTGGCTACCGCGAAAGAACTGTAGGTACACTATTAATTTTAGGTCTAACCTTGCTTCGGACGCACTTATGAAGTTTCCGAAGCAAGGTTAGGTAGAACTTTAGTTGAATATAAAACCTCGCTTTACTCGCTCGATAAAAGTTTTTATAGAGTTTTAGGCTTCAAAACGTTTATGGCCGTAGATCAGATCAGAATGTATATAACCAGATTTAACAAATAAACTGCCCACAGACTCAAAGACTGTAAAGTTAAACATAACTCCAACTAAGTAACATTGCAATGTTACTTAAGGAAGAAATGTTTATGCGTTTAGCAAACAAGTAAGTTAGATATAAGTATTATTATTCGAAATTGCATTGATGTCACGTTATACGTATTACATAGGAAGGGATCCCACATAATTGGATCCTTGAATCATGTGATATAGTGTAGTTAATGTGATTTTAGTACAGTCGCCATCACATACATAGGTACACTATAGGTGTTCAAAAATATCGGCACGTGCACCCTAATGCCTTGAAAATAGAGGTGTGTTCCGATGTTTGTGAGCTGCTTGTTTGCTCCGATGTATGTGATGGCGACTGTACCTAGGCATGCATGTTTGTTTATAGCATATAGTAGCTATGGAATCGTGCATCGAGAGAAACCAAAAATGGTTTAACGATGTATTTAACGAATTATTATTTTGTAAACTACATTTTATTTAACGTCAATAAATAAATAAATGACCTTTGCTTTATCCCAGTGGGAAATACTGTCAATCATAAACCGCCGCTTTAACAGGAAAGGTGAATCTACACTAGATTTTCGCAAAAGATATTAAAAAATAATCTTTACAAACGATATCAAAACAAAAAAAAAACCATCAAGTAATCGCCCTACACCTGACCATGACTTTCGATATTCGGGACCCCCTTGACGTCTAAAGAGTATTAATATAACCTTTGAATGACGTGTCGTTTTTTTTTTCG
Organism: Epinotia brunnichana; assembly: GCA_963854355.1. Lineage (NCBI taxonomy): Eukaryota > Metazoa > Arthropoda > Insecta > Lepidoptera > Tortricidae > Epinotia > Epinotia brunnichana. Next base: position 11,415,372 of record OY977956.1, read on the forward strand.
AGCCTTTTATATGGAAATAATTGGATAAAATGCTAATAAGTGCCTCCTCTTTATGTTTCAAAACATTTGACGGCTAACTGTATTTTTTATTGATTTATTGATGATCGTTTCCAAAGTGTCTTGACTACTTAAGCAGAAATGAGTGAGAAAAAATGGTTGATGGTTTGACACTCCGCATAAATAAATACGAGTACATGTTTAATAAGAAAATTAAACAGTTTGTGGTTATGTCGTAAAGGTTACTTAAGAGACTGTTTTAAGTGTCACCTGAAAAATACTTGCCATCTAGAAATATCTCTGTGATATGTAAGTAGGGTTTGATATGTAGTAGGGTTTGCCATGGGCTTTCCTATTTAACAATAAATAAAGACCTTTATCCAACAACTCTTGAAAATAAATTCTGACTTGTCCATGTAGGTAAGGTAATAGATGCTACGTCTCATCGCTATTGTTAGGTAGAGTACTAGTTTATTTTTATTATTATTACGAATACGAACCATAAAGAAATCCCGCCGTCCAAATCGAAAAATCTTTACTTCACATCTGGTCATCTTGTAAAATTAATATACAAAGCTTGCTGGCTGATACCGATATACCCTGAGCCTAGAGACCTTCGAAAAACTAAGTTATCGTGCGTAAAATGCATTCGGACGCTTTCGCCGACTCCCGCGCCGCTCGGAGGCGATCGGCGCGGTGGTTGGAAAATCGTTAAGTCCCGCCGTACCAGTAACCGCATGCGCGGCGAAGGAGCGACGGCAAAAAAATGTGGTAGTAATAATGAGGATTTTTGAATGTTTAGATGACACTTTTATCCCGCCAAGCGCCGAGGCCAATGCCAGGAGGTGGGTTTTCTGTAAACAGTTGCCACAATACCGCACGCGAGATTAACTAAGTATCCGTCTGTTTCAAATAATAACACTGGGAAAGGTACATCAGGTAGTTTATCTCGCGCGCAAGGCAGCTCATGGTCCAAGCCGTGACGTCAAATAAGCGTTGGATGACTGCAACAGTTCTCCCATATAGAGGTTGAATTCTTCATATGTATTGCTTGACAAAACAAAAGTGATATAAGATCTGCTGATTCTGATTGGTTAGCCCTGGCATCGTGCCTCGGTGACCCGGTTTTAGCACCATTTCAGAAAGCATTAATTAGAATTGCAAGACAGATTTTAATGCGTACTGCGCGCCAGCTTCGCGCATATAAAAGTAGACCTGCAGTTTCTTCAACAGACAGACATGTCCCTCTTGCAATACTCTGCTCCTGCACACCTCGGAGGTGCAAATCTGACCAAACGCTACTGTCAGTGCCACACAAAACGAGACTTAGGTAACTCTAAGTCGAGTTTACTAGACGAAAGAGCATGCGAATTGTTTAAGTTTTCTAGGTGCTAAACAAAGGTTTTGTTAGCTAGAGGAGCTTCTTTACGTAAGTGCTAATTTATTCTGTGCAAATGTTGCATGAAGCTGTTTTATTATTAAAAAGTTGACTTTTTCTGCTGCCAGTATATCCGTTCCTGGCAATAAACCGTAGTGAAGTCGCATAAAACCTTTGTGTGATTTAGTATGTATTTAATACGGCTGTAGTAGTTGATATATACTGCGTTCTCGGAAACCTGAGAATTTGCGTCGCCGCGCGAGAGAGATCTTCAACGACTAATAAACATGTCTGCATTTGCGTCGTCAAATAAGCATAAAGTAATATTTTAAATGCTGTCTGTAAATTTGTTACCTTTTTATGGCAACGCGCGGAAGCCACGCTTAGGTTTTAATGTGGAACTCATCAATATTAACTCTTAAGGGAGAGTATCCACTACAGCTGTGAGATGCAGTGGAGCGGTGCACGGTGTGCGAGGACTAATACATATAAATGATAGGTCACTTGATAAGACACGACATTTTCTTTAGAAATATCATAGAAGGTAAGATCGAAGGATCAAGGGGTAGAGGTCGACCAAGGATAAGCTTTGTACAGCAACTAAAAGCAAAAGCAAATGTCTTGTCTTACCGGGACCTAAAGAAATTAGCCGAGGACCGAGAGAACTGGCGCATACTCCACCGACAAGAGCCAGGCTCTTAAATGTTGATGATGATGATGTGCGGCAGTATCAGCCGCATTCTTGAAATTCCACTTCAGGGGTGTGTTGGAGTCGTTCTTTTGGTCCAAGTGGTAAGAGATATAGAGACTTAACGTACCAAGCTCTATTTTAAAATCACACACTTGCTACAAACCCTATTATCATACCGTACTACCAATTCGTCTAATCTGCCTTCTTATAGCCTAATGCATATTCCAACCGTAATTTGCAATACAAATCTTTCGAAAATCTTTATAGAAAAACGACTCTTGTAAATAAGACATTACGTGTCATATTTGCATGCTGGTTTGTATTTTTTCTGACACGTGACAAGGCAGGCTAGAGCTGTCTATCCTTGTTATAAATTGAATATGTTAAGCTGTTTTTTACTTGTCCGAATGACTAAGGAAAATGGCTAGGTTAAAACGTTTACAGCTGTAGATTGTAAAACGAAACGTTATTTACAAGTTTTTACTAAGGAAATCACACAGAAACTCTAAGTACTGTTTGTGTTTTTTGTAGCTCCTACAATTTATAAACTGCTTAGGTAACCTTTGAACTTAGGACATCAAAGAATTCATTTCAAAGAAATTTCAAAAATAATTTACAATCAGAATATAAAAAAGTACTTTGCACTTTTTGACAAGCTTTATATTAACTTGCACTGTTCGTATGTATGTAAATATGTAAGTATGTAAATATGTAAGTATGTAAATATGTAAGTATGTAAATATGTAAGTATGTAAATATGTAAGTATATAAGATGTCCGTCAAAATTTGCAATCCATTTTTCAGTCACTTTCCGTTATCTAATTGAGCTGAAATTTTGCAAGCATATGTATATCGCATGAAAATGCAATATTATGATGACTTGGAGCTGATCTGATGCTGGAGCTGGAAGGTGGCCATAGGAACTCCGCAATAAAACGACACACGTACCCCCATCGAGTTTGGGCTCGTTACAATCGTTTCAATGAGTACTTGATGATGGTACGCAGAAAAGTACGCAGTCAAGTCGGCAGTAAAATCTTGTACCAAAAATGAAATTTTTGACAGTAACTTTTTTTTTAACACACGTTGAAAATCCTGAACTTCTTTGATTTATAACACGTGTCGTAGAGAGTATTTCTGATCCAATTTTCAATGTAAATGTTCGACAGTGGGTCGTCTCGCCCACCGCGATCACTCTCGACACTCCCCGGAAATTGAACAACGGTTTACTAATTCGTTTTAACATAACATTATACCACGGTGTCGGCAGACGTGTCGAGAAATAACTGTACTGTGCTGTTCTTGTCAGTCATTGCTTTGCTTGACAGATGAGGTCTGTGGTGACAAACTGGCGTAAGCAGACAGACGGACATGAAGAACTGTAAAGGTTCCGTTTATCACAATTTGGATACGGAACGATAAAAATTTAAAAGTTTATGGTTTCAGAAAAAGCTACGGTAGCCTAGTGGTTCAGGCATGCGGCTGTCAAGCGGCGGTCGTGGGTTCGAATCCCGGCTCGTACCAATGAGTTTTTCGGAACTTATGTACGGAATATTTACCGTTAGCTTTTCGGTGAAGGAAAACATCGTGAGGAAACCGGTCTAATCCCAATAAGGTCTAGTTTTCCCTCTGGGTTGGAAGGTCAGATGGCAGTCGCGCTTTCGTAAAACTAGTGCCTATGCCAAATCTTGGGATTAGGTGTCAAAGCGGACCCCGAACTCCTTTAGGGCACAACCGGGAATAACGCTAGGATGATGATGATGGTTTCAGAGAAAAACACGCTGGGCGTATATTACTTTCGATAAAAAACGCCCAGTTGAAGTGATTTTTGGTCAACTGAGGTTATACGTATTTTTTTGTAGAGTTAATAGAGTGGAAATCCGTGATATCAGCCTACACCTCCTAGAAATAGGCGTGATTATATATTTGTCTAAAATAGTATAAATACGACACTTACGCTAAGACCCTACCTACTAGGCGATAACTTTTCCAAGACATTTCGTAAGTTGACTAATAAGGTAACATTGCCACCGTCTATACCAGAAGCTGTGTGACCACTCCGGGATGTCGCGACCTCAAATACCGATCACAGATAACGATAACAGATATGAAGGGTATCATATCACGATTCAGACATAGACCTCGCTAAGCTGGTTCATAAAAACAAACACCGATTTTCGAACGAGGTAGCGAAACGAACGAGGTTCTATGCTTCAGCTTGGGCCGAAAGTCATTCGTATGTCCGGTGTTTGTCCCGCTGTCCGGCTGATCTCCTCTACAGGTCGCATTTCTCAACTGATACTCGTAAAATTTTGTGAGCAGGTTCGTTCTTTTTTAACCCCCGACGCAAAAAGAGGGGTGCTATAAGTTTGTCGTGTATGTTTGTCTGTCTGTCTGTGTGTGTGTGTGTGTGTGTATTTCTGTGACATCGTAGCTCCTAAACGAATGGACCGATTTAGATGCAGTTTTTTTTATCGGTATTAAGCTGATGGAATCAAAATGGTTCTTAGCTACTACGTTACATGAAAATCGGTTCAGCCGTTTTTGAGATATTGAACTTTGAAATAAAAATATCGGGGGGTTTTCAACTTGTCTAAGTTGTAGGTAGTTATTTTTATTGTCGGGTCACGATTCGATTTCCAAATTCAAAAGACAGGCTCGCAAATTCTACAGCTCACTAGTAATACTATGGTGGTGGCAAGCAAGCTCATAGCCTTGATAAGAAGTCACCGGAGCCTATGGACACTTGCAAAACCAAGTTAATTTATTTATACTAAGCAGAAACGTCCGCTAACGAAATTCTAAGTTTCGATCAAAGACCTACCTACAAGTTTTTAACATAAGATTTTATATAATTTATTTATTTTGTTGTAGATAGAATACATTTCCGACCCTCAGTTTTACATATATCCGTTAGACCTTGTGTGAGTAAGTCGTTGAGGACCTGAACGGAGATCAGTTTCTATCAATGGGCAGTCAATGCCCGCTGCAAATCCAATTGGACCATTATAATCCAGTCCACGATAAAAAAATGGTGAATGAACCTACGTTACATTTGACTTTTTGCGGCCAACGACAAAGCAATCCGTTCGGCTTTGACATTAGACCATTTATCATGTATATCGGTGATCGACTAGTACACACAATTATAATACTCACATTCAAGAACGTTATAACTTCATTGATACAACCGTGACTTACGTTATTTGATCATTGGCTGGTGTATCTGAACCACAGTTATTTGCGGTCATAAAAAACGTTGATGTCTTTTATTACGTAAGCCGTTGGGCAGCTTTTTGATTACGTTTTTTTTTTCTGACGGCTTGAAATTAGTTTGGGCAGTACCAGTTTTCATTCACAGTAACATAACTTGTTTTGATGCAACATGATCGGGCGTTAGCTGAACGTTCTTTTCCGGTTTATCAAATTCTTATCCTGAAATATAGTGAGTTTAAAGGTTGTATCTCGTGTTCTTACAACCAAAATAAATTTTATTTAAAATTAAAAGAAGAGAGTTTAATTTAGTTGAGAACAAATGAAAATTTCAAATTAATATGCGAACCTCTTGGTTCAAATTCCATTGCAAAAAATTGTTTTGCGGTATCAGGACGTTAAAACAACCGTAAAAAGTTAACGATATTTATAGTTTAGATAGGTAAGGTACCTATATAAAGAAGTAGTATCTAATTTCAAGCATAATGTTAAATTATACTTTATATCATTACTTACAGAAACTAACATCCGTCCCATAAAAATCATTATACTATAAATAACCATAAATTGGATGTCCTCCGCGTTCGCGGTTCATTTCACACATTGCTCGGCATTATATCAAAACGGGGATACAGGCTGATGTAAAAAGACCTTATTTTTTCAATTAAAATGTATTTTTTCCGTGAGAATGCCTTAAGCCTTTAGACATTTAGTCTAAAATTTTCTGTATTGTGCAATAAATAAATATCCCTATTTTTACTAACATAGAATACATGATACCTGAAAATCTATACTATCTGTACTATTGTTGAACAACTTAACAAACCAAAAAAGTGTTTTTTGCGATGCTTACAAAATGTATATACCTACCTACATATATATACAAGACCATTTTAATCTTCTGAATAGTGTAATAGTGAGCATCGTCATCAAGTTTGAAGAAATCCCTACCTAAATGTAAAATTAGATATCAAAGCTGTTTCATTTAAATAAGGAATAGTTTCAATGGTATCAAAATTATGCAGACGCTACATGAAACCTTTGAAAAGAGGACTTTGTTCCATGTTTACTAGTTACATTACGAGTATATAAAAAAACTTCTTTACAAACACTTGGCCTAGAACTTCCTGTGTTTAGCTTAGCCTGAAAAGTTTTGGATCTGAACTGAACTAAAACCATAATGAACTGAACTAATCAATACTCCATCAGCCTGTATACGGTGGGTGGGGCAGGGCGCGCCGGCGGCGGAGCGTGGCAGAACCTCCAAATATGTACTATAAAATATCCCGAATCAAGTTTATGCTCGTTTGATTTCCAATGTCAAGCATTGAACTTTTTATTCGTTATATTTGATTAAAGAATTTTATGAAAATTAAATAACCAAGGTTTTTCAGGATCGCATTTGATGTGATTCGCGTTGTGTGCATGTGCTATCTGAGATATGTGGTATGGAGATAGTTTGTGAATTAGGGAAGGACATACTTATAGTTTTCAAATCGCTCAGGGCCCAGTTTAATAAACATTACAATACTTATATTTTGTATAAGAGTGATATACTTATTTTTAAAGTTTTACTTGTCACTTTTAAACAAAACTGTAGGATTGTAATGTTCATTAAACAGAGCCCAGATGGTGAAATGTATTTGAATTTAAGTATCTTCAGATATTTGTTCTTAAACTACGCCTAAAACTTTTGGGTGTATAATAGTGATCATGAAATAAATACTCCAAAATTGGCTCCCAGGATAATAGCGGTTGAGTCTTTCTCAGTCTCCGAGTGATTTTTAGACGTCCAAGAGTTTGTTCTGGGTGTCTAATCTTAAGGCTAAGAACTCCAAAAGTATGTTCAGAATAAGCGGTGAGCGGCAACCTCGGTTGCGGGTGGGTGCGCGAGGTGATCGCGCGCCGCGACCCGTGACGACAGTTACTTGGCCCCACTAATTAATATGGAGAAATGACCAGCCTTAGAGAAAATATGCTGGAGGTTAGTGGCCTGGCTTGCAAGGAAAACTAGTGGATCCAGAAAGGGGAAGCGAAGGGGCTCAAGCCAACCCTAAAAGCATCCAAGTCCTTACCAAAATCTAACTTCTGCGGATTCAAGCCTACCAAACGATTTCACCGCTGCTAAGTATGAAATCGGACAAAATCTTGGTGTTATACCTCGATAATTTGTATAAATAAATAAATCATTCTTAAATTAGAGCCTGCGTAGTGCGCTTGCAAGCCACGAGTTCCGTAATAAAACGCCATAATTAGACAAGTAGACTATTAGAATTCACACTGAACGCAATTCAGTCACTGAATCATAATCTCAATCACTCATGAGCAAATAAAACGGTACACTTGCAGAATTTCTACCAAAGAGTGTAAGTATCTTTTTTTGCTCTTGCGTGGTCCAGATACTGAATTCAGTGACTGGTTCTGACTGTGTGAGACCGGCCTAAAATAAGTCGCATATGACAACCTGGCTGGCGATGAGTCCCATATTGGCAATACGCTCACGGCTACGGTGACATGGCAGAGATTCTCATTTGTGTTATAGAACAAAGACCACATGCAACCCGACTGAGGTAAGTTTGCACCTCGCGTCGAATAAGTTACACTGAGCGAGGTGCAAACTTAGCTTGGTCGGGTCTAGACTTGCACAGGATACAGCATCGAATATCGATTCGTTATTCGTTCTGCCAGAGCTGGCCAATCCACACCGCTGCCCATTCATCATCATCATCATCATATCAGCCGAAAGACGTCCACTGCTGGACATAGGCCTCCCTCAAAGAGTGCCAAAATGACCGATCCTGCGCCACTCGCATCCAGCGGCATCCATTGGGCATCTCTTATTAGATGAACCTCGGCACTAACAAGACCCGTTTTGTGCATGTTTAATAATGATTGATGTATTTTGGCAACTACGAGTAGGTACACCTCTCGCCACACTCGGTTGGTTATTGCAGTCTGAAAAACCCTCATTCTTATTTATGGAACAATAATTACCTACTCGTTCCAGGGTTATGAATATGGCGGGTACTTCCCGCCTTTGGAGGAGTCATGGTGTCACGATCTTTTACCATTGAGATACGGATTGAATGTTCATAATTCATAATGAATGTATCGCCATCGCTGATATCCATGTTCTTCTTTATATCTTAACTAGCTGCCTGCGTGGTTTCGGCCGAGTATTGTAAAGAACGCAGGCAAACCCGCTAGATAAACTATAGCCATAGCTCTTGATAAATAATAGCTCTTGATTTTTTTTTATCGGATTAGCGGTTCCAGAGAATACCTACCCATTACATAAAAACTTATAAACTTACCTACAAAGCTATAATAAATAATAATAAATAAATAATAAATATTACGGGACAATCTTACACAAATCAACCTAGGCCCACGGTAAGCTCAATAAGGCTTGTGTTGTGGGTACTAGGCGATGATATATATAATAGATACATACATATAGATACTTATATACATATATATAACATCCATAACTCAGGAACAAATATTCGTGATAAACACACAAATAAATGCCCTGACCGGGATTCGAACCCGGGACCTCCAGCTTCGTAGGCAGAGTCACTACCCACTGGGCTACGGAGGCCGTTACGGAGGAGCTATAATCTTACAGACTTTTTCTCTTTATAATATTGGCATAGCCGTGAAAAGAAAAATATAAACTTGGGAAACTTGAGAAGGAGGCCTCAAGATTTTCAGAATTTTATGAAATTTGGAAAGCCAATTTCACAAATTGCGGATGACAGCACATCGGCCATATACATCAGCTGTAAAAAAACAAATGAGGCCATGAACCGTTGGAATTTTAAACCATAGATCCTTTGGATTTCGAATGTAACGCACCAACGCCTCGGCTCGGATGTATCGTTGCGCAAATGGAACGGATATTGCTCGTTCCTCTCGCCGCCATTCTGTTGGAAATTTAAATTTTGCCGGTTAACTGGTCGCTTCCGGTAGCTTTGTTTCTGTTGGGCAACTAAGATATTGGGCTTTTGGGCGCTTGGGCGTTAATTTTGCAACTTCATTCGAAAACTTTTCCTACTGCGGGCACGTGATGTTCTTGGTTATCGCTTGACAAAATAAAGAGTTCATTACTATCTGGCTCTACATAACCCTCCGACGCCGACGATGCTATATGTTTAACATGTGTATTTTTGTATATGAGATCCTGTATGTCTGTCTGTGCCATCGTAACTTCCAAATGGATGATTTAAGTGCTATTTTTGTTGGTGATTCTGAGAGATGTTTGTTGTGTCGAGGACTTTTTATAAATTTTTAATTCATGTTGGTACTTAGTAATTGATAGAAAGTGAAAATAGTTATTTATGATACAAGTGCGGAAAGTAGGTAATTCCCAACGAGTGGCGACCAAAACACGACCGCGAGGGAGTGTTTTTGATCGACACGAGTTGGGAATTACCTATCCGCACGTGTATCATACAACATTTTACAATGCATCATGCGAGGAAATAAAAAAAATTGCATAAAAGGTGAAATTTTAATTGTCACGAAATCTCATTCCCGTATAGTGTGCGGAAATTTTGGCCTGAAATCCATTCCTGCACGGGCAGGTCCTGCCTTGCACCGCCGTGCTGGCATCGACCACTTTCCGTGTTTATGTTGAACCATACAAACGCGCACTTTCAGAGAAAGTGCATTGTAAAATATTATTACAATGCACTTGCTCTGAAACTGCCCCTTTATATGGTTCAACATAAACACGGGAAGTGCTCGATGCCAGCACGGCGGCCGCAGGGTGGACCGCGCCCGTGCGCACACTATGCGGGAATGAGATTTCGTGAGTTCGTGACAATTAAAATTTCACCTTTTATGCATATTTTTTTTATTTCCTGGCATGATGCATTGTAAAATGTTGTATGATACACGTGCGGATAGGTAATTCCCAACTCGTGTCGATAAAAACACTCCCTGACGGTCGTGTTTTTGGTCATCGCTACTCGTTAGGAATTACCAACTTTCCGCACTTGTATCATACATAACTATTATCACACGTTTCTGATGAACGCATAGAAAATAAAAAATAATAAAAATGCATGACTTGGCTCTACGAATTATCTCACAACTTTTTACGGTGGAAGAGTTTCTGTAGTGTCATCAAATACTATGCAAAGTTTCCAGTCGATGCGAGTAATGGAAGGGAGTAAAAACCCAATTACAAGATTAGTTTACATTGTTACCTACATACTTAGTTACAGATTAAATCCTATACCTAGTGTTAAACGAGCAATATTTGAATACATATTTTTAATCGTGTTCTCGAAAACATCTGTAACGATTTCGATGAGATTTACAATAAAGGGGTTTACATGACTGCAAAGCAGTTGTCGGTAGTTCAGAGGGGTAAACACGTAACGTTCCGAACTCGCGTCGGTACAATTTAACTGTCAATTTTCCCTATAAAAAGTGACATTTAGACCTACCCGACGTTCGTACAATGCGTTACGACCGTTACGTGATCGACCTACAGGTAGTTAACTCGGTATAATAATAATGATATGCACAATATTACAACTTTAGAACATTATCATGAAATTATCATTGCGTGTGGCCGTTGCTCTCCGCCTGGGCTGCAATGTGTGCCAACCACATGTTTGCATCTGTGGTAACATGGTGGGTGCTGACGGTCATCACGCTCTGAGTTGCCGCCGGTGCTCCGGTAGGCACCCCCGACACCATGCCCTCAACAACATAGTCCAGAGGGCCCTAAGGTCGGCAGGTGTTCCGTCTATTCTTGAGCCGCCGGGCCTTAGTCGCACTGATGGCAAACGACCCGATGGCCTGACGTTGTTGCCATGGGAAAGAGGGCGGTGCTTAGTGTGGGACGCAACGTGCGTCAGCACCTTCGCGGCATCCCATATTAACCGGACTACGCGCGCGGCCGGGGCAGCAGCCGAATTTCAGGCCGCATTAAAGCGACAAAAGTACGCTCCCCTTACATCAGGCTATATTTTTGTACCCGTGGCAGTAGAAACAGCGGGTTGCTGGGGGTCGGACGCAAAGAAATTTGTCCGGGACATAGGCCGTAGGCTCAGGCAAAAGGGTGAGGATGCCCGCTCCGAGTCGTTTCTGGTGCAAAGTTTGTCTTTAGCCATTCAACAAGGTAATGTGGCAAGCATAATGGGCACCTTTGCACCAGAGGCGACCAGGGGTGGTTTATTTGACTAGGGTTTTTTTTTTTTATATATATAGGTACCTATTTAGTTAATGTATTTGTTACTGTTCCAACCTGTATGCCATACGATTAAAATAAATAATAAAAATTGAAATAGATATCATTATCATTACAATAAATTGATTGTCTAGTGCGTCACTCCGTGGGAAAGGGGAATGTCACAATTTATTAACAAGGGCGGTGATTTAGTTTTAATTCGAGCTAGGGAATCAAAGCAGCATTATGTGAGCCGTCAACCGTGCTCTAGAACATTGGGGCTTAAATATTTAAGTGTTACTGCGACAAATATAAAGTATTATTGAGTAAATACACTTTTCGCCGTCACATGTCTGCTCATCTCATTTGTGTTCGTGGTTGACGTTAAAACTATAAGTTTGGCCGCGACCCGCGTCAGAATAGACTCGATAACAGTCTAACTTAAATCATAATACTTAACTTTCTGTCAAAAAAAACATTTGTGGTACAAGTTGCCGACTGAACATTTTTTTGCATAGTCATGAAGTTATTATTCATTAAGTGCAGGGTCCCAGTGAGCCAAGTTTATCTTATTTAGGAGTTCCTATGGCCACCTTCTGTCTCCATCATCAAATCAGATCGGTAGTGCCACAATTATGCATTGTCAACGATTTTACATAAGTATGCCAAATTTCTCACATATAAGAACAGAGCAAGTTAAATAAAAGCTTGTAATAATTTACACTAAAAACAAAGTTTAAACCGACTTCAATTTAGTACTTCGCCAAGCCACACAGGTGCTTATAAATTTCCACATTTCCTTTCCAACTTACCACATGAACTGCTCTCCGAGAGCAGAAAAAATCCAAATTACTACACGCGTACCTATAAAGTTTGAGGGTTACTTACGATTAAAAAAATAATTTTGGAAATCGGTCCACAATTGACGGAAAAATCGGTGAATATTAAAAACCGGCCAAGAGCGTGTCGGGCCACGCTCAGTGTAGGGTTCCGTAGTTTTTCGTCCATCACAGTAAGTGTGTGAAATTATTTTGTATTTTTTTTCAAAAACTTTTCAACCTATCAAGTTCAAAATAATTTTCCTAGAAAGTTTTTATAAAGTTCTATTTTTGAGATTTTTTTCATATTTTTAAAACTTATGGTTCAAAAGGGGGGACACATTTTTTTTACTTCTGGAGCGATTATCTCCAAAAATATGCTAAGCTTTTAAAGACTTTCACTTGGCGATTATCTTCTTAAATTCAAATGCTACTACAACTAAGATGACTTTGATGTTTTTTATGTAACTAATATGATTATTTTATTTTCAGGTAAGTTGGCGAAAAGTCTCAAATGTTTGAGCATCCTCGTAGTAGCTATTACAAAACAGATAGGTAAGTAGATATTTGCCACCCATTTTTTTGTCTCTTCGGAATTATTGGTGCTGCAACAACTCTGAAACGCATATGCAAATTACATGTAATTAATTATACACGTTTAAATTAATGAATATGTGAATATGATTATAATGTAGTTTTTATAATACGATTCATCAATAAAGATGAAGAAACTACGACGTCATATTTCATGGTATTGTGCAATCATTCAGAGGGGTAATCACGTAACGTTCCGAACGCGAGTCGGTACAATTTAACTGTCAATTTTCCATATAAAAAGTGACATTTAGACCTACCCGACGTTCGTATAATGCGTTACGTGATCGACCTACAGGTTTCAACTTGGAAGATAGACGCAGGCTTTTTCTACGACCCCACTTTTCGACTTATCTAAATAAATAATAAATAAATAATACGGGACAATCTTACACAAATCAACCTAGGCCCACGGTAAGCTCAATAAAGCTTGTGTTGTGGGTACTAGGCGATGATATATATAATAGATACATACATATAGATACTTATATACATATATTACATCCATAACTCAGGAACAAATATTCGTGATAAACACACAAATAAATGCCCTGACCGGGATTCGAACCCGGGACCTCCAGCTTCGTAGGCAGAGTCACTACCCACTGGGCTACGGAGGCCGTTAAATAAGTCTATCTAGTACCTAAATAATATGTTGGAGTTGAAATCTGTTGGACATTTGACACGCGTGCACTTTCTTACACATATTATCAGAGTAAACGCAATAATTGGCACAAATATTTGGTAGTTTTTTGTTGTTTTATTGATATATCCGCTCAGCATTTAATTATCACCATAAAAATGTCCAGCAGTGGACGTCTTTCGGCTGATATGATGACGATGATAAAAATATGTGTATCATCTTAAAACTCTTCCTTGTAGAGGTACAAAATGAATTGTTTATAACTGTCAAAGTTTTAGGGGCTACATCTGTGGATCATACTTAACAACTTTTACTTACGAACCAGCAACGAATAAAATAAAATAAAACCGGTCAAGTGCGAGTCAGACTCTCGCACCAGGGGTTCCGGACCACCCCGTACAATAGAAAAAAGTCCACTATAAACTGACACTCACTAAGTATGTATTCACATACTTAGTGCGTGTCAGTTTATACTGGACATTAAATTATGAGTAAAGTAACTAAAAATTTACGGTTTTCACAATTTTTCCTTTATCTGTGCTATAAGACGTTGCTTCGTACCAAATTTCAAGATTCTGAGTTCACGGGAAGTTGATTCCCTTGCGAGTTTCGAAAAATTGCGGAAATTTGCGGCATAAACGGCTGTATCTTTTGATTGCGTTGGCTTAAAGTTTGATTTTTTCACAGCTCTAAGGGACAGTAGATCTGAGTATTTAATTTAAATTTCAATTTGATACCTCCACGTGTTCCTGAGAAAAAGGGTCTCGACAAATGGACGGACGGACAACAATGTGATCCTATTAGGATTCCGCTTTTTCCTTTCGAGGTGCGGGACCCTAAAACAGTATTTCCATACATTAATATAATAATACCAGCCTATAGTACGTCCCACTGCTGGGCACATTGTTTGGCTTACCAAATGACTGAAATTTGCCTCATTTCAAGTATGAAACATAACTCCGCGTCTCGCTAGATGGCGCGAGAACAGTTCCAATGGCGTACAATTAATACACTTATCTCGTCTAATTAACGATTGCGACCTAGAATCTCGAATGAGGCTGAGGCAAGATCCGCTCTTGCATCGCCACGCATCGGCGCTGTACTCGTAGTACCAGTACCAATGTGCTTGCATTGTATAGGTAGTACTGGTAGGTACCCTTTTTTATCTGACTGCATGCCCTGTGTGTGTAGACTGAAGGCTGCGAAAGATGAACATTGTTTCGAGTAGGATGGTTTTGGTGATATATAAATCTACTTGATGACTGATGTTAACAACGAAACGCTGAAAATTGTTGTGAACTTGCTGAATGAAAGTTCTGATCGTCTTTAAGCTAAGTTTTCCGCTATCATATACTCGAGTTAACAAGAGAACTAATGGGTATGAATTTTAGGAGGTACTCCCAAGATTAGTTTAATATTCTCACTTGATACACAATTAAGTAAATAGCGCGCTTCCTCCATATTAGCTAGAAAAATGCAGATTATTTGTGTCGGTTATAAACTCGAGCTAGGTAAACAGGTAATTACGTCACACTCGCACCTAAACTACCAATAAAATATTACAGAATAACTTTAATGTTTTTCTATCACGACAGTTTAATTGCTTAGGCCCTGAAACTTAAGCCGTCGCATGTATGTAGGTACCGTGACTTATATGAACAGTGACCTTTTCTGAGTGAAAAAAGTAACCTCATAGATATTAGTTATGGATAAAGAACATACACGAATTATTCTGTAGTCATCTTGAATTTTTTGCCCGTCCAGAACGTATAAAATCTAGACCAACCCAGAAATGAGAATTTACGAGTACATAACACACCGATGCATTAATTGGGACTTGGGACTGCGTTCTATAATAAATATTCTCTATAGTGACTCTGTGGGCTGTATAGCTTCGCGAGTCTTGACTTTTTTGCAAAAAACTTTACTGTAACATAAACTTGAATCGACAAAAAAAAATATCGGACCCTTCACAATATTTCCCGAGAATCAGTAGAGAAATGCAACCTAGAGGAGAACAGCCGAATATTCACCGCACGTCGTAAATACGAAAGCATTTTTGCCCAGGCTCAAACAGAGAACTTAGTTCGCTTTGCTCGCTCGTTCAATGCTAGACGGCACGTGAAGTAGATGCGTTTGCGTGACCTAGATATAGGTACGTCCGTGCCCCGAGAGGTGTAAAAACTGCAGCTGACGGGATTCAGTTTTTCCTGCTCCAACCAAGGCTAGCTTTAATGATTCAATTTAAAATCATTATTTATCAACAACCCTCATTGCTGTTATGAATAAATTAAAAAGCTATGTTCTGCTTTTGCTTTGTTGTAAATTTTCCATTTTTTAGGGTTCCGTAGCCAAATGGCAAATAACGGAACCCTTATAGATTCGTCATGTCTGTCTGTCTGTCTGTCCGTCCGTATGTCACAGCCACTTTTTCCGAAACTATAAGAGCTATACTGTTGAAACTTGGTAAGTAGATGTATTATGTGAACCGCATTAAGATTTTTACACAAAAATAGAAAAAAAACATTAAGTTTTGGAGGTCAGAACGGAAACTCAAAAAAAAATTTTTCATTTAACCCATACGTGTATGGATAGGTCTTCAAAAATGATATTGAGATTTTATTTTTTTATAAACTGAATAGTTTGCGCGAGAGGCACTTCCAAAGTGGTAAAATGTGTGTCCCCCCCCCCCCCTGTAACTTCTAAAATAAGAGAATGATAAAACTAAAAAAAATATATGATATACATTACTATGCAAACTTCCACCGAAAATTGGTTTAAACGAGATCTAGTAAGTAGGTTTTTTTTAATACGTCATAAATCGTAAAGCGCAATTTATTTTACGGAACCCTTCATGTGCGAGTCCGACTCGCACTTGGCCGCTTTTTTTTTAACCTCTCATATCCACATTTTGGCTCATATACATATACGATATCTACATACATCGACGTATTTCAATTAATTTTTTTGAAGTGAAGAAGAGAAAGAAAGTGTTCAATTTTTTTTAATACCATGTTGGTAACTATCAAGTGTACTTGATGGTAAGTGGTTATCGTAGCCTATGGACGCTTCCAACTCCAAGGGACCCGCATGTGCGTTGCCGACCCTAAAATATATGTAGTATTAATTTAGTTCTTGTAGATAATTTATTAACAAAAATAATATTATACAAACTAACCTACTTATGATAAACACATAACTTGAATATGAAACTAAAACTAACTAAAATTCAAATAACAAAAGCTAAAAAATAAAAATACCTATCAAAATTTGGTGCCCTTGGTAGGGTAGGGTGCCCATCACGCAGGCAGCGTTCCCGCACTGGATTGCGATTTTTTTTAGGAACTGCGGGTCAAAAAAATTGTTTTGACCTCTAGTATGCGTGTGCCAAATGGCTAAACTGTAGATCGATTTGCGGTTTTTCTTTGAAATTGGGCTTGTACGGCTACCACTATTACGACGAAGGGTTCATAAGAAACCTTGTGTTTTTAATTGTCCCTGATGTCTCACAAACGTGTCAAAGTGCCAGATAAAGGCCAACGAATTATAACGGCATTTTAACTTTAATGATCGTTTATGAATAAGTATTTCTTGTAATCTAATGCAATCACATTTGATTGGCCGTTTGTGCATTTCAGCTGTTTTTGAATCTGTAATAGTAGTTTATGTGATTGTACATAATGAAGGGCATTAAACACGAGTGTGGGTTTATGAAACGAGCCGAAGGCGAATTTCATAATAACATCACACGAGTGTTTTAATGCCTAATTATGTACAGTTACTTACACTAATTTATCTATCCACATATCATAAGCCTCCATGATGCATTCAGGAGCCGCTAATTATGACCGGCATCGCGGCGTTGTTTTCTGGCAGCTGTCATAGTTTTTTTTTTTTATTCAGAGACAAACTAGAGTCGGATCCAACTAATTCAACCATCATATCGTTCGATATCTTACTTACGTGCGACATTTGTCAAATTTGTATGCAAATTGACAATTCATTTCGAACTAAACGTCATCTCGACTGATATTAGAATAGAGGTTAAATCAAATTTCTTTCTTTTTCAGAGACGTTCGAAATTTGAATGAAATAATATTATCGAAATCGATGTTATAATTTAGCACTAATAACATTTTCACAGATAAGAAATTTGTTCTAACAAAACTGTCTATTTTTATGGTGGTCATAATGTGCGGTTCTTGAACGCATCATGGAGGGTTTATGATATTTGGATAGATAAAATATTAAATGTACACAACACGGTCGTAAATAAACATCATAAAAAATAAAGTTTCCATTTTAGAATTGTTATAACTGTAACGAAATACCGTAGTAATCAATCGACTACATCATACAAACTTTAAACTCATCAATGCAATTGTCTTTACGCTCAAGTGAGATTTAATTAATTCAACGAAACATTTCACCCTTAAAACACACGTCAAGATGCTATCAAACAGACAAATTGGGCCTAAAAATCGTTGCCTAACTCTTGCAGAATCAGTAACCAGTGTAGGCGTGTACATACACACATGTTTGTTATCAACAACGACGTATGTGTTCTGATAATCATTTGGCTTAAGACCTTTTAATTGGCAACTGTTATAATACGAATACGTCTGTCCGTTCATCATTAATCTTCAGGCTTCTTGTATTTTATTGTTTTAAAACCCGTATTCATCAAATGTATGAGTAATAGTTGGTTTAGAGATTTGCTATTTAAATGCGTAGGCGGGAAAGGTCAAGCATGTATATTACCTTAATATTTCGAATGTTTCAAGTCTAACGTGGGCTTGATTGGGCATTGGAAGTGTTGATGGGTTAATCAAAAGGTTAAATTAGTTAATAATGTATTTTGCGTGTTATTTATGACACGCAAACATTTAATCGTGAACTTCATTTTTCTTTTTGGCTTGAAAGGTTAGATGGCAATCGCTACCCCAAAAATTAATATTTAGTGCGTACGCAAGGATTTTCCGAGTTTTATTTAACAATGAAACTTAGAAAGAATTCTGATACACATAATTTCAGTCTTTGATTCCGTCGATAGGATGTTTTGTGTCAG
The DNA here is from genome assembly GCA_963854355.1 of Epinotia brunnichana. Classification (NCBI taxonomy): domain Eukaryota; kingdom Metazoa; phylum Arthropoda; class Insecta; order Lepidoptera; family Tortricidae; genus Epinotia; species Epinotia brunnichana. Next base: position 11,433,958 of record OY977956.1, read on the forward strand.
CTAAGGCTTCCTGATCATAAGAATCTGGTAGTTTTTTAACTGTTATAATCTATATTTTTGTTAAAGTTTAAACCCCCCCATTAGTAACTATTTTTTTCAGAACAATTGGATACCAATCCCGTCTTAATATCTGTGCCTCGTCTGCCTCGCACTCACTATGCGTTTTCTCAAAAGCGACACACGAATGAAGGTGATCCACATATATATTCATTCTTAATCGCGTCCCGGAACTGTAGGTACCTCTGAGGGGTAATCACGTTACGTTCCGAACGCGCGTTAGGACAATTTAACTGTCATTTTTCCGTATAAAAAGTGACATTTGTATCTACCTAACGTTCGTACAATGCGTTGCGTGATCGACCTGCAGGTCGAAGGAAATCATCACAATGCTGCTTTTTCGCTGCTCGGTCAATTACTGTACCCAAGACCTAAGTACATCCATTCACCATACGACACGACACAAGCATGTGTGTCGCAAGACGTTTCGACACAGCGTACCGTAAGTTTTCCTTTTTTCGTGAGAAAATACTAACGTTTTCACTGCCAACACAATGCATGGTCTGTATAGAAAATTACCGGGTTTAAACTGCTATCGACGTGGACTTTATGTGGATGGTATAAGTGTCGTTTTTGATGGAGTTTGCGGGGATATATGTTGGTTCGCACGATGTTATCGTATTAACGGTGTGTAGAGTAATTGCACGTTGGAATTAAATACGTTTACTGCTGATTTGTTAAATTAAGGGTCAAGAAACTTGGTGCACTCTTGGAAATTATGTTTTTGTTCCCCGTTTGAAGGAGCAGAATCAAATGAATGAGACATGCTACTATCTACCAACTAACCTCAACTACTGCGTCTTCTCTCCCCATATTCACCTACAGGCATAGGTATAGCCATGTTTACTCGTATCACTTAATTAACGACAAGATAAAACATGCAGGTTGTTTTTTCATTGACTTTTGAAACATCCCAGTAGCCATGCACATAATTGCACAGTCCATTATTTTGGAGAAAAGCTTCAAACCTGAACTATTATGTTATACTGAGATAGTAAACGTGTACCATCCTTGCGGCAGGATTATTGTAAAATGTTTGAATTGGCCGTCTGTAGGTAGGAACTATGTATTTGAAACTGCATTTCGAAGTCACATCCATCGAGGCGGTCCCTAGCTATTTTAGTTGTCTCGGGATGCAATTTTTACAAGCTTTCTATTAAATTGCAGTGTATGTATGTACCTAACTAACTATGTAAGTATGTTGTATGTATGTAAATATGTTTTCAACACATTTGCTCGTAACGTGCCTCTTATTGTGCCGCTTTTGGGCTCATAATCCTGGGTATTAAACACGCGTGTTTAATAACAATAACATTACGACACTCGTGTAGTTATGTTTATATCCCGATTAAGACACGTTGGCACCTTGCAGCAAGGTGTATGTATGGACTCGGCGCATTCTTAAATTGACCGGGTTATACAGGTTTGTTTTTAATTCTCGGCAAATGGATTCTTACTCGACTAAACAAATTAAATCCTTCTTGTGGATTAATTGATTATTTATTGTTGGATATGATATAGAAACGTTTCATTTAGTAAAACTATTTACTTTTGATAACATTTTACATGAATTTATATTGAATAAGAAAATGTTTATTTTATTTTGTATTGACTGTTTAGAGATTTCATCTAAGCCACGCTGCGGGCGCACTGCGCGAACTTCACGAAAAAAAATAGTTGCGCGTTATTATAGGTAATTTCACAAATATTTGTAAACATTGATGATGCGTGTTTGGTTATTGTTAAAAATGTTGACTCGTAGTGAATAGAAAAGTGATAAATAGAATTGACGCCACTGTACATTCTTGCAGATGTACAAATATGTGAGTAAAAACCTGTTGTAATCAATAACTAAAGGAAACAACTTAGGAGCCTGTAATATGTTAATTTTATGAAAAGGATTTTTTCCTCGCAAATGTGTTGAAAAACGTCGTATGACACGCGTGAGCTTTGATAATTACATCCTCGGCTCTATTATCACGCTCACCTGCGGTTCAAGTGACAATTCCGCCTCTGATGTAATTCAATTCAATTCAATTCAAAAATTTATTTCGGACATGTACATCCATATTTGTGGTTAGTAGCAATAAAAACACTTATTATTAAACTAATGTTAGTGGACACAAATTACAATGATAAATAAAATATTAACTTAGTACTAAAACTTACGCAACCTAGATTGCCCGCATCCCATTCACATGCAGTTGCATCCAGTGGTGTTGGAACGGGCAATCCAGCCTGCCGGCCACAACGCGTAGGAGGCTGTTGGAGCTGGCGCGCACGCGTCGCATCAGGGATGCCGCCGCACGTTTACGCAAAATGGCGTGAAAACCATCAGTCCGTAATGATCAACATACCTCACTAGTATCATAATGTACTATTACAGTACACATGGTGCTACTTTACCGCACGTGTGCGGAAAAGAGCACTTTCCGTGCATATGTCGAAAATGTAAAGAGCCATATGTACTGTGAAACGTTGTACGATACACGTGCGAATAGGTAATTCACACCTCGTGTCGATTTCTCCCTCTGAGAGGCCCTTAAGGCCCTCAGAGAGGATACTCCGTAACGCATCCGTTACTGGCCGCTCTGCAGGCCAAACGGGAATAAAAAAATCGTGTCGATTTAAAACACTCCCTTTGGTCGTGTTTTAATTTATTACCACTCGTTGCGAATTTCCTATTTTCTGCACTTGTATCGTAAATAACCATTGTTCGGATGGATTCTTGCAACCCAATTTTGAAGCAGATCTCTTCAACCGATTGAGCTGAAATTTTGGGTAAAGGTATAGTTTGGATGACAATTCAATATTATGGTACCATCGAACTGATCTGATGATGGAGACAGAAGGTGGCCATGGGAATTCAGTACTTGGGCTCGTTAGAATCGTCTCAATGAGTAAATGACAGCATACAGAAAAGTACAGACGGTAATAAAAGCTTGTACCAAAAATGACATTATTGACAGAAACTTATTTTATCTATGAAGTTTACCAGAACTGCGCGAATTCTAGGTAACCTGAAACACCTAAACGAAATTAACCAGCCAATTATCTTATAAGCCCTACCCCATTAACCACGGCCACATGACAATGAAATCCGTCTTAATAAGAAAACTTTTCGCACGCCAGTTGCACGCATGCACTTGCGCAAGCTCTTGCACCACGAAGGGCGCATTGTCTATGGCCGTTTTTATAAAGCTTTTGTCCAATATCATTATGTGTTGCGGAATTTGTTTTTGCGGGACTTCGGCCTCGAGTTCCTGTCGGGTTAGACCAGCACTAGCATTCTCTTTAGAAGCGAATGTACAAGTGTTCTGAGCCTCCGTTTTGTAGGGTTAAGAATCCTATTACTAAGCCTCCGCAGTCCACCCGCGGGGTCAGCAGCGGGCTGTATCGTATGACCCGTAATAGGTAGAAAATTAAAAAAAAATGTTTTCATTTCATTAATGACTTATCAATGTCAATGCGGCGCGGACACAACAAACATAGATAAATCGTTCGCGGCACGCTCTGTCAAATTATGGAACTCGTTGCCTCGATCATTCAGGCAGTGCGTCTGTGGCCTCGCTGAAGGGGAAGTTGAAGAAAATTGTGGTTGTCGAATGCTTCTTGTTCTTGACTGTACCTATAATTATTAACATGTTAAGGCTCCTGCTTACATATATTTAAGTTTATCGTTATATGCTCAATAATATTAATTGAATAGTAATGTACATATATTGGTCAATTATCAATTTATTTTTGTTTCTTTATTTTAATAGTTTTGTACATGTGTCTCGGTTTGCCTGTATCTCATCCCCACTTAATTGCTCAAAAGTTAAATGGCTCGCTTTGTACATGTGTTATCTGTTCTTGTAATAATGAATCTGTTGTTGTATTATGTTTCATGTACAATAAAGAATTTACAAACATACATAGCTAATAGAACCATTTTGACAGGCGAGATTTCAGATCAAAAATACCGCACTTGAATCTGTCCACCCGTTTTGGAGCGACAATGTCACAGACAAACACAGATAGAGATACAAACTTGTAACACCCCCCGTGTGAGTCGGGGGTTCAAAATGAAAGCATGTCTTTGTAGTCGATGGTAGCTACGAGTATGCTACATACCCACAGCCTACCTATTAATTACTGTGACGCACAACTGTATCGACGCATCGCTTCAATGGTCGCACTTTTCAGTGTTGACCAATCACAGAGTTGTGCGGTGACGCGCGGATGTAGCTCTTTTTTTTTTTTTTTTTTTTTTTTACTTGGGGAAATGCCTTTACGCATCCCACCTAGCCGAGGTACTAGGATGGGTATGACGGGCTCCCGGGAACCCCCCGGACTACCGTCTAAAACCACCAAGGTATGCCCTCTCTGCCGTATAGTAGGGGCGTCATGGGATCGCGAACATTTCACCACGACGCCCCTCGGTAACAGCCGCAGCTGCCCTCACTACTGAGGCAAAAGCCCCCCCTCTCGTCGTAAGCGTGCAGGGCGACACTACACGCTTCCCGACCCGACTAAAGGACCTCTACGCCGGGAGAGGGTGATAGACCTCGGATTCACCCTCTCAGGTCCCCTTGTAACTTTTTATAGAGGTTTTCTCCCTCGCAGCCACAACTCGGCCCCGGCCTGGCAGTCGCAGCCCCCGCGCCTAACATGAATCCTCTGATAGCAGAGGATTTGTCAGGGTTCCGGGTCCGTTATTTATTATAGAGGCAAACGGCAATGGCCTCTCCCTCAAGCCGCACCTGGGGAATCTTACGATTCCCTGGGCGGAACCCCCCGATCCCCCCGTGTCGGGTTATTGGTAACACCAGCAAGCGATAACTTAGGGTTCACTAAATTATCACTTGCCGTTGTCTCCAGGGCGCACCGGCCAAGACACTACCCATTCCTGCGGATCAACCGAATCAAGAGGAATCGGTAGAGTCCAGACACTCGAGGAGGTTACCCGACCTAGCACCCTAGCGGATGTAGCTCTTGAGTCAACCAATCATTTAGAAGCGGAATGCATTCAATGGTCAGATTGAAATATCTGATGTTTGTATTTAAAAAAAACCAGCCAAGTGCGAGTCGGACTCGCGCACGAAGGGTTCCGTACCATTATCTATAAAAAAAACTATTTTATTCTGTGTTTTTAGCAATTGTTGTTATAGCGGCAACAGATATACATCATCTGTGAAAATTTCAGCTGGAACTATCACGGTATCAGTGAGATACAGCCTGGTGTCAGACAGACGAACGGACGGACGGACGGACGGACGGACGGACGGACGGACGGACGGACGGACGGACGGACGGACAGCGGTGTCTTAGTAATAGGGTACTCTTTGAGTATGGAACCCTAAAAACAATTTCTTTGTATTATTGTTAGGGTCTAACTTTAAATCGGCGTTGCAGTGCAGATACTCACTACATAGTCATAGTCATTTATTCATTTAACAATATCTATTGTGTTTGAATTAACTTCATTAAAAATAACAATAATATACAAAACTAAAAAGATAATAATAAATACAAACAGTTAAATTACACATCACTCCAGATCATAAGTAGGTACAATACAACATGCATGACAAAACATATTAATTCATTTAAAAATACAATTTAGAAAATAATATGTCCATAATATAAAAATCAATGTCAAATTCCAATAATGTAAATAGCCATGTCAAACAATTGTCACACTTAGACCCTATGCTGTAAAAAACTCCTCAATCGACTAAAAACACTTCCTCAACAAAAAAGCCTTTAAATTATTTTTAAATATGTTTAAATTTGTAATGCATTTTAATTCAACGGGTAGCTTATTAAAGAGGTTAATTGCTTGGTATCCCGAAGAGTGCTTGACAACGTTGAGCTTGGTGGTAAAAATTCGAGGTAAGTCCATTCTTCTTGTTGCCAGGCGCTTTTGTCTGTCTTCCAGTGTTTCAATACAGTTTAGGTACTTGATTAAATCACTAAGAAGTACAAGTATATATAGACTAGGAACAGTGAGGATTTGTAACTTAGAAAAATACGTTTTACAAGATGTGGTCTGACATATTCTGGCCATGGTTCTGATGGCTCTTTTCTGGGCTACAAAGGCGGACTGAATATTATAACGGTAACTGTTGCCCCAAAATTTTATGCTGTATCTTAATTTCGATTCCACTAAAGCATAATATACCATTTTTAGTTGGGACAGCTTTACCTCCTCTCTTAGACTTCTAAGCGCGTAACAAGCAGAGCTGATAGACTTTACCAGTGAAGACAGTTCATCCTTCCAATTTAAACTCGAATCAATCCAGACGCCGAGAAATTTCAATGATGTTACTTGCTGAATTCTTACAACATTATACCTAAACTAAAACATACTTATTCAAAACCGCGAGTAGTTTCTCAATTTTAATTAGATTACTGCATTAAATTTAGATTTAGAAAACTAAATTAAGAGCTCAATTAAACCAAAACCCGGTACATATGGCCGCCAGGTCCATTGTTCCGAGAAAAAATATTCTTACATACATAAACGTGGTATCAGATTTTCGCACGCCACTAACTGTTCTTATGAATAGGGTGTTCCTAATACGGTGTCGAATTGTAAATTGTGGAAGGTTACTGCTTGCCTTTCACTAATTTGTGAGTCAGTTGTGAAAAATGTCGTTTATAGTAATAACATTATTACCTTATTGCTCGCTTATATCGCGCAACAAAAGTGTATACATGTTTATGATGTACGTGTTCATCGTGGTGAGTAAGGTCGCCAGAGCTCCCCAGAGTGTTGAGAGTGCAGGTCATTCGTCTAACATAATGAATCTTCAAATCGATAAAGGGTCGGCAACGCGCTTGTAATTGTTCCGGAGTCGCGTGCGTTTTTTTTCAGTGAGACCTTTTATTCTACGCTTATTTAACGAGCTTGGGCTAAAAATCGTTCATACGTCCAGATGTCCAGCTGTTCTCCTCTAGAAGTCGCATTTCTCAACCGATTATGGTGAAATTTTGTGAGCAGGTTCAATAATTATATAAAATTGTTTTCTCAATTCAGTTTTTCGAAATTTGAAAAAGAAAAAAACTGGCTCGCGAGTTATATACGCTCACCAGAGCCACTACATAACATCCTGTAGCTCAGCCTCCGCAATTAAAATGCTTTACGCCACGCCTATTGGGCCACCGTTGCGCCACCAGCCTTGACTCGTCCATCTGCCTGCGCCAATCTAATTAGGCAACGCGCATGTTGCACTGGTGCACTGGAATTAGGATATGTAGGCTAACTGTCTGTGTCTAGGGCAGGGTGGTTTCCTTCTAAGTCCTAACCTCACGCATGTGCAAAAGAGGCAGAGCACATGTAATTTTTATTTTTAGAGGCGCTTCTGTGCAACATCGTTAAATTGGCTTTATTTCGTTAAACATTTCAAAACGTGCTCAGAGTTTTCAAAAATACTATTCATGCTAATTTGATGCCTTTCTTTGTTTTTCGCAAAATAGTATTTTAAACAACTTTGTGACACCTAAAACATTAATAAAACTAGTTTTAATATTTTATAGAACTAGCAGTTGTAGGTTTCATCATCATCATTCCCACGTCCAGCAGTGGGCAGCCCTCTTCTCATGGATGAGAGGGAATTATAGATTTACAGATTTATAAAATGTGTAACATATTACAGTGATAATGCAGTGATATGATAAGTTCTTCGCTCGGAACAGACTCGTACTTCAACCCTGTTCCTATATATAAGTAGTTGACCCTTGGTAGATGGGAAGAAAGGGTGGTGCTATTTTAATCTGATACCACGTGTTAAATAAAAGGAGCTTGGCTTTAATTAGAATCTGGTTATGCCGCGTTTGCCCTAACTTTTGGTGGAATTTGATATATTACAGGATTGTCATAAGTGTACAAAATACACATAACATAACCCAATCCGTTCTAATTAATTAATATTTCAAAGACTTCTGAAAGGTTACGATCAAATTAAAGATTTAGTAAATTATTTAGATTAAACTGGGCCATACCTTATAAACCATTTTTCTACATTTATACAAAGAAAGCTTACGTATGCTACTTATTTAGAATTGTGTAATAGTTGTAGATGTGAAATTAGTATTACTAGGACCATTTACCATTAAACAATCTATGATGCATTTTAGTAAAACCTGTGGCAGTAACCGACAAGACAAGCATACGATAATTAAATTCCAACTGGTTGCTAAATCGCCATCAAAGTAAAGCCGAGTGCACACGGCTGTTGAATATAAAGCGCGGACACACCTGACGCAATTTCCGGTGGAAACGTTCCTTAAAAAACTCGTTAACATATCCAATGGTTAAAGTGCGAATTTGGAGGATTTCTGTCTTCGAATTCCCTCGAAGATATACATTTCGTGGGTAAGCGTCATTGTTTTCGCCACGGTAACAAATACTCCTAATTTTTAACCGCTTGTACTCTAGAATTGTGCGAATATTCACAAAGGCAATCAAGCATCTAAAGCTCTTGGTAATTTTTGAACGTTTTCTAAGGATTTTTTTTTCATTCTTGTTTCAAAGGCTTAAAAATCGTATGTAAGTTTCTATATTGTTTCGAAAAAAATCCCTCTCTTTTTCTTATGTTATGCTTGCTATACATCTAGTTTCCAATTTACAAGATTGCTACCCGGCTAATAAAATACCTTCTTAATACGTCACTGATGAGGGGACAGGGGACACAGTAGTGCGTTAGAGAGTGGACATGTGTGTCCTGTGTGTTTGTGAATAAATGTATCTTTCTTTCTTTCTTGCTTTCTTAGAGCCAGACTTACCAATTTTGCCAAACTGAAATAAAGACCTATTTTGAGATTTAACATCAAAATTGTACGGAACAACCTTGTTCAATATCCCGAATAAACTTTATCATTGTTTGCTTGCTAAGTTTGTTTACGTTGTGTCAGGACTCCGTTTTATTCTGTATAATTTACGTGGGATATGATGATAAATTCAGGAAGGTGTAAATAATACTTGGTCTGTTACTTATTAAACGTAGCATCATTTACACGTTCGTATAATGAATATAAACCAGTGCAACGGGGGCATCAATACAATTGGGCAAGCAATTTCCATAGGTCGAGACCCGACCCGGTTGGGCCTAAACGTATTCAAACGTTTACCAATTAATCTGAGCCTTTCCATTTCGATGTGTCACTGTTCGATATTCAAGTGTGATTAGACAAAAGGCCGTATAACCAGGGCCAGTATTCCATTGGGGATAATTGAGAAAAGGGGAAACATGCCCAATTTCACGTCTCTGTTCAAAATCAAAATATTTTTGTTTTTCGGACCCTGAACGTCATTAAGGATGGGTTGCATCAACCACAGTTTACAAGGCCGGTAAACGTTAAATATGGTGCGGGTAGCTGTCATCTCATATAAAATATAACTATGTAGAACTGTCGCATACAACATTTTAACGAACGTAACTTACGTTTACTGGCTTGAAACCGACCCTTACTTAGTTTACTATGTAGGTACACAAATAAGTCATGTGTACTAGACCTAAATGTTAGAATTACCCTTTAATTTTTACTTCAAATGTACATAATCGTATCGTCTTCGTAACGAATCTTAATGTATTGTGTTTTGGTATTGTTGTTTTTCATTCATATCAATAATTCGTTAGAGAAAATAAATCGCTATATGGGTCTCAAGTAGGTATGTGATGTGGCGGTGATAATTGATACATTTTAGACTACTTTCAAGTGCGTCACACATTGCCACAAAAACTCATTGCGCTCGGAGTTTCTCTTTATAACAGTAACTTATTACGTGCACATAGGGGCCAGTTTCCATCGCTCCGACGGCAATTCTAAGAGCGGCACTGCTGTTATTTCACCTTTGTACCTCTGCAGTTCACAAGGTCGTTGCTGCATTAGATTAAAGTTGATATTCGTTAGATTAGACCGTGTAGGTAATATCTGGTCGTCTTTCACCTTTGCTCTTATACGATTCAAGACATCTTTGGCGCGTTAGAATAAAAGTCACATTCGTTTGGTTCGGCTGCATTAGGGTCTTGTTCTTGCACCTCCGCGCATCTGCGGTGATGGTCGTCTTAGTGCTTGGTGATAGGGTAGTGTATGGCGTGATCAGATTGTATGAGGTGTGTTCTTTCACCTTTGCTCCAGTTGCAGGGTCGGCCACCCGTGACGGTACGCACCATCGCGCTGGTGCCAGGGGTGAGCAGATACTAAATTGCTGAGATACGCTGTAAATTACTGCTTCCGTCTGAATTTTAATGAGGATAGTTGGGAGATTTTTCGCTATTATAGAGCCTTAATTATTCGTGTCTTTAAAATGAGAACACACTAACACGCCAAGTGAAAACATCTGCTCTGGATTTTTCATGGCAGCACATGATGTCCCCAGTCTTATAGCATGACAGTATTTGCCGAGGGTACTTTAACTTGCCATAAATGTACTTGGAACGTCAAATTTTGACAGGTCCTCAATGACAACCTCCTCTTTGTTACATTTATTTGCCATTAAGGTCACCACGTCGCGTAATGACAAGGACCCCTAAAATGTGTATAGTAAGCCGATTCTTAGTTCCATTTTTCTCCTGTCATTCGATTGAGAAACAGCATTAAAGATCCTTAGAAACTTCTTATATCGCGATTCAGAAACCCACCCGTCCGTTTCAGCGCCATCTACGATCAAATTCTAACACTAATCTCATTAACAAGAGAAGACTGGGTCTCCGCGTGGGACCCATTGTGCGAACTTTCACGGTGTCACCGTTCGCCGCTTAATTATTTGTAAGCGAGATCTTTTTAGCTAATGCTGCATTTTAATTGCTCTTTACTGGTGTAACACGGTTCTTTTGGGTGTTAAAATAGATGGTTTAAAAACATCGCATTAGAGCGATTTCATTTTCAGGATTCTTCTGAGCAACACGGAAGTTATAGAAGTATGAAAAATGTGTAGTACGAGTATTGCAAGTATTTGTGTATGTGTTTATAGTTTAACTATAGGTTAAATTAAACTATAAACAAGTTCACAATATTCATCAAAATCATGTATATTTAAAAATGAATACCATAAAATAAGTTAATGCCAAAAACTATTAAGACAATTAAGTGAGACTATGTTTTATGGTGGTTAATTTCATTATCAAACCAGCTGGTCGATTGCGTAACGTTTCGTACGTTTATGGGAAAATGTATAGGAAAATGACTGATGTTGAGTTATCGTAACGCTCGTTCGAAAATTCGCAATCATCCTTCAGCTCAATGACACCATAATATTTTACTACCACCCCACTTTAATATATTTCTGCTGAATAAGTGGTTAAAAGCACTTAGTTACAAGAATGCTAACTTGTTTAAGTTTTGATTAAATTCATAGAAATAAACACAACATAAATATGAAGTTATAATATATATTAGCTACTCCATCTAATTCAATCATTTTATTACTAAGCGAAGCTGATCTCATTCGAGTTTATCCAACCGTTACTATAAACTACCACCCACTTACACTAACATTAAACATTATCATATCTAGCTATCATAACAAATTAGAAAAACAAACAAACACTTCTATCCTACCATCAACAAGTAGTGGTTCACACTTTTTTAATTACGTCAATTAATTTAAGTGACCATAACCACCTTTTCATTTCCATAAGCCAACCCATCGATAGATAACGCATTCGAAAACAAATCATAGTTACTTCGAAATAAAGTTACTATTTCTATGAACGGAAATAGACCGGTCAAGCCCATATATCACCGTAGATTCAAAGCAATTGGAACGGTGTTTGAAGTAGTTTAAGTTTAGTTTGCTTTGTTTACTACGTTGCCGGACTAGCCCCTTCCATAATAACGTTAAATGACCAGTTACAAGTAACTAATTATAGCAAGAAATGTGTAGAATTTGAATAAAAACCTGTGAATAGTAATGCACTATGTTTTATATGAGATGGTTGAGTGTAATTATTGGACTAATGGCTCAAGCGTTTGGGAAGGACCGCTTTTTAGAGGTATTTGGGCTTATTAAAGGATTCCTTTTAACCGGCTTGGTGCGTATGTTTGGATGTTGAAATTTGTATATAAATATGTATATATTTAACTTAATTGACTCAATAGTACTGGTCCAACAAATTTTCATGTCAAGCCATAATTTAATTGGTTTTAGTATTTATTATTCTGTTGATTTATTTGCCTACCATATTCGTATGTATGTATAATAAAAATGCTGTAGTTTGTTTACTTTCGCCCGCTTAACTGAATTAAGTTAAAATGTGATACAGAGATAGTTTCAGTCCTGAAAAAGAACGTAGGAACTCTAAGGAAGTGAAATGGATGTAAAAGTTTACGGGTTCTACACAGCCAATGTTGCGGAAAAAAGTGATAAATAAAGCTGGACTAGTTATATGTAAATAAAGCTTCAGTTGCGAGACTTGTGAGTGATATTCCTCCAACTTACAATTAGGTTCTTTAGATGTATACTCGTATGTCGTACACGTAAGTATATTGTATAATTAATCTTACAAAACGCACGCAAACTCACATAAAAACATTCTTCCTGAACTAACAGTTGCCTCAAACACGTCAGAACAAGCTTCTAACAGCCTCCAATCCTACTTCAAAAAGGCACAATCTTGAGTTAAGTTTGCTCCTCTCATGTATGGAACACCGCACAAGAGAGGGGCAAACTTAACCGCGTTCTACAAGGTACATACGTCACTTTGTTTCCAAGTATGCGCAAGCGCTGACCCGCAGCAATTAATGCTAAAACCATTATAAATATGAAACTCAATCACGGCATACAGTTATACGGTCATGGGAATAACTTCTCATGCATATTGCACTACTTTTTTACTCGTCTTACTCGGTTGAGTAACGAGTAAAAAGTAAAGGAATTTATAAATTTACGTTTAACATTGTGAAAGCAGCATCCGCAAACAGATAGGAATTATTGTTTTTAAAGGATTTTACAATTGGGAATTTTCAGGAGTTCACACAAAAATAACGGTGATTTTTTGCTTGGGAAAATGTGATTGGAAAACTTCATATATATTCGTTTGGTTATTGCCCGACTACGGCAGAGCCGAAAAGAAGGGATATGACTTTAGCAGTCTATGTTTGTATTTACGTGTGGTAGTTTATGTTAGTTACCTTAGCGTTTAAGATACTGAACCGATTTTGATGCCTGAAGTATCAATCGATTCAAAATAATGCTCCGGGCTACAATTATTATGCTTTTTTTTTATATTATTTTTCTGTATTCGGGATACAGTTTTTTGTACTTTTTGTGCTTCTTTTACTGATTAACCTCTTGTACAATACAAATATTCTTTAATGCTCACCAGAAATAGTACATCTTAGAAAAAAAGAGGTAAATTAAACATAAACAATGGTCGACAACAGGCGGTCTTGTACCTACCTAACTATAATAACGATTGTAGTAGGTACCTACTTGCCTAATATACAATAGACAGCATAAAACACTATAAACATTATAAATCACAACATTCCGTAGATCAGCCAGATACGGTGCAAAAACACCATATCATCAAAATTGTGAACTGATTATAACCCCGTATTAAATAAATTAGGCTCTACCTGTTTTTTGTAGTTTAGTTCCAGGTTTAATATTGTCCAATCTACTGTGACACTTGAAGATATTAATTAAGAGTGCTGAAATTTTGCACTGACTTACAGTGGCGGCGCGTAAGAATTTTCACTGGACAACCCGGAGCCAAATAAAAGGGTGATTTTTGATGATTTACAAGTTTGGTAGTATATAGCATGAAATTTTAGGGAAGCCGGTGGGAATCGGCTTGTATGGGCGCTCCGCCACTGCTGACTTATAACAATGCGTCATTTATTTAAAATACCTATAGGAAAAGTAGGTTTTCACTCCACCATTTTACTTTACGTTAATTTGTAAGTTTATAAATATGTACTCATCCGATATCTAAAAATGTTTCACCTGTGTAATACGCTGGCAGAGCCGGCAGCTTGTGAATATCCATATATTTCAATAAGTCCCTTCTTCCGTCCAAAAAAAAAGCGACTACACAAACGATAGTCCTAATGCCCTCATTATAAGAATTTCGGAAGTTTCTTGTTTTAAGCCAGTCGCTGTCATGTTTTTCAGCGTTTAAACCTCTACGCCACCCGGATCCATTTCAGCTTACCAGGAACCCACCCATCATAAAAACAAACGAATAGTCACGAATCAATCCAACGAAGAGCGTTACACGCATGACTGTGCGCCGAACATGGTGAGCTGCGCCTGGGCAATTATAGCAGCATAATGCAGGAAGAAGCGCAGCTCCATTCACAAATGACTCGCCTCACTAGTCACCCCCCTAGTATAACTTTACCCACTGTCTCATAACAACTTCGTATAATAGGACTCCAGAGCTACACTGGTCCGTGAGTTGTTGGTTTGCGAACCAGCCCTTACGCATCAGAGTCGGTTCCCATGACCAGGTAACTGTAGGCAATGTAGAGATTGAGCTTCGTGCTTAAAATAGTAATAAATCTTAACGGGCAATCAAGTGGAACAAGGGATTTTGCACATACGGGCGTAAAGATGAAAAACGGATAGTTAGCACTTACAGTAAGAGGATAATTCTTCTACTTAGGTAAATTTGTATGGGATCCTCACTCACTCGCCGAGCTAACTCAGCGTGTGTAAATTCGCTATCTATAGTAAAAACTTTGCATATTATAACGATAATTATAATCTATTAATAAATGATTATTCTTTTCCAGAAAACTAGGTCAAATAAAAATGTGGATACTAAATAATCGATCCACAAGGGTATTTTTACAATTAAGACTTCATTACAATTTAGATACTAGCGCTTCGGTAAAGTATCTGAAGGGAAGAATCGTCTCGAGAAACACATCCACGACAACTATTTGAGAGGAGCCTTAGACATTGAATTCCTAGCCTGAGTCGCTTGATACTAATAATGCATCCGTAGGACAAAACTAGGATTACCAGCCAAAGGCACATTGCAAAAGCTAACCTTTTTGTGAAAATAATTTCTTAAGTGACAAATTCTACGACAAAGGTGTTTTAATGTCCATACGAGAATTTATTTATAAACTAGTCAATAAACTACAAATTATGCAAGGCGTTGACAGTGCAACGTTTGAAACATCAAGCATTTACTAAGGTATTAGCCCGAATTTAAAAACCTAAGCCCCTAAAAAGGATCCAAATCCAATCAAAAATCCGCAAGCCGTCCCCAACCCATCAGACCGTTAAATAGAGTCCGATATCCTGTCGGCAATTAGAAAAAACTCCGTACGAAGCTATGGAGAATTTCTTTGGGGTCATAGCACCTAACAGGAAGCGAAGTCACGGGTCGGTGCGCGCGGTCTTACGAAAACTGCGCCGGGGCCCGCGCCAGCGGTTCCGTAGGGCGCCAGCGTTAATGGTACATGACTCTACTGATTCCATTTACAACAAAAAAAAATGTTTGAAAATAAGAAAAATCTATTACAAAACTAAATAGAAGACACGCATAGGACGGTCGAGCAGAGCAGCTGTGAACAAAATACATTAACACATTACCACATGATGGTATACCATAGGACGGTCGAGCAGAGCAGCTGTGAACAAAATACATTAACACATTACCACATGATGGTATACCATAGGACGGTCGAGCAGAGCAGCTGTGAACAAAATACATTAACACATTACCACATGATGGTATACCATAGGACGGTCGAGCAGAGCAGCTGTGAACAAAATACATTAACACATTACCACATGATGGTATACCATAGGACGGTCGAGCAGAGCAGCTGTGAACAAAATACATTAACACATTACCACATGATGGTATACCATAGGACGGTCGAGCAGAGCAGCTGTGAACAAAATACATTAACACATTACCACATGATGGTATACCATAGGACGGTCGAGCAGAGCAGCTGTGAACAAAATACATTAACACATTACCACATGATGGTATACCATAGGACGGTCGAGCAGAGCAGCTGTGAACAAAATACATTAACACATTATCACATGATGGTATACCATAGGACGGTCGCGCAGAGCAGCTGTGAACAAAATACATTAACACATTACCACATGATGGTATACCATAGGACGGTCGAGCAGAGCAGCTGTGAACAAAATACATTAACGCATTACCACATGATAGTATACCATAGAAATGAGAAGCGATATTGAAAATTTAATCTAAGCAATGCCCCAGAAACAAATTATACCTTTTTATTTTTACTGACGCAGAGGGCATTTAACCCATTCAGTGCCCATGACGACACATATGCGCTTTGGCGCTACGAGCGCTTTTCGCTACATACGAGGTTTAACCTGCTACGGACTACGGCGTAGCGCTACGAGATTAGCGTGGCCGTGAATGTGTTAAGCATCCCCCGGACCCGGGAAGGCCCAGGGGGTATGTGGGACTTGCCCTTATGAGGGAATACCCACTAAACCACTGTGTGTCTACTTCAACGCTCACTGCCGTTAAGGGGGCATCATGGGATGGCAAGCATTCCTCGCACGATGCCCCCTGAAACAATTACCTGCAAGTAATATCCGAAAAGTCAGTCAGTTGTCACTACCTACATACGCATACTATATTACATAGGCGATTCAAATACGAACGTATCCCCATAAAGGCTCCCTGTATTTCGTACTTGAGGGGCCACACGTGCCCGTGGATCCCCAAAAATAATGATTTTCTAGGTATAACACATAGGCGGTCAGTCGTGTCGCCGTGCGTGCCACGAATACGGCGCGGCGCGGGTTCGGTTCCCGAAAACAGATTACGTCATCTGATAAGCGGTAAGACGGCAGCTTTGAGAGTTAGGCCATTGTTGCTAATTTTGGCAAGAAATTGTTAAATTTGGCACGAGTAGACAGTTTAAAAATAAATAAATATTAATTAAGGGATAATTTTACACACGACACAAACCGAACTAGCTAAGCTACTATAAGCTTGAACTATAGGTAGGTACTAGACGATAATACATTTAATAGATATAAATATTAAATACATAGAAAACATCCAAGGCTCAGAAACAAATATTCATGCTCATCACACAAATAATTCCCCTTACCGAGATTCGAACCCAGGTCACTACCCACTAGGCTAAACGCGGTCGTCAACATTTTGATAGCTTGCAGTGGCGGCACGTGCGAATTTTCACTGGACAACCCGGAGCAAAAAAGGTCAGAGTAGGTATACCTATTACCAAACTCGTGTATATATATATGTATAGGAAGAACATTTTATGGGAATCAGCTTGTATGGGCTCTCCGCCACTGGATAGCTTGTTAGGTTAAAACACATATTTTGCTATCTCGAATCGGGGTCCTGAAATCATTGGCCGATTCTGTTATATGCATCAATTAGGGCAGGTTGCGTGAAGCTCATTTTACAGACGGTTAACCTAATATGGCAGCAGCTGTCATCGGATAGAAAAGTCTCAAACTCCTCATACAATCAGATTTCATCCAACGTAACGTAGATATCGACGGGTTGAAACAGCCCGCTCTTAGTAGGTAATATAAAATCATCATCATCATCAACAGTCGTTCCCTCAATGCTGGGGATCGTGCCATCATGTCCTATTCTTGTTGACCAGACGTCTCCATAGGCTCCTATGACCCGCTTTATGTATGGACTCGTGCAGATGTATATACAATTATACATATATGGAAAAATTTCAGTGCCAAGTCTAAATCGAAATGGCAATCGTACTTTACATATCTTCGCGTTTACGGAGTCACCAAGCTATCCCATCCAACCCGTTAGCTGGTCATTAGGCAGCCGTGTGAACCGCGGGTCGCCGGGAGTTCACGCGTCACGGCGTGCGCGCAGCTAATTATTGTCTATGACATCTGGACTAAGGGCGTCAATTACAAGAAAACTTGTGTCACTTACGACCTTCGTTTACGGCTTGGCTATAGGGTGCTATTTGGCTAAGATATCTTGAATAGAATGCCAAAATTTCAACCTGCTTATTTCTTAACGTAAATTCTTGGTCAGAGGGGGTATTATTTTCTATAATATCTTGGGAGAAACACAAATTGCAAGGCTATGCGCATCTTTTACGTCATTCTTCGTGGTCTTAGTGAATGTCTATTGGACTGTAATATCTTGAAGAAAGTTCGCAACATTGAAACATGCAAATTGAGATATTCCACCTCTTACTTCATTGGCATAAGATAATATTCTAAAGAAGGCATTGACTAACTCAGTGTTTTTCAACTTTTTTCATGGCGTGACCCCCCTAGAGTAAGAATCCAAGCGACCGCGACCCCCCTGGGGGTCGCGACCCACAGGTTGAAAAACACTGGAAGAACTTATGAATAAAAATCATGGCACTTAAAACGTATTTATGTAAGTAGGTTTAATCTTTTGTGCTCCTGCTTGAGGGTCTCTTATATATGACATAGCACATAGAGGTACCTAAGCTCCCTTCTTACCCAACTGCGCGACGCAAAGAAGGGTAATGTGTTTACCAGTCCATGTATGTATGTTTGTGCCTTTGTGGGACTCTAGAGATTTGCATTTGGACGCATGGGTCGATTTGTATTAATCTTGAGGGTGTCACTGAAGATAAGACAGTAATCAAAATTCAATACGTCGGCCACCAGGATGTCATGTGGGGTATCGTATTGAATAGGTATTTCAAAATCATTATTAGGTTTCTTTAATATTTTTTAGTTTAAATAAATGAAAAATCTTTTGATTTAACTTGTTAATTTACGTAAAGACACCATGTCACACACCTAAATAGGTCTATAATTGTTGTCCTTGGGCAAAGGGCATAAATGGGAAACCCCAGGAGCCGCCCCTTTTATGTAATGCTCTCCTTAATGAAGGTAGCTAATGATACAATGTAGTTAATGGTAGGATAGCAACAATGCCAGGAATGATCTCAAGAATGTGGAATCAGGAAGCTTTATTGTGTAATTTTAATTCTACATGGATTGCGTGTTTCAATGTATGTACCTAATGCTAGTTCAGGATCAGAGAGACCATATAAGTAAAAGCTTATAGCTGAAGACCACTGCCAAAAAGACAAATTACTATATACGTACTCGTACTGCTGTCTTGGATGGTGTGTAACGTTCCGGAGTTCTTAAGGATGCACTATGTTGATAGTGAAGGACCTGTTTTTGAATTTAAAGCTATCAACATTCTAGTTCTCATGCAAAAGAATAAATAATCTTTAAGGCGCATGGTAAGGGTCTGTAGTTAAAAGCGCCTTTCTTGTTTTTGAGATCGAAACTTTTATGTAGTCCCAAGGCAAACAAAATTGGAATTGAAAGGAAGAAATTTGGAGGCATTTGGAACGTTGCCGAAATTTGACGTTCTTTTCATTGTCACGGTTTGTCTGGGCAGACTACAAACTATAGTTTAAATTCAAGGTATATATTGCACCTATATATTGCATGAACTAAAACATCTCTGTGACCGTAAGGTCATCGGTCTTCGCACACAAAATAAAAAAAAACCATACCTGCACCTGGCTAATAAGGAAGCTATGAAAATAAAGAACGTTGCATGCGCCGCAGAATAATGGAAAAGAAAGCTGACCTCGCGGATTTTCCCATACCCGACTACATATTTATGACGAAAGCACCTATTAACTGATACATCATAATCTAGTTTTTTTTAATCGATAATTACGAGCAGCTTCCGTGTGTTTAATCGAATATGAAATAATTGACTTTAATTGCGGTGATTCGATGAATCGATTACAAGTTTTTTTCAAGTCGTAGTGTGATGCGCAGTCATTATACTTAGTAGCATAAAAACGTTGCATGCAAAAACTAGAACAAGTCTTGTAAATTTCTATAGGTAATAAAAAGTCGTAAGGTCTCATCTGAGGGATTTCTCCGATATTTTATTACAAACACGATACCTTTTTAACTCGTATTAGTGTTAAGCTAGAAGATAGAAAACAAAACTAACAAACATATAGTTGTTTAGTGTGTTTGTACAATGTTTTTTTCCAATGTCAAATTGTCGGATATCTGGTGATCCGCTGCTGCTTTCCGAGAGAAAATAGGTTCAGCACAAATTACAATTAGCACCAATAATAATCTATTTGTGTGATATATGAGTAGTTCCGTCGATCCCTCGCGATATTCGATTATGTTCTGATAAAAAATCAAGATGTACCAATATTTAATGATATGAAACATAAATAAAATACAAAGTCAGTGGAATGAACAACCTCAAAACCTTCCCGTTAACATGCGTCACTTCGAAGCCATCCTGTGACGTTTGCACAAAACCCCAGCCTATATTTCCTTCACTCGGGATAAGAGAGATCGTGTAAACACCTCATTATAAAGCGATAAATTAAATTATAGCCCATTCACGACGCCGTTCCGCTTTATTTAGCCGCCGTAAATATTGTCCAGTTATCCTTATTATTTAAAATTTTATATGTCATCCTTTCGGGATCATAAATGAGGTTTATGATACATTTCACAGGTTTTTGCGTACTTAATGTTTTATTACGGAAAGGTAAAAAATACCGTTTGACGTATAGATATTTAGAACTAACGAAGTCTTTAGAAGTTCAAAGTCTCTGTCATTCTGATTTTGAAAAATTAAATTGGGGATATGTCTCTCAAATATCGCAGATAGGCACGGCACTATGTGCATAAAGATGTTTAAAGAGTGATTTTTTTCTTCGGAACCGTGAATTAGAAGTAGGTATTTATAATTTATTTTTGATGCAGATGTCGTCCCAAATGACTGTAAATTATCCATCATTTGTGCATAGCAATAAACAAAGCTCTAATAAAGTTATTATCCAACGCTGAATAAGAAATTAAAAACCAAAACCCATAACGCAAAATCAGTTTACTTTGCGCGCTCAATAGTCACAATGACCGTAATCCAAAGAGGTCGCTTTAAAAAAAGAAAATGTCACGCATTCTCGACTCATAATTTCATGCCGAAAACCAACTTATATTTGCAGTTAGCGACGTCGCAGCGAGCGATATGTTTATGCAAAATTAGTATGTAGGGCTGTTAGTTCTGGATTTTGCCGGTTTGATCAGTTAAGTTTGCGCAGTCCCATCGAACACCCACCTCGCGCCAAAAGTGAGGGGTATAATTAGGAAGGCGGTGAGAGGGTATCGAAACGTTAGTAGAATAATGTCGCAAAACATATCGGATCTTTATTTATATAAGTCGTTGTTGAGCGTGCAATTCGTGGACGATATTCGAGCAATAAATACGATAATATGCGATTTTGATTTATTTAAGTGTTTGTGGGTTACAACTTTTATTTAGTTTTCGTATAATTTCATAGCTCTACAGTGTTTATGGAACTTCTTAGTTCTCAATTGTCTAAAATGAAAGCTATTACACTCTTAAACACTGTGTTATAGATCTGTAGTAACTGCTATCCAGTGACTTTACGTTATACTTCGATTTTAAACGTCAACAAATTCCAAAAGAGTTCATCTATACAAAGAATATATAGCGAACGCTCGCAATTTTCGTCCGAATTGAAGTACCTATTATTAAAGATAGATCAATTATAAAGTTACTACTCGAGTTATTACTCGTATTGTTTTAACTTGGCTGGTCACACTACAGTGCTGCAAAGTACTACCATTGAAACTATTACGTTTATGAATGATTGTAGGTAGGTACCACAGATGCCTACAAAAATCATAAATAATCTACACCAAATTATCGGGTCCCAAACGTAATGTATCCATTCATAGCAACTTCCGCGAATGCCCAGGCATTTCCAACCCACAGGGAAAAATCATTCATGAAACCCATTCACAAAAAAATAATACCATAGATAGACTATTGATTTTCAATTTCGGAGCGACCACACGCAGCAACGATTCCATTATCGATTTAAAAACAAAATATTCGAAATTCAAACTGAGACCGCGCTCTCTAATTCTCTCACCGCCTATAATTGACAACGACGCGCCATTTTTCATCTCGTTCCCACTTGAGGTGTTCACGTTAGCTTGTCCTTGTCGTCGCGTTGTCACGTGTCAACGCTATTTTGACAATTATGTCATTTCGGCGACGATAGGTGCCCTGTAATTTTGTATGGAATGGTCTTGGGGTCGTTGGACCTACATGGGAACAGATGATGAATGAAGCGGCAATGACCTTTGGTGCTTGACATTAGTTTGATTTCTGCCGTAGTAAACGGTTTGATCGAGAACGTTTTGAAATATAAAAAAAGTCCTTAAAAATTAATAAAAAAATGGCTAATAGGGAACATTACTGCCATGTTCTGCCGCCAGAGGCAGCACTACCACTAATAGTAAAGCAGTATAGAAATATAGGGATTCACACACACATGCACAATTGATTGTCAAATGAGTGACAAGGCATAGACAATACCGCAAGTGGGAACGAGATACAATGTCAACGCTGCTAGTGTCGCCACCTATGAAGAGTTTTACGTAATGTTCCCTATTGGACATCCCTTTTATAGTTTAAATGATTTTTTATAAAAATTATTATTGAATTAAGAAAGTAATTGTAAACATTTATAAAAATTGACATGAAAATAATATGCAATTGTGAATAATATGTATGTGATATTTATATAATATTATGAGTAAATGAATATGAGTATGAGTATGAATACTTTGTCAATTAAATTACTTACCGACATATTATAGAGAGTTGGTATTGGTACTTTCTGACATGGTAGGTATCAGTCGGAAGTGGTACCTATCTGGAATGGTGGTTAGTATTTGGGTGTAATTTTAAGGGTGTTATAAGTTTAACATGTGTATCTATGTGTCTGTCTGTGGCGTCATAGCTCCCAAACGGGTGAACCGATTTGAGTGCGGTTTTATTAATCGGCAAAAGTCATTTGTTTCCAAGGCTGCTGAAGTAATATTTGAGTGTTTGTACTGAAGAGGAAACAGGCAAACAGACAAGCAATTTCTTTACTTATACATGAATATGTTTACTAGTTAAATGAGCGTTTCTCAAAAAAAACCACTATTATTAACTGAAAAAAACTAGGAGTTTTATTTTACACGACCTCTTTGAAATGAAATGAAAAAAAAAATATTTAATGTAAGTTTGTTCACGAGAACATAATATGGTACAGTAGATGTTATAAGTGTCATCTTATTACTTTCGATCCTAATAGGACATAAAAATTTCCCAAAGATTTGTTTCCCATTCTGCTACTATGTCCACTATACTATGTTCTTTGTATGGCGGTAAGACAATAGGAAAGTTTTGAAAATGTATGAACATTTTGGGACAATTTTTTTCTCCTATTGGGAAGGAAAGAGATTGTGATTCTGAGTAGAAATAACAAAAAAGTTGCACAAAATCTCGTAAAAAATTTAGTGACTATTTTTTAAAGAAATTATGTAAAGTTATATGCATTACGGTATAGCTTCCACGAGAAGCTTCCAAAAGCTCAGATGTAATAAATGCTCATATATAATGCAACAGCGGCGACGTCTCAATCCGAGTCTATGGTCACGACGCAGATTAGCGATTTATGGTATTGTCTATGGACTAATGGGACGATACCGGTATTACGGGTATCGGGTATTATGGTATTGTTGGAATGAGATTAAATAAAATGCATGGTTAAAGTTGGATATATGCCACATTTTCATTGTTTGAATGCAAAATTCAGATGAAACCGGTTTGACCTTCCGGTAAGAAGATACCTACCTAATATTACTAGATATTGTATAATACTCTCTGAGCTAGAGAACTTTTTCTTTCACATATTTTATTTTATTTTTCGATAATCTGATTCGACTAAAAAAATTATTTACTTAATTGGCAACTTTCCTAAAAAAATATTTAGTCAAAAAATATTGAACACGTATTTTTTATTTTGTCGTCAGTCAAACAAAAAAAATATGAAGCCCGTTAACGTTTCGCGTGACGACACATTAAGGTACACTTTTTACCATGACGGACCAAATATAATTTTTTTTTTACCCAGGAAAGTACCCAATTCTTGAACTTGCACAAAATTTCACGAAAACGGGTTTAAAATACGACCTGTACTTAGAGAAACAGCTGAAAATTATTCCGAAATTTTGAAATTCGGAACGCCATTTTCCGACTTATAAAAATTTGGACGCAGATGAAAATTAATCCAGAAAAATCAAAAATTCCTTCAACTGAACATGGTTTTCTGAATTGTGAAATTCGGACAAATAAATCTTCGGAATGATATAGTGTACCTACAGTCAGCCTCATAAGTTACTGAACACCGCAGTACCTTGTTGTTTCCACTCGTTTGACAACTTCATGTGGCAGTTTAACATGACGTTAAAATCTTGTTTTTTTGACATGTATGCAAATTTGAAATGCAATTTCATATCATGAAATAAATAATCTAATCTAATGCGACACTGTTCAAAGGAGTTGAGTCCCTTGTTAAGGCTGACCGTACCTTGAAAGGTCGTGAGGGCCCTTTGGCCTTTACACCAAACCACAGAATAAGTAATAGTACTACGTACAGAAGGATCTCTGTTAACAAATTCCCTGTTTAGGTACGCCAAACGTGCCTAAATGTGGCCATCCCTTTCTATCGCATGCAACGCGCTGCGACCCGTGCGAGCGTCCCGTACCAACGCGCGGCAACTACTAATGGGCCGCCAATTTGGCGGCCGCCGGCATGTACTTGTAGCGGCGCGACGGAATCACAGAGTGAACCGCCCCTGACCAAACATCAATTTCAATCGAAACCTACAAAGCACCAATGCCGATACCTTTAAAACTGTCAAATCAATGTATTCCAGTCAACGTATGAATACCAAAGCTACCGTTACGCCGCCGCCACGCATCCTAATGCCGCATCAAAACCGCCGCGGGCACGATATTCGTCTATTCTCTATGCTAATTCCATGGTGGGACACGAAAATATAAAATACCTGGTAAAAACGGTTTGTGAACCAAAAAACAAATAGGTACTGAGCCTCCGTTTTGCAATAGTATCATTATATTTTATATTATACTAGCTGCTGCCTGCGACTTCGTACGCGTATATTTTAAAGCCTATGTTCTATTCTGATGTCTAAGCTACATTACTGGAAAGTTTCGTCTAAATACTCGTATGTTGTAGTTTCTGCGTGATTGAATAACAAACATCCAAAGGGTTTACATCCAAACAAACTTTCATAAATTGGCTTCCCATTTGCGCCAAATTCCCCCTTTTCTAGAATAAACTTGTATAAACTAGATTAATTTGAGAAATTGGTTTGGGACGTGATATTTTGGGAAAACAAATTTTCTCAAATTAATCTAGTTTATACAAGTTTATTCTAGGAAAGGGGGAATTTGGCGCAAATGGGAAGCCAATTGATGAAAGTTTGTTACATAAGTTTCTTAAAATATCACGCCGTTAGCCTGCGAATGTCAATGCAATCGAACCACCTTAATTTATAATATTAGTAGGATACCTATCTCATGAGTGACACTACATATGTGTGAGTGTGACACACTCATGTGTCGCACTCATACATACTTTGTTATAGATGCACTTATGTAACATAGAGTGCATTAACCCGGGGTGATTTGAAATAGTTACTTATTAATAATTGATTTCAATAAAAAAAAAATCGTAAATAGGCTGCAGGTCCTTCTCGTGACACACTTTTTTTTAAACTATAAACTGAGAAACCTACTGCATGTAAGATGACACTAAAATTATAAAGTACTTAGCATCAATTCAACATTAATAATATTTTATCTTTAGAAAGTATAACTTTCTGCATGTGTATAGTAACTACCATATAAAAGACATCAACGCACGCACGCTTTGTAAATTATTGTTCGATTTAAACTTGATTTTTTGTTTAAATTCTGACGTTTGAATTCTGTTATTGATAAGTAGGTATGTCTGCAGTAATAAGTCTATCCATAACATGTATATACTAATGCATAAGTGACATACCAGTGGGCAGTTTTTAAATAATATACTAGGTTTGTTCTAGGTAACATATCACTACTGTACCTACTTAAAACGTTAGCAGTAAAGTCGTCACGACATAAAGCGTGCGCGGCGCGTGCCCGCGACGTGACCGCACCGACTTCTGCGTATATCTTACGAAACGTCGCATCTCACACCAGCGGTGTGCCGAGCTACGACCTTTTTACATTAACACTGCAGCTCACGACCATCGAACACAGTCAGCCTATTGATGAACCTTATTATAACTAGATAAGGTCTATTATTGGTTAAGTAACGTTACTTTAGGATAGTTGATGTTTGTTTACAAGGTTTTAACTAACACGGACTTGGTATTAACTTGGAACCTTTTCGTTTCGTCGTTCATAAGGTTTCGGAGACACGATTTGCGGGTTAACCTGTTGTGCTTTGTACAGTTCTATCGATGTAATACTGTAGTGGCATGTGCCACCCAAAGGTTGTTTGGAAGAAGTTTTAGCAACAAAATTTACCTTTTTATCTGACTACGGCTGGTGGAGTATGTTTTGTTGAAATGTGTAAATGTATGTTGTTTTAGCTAGATTCCTCTATTTCGCGGGAATGTCATAGTCAATATCTAGAACAAAGTTATGTTTGTATAAACACTTTTATTTAGTTTTTTTTAATCTTCTAATCTCACTTATAAATATAATATTATTAATCTTTTGCTAGACATTATGGAACACTATCTCGTATGTGAGCGACTAACCAGTGTGTGTGAGCGCAACGCATGGATGTTGACATGGAAATTATAACAAATAACCAATAAGCACCTAACATTGCTTTCGAGGTTCAAAATGTCGTTTAAACAAACAGAAATCTCCTCTCACATCCTTAAAGAACAACAAAGGTCTCTTAACGCTTTTTACACGATAATTGCCCTTTAATTAAGCCTTGCCCCTTCACACTTTACTCTCTTTCAACAAAAACTAATCCCTAACTTAACAACCTCTTTTTATGACTTTTCTTGTTATAAAAAAAAAGTACGACGACTTGGCACGCGCACGCGCCGACGACTGTAGAATCCTTAACTAAAAGACAAGGATAGAACTACGGGAGCACTGGAAGCGGGAACGAGACGAATGTATGATTGACGGTCACGACTTTTAGCCGAGAAATGCAGTCAAATTAGGAGAAATAAATATCGACGGTGATACGGTACAGAATAACTGATTTTTTGGTTTTCAAACGGATTTTTGAATGAATTTGGTGCACGTGGCAACTGTTGGGGCGTGACGGGAATTTTAAAACAACTAGTAGGTTTAGTGTCGAATTAAAAGCAATTGTGTTTTAATGTTATTATTATAGAGGTAAAACGTATGTTTGTTCCTTATTTGTTACGATGAGACAAATCATTGAATAATTGAAGCCAATGTATATTTGAACCGACACACAAGACATGTATTTCATTCCTTTCCCAGTCTAACCGCTTGACCACGAGCGCTGGAAAGGGTTATTACATTACATACCTACGCAATAATATCCGCTGAAATCGTAGCTTTTTTATACTTATCGAATATGGTCTCTGACCTTTATAGACATATATAAAATCAAGGCTAAGAATGTATCTTAGAGCTTGCAATTTCACCAGTTATTACCCCCCACCGGAGCCAGTCATTTTATTCCTCGAAAAACTTTACAATTTTGTCCTACTGTTTTACCTATAAATGGTCCCCTGGAATCTACAGACATTCCATCGAAACCCATAAACCGGCATAGAACGCGGTAGGTAGTTCTTAGGCTTTTTGCCACAGTTTGCGCATTTACCAATACAAAAAGGCCTTATGTTTAACGGGTAACTACATAGAGATAGTACTTTCTATAACGGACAGTTGCTTGAACAAAATGGCTTATGTAAGCGGTAAATTCCTGGCGTTTGAGACGTTTTGTTTGGAGGCGGTAAGTGCGTTAAATAGATTATAAACTCGGTGGAAACGTCAGGGCGGGGCGGTTGTAAGAAAATCACAATGCGAGGCCCCGGGCGGTGGTTGTGGCGGGCGGCTTTATTACTGGCGCAGTCGCGGGGACGGGGGATGAGCGGTAGCGAGAGTTGTAGCGGAAACGGTGGTCATATATACCATTTGACAAGACTATATCCTATTCCATATAAGATTAGAAAAATCGTGCGCTACTCGTCATGCGATTTTAAGGAAAGCCATTATTAAACGCAAAGAAAAATCTATGTATACTTATATGTTTGGAAAGCACTTAATGGCAGAGCAGCTGATATACTCGTAGAGTAAATTTGTGTACTACAAAAACGAGCAATTCGCGCCATAGATTGTTTGAAAGGTCGCGATTCTCTCAGTGGTGTTTAAAAAAATTTGAATTACGACCGTGCCAATATATTCACGAAAATATTATGTTCGTAAGAAAAAATCAACCACTATGTATATCGAAGATGACATTCATGATAAAAATACTATGAATAAATTTAAATTATTAGCAGTTCAACTAGATTGAGTACAACTTAGAGTTCAAAAGTCCTTTGTGGGTCTCTGTACAATAAACTACCGAATCAAATGTTGACTATGTCAAAAAATAAATTTAAGGTAATTGTAAAGCAAACGCTGGAAAAAAGAGCTTATTATAAACTCGACGAATACTTACAAGATAATGACATATGGTCAAAGGCCATTTTGAATAAATGATTTTGAGGTTGAATTTAATGATCGAAATAAGTAAAACGATTACAATATTTCCCTTTGATATCCTAGACAAACTAAGAAACGTAGAAGAATTTGGCCGTTAAAAGTCGAATGTTATTTGAAACAACCACCATGTTACAATTTGAGTTAATGAATAAATATTTTTTTATTTAATTCTTTTGTATGAAATGAGGTATTGTGCCACATGACTCTTCTCTATTGACTGATCACCGGTGACATTACCAAGATGTCAGTGGGGTGGGCCGCTTCAACACTCAAATGTGACGAATCCACGTCGTAAAGCAGGGATTGCTTAAGGCCTCTCACAGACTGGCGCGGCCTGGCCGCGGCGGACAATAGAAAACTTGTCATTAGCTGTCAAATTTACTATGGTCCGCCACCGCAGGCCGCGCCAGTGTGATGCAGGCTTTAATTTATCTGTTTCGGAAATCAAAATGACAGAAACAAGAAATACATATAATATGATGTCTTCTTCAGATAATTAAGACAGATGGAATCGAATCCTACATATGACCCTCCCTTTTATCCATGTGAGATCTATTTTCAAGATTGACAGCCTTATTTACATAATAATACAAGGTATTTTTATTAAATTCGCGCTTAGTTTAAGACTCGCTCCACACCTCAAACGTATAAAATTTTCGTTTCCGCCAGCTAGTACGCACGTGAGTCCGAATAAAGGTTTATGTATTTCGGCAGTCACCGTTTCCGAGAAGCAAAAAACACCATAGACAAAGTAGAAGCGCTATGTTGGCATTACTGTCCCACTGTTCAAAGGAAAAACGTACTAAGTGCATGCAAATCTCAAATATTCTTAAGTCTTTTTTCTGAACGGCAAGTGAGAAAATTGTTACGACTGAACATGTAATTTTAGACGTTCATATTTGAATGTTTATACATGCGAAGCGTTTATCTCCGACATAAAGCGGCTGTCCTTTTCCGTTTTAAGCGAAACTCGCGAAATAGTTGTTTTATGCGTCGAAAAACGATGTTATGCTACTGTTTATTAGGACTAAAACATCTGGAAGATGTTGCGAGTTGTGAAGTTGCGAGTGTTTTTGTAAAATTATTTAAACATTTCATAGTTGTGCTGTAAAATTAACTTGTGTATGTGAGAATATTCATACAATTTTAGTTGTAACTTAACCTTTGTCTTGGGGAATTATATTAGAATTAGTTTAATGCGTATGTTTAGGAACTTTTTTGCTACTGCACATTACTGATACTTTTAAGGTATTTCAGAAGGTGTAAGTTTGTATAATGTAAGATAGCGTTAAATAATTACACGAGCCACTTTTTAGATCCACACTTTTCTTTAAATTTCAAATAATTCTACATTCTATTAAATTCGATTCATTTCTGATTTAACTGTTGATGTTTGCTCATTGCACCAAATAGGATCTATCTACATATGAACTGAAGTTGCTTATTTTGACTGGAAATACACATTTCTGTACCCGATCCACCAGAATTCTCTGTTTTTGGATACAGAAGTCCCTATAATATTGTGCGAAAACCAGTTTAACAGCTAGCTTTAGTTTAAAATCGATAAAAGCGCAACAAACCGCTACGGCACGCGAAAAAAACTACAAAAACGACGCACACGGAATCGAAATGCAATAAAAAAATAATTAGAACGAGATGGCCTTACATGGGCCGGTCTAGTTAGAAAGGGACAAGAGTTATTCGAATTTAGAATGCAGCGCGTGCGCGCCGCATCCGTTGCCGCGAAAAACACAACGACGCCACCTCGCGGCCGCCGGCGGGACTTGACAATATTTTTATAACGCTTTTTTGGTTATTACTATCCTTAAAAACATTTGTGATTTAACAGTAGCTTTTTGGTAAAGGACACACCGGTCTAATTCCAACAAGGTCTACTTAGTTATCCCTCTGGGTTGGATTGGAAGGTCACATAGCAGTCGCTTTCGTAAAAGTCTTTTTCGCCGTTTTTATAGATAATGGTACGGAACCCTTCGTGAGCGAGTCCGACTCGCACTTGGCCGGTTTTTTGGATTAGGTGCCAATTAAAGCCCTGGCTTGACGGTCGCCAACACGCCCCTCCGACCGAGCGACCTTGGTCCGCACCGACCGTGTAGACAGTTGTTTGCAGCAAAATTTCATACTACAGCGGTCGGTGCCGACCAAGGTCGCTCGGTCGGAGGGGCGTGTTGGCGACCGTCTAGCCAGGGCTTAAAGCGGACCCCGGGCTCCTTTAGGGTACAATTGGGAAGGCGCTATGCTATGAGCTCATCCTTCGATGATGATGATAGGTATAACTTCACCTGTACTGTATCCAAATACTCTCACTCTGACAGATTTCCTTTTAGTACATTAATAGTTATCTGAAGTTAGCTTTTTAAATGAGTGTAATGTTGAGACTGACCACACGTTTTATAAACAAATGGAACAAAAACACTAAATCACTATTTGTATAAGAAAAGTCTGTAAACAGGCGCGCATCATTAATCATTATTTAATTAATGATAAAGATTGCCATCTAATTAATGATATGATGAACGAGAGCTGGGACCACCGCGTGTCATAAGGTTACGTTCCACTTTACACCACGTTTAAATTTAATGATAGAAAAGTAATATGTATTCATGCAAGAAATTACTCGTATAATCGCATCCACACGGTCCTGAACTGCAAGCTATACTTGAGATTATTTGAGTTAGTCGAATTGCATCAAAATGTGGTGTTGTGTTCCTGGTGGTGAGTAAAGTCGCCAGAGCTCCCTAAGGGTGCGCTGTGTTGGGAGTGAGGGACCTGCATGGGATCTGCCAACACAGCGAATCCTCAAGTGAATAAAGGGTCGGCAACGCGCTTCTGATTCTTCTGGAGTCACAAGTGTCTATAGGCGATGGTAACTGCTTAACATCAGGCAGGCCGTAAGCTTGTTTGCCACCGTTGTAGTATAAAAAAAAAATAGTCCATTCAAAAAGTAACTATATCGTCTAAGGTACGTAGGGTAAAAAGTAGGGGGAAGGTAGGTAGGTCGGGTAGAAATTTCCAATTCCAACGTCGGTTTTATAAAAATTCGGCCACATTTAATAAATAAATAAATAATAATAAATAAATATTACGGGACAATCTTACACAAATCAACCTAGTCTTAAACTAAGCAAAGCGTGTACTATGGGTACTAGACGACGATATAGATACTTATATAGATAAATAAACACGTAGAAAACAACCATGACTCAGGAACAAATATTCGTGCTCATCACACAAATAAATGCCCTTACCGGGATTCGAACCCGTGACCGGGAATAATCTCAAATATACAAGAAAGAGCGAACGCCTGAGGGACGATCTGATCATCTACTCTAGATGCACCTTCTCTCTCGACTGAGCAGAAAGAGTTGGATACTTAACCTAACCAGTACATTTTGAGTTTGAGACAATCCTATAATACTGAGAGGAGAGTGATTAGATGAGATGTGAGAGTGAGGTAAACCGCCATTCTACTCACAACTCAACCCAGAACGTCGGGACCTTTCATATTGGTAATAAATATTTTTTGAAGTGGATACTTCCTTGCTCGCGTTCTTGTATAGGGGTACAGTTCAAAATGTATCACGTGACTTCCGGAATAACTTTTTGTAGAGAAGCCTAATCTGATTTCAAATAATTGTTTGTTACATGTTTTAATCCTTCTTTATTTGCCATTAGTTGTTAATCACAAAATGTTATTTAGTTTATGTGAATATAATGCTGAAATGTCCTCCATTTTCAATGTATCGCGAGTCAAATTAGCTACGTCAGTCAATGTTGCCATATATACCGATTTGTCTGTACTTATACAGATTTTAGTGAATGAATTCAGATACTCGTATATATTTTACGGGTAGAAATAACAAAGAAGTATCCACTTAAACTTAATTAACGGTTCTATCTCCGACACAACCCGCTTCTTTTTGTTACGGGATTGTTTAATGTTCAAATGTCAAATAAGTACAAAGTTAATATACAATTTACACACAGCTTCAACTTTTGCGCTAATTAATTTTATAAAAAAGTTATCACAATTGCCAATTGACTGTTACCAAGACCACACGTTACCTTTTTGTACAAAGGTACCTTTTCATGTAAATCGGTCGGAAGAGGCGGGGCGCGGCGGAACCGATTCTTTTTATTATGATCGATTGGATCATTAATGTTATCATTAGTCCAGTCTTCGTTTTGGAGCCGGCTTCTGGATTATAATATGCTAACGACCGTCTATTTAGATTGCGGACGGGCTGGTTAAGGTCTGTCATCATTTGATCGTCCGAAAGCACTTTCAGGGATAAACATTTTTGGCTGAGCCAATCCATACCAATACCATACCAATCCATACTACTAAATGAGGCCCGATACCGGAATACGTTTCAGGCGTAGTGAAACTAGTGAATAGGAATGTTGATTGACTGTCAGATCAGCAACTTTCATGAAACTTCATTATTATTATTAATATAACGTCATAAAAAAGTTTGCCACATTAAATAATTCTATATCTATATGCAGTTTGTCGGCAACTAGCAACAAGCGATATGACATTTTCTATGGTCAAAGAGCGAACATGTTTGATCGTTAAGTAAAAATCTTTGAAATGTATAAGTATGGATAATGTAAAAAAAAATCTTTTTACAGTGGTTCATGCATTCTCTTAAGAGCATAGCAAATAAATATGTGTGAGTGCGATAATCAGTAATCAAAGCAAATAGGTACTTACAGAAACACTTCACAATAATTTGTCTTCATGAATTAATCAGTAATCACCACTACAAACACTGTTTTTTAAGTAAGCATAGGTCCAAAATAATATTACAATATAACTCCTACATTTTCGTAGAAACCCACCCAAAATGACAAAAATCTTTGTTATCACGAGATTAATGAGGTCATTAAATGGACAAGGCGATACGGGACGCCCGACTTTGGTAAATGACAGGGATCAATCAAATCTATCTTCTATTGAGTACAGTTGCGGAAAAAATGGCCCTAGAATTGAGTGATATAAAATTCTTTAAAATGTAGATATTGATAGACCACAGACGGCGTATTATGGTTACTGTTGTCACTTGATAAACGGCAAGATAAATGCATCCGTCATTTTCTATCAAAGAAGCAATCTAAGAAAGAAGCAGTTTGCGTTTATTTTATCGTTATGGATAAAACATGTGTCACTAGTTAGATAAAGTCAACCCGATCGAGGAAGTGGGTTAATCTTTTAAGGTTGTCGCACACGTAACAGCTCGGCACCGGACCGGCGCGGCGCCACCTAAACTCGAGCCGTCCAGTATAACGCACACATATCGGCATCGGAACAGCATCGCCTCGCCTCGAGCCAATGAGGTGAGGCGGCGCCGGTCCGGTGCCGAGCGGTTACGTGTGCGACAACCTTTAGGTCGCGGTCTGGACGACAGCGACCAGCGGGGAGGCGAGCGGCTGCCCATACATTGAAGTCGCTCGAATCTATGAACCGCCGCTCGTCGCCCCGCTGCCGGCTGGCATCCCATCCGCGGCCTTACGCCTTGGCCACGACTTTGGTCTTAAGCGAACTGCGACCAGCGTTTTATCTGTTCACTGCGCGGTCGAGACGGGCAACGCACTGTGGTTAGTTGGGATCACGCGCAATGAACAGATAAAACGCTGGTCGCATCGCAGGTCGCTTAAGACCAAAGTCGTGGCCGAGCGGTTAGACTTACCTAACCTACTTCGAGTAAATGCGGGGTTAGCATAACTGACGCTGCGAACGCGACGCGAGACGAGAAAATCTACCCAGCTCTACGGGGCTAGCACAACTGACACAACAAGCGCGACGCGAGTCGAGAGAATTCACCCGCCTCTTTCTAATTTGCACAATATGAGTGAGACAGGAGTCGCTGAGTCGCGCGCGACACGACTTAGCAGCAATTTGTGCTAGACGTACTAGTGCGAGTGAGACAGGAGTCGCTAAGTCGCGCGCGACACGACTTAGCAGCAAGTTGTGCTAGACGTACTAGTGCGAGTGAGACAGGAGTCGCTGAGTCGCGCGCGACACGACTTAGCAACAAGTTGTGCTAGACGTACTAGTGCGAGTGAGACAGGAGTCGCTGAGTCGCGCGCGACACGACTTAGCAGCAAGTTGTGCTAGACGTACTAGTGCGAGTGAGACATGAGTCGCTGAGTCGCGCGCGACACGACTTAGCAGCAAGTTGTGCTAGACGTACTAGTGCGAGTGAGACAGGAGTCGCTGAGTCGCGAGCGACACGACTTAGCAGCGAGTTGTGCTAGACGTACTAGTGCGAGTGAGACAGGAGTCGCTGAGTCGCGCGCGACACGACTTAGCAGCGAGTTGTGCTAGACGTACTAGTGCGAGTGAGACAGGAGTCGCTGAGTCGCACGCGAAAATACTTGGCAGCAAGTTGCGCTAAACGTACTGAATCTATGAAATTAGGAAACGAGATATTGATGATATGTAAAAAAAAACACCAAAACTTGTAAAGCTGCATGTTTCCCACGGACAGTGATATACTCTTGACATAGACTTTAAGTATTTAAATTATAAAACCCTATATCTAGCGAATAAATCATTAATTATGTAGTGATAAGCCGACATCGCCTCTAATGGGCCGACGCGCGACAGGAAGCCTGCCCGCCATTTGTCAGACTGACGTTTAACATCAGTCAAACCGTGTACCTGACTTTTTGTCAGTTGGTACTTACTTTACATTCTTGCGCAATCTTCAAAAGTGCAATGTCGACTTCTAGGAGTCGAGTCGAGGTAAATGTTATGCATTCCAATTTCATTCCTATGTGTTATATGCACTCTCTTCTATGCGCGAGCTAACATGTCGAAAAGATGTATTTTTTGTGTTTAACAGTTTCGAGTTGTAATATGGGCATGTTAGATGTAATGTTCGAGATAGTTTTACAAATTGCCAGTTATCTATTCATTTTTAAGTAGGTACATTTTGATCGACGTATTACTTTCCTAGCATGCAAGGGCGCTCAAATATATGAACACGCTTTAGCCCAGCTAGCACGATACGTTTTACCGTTATGTTTTACGTGACGTTTCAGTACATTTTCGCCGTAAAACTTGACGATAAAACCTATCGTGCCTAACCTTAGCGCGTTGTGAATAAGGTTTTGAACAAATATTTGTGAGTAACTTCTTTTGCATCGTAGCATAATGTGTGATGGCGATTGACATTGCTTCGGTTTTTGATAAATAAAGTTTAAAATACATACAACACGTTTTTTTCCTTACAATTGTGTTGCCCATATGTATAAATAATATGTCAATAAAGTTGGTGATAACAAAGACTAATGCTACGTGTAAATCACAATCTAAAACCACGAAAATCTTACAGTTTTTCTTACATTGCCACCTTTGACACATGACCAGAAACATCATTAATTAACGGACATATTACCGTTAAACATCCATTTTTCTGCTAAACACCTGTTAGATCTATCAGACAATATTAATGTAAGTAGCTAACACGAAACCTAACACTGCGTTTACGAATATTACACCATATCAAGATTACTGAGAATAATATTAGAGAAAATAAAATGGACGGCTGTCACGGCAGAGCTGAATAATCACGATGGTGTTCTATCAAATAACTCTGAAACACCAGGAATGAACGCATCATAAATAACCTTATTTCCGTGACAAAGAAATCCCAGCCCTAATCGCAAGTTCTAAGACTCAAAGTTGATTAGGGATGGAAGTGTTAGCTGTATAGAGAAATTATCGAAAATCATGGGCAATCTCTTAGGATATTTATCAAGGGGACACTGGTGGCTACTGACAAAACAAACAATTTACATTTCGAATTTTCGAGACACGACGCGTTCGGTATTGTATCGATTTGAAGAGATATTTTTATCGCGTAGTGAGAACCATTATTTTTAAGTGCAAGTTACATACCACAAGCAATACGTAGGTAGAATATGCAGCGAATAATTGTGTTGACATGTCAATTGTCTTATCTATTTTTATTCTAGTTGCCCAATTCGAGATAACAAAATGTGTGTGGCGAAGTTACTAGGCCAATCCCCACTTTCGACAGAAATACTAAAAAGCGGCCAAGTGCGAGTCGGACTCGCACATGAAGGGTTCCGTTACATAAATTGCTTTTTACGATATATGACGTATTAAAAAAAAACTACTTCCTAGATCTCGTTCAAACCAATTTTCGTTGGTAGTTTGCATGGTAATGTACATCATATATTTTTTTCAGTTTTATCATTCTCTTATTTTAGAAGTTACAGGGGGGGGGGGGGGACACACATTTTACCACTTTGGAAGTGCCTCTCGCGCAAACTATTCAGTTTAGAAAAAAATGATGTTAGAAATCTCCATATCATTTTTGAAGACCTATCTATAAATACCCCACACGTATGGGTTTGATGAAAATTTTTGAGTTTCAGTTCTGAGTATGGGGACCCCTAAAACTTAATGTTTTTTTTTTATTTTTGTGTAAAAATCTTAATGCGGTTCACAGAATACATCTACTTACCAAGTTTCAACAGTATAGCTCTTATAGTTTCGGAAAAAAGTGGCTGTGACATACGGGGACAGACGGACGGACATGACGAATCTATAAGGGTTCCGTTTTTTGCCATTTGGCTACGGAACTCTAAAAATGTATTTTATACTTTTCTTGTGAACCAAAATAAGATGGTGTTCAAATGCGTTTTTAATTCTAAAATTTTATTTTCCAGGTAAAAAATGGCGCTCTTTGACTCCGCAAGACCGGCGGCCGTTTGTAGAAGAGGCGGAGCGACTCCGGGTTATCCACATGACGGAGCACCCGAACTACAAGTACCGGCCGCGGCGGCGGAAGCAGAACAAGACGCGGCCCAACCAGCCCGCGCCCCCCGCCAGCGCGCCCCCCACCTCCGCCGCTCTCGGCTCCCCTTACGCCACCAACAACGACTCCCCTGACGCCCGCTTCTCCCACAACCCCGGAGCTGGCTTCTCCCCCTACAGAACTTCGCCACTCGCTTCCGATTACCAATCCAGCCAGTTTAACGGCCACGTCCAAACACCAGAGTCCTCCCCAGCAAGGTCCCCGGAATCGCAAGGGCGGAGGAGCGCGCCGGCTGAAGCCCCGCTCCCGACTCCGGACGCATCACCAGTAGAAAATGAGAAAGAGAACTTCCAGTACGAAGAGCGGCGAAGAGTCATCAATGCGTCATCCATGTCAGACTCCTACTCTCCTTACAAGACATACAGGACGCCTGGATCATTCTCCCCAGCCCCAGTCGCAGCTATGGGGATGGCCAACGGGATGTACGTCATGTGCACGCAGAGGACTTTAGC
This sequence comes from Epinotia brunnichana, assembly GCA_963854355.1. Taxonomy (NCBI): domain Eukaryota; kingdom Metazoa; phylum Arthropoda; class Insecta; order Lepidoptera; family Tortricidae; genus Epinotia; species Epinotia brunnichana. The sequence goes on from OY977956.1 coordinate 11,471,935, forward strand.
GGAGCAGCCTCCTCTCGTCACTGGCACCTTCTTCCCGCCAGTCGCTACGTCCCAGGACCAGCAGACGTTAGGCACGTCCACGCCACGAGTATCATCCGCTCCAAGCGGCCCGATGAGCGCCGAATACAGCATCCAGTACCATCCATACGAGTACGAGCAGATGTACAAAACTGAGGACTCATACGGCACGCAGTCGCACTATCCTGCACAACCGAAGACAGAGTACGATACCGGAGGCAGTTACTTCTCAGAAGAACCGCCTGCTAATCAGGAATCGGAGCAATTCATGAGCCAGCGCCCTGAGATAAGGGCCGGCTCCCCTGAATCTGATGTCGATGCGAGAGAGTTTGACAAGTACTTGGACTACGCTCCTGAACAGATGGAGCAGCACCAGTACAGATACGAGCAGCAGCAACAACAGCAGCAGCAACAGCAGCAGCAGCAGGGTTACAGGCCGCCGTACTGCCCAGAGCAAGGGCCGGGGCCTGAGTACTGTTCTGAGAGGATGTATCCGTCTCCGTATGCTTCTGTGATCTCCGGGCCTCCCCCCGCGGGCCCGTACCCGGCGCCTGCCGCCGCCCTGGCTGAAGCTAGAACCGATGATGAGTTCAGCGTCATCCTAGCTGGCGTCCGGCAGACCTGCTACAGCAACTGATCCCCCAACTTTCCTATTAGTAGCCCAAAGAGTTTATTTCCACAGTTTTGTGATCAAATCATTTGTTTAAATTCCTAGTAAGAATTAAATTCTGAATTATAACTCTTGCGTTAGTTTGTAATTGTAAATGCCTGAAACGTTATAAAGTTTTCGTATAAATAATTTAAGTAGGATGTAGATTTTTGTAATATAAAGCCGGTTGTAGGCGACCATTGTGAAGTATACTGGATATTTATGATTTTAAAATTAGACGTGTTTGTTGGACAGAGAATGACCAGTGATTTAGGATTTTTCTGTGCAGTTATTTAAAATAAATCGGATGCCAGCTATAATCATATATACCGATCAGTCCAGATCTCAGTAGAAATTCTTCCTTAATTTGCAACGTGCATTACGTGTATTTCTTCACTTACAGTATCCGTAAACTAAACTGACGACTGAGATGATACTGCTATCACTTTCAGACTTGCATGGTCATGCGGAGCTTGTCTCGTATTTTAATCAGCAGTTAATTTGGTTTGCAGATATTAAAGTTTGGAGCCTACATCTTACTAGCTATCTTTAGGCTACATATATGTTATCGAAGAGTAAACGTTGATTCAATGTTCTGGCGGCCTAATATTGCGTTTCCAAATGCCTCCAACTCATTGGCAAAGAACATTTGCCACATGATGTTATGGAATGTCGAAGAATTGTGAACGCCCCTTTACACTATGTTATGCCACTTTTTTGTAAGAACGAGTGTAGACGACGCAGGTTTAGAGCCGTACGGCGGAATAACGTGTGAGCTTGTATATTATACGGCAATTGCGGATGCCATATTCTATACACTTCCAACCGTCTCCGCGTACGGAAAGTTAAACGAAGATTTTTGCGGCGAAAAACGCACATAATATGTTTTTAATTGTTTCGATTGTGAATGCGATTTGCCAATGTTTTTGGAAAAGTATAATCACTATTATTCATGTATTGTATGAATTGGTGCTATGAGAACGTCCATAATAAAATTTAACTTGTTATATACATCCGTGTACCATTGAGGTAGCGAAAGCGATTCCTATGCAAATGATTATTTATTTGTAGCTATCGCACTTTGTATATTTCGTAGGTAAAAAGAGTTTCAAAAAGAAATAACTCTTGATAGAGTTTGAAATTCTACTTTAGGATGAAGAAGTATTTTTTGCTAATTTTTAATCTAAGTATTTAATTTAGTTTTTTATTGCCTTTGGCATACTTCTGACAATAATGTTACAACACAAAAATTAATTAGTAGGTAATGCACATACACAACTATTTCAGTAATCAAACAAATAAAAATTTGAACCTTCAATAAATATTGTGTTATATATTGCTTCAGAACTCAATGTCACGACTTCAGTACGTAAGTATTTTCCACTGAACCGTTAGAAACATTAATCTGATTCCGTTTCAATAGGTCAATCGCAATAGAGTGATATATTTTTTTGTATGTTTTTAGTGATAACCTACGCTGAATCTAAAAAGAACTGAATGAAATAACACGCACATGGGGATTACAATGGAAGTTGTATCGTTTATTTGTATCAGTGTTTGGTAAACTCCTAGAAGACAGAACGCCTGATTAAAAAAAACTGTAACATTTGTGTGCGAAATACTGTTGCTATTATTACTTAGCCGGCGGATTTCAATGCACCTTAGCACGCCTTCTATTCTAGCAATCATAGCGCCGTTTTTATTCCAATGCCAAATATGAAGTCCACTTTAAGTAGGTTGCTATAGTTACAGAAATCTGCAGGTAGGTAGCAGCGGTGGGCCACCACTGGTGGCGCGGGATATTTGATGGGCGACCCGGAACAAAAAAGTTATGAATGAGTTTAGAGTATATAACTATAGGCCTGCCTAAAAATAAGGCTTGCCTAATAGTCCAGGCAATGAACTGACAACTTGTATGGGAAAAATGTCAAATTTGGAAATAATTTATAATAGCTGATTTTTTCTTTGTAATGGATACAGTATCAATTAAATAGTTACCTAGCGACAAAATCCAACAAAATTTCAGACATCAAAAAAGGATAACTTAAATAGCTTCTGAAAAGTCAGAAAAAATATGAATAAATGGTTTTATCTTTATTTTGTTTATTTGGTTTGGTTTTACATTTGCTTTATAATATTCAATATAAATAATTAAAAAAAAAACAATTCATGTTTTATTTAAATCTATATAAATACTTCCAGATGGAAAGTTTGTTGGATTCTTGAATAAAGCATCTTAGAATAATGTTTTAAAAAGTAGGAAAGAAAAAAAACGCTATTATAAATTAATGTTTTTCAAAACCGTATTTTGACTGGAGTATAAATCGGCTTGTATGGGCGCTCCGCCACTGGTAGGTACTTCTTTCAAAGGTGGACAATTTTATGTAAATTAATTGTGAATTTCGTTCAATATTTGTTTTATATTTCAATTTAAAACAAATATTGAACAAGATTCACAAGACTAAAATTAGTAAGAAATACTTCACTAGAATAATCAAATCAGTTCTTCCAATAATGCTACAGCCACACTACCTAAATAGTATTTTCTAAGTTGCGCCACTCTTTTGTAAAAGTAATGTAATTAACTTTTGATGTTTTTCTATAAAAATACTTAAAAATAAAGAAAGCAAATCAAAACTGACCTTGTTTTATCAAAAAAAAAATGTTTTGTATCTTTCTTACTCTTTTAGTGTGGTATGTGGCATGAACTTGTAGATACTAGCTTAAGACGTATTTTTATATCAATTTATATTAGCTTAGTTAGCTTGATTATCTGTATAAATTGTAAGAACTAAAATATCTCATATTGTACTAAAATGTTAGAAGTTGTTAGTTTATATCATAATTTTAACGAAAAGACACTCGCACTGCGAAATTAAGTTTTTCCTATTTTTAAGAAAATTTATAAGGAGCAATAAAATTTATATTCTACATATCACAGTTTTATTCCTTCTATCCCTATAGCCTATAGTTATACCTACAACCACTCTTGTTCTCACTACGTCGTCTTGGGCTTAGAACCTTTGGAAAATTGAACAGACTGATATGACCACAGATGTATGAATATAAGGAGATCGGACATGCCGGCCGATTTGTATTGAGTACGCCTGTCGCACGTTAATTAACCCACACAAAGCACAAGTAATTGACAAGGACAAGAAAAAGCACGCACACATCTAAAGCACACACACTTGTATACCTACGCTCTTATTGGACAATACACGCGCATCATATCAGGCATTTTGGGAAGAAACGTAATATTCTCTGTAGATCAGGTAACACGTTGTTCATACGAACGTCGGGTAGGTCTAAATATAACTTTTTATATGGAATATTTACAGTTAAATTGAACCGACGCGCGTTCGGGACGTTACGTGATTACGCCTCAGCACGCGTGCACACTCGGTAACAACGGACGGTGAACTAGCGGCAGAGTATGCCCATTGAGCCAACAACTGCGACGCGGCCGCCGGCGGCTTGTCCTCTATGCATTCTATTCTATGCTCTGAGGATATAACCTTGTCATAACGAGCCTGTCACTGTTAATTAACCAGTTAATCGATTTGAAAAAGATGATGAACTTATACCTACTCGTAAATGTTGAATCTCACAGGGTATCCCTGACACATTGTGCAAGTCTTAAGAGTCTGGCAAACGCTATTGGAACTCGTTAGATTCAATCACGCGGCAACACTTAGTCAAAATATATGTGTATGATAAATTATAGAATCTAGTGCATACAACTTGCATTTGTCAAGACTCTAAGTAGGTTTTTGTGTTTCATTTTTGGTGTAGATACCTACACTATTGGGGCACTTTCGTAAGTTGAACGATCTATAGCCGCGGTTAACCAACATAATTTAATTTTTGTTTAAAACTGGCAATATCTATTCAAAATCAATTGAGGATTTGGAAAAAGAGTAACCAAAAGAAAATCCCATTTATTCATATCTCAGACGTAACCAAAATATGTTTAGCCTTCTTTCTTTTGGAGTAATAATACATTTTGAGACTACACCACTATTCTGATTACTAAATTATTTCATACACAAGTTAATTAACCTCAATACAATCCAAAAAAAAAACAGAACAATATACATGACACACCCACTGGTAATAATTATAAGAAATATTACTCAAAAAGTTAATTATACATTGCAATAATAACTAAGTAGGTACCCTAAAGGTCGCTAAACTGTGGATACCTAAGGTCGTCTAACAGAAACATACATGTTATCTGTAAATGTCAACGTACTGTAGTGAAGCATATCAACTTCAAATATATGTAAATTTTGTTGAAAACAGGAGCGAATATAGTTCAGGCGGTGGACGGAGGCGAGAAATAATGAAGAAAGTTCTTGCTTTTGACTCCGTTTACTATTTTAAGGTTACATAAAGTAAAACACGTATGTAGGTACGCGTTCGTTAGATGGTGAAATGAGAGTGGGGCGCGGTCCCGTCCGCGCTGGCTGGCTGCAGACGCGTGTGAGTGTGTGTGTGCCTGTGCTTGCATGGCACACATACGCTGGGCGTTAACATGTTGCCCCCCCTGGAACAACGTTCTGGTCTTCCACTGGCAGTGGGCATAGGCGATTGAAGGCGCGCCGGAGAGTTCCAGACGCGGTGAGTACGTCAGACACACGGGTCTCGCCGTCATGGCCGGGGTAAACTTGTGTTACTCGTCCTGGTAACCATTGATTAGGAGGCAGGCGGTCGTCCTTAACGAGCACCATTTCTCCCATAGTAAGTTGTACTCCATCTTTGGTCCATTTCTGACGTTTTTGGAGTTCTGAAACGTATTAGTTGTAAAATCGGGTCCAAAAATGTGCTTTAAGTCGCTGGGTTCGCATATAACGTGACAACATGTGGATAGCAGCTGTTGTACCCTTAGGAGATGGAAGCAAAGTGTTCATTCGTTCGATTAAAAAATTAGACGTCGTTAGGGCTGAAAGATCCAACGGATCTGACGATAGGGGTGTAAGAGGTCACAATTAAAAATTGTCTCAACCTGTGCTGAGACCATGTTTAGCTCCTCGTAAGTAAAATTAGTTGAGGAAACAATTCGCTTCAAGTGAAACATCACCGATCTCACTGCACTCTCAGCCAATCCACTAAAATGCGGACTATAATACGCTGGGGAAAAATGAAACTTTATTGATATTTTGGACGCTTCAGAACTAATGTTGTTTGAATTTTGTTTTAGAAATCGAGATAATTCATTGCATGTTCCCACAAAGCATCTGCCATTGTGTGAATATATGTTGGCAGGGTTCCCTCTGCGGGCTGTGAATCGGTGGAGTGCAAGCCAAAAAGGTTTCATTGCTCAGACCAGTCACAAGCTCAATGTGAACGGCCTTTACGGCCAGGCAGATAAAAATGCATAAATAAGCTTTAATTAAATTGCCACCCCCACCTTTTCGGTTCAATATCATTACCGGACCGGCGTAATTGACAGCTGTATTGAAAAACGTATAAATAAGTACTCAGCATGCATGAGTAAAATATAGTAGTACCTACCTACTTAAATAGAAGGACTGTGATTTGATGTGTTGAGTGTAGCACTATTGGGTGTTTCGTGTCAAAATGGTAAAATTAATTTGATAATCGACCTCCTACCCTCAGCAGAGCATCTGAAGTATTATAAAAGGGATTTAATTTATTATGTTGATTTTTCACAGGAAAAGTATTATTCAGTTTCAACATTCTGTTTTCCTCAGGAAAGGTTTCGCGTTGGGAAAATTTACATAAAGCGTTGAATTAGGAATAAAGTTCGTTTAATTTTAAGTGCACAGAACGTTTATTAATATTCGGATGCAAATAATTATGCATGAAACGCGTTGTGTGTACGCGAAATTGCGTATGTAGGTAGGTTGGGCAGGCCATGATGAATCTATTTCTGTCAAAAAGGTTGGTCCGGTCCACCATAAGGAGCAAGACTTCAAGAAAGCAGGTTCAAATTGGTTGGTACCTAAAACCATACCGATGGTTCAGACCTTTCCACAATTTCTTGAATCCTACTAAAAACATAAGGTTTAAGTAAATGATTTTTATTCGACTTTATCCAACCTAACACAATTAAACGATAAAAACTGTGTTTATTGATTTTGTATTTGTTCATCGTGTGTAGTAATGGCATGGGTGCAATGGACTGTATTTGACTGTTTATTTGTTTGTATGAGGCCGGAAATTAACCATCCAAACTTGGTTTTACTTAACGTCGGCATATTTGTACCTAACGAAATATTATGCGAGCATAACACGCTCCAGAAGATATCTGCTCCGAGAAGCATATCTACTTCAGATGGTATATTGAATGTCGGATCAGCTAGTGTAATATTTGGAGGAATATTAAACAGTGTATTGTTTATGTGCACTGTAGGTAATTGTTGTGTGATGCGTGGAACAACAAAACAATTTATGTTTGCCTTGTATGGTTCTATAAGTGACGATAAAGTGATACCGCATTGTTTTGTCAAACGGGAAGTTTGTGCGTTCAACCCTTCAACTAACGACGAGGTCGAAGCGGTTGGTAAGTTTAATTTTGTACATAATTTTTGAGTTATAAAACTCGAAGTGCTCCCGTTGTCCAATAAGGCGCGTACTGTGTGTTTTTGTCCTTTATGATCGGTAACATGAATTAAGGCTGTGGACAAAAGCACGCAGTTGCTTTGAACAGCTGATAAAGTAATGTTATTTTGTGAATCATCACTTTCCTTTTCTGTGTAATATTCGTCTGTTTCAGGAGACTCGAGTGCATCCAGCGGCGCAGAGGGCAACGCTGTTGTGCGGCGAGGATGTAGCCGTCGGAGCCGCGTCGTGAGAATGCAGAAGGCTGTTAAGGGGTGTGTTGCACAAACGACACGGACCAATTCTGCACGTGTTTGCGCTGTGCCCTTGACGTAAGCAGTTTAAGCATAACTTTAATGATTTTGCCTTTTGCATTCTCGCGTCTAACGAGAAAGATTTAAATTTAAGACACCGATATAGTGCGTGGTTGTTCTTACATAATGGACACATGTACTGTCTCTCAGAAGGAAGCGATTGAGGGCTGACTACTAATGCTTTGTGGCGGTAATGTGTATTATCACTGTATCGGCGCTTAATATGAGTATCCTCCATTGTTTCTAAGAGGTCGGCACGACCTTTCATAAATTGCAAAAACATTGCAAGAGTAGGTAAGTCCGTTCCGTCCGTCCGTTGTTCTTCCCATTCACGTGTAGTAGCGATGTCTAACTTTTGTGAAATTGTGTATATTATAAGTATGTCCCAATGCTCAGTAGGCAATTTAAGGGTTTTTAATGCACGTAAATTCCTGTTGACAGTGTCAATGATGTTACGCAACGCTTTAGAATTCTCTTTTGCTAATGTTTCAATGCCGAATATAGCTTGCAAGTGATTATTAACGAGTAGTCGCTTATTATTAAATCTATCACAAAGCAGATCCCAAGCTACATCGTAATTTTCAGCCGAGAAGTCAAGCGATCGTACGATCAAAGCAGCACTATCTTTTAATGCAGCGCGTAAGTAGTGAAATTTGTTTATTTTAGGTATCGTTTCATCTAAGTGTATAAGTGAGCTGAACGTATCGTGAAATTCCAACCAGTCCTGATATTGTCCCGAAAAGTTAGGCAAATAAATGGTTGGCAACTTAATGTTTGGCCTTCCGTGATGCCCACAAGAACCTGAGACTGACCTGGACTCCTGCGCGAGGCCTGCAGAGGTCCCGCTTCTCTCCAATACCTCTCGAGCAAGCGCGACTGCACCGAAGTACTTCGATTCAAACGTCTCACGGTCCGAGTAATGCTCGTCTGGAATTTCAGATATGTTTTCTATGTCAGATTGCACAGAATCATAATCGGAATAAATCTCCTCAATTTTCGTCAAACGAATATTTAACTCGCTGACCTGCAATCTGCTTAATTGCGGACAACTGTCCAGAGATTTTAAATAGTTTTCAAATTGAGTAACTTTAGTTTTGAATGTAGCTCGTTGCTTAACTAATACCTTTATATCCATTTTATCTATTTGTTTTATGCACTTGCTCAATTTAATGTACTTACAACAAGTAGGTAATACCTACGAACAAATGTGATGCTGTATGCAAGAAAGTTAGGCAAGAAAACAGTTTACAACAAATAAATAAATTATTGGGATACTTAAATGTTGTTTTTATGAAGCGTAATGATGGTGCAGTGAGATTTGCGAAGTTCGTAAACAGCTAAGTAGCAAGCAGATAAGCCAGCTGGTAGTTGCCGGCCGCCGAGCAATCCAAGGTCAAGGGCCGCGCGCGCGCTAAGCGACAGCCTGGAATAGGTATGCAAAAGCACTGCAATTAACACTACGAGTAGCTAAATATGTTCGGCTAATCTTGGTCTTTAGGGTACAAGACGAGATATGTAGGTATGTAAGTAATTATTATGATAAGTTTGCAAAAAATGTAAGCCTTAACAATTGTGAATTATTTAGGTAATTCAATTTAGGATTAGGTAGGTAGGTAGGTATTCGCTTTTAAAGTGCGAAAGTGTAAAATGGGATGAAATATGTAAGCGTCAACAATTGTTAATTATGTAGGTACCAATTCAATTTAGGATTAGGTATTCGCTTTTAAAGTGCGAAAGTGTAAAATGGGATGAAATTGTTGTAATTAACTACTATGACTTTAAGAAATGAATAGTAACTGTGTACTATAAATGATTGAAAGCACAAACTTTGTTGATTCGCGTTTAAAGTACGAATTTAAGTAGGTAGGCAGGTAGGTATGTAGTTAATTAGATGATGCAATAAGCTGCAGCTATGAAAGAAATTCGCGTTTAAAGTGCGAATAAAAAGGTAAACTACGTCACCACTTTAAAGAGGGATTCATCTAGCAGAGAAAAGATCGGAACGAACTCACAGTAATGCCACTCTCCCGGGTTCTCACTTTCACTTTCTCCACAGTAGGCTTGATTTGCTCTTCCGATTAATGGCAATTCTCTCAGGACTGAATCTTCTGCTCCTTAATGATATTTTTTGATTGATTGTGAACTCCCTTTCTCGACGTGTCCACGTAATGTTCCTTTAACTGTTCGCGATCCTTTGTTTTCTAATGCTCTGGTTCTTCTTTATGGTTCGGCTCGTGGGACCATATGTTGAAAACAGGAGCGAATATAGTTCAGGCGGTGGACGGAGGCGAGAAATAATGAAGAAAGTTCTTGCTTTTGACTCCGTTTACTATTTTAAGGTTACATAAAGTAAAACACGTATGTAGGTACGCGTTCGTTAGATGGTGAAATGAGAGTGGGGCGCGGTCCCGTCCGCGCTGGCTGGCTGCAGACGCGTGTGAGTGTGTGTGTGCCTGTGCTTGCATGGCACACATACGCTGGGCGTTAACAATTTAAATACATAACTAATATTTAAAATATACATGAATACTTGAAATATTGTTAATGAATGGGGAACTTGCATGGGACTTCAATTTCGAATAAATTGCACTCAATCGATGCGGATATACGTAGAGATATCATACAAAAGAAAAAAAAAGAAAAAAAAACGATTTTATTAGTTTTACCTAACGTTAAAATGACGACAAAATTATTTTTTATTTTTTCGATAAAATAACGTAACAGTTATTAAACGTAACAGTTATTTAACGTAAACGATAAAATAACGTAACAGAATATTAAATTAGAAATGATATTTTGTATGACAAGTATAGACTTAAACGTAAATTTTGTGGAGATAATCGCAAATTAATGTCTTACTCCATAGTAAAGGCTATGCTGTGACGTCATAGCATAAGCCCGTTTAGTATAGAGTGTTTTCGGGGGGGTGCCGGCGCGCGCAGATTTCAAATGCATATAACATCAGAAAAATAAATCATAACACCGTTTTAATGCTACAGTTGTTTTAATGCTGGATTATAGGTACTTTTGTTTTTCGTAATAAAATATTAAGATGCAAGTTCCCTATTACGTCACTTCTCTCTGAAATAAATCATAAGTACTAATCATTTCGCTTGCGTTTTACGCAGCCACGGAAAAAAAACCTATTATCTCTCCTACATGTCAACTCTACAAGTAGTATATATATACCTAGGTATATACTGATGAAAGTAATTAAATAAGTTTTGAAATCGATGGACTTTTTTTCACACAGACTTTTCCCTTTATAATGTTCAGGAAAAACTTCCAACACCGGAATGTAATGATTTACCAATGAACGCCAAACTCTGCTTTATCATGAGTTTATGAACAATGCACAGTCGGGGTAAGAAAAGGTTCGTCACCTCAAACTCCTTAAAGTCGACATTTGCTTGCACCAACCAACACAGCCAACGTTTCATTTCAAACGAAACAGAAATATCGCATTGACGTTTGCATTTGCAATAACAGGCTAATCTCAGAGTCGACGTCAAATAGCGTCTCTCGTGATACATTTTAAAGACATTTCGTTAATGTTATAGCCAGCTTCATGATCTGCAATAATTGCAGCTCTTTCATGGATATTTGAATTCCTCGGCATTATCAAATTAAATGCGAAGCAGGGTTATTAATGTTATCGCAAATCGCAAAGATCACAAGAGAAAATATTGACACTGACAAACACTGACAATTAAATAGAATATATTTGATTGGAACTCTTACGAAGTTGTTTATTTGACTAGGTAAAGTAGGTAATTAAAGTTTTGATGTTGATACGAAACTAGATATAGGTTAGAGGTATTTTGATCCTTGTTATCATATAAAGTAGGGAAGTATAATTTTATATGCACTTGTCTACTTAGTACTTTGCTTTCAAAGGGTACTAAGAGTCTATGACTTTATAAAGGAATGAATTTAATAACTGACGAAAATTGTCGTACCCTGACTGTACGTACTCATTTAGAAGCGAGCAAAAATGTCTTATAAGTTTTAATAACAAATTAAGACCCAGGGCTAAATTCCACATTGTTTTGGACAGCTGGTGGTAGGTGGTCGAATTTTACCATAATCTAGTTTCAAATTAAAGTTTAATGGTAAGGGTGAGTTGAACCAAACGTCTGTAAGCGGTTCGTTAAAATCTGAATGTATGGAAAGTTTGTCAAGTTTCTATGGGGTAACAGCTGCCGGCGCCATAGTTTAATTCGGTCGGTCTGTAATTGCATGTTGGTCCGGTCCAACCCGCCCTCAGTCTTAAATACTCAGCCCACAAAAATAAAACATTTAAATCAAAAAAAAGTTCGTATCATTTACTAAATGTAATGTCCGTAATGCATATTTTCTCTCATTACGGTAAAAAAATAAACGTGTTTCGCTAAACAGCTTAATTCATACAATTATGCAATAAATCCATACCTCACACGTACTTGCCCGCTACGGTGCTAAACAACAAATATATTAACGCCCCTTCAGCGGCGAAGCCGGCGGACTGAGAAACGATTGAGAAATAATTATAGTCTCAGTTCGTTTATTTAGTTTAAATCCTATATTAATATAAGTGCACTCAAATGAGCCGACTTCAAGTCAACTTTTATATTACGGACATTGCACGTACAACTGATGGCCGTTGGGGCGGAAAGGTTCTCGAGTGGTGACCACGTACCGGAAGGCGCGGCATTGGTAGGCCTCCCACAAAGTGGACTGATGACCTGGTAAAGGTCGCGGGAGTCCGCTGGATGCGGGTGGCGCAGGACCGGTCACTTTGGAACTCTTTCGGGGGAGGCCTATGTCCAGCAGTGGACGTCTTTCGGCTGATATGATGATGATGATCACTGTCCATGATGCGTGACGAAGCTACACACTGCAAACACATTTTAACTACCTACAAATAAATCGTGGAAAGTGGCAGACATTGAAAGATTGAAAAACACGGCGTAAGTTATGATTCCGATTTATATTTGACTAGCTTTTGCCTGCGACTTCGTCCGCACGGAACTCTGATATAGCGTAACTTTTCCCATGACTTCGTCCGCACTCCGTATCGTAACTCCATACAAACTTTCACCCCACTTTTCACCTCCTTAAGGGATGATTTTTGGGATGAAAACGATAAATAACAGAATTAATCTCAATCAGTTCAGCGGTTTGAGCGTGATCAATGATAATGTAACAGACAGACAAGGCTACTTTCGCTTTTATAATATTCAACTAGGTACCTATGAATTTGGACTTTGTTGAATAGAGGCTCTGAAAAAAGTGGAGCAGTGGAAACCCAGCTGGGGACCTCCTCTTAGAGAATCGCAGCCGCAGCGTAAGTATATAATATGTTTGTATTTCTGGTGGTAAGTTTTTTTTCTGTATCTAACTATCTAACCATCAGTTTGATAAACTATGCACCATAGTACTTAAACGCGCCGAGAATATAAGTTGTGACGGCACGGCATAGCATAAGCCAGTATAATATAGAGCGTTTTCGGGGGGTGCCAGCGCGTGCAGATTTCAAGTGCATATATAACATCAGAAAAATAAATCATAAGAGAGTTTTAATGCTACAGTTGATATTCCTCTGGATCTAGGGTTACCAGACACAGATTTCAAAAGTCCTGACAAAATTCCTGATCTTCGGCTAAAATTCCTGACACGAGCTTGACACAGAGAAGATAATTACGATTATTTATAAGTTACAATTTATGATCCCCAAAGTACTTGTGGCTTTACCTTTTTTGCTATTGTGATTAAAAATAAAAGTTTACAGTTTTTTATTGTTTCATTTATTTGCCGAGAATTTCTGGCATTTACCGTTCCGGCCGTATTTCTGACATATGTCTAAAATTCCTGACATGTCAGGAAAATTCCTGACATCTGGTCACCCTATCTGGATCATACTTTTGATTTTCGTAAAAAAATAAAAAGATGCAAGTAGCCTATTTATTTGAGAATAAGGTTTTATTCAGTTGCATACTTTCCTTACTATTAAAACTATAAAACTACAAATCACGATTCGGTCGATTAATGTTCTGCAAATTTAATTTTAGTTCTAGCTTTTATTGCCGACTGTACTTTTTTTGCACAGCACGACATCGATTCCAATGAACCCAAACATGACGGGATCTTGTGTATTTTAGGAGTTCTATGGCCAGTATGAACCTTATGTCTCCATCATCAGATCAGCTCGGTGATGCCATAAAATTGCTTTGTCACCAATGATTAAGTAAGCCAAGCTCAATCGGAAGCAAACTTGTAAGAACACCATACATACACTTACTTGTTGATATATTCGTACATAAGTAGGTAAGTACCTACGCACAGTACGAGCTAAATAATATCTGGTATAACACTAATCCTCGAATCACTATGACCAACGCACCGTATTTGTTACATTAATACAAATTATTGACACCAAAAATCCGTTTGTATGCGACGCCCGAAGCCTGGAAATAAAATTAAAAGCGAAATAATTTGCGGGCGGCGCGCTGTAATTATGGCCCTCGCCCCGCCCCGTGTATGATGTATTGAACATGCAAAGCGATTTAGAATCGCACCAGTTGGGACAGACTTTTTAGCTGGGGACTGATACTTATTTGTTGTTATTGAACTTAGTTTATTCATATTTTCAAAAAGTGAGCCTTTTTCCCTATGCAGAATCTAAGCCGTTTCTGGATCAAGTTAAAAATTATTCTGGTCGTACCTCATCACTGACATTACATTTGTTCCTGAGTCATGGATGTTTTCTATGTATTTAAGTATGTATTTCTCTATATAAGTATCTATATCGTCGTCTAGTACCCATAGTACAAGCTTTGCTTAGTTTGGGACTAGGTTGATTTGTGTAAGATTGTCCGCAAATATTTATTTATTTATTTATTTATATTTATTAATATTAAATTTAAAACTCTCATGTTTGCAGTGCCCTTGCAGGGCGTCACATACATGTTACCTATTTTATTGTTTCCACCTGTAATGTGACACGTAATAAACATTTCTATTCTATTCTGACAAACTTTTTTAGAGAACCTGGGTGGCTAGAGTACTAGGTACTCGCCTTTTTCACGCATCATAGGCACGCTGGATATCGACTTGCGGAAAATGCCCAAAATAGCTAACTACAGAGGCCCTAGCACGATACTCGATTACCGGAAGTTGGTTGCCATAAATATATACATTTTTAATTTAGTAGGTACTAAAGTACCTACTTATCAATCTTACTTCTCTTTAATCATTTTAGGTACAAATTCCTAGATACAAAATGTAATACGAATAAAGTTCGTAATAAAATGATATATAACACACTTATACTCGTAGTTATATTTTGCTTCTTTCCAACCAAACCAAAGAGCTAAAATTTAAAAAAAGATCTTCTACGTACTTAATGAAACTGTTCCAAAATGCATGTTTTATCATTTGTAGGCAGACACATGGCATGGAAGTGGAAGTTCCTAAACATAACTAAATGTAGCGTTATAAAAATGGATGCCATGGCGATAATTGACACAGTAATAAATAACGATAGTATTTTACTACCCAGTAGTTGAGTATAATTGAGCGCATAACTCATTTCAAGACTTAGTGGTACTATTCTACTTTAATAAAGAGAGAAAAGGAAAAAACTCTTCAGTCAGTGACTGGGACAGATTTTTCTGAACTCTATAATACTCTATAATAATTCCTGAACTTAAGTGGCAGTGGGCGGGGCACATCGCACGTAGAACCGATGGCCGTTGGGGCGGAAAGGTTCTCGAGTGGCGACCACGTACCGGAAGGCGCGGCGTGGGTAGGCCCCCTACAAGGTGGACTGATGACCGGGTAAAGGTCGCGGGAGTCCGCTGAATGTGGGTGGCGCAGGACCGGCCATTGTGGCACTCTTTGGGGGAGGCCTATGTCCAGCAGTGGACGTCTTTCGGCTGATATGATGATGATGATGATCTACATGTCTACTTAATTAATAGCTACTTTAATACTTACACCTCACTAGCTACGTTACAGTAGACGGCAAACTTCGTGCGCAAATGACCTTGCCTGCGCAAAGGCGAATTGTACGTGCAAGCTGCCCCCCCCCCCACTTCCCCTCATTTGCGCCCGAAGTTTGCCGTCTACTGTAACACAATTAGGGTGGGTTGCACCATACCGTCTGTAACTGTAAGCGGTGTTCGTTTGTCAAGTTTGACAAGGTTATATGACAGCGCCATATTTAACGTTGATCGGTATGTAATCGTGAGTTGGCGCAACACGCCCTTTATTTTACCCTGTTATGAAATGTAGGTAGCAGGGGTAAGCTTCCCCTGTCATCACATCATATACCTTCAGGGAAAATGTAGGTAGCAGGGGTAAGCTTCCCCTGTCATCACATCATATACCTTCAGGGAAAATGTTAGTTTATCAAAGCCACTATTCTAGATATCTTAATGTCAGAAAGGGACGTTCCTGGGATATCTCTTTTCTTCAAATATCTCTATCATCTTGGTAAAAAAAAAACCGGCCAAGTGCGAGTTGGACTCGCGCACGAAGGGTCCCGTACCATTATCTATAAAAACGGCAAAAAAATCACGTTTGTTGTATGGGAGCCCCCATTAAAAAAATATTTTATTTTGTTTTAATAGCGGCAACATAAATACATAATCTGTGAAATTTTTAACTCTCTAGCTATCACGGTTCTTGAGATACAGCCTGGCGACAGATTATCTATAAAAACGGCACAAAAATCACGTTTTTTGTATGGGAGCCCCCCTTAAAAAAGTATTTTATTTTGATTTTAGTATTTGTTGTTATAGCGGCAACAGAAATACATAATCTGTGAAAATTTCAACTCTCTAGCTATCACGGTTCTTGAGATACAGCCTGGTGACAGACAGACAGACGGACGGACGGACGGACAGCGAAGTCTTAGTAATAGGGTCCCGTTTTACTCTTTGAGTACGGAACCCTAAAAACACATTTAAGTGGGGACCTCACCCCGTGTGGGGGAGTGGCGAGGAATATTCTTCGACGAGTTGTAGTTATGCTATGTATGTAGCTTGTTATGGAAATCCACAAAGTAGGTGATGATAATTGATAACGCCTGATTCAATCAGTTATTTAAAGACACCGCGTTTAAAATCTCGAACTGGAACCAAGATCTTAGCTTAGCTAAACGAATTATACACTGACTGACATATACATATTATGTAGATATATACTCCAAACATCCACATTTGTCTGTCTCGCTCTTCCGAATAAATTTAATAAGTCATTGCACCGTATATAAAACTGCACAAATGACAATTTCATTGTCCACCTGTCCGAGTTAATAAAATTTAAATAAGTAAATAAACAGTGCTGCCCCCTACCGACCTTTTAATGCACCGACACTGCGAGTAACAAAAGACGTACCAGCCATTCAAAGTCATATGCTTCGTTTTCATGGAAACCAAACCTTAGCTTGTTTGGTGCTTACGCTGTTAATAAGCTATGACTCTTCGTGTTTGTATTAGAGAGTCCTTAATAATAACGTAAGCGCCAACCGCTCTCCGGTCCCTTTACACCAAGACCCAATGATATGCGCATACGACTATTTGTTTTTGAGACTGTAGTTTGCGCCAGCGCCGGCTGTCGCATTGTTTTTGCTGCCCATTCATATTTAACTCAGCGTCTGAAATAGTTTATTTAAGTGATTTCAATACCAAAGTGCCGCGATTTCAAGCGCACTAGATCGCGGTTTAGTGGAGGGTCCTGATACTGAATAATTACTAGGTACAATCATGTTGTCTTAATACCATACTCCAGATAGGCACACCTGCTGGCTATCGCTACCATCATAGCTTTTAGGATTACGTTTTTTCAGCCACGATTCTGAAATGTATCTAATACTCACTTGCTAGTGGCAACCACAGTTCGCGCGCCCCTAAACTGATTTTGGCAACTGTGGTTACCAAGTGAAGCAATTTAGGTTACTTTTTAAAAATCTGAAATCAAGAGCGGCCCGGAGGTTTGGACTTCACTTAATGACAACAAGTTTTTGACAAATTTTTCATTTTAGGTACAGTTCAAGGTTTTATTGCGGAATGTATTTTTTTAACGCAGTTATCAACTCACCACCAACTCATCGAGAGGGTTCTAAAGAGCCTAAGCACGGGGTTAATCTTGTGTAGTTAAAGATTTGGCGACCTTCTGTCTTTATCATCAGATCAGCTTAGTGATACCATAATTATATGTAAGTTCGGTAACTTGTAAAATTAAAAAATTCAGCTCAATCGGATGTCGGCCCATGGCTAAAAAAAGGTTGCTAATTTTTAACCGACTTCAAAAAAGGAGGAGGTTATATGTTCCAATGTATGTATTTTTTTTTATGTTTGGCGCCGATTTCTTTGTCAATTATGGACTGATTTCCAATATTGTTTATTATTCGAAAGAGTATACTCCTGGCCCCGTAGCATGGATAAGTGTGCGATAAGTGATAGGATAAGCGCGTTGCCTCGTTCTATCGAACGGTGTCAGCCAGGGACGGATGCTCTATCCTGTCACTTGTCGCGTGATATCCATGCTACGGGGCCTGAGGTGGTCCCATTGTCACCAAGTCAAGATCTGATGATGGAATCCCAGGGAAATTGAGGGCAACCCTCAAATTTTATAGGCACGCGTGTAGTGATCTCGGTATTTTCTATTAAAACTCGTGTATTTACACTCGGTAAATAATCGTAATTTTGGTGAAGTGGAACGATGATGAAGACCACAGGTGACTTATAGAACTCCTCAAAGATGTAAAGTACGTCAAAGATTCTGACATGATTCCGTTGAAGTAGCAACTAATGAAGTGTTAATTCTGAGATCCTTGAGGAATCGACGGAACTCCTCAAATATTATCAGCAATAATCAACTCATTTGCTCTCGGAAAGCAGTTCATGTGGTAAATTGGAAAGGAAATGTGGAAATTTGCATGTACCATGTGGCTTGGCGACTTACTGAATTCAAGTCGGTTTAAACTTTGTTTTTAAAGTAAATTATAATGACATACATACAAAAAGTGTAAGTTAATTATAACTTTTTATAAAGGGACGTCCAAGATAATTGTAACATTTAAGTTATTTATTGTAATTAACCAAATATGTATTTATTCCGAAATAATATTATTGAAGGACCCATGACGACAAATAAATTTTAAAGATATGATTCATTCATATCTTCAAACATGTCGCAAAATAGATGGCATAATATTGATATCCCCGTGGTTCTCTCGACCTGGTGATGATACTCAAGTCATGGTGATCTGGAGGTAATGTCGTCCCGGAAAACATTGGCTTGTCTTAAAACATAGATATGAACCCATCCTATACAGGGTGTTCCCGGGAATTTCCGTTAACTTCGGCATATTGCAGAGTACATTCACAGAAACAAATTAGTATAATTATTTTTTGATAAAAAAAAAACAAAAAAAATTTTTTTCGATTTTTGTTCAAATTCTTTTAATGTAGCATTAACGGTTACTGTCTTATTGTAGAAGGGGTCTTGAAACACATGAAATAAAATATATGTATGTAAAAATATGTGATATCGAACGAATTCACTTTGTCAACCTTCTTGTAGACGTATAGGAACCTTACAACATTTACAAAGCTGTTATGAAGTCACAGTTAAGAGCCATTTACACCGGTTAAATCTGCAAAACTGATAAAATTAAACATTGAATATCTTGATAACAGTAAGAGTTAAGATACTACTTTCTTGGAGAAATTAACTTTATTTGATGCCCCCTTATGCCCTTGACTTATGACCCCTTGCAATTACCGGAAATTGTCATGAACATGCTGTATAATAAGCAGAAATAATTAGTTGGAGATTGAGCTGTGGCATAGGTGTAATTTAAATAAGTTTAGTGATAACGAGACGAGGTGGCAAAAGCGAGTACCTAACTACGAAGGATACCCGTGGTGTTTAAGCTCAGTGAAACCCTCTCAACGGGTAGTAAATGACATTGAAAAAAAGTACAGTCAGCAATAACATTTTGTACCAAAAATGTTTTTTTTGGCAGAAACGTATTCTTCTTTAACAATAACCGTAAGTCTCTGTTTTCAGTGTTTTCCTCAGCTGATCCTTCCTTTCATCTTAGCTTCAATTATGTTTTCAATATAAGGTTATCTACTAAGAGTATATTGAAGCTAAGCACATATAAACAGTGGATCGTGCACGTGCCAGTCTGCGCTGAATGAAATAAAAATGGCGTCGGATCGAGTCGTAATGGCCACTAGTGAAACGATAAATATTGAGCTGACCATCGGGTTAAGATTGGAGACAGTCGCAGCTATAACATGCACAATATATAAATCGTAGGTCTATGATACTTTGCAAGAATTAACAGTGATTATATATCCCTGTTTTAACCCTTTAACCGCCATCTGCGATACATCAGATCAAGACAAAGTGTCAGTGTAATTGACATCTTGATTTATTATGACAATGTTGAAAATTGCGAGTAAGTATTAGACGTTCGGTGGCTTTGAATGACACATCAGTTGGACACGTTAATTAATTAATTAAGCAGCCGATGTGACAAGCCACGTTATGACAAGGTTAGGTTAGGCTGCACTGCTTAATCTTCCAAGGCGTTCCAATCCGACAACCTATCATAAATTGTGCAAGGTATAACAATGCACGGAGAAGAAATTACCAAGGTTGTGAATTTTTTTTTAAAGGGGCTGGCCATTTTATTTAACAATTGAAAACTCCGCGCACAGACGCATTCATTATACATACGGCACAGCCCCTCAAGCTCTTTTATCCTGCATCCGCATCTACTGAAACTTATGAAGCAAAGTGTTAAGGTGCACTTTCACCAGATCGCAACCGCCTGAGCTAAAAAGAGAGTGTAGCACCATCTTTAGCACATCGCACAGTGTCCCTCCACCTTAACCGCGACAGGAGCGCCGACTGCGCTATAAAGAGATGCGCCTTTGAAGATAGCGACGATACATTTATTACTCGCCTTTTGCATACCGCGATTCGGACCTAAAGTACCTTAGAACCAAAAGACCTACGTTAATATTAAACTTTTGGCTCTTACGACCTTATTTGCAATGCCATATAGAACTTCTATTAGGCCTGTGTTGCGTTAACCGGTAGTTAAGATTGTCTGAATTTTCGCATCAATTGTGATGCCTTCCGAATTGTATATAGGGTTTGTATTAGAGCTAGGGCGTTAGAGTAGTTAAAAGTATTGCATATTCGATATATGTAGCTACTTATGAAACATGTCAAAATAAAACCAGTGGCCCGTGTCACGAAGCTAATACAAGTTACAACTTTACAAGTCTTAAATGCCATCACCTTCAAGCAACACGGAAGGGAGTAGGTAGGCATTCGCACCATTTCCCCTCTGCCGAAGGACAAGCCCAAGTGGCCATGGTTGGTACACAAAAATGTATGAAGGTGTGCAAGTTTTTTCGGTGTATTGTGTAATTTTTGGGTTCCGTACTCAAAGAGTAAAACGGGACCCTATTACTAAGACTTCGCTGTCCGTCCGTCCGTCCGTCCGTCTGTCTGTCACCAGGCTGTATCTCAAGAACCGCGATAACTAGAGAGTTGAAATTTTCACAGATTATGTATTTCTGTTGCCGCTATAACAACAAATACAAAAAATAAAATAAAATATATTTTTAAGGGGGGCTCCCATACAACAAACGGTGATTTTTTTGCCGTTTTTGTAGATAATGGTACGGAACCCTTCGTGCGCGAGTCCAACTCGCACTTGGCCGGTTTTTTGATGTATTAGTATCATCATTACAGTTTTGTTTTTGTGAAAATTCTCCCCCCCCCCCGCAAGTAATGACAGAATAGGGAACATTACGCAAATCTCTTCGTAGGGGGCGACTAGCAGCGTTCACATTGTATCTCGTTCCCACTTGCGGAATTGTCTATGCAAGCATCCTTGTCACACATTTGATAATCAATTGTGCATGTGTGTGTGAATCCCTATATTCCTATACTGGTTTACTATTAGTGGTAGTGCTGCCTCTGGCGGCAGAACATTGCAGTAATTTTCCCTATTATTTCACTGTAATATTCATAGCCTTGGCCACGACTTTGGTCTTAAGCGACCTGCGACCAGCGTTTTATCTGTTCATTGCATTCATTGCTAAAAACTATGACAGCTGCCAGAAAACAACGCCGCGATGCCGGTCATAATATGCGGCTCCTGAATGCATCACGGAGGCTTATGATATGTGGATAGATAAAGTAGTGTATGTAACTGTACATAATTAGGCATTAAGACACTCGTGTTTAATGCCCTTCATTATGTACAGTCACATAAACTACTATTAATGTATTATTTATTCTACTAACTCTCGGGTTAATGCATACAAAGAATTTCTACAAACTACACTAAAAACACATTAATTTACGACACAACAGCCTACTTTAAACAGAAACCTACATGAATGGTCAATAAAATTTTATTCCTACTAGAAAAACAGAACTAGCAACTTCCGAATAATATCTCCATGCAAATTAATAGGAAATGCCAGAGACAAGAACGGGATTTGACTGGCACGTGCTACGTAGCCAGACAAACTTTCGATTAAAAAAAATATAAAACTGAAGAATTTTGTCTACGCCCAATTTTTTTACCACCGTTAAATTCGATAATTGTCTTTATCGCTTGCTATTAAGACATATTTTCCTTTTGGGGAATGGTAAAGTTTACTTGGCATGCTTGTCCGTGATGAGTATGAGTAAAAGCCTTGTACAGCTAGGGGTGGTCCTTCGATCTTTTTTTATGAATTTTTAATGTAATTTATGAGTGTGCAGGTACGTGATGATGCTAGATGATTTCTGATGATTCAAACACTTAAGTGATTTCTATGAATCAAAACTAACAGTACAAGTTTTCGTAAAGTAAATATAAGTACCTAAGTATGATTCAAATTAGTTCTTTGACAATTTGACAGATTCAATGACTGTCAAATGATTTCAGTTATCTAATTGAAGTGTTACTTACGTTACCTACTCTGTATTTTAATTTTATTAGAGATGTTTTCTATACTAATAATAAAGAGCTAATACTTATCTGTGAAATGTAAGTTTGGATCTAAGGGGGAGATCATTTTAACTGACTTGCCATTGATTTAACTAAGAATGTGACCGAAACATAACTTGAAGTTATCATTTAGTTAAAAGGTAAAGCAATTAACTCCAGACTAAACTTACACCATACAATTTGGAAATTAAAATAAACTCAAGCCGTTCAAATGTCATTTCTTCAATAATCCATTCCCTCGTCAAGAGAATAAAAAAAACAATATGGTTTATGGTAATGCAGGGACTGCGACAAGCCACCTAATCGAAAGGAAATGACTGGCCAGAAAGTGTTTTAAACAGTTTTTTATCACTAGCAAAACAGTCTTCTGGTCATATCTGATTATATTACATATTTAACTCGCTGCCCGCGCTTCTCCGTTCACGTGTTGCAAAGAACGCAGACAAAGCAGTATAAAATATAGCGTATGCCCTTCCAGAGTTCTATACACAGGTGTAAGAATTTTTGAAATCTGAAGGGTGGTTCCTGAGGCTACCTACTAACATACAAACTGCAATGTTCCTTTAGGATCGACATAGGCTATATTTTTTAATGTTCTACAATAAATTCAAAGGCTCACAGTATTAATGAAATATCTAAGGATAACATTATTATTTATTGAATCAGGCGTTACTTTGGGGAAGTCCATGATATGTTACGAAAGCAATATTCCTTACATTGAAAAAACGTGCTGATCCATCAGCGCAGATGAGATGTATTTAACTATTTGCGTATTTTGCATGCGGTTAGGTACATTCGCCACATAGGTACACTATAGGTGTTCAAAGATATCGGCACATATGCACCCTAATGCCTTGAAAATAGAGGTGTGTTCCGATGTTTGTGAGCTGCTTGTTTGCTCCGTTGTATGTGATGGCGACTGTACTATAACATCAGTCTTTATTCATCAGCTCATTTAAGAGCCTCAGCGTTTCAAAAGGGTGTCTGTAGCCGAGCGGTCAGGCACGCGACTATTAATCCGGAGGTCCTGGGTTCGAACCACAGAACACTTAATACTATAGAATGGCAATGTGGGCGTGGCACGTGCGCCACTAGAGCTTGAGCATGCGCTCAAGCTTTCGCATCAACGTATTCAACGTCACCCTCACGCGGTGTTGTTGTAGGCTTGGTGGAGACGACGAGGCGGCGACACCGGTCCCGATGGAAATCGCGCGCCATACCCCTTCTATAGTATTTAGTGTTCAGTGGTAACTGAGGTACAACCAGGAAAATGCTAGGAGGATGAGGAGCGTTTCAAAAGCGACCATCTGGCGTAACTGCTCCCGTTAACATGGGTTTAAGTCGACACAAACTTTCGATAATTAATAAATCGGTCACAAACCGTATCAAAGTAGGCCACTAAGCACATTATCGCCACGTGCTTCAGCCAATGTCCTTTTTACCCACTTTCAGTTAACCAAAACACACAGTAATGGACCATTGTATTAATGTTTCCAAACACGCGCAAAATAAAAGATCATGATTATACTGATAAGCTTCATTCAAAGATTCCTACCTTCCTTAACCTAAAAGACACTTCCACATAAAGAAGGTGTGGTAGTTATAACGTTTTGTTAAGAGACCGTTGGTATTTTTGCTGGTACATTTCGCTGGTATTGAAACAAAACTTATAAAACAGCTGATACTTATGTAGTTCTTTCGTTTTTAGAGTTTTGTTGACATTTCTAATAAAAAAAATACTAGATGGCATGTTTGTCTATGATTAAAATTATAAAGTGGAAAAGTCTGTGAGATTGTAGCCTTGTAAGTTGGTATGTAAGGGAAATCTCCAGAAGCACACATATCCGTTTTCAAAAATTATTTCACTAGTATTTATAATGTATCTTTAGGGTGGACATAGACTGTATTTAATTTAGAATGGATCTTCAGGATGGACATGACATGTTTTATTATAGCCTCTTTATTTCCATAACGAATGGCGTATAAAACATATCAAATTATATATATATTATTATATTTTTTTTTCTTTTAGCATGCACAACTTAATTATTAGGAATATTACATTAAAAAATTCTGATTTGCAACTAGCTGTACATAATAAAAATATTAAATTCACGACATTTTTCAGTAGTTCTCTTTTCTATAGTTTTTTTATATATTTTATTTTATTTATTTTAGAGAAATATATATATATATATATATGTATGTATTTTTTTTTATACAAGTAAATTTAAATAAGTAATAGCTATTTTTGTAAAAAAAAATACATGCATAATCAATTGGTAATCGATATGGACCCCTCAACGGGTTAAGGCCTCCTCCATTTTGCTCCACGTTTGTCTTTCCTTCGCTTTTTTGATCCAGTTTTCACCAGCTTTTCTGATTATTTCATCAACCCATCTTTCTTTCGGTCTTCCTCTTTTCCTTTTGTTTATTGGTCCTCGCCACGTAGTTACTCTCTGTGTCCATCTTTCTTTATCCATGCGTGCGATATGCCCTGCCCATTTCCATTTTTGTTTTTGAGAGTGTTCCAAAGCATCTATTATTTTTTGTTGTGTTTCTTATTTCTGTGTTTCTTTTTCTGTGTGTTATGTTTATGTTTATTATACTCCTTTCCATCGCTCTCTGACATACTTGTATTCTATTTTTAATTTTATTATTATATATCCATGTTTGGGAGCCGTATGTAAGACAAGGTAGTAAACATGAATCCATAACTTTTTTCTTGAGCTTTACGGGGAGTTTTGATTTGAGGGTTTCTTTATTACTCCAGAATTTATTCCAAGTCATATTAACTCTTCTTTTGACTTCGTCCTCGAGTCTCGTCGTAGCGAAAGATACCTGTTGTCCTAAGTAGACATAGCTTTGAACGTATTCCAATGTATTGTTGTTGGCTTTTATGGGTATACTATGGTGGTTCGTCATGACTTTAGTCTTGGTAGTATTCAATTCTAGGCCGATGTTACTGCTTACTTCGTTTAGCTCATTGATCATTTTTTGTAGTTGAGATGCTGTTTCAGAAAAGATGATGATGTCATCCGCAAATCTGAGATAAGTGAGGAGTTTACCATTTATATAAATTCCTTCTCTTTCCCAGTTCAGATTTTTCATTATACTTTGGAGTACAGCTATGAAGATTCTTGGTGAGAGGGGGTCGCCCTGCCTGACACCTCTACAAATGTTTATTTCAGAGCCTTGTCTCTCTAACTTTACACGACTTTTACTCTTGTAATAGATGTCTTTTATAAGATCGATGGTCTCCACTGGGACTTCACATTCGTGTAGAGCTTTCCAAATGCTATTGTGGGATATCGAGTCAAAGGCCTTGGCATAGTCAATAAATCCAAGGTAGAGTGGCTTGTTGTGCTCTATATATTTCTCCATAATCAAATTTAGGGTGTGGATGTGATCTGTTGTGGAAAAGTTTTTTCTGAAACCAGCTTGTTCCGGAGGCTGAAATCTCTCTGTAAAAACTGCTAAGCGATCTTCAAGACATGAAGCGAATAGTTTATATATATTAGGTTGTAAGCTTATTGGTCGGTAATTTCCAATATCCGCCGGATCTCCTTTCTTGTAAAGTAATATTATGTCAGATTTTGCCCATTCATTTGGTATTGCTCTGTCATCTAGGATTTTGTTAAATAAGGTTGTTAAGTAGGGTGCTAGTATGTGTTTGCCCAATTTTATTGTTTCGTTCGGTATTCCGTCTGGTCCGTTACTTTTGCCGGGTTTGAGAGATTCGATTTTGTTTATTATTTCAAGTGTAGAGAATCTAGTTAAGGTAGTAGAGTTCGGGTTGGTCGTTTCAATTTCTGGAGTCGTTTCTATTGCCGAGTATAGGTCGTTAAAAAATGTTGTTGCCTTTTCTATTATTTTAGATCTTGACAATATTTTTTTGTCGTTTGTATTATCTTTTATGTAGGGTATCCATTGTTTAGTGGTATTAAGAACTTTTAGACCTTTTTTAAGGCTGCCTGTAGATTTCAAGTGTGTTTCAATTACTGTTATTCTGCGTTCTATGCGTTCTCGTTTCATTAATTTGTAGATGTTCTTGTAAAGATAGGTACGTTCCCTTTTTTCTTCTTTTGTAAGAGATTTCTTCTGAATCAAATCGTTTCTTCTTGTGATAAGTTATTTTATGTGCGCAGGGATGGCTTCCTGTTTTGCTGTCAATGTTTGTGGAATTGCATTTAAACTGGCGATAATCGTTTTCTTAATCTTGTTATATAGGGACTCTACATTTTCATTTTCTTCTAGTTCCATTTTGCTAATGTTTGTATTCAAGTTTTTTATGAATTGTTCTTTTTCTTCGGTCGTACTGAGTTTAGTCTTATTGTTCTTGTAATTTGCTCTACTTTTTTTTTCTGGTGTTATCGAGTCGATGGTCACTAGGAAACGTTAGATTTGATATGATTTCTACATTCGTAAATTTGTCTTTTCTATTGGTTAATATATAATCGATTTGACTTTTATTTTTCTTTGGCGATAGCCATGTCCACATGGTTTTGTTGTTCTTTTTGAATAAACTATTTGTAATGTATAGTTTGTTTTCCCAACAAAACTGGAGCAGTCTTTCACCTCTTTTGTCCCTTTTTCCATAGCAGTATTTGCCTAATATTCGTTCTTCACCTGGTATTTGCTCTCCAACTCGGGCATTAAAATCTCCTAATATGATTTTCTGGTGGTTATATTGACAGTGTGCATTCTGTAGTTGTTTGTAGAAGTTATCGATGTCTTGGTTGCTCGCGTCAGCTGTTGGTGCATGTATTTGGATAATTGTAAGTTTAGAGGAATTGAATTTGAGATTTAGAATGCAAATGCGTTCAGACACTCCAATGAAGCTTTCAACATTTAGCTTATATTCTTTCTTTATAAGGAATCCTACTCCATATTGTCCTTTCGTTTCCCCGAAGTAGCAGAATATATGTTTGTCTTCTTCTATAATATTATATCCTGTTCGTCTTATTTCGGCAAGGCCGATAATGTCGTATTTTATTTTTGAGATCGCTCTCTCAAAATCTAGTAATCTTTCATCAGATAATAAAGATCTTGCATTGTAGGTGCAGATGTATAGATTTTGTAGTGGAGATGGAGGGTTACAGTCCTTATCCCCCGCGGTGACAAGCCGTATTGGGAGATGTAGAGGGGGTTCCGTTACTCGTTTTTTGACGGCGAGTGTATCTCAGTCGAGCTCGACTCGGACCCTTTTTTTTTGACATGACATGTAATGTATTTAATTTAGAATGGATCTTCAGGATGGACATAGACTGTACTTAATTTAGAATGGATCTTAAGGATGGCCATAGACTGTACTTAATTTAGAATGGATTTTAAGGATGGCCATAGACTGTACTTAATTTAGAATGGATCTTCAGGATGAACATAGACTGTACTTAATTTAGAATGGATCTTCAGGATGGACATAGACTGTACTTAATTTAGAATGGATCTTCAGGATGGACATATAATGTACTTAATTTAGAATGGATCTTCAGGATGGACATATAATGTACTTAATTTAGAATGGATCTTCAGGATGGACATATAATGTACTTCATTTAGAATGGATCTTCAGGATGGACATAGACTGTACTTAATTTAGAATGGATCTTCAGGATGGACATATAATGTACTTAATTTAGAATGCTTAATTTAAGGCAGACCTCACGTTGTGCCGGCTTGGCAGCAGAGGCTGCTGCTAAGTTGAAGCACACTAAATACTCCGCCTTGGAGCCGGCGTACGACTTTGTACCGGTAGCCATAGAAACCGCGGGATCATGGGGCTCGGAGGCCCGCCGACTTTTCAAAGAGTTAGGCCGGCGCTTACACGAGAGGGGCTGTGACCCCCGCTCCGGGTCGTACTTGATTCAGCAGGTCTCCATCGCCGTTCAGCGGGGTAATGCTGCGGGCATCATGGGGACCTTTGAGCCGGGTGCGATGCGGGGTGGGGAAATTTAGTTATTATTTATCTGTATTTTTTTTTTTTTATCTTTGATCATATTTATACTTAATAGTTATTTTCATTATTTTTATTTAGTTTTAGGTTTTTATTATCTGTTATTGTGATATTATTCTTTAATAAATTTCCTTCATTTAGAATGGATCTTCAGGATGGACATATAATGTACTTAATTTAGAATGGATCTTCAGTATGGACATAGACTGTACTTAATTTAGAATGGATCTTCAGGATGGACATATAATGTACTTAATTTAGAATGGATCTTCAGGATGGCCATGTATTCCAGCCGCCCGAGTTCTCTATAATTCGCGAGTGGAGCCGCACGGGCAGTATAAGATAAATATAAAGTTTTTAATATTAGAGCGACGAGTTGGTTGTAATACCTAGATAACGAAAAAAAAATAACCATTTCACAAACATCATATTTATTAAAAACACATTAATATTTATAGACAGTACACAAAACATAACAAACAACCTTACTATGCTATACACAAAAAGATCTATACTTGAAATGTATATAAAAAAGTAGAATCAACGAATAACAAACAACATCGGACTTAGGTCCTAATTATGAAGAGCGTATTTTTCTCAAACTTGCAGACGAAGTAAAGTAATATAAAATTCTCAAACATGCAATGAAATGTCGTCATTACGTGGGTTATATCAGGCTTCAAAGGATCACGTTTCGGGCGGATCAAGCCTAGGCCGGGGAGTATTTTTTATAGGGTTCCGTACTACCTCGAAAGGAAAAAACGGAACCCTTATAGGATCACTTTGTTGTCCGTCCGTCCGTCCGTCTGTCAAGACCCTTTTTCTCAGGAACGCATGAAGGTATCAAGCTGAAATTTATATCAAATACTCAAATTTACTGTCCCTTGAAGCTGTGAAAAAATCAAACTTCTAAGCCAACGCAATCAAAATACACAGCCGTTTATACCGCAAATTTTCGAAACTCGCAAGGGAATCAAAACCTACAGGGTACTTCCCGTGAACTCAGAATCTTAAAATTTGGTAAGAAACAACGTCTTATAGCACAGATAAAGGAAAAATTGCAAAAACCGTAAATTTATAGTTACATCACTGAAAATTTAATGTCCAGTATAAACTGACACGCACTAAGTATGTGAATAAATACTTAGTGAGTGTCAGTTTATAGTGGAGTTGTTTCTATTGTACGGGGTGATCCGGAACCCTCTGTGCGCGAGTCTGACTCGTACTTGACCGGTTTTTTTAATTTTTATTTCACTATTTGTGGCACAGCATCACGGCATTCAGCCTTGAAAATTAGTTTGATTTGAGGAGTTTTTATTTATTTATTTCATTGCATGTTTGAGAAAATCACTATACATGCCTGGCCGTAAAAAGGGCTTGCCGGCTTCGTATCACTTTACCTACTCACCCTGCAAGCCCTTCTTTCCCGGCGTCTGCTAAAATGTACTATTTCTCAAACATGCAATTAAATATTATCTTTACGTTCCTTATAATTATAATAGACTTGGAAATATCCTTTTTCGGGCGCAGCATCTCGAGGCGGCCTGAAATGGGATTTCATACAACTTTTCAGGCCTAGGCCTGCAAAGTAACTTTTTAATTTTCATTCCACTATTTGTGGCACAGCATCACGGCATTCAGCCATGAAAATTAGTTTGATTTGAGGATTTTTATTTAGGTATTTATGTCATTGCATGTTTGAGAAAAGCACTATACATCCCTCGGCGTGAAAACGGATTCCCGGCCTCGTGTCTCTATCTTACTTGGCCGGAAATCCGTGTTTTCCCGGCCTCGGATGTACCTAATGTACTATTTCATTCGCCCAAATTTAAAAAAAAACCTCTTTCCTGCCAATGAGTATAATAATTTTACTTACTTTCCGCGACTTATAATATGAGATTCGTCATTAGTTTAAGGCCTCGATTGAGTCATAAAAGATCACAGTATCTCATTGGCCACGATAATGTTACAAGCGGGGCGTTATTTTATGAACACATCAACATATGGCGTTCCAAAGGACAGTTTGAGCATTTCTAGAAAAGTTTGTAAATATTATGTCATATAAGTCAAACTTTAAGTTTTCTCTTTTGTTTGTAACCATTTTTTTTGTAATCTCTAATACAAGGTTTTGTTATTATTTAGAATAGGAGCGTAAGTATAAGTATAACAGAACCTTAATGGAAACCTGGCCCCTGTTTCAACAACTTGACTAATTGACAATTGTCACCTGACACTGACAATTGGCCATATATTGCTTGTTCTAGGAGTTAAGGTGGTCGCTAGGTTACTTGTGGAACCAGCAATGTACGGAGAATTGTCGTTGTCAGGTGACAATTGTCAAGTTGGTGAAAAAGGGGCCTGGGCTGTACTAGTCTCTCCAGCGGTGCCAAGTTGACTACCGCTATATCGAAGTACTGAAGTGTTTGTACGAGAACGCCACTATATCAATCCGACGCCAGGACCAGAACTCGAAACCTATTTTGCTGCAGCTGTTCACCGCTGCAGGATGTTTTCAAGACTCTGGCCTGGAGAGAGAAAGGCATCAACATCAACGGCGCGAGTATATCACTCACCTTCGGTTTGCTGACAATATAGTAGGTAGTCTTGGCTGAGATCATGGAGGACTCGACGACCTCAGTAAAGCCTAAGCAGGTCTAAGGATGAACATGGATAAGACGGAAATCATGTAAATGTCCATGTAATGCTTCCATTGGAATCGGACTAATCGGACACTTTACGATCGAAGTTGGAGACAATCCAACTTCGCGAAAGACATCAATCGTCGAATCCGACTAGGCTGGGCAAGCGTTCGGGAAGTTACGGCACATCTTTTCGTCCAATATTTTCGTTAGTGTATCAAGACGAGAGTCTTTGACCAGTGTGTGTTGCCAGTATGGCACTGAAACGTGTTCACTTACTATGGGCCTCACAGAAGGCTCAAAGTCTCCCAAAAAGCAATGGAGAGGGCTATGCTATTACGAGTTTCTCTGCGTGATCGCATCAAAAATGATGATATCCGCAGCAGAACCAAGGCAACCGATATAGCCCTCCGAATCACTTATCTTAAGGTGGTTCGATTGCCATACAAAACGTTTTTTGACATTCGTAGGCTAACGGCGTGATATTTTAAGAAACTTATGTAACAAACTTTTATAAATTGGCTTCCCATTTGCGCCAAATTCCCCCTTTCCTAGAATAAACTTGTATAAACTAGATTAATTTGAGAAATTGGTTTGTCACGTGATATTTTGGGAAAACTATTTTTCTGTAAGGTCTAAATGTCAATTTTATATGGAAAAATGACAGTTAGATTGTGATTTTACTGTCAGACGCGCGTACAATGCGTTACGTGATTGACCTACTGGTAAACGTCGCGGGAGTCCGCTGGACGCGAGTGGTGCAGGACCGGTGATTGTGGCACTCTTTGGGGGAGGCCCATGTCCAGCAGTGGACGTCTTTCGACTTATATGATTATGATAATGATAAGAACCTCCATTATCAAAAATATTATTAAAGATCAAATAACATTATTTAAAAAATTTAAGTTTCACCTTTGTCACCTATGCTTTAATTGACGTTGGTACTCAATTGGTACAAACTGTTCTAGAAATGCTCGCTTATGTACAAGCGTGCTAGTCTAACAGTACATATGCCTGACCTGCATCTCGCGCCGCTACGCGTGACGTTTAAACACGTAAGTTAGGTAACAGGTATTTGACTAAATACATAGGTAATCAATTTCGTTATAATTAAGTACCTATATGTACCTACATATTTATTTATTTATAAATATATTAATAATTTTATAAAACTTTGAGACGTTAACAATAAATTACTAATATAATCTATCTTAAAAAGTATTTATAACACCTTTATTATTATTAAACATTAAAGATTTCACAAAAGCAATTAATTAGTAATATCGAATGTGCGTTTAACCCGTTCAGCGCCCATGACGTCACAAATGCGTCAGAGCGCTATGAGCGCTTTTCGCTAGTCTATTTTTTTATTCCGTAGACTAAAATGACATTTCATGTATTGCTATTTGCTTGCTATTGTATTGCATGAAATGTAATTTCAGTCAACGGAATAAAAATATTGACTATACATACGAGGTTTAAGCTGCTACGGACTACGGCGTAGCGCTACGAGATTAGCGTGACCGTGAATGTGTTGACTAAAATGTCGTAAAAATATTTATTTGTCACTTGGACAACTGTCCTGAGGGTTTGTGATAGAGGGACAAAAAACCCTTTTAGTTAACAGATATTTGTTTTATAAATAAGCATCTCTAATACATTTATTATAATTTAGATTTTCACGAAAGCAATCCAACTATGTCGGAATATTTCCATTAGCTATATCTAATTACTTTATTTATAAACCTTCACCTAACCTGCTTTAACTAAAATGCCATGAAAATTCTTGTCTTTATCTGCCACTTTAATTTTTGTGTTTGTGAGAAAAGGACAAACACATTTTAGTTAACGGAGATTTGTTTTATAAATAAGCATCTATAATATATTTAATATATATATAAAAAATCACAAAGGCTATACAATTATATTGCAATATTTTGAATAGTAATATACAGTAACCTTATTTTTAACGTTCACCGACTTGCTTTAACAAAATGCCATAAAAAATCGTTTGTCCGTCATTTTAAGGTACACGTTGAAACCCGACCGCAGACAGCAGCAGTAGACGACGTGTCGCAGCGAAACAACCGGTTTCCATGTATTTCTAGTAACGCGATACCCAACGACGTGTCGCTAGCTACGAAAGGTCTTTCATATAAATACATAGAAACCAGTAGCGTCGCTGCGAACTGCGACACGTAGTCTGCTGCTGCTGTCTGTGGTCGGGTCCCAACTTGTACCTTTAACGTGTGTGTTTGTGAGAAAGGGGCAACACACATTTTAGTTAACATAGGTTTGGGGCATACAGATATTTAGGCTCGCACGTGCCGGCTGGCGGTGAAACCCGATAAAGTCGGGAACACTATAATTAACGGGCGAAACATGTGAATATCACGAACATTTGAACATTTTATTTAGTCCGGACAAGGCTCGGTTACGCCCGAGCTCGGCACGGTGAACCATGAGTCATCCTTAATGCGGCAGTGAGTTCATTACGTTAATAAATATTTGCGGACAATCTTACACAAATCGGCCTAGATCCAAACTAAGCAAAGCGTTTACGTTCGCGGTCTTTAATTTATGACCCATTTCGCAAAAACATTATTTGCATTCCTATACAATATGAGAGGACTGTCAACCTTAAGTGGGTACCGAATTAAATTTCGTGACTGTACAGTCAGCACCGTAAACAACCTTATCTATCTCTAAGCAATAAGGTCCTAGAACCACCTAGAACGTATACATATTTATAATGCTGACTGTAGTATGGGTACTAAAGGACAATTATACTATACTTACGTAACTACATAGAACTACATAGAAAACATTCATGATTCAGGAACAAATATTCGTGCTTAAGCACACGTTCACACATTTCCCTTACCGGGATTCAAACCCAGGACCTCTAGCTTCAGGCAGCACACTACGAACTAAATATGCTAAATGTTAAATTATTAATAAAACGTTTATCTTCTTATACTATTTGAACACTTGGTATTTCTGTTTCAATTCCTACATAAAATATTGTTAAAATAATAGTTTTATTTAGTTTTATTTATTCTTTTTTTCTGGTTTTTAAGTTGAATTTGTTACTATAGCAATTAGTTAATAGTGGATTGATTAAACCTTTCTTCAACTGGTTGTAATCAAACATAGCTAACGACCCATATAAATTAATAGCGAATGAATGGAGTCGCGATATAAAATTATTTGAACACTTTATAAATGTTTATTATTTGTTATTGGAAAAAAACTATAATATTAAAGAATTAATTTTACAAAAAAATATTTTGGTATAGTTATAGGTAAAAAGTGAATTTTTAGTCCTCAGTTTAGAAATCTACATTATTTGAGTTATACTTCGCTCTTGGCCAATTTTATTAATTTATCGTAAATAATTTATGTAGGTACTTTGTCTAAAATATCCAGCGTATTCTTGTTTTTTCTGCCAACGTTATGATCCTAACACTTGGGTGTAATTTTTTGTATATTTAAATATATAATATATTAGAAATGTAACAAGCGAATAGAAATATTACAGGACTAGAGTAGCTCCTGTGACTCCTGTGAGCCGTAGAACTCGCGAGACCAGCTTTAAAAATCTTTTTTTTATTTTATTTCGAAAAAGTGACTTAATAAAACAATTATATATATTTTTTTCAACACATTTGCTCGTAACGTGCCTCTTATTGTGCCGCTTTTAGGCTCATACACCTGGGTATTAAACACGCGTGTTTTATATCATTACGACACTCGCGTAGTTATGTTTATATCCCGATTAAGACACGTTGGCACCTTGCAGCAAGGTGTATGTATGGAGTCGGCGCATTTTTAAATTGACCGGGTTATACAGGTTTGTTTTTAATTCTCGGCAAATTGAGTCTTACTCGACTAAACAAATTAAATCCTTCTTGTGAATTAATTGATTATTTCTTCTTGGATATGATATAGAAACGTTTCATTTAGTAAAACTATTTACTTTTGATAACATTTTACATGAATATATATTGAATAAGAAAATATTCATTTTATTTTGTATTGGCTGTTTAGAGATTTCATCTAAGCCTCGCTGCGGGCGCACTGCACGAACTTCACGAAAAAAAAAAATAGTTGCGCGTCATTATAAGTAATTTTACAAATATTTGTATAGATTGATGATGCGTGTTTGGTTATTATTAAAAATGTTGACTTGTGGTGAATAGAAAAGTGATAAATAGAATTGACGCCACTGTACATTCTTGGAGATGTACCTACAAATGTATGTGAGGAAAAACCTGTTGTCATCAATAACTAAAGGAAACAACTTAGGAGCCTGTAACATTTTCATTTTATGAAAAGGACTTTTTCCTCGCAAATGTGTTGAAAAACGTCGTATAACACGCGTGAGCTTTGATAATTACATCCTCGGCTCTATTATCATGCTCACCTGCGGTTCGCGTGACAATTCCGCCTCTGCACCGTTAGCGTGGGATTGAAGTGAGTCGCGTCTACTATCGACGCTACCGCCTATCGTCAAGATTTAGTATGAAAAGTCTATACACCGCCCCTGGTGGTCACTTATAGAACTAAAAATCCAAACTGTAACGTGAGGCACTTATACGTTACTTAATTCGCGATCGACTTCACGTTCGTTCACGATTTTCCAATATTCAACCTTATATCACTAGCATTTATCGTTTTAATTTAAATGTTTGTCGGTTATGACATTACAGAATACGCGCATCGCGACGTCGACAGTGTCGACTATCGATACAATATGGCGGCGCGGGGGCCATTTATTTGCATTTTTAAATACAAATTACGCGACAATCCGAATTTTGCGGATATATGTTGTCAATTCAAAACCCTTATTTTTATAAGTTCTTTAATTTGAGAGATACATTTCGATCGGATCTACGGTAATAACTCTTGACGGAATAATACGATATCATTTTGCAAGTGAAATAGTAAACTACAGTCGCGACGGTATTCTTCGATTCGAAATGTCTCACACTACCGATTGGTAGTACGAATCGAACGTTAAATTACGCATCGAAAACTAAACGCAAAGTGCCTAACGTTTTGCAGTTGGTTTCGTAGTCCAACGGCAGTGTGAGTTACAAGTTTGACGGGTCGAATCGAAGAATACCGTAGCGAGATCGAAATCTATACGAAGCGCGTTTATTCGATCTCGTATTAATTACGTAACGTTAGGTTACGATTGTATCTCACAATAAGGGTACTGGTGTAATGATCAACATAGCACACTTGTATCACAATGTACTATTAACGAACCTGCTCACAAAATTTCACGAGAATTGGTTGAGAAATGTGACCTGTAGACACTGGACATACGAACGATTTTCGGCCCAAGTTGAAGCATACAACTTCGTTCGCTTCGCTCCTATAATCGCGTTTTTATTTAAATCATTGAATATCCTTGATTAACTAGTTTGTACGGAACCTTCGGTACGCGAGTCAAAAACGCAGTTGACCGGTTTTTTTAATGGGATTAAAAGAACCATTGGTCATTTGTCATTTCCTTAGTATATTACTCACCTAGTGCGTTAATACGAAGAATGTCTCAGATCGCAGGTGTATTCACCAGACCCGAAGGCAAGGGCGATAATCTTTATAACCGTGGTGGTGAGTACAAGTCGCTCTCAACGTAGTGCATCCTTTGGAGCTGTAGCTCTAGTATAAGTGTTATCGATACAAATAAATTAATAACATACAAATTGAAACTAAACGCAAACGCGTTCGAAAACGTATTGTATCGATAACACTTATACTAGAGCCTCTGGTGACCTAACTCGCCACCGGAACACAACATCACATACCTACCGAGCAAGTAGCTTGGTGCTTGGCTGCAGTGCTCTGGTGGGTCTGTCGATCTTAATTTATCGCGTTTCTTCTTATTTGATAAGCACTGTGAACAATTTCATCTGAAGTCTGCAGCAACAAAGCAAACGTTAATTCTGGTATGTTATTTCGGCAGGCAAACTCCAAAAGATCGTACAAGTTAGAATACACCACCATTTCAACCAGTTTTGTGATACATGCCGACTTCAAGTTTTCCATAGAGAAGTGTATAGCGAACAGCAACATTGGACGCAAACCTTCGTCGGGGAGTATTCCTAAGTACATGTAGTCTTTCAAGTATCGCAGCGTCTGGGAAGTCACTCCTTCTACCTCTATACGGCCATCTTGTAAATTCCTCCACACAGTTGCCAACATTGTCCTGAACTTGTTACTATGTGCCACTAAACACGCCTTATGCACCGGTACACTACTATCTTCTAAGCTCAAATTGAAATCGATTATATCAGAGTCGTCATAGAGATTAGCAAATGTGATACTTCCAGTTTTACTTACGGTAAAACTTATTTCAGCATTTTCCAGGACGTAAGCACAGTCCGGCATCACGTATACGCATTCTTGTTTACCAATTACCTTCCAATCGGTCCATGATTCATTGCACACAATTTGTTCGGAGCAATGAAATGTAGGCGATTTCACATTTAATCTTACTGTTGAATCTCTTCCTCGTGCAGATTTCTTGGTCGATATTTTGGTAATAATTGACACAATATTTTGCTGCGTCGGTAAGGTTTGCTCAAACTCCAGCCGTATGTCTACTAGATCGTCTAGATTGTACTGACCATATCCGATTTCGCTTTGGAAAGGGCCTCTTAAGACGAGATACCATGTCTTTTTGAAAGACAATATTAGCTTCTGGTACGGACCTCTCAGTGTACATTTATGAGATCTGTAAATAAAAAGGTAACTAGTGAAAAAAAAATATTGAGCTTTATCCGGCTCTAGTAAATAGGTATATATATAGGTAGGTAGGTATTGGATATCATCTACTGATGGGGGCGCGTTGTTGTAAACCCCCGACAAAAAAGAGGGGTGTTATAAGTTTAGCATGTGTACCTATCTGTGCGTCCATGTGTGGCATCGTAACCCAAACAGAATTTGAATGTTTTTTTTTATCGAAAGCCTCGATTCTTGGCTATGTTTGTTCTGTCGGGGATGTATATGCATGTTTTCGTTGTTAACTTCATCTGCTTATTTTGCCTCTGGCTATCAACAAATACCTTCTTATACGGGAAATCATTACATAAGTGATAGGAATCCTATACTATTAAACGAGCAATATTTGTATATATATATTTGCAAACACGTTTTTGAAAACGGCTCTAACGATTTCGATGAAATTTGGAGTGCTGGGGTTTACGGGGGCGAGAAATCGATCTAGATAGGTCTCATGTCCTGTAAAATTCGTTTTCTCCGTATTTTCTCCATTGTCGCCCAGGGACTATGCATAATGTCCAATCAAAGAACCGTACGAAATAGCTAAAATTAAATTTTCTTTGAAACACGTGTCAATTGAAGCCTAAAGGGAGATTGGGCACTTATTTACTAAGGGAAAGTACACAAGTTAGTACAAGAAAAGGCGCAATACACTGTATCTATACTGTGCGCAGCAACCAACATGTCGTCAGCAACCAACATGTCGTATAGTAGGGTGTATTCCACATGGTCGAAACTGTTGCGCACCGGTAAAATGCCACCTTTATACTTTGCTACTATTTAATTCCTAAGCATTATTCACTGGAATAGCAAACCAATATATTTATATCCTTTTCTCATTCAACGTTATTAGGTTGCTTTGCACCTATTTCAATAAATTGCCAAGTTACCAATTCATACTTTTCCAGTACTCAATACACAAATCCTAAAAACAAGTTTCTTACTTACATTTCTAAAGGCATTGTTACACAATTTATATATATATATTGTGTTTAAGTTTCAAATTTTATTATTCTTCTACGACTTCTACAAACTATCAGGTACATATGTAGAAAAATAAAATGCCGCTACACACTAAGTCAAAGAATACTTAGTTTGACACCCACAAGGCAAATCATAACATAGAAGGTAAAGTTCACTGCGCATGTGCGTCGGTATAGATTCCTCAGTGAGGCATGCGCGGTACATTCAACGTCCAACCACAGATGATAGACTCTGGCTGACGAGTCGTGTAAGAAGTATTTTATATAAATTCTTCATATGGCAACAATTTAACCGACGAATTAAGGTGTCAGTTTAAAGTAGCTAACGCGCCGCTGCGCATTTTGTGTTACCTAATACGTGTGACACGACTGAATCAGACTACTTATATCAAACAATCACGGAGCACCTACGAACCCACAATAATATTGCACAATAAATTGAATCCTCTGGTATCTATGCCAATTCTCTCTTAAGGCTTTATTTGACACGTGTTTCGTAAAAAAATTAAGGTACGTGTTTGGGATTAGATGTCACAGCGGACCCCAGGCTCCTTTAGGGCAGAACCGGGAATAACGCTAGGAGGGTGAATAAATTGAATCCTCTATGGTAGTTTAAAACAAGAAAGTACTAACAATTCTATTCTAATTAAGATGAGAAAACAGTAAAAAACGCCCGATACCTACATCTCAGATATGACAGTACATTGAAATTAGCCCATCTACTTCACATAAAAGTCTTATAAATATACAGGTACAAATATGAAAGATATCGTTCTTTCAATCTCCGAGGAAGTTTCCCACTTTTTGGCCTTCCGTACTCAAAGAGTAAAACGGGACCCTATTACTAAGACTCCGCTGTCCGTCTGTCTGTCTGTCTGTCTGTCACCAGGCTGTATCTCACTGATACCGTGATAGTTCCAGTTGAAATTTTCACAGATGATGAAATTTTCACAGAAATATCTGTTGCCGCTATAGCAACAAATACTAAAAACAGAATCAAATGAATATTTTTAAAGACTGGTACAGTAGACGGCAAACTTCGTGCGCAAATGACCTTGCCTGCGCAAAGGCGAATTGTACGTGCAAGCTGCCCCCCCACTGTACGGCTGGTTTTAATAATTGCGTAGCTATTAGTTTGTGGTTAGAATATCACCATCCACTTTCTTCCTGGGGGGGATGACTATATGAGAGTAGGGTTATAGTGTGGTATGAGTCGGTTAGCAACCTATCATATCAGAATTTGCTCTTCTTGAAACCTAGAATTGATAGATGTCATGTCTCTGCATACCCCTTCTGGCGATACAGCTATGTAACTAGTTGCTCGGTGAGCTGTAAAACTCACAACCCTGTCTTTTTTAGGGTTCCGTACTAAAAGAGTAAAACGGGCCCTATTACTAAGACTCCGCTGTCCGTCCGTCTGTCCGTCCGTCCGTCCGTCTGTCTGTCACCAGGCTGTATCTCACTGATACCGTTATAGTTTTAGCTGAAATTTTCACAGATGATGTATTTATGTTGCCGCTATAACAACAAATACTAAAAACACAGAATAAAATAGTTTTTTTTATAGATAATGGTACGGAACCCTTGGTGCGCGAGTCAGACTCGCACTTGGCCGGTTTTTTTTATTTATTTGTCAAAAAAATATATATAATTATTGTACCTGCTCACATAATTCCACGAGGATCGGTTGAGAAATGCGACCTGTAGCGAGTCATGAAAAGCATTTTTTTTTTTCAAATTATTTATATGGCAACAATTTCACCTAACCTATGAAATAAGCTGGCACTGTCAGTTTTAAATATCTACCTATTATGCCGCCATACATTTCGTCGCCGCCTTTTTCTTGTCACACGACTCACTGGTCAGACTTTACGTATGTTCATGAATAGACATCACGTATTTAACTTTAATTTTTATTTAAACTGTGGGAAAACATTATAAAATCAACCTGGAAGCCAAACACGCCAGTTAAATAAAACCTTTAACAAAGTAGCGCATTATTAGCCGCATGCGCATGCCTGCGGAGGTATTTTCTAGACTAATGCGTACTAGAGCAATTATGGGGAGGCTTTTAGGCAGAAATCCTGCGCGCGCATGTTAATGGCGACGCAAGCGCGCGTTTAAGCGCGGCTTGCACACCGAGCGGGGGTATTGGTGAAAATCAAATATAAGTTACACAGAGATGATTAAGAAACTATATAGTGTCTCTGTGAGCAGTAGAACTCACGATATTCCATATTTTTTTAATTTCGAAAAACTGATTCGACAAGATCATTTTATATTATTATTAAATCTGCTCAAAAATCACGGGAACTGTAGAGGAGAACAGCTGGACAGATGTCGGACATACAAATTTAATTTGGCCGAAGCTGAAACGGAGAACTTGGCTCGCTTCGCTCGGTGGTTCAATAAAGTGGTATGTGTCACGAAATTGACCCAGCTCAGCATGATACTAGCTTACAGCCAGCGCTGGTCGTACGCAGAGTCCATTCCAAAATTCGGCTTGGTAGTGGATTTTCCTTCCAATAAATACATGATGGGCTGGGTCAATTCACTTTGTCTTGTTTGGTATAGAAAAATATTACAGTAGGTAACAAAGTTAAAGAGAAAAAAAAATTGTTGGACTGATTATTGTATGGTTTGTGGAATTGTTTTCTAGGCTTTTAGGAAGAAATTGACACTACACTACAACAAGTGTAAGTACCAAAGGTAGTGTTGATGTAAGTCTTATTGATATATCAATCACCTGAAACATTACATGTACAGTGACTGCCAAGACTCCCTAGCTCATATAGCTTTCAGCGTTAGAAAGATATCAGATCATAAGGAGCGAAAAGCTTCCTACTCCACACGGCCTAACCTACCACTACCAGCCACGCTCTAAGATTTTACATCTTGGCTAAAAAGTATAGCTTTGTTGGGCACATCCCGGTCGCCGCATAGACTCTCGCGCTGAATGAATTTATAAGGGACATTAATAAGCGACGGGTCTTTACTTTCTAGCCAAGATATACAATTTTTAGAGTGTGGCTGGTAGTGGTAGGTTACGCCGTGTGGAGTAGGAAGCTTGGCGCTGCTTATGATCTAATATCTTTTTAACGCTGAAAGCTATATGAGCAAGGGAGTCTTGGCAGTCACTTTACATGTAATGTTTTTGGTGGTGTATAGGAAAACCTATACATACTTCCATCCCCTAATTTAAAGAGTGGGGGGGGGGGTAATTTACTAAAAATCCTGAGATACATATTTAATTGTTAAGGAGTCCATATTTAAATTTTCAGACCTCTAGCATCAAAATTTGCGGAAGTTTCATACAAAATTGCATCCCCTACCTAGTTTGAGGGGTTGAGGGGTAAAAATTCCAAGTTTTTGTTTTTTTTTGTTGATTGTTGACTAATACTAGGTTACATACCAAATTTTAGCTTTCTAGGACTTCAGGAAGTACCTACCCTAGAGGTTTTGATGATCAACGTGAGTCAGTGACGAAATCGGCGTTTTTTTAGATATCAATAAAATCTAAAGTATGAGAGCTATGCAATTGAAACTTTAAATGTTTAATACGTTTTGTTTATCTTGTATAATCCAAACACAAGTTATGACGTTTCAAAAAAGCGACGAAGTTGTAGTTATTTTATATACCTATATTTAATCTCCGAAACTTATACTCCGATTTTATAAAACAATTCACCAAAATTTAGAATTGCATAAATATTTTTTGCACGTTTTTCTAATACCAAACCAATTGCAAAATTACAAAACTTAAAATAAAAATAAACAAAAAGAACCTTTGTGTGGGATTAGAACCCAAGACCTCAATATTAGAAAGCAAGCTATTACTGACAACGCCACGAGGAGTCATACGTTTCTAGTTGAAATTAACCTCCTTATTTGTAGCTTGCAAGTTTGACATTGTGTCGTGAAACATCTATTCCTAATTTCCTAAATTTTGATAACTGCAGTCTGTCAACATCGCAGAACAGAGACAGAGATATGTAATGACAAGTCTACACTCTTTTGCATGAATGTCAAAGCATTGGGTTCTAAATTTAAATGGTTGACATCTATTCACCACGCGCGTCACTCTCCCTTATCGTGATTTAATTCGACAAAGTCCCAAAGTGCTCAACATTTTCATGGGCCGACTGTACATCGAAAGATAACCTTGTCATACCGTCTGTGCCACATGGACTGTACGAGTATAATCAACCAGTACGACTAAAGGATGACTCACGCTAGAACGGGCCGAGTCTGGCCCGGGCCGTTTTCTAAGAAAAACGACGGCGTTTATGCGCGGCCGAGCCGTATCGAAGCCCGGCCGAGCCACGGCCGAGGCTCGGAAGCGGCTCGGTGTCGGCACGGCCCGGCCATGTCTCCTCTAACGCCGTCGTTTTTCTTAGAAAACGGCCCGGGCCGGCCACGGCCCGTTCTAGCGTGAGCCATCCTTAAATGTGTCCCAGACCGTGTCCCAATTTGTTTTTGCGCTTTGATCTTTACATATCACCGACGATGCTCCTAAAGCTTGACCGAACCAACACCCCCGCGGCAGTACACGTCAATATTTTATTTATCGGCGCGCGGTATCTGGCGATATCTCGGCAGCGATATGCGATGGCCACTGGCAAGTAAATGAGGCCGGGGGACACTGCTGCGGCGCGGTGTACACAGCCTTCAAAAGACGTATAAATGTTATAAAACATATACCGCTATGACCTTTTGGATTTGAGTTGTGCGCTTGTGATTTATTCGCATTATTTCAAGAGATAAAAATAGAGAAGTTGATGTAAAACTGCAACAGCGTCACAAGGTACCAAATTGTGCAGCATAAGACATCTGTATTTTGTGTGACACTGTAACCGAGCGGTATGACACGTGACTTGCAATCTGGAGGTGGTGGTTTCAAAACCCGGCTCGTAACACCGGGATTTTTTCAAATAACTTCTTTTTCCGGTGAAGGAAAACTTCGTGAGGGAACCGATCTAATCCCAATAAGATCTAGTTTTCCCTCAGTGTTGGAAGGTCAGATGGCAGTCGCTTTCGTTAAACTAGTGCCTATGCCAAATCTTGGGCTTACGTGCCAAAGCAGACCCCGGGCTCCTTTAGGGCACAACCGCGAATAACGCTAGGAGGATGATGAAGACATCTGTCAGTGTTGCAAGGCAATTAGGTATAACATTTAAAGCCGACATCCGTTATGTTAGATGACCTTTGGTCCATAAGCTTGTGGATCAATCGTTGCTGTCAGTCGTTGCTGTTATACTAATGTATATATTTAACATACGAACATTGCAAGTTAAATATAATTAGATAACAACTTAGAAAAGTTGAAAAACCCCCGACATTTTCATTTCAGAGTTCAATATCTCAAAACCGACTGAACTGATTTTGTTGAAACGTAGCTAAGAACCATCTCTATTACGTCAGCTTTCGGACAAAGAAAACCGCATTAAAATGCGGTCGGTTCGTTTAGGAGCTACGCTGCCACAGAGAGATACACAGACACGTCAAACTTATAAGTCTTATAACACTCCTGTTTTTACGTCGGGGTTAAAAATCTCTCAACTAAAGGCTGTAATGTAATGTAAGCTACTCATCCACGTTTCCTGCGTCCGCGCATGTCGCCGCAATGCGCGGGAGTCGATTTATTGCGTAATTGATTTCCGGCGCAGCGGCGGATGGAGATGTTGTCGCATAGGGCACTAATAACATCTATCTTTCTTATTGGGGTCCATTTTGGATTTTAGGAATTGTATTGGAAAAGGCGCTCACGATAAGGAAAGCATCTAAGGACCTCTCTGTTATT
This sequence comes from Epinotia brunnichana, assembly GCA_963854355.1. Taxonomy (NCBI): domain Eukaryota; kingdom Metazoa; phylum Arthropoda; class Insecta; order Lepidoptera; family Tortricidae; genus Epinotia; species Epinotia brunnichana. The sequence continues at coordinate 11,516,675 of OY977956.1, forward strand.
ACACTTATTACTTTTCCTATAAGATCAAAATAAATGTAAACAAATTTGAAACGACTCCACAATCGGTTTATTCCCACTAGTTCTATTATCAGTGTTATTGGTGGAACAAATTGGAATTTTAATGTAACTACTGGGAAGAAACATTCCAAGTAGTAAATAGAACAAAGAATAGACCGCGTACGTCCTCCACCACGGCAACGGCAAACTTGTATGAAAATCCATTACCGTTCTGTTTCAGATCTATTATCTTAATATTTCCGATATTATTAATAATAGTAGTTTATGCAATCGTTACATAATGGATGCTTTTTAAGTCGTGTACCACGTTTAGGCCACGAAGCTTGCTGAGTGGCCTAATTAAGGTACGAGACTTAAAAAGCTAATTATATAACTATTGTATACAAGACTACGAGTGAACGGAAATAATAATTTATTAAACAAACTTGGTATCTATTGAAAATCGCCCTGCTGAAATGAAGCGCAGCAGCTTAGTAATTTTGCGCGTTGATGTCTTCACAGTTATCTTATACAGCTCCTGGATCCATAAGATGACTGCTGGCGGTTATCTTATGAAACCACGAGCTCCGTCACCAGCTGGTAGAGCTCCAGGATTAAAAAGTATGTGATCTTAGTTTCGTGTACGAAATCTTAATTCAAAGATTAAAGTCGACGAGTAGAAAATAGTAGATTGTACAACAAGTGCATAAAACGCACCATTTTACTCGAGACGTTTATCCATCCGAGCGAGCTTGCGAGCGAGGATAGATATAAAGTCGAGTGTAAAATGGGTTTTATGGACGAGTTGTACACTCTACTTTTCACTTCGATTGCGAGGAAATGAAACAGCAACACGTAAATATAGTAAATGCTAATTTAATTGTTGTTGTTATGGCTTAAATACTATACTGATATACTAAATTGAAAAATAAACAAATATAAAAAATAATAAATGAGACGAAATACAAATTATAAGTTTATTTCATGAAGTTTTATTGTGTACTTTGGCTGTTGGTATCTTTGCCTTGGTCTTAGAATACGAACGAAACGAAATAAAATAAAGAGGTTGTTGTATGAAGTTAAAGATGTTCGTGTGGCTGTTGCAGCGATTGCCTTGGTCTTCGACGAAGATTTTACTTTATGCTCTAGAGCATAAAAAGCGACTTTATGTCGCCTACGCACGACATAAAGACGAACTTTTAGAGCATGAGAAGTGAAAACAATATTAGGTACCTACTAGTGACTATGTGAGCTGTAGAACTCGCGAGCCTGTCCTATTATCATTTAATAGCTGTAGCCCGTGACTTCATCCGCGTAGAACATGTTATCGTCTAAATGTTTGTTTAAGGAATGAATTTTTAAAAACATTGAAATTAGTTTTGTAGTAAACAGCCTAAAACCGAAGTTACAAATCACTTACTTTCAACTTGTAAAAGTTCAAAATGTCTTGCTCTCTATACAAACTTAGAACCCCCTTTGAACCCTCATAGTAAACAGTCTGAAACTGTAGTTACACATTTCTAAGTTTAAAAATGTCTTTCTCTCCATACAAACTTCAAAAATGAATTCAAAAAACGCTCAAATGAGTTTTGTAGTCTTTTAACAAACATGCTAAGATCGAAGTTACAAATCTCATACTTAAAAATGATCTTGCTCTGCATACAAACTTTGAACCCCCTTCGATTAACGCTTTTCGGGGAAAAATTGAAAAGAAAACACTTAGTTCTTTTATTGTAATAAGTATTTTTTTTACAAAAAAGAAAGTGTTTCCCATACGAACCTTGCACCCCTTTTTAACCCCTTAAGGGGTGAAATTTTCCAAAACGCTGGCAGTACTTTTTTGTATTCTAATAAGTAATCTTTCTACAAACTTTTAAGTTTCTACCTAAAAAAAAGTTTCCCCCACAAACAGTGCACCTCTTTTTCCCCCTCTTAGGGGTGGAATTTTCCAAACCACTGAAAGTAATTCACGTATATTCGTATTCTAATAAATAATCTTTCTACACTACTATTTCTGTGAGGGTGGGCGGTTGCAGAGGACGCTTGATGTACAATATGCAAATAAATAACACGAGTATTAATACATAATGAAATATATTTTAAGCTACATGTTTGTCAAGTACATAAACAACAAATAGTACAATGTCAATAAAGACATTCATTCGAACACATGGTCCTATACATTTAAATCTGTTATAGACAGTCGCATAGCCAGTATCAAATAATATACACATTAAAACCTAATAATTTCCAGTCTCTAGCTCAAAAAAAAAGTTTCCTCCATATAAACTCACCCCTTTTTATCCCCCTTAGAGGCGAATTTTCCAAAACGCTGAAAGTACTTTATTTGTATTGTAATAAGTACTGTTTCAACAAAGTTTTAAGTCCCTCGCTAAAAAAATATTTTCTCCATACAAACGTTGCACCCCCTTATAAACCCCTAAGGGTCGAAGTTTTTTAAATGCTGGAAGTATTTACTATTAATTTTAATTAGGAAGCATTCTACAAAATTGTAAGTCGGCAAAAAAAAAGTTTCCTCCATACAAATGTTGCACCCACTTTTAACCCCCTTAGAAGTGGAATTTACTAAAACGCTGAATATACTTTTTTTTTTTATTTCAATAAATAATCTTTCTACAAACTTTTAAGCTTCTATCTCAAAAAAGAGTTTCCCCCATATAAACTTTGCAACCCTTTTTAACCCTCTTAGGGGTGGAATTTCCAAAACGCTGAAAGTACTTTGTTTGTACTCTAATAAGTAATCTTTTTACAAATTGTAAAGCATCTATCTCAAAAAAGAGTTTCCCTCATACAAACCTTGCAACCCTTTTTTACCCCTTTATGGGTGAACTTTTCCAAAACGCTGAAAGTACTTTATTTGTATTCTAATAACTAATCTTTCTAAAAAGTTTTAAGTCTCTAGTTCAAAAACAAAAGGTTCTCCATACAAACTTTGCAGCCCTATTTTACCCCCTTAGGGGTGGAATTTTCAAAAATCCCTTCTTATCCCTAGCTTACATTATAAAAGCAACCTACTGTGCAAAAATCAACTTTCTAAGATTAATAGTTTCGGCTGTGCGTTGATGAGTGAGTGAGTGAATAAGTCATTCAGGACATAGGCATTTATATATATATAGATTATTTTCAATAAAAAACTGAATCGACAAAAGAAAACTATATAAACCTGCTCACAAAATTTCACGAGAATCAGTTGAGAAATGCGACCTGTAGAGGAGAAAATCTCGACATTTGAACATACGAAAGAATTTTGGCTCATGCTTAAACGGAGAGCACCGTTCGCTTCGCTCCCTCGTTCAAAAAACCCATTTTCTCCAAACGGAACGTCCCGAGGCAGCCTTCCTATTCCGTAACTTGTTTTAAGCTCACTTCAACGCTCACCCACAATTATACCTTGACACCGCGATGCGTCGTAATTAAGCGAAGCTAGTTTCGTAACGGGTGACCGGCGGGGTGAGCCGCATTAACGCGCAGCGAATAACAGCCTACGCTATTCGTCCGCGTTTCCTGCGCGTCTGAGCTTGCGCATGCATGTCGCCGTGGATGCGCGGGAGTGGATTTATTGCGTAATCGATTTCCGGCGGTTCGAGGATGGAGATGTCGTAAAGAGTGACCTCTACCTTGCTTCCAGCCTGTATCTTATCTCCATGAAGTATCTGTCAATAATGACATTTTTGGTACATAATTCGCTGTAGGTACCTATGTACTTACTTTGCTCTAACTACGCGTTGAACCGAAGCAAGAGATTTTGTTTTTAAAAGATAAGTAGGACCTAATATACAACATTTCTCATATCATAAATAACTAGCTTTCAGCTATTTCAACCAGGGATCGGAACCGGTTAATTGCTAAAACCTCGGTTTACCACAAATCTCGAAGTATTTTATACTTCACATGTAGGACTCAGTTGTGTTTTGAGGTAACGGGTGCGTATTATTAGATTGCCCAATTAGAAATGAAATTATTATCAAAAGAACGAAAAAGAACCGTTTTCGTTCCCATACAAACAATACCGGTTTCCGATCCCTGAATTTTCAACTATCGTTTTGGCCGGATTTTTTTTCTCAGTAGGTAGGTACACACTTTGCTGGTCGATAGCGTAACGTACGCACGTTAGGCAGATCTAAGTGTATTTTTTTGAATGGGAAAATGACAGTTGACTTGTCCTAACACTCGAAAAGTTGGGTATGCAAGAACCCCTCAGATAATCTTACCTACTTACTTGAAACTTTCGGCCGAGTAGCCTTTCTGGTTTCTAATAATAACTATGAAAGTAGGTACATATATACAATTTAGTGTAAGTTTATTAGCATCGCCTTACCTACCGACTACCAGTACAAATGTAAGAGTTTTCGTTATCTCGATATCTATACCGAAACATAATCCCTATAAAACCAGCACAATCAAAACAGACTCTGAACACCGAATACTTAAGTCCATAATTAGATCAATAAATAATTCTACTTATTACTTTTTTCATTACAACCAGGCTCCTCGCGCAATATAACCTAAAATGAATTAAGTCTACACTAAAAGTCATTATGTTTTCAAAGCTGTCTCGTCTGCATACAGTCTGAATTTGCTTGTGTTTTGGCGTTGTTTAGTGTTGTTTTTAGTGAGTGACATGTTGCTACTTAGCCGAGACATCGGTCCGCGCGCAGCGGGGAGCTCAAAGCGCATGCGTGGAGACAGGCTACTGCGAGGTTTCTACCCTACATATATATACTTCAGATAATCTATTCGGTTCATCTCTTTCGTATACCAATCACAATTTTAATTTGTTTGACGGTGTCGTTCTCCCACACACGGTTAGCACAAAACTGGGCATCCACGACGAATCCAAAAAGCCGAAATCGGTCATTGAATGTAATTAATTTACTTTAAAAACAAAGTTTAAACCGACTTGAATTCAGTACTTCGCCAAGCCACATAGGTATATGAACATTTCCACATTTCCTTTCCAATTTACCACATGCACTGCTTTGCGAGAGCAAATGCGTTGTGAGCAAAAAAAAAAAACCAAATCGCTTTCTGTGGGCTGATAATAATATTTGAGGAGTTCCGTCGATTCCTCAAGGATCTCAGAATTGCCACTTCATGAGTTGCTACTTCAACGGAATCATGTCAAAATCTTTGACGAACTTTACATCTTTGAAGAGTTCCATAAGTCTTCTGTGGTCTTCATCATCAGTTCCACTTCACTAAAATTGCGATTTCCGAAGGTAAATACACGAATTATAATAAAAAATACCAGAATCACTACATGCGTGCCTATAAAATATGAGGGTTGCTCTTAATTTCCCTGGGATCCCATCATCAGATCCTGATTTGGTGACAATGGGACCACCTCGGAAGTATCCTCTTTCGAATAAAAAAAGAATTTTGGACGGGGAAATCGGCGAACACACAAAAAAAACATACAGTGGAACATGTAACCTCCTCCTTTTTTGAAGTCGGTTAAAAACTTAAAGACAGTTGACACGGCCTGTTGGATATAGGTTTGAGGCGCCAACGCGCCATTCGAATGGAACTGTTGTGAATGTCAAAATTCAACATTGGAATAATACAACGTCCATCCATATGTCGAAACAACATACATGACCACTAGAGTTTGAGCATATTATTATATGCGCTGCTTTCGCACCAACGTCACCCGATCGCCGTGTTGTTGTAGGCGACGTGGAGACGACGAGGCGGCGACACCGGTCCCGATGGAAATCGCGCGCCATACCCCGCGCTAGTAACTATATAGTGTTCTGTGACCACGACTAAGTGACAGCTACATGGCGCTCACGTGAATATAGTCAAAATATATCCAACATCCATCCATTTGGATATCATCATCCAATCACTCCAATCAATGCATTCAATCCACGTAGAAACAATCGGTGCGAGCGACAGAGAGAGAGAGTGCGCGAAATATATTGAAATATGATTGAGATCGGTCGGAAGCAAAGAACCAAAATAAACATCCAGCTCGTTTACTTCAAGTCTATCGTAGTAAAGAACGTTTTAAATCCAAAGGTTTTATTTCGGCAACCTTAAAAAAATATAGATTAAAAATAAAAATAAAAAACTGAAACTTCCTAAACATAATAAGTAAAATAAATAATTTACTTCAATTCAGTATAGGTAATTCGTCAACCCACATAGGTACATGAAAATTTTTACATTTCCTTTCCAATTTACCACATGAACTGCTTTCCGAGATCAAATGCGTTGATTATTATTTATTACAGAAAAACTCAAGTCGCTGCTGTAGACCATGATCTCATAGAGTACGTAGACCGTAGTTTTCGAACAACACCTGAATTTCTTACGAATGGAGTACATTTCCCAAGATAGCGGCCGTTCTACACGGTCCTGACCCGGGGCACTTTTGGCAGACGAAAACAGGGCTTCCAAAGAAAGTTCGTACCCAATTTCATAAAACTCCCCGAAATTTCGAGGTTGAACAATATCGACTGTATTATTAGGTATGTAAGTAGGTAATCAAATCTGGCAAACCGATGTTCAATTGTTCACCCATGTCCACTATCTATTAGTCACATCGATTAGAAACTAACAAGTACACAAGTGATTTTGAGGAATTATGTTAGGGATCTTGTTTAACTCGTAAAGTTTTGTTTTTAAGGATCAAAGAATTTCGATGCGGGCTGTAAAGGAGCGCGGCAAAGCAGAGGTATAGCTCGAATGCGCACGTATGTCGGGCACGCATTCTTACAGCTTGTAAATATTTCATTTTTGGAGCAAGTCGGTAATAAGTCTGTATTTTTTTGCACAGTCATCCGCTACTCGTTGAGAAAATACAACGGGTTTATCTTGCGTAGTTTAGGGTTGTGGCCAGTATACCAAATTTTAGCTCAATCGGCTATCGGCAAGTGGTTGATAAATGGTTTACAAATTTCCTACATACAAATTATGCAAGTTAAAAAAGAGCTTGTAAAATTAAAATTTCATAAAAACACATTTCACAGCAACGAAGCATTTTTGCACAAAGGATCCCATTCGGAAGTGCATCATACCGAAAAGATAAGATACCTTCTTAGAAAAATCTACCTACCATCGCAGTATCATAGCCGCATTACATCTTCCCGCATATCAAATAGAAGCCTGCATGTTATTGTTAAACATGTCGATCCAGTTCATTGTCTGCACTTGGTATATCCCTAATTAATTGTACTTTGATTGTACCCGTCAAGATAGTATCGGGCTGATGTGCCGATACCATCGATTGTCCCAGGATTGAGGAGGTATTACATTGTCGATTGAATCGATAAATTTAAGTAGATCGATTTATGTACGGGTGTTTGTCAAAACGTTCTGTAGAAGGATGTAGATTGATGGCGCTTGAAGAATGTTTGAGTCTTGTTGTGTTGGTCTGATCATAAATTGGGATGAAATTAGATGATCATCAAATTAGGCTTTAGTTTGCAGATTTAATGTACCTACTCTAATAGCTACATTTCTCAACTAATTACGAGAATAGCAAACATCGACTTCAAAAGTGAAATATGAAAATTGTAAGTAGTATTTAGGTAATACTTATTTTTTACGTCAGTGACTAATGTCATGATTTTAGTAAAAATAAGCAAGAAACTTTGCCAATTCCCAAAGCACACAACACACACAACCTGAAAGTGCTTCTAAATATTCCGCACTACGCTTCGCAACATTGCTGGAAACTTTTTATAAGTTTTGACAGCTAAAAAGGGCACGTTATCAATAGCTATCGGCTAATCAGGAGTATCTGTATCGAACGATGCGCCGATCCCGATAGCTGAGATAAATGCGCGCCGAAATACGACCGAGCAAAAAGACGCAGGCGCAGGGACGGCGGTATGCTGTAGAGAACCAGGAACAATATTCTTCTTATGAATTGATTTAACGAGTACAAGTTTGAAAGACGTAACATTTTCCCCTGAAGAAAAATACTAATGTTGTTAGTTTAATATGCGTGTAGCACAGATGAACCGATTTAAGTTTGTTTATTTTTTTTATTCGAAAGTCTTGTCTGTCGAAATTGTTGTGTCGAAGTGATTTTAAAGACGAGATGTAGTCAGTCCTGCTCAGTAAAACTAGCTCCAAGACGGACCCCCGGGGATCTTTTAGAGCACAAGCGGAACAAACCCTTGAAGGACATCATCATCCTCAGCCTGTAGTCGTCCACTGCTGGACATAAGCCTTTCCTAATTGGGGCCACCATACCCGGTCCTCAGCTCTCCGCATCTAATCGCTTCCCGCCGATATCTTCAGGTCGTCGGTCCACCTGGCGGGGACGGGTCACTTCCTATAATTGGAGGATATAGTCCCTTCGAAATATGAAGCCGATGGCTCTCTCCCGCCGCGACCATCCGGCGGTGCGTCCAAAGGCAGGCGACACTGTTATTTAGTGTCGCGCGGTAGCACACTGTCGCAGTAGGAAGTTGCATCGCATATTCAGAAATGCCTTATTTTGTGCGCATATGGAAATGCGGACTGTGTACCGGCTAGTGGTTTAAGTAATACATATGCGACGGTCGATGTCAAAGACATATTTAGTTTGCATCTTATTCCTTCGTAATAAGGCGAAAGGTGTGTACATAAAGATATGTAGTATGCGGTAGTATGAAACTAGAGTCATTATTACGCCTGTACTCGTAATAATGACTCTAGTTTCATACTACCGCATTCCAGCTGTTAGTTGATGTTAGTAGCTGCCGCATTTAGATTTAAATATGCTGTTCCAGCATATTTAAAGCTAAATAGGGTGTAGACTAAAAAGTTATTATTACTCCAAAAGAAAGAAGGCAAACAAATAAATATGCCTAGTGACGAAAACCCCATTTACTTAGAATATCTCAAAAAATTACGAAGCTACAACCGTTTTAATATTGCTTGTTAGGGAAAGAAAACGCTAGGGGATCGTGACGTGACGATAACCAAGCGTAAATGACAATCGTTTCATATGAAGGTGCGTTTTGCGGAAAAGGGACAGAATATACCTGCTCTTAAAACGTTGGACACTTATAACTTTGTGATTATTTAATCCAATGCTTAACTTTCTCCATTTGACAATATTTATAGGTATCATCAGCCAGCCTATATATGTATATACTCGTACGTCCTACTTCTGGGCACAAAGTCTCTTCTCATGGATGAGAGGGAATGAGCAGTAGTCGCCACGCTGGCCCAGTGCGGGTTGGGGACTTCACATACACCTTTGAATTTCTTCGCAGATATATACAGATTTCCTCGCGATGTTTTGGAATAACGACGCAAAAAAATAAGAGATACCAATTCATTACGTCAATTCGAATACAGTTCAAGTTGTGTATTCAAGTTTATTGACCCTTAACTTAAGCACGTGCGCGAAACATACGTGACCCTGACCCTGCCTTAGAGCCCCCTATAAAAAGACCCAGCACCGTATTAGGCAAGACAACCTTTATTTTCCCATAAAACTTATCGAAACAAACGAAATGTTACCTCTAAGTTCATATTGCACACGGCAAAATAAACCATCTGCTTTTGAAAATAAATCCTATTTTAGAAGGCGGAGGGTCTGGTTTTGTTTGTATTGCGAAATAAGATACAATCTTACGATGTCAATGAGTTTACAAATTAAGGACACTAATGGGGTATTTAAAAAATTGTTTAATTGTGTTCGATAAGAAATATGTGGATAAGACGCAGGTTTTATTGTACACACGGCAATATAATTTAAATGATAGATTTGAATCTCCATTACACCCTGTAGCTAAAGTGTGTTTGACAGTCGCAAATGTTGGATGATAATTAGATTGACATAACAATTTGACAAATGAGTCCATGTCAAAAAAATCATTTTTAACCCCCGACGAAAAAAAGGGGTGATATATGTCTGACGTTTCTGTCTGTCTGTGTGTGTGTCTGTCTGTGGAATCGTAGCTCCGAAACGAATGGGCCGATTTGAATGCGGTTTTTTGTACTAAAGCTGACGTGATCGAGATAGTTTTTGAGATATTGAACTTTGAAATGAAAATATTTCTTTGCAATATTATGAGACGGATCAAGGAAAGTATCTCATTCGCCGTCCTAAACCCAAAACGTAAGTGAGGAAACAGTTTATATTTTTCAAAAATAATTGATGCAGCTGTATGGTCTGCAACTTTTTTCTGGTGCTAAGGATTTACTCCTATCACCAAAAAATTTATCGGGCACACTTTTCATCCATTCCCAATTCCACGCAGCCGGATTATATTCTGCGGCTCCACCCGCATTTTCTGTAAAACGCGTGTGGAGCGTAAACTGTCGTATCAACAGTATGCCAACGATGCACCGAAGCTACAGGAAGCGACGCGATGCGATCGCCACTTATTTGTACAGTCCACAAACGGCGTTTAAATACTGAGCTGCTTCTGTACACGACGCTGGATTTAAAAATGCTTGCTATTGTTTTAGAACTTCTAATGGTTCTTCGGTCCTAAACCGAACCGAGTTATTTGTTAGATAGGGCATCAGACCAAAAAAGCAAGCAAGTACTTTTTTACAAGCTTTATATTAACTTGTATGTATGTAAATATGTAAGTATCGTCGGGTGACAAGCAAAAATCACTACTAAAACTGTCACTGCTCTTCAAAACCTCGTATCTCGGTACGTAGTCAATATCGAGATACGACCTTTGATTTAAGTAGGTATTTGTTACTTAGTTGTTACTTAGTGAGTTTTGCTTGTCACCCGACGGTATGTAAGTTGTCCGTCAAAATTTGCAATCCATTTTTCAGTCACTTTCCGTTATCCAATTAAGCTGAAATTTTGCAAGCATATGTATATCGCATGACAATGCAATATTACGATGACTTGGAGCTGATCTGATCCTGGAGCTGGCGACACAACCCCATCGAGTTTGGGCTCGTTAGAATCGTCTCAATTAGTACTTGATGATAGTAAGCAGAAAAGTACAGTTGGCAGTAAAAGCTTGTACCAAAAGTGAAATTTTTGACAGAAACTTATATTGGTCTAGGATAGGGCTAAACCAAGACTTTGTACGATTCCCACCCGTCCGGGCCTGGCCGGAGCGCGCCTGAACGCATTTTGCAAACTGCTAATGGAATTCGGAGCTTTAATACAGGCGTTTATATTTCATATTTGAATGGATTTGCGGCCGGACGTGGACGGGTGTGCTCGGCAGTCGTCGCATGTGACCGGCTCCGTTCGACTTCTGCCTACGCACTCTATTAAAAGTATTAAAACGCGGTCGCCTACCGCCGGGTTGCCGTCCGTTGCGATGCGGTGCCACGCGACCCGGCCCGTTCGGTGGGAATCATAAATAATGCTTATACATTTTTCTCAAACTTGCAATGAAATGTTGACATGACTTACTTCAAATTAGTGTGACTAGTGAAAGTGAAGAAATATGTAAAGAAATTTCATACAACCTTACACACCTAGGCCTGCAAAGCAACCGTCTTTTGTTTATAAACGTCAAATTGTGACAGAGTTCGTCTTGGCATTCAATCACCAAAACAAAAGAAAAGATTAGGACTAATGTTAATGTCACCGGGTAAAACGTTGCTTCAAACAGGTTAAAAAAAAGTTTAGCGCGTAAATTGAAAAAAGTTTTATTTTCTTGTTGGCTGGATTTGTCAATAGTTCGTAAATATTTTGAAACTTTCTAATAAAAGCCATTGATTTCGAAATGAGTTCGGACGAAAATGATGTCACTTATTTACTAAAGTAAGAGTTTTGTCTATGACTTAAAAAAAACAGAAAACGCGGGAAAACTTTAGGCACACTACAAACGGGCGCAATTTGTCACACCAACTTGCAATAGTTGGGAAGAGACAGCCATACATTTATTTCATTCTAACAGTTGGTTGTTGTGATAAATTGCTAGGCTTTGAAACGTACGAGCATTTGGCTGTTTGCAGTGATTTGCCATAGTCAAAACATATGGTTAAAAGGTAAAAAACTATACAGTAAAGGAATTTCATACATTTTCCTGGCCGCTGAAGCTGTACAATAATGACTTTTAAATTTGCGCTCGGCAGTAACGAGGAACTTCACGGACTATTTTTGCTACAGTAAGGCGGACATTTCCGAGCATATTGGAGAAAACATTCTAGACTCAGTAACAAAATTTCGTGCTCATGATTCAAATATATTTTTTCTACTCCTGTACCGTTATCTGTCATTTATATAGGCTGTAGCTCAAATACAATGACACCACTAATAAGTCATCGCAAAACTCTATGCTCTATGGCCCAAAAACGCGCTGTTTAGCATATTTTTTTGGTTCATACATTTTTCATAAAAGCACTGTTTAACTTTTTTTTAAATCGGCCGCTAATGCCGCTATATTGCAGTGGTGCCAACTTCATAAACAAATATTTTGAAATAAAAGTATTTATTTACGATTTAACATTTGTATATTATAAATTATTGACTACAATAATAATGAATCATCATCTATTGTGTGTTAAATTACATGTTTTATAAATTCTTGGTATTATTTATAAAAATAAACAGTTCGGGTCCGGATTCGGTTTGGTTCGGATGGCAAGTGCAAACAAATTAAAAAAAAAAAAAACCATAAGCAAGAGCTGTCACATTTCCGATTTCCCACCAAAATACAGTTCAAAATGAAAAGACGAAAGATGATAAACTATTAATCCTAAACTATTAAGATTTTATTCGTGTTTGTGAAGACAAAAGTGTGCGTTCCTTTTAACATGGTCGAAGAAATTAATAAATGCACTCCTGAAGAAATTGCGTGAGTAGCAAAAGTACGAAAAGAAAACTTGCCGCCTGAAAAGTTTAACTATTCTGTAGTCTGCTATTTATTTAAAATTTGTCGTCGAAAAAGCATTGTATGCAACGGTGTATAACTGGTCTAAAAACGCTCGTGGCGTCTTTAATTGCGATGCTCGCCAAGGCTCGCATCGCAACCCACGCCACTCGCCTTTTAAGACCCTTCTTATACAACAGTTGCATAAAATACTATTTTGTACTCGTCGATTAAAATCTGTGTATTAAGATTTCATAGAGAATCACTCTTTTCATAGTTGTAGTCCATGTTACTGTCGAAACAATCGAAATAACTGTTTCGATACGCTCCAGACAACCGAAAAAAATTTGAAAATAGAACTAAAATAAATTCGACCAATCACGTGGCTGCTTTACCGAGCTGTAATGAATTGGACCAATAGAATCGCTTTGATTATTGAGTTTACTCGTTGATGTCGTACGCTCGTTGATGTACGCTTTTAAGATATCAACGAGCGTACGAGCGATAGGCTGTACTTCGTTTCAACAGTATCGAGTTTGTTTAATTAGTTCAGTTGACTCGTAGAAAATTAATTTTAATGAACTCGTACAAAAAGTATTGTTCACAATAGTGTTATAATCAAGCTTTTTAATCTCGTACCTTACTTAGGCCACTCAGCAAGCTTCGTGGCCTAAACACGGTACTCGACTAAAAAGCTCTCTATTATAACACGATTGTGAAATAGTTATTTGTGTCACAAGGGAGCAAAATAGTATATTTACGGCGAGGGCGGTGTATTGAATCCTAAACGTAGCGAGGGATCCTACAATAGAATCCTGAGCGTAGCGAGGGATTCTAACGTAGGATTCTGAGCTTAGTGAGGGATTCAAGTGTTAACGCCCAAGACGAAAATAATTTTGCTCCTGATTGACACATGTAACTTTTCACACCGACTATGAGGAAAACAACAACAAAACACAACAAAACAGAAGAAAGAAAAAAACAACAAAAAAATAACATAAAAACAGGTAATAAAAAAGAAAATAACAAAAAACCCTAAAAAAATTACAAAAAAAAGAAAAAATACAAATAATACAAAAAAAACAAAAACGAAGAAAATAACAAAAAACTAACGAAAATACAAAAACGAAACAAAAAGCAAATGAAACTAAAAAACAAAAAATAAAAAAAAATGCAAAAAAAACCAACAAAAAAAACAAAAAACAAAAAAAAAACGGTAAAAAAATCAAACAAACAAGAAACAAAAACGAAACAAAAACAACAAAAAACAGAAAAAACAATTGAAACAAACGAAACAAAAAAAACTAAAAAAAAACTAAAAAAACAACAAAAACTGAATCAAAAAATAACAAGAAAAAAAAACGGCAAAAAAAATCAAACAAACAAGCAACAAAAACGATACAAAAACAACAAAAAAACGGAAAAAAAAAACAAAAAACAACAATTGAAACAACCAAAACAAAAAAAAACAAAAAAATAACAAAAGAAACGAAAAAAAAACAACAAAAAAACAAAAAAAAAGAACAAACAAAAAAACGAACAAAAATACAAAAAATCGACCAAAAAAACAAAAACACTAAAAAGAAACCACAAAAACTGAAACAAAACAAACAAGAAAAAAAAACAAAAATACAAAGAAACAAAAAACAATAAAAAAACAAAAAACAAATAAACAAAAAAAAACAAAAAAAAATATCCTCATATATATATATTTATATATATACGTACATTGCACGTAGAACCGATGGCCGTTGGGGCGGAAAGGTTCTCGAGTGGCGACCACGTACCAGAAGGCGCGGCGTGGGTAGGCCCCCCACAAGGTACACTGATGACCTGGTAAAGGTCGCGGGAGTCCGCTGGATGCGGGTGGCGTAGGACCGGTCATTTTGGCACTCTTTGGAGGAGGCCTATGTCCAGCAGTGGACGTATTTCGGCTGATATGATGATGATGATATACAGGGTGGAATTTCATAAACTGTACATAATAAAAGGAGAAAATTTTCAGCCAATTTCATCGGTGAAACGGTGTTTTTTTTTTTTTTCTAGTCATTAGTTTTTTTTTTACAGAATTTTGAAAATTTTTGTAAAAACTCGGGTAATACACCTAATTCAGACGGTATAACTTTTGATCCAATGGTCCTAAAATGAAAATAAAAAATGCAGAGTATTACCAAGAGACAGGTTAATAATTCTTAATAACAATAAAAACCAACTAGAAGAGAAAATCCGCAAAAAAAAATATTGTTTTTGAAAAATGGCTACAAAAATTACGAATTTTAAAAGAAAAACACAATTTTCTGAAAAAAACGCAGATTTAGTTACCATTTTTTTTGCTTAGTATTAAACCTCACTTAATGCCGATACTAAAACCGTTTTAAAACTGTCTCAGACTTTGAAAAATACCACGCAAATGGGTACGTAAATCAAACCATAATTTTATTAATTTTAATCCTCTTAAAATCCTTAATGACCGTTTGTTCACAGGTAGTTGAAGGGTGTTATTGGGTTTTAGGTGGAAATAACAAATTACGTACTTAGTATTAATCCTCACTTAATGCCGATTCTAAAACCGTTTTTAAACTGTCTCAGACTTTGAAAAATACCACGCTAATGGGTACGTAAATCAAACCATAATTTTATTAATTTTAATCCTCTTAAAATCCTTAATGACCACTTGTTCCCAGGTAGTTGAAGGGTTTTATCGGGTTTTAGGTAGAGAAAACAATAGGAAGAAAAGTAGTCCTAAAAATTGCGTAAATAAAATCATGTATTTTAATTAAAAGTCATAAATTCGATTGATAAACCTTTATTAAAGAAAAAACTTATTCTAGTGTTGCAAAGGGCGTTCCCTGTATGGTATTAATTGTTCAAAATGACCTCCTCTTTCTTGAA
Source organism: Epinotia brunnichana (assembly GCA_963854355.1). Lineage (NCBI taxonomy): Eukaryota > Metazoa > Arthropoda > Insecta > Lepidoptera > Tortricidae > Epinotia > Epinotia brunnichana. The sequence goes on from OY977956.1 coordinate 11,532,331, forward strand.
GGCACAATGTGGCCCGAGTTTGAATTTGTCGAATCATTCCCGGATTATTTTTTATTTCTTGTGCTGCATTTAAAATTCTGTCGTGCAATTCAGCTTCGGTATTGACGATTCTGTGATATACCCGTTGCTTCATATCACCCCAAAGAAAATAATCCAACGGCGTCATATCAGGCGATCTTGCAGGCCATCCAACGGGGCCGTCTCGGCCGATCCACCTATTGGGATATTGCTCATTTAAAAAATGTCGAACTCTTAATGCCCAATGAGCTGGGCATCCATCCATTTGGAGAAACAGGCGTTGTCTCACATCTAACATCACATCTTCCAAAAGGTCTGGGAGCTCGTCTCTCAGTAACAGTAAAAATCTGTCGGCGTTCAAAGTATTCGGTAAGAAGACTGGTCCAATCAATTGATCGTCGAGTACCGCTGCCCAAACGTTTATGGAGAATTGGTCTTGAAAATTAGATGGTCTTACTAGGTTTGGATTATCGTGAGCCCATGTGTGTAAATTTCTGAAGTTAGTTATTCCCGTATGAGTAAATCTTGCTTCGTCCATCCATAAAATTCTTCTAGTAAATTCCGGATCCCTTCTGATATTGCCAAGTATCCAAGTCGACATAACACACCTAACGCGGGCATCGCCAATTTGCAAATTTTGTACCCGTTGATAATGAAATGGATGCAGTCCTTCCTTCTTCAAAATTTTCCAGACAGAGAATTTTGAGATTCCGTGCCTCAATGCCAAGCGTCTTAGACTCGTGGTTGGGTCCGCGTACAAGTCTCTGAGAACTGCTTCTTCTATGGCAACATCAATTATGTTTCCTGGCTCTCGGCGATCTCGGCCACCGTATCCCAGGCCAATATTGCACAACCGGCGATGAACTTCTTGAAAGTGGCGAGCAGCAGGTCTTGGAACGTCATTAGGATACTGCTCCAAATAGGCGATACACGCAGCTCTTGCAGATCCATGGCACAATCCATAATAATAGTGCATGTTGGCTATTTGTAACGGCGAAAACTCTCGTAAGCGGGGCATGATGATTCAAACTGAACAAGTACTGGAGTAATCAAGTGGCGAGCAAAGACAAGCAATTGCGATTTGCGAGCGACTGAATAGTTGACCTATTGCCCAATGCCTTTATACCCCTCATGTTATCTCCACCTTCAACCCAAAAACACCTTTCAACTACCTGGGAACAAGCGGTCATTAAGGATTTTAAGAGGATTAAAATTAATAAAATTATGGTTTGATTTACGTACCCATTTGCGTGGTATTTTTCAAAGTCTGAGACAGTTTTAAAACGGTTTTAGTATCGGCATTAAGTGAGGTTTAATACTAAGCAAAAAAAATGGTAACTAAATCTGCGTTTTTTTCAGAAAATTGTGTTTTTCTTTTAAAATTCGTAATTTTTGTAGCCATTTTTCAAAAACAATATTTTTTTTTGCGGATTTTCTCTTCTAGTTGGTTTTTTATTGTTAATAAGAATTATTAACCTGTCCCTTGGTAATACTCTGCATTTTTTATTTTCATTTTAGGACCATTGGATCAAAAGTTATACCGTCTAAATTAGGTGTATTACCCGAGTTTTTACAAAAAATTTCAAAATTCTGTAAAAAAAAAACTAATGACTAGAAAAAAAAAAAAAACACCGTTTCACCGATGAAATTGGCTGAAATTTTTCTCCTTTTATTATGTACAGTTTATGAAATTCCACCCTGTATATACGTTTGTCGATTACGATGAAATTACAATCGATTACGAGGGCGACACTGAAAGTCTTTAGAACTGGCCACTTGTAATAAATATAATAAAAAAATAAGTTCAAAATTTGAAAATGGAACTCTTTCTTAATATTTTTGTGTACGAATTCCACTCGATTGTCATTTGTTTTACGATTTGGCGGCAAATTGAAAATTGTGTGTACTACGTGAGCATGAATTTAACGCGAGAAAATTTTCGAGCAATGATTTTTTACGACTTTCGATGTAATTTAAGTCAACAAGAAAGTTATGATAGACTTCGATTGGCCTTTCACGATGAAGCCCCATCTCGTGCTACTATTTACAACTGGTTTAATGAATTTAAACGTGGCCGCACTGATCTCACTGATGATCTGCGTGAGGGCCGGCCTTTTACGGCGACTACTGAAGATAACATCAGTGTTGTGCGGCGTATGATAGAGACTGACAAAAGAGTAACCTATCAGCAGATTCGTACAAGCTTAGCCATTGGTATGAGTCAAGTCCACAAAATCCTCCATGAACATTTAGCGGTGAGGAAGCTTTGTGCCCGGTGGATACCTCATAATTTGACAGAAGCCCAAAAAGTCCGTCGTGTTGATTGGTGCCGTGAAATGGGTCAAAGATTCAACGGAGGTGACTCAAATGCTGTGTTCGACGTAGTTACGGGTGACGAAAGCTGGATTTACTGTTATGATCCTGAAACTAAAAGACAGTCTGCTGAGTGGGTGTTTCCTTCCGAGGAGTTGCCTACTAAAGTGAAGAGAGGTCGAAGTGTGGGAAAAAAGATGGTGGCCTCGTTCTTCGGAAGGACTGGTCATTACGCAACAATTATTTTAGAGGATCAAAAAACAGTTACTGCGAAGTGGTACACTAACAATTGTTTACCACTTGTCTTGGAAAAAGTTCGAGAAAAACGGCCTCGCAGTAGGATCCTGCTTCACCACGACAACGCCTCATCGCACACCGCCAAGCAAACGATCGACTATTTGGCGACGGCAAACGTGGAATTACTGGGTCACCCACCTTATAGCCCCGACCTTGCACCTTGTGATTTTTATTTATTCCCAAAAATTAAAGAAAAACTTCGAGGAAAACGTTTTATGGACGCCGACGAAGCAGTGGCTGCGTTTCAAAAGGCCGTCGAAGAGACCCCTAAGGACGAGTGGGCAAAGTGCTTTTCTCAGTGGTTCTATCGAATGCAGCGATGTATTGATGTGAAGGGAGGCTATTTTGAAAAGATATAATAAAAGTAATAAGTTGCTTGATTGCTCAGTTTTTGATTTTCTAAGAACTTTCAGTTTGACCCTCGTATTTTATCAAGATTCTATTGCCGGCACATTGCGTAAATGCTACAAGCCAATGAATAAATTAAAAAAGTAGCTTGAACAGAAAAGTAGCATTTTGGTCCCTCTCGTCGGGGACCAAAACTTACTTTTCTGAATGAGAGGTGTGAAAAATACTATCTCACACCTTACATTCGGAAAAAAAGTTTTGCGCCACGACGGGAGGGATCAAAATGCTACTTTTCTGTTTACGCAATGTGCCAATTGTAATTTAATCGTAATCGATTAAAAACGAACATAAGTATATATATATATATATTTTTTTTTCCTCCTAGTCGGGTGAAAAGTTGTATGTGTCACTCAGGAGCAAAATTATTTTCGTCATGGGCGTTAACGCTTGATTCATTCGTTACGTTAAGGATTCTAACTTAGAATCCCTCACTACGATCAGGATTCTATCGTAGAATCCTTCGCTTCATTCTGGATTCAATGTACCGCCCTCGCCGTAAATACATAATTTTGCCCACTTGAGACACAAATAACTATAGAATACAAACCGGAGGAAACTGTCACGAGGAAATAAAACTCAAAGCAGCGCGTTTTTCAACCCTTAAGAGGCTGACAAGACCAAATTTGTTGAAATTGATATTATTTAAGCAGTTGTTTAAGAAAAACTATTTGTTCTAGCACATCAAAAAAAACTTATGTTAATATTCATCATATTTACAAGACCGTAGACGGACTCGAAACATAATTGGATGAAATCGGCTCCATAGAAAATAATTGCAAAGATTGCTCTTAAAATCATCTTAGACGGTTCTATGTCCTTATTTTTTTGACGTATGGGTCTGCAACTAAAAACATGAAGTCCACACATATTCATACCTAAACCGTAGACGAGCCATATTTCACAAAAAATCCACACTTTTTTTTTATTTTAATTTTTATTCATTATTTTCGTCTAAAACCTGGCCGCTCAAGTAACACTCGCTCTCGTTTACTCCGATACAAATAGACAGTGTGCGCGTTTTTGGTGTTGACAGCGCCTTAATGTATGTGTGTCTATGTATCTGTATGTCTGTGGCATCGGCAACGTAGCTTCGAAACTGATGATTTTATTTTCTATCTAGGCCTAAAGGACTCTTTCACATGTCAGAGCTTACAAATACAATTAATTAACAGTCCCTGGGCGACCGACCTCCGCTCGGATGAAAATTGAGAAAATACGGAGAAAACGAATTTTCCCGGACATGAGACCTATCTAGATCGATTTCTCGCCCCCGTAACCACCTATATTCCAAATTTCATCGTAATCGTTAGAGCCGTTTCCGAGAACGTGATTGAAATAGTATTTTTCACAATCGTGTTATAATAGAGAGCTTTTTAGTCGAGTACCGTGTTTAGGCCACGAAGCTTGCTGAGTGGCCTAAGTATGGTACGAGATTAAAAAGCTTGATTATAACACTATTGTGAACAATACTTTTTGTACGAGTTCATTAATAGTATTTTATGCAACTGTTCTATAAGAAGGGTCTTAAAACGCAAGTGGCGTGGGTTGCGATGCGAGCCTTGGCGAGCATCGCAATTAAAGACGCCACGAGTGTTTTTAGACCAGTTATACACAGTTGCATACAATACTTTTTCTACGACAAATTTAAAATAAATAGCAGACTACAGAATAGTTAAACTTTTCAGGCGGTAAGTTTTCTATTCGTACTTTTGCTACCTACTCGCGCAATTACTTCAGTAGGTGGAGTTATTAATTTCTTCGACCATTTTAAAAGGAACGTACACTTTTGTCTTCACAAACACGAATAAAATCTTAATAGTTTAGGACTAATAGTTTATCATCTTTCGTCCTTTCATTTTGAACTGTATTTTGGTGGGAAATCGGAAATGTGACAGCTCTTACTTATGGTTTGTTTTGTTTTTAATTTGTTTGCACTTGCCATCCGAACCAAACAGAATCCGGACCCGGACCGAATTCGAACTGTTTATTTTCATAAATAATACCAATAATTTATAAAACATGTAATTTAACACACAATAGATGATGATTTATTATTATTGTAGTAAATAATTTATAATATACAAATGTTTAATCGTAAATAAATACTTTTTTGTACTCGACGATTAAAATATGTGTATTAAGATTTCATAGAGAATACTGCAACGTCACTCTTTTCATAGTTGTAGTCCATGTTACTGTCGAAACAATCGAAATAACTACTTTTCGATACGCTCCAGACAACTAAAATAAATTCGACCAATCACGTGGCTGCTTTACTGAACTGTAATGAATTGGACCAATAGAATCGCTTTGATGTCGTACGCTCGTTGATGTCTTTTAAGATATCAACAAGCGTACGAGCGATGAGCTGCACTTCGTTTCAACAGTATCGAGTTTGTTTAATTAGTTCAGTTGACTCGTAGAAAATTAATTTTAATGAACTCGTACAAAAAGTATTGTTCACAATAGTGTTATAATCAAGCTTTTTAATCTCGTACCTTACTTAGGCCACTCAGCAAGCTTCGTGGCCTAAACACGGTACTCGACTAAAAAGCTCTCTATTATAACACGATTGTGAAAAATACTATTATTTCGAAATATTTGTTTATGAAGTTGGCACCACTGCAATATAGCGGCTGATTTAAAAAAAGTTAAACAGTGCTTTTATGAAAAATGTATGAACCAAAAAAGTACGCTAAACAGTTCGTTTTTGGGCCATAGAGCATAGAGTTTTTCGACGACTTATTAGTGGTGTCATTGTATTTGAGCTACAGCCTATATAAATGACAGATAACGGTTCAGGAGTAGAAAAAAATAATTTTCTACGAGTCAACTGAAGCAATCTCAACTGCAGCCTATCGCTCGTACGCTCGTTGATATCTTAAAAGACGTCAACGAGCGTACGACATCAACGAGTAAACTCAATAATCAAAGCGATTCTATTGGTCCAATTCATTACAGTTCGGTAAAGCAGCCACGTGATTGGTCGAATTTATTTTAGTTCTATTTTCAAATTTTTTTCGGTTGTCTGGAGCGTATCGAAACAGTTATTTCGATTGTTTCGACAGTAACATGGACTACAACTATGAAAAGAGTGACGTTGCAGTATTCTCTATGAAATCTTAATATACATCTATATACAAATATTGCTCGTTTAATAGTATAGGATTAAATGACTTTAATATATACAACAATGAATTTGAGTGCAGTATTTTTGAAATCGAAAGTTTGTCTAGTGTCGATATGGCTTTTAGCTCCGTTTTTTGTGTCAGGAGTGTTTTAAACTTTTCATTTATGTAGTTATTTAAACCTCAAGTGTATTTGTATCTTTGAAGACTGTAGGTACCTACATAGGTTTACCAGTGGGTTAGTGACATATTAAGCAGCCCTGAAAATACCTTTCGAATAACATTTGTGACATTTAACTAAAAAGTAACAGTTCTGGGGAATACAACTCTTATTTCACTGCCTTACGGTCTATGTCTGAATCGTTTACGCACACATTCCAGGCATCGCTTGCTTCTCAATTTACCTAATAAGGTCCATAGGTTACGATCAATGTGTCTAGGCTGCTACGCATCGAAGTAATCTGTCCTTACTATAGCTACTAACATTATTAACGGTTTGTATGTTAGTTTCGCCTTCACGACTCTACAAAACTGCCTGATTATTTTGTGTCAGTTGAGTTTTAGATCCAGATAAGTTATCGTCAAAAAAGTTTTTGGTAGGTCCCTTACTTAAATAGTTACTACGCTGGTTCGATGACCCAAAGAGGATCTTGGCCTCTGAAAGAAGAGAACGCCAGTATGCCCTATTCTGATTCGTAGGTTCTTATTGCCGAATGTACTTTTTTCAATCATTAACTAGGTACCTAATACTAGGGAGGGTACCAATGATGCCCAAATACGACGGTTTTATCTTGTGTACTTTAAGAGTTACTAGCGACCCGCCCCGATTTCGCACGGGTTTATATGTATAATATACATGCATGTATTGTATTGTATTATACATAGAAACCTTCCTCTTGAATCACTCTATTTATTAAACAAGTGCGAGTCGGACTCGCAGATGAAGGGTTCCGTAAAATAAATTGCGGTTTACGATTTATGTATTAAAAAAAACTACTTACTAGATCTCGTTCAAACCAATTTTCGGTGGAAGTTTGCATGGTAAAGTACATCATATATTTTTTTTAGTTTTATCATGCTCTTATTTTAGAATTTACAGGGGGGGGGGGGGGCACACATTTTACCACTTTGGAAGTGTCTCTCGCGCAAACTGTTCAGTTTAGAAAAAAAATATATTAGAGACCTCAATATCATTTTTGAAGACTTATCCATAGATACCCCACACGTATGGGTTTGATGGAATACATTTTTTTGAGTTTCAGTTCTGAGTACCCATACTCCCAAAACTTACCTACTGTTTTTTTTTCGATTTTTGTGTGAAAATCTTAATGCGGTTCACAAAATACATCTATTTACCAAGTTTCAACAGTATAGCTCTTATAGTTTCGGAAAAAAGTGGCTGTGACATACGGACGGACAGACAGACAGACATGACGAATCTGTAAGGATTCCGTTTTTTGCCATTTGGCTACGGAACCCTAAAAAAACCGCATCAAAATCCGTTGCGTAGTTTTAAATATCTAAGCATAATACATAGGGACAGACAGACAGCAGGAAGTGACTTTGTTTTATAATATGTAGTGATGACCTCCTTCTGTCTCCATCATCAGATCAGCTCCGTGTTGCCATAATATTGCATTGTCACCAAACTTACATAAATATGCCAAATTTCAGTTCAGTGGCTAAAAATGTGTCGCAAACTTGCAAATTTTGTAGACAGCTTAGGTACAGCTACATACATATGTACGTACTTAATATCTAGTTACATACATACCAGCAGTGCAAGCTAAATAACAGCTTGTAAAAACGACATTTTATTTGGCATCCGGGGAACAGCGCGGCGGAAACCTTCAATACTATTTTGAAAATACCATCATAACGAATCCTAATTTCGATGATCGATCATTGCCCTAATATTATTTAGGTTTAATCAGAAGAATCCAAATGGTTAGTCTTCAGAGAAAAAAGCTTTCACGATAAAACGCATTATCTATAAACTGGTATGGTATGCACTCGTTCCGGTACTGGTATCTGTATATTTTGAGGTATCCCACAAAAATCTAACTTTAATGTAACCAACAAAGTTGCAGGCAGAGGCTAGAGTGTATCTATGTGGATATAAATCAGCGAATAGTTGAAACGGTCGGCGTCGTGAGGAACGTAAATAATTAGCGATAGGACTAATTAAACGTCCCTAAAGGCCCGGTGGAACGGGTTAACGGGCCATTAAGGCAAAGCAAAAGTTAAGATAATTTTTCGGATTATTATTGATGCTAAAAAAACTAACGCATAACGATCCATGTGACTTGTGTTAATCTGATTTACTTGGTTAGGTTATACGTTCCAGAATCAGCCTGGCACGGAACGGTGTACTAAGAATCATTCGTAAATTAAATGATATTCACAGTCGCCTAATGCCTTATTTGTACCGATGATTAGGTACATGTGTAAGTACTTCGATGATTTTTTATTTATCTAGACACACGGCAGTGTAAAAGTCAATTTAGGAAAGCATAAAGGCAACACTGGCGGGGGTAATATTATGGCAAAATCTGGCTTCTTTTGGTTGCGACCCGCGTGAAACTTACCTAAGCTCCTCACAATTTTGCATGCTAATAAACCTAATCACAAATTTCCCAACACCCATAATAAAATATGGCTAATTTTATAGCTTATTTTTTTACGTTAATGTTTTAGGTGGGTTACCAATGGTTAACCGATAATGCTAACTGTACGTCATACCGGCGGTTAACGGAGAGCCGGCGGGTGTCGCCGGGCGCGCCGAATGCGGCGGTAATGTCCGCGCCGCTTTGCGCTGCGCGAATTTGCCGGCCCCTGCGCCGGTCTGTGCTTTATCCGCAAGTTAAATTTAATTAAATGTAGCATAAGGACCGTATCGGAAAAAAGTAGACAACTTCAAAAGGGTATTATTTTTATTCTGTGTTAAAAATGATAATGAAACAAAAAGAAACTGAAAAATAAGGTTTTGTTTTAAAAACTATTTTGAATGAATTCGTCGTATTATATATATTTTGCCTGCAACCTAACTTTCTTTTTGATGTATCTCATTCAATTCTGGACGATCACTTTTTTGACACATTTGATGATGCCCTGTTCCACTTTTTTTTAAAGTTTTCAACTAAAGTGGCAGTTTTGACGTTTTTTTAGAGGTGTCGTTTCATGATAGACCAATATCGCTCAATTGGGTGAACTTCTGGGCAATTGGGAGGATTCATCTCCTTATCCACTACTTCTACCTTATCGGCTTTATACCATTCCTTCGTTGTTTTAGAGTAATGACAAGAAGCCAAGTCTGGCCAAAATAAAGTGCTAGTCCTGGGCTTCTTTATTAGTGGTAGTAATCTTTTCTGTAAGCACTCGTCACTGTATATAGTAGCGTTCAAAGTCCCTGTAGTGAAGAAGGATTGCGATCGCATACCGCATTGAAAAATCGCTTGCCACACTACCTAATACTTTTTTGCCGAATTTCTCGAGTTTGATAGCCTTGTTTTCGAGTAACCTTCTATTAGCCGACACCGTAATAAATTGAGGTCCTGGTAAGGCTTTAAAATCCAATTTGCAATAGGTCCCGTTATCCATTATAATGCACTGATTTTTCTTGGTCAATATACGGTCGTATAATTTCCTTGCCAGTTTTCTGACAGCTGTTGTTTTAATTTCATCTCGTTTTGGTTGTTTTAGTTTTTTATAGGTTTTTAGGTTGCATCTTAGTTTGATTCTTTGTATCATAGCCGAAGAAGTTTTGGCTCTTTTTGCCGCATCTCGAATTGAAAGGGACGGATTTTGTTTAAATATTCTTACGACTTTCTTTTCTCATGCCAAGTCGGTTGTCCCCGGTTTTCTTCCAGATTTAAGCAAATCTTGGAGAGTACAGAAGTCACCAAATTTATTTATTATCTTGTGCACGCCCGCGGAACTCAACTCGTACTTTTTAACCAGTATTATAATCGTCATACCTTTTATTTTGCACCAATCGTCCAAATCCGTCGAGGCAAATTAATCAATGTGTTGGGCATTATATAATTGTAGCAAATATCTTCAAATAGCATTTAAATAAGAAACCGTTACATTTTATGTAGTTTTCGCGTAATGAAGTAGGAATTTCCAAGCCCATTTTGGTACTTTTCTGAAGCTGCTTCACCTTAAAAGAAAAGGATATAGTTCGTTATTTAAAAAAATATATATGCCGATTTTATGTACGTACCAGTTTTTAGAGATGCCTAAAGTTGTCTACTTTCTTTCCGATACGGTCCTTAGGTAATTAAACAAAAACCGGCAAACTGTGAGTCTAACTCGCGCACAGCAGGTTCCATACAACATTTTTTTTGTCCCGACTTTCCCAGTCCATTAATTCTGGAAAAATCTTAAGGCGAGGCAGGTTCATGGTCTTCTCTCCCTCTCACTGAGCATAAGCGTGAGCGAGATGGAAGTGCATGTTCGAAAGTGTGTAACATCACTTTTTAGTACATATTAATTGATTTTTGGAATACTGGCATTACTTACACTAAAATAATAAAAAATCTATCCTATTTTATAAAAAAAAATAGATTGTCGTAGAAAATTACGAGATCTCGAACATTTAAGTTTATTTTTATGGTGACATTTAGGATGTTTTTACAGAGTTACCAAGCCATGTTTTAATATTAAGTATGTTCGGTTATAAACACTTCTTTGTTTCTTTTTCAGTCTACAGTAATTTTTCTGTAGTAGAATTCTTCATTATTTCTCCACACTGGAAGCTAAAAAATCAATCTTTTCGTCAGATCGAAGAAGTCGTTATTATCTAAGCACAGCAGCGCCATGTCGATCGATGTATTTTGTACTAAATTGCGCGACCACCCAGTAACTGTAGGTTTTTTAGCGATAAATTCTTTATCACGTGAACCAGTTACAATATGTTTTATTTTATTTGAAAGAATAATCAAGTAGGTATTAAATAATTTACTTTCAAAACAAAGTTTTAACCGACTTCAATTCAGTACTCCGCCAAGCCACATTAACATTTCCACATGTTTTTTCCAATTTACCACATGAACTGATTTTCGAGAACAAAAGCGTTGATTTTTAACCGACTTCAAAAAAAGGAGGAGGTTCTCAATTCGGATGTATTTTTTTTTTTATTTTTTATTTTTTTATTATTTTTAATGTTTGTTACCTCAGAACTCCGTCATTTATGAACCGATTCGTACAATTATTTTTTTAACTGAAAGTATATGCTTCCAGATTGGTCCCATTGTTTCCATAACCCCAGTTGGATGATGGGAACCATGAGGAATTGAGGGAACTCCTCAAATATATTAGGCACGCGTGTAGTAATTTCGGTATTTTCTATTATAACTCGTGTATTTACACCCGAAAATCATAAATTTGGTGAAGTGGAAGTGATGATGAAGACCACAGATGGCTTGTGGAACTTCTCAATGATGTACTTCAAACTATATAAGTACGTCACAAATTCTGATATTATTCCGTTGAAATAGCAAACAATGAAGTGCCAAAGGTAATTCTGAGATCTGAATTACCTTTCTCACCACTCAAAAACGACAAATAAAATCAAAAGATAACATTTTAGCCGGTAAAAAAATGCTTTACGTTCAGTTTAAACATCGACGAGCACGAGGGGTGTTGATGATGATGAATTGATGATGATGGATGTTATAAGTTTAACATGTCCTGTCCTAACGCCCTTGGACAAGTTACGCAATTATCGTGATTGTCATAGGTCTGGCAGCTACGAATTCATTTGAATACTCAAATTTAAAACACACCCTGACATAACAAACATAGGTAGCTAAGAAACATCTCGACAGACAAGATATGGGATTTAAAATAAAATAAATAAATAAATAAATAAATAAATATTACGGGACAATCTTATACAAATCAACTTAGGCCCACGGTAAGCTCAATAAGGCTTGTGTTGTGGGTACTAGGCGATGATATATATAATAGATACATACATATAGATACTTATATACATATATAACATCCATAACTCAGGAACAAATATTCGTGATAAACACACAAATAAATGCCCTGACCGGGATTCGAACCCGGGTACTCCAGCTTCGTAGGCAGAGTCACTACCCACTGGGCTACGGAGGCCGATAAAATAACCGCACTCAAATCGGTTCATCCGTTTCGGAGCTGCAATGCTATTGACAGGCACACAGATGTTAAACTTAACCCTCATTTGTATCGAGGGTTAAAAAACAGATTAAATTCTCGATTCAAATTGCTCACGATCCGGCGCAGGGCTCGCCTCAATACAGTAAGTTAAACAAATGTAACATTCGACTGCAAAACGTAGATTCCTCGAAAACAAAACCCAACGGACTCAAACCCATCCACAAAACCCACTCAAAAAGCTCCTTTAAAACATCAGCATAAGCTCCAAAATTAATCACCAGCCGATTCGTATCACAACACTAATACGGCTCATTTAATTTTGTGTTATCTTTTATAGCACTAAAGTAGTTTAAGTAAAGTAAAGTAGTAGTAAAAAAGTTTTTCGTTTGAGACCCAGAAATGAACTTAAAGGATAAGATTAGATAAAACTTTGCCGACCCTATAAGGGACCTGGCGAATGGTCAGTTGGCTATGTTGGCTATTCTGACTACAGTAACGCGCCGCGTTCCATATGTGAAAAATAATGAGATGCGTGGAACACAAAGCTAGATGCTGCTGGTGGACGAAACTGGAACTAGGAAGGTTTGGTATTGAATTGTACTGTCCAGGACGACCACAGCGCCACTGTGTTGCTTTGTTTGAAATGAAATTCCTTGAATGCATTTTAAAAGCAATTTGGAACACTGTCAATCATTACTTATTCTCAAAGGTTTTCTTACATACATACATACATAGAGACATATAATCACGCCTGTTTCCCAGAGGGGTAGGCAGAGATCACGGATCTCCATTTGCTACGATCCTGACAAACCACTTTCGAAAGTGAGTTTTCTTACACATTGAATTTTATCATTACCTACTATTAGTCTAACATTATTTATTCTTTTTACTCTTGTCTTTGCTAAAACTGAGCCATACCTACCTTAAATTAACGTAGTAATGGCCCTGTAACATGGATGGCCTTATCACGCGATAAGTGACAAGATAGAGCATCCGTCACTGGCTGACACCGTTCGATAGAACGAGACGACGCGCTTATCATGTCCATCCATGCTACGGGGCCTGTTCATTTTGACATCATACACCATAACTATAATCGCTCTAACGCCAAATCTTGACGACTTTACACATTGCTGAGTAAGCAAGAAAGTTTGAACGCCAAGAACGCCTAAAGGCGTCGTGTATTGTCGTGCCCGCAGCGGCAAAAACGCATTTAAGTGTTGTGTGTGTGTGTGTGTGTGTGGAAAAAAGGTTAATACGTGAAGAATTGCGTTCAAAAAGTTAAATAAGCATAAAAAGTTTAAATAACTATACCCCGACTACGGAAAAGTAACTATGATTAATATTTTTATATATGTGAATTGATATCCAACACGCTATGATAGGAAAACTTTTTTTTCAAAGTCAGTTAAAAAAAAAAAAAAAAAATTTTAACTGTTTATTTTCAGATCTGTGATTAAATTACATACATAAGTTACATTTAGTACAATCTTTAATATTTAAGATTATTTACTAAACGTTTTTATCTTAATAACTAATTATATTTATCTATGTTACTACTGGGGGCCATAATGAACATTTTCTTAATTAGGTATATTTTTAGTTTGTGTAGGTTTACTTTCTATATTTTATACAATAATTTTGGGAAAGCTGTTTAAGTTACTTATTTGTATGTGACAGCCGCCATATTTTTATTTGTCATACAAAAGGTACCTAGCGTATGTCGCGCGGAGCATAATTTTGATTCGATTGACATTTATCAAAATCGGTTCAGTATAAACGCTACAGTATAAACATATCCATTCCATTCGGCTCTGCCGTAGTCGGGCAAAAAAACATGATTTTAGTTTTCTGTGGTAAAGTTAACAATGCGACAGGCGGTCTAAACCTTTAAAAGAGTATACCTACCTTAGACGTAACAAATATAACACTATACCTGAGTACGATACATTACCGCACGAACTTTTACAGTTTAATTATTATAATTCATATTTAAAGACCGGACCCCTTAATTAAGATCGAAGACCAAATTTATTTACAAACTGGTCCCGGGTCCCGGCCCGTAAAACCTCAATTAGTGTTGCCCGCTCTGATTTAATTCCCTGATTAGAACGCAGTATTTATTTTTCGGGCAACACTAGCAAATTACGAATAAAATTTTCGCCATAGGAAGAGTTATTACTTATTGCCTTTTGTGAAAAGTGATGGTTTAGCCTCAACTTCCCCACGTCCTAAGTATTTGTGGAACCAACGAAGCATTTGAGATATTTTTGACCTGTCTTCTCGAATATCATAGCGATGACTGTCAACTTCGAAGTGAGTTTAGAACTCTTATTACAAGCTTTTATTTAGCTCACCCCGTTTGTTTTATTTTTCTTTATTCTTTCTTGGGTCAAATTCAGTAATTTGACCCACTTTCCGGTTTCCGATTGAGCTGAAATTTTGCATGCATATGTATATCGCATGACAATGCAATATTATGATGACATGGAGCTGATCTGATGCTGGAGCTGGAAGGTGTAGGAACTCCGCAATAAAACGACACAACCCCATCGAGTTTGGGCTCTTTAGAATTGTCTCATGCAATGAGTAGTTGATGATGGTATGCAGAAAAGTACAGTCGGTATTAAAGCTTGTACCAAAAATAAAATGTTTGACAGAAACTTGTTTTATTGAAACATACCTACAATTTGCTTCAAATTTAAAAAACCCTCAGGATCTTAGAGCAATTTTTTGAGTTACAAAATGAAATGTGCTCAAAGAGTTAAAATACAAACAAATCTCGAACCGTCGTATCCGACTACAGCTATAACATAACAATAGGCTGTAGTGGTAGTTGTTCTGCGTTTGTTGTTTACAAGCCGTATAAATCATACAAACAAGGGAAAACAAAAGTGGTCACAGCTGTTCCGAAATAACTACAACTTAGATAATAATAATAATTTTCTGTAATTTTTTTTTTGGTACAAGCTTTTATTGGCCACTGTACTTTTCTGCATACCATCATCAACTACTCATTGAGACGATTCTAACGAGCCCAAACTCGATGGGGTTGTGTCTTTTATTGCGGAGTTCCTATGGCCACCTTCCAGTTCCAGCATCAAATCAGCTCCATGTCATCATAATATTGCATTGTCATGCGATATACATATGCATGCAAAATTTCAGTTCAATCGGATAACGGGAAGTGACTGAAAAATGGATTGCAAATTTTTACGGACAACTTACTTACATACATACATACGAACAGTGCAAGTTAATATAAAGCTTGCAAAAACCCCTGACATTTTCATTTCAAAGTTCAATATCTCAAAAACGGCAAAACCGATTTTGATGAAACGTAGCTAAAACCATCTCGATCACATCAGCTTACCGATAAAAAAAACCGGCCAAGTGCGAGTCGGACTCGCGCACGAAGGGTTCCGTACCATTATGTATACAAACTGCAAAAAATCACGTTTGTTGTATGGGAGCCCCCTTAAATATTTATTTTATTCTGTTATTTTTTAGTATTTGTTGTTATAGCGGCAAGAAATACATAATCTGTGAAAATTTCAACTGTCTAACTATCACGGTTCATGAGATACAGCCTGGTGACAGACGGACAGACAGACATACAGACAGACGGACAGCGGAGTCTTAGTAATAGGGTCCAGTTTTACTCTTTGGGTACGGAACCCTAAAAACCGCATCCAAATCGGTCCATTCGTTTAGGAGCTACGATTTATTTATTTATTCGTATGGCATCGGTACAGTTCTTTACAAACTTATATTAAGACCATCGGAGGAGCTACGATGCCACAGACTGACACACAGACACACAGACACGTCAAACTTATAACACCCCTCTTTTTGCGACGGGGGTTAAAAAGACACCAGAGCTTTATTTCTTGTTATATTATAAAGTATCGGCATAAACCATCTCAACGCAATATTGGCCTAGGTATATCAAATACTTACAATAGGTAGGTACTAGAAATCAAGCGCTCTTTCGCAAAGTGGTCGATTTTATGGATTGTTAGTTACGATCATAGACGCTGCTCTAGCACTTTTTCTCCTCTTAGCTCTTTTATTTGTATTCCGGGAACAGTCTATCGGACACTATGTCGCTGAGTTAATGAGATTTAACCACGTTTGTGGACTAGCCTTGAGAGCGCTTTCCTTACGGATTTTATTATTATTAAATAAATCTATGGTTAACTTGAAACTTTTAACGGCTATTAACGTCGATGTTTCGCTACTTAAAATTGGAATAAAGCGAAGCCGCCTCCAGCCGCCGCTGAACAGAAATAATTGCGCCGGGAGGTCTTAAATCGGCGCGCGCGTCATTTGTTTATTAAGGAGCGGTGCCTTTTAGCGTAAATACGGCGCTGCCAACCGCAGAAGCCGCTAGGAATTAAAGGCACTGTTCCACGGGAAGGCTTATGGTCCAGCGAAGGCTTGATATCTAAACATCGCTATGTTGTTATTTTTCCAGTTTCCAGAGTTTTTCTTTAGTACATTATCCGCTTTTCTAAACGAAATGCATAGATCCGCAGCCTAATTTACAATCGATTCGAATGACGTCGGTGCGCTTCCAACACACGACGAGCTCAGCGACGAGAGATTCCAATATGATATCACATGATATCATATTGGAATGCAAAACGTAAACTTCTAATCAATCCTCTGTGCAAGTTCTACAGGCAACAAAAAAATGGAGTAGTAGGTAGGTTAGTAGGTAGTAGGTACATAGGCGACGAAAAACTGAACTAAACTTACGTTAGGTACACAGGAATTCAAATATTGTTTCACATCATACTTTACAGATAAGTGAAAGCTTAGTTACTTAACTAGATAGTAATAAGTTGCTTGTAGATATACCTTAACAACCAACTCTTAGTTTTCTATTTTACAACATTGTTTACGATATGAGCCATCAAAATATAACATCAAAAACCAAAAAAGCCACACGAAGCTACCAAAAATGAAATATCACTTGCACCATAACTACTCCATCACTCGACCCATCAAAACGAACTGATTTGTCAAACGAAGATGACAGCCTCGTGATAACCCGCACAGGAAATTGAAATCGGTATCACTGGCCGAAAATCGAGCAGCCATGTTGAATGCTAATCGGCGCGAGCCACGATTTGAATATGGAACTCTTTATTCGTAAATGGCTTTTTACTTTTTTTTCTATTTGTAGTGGCCAGTTGATGGATAGGCGTTTGGGAGGAAATGAGTGTCGTTTTAAAAATGCCCCCGGACTTGGATAAAATCTGGAAACAGAATGAGTAAACGAAATTGAGTTAAGTATTAAAGATTTGATCCGAATTTCTTGTACAATAACTACAATAAGAGTAAGTACCTATACCTACTGACAAAAAGTGATATCAAATATGATTGTGTGCCATGCAAAATTCATGTTACCTACCTACTCTTTTTTGTGGCAAATAAATTCCTATGGGTATTTGTATTTTCTACCTGCCCAGCTAGCACGATACGTTTTATCGTCGTTTTGCATGACGTCTCAGTACATTTTCGCCGTAATTATTACATGCATGGATTAGTGTACAACTCCGCAAAGAGTGAAGTAATGGTTTTCAAGGCGGGCAAAATCAAGCCTTATTTTGTGCCCCCCGTCACTCTTGGTGGAGTTGTACTTAAAGTTGTACAAAGTTTTAAGTATCTTGGTCACATTATTGCTGAAGACCTGAGTGATGACCAGGATATAGAAAGGGAGCGTAGGGCGTTATCAGTCAGAGTGCTTGCCCGCAGGTTCGCTAGGTGTTCCGCAGAGGTAAAGATTGCACTTTTTAAAGCCTTCTGCCAATCTTTCTATGCTAGCGGACTGTGGGTTAAGTACACAAAGCGAGCTTATAGCGCCCTACGCGTTACGTATAATAATATTTTCAGAATGCTGTTAGGAATGCCCAAATGGTGTAGTGCCTCGGGGATGTTCGCAGAGGCACGCACTAATGACTTCCATGCGATTATGCGAAATAAAATTTCATCCCTGATGGCTCGAGTGAGGAAAAGTACCAACAGCATCCTGAAAATGATGGCTGGTAGGTTTGACTGTCCAATACTTCTGACAAATCTACCTTGCAATATAGTAAGTAAGTGTATGTTCTGTGTTCTGTGTATGTCAGTTTATGTTGTATGTTAAATTGTATGTAAGCTTTGTATTGTGTAATCTAACCTTATAATTAAAATGTAACTAACACCTCTTATATGGGTCGGTGAAGACCTGAAATAAAATATATTCATTCATTCATTACGATAAAACCTATCGTGTTACCTCTGGTCTTTACCCCATTAATTTCCAACTAGTTATCAATAAATATCTGTGATTTTAGATAAACGACCATCACGCATGCAGGTATTTTAGGTACTACAGAAAACGAGCGAACCGTTTAAACATTTTAATGATCTTCAAACTAAATGCCAACTTCAATACCAGCCTTTTTAGTCACGATATTAATATTTAGTAGTGTAATAAATAGGAATCTGTTTTAATATGCGCAATGGTTTCTATTACGAATCTATATTGCAGACAGTGAATTAATTTGGTTCGACGGTTCGCATGGTAATGTGATATCAATATGTTATGGTCTTGGCTCGCTTACTAACGTTCGTTAAAGGACTATATTCCACATCTAGCGGTTGCATCCGACCCACCAAATCGTAGATGGGATGAGACTGAGAGATAGAAAAACTTTTCTGGTTGCTATCGTTTACACTAGGGAATGAAGTCTCTATCTTCCCTATTTTACGAGACAGTTTTCGTACGGGATCCTGCGAGATTGCGAGATTGAACATTCCATATAAAACTCACTGACAATTTAAAACGTAAGTACTATTATTTTATAAAAAAATATTAATTTTAATTATATTACAACCTGATAGGTACTTAGTAAAAAATAAATAATATTCAAAAAATTGTCTGTTTTGTATTTTGAAATAAATCGGATACTCGTATTATCAACCACTACATGAAGTTTTTTTTTCACATGTTGTAATCATTAAATAGCATTCATAGCATTTACATACGTTTTCAGTGAAAAACGCCCAATCTCTAACTGGACTTTGAGACTGGCTTTGTGGTCTCGCGAGATCTCGGCTAGGTCTGCAATATCTCGCGAGATTATATTCCCTAATAGTTTACACATTAGTGTGCGCTATTTGCCTCGTCGTCGTTCGACGCGGCATTCGTGTATCACGTTTACTCATTGAACATCTTTAAATTACGGTTTTTGACTTCAAACTAAGCTTTTCTCATTCGATTTAGGCGAGATATTTCACTCCACTTTTATATCTAGGGTTGCTAGCCATTAATTGGACGAGCCGGTGAACGAACGAAGTTCTCCGTTTCAACTTGGGCCAAAATGATTTCGTATGTCCGGCTGTCCAGCTATTCTCCTCTACAAGTCGTCTTGCTCAACCGGTTCTAGTGAAATTTTGTGAGCAGGTTCAGTAATTTGATTCAGATTTACGAAATTAAAAAAATATATATTTTGAATAAAAGACAGTTTCGCGAGTTCTACAGCTCACAGCTTTAATATTCTTTCCCTTTGATTCGCGTCGAAAAACCGCTCAAGACGCGAGCACGTGACTAGCGAGGCGAAAGGAGACGAGCCAAGACAAATACGTAGCGATCGTTTATTACACGCATGCTCCATATTCACGTCGCCGCTCGCGCGAATGTGTAAGCGCAGCTTAATATGTCAAAGCGACAACCCATTGATATCGTATTGACATGCAAAGTGTATATCCAAATTCTGCAAGTTGCACTTACATCAACAATCACAACAAGCAAGCACAACACATTGACATCGTATTGATATGAGAAGTGCAGTAACCAAAAGAACCAATTTCTGCAGGTTGCACTTACAATCAAGAATCACATGGGATGCGCATGCGCCTACACTTCGCCCACGCTGCGGCGCCCATGATTTCGGAATTCTATTTTTATCAGATGGAAAGTAGGAGTTGAATGAGATGAAATAGGTAGTATTGGAAGAGGCAGGCATCTTAGATGTCTATGTATATGAAGTATGCTAGACAATATTATATACGTATAGAGTTAGTTATACTGGACGTTTTCTGCAAGTCGACATCGATTGTGCCTATTTAGCGTGAAACGGCGGTGTGGCGCAACTCTAACCACCCTAGCTCGTCCAGAAAGTTGGTGAGTGTCTGGAGAACCTAGGTGCTTTATTCTGTATACTTCTACCTGCTTGCAGTCCAGTAAGTAGTATATGATTAGTCGTTTCTTCTGCCTCCATGCAAGCTCTGCACATGGGGCTGTCTACGTATAGAGTTATATACTCCAGGCAAAATACGGTTTTGAAAAATATTAATTTATTATAGCGTTTTTTTTCTTTATATCATTTTAAAACATTGATCTAAGATGCTTTATTCAAGAATCCAACAAACTTTCCATTCGGAAGTATTTATATAGATTTAAAAAAAGAATGAATTGTTTTTTTTTAATTATTTATCTTGAATATTATAGAGCAAATGTAAATGAACCAAAATAAAGATAAAACCATTTATTAATATTTTTTCTGACTTTTCAGAAGCTAGTTAAGTTATCATTTTTTTGATGTCTGAAATTTTGTTGGATTTTGTCACTAAGTAACTATTTAATTGATAATATATCCATTACATAAAAACAATCTGCTATTATAAATTGATATTATAAAATTTGACATATTTTCCATACAAGCTGTCAGTTCATTGCCTGGACTAATAGCGAACATACGTTGACCTGTCTGGTTGTAATAGGTTACGCATAGAGCACGGTGAGGGATCAAAGTTGTACTTTTCTTCGCTGTTTTTGCTATTCAGAAAAGAGTCATTCTTGCCCTCAAATGTGGGATATCAATTTTCCGCGTAGAAGGTGTGAAAAGCAGTAGGTATAGATAAAATAACGAGAGCATGGAATTGCATATGTAGTAATACTAGTAATATTGTATGTTTACAGGCATTCTATATTTGAATTTTCTATTTTCTCACACTACCACTACAAATGCAATTCAGTGTCAACGGTAACAACATTATTTCCATCTTGGGTTCCCTCGTTAAGCCTCTGCTAGACGGTCGCCAACACGCCACTCCGACCGAGTGACCTTGGTCGGCACCGACCGCTGTAGTATGAAATTTTGCTCCAAACAACTGTCTACACGGTCGGTGCGGACCAAGGTCGCTCGGTCGGAGGGGCGTGTTGGCGACCGTCTAGCAGGGGCTTTACGCTCAGAATTCTATTGTAGAATCTTTAGCTTCATTCTGGATTCAATTTATACCGCCCTAGCCGTAAATATATAATTTTGCGCCCTTGAGACACAATCTACTACACGGAGAAAAAAATCTAGTTTCCTTTAACAGATTATTGTAAATTCGACTTGATTTTATTGTAGTATATGTGACAACTATACTTTTTTTACACATTAATAGAAAATTCTACTTCTTTACAACATCATTTCTAGTTCCTATTACCCACTTACCTAGTATCGTAGAAAACAAATTTTGTGTAGTGTACAAAACCAATATGTAGCCATCATTATAGGACAGGGTAGAGTTTATCAGATATTTCAGTAGTGTTCAATATCATTACTGTGGACTTGAAACGCCCAATAGTCACTGTTTACTATGTGTACTATTAAGAACACCAGATTTTTTATTAGTCTTAAATATCAGTTTAGCGGACTGCAATAAGCAACAATTGCTGTTTATTATATGCAGTATTAGAGGATACCAGAATTTTCTTTGTGTTAAAAATAATTGTTGTGACATGTTATAAAGAGTATGTTCTGTTTACTATACATACTGTAGAGATTATTGGGTTTTATTTTTGTGTTAAATATCATTATTGCGTTCTGAAACGATCAATAATTTCTGTTTACTATATGCAGTATAGAGGATACCATAAATTTTTATGGTGTTAAATGTTATTATTGCGGACTAAAATAATTACTGTGGCATGAAATAAATACTATGTTCTGTTAACTATATATATTGTAGACTGGAACTATAATATACTGTCGAGATAAACAGAATAAGGTTAAACATCTTAGGTGAGTCTTCGCCGCAACGAAAGCATGTTAGAAACAGTGGAAATTAAAAATGGGGTCGCTTAAGTTGTAATACAAATCGAAGCTCAATTTTCGTTTCGTTTTAACATGCTTTTGTTGCGGCGAAGACTTACCTGACGTGTTTAACATTATTCAGTTTAACTCGGCAGTATATTGGTTTAGTCCGTCCGCACGCAATAATGATGTTTGTGGTATACAAATAATGTATAGGTGTGGTGGCCTGAAACATAGACAGAAACATCTGAATCCTAATGGATAAAAACATTTTTTTATTAAATTCATTTTATTTATAAACTGGCACCTTTAATGTTACATTACATTGTACATCTAAAATAACAATCACATTTTAGTATAGCGCGTACCTTATACAGTACCTTTACACGGTACAGTTTTTTGTAATAAAAAAAATGCAGATGGCAAAATGTTCGACTTGAGAAAATTGAAATCCATGTCCACGCATCGACCATAATCACACTGCAATTTTTCTTGAGAAACCCCATACCTACATGGAATGCGGTTTTCGCGCAAATGCTTTATTTCTGCTTGTCGTGTTTGAGGGTCTTTATGTACTGAAACAAAAAAATCTAGTTAAGTACCTACTTACCTAGTATAAAATTACCTACGTTTATATAATGATATTATAATGAACTTACTTTATTGGGGTCGATGTTTATCGTCATCGTCTTCTGTAAATAATTCTTGGGTTTCGAGTGTATCGTCTTCCGTTATGAACGACATAAGTAAATATCATCAAGTTCGTAAACGCATCCACGGAACGCAATAGGACACGCACGAGACCGTTTTCGACGACGAATTACTACACTGCCGATTTTTTTTATGTCTTTGTCCATGCTTTGTCCATCCTTCGTTTCGTCCGCCATTGTATACACTACGCAAACACACTTTTTTTTACTTATAACAGTGATCTACACAGGAATGCAACCTGATTCATTTATTGGCGACACTGGCGATGAAGTCGGTTCGGTGAAAATTAAAGACTGAGCGCTGGGCGCTGCGGGCGGCGGCAGTCGTCGTATTAATTGTGGACAGAACAGTTTTTCGTTACACGTAAATAATGTTTTATTTGGTGTGCAATAATATTGTAATGCCAACATTTTTAACTGTGGCTTTATTGTTATCATTAAAAAGAGTATGTTAGACAACAGAGAACGTATCTAGTTATGAGTAAAAATATTCCTAGTACCTACTATCAAGAAATTTCTAGTAACGGGTATTAAAAATTCGGTAAAAGGTACGAGGAAATCTAGTACCTATAAATGAATTACATTAGGTGGACCATACACAAAGATTTTGTGAACACAATTTTATTATTGATCTGCTAAACTAGATGATGGTGAACAGAATAAATAAATATTGTAAACATCGCAATTATTGAAAAGTGTTGTATGCTAAATGCATATTTTACTCTGTAACTATTAGATGGTTACCAAAACGATATCAAAGTTTTCGTGTACTAGAATATTCTAACTAGAATATTCTAGTACTAACAAAAATATGACTTGTTGTTATAATATAAAAATCTGTTAACCATAGCTGAAATCTGTTTCCCTACACAAGAATCATAACTACTATACAATCTGGTAATATTGTAAAATATTTTTTTCTCCGTGTATTTATGCAAAATCTATGGACTGGACACTTGCTATATATACGCCGCGGTACCGACTCTTTTTAGGGATTCGTACCCAAACAAAGGGTAGAAAAGTTGAAATTTTCACAGATGATGTATTTCTATTGCCGTTACAACAAATACTAAAAAGCGGCCAAGTGCGAGTCGGACTCGCACATGAAGGGTTCCGTGAAATAAATTGCGGTTTACGATTTATGACGTATTAAAAAAAACTACTTATTAGATCTCGTTCAAACCAATTTTCGGTGGAAGTTTACATGGTAATGTACATCATATATTTTTTTAGTTTTATCATTCTCTTATTTTAGAAGTTACAGGGGGGGGGGGGGGACACATTTTACTACTTTGGAAGTGTCTCTCGCGCAAACTATTCAGTTTAGAAAAAAATTATGTTAGAAACCTCAATAACCCCTCTACAAAATACACATATGGGTTTGATGAAAAAAAAATTTTGAGTTTCAATTCTGAGTATGGGGACCCCTAAAACTTAATGTTTTTTTCGATTTTTGTGTAAAAATCTTAATGAGGTTCACAAAATACATCTACTTACCAAGTTTCAACAGTATAGCTCTTATAGTTTCGGAAAAAAGTGGCTGTGACATACGGACGGACAGACAGACAGACGGACAGACATGACGAATCTATAAGGGTTCCGTTTTTTGCCATTTGGCTACGGAACCCTAAAAACAGAATAAAATTACTATTTAAGGGGGCTCCCATACAACATACGTGATTTTTTTGCTCGTTTTTGCTCGATATTGATAATGGCAACAGGTAGACGCTTGATATATTTACAGATGATGTATTTCAGTTGCCGCTATAACAAAAAATACAAAAAAAAATAACATAAATATTTAAGGGATGGGAGCCTACAATAAAAGTGATTTTTTTGCTCGTTTTAGCTCGATATTGATAACGGCAACAGGTAGACGCTTGCTATTAAAATCACGTTTGTTGTATGGGAGCCCCCTTAAATTTTTATTTTATTCTGTTTTAAGGGTTCTGGTTTTTCTATTCAAACAAAGTAAATAATCGATGGTTAGCTATTTAATATTGTAATTACCATTTATTATGTAAAATTATTTGGTTACCGCTACGTGCTCACTAATTAATCAAGCTATGTACTCCGTAATTGTCGCATATATCAGCTGTAAGTACCTACCTTTTAAGATTAATTAATGTCAATGATGTATATGTACATATATGTGATGTGGACTCCGATTTTCAACAAGGTATAAATAAACACTTGCCAGATCATTGAAAAAACATATGCTTTTTGAAGGAGTGTGGTGAGTGTGAATTTTTCAGTTTCTTAAACATTATCCATTGCAGACCCTAAACGGCACCCACCCCAGCGCCCGCGCACGTTTTTACACCCAATCGCCTCTTCAATCGCACCGAAACAATCCTACAGATGTTTGAAGCGTAACCTTCACTATCAATGCTGAGGCCTGAGACTTAAATGAATTGCGAAATTGCTAGTAGCTAAATGCCGAAGTGTTTATTAATTGTAATGTAGTTGTGTAGCGATATTTTATCTGTGGTAGTTGGGAGTCCCGCCTTCGAAGATTCAATTCAATAGCAATTTGAAAGCTTAGGAATTGGTACCTATTTAATATCGGAATGGTGTCAAAACAACCTATGTAAACGGCCTACGTATATAGCCTATTACAACTACTTATCTCAGACAAAGAAAAAAATACTATGACATTTTTTAGTCTGAGGGTGGTCTGAGGCAAGGCAACAGAGCAACTTCGTACGAACTCTGTAGTTGGCTGGGGTGGTAGTTTAGTGTCGGTGTACCACGTTGTTATCTTTTTAGGGTTCCGTAGCCAAATGGCAAAAACGGAACCCTTATAGTTTTGTCATGTATGTCTGTCCGTCCGTATGTCACAGCCACTTTTTTTCCGAAACTATAAGAGCTGTACTGTTGAAACTTGATAAGTAGATGTATTCTGTAAACCGCATTAAGATTATCACACAAAAATAGAAAAAAAAAACAATAAATTTTGGGGGTTCCCCATACTTAGAACTGAAACTCAAAAAATTTTTTTTTCATTAAACCCATACGTGTGGGTCTATGGATAGGCCTTCAAAATGATATTGAGATTTCTAACATTTTTTTTTTCTAAACTGAATAGTTTGCGCGAGAGTCACTTCCAAAGTGGTAAAATGTGTCCCCCCCCCTCGTAACTTCTAAAATAAGAGAATGATAAAACTAAAAAACAAATATGATGTACATTACCATGCAAATTTCCACCAAAATTGGTTTGAACGTGATCTAGTAAGTAGTTTTTTTTAATACGTCATAATCGACCACCGCAATTTATTTAACGGAACCCTTCACGTGCTAGTCCGACTCGCACTTGGCCGCGTTTTTTAATTAAGTGAGTGCATCGCCAACAAACTGCTTCGCAGTTTGGCGAATCTTTAGATTATGTTACTAAAATTGTAATTTTTTTGTTTCCAAATAAAAATAATTAAAAAAACAAGTATGTCACATTGGCATTGCTGACTTTTTTTAACCGTGTTATAACTTATAAGCTTAAAATGTGTCTATGTTAATCTGTGTGTCTATCTGTGGCATCGAAGCTGCCAAACGGATGAAGCGATCTGAGTGCGGTTTTTTAAATCGAAAGTCTTGTCTGTGTTTTAGCTATGTTTGTCTTATACATTTTTCTCTTCATAGGGTTCCGTACCAAAAAGGTAAAAAAAACCGGCCAAGTGCGAGTCGGACTCGCGCACGAAGGGTGCCTTACCATTATCTATAAAAAACTATTTTATTCTGTGTTTTCAGTATTTGTTGTTATAGCGGCAACAGAAATACATCATCTGTGAAAATTTCAGCTGGAACTATCACGGTATCAGTGAGATACAGCCTGGTGACAGACAGACGGACGGACGGACGGACGGACAGCGGAGTCTTAGTAATAGGGTCCCATTTTACTCTTTGAGTACGGAACCCTAATAAGGAACCCTTATGGTGCTCTCTCTGTCCGTCTGTCCGTCTGTCACAACGATAAATATCTCAGGAACTGCTTATGCTATAAATTTTAAATTTCGAACAACTGTTGAGAAGGTTAAGACACGTGTAAGGAAAATAAAAATATACATTTTTATTTTCTGTGTAAATGACTAATATGAGGGAGGTTAAAAATTTAAAGTTTAGTTAATAGATCAAGTGGGGTATCATATGAAAGGGCTTGATTTGCGCTTTCTAAAACCGTTTTTATTTCTTTTCTACAGCGGTTAAATTATGATTTATTGAGGAATATGTCGAAAAAAACACTATTTTCCCCCCACCCCTTAACTCCAAAGTTTACCAAGTGAAAATTCTGAAGTTTTTAATATGATTAAGAGTAACATAAATAATACAGGAAAAATAAAACGATACCTCTATTTAGCGTATTTTTTTTTATTTATCAAAAAACATTTCCTTATCATGTTTGTAATTTTATTACTTTTGTATGAAATTTTATGTAAGTAGTCAAATTCCTATGAAATTATCGTTAACGTCCCTCCTTTCAAATAAAAATATATTAATTGAAATCGGTACGAAAAAATATCGCTGACAACTTACCAAAATGCAGATGGCGCTGTACAACTGTAACTTCTACTATGAGCTGTTAAGATTGTTCAAGAATGAATGGGGTCGTGACGTGACCGGTATGGTATATGAACGTTTACACGGAACCCTCGGTGCGCGAGTCAGACTCGCACTTGACCGGTTTTTATTATAAAAGAAGATGCTGTACGCGGCCTACAATGACAACCGGAGATCCAGGCCTTACGTTGTATGCTACCTTGAAGCCTCTATAATCCAACTTTAAAGAATCGACGACAAATTATCAAATACTACAATGTCCACAGGCTCTACGACATTGTGGTCTATTACATCTCCAAAGCAACGTAGGTTCAAACACCCCCAGTCCCCCACACACGGAGCGCCATCTCTCGGGCGGGGCGCGTCACGACGAGTGACGTCACCGCCGCGGGCGCACGCTGATTGAGCGATGAACTTTGCGCGTCGATTTGCAGTATTATTATTAGGTTGGCAGGATTATCCATTCCGATTTTTTGGTATAGGGTGTTTGGGAAACGTGCGAGAAGTATTTTGCGACCGGAGGGCTTTGGGTCCGATTCAAGATGATAAATTATGACCTAGCGAGCATTTCATAGGGATACCCTATCTCCACTTACATGTATTTTATAACAAGCTTTCATTTAACTTGCACTGTTTGTATATAAATATGTATATACATATATGTAAGTAAATATGTTAGTGGTCCTTCAAAATTTACAAACCATTTTTCAGCCAATTGCCGGATTTGCCGGTATTCGATAGAGCTGAAATTTGGCATAGGTAGGTACTTAAGTATATAAATTCGGTGCTGAGCAATATTATGCCATCATTGAGCTAATTTGATAATGGAGGCAAGAAGGTGCCACAACAACTCCTAAACTTGACAAGATAAGCCCGTTGTGTTTGGACTCATTGGAACCCTCTCTCGACTGCGAAATAATTTACTTTAAAAACTAACTTTTAACCGACTTGAAATCAGTAGCCAAATTGCTTCAAATTCGCCTATTAAATTTGAAGAGTTCCCTCGATTTCTCTAGGATCCCATCATCAGAACTGGATTTTGGTGACAACGAGACCAATTTGGAAGTATATGCTTACAAACAAAAAAAGAATTTTGCAAATCGATTCTTTCTTTAATTACCGAGTTATCGCGTAACAAACTCACAAACCTCCTCCTTTTTTGAAGTCGGTTAAAAAAGAGCAGTGGTCAATAAAAGCTCGTACCGAAACTGACATTTTTATCCAGATAAATAGGTGAGTAAATGCTTTCAAAAAGTTTAAAAACCTCATGGCTTTCCAATATATTAATTGGACTTAAGTTTTTTTTAGCTAGGCAAAGGACTGGAGCCTTACAGCCAGGTAATATCGACTATAGACATCATCCTGTGCATGACGGCCGTTACCGCTCCGTCCGGGCACTTATTAATAACGTGAAGAAAGCACAAAATCTGATCGCGCCCGTACTGTGGGAGTGCTCGGATTCGCGTACGGTGGGCGAAACTTTATATTATATACGTTTTGTATCTCTAATTTTACCTCTGTTGTCTGTCTGTTGGTAATAAGACAGAAAGAGATAAATTTTGACCTGGTTTTTAATTGAGGCTGTGTTTCTTTACGCGCTCATGCGCCTCATCTCATCCGTCACGGCTTACGAAACTAAGACATATTCCTACGCTTAGTTATCTACTACGAATTGCGGCGTCAAGATATATTTGTGGGTGAGCGTTGAAGTGTAATTAAAACAAGTTACAGAATAGCGGAGCTGGAGTTGGAAGCGGCCATAGGCCATAACCGCTTACCATCAGGTGGGCCGTACAGTTGTTTGCCACCAACGTGGCAAAAACAGAAAATACATGAAAACTTACGTAGACGTAAATGTTTGGACAATACTGCAATACTTACTTAGCTATAGAGCTGAGCTATAACCACGAAAAAGGTGCCTCCGTCTCAATCGCGTAGGTAGGTATATCACGAGAGAAGGAGATGCAGATATACGAACTTCGCGTTTCGATTTTCGTGGTTTGACGGTGGAATCAGCACACCGCGACCGACAATCCAAAAGATCGCGAAACTACTTATAGAAGGGAAAGCATCATCATCATCATATCAGCCGAAAGACGTCCACTGCTGGACATGAGCCTTCTCCAAAGAATGCCACAATGACCGGTTCTACGCCGCCCGCATCCAGCGGACTCCCAAAAAGCATAGGTATTTGGATTATTTCTAAAAAGACGCGACTCAGAATAGTGATTGTCACCATCGTCACATCAGCCAAAGGACGTCCACTGCTGCAAATAGACCTCCCACAAAGAGTGCCACAATGACCGGGCCTGCGCTACCCGCATCCAGCGGACTCCTGCAACCTTTAGCAGGTCATCAGTCCACCTTGTGGGGGTCTACCCACGCTGCCCCAGATAGACCCCCAGATCCCAGATATCAGATTGTAGGTACATATATGTAATAGTATTCGGTTGCCCTTAATATTTAATTTCCTACAAACAAAGTAAGGAAGGAGTAACAAACACAACTTGCGTCGCCCAGGGTACCTCTTAAACAAACACTCACTGTATCGTAGTACCGACATCTCAGTTAAACCTACACTAAGGCAGGATATATTTATAAAAATACACGCTCAATACCTTATTGAATAACCCACGCCGAAGATGGCGCGATAGCGCCGTCCTGACGTAAATTAATATTTTGTATAGGAAATTAATGTAATTATTCGAACATTTTGCCAAATGGAACGGCTTTGGGGTTTGAGAAAGTTTGGGGGAGTCGTGGGAGCGGGGAGGGAATGTTTTCCTGTTAGTTGCCTGTGAATTTTAATGGGTAGGTACTATATGAATAAGTCCAAATCATTATCATATCAGAGCCGCAAGGAGTCCACTGCCGAATGACCGATTTTGCGCCAGCCTCATTCACCGGACTCCCGCGACCCTTACCTGGTCAGGAGGGTAGGAATAACTAGGTATATGAATTTATAATTTAAAACACCACTGTCACAACAAGAATAGGATGGACCATCTCGACTTTAGATTTTAGAAGGGTTAAAAATAAAGTCTTTCACAAGTACAAAATATCTTTGTAAGCACGAAAACAATGGCGTGCTGCATCCGTAAACAAAAACACAGGCCCCGGGGTCCACTTTGACACCTAATCCCAAGATATGGCATAGGCTCTATATGTAGTTATACGAAAGCGACTGCCATCTGACCTTCCAACCCAGATGGAACTAGACCTTATTGAGATTAGACCGGTTTCCTCACGATGTTTTCCTTCACCGAAAAGCTAACGGTAAATATTCCGTACATAAGTTCCGAAAAACTCATTGGTACGAGCCGGGATTCGAACCCAAGACCGCCGCTTGGCAGCCGCCTGCCTGAACCACTAGGCTACCGTAGCTTATCTTTCATCAGTGTATAAATAAATAAATAAGGACCATCTTACACAAATCGAACTAGCCCCAAGGTAATGCAATAAATAAGGCTTGTGTTGTGGGTGCTAGACGACGATATAGGTATTTAATAGATATAAATAACCAACAACATAGATAATTTACTTTCAAAACAAAGTTTTAACCGACTTCAATTCAGTACTCCGCCAAGCCACATGAACAGTTCCACATTTTTTTTTCCAATTTACCACATGAATGATTGGTCCCATTGTTTCCAAAGCCCCAGTTGGATGATGGGAACCATGAGGAATTGAGGGAACTCCTCAAATATATTAGGCACGCGTGTAGTAATTTCGGTATTTTCTATTATAACTCGTGTATTTACACCCGGAAATCATAAATTTGGTGAAGTGGAAGTGATGATGAAGACCACAGATGGCTTGTGGAACTTCTCAATACTTCAAACTATATAAGTACGTCACAGATTCTGATATTATTCCGTTGAAATAGCAAACAATGAAGTGCCAAAGGTAATTCTGAGATCCTTGAGGAATCGACGGAAGTCCTCATATTATCGGCCCACATACAGCGATTTGGTTTATTGGTCTAAAAATCAACGCTTTTGTTCTCGAAAATCAGTTCATGTGGTAAATTGGAAAAAAAATGTGGAAATGTTAATGTGGCTTGGCGGAGTACTGAATTGAATTGAAATCGGTTAAAACTTTGTTTTGAAAGTAAATTATTACGCACATAATGTCGCATAGAGATTTGCAAATAAATGCAATTTAGTTAAGTACTTTGTCTGAAATAAATAGATACAAATTTAAAAAAATATATATGGGGGGGGGGGTGATAGGCAAATACGCTCATCTAAACTTATGTGTAGATCAAGCGATTAGGATATTAAAAGTGCCTGTCCACCGGATAAGGGATTTCCTCGCAGAGCACGGCGTTTAGTAATATATTGCATGGGTGACAATAGAGTTTGTCACTCGGGTAAGTCGTGTACCTACCTACAGGGTTTATAGGCCTCTCGTATTGCCGTTAGTGGTGTTAAGACTATTAACAGCATTAGTATGATAGATTTTCTGGTCATGTTTTACGTGACATTTTGTTACATTTGGGCCGTAAACGTGACCATAAAACCTATCTTGCGTAGCTACTACTAGGTAGGTACAAAAGTGGTTAAAACAATTCAGTCAGTACAGTACACCGGCGTCCGGCAACCCCAAAGTCACTGACCTGGACACTGGTGTGAAGATCCGTGGAGATGGCCGACTGGATGGTAACAGAAGCCGTAGAGGGAAGTGTCAAAACCCTGGGCTGCTGGACAGGTTTATTCTATTCACCCTCAGCAGTCTCCGAGGCAGCGCAGGCAATAGTATGAACACCTAGAGGCGGTAAAATAAAGAACGTCTATTAATTTAAGGTCATGTCAAAGATGCCGAAAGCAATGAGGGATAAAATAAACATTATGTAGATTTTTATGAATTGTCGCTAATATTAGCGCCCGTGGTGAATACAAAAGGTAAATAATATTAATAATAATAATTTATTCATAGGGTGAATCGTTACCCAAATAGTAAACATAGAAAATAAAGAAAGAAAAGAAAAAAAAACATGACATTTAAAAGCAAACATAGATGAAAGTGTATCTACAAGAAAAAAAAATTAAACATCTCATCATTATCATAAGAACATCTATTAATTTAAGGTTATGTGAAAGATGCCGAAAACAAAAGGGATAAATATGCAATATTGTGGCTTTCTATATTACCTAGCGCCCGTTGAGAAAACAATAGGTAAACAAAATATAAAAAAAAAATTAAGAGGGATAAATAATATGCTATTTGGTGCTTTATTTGTTACCGCCCGGGCGAATACCAATGTTTTATAGTCGCACCACACTTGGCGGTGTTTGCCCAAATATTCGTGTTACATCTTTTTCCTTCCTACGGCAAATGAAAGAGAGGCAACGACGCAACGCGAACATGAACCCCCAAGTGTGGTGCGATCAACATAGGTATCCCCTCGATATACAGCGGTGGCGGTAGGTTGCACTGCAGTTGTCAGAATATAACACAGAGGGATAGAGGCTCTAAAGAATCCTCTTGCATAGAATTGGTTCATAAGCCAACCGAGTATCATCTTGTCTAAGCCAGGGCGGGTTGTACCAACTTACGATTACAAACCGATCAATATTAAACATGGCGCCGGCCGCTGTCATTCCATAGAAACTAATCAAACTTTCCATACATTCAGATTTTAACGAACACCGCTTACAATTACAGACGATTCGGTGCAACCCACCCTAAATGAAGCTTGGATTGGGTATTACAAACAGAAGTAAGTACATAACACATATAAAATGGAAACTTATATACAATACATACCTGCGACAGTGGCAGCACTTCGCGCTTGCACGATAACGTCGATAACTATGAAGGTAGGTACAGTAGGTACAATATTTACTTGGATTTTCATTTAAATTTTACACGAATTAACTAGTTAAACTAATGATAGCTGATATTTAACTGACAAATATTTACGAATACATAATAAATATAAAAATCTGATTGAATATTAGATCTAGCAGCACCTAATATTTTTCAGCACAACCAAGTAAAAACAAAATTAAACATGGGCGTGAAAAATAAGCATTTTTTTATTGTCGGCCAGTGCTCCTGCCATATGGTGATGCATATCGACCTCTTTTCAATATTTCTAGTAAGTACTTAGGTAATATAAAAAAACCGGCCAAGAGCGTGAGAGAGTTAATTGGTCCTAATTGATTACATTAGACGATATGGGAAATCGAAACAACACTACCCCCTCCTTAGCAATGATATGTAAATAGCAAGTAAATAAATCCATAATATAACGACGTTGACCATTTTATTTTTAAATTACCCGCGATTCGAATATTAATAAACTGACAACGTAACCAACAAAACCTGCACCGGCAACATAACGAAACAAGTAATGCTGTCAGGCATAAAATCTACCTGTCAGGTCAGACCCACATTTCTTTTCAACATAAAAAAAAACAACTCGCTAATGTCAACGCAAACAAAACTATGTCAAAATTTGTTGTAAATTTCGTGTAGCAAAACATACAAAATCAGACCAAATTTAATGTGCAGAAATCCATGTGCCCCTTTTATTTTCGTTTTATGTGAACCTGCTTCATGATGGCTGAAAAGTAAGTCTTTCTAAAAATGTTTGTTGAAAACAATGTCTTGTTGATCAATGTCAACTGCTTCAGTTATCTTAAAAGCTAATTTCTCCGTTTTTAATTGGTCTGCAGCCTTTATTTTGTAAACAAAGTCTTTCTGATATGTTTCTTGACGAATTGGTCCAAGTTTCTACTGCGTAAATTATAATCTGGCCTCATAATATCTTAGTAATTATTTTGATGATATCAGTT
Source organism: Epinotia brunnichana (assembly GCA_963854355.1). Lineage (NCBI taxonomy): Eukaryota > Metazoa > Arthropoda > Insecta > Lepidoptera > Tortricidae > Epinotia > Epinotia brunnichana. The sequence goes on from OY977956.1 coordinate 11,566,785, forward strand.
CCTTTTATTAGTTCCGCTTATTGTGTGAACATAATTCCAGCAACACGGCAAAATGTAAATGTCAAGTGAAAAACATTATCCATTATTGCATGTCCTTCAGAATTCCATTAACTTTTATTGTAGTTTGCAAGAGACAAATCTTAGCTGTGATGTTATATAGGTCACTTATTACAGCAAGTAGTGTTGGAAGGATATTACAGTTATTTCTTATTGTATTCTCACAGGATGCCATTACTGTAGATCAGTGTTTTTCAACCTTTTTCATGGCGCGACCCCCCTAGAGTAAGAATCCAAGCAGCCGTGACCCCCCGGGGGATCGTGACCCAAAGGTTGAAAAACACTGCTGTAGATAAACAGGAATATTCAGTATCTCTTTGTCTTTATTATAATAGGGTTTATGTTATGTGTGTATTTCCTGAGAACAACTACATTAATTATAAAGCGGCCAAGTGCGAGTCGGACTCGCACATGAAGGGTTCCGTAAAATAAATTGTGGGTTACGATTTATAACGTATTAAAAAAAAAACTACTTACTAGATCTCGTTCAAACCAATGTTCGGTGGAAGTTTGCATGGTAATGTACATCATATATTTTTTTGAGTTTTATCATTCTCTTATTTTAGAAGTTACAGGGGGGGGGACACACATTTTACCACTTTGGAAGTGTCTCTCGCGCAAACTATTCAGTTTAGAAAAAACTGATGTAAGAAACCTTAATATCATTTTTGAAGACCTATCATATCTGTGTATGGGGACTGCTAAAACTTAATGTTTTTTTTCGATTTTTGTGTGAAAATCTTAATGCGGTTCACATAATACATCTACTTACCAAGTTTCAACAGTATAGCTCCTATAGTTTCGGAAAAAAGTGGCTGTGACATACGGACAGACAGACAGACAGACAGACAGACATGACGAATCTATAAGGCATGCCACAGACAGACACACAGATTAAACTTATAAAACCCCGTTTTTATACAAATACTACACCAACTTATTTTATGCATAGGAAATAGATCAGACTCAAAGTTGGTTCCTATAAATTAATGAACCAACTTTGAGTCTGATCTATTCCAGTGCTATGCTTTTCTAGGAATGCATGAGATATTAAAAAAATAAGTTAAATTGAATGTTGGCGATTTTGAGCTCAGCCGAGCCTTAAACACTCGATCTGTCAGGCTTGAAACAGGTCTTCTTATTATGGTAAAAGGTTGGTTTTAGCTTTAACAGCTCCAGTCTTCAAGACTCTGTCAAGCTTTAAGTCACAATATTGCTTGAATTGTACATGCGTTTATAGGTGGAACAATTTGGGTGTCCAATTAACAGAGGCCGGAATTCTCGTAGCACTTTCGAGCTGTCATAGGGACTTCTCATTTATCGACTTCCGATATTCATATTATATTGATACATTATATATAACAAAACATATTAAAGAAGATTGAAAGTAGAGGTAAACTACAGGCGGTCTATCCCGATGTTTCGAAATATAATCCATGCTATATAATCTGTTTAAATTTGTTTTATTTTAATGAGTAATAATTAATAATCATGAAAACCTCATAAGATATTATTATAATTCCTATTTAAAATTTTACCAAAAAATTGATATCGAAAGGTTATCTCGAAGAGATCGCTCTTTAGCGATAAGATCGCCTGTTGTTTACCTCTACTTTCAATCTTATTTAATATATATATATATTTTTTTGCGGACAATCTTACTCAAATCAACCTAGTCCCAAACTAAGCAAAGCTTGTACTATGGGTACTAGACGACGATATAGATACTTATATAGAGAAATAAATACTTAAATACATAGAAAACATCCATGACTCAGAAACAAATATTTGTGCTCATCACACAAATAAATGCCCTTACCGGGATTCGAACCCAGGACCTCTTGCTTCGTAGGCAGGGTCACTACCAACTAGGCTAAAGCGGTTGTCATATGTTGTGTTATATAATGTATTGATATAATAATAATAATAAATACTTTATTTACGACCAATATGGGATCATGGTGTTAGTAACAATTGTATTACTTAAACTAAACTTACACTACTACTACTTACTTACTAGTGTTAGTACATTACATTATCATTATTATTTATTTCTGCGTGCATGTATCATGCAGCAGTTGTTCAAATACAGGCCATCGATCCTGTCCGCTATCATGCTCAGAATGCTGTTGGAGCTAGCCTGCACTCTGCGCACCAGGGATGTAGCTCGTTTGCGCATAGTGGCGTAGAAGCAGTCTACCCGCGCTTCTGCAAACATCCCTGATGCGCTACAGAATCTGAGCAGCTCCATCAGCACCCTGAACGCATTATTATACTGCACGCGCAGAGCGCTATACCGTTTATATGTGTAATCTGCCCACAGGCTGCCTGTATAGAAGATAGTACAGTAAGCTTTAAAAAGAGAAAGTTTTACTTCTTTTGAGCAGTTAGCAAACCTGTCGTCTTTAAGATCTGTGGTCACCAAATGCCCCAAATATTTAAACCGCTCAACTATACGCAGTGGTTGACAATTTAATTTAACAGGTGGAAACATTGGTGTGCATTTGCCCTTGACCCCAAAGACGACGCATTCGCTCTTGTTAACATTGTAAATTAGACCATGGCTCGCGGCATACCGCTCGCAGATGGAAATGAGCTTGGCAAGTCCACACGCAGAGGCACTCAGCAACACCATGTCGTCAGTGTAGCTTAAGTTGTTAACGCACACTCCGTCTATGTGACAACCGACGCGGGTGTTGCCGAGCTCCTCTATAAGCTCTATGAGCTCCTCTAATATGACTATCGGAAGTCGATAAATGAGAAGTCCCTATGACAGCTCGAAAGTGCTACGAGAATTCCGGCCTTTGCCAATTGATTGCCTTTTTCTTACAAAGTTAAAAAAGATGATAAAGATGTCTAATATTAATTCGAAGATTGAGACAAAAGAAATAAATAATCTGATGTTGATTTGGTCACTATAATAATTTACTTTCAAAACAAAGTTTTAACCGACTTTAATTCAGTACTCCGCCAAGCCACATTAACATTTCCACATTTTTTTTCCAATTTACCACATGAACTGATTTCCGAGAACAAAAGCGTTGATTTTTAGACCAATAAACCAAATCGCTGTATGTGGGCCGATAATATTTGAGGACTTCCGTCGATTCCTCAAGGATCTCAGAATTACCTTTGGCACTTCATTGTTTGCTATTTCAACGGAATAATATCAGAATCTGTGACGTACTTATATAGTTTGAAGTACATCATTGAGACATCACACAAGCCACAAGCCATCTGTGGTCTTCATCATCACTTCCACTTCACCAAATTTATGATTTCCGGGTAAATACACGAGTTATAATAGAAAATACCGAAATTACTACACGCGTGCCTAATATATTTGAGGAGTTCCCTCAATTCCTCATGGTTCCCATCATCCAACTGGGGTTTTGGAAACAATGGGACCAATCTGGAAGCGTATACTTTCAGTTAAAAAAAGAATTGTACGAATCGGTTCATAAATGACGGAGTTCTGAGGTAACAAACATTAAAAATAAAAATAAATACATCCGAATTGAGAACCTCCTCCTTTTTTTGAAGTCGGTTAAAAAATATCATCATCATCATATCAGCCGAAAGACGTCCACTGCTGGACATAGGCCTCCCCCAAAGAGTGCCACAATGGCCAAATAACAATAAAAAATATGTTGCTAGTTAACTAATAAGGTATCATTTTATGACAAAGTTGTTTAATAGATGCTTCCATAGATAGGTGCACTGAATTAATTTTGTGAACCAAAAGAACTGTGTTGTGAGACTTACACTTTTGTACATGACAATTTTTTTGGTGAGATGTATTTTTCCATCTAGGTTGGAAGGTCATATGGCAGCCGCTTTTGTAAAACTAGTGCCTACGCTAAATCTTGGGATTAGGTGCCAAAGCTGACCCCGGACTCCTTTAGGGTACAACCACTAGGAATATGATTAATTGTCCCATAGAGAATGCTTACACTGTAACAATTATGTATTGCTTGACAGGTCTCCCGATGTGCAGGCAAGCGAGGCCAGTGCTCCGCTCGAAGAAAATCCGACTGGCAACTGGTGGGACTCTTGGATCTCGTCAGCGAAGACCAAGGTATGTCTTACATTATTCATTTTATGACACTTCTTGCATCACGACCAAAGATCGACGACCATTATATAGGCAGACTTTTCTCTGCAAGAACACTTTAACCCCCGACGGAAAAAGAGGGATGTTATAAGTTTGACGTGTCTGTGTGTGTGTGTGTGTGTGTGTGTCTGTCTGTGGCATCGTAGCTCCTAAACGAATGGACCGATTTGAATGCGGTTTTTTTAATCGGAAAGCTGACGTGGTCGAGATGGTTCTTAGTTACGTTTCTACAAAATCGGTTCAGCCGTTTTTGAGATATTGAACTTTGAAATAACAATGTCAGGGGATTTTCAACTTGCCTAAGTTGTAGTTATTCGAAATTAAAAATATTTAAAAAGAAAAATATTTTAGTAAAATTCCAGTATCGCGATTTCTACAGCTCACAGAGCCACTAGATAGTTTAAAATATAGGATAGTTTTTATCCGGGGTCCAGACGAAGTCGCGGGCGGAAGCTAGTATAGCAATATTTTTCACAGTATTTAAAGTATGAAGGCCTTGTTCATCAAAAACGGCATTAAATTCCTGAAAGTGTGTTAAATTTATAGAGTGCACTTGTTTAAATAATATAATATACATTATCATTGTAATTACCTAGTTATGTTTTATACTCGCTTTATTTATTTAATTAAAAACACAAGTTATGTTATAAGATTTTTTTGGAACACCTTCTTTTTGCAACTAACGTTTGGCAAACTGATTCATTTCGCAACTTTTAATTTCCCAAACTCTGATACTGTAAATATTTCAGTATTTATTTCAGGGCCATCGTGTAGAACCCTATAGGTTAGTTTATAAAAATCCTGAAATATTTAACAGTTTCAGAAATATTAAGAGGTTGGGAAATGAAAAGATACGAAATTAATCAGGTTGCCAAACGTTAGGTTGGGAAACATTAGTGAACCGATTTTTTAGTGTTCCATACTCAAAGAGGAAAACTGGACCCTATTACTAAGACTCCGCTGTCCGTCCGTCTGTCTGTCACCAGGCTGTATCTCACTGATACCGTTATAGTTCCAGCTGAAATTTTCACAGATGATGTATTTCTGTTGCCGCTATAACAACAAATACTAAAAACACAGAGTACAATAGTTTTTTATAGATAATGGTACGGAACCCTTCGTGCGCGAGTCAGACTCGCACTTGGCCGGTTTTTTTATATATGAGGTCACCATAGCCAAATCCCATGGTCTATAAACCCTATGTCTATCGAAAAACCGTTCTATTTATAGGCTCACCCGCCCTTCGTCCGCGTGGAACTCGTTTCTATCGTAGCTCCATACAAAATGTCACCCTCATTTCCCCCCATTTTATCCCGGAAATCATCCCCTAAAAGCACCCCCTTAGGGGATGATTTCCGGAATAAAATGGGATAAAACTATCATATGCCCTTCCCCGGGACTCAAACTATCTCTATACCAAATTGTATCAAAATGGATTCAGCGGTTTACGCTTGAATAGGTAACAGACAGACAGAAAGACAGGCACACTTTCGTATTTATAATATTAGCACAGTGCAAGTGTAAAGAGTAACCAGTGGACCGACGCCTTTGATGTTTGCGGGTTTGAAAACGTCATGTCCCAAGCTACACGTATGCAGCTTGGGCTCGCCCTACCCGCTCTCGCCCCTCACTCCCCTCACGATTGCCCTGTCTAGACGGCTTCGTCAAATGGCTGTATTGGTTTATGTATGTGTTATATTAACACGGGCAGAAACTAGTGTGTACACATCATCTCTCTCTCTCTCTTCAGTCGTTCACCCATGAAGAGTGGTCGTGGTTTCATGATGATGTATGGATAAAGCAGCTCACGCGATGCTCCTCCACCTGTTACGGTCTTCAGCATCACGGGAACACTGGATATGTTTTTTTTTGAACCTGACTGTTGCTATAATAGGACGTACCCGATGTAGCGGTCGAATTGCGTAGTTGGAGGGTAGCTTGGGGAAAATCCAAGGTGAACCACCGGCACGACCACGCGGGAAGGGGCAAACACTGGAATACTGTAAGAGTTTGCGCTCCAGTGAGATTGGTTGAACGGAATCAACCGAATCTGAGGTGTGAGTGGTGATGAACTACTGGGCTTGCCTACCCTAGCTGAGAAGAGTCCAACCACGAGTAACTAACCCGACATCGGTTGGTTTGGTCAGACTGACTGACCGGTATGCGGCGGTACCGGAACAAATATAAACTATATGTGTCTGTGTTGTCGCGATCACGCGGTGGACGTCCCCGCCGGCGGGAACGCTCAAGTGTTTTGGACGCCGAAATTGCAGCCTCAGCAGATCTTTCGGACAGAAGGGGGGGGGGGGGGCGTAGTCAGCTGCAGCCTTCCTAACTGGACTATGTTGGATTGTGTAGCAGATTTTATCGAATCTGTCCAGCGCGTAGGAGAACGACCGCATGATCGCTTTCCTTCTACCCGCCCTGGACAACGAGTCGTTCCATGGAGTTTTGGTTTCGAGTAATGTGCCCGAAGTATTTCAGGATTCGTATTTGCACAGTCGACGATAATCTCTCTTTGATTATACATGGTGTTTATACCAACGTCAATATGCCGTACGCCGAACCATTTTACTGGACGAAAATTTAATTGTTGCTACTTAATACTAGGCAAGGATCAAAAGGAGAGTCTTCGGTGATTGTTCAATGCTCCATTAGACTGCATTTTGCACGTTCGTTGCAGGTCACTGCGCCTTGCGAAACTGACTCACTTAAGTCGTGATTAAACATTAACTGATAAACAATACGTTGGTTACTTGACGACCTAACGAGCTAGATTTATGATGTATAAGACTTACTCGTGTCGTGGAGTAATGGGAAGAACCAAAATAAATCTTATATCGGGCCGTCAAAATTGAAGTATTACCTAGTTGATAAAAGTGAGAAATGCTTTCATCGCGAAATCTTTGACTATCATTAGATTTAATTTATCATAGTCAGTAGAAAAGGATTTTTCTGAAATGATTGAAGAAATAACTGTGCCAAGTCGATAGGTTTTTTTTATACCACGTCGGTGGCAAACAAGCTAACGGCCCACCTGATGGTAAGTGGTTACCAGGGGTGTTACATACATGCATGTTTATGAACATTTTAGTAGGTACTCTGTCGATGTAACAGCATGGTCCATATTATTTGGGATGAATAGGTGCCTGCCGGGCATGTGAAAAATACTAGAACCTTGACGAAAAGCTATGTTTATTTATTTATTTCACACAAAAAGAGCTTATTGTACATACAGTAGAGTTCATAAATATATGTACGTTCCCAAAAGGTCAATAATAGCTGAGCTAAGTGCTGACCTAAGCCCTTGAAAATAAAGTCGTGCTCACATATTTCTGATCACTTTCTCCGTGCACATATTTTAGAACTCGACTGTACTAGAGACGGACACAGTGTCATAAGCATTCTCAACGAGTCAACCTTCGGACAGTCGCCATCACATACATCGCGGTCAAAAAAAAAGCGGCCAAGTGCGAGTCGATCTCGCACATGAAGGGTTCCGTAAAATAAATTGCGGTTTACGATTTATGACGTATTAAAAAAAAACTACTTACTAGATCTCGTTCAAACCAATTTTCGGTGGAAGTTTACATAGTAATGTACATCATATATTTTTTTTAGTTTTATCATTCTCTTATTTTAGAAGTTACAGGGGGGGGGGGGACATTTTACCACTTTGGAAGTGTCTCTCGCGCAAACTATTCAGTGTAGAAAAAAATTATATTAGAAACCTCAATATCATTTTTGAAGACCTATCCATAGATACCCCACACGTATGGGTTTGATGAAAAAAAATTGAGTTTAAGTTCTGAGTATGGGGACCCCTAAAACTTAATGTTTTTTTTTTTTATTTTTGTGTGAAAATATTAATGCGGTTCACAGAATACATCTATTTACCAAGTTTCAACAGTATAGCTCTTATAGTTTCGGAAAAAAGTGGCTGTGACATACGGACGGACAGACAGACAGACAGACGGACAGACATGACGAATCTATAAGGGATCCGTTTTTTGCCATTTGGCTACGGAACCCTAAAAATCGGGTCACCCTAAATTAAATAACCGCAATAGGTTTTTTTTTTTATATTTAACACTAGTTTTATTTACATTATATACTATTCTTTATAATACCCAACTGTATTAACAATTTCCGAGATCCGCTCATAAAAATATCAATGTTAAAAAATTTAGATTTCTGCGATATCTCGCTCCGTTAACGTTGTTTTTTCCATTGGTCGTTACGAGTCCGATTTAAATCTGGTGACGTCATTTTTTACTGTTAGTAGTATTGATGTAGAATAAATAAAGATCACGACAAGAATTAAAAAAAAAACTGTACGACCTTGCACTATTTTAGGAAATATGACGGTATTTTACCGACCCGTATTCTTGGTCCGCGAGTGTACATTATTATTATTATTATTCTGCTAGTGGCTTTCGGGCTGTCAAAGCCCTTATATCACTGCGACCATCGCTGATCTATTGTGATCGCCACTTACTACAATTCTTGGTCAAGTCCTGCAAACTCGAAGAATTGCAGGATTTTGTTGAACTCAAGAAATTTGATCTCTTCTGGGCACATGATGTGTTTGCCCAGGAAGGAGTTACGACTGCGCATGAGGCAAGGGCAATCGGTTAGGATGTGTGTAGGCGTCTCCTCTGCTTCAAAGCAGAATCTGCACTGCCTTGTGTCACACAGTCCTATCGTTTGCATGTGCTTATTTAGGCGGCAGTGCCCAGTAAGCACCCTGACCAGCATGCGTAGACGGTTCCTACTTAGCGCCAAGGCGTCAGAAGACGCCTTTTTGCTAAAGGCTCTAATAAGTGCCTTGGAATGTTTCAGTCCTGGGTTAGCTCTCCAGGCTTGAATGGTCTTGTAGAAACAATAGGCTTTTAGAGTGAGCTTGGTTAGACTTTTAGGGATACCACAGAACGGCTCTGGTCCGCAGTGTGTTCCCTTCGCCCCCGCTCGTGCAAGCTCATCAGCCTTTTCATTTCCCTCGATGCCTGCATGCCCTGGGACCCAAGCGAGTGTACATAGGTAGGTACACTATAGGTGTTCAAAAATATCGGCACATGCACTTACCTAATGCCTTGAAAATAGAGGTGTGTTTCGAAGTTTGTGACGTGCTTGTTTGCTCCGATGTATGTGATAGCGACTGGTCAAAGCAGACAAATTATGTGTTATTAGAAATGATGTCCCTCATTAGGCCACGGGATCGTTCGATACAACCCCGACATGAGATTTGGCGAAATGCCAACAGGCGAATAGTACCGAAACAGACTTCAACCACTTAATGTCCATGCCAAGAATACGAGCTCGGTCCAATTTGTATGGGGCGTGTTATTGTTAGTGACGTGCTAACGGGGTTTCTTTTCTTCTTCTTTGGAGTGGACTGTATAGGTTTCAGCAGGGGTAAGAACAAACGCAGGTGACTGTAGAACGTTGCTGGGCGAGGCTGGAGCGGTGCGAGGGCTGGAGGCTTGTTTCGAGGAGAGGTGTTTCCTGTTCGGCTGCTTCTTGTAGAGTGAATTTACTTGGCGCGGGCCCTCGCGTTGTAGTAATCTCACGAACCCGGTTTGGGCTCGGTAAAGCCGTGCGCGGCGTGAGCCGCATGTGGCGGGATCGGGCGCCGTCCGCGACTACGGACGGGTGGCTGGAGTGGGCGTAACGCCCGGCTGGTCCGGTGGGGTCATCTGTTTCGTCCGTCGGTGCGATCGAGCCCTGCCGGGTGGGACTCCCGAAGGAGAGGCCCAGCGAGCGATCTGCGGACCGACGGCTCTACAGGAACGTCCGTGTGTTAATTTTGGTACAGATCGGCCAGTCCTCTCAGGATAATGGGGACCTGGGTCTGTACCGTGTTGCAGGGCGCCGAGCACGTCCTGCAGGATCATTATGCACTGCGCGATCGTCCTCTCCCTACTGCCTTCTTGTTTCGTCGGTAGGGGAGGGGGCGCAGTGTGGCGGGGGGGCCTGGTCGGCGCTGCGGTGTTGGGGGCGGGAGCGGCCGTTTGCGGCCTGCTCTGGGCGGTAGTCTGGGTGAACTGGGCGGGAGCCTGGGCGGCGATGGCCTGGGCGGTGGCTGCGGCAGTCTGTGTGACGGCTGCGGTGGTCTGTGTGTCGATGTGGGCAGTGGCGGCGGGGGTGGACTGTCCCCTGCCCCGTCTGCCTCTTCCTCGGCGGCGGCGGCGTGGTGCTGCCTCATTCGCTTTCGCCATGAGCGAATTTGGCGCATTTTCGGCGGGCTGCACGGTGCGCTGCTGGGGCACGGCTTGCCCGCGGCGGTTGGTGCGGGGAGCTGTTCGCGCCCTCTTTCTGCGTGCCTCCTGATGGTAATCGGGGCACGCCGGGTCGTTGGCTGTGTGTGGGCCGGCGCAGTTGGCGCAGGTCCCCACCTGATCTCTTAGCCGCTCACACACGCCCGCAAAGTGTGGTCCCGCACATCGGACACACTTGATGGGGCGGCGGCAGCCGTGCGAGGAGTGCCGGAAGCCCTGGCAGCGGTGGCATTGCGCCGGCCCCTTCTTGCCGCGCCACGCCTCCACCACCACTCCCGTCATCCCCAGTATCTCCCGGACACCGTAGATGGCCGGGATGAGGTCAGCTGTCCGTGTAAACTGCGTGTAGAACACGCAGCCGGGTCGTCCTGCACGCGCATCTACGTGGCGCGTGTAGATTGGGGCGAATCCTCTCTTCGCCAGGTCCTCCGTGATGTGCTCCGGGTCTGTGCTGATGGGAAGCCCCCTGATGCACACCTTCAGGGGGATCTCGCGGGCCCTCGCTTTATACCCGCCCGTATTTATGCACCTCTCCCCCCGCCATCCCGCACCGACCCCCCTTCCCGCGCAAACTCATTTATTTCTCTCTATCTCTTTACATATACATATTTCTTATATTCTACTGTTCTAATCTAGTACATCTTATTAATTCTTACAGGATTCTACTTGGATTGGGGAGGATATGCGAGAGTTGGGCCTTTCCAGCGGCATAATCTCTTCTCGCATACCCCCCGCCTCACCGCGGTTATAAATATAACTACCGGCGCTTCCTTAGGCAGCGCTCATTCTCTTCTAGGCCGCCCTCGGAGCACATTCGCTGTCGTATGCCTTTTGTCTATCCTTTATTATTCTATCTATAGGCAGGGACGACTTTTACCTAGTAGCGAATGTATGCCAGATGCCCTAGTAATGAATACGAGACCCGTAATGCAACTTTTATTAATACAACTTAGGTACTAGTTTATAAGCTATTTTATCCTACTTAGACATTCTTTATAATACTTGTTATACATTTTAATTCGTCGTTAACAGTTATCGTTGCTAATTACAAGCGTTTATTGAACTTGATATGTTCGTGTATATGTAAATAAATATGTACGTTGTCATCAAAAAATAATATCCTAGACTTAGTGGAAGCAGTTATGATATGAAGTTTAGCCAAAAAAATATTGTTAAGCCTCATCACATGTGTTCCTTGAGTAATAAATATTTCGGACAACTTAAAGATCCATAGGTTGTTAGTATTACAGGACTTATATAACTATGTTAGGCCTTAAACTTAAATGTAGGGAGGACCAGTGCCTCAGTAGGCTACCGTCCCATTTGTCGACCATCACGTTCAGGGCTGTTATTCGCTACGCGTTAATGCGGCTCACCCCGTCGGTCACCCGTTACGAAACTACACCTCTACCTACGCTTAATTACTACGCATCGCGGTGTCAAGGTATAATTTGTGGGAGAGCGTTGAGGTGAGCTTAAAACAAGTTACATAATAGGGGGCAGGAGACTGTGGCGGCTGGCGCGCACCCTGCGGAGCTAGTAATTCTGAGCATTTCTAGTCCGGGAGGCATTGAGAAATGTGCGGCTAGTCGGGGAGGGCGGGGTACAACTTTTATCTATCTTCCCAATTGTTGATATTATTTTGTTAAGGTTTTGTGTAGTATGTGCTTCCGATATTTACCTACCTATTAATACAATTTACACCATCTTGGTCCTAGTGCAAATTAGATTTGATTGGCATCATTATGAATCCCACACTGCACTGTGGGTTATTGTGATTATCTGTGCGTATACATCGTATATATGATTTATCATATGATAACGGCTTTATCTTATTAAACCCGCGCAATAATAAACGTATACGCAAATATTATTTATTGTTTGTAAGATAATTTATATCTTCAGCTCACCCATGTGTGGTGTTGAAGTAGAAATACTTATTTCATACTAATATCATAAATGCAATTATCTGTGTACTGTCTGTCTGTTACCTTTTCATGCTCATTAGTGCCCTCTTTACGAGTAACTAGTTGATGACTGTGCAAAAAAGTACAGTCGCCAAAAAAAGCTTTTACAAAAATGTTTTTTTTTTTACAAAAACTTATTACTATAGTGGGGTCGTCTGTATAGGCCTTCAGTTTTGACCAAATTGTGATTGCATTGCAGTCGGCGGAGGTATACTCCATGGTCAAGAAGGACCTGGACGAGATCGGCTCGGCGGTGAAGAGCGAGGCGAGCCACGTCTTCAGCACCACCTCCACGGCGCTCGGGAAGACGCTCAAGGTACGTACACAGGCCTTGCGATTTCAGCTGAACTCTGCTAACGCGTTAGGAACGAACAGGCACGTAATATGCGGCGAGCGCGTATTTACTAGTATGTCATAGCGGTCATCATAATTATCATCATCATCATCAACAGCACAGTACAATCTCTGTCTATTGTCTTGTGTCTTACCGGGACAGACTAAAAAGAATAAGTTTCCGTCAAAAATTTCATTTTTGGGACAAGCTTTTACTGCCGACTACTTTTCTGCATATCATCATCAAGTACTCATTGGGACGATTCTAACGAGCCCAAACTAGACGGGGTTGTGTCGTTTTATTGGGGAGTTCCTATAGCCACCTTCCAGCTCCAGCATCAGATCAGCTCCAAGTCATCATAATATTGTATTGTCATGCGATATACATATGCTTGCAAAATTTCAGCTCAATTGGATAACGGGAAGTGACTGAAAAATGGATTGCAAATTTTGACGGACAACTTACATACTTACAGTGCAAGTTAATATAAAGCTTGTAAAAATAGTAACAAATAGATATTATAACCAGTTTGACCCTGTGTTAACTTTTGGCTCTAACATCTTTAGTCTAACTAAATCTTCCTACTTATTCAACTATTAACCTTTCTCTTTAGGTTTGAAAGTTTCATTCTAGATTAACCTTTGTTTTTGTTACAGCTGGACGAACCAGAGTCTCCAGCTAACGTCATGAAGAAAAGTCTCAGTTCTTTTATCGGTGAGCATTCTGGCGATGTGATGTGATGATAATTACTAAAATAAAATCATCTTGACGTGTAATGCTCGCCACAGACAAGCAGAATTCTACGATCGAATTCCGCTGGGCTGATTTTGTCCTTAGGTACTCGATACAAAAAGTATTGGGTCTACCAGCAAGCGGACGAATTCCGCACCTAAAAGGAGTTGGCGTCGAATTAATAGAAACCTCACAAAATCGAGTTGAGTCTTAAAAAGGTAAATGTTTTATTTTTCAGGTCAAGTGAGCACAGCTCTGAACCCAGAACCAGATGATGAAGACGACACAGAAGTCATCCTGTCTTCGGGTGACACCACCATGCTTTCCACGTACAAGGTCAGTTTAACCTTTCTTATGTAAACTTTATCTAGTTGCGTACCTAGAGAGTAAATATTCCTTAGTTCTTAGAAATAAGATTATGTTGAAAATGGCTTCGAGAAAAGGATGGTACGGCCGTGCTGGACTTGGCGGAAGCACGAATATAATACGGATCCCGTTTTATAACGATGCATTTTACATTCCAGAAAGAGCTAGAAGCCCTTCAACGCGTGGACGCCACATACCTCGTGCCGGCCTCAAGCCCCGAGCTGGACGCGTGGCGCGCGTCCCTGGAACTCGGCTCGGAACTGATCGCGCCCGCCTCGGCTGCCAAGCGGCTCGGCTCCAGCCCCATACTGCGCGGCATGTACGACAAGCTCGTGCCCGACGCCGTCTCGCACGACGACTTCTGGGAGAGGTACGTTGCAGGTCCTGAGGCCCTGGTACTTTTGTATCGTTATCTATCAATCTAGAAGCATACACGTCTTAAACCAAATGGTATGCGCTCAAAACCGATAGTACTATCGCACTATGTATGTAATGTCTCGGCCAAAAGTACAAAAAATGGACGAGTGATTTCGATGGTCCCACCTCTACGGCTTCCCCCTCGAAGAGACGTCTGAGACTCACTATCCGACCTCTACTACAATGTACAGTTGTACCGTTATTTCCAGATACCTGTTCCGCGTGGCGCTGCTGCAGGACCGGCTGGCGGCGGCGGCGCGGCGCCTGCCGGCCACCGACACCGACCCCGTGCTCGCGCACCTGCCGCGCCAGCCCGAGCCCATACAGCAGTAAGTCCTTGTGTTACCTGTTCCGCGTGGCACTTCGTCGAGGAAAGGAGGCAGGACATAGTATTAATACCCCTGCCACGCAGTCGTCGAGGAAAGGAGGCAGAGACATGGTATTAATACCCCTGCCACGCAGTCGTCGAGGAAAGGAGGCAGAGACATGGTATTAATACCCCTGCCACGCACTCGTCGAGGAAAGGAGGCAGAGACATAGTATTAATACCCCTGCCACGCACTCGTCGAGGAAAGAAGGCAGAGACATGGTATTAATACCCCTGCCACGCACTCGTCGAGGAAAGAAGGCAGAGACATGGTATTAATACCCCTGCCACGCACTTGTCGAGGAAAGAAGGCAGAGACATGGTATTAATACCCCTGCCACGCACTCGTCGAGGAAAGAAGGCAGAGACATGGTATTAATACCCCTGCCACGCACTCGTCTAGGAAAGAAGGCAGAGACATGGTATTAATACCCCTGCCACGCACTCGTCGAGGAAAGAAGGCAGAGACATGGTATTAATACCCCTGCCACGCAGTCGTCGAGGAAAGGAGGCAGAGACATAGTATTAATACCCCTGCCACGCAGTCGTCGAGGAAAGGAGGCAGAGACATGGTATTAATACCCCTGCCACGCAGTCGTCGAGGAAAGGAGGCAGAGACATGGTATTAATACCCCTGCCACGCACTCGTCGAGGAAAGGAGGCAGAGACATAGTATTAATACCCCTGCCACGCACTCGTCGAGGAAAGAAGGCAGAGACATGGTATTAATACCCCTGCCACGCACTCGTCGAGGAAAGAAGGCAGAGACATGGTATTAATATCCCTGCCACGCACTCGTCTAGGAAAGAAGGCAGAGACATGGTATTAATACCCCTGCCACGCACTCGTCGAGGAAAGAAGGCAGAGACATGGTATTAATACCCCTGCCACGCACTCGTCGAGGAAAGAAGGCAGAGACATGGTATTAATACCCCTGCCACGCAGTCGTCGAGGAAAGGAGGCAGAGACATGGTATTAATACCCCTGCCACGCAGTCGTCGAGGAAAGGAGGCAGAGACATGGTATTAATACCCCTGCCACGCAGTCGTCGAGGAAAGGAGGCAGAGACATGGTATTAATATCCCTGCCACGCACTCGTCGAGGAAAGGAGGCAGAGACATGGTATTAATACCCCTGCCACGCAGTCGTCGAGGAAAGGAGGCAGAGACATGGTATTAATACCCCTGCCACGCAGTCGTCGAGGAAAGGAGGCAGAGACATGGTATTAATACCCCTGCCACGCACTCGTCGAGGAAAGAAGGCAGAGACATGGTATTAATACCCCTGCCACGCACTCGTCGAGGAAAGAAGGCAGAGACATGGTATTAATACCCCTGCCACGCACTCGTCTAGGAAAGAAGGCAGAGACATGGTATTAATACCCCTGCCACGCACTCGTCGAGGAAAGAAGGCAGAGACATGGTATTAATACCCCTGCCACGCACTCGTCTAGGAAAGAAGGCAGAGACATGGTATTAATACCCCTGCCACGCACTCGTCGAGGAAAGGAGGCAGAGACATGGTATTAATACCCCTGCCACGCAGTCGTCGAGGAAAGGAGGCAGAGACATGGTATTAATACCCCTGCCACGCAGTCGTCGAGGAAAGGAGGCAGAGACATGGTATTAATACCCCTGCCACGCACTCGTCGAGGAAAGAAGGCAGAGACATGGTATTAATACCCCTGCCACGCACTCGTCGAGGAAAGAAGGCAGAGACATGGTATTAATACCCCTGCCACGCACTCGTCGAGGAAAGAAGGCAGAGACATGGTATTAATACCCCTGCCACGCACTCGTCGAGGAAAGAAGGCAGAGACATGGTATTAATATCCCTGCCACGCACTTGTCTAGGAAAGAAGGCAGAGACATGGTATTAATACCCCTGCCACGCACTCGTCGAGGAAAGAAGGCAGAGACATGGTATTAATACCCCTGCCACGCACTCGTCGAGGAAAGAAGGCAGAGACATGGTTTGGCAACGATACTCATCATGCCGCTCATCTTGCTCCTCGTCAAGCTCCGTGTTTTGTTTGGCGCGAGTCAAAGGACCGACAATAAAGGTAAGTAACCTAGCGCAGAGCGTCGTGATTCATCGCGTGAGTAGAGCAGGGGTGTGGCCAGAGAGGGCAATATCGCGGCATCACGAGGACCATTGTGTGGCTGAGGTATAACTCCGGTTGTGCTGCGCCTTTTACCGCTGCAGGACAGACTCCATAACACCATACCACGCCTCTTACGTATTTGTACATGCACCTATACACTTTGTCAAAATTGTCGACAGCTACGGCTATTTTCTCCGCGTGACCACAGACCATCTCGAATAGCAAAAACCCACATGATTATTATTGAACAATGTCTCTGATGTCATGTGCTTTGGTTCTTAGCAACGTTTCAACAAAATCGTTTCAGCCGTTTTTGAGATATGGAACTTTGAAATGAAAATGTCGGGGCTTTTCAACTTTTCTATGTTGCTTTGTGTCAATGGTACTTCATTTCCGATCAGTCGGTGTGGGGGCGACTATCTATGATTGTGAACCCACACCCTACACTATACTAATGGCACTTTGCAGGAGCCCCAAGAAAGTGTTGTCGGGTGTGGAGGAGGAAGCCCTGGCGCCCGCGCCGCCCGCGCCGCCGCCGGCCGCGCCCGCCGCGCTGCCCGACGTGGCCTGGGAGGACGGTGAGTAAGTTGTCGCCCTCACTTGTACCACTCACCTGATAATAATAAAACACAGGCCAAGTGCGCGAGTCGGACTCGCACATGAAGGGTTCCGTAAAATAAATTGCGGTTTACGATTTATGACGTATTAAAAAAAACTACTTACTCGATCTCGTTCAAACCAATTTTCGGTGGAAGTTTGCATGGTAATGTACATCATATATATTTTTTTTGTTTTATCATTCTCTTATTTTAGAAGTTACAGGGGGGGGGGGGGACACATTTTACCACTTTGGAAGTGTCTCTCGCGCAAACTATTCAGTTTAGAAAAAAAATCATATTAAAAACCTCAATATCATTTTTGAAGACCTATCCATAAATGGGTTTTACGTGTGTATGGGTTTGATGAAAAAAAACATTTTGAGTTTCATTTCTGAGTATGGGGAACCCCCAAAACATAATGTTTATTTTCTATTTTTGTGTGAAAATCTTAATGCGGTTCACAGAATACATCTACTTACCAAGTTTCAACAGTGTAGCTCTTATAGTTTCGGAAAAAAGTGGATGTGACATACGGACGGACAGACAGACAGACATGACGAATCTATAAGGGTTCCGTTTTCTGCCATTTGGCTACAAAACCCTAAAAACACCTGCCAAGTGCGAGTCGGACTCGCGCACGAAGGGTCCCGTACCGTTATCTATAAAAACGGCAAAAAATCACGTTTGTTGTATGGGACTCCCTTAAATATTTATTTTGTTGTGTTTTTTAGTATTTGTTGTTATAGCGGCAACTGAAAAACATCATCTGTTAAAATTTCAACTGTCTAACTAACACGCTTCATGAGATACAGCCTGGTGACAGACGGACAGGCAGACGGACTGACGGACAGCGGAGTCTACTAAGACTCCCAAAGGTTAAAACCCTTTGGGTACGGAACCCTAAAAAAACACGTACTACATTTTATCCCGTGCTCTTTGCAATACCGCGCGGGCAGAGTAACACAGAAGTATCCACTACAAAACGAAATCATAATATCTCGAAGAGTGGCTACACATCATATAACTCAATGTGTTTGGCTAGACGTTAGACGGAGAATGACACTGCAGGATCAATAACGTCAGTAGTGTACCTCTTAATTTAATACTTTGCATGTTACGCACATCAAAAAAAATTGGTGTCACATCTAACATTGTTTTACATGGATTTACATAACTCTCCATATAAGCACCTCTTTGAATGTATGATCAAATAGATTTAAATGCTCTCTTGTTTACAGAAGACTTCGCGAATGACGTTGAACTAACCGAGGAACAGCAAATACTACTTCTAGAAGAATACGAAAAGGAGATATCCAGCAAGAAAACAAAACAGACATCGTCCCGCGACATAGCCAACAACAACATGAAAAACAAGAACACAAATACCACTGGCAACACTAAAGCGAAAGCCGCACAGACCAGAGACAATATGAACAACAAAAATGGCCGCTCGTCGAAAAAGGCGGGGAAATCTGACGTTTGTGGTAACGACTTGGTGGAGGATTATTTTGGTGAAAAGGAGGCGGTCAAAGACGATGCCAGTGCTAACTCGGATGAGAGTTGGGAGAAATTTGAAATCGAAGATGAGAAAGCTTAAATCCGGCCATAGAATATAGAGTTTAACTCGTAGACATTTGGTACGAAACGTCAGAATATCGCTTTGGATGCCTCGAAAAATGCAATACAAAATATTTGTATAAGTGGCAAGGATTTCGGTATTATACAGTCGAGTTCTCCAATATCTATACAGACAACCTTTCAAAAATATCTACACATGCGCCTTTTGTCAGTAACAATAAAGACTGTGTATAGCCATTTTTGAAAGGTCTGTATTGGAGAACTCGATTGTCCAGTGAAATAGATAGTAGGATTGTACTGAAATCGTATTATGAAAATGGGCTCGACTATTATGTATTTTCGCATATAATCCTTTACTCTATTCTATGAATTAGTTATGACATTCCTAACAGAAGCATGCATCCGGTGTGCCATCTGTTTGAGTCGTCATTGACGGGGGCTCCGAAACTATATTTCAACTCCCTATTTGGTCAATTTATCATGAAGGATCCTTAGAAACTTCGATAGATTCAACAATAATAACCTAGTACAGATGTAGTGCATAATGGTTTCCCATCGTTTTTTCACGGAAACGTACGAACGTGTCTTGCTATTTCCGTCGGTCACAGTACAAAAAGTACTGAGGTTGACTGATGTAGCACGACAAATACGAACATTTCCGAGAAAATGCGATGGGAAATGATAATTCACTACATCTGCAATGACATCCTAGCTGGTCTTGATTGACATACTTTCCGATGTACTTTTTAAGTAGTGGTTGCAAGTCAAGTAAATACATCATGAATTAAACAAGGCAAAGCTACTAGATTATAGTAGAGAGCATTCAAAGCGTTGTCTACACAAAATCCCTCGTTGCAACAGATCATAGCCTAAACTTCAGGCTACATTGAATGTAAATTGAATAATGCTATGATTGAAGTATAAAGCCGATCGCAAATCAGTGATCAGCAGTGATAAACGTAGTTGATGTCTCATCATCATCATTTCAGCCGAAAGACGTCCACTGCTGGACATAGGCCTAAGAGTGCCAAAGTGATCGGTTCTGTTCCTTTCTATAACAGTTTGAAAAAATGCCATGTTGGGTATTCCTTTCTCGATATTTGACAGAACACATGTCCCCACTTTTGTATCTGTCTCAAATTCATACATCAATTTGGAAAATGTCCCCATCTGTCAAATTTCGAAAGGAAATGCCGGTCCCAATTTCCGATTGTGTCCAGTGATAATGGCGAACCGTGTTCTGGACTAATGCTTTATTTTTTGTCTTTTTTGCTCATTTTGTTGTTTAACCCATACGCCGCCAATCGCCATAGAAAAAAATGCGAGGTGGTACCCTCACGACACGCAAGTTCTAAGTCTATTGTTTTTGTGACAAACTTGACGCCTTGACTAAACGAACCACGGCACCTTACAAGCAATATCGGCGAAATTATCATCATTTCGATGGGCGCCATTTTGTTATTATTTGTACTTGATACCGGTAGAGACTCCCAAACCCACGAATCATCATGAATTGGCCAAAGCTTGTAATCAAAACCTTTGATAGTTAAAATTAATACTAATGCGGAATAGATTAAGTGCACATCAGGCTACCTAACATGATCTCGTTTATGTAAGACATAACATAAAACATTCGTATCGCTCGCACTTACTTGCTAGTTTTTTAATTTTTTTTTATTTTTTGAAGCCTATATAGTGTCCCACTGCTGGGCTAAGTCCTCCCCTCTTGATTTCCAATCGTCCCGATTCTGAGAAATCTCTGGCCAATCGTGGTGAAATACGTCCAGGGGACTGATTTTAGACTTTCGAGCGCTCGACTCTTTCACTCGAAAACTGACAAAAATAATGAAATGCTATTTTAAAATAGCAATAGACAATTGAAAAACGAGTGCTTTTGATCCCTCTTATTCAATTCTATCGGTAAAAAGTAAGTGCTTGCCATTTTGACACTACAATCGTATTTACTTTTATTTAATTTTCAAATCAAATCAAATCAAATCATTTATTGCACTCATGTTAGTATACAGTTCTTAAATTATATGTTACAGTTCTACATGAACCCTGTAAGGGCACAGCAATGAAATAAACAATAATTCAAATAATAATAATAATAACCGTCACATAATTTTCACATTTCTTATGCGAACTTTCGAGCGCTCGAAAGTCAAAAATCGGTCCCCTGGTCGTCCCGCCATCTCCTCGACCTGCCACGCCGTCTTGCTAGTAAGGGACAAATTTATGTCGGACATAAACGCAGTCATGCTAGCTAGGCAGTTACTGTAAACATGCACACACTGTAAACATGCATACGATGGACATTTTCGAAAACATTACACAATATGGATTCTTATTTGTTTTATATTTTATTAAATTAAAACTGAAATTATGGACTTAAGCTACTTTCAAACATTTTTTTGACTAAGCGGGACTGGGACATGTAGTATTTGCGAGACTATCGTTGTTGCGACACGTCCAATACGTCGAGGTGTATAATTATAAATAAACACGTCCTGTTTAAATAGTATTTCATAAACTATATCTAAAATTAACCCTATTTTTAATATGTATGAGCGAAACAAGTGCTATTCATTGGGATATCCAAGCGTCATCGTAAATTAATTCACTCTAAGTCGACAAATATAACATCACCATTAACCCTTTTAACGCCATTAGTAAATATATAAGCCATGTCACACGCTAAACTCTGCTCTTTGTGAATAAAGTCAACCTTTGCTTTGGCATTGTAGCCAAAGCCTAGTATAGTGGTCTTTCGCGATAGTTCCTGACCACTAAAAGCGTCTTTGGCGTTCAAAGGGTAAATTATAACATCCCTCCTATAATTGACATATACATACGTACAATAAGTATCAAAGCTAAATTTCATATCTAACCATCCTAAATCTAAATATTTTCCGCCAAAAATACACTTAGAACAGGAAACCGCCAATGACGACTATATACGCCAAAAGGTCGAGTATAATTTTACGCCTATTATACGCATATTTGTCATCTGAATATGGCCGACTAGTTAACAAGTCGTTGGTTTGGATCTGTGGAGTAGATATATTCGTCATTGCCATTATAAAGGTCCTCTGCCCTTATTGCATTTATTTTTTCCACCTTTAGTTTTATTTGCACCATAGTTAGTTTATTGAGATCTGCTCATGCGTGTAGCAGCAATCTGTTTCTAACAAGTATGTACTTTCTAAAGTTGCCTCCCGTCTACTTTTATTAACCTTATTTCGATATGATTGTACCTAATAATGTGAACTGTCAACACATCTTATAACACAGCTACATCACTCGAATGGGCGATTAAAGGCTATGCTTCTGCAATATAATGGTTATGGTTATCTGAGCAAACAAAATGTTCACAAATGTCTAAACGCGAAATTATGGCCAAGGCCTCGAAACTTGCAATTTATGTCGACTTTACCAATGGCTCAAAAACATACATAGGTAAGTTTGTAACGACTCGCATACGGCTAACGCTTTGGCAATAGAGTTGTGTTCAGAGTTGTGTTTCTGTGAACACCTTGTTTGCTCCGATATCGATTGTCAGTCCTACACATATGCATTAACACTTTCTCTGCCAGAAACCCGCCTACCGGGTGCCTACGCCGCAGTCGCTTTCCGCTACATACGAGAAAACCCACAGGAAATGTGTGAACACATTCACTGCCAAGAATCGCTGGCCGTGGTTTTCCTCGTATGTAGCGGAAAGCGACTACGGCCTGCGTTCCTGGCAGTGAAAGAGCGTACAAGATAATGGGCTGTATGTAGGCACGGCAAGGGTTAAGGATCCGCAACCATCAGCAATACAATACATTTCCATACAGCTGACGCCTAGCTGCCAAGCGGCATCTCGGCGATGCACAGCCTAATGAATGATGCAGCTGTTGCAATCTGTGCCTCAATCTATACTACGTCAAGTAGTACTACAATGACATGTAAAAGTGTGAAATGCGACTAAATTAAAATAATTATAAATAATATAGATAGTAGTAAGTAGTCTAATAGTGGTATTCAGCTTTTCTATCTGTTTCAATAAGGTTAGCTAGACGTCACAATATAGAATACTGAATGTATTTTTGCAGACAATACATAATTTAAGATAATTTCGGCCCCTGTGCAATAAATTGGTTTCATATATATTTACTTTAAATTGTTTAGTATATATAGATATAATTAATCAACCTCTTGTATGAGTTGACATTAGATTTCGTTATGTTTGTGTAAATTACGATTAATGAATATGAATTAAAGTTATTAAAAATGGTTTTTGTGGTTTTATTTGAGCCTTACTTTCCCGATTAACCCCCGACGCAAAAAGAGGGGTGTTATAAGTTTGACGTGTCTGTGGCATCGTAGCTCCTAAACGAATGGACCTATTTGAATGCGGTTTTTTTTATCTGAAAGCTGACGTTATCAAGATGGTCAGCTACGTTTCCATCAAATCCGTGCCGCCGTTTTTAGATATTGAACTTTGAAGTGAAAATATCGGGGGGGTTTTTCAACTTTTCTAAAGCCGGGTCCGCTGCACCAATGCTTTCCATGTTTGCAAACATCTAACATGTTTTCCGTCAGGTTCGGCAAACAAATAGGGTATTGTTTTGATTGGCAAAACATGTTTGCGTTTAAAAATAAATAAATAAATAAATATAAATAAATATTATGGGACAATCTTACACAAATCAACCTAGGCCCACGGTAAGCTCAATAAGGCTTGTGTTGTGGGTACTAGGCGATGATATATATAATAGATAAATACATATAGATACTTATATACTTATATAACATCCATAACTCAGGAACAAATATTCGTGATAAACACACAAATAAATGCCCTGACCGGGATTCGAACCCGGGACCTCCAGCTTCGTAGGCAGAGTCACTACCCACTGGGCTACGGAGGCCGTTTACATAAACATGGAAAACATTGGTGCAGCGGACCCGGCTTAAGTTGTTAATTATTGTTGTGTATGTTTCCGGATTCCCACTTGCTGCAATCATTGCAAACCTCTTTGCTTCATAATACTTTCATAAAATTATGTTCGCTGGTATAGGATACTTTTGACCTGAGCTTTCTTTAGAGCGTCTCCTTTTTGGCCGAGGTCTTCCCATTTTAGTAGACACATACGCATTTCCCTCGTACAGTCAGCATCATATAGATAGTAGCAGCCAGAGTAGCCAAATATTTCGTAACACCCTTATTCTTACAGTATTAAAGACGTGTACCGAAATATTTGGCTGCTAGTATTATATGATGCTGACTGTACACTCTTTTGGACAGAACCGAATGTACGTCCTTTGTACTCATTAAACCAAGCAACCCTATTACAGTAACGAAATAGGTTTGATTTCTTGATTGATTGTTAAAATGGCAATTAAAAATAACTAGAGCATTTTTGTTCGCAGTTTTGCGCTATGGTCGAGACGGGCAGACTGTTTAGTTTTATTTTACTTTTACAATGTTTTATACATGTGGTAAGTTCACAGTTTATAGACCCATCTCATTCGCATTCTCAACCCTTAGAACGTGTTCCGATCCGATATCATTATCGGCTCCTTCTCCGGTAAATGTGAACACGCTCTTATTCCCAACTCAACACTGATAGGTAGGTACCTAAGTCACCTGCAAAGCACACTGCAGGGTAGGTCTAAACTGTTCTCTCCCGACAATGGATGTCGACAGACCACTTTCCTTGCAGAGATAGATGATTGTAAGCGTGTAGCTTAAACAGTCACAGTCAGTTGTGCAGGGAAATCCTTTTAGCGGTCCAACACAAATACCACTGAGAAGTGCATGATCCGAGGTATGTTGCTCGCATACATATAGACAGAATTTTGCGACCGAATGCGGCTGGGCTGGTTCCGATCGCAGCTACTCCATGCTCTACTTATATGTGGCCCTACAACTGACCGCGATGGAATTCCGCCTATATAAGTAAGACAAGTCTAAGGATTCGGTTACACGCTAATTCTGGCGTCAGTTCAGTCCAGAATGATAGTGTAATCGTTGTGAATGACACAGACATCTCATCTTATCTAGGTGAGGGCCCTTTCGGATGCACTTTGACCCAGTGGGATCTTTTGTGCATTTGCCCTCTCTTTTATACCTGCTCCCAGGCTTATAATACTGATGGACTGAACTGACGCCAGAATTAGCGTGTAACCGAAGCCTGAGTGTGAAAGCTCATTAATCTATCATCGTTGGACTTATTCCAACCGGCTCAACCAGTGGTTGTTTTCAGAACTCGTACAACCCGAAAAATCACCCATGTTGCCAAGGTTCGGCAGAGAACCTGACGTTGGCGATGATCATCGACGCCTTCGAGATCTACGGCCACGACCCGACCGACAAGCTGGACCACCTCGCGCACTACCAGCTCGAGATGATGAAGATCAAGCGAGCAGTCGATCAGGTGCGATCCATGCCAGTGACCTATTTCACAAAGCTACAATTTTATAAGTCTATCTAAATTAGCAAGACTGATGCGCTTGACCATAACGAAATTGGAACACATAGCTTCGTGAAAAGGGCCACGGTTGCTCGAAGCGAGCTTCTCGGACAATCTTATGAGTGCGGCTAAGTTTTAAGAGCATCTAATTCATTGCGTGTTTATTGCTTGCAGTACCTCATCAATGAGCACGTGCATATCGCGGTGGATCACCTCGGCAGGTTCATCCACATGCACGTCAAGGAGCTAAAGGTATATCTAGTAACCTGTTCCAAACCTCTTCAAATCCGTAACCTAGTTGTCCTCAGTGATACAACAAGCGATAAACAGCTACTCACGGCACCAAAATGAAACGACCCCCCTTTTTATGTTTAACTGGAAAGTTTTTTTGGACTATTTGTAGGTGCTACTGATAGCGCTGGACGACGCGATAGACAACATGCTGACGATGTACGACAACCACAACGCCATCAAGACGGAGCGCGTCGCCACCTACAACGCGGCCGCCGGCGGCGCCGTGCCCTCTGAGTTCTACCTCAGCCAAGGTGCCCTGCCACTTACTAAACCTCGGGATAAAGGAGAGCTATATCCTTATAATTCGATATATTAGGAGCTAGATCGGCTTTGCTAAGTGGCGTTTTATTGATAACTAGCTCTGCCAGCGACACCGGCCGCGCGGAACTCGTTTATATCGTAGCTACATACAAAATGTCACCCCCCATTTCACTCCCTTAGGGGATGATTTCCGAGATAAAAACTATTCGATGTTCTTCCTCGGGACTCAAACCACCTCTATACCAAATTTCATCTAAATCGGTTCAGTTCAGCGGTTTAAGCGTGATGAGGTAACAGACAGGCAGACCGACACACATTCGCATTTAAAATAATACTCGTAGTATGGATTAGTATGGATGATAACCGTAGGTTGATGGACCGTAAGAATTGTTAGAATATTACAGCTTGGTGTCATTACATTACACACGTTCGGAATTGGGTTAGGCGATTGGAATTGAAGACAATTATGCCCAATAGTCATTATCGAGGATGATGCTTAGAGCTGGACGCTAACAGCTGTTCCCACACATCGTTTCATACTTAAGTATTCAGGTTAAGTCCTTGCAGGAAACCGCAATTTGTTCCTCGTTTCTTCAGGTATATAGGTATGCTTCGGGGTAAAATATAAAGGGCTCATCTGTTACTGTTGGCGTGAAAGCCTCGTTTCAGAATACTACTGCGGGCGGAACGTATACATCTTCGTGTCAGAGCTGTACAGCGACATCTACAACATGGGCCGCGGGCCGGCGCCCTATTGCAAGGGCCGCGGCTTCCATTTCCTCGGGTTCGTGCACTTCATGGACGAAGCCAAGTACTACCTGGAGGAAGACCCGAGCATCGCGTTCGCCACCGACAACTACATCCACGGGCTCGAGTGCCATCTCAGCCTCTGTATCTACAGGTGAGTGATGCCTATCCGAGAGAGACAAAGCGCGCAGCACCGTTGCTAAAGCTAAATATGTCCTTGATTCCTTATGATTAAGCGAGAATAGAATCATCTAAGCGTATTCCTGTGTTCTGCCGGCGCAGCAAAAAAATAAGAATGAAATTGGGCTTAGGTACGAGTCGAAGTTCACAGCTTAGTTGATTTAAGCATCACATCATATCTTAACAGAGCCGTTACTAATTTTGTTATCATCAAGTCCGTTTTGGTAAATTCAAAAGTTTTCTGATTCCTATTAAGTGTATAGCATACTTTTGAGTAGGTATACTGTGCCCTGTATGTTCAGGTTCCCGTTCAAGAAGGGTCTGCAGCACGTCCGCGACGTGGTGACGCTGCCGAAGGCGATCGTGAAGTGCGGCACGGAGATGTACAAGCTGCCGCCGCTCACCGCCGCCTCCTGCATCATCAGCTCCGGCTCCTTCATCTTCGACTTCAACATACAGGGCATACGCTTCCGACACTACGACTACTTCCTAGTAAGTGCGGCTCGGATGTGTACAAGCTGCCGCCGCTCACCGCTGCCTCCTGCATCATCAGCTCCGGCTCCTTCATCTTCGACTTCAACATACAGGGCATACGCTTCCGACACTACGACGACTTCCTAGTAAGTGCGGCTCGGAGGTGTACAAGCTGCTGCCGCTCACCGCTGCCTCCTGCATCATCAGCTCCGGCTCCTTCATCTTCGACTTCAACATACAGGGCATACGCTTCCGACACTACGACTACTTCCTAGTAAGTGCGGCTCGGAGGTGTACAAGCTGCTGCCGCTCACCGCCGCCTCCTGCATCATCAGCTCCGGCTTCTTCATCTTCGACTTCAACATACAGGGCATACGCTTCCGACACTACGACTACTTCCTAGTAAGTGCGGCTCGGAGGTGTACAAGCTGCTGCCGCTCACCGCCGCCTCCTGCATCATCAGTTCCGGCTCCTTCATCTTCGACTTCAACATACAGGGCATACGCTTCCGACACTACGACTACTTCCTAGTAAGTGCGGCTCGGAGGTGTACAAGCTGCTGCCGCTCACCGCTGCCTCCTGCATCATCAGCTCCGGCTCCTTCATCTTCGACTTCAACATACAGGGCATACGCTTCCGACACTACGACTACTTCCTAGTAAGTGCGGCTCGGAGGTGTACAAGCTGCCGCCGCTCACCGCTGCCTCCTGCATCATCAGCTCCGGCTCCTTCATCTTCGACTTCAACATACAGGGCATACGCTTCCGACACTACGACTACTTCCTAGTAAGTGCGGCTCGGAGGTGTACAAGCTGCTGCCGCTCACCGCTGCCTCCTGCATCATCAGCTCCGGCTCCTTCATCTTCGACTTCAACATACAGGGCATACGCTTCCGACACTACGACTACTTCCTAGTAAGTGCGGCTCGGAGGTGTACAAGCTGCTGCCGCTCACCGCCGCCTCCTGCATCATCAGCTCCGGCTTCTTCATCTTCGACTTCAACATACAGGGCATACGCTTCCGACACTACGACTACTTCCTAGTAAGTGCGGCTCGGAGGTGTACAAGCTGCTGCCGCTCACCGCCGCCTCCTGCATCATCAGCTCCGGCTCCTTCATCTTCGACTTCAACATACAGGGCATACGCTTCCGACACTACGACTACTTCCTAGTAAGTGCGGCTCGGAGGTGTACAAGCTGCTGCCGCTCACCGCTGCCTCCTGCATCATCAGCTCCGGCTCCTTCATCTTCGACTTCAACATACAGGGCATACGCTTCCGACACTACGACTACTTCCTAGTAAGTGCGGCTCGGAGGTGTACAAGCTGCCGCCGCTCACCGCTGCCTCCTGCATCATCAGCTCCGGCTCCTTCATCTTCGACTTCAACATACAGGGCATACGCTTCCGACACTTCGACTACTTCCTAGTAAGTGCGACTCGTAGGTGTACAAGCTGCTGCCGCTCACCGCTGCCTCCTGCATCATCAGCTCCGGCTCCTTCATCTTCGACTTCAACATACAGGGCATACGCTTCCGACACTACGACTACTTCATAGTAAGTGTGGCTCGGAGGTGTACAAGCTGCCGCCGCTCATCGCTGCCTCCTGCATCATCAGCTCCGGCTCCTTCATCTTCGACTTCAACATACAGGGCATACGCTTCCGACACTACGACTACTTCCTAGTAAGTGCGGCTCGGAGTTGTACAAGCTGCTGCCGCTCACCGCCACCTCCTGCATCATCAGCTCCGGCTCCTTCATCTTCGACTTCAACATACAGGGCATACGCTTCCGATACTACGACTACTTCCTAGTAAGTGCGGCTCGGAGGTGTACAAGCTGCCGCCGCTCACCACTGTCTCCTGCATCATCAGCTCCGGCTCCTTCATCTTCGACTTCAACATACAGGGCATACGCTTCCGACTCTACGACTACTTTCTGGTAAGTGCAGCTCGGAGCTGTACAAGCTGCCGTTGCTCACTGCTGCCTCCTGCACAATCACCTCCGGCTCATTCATCCTCGACTTCAACATACAGGGCATACGCTTCCGACACTACGGCTACTTCCTAGTAATTGCGGCTCGGAGGTTTAAAAGCTGCCGCCGCTCACTGCTGCCTCCTGCATCATCAGCTCCGGCTCCTTCATCCTCGACTTCAACATACAGGGCATATATACTCTTCCGACTCTACGACTACTTCCTAGTAAGTGAGGCTCGCAAGAGAATAGAAGTTGCTATCTCCATTTGTACTATCCCAAATATATGTATAAAGCCTGAATCACACTGTGATAGTCTTAAAAATGCATCAGGGATTACACATTTAAATACCTACCCTATTTAATGTAATATCTCCCTGGTTTAAGTGACGTATGAATGACAGATGCCATTTAAGAAAAAACACGTAGGCGTTAGGCCTCTCACAGACTGGCGCTGCCTGGCAGCAGCGGTCAATAGTAATATAGTAAACTTGTCATTAGCTGTCAAACTTACTATTGACCGCCACCGCAGGCCGCGCCAGTGTGATGCAGGCTTGAGGCCTGAATCAATAGTAAATTTGACAGCTAATGGCAAGATTTTACTATTGGCCGCTGCGGCCAGGCCGCGCCAGTCTGTCAGACGCTTTATATAGGTTATTGTAGCACAGACTTAGTGATGTGTCAAACCGCAAAATTTCCAAACCGAGTAACTCGACTCTAAAATATACCCAACCCGGTTTACAAACCGGTTTGACCAAACCGAACTTCGACCAATTGCCACTTCGGGTAGTTCGGGTTAGATGTCAGATCTCTAAGTCGATTCTTTCCGGGTTGAGGAAGAGGTCGAGTCGAGTCGGACACTGAGAGACTATGGGTGGGTTAAACCTTGTATCAAACCGTCTGTAATCGTAAGTTGCTGCAACGCACCTTAGTAGTACTTATATATCAGTGTCGCATTTATCGGCGACGTTAGGTATTTTCCACTGACTTCTAGGTATGGAAATGTGAGACAGAGAGGGGCTAATACTTTTTCGATGAGCGATGTTACGAATTACGATACTGTGCTAAAAATTGCACCTTATCTGTTAAACAATACGTTTCATTTTCTTTATCTTTATTAAGCGGCGGTTCAACTCGGCGCCGCGCCTTCAACGACGCGGCTGTATGCGCGCAACTGACAGTAATATGTCGGTCTCATTCTAACATATGCTACGGTTCACAAACAGTCGAGTCAAGAAGTCGCAGTTCGCGCGTATTTTTGCTTGCGGGACCAAACCGAGTTGAGCGCAACTCAACTCGGTTTGGGTCGGTTCGGGCGTGACTCGGTTTGACTCGACGTGCGAAACCGAGTCATTACATCGCTAAGCACAGTTGCTTGGGTGTTATGAAGCCATTTACGAGCAAGTGTAAAAAACACCAAAACTATTTGTTTTTACAGATTCTACCAAACGGGGAAACGTACTACACGAAGGAGCCGATTACACCTCTTTTCTGCGATCACCATGTATGCGAGTGGAACAACACTAATTTCTATGGAGGTAATTATGCAATAATTTACTTTAAAACAAAGTTTAAACCGACTTCAATTCAGTACTTCGTCAAGCCACATAGGTACATGAAAATTTCCACCATTGCTTGCCAATTTACCACATGAACTGCTTTCCGAGAGCAAATGCGTTGATTATTACAGAAGAAACCCAAGTCGCTATCAGTGGGCTGATAATATTTGAGGAGTTCCGTCGATTCCTCAAGGATCTCAGAATTAACATTTCATTAGTTGCTACTTTAACGGAATCATGTCAAAATCTTTGACGTACTTTACATCTTGGAGGAGTTTCATTAGTCTCTGTGGTGTTAATTCTCAGTTCTACTTCACCAAAATTGCGATTTTCGAGGGTAAATACACGAGATATAATAGAATACCGAAATCACTACACGCGTGCCTATAAAATTTGAGGGTTGCCCTCAATTTCCCTGGGATCCCATCATCAGATCCTGACTTGGTGACAATGGGGCCACCTCAGGAGTATACTCTTTCGAATAAAAAAGAATTTTGGAAATCGGTCCACAATTGTCGGAGAAATCAGTGTACATCATTTAAAATTACAAAGCGGCCAAGTGCGAGTCGGACTCGCTCATGAAGGGTTCCGTAAAATAAATTGCGGTGTACGATTTATGACGTATTAGAAAAAAACTACTTACTAGATCTCGTGAATTACCAATTTTCGGTGGAAGTTTGCATGGTAATGTACATCATATATTTTTTTTAGTTTTATCATTCTCTTATTTTATAAGTTACAGGGGGGGGGGGGGACACATTTTGCTCTTTTCATTAAGTGTCTCTCGCGCAAACTATTCAGTTTAGAAAAAAAATATATTAGGAACCTCAATATCATTTTTGAAGACCTATCCATAGAAACCCTACACGTATGAATTTGATGAAAAAAATTTTTTTGAGTTTCAGTTCTGAGTATGGGGAACCCCTAAAATGTAATGTTATTTTTCGTTTTTTTGTGAAAATCTTGATGCGGTTCACATAATACATCTACTTACCAAGTTTCAACAGTATAGCTCTTATAGTTTCGGAAAGAAGTGGCTGTGACATACGGACGGACAGACAGACAGACAGACAGACAGACATGACGAATCTATAAGGGTTCCGTTTATTGCCATTTAACGATTTCGATGAAATTTGGAATATAGGTGGTTATAGAGGCGAGAAATCGATCTAGATAGGTCTCGTTTCCGAGAAAATTCGTTTTCTCGAGATTTTCTCGCATAAAGATTTGTTAATGCAATATAGTACGTAAATTCACCACAACTGTCACCGCTTGATTAGACGAATGGTTATAACATTGGCTTACAACACCTTTGGCCGGCGGGGGTTCAAATCCGAGCGAGGGAATCTTTCTTTTTGCTTTCTTTTTTTAATTTTTGATTTTGATTTTTCGTAGTATTTTAAAGCCGGGAAAAGCATGGTCATACGTTTATTTTTTTTGTTTATATATCTTTTTTGTTTTTAAACTATGTATTAAAAACATGTTTTTTATAGCACTATGCCTTTTTTTATTACAAGCTTTATATTAACTTGCACTGTTCGTATGTAAGTATGTAAATATGTAAGTACGTAAGTTGCCCGTCAAAATTTGCAATCCATTTTTCAGTCACTTCCTGTTATCCAATTGAGCTGAAATTTTGCAAGCATATTGTATATTGCATGACAATGCAATATTATGATGACTTGGAGCTGATCTGATGCTGGAGCTGGAAGGTGGCCATAGGAACTCCGCAATAAAACGACACAACCCCATCGAGTTTGGGCTCGTTAGATTAGATTAGATTTTACTCACTTAACTACGAACACGCACTTCCATCTCGCTTACGCTTATGCTCAGTGAGAGGGAGAGAAGATCGTGAACCGGCCTCACCTTAAGATGTTTTTTTATAAACTTTACACACTTAGACCAAAGAGTTTTTAAAACCAACCATATTGAAAAAAAGTTGATGGTGCCAATAAACGATGTCATATGTCGTATTGACAACTACTCATATATACTCGTATGAAATGTTATTTTTGTTCGTATGGTACAGATGAATTTAAGCAGCAAACTGTTATTGGTTAGCAAAATGGTGTTTAAATAAAATAAAACTTCGTGGAAATGTGCTTTGTAGAAAATATCGTAATGCCTCGTGGACGTCCGAGAAAATCACAAAATTTTAATTTTCAAAATTTACAACCCGAAACTTCAAGATCTGAATCCGATAATAATTTCCAAAATTTACAACCAGAAAATTCAAGATCTGATTCCGATAATGGTAATGACGATGCTACATTAAATGTTCGACCTGATCCAAATTCTAATCAAGATCAAGACATTCAAACTACGTCTTGGACACGTCCAATTCGTGCCGCTAAAGAAAGATGTATACAATTCTTGTCTGAAATTATACACTCAGAACATATAGTTAGTTTGGAGGTTTCACAAGAACGTAACCAATTGCGACGAGCTGCTGAGAATAGTGAGACTAAACAACGACGATTAGAGGAGCAACGCCGACGTACGTCACAGCGTATAGCAAGGGAAAATGTTGAACATCGTGAACAGAGACTGGAGGATCTTCGCCATCGTGCATCACAACGTATAACCAATGAAAATTCTGAACAGCGTGAACAGCGATTGGAGGATCTGCGATATCGTGCCTCACAACGTATAAACAACGAAAATATCGAACAACACGAACACCGATTGGAAGAACAAAGACGTCGTACTGCAAGACATCTGAGAGCTTTACAAGATAATGGTTTACCAACCTATAGACGCGCTATTAATCCAGTTGTGCAATATGCCAACTTGGGTCGTTTTGAAATAGTATGTATTCATTGTGGAGCTTTGCATTTTCCAGAGGAACGTGTTACAAATCGCATAGGTCGAGATTCTTTTGGTGACTGTTGTTTGCATGGTCGAATTGAACTAGAACCGCCACAATTTCCTAACGTCTTAGCCCAACTCTTTTTAGGCTGTCATCCACTGTCGGAAGAATTCCACAAAAGAATACGAAACTTGAATGCATCATTTGCCCTAGCATCATTTAATGTAGCCGATGATAGGACAATAAATAGCCGTGGCATTTATAGTTTTGTTGCTTGCGGGCAGGTTTATCATAAAATTAATATGGCGGTCCATCCTACGCAAACTGTTGAAGGAGAGTTTGAACGGCCACAGTATGGACAATTGTACTTTTTAGACCCTGATGATGCCATTCAAGAGCGAACTAATCATCCTCTTAATCATGGAATAAATCCCACTCTGATGGACTTATTGGAGCGCATTATTCGCACATACAACGGTTATGTACAAGGGTACACAATGATGCGAGAGGTAGAGGACGAAGTAAATCGGCGAGCTACTGCTCATGGAATTTCACCGCCACAAGTGAGACTTTTATTTAAAATGTCAGAGCAGGCCGATTACAGAAGATTTAATGTACCCTCCTGTAATGATGTGTGTGCAGTAATTACGCTTAATGCTGATCAAAGCTTTCCTGATAATGAAATGGTAGTACATCAGCGTAATAAAGATATAATCAATTTAAAAAATATAGACAAACGCGTGGAGCCATTTACGTATCCATTGTTTTATCCAGCTGGCACCGACGGATATTATATCACTTTGCAATTACGTACACCGTATGACAGTCGCCAACATGTAACTCGCCTTGAGATGGCACAATATAGACTTGCCTTTCGACCCGAAATGACTAAACACTTACCTGATACGGTAACAACAACGGATCCTGATTTAAGACGAATCACCTTTAATGCACTACATTTTGGAGGCAGATAATTTCAACAGTACTTAGTTGACACGTATATTCGTGTAGAACGTGACCGCATTCAATGGATAAAAAATAACCAAAATAAGATTCTCGCAGAACAATATACGGGAGTAACACGTCTTATTAATGACCTAGCTGAAAAAAATAATGCAACACTAGGCGAAAAAATAATTTTACCTTCTTCCTTTCCCGGCTCAACACGTTATGACACGGAACATTTTGAAGATGCAATGGCCGTCGTTCGTCGGCTTGGATCGCCTGATTTCTTTATAACGGTGACTTCTAACCCCAACTGGCCCGAAATAAAAGAGGCTTCACGTATTGCTATGGAAAACGGAACCACTCTGGAACAGCTCGCTCAAAATAGACCTGATCTCGTAGCTAGAGTTGCCAAACTCAAGTTTGATAACATAATAGACGAATTGGATAAACAGCAGATATTTGGAAAGGCAGCAGCATATGTTTATACCATCGAATTCCAAAAGAGGGGTCTACCGCATATGCATTTACTATTGATTATGACACCTGATGACAAGATACACCAGCCAGAAGAATTAGATGACTTTATTTCGGCTGAAATACCTGGCAGCGACGATTTACAGTTAAGGGAACTCGTACTGAAATGGATGATCCACAACCCATGTGGGCAACAAAATCCCGACGCAACATGCATGGTGAACAAAAATGGTCGCATAAAATGCCGGTTTGACTTCCCTAAATCCTTTCAGGAAATTACATCTTTAGTGGACGATGGAAAACCCAACTATCGCCGACGTTACAATGCGAACTTGGATCCTCAGAGTCCCGAATTTTCGCACGAACAAGCCGTTTATCGCAAAGATATGAATGGTCGGCGAATAACTATGGACAATCGCCACGTAGCCCCCTACAATGCATATTTGCTCAAAAAATATAATGGTCATATCAATGTTGAGTACGTCGGAAGTATTTTGGCTGTAAAATATCTGTATAAATACATATACAAAGGACACGATTGTGCATCAATAAAGGTTTTGCAGGAACAACGAACATTGATCTATAATGAGGCAAATACATACATTGAAGGCAGGTGTATCACACCTCCAGAAGCATGTTGGCGTCTATTCGCTTTTGAAATTCAAAAAAAAAGTCATAGCGTACAACGTTTGAATATACACTTACCAGCACAGTATCGAATTACGAACTTAGACCAGGCCCAGGAAGATTTGGCGGATATTGGACAGAAGGGTTCAACATTAGAAGCTTACTTCCGGCATAATAAAAAACTCAAGGAACAAGGAGAACTTAATCGCTTGAATGGACAGTCTGAAAATGTCACATATTATTATTACTGGCAAATGCCCGAAGAATTCAGATGGATTGGAAGATCAAGCGATTGGGTGCGGAGAGTTCGCCAACTTCGTGTTATTGGAAGAATTTATAATGTGAATTTCATCGCTCAGCCGGAACTCTACCACTTACGGTTATTATTATACCACGTAAAAAATGCAACAAGTTTTAAAGATCTTCTAACTGTGAATAATGTCCGATATGAGACCTATAAACAAGCATGCCTAGCACGTGGTTTAGCGTACGACGACCAGCAATGGACAGAAGGCTTAAGAGAATCTGCAATTTCAAAAATGCCCTCGGCAATGAGAAGTCTTTTTACGCAAATATTGATTTTCGGGTCTCCTGAAAATCCAAAGCGCCTTTGGGAAACGTTTAAAGATAATTTGGCCGAAGATTTCATCCATGAAGCTAGGAGGAATGGACAGTCTACCGAAGGAGCGATTAAGCGCGCTTATAGGATTATTGCCCAAAAACTGAATACTGAAGCAACAGAAGGCAGAAATTTTCAATACTGGGTACACACTTTCGGCTTTGACAACATTGATGACTATGATGAAGAAATGAATCAAGATGTTCTTAATACTGACGAATCTACAGCACTAGGAGAACAAATGTATCAGTTTCTTAGAGGAAAACAGATAGAAATCGTTGGCACCATTCTTCGTGCAGTTAATGGCGCTTCAGAGTTCAAATGCTTTTTCATCGATGGCCCTGGTGGTACTGGCAAAACCTTTATCTATAAAGCACTATACTATATGCTTACCGGCACAGGTCATAGGGTAAAGTGTATGGCATTTACCGGTATCGCTTCAATACTGCTGCCTCATGGCCGAACATCTCATAAAACCTTCGGACTTAAGGTACCACTTACACCAGAGTCAGTTTCAAGTATTAAACCTGGATCGACCAAAGCCAGAGAATTACAACGAATAGATGTTTTCCTTATGGATGAAGCGCCTATGCTGCCCAAATATGGTTTGAGCAACATGGACCAGCTTCTGCGCAGCATTGCAAATCCAGATTTACCTTTTGGAGGCAAAGTCATTGTACTTGGAGGAGATTTTCGTCAATGTCTTCCTGTTCAGCCAGGCGCTAATAGAAATGAGTTATTGGATCTTTCAATTAAAAAAAGTTCTCTCTGGCCAGTTTTTAAGACGTTTTCTCTAGAAGAGAACATGCGAGTTGACCCAGAGCAACGGTTATTTGCAAATTATCTCCTGCAATTAGGAAATGGAGAATTACCAACTAACTCAATGGAGGAAATTGAACTGCCACTAGACACAATATCAGACGGTAATCTTATTGGTGAAGTGTTCGGAAACTGCATCGACTCTGCAAATTACGAAGCAATGAAAGATAGAGCAATACTCGCGCCACTTAATAAAGATGTAGACAGGATAAACAATGACATTGTTGCCCAATTACCCGGAGAATACAAAGTATACCATAGCTGCGACACAGTAAAAGACCAACCCGAAGGAGGGCTTGAATTCACAACAGAATTTCTTAATTCGATTAATATCTCCGACTTACCACCACATGAACTGAAATTAAAAAAGAATTGTTTGATTATGTTACTACGTAATTTGGACATATCGGAAGGTTTATGCAATGGAACAAGATTAATTGTAACGGACCTGTGTAACAATATAATCAAATCAAAAATTATTACTGGCGAACAGTCCGGCAGAGAGGTGCATATCCCAAGAATCACTCTTGACTCGACAAAAGGACAACTCGGATGTACCATGCAGAGACACCAATTTCCAGTAAGAGCTGCCTTCGCTGTTACAGTGCACAAGTCGCAAGGGCAAACGTTCGAGTTTGTCGGTGTTGACCTCAAAACATCTGTTTTTATGCATGGTATGCTCTATGTGGCATTTTCTAGAGTTAAAAGACCCAGTGCTCTAAAAGTATTATTACCAGATGAGAACCCACGTCACACCCGAAATATAGTGTGGAAAGAGGTTTTAAATAACACAATAGCTGCAGCAGCGGATCTCATTGAAGATTTCCCCAGCTATTCCGAAGATTTCTATTTTGATTAGTATAGTGTAAAATACAAACAACTACTCGAAGTATATGATTGAATTTTATTCTTCTGAGACTTCTAATTATCCCCCGATCAAAGTTTGATTTCATGTTCCAATCACTTATTTTTTTTAAAGTTGATAAGTACCTACCTACAAACTTGCTTAAATACAGGTATAATGAATTGAGGTAAGAGTATTATTACAGCTTCGTGACTTGAAATACGGTCCCATATTTCAAGTCAGGGAACATAATAATAGCGTTAATAATAGCGGAGAAGAGCATGAGACTTGGCATGCATGTATAGCTTTTACATACCTACGTAAATAATCTTTGCTACGTAATTAAGGCGCTGTATGCAGCTGCGCATCGAAAAAATGCCTTTTCCAAACCGATTATTAGTATACTTGTACTATTGCTAGAGATCCAAATTTTTGATATGTATATCTTCAGTTCATTGGCTATGTTCGTGCTTCATAGAATCACGATTGCTTACAAAAACCTCGATAGATTTTACCTTTCAAAACAGTGCTTTTTTACCACCAAACTCGAAATATCTCAAAAGTTATTTGGAACATTACAATGAAATTTGTTGTGATAGGTAGCTTTTTGGTAGATCTATCTACCGGCTTCTTAGAATTTCAATATGATAGATAATTCAATACATTTGGTTATTTGTCTGAAAAACCGGGTGTCCGCGTCGTGCATGCGCGGTGGCGAGTACAATTTAGTACGCCCGTGGCCACTGCCGACGACGGACCTGTGAATGTTTACCTGGCACGCAAATATGCCTTTTTGCAGCAATTATTTCGAGTTATCACGGTAAATAAAAATACTTAAAGGAATAGGAAACGCTAATACATGCTGGAGAACACATTCGAAATGATAGAATAACAAATATAAGGTATGCGATATTTACTACAGTAAAGCGTTTCTACATCCGCACCTAAAACGTATTAATAGGTAGCGGGAGCATATTGACAAGATGTCAATAAAAATCTTCAGTTATCCTGAATACGTAGAACTGTTAGGTAGTAAGTAGTCGGGTGAAAATCGGATTCGGACACGAGCACATGGTTAGGGGGATAATGGTTCCAATTATGGACTGTCCGAATAATAGATTTATTTATTCATACAGAAATATATCAAAAGCATTTAGGGCTATTGCGCCGAATAGCGACTACCTAGTCTAAAGTCCTAAACAAGTTGGTGAACTGAAGTATATTTACTTGCTGTTTAGTAGATTCTATTAAAAACGAGTGCGGAAAAAGATCCTGCCACTCCACCAGCAGCAGACCACGGCCCTTCCTCATCTTCGTCATAGACATACATGCATACATACATACGCTACGGCACATCTTTTCGTCCAATATTCCGCAGTGTCTCAAGACGAGAGTCTATGACCAGTGTGTGTTGCCAGTGATGACATTTGGAACGGAAACGTGGTCGCTTACTGTGGGCCTCATAAGAAGGCTCAAAGTCACTCAAAGGGCGATGGAGAGGCTATGCTGGGAGTTTCTCTGCGCGATCGCATCAGAAATGAAGCTATCCGCAGCAGAACCACGGTAACCGATATAGCCCTCCGAATCGCTAAACTAAAGTGTCAGTGGGCGTTGCACGTAGAACCGATGGCCGTTGGGGCGGAAAGGTTCTCGAGTGGTGACCACGTACTGGAAGGCGCGGCGTGGTCAAGGTGGACTGATGACCTGGTAAAGGTCGCGGGACTCCGCTGGATGCGGTTGGCGCAGGACCGGCCATTGTGGCACTCTTTGGGGGAGATCTAAGTTCAGCAGTGGACGTCTTTCGGCTGATATGATGATGATGATGATACATACGCTCGAAAAACATAAACTTCCTTCTGTGGCAGTCGGGTACAAAGTACTACAGGGTGTTCCCCTATACAGCTGCAAAACTTTGCCAACTGTTTGTTTGTGCACATGATACCCATCATAAAACACTAAAGTATGCCGTTTCACATCTCGCACTCACTCTGCCGCCGCTGCTTCTCTAAATAACTACCAAGAAAGCCTCCCCCGCCACGCCCCTTTAAAAATAAGCCCACTAAAGCAAATAAATGTGACGTTATCTAAGTGAACATACCTTTTGTCGGTATGGGGTTATTGATATGACTCACTCATCAACGCACAGCCAAAACTACTAAGACTAGAGAGTTTAAATTTACACCAGAACTACCTTTTTAACGTAGGCAACGCTAAGAAGGATTTCTGGAAATTCCACCCCTAAAGGGGGTAAATAGGGGTAAAAAGTTTGTATGGGGGAAACTTTATTTTTTAGAGCTAGAGACTTAAATTTTTGCATAAAGATTACTTATTAGAATACAAAGTAAGTACTTTCAATTCAATTCAATTTATTTTGTTAAACATAGGTTACAACTTTTACAAGTATTGTTGGTATACAAAATATAAGATCTCTATGCTTTACCCACAATGTAGGTTTACAAAATATTCCTTCAGCCAGCT
The DNA here is from genome assembly GCA_963854355.1 of Epinotia brunnichana. Taxonomy (NCBI): domain Eukaryota; kingdom Metazoa; phylum Arthropoda; class Insecta; order Lepidoptera; family Tortricidae; genus Epinotia; species Epinotia brunnichana. Next base: position 11,607,266 of record OY977956.1, read on the forward strand.
AATAAATTTATTAAAATTAATAAAAAATGTCAATACAGTGATTGGTGTTAAATACTTCAAACACATGTCAAAAACTCTACTACTACTACTTTATATATATATATTTATTTAAGCTTTATTTATTCCGCATTGTTTGTGTTAGTACATATTTATTAAATCTAAAAGATTCATGCCATTTTTTCTTTCTTATATGGACCCCATTTGGGTAAAAGCCATATATCGCCAGATATTAGGAATAAAGATGGGCACTGGAAGCAACAAGCTGGTCAAGGCCGAAAGGCAAAAGAAGGAAAGGTAGACGACAAAGACTTTGGACCAATGACATAACTGAGGTCGCCGGACCTAGCTGGATGGATGCAGTTGGCTAAAGACCGAGAAAAATGGCATGAGATCGAGGAGGCTTTTACCTTAATTTACATTTGCTTTAAAATATTCAATATAAATCAAACAAAAAAAGACAATTAAAGCTTAATTTAAATTTATATAATTACTTGGTTAGAAAATTTGTTGGATTCTTGAATAAAGCTTCTTAGAATAACGATTAAAAATGTAATATACAAGAAAACGCTATTATAAATTAATGATTTTCGAAACCGTATTTTGCCTGGAGTATAGAGCCAAGTAACAAGTGTAAGTCCAATATTGTTGGCTTGTTGAGAGTATCAAGGTCCATCGCGGTGTGGCCGCTGGTCGAGGTAGCATGGCAGCACGCGCCGCGCGAGCGCAGTGACATAACACGTTTAGGTATTTAAGAGACAAATTGAAATTGTTTTTTTTATATGATGTTTGGTCAAATTACATTTTTTAATAGACATAGTCATGTACTGAAGAACTTGCTGGTCTTAAAATAACCACCCTGTATAATAAAATGCTTTTCTGACTAACAGTGGTCTAATTATCCAGTTTTTGATCAGTCAGTCATACTTATGTAACATAGGTAATAATTATGGTAATAATATAATTTGCCAGGAGATAAATAGATGAACATAGCTATTTGTTTATTATTTTTGATGGTTTCTTAAGCGGGCGCTAACCGGCGCGGCGCGGCGCTATAACTTTACCTAGAAGTAATCGATTTTATTTCGGTTTAAAAAAAAACTGTAATACCTATATTAGTACAATCCATAATTGGTGACGTTCACCCTTAGGAAGTGAAGATGTAATATTATTTTATCAGTTCTACGTATTTGGGAAACGGAAGCACCCACCTAGGAACTGGGAAAACGCTAGGTGGATTGATGATGAAGAAATCTGTACTAACATATCTTTGGAAATTAAGTGTCCATAATTGATGGCATCATACTACGATGCACTTAAGAACTGTAACTACCTATTATTCCTTATTTTCTAAAATAATATATTTAAATAAATAATAAATGTTTGGGCACAATCTTACACACATCAACCAAGATTTGAAAAATAAAACAAGTATTCAAGATGAAAAACATTTGATCGTATGATCCGCAAAAACGAGCCGAATACGGATGCCAACAGAATAAGGCCGTTAGCGGGGTGCGCGGGACGCGCGTCTCCCACTCCGTCTGCCTCACCTCCGCAAATACCTAAACATCGTCTAATAAGAGCGCCTTAAAAATAGAGTCAAACAACTTAAGCAATGATCGTTTACTCCGTCACTTTTATGTCCCCAAGTGTTTTTTTTCAATTTATAATGAAAACAGTTTAAAACAAATGTGTTCTTAATTTCAGGGAAAATTCGTCCTCCCTATTTTCACCCGAGCTCACCCGAGCAAAGCTCGGTCGCCCAGATATTATATTTTTAATAAGTTATTATTATTTCTATAACTCTTATATGTTGTTACCTCAAAACCCCCTTATTTGTTCAAAAAAACTGAATTTAAAAGCTTAAACGGCGAAAGTCCCTTTATTAGTGCCTTTATTACCAAAATTACGAGTTTATATCTGACAACAAGCATTCCTCCCTTTTATCAACGTAGGTATGTAAATGTGACAGGGACTAATGATAAATGTCCGACATAAATGCGATCGTGTTAGGATCGCGTGGATATTTTATGCTTATGCATTTGCTCTCGGAAAGTATGATATGTAGGTACAAGTAAGTATGTGGTCTTGATTATAGTGAACCACTAATAGAAGTCGGATTCTTTTACCAAACCAACTTTTACAACACCACTTTTGTCTAAACCAGGTCCGTTCGTTGTCCCGGGAGACCCTGGAATCAGGGTGCCGCCAGTGCCGCCATGGCTCGAACGCACTACGGAACCCCCGAGCAACGCCGACCACACGACCCCAGGCGGCGGCATCGACCCTCGCAACAATATCACTTGTAAGCATCAATCATGTGAGCCATGCCGGAAAAATGCACGATATAGACTGTCTTCAAGCCAATAATTTTAAATTAGTACCTAACTACGGAACGCACCCACAAGACCCACGGAACCTCTAAGGTGCTGGAAGTCGTGTGCGCCATACGTGGGACCGAGAGGGTGCGCTGTGATCTCTCGCCTCCGCCTATAACGCGTGGCTGCCAGCCAGCCTGCCACTACCACCGCCACTTAAAGTCGTGGTCGTTATTCTTAAGGTACAGAAAATGCAATTTGGGAGAAATCCCTGAATAAATGATGATGGATGAAGTTCACAGAAACCACTAGATATGTCACTCAGTTCATCAATTTACTACGATATACACGAGCCTATCCCAGAACTATACCCAGAACACGAAAGGCGTCTTTATCATCATCAGGCCCCTAGTATCTTTTCAGAAAAATGAAGATTGGACCTTCGGCGTTCTCAGCTTAAATTCTAATTTGATTTGCGCAGACTCCCTGGACGGGTGCTGGTTCATGTTCCCGCCAAACTACGGGTCCATCGCCGGCATCAGCTACCTGGACCCGCTCAGCATCAACGAGTACCGCTTCACCTGCCAGGGCACCGGCAACAAGGTACGGACAATGACATGAGCTGGCCCAAGAAACAAGATGAATCGGGGGTCGAACATGAACTAGTCTTGACTATTGACTAGATTGGCACTGGCTCCATTGGGACACATGTTGTTGTCCCAATGATACCAAAGATTTCACCACATACCACATGCCAACATAGAGCTGCTGTAGTGGAGAGTCGAAAGTTAAGGTCAATTTTCAACAAGAGATTCAAGTATTCAAGTATTTTATTGCATTCATGTTGTTATAGTATAGTACATAGTTAACACATGTTACAGTAAGTCTCAAACATGAACCCTGCAATGATCAAGATCTTGGAATACTGGATTTTTTTCAATGAGCTTCCTGTAATAGATCTACTATCATATCAGCTTTTCAATGGCGGAAATATACCGCGTGGAAACCAGCATGCAACTGCCAAGATCAGAGGTATATATGAGACCTCAGCACTCACTGAATCAGCGTAGCGGTTATGGGAGGGCTAGTGTCCAGCAATGGGCTGATGATGAATGACTAGGTATTAAAACATGTCTAGAGTTCATTTTAAAATTTTGTCTTGATACTTAGAAAAGTCACTTTGATTGAACTTAAACGAACCTTGTGTATTTGCAGGGTCTGTACTGGTACCCGCAATGGATGGGCGCGCCGCCGCACCACCCGTACCCGTCGGCGGGCGACATGCCGAAGTTCCAGGAGGAGGGCGAGGTGTTCCATCCGCACCAGCAGGGTCCGCAGCCGCCGCCGCTCATCGTGCCCAGGCTCGCTAATTGAATACAGACTGCTTTTGTTACTCACTTGTTTTATTTATTTACCAAATCTTTAAAGCTGAGATCTCAGATACGAACGACGCGGCGCGAATGCCGCGTCGTTCGTATCTGAGATAACTTACTTTAAAAACAAGTCGCTATCTGTGGGCTGATAATATTTGAGGAGTTCCGTCGATTCCTCAAGGATCTCAGAATCATGTCCAGAATCTCTGACGTAGGTACTTTACATCTTCTCACACCAGACTGCAGAGGCGTATGTGATTACCGGCCTCACTACCGCTATGTAAAGCCACATATCAATTTTGGTTCTTATGCCCCATCTTGCTCCTGACATTCGACACCACACACACATGGCCATTTTTGCCTTTTGTATTGTGTTATTCAAATGAGCGTTACTTATGTAGTTTGTATATCTCTGAAACGTGACTGAAATTGCAATATTTTTAAAGCTATTATGAATGAATAGGCTAAAAACCGATTATGTTTGAAATTTGGAGCTTGTGGTTGTGCTAGAAGTACCTTAGAAATATGTTGATCATTATGAGTATGTCAGTGGCAAAACTTAGGAATTTTGAGGGGCAATATTTCATAAACTAATAGTTCAAATTGAGTGCTATTCAGAATATATCTAGGCCCTATTAGCCAGCACGAAATTACAGGATGTTGAAAATGGCTTGAATGGCTTCGAGAAAAGGATGGTACGGCCGTGCCTCTTTGTTTTGCTCGACTTGGCGGATTGACAGATACCTTGGGCATATCCCGACCGTCGCATAGGCACTTCCGCATGCATCATCTTATCAGGGGAAAGACGTCCACTGCTGGACATGGACATAAAAAGTGCCACAATGACCGGTCGTGCGCAACTTGCATCCAGCGGACTCCCGCGATCAGGACATCAATCCACCTTGTGGGAGGTCTAACCACGATGCGCCTTTCGGTACCTGGTCGTCACTCGGGAACCTTTCCGCCCCAACGGCCATCGGTTCTACGTACAATGTGCCAAGCCATCTGCCGCGAGAGGGATCGGAGGGCAATATTGGGTATCTTGGTTCTGCTGCGGATAGCTTGGATCTACCTATTTCTGCGATTAAACTTTAAAGCTGGCCATTTACGGTCGCTCCAACATGCCAAATGGATTAGCGGCGCGCCAAAATCCATCCATATGTCAAAATTGTAGCGTTTAAAAAACTGTTGACGGAAAGCCACCGCGACGTGCCAAGTACCAACGCGCTATATTCCGAAATAAAAGATCGTAAATATTTTCCCTCCTATCCATGAGAGGAGAGCTGTGCCCAGCTGTGGGGCGTATTTAGGGTGATGATGATGATGCTTTGGTTTGGATGCATCCGTTTTTTAACCGACTTAAAAAAGGAGGAGGTTATTATGTTCCACTGTATGTATATATTTTTTTATGTGTGTTCACCGATTTTTCCGTCAATTGTGGACCGATTTCCAAAATTCTTTTTTTAATCATTAGATAACTCTGAGTGGTAGTATAACTCTGAGGTGGTTCCATTGTCACCAAGTCAGGATCTGATGATGGAATCCCAGGGAAATAGAGGGCAACCCTCGGAAATCGCATTTTGGTGAAGTGGAACTTATGATGAAGACCTCAGATGACTTATGGAACTCCTCAAAGATGTGAAGTACCTACGTCAGAGATTCTGACATGATTCTGAGATCCTTGAGAAATCGGCGGAACTCCTCAAATATTATCAGCCCACAGATAGCGACTTGGGTTTTTTTCTGTAATAATCAACGCATTTACTCTCGGAGAGCAGGTCATGTGGTAAATTGGAAAGGAAATGTGGAAATTTTCATGTACCTATGTGTCTTGGCGAAGTACTGAATTGAAGTCGGTTTAAACTTTGTTTTTAAAGTAAGTTATCTCAGATACGAACGACGCGGCATTCGCGCCGCGTCGTTCGTATCTGAGATCTCAGCTTTAAAGATTTGGTAAATAAATAAAACAAGTGAGTAACAAAAGCAGTCTGTATTCAATTAGCGAGCCTGGGCACGATGAGCGGCGGCGGCTGCGGACCCTGCTGGTGCGGATGGAACACCTCGCCCTCCTCCTGGAACTTCGGCATGTCGCCCGCCGACGGGTACGGGTGGTGCGGCGGCGCGCCCATCCATTGCGGGTACCAGTACAGACCCTGCAAATACACAAGGTTCGTTTAAGTTCAATCAAAGTGACTTTTCTAAGTATCAAGACAAAATTTTAAAATGAACTCTAGACATGTTTTAATACCTAGTCATCATCAGCCCATTGATGGACACTAGCCCTCCCATAACCGCTACGCATCAGCGTAGACCTCTGATCTTGGCAGTTGCATGCTGGTTTCCACGCGGTATATTTCCGCCATTGAAAAGCTGATATGATAGTAGATCTATTACAGGAAGCTCATTGAAAAAAATCCAGTATTCCAAGATCTCTTGTTGAAAATTGACCTTAACTTTCGACTCTCGACTACAGCAGCTCTATGTTGGCATGTGGTGAAATCTTTGGTATCATTGGGACAACAACATGCGTCCCAATGAAGCCAGTGCCAATCTAGTCAATAGTCAAGACTAGTTCATGTTCGACCCCCGATTCATCTTGTTTCTTGGGACAGCTCATGTCATTGACCGTACCTTGTTGCCGGTGCCTTGGCAGGTGAACCGGTACTCGTTGATGCTGAGCGGGTCCAGGTAGCTGATGCCGGCGATGGACCCGTAGTTCGGCGGGAACATGAACCAGCACCCGTCCAGGGAGTCTGCGCAAATAATACCCGTATTAGATTTGGGATCTAGGTTACTTGTATCTTCAATCCCTAATGAAATAGTAGGAATTATGACGGTGATGAGGTGAATACTTTGACCTTATCTCGTAGATTTGTGCGATCATCAAGCCAGAGCTATAACCATGAACTTTGAAAGTCATAGTTTGGGTATCTCCATTTCTATCGCACTTCGAGTTTCGATTTTCGTGGTAGCGCCGCAGGAATTGCCGATAAATGACGCAAGATCGGGACAAGTAGCGACCGACAATTCGTGTCGGAGACTCGCTAGGTCAGTGAGCCGTTGTAGTATACTTAGGCTTAGCCAGTTAAATTAATCTTGTAAGCAAAGCCAATGTTACCTGCGGTCTACTTCTGAAGGGTTTGGCATTGGGAGGTATAGAATAGAATCGTTTATTGCATATCACATTACATACATGGATGGTATTACAAATAAGTAGGTATACATGTGACACCCCTGTGGTACCTAAAGGGACAACACAACTTGTTGCTGAGTTGCGTCTGCCGCGACTTAGCGACTGGGGACCTGTCTCACTAGCACCACAGCACTGTACGAATTAGAAAGAGGAGTGCAGATATTGTCGCGTCGCGTCATCAGTAGGTACTGCTAGCCCCCGCTGCTGCCAGCTTACCATTCTATCAATGCCTAAAAGTAGTTATCGTCTTAACTCCGAACTAATTCTTTTGACAATTTGAAACCTAACTACCTTTTTTAACCTACTTCAGAAAAGGAGGTTTTTTTTTAAATATGTTCGCCGGTTTCTCCGTAAATTGTGGACCGATTTCCAAAATTCTTTTTTTATTCAATAGAGTATACTCCCGAGGTGGTCCCATTGTCACCAATTAAGGATCTGATGATGGGATCCCAGGAAAATTGAGGGCAACCCTCAAATTTTATAGGCACGCGTGTAGTGATTATGGAACTCCTCAAAGATGTAACGTATGTCAAAGATTCCGACATGATTCCGTTGAAGTAGCAACTAATGAGATCCTTGAGGAAACGACGGAACTCCTCAAATATTATCAGCCCACATATAGCAACTTGGGTTTTTTCTGTAATAATCAACGCATTTTCTCTCGGAAAGCAGTTCATGTGGTAAATTGGAAAGGAAATGTGGAAATTTTCATGTACTTACCATGTGGCTTGGCAAAGTACTGAATTGAAGTCAGTTCAAACTGAAGTCAGGTCGGGTTGTGGGGGTTGCTGGGGTCGAAGCCGTTTTGGTGTTGTGACGTCAGCAGTGGGGGGTTCAGTAGCGTGTTCTAGCCACGGCGGCACGGGTCATTGTCCGGATACTTACAAGTGACGTTGCCGTTTGTATGAGGGTCGTTGGGGTCGAAGCCGCTTGACGTCGTGACGTCAACATTGGGGGGTTCTGTGGCGCGTTCTAGCCACGGCGGTACCGGATTCAGACCCGGGTCTGGGTCTCCCGGTATCGTGAACGGACCTGGAATTTAATTCAAACAGTTATTTTTATTTGATTATTTAGTTGTGATCCATTGGAATGGCGAGCAAGTATAACATAATACGATGACAAAATAAGGGCGGGTTGCACTAACTTAGACATAGACATTTTTATTTTATTTAACATCACATTTTATACAAAAGGAACAGTGTACAAATTAGACTTAGGAATAGACTTAAACAAACACACTCAAACAATATCGTACGAGGCATTAACATTTTGTGATGCTAAAAAGGGGCTGTTGCAGTCAGACCCTTACATAAAATTATTACAGACGTTACAGACCGATCAACGTTAAATATGGCGGCAGCAGCTGTCATTCCATAGACACTTGTCAAACTTACCATACATTTAGATTTTAACGAACACCGCAACGTTGATCGGTCTGTAATAGTAAGTTGGTGCAACCCACCCTAACTTCTAAAAGAAATCGATGGTGAAAAGGGAATAGTGAATTTAAAAGCCTTTCAATGTATGTGTGCAAAGGGTATAGCCGTGTTTGTATGGCGAAACTGCCTTTGACGAGAAAATGGTTTTCCTTTTGCTCGGATAATTATCTTTATATACGTTGTAATTTCACAAAATATTAGCCCCACAATCATCGTGATTTTTGAGATAATTAAAAAAAAAGGAAAATCGTTTTTATTTACTATCTACTAAAGTAGCGACTCGATTTTTTTGAAATTTGTACATATCATGTAGATAATTGAGGACTTTTTATTAAAAAAAAATCACCATAAAATTTTATATCTAAGTGAAAAAAAAAATGTTTAATATTTCAAAAAAATTTTTTTTTACTTGCAAGGTGGCGACACCTTCCAATATTGGATATTTTATAACCCATTTAATACTCTACCACATATATTTTTTCCAAAAAATATCACTCGGATCAACAGAATAAAAAAAGCGAATTAGTAACCTCTCATACATAAGTTTCCCTTTACTGGGTAGGGTAGACACAATACTCTTTATGTACTAAGTCATTGGAAATATAATATTAAAGTCCTATAAATCTTTGCTGTTAAGACAAATCGTTTATTTGTAAGACTCTGACATTACATACATATATATCTAAAAAAAATATATATATATAATGGATATCGATTTTGGGTCAGTGAGGGCAACTACCAGATTCCGTATTGGTAGGCGAAAATGGTCTTAGGAGACCTTCCTTCGATTTCATATTAATGAAGATTGGCATAATAGATACATACATATAGATACTTATATACATACCACGTGTCCCAAAACTCAACGATAAGCCGGCACCAGAGGATGGAGCTGCTTATGATTAGTCGAGAAAAAATAAGGAAAAAAATATATCTAAATATATAAAATAAAATATATCTATATAAGTAGCTCCATCCTCTGGTGCCGGCTTATCGTTGAGTTTTGGGACACGTTGTATACATCCATAACTCAGGAACAAATATTAGTGATAAATACACAAATAAATGCCCTGACCGGGATTCGAACCCGGGACCTCCAGCTTCGTAGGCAGAGTTACTACCCACTGGGCTACGAAGGCCGTTAAATATGTTTCTATCAAAAAATTATTTTTTGGTACAAGCTTTTATTGCCGACTGTACTTTTCTGCATACCATCATCAACTTCTCATTGAGCTCTAACGAGCCCAAACTCGATGGGGTTGTGTCGTTTTATTGCAGAGTTCCTACACCTTCCAGCTCCAGCATCAGATCAGCTCCAAGTCATCATAATATTGTATCGTCATACGATATACCTACATATGATTCAAAATTTCAGCTCAATTGGATAACGGGAAGTGACTGAAAAATGGATTGCAAATTTTGACGGACAACTTACATACTTAGTGCAAGTTAATATAAAGCTTGTAAAAAGAAAGAAAGAAAGAAAGAATGTATTTATTCAAATAGGATTCATTGAACCACTTTTGCATCGTCATCACTTCATCAGCTACAACACTAGACATTCAGGTTCTATTAAATATACTTAAGACTTAAATTATTACAATATATCACGGGAATTTTTACATAAAATTTGTTTTTAAAGAGAGGTCTCTGTATAATTTATTTCATATGGCATTTATTGGCTCTTCTTGACATTGGCAGTCTTTATAATTAATACTAGTTACTTAGTTCCTGATGAAATCCCAAAATCGCGGGTTTTTTAAATCGGCATAATTACCTCCGTAAAAGTTAGTGTTGTTCCACTCGCACACATGGTGGTCGCAGAAGAGAGGTGTATACTTCTCTTTCGTGTAGTACGTTTGCCCGTTCGGTAGAATCTGGACAGATCAAAAATTTACTTAGTTAATAACTGGTCCTTCGAACCGGATATTCTAGTAATTATCATTTATTATAGTAAACTAGCTGTTGCCCGCGACTTCGTCCGCGTATAACATATTATCGTCTAAATGTTTGTTGAAGGAATGAATAAAAAAAAACATTTAAATTAATTTTCTACCTAGTCTTTTAGAAAAAAATCTAAAACCGAAGTTACAAATCTCTTACCTTTAAAATCTCTTGCTCTCTATACAAACTAAGAACCCTCTCTGAACCCTCATAGTAAACAGTCTGAAACCGTAGTTACAAATTTATTACTTTAAAAATGTCTTGCTCTCTATACAAAGTTGGAACCCCCTTTTAACCTTCTTAGGCGATGAATTAAAAAAACGCTGAAATAAGTTTTGTAGTATTTTAGCAAACAGTCTAAAACCGAAGTTACAAATCCCTTACTTTAAAAATATCTTGCTCTCCATACAAACTTTGAACACCCTTATAATCCCCTTTAGGGGATATATTTCAAAAAATTCTAAAATAAGTTTTGCAGTCTAAACAGGCTAAGATCGAAGTTACAAATATCATACTTTAAAATTTTCTTGCTCTCCATACAAACTTTGAACACCCTTATAATCCCCTTTAGGGGATATATTTCCAAAAATTCTAAAATAAGTTTTGCAGTCTAAACAGGCTAAGATCGAAGTTACAAATATCATACTTTAAAATTTTCTTGCTCTCCTTACAAACTTTGAACGCTTTTCAGGGAAAAATTAAAAATAAAACACTCGGTATTTTTTATTGTAATAGGTAAGTATTTTTTCTACAAACTATCTAGTCTCTAGCTAAAAAAAAGTGTTTCGTATACGAACCTTGCACCCTTTTTTAACCCCTTAAGGGGTGAAATTTTTCCAAAACGCTGGCAGTAGGTATTTTTTTGTATTTTAATAAGTAGGTACTTAATCTTTCTACAGAGTTTTAAGTTTTTACTTAAAAAAAGTTTACCTTTACAAACATTGCACTTCTTTATCTCCCTCTTAGCGGGTAGAAATTTTCAAACCACTGAAAGTAATTTACCTATATATTTGTATTCTAATAAATAATCTTTCTACAAAATTTTAAGTCTCTAGCTCAAAAAAAAAGTTTCCTCCATACAAGTTTTCACCTGTTTTAATCACCCTTAGGGGTGAAATTTTCCAAAACGCTGAAAGTTCTTTATTTGTATTGTAATAAGTAATCTTTCAACAAAGGTTTGTCGCTTGCTATAAAAATATATTTACAAACGTTGCATTTTCTAAAACGCTGAAAGTATTTTATTTTATTTTATTATGTAATCTTTTTGAAAAGGTTTGAGATTCTAGCTCAAAAAAATCCCCTTTACCAACATTGTACCCCTTTTTCATACCATTAGGGATGGAATTTTCCAAAACGCTGTTTTTTTTATTTGTATTGTAATAAGTAATCTTTCTACAAACTTTTAAGCTTATCTCAAAAAGAAGTTTCGCTCATACAAACTTTGCAACCCTTTTTAACCTCCTAAGAGGCTGAATTTTCCAAAACGCTGACAGTACTTTATTTGTATTCTAATAAGTAAGCTTTCTACAATATTGAGTCTCTTGCTAAAATAATAAAGTTTCCCCCATACAAAATTTGCACCCCTTGTTTACCCTCTTAGGGGCAGAATTTTCCTTAACGTTGAAAGTATTTTATTTGTATTCTAATAAGTAATATTTATACAAAATTTTAAGTCTCTAGCACAAAAAATAAAGTTTCCCCCATACAAACTTTGCACCCCTATTTGACCCCTTTAGGGGTAGAATTTCCAAAGATCCCTTCTTATCCGTTGCCTACGTTCTAAAAGGTAGTTCTGGTGTAAATTTCAACTCTCTAGCCCCAGTAGTTTCGGCTGTGCGTTGATGAGTGAGTGGGTGAGTCAGTCAGGGCATTTATATGTAGGTAAATCCCATTCAAATATCTCAAAACCGTTTTAATGTCGCTTGTTAGAGTGAGAAAACGATCGGGGACTGTGACGTCAATGTCAATATCCTCGAGCGTCATAGTAAAAAACAATCGTTTCATATGAAGGTACGTTTTGTGGAAAAGGGGCAGAACATAAAACTTTGGAACTTAGTGATTACCTATACATATAACCTCTTGCGTTGATTTTTTCTCTATTATCCTTTTTTCGAGAAAATACATTATGATTATTTTATTTAGTGTCTACCTACAGCCGGGTCCGCTGCACCAATGTTTTCCATGTTTTTAAACATCTAACATGTTTTCCGTCAGGTTCGGCAAACAAATAGGGTTTTGTTTTGATTGGCAAACATGTTTGACATTTAAAAACCACGAAAGCATGACGCAGCGGACGCGGCTTACGGGGTGTAGTTTCGATTCCTGAGCTATAACCACGAACTTCGGAATTCGAAAATATTCGGGTATCTCTATCTCTATCGCACTAACAATACTCGAGTGACAGGGATGCAGTTATACGAACTTCGAGTTTCGGTTTTCGTGGTAGCGCCGCAGGCACTTTGGCAGAATGCGCAAAGAGCGCGTGCCATTGCCATTAAAAAAAACCAAATTCGTGTTAATTATATTGTTCAAATTTGTTGATTTCATTTATTGAAATTACGACATAAAACGACATTTGCGCATATAAGTTCTCATATCAGAATCGAATATTTTTTTATGGTTTATATTTTAGCATTTGTCTCGTAAAGGTCTATCGTAGACGGGATTTAAATTATTAATAAGTGAAAGGCAAAGCAATTCCGCCATTTTGACGAAAATTTGACGGTTCTTATAGCTGACAGTTGGAGCAGCGTTTGATTTCAATAAAAATAAATGAAAAATTAAATGAAGTCGTATATTTCGGAAAATTAATTAACTGTCGCAGTCGGATAAAAACTATCCTAAGTTGCAGCTAGAATAATAATGTACCTATATAAAATGTTTCATATTTTTCCGTTCATGGGATGCTGAGAACATTCGAACCGCGCAAAGCTTAGTTTCAAACTGGCTGATTCTTTTTTTAATTTAGAGATTTATTATAAGTGGAGATGACTTACTATGAACTAGGAAGTACTTGTGTGATAGATCAACCTAGGTACTGGTATTTTTCAAAGGTAGCAACCTACCTGCACCATTCATACATTTCATTTAAATTTATTTAATACAGACCATGCAGTTACTAGGAAGTAGTCGTAGTGTCGGAAGCGTATGCCCTGTATGTTGAAGTCGAGGAAGAAGGATCCGGAGCTGATGATGCAGGAGGCGGCGGTGAGCGGCGGCAGCTTGTACACCTCCGAGCCGCACTTACTAGGAAGTAGTCGTAGTGTCGGAAGCGTATGCCCTGTATGTTGAAGTCGAGGAAGAAGGATCCGGAGCTGATGATGCAGGAGGCGGCGGTGAGCGGCGGCAGCTTGTACACCTCCGAGCCGCACTTACTAGGAAGTAATCGTAGTGTCGGAATTGTATGCCCTGTATGTTGAAGTCGAGGATGAAGGAGCCGGAGGTGATGATGCAGGAGGCGGCGGTGAGCGGCAGCAGCTTGTACACCTCCGAGCCGCACTTACTAGGAAGTAGTCGTAGTGTCGGAAGCGTATGCCCTGTATGTTGAAGTCGAGGAAGAAGGATCCGGAGCTGATGATGCAGGAGGCGGCGGTGAGCGGCGGCAGCTTGTACACCTCCGAGCCGCACTTACTAGGAAGTAGTCGTAGTGTCGGAAGCGTATGCCCTGTATGTTGAAGTCGAGGAAGAAGGATCCGGAGCTGATGATGCAGGAGGCGGCGGTGAGCGGCGGCAGCTTGTACACCTCCGAGCCGCACTTACTAGGAAGTAATTGTAGTGTCGGAATTGTATGCCCTGTATGTTGAAGTCGAAGATGAAGGAGCCGGAGCTGATGATGCAGGAGGCGGCGGTGAGCGGCAGCAGCCTGTACACCTCCGAGCCGCACTTACTAGGAAGTAGTCGTAGTGTCGGAAGCGTATGCCCTGTATGTTGAAGTCGAAGATGAAGGAGCCGGAGCTGATGATGCAGGAGGCAGCGGTGAGCGGCGGCAGCTTGTACACCTCCGAGCCGCACTTACTAGGAAGTAGTCGTAGTGTCGGAAGCGTATGCCCTGTATGTTGAAGTCGAAGATGAAGGAGCCGGAGCTGATGATGCAGGAGGCAGCGGTGAGCGGCGGCAGCTTGTACATCTCCGAGCCGCACTTACTAGGAAGTAGTCGTAGTGTCGGAAGCGTATGCCCTGTATGTTGAAGTCGAAGATGAAGGAGCCGGAGCTGATGATGCAGGAGGCAGCGGTGAGCGACGGCAGCTTGTACACCTCCGAGCCGCACTTACTAGGAAGTAGTCGTAGTGTCGGAAGCGTATGCCCTGTATGTTGAAGTCGAAGATGAAGGAGCCGGAGCTGATGATGCAGGAGGCAGCGGTGAGTGGCGGCAGCTTGTACACATCCGAGCCGCACTTACTAGGAAGTAGTCGTAGTGTCGGAAGCGTATGCCCTGTATGTTGAAGTCGAAGATGAAGGAGCCGGAGCTGATGATGCAGGAGGCGGCGGTGAGCGGCGGCAGCTTGTACATCTCCGTGCCGCACTTCACGATCGCCTTCGGCAGCGTCACCACGTCGCGGACGTGCTGCAGACCCTTCTTGAACGGGAACCTGAACATACAGGGCACAGTATACCTACTCAAAAGTATGCTATACACTTAATAGGAATCAGAAAACTTTTGAATTCACCAAAACGGACTTGATGATAACAAAATTAGTAACGGCACTGTTAAGATATGATGTGATGCTTAAATCAACTAAGCTGTGAACTTCGACTCGTACCTAAGCCCAATTTCATTCTTATTTTTTTGCTGCGCCGGCAGAACACAGGAATACGCTTAGATGATCTTTGGAGTATTCTATTCTCGCTTAATCATAAGGAATTAAGGACATATTTAGCTTTAGCAACGGTGCTGCGCGCTTTGTCTCTCTCGGATAGGCGTCACTCACCTGTAGATACAGATGCTGAGATGGCACTCGAGCCCGTGGATGTAGTTGTCGGTGGCGAACGCGATGCTCGGGTCTTCCTCCAGGTAATACTTGGCTTCGTCCATGAAGTGCACGAACCCGAGGAAATGGAAGCCGCGGCCCTTGCAGTAGGGCGCCGGCCCGCGGCCCATGTTGTAGATGTCGCTGTACAGCTCTGACACGAAGATGTACACGTTTCGCCCGCAGTAGTACTCTGAAACGAAGCTTACAATTACAAATTCCCCACGTACGAGTATCCCTCCAAAAAACAATAACTAGCTTCTGAATAACCAGGGTTCTGGCATCTGATTAAGCAACACGGGTTGCTCAAGTCTTTTTAATATCAAAATGTTTAATAATATTGAAAAATAAAGTGACCAGACATCTTTCCGCGGAACTTTCATATGGGAGTCATCATCAAAGTAATAAGTTCTAAATTTCACATATAGCTATTTCTTTTGAAGTAAACAAGCAGTCGCATCCTAAATTAAGCTTGCTTCTGGCGTTGCAATGGTCCATGAGAGAATATAATTCATAGCAAAAGAAGAAATTGTTCGTAATCTGAGGAGGTGTAGTAGTTAGCAGGTACCTTGGCTCAGATAGAACTCCGAGGGAACCGCACCACCGGCGGCCGCGTTGTAGGTGGCGACACGCTCCGTCTTGATGGCGTTGTGGTTGTCGTACATCGTCAGCATGTTATCTAGCGCATCGTCTAGCGATATCAGTAGCACCTGCAAATATTCCCAAATACTTTCCAATTTAACATAAAAGGGGGTCGTTACATTTTGGTGCCTTGAATCTACCGCTTGTATCACTGAGGACAACTAACTAGGTTATAGGTTACGAAAGACATTTTCTAGGGTAGAAAAGATACCTTCAACTCCTTGACGTGCATGTGAATGAACCTGCCGAGGTGATCCACCGCGATATGCACGTGCTCATTGATGAGATACTGCAATTCATACACAAAATTAGACGCTGTTTAGACTTTTAACCGCAAGTGAATAAGTGTGCTCATGCTAGCTAGTAGCTGCCACTGTACCTGGTCAGGCGCTCGCTTGATCTTCATCATCTCGAGCTGGTAGTGCGCGAGGTGGTCCAGCTTGTCGGTCGGGTCGTGGCCGTAGATCTCGAAGGCGTCGATGATCATCGCCAACGTCAGGTTCTCTGCCGAGCCTTGGCAACATGGGTGGTTCTTGGGGTTGTAGGAGTGCTAATACAAAGAACGACACAGCAATTTAAATTTTTATCAAATCTGCCGTAACTCGGCCTCTCAACCCCACTATTATGTAAATGGTTTTAACCTCATCTCACCGGTCACCCACAAATATATCTTGACGCCGCGATTCAAACTAAGCGCAATCAGAGGTCTAGTTTGATAAATCTAAGCTAGGCGTGATAAATCTATTAGTGCGGTCCGAATAAGAGCCCTGGACTAAAGGTCTCCCTAAGGATCTCCGTGACGACCGCTTTCGCGATGCATAACTTAAAACATAGGTCCACACTGTAGGGAGTATTTTCACGCTGGACGCACTCATTTCCATTACGTAGTCAGTCTGTGACACCTTAGAGAAAGAGGTCGCACGTCAAAACTAGATTTCTTCATTAATTATTAATGTGGCGCAGCGCGGAACGAAACTAACTTAGTCGATCCTCTTTAAAGTTAAACAAAAAGTTGAACCGATAGCCGTTGGGGCAGAAAAGTTCTCGAGTGGTGACCACGTACTGGAAGGCGCAGCGTGGGTAGAACCAGGTGGACTGATGTTCTGGTAAAGGCCGCGGGAGTCCGCTGGATGCGGGTGGCGTAGGGCCTGTCATTATGGCACTCTTTGGGGGAGGCCTATGTCCAGCAGTGGACGTCTTTCGGCTGATATGATAATAATATTTGAAAACTTACCACATTCGTAAAACATTGTAAAAATAGAAAACTATACGTAAACAGTCGACCGACTGAGCCCATATCGCGGCCGACTACAACATACGTGGAAACACCATCTTGTTATTCTATCCTATCGTTACGAACAAGTTAACAACCAATTAAGGAAAGGCAATACAATTAACTAAATACATTTTACGAGTACAATCGTCGTCAAATAAAACAAACACGAATAACGTTTTGTCAAAGATATAAATTTAAATTAATTTTTAGGGTTCCTTACCCAAAAGATGCAATTGGAGCTCTAACCGTTCATCTGAAACGGAACTGTATCTTTTAAGTCGTAGTTAATAGGAAGACACTTTAAAACGACAGCTGCTATTTATAACAACGAATACCTAGTTATTAATTATAATATAAAAGATATAAATTTAAAGTAATTTTTTAGGGTTCCTTACCCAAAAGATGCTATTGGAGCTCTAACCGTTCTTCTGAAACGGAACTGTATCTTTTAAGTCGTAGTTAATAGGAAGACACTTTAAAACGACAGCTGCTATTTATAACAACGAATAGTTATTAATAATTTACTTTAAAAACAAAGTTTAAACCGTCTTCAATTCGCCAAGCCACATAGGTACATGAAAATTTCGGGATAGGATCATGGGGTCTAATTAGCAACTCATCTATGGGGCAACTCGTCTATGTCGCATTTGGTCTAAAAAGCAATTGGTCTACAACTTTTTTGGAGTAGGAATTGGTCTAAGTAGCGTCTGGTCTAAGTAGCAACTGGCCTAAGTAGCCAGTCGTCTATCCTACCTATTTTACTCAAAGGCAGGTCGGTGTAGGTACGACGACGAGCGAAGCGAGGAGGAGTGTTAGGTAGAACCGCGACCCTACAGCGCGCGAGCCGAGCGAGCGAAGCGAGCATGCCGCGGCAGCGGCCGGCGAAGCGCCAGAACCGACTTTATTGCTAATTAGTCCAGTTGCTAATTAGTCCAGTTGCTACTTAGACCAGACGCTACTTAGGCCAGTGGCTACTCCAAAAAAATTGTAGACCAGTTGCTTTTTAGACCAGCAGATATTTAGACCAAATGCGACATAGACGAGTTGCCCCATAGACGAGTTGCTAATTAGACCCCATGATCCTATCCCTTATTGTAGACCCTTGTCAAACAATCTACTATTATACAGAACGAATAATGTCAAAATAAGGTATTACTTATTCACGCCTAAATCCTATACTATTAAACGAGCAATATTTGTATATATATTTGCAATCACGTTCTCGGAAACGGCTCTAACGATTTCGATGAAATTTGGACTACAGGGGTTTACGGAGGCGAGAAATCGATCTAGATAGGTCTCATGTCCGGGAAAATTCGTTTTCTCCGTAATTTCTCAATTTTCATCCGAGCGGAGCTCGGTCGCCCAGGGACTACTTTATAATTTTTGTTAATTTTGCAGGAATTAAATACGTAAAATGTTTCTATGGAAAGTTCACACAATCGTTCCACTTAAGTTAATATGTGGTCTCAGTTGTCTCACGCAACATAACAAGAACATATCAAAGGGATTAGGAAATCAACATCACACGTAACGTGATTCTGCCTTCATAAGAGAAAAGTCTCAAGTATCCAAGACATTAATACTGCGTTGACTTTTTCCCTCAAAACGGGGTTACAGACTCCTTCACTAATATGTACACATTGTAAACTGTATGTGACAGGGACAAGGTAGAAAATGGTGTAGATATTTATAGGTCCACCCTACAGCCGTACCTACCGCTATCGATCGCTTCTCCGCGCAGCCTCCCGCGGACTCCGCCCCCAGCATCCGTACCGAGCAGCCAGACCCACGGAAAATACCCAAAAAAATGATAAAACCCTATCAAAAACGACCGTAAACCCTTTGAAAAACACAGAAACAAAAAACAGTAACTGACGCGAGTGCTGAAACCCAAAAAACAAAAGAGAAAAGTGTGTAAAGAATGAACGTTCCAAAAACCCATAAAATGGCTGCTCGGAAGGGGTAGGCAACAAACTTAGCGTAGTAAAGAAGTCTTCCAAATAGTTATAAGTGCATAATTAAGAAAATAAAGTGTTATTAAGTCTTCCGATATATTCAAGCAATAGTTTGTGACGTAAAGAAGCCAAGATGAATTTGGGTCGATTTAAGTTACCCCCAATCAGGAATGCTTTGGAGGTGGCAATGCAGACGGTTCGGCAACAGATGCCGGAGAAAGCCGGGCCGCCACCGCGTCCACCGCAGGCAGTGAGGTTCGCTAATCAAGGTAAATCTATGAAGTCGTCTATGCTAATTATTTAAGTTTTTTTTTTTCTTACTCAACAAAATTTACGATAAACTTAGTCTAAGTATGCATAACAGTTTGTTGGCAAATATCATCATCATCATCATCATATCAGCCGAAAGACTTCCACTGCTGGACATAGGCCTCCCCCAAAGAGTGCCAAAATGGCTGGTCCTGCGCCACCCGCATCCAGCGGACTCCAGGTCATCAGTCCACCTTGTGGGGGGCAAATATACACTCTTTATAATTATGTTACTCTTTGTAGTTATGTTTAAAATATTTTTTGCAATTAGATTACATTACCTGTAATGAACTTATGAATAATGCATCTAATTGCAAAAAATATTTTACTCTTAAGTAGAATGGACCTTCCAGGTAGACATACCTAAGCTACGTATTATTACTCTTCATGTAACTACGTTCTTTGTAAGACGCAGGCACAGCCGTGCGGACAGCCAGTCTGAAATGACCTTTATAAAAATTATATTTATATGTAGGTACTATCCGCGATCGGAGGTCGATATGCTGGTTATCAAAATTGAGCTCCAAATTCAATTAGTAAGAACACAGCGGTAAAAACATGTGTTAGGCTCAAGGAAAAGGGCCCTGAGTGCAGTTGGGACATAGGTACGCCATCAATAACGATGCGCTAATAGAAATGCTTCGATGCCGTCGATTCACGGCTTAATAATAGTAAAGCAAACATACTAAGGTCCATTTTCTGACCAACACATAATTATACCGAGACCGTAACGGTTCTACACTGAACGATGAATGAACATATAACCCAAAGGTTAAAAGTTAAGTTCCCAGTGACGTAATTATGTTAACTTATTCCTTGACATTCAGAGAACATAGAATCTAATAAAGTTTTAAAGACGTATTTATGATTTTTACACGACTGCGGCAGGAGGGTTATTAAATCTTATTTACCCCGCGTAAAGCCAACCTAATATCGTAGGTACTGACCGTGCGTTGTTACATTCGAAGGAAGCTCCTTCATATGTTCTTAAAGATGTGAAAATTAACAATGGCAGTAACCTATAGGTACCGGCGGCGGCCACACATCAAAGAAATTGTATTGATTTTGAAGTTTGTGGCAATTTAATAGGTACAGTCAATCAATTTGATTCCTAGATTCCTAGGCCACCGTAGAACCCTGTCATTTTAACTACTACATAGCGACGCAATCATCCTAGTAACCCGTATTGATATGAATCAAATTGTTTGACTGTACTTTCCTATCTGGTGTGAAATCGGTGGTTTTCAACTTTTGGTCAATCTACTAATTATGAAGTCAATCGATTATTTTGAGGATCTTGAAGAAAACTTGACGATGTCAATAACACTCGACCGTCATATAAATTTGGACTAACTTATGAAGTCACTTGAGCAGAAAATTTACCTATGTTCGCAAATCGTTATGCGATTGAATCTAGTTCCAAGAAAGTAAGTTGCTAAATATCATTCATGAATAGAAATAAAACTTGCCAAGATTTGGGCCAATCGACTTTAATAACACCAGCAACATTTTGTCCGGTAACGCAAGAGATAAGCAAAACGTGGTAGTTCGTTCAGAGAAACTGATTCACCGCATTTATACTTTCAGTCAGTCTAAAACAGTGAAAAATCGTACATCCCTGTTACGTATCTCATAGTACCTATATAGGAACTTAGTAATAGGTACATATCGGTTTTTGGGTTAATTACTCGTCCTGTAGAAGATCGCATACTTAGTAGATAGGTACCTACAAGAAGACAAAGTTTATTGAGATATCTAGTTAACATTGTCGACCTTTTTGACCGATTTCAAAAAAGGAGGTTATATTTATGTTCCACTGTTTGTATTTTTTTAAATGTATTTATGTACAGTCGCCATCACAAACATCGGAACACACCTCTATTTTCAAGGCATTAGGGTGCATGTGTCGATATTTTTGAACACCTATAGTGTACCTATGTATGTGATGGCGACTGTATGTTCCCCGATTATTCGAAGACGCCTGGACCGATATGAAAAAAGATATATTTAAAGGGTAAGGGTACTCTTCCCAGGTGCTCCATAGTCATCAAGTCAGGATCAGATGATGGGATTCTGGAGAAATCGAGGGAACTCTTCAAATTTTATAGGCACCTTGAAGCGATTTGGATACTGATTAGAAGTCGGTTAAAACATCGTTTTTAGGGTTCCGTACTCAAAGAGTAAAACGGGACCCTATTACTAAGACTCCGCCGTCCGTCTGTCTGTCTGTCTGTCTGTCTGTCACTAGGCTGTATCTCACTGATACCGTGATAGTTTCAGTTGGAATTTTCACAAATGATGTATTTCTGTTGCCGCTATAACAACAAATACTAAAACATAATAAAATAAATAGTTTTAGAGATAATGGTACGGAACCCTTCGTGCGCGTGTCCGACTCGCACTTGGCCGGTTTTTATTTAAATAAATTATTATACACTTAACAGAATATCGTGAGGAAACCTCAATAAATCTAAGAAATCTAAACGTGTTTATTTCCAATCCGCTTTGGACCAGCGCAGGGACTATAGGCCTGTGCCCAGCAACGGAATGTATATAACAATGATGATGTTTGCTCACCAGACATGGGCGAGAGCTGCGAGCTGGCGACGATGAACGAGACAACTTCTCCGTCGTACCAGTCTACCAACCCGACCAACCCCTTCCTCAGTGGTGAGCTGCAGGCCGAGGACTCCTTCACCAGCTACCAGAACACCTACCCGCAGCAGGAGGCGCCAAGGTCAGTTCTAGCAATAGTCCATACACATCTACTCAGTCAGTTCCTGTTCCTGACTGCTGACAGTCGAGTTTACCGCAGAGGTCCCGCACCACCTTCCTCCAAGCACATTCATGCCATTCGCAGGCAAACCTGGGCGCTGGTTTCTGCTGATGCCTTTACTACGTCTATCCACCACAAACAAAACACAGTCAGTAGCAAAGATTTCGTAGCGCTACGCTCGTACATGGGGAACGTATATACATATAAGAAAGCGTCTACGAGCAGTGCGGCACCTAACGAGTTCGTGGCACTGAAAGAGTTGAACAATTCAGTGTGAAATGTTTAACTCTTCCCTGTCTCACATAAATGACAGCCCATTCATTCAAAAAACTTGACAAATGTGGTGTGCCCTTTCTCACTAGCACAAATGTCAATCTATCTATACCTCCGGCTCAAAATGTTGTGTGTCATTCTTCTCTCTGGGATCAGAGTAACTCTCATTGATACGCATTCGGATATCATGGACAGGGAATATGTTAAACAGCTTACTATGACATTAATATTTACGCGTAACCGAGTAAGCGAATTCAATAAGCTGAATTGAAACAACTGAATACGACTAGCGTGCAACTAACAATGTTCTATGAACATTTAGCAAAGTTCATATTCATTACCTATGTCATCAATAACCGTGGAATAAAACCAACCCCGATCCATAAAAAACGGGATCAGTTTAGAACGTACAATGTTAGTCATACTTACCCGTTTCAAAAAATAAAAAGTCTGTTTGATTTCAGGACTCAGAGTATGCAGAGTGTGGACTTTTACGCCTCGTCAGAAGAGGGCGGGTTCGAGGAGGGCGGCGGGAAACCCGGCTGCAAGATCAACGAGTTCC
This sequence comes from Epinotia brunnichana, assembly GCA_963854355.1. Classification (NCBI taxonomy): domain Eukaryota; kingdom Metazoa; phylum Arthropoda; class Insecta; order Lepidoptera; family Tortricidae; genus Epinotia; species Epinotia brunnichana. The sequence continues at coordinate 11,630,296 of OY977956.1, forward strand.
AAGCAGCCTGGAATGTCACCAATGCTATCCAGGTTCTATACTACGAATAAGTTTTTGTCAAAATGTTAATTTTTGGGTCAAGCTTTTATTGCCGACTGTACTTTTCTGTATACCGTCATGAACTGAAACACAAACATTGAAACGATTCTAACGAGCCCAAACTCCATCCATCCTCCAGCCATCTTCTGTCTCTATTATCAGATCAGCTTGGTGGTACCATACTTAATATTGAATTGTCATCCAAACTATACCTTTACCCAAAATTTCAGCTCAATCGGTTGAAGATGTTGTGGCGTCACTCCTGTCAAATCTGACGAGTTCTGCATCGCACTATCGAAGTTTCTTAAATCAGTTGCATAAATATAACATCCAAACAACTCTCATTGGACTTCGGTCCCTGAGAGATCTCTCTATTGTCGTATCTTCTACAATGTAATTATGCTTCAAAATTGAGTTTCAAGATTCCACCCGAACAAACATAGTGACATACATACTCGTAGTTAGATACATCGCAAGTTAATAGAAAGCTTGTAAAAAATCTGGATTTATTCGTGAGTGGAATAGAATTTTCTTCTCACGTGGTTATTTTTCTCCAGGATTGTCGGCCCTAGCTACTGTAAGGACTTACAGTAGCCATCCATGTCAGTCGAGTATATAATGAACTCTTTATTAGCTGCTTCCTAGCTAGGAAGCCTTAATACGGCACTCAATACATAGACTTTTGATTACAGTTTACATGGCATTCTCAATCAAGATAATTGGCCGTGTACGTCCCAATCAACCCATATAGTCCGTAAGCCCACTCCCAATAGGTCGGCGTCTCATGACAACACGATAAAATGCATGGTAGCAGGTCGAGAAAATTGTGCTGAGCAAGAATCAGAAGTTTATCGCACCTAGAATTAGCCAAAAGTTTGAAAAATCCTTCACTTCCGGTCAAAATTGTAAGGGTAGGTATATTTACGTCATGTTGCAATAGTACGAGACATGTAGCATCATTTAACCCTTTAATCTTAGAGAAAGTAAACCTAAGTCTGTCAGTACTGAAATGGCCGGAAGTACTTGGCAGATAGTGCCAAAGTTAGCCACCAGGCTAAGCACAATTTTCTCGGACTGCTGCCATGCATTTTATCGTGTTGTCATGAGATTTAGGCGTAGTGGGAGTGGGCAGTCCGTAAAATGGTACTTAGACTTCGGTTGTCAGGCGCAACACAAATCCGAGAGTGCTTTAATTACCATCGCTTCTGGTAAATCCTTGAAAAACTGACTAATTTCTTTTGTTTCTTCTCAAATATTTATTGCGTTAGGTATCTTATTTTAATTTGTGTTTTCTTTCTACAGGGCATGTTCGTAGTATCCCTGCCCTTCGCCGTCCTCCAAGGAGGCTACTGGGCTATCGCGGCCATGATCGGCATCGCGCACATCTGCTGCTACACCGGCCGCATCCTTGTGGAGTGCCTGTACGAGGACGACCCAGCCACCGGCCGCCGCGTCCGAGTCCGTGACTCCTACGTCGGCATCGCCAAAGAGTGCTTCGGCAGGAAATATGGTGCTAGGATCGTTAATCTTGCTCAAATAATTGAACTCGTAATGACCTGTATCCTTTACGTGGTAGTCTGCGGTGATCTAATGATAGGTACGTTCCCTGATGGCTCCATTGACACGCGTTCCTGGATGATGCTGACTGGCATCTTCCTCCTGCCTCTGGCCTTCCTAAAGTCTCTCCAGAGCGTCAGTATGCTATCGTTCTGGTGCACCATGAGCCATTTAATCATCAATGCCATTGTGCTTGGGTACTGCCTTCTTTACATCGGCGATTGGGGCTGGGGCAAAGTCAAGTGGAGCCTTGACTTCGAGAATTTTCCCATAAGTCTTGGTGTGATTGTGTTTTCGTACACGTCCCAGATATTCCTCCCTACTCTAGAAGGCAATATGGAGGATCCCTCGAAGTTCGAATGGATGTTAAAGTGGTCGCATATCGCGGCAGCCGCTTTCAAGTCCATCTTCGGATACATGTGCTTCCTGACCTTCCAAAACGATACTCAGCAGGTCATTACGAACAATCTTCGCTCTTCTGGATTCAAGGGGCTTGTGAACTTCTTCCTCGTCGTGAAAGCTGTTTTGAGTTACCCGTTACCGTACTACGCAGCATGCGATTTGCTGGAACGTGCTCTGTTCAGAGGAAAGCCTAAGACACTTTTCCCTGTGATCTACGCTCTGGATGGCGAGTTAAAGGTGTGGGGGCTCGCTTGGCGGCTCGGGGTTGTAATGTTCACAGTTATGATGGCGATATTTATCCCTCACTTCGCTATTCTCATGGGCTTCATTGGAAGCTTCACTGGCACGATGTTGAGCTTCATTTGGCCCGCATACTTCCATTTGAAACTCAAAGGCCCCCAGCTAGACACCCAGACAATCGCCTACAACTACTTCATCATAAGTTTAGGAGTTCTGTTCGGAGTCATCGGCATGTACGATTCTGGATCAGCTTTGATAAAGGCTTTTAAGATCGGATTGCCGTTTTAATTTCGAGTAAGTAGTTTTTAGATAATTGTTGAACTATTTTTAGATAATCGCAGACTTCGTAAAAAAGGTTTTGTCGCATCGCGGGTTCATAATGTTTAACGAGTAATCATTTAGAGATGTGATCGATAATGTTTGTATTCTAGATCTGTTTAGTGTTAAGAACGCAAAGCTATGAAACTTTTACGTTATTAAAAGTTGTTCACGTTGTCTTCCAATGAAATATATAGTTAAAAAGTTAGGGAATTAAAATGATAAAGGATGAAGTAATTAATCCAAAGTCTTCCAATATGCTTTTTTTCGATGTTATTTAACAACGAAGTCTTCCAATTATTGATAAACTGACTAGCTATAATTGCTTATATATTATATTTGATGCAGATTCATATTACTATACATATACTTAGTTAATAATAATATTTTAAAAAAAGACTTCGGAATTGTACTAGTTCACATACCTATAGGCATCAAATCTTTAGCGACACATTGTCTTATGAGTTATAGCCAAAAATATACGCTGAATTGTGGTAAATTTAGTACTGATTAGTTGAGATATATTGAACACAAATGACAAAGGGTCTCTAGCATTTTGAGCATTTTCATAAAGTTAGGATGTAGGCGGAATACCTAGTTAGGAACTTTGGTAATTTCTGAAAACATCTACGAGAACGTAAGGCGTGTTTCAAATCAGAAAGTTACTCTTAAAAAATCTTATTCTAAAATTGCCGAACTCTAGAATTTTACAACTTTGAAAATATCTCGTCGGTGAATTATTAAGTGGGTCAAACGGAATCTAAGTATACTATGTGTAAATAGAGTACGGGCAAAAATCATTGAACGTGACATAAATACCTACATACACCCGTCTAAGCTCTAAGGAAGTACAATTACTTAGCAGAACTGGGCAGCGAAAATAATCACGAGACGTGAACTTGCTTTTGTAGTCAAAAGGTATTTAAAGTGTTCAAGATATCTCAGGAAAAAATCGGATGTTTATAAAAAATCATGAGTTCGCATGAGAAGAACGAATATTATATAGTATTTTCACAATCGTGTTATAATAGAGAGCTTTTTAGTCGAGTACCGTGTTTAGGCCACGAAGCTTGCTGAGTGGCCTAAGTAAGGTACGAGATTAAAAAGCTTGATTATAACACTATTGTGAACAATACTTTTTGTACGAGTTCATTAAAATTAATTTTCTACGAGTCAACTGAACTAATTAAACAAACTCGATACTGTTGAAACGAAGTGCAGCTCATCGCTCGTACGCTTGTTGATATCTTAAAAGACATCAACGAGCGTACGACATCAAAGCGATTTTATTGGTCCAATTCATTACAGTTCAGTAAAGCAGCCACGTGATTGGTCGAATTTATTTTAGTTGTCTGGAGCGTATCGAAAAGTATTTTTTGTACTCGACGATTAAAATATGTGTATTAAGATTTCATAGAGAATACTGCAACGTCACTCTTTTCATAGTTGTAGTCCATGTTACTGTCGAAACAATCGAAATAACTACTTTTCGATACGCTCCAGACAACTAAAATAAATACGACCAATCACGTGGCTGCTTTACTGAACTGTAATGAATTGGACCAATAGAATTGCTTTGATGTCGTACGCTCGTTGATGTCTTTTAAGATATCAACAAGCGTACGAGCGATAGGCTGCACTTCGTTTCAACAGTATCGAGTTTGTTTAATTAGTTCAGTTGACTCGTAGAAAATTAATTTTACGTCATACCTGGCCATAAAGTAGGAATTACCGCACGCTATGCGTGCGGTAAACCCCACTTCCTGGCCAGATAGAGACGTAAACTTTTGTACTCACCACGGGCGGTAATAAAGAAAGCCTCAGAGCGCATATTTATCGCCCTTGCCTTCGGCTCGGGCGTCAAATACCTGCGATCTGAGTCATTATTTGTTTAACCGCCCTAGGTAAGTAATGTACTATTAATGAACTCGTACAAAAAGTATTGTTCACAATAGTGTTATAATCAAGCTTTTTAATCTCGTACCTTACTTAGGCCACTCAGCAAGCTTCGTGGCCTAAACACGGTACTCGACTAAAAAGCTCTCTATTATAACACGATTGTGAAAAATACTATATTTCGATTGTTTCGACAGTAACATGGACTACAACTATGAAAAGAGTGACGTTGCAGTATTCTCTATGAAATCTTAATACACATATTTTAATCGTCGAGTACAAAAAATACATTTTGAACTTGAGGATTGTACTTAGATTTATTTATGCTTAAGTTGTAATATTACACCGTTCCTGGTAGTTAATTCCGAATGATTAGTTGTAAATTGAAGTAGACATAAATATGTATGATAATTATTTATACTTTACTTATACAAATTGGATTGGAATTAAGAAAGCTACGTATAAAAATAATTGATTTCTAGTCATTTTGAAACGAGTCTTCCATTAACGATTCATAACAATATAAATAACTGTTGTTGATTATATTATAGAAAATATAAATTATACATGTTAGCTACGTTATATATGTGTACTTTGAAAAGATTGGTATGTGAAATATCTTAATATAAATTTAGGTAGACAGATTGGACATTGTAAAGGGACACAATATGTAATTACAATAAGAGAGCTACTTTAATTAATAAAGCAAAAATGTAGAGGAAATCATATAATTCACGAAGACTACGCAATTAATGTGGTATTCCTGCGTGTGTCCTAGCAATCTGTTTACCTGAAATTAAAGTGGGCTTCCAGAAGATGGCGTTTTGTATAAAGATAACTAGTTGAATAAGTACTTGTCTCTCGCGTAAACACGCAGTCTACAAAGTACTTGTCTCTCGCGTAAACACACAGTCTACAAAGTACTTGTCTCTCACGTAAACACACAGTCTACAAAGTACTTGTCTCTCGCGTAAACACGCAGTCTACAAAGTACTTGTCTCTCGCGTAAACACGCAGTCTACAAAGTACATGTCTCTCGCGTAAACACGCGGTCTACAAAGTACTTGTCTCTCGCGTAAACACGCAGTCTACAAAGATTTGAAGGATACTGTGGCTAGTTTTCTACCAGAGTGAGGGTGAGTATTGGGGGGGGTAGCGGAGTGGTATGCGGGAAAATCCACCAATAGGCGGAAATGGGTGAGGGAGGGTTCCAATCCTATTGGTGGATTTTTTTGCGCAGACTGCTGCGCTACCTCGCCCAGCTGAGTTACAAAGCTATGTGATATTTGCATAATGATGCAGCTCAGCGTAATTCTAGTGGAAAAGCTGACACATATCTAGAAAAAGCGGGTAATAGAAGAATTAACTTCATTTGATTATCTAGTTCAAAGTTGAAACGATGGGAAGGGTCAGCCGACATGAAGGCCTTCATGAGGGCCCTGTCGTCACGGCTGGTCCACGCCTCAGGCGACCCCAGAGCTGGCGCATACCTTTCCCAAGGGATCGCTCTTGCGGTGCAAAGGGGAAATGCCGCCAGCGTCATGGGGTCCTTGCCGCAGGCAGAACTTTTAGACAAGCTATTTTTTTGTAAGTTGTTTTTAATTTAAGTGTGCTTATAAATGTGTGTTTAAGTTCAAAGTCATAAATAATGCTAATATGCCCAACAGTCGAATATTAGTGAAGATATATCTATCATCTAGGTATATAATGGACAAAAGTTTTTTAAGCAAATGTAAAAATCACAAATATTCCTCTCTATGAAGTTTGATTTTCTATTATCGGTCTTTTACAGAAAATGGTACCGTAAAAGAGCCCATCCACAGCAAATAAAAGCAGGACGCAGTTCTTTGATAGATTGAGATAAGTAGTATGTACATATTCTCAAAACATTATAAAAATGTTTCCCGCTTTTTATGACCTGCCTGCTTGCCTATGGCGTGTGTTTAGGACTCTGTAGCTCTAGTACATATAAGTTGTATCGATACATATACCTATATATACGTTTTCGAAAACGTTTGCGTTTAGTTTCAATTTGTGTGGTAACGCATAGTTCCTAATAGTTACCATCAGAGGCACTGTTAGCGTTGCCATACAAATTGAAACGAAACGCAAAGGCGTTCGAAAACGTATTGTATCGATAAAACTTATACTAGAGCCTCTGAACCGTTTACGCGCGTAGAGGTCTATTCCTCTACATAAAAGATTTGCTGGCTACGCGCTACGGCGTAGCAGATAGCCCTACGCTTACGCGTAGATGGTTTCAGACTTTTACTAACAGAGCGGCAGTTAGATCAGTTAAATTACTCGTAATGAATAATCGAGCACTTCCATGCTTTTAACACAATCAAGAATAATGTTATAATGTTATTTTTGTGACGTTGTTTGTTTTTGTTAAATACACCCTGAGCTCTAATTGATAGCTTGTGGCTGTATTTTGACAAACCAGATTTTTTTAGGTACGTTATACACGAAACGTATAAATTTCAGATATTAACATATATCATATTTTTCTCTAAAGATTTTAAATATTGACCTTCTGTTACTTACGGTTTACAAAAAAGACAAAACAGTTTTCTCTGCCAGCAATAGCTCGTATAAAATAATAAAATTACAACATGAACACCGTGCCCTTCAAGAGGAAAAGGTTATTTTTCCAGATTTCTTACAAAAATATAATTGACCGTGTCATCGCATTTATTTCTTTAAATAACATTAAAAAGTATTCATTTGATTTGTGACGCTTTAGGTATATTCAAATGTATTTAGAAATGTATCCAAGTGCAATAATGTTGTATAAATATACTTAAATACATGTATTGTGATGAAATCTACAAGTCTAGATGTGTATTTTAAAGAATATAAATATAAAGTGTTAATCGACTTCTGTTTTCTTTCTTTTCCGTTTAATTTCCTTTCAAAAACCTGTTTTTTTTAATAAAGACTTTTGACGTCTTCGTTTGCGTAGCTACTTTTGATCCTTACTGTACCTATGATAAAGTTGGATAGGATCTAAAAATATAGTTAGAAAATAATTCAAATTACTCTGCAAGTATGCCTTCATAAATATGACTCAAATACTTTGAAAAGTCTTAAAGGTATGTTTAGCCCAAGATAAACAATAAGAATCTCACCCCGAAAATCACGATAGAACTTTTTTTGCTAAACCACGGCCGAGTAATTTAAGGGGCTCCACGCGCTTTTTGACTAGTTTTGATGAGTTTTGAGTTGATATTCCTCCGTCATTACAATAGATATATTTATGCCACAAACGTTAATCGGTTCTTCAATACTTTATGTACTTTTGCAAGAGAGTTTTTTGAAAAAAAAATAATGTTTATTTTTCTATGATTTAATCAAACATGGTCCAAAAAAAGCTCTGTTTTCGATATTTGTATGTTGTTTATGCACTTTTATACATGAAATTTACATGTAACTGTTCCTTTTAGACGTTTCTAACCACCCAAGAGAGTTTTTTATTTTTAACTCAGTTTTACAAAAGTTACGTCCAAAAAACTGGTTTTTTGGCCTAAAACTGCTAAAGTTTAGTGCCATATATCTCAAAAACTATGAGTTTTGAAGTAAATATGGGATACTATTTCGGATAACCTCGTTGTTGTTAATACGGTAAGCCAAAAAAAAACACGAAAAAACGGACGGTAACAGATCGAAGGTCATTGGGAGCTGTGAGCCCCTTAACATGAAACGTAGAATTATATTATCAGAACCTAAGTATATACCTATTACAAAATAATAAATAATAAATAAATAATACGGGACAATCTTACACAAATCAACCTAGGCCCACGGTAAGCTCTGTAAGGCTTGTGTTGTGGGTACTAGGCGATGATATATATAATAGATACATACATATGGATACTTATATACATATACTAGCTGTTGCCCGCGACTTCGTCCGCGTAGAACATAATAAATGTTTGTTTAAGGATTGGATTAAAAAAAAAACATTGAAATTAATTTTGTAGTCTTACAACTTACTTAAACAGTCTAAAACCGAAGTTACAAATCTCTTACCTTCAAAATGTCTTGCTCTCTATACAAACTTAGAACCCTCTTTGAACCCTCATAGTAGTATAAGTCTGAAACCGTAGTTACAAATTTCTTACTTTAAAAATGTCTTGCTCTCTATATAAACTTCGAACCCCCTTTTAACCTTCTTAGGCGATACATTAAAAAAAAACACTGAAATAAGTTTTGTTAGTCTTTCAGCAAACAGTCTACAACCGAAGTTACAAATCCCTTACATAAAAAGTTACTTGCTCTCCATACAAACTTGGAACACCCTACAATCCCCTTTAGAGGTTACATTAAAAAAAACGCTGAAATAAGTTTTGTAGTCTTTTAACAAACAGGCTAGGATCGAAGTAACAAAACTCATAATTTAAAATTTTCTGACTCTCCATACCATCTTTGAACCCCCTATTAACGCTTTTCAAGGAAAAATTAAGAAGAAGAGTTTTTTTTTGTTGTAATAAGCATTTTTTCTACAAACTATCAAGTATCTAAGCTCAATAAAAGTGTTTTCCATTTTTTATTATTATTTATTTATTTATTAATCACACACAAGTTTACAGTTTATAGCCAAAACACACGAATCTTGCCCTTTTTAACCCCTTAAGGGGTGGAATTTTCCAAAACACTAAAAGTGCTTTATTTTTATTGTTATCAGTAAGCTCTCTCGCTAAAAAAACATGTAACCTCCATACAAATGTTGCACCCCGTTTTAACCCCCTTAGGGGCGGAATGTTCTAAACCGCTGAAAGTATTTTTTTTATTTCAATAAGTCATCTTTTTACAAACTTTTAAGCTTCTATCTCAAATAAAAAAGTTTACCTGGTACAAACTTAGAAACCTTTTTTAACCCCCTTAGGAGTGGGTTTTTTTCAAAACGCTGAAAAGTCTTTTTTTCTTTCGATAAGTAATATTTCTACAACTTTTAAGCTTCTATCTCAAAAAAGAGTTTCCCTCATACAAACTTTGCAACCATTTTTAACCCCTTAGGGGTGGAATTTTCCAAAACGCTGAAAGTACTTTATTTTTATTCTAGTTAGTAAACTTTTCACAAAGGTCCCTAGCTAAAAAAACATGTTTCCTCCATACAAATGTTGCACCCCCTTTTAACCCCCTTAGGGGTGGAGTTTTCTTCAATTGAATTTTTCAAAACGCTGAAAGTACTTTAATAATCTCCACTTATAATAAATCTCTAAATTAAAAAAAGAATCAGCCAGTTTGAAACTAAGCTTTGCGCGGTTCGAATGTTCTCAGCATCCCATGAACGGAAAAATATGAAACATTTTATATAGGTACATTATTATTCTAGCTGCAACTTAGGATAGTTTTTATCCGACTGCGACAGTTAATTAATTTTCCGAAATATACGACTTCATTTAATTTTTCATTTATTTTTATTGAAATCAAACGCTGCTCCAACTGTCAGCTATAAGAACCGTCAAATTTTCGTCAAAATGGCGGAATTGCTTTGCCTTTCACTTATTAATAATTTAAATCCCGTCTACGATAGACCTTTACGAGACAAATGCTAAAATATAAACCATAAAAAAATATTCGATTCTGATATGAGAACTTATATGCGCAAATGTCGTTTTATGTCGTAATTTCAATAAATGAAATCAACAAATTTGAACAATATAATTAACACGAATTTGTTTTTTTTGAATGACAATGGCACGCGCTCGGCGCATTCAGCCAAAGTACCTGCGGCGCTACCACGAAAACCGATACTCAATGTTCATATATTTGCATCCCTGTCACTCGAGTATGGTTAGTGCGATAGAGATAGAGATACCCGAATATTTTCGAATTCCGAAGTTCGTGGTTATAGCTCAGGAATCGAAAATATGGTAAATAATCATAATGTATTTTCTCGAAAAAGAATTTAAAATAAATATAGTCAAATGGAGAAAAAAAACAAAGCAAGAGGTTATACAGGTAATGATTAAGTTATAAGAGTCCAAAGTTTTAAGAGGGGGTATGTTCTGTCCCAGTATGTTGCTTTTATAACGTGGGCTAGGGATAAAAAGGGATTTTTGAAAATTCTACCCCTAAGGGGGTAAAATGGGGGTGCAAAGTTTGTATGGGAGAACCTTTTTTTTTTGAGCTATAGACTTAAACTTTGTAGAAAAATTAGTTATTAGAATACAAATGAAACACTTTCAGCGATTTGGAAAATTCCACCCCTACGGGGGTAAAATAGGGGTGCAAGGTTTGTATGGGGGAAACATTTTTTTTTAAATAGAGACTTAAAACTTTGTAGAAAGATCAGTCATTAGAATACAAATAAAGAACTTTCAGGGTTTTAGAAAATTCTACCCCTAAAGGGGTAAAATAGAGTGCAACGTTTGTATGGGAAAAACTACTTTTTTTGAAATAGAGACTTAAAACTTTGTAGAGAAATTATTCATTAGAATACAAATAAAGTACCTAGATTCAGTGTTTTAAAAAAATCTACCCCTAAGGGGGTAAAATAGGGGTGCAAATTTTGTATGGGGGAAACAATATTTTTTTTAAATAGAGACTTAAAACTTTGTAGAAAGATTAGTCATCAGAATACAAATTAAGTACTTTCAGCGTTTTAGAAAATTCTACCCCTAAAAATAGGGGGCTAAAATAGGGGTGCAAAGTTTGTATGTGGGAAACTATTTTTTTTAGCTAGAGTCCTAAAACTTTGTAGAAAGATTATTTAAATACAAAGAAAGTACTTTCAGCGTTTTGGAAAATTTCACCCCTAAGGGGGTAAAATAGGGTGCAAAGTTTGTATGGGAAAAACATATTTTTTTTTAATAGACACTTAAAATTTTGACGAAAAATTACTTATTAGAACATGAAAAATACTACATTCGGCGTTTTACAAAAATCATTCCCTAAGGGGGTTAAAAAAGGGTGCAAGGTTTGTATGGGGAACACTTTTTCTGAGCTAGACACTTAAAACTTTGTAGAAAGATTACTTATAAAAATACAAAAAAAAAGGACTTTCAGCGTTTTGAAAAAATCTATCTCTAAGGGGGATAAAAAGGGGTGCAAAGTTTTTATCAGGGAAAGTTTATGTTTTTGAGTTAGAGACTTGAAACTTTGTAGAAAGATTACTTATTAAAATACAAAAAAAGAACACAAATCGTTTTAGAAAATTCCACCCCTAATAGGGTTAAAAAGGAGAGCAAGCTTTGCATGGGCAACACTTTTTTTTTTAGTTAGACTTAAAACTTTGCAAAAAGATTACTTATTAGTAGAGATGCGCCGAATATGGATTTTACCGAATACGAATATTCGGCCGAATTTTCGGTCCAGCTTTTGCCGAACCGAATATTCGGCCGAATAATTCGGTTCAAAGGAATGCCTTATGCCTTAATCAGCCGTTCCAAAACAGACTCATTTTTCAGTGGTAAAAATGTTGTTGATTTTTAAGTGAAACATTTATACTAAAGGTAGTACTACTCTATCAGCGACACCGATACGAATACATATATGTACCAGTTTCTAAACGCCATACGATAAATAAATAAATACTAAAGGTAGTTAAATAACAATAAGAATCAGTTTTAGAATAATAATTTCACAGGACAATGACTATGTTACATTCTTACAACTTGCAGACCAAAAACCTGCAAAATTATTCGGTAAATATTCGGCATTTGAACCGAATAATTCGGCCGAATAACGAACATTGAAAAACGTGCCGAATATGCCGAATACCGAATATTTACCGAATATTCGGCGTATCTCTACTTATTAGAATACTAAAAAAGAACTTTCAGCGTTTTAGAAAACTCCATCCCTAAGGGGATCCTTAAGATCCTTAAGAAGGGTAGCCAGTGTTGTGTGGGAAAAACTTTTTTTTTTACTAGACTTAAAACTATTCAAAATGTTACTTATTAAAATTAATAATAAAGTACTTTCAGAGTTTTAGAAAATTCCACCCCTAAGGGGGTTAAGAAAGCTTTGTATGGGCAACACTTGTTTTGAGCTAGAGACTTAAAAGTTTACGAAAAAAGTTCTTTCAGCGATTAGAAAAATTCAACCTCTAAGGGGGTTTAAAAGGGGGTTCAAATTTTAAATGGCGAGCAATAAAATTTTAAAGTGTGAGTAAGAGATTTTTAACTTCGGTCTTAGTCTGTACGTTAAAAGACTACAAAACTGATTTCAGAGTTTTTTCCAAATTCATCCCCTAAGAGTGTTAAAATTGGTTCAAAGTTTGAGTATTTCAAGGCATTTTTAAAGTATGAGATTTTCAACTTTGGTTTTAGACTGTTTGTTCACAAACTAGAAAATGAACATCAACTTTTTTTTTAATTATCCCCTAAAAGAGGGTTCAAATTTTGTATTGAGAGAAATCATTTTCTAAGACGATAAAAAGTTCTACGCGGACGAAGTCGCGGGCAACAGCTAGTATTCTAATAAGTAAGCTATTTACAAAGTTTTAAGTCTCTTGCTAAAAAAAAAACGTTGCCTCCATACAAATGTTGCACTCCGTTTTAACCCCCTTAGGGGTGGAATTTTCTAAAACACTGAAAGTTCTTTTTTTGTATTTCAATAAGTAATCTTTCTACAAACTTTAAAGCTTCTATCTCAAAAAAGAGTTTCCCTCATACAAACCTTGCAACCCTTTTTAGCCCCCTAAGGGGTGGAATTTTCCAAAACGCTGAAAGTATTTTATTTGTATTCTAATAATTAATATTTCCACAAAGTTTGAAGACTCTAGCTCAAAAAATAAAGTTTCCTCCATACAAATGTTGCACCCCCTTTTACCCCCTTAGGGGTAGAATTTTCTAAAACGCTGAAAGTGGTTTTTTTGTATTTCAATAAGTAATCTTTCTACAAACTTTTAGGCTTCTATCTCAAAAAAGAGTTTTCCCCATACACAATTTGCAACCCTTTTTAGCCCCCTTAGGGGTAGAATTTTTCAAAACACTGAAAGTACTTTATTTGTATTCTATAAAGTAATCTTTTCACAAAGTTTGAAGACTCCAGCTCAAAACATAAAGTTTCCTCCATACAAACTTTGCACCCCTATTTAACCCCTTTAGGGGTGGAATTTCCAAAAATCCCTTCTTATCCGTCGCCTACGTTATAAAAGGTAGTATGGGTGTAAATTTCAAGTTTCTAGTTCCAGTAGTTTCGGCTGTGTGTTGATGATCTGTCAGGAAGTCTTCTTTTATATATATAGATAAATAGATAGAAGATAATGAAACTCCCATTCAAATATCTCAAAAAATTATGAAGCTACATCCGTTTTAATGTCGCTTGTTAGAGTGAGAAAACGATGAGGGACTGTGACGTCAATATACTCGAGCGTCATAGTAAAAAACAATCGTTTCATATGAAGGTGCGTTTTGCGGAAAAGGGACAGAACATACCCCCTCTTAAAACTTTGGACTCTTATAACTTAATCATTACCTATATAACCTCTTGCTTTGTTTTTTTCTCCATTTGACTATATTTATTTTAAATTCTTTTTCGAGAAAATACATTATGATTATTTACCATATTTTCGATTCCTGAGCTATAACCACGAACTTCGGAATTCGAAAATATTCGGGTATCTCTATCTCTATCGCACTAACCATACTCGAGTGACAGGGATGCAAATATATGAACATTGAGTATCGGTTTTCGTGGTAGCGCCGCAGGTACTTTGGCTGAATGCGCCGAGCGCGTGCCATTGTCATTCAAAAAAAACAAATTCGTGTTAATTATATTGTTCAAATTTGTTGATTTCATTTATTGAAATTACGACATAAAACGAGATTTGCGCATATAAGTTCTCATATCAGAATCGAATATTTTTTTATGGTTTATATTTTAGCATTTGTCTCGTAAAGGTCTATCGTAGACGGGATTTAAATTATTAATAAGTGAAAGGCAAAGCAATTCCGCCATTTTGACGAAAATTTGACGGTTCTTATAGCTGACAGTTGGAGCAGCGTTTGATTTCAATAAAAATAAATGAAAAATTAAATGAAGTAGTATATTTCGGAAAATTTATTAACTGTCGCAGTCGGATAAAAACTATCCTAAGTTGCAGCTAGAATAATAATGTACCTATATAAAATGTTTCATATTTTTCCGTTCATGGGATGCTGAGAACATTCGAACCGCGCAAAGCTTAGTTTCAAACTGGCTGATTCTTTTTTTAATTTAGAGATTTATTATAAGTGGAGATAAATAGATAGAAGATAATGAAACTCCCATTCAAATATCTCAAAAAATTATGAAGCTACATCCGTTTTAATGTCGCTTGTTAGAGTGAGAAAACGATGAGGGACTGTGACGTCAATATACTCGAGCGTCATAGTAAAAAACAATCGTTTCATATGAAGGTGCGTTTTGCGGAAAAGGGACAGAACATACCCCCTCTTAAAACTTTGGACTCTTATAACTTAATCATTACCTATATAACCTCTTGCTTTGTTTTTTTCTCCATTTGACTATATTTATTTTAAATTCTTTTTCGAGAAAATACATTATGATTATTTACCATATTTTCGATTCCTGAGCTATAACCACGAACTTCGGAATTCGAAAATATTCGGGTATCTCTATCTCTATCGCACTAACCATACTCGAGTGACAGGGATGCAAATATATGAACATTGAGTATCGGTTTTCGTGGTAGCGCCGCAGGTACTTTGGCTGAATGCGCCGAGCGCGTGCCATTGTCATTCAAAAAAAACAAATTCGTGTTAATTATATTGTTCAAATTTGTTGATTTCATTTATTGAAATTACGACATAAAACGACATTTGCGCATATAAGTTCTCATATCAGAATCGAATATTTTTTTATGGTTTATATTTTAGCATTTGTCTCGTAAAGGTCTATCGTAGACGGGATTTAAATTATTAATAAGTGAAAGGCAAAGCAATTCCGCCATTTTGACGAAAATTTGACGGTTCTTATAGCTGACAGTTGGAGCAGCGTTTGATTTCAATAAAAATAAATGAAAAATTAAATGAAGTCGTATATTTCGGAAAATTAATTAACTGTCGCAGTCGGATAAAAACTATCCTAAGTTGCAGCTAGAATAATAATGTACCTATATAAAATGTTTCATATTTTTCCGTTCATGGGATGCTGAGAACATTCGAACCGCGCAAAGCTTAGTTTCAAACTGGCTGATTCTTTTTTTAATTTAGAGATTTATTATAAGTGGAGATAACATCCATAACTCAGGAACAAATATTCGTGATAAATACACAAATAAATGCCCTGACCGGGATTCGAACCCGGGACCTCCAGCTTCGTAGGCAGAGTCACTACCCACTGGGCTACGGAGGCCGTTATAATTATTATTACAAAATTACAATACAACATGCTCTTACTACATACCTACATACGTAAAAAAGTTATGGTCAAGGCTACAAATTAATTGGCAATTAGGTAGTTTATTTGCGCGCAATAGTTCCTTCTTCAGGATGTGGCCAAAATGGACGCGCACATTCGCGCGTGCGCGCTGCTGGTAATATGGCTGTACAGGTTGGAGATGGCGGTAATTACTTTTTAATACTTTTTTTAATTATTTGCTCCTTTTACAGGCAACACACTGTATAAATAGATGGACAGAGATATAGCCGTTTTAAAAAAAAACTCACCAAATTATAGGTACCACTGGTTTGACCACCGTGACTCGCTCGTGTTCCCCAATAATTTGACTCCTACCGTTCACTAATACTCGTACTTACTACTCTAGGCAGGCAAACATGTTGGTTTGCCTTACGCTCAGCATATTTTGAAAACCAATTTCAATTAAGGGGTCTGGCATTTCATGATCATCGTATGTAAATGTCTTGGACACAAACCTTTTTTACTTCGTGGAGAAAATCTGCGAACTGGGCCATCGGGTGATGACTGGGTCGGCGGCCGGTGGCTACTCCAGGATCACATTCTGAATGCACTAGAGGGCTCGCGCCTCGCCACATTTGGCTCGTCGTAGAAAGAAAAAGGTTTTGTCACCTTCCCTGGGGTCCTTTAGACGAGTATCACAAACCTAGGAATGGGCTGGAGTAGTCGACTCCATAATGCCCGGAGAGTCCAGGGAATTGACCTATAGCCTCGAATTTCGTCGCAGACATGTTTTCTCATGCAGGTTTTCTCAGTTTCAAAATAAATAAATAAAATTAATATTTGCGGACAATCTTACACATACTTATACCTAGTCCCAAACTAAGCAAAGCTTGTACTATGGGTACTAGACGACGATATACATACTGTTTATATAGATAAATAAATACTTAAATACATAGAAAACATCCATGACTCAGGAACAAATATTCGTGCTCATCACACAAATAAATTCCCTTACCGGGGTTCGAACCCAGGACCTCTTGCTTCGTAGGCAGGATCACTACCAACTAGGCTAAAGCGGTCGTCAAATAATAGTTTTATGGTCTATCCATTGAATTCCCAGCTCCCATACAACATCCGCAACCACCCTTGCTGCCAAGGGGGCGCCGAGAACCTGACGCTCGCCATGATCATCGACGCGTTCGAGATATACGGCCACGACCCCACCGACAAGCTCGACAACTTGTGGTTGTATCAGATGGAAATGATGGGGATTAAGACTGCTGAGGATCAGGTCAGTTCCTCATCTTAACACTTTTCCTATCAATGCCAACCAATGGGTCATGCAGGTATTTTTCTGGAGTCCGTACTTCCACAATGGATTCACAGCTTCGAACTTGAAGTGTGCTAGTACCTGTATGTGGTTTTCTGTAAGGTGGTAATACTACAGTTGAGCTTACAAATATAGGCGAGATGAGATTCCGCTGTGCCCTATCTCTCTTAAAAAAGTATCCTTGGGAACACTGGTGACTGGTGGGGATTTACTTCGAGCAACACGGCCTTTCTAGGGGAAGGGAGTCGCCTTAGCTATGAATATTACAGTCAAACAATTTTGTCATTTCTTGACCGTTGGGGGGGGGGGGGGGATTTGCTGTAATGATGACACTGATGATCAGAGCCCGGATTTTTCACGGCAAAACAAAACACTATCGTAATCTAGCCAGTGGTAGAAACATTATTTTATCGATATCTATAATTGTTTAGTAACTAGAAGAAAAAACGTTACCAAATAAAATAAATATTTAATAAAATAATACGTGAAGTTTGTATGAAATTATATATTAGAAACAGATGAAATTTCTTCTTCGTAATCTACGTCAGAATACACAGTAGCACATAATGGCATTTTATTTGTGTAATAGTGATAGGAGTAGATAATAATTAGTTTTTCAACATTCTCTGGGAGTAAACAGTTTCGTTTATCACTATAAAGCCATTTATGTATAGGTACTAAATGTACGTTCAACTTCACTTGACCTCAAGGGAGCAAATTTATAAAATTCATTTTCAGTTTGGGTAATATTTTCAGATATTTCTCTTAAATTTGAATAATCAGGATTTCGTTCGAGCACAGCTTCAAATTTGCGTATCATTGGTAAAAGTTTACTCCAATTTACGTAGCAACGAACAGTATCCAGAATGAGGAAGGATTCCGCAATGGACACAGTCGAACATTGCAATTCAAGGCAAGGCTCCGACGGAAGACCAGCGCTGGCCTTCTAGGTTAGCACCATGCTGAGTCGGGGCCTTTTCGTGGACCATGTATTTTTAACGTTCTGTGTTTTGTTTTTTACACCCATTGTTTTGTCCACGAATAAATGTTTTCTTTCTTTCTTTCTTTCAATTGTTCTATTGAAGAAGCTCTTCTTTTCGGAAGAAAATACAATTCTATTTTTTTATTTAAAAATATAAAAATATAAATAGTACCTATTGCACACTATAAATAAAATTTTCAATAATGTAAAAATATGTCGGCATGTTACTTTTATACCTATATACCTAATAATACTCGATATCGCTAAAACTATTTTTCTATCACTGGCTAGATTACGATAGTGTTTTGTTTTGCCGTGAAAAGTCCGGGCTCTGCTGATGATACATCAAAAATGACACAATACACCGAAAAAACTTGCACACCTTCATACATTTTTGTGTACGAACCATGCCCACTTGGGCTTGTACTTCGGCAGAGGGGAAATGGTGTGAATGCCTCCTCCCTTCCGTGTTGCTTGTTGGAGCAGCCCAACTGGGGAAGAACCTCCTTACAGATGACCGTACCCATAACAACACGACTATTTGCTCTGTATGTAGGTAGGTTATGGTGTTGTGTTCGGTGGTGAATGGCTGACTGCTGAGACTCCTCTAGCACAACGAATCTTCAATAAAGGGTCCTCAACGCATGTCTGACTCTTCTAGAGTTGCAAGCGTCCACAAGCTATCTAAAGTCCGCTTGCTACCGAACCTTATGGGTGCGTATCCACTAGAGCTGTGCGAGGTTGCGAGGCGAAGAGCGAGGAAACAATGGCCCAATAGGAAGCGATGCGCGAGCTCGGTCAGCCACGCTATTGGTGGATTTTTCCTCACTCTCCACCTAGCAACCTCGCACAGCTCTAGTCGACACTTACCCTAAGGATTGGCGCCACTCATTTTCGCAAGAGCGGCTGCCATTTGACCATACATTTAGAGCGGAATCTAGATCTTCCAACTTGACTGTTGAAAGTTCTCAACAACACCGAAGGCCTCGGCTTAACAACAACTGGACCAACTGCTTATCTAGACACGCGGCAGCGTGTCAAGCCAAGTTCAAGCAAAGGAACTGTTTAGCCAGCGCCGAGTGTAATATTACACGAACCACTTGGTGCCACTTTTGACCGTTCTATAACTCAGAACCTCTTAAACGTAAACACATAAAACTACATGTGTTTAATTATATCCATAAGGACATCTAGAAGCCCAAATTTCACGAAACTAGCTCAAACGGTTATAAAGATATGAAGGTCAAAAAGTCGTAAATTTTAGCACTGACTGACTGACTGACCTGTACCTAAATCTAACTTATTTCCAGATGACCTAGAAGGATGAAATTTGGAATCCAGCTCGGTAATTGTGTGTAAGCGTAGGAAAAAGTCTAAAAATAAAAAAAAGTTAAACAAATGGGGCCATACTATTTTTTTTATTTTATTGTAGCTTTGGAACCGTTACAAGCAGATATTCAAAACTATCCCAATATATGTACTTATTATTATATTTGCTGTATAACAGAAATATAAAAATAAAGTTAAGTCAAAAAATAAGTGGTGTCCCCATACAAAAAACTTGTAATACGCGCTAAACAACCGGCCAACGGTGTGTCGTCGGCGGCGCGCGCGGCACCACATAATTATACACAGAACAGAAGTAAATCTCAATACCTGCCTAGTTTTCTTTACAAAAAGTAATGAGATCCCACCAAAAACATAAATGTAAATAAAACCGGCCAAGAGCGTGTCGGGCCACGCTCAGTGTAGGGTTCCGTAGTTTTTCGTCCGTCACAGTAAGTGTGTGAAATTATTTTGTATTTTTTTTCAAAAACTATTACTTTTATTAAACTTACTATTATTAAACTAAAAATATTACAAAATAATTAAAAATAATTTTCCTAGAAAGTTTTTATAAAAAGTCTACTTTTGAGATATTTTTCACATTTTTAAAACTTATGGTTCAAAAGTTAGAGGGACACATTTTTTTTTACTTCTGGAGCGATTATCTCCGAAAATATTATTATCATCAAAAAATGATTTTCACAAACCCCTATTCATTTTTAAATACCTATCCAACAATATATCACACGTTAGGGTTCAAATGAAAAAAACCACTCCCCACGTTACGTATAGCGGAGGTACCCTAAGAAAAAAAAACATTTTATTTTACCACTTTGTCGGCGTGATTGATATACCTATTAGTACCAAATTTCAGCTTTCTAGTACTAACTGTTACTGAGATTATCCGCGGACAGACGGACAGACAAAGCGAAACTAGTCCTAGTCGACTACGGAACCCTAAAAAGGAGAGCAAAGTTCAATACAAAAATTATTCTAGGCTGTGGGCTTCGCCGCAAAAAGAATGGAGATCTAAATGAGTGCCAAGTTCTATGCAAAATCCAAATAATATGTATTTATAGGAACAAAATAACATCATGAACAAGTATTAAACTCTATTTCTTTGCTTTATTTGATACCTAAAACAATTGCTGTTATTTAAAAATGTGAGATCTTAAAGTAGGTTAGATTTGACTTAAAATGTGTCCCCCCCCCCCCCCCCCCCCCACCCCACCCCTCTAACTTTTGAACCATTAGTTTTAAAAATATGAAAAAAATCTCAAAAGTAGAACGTTATAAAAACTATCTAGGAAAATTATTTTGAACTTGATAGATTGAATAGTTTTTGAAAAAAATTACAAAATAATTTAACACACTTACTGTGACGGACGAAAAACTACGGAACCCTACACTGAGCGTGGCCCGACACGCTCTTGGCCGGTTTTTTACATTTATGTTTTTGGTGGGATTACACATACAAGGCTAATGACTATAACATATGATTCATCCCTCTACGAGAAATTTCTGCTAAAAATCGGAAAAATACTGCTACGCTGGCAGCATTTTTAGCACCACATGCGTTAGCCATCAAGTGACCGACCGCGGCCAACATTGTTTAACGCATCCTACTAAATAATTCGCTGTATTTGCAGTACCTGATCAACGAGCGAGTCCACATCGCCAGCGACCATCTAGGTCGCTTCATTCAGCTCCACGTCAAAGAACTGAAGGTATAAGTTTCTGTAAAATAAATCATTTTTAGGGTTCCGTAGCCAACTGGCAACCCTTATAGATTCGTCATGTCTGTCCGTCCGTATGTCGCAGCCACTTTTTTCTGAAACTATAAGAGCTATACTGTTGAAATTTGGTAAGTAGATGTATTCGGTGAACCGCATTAAGATTTTCACACAAAAATCAAAAAAAACATTAAGTTTTAGGGGTCCCCATACTCAGAACTGAAACTCAAAAAAAATGTTTTTCATCAAACCCATACGTGTCTTCTTTCATATCTATGGATAGGTCGACAAAAATGATATTGAGGTTTCTAGTATCTTTTTTTTCTTAACTGAATAGTTTGCGCGAGAGACACTTCCAAAGTGGTAAAATGTGTGCCCCCCCCCCCCCTTGTAACTTCTAAAATAAGAGAATGATAAAACTAAAAAAAATATATGATGTACATTACCATGCAAACTTCCACCGAAAATTGGCTTGAACGAGATCTAGTAAGTAGTTTTTTTTTTAATATATCATAAATCGTAAACCGCAATTTATTTCACGGAACCCTTCATGTGCGAGTCCGACTCGCACTTGTCCGCTTTTTAGTACAAGCGTTTGTTGCCCAACTACTCGTTGAGACGGTTCCAATAAGAGAAATCACGACGGGTTATCATGTGTACTTTAGGATTGCTATGGTCGCCTTCTGTCTCCATTCCATTGTCAGATCATCGCAATATTAAGGCATATATTGCGTTGTCAACTTGTCACTATCACAGAACTTACATAAGCATATGCAAAATTTCAGCTCAATCAGTTGATGAATGATGAATTCAGTTGCAAGATTTGACCTGAACATGTTAACGAACGAAGGCAAAGCTTGTAATAAATTATGTATTTACACTCGGCGTGTCAACTTTGTCACATATTAAAGTGCGCTTCAAATCAAAATCTATTCTTTTGAAATGTGGATCTACTTAAAATCTCCTCCTGACCCCTGTATTGTACAAATCAGGTTCTTCTGATAACATTGGACGATGTGATAGACAACATGCTGAGTATGTACGAGAACCACAACTCCATAGCGGCGGAGAGGAAGGCCACGTACACTGGTGGCCCGGTGCCCATGGAATTCTATCTAAGTCAAGGTACTTACTGATATAATTTTTCACTTCACTAGCTTCGAAAGCCCTTTTTTATTCTTTAAAAACAGATAGCAAAACTGCATTTTATCCACAAGAGTGCAAAGAATATTTGAAATCCGAACGTGTTATTAGATACCTACTTTTTAAAATATAATAACATGTAAAGTTCAGGCAGGGGGCCGATTTTTGACTTTCGAGCGCTCGAAATCAAAAGCGAGCGGTAGAAAATAATCGCATACGAAAATTTGTCACGATTATTTTCGCATGAACCCAATAATAGGTATTTTTGAAATTCATCACTCGAAAGCTAGTGGTTTGGCTATTTATACTTTTGCGGTTCGTTGTACGCAGAAATTCGATAAGTACTGGTTATTTAAAATTGTATTCTACACATGGAATAAAAATAAAACAGCATTAGAAGATGTATTTATAGCTATAATATTAATATTTAAGTGTTTTTTTTTTGTGGTTTATGCGTTACATAACAGAAAAAACTAAGAGCGTAGTAAATAATACCTAGTAAACGAAACGTTTAGTTTCCCGCCTGTTAAGCCGCGTCCGCTGCGCCATGTTTTCGTGGTTTTTAAACGTCAAACATGTTTTGCCAATCAAAACAATACCCTATTTGTTTGCTGAAACTGACGGAAAACATGTTAAGTAGATGTTTGAAAACATGGAAAACATTGGTGCAGCGGACGCGGCTTTATAAAAACAATACAAATTACAAATGATACAATTTGTCACATCAACTTTCTTTAGTTAGAATGAGACAGCAGTTTATACTTTTCATTCAAAGTATAACAAGTTGTTGTGAATCATTGCCAGGCCTTTACATATCATATCACCTATATCTCTGTCTATTTTTAACCTGCGCAAAGAGGGAGAGAGAGACAGACAAGTTAAATTATTTAACTTAAAAAATAAACCCGCCAAAAGACTACGTTCTTTGTATTCAGCCACAAAATTCGGCAGAAAAATAATATAAAATATATTAATCGTACACCAGCTAATCAATCAATTGAATCAGAAGGTATCTTTATTTATCTCTTTCTAAGTTCATTGTCAGTCCAAAATTAAATACAAGTGAAGTGTCCAAATTGTCGGCACTTAATTTCTACCGATAGAATTGAATACGAGTGATCAATACCACTCGTTTTTGAATTTTCTATCGCTCGTAATTCAAAAATAGCATTTCATCGTTTTTAACAGTTTTCGAGTGAAAGAGTCGAGCGCTCGAAAGTCAAAAATCGGTCCCGCACGGCTCTCACAAGACGGTGCGAGAGCGATCGATTTATTTATTTTTATCTTTTTTTTTCTCTTTTTTGTTATTTTTTCTTTTTTTATGTTTTTTTTTGTTTTTCTTTTTTATTTAGTATTTTCCTCGCTTTAGTGAGGTGAAAAGATTAGTGTTACACACGGGTTAGTATTTTGACGTCTCGTGTGTTGCAACACTCGCTACGCTCAGGATTCTACTCAACCCTATAATAATCCATTCGCTAGCTCGTGTTTCAATTCCACACTCGTGGTTAAAAAACAACTTTGCACCCTTTTATAGTACTTAGTAGTATTGTTTTACAAGGGTGCAAAGACGTACTTTAATCGCGAGTGTGGAATTGAAACATGTTCTAGTGAATGGATTATAGGGTTGAACCACGAGCTAGGGAACGGATCCTGTGGTTCGAAAATAGAATCCTGAGCGAAGCGAGTGGTTCAAAAATAGAATCCTGAGCGAAGCGAGTGTTACAACACACGAGACGTCAAAATAACTGCACCCGTGTGTAACACAAATCTTTTCACCTCACTAAAGCGAGGAAAATACTACACAAGAAAAAAAAACTAAAAATACTCACGTTAAAAAAGAAAGGAAAAAACATTAAAAAAAGAAAAATAAACATTTAAAAAAACCGGCCAAGTGCGAGTCGGGTTCCGTACCATTATCTATAAAAAAAACGATTTTATTCTGTGTTTTTAGTATTTGTTGTTATAGCGGCAACAGAAATACATCATCTGTGAAAATTTCAGCTGGAACTATCACGGTATCAGTGATAGACAGACGGACGGACGGATGGACGGATGGACGGACGGACGGACGGACGGACGGACAGCGGAGTCTTAGTAATAGGGTCCCGTTTTACTCTTTGAGTACGGAACCCTTAAAAAGAAAAAAAAAAGATGGGCGAAAATTCTCCTGTCTGGACTGGCCTTTACATATGTTTATGTTTAAAAAAGTAACTAATAACACGTTCGGATTTCAAATATTCTTTTCATCACACTTGCTCATAAATGGTGTTATTCTATGCCTGTATACGGAAGGACAATGGCCTAAATTGTTCCAGCGGGAAATAATGGTCCCAAGGGGAGTAATGAGCTTGTGTGTGATCTGATTGGTTAAGCAAATCTTGACGGCCGCGTACGACAAGAATTCTGGCTCTGTGATTGGCTGATTGGTAATCGAGCAGGCCATGCCCTGCAAGAACCACATGCTCCATGCTCTGTGATTGGTTGAAATATTGAAACTACGCCCCCCACTCGCACTGATCTGGAAGTGAAGTTGTCAATTTCGTCAACATTTGATTGGTGCGCTTGTATAAAATATAGATTTTTTCTGTCTCTTGTAGTTATTTATTTTCTCGCAAATGTGATGAAAAACATTGTGTATAACACGGGCGTAAGAATATTGCAAACTCGAGTCATCAAAAGCCCTCCGCCTCACGGCGTCGGGTTTCAGATAGACTCTCGTTTGCAATATTCCTCATACGCCCCTTGTTAAACAATGTAGGTACTATTGGACTCTTGTGAATAAAATGCATGTTTGTTATCTGTTTTTAAAGAATAAAAAAGCGCTTTCCGAGCTAGTGAAGTGAAAATAACTATTACTGTATTTTAATCATTAGTACGTGATAGTGCCATGTATAAGAGGTCTTATAATTATGGATCCCTCTACAAATTTTCAACCCCTACTAGGTATATCTATCAATTATAAAAACCCCAAAACTTCGTGCTACCACACTCGTATTTGGTTGTATGTTGGTTTGTATAAATATTAATAGTAACGTTTAATGTACGCTCACTGTTCATATCCGGTTCGAAGGACCACTTAGCGCCCACAAGAAATAAAGCTGCACTTCCAATGATACAAAAATGAGCGCAGAGTACAAACATCGGCCAATCAATGTTATAGAACTTGTCTCCGTTCCACAACAGTCGAAATACTGCAATTGGTCGATGTTGATTTATGGAAGTCACGCACATTCTGTCAATGCTTAGATTTTATAGGTATTGCTATATTATCATGATATTCCTGGAAGGAAGAAATATATTTTCAGTCAACAAACTAGTCAATGCCACAGTAGATATATGTATAACTTAAAGTAGTAAAACCACAGTCAAACAAATCTGCCTTAACGTCCTGGTGGTTTACAGTGAAGGCCTAAAAAGGACTTAAGAGAATCTAGTAGAAATACTGATTTAGCTGATATATTTAGTGTGTCAAGGGCTATAGAATTCATGGACCAAATGGATCGTCGAGTCTACGAGAAATAAGAATGTAGGTATGTACTCTAGGTGTAGTGAGACTCGTCTTCGACGATTAAACGGTATATACATTCAATATACAGTCAAACTGTTACTACAGTGTTTAATTTTAAGTATGTAAAACATTGTACTTATTAAAATAAATAGATAATTACATAAACACGAGCAGCCCTAAGAATCTGTACTTTCCAGAATACCGCTGCGGAAAGAACGTATACATCTTCGTATCAGAGCTATACAGCGACATCTACTTCATGGGCCGCGGGCCGGCGCCGTTCTGCAAGGACCGCTCGTTCGTGTTCCTCGGGTTCCTGCACTACCACGAGGAGCAGAAGTACTACCTTATCGAAGACCCGAGTGTCACCTTCCCTACCGACAACTTCTTACACGGGCTGGAATGTCATATCGGAATTTGTATATTCCGGTAAGTAGCGTCTATCGGGAGCGGGGTTTAACAGCGGTCGACATATGGCGTTGTTCTATAGTCCCACAGGTCTACATAGCGCTAAGTCTGACACAACTTCATATACACTCAACATATACACTCAATATACCCTATCGTCATGAGAGCAGGCCAGTACACAGCATTGGGATACATGTATATATAAGTTGATCTATGGACTTACAGAGACTTAGACTGACTTACAAAGTTAGCTATAGTACGGCGCTACCTACTTAGAAGTGTTTGCACCTTACAGAAGTCTACAGCCAAAGAGCCTGTAGATATATCCTGTATACTCCTGGTGATTAGTAAGCGCAGCTCTCAGTAATATGAGCAGTATTTACGGCAAGGACTGCATCCTCCCTAAAACAATCAACTTCTCATTACTCTTTAAACTCGTTCCATAGAACCAGGGGACAGTCAGCAGCAGAAGTAGCTGCTATGCTAATCATCTTGAGCGTGTTATTTTGCGTTGCTACTTCTGCTGGCTTCTGCATTTAGCGTCTCATCAAAACTGCTTCCCACGTATTAAGCCTTACCTACCAACTCCTCCAGGTTTCCCTTCAAGAAGGTCCTACAGAAGGAACGTGACGTGGTCGCACTGCCCAAGGCCATCGTGAAGTGTGGGCTGATCATGTACAAACTGCCTCCGCTGTCAGCTGCGTCCTGCATCATCGCTTCGGGCTCCTTCATCCTCGACTTCAACGTGCAGGGCCTGCGTTACAGGCATCATGACTATATGCTGGTGAGCTGTTTCATTTTATAAGACTTTTAGACTGCTGCGGCAAATGAATACCTAAGTTTTTAAACGTCCCATCTTCTTCAAGCTTTTCGAACACTATAGTAGTTTATGTGACTGTACATAATGAAGGGCATTAAACACGAGTGTGGGTTTATGAAACTCGCCTTCGGCTCGTTTCATAATAACATCACACGAGTGTTTTAATGCCTAATTATGTACAGTTACATACACTACTTTATCTATCCACATATCATAAGCCTCCACGATGCATTCAGGAGCCGCTAATTATGACCGGCATCGCGGGGCGTTGTTTTCTGGCAGCTGTCATAGTTTTTTTTTTAATTCATAGACAAACTAGAGTCGGATCCAACTGATCCGACTATCATATCGTTCGATATCTTACTTACGTGCGACATTTGTCAAATTTGTATGCAAATTGACAATTAATTTCGAACTAAACGTCATCTCGACTGATATTAGAATAGAGGTTAAATCTAATTTCTTTGTTTTTCAGAGACGTTCGAAATTTGAATGAAATAATATTATCGAAATCGATGTTATTATTTAGCAATAATAACATTTTCACAGATAAGAAATTTGTTTGTCTATTTTTATGGTGGTCATAATGTGCGGTTCTTGAACGCATCATGGAGGGTTTATGATATTTGGATAGATAAAGTACTTTTATGTTACCAATTTTAGAAACATGTATTTATTTGTTATCGATCTAATCAGGAGCCTATCCATTGCTTATAGACGATACCAAACGGCGGTTCGTACTACACCAAGGAACGGGCGACGCCGCTCGTCTGCGACCACCATGTCTGCGAGTGGAACTACACCAACCATTATGGGGGTAAACTTTGTCCTAATTATTCAACTGCTGCATAAAATGCAGCTTTGAATCACTTCAGTTCGTGAACAGGATTCAAAATACTCTTATTCGTAAACATAAAATTTTATCCTAGTAGGGTAGTAAGACTAGTTAGGTAGGTACTGTAGGTACCTTTAACTCACTAAAACGGGTCAAGACTTTTCATATGTGCCAATATCAACAACCCGCCTGACATGTCACTCTCAAGTTTAGGTCCATTATCCGCGGTTACCTACGGAAAATCGGACCTAAACTTGAGTTAAGAGCTAAGAACATTATCGTTACCTACACATGTAAGACCAGTAGCTCTAGTATAAGTTTTATCGATACATATACGTTTTCGAACGCGTTTGCGTTTAGTTCCAATTTGTATGGCAACGCGAACATCGCCAGGAACTACGCGTTGCCGTACAAATTGAAACTAAACGCAAAAGCGTTCGAAAACGTATATGTATCGATAAAACTTATACTACAGGTCAAAGTAGCGCGGCTTCTTACTCGATTGCCATCGGCTCTTTGCGTGCTTTCCAAAAAAGGCACATTAGCAGCAATTCGAATGCTTCCTTAACATCGACCACGTAAAGTTTAACACACCTTTCCCCGGCAGGTCCGTTCCTAGTCCCGGGAGATCCCGGTACCGGGATCGACCCCGTGCCGCCCTACGTGGAAACATCCACCAAGCCCGAGCCAGAAGATGACGACAATATTACCATGCCCTGTGAGTTATTGAACTTTTTATATTTACCATCAATGGCATGCAAGCGAACGGCATGTCTAATGATTTCGACTGCGGAAGAACTACAGAACTGCGGAAGAAAAAATCTGCTCCGAGCAGCCGAATGCGACCTTCTGGCATACCGCCCATCTCAGAAATGAAAAAAAACCGGTCAAGTGCGAGTCGGACTCGCGCACGAAGGGTTCCGTACCATCTATAAAAAAGGCAAAAAAAATCACGTTTGTTGTATGGAAGCCCCCTTAAATATTTATTTTATTCTGTTTTTTAGTATTTGTTGTTATAGCGGCAACAGAAATACATCATCTGTGCAAATTTCAACTGTCTAACTATCACGGTTCATAACTTCATAAGATACACACTGCCTGGTGACAGACGGACAGACAGACAGACAGACGGACAGCGGAGTCTTAGTACTCTTAGTAATAGGGTCCCGTTTTACTCTTTGAGTACGGAACCCTAAAAAAGCACTCTTATTTGAATTCTATAATTTTTGCTAGCCAACGATTAGTGTACGTACCTACTTAGTTACTGCTTGATACAACATTAAGTTATAGGTACCTAGAGGCTATGAGGATTGGCTGAAAATCATCAAGAAACAGTGGTACTGGCTGCAATGTTGACAGAAAATAATTTCTCCGAATGCTTGATTCCTACGACTACTTTCTGCTGAAGGAAAACTCCGACGTAGATATTTTTGCGGAATACGGGTTTTTATCAGAAGAATCAATTTTTGATCAGGTTTATTTTACCTGTCTCAGATATCCTGGACGGTTGCCTGTTCATGTACCCGCCCAACTACGGGTCCATCGCCGGCAAGAGCTACCTCGACTCCGTGGACTTGCATGAAGACCGGTTCACCTGCAACGCCGCCGGCAACAAGGTGATGTTAATGTTACTGATGTTATCACTAAGTATTATCATCAATGCTGCTAAGACTCCCGGTGTATGTGCGGGACGACCCCTCAAACTATGGCACATATGCTATCTTGTCCCGCGTGCCCGTTCACATGCTCCGCACAAGACCTCCGGGACGCGTCAGATAGGGCTTTAGCAGTCGCTAGTTTATTCTGGTCCCGCACAATCTAAACCAAGGAAATAGGAAACCATTGACACGAGAAGAAGAATGCTGCTAAGATAACTGTATGACGTCATTGATCGGCAATCGATGGCGTCAGATGTGCTTAGTTTTAAATGTGGAACAGATCTACAAAACAATGAAAATATGTTGAGGCGTGCATGCATCTATGACGAAATTGAATGGAAAAGGAACGTGAAATTGGCTCAGTACCTATAGTGCTTTATTTTTCTTCTCTTGTGTAACGCCATACATATATATTTTGTATGGGCAACTGACGTTACCCAATGGGAAAATAATTAAGCGTAGATTCACTTAAAAGGCCTTAACTATGTAAATTTTTGCAATCCACCCTATAGTCCAGTTAGTTCCTCTCATCCATGAGAAGATGCCTTTCGCTAATGTCCAAGACGCCCTTCAGACCCTCTCAGAAATCTCTTCTTAAAACGTGCTATTGAAAAATGAAAATGAAAGCATTTATTTCGGACAATTACACATCCATATTATGTTAATTAATACATCCAGTGAGCGAGGATAGGGCTGTCCATCCTCCCAGCGATCACCCTCAGGAGAGCGTTGGCGCTGCCCCGCACGCGTTCGGCCAGGGATGCTTGCCGCTTGCGCAGCACGGCTTGGAAACCGTCGGTGCTCCACGCGGCGAACATCCCTGACGCGCTGCAGCGCCAGAGCAGCCCCAACAATCCCCATTACCTCAAAGCCTAATAGATAACGTCCGTGATAATCAAAACTGAAAATTCCTCTCCGCAGGGCCTCTACTGGTACCCGCAATGGATGGGCGCGATGCCCCACCACCCGTACACGTCGGTACACGCGGAGCCGCAGCACGTGGCGCCGGCGGGCTCCGTCGTGTACCCGCACCAGGCGGAGTACGAGCAGGAAGAACTCGTTGACCTAGAGTAGACCCGCCGTAGTTGCCTCAAATTAGATAAATAACCTACATAGGACGAACCCGCTAGAATAGAACCTTGAGTCCGTGATTCCATGCCTCCTTGATTTACTTCCGAGATTCCGTGCTTCCTTGATTCCTTAACTATCTATATAATATCGCGATCGCCAACGAGTCGCCGTAGTTGCCTAAATTAGATAGATAACCTACATAGGACGAAACCGCTAGAGTAGAACCTTGAGTCCGCGATTCCATGCCTCCTTGATTTCGAGATTCACTTCCGAGATTCCGTACTACCTTGAACTATATAATATCGCCATCGCCAACTCTGAAATTCTTTAGTGACATTTGACATCTAGAATCCCATAATATCCCATGGTAGGAGCATGCTGCGTTCCATCCTAATGGCGTCGAGAATGAACCTGCGCTTTTTTAATAAAATATACTATTAAATAATGGTTTTAATGTACCTGGCTATTATTTATAGGTACCCTTGACCCCGCTGCCCAAAGACCGCGTTTACGCAAAGGCGTTCTGCCGCGCGACTTACAAAGCGACAATGGCCGGCGGCAGCGGAAGTGGGAAGCACCATAGTCGCCTGGGTAGCGTGTTTTAATATTAATTTAACCTAAAATCACAAAAAAAAAAATTTGCTCGGTATCGAGGATAGACTCTGATCTTTATGGGATGATTCTTTATGGGGTGTGGTAAGGACAGCGTTTGAAACGCCCGTTACATTTTTTTAAGAATCACACGCCTGTCCAAGCTAGGCCGGCGTGTCGCGCGGCTTTACGTCACACTATCGTAAAACTGTTGATCGTCTAGGACTGAAGAAATAATACATTCGACATGACAGTCAACATTTATTCGGCATAAACATTTAAAACACACAACCTGAACTGTAAGCATGTATCACATCAAACATCAATAATCTGCATCATCAATCTATTTTTTTTTGCGTCAGTGACTGGTTTCCTTGTTTTATAGACACTTTATATTTTAAACACTAACATCAATGTGAATATCCAGTGGCGGTTTTGGTGTGGGGGGCTTGACACAGTTTGCAGGGACCGGACCCCGCTTAGGTTAGGTTTTGGTAAGGACTCAGATATAGGCACTCTAAGCTCTTCATAGAGCTCACTGGGCTGGACCAGAAAACTCTGGAAATCCAGTAGGAAGCAACTCAGAATTATATCTGGGGTGTTCACAGGTCACTTCGGGGTCAAGGATCTCTTGGCCAAGATGGGACTATCTGATAGTTTAGACTGTAGAACGTGTGGCGAGGAGGATGAGACTATGGAACACTTATTGTGTGAATGTCATGCCCTTGCCAGACAAAGAATGAACTACTTTGGTAACGGTTACCCGCAACCAAAGGAATTCAAGGTGCTCCCGGTGAACTGCATCATCCGCTTTGTGGAAATGATGGAGCAAGCCTGGGAGCAGGTATAAAGGAGAGGGCAAATGCACAAAAGATCCCACTGGGTCGAAGTGCATCCGAAAGGGCCCTCACCTAGATAAGATAAGATAAGATAAGGACTCAGATGCTTTTGGGGGGAGCTTGAGCTTAAAAGTTGTTTAGCCGAAAATTCTTGAAAATTCTGTTCACTCCCCCATTATATGGGACAAGTATAACAGTGGTTACACACATGTGACGTTTTGCAGCGTTACAAACACGCTTTACTGGGGATAGATCACTTGTACTACCACCACCATCGGTAATGTAGCGAGTTTTTATTGCTGCGAAAAGTCGCCTTCTGTAACCGCTCTAAATATAGATCAACAATTTCCTCAATAATATATATCAATTCAAACAGATGTATAGATAAACTATCTAAAACAGCTGGACATTCTTAATCAAGTTCTAACTTCAGGTATAGGTAGTTTCACGGGAGTTGAGGTGAATGATTACACACACAACTACATGAAGTACTGATTGTGAGGTGAATGAATGAAATGAGTGAGTGAATGTAAATGTAAATAATAACGAAATAAGACAGTAATGAAAATATAGGTACCTAAAGGCAATTCAGCTACATTGATAAAAAAAAAGCGGCCAAGTGCGAGTCGGACTCGCACATGAAGGGTTCCGTTAAATAAATAGCTTTTTACGATTTATGACGTATTAAAAAAACTACTTACTAGATCTCGTTCAAACCAGTTTTCGTTGGAAGTTTGCATGGTAAAGTGGCTGTGACATACGGACGGACAGACATGAGTTGACATGACGAATCTATAAGGGTTCCGTTTTTTTCCATTTGGCAACGGAACCCTAACAAGGCAATTTATTACTTACGATTAAAAGTATGTTCATATACTTACGAATATCTGACGTTTATTTATTCATATAACCCATTTATTTAAATAAAATCGGTTAAGATATTTTATTTTCTGTTTGGTTTGATTGAAGTCGATGAATTGTTCTATATATTAATACTTAACAAAATAGTTTATAGGAACTTTTTGGTATTTCTTGCAATTCACTGTTGAACTTGCTATCGGTACAATATTAGAACAGTAATTTCAAAACTTCGCTGTCATTACATGACAGTATTGTTGTGTGCGTGGCCTCAACTCTCGTGAAACTACCTATAATAACGGACACAATGCAATAGGCATGATGCCTCATGTTAAAATTGATAACTTAGTCTTGCTAAATGGATAGTAAACCATCAAATTATTTTAATATATAAAGCTATAAATTATAAAATATAATTAAAATAAAAAGGACCTTGAAAGTTTAGAAAAGATATGTTTTTTTTTATTGTCCAGTAGTAAATTTAAATCTACCAATAGAATCATTACGATTTTATAAAAAAAAATTGTACGACATATATGGACCTAAACGCAGTATTTCGCGAGCGAAACAGCAATTTAATTGCTTTTCCATACAACTGTTAGTACAAATAACAGGTGTGACGTCATACCTGTGTCTCAATTAGTATGAAGCGTTTATGGCTGCCGCCAGCGAGGTCAATCTTTGTCTCAAATTTTTAGCTATTTATGTTCTTTAATTGTAGTTGCTCCTATACAAACATTTGTTCCTCTCCAAAAACTGGTACGAATGGCATCGTCAAAAATCTTAGTCATCATCCCTATTACGCCCTTAGACATGGAGAGTCTGTCAATGTACCGGTATAGCTTTAGCTCATAGACAACAAATCTGGGTACAATTCAGAATAAAAGGAACCTCAAAACTATATATTGTCTTTAAAACAGCTTGTATATAAGGGCTGTGTGTACAACTACGTTGACATATTAGTTTTTCGATTCTGAATCTTATTCGTCAGACGCAAGGTCTAAAACCGCAAATAGCAGGTACAAACGAAGTGACCAATATCAGTATCTTTTAAGTAGGTACGCAAATATTTACAGACAGAAATAAATTATAGAGGTAGTAAGGTTAAGTTTACTCTGAATTGCAATTAACAAACAATAATTTAAGAGAAATACCCTGACAGGAACCTCTTCTCAACTTGACTGCCGCGAGGCACCACGACGAACGCCGGAGTACCTCCTTTTACTTCAAAGTACTTCATCTTCAATATCTCTCCCAAATCCATGGAAATATCGATGATATGAGGCAGCCTGTTGTACCCCTCCGAGTACACGTTTACTTTGTCTATGGAATACTTGTTCTGTGTGTCCCAAGGAGCCGGGAAGGCTTTAGCCAGTTGAGTCTCCAATGGTACATCCTCAGGGCAATCTACGACGAAGTCCGTCAGGAGAATCTCTGGATAAAACAGCAGCACAGGCCATTGTAGCTTACCTCCTTCCAGATGTACCATGTTTCCATGAGCACCAGGCATGCTTGGCTCCAACTTCGACAGGTCCAGGTCATCCTCATCATCACAGTTGGCGATTCGGATACCTCGATCTAGAATCGCCTTGACGACTGAGTCTTTCTGCTGCCTCTTCATTTGTCCCACTTTTTCTTGCTTCCGTTTGTCTCTCGCTTGAATTATGATTTTCCTTTTAGTTTTAGCGATCAAGTCAGATGCAGCTTGATCAGATGGGTTTTCTTCTAACAGTTTAACGCAATGTTCGAGACATTGGTCGTATTTGGCGGTCTCGAAGGCGCACTTGGCGGCTCTGAAGCGGGCCTTGGCGTGGTCTGGTTTGTATTTGAGGGCGTGTTCACTGTCAGCGAGGGCCGAGCGGTAGTTCTTGAGGTGGTAGTGCGCGGCCGCCCGGTTGTTGTATAGGAACGCGTTCATTTCCGCGTCGCCGCATTTGACTCTAATGCCTTCCGTGTATCTGGAATAATGAAACATATAATTAACTACTGAAGTAGAAAAACCCCAGACATTTTCATTTCAAAGTTTTATATCTCAAAAGCTCCTGAACCAATTTTGTTAAAACGTAGCTAAGAACCATCTCGATCACGTCAGCTTTCGGACAAAAACGCCACAGAGAAACACACAGGCACGTCATACTGTTTATATTATAACACCCCTCTTTTTGTGTCGGGGGTGTTTGCTTTTAATACGCAATTATTAGCTTGACTAATACCCTCTTATTTTTTTACCAATCTCACCCTAAAAAGGTGTGAACATTTTTCGCTGCGCTCTCAAAATAATCTGTTTTCCCACACACAGATACACGTTAAACTTATAACACGCCTGGTTTGCGTAGGGGGTTAGACCTGTCAACCAAGCTCACTCTAAAAGCCTATTGTTTCTACAAGACCATTCAAGCCTGGAGAGCTAACTCAGGACTGAAACATTCCAAGGCACTTATTAGGCCTTTAGCAAAAAGCACATGCAAACGATAGGACTGTGTGACACAAGGCAGTGCAGATTCTGCTTTGAAGCAGAGGAGACGCCTACACACATCCTAACCGATTGCCCTTGCCTCATGCGCAGCCGTAACTCCTTCCTGGGCAAACACATCATGTGCCCGGAGGAGATCAAATATCTTGAGTTCAACAAAATCCTGCAATTTGCAGGACTTGACCAAGAATTGTAGTAAGTGGCGATCACAATAGATCAGCGATGGTCGCAGTGATATAAGGGCTTTGACAGGCCGAAAGCCACAACCAGAATAATAATAATAATAGACCTGTTAAAGCGGAACTTTACGATTTCGCCATTTTGTATCTCTATATTTGTTATTAATAATTTGCATTAATTTGTCCTTACAAACGTGGGCACCTACGCACCGGGATGTGTATAGTTTCCAATGTCAGATTACCCCCCCCCCATCCCCCCTACCCTTGTATTATTATTTTTTTTAATTAGTCTGACATTAGAGACTGTTTACATCTCTGTAATAATTATATTTATATTTGTATTTTTAAATCATTGAAGTTATATATTGTTAATTGATCAAAGGTTTGTAAGGCTGTTGCTCATAAAATAAATGTTATAAATATTGTATTCATATTCATGCATATTGTTGTATTGACTTGTGAAAGAGCCCATGTGGCCAACTTACAGAATAAACATTTGATTTTGATTTTGTATGGTTACCAGGCTAGCGCCGCCCATACAATCAATACCGATTCCCACCGGCTTGCCAAAAAAATATTTTTAGGCAAGCTCATATAGTTATATACTCTAAACTCTTTCATAACTTTTTTGTTCCAGGTTGCCCATCGGTAATTTTCACGCGCCGCCACTGAGGCTAGTCATGGCTCAACCAGTACCTGCTACCACTTCTCAAGTCGGCCCCACCGCCACGGCATAATTTATTACAGATATCATAGACAACAATCGGGATCCAAAAATTTCAAAAGCTCTCAGTATGGGGATAGCGTCAGAGCTCGGCCATGACTCATCGAACGAGCGAACGAAGTTCTGTGCTGCAGCTTGAGCCGAAAATCATTTGTCCGGTGTCTGTACCGCTGTCCCGCTGTCCTGCTGTTTTCCTCTACAGGTCGCATTTCTCTACCGATTCTCATGAAATTTTGTTTGCAGAGGTTCTTTAATTATATAGAACTTCTTGGCGAGTAGATTTTTTTTTTAAGCCAGCCCCCGATTCGTACAGTTCACAGATCCACTAGTAGTAAGGGGACTAGTGGAAGCAAGAGGACGCGCTCCGATCTCTCGAAATCGTCGCCGCACCGTCAGCCCGTGGACCGCCATCAGCTGACGTCTCCATGCCCGCACAACCAATGCGAGTGACGACCAGCGATGCCATAGATGCATCAATATTGCCTCGACTAACTTACCCAATTATAGCCATCCGGTAGTTCTTATGCCGGAAGTTGAAGTTCCCGTCCTCCTTGTAGTTGGTAGCCAGCTCTAGAGCCGTGTTCTCCTCTGGGTCGTACTTCAGCTTCGCCAGCCCCTCGGCCATCGGGGACATTTCTCCGTTCTCAGGCACATTCTTCATGAAGAATGGGTGCTTGTCCATCTCTTCCTGGAGTGAGAAATGATGCTTAGAGCGCTTTCACATATAGGCGTTTTTAACGCGCCACTGGACATAGGCCTCCCCCAAGGAGTGCCAAAGTGACCGGTCCTGCGCCACCCGTATCCAGCGCGACAAAAACGCCTATATGGGAAAGCGCTCTTAATGTACGAATGTCATATTATTCCAACTTGAACCTTATAGCGTACACCGGAAGGTAGCTATTTGTGCGCATTGTCTTGTTGCTTATTTGTTATTTTGAACTGATAAAGGGCTTGTCCATATATGTACGTCATCGTTTTTTTGATGATTTTTGACCCCTCCCCCCCCCCCTCTCATCACCCTGTTAATTCCTTGAATGGACCCTCCCCGCCTAATAAAATGACTACCGTCATCCAATGGTCAGACTCCCCCTATTTTGAAATGACATAATATATGAAGAGCCCCAAAGTTAACAATCGTCACTAGGGTTTGCAATCCGGATATCCGGATATCCGAAATATCCGGATATCCGCCGAATTTCGGATCCGGATCTTACAGGCTCTTGGATCCGGATCTTTCGGATATTACGGATCCTTAAAATACAACCATGAAAACCGAAAATACGGCTACAAAATGAAGTTTTTACCGAGTCCACGCTGAAAACCGAATGGTAGATAACTCAATCTCTGTTTTTATTCGCCACTTCATCATCCCAGACCAGATTATTTTTGTTTTTAATGTATTAGTCCCAAAAACTAATTAAACCTACATACTACAAACTAGTAAAAATGCCGCAGTTTCATGGCGAAAGTTGGCGTTGGTTTAAATGCACTAATTCACCGAAGGCAAAGACACAAAGTAATTATTATAAATCCAATGTTACCTATATAACTACCTACTAAAGACTTACGCCCGTATTCATAAACGTTCAAAAAGCCTATTTTAACTATTTAAAATGGCGTTAAAATTCGTTTTTTTTTTTTCCCGTGTTGTGGCTTTTTGCTGCTTAGGCACTTTGCCAATGTCAAGTGGGGGAAGTTTTGGCTTTACGGTTCCGTGGAGTGCACCTAATAATTTTGCCCCAGGGACTAATTGTACGTAACGACCATATTTGAATATTGGTAATAAGTGGATAAAAGAGTGCTTATATATATTCATAAATAGTTATAATTTGATATTATTTTTATCTATAAAATAAGCCAAAGCCTTAGCGACTTTGGGCTCAAAACTAGCCAAGAGAGTTTTAACATTAGTAGGGAGTTGGACTTTAAGTTTTGTTAGTAGGTCATAAAGAGAGAAAAGAGTTGAAGGACACTCGAGAAAAATGTGATCAATTGAACCTACATCATGCCCGCACAGACATTCCGCACTATTTATGACTTTGATTTTAAATAAAAATTCAGGGGAGCACAAATGTCCCAGCCTGAGGCGTATGATGCAACTAGTTACTCTTTTTTTAAATTTGAATTTAAAAAACCAGGGAGAAGCCGGAATATTTCTTTGCAGTTCGTAAAACTGCAACTTGTTATCGGTAGCCCATAAAGCCGACCATGATGAAAATAGTTTTAACGATGAGATCGCGTCCAAGTCTTTGCTAAAGCTTTGAAAGAAAGTTCTATCACCGTTTTCTGCTGCTTCCTTTGCAGCTTTATCAGCTAATTCATTTCCATGTATACCCTTGTGGCTGGGGATCCAAGATAAGATTACTTCCAAGTTCAGAAGTCGACAGGATAGGAGACCCTCCTTGATGAGGCAAACCAACGGTGATTTGGCCCAGTTTTTAATTGAGTTGTTTGTAATGGCTTGGATAGAGCTAAGGCTGTCTGAAAAAATTACTGCGTTTGCCAGTTTGTGTTCTTTAACATATTTAACCGCCTTCAGAATGGCAAAGCATTCCCCAGTATATATAGAGCATAAATTCGTTTATCCTTATCTGTCACTTTGACATTTGTGTTCGTAAGAAGTGGACAAAGCACATTATATTTAGCAGCCATTTTAAGTTTTATGAATAAGGGGATTAGTTTAGTTAAATAAACCTATAGAAATAATTAAGAAGTATAGTTGACCCAGGAAGTCAAAAGTAAATGCAGCAACAATACCTACGTTTAATACTTGTAATATTTTTTTTAATTTTTAGTATGATGATCTTGACCTATAATATGATCATGTAATATAAGAAGCATGGTATGCTATATTAATGCCCGTTCACCGTTTTTGCCATATCCAGACACAGTCTTGCCTAAAGGAATGCCCCCTGCTAGACAAACACCTTTTCCCTAGTCCGGATCACATTGTCAATTTCTCCTCCTAGGTTTGATACCTAGTTACAACCCTATTGAATTAACTCCGGTACATAGAGCTCATTGAAATATATGTACGAGCACCAGGTACGGAGTTAACTTGACCTGCTGTGGTCAATCACGTAACGCATTGTAAGCACGTAAGGTAGATCTACATGTCAAATTTTATGTGGGAAAATGACAGTTCGATAGCTAACGCGCGTTTGGAACGTTACGTTGATTACCCCTGGTTGTTATTCAAGTGACAGCTTTCAGTGACGTAACTCTCACTTTCCCGGTTAGTTTGTAGTTGTAAATAAAAAGTTGAATAAAAAAAAGAAGTTTATACTCTTTATGACCTCGGTAATGCGTACCTATTTAAAATCTTTCAGGTATACGGTGGTGTAGCCGTTTTTTCTTGATTTAAACTTACAATTCCTACTTTATACCAAAAAAACCTTGTGGATCCGTATTATCCGAAAGATCCGGATATCCGGATCTGTTGAATTGAAATATCCGAAATATCCGGATCCAAAATATTGGCGGATCTTGCAAACCCTAATCGTCACACAAGCAAGCATTGTTCTACAGATACGCTGTTTATGGCCATTCGGGCATCTTAAAAAACATCTCACTATACAAGTTGCATGACAACAGACATTTTTAACTGGCTTCAATAGAAGAAAGGGTATTCTCGGTTCGTTTTTTTAACGAGCGAGCAAAGTGAACTCGTATGTGCTTGGTCAAAAATGCTTCTCAAACGATTGTCATAAAATTTTGTGAACAGGTTCAATAATTATATGAATACTTTTTTATGAAAAAAATATATATGAAAGACTCCCAAGGTCTACAGCTAACAGAGCCACTCATCATATATTTAAGAGCTAAGCTCTTGTCGGTGGACCAATTTCCATTACGCTCTATTCTCATCTATCGTCTTGACATCTTGATATGACACACTATCTACTTTTTCCTTGATTTGGTCCGTAAAAGATCTTCTTGGTCTCCCTCTCTTCCTCTTTCCCTCTATCTTTCCTTCTATTATAAGATAAGATAAGGTAAGCTTTTATTTCCTTATAACAGAGTTTTTAACCATATTGTATGCTCTTATTTCCTGAATAAAGTTTTTATATTGTTTGTTTTTAGGGTTCCGTACTCAAAGAGTAAAACGGGACCCTATTACTAAGACTCCGCTGTCCGTCCGTCCATTTGTCTGTCACCAGGCTGTATCTCACTGATACCGTGGTAGTTCCAGTTGACATTTTCACAGATGATGTATTTTTGTTGCCGCTATAACAACAAATACTAAAAACAGAATAAAATAAATATTTTTATTGATAATGGTACGGAACCCTTCGTGCGCGAGTCCGACTCGCACTTGGCCGTTTTTTTTTCTTATTTCACTATTCTAATTCACTATTTTTTTAAATATTTTTTCTTCTTCTGTATAAGGCGCGTAAAGCGATGAAAGCCTCCTCCAAAGCTTTCCAGGTATCCCTGTCTTTAGCTTTTCTTCCCCAATAGCATCCCACTGTCTTTTTGATATCATCACTTCATCTTGAGAGTGGGCTTCCTTTTCTTCGTGTGCTGTCCATCGGGTACCATTCCGTTGCGATCTTTGTCCACCTTTCGTCTTTAGTTCTTTGTGTATGCCCTGCCCACACAATAGATCAGCGATGGTCGCAGTGATATAAGGGCTTTGACAGCCCGAAAGCCACTACCAGAATGCCCTGCCCATTTCCATTTGAGATGTAGCACTTGTTTGACTACATCTGTGGCCTTCTATTATAGTTTTCATGTAATCATTGTGTTGTAACATCTTGCCTCTTCTGTTTCCTATGGTTTTTAACAACATCCTTTTTTCTTTCACCCTTTCAAGCACAAACACTCACACAGCCAGCAGAAAGCCAGTTTAAGCTATAACAGAGCCACTAGTATGTATTTTTATTTTTATCAGAAATTTACCAAAAATTACTTAATACCCAACCTACAGTAACCGCAATTATTTTACATTTCTGTGTGCCTACTGGCAAAGGCCTAACGCAATCTTCACCACTCCTCCCTGTCTGCGACCACTCTGGTCCATGTCTTGCCGGCCATTTCTATAATCTTGTTCTCCCATCTTTTAAATTATCTATATGCAAGGCAGACTAAAAGACAAAAGATGGACCATATAAACTACAAAATGGATAGGACCAGAAGGAAAAACAACAAGGGGAAGACCTTACAAACGGTGGGCCGATGACATCACCAAAATAGCTGGTAAAAAATGGATGGAGAAAGCTAGAGATAGAAGGATATCGAAGGGAATCAAGGAGGCTTTTACCCAATCGGGATCAGTGTAGAAAATCCAAACTAACAACGAAAACTAACAACTTTCTTTTATTTAAAACTACTTTTTTACTGAACTAATTGTACTTACTTACAAACTAATACCACATTTGAAATGTAAAAACTTGTTCTATACTGAATAAATAAAGCTTTAATAATAATAATAATAGTATTGGCTCAGTTGGTACTTTGTAGGTACCCAGGCATGCCTCCCAAAGGTCCAAGACATCATTGTCCCATGAGCGGGAAAGACATACATAATAATAATATGCAAGGCAAGAATTTTATCCAAGCTGAAATGGAGAACTTCGAATGATTTGCTCACTCGTTCAACATGTTGGAGATGATACCCAAGTAACGTACTGTCGAAACCAGGGACTGCATAACCGAAAAATACCAGTATTCTATTTTAACGGTATGACGTCATATCGGTTATCAAATAGCGGTTTCGGTAGCGGAACCTTTATATTTCGCTACCGAAATATAAAGGTACCTTTATTTTTTCCGGTACCGTAACTTTGCCTGGAGTTGTTGCCAAACCGCCGGCAAAGGCTCTGCTGCTTTGTCTTTTTATCTTTAAATGTTTAGTAGCCAATGCTTCCTCTGTAGAGTGCCAGCTCGCTTACTTTTCTCGATAACCTTTATAATACCGGTATTATTTCAATTTCATTTATTTAGAAAACCAACTGGAATTATAAAGGTTACGGTATTGTTTACAACTGGTACCGCTAACCGTTATTTCAAAACTGTTACGGTACCGTTATGTTCGCGCGGCGCGCATAACCTTTACGACATAACGCTACCGTAATGGAATACCGGTTTCATACCGGTATAACCATAACCGAAATCAGTCCCTGGTCGAAACCTGTGGTGGATCCTTTATCTGTGGAATGACGAAACCTGCGCTGTGGATCCTATAAGTTGACATTTCATTGTAATTAATATTCTATATGGTTTTTAATTTTTTTAAATATATTTGTAAATAATAGTTCCTTAAAAATAAAAAAAATAAAAACCTATTGAATAACTTTTTAATCACAATGATGACTTACCTCCCACTTGTCCTCCGACCATCCTTCAGTGTATCTCTTCCGCTCCAAACTATCGATG
This sequence comes from Epinotia brunnichana, assembly GCA_963854355.1. Classification (NCBI taxonomy): domain Eukaryota; kingdom Metazoa; phylum Arthropoda; class Insecta; order Lepidoptera; family Tortricidae; genus Epinotia; species Epinotia brunnichana. Next base: position 11,672,923 of record OY977956.1, read on the forward strand.
AAGTCATCCAGCTCTTTATCCATTTTCTGGCACAAAGCCAGCCTTTCCTCGTCCGTTATAGGCTTCTTCGCCTCTTTAGGTGCTTCCTCAGTCATTTTCAGTAATTTTAACTTCTTTTTCACAACTTAAAACTGAAAAAACAACTGTGTTAACCAAGAACTTTTTTCCAATACGGTATTTAGTTACAGCTTACTTACATGGGTTTTAGCTTCCTTGACCTGGGCAGGTTTAATTTTATGAACTGTATTGATTTACGATGTATTGATCGAAAATGCATTGCAGCGCATGGCACTGATAAGTGATAACTGCCTAAACTGCCTGATAAAGACAACACGCGAGATGCACACGATACCAGTGGAACGGGAAACAACGTGACACTGACACTGACAGACAGGTGACAGGCTGACAGCTGTCAATAATGTACGACCACTGCCATGCCCGTCCCGACCAATATATAATGCCGAGCTTACATGCTCGCGTAAACGTAGTGGTTATATTCTCTTTGTGCTCGCGTTCAAAGCGACATTCAACGAGCATGGTCACGAGCGTGTAAACAGCCCGTTTGTGCACGCGCATGTAACCGTGCCCGTGCTTGCCGCCGATCGGGACGATTTTTTAACCTCCGACGGAAAAAGAGGGGTGTTATAAGTTCTCTCTGTGGTCTGTATGTGGCATCATAGCTACAAAACGAATGGACCAATTTGAACGCGGGTTTTTTATCCGAAAGCTGACGTGATCAAGATGCTTCTTAGCTACGTTTCAACAAAATCGGTTTAGGTGTTTTTGAGATATTGAACTTTGAAATGAAAATGTCGGGAGTTTTTAAAATTTTTTAAGTTGTAGTTATCGACAAAGATCAAAGGGACGTGCATTAGTACCTAAACATGTCGGGAATTGGAGTCGTCAAACGATCAAAGAAAGAAATGTTGGTCTTTCTGGAGTTTCACCAGGGGGAACCAACAATATGAGACCCCAGAATAAACATTATAAAGATTTAAAAAATAGTCCCATGTTTGCACTGACTGACAAGTCCCGCGATGTCGCAATGCCCGCGAGCGTGTGAACAGCTTATTTGGCCCGCAGAAGTGCACAGAGGGCCTACCACGAACGGCATTCGAAGTTTTCTCTCTCTGTCGCACTTACGTACGAACTCGTAAGTATGACAGAGAGGGGAAACTTCGAATGCCTTTCGCGGTAGGCCCTCAGGCTCCTTGCCGGGCTGCGTGCCAAGCTGCTTGCCAGCGCGGCTATCATAAGCGTATAGTGCGAGAAAACAAGAGAGAGCTACACGAGCGAAATCGGCAGGACTGCATGCAGTCCTGCAGCGTGATTCGGCACGTGGGCATACGTCTCGGAAGCTCGGCTTCCAACCATATCAAGGTCACTCCATACTAGATTTTCTGTGACCTTGCTTGGCATTCCTGCCGATTCCGTTCGTGTAGCGTCTTCTATAGAGTAAATAAATAAATACCTACGCGGCATATTTATTGATATTTAAATTACAATCAGACAGAAATATTAACGGATTATCCCTTTTTCCCAGAGCTTAATATATTCCTTCTTTCTGCATTCACGTCTACTAAAATACTCAGGATATTGCGCCTTCTCCAAGGGATGCCAATAGTCTAGGACCCAATCGGGAGGCTCTACCTCACGTGCGTAAGCTACTCCAGCTGCTACACCCAGAGAGTAAGGAACTAAAACAAAATACACTTCATTGAATTTTATGTATGTATGTTTTATGGCATATACCCAAATGCAGCATTTTGGCACTCTTTGGGGGAGGCCTATGTCCAGCAGTGGACGTCTTTCGGCTGATATGATGATGATGATGATGAATTTTACGTGATCGTTGTTTTCATTGATTTTAGCAAAGCGTTCGACATGTTGCAATTTAACACTTTATATGACAAGTTGTACCAAACTGGAATACAGGGCCCTCTATTGACTTGGTTCAAAAACTATCATAACAACCGAAAAAACATTTGTTAAAATAGACAACGTAATGAGTACAGGTTCAGGCATAGAAACCACTATGGGCACAGCCCAAGGCTCAATAATTGGGCCGAGTGAATACCTTATATACGTAAATGAAATGTGTTCTATGATCAGAGAGGGTTCTGTATACCAGTTTGCGGACGATACCTGCCTGATAGTCGCGGACACAGACATTGTAAGGGCAGAACAGCAAATGCAGGCAAACTTCGACCTGCTATGCCGCTGGTCGCACGATATGGGGCTTGTCATTAATGCTCAAAAAACCAAAGCTATGCACATACATACTAGACACAATAAGGCAGCTCACATCCCGTGCCTCATAGCGCACAGCGTCGACTGCTTGCATAATAATTACGATGTTAAATGTATTGGTGATTGTAATAAGGTTGCTTTTTGATCTTGCAGTTTTGGAATTAAAGAAATACGTGTTGCTTGTAATAGAATTTATTGAAGACTGACGGGGTTTCGCAAACATACAATAGATATAGATGCATGTGTGTGCATGCAAAACAGCTTCAACATACCGCCCACCAAAAGGATATTGATTATCCTTTTATCAATATTATATAACATGCAAAGATCAACTTAACTACATATAAAAGGAATACAATCAAATTTATTATCAAGGATTGTATCATAGAATTCTTAACCAGGTTTGCATTAACATCAAAATAGGAAAGAGATCTGGAATGACACATAATTTTATACGACACTCTTAATTAAAAGAGCATTGTACATAATATTATTATATTACCCGATTATTTAATTATTTTCAGGATTAATATCTATTGGAAAGGAACAGAGCTTGCTTACAGAACGTTTTACAGTGTTTTCTCCACTCTTTACGCTGTATACTCGTGTTAACCCGTCGGCGCCAGGGTGTTTCTCTAAGATACGGCCCAACAACCACTTCCCAGGGGGCAAATTTACATTTTTTATTAATACAATTTGACCAACGTCAAATTCTGATTCTTTCTTAGTCCATTTTGTTCTTTGTTGTAGTCTAGATAAATATTCTTGTTGCCATTTGTGCCAAAAATCGTTTAACAATTTCTGCAAGAGTTGCCAACGAGACAAAATGTTTATTTTGACTTCAGAGAAAGTTGGTGATGGTACAGTTATCGGTGCTTCTCCTATTAAAAAATGTCCTGGTGTTAACGGATCTGTATTTACATCGTCATCTACGGGCATATATGGTCGAGAGTTCAGGCATGCTTCTATTTGGCAAAGCAGAGTTGTCAACTCCTCGAACGTGAGGTGTGAGTTCAGAATTCGTTTTAGGTGGAACTTGACGGACTTCACCCCACTTTCCCACAATCCGCCAAAATTCGGACTATAAACTGGTATAAAATGCCATTGAGTTCCGTCTTTTGCCAGCTTGGTAGCTATCTCATCATTGAAATCCAATTTGGCCTCATTAAATGCATTTGCCAACTCTTTATTTGCACCAACGAAGTTTCTCCCTTGGTCACTCCATAGATGCGCGCACCTTCCTCGCCGTGAAACAAATCTATTAAAGGCTCCAATAAAGGCTTCAGAGGTTAAATTTCCGACTAGTTCCAAGTGTATGGCTTTAGTTACCATACACACGAAAATACATATGTATGATTTCGTGGTTCTTATTCCTCTGCCTTTTGACATAAGTGTCTGATATGGACCTGCAAAATCGACGCCGCTATTCAGAAATGCGCGGGCTGGTGTAACTCGTTCTTTAGGCAGGTCTCCCATTAACTGCTTCTTAGCTGTTGCACATTGTCGCGCACATGTAAGACATTTGTGGATGTAAGACCTGACATTCTGTTTCAACCTTAGGATCCAGTATTTATTCCTTATATAGCACATCATCAACTGCTGTCCTCCATGAAGCGTTCTTTGATGAGCGTCAGCCACAAGTAAAAAGGTAAGTCGATTTTGAGTGTCCAGGATGATTGGGTGCTTACTTTCTTCGCTCATGTTTGCATGTTTAAGCCGACCGCCCACCCTGAGTATATTTTCATCGTCAAGGTATGGGTTCAAAGATTTCAACTTACTATCGTGTCTGACTTGTTTGTTTTTCTGTAACCTGATTATGTCGTCGTTGAATGCTTGCCGTTGAACTAATTTTATGCAAATCTTCAACGATTTATCCAACTCCCCAGTGGTAAATGGAGAATTAGGGATAACTTTCTTGAAATATAGAAATCGTCTACAGTACGAGATTGTTTTTATGAGATCGTGTAAATCGTCAAATTCATCAAATTGATCTGGGATTGTTAGCTCATCTTCTTTTACCTTCAGGTTAGCTTGGATATCGCGTTTCAGTTCTAGGTCAGTAGTGGTATCAGTTTTATGAAATTCAATGTCATGTGACCTAAGCCATTCCGGACCATTCCACCACAATTTATGCGAAATAAGATCAGGTAATGGTGACCCCCGAGATGCAACATCAGCTGGGTTCGAGGATGATGAAACATGATACCACTTATCTCCGATGTCATCCAGAATTGCCACGACGCGATTTCTCACGAACGTTTGCCATCGATTAGGGTCTCCTTTCAACCATGACAGAACTATGGTTGAGTCAGTCCATGCGAACACAAGACTTTCAGGAATCCTCATGGCTTCTCTAATTTGTTTCAGCAACTTTGCCAGCAGTGTAGCTCCACATAATTCTAAACGTGGTAAGGACAACGGCTTGACAGGAGCGACACGAGCCTTAGCAGCAATGATAATTGTCTCGATTTCGCCTTCTTCCGTTTCTACTCTTAAGTAGGCGACAGCTGCATAGGCTTTAGTTGATGCGTCAGAAAATCCATGGATTGTTGTTTTGGTTAATCTTTCTTTAGTTGCGTGTAGCCATCTCGGTATCTTCACATTTTTTAGATGTTCAAAATTGTCACGTATGTTTAACCACTCTTCTTTGATTTCAGGTTCTACTTCTTCATCCCAACTGGATCGGTGCAGCCAAAGTTTTTGAATCAGCATTTTTGCCTGAACTATGCTCGGTGCCAACCATCCTAATGGATCGAATAGTTTCTGTGTTTCAGCTAATATGTTCCTCTTTGTAATCGATTCTGATGCCGGAGGCAGTGCGAGGCTGTATTGAAAGCAGTCTTGACCCATGTTCCAAGATATACCCAGTGCACGTACAGTACCATCAAGTTTAAAGGCCATGTTCACATTACTATTTCTTTCATCGCTTGTGAACTGGTTCAGAAAATAGGGACTGTTAGAAGACCATTTCTGTAAGTCAAACCCTCCTTTTTTAACTATATCGGCCACTTGTTTAGCAACATCTATGGCCTCTTCTACACTGTCTTGGCCCGACATAAGATCATCCATGTAGAAATCTTCTTTGATCGTTTGGACAGCAACAGGGTGATGTGTTCCTTCATCTTCTGCGACTCTCTGTAACGTTTTTACAGCTAAGAAGGGTGCACATGCTGTTCCAAATGTGACGCGAAGGAGGCGGTACTCCTTAATAGGATCTCCTAGATCCTTGCGCCAAAGAATTCTTTGTAAATCTGAATCTTCTTTTGTAACCAAAATTTGGCGATACATTTTCTGTATGTCCGCGACGAAGCAGATTTTCTTCATGCGCCATCTCATGATTATGTTTCTTAGGTCTTCTTGGAGCTGTGGACCCACCAGTAACTCTTCATTAAGTGAGATATCATTAGTGCCTTTTAAAGAAGCGTCAAAAACGATTCTTACTCTAGATGTATCCTTGTCATTTCTGACCACTGCGTGATGTGGCAGGTATACTGATGGATTGTCTATCTCAGTATCCGGAATTTCTTCCATGTGGTTCAGTGTTGAATATTCTTCTATGACTTTGGTGTATTCTGTTTTGAACTCTTCGTTTTTCTCAAATTTTCGTTCTAATTGTTTGAATCTTCTCAGTGCTATACCCTTTGTTTCTCCATCTGTTGATTTTATTTTCTCTGTTTTTATTGGCAGTTTCACTACATATCTTCCTTCTTTTGTTCTAGTAGTTGTGTTTGCATAAATGTTTTCGCACAGTTTCTCTTCAGCTGTAAGTTCTGGTTTCTCTGTCGATTCCAGTTCCCACATATTTTTTACCAGAAGTTCTAAGCTGAGGTTATGATGCATAACAATAACTTCTTCTGAGGAATTGCTTGCAACGTCTCCAAACAGAATCCATCCTAGGCTTGTATTTTGAGCACACGGAGAGCCTGGAGGACCCTTGATTATGTTATTCTTCAGAATATGTGCATAAACGTCAACGCCTAGAAGCATGTCTACTCTACCTGGTTGATAGTAACCCGGGTCTGCCAGAATAAGGCCATCAATGTGCTGCCAAGCGTGATGAGGGTTGTGGATTACTCTTGACGGAAGCTCAGTGGTCAGTTGCGTAGCTAAAACATATGCATCAATTCTCAGATTGAAATCAGTGTCGCATCTTGATAAAAGCTGACACTGTACTACACTATTGATAGTAGTTTTGGTAGATCCAACTCCTGTGACTGAACCTCTGGCAGGTTTCTTCTGCAACTTCATTAACTGTACGGCTCTCTCGGTGATGAAGTTAGCCTGCGATCCTTGGTCGATCAAAGCGCGTAGTGTGATCACTTGCCCCATTTCATCTTGTACTGGAACAAGCGCAGTAGCCAATAACGCAGTTGACCTTTTGGTTGTGAAGTGAGTGGCAAGAGTTAAACTTTCTTCTTCGTTTTGTATGTTTGTGTGTTTGTCTTCACCAGCGTCTGCATCCACCTGACTTACATGAATATTCATGTTGTCATTCTTGACGTGATGTAATAAAGAGTGATGACGTTTGTGGCAAATTTGGCACGATGTTGGCAATCGGCACTTGAACACGGGGTGACCACCCAGCAAGCAGTTGTAACATAAGTTTTTTGTTCTCACGTAATCAATTCTGTCATTTATATCCATATTTGCAAATTCCTTGCAGTGACTCAGTGTATGGTGGTCGTTGCATTTGATACATGTTCTTGTTGAAGGTGGTGGTGCCGTTGTATAGAAGCCGTTCTGATCACTAGAATGTACTGATGGTGTTGTATGGAAGCTCTTCTGCGTCGTCTGCCTATAAGCTGAAGAAGCGGCCGGCGTTGTGTTTTGTATAAATTCCAAAGTCCTAAATTTCGTTTCAAGAAATGTCTTTAACTCCGACCACATTTGCAGATCGTCCGGTGTGCTCTTGAAAGAATATTCTTCCCAATCCTTGTGAGTCTCTGTGTCGAGTTTTAGTACAACCAGATGTACTATCATCGGGTCCCAGGAGTATACGGACACTTTAAGGTTGGTTAGACTATTCAAACACTCTGTAGTTGTGTCTAATAACGATTTAATTTGGTTTGCCGTTTGCGTGTAAATCTTTTTTTGCGAGAATAATCTTTTCAAAATTGTATTAACGATTATTCTCTTATTTCCGTAACGATTCTTCAAAGTTTTCCAAGCTTCTTCGTAATTACTGTCTGTTACTTTTATGTTCTTTAGTAAAGCTTGCGCTTCGCCACTAACACTATTTTTTAAAAAATGTAGCTTCATCACGTCGGTTAATGAGCTGTTGTTATGTATGAGTGATTCAAATAAATCTTGAAAAGTTGGCCAGTCCTCATAAATGCCGCTGAAAACAGGTGGCTGGATGCGCGGCAATTTCACTTTCTCCTCTGCAACGGTTGCATTTGTTGTATGATTGCATTGACTACTCGATAACGACGATAGCATGTCTTTTATATCTCCACTCAAACCCAAGTATACGTCTTCATAAGTGTAATAATCTTCATTCACTAAATAAGGTATGTCCTTTCTTTTCTCCGTTGGCGTACATTTTAAAAGCTCTTGATGTACGGTTTGTAATGTATTCCAGTATTGTTCTATGCCGTTTAATCGCGTCTCAAGGTAACCTTTTGTTAGCCGTGCTTTAGGGCATTTTTTTAGATTTATTTCTGTTCTTTGTAGCATACTTGCCGTATCCTTTAACCTTGTAACTAATTGTTCCGTTGTTGACATTTTGTAATACTAAAATTCACACTAGTCTCTTATTTAGATAACGATAAAGTTCACTTTCGTAATGTTGTTTAATCGCACTCTAATGTTCCGAATAGATAACTTTATAACTTGAAATTTCAACTCGCTAATACGCTCATAACAACTGCACTAGATCACAAATGTTCACTATGAAAAAACTGGTCGCCGCGCCGGGTTCTTATCGCTCAGGAATGCAGTTCTTTTGTTCTCGGAGTTCGCAGCGATTCAACTTCTTTTATGTTATCCGGTTCGAAGGACCATATGGTGATTGTAATAAGGTTGCTTTTTGATCTTGCAGTTTTGGAATTAAAGAAATACGTGTTGCTTGTAATAGAATTTATTGAAGACTGACGGGGTTTCGCAAACATACAATAGATATAGATGCATGTGTGTGCATGCAAAACAGCTTCAACATGTATTAAGTGTAATTGTACACAGATTGAAATAGTCATGCAACATACTTATGTGGGTTTAATAATTGACCAGAGATTTAACTGGGGTCCGCATATAAAGCATGTATGCGATAAACTAAGAGCACTACTCAGTAAAATACACATTTTAAAATATAAACTACCTTATCGCACACTTAAGCTATTGTATACCTCCATGGCAGATTCAGTGGTTACATACGGACTAAGCAGTTATGGTAGAACTTACAAAACTTACCTGAACGATATTTATAAACTACAAATTAGATTATTTAAAAACATTGTACCCAAAAACACAAGGAAAAAAATATCCCCAAACTATGAGCGTTTGTTTAATTATTGTGAAGTAATGTCAGTGTTCAATAAAGTTAAACTATGTATTTTAAGGGAAGAGTATGCGTACAAAGAGCATTTAGTATTATATGTAAGAAAAAGCAACCTTAGACAAAATTTACCAAAACAAGCTATGTTCAAATTACCTAATTTTGTCAATGTGCATGGGAAAAGAAACGTCAGATATCTTCTTCCTTATATAATAAACCAACTACCAAAAGAACTACATCATAAATACGTAAATAGCTTACAATCGATACCTAGTATCAAAAGGTATCTGACGTTATCTGAACCCAATACGAGTGTATTGTAATAATTATGAGTCTATAACGGTGATGTATTCAAGTAAATTAATGTACCATAGCGAACTATTCATCAGCATATAAACCCTAGAGGTTTCCGCTGGTGAAAAAATGTATACCAAAATGTACTACTCAGATTATATTGGTCAATAAATTAAAAAAAAAAAAAAAAAAATGTAGGCATTTTTTTTGACATTACACTAAGCAGCAACTTTTAATTTTACAAGTCTAAACTGGCAGCAGCTGAGGGCCTACCGCGAACGCCCTTGGCCTTTTGACCAGTGTTGCTGGTTTAGACTTCAAAAATTGGTACTACTCTTAGTACCTATTTTCCGAGTAGCGGAAGTACTAAGTACTACTTAGTTTATCAATGTAACAATCAATGTTGTTCAATGTCTCTACATTGAACAACATTGATTGATGTGAGTAGTAGTACTTCCGCAACTTGTTACTCGGACGCCATTAAACGCCCGTTGTGCGCCGATGCTATACAAAATGTATGACAGAACTCGCCCGCAGATTGTGGCGGCCACTAGTGGCTCAATATGCGCAGGATCTTAGGTATAACTTTCCCATCTGTAAGCACCCGTTGCTTTCTGACCATGCTATCAATTTCCCAAAACACGGCATGCTCCATGTTGCGTTTGTTAGTAAGTACAGAGTGTCTATAGTTAAGTAGCCAGCAATAAGAAAACTGTAATATAATCACCTAGCTAACTTACATCGGCACGGCGGTAACGGATTTCTCTTCAGAAATAATTCATGCTGCCCCATCCACAATAAACGACGTTGCTCTTTGGGGTCGCAGACGGCCCTGTTTTTCTCGAACTCCTCTCTTAAAATAACCTGATGATACCGTACGACAAACCTAGGAAAAATATATGTTTAATATTATTATTATAATATTATCTTATTTCCAAAAAAAGTCGGGGGGGGAAAGCAATGCACCTTCATCGCCTTACTTCCTTGACCCCATCAGCCCTTTGCTGGACTTATCTTAAAGGCGATCAAAAGACGCAAATAAGTAGCCTCGGATGACCTTGAAAAAAACTCATTGAGGGAAGTAAGGTTCTACTCGTACTTACTTAGATCCTTCCCGACTGATATATTTTCCAGTATAAGGGTTAACAATTAAAATAAGTTTGTATCAAAAATTTGATTTTTAGTACTAGCTTTTATTGCCGACTGTACTTTTACCATTTCCTTCATTACCTTCTGTCTCCATTATCAGATCAGCTTTATGGCACCATAATATTGAATTTTCATCCAAATTATATCTTTACCCAAAATTTCAACTCAATCGGTTCAAGATTTCTGCTTCAAAATTGAGTTGCAAGATTCTACCCGAACAAACATAGTAACATACCTCACTAGTACATACATAGTTAATTAGGTACATACCTACATTGCAAGTACATAGAAAAGCTTGTAAATAATTATACCTCGCTACGTGATATGACTCGAGGATCCGCATGGCCGTTTTATATAAAGTGCAGACATTTTGAGAATGAGTCCTTAATTCCGGTGCGAAAGGCATGTTGTATGTTAAATTGAACGCTTTGTGATGGTAATTTATTATAAATAAATATTTGAAATGACTCAAGTAAGAACTTTGCAACTGACATATTTGTTTTTGTTACAATACTTCAATTTTCTTCTTTTTCAAACCAGCTGTGTCTTGATTACAAATTGACAATTTTTTTCCAATATTTATCGCTAATTTACCGTGATAAGGCTAAGGTAAAGACCGTAAGCAAGTGTTTAACGTAGTGTTTATATTCTCTTTGACCGTAAGGAGCGTAAGCAATAGTACATTACTTACCTAGGGCGGTTAAACAAAGAATGTCTCAGATCGCAGGTATTTGACGCCCGAGCCGAAGGCAAGGGCGATAAATATCCGCTCTGAGGCTTTCTTTATTACCGCCCGTGGTAAGTACAAAATTTTACGTCTCTATCTGGCCAGGAAGTGGGGTTTTCCGCACGCATAGCGTGCGGTAATTCCTACTTTATGGCCAGGTATGACGTAAAGAATATTATACTCACTAGAGACTTTTGTGCTTCACTTGCAAGTTAATACGTGCGAGACGGACCAATGCTATGATATGTCGGAAGCTGTGGTCGGACGTAAATGAAGGCGAAGGCTGTGACATGCCTTTGCAATGCATTGAACGTTGTATTTTCTTATCTTATCTGTGGACATTGTTATGTCAAGTTTTGTTTATTTGTGTTCAATACGGTTATATTATAATAAAATATGTTGAAAACGAAATGGTTTCGCGCTACCTAATACAATTTAAACTTATCTTTGCATTTTTATCAGTATAGAAAGTCAATTCGTTGCATTTAATTCACTTTTTTCCGGAAGTATCACATAACCTTTCTGCGCTAAAAATGTCTGATGCTTGGGAGGAGATTCAGGCAGTGAAGAGCAAGAGGAACAGCTTACGGGAGAAGTTGGAGAAGCGGAAGAAGGAACGGCAGAATATCCTGGGTTCCTCACTTGTAAGTGGAGAGAAATCTGAAGGTTCGCCTGGAAGTAAAGAGAAGGCCAGTGCCGGTGCAACAACTAAACATGAAGGTTAGTCCGCAAATCGACGTACGTGCTGTCGTGCTTGCTAGTCTAAATGCGACCTTAACCAGTGTATTGTTAATATCACATTTAAACTAACAAGTAAATAGGTCGCCATACTATCACCAGGGAAAAAAGCCCATTTGTGCCTGGCCAGTAATCCGAGCAGTCCTGAACACCGAACATGTTTGTTGAGAAACATTTATAAGTTTTATCATAGGGTGATGCCCTAGACTTCTGCCCTTACAATGTTAAATTATCTCTGTGGACCATCAATGTTAATCATAATTGGTCCATTTTTATTAGTTATCTTCATACCATATCTACAACCTAATGGTTTAATGTTATGCATTCCAGAGAAGCCAAAACTGGTCCCATCAGCGTCTTTAGAGGTGCGTCTACTCCAAGTGCTGTCAGACATGCAGCTCCAACTACCGGCAACAGCCAGTGCCCTGCTGCCTGGCCTCGGAGACGTGGACACTGAAATTGTTGCCAGCTTGCTGCAGAAGTTTGCTACACAGAAACTTATCACGTAAGGAAGTCAAATGCCAATAAAATTCAGCTGCCCTTAAGCACCCTTACACTCTTTATGATATGCTAGTTTAAATGAGAGTGAGATAATAACAGTCTTACTCTCTATTCAATACAAACTTTCATTTCATTACTCTGTTGTCAGCGGAAAAAGAACTCGCAATATGCACAGATGTCTCACACATCAGCTGATTATAATCACAACAATTTGAGTTTAAAGATTTTAAAACCCACAGTACAAATAATAAATACTTAAATTTTAAAATTAACTGGGTACTTAGTGTACTTACTTACGATTTCTTTAATTGAATGTTATGAGTATGTATTACTGAATTTTTATAATCATTACTAATATTAGCTTAAGTACAGTCGCCATCACATACATTGGAGCAAACAAGCAGCTCGCTAACATCGGAACACACCTCCATTTTCAAGGCATTAGGGTGCATGTGCCGATATTTTTGAACACCTATAGTGTATGTGATGGCGACTGTACGTACTAACAACAATGATCCTAGTTTGTCCATTAATAAATGAATTTATTATTTATTATATAGCCTATGACACTCTCACAATTTAAAAGGATTGGTTATGCTTGTTGTACTGTTGTAGAATTATTCTTGTCCAGATGCATACATACACTCGAAAAACATAACCCTCCTTCCGAGGCAGTCAGCTATTGTATGTTTTTGGGCGTTTTCAAGAAAAGTTGATCGATTTCATATGATTTTATATCTGGATAAAAATTGTTTTATTCTACTCAAAATTTGAAACCCTTTCGATTTTAGTACCAGAAAAAAAGTGTCCTAAGTTTTTTCGTTCCGTTACGTTACCATCTTCATAGAAGTTTGTAGGATAGTAGCATAATGGAAACAAAAAATTGTATGAATAATGCGGAAAACATTTTTTTTCTCTTATTAAAATCGAAAGGGCTTCAAATTCTGAGTAGAATAAAACGATTTTTATCCAGATATAAAATCATACGAAATTGAACAACTTTTCTTGAAAATGTCCTTTTAATGGTAGTTTCAAATAATATATTTCACAGAATCCGAGAAAGAACAGAAGGCACCCCAGATGTGGGCATTGAAGTAGTCAGTGCAGAGTCAGTGAGGCTTGCTGCTGTGCTCACGGCTCTGATGGAGGAGCACTCCACTAGTAAGAGGAAAGGTAATTTGTACTCCACATCAACATGAATATAGTCAACAGATTCCAGTCTAAAGCACACTAAGAATGATGCAATTTGTCACACCAACTGGCTATTACTATAGAAAACTGTAGTGACAAATTGCTGGGTGTGTGCGCGCGGTTGACTTTAGTTTATAGCTTGTAGATATTTAGCGAGAAATTGTAATCACGCATCTCTTCCTATAGGTCATCCTTGTACAGTCAGCGTCATAAGTTGCTGAACACCTAAGTACCTTGTCGTTTTCACTCGTTTGACAACTTCATATGGCAGTTTAACATGACGTTTAATGCGACATGGTACAAAGGTGTTAAGCCTCTTGTGAGGCTGTACACCTCTGGAGAATACTCTGTCTTAGGCTCCATCTATGGTCAGGTCATAAGTAATGTTCTAATGTTATTTTGACAGGTGAAGAGACCCCTGAAGAGGGAACTAAAGTAAAACAAGCAAAGAGTGCTACAGAAGAAAAGAAAGCTGCTAAAAAGGACACAGACTTGATGGTATATAATCCAATTCTCATTCAATTTTCAATTTCATTTATTTAAAAACCAACTGGGATCATGTGTGTTAGTAGATACTTAAAAATAGGGTTAATGATAGGTAATAACTTAAAATATATATTCTACCTGCTTATTTATGTGCACCATACAGCAGTGCCTCAAATATGCACAATCAAGGCGTTCAGCGACCATTCTCAGGATGCTGTTAGGACTGGCCCGGATCCTGCATACCAGGGATGAACACCGTTTTCACTGCCAGCACATTTTTTTAAACAAAAAATAAGTTTCTGTCAAAAATTTCATTTTTGGTACAAGCTTTTATTGCCCGACTGTATTTTTCTGTATACCGCCATCAACTACTCATTGAGACGATTCTAACGAACCCAAACTCAAAGAGGTTACGTCGGTTAAGTACTGAATTCCCATGGCCACCTTCCGTCTCCACATCAGATCAGCTCGATGGTACCATAATATTGAATTGTCATCCAAACTATACCTCAACACAAAATTTCAGCTCAATCGGTTGAAGATATCTGCCTAAAATTGAGTTGCAAGATTCCACCCTAACAACATAGTTACATACATAGTTACTGTTGAACCTTCCTTGCCATGAAGCATCTGGGGTTGACGGGTCACAGTGTTGAAAATAACCGTTATTCGTTAACCATATTACCGTTTTATCTTATGGCCTTATTCATAGTCGTGCATCACACACATTTTAGCTAAACTGCTGTTAAAATTAGTTTTTCATTTGACATTCTGTGTTTGTGAGAAAGGAACTGTTAGTGACCTAAGGGACATCCTCAAGTCAATAAAGATTCTTCTTGAAACACCAAAACGTCCACATGGTGCCGTGACTGCTTACCATTAGGCAGAATGTATGCTTGTTTGCCACCGTCGTAGTATAATAAAAAGGATAACAGAGGTTTGTTGAGTTTTATTTTTTTATGAAAATAATTTACTTTGAAAACAAAGTTTTAACTGACGAAAAATCAATCATCCCCTTTTTTCCTACCGTTAAGGTTGGTTTTTTTGGTTAGGGTGCATAACGTCCTCCTCTTTTCGCGAAATGTCTCTTTCCTAAATGTCCCTTACTAAAAATGACCCTTCTGCAAAAGGTCCCGTTCGCAAAACGTCCCTTCACATAAATAAAGTCCCGCTCGCAACACGTCCCTTTCGCATAATGACCCGTTTGCAACACGTCCCTTTCGCAAAATGACCCGTTCGCAACACGTCCCTTTCGCAAAATAACCCGTTATTATGAGAAGACTCCTAGTCAAACAAGCTTTTTCCAGATGGGACATTTTGCGAATGGGTAATTTCGCAGACGCGACGTTTTGAGAAAGGGGCGTTATGCAGTAGGGACTTTCAACGAAAGGGGCTTTCTCAGAAGGGACGTTTTGCAAAAGGGGTATTTTACATAAGGGACCATTTGCAGAGAAGACGTTTTGCGAATGGGACGTAATTTTAGTGGAGGGACGTTTTGCGAGTGGGACGGTATGCGCCCAAACCGTTTTTTTTTCCAAATTTATATGGGACCCACTTCAGGGTATACCCTTTCCAATAAAAAAAGAATTATCAAAATCGAACTACTCTGTAAAAAGTTATGGCGCATAACGTCGCACTCGCAGAAGGTCCCTTTCGCGAAATGTCCCTTCTGCAAAAGGGCCCGTTCGCAAAACGTCCCTTCACATAAATAAAGTCCCTTTCGCAAAAGTCCCATTCGCAAAATGACCCGTTCGCAACACGTCCCTTTCGCAAAATGACCCGTTGGCAAAATGACCCGTTATTGGCCATCTCTTATCCCATGAGGAAACTCCTAGTCCCTACTTAAACAAGCTTTTTCTAGACGGGACATTTTGCGAATGGGTCATTTCGCAGACGGGACGTTTTTCGAAAGGGGCGTTAAGCAGTAGGGACTTTCAGCGAAAGGGGCTTTCTCATAAGGGACGTTTTGCGAAAGGGGTGGGACCTTTTGAGAATGGGGTAAAATACATAAGGTACCATTTGCAGAGAAGACGTTTTGCGAATGGGACGTAATTTTGGTGGAGGGACGTTTTGCGAGTGGGACGTTATACGCCCAGACCAAAAGGATGTCATTAATTATGATTTAACTACTTACATATATGTTACTCTTATGATTGCAAGCCAATGTTAACATAGGCGTGTGACAGTCTCTTCTAGCCATGCCGTCGAGCCGAGAGAAGGCCGTGAAGCGAGTGGGCGAGGAGATTATGGACCTGTTGAGCAAACCTACGGCCAAGGAGAAGTCACTGGCTGACAAGTTTAAGAGTCAAGGAGGTAAATAATATAATGGACGAATATTTCAGCTAGAATACCTATATTTAAATGAATTATAAATTAATTAATGCTAGTGGCTCCGTGAGCTCTAGAACTCGTAACAGTCGTTTTTGAAAAAAAAAGTTTTTTTTTTAATTTGGAAAAAGTAACCCGACAAAAAAGACTATATAATCAACGGACCTGTTCACAAAATTTCACGAGAACCGGTTGAGGAGAACAGCCGGACAGACACCGGACAAACAATTTTCGGCCCAAGCTGAAGCATAGAACTTCGTTCGCTCAATAAGGCTTGTGTTATAGGTACGGTCAAAGAATTTAATTTCCTACCCACTTTGGACTTTGTCAAAGTGACGTAATCAATCAAAACGTAAGAGACTTCTTATGATTTTATTTACAGTGTCACTTTGAAATAGTCCTAAATGGGTAGGAAATTAAATTCTTTGACTGTACTTAGACGACGATATATTTCATTCACTCATTCATATCAGCCGAAAGACGTCCACTGCTGGGACATAGGCCTCCCCGAAAGAGTAACATAGAAAACATCCAAGACTCAGACACACAAACATTCAGGCTCATCACACAAATATTTGCCCTTACCGGGTTTTGAACCCAGGACCTTCAGCTTCTTAGGCAGCGTCACTACCCACTAGGCTAACCGGTTGCTAAACTATTTGTATAGACATCCTAGTTGAAAATTGAAATCGCATCTCGCATCTCTCCCTGGCGCAGCGTTGGTAGGCCTTCCACAAGGTGGACTGATGACCTGGTAAAGGTCGCGGGAGTCCGCTGGATGCGGGTGGCGCAGGACCGGTCACTTTGGAACTCTTTGGGGGAGGCCTATGTCCAGCAGTGGACGTCTTTCGGCTGGTATGATGATGATGATGATGATCTTTCCCTGAAACATAACGCCTGTTGTAGATTGTGTCTCATCCGTTTCGTTTGGCTCTTAGACGAGTTCTTGACTCACTGACGCTCTCTACGAACTCAATGAGAGAGCATCTCTATAGATGCTAATTATAACACACTACCGCCATCTATATGTCATATTCATTATTATTAAGTGGCGAACTAACGGGGGGGGGGCATATGGCCTTCATGCTCACAATAGTATTTTATGCAACTGTTGTATAAGAAAGGTCTTAAAAGGCGAGTGGCGTGGGTTGCTTTCTATTCGTACTTTTGCTACTCACGCAATTTTTTCAGGAGTGTAGTTATTAATTTCTTCGACCATGTTAAAAGGAACGCAGACTTTTGTCTTCACAAAGACGTATAAAATCTTAATAGTTTAGGACTAACAGTTTATCATCTTTCGTCTTTTCATTTTGAACTGTATTTTGGTGGGAAATTGGAAATGTGACAGCTCTTGCTTATGGTTTGTTTTGTTTTTAATTTGTTTTGCACTTGCCATCCGAACCAAACGGAATCCGGACCCGGACCGAATTCGAACTGTTTATTTTTATTAATAATACCAAAAATTTATAAAACATGTAATTTAACACACAATAGATGATGATTTATTATTATTGTAGTAAATAATTTATAATATACAAATGTTAAATCGTAAATAAATAATTTTATTTCGAAATAATTGTTTATGAAGTTGGCACCACTGCAATATAGCGGCCGATTTAAAAAAAAGTTAAACAGTGCTTTTATGAAAAATGTATGAACCAAAAAAGTACGCTAAGCAGTTCGTTTTTGGGCCATAGAGCATAGAGTTTTTCGACGTCTTATTAGTGGTGTCATTGTATTTGAGCTACAGCCTATATAAATGACAGATAACGGTACAGGAGTAGAAAAAATATATTTTCTATTACTTTGGGGCTTTCAGGTTTGCCGCCCGGGCCTCTGACGGGGTTAGTCCGCCACGCCACTGTCATTATTTATGTATTATATATAGCATTGTATATGCGGAAGTCGCGGCGTGGGTAAGCCCCCCACAAGGTGGACTGATGACCTCGTAAAGGTCGCGGGAGTCCGCTGGATGCGGGTGGCGCAGGACCGGCCATTGTGGCACTCTTTGGGGGAGGCATATGTCCAGTAGTTGATGTCTTTCGGCTGATATGATGATGATGATGATGATTGTATATGCGATCTAATAGGGTTTTAATTATTCCATCAATGCACATTTACATTAATAACGAACCAATTTTCCAATTCAGGCGCTCAAGTAATGGAATTCTGCCCCCACGGCACCCGCGCGGAGTGCGCGCGCGCCTTCCACGTGCACCGACAAGATGGCGGCCAATACTCGTGCAAGAAGCTGCACTTCAAGAAGATCATACAGGCGCATACTGATGAGTCGCTCGGGGACTGCTCTTTCCTGAATACCTGCTTCCACATGGACAGCTGCAAGTGAGTGCATAGGTAGTGCTACAAAATGGCGCCCGAACATGTTACGACAAGATGGCGGCCAATACTCGTGCAAGAAGCTGCACTTAAAGAAGATCATCCAAGCGCACACAGATGGGTCGCTCGGGGACTGCTCGTTCCTGAACACCTGCTTCCACATGGACAGCTGCAAGTGAGTGCATGGGTATTGCTACAAAATGGCGCCCGAACGTGCAAGAAGATGGCGGTGCAGCTACAGAATGGCGGCCACATCGACAGCTGCAAGTAAGTGATCGTTCGATCGATCCATGGGGAAACGCCGCACTTCTCATTGCCTTCCTATCTACTAGGCTGTGTAGTTCATAGCCTAGGCAGGAGTGGAGCGCTTCTTCATGGATTGAGCTATTTATAGTATCACAATAGATCGAAAGAACCCATGTACAGTCAACCAATTTGATTCCTAGGCCACCGTAGAACCCTGTCACTTTAACTGCTACATAGCGACGCAATACTCCTAGTAACCGTATTGACATAGCATTTACAACGGCAAGGTTCTATGATGGCCTAGGAATCAGATTGGTTGACCGTACCTACTAGAGTGTGTTTTGTCTATTGCCTAGACATAGTTAGGTCGCTTCTTCATGGATTGAGCTATCAATAGTATTACAAGATGGCGGTTAATACTCGTGCAATCCTGAACATGTGTTTCCACATGGAAGATTCGAATCCGGCTCGGAGCATTAAATTTTTCCTTTAATTTGAAATTAATATATCTGTTTGTTCTTTCTAGGTATGTTCACTACGAAGTAGACAACACGGATCCAAACGCGAGCGCGAACAAAATCACCGACGCGGCACAGAAGAATTCACCAAATGGTATTATTATTGTTATTTTTAAGTGTTTTTTAACCAACTGCAAACAAAACGAGAAGGTTCTCAATTCGGTAGTATTTTTATATATATATATTATATTTGTTACCTCAGAAGTCCGTCATTTATGAACCGATTATGCTTGAACATATTATTGAGGATTAATTAGGCACGCGTGTAGTAATTTCGTTATTTTCTATTAGTAGAAATCATAAATTTGGTGAAGTGGAATGGATGATGAAGACCACAGATGCTAGATGGCTTGTGAAACTTCTCAATGATGTAGGTACATACTTCAAACTATATAAGTACGTCACAGATTCTGATATTATTCCGTTGAAATAGCAAACAATGAAGTGCCAAAAGTAATTCTGAGATCCTTGAGGAATAGACGGAAATCCTCAAATATTATCGGTCCACATAACGGTTTGGTTTTTTTCTCCAATAATCAACGCATTTGCTCTCGGAAATCAGTTCATGTGCTAAATTGAATAAATGTGGAAATGTCCATGTGGCTTGGCCGAGTACTGAACATTATTTGTACATTATTAATTATTATTACACATCACATTGAAAGTTGAAAATCCGTGATATGCTATTCCAATAACATGAAGTGCATTTGTTTCTTGTGAAACTAAACGCCAATAATTTCGTACAGGAGTGACGGTGGCGCTCAAACCGGACGGAGTTTTGACGCTGACGCCGCCGCAGTGGCTACAGTGCGACCTGCGGTATCTAGACATGACGTTCTTAGGTAATATTAATTAGTACCTGGATGACCGAGCTTCGTTCATCAAAAAAACCAATTTCATCGCAAATTTCGAATTCGCGACCTAGGATTTAGTAGGCAATGCCTTTGCTGGTAGGCTACTCAATCT
Organism: Epinotia brunnichana; assembly: GCA_963854355.1. NCBI lineage: Eukaryota > Metazoa > Arthropoda > Insecta > Lepidoptera > Tortricidae > Epinotia > Epinotia brunnichana. The sequence goes on from OY977956.1 coordinate 11,693,147, forward strand.
GTAGTCTTCTTTGGGTTCGTTGGAACCCTTTCAATGTGTAGTGTAGTAGACTCCGCAAAAAAATAACAGTATAATCATCGACCAAAGCTAATGCCAAAAAACATTTTTTCTCAGAAACTTATCTCAATATAGAAACAATATCAACTGTATCTGGCGAAAAATCGACGACTTTAGACGTCTTGTCGTTCAAACCGTTAACATAAGCGTTTGTCGCAGGTAAATTCGCCGTAATAATGGCGGACCCACCGTGGGACATACACATGGAGCTCCCGTACGGCACTATGTCGGACGACGAGATGCGCTGCCTCGGCGTGCCTCAACTACAGGACCAGGGGCTCATCTTCCTTTGGGTCACTGGCAGGTAAAATCCGACATAAAACAATATATATTACCTTATCCTTATCTCCCAGAGTTTTCTCTTTTATCCTCATCATATCAGCCGAAAGACGTCAACTGCTAGACAAAGGCCTCCACCAAAGAGTGCCACAATGACCGGTCCTGCGCCACCCGCACCCAGCAGACTCTCGCGACCTTTACCAGGTCATCAGTCCACGTTATTTTCTCTTTAATGACAGATAACCCGTCTTTCGTCCCCGTCGTATCGTCCTCTAACATTTGAACTACGCTCTACTGGTGTACAATAGAACTATCGAGCTTCCGACTTCGCCCAGCCAGGCAAATATACCCTTGCAATTCCATAGATGGCATTTAAGTATTTAAAACTGCCTTTTTAGAGCCATGGAGCTAGGTCGAGAGTGCCTGAAACTGTGGGGCTACGAGCGAGTGGACGAGCTGATCTGGGTGAAGACCAACCAGCTGCAGAGGATCATACGGACAGGCCGCACTGGGCACTGGCTCAACCACGGCAAGGAGCACTGTCTGGTGAGTGCACCTATATAACACTGCCTTAGAGCTGTAGATACCCGCGAGGGCACTGGCTCAACCACGGCAAGGAGCACTGTCTGGTGAGTGCATCTATATAACAATGCCTTAGAGCTGTAGATACCCGCGAGGGCACTGGCTCAACCACGGCAAGGAGCACTGTCTGGTGAGTGCACCTATATAACACTGCCTTAGAGCTGTAGATACCCGCGAGGGCACTGGCTCAACCACGGCAAGGAACACTGTCTGGTGAGTGCATCTATATAACAATGCCTTAGAGCTGTAGATACCCGCGAGGGCACTGGCTCAACCACGGCAAGGAGCACTGTCTGGTGAGTGCACCTATATAACACTGCCTTAGAGCTGTAGATACCCGCGAGGGCACTGGCTCAACCACGGCAAGGAACACTGTCTGGTGAGTGCATCTATATAACAATGCCTTAGAGCTGTAGATACCCGCGAGGGCACTGGCTCAACCACGGCAAGGAGCACTGTCTGGTGAGTGCACCTATATAACACTGCCTTAGAGCTGTAGATACCCGCGAGGGCACTGGCTCAACCACGGCAAGGAACACTGTCTGGTGAGTGCATCTATATAACAATGCCTTAGAGCTGTAGATACCCGCGAGGGCACTGGCTCAACCACGGCAAGGAGCACTGTCTGGTGAGTGCACCTATATAACACTGCCTTAGAGCTGTAGATACCCGCGAGGGCACTGGCTCAACCACGGCAAGGAGCACTGTCTGGTGAGTGCACCTATATAACACTGCCTTAGAGCTGTAGATACCCGCGAGGGCACTGGCTCAACCACGGCAAGGAACACTGTCTGGTGAGTGCATCTATATAACAATGCCTTAGAGCTGTAGATAGCCGCGAGGGCACTGGCTCAACCACGGCAAGGAACACTGTCTAGTGAGTGCACCTATATAACAATGCCTTAGAGCTGTAGATACCCTCGAGGGCACTGGCTCAACCACGGCAAGGAACACTGTCTAGTGAGTGCACCTATATAACAATGCCTTAGAGCTGTAGATACCCGCGAGGGCACTGGCTCAACCACGGCAAGGAACACTGTCTGGTGAGTGCATCTATATAACAATGCCTTAGAGCTGTAGATAGCCGCGAGGGCACTGGCTCAACCACGGCAAGGAACACTGTCTAGTGAGTGCACCTATATAACAATGCCTTAGAGCTGTAGATACCCGCGAGGGCACTGGCTCAACCACGGCAAGGAACACTGTCTGGTTAGTGCATCTATATAACAATGCCTTAGAGCTGTAGATAGCCGCGAGGGCACTGGCTCAACCACGGCAAGGAACACTGTCTGGTGAGTGCATCTATATAACAATGCCTTAGAGCTGTAGATAGCCGCGAGGGCACTGGCTCAACCACGGCAAGGAACACTGTCTGGTGAGTGCATCTATATAACAATGCCTTAGAGCTGTAGATAGCCGCGAGGGCACTGGCTCAACCACGGCAAGGAACACTGTCTGGTGAGTGTATCTAACTAGACAGGGTGTCTGACCATTGTGACCTGTATGATCTTAACCAAAACGATATGGGGCTCTCGCACCTTTCGACCTAAAAAAGAATTATCTAAATCCGACCATGTTGTAAAGAATTATCGCTGAACATACATAAGAAAACTAAGAACGTCCTTCCGTCTATTCAAGTCGGTTAAAAGCACAAAATACTAAAAATATGGATTTCTAACTCACATGGGAAACTAGATCGCTTTAGGACAAGGCTTTATCACAATAAACATTGACATTTAACACTCTAACCATTGCCAGTAGAAATAACGGTTTAGAAATAAATTTGCAAAAAACAAAGGTTATGGCAAACGTAGAAAGCTCCGACATATATACACCGTGGGCGTTAATAACCCGAAAGATTTTAACCACGCATTCCGGAGGTCATTAGGAGTAAAAAATGTTATATGAATCCAATCCAAATTCAGAAAAAAAAATTTTTTTTTTCTGTATTTTTTTCGGTTTTTGTAATTAAAATTTGGATAAGTATCGCTTCCTGGATGGAAATCATCCCTTTTAATAAAATGGTAACAATTATTTCTCCAAAAAAGAATGAATTTAGTGAGTGGTAGCTGTCACTTTGATGTATGTCAATAACGACTCGAAACTTGGCAACATCGGTAGCAACGTCTCCATCAAAAGAGCTTAATGCACTTTACTAATCACAATAAATAGTTTACATGAAAATGATAATATCTTCAAAACTAAGCAGGATTTGACTGGGGTTTAAATAACATTTTTTGCGCCTAATGACCTAAGGAATGCGTGGTTAAAATATTTCGGGTTATTAACGCCCACGGTGTATAGAAAACAAAATAATTGAAAAAGGACAGGAGTTTGTGTAGCAAACAACTTTCATTTAAGCAGACAGATAATTTAGAAGAAATAGACCGAAAAGTTAAAAAAAACTTGGAATAAGTACTGGGGAATGAAAGAAATCTTAAAAATTCGCATCCCGATGAAACTAAAGAAAAAAGTACTAGATTCGTGTTTACTTTCTACACTTACATACGGAAGCCAGTCTTGGAAATACACATATAAGGCTAAACAAAAAATCGTTTCATGTCAAAGAGCCATGGAAATAAATATATTAAATATAAAATTATTCCAAAAAATACGACATGAAAACATACGTCAAAAAACAAATTGCGTTCATGCCTTAGAGTATGCGTTAAATTCTAAATGGAAATGGGCCGGGCATGTGGCAAGAATGCACGAAGAAAAATGGATAAAGCTCGTTACGCTATGGACCGGACCAAAAGGAAAGAGAAGACTTGGCAGACCAAATGCACGGTGGACGGACGACATCCAAAAAATAGTAAGAAACTGGCAGCAAACTGCGCAGGATAGGGAAAAATGGCATACACTGGAGGAGGCCTTTACCCAAGAGGGGTCCAAACCTATTAATTAGTGGAATATTATATACTTTTTTATACTAGCTAAGTTGGTCATGCAATAAATGGGCTTTTTATTTTATTTTCTTTATTATTTTATTATTTATCACAAGAGTGAGCAACTTGGCTGTTTGAAGTTCTCAAGGCGCCCAAAGACCTTTTAACTCGGCTTGACAAACACATATATAAACCAACTATATTGTGTACAGGTCGGTATGAAGGGCAACCCGGACAACCTGAACCGAGGGCTCGACTGTGACGTCATCGTGGCCGAGGTGCGCGCCACCTCGCACAAGCCCGACGAAATATATGGCATCATTGGTGAGTCAACCCTGTCAAAATTACTCCTATGACGGTGTCTTTATTTTTTTTACAAGCCTTTTTTTGTCTATAATGTTGGGTATAAGTATGTATAGTTTAGATGACAATTTTATATTATGGTACCATCGAGCTGATCTGATGATATAGACAGAAGGTGGCCATGGGAATTCAGTACTTAACCGACGTAACCCCGTTGAGTTTGGACTTGTTAGAATCATCTTGATGACGGTATACAGAAAAGTACAGTCGGCAATAAAAGCTTGTACCAAAAATTTAATTTGTAACAGAAACTTATTGGATTTTAAATATTGTAAGCAAACATATTTCCACTTTTTAGCTTTAATACTTGAATCCCTCGCTACGCTCAGAATTTTACTTTAAGTTTAGAATCCTTCGCCACGCTCTTGTCGTAACTTGCGTATTGTGTTACAGAGAGGCTATTTCCACCTTTATCGTTACCACTTGAATCCTTCGCTACGCTATCGATTCAATCTACTGCCCTCGCCTTAACTTGTGTATGTGTATTGTGTTACAGAGAGGTTAAGTCCTGGTACGAGAAAGATGGAGCTATTCGGACGAACTCACAATGTGCAACCCAACTGGTAAGTCTTACACACGGCGGTGTCAAACCAAATTCGACGTTGACGCAGAGTGATCCAAATGGGGCAGTGTGGGAAAATTTGAAACTATAATATATACGGAAATTTGTTCTTAGAAGTCATGAGGCCAATATAAGAACAATTTAAAACTGTATTCAAAGTGTAAAAACAGCCTCATACAGTCATACAATCGAACCCTGGTCAAATCTGTCTAAAAATCGGATTTCGTTTTTTTACGGAAATTAATGGTGCTGATTATAAAGAACAATTGTTGCTAAGAAACCCTGTATCTACGATCAAAGGAAAATGCCGTGTTTCATAATTGTATTTACGATAAGTATTAGTAGGTAACGAATTAACGATGTGAAGTCTGAAAATAGACGAAATAAAAGCCAAACAACTACTTTTAGTTTTTGCCGTGGCATTATCCAGTAACAGCTTTTTTGTTTATTACTTGTGCAGGATAACCCTAGGTAACCAAGTGGACGGAGTGCGGCTAGTGGACCCCGAGCTGATCGCCGCCTTCAAGAAGCGGTACCCCGACGGAAACTGCATGGCCCCGCCCACTCCAGAGCCGCTCGCTTAACATTCAGTGCGGGACTATGTTGCGAATAGCCGTGGCTACACCGGACGCATGCCTCGGCATGCCTCGCCCGAGCGTGCGCGCTCAGTGTAGAAGCGGGCATGCAACCGAGCATCCGCATGCCTCAGCCGAGCACGACTCGTCCTAGCGTGCGCGCTCAGTGCAGAGCGTCCGGTGCAGACACGGCTAATGGCTAAGTTTTATTAACCTCACACTCGTTTTGTGTACATAAAGTATTCGTCATTCACTAGCAAATGAGTAAGTGCGAAAGAGACGAATGCACGCCTATGTCGGAGTCGATAAACGCGGTCGTGAGAACTTTTAATTTTGAAATTGAGTAGAGTTCAGAGCTAGATCGTCAATAAATGTATATATTAATTAAGACGCAATAAATCTATCAAAAAATGAATGAAGTGTTTTTTTAAATCATATATCGTCGTTTGACAACCAAATTTCACTGAAGTAAGTAACAAGGACTACTTAAAATAAATCTCTTATATCAATATTGATTTGGTACCTACTTGATATGAGATTCTAAGAGTAGGGATAAATTTGTGAGTGAGTTTTGGTTATCAACTTACGATATTATTCCCAGTCGCTCCTAAAGCCATGTATTTGCTATGTTAAGAAACATAATATGTCTTGGTAAGTGAATCCGTGGCATAAACAACCCAATCCCAGCCCTCCTAAACAAAATGTTTGAAAAGCACTGTGGTACATTTTGTAACAAAAATACTTTTTTCAAAGTTTTGTTTCATCCAAACTCTTCAATTTATTTCAGAAAATAAGGAACCAACTTTACTATATCCAGTCTTTGATCCAGTTCAGCAAATCAAGCTTACTGACTAGGGGTTATTTAGGTTACATTCATTATAATACTAAAAATCATATTTTGGAAAACAAAACTGTTTATTATTATTAAACTAAATCTAAATCACATTAGTTTTGTGAAATATTTCACAGTAGCAACCAAGAAATATGAGGTATATTTACAAGGAGATACAGGCTGATAATTATCTTTATAAGAATTCATAATAAGGAACCTTACGGCCAGCGCTTGCGACATATTTACATGTTGGCACTAACATTGATAAGCCAAAAGGCAATAACCGACATAACTTCGATATCTACAACTGCCTTGCTTGCCTGTCCGGGACAGATTAACAACTCCACAACCAAGTGTTTGTAAAAGCTGAGTGTGTAAATGTAGCATAAAACCTATCATGCTAGCTGCCCTGGGGAGCATGGGATGATCCATGCGTTATTTTCTTTTTACTTATGCCTGAATACCCAGGACAACAATACCCATTATTTTGTTTGTTTTGCTTTCTCAATACAGTATCAACTGTGGTAACGCAGCTTCCTATCATCATCTATTGATGAGATATCAACAAATTCATTATACTTCTGTCCTAATATCATAAAGTGATGTATTCTGTCAAGTTTACATTCTATACATTGTACTATATAGTATAGTAAGAGGTATTCCTTCAACAACCAAATAATATATTTTGCTAATATGATTTACTCTTTATCTTTTCTGGTTTTCTATCTCATATTTAATGAAGCTTTCTTTTTCTTTTTTCTTATCCACTTCTCCTTCGATTTCCTTCACTTCTTCCTTATATAACTGTCTCCTCAATGTAGCCGGCCCAGCAAATGTTGCAGCAGTTTTCTTTGTCTCCGGTAAATAAACCTCATATGTTCTAAAATATTTAAGTATATTTTCTACATCTTCATCCTTTAGTTTGTATTGAAGCGCTATTTTGGCTGCAGTGACTTCTTTAGGATCAATTTGGTGTGCAGAAATGAACTCTACAGCATTTCTGAGTGTTGTGTAGCCATATTTAACACGTTCTGGCTCTTTGAAGCCGTAGTCGAAGTCTTCGACTACACGACGGTCTAGGGGCAAAGGCCTGTTTGGATTATGTTTCTGCGCTTCTCGAGTAATATCATCTTCAGGCTTACCATGTGAAGTTACATAAACATTCTTTAATCTTATGTCGAGCTCTGGATCTTTTTTGTCAAGTTTATCATCTAAATTAGGATCGGACTCTATAGCACGCTTCAAATCCTCCAAGTTAGATGGATAACGCGGCGCCGGCGTTGGTTTTTCTTTTGAAATCACTCGATGGGCTCGATTTTCAATGTTGAAGGATTTAAGAGGACGAAGGGCTTTTGCCGCTAAAGCACCCATCTCAGGCGGCAATAGGACAATAGGCTTACAAGCGATTCCGTTTACATAAAGGATAAACTAGTTATTTCGTTAATATAATGCTAATAAAATAAACATTTCAGGAAACTTCTAGGTTATATTTTAAATTTGATTTGACATTTGTTTTTTTTATAAAATGTCAATCGAGTTGCCTATAGATAGACCGGAAAAAAGTGTAGAACGGAACGGAAAACCAAAATCACTATTATGGTCGCATTATATTGGGGGTTCGTGTTCGCGATGCGTCGTTGCCTCTCTTTCATTTGCCGTAGGAAGGAAAAAGATGCAACACGAATATTTGGGCAAACACCGCCAAGTGTCGTACGACCATTATGGTCGTACTACACTTGGGGGTTCGCGTTGCGTCGTTGCCTCTCTTTCATTTGCCGTAGGAAGGAAAAAGATGCAACACGAATATTTGGGCAAACACCGCCAAGTGTTGTACGACCATTATGGTCGCACTACACTTGGGGGGTTCGTGTTCGCGTTGCGTCGTTGCCTCTCTTTCATTTGCCGTAGTAAGGAAGAAGATGCAACACGAATATTTGGGCAATTACCGCCAAGTGTCGTACGACCATTATGGTCGAACTACACTTGGAGGTTGGCGTTGCGTCGTTGTCTCTCTTTCATTTGCCGTTGGAAGGAAAAAGATGCAACACGAATATTTGGGCAAACACCGCCAAGTGTGTTACGACCATTAGATTAAACACATTATTTTCATACATACACTATTCAAGCATTCAGTAGTAAGTTTAGTGATTGAGGAATAGAAGTAATGGAACGCTCCACTAACGTCAAACGAGTTTCTGTTTGTCAACGCCAGAGGGCTCCTTTTGAAGTCTTTTCCGGCACGAAAGGTAAAGTGTCAAACGTTTTGCTGTGAAATTTTTCATATCGTCAATTATTATCGGGATCATTTGATTTCAAGTGACTGTGAATATAATCCGAAAATGTTTCAATGCTATTCAATCCAATACGTTTCATATTTCAGGTCGATAATTCGTTATAAACCATGGCTGATACTGATGTGTAAGTACACTTTGTTTTTGTCTTATTTTACTTTCTTTTGTGTAATTGTTCCTCAAGGGGAGAATAAATCCTTTACGTTAAGGCAACTTTTGCTGTTTTGGGTTCTATTAGTCCTATTTATGGAATAAAAAGTATATCAACATAACCTCCTAAATTTGAGGTTAACTTTGTTCCAATGCTGTTTGAGAACACTCAGATCTTTAGAAAACTCAGTGGTATGCTGAAATAAAGTTCTGATTTATTATATTTTCGGTCCTGTTCAAAACTGGCTGTTTTGTTTATGTATACCATGATTTCATTTATTCCTTTCATCATAGTTCTTTTCAGTTACAATAATGACAATAGTTTTACTAAGTTAGAATCGAAGCAAAAACTAGCTCCACAAAGAAGAACGAATATGTATACCATTAATAAACTCTTCACTTGCCCTTGGTCAGACTATGACAAAGGGGGCCCGTTAAAAAGACATAGAATTTTTTTGACCAAAAGTGAAAAATATATAGGAATCATAAAAGACTTAGAATATTTTCAATCAAAACGCTAAAATAAGCATGTTTTATAGAAAAAACTTTTCTCTAAAATTAAAAATGGCGGAAATATAGGGCTTCAAAGATTCTGTTTTTCAGACATTAATATTTTAAATGATAGTTTCGTGTAGAACAGGTTGCGGATGTAAGTATTTGGGGGGGGGGAGTTGTGGGAGGTTTGCTAGGGGGGGGGGATACTTTTTTTTTGATGTTGTTAAGGTATCTTCGGAAAACTATAAATTCAAAAAAAAGTCGGTTCTGGCGCTTCGCCGGCCGCTGCCGCGGCACGCTCGCTTCGCTCGCTCGGCTCGCGCGCTTAGGGTCGCGGTACACCTAACACTCCTCCTCGCTTCGCTCGTCGTCGTAACCTACACCGACCTGCCTTAGAGTTAAGAGTAGCATAGGTTTCGCGTGGCTTCAGTTTTAAAATATCAATCTTTGAAGGCGTCTATTTCGGCCATTTTTCATTTTAGAGAAAAGTTTTTCAAATAAAAGAAGCTTATTTTAATGTGTTCTACACGAAACAATCATTTAAAATAGGTGTCATAATGACACCACTTCACTCGAAAATTTTTAAGTCCCCGGCCCCCTTTATCATAGTCTAACCTTGCCCTTTCCTAAGCACTCTTTTGCTACGTTCGTCATGTTTCACTGGCCCTTTCCTAAGCACTCTTTTGCTACGTTCGTCATGTTTCACTGGGTCAGCAAGAAGCTACTCGGCGACTCCTGTCTCACTCGTACTGTACCAATCAGAGGAGGGTAGATTATGTTGTCAGTTGTGCTAGGTTTCCAGAATAATAGTAATAATATGTTTTCCAGTGAGGTACCCAACAACCCCGTCCTGAGCGGCGGAGCCATGGACGTGAACACCGCGCTCCAAGAGGTGCTGAAGACCGCTCTCATCCACGGTGGGCTTGTCCATGGTCTGCATGAGGCTGCCAAGGCTCTTGACAAGTGAGTGACGTCAGATACTATGAGTTAACCCTTTATATACTTAGGCATGGACCCATGCCAAACACTTAACTCCTTGTATGTTTGCGATGTAAAGCAATAGGTTCATATGTTTGGCACAGATCCATGTTTAAGCATACAAGCGGATACGGAGACATACACAAACATTCCACTACATTCCTCGCAAATTGGTTTGAGTTTCCATAGGGTCAGTAAGAACAGTAGGATGTGTTCCTATGGATTGAATTATCTATATTTCTGCCAAGGTAAGAAATGCTTTCTTGTATTTGCTTATATCATCGGGTGTCAAGCAAAACTCACTAAGTGACAAATACCTACTTAAATCAAAAGTCGTATCTCGATATCGACTATGTATGGAGATAGGTTTTTAAGAGCAGTGACAGTTTTGGTAGTGACTTTTGCTTGTCACCCGACAATATGTAGCTAAGTAGGGTATGACTTACTTTATTACTTGTGTATGTGCTTAAGTATGTCAAGACAAATATGTGGTTGTATTAAATTATGGAATACTTTACAATTTTTATGTAGTCATACTGTGACTCCATAAAAATAAAATGTTTAGTAAAAAATACCTACTGTAAAATTTTTTTTTGAAATTTGGCTTTCTATGTGATGAGTTTCATGAAATGTGAAGAAAATACCAGGCAACGGAAACCTCCTAAACATTCACTCAGAATGGGGCTGTTTTAGTCTCATTCTGTGTGGAAATATCAGCCACACTAGTGGTGGCTGATCCATTCTGTTGCCAAAATTAACGCACATACATAGTACCACAGCTGTTGCACCCTGCAATATTGTGGCCTCCCAATTGTGCTACAATCATAAAATTATCAACTGTTACAATCATAAAACAAGTGAAATCAAAACATTATTCGAAAAATCCAACTGCTTTTTTGCAAATATTATAGCCTATGTCACTCCCACGATTAAGAGGAATCCAACAACACCTCACATGTCGAAATCCGTAAAACGGTTTAGGCTGCAGGGTGTGTCAAAGAATAAGACATATCCACACACACCCACATACATACATACTTACATACATACATATGTTCGAAAAACATAGCCCTCTCTCCTTCGGCAGTCGGATAATTATCAACGTTGTTCTTTTGGCCAATATTAGTCAACTGAGTGCTAGATGACAATGTAATTTTAAATACACAGAACACCCAGAAACTATAAAAACAAATCAAGTTACTAAAATCTTGTCATAACTTGCTTGTCTTGTCATAATTGGCCTTGTTATGTTATTTGTTGTTAACCTGTTTTGTGAGCTGTTAGTTTTCCGATAAATAAATAAATAATGCATTCAGCATAAATATCAAGATTATCATTTAATTTATTATTCTATGGACAAAAAATTATGTTGCGTGGTCTGACCATATTCATAATCTCTCCACGCGGCGATATGCCTTAGTTAGACAGATCCAGTCTCACGGTCATTATCTCCTTATTCAATTTCAGAAAAAACTAAACTATTGCTTAAAATTTGGTTCAAATTTCACTGATTAAATTTTTGTAACGTGGCCGGCACTAAGCTATTATTTGGTGTGTTTAAATGTTATTTTGCCTTGGCAGGAGGCAAGCCGTTCTGTGCGTGCTGGCTGAGAACTGCGACGAGGCAGCCTACAAGAAGCTGGTGCAGGCTCTGTGCAACGAGCACCAGATCCCCCTTGTCAAGGTAATTGATCTAATCATTTTTAGAGATAGTAACTTAATTTAAAGTAATAATCTGATGGTAACTAACGCATGTGGACACAGGGGGACAACAATATACTCGCGTCTGCAGCAAGATTACCTTAGATATACTGCACATGTCCCCCTGGGTGGTGCTACAGAGTAATCAACTTTGGCTGCTGCACTGCACTCAATGAGAGCCTCGCTGCAATTAAACAGAAGGTACTATCCTATTAAATAAATAAATAAAAAACACATGTAGGTGTTATTCATAATATAAAAAAATATAAAAATCCAGTAATAATGGAAACCAGCAACATTGTGTGTTCACATCCACAACTCCTTGCAATTATAACAGAAGTGTCCTAATTACCATATGGAATAGATTGCATAGACTATTCCCCAAAAACTGTAAACATTCCTTGCCTTGTGCCTTCAACATTCTTCACAACTTTGAGACAAAAAAGTTTTGCATGAGATTTAAATGGAGGAATTCATTTCGCGCTCTGCACGAGCCAGCCCTGTCAGTTGCAGGGCTCGGCAAATTGGAGCGCAGAGCAACCCGAGTGCCCCTATGGTGCCCCGCAACATGCGGTGTCAACTTTCCTAGCACTCTCACATTTTATAGAATTAACCCTTTTCCAGTCATGTATCAATTGCCGGCCTGGAAAAGGGTTCAAATTATTTACAATATCGTTTGAATAATTAACTACTTTTTCTTAATTTAACCCTTTGGACGCCAGGAACGCCTAAAAGTGTTGCGTGCTGTCGTGCTCACGGCGCCAACAACACTTTTAGGTGTTATGGCGTGCGCTGTCAAAAGGCACCTTCATGCTTTAAACTAAGGTTTATATTTACTCTCTTATGGAAAAGTAGTTAGCATGTAGGTGTCACTTTCGTACGTGAAGAACGGCGTTCAAAGGGTTAAAATAGTTTACAGTATTGCAATTTGACTCTGTAATCAGATGGAGCTGAAATTTTTCTTGTACGATAAAAGCTTGACGACAACTATATCGTGACGAATTATTTATGCGGGCATAAACTCAGTCATGCCAGCTAGGCAGAAGTCCATATATAAAAACAAACTACAATAAAACAACGTAAACAGTAGTTCAAAAGAGTGCAATCAGCAATGAAAACATCTCAGAAATTAATTTAATATTGCAGGTTGACAACAACAAGAAGCTCGGCGAATGGGCCGGTCTCTGCAAGATCGACAAGGACGGCAAGGCCAGGAAAATCGTTGGCTGCTCGTGCGTCGTCATCAAGGTAAGACACAGCGCAGTCTGCTGTCTCTTTAAGAGAGGTAGGGCACAGCAGAATGTCATCTCGCTCGTATGTGGAGCACCCCAACTGGGGAAGTACCTCCACCTTACAGAAGACCGCACCCATAATAGCACCACTGCTTTGTAGTGTTGCTATATTATTGCATGCTATGAAGTATGTGGTGTTGTGTTCCTGGGGGTGAGGGACCTGCATGTCTCGATCTGCCAACACAGCGAATCCTCAAATGAATAAAGGGTCGGCAACGCGCTTGTGATTCTTCTGGAGTCACAAGTGTCCATAGGCTATGGTACCAGCTTAACATCAGGCAGGCCGTAAGCTTGTTTGCCACCATCGTTGTATAAAAAAAAAGGTAAATACCCAGAATCCGAATCGGCAGTGTACAGTCAAGTGCAACAATGTGTATTGATTTAAACCTCACATAAATATGTACCGAAACCTAAACGACATATTTATGAGTAAGTTGTATGCACCTATATTATTAGTATAATTACACTTGACTGTACAGCTTGCGGTCCACAGGCCTATGACCGCACTATTTGGAGACAGACCAATGTGGTCGCGATCTTCAGCAGTGCGGAAACGAAGAAGAACAAATTAAATAACACTAATATAAAGCTGGAAATACTCGGGCAATAGTGGCACTGTGGCTGTAACAGTTGTAATATTCGAGCTTGTTCAGCTTACATGAAAGTCAGTGCGCCCAGGCCCTCAGGAAATGTGAAGCAATGGCGCGAACAAATCGGCCTGTTTCCAGCTACGCGCTACCACTGCCTGTGTGCTTTCAGCTTAAGACACGTTTCAGCCATGCGCTAAGAGCGAGCGCTACTGACGTCTGCTCGTTTCTAGTGCCAATACTTAGCGCGATAATACGCGAGTGATCACTATAGTGACGTGTTTTTGCATTGTTCACTTTCCAGTCGCTCGTACACACTATTCTACAACCGTTTGAACTCTAAATCCCCATATTGAAGAGCGAATATTGGTAGAATATTGTTCTTACTGTGGGGTAGCCCACGTTCCAAAGCAGTGGATTTGTCGTGCAGTGTGTAACACCCATCAAATAAAATTTCACAACATGCCGTACAAAATAATATAAATAACGCTTGTTCCAACCACAAACATGAAAAATCGAACTCCCGATAGTTCCATCACTATTGCACCTGCTACGTGTGGTGAGATGGAAATACTTCGGTACCTGCTCAGTAGCTCTAGTATAAGTTTTATCGATACATATACGTTTTCGAACGCGTTTGCGTTTAGTTTCAATTTGTATGGCAACGCGTAGTTCCTAATAGTTACCACCAGAGGCGCTTTTTGCGTTGCCATACAAATTAACACTAAACGCAAACGCGTTCGAAAACGTATTGTATCAATAAAACTTATACTAGAGCCTCTGATTAGGGCCTTCATTTTGTCACGCAACTTTTCGTCTTGTGTCGTTGACGATGCTTTATCTTTATCATTCAACTTTTTTTTTGTTTTTTACAGGACTTCGGTGAGGAGACGCCAGCGCTGGACGTACTCAAAGACTACCTTAAGTCTTCGAGCTAATCCCTAGGTCTAAGTTCCAATAAAAACCAAAAAAAACTGATTACTTGCTTTTTGTGTTTTAGATTAAGCAACCCTCTGTTGCTACACCACCGTCTTAACCCCTAGTATCAGTGTTGTGGATAACGCTGATTTTGAGGCTTAAAGACTCTAACCCTAAAGACTCCCGAGTGACGAAAATCAATATTTAGCATTCATATGTGTAAAATAAACAAACACGGTTCTTAAACAGCATCGAGTCTTTAAGGCTCGAGTCTATAAGCCTCGAAATCAGCGTTATCCACAACACTACCTAGTATGCTTAAACACGGTTACGTGCCAAATATGTGAACCTATTGTATTACATCTCACTCAAAGTCAATTTGATTGGACAATTTTGACATCCACATACGAAGCCATAACCATAGTACTCTTTGGGTTAACCTGAGGTGTCCCGTGTCCCCCGCACCAGGAAAATTGGCAATAAAATTGGAATCAACTCAAAATACGAATTAGAGTAGACTTTGTTCTGTTTTCAAAATCGAACGATGCAAAACACAACTTATAAAAGTTGAAAAACCTTCCGACATTTCAAAGTTCAATTTCAATATCCCAAAAACAGCTGAACCGATGATTATTTAACGTAGCTAAGTAACATCTGGATTACGTCAACTTTCGGATAAAAAAAACGGATTCAAATCGGTCCATTCGTTTAGGCGCTACGGTGCCACGGACAGACACGTCAAACTTATAACACCCCTCTTTGTTTTAGAATGTTATACCTACATTTTAAAACAAGGACCAGGGGGCCGATTTTTGAATCTCACTGGTGATATCAAAGTCACCGGTGACTAAAATTATCACCGATGACTTGTATGTCACCATTATCCAAAAGCCGTATTTTTGAAAGTCACACGCTGTTTACCAACATGCAGAAATTTTACAATGTCAATCAGAGACAATCTTCCCGTTACGTTCCTTTTTACGCAGATGTTATAGTGTTGACCTTGATACCGGTTTTTGTATTCTCATACTATAACTTAAAATAGATTTATCAAATTGGTCAAACGTAGCGTATCTGCCAGTGTCATGTAAACGAATTATATATGTAAAAAATTGTATTAACTAATTTGGATATTGTTTTACTTGATAATTGTAAGCTTTTTATAAATAATTGTGTACAGTCGCCATCACATACATCGGAGCAAACAAGCACGTCACAAACATCGGAACACACCTCTATTGTCAAGGCATTAGGGTGCATGTGCCGATATTTTTGAACACCTATAGTGTACCTATGTATGTGATGGCGACTGTACATTGCTTCTTTTATAGACGGCCTTAATGCATATCCACTGTCTCCTGATAAAATATAGAAACACAACATTATTATAAATCACATTTTTAATAAATATACGCTCATATTATAACACATTGACCTAGACATTGCCAGCTTACATATGATTTAAAATTCAAAATACAGACATTCTCATTAGTTTATTAATTTCTACCATCAAGTCACTAGCTCGGTTAGGAGGCGGAATCAATGGTAGTAACTCTTCAATTAGAGCCCGCGCCAACGGTTTCGTAAGCCGATAATATTTTTTAAATTTCGCATTAGACGTCGCAAATGCTTGCTCGTGATGAATTCTTTCTGCGACGCCTACCGCAGCTGGATTATGTTGACGGTGAGGAACGTCGTCGTCTTCGTCGCTGTCCGTGTCCGTCATCGTCATCATAATGTACTCCTCCAGGCTTGCCATTTTTTTATATTTTCAATAAATCGTCGCACAAATATCACAATCGAGCCCCGCTGCTAATTCTTCCGAAAAACATACTTTGGCACTTTTGGCAGATGTCACATACGTCAACTGTCAAAAACAATCGCATGGTGATTTCAATTACGAGTGGGTAGGGGCACTCGTAAATCGATATCATAGGTATGACAAATGTAAGTCACCGATGAGTTTCAAAAATACGAACTTTCGGAAATCACTCACATCGGTGAGAATTAGTCACTTGGTGAGATTCAAAAATCGGCCCCCTGACCTACATATGCGTCAGCGGTAACACGTTAAGCAGCTTCTACTCTAAACTAAATCAGGACTTTAGATGTAATACAAAACCATACGAGGGGTTCAGTAATAGATTGCTGCAATCTAGACTATTTGTTAGAACCAAAGCTGACCCCAGATATTTTCCCCACGGTCCCTATACAACAAACTATACATATAAGTTAGGCCGGATGTGATGTGACCGAACACCGAACTGGAGTATTTTATTCCTAGATGTATGGGCCACCATACGATTTTGACGTTTAACCTTCTCTTAATCCTTATTTCCGCTTGGTTGAATCCGGCCTTAGACGATTACGATATGGTGCAGTTATTATGCCTAACATAGATAATAGCAAAGAGTCTAATAAGTAATTTCATCATCATCATCCTGGCCGATTTCGACCACGGCGACTGGAAATATGGCTAATTGGAGCGTCGTTCGTGAGCTCTACGGTGACTGACGTAGCCTATCTTTGCAGAGAATGTGCGACCACATCATTCCCTACAGGTCAGCACCCCTCCGACAAAATTGTAGTGGATGGCCGCAGGTGCAGATTTGCATACAATGTCAAAATTATAGAATCCTTATCACGATTAAGCTACACTTACGGGGGCGGACCATAGTAAATTTGACAGCTAATGACAAATTTACTATTGACCGCCGCGCCAGTCTGCGAGAGGCCTAAGGCCTATTTGGCGTCACCATCCCTATTCCAGGCTAGAAGACGGAATGCTCCAATCATACGAGCAGCACGAGGACTCCGTGTACTGCGCCGAGTGGGGCTCCGCGGAGCCCTGGACCTTCGACAGTCTCAGCTGCGACGCGCGTTTGGTACACTTCAAATACAAGCTGCTCTTGTAATAAGTGCGCCAATTGTCCGCTAGATGTCGCTGTTACAGCGGCTGCATCGCGCTAGCGAAGTGTTGTCGACGTTGTCGTAATATGTATAATCCAACCAAAAACATAAATGTAAAAAAGGAGAGCCAAGTTCAATACAAAAATTATGCTTGACTGGGCTTCGCCGCAAAAAGAATGGAGATCTAAATGAGTGCCAAGTTCTATGCAAAATCCAAATATGTATTTATAGGAACAAAATAACATTATGAACAAGTATTAAAATCCATGTCTTTGCTTTATTGGATACCTATAACAATTGCTGTTATTTAAAAATGCGAGATCTTAAAGTAGGTTCGGTTTGACTACCAAGTGGTTCGTGTAATATTAATATTACATTTGGCGCTGGCTACCCAGTTATTTTGCTTGAACTTGGCTTGACACGCTGCCGCGTGTCTAGATAAAGGATTGAAGAATATTATAATGATAAATATTTGGTCTGTTGGGTTTCCTTGATGATAGAACAGGCTGTCATTGAGGAAACCAAACTGTTGGGTTTTGTTGATGACATCCTGCCTGTTCTAATCATTGGGTCCCAACAAACCAAAGCCACGACCCATAAAAAACATTCCATGTAATAATTTACTTAAACAAAGTTTAAACCGACTTCAATTCAGTACTTCGCCAAGCCACATGGTACATGAAAATTTCCTTTCCAATTTACCTCATCAACTGCTTTCCGAGAGCAAATGCGTTGATTATTACCGAAAAAACCGAAGTCGCTATACCTATGTGGGCTGATAATATTTGAGGAGTTCCGTCGATTCCTCAAAGACCTCGGAATTAACACTTCATTAGTTGCTACTTCAACGGAATCATGTCAGAATCTTTGAGGAGTTCCATATCTGTGATCTTCATCATCAGTTCCACTTCACCAAAATTGCGATTTCCGAAGGTAAATACACGAATTATAATAGAAAATACCGAAATCACTACATGCGTGCCTATAAAATTTGAGTATTACCCTCAATTTCCCTGGGATCCCATCATCAGATCCTGATTTGGTGACAGTGGGACCACCTCGAAAGTATACTCTTTCGAATAAAAAAAGAATTTTGAAAATCGGTCCACAATAGGGAACATTACTGCAATGTTCTGCCGCCAGAGGCAGCACTACCACTAATAGTAAACCAGTATTGGAATACAGGGATTCACACACACATGCACAATTGTCCACCTTGCTTGCACCAAAACCCACTTGCGGTATTGTCTATGCAAGCATCCTTGCACTCATTTGACAATCATTGTTTATGTGTGTATGAATCCCTATATTCCTATAGGATTACTCAAGCGCCAGAACATTGCAGTAATGTTCCCTATTGTTACATCTGCGGCGCTACCGCGAACTTCGAATCTCGAACTTCGTATATATCCGTCTCTGTCGCTCGAGTACCATAAACAATAAGTGCGACAGAGACGGAGATATACGAAGTTCGTGGTAGCGCCGCTGTACGCTGTACGACACACCCAATTCTGACTTCGACATGTTGTACTGACAAATTGTAGTGAAATCATATAATCTGTAGACCCCGTGATTCCCAATTGCGGTATTGTCTATGCAAGCATCCTTGTCACTCATTTGACAATTAATTGTGCATGTGTGTGTGGTGTGAATCCCTATATTCCTATAGTGGTTTACTATTAGTGGTAGTGCTGCCTCTGGCGGCAGAACATTGCAGTAATGTTCCCTATCTTTTGTTCTACTTGAACTAACGAAGCCATAATATTGCCACACATAAAAATCTTTGTACAAATGGCCGACGCAGGAAATCTATCTTCTCTATGATTTCTCATCTGTCTTTCTTTTGATAATTTGACACACGTGCCGCGTGGAGTTTTACTTCGCAGGTTGTTAAATATTTATTAATTTTGCAATTAATCTAGTAAATTACAATCCTAATATCGTTTTAAAGTCATTACCAGTGTCTGTCTATGCAAGTTATAATGTGTTACCCTCGTAAAGTGGCCCAAAACCTATGTCGGAATCGTGTGGATGGATGACATGCCGCCTCGCTGTGAAACAGTTTTTTATAAATTTTGAGTTTCTACCCATTCTTACTACTATAAGAATTATGTGATTTGTTCCTATATCATTAATTTGTAATAATGCGCTTGACTAAAAATCAGAACTACCATCAACAAAATTAAATCTAACCTAAAAACAATGTTGTCACGCCAAGAGTATGATCCAAGATTGAAGAAATATGAGCTGGCAATGACATGTTAATTCTTGTTTTATTCCTGTACAACAAGCAATATTTTATATTTCATCGGTTCCATGTCATGATAACCCACTTTTCCATGCTCATCAGTTGAACTAGGATAAACGGCCTTCGTCTAGTTCATATCAATCGTTTAACACGTTACGGCATTTTACATTAACGCCTAGTCATAATCAAGAATGTTTGTCAACAGTGTTTACAGAAATAGCACTTCTCATTTCTCAAATTATCATAATTAACTCCATCCCAAAATGTATGTTTCAGCACGATGGTTGCCACTACACAGAAAAAGGTTGTGGCCGAGAAGAAGCCTGTGAAGGGCAAGGAGGACAGCAAGAAGCTCCCTGCTGTCCCGGAGTCGGTGCTGAAGCACCGCAAGAGGCGAGATGCTCAACGCACCAGACGTGTCCAGGTACACACCCTTATTTGACTCAATATAATTGTTTTTGCTTTATTTGAATCCTATCAATGTTATGAAATGTTTTAATAGTTTCTTTTCCTGTTAACTCTCTTTGTGTAGGACTGTATATACATGGACTAGGTTTTGACAATACTGGGAAGACAAAAAACATGAAACAAAAGGTTCTATGAAAAGGTCATACTTTGCAAGTAATATGGGGATAAATCTTATATCATTATTGTCCAACACAGTTTTTACTGATGACAGTAAACTAACATTATTTATTCAAATCAGTTCCATCCATTAGATTTTTTTTACTTGTCACCATGATGATACACAATATAAAGGCATAGTTCATCTGATCCTGATGCTGTCAAACTTATAATCTGATTATATTCCATTTCAACACCAAACTGTCCTGTATTACTACAATTCTAAGACACAAATTGGCTTGGCAGGTCACGATCAAGAGGCGTTCAGCCGCCATCAAGAAGAAGAAGGACATCTTCAAGAGGGCTGAGCAGTATGTTAAGGAATACCGCATCAGGGAGCGTGATGAGATCAGGCTAGTCAGACAGGTAAACATTCATATTCTTTATGTTACGAGTTTTATGAATAATCAATGTGTTGTGTTTAGTTTCTACAGGAAATTGTCTAAGAGTTATATAATACTATTTTAATTTAATCACGTCTACATTACAATTTAATTTAATTTATATATATTTTGATTTCAATTTTGGGACCTCTAGTTGTATACTGCACCTTGCCAGAACGAAATGATTTCGCATGGGCCCCCTTTTACTGATTGTCCTGTTCCCATGCTAGCATTTGACTGCAATATCATATTGTGATTAATGCATGTTGTATATTTACATAGCAAGTAAAATGCGCTTCGCACGAGCCATCTGCACATGTGTGTAGATCGGCACATTGGAGCGCACAGTGAAACGAGTGCCCCTATGGTGCCCCGCATCATGCGGTGTCAACTTTCCTAGCACTCGTACATCTATATACAATATACCTAGTATGTGAAGAGATGACAAAAAAACATTGAACACACAGTCCGGTTTGTGGTTGTAAAGCATAAGTCCTTTTCGAATTTACATACTTGCCAGAAAAAGCATGCTTGTAGCCACTCCACTTGCCTCGATGTTCCTTTATCGAACGAGCGAACAAAGCTAATGAAGTTCGCTTCAGCTTGGGCTGAAAATTTCCCATCTACCTCACTTCATGTATAAATGTCGAAACTACATGACACCAAAGTAAACAAGCTGATGATGATGCTATGATACAGCTATTGGTACAAGGAAGATGATCAAGTTGTATGTTTCCAGGCGCGCAACCGCGGCAACTACTACGTGCCCGGCGAAGCCAAGCTCGCCTTCGTCATGCGTATCCGCGGTATCAACCAGGTCTCACCCAAGGTCAGTATACTATTGTGTGTAGTTATTTTCCACCAAGGTTAGTCATATTTGTGACGTACTTGCATGGATGAGTCTCCGCTGAAAACTCTCCCCTGGGTAAAGTTACTGTGAAGGGGGTTTCTTTACAGCTAAGTAATCTTAGAAATGACAGAATCACTACTGACACACATGCATAAGACAAGTGCATGTGCATTCTCTCACCCAGCTATGCCAATGTTGTTTTATCATGTTGGTATCATTTCTGTAACTAGCATTTGACTAAGAATCTATGAGGCTAAATTAACACTTTAACGGGCAAGACTAAAATTTATCCATCATTCAAGTCTTTTGCTATTGCATAAAACTAAAAATTCTGCACTATAAAAAAATACAAAAAGATGACCATAACAGAACAGATGGTAATTTTTGCCTTAATTTTTTTGAGTTGCCCTATAAAGGGTTAAAATTACAAATGGAATCCAGTAAGTGCTTCATTAATATTTTGGATAACTAAATGCGCTCCGCACGAGCCTTCTCCATCCCATGTGGAGACCGGCACAATGGTAGCGCAGAGTAACCTGAGCGCCCCTATGGTGCCCTGCAACATGCGGTGGCAACTTTCCTAGCACTCAAACAAACCATTCTAAGGTTGAATTCCAAATAACACGCCTTGTTAGTGAATATTATGTTTATCTTCGGTTGCATTGATTCAAATTTGATCCATTTCTAACACTCTGCCACCCATATATTGAATTTTCGAGACCAACAAGCCATACGAACCGCCGGCGGACACATCTATACCTATATACCTTATGGCGGTGAGTGTTAAAGTTAGATTAAACTGAAAATTTGCACACATTAAATGTATGTCTGATTATTGAGCTGACTATAAAAATGTCTACAAAAAAAATGGCCATGAGATTAAAAATTGTGTAAAAATAAAATATTCTCAGAATCTCGTCATGTGATTTGACAGTACAAAAAGTTGCAATATTGTTTTCTTTGTTTATCGATAATCAGTGGCGAGACTATACCCTTAATTTGTTGGCCTTGGTGACTTAGTAATTTGTAGCTTCTACTGTCCTTTCGAATTGACGCAGAGAATATAAACAATATATTACTACTGGTGACAACCTGTAATTGGCTTTTTGTATCACACGTTAAAATCTTAAGCTGCGTATTAATTAGAGTAGCCTCGGGTCGAGGCACGCACAGCTCACCTATTTTGCTCAAATTCGTACGCGCTCACGCGCCGTGCGCGAGCGGCGCGCGGCGAGCCGCCGAGAGTCGGTCTTGTGGCCGTGCTCAAAGACGCCTCGGTGTGCGTGCCGAGCGTAACTTGGACGTGTATCCGAAAGTGCCGCGGGCAGAATATTTGTGAAATTTGCTGAGCCGTGCGTGTTTTTATTAGTAATTTTATTAAAATAAAACCTTGTCAATTCAAAATTGTTAATAATTCGGTGATATTACGATAAACGCAGCCGGGGCTGTCATCGTGTCCGACGCCATTTTGAATAGGTGCGGCAATGTACTTATTTATTTATTTATCGTATGGTGGTTACACACTGGTACATACATACTATACTAGTACTACGTAGTATAAAACAAAGTCTGTATGTCCCTATGTATGCTTAGATCTTTAAAACTACGCAACGGATTTTGATGTGGTTTTTTTTTTAATAGATAGAGTGATTCAAGATGAAGGTTTATATGTGTAATGTAATACATGCATGTATTATATATCGCGGGTCGCTAGTAGTATATACACTCGGCGTCAAAAAAATCGCACATTTCGAAAATTTCGTTTTGAGCGAAAATTGCTCTTACAGAATGTAATGTACCCCATGACTATGGGGTCTTATTTGAAAGGTAATGAAACCTTCTAGCCCTCCGAAGCTCGTCCATGCGGTCGGTCATGGACCTGATCAGCGTCACGATGTTCTCTTGAGGAATGTTGTTCCACTCCTCAATGACAGCATCATGAAGCTCATCAAGTGTGGCAGGAGGAAGATCACGCGATCGTACCCGCCTTTTCAGCTGGTCCCAGAGGTGCTCGATGGGATTTAAGACGGGACTCCTTGCTGGCCAGTCCATAACGTTGATACCAGCAGCATGCAGGTAGTCCCGAACGATAAACGCTGTATGGCTGCGGGTGTTATCGTGCATAAATTGGAACCCAGGTCCAATTACATCAGCATATGGGACCACATGTGGATCCAGGATCTCCGCAATGTACCGTTGAGCAGTCAGGGATCCCTGGCCACGGCCACCTCCAGTCCGGGAAACGCAAACAAGTTCGGTTTTCCCGTCGACGGAAATGCCGCCCCAGAACATACAGGATCCACCCCCGTAGCTGACGGTTTCTACGGTGCAGGCTTCTGTATACCGCTCCCCCTGCCTCCTGTACACCCTTCTGCGTCTATCGTTGGTGTAAAGGCACACTCTCGTCTCGTCAGAAAAGAGGACATTCCTCCATTGGGTGAACGTCCAATTCTCATGGCTAGTGCGAAATCCTCTTCTGGCATTCCGGTGCTGCGCAGTCAACTGGGGGCCCGTAGCGACCCTGCGGGGCATCAAGTTCCTCTCCCGTAGTCTTCGTCTGATCGTGGAGACGCTCACCGACGTTCTGCGAGCTGCTCGAAGCTGTTGCTGGAGCTCAACAGCGTTGAAAAAACGATTCCGCAAGGAAGTCGTCACAATGTACCGGTCGTCTGAACCGGAAGTACAGCGTCGCCTCCCGGATCCATGCCTTCTGATGTAGCCACCAGTCTCCTCGAACCGCTGGAACACTCGACGCACTCGAAAACGGCTGATATTCAGACGCCGAGCAACTTCAGTCTGTCGTAGTCCAGTTTCCAGTAGTGCAATCACTTGAGCGGCTTCTTCTGGCGTGGTATCCATTTTTTAATGTTTTTTTCTTGCTGTAGCTCTTCAGGTGTGATCTCAGTGACGTCTGGATAGCGAATGACCCTTAATCGATCTTTACCCCCCCCCTTTTATACCCGTCCATGGGTGCCCAATTAGTGACCCACTAAACGCGTACTTCGGGACTTTTGATTTAAAATGCGTTTTTTTTATGGTCATTGTTTTTACAAAAACAAACACCCACTCATTTAAAAGGTTGTTGATTGAGCTTTAAAATGATATACATATTAATGGGGTACAGTACATTCCGTAAGAGCTATATTCGCTCGAAACGAAATTTTCGAAATGTGCGATTTTTTTGACGCCGAGTGTATATACATCAGGTAAATAGGCATGCATGTACGTAGTAGGACTAGTAGGTACGGACGACCAGTCGCTCCTCGACAATACCAGCCCCGCCACTGGCGGATCTAGATTTCAGTCGGCTTAGCCCCCCCCTTGTTCACAGCTGTTATCTATTCTTTACGCGCTAATGCGCCTCACCGTACTCGTCACGCCTAACGAAACTAGACCTCAACCTACGCTTAGTTACCTACTACGAATCGCGGCGTCAACTAAAAGCCCGTAGGTAAATTCGGCGGAGCGTATTTGGCTCGGACATGCCGCGCGGTGTGCGTCCACACTGAACGCACGCTCACCCGAGCGGCTCGTCCGGCCCTCCGCACGCTCGCCTGAGCGGCTCGGGTGAGCGTGCGGAGGGCTCGGGCGAGCCGCTCGGGTGAGCGTGCGTTTGGTGTGGCCGCACCTAATGACGCACAAATCGCACAATGTTGGCTCGCGGCGACCACGCTGCCTCGCCCGCGTATGTTTATTTGCATGCCTCAGGGGCTCAGGCTGAGCTGCTCAAATTCGTACGCAGCTTTACGTTAATTATTGTAGCTGTTGGTTTTCCGAATAATAATAATATACTTGATCCCCAGGTCCGCAAAGTCCTGCAGCTGTTCAGACTGCGTCAGATCAACAACGGCGTGTTTGTGCGCCTGAACAAGGCCACCGTCAACATGATGCGCATCGCCGAGCCGTACATCACCTGGGGCTACCCCAACCTGAAGAGCGTGCGCGAGGTGAGTGGCTCAGTGGTAGGCTTGTGTCGGTCATGTACTAGGCATCATCAACATGATGCGCATCGCCGAGCCGTACATCACCTGGGGCTACCCCAACCTGAAGAGCGTGCGCGAGGTGAGTGGCTCAGTGGTAGGCTTGTGTCGGTTATGTACTAGGCATCATCAACATGATGCGCATCGCCGAGCCGTACATCACCTGGGGCTACCCCAACCTGAAGAGCGTGCGCGAGGTGAGTGGCTCAGTGGTAGGCTTGTGTCGGTTATGTACTAGGCATCATCAACATGATGCGCATCGCCGAGCCGTACATCACCTGGGGCTACCCCAACCTGAAGAGCGTGCGCGAGGTGAGTGGCTCAGTGGTAGGCTTGTGTCGGTTATGTACTAGGCATCATCAACATGATGCGCATCGCCGAGCCGTACATCACCTGGGGCTACCCCAACCTGAAGAGCGTGCGCGAGGTGAGTGGCTCAGTGGTAGGCTTGTGTCGGTCATGTACTAGGCATCATCAACATGATGCGCATCGCCGAGCCGTACATCACCTGGGGCTACCCCAACCTGAAGAGCGTGCGCGAGGTGAGTGGCTCAGTGGTAGGCTTGTGTCGGTCATGTACTAGGCATCATCAACATGATGCGCATCGCCGAGCCGTACATCACCTGGGGCTACCCCAACCTGAAGAGCGTGCGCGAGGTGAGTGGCTCAGTGGTAGGCTTGTGTCGGTTATGTACTAGGCATCATCAACATGATGCGCATCGCCGAGCCGTACATCACCTGGGGCTACCCCAACCTGAAGAGCGTGCGCGAGGTGAGTGGCTCAGTGGTAGGCTTGTGTCGGTCATGTACTAGGCATCATCAACATGATGCGCATCGCCGAGCCGTACATCACCTGGGGCTACCCCAACCTGAAGAGCGTGCGCGAGGTGAGTGGCTCAGTGGTAGGCTTGTGTCGGTTATGTACTAGGCATCATCAACATGATGCGCATCGCCGAGCCGTACATCACCTGGGGCTACCCCAACCTGAAGAGCGTGCGCGAGGTGAGTGGCTCAGTGGTAGGCTTGTGTCGGTCATGTACTAGGCATCATCAACATGATGCGCATCGCCGAGCCGTACATCACCTGGGGCTACCCCAACCTGAAGAGCGTGCGCGAGGTGAGTGGCTCAGTGGTAGGCTTGTGTCGGTTATGTACTAGGCATCATCAACATGATGCGCATCGCCGAGCCGTACATCACCTGGGGCTACCCCAACCTGAAGAGCGTGCGCGAGGTGAGTGGCTCAGTGGTAGGCTTGTGTCGGTCATGTACTAGGCATCATCAACATGATGCGCATCGCCGAGCCGTACATCACCTGGGGCTACCCCAACCTGAAGAGCGTGCGCGAGGTGAGTGGCTCAGTGGTAGGCTTGGTGTCGGTCATGTACTAGGCATCATCAACATGATGCGCATCGCCGAGCCGTACATCACCTGGGGCTACCCCAACCTGAAGAGCGTGCGCGAGGTGAGTGGCTCAGTGGTAGGCTTGTGTCGGTTATGTACTAGGCATCATCATATCTGCCGAAAGACGTCCACTGCTGGACATAGGCCTCCCCCAAAGAGTGCCAAAGTGACCGGTCCTGCGCCACCCGCATCCAGCGGACTCCCGTGACCTTTACCAGCAACTAGGCACTGAATGAATTCCCATCGCAGAACGAACGAACTAGTTTCTTTAGTTCATTTGTAGCCAATTAATGAACGTGTGAGCGAAGCAGAGCTAAATGAATTAAAATCAAATTTAAATGTCAACTGTTACGTGATTCGTTACACACGGCGTACTGGACCGCGACGATAGTACTGAACCAATGAGCGTCCGGTGCGTCACGACGTTTTGGACCGCGACGATAGTACTGAACCAATGAGCGCCCGGTGCTTCACGACGTTTTGGACCGCGACGATAGTACTGAACCTATGAGCGCCCGGTGCGTCACGACGTTTTGGACCGCGGCGATAGTACTGAACCAATGAGCGCCCGGTGCTTCACGACGTTTTGGACCGCGACGATAGTACTGAACCAATGAGCGCCCGGTGCGTCACGACGTTTTGGACCGCGACGATAGTACTGAACCAATGAGCGCCCGGTGCGTCAGTCAAAGTAATCGTTCATTCCGAGCGAAACGGTTTCTCATTCCCAGATCTCAAAACTTGCTCCTGAACTAAAGGAACTAAAAGACCGTACTAGCTAAAACCGAGATCAGAGCGCTCTTTTTAAAGAATGAGTTGGCACAATTCTTCTAACTTGAGCATTTACAACTTCTACTGCATGTTAAGCTGGCACACAACTTGCACGGCAGCCACAATCGGCGCCATTGGATTAAATGTAGTAACACGTCATGCGCTCCGCACGAGCCGCCTGCACCTATGTGTAGCGCGGCACTTTGGAGCGCAGATCACCCGAGCGCCCCTATGGAGCCCTGCCACATGCGGAGGCAACTTTCCTAGCGTTCGAACATTCTCTATTCCCATCCTAGGAAGACTTGTTTAGGTCGTGAATAAAATATCACTCTAAAAGGCACGCAGTATTTATCGCACGCCACCGCCTGGCTTGTACCGAACTTGCAGTTGCAGAGCTAGCACAACTTAACTTTTCAATACCCGGTGGCGGCAGCCAGCCATGGGCACATGGAGTCACTAGTATTTACTAAAAAATACTAAAGAATTTTGACAGAAGTAAAACTTAAAACCCCTGGCAGTCCTGGATAGCCACGGGATTGAAAGGTTAAGAAAAGGTGCGATCACTCGCTTCGATTTGTCTGACTCACTATTAAGGCTGCACAATGGGCAATCATGGTCTACCATACAACATGCGTTAAAGGGAGGAAGACCTACTTTCATCACATTCCACCATATAACTGCGTCCTGTCCAGCGGCCATGATGGTCCATTGTGTAAAGGAGCCTTTACAAATATAATGTGTGTATTGTTTCTGTAATTCGTCGTCAATGTACGATCGTTGACGCACGGATCCCTCGTACAACTACGCTGACCTCGATATCTCGCGGAAGTAGCCTTTTATCCTACTCAGACCGCGTACAAAAAAAATACAACGGAATTTGAACCACGCGGTTTGGATAATAGTTGTAAATTTTAATTTGTTCTAAAATTAAACCAAACTAATACTCACTTGGTTGAAGCGGTCATCATCCTCCTAGTGTTATTCCCCGGTTGTGCCCTAAAGGAGCCCGGGGTCCGCTTTGACACCTAATCCCAAGATTTGGCATAGGCACTAGTTTTACGAAAGCGACTGCCATGTGACCTTCCAACCCAGAGGGAAAACTAGACCTTATTGGGATTAGACCGGTTTCCTCACGATATTTCCCGTCAACGAATAGCTAACGGTAAATATTCCGTACTAAGTTACGAAAAACTCGGTACGAGCCGGGATTCGAACCCACGACCGCCGCATGCCTGAAACACTTACCGTAGCTTGGCTCAAGCGGTATAGTTTTTTTGTGCGATATTGAGTTTAATATGTTGTTGCAGCTGATCTACAAGCGCGGGTTCGCCAAGATCAACGGCCAGCGCGTGCCCATCTCCAGCAACAAGATCATCGAGGACAAGCTCGGCAAGAACAACAACATCATCTGCGTGGAGGACCTCATCCATGAGATCTTCACTGTCGGTGACAAGTTCAAGGTAATCCATCACAATCATAGTACTTCCTAATGCGTTGTAAGAAGGAACTGAAATGATTTAAGTGACCGAGACAGATTGTTCCGATAGCTCAGTAGACCGGGCCATATATGCCTGTGGTTGCTGGTTCCTGGTGGAATTTGTGTTTCGCGGTAACACACTGAACAAAATGTTGACTTGTTGCTTGCAACGAGCTAAACGGCCCCTTCCTACAACGCCAGACGTTCAAGTTATTATCACCCAGGGTGGAACACCGCAAACGCAGACCATTGCACAATCACCTACAAAGAGATGCGTTTTTAGGGTTCCGTAGCCAAATGGCAAAAAACGGAACCCTTATAGATTCGTCATGTCCGTCCGTCTGTCTGTCTGTCCGTCCGTATGTCACAGCCACTTTTTTCCGAAACTATAAGAGCTATACTGTTTAAACTTGGTAAGTAGATGTATTCTGTGAACCGCATTAAGATTTACACACAAAAATCGAAAAAAAACATTAAGTTTTAGGGGTTCCCCATACTTAGAATTGAAACTCAAAAAAAATTGTTTTCAAATATTTGTGAAAGTTTTTTTTCGCTTTGAAAATCTTTTTTTGAGTTTCTGTTCTGAGTATGGGGATACTCAGAACAGAAACTCAAAAAAAGATTTTCATCAAACCCATACGTGTGGGGTATCTATGGATAGGTCTTCAAAAATGATATGGAGGTTTCTAACATCATTTTTTTCTAAACTGAATAGTTTGCGCGAGAGACACTTGCAAAGTGGTAAAATGTGCCCCCCCCCCTGTAACTTCTAAAATAAGAGAATGATAAAACTGAAAAAAATATATGATGTACATTTACCATGCAAACTACCAACGAAAATTGGTTTGAACGAGATCTATGAAGGAGTTTTTTTTTAATACGTCATATATCGTAAAAAGCAATTTATGTAACGGAACCCTTCATGTGCGAGTCCGACTCGCACTTGGCCGCTTTTAAACTTATTACATGTTGATAAGGTGAGTAAATGGGAACATCTCTCGGTTGCCTGTGTCCTTTCACTACGTATCGTCAGTGTCACGACAAAGCGCTACCGTATGTCGAGTTTTCACTACATGACACCTTACTATACTGACTACAAACCCCATAGCCCTTCATCATTATTGCTTTTCTAAATAACACACCCACTGGTTACATTTAATAACGTGTCATACGCTCCGCACGAGCCGCCTGCACCTATGTGTAGCGCGGCACTTTGGAGCGCAGAGCACCCGAGCGCCCCTATGGAGCCCTGCCACATGCGGAGGCAACTTTCCTAGCGTTCGAACATTCTTCTTTTTTTTTTATTCCCATTATACAGCAGTAGTGGCGCCACGATATTTGTAGTGAAGCCAGACTGCTCAGTTGACAACATTTCAAACTATGTAATGATGCCTAATTCGAAAACCATTTCCGTAATTATGTTACCTGAGGCTCTAGTATAAGTTTTATCGATACAATACGTTTTCGTTTCGCGTTTAGTTTCAATTTGTATGGCAACGCGAACAGCGCCTCTGGGGCCTATTTCTCGATACTTATTAGACTAATAATAGTAATAATACTAGTCCATAGACTAATATTTTTTACAAGTTTACTAGTCTACGTTTCTCGAAGCTACAATAATAAAATATTAGTTAATAGTTACCAACTAATAAATATTAGTTAATATTATTAGAGTCCATTGGGTTTTGGTTTCATGAATAAAAAAAAAAAAAACTACACTAGTAAAAAAAGTTAATAAAGCTACTAGTCTCGGATGGTTTGTAAAAAATATTAGCCCAAAGTATTTGTGGCAAATTAAATAATAAAAAACAAATTTACAAAATGTGGACTGATTCGGAAGCTTCCGACGACGGTGAAGAAGAGTTAATAACAGTTCGCCGTCGTCGAGTTTTTTGAATAGAAATACCGTCGAACTATTTGAATCTACGTTTCAGTTTAATGAAAGATTTCGTTTGAGAAGCACAAAAATGGAAGACCTCATTGAAAGCATCGGACCTGGTTTGCAACGGTTGACTGAGAAAAGCCAGGCCCTGTCACCAAAACTAATCATTCTAGTTGCTTTACATTGGATGGAACGGGCGGGGTTGGGGCGGAAAGGTTCTCGAATGGCGACCACGTACCGGAAGCCGCGGCGTGGGTAGGCCCCCCACAAGGTGTACTGATGACCTGGTAAAGGTCGCGGGAGTCCGCTGGATGCGGGTGGCGCAGGACCGGTCATTTTGGCACTCTTTGGGGGAGGCCTATGTCCAGCAGTGGACGTCTTTCGGCTGATATGATGATGATGATGACATTGGATGGGTACGGGAGCACAGCTGATATAATCGAAATCGAAGCCTAACAGTTCGCTTTCGCTATTACCGCCAATGTACAAACGTCAAAAGAAAACGAATAAAAAATGGCGCGAACTTTTTCGGCCATGGGTATTGAGTCATTCAGCCTAGCCAGACTAATATTTATTATTAGCCTACGGTTATTAGTTACCAGTCTTGTAATTTTTTTTGAGAAACAGAAATTATTAGAACTAATGTTATTTTGACTAGTAACTAATAACTCATATACTTGTAAACTAATATTTACGAGGAATAGACCCCTGGTGGTAACTATTAGGAGCTACACGTTGCCGTACAAATTGAAACTAAACGCGAACGCGTTCGAAAACGTATTGTATTGATAAAACTTATACTAGAGCCTCTGAACGTCTAAACGCGAACGCGTTCGAAAACGTATTGTATTGATAAAACTTATACTAGAGCCTCTGAACGTCTAAACGCGAACGCGTTCGAAAACGTATTGTATTGATAAAACTTATACTAGAGCCTCTGAACGTAATATAGTATTTTTCACAATCGTGTTATAATAGAGAGCTTTTTAGTCGAGTACCGTGTTTAGGCCACGAAGCTTGCTGAGTGGCCTAAGTAAGGTACGAGATTAAAAAGCTTGATTATAACACTATTGTGAAAAATACTATATTACGTTCAGAGGCTCTAGTATAAGTTTTATCAATATCAATCAAGCTTTTTAATCTCGTACCTTACTTAGGCCACTCAGCAAGCTTCGTGGCCTAAACACGGTACTCGACTAAAAAGCTCTCTATTATAACACGATTGTGAAAAATACTATTTCAGATTTCATTTCTCACCCGTTTTTAAGAAAATCGCGAAATTGTATAAATGTGGTTTTAAGCCGTGTGTGACGTCAATACTACGACTGGAATGAAAGGTGTGCAAGCTGCCATACTAACGTTGACTTCATAATTTAGTTACGACCTTCTGGAATTCGCTACTTTTCAATTAGACATTTTCTAAATGAAAATTACAATTTAGGGAGATTTAAAAATCGTGTGTCACTTAAATAAACATTTCTAGCGAAATAGATCATAAAAGGGCCCAAATAAAAAAAAAATGTTGTCAATTTTTAACATACAGGCAACCCAGTGGGAATCGTGTTGCTTAGGAAATAAATTGAAGTGATAGCGAGACTCGTGTCCTATACTAAATGTTACCTCTGTCCCACAGTACGCCAGCAACTTCCTTTGGCCCTTCAAGCTGAACAACCCGACGGGGGGCTGGCGCAAGAAGACCATTCACTACGTTGACGGCGGAGACTTCGGCAACCGGGAGGACAAGGTCAACGAGCTGCTCAGGAGGATGGTCTAAATAAATTGATCTAAGTTTACCCTTCTGTTTTATTCGCTCCTGGTACCCGAAATATGGATTTAGATTCTCGACGTGATGGGGATGGGATTGCCCACGAGAATTGTACACGTATTTGGATTCTTTGGTTGCAACTGTCCGAATCGCTAAACTAAAGTGGCAGTGGGCGGGGCACATTGCACGTAGAACAGATGGCCGTTGGGGCGGAAAGGTTCTCGAGTGGCGACCACGTACCGGAAGGCGCGGCGTGGGTGGGACCCCTACCACAAGGTGGATTGATGACCTGGTAAAGGTCGCGGGAGTCCGCTGGATGCGGGTGGCGCAGGACCGGTCGCTTTGGCACTCTTTGGGGGAGGCCTATGTCCAGCAGTGGACGTCTTTCGGCTGATATGATGATGATGAACTGTCCAACAACAGGTTCCGAATGTACTGTTATCGGCAAAGCTATGATACTCAAAATGTACACTAAAGTCTAGGTTCTAGGTACAGTCAGCGTCGTATAGTTAGTAGCAGCCAGAGTAGCCAAATATTTCGGAACACCCTTATTCTTACAATAATAAAGATGTGTACCGAAATATTTGTCCGCTAGATGATGCTGACTGTACTGTCAAGAGAATAAGGGGTTATTCCCACCTGTTACCAGTGCCAACAGCTGGGATTTTTTTTCCTATCTTTCAACATTTAAGTACTCTGTGGTAACTACTGGGAAAAAAGTTCCCAGCTGTTCTATACGGAATTGTAAAAGTAAATTTTGTCAAACGGATGCAACCAAAAATGTCCACCTTACTGTAGCAAAAATAGTCCGTGAAGTTCCTCGTTACTGCCGAGCGCAAATTTAAAAGTTAAAAGTCATTATTGTACAGCTTCAGCGGCCAGGAAAATGTATGAAAATCCTTTACTGTATAGTTTTTTACCTTTTAACCATATGTATTGACTAAGGCAAATCACTGCAAACAGCCAAATGCTCGTACGTTTCAAGGCCTAGCAATTTATCACAACAACTTGTAATTGTTAACTATTGCAAGTTGGTGTGACAAATTGCGCCCGTTTGTAGTGTGCCTAAAGTTTGTGTGCGTCAGGATGGCGGGTGGACCTCGGGAAATTCAATGAAATGTTGACAGATATTTGGTACCTTCTGTGTACCTCTGTGTACCTTTAATAAAATTCTGTGTACCTCTCCTGAAAACGAGCTATCTTCAAAATTAGGTCCACCCGCCATCCTGACGTCAGAATGGCGGGTGGACCTATGAAATATGTACAAAACGTACATTTTTTTTAACGATTTGTGTATAATAATTTGGTACCTTCTGTGTACCTCTGTGAACCTTTAAAAAAATCTGTGTACCTCTCCTGAAAAAAAGCTATCTTCGAAAATAGGTTCACCCGCCATCCTTATATTTTACTTCGTACGTAGTCGGCCGCTCTGTCGACAGTATTTTAGTAAACAAAACGAAACAAGCCATATTATATTATTACTTTTATACATGTTGCAAATGCTTGTTTAATGCTGATATAATTACAATATAAATAACTTTAAAATTAATTTGTTTTTCACCTTAAAATTCCTTGTATTTTTAAAGGTACCTAGCTCAGTTAGATCGCACGAAGTATGGCGCGACAAAATTGAATAAATCTCAGGATTTTTTTATTTTACTAATTATTATTACCTATATATATTTCATGATTTTACTAATATACGTGTAATAAATCCCTGAAACTTTTTAAATTAATTCTGGAATCAAACTCAGGCAGCAAAAGGACACAAGGGGAGTTGCGGAATAAAACATAGCCTATGAAAACCATCCCGAAGGTAAATGAACCTTTATTTAAAATAGATTTTGGAATTGAATGAGTAGTTCCGGAGATTACTCCTACGTTGTACAAAGGTACAAACTTACAAGCTTTACCTTTTTTCAATAGCTCTACGGGCGCTTTTCTCGTATTACAAACATCCATCCTTAGGGACTACCTACATATTTCTTAGTAGATATAGATTTCGAGATGTACAATTTGAGCTATATTACTGAGAGACTAGCTTGCTTGCGACTTCGTCCGCATGGAAGTCGTTTATATCGTATACAAACTTCCCCCCCCCACCTTAAAAGATGATTTTCGGGAAAAAAAATATCATGTGTCCTACACCCCGGGATTCTGACTATCTCCATACCATCTCAATCAGTTCAATGGCTTAAGCGTGAAAAGGTAACAGACAGACAGACAGTGTCAGGTACTATCGCATTTCTAATATTGGTATGGATGTAGGTATATCTCCTACATCCGAGCGGACGACGCAGCGGAATGGTTCTTAGTTACG
Organism: Epinotia brunnichana; assembly: GCA_963854355.1. Taxonomy (NCBI): domain Eukaryota; kingdom Metazoa; phylum Arthropoda; class Insecta; order Lepidoptera; family Tortricidae; genus Epinotia; species Epinotia brunnichana. The sequence goes on from OY977956.1 coordinate 11,728,309, forward strand.
TTTCAACAAAATCGGTTCAGCCGTTTTTGTGGTATTGAACTTTGAAATGAAAGTATCGGGGGCTTTTCAACTTTTCTAAGTTGTTAATTTTTTATAATTGTATGTTCTTATGTTAAAGCCTTTAAGGCATTTGTTAAATAGGCCCTGAAATAAATGAATTATTATTATTGTTTGTCACCATTAAAAATCAGACACATTAATAATAATCCATTAATTATTAGTACCTATATATCCCTTTGGCTCCGCCATCGCCAGCGTTATTTAGCTTTCCGTAGCTGTGTGATAAAATATAGCCTATAGCCATCCAGAATGTTAATTTATTCCAACATTATAAACAGGAAATCTCTGTTAGATTGTAATTTTGTAATCTACAGTGTGTCTCTGACGTTGGGGGCTTTAAATGCAAATATCGATTATGGTCCTGAAACTGAACCACTTTTGTTCCGCAACTTTGTAAAATAACTATCATTTCTATAATTTGGTAGTGTTTCAACTTTAACTGTACCATCAATGTATTGCAAACACGGCCTCATTATTTGACATCCATGACACTGACAAGTATGAAAACGAACTAATGGATGATGTACATTGAACATTTTATTTAATTTGTATGGAATAATGAAAATAGGACAAAAATAACGTATTTTTGAAAAGTTGTAGAACAAAAGTAGTTCTATTTCAGGAGCATAATCGACATTTGAATTTAAAGCCCCAAAGTCAGAGACACGCTGTATAGGTACTAATATTATAAAGAGACTCCTCGTCTTTGAGACTGTAACTTGTAAGTTTGTATGTTGCAGGGGTTAATCTCAGGAATAAGATCCGATTTCAAAAAATATTTCACCTATGTATAGAATTAATTTTCTAGATGGACATAGACTATTTTTTATCCCGCGGGTTTGCCTGCATCTTTTGCAATACGCGGGCGAAGCCGCGTGGACAGAAAGTTATATAAGTATACCTACTTACCTGAGACACATATTAAAAATCAGATGAGTAGGTACCTTGTTCAGGAAACTAACCCCTATATAAGTACAAGCTTACAAAGTCCCAAACTACACCGATTATTTGGTATAATAGTACCTTTTGGATGGACGTAAATGGTATTAAATATAGCGGCTCCACCTGCCGTTCTTTGGCGGGCGGAGCCGCGAGGAAAGCTAGCTACTGAACGTAATTCGGTACCTCCTGTTACCTGTTAGGTCGGTAGACGAACCCAATTTTGAAATGTAAGCCTTTATGGCTTTTAGGGAACACGTTTCCAAACATAGTGGACAAACTACTAACTTGAAAACCGGCCAAGTGCGAGTCGGACTCGCGCACGGAGGGTTCCGTACCATTATCTATAAAAACGGCAAAAAGATCACGTTTGTTGTATGGGAGCCCCCTTAAATATTTTATTATATTTTTTAGTATATGTTGTTATAGCGGCAACAGAAATACATCATCAGTGAAAATTGCAACTGTCTAACAATCACGGTTCATGAGATACAGCCTGGTGACAGACGGACAGACAGACAGACGGACGGATAGCGGAGTTGTAGTAATAGGGTTCCGTTTTACCCTTTGGGTACGAAAACCTAAAAACGGCAAGTTATAATATTATTCGCTTGAAATACTGACTTATGTTCTCTTTAAGGCGATGTAGGTTCACGGTCTTCTCTCCCTCACACTAAGCATAAGCGTGAGCGAGATGGAAGTGCGTGTTCGGAAGTGTGTAGTACATTATTTTTAAGTAGGTACCTACCTACCTACTTAATAATTGATTTTTGAAATATTAGATACCTAATTTATTAAAAATCTATCCGGTTATTGTTTTAGAACAACAAAAAAGTTATTCTTTTTATAAAAAAAACATAGATTGTCGTTAAAAATTCCGAAATCTCGAACATAAAAGTCTATTTTTATGGTGATATTTAAGATTTTTTTACAGAGCTACCAAGTCACTTTTAGGGTTCCGTATTCAAAGAGTAAAACGGGACCCTATTACTAAGACTTCGCTGTCCGTCTGTCTGTCACCAGGCTGTATCTCAAGAACCGTGATAGCTAGAGAGTTGAAATTTTCACAGATTATGTATTTCTGTTGCCGCTATAACAACAAATACTAAAAACGAAATAAAATATTTTTTCAAGGGGGGCTCCCATACAACAAACGTGATTTTTTTTGCCGTTTTTATAGATAATGGTACGGAACCCTTCGTGCGCGAGTCCAACTTGCACTTGGCCGGTTTTTTAATATTATGTTCGGTTATTGTGTTAATTTTTCAGTCTACAGTAATTTTTCTGTAGTAGACTAGTAGAATTCTTCATTATTTCTTCACACTGAAAGCTCAACCATCAATATTTTTGTCAGATCGTAAACAGGCCTCACCTTAATCGTAGTCGCGTCGCGTCATGCATCGCATTGACAACGGTTACAAGACATAGGCAAGAGTTAGGTTTAAGTATCGTAATTTAATAAACATTAAAGCAGACATTTTTAAGCGTGAAATATACCTACATCATAATTTTTGTACTAAGTAAGTACGTACAAATAAGTTTTTGATATTTTATTCAATTCAGTCACGCCATCCTTCGTGCGACAGCTAATATGGAGCTACCTAAAAGGTTAAAAATAATTTTAAAGTGAAAAACAAATTAACTTTAAAGTAAATTATATTGTAATTAGATCAGCATTAAACAAGCATTTTCAATATGTATAAAAGTAATAATAAATGTAATATTGCTTCTTTCGTTTTGTATACTAAAATACTGTCGACGGCCGACTACGTACTAAGTAATATAAGGATGGCGGGTGAACCTATTTTCGAAGATAGCTTTTTTTCAGGAGAGGTACACAGATTTTTTTAAAGGTTCACAGAGGTACACAGAAGGTACCAAATTATTATACACAAATCGTTTAAAAAAATGTACGTTTTGTACATATTTCATAGGTCCACCCGCCATTCTGACGTCAGGATGGCGGGTGGACCTAATTTTGAAGATAGCTCGTTTTCAGGAGAGGTACACAGAATTTTACTAAAGGTACACAGAGGTACACAGAAGGTACCAAATATCTGTCAACATTTCATTGAAATTCCCGAGGTCCACCCGCCATCCTGACGCACACTAAAGTTTTCCCGCGTTTTCTGTATGTTTTAAAGTCATAGACAAAACTCTTACTTTTGTAAGTGATCGAAGTAACGTTTTTAAAAATGTCTCAAATAGTTTGAAACGAAGAAATAAAAATATTTATCCATATAAAATTCATAACCAACTTTAAATACGTTTAGATTTCAATCCCGTTTAATCTTTAATAAGTAAACATTTTAAACTGTGATCGATTCTAATGTTTTTAACTGTCTTAAGTATGTAAATTGAAACTGGCACTACGTGTCATGCCGTGTACATACTTTAAAAAAGCGGCCAAGTGCGAGTCGGACTCGCACATGAAGTGTTCCGTTAAATAAATTGCGGTTTACGATTTATGACGTATTAAAAAAAAAACTACTTACTAGATCTCGTTCAAACCAATTTTCGGTGGAAGTTTGCATGGTAATGTACATCATATATTTTTTTTAGTTTTATCATTCTCTTATTTTAGAAGTTACAGGGGGGGGGGACACACATTTTACCACTTTGGAAGTGTCTCTCGCGCAAACTATTCAGTTTAGAAAAAAAAAAATTAGAAACCTCAATATCATTTTTGAAGACCTATCCATAGATACCGCACACATGTATGGGTTTGATGAAAACATTTTTTTTTTGTTTCAGTTCGGAGTATGGGGACCCCTAAAACTTAATGTTTTTTTTCAATGTTTGTGTGAAAATCATAATGCGGTTCACATAATACATCTACTTACCAAGTTTCAATAGTATAGCTCTTATAGTTTCGGAAAAAAGTGGCTGTGACATACGGACGTACAGACAGACAGACGGACATGACGAATCTATAAGGGTTACGTTTTTTGCCATTTGGCTACGGAACCCTAAAAATAAGTTGGGTGGGAACTTGATAGGTTTTTGACATACTCGCTGTTTTAAGATTATTGAAAATATTATTTGATTTTCTCGCATTTTTGGAGAAAAGCACTATATACCTATGCCTCGGCGGGAACGGCAATTCGTGGATTCGTCTCTATTGTCGGATTCAGCTTCGCTTCGCTCGCTTCATCCGACAAGATCAACTTATCCACGAATTGCAATTTCCCGGCCTCTGCAATAATGTACTATTATAATAAAGTAGTTTTTTGCTTGCGTTTTTATGGCACGATTTACTCTAGCTCGATTTAGACGAAGACTATTTACAGCCGCCTAAAAAAGGCACCGTATAATTACTTTCGGCTCCATTTTTTCGCGGCATGCTAGCGCTGACACGGAATATAACACCGAGTCTATTTTTTCGGCGCCAGTGACCTCTGCCCGCGTCTCTCGCTCTTATTTATTGAAAAGGCACCGTGTAAACGACTAGTGTCGGTTTGCTGGTCACTGGCGGCGAGATTTAGGCGGCTGTGGAAATAGTCATAAGTCTAAACGACCTGAAGATGTATTGTACGGTAAACACTGGCGCCGTAATTTAGGCGTCTCAATATATAGTCTCCGTCTAAATCAACCATTACACTTCCGGACGTAAATACTATAACAAAATGGAGGTAACAAAGAATAGGCATGGGTCTCCGGTTGACGTCGCAAAGTTAGATAAAAAAACCGGCCAAGTGCGAGTCGGACTCGCGCACGAAGGGTTCCGTACAATTATCAATAAAAATATTTATTTTATTCTGTTTTTTTAGGGTTCCGTACTCAAAGAGTAAAACGGGACCCTATTACTAAGACTTCGCTGTCCGTCCGTCTGTCTGTCACCAGGCTGTATCTCAAGAACCGTGATGCCTAGAGTTGAAATTTTCACAGATTATGTATTTCTGTTGCCGCTATAACAACAAATACTAAAAACAAAATAAAATATTTTTTTAAAGGGGGCTCCCATACAACAATCGTGATTTTTTTGCCGTTTTTATAGATAATGGTACGGAACCCTTCGTGCGCGAGTCCAACTCGCACTTGGCCGGTTTTTTTTAGTATTTGTTGTTATAGCGGCAACAGAAATACATCATCTGTGAAAATTTTAACTGGAACTATCACGGTATCCGTGAGATACAGCCTGGTGACAGACAGACGGACGGACGGACGGACAGCGAAGTCTTAGTAATAGGGTACCGTTTTACTCTTTGAGTACGGAACCCTAAAATTACATACGAGCGACGTAAGTTTGCGTCTCTGAATTTAGCCTTGCTTGAGTCACCGCACACCCCTCGAACTCCTCTGACACCTCTGCGACGCTACTAGTAGCTAACATCACAAAATCAAACTTGTGCGGCGGTATGCTGTACGCGGCGTGCGGCGACAACCAGAGAATGTCGCATGGCTCTTATGTCGGTGAATTAACATACATATAATCACGCCTCTTTCCCAGAGGGGTAGGCAGAGATCACGGATCTCCATTTGCTACGATCCTGACAAACCACTCACTTTCATAACATTTCTCATACATGCTCGTCGGTTTAGGGTACTTTTGACCTGGCCTTTTTGTAAGATTTCTCCAATTTGATCGGAGAAAGTTCGCCGAGGTCTTCCCCTTCCAGCTTGCCCTTCCACTCTTTTTATATACACTCTTTGTTAATCTTCTTTCATCCATCCTCTCTACATGCCCAAACTATATGATTGAATTAACGTTTCGATACATATTTATGAAAGTATTAATTTGATACATATTTATGCACTTTATTTCGTCCATAGAAAAAGGTGTTGAAAACGACCAATTACTTGTTTCAATTTATAATTAGGCATTAATGCTAATATCACATAGGATGTATCATCATCATTATAGTTTTCTTACAAAATACTTAAATTCTCTAGTATCATTTTGATTTTAGTAAGTAGTTGTTCAATTTAAACAGGCAAATCACCAACAACAGTCTTCTGGAACTGTTCAGTTAGATCTTGAAGTTCTGCAGGGTCTGAACTCTCCATACGGTCTTTGATAGCCTTCTGCACATTCTGTAAAAGGAAAAGGATTAGTTAGTAAATTACAGGTGAAAACTGGGCGATAGCAATAGGCGGGAGTTCTCGCACGCTTTTAATTGACTGATAAAATGTCACTGTTCGTTATCCGCATGCGGCATAAGTATAGACTGACTTAACAACCACTGAAACTGCTACTACAACCAATTTACACACACGTAAACTATACAGTTTTTTTTAATACAAGCGTTTATAGCAGACTAATTTTCTGTATACTGTCATCAACTACTCATTGAGATGATTTTAAATTCTAACGAGCCCAAACTCGACGGGGTTACGTCGGTTAAGTACTGAATTCCCATGCCACCATCAGATCAGCTTGATGGTACTATAATGCCAATTCCAAGTACCGCACGGACGGTTTTCAAGCGATCATACGCAAAAAAATCGTGTTGATGCTGGGCCGACTCAGGAGAAGTACCAACAGCATTCTAAGTGTCATTGCAGACAGATATGACTGCCCAATCTTGTCGCACTGGGTTGGGCAGACTAAGTCCGTTGCACAATTGGTGTGCAAATAGAGTAAATTTAATATTATAAATAATGTGTAACTAGTATATAAGACTAACATACCTAGGTTAAGTAAAATACTAACAATATATGGATGTAATTATTGTCCGAAATAAAGATTTAATAAAAAAAAAAACATTGAATTGTCATACTTATACCCAAAATTTCAGCTTAATCGGTTGAGTTTAACAGGGTAAAAATTCGGTGCGTCCTTCACTACCAAACAGGTCAAGTTAAATAAAAGCTTGTAAAAAAGAGAACATAAGTACCTCAACAGTGGTGTAGAAAGCATAATCCGTAAACTGAATCTCTGCTCCAACCATCCTATAGTCTCCATAGAGTATGTTGGCAAAGAAATTCCTTAGGCTCAAAGCTTTCCTCATATTGTTACTAGAAACTCGAAGCATGGGTGTTTCATCTGATATAATCTCAATGTCCACCTTGTCTCTTCCGATTTCAAATGTTAAGTTACTATTTGACTTCAAAAATTCATTAGAGGACAGTTCTTTTGAGAGATAATCTGCTTTCCTTGAGTTCAGATTGTTAAAGAGGTTTTTGTTTTTAAATATTTCAGTATAGTTAACAGGTAACTTAACATACATGGAAATTGCAGAACCTGTAGTTGTTGTACTAGTGATTTTAAAGAGATTCCCATGCTGATTGCTGGCTGTTTTACCTACCAACTCATCTATTGCCTCTTGAGGTTCTTTCATTGATTTCCCTTTGCTCGTAAACAAATCTGTTTTGATGAAATGCTCCGAATTCAAAATAATTTCTTTCTTATACATTGTTGTCCACATTGGTTCTTTAGAGTCGAAGGCTCCAGGAAGACATGCTACTATTTTGATGCTAGCTTTAATGGCTGATACATTAGACATTAATTTGTTATCAAGAGGTATTAAGACATTAATTTTATTCAATGACTCTGATATATTGAGACTGATTGTCTTTAATAACTTATGTTCTGAGAACAGAGATACATGGATCTTAGAATTGTGGAACAACTGTGCTAATACTTGATTTACTAAATGTTCCATTTGTGTTAATCTTATCTTTATAAGGAAGTAAACAGATTGTGGTTTGAAATACTCTTCCAAGTATTCATTTATTATTAGATCCGGGTTTTCAATTACTGCATCCTGGTAATGTTCATAAACAATTATGTCATTTCTCAAAATGCTGTCCATTAGATCTTGTCTATTAGATAAGGCTAGAGCCGTGATGTAGTTTCCCTCCTTGTTAAGTTTCTCTATCAATTCATTATTTTTATCAACTTCTTCCCACAATTTGTACAGCAGGTATTCCAAATTGTTTAACAGTTTTTCAGATGGGCAGTCAATGTCAGAGTCCAGTTTCAAGTAACTTGAGTCATCATCTGGTATCAAGTATATTAGTTTAGAAAATGTGGTGCTAATCAATTGGTCTCCAACCCTTATGAAGTCCTTTACATCTCTGATGAAGAATTGTTTGAATTGTATCTTTGAAAAAGTATCTTCTGCTTTCCACATAGAGACACCATCTGAGTATATTAGTGAGTCTTTCAGCAACATACATTTGTGCACTGCAGTGTTCAAATGTATTGGAACTGTCTGTGAAGATTTTCTTAGTGGAAGTTTTATTACTGATCCTGACTTGAGAACTATCATTACATTTAGTTCTTCTGATTCTATGACTTGTATGTCACATATTTCTGATGGACATGAGTAAAGCTTGACCAACTGAATGGCATCTTGCTCCATGTTAGGACTGAATAGACAGGCAAACACATTCATTCTATTTAAAGATATTGTCACAATGCTTGTACCTTTCAGAATAATTCCTTTCAGATTAAATAATTTCTTTACATCTTCATCATGGTCTGAAACTTTATAAGCACCTAACAAGCATTTATCTTGTGTAGTATTCGACAGTAGCCATTTATCTTTAAAATCAAGTTGTATTTTTCGTTTTCCTTGAAAATCACTATTGATTTTGTTTAAGCAAAGGAAATAAGTGTCAGATTCTGATTTCAAACTTAACATATACTCGCCAGACTGAACTAAGGCAAGAATGTTCTGCTCTCGTGGCTGGAAGGTCGATTTTAATAGTTTTTGAGTATTTTTGAACTTGAGCGAAGTTACATGGACATTTCCGCTCCGATCAAGGCAAATTAAATAATTACTCGATGTTATAATCTGCTGCACAATAAATTCGGGCGTAAATATTCTTGTACAATCCTCGAGATTTAAATTTTCGTACAGAAACAACTGGTACTTGTTCCAGAGGATTATCATCGAGTTCGACGAACTGTACGTCACGTTTAAATTGTCCAATAATTGGTAACCACATTTAAAGCACCTCTTCGTCTCTAACGGTTCATCACAAATATCCATATCAGCCATATTTCTTTATTATTTAACTTGTTACAAAACTATTTTAAGTATTTTAACTTGTTTCTTGGTTTTACGCGCGGTTGCCCAAGGCTGCTTTTAGTGTAGTGACGTCCGTCAGTGTCAGTGTCAGAGTGTTTTCACTCTGAACAAAATACCGATTGTATGAAGAAAGTAGTACTTATAAGCGCTATCGCTAGATGGCGCTAATTCATTAATTTAAGTGTGTTCCACACCTCCCGATTCTATGGAATGGAAAGTGTGGAGCCCACTTTACTGTGTGGAGCCCACTTTACTGTGTTTTTTTTTTCCCGCTGGTATAATTAATTGAGGCTGCTAGCTGGCATCACTGATATTTCCATTTCATTCTATGCATAAACTTTATTCCCAACATATAACATTTTATGCGCTTATGAAATACAAATAAAATAAAATAACATGAGAATTGGGTTATTCTATGATAATAAATATTACAGGTCTTATCAAAACACTTTTCTCATGCAAATTTTATAAAACGGAACGTAATTCTTGTTTATGTTTTAACTGTCAATTGACCGCACTGTCACTCATTGTGTCATTGTATTCTCTCTCCCGCATGGTTGTTACGGTGCTTTTCTGTGTTTTTATTCATAAAGTATAATATGTTTTGATTATTTGTTACGACTTGGCTACTTTTGGACTCTTATATTCTCACATTTTACATTACGACTGCTATCCTTGGACTCTGGATTGACTGTTGCTATAGCCCACTGGACTTAGTCTTCGTTACTATTTGGATACCGGCGTCAATGGTTAAAAGAAAGTGTTGAATACCAAATTGCCGTAAAACGCGTAAGTACTTATTTATTTTATCATCTGCTTAATGAAAAAGAGTGCTCAGCGCAATAGGGAACATTACTGCAATGTTCTGCCGCCAGAGGCAGCACTAACACTAATAGTAAACCAGTATAGAAATATAGGGATTCACACACACATGCAAAATTGATTGTCAAATGAGTGACAAGGATGCTTGCATAGACAATACCGCAAGTGCGAACGAGATACAATGTCAACGCTGCTAGTGTTGCCACCTACGAAGAGTTTTGCGTAATGTTCCCTATTAGGTCCCAATTTCTCCATAACGTGATCATGGCCGTTCTATCTAAACCCTGATTATTGTTAACAATAACATTATTTTATCAATCTTACTACATCTTATTCTGTCTTTTGTTGCAGATTATATAAATATGTAACCATGTCTTGAGAACAGCAGATACGGGAACTGGAATATGCTAAGAAACTTTCGTACTTACTTACGCAAAATTCTTGTATATTTTGTGTTGTTCTGATTTGTTACTTTAATAAAAGTGTTTCTTTCTTTCTCTGTGTTTCTTTTCATTCAGAATGCAAAAAAATGAAAAATAAATATAAGTGAGAACAGAACCCGTGCGCCTTAAGTACCTACTTACTGTGCTCTACGTATGGTTATGTTACATACATTTTTAGTTACAATCGACGTCGCTAGGCGCGCTGCAGTTGCAATCCTTGACTGACAAGTCTATTACAGGTTATTCAATATAGTCTATGGTCAGTGTAATAGTGTAATTTTGACGTACATTTCCACATATTACTGAAAAAGGCAGATAAGTTGAACGTACTCTATGCATCCGATCTATTCTCACTTGCGTACTCAGCAACGAGTAAGGCCTCTCACAGACTGGCGCGGCCTGGCCGCGGCGGACAATAGAAAACTTGTCATCAGCTGTCAAATTTACTATGGTCCGCCACCGCAGGCCGCGCCAGTGTGATGCAAGCTTAAGGCCTCTCACAGACTGGCGCGGCCTGGCCGCGGCGGACAATAGAAAACTTGTCATTAGCTGTCAAATTTACTATGGTCCGCCACCGCAGGCCGCGCCAGTGTGTGACACGTTTAAAGCCTGCATCACACTGGTGCGGCCTGCGGTGGCGGACCAAATAAATTTGACAGCTACTGACAAGTTTTCAATTGTCCGCCGCAGCCAGGCCGCGCCAGTCTGTGAGAGGCCTAAAGAAGACGCTACACGAGCGAAATTGGCAGGCCTGCATGCAGTACTGCAGCGTGATTTGGCACGTGTAATGTAGATACGATGATTAAATACTGATGATCCACCCATATTACAATCCGGATCACATGCATATTGACGTGTCGTTCGTGTGTCGTGTGTTGTCAATATATTGCAGAATATCATTATATATTCTCTGGCGGCCTGTACACGGTGAATAATTACTGTGATCCTGGTTTGTCAGTATTTGCAGCAATATTCAGTATGGAAGCAGTATTGAATGGCCTTTTAAACGCTAATTATTTATCGCGTCAGTATTAAGGGTGGCCAGACGGTAATTCTGGTTCTTTCATATTCTCATCTCGCTCTATCTTATAGCAACGTACTGCTCATACCATCCACCAAGCGGAACGTGGGGTGAGCCTTTTATTTTAGTCGCTGACAGTGACACTGCCTGTCGCGTCGACATAAATAAAATAAACGTCGAAGGTGCAAATACAAGAATTGACAGACGAAATCATGATATTTATCACGAAGCGTTTGGTTGAACAATATTATTAAGACACGTCTCTTAATTCTTTATTATCTGTAAGTGGATTTCAAAATTTCCGGATAATTCTGCAGTATATTGACAGTCCTGTGATACACGTCATTATGCATGTGATCCATATTGTGATATGGGTGGATTGTCAGTATTCAATCAACGTGTAGAGGCCGCCTTAGATCATGATTTTGAAATCCACCCACAGATAAGAAATAATCTGTGACCGACCCGACCACCACACGATTCTGCTTGGTAGATGGTATGAGCGGTACGCAGCTATAAGATGAAGCAAGATGGGGATATGGAAGAAGCAGAACTACCGTCTGGCCACCCTTTAATACTGACGCGATAAATAATTAGCGTTTAAAGGGCCATTCAATACAACTTCCATACTGAGTATTGCTGCAAATACTGACAAACCAGGATCACAGTATTTAATCACCGTGTATAAATAAATTTTAAGGAGGCCATATTTTTTTTCAATATGGCCGCCTTAAAATTGTTCTCGTACGGAACAGAAAACATATTCAATCGCAGAGCTTTAACCACGAACTTCGAACTTCGTATATCTCCGGCTCTATCGCACTTACGGTTTATGGTACTCGAAGGACAGAGACGGAGATATATTACGAAGTTCGAGATTCGAAGTTCGTGGTAGCGCCGATGTTCGAATGGACAATATATAATTTTAAATTTGTCATATGTACCTAACAAATGCGTGCAAGAAGGACTTTTCTTAAGTTTATTACCTATAGGTACCTCCCTTTTTAACCGACTTTAAAAAATGAGGAGTTCCACTGTATGTTTTTTTTTTTCAGCGACATCGATACGAATACATATATGTACCAGTGTGTAACCGCCATACGATAAATAAATAAATACTAACTTCTGTATTTTCTATAAGGTATAACCTTGGTATAACTCGTGTATTTACCAGCGGAACTCGCAATTTTGGTGAAGTGGAACTGATGATGAAGACTCTAACATGATTCCGTTGAAGTGGCAACTACTGAAGTGTTAATTCTGAGACCCTTGAGGAATCGACGGAACTCCTCAAATATTATCAGCCCACACATAGCGACTCAAATCCTCACAGAATCAGTTTGGATAACACTGGCAAGCTCATATTTATAGGATAAAGGTCACCATAGCAACTTGATAACAACCTTATTATTAATGCTATTATAGTAGTTTATGTGACTGTACATAATGAAGGGCATCAAAAACGAGTGTGGGTTTATGAAACGAGCCGAAGGCGAGTTTCATAATAACATCACACGAGTGTTTTAATGCCGATGTTGTTTTCTGGAAGCTGTCATCGTTTTTAGGGTTCCGTACTCAAAGAGTAAAACGGGACCCTATTACTAAGACTTCGCTGTCCGTCCGTCCGTCCGTCCGTCTGTCTGTCACCAGGCTGTATCTCAAGAACCGTGATAGCTAGAGAGTTGAAATTTTCACAGATTATGTATTTCTGTTGCCGCTATAACAACAAATACTAAAAACAAAAGGGGGGCTCCCATACAATAAACGTGATTTTTTTGCCGTTTTTATAGATAATGGTACGGAACCCTTCGTGCGCGAGTCCAACTCGCACTTGGCCGGTTTTTTTTTTAATTCAGAGACAAACTAGAGTCAGATCCAACCATCATATCGTTCGATATCTTACTTTCGTGCGACTTTTGCCAAATATGTAAGCAAATTGACAATTCATTTCGAACTAAACGTCATCTCGACTGATATTAGAATAGAGGTTACTTAAATCAATTTTTTTTGTTTTTCAGAGACGTTCGAAATTTGAATGAAATAATATTATCGAAATCGATGTTATTATTTAGCAATAATAACATTTTCACAGATAAGAAATTTGTTCTAACAAAACAGTCTATTTTTATGGTTGTCATCATGTGCGGTTCTTGAACGCATCATGGAGGGTTTATTATATTTGGATAGATAAAGTAAATCATAACATTTACGTCGTCAGAGATAGGCACAGATGGGCATACGTGCGTTGTATAATGCCTTTTTAGCGTAGTATTCTTTTTTTTGACGGCGAAAGGCCAAATGCAGGGGATGAGGCTGGACAAAGATTTAACAAGTTTATTTAATGAGTAGGATTGATATCAAAAATTATCTATAGGGACTTGGGTACCGTGTGAAAGCCATGCTTTTAAGGTATATTTGACAAAAACTAAATACTTTAATAAAAAAACACATTCCGTAGCTTTTGCAATCAAAAAATTACCTAAGGGAGCAAATAAATAGATTTTTCCAAAAATGAAAATATTTCGAAAACTAATGTATTTTTATTAAACCTAAAATTAAATATTCTGTGAGGTATTTAGCAGCCCTATCAGCTGCCCACGGATTATCCTCGGTTTACGGGACACCCTGTATAATATCACCGTAGATAGACTACATAATAATAAAAAAATCTATAACCCTCTACAATTGGGAACTTGCATGGAACTTAAATTTCGAATAAATTGTACTCAATCGATGCGGATATACGTAGAGATATCATACAAAACAAAATAAAATAAAACTATTGTATTAGTTTTATCTCACGTTAAAATGACGAAAAAATAATTATAATTTTTTCGAAAAATAACATAACAGTTACACAGAATATTGAATTAGAAATGATATATTGTATGACAAGTATAGACTTAAACGCACATTTTGTGGAGATAATTGCAAATTAATGACTTACTCCATAGTAAACGCGCCGAGAATATATGCAGTGACGTCATAGCATAAGCCCGTTTAGTATAGAGCGTTTTCGGGGGGTGCCCCGGCGCGTGCAGATTTCAAATGCATATAACATCAAAAAAAATAATCATAAGAAAGTTTTAATGCTACAATTGTTTTAATGCTGGATTATACTTTTGATTTTCGTAATAAAATAAAAACATGCAAGTTCCCTTGTTGTATTTTACCTGCGAGTGTGCATTTGAAACTCGAGCTTGATTGACCACGAGCGAAGCGAGTGGTTCAAAAATAGAATCCTGAGCGTAGCGAGTGTTTCAACACACGAGACGTAAAATAAAGTTTAAAAAAAGTTTTAAAAAAAGTTAAAAAAAAAAGTAAAAAAAAAGTTTAAAAAAAGTAAAAAAGTTAAAAATAAAAGTTAAGCAAAAATATGTCATAAATATACTTACAAAAAACAAAAATAAACATTTAACGTTCTACGTCATAGTACTTTTAACGTTCTACGTCTACTTTCTTCACATGTGGATAAAAAGCGATTTTCTCAATAGTTAACAAACATACAAAAAGGCCTTTCCGAGCTAGTGATGTGAAAATTCTATATTATGGCTAATAAAGTAGGTATTACCCGTCGTTAATTATCACCACAAATTAAATTGATGCGGAATGCATGCGGTGCAGTAGGTATATATCTAGGCATCGCAATCTCGATCTCGCGAGATCTTGAATTCACGCGATCTCGAGTGAATTCTCGAGATTCAATCTACTGAGATTCGACTGACGAGATCTCGAAACGTTAATCTCGACCTCAGGATTGTAACGCGAGATCTCGAATTACCAATCTCGGGTCGAGATTGCATTCCCTATAGGTATCTATGCGTCATCCGCGATATGTCCATGGGCATATCCCGTAATAGCTACTTTTTAGCCAAGATGTAGAATTTTTATAAAGGGGCTGGTAGAGTTAAGCCGTGTGGAGTAGGAGCCTTGGCGCTAGGATCTTGCGATCGGATACATTTTGAATGCAGAAAGCTATACGGCGTGTATTTTTAATATTACCTCAAATTGTAACCAGACGTGAACCGATTTTGCAAGAAAATTTTCTTAACCTACCCTTTTTTTTCCGTATAAAATAATTCAGCACGCAATGTATCACTACTTTGTCTTACTGAAGTGACGTCACAACTGTCACAAGAGACCCGCTTCTTCCATGTGTCAAAGGCCATACATTTTCAAAAAATTGTTGTACTTTGTTAGTTAAGACTAACTTGAAATTTTCTTGCAATATCGGTTCATAGCCCTATTATCTATATCTGGTTACAATTGGAGGTAATATTAAAAATACAGGCTGTATAAGCTAGGGAGCCTTGGCAATCATTTCACATGTCATGTCATAATTGTCATGAAATGTTTTTAGTGGGTCACTTATAATTACACATACTACTTGTAGACGAAATAAATTAAACACATTTTGATATAACATCATTCATTTACTCCAGGAAATGAAACAAACACAATCTTATCGATATTTTTTTAAGAAATATCTAGCAATATGACAAATAGTAATTTGTTTACACTTAACCAAATTGTATTGAAAATTCGTGTCAAACGTAGAGTTAGAACATTAACATAGTGCGTTTAATAAAATGTGCGTCACAATTTTACCCTGATTCAAAAAGTTCACAAAGCCTTAAGTGACAATGAGGTAATCGCGAAAAGTAAAGAACATACAGATGATGTCAACTGAGCGTAAAGTTATGTATAAATTAAATTAATATCAGAATTAATCGTATATACAAAACTCATTTATTGAGCGTGTCATGTTTCATTCGATTCTGAAGAGGTACAACGAGGCTATTTGAACCTTTTAACCTAATTGCAAAAAAATACCACTTTTTGTAAGGGTTTCAACAATACTAGTTATAAAATTACTCTGTGATAGTCATAGATCATGGTGACATTTGATGAAGTGTATAAGATAACTTGATTACAATAGGTTAAAAGGTTAAACAGTTTCTTTTATGTATTTTTTTATTAAATATGGCAATCGTCTTAGATAAATATAAAAAAAATTAAAAAGTAGTCTTTGTTGTAGTAAAAAGTAACAAAAAATCACTAATCTATATACTTGAAGTTTTAATTATCATTTGGCACATGATTACAGATCAATTTTCAGTATTAAGTGCAAGACGATATGTTTAAATAAAATCATAATAGTAGTTTATGTGACTGTACATAATGAAGGGCATTAAACACGAGTGTGGGTTTATGAAACGGGCCGAAGGCGAGTTTCATAATAACATCACACAAGTGTTTTAATGCCTAATTATGTACAGTTACATACACTGCTTTATCTATCCACATATCATAAGCCTCCATGATGCATTCAAGAGCCGCATATTAAGACCGGCATCGCGGCGTTGTTTTCTGGCAGCTGTCATAGTTTATTTTTTATTCAGAGACAAACTAGAGTCAGCTTTAACTATCATATCGTTCGATATCTTACTTACGTGCGACATTTGTCAAATTTGTATGCAACTTGACAATTCATTTCGAACTAAACGTCATCTCGACTGATATTAGAATAGAGGTCAAACCAGATTTCTTTGTTTTTCAGAAATGTTCGAAATTTAAATGAAATAATATTATCGAAATCGATGTTATTATTTAGCAATAATAACATTTTCACAGATAAAAAATTTGTTCTAACAAAATAGTCTGTTTTTATGGTGGTCATAATGTGCGGTTCTTGAACGCATCATGGAGGGTTTATGATATTTGGATAGATAAAATAAAGCGCTCGCTTCGATTACCTTCCTTATTCTTCTACTCGTCCTTAAAGTAGCATTTGATATTTGAATTCTAATCAAATTTATTATGATTTCTACAAACGAGAGATAAGTAAATTATTTAGTTATTTCACTGGGAATAAATGCACTTTAGATAGTTGTCATTAAATAACCTTGTCTAATCAATAAAAACCATTGTTTAATAAATAATCAAGAAGTGTTATGTAGGTAGGTACCTACTTATTACTGCTTACGTATTAAGACGAACTGAAATTTTCATACGTATAGTTATAGGTACCTATTTAATGGTTGTATGCTTTTGTTTTGAGGAAAGTAGCAGTTTTGTAGCAGTTTTTAAATTTTTGCCATAATTCACACCAGTTATTTATTTCGGCAAACACATGTCAAAGGACTGAGAGGTTAGCCCAATATCGGCATAACTCATAATTATTATATACATGCGACAATAATAATAAATATTAAATACTTAATCGTCGGAAACCCAAAGGTATCCGTTTTTAAACTAATTGGCACACTTTCACATTGATTCACTAGCAAAATTATACCTAATCTTAACTAAAGAGGTTTTTCTCAAAATTCGAACAATCGGTGAAAATGCTATGTTATCCCTTAGTATGTACGCACATACTGTACAATAAATTATTTACAATTTGATATGTGTTACTTATTGCAGTATTTGTCATTGCATTTATTAATCATAACCTCGTAATAAAAA
Organism: Epinotia brunnichana; assembly: GCA_963854355.1. Taxonomy (NCBI): domain Eukaryota; kingdom Metazoa; phylum Arthropoda; class Insecta; order Lepidoptera; family Tortricidae; genus Epinotia; species Epinotia brunnichana. The sequence goes on from OY977956.1 coordinate 11,746,041, forward strand.
TAGTTCGTCACGAAATCATGGCCTGAGAATTAAGTCTATATTAAATGCTATTTAATACTATGGGTATTTATTACTAACTCTATATTTACAAAATCTCACAATCTTGAGTATTATAATTGCACTTTATTTGTATGCGGGCCACAAACGAGGATCATCATAAAAATAAATGTACGCAATCTCCATTTACATTTTGTATGTTGGCAGTATAACGATTTGAAGACAATAATAATTCTCGTCTGAATGCATTGTTCCTTGGTCACAATTCGTACACTCGCGCACTCGGTGCAGAAGTCGACGTTTCCGTCGTTATGTTGGTGTTACTTCTTGATGTCCGGATCCATCTTCGTTTTGTCCATTGACGACGACACCATACCGCTTTGGGGGTATAATTTGTCTAAATGCTTGAGGGACTCGTTGAGGAAATTCTGAAAAAATAATTAATTTGTATTATTTTCAAAGAAGAGTACACTTGAAAAACAGAAACACGATTTTAACCTTTTGACCATGCGACTATTTAAAATAAACATTACTTTTCAGAACAGATGTTTTTGCACTCTCCAGTAGGCTCCAGTATAAAGTGAAAGAGTAGGCGACTAAAGTTGTTCGTGGCACACAGGACACTAATGACCCCAAGGACGGCGAACCGGGATGAGCTAGAAACGAGGTGCGATGCAAGGAAGAATCCGGTGCGTTCAGTTTGAGCTCCTGGATTCCTCTGCATGCAAGCGCAGATGGTGGGCGCCATGGAGTTTTTACTGGGTGGCCAACTCAACTACAACTGTACTGTGTAGAGTTCAGTGTGTGTGTTAGCATTAGGTTCGGCCTAGCCAGCATATTAGAGCTCACAATAGGGTAAATCCATAATTGCTAGGGTCACATCATCAAAATCGATGATGAGGACTTAGTATACATATATACTGGGTAGAAAATACCATAACCCAGTCAGTTTCCTGACGACTGGGTGCTTGGTTCGCAGGCTACGACGATAGCGAACAGGCATACGGTATTAAGCAGCAGTCTAAAAATAGCAGTTGACTACGCCTACGGCCAATGGACGCTTGGGATTCCAGTAGAATCACAAGCGTGTTGATAGCTATAGAGACAAACTTGAGAAATACCTGTATAGCAGTGAGTGCGGCGACGATGGCCGGTCCGCCGAAGCCGTGCGAGATGAGGGAGAAGTGCGTGAGGTGCCGCTGGATGGCCGGCTCCAGCAGGTGCGGCGGCCGCGTGTTGCACAGCGGGGAGCGGTCCTGGTTCAGGAGGTCCATCAGCTCCTTGGTCACCTGGAGACCATTCATAAATCTTTATTCAACTTTTGGGCGGGGCACATTGCACGTAGAACCAAGCCGTTGGGGTGGAAAGGTTCTCGAGTAGTAACCACGTACCGGAAGGTGCGGCGTGGGTGCGTAAGGTGTGATGACCTGGTAAAGGTCGCGGGAGTCCGCTGGATGCGGGTGGCCGCAGGACCGGTCATTTTGGCACTCTTTCGGGGAGGCCTATGTCCAGCAGTGGACATCTTTCGGCTGATATGATGATGATGAATAAACTTTTAATCGTTGAACGTTACATAATTTAGTCGCAGTTTTCAACTCTATCGTAATAGAGTTAAGAACTTAAGAAGGTAAGTAGGCAGACAACAAGCTGTCGTTTACACTGTGACTTTATCTGATCGGTCGCTCGATGGTCGTATCGGTTTGAACACTAAATACAGCTAACAGCTAAATAGCTACCTACTACCCAGCGCAAGGGTCATTACCGATATACCAATAGTCGCCAATAGAGTGATTTTCTTGTCAAACATTCGGCAGTGAGAAGCATCGCGGTGCGAATCTGTTGAGTCAGATACCTTAACATTTGTGGGTTACATATATGCTAATACATCTACGAGTATCTGTCTCTCTACCCGGTTCTCTGCCGGTTTATTTTATTTTATTTAGCCGGTTGGAAGCCCCGGGAACTTTAGGTTACACGGACTCCATCTTATATTAGTCCATGAACTGGCTGGATTTTGGAGGAATACATACATAGACGTAGTAGACGACATCAGTCCCGGCAGAGCGCATGTATATGCATACAGTCAGCCAAGAAATTGGTTTACCACTTATCGACATACTCATCTGCGTGGGATATTCTAAAATAACTACATAGTCATATATTAAGTACGTTAGAGATGAGTGAGTCAGTGAGTGATTGTTAAGGTTCAAAAGTGGTAGACCAATTTCTTGGCCTACTGGAGTTAATGCGTACAGTTTTATACAGTCTGTTTAGTAAAGTAACTGACCTGCTTGGTGGCCTGCAGCAGGTCGCGGCGGCGGCGCGCGTCGTGCTCGGCGTACTGCCGCGCCAGGTACTCGGCCAGCGCGCGCGCAGGGAACTCCGTCTCGCACACGTAGCCAAAGTCGCGCGCTAGGTGCACTGCCTCCGCTGGAATAGGCATTAATCAGTCAATATTTGGCTTATGGGACGAACTATATTAATATCTGTGATATTAGGAAATTAATTTACATTATTTGTAGAATCATCTCTGTTAAAGTCTAGAATAATTACAACAAACTTGTTAGCAACTCACATATGTGCGTATACAAATCTGCCTTCACCTTTAAAACCTAAAGATTTGATGGGTATAAGAGTAAGTGCAGCATAAAAGCCAAATAGTAGGAGCTGTGGCACAATACAGTTTTATCAAACTGCGGCATTCTGTAAGGTACCTATACCTAACCTACCTACTTCTTTCTTCATTTGAGACATTTAAGACAACACTTCTATGGCACTATACCCTGCCTCCTATAAAGTAGATCTTATCATAAACCATATTTTAAAATTCTATAGATTAAAGTTTATATCACAACGTACCTTCGACTAGGCTGGTGAGGAGAGTGACGTTGGCCGCTTTCCGCCGCCCCGCCGGCAGGTTCAATCCAATCTTTTCCAATTTTTCTCTGAGAAGGCGACCGCCATTTTTGCTTTTCGCTCTGCAACAAATAAGTTTTTGTCAAAAATACTTTCTTTGTTTCGGTTACTTTTTTTATGAAAAGTATTCAAATGCCTTGAATAATCTCAAATTCATCTGGAAAGGTGTAGGACCGCCTAAAATTATAATTCATCTAAAATCATGCAAACTTACAATACTTACCTCGATATCACTATAATAAATAGCAGTTAAATCTCAATCAAATATTTTTGTTCAGATATCATCAGAAGGTTAAAAGGTTAAAGGTTGATTGTAAAATCATCGTGAATATAAAACGGTTTTTCAGTCATACATAAGTGAGCGTACCTATAACATAATCGTTTTTTTACAAAGAAAAGCCAACATGGCGCGAAATTATTTCAATACAAAATATTTTGACGTGACCGTTAACGAACTACACTCGCGAGCAAAAAAACCGACTCAACATTTTTTTGGATTTCAATGTGCAATATCTCTAAAACTAATATAGGTATTCGTAGCATAGTAGCATTTTCTGAAAGCTGGAAATGTAAGCTTTCAGAAAATATCAAATTAAAGTCATATTTTTTTCAGTTTCTGAAAAAAAACGTGATTTTTCACAAAGTGGGGGAAAACTGGTTAATTTCATAACCACAACATTGAAAGAAAACAAATTTTATGGAGGAAAAACCGTTTATTTCTCATTTTAATACCGCGTATGCCACCATAGGCGTTTCTTACACACTCGATACGGTTCCTCATGGACCTTATCAGCTTTCTGATGGTGTCCTGCGGGCAAACGTCCCATTCCTCGACCAAAGCAGCTTGAAGGGCCAAAATCGTCTCCGGGGCTGGATCCCGCGCTCGAACCTTCCTCTTCAGGTAATCCCACATGTGCTCGATGGGATTCAAGTCCGGACTCAGCGGTGGCCAGGTAAGGGTGGGGATGCCGACCGCCGCCAGGTACGCTTTGGTCACTCCAACGGTGTGACAAGGGGCGTTATCTTGCATCAAATGAAACCCCTCGTCAAAAAAACCTGCGTATGGGACAACATGGTCCTGCAGGATGTCAGTGATGTACCTATCCGCGGTCAATCCACCTCCTCGGCCGCCACCAGGGATGAAAACCAGCTCAGTCCTCGCCTCCATTGAAATGCCCGCCCACATCATGACGGAGCCGCCGCCGTAGGCGACTGTTTCTGAGAAGCATCATTGTGCAAACCGCTCTTCAGGTCTTCGGTACATCCGTCCTCTTCTGTCGCTGCCATGGAGACAAACTCTGCACTCATCAGTGAAGAGTACCCGGCTCCATTGCTCGTAGCTCCAATTTTCGTAGCGTGCTACGAAATCCTTGCGTAGGTCCCGATGTCTCTGCGTCAATTTGGGCCCCGTAGCTGGCCTTTTTGGGGTGAGGTTTGCTTGTTTAAGTCTTCGGCGAACTGTCCAAGAGCTCACGGGCTCCTCACGGGTCCGCATCAGCTGCTGCTGGACGTCAACGCCGGTCAGGTGGCGATTCCGAAGACTGGTCGTCACGATGAAATGGTCCTCTCTCTCGGATGTGCATCTTCGACGGCCGGATCGCGGTCTCCGAGTAAGGGTTCCAGTCTCAGCAAATCGACGATAAACCCTGGAGACAGCAGACTGACTTAAATTCAGCTGTTCGGCAACTGAACGCTGAGAAAGTCCTTGATTCAGCAAGGCGACGACTTGGGCGGCTTCATTTTCAGTGGTGTCCATTTTTTCCAGGTGGTTTCAGTTGTCCAATTGCGAGAGATGTACACAGGTCAACTTGTGATACGCGACTGATAAGAAAAACAGGTTTACACCTGTTTTTATGCATCCTGAAGGCGCTCAACTCGTGGGTAGTTCAAGGCGGTTAAATTTCAATTCCCGTTCAAACGAGCATATCCTGAAAGTTATGCGTCTGATTTTCATGATTGTTGCGTTTTTTAAAGCTGAATAAATTTATAACAACGTGGTATACTCATTTTTCCTGTAACATTTCCCAGTTGCGAAAAATTTGCCCTAAACCAAAAAATGTGGCGTGAGTCGATTTTTTTGCTCGCGAGTGTATTCAAAGTGTAGATAAATCAATGAGTAAATAGTTACCTAATACAAATACTTATATATTGATGTCATGATGTGTCTTGACAGAACTGTTAATCTCGTTTGCGAATTTAAATTAATTTGTGCAAATATGTACCTACCTAGGTCTCAAGTAGGTAGGTAATCGTTGGTTTTTTTTTGACACATTGTGATGAATCGTTACATACGGCATGGGATTAATAATAAGTAGGTACCTATACTTAAAATCATGCGCTTACTAAATCAATTCATGTACGCGTATGATTTATAACTTATTTTTAAAACAAAATGTCATATTAGTCGGGCACTTACTCAACCCATTCAGAAGCCGTTGACCCCACACGCGGCAAAAACAAAAAAAGTAAATAATGACGTTTGTCAAACTTTTGACAGGTCGCGTGTAGTATCGCTACCGGCCGCTAGATGGAGCTACCGATAACCTATCGATTACCGCCAAATGTACTTACTTGATTGACGCATAGAAAGTTATTCGAAGCCGTTCTAATTTACATAGTTGTAATAAGGTTACATGTCGCTTATGTCAAGGGGATGAGGTTTAAAGTTGATTGCGTTATAGTTTTACATACGCAAAGTTAAATTTGTCGGTATGTATGTCGGATGTAGTTACTCCAAAACTGGCTACCAGTATTAACCGCCGGAATATAAAGGCTCGTTAACAAAATTGTTTTCGATAAATTTCTTTGATGAAGTTTCCGAATAAGCGAGTGAGGAATGCGTCTCGTAGATTATGATTGATTGAAATTAAAGTGTATTTCGAACGTTTTTAGGTTATCATGTAATAAAAACAATTTAATAGAATTTATAGACGAGTTTTGCCGGCGGTGATGATATGCATTGCCGTCCATTATTAATGCTATTGCTAAACGGTACACCGTAATATTAAATGACGTACCTACATATATTGTATGCTATAATGTGACCGCAAAAAATAGGGAATATCCTACTTCAACCTAGAACCTTCCCATTCGCCGCCACAGAAATAAAATCGGCCAAGTGCGAGTCGGACCTGCGCACGAAGGGTTCCGTACCATTATAGTGTCGTGTAGTCTTAGTAATAGGGTCCCGTTTTACCCTTTGGGTACGGAACCCTAAAAAGCGAGGTGGCACCCTACGACACGTAGGTATTTGGACTTCGTATGAATTCGGTGGCGGGTGGATGGCAACGGTGATAAACTGTTCAAGTCTGTGGCGTGGCGACAAATGCGTTAAAGTGTGGTGAGGACTTGAGTCGATTTACATGTTCATGATCTCGACCCTGAACCAAACGGCTTAAGGGCCTACCCGAGGTTTTCATCGATTTTTGACTAGTTTTGAATCGATACAAATACTTTTGCACTACAGATAGAATTATAAGGCAAACGGCTATCGATTCTTCAATCTTTAATCCCAATTTTGGTGTACCATATTTTGAAAGAAATGAACAGTTATTTTTAATGATTTTTTTAAACATTGCCAAAAAGAACACCTTTTTTTAATAAAATTGCTGTGAAAGATCTAACATACACGAAATCTACATATTTGGGTTCGTCTCTGATGTCTCTATAAACGTGTGTAGAGTTTTGATTTTAAACTAATTAACACAAAAGTTATGGCCTAAAAACCTGTTTTTTGGTCTAAAATTGTTCAACTTTGATGCCAAATATCTCGAAAACAGTGATGTTTGACGTAAATATGGGACACTATATTGCTTAAAGCTGTTGTTGTTTATATGATAAGCTACAAAAAACATTAGAAAACTAAGGAATTCAGATCGAAGGTCATTGGCGCATGGGATCCCCTTAGTCGTTAATCTTGAGGTTGTCTGATATATACTGATTCAATGTCATAAATCCGTTATTTGCACTTTATTAAACTATACATTAAGTTCATCGAAAAACTCATATTTATTCACCTCGAGACTTATCTTTATCTCATATATGAAGTACCACCTTATCCATGTTCGCGAGAGTACCATGTGTTTTTAATTAAAATATTGTTTGAAAATTGTTAAAGTTTATATAAATAAATAAAACACGGTAATCAAGTGGTTACATCTCTAGAACTAACAGTGTCTAGGTTTATGGGTATCACTGAACTTAAAAATCAATATTTATTTTTATTAACAATTTAATGCTATTATTGGATAGACAAATTGACTATTATATTGTGGTCTTAAAACTGTTAATGATTGTAAATGTTGACATAAATTACTATTGATGACTTCCGCCAATAACTATCCGCTTCATTTTATTGTTGTTTGGGATAATGATTTACCAATTTTATGGTTTATTCTAAGTACCTATAGGTAATCATGGCATTATTAGAAATGATTTAAGTATAATGATGGAGAATTTTCAATAAAACGTAGGTCCATAACTTTTCTTAAAAATATGTAACTGTACGCATTAATGGCGATTTAAGTTAACCCTTCCACAGGAATTATTTGTAGTCTAAGCATTTTACGGTCCGGTTGTATGGCGAAATGGAAATAATTTATAATAGCAGTTTTTTTTTGCGTAACAGATAAATCATAATTATAGTAATAACTTCGAGACTAAATCCAACAAAAAATTTGTGATTTAGATATTTTAATAATTATTTAAAAAATAATAAATTCCTGAAAAATTGGTAAAAAATGTTAATAACCTTTTTTTCTATATTATGATAAATTAATATTTGCGGCGTAATATTGATGATAAATCGCGCATAAAATGTTCCCGATTATTACCTTTATATTCAGTTAGACACCAATTTTTTTTTCTATTACCATATCTTCGTGTCAAAAAATAATAATAGACAGTAGGTTTCTTCATTCCTTGTTGAATGTAGTGGACCGAAACATTACAAACCAATCGCACACTAAACAACAACGGAAGGTGGATTTTAGGGGGTTAATAATATTTAACAATTTCAAAAAATGCAAATTGATCAGTAAGTTTTGGGATTTTCATCATCGGCACTCTTTCGTTGAATGATGTACGAATCGCCTGATAAAATACTTTGCAACTAATGTTTTTACAAACACCTGTTAAAGTAGGTTTAAAAGTGCCGCGCGCGAGCCGCAGAGCAAACGTGATTAGCCGGTTGCATGCAGCGGGGCACCGCGCCGTCCGCCCGCTCGCCGCGTAGGTATAGGTATAAGTATAAATATGTCTAAGTAGGCACTGCACGAACCGGCGCGCCGCGATTTCAGTGTTTTGCGAATTGCGACACGATCTAACGCGTACGATCAATTATCAGTTGTTTAAAATAGTAAAAATTCAATTAAGTTGATTAAAAAAACAGTCATATATTGAAATTATAATTCTATGTTTTTAAAATACCTACCGTAGACCGTACAAAAGTAGGTACTTAGGTAGGTTCTGAGACAGATTTTTTTTAGGGTCACTTAACAAAATATGTACCTACTTAGTTATAGCCTCAGATCATAGAAAGAAGATCTGAGATCATCTGAGGTTAAAGATGAATCTTGTTGTTTCATTGTAGTTTTATCAATGAAATAGTGTAGTAGCGCCGGTTAGTGACCAGCTAGTTTAGTGTGCCGGTTTGCGATCTCCTTTTTGGGCAAATATACTTTCGTATGTCCGGCTGTTCAGCTGTTCCCTCTATAGGTCGTATCTCTCAACCGATTCTCGTGAAATCCTGTGAGTGAGTTCGAAATTTATGGGCAAAAATTTCCCCAGGCTTCCAAACTTTCACTTTAGTCGTATTAGTAAGAAAATAAATTCAAAATTTAAAAAAGCAAAAATAATTACTTCCTTAAAAATGCTAATTTGTAATTGAATTGTTTTTTTTCTTAATAATCACTCCAAGTAAGTTTGTTCCTTTTTAGTTAACTAAAAAAAGTTTACATAACGAAGGGTAGACCAGGGGCAATTGAAACCATTTGCCTTTACAGCATATAACCGTTATATTTTTATGAGTAGAAAGATGAACGCCTAAAATTTTTCAAGGTTAGTTATCTGCAGGGCCCGTAATTTTCATGCCGATGACATCAATATGACGTCACTCTGCATATAGGATGATCCCAAATAGTTTTATTTTAATTATTCATCATTAGTCGTCAATCATTTTTAATCATGTACACATTACTTCAAAAGTAATCTATTCACACGTGGAATAATTCATAGGTACCTACTTGATACGTGAAACGTAAATTAAACTATTTGTTTTGTTTTTATACATATAAAATGTAAATTTAATAAATTAAATGGTATTGTTACCACATTTCAGTAATTACGTAGAATTCCTCTTTAACTTGTAGCACGCCATCCTTCTTGCATTTATTCCCACGCAGATAAAATTACTTTAATTACTTTTGAAGTAATTTGTACATGATTAAAATGATTGACGACTAATGATTAATAATTAAAATGAAAATATTTGGGATCATCCTATATGCAGCGTGGCGTCAAACTGTTGTCATCGGCATGAAAATTACGGGCCCTGGTTATCTGGTTCCTAAATAAAATGTATTTTGTTAGTCTATAATCCATAGTTTTTTGTCAATAATACGAGTATAATACAAGTATGGAGCGGTATGGTTCAATTGACCTCACATGACTGTCGAACTGACTGACAAATGACTGTGTCTGTGTGTTTGTTTTTACCATTGTCTTGTGTAAAATATTAAAGTACAGTATTTACATACATACATACATACTGTGAATACTGTCAATTGAAACACTATGTGAGGTCAATTGAAACACTCTAATATCTTCGGCACAATGAAAGTAGGGTAAACTGGGTACGGTTGCAACAACGCAAATATCTCGCAAACCGTTGGTGGGACGGCGAGGGGTCCAAGATGGGAAAGAAGTGGACAATCGGTTTGTACACGAAAAACATCGTGACGTTGCTTCCCGCGCGCTTAATTTGTTTGTAGAAAACCCTATTGTGTTTTGATCCCCAAAAGTAAGTGTTTTCACTCGTAGAGTTTTTCAATTATTCTGGTTTCTATTTAAGTGAGAGTATTGAGTGTGTGTTTATGTGAAGCTTGTGGAACATCTCAGCGTATCTAGTTTTACTGTATCATTATTCTCATTATTACTACAACGGCTTTTTCCGAAAGTAGGAGGTGGGGACGGTTGAAACAGAGTGATTTTCTTGTATTTTTGACATTGACTAATGAAAGTCAAAGTAAGTTTTCTTTTAGTTTATTTACATATTCTTTTCAGGGTGTTCTCTTCTATACAGGGTGGGCCATACATTTTTGCAAATTGCAACACTGAATATCTTCTATAATTTTTTGAGTGGAGGGAAATTATAGAAGAAATTACTTTATGCAGTGTTATTTGCAGTAAAGCGTTTTACTGATCAACAACGAGCTTTTTGTGTAAAACAGTTTTATAAAAACAACAAATTGTATGTAACTGTTCGCCGCCTATTTAAAGCCCGGATTTACTTGTGAATCACATAACTTTACTTCATTTACTAATTTTTGCATAGGAACCTAAAACGTATGTAAGTGTGATTCCAAGTCACAAAATTTTATTAAGCAAGCAAATAAAGATTAATAAGAATGCCTGACTTGGCTCTATGAAATATCTCACCACTTTTTACTGTGAAAGAGTTTCGAGACTTGGCCTATTTTTTACATGGAATATTTTTTATGGGATCTCATTTCTTTTTGTAGACTTTGTATGGGAATGTTATTTTACCAACCGCAAATAACGTTTGTATAGTTTTGCAGGAAGGAACTGCAAAAGTAACTTTGTAATCGTATGTATTTGTACAGGATTACAAACTTACTTATGCAGCTTGTATATATCTGAAACGTGACTGAAATTTCAAATATTTTTAGGTTTTTTATGAGTTATTAGGCTAAAAACTAATTACTTTGAAATTTGGAGCTTGTGGGTCTGCTAGAAGTACCTTAGAATTAGCGTGATCATTATCAGTGAGTAATTGAGTATGTCAGTGACAAAACTAACGAACTTTGACGGACAATAGTTCTTAAACTAAAAGTTCCAATTGAATGTGATTGATATTATATGTTAGCCATATTATGCCCTACATGTTCCTGAAAATTCAGGGTTCTAGCTTTAGCCAGCACAAAATTACAGGATGTTGAAAAAATGGCCTGAATGGCTTCGACAAAAGGATGGTACGGCCGTGCCTCTTTGTTTTGCTCGACTTGGCGAGGGAACTGCCGTGCCCCCTGATTTTTAGTTACATGCCATGCCATGCAATAGGGCCGAGTGGAGAAAAATGCGGGATGCCTTTGCCCAGCAGTGGAACACCCAAACAGGCAAAGAAAAAAAAAGATTTCTACGGAACCCTCGGTGCGCGAGTCCAACTCGCACTTGGCTGGTTTTTAATTTGTTTAATGACTACCATGGCATACAATGAGCTCATCAAACACTCGCAGGCATATCATAAACATTTCTCAATTTATGAGCATCTGAACATCTCGATAAAAACACGGGTGTAAAAAAAGTATACGATTTTAGTTTCCTTTGTTGCTGCTACCTTATACATTTAGTTTAACCAAAGTAGTTTTAATGCAATTATAACATAATAACGATATAGATTTGCACAAAACAAGCATAATCATGTTTTATAAAAAGTGCTTGTTTCTACTATAACAATGTTTCAATCATAACCATTCCGTGTACCTATCCCGTGACAAAAAGTGTTGTAAACGTCGGGACTAACCATTTGTTTTATTGTATACAAGAACCTTCTCCAGAGTGTATTAAATACTTTTCTGAAAACCGCATCAAAATTGGTTCAACCTAACGCGAGATAATCTCGGACAACGTACATACATACATACGGGTCAAACTGAGAACCTCCTTTTTTTACAATGACACGCAGCGTGTAGATTTCTAAAAAACCTTCATATTTCCATAATTTATAAACTAGGTCAAAAACTACACAAACAATAGTGAACATTAATATGACAAACATGTGCATCGAATGCAGAACTTCCTTCTATTTTGTAGTCGGTTACTTTTGGGGACGATTAAAACGCGAGGACGATTGAAACGTTTCAATCGTCCCCACACCACGTTTTTAACTTCAAGGTCAAATATTACATATAAAAATAGACTCGAACGCTGATCAACGGCCATTATAAACATTCGTTTATTCCCAGCTATAGCACCAAATTAATTTGATCAGTCAAAATACAAGAGTAAACAAACTTTTTACCGTGAAAAACTGGTTTGGCTCGTGTACACTCCGGTATCGCACCATCACTCGAGCGCTACTGGCCAAGAATTCATACATGGCCAAAACCGCGTGTTCCGAGTGTTGCGTCAGTCGCGTAGGTATTATAGTTTTCGAGAAATTTTCCTTGTTTCAATCATGACGTGTTTCAATTGTCCGTGGTCTACCCTAAGTTATTGAATAATTTCAATTACGAAATAATGTAATTCAGATTACAAATTACGAAGTAGTCATGTATGCAATCACACGTGTAATTCATTACCTACTCGTAATTGAATTAAATATAATACAATTTGTATTTTAATTTCAAACGTAAATTAGTTACGCCCAACACTGCGTTTACTGACGCCATTTTACGCCGTGAATCGTCGCATTCATACTAGCGCATCGTAGAAATCGATACAAATTATCTGTGTAGGTAGGTTTTGTGTCTTGGGGCCCGGGAAGTGCGACCTTGAATGTCAAGACACTCGTTGCGTGCCGACGCTACGAGCGAATGTGATCCTTAACACAGGCGGCAAGAGTTCAAGTTCAGTTGTAGAATCAAACAGGACTATTGAAATGTGTTTTATGCTTTACATAAAGCTTTTTTTTGTTGGATTTATGTACTAGTTTAATAATCTATATTATTAAGTTAAATTTAGACACAATTCGTCTCTATAAATATATTTGCCGATAGTTTATTGGAGTAAATGTATTTATATGCAATTCTTAACAAAAATTAAAACGATTTTTAGAAAAATAGGTTCATACATTCTTTTTATGAGAATCAAATCAAAGTACTAATTATTACTATTTTTTTCTACGAACTTATGGCACCTGTCACCCAAGCCATGAAATTTGTTAATTTAATGGCTTTACGTGTAAAATAATAGTCGGATTTCACTTTTTACAGGTTAAAGACAATAATACTGTCGTGTTGACGATTAAAAACAGCTATTACTATTTTTAGTAAAAAAAATCGGCGTTTTTTTGACACTATTTTTTTTTACCTACTTCCGGGTCGAAAGTTTGTTGGATTCGTTAATATAGTATCTTAGAATATGTATTTATGACGGAGAAAAAAAAAACCTGGCTATTATAAATTAATGTTTTGCTAAACCGTAAAATGCTTAGACTATTGCGCAACTTGATTTCGCCGCAAGCATATAGGTAGATCTACTTGCATACTTTTCTCGAATAGACACAGACCGTGCAGAGCTTTTTGTTTATATTGCAATGTGTGCAATTATATCCGCAGTGTCCATGGAAGTATGATTAGGCCAATTATATAATGCCCAATACAAACATTAAATGCGAAATAAATGCCGTCATCTCACTTGCTTAGTCAGCGGCTGTGCGTGGCCGTGGTAAGATATTCCGATCAAAAGATACCAAATACAGTAATTAGAGAAAATACCGTTGCATCCAATCGTTAATATTTTCACACGTCCGCTTAACCAACGACAAAAGAGCGAACCGTCCGCGACTAACGAGCCAAACAATGAATTTGAATTTAGAATCAATGGAAAACTAAATCGGATGAATCGACAGATCACAAACTAATGGCCAGTTCGTGTATCGATTCGAACGGCTGATTTAAGAGATTATTGACCACTCGGCAAATGCGATTATTAAAAAGTAAGATTCGAGTTACGTTCCATTTTTGAAATGCTTTCAAAGTTTACAAACCTCGGATTACGAGGAACTTCTTATTCAACTTTAAGACACATTTCGTATCCGATATCTCTTCAGTAGCTCTAGTATAAGTTTTATCGATACATATACGTTTTCGAACGCGTTTGCGTTTTGTTTCAATTTGTATGGCAACGCGTAGTTCCTTATAGTTACCACCAGAGGCGCTGTTCGCGTTGCCATACAAATTGAAACTAAACGCAAACGCGTTCGAAAACGTATTGTATCGATAAAACTTATACTAGAGCCTCAGGTTCAATTAATTTGAAAACGTATTTCGATAAGTAACTTATATTGTGTAGCATAGAATCCATTAATAATCCACGTTTGATTAAATCGAAATGGCGTGCCTACTTACGAGACATTGTGTTGGGTTTCGAAATAATGGCGTCGGTGCTGTACTGTTTTGACGGTGGTTTTACGGATCATTTCGAATGGGTTCTTTATAACTGTCTTGGTAGACAATAATGTTAATTAGGTGTCAGTATATGTGAGATACATTCTTCAATGCCTCCTCCTTCTTTAGAGCTAATTAAACGTGGGTAAGTATCTCATCAGGGAGAATATTAGACATCCGGCTATTTGCTTGTTATGTATAACATACACACTCACATACGTATCTACAATATCTTATTTAATTTCTTGATTTCGCTATTAGGTAAAAATCACGTACTCATTACTATTGACTAGAATTTGTTGCAGTGTGTAATTTCAAAAACAATGTCATAAGCTCGATTTTTAAAACAGGCCTTAAAAAGCGGCCAAGTGCGAGTCGGACTCGCACATGAAGGGTTCCGTAAAATAAATTGCGGTTTACGATTTATGACGTATTAAAAAAAAACTACTGACTAGATCTCGTTCAAACCAATTTTTGGTGTAAGTTTGCATGGCAGTGTACATGATATATTGTTTTTAGTTTTATTATTCACTTATTTTAGAAGTTACAGGGGGGGGGGCACACATTTTACCACTTTGGAAGTGTCTCTCGCGCAAACTATTCAGTTTAGAAAAAAATGATAATAGAAACCTCAATATCATTTTTGAAGACCTATCTATAGATACCCCACACATGGGTTTGATGAAAAATTTTTTTTTGAGTTTCAGTTCTGAGTATGGGGACCACCAAAACGTACTGTTTTTTTTCGATTTTTGTGTGAAAATCTTAATGCGGTTCACATAATACATCTACTTACCAAGTTTCAACAGTATAGCTCTTATAGTTTCGGAAAAAAGTGGCTGTGACATACGGACGGACAGACAGACAGACATGACGAATCTGTAAGGGTTCCGTTTTTTGCCATTTGGCTACGGAACCCTAAAAACAAAAATATTGACAAAAGATTTATGTGCGTCAAAAGCCGAGGAACTTGCCCGAGCCTCAATGAAAAAAGGCAAATTACGTTGAATGACATTATCTATCCGGTCGAGTTAATAATTCATGCAATATCCTTATAATAGCCGCAATTACAAATTAAAAACCGTTTCACACAATAAATAACTGTAGCCGGTCGATTTTTAAAATTGAATTTAGAACGCACTCCTAATTGCCCTCATTACGCGGCGATTGTCATAACGCAGATATTCTTAACGTTATTAATCTATGCCTGGCAACACCGCGGTAATGGCGACATTGCCAGCTGCCGTTTGTCCTGACATTGTTTAGAATATTCCACATTCCCTGCCATCGTCTAACCACGTCTTAACGTAATTATTCCTGGGTATATTTAATAAATTTAGCCAGCGATACATGTAAAGTGGGATATTGTCACACGGTTACCTAATTTACGTGTTGAGATGGTAATTTTCAAGTTAATCTTGACTTTATATAGAACTTTTTAAAGTATAATTGTAAATACATTCGTGCAGTGACAGTAATGGTATAAATAGTTGTACGAGCAGTTACTATTTAATAGTTATTTGCCAATTTAAGTAACCATGCTTATAAACTTGAATTATATTTCTTACACGCAATTAAGCCATTTTGAGAAGTCTACATACTATACCAAGTCTATAATTATACCAAGGGTTTATTTATGTTCATTTATACTTTACGAATACAAAACAACGTTTTTTTTGAAGTAAAATGTTGTTAATGATGTGTTGCCTGAATAAATATGTTATATTCCAAGTATTTAAGAATGTTGAAGGGCCAGTTATGTTATGAGATACCTACATATTAATAAGACTTAGTGTAAAATCCGCAATGCAATACAATTTCAAGAATGCGCTGTGTTGAGAGTGATCCGCATTTGTCTCGAATTGATCGTCAAAATTGGTAACACTGAGGTGCTTGACTAATAATGTCTTTGGCTTTATTTGTATCCAGGCCATAAAAATAAAAATAAAAAAAACTAATAATGTCTGCACTGTGATCAATCTGTGCCAGCAGGGCCATTTGACTAGCGGCGGAGTGTTGTACCTAGGTTTAGACTCGTATCATTGTAACTTGTTGCTTCGTGAAACGGGCCACTGTAGTCGCAAGCGTCCACAGGCTACGATGTCTGCTCACCATCAGACATGCCTAAGCATACTTATTGGCCACAGTCATGATATTAAAAAAAGAAAAAACTTAATTATAATGTTTATGGCACACCTATTAATAGGTGTCAATGCGTGCATGATAAGATGGTAATAGCATAAAATGATATATATGGCATTGTCAAAATTATCGCATCAGTGTTGCCAGTTGCCCCACAAACGAGGTCGATTCGTGAGTTTCGTGACCGAACTTCGGGAGTCGGACTGAAGTTTTTAATTTAGATAAGTCGGGGAGTTATTGATTATGCTACGAGTTGTCATTGCTTGCCAGGCTTTTTGATAAAACAGTTGCCATGCTGTTTGATAAGACCATTCTGTTGTATTAGATAATAAAATAACAAAATAAATAATTGCGGACGATCTTACACAAATTGGTCTAGTTCCAAACTAAGCAAAGCTTGTACTATGGGATCTAAACGACGATAAACATACTTAAACAGATAAATAAATATACGTAAATTCATAGAACACATCCATGACTCAGGAACAAATGTTCGTGCTCATCACACAAATATATGCACTTACCGGGATTCGAACCCAGGACCTCTAGTTTCGTAGGCATGGACTAATTTGAAAATTGGCTTTTCACCTTACTACTTTTTGGTTGACAAATATCTACTGTTGCTGTGATGTCAGATATAATAGCTACCCCTTTGTTAATTAGTATTGAAAAGTTTTTAATCGATACCTAGTTTATTAATTAGATAAAAAAAAAACCGGCCAAGTGCGAGTCGGACTCACGCACGAAGGGTTCCGTACCATTATATATAAAAATATTTTTTTCATTTTGTTTTTAGTATTTGTTGTTATAGCGGCAACAGAAATACATCATCTGTGAAAATTTCAACTGTAACTATCACGGTATCAGTGAGATACAGCCTGGTGACAGACAGACATACAGACAGACAGACAGACGGACAGCGGAGTCTTAGTATTAGTAGGTCACGTTTTACTCTTGAGTACGGAACCCTAAAAATCGTTTCGAGGAATTAATCCCCATAAAGCTGGAAATCGTGTAATACCTTCATTTGGTCCTAAATGCATGTAATCCGAGTTTGCACCATCCCAGGAGGTGTGCTAAACTTTTGGGAGCCTTGAGGGAGAAAAAATTTTGCTCTTTTTTCAGTTCTTTGCATGTAGCACAAACACGGTATTACGTCCGACGGAATATGTATTCCATTCAATATTAAAGAGGGTCAAATTCTGCGTCGAATGAATATCTAAAACTTCAAATTTAGTTCAGTGGTATAGTCAAAATCAAAGGTCTAATAAGGTAAGGAACTGGGAAAAGGGGTCTAGCAGGCTAAGCTAGTGAGAGTGCCCCCCTCGCTTTCCAGCAGTGGACATCTTTCGGCTGATATTCTGATATGATGAATGATGATGAAACGGAGAACTTCGTTCGCTTCGGAGAATTTTATTTTAATCCAGAACATCCGGCTATCAACATGGAAGTGACGTTCAAAGGGTTACGGGCTATTTCACTATTGGCTACAATTATTTCGCCGACTCAATCATCGTGTCACGTCGTGCGGACATTTATTAATTATTTATTTATTTTATTGCACAATAAAATAATGTACCTACAAATGGCGGAAACCTTTGAAATGGCGGCTTCTTTCAATTAATGCTCGGTTTGACGTAAATGAGTTGTTGCGTGTCAAGCGCGAATTGTTTTTTCTCCTTTTAATATCACGACGGCGGCATACAAACACACAACCTGGCAGAGGGTAGGTAAGCAGAGACCGTAGCCTTATGTGCCGTGGAGTCACTCGATGGTTCTATAGGAAGATCAGCGCTGGTAGTAATGCCAGCATTATGCTGAGATAGAACCCTCGTGACAACTGCTTTGTCTCGTATAAATGTTTCTTTCTTTCTTTCCTATGAGCGCATGCGACTGCAGAGGAGTCACAGGAGTGTTGCTGACCCTTTATTGATACGATGATTCGTTTTGTTGACAGCTAGACACAAGTGCAGGTTTCTCACACTCAACACAGCGCACCCTCGGGACGCTTTAACTGACGCTCCCATATCTGGGGGTACGGCAGTGCCGTCGCCAAGTCGAGCAAAACAAAGAGGCACGGCCGTACCATCCTTTTCTCGAAGCCATTCAGGCCATTTTCAACATTGCGTTTACGAGTTTTAATGGAGGTAAGTGCCGTATCACTAAACACTTAAGGCAGGTTCGCATGACATGTCAAGGATCCGACGTGTTTCCGTCGAATGTCAGGTTCCTTCTGCCAGATCCTGCAGAAACTCTTGTGTGTACGCTCGTCGGACGTACCGCCTCCGGCATAATCATATACAATCTATACACTTAATTCATTAATTTCTTCAATTTATCAGACGAGGGATGTCGGACTTGCATTCGACTCATAGACGCTTGACATTTCTGTACAAGCCTAATGATGCTCATCAACCTCATAAATACAGTGTCATTGTTACTATTTCAATTTGACCATGTACCGTAAATTGCGTGCTATTGGGAATAATTATTGCACAGGCGCTCAATTTACGTGTCACGCCGGCGCGACAGTCCCGACAGCTACTTTCAATTAATGTGCCCCATTAAGAAAATAAGTTCTTTTATTTTCTTTTTGACTCATTATTTTTTCCTATGAAATTGGCTTAATTACCCTTCTGGATTAATACCTATAAAATTTGGTTTTCTTCTGACCTCTACGAAAATAACTAAAAATCCAGTATGGACGTACTGTATATCCCGATTTAACTTATGTTATTGCTACTTGAATATTTTTGAACAAAAAAGTTTATCATCATAATAGTTATTTGTTATACAAGGGTGCAATAGTATTTTTCACAATCGTGTTATAATAGAGAGCTTTTTAGTCGAGTACCGTGTTTAGGCCACGAAGCTTGCTGAGTGGCCTAAGTAAGGTACGAGATTAAAAAGCTTGATTATAACACTATTGTGAACAATACTTTTTGTACGAGTTCATTAAAATTAATTTTCTACGAGTCAACTGAACTAATTAAACAAACTCGATACTGTTGAAACGAAGTGCAGCTCATCGCTCGTACGCTTGTTGATATCTTAAAAGACATCAACGAGCGTACGACATCAAAGCGATTCTATTGGTCCAATTCATTACAGTTCAGTAAAGCAGCCACGTGATTGGTCGAATTTATTTTAGTTGTCTGGAGCGTATCGAAAAGTAGTTATTTCGATTGTTTCGACAGTAACATGGACTACAACTATGAAAAGAGTGACGTTGCAGTATTCTCTATGAAATCTTAATACACATATTTTAATCGTCGAGTACAAAAAGTTGTATTTTAACCGCGAGTGTGGAATTGAAACACGAGCTAGCGAATGGATTCTAGGGTTGAACCACGAGCTAGCGAATGGATTCTATGGTTGAACCACGAGCGAAGCGAGTGGTTCAAAAATAGAATCCTGAGCGAAGCGAGTGGTTCAAAAATAGAATCCTGAGCGTAGCGAGTGTTGCAACACACGAGACGTCAAAATAACTTGCACCCGTGTGTAACACAAATCTTTTCACCTCACTAAAGCGAGGAAAAAAAACAAAAAAGTAAATTTTGAAAAAAATATTAAAAAGGGGGGGAATAGACATTAAAAATGAGAAAAAAAATTAAAAAACATGTAAAAAGAAACAAAATATTACAAAAAATAAAAAAAAACATTTAATGAAGAGGAAAAGAGAAAAAACATTGAGAAACAAAAAAAATAACACTTTTAAAAAAGGCAAAAATAATTTCAAAAAACATTAAAAAAGACTGATAAAAGAAAAACGAAGCAATAAAATAGAGACAAAAACATATAAAAAAGAAAAAAGTTACAAAAAACATAACATTAAGAAAAAAAACGTAAAAAAAGACAAAAAAGACAAAAAACAACATGTAAAAAGAAAAAAGTTACAAAAAACATTATATTAAGAGAAAAAACGTAAAAAAAGACGAAAAAACTAAAAATAAACATGTAAAAAGAGAACAGTGGAAAAAATAAAATAAAAAATATGGTAAAAGAAAAAAACCTTGAAAAAACACATATAAATCAAATAAAAAAAACATTACAATATGGCAAAAACATCAAAAAATATAAGAGAATTTCAAAAAACCTTGAAATAGTAAAAAATAAACATAAAAAAAAGGAAAAAACGTATAAAAAAAAGAAAAAAACCCAAAAAACATAAAAAAAGAAAAAAAAACATTCAAAAAGAAACAAAACAATTATAAAAGGGAGAAAAAAGCAAAAAACATTGAAAAAAGAAAAACAGCAATCAAATAGAGACAAAAACATACTAAAAGAAAAAAAGTTACAAAAAACATTAAAATAAGATAAAAAACGTAAAAAAAAGATAAAAAAAGACAAAAAACATAAAAAAAATAATTTAAAAAGAGAAAAAAGTGGAAAAACCACAAAAATAAATCAAAAAGAAACGAAACATTAAATTTTTATTATTTTTTTTTAAGTTGAAAAAATAAAAAAAACCTTGAATAAACACATTTAAATCAATAAAATATAAAAAAAATCATTAAAATGTAGACGAAAATATCAAAAAATAAATAGAATTTCAAAAAACATTAAAAAAAGAAGAAAAGATTAAAAAAAAAGGAAAAAACGTATAAAAAAGACCAAAAAAATACAGAAAAACATTCAAAAAGAAACAAAACATTTAAAAAGAGAAACAACATTTTTAAAAAGGAGAAAAAGAAAAAAGATTAAAAAAACAATAAAAACATTTAAAAAATAAAAAAAGAATTAAAAACATTTAAAAAAGAATAAAACATTCAAAAAAAGGTACCTAAATAAAATAAATCTGATGGGCGAAAAATTTCCTGTCTGGACTGGCCTTTACATGTTATTATTATGTTTAAAAAAGTAACTAATAACACGTTCGGATTTCAAATATTCTTTGCACTCTTGTGGATAAAATGCAGTTTTGCTATCTGTTTTTAAAGAATAAAAATGGGCTTTCCGAGCTAGTGAGGTGAAAAATATTTATACTGTTCAAGGGGTGAGTCTAAAGTTATTGCAAAACGGTTTGTCAACTCCACTGACATTTAAGGATATCCGATACATTGTAGTAGAAAGATGTTTTGACCTTTACTTAATATGCTGTCACAGCGCCACAGTTCATGCAAGACATCCTGCATAATTCACAACCTGTCTCGGCAGCTCACCACGTCACTAGTATAGGTTGAACCCGACGTTGTAAGTTTGTAACAACTATGAGTGAGGTGGGATTTTTCAACAACTCCATAACGGCCATCATCTCCGCTCTCATACGGACTCCAGGATTTTAAAATGAACGCACTGGAGCCCCCTCGTTACTTACTTTAGGGGACACGGTTCCTGGGGTTGTTACTTCGGTGAAGTAACTACGACCCCGACAAACATATTTAGTCGCCTTTTGGCAGATGGGTGAGACCGCGATACCGTATCTGAGGCGAGTTGTCGATAAGCATTGTGAATACCTGCCAGTGTATATGTTTACAACCATTTCGATTTTAAACCATTATGCAGATGGCGCTGTTAGTAGTAGAAACTAGCTAATGGGTAGTTTGATTCAAATTTCGAAAAAAAGAGCCGTTTTCGAAAGTAATATGAGTGTCTTAGTAACGGTGTAAATAAAGTGGTCCTTGGAGCCGGATGCAAAATAGGACACTCGTGTAAACAAAGTCTCTTTACGCTTTCCTGTGGGTTTGTGTGTGGGTGTGTATTCTTAGGGTCAAGATAGACTAGATATGAGTGGAAAGGTGAGTCGAAATGGCGAATATCCAATTGAAACCCGACCCAGATCCGACCGCGGACAAAAAGCTTCTAATAACTACGAAGCACTGGCCGCAAACCGAGCTACACAGTGTTGCCCGTGCAAAAAAAGGTTTTAATGACAGCGGACCGTCCACTGATGAGCTGTGCGATAAGTTTAGCTGAGATGTGTATTCAAACATAGACCTTTGCCATTCAGGGAAGAACTTTGTAGCACAGCTAACTTTTTACAGTTCTAACTGGATTAATGCATACTGGAGCAGCAGTCGTAGAATTTTTTTTTATGTCTTTTAAAATTGTGCGTTACTTGCTTTGGTGACGTAAGTCTAAGGTGTTAAACAGCTGCTCAACCACAAAAACGAAAATCGAACAACGAAGTTCGTATATCGCCATCTCTTTCGCTCGAGTTTTTCTTTCGCTAAGTGCGATAGAGACGGATATTCGGCTGCTTCGTATTTAGGTTTTCCTGGTTATAGCTCAGGTTTAGTAGTCCAACCACAACAGGCATTACATGAAGCGCAGTAACGGACCCTAGAACTTGGTTTGGGAAGGGTATTGAGCACACTGAAGTTAGATGCAAGCATCTGATCAAGATGCTGGACCTTTTTTTAGCAAGGATCCACTAGTGTGATGAAGTGCTGAGCGAGCAAAGCTACTAAAAGAATAGCTCGTCCGACACTGGATCACCAGCTTTATTGTACTTAAACAAGACGCTCGGAAGCGGCTTGTACTTAAAAAATGTTCAATATGAATTACATTATGCATGAAGTTAACTGAAATATTATCTAGCGTTTATCGCAGGCATTATTATAATCGCTGACGTCAGGTGCGTATTGTGTTTTTTATGGTGTGTATGTAGATTTATGTATGGAAGACATCTTGCTTGGCATCTCTGATATTGCTGTAAACGGTATTCTAACTGGTTATAGGTATAAATTTGAGTTTTTTCTAGCGTCGCGGGCCAAACCGCAATTTTAAACTAGTTTTTTTAAGAATATTAGGTTTTGAGGCTCGAATCTTGCCGCAAAATAAAAACGAATTGCTTTTGTTTTGTGGCGATATTTCGCCTCGCCCTATATTATACAAACCTCAATGAGCATGGAAAACTTCCTTTTCATGTTTTTAAACCGCTAAAACGGCTGGGGTGCAATAATTAACAAAATTTGTTTATATATTTTTATTTAAATGTTTGTTCTAAAAAAACGGCTCTGACTGTTTCGTCGAGGTTAACAATAATGAAGGTTAGGGGGCGAAAAATTTATTTAGATACTAAGGGCCTACGCAAGCTGACGCTGTTTGCACGGAGCGGGTGGACGCCTATTGAAAAATAGTATTAGCAGCGCTAACTAACCCGCGGCGGGTGCATAGAGCGGGTACCCGCAGGCGTGCGCCCGCTCCGTGCACCCGCGTCAGCTAGCGTAGGCCCTTAGGCCTCATTTCTGGGAAAACACAAAGACTCTGAGCAAAGCTCGGCCTCCCGGATACGCATTAGAGATAATTTGAGTCCCGGAATAGGACTTAGGATACCTTTTAATCTAGAAACCATCCTAAGGAAGTGAAATTTGTATGGGACAGTTAAATTCTATGCGGGAAAAGACGCGAGCACAGCTAGTATTGTAATTGTATCTCGTCATTGTTTAACCTTGCCGTTTGTTAACTTTAAGGATACCTAAATTCAGACTTAATTGCAATGAATCTGTCTAGTCAAGACCACTCAAGTCAATCTGAGTCAGACGTGAAATAATACCTGCCTAGCGTTTCAGTTAAAATAGATATTAAGTCTCTTTTAAATATAAGACACTTTAGACTTTATCATGTTTAGATTAGGATTAGGTATCAGTGTCATCGTAGTGTATAATGCTTACTTATGCACAGAATTATTGTAATTTAGGATGAAAAAGCTTTATAATATCTACACTTTGAGAGGCTCTCAAATCTCAATGAGAGCCTTAAACATACCCGTTTTTGATGAGCGCTATAGTGTAGGTGTTGTAAGAATTACCTTAGGTTCTTAACTTGCAGATCAATGTTGCCACCTTTAAATTAACCGCACATTTACTTGTCTTCAAATATCCACGCGAGTCTGAACTCCGAATTTGAATTTAGCAAACTACACACAATGCAATTTCTCACAACAACTGACAGCGATGCATCTATAGTTAGAATGAAAGATATTTTTTGCCGTACCATTACAACTATAGAGAACTGCGTCTCTATCAGTTATCGTGACAAATTGTATCGTTGTGCTATTATGAGGCCATTATACCTTGCAATTTATTACAATGCAACTTGCAACCTGCTTTGAATTGAATAAGTGCTGTCTCATTCTAACTACACAGATACATATATTTATTTATAAAATACAATATTTTACATGTCAGAAGAGTACATATAATTTAAATTCCTATTGTTACATTTATAATAACAATTGCATAGCCGCGTCTCTGTCGGTTGTTCTGAAAATTGCATGGTGTGCAATGGCTTAGTTGGTTTAGATGACCAGTACAACCATTTATGTCCAACAGAACATGTACAACTATAGTGATGTACTCACCGGCGCAGCACGCCGCCCAGCAGCGAGGCGTTGAGACACTCCGGCGGGGACAGTCTCCGCTGCACCTCGCCCACCGTCACCTTGTACTTGCTGGTGGACGACAGCAGGGACAGGCGGCCGGGCACGGAGCAGAACACGTCGTTGGGGGCGCACGAGCCGCCGAGGCCGTCGCGCCCTTTTATCGCTGCGGCAAACAGGTAAGAGTTTATGAAGAGTTCACACCATGGACACACGGTAAGCGCGAGAAAAGCAGAAAAGGCGGCAAAGGTTCAAGCACAACTTTCTGCCTAGTCGCACTGTGCAAATTAGACAGAGGAGGACGGTAGATTTTCTCGTCTCGAGTCGCGATGCGGCGAAGATGACCTAGCGCGCGACGCGAGATGAGGTGCGACAAAGATAATTTTATTTATGCGTGTCGCTACTTCAATTTCCCGCATCACGTGTCTTGTGCTAGCTGTGACAAAATGTTTCTCCGCCGCGCCTTTTACCTCCTCGCTTTTATGTTGCTTAAATATGGTTGTAGCCAAACCTTGCGTTACTTGTGACGAATATTTTATCCAGCGAGATAATACCCGGGTTCTAAGTGCACCTTAAAATTCTGTTTAATTTACAAAAAACGGACAAGTCCACCAATTATTTAGGACTTTAAATTCCGAAACGAGTCCATTGTTGTTGTTTGTCATTTGTGGCTAATAATTTACTAAGTACAATAAGTTCATGATTAAGAAACATAAAACAACTATAATCCTTATTTCCTAAAACTTCTTAAACATCATTTGATTGTTGTTAAATATTTCAAATGAACTAGCTACTAT
Source organism: Epinotia brunnichana (assembly GCA_963854355.1). Lineage (NCBI taxonomy): Eukaryota > Metazoa > Arthropoda > Insecta > Lepidoptera > Tortricidae > Epinotia > Epinotia brunnichana. The sequence goes on from OY977956.1 coordinate 11,771,564, forward strand.
TTCAATACATGCTCTAAGAATTGCATATCATTTAGTGTACCCCAAAATATCGACGGACCCCATCTAGAGCTAATAAACCTAGCTACAATACAAATACAGCTAATAAATGCGTATCTCGCACAAAAAATACGGGTGATTACAAATTTCTGAGCACCGTGTTCGACAATGGCACTCCCCGCGTCTGCCACGCCCCAAACATGAACGCAGCGTGAGCCATTCACATTGTAATATTTCTTTATGGCAACCCTAATACAATAAACATTAGTATGTCATTAACTCTGCACCATACTGGCTCTTAACACCCTGCCATTTGAAAAAGAAAAAAAAGCCAATTACACTTTGACGTGTTCGAATTTCGAAATCGGAATGCAACTTCAAATATGGAAGTGTAATTAAAAATTCTATAACTAGGGTATCGAGTTTTTACGAGTATCATTTCCAATAAATTCGAATGCTCTATTCAAATATAGATTGATTGATCGATAGTTTTATTTTGTCGATATCGATTGGCCCGTTGCATGAGATGAGATGAGATGGGCTTTTTTACAATCTATTTAGAAAACTCGATACACCTATCCGATAAGTGCGGTATGAGGCCTAATTACAGTTTTATCTTTACCGGGTCATCTTTGAGAGTAACAAAGAAATATTTGATAAGTTAATAATATGTATTTATTTTATAGAGGCACGTGCAATCGGTACAGTTAGGAAAACATTAAATTCATTGAAGATGTATCGCATTAATACCTAAGTATTTTTTCAAAATGGGCTCTGTGCCATATATTATATGTTATTATTATTTGTGCAGGTTTATGCCGTATAACAAGTACATAAAAAAAAATTACTACATATATATCTATATGTGAGACTCAAGTGCTTTTTGTCTGTCTGTACTCGAGTACCTATCGATGATGAGTCGACAAAAAGCGTCGTCGACCTGCACGGGTAATTTAGCCGGTTTAATTACACGTTTAATATGGCAGTACTATTTTTTATCGACTGAAAAGTATTAGGCCTCTTTGACGAAGTAACGAGTATAACTTGTCAAAATATTGATACATAACATAACTGTCTCAAAGTTTGATTAATATTCTGTTCCAATTTCATGGTGAACCAGCCAGTTTCATTCAAAATGAGAAGTAGGTATATAAACGTACGATAAATAAATAAGAAAAAAAAACAATCAAGAGTGCAAAATAGAGTTCATCTTCCTACATATAATGGGGTCTACAGATTATATGATTTCACCACAATTTGTCAGTACAACATGTCGAAGTCAGAATTGGGCGTGTCGTACAGATGTAACAATCCGACCACATGTGCATGCAATTTCTCAGAACAACTCGTTTGACAGTTGGATCAGCAGCGCAACATGCCTCCAGACCATAGCAATTAGTCAGCTTCTGACAAATTAGGGCTGACAAATCATGACATGTATAGACCCCATGAAACTACAAATTAAAAAGAAAAAACTTACTTTTTAATAAAGGAAGGTCAGTCATGAACCCTGTCGTATCATCCATGCCGGCATTCTGAAAAATAAACCTAAATTATCTATGGTGCTTTTAGGCGTATGTTAATTCTTATCTTATTAAGAAAATATTGAAGGGAAAAATGTATGGGAAAATCCCAACATTCCCAACTAAGGATCGTCTTTAATTTGCTTTATTAAATTCCGATACGACTGGCGGACATATTTGTTCGATGTGGACCGGGGGAGTGATCGCCGTTTTATGATTTTATTATTGGTCAATATAATATGATTTAGGTAATATTACATCTCAATATGTGGCATAGAAAGAGATCTTTCTGTGTGTATTTTGTTAAGCAGAATAAGTACCATTTTAAATGTCGTGAGAGTAAGAGACTGTTAAATTTTAATTTTATAACCAGTTTGTTGGAAAACACACTACTAATTACACTTACAGATGAAAATTGTTAGTTGACTGAGCAAGAACATATGTATTATATTACTATCTACTACGAAGGTAGCAAACATGCATATGGGCTGCCTGATGGTATGATTAGGTACCACACAATCGACTCCTGTAGAATCGCAAGCGCGTTGCTGAGCCTCTATTGATTTGAGGATTCGTTGTGTTGAAAGTTAGAGACAAATGTTCACTCTAAAGACACACATGCAGGAGTTTTGGCTACCTTACTCAAAACGAATAAGTGATAATTAGTGGACTTTGATTCTAAAAAACCTGACGTTTGTGATAAGCCTCACTCGCACTTGTTTTTCAACGGCCGTTATTACGATTTTAAATTTGAACTGCACTCACAGGTGTCTCCTCGGAGTGCAGTGCGTGATGCAGCGCGATCTCGTGCTGCTCCCGCGCGCCGTAGTCGGCGCGCCGCTCGCCGCCGCCATACCCGAAACCACTGTGCCCCAACTGTTATAAAAAAAAAAATAGAACATGGACAGAAAAAAAAAGAATTAGAATCCGTTGGTAAGCAAAATCACCAGTGAGCCAAAACGAGGGCAAAACGGTCTAAACAGACAATAGTGATTGACTCGCTGCTTTGTAGTTGTTTGGCGGTGTTAAGTCCTTCAAGTACATCACCGATACGGGCCCGCGAAACAACGAGTTGGCTCACCAATGGATTAAGCCCTTCTTCTCCGGAAGAATCTAATCAGAATCAGTTGATCATCGAACATACTTACGACAAAATGAAACGTGTATCAATTATCTACAGCGCTCTTCGTGGGTAACATATGACTCGAAAAAAAGGATTCTTAGAGATACAACAAACATTTAAAATGACGTATAAGTATTATGTATTTATGTAGGTATGTAAATTGTTTATTGTAGTTGCATGAATTACATAACAACAACATCAAAAAAACGCTTTGTTTATGTCCCTATATGGAATATCTTCCAGCTAAACTGTTTAAGCCCGCAGAAATATACAAAACTTTTGTTTTTAAAGATTTTTATAAAGTTAACATCGTATTGATATAAAAATGTCAATATGTGTAAGCAATTTTCGCTACTAAAACATCCTTTCAACTTCATTCTCAATCGCCATTAAATCACAAAATGACATAGAGTTTCCCGCCAAAAGTAGACTTCATTGTGTTGCCAGCCCGCCTCGGCGGGACCGGAACATTAGCCGGGCTAATCTGCCGGAGTACCCGTCCGTGGACTCACAGCCTAATGGTCCGATACTTTGGGTAAATGTATTGAATATCCGACCTTTGAGTTCTATGAGCTGGCCGAAAATATGAGACCTCGAAAATTATACGTTCTATTTTTGAAAAGAAATCGCGTTTCTAGTTTGTAAACTGCCAATCGAATGTATATGTGGCGGTATTTGTCAGCTAGGATATTCATTTGTTTTTTTTACTTTCTTGCATTGACGGAACCTTTACCGATAGAATAATGTACACTAGAACTAGACTAGTGTAGGCTAGTCAGCCGCTCGTATTGTAAAAACTTTATAGGCGCCACGCCACTTTCCTACAGGCATTGAACTCAAATTTTGATTGCATTGATCAGTGAAAGATTAAAACAATTGCTCCTAATAATAACTACAACTTAGAAAAAAAAAGTTCAATACCTCAAAAACGGCTGAACCGATTTTGTTGAAACTTAGCTAAAAACCATCTCGATCACGTCAGCTTTCAGACAGAAAACCCGCATTAAAATCGATCCATTCGTTTAGGAGCTACTATGCTACAGACAGACAGACAGACACACAGACACGTCAGACATACCTATTTCAGTTTCAGATTTGTTGCCTGTACGACTTTAAAAAAAGTTAGAGTCGAGAGAGAGATGAAATTCAGAAAAGAATCGATAAGAAACACGTGAAACTAAGTTATTTTAATTAATACACTAATTATTTTTAGTTAAATGTAAGCAGCATTTCTTCCAAGTTGGCTCCCCTTTGAGAAATCGGGTAATAACATATTTGCGAGGGGAGAGCATGCGAGCCGAATAGTTCGGATTCGCTCTGGTTATTAAATGATTGGCTTGGCTTCTTACGTTTATTTTGAGATGAAGTTTGTTGATTTTAGTTGAATTATATTAAACGAAGAACGTTATAACTTATATGTCTCAATTTCCTTAACGAGAAGATCGCACTCTTGTTATAAGACTTATAAGTAACATTTATTCAGAAAATCGGGCATAAGCGCACTTTTACTATATTATTTCCTATTTCGTTGAAATTAGGTATTAGTTTCAAAGCATTCACGGTTTTTTATGTACAAATTTAGGTACTCTAGAGTATCTTAGTACTCGATTCATAGAAACAATTAAAAACACAATCCTGAATGGGTAAGTTTAAAACCGCAAAAGTTTTGAAAGAGTGAGTGGACTGATGGAACTTGATCTGGAGAAGTTTATCATGAAGATTACAATTCAAATTTCTTTGAAGATGTAATTCCTGGTTTTTGTTGTTTTAAAGTTTTCGACGATCATAAAAACAAGGCAGTGACAATTAAGGCGTCTATTAAATATATGGAATTTTCGCCGGCATTCAGAGCAATCAGATTGTGGAATAGGAGCGATCGATGGACGCGCGTACACTCATCCCTTCTTGGCCCTTAGCTTACTACGTTGCGCATGGGTGTGGAAGTGGGTAGGTACACTAACGTGGTGCGTGTGTATGTCGTGGTGGTCGCGGTGGCGCAGCGCGTGCTCGTGGTGCGCGTGGTGCCGCGGCAGGAGTTGTTGCGGGGCGTAGTGTTGCGCGTACGTGGTGCATGTGTGTGGAAGTGGGTACACTTGTACGTGCTGCGTGTGTGTGGGAGTGGGTACACTTACATGGTGCGTATGTATGTCGTGGTGGTCGCGGTGGCGCAGCGCGTGCTCGTGGTGCGCGTGGTGCCGCGGCAGGAGTTGTTGCGGGGCGTAGTGTTGGGCGTACGTGGTGCATGTGTGTGGAAGTGGGTACACTTGTACGTGCTGCGTGTGTGTGGGAGTGGGTACACTTACGTGGTGCGTATGTATGTCGTGGTGGTCGCGGTGGCGCAGCGCGTGCTCGTGGTGCGCGTGGTGCCGCGGCAGGAGTTGTTGCGGGGCGTAGTGTTGCGCGTACGTGGTGCATGTGTGTGGAAGTGGGTACACTTGTACGTGCTGCGTGTGTGTGGGAGTGGGTACACTTACGTGGTGCATATGTATGTCGTGGTGGTCGCGGTGGCGCAGCGCGTGCTCGTGGTGCGCGTGGTGCCGCGGCAGGAGTTGATGCGGGGCGTAGTGTTGCGCGTACGTGGTGCATGTGTGTGGAAGTGGGTACACTTGTACGTGCTGCGTGTGTGTGGGAGTGGGTACACTTACGTGGTGCGTATGTATGTCGTGGTGGTCGCGGTGGCGCAGCGCGTGCTCGTGGTGCGCGTGGTGCCGCGGCAGGAGTTGTTGCGGGGCGTAGTGTTGCGCGTACGTGGTGCATGTGTGTGGAAGTGGGTACACTTGTACGTGCTGCGTGTGTGTGGGAGTGGGTACACTTACGTGGTGCGTATGTATGTCGTGGTGGTCGCGGTGGCGCAGCGCGTGCTCGTGGTGCGCGTGGTGCCGCGGCAGGAGTTGTTGCGGGGCGTAGTGTTGCGCGTACGTGGTGCATGTGTGTGGAAGTGGGTACACTTGTACGTGCTGCGTGTGTGTGGGAGTGGGTACACTTACGTGGTGCGTATGTATGTCGTGGTGGTCGCGGTGGCGCAGCGCGTGCTCGTGGTGCGCGTGGTGCCGCGGCAGGAGTTGTTGCGGGGCGTAGTGTTGGGCGTACCCCTCGCCGCCGCCGCTGTACTCCATGCCATGGTTCTGGGGAGAGAACTAGAATTATTTCAGGATATGGTCGTAAAGAAAAAACAGAGCTTGGTTAAGGTTACGATAAGTCGTTTGTATGTGGAGTGTATCATACATTTTTGTGATAAAAGTGTTTATCAATCAATCAATCAATCATTGATTACAGATAACGAAGATCCATACATTATGGCATGGCCCCCAAATTATATAATAAGTTACCCAATTTAATAAGACAATCCGAAATGCCTCTTTTTAGGAAATATTTGTTAGACTTTTTGGTACAAAATGCTTTTTACACGTTGAAAGAATTTTTTGACTATATGCCGCATATTTATTGAATCTAGTATAGGTAATGTAGTGTAATGTTGTAACTTAGTAGTATTTTTTGCATGCTGCATGATAGGTCATAAGAATCTAGTCTTAGTTATAGGAATGCAGTTTTTGAGATATTTCTATGCCTATTCAGGCTGGATTGTGCTGAACAACATTGTATCTTATTACACCTTATGTACCACATTCAAGAAATAAATAAATGATTGATTGATTGATTGATAACTTAGAGAGGCCTATATCCAGGAGACAAGATTATATAGACTCGCAGTTTTTGGTAAAGGTTGCGTTGCACTTCGAAACTCTACAAGAAACACTTGGGAGACTCTAAGCAGTCATTGAGGTAATCCTTTAGGGGCTTATGTGTAGCAGTGTATGTTCGGTGAGCTCATGAAGCTTTTGACGAGTATAACCATCATATCCATGTGATGGTAGTCCAGTTAGATATATAATAACCTCCATAGGTGCGCGTAGCCAAATGACGGCGCGGTAAGTAGGCTTAAAGTCGGTGACCGAAAGTAGGCTTAAAGTCGGTGACCGAAAGTAGGCTTAAAGTCGGTGACCAAAAGTAGGATTAAAGTCGGTGAAGAAAAGATTTCCTGAATCTCTATTAGAGCCTGAGTTGGTGGTACCTGTTGTTGGTGATGGATGCGGACTGGCAGGATGCTTCGCGGGGGCGAATGGCAGCGGGAAGTTGGGCGGCTAAAAGTCTGCGCCCGAGGGCTACGTGGAAGCACATGAAGATAACAGAATAAGTTGGTAGTTACCTGTTGTTGGTGGTGCGGGCTGGCAGGATGCGGCGCGGGGGCGAATGGCGGCGGGAAGTAGGGCGGCTGAAAGTCGGCCAGCGAGGGCTGCCCGCCCCCGCGGAAGCCGCCACCTCCCAGGCCCAGCCCGCCGCCGCCCAGGCGCTCCTGGAGACAAGAGGAGAACAATTAGGAAAGGAATACTTAAAACATGAAGCAAACTTGAAGAAATCTGCAAAGGAAAATAACAACACATCAAGTTGTAAATAAACTCCTGGGTGTCTGGTCCTCCTGTGGGGTGGAGGTGTGTCGTGCGGTGGGGACTACTGGCATATAATCCCAATAACAGTTCCCTTTGTGTAATGGAGTCAAGAATAGTCCTACGGCCTCACCTGTCGTATATGGTGACTGAAAATCAGGGTCACGAATATTCTTCGCGGACCCGACCACGTTACTTGACTGACTGGACGCAGTTTTGCAAAATGGATCAAAATTTGCTGCGATGTGGAATTTGAAATTCTGTATTTGACAAAAGTCAAATCAGCTTCTTTTTATGAAGAATTTCTTTTTTTTCTTAGGTATTACTTACTGTGTTGTTACGTGACAATCAACTTTAGGGTCACGACACTGTGATACCTAATTCGTCTTTATTTTATTTTAAGTTATAAGTACTTACCTACGTATAAGAAATAAACACCAACTGCTTTTTTATGGAGGAGCGGGTCTTCCTGACACAGGTATTTCTTACCTACTAGGAAGACCCAACCTTATTTTAATTGTAATCTAGCAATCTATAAAATAAAACATTATCATTTTTATTTTCAATCAAATAACGTAGTTTTTATGAATTTAAAAATCTTAAAATAGCAATCATAAATGAAATCTTGATACATTCCGAGTATTTTTCAAGTTATCTATTGTTTTCTCCTAGTGATTTTCCATTTTTGAAAACCTACATCCAACTAGAAAGGAACGCATGTATTCTACCAGGAACTGCTTAACACGGCCCCTGGTCAAATGACTTGTTTAATCCCGTCCTCTCAAACAATACCTTAATCAGCTATAACGAAATCTAACCGATGACCAATTATACAATAACACAGCGCGTAAATTACGTTCACACATGAAGAGAGCCGATATGATTACTAAATCACAATGTAATTAACCTTTCTGCCTCTTAATATGGCAAAGAGGCTCGATAATTATGATTGCGGTACAAAGGTGTGAAAGGAGTGCTTATTAAGCTTGTTGCGTGTAAATCAAATGTGACCCCGTGACAATCGGGAGACGAAAATAGAATCTCGTGAATTAGGTAGAAATTGAATTAATTCAATATTTATCGTCTCGGTTATTTCTCAACATTTTCTAAGATTTCTGAATAGAAACTTGACATAAGTTCTAAGATCCTGAAATTGGTGAGAATGTTCTTAACTTTTTGAGAGTCCTAATCGCTAATTAACCAATATGGTGTCCAAGAGTAAAACGCGTACATTTTCATGATGCTGCTTGCTACTGCTAGCGGGACAGACAGGGCAACTTTATCATAAAAACGTAGCGCTAATAGTGAATTTAACATTTTTAAGTTAATTCTTCCTAAAACCTTTCCTGATGTGAAGGTCCTGGGTTCGAATCCCGGTAAGGGCAAATATATGTCTTCTGAGTTTTCTATGTACAGTCGACGAATGAAAAGGTTGATCACCTTAAGATCTGTTTTTGCTTGCTCAGTATAAGTTATCAGTATCTGCTTTATCGACCGAGTGTCAGACACATTCCGTCATAATAATGAATGTCATTTCACTACACCTCTTTGAATTTTGGAAAACGAGTTAAAAAAAGAAAAAAAAAACGTATACTTACAAGAAATAGCAATGATGACATTGACAGGACCTGTTACTCACATTTATAGTTTTAATAATTTTAAGTGAAGAGGATTTAAGCCCGCAACACACTGGCGCGGCCTGCGGTGGCGGACCATAGTAAGTTTGACAGCTAATGACAAGTTTTCTATTGTCCGCCGCGGCCAGGCCGCGCCAGTGTGTGAGAGGCCTTAATCATTAGATTTAAATATCAAACTTGACACAACGTACCTAATGGCAAGATCAAACTAACAAAAAAGGTTTTAGTTCAACTATTAATAGGCAAGGAAAATTCGTCTAAGTAAATTTGAACTTTGTTTCAATACATCACTCTCGTCTGATACACAGTTTAAAAAGGTAACATGTGCTTGCAACGCGTAAATGATTTCATTTGAAAACTGATCAACCTTTTCATTCCGCCACTGTACCTATATACGTATCTATATCTATGGATGTACCTAATACAAATTGATAAGATTTCATTTTAAGAGTCATACTAAACTAACGTGATATTTTATTGGGATAAAATTGCAACGATAAATTGTCTGCAAATAGAGGCAAATAACCAAACAATGTAATCGATGCGCATATCTATTAAATATATCGTCGCGTCGTATAGTACCCATAACACAAGCCTTATTGAGGTTACTATGGGACTAGTTCGATTTGTGTAAGATAGCCCCCTAATATTTATTTATTATTTATTAATTTATTGTATCGATATTTGCATCCTTGCACCGAATGATCGATTTCCCTTCCTGATCAAAAATCGTGTGTACACAAGCCTTATTGAGGTTACTATGGACTAGTTCGATTTGTGTAAGATTGCCCCCTAATATTTATTTATTATTTATTAATTTATTGTATCGATATTTGCATCATTGCACCGAATGATCGATTTCCCTTCCTGATCAAAAATCGTGTGTATATTCTGTTTCAAAAAGTTCTTCGACTCCTGCTATAAATTCTCAGACGCGGTACCATCAAAGACATATATATTTAATTGTATGAAATATAATAGACGAGCATCTAATGATTTTCTACAGGCACACGCGAACTTTAAATTAGTTATTTGGACCAACGCGCAGCCTCTGAATTAATTTGATGGCATGCACTCTTCTAATGTATGGTGGTGTACATGATGTCATTAAAGATACATTTTATTTGGAGGCGGACAACTCAAAAATGTGTAATAAGTTGTGCCTAATTTTCTTTTTGGGTTTAGTTAAAACAATACGGGAATCGCTGCAAATGTAACCAGAAGATACTTAAATAAATATTAGGGGCAATCTAACACAAATTTAACTAAGTAGTCAATAGCAATAAGGCGTGTGGTACGAGTAGGTACTAGATGTCAATAAGACTTGTGGCAGCGAGGGGGACTATATAGAAGACGATATATTTCATCGAAAACACCTAAGACTCAGAGGCTCTAGTATAAGTTTTATTCATGCAATACGTTTTCGAACGCGTTTGCGTTTAGTCTCAATTTATATGGCAACGCGAACAGCGCCTCTGGGTGTAACTATTAGGAACTACGCGTTGCCATACAAATTGAAGCTAAACGCAAACGCGTTCGAAAACGTATAATGTATCGATAAAACTTATACTAGGGCTACAGAAATAAATAATCTTGCTCATCACACAAATAACAACCTGGCAACCGTACCGGTTTTTGTGAAAATCTCACGGTTCTTATAAAATGGATTGCCATACGATAAATAAATAAATAAATCACACAAATATTTGCTCTTACCGGGATTTGAACCCAGGAACTTCTGCGTCGTAGCAGGGTCAATTGCACCCACTAGGCTAAACCGGTCGTCAAAATCCAAGATAAGTATGTTAATAAATATGTTTATGATATTTTGAATGTGATGGCGATCATTCTCGTTACCAAAGTAGTCTATGATTCCTCCCGTGACAGGGTAATTGAACGAGCGAGCGAACTTTATTTTAGACCTATTGTTCGTAATTTTTTCCTATAGACCGAAAGTTAAAAAACTCTGGATTCGAATAGCTATAAAGTCCGCCGAGAAAAGCCTCAACATTGCTAATTAAAAAAAAAAAAAAAAAAAAGGGCAGCCTTATTATGACTTTATGACCCAAACAAGTGCTACGATTTAAAAAGAATCTGTTTTCTGAGCGTACGCCGCCTTAAAAGAGTTAAAACTAAAATAAAATTGAGTCCGACTTATTCGGAGTAAACATTAGATTACAGGTGCCTAACCCAAACAAATTAGTCATAAATCAAGTTTAATTTACCGCGTTTTTAATGTGTTTTAATGTGTCGGCTGGTCAACAAAACTACTAGTTAATGTGTCTTAAGATTTAGTGTTCACAGTTTTGGTCATGTGTCGTGTCACTTTCTCTAGTAGGGCAATTATTTTAAATAATTGTACAGTTGGATCTGTAATTTAATTATTTTGCAATAGAAGGTGGACAGATATGTCGTTCAAGTCGTCTTTCTTCATCTTCACCTTCCAATTTTGGCCGATTACCATGGCGACTGAACTCTTTGGTGAAGATTTCAAATAACGATGAAGATTTGAGATAATAAAGATAATAAGAGCAAATTTTGTATATTTATTTGTTTGTAAGAAAAACTTCTTCTGTGGGTTTTTACTCACAGAACAACACCTACGAATTAGAAGAATTTTAGTCAGTTGAAATAGAAAATGGCTTGTTTCATGCGCTCATTATACATTTAGCCGCCTTGAAATATATCCGTACACTTCAGTTTGCTCAAAAATATCTGAACATGAACTTTAACCTTTTCAACGCTCTGTCAAAGAGAACAGTTGTCAACCACACGCCAAATCAACCAAACATTTAGTGCGGAGTTAAACCTTATGACAATGCAAGAAGGTTGCTATCGGGCTGGGCTTCTTGGCGCATATGCATATCTTAATAATATGTCAGTCGTTGGCGCTGAATTTTCGGTGCGGATATATACGTCGTTGGCGTCGAAAAGGTTAACGCGTTGACATTACCAGTTGAATTCAGATATTTGTGAGCATATTCACTCCGATATGTCTGATGACGACTGTACTAACTGCACATGCCCAAATTCTCAGTTGACTCACGTCCCGCTATCTCTCCTCAACCACACCCATTACACCATACCTGTATCTACTAATTAAAATAATCGTAACCTGAGTGTACATTACAAAAAGATCGATTGGCATACGACGACAAGCAATCGATTACGGAGTGATCTAGTTTCGTTATTTATTCTGCGACCGGATGCGGTCGAAACTGGATGCGAGTTAGGTATTTAGGCGCAGGCGACATTTTGCGTGACATGACGTGCGAGCTGTCAGGCGACTATGGCGTTTCCCGCGTTCGCCGTCACCGGCCATTCTGACCACCGCGGATGCCTTGACACCGGGCTTCTTGCCTAGTGTCATGATCCTGGGTCTACGAGAACTAGTCTGACCAGCGAGTCAGACTCTAGTTCTAGGCTCTGGTGTCACCATCCCTATTGCATAGCGGCGTAATAAATACTTTTTTTATTTACTGATTAAGACCTAAGTTAAGTTAAGTTTTACATATACTAAGTTTTACTAATAAGTGACAGTAATACCTATAGGTAAAATTGTTGCCATATAAATACTTTGAAAAAAATGCTTGTGACCCGAACCGACTCGCTGGCGTGACTCAACTCTGTAGGTTTTTGAGTGAAAACCTCTAGACCAAGGTACTGCAACTCTTAGTATCTCATATTAATTTTAATATAATTTAATTTAGTTAATGTTAATTATCATCTTGTATTTAATTTAGAAAATAAATGTTCATTTCAATTTGATACCTCCCACCCTCCACCGCTTTTAACTTTTGAGGTACGGAACCTTAAAATACGATTATAATATGGGTTACTGGGCGTTACATACAGACTACAGAGTAATTGCATAACTTTTTAACGGGAAGAGGTGCGCTTCCACTATCATTATAATTATTTATACCAAATGAACACCCTGAAATAATATTGATTACTTATTATTTAAACTGAGTTAAAAGCATGTTTCATCATCATCATGATGATGATTAAAAGCATGTTTAACTTCAATCACAGGCGACTGTCGACCTTATGTAATGATCCCTAAGATTTAGATTCAACATGAGACAGTTGTTCGGATCGGATTTCGTAGTGTGGCGGCACCTACAATACAAGGCGAGCCGTCGCGTCGGGTCTCCTCATACGGGACCGGATAACCAGATTCAGGACCGGACGAATGTAATCGTGCCGTAATACTTGTGTTCTTTTAGTTATTGGTTTAACTAATACCATAATCACGAGCCGCTCTCCTTTGACAATAATTATCAATACATAAAACACATCCACGTCGAAATCAGTCGAACATTAATGATGATGGCCATTATCTTTAAAAATGTTTGTTTCTTTCAATTTAATCATTGGTTATAAAAAAAATATGGTCGGATTCTGGATATATTGGTCGTTTTAGAGATGCTCTATTATTATTGATATTGCCGTCCATAAACTACCTACGTAAAATTTGGAAAATGATTTTTATGATATTGTAAGATAAGATAAGATAAAATTTATTGATAACATATAAGTACAAGTCAAGTGTTTTTTTTTTTTTAAAACAGTTACAATTTGAAATGGTACAAGGTATTTCATATGAGTACCTAAACACATAATTTATACAATGTATAATGTCGTTATATTAATTAAATAGTCATTGGTAGTTTCATGAACTCACTAAAACTATAAAAGTTTTGTATGAGTAACCATTCTTCAAGCTTACTTTTAAAAGAATGAAGAGATGCTGCATCTCTTATGCTGTCTGTGAGGCGGTTGTATACTGCAGGGCCCGTTACGTATACCGACTGCTCTGACCTAGCGAGTTTGTGACAAGGTGTAACTAGGCGGTCCCGGTGCGCATTGCTGCGGAGGCCGTACGACGTGACTATTCCCCTACGTTTAAATTTATTTATGTTCATGTGTGTAAAGCTCGCGATTTGGAGGATAACTATGCCGGATAGGGTTAAAATGCGTAGGTCCTTAAAGTGGTTGCGGGCCGATTCATCGCTACGGATGCCCACGATACCTCGCACTGCGCGCTTCTGCATCCGGAACGCGCGTTCATACTCCGATGCTCGACCCCACAACTCAGCACCATACATTAGTATCGAGTGGACGGTGGCAAAGTAGCACGATCGGACTGTTTTTCTGCTTGCCGTTGATGCCAGGCGTCGCAGCGCATAGCACGCTCGGCCTAGGCGCGCGCATACAAAGTCGATGTGCTCCCTCCAAGCAAGAAAGTGCGCTGTCGAGAACGAAACCGAGAAGTCTCGTTGTTGGAACTTGTTGGATTTTTGTGCACCCCGCGCAGATATTTAAACTGGTACTTGGGTGACCATTTAGGCTGATACGTAAAAAGCAGGTTTTTTCTGTGTTGAGTGCTAGTCCGTTCTGCGTAAACCACATGTATAGTCCTTTAACAGTGTCATTGACAGCGATTTCGAGTAGCTGTTCGTTCGGCGCTGCGACCACTACCGTCACATCATCAGCGTACATGAACACTGCTGAATCATCGAGGGCTTCTGGTAGGTCGTTAAGCAATATTGTAAACAGAGTATTAGATAGACAGGAGCCCTGCGGAACTCCCATTACGCTGTTGTAGGCAGTTTCGCGATTTCCTTAGCTTCTAATCTAATTCGTGAAATAGTATGTAGGTTATTTGTGGTTCTCCCTTGTTGGACCTAATTAATTTAGCCCTAAATGATTCATTTGACCTAACGCTCATTAGACCTAATGCATTTTTTCGTATATAGTCAACTTTATAGGATTATTGCAAAACAAACCTTTATTTACGTTGGAGATTGCTTTGACAGCTCCCGAACAGGCCCAGACTACCTACCCACTAAACTCCCAACGAATCGCAACGATTGTCCATGTCCATGTCCATGTCCAACGATGTCGCTGCCAAGGAGGGCCAAAAGTTCGCTTGACGCATTCTACTTTGCTTGCAAAACAAACCTAGGCTAGGTTAGATTATAGGTTAGGTAATAGTGGGTGCGCTATGTTGGGTAACCTCCTCGAGTGTCTGGACTCTACCGATTCCTCTTGATTCGGTTGATCCGCAGGAATGGGTAGTGTCTTGGCCGGTGCGCCCTGGAGGCAACGGCAAGTGATAATTTAGTGAACCCTAAGTTATCGCTTGCTGGTGCTACCAAGCTGGTGCTCGCAAGATTCCCCAGGTGCGGCTTGAGGGAGAGGCCATTGCCGTTTGCCTCTATAATAAATAACGGACCCGTAACCCTGACAAATCCTCTGCAATCAGAGGATTCATGTTAGGCGCGGGGGCTGCGACCGTCAGGCCGGGGCCGAGTTGTGGCTGCGATGGAGAAAACCTCTATAAAAAGTTACAAGGGGGCCTGAGAGGGTGAATCCGAGGTCTATCACCCTCTCCCGGCGTAGAGGTCCTTTGGTCGGGTCGGGAAGCGTGTGGTGTCGCCCTGCACGCTTACGACGGGAGGGGGGCTTTTGCCTCAGCAGTGAGGGCAGCTGCGACTGTTGCCGAGGGGCGTCGTGGTGAAATGTTCGCGATCCCATGACGCCCCTACTACACGGCAGAGAGAGCATACCTTGGTGGTTTTAGACGGTAGTCCGGGGGGTTCCCGGGAGCCCGTCATACCCATCCTAGTTCCTCGGCTAGGTGGGATGAGTAAAGGCATTTCCCCAAGTAAAAAAAAAAAAAAAAAAGGTTAAGTAGTTAATGGTAATGCCTTCTATTTGATGATATTCAAAGAAAACCCGAAAAGTGCACTGTTTCGAAGAAAAATGCATTAGGTCTAGTGAAACATTAGGTCTAATGAAACATTATGTCTAATGAAACATTAGGTCTAATGATACATGAGGTATAATGAAACATTAGGTCTATGAAACATTAGGGCAAACGTTAGTAGGTCAAGTGACAGGTGTGCGAGACGCACCTATGACTGGCTCTGGGCTGAGTAGAATTTGAAGGGAAATCCTGCACCTTCGGCGTTGGTCGTTACGGCTTAGCAGGAACTTGGTCGGGTCGGGGTTCTGAATTGAAAGGCTTGTTTACTTTTTCAAGTAATGTCACTTCGCTGCTACTGTAGGTACTGAATTTCATGGGGTCTGGCCGCCCAATTTATACTATTAAGTTACCTCGGCCGGACGCCCCTTCGCCCCGTATATTTGGCGGGAAAGCGATTTGCGCGGGAAATTTTGGCGCGAAATGACATGTTCATTTATTACAGTTCAATCTTACTCTAATACATTATTTACAGTGCTTATACCTATTTCTATGCTATTTATAATACATTATTACACGAGATCCCGCTCGTTCGGCGTAAAAATGCATCTGAAACGCGGGAATTCCGTGTCCGCCCGTATATACGTACCTCGTTCCCCACCTGAGGTATAAATACCGGGTTTCCCCCCTCGCTCGCCCATCAGTCGTTGCCTGACTGGCGCGCGAGTAGGATCTCTAGGTTTCCTTTAGTCTGTCTATATTTCTTAGTGGAAACTTAGTGTTATCCACTCGTTATTTAGGAAACCAGCGGTATATTACCCTTTTTTACTATGTAGGAATGAAATGTGAGGCCTATTATTCTTTATTTCAGGTGCCGATGACATAAGGCAATAGTAGCGCAATGCCTATGTTATAAGAAGGTTTATAAGCTAGATTATTACAAGTTAGGTCGCGACTGACAATTTTATGTTTATAGCGGGTTTATTCTATGCCGTCCTGCACATCTCTCCCGCCGACCATCGTTCGGGTGAACGTTGGATCTTCTTTTGCGTGCAGGTTCTCAGGCTCCGTCGGCAGGATCACCAGCTTCTTGGTCGGTCTTCTGAAGACTCCGCCCTTGGTGGTCACGTCCACTGCTCGTGTCACGCCGTCGGGGCCCGGGTATATAGCTGTAACCCGGCCTCGTGGCCATGTGTTGCGAGGCAGATTCCCGTCGGCCACTAGCACGATGTCGCCGACGTTGATAGGCCGCCCATGACCGTAGGGCTCCCGCCGGTACTGGAGTGAGGGCAGGTACTCCCGGAGCCAGCGGGCCCAGAAGTGCTCGGCCAGGCGTTGGCTCGTCCGCCAAGTCGCGCGGCCGATGAGTGCGGTGTCGTCGAATGTCCCGGGGTTGGGGGCCCGGGCTGAGCCACCGAGGAGGAAGTGGTTCGGCGTGATGGCTTCTGGCTCGTCAGGATCAACCGCCACGTGAGTGAGGGGGCGGCTGTTCACTGTATATTCGGCCTCGGCGAGCAGAGTAGTCAAGGTCTCCTCGCTGGGGCGGCGCTCGTTGAGCACGGCGTGTAGGGCTCTCTTGACGGCTCGTACCATCCTCTCCCATGCCCCGCCCATAAATGGGGCTCCCGCCGGTATGAAGCGCCAGCTGATACCGCGTTGCGCGGCGTCGGATTCGAGGGCGTCGCCGTAGGCCACGCGGAGCTCTTTGTCGGCAGCGTGGAAGTTACTTCCGTTGTCGGTCCAGATCTCGGTCGGGCAGCCGCGGCGCGCGATCATGCGTCGGAGTGCCATGACCGCGGAGTCCCCGCCGAGACTTGGTATTACTTCCAGATGTACTGCGCGCACGGTGAGGCACGTGAAGAGCGCCACGTACCTCTTCTGAGTCCCTCTACCGACGGTTACTGTTATCGGGCCAAACAGATCGAGGCCCGTGTAGGTAAACGCTCGCTGGTGGTGGGCGAGCCGGCACCGCGGGTGGTCGCCGGTGGGCGGCACTGACGGCATTGCTTTCTTTATCCGGCACGGCAGGCATCGATGCACTATCATTTTCGTCACGGGTCGCAGGCGTAGAATACTATAATATTGTTTACACTCGTTTATAGTAGCCTCGGCGCCGTTGTGTTGCATTTGCCTGTGTATAAAGTCTATATATAGCTTCACTGCCGGATGATTTCCATCGAGCACGGGTGGCCGTTTTTGTAGTTCGGTGATGTCCACTGCTGCGTTGATACGCGTCTTGATAACAATAACGTCGTTCACTAGTTCGACCGCCATGTGTCGTAGGCGGCTATGTGAGCCCGGGGGCTTATTATTTCTGAGGTCACTGAAGTCGTCATAGAATGACTCCAGCTGACTGGCGCGTATCACTAAGCGTTCCGCTTCACGTAGGTATGTGGCATCGAGTATTTTATACTTTCTATTATTTTGTAGCCCTTTAGACGGCGGCTGCGGCGGGGCGGGCTTGCTTCGTTTATTCCAGTCTGGATCGGCCTGTTTGTTCCGCGTAGTGCGCTTGTAATGTGCGCGCGCCTTGCGGGTTCGGCATAGGTCGATGAACTGTAATACTCTGCCTATAGTTCGCAGCAAGCGTTCCCACCTCGAGAATCGGGCCGGGTCTGGTAGCCAGGCGAGCGGGCCGGGTTTTCCCTTTACGACTGATATTGTGTGCACCTTTTCTTCACTTATTTCGGACTCGTGCGGTTGTGATGGCTCTGTGGGCCACGTCTCCGGGTCATCACGCAGGAAGGCTGGGCCCTGGAACCACCGATGATCAGTGTTGAACTCGAGCGGGACTGTGCGCGTGGCTTCGTCAGCGACGTTGAGCTTGGTAGGTACCCAGCGCCATTCTTTGACAGCCGTGTACTCCTCTATGGCGGCAATGCGGTGCGCGACAAAGGGCCGGTACGTGCGCGCCCCGGTCCTCAGCCACGCGAGTACTGTGCGGCTGTCGGTCCAGAATGTCTTCGTGTCTGGTTTGAAGTCGTGCTCTTCTATTACTGCGGCCGCCATTCGACTCCCCATCGCCGCGGCCTGCACCTCTAGGCGTGGGACTGATATCACCTTCAGGGGCGCGACCTTAGCCTTTGCAGCTATCAAGGACACGTGCACTCGCCCGTCGCCCGTAGTTATGCGCCAGTATAGCGCGCTTGTATATGCAGATTCGCTAGCATCGACGAAGATGTGCATCTCACGCTTGTTTGCGTCACCGTAGTAGGGGTAGGCGCGCGGAATCGCGAGGTCTCGCAATGCCCTTAGGTGCAGCGTCCACTCCGTCCATTGGCGCGCTAAGTCTGCATCCAGCTTGTCATCCCAGCCAGTTCCGCGCCGCCACACCTCTTGTAGGATTTTCTTTGCTATGATGGTTACCGGCGCCGCTAGCCCGAGAGGGTCGAAGATCGACATTGTTATTTTCAATATCTGCCTTTTGGTAGGCTCGATGTCGTCCAGGGCTCCGGGAGGTAGGCGGCTGAGGTCCAAGTTGAAGGCGAGTTCGTCGCTCGCGGGTTTCCATATTTGTCCCAGGATTCGTTCATTTTTCATTTCGCTCTTATTCAGTTCGACGGGCGCGGACGTGGCGTCCTCCGAAGTGAGGGCTCGGAGGACCCGCGTGGAGTTAGAGGTCCATTGGCGTAGTTCGTAATGGGCCTCTCTATGTATATCGCGTACATCACTTGACACTCGAATCGCGTCTTCTTCCGTTTTGAAGCTGTGTAGGTAGTCATCGACGTAGTGATGTCTTATTATTGCTTTGACGGCCTCTGGATGCGTTTCTTCGTGTTTCTGGGCGTTGACGTTCTTCACATATATTGCTATTGACGGTGAACAAGTAGCGCCAAAAATGAGTGAAGTCATGCGATATTCTTGCGGCGCGTCGTCGCCCCGCCGGTCGCCCCGCCATAGATAGCGCAGGGCGTCTCTGTCTTCAGACTTGACTTTCACTTGCATGAACATTTCTTTAATATCCGCCCCCACGGCGACTGGGTGTTGCCGGAAGCGCATAAGGACGCCTGGCAGCGACTGTAGGAGGGCCGGGCCTGTCAGTAGGCGGTCATTGAGCGACACGCCCCTTGTAGGCGCGGCGGCGTCGTGGACAATTCGGACTTTCCCGGGCTTGCTAGGATTCAGCACCGGGAAATGGGGGAGGTACCACACTCTTGATGACTTGGTGGGCGGCGCAGGCTCGGCGTAGCCCTTCGAGACAAGGGCGTCCATTTCTTCACTATATTTGCTTTTAAGCTCTTTATTTTTGTCGAGTTTCTTTTCTATGTTATGAAGTCTTCTCAGTGTATTTTCGTAGTTGTCAGGCAAGCGGCTGTCGGGTTGTTTCCATAATAGCGGTGCTTCATAATGGCCGTCGGCTGTAGTCGTTATTGACTGGGCTAGCATGATACGCGCCCGCTCTTCCGGGCTTGACTGGGGTAACTTCGGCTCGATAAGTAGGTTTTCGAGCGCGAAATATTCACTGAGTTGTAAATTCAAATCTTCATTTTTCTCGGCTTCTTCAATAGTGGTCAAGCGATGCGTCGCATGTACTTGTTTGCCTGTGATGCGTGTGTGTGCACCGTGTAGCACCCAGCCTAGCGGCGTTAGGGATGCCGCTGGCTGATGCCGCTGGCCGCGGCGTGTTTCATTACTGACGAGTAAATGCCAGTTATCTTGTCCGATTAACACTCTAGGTCTCGCTGACTCGTACCGCAGGCTATCTTCTATGTCGCATAAGTGTGCGCACTCGCGGAGATCCTCCTTCTTAACGGACTGTGGTGATAGGCTCAGATCGTCTATGGTATGCGCACCGACCCTATAAGGTTGGTCGGTGCCGCGGATGCTGAGCGTAACACGGCGTGATCTCGATGCGTCGATTTTTTCTTTCGTTATAGCTTCTATTTGTAGCGGCACTGTCGGGCCGTCCAGGCCCAAGTCGTTCGCGAGCTCTTCTTGTACAAGTGTTATCGTGGAGCCGTCGTCGAGGAGGGCGTAGGTCTCGACGGCTCCCGCCGGTCCAGAGACTGTGACCGGGATAATTTTTAGATAAGCTCTCGCTTCTCGGGAGGCGCGTGTCGATGTGACGGCCTCGTTTCTTTCTTCGATTCGTTGATAATGTAGCAAGTTGTGGTGGAAGTATTCGCAGCCGTCTCGCTCGCACTTCGTGCGCTTGCATGAGTGCATCCTGTTCTTGTAGCGCAGGCATCGGAAACATAGCCGTTGATCTTTGGCTAGTTTCCACCGGTCTTCAACGGCTTTTTCGATAAACTTAGTGCATTTATCTATTGGGTGACCGGTGTTGTTGCAGGCGGCGCACTTAGGTGAAGGCTTGTCTGTGGTCGCGAAGGCTCGGTGTGTCCTCTTTGCAGGATGAGGATTTGCACCGTCGACGTTCTCGGGCTGCGCGTAGAGCGCGCAGTAGTCCGCCTCGCGTTGCAGGAAGGCTGATATCTTTATTAGCTCAGGCTCGTCGTTTTTCTGCGTATTCGCGTAGTCGAACCATCTGTAGCGTAGGGCGGGCGTAAATTTCTCCATCATTGCCCTTGTCGTCTCCGGGCTGTGTAGATAGTGAGCGCGGTCAAGAGCCTTGAGTGTGGCTATGACGTTGGCTACACGGCTGGCGAAGACGCAGATGTCGAGCGGCCCGTCGTTAAGGCGCGGTAGGGCGCGTAAACGCTCGAGCTCGGCGAGGGCAATGGCGTCTGGGCGGCCGAAGCGGGCTTCTAGGCTTCTCATTACTTCGTCTGCGCGAGCGTTGTAAATGAGGAGGCTCTCGACGGCTTCTTTGGCCCTCCCTTTGAGGCATCTTCTTAATCTTGCTATATTATCCACTTCGTTATAATTTGCGGTGGTTCCGTTGTAGGCGGCTTTGAATGATAGCCATTCTTGATGCGAGCCGCTGAATGGCGGCAACTCGGCGTGGTAGCGTGATGACTCTCTCGGGCCGGCACGCGCGGCGATGGCGATGGCAGAGGCGAGCTCACTCAGGTTCACACTTTGTTGATTCTTCATTACTATGGCGCTATCTTCTTGCGCATTCGCTTGTGAATACATTAACGGCGGCGGATATGCGTCTGTTTCGCGTGGGCGCGGCGGCGTTGGCGCGAAAACGGGAGCGTGGGTTCCCCCGGCGGGGGGAGGGGCGGGGACGGCGGGGCGCACGGCAGCGGCGCCCTGTCCCGCGCCCTCGGCGGGGCTCCTCTCCCGAGCCTGCTCGGCGTACTGTGGGGTTGCAGGCTCGGGTTCTTCGATGTAAGGTGCATTGGAGATGGCGAGGACATGTCTCTGGCTGGTCTCGAGCCATTCATCTATGCGGCGTTCTTGTTGGACTGTAGATATTGTGCCGGTGTCATCGTCGCTGTCTTCGGCTTCTATGGCGGCTATGCGTGCTTGCGCGAGCTCCAATTTGATTCGGAGGGCTTCTTCTCGCGCTTGTGCGAGACGGCGGACGCGATGACTCGACGTTGTTTTCACCGATTTTGACGGCGGCCGTGCGGCAGGATGCTGGCTTGACTGTGGGGTTTCCTGCCGCAGTGTTGCTGCAGGGTGTAGGCTCTCCTGCAGCAGCGGGACTATGGGTGGCAGCGTTGACTGTGGGGTTTCATGAGGCAGTGTTTGTGACTGCGCGGCATCATGATGCTGCCCTATGGGTGACCTCGGCTGTGGGTCTGGACGAGGCGCCGGCGTCGCAGGAGTGCTTGTCTGCGAAGTCTCCTGCGAGGGCCTCGAACCTTCTTGAGTAGTAGCAGTTCCCGACGTGGACGTGGTTGCTTCTTCCAGCATGGCTTCTCTGATGTTCGCTGCGATAAGTTGACCGAACGTGCGTTTTCCTGCTTTCGATCTTGTAAGGGGCATCCTCTATGTAGAATCCGGTTTTCGATGGACCAGCATGTGCGAGACGCACCTATGACTGGCTCTGGGCTGAGTAGAATTTGAAGGGAAATCCTGCACCTTCGGCGTTGGTCGTTACGGCTTAGCAGGAACTTGGTCGGGTCGGGGTTCTGAATTGAAAGGCTTGTTTACTTTTTCAAGTAATGTCACTTCGCTGCTACTGTAGGTACTGAATTTCATGGGGTCTGGCCGCCCAATTTATACTATTAAGTTACCTCGGCCGGACGCCCCTTCGCCCCGTATATTTGGCGGGAAAGCGATTTGCGCGGGAAATTTTGGCGCGAAATGACATGTTCATTTATTACAGTTCAATCTTACTCTAATACATTATTTACAGTGCTTATACCTATTTCTATGCTATTTATAATACATTATTACACGAGATCCCGCTCGTTCGGCGTAAAAATGCATCTGAAACGCGGGAATTCCGTGTCCGCCCGTATATACGTACCTCGTTCCCCACCTGAGGTATAAATACCGGGTTTCCCCCCTCGCTCGCCCATCAGTCGTTGCCTGACTGGCGCGCGAGTAGGATCTCTAGGTTTCCTTTAGTCTGTCTATATTTCTTAGTGGAAACTTAGTGTTATCCACTCGTTATTTAGGAAACCAGCGGTATATTACCCTTTTTTACTATGTAGGAATGAAATGTGAGGCCTATTATTCTTTATTTCAGGTGCCGATGACATAAGGCAATAGTAGCGCAATGCCTATGTTATAAGAAGGTTTATAAGCTAGATTATTACAAGTTAGGTCGCGACTGACAATTTTATGTTTATAGCGGGTTTATTCTATGCCGTCCTGCACAACAGGAACCCGTTATTTGTACAACTCTTATTATTATCTATGTATCTACTTACCTATGCCATTGTTACACAGGTGGCATCAAAAAAATATAGCTTTAGTAGCAGATACTCGTAGCAGTAGTATTCTAGAGTCAATACATTTTTACAACTAAATTCCCAGTCACACTACATACCTACCAGACTTTAAATTTAAAAAGGTTATTAAGGCGCTATAGTATCATGGTCTTCTCTCCCTCTCGCTGAGCGTAAGCGTGAGCGAGATGGAAGTGCGTGTTTGGAAGCGCGGATATCATGTTTTTTAATTTTAATTTTTTGTGCGTCTAAATAAATAAAAAAGTAATCACTAAGTTCCCTCAAACATGATATTGCCGATTTTTAGAACCAATGTTAATATGTTTAGCTATTGTGCATAATTTTCTACGAATGTTTTAAGTGAATTTTAACATGTTTTAGACCTATGTTCGTGATTTTTTTCTAATGAGCGAAAATTGCTTAATCGTGTTTCGATACACTGATTTCCCTGCAGAATAGCCTCAAGATTACTATTCGTATTTTTTTTAAACCATATTATTATAAACAGACGCATTATATTGTTTCAAAGACTATGTTCGCTTCACTTCGCTGAACCTATAGCGCCTTAAAGATATATAATAAATAAATAATAAATAAATAAATATTACGGGACAATCTTACACAAATCAACCTAGGCCCACGGTAAGCTCAATAAGGCTTGTGTTGTGGGTACTAGGCGATGATATATATAATAGATAAATACATATAGATACTTATATACATATATAACATCCATAACTCAGGAACAAATATTCGTGATAAACACACAAATAAATGCCCTGACCGGGATTCGAACCCGGGACCTCCAGCTTCGTAGGCAGAGTCACTACCCACTGGGCTACGGAGGCCGTTATATATTTACTCAGAAATCTTTGTTGAAGTTTGGAAAAATTGTGTAAGTAACTAATTAGCATTAATTTATTTATTTTAGTCATAAGAAACAATGTACCTGCTGACTGACGGACATAAGAGTATCTTGTATTATTCTTGTATATATATGTATAAAATTGAAATTGAGTACCTACCTAGTATGCGTTCTTTACACAGGTTACATACCTAAGTTAACTTACTAGTTGACAACTCAATATCTCCGTTATACTTTAATCGATTTATTGCTCAATCGAAAATCGATTTTATTACTGTTGCCGATTCTTAATTAACACGTTATTTGACCGTTATTCTGTTTATATTCCGCCATTTTAGAACATGTAGCTTTATGGTATCCGAGAGCAAATTACCAATTAGAAAAAATCCGCTAGTGCAAAAACGTATAAAATCATTTTTGCGTTTGTTCAAATTTTAACCTTATTAAGATGTGCATAAAGTAGACATTGGGTTTTTAAATTTCCACGATATAAGAGTTTTAGGAAATAATGTGTGGGTTTGTTATTATTCTGATTGGGCGCTTTAGTTTTTGGGAGTCGGAAATATTAGAGTAGGTAATTTGGAACGGTACTCGTGTTACTACGTAGACGTACCTAATAAAAGTAAAACAATTTATTCTAGTTTTTTTAACACATTGAAATGGCTTTAAAGAACAGACGTGTAACGTGTAACGCTATATCAAATTTACAACTCCTCGTAAAAAACGATAGGTAATTAAAACATTGCAAACAGATGGCAATGGATTTAACGCTCTGTTTTGCAGAATATTAAGAGGGAACATTAGCTGAGCCTTTTTCCGATTTAAGAGTCCGCAGTAAGCTCGATTCTCCATACAACTGTAATTACGCTCTCATTTTTAAACGACTAGCTAGTTTGCTCTGAAACTTTGTAATTAGAATAAGTTGTACCATCCAGGTCTGTTATTAGGTTATGTAGCTTCAGATACCATAGTAAAAAAAACAGCAAATTTAAGTTTTTCATACAAGCCTTCGCAAGAAAAATGTCCCCGAACAATATATCAACATCATTGCCGACATGTACAGAGGTGCACGGTCAATGGTACGGACGGTGGTGGGTGAAACAAAATCGATAGCGGTCACAGAAGGTGTTCACCAAGGTTCAGTACTGAGCCCTTTTCTGTTTTGCTTGGTTTTGGACTCACTCACCGAGGCAGCGCAAAATTCAGCAGCATGGTCATTTATATACGCTGACGATGTTGCTATTTGTACTGAGAGCCGTATTGAGTTACAGGAAGCGCTTTTGTCATGGAAGCACCAGTTACAGGCCGGTGGCCTAGTGTTGAGTGTTGCAAAGACCCAATTTATGTCCCTGAACGAGCCAGATCCCGGCGACGATAGTCCGATTCCCATCGATGGGCAATTAGTCACCATGTGCGATCAATACAAATATCTGGGTAGTATGATGCACAATTCAGGGAACATAGAATGCAACATTCAGCACCGAATAGCCGCTGCATGGTTAAAATGGCGAGAAGTGACTGGTGTTACATGTGACAAGCGAATGCCGGTTAAACTTAAAGGTTTGGTCTACAAGAGCATCATAAGGCCGGTTCTCATGTATGGAAGCGAGACGTGGGCGTTGACTCAAAAGCATGTCCATACCATCCAAGTTGCCGAAATGAAGATGTTACGGTGGATGTGCGGCGTTACCAGGCTCGATAAAATCCGCAACGAGTACGTACGAGGAAGCCTGGGCGTCCGTGACATCGCCGATAAGATCCAAGAAAGCCGGCTGCGATGGTATGGTCATGTGAAGAGGAGGCCACCAAACTATGTTGGTTACTTGGCACTACAACTTTCCGTCTCTGGTCGAAGATCCAGGGGCAGACCCAGAACAAGATGGAAGGATGTAGTGCTAAGAGATATAAGAGAGAGCAAGTTATCCGAAACCGATGTCGAGGACAGAGCGAAGTGGAGAAGTAAGACGAGGAAAGCTGACCCCACCACCATGTGGGATATATAGCTGGGAAGAGAGAGAGATACAAACTTGTTTTTGCTGTATTTCGTTTGTTTTATAAACTGGAACCATATATACTAATTACAGATCTACGACTATATTATGTATATCTACTTCATGTCATGCAATGTTTCGTTACAATCCAACACGTAGTTTTAAAATGAGAACGAAACTCCGTTTGTATGGGAAGGGTAAATTCGGCCGAGCTTACAGCGGACTCGTAAGAATTCTAGATCAATATTTCTGTCGCGCTGACGTAGGTGGGACCGCGAGCTAGTGCGATAAGGACAGTCTGCAGGGTCGACTAAAAATCTTAAATGTAAATCTCAAAATTCGAGGTTTTGTTCTCGACTGATTCCTCATCTGAGACTTAACCAATCGTAACAATATTTTGAAAACTGAATATGATGGAAATATGAAATGCGATCTTATTAAAAAAAAAAAACATTTAGGTAGCTACGGTCAAAAACCTCGGAGGAAACAGTGGAAAACATGTGTACGGTAATATGACCAGTGATCTTTCCTTTTAATCACCTTTTCAATTAAAAAAATACAATTATAATGTAATTGTTGAAAAATCAATCTTAACTTGATGCATTTAAGGATGGAATTACTTTACCTGCACCTCAATCACGCTGGATAAATCCACGTACGCCAGTGCCAGGGCTGATGATCACTTTTCACAAAAAATAACTATTGTTTTTATAGCTAGCCACACTTTTTATTATTTTAACTCATTTTTTTCCTTCGATGATGGCAAAAGATTGAAAAGAAATTAAGTAAGTAATAAAAAAAGAACACTATCGATATTTTTCAAATACGTGCTTAAAATTTGCTATGTCGAAGTATTTTCGGATTTGTAAGACCATAATTATTTATTGCAGTATATATGTATGTATGACAATTCAGGCATCTACTGCTGTCACAAAGTCAAAACTCACTTTAGAAAATATTTGAAAACATAACAATAATGATTACTTTATCGATTTAAAAAAGTTGTTATAATTATATTTTGGACACACAACGGCTCGAAACGTTTTTACCAAATGACGATAAATAGTGTTGCTACCAATCAATATAATTGTTTAATCAATTTTCGGAATAGAGTGAAAGTTGATACAAAAATAAAATGTAAATTGGAATTACGACAATTTATCGAACCCTTTTAAGGCGACCGAAACCGGTTATGGCCCGCGATTTTTTTAATCGCTTGATACGGTTGGGACGTTATATCGATATTGATATTCGGTCGATGGGTCGATAGGTCTTAAACTTTGGTTAATTATCCATTAAAATGCTTACCATGTATTCAATACATTGAAATACGTGTATAATGCCTACGTATTTCAATAAACATATCGTCTAGAATGTATGTTAGGTACCTAAGCTGTGGTTAGTAACTTTAGGTATCATAGATTTATTGAAATGTATTTATTATTGTAAGTACCTACTTCAGACACATAGTGTGGTATATACTATCGATCTTCGGCTATTACATCACTAATATTTTCTTAAGTATTCAACACGTGCCACTATTATTTCGTCGGGTGACAAGCAAAACTCAATAAGTAACAAATACCTACTTAAATCAAAGGTTGTATCTCGATATCGACTACGTACCGAGATACGATGTTTTGAAGAGCAGTGACAGTTTTTGTAATGACTTTTGCTTGTCACCCGACGATTTATCAATTAATATAAAGTTATTAAATGGGAAAGTGACTCCAATTAACAGTATAACTCAATACCATCTAGTAACGAGATCGATCTATAATAGTTAAAATATAATTCAATCCGCACTAACGGGCGCATTGATTGGCAAAGCAATTATTTTCAAAAACCGTTAAAAAGTTGATTTAATTACTAGAATATAAATTATGTCAAATAGACGTTTATTAAGTATAACGTTACTAAGGAACGCAACGTATCGATCGAACGCTAAATTGAAATAAAAAACAAACGAATTTTCAAATAAGGAACACTTTCGATTTCCCGCGAAAATGGATTGTTGCCAGTGTGAAAACGCGAATATTGCTAGTACCGCGCGCGCCGCGAGACCGTCGCCGACTGCCGAGGGCGGCCGCCCTCGGGGTACCATGTGTTCTCGACCTTACTCCGTGACCTTTGTAGTTTGCGCTACTCTAGTAGTATTATGATAGTGCGACTTTTTTTTTAATTTGCGAATACCTATTACTTTGTGTAGTAATATAAGAAAGACAATGCGCGATTTAGCAATGGGTAACTCTGAATTGGCGTGGCTGTCATGCATATTGGGATATTTAAGCGACGTGAGCTCAGAAAACGGATTTTTAAAAAGTCGTAGCGCATGTTTGGATTATAATATATAAATTTAATGTATCACGGCCGCTTTAGCCTAGTTGGTAGTGACCCTGCCTACGAAGCAAGAGGTCCTGGGTTCGAATCCCGGTAAGGGCATTTATTTGTGTGATGAGCACGAATATTTGTTCCTGAGTCATGGATGTTTTCTATGTATTTAAGTATGTATTTCTCTATATAAGTATCTATATCGTCGTCTAGTACCCATAGTACAAGCTTAGCTTAGTTTGGGACGAGGTTGATTTGTGTAAAATTGTCCGCAAAAAAAAAAAATTACAATCTTGAAGCCTTTCTCGACCTAGAGCTAGGTAGCTCTATTCGAATCCTGAGTTTTAGACTTTCGCTCGTTAGAAAAAAATCACGGACATAGGTCTAAACGCACTTCAAACAATCGTAACAAATTATGCACAACAGCTAAATATAGGTATTAAAATTGGTTCTAAAAATCGGCAATATCATGTTTGAGAGAACTTAGCTATTAAGTACTTTTTTATTTGTTCCTGAGTCATGGATGTTTTCTATGTATTTAAGTATGTATTTCTCATAGTACCTACAAGCTTAGCTTAGTTTGGGACTAGGTTGATTTGTGTAAGATTGTCCGCAAAAAAAAAAATAAAAAAAAATTAGCAATCTTGAAGCCTTTCTCGAGCTAGAGCTAGCTCTATTCGAATACTGAGTTTTAGACTTTCGCTCGTTAGAAAAAAATCACGGACATAGGTCTAAAACTCACTTCAAACAATCGTAACAAATTATGCACAACAGCTAAATATAGGTATTAAAATTGGTTCTAAAAATCGGCAATATCATGTTTGAGAGAACTTAGCTATTAAGTACTTTTTTTATTTATTAAAACGCACAAAAATGTTGAATTAACAAACATCATATCCGCGTTTCCGAACACGCGCTGTCATCTCGCTCACGCTTATGCTCAGTGAGAGGGAGATAAGACCATGTACCTACGGCGCCTTAACAATGATATACATAAAACTCATAACTCATCATAAATAGTACTTACAAGGTAAACAGTTTCTTTTTGAAAATCTATACCACAACATTAGGATCATAACGATAAATATTTATTTTTAAGTACCTAGTTACTAATCGAAATAAATACATACGTAGGTTTACAAATAATATACATAATAGGTATAGGTTTTTAAGAATAAAAAGTATGGGTTGACCATTTTGCACGTAAAACTGATGGCCGTCGGGGCGGAAAGGTTCTTGAGTGGCAACCACATACCGGAAGGTGCAAGGTGGACTCACAAAACAGATAGGTACTGATGACCTGCTAAAGGTCGCGGGAGTCCGCTGGATGCGGGTGGCGCAGGACCGGTCATTGTGGCACTCTTTGGGGGAGGCCTATGTCCAGCAGAGGACGTCTTTCGGATGATATGATGATGATGATGATGATGATACGGGTTTATAGGTTTCATACATACGAGTATATGTATGAAACTATAAACTTGCGAATTGAATTTTATGAATTGATAACTAGTTAGGTAGGTACAGTAAATCTTTAAAGGTTTTTTGAAATAATTTCACACAGATACATTGCCATTCTTTCCGTTACTGAATTTAACGTGTATGGTATAAGCATGTTGATGCCTAGATAAAATATTAACGTGTTAAAACTTAGAAGCGATGTTATCTTATAATCAATTAAACTTCACTTAAATGAAAGGTAGCCGCGTAATGACAGGTTTGCGTTATTGCGTTGCCCTTGTTAAAAACAAATTATTCATATCCGGTGTGAAAATACTTATTACTAAGATGAACATTTGCGTACCTAAATATAAATTTGCTGCATATATTTATTTTTGATTAGGTGTTACAATAAATTACTTTATTCTTGGGTTAGTGTGTTATTGAATTAAAAAAGCGGCCAAGTGCGAGTCGGACTCGCACATGAAGGGTTCCGTTAAATTGCAGTTTACGATTTATGACGTATTAAAAAAAACTACTCACTAGATCTCGTTCAAACCAATTTTCGGTGGAAGTTTGCATGGTAATGTACATCATATATTTTTTTTAGTTATATCATTCTCTTATTTTAGAAGTTACAAGGGGGGGGGGACACATTTTACCACTTTGGAAGTGCCTCTCACGCAAACTATTCAGTTAAGAAAAAAATTATGTTAGAAACCTCAATGTCATTTTTGAAGACCTATCCATAGATAACCCACACGTATGGGTTTGATGAAAAAAAAAATTTTGATTTTCAGTTCGAAGTATGGGGAACCCCAAAAATTTATTGTTTTTTTTTATTTTTGTGTGAAAATCTTAATGCGGTTTACAGAATACATCTACTTACCAAGTTTCAACAGTATAGCTCTTATAGTTTCGTAAAAAAGTGGCTGTGACATACGGACGGACAGAGACAGACATGACGAATCTGTAAGGGTGCCGTTTTTTGCCATTTGGCTACGGAACCCTAAAAACACTTTATTTTTACAACTTATATCCCCCAATGTTTCAGGCATTGCGTTCGTCATTTTGTAACCCTATGACTTTCGTATTTTGTGTTATTTTGAAATTAATACTGATTCAACATCAACATGCGTCTTATTTTACGTGAGTATAAAAGTAGCAAATACCCCAATCATTCCGAAGCTTTATGATTTATGCTACAAATTATGCTTTATTCAGAAGTCAGGATCGATGGTGTATGGATGTTACGCTCCAAACGACACCCTACCACGCTACCACGAACTTCGAATCTCGAACTACGTATATCTCCGTCTCTATCGCACTTATGGTGTATGGTACTCGAGCGACCGAAACGGAGATATACGAAGTTCGAGTAGCGCCGCTGGTTCTCGTCAAGTTTTCGCAAGAATCCCGTAGCAAATTCACATCGAGTTCCATTAGTATCGCGCCCCTCCCTCGTTAATTAATAGGTATTGCCCGCGCGCGCCGATTGGCGACCATCCAGCCGTGGAATATGTTGCCAGTGGGAAAATGACCGATGTGCAATAGGGACTCCTGTTGAGTTATGCCTTTTTAATCTAAAGCGGTAATACTTACATCATTACGAATGGTAGAACTTAGAAGTAGCTGGACGTTTGGTACGATCATAGTAAAAGGAGGCCCTCTTTCCTTTTACTATGGTACCTACGATGTTGCATTTTTAGGGTTCCGTAACCAAATGGCAAAAAACGGAACCCTTATAGATTCGCCATGTCTGTCTGTCCGTCCGTATGTCACAGCCACTTTTTTCCGAAACTATAAGAACTATACTGTTGAAACTTCGTAAGTAGATGTATTCTGTGAACCACATTTAGATTTTTACACAAAAATCGAAAAAAAAACATTAAGTTTTAGGGGTCCCCATACACAGAACTGAAACTCAAAAAAATTTTTTTCATCAAACCCATACGTATTGGGACGGGTATTTATGGATAGGTCTTCAAAAATGATATTGAGGTTTCTAAAATATTTTTTTTCTAAACTGAATAGTTTACGCGAGAGACACTTCCAAAGTGGTAAAATGTGTCCCCCCCCCTGTAACTTTTAAAATAAGAGAATGATAAAACTAAAAAAAATATATGATGTACATGCAAACTGCCACCGAAAATTGGTTTGAACGAGATCAAGTAAGTAGTTTTTTTTTAATACGTCATAAATCGTAAACCACAATTTATTTTACGGAACCCTACATGTGCGAGTCCGACTCGCTTCTGTAATTCGTGGTCCATAACTATGGACTATGGTTTGCATAACCATGTACTTTAACAGAAATTGAAATTATTTATTTGTGAGTATAGTATAGACACAGTACAGGGATGTTCAAATGTAATTATGGACATGTGTGCAAGCGTGCAAGCAAATACGCAGGTACAAGTCAATTAAATTATCAACAAAATAAAGCAGAAATTAAAATAACTACCTATACAATATCAAATTGAATTTTTTTTTTTACATAATAGGCAAAGGCCATAATAGGGATAGGATCATAATAATCGTCAAAGAGGCAGAATAACATTATATAACTAAATAATCCAAATTCTAATACTATTGATATTGATGTAAGAGATACGCCTTTACGCTATAATAACACCGTGGACTGCTCCAATAGCCAGTTTGTTAAACTTCGTTTAAAGGCGTTTCCCTCTACCATCTTTATTTCCTTTGGCAGATCACAGTATTATATAGTCTCATTAAATAAATTGCTATGCTATGTTTATATGGGAATTGAAACACTACCAATTTTGTAGTTTGTAGGGTATGTATAAAATAGTTTTTTTTGTTGTACTATATTTTTACGCCATTTCTTTTGGTTTTTGGTTTACTGGGTACCTACTGCGCTATTGAGGAAATGAAAATAAAAACCGGCCAAGTGCGAGTTGGACTTGCGCACGAAAGGTTCCGTACCATTATCTATAAAAACGGCAAAAAAATCACGTTTGTTGTATGGAAGCCCCTCTTAAAATTTTTTTTTTATTTGGTTTTAGTATTTGTTGTTATAGCGGCAACAGAAATACATAATATGTGAAAATTTCAACTTTCTAGCTATCACGGTTCTTGAGATACAGCCTGGTGACAGACAGACGGACGGACGGATGGACGGTAGGACAGCGAAGTCTTAGTAATAGGGTCCCGTTTTACTCTTTGAGTACGGAACCCTAAAAAGATCAATTTTCTTTTTCACAATAGTTAATTTCGCACTGAACGGTGAAGTGCAGTTTCCAAATTAGCCAAACAAGTTCTAAATGAATCAATCAGTAAAATCTTAAATTAGTTAAATTAAATTAGTTAAATAGAGAAACGTCGATAAGTCTATCTTCCATTAAAACTTATACATTTATAAGTACACAGTGCATTGATTTGTGATGGGTGCTGTTCATTTGCATCTGGCAACACCTTTCCCCTAACGAATGATCTGTCAATTGATTCAGTTTGGGCAATATCCGCTAGCCACCCTTCCCGGGGCTATGGGGTATTAGTAAATAAGGGAAAACGGTATGTACATACTGCTCATATTATGTATGTACATACGAAGAGGAAAACATGTCCCTGAGAGGCCTAAGATGGCATAATATCTGGCCGTTGATAAGAAATGGGTAAATAAACATTAATCTGACAACAAACGAAAAAATAGATAAAAATTTGCTTTTATTTAACTTGTTACATATTATTTTTACTAAACGGCATTCGAGATTTACTAATCGCGTAACCTAAGTTTATAATATTTTCTGCACTTGATCCATAATTTTTACTATCCCACCAAAAACATTACATGTAAAGTGACTGCCAAGACTCCCTAGCTCATATAGCTTTCAGCGTTAAAAAGATATCAGATCATAAGGAGCGCCAAGCTTCGCTTCCTTCTCCACACGGCGTAGCCGACCACTACCAACCACGCTCTAAAAATTCTACATCTTGGCTAAAAAGTAAAAAACCACGAAGCGCTTCGAGAAAAGATAGGTATTGCCTATACTCAAAGGCCTGCCCTTGCGCTTCGCTTTGGCCCGTCTTGGCGGGGGCACTACCGTGCCCCCAGATATATTAATTTCAGCCAATAGATGTATGTATGTACTGATAATAAGATAGGCAAGCTAAGTAACAGACTAACAGTGAACAGAAAAAAACATGAACGTTAATAACTTTGTCTACGTTTTCGAATTAGGTAGGACGAGTATCCATTCTGTAGGTACCGCAGGTAGAATGGCGAAAATATTTAGCTCTTTCGTCCAGCACAATGAGATTTTTAATAATACTTTATTACAAAAAATATCGAACAAGCACTGGCCAATTAGAATTTAAAACTACTCGATGGAAAGAAAAATGAAAACCCATTGTTGCAGAAGCAGTTACAATTTTTGAATAAAGAATACGCTGCGATTGGTCCTGTAGCCGCGGGCGAGAGGCGGGGGGCCGCGTGTTGCCAGCCTGCCAGCCGGAAATATGAATTCTATTTGTCTAATGAAGTTCGAAATATAATTCAAAAAGCGAGTGGCAAAGTAACAAGAGGTCCATGACGATGACATGAACGCGCAGTGTAGGTAATAAATAGAAACAAAAGTTAAGTAGATGGCACATTTGTTACAAGATTTTCTATATTCTCTTTATTTCTTTCATTCTTTCATCTACGTAGGTTAACTTTAAGGACTAATATAAAATAAAACGGGCTATTGAAAACGTAAACGTGTAATATTATTGTAAATTAGAGAAAATTCCTTGCATGCGTGCGTGCTAGTTTAACATTTTAAAATAACAAGTAAATAAATTATGTTGATAGTTTATTTCCTCCCGACTTTAAGCACTTTATAAAGAGTCATATAATGATAAATAACTTACGTCTTTAGTCTGAGATATTGCACCCAAACTATTAAAATCTTTTTTTTTTAAATTTGAATGACAATGATTATTTCGTGCAATGTCACCTCATTTTCGGATAATTAAAACTTATTGTAATTTTCAATACAATGGTCATTTAACTTTAAAGGAAGTTTTTATGACACTTGATTAATTCGGCTTCCGAGTAGCGGCCAAAAGTGGGTTACAAATTACGAGTTATAATTATGTCGAAATGATTCATTTTCCCGTCTTGCGAAACAAAATAAATCGGGTTTTGAGTCCGTTTCATTTGCCGTGCACGTAATATTCTTCACCTGTTGCACCTTTCGGTGAGGAAGCGGAATTTATCGCATTCTATGACACATTTATGACAACCGGTTTAGCCTAGTGGATACTGACCGTGCCTACGAAGCTGACGGTCCCGGGTTCGAATCTCGGTAAGGGCAAATATTTGTGTGCGAGAATGAATATTTGTTCCTGAGTTTTGGATGTTTTCTATGTATTTAAGTAGGTATCTATATTTATTAAATATATCGTCGCCTACTACCCATAACGGAAGTCTTATTGAGCTTACTAGCTAGCTGGCTTGGGGGCTAGTTCGATCTGTGTACGATTGTCCCCTAGTACTTATTTACAAATAGGTTGTGTGAGAGGGTACTTCCTCCAGTAGCCATCTAGTGGGTATATACCTATATACCCACTAGATGGCTATACATTATTAGCTACAGAAAAAATGGTTAGGTACCTATATATTAATGTGAAAACTCGGAAAAACAGCCTAATTAGCAGTAGGAGTAAATTGGCAAGTCGATTAATCGATTATATAAATAATCCACATCGATTAATCGTTAGAATAAAAAAGCGGCCAAGTGCGAGTCGGACTCGCACATGAAGGGTTCCGTGAAATAAATTGCGGTTTACGATTTATGACGTATTAAAAAAAAACTACTTACTAGATCTCGTTCAAACCAATTTTCGGTGGAAGATTACATGGTAATGTACATCATATATTTTTTTTAGTTTTATCAGTCTCTTATTTTAGAAGTTACAGGGGGACACACATTTTTAAAGACCTATCCATAGACACGTATGGGTTTGATAAAAAAAAATTTTGAGTTTCAGTTCTGAGTATGGGGACCCCTAAAACTAAACTTAAAATCTTAATGCCGTTCACAGAATACATCTACTTACCAAATTTCAACAGTATAGCTCTTATAGTTGCGGAAAAAAGTGGCTGTGACATACGGACGGACAGACGACAGACAGACAGACGGACGGACATGACGAATCTATAAGGGTTCCGTTTTTTGCCATTTGGCTACGGAACCCTAAAAACCGATAACGATCGGTTTCCATCCCTAGTTTTCCATTGCACACGCCACGTTCTTCGTATTGCTGTAAAAATAATTTCCATTTAATTAAACCTAATTTTAGAAAAGTCCAAACGCTTAGCAAGATATTTTTCCCCGGATATTATATCAGACGAGACGTACCTAAATGAACACCGTTAATAATCCACATTGTCCACGCTATCAACAAAATGCAGCCATCGCGATGGAATCCACTGATCGTCTCTTGTTTTCACCCGCCCGCATTCCCGCGATATTCCGCAAAAACGGGTTAATTACGAAATTTTGAAAAAGGAACGCAATAAGCAGCGCGGCCGTTACTTCGCGGAAGGAAACACGTGATTGATTCGCTGTTCGGCTTGCGCGCTGGCAACACTGCTTGTTTCTACAGGTTTTTCCTTAATAAAATTGTTTTAAAATAGTAGAGTGATTAGAATGTAACTAGGCTTTTTTATATAATACATGCGGTGTTTACCTAAGTGATTGTTACACAGTAGATATTAAAATTGGATTACTGTAAACTTCAGTGTAAACAATTGTTGGTAAACCAAAATAAATAAATAAAAATAAGTAAGTAATAATATTGACCTAATGACCATCGATTGACAGTTTGAGGGAAATTACAATATATTAAAATTTTATTACATAAACCCTCTCATGAATCCTGCTGAAGCAGCAATGATTGATGTAGTATAAAATAGTTACCACCAGAGGCGCTGTTCGCTTTGCCATACATATTGAAACTAAACGCTAAGAAAGATGAAATTTGAAAGAAAGATGAATTTTGGTATACTTAAAGATAGTTTGAGTCCTGGGGAAGGACATGGGATAGTTTTAATCCCAGAAATCATCCCCTAAGTAAAAGTTTGCATGGATGGAGCTACGATACATATAAAAGAGTTCCACGCGGACGGAGTCGTGAGCAGAAGCTAGTATGCCATAATTAGTCCAAATCTTCTTTTCTTGAGCTGTGGGTAGATAATTTTGAGCATTACATACGCGCAACTACTTTTGCGGCTCCTCATAATACCGACACATGTGATATGTGGTTCCGGTATTACGAAAACCCCCATAACATCGTATCTTTACGTCAACTTTATGTCATACAGCATAAGGTTCATTTTGCGATGACATTGCTATACGAGGTTGTCATGTTGTCATCTGTCAGCATTGATTGTGACGTAGCCAGTTGGGCAAGTAGAGCAACTTTCTACATATGGACAAACAAGTCTTATTATATATGTATGAGGCCGCGTAATAAGTTTTTTTCTAATCTATTTGTATGGGCCCAGCTTGGGACCTATGGCGATTCCATAATTTAATACCAGTAACTCTAAAGTAACTCTGTCTGTATGTTTGTTACATTTTCAAGCTTAAACTGCCGAATAAATCGTTTCAGTCAAACATTTCATTTTTAGTATAAGCTTTTATTGCCGCCTGTACTTTTCTGCATACCATCATCAACTACTCATTGAGACGATTCTAACGAGCCCAAACTCGATGGGGTTGTGTCGTTTTATTGTGGAGTTCCTATGGCCACCTTCCAGCTCCAGCATCAGATCAGCTCCATGTCATCATAATATTGCATTCTCATGCGATATACATATGCTTGCAAAATTCCAGCTCAATCGGAAACCGGGAAGTGGGTCAAATTTAACTTGGAAGATTTGATTACAGACAGACAGACAGACAACGGGACAGGTGAAAGTAAATAAAAGCTTGTAATAATAAAATAATTAATTAAGTAAAAAAATAGTTTATAAATATAATAGGGATGAAAATGCGGTTACACTGTATATAGATTTATGATTTTAATTAGTCTTGTTGTAATTATTCATTGTTATTTTTAGAAATAAACCCTATTCGTGCACAAAGGTATGCAAAACTGTTATTCTGAACGCTTCCCCTCACCCCACCTCGTAGGAAACCACTGTAAACCAGACCTCTGATTACGCTTAGTTACTACGAATCGAGGCGTCAGGATATACTACGGGTGACGCGTGAGGTGAAGTAAAAACAAGTAACAGAATAGCATAGCAATATGACGTAAAAATTACGTGCTATACTAGCACTGGATTAATATTAAGTATGTTATCGTCGTCTACTACAGTTACATAGACCTAGGTTAGGTGGGACTAGGTCAATATGTCTAAAACTGTTGCCTAAACATAAACAGGTTATCTGGGACCAAAAACAGTTGTTGAGGTGGCCATAGTATTGTCTGTAATCGATGTACTAAACACCTAAACTTTAAAAAAACTTTAAATACCTTCCAATCACAGAGACTTAACGTAACGGAAAGCAAATGATATACTGCTGTACTATCTATCAAATAGTCAAATAGTTGCCATACCTAAAAAATACAATGGACGTATTCCAAATGAACTGGCCATATATTATTATTATTCGACCAAATGGTCTGGTAAGTGCGGTAACACTGGTTCTCGGAAAATTCTCACTCTGTTCTCATAATAATTGTAAGTATTAGATTATGTCATGAACCGACGAGAAAGATTTTTGTGTAAAGTGTGCAAAAATAGGTAGGTACCTGCAGGGAGTGCC
The DNA here is from genome assembly GCA_963854355.1 of Epinotia brunnichana. Lineage (NCBI taxonomy): Eukaryota > Metazoa > Arthropoda > Insecta > Lepidoptera > Tortricidae > Epinotia > Epinotia brunnichana. The sequence continues at coordinate 11,810,159 of OY977956.1, forward strand.
AGTGTCAAAATAAAAAAAAATATGACACTAAATAATAAGAATTCAAAACATGGTTTGAACACAAAAGAAGTCATTCCCATTAAGGACGATGAAAAAGATAACACGGCCTTCATAACCGACAAGGGAATCTTTCCGTTCAATATTCTGCCATTTGGACTGAATAATGCTCCAAATTTGAGAGATTTATTGAATATCCCAGGTAGCAACGATGAGCTGCAAAGGGATGATTTAACACTTTAATGATCATATTAGCCCTATAATAACGATTTAACAAGTCAAATCATTCTTATAGAGTCTGTAAAGGCGCTTAAAACTCCTACAATTACCAATTTTTTTACTGTAAAGTTCAACGCTGCCTTATTCTACTCGGGTGTAAAAATACCCGAGAGGCTCTTATTCGACTGAACGTATTGGATTGGAGACAGTTTTGTATTTATCGCGCACGCTCATTCTGTGAGATAAGAACAAGGTATCACGTGTCATTTTACTGGTGATCAGTGCCTGTGACCAATATAAGATCGATTTCTAGTTAAACATATCCCTAGATGATAACCATTCGAGAACCCCGAGTAGCGCCGCGTTGTGAAACTGTCGAGATCACGCGTGGGCGGCTGCGCGCGCGCAAACGAGTTGGGCGCTGTTACGTCACAGCCTAGCCTAAGAACAATCGCTTTTTTACACTACAACTACCTATGCTTAATAGCCGGCCTATCGCTGTCACACTCACTCTTACTGAAAGTGTATTTATGTCACTCGTGCTTACAAACACGGTGATTTTATGCCTGGAGAAGCTTTTATGTCTGGATTGGACGAGGCTATAATTTGTCAAAATAACATCATATAACCGACATCTTTTACACCTGCATTAGGCTATAATTTGTCAAACTTTGATAACAACATCGACAACCGACTTATTGAGATTAGATTGGAAATTCTTGCGAGAGCGCGACGCACTGAACGAATAGAATTTGCAAACGCAGACCCAATCCTCAGCTAAGAACAAGGTATCACGTGTTAAGTATATTACTGGTGATCACCACTTCCAACCTCCTCTTCCAAATTTCGCTAAATATATATATTTTATTTATTTATTTCTTACTCAACAAAACTTACGATAAACTTAGTCTAAATCTTCGCCAAACTGCATAACAGTTTGTTGGCGAATACACGCTACGGTGTAAAGCGAAAAACGACTATAGAAATAATATCCATGTGCATACGAGGAACGCTGAACTAAATGACTAGTTGGATTTAGAAGACGGAGCGGCATGAAGAGGCCTATTTAGCCTATTCAAAAACAAAAGCAGATTAAAATATTTTGGCTTTTACGAGTACCATATAGCAACAAATCGGATAGACTCTATGTCGATCACAGCAAATAGTTTAAACGTTTTTCTTTTGGAATTGGGTTCCATTGTCGATGTGCAATCGTGCGCTCTGATCATCAGTACCGATTGAGTTAAGAATTTAACAAAGATCCGGTATTCGGAAAAAGCAGCGCCATGTGAAAATATAAATACAAATACCTTGTTTATTTAACAGGAACAGATTGGCATTCAAACCATATCTATCAGACTCCAAACTAGGCTGAAGCTATATCGTAGATGTCTGTGGGAGCGATTAACAATTTTTGAGTGAAAAGGACATTATTCTAGACAAACTTCTGCCCACGACTCCGTCCGCGTGGAACTCGTTTATATCGTAGCTCCATACAATTTTTCACGAGGCCACGCCAAATGCGAGCTTTCAGGTATACTAATATACTGCCCCCTATTCTGTTACTTGTTTTAAGCTCACCTCAACGCTCTCCCACAAATATATCGTGGGGTTAGTGAGGAGCATGAGCGCTTAAAGAATAACGGAGTGCTGATGTTATTACACCCGTCACGCCTAACGAAACTGCCTCAAGTCAAGATGCATTTGTGGGTGAACCAGGACTATGGAAACGCTCACGTCTGTACGTAACCACTCCTAGGCAACGCCATATGTTCGTGTATGCGCGTGTTCCGACGCGGGCCCCGCGCCGACGACCAACGTTTTAGTCAAAATGACCACATTGTATCAGACTTCGAAATAAATTTTAATTTAAGTACGAGAGCCACACTTGGGAGTTGCGAGTGATACAAAAACAGCCAGCCTGACGACTGACATATTTACGACAGGTCATCGACTTACACACATCAACAAAAAAGTATAAAAACCTTCCGTGTCGCTAAATGTGAGATTGATCAGAGCTATGATTGGTTTTTGAGACTAGACAATAGGTATAAATACTGGAGTTGTAATAGATCTCGTATCCGTAAAAAAAAACGTAAAAGGAGAACTATAAAAAGGGCTGAATACCTATCAGATGAAAAAATGTTCGTCCTGTTCCCGAAATTTTACAGTAACTGAAAGGTGATGAAAACGAATATCTGGTTTTGAAGTAAGCCCGCGTATAGCGGTCCATACTTAGCGTACAGCCGTACACAGTAAATATACTCTTGCAAATAGGGTCTTTTAAAAAAAAAGTATTAAAAACTTTTTCGACAATAAAAACTGCATAATTATTAAAACCTGCATACAAAATTTCACGAGAATCGGTTGAGAAATGTGACCTGAAGAGGAGACCAGCCGGACAGACGCGGAACATACGAAATAATTTTTGGCCAAGCTGAAACGGAGAACTTCGTTCGCTTCGCTCGCTTGTGCAATGGGTGAATTAGGTGTAATTCACACAGGTATACCTCAACTAGTCTCTTAAGTCCTTTTTAAACCTGCTCCATTGAAAACCGTATAAAGTGTGAAAAATGTACAAGAATCATGTTTATGGGCAGATAAGTGTAACTGTCCCACAAATGACCAGAGGATAAAGTCGTTCGGCAGTATCGTAAAATAAACGCCTGTGGCATTATAAACATACATATTTATGGTTGGAATTGCATAATAATGTGTTCGGGCCACATTTTGGTTTTTCTCACGATCTTATTTCTGTCGTTTAGCGAGTTTTATTTACTGAATACGAGTATTTATGCAATATACTTTTGTACCGAAGTATTTGTGAACTTTAGTATGGATAAACCAATATAACCCCATGATATTTTTTTATTTCACAAAGAAGTTAAGGTAAAGTTGTTGCATTTAGGAATTTTAATGTCGTGGGATACCTTGTCGTGCGCCTACTGTAAGTATTGTGTTATTGATAGTATTCCTAGTAGTTAGGTACAATTTTCCCATCCTTAATTCTATACTTTCAGCACGGCTATCACAAGACGGGCAGCGAGATGTGTCGCGGCGACATAGACTATCCGTCTCTTACTGAGCGTTCTAATTAGAAAGAGACGGGTGTTCAGTGGACCTTTTGAAGATACCTATAACTTCTCTAATTGAAAAGCAAGATCCGGCAACATACCATGTTGTATAACAAATACGCACGATGGACTCACAATTAGTACAAATTCCAATTTCCTTAATTATCACGAACCATTCACCGACTTGGCGATTTATATGTGGATTTACGGCTGTACGTTATCGTCAAAGGGTAAAGGGTGAGGAAGGAAATCGGGCACACAGGTGCAAAAAGGTGAGAGTGAAGTTTTTTGTGAAGGGTTCTCTCTACGTTACGTGTTTTAAAGTGTAAACTACACTTTAAGACTACTAGATCCGTGGATAAAGGTCGCCATGATGTCCAATCTTCAATGGAACAGCAAAATATGATGTACCGACCTAGCTACCTATTACTAGAATAATGATCATACGTATATCTAATCATTTTATAGGTCTAGAAATCTCAAAAAATTGCTTCCTGAAGAAACCATCTTGAAAATCATCTGTAGAGTTCAAAAAATGACTGATATGGTTCTGGAAGAAGTCGGATCGTTTTTTAGGCAGCCGTATAAGTTTACAGCTACTGTATCGTATTCGGGGTTTCGGGGTTACTATGTATAAATAATTAGGTACTAGTCCATGTTATTCTAATTTATATCAATTGTGGTACCGAAATCTTGGCCTGGTGCAAAAGTTGCAAACGACCCGAGGTAATCGAATTCAACTTTGAGTATTGGATATACTATCTGTTGCCCCTCTTGAATTACCACCTTACAATAAAGGTAGCCTTCTTATATGATTCGGACTATTCGGAGGTTTTTGTGACCGCTATTCGCACCCCTCATGAGGTAGGTATCATTACGCGTCAGCGACCCAGAACTGTAGAGCTGTAACCTTTGAGCGCTGCCGACCGCACTCCGTGTTTTCCTTGTGCAAGCTGGTGCAAACTTGCAAGCTGTAGCAGATATATCTACACGGACGAAGCGCTTAAAAATATCTACACAATCTTGCGGGCAGGCACTATAATCTGATCTAGCAGATGATACGAATATATTCAAATGTATTTTTCAACATTACATTCTCGGCTCTATTAAGTATGTTTAGAGTATCACACTCGCCGCTGGCTCGCGTGAATAATTCCGCCTCAAACGTAATGAATCTCACTTGTATCACGATGTACCTACAGTCCACGACGACGGCGTGAAACAAGCTACGGCCCACCTAATGATCGGCTACCGAAGCCTATTGACGCTTGCAACACCTGTGATGTCACATACGCATTGCCTATCCTTTACTGAGGATCTTCAGCTGCCACTTGTCCTTTGATCAACTCACTAACGAAATGAGGAATCACTATGTGTGTTGACAGCTTATGGTCCTAGTCAACACAGTTCACCACAGCCTCAAGAACTCTCATTACTTAGTACATAAGAACACGCCATTCTCATCATTTTCTCGTCTTAATTTTCGTATAGGTGTACACTACTTACACTTAGGTAGGTACAACATAAGAAAATGGTAGCAGATTAAGCAGAGTAACCAGCTATTTAGTTCTAGGCTTTAGTGATGCTAACCAGCATAACATAACACTAGTTAGCGTTTTTGCATTCGTCTAATTTATATTTGATTGTGAGTGCAATTATTTCCGCGTTTGCCTCCGTTGCAAAAAGTTCCGGGCAGATCTGGCAAATCTGTTTCGACACAGTTATGTCCAATCGGTTGGGTAAAATATTAGATAACTCTTTTTGTTGTTGGTAAATGAATGATTAGGATCATTTATCTCTTTATAAACTGTCGTTATGATATCTGAATTTTAGACGCAATACTTGTTAGTCATGCAAGTTTTGGAAAAGGAATGTACTTTCAATTTGGAATGTATGTTGCTGTGCCCGTGGCTTCCTTTGTGTTTAAAAAAAGGCCATTTATTTTCAATACGTTGGGAAGATATAAAACAGTCCTATCTTACCTACCTATAGCCATACTGGAAGACTATAGCAAATATAGCTTAAAGAATTTTTGAAATTGATAAGTAAGTAGTTTTGATTTTCGGATGTTACCACATATAAGGACGTCCCAAATGTTGTTGATAAGTATAATAATACAAAGTAGGATTAACACACTTAATTGTATTCTTGATCGATGCTATATCTTATTTTAGGTTTTAGGTAATGTAAACGTCATAGTGCTCGACGTTGCACTAGTGTATGATGTCAAAGCAATATGGTTTAAATTCGAATAATGAGGATTTTTCTTAATTCGAATTTAATCCATGTACCTAACTTTGACATACGGCAGCGCCCATGCAACGACTAGTGCAAAGTTGAGGGACTAAGAAGTTTACCTTACTATACCTAAGTACAACAAATTGCATACCTAGCTCAAATTGATGTAAGAGGTGTTTAATTTAGTACTTACATTATCTTGATCATTTGGTATGTATCCATCTTCATTGTTGACCAGGACTCCTATGGTTTTGTCCTCATCTTGTACTGCATAGTCATCAGTCAGCAAGGATCTACTATTAACATCATCTTTGTTTAAACCGTTTTTGAATTCGTTATCAGGTTGCCGCAGCTCGAGCCTAATTGTTTTATCCTTTTCTAATTCTATACTTATGTCCGTTGTTATTTTATCTATAAAGTCTTCACTGGCTTTCCTTTTTAATTGCGGATCTAGTTTGATGCTGTTGTTGTTGGTAAATTTATCGGACATTTTGTCGTCCAAGTCGTAATGCCTTTTTCTTTTATCGTTTAGAATGTCGTCGACGGATTCGCCAGTCATCGCAGTGACTTCGTTGGTTTTGGTCATCGTGGCGAGTGTCTAATTGGTCACATTGTTGAATCTACGCCGCCATTGTCGGGTTAGCGCGGTGTAAGTCATCCGCAGATCATTATCTCTGAGATGACCGCTTTAAAGGTCCAGTCAACCCTGACCTCTGTGTGCAGAACCACGGTGCGTTCAGAATCGATTAGTGCGAGGCCTAGTTGCCTGGCCGCGTTGCATTGTTACCGGCGTTGGGCAACTATCGTGAACTTTTACACGATTATTGTTCCGCCATTACCTTTCGTATGAGAATTCTATTTTCTTTAGATCGATGATTTGTTGCCCGTCTCGCTCTAGCGCGTGGGTACGTTTCGTTTTAACAATAAATAATATTGTTTACCTTGCCCCGTTATTGGTATAGGAGATTACGGTTCATCTCACGTCCAATATATGATTAGGCGCTTTGATTGCTATTTAAACCGTAATTTGTTTCTAAATTCAATAAAAAACACATTAAACACACACTCACGCAAACGTTACTTAATTAACAAATAAAACAAAATTAACCAACAAACTTTACAAAATGCAAAAACCAAACGTCAAAAATCCAGAACAATATCACGCTAAAATGGCCGGTTGACAAACAGCTGATTTTATTTTTTTAATCCATTTTCCCGCGCGTTTGTATTTTTTAAAGCGTTCGCACACGGCCGGCGGCGAGCGCTCGCGGCTATCACATGCCAGCACAGATACGGCTAAGGTGCCGCGAGTATACGACGGGGTACGAGATGAAACCACAATGAAACGGAAAAAGTGGCACGATTGACTGGCCGAGATGGCTTCGAATGATAAGTGCCCCTTACAAGTTATACAACTTACAATGTTAATATGTATTTAAATTAATATTTCGGAACAAGTTTCGTGACTGTTACTGAAGGGACATTTTACTTTAGGCCTTGATGGTCTCGTAAACATATAAGCTTTATATTAACTTGCAATATGTACCTAACTATGTTTGTTCGGGTGGAATCTTGCAACTCAATTTTGAAGCATATATTTTCAACCGATTGAGCTGAAATTTTGGATAGTTTGGATGACAATGAATGACGTCTCAATGAGTAGTTGATGACGGTATACCTAAAGAAAAGTGCAGTCAGCAATTAAAGTTTGTAACCAAAATGTTTTTTTGGCAGAAACTTATTTGCACAAGGATGCTTAAGTATGGACCATAATGTAGCTTGACGCCTTATGTCTTATTTTGTAGAGAATTTACCTACATACCCGGAAGGCAAATTATAAAAGTGACGAATTCTATACAAATTCGTCACTAACCCATATCGTAAATAAATGTAATAAAACTTATGAAAAAAAAATTAATGAACATTACTAGAACGCATGCATTGTATTAAGTTAGGAACTTAGGATGTTGTCACAGTGAATCATAATACTTTATAGGGTCGCTAATCACTAATCAGCATTCTGCCGTTTCAATCCTATCTCGTGTTTCTTTATGCTTTTTGTATGACTTTGTGCTGCAGTTACACGAGATAGGATTGACACGGCAGCATGTAACAACCAGGAGTTGCAAGCGTCCATGAGTTACGGTCCCTAACTCCATAGTAATATAATTTAACACCATCGTTAAGAAAAACATAGAGCTTTCATGTTTCATCTGACGTCTCTACATATACACACCCAAAAGCTTCCTCGTACGGCGGCGAATCTATAATATTGTTTCTTTCATATCCAGTTTTGTATGCGCGTGTGTGGGTGAGTGTGTGTGTGTGTGTGACCGTGTCGGATGAAATTGGAGTTTTTTTTAATGAGTTCGAGTTAAGGAAAGTGACGATGGAGGTTTTGATTGATGCCGCATTATGCCAAAATTGGGATTGTTGCTAAGGTCCCAGCAGGCTAATTGAGAAACGATGGTGGCGTCGGCCGTCGGTCACGGCGTCATACTAACTTATTACCGTATTGCAAAGCATGTAATCGGCACGTAAAGGCCTCCACACACCGGTCGCGGGCGGGGGTCGGGCGCGGGCCCGCGCAAGTTGTAAAACATTGAAACTATACTACAAACACACATCGAACGCGGGCCCGCCGCGGGCCCGTGGAAGAAGTCCGGCACTTTATAGCCTCCGCAAACATGCTCGAAGCGCTGCAGTATCTTGGCAGTTTCATTAGAATACGTTATGCGTAATTATACTGGACTCTAATTTTGCTCATCGCGCGTTTCGTGAATCTGCTCCAGAGTTGACATGTATAGAAACATAGACAATATGCCTTAAACAATGTCACCTTCACTTCATCACTACAATGCGCGAACCTGCGCGCGAGCATGTTGCACCGCAATGTTCAATTGTCCGTTCAATGTCGTCGTCATCAACAAGACCCTCCATAAGTATGTGTCCGAGGTATCTTCCCTTTCCACCTGCGCTCCGTCCAAATATATTAAATAACCTAATCTAACTACCTATCTACTATATAGTGGCTCTGTGAGCTGTAAAACCCGCGATCTGTGAATTAAAAAAACCGGCTAAGTGCGAGTCGGACTCGCACATGCAAGGTTCCGTAAAATAAATTGCGGTTTACGATTTATGACGTATTAAAAAAAAACTACCTACTAGATCTCACCAATTTTCGGTGGAAGTTTGCATGGATGGAAATGTAAATCATATATTTTTTTTGGTTTTATCATCCAAGTTTCAACAGTATAGCTCTTTTAGTTTCGGAGAAAAGTGGCTGTGACATACGGACGGACAGACAGACAGACAGACAGACATGACGAATCTATAAGGGTTCCGTTTTTTGCCATTTGGCTACGGAACCCTAAAAAGAACTCTACAAAAAAAACTATAATCCTATGCTTGACTACCGAACCTGCTCACAATATTTCACGAGCATCGGTTGAGAAATGCGACCTGTAGAGGAGAACAGCCGGACAGCGTGACAGACACCGGACACCGGACATCAAGAGAACTTCGTTCGCATTTCATGCATATTTTCATCACTATCATCAGATTCCCGCACCATTTTAATTTTCTCAACTCTCCAAACTCATTCAACATCGCCGTTGAATTTAAATCCAACTTCAACTAAGTAAATTTACCTACTCAACCAAAATCAATTAAAAGACCTACTAGAATATCTACAGCGCTGGTGATAAAATACCTACATTATTGTATTTTATAATCGTGGGTTTAGTTAGAGCTCAAGTCTACAAAGTTAGAAATACCGGTAAAAGTGGTGTCATTAAATTGTAATTCAATATATTGTCTACGCCCATTGTACGCCGCCCATACGCATGTTAATTCAAATATTTTCGCCTCTAGCAATAATAAATTTGTACTGATCCGAACAATTTCGGGTCAAAAGTCTTGGGTGAGTTGTTGACATGTCAAGTTGGTACTCCAAGAGTCAATAGTTCATTGAAGAGAAAATGGCTGAACCGTGTGTAGATGTAAGACGCTACAAACTTCAGATGAAAAATTTAATCTAAACCGCAACTTATTCTCAATCCAAATAACGTAAAAGAATAAGTGAACTTTAATACTTACAACCGCAAGAATTTAAATAACTGTAATGGTATTAAAACTATGACATATAGCGCCATCTTCATTGGATAAATTATACTAACTAAAGTAAACGAGCGCTGCCACCTTACGGTGAGTAGCTTAACAATAAAATCGTGTACATGACAGCAAACCGCGCCGACCGTCACTGGCACAAGATTTATGAACATCAAACTAGGTGGCGCTGTAATCTACTTTGAACATAGGAACATCTTGTAACTCGTATACGACTTGATCACATTTTATAATGCTGACAAATACATTAGTTTTAGCAATGAATGATAAAATGTATTTTTTTTTAACACGGAAGTAATTAGCGTTTAATACATAAGCACAACAAAAAAGTTGCTAAATAGCGAGTTTTAACTTGGCCGTCTAGCGGCGAATAGCTTAACTAAACTTCGGAGTAGTATACACTTCTTACCCAGGTGGCGCTACTGTCATTGGACACAGCTTGGAATGTAGGAACACAACGGAAAGTCATCTTGTTAACTCTAGAAGTCTACTAGTGGTTTCTTGTCACAGCTTACCTAGAACAAAACAAAACACTTACTTAGTGATAATATAAATAAATAAAAACAGTAATTCAAAAAAAACAAATAAGCAAAAGAAAACTATTTTGGTAGGTATTAGAGTCTCTAAAGAGATAAGACTAGCGAGCTATGCCCGCGGCTCCGCTTGCGCGGAACTCTTTAATCACACTTCCATACAAACTTCCACCCTCAATTAACAGCCAATAATTATTTCATAGATAACAAGCATTTTATATTGTTCTTAATGTTTTAAATCCTTCTGTGCACACTTAATTAAGAGTTATAGTCCAGATCTATTTGTTATGCCTTATTAATAAATGTCTTATAAGTAATGTCTGTAACTAGTTTTTGTGAGCCTTATAATAAATAAATAAACAAAAAGTTCAAAAAACTGTATACCAAATCCTAACTACAGTAAACTAACTTAACTCAAGTTTGTGATTATAAGTGATTTAGGACTCGACATATTAATAAAATACCTATAATTCAAAATGACCGCCATAAAAAAAGATGGCTGACGGAGGAGTTGGTTCCTATCAAAAACTTAAAGCCTAACCTAACTAGTACCTAAAAAAAAGGTGTTTTAGTCCAGCGTGTCCACGTACATTATCAAGTTAATTTTTCACAACAACCTATTGTATAATTACCACTACTACCTACTACAAAGACTCCTACATCCTACATGTATCTAGGTTAAGAAAGTAAGCAATAAAGATTATATGTAACTGAAAAAAAATATTATACAATGTCACCCGGAGCATGATTTCGAATCGATTGATACATCATTCATCAAAATCAGTTCAGTATCATATCTCTTCCTTTCGGTTAAATAGGGACTTGACTTTTTGCCCGACTACTGCAGAGCCCTAGATTAAGATAGTAGGTATAAAGCTTGAATTTTAATACCATATTAATAATTCGTCACTTCATCAGCTAAGCTTGAATAGGTCTAACAAACAGATTTGAGCATTAATATTAACAATAGGTATGAATTTAAACTAGTCTCTATTACTAATTATCAATGAATTTGTCTGTTACGAAACTACTCCGCGCCGGTTTCTTAAAGTTGAATTATCCAATAATATTGATTTATAGACAGACGCTTCGACAAGATAATTCGCTATGATTGCCAATCAGCCAATATAGTACCTGATTGCTTTGATGAGATTAACATTGCTTGAATATAGCTGTGGAATGTATTATTACTTATAGCTAAGGCAGGAACGCAAATGCTCGGGTAGGTACATCTTTAAAAACTGCGAGTTTTTAGGGATTAATTTCGCAGGTAGGTACATTTAATTATTATGTAATAGGTCCCAACGGCGTTTGGTCTTGCGGTGCCTTCCAATCTCTACATTTTCACTGCTTTTTTGTCAAAAGTATTGTATTATCTTGCCTATCTTATTAAGTAGCAATTTTTTGACCAATTTTATTATCACAGGAATGGTTTTTTGTTTTTATAAATATTACTTCAAAAACCCGTTAAAAACAAAAACCGAGCCCACTTCAATTTCAAACTTTTTACATAAAAAAGACCATAGACCATAAAAACCGTACCTAATGAATCATCGAGATATTCAAAGTGAACTTTTCGCATTGACCTGACGGGCACAGATTCAAAATGATCCTAGGCGTGGAGCGCGGGCTCGTGCCATGCCCGCGGCTACGCTCTCGTACAAGTTTTTTATTGACCAACTTACAGAAAAAAATACACACGCGCTAAGCCATTTTGAACCTTAGACTTGTAGTTATAGAGTACGCTTTCATGTGTCAATACTTTTTTTTCTTAGAGGTGATTTTGGTGCACTGACGGCGAGATTTTATGCTTCATTGTAGAGCGCGAGTTAACAGCACTTACCGAGCGATAAATCATTTTAGAATGTTAAAAGAAAGCGTAATATAACAATTATCCGTAAAATTCCGACAACAAAGCGAACTGTGTTTGTATTCAGTGAAGGACTGTCGTTTCGGCAAACAGCTCTTTGTTTCAGACCGCTTGGAGATGAGTAAGTAGACTCAGTGAGGTCGACAAAATGTAACGTCGTTTTTGAAAATTTGCCAAGAAAGAACCTTGCATACCTTCAGGGAAATAGTAAAATTTAATTTTGTGAGACTTTCCTAACCAAAATTAATTAGAAAAGTCTCTGTTTACTCTGTTGTTACTATCACTACCAGCCAGAGTACTAACCTTTTAAAACCTTTTCGAGCTTGATCTAGTTAAATACACTTGGCGGGGGCACTGCTGTGCCCCCAGATAATCATAATTATGTAGCAATTTCAATGGTTTGGATTCTTTGGATGAAGGTTTTACGAAACGTAGATATCGGTTAGTGTGCATGACTAAGTATCTCAAATTAAGTAGAAATTTGGGTTTTTTTTTTTAAATTAGGGAACTTAAACATTGTAAAAAATAATCGGGCGAGGTTTTCTTATAAAGTCATCATGTACCTATTTCAAGAGTTCTGTAGCATAAAGTAAAATAGGCAGGTGACTTCGAAGGTTCAAGGTTTTCATAGACTATTTTTACCCTGCATTTCTAATGTAATAACGGCGTGTTTCTCCGTAAAAAAGGTCGTATACGTCAACTATATTTTACGTCCTTAAAACATTTAGTTACAAGTACTGTAACCGAGCAAAGGGCAGGTAATTACAGGGCTAGTCAGTTTTTGTGAGCACCGGCATCACGCATGATCAGTCAGTCACTTTAAAATACGAAACTTTAAGTTAAAAAAAAAAATATTCCTTTGCATACTATATTTTACTTATACATGCTTTTGTTTATGAAATAATAATCTGAAAACGGTTAAAAATTTATTCCCGAAGTAGTTACTGTTGAATCATAAAAATAATTACGTTTGATGGTAATTTTTTAGTTGTTTTACGTGACTTTTTGGTACCTTTGGGCCGTAAAATATGTCCGTAATAGGTGCTTATCGTGCTCGTAGCTGGCCAGGTCTCCTTAGATAAGCGAGCTAACTGGGATATAACCACGAAAATCCAAGATCGATTATCTAAAACCTCTATACCGTATTCCATATAAGACTAGTGGCACTGCGAGCTGTAAAACCGCGACCTGATTAAAAAAGATTTCTTTAAATGTGGCTCGACAAAAAAATCTATATAATTAACGAACCAGCTCAAAAAAATTCACGAGAAGAAGAGAGAAAGGTTGAGAAATGCGACGCGGGACTGACACCGGGACACCGGACATACGAACGATTTTCGTTCGCTTCGTTCAATCGTTCGATAAGAAAAATCGTGCGTTAATCGTCATGTGATTTCAAGGACAACTAAATTGAAACGCAAAAATAAATGTACCTATTGGTGTTTGAAAAGAACTTAAATGATCGAAATAAGTAAAACTAGTACCTTCACTATTTCCCTTTGATATCCTAGATAAACAAAGAAACGTAGACGAATTTGTCCAATAAAATAATAAGACATACTCGTATATAAATGAGGTATAGAGTCCGGCAAAAGTTGAATCCACTAGATTCAATTACGCGGCAACACTATTAGCCAAAAAGTATGCGAATGACGCAGTGTAGCCGCGTAATTGGACCCTAGTGGGTTCAAACTTCAAGTTCCGTTTGCCAGGCGCTAACGAACTTATTGGAGTGAGTTTTAGCTCATTTACTAACTTTTCATATAACATAACAACCTAATCGCTATGTCAGTGACTCTCGAGTCGTATGTGAGCACGGATGTGTGGAGGTTTAATTACTTATGGTATTCTATGCTCTGAGGATGATAGAGTAACTTCTATAGGTATTGCCAGTGCCAGTAGTATATCTCTAAAATTTGGGTGTTATCATATTATTTATGACGGGTGTCTCAGAGAAACGTCTAATAGACGCGAATTATGTATTTTGTGACGAAGGTCCCAATAGTTCTTTAAAATTGACCCGTAAAGTCGTATTTTATTTTCATAATTCATCCAAAACATACGAATATTAATTGGCTTAATCTACACATTCTTTTGAAAAAACGGAAGTCGTTTAAACGCTTCACATATAACAGATCCTAAATACAATGCGACCATTAAGTTAAAATGCTTTCTATTTTCTACCCAGTAGTGTTCAATTTCAAAATCTTATTTTGCGAATGCGTATTCAAAATTGGTAGCCCGTTGATTTCAACATTCCATGCTCGCGTTCTCTTTTTAAATTCAGGTGGTTTAACAGCCAGTGATTTGTTTTATTTTTTTAACTGGCCAGTAGTTTGGATTTGGAATTTTCATTAAGGATGTTATTTTTGTTAATTTTTGACATTACCTTTCTAAATTTGAAATCCAGAAATGATTGCGCTCTATGGTTAATGTCATTTTGAGTGTTGCCATGTTAAAGTTCCGTAACAACCCAAAATTAGGGGTAATTTTAGAATAACGCTGAATAAAATTACATATTTACGGTAAAATGAGATGCAGCACGTAGGTAATCTTGTAACCACTACTAATAAAACACAAACGTGAAAATTAGTTTGAGTTTTATTGCTATCACTATTTGGCTCTTATATAGTAACTACCGTTAATAATGTCTTACATTAGGTAATTTGTTTACTCGAAACACATCGTTTTAACGCAAATAGAAATCCTGTAGTTACTTTCCGGTATGTCCAGACGAAACATACACTAAAATACTACTATGTTAGTTACAATATTCACGATTTGTAGAAGACACCAAGATAAGTAACCTATTGTCTCGCGCTAATGCTAGTTTAAACAGTAACGGTGTTGCCAGATACCATCTACATCACATTTGACATGCCAGACCCTATTCTTAAATGCTTTAAAGACATTATTAATATTTTAATCACCCACAAATCACGTGGCAAGTCCGAACGTTGTCGAAACCCTCCGGAGGGGCGGGGCCGTGTGATGGATGTCGGTGGATGCCCGAGATTGAATGTCCAGTGCTTAATAACACACACATAACACTTGCACACAAATTAACACAAACTGTACTCTATACCTGCACAAACAAAGGCGTCTTAAAGTGACCCCGTTACGTGGTAATGGTTAATTTTTGTTTCCAGCGCATGGAAAACGTTAGAAAATGAATTTGATTTTAATGAAGGAAGTTGGTCTGAGTTATTAATATTGGTTTGGTTGGCTGGCGCGGGCAATTTCTGTTTAGAAGTCTCAGAGGCATAAATTACGCTTCTGTACCGTGGAATGGTACCTAATTATTCGCGAGTTTTAAATCTAAACGTCATTTTGAACACAATACTTTGGACAGTCATCGTTACCTGTCTGTGTCTCGTGGCACATTAGCAATAATCTTTTTTAATTTTTTTATTCATTAGTTCATTATTATTATAATTATTAGCACCATGATAGGCATTCTAACTATACCTAACTATAAGTCTTCAATAATGTTTTCATCACACTTGCTCATAAATGGTGTTATTCCTTGCCAGTATACAGAAGGACAATGGCCTAAATTGTTCCCGCGGGAAATAATGGCCCCAAGGGAGTAATGAGCTTGTGTGTGATCTGATTGGTTAAGCAAATCTGGACGGCAAGAATTCTGCTCTGTGATTGGTTGGAAAATAAAATCGAGCATGTGGTTCTTGCAGGGCATGCTGCAAGAACCACATGCTCCATGCTCTGTGATTGGTTGAAATATTGAAGCTCCGCCCTCCAATCGCACTGATCTAGAAGTGAAATTGTCAATTTCGTCAACATTTGATTGATGCGCTTGTATAAAACATAGATTTTCTGTCTTTTGTGGTTATTTATTTCCTCGCAAATGTGATGAAAAACATTGTGTATAACACGGGCGTAAGAATATTGCAAACTCGAGTCATCAAAAG
Organism: Epinotia brunnichana; assembly: GCA_963854355.1. Taxonomy (NCBI): domain Eukaryota; kingdom Metazoa; phylum Arthropoda; class Insecta; order Lepidoptera; family Tortricidae; genus Epinotia; species Epinotia brunnichana. The sequence goes on from OY977956.1 coordinate 11,826,147, forward strand.
CCCTCCGCCTTACGGCGTCGGGCTCCTGACAGACTCTCGTTTGCAATATTCCTCATACGCCCCTTGTTAAACAATGTACTATTGCACGCCTTGCAGCAAACATTTTCATGTAGGCTGAATGTGAGTAATAAACATGATAATGCTATGCATGCATATTTAGGAAGGTAAGGTACTATTTGGTAAATAGGAAGTTTAGATGCAGAGTTTACAATACTAGGTATATCGAGTTCACAATATTTACTGTAGCTCTCGTAACATAAGTTTTATCGATACATGTACATGTATCGATGTGTTGTTTTCTAACGCGTTTGCGTTTAGTTTCAATATGTATGGCAACGCGTAGTTAGTCCCTAGTTACCACCAGAGGCACTGTTCGCGTTGCCATGCAAATTGAAACTAAACGCAAACGCGTTCGAAAACGTATTGTTTCGATAAAACTTATACTAGAGCCTCTGTACTTATATACTAGATGTATTAGTATGTATGCAGACATGAGTTACGACAAACTGAAAACAACTTGAGGTCAAAGTCTATTTCGTAGTGATATTATTTTTTCCTCTAGAGGCCTATTGAAGGTTTCTTCAGCTCCGATTGGACGAACTTAAGTCCGTGACCCTACAAGTGTTAGATATATTTCTGAACCTATGATTCAGAATTAGTTTCTTCCTATACAGATATCTACTATCTCTTAGGCCCAAATCTGGGAGGGACACTTAATCAAAATATAGATTGCTCTCATTATCGATTTTTTTTTTTACTGGCAACACCGGCGCGGGCGCAGGTCGTGACCGGGCGCGGCACGCGCGCCCCCGGCTTACGCCGTAACGCAGCAACACTGTAATTGCCCGGGTAAACGCGGTTTTAGTGGGCAACACTGGGCGGGAGCAGTTAATGCGATGCTTAATTGATTCGTGTTGTTTTTGGAATTTTTATAGGCTATAAAGTGGGAGGCTACTGTAAAAATCCAAAGTAAATTGTGTTTAATTAGAAAGTTATAGTAATCATAGAAAAAATTAAAAAATCTGAACATGTGCCTATGCAAGTGTCACCCAATATTTACATTTGTCGTATTGATTTGAAATTTTGCAATATAAGTAGATAACATATACCATCAGCCATCAGCTTGACGTGATCATGGACCAAGAAGGGAAAACTTTTCAATGGCTATCCTATCAAAAAACGCTTGAATATGTACAGATTGACCGCAATGTCACGCGTCACGCACCCTGACAGCATTCGTTTTAAGGCTTGAACAAAAAATTTAAACGTATTTACAAGTTATCATTTAACTCGCACGGCTCGTATGTAAGTAGTACAGAAAGTTGTTATTCAACATTTGCAAATATTTTTTTCAGCTACTTACCGACATTCGATTGGGCTGAAGTTTGGTTTTTATATACTACTGTTGAACAGAGCTCGGACTAATACGCAAAACAAATACGGAAATAGAACATAAGATATATGTGAATGATTATTGTTATCGGAAGAGGATATTTTCGCAATTAGCATTTGACCTATTTTAATTGCATTTCTGCCATAGCTTGGTCACAGTGACGTTCCTGCGGCATTTTATGATTACTAAAATTAATAAAACTATATTATGTCGTTATTTCTAAATATTGTAAGTAGGTATGGTAAAAATTGTTGATGGAAATACTTCCACAAACTTTTGGCTAATTTTAGGTTGCGGTGCTTGCGGTTATAAATGTGATTGAAAAAAAAACCGGCCAAGTGCGAGTCGGACTCGCGCACGAAGGGTTCCGTACCATTATCTATAAAAATAATTATTTTATTCTGTTTTTAGTATTTGTAGTTATAGCGGCAACAGAAATACATCATCTGTGAAAATTTCAACTGGAACTATCACGGTATCAGTGAGATACAGCCTGGTGACAGACAGACAGACGGACAGCGGAGTCTTAGTAATAGGGTGCCGTTTTACTCTTTGAGTACGGAACCCTAAAAATATTGTACATAATACGGCTCTACACACACACACACAAACAACTACTAACCCCCCCGTATTACACCCCTTTCTATTTCCGAGTTGTAATTATTTTGCGTTGATTACTCCGTTCTCTGTGTAGGTATACGTCACGACCAGGCCCCGTAGCATGGATGGCGTTATCACGCGATAAGTGATAGGATAAGCGCGTCGTCTCGTTCTATCGAACGGTGTCAGCCAGGGACGGATGCTCTATCCTGTCACTTATCGCGTGATAAGGCCATCCATGCTACGGGGCCTGATCTCTCGATGGAGACAGAAGATGGTGGTCATAGCAACTTCTAACCTACACAACATCAATTCAATTCATTTATTGCATATGAGTCATATGACATAAGATAAACCCGTCGTAGGTATTTGACTCGTTGGAACCCTCTCAACGATTAATTGATAACTGTGCCAAAAAAGTATAGTTGGCTATAAAATCCTGTACCAAATTATTTTTTAGAAAAACTTATCCTCGGAATAGATTAGTAGCATAATACCTACTTACAGGATATAAGACCAAAAGGTTCCGACGTCCTAAATCTAAATTATAATAGAAAGAACGTGCGAGTGAGACAGATAATCTATTATAATAATTGATGGTTAGAGCAGTAAATCTGTAGGTGTCATGTCTTCCGGTATTGGAAAAAAAGTTAAAAGTACCTGCGTCGATTTGAAGAGTGGCGGTCGTTAATAAAAATGGATAAATCATTTTAAAAGTTTTTATTTTTTAATTAAGGTGGTTGAGCTCAGAGCTGTTTTAGTGCATTCATGATGATTTTTGAATCAGAACTAGTATGTGGAGTAGAGACCTAGTGTTATATCTGTATGCAGAGCTTTCTCTGTCTAGGTACTTGATATGAAATGATGCATTACGGCTTTCATATAAACAGAGACATAATCATGACACACTGTAAGTATGACACACTTTAATGGAGGTGGAAATAGTACATTATTGCCGTGGCCGGGAGGAGGCCAGGCCGGCTGAGGCTAATATAGCGCTTTTCTCACAAATGGGGGAATAAAAAATACTAAATTTAAATCAAGCTTAATTATTAAATACAAATTGAGGATACTGCAAATTACATAAAATTAAACGTCATAATATATATTTTTAAACAGAATCGCAAGTGTATTTTTCCACCGAAAAACGCAATCTTTTTATGACTCATACAAAAATGTCGCGTTTGCAACAGAAAAATACGACTTGATTTGGCTGAATACGACATGTGCCGTCTTTTATATGCCAGTTTCTACTTTTTAAAAAGTTTGGTACTCGACAAATAAAGGAATTTTTCTCAAACATGCAATGAAATATTCTCTTTACGTTCCTTATAATAGACTCGGAAGTATCCTTTTTCGGGCGCAGCATCTCGAGGCGGCCTGAAATGGGATTTCATACAACTTTTCAGGCCTAGGCCTGCAAAGTAACTTTTTAATTTTCATTCCACTATTTGTGGCACAGCATCACGGAATTCAGCCATGAAAATTAGTTTGCTTTGAGGATTTTTATTTATTTATTTCATTGCATGTTTGAGAAAAGCACTATACATGCCTCGGCGTGAAAACGGATTCCCGGCCTCTTATGTAATGTACTATATATGTAACATTCAAGGCGGCCTGCAATGTTTTTTATTTTGATCTGGCCTTAAACTATACATCTACCTTCCAATATGTAGCGAGTTATGTTCACTTTGCGGGCCATTTATGAGAAAAATCACTGGCGGTCTCCGGATCTCTTGCCACGCGCAGCAAATTATCTTAGGAAACTTCAATTGTTTTTTAGTTGTGCCAATATATACATTACATGGGACGTATGGAAAGTAAAACTGATACTTTTTAATATAATTTACAAGAAATAAGATGTTGATTTGTGGATGACGATTTAGCAGTCAACTAACACAAAAAAACTGCAACGAGATTTTTTTTTAATTTTGTGCTTAAACTGCTGTTAAAAACAAATGAACCTTAGCAACACTGTTAAAAAACTCAGAAACTCCCCGACAGTAAGTGGGATTCTTTACTTGCAAACAGCCATAGACCTAAAACATTGCAATTGAGTAACAAAAAAATCATATTTGTTGTAGATACATTCAAAAAGTGACTTGTTTAATCAGCTACAAAATTAAGGTTCCTTAGTAACAAAACATGCACAATTTAATAACGGACAACTTGTTTCATTAATTCGAATTTGGAACCCAATGGTGGTGTTTAAGCCCATCGGCTCATTACAACCGGCCCGTGTTATTTGAGATACGTGATCTCGAATACGGTGGAGCGACGTGCACTTATCTGTGCACGTGCTGTCTTTAACGTTCTAATTTTGTAACTTTATAATGTCTATGGTCTTTTTTTGTGCTGGCAATACTGCTTTTGACGTTGTATAAGTTAATGTCTGGGTTTCAATTGAGTTGTGAGCGTGATTGAGATTAAATGTACTTACTCTTAAAATTGTAAGAACTCCTTCTACATTGTTAATCGCACGATGCGCTTTATTTGTTTATTTTAAATGCATGCACGCAATACCGATTTGTATTTAAAAAAAGAATCGTGTTCGAAATTTGAAACATTTAAATTGCACGTTATTGCTACTGTGCACGCGGCGCTGCGCCCAAATACTGCGGGCAGGTTGTAATTATGTTCGCCGATTTGCTCCGAATCATCTCGCCCCGATCCGATGCCGAAAATCCTTAGGTCCGAATCCCGAATCCCAGGCTTCGAGCAATTCAACTAATTCGTGGGAGTCCGTGGCTAGCGTGAGAAAATGATTTGAACGTGATTCACGAATCCCCACTCATAACTGCCGTGTAATTGTCTAAACATTTCAAATTACGGATTAGTAAAATAATGGCATAAAACAAAAAAGCCCGTTCTCAAATTAAAACGAGATAATTCGAACGCGCAACGGATGCAGCGCCCCGCTGCGAGTCGCGCTTTGAAAAAAGAACGCCGTCAACCGAACTGTCAGTACGCAACCGCGGATGAGAAATGTTGCCAGACTGAAAAAAGATAGACCACGGCGTTCATTCATAAAAAGCCACTCACGTTTAGAAATTAGTTTATTTTAATTACTCGGTGAGCGCATTGTTGTATTAATTATTGAGCTCGAGCCGTTTGTCGGACTGGACAATATATTTTATTGTCTTTCTGTACGGTTCGTGATTTATACATCTAGTTAGTAAGTTATTCGAATTTTAATTTAGACGAGTTTTAATGGGGTACGTTTGAATGGATTCTAATTAGGGAAAAACAACCGGTCGTGTTGTATGAATAATGTCAGGTATAAATTCCAGTTATGGCTTAGGAAAGCGATGATCTGATCTCTGTGTGCACAATGGCCGCCTGTGTCTAACAAATGCTTTATTAGAAAAACGGACGGTGAGAAATGGCCAGTGTCTATGGTGCTTTGTTGATCCACGGGCGCCATAATTCAAATTTGGAACACAATACGGTCTAAATAAACAGACAGAGGTTTAAGTAGACCGGAAATGTTTGCATACAGCAGGTGTTTAAAAAAGCATCTCGAACCTCAAGCTCAATATTATGTGCAGACGGCATCATATACTAACAAACAAGGAGCTCATTAATCAGCCCACAAACAATCAAATTAAATGAATCCAAACAGATATCTTTTTCGAATACTAGGTAGAATGCAGAATTGAAAAGAAAAATAAATCTCCGCTAAAATGGCAAACCATAAAATATTTACGATTGTGGGTAAACAATACAAGTCACGATTACAGTGGTTATTAAAAACCGGCCAAGTGTGAGTCACATAATTAATATCACGTTGAATTCGCACAACTATATGAGATGAAATTTGACATGAAAATAGCTCAATCCCCGGGAGTTGAAATGGGGGTGGAAGTTGTAAGACTACTGTTTGACTATTTGGAGGACCTTGGTAATAACATTCATTTGTTTTTCAGAATCTAATAATGTTCTAATGAATATAAATTACGTTAATGTTGCTTACTCTTTCTTTATCTGAAGTCCTATTTTAAGGGATATATATAGATGGTGGTTATTGTAACCCAGCAATTAAATAAACTAAATGAAAAATCTCATAATCATTGTCAAGCTTCTATGTCAAGCAGTATGTTTTCGAGCGGCCGAAGAACCCTGCCCAATATAATACGTGCGCAGGCGCGACATCACTCTATATTTCATTAACTGCTGTTCACAATTCATTGCTTATAAATCAAATTTGAAAAAAGAACGACCTGCTCATTTGGCCGGCCGTGCCTTACACACTATTAAAGTTTCGAAAAATTTAAAACAAAACAACCCGTATCTTTGGTCTTATTGCCTATTAAAATATATCGGCAATTCTCATTGAAAATCCAATTTCGGTATAGCCAATTAGAAAATGTAATTCTGTATTGTTTTGGCTCGTGTTCAGTTCAAATTGTGTTTGTTTATTGTTGTTTGTTGTGACATTTATTAAGTTGAGCGTAAATTCGAATCAAATGTTGACGGTTCTAGTGCTATTTCAGGAGAGTAATGCTTCAATATTACATTATTATTCATTGAAGGCCATAGAAATAGTAAGTCAATGGAAGAGGCAAGGAAAAAACAAATTTTGACGGACAACGCGAACTATCGGTCACAATTTTAAATGCATCATTTATTCAAAAAATAATATATAAACGCTTATGCTAACGCATTAATCCACTTCGGATTTTACTAAAATGTTTTTTAGGGTTCCGTAGCCAAATGGCAAAAAACGGAACCCTTATAGATTCGTCATGTCTGTCTGTCTGTCTGTTTGTCCGTCCGTATGTCACAGCCACTTTTTTCCGAAACTATAAGAGCTATACTGTTGAGTTAAACTTGGTAAGATGTATTCTATGAACCGCATTAAGATTTTCACACAAAAATTGAAAAAAATACAGTAATTTTTGGGGGTCCCCATACTCAGAACTGAAACTCAAAAAATCATTTTTCATCAAACCCATACGTGTGGGGTATCTATGGATAGTTCTTCAAAAATGATATTGAGGTTTCTATTATAATGTTTTTCTAAACTGACTAGTTTGCGCGAGAGACACTTCCAAAGTGGTAAAATGTGTGTCCCCCCCCTGTAACTTCTAAAATAAGAGAATGATAAAACTAAAAAAAATATATGATGTACATTACCATGCAAACTTCCACCGAAAATTGGTTTGAACGAGATCTAGTAAGTAGTTTTTTTTTTAATACGTCATAAATCGTAAACCGCAATTTATTTTACGAAACCCTTCATGTGCGAGTCCGACTCGCACTTAGCCGCTTTTTTAAGGTTCATACACTTTTAGTTTTAAATACATACTAACGCCATTTCTATAACTTGTAAAAGTGTTTAGTTGGACGTGTGCTTGTTTGCCACCGTTGGGGTATAAAAAGACAGGAGTTACAAACGTCACGGACCACGGGTGGTACACGATCGCTCAGTGATCAATATTCACCATCACAACCTATGCGATTTAAAACCCCACTAACCTGACCACTAAACCAGTATAATTTGACCTTCAGAGTCGTGACAACTCTTCGTTACCGGGGTCTTAATTATGCTGGTCCTAATCGGGCCGTTGTAAATATAACTACAGGCAGGAGCTCTCGGCACAGCGGGGGACAGATGTGTGATAACTAATGAGGATGTTGTGTTTCTGACAACTTCTGGATGCTTCTGTCAATGGGCTTCTGAGTGACCGGACAATTAATGACCTATATCGGCTATATCAAAACGGGTGCTGCTCCGTATGAGATCTTTTAGTCAGCGTTGCAAATGAGGTAACCAATATCGAAGAAATTATTGGGTAATTATTAGTTTATACTTACAGTACATATACAGGGTGTCCCATAAAGGACACGTCATAGTGACACTGGAGGCTGGAGGTAGACCAGGCCAAGAGGTACCAAACCAACTTAACATGACCCCAGTAAAAGTAGCACGGTCTTCGAGTTATAGCCAAATTATGGTTTTTCATGAATTTTGACCGTTTTTAACATTGTTAGTGCCAGTGTGCACTCAGAAAGGTCTCTAAGTTAGTTTTTTGATGTTTACGGCATCATGAATAGTTAATTAAGATAACAGAAATAGTATTTTATCAAATTTTTTTTTATTTTTTTTTTCAAAAACGAAATAAAATGCAAAAAAAATACTGGTTTGATCTTGAATCAATTCACGGCGAAACATTAATTTCGACTTTGACCACCTGTCGTGAAAAAAAATACTAGAAAAGTAATATAACTTACTTATGCATATCGACCTTAATTTTGTAACTTGTTGACATTATGCTTGTAAATATCTAATATTATTTTAATTTTAATAAATAAAATTAAGCTAGCCTAAAATAGTAGTGAGTAAAAAACTAACTACAAACAGAATACCTACACGAAAGTAAAATAAAATAAAACAAATAAAGATAACAAACATCACAAATAGAAAACTTGGCCCAGATCGGCGCCAGGCGGCAGGGTGCCCAGAAGGCTGGCGGCATTGCCACGTTGTATGGCACGCTGGGCTAGGTATGCGCCAGCCTTCTGGTCACCAGAAGCGTCGACAAGGCGCTGCGAAAGTGATTTGTAGATTTTTAAAGCGCTGGTGCCCCATGGCCCTAAGGTCTCGACCCCGAAATGCTCAAACATGAAGCCACTATCAATGCCAGCATATTTGAGCCTTTTGTGTGACTCGGCTGATAATTTGATATAATGAATTTTAATATAATATGACGATGAAGGCACCAACAAGCCATAATTTTACAACGGATTAGCTACTGGTTTTGTTAGATTAATAACATTTTTGTATGCGATAAATTTGCACCAAAGAAAAGTCGAGGATTTATATGTGTATTTTGAATAGTTATTTATGAATAACATCCCCATTATTCATAAATCTTAACCAATCTCTTGACAAATCACTGCAGCCTGTGGCTAATGATAAAACTGCATCGCAAAATGATTCTCAAGTTAAACCAGCTCACTCGTCGGATGAAGAGGACGGGGAGGACTTCATTCCAATACCCACTTTGCGTGAGTATTCTAGGAGTCTTTCGAGAACGCCATCACCTCTCCTGAGAAAACATGAAATAGAGGCAACTAAAACATCTGAACGATGCGGGGATGACGCGTCTGGCAAAGAACAAGTCGAAGAAGAAGCCTCAAAATCCGAAGAAAAGGCCACCATTCTGAATCTGAAAGCGAAAGCAGTGAAGAAGTTTCAAAATTGAAGAACAAAGCCAAACTCAAGCGAAAGGAAAAAGTCTCAAGTTCTAAGAGATCTAAAAGATCCAAAAAGGATAGTTCTTCCAGTGATAGCGATTCTGAAGAATCGTCTTCCAGTGATTCAGAGGACGACCGTAAAAAGAAAAGCAAGAAAAATGCTAAAAAAAGTTGGCTAAGAAATATAGAAAGAAGAGGGCTCGGTCATCGAGCTCCGAGTCGAGTTCCGAGGAAGAAGTAAAGCACAAGAGCACCAAGTCAAAGCAGAAACTCTGACGCCGATAAGAAGGCGGTTAAAAAACGCAAGGATTTGAGTACGGAACGCTCTATGAGTTGAGTGAGAAAGTTGAAAGCAAGCAGAAGCCTAAACAAGCTGACAATTCAGAAGATTCTCGGGATGAGTCCTCCGACATTGACGGTAAAACTAAAAAGAAAGCTGCCAAGCACGATTCTTCCAGCTCTCCTGAAAAAGACGTTCGGCGCAGTAAGAAGGTAGGCTTCGTCACCTGAGGAAAGCAGATGAAAAACAATCTAAAACTAAACATGTTGAAGAAGCGAAACCCAAGTCCCGTGAAGAAGAAAAGAAAGGAAAGAAGCGGTAAAAAGAAGAGTCTTCGTCCGACAGCGACCAAGTGTCAAAGAAAAGGGCAAGAAAGAAGGTATCAGAATCGGATCTGATTCGGACAGTGACGAGCCAAAGAAATCTAAGAGGACTAAAACACAAGAAACACTCGAAAGAACACAAGAAACACAAAAAAACTTCCAAGAAGAAGGATGACTCCTCAGATAGCGAGGAAGCTGAAGAGGAAGAGGAGGGAAAGGTTAACAATGAGAACCTCGAGAAGAAACTACGCGAAAGAGCACTGAAGTCAATGAAGAAACAAAATAGTGCATAAGGTTCTGACTAACATCTATTTTTGTGTGCGGACTCAGTCATTTTAATGGATTAATTACTGGAATAACATATTGACTAAGCTTACATTGTATGTCACATTGTTAGTATTTAATAAAGTTTCACAAATACAGTTTTTATTTATATTTATTAATAACACCTTTAAATAAGTAAATTTACATTAACTTTGGATGATAATACTTTGGTTAACAACTCTTATCTTACATATTATCTACTGTAGCCCCTGTAACCGGTGACAAGGCTAGGCGTGACGCCGCTGCTGTATATATTTCCGTATCCGGGTCTCTTGTTGTAGTATCCGTAACCTAAGTGGTATGCTCCCTGGTTGTACGGGCTATTGTATCCATAGTAAGATGTGAGACCACCATTACCCCCGTAGAGCCTCTAGTACCTACAAACGATCCTAGTAAAAAAACACTACCAAAAACATTACATGTAAAGTCACATCACACAAAATTCTACATCTTGGCTAAAAAGTATAGCTTTGTTGGGCACGTCCCGGTCGCCGCATACTCTCGCACCGAATGAATTTATGGTAAAAAAAAAAAAAAATTGAACTGTTTATTTTCAGATCTGTGATTAAATTACATACATCAGTTACATTTAGTACAATCTTTAATATTTAAGATTATTTACTAAACTTTTTTATCTTAATAACTAGTTATATTTATCTATGTTACTACTGGGGGCCGTAATGAAAATTTTCGTAATTATATTTTTAGTTTGTATAAGTTTATTAACGAAAAAACAATTGTCAACGTACAATAAAAGTCATACTATTAGATAGGTTTACAAGTCAATAAAACTTAGTCAAATAACCCGCCCCGTGTCATTCCGGGTGCAAAGGTGCCCATCACACTCGCCGCATTGCCGCGTTGAATCGCGATCGACAACCTTTTTTTATATAGGTTTGTATAGGTTTACTTTCTATATTTTCAATATTAATAAGCGATGGGTCTATACTTTTTAGCCAAGGTATATAATTTTTAGAGCGTGGCTGGTAGTGGTAGAGTTACGCCGTGTGGAGTAGGAAGCTTGGCGCTACTTATGATCTGATATCTTTTTAACGCTGAAAGCTATATGAGCATTATGAGCTAGGGAGTCTTGCCAGTCACTTTACATGTAATGTTTCTGGTTGGGCTCATTCCTTTTTGTACGGTAATTCTAAAGAAGTGTATAGGTTAATCCATACAAACTTGCATCCCCTAATTTAAAGGGTGAGGAGTGATGACGACCGCTTTAGCCTAGTTGGTAGTGACCCTGCCTACGAAGCAAGAGGTCCTGGGTTCGAATCCCGGTAAGGGCATTTATTTGTGTGATGAGCACGAATATTTGTTCCTGAGTCATGGATGTTTTTCTATCTATTTAAGTATTTATTTCTCTATATAAGTATATATATCGTCGTCTAGTACCCATAGTACAAGCTTTGCTTAGTTTGGGACTAGGTTGATGTGTGTAAGATTGTCCGCAAATATTTATTTATTTATTTATTTATTATTTACAAAAAATCCTGAAATACATATTTTATTATTTATAACAAGGAGTCCCTATATCAATTTTCAGATTCATAAAAATTTGCGAAAGTCTCATACAAAATTCCATCCCCTACTTTAAGTGGTTTAGGCGGTAAAAGTTCAAACTTTTTGGATTTTTTGTTGTTTGTGTGCTACTATACTATACCTACTAGCTTACATACCAAATTTCAGCTTTCTAGGACTTCAGGAAGTACCCTAGAGGTTTTGATGATCAACGTGAGTGAGTGACCGAGTGAGTCAGTGAAATCGGCGTTCTTTAGATATCAATAAAATCTAAAGTATAAGAGTTATGCAATTGAAACTTTATTACATTCAATAAGTCCACTATTGACATCATATTCCGAGAATTTTGTTTACCTAGTATAATCCAAACCCAAGTTATGACGGTTCAAAAAAATGATGAAGCGCTTCAAGAAAATATACGTAGGTAGTGTCCATGCGCTTCGCTTGGCTCGTCTTGGCGCGGGCACTACCGCACTACTACTATACAAAAAGACGGTCAAAAGGTATGTCCAGCTGGATTGACGTTGTCAAATTAGGGGTCTATAATGTTTTTATCCCTTTCTCACAAACACAAAAGTTAAAGTGACGGATACAGACGAACAAATTTTATAATCGTTTGGTGATCGTTTATGGATATAACGCCATAGTCTCCAGCAGGCCTTTAAAACGTTATAAAAATAGCGCTATTATAACGCTATAATTCCGTTCTTTGCCGAGATTTGTATAGAAATTTTAAACATATCGTTATTTTTAACGTTATAATATCACTATTTTCATAACGTTTTAAAGGCCTGTACGTCTAGCACAACTTGCTGCTAAGTCGTGTCGCGCGCGACTCAGCGACTCCTGTCTCACTCGTATTGTGCAAATTAGTAAGAGGCGGGTAGATTCTCTCGACTCGCGTCGCGCTTGTTGTGTCAGTTGTGCTAGCCCCGCTGGTCTCCAGTCTCCATATACTCGTAAACACAGGTAATAACCAAGTTTCTACATAATCGTCTAGTTTTTAATTTAGAATTATTAAACGCAGCCACAAGAAATAATTCCTATTATCATATTGCAAATGAATATCAATGTCGATTTACCACTTTTTGTAATAACTTCTAAATTGTTTATGGCTAATTATTGCCGCTGTGGGCGGGGCGGGCGTGACATGTCATTAACTATATTTAATGTCTTCTATATTATATTTTTAAGTTGTCAGCATTTCATGTTACTTTCAAATGCTAGTTCTTAATTGTATTTATTTGCGTGCGGCTGGGTCTTTAAATTCATTAAGGTTTTATTCATTGATGTTTATCATGTGTTACCATTTATTTTTATTTGAATATTAGAGTTAAATGATAATATATATTATAATAATAACGTTATAAATAAGCTTTGACATACGAGGTATCTTAGCTACAAATGTACCTGCTGCAGCTTGCTATCATAGATTTTCAGAAGAAAAAAAAAACTAAACTAAGATAATATATATCTTTGTCAAGTTACGGTTGGTCTAGGTCCCTGTTTCATTAATTCTACAATTGTCATCTGACAATGACAATTCTCTGTACATTGCTGAGTATACAAGTAAAGATACTTAGGTATAGGTACCATCCCAGAAATGTACAGATTACCATTGTCAGGTAATCTGTACATAATTGTAAAGTTGATGACCTAGGAGCCCGGACACAGGATGCGTCGAGAGATTCGACAGTAATATATAGCTTTGTGATGACGTCGGTGTTAATTTCACTAGTTAAGGCGCTGCGCTGTCAACACTGAAAACGCGCACACTGTCTATTTGTATCGGAGAAAACGAGAGCGAGTGTTAGGTACTTGGGCAGCCAGGTTTTAGAAGAAAATAAGGAATAAATATTGAAATAAAAAAAAGTGTGGATTATTTGTGAAATGTGACTATGGCTCGCTAGCGGTTTAGGTATGTATAGGTGGACTTCATGTTTTTAATTGCAGAGCCATGCGTCAAAAAAATAAGGACATAGAACCGTTTAAGATGATTTTAAGACCAATCTTTGCAATTATTTTCTATCAAGCCGATTTCGTCCAATTATGTTTCGAGTCCGTCTACGGTCTTGGAAATATGATGAATATTAACTTATTTTTTTTTGATGTGCTAGAACAAATAATTTTTTTTAAAAAACTGTTTAAATAATATCAATTTCAACAAATTTGGTCTTGTCAGCCTCTATGACGTCATGACAAGGTTACCTATACATGATATCACTGTTGATCTGACGAATACCTGTACCACGAGGTATACCAGTTACTTTTTCAACAGAGTTGTGTAGGTACTTACACAGTGTTTAATCGCTAAGAGTAACCAGACGTTTACCTAGTCCATAATCCATATGTAGGTATAAGAAATATTAAAAACTTTAAAGTCATGTCGAAAGTACGTAATACGTATACCTACATACCCAATGAGTAAAGCCATACCAATGCCTTTTTAAAATAAAACTAGAATAATCTATTCAGAATTGTGTAATTAAATTTTATGGTTTGGATTGTGAATTATCTTTGTGGTGCACAATAAATAATACAATCATATATTATATTTTTTTTATTGTAATAATATACTTCCAAAGATAATGAAGTTAACCTTAGGACATATCTGCTGCTATGTTTCAGTAAGTAAAAAAAAACCCCACTACTCAATAGCTTTTGCTTACCTACCTACGTCTATTACCTACGTTGTAAAACTATAATAAATTCACTGCACCTTCACGGACTCATATTACATTTTATGACCTCAGTACAGATTGAGCGTCGTATTTAACCGCTATTGCAATTCATATGAAAAGTTGAATTAATAAAATTATCAATTTAACCCGCATCCCTAATCTACATTAATTACCGTCAAAATAAAAGATCAACGGAATTAATCCACCCAAATTACATCCATTGTCGTAACGGCCAAAAGGTTGGCAACACCGCTCCCGTTCCAAATTTCAAATTCGAAATTAATGGCGGATTTGACAGCGCGGTATTGTGGGGCTAATTTAAATCTTATCAACCCGATGACAGCGGCATAATGGAACGGTTTTTTAAATAATACTTCAGCGTTCCATTTTTGAATTGTTTTATTGTGCTGGCTGAAATTGAATTGGTTCTTCATGGTAGTTCTTATTTTGAAATGTTTATGTGTTGTTGTTAATGACGTCGTTTGTTGTGTAGCGTTTCTGAATGCGATATACCTATTTACATTATTGACAAGTGGCTGGGAGACCATTTCACAATGCGTAATGCCATACACCTGCATTGTAAGTCATCTCTAGATTGCATACCTACACCTTTATTCGTCCTTTTTCCATTTTACAGAAAAATAACCTAAACTTTAGGTGTAGGAGAGAAACACAATATGTATAGGTAGGGTCGTTTCGCCGGTTAGCGACCACTTAGCCGAGTTGCTCACTTTAGATTAGTAAATGTATACCTATTCAATGTACACACATAATATATGGTATTCGTATAGGTTCTTAGTATAGTCAAGTTTTGAAACCTACAATAAAATATAGCACTTTCATCCATAGATAAGGAAAAAATATGGAAAAGGTTTCAAAATAGCGAATTCGCTGGATAGCGACCGCTTTAGTCGGTTTGCGACCACCTGTTAGCTAGTTGGCGACCACTCTTGCAAATAGTGTTTAAGTAGTTAATAAAACGATTTATCATCATCATCATCATATCAGTCGAAAGACGTCCACTGCTAGACATAGGCCTCCCCCAAAGAGTGCCACAATGGCCGGTTTTGCGCCACCCGCATCCAGCCGATTCCTGCGATATTTACTAGGTCATCAGTCCACCTTGTGGGGGTCTATCCACTCAGCGCCTCCCGGTACGTGGTCGCCATTCGAGAACCTTTCCGCCCCAACGGCCATCGGTTCTCCGTGCAATATGCCCCGCCCACTGCCACTTAACTTTAGCGATTCGGATGGCTATATCGGTTACCTACCATGGTTATGTTGCGGATAGCCTCATTTCTGATGCGATCACGCATATAAACTCCCTGCATAGCCCTCTCCATTGCCCTTTGGGTGACTTTGAGCCTTCTTATGAGGCCCATTGTAAACGACCACGTTTCAGTGCCATACGTCATCACTGGCAACACACACTGGTCAAAGACTCTCGCCTTGAGACACTGCGGAATATTGGACGAAAAGCCATTATTATTTATTATTATTATTTTGTTTGTGGGCCTTAATGTGCCGCTTCGACCAGCAAGTGATCTATTGTGGCGGCCCTTGCTTTAGAGTTCACCGTTAAGTCCCGTTGCCTCCAGGAAATTCCAGATTCTTTGGGTTCACGAAAAGCCATAGCGTAGCTTCCCGAACGCTACCCAGACGAGTCGGATTCGACGATTGACCTCTTTCTCAAAGTTTGACCTACCTAACTGCCTTTATACCACTACAAATAGGAGTGTAGACTAACCATTTATTATTACTCAAAAAAAAAGAAGACAAAATAATAAGCTTAAGTGACGAAAATCCCATTCATATATCTCCAAAATTACGAAGCTACATCCGTTTTAATATTGCTTGTTAGAGAGAGAAAACGCTAGTGGATCGTGACGTCACAATCCCCGAGCGGCATAGTAAATGACAATCGTTTAATATGCTGAAGGTGCGTTTTGCGGAAAA
The DNA here is from genome assembly GCA_963854355.1 of Epinotia brunnichana. Classification (NCBI taxonomy): domain Eukaryota; kingdom Metazoa; phylum Arthropoda; class Insecta; order Lepidoptera; family Tortricidae; genus Epinotia; species Epinotia brunnichana. Next base: position 11,842,428 of record OY977956.1, read on the forward strand.
GGGATAGAATATACCTAACCCCTCTTAAAACTTTGGATACTATAACTTTGTAATTACTTAATCCCCTGCTCTTTTTTTTCTCCATTTGACATTACATTTAATCCTTTTTCGAGAAACTTCATCATTATAGGTCATTTTATTTAGTGTTACTCTTCTAAATCTACTTTACATTGCCGTGTCAATGAAGAATAGAATCGAAAAAAGCGCGCCATCTCGCTCACACCATGGTGCTATTATATATATTGCTATTACAGTCACACATGTCATTCATAGTAGGTATCTAAATGCCACCTTTTTACAAGCTTTTATTTAACTTTTAGATTATATTCTACTTACACTAGCGTCTGCCAACGACTCCGTCCGCGTGGAAATCGTTTATATCGTAGCTCCACACAAACTTTCACCCGCTTAGGGGATTATTTCGGGGATAAAAACTATCCTAGGTATGTCTCTTCCCGGGACTCAAACTATCTCCATACCAAATTTCATCAAAATCGGTCCATCGGTTTAAGCGTGAAGAGATAACAGACAGACAGACATACACACTTTCGAATTTATAACATAACCATCTCATATAAATTGTGTATTATTATATAATATAATATATAATTATATATTATTATATACTATGGACATAGCATGGATTGGCGCGGCTTAAATACCGACTCTATTGGCTAGCCAAGCTAAATATCGCGGGTGCCGCATAAGAATCCATAAGGAAAGAAAAAGAAAACGATGTGGTCGCTATCCGACTTCTTTGGTAATTATGTATTTGGGTACGCGACCACCCCATTTTATTTAAATCTATTTTTAAATATGCCGAATTTCAACGAAATTATTACAACAGCTAAATCATTTAAACGATCAATTAACCAATTTCAGCATAATAATAAAATTAAGTGACGTAACTAAAGTTTTCGCGCCAACTGTCGCGTTATTTTTTTCACAGATTCACTGCACGTCAACACTCCACGGAAGCAATGTGTGAATTGAGGTTATTTTTTCTAGCTTTGGATTGAGCTTTCGGTTTTAAATTATATATGTTCTTATTCTCATACTTTTCAAGAATAGTTAATAAGTTATTCTTTTTCTGTTGGGTTTGTAGAAATGTTAATATCTTTAATTGAAGCAGCCTAGTCCGTCAAGTGGTCGCTAACCGGTGGTGGTCGCGTTACCGGCGAAACGACCCTACCCAGTCTTGGGACTATGTCATTTCGGATCCAATTCATATCCAATTTCAATTCGTTTTAAACTCTAAAGTGGGTCAACATTAAATGGCCACTTTAGCGCATATTCCTTATTGAATTTGAGAGCCTACCTACTTCTCGGGCTATATCTGGGGGCACGGCAGTGCCCTCGCCTAGTCGAGCAAAACAAAGAGGCACCGCCGTACCATCCTTTTCTAGAAGCCATTCAGGCCATTTTCAACATAAAGCTAGAACCCTGAATTTTCAGTAACATATAGGGCATAACATGGCTTAGATATGTTCTCAATAACATTCAATTTGAACCACACACATTTGAACTACATTTAAATCTTTACAAATAAAGATGTTGCTATTAATGTTCACTTTTGAACACCTTGTTTTGGTACAATTCGCTCTTCGTAAAGTGCGAATATCTCGAAAACCAGGGGACTTTTACTAGGTCAACCTTAAAGTCGATTTTCTGGACCTGTCTAAGGTGCCCTATTCGTGGTTAGAAGGTTGACCATTAATTACTATATAGGTATTGTATCCCGCAAGAGTTAACTTGAGACTCGAGCGCGTATATACTAAACGTCATACGGACGACGACGTCTCAAGTTAACTCTTGCTATAACTAGGTACTATTGACTGATCATCATAATTCTAAGGTTCTAGCAGATCCCTAAGCTCCAAATTTAAAACATACTTAATAACTTTTTAGTCTATCAATTAATAAAAATATTAAAAATATTGCAGTTGCAGTCACGTTTCAGAGATATATCAACTGCATAATTAAGTTTGTAATCCTATACAAATATATACATACGATTACCTACAATGTTTTTTTTTGTAGTTCCTGCAAATAAACAAAGTAGGTACATTGCACTATATATATATGTATACGATGTATTTGCATGCGGTTAGTAAAACTATACAAACGCGGTTTGTAAAATAACATTTCCATACAAAGTCTATGCAAAAATATTATTGCCAGCGGCATTCATTCATTTGTCTATCTATATTGATAACACCTACAACCATTCAACCAACCAACCAACCATTGGTTGATTGAACCTACAAAAAAAGAAGTGAGATCCCATAAAAAAACATTCCATGTAAAAAATAGGCCTAGTCTCGAAACTCTCCCACCGTAAAAAGTAGTGAGAGATTTCGTAGAGCCAAGTCAGGCAATTATTAATCTTTATTTGCTTGCTAAATACTGCTGGCTACGTATCCTAAAAATATAAAGAGGTAAGATTTGTACACACTCACATCACAACTTTGTCTCTCTCCGGAAATATTAATCTGATTTCAAACGTTCTTTCAGCAGTTTCACCAATATATAATGAACCTTCTGTATCGACATATTTTATCCAGAGGCTTCAGTTGCGTTCTTTTCAATGCGCTGGCGGAACCGCGCTGGCAGCTAGCGATGTTACCTACTAGATCTTTAAATATTAAAGATGGACACTACTTTTGAATCCAATTATTTTAAAGGCCTCCACATAACGGTCGCGGGCGCGGGTCGGGCGCGCGTTCGATGTGTGTTTGAAGTGTAGTTTCAATGTTTTACAACATGCGCGCCCGCGACCGGTGTGTATGTCTGTCTGTCTGTATTCCAAACTGCAGCATGTATGGGACTGCAGCGTCTGCACCCGTAATAAATAGTTTATCATAAAATAACTTTAATTATGCAGCCTTTAACTACTAAACTGTTGATAACTTTACAGTTTTGCGTACTAGGAATTTGTGTTAGGATTGATTCGGCCGCCGGCAGTCATGATATTGGAACGCCCCGTCCCGTCGGCTGTGTGATCGGCCCTTTAAAACCAAATATCTGTAAAGCCTTAATGCAGATGTAACTGTTGTTGCGCCGTACGTATTACAATCAATGCAAATTGTCCCACCAACCATTAAAAAAGTCTGAATGAAAGGTAATGAAATGTAATTCTGTCTCACTCCTACTATATCAAGATGTTGTGACAAATTTCTAGGTGAGCAATGCCCTTTAAGGACCGTACCATAGTTTTTACTATGACCGTACCGTGCAAGCTTCCTACCAATCGAAGGTCAAGTTACTGGATAAAAGATCAGTAAGGTATGTAAGCTTGGATGCAAGTCGAAGGAGCCGGTTCCATCTATAGGCAAGTAAAGGAATTATTGTACTAATATGTAGGTACCTATATTGTTTATGAACCTGTCAAAAGCGGTACGTCCGACTGGAGTCCCACATACTGCAATTCTTGCACAGATCCAGCTACTAGACCGCAAATATTTAGAGGCGTCCATGGTACACAGCTTTAGTACAATCATGCACCATAAAATGAACACGCAACATTGATGATTGTTTAGACAATCGGCGCAGAACACACGACGCGTTTAGGCACCGCGCAACGCGGCGATGCGCGTTTTTAGGGTTCCGTAGTCGACTAGGAACCCTTATAGTTTCGCTTTGTCTGTCCGTCCGTGCGCGGATAATCTCAGTAACCGTTAGCACTGGAAAGCTGAGATTTGGTACTAATATGTATATCAATCACGCCGACAAAGTGGTAAAATAAAAAATGAACATAATTTTTTTATTAGGTTACCTCCCCTATACGTAACGTGGGGAGTATATATTTTTCATTCCAACCCTAACGTGTGATATATTGCTGGATAGGTATTTAAAAATGAATAGGGGTTTGCTAAAATAATTTTTTGATAATGTTAATATTTTCGGAGATAATCGCTCCAGTAGTAAAAAAAAATGTGTCCCCCCCCCCTCTAACTTTTGAACCATAAGTTTTAAAAATATGAAAACTTTCTAGGAAAATTATTTTGAACTTGACAGGTTGAATAGTTTTTGAAAAACAAAATAATTTCACACACTTACTGTGACGGACGAAAAACTACGGAACCCGAACACTGAGCGTGGCCCGACACGCTCTTGGCCGGTTTTTAAACTTTACTATGTATACATGTACTTATGTATAAAGCACAACCTCTTCACACGGCCCCGCTCCTACGCGCGTAGCGTAAAAACGCGCCGTCGCCGATCTCAGCGCGGAGCCGGAGCGGAGGGGCGGTTGCTCTTCGCAGTTTACAGTGCAAACTTGCAGACTTACGGTGCGTGCAAACTTTGCACGCACCGTAAGTCTGCGTCCGCGGAACGCGACGGAGCGCGGTGCTGAAATGCCTCGTGTGCTCTGCGCCTTATCACGGCAAGTTAACCCATTTGAGGCTAAACAACCGCTGCGTGTGCTACGCAACGTTTTTCCGCTTTGTAGCGGCGTGACCCATGAGTGATTGGCGTTGAATAGGTTAATAATCGTAGATTTTCAGCATACGCACAGGCATTTAAAGTTAATTTTGGTAGGGACTTCCGCGTAGGTACAGCGTATGCAATAGTGGCACAATTCAACTTGTTTTCAAGATAGTTCGTGAAGTTGAAATGTTACCGCCAAATTAGAATTTCGCCGAGTCGATGTTAAATAATAATTGTTAATTATTTGAAGCAGGGAACCGGCATGAATATTTACTTCGATAAGCGTGTATCATTAGTATCATTACTTTATTAGTGTGTTCTTCGGCAGATCATAAAAAAAAAACAAATTCACACCTATTCGTCATTTAGCAATACAAAATGTTTCACATAATCGGGTAAACACACATGATAATATTTAACCGTTTTTATTAACGTATAATATCCTTGAATTGGATTAAAACGACATAAGTCAATATTAAAAAATTCGCTATAAATTTTAAACTCCGAAAACCTTACTATTTCATTAAGAAATCAAATTTCCCCAAACACTAAAACCACACAACTCAAAACATTTAATTTTCAAAACTTTTAACTTAAGAAACCGATATCGCAAAAAGTAACTTTTTATTGTTTTACCTGTTCGAAAAGGATGTCCCGGCAATTTGTGCCAAGGACCACCAATTATAAAATTTCAAAGTATAACGTGTGCTGCCCGCCATAATTATACGCTTCAAGGAATGCTACAAATAAAGGATTGGGCCTTTCTTGTGTCAAGTTTCTTGGATGAAATGTTACTTAGGTTTTGTTAAGGTAGGGAAAGTATATTTTTGAATGTTTAAATATAGGGTTTGTGGAGTTTGTGTGACTGTTACGGTCTTGGAATATTAGTTTCATGGTAAGCGAACACAATATCATGGGATTTAAGCTTTGTACCTACCTACCTACTAGCAGTCTAAAAGTTACATTTTGTGCATCGAGTTGACGAAAAAATGATTTTTTTTAGTAGGTAATTGTTTACATGTTCTGTGGTTCAGGGTTATTATAAGTAGGAGGTATTTTACATTACGCAATTTGTCTCGACGTTATGTCAATAATTTCTGTTAAATGCGTATAAAAACCTTTACGGAATAATAAAAGGCTATTAATAAAATCCCTTTTATAATAAACAAATTAAATTTCCATAGTTTATTAGCAGAATATAATAAGTACCTTTATGCCCTGCGTTTATAGGAAATGATAATAAAGGCTTTCAAAAAGGATTAAATTTACTTTTGTAGACGGTACTTTTAATTCTCTTCTCGTAAACGTTAACACATAAATATTACGTAATTAAAAATAAAACGTTGCCGATTATTTTAATGAGATGTTAACAACAATGATTATTCAAAAACATTATTGGATTCTTACAAGAACTTCGTTTCAATGGAATTTTACCTTCCGTAAACCCTCGTTGCAGGGGTGGAAGGAACAAGTTTGATTAAAAATTACTTAATCCAAGCATTTAAGTTTGAAGAAGAGTTGTATTTTTTGCTTGTTTACCTACTCAAAATTGTTGTTTATTGTTTTAACTCAGTTTTTCACCATCATTTTAATTTAACAAAAAATATTTTCTTATCAGTATTTAGTTTTATTGTAGTTTTGATAATGAATTTTTATTGTTTTTTTTTTAAATAACAACACAAAAACAAATCAAATCTTCACTGCAACAAATATTGCCTTTTGTCTCAAAACCACTAGTTTACTGCAATAATTGAAGCCTGTATCCATATTTTTTGTTTCTCATAACTCATAACCTGATAGAAACACACAAGTTTCAGTTGAATAAGAATGTTCGATCATATACATGTATACACTTAACAGACACCACTGTGTAAGCCTATAAGTAGGTAAGCAATCGTATCCATACCTCGCGATGACACTGCATATAAAGGTTCATGCTAACTATACTAAGGCAAACATATCACAGAACACAAAATGTCTCATATCACAACAGTCACTGGCTTGCCTTCCGCATTATCGATTATGCCTGGAGCCATCGGCTCACGTACCGAATGTAATAATAATCGACCATCCCCCAGGCTTATCGGTAAACGACTGCAGGCGAAAAGGTTTTCGCTGGGGGCGAAACGCCGAGCGTCGCTCGAGGCTCCGCCCCGGGGCTCCCCATTGGCCCGAAAGTGGTAGCGAGCCGTCAAACGAGCGCCCCCATTGGCGGCCAGTAGTCAGTGGGGGCATAGATATTTTGACGTTTTTTTAACGCGGTGGCATTTCTCGTCGCAGCGATTAATTGTAATTCTTTATGGCTATTGTAGGGCTGAGTGAGCGGTTATATGTGACGTTTGTGTTCGATATTTGATTTTTTTTTGCGGGTGTTACAATGCGCATGCGACGGTGGGCTGTTTGATTAGGCTGGTTAAGGTTTGCTGTATTTTTTATGGATTTGTGTTTACTTATTCTATTGAAATGTGAAGAAAAGAGTAAAATTTAAACAACTGTCCATTTTTAACAACTGAAAGTGAATAGCAAAAAGGTTTCGCAAAAAATGCGTTTTTGCGTTTGTTACACTTTGCCTTTTGATGGGGAACTTATTTTATTTGTCAAATATTGTAAATGTAAAGTTAGTTTACTACTTTTTCACGTGTTTAGTTTTGTTGGATCAGAATATATGCTATGATTTGAACCATTATCAATGGGTTAGGTAGCTATTAAGTAACCAGATATTAAATCTAACACTTTTGTTTGAAAGCTAATACCCTAGGTATATTTTTTGGTTAGATTGATACGGAAAAATATCTAAGTAAGTAGGTAGGTAGGTACCTACCTATACCTATCCTACAATTTTCAAATAGTGTCGCATAGGTATTTAGGTAGGTACCTCCAATGCATTAGTTTATAGGTTTGTTTTATAAGTAGGTTAATTTATAGGTAACAATACTGAAAAGTTAACACCTGAAAAAAACAATTCGGATTTATGCAACTTTGGCAGCTTTTCGGCATTATAGAAGAAACAATTTTTCGAGGTTGAGACGGGTTACCGGATCACTTTATTCTACTAATATTTCAAATACAGTTTGAATGTTTGTTAGGTAATCAATCACGTACAAACGGACTCTTATGATAAACTTTAAAAAGATTCTGTAAAAAAAATGTTTTTGGTACCTACAAGCTTTTATTGTCAACTGTACTTTTCTGTATACTAGGAGAGGATTGTGAAGGGCCGATACGCGGCGCGAGTAGGTATTTTGAAAAATTCTATCTGTTTCACACCGCTCTGTGCCTCACCCGTATCGTGCGATAGAGAGAGTAGCAAGCCCTGGAGACAATTGCCTACATTTCCTTGTTGAAATATTGTTTCGGGTGATAACGTTTTTACCCCCCTAAACCTTTATAAAATGAAATAATTTTGATATTGTTGGATTCAGTACACTTTAATCTATGTCCGTACGTTCCTTTTTCAGTAAATCAGTTAAGTTTATTCAAAAATAAATAAAACGAAAGACAAAGTTTTTAAGTCAAAAAAACGATTTTTAGATGTTAATAACTTTTAACGCAAGCAATATTCCTTAAAAATCAAAACGTACAGACCTAGTTTTTTATTATATCTACAACATGTCCAAAAATTATAAAAATCGAACAATGTTTACGGGGTGAAAAACGTTATCGCTTTTTGTATGAAAAATTACAGCTTCACAATCTTCTCATCAACTACTCGTTGACGAGCCCAAACTCAACAGGGTTACGTCTGTAAAGTCTTGAATTCCTATGGTCACCTTCTGTCTCCATCAGATCAGCTCGACGGTACTTACCATAGGTAATATTGAATTGTCATCCAATCTACCTATACATAAATTTCAGCTCAATCGGTTGAAGATATCTGCAACTCAATTTTGAAGAGTGGCAAGATTCCACTCGAACAAACATAGTTACATACATTGCAAGTTAAATAAAAGCTTGTAATATACAGATAGCTTATACTTTAGAATCTATACCTACTCTAATACACCGTAAATCTGGGGTGGAAGTTGGCGCGTTGACTTCACGCGGACAAACCGCAGGCAGAAGCTATTAGTGTTTATCATAAAAGGGGTCCTGCAAAAGACGCCAGTAAAAACCCCAAAAGGAGAAATCCGAGCAGTATCAACATGTATACTTATTTATACTATACTCGGGTATTTGGTCCCTCTACGCCATGAATACCTACGTAAGTCACACATGCACGCTTTATGTTGTGTAGGTATACTTACTCGTACTTATGTAAGTAGGTACATACGGTACGGGGTGACATATCTCAATGTCTCCACTCTCCGAGTTTGGATATAGTCATAGTGAAATGAGAAAAGTAGAAAGACGTTGGATGCTTGATACCTACTTCTGAGACACAATTGACATTTTATTTACTTACCTATTTATATATTTTTCGGAGGAATACCTAGTGCATTAGTTTTAGTCAATACCTAGTTTTAGTTACGTTCCTATATCTACCCTATTAGCAGGGTTCATGTTGAGACTGTATATAGTTTTAAGACCACAGGTATACATGGAACGCAATAAACCATTTGAATTTGATTTGATCTGCATCCAAATTCTCGTTTATCGGAATATGGCGTTCAGAATTTTGAAAATTTCGAAATGATCACGATCACTTCACCGAAAAGCTAATGATAACGATCAAATGATAATTCCGTAGATATAAGTTCCGAAAAACTCAGCGAGCCGGCGGGCTTCGAACCCACGACCGCCGTTTGTCAGATGTTTGAACCACTATGTTACCATAGTTTCTAGGTATCTATAGCCAGAGGAATAATTATAGGAGAGAAAATGTAAGTTGATTTGTTGTCCTCCCAGACGTACCCGTCGACGGCGACATCCTGACAAATCGATTGTTTGAGATATTATTTGTTATTTGCGTACACGGGCGCGAGAGTGACTCGCAAATCCAAACTTGGTTTTGAGGCTCCGGTGACATAAATAAATATTAAATAATAAATAAATATTATGGGACACAATCTTACACAAATCAACCTAGGCCCACGAAAAACAATATAGGTCTCCACTTGAGTTGTATGTGTAAGACATCGGTTACACGCTAATTCTAGCGTCAGTTCAGTCCATCAGTACCTACGATCTGTCTGTCTCCGCCATTCACAACGTTTACACCATCATTCTCTCATCATACTGATGGACTGAACCAGCGGTCGGCAACTGGCGGCCCGCGAGCCTCTCTGGCTGTTCTGTGTGTAGGTAAAGGTCGTTGAATTCAGAATTTTGGAATTGCCTGCTAAAATAATTAAGAAGTGCGGCCCGCGTATTTTTTTTGAGCGAACCCTGGACTGAACTGACGCCAGAATTAGCGTGTAACCGATGTCTAATGATAGTAGAGCTTGGGCCGAATTTCACGAATCTGTCGTTCGGCGTCAAGAAGATTATATAATCTGTGGTCAAGATCCTCGAGACGGGTAAGTTTAAAGTTGCTGAGCCCCGTCACAGATTATATAATAGTTCTGTGTTGACAGCAGTTCGCAAGTCCGATCTCCGAGTAGCAAGCTTCTCCCAAGACTCACAGGATATGGCGGTTGCAGACAGATGGCACTTGAGGACATGCTTGAACCGCATATACACCGTGCCCGTGAGTATTGCGAGACAATTTAACAGCATATTCCTGACCATATTTGAGGTTAAAAATGTCGTATATTTTTTTTTGTAATTCGCCTAGTTTCAGAGTTATTACCAATTAAAAAAAAAACCAGTTTTTACTATTACATAGTGCCAGACGCATTTTTGATGGCAATGTTGCCACTATGGGATGTAGTCTAAATATCCTTATTGATAGATGTCAAAAAGTGACAAGTAACACTTTTTAAAAACTAGGTTTTACGAAAAAAAAAGTAAAAATCCATTTTAAGTGACAAGTTTACCAATAACATTTACTTTTCATGTACAAATACATTCTGAATTGACCTTAACTCATATTACATTTATTACTCTAATTAGGCTCTAGTATCGTTAGCTTAAATCTTTCGGGTTATTCACGGGCATGCACGGTGTATTGTCCGCCAACTTTGCGTGTGCCTGAGGCTAGTTCAGAGTAAAATACTGCTTTAGGCAGTCTCGATGATGACATTCGTACAAGGTGTCCACACCAACGTAATTGGCCCTTCATGAGGAGACATAGGTGGATATAGTTCGCAAGTAAAGATCTAAGGTCCGAGTGCTCGACGCTGTACTAGTAGGTACCTATATGGCATGAGCTTCTATCTTAAAGTCCTCTAAGTTCGACTTTAATCCATATTGCTTTGATATAAGGTGCCCATGCCATATACTAGTTAGTACTCTGACTCTGACGTTTACCATTTTGGTACGCTTTATAGAGCGGGTATGTTCGTGGATTTGTATGATTTAGTATAGGTACCGTTTGACAATATGTTCATGAAAATATCCACTAAGTCGAATTTTGGAGTGTGTAGGTATCTACAATACGAGTATTAAAACTTATTGTGATTAGCAAAAAAACTATAACCAACATTCTATTAATAAATCATTTGTAATTATGTAATGAGTACATGAACGACTGTGGAACGGAGAGGTAATCATAATCACGTAACGTTCCAAACGCGCGTCGGTACAATTTAACTGTCAATTTTCTCTCTGTCAATACCTGTAGGTCGATCACGTAACGCATTGTACGAACGTCGGGTAGGTCTAAATGTCACTTTTTATATGGAAAATTGACAGTTAAATTGAACCGACCCGCGTTCGGAACGTTACGCTGCAGCAATTTTCCATATAAAAAGTGACATTTAGACCTACCCGACGTTCGTACAATGCGTTACGTGATCGACCTACGGCTGACCATGCGAACAAATTCCGGGCCCTGTTATGTTCCAAGATATTAATAATAACAATTCTGCATTTGACTACGACACAAGATTTGTAAAAAAACATCAAATAACAGCCGTAAACAATCTTTTTGTTTTTTTTTAAACACAAACGCCTAAAGCCAAAACCGCGTAACTTAAAATTTAATAAAATAATTCCTTTGTCAGCTGTCGTTTCATTGTGTGGTCTGAATGTCTGCGGCGACACTGGCGATTTTCGAATTTTGGCGTTTCAAATAATCAGTAGGTTAAATTAATTCCATGTGGTGAGAATTCCGTGGCTTTTAAATGAATGTTCATACAAGTCTCAAAATGATTGTTTGTACACACATGTAGGTATAGACCCGAATTACAATTTTAAACCAATTGAAAATTGACATACATTTATTTTTTCAAGTATACCTATAACTACTTAAGATGATAATTAACATAAACTAAATTAAATTAAAACTAAGTTAAATCTAAAAAAAGGCCCTCGAGGCATTGCAATGATGGAAAATTAGATTTAATTTAATTTCTAGTAAATTTGAGGATCAATATTTGAACAAACGTAGGTACCTAATATTCTCAGACTCTTATACATACGCAATGGCATACCTAATACTGGTAAGATAGTAATGGTCTATCATTGAGAATAGGTACCTACTGGTACCTACCTTATGTCAAAAAGTCATAATTGAATATGGTAAGTACTTTTACACTATCTACAATCCTTCTTACGCTATTTCCCAAACAAAGAAAACAAGCTTATACTTAAAATAACTATGTCAGTGTATTTACGTGGGCGAAGCCACGGGCAACAGCTAAAGTAAACGTGGCGTGGCACTTTAATAAACACCCCGAGGTGTGAGACATTTGGTGCGCGTCGAAGTTTTTGGGGTTTTCTTCAAATTGAAAGTCGTATTTTTTGTATTGTGAAGGTAATGATAGGGTGGTTTGATCGATATAAAACGTGTAATCATACATTTGTGTTATAAATGACAGTTCAGTTTGTATGTTGATTATTGATTAAAGCCTCAATTTCACGAGGGTGAATGAAACCACACGACAGCAAGTATAAAACACCGGACAAGTGCGAGTCGGACTCGCCCACCGAGGGTTCCGTACAAAATTACAAATGTATAGTTTTCAGATTTTCGAAGACGATATTTACTTGCCAAATTTCATAGTTCTAGGTCAACGGAAAGTACCTACCTACCCCATAAATTTTCATTCCCTTGAGAGTGTCGCTATATAACTTTTTTTCGCTGCATAAACGGCCGTATTTTTTTTTACTTTAATTTTATGTTTGATTTTTTCACAGCTTCAAGGGACTTGTATATGGTTATACCTATGGTTTTATTTTCAAGTCGATACCTCGACACGCTCCCCAGATAAAGGTTCTTGACAGACAGACAGCAAAGTGATCCTATAAGGGTCCGTTTTTTTCCTTTTGAGGTACGGAACCCTAAAAAGTCATTATTTCAACTCGCAATTTCAAATAACGATTATTGCGATAATGCCCAGAATATCGTACCTAAGAAGTCTCGAAAATCATTTATTTTCTCTTTTGTAAATTTTAACATCGCCAAAAAACACGGGCGCTAACTTCAGCCAAAAAACACACCATTAAACATTATGCCCAAAAACAAAAAGCAATCGCGAACTAACCGTCCAATGTCCTTAAAAAAGCCGACGAAGAAAAAACAAATCGGCGTGACACATTAACAGATCATTTGTGTCTGATTATATACGGTGACCCCACACCTTCCATCAATTAAAAATAACTAAAACTGTCAAGATTATTATTTATTTATTTTTTGTTACACAACTGTTGTGATAAATTCACCCGTTTTCGGAGTTGTGTCTTTTTGTTTTAGCCGCCTTTTGTCACGGTACCGTTATGGGTCATGGTTACGTAATTCGAATTAGGAATCTGCAATTCTAACGGCATTTTTTGTAATACGAATAAGTTTAATGAAATCCGAACGTTTTTGTTCCAATTCCTAATAACTTTTGAGAGATGTTTTGTTTTATATCAGTTTCTGCCATTATTCGTAGCACTACCATCATGTACCTACATATTTCCACCCTTCAGGGGATACCTACTTTCCATGATGCAAAGTTACTTTGCATATATTAGGTATCCTATGTCCCACACTATCTTTATACCCAATTTTGTATAACTAGGTAACATACTAAAAGTGGAAGAATGCTTTATAAGCAGATAGGTATTTTCACATAAATCGTTATATTACGATTTTATTTATTTAATAGCAAGTATATACAGTCTTCTATATACATAGAGAGCAATAGGTCTACCTAGTTTAATGATCTATGTGTTTGCATTGAATGTTCCTTAGTACCTAATTGTGTTAATGTAGGTATTGTCAAAGACATGATAATTGATAGCTACATGTTATATATATACAATATGTACATAATTGAGTTGAAGATACGAGTATGTTAGCAGTATAGGTTGAAATTGTACGCTGATATTCTTAGTGAAACTTTTGTTTTGATCTTTTTATAGAAGTTTAACATTAAAAGAGCGAGCGAAGCGAACGAAGTTTTTCTGTTTCAGCTTGGGCCGAAATTCGTTCGTATGTCCGGGTGTCCCGCTATCTGGCTGTTCTCCACTACAGGTCGCATTTCTCAACCGATTCTCGTGAAATTTTATAAGCAGGTTCAATAATTACATAGACTTTTCTTGTCAATTCAGTTTTTAGAAAAAAAAGTCAGGCTTGCGAGTTATTATAGTTATCTCAGAGCCACTAGTTATTATTAGTTTGATCATAATTTTCTTTCATCTGCGCTAATTTCACTTAAAACCCACCGATCTAACCAATTTTACCGCTAATTTGACTTAAAGCATCACATCCAAACCGCCAATAACAATCGCTACCGAGAATTCCAAATTCAAAAATCCGAGCGACATAGACAGAAAAAGACAAACGAAATTCCTTCTCAATTTAGGGTTTAATCAAACCACGCTGGTCTATAATTTAGGAAATATTCTAACAATTTTATTCTCAAAGTAATGTCTATGACAATTACTGAGGTATGTTGCAATGTCGAGCGGAAAGGCTGAATATAGTTCGACGCTTGGTACGCCATATGACTTTTTTGGCTCGCGGCAGTGTCCATATGAGACACGCGAGTGTCGTACGTTGTAGGTAATTTAGGCGTCATCTTTACGTTAAAATTATGGTGGTTAGTCGAGTCTTACAATTTGTGAAGTATGGCCATTACTGGTGTAGCTGCGGGAAGTTATGGAAGATTGTAATTAACAACTTAGAAAAGTTGAAAAACCCTCGAAATTTTCATTTCAAAGTTCAATATCTACTCGTCAAAATCTGATGAAACGATTTTGTTGAAACGTAGCTTAAGAACGATTTAAAATCGGTCCACTCGTTTAGGGGGTACGATGCCAGTACAGACAGAGACACAGACACACAGATACACATCTCTCTTTTTTGCGTCGGGGGTTAAAAAAGATAATTTTTACATACTGTATGCTTATGCAAGGCGTTTGTACAATAGATCTGGAGGCCTATTTGTGTCTATCGCTTCCGATTACAATTGGAATTTAATGTGTGAGAACAAGTACATGAAGCATATTGAAATGCGATTAGGATTCGAAACTGATGAACAGAATTGAAATTGTATATGTTTGCTGCCACGCGTAGGTACCCCCCCCCCCTCCCCCGATGCCCCTACCAAATTCAGTTTCCCCTCTGCGTTAGAGGGTCAGGTGACTCAGGTGACAGTCGCTTTCACAACTGTCAGCTGAGAGTACTGAGTAGGTAGAAACCTACTCAGTACTCTCAGTAGGTAGTAGTTACTAGTTACCCCCTACATACGGATTTACATATCACAGACATTACCTACCTATGTCTTTAATATTAGTAGGTATACACGTAGATTAGTCCATAGACTAGTTTAGATTAAACGCCATTGTATGAACTAATCTTGCTTAAGTTAAGACACTTTGTCTTAAGACGGTTCTGTCATAAATCTTTTATTATTTATTAAAACAGCTTATAAACAAACCTAATATTATAAGTAACATTTTTATATAAATAATGATACATTTCGTGGGTAGATCACAAAACGGTTTATAATTCTGGGGTTCGGGCCCCTAATTAGTCCCTCGACGTCTGTGGGGCTCTCAGGCTGCAGGACGAGTTAGTGTGCCTTATATTCGTACCTATTCATCTTACTGTCCTCTTGGAGCATGAAGTCCTACAGTTTTTACATAAATATGTGTACGGTCGGCCAAGAAAGTGGTCTACCAGTTTTGACAACAGTTTCTGTGAGATCTGATTGTCGCTAAGGTATTATTGCAAGTGGAAATCGACCTTGTTGTTTCATGACGTTCAAACGAAACTCGACCGTAGGGTGGTAGACCACATTTTTGGCCGACTGTACTATAAATATATGTACGAGTGCGTCTTGCTAAGTTAAGCTGACCTATTTGTACAAACCCTAATAGTCTAAGCCTCATTTTTCATTATGTAAACCACTAGGTACCTTATGTACAAACGACATTTTATTATTTATTATTATTATACCCTGTTCCATAAAAAATCGTGCGTTAATCATCATGTTATTTCATGTATTATTATATATATAGCCAAGAACCTCACCAAATATCACCAAGGGGGGGTCAAAAAGTAGCCGAAAAAACCTCGCGTGATTTGTGCACAAGCCCTAAGTAAAATTAGAATTATATTTCCCTTTGATATCCTAGACTAGATAAACGAAGAAACGCAGACGAAATTGTCCGTGAATATAATTAACAACTTAGAAAAGTTGAAAACTCCCGATATTTTCATTTCTAAGTTCAATATCTCAAAAACGGCTGAACAGATTTTGTTGAAACGTAGCTAAAAACCATCTCGATCGCGTCAGATGAAAACCTGCATTCAAATCGTTCCATTCGTTTAGGAGCTACGATGCCACATAGATACACAGACACACAGACACGTCAAACTTATACCTGACACCCCTCTTTTCTGCGTCGGGGGTTCTAATGTTATCTGGAATTAGGATCTAGAGGTAATCGACGTACGTATTGATACGATTTTTTAGGGTTCCGTAGCCAAATGGCAAAAAACGGAACCCTTATAGATTCGTCATGTCCGTCCGTCTGTCTGTCTGTCCGTCTGTCCGTATGTCACAGCCTTTTTTTTCCGAAACTATAAGAGCTATACTGTTGAAACTTGGTAAGTAGATGGTGAACCGCATTAAGATTTTCACACAAAAATCGAAAAAAAACATTAAGTTTTAGGGGTCCCCATACTCAGAACTGAAACTCAAAAAATTTTTTTTATCAAACCCATACGTCAAACATCTATGGATAGGTCTTCAAAAATGATATTGAGGTTTCTAACATCATTTTTTTTCTAAACTGAATAGTTAGCGCGAGAGACACTTATTCCAAAGTGGTAAAATGTGTGTCCCCCCTCCCCCCTGTAACTTCTAAAATAAGAGAATGATAAAACTAAAAAAAATATATGATGTACATTACCATGTAAACTTCCACCGAAAATTGGTTTGAACGAGATCTAATAAGTAGTTTTTTTTTAATACGTCATAAATCGTAAACCGCAATTTATTTCACGGAACCCTTCATGTTTTATACTACGACTCTGGCAAACGTGCATACGGTTTGCCTGATGGTAAACATATACCTACCGTAGAAAGAAAGAAAGAAAGAAATGAATTTATTGCCAGCCAAAACAAAATAACACCACATCACAATTAGCATATGAACGCTTGCGATTCCAGAAGAATCACAAGCGAGTTGCCCACCCTTTGGTGATTTGAGGATTCCTTGTGTTGATAGCTACAGACAAGTTAAAGCAATACCGTTCTGGGGCCTGATGCATTTAATATGTACCTCCAAGAAAAACTTGTGTAGTTAAAATAATTAGGTATTTAACAAAAACTGATTATAAAAGATCTGTCCATAGATAAAACCTATGTATTCTAAACCTACAGCATCTAAGTATCCCACCAGAGTTTGTCGGCGTCAGTAACGATCCGAAATACTGGGAACACGATTGTATCAGCGTCATTATGCAAAGCGTCATCTCAACATCAGCGTCACAACCCATACTTAAGCGGAAAACAACCCATTAAGTTACTCGCTTTTGTAAAAAGTTGGGTTACCTCACTTCGGTGGGGTATGGGTTTGAAAGTTTGAATATCTTTGCCTCATTTTAGAGATTTAAAAATATAGTCCTACTAACTTTACAGGATAGGGGGTCAGTATCTATCGTTTTTTTTGTAATCTCTGGCATTTGGACACATCCACCATTGCGCAATATACACATCCACACAACTCAACACACCGCTCAAACCAACGCACGCATTTGTTTTTTTAACCGACTTCAAAAAAAAGAGGAGGTTCTCAATTTGGATGTATTATTATTATTTTTATATATTTATTATTTTATTTTTAATGTTTGTTCCCTCAGAACTCCGTCATTTATGAACCGATTCGTACAATTCTTTTTTTAACTGAAAGTATATGCTTCCAGATTGGTCCCATTGTTTCCTAAACCCCAGTTGGATGATGGAAACCCTGAGGAATTGAGGGAACTCCTCAAATATATTAGGCACGCGTGTAGTAATTTCGGTATTTTCTATTATAGGTAACTCGTGTATTTACACCCGGAAATCATAAATTTGGTGAAGTGGAAGTGATGATGAAGACCACAGATGGCTTGTGGAACTTCTCAATGATGTACTTCAAACTATATAAGTACGTCACAGATTCTGATATTATTCCGTTGAAATAGCAAACAATGAAGTGCCAAAGGTAATTCTGAGATCCTTGAGGAATCGACGGAAGTCCTCGAAAATTATCGGCCCACATACAGCGATTTGGTTTATTGGTCTAAAAATCAACGCTTTTGTTCTCGGAAATCAATTCATGTGGTAAATTGGAAAAAAAATGTGGAAATGTTAATGTGGCTTGGCGGAGTACTGAATTGAAGTCGGTTAAAACTTTGTTTTGAAAGTAAATTATTTGGTTTTTGATTTGATTTGTTTTTAGTTTTTTTTTGGTTCACAATTTGTAATACTAACAGTATATAGACAAGTAAATAAATCTAGGAGAGATGTCGCCTAGATTTCTTTACACACACACACACTGCCGCACATTTCGCCGGACGGAGGTGCGGTACCGTGCGGATTTTGTATACAAACTGAGGTACTATATTACGTTGCGAATGCGAACCGTCGCTCCGCATGCCGCAGCGGGGCGCGGCGGCAGTGTCATGACCGCCTCATTACCCTTATCGTGAGATACAATCGTAAACTTACGTTACGTAACTACAACTACAGACCAAAGCGAATAAACGCGCTTCGAATAGATTTCGATTCGACCCGTCAAACTTGCAACTCACACTGCCGTTGTACTACGAAACCAACTGCAAAACGTTAGACGCTAGCGTTTAGTTTTCGATGCGTAATTTAACGTTCGATTCAGACTACCAATCGGTAGTGTGAGACATTTCGAATCGAAGAATACCGTCGCGACTGTAGTTTACTATTTCACTTGCAAAATGGCGCGTGATGTCGTATTATTCCGTCAAGAGTTACCGTAGATCCGATCAAAATTTATCTCAAATTAAAGAACTTATATAAATAAGGGATTTGAATTGACAACATATATCCGCAAAATTCGAATTGTCGCGTATTTTGTATTTAAAAATGCAAATAAATGGCACACACGCCGCCATATTGTTTCGACACTGTCGACGTCGCGATGCGCGTATTTTGTAATGTCATAACCGACAAACGATAAATGCTTGTGATGTATGGTTGAACATTAGAAAATCGATTAAACTATACGAACGATCGTGGACTCGATCGCGGGTAAAGTAATGTGTAAGTGACTCACGCTACGGTTTGGATTTTTAGTTCTATGAGTGACCGCCAGGGGCGGTGTATAGACGTTTCATACTAAATCTTTAACGTTAGGCGCTAGCGTCTGCGTAAACGCAACAAACTTCAATCCCACGATAAGGGTACTAGCAGTAATTTCGGTAAAGTACAAAACACCGTATACAGATTTCGACCCGCCTAATCGTGGCATTAAGCTGAGATATACCTACATATTATGTATGTATATGTAAGCGTGTATATACACGCTTACATAAACACGAAAAACATTAGGTAGGTTCCATGGCCGAATCACGAACTCGGGGTCAATTGGAGTTTTTCGCATATCCTCGCATCGATCGCTTACCCTGCCTACGAAGCCGGAGGTCCCGGGTTTGAATTCCGATAAGGGCCTTTATTTGTGTAATGAGCACGAATATTTGTTCATATGTCATTGAGGTTTTCTATGTATTTAAGAAAGTATTTATTTATCTAAGTATTATAAGTATACATATATCGTCGTCTAGTACCCATAGCAACAAGCTTTGCTTAGTTTAGGACTAGGTTCTCTCGATTTGTGTAAGATTGTCCACAAATATTTATGAAAATGAAAATGAAAAATTTATAGTGAAGTGTTTGTTCGATGTTAACCCGTAACAACATACACTATACATAGGTATACCCACATGCATTCAATAACCATTACCTTCCCTCCAACAGCCGGGCCCCGGACTGTATGCCCACGATCACAACCCGTTCCCTGATATCAATCATAACCCGACTCTTATTCGTTTTGTAAACAAGCACAAATTATTATAATTCGGTTAAACTGCTGCCCAACTAATCCGATAATGATCGATTCCGCTTTTTGTACAGTTTCGATCGAATTATTTTGGGTCGAAATGTAGACAGGGTGACGGCATTTTGATTTTTGTATCACGAAAAAACTAAATTGTGGTCCTTTCACCTACTTACAAATTAATAATAATAATAATAATATATGTGACGGCCCCATCGCCCACCAGATTTCTGGTGCAATCGTCAACGTAAGGCAGCTTGTGGCGGGCTGTTAGGGAGTAGCGACCCTACGTACCTGAGTGCTCCTGGGGGTGTCCTGTGGTCAGGCTGAGCCGATCGGGTGGTTGGTTGGACAGGCCCCCCACCTCTGGCTTGCCTTAACTGGCTGTCCAGAGTGGAGTCGCAAGAGCTGTTGCTCGAGAGTAGATGTGGACACCTAAGTGGCGAGTTGGCTATATGTTTAAAGTCCAGTGCCACCTCTCTACCCCCCCAGCCTCTCTGACTGGTGTTGCCCTTAGGCCATTTTTTAATGTCGCTATTAATAGGGGCCCATCTAGCAGTTGGCGAGTCACCGTCTGCCAGAGATAAAAAATGAGACAGTTTATTAGGCAGGCGTCCGATGTTTCACCCAATAGCCCAGCCACTAGTCCATCATTTTCACCCAATAACCCGTTTTCTTTAGATTCCATCAACCAGCAATAGTCCCTATACACCCCAGCGGGTGCTGTCTCTGTGTGAGTCCCATGACACGGGCAGGGACAGCATCCGCTCGGTGTACTCCTCGCATTTCATTAAATTGTCAAAAGGGCCTCTACGTGTTGGCTCGGTTGGTACTTTGTAGGTACCTAGCCCCACGCACGCCTCCCAAAGGTCCGGGACATCATTGTCCCGTGAGCGGGAAAGACATACATAATAATATAATAATAAATCGTTTATTTCCAAAAATGGTACAGCAGGTATTTGTGAAGCCTCTGACTTCTGAGATAGGCTGAGCCTGTGTTACAGAAGTCAGTGTCCTCTCCCAGTTTGAGAGTATAGTGGATACATTTTTGATATACTTTCCTTAGGTACTAGATATTTATTTTATGTATTCTTATTTAACTATATTTATAAAACTACGGAAGTGTGTGTGTGTGTGTGTATGTGTGTGTGTGTGAGCTTGTGTTATTATTTACTACTTACAATAAACTCAGTCGGGTCATAGTCCAGTGACAGCAGCCAACTTTTAAGCCTTTTCTTACATTCATGAGTGGAAAGGGGATATACATATATAGTTCTATTAATTTTATTGTACAAGAATCTTGACATGAAACTTTGTTGCCTTCTGGTAGAGGCCAGTTTGCATGTAAGTGGTGAGCATACATTTATCACAACACGCTTATCAGCAAACTTATCCTTATCGTAGGGGGTGAGCTTGTGCTGATTGATTACTAACAGCATTATGTATAGTTGTCGGACATTGAGTAATTCACATTTTTTATATAGCAGTTTTGTGGAAAACCTGTATGGACTAAAGGTCATTACTTTAAGCAAGGATCGTTGTGCCCTCTCTAGTTTTATCATGTGTGTTTTACCAGCACCACCCCAAACAACACAACAGTAGCTAAGGACCGACTGCGCCAATGCAACATATACCGCTTTTAACAGATCTTTATCAGCTACAGTTCTCAGCTTCCTAAATATACAAACTAATTTTCTAATCCGTGTTGAAGTTAGGTCTATGTGAGGTTGCCAGTTCATCCTGCTATCCAGAATGACACCTAAATATTTAATACAGTTTGATTTAGCAATAATAGTGCAGTCACAGTCAGCTCTTGCCTGTAAATTACATGAGTGAACCTTAAGATTTGTATTGTGCTGATTAACATTTCTTAAGGAGAACTGTAGGTATGTGGTCTTGGAAAGGTTTAGAGTAAGAACATTTTTTCCTAACCATTCATTTATCTTATGAAGTCCCTTCTCAGCATTATGGTAAACTTCGTCCCAAGTATCTCCATGAAAAACAATGGCAGTGTCATCGGCATAAGTGAAAATCTTTCCATTTATGAGTGACAGTTGACACAAGTCATTTATGTAAATTAAAAAGAGACTCGGTCCCAGTATGCTTCCCTGAGGAACTCCAAAAACAACCGAGGCATCCTTACTAATATTATTTCCAATTTTAACTTGTTGGGTTCGGTTGGTAAGAAAGTCTTTCAAAATCATGTGTGCGTTTCCTCTTACACCAATACATTCTAATTTGTTCACCAGCGCTGGAATCGAGACAGTGTCAAATGCCTTGGCAAGATCAAGGAACACGCCCAGACCTTTCTTTCCAGAGTCAAGCAGGGTTGTAACGTGGTCTGTCAAAGCACTGACAGCATGTTCCGTGCTCTTACCTGGCCTAAATCCGAATTGGCAGTCTGACAAAATGTGATGGTGTTCTAGGTATTTAACAAGACGGTTGTTGAGTACTCTTTCAAGTATCTTAGAGAGTGATGACAAGACTGAAATTGGCCTGTAATTAGCGACACTGTCACGATTCCCACTCTTGTGAACAGGTGTGATTAAAGATCTTTTAAACGCGTTAGGGAAAACTCCCTGATCTAGGCACATTGTGATAAGCTGGGTAAGAGGAGGCACAATTACAGTTATTGCAAGTTTTAGCAGTTTGACGGGTATAAGATACCAGCCGGTGGCACAGGTATTTTTTAAACTAATTATCAAAGATTCAATCTCAGCATTATCAGGTGGTATTAAGGCCATCGAGTGTTGGGTACTTGACATGTCAAATTTATATTTAGATGCGTTACTACTTTTATTAGTTTCAATTGCTTCTGCTAGTTGCTTACCAATATTTGAGAAATAATTATTGACGGTTTCAATATCATGTGACGCAGTATTTACCGAGATTAAAAGTTCTTCAGCTGAGCTCATAGGTGTTTTATAGCATACTATTGATTTAATGGCATTCCATGTTTCTTTATTTGATGTTGCAGCCTGCAACAAGGACCTTTCGTAGTCACCTTTAAGCTTTCTCAGAAGTGCATTGCAGTAATTACGATAGCGCTTATACGTGATAAGTAGTATGTGATTCGTAATATCCTTTTGACACTTTCTATGAAGGTGGTCTCTGTGGCGTATGCAGCGTAAGAGGCCAGGTGTTAACCAAGGTTTGAGCGTTCTCTTTCTATTTGGGACAGGGCATGACTTCGAGCTTGTTTAGTAATAGATCCTTTAAGAAACGAAGAAGCTCCCCTCTCCTACCAACACCTCATTCATTAAACAGCATGTTCCCGGGAATTACCGTTAACTTCGGCATACTGCCACATACTGCAGAGTACATTCACAGAAACTAATTAACATAATAATTTCTTGAAAAAAAAAATTGTTTTCGATTTTTATACAAACTCAGTTCATGTAGCATTAACAGTTATTGTCTTATTGTACAAGGGTCTTGAAAAACATTAAATAAAAAATATGTAGGTAAAAAATGTGTAACATCGAAAGAACTCACTTTGTAAACCTTCTTGTAGTGTATAGGAACCTTATAAAATTTAAAAAAGCTGTTACGACGTCACAGTTAAGAGCCATTTACACTGGTTAAATCTGCAACACTGATTAAATTAAACATTGAATATCTTGATAACTTGACAAAGTTAATTTTTCCAAGACAGTAGTATCTTAACTCCTTTAACTCTTAGCTAAGATACTACTGTCTTGGAGAAATTAACTTTATTTGATCTAAACTATCCCCCCTTGCAATTAACGGAAATTGTCGGGAACACGTTGCAGACAAAACACAAATCTAGTACAAACGAGTTCGAAATTATTTGCACGGACAAAGTGATCACTATAAAACACGATTTTATTGTTTAGGGCATAAGGTTACCTACTTAGATATTTTTGAGCAAAACTGACCTCCGCTGTGCATAGGCATTGCATAATTACAAGAAGGAGTCGAGCGCATCTTGTATTAAACAGTTTATCTATCCAAATATCATAAACCCTCCACGATGCGTTCAAGAACCGCACATTAGGTATGACCACCATAAAAATAAACTGTTTTGTTAGAACAAATTTCTTATCTGTGGAAATGTTATTATTACTAAATAATAACATCGATTTCGATAATATTATTTCATTAAAATTTCGAACGTCTCTGAAAAACAAAGATTTTTGATTTAACCTCTATTCTAATATCAGTCGAGATGACGTAGTTCGAAATGAATTGTCAATTTGCATACAAATTTGACAAATGTCGCACGTAAGTAAGATATCGAACGATATGACAGTTGGCTCCGACTCTAGTTTGTCTCTGAATTATAAAAAAAACTATCACAGCTGCCAGAAAACGACGCCGCGATGCCGGTCATAATATGCGGCTCCTGAATACATCATGGAGGCTTATGATATGTGGATAGATAAAATAGTGTATGTACCTAACTGTACATAATTAGGCATTAAAACACTCGTGTGATGTCATTATGAAACTCGCCTTCGGCTCGTTTCATAAACCCACACTCGTGTTTAATGCCCTTCATTATGTACAGTCACATAAACTACTATTATAACCCTAGAATAACTGTACAGTAAAGAAGGATTTCTGTCTCGAATGTCTGAAATCGATGATGTAAAACTCAATGTTTGGTACAAATATATAACGAATTGGGTATGTATTTTTCTCTTTCTGTCATTCGGATCGTTAATACCGGTTTGTCACCCGCGTCACACAACAGTTTTTAATTTTAACCTTTTTTTTTTGACAAATCTACCTAATCTGCAACTAAGCAAAGCTTGGACGTACTATGGGTACTAGACGACTATATAACATACTTATATAGATAAATAAATACTTAAATACATAGTAAACATCCACAAATATTCACGCTCATCACATCACACAAATAAATTCCCTAACTAAGAATATGCCCACAAATACAACACAATAATGTACAATAGGTCTATCATTAATACACCTATTTAAGACTGGTCACATGTTCTTCCAGACAGTGCTCACGGATTCATATAGTTTGGTCACCAAACTATACTCTTCTCTTTTTTTGGGGTGAAGATGATGATGATTTGGGGTGATGATGATTTTCATAAGAGAAAGATAGGAATAGCAGTCTCTAATCTACGCTTGTCACAAGAATGGTTGGCGTACGGTAGGCCAGACTATTAGATACTTAGTTGCTTAATTGAGCTAGCTATATTACATTACAAAATTCCAGAGCAGGATTTACACCAATTTAAAACATTTTCCCGTCACAGCATCGAACCAATCCAGGACAATTTGGACCAATCTCTAAGACAATATAATTCGGCTGATTGATCGCTCGGTCCGCACGCGAGGGAAAGGAATTCAAATTTGGAATAGGTTAAATTCAGCTTTTGTTTTTAAATTGGTCTAATTTGTGGCTGTTTCCAGCCAGATGTGGGGTCAACGTGTGAAAATATCTTGTTAATGCGAGTTGTTATAGTTGAACGAGCGAGCGCAGCGAGCGAAGTTCTCCTTTTCGGTTTGGGCCAAAATTCTTTCGTATGTCCGGAATCCGGATGTCCAGATGTCGCGCTGTCCGGGTGTTCTCCTTTACAGGTCGCATTTCTCAACCGATTCTTGTGAATTGTGAGCAGGTTCGATAATTAGTAATTACATACATGTATATAGAATCCTTTTGTCAATTCAGTTTGTGAAACTTTTTTTTTCCGACTTGAGAGTTCTTCACCTCACAGAGCTAGACTAGGTTTATTTGTCACCTGTTTTATTATTCAGTAACGAGTGAAGAAGTGTTGTATTGTATTGAATGTATGGTACGTTTAACAACCACAATTAGCGAGGGCGACGGCACCCCGCGGCGCGGGTCGGCTGGCGCTTGAGAGTTTGTTTCGGCGTTTCTTTCTACAGTCACCTCTTTATGAAGGACTGGTATGTATCGACTTCTAAAATTATCGTTGTAGCTTACTTGCACAATAAAGTTCATTCATCACTTATTCAACACTATGCGTCAAATCTGCCAAGACGTGCCAAGCGAAGCGCAAATCTATATCTTGGCTAAAGAGTATAGACCCGTCGCTTATTAATATCATCATAAAATCATTCGGCGCGAGAGTCTATGCGGGTCGGGATGTGAAAAAACTTTAGCCAAGATGTAGAATTTTTAGAACGCGGCTGGTAGTGGTACAGTTACGCCGTCTGGTGTAGGAAGCTTGGCGCTACTTATGATCTGATATCTTTTTAACGCTGAAAGCTATATGAGCCAAGGAGTTTTGGCAATCACTTTACATGTAATGTGTTTGGCGGGAAGCACCTTTCTGTAAAATAATTTCGTCCGGCTCTTTGTAAAAATTTGGCCAGCCCTATTTGAAGAAGAGAGGTTTCACTAATGAATCAATCAATCAATGAATCAATCAAATAATTTATTTGCAAAAAAAGGGTAGTTCACATATCTTAGAGTAAATACATTATTGTTTCACCTTTTCCAGCTGTTTCAAACAGCATGCAAATATTTACATCTATATCATAACATTTTGGTAACTATAGTGGCCCTTAATTAATTCAATAACATTTGCAACAAATAATTAGAATATTTAAGTATTTAACAGTTATTTAATTATGCCCATATTTTTAATTCTAACAATACTTACTTATATTATTCATTGTTATCATGACAAACATAAAATAAAATTTGTACAGACTAAAAACTACATAGGTATACATCATATTTACATTTAGTGGTTCAGATATTCGTTGATGTTAGAACAGACAAGTAAGTATGTCAAATGCTTAGTTACCTATTAATTTTGATCCTAACCTGTATACTATAATTATATTCACTAAATAAATGTTTATTGAACGACCAAAATAACCGAGAACACAGTTCCGAGCTCCATGCCATTCGCGTATCCATCACGCGTCCGTCACACATTGATATGCGACGTCGGTATGGCCACGAGAAAGTACCAGCTTCGAACAAGATTTATTTATTTATTTAAACCTGATAGCATGACCTGAAATATAAAATTAAGTTACTTATAAGACCATTTGTGTGCCCTAACAGGGTGTCATGGAAGCCTTTCTGTATAATCTTAAGATCTCATGTACATGACTTTTCAAATAAACATCTATCTATCTAAACTGTATTGCACACAATTCACACAAACAAGTTACAAATACAAAATGTGAACTTAATGACGTAGGACCCTACCAGTCAACCTTTACGCCAATCCGAAAACAATCATAGCTAGTGGGTGATATGAGTAAAACACAGAAATAAAGAAAACGGAATAAATTAATGTAATTTATTTAGTTTAGCTCTTAATATGTGGCCTAACTGGGGGCTTGCCTACATACAGACTCACTTACAATCAATTAGCAGCACAGGCGCTAAAAATACAGTGAAAGAGTATATAGTAATCATTCATTAAATTAAAAGCTGCCCAATTTATTGCGAGTCTCCATCAAAACTAGCATATCGTTGCCGTTGAAAACTCAACCTATCGTAAGTTAGGTAAGTGAGAAAATTATAAGTGAGTTAGATTGCAATTTTCAAATGATACTTACTTTAATTAGATCCTTTTCGCTAATTTTTTATAATACAAGATGATAATTAACTAAATTAAATTAAAACTAAGTTAAACCTAAAAAAAGCGGCCAAGTGCGAGTCGGACTCGCACATGAAGGGTTCCGTTAAATAAATTGCGGTTTACGATTTATGACGTATTAAAAAAACTACTTACTAGATCTGTAATTTTTGAAGACCTATCCATTGATACCCCACACGTATGGGTTTGATGAAACCCCAAAAAATATTGTTTTTTTTCTATTTTTGTGCAAAAATCTTAATGCGGTTTACAGAATACATCTACTTACCAAGTTTCAACAGTATAGCTCTTATAGTTTCGTAAAAAAGTGGCTGTGACATACGGATGTACAGACAGACAGACAGACATGACGAATCTATAAGGGTTCCGTTTTTTGCCATTTGGCTACGGAACCCTAAAAAGGCCCTCAAGGCATTGTATCGAGGATGCTAGCAGCATTTCCTCGCTGAATTGCAATGCTGATAATTTCGCTAAACTATATCTTGGTATATTTATGATGGGTCTTTGGATTCGTGATTTTGGGACAATTGAGTGATTTAACCGCGATTAACCAAATTACTGTGTCCAGTCGATATGACACAGTTATATTGCTGTTGAATATCGCAGTGCCCCAGAACCACGACCTATCATAAATTCTCCAAGGTCCCCCTGAGACCGGATAAATACAAAAACATATTGTGGCATTTGAGCCAAGCGGCCCGGATAAAAGTTTAGAATTTTAATTTGTTTTTATAATCAAACGTAACAAAACGAATTCAACCCTCTTAGGTTACAATTGGATTTAAATTCCATCGATCTATTTTGTTCTCTTTATCTATATGAACGCAGGACAGGATACACTCCGACGAGATGTATTAAAGAATGTTCATGTGTGTCAAGTTCATAGTAAGTGGAAATTCGTGATCTCTGCTTCCATATTCGGGAAACCGGTGTGATTATAATTTATGTACACGTAGGTAAGTTTGACTTTATCCCCATGTCAGCTGTGTCGCGTCCTACACTTCCTCCCACCCGTACCAGCAATTATCTCAATTTTGGCCCAAATCATGATTTATTGCAGCATTACATCTCACAACAACCAAAGAGCGTGCTCGTAATAGCTGCATTAGCGCTTGATTTATTGACACGGCAAATATTCGGGATTACCTAACTTAGGTTATTTCGGCGCGGGTCCTTCCATGCTCTACAATTTGTCGCCGTTGTCTATGCAAATTTTAACTTCAGTAAGTGTTTTATTTGTAAACATAGGTTACAGGGTGGCTGTTGCACCCCAGGGGCGAGGTAGACCCCGGTTAACCTGGATGGCAGTAGTGAGAAAAGACATGGAAGAGGGAAATTTAAGACCAGAGACGACCCAGGACCGACCGGCCTGGCGACGCATGATTAGAAGGGCCGACCCCAAGTAAATGGGAAGGAGCCAGGCAAAAGAAGAGGTTACAGGGTGGCTGTGTAAAAGATACAGTGTGGCGCTACATTTCGCCGGTAGGAATACAAATTGAAATTCTAACATTAGGTTAGATTTGACTTGGCCAGTTTTTATCAGAATTAAAATATATATATGTTGAATAACTTATTAAATGACTGATATTTAAATACTGTTTAATCCGGGTCTAACGCGATATTTATTTACCTTTATTTCTGACGTTTCGTTGACGGATTAAACAGTATTTAAATATGTGTACAAAGCGCGAGAGTTTAAAGTGTTATAAATGACTGATGTAATGAAAACTGGCCTCTAAAGGAAAATCTAACCTACTTTAAGATCTCACATTTTTAAATAACAGCAATTGTTATAGGTATCCAATAAAGCAAAGAAATAAAGTTTAATACTTGTTTATAATGTTATTTTGTTCTGTACATATTTGGATTTTTCATAGAACTTGACACTCATTTAGATCTCCATTATTTATGCGGCGAAGCCCACAGCCAAGCATAATTTATGTATTGAACTTGGCTCTCCTTTTCTACATTTATGTTTTTGGTGGGTAAGGAATCTATCGATACCGACACCCCACATGCTCCAAAGGGTGCCATAAAATAGACACATACATAGATTCGAAATACATAACCCTACTTCTGCCGTAGTCGAGTATAAAATAAAGATGTAGGGTTCCTTTGTTCACTTGTTTTGAAACGCAGTCGTGATACAGTTTCAATTTAATATGAATAATAACTGTTTCTGAACGTAGGAACAGGCATGACCCGAGTTGACCAATTAGGTTATTTAATAAAAGTGATTTATTCCGGCGCGGCATCATGGCGGATCAAATTACAAATTGGATTAAAGCGAACTATTCAGCATTGCAGTTTCGTGGAGCAATAAACCACCTAAAACGTCTGTTTTAACAACGTAACAATTTAAATCATCATCATCATCCTGTAATAATAATAAACCATTTATTTATTTCAGGCACTAAGGCCCATAGTTACAAATACCTTAATTACATACACACAATACAATTATAAAACTAAAAACTAATTATTTAGGCGACAAAACAGCATGGCTCCGTTGAGTCGTCAAGTCCGGTGTAGAATTCGGTATATAGGTTGCCCCAGAACCGCCGAAACACGACACCCTTCGGCCAGAAATCAGCACATGCGATGTTCTCCTGCAGCGGCATCAAGCATGAAACAGAATTTAAGGGGGGTGGCTGAATCCGTCATTGATACCACGGCTAATACGTATCACTCCAAGCACAGGCCTCGACTCATGGTTGAGTTGAGAGATTTAAACAACATTCTAGTCGGAAACTTGGTGAAACCTATTATCTCTTTTTTACATGTAGGTAATAAATGTCATCCTTATAAACAAAGACAGAATACCTGCTGCAGAATATGTATATCTTGATCTTGTTTTAGGATACCTACCAAATAGGACATTAGGACAATTCAAACTTTGACGTACACTGCTTGTGCTTAACAACTTATCTAGTTACCTATTCCAAAGACCAATATGGAGATTTCCACGATTATACTTTCTTCAGCTTGATTTTACATTGCTAATGACTCGATTGGCCAGAATGTAGACTTAAAAGCCATATCGCAATCGTACTGAAGTTAGGTACCTAACTCTAGTAACGTAGTGCTAATAGATTCGAACTAGGAAATTCGTATTTTCATCTATCCATCGTTAAAGTGCAATTCCATAAAAAAACATAATCCAACTCTGAGTCATTTTCCCGCCATCCACTTGCCATCTGCCACTTGAAATTTGAATTTCGAAATTGCAATCCGAGGGGACGCAATGGAGCGGCGACGCGAGGAACATTCGATATTTGAATGTGTACAATCCGAATCTCACATATTATTGTTACTTAGTTTTAAAATGTGAGCTTTGGGTCTTATGTAAAAAAGTTGATTTTGCATTGAAATAATTAAGCAAGATACGATATTCCGAAAACACGCATTTGATACACAATTTGCACCGATTTTGCAGGAATCTTTGATGTTTTTGAACGGTATTGGGTGTTGTTTAAAAAAAGTAAAGGTTGTTTATCGGGTCGGCTACAAGAGATTGTTGGAAATAGATACTTACTGTTGGTTTTTTATCGGTCTCTTTTGGATAAGATATTGTAAAATATTTTGGAAACTGGAAACAAGGCCATTGTTTTCAGACGTGCCTTGATGACTTTTCAGGTTTTTTTAATACTATGACGGTGGTGGTAAACACGCAGATGGTAAGCAAATCCCGCAGCATATGGACGGTTACGTGTTCGAGAAGTCTTATGTTTTATTGGAAAAGTGTAAAAAAAAGAACAAAAAATTTATCTCTTCATCAGTTACAACTGTTACAAGAAGCGCTGCATACCAGGAAGGATCTATTATGCGTCTAGGACGCTATATTCTAGAGAGCCAAGCCTCAGGTTAAAATATAACCTATGTGCATCCCGAAAGTGCAAGTGAAAAAGTTTTTGATATAGGATGAATAGTTCCGGAGATTATACGTACTTACTTACAAAGCTGCAAATTTATTATTAGCGTAGATATATCTAGACACGCGACAGCGTGTCAAGCCAAGTTCAAGCAAAGGGACTAGCCACCGCCTATATTACACGAACCACTTGGTGCCACTTTTGACCCTTCTGTAACTCAAAACCTCTTTAACGTAAACACATAAAACTACGTGTGTTTAATTATATCCATAAGGACATCTAGAAGCCCAAAATTCATGAAGCTAGCTCAAACGGTTATAAAGATATGAAGGTCAAAAAGTCGTAAATATTAGCACTGACTGACTGACATATAGTACCTAAACCTAACCTACTTCCAGATGACCTAGAAGGATGAAATTTGGAATCCAGGTCGGTAATTGTGTGTAAGCGTAGGAAAAAAATCTAAAAATAAAAAAAGTTAAAAAATAGGGGGGGGGGGGGCATACCTTTTTTTTAAATTATAGCGTTGGTACCGTTACAAGCAGATATTTGAAACTATACCAATATATGTATTATTGTATTTGCTATTTAACAGAAATATAAAATAAAGTTAAGTCAAAAAATAAATGGTGTCCCCATACAAAAAAACTTGTAATACGCGCTAAACAACTGGCCAGCAGTGTGTCGTCGGCGGCGCGCGCGGCACCACATAATTATGCACAGAACAGAAGTAAATCTCAATACCTGCCTTTTCTTTACAATAAGTAATGAT
Source organism: Epinotia brunnichana (assembly GCA_963854355.1). Classification (NCBI taxonomy): domain Eukaryota; kingdom Metazoa; phylum Arthropoda; class Insecta; order Lepidoptera; family Tortricidae; genus Epinotia; species Epinotia brunnichana. The sequence goes on from OY977956.1 coordinate 11,874,635, forward strand.
ATCCCACCAAAAACATAAATGTATAAAAGGAGAGCCAAGTTCAATACAAAAATTATGCTTGGCTGTGGGCTTCGCCGCGAAAAGCATTGAGATCTAAATGAGTGCCAAGTTCTATGCAAAATCCAAATATGTATTTATAGGAACAAAATAACATTATGGACAAGTAAGTATTAAACTCTATGTCTTTGCTTTATTGGATACCTATAACAATTGCTGTTATTTAAAAATGTGAGATCTTAAAGTAGGTTAGATTTTACTTGGCCAGTTGTTATCAGAATAAAAAAATATATATATGTTGAATAACTTTATAAAATGACTGATGTAATGAAAACTGGCCAAGTCAAATCTAACCTACTTTAAGATCTCACATTTTTAAATAACAGCAATTGTTATAGGTATCCAATAAAGCAAAGACATAGAGTTTAATACTTGTCCATAATGTTATTTTGTTCCTATAAATACATATTTGGATTTTGCATAGAACTTGGCACTCATTTAGATCTCCATGCTTTTTGCGGCGAAGCCCACAGCCAAGCATAATTTTTGTATTGAACTTGGCTCTCCTTTTTTCTACTTTTATGTTTTTGGTGGGATTATCATTACTCGTGTTTTCACACATTTGGTTCCAATCTGATCAACAGAGTTCCGGAAATAAGCAAGCACTTTTATGGGGAAACTGTGTTAGCTAACACACATCAATAATATCTTCATGGTTTCACAGAGATCATGATCCAACTAAACAATTACATTGTTACCCCACGTTAATTAATAAACACAACAAAAACATTTTTTACCTATCACATTGCACGAGGCACAGACAATGCCTCTCCAACCGCCACGCGGCGCCCATTAGGGTTGCCAGAGTAAAAAACATTTTGGCGCGTGGCAACACTCGATAGTCGTATTTTATTAAGTTGGCGGCGCTGAATTAGCTTGTTAGTTAACGTGGTATACTTGATATGTTTTAGGTCGCACAGAAATGTGATACACTTAATTATGTAAGGTAATATTGAGGTGGTTTGATTAATCACGTTAAGCCATTCAGGCCACGTTTCCTTCGACTTTTTTGTGTAGTACCCTCCAATATTAGAGATTTTTTTACACCTCGTTCGACCTTAGCAAACACCGTAAACTTCGAAGTTCCCTATTCTCTTGACCTGTTAATACCACGTCAATGCAATCAATTTTCAGGAGCTCTGGCGACCAAACCTAGACCACAACACTAACTTGGTTTTCACTCTTCTTCTGTAGAGCAGAGTGAAAGTGTCTCTAATGTAAATTTATATTATTTATTCGTATGGCATCTAATGTAAATTACATTTATGGACTCTACGCCCTAGGTCTACCATCCACCTGTCTGTACTAATGAATACAATATTAAATCTCTTTATTGCACAATATCCCAATAAAAGATCAAATGCAGTACAAAACACAGCGAATAAAAGATGAGGGAAAAACAGGTGATCTAATCGTTAAATAGCAATCTCTTTCAGATAGCGTTTATATAATGGAGAGAAAATAATCAAATATAGGTACGTAGATAGTAAAAATACTACTAGGATGCCAAGACATCGATAAGCATCGAAATCTACTTAGGTATTATACTCGTAATTGATGAAATAAAGCAAGGCAATAGTCTTTAAGTTTAAACTAATTTATTATAAACAAACAGTATGACAGTTGTACTTTGTAACACGATATAGGAGCGAGAGTGCTTGCGTGATTGCTGGGCACAAATACAACGATGGTGTACTTTGCTAAGTCATAAATATCAGGCGTCCATATTTCCATCATCCTCTCCTGGACGCTGACGCTTTACAATTAACCCCATGGCTGTGGTGAAGCAATTGTGCTTCGGTCGATATAGTCCTTTTGTCAAGATATCGGCCACCATGTCTTGAGTGCATCTATATCGAACTGTGACTAGGTTAGCTGCAATTTTCTCACGTACGAAATGGTAGCCTACGTCTATGTGCTTACTGCGTGCGTGGTATACAGCATTTCCTGAATCTTTCATACTAAATTTCTCTTTTATCTTTTCTTTCATCATTTGTGACGTTTCTTCATTGTTATAGAAATACAGCAGATCATCTACATATACTGCTATGAACAATATATCATTTTCATTTATAATTCGATGGTAAACACATGGATCTATGTTTGACCGAGTCATTCCAATTTCTATTAGTGCAGTGTTTAATTTCTTGTTCCATTGTCTGCTTGCTTGCTTCAGTCCATATATAGACTTATTTAATTTACAGACCTTGTTTCCCTCTTCTTCATAGCCAGGTGGTAAAGACATGTAAATTTCTTCATCAATTTCGCCCTGTAAGAACGCTGTGACAGCATCCATTTGGTGTATGTTAAGTCTATATTTTGCAGCCAGACCAATTAGGTATCTTATAGAACTATAACGGACTACAGGTGCATATACTTCATGGTAATCAATGCCTTTAACTTGTTTATACCCTTTGATTACAAGTCTAGCTTTATAGCGTGTTACACAGCCATTTCCATCCAGCTTAGTTTTGTATACCCATTTGCAGGGAATGGCTGATTTCCCTTCTGGTAAGTTAACAAGTGTCCATGTATTATTTTTTATCAATGACTCGTGTTCTTCACTCATAGCTCTCTTCCACTTTTCAGCATTTACACTGTTCAGCGCTTCTTCAAAGCTTTGTGGATCACAGTTTAGTAAACTCATTGTTGACTCACCACTCATACACATAAATGATGAGGGCCCTTGATAATTATTGTCTGCATGCCGTTCTATACGACGCTGAAGAGGCCTCAAAGTTACATTACTCACTGGTGGTGAATCAATTGTTTCATCAGGTAAGTATGTTTCATCATGAACATCTGTAAAGTGATCGGAATCATCTGAAATAGAAATACTTTGAGATCCATCTTGTGTATCCCTTGTTTCATTTACGTCATAATCAATGTTTATTTCTTCAGGTTCAAAACATTCTTCAAATAGTAAGTCGACAGTTCTCTTTTTTATCATTTGATTACAACTTCCTTTTTTATCTTCATTCTGCCTAGTAATTTCTTCTGTATTTATATTTTCTACCTTTTTAATTATATTTTCTTTTTTTTCAGGTACATCATCAATTTTATTTCTCTTTATTGAAGCTTCTAAGAATACGACATCTCTACTTATAATGCCTCTTTTTGTTTCAGGTTCTATGAATCGGTATCCTTTCGTGCAGTCACTGTAACCAACAAATATTAAGTTACGTGATTTGACATCAAGCTTGGTTCTAGTTTCTTTAGGTATATGCACCATAGCGGAACATCCAAAAATTCTCATATGGCTCAGCTCTGGCTTCTTTCCAGTCCACACTTCATAGGGCGTCACGTCGGACAAGGCACTTGTGGGTGAGCGATTCACGATGTACGCAGCTGTAGACACCGCTTCTCCCCAGAAAGTGACATGTAACTCAGCATTTAAGATCATGCACTTGGCGCGCTCTATCAAGGTCCTGTTCATACGCACGCTGAGGCCATCTTGCTCTGGGGTATATGTATTTGATGTTTGGTGCAATATTCCATGTTTTTTAAAGTACGCCTTAAAGTTGTTGTTAGTGTACTCAGAACCATTGTCGCTTCTTAAAACTTTAATTTTTTTATCTAGTTCATTCTCTACTCTGTTTTTAAATTCAACAAATTTCTCAAATACTTCACTTTTATGTTTTATAAGGTAGACATGAACTCTTCTAGAGAAATCGTCAATAAAAGTAACAAAAAACCTTGCCCCTCCTATTGAAACATGCTTCATCGGTCCACATACATCACTGTGGATAAGCTCTAGCAAACCTGTTGCACGGGAGCCTTCGGTGGGGAATGGTCGTCTCGTCTGCTTGCCCTCAAGACAAGTTATGCAGGTAGATTTTTCCTTTTCCGGTGATAACTTCACATCTTCTGAACAGTTAGGTATCTTACTAACGCTTGTAAAATTTAAGTGACCCATTCTTTGATGCCACAAGTATACATCATCATCAGTCTTAGCTGCCAGCATAAGTTGGATTTCTTTACTACGGCAAGTATTTAATTTATAAGTTTCATTTGAAAGATTTGCCTTTGAGACTAATTTATTACTTGAATTGTAAATTAGGCAGCCCGCTTCATCAAACGTTACTTTGCATCCACTCTTGATTATTTTGCTCACAGACAGCAAATTCGTTTTCAATTCTGGTACATATAATACATTCCTTACCTGTATTGCCTCGGTACTGCCATCTTTTGCATTTACTTTAATACATACATTTCCACAGCATTCCACTTTCAATACTTTATTGTCTGCGATTGTGATGCACGGCACAGGTGAAGGAGTGACATCTGTGAGCCAATCCCGGTGCATAGTCATATGCATGGAGGCTCCGGAGTCCACATACCAGTTCTCGGAGTCATTTGTTGTAGAGGCTGAAAATGCTGCTACATATCCAGTCTTTTTTTCAGTTTTCTCATGACTTGATTTTTTATGCCAACAATTTTTACTGTGATGGCCGTATTTATTACAATTAAAGCACCTTGGGCCTTTTTTATACTTTTGCTGATCATATTTGGGTTGATTTTTTGTGTTTGTATAAAGTGCGGTAGTGTCTGAAGTTTTTATTTCTTGTAGTAATTTATTTTTTACCAAGTCAGCACTAATCTTCATACCGGAACTTTCCAACCCCATAATCATCGGCCCATACATTTCTGGCAATCCTGCCAGCATTAAGGTGCCCAACCACTCATCGTCCACATTGAATTTTATATTCCTCAATTTGTGTGCGGCTGTCATTATTTTGTTTATGTAGTCTTCCACTGATGAACTACTTTCCAAATTAGTATTTATAAGCTCTTTTAATAGACCAACTTTTCGAGTCAATCCACTATCCTCGAATGCCTTTGCTAAATTATCCCAAACCTGTTTTGCAGTTTGTGCTTCTTGAATGTGTACATATAATATCGGATCAACTAGTAATATTAGCTTGGATTTGGCTTTGATGTCTTTTTTTATCTTATTTTGGTCAGTAGACAACGGTTCATTCTCAATTATGCACTCAAATAATTCTTCGTGCTGTAAGTATGCTTTAACAGCAAAACTCCAAGTTGCCCAATTGTCACGACCCGTGAGCTTCTCAATAGACATCATTGAATTCCTATTTGACATTTTTTCACAACATTCAATCGATATAAGCTGAAAAATCGAAATCACTCGCGAGTCGCGAACGCGTAAACCGAAAGTGAGGTTATGTTGTGTACTTTTACTTAGAACATTTTTAATACTGAACAAAACACTAGAATAACGTTTTACGGCAGGTACGGGGCGGCCCATAACCTGATGAAATAAAGCAAGGCAATAGTCTTTAAGTTTAAACTAATTTATTATAAACAAACAGTATGACAGTTGTACTTTGTAACACGATATAGGAGCGAGAGTGCTTGCGTGATTGCTGGGCACAAATACAACGATGGTGTACTTTGCTAAGTCATAAATATCAGGCGTCCATATTTCCATCAGTAATTTACTCCAGCAGGCCCCGTAGCATGGATATCGCGCGATAAGTGACAAGATACCAGCGTCGTCTCGTTCTATCGAACGGTGTCAGCCAGGGACGGATGCTCTATCATGTCACTTATACGGGACCAGGTCTATTTTTGATAGTTCGTCACTTTCGATCTGATCCCATATTTCAATTCAATGTGTTTCCCTTCCACAATGCACTCACAAAACTTATTGATCTATGGTGATAAAACAAATATAAGGCATGCTTGACGGTAAAAAAAAGAAATAATCTTTCAATTTCAGAGAAAGTACTTAACGAAATTACATGCTTTTTCAAATCTCTCTGCGAGATTATGTGCGCGGTCACTCGACTCGCACACAAACACAGCGCGGAACCAGACACCCTAGTCTATGGGCGCTTTCGACTCCAGAGCAGTCACAAACGTGTTACTGACCTTTTATTAATTTGAGGCTTTGTGATGACAGCTATGTTTTAGTTCAATTTAGATGAAACATTTATGAACTCGGTGGTGCCATTTCATGAATTTCGATTAATATATGTTGATTTCGGTGTATGTAAAAACTCGAATATCTCATGAAAGACTTACAAATGAAGACCACCAATATTTTTATAATTAGGCCCGTTTTTCAAGCTTTCTATTAACATGCAATGTATGTACCTAATTAACTATGTAATGTAAGTATGTGGTATGTATGTAAATATGTTATTTCGGGTGGAATCTTGCAACTCAATTTTGAAGCAGCTATCTTCCTCCGATTGAGTTTAAATTTTGGGTAAAGGTATAATTTAGATGACAATTCAATATTATGGCACCATCGAGCTGATCTGATGTTGGAGACAAAAGGTGGCCATGGGTATTCAGCACTTAACGGACGTAATCCTTGAGTTTGGACTCGTTAGAATCGTCTCAATTAGTCAAGTAGTAGATGGTATACAGAAAAGTAGAGTCGGCAATAAAAGCTTGTACCAAAAATTATTTTTTTGACAGAAACTTATTGAATATTGAGGTTACACAAAACGATTCGGCTCGGAGAATCAGACGACCATACAGACAAATGCAAGTCTCTCCGTCTGGATTCTTACTCATCATTAGGAACACATAACCACATGCCGAAAGCAACTGGGTGTGAGATGTGAGTGTGCGAAGTGAGAAGAGATAAACCGATTGTTGCCCTGCGCTATAACCACGAACATCGACATTCGGATATCTCCAATCCTTTATCCCACTTACAATATTTGAGTGGCAGAGATTGAAATATACGAACCTCAACATTCGATTTCCGTGGTAGCGCCGCTGGTCTAGCACGGCGGTTTTCTACCGGCAATGCTGAGTGCGCCCCGCCGCGCGCGCACCCTCTCATTAACTCTGATTGATCATCGCGGTGACGAGCTAAGCACACACATTTACACGCCGCGTCCATACCAATTAGGTTTATGTGTCGACTGACTAATGAAAGCACGATGGTGGCAAATAAGAGTGGCCAGCGTGGTGGTAAGCAGACACCGTAACCTATGAACACTTGCGACGTAAACTCTGGAGGAGAGCGCATCCCTTTATCGAACAAGGGCACGAAGCGAACAAAGTTCTATTCAGCCTGGGCCGAAAATCGTTTGTCCGGTGTCTGTCCCGATGTTCTCCTCTACAGATCGCATTTGTCAACCGATTCTCGTGAAATTTTGTGAGCAGGTTAGTTAATTATATATAATTATATTTTTGCTGAGAATCTTTCGGATTTCAACAAAAAAAATTTTTTTTAAATGTCAGGCTCGCGAGGTCTACAGCTCACAGAGCTACTAGTTTCTAGTGTTTGGAAACTTTTAATTCGACTTACAAACAATTTATCTCATCAATAGATGCCATTCCAGCATGCCTAATGAAGATGTAAGTGAATAAAGATGAAGATGAAGAAGATAGTGCGAGTAGTCCGTTCTCATTTAGGCTTTCATCGTAAACAAAACATATCACCAACAAGAACTGGGACACAAAAAAACTAAATCTCTCGTTGTCCACATCCCTAAATTATGCCTCTCTGACTATAATTACCCATCCCTAGCGAGGTTTTTTACCGACCCGTATCGCCAGATCTAATACAACTAATGACAGGATTGGAGGGACTGTAAAGTACCTATTAGTTTATGGTGCGCCATAGAGCACGATTTATTAGGTAATGATAATATTTAGGAATGATCTTGTTGGGTATTTTTTGGGGTAAATAAGTGTCTAAGGGGATTTATTTTTGAAACAAGATTTGCGCGAGTCATGCATGATTTACGATCGTGTTTACGATCTTCTAGCTAGTTTAAAACAAAAGAATTATTGAAGAAGGTTTTTAAAATAAACATGCAATTTATGTTGTTTGACGACTAAAGTTGTAATTGCTACTAAAAACGATAACCTTCGCTACAAACATACAAAGTTGCGTTATAGCTAACTAAAAATATAGCTATTTGAGTTAAGTCCTAGGTACTTAAATAGCCGGTAATTATATTTGATTGCTAAGAAAATCCTACCTCAGTATATGCTTTACAAATACAAACTCATAATAAACTATAGTAGCATCAACGTGAAACATACACCTCTCGGAAAGGCCACAGATAATAACACAGAACATAAAGGAAACATTATTAATAAAACGCTCATAGGCCGCCAGAGACTAAAGGCTTTTTTGAAAAAAAAACCATGAAAAGAATAAAAGGTCTTTTCATGAGCACAGTCCGGTGAAATTGTGTATGGGCGGCGGGCTAGGTCGTTTATCGTGACGGCCCGGGGGCGCAGCTTACGTTCTGCCACTCGCACCGCCCGCCATTACGTCCGCGGTGTTGGTACCTCGCGATGTGGTAATCTATTCACTTGGTATTGGACAAGTTTTGATCTTGATTTGAGTGAATTGTTTTGCAAATTTAGGTTTTTTGTGATTTTTCATTTGTTTTTTTTGTTTTGGATTTAAAACACCAGCTCGTTAATTTGTTCCTAAATTAAATCGAGCTTTATCGATTTTTTTACTTTCAAACTACACTAAAATATGATACTAACATAAAGCTGATTTTATTTGCGGACGTTTTGAGACTGTTCATCTCAAAAGAAAGAAACAGGGTTTTCTCCTAATTTATTCAGAAACTTTAAATAGTAGGTAAATGATTGTCAGCTCCACGTAACCATCAAACTTTATTTATTTATCTATAATATCTACATAAAATCAAATAACATGATATTATACATCCTTTACAAGCAGAACTCCGTATAACCGTACAGTCTCTCAGCTAGTCGTAGCAGTCTGCTGGAGGATAACATTTTATAGCCGGCAGTAAATAAAATATCCAACAGATCGGCTCAATGACTAATTATTTAAGCGCTCGTGTCTCGTAATTGTTATGTGGTCCAGGATATTGCCTTCCATGAATGTCTCAGGTTATACTTGCCCGGGGGACTCTATTTGGCGTCGTATCGAATTGGATTGGGTATCGCACTTTTGATATCTGAGGAGCTTCAAGAAAACAAAACAACAAAAATATGGAAACAATGACACTAATATTCAGGTTTAAGTAGGTATGTTATATTTTATACATTTCGGCCTTCCTGGCTACGCCCCTTGGGTGTATTCGTGCGGGTTAATCTTGAAAAGTTAATCTTAGCGAGGATACAAAACTGAATCCACATTTGCTTTCCAATTTACCACATGAACTGATTTCCGAGAGCAAATGCGTTGATTATTAGAGAAATAATACAATCGACTTCAATTCAGTACTCCGCCAAGCCACATGAACATTTCCAAATTTATTTTCTAATATACCCATATTAACTGATTTCCGAGAGCAAATGGGTTGATATTAGAGAAAAAAAACAAATCACTGTATGCGGGCCGATAATATAAATTTGAGGAATTCCGTCGATTCCTCAAGGATATCAGAATTACCTTTGACACTTCATTGTTTGCGATTTCAACGGAATCATATCAGAAAATGTGATGTGACGTACTTTTATAGTTTGAAGTAGTTACATCATTGAGAAGTTCCACATGCCATCTGTGGTCTTCATCATCAGTTCCACTTCACCAATTTTATGATTTCCGGGTGTAAATACACGAGTTATAATAGAAAATACCGAAATGACTACACGCGTGCCTAAAATAGTTGAGGAGGTCCAACTAGGGTTTTAAAAATAATGGGACCAATCAATACTTTCAATTAAAAAAAGAATTGTACGAATCGGTTCATAAATGACGGAGTTCTGAGGTAACAAACATTTAAACAAAAACGATAAAAAAAACATTTGAATTGAGAACATCCCCCTTTTTTTAAGTCGGTTAAAAATTGCAGTAGAGTTATTGTAATAGCGTTCGAAAATACGTGATCACCCCTCTGGTTCCAATTTCTAATGCTCAAACTCAGTGAGGTAGGTATTTGACGTTTTAAAGAGTTTCTATTACTATTTTTGGCATTGTCATCAAATTTTTCAAACGGGCGAGCGAAGCGAACGAAGTTCTATGCTTCAGCTTGGGCCGAAAATTGTTTGTCCGGTGTCTGTCTGTCCGGTTGTTCTCCACTACAGGTCGCATTTCTCAACCTATTTTCGTGAACTGTAGAACTCGCCAATCAGATTTGCTTTAAAAAAATGTTTGTGCTAAATTTCCAAAATTGAGTTGAAAAAAAGCGGCCAAGTGCGAGTCGGACTCGCACATGAAGGGTTCCGTTAAAAAAATTGCTTTTTACGATTTATGACGTATAAAAAAAAAAACTACTTACTAGACCTCGTTCAAACCAATTTTTGTTGGAAGTTTGCATGGTACATCATATATTTTTTTCAAATTTATCATTATCTTATTTTAGAAGTTACAGGGGGGGGGGGGGGGTGGACACATATTTTACCACTTTGGAAGTGTCTCTCGCGCAAACTATTCAGTTTAGAAGAAAATGATGTTAAAAACCTCAATATCATTTTTGAAGATTTGATGGAAAAAAAAATTTCGAGTTTCAGTTCTTACTAAGAACTTCTTAGTATGGGGAACCCCAAAATTTATTGTTTTTTTTTCTATTTTTGTGTGAAAATCTTAATGCGGTTTACAGAATACATCTACTTACCAAGTTTCAGCAGTATAGCTTTTATAGTTTCGGAAAAAAGTGGCTGTGACATACGGACGGACAGACTGACAGACAGACAGACAGACATGACGAATATATAAGGGTTCCGTTTTTTGCCATTTGGCTACGGAACCCTAAAAATCATTTATTTCAGACTCAAGAATCCATATATGTTTCTTAGTACGTAAAATAATTTAAAAATAGACATGAAGACATAGAAGCTTGTAAAATGCCTTCCTAACACAAAGTTTCTAATAGTCCAGGTACCTACTCACACGACATGCATTGTTTTTAAATTGAATCGTCTCCATGCGGCAGGGCAGGTGTGCCGATTAGTTCTAGATGCAAACCGCCCGGAGCAGGAACACACCTTTATCTGTACGAAAGATCAAATATTATAATTAGGCTCCTATTTATACGGTGCTCAAAATACGTGTTATCCCTCTGTTTTGACGTCATAACGTCTTATAAATCGGTGAATACCGGCAGCACGCACGAAAAAGCATCAGTCATATCTCATTGTCCCGTTCCGCCTGAGCCGAGCGTTCGGCTTTATGACGTTATCTTATCACGTAAAATTATCGTCCGTAAACCGACTTTATAGACAACCAAGTTTCTTTATACAGATTTAGATCATCCCTGTTTCCTTGATTGTCTTGCATTACTATATCATCACAGACGTGGCAGAGTTACATGTAGTAGTCGTGATGTCATCACCGATTCAATGGCAAGCTTGATACTTCGACATCATCGTCAAAGCCTTTGCCTTATGGCATTAAGTACGCCATTTGTAATTTTTTTTATGTTGTGCAATAAAGTTTAAATAAATAAATTAAGCCGTTATTTGCTTTTTTTAACGATAATGAATTTGAATTTTATTGTTGTAACAAAATCATCATCATATCAGCCGAAAGACGTCCACTGCTGGACAAAGGCCTCCCCCAAAGAGTGCCACAATGACCGGTCCTGCGCCACCCGCATCCAGCGGACTCCCGCGACCTTTACCAGGTCATCAGTCCACCTTGTGGGGTCTACCCACGCTGCGCCTTCCGGTACGGATGACAAAATACTTAGGTCTTAAGAAACAAATACTTAGTCATTGAGGTATATAAGAACGTACTAGAGATGACACGCCGAACAAGAAGTTTGCGCTACGCGTTGCGGTCCATGGGCCGCACCGTCTCCGTGTATTCTATGACAAGTTACCCTCCCCCCGCATGCGCCCCGCGCTGCCGGCCGGCGCGCAGATAATGTTCGTGTCGTGTTGTCTTCTCTAGTACGTTAGTACATTATACCTCAATGTACTTAGTAGCCGTTTTAAGTAAATATCCTATCCTATACTATTAAACGAGCAATATTTGTATATACATATATATATTTGCAATCACGTTCTCGGAAACGGCTCTAACGATTTCGATGAAATTGGGAATACAGGGGTTTAGGGGGGCAAGAAATCTATCTAGATAGGTCTCATGTCCGGGAAAATTAGTTTTCTCCGTATTTCCTCCATTTTCATCCGAGCGGAGCTCGGTCGCCCAGGGACTCTTCTATTAAGCGCATGTCTTGACTACATATATTTGAACCCACTCTTTACAATATAATACAATACAAATACTCTTTCACTACTCGTCGACTTTAATCTTTGAATTAAGATTTCGTACACGAAACTAAGATCACATACTTTTTAACCCTGGAGCTCTACCAGCTGGTGACGGAGCTCGTATGGTTTCATAAGATAACCGCCAGCAGTCATCTTATGAATCCAGGAGCTGTATAAGATAACTGTGAAGACATCAACGCGCAAAATTACTAAGCTGCTGCGCTTCATTTCAGCAGGGCGATTTTCAATAGATACCAAGTTTGTTTAATAAATTATTATTTCCGTTGACTCGTAGAAAAAGTATTGTATACAATAGTTATATAATTAGCTTTTTAAGTCTCGTACCTTAATTAGGCCACTCAGCAAGCTTCGTGGCCTAAACGTGGTACTCGACTTAAAAAGCATACCTACATTACATAACGATTGCATAAACTACTATTATTGCACACCTCACACAAACAAAGCAGTTACAAAGAGAAATAAATAAACATAAGATAATAGTGATAAGACCTTTTGTACACACAAAGCAATGATTAAATGAAACAACATAAAAACGTCAACGGCCTCCGTAGCCCAGTGGGTAGTGACTCTGCCTACGAAGCTGGAGGTCCCGGGTTCGAATCCCGGTCAGGGCATTTATTTGTGTGTTTATCACGAATATTTGTTCCTGAGTTATGGATGTTATATATGTATATAAGTATCTATATGTATTTTCACCTCACTAGCTCGGAAAGCCCATTTTTATTCTTTAAAAACAGATAGCAAAACTGCATTTTATCCACAAGAGTGCAAAGAATATTTGAAATCCGAACGTGTTATTAGTTACTTTTTTAAACATAATAACATGTAGGTAAAGGCCGGTCCAGACAGGACATTTTTCGCCCATCAGATTTATTTTATTTAGGTACCTTTTTTTGAATGTTTTTTTTTTAATGTTTTTAATTCTTTTTTTGTTTTTAAAATGTTTTTTTTTGTTTTTTAAAACTTTTTTCTTTTTCTCCTTTTTAAAAATGTTGTTTCTCTTTTTAGATGTTTTGTTTCTTTTTGAATGTTTTTCTGTATTTGTTTTCTCTTTTTAATGTTTTTTTGGTCTTTTTTATACGTTTTTTTTTTTAATCTTTTCTTCTTTTTCAAATGTTTTTTTAAATTCTATTTATTTTTTTGATGTTTTCGTCTACATTTTAATGTTTTTTTTATATTTTATTGATTTAAATGTGTTTGTTCATGGTTTTTTTTTTCCACTTTTAAAAAAAAAAATCTTTTAATGTTTTGTTTCTTTTTGATTTATTTTTGTAGTTTTTTCCACTTTTTTCTCTTTTCAAATGTTTTTTTTTAAGTTTTTTGTCTTTTCTATTTTTTTCGTTTTTTCTCTTATTTTAATGTCTTTTGTAACTTTTTTTCTTTTATAATGTTTTTGTCTCTATTTTATTACTTTGTTTTTCTTTTTTCAATGTTTTTTGCTTTTTGCGCCTTTTTATAAATGTTTTGTTTCTTTTTGAATGTGTTTTTTTTTCTTTTTTTCTTTTTTTGGTCTTTTTTCTCTTTTTTATACGATTTTTCCTTTTTTTTAATGTTTATTTTTTATTATTTTAATGTTTTTGAAATTCTCATATTTTTTTGATGTTTTTGCCATATTTTAAAGTTTTTTTAATTTTTAAGCGATTTATGTTTTTTCAAGGTTTTTTTTCTTTCTCCATTTTTTTTTTTTTACCACTGTTCTCTTTTTACATGTTTTTTTTTGTTTTTTTGTCTTTTTTTACGTTTTTTCTCTTAATATAATGTTTTTTGTAACTTTTTTCTTTTTACATGTTTTTTTTTTGTTTTTTGTATTTTTTTACGTTTTTTTTTCTTAATGTTATGTTTTTTTTAACTTTTTTATTTTTTATTAGTTTTTGTCTCTATTTTATTGCTTCGTTTTTCTTTTATCAGTCTTTTTTAATGTTTTTTAAAATTATTTTTGCCTTTTTTAAAAGTTTTTCTTTATTTTAATGTTATTTTTTTTGTTTCTCAATGTTTTTTCTCTTTTCCTCTTTATTAAATGTTTTTTTTAATTTTGTAATATTTTGTTTCTTTTTACATGGTTTTTAATTTTTTTTTCTCATTTTTAATGTTTTTTTCCCCCTTTTTAATATTTTTTCAAAAAAATTCCTTTCTTTACTTTTTTTGTTTTTTATGTTTTTTTCCTCGCTTTAGTGAGGTGAAAAGATTTGTGTTACACACGGGTGCAAGTTATTTTGACGTCTCGTGTGTTGCAACACTCGCTACGCTTAGGATTCTATTTTTGAACCACTCGCTTCGCTCAGGATTCTATTTTTGAACCACTCGCTTCGCTCGTGGTTCAACCATAGAATCCATTCGCTAGCTCGTGTTTCAATTCCACACTCGCGGTTAAAATACAACTTTGCACCCTTGTATAACAAATAACTATTATCTATTATATATATCATCGCCTAGAACCCACAACACAAGCCTTACTGAGCTTACCGTGGGCCTAGGTTGATTTGTGTAAGATTGTCCCATAATAATATTTTAATAATATTTTAATATTTTAAAAACATGTAGGTAGGTAGAGGTAGACAACATGCGGTCTTATCGCTGAAGATCGACCTCTTCCAGACAACCCTTTAGTAAGGGTTCCGTAGCCAAAATATGACAAAAACGGGACCCTCGTAGTTTCGTCATGTCCTTGAGTCTGTCTGTATGTACTACTGTACTAGTACTGCCTGTCTGTCCATACCTATGTCACATTAATTTTATTCAAAAACTATAGTATAGGTGCACCAAGGATGGCCCGGTTCCTATGAAACCCACCTTTAAAAGCTCGCAGTTATGGTTGTCCAAACTAGGTACTTCAAATTTCGTGAGCACATGCGTTTATAAACAAACAAATGTGCAACATTTTTTAAAATAGGTATTTTTTCTGTTCTAACGCAAATAACAGTAAAGTTTTTTTTATATTTCGTATGTTAAATAAATCATTAGCAGTCCTATGAATGGATTTTCTTTATTAATCATACTGTAATTATTTTACAAGGCTTTGAAAATAAGGTGGGCCTTAGGCGACGGTACCTTATATAAATTAAATTTGGAATATAGGTAATTGTATCAATTTGGTAGAAATTCCCAGGTCGCACGATTACACCACGAAATGGGTCATTGTCAGTCACAAAAACAAAAATCATCTTTCCGGTGGTCAATAGTTAAGGGCTTACGTTTACATATAATATGTTTTATCACATAGAATTAAAGAAGGCGCAACGCCGTTTATGCGGATTCAGAGTACAACCAAAAATTAGGCTTTATAGCCCTTAACTTTGGCAATGTCCACCGAAGAGACGCGAACCTAAATCTGACAAAGACCCAAATACAAAGGTGTCAGAAGAGACTCGCCTACCAGGGATTATAAATATCTTCAAACTACACTGGCCTGCAAAAGAAGGTATAACAGTTTTAGTTATCGCCACGCTTATGAATGTTATACCTTCTTTTGCATATATACAACATGTCATCCTAACCACTATTCATCTCAATTTAAACAACAATCAATTACACATCAGTCACATCACAACCGCAGGTCAATAAATCCGCATGTGATTGCAGAGGGTGCCAGCCCTACTTCAAAGGGCTGCTTCAATATGCCAGTGCAGCGAGGCGGGAGTAGGGCTGTCGCGACGGCGAATTTCGCTTCTAGTGGTGTGCTTACCTAAATAGAAGATGTCGATTGCAAACCATTTTTTTTTTTAATTTTTCTGTTAAGTGGAGAAGGCGACAAGGAGAGTCCAGTTTTTTACACAGCGTCGGTGGAAAACAAGCGTACGGCCAGCCTGATGGTAAACAATCACCATAGCCTAGGATCCCTTGATTCACTTGCAACTCCAGGGGTGTCACATACGCGTTGCTGACCCTTTAAAAATGTATACATACACTCCTTTCTTAAGAAACCCCTACGAAACATGGGAAAAAATAATGATGGTGGGAAACACTAGGGAAAAGGATTGAGACAAGAAGATGACGATTACTACGAAGCTGGAGGTCCCGGGTTCGAATCCCGGTAAGGGCATTTATTAGTGTGATGAGCACAAATATTTGTTCCTGAGTCACGGATGTTTTCTATGTATTTACGTATTTATTTATCTATATAAGTATGTTTATCTTCGTCTAGTACCCATAGTACAAGCTTTGCTTAGTTAGGGACTAGGTCGATTTGTGTAAGATTGTCCCCAAATATTAATTAATTTATTTATATTATGTAGCAAAGCATGAAACGAGACTGCTGCCCTCTACTCAGGGAGCTTCAGTTTCGTAATTATCCAGTGCTAAAGCAGTGGCTAAAAGTAAAACAGGGGATTCTAACAACGAAGTAAGAAGAATAATTATAAGTAGGAAGGTATCGTTATGTCCGTATTCCCACTCAGACGTCCAAGGAAACTATAATATCCTAAAAAATATATTGGTTTTGGAGCCGGACGTGTGAGTGGTTAGATTCTAAAAGGAGCCCGGGGTCCGCTTTGCCACCTCATCCAGAGGGAAAATAGACTTTTCAACACATTTGCTCGTAACGTGCCTCTTATTGTGCCGCTTTTGGGCTCATAATCCTGGGTATTAAACACGCGTGTTTAATAATATTACGACACTCGTGTAGTTATGTTTATATGCCGATTAAGACACGTTGGCACCTTGCAGCAAGGTGTATGTATGGACTCGGCGCATTCTTAAATTGACCGGGTTATACAGGTTTGTTTTTAATTCTCGGCAAATGGATTCTTACTCGACTAAACAAATTAAATCCTTCTTGTGGATTAATTGATTATTTCTTGTTGGATATGATATAGAAACGTTTCATTTAGTAAAACTATTTACTTTTGATAACATTTTACATTAATTTATATTGAATAAGAAAATATTTATTTTATTTTATTTTATTTTATTTATTCTCTTTCTGTTTAATCGTAGTTTTTATATATATTTCTTTATATGTACCTACTTTATCTGTAAACTCATAAATTGTATCATATTTCATTAAATAGTTTAATGTAGCATTAAAAAAAAAAAAAAAAAAAAAAAAAAAAAAAAAAAAATATTTTGTATTGGCTGTTTAGAGATTTCATCTAAGCCTCGCTGCGGGCGCACTGCGCGAACTTCACGAAAAAAATAGTTGCGCGCCATTATAGGTAATTTCACAAATATTTGTAAACATTGATGATGCTGCGTGTTTGGTTATTGTTAAAAATGTTGATTCGTAGTGAATAGAAAAGTGATAAATAGATTTGACGCCACTGTACATTCTTGGAGATGTACAACTATGTGATTAAAAACCTGTTGTCATCAATAACTAAAGGAAACAACTTAGGAGCCTGTACATGTACATGTTCATTTTATGAAAAGGATTTTTTCCTCGCAAATGTGTTGAAAAACGTCGTATGACACGCGTGAGCTTTGATAATTACATCAGAGGCGGAATTGTCACGCGAACCGCAGGTGAGTGTGATAATAGAGCCGAGGATGTAATGATCAACATACCTCACTTGTATCATAATGTACTATTGTTAATTAGGATTCACCCGGTTTCCTCTTGATGTTTTCCTTCCCCGAAAAGCTATACACTGACGTCACTGACTTTTTATTTAATCGTATGGCATATATTATTTTTGGCCTTTTTGAGTTTGTCACTCTTTAGTACCACCCAGGGGACACGTGCAGGGTTGTGGTAGGTAGCTCCTGCGGACGCGAGTGACAGTTGTCCCCCCTCTGTCAAGTGAGTGGGCAACTCGACTGTTAGAGGTTCTTAAGCCGCCCCGAAGGCCCCTAACTCGGCTTAACGACTACTGTCATAGACAGCAACCGGGATCAACTGCTTAGCGTGCCTTCCAAAGCACGGAAGCGCTCATTTATAGTAACCACTCAAACAGGCGGTCACCCATCCAAAGACTGACCCCTGCCGTCTTTGCTTGACCTGCGTTATCGTTTCCGATACGCAGGCGCCGCCGGGCTATGAACGCTCACTGACTATGATGATATCGGTATATTTTTCACATAAAAGACGCAAAGACAATTCGAATATTAGTAGTAAGTAACTCTAGTATGAACTACACCAAACTCTCCCTTTCAAAAACATCGACAAAACATCTCCGCCAGGGTTGTCACCGCTGGCTGTAATTGGGCGCGAAATGAGCTCCAACCCTCCACTGCTGCATGCTGCAATTAACATGCTAAATTGAAAATTAAAAATATTCCAGTTGTGCAAAACATACTCGAGTGGTAAAGTTTTAAATTACTTATATAAAAAACTGATATAGGTATCTAAAGATAAAGTAATTTTTTTTTCTAAAATAACCGATTAATCGACTAGTTTATTGGTTTTAGAGCGTGACAGATATTATTGAGCGATTAAGCATTTGTCCCTTGCTAGCAAGTGCGTTAGGGGGAAAGGGGCGACTGATTTGTATAAATTTATGTCGGACATAAGCCCGATCATGCCTACAGACCTATCAATGATGGTCACAAGTCCAGAAAGTGGTCGATTAGTTAGTAAATCCACAAATTAAATCCTTTCTCTAGCTTTATTCTCGATATATCATTATAAACTATGCAAGGTGGCATGTGCAATTGCACACCCCTCGTCAGCTCCCAAAAAATCCGTGAAATTACAAAAAACTAACGCAGAAAGAATAAAGACATCCCAATCCTGATTACATTTTGTTTCCCTTCAAAATGTGATACCTCCATTACACTACCCATTTCTTTTTAAAGATCGTATCAACACATGTGATTCAATGACACATACGACTTTTTAAAACAATAGTCTACACTGACCGTAACGTGACATTTGTTTCATTCAGCTAGTTATAGAAACGGCAAACATAACTAATGCTATTTAAAAAATATCTCTTGACCTTTAATTCAGAGTGCACAAGGTTGAAAATCGAACAGCGCAAGTGTTAATTAAATGCAAAAAGCGTTGTCGAAAAGGTTTTTTATCGTCCAATTTCGTGGTTAATACGGCGTGTAAATGGGTCCTTTATCGCGTCGTGTTTTAAACATTGTTTGCGTACTACAAGTTTGGGGTGAATACATTAAACAGAATTGATATTCGTTAAATGAGACGATAATTAAAATGGGAAAAGTTTAAATTGCAATTGTTTAAGCCTTTGATGCGTGCTTTTGATGTTTTCGTTGTGTTTGGTTGTGTAAATTAATAATGTGGTGTTTATTCTTTGGTGACCTGAGTAATAAATGTCAGTGGTAGAGGGTAGTCAGCTGCAGAAGTAGCTTCACATTCGTAGCTATAGTTAGTCACTCACATAAATTAAACCGTACTGAAACTCTTCTCAATCCTTAGTCGTCATGTAGTCGCTTTCCTGGCAGTTATTCTCCTCACTATCTCTCGCCATTTCGCTCTGGGCTGTTATTCGCTACGCGTTAATGCGGCTCACCCCGCCGGTCACCCGTTACGAAACAAGACCTCTACCTACGATTAATTACTACGCATCGCGGTGTCAAGGTATAATTGTGGGTGAGCGCTGAGGTGAGCTTAAAACAAGTTACAGAATAGGGGGGCTGTTTGTCGTCATTTTGGTGCATTCATCAATTGTGAGTAAGTATAATATTAACACATTTAGTCTACGTAGGTACGGTTGAAACTCACGTAATATTATAAAATTGTAACTGCTCGCGGAGACAACATAGCCGTCTCAATGAGTTTGAAACATGTCTCCATATTAAAGTACATGCTTAAGGAGATGAGGTTTGGGCTACATCCATGGAGTAGCAGAAAAACTGAAACTACTCTCTTTCCTTTTATGGGTAATGGTATTAGATGAGTCTCTACTTACAGGCTCTAAAATTCGTTTTTAAATCGTGTTTTGCGAGTTTTCCATGTCTTATAATCTATACTTAATATTATAAGCGCGGAGGTGTGTATGTCTGTCTGTCTGTCTGTTACCTATTCACGCTTAAGATGAATTTTGGTATGGAAATAGGTTGAATCCCTTGGAAGGACATATGATAGTTTTTATCCCGGAAATCATCCCCTATGGTTTTGAAAGTTTGTATGGGGCTACGATATAAACGAGTCCCACGCGGACGGAGTCTCGAGCAGAAGCTAGTAAATTATATATTCTACGGCGTGGGTATTTACTAGTACTACCTACCATCATCATGATATCAGCCGAAAGATGTCCACTGCTGGACATAGGCCATAGTACTACCCAACCCAGAGACAAAAGTACACCTTATTGGGATTACGCTGGATTATTCGGTCACAGTAATCAAACATTTGATCCGTCCCTCAAATCCACATATCACCACACAATCTAACCTCAATAATTCCTCCCCTAGCGTATGTCTGTTTGTGTTTATGTCACTATGCCCCGAATCTCACGCGTGATAGATGAATGTCGCGGTGGCGCGGACAGCTAGGGAGACCTAAGAACAGGACTCACAGGACTAGCTGGTTCATGCGGCTTTACTTTGGATTTTGACTATGCTTTAAATGCCTACTCGGGAACCGTTGGAAGTCTCTTAAAATCCACATACTAATAATCTGTGCCGATAAACATTCCTCGCAACAAGCATGAACACTTTACCCCGACTACGGAAGCCTAACTGAAAAAACATCGTTAATATACACCCGAATCGGAGCATAATTTTGAATCAATTTATTGATCAATATCTCTTCTTCTTTTCAAAATCGGTTCAGTATCTTAAACGCTACGGTGGGGCACTCGTAAACGCTACGGTGGGGCACTCGTAAATATAAACGTAGACTGCTAAAAACATATCCCTTCCTATCGACTCTACGTAGTCGCGCAAAAACTACAGAACGGATTTTGACAAAACTTTCCAGTAGGTATAAGCGTCCTATCCTAAGGGGTACTCACGTAACGTTCCTAACGCGCTTGAAGCTTCCTCGCACATATTAGGATTACTATTGGTATCCAGCCGAGTTAATGCTGCCAGCATCTTTGGTATATAGTGCCACGGGGGCTCTTTTAAGACAGTTTAGACACAAATACAAAAGATCACTCGTTATAATACTAACTCCATATAGGCTGAAGCTGGCAAACCGCACTCCTAATGCCATGGGCTCCATGTTGTATAATAATCTACCATATAACGTTAAGAATGTTTGCTGATCGCTTTTCTAGATTATGCCGTATTGCTAAGCAGTTTCTTGACAATTTAAATTTTAATGAATAATTATTTATTATTTGAATGTATATCTATCATTTTTAATGTACCTATTTCATCATTTCGAATGTTCTACTTATATAATTGACGACTTTTCTTTTTGACATTGTGTATTGTATTCTGTTATATGTAATAATTTATCGTGTAAGTGTTTTGGTGTTAATATGCTGTAAACTTACATTGTATTTAAATGAATAAAATGAAAATGAAATGAAAGAACAAAGAGTGAAAGCACTTTTCGGTTACACCTGAAAACACTACTATTGGATCGCACACTATACAGCATTAAAGAATACCTCTCTAATGATTATTCTAAGTTTGACATGATATAAACGAAAAATGATAATTCTAATTTAATTCTCGTACATTAGTAGGTAGTAGGTATTTATCAGACAGAAGATGGCAAGACCACTATAACAATAATAATCCGATATAAATAAGAAATTGAAGTTAATAGACATAATAACTTACTATAGTTAGGCTTACAATAGTTAATGCAGTTATTTACATATTAAAATATGAAATCTGTTATTCTTGACGATCATATGTATTTGCGTATAAGTTTGAATTAAGGCAAATTTATATTGTATATTACATTGGAATAATAATGTAAATAGTTTGATATCAGTTCTCTTTTATGTATGTAATGTATATTTTAATGATACGATTTTTTTTACCAGATTTGAATCGAAGTTGATCTGATAATGGAGCCAGGTGGTAGAACTTTTCAAGTGGTAGGTAAGGCTTGTACTTTTTTTTGTAACAACTTTTCAACTCAGGACGGGCCTATTAGATCAAATGGATAATATCTACCAACGCTATGTAAACTATTAGTAACAGAGCTAGCACGTTTATAAATCGCCTAAAGGCGTTAGTCTTTCTAACAATGTTTAAACTGCACGCTACGGTATCACGCATCGCGCCATTAACGCAGAAGAAATAACTTGGCTATGGTAATCAAATAATGGTCTGATAAATAGTCAGAGAGAGGTCAGGACTCAGGAGTGTCGTAGCCGAACGGTAAGTCACGCGAATTTCAAACATGAGGTGGTGAGTTCGAATCCCGGCTCTTAAAAAACTCATGTACAAAATATATAATATATATTTTTTTTATCGACGGTGGCAAACAACCTTACGGCCTGCCTGATTTTAAGCAGTTACCGTAGCCTATGGACACTTGTGACTCCAGAAGAATCACAAGCGCGTTGCCGATCCTTTATTCACTTGAGGATTCGCTGTGTTGGCAGATAGAGACGTGCAGGAGAGGCTTTAAAATGAACAGTGGCTTTTCGGTGAAGGAAAACATCGTGAGGAAACCGGTCTAGTTTTCCCTCTGGGTTGGAAGGTCAGATGGCAGTCGCTTACGTAAAACTAGTGCCTACGCCAAATCTTGGGATAAGGTGCCAAAGCGGACCCCGGGGCCCTTTAGGGCACAACCGGGTATAACACTAGGAGTATGATAAATACGCCAGTTTTTAGCTCAATCTTACAACGGCAAGCTAAAAAAGCGGCTAAGTGCGAGTCGGACTCGCCCATGAAGGGTTCCGTAAAATAAATAGCTGTTTACGATTTATGGCGGTGAAAGTTTGCATGATAATGTAGGTACATCATATATATTTTTTTGTTTTATCATTCTCTTATTTTAGAAGTTACAGGGGGGGGGGGGGGGACACATTTTACCACTTTGGAAGTGTCTCTCGCGCAAACTATTCAGTTTAGATAAAAATCATATTAGAAACCTCAATATCATTTTTGGGAGACCTATCCATAGAACTGAAACTCAAAAAATAATTTTATTTGAGTTTCAGTTCTACCTCCAAAATTTATTGTTTTTTTTTCTATTTTTGACTTAATGTGGTTCACAGAATACATCTACTTACCAAGTTTCAACAGTATTGTTCTTATAGTTTCGGAAAAAAGTGGCTGTGCATACGGACGGACCGACAGACATGACGAATCCATAAGGGTTCCGTTTTTTGCCATTTGGCTACGGAACCCTAAAAATGGTCTGCAAACTTCGAAGGGCACTTACTTACTTACATACATACGTACAGCTTGCAAGACATACACGCGACTTATACAGTACCAAAGAGGCGGGCCTAAGGCGTGTTTCGTCTAATTACAGAACATTATAGCTAAGACCCTAGGATATCCTATCAAACCCCTTTCAGTACTCTTAACATGGTCTAAGAACAGGTTCTGAACTACTGCCTTCATAGTACAATCAAGGCCCCTCCCAAGAACCCATTATACTATGTACTACATAGCAGCCACACATAAGACATTTTGCACCAAACTCCATCATACACCTGCCATTCAAATTACGCCTACAATATCTGAAATTACGCAGTTAAGATGGGATGTTGAAGAAATAGTTGATAAGCGATTGTGGTCGTTATAACTGGGGAATAAGGACAGGAAAGTAATGATTGGTCGGTATAAGAGATGTCGGTGTGGTAGGAAAAAGCGAGATATAGAGTAGTAATAAATGTAGAGACTGAAATAATCTCTGTAGGATCCACCAGTCGCTATATTATCGCTACAAGAAAGAGCTTCAGATTACTTTTAGAATTATAACATCCTCACGTGGCTCGTAAGCACACTAAGGGCTGTTTAAGAAAAGCGGCCAAGTGCGAGTCGGACTCGCACATGAAGGGTTCCGTTACATAAATTGCTTTTTACGATATATGACGTATTAAAAAAAAACTACTTCCTAGATCTCGTTCAAACCAATTTTCGTTGGTAGTTTGCATGGTAATGTAGATCATATATTTTTTTCAGTTTTATCATTCTCTTATTTTAGAAATTACAGGGGGACACACACACACACATTTTACCACTTTGGAAGTGTCTCTCGCGCAAACTATTCAGTTTAGAAAAAAATGATGTTAAAAATCTCAATATCATTTTTTCACACCTCTCATTGAGAAAAGTAAGTTTTGGTCCCCGACGAGAGGGAGCAAAATGCTACTTTTCTGTTCAAGCTACTTTTTTAATTTATTCATTGGCTTGTAGCATTTACGCAATGTGCCAATAGAATCTTGATAAAATAATCGATTGTAATTTCATCGTAATCGACACATCATCATCATCATATCAGCCAAAAGACGTCCACTGCTGGACGTAGGCCTCCCCCAAAGAGTGCCAAAATGACCGGGCCTGCGCCACCCGCATCCAGCGTACTCCCGCGACCTTTACCAGGTCATCAGTCCACCTACAAGTGGGTAGGCCACGCCGCGCCTTCCGGTACGTGGTCGCCACTCGAGAACCTTTCCGCCCCAACGGCCATCGTTTCTACGTGCAATGTACGTATATATGAGGATATATATATTTTTTGTTTTTTTGTTTGTTTGTTTTTGTTTTTATTAGTTTTTTTTGTTAGTTTCAGTTTTTGTTGTTTTTTTAGATTTGTTAGTTTTTGTTCGTTTTTTTGTATTTTTGTTCGTTTTTTGTTTTTGTTTTTTTTTGTTGTTTTTTGTTTTTGTTGTTTCTTTTGTTAATTTTTTTTAGTTTTTTTTGTTTCGTTTGTTTCAAATGTTTTTTTCAGTTTTTTTGTTGTTTTTGTTGCTTGTTTTTGTTCGATTTTTTGCCGTTTTTTTTGTTTTTTGGTTTTTCTGTTTTTTTTGTTTTTTTCTTCGTTTTTTGTTTTTTAGTTTCGTTTGTTTTTTGTTTTGTTTTTTTCCGTTTTTTTTTTTGTTATTTTTTGTTATTTTTTGTTTGTTGTTTTTGTTGTTTGTTTTTGTTTTGGTTTTTTTTGCGGTTTTATTCCTGTTTTTGTATTTTTGTTCGTTATTTTTGTATTCTTTGTATTTTTTTTTTTGTAATTATTTTTAGGTTTTTGTTATTTTATTTTTTTGTTTCGTTTGTTTTTTGTTCTCTTTCTGTTTTTTTGTTCTTTTTTCTGTTTTTCTTTTTTTGTTTTGTTTGTTTTTTGTTTTTGTTTGTTTTGTTTTGTTTTTTTTTGTTTTTGTTGTTTTTTTTTGTTTTCTTTGTTGTGTTTAGGGTTCCGTACTCAAAGAGTAAAACGGGACCCTATTACTAAGACTTCCCTGTCCGTCCGTGATTCCGTCCGTCCGTCCGTCCATCTGTCTGTCTGTCACCAGGCTGTATCTCAAGAACTGTGATAGCTAGAGAGTTGAAATTTTCACAGATTATGTATTTTTGCTGCCGCTATAACAACAAATACTAAAAACAAAATAAAATATTTTTTTAAGGGGGGCTCCCATACAAAAAACGTGATTTTTTTGCCGTTTTTATAGATAATCTGTCATCAGGCTGTATCTCAAGAACCGTGATAGCTAGAGAGTTGAAATTTTCACAGATTATGTATTTCTGTTGCCGCTATAACAACAAATACTAAAAACAAGATAAAATATTTTTTTAAAGAGGGCTCCCATACAAAAAACGTGGTTTTTTTGCCGTTTTTATAGATAATGGTACGGAACCCTTCGTGCGCGAGTCCAACTCGCACTTGGCTGGTTTTTTTTTGTTTTGCTTTGCAAATGTTGTCCTCATAGTCGGTGTGAAAAGTTACATGTGTCACTCAGGAGCAAAAATATTTTCGTCTTGGGCGTTAACACTTGAATCCCTCACTACGCTCAGGATCCTACGTTAGAATCCCGAGCGTAGCGAGGATCCATCGCTACGTTTAGGATTCAATACACCGCCTTCGCCGTAAATATACTATTTTGCTCCCTTGTGACACAAATAACTATTGGAGACCTATCCATAAATACCCCACACGTATGGGTTTGATGAAAAAAAATATTTGACTTTCAGTTCTAACTATGGGGAACCCTAAAATTTATTGTTTTTTTTCTTGTTTTGTGTAAAAATCTTAATGCGGTTTACAGAATACATCTATTTACCAAGTTTCAACAGTATAGCTCTTCTAGTTTCGGAAAAAAATGGCTGTGACATACGGACGGACAGACAGACAGACATGACGAATCTATAAGGGTTCCGTTTTTTGCCATTTGGCAACGAAACCCTAAAAAGGTGGCTCAGGTATTCACTGATTTGATTACTCAACGAGCCTGTTAATGGGGTTTATTTCCCATCCCCCCACGGCTCCCCCTCTGTTGTTACTCGGCGTTCACTGAACCGTTAGGGGCCGCACGGTCCGGCGGCGTCCTAGGCCTTACGGACCCGGACGACGTAATCACAGAGGCCATCGAAAGATGGAACGCTGCGCTAAAGGAGTCCAACTCAAACTCGACGCGTGCACTTCGCTGTTCCCGCTCGCGGGGACGTCCACCACGAGATCGCGACAACACAGACACATATAGCCCTATTATAGCCCCTTTACCGCTGCTGCATACCGGGTAGAGTCAGTCCGACTCAAGTCTGGCCTAGCTGAGATTCTTGCTCAACTCTTCTCAGCTAGGCTAGTTTTAGTGAACCAGCGATAAAACTCCCAGTACATCGATACCACTCACTCCCCAGATTCGGTTGAAATGAAACCGTTCAACCAATCTCACTGGACTCACTGGAGCGAGCCTGGGAAAATTTTAGAGGAAACATCCGGCGCGACGACGCGGGCAGTTTTAACACTGGAATACTCTACGCATTTGCGCTCCAGTGAGATCTGGGGAGTGACTAGAAAATCCCTACAGAAGAGGCGCCTCTGCGCGGCACGGTTGCGCTCGTAAGCCGCGCCCGCGGCCATCACGGCGCGCGCGCATTTGCCACTAGCGCCATCTATGTACGTACACACAGTGGTCAACCAGGGACAATACTGTCACAGACATCTACTCATACTCATCCTTATAGCAGTCTACCGCTCTCTATGTAAGTAAAGTATCTGTTAGGTTGGTAACATTTTATCACACCCACAGCACAGTCGCCTCTGCGCGCGCAGTTTGCGCGGCACGGTTGCGCTAGTAAGCTGCGCCCGCGGCCATCACGGCGCGCGCGCATGTGCCACTAGCGCCATATATGTACGTACACAACCAGGGGTCAACCAGGGAGACTATATTGTCACATACATCTGCTCATACTCATCCTATATTAGTGTCACTCCAGCGCTGTCTATGTACGTACCTACACAACGAGGTCAACCAGGTTGACAATGACAATATTGTCACATAGAATTGCATACGTTCTTATAGGTACTCATCCTTATATCAGTGGCATTCTAGCGTTTTCTATGTACAAGTACCTTACAACTATGCAGTGCCCGGCAATATGTACGCATCTGCATAAATTTTCTAGTGTTGTTTGAGAGCTTCATCTAGTTGCAGTCAACTCAAAGCATTCTTAGGATCTCTGACGATCCAAATTGGTACATAAGGTAAACACCCCCGACACAATATACATACCTAAGAATATAAGAACGAAATCACGCACGACAGACACCACTTTCGATACAACAAAACCGCATTCAAATCCGCACACAGATATACACACAGACATGTCAAACTTATAACAGCACCCCTCTTTTTGCGTCGGGGGTTAAGAACAAGGGGTGTTAAAAATTTACCATGTGTATTTGTGTGTCTGTCTGTGGCATCGTAGGTCCCAAACGAATGAACCAATTTTAATGTTATACTAGTTGAATAATCAAATTCATTTGATATATTATAATTCTATTTTTGACATGTAAATTTTAATATTTTATGAATAAATGAGTATGAGTATGAGTAATGCGGTTTTTTTTGTCCGAAAGCTGACGTGACCGAGATGGTTCTTAGCTTTCTTTTTGGTTCTTTTTTTAGGGTTCCGTACTCAAAGAGTAAAAAGGGTCCGTCCGTCCGTCCGTCCGTCTGTCTGTCACCAGGCTGTATCTCAAGAACCGTGATAGCTAGAGAGTTGAAATTTTCACAGATTATGTATTTCTGTTGCCGCTATATAACAACAAATACTAAAAACAATATAAAATAAATATTTTTATTGATAATGGTACGGAACCCTTCGTGCGTGAGTCCGACTCGCACTTGGCCGGTTTTCGTTAGTTTTAACAAAATCCCTCTATTCCTGGTTGCCACTACCTTGATGGCCACCACTGGTGGCAATACGGATTTTTGTTCCTGATTGCCGCCCAGCGGTGGCAATGAGGAAAATATACTTCCTGATTGTCGTCAGTGGAACAGTGCTATCATCACAGCCTACTTCAGGGGAAGAGGCAATACTGAGAGCGTTAGGCATCGGTTCACCTCGTATGCCCAAAGCCTATTGGCAGACTTCACATTACGCCACGCCACGCGTTAGTGTCATGGTCAACAAACCATTTTTGATTGAAGTATCACTCTAAAAATAAACTCTATAATAATAATTTATTCAGTGAAACTACTCGTTTTACTTATAACATGAAATAAAAGTCCACAACTAAATTTGGAGTAGCAACTGGTCTAAGTAGCAACTCGCCTAAGTAGCCAGTCGACTATCCTACCTATTTTACTCTAAGGCAGGTCAGTGTAGGTACGACGACGAGCGAAGCGAGGAGGAGTGTTAGGAAGAACTGCGACCCTACAGCGCGCGAGCCGAGCGAGCGAAGCGAGCGTGCCGCGGCAGCGGCCGGCGAAGCGCCAAACCCGACTTTATACGAACAAAATTGCTAATTAGTCCAGTTGCTACTTAGTCTAACTTCACTTTAGCAACTGGACTAAGTAGCAACTGTAATTAGCAAAAAAGTCGGTTCTGGCGCTTCGCCGGCCGCTGCCGCGGCACGCTCGCTTCGCTCGCTCGGCTCGCGCGCTGTAGGGTCGCAGTTCTTCCTAACACTCCTCCTCGCTTCGCTCGTCGTCGTACCTACACCGACCTGCCTTAGAGTAAAATAGGTAGGATAGACGACTGGCTACTTAGGCCACTTGCTACTCCAAAAAAGTTGTAGACCAGTTGCTTTTTAGACCAGCAGATATTTGGACCAAATGCGACATAGACGAGTTGCCCCATAGACGAGTTGCTAATTAGACCCCATGATCCTATCCCAAAAAGTATACTTAATATCTGCTCCATAAAATAAGGACTCTCTGCTATCAAGTAGGTAGGCTACTTGGTAGCAGAGGGCATTCATTATTATTATATAATATTGCATATTACCACCATTGGGTCACAATTATGAAAAAACTTCCGTATTATTGCCACCAGCGATGGCGATCGAGGTGGTGGAAATCAAGAATAGAGGAAATCCTCATTGCCACCGCTGGGCGGCAATCAGGAACAAAAATCCGTATTGCCACCAGTGGTGGCCATCAAGGTAGTGGCAACCAGGAATAGAGGGCAATCAAGAATAGAGGAAATCCTCATTGCCACCGCTGGGCGGCAATCAGGAACAAAAATCCGTATTGCCACCAGTGGTGGCCATTAAGGTAGTCGCAACCAGGAATAGAGGGCAATCAAGAATAGAGGAAATCCTCATTGCCACCGCTGGGCGGCAATCAGGAACAAAAATCCGTATTGCCACCAGTGGTGGCCATCAAGGTAGTGGCAACCAGGAATAGAAGGCAATCAAGAATAGAGGAAATCCTCATTGCCACCGCTGGGCGGCAATCAGGAACAAAAATCCGTATTGCCACCAGTGGTGGCCATCAAGATAGTGGCAACCAGGAATAGAGGGCAATCAAGAATAGAGGAAATCCTCATTGCCACCGCTGGGCGGCAATCAGGAACAAAAATCCGTATTGCCACCAGTGGTGGCCATCAAGGTAGTGGCAACCAGGAATAGAGGGCAATCAAGAATAGAGGAAATCCTCATTGCCACCGCTGGGCGGCAATCAGGAACAAAAATCCGTATTGCCACCAGTGGTGGCCATCAAGGTAGTGGCAACCAGGAATAGAGGGCAATCAAGAATAGAGGAAATCCTCATTGCCACCGCTGGGCGGCAATCAGGAACAAAAATCCGTATTGCCACCAGTGGTGGCCATCAAGGTAGTGGCAACCAGGAATAGAGGGCAATCAAGAATAGAGGAAATCCTCATTGCCACCGCTGGGCGGCAATCAGGAACAAAAATCCGTATTGCCACCAGTGGTGGCCATTAAGGTAGTCGCAACCAGGAATAGAGGGCAATCAAGAATAGAGGAAATCCTCATTGCCACCGCTGGGCGGCAATCAGGAACAAAAATCCGTATTGCCACCAGTGGTGGCCATCAAGGTAGTGGCAACCAGGAATAGAGGGCAATCAAGAATAGAGGAAATCCTCATTGCTACCGCTGGGCGGCAATCAGGAACAAAAATCCGTATTGCCACCAGTGGTGGCCATCAAGGTAGTGGCAACCAGGAATAGAGGACTTAAATATTTGTTTTTTAATTTATAAATTTATGATGTAAAACTTCTAATAGTATTGTTTAATATTTTTAATATTTTGTCACTTAATTTTTTTACATTTCTTAAGTTCGCATAAGAAATGTGAAAATTATGTGACGGTTATTATTATTATTATTTGAATTATTATTTATTTCATTGCTGTGCCCTTACAGGGTTCATGTAGAACTGTAACATATAATTTAAGAACTGTATACTAACATGAGTGCAATAAATGATTTGAATGATTTGATTTGATTTGAGGACAAAATCGGTTCAGTCGGTTTTGAGATATTGAACTTTGAAATGAAAATGTCGGAGGTTTTTCCACTTTTCTAAGTCGTTAATTATTGTCAGGGGTTAATTAAATATGAAGCTACGTGTGTACTAAAATACGTATGCATCGCATTGTATAGCACACACACATACGTATGCATCACAGCGGTGTAAGACAACCAAGTCTGCATTTAACAACAGTAGAAAATGCAATCGTCCTGCGTACTAATGTAAATCCTACTTTATTTGTCAAAATTTCATAACTTATTGAATGGAATTTGTATCCTACTGTACTAATAACAGCATACAGATTTCTCCTAAACCCGACAATCTGGACTTCATATAATAGTTACCAACATAACAAGCAGTAAATTACAAATTATAAAGGCGGGCACGCACGACACGCCCGCAGGTGCAATACTGCCACAATTCACTAATTCCCCAGTATAACATGACCTCAAGTCCCCTAACAACTATATATAGTCGTAGGGCAAGCTTACACTGGACATCAGTGGTAAGAACGGTACTGCCACAATTCAGTAAGGCACCAAAATAACATGACCTCAAACACCCTAATAATTGTAGTAACATATGTAGTCGCAGGTAAGCTTACACTGGTCGATTGTAGAAGTAGTTATGAATGAGGTAACTGGCGATATGTGAGTGGCTGCGTCCTCGGGCGAGGCAGATGTGACCGTAGACTAGATGCCTGGAGGATAGAGCAGTTGGTTGTGGAAAGGTTTGAGAGGCGGTTGCAGAAAGCATATAGTTTTTTTTTATTAATGCCTGTAGATTAAAAAGATTTCTACGTATTATAAAGAGGTAGTTTGTGAGTTTACGCTTGTAAATTTGAATATAAAGATAAGTAATTCTGCACTTACCATATAAAACTAGTGGCTTTGTGAGCTGTAGAACTCACAACCCTGTCTTTTTTAGGGTTCCGTACTCAAAGAGTAAAACGGGACCCTATTACTAAGACTTCGCTGTCCGTCCGTCCGTCCGTCCGTCTGTCAGCCACCAGGCTGTATCTCAAGAACCGTGATAGCTAGAGAGTTGAAATTTTCACAGATTATGTATTTCTGTTGCCGCTATAACAACAAATACTAAAAACAAAATAAAATATTTTTTTAAGGAGGGCTCCCAAACAACGAACGTGATTTGTTGCCGTTTTTATAGATAATGGTACGGAATCCTTCGTGCGCGAGTCCAACTCGCACTTGGCCGGTTTTTTAATTTCGGAAAAGTTAATCGGCAAAAAAAAAATATATAATAAACGCACCAAAATTTCAAGTAAATCGGCTGAGTAATGCGACCTGTGGCCGATAGCGTGACATCCGGGCATACGAAATAATTTTCGGCCAAGCTGAAGCAGAGAACTTCGTTCGCTTCGCTCGCTCGTTTGATTACCTGTAACGTGTTTGCAGTGATGCAAAAAGTCGCCGAGTGTTACCGGCCGCTCTTATAGCCAGATGAACAGACAACGAATATCTATACTATAGCCAGATGAACAGACAACGAATATCTACTATAGCCAGATGAACAGACAACGAATATCTACTATAGCCAGATGAACAGACAACGAAAATCTACTATAAGGATTCTATTCCTCTAAACGTTATAATTGAGATCAGTTTTGTACTCGCGTACCAGTACTTACACTTGCTTTTAAACTTACGAGTAGGCATGACATAGATGCTTTACAGGTTACATTATCCTTTACTGAATAACCCATAGAGGTAGGATATCTTTGACTCTTACGAGTAAAATAACTATGACTTAAAATTACTGATACGAAATTACGGAAACTGATAAAAACGATAGAAAATTATTATTAGAGAGGGAAAATTATTGGTCACCATATAAGAACGACATGACGCTTGATGACATCATGGAGGCGAAGAAGGGGAAGACCAAGGATAAGTTACATCAAACAAATAAAATAATAATTTACTTTAAAAATAAAGTTTTAACCGACTTCAAACCAGTAGCCAAATTGCTTCAAGTTTGCCTATAAATTTTGAAGAGTTCCCTCGATTTCTCCAGGATCCCATCATCAGAACTGGATGTTGGTGACAACGGGACCAATCTGGAAGTATATGCTTTCAAACAAAGAATTTTTTTTCAAATCGGTTCACAAATTACCGAGTTATCGCGTAACAAACACACATAAAAAAAACCATACAGATGAATTGAGAACCTCCTATAGTAGTAGTAGTAGTCACTTCGTATAAAGAGGTCAAGGAGGCGGCCCTAGATAGAGTCAGATGGAGGGAGCAACACCGACTCTTAAGGATGACTCACGCTAGAACGGGCCGTATCCGGCCCGGGCCGTTTTCTAAGAAAAACGACGGAATTTTTGCGCGGCCGAGCTAAACCCAAGCCCGGCCGAGCCACGGGCCGGGCCGTGCCGACACCGGGCTGCTTCCGAGCCTCGGCCGTGGCTCAGCCGGGCTTGGGTATGGCTCGGCCGCGCAAAAACGCCGTCGTTTTTCTTAGAAAACGGCCCGGGCCGGACACGGCCCGTTCTAGCGTGAGTCATCCTTTAAACTACTTAACTCTTGATGACTTAAAATTGCTTCATACGAGTACTCGTAGAGGTAGAGAGGGTATCTATATGAATGAGGGTTTAAAAGGGACTCCTTTGCCTCCCCTATTTCACCGACAAACGTTTCACCGAATGCTTTGTTTCACCGAATTTTCATTTCATCGAATTTTTGTTACTCAGAAACCGTTAACTTTTTAGGTACAGCCGTTCTGTAGAATCCATTAGTTTAAGGTTAGATTTTATTTTATAACAATCCTGGCCCCGTAGCATGGATATCACGCGATAAGTGACATGATAACAGCGTCGTCTCGTTCTATCGAACGGTGTCAGACAGTGACGGATGCTCTATCTTGTCACTTATCGCGTGATAAAGGCCATCCATGATACGGGGCCTGAGGGGTACTTAATCACGTAACGTTCCGAACGCGCGTAACAAATTAACTGTCAATTTTCCATAAAAAAGTGACATTTAGACCTACCCGACGTTCTGCGTTACGTGATCGACCTACTGAAAAGATTGTTCTCGATGAAAAGAATATTCTGCGAAAAATACAGTCGATGGAACAGTTGCCGGTAAAACAAGGTACAACCGGGTTTAAAAGTGTAATAATCGAACGAGAGAGCGAAGCGAGCGAAGTTCTATGCTTCAGCTTGGGCCGAAAATCGTTTATCTGTCCGGTGTCCGCTGTCCGCTATCCTGTGTCAGTCCGTCTGTTCTCCTCTACAGGTCGCATTTCTTAACCGGTTCTCGTGAAATTTTGTGAGCAGGTACAATAATTATATAGATTTTCTTTTGCCAATCCACTTTTTCGAAATTCAAAAATATTTTAATTAAAATAAAGACAGGCACGCGAGTTCTAAGCTTAATACAGAACCACTCAGCTTATGTTGCACAGAATCACGACCTCTTTAAAGGATGACTCACGCTAGAACGGGCCGTTTTCTATGAAAACGCGGCGTTTTTGCGCGGCCGAGCCATTCCGAAGCCAGGCCGAGCCACGGCCAAGGCTCTGAAGCGGCTCGGTGTCGGCACGGCCCGGCCGCGGGCTTGCGTATGGCTCGGCCGCGTAAAAACGCCGTCGTTTTTCTTAGAAAACGGCCCGGGCCGGACACGGCCCGTTCTAGCGTGAGTCATCCCTAAAATAAATAAAATAAAATATCTTTATTTTCAGACAACATGGTCCATAGATTGTTAGTAAACAAAAGGAA
The DNA here is from genome assembly GCA_963854355.1 of Epinotia brunnichana. Classification (NCBI taxonomy): domain Eukaryota; kingdom Metazoa; phylum Arthropoda; class Insecta; order Lepidoptera; family Tortricidae; genus Epinotia; species Epinotia brunnichana. Next base: position 11,909,295 of record OY977956.1, read on the forward strand.
AAAAAAAAAATACTTAATGACCTATGTTAGTAGAGCAAAACATTATTTTGTTTACAATTTAAAAGCCAGACTTGGCAGCCTCAGCGAGGTGCACACGTACTAGGAGCGTGCAGCCCATTGAACCTGCCGAGCAAGGCGCTGTCCTGCCTTCCCGCCACGACCTGCAGGAGACTGTTGGGGCTTCCCCTCACTCGGCGTAATAACGAGGCGACTTTGTTACGCATTAAACCTACCAAATTATATCCAACTCTGACGAAATTTTTTTGGGACCTAGAGTCTATAGATATAATATTTGACATGTGTATTTTATGACGATGTATGATCAATGCGAATAAATGATTTGATATGATATGATAACCGTCAACGATAGTAAAACGCCCAGTCGAGGATATATTTATGTGAGGGGTTAAAAGTGTAAGAATTATACTAAATGTTTCATAATGAATCATGTTATCTCTAAAATCGGAACCTGAATGGTCGCGTGTGCGTATCGTTTAGGCAGTTTAGTCATGCCGTTTAACTATGGAAGCGAGGGTCAGATATCAATCTGTAGTGACTGGCGGTAGGATAATGTTAATTAGTTCATCTTTAGTACAATTAGCGTTTGTATCTTTGGTTATGTACCTATCGTAATCACTAAATTTAATTTCCCAACTGTATCTATAGTTTGTCCGAATATTCAGTTCCTCAAAAATACGTTTTTCTCTGAAACCATGAAATGTTCATGATTATTATAAAAAAAACCCCAACCCTAATTCTATGCAATAAGTATTTCAAAAAAACCGGCCAAGTGCGAGTCGGACTCGCGCACGAAGGGTTCCGTACCTATCTATAGTAACGGCAAAAAAATCACGTTTGTTGTATGGGAGCCCCCTTAAATGTTTATTTTATTCTGTTTTTTAGTATTTGTTGTTATAGCGGCAACAGAAATACATCTGTGAAAATTTCAACTGTCTAACTATCACGGTTCATGAGATACAGCCTGGTGACAGACGGACAGACAGACAGACGGACGGACAGCGGAGTCTTAGTAATAGGGTCCCGTTTTACCCTTTCGGTACGGAACCCTAAAAATACAGCCACGCGAGCATATTGAGTTATTTTAACACCTCCTATGTCTAATGCATTAGCATAATTGTATAATTGGTCTAACTAATGTAATGCATCGCATAATATGCCATTTGACTAATAGGCGATTGAATATGTTTCATGTAGTTAGTGGAATGCAATGGAATGCTTTTTATCTAGAAAATAAATTTATAGCAAAAATAATGTACCTACCTACCTACGGTTTTTTTCTAAGGTATACCTAAACTCAATTGGAGTCGTAAACAAGTAACACATTCCAGGCACCTATTTGACAGCCACATTTTTTTAACAACGCTCTAGCTCGGTCTTATCGTATCACCATATAGTCAGAAGTTAACAATGTACCTAAAGCCATATGACGAAGTCAAAGAGACCCCCTGATTATAAAAAGAGATTTGTTTAAGCTTATTCATTGCCATAATGTTATAATTGGATCTTAAAAATGTAGACAATTTGAGTATTATTGGTATTATAAAGGTTAGATAACTAATTACACTAAAATGTTTAAATATACTTACGACTTCATATAAGTGCATGATAAGTGTATATTCAAATATGCTACTCATCATCATATCAGCCGAAAGACGTCCACTGCTAGACATATGCCTCCCCCAAAGAGTGCCAAAGTGCAGCGCCACCGGAATCCCGCGGAACCCAGCGGAATCCCGCGACCTAATTCCAAGTCATCACTCCACCTCGGTCTACCCACGCTGCGTCTTCCAGTACGTGATCACAACTCGTGAACCTTTCCGCCCCTACGGCTATCAGGCATGGATGGCCTATCACGCGATAAGTGACATGATAGAGCACCCGTCCCTGGCTGACACCGTTCGATAGAACGAGACGACGCTGTTACCTTGTCACTTATCGCGTGATAAGGCCCATCCATGCTACGGGGCCAGGTCTATAGGTGCAATGTGCCCTGTCCACTGCCACATAAGTTTAGCGATTCGGAGGGCTATATCAGATAGTCTCCTTTCTGCTGCGGATAGCTTATTTCTGAGAAACTGCTGCTGCTGAGTATGCTACTACTCAAACAGAATACAATAGCCCTTACCAAAACAACGTCTTAATACTATTTCCTACACAAGTTTACTTCCCTAACCATCCCCTTAAATAAAAGCTTGCAGCCTTTGAAGTTAATGACTTACGATAACTTAAATAGACTTGCGACCTCTCAAAGGAGACTGAATCAATTTGCGCAGCTCCCTCCTTTCACATAGAGACGAAATTCGCTTGAAATACATCGTCGCATACGACCTATGGGTATAAGTGAGTAAAGTTAAGGTTAGTTACACCTGTTAGTGCCATCTAACGGTGCAGTGAGCGTGCAATCGCCTTATAACTTTATCTTGGGTGACAAAATTAGATTTAACTCCAGTCGATGCGCGCTGGGGATTTTATAAGCGGGAAAAGGTCCATGGTAATTAGATTCTGATGACGCGGATAGTTAGTTAAGTACTCGTAAGTAGGTTGGCATCAGAAATGAGGCTATCCGCAGCAGAACCAAGGTAACCGACATAGCTCTCCGAATCGCTAGACTTAAGTGGCAGTGGGCCACATTTCACGTAGAACCGATGGCCGTTGGGGCGGAAAGGCCCTTGAATGGCGACCACGTACCGGAAGGCGCGGCGTCAGTAGGCCCCCCACAAGGTGGACTGATGACCTGATAAAGGTCGCGGGAGCCTTCTGGATGCGGGTGGCGCAGGTCCGGTCGCTTTGGCACTCCTTGGGGGAGGCCTATGTCCAGCAGTGGACGTCTTTCGGCTGATATGATGATGAATGATGATGAAGTTGGTTTTAGTGAAGCTGCCTGTGAAGCTAACGTAATGTAATCTTATGAGGACATTTCCACAAAAAGAGTTTATACTAGTAGTATAGTAACAAGAAGAAGAAGAAGAAGTAACAAGTGAAGATTAAGGGTTGCCTGGATGCTCGACTCTTTATACAAACCTATTTTGGTTCTCATTTTAAAACGACATGCTAAATTAACATGAAACTAAACGTAATTTGGTTCTCATTTTAAAACGACATGCTAAATTAACATGAAACTAAACGTAATTTGGTTCGCATTTTAAAACGACATGCTAAATTAACATGAAACTAAACGTATCTTGGTTCTCATTTTAAAACGACATGCTAAATTAACATGAAACTAAACGTAATTTGGTTCTCATTTTAAAACGACATGCTAAATTAACATGAAACTAAACGTAATTTGGTTCTCATTTAAAAACGACATGCTAAATTAACATGAAACTAAACGTAATTTGGTTCTCATTTCAAAACGGCATGCTAAATTAACATGAAAGTAAACGTAATTTGGTTCTCATTTTAAAACGACATGCTAAATTAACATGAAACTAAACGTATTTGGTTCTCATTTTAAAACGACATGCCATGCCATGGGATCTGCCATATCTAGGCCGAAAACTAGTTTTTGTATCTAGAAATTAAAATAGAAAAAAATTTGAGCGAGTAGAACGCTTTTCATACAAATCTGTAATCGCTTCATGGTTTTTTAGGGTTCCGTACTCAAGAGTAAAACGGGACCCTATTACTAAGACTTCACTGTCCGTCCGTCCGTCCGTCCGTCTGTCTGTATCTCAAGAACCGTGATAGCTAGAGAGTTTAAATTTTCACAGATTATGTATTTCTGTTGCCGCTATAACAACAAATACTAAAATCAAAATAAAATATTTTTTAAGTTGTATGGGAATACAACAAACGTGATTTTTTGCCGTTTTTATAGATAATGGTACGGAACCCTTCGTGCGCGAGTCCAACTCGCACTTGGCCGGTTTTTCTATTATTCATTTACCTACAGCAACATACACTAGTTTCCGATCTAGCTATGTATGTTTCATGTTATGCCAGTACGCTGTTTTAAAATGAGAACAAAACTACGTTTGTATGGGGAGTCGACTTGACCGACTCTTAATACCATAGGACTGTAGGTTTTTTTTTTTCCATATTTTTTTGGAAAAAATACAGTTTTGCAAGTTCTGTTATTATGAAGAGGAATAGTCTGTGAGATTGTAGTTTTGTAAATTTGTCATTTTCTATTCAGAGGGTAATTTCCGGAATTAATGAATGAAATAATGGACTTTCTGTTAATAAATGCTCCAAATGCTTATTCACATTTATTCATGGTACCACACCATGAATAAATGTGAATAAAGCGAAAAGTATGTAACTGGATATCAGTGATCTACCTAACCAAACGTATCACAGTCGCGATTATACATGCATTATATCAAAAGGGTTATGCTTATACGACTATAGCGACCGGCCTCCGAATCTGGCCGCATCTGAATAAAACGAGCGCGCTTATTTGTGGCGGCCGCGGGCGCGGATATTTTCAAAATAATAATTAAACGGATACATTTATTATGCGATGCATATGTAATGCGCGCGCAGGGTGCTCTATCGGGTTTACGATATGAGTTTTGGATACGTTTAAACATGGAATCAATGGAAACATGCAGGTATATTTTGGACAGATAATGCATTTGAAGTGTACTGTGTAATATATCGGATTGTCTATTAGTTGGTGATCGGTTGAGAAATGCAACCTGTAGAGGAGGACAGGCGGACAGCCATATAAGAAAGAATTTTGGCTGAAGCTGAAACGCAGAACTTCGTTCGCTTCGCTAGCTCGTGCAATGAAGAAGAAAAGTCTGTGATTGCAGCTTTGTCAGTTCCTGCGTATGGGTAATCTTTGGAACTATTGGATCAATTTGCCTCGTGGGAAGCCAGTACCTACTGCCAAGCTGCAGGTCGATGTAAGTATGTACTATCCTTGGAATCATTGCTCAAAGAGTACATTAAGATGTACTCTATGAGTAATGAAATTAACAGCATATTTCGCCTAAGTTCTCTAAAATACACAAAGCCACATAGGCAGAATCGTTCTGTCTGATTCGATCCTAAGCCAGCTTTCCTAAATCTTTCTTTTTTAACCGACTTGAAAAAAAGGAGGAGGTTCTCAATTCGGATGTATTTTTTATTTTTTTAATGTTTGTTACCTCATAACTCCGTCATTTATGAACCGATTCGTACAATTCTTTTTTTAACTGAAAGTATATGCTTCCAGATTGGTCCCATTGTTTCCAAAACCCCAGTTGGATGATGGAAACCATGAGAAATTGAGGGAACTCCTCAAATATATTAGGCACGCGTGTAGTAATTTCGGTATTTTCTATTATAACTCGTGTATTTACACCCGGAAATCATAAATTTGGTGAAGTGAAAGTGATGATGAAGACCACAGATGGCTTGTGGAACTTCTCAATGATGTACTTCAAACTATATAAGTACGTCACAGATTCTGATATTATTCCGTTGAAATAGCAAACAATGAAGTTCCAAAGGTAATTCTGAGATCCTTGAGGAATCGACGGAAGTCCTCACATATTATCGGCCCACATACAGCGATTTGGTTTATTGGTCTAAAAATCAACGCTTTTGTTCTCGAAAATCAGTTCATGTGGTAAATTGGGAAAAAAATGTTGAAATGTTAATGTGGCTTGGCGGAGTACTGAATTGAAGTCGGTTAAAACTTTGTTTTGAAAGTAAATTATTTAATGACTGTACATTCAGAATTACTCTATGAGCAATAATTCCAAGGATAATACATACATTCCGGAACTAAGCATCCGATTTCTTTCCACAGAATGTATATCTTCATGATGGACATCGCCCATATTTCGCCTGAATTCTCTGAAAACGCGAAGACTTTTAATATATAAATACCAGGCTAACAGAATAGCGATCCCGCTGTAGATCGGTTTCCTCATCAGCGGCAGCTGCGCCGGAGTGGCCCGCGGCGCAAAGCGCGCATGTTCCAACGGAGACTTGCTGTACAATAATAGACTTTATCTCCAAGCAGTAAGGTCGACTAATTGTCAATTAATAGTGTTGTCGGTGGCGTATGTAGACGTGGCATGTGCAGTATGGCTGTGTCGGGTATTGGAGCATATTGTTTTGATATTACATGCTTGGGGGCTCAATTTCGGTGTTTTTTTTTTACTTTATTGCCCTTAGATATATAGTATCATAACTTATCAAAAATCATTCAAAGTGTACCTAAGTACCTACTAAGTAGTACTTCACTGCATAGCATAAAACAAAGTCGCTTCCCGCTGTCTGTCTGTCCCTATGTATGCTTAGATCTTTAAAATTACGCAACGGATTCAGATTTTTTTAATAGATAGAGTGATTCAAGAGGAAGGTTTATATGTATACATGCGTGTATTATACATATAAACCCGTGCGAAGCCGGGGCGGGTCGCTAGTAATCAAATAAAGGTCTATCGATGACGAATAAGAACATCAGTCTTTATCAAATAAATCGATAAAGAACACAGGGACTTAGTGGAAATCTTAGTTAATCTATGTTATAATAACTAACTACAACTTAGAAAAGTTGAAAAACCCCCGACATTTTAATTTCAAAGTTCAATATCTCAAAAACGGCTGAACTAATTTTGTTGAAACGTAGCTAAGAACCATCTCGATCACGTCAGCTTTCGCAAAACTAGTACCTGTGCCAAATCTTTGGATTAGATGTTAAAGCGGACCCCGGGCACAGATTATATAATAGTTCTAACGCCCCGGGGCCCTTTAGGGCACAACCGGGAATAACGCTAGGAGGATAATGTAATTCATGGAAAAATAGTTATTTGTTATACAAGGGTGCAAAGTTGCATTTTATCCGCGAGTGTGGAATTTAAACACGAGCAAGCGAAAGGATTCTATACTTGAAAAAAAGAATCCTGAGCGTAGCGAGTATTTCAACGCACGAGAAGTAAAGTACATTTGCACCCGTGTGTAACACAAAGCTTTTCACCTCACTGTAGCGAGGAAAGTGCAACATGCATAACAACTTTATTTAATTTAAATAATAAATTTGCACCCATGTATAAAAAAATATAACAAATAAAAATATTTTTTTTTTTTGGTAAAGTGCGAGTCGGATTTTAGTTTTCCCATACATTTTGAGCCCCAGCGCCTGATGAAAGCAACAAGCAATTCTGAAAAGATTTTTGTATGGGAGCCCCCTTAAATGTTTATTTTATTCTGTTTTTAGGGTTCCGCCAAATGGCAAAAAACGGAACCCTTATAGATTCGTCATGTCCGTCCGTCTGTCTGTCTGTCTGTCCGTCCGTATGTCACAGCCATTTTTTTCCGAAACCATAAGAGCTATACTGTTGAAACTTGGTATGTAGATGTATTTTGTAAACCGATTTAAGATTTTTACACCAAAATCGAAAAAAAACATTAAGTTTTAGGGGTCTGGGGACACACACTACTGGGGACAAAACTGAAACTCAAAATTTTTTTTTTCATCAAACCCACACGTGTGGGGGGTATCATTGGATAGGTCTTCAAAAATGATATTAAGGTTTCTAAGACATTTTTTTTCTAAACTGAATAGTTTGCGCGAGAGACACTTCCAAAGTGGTAAAATGTGTGTCCCCCCCCCCCCCTGTAACTGTTAAAATAAGAGAATGATAAAATTAAAAAAAATATATGATGTACATTACCATGCAAACTTCCAACGAAAATTGGTTTGAACAAGATCTGGTAAGTAGTTTTTTTTTAATACGTCATAAATCGTAAACTGCAATTTATTTAACGGAACCCTTCATGTGCGAGTCCGACTCGCACTTGGCCGCTTTTTAGTATTTGTTGTTATAGCGGTAACAGAAATACATCATGTGTGAAAATTTCAACTGTCTAACTATCACGGTTCATGTTATACATGAGATACGCTCCAAGGTCAAATTACTTTGCCCACTAGTGGATAAAATGCGATTTTGCTCCCTGGTTTTAAAGGACAAAAGACGGCTTTCCGAGGCAGTGAGGGGAAATAGTTATTTGTTCAACAAGAGAGCAAAGTAGATTTTTGCTGCGAGTGTTGATGTTGAGTCCCGAGCAAGCGAAATATTCTATATTTAAATAAAATTAGAATCTCGAGCGTAGTGAGGGACTCAAAGGCACGAGATGCAAATATCTTTGCTCTCGTGTGATACATACAACCTTTCACCTCAGCAGTGAGAACATCGTCACGTTAAAAAATATATCGCTAGGCTTTTACACACCTATAATATTCTGAATTTGTAATAGAGCACTGGTGACACAGTGACTGTGGACACTATGATGTGTCACCAGTGCTCGATATCAAAATGAAAAAGCTACTTTGCCTCACGGAGTGAGCAAAATCGCATTTTGCTCACTGTTTTCACGCAGCAAAATATGCTTGTTCGAGCTGCTGAGGTGAAAAAAATATTGTTTATTTCTTTTTAAATTACATTTTACATCATACCGATGAGGCTTAATCTTATTCTTTTGAGATTTTAGGTAGCCTAATCGAAATTTATAATTAGACATGATGGCATGACGCTCATTCCGTGGCAGATGGGGCGGCCGCTTATCTGGGATGCAACCTGCATTGATACCCTGGCACCGTCCCATCTAGCCTCCACGTCCTTGAGGGCAGGCGGGGCGGCGGTAGCGGCAGAAACCGCGAAGCGCCGTAAATATGCTGGCTTGACAAACAACCACATATTTGCAGCCTTGGCTGTGGAAACTCTCGGCCCTTGGAGTCCAGACGCCCACAGGCTCTAAAAAGCTATGAAAAAGAAATTGATGGAGAACTCGGCAGACTATAGGGCTGGCTACTTCCTCGGCCAACGCATAGGAATAACTATCCAACGAGGAAATATGGCCAGCCTTATGGGCACCCTTCCCACAGGCAGCGACCTCGGGGAGTATGTATTCCCTAAGGCGTTGTAAGATGGAACTGATTGAAATATTTAGGGGCTGAGACAGATTGTTCCGATAGCTCAGTTGGTTAGTAGCAACGGGCCATGTATGCCTGTGGTCGCCGGTTCGAATCCGACTCGGAGCCTAAAAAAAATAAGCGTAACTGCTTTATACAAAATTAATAAAAAAACAAATATACTATTTCGTTATTCGTTTTAAGTGTATAGGTTTGAGTTTTGTTTTTTTATTAAAAACTAAACTCAAAGTAATATTACATATGGTTAACAGTAACATAAGTATACAGGAAAAATAAAACGATATCTCTAACTAGGTAGCGTATATATTTTTTTATTTTTCAAAAATAATTTCTTAATTAAATTAGATATAACTTATTTCAATATAATTTAACTTAATAGTGTAAATTATCTATTAACATTTTATTATATAGTTTTATTATATGTTTATCAGACTTTTTTGTATCAAGTCATATGGAAGTTCATTTAAAGCGCATGGCAATGCGTTTGTCCAAACTCTTTTGCCATACTCATTGTTAGTAGATGGAATTACAAATGGTGAGGGGTATGTTAGCTTACGCAATGTTTTTGGTCTACGTTTGACAGTTAATTCAGGGATTTTTCCACTATATTGGGTCACAATGGCTAAGTCAACCTTGTCACGAACTGGCAATCCCCTGCAGTATTTATAGTACATTACTACAGAGGCCGGGAAGTAAGGGGTAGCCGGCCGAGTACATATAAACGGCCGAGTGTAGTGAGGTCGGATAGTTATGAGGCTGGCAACCCCTTTTCACGCCGAGGTATGTATAGTGCTTTTCTCAAACATGCAATTAAATAAATTACAAAAACTCCATGAAATCAAACTTTAATTTCTAGAGAAAGTTCTAGTATAGACAAAAATATAACTAACACATACATATATGGCACCTGGGTACTATTTCTTCGTCGGTGTTTTCGTCGGAACTCATATTTAATATCAAAATCAACAACGCACAATAAATCCAATAAAATAGAATTACAGAATGAAAAATTATCAATTTTGGCTCCAATATGATTAAAAAAGCGGCCAAGTGCGAGTCGGACTCACACATGAAGGGTTCCGTAAAATAAATTGCGGTTTACGATTTATAACGTATTAAAAAAACTACTGACTAGATCTCGTTCAAACCAATTTTCGGTGGAAGTTTGCATGGTAATGTACATCATATATTTTTTTTAGTTTTATCATTCTCTTATTTTAGAAGTTACAGGGGGGGGGACACACATTTTACCACTTTGGAAGCGTCTCTCGCGCAAACTATTCAGTTTAGAAAAAAAATATATTTAAAAAACCTCAATATCATTTTTGAAGACCTATCCATAGAACCCCACACGTATGGGTTTGATGAAAAAAAAATTTTTGAGTTGCAGTTCTGAGTATGGGGAACCCCCAAAACTTAATGTTTTTTTTCTATTTTTGTATGAAAATCTTAATGCGGTTCACAGAATACATCCACTTACCAAGTTTCAACAGTATAGCTCTTATAGTTTCGGAAAAAAGTGGCTGTGACATACGGACGGACAGACAGACAGACAGACAGACATGACGAATCTATAAGGGTTCCGTTTTTTGCCATTTGGCTACGGAACCCTAAAAAATACCTATGCGGTTTGAGTAGACATTTTTACCGCTAATATTTAGATGAAATAATTTAAATGTGTATTTTTCTAGTTAAATTGGCAATTTAAAATAATTTAATTTTTTTAATAATGTGTTATTTATTATGTTCAATTCGATTATACATAAATAAAACTGCAAAATATAGCAAACATCGTTAGTTGTTTTTTTTAATTATCGTAGTGGTATATCACAAAGAACCAAAATGCAAATGTTGCATATAGTTTTTTTTAATGGCTGAACGCAGTGATGGTTGTGTGCCTCTAATAAATGTGGAATGGAAATTAAAAAAAACCATCTTGCAGGCCTAGGCCTCCAATTTTGCATGAAATGTCATTATGTGTCTCTCGTCTCTCCGCACCTGAAACGTGATACTTCGCTGCCTATTATAAGGAACGTAACGTCAATATTTCATTGCATGTTTGAGAAAAATAGATTTTCATAATGATTTTTATACGTATATCTAATTTTCAAGGGTACAATATTTTTCAGTTATCTTATTTATGATGAAGGAAATAGACTATGGCGGCTCGAAATTCAACTTTATGGATGAGCTGCGCGCTAGCCAAGACATGGTCTAGCAGCGGTCGGCAACAGGTGGCCCGCGGGCCGCATGGGCTAGCGCAGCGGTCGGCAACAGGCGGCCCGCGGGCCGCATGGGCTAGCGCAGCGGTCGGCAACAGGCGGCCCGCGGGCCGCATGGGCTAGCGCAGCGGTCGGCAACAGGCGGCCCGCAAGCCGCATGCGGCCCGCGAGACCCTTGCTTGCGGCCCGCGTGCCTCCCTGGCTGTATTGTATGTAAAGGTCGTTGAATTCAGAACTTCGGAATTGCCTGATTAAGTCACAAATAATTAAGAAGTGCGGCCCGCGTAATTTTTTTCGCTCCTATATGGCCCTTGGTTGCAAAAAGGTTGCCGACCCCTCTAGCGGATCCAGCATCCCCCAAAGCATATGACTACTCCCGCACTAACCTGAGCGGGGTAGAACGATCGGGTTTTATGATGAAATGAACTCAAAACTCGACTCGGAGCGACAAAGATAGTAACATCGTATCGTATTGAAAGCGAAAGGGGCGCTTACCCTTCTACGCAGTAGAGCTCGGAAGGTGTAGAACCGCTTTAACCCATTTAAGGCCAATTACTGAACACGACTTATGGCTATGTGAGCTGTCTGTCCGGTTGCCTCGCGAGCCTGTCTTTACTACATTTTTTTTTCGAATAAAAAAAAAACTATATTATTATTGAATTTGCAAACAAAATTTCTCAAGAATCGGTTGAGAAATGCGACCCATAAAGAAGAACAGCCGAACAGACGCCGGACATACGAAATAATGTTTGCCCAAACTGAAACGGAGAATTTCGTTCGCTTCGCTCGCTCGTTCAATAAAGAGGAATAGTTCGTGGGGTTGCAGCTTTGAAAGTTTGTATCTATATTATTTCCGGAGCTAGGTACAGATGTAGTGCATAATGGTTTCTCATCGTTTTTTCACGGAAACGTACGAACGTGTCTTGCTATTTCCGTCGGTCACGGTACAAAAAGTACTGAGGTTGACTGATGTAGCACGACAAATACGAACATTTCCGAGAAAATACGATGGGAAATGATTATTCACTACATCTGTAAGCATCCGCATAGTGATCATCATATTAAATGGTCATAACGCGTATATTATCCCACGTTCTCGCGCGTCAATAAAGTACCTAACTTTTACCCATTCGATGCAACGTGTGCTACGCCGTAGCGCGTAGCCGCATTTTACTGTTTTGTAGCGGGAATCGTTCATAGAGGCATGAGGCAAAATACGGTTTTGAAAAACATTAATTTATAATAGCGTTTTTTTTCTTTATATAATCTTAAAACATTATTCTTAGATGCTTTATTCAAGAATCCAACAAAACTTACCATCCGGAAGTACCTATTTAAATAGATTTAAATAAAGCATGAATTGTTTTTTTTTAAATTATTTATCTTGAATATTATGAGGCAAATATAAATGAACCAAAATAAAGATAAAACCGTTTATTAATATTTTTTCTGACTTTTCTAAAGCTAGTTAAGTTATAATTTTTTTGATGTCTGAAATTTTGTTGGATTTTGTCGCTAGGTAACTATTTAATTGATAATATATCCATTACAAAGAAAAAATCTGCTATTATAAATTATTTCCAAATTTGTCATTTTTTCCATACAAGTAGTCAGATCATTGCCTGGACTAAACTACCTACTGGCTCTGTGAGATAGAACTCAAGAGTACAGCTCTGCTTACTCTTATGTTTTGTAGGGGAGAACCGCTGGACAGCCGGACATACGAACGAATTTTGGCCCAAGCTGAGGCAGAGAACTTCGTTCGCTTCGCTCGCTCGTTCAACAAGAGGGGTGTTATAAGTTTGACGTGTCTGTGTGTATAACTGTGGCACCGTAGCTGCTAAACGAATGGACGGTTTTTTGTCCGAAAGCTTACGTGATCGACATGGTTCTTAGTTACGTATCAACGAAATCGGCTCAGCCGTTTTTGAGATATTGAACTTTGGAATGTCGGGGGGTTTTCAACGTTTCTAAGATGTTAACACACTCAGTGCCGGGAACCCGACTATCGGATCCCTACGCCGTAGGCGCTTTCCGCTACATGCGAGGAAAACCGCGGGATCGGCCACGAGCATAGCGCGTAGCGATTCCTGCCACTGAATGTGTTAATTGACAACATTTCATTTTTAGGGTTCCGTAGCCAAATGGCAAAAAACGGAACCCTTATAGATTCGTCATGTCTGTCTGTCTGTCTGTCTGTCCGTCCGTATGTCAAAGCCACTTTTTTCCGAAACTATAAGAGCTATACTGTTGAAAGTTAGTAGATGTATTATGTAAACCGCATTAAGATTTTTACACAAAAATAGAAAAAAACTAATAAATTTTGGGGTTCCCCATACTTAGAACTGAAACTCAGTTTTTTTTTTCATCAAACCCGTACGTATTTGGTATCTATGGATAGGTCTTCAAAAATGACATTGAGGTTTCTAACATCATTTTTTTCTAAACTGAACAGTTTGCGCGAGAGACACTTCCAAAGTGGTAAAATGTGTGCCCCCCCCCCCCCCCTGGAACTTCTAAAATAAGAGATTGATAAAACTGAAAAAAATATATGATGTACATTACCATGTAAACTTCCACCGAAAATTGGTTTGAACGAGATCTAGTAGGTAGTTTTTTTTAATACGTCATAAATCGTAAACCGCAATTTATTTCACGGAACCCTTCATGTGCGAGTCCGACTCGCACTTGGCCGCTTTTTTTCATATCGGTCCAGGCGTCTTCGAATAATCGGGGAACATACAGTCGCCATCACATACATAGGTACACTATAGGTGTTCAAAAATATCGGCACATGCACCCTAATGCTTTGTTTGATTTGAAGAGTTTTAATTTATTTATTTCATTGCATGTTTGAGAACCGGAAGACGTACCGGAAGGCGCGGCGTGGGTAGGCCCCCCCCCCCACAAGGTGGACTGATGACCTGGTAAAGGTCGCGGGAGTCCGCTGGATGCGGGTGGCGCAGGACCGGTCATTTTGGCACTCTTTGGGGGAGGCCTATGTCCAGCAGTGGACGTCTTTCGGCTGATATGATGATGATGATGATTTTTGAGAAAAGCACTAGGTACTTATACATGCCTGGCCGTGAAAAGGGCTTGCCGGCTTCGTATCACTATCCTACTCTATACCTACTCACCCGGCAAGCCCTTTTTTCCCGGCGTCTGCAGTAATGTACTATACCGGAATGGTTTTCGAATTAGGCATCATTACATGGTATGAAATGTTGTCATAGCAGTTTTGCGAGTTCTATGCATGCTCAAGTCTGCTCGGTCTGCACGGCACGGGGCTTTGTGCGATCAATAGAGGGTTAAATAACAACCCATTCACGGCGGTGTGGCGCGTAGTGAACTACCGGCATCTGTTACTTGTCTGTTTACCGATTTTTACGGCATAAGTTTCTGGCAATTTTTTTTTTCTGTATATCATTGAGACGATTCTAACGAGCACAAACCTTGGTTAAGTACTGAATTCCCATGGCCACATTCTAAAAAAAAAGCGGCCAAGTGCGAGTCGGACTCGCACATGGAGGGTTCCGTAAAATAAATTGCGGTTTACGATTTATGAGGTATTAAAAAAAACTACTTACTAGATCTCGTTCAAACCAATTTTCGGTGGAAGTTTGCATGGTAATGTACATCATATATATTTTTTTTGTTTTATCATTTTTGTTTTTTTCGATTTTTGTTCGAAAATCTTAATGCGGTTCACAGAATACATACTTACCAAGTTTCAACAGCATAACTCTTATAGTTTCGGAAAAAAGTGGCTGTGACATACGGACGGACAAACAGACAGACAGACATGATGAATCTATAAGGGTTCCGTTTTTTGCCATTTGGCTACGGAACCCTAAAAATTAACTGTTTATTTATTAAAAAAATACTTAATCGTCCATTATCAGATCACCTCGATGGTACCATAATATAGAATTGTCATCCAAACTATAGGTACCTTTACCCAAAATTTCAGCTCAATCGGTTGAAGATATATGCTTAGATGGTAATAAATTCAAATCTACGTTGAAAAAAATTCTCATGGACAATGTATTTTACAGTTTAAATGAATTTTTTGAGTTCCAGCAGCGCATAAATTTGAATAGGTATATATGCAGTCAGTGCACATTATTTTTAAACTTTTAATTTTAAGGCTTAATATTGTACGTTTGGAATGAGCAACTGTTGTTAGGGTTTCGTACTCAAATAGTAAAACGGGACCCTATTACTAAGACTTCGCTGTCCGTCCGTCCGTCCGTCCGTCCGTCTGTCTGTCACCAGGCTGCATCTCAAGAACCGTGATAGCTAGAGAGTTGAAATTTTCACAGATTATGTATTTCTGTTGCCGCTATAACAACAAATACTAAAAATAAAATATTTTTTCTCAAACATGCTCGGAAATGTATGCGTTAATGTCACGAAATGAAGACATGAAGTTCCTTGTTTATGGCTGCCTACTTTAATTACTTCTTGGCCTAGGCCAAGAAGTAATGTATGAAAACCCTAACTAAAAACATTATTGGCCGCTACTCTAACTTTTTAAATTTGCTTACTGATATTAAACAGACAAAGGAAAAAATACATACTGCCAACCACCAATACTTTTTTTTTATTGTTTTAGTTTTTTGTAAAACAAAATTTGTTAGTTTTTCACATTTTTTTTGTTATTTTTCGTTTATTTTTTAGTGTTGTTTATCGTTTTTAATGATTTAAAAAAAAATCTTTTCTTTTCTTGATGTTTGTCTATTTTTTAATGTTAAAATTTTTGTAGGGTCTTTTATGTTATTTTTAAGTTTTTTTTTATCTATTTTTCCTTTTTGTTTTACTTTTTTTAATGTTTTTTGTTTTTTTTTGTCGTTTTTTTTTATTTTTTCAAGTTTTCCTTTGTTTTACTTTTTTTTAATGTATTTTTTTTCCTTTTTATTTGTTTTTTTTTAATGTTTTGTCATTTTTTGGGCGTTTTTTTTGTTTTTTTAGTTGTTTTTTTTTTTTTTTAGTTGTTTTTTTTTAAATATTTTTTTCTTTTTTGTTTTACTCTTTTGTAATGTTTTTTTAATATTATTCTTTTTTAATGTTTTTTTTTCTTTTTTAGATTTTTTTATCTAGAATCTTTCTCACTTTAGTGAGGTGAAAAGGATTCTATTTTTAAACCACTCACATTCGCTAGCTCGTGTTTCAATTCCACACTCGCGGTTAAATTATAACTGCACCCTTGTATAACAAATAACTATTTATTATTTCCTCACATCGTTTGAGAAAAGCACTATACAAGCCTCGGCCGGAACAGGGATTGCTGGACTCGTTGTATGCGGCCTCGTCTACGACTCGGCCGTCTAGCCCAAACTCGTCCATCAATCCCTTACTTCACGGCCTTTGCAGTAATGTACTATTTTTTTAAGGTTGTTGTATGGGAGCCCCCCATATAACAAACGTGATTTTTTTGCCGTTTTTATAGATAATGGTACGGAACCCTTCGTGCGCGAGTCCAACTGGCACTTGGCCGGTTTTTTTATCATATTGAATTTAGTTGATTTTTCGTCAGTAAGTACAGTTACTAACCCAGAGAAGGAGGGAGAGAGAATAGGTAGTAGTTAACTCTTTATTGCAAAAAACCAGTAAATAACATAAAATACAAAATATCTAGAAACATTTGTAAAAAGACGATCCCTTTATTGTTCCTGGGGGCAAAAGAGCTAATCTTTGGGGGTAACAGAGTTGGCATTTAAAATCTTGTCTAATGTCTCTATTCGTCCAATACACAAGGGGGGGGGGGAATCAAAATTGGGGATGAAATCACTTACCTCATAGGACACGGGGGTAAAAATATTGAAAAGGTTAGGAACCACTGCTTTAAGGGATCTTCCAGCTAGAGAGTTATATCTTTGGTAAATTTCATAGGAAAAAAGTAAAGTGTTGTGATTGGGAAAACGCGGTACGGGAAATGAAACATATGGAAAATGAATCGATTGGGAAAATGTTAAACGTACCTAAAACTGCCCGATTGGATGAATATTTTGCTGAGGATATTATTAGTTTTTAAACGCGCGCTTTACCGTGTATTCCATGAACGTGAACTATTAACAACGAGCAGAATCCCACGCGTTCAAACCAAAAATTAACGTCAACGTAGCAATCGTAATGTTGGTATGATTGGAGCCCGCTGCCGTCTTCTACCGAATGTACTAATTGGCGTTTTCATTGTCTTGCGGCGGTCATGACTAGCTGCAGCACAGCACACGACTACCCTGCGGCATGCGTTGAGTTTAAACTTGAAATACTCCTGTGTAAAATTGCACTACTTTAATACTTTGCCATAAGAGTTAAATTCGCTTGACCGAATATTAATTTGAAAGTGCGTAGTGCAACAATTTTATTTGTGCTTATGGTCAAAAATGTAACTAAGCTTGGTCCATACTTGTAACCGCAAACCGAGGTGCACGAATAACTTTGTATTTTTAAATTAGGAACAATTTTGATGAACTCGTGGATTCCAGTGCGTTTTCGGATGTTTCGCGTTCCAGCCAGCAGCTTCTTGCAATTTCAAACTTCGAACATGCCGTTTCTTTTATTTCATGCGTTTAGTGTTTAAGAGTGAAAGGGATAGGAGGAATGAAGATTTTTGGAGGGTTTTTTTCGGTGTAGATGCCTTCGCCTAAGGCCGGGCGTGCACAAGACTAAGTCTTGGTAATTAGGTGGTTTATTAGGTTGTTTGGTTAAACGTGTGAATTCTGCCTAATGACGCATGATGTCGTGACGTCATGATCTGAGTTAATGTCGGGGTTGTTTGGGAAAAGTTTATTGACTCTACCATACGCACTCAGACGGTCTACGAGTATAAGATACGGCGAGAAAACTTTGCATGGAATTGGAAAGTATGGAGAGTTGACTTGAGTCGACCGTCGCCAAGATTTAGTACATTATATGATTCAGATTCAGATTCAGAACTTTATTGATAAAATGTCATATTTTACAGGTCAATATCATGCATGTCAAATACATTTTAAAATTTCTTATTGTCTTAGATGTTATATACCTATCGTTATTGAACAATTTTGAAAGTGTTGTTGGTGTGTATGCAACACATTCTACATATTAAATTCACTAGGGCTCAAATACGACCCATATTGAAGGTTGAAAATTCCAACGAACCAATACTACTCCGTATTAGACACACCTAATCCCATCCCACCTTAAGAAACCCAATTTTCCCAACAAAATAAACTCAAGCGGCGAGCAAACCGAGTTTCCGGCGCCGGCGAGCGCGTAAATTGTTATTTCCGGTCGGCAGGCCCGTTTCCGGCAATATCACGGCAGGTGCCGCCACTATCCAGTTTGCTTCGGCACTTCCGGGTTAGAACTGAATTGGATCTTTACAGGTTGGAGCTTGTAAATAGAGACGATTGGGAGTTCTCTGGCATTCTTTAAACGATGTTTTTTTTTGCCCGACTACGGCAGAGCCGAAAGGAATGTTATGTTTGTAGCAGTCTATGTTTGTATTTACGTATGTTCCACTGTAGCGTTTAAAATACTGAACCGATTTTGATAAATGGGGTGTCAATCGATTCCGAAGCTACCTTTTGTATGAAAAACAAAAACATGATGGCTGTTATATACAAATAAGTGACTGACTTTGAAAACACCCAAAGCAATATACAAATAAAAAAATTAAAATAAAAAGCGGTCAAGTGCGAGTCGGACTCGCACATGAAGGGTTCCGTGAAATAAATTGCGGTTTACGATTTATGACGTATTAAAAAAAACTACTTACTAGATCTCGTTCAAACCAATTTTCGGTAGAAGTTTACATGGTAATGTACATCATATATTTTTTTTAGTTTTATCATTCTCTTATTGTAGAAGTCCCCCCCACACACATTTTACCACTTTGGAAGTGTCTCTCGCGCAAACTCTTCAGTTTAGAAAAAAATGATATTAAAAACCTCAATATCATTTTTGAAGACCTATCCATAGATACACGTATGGGTTTGATGAAAAAAAAATTTTAGAGTTTCAGTTACCCCTAAAACTTAATGTTTTTTTTCTATTTTTGTGTAAAATTCTTAATGCGGTTCACAGAATACATCTACTTACCAAATTTCAACAGTATAGCTCTTATAGTTTCGGAAAAAAGTGGCTGTGACATACGGACGGACAGACAGACAGACGGACATGACGAATCTATAAGGGTTCCGTTTTTAGCCATTTGGCTACGGAACCCTAAAAATTCGAACTAAGAGAATTTTTCTTCATTCGAATTTAAGCCATGTCGCTTTGACATAGAGTGCCCATGCCATATACTAGTACAGCGTTGGTGAATAGGACGTTTACCTTATATTGATATACTGCTTCTAATGTTCAACTAGCGACCCATTTCATAAAAATACGTAGTCCAATTTAATTCAAATTAAGCATATTTTTCCTGAGAAAAATCCCAAATTGAATCACAATCCATAAACCTTAAGTAACGGTAAGTCGTTGTAATCTCCGTAATTCCGTTAGGGCGAATAATTACAAGAAAATGTACAAAGGTCCCCGTGGGGCCCATTGTAATTATTTTTCCCTGAAAAAGTTTCGCGTTACCATTTGTTTTAGGAGTCGAAAGGATGGTGTGGATAAGGTTTTTAATAAATAAATACAATTAAATATTTGGGGACAATCTTACACAAATCGACCTACTCCCAAACTATGCAAAGCTTGTATGGATACTAGACGATAATATAAATAAAATAAATAAATAAAAAAAGATTTATTGTCCCAAGAAAAAAAAAAAAAATTACAAAATCTAACAGAAAAATAATATTGTAGGTACATACTACCGGTTATTATACAACATGGTGTCTGGCGGCAGATTTATAATTTCAATATTAAATAAAAAACGTATTATTCAGTATATATCTTTATTAATTATATTCACAATTAAAGAAATAATGCGGATTTCATTATTTAAAAATAATGTTATCCAAATGTCCTCCATCGAGTTGCAGACATTGGTCGAAGCGAAGCCTCGTGTTTCTCGCCACGCTTTGAAGCAGTTGCACGGAACTTATCCACCCAAGAACGAATTAAATTAACGCTTGGTCCATCACTCAATCGTCGAATATTGAAGTGTGCACAGAACCGTCGACGAGCGATAACGTAAGATTCACCGCCTTTAAAGAACGACTCGATAAGGAACGCACGATGCACTTCTGACCACTGAGACATTGTGGTTAACAAATCCGCACAATCGGTGGTTCGAATGACGTGACTAACATTTCGCATTGTTTTTTACTATTTAAGATAATCGGATTAAAAAACATAAATTTGCGGCCAGACACCCTGTATACATACTTATATAGATAAATAAATACTTAAATACATAGAAAACATCCATGACTCAGGAACAAATATTCGTGCTCATCACACAAATTAATGCCCTTACCGGGATTCGAACCCGGGACCTCCGGCTTCTTAGGCAGGGTCACTACCAACGAGGCTACAGAGGTCGTTTTGCAAGTTTTATATTCACTTCACTTTTAAACTAAGTACCAAGCTTAACACATTCACTGGCAAAATTTTATTAGCGTTACGCTTGCAGCTTGCAGCCGTTTACGGGAAAAACCGTATGTAGCGGATAGCGCCTACGCACAGGCCGCCCATCTAGCGGGTTTTTGGCACTGAAAGTGATGTATGTTTGAATGTAGCAATGTAATTAAATCTTACAATTCGATTATCATAAACACCCACTAAAATAAGTATGTATCATCGACTAAGTACTCTAAGTAGCACGTAGTAGGTACCCAGTTAGGTTCCTACTATCACATTAAAGCATAAAGCATAAATATCACACAATAATCGAACGGAACGTCGAGTTCCTTTTTGGTACGTATACTGTTTAACTAATTTAACTTTTTAATAGTAGATTATATGAATAGGGTCTAAAAAACCAGAGCATTTAGACCAGAGTAGGTACTACTTTTCACCTCAATCAATTTTATTTTCCAACAGTAAAAATTTTTTTTTCGAAAACGTTCGTATCCCTAAGTTTCTGTCCTAAAGGAAATACTCCTTATATAAAAACTTGGTATGTATCCAGCAACCATCGGGCCCAGACGTAATATAAAAACATTTTCTTATACCGACACTGTCTTTAGAACAGCCCCTAACCTTTCACATTTTAAGCTAACCACACAGGACTTTTAAACGTACCTGAGTAAATCAAAATGTGATTTTCGGGTCAAGGTGATCTTAAAACATTCATTGCCAACACTTTCGTAGCGCTACTGTGGCCGATACCTTTTCCCGCTATGCAGAGGAAAGAGCCTAAGAGCAGGGCGCCTTCCTAACGGGTTCTTGGCCTAAGTGTTTGCGCTAAAGAAGAAATAAGAGCGTTGAATAATTAACAACTTAGAAAAGTTGAAAATAACAACATTTTCATTTCAAATGTAAATATCTTAAAACCAGCTTAACCGATTTTGTTGAAGCGTAGCTAAGAACCATCTCGATCACGTCAACTTTCGGACACAAAAAACCGCATTAAAATCGAACCAGTCGTTTAGGAGTTACGATGCCACAGACAGACACACAGACACGTCAAATTTATAACACCCCTCTTTTTCGTTGGGGGTTATAAAAAGGCTTGATATATTTAGTAATTTCAAAAACTACTACTAAGTCTACTAACTTGGGAATAAAATTGTCAGTTTTCAGTTTTGCGATAAACCTACTACGTCAAAGTTATAGTAGGTACCTAGGTAGGTAGGCTCGGCTCGGGTGAAAAAGAATAGGAATTTTCCAAGATATGAGATCAGACCATGCTAGATCTATTTTTCGAACCCGTAAACCCCTAGGTAGGTATATTCCAGATTTTATCGAATTTGTTTGATCCATTTCCGAACGTGCATGATTACAAATATTATTGTAAATAATATTGCTCGTTTAATAGGTAGGTATAGTCCCTGGGCGACCGAGCTCTGCTCGGCTGAAATTTGTGAAAATACGGAGAAAACGAATTTTCCCGGACATGTGACCTATCTAGATCGATTTCTCGCCCCCGTAAACCCCACGATTCCAAACTTCATCGAAATCGTTAGAGCCGTTTCCGAGAACGTGATTGCAAATATATATATATATATATGTCACCGTTAGATTGTGAACACCGTCAGTTTATAATCTTACCCGTTATATTGTAAACTGACGGAATATTGTGAACTGCCAAAACCGTTCACAATTTAACGCAATATTTTTCGTTAGTTTATAAACTTTCAATGTCGAATCGTCAAATTGTGAACTGAGATCAAATCGGCTTGCTACGGAACGTACACAAAGACTAGGTAGGTTAGGTTAGTTAGGTATCTTCAGTTGCCCGAAGGGCAAACTACCCAGAAATAGGAGCCCCGCGCAGCGGGGCTCCGTCGACACTGCTGGATGCCGAAATAAATGGAAGAAAATGTCTGAATAACAAAAAAAACAATCATGTTATGACGTAAGTGGAAACTGCTGCAAGCGGAATAATTCGCTTAACCAAACAGCGCACAGGTTGCGTTCCGAATGAGGCAAATTTGATTCAGTTCACAATTTGACGATATGCCATTGTTAGTTTATAAACTAACGAAAATGAATGCGTAAAATTATGAATTATTTTGGCAGTTCACAATATTCCGTCAGTTTACAATATAACGGGTAAGATTATAAACTGACGGTTTTCACAATCTAACGGTGACATATATATATATATATATATATATATATATACAAATATTGCTCGTTTAATAGTATAGGATAAGATATGTAGTATATAGGCTATGTACAGTAAGGGAAATGTATTCATGTACCACCGTAGAACCCCGCCGCAATTGACAGCCCGCCGTCACACAAACTCGAGTGATGTGTCACCTTATTGCGATATGATTTCAACCGACGAAAAAAACGGAGGAGGTTGGTTCTCAAGTCGACGCGTATATATTAGTACATTACTTACCTAGGGCGGTTAAACAAAGAATGTCTCAGATCGCAGGTATTTGACGCCCGAGCCGAAGGCAAGGGCGATAAATATGCGCTCTGAGGCTTTCTTTATTACCGCCCGTGGTAAGTACAACATTTTACGTCTCTATCTGGCCAGGAAGTGGGGTTTTCCGCACGCATATTAGCGTGCGGTAATCCCTACTTTATGACCAGGTATGAGAAAGAATCGAAAAGACCCTAGAAGAACAACAACCTGAGGAGCAAGCTGGCTTCAGACAGTCTTACAGTACCATTGACCATCTACACAGCTTAAGGCAAATCATAGAAAAATGTTTAGAATATAACTACACAATTTACATTGCTTTTATCGACTTTTCTAAAGCATTTGATTCAATTGACCACAATTTTTTATTTAAAACGCTAGAAGAGCAAAATGTGGAACAAAAATATATTAATATACTGAGACATATATATAGAACCAGCAAAGCAAGGATAAAAACCGATAGACAAGGAGAGTCCTTCGCCTTAGAAAAGGGAGTAAAACAGGGTGATCCGATCTCGCCAATATTATTTAATGCCAGCTTGGAAACAATATTTAGAAAACTTACTTGGAAAGACAAAGGACTAAATATAAACGGTAAATACTTAAGTAACCTAAGATTTGCAGACGACGTGATGATTTTCGCCGAGGACCCTACGTCTCTAAATATCATGTTAAAAGAATTCAACGCAGTTTGTAAAGAAGCTGGACTCGAAATGAATCGTGATAAATGTAAAATCATGACAAACGGGGATGAAGTAACTATCATGCTTGGACAAAACGAAATTGAATACGTCGAAGACTTCATTTACCTTGGACAAATGGTTTCTTTCAATAATACCCAGGACAAGGAGGTAGAACATAGGATAAGCAAAGCCTGGAAAAAATACTGGGCATTGAAATTTATATTGAAGAGCGATCTTTCCCTTAAAATAAAAAAAACTACCTTTAACACTGCCATTTTACCATCATTAACATACGGCGCACAAACATGGAGCCTAACTAAGAAACAGATTCATAAGCTCACGGTATCTCAAAGGGCAATGGAAAGATCAATGTTGAAAATTACACGAAAGGATAGAGTAATCAATACCAGTATTAGAAATAAAACAGGCGTGGAAGACGTTATTCATACAGTTAAAAAAGCGAAATGGGCATGGGCAGGACACGTGTGCAGAATGTCAAGTGACAGGTGGGCAAAAATAGTCACAGAGTGGCAGCCAAGAGATAAGACCAGAGGAAAAGGAAGACCTAAACTTAGATGGAGAGACGATTTGAAGAGTTTTGACAAATATTGGTGGAGATCAGCTCAAGATAGAAAATTATGGGAAAGGTTGGGGGAGGCCTTTTGCGCGCAAAGCGCCATGCACACGTACTAAGTAATTACGCAAAAATAATAAAAGAAGTAAAAACATCAGATAAAAAAGGAAATGTGCTAAATTATTGTGTAAACTTATGTGTGTTTATAAAAATTACTTTGTTTAATGATTTGAATGATTGTACTCTATATGCATGAATAAAGGCTATTATTATTATTATTATGTATCTCCGATTTAAATTCACGGGACAAAGCCCGGTCATTTGGAAGGCGTGCGTGGGGATATAGATCCAACACGTAGAGGCCCTATGGAGACGAAGTTTAATGTGATGTAGTACACCTGCTAGAACCCATTCACGGGTACATCGGTAGATACCCGTGGCGTTGGGGCTATCGTGGGTAAAATGGATAGAGAACTGGGTCTATGGTGATGAGATTTGGATGGGCAATAAAATTGGGCTATTGCATAGAGGTCCGGACACCTGCCATAACATTGTAATTTACAAGGTTATCGAGGCAGGCGGTGACTAGCCACTCACTTATAAGATGGGCCCCTGAAAGTGCCGTAGAAAAGACGGCCAGGAGCAACACCGGGTGAGCGGCTCAGGGGTGTCGAGAGGTGGTGCTGCGCTTTCTCCGAAGTTACTCGCGGCGTTATGCCCTTTAACACTTCCACCCCTTCCTTATTATTATTATTATTATTATGACGTAAATAGTATTTTCAACACATTTGCTCGTAACGTGCCTCTTATTGTGCCGCTTTTAGGCTCATAATGCTGGGTATTAAACACGCGTGTTTAATAACATTACGACACTCGTGTACCTAGTTATGTTTATATCCCGATTAAGACACGTTGGCACCTTGCAGCCAGGTGTATGTATGGACTCGGCGCATTCTTAAATTGACCGGGTTATACAGGTTTGTTTTTAATTCTCGGCAAATGGATTTTTACTCGACTAAACAAATTAAATCCTTCTTGCGAATTAACTGATTATTTATTCTTGGATATGATATAGAAACGTTTATTTAGTAAAACTATTTACTTTTGATAACATTTTACATGAATTTATATTGAATAAGAAAATATTTATTTTATTTTGTATTGACTGTTTAGAGATTTCATCTAAGCCTCGCTGCGGGCGCAATGCGCGAACTTCACGAAAAAAAATAGTTGCGCGGCATTATAAGTAATTTCACAAATATTTGTAAACATTGATGATGCGTGTTTGGTTATTATTAAAAATGTTGACTCGTGGTGAATAGAAAAGTGATAAATAGGATTGACGCCACTGTACATTCTCGGAGATGTACAAATATGTGAGTAAAAACCTGTTGTCATTAATAACTAAAGGATACATACAACTTAGGAGCCTGTCAAATTTTCATTTTATGAAAATGATTTTTTCCTCGCAAATGTGATGAAAAACGTCGTATGACACGCGTGAGCTTTGATAATTACATCCTCGGCTCTCTTATCACGCTCACCTGCGGTTCGCGTGACAATTCCGCCTCTGATGTAATGATCAACATAGCTCACTTGTATCACAATGTACTATACTATAAAGGCCGGGAAATAAGGAATTGCTTGCCGAGTGTGATATAGACGGCCAAGCTAGCGGCATAGCGAGGCCGGATAATATGTACCTACCTACCTACCTAGTACTAGCTTCTGCCCGCGACTTCGTCCGCGTGGAACTCTTTATATCGTAGCTGCATAGGGGATGATTTCCGGGATAAAAATTATCATATGTCCTTCCCCGGGACTTTTTGGGACCCGATTTGGATAAAATTATTAAATTATACAGAACTTAGTTTAAGTTCTGTATAATTTAATAATTTTATCCAAATCGGTTCAGAGGTTTAAGCGTGAAGAGGTAACAGACAGACAGAAAGACAGACAAACACACTTTCGCATTTATAATATTAGTATAGATATATATGTACGAGGCAGGCAATCCCTAGTTCCGGCCGAGGTATCAAACATCCAAAGAAAATTTTAAAAACTTAAGATTTTTGTTAATGGCTGAACGCCATGATGCTGTATCACCAAATGAAGATGAAACAAAAGAAACGCTTTGGAGGCCTCCAAACTTGTATGAACTTTCATTATTGCCTTCTCATCTTGCCGCACCTGAAACCTGATACTTTGCAGCCTACGCAGATAAGGAATGTACTTCACGTAAATATTTAATTGCATGAATTTTTACGTCACCAAAAAGAAAACTCACGATAACTCTCGGAAAACATCACGCTTCAACTTATTTTTGCTATTTTTAAGAAGATAATTAGGTAATTATAATAATTTTAAGATCAAATTAACTATGACCATTATTTGACCACAGATAATCGTGACACTTGCGTCTATTTTTTATACCAATAGAGCGTTTTTGACGTTTCATAATAAGTTACACATTTTAGTGATACGTATTCGAAATAACTCGAAAGCCCGGACCACGAATGTACGTAATTTGCATACTACACATGCAGTCATATATGTACACGAGTACATACATAGTTATATGTGTGACAACGATAGATATGGCTGTACTTCCAAATTCAAAAAACGCATGTGTGCGTGGAACGCTCGGCTTCGTTTTGTGTGTAGTAGTGTGTGTGAGTTTTCCCCTGTACAGTTGTGTGTGTGTGTGTGTGTGTGTGTGCTTTCCCCTGTACAGTTGTGTGTGTGTGTGTGCCCCGCCCCGAGCGACCAAGACGGCGCCCTCGGTGTCGCCGCGGGGGTTGTAGCTGAAAAAGGGTGGAAGTGACATTTCTGAAAATAGCGTTTTTTTTTCATATTTGTAAGTTGGGCATTGAGTCTACATTGAATGTATGTAGATTTTTAGCTGGGCTATCATAACTGACGTCGCGACGCGATGCGTGACTAGAAAATCTACCCTACTCTTTCTAAATATGTAGTTGTAGAGACCTAGAGATCTTTTTTCTTGAAACTTTAAGTACATTTGTCGCAAACAGTATCTAACTAACTAGGAACCTTATTGGACAACGACTCGTTGCGGGTGGCGGTGGCCCTAAGACTCGGAAGTAAGGTTTGCGAGCCACACCGATGTAGATGTGGGGTGATGGTCGGGTCGGATGGACACCACGGCCTAAGCTGCGTGCGATGTGCTGGCAGGAGACCCAGGCACTGGGCTATCAATGAAATGATAAGGCGCGCTTTAGTTTCGGCTAACGTGCCATGTGTAATGGAACCCCAAGGCCTGAGCCGTACAGACGGTAAGAGACCGGACGGTCTTACACTGGTTCCATGGGCGAAGGGTCGTAGCTTGCTTAGGGATGCGACGTGTGTGAGTACCTACACTAATATATTCGTGTTTTATCCACAATTCAATTAATACCCGGGAATACTGGGAACCTCTGTCAACTTTCTATTACCTACCTAGCTAAAAATATTTCTACCTACCTGGTGATTTTATAGCATCAATATCAATTTAGATAAAATATCCAAGTCAAAATCTTAAAGTAGGTATTATAGAAGATGAGTGAATTCTCGAACAGATCTACTGGATTATTATTATTTCATCACAATGACCTGGTTCTTTAGCTACAACGATTTTCAAAATCGGAAACTAAGAAAGAGTCAAATATCCAAATAGTGATAATATACTCACTGTTAATACTTACGAAATTATTTCCTGGAAAATGAATATCAGAAAGTTTTCAGTATCTCAGCTACGCGCTTCTACGGAAAGCCCGTCGCCGTTTACAGTAGACATAGGGCGGGCTACTGTTCACAGCCTGCGGCCTTCCTGACCAATCACAGCGCTTCGAGCCATATCGTTGTCCCTTGCACACGCGCCAAAAACCCTATCCGGTCATCTTTTTCGCTCCCCCCGGCGAAAATCCCAAGAACAAGCGCTCGCCGCTCGACAATTAACTCTTTCAAACGACAATAAAGTCCAATTTCCAGTCTCAATGACGCCGTCGCTTCAGGCGTTTCGTAATCACAATAATGTTTATTTGATATCGAGCGTCAGGCGACGATTTTCAAGTTCAGATTTCGCTTTCAACGGACTTTGAATCTTGTCGCTTTGAAATCAAGGTTGAATGCTAGAAAACGTAACTCTGAAACGTATTTACGTGTGCAATGCTGGCATTTTCATTGTTACAATTTCGAACATCGTTGCCGCGTATTCGTATTTGAACCTAAACTGTATATCTTTAGGTTGATAATGGCTTGTGTTGAGTGGCACGTGTAACTTTTTAATTTCAGCTAGGGCTGCGGCCTCAGGGCAAAGCTATTTGCGATGACAATTTCGCGAGCTCCGAACGAAATATGCCTTTTATTCGTAGTGGAGCCGGATTAAGCTCTAAAACGGAATTGGTGTCGTTGGTGGAATTTGCGACTAAACTTATTTGTAGCTACACTTTTATTCGTTAGAGATTCTACCCTACCTTGCAGTGTACCCATTCGATATAGCGATATTCCTCAAAGTTCATCACACCTATTTGAGCTAAAATGCCGTTCATCCGTTACTTTGACCTATGTTTTTATGTCAAAGGGACAAAACATGTTTTAGTTAACAGAGCTTTATTAAGTTTTATGAATAAGGGGGTTCGCCCCCTATTGCAAATAACGCAGGCAAACTCACGGGATAAAATATAGCCTAATATGTAAATCTGGAAAGTCCATTCTATTTCACAGGTGAAATAATTTATAAAATCGGATGAGCGTTTGCGGAGATTACCCCTTACATATAAACTTACAGTATGTTTGTAATTACAATTTATTACTATATATAAATACGAGCGAGATGACATTCTGCTGTGCTCTCTTTCAAAGTTAGTCTTCGTAATCGAGTAATTTATAAGTAGGTAACTGGTGACCCGCCCCGGCTTCGCACGGGTTTATATAAGTTTACATGCATGTATTATACATATAAACTTTCCTCTTGAATCACTCTATCTATTTAAAAAAACCGCATCAAAATCCGTTGCGTAGTTTTAAAGATCTAAGCATACATAGGGACAGACAGACAGCGGGAAGCGACTTTGTTTTATACTATGTAGTGACTAGCTGCCATCGCAGCTTCACCTTTTTTTTTTTTTTTTTTTTACGGAGTGGAAATGCTCTTACGCATCCCCCAGCTTAGGGTAAGCTATAATGGGGGGTATGTGGGACTCTCACCCTCCAGCCAACTCTATTTGAAGAGAAGGGGGAGGGAGTCTACCCACTAAAACCACTCCGGCGTTTCCGTCCCTGCCATTAATGGGGGCGCAGTGGGATCGCGAGCATTCTACCACGACGCCCCCTGAGCATTCTACCACGACGCCCCCTGATCGCAGCTTCACCTGCGTATTGCAAAAAACGCAGCCAAACCCGCGGGATAAAATATAGCCTATAACGGCATTCAGAAAGTCCATTATACGTGCAGGTGAAATAATTTCTGAAATCGGATTTGGGAGCGGTTTCGCAGATTACCCATTAACCCATTCAGGGCCCATGACGACACATATGCGTCAGAGCGCTACGAGCGCTTTTCGCTACAAACGAGGTTTAAGCTGCTACGGACTACGGCGTAGCGCTACGAGATTATCATGACCGCTGATAACAAAAGTTGTATCTCAGTCATAAACGTGATAATTTTAGTGTTAGAAAGCTAATACGGATAATAGAATAACATGAAATAATAAAAAGGTTAGGTAAATGGGACATTT
Organism: Epinotia brunnichana; assembly: GCA_963854355.1. Classification (NCBI taxonomy): domain Eukaryota; kingdom Metazoa; phylum Arthropoda; class Insecta; order Lepidoptera; family Tortricidae; genus Epinotia; species Epinotia brunnichana. The sequence continues at coordinate 11,939,385 of OY977956.1, forward strand.
TATTGAGTTAATTAACATTTTTTTTTTAAAGTAGGAAAGATAAACACAATTTTATGAAAAACCTCGTAATAATAAATTGTGGGCGTGTTTTATTTGGATAATTATCATTTAAGTCCTTAGCCTATTATTAATGATTATTTTTGTTTTTGTTTCGTGTCGATAGGCGGTGTAGTTTAAGAGCAGTAACGTTTTATTTACAATAGTATGGAATAGCGAAATAAAAAACTAAAAAAATCTAAATAGCCAAAAGATTTTTTTATCATTTTTTGCGTCGATAAAATTGGGCGTAGTTTGTCCCATTTCGCTACTTGCACATAATAAAGACACACACTGTATAGAATATTTGTCGATTCCGTTTTTCAGAAAAAAATAACTACTTATTGACGTCTCTAACAACCCAAGAGAGATTTTTATTTTTAACAAATTTTCACAAAAGTTACGTCCAAAAAACTGGTTTTTTGGCCTAAAACTGCTAAAGTTTGGTGCCATATATCTCGAAAACGGTGAGTTTTGAAGTAAATATGGGACACTATTTCGGTAAACCTCGTTGTTGTTAATACGGTAAGCCACAAAAAACACGAAAAAACGGACAGTAGGTAACAGATCGAAGGTCATTGGGAGCTGTGAGCCCCTTAACGACCCTGCTCACAAAATTTCATGAGAATCGGTTGAGAAATGCGACCTGTACATCAGAAAAGACGGACAGACGGACAGCTGGACAGATGGACATCGTGGCAGACACCGGACATACGAACTATTTTCGGCCCAAGCTGAAGCATAGAACTTCGTTTGCTTCGCTCTCTCGTTCGATAAACAACTTACCTATAGGGTGCTATAGGTACCTAATTTGGGTAGGTAATGGTCTAATTGGCCTCGTACTAACTTAGTTGCGGAAAATGAAAAAAAAAGCGGCCAAGTGCGAGTCGGACTCGCACATGAAGGGTTCCGTAAAACAAATTGCGGTTTACGATTTACGACGTATTAAAAAAAACTACTTACTAGATCTCGTTCAAACCAATTTTCGGTGGAAGTTTGCATGGTATTTTTTTTTTTTTTTTTTTTTTTGTATCCTGCAAAGCTTGGCAATCTGTTTTATACAAAACAATAATCCATCCAAGTTTGCATCATATATTTTTTGTAGTTTTATCATTCTCTTATTTTAGAAGTTACAGGGGGGGGGGGGGACACATTTTACCACTTTGGAAGTGTCTCTCGCGCAAACTATTCAGTTGAGAAAAAAATTATATTAGAAACCTCAATATAATTTTTAAAGACCTATCCATAGATACCCCACACGTATGGGTTTGATGAAAAAAACCCCAAAACTTAATGTTTTTTTTCGATTTTTGTGTCAAAATCTTAATGCCGTTCACAGAATACATCTACTTACCAAGTTTCAGCAGTATAGCTCTTATAGTTTCGGAAAAAAGTGGCTGTGACATACGGACGGACAGACAGACAGACATGACGAATCTATAAGGGTTCCGTTTTTTTTGCCATTTGGCTACGGAACCCTAAAAAGCGGCGCTCTACCCACATAGATGATTGAAAAGGCAGGCCTATCCCTTCTTCGGCATTCGAGTGGGCGCTACGCTACGTTTGTCTCGGCGCCAAATGGATCATCATCATCATCATATCAGCCGAAAGACGTCCACTGCTGGACATAGGCCTCCCCCAAAGAGTGCCATGGCCGGTCCTGCACCACCCGCATCCAGCGGATCACTTGACACTCTTTGGGGGAGGTCTGGTCCCTCTGGATGGTTAGGTACAGGCTATGTTTTATCCCCCGAATTTTCCTGCGCTCTTTGCATTACATGGGCGAAGCCCAGCGGGCAGCTAGTACTATATAAATACATACCTATTAGCTGTTAGTGATAAACTCAAAACACAGTTGATCACAAATAGCCAAATAGGGATGACTGTTAGTCGAATTGGCAACGTTTTATAAAACGCAAAACTGCTCTGTTAGAAAAAAATAAGTTTGCTGGAAAGTATGTGTTTATTAAATAATCAACACGAAAACTACATGAACGATTTTAAATATCACTGAATACCTAGTGAATATTTTAATGGGTCAACTGTCGAACTTGAGCTAAATAATCTGCTCCTGTCGATATGTCGCTTGATATATATACTTACCTATATTGATATAAACACATAGGTACATGTTTTTATTAAAACCCCTAGCAATTGTATCTATGGTTGCTGTCTCTAGAAGTCTTTTTTAGGGTTCCGTAGCCAAATGGCAAAAAACGGAACCCTTATAGATTCGTCATGTCCGTCCGTCTGTCTGTCTGTCTGTCTGTCCGTCCGTATGTCACAGCCACTTTTTTCCGAAACTATAAGAGCTATACTGTTGAAACTTGGTAAGTAGATGTATTCTGTGAACCGCATTAAGATTTTCACACAAAAATCGAAAAAAAAACATTAAGTTTTAGGGGTCCCCATACTCAGAACTGAAACTCAAAAAATTTTTTTTCATCAAACCCATACGTGTGTGATATCTATGGATAGGTCTTCAAAAATGATATTGAGGTTTCTAACATCATTTTTTTCTAAACTGAATAGTTTGCGCGAGAGACACTTCCAAAGTGGTAAAATGTGTGTCCCCCCCCCTGTAACTTCTAAAATAAGAGAATGATAAAACTAAAAAAAATATATGATGTACATTACCATGTAAACTTCCACCGAAAGTTGGTTTGAACAAGATCTAATAAGTAGTTTTTTTTTAATACGTCATAAATCGGAAACCGCAATTTATTTCACGGAACCCTTCATGTGCGAGTCTGACTCGCACTTGGCCGCCTTTTTACAATCTTAATTGCTCCTATTATCAAAACTCTTTAAATTGAATCAAAAGCTTACTCGCTTGGCCGCTGCGTGCGCATCGATTCGCGACGCTCTTCCGTTACCTACCCTACGCTACGCGTCAACATCACAATACCACAAGAAACATTCCAATTCAAACTTTTTCTCAAACACTACAATACTAAGAAATCAATCGATAGTGGCGCTGTCTATTAACATGATACATTGAAACAGTATGTGACGGCATTAGTTCCAAAATTCACCACCAGCATTTTGAAAATAGAACATTACGCCCGCACCTTGTCAAAACTTTTTTTTCCATTGTTGATGTCTATACAGCCAGTATTGATCGATATAAAAGGTGCAATCGAGTGCAAAATCGATCGATTCTGCGAAGGGTTGTTTTGGTAGAAGTTTAAATTGATTAATCCATCCTTAGAGGATACGGTTCAAGTGTTTGGCTAACTTTTTCTTTGAGAGGCTTATAAGTTTCTTATAGAATATACAGAACTATAATATTTTCGAAGATAGCTATGCTTTTTACAATGGGATTATTATGAAAGGGTTTTTTTTATTTTAACTTGTTTGAACTTTAAGGAAAGGTAGATTTTATGGAAGTGTATAGAAAAGATCGTGAAGGTAACTTATGGTTTTAAGCCAATATTCTGTGTAACTATAGCCATGTGAAATTAAATGACCTTATTTTTGGATTTTTAACTTTAAATTATTGTAAATCAATTTTCATGTTTTTCCGGAGAATAAGTACGAATTTTCCCTGGAATGAGACCTAATAGCTAGACTAGTTATTACTTAGATCGATTTTTTGCCCCGTGGATTGTAAATCTCAACAAATCGATCGATCATTAGAGCTATTTACGAGAATCAATTTACATACTAATAAATGTGATCCCTTATACGTGTTAAATGGTACGGAACCCTAAGTTCAAACCACAAACAAACTCCAAATAATATTTCATAACAACCAAAGTTAAATACTCCGTACAAAGAACAGCGGAAACATTACAAGTCCAGTAATGAAAAAAGTACAATTCTTTACGAGAAAAAAAATACGAAAATTAATAAACCTGTCAGATTTGTAACTCCGGTTTTCAGAATACCATTACACAGACCAACTTAAATCTACTCTCAACGTCGCCCTTAAGTTTAAACCGCTAGGGTGTATTTTGGTTTGTTTTGTATTTAAAATGAATTTGGCTTTCTTTTCATCCCAATGTTTCGTTTCTATTATAGAATCGGCAAACAAGCTTCCCCTAAAAGAAGTAAAAAGTTGGCAAAAATGTAATTTGCAATAACAACGCTGTCTGATTTCGGGGGAGGGGGTGGGAGGGGTGCTTTGATATGTACATCGGGAATAAATGACCGGGTTTGGTGGAAAATAAATCGTTGTGGGTGTTTTAAGGCGCTTTATTTAAGGGAACGTCTTACAAAAGCTGGCGATATTATTGATAACTTTTATAGTTATGTCGGAGGATTTGAGAGATTTGAAATAAAATACTGCTAGGTGCCTCCCTCGTCAAGTTCATCTTACTATTTCCAACTCTCTGGTCAAGTCGCACCTAAACTACCTCCTAGAGGCAGCACAACTAAATCCGCGCTTAAATAAATTTTACAAACCACACAAAATAAATTATTAAAAACACTTTTTAACTAGTGGCTTTGTGAGCTTTACAAGAACTCGTGATCCTGTATTTTTTTCAAATTTTTTTTCTTATTTAATTTCGTAAATAAGTAATTTTATCTATCCTAATATCATAAACCCTCCATGATGCGTTCAAGAACCGCACATTATGACCACCATACATATAGACTGTTTGTTAGAACAAATTTCTTATCTGTGTAAATGTTATTATTGCTAAATAATAACATCGATTTCGATAATATTATTTCATTAAAATTTCGAAATTCTCAAAAACAAAGGAATTTGATTTAACCTCTATTCTAATATCAGTCGAGAATTTTTTTATTTTATTTTTTTATTATTTAGGTAAACAAACAGCCACTACAAGGGGTACTTATGCATACTTATATGACTAATGATTACAATATGTGTGACCCACACCGTTTACCACGTATTAGAAAACATGTGTTTGCCATTCAGGGTCATTCATAGCACGATAGCACCTTTAGTCTTAAGGACTGCCGGTGTCAACAATATCAACATAAAGGTGACTAAATCCTTTTATAGATCTATATATTTTATTTATCATATCGAATCGTTTAAATATATAAACAATTAGTGCTTAGATGTTAGTACGTCGATGATTCGTTTTTTTATAAACACTAACACTATTCCCAAATATGTCTAATTTACAGAATCTTTTGTTGTATGTGTCAACGAGTCTGCGCAGAGGCACGCGCTCACCGAAGATGACGTTTAGTTCGAAATTAATTGTCAATTTGCATACATATTTGACAAACGTCGCACGTAAGTAAGATATCGAACGATATGATAGTTGGATCCGACTCTAGTTTGTCTCTAAATTAAAAAATAACTATGACAGCTGCCAGAAAATAATGCCGCGATGCCGGTCATAATATGATTAATATGCGGCTCCTGAATGCATCATGGAGGCTTATGATATGTGGATAAATAAAGTACCTAGTGTATGTAACTATATATAATTAGGCATTAAGATACTCGTGTGTTGTTATTATGAAACTCGCCTTCGGCTCGTTTCATAAACCCACACTCGTATTTAATGCCCTTCGTTATGTACAGTCAAATAAACTACTATATCTGCATAAGATAGTGTACAATAAGATGATCACAGATACAATTTTGCTCAACAATTTTGCCTTTAAGACATGCAAGTAACACTGGTCACTGAGATGACAAAAAAATATACATATATATTGCACCCCATTCAATTTCACGAGACTCGGTAGAGAAATGCGACCTGTAGAACAGCCGACATCTGGACATCCGGATATACGAAAGAATTTTGGCCCCAGCTGAAACAGAAAACTTCGTTCGCTTTGCTCGCTCGTTCAATTACAATCTTTTGACACCCAGCCGAAAATATTACTCTTAAGTAAAATGCAATAACATGCGGTTGACGCGTGTCTTCATTCGATGTTGAATAATTGACAACTTAGAGAAGTTGTAAAACTCCTGACATTTTCATTTCAACGTTGAATATCTCAAAAACGGCTGAACCTATTTTGTTGGAACTAAGCTAAGAACCATCTCGATCACGCCAGCTTTCGGATAAACAAACCGCATTCAAATGAATGAATGAATGATATTTATTCAGGTAACACAACATAAGTAACAAAAGACAAAATACAAACAAATACATCGAAGACGTATTTAGATCGGGATGTGAACCTGAAATCGGTCCATTCATTTAGTAGCTACGATGCCACAGACAGACACACACACAGACACACAGATACACAGACACACAGACACACAGACACGTCAAACTTATAACACCCCGCTTTTTCCGTCGGGGATTAAAAATAAAGACATAAAAGTGGATAACGCATTCTGTGTGCTATCGCGGACGTCACATTATTAACCCCCGACGCAAAAAGAGGGGTGTTATAAGTTTAACGTGTCTGTGTGTCTGTGTGTGTGTCTGTCTGTGGCATCGTAGCTCCTAAACGAATGGACCGATTGGAATGCGGTTTTTTTATCCGAAAGCTGACGTGATCGAGTTGGTTCTTAGCTACGTTTCAACAAAATCGGTTCAGCCGTTTTTGAGATAGGTATTGAACTTTGAAAAAAAAAGTCAGGGGTGTTTCAACTTTTCTAAGTTGTTAATTATTCATTTCAATTTGGATCCCAAGGCCGCCATTCCATCCACGATAATCAGCATGACAGACATAAACATGGGTAAGGTAGGTATATCTGTTTCGCTCAATGATTGCAGATAGAAAGGCGGCTCTATTCTCAAAATCCACCATACGCGACGAGCCCTTAGAAACTTGAAAATGGCCGTACAACCATATCATGCAAGAGAACGTTTTGCTCCGAATACTTTCAATTTCGATCTCTGTGTATTGTCAGTTGTGTTGTCAGGTACATTTGTACTTGAGACGTGAAATCGAAATCCCCGTGGTAACGCAGGTTGTCGCGAACCTGTGCCGATACCGTGACGATCCGTGACGAATATACATGACGAATATACGCAACGTATCCATTATACAATGTTTTTTGCAAAAAATTGCGAAATGACTTTATTGGGTTTACCTGTAGCATGATAAAACTAGTGTTTGGCCTGTGAGCTGTTTGTAGTACTCGCAAGACCTTTGTACCGTGTCGCATTAAACGTCATGTTAAACTGCCATTATGGTATTTAATACAGGCACGTAGGTACTTGTTTATATCCCCTTGCTGTCTACACCGAGAATCCTGCGACAAAACTACAGCCCCGCTATTCTTTAACTTGTTCTCACCGTTCACCCACAAATATATCTTGACGCCGCAATTCGTAGTAACTAAGCGTAGGTAGAGGTCCAGTTTCGTTAGGGGTGGCGGGTGAGTTGGGGTGCATTAGCGCGTAAAGAATAACCCCAGCCCGCTTTACTTGATCGACGCCACGTGAGTTTGAGCACTAACTAACGATGTAACTTTCACACTCACAGCTTCTTTTTTTCAAGGAACTCTTAAACCTTGACCTTCCGAACAGAAGTAATATCAGCAAAGTCCTAACAACATTTAAGTTTTAGTAAAAATACCAACCAAATATCTCTGGTTTAAGGCTCAAATTGCAACAACACATTAACGTTGGATAGTACATTTAATTTCAGGTGATAATCTCAGTAGCGTGCGCTCAATATGGTGTCGCCGCCCGCCGAGAAGAACACTGCTTCTTAGATTAAAGGTCGTATGTGTATATGAGGATTGAATGCACTTATGACCTTTTTGCTTCAGGCGACAGAACAGGCTTTGCACGCGTTTACAGGCTGCCGTACTGTATGGAACGTGAGACGGTATACATGTTTAAATCTATACTAATATTATAAAGAAAGGTATGCGATTGTAATTATTTGTAAGTTTGTATGTAGAGGGTAAAATTACTCATAGGATTTAAACATTCTTACACCAGTATGGACCTTAACCCATTCAGGGCCCATGACGACACATATGCGTCCGAGCGCTACGAGCGCATTTCGCTACATACGGGGTTTTACCTGCTACGGACTACGGCGTAGCGCTACGGGATTAGCGTGGCCGTGAATGTGTTAATTCGGAGTGGAAGTAGACCATATTTTATACCGTGGGTTTGTCTGGGTTCATTGTTTTGTTTGGGAGCCAAAAAACTAGTTTTTGTACTCGACGATTAAAATATGTGTATTAAGATTTCATAGAGAATACTGCAACGTCACTCTTTTCATCGTTGAATAGTCTGTTACTTCCGAAACAACCGAAATAACTGTTTCGATACGCTCTAGACAACCGAAAAAAAATTGAAAATAGAACGAAAATAAATTCGACTAATCACGTGGCTGCTTTATCGAACTGTAATGAATTGGACCAATACAATCGTTTTGATTATTGAGTTTACTAGTTGATGTCGTACGCTCGTGTCTTTTAAGATATCAACGAGCGTACGAGCGATAGGCTGCACTTCGTTTCAACAGTATCGAGTTTGTTTAATCAGTTCAGTTGACTCGAAGAAAATTAATTTTAATGAACTCGTACAAAAAGTATTGTTCACAATAGTGTTATAATCAAGCTTTTTAATCTCGTACCTTACTTAGGCCACTCAGCTAGCTTCGTGGCCTAAACACGGTACTCGACTAAAAAGCTCTCTATTATAACACGATTGTGAAAAATAGGTACTATTATACAAATACTATAAATAAGAAAAGTCAGTAAGAGTCAGATACTGGACACAGACTAAACTGACAGTGGAGTTTGTGAAATGAAAAATAAAATGAAAATTATTTATTCCGGAAACATACTAGTGCATATGTTTATGTATGGAATACATAAGGAAAGTTCACCTTTTAACAAGCTTTTTATTAACTTGCTATGTATATGTACCTAACTAATTATGTAACTATATATGTATGGCACTATGTTTGTTGAGGTGGAATCTTGCAACTCAATTTTAAAGCATATATCTTCAACCGATTGAGCTGAAATTTTGTGTACAGGTATAGTTTGGATGACAATTCAATATAATGGTACCATCGAGCTGATCTGATGATGGAGACAGAAGGTGGCCATGGGAATTCAGTACTGAACCGACGTAACCCTGTTGTTTTTGGGCTCGTTAGAATTGTCTCAAGTAGTAGTTGATATAGAGTTACTATGTATGTCATCATACATGATATATGGCAGTGAAACGTGGTCGCTTACAATGGGCCTCATAAGAAGGCTCAAAGTCACCCAAAGGGTAATGGAGAGGGCTATGTTGGGAGTTTCTCTGCGTGATCACATCAGAAATGAGGCTATCCGCAGCAGAACCAAGGTAACCGATATAGCCTTCCGAATCGCTAAACTAATGGCAGTGGGCGGGGCACATTGCATCTAGAACCGATGGCCGTTAGCGCGGAAAGGTTCTCGAGTGGCGACCACGTACCGGAAGGCGCGGCGTGGGTAGGCCCCCCACAAGGTGGACTGATGACCTGGTAAAGGTCGCAGGAGTCCGCTGAATGCGGGTGGCGCAGGACCGGTCACTTTGGCACTCTTTGGGGGAGGCCTATATCCAGCAATGGACGTCTTTCGGCTGATATGATGATGATGATGATGATGAAGTATGTATGATGGGGACATTCTCCGGAACCACCCATCCGATATCAAAATTTTCACCTGTGTATGGAATGGCTTACCAGATATACATAGACTTGTCCGCTACGAGCCAAAAAGTGTAAGAGCATTCTGAGTATTAAAATCAACTCGTCCTTTTTATACATACATTCGATCATCAATAGCATTGTAACATGTGTTTTAACAGCTTAGCACACGAAATAGCTTCGCCCTCCAATCAGAAACCGCTTAAAGAAGAACAAACACTCGTGTTAATTGGCCGCCATGTTTTAACGCTCCATTTGACAGCTAATTTCAGCAAATAACGCCATCTGTTGCGAGCGGCGTAAAAAACTAGTTCATGCATAATTTATTACGGGTAGTGATGGGTTATGATATCGATATATTACTTCATTAGAATAGCAGATGCAGACAGATAGACTGTGTACATATGTTTGGAACTCCAGTGGGTCGATCACGTAACTTTTCTTACGCGCGTCTGTAAGGTCTAAATGTCAATTTTATATGGAAAAATGACAGTTAGATTGTGATTTTAATGTCAGACGCGCGTACAATGCGTTACGTGATTGACCTACAGAAGTGTCACTCGAGCGTTGCCGGACATTCAAAGCTAGTTTAGGTAGTATCCAAACTAACATTTTGGTGTCAGCTAAGGGGTTTATTATAACCTTAACCTTTATAAGTGAGTTATATTTATCTCAGTTGGAACTAATAGTGTTATAGAGGAGTTAAGAAAAAGTATTAACTCCAAAAGTGTTACTAGAGCTTTATTGAACGCTCTTAAGCAGGTTTTAGTGTTGTAAGAGTGTTACTCAAAGCAAGTATACTTAAGATGTTAAAGCTTTAACACCTTAACCTTTACAAGAGTGCTCGTTAACTCTTATTGCTTTTTAGTTGTTGCCGTGGAGTGTCTTATAAAGCTTAAGGTGTTATATCTACTATAAGGTGCAGGCAGATGCTTTATAGAAGAGTTGGTCAAGAGTATAGTAATACAAGATACTAGAAGTGTTGAACAACTCATTTGTAAGTATTGAAACTTTTTCTAACGCTTATGGTGTTAGTTATAACACCGTTATGAAGACAAAGCCTGCACAATATTCTTGACTAAAGGTGTTTTAACGCAATAAGCGTTAAAGAATACTTAGCTGACGCCTAAAGCTTTAGTGTAAGTTCGCCATTTTTTTGTGATCTCTAACCAACAAATTGATTGGGTTATTCAATATTTGACAGCAAAATACTTCATTATTTATGTTACTCTTGTTATTCTATGGATGCCACTTAATTTAACATGCCACTAGCCAAGAAACAAGAATAGAGAATGATAAAAACTTTAGGTGTCTATTTTATTCCTCATAAGTTTTATTAGAAATCTTTAATAAATCGTGGGTGCGTTAAAATTGAGATGGAAAACATGGTATACATTTACCGTAAAATCACAAGGGCAAATTACACTTAATAACACAAACACAAATCACTTTCAATTAGTAACTCCTGTCAAATACACTAATACAGTATCTTCGCCATTTTGTCGGTAGACATATTTGTCACATAATTTTATAGTAAGAAGTAAAAATGCTCACTTGGAATACGGTGAGCACAAGAGTGTTATAACACTCTCAGCTAACACCTTAACCGTTTGTTTTTAGTGGGTTGGTCAACACTTTGGGTGTCAGATAACACTGCTCTAAAGGCTTTCTAACACCTTTACCTGCTCGGGTATCACAAGACGGCCGCGACATACTCTCGAGCGCTGTAAGAGCGTGGGCCTTATTCGTGGTTATAAGGGTGTTAGAGCATGCTCTAACACCTTTTTTACAGGCATTGTAACACCTTAACACTTGGCTGGAACCGATAAAATAATTATATGAGGGTTATTTTAACGCTAGTGTGCTAGTTGGGTAGTATAGTAACTATAGTAAGTAGGTATTTTTCAATATTTCCCTTTAATTTGAAATTCACAATGTCGTTGGCAGACGCTAAGTACCGCTTAGTGCAATATTAATTATTTTCAGCAGAGGTCCTGACCAGACCTAACCAAGAAAAGCAGTTGAATAAATATTTTATTTAAGCGTGATTTTTTGTGAAGTGAAGGCACTTTCCCATATGAGTAGGTCAAAACTTGACCCAAGGCTTACCCACACAAGGAAACCAAACATTGCTCCAAATTACTAATTGGCAAGTGCTAGCGCAGAACCGAGAAGAGTATCGCACTCTCGTGACGGCGGCCAAGACTCACTTTGGGTCGCTGAGCCAACGGAGTAGAAAAAAGAGAAGAAGAAAAAGAAGTTAGTTAAATGTTAATTTCAAATATCAAAACCGTGAAAACACTCAAAGTGAAACCACGAGTGAAACTCTCGAGTATGATTAAAATTCAAAACCATCGATAAATTATCGACTCGATAAATCTATCCCCGGCCCCCTCACTAGCTCGGATCTTCTATAACTTCTTGAAACACTGACAGATGTCCGCCGGCGGCGCGCTGAATGAGATATTCATGCATAGCGCCATACATTATACACATACCTACATTAAACACGTAAATTGTACATTATACGTATATTATACACTTATTATGCATTATATTGTACACTTGAGATTTTACTTGATTGTCGTCATTATCTATGTGGCATCCGCAAATTGACTTGCAATTTGATGCGTGTACAACGTAATAATCTTGTTATACCTACCAATAAATAAACACAGTATCGTTAACTGACTGGTACAACACACATTTTATGCATGGACGTAGAAGTTTGACATCATCTTGACGACCGGTTAAACCTAAACTTCAATACATAATTAGAGTCCAGAAAAACCACCCTATGCGTTGTCATCAAACAGACACCGGCAAATTCACACCTCTCCAAGCCAAGCTAGTCCATCATTTAGAATAAAAATAAAAACCGGCCAAGTGCGAGTTGGACTCGCGCACGAAGGGTTCCGTACCATTATCTATAAAAACGGCAAAAAATGCCCCCCTTAAAAAAAATTGTTTTTAGTATTTGTTGTTATAGCGGCAACAGAAATACATAATCTGTGAAAATCTCAATTTAACTCTCTAGCTATCACGGTTCTTGCGATGCAGCCTGGTGACAGACAGACGGACGGACGGACGGACGGACGGACAGCGAAGTCTTAGTAATAGGGTCCCGTTTTACTCTTTGAGTACGGAACCCTAAAAATGCAAATTTACCGGGCGTCAATTCCCTTCACTAATAAGGCAACGCAAAGGGTGGATTTTCTGGACTCTAATATTATGGTTTCAAGTATAGTTGGTAGTGATCCTGCCTACGAAGCTGGAGGTCCTGGATTCGAATCCCAGTAAGGGTATTTTGTGATAAGCACGAATATTTGTTCAAGAGTCATGGATGTTTTATATGTATACACCGTGATAAAATATCATAAAAATAAATAACTAAATAGCCAAATGACATGAAAAGTATATTATATTAAAATAAAACCAATAACAAATAATTACAATAAATGTTTTGGCCTTTAAGTTTCCGAACCAGGCTTAAACGTTTCTCAAACCCGTAACATGCGGCGCGGCACGCACTACCTCCATATAGGCATTTCATCCCAAATACGCTCGACATATTTTATAATTATTTAAATTTGATATTTTATAATTAGTCCCTGGGCGACCGAGCTCTGCTCGCGTGAAAAAGGAGACAATACGGAGAAAACAAATTTCCCGGACATGAGACCTATCTAGATCGATTTCTCGCCCCCGTAAACCCCTATATTCCAAATTCCATCGAAATCGTCAGAGCCGTTTCCGAGAACGTGATTGCAAATATATATATACAAATATTGCTCGTTTAATACAAGTCCCTGGGCGACAGAGCTCAGCTCGGGTGAAAATACGGAGTTAACGAATCTTCCCAGACGTGAGATCTAGCTAGATCAGTTTTTCGCCCCCGTAAACCCCTATATTCCAAATTCCATCGAAATCGTCAGAGCCGTTTCCGAGAACGTGATTGCAATCCACCCGTCTACCATTTTTGAACCAACTTAATCTGCGCACCTAATTTAAGAATACTAGAATACTAAACTAACCTCTCCCCTTTAAAACTCAGCACATTCATAAATGACTACAATTTCCCAAATTGACAACGCGTCACATAATACCTGCCCCCTCTATCGGTGAGAGGGTCGATCACTGTGATTAAACATGCGCGAACCGCGTTATGCTGTATTGCCAAATCGGAGGACGTAGATATCCGTCATATCTTATGCTTTTTAGGATTCCGTACCTCAAATGGAAAAGATGGAACCCTTATAGGACCACTTTGTTGTCCGTCTCTGTCTCGGGAACGCGTGGAGGTATCGAGTTGAAATGAAAACCATAACTCAAGCCTTAATTAGTCCCTTGAAGCTTTGAAAAAATCAAACTTCTAACGTAAAAAAAGCGGCCAAGTGCGAGTCGGACTCGCACATGAAGGGTTCCGTAAAATAAATTGCGGTTTACGATTTTTGACAAATTAAAAAAAAACTACTTACTAGATCTCGTTCAAACCAATTATCGGTGGAAGTTTGCATGGTAATGTACATCATTTATTTTTTTTAGTTTTATCATTCTCTTATTTTAGAAGTTACAGGGGGGGGGGACACACACATTTTACCACTTCTGAAGTGTCTCTCGCGCAAACTATTCAGTTAAGAAAAAAATAATATTAGGAACCTCATATATTAAATTGATTTGATGAAAATTTTTTTTTTGAATTTCAGTTCTGAGTATGGGGTAACCCCTAAAATTTAATGATTTTTTCCGAATTTTGTGTGAAAATCTTGATGCGGTTCACAGAATACATCTACTTACCAAGTTTCAACAGTATAGCTCTTATAGTTTCGGAAAAAAGTGGCGGTGACATACGGACGGACAGACAGACAGACAGACAGACAGACATGACGAATCTATAAGGGTTCCGTTTTTTGGCATTTGGCTACGGAACCCTAAAAAGATACTTGCGGTCATTTATGCCGCAAAAAACGTATAATTTCGACACTTTCCGTTGACCCAGAACTATAAAATTTGGCAAGAAATATCTTCTTTTACTGCAAGTACTTACAGAAAAAAATCTGAAAACTGTTCTTTTGTAATTTTGTGCGGAAAAGTGGGTGAGTCCGACTCACACTTGTCCGGTTTTTGCGATAGAAGAACTGCGTTGTGAGACTTGCATCTTTGTACCTGTTATTGTTTTGAGGGGATACATTCATCCTGTAACATTTAATTAGGCATGAGAGTAGGTAACACACAACAGGCGGCTCCTTGTCGCACGACTACCCTCTCCCTCCACCATGGCGGTCAGTTATGGTCAGTTATGGTCGGACGGTCTACCGGCCCTGCGTAACGTTTTTTTTTTCCTTTATTTATATCTGCGATCAGTCGCAAGACCATAAGCAGATGGGTAATAGGTGGTAGATGTTTGGAGAGATAAGACCACTGTCTTAGTTCTCGTCTAATTCAGGCAGCACGTTGGCTCTCTTGAGTCTCTTAATTGGATTAAGCTCCAATAGTTTGGCAGACAAGGGATTAGGATGGGCTGTACGAGTAAGTCTGTCCTTGTACTTGGCTGAGTATCGTTTCGCTTCTTCAGTGACAATTGGTACTTCCAGGTACTCGTGGATTTCGTAACGCGTAATTAAATTATTTTGTTGTATGGAAAAAGTACAGTTAAGTTGCCCTAACGCTTGTTGGAAAAGTTACGCAAATTTATATCCCTAAGGCCGCGGACTGGACGCCAGCAGGCAGCGGGGCGACGAGCGACAGTTCAAGTTCATGTAATACATTCGAGCAACTTCAATGTATGGGCAGCCGCTCGCCGCCACGCTACCCGCTGGCGTCTAGACTGTGGCCTAAGGTTGTTGCGGTTGGTGACACTGGTACTGGTAGTAACAACGCTGGCCACGAGACCTGACATGTGCACCTCGTAGGTGACTAGGTGTGAAAGAGCCGGTTTAGCCGAAGTGACAAGAGAGACCGGCCATTAATTTAATTCCAAGCTGGTGCAGTGTTGCATCCTGCGGTCCGCAATGACTTATTCACGGCGTTTTTAATCGGCGCAGCCATTGTTCTAACGAATCCGCTGTTCGTCGCTTTGACATAGGTATTGTGTTCGTGAAGTGGCAGTCCAACTGTTGCGTTCAATGTAGATTTAGGCTATGGAAAATCTTCACATTGTAGTAAAGACATGTTTTAGGAACTTAATCTACGGCACCTACTTCTTATTACATTCTGTCGTTTAAAAAATAGAGCAAATAAATGCACGAGACGCGTTTAAAATAGCTACTCTCCCCTGTGCCAAAAGTACCTATAGGGTTTCAAATGATTTATTTACCGCACTATACACATACACCCATCTGTTTGACCAACTTTTGGCCCGTCGTGTTACTCTTTGACCGAATTCAAAAAAACACGAGTCATAATGTACTGTGTCTCTAGGGTTCCAATTACGATGATGATCGGGTCCTAATGCCCTAATAAACTCGTAGGAGTCAGCTGGATGTGGGTGGCACAGGGCCCTCAATGTGGCACTCTTTAGCAGAGGCCTATGTCCAGAAGTGGACTGGTCGCCTTTGGCTGATATGATAATGATGAGGGATCCATACACAACCTCCATCAATCCAGATGGTCGGGTAAATATACATTGAAGCTTGTGCAGCTGTGTCAGAGCCGTAATGCCCGTAATTATTAACAAATAGGTAATAGCGAAACGTAAACAGTGCCTTCTGTACATACCTATCTACTACTACCTACTTATTCTGTGGCTCGTTACAAAAAGCCAACATATCGCATGCCCCGACGATCTTAAACCACGGCGAATTGTATAAAATAGACATTATAAATACGGGTACACTGTGTTGCAACAAATTGTGTACACGTGTCGCTGCGAGCTTACACGCTACCGGCGGCGCATGCTGCGAACTTTTTGCAACCATGTGTAATAATTAAATTCGAGATTGCAGTATTTTTAAGCAGATGTTCTCATTCCGGTGTGTTAAGTTGGTCTTTATGCGAGACATTTACTGTCTGTTATATGATTAGGTGAAATAATTAATATTGGAACACCAGAATAGCCATCAATGCCTCTATTTAACAAGCTTGTCACATTTGGCGATGTTTAATGATAGCTTGTTCCTGTGCCCCATCGTCATAAGTTTAGCAATGTATATGATTCAGAGCTTGTTTGGTAGAGGCCTACACACACACACACACACACACACACACACACACATCTACATTGATTATATTTTAGTTAGTTAATAATGAAGTGGCAGCCTCAGGGGCCTTTGCTCACTTTTATTAACCCCCTACGCAAAAAGAGGGGTGTTATAAGTTTGACGTGTCTGTGTCTCTGTGTGCGTGTCTGTATGTGTCATCGTAGCTCCTAAACGAAAATGTCGATTTGAATGCGGTTTTTTTATTCGAAAGCTGATTCTTAGCTATCAAGGTGGTTCTTAGCTACGTTTCAACAAAATCGGTTCAGCCGTTTTTGAGATATTGAACTTTGAAATGAAAATGTCGGGGGTTTTTCAACTTTTCTAAGTTGTAGATATTTTCTTTTTGACTTTCACTTGTGACATTTTTCTATTGTTCTATATTGTCAAATTATTATAGGTATACGGTACAGTCGTCATCACATACATAGGTGTTCAAAAATATCGGCACATGCACCCTAATGCCTTGAAAATAGAGGTGTGTTCCGATGTTTGTGACGTGCTTGTTTGCTCCGATGTATGTTTTGGCGACTGTACCTATTGACGATCTTTTAGTGAATCCATCTTATTTTTGATATGGTTTGACGGTGCCAGCTTTAATAGGAGAACACTAACAACCGCTTTAAGGTTACGTTCGGGACACATACCGTGTAATAAATTCTATCACTTAATGAGAAGAAAAGATCATAATCTATGCGATAGTTGTGGCAAAGTAGAAGATCTAGGCCATATTTTAATAGAATGCACCCGGTTTAGTAGTGAAAAACAAAGAATTTTAGGAAATTTACTGGATAATACTACATCTATAAATTTGATACTTGCTGAACCTATGTCTGATGATGCCATGAAAATCTATATGTTCTATCATAAATACCTAGAATTAAGTCTTAACTGAAAGGTGGTAAAAAGTGTTCTCCTATGAGGCTGGCATTGTCACCGTGAGTGTACAAAAGCCTCTTTAAAATACAAGAATAAAAAAAACTTATTTTTGATGTAAAATACTTATTGATTTTCTAAAGGAAATAAATTAATATGTCTATCTATTAGGAATTTGTCAGGATAAATCGGTTATTTTGGCTGTAGGTTTATTATATAATTTAAGTTAATAGTTGAGATAAAAATTATAAAGCGAGTCTAGTGACCGCGCACATAATCTCGCATAGAGATTTGCAAAAAAATGTAATTTAGTTAAGTACTTTATCTGAAATAAACAGATTCAAAATTTAAAATTTTTAAATTTAAGTTCCATCATAAAGCATGCAAACAACTTTCTTTTAAAAATAAATTCTTGTAGGTAAATGTTTTAAATGCTGTTGAAGATGCCTCTATTCGACACGCACGCTCCTCATATGAGAATTCGATTTGTTTGCAACATTTACCTACATACGACGTTTTTGGAAAGCGTTATGATATTATGTTGATGTGCTTGAATAAATAAATAAATAAAAGCGTTAGTGACCTTATGAAATCAGAGCTATATGAATATCTTGCGTAATCACACGGGTGGGTGCAAGTGCGACGCACAAACGGCATAGTCGTAGGTACTACTAGGTATTTCTGAGCGGACGGGATATCCCTTCATTTTTAGGGTGGGTTGCACCAAACCATTTGTAACCATAAGCGGTGTTCGTTAAAATCTGGTTGTATAGAAAATTTTACAAGTTTCTATGGAATGAAAGAGCTGCCGATGCCGGCGCCATATTTAACAATTTCAAATTAAAGGAAAAAATTAAAAATTTAGGCTCCGAGCCGGACTCTACTAATCGGAACAATCTGTCTCAGCCCCTAAATCTTTCAATCAGTTCCTTCTTACAACGCCTTAGGGAGGCGTGTGACGACATCTACCTAAGAAGACGACTATTTAACGTTGATCGGTCTGTAATCGTAAGTTTGGTGCAACCAGCCATTAAGCCTTTCACAGACTGGCTTGACCTGCGGTGCCGGCAGTCAAGCTGTCAAACTTACAATTGGCCGCCACCGCAGGCCGCTTCAGTGTGAGTGTGATCTTCAGTCGAATTTGGCGGTGCGGTATCAGTTAAGCCTGCATCACACTGGCGCGGCCCGCGGTGGCGGACCATAGTAAATTTGACAGCTAAGGACAAGATTTCTATTGACCGCCACCGCAGGCCGCGCCAGTGTGTTGCAGGCATTAAGCGTGTCACACACTGGCGCGGCCTGCGGTGGCGGACCATAGTAAATTTGACAGCTAATGACAAGTTTTCCATTGTCCGCCACGGCCAGGCCGCACCAGTCTGTGAGAGACCTTATCCTTCGTCGGTTACATCGCGTGCCACCGCGCTGTGACATCTTTATGCTTATCTGTGAGTAATTGAATTACAAGATGGCGTCCGTTAGCGTGCGCGGCGGACTGTACGCAGCGAGCGGTCAGCTTTGTGCTATTTATAAAATCATAATGTAATATAGGATCCGGATTTTTTAAAAAACCTTTTTTTGTTTACATTATAGTTAGGTACTCGTAATTAAAATACCTTTATGTGGACAACATCGTTTTCATCCGTTAACTCTTCATACCAAAACAGTTCAAAATCTACTAGTCTCGAGAGTTCCGTCGTGATTTATCTTAGACGTGCTCTCATGGCTGAGAGGTTGTGGTGATGTCTCGGTTGACTCTTGCGCCGCTACCACGAAACCGCTATCGCTACTACGAAAAAAACTCCTATCCTCGTCATTGTATCTCGTGCTCGCTTATCAACCTCGCTTAAAACTTGTATTATATACTACCTATGCGTAAGCCTCGTATCACGCTATCATAATTTACAAATTCATAGTTCAAGCTACATGACATTGATAACACAAACATTCCATTTAGTATGAAAGCGAGCCGCGCGCCACGTCTGCCAACACAGCGGACGTAGGGGCATAATCCCACAAAGCCCGTCGTCTGCACTCGCTGCACGCCGTTTGATCTTTCTGCCATACTCTGTGGTGCATACAATGACGTAAGCACCGTACGTTTCCTAATAACATACACTGTTTTGCAAGAGCGGGAAAGCGTGCTTTTAAATTAATTCCAAATTCAAACTTGTGTAACGCCAGTCACATTTGGATTATTGTTTTGCGTTAAGTGATATTAATCGTTGGAATAATTAAGTTTGCATCATTGACAATAGTAGATAAATCGATAGTTTGGGTGCACATGTATGGTATGCGTTTGTGTAAAATACCTACCTTTGTAAATAATACCTGTAGTTACCTGGTTATTTTCTTATAACAACTAAAACTACTATCTCACAGAAATCACGGATCAGCAGTCATAGCATCTCGTAACGGCATACGAAACATGACATTACATAATAACAAATCGTTTTGACGTTGCATATGCATATGCTAGCCGATTTGACTCATTAGGGAACAATCACACTGCATGCACACTGTATAAGTTATATCGAAGAAATAACTTAAAAACATCATTCATCAGTTTAATTGCCGAACTATTTTATTACACTAATAAACTGCGCCTTTTTAATAGGAATCTAGGAATTAATCAACTCTAAGTACATTCTGCAATTTACCTTAATGTGTTAAAGCAGCCAGTTTAAAAGTACCAGACTTGTGAAAGTGCCTACTCCATCTGTACGCAGTCTTCATCTTTCACCTGTCCCCAAGACGTGTGCACCTGTTCCTGAAATATTCAGGCGCCATTAGCGACGCAGGCATTGTTCCTGTCCACTCCTATGCGCCTGGTACCTCGTGGGCAAACATAGCTTTCAAAGCCCGCTCCAGAAAAGCTTCGCGAAGTCGTGGGTAAACAAACATGCGCACTTTGTACAAGCTTTTTTGTGTAAGATTTCGAAATAATGTTGTAAATCTGACAGCCAAATAAGTGTACAGGTTTAAGTGCACAGCTTTGGATGAAGGGCTCAAACAAACAGAAAATCTTCGCATGCAATTGTGACGTTTTAATATTTAACGAGGAACGTATTTAACTACTTATTAATAAACCCGGACAAACGTTTAAACCATTAAATTGTTTGTCGTTGTATGCAAGCCGATCTACGTAGCGACACAAACTGGAATCTATTGTGACTGGTACAAACTCTAGTAAGTATCATGTCTATACATATAATGTACTTAAGTCAATTTGAAATTAACCTTCAATGTAGCTACGCTCCTCAGTCTTCTCCAATTAATTACCTATGAAGAATTCATCATAATTTTTACATAAAAGATACACATATAACGCATTAGTTACTATATTTTACTGATTTGTAAACTTTGTAAACTAAACTAAGGGCCAGTTGTTACAAACCGCCAGTAATTTAAATTTTTCGTCCGTTGAAATCTTATTTTATCGGAAATTTGGCAGGTTTCTATGAAATGGCAGCTGCCGTCGCCATATTTCACGTTGACCGACCCGTAAAGTGCGTTTTATACAACCCGCTTACACTAGTAACCGTCTTGTCCAAACACAGCTTCCTCAGTGTTGCCATCATTAAAATTAAAACATCCAAATAACATTAATAAGTTCTCGCTGCGCCGTCCGAACGCAGCATGGCGTCGGCTCTCGGCGCGAAAATTATAACCTTCTGGACGCACAAATCAATTTAGCCTTAACACTCTGTCACAGTGGTTTTTATTAGGTTTATTTATGTTAAGGGGAAGCCGATGCCACCTGATGGGATGTGGTTAACATGTGCCAGCACGAACATTCATGTACTTAAAAACTTCAATACACGTAGGTCGCCAGAGCTACCAAGGATGCGCTGTATCGAGAGTGACGGATCTACGTTTATCTTTAGTTTTAACTTTTAACACAACAAATTATCTTATCATTATGTCTATAAAGGGTGAGCAATGCGCATGTGACACCACTTGAGTCACTATACATACATACACTGTCATTGTTAATCTTCTTTCATGCACTCTTCATGCCCAAACCATCCATATCCGCACTTTTATCTTATTACATTCCACACATACTCTCAACGCTTTTTTTAACATGCGATCCAGAATAAGGTCAATATGATATATTTTCTTGACAACTCGTGGTTTCGGCAATAAAGTGAAGTGGCTCAAGCGGCCATTGCTGCGGATATTGCTGAAAAAAGTGGTTGACAAGACAAGGTTGTTCTGCCCCTTTTCAGTATCTCAATGCATAAAGTAGGTATTTGCCAAACACAAAGCCATCCTTTTCACCATTACAAAACGACAATGCCCCGATGCATGTGTAATAAAAGTAAGAAATAATCCGAAACTAAGCCCACTCACCCCATTACGTAATGAAGGTTCGTAGTAATCCTGTGTTGCCAGAGTAAATAACCTGAGGCCAATCGAATGCAGGGGGATTTTGAATTTCGAATCTTATGTTTTTTTGTCTATGGATTTAGTTTTTCAAAGTAGTAGATTCAAATTCGAATTTTGATTTAGGGGTTGCTCGTCATTTTAAATTATGTATCGTTTCGTGTTATCGGAATTAGGTATGTATTTTATGTAATTTCCTCCCAGTTTAAATTGACACGTCGATGCAGCCAAAGAATCTATTCAAGATTTCAAGAATATAATAAATTGGAGTAGTAGCGTGTTCAATCTAACAGCACGTTACATTATTAGTATAGACTCACTTGTTTACCAATTGGTTAGTTAGCCGGTACCTAATAGTCATTTAAATCACGTATCGATTGATTACAGACACCTCACTTTTATTTGAGATACTAACCGACCGAGCCACTAACTCGTTAACCCGGTACGATAAGCCACAGACAATAGGCACCGATGTTATTAAATAGTTCTAAAGAACGCAAACCCTATCACAAATCCTCGAAATTAGCAGAAAATCTCAAGAACACGCGTGGAAACCCTCAAAACCATTGTTTTCGCTTTTCGCCACCCGCAGCGTCGCAACCGTCGAATTCAAAAATAGAATTCTATATTTTTAATTGGAACATATTCTCCGGCCAGCATCATTGGGTTTTTTACGAGTATAGGGAAGCGGTTGGGGCGACGTAGCCTCGAGGTATTTGGTTTGGCAGGGCACGCATATTGGAATAAGACAATCTCACCCCCTATAATAACTTGGGTTACAATGAGCTTTATGCATGTCTTCTATTCTATTTTTGAAAAGGCTTAAGGACGTTGAAATTTGTAACACTTACAACCTTTTAGAAGTGCAGCAATAGGATGAAGGAGTACGAACTGTGAATGGTGTTTCGTCAAGTTTGAGCGGGTAAGTTCCTGTTTTTTGAGTGTGCACAAATTTTAACAATCTATTGTGTTAGCTTATATCTCGTACGCTATTGTAAGCATTGAACGTGTTTAGGCAAATACACACGTAAATTGGTAACATAAAACATACACATAATGGAATCAAATTAGGAACGACATAAATTCAGACTCTGAAATTTGTATCAGGCAACAAGGCCCATATTTACAAATACCTTACAGACATACATATCAATGTATACCTACCTATATATCAATGTATACTTATAACACAATAGAACGTTAAGAAGAAGGTTGATAGCTTACCTACAATGATGGGGGAAATCAAAGGAGCAAGCTAATAGTACCTAAATGGTCACCGTTGCTATTGCCAGCTCCAGATAATCTTTGATTCAATCCAGGAAAATGAATTTCCTCCACTGACCGTTCCGGAAATCGAATATGGGGTGTTTTGACCGGTAAACACGATCAACTACATAATGCGTAGCTCTGAGGAGCAGTCTAAGATAAGGGTTTTTATGGTAATACCTTGTTTTGCCGACAAATGTTTCTTTAAATGTATGTTTCGCAGATTATTCCCAGATACCCTAACATTTCTCCTTCATTCCGAGACATTTTTTACGATAGTGATCAACAAGGATATATACACGATGTTCCCGGGAATTTCTGTAAACTTCCGTTAATATTGCAGAGTACATTCACAGACACAAATTAGCATAATTATTTCTTGAGAAAAAAAAGTTTTTTTTTTCTAGATTTTTGTACAAATTAATTTAATGTAGCATTAACGGTTATTGTCTTATTGTACAAGGGTCTTGAAACACATAAAATAAAAAATATGTTTACAAAGTTAGTTACTTCTTGTAGTGACCTCACAAAATTTAAAAAAGGTGATTTACAATTTTACACAGGTTACATCTGCAAAACTGATTAAATTAAACATTGAATATCTTGATAACAGTAAGAGTTAACATACCTACTACTGTCTTGGAGAAATTAACTTTATTTGATCTAAACTATGCCCCTTGCAATAGTTGCAATTAACGGAAATTGTCATGAACACGTTGTATAGTGAACGGTCACCATATTCTTCTTCATTCATCCGCTTCATTCCTAGAATTCCAATTGATCCATCCGAAAATCGAACGTAGGACCTCTCGCACAGTGTTGACTTGGAGGTTAGTTTGTCTGCCTGAAGGTAAGCAGATACCGTAACTTTCCTACCTTAATATGATGACGATCCTTTTCGGTGACATTTTTGACATACTATTTTAATGTATTTTTTGATTTTGCCATAATTGAAATTAACCACAATAGAGACTCTACCAGTGAGTTCATATTAATTGGCTGTCTGTCTATAGTATGTTAAAGTTTTAGAATAAAACTAACGTGTTTGCCTTAGAGTCCTGTAATCAACTGCGGGCTCAGCACGGTTGCTATTTTATTACTTATCGCTGTGGATAAGACATGAGACATCCGTCACGTTCTGGTATGTATGTGAATGCGAAAGCGGCGGATGTCTTATCCACGAAGATACCTAAGTAATAAAATAAATAAATAAATAAATAAATATATTTTTTATTCCAGATTTCCAATATCCATATAATGTTAGTATAAATCTTAATCTAGGTTAGTTATGCTCATATAAATGTATATAGGTACTTATTTCTACTTAACTCTAAATTGAGCCACTGCTTTCACTTGGCTGAAGTTTAATATAGGGAAAGAATTAAAATAGGGCAGTCGTACTTGTCAGCAATGACCCCCAGGATGCTGTTGGAGCTTCATCTAAGCCTATTCAGTAGCGAGGCGATTTTCTTTCGCATAAGTGCCTGGAAACTGTCTGTGCGGGCCTCCGCAAACTTGAGCGAGGCACTACACCACCTTGGTAGTCCCAAAAGCATCCTGAACGCATTAGTATACTGTACACGCAGGGCGTTATAGGCTTTTTTAGTGTACCTTACCCACAGGCTGCTCGAGTAAAATGATTGGCAGTACGCTTTAAACGGTGTGATTTTAACTTCAGTGGAACATCGAGCAAACCTGCGGGCAATCATGTTAGCCCTGACAGCCAACGCCCTGCGCTCCCGTTCTATATCCAAAATAAGTTTCTGTCAAAATTTTAATTTTTGGTACATGAGCTTTTATTGCCGACTGTACTTTTCTTTAAACTATCATCAACTACTCATTGAGACGATTCTAACAACCCCAAACTCGAAGGGGTTGTGTCGTTTTATTGCGGAGTTCCGATGGCCACCTTCCAGCTCCAGCATCAGATCAGTTCCATGTCATCATAATATTGTATTGTCATGCGATATACATATGCACGCAAAATTTCAGCTCAATCGGAAACCGGGCAGTGGGTCAAATTTAACTTGCAAGATTTGATTACAGACAGACAACGGGACAGGTGAAACTAAAAGTTTGTGTCAAAATTGTATTTTTTGGTAAAAGCTTTTATTGCCCACTGTACTTTTCTGCATACCATCATCAACTACTCATTGAGACGGTTCTAACGAGCCCAAACTCAATGGGGTTGTGTCGTTTTATTGCGGAGTTCCTATGGCCACCTTCCAGCTCCAGCATCAGATCACCTCCACGTCATCATAATATTGCATTGTCGTGCGATATTAAATTAAATTAAATTAAAAATCATTTATTTCGGACTAAGTATTCATTCATAATTTGTTAGTAACAATATTTATTAACTTAAAAACTAAGTGTTAGTAACAAAACAAGTAACTTAGCAAAACTAATATCGGCGTGAGGGGACACGCACCGGAGCATGCACCTCGTCCCAGTACCGCATTATCGGGCTGTCCACCCGTTCAACAAGCTATTGCAGATATACATAAGCATGAAAAATTTCAGCTCAATCGGAAACCGGAAAGTGAGTCAAATTTAACTTGCAAGATTTGATTAAAGACAGACAGAGGGACAGGTGAAGTAAATAAAAACATGCTATGCCCGCTGATTTGGTCACCACTGGACGAAGCCAAGGGTGCTCTTCTATGCGTACACATACACATGTATAGTATAGCTATACCACACAGTAAGCTGGGTCAACCAAGTACGCGTATTCTTAGGATGGAGTCCCGTGTGGCAGCCGGTCGTGAGGGCCGCGGGCCACCACGCCCAGGGCTGATCCAGACTGCCAAATTACATACGGCTTAGGACTGGAACCAAACTTAGTTATGCAGCTTCTTATACTGGGTTTAGATAAGCAATGTCATACTGTTCTGTGGTAATATATAAGTTGCAGGACTTTCTCAAAAACAAAGGAATATCTTCAGAAGTTATTGGAAGCTTTTAAGAGAACTGAGGACCCGTTTCCGTTTAGGAAACTCCCTAATGGGAACATGTAAACTTTCTATGTTCTATAATTAAAGAGGATTTACACATAGAAAGTTACGCAACTCTTCGAAATTTCTCGTTGGATAGTTTAGATCAAGCGATTGGACACGCATTCTAGCATAATTCGTCAACTTTTTTTAACCCCCGTCGCAAAAGAGTTATGTTATGAGTCTGACGTGTCTGTGCATCTGTGTGTCTGTCTGTGGCATCGTAGCTCCTAAGCTAATGGACCGATGTTAATGCGGTTTTTTGTCCGAAAACTGACATGATCGAGATGGTTCTTAGCTAAGTTTCAACAAAATCGGTTCAGCCGGTTTTGAGATATTGAACATTGAAATGAAAAAGTCGGGAGTTTCTCAATTGTTCTAAGTTGTTAATTATAGTGAAAAATTTTCCTACTATTCTAGCTTGATAGGTTTGGAAATGGGATAGCTGTCAGTTCATATTTGCTATGACGTAAGTAAGGCCTCTTTGGCATTTGGTGCAGCTACAAGATTTTTTTACAAGTTTAAATTGACAACACTGAGGCGCTTGACCAATAACGACTGGCCATTTGACCCATTCTACCTGTTTAGAATGTATTTTATTAACTTTCAGCTTCGTGAAAGCTTTATTCCTAGGCACACGGACAAGTTTACCGCGAGATTGGCATGCAGTATTTGAGTAAAATCTAGTCTAGCACAAACCAGTCAAACCTAGTCCTATTAGGACAATATTTAAGAACCCTCCAGACTTAACTGGCAAGTGGCTGCACCGGGCTGTCGTCGCCTCCAGGCGGTCACGACGTAAGGCCGCGCTCATCAAGCCCTGAATTACATGCTAC
Organism: Epinotia brunnichana; assembly: GCA_963854355.1. Lineage (NCBI taxonomy): Eukaryota > Metazoa > Arthropoda > Insecta > Lepidoptera > Tortricidae > Epinotia > Epinotia brunnichana. The sequence goes on from OY977956.1 coordinate 11,966,517, forward strand.
GCAGAGTACGCAGTTGGTGGAGGTGCACGCATTTTCATTCTTGGAATAGTATGTTGGAATATAACACGAATTCGCAAATTACGGGAGTGCTCTAGTAATTTCATGAAGCATCATTTCTGAGTACTATTTGTGTCTATTGCGCCTATTTTAAATTCTAGGTGGCCATTTCACGAAACTAGAGTTGCAATTTTACTACTACGTTACTGAGGCGTTGACTGATAGCGATCGATCCAACCTGTGTCATAGGTTCGAAACGTGAAACGAAATATACGAGCCGGGAACAGTAAGATCATTGCAACATAATTATGTATAACATCTGAAAGACCAGCAATAGAGCTTTGAAAATACTTTATGGTTTTGCCCTCATCAAAAAATGAACTCGCCATTCCATTCTAAAACTTTTAAGTGCACCTCACGAACGTTTCCCCCAAATTAGCTCACCAGCAACTGCTTATAAAATGTATGTCGCAAAAACAATTAACGGAAAATTACATGCCTGCACACGGTGTGAACGACGCCTCGGCCGGCGCGCGACTGGGCTCGCGTGCCAGTAATAACCGCGCGTTCTTTTTTCGAACAACTATCACGACTTTTTCGCTCCAAATACTTCTTTTTTCTGTTTAAGGAATTCCTTGCATACGGCCAGGCAATTTGGGCGCGTTCGGAAATTTCAGGCATCTCGCCAGGTTTTATTGTCTGGGTATACACGCCGTAATGGCTGTTCATGATTATGAGTTGGTTTTTGAACGCATCAAAGTGCGTTAATGCAATAAAATTGTAGTTGTTTAAATTATTACTTATGTTACGGACAGTATCGTAGTCTTTGGATAAAAATAGGATTTGGTCGTTTTTAGCAGGAACAGACCACTCATAGGTACCTACTAATATTATAAAAGCGAAAGTAGTTTTTGCCCGCGACTTCATCCGCGCGGAACTCGTTTATATCGTAGTTTTAAATTTCGCCCCCCATTTCACTCCACCTGGGAGTGGTATTTGTGATAAAAACTATCCTACGTCTTTCCCCGGGACTCAAACTATCTCCATACCAATTGCATACCATTTATCTCAATTGTTTTAGCGGTTTAAGCGTGAAAAGGTAACAGAGAGAGAGTTACTTTCGCGTTTATAATATTAGTATGGAAGTATGGATGGTCTGGATATTATGGATGATACAGCTGTGACATTTGTGTTTGATGTGAAAAAAGTAGGTATGAAACACATTTCAGTTAACAGACCCATAAGGTTCATGAATAAGGGTATAATAATCAAAATTCCACCGTATATTATTACAACAAATATTAATTAATCAGCTACTACGGCCTCTGTTATCATTAAAACTTCGGGCCAAGTTCGCAATCTCCGACTTTTGGAACAACAAGCGAACTTGCTAACAACCTTCAGTTACCTCCCTATAAATAACCATAGCTTTCATACTTTGGAAAGTTAAGCTACCTACTTAAATACAATACACGTAAAATACAAACTAATCCATACTAATTGAACGAGCGATAGTTTCAGCTGGTCACAAAGGGTGTAGGGCACAGCGGAATGTCATTAAGAGAGGTAGGGCATAGCGGAATGTCATCTCGCTCGTATGTGGAGCAGCCCAACTGGGGAAGTACCTCCACCTTACAGAAGACCGCAGCCATAATAAATAGCACCACTGCTCTGTAGTGTTGCTATATTATTGCATGCTATGAAGTATGTGGTGTGGTGTTCCTGGTGGTGAGTAAGGTCGCCAGAGGGTCTGCATGTATCTATCTGCCAACACAGTGAATCCTCAAATGAATAAAGGGTCGGCAACGCGCTTGTGATTCTTCTGGAGTCACAAGTGTCCATAGGCGACGGTACCAGCTTAACATCAGGCAGGCCGTAAGTTTGTTTGCAACCACAGTATAAAAAAAAAAAAATCTTTCTTATGTCCGGATTCCGGATGTCCAGTAGGTCAATCACGTAACGCATTGTACGCGCGTCTGACAGTAAAATCACAATCTAACTGTCATTTTTCCATATAAAATTGACATTTAGACCTTACAGACGCGCGTAAGAAAAGTTACGTGATCGACCCACAGGTGTCATGCTGTCTGGGTGTTCTCCTCTACAGGTCACATTTTTTATCGCGATCCTCGTAAAATTTTGTGAGCAGGTTCATCATCATCATCAATATTAGGAGGGCCTGGTCCTCTGTCGTTGCAGCATTCTCCATTCGAGTCTATCTTGGGCTCTCATCTTTACTTCTTGGTATATGTGTGGCTACAGCACCATTTCGTCATCTGTGTCATGCATGGTATTCTGGGCCTTCCTCGACCTCTCGTTCCATCTAGCTTGCCTTCCAGGATAATAACGTTCAACGCTTCATGTCTCAGTATGTGGCCGAGCAGGATCAATAATTATAATATATAGTTTTTTTTTGCCAATTCAGTTTTCGAAATAAATAAATAAAATTAATAAATAGGCTTGTTGCGTGGTGTTAAAATTGATAACGTCGTGTTGCTAAATCAAAATCATAAAAAGATATGAACCTTGAAAGTTTAGAAAAGTATGTTTTTTTTTTATTGTCCAAGAGTAAATTTAAAGGTACTAAAAGAATCCTTACGGAAACAAAATGGACCTAAACGCAGTATTTCGCGACCGAAACAGCAATTTACTTGATTTTCCATACAACGGTTAGTAGGTACACATTGCGAAGTGTGACGCCTACTTTAGCCAATCAAAGCGTTTCGGCTGCTATCAGCGAGGTCCGTCTTTAAGTCGATTTTTTGGGTATTAATGTTCTTTAATTGTAGTTGCTTCCATACAAACATTTGTTCCTCTAAAACACTGGTTCGAATGGCATCGTAAAAAAATCTAAGGTCACAAGCCTAGGTATTAAAGACAGGCTCGCGAATTCTAAAGCTCACAGAGCAACTAGTTATGGATATTACTAGTTCTTATCCGTCTTTTTTCTAATTGGAACACTTAGAAAAATACAGTCTATATCGCCGCGACACAGCTCGCGAGTTGTCTTGTGATAAGTTGATAACCGTGCAGCCCCCCTATTCTGTAACTTGTTTTAAGCTCACCTCAACGCTCACCCACAATTATACCTTGACACCGCGATGCGTAGTAATTAAGCGTAGGTAGAGGTCTAGTTTCGTAACGGGTGACCGGCGGGGTGAGCCGCATTAACGCGTAGCGAATAACAGCCCGGGGGGCTAGCACAACTGACACAACAAGCGCGACGCGAGTCGAGAGAATCTACCCACCTCTTTCTAATTTGCACAATACGAGTGAGACAGAAGTCGCTGAGTCGCGCGCGACACGACTTAGCAGCAAGTTGTGCTAGACGTCCCACAGCAGCTTTCGTATGCGAGTCCGACTCGCACTTGGCCTGTTTTTTAACCCAACTACAGGAACTAGTTTTTTGCCCTAGCGAATAAAAGCTAATTAAACCTGAGTCCTTCCCCAGCCAACTTACTTCATCTACATTAAAAGTTCATTTTCTTTAGGTAATGGCTCGTAAAAAGTCGCTTTAGCGTTTCATTAAATAAATACGTCGCTTTGATGATCAAAGAGCATTAAATAATGTCTAAATAATATTTCAGACAAATAATTGTCCAGTGTTAGTGATGTTACCTTATCGACAGATATTATAAATCATCATTTTAGGTAGGAACTTAATTGTCAATCTCAATGTCATGTTGTCAAATACCTCCTATGTAAATCGCGGGGAGAACTAATCTTCCATTCTTATTTGAAGAAATAATGCATATGAGTACACTCCGGAGGCCCTAGCACACTATGTTTTATCGCCACGTTTTACGGCGAAAATGTACTGAAACGTCACGTAAAATGTGACATAAAACCTAGTGTGCTAGGGCCTCAGTACAGCAAGATAGACAATCATTTTATTTGAACGAGCTAGCGAAGCGAACCAAGTTCCCCGTTTCAGCTTAGCCAAAAATGTGAAAAATGCTTTCGTATGTCCAGCTGTTTTCATCTACCGGGGACCGATTTTTGACTTTCGAGCGCTCGAATTTTTCACTCGTAAACTGTCAAAAAAATACGAAATGCTCTTTAGAAATAGCGATATAAAATTGAAAAGCGAGTGGTATTAACCACTCGTATTCAATTCTATCGTTAGAAAGTTAGTGCCTGCAATTTTGACACTGAAATCGTATTTACTTTTATTTAATTTTCGAGCTCTCGAAAGTTAAAAATCGGCCCCCAGGTCGCATTTACCAACTGATTTTCGTGAAATTTTGTGACCACGTTCGATAATTATACGGTTTTTTGTCGATTCCGTTTTTGCATATTTTTTGAGAGTTACACAGACTCGCGAAGTCCTAGTTCTAATTAAAACGACGAGACAGTTCGCGGGCAGACCAAACCTCCCGCCCTCCCCCCTCATACCATTGCATCGATAATGTACTTGTCAAGTTTACTATTGACCGCCACCGCAGGCCGCGCCAGTCTGTGAGAGGCTTAAGGCCACGTGAGCTCAGAAAACCGATTTTTAAAAAGTCGTAGCGCTTGTTTGGATACGGCTGCCCTAAATTTAATTAGCAATCTTGATGCCTTTCTCGAGGGACAACAGCTATCCAAATCCTGAGTTTTTGACTTTTTCACTTAAAAGATTCGTAACAAATTATGCACATCAGCTAAACATATTAAAGTTGGTTCTAAAAATCGGCAATATCATGTTTGAGGGAACTTAGCTATTACTTTTTTATTTATTAAAACGCACAAAAAATTAAAATTAAAAAAACATGATATCAGCGCTTCCGAACACGCACTTCCATCTCGCTCAAGCTTATGCTCAGTGAGAGGGAGATAAGACCACGAGCCTAGGTCGCCTTAAGGCCTATCAGACTGCCGCACGGCAGCCTGCAGTGACGGTCAATAGTAAACTTGACATGTACATACAGCGCGCCCGCTGTGAGCATACCATGGTTGCCATTTTATCACTTATCTTTGTCGATAAGACATCCATCACTCTCGCACCCGCATACTTGTCAGAACGTGACGGAAATTTTATCCACAGCGATAAGTGATAAAAAAGCAACCATGCTACGCCCGCAGGCTACAACATTTGCGATGCTTGTCTATCGATATAGTACGAGGTCCAACCCTAGTCTCCCTCGGTGTGACGTGAGGGGTCCTTAATCAAGTGGTTATTTAGGTCCAAGTGAGCCGAGCTATTCGTTGAGTCCTTGTTTGAATCATTGTTTCATAAGCATATTTGGAAATAACGTTCATAGATATGAAAATCTGACCTAGTTAGTACGTGTTTGGCTTTTGCTAATTAAATGTATTGTAAGTAATATACGAGTTGTACCTATCAACGGATAGATAAAATTAACCGTATGCTTTTATCATCATACTTAAACCTTTAAATTGTCGTGACACATCATAATTTAACCTTTAGGGCTGTCAAAATGACCTATCTACATATGTAGGTTACTTATATGATTTTTCTGTGCATTTCATTTCGCTAGTAGGTAGTATAATTTCGACGAGATATACAAAATAAACGACTACAATAAATTATCTCTAAATCCCCCCATCGAAATGCTTGTTACTCATAAATTTCATAATAATAGTAAAAAAATGTTTCAAATAAATCCACCCAACTCAATCTGCCCACAGATCATCAAAAAACGATTTTAGAAATAGATTTGTATTTAAAACTGCAATGTCGACCCTAGCCCACAAGGGCGGCAAACAATGGTTTGCTCATTACAGACCTGTAACATAAAAAGGACATCTCTCACTAGAACCGCTTTCGCATCATACGACCTTTTTTCAGTAAGCGAATCCTGGTCACGGCACCAACAGAACACAGCCACACGAAAACAACTCTTATGCCCCTGCCATACGGCCGTCGCCAATTATTCTGGACGTTCATGGGGTGCGAATAGTAATTGTGGCAATCGAGCGCCGTTATTGAATTATTTGTCAACCAGAGGGCGCTAAATGAGCGGTTGGTAGCTTTAGACGTAGAAAAGCTGGGTTGGGAATTGTTATACAAAACTGAAGTCCGTTGCAAATAAATGAACAATGCAAGGATATTCAACCCATTCAATGACCATGACGACACATACTAGTATGCGACAGAGCGCTACGAGCGCTTTTCGCTACATACGAGGTTTAACCTGCTACGGACTACGGCGTAGCGCTACGAGATTAGCGTGGCCGTGAATGTGCTACGAGTAATATAGAGACAAACCTAAACTCTTTCTTTTCAATTTATGGATGCCAGCATCCGGAAAGCTACGAGGCGTGACGGCGCACGGTGTTAAGACAACTTTTAAACTCTTATGCTCGTTGTAGACTTTAAATAAAAAAGCGGCCAAGTGCGAGTCGGACTCGCACATGAAGGGTTCCGTAAAATAAATTGCAGTTTACAATTTATGACGTATTAAAAAAATACTACTTACTAGATCTCGTTCAAACCAATTTTCGGTAGAAGTTTGCATGGTAATGTACATCATATATTTTTTTTAGTCTTATCATTCTCTTATTTTAGAAGTTACAGGGGGGGGGGACACACATTTTAACACTTTGGAAGTGTCTCTCGCGCAAACTATTCAGTTTAGAAAAAAATGGTAATAAAACCTCAATATCATTTTTGAAGATAAATACCCCACACGTATGGGTTTGATGAAAAAAAATTTTTTGAGTTTCAGTTCTGAGTATGGGGACCCCTAAAACTTACTGTTTTTTTTTTCAATTTTTGTGTAATCTTAATGCGGTTCACAAAATACATCTACTTACCAAGTTTCAACATTATAGCTCTTATAGTTTCGGAAAAAAGTGGCTGTGACATACGGACGGACAGACAGACAGACAGACATGACGAATCTATAAGGGTTCCGTTTTTTGCCATTTGGCTACGGAACCCTAAAAAATATGTGAAAATCGGTTTATAGGTCAAATGTCAAATTTAGGCCTCTCATCCAGTCGCCGTCAACACGTAGGTATGTAGTGTAATTCAGCTACTGTTTTTAGGGTTCCGTACTCAAAGAGTAAAACGAGACCCTATTACTAAGACTTCGCTGTCCGTCCGTCCGTCCGTTCGTCCGTCCGTCTGTCTCCAGGCTGTATCTCAAGAACCGTGATAGCTGGAGAGTCGAAATTTTCACAGATTATGTATTTTTGTTGCCGCTATAACAATAAATACTAAAAACAAAATAAAGTATTTTTTTAAGGGGAGCTCCCATACAACAAACGTGATTTTTTTGCTGGTTTTATAGATAATGGTAAGGAACCCTTCGTGCGCGAGTCCAACTCGCACTTGGCCGGTTTTTATTTGTAATACGGAGGCTTCCCCAGTGGGATAAATTGGACAAAACGGAAATAAACTAAAAAAAAATTACCTTACATACTTTTACCTGCCAGTAAGTCAAACCGGTATATATACGAGTAAGTAAGTGTGTTCAGCTGTTTTACACAATTTATGAGTTGAGACATTGTTACATCCTAACATAAAAATAACAGTGTTTCAATCAATATGTCAGCCGCTCAGCCGCCGCCATCAGCTAATACACGATGCAACAATCAATCTATCATTGTAACGTTGCACGTACATGCCTTATTTACATACTTAATTATTTATATTATTTACAGATCAATTGCAATATTTACACTAAATTATTAATTTTTAAATAACCTTTTAACCAATTTTTACAGAATTATTACATTTTTAATTATACACCTAATGAATTATTAAACCTATTCAATCAAGTTATTTATTTATTTATACACCAATTAATCAAAATTTATTTAATAATTATATTAATCTATTTTATGACAGTAAAATAAGATTAATACATATTTACACGATATCAAGAATGAATCGACCAATAAAATAATATTATGTCAACATTAACGCGTTCGCACTATTCCGCACGAGTGTACCTACTCGCTCCCGCGATGCGCGCCCCATCGTTACGTCATGGAATTTTCTAGATGTGGCTTGCGCCCGCGCGGCCGTCAGTCCGCGATACACCGCCTTCGAGAACAGTCCCGCGCCGAATTGCACACAAATAATAAACGTGTCGTCTCGCAATTTGTGCGCGCGTTGAAGTATTTCACGTTATGTTTTATTCGGTGGTCGCGGACACCTTTTGAGGCGACATTTCTTCGCCTAGCACCAATGTAAATTGGTGAATAACCGCACCCACGTAATTGGTAAGTTCAGTGCAAAGTGTTGAACGTTATTTTAATTAGTTAATAGGTATTATCAGTAGCTTAACTTTATTAGTAAAGTAGCTCACTTGTTATGCTTCCCATTTCACTACACATTGCATTTGTTGCTAAGCGCATTATTAGTGGCTAAATGACTCTGCGTTTCTTTGTTCATATACCTAGTAATTTGTACCTACCTACTTCCTTAGAATGTTAACTACTTACTTTCCGTACTTTTGCATTAGGCTTATTGTAACTCCGCTCTGCTTTTTGAACACAAACATGCTTTCGCTTACGGTGCACCGGCTTATTCCCATGGTCCCATCTGAAGACAGGGTGTTCACAAAGCAGACCGAGCACGAACAAATTTTTAACCCTGTGCATAATCCACAGGGTGCGTCGTTTTAATATAAAAGCAATACTGGAAGACAGCACACAACCACCATCTTGGCGGTCTGGGCTCGAACCGCTCGACGTTCGCCCGCCGCCGTTCCTGCTCCTCATCACAGCTGGCCGAGCGTGACCCCTGCTTCGGACCGCCGCGACCAGCCAGGAGAGTACCGGACTTCGGGGTTAACCTAGATAGGGCATAGACCACCCACGACCCTTCTTTTGAATTTACGGGGACTTGTTGTCCCCAATAAATGTTTTTATGTTGACTTGGGGCTTATTTACCACCTTACCCCCTTAAAAAACGTCACATTGGCGCCTTTAACGTGGTCTTAGTCTAGATTTGCCCCGTAGTATTTGTTTGTGTGTTTGTTGTTTTATTTTTGTGAAACGTTTTTTTGTGTTTTTATTTTTGGTTGCCAGTAACTAAGGTGTACTCCAATAATAATAATAATATTCAATTTTAATAATAATTTATTTATCAGAATTATATTTCGTATCAATTTTATTGTGAATTTTTGCAACATCCTTTATTGGTGTAGTCTCAAGACCGGTACAGTCGTGTCACACAAGTGTTTACTTAGTTAAATATTTTTTGTTGTGCATTGTTTTAACTTTTGGTGTACACACTAGTTGCAATAATTTGATGCTTTTTTGGTTTTATTTTAGTGATTGTTTTATTTGATTTAGCGCTTTAATTTTTTTTTGCCAACCAGAACGTTACGTAGCTCATTTTTGTAACAGACGGAGTAGCTTTAGTTATTAATTAGGGACCGTTCAACACTTTCTACTGTTGCCGTTTACGCGAAATTATTTTAATTTATTGTGGATATTTTTTTTTTATAATTTTTTTTATTTGAAATTTTGAAAGTTTTTTTTTGTGATGGCTTACGCTGTGAAATTTTTGTCGCTCCAAAAGCCGGAATTGGAATACGAAGTCGGTATTCGTGGTGAAACTCCGGGTGCAACAGTCCAGGACTTGCGGAAGCAAATTTCTAAATTAGGACCTTTGTTTCCATCCGAGGACATTTTAGAGAGCCATTTCACGGTATCGACTGACTTGAAGGGAATTAGTGACGCCCTCTCTAAGGTTCAGTCCAATTTAGACTCGCGACTTGACAGGAACGTTCTGCTGCGCACACAAAATTTAATAAATCACCTTTATCACCGACTCAATCGCGTTGATTGTGATAATACGACTAGACCTATGTACGATGTATGCGTCAAGGAGTTCCAAGGTCTCGTAGCTCGTTTCAACTCCGTTAAGGACACTGCTGTTGAGACCGTCTTGCCAACTTCAAACGTAGAGCCTGTAGCTAATACCTTACCGGTGAACGTTAATGTAACTTGTGACCGCGGTAGCTCCAATGAATTGTGCAAGATCAAGTTCGATGGCAAGACCTGTGTTCGCGCGTTCGTACAGCGTGTCACCGAGTTTTGTGAGGCTAGGGGTATATCCGATGCTAAGATCCTGTCCTACGCTACAGAGATTTTCGTAGGAGACGCGTTACATTGGTATAGGAGTGTGAAGGGTCAAGTGTCCAGCTGGGTTGAACTCGTCACCTTGCTTAAACAGGATTTCGGTCAAAGTGACTATGATTATAGGCTACTTTCTGAGATTCGCTCACGTTCTCAAGGGGAATCAGAGAACATAACCATCTACCTATCAATCATGTCTGGTTTGTTCTCGCGTCTTTCCAAGAGCTTGCCAGACGATGAGAAGTTGGAGATCATCCTACATAATGTCCGGCCTTGCTATGCCAGCACATTAGCGTCGGCTTCCGCAATTTCTGACATTGAAACTTTACGTAACCACTGTCGTAATTACGAAAGTATTCAGGCACGTCTTGCCGACTTTCGCGAACCACCCAGACGGACAGCTGACACTTTAGCACCTGAGTTTGCATATGCTGGTACTAGTGCAAATAGGAACCACACTAACAAGTCTGACATTTACAGGAATGGCCATAATAAACCATTTAATAAATACAATTCAAATAATAATTTTAATAACTACAACAAATCTGATTCGAATATAAGACAGGTACATGCAATCGTTACACCTCCCGCTAAAGTGTTGTTTTGCCCAAGGTGTCGTAATGACACTCACAACTTGCGTCAATGCAATGCCAGTAAGGTTGAGATCTACTGCTTTGTTTGTGGACATAAGGGTGTTAAGTCTCCAGACTGCCCTACTTGCAGAAAGAACCAACCCTCCACATCAAAAAACTAGAACAGCAGAGTCGTGCTAGCCATCTTCCTGACAATAATTTTGATTTGGAGGATTGGAACAAGTGGCTGAAGACAATAAATTTATATTTCAGCTCGTATAAGATCGACACAATTCTGCATGCCAAACCAATTAACGACAATCGTCCTTATGCAACAGTGAAAATTAACGGTTTTGATGTGTCAGGTCTCCTTGATTCTGGTTCTGCCGTAACCATTATTGGTAATGGTGCTCATCAAGCGCTTCAGGGCCTCATTGTTCAGAAAGATCACTGCATCTCAGTGACTGCGGCAGGTGGCCAGTCTATGCAGAGCCAGGGTTACATTGATTTGCCTATACACTTTCAAAACCAATTCCATTTAATAAGGGCTTACGTTATTCCGGACATCAACACAAATCTTATATTAGGTGTTGATTTCTGGCGTAAATTCAATATTTTACCCAACTACTTAAACAGTATTAGCATCTCTAATGCCGCGATAGTTAAGGAACAGCCTAAATTAGTTAGTCCTAATTTCCTACACGGTTACGATCACTTAAGTGCCTCCGATAAATCCATTGCTGACAACATTATTGCGCAATTCGAGGACATCTCTGCCGAACGCAAGGGATTGGGTGAGACCAGTCTCATTACTCACCGCCTGGATACCGGAGACGCACAGCCTATCCGGCAACGTTATTACCGGATGTCACCGGAAAAACAGCGGATTCTCGTAGAGCAGGTTGATGAAATGCTGGGTCTTGACGTTATCGAGCCCTGCGAAAGTGCGTGGTCCTCACCTGTTTTATTAGTGACTAAGAAGAACGGACAGCCTCGTTTCTGTCTTGACAGCCGCAAGCTGAATTCGGTTACTCGAAAGGATGCGTATAACTTACCTTACGTGTCCGAAATTTTAGATAACCTCCGCGACGCACGCTACCTTACGAGTATCGATCTTTCAAAGGCTTTCTGGCAAATACCTATTGCTGTGGAGGACAGGGACAAGACGGCTTTCTACGTCCAAGGTCGTGGTACCTTTCGTTTTAAGCGTACTGCGTTCGGGTTAACTAATGCTCCAGCGACGCAGCAACGTTTAGTTGATCTTCTCTTCAGAGAGTTTGACCTGAAAGTCTTTGCCTACTTGGACGACATCATCATCATATCTGAGGACTTCAATTCTCACGTGTCACTTCTTCTGCGGGTTTTAGACAAGCTTCGTCAAGCGAATCTAACGGTGAACCTGGAGAAGTGCCAATTTTTTAGAAGCCAACTTAAATATTTAGGGTACGTTGTCGACAGCCACGGACTACGGACGGACCCCGAGAAAGTTGAGGCTATTTTAAATTACCCGACACCTACTTGTCGGAAGGATGTAAAGAGATTTCTTGGTACTGCCACGTGGTACCGTCGGTTTGTGCCTCAGTTTAGTACCATAGCAGGCCCTCTCAATAAATTAACTTCAAACAAGAAGGGTGGCCCGCCTTTTAAGTGGACTACAGAGGCTGATGCTGCATTTCAAATGCTGAAAGAATGCTTAGTTTCGGCTCCTGTGTTAGCTTGCCCTGACTACGACAAGGCTTTCGAGGTGCATACTGATGCCAGCAACTACGGTGTGGGAGCTATGCTAACCCAGACTATAGACGGTAAGGAGCACCCGATAGCCTATATGAGTAAGTCGTTGTCAGCGGCAGAACGAAACTACAGCATTACGGAACGCGAGACATTAGCAGTCGTAGTAGCTCTTGAACACTGGCGGTGTTATTTAGAGAATGGGAAACAATTCACTGTTTACACTGACCACAGTGCTTTAAAGTGGTTCCTTTCTCTGAATAACCCCACTGGTCGTCTGGCTCGCTGGGGAGTGCGTTTGTCAGCTTTCGATTTAGACCTCAAACATCGACGAGGCGTGGACAACGTAATTCCTGACGCTCTTTCGAGAGCTATGCCTGTCAGCGCCGTTAACCTATCAGATTCTTACCTTAATACGACAGACACCTGGTACAAGAACATATATAATTCTTGCTTAACAAAGCCTCAAAATTTTCCGAATTTCTTTATCAAAAACGGTTCCTTGTATAGATTGTGCAAAAATAAACACGAGTTAACTTCCGAGTTCTCGTGGAAGGAGGTCGTCCCAATCGAATTTCGTCACGATGTTTTGGAAGAAAACCATTCAGAACCCATGGCCGGTCATCTAGGTATTTTTAAAACGTATCGTAGGCTAGCGTTAAAATACTACTGGCCTGGTATGCACCAGGACGTCGTAAAATTCGTCAGTACATGTACCAAGTGTCTGGAATATAAACAGCAGAACCATCAGGTTCTTGGAGAAATGGGTCGTCCCAAGCAGTGTTGCCGACCTTTTCAGATGGTTTCGATTGACCTCATGGGCCCTCTGCCTGTCACTCGTAAACAAAACCAATATATTTTTGTAATCACATGCTGTTTCTCTAAGTTTTGCCTCATTTTTCCAATTCGTAACGCCACGTCAACCATTATAACAAAGATCATTGAGGACCAACTCTTCTTAGTTCATGGCGTTCCTCAAACGATCTATCTTGACAATGGTAGCCAGTTTATTAGTGGTGTCACTGTTGATCTTTTTAAGAAGTATAACGTGCCTAATATCTTCTACACGCCTAGATATTGCCCACAAATTAACAGCGTTGAACGGTTCAACCGTACCATTATCACGAGCATATCTACTTTCGTTAATGACGACCATAGAACCTGGGATGTGTTTATACCTAAAGTTCAATTTGCCATCAATAACTCCGTAAATGAGGCAACTGGTTTTACCCCATCATTCCTTGTGTACGGCAGAGAACTCGTGACCTGTGGTACACATTACACTGATTTTGATCTTGGTGGTGACTTACTATTTTTGCCCCGTGATATTTATGCCGGAAATCTAGGTTGTATGTCTCAAATTTTTGATAGTGTACAGGCAAAACTATGGCAAGCTCACGAGAAAAATACCACGCATTATAATCTTCGTCGTAAAAATGTGGAGTTTAATGTAGGAGATGTGGTCATGAAGCGTGCTTACGTATTAAGCGACAAGGACAAATACTTCAGCAAAAAGCTGGCTCCAAAATTTATCAAGTGTCGCATCATTGAAAAAAAGTCACCACTTGTTTACATATTAGAGAACATGTCCGGTAAGAATTTAGGAACTTGGCACATCAAAGACTTGAAGTTAGTAGGTTTAAATAAATAGGTGAATGCACATACGTTACTTCTCGTGCTCAAAAACAACTTTCTGCAAAATAGTATTTGTATTGGTTTCCAGTTGAATGAAAACTGGACACCTTCATTAGTTAGGATGCATTGGCATCTATAGGTATAATCCAGATGCTACTGTTATAATGTATGCGAGAAGTATGAAAGAAAGTATGAATGGATAAATGCAAATACGTTAGCGTATATTGCGCGGATTTTATTCTAAGGAACAAAATCCTTTCGTGGCGCGCGGGGTAATGTAACGTTGCACGTACATGCCTTATTTACATACTTAATTATTTATATTATTTACAGATCAATTGCAATATTTACACTAAATTATTAATTTTTAAATAACCTTTTAACCAATTTTTACAGAATTATTACATTTTTAATTATACACCTAATGAATTATTAAACCTATTCAATCAAGTTATTTATTTATTTATACACCAATTAATCAAAATTTATTTAATAATTATATTAATCTATTTTATGACAGTAAAATAAGATTAATACATATTTACACGATATCAAGAATGAATCGACCAATAAAATAATATTATGTCAACATTAACGCGTTCGCACTATTCCGCACGAGTGTACCTACTCGCTCCCGCGATGCGCGCCCCATCGTTACGTCATGGAATTTTCTAGATGTGGCTTGCGCCCGCGCGGCCGTCAGTCCGCGATACACCGCCTTCGAGAACAGTCCCGCGCCGAATTGCACACAAATAATAAACGTGTCGTCTCGCAATTTGTGCGCGCGTTGAAGTATTTCACGTTATGTTTTATTCGGTGGTCGCGGACACCTTTTGAGGCGACATTTCTTCGCCTAGCACCAATGTAAATTGGTGAATAACCGCACCCACGTAATTGGTAAGTTCAGTGCAAAGTGTTGAACGTTATTTTAATTAGTTAATAGGTATTATCAGTAGCTTAACTTTATTAGTAAAGTAGCTCACTTGTTATGCTTCCCATTTCACTACACATTGCATTTGTTGCTAAGCGCATTATTAGTGGCTAAATGACTCTGCGTTTCTTTGTTCATATACCTAGTAATTTGTACCTACCTACTTCCTTAGAATGTTAACTACTTACTTTCCGTACTTTTGCATTAGGCTTATTGTAACTCCGCTCTGCTTTTTGAACACAAACATGCTTTCGCTTACGGTGCACCGGCTTATTCCCATGGTCCCATCTGAAGACAGGGTGTTCACAAAGCAGACCGAGCACGAACAAATTTTTAACCCTGTGCATAATCCACAGGGTGCGTCGTTTTAATATAAAAGCAATACTGGAAGACAGCACACAACCACCATCTTGGCGGTCTGGGCTCGAACCGCTCGACGTTCGCCCGCCGCCGTTCCTGCTCCTCATCACAGCTGGCCGAGCGTGACCCCTGCTTCGGACCGCCGCGACCAGCCAGGAGAGTACCGGACTTCGGGGTTAACCTAGATAGGGCATAGACCACCCACGACCCTTCTTTTGAATTTACGGGGACTTGTTGTCCCCAATAAATGTTTTTATGTTGACTTGGGGCTTATTTACCACCTTACCCCCTTAAAAAACGTCACATCATACGCGTCCTCAATAGAAAATCATGTATACTTGACATTATTTGAGTTGGCTGAATTGCATCAAAGTAGTCCATTCAAAAAGCAACTCTACCGACCAAGATATAAGATTGCAATTCTAATGACAGTTTTATGATAAGTCGGCCAAACCCATAAATGGCGTTATGTAAGACAGTCAAACGTCCTCAAACATCATGAACTAAGTTTCTAAGCGAATTATTGCAATGTGAACCTAAACCAGTTACGTTAAAGTCCTTAATCGCGTTGCGTTTGGTTGAGTTACTTCACTTAGATTGTGGAAGTTTTATTATACCTATAGATTATCTTACAAAGTGAGAAAGTCTTATGCGCCGTTGAATCAGTAGACTTAGACG
Organism: Epinotia brunnichana; assembly: GCA_963854355.1. Classification (NCBI taxonomy): domain Eukaryota; kingdom Metazoa; phylum Arthropoda; class Insecta; order Lepidoptera; family Tortricidae; genus Epinotia; species Epinotia brunnichana. The sequence continues at coordinate 11,982,459 of OY977956.1, forward strand.
ACTTTTTCTCGTGCATGTGTTATTTCTTTGATGAACCCATCTATGATTATATCAATTGGAAAATTATACTGCAGATAAATTGTGACTAATTTCATAATTATTTAAACGACATAACGTATCTAACTAAGTATCCCAAGGCATTTTATTACATGTTATGCTCTCTTAAGTACCATGTATATCGTGTCAAACCATTTACGATATCTCTTAGTGCCAGAAGTTCCGTTTCGTATGTAATAACACACAATATGTAATAGTAGGTACTAACGTACCGCCGAGGTTCTCTGCGTATCAAAACCGATGTTTAACAGCTAGAAAACTTAATGATAATAATATAATAAATCAGCCTATATAATTATGTCCCACTCCCACTGCAAGGCACAGGCATAATAGGGAACATTACTCGCAAGTGGGAATGAGATACAATGTCAACGCTGCTAGTGTCGCCACCTACGAAGAGTTATAGGTACCTAATGTTCCCTATTGCTCTAATATTTCCGAAACTATAAGAACTATACTGTTGAAACTTGGTAAGTAGATGTATTCTGTGAACCGCATTAAGATTTTCACACAAAAATAGAAAAAAAAAACAGTAAATTTTGGGGTTCCCCATAGGTACTTAGAACTGAAACTCATTTTTTTTTATCAAACCCATACGTGTGGTGGGTATATAAATATAGGTCTTGAAAAATTATATTGAGGTTTCTAAGGTAATTTTTTTTTAAACTGAATAGTTTGCGCGAGAGACACTTCCAAAGTGGTGAAAGTGTGTCCCCTGTAACTTCTAAAATAAGAGAATGATAAAACTAAAAACAATATATGATGGAGGTACATTACCTAATGCTGCCCAGCCGAGTTAGATTCGACGATTGACCTCTTTCTCAAAGTTGGACCTACCTAACTGGACAGTCTGTCCTAGGTATGTATACATAATCGTCTACAACTTCGAGCGTAAAGTGTCCGATTGAAATGGGAGTTGGTTGACATGATCTTCGTCTTATCCATGTTCATCCTTAGACCAACCCGCTCGGAAGCTTTACTGAGGTCATCGAGCATAGTACTCAAGTCCTCCATGGTCTCAGCCAAGACTACTATACCATCAGCAAACCGAAGGTGAGTGATGTACCTACTCGCCGTTTATGTTGATGCCTATAACCTTCTCCAGTCCAGAGTCTTGAAAACGTCTTCCAGTGCAGCGCTGAACAGTTTTGGGGAAATAACATCCCCTTGTCTGACACCCCGCTGCAGCGGAATAGGCTTCTCGGCTGGGCAGCATTCGGGAAGCTACGGCACATCTTTTGTCCAATATTCCGCAGTGTCTCAAGACGAGAGTCTTTGACCAGTGTGTGTTGCCAGTGATGACATATAACACGGAAACGTGATCGCTTACTATGGGCCTCATAAGAAGGCTCAAAGTCACTCAAAGGGCAATGGAGAGGGCTATGCTGGGAGTTTCTCTGCGCGATCGCATCAGAAATGAGGCTATCCGCAGCAGAACCAAGGTAACAGATATAGCCCTCCGAATTGCTAAACTTAAGTGGCAGTGGGCGGGGCACATTGCACGTAGAACCGATGGCCGTTGGGGCGGAAAGTTTCTCGAGTGGCGACCACGTACCGGAAGGCGCGGCGTGGGTAGGCCCCCCGCAAGGTGGACTGATGACCTGATAAAGGTCGCGGGATTCCGCTGGATGCGGGTGGCGCAGGGCCGGCCATTGTGGCACTCTTTGGGGGAGGCCTATGTCCAGCAGTGGACGTCTTTCGGCTGATATGATGATGATGATGATGAGGTACATTACCATGCAAATTTCCACCGAAAATTGGTTTGAACGAAATCTAGTTAGTACCTAGTCTTTTTTTTAATACGTCATAAATCGTAAACCGCTATTTATTTTACGGAACCCTTCATGGGCGAGTCCGAATCGCACTTGGCCGCTTTTTCTTATTTTACAACCTTTCACATATAGGTTTTGTACATGTTCAGGTAATTGATTTATTATTTTAGGCAGTAAGTGTGAGTGTTATGGAGCATTTATATGCAGGTACTTAAACAAAATTGGCTTTGGGATGATAACTTTCTTAATCTACTACATCTTTTCTTGACTTTGAGTTTAGTAATATTGTATTCTTCAATTAAGACAGCTAGTTTCATCTTTTTTTGTACAGGAAGTTTGTATGTTGGAGTTAGTATTGTGGCACTCTTCGGGGGTGGCCTAAGTCTGGCAGGGCGCGTCTTACAGATGATATGATGATGATTATGATACTAATATATCCCGCGACTCGTATCTCCACCGCTGATGGGCGATGTGGCGCAACGTGACCATACCGGACGATAAGTCGCGACAGCTGAAACTACGAAATCTCGTGTCGAGTGATATCGGGCAAAGTTGCGACAGTTGACCCGACCTCTCTGGGGACACGTCTGGTGGTATATTTGTCTCGTAGTGAACTTATTTTTCATAAACTGACATATATTTAAAATCCCATTAGAAAAGCATAATATTCGTACCGCGTGCCTTCCTTTTTAATCAGCAAAAAATCTCCCTACTAAATTACCCATTTAAAATCGATTTAACCCCAGACCTAGGTCGTAATCATTGACCTGGATAATAACCCGTCATCACGAAACGATTGCTGATGACATGTCGTGGTCATTTAACATGTCATTTCCGCGTTAAAAATGCAGGGAATGACAGGTTGCGTAGGTGTGGGGGAATTACTAGGGTGGAAAATCCTAATAATACTACATTTTGCTTACATTTGACGTAACATACGCATGAAACAAATTGTAATGCTAATTTTCACATGCCTGTTTGGGCTAAACCTAAACATATTAAGGAACAAGAAAATTATTGTAACACCTGTGATTATACCATATCAACCATACATGTTTAATGTTAATAAACTACATTAAGTATTTCAGTTAAATTCAAAAGTTTTGATGTCTGTTACTAAGTCACGCAAAAACGGCAGAACGGATTAGGATGAATTTTAGTATATACAAATAGAGCATAGCCTGGATTAACATATAGAATACTTTTTATTCCATTAAAAGTCCAATAAAAGGAAGTCAACGCGAATGTAGTCGCGGGCAAAACCTACTGTGAAATAATGTTATGAAGCTAATTTTCTGTGGCGTGGAATTGATACTTACCAACATTGGAAAACGTTGACACGTTGCTGGCAACACAAAGCCAATGTTGACAGTGACTGAACTTTCACACAGACACTGTCTTCTTTTTGGTCACTGATCCAAAAAAAGTTCCCAGTAGCGCATTAGATAGAGACTACCTAATGCGCTAATGAGATTTTTTTTTGGTATTAGAATACATTATTTTGCTGTTAAAAACAATAATATGTTAGTGTGTTATCGTTATGTTATGTTGTAGCCACTTGTAGGTATGTGTGTGTGTTGTGTTGTGTGTGTGTGTTGTGAGTTGTGAGCTAGCTGTAGAAATCGCGAGCCTGTATTATTATTTTTTTGTTTCGAAGAAGTAAATCATCGAAAAAAAATTATAGAATTATTGAACATGCTCACAAAATTTCACGAGAATCGGTTAAGAAATGCGACCTGTTGAGGAGAACAGCGGGACAGACGCCGGACGGACAAACAAATGATTTTCGGCCCAAGCCATAGAACTACGTTCGCTGGGCTCGCTCGTCCGACTAGTAGCACTGTGAGTTGTAGAAATCGCAAGACTGTCCTTTATTCAAAAATATTTTTTTTAAGTAATTTCGAAATAGTAAATTGATAAAAAAATCTATATAAAATTAACGAACCTGCTCACAAAATTTCACGAGGATCGGTTGAGACATACGACCCGCAGAAGACGACAGCCGGACAGACGCCGAGCATACGAATTTTTTTTTTCTTAAGCTGAAACAGACAATTTTTTTTTTATGAAATATACCTAAGTCGGGTCCTTAAGTTCTGTCACCAGGTTTTTGATAGATAAAACTCAGCAATAAACTTTTTCATATTCGTATTATACATGATTAAAAAGCTTATTTTATACGAATCAAATTGCAATACAATACATTTTGAACAATTTTCGCAATATGACAAAACAACCTTGTAACTTGAGTTAATCGTGAACCCAAAACACGCCGCATCTGACAGAAATACAGATTAAAAAAAAACAGTGTTCCAGATGACCGACAAGGTTTTTTTTATTTATTCTGAAACCTCGATTTTAGACCATGCTTAGCAACTAGCATTTGATTTTCTGTTAGCTTTCAATTCCAATTGCTCTCATCGAGAACTTTACGTACTTTTTACGTTTTCAAGAAAACTCGTAAATTTGATTTTGCGGGCAACAAGTACACTACGTAAAATGTGAATATGAAAATTTGTTTTACCCAGACTTACTTATCTTATGCTTCCAAATGGAGGAGGGAGAGTTGAAGGAGGGGTTCTGACTGAAATCTCACGTAAGTTTGTAAGGTTTTAAGAATCATGGGAAAAAATACAGTGAATCACGTCCGTGTTTTTGATTGGCTAAAAAAGTGCAAAATCTCTGAAGAAACTAGCATTTGTGTAATATGGCGTTAAGCATTTAAATCCAATAATCGTTTTAATTTATCAGTATTTAATGAGCTATCAAACCATATATATGTATAGCATTCAATAAAAACATTCTTGGTATCATTTACTATGCGGCAAAACATTTGTGACAGAACTTAAGGACCGACTAGGTAGGTACTTAAGTACTTTATTTAGCGGGTTCCAAATGTTCTAATTGCTGCATGAAAATTGAAAGTCGCACACGGTCATCGTCGAAACTTAACAGTTTTCTTTCACAAAACATAGAGTAGATGACGTAAGTCACGCGTAGTTCATTTTTATCGTCGGGACCGCCTCGATGCCCACGCTTTAATAGCCAACCGATAGATGGAGCGATTAGATAAGCTATGATTTATCTCCCGGCTTTCACTGGAATCCGTTAGGTTTGCACATTCAAAGGTTTGCACTTTTAAAAAAAATAAAAAAAATTTGAACTGTTTATTTCAATTGATAGACAACAAAAAATATAATTCAGGTACAACTTAACCCAATCTTAAATTTTAAAGACTTAGATGTACATAATAATTTACTTTAAAAACAAAGTTGTAAACGACTTCAAAGTTTGAAGTCGTTTGTCCTCGATTTCTCCAGGATCCTGACCTGATGACCATGGGACCACCACCGTGGGAAGGATACCCTATCAAACAAAAAAATAATTTTGATACAGTTGCTCAAAAAGTGCTACTTTACGTAGCTGTTTAGCGTGCGGAAAGTTGGTTTTCGCGAACTAGTACTTTTTACTTTTCCACGTATATCGAACGACGTTTTTTTAATACAGTTGCGAAAAAATTAGGAAAATAACAAGTAAAGAATTCGAAACTTTTATATTATCAATTTTGTAACATCATTGTAATACAGATGAAAAACAATGAAGATGTTCAAAAAAATTTTTTTTAATACAGTTCTTCCTTACTTGTTTATTTTCCTATTTTTTCGCAACTGTCTGTGTTTCTGAACGTCGTTCGATACACGTGCGGAAATGTCGTCATTCTTCACTCGTCCCGATATCTCAGTACTCGTGACGTTATGACATACTTTCCGCACTAGCATCGAAATGTACTATTTCCAAATCGGTCCTGGCGTCTTCGAGTAATCTTCGGGAAAAACATACCTACATAAAAAAAAAAGATTCGGACGAATTGGTAACTTTCTCGGCTATAAAACACACAAGTACCGTACCATCTTGGAATCGAAAATCGACATCATTTTTTAAATTCATTTAAACCCCTGAAAACGACTCCATTGCAATGAAGAACTATTTGGCACCTTGTTAAATATTGGAGCCATTTTCATATTTTGCAACCACATAACTAAGAAGATGACTTCAAAATTATATTTAAGTAGGTACTCAAAACTTCAAGACCACTTTTTCAACACCAACCATTATTTCCGATACTTTTTACGATTATCTCACATTTATCTCTAGTAGGATGTTTATGGATCAGAATGTTAAACACAGAAGACAGTCAAACTGCAACATATATACCTACTGACTAAACATTTCAGTTTAACCAAGTGATATACCGGCACAGAATGCCTTAAGGCACTAAGTTGACCCTTTGTACTAAGTAAGTACCTATACGTTATTGTGAAATAGAGGTTAAATAAATAAACCTACTACGTACCTATTACGTATGCAATTTTCTTTCTTTCTTTCAATTTGGTAATAGTAGGTATGTAGATTACAGTATACTCCCGCCAAATTAGATCAACTATTAACTTATAAATAACACTTAAACATTTGAAAACCATCAATGGTACGTTATAGAAAGTCGTGTGAGGCATAGACCCAACAGCATTCTAAAGGAAATTGTTGACAGGTTTGATTGTCCGATACTAAAACATTGGTCCGACCAAATTAAAAGCTTAGTGCAATTTTTAATATAAATATATAATATATAATTTACTTTCAAAACAAAGTTTTAACCGACTTCAATTCAGTACTCCGCCAAGCCACATTAACATTTCCACATTTTTTTTCCAACTTACCACATGAACTGATTTTCGAGAACAAAAGCGTTGATTTTTAGACCAATTAACCAAATCGCTGTATGTGGGCCGATAATATTTGAGGACTTCCGTCGATTCCTCAAGGATCTCAGAATTACCTTTGGCACTTCATTGTTTGCTATTTCAACGGAATAATATCAGAATCTGTGACGTACTTATATAGTTTGAAGTACATCATTGAGAAGTTCCACAAGCCATCTGTGGTCTTCATCATCACTTCCACTTCACCAAATTTATGATTTCCGGGTGTAAATACACGAGTTATAATAGAAAATACTGAAATTACTACACGCGTGCCTAATATATTTGAGGAGTTCCATCAATTACTCATGGTTCCCATCATCCAACTGGAGTTTTGGAAACAATGTGACCAATCTGGAAGCATAAACTTTTAGTTAAAAAAAGAATTGTACGAATCGGTTCATAAATGACGGAGTTCTGAGGTAACAAACATTAAAAATAAAAAAAATACATCCGAATTGAGAACCTCCTCCTTTTTTTGAAGTCGGTTAAAAATGCCTCAACTATGTACCAACGCGTGCCCAGAAAGGGCATTAGTTCTTGAATATTCTAAGGCACATACGACCTTCTTAGAATTAGTAATAATCATTGCTCTCACCTACTACTTGTACCAAAAACTATAAAGACTCAAGTGTGTAAGAATATTCACGCAATTCCAAGCCATATATGTTTATAATTAAAGAATATAATCGCGTGTAACGATATGTGCTTGGGTTATTATAACTCTGGCTGATTTGTAAGTCCCGTGTAATGCGCTCAATATGTTAATACATACGTACTGTGCCATTAAAATTGATAGATAATGTATGTACACTTGGCGTCACAAGTTGTTGAAATAACACTAAAGCTTGCCTGTTCAGACTCAGAGTTGATTTATTTTAGCGATGCCCTCTACGGCCTTGCAGTATACATGCAACGACAATAGGCGTTGCATCGCGCTGCGCAATGTAAGTCGGTCCAGCTTGCATCGTCTACATGGCACCGCTTTTGCTGCGTAGCGCATCCGTCACACTAATTAATATTCGCACGAAAAACCTTGTATCCGCACGATATTTTTTTATTTGGGTCATTGTCAGATTTAGGTTCGCGTCTCTTCGGTGGACATTGCCAAAGTTAAGGGCTATAAAGCCTAATTTTTGGTTGTACTCTGAATCCGCATAAACAGCGTTGCCCCTTCTATAATTCTATGTGATAAAGACATATTATATGTAAACGTAAGCCCTTAACTATTGACAACCGGAAAGATGATTTTTGTTTTTGTGACTGACAATTCAATTCAATTAAATCAATTTTATTTCGGACAAAGTCCTTAAATTGTTTGTAACATATTACTTAATTCTAGGGTTAGTATTAATATTAATATAGGTCTAGTCTAGGTGTAAAGACATGCAGCTGCACCCAGTGCCTCAGCCACGTTGAGTCCCACCTGTCGACCAGCGTGCACATGGTATTCGAGCTGGCGCGCCACCGTCTCAGTAGCGAGCAACACCGCTTCCTGATAATAGCGTGGAAGCCGTCGATGACAATGACCCATTTATTTACACAAGATTGGAAATTGTGGTCGTGACTCGTGCGTGATACACTGATCATAATTATTTCCTATTTAGCTTAAAGCATTTTCGAGTGTGACATTACCAAAGTGTTTACACACATTTTTAGTAGACTGTACGCCCACTGATAGACATTCCTGTATGAATGGTTAGACCACGAACACTACGAAACTCACAACTAAGTATTGGCCTAACGTTTAACCACGGAATGACAATTTTCAAATAAAGTGTACCCTATAAGGTAAAAATTAAGAAACTTTAACTTTGTCAGGTGATGAGTCACGAACATTAGCCGTACCTCAAACATGCCTACTTTGCCCAAGGGGGAACTTTGCCCAAGAGGAAAATTTTAAAATTTGCTTCTTGGGCAAAGTTCCCCCTGGTGGCAAAGTAGGCATGTTTGACGGTATTAATAAATATATGGCTAATTCTCGTGACTCATCTGACAAAGTTAACGCAGGGGCGGTTCACTCTGTGATTCCGTCGCGCCGCTACAAGTACATGCCGGCGGCCGCCAAATTGGCGGCCCATTAGTAGCTGCCGCGTGTTGGTACAGGACGCTCGCACGGGTCGCAGCGCGTTGCATGCACATTTAGGCACGTTTGGCGTACCTAAACAGGGAATTTGTTAACAGAGAACCTTCTGTACGTAGTAGGTACTATTACTTATTCTGTGGTTAACGTTTCTTGATTTTTACCTTAACTAGAGTACCTATACTTTATTTGAAAATAGCTCATTAAATAATAGTACTGAAGAACAGAAGTTCCTCTGTCTAAAACAAGTTTCTGTCAAAAATTTAATTTTTGGTAGAAGCTTTTATTGCCGACTGTACTTTTCTGTATACCGTCATCAACTACTCATTGAGAGGATTCTAACGAGCCCAAACTCGATGGGGTTGTGTCGTTTTATTGCGGAGTTCCTATGGCCACCTTCCAGCTCCAGCATCAGATCAGCTCCATATCATCATAATATTGCATTGTCATGCACCTGCAATATTATGATGCACCTTGCACATGCACCGGGAAGTGGGTCAAATTTAACTTGCAAGATTTGATTACAGACAGACAGACAGACAGACAGACGGGACAGGTGAAACTAAATAAAAGCTTGACAACTAGGAAATGCAAATGATGGCATCCCGATTGCACGCGCTCAAAATATTGCCGCTATTTGTTACTGTTTTAGTTAATAGGTAGATTATATTTAAATGAAAAATGAAATAATAGGGAGGTTTAAAGAACCCCTGAGTTATTATCTCAAAAATAATAATCATTGACCTCTATACGTCTTTATCAGACGATTCAAGCTGCGATTTGTGAGTAGGTAATAAGGCACTTTTTAAATGGATATACTGTAGGCCTATGCAGGAGTGACACTGTCTTCCGCAGAAGTGGCAGAAGAATTGTGCGTTAGGTAATGGCAGAGTGTTCAATTTTCTTTTCCTTCTACCTTCAAGAAGCTCAAACCAGGCCCCGTCGTGGTTTTCGGGCCCGTCCATCAGAGCCTTTCGCCACTTAATCATATCTTCTGCAATGTGCTCCCACAACATCGGTGATTGATGCTAAATCATATCCCGTTTCAAAAATAATAATCATTCGAATATGAACCCAACCTAATAGGTTGGGTTCATATTCGAATGACCCCCCGACGAAAAACAAAGGGTGTTAGTAAGTTTAACATGTGTATATGTGTGTCTGTTGTTCTGTATCACAAACGGATGAACCGATTAAGTGCGTTTTATTTTATGAAAAACTTTGTATCACGCAGCAGTAGTTTACAAATAAGTTTCTGTCAAAATTATCATTTTTAGTACAAGCTTTTATTGCCAACTGTACTTTTCTGTATACCGTCATCAATTACTCGTTCAGACGATTCTAACGAGCCCAAACTCAACAGGGTTACGTCTGTTAAGTCCTGAATTTCCATGGCCACCACTGTCTCCATCATGGGATCAGCTCGATGGTACCATAATACTGAATTGTCATCCGAACTATACTTGAACCCAAAACTTTAGCTCAATCGGTTGAAGATATCTTCTTCAAAGTTGAGTTGCAAGATTCCACCCGAACAAACATAGTTATATACATTGCAAGTTAAATAAAAGCTTGTTAGGGGAGCGGGCCCCATTATGGGATACTTTTGTATGAACATCTATTTCTATAAACTTTTAATGCAGTATACTCATCAAACTAAGAATAATTCATTCGAAATGTTATATTTTGCATTGCTATGAAGTTGTATTCTTCTACCATTCATACTTTTATAACTACCGACGAAAATGTTACAAATGAGAATATTTGCCAAAAAATTCAGTGTATCCCAATATGGGATACCATACACTCCCATCATGGGATATCCCATATTAGGCACTGCTCCTAATATGGGATATCCCATATCCCTATATCCCATGATGGGGATGTCAAATAATTAAAAAAAAATTGGCAAATTTTCTATTAGGATACTATAGGGTAGACCGGGGACAATTGAAACACGTAATGATTGAAACAAGTCATTTTAGGGTATTTTTTTTATTTAATTTAGCATGTCGACGTTATCTTATCTACCTATAATCTTAGCAATAATCACAAACAAATGTCTTGGTGTGCGGCTCCACTCCAGCACACCACTCATGGCACCACCGAAAACATTTAGTGCACTGAATCCACTTTTCCCCAGCAATGTCATTTGAATACGAATTTAGGCATACATACCTATAATACGTACCTCAATATTAGATATCCCGTATTAGGCACACCCTGGTATCCCATATTAGGACGATTACGTATTTTGCCAACACACGGTCGTAAACCAAGAAACAACACATGCACCTCAACACAAACATTATTAGATGATGCAGAACCACAAACAAAAACAAAAAATCAAACTTATCTTAAGAAAAGTAAACTTCTAACTGGCATATTACAAAAACTCTTTAACAAAATATTGACGTAAATACACCTCACTACTAGCCGAATGGCGACTGACGCGCGATTGTTCCAAAATGGCGTCTGTACAACAAGTGGCAGTATTTCACAGCGTGTTCGTTAGATTGCGCTGCCTGTAGACAGAAATACTTCGCTATCCCAAATTGGGAAACCATCCCATAATGGGGCCCGCTCCCCTACATGGTTCTCGAACACACTTACACTTACTGCCTAAAATTATAAATCAATTACCTAAACACGTACAAAACCTATATGTGAAAGGTTGTAAATAAGAAAAAACATGAAAAAGCACTTTTTAAAATGTAATAATCTAACCACAGATGTATGAATATAAGGAGATCGGACATGACGGCCGATTTGTATAGAGTGAGCCTGTCGCAAGTACATTAACCCACACAACGCCCAAGTAATTGACAAGACAAAGCACGCACACATCTAAAACACACACTTGTATACCTACACGCTTATTTGACAATAAACGCGCATCATATCAGGCATTTTGGGAAAAAACGTAATATTCTCTGCGATCAGCACGCGTGCACAGTATGGCAGTGTATGCCCATTGAGCATACAGCTGCGACACGGCCGCCGGCGGCTTGTCCTCTCTCTAGTATTCTATGCTCTGAGAATCTAACCTATATTCTGTAAATTAAGTTGTGTATACCTACTTAAAATATTTACTTAAATGTACCTATTATATATAGGTATATATTATATATATCTTATTAATTTAAATGTACCTATCTATAAATTAGATCATTAGATAAGAACTCCCCATTGGCACACAAACCTCTCAAGGTTTTGCCTAGATGGGTAACTAATGTAACTATTAGCATGTATTTTTTTCGAATTAATCAATAAATAAAAATAAAAAAACCCTCCATTCCTTCGGCAGTCAGGTAAAAACATCCAATCTACCAGTATAAGTAGTTACCGCGTCAACTGCGTGTGCCGCGAGCGGCGCGCGCGCCGATGCAAGTACCTATCGGCTAATATAATAACTGGCCAGTACGCGGCGTATCGACTGACATCTTTGTTTAGAAAGTTACAAGAATGTAGGCTCGGACCCTTTGAATTATGTGCCACTTATGTACAGCCACCGGCATCCATATATGATGGTATAAAGGCCGCAAAAATATCTGATGACGACTGTATTCCTAGAGCCGTTAGAGCGTGTCAGTTATTTTTGCGGCCTTTATTCCATCATATATTGATGCCGGTGGCTGTACATCCAGTAGTTGCTAAGGTGGCATAGTGGTTCAAGCATGCGACTGTCAAACGGTGGTCGTGGTTGTGGGTTCGCATTGAGAGGGGTAATCACGTAACGTTCCGAACGCGCGTCGGTACAATTTAACTGTCAATTTTCCATATAAAAAGTGACATTTAGACCTACCCGACGTTCGTTCAATGCGTTACGTGATCGACCTATTGGTTGACGAAATATTATTTGCTCCGATTCGCCATACAATTTGTTCGAGGTATCGGTAAAAAAAATATTTCCTCGACTATCCAATGAGGAGCCAACTTAAAGTATGTATAACGGAATATCATTTGATATTTACCGTTAGCTTTTCAGTGAAGGAATACATCGTAAGGAAATCTGCACACATCTGCGAAGGGAATTGAATAAGGATTCAAAAGTGCAAATGAAGTCCCCAACCCGTACTGGACTAGCGTGGGGACTAATACATGCTTTCTCTCATCCATGAGAGCCTGTACTGTACCTTTGCCTTTGGGACATGAGCTAATGATGCATATTTCTAAATTAGAAATTCTAATATTATGACGGTTTTCTGATATGTGCCAACCGGGGAAAACCTCCACCTTGCAAAACTATTTGCTCTGTGTTCTGTGTGTCACCATCATCACATCATCATATCAGCCGAGAGACGTCCACTGCTGGACATATGCCTCCCCTTAAGAGTGCCACAATGACCGGTCCGGCGCCATTCGCATCCAGCGGACTCCCGCGACCTTTACCAGGTCATCAGTCCACCTTGTGGGGGGTCTACCCACGCTGCGCCTTCCGGTACGTGGTCGCCACTCGAGAACCATTCCGCCCCAACGGCCATAGGTTCTACGTGCGTACGTACGGTTCTAACTGCAAAGAAAACATGGAAAACTCGGAACTAATATTAACGCTTCATCATCATATAGGTATATCAGCCGCAAGACGTCCACTGCTGGACATAGACCTCCCCCAAAGAGTGCCAAAATGGCCGGTCCTGCGCCACCCGCATACAGCGGACTCCCGCGACCTTTACCAGGTCATCAGTCCACCTTGTGGGGGGCCTACTCACGCTAATGCTTGTCACACAAATATTTGCGTTCACCGGGATTTGCACCCAGGACCGTAATTTCATCTCCACAACCACCCACTAGACTAAACTGATCGTTAATAAGTTTCTGTCAATAACTTCATTTATTGTACAAGCTTTTATTGCCGACTGTACTTTTCTGTACCTATACCGTCATCAACTACTCATTGAGACGATTCTAACGAGCCCAAACTCAACGGGGTTACGTCGGTTAAGTACTGAATTCCCATGGCCACCTTCTGTGTCTATCATCAGATCAGCTCGATGGCACCATAATATTGAATTATCATCGAAACTATGTATAACCTATAAAATCTATATGAAACCTAAACCCAAAATTTTAGCTCAATCGGTTGAAGATATCTGCGTCAAAATTGAGTTGCAACATTCCACCCGAACAAACATAGTTATATATATACATTGTAAGTTAATAGAAAGCTTGTAAAAACGAAATTTAATTTTTATTATTCTCTTTAAAACAAATATTTAAACATTTAAGAAATGAAGCATTAATATTGCATTCACCAACCCCCAAAATCCACTTTCAAATAAGATTTTAATTAACAGTCTGCAAATACTTTTGTGTTCCAACAGGGGAAAGTTTATTTGTAGATTTTCCTTAAAAAAAGCTTAACTTTTCAGCAGATTAAACAATTAAGGGAAATTTACCGCGAACTTGAGGTGGGAAAGATCGCTTTTTACTGATAAAGCCGGCGGTCGGTATACCTCTATGACTTTTTAACCGACTTCAATTGGAGAAGAATAATTAACAACTTAGAAAATTTGAGAAACCCCCGACATTTTCATTTCAAAGTTCAATATCACAAAAACGGCTGAACCGATTTTGTTGATACGTCGCTAAGAACCATCTCGATCACGTCAGCTTTCGGATAAAAAAACCGCATTCAAATCGGTCCTTTCGTTTAGGAGCTACGACGCCACAGACACACAGACAGACAGACAGACACGTCAAACTTATAATTCTTTTTGCGTCGGAGGTTTAAAAGACGGAGACTCGTCGGAGTCAGACATGTGTGATACGCCTGCATGCGGTTAACCGTAGTAGCCTATCTACTTACTTAGGGTGTCACGTGTTGTCTTTTTGTCCCACTCTTACGAACACAAATGCCAAAGACAATGTGAGAGACAGACGAACTTTAACGGCACTTAAGCTAAAATAGGTTTGTTGAAAGTTTATGAATACGGCCAATAGTAATTAACTAAGTACCTACTATTGTAAGTAACTATAATATTAAATTAGCTAAAATAGAACTGCACCCCTGTAAAAATATATATTTAATTAGTTAAAGAGCGAATACAGCGGCAGATAAACCTTTACGGCTTTGTCCGCTGTACAAATGTTTTCTTTTGTATTGTTTTTTTGTAGTAAATAAATAAAAAAAAAAAAAAAAAAAAAAAATTTGAACTGTTTATTTCAATAAAAAATTACTTAAGGGTTATTACAATCTTAACTACTAATCTTAAATTTAAAAGATTTTTTGAGTTAAGGAGCCTGCCTTATAACTAGTTAGTCTTAATTAAATAGGTAGCTATATTATGTTATTCTTGTTATTTTATACAATAGGATAAGTAAATTTATTGTAAGGCCTACTTTTAACATATGTCCTTTGACTATTGAACGTGTTTTACTACACGTTTTACCATCAATATTACGTATCAGCTCATCCGAAAATCTATTTAATATTGCAGGTAGGATACAATTCCATACCCTCTGCCCATATACATTATTGCTATTTTTCACCTCAAAGGTAGGTTGATTAGGTAAGTTACTAGTTACTAGTTAATGACATGAGCATTGTCGGCTCTTTAAAGTTTAAGGCTCGACAGTCAACAGGGGCAGCGTTTTCGAGTTTTTTAAAACAATCTCAGACGTAGAAAATAGGGTTTAAAAAACGAAAAGAAAGATACGTATTACTTAAGGATCTAATCTAGTCAAAGTCGTATTCAGTTACGCGATCTAATGAACTTATTTATTTATCGTATGGCGGTTACACACTGGTACATATATGTATTCGTATTGATTTCACTCGATAGAAAAAAATCCCAAAGTTACCTCTTTTTGTAAAGTTTATTCAATATTATGACTAAACTATAGATATTTTAAATTAAATTTTTGTACTCAAATAAAGTTATTAAATATTTATAGACAAATTCGCAGAGTTTGAATAGATAAAATGATTATCTTAATTACTATGTTTAAATACCTACAAAATGCGCGAGCGCGGAGGCTCGGCAGGCCCGATCAGTCGCGCGCTGGCCCATACGGACGACGACTCAAGGACGTTAGCGGGTGTATAAGCCTTAAGGAGTTGTAAGGTAAACGTCCGAGTGCTCGACGCTCTACCTACCTACTAGTATATCCCACCAAAAACATAAATGTAAAAAAGGAGAGCCAAGTTCAATACAAAAATTTTGCTTGGCTGTGGGCTTCGCCGCAAAAAGAATGGAGATTTAAATGAGTGCCAAGTTCTATACAAAATCCAAATATGTATTTATAGGAACAAAATAACATTATGAACAAGTATTAAACTCGATGTCTTTGCTTTTTGTAAAGAAAACTAGGCAGGTATTGAGATTTACTTCTGTTCTGTGTATAATTATGAGGTGCCGCGCGCCGCCGACGACACACCGTTGGCCGGTTGTTTAGCGCGTATTACAAGTTTTTTTGCATGGGGACACCCCTTATTTTTTGACTTAACTTTATTTTTATATTTCTGTTATAATAGCAAATATAATAACACATATATTGGGATAGTTTAAAATATCTGCTTAACGGTTCCAACGCTACAATTTTAAAAATAAATTTTGTATGTGGACCCCCCTATTTTTTAATATTTTTTTAATTTTTAGATTGTTTCCTACGCTTACATACAATTATCGAGCTGGGTTCCGAATTTCATCCTTCTAGGTCATCTGGAAGTAGGTTCGGTTTAGGTACTATATGTCAGTCAGTCAGTGCTAAAATTTACGACTTTTTGACGTTCCTATCTTTATAACCGTTTGAGCTAGCTTCATGAAATTTAGAAGCCCAAATTTGGATGTCCTTATGGATATAATTAAACACATGGTGTGTCTCTGATTCCTTGGAGTTTGGGACGGATGCTAGTATGGGACGCTACCTGTGTAGACACGCTAGCACCGTCCCACCTCCAACGGACTTCTTCTAAAGCGGGTGCAGCGGCGAAAAACGCCGAACTTCTAAAATGTAATAAATATAGTGGCCTCGGCAGAGAGTACAACTTTGTACCCTTTGGCGTCGGGACCCTCGGTCCGTGGGGTCCCAGTGCACATAAGTTATTTGCGGAAATCGCGAAACGTCTGGTTGATGTAACTGGTGACCGAAGAGCTGGCGGCTTTCTTGCGCAACGCATCAGCATTGCAATTCAACGAGGAAATGCCGCCAGCATCCTCGGTACAATGCCTCGAAGGCCTTTTTTAGATTTAACGTAGTTTTAATTTAATTTAGCTTATGTTAATTATCATTTATTTACTATAGAAAATAAAGACATTACTTATTTAACACACGTAGTTTTATGTTTTTATGTTAAAGAGGTTTTGAGTTATAGAAGGGTCAAAAGTGGTACCAAGTGGTACGTGTATATTACACTTGGCGCTGGCTAGCCAGTTCTTTTGCTTGAACTTGGCTTGACACGCTGCCGCGTGTCTAGATGGCATGGGCACTTTATGTCAAGGCAATATGGATAAATTCGAACTAAGAGGATTTTTCTTCATTCGAATTTAAGCCATATCACTTTGACATAGAGTGCCCATGCCATATACTAGTACAGCGTCGAGCACTCGGACGTTTACCTTATATAAAATAGAAATAAAATGTAGCGATTAGAGAATTTGTATGAAAAACATTCTACTCGCTCTATTTTAATTTCTAGCAACAGAAACTTGTTTGTGACCGACACGGCTGGTCCCATTGTGTACACAAAGTTTCATGTTATTCTAGCAAGTCGAACGAAACCCAGTTTGTATGGAGAGTCGAGTTTCCTGGCGACCCTTAATAAAGAGTTTTTAAATAGATGAAGACGCCATGAAATTAAAAATATGAAGACAAAACTATTCGCAATAAAGGGAAAATATGATATAGAAATAATGGACCCCAGAATGGAAAGTTATTGCGGCCTCAACCCGCGTGACCCCTGATAATCCAGCCAACTAGTTATAGTCGTTATAGAAAGCTAAAGTACTATAATATAAGGTACCAACGATTTGTACTCTTAGGTAACTACTAATAGAAGTTTGTATGGGTGGACAAAGTCAACAAGAAATGCCTATCGAAGCTGTATTACTGACATTGTTTGAAACTAATCATAATCAGGTAAAGGACCACTAAAACTAAAACGAGTGGCTCTGTGAGATGTAGGTAGAACTCGCTAGCCTATAAAAAAAATGGTTGTCTATAAAGTCGGTTTACGGACGATCATTTTACGTGATAACGTCATAAAGCCGAACAATGAGTCATTTTTTTTCGGGCGTGCTGCCGGTGTTCATCGATTTATAAAACGTTATTACGTCAGTAAAATTTAAAACATAATCGACAAAAAAAATTATAATTAATTATTGAACCTGCTCACCAAATTTCACGAGAATCGGTTGAGAAATGCGACCTTTATAGGAGAATACGAAAGAATTTTTGCCCAAGCTTATATTGAGAACTTCGTTCGCTTCCAATAGGTAGGTAGGTAGATAATGTTCTATGTAGGTATTTTAAACAAGTTCTTCAAAATTACCGTGTGAAAATCCACGCTTCATTCCCAAAATCAGTGCTGTCAACATAAAAAACAAATAAAAACGAGAACATTCTAAATTCAAAGTTTGAAAAACGCGTGAATCGTGATGGGCGGCGCTAACCACAGAGCGGGAAGCAATTAATGACAGGGACAGCGTTTAGCTCCACTTTTTCCGGCCATTTCTCTTTTTTTAGGGTTCCGTACTCAAAGAGTAAAACGGGACCCTATTACTGAGACTTCGCTGTCCGTCCGTCTGTCTGTCACCAGGCTGTATCTCAAGAACCGTGATAGCTAGAGAGTTGAAATTTACAGATTATGTATTTCTGTTGCTCCTATAACAACAAATACTAAAAACAAAAAACAATTTTTTTAAGGGGGGCTCCCATACAAAAAACGTGATTTTTTTGCCGTTTTTATAGATAATCTGTCACCAGGCTGTATCTCAAGAACCGTGATAGCTAGAGAGTTGAATTTTTCACAGATTATGTATTTCTGTTGCCGCTATAACAACAAATACTACCTATGGTTTAGTTACCTATATGATAAAAACAATGTTTTGCTTATTAATCATACATGCTATATAATAGTTACTATGTCAAGGGTAATTTAAATAAGTATAGGCAAGAGCAAAAATGACTTCTGATTGCATCTTTTGCCGCTCTCTGTAAAATAATACACTTAAATAAACTTTGTCACTAAATATTTCTGAGAGCATTGTACACAATTTCTTACTGACGCGATTATACAACAAAGAAGGGATGATTATGCTTTTAACTACTCACCTACTGACATGGTTACCTATAAACAATGAACACAAATTTTCTCGTCATCCTTTTGTTGCCCGCAATAAATACTTACAAAGTTAAATCTAAATGCTACGAACATTAAATAAATATACATCATTTGGTTGCATTCAAATCGTGAACTGATTAACAGTATTGACCTTAAAAAAACAATTGTTTCTAAGAAGCTGCGTTCGCAAATCAACACCCAAGTTAAATATTAAAAAAAAATTGGCGCCACAACACAGGGCCGCCAACATGCCGACAGAGCGGCGTTTCTCTAGACGCGTTTTTGGACGCACTCAATAAATTATTTCACCTAATCGCCCCTAATTGGGATGTGTCGTGACCCAAGTTAACCTTAGGTCGGACTGTAGAGTATGTTCAGATAGTACGATAATATTTCTTTGAAAATGTAGTTATTTTATCTTTGGCTAAAAAGTACTTCAAGGGTTCATAATCTGGTCAACTTTGACAGTAGCAAAGTAATTGAAAACATTCATCATTTATTAGAACTGATTAAGCTAAGTGGCTTAGTTATTTGGCCTGTGAATCTGTGATTGTCGTATTACCTACCTATTAGTATTAATCAATAATGTCACCTAGGTTAGGCACTATGTATAGACTACTAACCATAACAATACCGACTGTAGCATATGATTTTATCACATCACATGCAAGTGGCAAATAGAGGTTTTGTAAAATGTTTTGACACCCTTTCTGTTAAGAAACAGTAAAATACAATCACAAGGTTTGGTGTCCACCAACCAAGTGAACCGTTAACCAGAGTTCGAAATTCGAAGTTCGGATATCTCCATCTCTATCGCACTTACATTACTCGATACTCGAGTGACAGGGATGCATGTATACGAACTTCGAGTTTCGATTTTCGTGGTAGCGCCGCTGTAATTTATTAAATTTCTGGGCAGTAACATTCTTCTCTACTCTATGGTCGTTCCAAAATAAAAACACAATAATGCAAACATAATGATACGTGGCGCGAGACCGAACTTTTAATTTTGGAACGTTAACCGTAAACTGTAATTATTACTTAAATATAAGGATAAAGTTATAAATGCCGCTTTTTTCTCGATTTAGCCTTATAGATTCGGAAATTAGTGGTTTACAGTTTTTTGTGATGTCTAATGGTCGTAGAACGGAGAAGTTTGTTTTATCTTGCGTGTGGTAAAGTTACAATCCAATTTATAATCATTTTATACCCACTTACGTTATTAATTGAATACCTATTATGATAACTCGTGTAATATGAAAGTACCTATATTTTAATTAATATTTGAATTTCAAATTTGAATTAGCATAGGCTGGCAAATTAGGTATTAGAACGTGGGACGGAGAATCTATTTATGTATTGATGTTGAATTTGTTTCTCCAAATGGAAATGTCCAGCAGAAGCCCCCACGCGGGCCCAGTGCGGGTTGGGGATTATACGCACACCTTTTCTCAGCCAAAAACGTCCACTGCTGGTCATAGGCCTCCCTCAAAGAGCCAATGACCGGTCCTGCGCCACCCGCATCCAGCGAATTCCCGCGAGTCGCGACCTTTACCAGGTCATCAGTCCACTTCTACCCACGCTGCGCCTGCCGGTACGTAGTCACCACTTGAGAACCTTTCTGCCCCAACGGTCATCGGTTCTACGTGCACTGCCCTAAAAAAATACTGTACGGACTATAAAAAAAATATACATCAAATTCTTTAAAAATGTCACCCTATCTCGAGCGTGACGAAAGAGACCGTTCAAATACCCTCATTTAACCAAATCAACCGATCTAAAACACCGCATCAAACGCAACGTCGGTCATCAACGAATAATCTGCATAACTGCATTCCGCGCTGTCGCGGGTTCGAATCCCATGGGGGTATATCGAACCCCCGAAACCTACTAAAAACGAAGTACTAAACCACTTGGAAGGTATACGCTAACCTCATCCTTAAAATTTTGTAATAGAGTTGAATACAGCCTAGTCGATGTTGGTGGTTATGCTAGGGTAAGGTGAAGCATATCGGACCCCAAAGTTATTATATGCAAATAATAGGAATAATATAGGGTTTTGCCCCATTCCGTGTTTTATCTACTTATCTGTGAAATGGCTCAATTAGCAACGCGCACGGTTCTGGGTTCGACTCTGGTGAAATATTCAATAATATTCATAGGGCTTATGTCGCAGTAGGTATTATTCTAAAAAATGTCATAGAAACTTAAAGTTACACAATAACCTAGGCCCTTTTTCTTTTGTTATAAAAAGTTAATAGACCTTTTATAGCGAAAGTTTGAATTGCGGTTTTATCTATACTGGTATGGAATATGCTAAATGAGTTATCGCTGTATAATAAGTAACGATAAGGTAAAGGGTAGATGTAGGGTGAT
The DNA here is from genome assembly GCA_963854355.1 of Epinotia brunnichana. Classification (NCBI taxonomy): domain Eukaryota; kingdom Metazoa; phylum Arthropoda; class Insecta; order Lepidoptera; family Tortricidae; genus Epinotia; species Epinotia brunnichana. The sequence goes on from OY977956.1 coordinate 12,003,792, forward strand.
TTACATTTTTAATAAAAAAAACTGTTAGATTTATTTTGTACATTCGGCAGTTTTAAATACATAGTAGATTGTACAAAACGCGCATAAAACGAGCCATTTAACCCGAGACGTTTATATCCAGTGGATAGTTAAGTCGAGGGGTTAAATGGCTAATTTATGCCCGAGTTATAACACTGCTTTTCACTTCGATTGCGAGAATAACAAATAATTGCGCAATCAAATTAAATAATAGCTCATTCCCGTCACTTAACATTTTAAAGTTTTTATGTTTAATTTTCGACACGTGATATTAGACTTAGGTACTTCATACTGCCAAGTAATTTAATGGTTCAATACGTTTTAAAATAATAATGGACTCCTATTTTATCCGGATTTATTAATTTAGTAATGGAAAACACGGATGTGAAATTTATTAAAGCAATTCAAATCAAATGACAGGTTTATTCTACGAAGTTTTATTGTGTGTGTGGCTGTTAGGCCCGATTATCTTAGTCTTTAAAACAATTTTACTTTGTGCACTAGAGCATTAAAAGTGACATTTTGTGCAGCATACATCCAGCACAAAGGCGAACTTTGCGAACATGAGAAGTGAAATGAATGATGAAACTTGCAATTTTGTTCCAAAAATATTGTCATGTGTTCGCTATAATCTTTTGCCCCTCTCCGCGCGTACAAAATAAAAGCATGAGAATTGTCTCCAACACACGTCCACTGCATAAATGGATATGAAGCCACATAATGCTTATCCAGTTACCGTAGTTCATCAGAATTCCACCGCGGTCCCTCATCGGCGCGCTCATCCTATTCGGTTCCCGAACTCTTAACGAGGAGTAAAGTAACTTAAATTTTTATTTATTGGAACCCGCAATCTCCACATTCCGTGCGTTCCTCTTAACAACTGAGCCATCGTGGATCCTACACGTAGCGATGAATTTATTTATTTTTTAATTGAAAGTATAAGTACATTATGCTTCCAGGTTGGTCCCATTGTTTCCAAAACCCCAGTCGGATGATGGGAACCATGAGGAATTGAGGGAACTCCTCAAATATATGAGGCACGAGTGTAGTAATTTCGGTGTTTTCTATTATAACTCGTGTATTTACATCCGAAAATCATAAATTTGGTGAAATGGAAGTGATGATTAAGATGAATCCAATAAAGCAAAGACATAGAGTTTAATACTTGTTGCCAAGCATAATTTTTGTATTGAATTTGGCTCTCCTTTTTTACATTTATGTTTTGGTGGGATAGTAGTAACTTTATATAGTTGCTGCTAATCATAGTTAATATCGGTCTCGTATATATGTAACTTTTTCCATCAGCATATGTAGGTATCAGTGGCGGTCCGCCCATACAAGTCGATTCCCACTGGCTTGCCTAAAATTTCTTTTTAGGCAAGCCTATAGTTATACTCTAAACTCTTTCGTAACTTTTTTTGTTCCGGGTTGCCAATCGAACATTTTCGCGCGCTGCCACTCTGGTAGGTATGACACCATGCACATGCGACGTTTTCACTCCAATTACCCCCAGCAAGGGCCAGTTAATTTCCCACAGCGGTAACCGGCTTAGAGTCCCGGGAGAAATTCATATGTCGCTGAGAACAAAAATCAACACTCGTGTTTGAGTAGGTATAGCCGATTGTTCATTTGGGGGCGCGGAGTGTGGATGCGGCAGTATTAAGTTATAGTGTCTGTAAGCTCAATGTAGTCTGCAAAAAGGCCTAACGAAGATAAGAGTTCAAGAATATCTCGATAATGTTGATTAGATATATTTGTCTCTTTATAAATCAATGATATTAATAATGAATTTTCAAATAAAAGTTACGTGAATACGTTTAGAAAAGTAAAGAATAACCTAACTATGAATATTTTTTGTGAAATTCCGTCGATTCCTCAGGAACCCCATCATCAGATGTTATGTAGCTCTACTTATAAAACTGAACAAACTTCCTAAGCAACAAAAGAAAAATAAATGCAATCTAGTTGAGAATTTTCTAATTTTAAATTGATTTATCTATCCAAATATCATAAACCCTCCATGATTTCAAGAACCGCACATTATGACCACCATAAAAATATACTGTTTTGTTAGAACAAATTTCTTATCTGTGAAAATGTTATTATTGCTAAATAATAACATCGATTTCGATAATATTATTTCAATGCCGGTCATAATCATAATCATAATCATATTTATTCATAATATTTCATATTACATGTCAATATTTTAATATGACATGTCATAATTATATTAGATATGTGGATAGATAAAGTAGTGTATGTAACTGTACATAATTAGGCATTAAAATACTCGTGTGATGTTATTATGAAACTCACACTCGTGTTTAATGCCCTTCATTATGTACAGTCACATAAACTACTATTGTAGTTCCTAAAAAATATAATATTTATATAAAGAGCAATTTGAACGTGAAAGTTATCCACCAGCAACACAATTAATTTAGGCTCATCTTTGTGTAACCTAGCAAAAATTATGCCTGTCACCGATTTTGGCATAAACTACTTGAGTGACTAACTAGCATACAGCCTGTCCTGTCTGATGGTAACCAGACACCGTGTAGCCTATAGATAGTCGCTTGCGACTCTAGAACACAAGCGCCTTCCCTTTTATCTATAAAAGTATTATCTACCATAGACAAACAACCGTATCCACTCCCCCTGGCTTAACGTCAAATGTCAAGTGTCACTCAAAATTGGCGCGGCTGTTGACAGTGTAGATTACTCGCCTCGCCCATGAATATGTATCGGGATTACTTTCTATTATTCACTTCACGAGTATTTACTACAGAAGCTTATATTTGGCCAATTGGTTCGTCAGTGACGATGTGGAAATTGTATTCCCATGATAATTTGGCTGATTGACGCTTAGAATAAGGATTGACGGTCTTCCCTCATACTCGTAAAGCTGTAATGAATATTTTTGTGCTCCTAAAATCGTAAATATGCTTTATTATCATGAATGCGGTAGGTATGAATTATGTAGGCTACATATAACTTCCTATGATAAACGAGATTTCTGAGTATAATTTTATTGTTATTCTCAAAATCTTTGGTCGGAAATTCAAATTGGCGTAATGTCACTACTGAGCAGAAAACTCTAAGCCACTTTCCAAATTTTCCAATTGATTGTTGGTGATTTCTTCCTGAAGCCGATGCCACAGATAATACCCACCCCCACATCACTACTAAACTTATCGATTCTTGACTGCAAGTTAATAAAGGACAGCACTATGCAAACAGTATTAAGTTATAGTGTCAGTAAGCTCAATGTAGTCTGCAAAAAGGCCTAACGAAGATAAGAGTTCAAGAATATCTCGATAATGTTGATTAGATATATTTGTCTCTTTATAAATCAATGATATTAATAATGAATTTTCAAATAAAAGTTACGTGAATACGTTTAGAAAAGTAAAGAATAACCTAACTATGAATATTTTTTGTGAAATTCCGTCGATTCCTCAGGAACCCCATCATCAGATGTTATGTAGCTCTACTTATAAAACTGAACAAACTTCCTAAGCAACAAAAGAAAAATAAATGCAATCTAGTTGAGAATTTTCTAATTTTAAATTGATTTATCTATCCAAATATCATAAACCCTCCATGATTTCAAGAACCGCACATTATGACCACCATAAAAATATACTGTTTTGTTAGAACAAATTTCTTATCTGTGAAAATGTTATTATTGCTAAATAATAACATCGATTTCGATAATATTATTTCAATGCCGGTCATAATCATAATCATAATCATATTTATTCATAATATTTCATATTACATGTCAATATTTTAATATGACATGTCATAATTATATTAGATATGTGGATAGATAAAGTAGTGTATGTAACTGTACATAATTAGGCATTAAAATACTCGTGTGATGTTATTATGAAACTCACACTCGTGTTTAATGCCCTTCATTATGTACAGTCACATAAACTACTATTGTAGTTCCTAAAAAATATAATATTTATATAAAGAGCAATTTGAACGTGAAAGTTATCCACCAGCAACACAATTAATTTAGGCTCATCTTTGTGTAACCTAGCAAAAATTATGCCTGTCACCGATTTTGGCATAAACTACTTGAGTGACTAACTAGCATACAGCCTGTCCTGTCTGATGGTAACCAGACACCGTGTAGCCTATAGATAGTCGCTTGCGACTCTAGAACACAAGCGCCTTCCCTTTTATCTATAAAAGTATTATCTACCATAGACAAACAACCGTATCCACTCCCCCTGGCTTAACGTCAAATGTCAAGTGTCACTCAAAATTGGCGCGGCTGTTGACAGTGTAGATTACTCGCCTCGCCCATGAATATGTATCGGGATTACTTTCTATTATTCACTTCACGAGTATTTACTACAGAAGCTTATATTTGGCCAATTGGTTCGTCAGTGACGATGTGGAAATTGTATTCCCATGATAATTTGGCTGATTGACGCTTAGAATAAGGATTGACGGTCTTCCCTCATACTCGTAAAGCTGTAATGAATATTTTTGTGCTCCTAAAATCGTAAATATGCTTTATTATCATGAATGCGGTAGGTATGAATTATGTAGGCTACATATAACTTCCTATGATAAACGAGATTTCTGAGTATAATGTTATTGTTATTCTCAAAATCTTTGGTCGGAAATTCAAATTGGCGTAATGTCACTACTGAGCAGAAAACTCTAAGCCACTTTCCAAATTTTCCAATTGATTGTTGGTGATTTCTTCCTGAAGCCGATGCCACAGATAATACCCACCCCCACATCACTACTAAACTTATCGATTCTTGACTGCAAGTTAATAAAGGACAGCACTATGCAAACACCGACGCGTGCCACCGGCGGCGTCACGTGCGACCACAGAGCAGATAGCAATCATTCGCGCGCGAAATTGTCTATGCCCTTCGCGCGCTTTTTGATGTCACTAAATTAAAATGGCAGCCTGTTGTGTGTGATGGGTAAACTAGCGAAAAAGAAATTAGAAAGCGACAAGCGTAGGTTAAGGGTCGATTTAACGATAGAGCTAGCAATACATCCCGCATTGCACCACGCGGCTCATAAGTAAATACCGTTTCATAAATAATCACCGGATTTTCTTATAATTTACGTTAAATACAAAGTTTTAAACGATCTCAAATCTCAATGGCTTCAAGTGTGACTATATTTGAAGAGTTCGCTCGATTTCGCCAGGATCCCATCTCCAGATTCTGACCTGATGACCATGAGACCACGTGGGAACTATTACTAAATCGGTATCCTTCGAGTAAAATAAAAAATAAATAATTCCGACGAATTGAGAACCTCCTCCTTTTTTGAAGTTGGTTAAAAATAGATCACATTTTGGAACGAATGCGTAGAACAGATTGATATCATAATTATATGCAAACTGTCGAACCAAATTGGTCTCGTAGTCTATTCTTGCGCTACGTAACGCTACGTAGTACGTAAATAGTGACATTAAGATAGGATGGGATTTTTTTTGGGAGCTCGCTTGGATTTAAATTTGATTCTACACTTATTGCATAAGTCGCTAGTCACTACACGCCCAGTCTTCATTCATATCCGATCTGACGTCAATTTCATAACAACTGAAGGTGATGAGGAAACTCTAGAATTATCTTCACCTCAACCATTCAATCATTTTAGCCGAATGTTGGGCACTTAGCGTTTGGCCCTAGGCTACTGTCAACGAGAGTTAACTATGTTAACAATCGGCTCGTACGATTAAAAGTTAATTGCATGGTTGAGGTCGATTAATCGAGTTTAGATTAAGATTTCATTGAGAAAGTAAAAGGCGAATGAATTTCACTAAATTAGATCATCACTTTGTTACGTCATGCTGAGTTAGTTACCTATGCCTTCTCCATCTAATTTTACGACACCGTCATGTGTAGTTTTCTAGGGGCACCTTCTGGGGTCATATCAGATTAGCTCGATGGTGCTATAAAGCCATAATATTGCATTGTCAGTTGTGTCGCCGAACTAAATAAGTATTCCAAACTTCAGCTCAATCGGATAGTGCAAGTGGCTGGAAAATGCTTGGTAACTTTTAAAGGACAACTAACCCCCTGGCCACGACTTTGGTCTTAAGCGACCTGCGACCAGCGTTTTATCTATTCATTGCGCGTGATCCCAACTAACCACAGTGCGTTGCGCGTCTCGACCGCGCAATGAAAAGATAAAACGCTGGTCGCACAGGTCGCTTAAGACCAAAGTCGTGGCCAAGGCGTTACGTAAGGAGGCACATTTACATACGAACAGGGGACCGATTTGGACTTTCGAGCGCTCAACTCTTTCACTCGAAAACCGTCAAAATGGTGAAATCCTGTTTTGAAATAGCGATAGAAAATTGAAAAGCGAGTGCTATTGACCACTCGTATTCAATTCTAACGGTAGAAAATAAGTGCCTGCAAGTTGGACACTACAATCGTATTTAATTTACTTTTCGAGCGCTTGAAAGTCAAAAATCGGTCCCCTGCACGGCTATCACTCGCCGCGACAGCTGTGTCGCCGCGACATAGACTATCCGTCTCTTTCTAAGCGTTCTAATTATAATATTACGGATTTAGTATTATTATTACTCCATACCTCTCTTTCTAAGTGTTCTTATAAGAATGAGAAGGATACTGCGAGAGAGCTCGCGCGCCGTCTTGTGAATTGTGATAGCCGTGCTGTGATAGCCAGTGCAGTGCAAGTTAAATACAATCTTATATCCTCGTTAAATACAAACTAATAAAAGAAATAGAGTTGAATTTCTTTTGTTTCAAGAGAAGACCAAGACAAAACAAATGCAACTCTATTCCAACCCAAAATTGTTTAAATTCCTTTAATAAGAGAATATGTCCTTCCAGTAGGCCCAATGGCGCTAGGAGGATATAACTTAACTAGTGGCTCTGTGAGCTTTAGAACTCATAATCCTGCCTTGTAATTTTTTGTAATTTCGAAAAGGGTTTCTCCAAAAAAAACTATATAGGTAATTAACAAACCTGCTTACTAAATTTCACGAGAATCGGTTGAAAAATACGACCTGCAGAGGAGAACAGCCGGACAGCGTGACAGCGGGGCAGACACCGGACATACGAACGATGGCCCAAGCTGAAGCATAGGACTTCGTTCACTTCGCTCCCTCGTTCGATAATACTCAGTACAGTAACCGCGTAAAATAAGCGCGATCCTGTATTGTCGTTTAATGCTTCAGCACAGTAATGCACGCCTCAAGCGAGCCAAGATTACTTTGACCACAACTGCACTTACTGACAATCAATTTACGACTAGAATGTTCCAGGTATAGGAGTTGCGGACACGCCCAGGGCGTTACTCGCATAAGGATTAAGGATGACTCACGCTAGAACGTGCCGTGTCCGGCCCGGGCCGTTTTCTAAGAAAAACAACGGCGTTTTTGCGCGCGGACGAGCCAAACCCAAGTCCGGCCGAGCACGCGCGGGGCTCGGAAGCGGGTCGGTGTCGGCAGGTCGGCACGGCCCGGCCGCGGCTCGGCCGGGCTTGGGTATGGCTCGGCCGCGCAAAAACGAAAAGGGCCCGGGCCGGACTCTCCCCGTTCTAGCGTGAGTCATCCGTTACATGATAGTGGCCAATGGCAAGACCAGCGGCGCAACCACGAACTTCGAATCTCGAACTTCGTATATCTCCCTGTCGCTCGAGTACCATAAACCATAAGTGCGATAGAGTCGGAGATATACGAAGTTTGAGATTCGAAGTTCGTGGTTATAGCTGATTCATCGAAGGCTACGGATGCTTACGACTCCTAAGTTTTCAAGTGCGCTATGGTTTTTCACGAATGTAAATTGAAGTTATAAATATTTAGTAAGTAAGTAACTTACATTTGCCCATTACTTCGTCTGCGTGGACTGTGGACTACCATAACCGTTTCATCCCCAACACAATACAATACAAATACAAATACCGTACTCTTTAAATACAGGACATATAAACGTAAAGTACCGACTTAGTTAACAATAGGCGGTCGCTGGATGCGGGTGGCGCAGGACCGGCCATTGTGGCACTCTTTGGGGGAGGCCTATGTCCAGCAGTGGACGTCTTTCGGCTGATATGATGATGATGAGAGCTTCCAGACAACCTTTGGGTAATGGAGAAATTGTAAAAATTACTTACAAGTAGGTAATTTCATCCCTTTACGGGATAATTTTCGGGATAAAAACTGTACTACCTTTGTCAAATTAGGTTCAGCCGATTTTGCATCATAAATATTCAAACATCTTATTAACCAAACATTAAAAACTTTCATTTTTTGTTCGTCCTACCTTCCGTACGACCACTTCTTACATTACGAACCTACTTGAGGCGTATTCAGATTCAGGGAAATAAACGTACTGTAGCCTATGAATGCTTGCAACTCCTTAAAAATGCGCGTTGCCGACCCTTCAAAAAATTATGAACTCCTTTCTTGAAGAACCCCATACTGCAACTAAAAACTGCATGGCAGTCCGCAAGCTATAAGATAGAGCGAGATAGGTAGATGAATGACCTCGGTTACCTCCCTCTATCACACAGCTTGCAGCTGGATGCTATACTTCGACTGCGCCCGTGTAAATGAGCCTCAAACGGCGCACGGTGGTGTATGGATGCGCACGAGCCGGTGTTGCCAGCGCGTATAATTAGAAAATGGAAGGCGCGCCCGGGGCGCTCGCGCACCGCGCACCGACCGCCTAGGGACGCGCGCTATCGATACTCGATTACTTTTATATCAAGACTATACATTCTAATGGGTAATTCATAAAAGTGCAACAAAATTATTTTAAAATGGCGTGAAACTCGTTGGTCTTTATCTGAGACTTTACATTTGTGTTTGTGAGAAGAAAAAGTTACAAAACACATACATAGATACTAGTCAAAAGAGGTTGGTTAAGTTTTATGAATAATGGGGTAAACGTTTCAATATCTATTCTGCACCAGTTTCAAGTGTCTCTGTTCTACCTTGTGGTGGACTGGTAGGGAATGCAATTTGGCATTAAGTGCGCCATTTGTACATTATTTGTTTTGTGCAATAAAGTTTAAATATATAAATAAGATTAGCTAAACTAGCTGCCCGCGTAAGGCCTGAATCACACTGGCGCGACCTGCGGTGGCGGACCATAGTAAATTTGACAGCTAATGACAAGTTTTCTATTGTCCGCCGCGGCCAGGCCGCGCCAATGTGTGACACGCTTAAGGCCAAAATCACCTGCGGTGGCGGTCAATAGTAAATTTGACAGCTAATGACAAGTTTACTATTGACCTCCACGGCCAGGCCGCGCCAGACTGTGAGAGGCCTAAAGCAATGAATGCCGATGGAGCTGCGGGATATTATTGAACGAGCGAGCGAAGCGAACGAAGTTCTACGTTCCAGTTTGGGCAAAAATGCTTTAGAATGTCTGGCTGACCGGATTTCCGGCTGCTCTCCTCTACAGGTCGCATTTCTCAACCGATTCTAGTGAAATTTTGTGAGCAGTTTCGACAATTATGATGGATTCAATTGCCATTTCAGTTTTTGGATCAAAAAAATTTAAAAATGACAAAAAGACAGACGCGCGAGTTGTACAGCTCACACAGCTTCCAGTATTACATCTTATATCCATCCCGAAGGTCCACTCAATGAACTTTTGAAATGGGATGAGTAGTATGCTGAGATTACTTCGTGTGTTTCCGATACCAATACTCCGACGCGATACAGCCCTTTTCCAGGCAGAGGCGTTATATAGACCACATGTAGCCTGTCAAACATATATTTTAATGTCAATGAATAAGACTGACATCGATTGTCATTTTTCAACTGCCGGCCTGGAAAAGGGTTAAATGAATGATGATTTATTTGACCGAATGCCAATACTTGTGCCAATGTAGAGCGAGAAATCTATTATAATTTTAAACATTAAACATTTATTTATTTATCTTGACAAATTCTGAGACAGGTTTACGTAAAGATATTCTAGTTAAACTATTATACCTACATGCAAAATCTTCAAGATTTAGTGTGTGCCATTCACAAAGGTTTGCTTGGTTCCTACACTAGGCAAGGCCTGTCCCGTAGGAAACCAGGTTACAGCCTAGTTACTAAAATTTACCAAATATGACGCGGATTATTTGATAACTAATATATATGCATTTTTTCCATGATAATACGTACTCATCAAAAGATACATCGCCCCACTCTTAAACTCTTAATGCGTATGACAAGTCGACAAAATACCATCATTTTTATCGACTTCATCCAAGCCCTAATATAAAAATATAAACCAAAATCCCCTCCGGCGACTGGCAACATTCATTTTGGAATATTAATAAGCCGCGTGCAACATTACCTCGTATTTCACATCGAGTAACATCTTTTTACTCTCACTCCCGTGGATAATCCTTACTTCGGTGCTCCTCTAATGTTCAAAACTTGGATAATGACGATCTTTTCCAGCGAGATGGTAGATTGGTGAGTTTTATGCTCTAAATTATAAATGTAATGTCCGATGTGAGATATATGTATGGTAGCAGGTTTTCGTGTCCAGCTTGTATGTATGAATGGTATAAGTAAGTATTAGTATAACTAGCTAGGTATATCATTCGAGCGAGCCCGGCTCAGCATTCTCTATGTATCGAAAATTCGATATTGTACTCAGTTACATTAGAGAGGCAGGGAACAGCACAGCAAAATGTCATCTTGGTCAAGAACGAGTGAAGACGCAAAGTGCCTAAGCAGGAAAAAAAATAGAGTGAAGCCTGCATCACACTGGCGCAGCCTGCGTTGACGGACCATAGTAGAGACTTACCTGCAGGCAAACTGTTTAAACAGTTTTGCAGGGATATGTTTTAGAATAAGTTTTTTATATCTTTGGTTAATAAAAAAAAAAAAAAAAAAATTGACAGCTAAAGACAAATTTTCTATTGACCGCCGCGGCCGGGCCGCGCCAGTCTGAGAGAGGCCTAAAGCGAACGAATTTCTCCGTGTCAGCTTGGACCAAAATTCTTTCGTAAGTATGCCCGGATGTCAGACTGTCCGGCTGTTCTCTACAGGTTGCATTTCTCATCCGATTCTCGTGAGATTTTGTGCGCAGGTTCAAAATATATATTTTCTTAGCGTAGTCAGTTCTTGAAAAAAAAATGTCAGGCTCGTAATAGAGCAACCCACAACAACACCACTGCTTCCTCTAGGTCAGCGGTCGGCAACAGGCGGCCCGCGAGACTCTTGCTTGCGGCTGTTTTGTATATAAAGGTCATTGAATTCTGTATTTTGGAATTGCCTGATGAAGTCACAAATAATTAAGAAGTGCGGCCCGCGTAATTTTTGTTAGCTCCTGCTCTAGGTGTTTGTTGTGCCCTGTAGCCCGGGCATTAGAATACGGCTACGCTACGGTATCCCCTGCCTACTACAATGCGACTAAAAGGGGTCCTCGGGGTGAGCGATTTCACTAAAATGTGCGACTTTTACTTTTTTTCTCAGAATTTAGTTTTTTTTTGTTTTTCCGGTTCAGAATCATGAGCACTCTTGAAAAAAGTGTCCCCAATTTTCCATACTTACATTTTTTAGGATTCCACTATGTGAATGAACAAAATGTATGAAAAAAACGACACATAGTGGGGATACTTTTTTCATTTATCGGAATTAAAAATGCCCATGATTCTGAACGGGAAAAACAAAAAAAAAACTAAATCCTGAGAAAAAAATAAAAGTCGCACATTTTAGTGTAAACGCCCGGGTACACGGTGTCAGTGGGGGGCGGCAATCGTTGAATTAAAAAAAGTTAGGACCCACAGAGGCATGACGCTAGGGCGGCACGGCACTGGTGCGTGCCGTAGTGAGATCCCTGAGCCCTCCACAATGCGTCGAGGTGGACCATAGGGGGGTTTTTAGTCGGTGCTATAGTCTGACATAACATAACCTCCGCGCTATCCCCGTACGGAGGTATCCATAAAGGATTTTCCTCCCATTCAAAATAAAAAGGTTTTTGTTGTGGTGTTCCTGGTGGTGGCTGGTGAGTAAGGACGCCAGAGCTCCCAAGGATGCATTGTGTTGAGAGGGACCTACATTGTGTTGAGAGGGACCTGCATTGTGTTGAGAGGGACCTACATTGTGTTGAGAGGGACCTACATTGTGTTGAGAGGGATCTGCATTGTGTTGAGAGGGACCTGCATTGTGTTGAGAGGGACCTATATTGTGTTGAGAGGGACCTGCATTGTGTTGAGAGGGACCTGCATTGTGTTGAGAGGGACCTGCATTTGACTAGACCTGTCAACACAAAGAATCCTCAAATCATTTAAAGGTCGCGCTTTAGAACGCACTTGTGACTGGAGGCTGGAATTGCAGAAATGAATCAATGCTTAGTTAATCACATGTTTACAACTATTACATCGATACACTGGCTGGAATAAAAATAAATAAATACTAGGCATCCAACAAACGCAAATGTACCTTATCTAAAGTCGCCGTCAATGGACTTTGCTAACTATGTACCCACCCGTAAACAAACAATGTATTGAAATTGACATTTAATGTCAACTTCAGTATGATGGTTGCTTTAAAAAGTTAGCAAATTCCATTGACGGCGACTTTATACCTTTATTATAAAAAACCGGACAAGTGCGAGTCCGACTCGCACACGAAGGGTTCCGTAAGTACCATTATCTATAAAAACGGCAAAAAATCACGTTTGCTGTATGGGAAAAAATAATGTATTCTGTTTTGCTGTATTTGTTGTTATAACGGCAACAGAAATACATCATCTGTAAAAATTTCAACTGTCTAACCATCACGGTTCATGCGATACGGTCTGGTGACAGACGGACAGACAGACAGACAGACGGACAGCGGAGTCTTAGTAATAGGATCCCGTTTTACTCTTTGAGTACGGAACCCTGAAAATGAGAGTCTGTGAGATTGTAAATTTGTAGCTATTGTATGTTCCTAATGGGTAATTTCCGGAACCATTTATCCGATTTCAAAAATTATTTCACCTGCGTGTAAAATGGACTTTCTATATGGTTATAGGCTATATTTTATCCCGCGGGTTTGCCTGCGTCCTTTAAAATACGCGGTCGAAGCCGCGCGGGCAGCTAGTGGTAACTATATAATATATTAAATGATGTTCCGTACCTACCTACCTACACAAAGTTCCGTCTAAACTACTAGTCTTGGAGGTTCTTATCAGTTCAACAAAACCCATATGAGCTAAAATGCCATCAAAGTTCATTTGTCTTGTCATAGGTCAATTAAATATTTGTATTTGTAAGAAAAAGACAAAACACATATATAGTTAAGAGATCTGTGTTAAGTTTTATAAATAAGTAAGGGGTTTAGCCGTTTAGCGTTTAATTTGTCCCGCAGTTGACTCCACAGTTAAGACCAATGCTCGTATAACTAACAATGTTTCGCGTTCGTTAGCCGATTGCATAATAACTTTATTACGTACCACATAACGAGATGTGTTCGATGCATCCGCTATCAGATGGCGACTTTTAGCTGCGATACAAATGCAATACAGTATCGAAGCAGCCCCGCTATTCAACTTGTTTAACCTCACCTCTCCTCTGCTGGACGGTCGCCAACACGCCACTCCGACCGAGCGACCTTGGTCGGCACTGACCGCTGTAGTATGAAATTTTGCTCCAAACAACAGGGGCTTTACCATTCACCCACAAATATTATATTGACGCCGAACTTAAAGGACTTTTATAAACAGCACTAGCACAAACCGTAAACCAGTAGAGGAAGATAGGGACTCACACACACATGCACAATTGATTGTTAAATGAGTGACAAGGATGCATGCATAGACAATACTGCATGTGGGAACGAGATACCATGCCCACTCTGCTAGTGTCGCCCCCTACGCGGAGTTTTGCATAATGTTCCCTGTTGACCGCCACCACAGGCCACGCCAGTCTGTGACAGGCTTAATATTAGGCAATTTCAATCTCTCAATAAACTCACCCAGAATGCAGAAACTGACCAAAGAAACAAGACTTAGACTAAATCACACAAAATGCAAATTAAAAAACCGTTGGCGCCATAGCTGTCCGAAAACCGCCCCGTCGGTCAAACAAATGCAGCGATCGTGGCGAAAGTCACGACAAAGGGCACATTAGTGAACCTAGCCCCAAACCCCCGAAATGATAGCCCGGGCCGCGCCGCTAAGTAATTGGGGCCGCGCGTCACACCGAATACTTACAGTCTGCGCCGAAGATGTTTTATGTTAAGGCGGTATGCCACTTGTCCAAGATGTTTGTCCAATGTGCATATTTCTCACATGTTTTTAAGCAAAATGTGAGACGCAAATACACATTGGACAAAGATCTTGGACAAATTTTATAAAACGAGACTTAATCACATACTTATAATTGACTTATTTATTAGAACCTCTCTGAGGTTTAGTAAAAATAATGTGTGTGAATCGTGACAGTTTACATCAATATATTATATATTATTAGGAATAAGAAACGGATTCTACTTTTAAAAGGATTAACAACTGAACAAAATAGAAATTACAAGTCAATAGTCGGAAAAGCAATCAATAAAATGAAAGACTAAGTAAAAATATCGATAAACACAGAGCGCACACAATCTTACGTCTACCTCGTACGACGGATGACAGTCAAAAAGGGCCAGGACACCTCCCGCCATACTTTTATACTGTCAACTGTCATAACCCCACTACAACCTAACCTAAAATGCCTAACACGGCCTCTCCTGATATCCTGACGTCCTCGTCGGGTTAACCTGTACAGCTAGTCCGTTTCCAACAGAGCGTCGCCTCATGGAGATTCCGCTTCTATGTAGTCTGGTCTCGTTGAAGGCCCTGGTGGTGGTTCGCCGGTCAAGGGCTCCGATTGGGTCTGACTTGAAGTAAGGTCTGGCTGGACTTGCTCTGCGTCATCATTCTCAACTTCACCATCTGCTAAGACGGAAAACATAACAGTGTTAAGTGTTGCGCTCTGAATATCATGACTTCCATTCTAGTTATATCAGGTTAGTAAAGTTAGCTACGCAATCACTTCACAAAAGTAAAAACTTATCTGAATGTCTGTGTTCTCAAATTAAAACTAAAACAGTCTGTTTAAAATGAAAACATACTGCTTTGTCAGTCTTACATAAAATCGAACCGTTATTTAAA
The DNA here is from genome assembly GCA_963854355.1 of Epinotia brunnichana. NCBI lineage: Eukaryota > Metazoa > Arthropoda > Insecta > Lepidoptera > Tortricidae > Epinotia > Epinotia brunnichana. The sequence continues at coordinate 12,018,929 of OY977956.1, forward strand.
AGTAAAACTCCATACATTCACATAAATATCAAATTTACAGAACACACCAAAACATAAAAATAATACATGCTTAGTAAAGAACACCGTGAGCATACATCGTACGGTGACTGATCGGTTTGCAAAGCCGATCAGCTTCCGAGGTCGCGGGTACACCTATCAGTGTACCACAACGACAGACAGAGGTCATAGGGTGCACCCCTCGGTGCACCACAAAGACAGAAAGAGGTCATAGGGTGCACCCCTCGGTGCACCACTAAGACAGACAGAGGTCATAGGGTGCACCCCTCGGTGCACCACTAAGACAGAAAGAGGTCATAGGGTGCACCCCTCGGTGCACCACTAAGACAGAAAGAGGTCATAGGATGCACCCCTCGGTGCACCACTAAGACAGAAAGAGGTCATAGGGTGCACCCCTCGGTGCACCACTAAGACAGACAGAGGTCATTGGGTGCACCCCTCGGTGCACCACTAAGACAGACAGATGTCATAAGGTGCACCCCTCGGTGCACCACAACGACAGACAAAGGTTCAAAAGGCACCCATCATGGCACTACATCGACAGAGAGGTGGAGAATTCACCCATCAGTACACCACAAAAGAATCCAACAGATACACTGCTTTATGGATCATAATAATTTGCAAACTCACCCTCAAAAAAAAAGAGCATTACTCGGGAGTCCATTCTTCTCCCCAAGGAACCAGGTATTGAGCAGCCGCGTAGGTTGTCTTCCCAAATGATCCAGCCACAAGCTTCAATTCATAGCAGCCTTGAGGAAGAATACGCACCACTCGGTATGGACCGCGCATTCCTTGGTCCAGCTTTCCTTTTGATTGAGCGTACCTACTTTATCACGAAGACAACATCGCCTTCCTGAAATACGCGAGGGGAACACCTGTTTCGATTAGTACGAGCATCCATCGCCATCTGGTTCTTAGTCAAACGTTCGGCCGTCCTCTGTCTGACAAGTTCTTTTCTGTATGAAATGGTGAAATTAAAATCTTGCAAGTAAACTCACCATGGGCTATGTTGGGAGCTTCTCTGCCTGATCGCATCAGAAATGAGGCTATCCGCAGCAGAACCAAGGTAACCGATAAAGCCCTCTGAATCGCTAAACTTAAGTGGCAGTGGGCGGGGCACATTGCACGTAGAACCGATGGCCGTTGGGGCGGAAAGGTTCTCGAGTGGCGACCACGTACCGGAAGGCGCGGCGTGGGTAAGCCCTCCACAAGGTGGACTGGTGACCTAGTAAAGGTCGCGGGAGTCCGCTGGATGCGGGTGGCGAAGGACCGGTCATTTTGGCACTCTTTGGGGGAGGCCTATGTCCAGCAGTGGACGTCTTTCGGCTGATATGATGATGATGATGAAACTCACCATCTTGCCACACGCGCCAATAGATCCTTTTTGCTCTGAGTAGCCTTCAATGCGTTACAATCTGTAACCACAGTGAAATTCACTCCTATCAAATAATGCCTAAAGTGCCGCAATGATTTTACGACTAGGGTCTCGAGCTCGTACGAGTGATACTTGGGCTCAGCGCCTTTACTCACCTGGCTGTACTAGGCAACCACTCGCTTAATACTACCCGGATGTGTTCGCATCTGAGCTACTATTATTATCAGATGATCTACCTGGATGAACCTGACGCAGAAGGCTTTGACTGTTTAGGGCACGACGCTTGTTTATGACCAGGCTCACCACAACCATAACATTTAGCCGGTTGAGACACCTTCTTAAAACCCTGTGATCTGTCTTTGCCATCACGTTTAAAATTACCCGGGTGGCCTGCGCGATTATCTATAGCTGTATTTTTTGACGGTTTCATAAAAGTAGACAAATAATTAATCAACTCAGCGGGTTTTAAGTTTGCGTTTGTTGCCGTTGCTTTTATTTGAGGGTCAGTTATACCTTGCAAAACAATCTCCGTAGTCAAATCATCACGCGCATACTCAGCATAGGTATGAAATTTATCAGAGTTAGTGGACATGATCTCCAACAATATACCTGCTGAATCTATTTTCTTGACACACAGAGGTTTAAAATCGATTTTAAAATTGGTCCATGATCGATCGTTTGACACCCACTCGTTGAGCCATGATTTAGCATCACCCTTTAAACAATTCTCTACACGTGAGAGACATTCACGTTCGTCCCATTTGTTTACAAGTTTAGCCCCATCAACCTCACTGATTCGTGGATGCTGGGATCAAAATTGGAAACATAATAGCGTTCAGTATTTACAGTCTTTAATGATTGAATCGCTTCCACGATTTTGTTCGTAACTGGTTCAGCGAGGGGTTCGGTACCTACTGGGACATGTGAGTGCCTTTCTAATGCGACATCAAAGTGTTAAAGGATTCACTATTAGTTTCCGTTGGTGGCATGGGAGGCGTGTACACTGAATGTGAATATCTCTTACCGCAATTAGCAGTAGTTGTATAACCCGCACGCTTCAGCAAATGTTTATCACGAGAACGATGACTTCGGGAATTCGACCAATGTCGACGCGAACATTTAGAAAACGGCGAAGGAGTACGTGAAAAGGTACGCGAGCACCGGCCCCTTGAACGCCTATCCCGAGAACGTCGATTCCGCGAACGCTGATAGCGTAGCAAACTACTACGCGAATGACTTTGCGAGCGCCGGGCATGTGGTGATCGATCACGCGAATTACTACACGAGCCACTGTTCCGAGAACGTCGTGTCCGGGAACGTTGATTACGCGTACGTCTACTGCGCGATTCAGGTGAGCGCCTATTATTACGCGAACATGAACGGACTGGACTTCCCATCTTTACCAACTCCAGACCCACTTAATCACGTAGATTAGGTAAGTCAAATAGAATCACCAAATATAAACGCACACACAAACAAAATGATAACTGTAAACAAACGTAATGTTAAGTTTTAGCCAAAATAAAAGTTTATCAAAAGAGGGTATGTGGATAAATTCAGGAAAGATTTAAACGGAACCAAATCACAAAGATTATAAAAGAAAATATCAGAAAGCAATGTGGGAATGTTTTCTTTATCCAACTTCTGATATTAGGAATAAGAAACGGATTCTACTTTTAAAAGGATTAACAATTGAACAAAATAGAAATTACAAATCAATAGTCGGAAAAGCAATCAATAAAATGAAAGACTAAGTAAAAATATCGATAAACACAGAGCGCACACAATCTTACGTCTACCTCGTACGACGGATGACAGTCAAAAAGGGCCAGGACACCTCCCGCCATACTTTTATACTGTCAACTGTCATAACCCCACTACAACCTAACCTAAAATGCCTAACAATATGTACTTAAATTACATTCCGTTTACTGTATCACTGATGAACAATACGCTAGCTAGCTCTTTAGTCTGCGCTGGGTACTTTTGAACCAACCATATCAGTGATCCTGTACGAATACAGTTCTGCACCAGTTCTGTGAATACCATGACAATCAGGAAGCACTAAATTGTAGGCGAAATATAAATAATCTGTACTGATTTGATTCTGACAGCTGACAGCCTCTCACAGACTGGCGCGGCCTGGCCGCGGCGGTCAATAGAAAACTTGTCATTAGCTGTCAAATTTACTATGGTCCGCCACCGCAGGCCGCGCCAGTGTGATGCAGGCTTAACTGATACCGCACCGCCAAATTCGAAACTGGCTTTAATATAGTATTTTAGATAACTTGTAAGAACTGTTTTCAAGGTTTCGGTAAGTTTTATTAAGCAAATATTATTACATATGATGGAACAGGTGGAACATTTTTAACTTTGAATCAATCATATCACTAATAATTTCGGACAAAAATAAAAACCTGGTACAAGCTTCTATTGCTCACTGTACCATTTTTGCAGTCATTAACCTCATTGAGTCAGTTCCAATGGGCGCAAACACGACGAGATTATCTTGTATAGCTTAGGAGTTGATATGGCCTTTTGTCTCCATCATCAGATCAACCCGGCGGTGCCATACGTTTACATTGTCACAGAACTTACCTACATGAATATGCCAAATTTCAGCTCAATCGGAGAAGTTTTGAAGGAGATTTCACATACAGTACTTAGTTAGGATTTCACATACAGTACCTACATATGTAAAGTGCAAGTTAAATAAAACCTTGTAAATAATGTACCTCATCTCGAAAAACACCAGAAAATATTTTCTTCAAAGGTTTCGGGCAAATTTTCGAAGCCACAAAACCATGTTATTATTGTTTTACTTGTTCGGTGTGAGAGCGGGCGTCGATGGAGTGCATATTAAGGCATTCCTCATCCAGGTTTAGGCGATATTTGGTAGTTCCCATAGGAGGCCTGTCACGCGATCCGACTGTGTTGCCATTTGTGTGGTGACCACAATTCACGTGTCGCCAGTTATAAGCTGTCACAAGTCCGCATTTTTTGCGTGAGGAAAACCAGCGAACTAAATAGCCACCCATCCCATTCAATAGGTACTATATACAAATTAAATACATATCCTCGAGAACTCTGGCGACCTTACTGACCACCAGCCCAGCTAACACTGTTAGACCAACGTAAATATATATTTACGGGCATTGAGCATATAAACACAAAAGTCATTTTACTTGCGGCGTGAATGTTATCTAGTTTTTTTTTTTTTTTTTTTAAGGAGCTTAGTCGTTAAACGAGAATGTCGCTCGAATGTTATCTTATTTAAATAAAATAAATAAATATTTGGGGACAATCTTACACAAGTCGACCTAGTCCCAAACTAAGCAAAGCTTGTACTATGTACGACGATATAGATACTTAAATACATAGAAAACAACCATAACTCAGGAACAAATATTCGTGCTCATCACACAAATAAATGCCCTTACCGGGATTCGAACCCGGATTTAGCTAATAATATGGTAAGTAGTCTTCAAGGACTCAATTATACGAGAAGAAAAATACGTATTATTATAATTAATATGGCATTTGGTGACATGGCAACAGTAGTAATGAGCAACAGACTAAACCTAGCACTGAGCACACATCACAGGAACGTGAGATATATGTACAGATATGATGTGATATGTGTAGGTATGTATGTGTGTGTGTATAGTCTCTAATGTCAAACGTAAGTAATACCACAGAATAATTAATAGTACCTACCTAAATGCCTAGAAATAACCTCCCGAGACCGCATACAAAGACAATGACAATGGAATTCCCACCAAGAGATTTGGATTTAAGTAGTTATGAATTTTAAATTGTTTGAAATCAAATATACTTAAAACAAAACAACCTACACACAACCAACACAACAAACCTACTTACCTACTTACAACTCTTTCTTTAATATTAACTTATCTTCATTATATTGAACAATTTTGTTATTTATTGGAACCTAGGACTCAGGAGGATAAAAATAGTTAACACAAGTAGTGAAGTATTTCCGCAGTTAGACTGCTCTAAATATGAGCGAAATCGATCGACCTCTCCTAAATCGATTTCCGTTAGCCCGGCGAAATGTCCTAGTATTTGTAAACTCGTGGTCATACCAGCTCCAATGTCGTGTGCGTATGTTAATGAAGCATGTGTCGTGGTCGTGGACCTAATTACATGATTACATACCTATTATGTGTTGTCACAGTTTGCTGCGTTATTAGGACAGATAACTGCTTCAAAATCAGATTCTCTCGATTGTATATAAATAAAAGTATAGATCCGTTGATTATTCATCATCATCATCATCATCATCATCAAATCAGCCGAAAGACGTCCACTGCTGGACAAAGGCCTCCCCCAAAGAGTGCCAAAATGACCGGTCCTGCGCCACCCGCATCCAGCGGACTACCGCGACCTTTACCAGGTCATCATTCAGGCGCATTTAATAAATTTCCCTAACATGTAATATAATTTTAAGCATAATGTAACATTAGCAATAAGGTTTTTCAATAAATTATAATTATATTCTTAATTATTCTTATAATGAAAAACTAGGTCTGTACGTTTTGATTTTTAAGAAATATTGCTTGCGTTAAACGTTATTAGCATCTAAATATCGATATTTTTGACTTAAAAACTTTGTCTATCGTTTTGTTTTTTTTTAATTAATTTTAACTGATTTACTGAAAAAGGAAAACGTACGGACATAGATTAAAGTGTACTGAATCCAATAATACCAAAATTATTTCATTTTATAAAGGTTTAGGGGGGTAAAAACGTTATTACCCGAAACAATATTTCAACAAGGAAATGTAGGGCAATTGCCTCCAGGCCCCGTAGCATGGATGGCCTTATCACGTGATAAGTGATAGGATAGAGTTGCCGTCCCTGGCTGACAACGTTCGATAGAATGAGACGATACGGGTGAGGCACAGAGTGGTGTGAAACAGATATATTTTTTTTTAATATCTACTCGCGCCGCGTATCGACACTTCACAATCCTCTTAAGGCGCTGTCAACACCAAAAACGCGCACACTGTCTATTTGTATCGGAGTAAGCGAGAGCGAGTGTTACTTGAGCGGCCAGGTTTTAGACGAAAATAATGAATAAATATTGAAATAAAAAAAAGTGTGGATTATTTGTGAAATATGGCTCGTCTACGGTTTAGGTATGAATATGTGGACTTCGTGTTTTTAATTGCAGACCCATACGTCAAAAACATAAGGACATAGAACCGTTTAAGATGATTTTAAGACCAATCTTTGCAATTATTTTCTATCGAGCCGATTTCATCCAATTATGTTTCGAGTCCGTCTACGGTCTTGGAAATATGATGAATATTAACTTATTTTTTTTTTGATGTGCTAGAACAAATAGTTTTTCTTATACAACTGCTCAAATAATATCAATTTCAACAAATTTGGTCTTGTCAGCCTCTTAATGCTGAAAGCTACGAGTGCATGAGCTAGGAAGGAAGTCTCAGCAGTCACATTAAATGTTCTGAATGTTATGATAATAACACAATATGTGCCAAAACACTCGTGCCTTGACCCTAGCTAGACCAATACCAATACTTTAACGGGTTTCAGTGTAGATCTGCTTAATTATTAACATATTGTATGAGAACCCAAAAACCATTCGACACTAACAAAGTAATTTGAAAGTATTCATCTAACTAATAAATTATAGAGATATTTTTATCAAGCCCGATATAATAAACTACGCTCTATCAGGCATCTCCGGTTCCTATAATGACAGAGTTTAGTCCGTTCCGAATCAAACCGGCCAATAAGATTATATCGGTTTATTCTGACTCATAGCGTAATGATAGGTTGTAACCGCCATTATTAGATATTTACTTTGTATTCTTTTTAATGATCTCAAACGATTTCTCGAAAATGGTCCGATTTTTACCGTGGAAAATGAGCGATCACGTTTATGGGTTTAACGCGGTTGTAACGCTTTATTGTTTTGTGAGAATCGATTTGTAAGTAACAATTTGGTAACCTTTTGGCGCGACGTGGTTTAAGTTTTTAAAAGTAATAAAAACAATGATTATTATTTTAAACCACTCTTACCTATATGTTCGCGCCACCTGTTATTCAATAGCGGAGCTAAAGTATTTTGAAATGCCTGATTATAGCGCCATCTAGTGTTGAATAGCTTAGTGTAAAGATTACACTGAACTAAATTGGCATGGCGCTTTTGTTTAGAGAACCTTTTAAAAATCGTAGGTGAATCCATATTTAAAAGTTTTTTTTGTTTTCAATAGGGAACATTACGCAAATCTCTTCGTACGTGGCGAATCTAGCAGCGTTGACATTGTATCTCGTTCCCACTTGCGGTATTGTCTATGCAAGCATCCTTGTCACTCATTTGACAATCAATTGTCCATGTGTGTGTGAATTCCTATATTCCTATACTGGTTTACTATTAGTGGTAGTGCTGCCTCTGGCGGCAGAACATTGCAGTAATGTTCCCTATTATACAGGTTGTTTTGTAGCTGGGTGCAAACCTTTAAGGGGGAGATACACTAGACCATGTAGAACATATTCATCCAAAATTTATATTATTTTATTTATTTTTTTAAATGACATCAAAAGTAAGATTTTATATTTATTTTTTATTTTTGTAAAGTTTAAATGCTTTGCACATACCTTTTTTGGACACAATGGTGCTTCAAACTACTTTGGTACGATCAAGGACACATTAGACTACTAAAATAATAAAAAAAACGGACATTATTGTTTGGATTGGAAGTTATTAGCATTTAATTGACCAATTTTGGGTTTGATGTGGTTGATTTTTAAGGGAACTTTTACGATTTTAGAATGAACTAAAATCGTAAAAGTTCCCTTAAAAATCAAAAAAATCGCTAAAAAAAATATATTTTTGGATGAATATGTTCTACATGGTCTAGTCACTAGACCATGTAGAAAAGGTTTGCACCCAGCTACAAAACAACCTGTATATTGCGTATAAATATGATTGTGACCAGCCCGGCTAGCACACTAGCAAAATGACGACTTTTATGCACATGTTTTATGTCCACAACCGACGTATAAAATTTTACCGTCATGAGCTAACATGCTATACCATCATTTACGTAAAATGTGACCATTTATATGTCTTGCACATAAAACTATTTGTTTTACGTCAAATGCTAACATGCTCTTGATTTTGGCACATAAAACTTGACGATATGAGCCGTTGACGGACGAAATTTTATGTAGGTCACTCGAGACCCCGGATAAATTTTAACACTATGAAAACAATATAATTTTCGCAGGATTTCACCGATTTCTGTCACGACACATACGGTTTCAGTTTCAAAACTCCTATCGTCTCCTGAAACAATGATCTAGCATTTTTAATTTTAGCTAGATCATGATTACTAACTATAAATTTGTATAAATAACGCAATGATTATGATTTTTTGCTTGTGTTGTAATAAAGTATATTACACAAATTTACAAATATTATTGATTCAATTATAAACTAACATGTGTTTTGGTACTCGCTAAATTACTTAAAACCACTACGTACAACTTTTAGTGGGGTGGGAGTAACGTAAATAAAAACAAAAAACTATTATAACACAACTTAATACAGGAGAACAACTGTTTAGTAAACTGTGCAGTGCTTATCATTACTCTTTAATTAGGTAGTATTATAATAGGCTTCTATCCATAGACTACTATTAAACGAATGAAATGAATGTAATAATTTTGCTACGTATATTTTACGCTATGGCATAAATATATGCTGCGTGATTACCATGTTAGCGTTAGTTAACGTAAAAATGGGCACAATCGTAAAGTTATACGTCAGAACGTAAATATATGTCCGATTAGTGTGCTAGCTGGGCTGAGGCCCTAGCACACTAGGTTTTATGTCGGCGAAAATGTACTGAAACGTCACGTAAAACGCGACATAAAACGTAGTGTGCTAGGGCCTCGTATTGTTGACATATGCATTGTGTTAATACAAACGAATATAATTATCGACTTAGAGTCACGAGTCGTGACAGTAGCATTTTTATCAAACACAGATTACAGAGAAAGGCAGATAGGCCCTAATAAATTGAACGTTTTCTATACATCCGATCTCTTCACACTTACGTACTGAACAACGAGTAAGAAAGGGATAGAAACACGTAATCTGCCAGGTCTTCATACGTCATTGTCTCCGCTTTCTCGCTCGCATGATGTAATTCGCTCTCTCACTCGCTTGAGATTTAGTGCAGCGAAAGATATTTCCTTACAAGTTATCGATATCGATATTTCTGTTAATAATATATTCGTAATGTGCGATACTCGTAACTATACTCTATCCATCTTCCCATCCATACTATGACAAAATTCATATGGTACTTACCGAATTAAAAACAAAATCCATTAAGTACTACGAAAATAATACACTGCATTCAAGATTTAGACATTCGCTACAAATTAATTTATGAAAATACATAGGTAGTCAGACAAGTTTTTTTTAACCCTGGCCATTTTGTGGATTTTTAGTGGAACTAATTTAATTTTAACTGACTTAAAAAAATGAGGTTGGCAATTCGTCGGATTTTTTTTATTTTTTATGTATGTTTCTCGATTATCCCAACGCGTGGACCAATATGGAAAAATGGCGTGGCATGACCAGAGGGAAATCACCTGGTCACGATGGAATTAGCATCGAACACTTCAAACACGCTGGATGCCACTTACCGCGTGTTCTAGCAATGTTATACACTATGTGTGTTCGTCACTCTTATCTGCCTGGTGAGTGTATGAGAACGGTGGTTGTGCCAATAGTTAAGAGCAAAACGGGGGATCCGTCGGATAAGGCCAATTATAGACCCATATCATTAGCAACAACGACAGCCAAAGTGTTGGACAGTTTGCTTGATCGACAACTGTCTAAACATCTTAAGTTGCATGATGCCCAGTTTGGTTTCCAAGCTGGGCTATCAACTGATACAGCAATTCTTTGTCTCAAGCATACTGTCCGATACTACACTGATAGGAAAACTCCGGTTTACGCGTGTTTTCTAGACCTATCGAAAGCTTTTGATATGGTATCTTATGACCTACTCTGGCACAGGCTGCGTACAGAAACGGAGGTCCCGGAGGAGATTATCAGTGTTCTTGATTATTGGTACAACAACCAGTCAAACGTCGTCAAGTGGGGCAATGCGTTTTCTGATGAGTACAGGTTGAAGTGCGGGGTAAGACAGGGGGGGTTAACGTCACCGCGTCTCTTCAACCTGTACATTAATTCTCTCATAGAGGACCTCAGCAGTACTAGGGTTGGTTGTGCCATTGCTGGGGATATGGTCAACAATATAAGTTATGCCGATGACATGGTGCTGCTGGGGCCTTCTGTGTGTGCGATCAGAAAACTGCTGAGCAAGTGTGAGGAGTACGCCGTGGCACATGGACTTAGGTACAATGTGGTTAAGAGTGAGTTACTTGTTTTCCAGCCGCGTGAACACAGGGTTGAGAGGGTACCTGAAGTCACGCTGTATGGAGTAGCCCTAAACAGAACCACGAAATTTAAATACCTGGGTCACTGGGTCACGGAGTAGGTACCTCTCAGATGATCCTGACATTGAGAGGGAGCGCAGGGCGTTGGCTGTGCGGGGGAATATGTTGGCACGCAGGTTTGCACGATGTACGCAGGAAGTTAAGTTAACCCTTTTCAAGGCTTACTGCCAATCCTTTTACACGTGCGGCCTGTGGGTCAGCTACACTCAACGGGCAATCAACGTCTTGCGCGTTCAGTATAATAATACGCTTAGGTTGCTGTTGGGTCTTCCTAGACACTGTAGCGCTTCGGGAATGTTTGCCGTGACACGAGTAGACGGTTTCCACGCAATCTTGCGAAAACGGGTCGCCGGCGTGATGCGCCGTGTAAGGGACAGCCCCAACAGGCGCCTAGCAATAATAGCAAATAGGCTGGACTGTCCCATAATGCAGCACTGGGACCAACTCCATGTTATGTAAATTTTATACCTACTAACATAAGTTTTTAAGTTACTTGAACTAACACATTAATGATTTTATTTATTTTTGATATATTAAGTACTAACATAGTCGTTCTAAGGATACTACTAACAAATAATGGATCTCGTTATCTGAGTAATAAATGAATTGAATTGAAAAATATATTTTGTTATAAAGGGTATCCTTTCCCAGTGGTTCATCTTATGATGGGATCCTGGAGAAAACGACGGATATCTTCAAATTGTATAGGCATACTTGAAACGATTTGGGTAATAGTGACTCGGGCATTTGCTTTCGGAAAGCAGTTCATGTGGTATTGTGGAAAGGAAATGTTCCTGTACCTTGGTGAAGTATTGAATTGAAGTCGGTTTAGTACATTACTTACCTAGGGCGGTTAAACAAAGAATGTCTCAGATCGCAGGTATTTATGACGATAAATATGCGCTCTGAGGCTTTCTTTATTACCGCCCGTGGTGAGTACAACATTTTACGTCTCTATCAGGCCAGGAAGTGGGGTTTTCCGCACGCATAGCGTGCGGTAATTCCTACTTTATGGCCAGGTATGACGTAAAAAACTTTTTGTTATTAAAGTAAGTTATAATGGCAACGATAAACACATTAAAAGTCATCGAGTGTCACTAATGTAAGCAATGAGAAAAGTCCAAGCCTGACATTAAATACGCAACTTAAAACATTTCAATTAATCTATTTTTGTCGAAGGTTATTTTTCGGAAACCTGAACTTAACAGTTAACTACGTGTAACATCAAAAAATATTTTGTCTAAACGCCTACATAAATAATTCTTGTCGATAAAATATCGACATATATATTTTAATTTAGTTACAACACTACCCGTGTTTACAACAATTGTATTTTTACCAAAAATCCCAATAAGATCAACTTGGAACCATGTAAAAAGTACTTATTTGATAATATCCAGCATCTGCTGTAATCCCAGACCATTATATTGCGTAATGTACACGAAATATTTGAAAAATAAGCAAAAGGTTCTTACCGATGAAAACCAGTCTTTTCTCCGGTCTTCTTTGTTAATCTGGAGTAAGTCCGGCAAAATGGAACTACACAAGACATTTTGCCAGTTTTGCCACTTCATATAAATTGTATCTTACACTTTTGCCACACAAAACACAAAATATTTTTCAAATAATCTCACAATAATCTAATATTTGACGTTGATTGACTTTGACGGGTCGGTATTTTGTTTACTTTTTTTAACGCCTCGGTTGACAGTATTTGGAGACAGCTCGGTAAAGCCTCAAAATAACTTAATATTCGTCTCATTCTAACTCATGTCAGCTCTCCATAAGAATTGACAGAGACAACTGTATGAAACATGGTATTGCTTAATACTGCCGGTCTGTATTAGTCTGTGTTATCAAATTATTTATATGGCAACAATTTTACCTATGAAATAATCTGTCAGTTATAAGTACTTATGACGGCTCCATACATTTCTTGTTACCAGAGGGCCTACCGCGAAAGGCATTCGAAGTTTTCCCTCTCTGTTGCACTTACGTACGACTCGTAAGTATGACAGAGAGGGAAAACGTTGAATGCATTTCGCGGTAGGCCCTCAGCATGCGTTTTTTTTTAATTTGCCGCCATTTTTCACTGTCACGACTCGCTGGTCAGTCAGTTATTTGTTAATAAATTTTCTCTACTCTCAACATCGTAAAATGAGACAAAATGTTTATTTTTGAATTTCGGTAATCAACAACTACAAATTGTAGTGAATGAATTATCGACTAGCACGTTTTGTTCTATTTTCAAATAGCAACACTGTAACAGCAAACTGTCAAAGTTGTCAAACAAAACTAAGCAAAATTGAAGCCGAGTTTTCGCTTGTCATCATCAATAGTTTACTCTTTAAATCTTAATTATAAATTCACAATGGCTCTCGAATCAATGTGCCGTTTAGATGACAGAATCGATTTCAGGCCCGACAACTCGTTCGCGTCGTTCCAAAACGATATCATCGGGTACAGCGGTAACTTCTGCAACAGTGCTCAGCTTGCGAGCCCACCATTCCACAACGTAAGGTTATGCCGATATTTATGTGTTTATGATATAACTATGTGTTCTTAAATTTTAATTATGTATTTTTCCAGCCTGCACAGACATTAGCTAGCTTCAACCGGAAAGATGAGACTGGTCGCGAGATTAAACTCAATTTTGATCACGGCACAACTACTCTCGGTTTCCGTTACAAGGTGAGTTTCTTTCTTAAGCTTTAATCGTAAACATTGTGCCTCTGATGATACTTCCCTAACGTACGACTTATAATTTTAAGGGGTTGGTGCAATTTCTGTGAAGTCATCCTAGTCGTTTATTATACAAACATGTTGAAATGTCTGGTCTACTGCACTGCGACTTCATTAAAAGTCTAAAGATGCATAAACATGCTTCAATTTCACAAGGGTGGGCAGTAAAGCATACAAGGGATGTGCCTTTGTGCTCATATATTTAACACCTCGTTGTTGACAGCTAGGTGTTGCATGGTTTTTACACACGGTTACATTTTGCAGCGCTACATTTGTTTTGTAGCACAATACAGTATCTATCTATACAGATGATCTATCGCTTCTGACTCTGCATTGTATCAATGCAAAAAGTCACCATGTACAACACTCTTAAAACTATATTCTTATACCAGGGAGGAGTGCTGCTGGCAGTGGACTCTCGAGCCACCGGAGGCCAGTTCATCGGCTCCCAGTCTATGAAGAAGATTGTGGAAATCAATGACTACTTGCTGGGTGAGTCACAGTTTAGAATTGACTTAAAATGTTTTCTTTAAAATGCTTATTAGGTGTTTTTCTTTTAAAACCTTTATACCTTTCTTTCTGGCAACAAAAACTAGTTTGAACACTTAGATATGGCAGATCCCATTGTGTATACAAAGTTTCTAGTTATTCTAGCTTGTCCTGGCCTTAGAATAATAACGCCTAGAAACGCAGTTCACGCGCAACAGTGAGGCCACCAAAACTCAGCCATAAATGGCGTACTACGCCGATCGGTGGAACACTATTGGTGCGTTTGTGTGCATATTGGTGCGTGTGAATACGAGTTGGTCACAACTACATGAATCTATTTTATGCCTCACGCTTGGCGCGTCAGCCGTATGAAACTATAATTCTAGGCGTTATTATTCTAAGGTCCTGGCGAACCTGAGTAGGTACATAATTGGAATAACTTAATATTGGCTAAACAATACTTACTGTTGATTTGTTTCGGCTTTCTTCTTGAGAGTGGTCTTTCTTTTTCATAAATGCTAGTAGATTTTGCCAAAGTATCATTATGGCCTACTTACAGAATTATTGTATGCACGCCATTGTTCCACAGGTACCCTGGCCGGCGGTGCAGCTGACTGCGTCTACTGGGACCGTGTGCTTGCGAAGCAGTGCCGTCTCTACGAGCTGAGGAACCGGGAGAGGATCTCCGTGGCCGCGGCCAGCAAGCTCATGTCCAACATGGTGTACAACTACAAGGGCATGGGGCTCAGCATGGGCATGATGCTGGCAGGATACGACAAGAGGGTATGAGAATAATATATAGAGTGATATCTTTGTGACATTCAATACCAATGTGTAGTAGTGGAAAGCGTCCACAAACAGAGCAGTGTTCTGCAGTTAAAGTATTAAGAGGTGGTGCAGAATGTTTATCTTGGGCGCAAGATAATACTATTATTACATTCACATACCACCGGCAATAACCGACCCCCACTCTAAAGCCTGATCAGCTTTCAGCTTTTCAAACACCAAGTCATAAGAAGCAAAACAAAGGTGAAGGACATTATTAGGATACACAAATGGACACTTCCAGGCCACACTATTAGAGGCATATAAGTGGAGTAAAAAGGTAACCTGGGTCCCAGTGGTACCCAAGAGGCTGCAAAAGAAGGAGAGGTAGGCAGATCAAAAGATGGGACAACAACATTAGGCCTGTTGCTGGTGTCACCTGGAGTAGGGTTGCCAGAGACAGACATGAATGGAGAAGGCTGGAGGAGGCTTTGGCCGACTGGCAAATGGACACCCAAAATAAATGAAGAAATCAAATAACTAATTAAATAAGAAATACAACAATTGGATGTCAGGAACAAAGGCTTTAACATAACATGACGTAACTCTAGAGCCCTATAATATTCTAAATATACCTTTCAATACCTATTTTTCCTCCATATCCGTCATGTTGGCATGAATAACACTTTGTCATCCACTTTCCCGCCTTTTTTTTTATTTGTTTTAGGTTTCCGGATCCTTCCCCCAAAGACCGTCAAAATTTTACCGAACATTCTCCTTGTGTGTAAATATGTCAACAACAGTCAACACCGCTAAACTGATATTGGCAAATCTACCTTGCTAAAACAGCAAGTAAAAGCCATCTTATTAAAAAAAAAAAAAAAAAAAAAAACAGCAAGGAGTAAAAGCCATCTCATAAAAAAAAAATAAAAAAATGTATATACATTGTGTTTATCTCCGCAGGGCCCGCAGCTATACTACGTGGACAGCGAGGGCACGCGCACGGCCGGCAAGGTGTTCTCCGTGGGCTCGGGCTCCGTGTACGCGTTCGGCGTGCTCGACTCGGGGTACCACTGGGACCTCTCCGACGTGGACGCACAAGGTACCACTTCTGTTCAACTCTACAGGGCCCGGCAGTTGTGCTACGTGGACAGCTAGGGCATTATCGACTGACTTAGAACGGTTCTATACGCGAGGCAGGTGACTTTGACTAATGATCTATAGCACGTGTCGCGCTACAGTCTAACGTTTCTATCGCTGCAAAAAGTCGCCGTGTTAACGACTAATAATAAGTTTCTGTCAAACATTCCATTTTTGTTACAAGCTTTTATTGCCGACTGTACGTTTCTGTATACTGTCATCAACTACTCATTGAGACGATTGTAACGAGCCCAAATTCAACGGGGTTACGTCGGTTAAGTACTGATTTCCCATGGCCACCTTCTGTCTCCATCATACAACTATACTTATACCCAAAATTTCAGCTCAATCGGTTGAGGTTAACTGGTTCAATATTCAGTTCCAAGATTTGTCCCTAACTAACATTTAATGGCGACGACTAGAGACCATAGTATAGTAAAGTTAGTAGACTACTTAACGGTGCCATTAAAATCGTTCTTAACACAGATGTATGAATATAAGGAGATCGGACATGACGGCCGATTTGTATTGAGTACGCCTGTCGCAAGTTCGTTAGACCACACAAAGCACAAGTAATTGACAAGACAAAGCACGCACACATCTAAAGCACACACACTTGGATACATACCTACGCTCTTATTGGAAGAAACGTAATATTCTCTGCTCGCAGCACGCGTGCACACTCGGTAACAACGGACGGTGAACTAGCGGCAGAGTATGCCCATTGAGCTAACAACTGCGACGCGGCCGCCGGCGGCGCCTCCTCTCTCTAGTATTCTATGCTCTGAGGTTCCTACCGACCTTGAAATACAATACTATAACTTCATTGACACTTAAAATTTGTCCATTCCAGAGCTGGGTCGCCGCGCGATATACCACGCGACTTACCGCGACGCGTACTCGGGCGGCATCGTGCGTGTGTACCACATGAACCAGAACGGGTGGGTCAACATCTCCAACGAGGACTGCTCGGAACTGCACTACAAGTACCAGGCCGAGAAGGGGGTTAAGGACGAATAAACTTTAAGGGGTTTTATTATTTACTTGTTTTATTTATAACTTCCCCTTTCTCAACTGCTTGGGCACCTGTCATTTGAGCGTTTTTCAAAAAAAGTGTACAACTTTTTTTTTTTGTTCAGTATTCGTTTTTTTTTTGTTTTTCTTACTCAGAATCTTTGATAGTATCGATCCTCCCTCATACAAGAAAGTGTCCTGAATATTTCATTCCAGATTGTCACATTTTTGTATGCAGTATTTTTTTTATTTATATGGTCGTGACGCACAGGAAAATATCTGGGACCCTTTTTTCTTTGTATGAGGATCGATAGTATCAACGATTCGGAGTAAAAAACACCAATTCTGAAAAAATACTTTTGAAAACCGCCCATTTAAGCACCATTTCAATGCCATTTTTACAACTGCGGAAAATTCCACTTCTGGCTAGGGTGATACGTAAAATGTACTCGTCACGGGCGGTAGTAATCGCATATTTGTCGCCCAAAGACAATCCCTACACATCATTAACCTATTCGACGCTCTGTCAAAGATAAAAGTTGTCAACTACACGCAAGTCAACAAGACATTTAGTGCGAAGTTAAACCTTATGACAATGCAAGAAGGTTGCTATTGCGCTGGGCTCCTTGGCGCATATATCAGTCGTTGGCGTTGAACCTGCGATGCGGATATATGCGTCGTTGGCGTCGAAAAGGTTAACTACTACGAGGCGGCACCTCCGACAAGAGTACAGAAAATTGGTAGTCAGCATCAGACAGTAGCAGCCAAGGTAGCCAAATATATCGCAACACGTCTTTATTACTATATGATGTGTTACGATATATTTGGCTGCTATATGACGCTGACTACGACAATCCTTCACGTATTATACGAGGGTGGATCAAAAAGTACCTGTGTTAGAAATGAAGACGCATATATTTTTAAAAAGTTTTTTTTTATTTTTCAACATAATCTCCTTCCAAGTCCTTACACTTATCCTAGCGTTTCGGCCACTTCTTTAACCCCTCCACAAAATAGGATTTGTCAAACCCTTCAAAATACGCTTCTGTCTCAGCTATAACCTCCTCGTTTGACCTGAATTTCTTTCCCCCGAGCCATGTTTTCATATTGGGGAACAGATAGTATTTTTCACAATCGTGTTATAATAGAGAGCTTTTTAGTCGAGTACCGTGTTTAGGCCACGAAGCTTGCTGAGTGGCCTAAGTAAGGTACGAGATTAAAAAGCTTGATTATAACACTATTGTGAACAATACTTTTTGTACGAGTTCATTAAAATAAATTTTCTACGAGTCAACTGAACTAATTAAACAAACTCGATACTGTTGAAACGAAGTGCAGCTCATCGCTCGTACGCTTGTTGATATCTTAAAAGACATCAACGAGCGTACGACATCAAAGCGATTCTATTGGTCCAATTCATTACAGTTCAGTAAAGCAGCCACGTGATTGGCCGAATTTATTTTAGTTGTCTGGAGCGTATCGAAAAGTAGTTATTTCGATTGTTTCGACAGTAACATGGACTACAACTATGAAAAGAGTGACGTTGCAGTATTCTCTATGAAATCTTAATACACATATTTTAATCGTCGAGTACAAAAAAAAAGTTACAGGGAGCCAGATCCGGAGAGTAAGGCGGGTGTGGCAGCAATTCGTAACGTAGTTGGGTTAATTTGGCAGTGACAATTTTGGATGAATGTGCTGGTGCGTTGTCATGATGGAACAACACTTTCTTCTGTGCCAAATGGGGCCGTGTCTCCTTTTTTTTCATCAAACCGGTCCAATAACTCACTATAGTACGGCCCTGTGATAGTTTTCCCTTTTTGGTTTTACAAAATAACTTTTTGTTTCTATAAGGATTATTCCCTTACTAGGTATCCCAAAAAATCGTGTCCAAGACTTTTCCGGCTGATGGGACCGTTTTCGCCTTCTTTGGGGCAGATTCGTTAGAAAAAATCCATTGTTTAGACTGCCGCTTGGTCTCAGGTGTATAGTAATGGATCCAGGTTTCATCAACAGTAACGACACGACGGAAAAACTCCTGCGGATTTCGCTCGAACAAGCCCAAAGACTGCTTCGACATTGACAGCCGTAACCGCTTATTTTGATCCGTGAGCAATCGCGGCACCCATCGGGCGGACACTTTTTTCATATTTAATTTATCGTGTATTATATTAATTGCTGTTCCGTACGACACCCCTACAACCTCTGCTAATTCACGCACTTTGGTACCTCGATCGGTGACCATTATGTTTTTTACCTTTTGCACGACTTCTTCGGTAACCACGTCCGCCGGGCGCCCTGGGCGGTCCTCGTCGAAAACAGATGTACGACCTCGTTTAAATTCATTAAACCAATATCTCACGGTTGTCATAGACGGCGAAAGACCTCCGTAGACAGCGTCTAACTTAACTTTTATTTGTTCGCATGTTTTTCCATCCAAAAATAAGAAGCGAGTTACGGAACGATATTGCTCTTTCTCCATTTTGTACGAAAAACAAATCTTACAAAATTTGCCGCCAGAAAAAAACTGAACCATAGACAATTGCCAGTTTTCATTTTTTTATTTGATAAGGTCAATACTACAAAACGGTAATGCCAACTTTCCTAAGTAACGCCACCTGCCATCAAACATGGGTACTATTTGATCCACCCTCGTAGACAATGACCTTGATCTGCATGATCCTATTTGATGAGTTGAATGCTTAAGCATTTAAACCTAGTTTTCAATCCGAAATCATTGGATTAGCCAGTTTTACATCCCCATACGAGGGGTTAATAAATAATACGAGTTCATTTTAATAGTAGTTTTATTAGTCTTTGGTTCTCATGACTTTTTAACTGTACAGTCGTCGCCAAAAATATACACTTTCGCACCTTATTTCATCGTTATACCTTGTGCTTAC
Organism: Epinotia brunnichana; assembly: GCA_963854355.1. NCBI lineage: Eukaryota > Metazoa > Arthropoda > Insecta > Lepidoptera > Tortricidae > Epinotia > Epinotia brunnichana. The sequence continues at coordinate 12,038,906 of OY977956.1, forward strand.
CTTAGGCTCTATATATTACTTTGATATCGACTGTACAACATAAGTAAATGAGCATTCCCTAGAACCTCATTACCTTTTCACCACTTGACGTATCAGAATTCCATAACCTCTAGTATTTATAATTTAAATACAACCAACAATTATTTTAGGAAAAATCTAGAATTCCATTATAGACAACTGTAGCTTTAACTTTACACTTATGAACCTTTTAGGCGTTTAAAGGAAAACGAATTATTTAAACTATAAAAAGCAACATTTGTATATTTATTTGTAAACTGGGCTCCTCGAAAGCGTCTTGATTACTTGAAGACGCCTGGACCAATTAAGAAGAATATTGTTTTGTTGTTTTTTTTTTGGTTCCCAGGTCGTCATCAGTTCAGATTCTGATGATGGGATCCTTGAAAAATCGAGGGAACTCTTCAAATAAGGCGAAGTACTGAATTGAAGTCGGTAAAACTTATTTTTTAAAGTAAATGTAGCTACCTGTGTTATTGTCTGTGTGCATTTGTTAATTGTTTGTCATGACTAAATGAGGGGCTGTTTACTAAAACAACATAACTGACATACTTAACGATATCGCGTTATTGCTGTGATTATATCCGTCTGTGATTATATCCGTCTGTGATTATATCCGTCTGTGATTATATCCGTCTGTGATTATATCCGTCTGTGATTATATCCGTCTGTGATTATATCCGTCTGTGATTATATCCGTCTGTGAAGGCGCTACAATTGCAAAATATAGGTACATTGTTTAATTAGGAACCCGTTTGCCCAAAATCACCCGTCTATCTTAAAATGGAATTACTCAGCTCTACGGAACTTATAGTATAATAATAATTACATTGTCTTGTATTTAATTTAAATGCCATTGCAATTCATTTGCTAATAAAACAGTTTTCGTAAATTCAATGATTATTTTTACCATAGGAATGTACTTAAAATTGCACAAAAATAACATACCTGCCAATAATTTTACAAAAACAGCATAAGTAACGAAGTTATTTTACATATTTGTGAAGAGATAACCGATTATTAATGGGATCCAAGATGCAAGTGTAACTCTATGGCCATACACCTGCATAGGAAGTTATTGTTTAAATAAATAATATTTTAGGAGAAATTACGTTTTTTTCGCTTCCTGTAAAATCAACACCAGTGTAGTTATGTTGCTTTTGTAAACATCCCCTCAAATGTTTGAGTTAGTTTGAAAATATACTCTCTTTGTAATTAGAAAAGGCGAGAGAGAGATAAGCGATTATGTATCTCTAAAAATGCCTCCAGCTGTTTATATTTTTCAAAAATAATTGACGCAGCTGAAGTTTGCAACTTTTTTCTGGTGCTAAGGAAGGTTATTCCTATCACCAAAAAAATAAACAGGCACTTATAACATTTTCATCCATTCCCAAAAATTGTAATACAAATGGCAGCTAAAAAAAAGGAGTTGAAAAGAGGTTTCCTCGCTTTGTCTTTTGGTAACCTAGAAGTTGCGCAAGGTAGGTAAACATTTTTGAGATTTCGCAACTACTTATTGAATAAGACTAGATAATCTAATTAGAATGAATAATACTTATTGTAATAAAATCTTACAAAATAATTGGGATCCATTGCATTTAAATGTTGTTAATTGAAATCTCTCTACTTCCAATGGATCCGTTATACACAACCGTCCTTAATTCTAGATGCTTAAGGTTCATTTTTTCTTGTCCTCATGCGTAACTACGGTTTCTTCCACAGAGTTCTCGAGCTCCCAATCTTCTAGTGGCACTTCGGTCAGCTTGTAGAATTTCCCGTGCTTTCCCACACCTGGTAAAAAAAAATACGGTAAATAAATAAATGATTTTTAGGGTTCCGTACTCAAAGAGAACCCATTACTAAGACTTCACTGTCCGTCCGTCCGTCCGTCCGTCTGTATGTCACCAGGCTGTATCTCAAAAACCGTGATAGCTAGAGAGTTGAAATTTTGACAGATTATGTATTTATGTTGCCGCTATAACAACAAATACTAAAACCAAAATAAAATAAATATTTTATTGATAATGGAACGGAACCCTTCCTGCGCGAGTCCGACTCGCACTTGGCCGGTTTTTTTTCACTTCTCATGCTCGCAAAGTTCTTTGTGCTGGATGTATGCTGCACTAAATGCCACTGTTATGCTCTAGTGCACAAAGTAAAATTGTTTTAAAGACTAAGATAATAGGGCCTAACAGCCACACACACAATAAAACTTCGTACTTTTCATTTGATTTGCTTTAATAAATTTCACATCCGTGTTTTCCATTACTACATTAATAAGACCAGATAAAATAGTAGTCAATTATTATTTTAAAACGTATTGAAACATTAAATTACTTGGTAGTATGAAGTACCTAAGTCTAATATCACGTGTCCAAAATTAAACATAAAAACTTTAAAAAGTTAAATGACGGGAATGAGCTATTATTTAATTTAATTTTGCAATTATTTGTTATTTTCTCGCAATCGAAGTGAAAAGCAGTGTGTATAACTCGGGCATAAATTAGCCATTTAACCCCTCGACTTAACTATCCACCCTCGCCGGTAGCTCGGGTGGATATAAACGTCTCAGGTTAAATGGCTCGTTTTATGCGCTTGTTGTACAGTCTACTATTTCATCACACTTGCTCATAAATGGTGTTATTCCTTGCCTGTATACAGAAAGACAATGGCCTAAATTGTTCCCGCGGGAAATAATGGCCCATGGGAAGTAATGAGCTTGTGTGTGATCTGATTGGTTAAAAGTAAATCAAACAAATTGGTCGGCAAATCTAGTTGGCCGCGCGTCACAAGAATTCTTCTCTGTGATTGGTTGAAAGAAATCTAGCAGGCCGTGGGGCGCCACGTCCCGCCCCCTCGCCCTCCACTCGCAAATCTGTATGTGAAGTTGTCAATTTCGTTAATTTTTGATTGGTGCGGTTGTATGAAACTTAGATTTTTATGTCTTTTGTAGTTATTTATTTCCTCGCAAATGTGATGAAAAACATTGTGTATAACACGGGCGTAAGAAAATCCTCATACGCCCCTTGTTAAACAATGTACTATTCTCCAATATGCTCCAAGATGTCAAAATGCTCGAGTGCGGCCCCCAGCAGGCACTACATGACTGCCTCGCCTCGCATGGACTCGTCGCTGTTGGGGTTCAGTTGGTCGCTGAGTTAGTGAGACACTCACCGTCCTGGAACTTCTTGACTCCCTGCTCCAGGTCCTGGAGCGCGGCCCCCAGTAAGCTCTGCATGACCGCCTCGTCTCGCATGGACTCGTCGCTGTTGGGGTTCAGTTGGTCGCTGAGTTAGTGAGACACTCACCGTCCTGGAACTTCTTGACTCCCTGCTCTAGGTCCTGGAGCGCGGCCCCCAGTAAGCTCTGCATGACCGCCTCGTCTCGCATGGACTCGTCGCTGTTGGGGTTCAGTTGGTCGCTGAGTTAGTGAGACACTCACCGTCCTGGAACTTCTTGACTCCCTGCTCCAGGTCCTGGAGCGCGGCCCCCAGTAAGCTCTGCATGACCGCCTCGTCTCGCATGGACTCGTCGCTGTTGGGGTTCAGTTGGTCGCTGAGTTAGTGAGACACTCACCGTCCTGGAACTTCTTGACTCCCTGCTCTAGGTCCTGGAGCGCGGCCCCCAGTAAGCTCTGCATGACCGCCTCGTCTCGCATGGACTCGTCGCTGTTGGGGTTCAGTTGGTCGCTGAGTTAGTGAGACACTCACCGTCCTGGAACTTCTTGACTCCCTGCTCTAGGTCCTGGAGCGCGGCCCCCAGTAAGCTCTGCATGACCGCCTCGTCTCGCATGGACTCGTCGCTGTTGGGGTTCAGTTGGTCGCTGAGTTAGTGAGACACTCACCGTCCTGGAACTTCTTGACTCCCTGCTCTAGGTCCTGGAGCGCGGCCCCCAGTAAGCTCTGCATGACCGCCTCGTCTCGCATGGACTCGTCGCTGTTGGGGTTCAGTTGGTCGCTGAGTTAGTGAGACACTCACCGTCCTGGAACTTCTTGACTCCCTGCTCTAGGTCCTGGAGCGCGGCCCCCAGTAAGCTCTGCATGACCGCCTCGTCTCGCATGGACTCGTCGCTGTTGGGGTTCAGTTGGTCGCTGAGTTAGTGAGACACTCACCGTCCTGGAACTTCTTGACTCCCTGCTCTAGGTCCTGGAGCGCGGCCCCCAGTAAGCTCTGCATGACCGCCTCGTCTCGCATGGACTCGTCGCTGTTGGGGTTCAGTTGGTCGCTGAGTTAGTGAGACACTCACCGTCCTGGAACTTCTTGACTCCCTGCTCTAGGTCCTGGAGCGCGGCCCCCAGTAAGCTCTGCATGACCGCCTCGTCTCGCATGGACTCGTCGCTGTTGGGGTTCAGTTGGTCGCTGAGTTAGTGAGACACTCACCGTCCTGGAACTTCTTGACTCCCTGCTCTAGGTCCTGGAGCGCGGCCCCCAGTAAGCTCTGCATGACCGCCTCGTCTCGCATGGACTCGTCGCTGTTGGGGTTCAGTTGGTCGCTGAGTTAGTGAGACACTCACCGTCCTGGAACTTCTTGACTCCCTGCTCTAGGTCCTGGAGCGCGGCCCCCAGTAAGCTCTGCATGACCGCCTCGTCTCGCATGGACTCGTCGCTGTTGGGGTTCAGTTGGTCGCTGAGTTAGTGAGACACTCACCGTCCTGGAACTTCTTGACTCCCTGCTCTAGGTCCTGGAGCGCGGCCCCCAGTAAGCTCTGCATGACCGCCTCGTCTCGCATGGACTCGTCGCTGTTGGGGTTCAGTTGGTCGCTGAGTTAGTGAGACACTCACCGTCCTGGAACTTCTTGACTCCCTGCTCTAGGTCCTGGAGCGCGGCCCCCAGTAAGCTCTGCATGACCGCCTCGTCTCGCATGGACTCGTCGCTGTTGGGGTTCAGTTGGTCGCTGAGTTAGTGAGACACTCACCGTCCTGGAACTTCTTGACTCCCTGCTCCAGGTCCTGGAGCGCGGCCCCCAGTAAGCTCTGCATGACCGCCTCGTCTCGCATGGACTCGTCGCTGTTGGGGTTCAGTTGGTCGCTGAGTTAGTGAGACACTCACCGTCCTGGAACTTCTTGACTCCCTGCTCTAGGTCCTGGAGCGCGGCCCCCAGTAAGCTCTGCATGACCGCCTCGTCTCGCATGGACTCGTCGCTGTTGGGGTTCAGTTGGTCGCTGAGTTAGTGAGACACTCACCGTCCTGGAACTTCTTGACTCCCTGCTCTAGGTCCTGGAGCGCGGCCCCCAGTAAGCTCTGCATGACCGCCTCGTCTCGCATGGACTCGTCGCTGTTGGGGTTCAGTTGGTCGCTGAGTTAGTGAGACACTCACCGTCCTGGAACTTCTTGACTCCCTGCTCCAGGTCCTGGAGCGCGGCCCCCAGTAAGCTCTGCATGACCGCCTCGTCTCGCATGGACTCGTCGCTGTTGGGGTTCAGTTGGTCGCTGAGTTAGTGAGACACTCACCGTCCTGGAACTTCTTGACTCCCTGCTCTAGGTCCTGGAGCGCGGCCCCCAGTAAGCTCTGCATGACCGCCTCGTCTCGCATGGACTCGTCGCTGTTGGGGTTCAGTTGGTCGCTGAGTTAGTGAGACACTCACCGTCCTGGAACTTCTTGACTCCCTGCTCTAGGTCCTGGAGCGCGGCCCCCAGTAAGCTCTGCATGACCGCCTCGTCTCGCATGGACTCGTCGCTGTTGGGGTTCAGTTGGTCGCTGAGTTAGTGAGACACTCACCGTCCTGGAACTTCTTGACTCCCTGCTCTAGGTCCTGGAGCGCGGCCCCTAGTAAGCTCTGCATGACCGCCTCGTCTCGCATGGACTCGTCGCTGTTGGGGTTCAGTTGGTCGCTGAGTTAGTGAGACACTCACCGTCCTGAAACTTCTTGACTCCCTGCTCTAGGTCCTGGAGCGCGGCCCCCAGTAAGCTCTGCATGACCGCCTCGTCTCGCATGGACTCGTCGCTGTTGGGGTTCAGTTGGTCGCTGAGTTAGTGAGACACTCACCGTCCTGGAACTTCTTGACTCCCTGCTCTAGGTCCTGGAGCGCGGCCCCCAGTAAGCTCTGCATGACCGCCTCGTCTCGCATGGACTCGTCGCTGTTGGGGTTCAGTTGGTCGCTGAGTTAGTGAGACACTCACCGTCCTGGAACTTCTTGACTCCCTGCTCTAGGTCCTGGAGCGCGGCCCCCAGTAAGCTCTGCATGACCGCCTCGTCTCGCATGGACTCGTCGCTGTTGGGGTTCAGTTGGTCGCTGAGTTAGTGAGACACTCACCGTCCTGGAACTTCTTGACTCCCTGCTCTAGGTCCTGGAGCGCGGCCCCCAGTAAGCTCTGCATGACCGCCTCGTCTCGCATGGACTCGTCGCTGTTGGGGTTCAGTTGGTCGCTGAGTTAGTGAGACACTCACCGTCCTGGAACTTCTTGACTCCTTGCTCTAGGTCCTGGAGCGCGGCCCCCAGTAAGCTCTGCATGACCGCCTCGTCTCGCATGGACTCGTCGCTGTTGGGGTTCAGTTGGTCGCTGAGTTAGTGAGACACTCACCGTCCTGGAACTTCTTGACTCCCTGCTCTAGGTCCTGGAGCGCGGCCCCCAGTAAGCTCTGCATGACCGCCTCGTCTCGCATGGACTCGTCGCTGTTGGGGTTCAGTTGGTCGCTGAGTTAGTGAGACACTCACCGTCCTGGAACTTCTTGACTCCCTGCTCTAGGTCCTGGAGCGCGGCCCCCAGTAAGCTCTGCATGACCGCCTCGTCTCGCATGGACTCGTCGCTGTTGGGGTTTAGTTGGTCGCTGAGTTAGTGAGACACTCACCGTCCTGGAACTTCTTGACTCCCTGCTCCAGGTCCTGGAGCGCGGCCCCCAGTAAGCTCTGCATGACCGCCTCGTCTCGCATGGACTCGTCGCTGTTGGGGTTCAGTTGGTCGCTGAGTTAGTGAGACACTCACCGTCCTGGAACTTCTTGACTCCCTGCTCTAGGTCCTGGAGCGCGGCCCCCAGTAAGCTCTGCATGACCGCCTCGTCTCGCATGGACTCGTCGCTGTTGGGGTTCAGTTGGGAGTTCACCGCCGCCAGCTTGTCCATAATTAGCGCGTGCTGGGGGAACTTGGCGATCGATTTGGCCAGCTTTATTGACTCGCCTAGGCCTGGAATAGAAAAAGTCCATGTGAACCAAATTTCTACAATTTTACAGATCGTTAAATCCACGAAGACCGAGACTTGGCTATGGCATAAAATAAGTAACTTTGCTACAGCACAGAAGGAAGTGGGCCTTAGCTTAGTGTTGTGGTTATCTGTCAAATTTACACCATCAACAAAATAAGAGCGTGTTACATGCCTTTACATTGGCATATCCACCTTAGTCGTCCACACAGCGCTGACATCACATGACGTACCTGTGCCAGTGGCCGTCACTTTAGCGGCGAGCCCCTTCTGGTTCGCCTCCGTGCCGGAGATGAGTCTGCCCGTCATCACGAGGTCCAGTGCTTGCGAGAGCCCGATGAGGGCCGTCAATCGTCGCCCGCCGTACATCGCAGAGGGTACTCCTGGATACAACAAGCATAAAAGTTTAAAAAACTATATCCCGACTCCGGAAAAGTAACTATGAATAATATTTCGAGTTCAGTCACTTATGTTATGACATTATTATGTGACAGCCACCATGTTTTTATTTTTCATACAAAAGGTACACCCGGAGCATAATGATTCAACCCATTTATCAAAATTTGTTCAGTATTTTAAGCGCTACAGTGGCACATACACAAATACAAACATTGACTGCTAAAAACATATCCCTTCCTTTCGACTCTGCCGTAGTCGGGCAAAAATACAAACAAAGTCCTATGACAGACCTTCCATTGGATAGAATTGATAATTCAATGCACTTTTAACATGGTCCTAACGTTTTGTTCCCCGATGCAAACGAGCGGTGTTATGAAAAAGATGTGTAAATAAAATAAAAAACAAAAAATATTGCATTTTCTTTTTGTATCTATATCAAACGATACGCACCAAACCTCCGTCCCAGGAAGCCCAGCACGGCTGTGTCCTCGATCACGCGTAGGTCGCAGGCCAGGGCTAGCTCGAAGCCCTCGGCCACTGCGTACCCGGTGATGGCTGCTATGGTGGGCTTGTCGCAGAGTGGCCGCCGGAGCAGGCGGGACTGTGGGACAATACCTATATAACATGAAGCCAGGACGCGAGGCAAGCACACCGGGTCGCCTTCCAGCACGATCAAAAGACCGACTCTGGGTGGCTCGCCGCACACAGTGCGTGAGGTACGTATGGATGTGAGCAAATACGTGAGCCGTGCGTGTCTCAAACTGAGGCTGCCTCTTTGAAGTGTACATGATTAATAGAGTACGGCATGATTAACCACTGCTGGCATAAACAACAAAAGGGAGCCGCAGCAGCTCATCATAACATATCATTTGAAGTATGAAAAACATTTAAGAATAAGAATTTATTTATTTAGCACGCAAACTTGATAAAATATAGGTAAAAAATTCTATAATGTGCTACGTTAGGACATTCACTCAGCATGTTGTAATGTCATGGGAGCTATACCAATGCATTTGATTACTACACAACTCTAGACAGTCACCATCCAGATATAACGTTTAATTTGCAAGATTGTGGTCAATCTAGGAGTTTTGCCTTTCAAGCCTTAGAGGTTGATAAGGCCCAACATAAAAAAAAACACTTACAGCAGCATCTTTCAGCACATTATACCCCTTCTCTCCCATCTCATCTAAATCAAAGCCGGAGCAGAACGAGCCACCCTCCCCGTTGAACACCAGGACTTTGGCATCAGCATCCTTGTCAAACTTGTCAATGGCTGCTGCCATTTCTCGCAGTGTGGCCTCATCCAGGCTGTTACGAGTTTTCTGACGGTCAATGTTCAGTGTCATTATGCCACCATATTTCTCTACCACAATGTCTGGAAAATAAGGTTTTATGTTTAAATTAGTTCCTTTTCAATGCTGGGATATGCATAAATCATATTGTATACATATTTTTGGAATGTTGAGTTAATACATATTTTAGGAATAGTATTTTTTTTTATATTTGGAAAACCATAAATTAGAAAAAAAATCGGTTCTGGCGCTTCGCCGGCCGCTGCCGCGGCACGCTCTCTTCGCTCACTCAGGTCGCGCGCTGTAGAGTCGCGGTTCATCCAAACACTTCTCCTCACTTCGCTCGTCGTCGTAACTACACCAACCTGCCTTAGAGTTAAGAGTAGAATAGGTTTCGTGTGGCTTCAGCGATTTCGATGATACGGGTAAGTATTATACCCAAAAACATAAATGTAAAAAAGGAGAGCCAAGTTCAATACAAAAATTATGCTTGGCTGTGGGCTTCGCCGCAAAAAGAATGGAGATCTAAATGAGTGCCAAGTTCTATGCAAAATCCAAATATGTATTTATAGGAACAAAATAACATTATGAACAAGTATTAAACTCTGTCTTTGCTTTATTGGATACCTATAACAATTGTTGTTATTTAAAAATGTGAGATCTTAAAGTAGGTTAGATTTGACTTGGCCTATGGATATGGGGTGTCCCCCCTCGAGGGTGCCCGCCTGCCCCTCGAGGGTGCCCGCCTTGTCGGGGCGGGGGGGCTTAATAACCGTGGACTGGTCACCCACGGCGAAGCTAAGAGGCACCCAGGGCCGGCCTGTTTGGGCTGCCGGCTGGCCCGAGGAGGGCGCTCCTAGCGGACTTGCCTAAGCCTGCTTAGGATGCGTTAGGGAGGGACCGCAGAAGAAGAGGAGTGCCGGTATTACGGTTCGCCGTTCTCCCTATCTTCTGCGGCCGAGGTGGGATCGCAGGGGGAGAGGCGTGTTGGTATAACGGTGCGCCACTCTCCCTACCCCCTGCGACCTTGGCGGGGCCGTTCCGCTGAAACGGCATTGGTGGGACCGCAGAGGAAGAGGAATGCCGGTATTACGGTGCGCCGCTTTCCCTATCCTCTGCGGCCGAGACGTGGTCGGTGGCGGAACCACAGACCTGATCCGCCACCGGGTGCTGGATTTCCCGCACCCATGATCTCCTCGTAGCGGACTCAGGGGGGTCCGCTACTGAACAGGTGGAGATCGAGGAGGCAGGTGCGGCAAAACATCTGGCGTGCGTCACGTGGAGGGCCCCCGGGTATCCGCGAAGGAGCCGCCTGTGGGCGGCTGCTGCCGGCGGGGTCGCGGATGTGTGCGCAAGCGTTCCCGTAACCTCGCCACAAAAGGCGGCGAGGCGGCAAGTGGGGGGGTTTTTAGTGGGTACACCGTGGGTCTCATTAGCTCATACGGGAGTCCCACATAACCACTCAGGTCACCCCCTGCACCCGGGTGGTATGCGTAACGCATTTCCCCCCCTAAACAAAAAATAAAAAAATGGATCATCATCATCATTCATCATTTTCAGCCTTTAATCGCCCACTGCTGAGCATAAGCCTCTCTTCGCGTACGTCACTTATCCCGGTCCCGTGCTAGTCTCATCCAGAAATGACCCGCGGTCTTTTTTATGTCATCAACCCATCGAGCTGGTGGACGACCAACGCTTCTTTTTCCTGCAATTGGCCACCAATCCGTTAACGTTTTGGTCCACCTACCGTCACGCTGCCTGGCAATATGTCCTGCCCAACTCCATTTGAGTTTGGTTATGACTTCGCCGACGTCACGCACCTTAGTGCGACGTCGGATCTCAATATTCCTCACTCGGTCTTGTAGCTTAATGCCGAGCATGGCGCGCTCCATGGCTCTTTGTGCTACCCGTACTTTATGCACAGTCTCCTTTGTGAGCGTCCATGTTTCAGCACCATACGTCATTGTGGGCAGGACACACTGATTATAGAGACGAGTCTTCAGGCATTGTGGAACGTCAACGGATTTGAGGATGTCATCTAACTTGTTGAATGCCGCCCAACCCAGCTGAATTCTCCTGGAGATCTCTTTGTTCTGATGTTCCTTGTCAAAGGATAGAGTATGACTAGGGTTTGCAATCCGGATATCCAGATATCCGAAAGATCCGGATATCCGCGAAATTTCGGATCCGGATCTGACAAGCTCCTGGATCCGGATTTTTCGGATATTACGGATCCTTAAAATACATCCATGAAAACCGAAAATACGGCTTCAAAATGAAGTATTTACCGAGTCCACGCTGAAAGTATAATATAAATCATTCTCAATCTCTGTTTTTATTCGCCACTTCATCATCCCAGACCAGATTTATTTTATTTTATTTATTGGTCACAAAATAAAATCGACATACTACAAACTATAGTAAAACTGCCGCAGTTTGATGGCGAAAGTTGGCGTTGGTTTAAACGCACTAATCTACTGTGGGTACTTAGTAATTAATATAAATCCAATATTACCTATACTATGCCTACCTATTAGACCTACGGCCGTATTAATAAACATTCTACAAACCTATTTTAACTAAAATGGCGCTAAATTTCGTTGGTTCTTATCCGTCACATTGACATTTGTGTTCGTAAAAAAAGGGAATAAGAACATTTTATCAAGCAGACGCAGTTTATGTTTTATGAATAAGAGGGTTAGTTTAGATACTTTAGATGTAGGTACCTAAATAAAAATTTAAGAAGTATATTTGACACGGGAAGTAAAAAGTAAATGCAGCAACAATACCTACGTTCTATAATTGTAATTATTTTTTAAATATTTGTTATGATGTTCTTGACTTATAATATGATCATGCAAAATAAGCATAGTGCCCTATTTACCGCTATTTAACCGACTTCAACAAAAAGGAGGGGGTTCTCAATTCGGATGTTTTTTTTTTTTTTTACGTTTGTTACCCCAGAACTCCGTCATTTATGAACCAATTTGTATAATTCTTTTTTTAATTGAAAGTATATGCTTCCAGATTGGTCCTATTGTTTTCAAAACCCCAGTTGGATGATGGGAACCATGAGGAATTGAGGGAACTCCTCAAATATATTAGGCACGCGTGTAGTAATTTCGGTATTTTCTATTATAACTCGTGTATTTACACCCGGAAATCATAAATTTGGTGAAGTGGAAGTGATGATGAAGACCACAGATGGCTTGTGGAACTTCTCAATGATGTACCTACTTCAAACTATAAAAGTACGTCACAGATTCTGATATGATTGCGTTGAAATAGCAAACAATGAAGTGCCAAGGGTAATTCTGAGATCCTTGAGGAATCGACGGAAGTCCTCAAATATTATCGGCTCACATACAGTGATTTGGTTTTTTTCTCTAATAATCAACGCATTTGCTCTCGGAAATCAGTTCATGTGGTAAATTGCAAAAGAAATGTGATAATGTTCATGTGGCTTGGCGGAGTACTGAATTGAAGTCGGTTAAAACTTTGTTTTTAAGTAAATTATGTATGCTATATCTAGACATATTTTGGCCTAATGTTTGGCCTAATGGAATGTCCCCTGGTAGACCAACACCTGTTCCCTTAATTTTCACGATTCCCGTGTTGGCTCGGCAAGGCCGCGGGTCATCATGTCAATTTCTCCTTCTACTTGATGTTAGAACCCTATTGAATTAACTAGCTCCGTACATGGAGCTCATTGTAATGTATGAACGAGCTCCAGGTACGGAGTTAACTTCGACCTGGTTATAGTTATTACAGCTTACAGTGATGAAACACTAACTTTGCCAGTTAGTTTGTAGTTGTAACTGTTGTAAGTAAAAAGTTGAAACATAATAAAGTTTTATACCTCTTATGACCTCGAAAATGCCTACCTATTTAAAACCTTACAGGTATACGGTGGTATAGCTGTTTTTTTCTTAGTTTGGCCTTACAATTCCTACTTTATACCAAAAAAACCTTGTGGATCCGTATTATCCGAAAAATCCGGATATCCGGATCTGTTGAATTTAAATATCCGAAATATCCGGATCCGAAATATTGGCGGATCTTGCAAACCCTAAGTATGACCAAGGTAAACGTACCGCTCAACCATCTCCAGTGACTCGTTCCCAACTGTTATTGCTGAATTCGAGTCACTGGAAATGCTCGCCATAACCTTAGTCTTGGACATATTCATCCTGAGACCTACCTGCAAGGAAGCATGGTAAAGGTCTTGGATCATATTTTGGAGCTCATCCAGGGTCTCGGCAAACAAAACAATGTCGTCGGCGAATCTCAGGTGCGACAAGAACACACCATTGATATTAATACCGGTCCTGTCCCATGCAAGCGTTTTTATGATGTCCTCTAGAACAGCCGTAAAAAGCTTGGGTGAAATGGTATCCCCTTGTCGCACCGTCCCGTCTGGATTGAAATTGGGGCGCTCAGTTTATGAAGCCGAACTTGCATTGTTGCCGAGCTGTACACCTCCCGAAGCACATCCACGTAGCGAGCATCGATTGAACAGCGATGGAGAGAGTCAAACACGGCCCAGTGCTCGACACTGTCGAAAGCCTTGCCAGAAAAAAATGGATATGGGGTGTCAATCGATTTGAAGATATGTTTTTGGTGGGATATCATTACTTTTTGTAAAGAAAACTAGGCAGGTATTTAGATTTACTTCTGTTCTGTGTATAATTATGAGGTGCCGCGCGCCGCCGACGACACACCGTTGGCCGGTTGTTTAGCGCGTATTACAAGTTTTTTGTATGGGGACACCACTTATTTTTTGACTTAACTTTATTTTTATATTTCTGTTATAAAGCAAATATAATAAATACATATATTGGGATAGTTTCAAATATCTGCTTGTGACGGTTCCAATGCTACAATTTAAAAAAAAATTGTATGGGGACCCCCCCCCTATTTTTTAACTTTTTTTTTATTTTTAGATTTTTTCCTACGCTTACACAATTACCGAGCTGGATTCCAAATTTAATCCTTCTAGGTCATCTGGAAGTAGGTTAGGTTTAGGTACTATATGTCAGTCAGTCAGTGCTAGAATATACGACTTTTTGACCTTCATATCTTTATAACCGTTTGAGCTAGCTTCTTGAAATTTGGGCTTCTAGATGTCCTTATGAATATAATTAAACACACGTAGTTTTATGTGTTCACGTTACAGAGGTTTTGAGTTAATAGAAGGGTCAAAAGTGGCACCAAGTGGTTCGTGTAATGATACAATCGGCGCTGGCTAGCCAGTTCCTTTGCTTGAACTTGGCTTGACACGCTGCCGCGTGATAATGATTCAGTATTAGACACTTTACAATTTTTGAGGTCCAATATCTTGGCCATTTTTTATTTTAGAATTTTTTTTTCGTATAAAATATGCTTCACGGGTCAGGGCATAGCAAGGGGGGGAGGGGTTAGGGGAGGGGTTAGGGTTCCGTAGCCAAATGGCAAAAAACGGAACCCTTATAGATTCGTCATGTCCGTCTGTCTGTCTGTCCGTCCGTATGTCACAGCCACTTTTTTCCGAAACTATAAGAGCTATACTGTTGAAACTTGGTAAGTAGATGTATTCTGTGAACCGCATTAAGATTTTCACACAAAAATCGAAAAAAAACATTAAGTTTTAGGGGTCCCCATACTCAGAACTGAAACTCAAAAAATTTTTTTTCATCAAACCCATACGTGTCTATCTATGGATAGGTCTTCAAAAATGATATTGAAGTTTCTAATATCATTTTTTTCTAAACTGAATAGTTTACGCGAGAGACACTTCCAAAGTGGTAAAATGTGTGTCCCCCCCCTGTAATTTCTAAAATAAGAGAATGATAAAACTAAAAAAAATATATGATGTACATTACCATGCAAACTTCTACCGAAAATTGGTTTGAACGAGATCCAGTAAGTAGTTTTTTTTTAATACGTCATAAATCGTAAACCGCAATTTATTTCACGGAACCCTTCATGTGCGAGTCCGACTCGCACTTGGCCGCTTTTTTGATTTTAGAGAGAAGTTTTTTCTAAAAAACATGCTTATACTTGATGTCAATATAACACCACAATTATCAAGTTTAAAGAAAAGTTGCCCATACAAAACATGTTTATTTTAGCGTCTTCTATACGATGGCATCATAAAAAATAGGTGTCATAATGACACCACCAACATCAAAAAATTTTCAAGTCCCACGCCCGCTATAAAATAAAATAAAATAAAAATTGTTTATTAAAAGAAAACCTTTTTAAAGTACAGCTTATCCTGCGGCCCCACACCAGGCTATGCCTGACACGTGGTGGCCAGATTCGGTTTTATCATGACTTTACTACAAAAGTTACTTAAAATTAGTTGCCGGTTACATAGGGTCATTTCGCCGGTTGGCGACCACCTAATTTCATGTGCCGGTTAGCGACCACTTAGCTGACTTGGTGAACTGAAAGCATTTTTTCTTGTTTTTTTTGTAAATTCCTATTCCATAACTACAAACAATAAGGCATCCGGCTGACTGTTTCAATAGGCTCTGTAGAATTGATGTTATCTTCAATTGAAAAAACCATGTTCTTCAAGTGGTCGCTAACCGAAGGTGGTCGCATAACCGGCGAAATGACCCTACAGTCACAGATAAGGCTTGCTTAATAACTATTCTACAATCCGTCATTTCTCTCGGTAATTATCAAGTTTAGAGAAAAGTTGCCCATACAAAACATGTTTATTTTAGCGTCTTCTATACGATGGCATCATAAAAAATAGGTGTCATAATAACACCACCCCCATCAAAAAAAAATTAAGTCCCGCGCCCCCTTTGCTATACCCCAACCAAATAATTTGCAAACAGTGCATACACCAGGTCATGGCCATATTCGATACCGGGTCCACATAAACTTGCGTTATTTATGTTTGCAAAAATAGAACTGCGGCACAAAGTGCCCTCGGGTTTCCTTTACATCTCTAATACCCTAATTTGCAATCGTTCACTTGCCACCTTAACAGTTAGTCATGAGTCTAAATACTGTTTAAAAAAAACTTAATACGAAATGTTGAATGTATTTTGGTAACCCTAAGACCAAAAAATAACCTTACTTTTTTTTACTTCTGCTTCTTCTAACTCCGGTTTAGGGGCATCCTGAGACTTTGCTTTGGCATCGCTGGAACTGAAACGCACGGCACTCAAACGCATGAACGGTAGATTTGTGGCCGAAGCCAATTTCTTTATTAACAATCTCATTTTTACGCTTAAAATAACGTAGCGCTTATATTTTCTATACTGTATAGGTTGACTTTAGTATCTCTTAGTAGTCTGTGGGTTGACTGTTGAGGTTATGTATGTCAATTTGTTGTACCGAAAGTCAAAATTGTCAGATCTGTCAAAGCTCAGCTGTTTCGAGAGCGCGTTCGATTACCAAAACTGAAAGTGTAACCAAACAAACGTATAATGTAGTATTGTTCACATGATTATTTGAATTTGCGACTTTTCATGGATTTAACAATGAATAATATGAATATAGCAAAAAGATGTAGTAGAAATATATACTGTTTGAGTTACTGAAAGACCTGCCTCAACTGGTGCGCCGACCGAATATTTAGAGAACAGAACATGAAGTTTCTATTTGATTTGATTTGAGAATTTGACTGACGTCATAAACGTCAAACAACAAGAAATATATAGGTATTTCTTAAAATTTGTACAAATTAAATTGGGACACGTGTACAACGCTACAGTTTACACACTATTACACCACAAACATTTATTGTAAAAACAACAACCCGAAAAAGCAAGTCATTGCAGTGTATAACACGACAGCTCAGTGTATTTTGTTATATCGCACCGCCAGGGATATTTGTGTTCCTTGTAAAAGCTCTGTACTGAATAGGATTTAACATGACGGAATTTAGGGACTGGTATTATGGGATACCCTTCTTCACCCGTTACTGGTTGACTTTAACAGTGGCCTTCAGTATATTGGCTAAGTTTAACTTCCTCAGCTACGATTATTTAATTTTGGATGTATTCGCCTTCATTAATAAGTTCCAAGTAAGTATAACTTTAAATTTGTATAAAAGACCACAGGTTTGCTTACATTCAGCCAGCTTCAATACAACTGCATTTGTTTCGAAGCCAATTTACTATTATTAATTGCTAAGATTTCATGATATTATTTATATTTTCTCAAACATGCTATGAAATGTCGTCATTACGTGGGTTACATCAGGCTTCAAAGTATCACGTTTCGGGCGGATCAACTCGAGAGAACTGTAAAGGAATTTTATACGTAATTGAAGACCTAGGCCGGGAAGTAATTTTTTTTTAATTTTCTTTCCACTATTTGTGGCAGTGCCTCACGGCATTCAGCCATGAAAATTAGTTTGATTTGAGGAGTTTTTACATAATTATTTCATTGCATTTTGGAGAAAAGCACTACATGCCTGGCATCGAAAAGGGCTTGCCTTGCCGCCTTCATATCACTATTGGTGGTTGGCCGTATATACTTGCTCACCCGGCAAGCCGTTCTTTCCCGGCATCTGCAGTAATGTACTATTAAACAACCACCCTTCTTAAATCATGTCTGTACTTTTCGCATTAAGTAAATTATAGTCAATTATCTTTATTTATAAAAATAAAGCTAAATTTCTGAGCAATTTTATAATGAAATATGTTTTATGGTCAAATGAATTTACTAAACACTATTTTATATCATGCCATTAATTTCAGCTATGGCGACCAGCAACTGCCTTATTCTACTACCCCATCACACCCTCAACGGGATTCCATTTCCTGGTCAACTGCTACTTCCTGTACAGCTACTCGGAGCGTCTGGAGTCTGGAATGTTCGCTGGAAAGCCTGCAGACTACTTCACCATGCTGATTTTTAATTGGCTAATCTGTATTATTGTTGGCGTTTTGATTGGACTGAAAGTGAGTTTAATTCAAATTGAAGCCTTTTTCAACCGACTTCTGAAAAGAAGGATTTTCTCAATCTGTATTTTTTTAATGGTGTAGGTCATATGGCATCATGGCGTGGGTGTCCTGGCACAAGCCAGGACCGCCGGGGGGCGTTGTGGTGACATGTTCGCGATCCCATGGCGCTCCCATTAACGGCAGGGACGGAAACGCCGGAGTGGTTTTAGTGGGTAGACTCCCTACCCTTCTCTTTAAATAGAGATGGCTGGAGGGTGTGAGTCCCACATACCCCCCATTATAGCTTCCCGGCTGGGGGGATGCGTAAGCGCATTTTCACTCCGTCAAAAAAAAATAAAAAAAAAAAAAGATCATATGGCATCATTGTTTTCAGCTGCTGAAAACTGCTAACTGAATCTAATTTTTTTTTATTAATGGGAATCTCGTAAAGTCATCTGACTTTACGAGATTTTGCTATCTAGCAAATCTCAAGACTGACTCTCACCTCTTTTGCACATAAGTTGATTAAAAATAGGAGGGTAGTTTGTCTTCTGACTGTCATGGTGTCTCTTATACTAACCCGGTATTTCCAGGTATTTCAATTCAAGCCTAGCAAGCTAGCAAGATACTTAGTTTAACACAAGATGCAAAGTAAAGGCTAGCTAAAGCATTTTATGTTCAGAGGAACAAGCAGTTTATGTACACCAACAGAAAGTCTGAACCCCAGAGGAAAACATAGGATACTTTTTATTCCAGTAGGGTGTGAAATTGTAATGAGGGGGTCTGGTTAATGCACAGCCCAATATTCCGCGCCCACTACATCTCTGTCTCCTTTTAACCCATGCAAAAAGAGAGAGAGAAAGATAATTGGAGGCGGTCCATATTTATTTTATATGGGTTGCCATCCATCGGGGTTTCCCCATATTTGTCCTAGTTTAGGGGGCGTCCAGGTTGCGTCCAGATGGGGTTTCATTTGTAGTTAGAGTTTAAAATTTTCAAATGATGGATCATTGTTGGACATTGGTTTTGGGTTCCGTACCAAAAAGGTAAAAAAGGAACCCTTATGGTGCTGTACTCTGTCCGTCCGTCCGTCTGTCACAACATTACAGTACCGGTCAAAAGTTTAAGTTCACTCTTTTTTTCTGGTACAAATTTGTACTTTTGTGCGATAATGTTTTGCAGTTCAGAAGTCGATAATTGTTTCCAACTGATTCGTTATTGTTTACAGAGATGTGTTTGATTAGTCAGACACAATTTACGTAGATTTCTAAACAACTGATTCCCTAAAAACCAACATTGTATCTGATCATTGTACGTTTTAAGTGGCAAGGCCATATATGGCCCAGCCTTTGCCATCATTCCTATAAGATTTTAGGGAATGCGTTGTTTAGAAATGTACGTGAATTGTGTCTGACTAATTAATCAAATCTCTGGAAACAATAACGGATCAGTTGGAAACAAATTTCGGCTTCCGAACTGCAAATTTATTAATTATTGTCCAAAAGTACTCATTTGTACCTAAAACAAAGAGTGAACTTAAACTTTTGACCAGAGTGAACTTAAACTTTTGACCGGTAGTGTAAATATCTCAGGAACTACTTAAGCTATCAATTTGAAATTTGGTACAACTGTTAAAAGGGTCAAGACACGTGTATGGAAAATGAAAAAAAAAAAATTTTTGATTTTCTGTTTAAATGACGAATATGAGGGGGGTTAAAAAATCTAAGTCTAGTAAATCGATCAAGTGGGGTATCATAAGAAAGGGCTTGAGTTGCACTTTCTAAAACTGTTTTTTTTTACAGTGGTGAAATCTTGATTTATTAAGGAAAATGCAGAAAAAAAATACCACCACACCCCACACCCCCCCCCCCCCCCCCCTTATCTCCGAAGTTTACTAAGTGAAAATTCTGAAATAATTACATATGATTAAGAGTAACATAAATAATACGGGAAAAAAACGATATCTCTATCTAGATTATTTTTTTTTATTCATTAAGAATAATTTCTTAATTAAATTTTAAATCTTCAAATTCCTATCAGATCAGAGATCGAAATTGGTACGCGTGATAAAAAGCTATCGCTGATAAACAAACATACTAGGTTGTAAGTTGTTAGTACCAAAATGCAGAAGGCGCTTTGCAACGGTAACTTCTACTATGAGCTGTTTAAGATTGTTCAAGAATGAATGGGGTCCTGACATGACGGGTATGGTGTATGAAAGTTTGTACGGAACCCTCGGTGCGCGAGTCAGACTCCTTGACCGGTTTTTTTTTATTGAGTAAGTTTTAAAATATCTGTTGACATGTCGGGTTCTGAGCTCCAAAATCCAGGTTTTTGAGATGGCAACCATACACTTATACCGGACGACCGGTTAGCCTAGTGGGTAGTGACGCTGCCTACGAAGCTGAAGGTGCTGGGTGCGAATCCCGGTAAGGGCAAATATTTGTGTGATGTTTGTTACTGAGTCTTGGATGTTCAAGATTCAAAACTTTATTGGTAAAATGTCATATTTTACAGGTCAATATCATGCATGTCAAATACATTTTAAAATTTCTTATTGTCTTAGATGTTATATACCTATCATTATTGAATAATTTTGAAAGTGTTGTTGATTTATGAGTGGGTCAATGATATATTGGTCATAAAGTCGTCGTGTTTTCTATGTATTTATATCTATTAATTATATTGTCGTCTAATACTCTTAATACATGTGCCTTATAAAGCTTGCTATAGGGCTAATTCGATTTGTGTATGATTGACCCCTAATATTATATACTTGACGGGCCATAAGGAATATTGGACTCCTTGTAGGACATTATACAGGGTGACTGGTAATTCGACCTATTCCTTGAAAGGGGTTATACTAGAGCTAATTTGCAACAATTTATGTCCAGTCAACCAGGGGTCAAAACACGATTTTTTTTTTAATTTTTCGAGTTTTTAGTATGTTTGAAAAAAAAATTGCCTTGCAGCCTTAAAATGCTGATTGTGACAAAAATGTTTTTTTACCATCCAAATGGAAGTACTTTTGTCACAATCACCAGCTTAAGGCTGCAAGGAGATTTTTTTTCGTACAAACTAATAACTCGAATATCTCGGAAACCAGCGAGTTTCGACCCCTGGTTGACTGGACATAAATTGTTGAAAATTAGCTCTAGTATAACCCCTTTCAAGGAATAGGTCGAATTACCAGTCACCCTGTATATGGTGAGCGTAGAAGGTGCGGGCAAGATGAAACACTTAAGAACAATTAACTGCATTTATTTATTTAAGTAACGAAACGTAAAACTGTTCCAAGACTGATTCGTCCGTACGCCAGCGGTCTAAGCCCAATAATGGCCACTCCTGGGGTAGCTGGTTTTACACCGCCCCTCCACCGTTCGTGCACGAACGTCAGGCCAGATTCAGTTGAAGCGCGCCAA
The DNA here is from genome assembly GCA_963854355.1 of Epinotia brunnichana. Classification (NCBI taxonomy): domain Eukaryota; kingdom Metazoa; phylum Arthropoda; class Insecta; order Lepidoptera; family Tortricidae; genus Epinotia; species Epinotia brunnichana. The sequence continues at coordinate 12,060,068 of OY977956.1, forward strand.
TCCAAGGCTTGCGTTTCGTTGTCAATTGATGTCCCATACTAATGACTTCCCGACGTACTTATAATTGAGTTACTGAGCCTTATTATTAATTTGGATTGGTTTTTGTTCAGTACCTGATGGACCCGATGGTGATATCGGTGCTGTACGTGTGGTGCCAGCTGAACAAGGACGCGGTGGTGTCTTTCTGGTTCGGGACGCGGTTCCGCGCCATGTTCCTGCCGTGGGTGCTGCTCGTATTCAACGTCATCGTCAATGGAGGGTCAGTTGTAGTTTTAACCGACTTCAAAAAAGGAGGAGGGTGCATGGAGGCAGAGGAAACGACTAAACATATTCTACTGGACTGCAAGCAGGTAGAAGTATACAGAATAAAGCACCTAGGTTCTCCAGACACACTACGGGACGCAGTCAGCAACACCAAGGCACTCACCAACTTTCTAGACGAGCTGTGGTGGTTAGAGTAGCGCCACACCGCCGTTTCACGCAAAACAGGCACAATGGATGTCGATTTGCGGAAAACGCCCAGTATAAGTAACTAACTAGGAGAAGGTTCTCAATTCGAATGTTTTTTTTTTATGTGTTGTTGTCATTAGCTGTCAAATTTACTATGGTCCGCCACCGCAGGCCGCGCCAGTGTGATGCAGGCCTTAGGGCTCTCGGCAATCGGCTGGAGCAGGGTCTAGAATCCCGCGCTGACCTATATATGGGTCAGTTGCATGATAAATTCCCATAAGGATTGGGGGGTTGGGACAATCCTTTTGACCCATATAGGTATAGGTCGCTGGGAGAGGAAGGGTTTGGTGCCAGCAATCTGGTAACTGGCTATGAGACTCTTTGAGCAGTGTATCACCGCAGGTCAGTATGTCTAGAATCGTTTAAAGCGAGTGGCGGTGGCAGCGGCAGCCTGAGTGGTCAGCCAAACGTGCGAGCGAGAGGCCGCGCTCCGATCTCTCGCTCCCACATGCCACCGTACGAGATTGCCTGCCTGGTACCATTATCGTCTATGTGACATTTGGCAGGGAAACCCTTATTTCCCGGCCTTTGCAGTAATGTACTAAATTTCCTTTTGTGTTTTATCGAAGGACTGGCAAACCCCTTTCCAGCACAGCCTATCGACTTCGTAACCCTATCAATTTGGTAACCTTACTGATACGGTAACTCTATTTTTATGGTAAACATATCGGATGTGGTAACCATAAGGTAACCATAGGTTAACCAAAATACTCGTAAAACCCTATCGCAATTAAGTTATGGTGACCTTATGGTTACCACATCGAATATGCTTACCATAACAATAGGGTTACCCTATCAGTAAGGTTACCATTTGCCTATATTTTGTTACACCTTCGGGTAAGACATAGCGATACCAAGCTGCATTTATAACATCTTTATAACCTGTGTTTTGACAAATAAATACTTTGAACTTTGAACTTTGAACCATTATGGATAGGGTTTTAAAAACAACTTCTAAAATATAACCCTATGGAATCCAGTCCCTGGTTTTATCCTACTGCATTTTTATCTGTATCTGACTTTAGTCATATGGTTAAATAAATTAACCATTGTTTGCAGTGGAGTGGAGGAGTTCCTGGGTATCCTGGTGGGGCACCTGGCCTTCTTCCTGATCTTCAAGTACCCACAGGAGTTCGGAGGCCCAGCGCTGCTCACACCGCCTGGTATCCTGTGAGTATAATGTTATGTACACTGCAGCTATAACTTCGGGCTCGAATCCCGGTAAGGGTATTTATTTGTGTAATGAAATGAAATGAAATGAAAAATGAGCACGAATATTTGTTCCTGAGTCATGGATGTTTTCTATGTATTTAAGTTTATAATCGAACGAGCGAGCAAAGCGAACGAAGTTCTATGCTTCAGTAAAATCGTTCGCATATCCGGCGTCTGTCTCGCTGTCCGGCTGTTCTCCTCTACAGGTGGCATTTCTCAACTGATATTCGTGAAATTTTGTGAGCAGGTTCATTAATTATATAGTTTTTTTTCCTTGTCACTTTTTCGTACTTGGTCAAAGAGTTGCAAGGTTTGATCTAAACAAACCCACTAACTTGGATCACATTCATTATGATTGAGTGTACATTCAGCAGTGGACGGCCTATGGCTGATGGAGTCAAAACACTCACCATACATTTCAAGTTTCATACTCAGCTGTATCAATACTGTATTACCAGGCCTACCGCACTGTTAGTCCAGGCAATGAACTGACAGCTTGTATGGAAAATATGTCAAATTTGAAAAATAATTTATAATAGCAGATTTTTTTTATGTAATGGATATATTATCAAATAAATAATTACTTAGTGACAAAATCCAACAAAATTTCAGACATCAAAAAAATGATAGCTTAACTAGCTTCTGAATAGTCAGAAAAAATATTTATAAATGGTTTTATCTTTATTTTGGTTCATTTACATTTGCTCTATAATATTCAAGATAAATAATAAAAAAAAACAATTCATTCTTTTTTTATAGCTATATAAATACTTCCGGATGGAAAGTTTGTTGGATTCTTGAATAAAGCATCTTAGAATAATGTTTTAAAATGATGTAATTTATTTGCGCTGTAGCATGGTGCGGATGACAGTTTCTGTATGTAACGTTTCGTTTCACTCTTGAAAGTTGCCAGGATTTACAAATTATGACTTATTTTTTCAGTTGTACCACATTCGTAATATATTAAATCATTAAATAACTGTAGTAAATTAAACTCAACCAGAATGTTCTAATCTACAAATAAAATGTAATGGAAAGAAAAATTAAACAAAGTGTTTTGCGTATAACGTAACGCCATACATGTATTTAGTGATGGGATGCAGTGCTACGATCGATAGTCGATGTTTTTATAATAAAAAACGTATATTGTGCGTAATTATATTTTTATTGTTAAGAAGTCTTTCATTATTTGAAACAACAGAACATTATATGGAAAAAATCGATTTTATTCGTCTATAACTCATATCAAAGTCAGGAACATCTGAATTCTCACTAAATTCATCATCTGAATCTGTGACGGCAATTATTAACGATGACTCAATTATGTTGTCAATATGGATGTCACGATCCCAATCAGACATAATGTCCCTTTTTGTTTTATTCACGACCTTCGACCAGTCTTCAGGTTGAACATGGTTGATGGCTTCTTGTACCTAATAGGGCCAACATCTTATTTGCTGAAAATGGCGGCGAAGTATTATTTCTTGCGGCGTGACCTAAAAATAAACAAAGTTATGAAAAAAAAAGTCTCGGATCACTCAGGGGGAGGATGAAATTAAGGCGATGAAATTAATTTATTGCACAACGTGCATCCCTAGTCATGTGGTACTGACAGATGTCAACGACATACAGGCAACTGTCACCCGCACCATGCTACAGCGCAAATAGTGTAATGTTTTTCAAAACCGTATTTTGCCTGGAGTATGTCTTTTTGGCACGAAACGACGCAATCTATGGCAACCACCTGGTGTTGGTCTAGCAAGGGTTGGACGTTTAATTTATACGTTTATACGTTCCATTGTACGTAGTATCAACATAATTTCATTGATCGCACACCATTATAAATACGCAGTTTTCCCGGCTATTTTATTATCATATCATATTATTATTTCCATAGCAACAACTCAGAAAAACTTGAATAACAGCCGACATTTTCATTTCGAAGTTCAAACAATATCTCAAAACCGACTTAACTGATTTTATTGGAACGTAGCTAAGAACCATCTCGATTAAGTACATTAGCTTTCAGACAAAAAAACCGCATTAAAATCGGTCCATTCGTTTAGGAGCTACGATGCCACAGACAGACACATCAAACTTATACAGGATGGGCCCAGTTACAGGAGCAAAAAATTAAACGGTAGATTATTAAGCTTGTGAACAATTATTTCCAAGTGGCTTTACGTGAAAAAAAAAATTTTTTTTTAAAGAAAACTTTCTTTAAAATAAGTTTACTTGTATTTTTTTACTCTTCTGGAGTGCTATGAGTAACTTTTTTTATTTTAAAAACACCAAAAAAAAAAAAAAAAAAATGTTGAACACAAAAATGCAAAAACTATTATGACTTACTACATGATGTTACCTTAAAATCTGCATTGACTGCCGTGATATGATCTCGTAGTGCCAAGATACATTACTTGGAGGTCATAACTTTAGATCAAAATTTCTCCGAAAGCAATTTTTTTTAAAGTTAATGGATACACAAGGGATTACTGCAAATGCTCTAAGGAAGCGTCCTTTTGAATACTTGCTCTTGTTACAGGGCCCTCCCCGTATTTAACACCCCTCTTTTTGCGCCAGGGCAGGGGCGGTTCACTCTGTGATCCCGTCGCGCCGCTACAAGTACATGCCGGCGGCCGCCAAAATGGCGGCCTATTAGTATCTGCCGCGCGTTGGTACAGGACGCTCGCACGCGTATAGCGTGTTGGGTATCAAATGAAAGAGGAGAAAATTTCGAGTTCAAATATATAAAAATAGTAGCGACCCGTCCCGGCTTCGTACGGGTGCAATGCTCATACTAAATATGTATATATGTATTATACATATAAACCTTCCTCTTGAATCACTCTATCTGTTAAAAAAACCGCATCAAAATCCGTTGCGTAGTTTTAAAGATAAGCACACGAGTACATAGAGACAGACAGACAGCGGAGAAGCGTCTTTATTTTATACTATGTAGTTATTATTCATAGTTACTTTTCCGGAGTCGGGATATAGTTTTTTAAACTTTTATGCTTGTTGATTTTGCTATTTGCCTGTTTATAGGAAGAAATACTTCCCCGACTACCGCCGCATAGCCGGGTTCGGTCCGGCGACCGTGCCCCCGGCACGAGCGCCCACCGTCGAAGGACACAACTGGGGCCGCGGAAACACACTCGGAGGCCTCTGAATACACCAGTGAGGCCGACACTCGGAAATCACTCAACCTTTCGGATGCTTTGACACCGACAGTGCTGAAGGATTTAATTTTTTTAGTTAGTGGCACAGAGTACATGTTCGATCTTAGAGCATTAAACCAACCGGAGTAGCCATTGCCAGGCGTTCCCCTCTGCCAAAGGTACGAGACCGCCGGTCATAGCGGTTATATAAAACTAGTTGCCGCGCGCTCCGCGCCATTCAATGAATCACAGTGAGCGCGGAATGACCTGAGCTAAAAATGCCGAATTGCAACGTGTTCTCGTGTAATAAGAGATCAGCAATATCTTATGTACAAAAAGATAACGTTACTTTTCATCTGTAAGTATTATTACGTTTAAATATTATCAAATAGTGCATTAAATTTGCAAAAAACTAAAAAATATTGTCAATCTAACAGTGTTCCCACTTAATGGTACTAGCTCTACTTTTGGGTATTTTTTAAAGTTGACTGTATAAATGTTTAATTATAAGTTCTACTTTAAATTCGTTATTATTAACACAGTTTATCCAATAAAAATGGTACTAACCATAAATAACGTGAAATTTATAATTGTAGATGTTTAATTAATTAATGATGGATTACTGTTTGCAAATTCATTTATTCTTTTATTTTCACCATATATTTTTATTTAATGTTTTAAATATAATATGTTTAGGTTGTATTTTATTAATTATACGGAATTTACGATCGTCACTTGTTCCGTAAATAGGCATTTTTAATTTGTTACTCTAGCAACACTGTACTAAGAAAGTTAGTGAAGGGACAGCACAAAAACAAATGTCGATAAACATTATAAGTATGTTCCCAGCATTTTGAATGTTATTTTATAAAAGTTGCTTTTTATTCTTTGTTTCTTGTTTTATGTTATCTCCAAAAGATACAGTACAGTGTAAACCTGTCCTGCCTGAACCAAAATTCAGACCAGTTATTCATGTGGAAAAAAAATCCTGTTATCCTTTTACCGTCTGTCCAAAGATCGTATGTTACGTGCATAAAAAAAAATCCCTTTTAATAAGTACCGATCATGGCATTTCAATATGATATCCTATGGCCGCCTTCCATCTCCATCATCAGATCAGCTCGATAGTACTCGATGGTATAATATCTTATATCTCGAAAACTGTACAAGATATCGAAAAACTTGATAGAATAAAACTTGTGGCAAATTTAATCAGCTTTTTGTTTAGAATAGTTATGTCGCTAGGACGCATAGTTTCCGAGATATAGGTGAAAAACCGAATAATGGGACTTTGAACCCCCCCCCCCCCCCCCCCCCCCTCCCCTCCGGCTCAAGGGTTACGGGCAAGGACTTTTGATATGTTTACCTCCTAACTAGTCCAAACAAAGTTACGAAGTCAAAAAATGTGTTCCATGCATTTCCCTCTATACCTTTTTTTGAGCGTTCGTTTCCGGACCTACATGAAATCTCGATAAGTTTATTATTTATTATCGACATGTTCCTCGCACTATCGATGTTTATTTCGAGCTGACGTCATCTCTTTCACAGACAGGTTGTCTGTGTATGTGTTTGTACTTGTGTGAGTATAGTTTATGCTGGTGTTTGATAATTTTGTCGTGTGCGTGTGTAGTGACGCTATCGGAAAAATGCATTGGTGTTAACATGATTTGTGTGCGTTGCCTCGTCCCCCGCGCCGAAAACGGCAGACTTTTTTAGATAGAAAAGTGTGCGCGTGTCGTCTCCGGTTGGTTTAATGCTCTAAGTGTTCGATGGTACTGATCAGTGCTAAATCATAAGAAAGGTTAACCCTTTATAAAGCAGTGAATATATATGATAGAGTGGTTATCTCTGTGATAGGGTCAAAATCAATGAAAACCGCCTCTATGCTGGTTAAAGAGTTAATCCAGTAACTTAATTAACAAAGTATTTTGATTACTAAATCATCCCTAAACTTGACAAATAAAATCGTGGATAAATAATTTCAAATAGGAAGTTGATAGCAAATGTACAGAATGAATGCTTGTGAAATGCTGTCTTGGCGGCCTCTGAATCCACTATTAAGGCCAGATAAACACATTGCGATTGGATTGGACACAAGGATACACTCACACAGGCCTCTGAGTCCACTATTAGGGCAGCTGATATAAATTCGAAGGCCTCTAAATCCATCAGTAAGTCCATGTGTGTTCAGAAAAACTAAACGAATAAAGGCAAAGAAATATATGTTTATGTTTCAATCTTATGTACCTTGGTTTAATTTAATGTGTGTAATAAATAAAGTCGCAATTCCAATAACCTTGATATTTCATAATGTCGATGAATAATTGAGTGTCTGATTATTGTTGCGTATTGTGTGGAATAGAATCGTCTCATTTCACCATTTGATAATGGGGAATGGATGAAAATTTTAGATGTGCCTGATTATTTTTTTGGTGATAGGAATAAATAACCTTCCTTAGCACCAGAAAATAGTTGGGTGATTCTACGAGCGTTCCAATCGCCGTCAGTCCGCTGCTCGCATTATTGTCAAAGTTCTTGCAGATTTGAATCCCCTTTCCCAATAAATTGGTAGTAGTCCTGGACTTGTTTCAAATACCTGAAGATGCCATGCCAGTTTGCCGGTACATTGACAATAATGCGAGCAGCGGACTGACGGCGGTTGGAACGCTCGTAGAATCACCCAGTTACAGACTTTTCAGCTGCGTCAATTAATTTTGAAAAATATAAACTTACGTTTTGGGTTTAGGACGGTGGCGAATGAGACACTTTCTTTCATAAGTCTCATATTACAAAAAAATATCCTAAAAATCCGTGGTAAACTGACACTGACAATGATATTGACAGCTCCAGCAGCTATATTTCTCATTGCCAGGGTCAGATATTTAAAATATTTTATATAATAGACGGATCAAGGAAAGTGTTTCATTCGCCGTCCTAAACCCAAAACGTACGAGAGGAAACTGTTTATATTTTTCAAAATTAATTGACGCAGCTGAAAAGTGTAACTTTTTTCTGGTGCTAAGGAAGGTTATTCCTATCACCAAAAAAATACACAGGCACTTCTAAACTTTTCAGCCATTCCCAATTGTCACCTGAACTGACTATGACAATTCAATGTAGGTACATTAGAATTGTCAACTCTGCTACCTTCTGTCTCCATCATCAGATCAGCTCCATGGTGTCAATTGCTTTGTCAACGAACTTGAATAAGAAAGTCACCAAACTTAGTAAGCCAAATTTCAGCTCAATCGAATTGGCGAGTGCCTGAAAAATGGTAAATACACAAGCAGTTTCAACAAAAATAAAAACTTTAATCAAAGCAAAAACTAAATAACAAATGCGTTTTTGGAATCGTATGCGCTATTTTTGTGCATACTTCCCGTTCTCACCTACGGTGCGCAGACTTGGTCTTTGACGGAAGCACAGAAGCCGAAACTTGGGGTTTGCCAGCGAGCTATGGAGCTCAGCATATTAGGATTAAAGCTAATGGACCACATCCGGAACACAACGCTGCGCTCCAAGACCCTAATAGAAGATGTAGCTCGGAAGGCAGCCAAGTCAAAGTGGGACTGGGCTGATGGTCACGTCTACCGCATGCCGAATGAGCTGTGGGCCAAAGGGACCACGGAGTGGAAGCCCCAACACTCAAAACGGAGACGCGGTAGACCTCGTCGGCGATGGCGGGATAACTTGGACTCCTTTTTAAAAGACTGGCCAGACATTGCTCAAGACCGCGATGATTGGAAGGGGTGGGGGGAGGCCTTTGCTCAGCAGTGGGGCATAGCGGGCTCGATATAAGATAATTATGCGCTATTTTTGGTACACCCTGTATATGCACCGAGCAAGTTGAATAAAAGCTTGTTAGGCTAAATCGCCAGTAACCGTTCAATATGTGTAAGTAAACGTTCAATGAACTCTATTTACATAGAATTATTTTTTGTATTAAGGTGGTTCGATTGCCATACAAAACGTTATTTGACATTCGCAGGCTAACGGCGTGATATTTTAAGAAACTTATGTATCAGACTTTTATCAATTGGCTTCCCATTTGCGCCAAATTCCCCCTTTCCTAGAATAAACTTGTATAAACTAGATTAATTTGAGAAAACTAGTTTTCCCAAAATATCACGTGACAAACCAATTTCTCAAATTAATCTAGTTTATACAAGTTTATTCTAGGAAAGGGGGAATTTGGCGCAAATGGGAAGCCAATTTATGAATGTTTGTTACATAAGTTTCTTAAAATATCACGCCGTTGGCCTGCGAATGTCAAATAACGTTTTGTATGGCAATCGAACCACCTTAAGGTTTTAATTATTGGCCATGCATCACTCTTCCATTCATACTAAAAACAAACTCTGTTCACCTATAATACAATTCAATTTAGTATAACGTGGCCAGTTATTGAACGGTGGCCTGTTAAGTTACTGGCGATTTACCCTATAAATAATGTTTTATCTTCCAGTTGCTAGTTACACGAGTACAAATACGAAGAATACTAAACTAAACTAATGAATATTAAACTAATGTTAAAGGATTTCACACTTCACATGTTTTTTTTTAAATCCTGTACCTGAGTAGGTACTCTGCAAAGAAAATGATGTAGGTAATACCTACTACCTTTGTGTTAATAATTTCGAGGACTTCCGCGTAGCTATTTCCGTTGTGATTGTACGTACAGTCAGCAACAGAAGTAGCGTGTATTACGAAGTGGTAAAAAATTACCAAGTTTATTGTTAAGGCAAGAAGGGTTTGTGCAGACAATTTTGAGCACTTCGCCTGCGTTTCACTGCTGACTGTAAAATTGCAATAAAAACCAAATGGGTGATGATGCTAAAGCGTGTTTACACAATGGGCAGGACTGGACGCAGTTATGCGTTGGAAGTATGTCAATCTCCTTCACGCCTATGCGTTAGAGGGAGAATGACATACTTCTATCATTATAGGGATATCATGGCCCATCATACTGAACGCAAAACCATTGTGTAGAGGAGCCTTTCAGAATACATACATAATTGTGTCTCAAAGATTGTAAATATTATTATAATTCAGGTACTTTATTTTAGTAATATTATACCAATTTTAAATATATCATCCTCCTAGCGTTATTATTCCCGGTTGTGCCCCTAAAGGAGCCCGGGGTCCGCTTTGACACCTAATCCCAAGATTTGGCATAGACACTAGTTTTACGAAAGCGACTGCCATCTGACCTTCCAACCCAGAGGGAAAAATAGTCCTTATTGGAATTAGACCGGTTTCCTCACGATGTTTTCCTTCACCGAAAAGCTAACGGTAATTCCGTACATAAGTTCCGAAAAACTCATTGGTACGAGCCGGGATTCGAACCCACGACCGCCGCTTGACAGCTGCATGCCTGAACCACTAGGCTACCGTAGCTTGCTAATTTTATAGTACATTACTTACCTAGGGCGGTTAAACAAAGAATGTCTCAGATTGCAGGTATTTGATGACGCCCGAGCCGAAGGTAAGGGCGATAAATATGCGCTCTGAGGCTTTCTTTATTACCGCCCGTGGTAAGTACAAAATTTTACGTCTCTATCTGGCCAGGAAGTGGGGTTTTCCGCACGCATAGCGTGAGCGTGCGGTAATTCCTACTTTATGGCCAGGTATGTCGTAAAATATATAATGCAATAAAAGTGTTGTTTGTATTTTTTTATTGGTATGCATGTATAATATATGCATAACAGTAAGCGTATGCGGAGCAGAAGTGAAGACGTACCAGAGCTTCAACCCCGAAAAAAAACGACGCTCGTTCGTATTATCTCCCTCTGTCTCACTTGCTGACTCTAGCGAAGAGAGGGAGATACGAGTAGGTACATGTGCTGGATGTATGCTGCACAAAATGTCACTTTCATGCTCTAGTGCACAAAGTAAAATTGTTTTAAAGACTAAGATAATCGGGCCTAACAGCCACACACACAATAAAACTTCGTAGAATAAAATTGTCATTTGATTTGATTTGCTTTAATAAATTTCACATCCGTGTTTTTCATTACTAAATTAATAAAACCAGATAAAACAGGAGTCATTTATTATTTTAAAACGTATTGAACCATTAAATTAGTTGGCAGTATGAAGTGCCTAAGTCTAATATTATGTGTCGAAAAATAAACATAAATCATTTAAAAATGTAAGTGACTGGAATGAGCTATTATTTTATTTTATTTTGCAATTATTTGTTATTTTCTCGCAATCGAAGTGAAAAGCAGTGTGTATAACTCGGGCATAAATAGCCATTTAAGCATTTAACCCCACGACTTATGTATCCACCCTCGCAGGTGGATCGGGTGGATATAAACGCCTCAGGTTAAATGACTCGTTTGATGCGCTTGTTGTACAATTTACTTCACTCCGTACACATGGTGAGCACATCACATCACTTCACTTCTTGTGCATAGGTATGTCGAAACTTTAAACATTCCCTTCGGTCGTGTTTTAATTTATCACCACGTTGCGAATTTCCTATTTTCTGCACTTGTATGTATCGTAAACGTTTTCGCAATTTTTCCTTTATCTGTGCTATAAGACGTTGCTCCGTACAAAATTTCAAGATTCTGAGTTCACGGGAAGTAGGGTCGTTTCGCCGGTTAGCGACCACTTAGCCGAGTTGCTCACTTTAGATTAGTAAATGTATACCTATTCAATGTACACACATGATAGATGGTATTCGTATAGGTTCTGAGTATAGTCAAGTTTTGAAACCTACAATAAAATATAGCACTTTCATCCATAGATTAGGAAAAAATATGGAAAAGGTTTCAAAATAGCGAATTCGCTGGATAGCGACCGCTTTAGTCGGTTTGCGACCACCTGTTAGCTAGTTGGCGACCACTCTTGCAAATAGTGTTTAAGTAGTTAATAAAACGATGCATCATCATCATCATCATATCAGTCGAAAGACGTCCATTGCTGGACAAAGGCCTCCCCCAAAGAGTGCCATAATGACCGGTTCTGCGCCACCCGCATCCATCGGATTCCTGCGATCGTTACCAGGCCATCAGTCAACTTGTGGGGGGGCCTACCCACGCCGCGCCTTCCGGTACGTGGTCGCCACTCGAGAACCTTTCCGCCTCAACGGCCATCGGTTCTACGTGCAATGTGCCCCGCCCACTGCCACTTAACTTTAGCGGCTTAGGGCTATATCGATTACCTTGGTTATGCTGCGGATAGCCTCATTTCTGATGCGATCACGCAGAGAAACTCCGAGCATAGCCCTCTCTCCATTGCCCTTTGGGTGACTTTGAGCCTTCTTATGATGCTTCTTATGATTTCTGAAGCGACCACGTTTCGGTGCCACACGTGATCACTGGCAACACGCACTGGTCAAAGACTCTCGTCTTCAGACACTGCGGAATATTAGACGAAAAGATGTGCCATAGCGTAGCTTCCCGAACGCTGCCCAGCCGAGTCGGATTCGACGATTGACCTCTTTCTCAAAGTTGGACCTACCTGACCTGACTGCTCTTATACTACTACAAATTGTTACTCTTCTAAATCTACTTTACATTTCTTGTCAATGCAAAATAGAATCGAAAACGGCGCGCCATCTCGCTCACACCATAGTGCTATTATATATATTGCTATTACAGTCACACATGTCGTTCATAGTAGGTATCTAAATGCCACCATTTTACAAGCTTTTATGTAACTTTTAGATTAAATTCTACTTACCTACACTACCTTCTGCCCACGACTCCGTCCGTGTGTCTCGTTTATATCGTAGCTCCATACAAAATTTCAACCCCTATTTCAGCCTCTTAGGGGATTATTTCGGGGATAAAAACTATCCTACGTCTTTTCCCGGGACTCAAACTATTTCCATACCAAATTTCATCAAAATCGGTCCATCGGTTTAAGCGTGAAGAGGTAACAGACAAGACACACTTTCGCATTTGTAATATAACCATATCATATAATCATATGAATTATTCATTTTATAATTATATATTATTATTATATTACATATACCTACTATAGACATAGCATGGATTGGCGCGGCTTAAATACCTACCAACACAATTGGTTTGCCAAGCTAAATATCGCGGGTGCCGCAAGAATCCATAAGGATAGAAAAAGAAAAACGATGTGGTCGCTATCCGACTTCTTTGGTAATAATTTTTTTGGGTACGCGACCACCCCATTTTATTTAAATCTATTTTTATAATATGCCGAATTTCAACGAAATTATTACAATAGCTAAATCATTTAAGCAATCAACTAACTAATTTCAGCATAATAATAAAATTAAGTGACGTAACTAAAGTTTTCGCGCCAACTGTCTCGTTATTTTTTTTACAGATTCACTGCACGTCAACACTTTTCGGAAGCAATGTGTGAAATGTGTGAATTGAGGTTATTTTTTCTTGCTTTGGATTAAGCTTTGGGTTTTAAAGTGTATTTATTCTTATTCTGACACTATTCAAGAATAGTTAATAACTAATTAGTTTTCTGTTGGGTTTGTAGAAATGTTAATATCTTTAATTGAAGCAGCCTAGTCCGTCAAGTGGTCGCCAACCGAAGGTGGTCGCGTTACCGGCGAAACGACCCTACCCTGTTAAGGTTTTGATTCCTTTGCGAGTTTCGAAAATTTGCGGCATAAACGGCTGTATCTTTTGATTGCGTTGGCTACGAAGAACTTATGGTTTTTTCACAGCTCCAAGGGACAGTAGACCTGAGTATTTGATATAAATTTCAGCTTGATACCTTCACGTGTTCCTGAGAAAACGGGTCTTGACAGACGGACGGACGGACGGACAACAAAGTGATCCTATAAGTTGATGCAAAGTGACGTTAAAATGCTATGCAATGACATATATTCGCATGTCCTTCGTTCGGCAAGCAAGGTGAAACTTATGCGCCGGTGAATTCAAAATGACTACCGCGTGACCAATGGCTCAAAATTAAGTAGTGCACAGTGACTCGAGTGTACCTACCTATCCTAGTGTAGAAACCTACTTTTTTGTTATTTTTCTGGATTTGTTTTCCTTTTAATTTATCATGATGACTGTTATGTTATTTGCTTGAAATAAGAACAAAAATAGAATAGATTAAAAACCCTTTTTTAATTTTTAGAGCTCAAACGACAAAGAAACAAAGTCAGAAAATAGGTTGATCGCAAATATCCTAAGTGATTTGTTTTTATAACTTTTATTTATGTGACTGATTTTGATAGATATTAGGCTTAGAGTATATTTCTACTCAAACAAATAAATAATACTGAATATAAATTATAGTTTTAGTTAAATATACTTGAGCCACTGTGTACTGTTAGAGTCTCTGTGTACTACAGGGTCGAGTCACAGTACCCCAGTACCAGTACACAGCGGCTCATTTCCCATTCTTTTTAAAACATTGTCTGACTACTTTATTGTCTTGATTGAAAAACTGATAATGCAAGGAGAAAATGTAATAACCAAAGCACGTTGAGTGTGAATTTTAGCTCGCTACCACGAATTTTTCTTCATAATTTGAGCGACTTAAAATTCGGGCCACTGTTACCGACCCGACCCTACGTGAAAATACTATATTTCGGGGGACCTTACGAAGTGCTTCAAATTGCCAAAGGTTTGACTAAATAGCAGTGGCGGAGCGTCCATACAAACTGATTGCCTAAAATTCTTTTTTAGGCAATCCTTTAGTTATATACTTATTCTAAACTATTTCATTTTTTTTTGTTTCGGGTTGCCCATAGAAAATTTTCACGCGCCGCCATTGCTAAATAGCAACATTGGCCAGCCAAGTACTATATTTTTTTACTACTATATTTTTGTCGTTTTTTTCTGGAAAATACTATATCTCCCCCAACATTAGTTGGCAACCCTAAACGGAACACTTATGCGACCAGTCGGTGTATGTCTGTAGTCATAGCCAGTTTTTCGGAATTATATTAATGGGGAACTTGCATGTGACTTTAATTTCGAATAAATTGCACTCAATCGATGCGGATATACGTAGAGATATCATTCCCATTCTTTTTAAAACATTGTCTGACTACTTTATTGTCTTGATTGAAAAACTGATAATGCAAGGAGAAAATGTAATAACCAAAGCACGTTGAGTGTGAATTTTAGCTCGCTACCACGAATTTTTCTTCATAATTTGAGCGACTTAAAATTCGGGCCACTGTTACCGACCCGACCCTACGTGAAAATACTATATTTCGGGGGACCTTACGAAGTGCTTCAAATTGCCAAAGGTTTGACTAAATAGCAGTGGCGGAGCGTCCATACAAACTGATTGCCTAAAATTCTTTTTTAGGCAATCCTTTAGTTATATACTTATTCTAAACTATTTCATTTTTTTTTGTTTCGGGTTGCCCATAGAAAATTTTCACGCGCCGCCATTGCTAAATAGCAACATTGGCCAGCCAAGTACTATATTTTTTACTACTATATTTTTGTCGTTTTTTTCTGGAAAATACTATATCTCCCCCAACATTAGTTGGCAACCCTAAACGGAACACTTATGCGACCAGTCGGTGTATGTCTGTAGTCATAGCCAGTTTTTCGGAATTATATTAATGGGGAACTTGCATGTGACTTTAATTTCGAATAAATTGCACTCAATCGATGCGGATATACGTAGAGATATCATACAAAAGAAAAAAAAAGATTTTATTAGTTTTACCTAACGTTAAAATGACGAAAATTTATTTTTTATTTTTTCGATAAAATAACGTAACAGTTACATAGAATATTAAATTAGAAATGATATTTTGTATGACAAGTATAGACTTAAACGTAAATTTTGTGGAGATAATCGCAAATTAATGACTTACTCCATAGTAAAGGCTATGCTGTGACGTCATAGCATAAGCCCGTTTAGTATAGAGCGTTTTCGGGGGGGTGCCGGCGCGCGCAGATTTCAAATGCATATAACATCAGAAAAATAAATCATAACAAAGTTTTAATGCTACAGTTGTTTTAATGCTGGATTATACTTTTGTTTTTCGTAATAAAATATTAAGATGCAAGTTCCCTATTCCATTGAGGCAGAGGCTAAATTTTGGATACGTGTCGGAAGCACGGCTTGCAACCAAATCAAGGTCACTCGTCACTCCATACTAGATTTTCTGTGACCTTGCTTGGTGCTCGGTAGTCCTGCCGATTTCGCTCGTGAAGCATCTAATGGCATTTGCTAAAAATTTCCCGGCAGTAGACAATTCAGTACTTAATCATTTGTCGACCCGACCTACCCTGAGAACTTTACGGTTTCGCTCTATGAAAACACAACAGTATATCGATATCAGCCATGTTTTTATTTTTACTTTTTACACCAAAAAATAGGTTGGGTAATTTGACTAAATAATCTCCACTTATAATAAATCTCTAAATTAAAAAAAGAATCAGCCAGTTTGAAACTAAGTTTTGCGCGGTTCGAATGTTCTCAGCATCCCATGAACGGAAAAATATGAAACATTTTATATAGGTACATTATTATTCTAGCTGCAACTTAGGATAGTTTTTATCCGACTGCGACAGTTAATTAATTTTCCGAAACTTACGACTTCATTTAATTTTTCATTTATTATAATTGAAATCAAACGCTGCTCCAACTGTCAGCTATAAGAACCGTCAAATTTTTCGTCAAAATGGCGGAATTGCTTTGCCTTTCACTTATTAATAATTTAAATCCCGTCTACGATAGACCTTTACGAGACAAATGCTAAAATATAAACCATAAAAAAATATTCGATTCTGATATGAGAACTTATATGCGCAAATGTCGTTTTATGTCGTAATTTCAATAAATGAAATCAACAAATTTGAACAATATAATTAACACGAATTTGTTTTTTTTGAATGACAATGGCACGCGCTCGGCGCATTCAGCCAAAGTACCTGCGGCGCTACCACGAAAACCGATACTCAATGTTCATATATTTGCATCCCTGTCACTCGAGTATGGTTAGTGCGATAGAGATAGAGATACCCGAATATTTTCGAATTCCGAAGTTCGTGGTTATAGCTCAGGAATCGAAAATATGGTAAATAATCATAATGTATTTTCTCGAAAAAGAATTTAAAATAAATATAGTCAAATGGAGAAAAAAACAAAGCAAGAGGTTATATAGGTAATGATTAAGTTATAAGAGTCCAAAGTTTTAAGAGGGGGTATGTTCTGTCCCTTTTCCGCAAAACGCACCTTCATATGAAACGATTGTTTTTTACTATGACGCTCGAGTATATTGACGTCACAGTCCCTCATCGTTTTCTCACTCTAACAAGCGACATTAAAATGGATGTAGCTTCATAATTTTTTGAGATATTTGAATGGGAGTTTCATTATCTTCTATCTATTTATACATAATAAATGCCTATGTCCTGACTGACTTATTCACTCAATCACTCACTCATCAACGCACAGCCGAAACTACTATACTAATCTTAGAGAGTTGATTTTTGCACAGTATGTTGCTTTTATAACGTGGGCTAGGGATAAAAAGGGATTTTTGAAAATTCTACCCCTAAGGGGGTAAAATGGGGGTGCAAAGTTTGTATGGAAGAACCTTTTTTTTTTGAGCTATAGACTTAAACTTTGTAGAAAAATTAGTTATTAGAATACAAATGAAACACTTTCAGCGTTTTGGAAAATTCCACTCCTACGGGGGTAAAATAGGGGTGCAAGGTTTGTATAGGGGAAACAATATTTTTTTTAAATAGAGACTTAAAACTTTGTAGAAAGATTAGTCATCAGAATACAAATTAAGTACTTTCAGCGTTTTAGAAAATTCTACCCCTAAAAATAGGGGGCTAAAATAGGGGTGCAAAGTTTGTATGTGGGAAACTATTTTTTTTAGCTAGAGTCCTAAAACTTTGTAGAAAGATTATTTAAATACAAAGAAAGTACTGTCAGCGTTTTGGAAAATTTCACCCCTAAGGGGGTAAAATAGGGTGCAAAGTTTGTATGGGAAAAACATTTTTTTTTTTAATAGAGACTTAAAATTTTGACGAAAAATTACTTATTAGAACATGAAAAATACTACATTCGGCGTTTTACAAAAATCATTCCCTAAGGGGGTTAAAAAAGCGTGCAAGGTTTGTATGGGGAACACTTTTTCTGAGCTAGACACTTAAAACTTTGTAGAAAGATTACTTATAAAAATACAAAAAAAAGACTTTCAGCGTTTTGAAAAAATCTATCCCTAAGGGGGATAAAAAGGGGTGCAAAGTTTTTATCAGGGAAAGTTTATGTTTTTGAGTTAGAGACTTGAAACTTTGTAGAAAGATTACTTATTAAAATACAAAAAAAGGACATAAATCGTTTTAGAAAATTCCACCCCTAATAGGGTTAAAAAGGAGAGCAAGCTTTGCATGGGCAACACTTTTTTTTGAGTTAGACTTAAAACTTTGCAAAAAGATTACTTATTAGAATACTGAAAAAGAACTATCAGCGTTTTAGAAAACTCCATCCCTAAGGGGATCCTTAAGATCCTTAAGAAGGGTAGCCAGTGTTGTGTGGGAAAAACTTTTTTTTTTACTAGACTTAAAACTATTCAAAATGTTACTTATTAAAATTAATAATAAAGTACTTTCAGAGTTTTAGAAAATTCCACCCCTAAGGGGGTTAAGAAAGCTTTGTATGGGCAACACTTTTTTTGAGCTAGAGACTTAAAAGTTTACGAAAAAAGTTCTTTCAGCGATTAGAAAAATTCAACCTCTAAGGGGGTTTAAAAGGGGGTTTAAAAGGGGGTTCAAATTTTAAATGGCGAGCAATAAAATTTTAAAGTGTGAGTAAGAGATTTTTAACTTCGGTCTTATTCTGTACGTTAAAAGACTACAAAACTGATTTCAGAGTTTTTCCAAATTCATCCCCTAAGAGTGTTAAAATTGGTTCAAAGTTTGAGTATTTCAAGGCATTTTTAAAGTATGAGATTTTTAACTTTGGTTTTAGACTGTTTGTTCACAAACTAGAAAATGAACGTCAACTTTTTTTTTAATTATCCCCTAAAAGAGGGTTCAAATTTTGTATTGAGAGAAATCATTTTCTAAGACGATAAAAAGTTCTACGCGGACGAAGTCGCGGGCAACAGCTAGTCATTAATAATCCACCTAAATTTAATACCGATACAATAAAAAATAATGAAAAGTAATCATCATAAATTCCGTAAAAATCAGGCGAAAATGGTATAAACTTTCTTTACTTTATAATTGACTACGTCTATATACTTTACGTTCTTTGGGATACGCGCATAATCCACTTATTTTTGTTAATGGATAAACCTTTCTATAGGTCAGATGAAATTCAATATTATCTCAAGGTCGTAAATATTTTCCATAAGTTTATTTACATCTGGTACAGAAAATATTTAATTAAAATGTCGTTATTTCCTAATGCATATATTTTTGGATTCAGGTAGTAAGTCTCCAAATTTGTGTAGGTACATGTTTTCATTATAAAAATACTGATAGCATTTTTGTTTGCGGGTTAATTTTTTTTCCTAACTTCCGGTCCATAGAATTATTAATTTCAATAGTAAAAGTTGTTTAAAATAACATATAAAAGCCGTATACAAATAATTACTTAGAATAATAACGCCTGATATTGAATTATATCCAAAAAAAACGTAATTTTCTCAGGGTAACCTGACAACATTACAATTAGTGTTTACCAATGGTTATCCAAATGTCTACACCAACGTTGCGAATGCCTCAAGGTCAGTAAACAAGGTTAGACTTGTATTCACAACGGTATCGTTTCGTCTCAGGCGCACCGTTAGGTACCTACTTACCTAACTCCGATTAGGTGTAGTTGCTGGAATGTAGGAGTGAACTTATGCTGGGTACGAGTGGTGAGGCGCGGCGAGACTTAACTGGTTGTGAAATACACCTAGCTGCCCAAATTTTCGTAGTATAGACTTGGTACCTACCTATAGTAGATAGACACTATAGATGTAGTTTAGACTTTTTTTTCTGTCTGGCCTGAGTTTGACGTAGGAAGCGCCGCGCGGCCGGCGTATGTGATATTGCATTATATTCATAGATAACCTGGAGGTTATCTGTGATTATATTATATTGCATCGATTAGTGCAAGCAAAAGACGTGAAAATGGTTGAATTCAGTGAATTTTATTTCAGAATACCGTTTTTTACTCGGTATTGGTTGAGTATTACTGTGGGGCTTAGTATTTTGGCGAGAGTTAACGTCGTTGACGCCAACAAGTTACCATTGTGGTGGGGACCATTTTTTGACCAATTCGAAGTAAGTATATTTGTGTAAGATGATGTAATATTTCTACTTATTCTGATGTCTAAGCTACGTCGCTAGAAAGTTTCGTCTTAATCCGTTCAGTAGTTTCTGCAATTAAGTTTTTAACGTTTATAAATTTTATAATACATACCTACAATAGGTACACGACGCCCGCTGCCTAATACACAGAAACCATGCGGAGTTGCGAGATAAAATACCTATAGCCTATATAACTGGTGTAATAGGTACCTAACTTTGAAATCTGACGAGTACGAGTAATATAACTAGTTTCAGAGATTATAGATTCCCCTTAGTCCAGGCAATGAACTGACAGCTTGTATGGAAAATATGTCAAATTTGGAAATAATTTATAGCTGATTTTTTTTATGTAATGGATATATTATCAATTAAATAGTTACTTAGTGACAAAATCCAACAAAATTTCAGACATCAAAAAAATTATAACTTAACTACTTTCTGAAAAGTCAGAAAACATATTAATAAATGGTTTTATCTTTATTTTGGTTCATTTACATTTGCTCTATAATATTCAACATAAATAATAAAAAAAACAATTCATTCTTTTTTTAAATCTATATAAATACTTCCGAATGGAAAGTTTGTTGGATTCTTGAATAAAGCATCATAGATTAATGTTTTAAAATTATATAAAGAAAAAAAACGCTATTATAAATTAATGTTTTTCAAAACCGTATTTTGCCTGGAGTACCTAGCCAAACAAACTTTCATCTTCCATAGGGGATGATTTCCGGGATAAAAAGCACCCTATGATGTCCTTCCCCCCCCCCCCCGGGATTCAAACTTCTCCATTGCAAATGTCATCTACAATCGGTTCAGGGCTTTAAGCGTGAAGAGGTAACAGACAGACAGACTCGCTTTCACATTTTTAATATTGGTAAGTATGCAAATAAAGATTAATAAGAATGCCTGACTTAGCTCTACGAAATATCTCACCACTTTTTACCGTGGAAGAGATCCCAGACTTGGCCTATTTTTTACATGGAATGTTTTTTATGGGATCTCATTTCTTTTTAACCGACTTCAAAAAAAAGGAGGAGGTTATCAATTCGGTTGTATGTATTTTTTTTTAATGTGTGTTACCTCAGAACTCCGTCATTTATGAACCGATTTGTACCATTCTTTTTTTAATTGTAATTATATGCTTCCAGGTTGGTCCCATTGTTTTCAAAACTCCAGTTGAATGATGGGAACCATGAGGAATTCAGGGAACTCCTCAAATATATTAGGCACGCGTGTAGTAATTTCGGTGTTTTCTATTATAACTCGTGTTTACATCTGGAAATCATAAATTTAATGAAGTGGAAGTTATGATGAAGACCACAGATGGCTTGTGGAACTTGTCAATAATGTACTTCAAACTATACAGGGTGGAATTTCATAAACTGTACAAAATAAAAGGAGAAAAATTTCAGCTAATTTCATCGGTGAAACGGTGTTTTTTTTTTTTTTCTAGTCATTAGTTTTTTTTTTACAGAATTTTGAAAATTTTTGTAAAAACTCGGGTAATACACCTAATTCAGACGGTATAACTTTTGATCCAATGGTCCTAAAATGAAAATAAAAAATGCAGAGTATTACCAAGGGACAGGTTAATAATTCTTAATAACAATAGAAAACCAACTAGAAGAGAAAATCCGCAAAAAAAAATATTGTGTTTGAAAAATGGCTACAAAAATTACGAATTTTAAAAGAAAAACACAATTTTCTGAAAAAAACGCAAATTTAGTTACCATTTTTTTTGCTTAGTATTAAACCTCACTTAATGCCGATTCTAAAACCGTTTTTAAACTGTCTCAGACTTTGAAAAATACCACGCTAATGGGTACGTAAATCAAACCATAATTTTATTAATTTTAATCCTCTTAAAATCCTTAATGACCGCTTGTTCCCAGGTAGTTGAAGGGTGTTTTTGGGTTGAAGGTGGAGATAACATGAGGGGTATAAAGGCATTGGGCAATAGGTCAACTATTCAGTCGCTCGCAAATCGCAATTGCTTGTCTTTGCTCGCCACTTCTTTGATTACTCCAGTACTTGTTCAGTTTGAATCATCATGCCCCGCTTACGAGAGTTTTCGCCGTTACAAATAGCCAACATGCACTATTATTATGGATTGTGCCATGGATCTGCAAGAGCTGCGTGTATCGCCTATTTGGAGCAGTATCCTAATGACGTTCCAAGACCTGCTGCTCGCCACTTTCAAGAAGTTCATCGCCGGTTGTGCAATATTGGCCTGGGATACGGTGGCCGAGATCGCCGAGAGCCAGGAAACATAATTGATGTTGCCATAGAAGAAGCAGTTCTCAGAGACTTGTACGCGGACCCAACCACGAGTCTAAGACGCTTGGCATTGAGGCACGGAATCTCAAAATTCTCTGTCTGGAAAATTTTGAAGAAGGAAGGACTGCATCCATTTGCCAGCTTGAATTTGTTGCGTAGCCCGTCGAATCATTCCCGGATTATTTTTTATTTCTTGTGCTGCATTTAAAATTCTGTCGTGCAATTCTGCTTCGGTATTGACGATTCCTTTTTTTGTAGTCGGTTAAAAACAACTTTTATTCAAATTTATTATTTATGAAAAAAAATTAACAGTACTTTGGGATTTTTTTACTCCTCGTAGACTTACAGAATTCTTTATTCGTCGTCTTTGATATGTGTAACAACCAGATTAAACGAAACACTGAAGTATAGTTATTTGTTATACAAGGGTGCAAAGTTGTATTTTACCCGCGAGTGTGGAATTGAAACAAGAGCAAGCGAAAGGATTCTATAGTTGAACCACAAGCGAAGCGAGTGGTTCTAAAATAGAATCCTGAGCGTAGCGAGTGTTTCAACACACGAGAAGTAAAATACATTTGCACCCGTGTGTAACACAAAACTTTTCTCCTCACTGTAGCGAGGAAAGTGCAGTGCAACATGCAAAACAACTTTATTTAATTTAAATAATAAATTTGCACCCTTGTATAAAAATAACAAATAACTATATTTTTTTTATTTTTGGTCAAGTGCGAGTCGGATTTCAGTTTTCCCATACATTTTGAGACCCAGCGCCTGATGAAGGCAACAAGCAATTCTGAAAAGTTTTTTTGTATGGGAGCATTGGGAGTTGGGAGCCCCCTTAAATATGTATTTTATTCGGTTTTTAGTATTTGTTGTTATAGCATCAACAGAAATACATCTTCTGTGAAAATTTCAACTGTCTAACTATCACGGTCAATATCTGGGCGACCGAGCTCTGCTCGGGTAAAATATGAGTAAGTTTAGTTCCTATATATTTTTTAATTTTATTTTTAAAATATGCTTATTTTCATTGGTCTTAAAAAACTCGCCTTGGAATTGAAAATTATTAAATATAAACCCCCGACTATAAAGGAAACAACTAATACAAAAAGTTATACCAACAAATGGTATTCACAATTTACTTTAAAAACAAAGTTTAAACTGAATTCAATTCATTACTTCGCCAAGGAACATACATTAACATTTCCTTCCCACTATACCTACATACTGCATGAACTGGTTTCCGAGAGCAAATGCGTTGATTACTTATTACAGAAAACACCCAAGTCGCTATAAGTAGGCCGATAATATTTGAGGAGTTCCGTCGATCCGTCAAGGATCTCAGAATTAGCTTTGGCACTTCATTAGTTGCTACTTAAACGGAATCACAGAATATGTGACGTATGTAGTCTTCATAATCTTATCTAGGTGAGGGCCCTTTCGGATGCACTTCGACCCAGTGGGATCTTTTGTGCATTTGCCCTCTCCTTTATACCTGCTCCCAGGCTTTCTCCATCATTTCCACAAAACGGATGATGCAGTTCACCAAGAGCACCTTGAATTCCTTTGGTTGCGGGTAGCCGTTACTAAAGTAGTTCATTGTTTGTCTGGCAAGGGCATGACATTAACACAATAAGTGTTCCATAGTGTCATCCTCCTCGCCACACATTCTACAGTCTAAACTATCCGATAGTCCCATCTTGGCCAAGAGATCCTTGACCCTGAAGTGACCTGTGAACAGCCCAGATATAATTCTGAGTTGCTTCCTACTGGATTTCCAGAGTTTTCTGGTCCAGCCCGAGTCCACTCCTTCTATGAAGAGTTTAGAGTGTTGACTCCACTCGTGTTGGTGTTTGGTTTTGGCGTAGGCTTTAAATACTGATATTATGGTTCCCTACGAGAGTCTTCATAATCAGTTCCATTTCACCAATTTTTTTTTGTTTCCGAGGCTAAATTTATACCTACACGAGTTATAATAGAAAATACCAAAATCTATACACGCGTTTACTTATTCTGTGACAATTGGGAATGGATGAAAATTTTAGAATTGCCTGATTTTTTTTTGGTGATAGGAATAACCTTCCTTAGCACCAGAAAAAAGTTTCAGAGTTTTCAGCTCTGTCAATTATTTTTGAAAAATATCAACTGTTTCCTCACTTACGTTTTGGGGTTAGGACGGCGATTGAGACAATTTCCTTGATCCGTTTCATATTACAAGAAAATATCTTAAATATCCGTGGTAAACTGACACTGGCAATGATATTGACAGCTGCAGCAGCTATATTTGTCATTGCCAGGGGCAGATATTTAAAATATTTTTTGCAATATGAGACGGATCAAGGAAAGTGTCTCATTCGCCGTCCTAAACCCAAAACGTAAGTGAGGAAACAGTTTATTGTTTGTGTGATGGACATGAATATTTGCTTCTGAGTCTTGGATGTTTTCTATCCTCAATTATCTCCAAAACGACTTGACCTATTAAGATTTGGATTTCTGTAAGGAGTTTTTAGTGGATAGAAATACCACAGAACCCAGTCATCCCCCGATGATTGGGTACCAGGCTGGTTCGCAGGTTTTCTCCAAGAAAAAAAAGGTATAGGTATGAATTGCTCAGGGTCCAACAAAAAATAAAAATGATGGAGCAGAACTCTCTAGATAGAGTTAGGTGAGTAGCTATTGCAGTACACAATGCTCTTTAAAAAATAATTCAACATAAAAAAAATACTTTATTTTCAAATAATATAAACCATTTTTTTACCTACAAAGGGAAAAATTACAACCAGAAGTTATTAATAATAATATTCATAACTACGCATTTAGAATCACAAATTCAAAGAAAGGCATTATTAATGCCTGAATTAAGTTTCAGATAATGATGAGCACCATCTAGCGAAGCGTTAATAGCCCAGTGGCGCCTGCGAATCGGAAACAATAACGCAGGTTAAGCAAAGATGGCAGCGGTCAGTCCTTGGATGGGTGACCGCCTGTTTGAGTGGTTACTAAAAATGAGCGCTTCCGTGCTTTGGAAGGCACGCTAAGCAGTTGATCCCGGCTGCTGTCTGTGACAGTAGTCGTTAAGCCGAGTTAGAGCCCTTCGGGCGGCTTAAGAATCTCTAACAGTCGAGTTGCCCACTCACTTGACTAATCTAACTTTTTTCAACCTAAATAACCTTATGGATAAAAAGAAGGCACAGTGCTATAAAAAACATGTTTTTAATATCTATTATAATTTAAAAACAAAAAGATATATAAACAATAAAAAAAACGTATGACCATGCTTTTCCCGGCTTTAATACTACGAAAAAGCATTCTCTATAAAAAAAGAAAGCAAAAACAAACATTTCCTCGCTGGGATTTGAACACCCGGCCACAAGCGTTGTAAGCCAATGTTATAACCATTAGTCTAATCAAGCAGTGATAGTTATGGTGAAATTACGTACTATATTGCATTTACAAATCTTTATGCGAGAAAATCTCGAGAAAACGAATTTTCTCGGAAACGAGACCTATCTAGATCGATTTCTCGCCCCCATAACCACCTATATTCCAAATTTCATCGAAATCGTTAGAGCCGTTTCCGAGAACGTGATTGCAAATATATATACATCGTCGGGTGACAAGCAAAACTCACTAAGTAACAAATACCTACTTAAATCAAAGGTCGTATCTCGATATCGACTATGTACCGAGTATACGAGGTTTTGAAGAGCAGTGACAGTTTTGGTAGTGACTTTTGCTTGTCACCCGACGACATATATATATATATATATATATATATATAAAGTATAGGATATATATACATATATATACAAATATTGCTCGTTTAGTAGTATAGGACATGAGATACGCTCCAAGGTCAAATTACTTTGCCCACTAGTGGATAAAATGCGATTTTGCTCACTGGTTTTAAAGGATAAAAGACGGATTTTCGGAGGCAGTGAGGGGAAAAATAGTTTTTAAAACCCAAACAAGCTATTCTATACAACGACACCATGGGTTTAGTAAGAAAAAAAAATACATCCCCACTTATATACCCATCCATGCCGAATTACAGCTTTCTACTTCTAGTAGTAACGGACACTAAGGTAAGCCGCAGACGGACAGATAAATAATTAAACATGTTGACTACGGAACCCTAAAAATCGTTTGACTTGTTACAGTATTGGCGGCCCGTGACTGCCCTGTTCTACGTCCCGCCAGAGCACTTCTACTTCCTAATAAGCAACTACTTCTTATACCGGTACTCGGAGAAGCTGGAGTCCCGAGAGTTCGCGGGGAGGCCCGAGGACTATCTCATGGTGCTGGCGTTCAACTGGGTCTGCTGCGTCGTTTGCGCTTACTACTTTAATTTCCCTGTGAGTATGTGTTTGTCAACGTCCCTTTCAGGGATTATTTTTGGAATAATTGTCCTTCCTGGGGCTCAAACTATCTCCATACCAATTTAGAACCAATTTACATCTAAACTGGTTTAGATAGATTTATACCTAATACTAGTTGTTCACCCCTTCACCGATTTGGCTCATGTTAGAACTTAAAAACAACTTCCTGTGTTCCTGTTATCATCGTCTCACCCCTTAACGAGCTTCATCAGATAAAGGAGAGGCGATCGACCATGGTGCAAGAAAAAAACCTCACCGTATTCTAGAAGACCTGATGGGTCCAATTCACAAGGCTCTCCTGGCTGTTCTGTGTTCTGTGCAAAAAGCATCAGAGTCCTTACTAAATACAACCCCAGCAGGGGAGGGGGGCTTGGCTAGGGAAGGACAGGTGCTTTTTGGGAGGTTTGAGCCTCTTGACCTATAGATCCGTTAGTGATACAAAGCTTTATATCCCCGCAGTTGCTGATGTCGTCCATGGTGATGTCGGTGGTCACCGTCTGGTGCCAGTACAACAAGAACACCGTGGTCAACACCCCGTTTTGGTACGACACGCAATTCAAAGCCGCGCACCTGCCGTGGGCAATATTCATCTCCAACATCGTATATGATTACCGTTTCTTATATTATGGAGGGCGTTATGGATCTACGTTAAGTCCCCAGTAAGTATATTTTAATACTGTTTTTTCCAGGTCTAGTGCGATATTTATTTACCTTTATTTCTGACGTTTCGACACGGGTTCCACCGGTCATGGTCGCAGATAACTGTCCCAGTGATTCGTATAAAGCCTCTCAAAGACTGGGGAGGGCTGCGGTGGCGGTCAAACTGTGTAAACAATTTTGTGGGACAGACGCTATTTGTAAAATTATATCCCCCTTTTATGATAATAAATAAGGAACACCTTCTTCCCAAGTAACATTTAGGCTAACAATAAAACATTAAACCAGTTCATTAACAGCTTAAGACTTTATAACTGCTGATTAATAGAGTAAATACATACATAAGGCTGTACTGGAGCATAAGCGTGTTCAGAATGCCTGTGCTCGCTTTTGTTTCAACATTCCGTTAAGGGCCCATGTCACCCCATTTCTTAACAAGCATAATATCCTAAAAATGCAACACCGACGTAAGCTTCATCTGGCTTGTTTGCTATTTGGGGTAGTGAAGCACAAGGCGCCGGCATATCTCTTCGAGAAACTCTCCTTTAGTAACACGTCTCGGGGAAGTAGCCGACAGCGCGTAATTTGTTTGATAACTCCCCGACATTCATCTGCTGCTTTCCGAGGAAGTTTCCGCTATGCAGCCACGAAATGCTGGAATAATGTCCCGCCGCCACTTAGAAGCCTGCCGAACGTTAAAATATTTAGAACTAAGCTCAAAAAGTTCATGCAAGAACATCAGTTTAAACAGGAGAATCTGTGTCTTGAAACTAGTTGCATTTAACACTTTCTCACCTGTTGGTTATGCTCCATATTCATTTCCATGCATTGCCATACGTTTGTAGGTCACCATAATTAAATTTATTCTAATATGTATTCTGCAATTTAGTCATAGTTAATAATTAACTACTCTTGTAAGCTTTACCACGGGTATATTTGACGTTTAGTATATTGTTTGTTTTGTTTTCTGTTTTTTTTTTTTTTTTCCGTGTTGTGGCTTTTTGCTGCTTAGGCACTTTGCCAATGTCAAGTGGGGGAAGTTTTGGCTTTACGGTTCCGTGGAGTGCACCTAATAATTTTGCCCCAGGGACTAATTGTACGTAACGACCATATTTGAATATTGGTAATAAGTGGATAAAAGAGTGCTTATATATATTCATAAATAGTTATAATTTGATATTATTTTTATCTATAAAATAAGCCAAAGCCTTAGCGACTTTGGGTTCAAAACTAGCCAAGAGAGTTTTAACATTAGTAGGGAGTTGGACTTTAAGTTTTGTTAGTAGGTCATAAAGAGAGAAAAGAGTTGAAGGACACTCGAGAAAAATGTGATCAATTGAACCTACATCATGCCCGCACAGACATTCCGCACTATTTATGACTTTGATTTTAAATAAAAATTCAGGGGAGCACAAATGTCCCAGCCTGAGGCGTATGATGCAACTAGTTACTCTTTTTTTAAATTTGAATTTAAAAAACCAGGGAGAAGCCGGAATATTTCTTTGCAGTTCGTAAAACTGCAACTTGTTATCGGTAGCCCATAAAGCCGACCATGATGAAAATAGTTTTAACGATGAGATCGCGTCCAAGTCTTTGCTAAAGCTTTGAAAGAAAGTTCTATCACCGTTTTCTGCTGCTTCCTTTGCAGCTTTATCCGCTAATTCATTTCCATGTATACCCTTGTGGCTGGGGATCCAAGATAAGATTACTTCCAATTTCAGAAGTCGACAGGATAGGAGACCCTCCTTGATGAGGCAAACCAACGGTGTTTTGGCCCAGTTTTTAATTGAGTTGTTTGTAATGGCTTGGATAGAGCTAAGGCTGTCTGAAAAAATTACTGCGTTTGCCAGTTTGTGTTCTTTAACATATTTAACCGCCTTCAGAATGGCAAAGCATTCCCCAGTATATATAGAGCAGATATTGGGCAATTGGAATTTGTGTACTGAGTTAAGGTTATCGTGAATGAAAGCACATCCTATGGGCCCATCATTGAACTTAGAGGCATCTGTATAGAGACGGTCCCAATTTTGCCACCTTTCACCAACCGAGGCTAGGAATTTTTTGTTAGCTGAAGAAGAGGACCTATCGACTCCTATGTTTACTGATTTCGGTTGGAACGTAATTGCATCAAACGGGATTGAGTATATAGGCATCTTAGGGAATCTTGTTAAGGGAGACTCAGTCTCAATGTTATTTAATCTGATTAGGCTAGTCAGCAAATTTGGAATCGGTTTGCCCGGAGCGGTCCGGTTGGCTTCAACGTGGTCTCTCAGCATATTCAACTTAGGAAAAATGGGGTGGTGCTCAAGTTGAGCGCTCCGGAACAAGTATCTGTCTGCCAGGTATTGGCGTCGGACCGTGAGGGGGGGATCAACGCATTCCACTTGGAGAGCTCTGATGGGAGAAGATTTCATGGATCCCGTAACTATTCTAAGAGCCTTGCTTTGTATTGAATCCAGTTTTTTGAGGTCTGATTTATTACAAGGTTCAATCAATATGGAGCCAAAATCCAAATGAGACCTGATCAGAGCGTTATAAACCAATTTTTGCGAGTAGGGATGGGCTCCCCACCATGCACCGGATAGGGCTCGGATGACGTTAAGGTTCTTTTCACATTTTGCTACGACACTATTTATATGTTCAGACGGGGATAATTTGGAGTCCAAAATAACACCCAAGAATTTGGTTTTATCATGTACAGGGATAGAATGAGACCTAAACTTGATGTCAATGGACGGGCGAGATCGACTTTTTGTGAAAACCAGTGCCGTGCACTTAGAGGGAGACAGATCTAAGCCATGAGAATCTAGCCAAAGCCCCAGAGAGTTCAGAGCTCTGTTGATAAAGCCGACAGCTAAACAGATGTTTTGATGGACGCAATATAGAGCTATGTCATCAGCAAATTGTAGAACCTTACAGTGTTGGTTTATAGCCTGATCCAGATCAGAAGTGTAGATACTATATAATAAGGGGCTCAAGACTGAGCCCTGAGGTAAGCCCTTCCAAACGAGTTTAGTGTGATCTTGATTATTATTGGCCCTTAACGAGATCTTTCTACCGGACAAGAGGTTATTTACGAAACGGGTTAATTTCTGGGGAACGCTAATACTTCTCAACTTTTCACATAGCACAGATATCAAGACGTTGTCATAAGCTGACGATATATCTAAGAAGACCCCCACTACTGATTGTTTTTGCAAGAATGCTAGTCTGACTTCTGTAAATAACAACGCATGACTATCCGTTACACTTCTTCCCTTTCGGAAGCCGAATTGGGTTTCCGAGATGTACCCTGAGCTTTCTACATACCACTCTAGTCTATTTTTAATCATGTGCTCAACTACTTTACATAAGACGGATGACAGGGCAATAGGACGGTAAGAATTGGCAAGCTCAGGGTCTTTGCCCGGCTTTAGAATTGGTAGGATGATTTGGTGTTTCCATGAGTCTGGTATATCACCAGATTCGAAGATTCTATTCACAAGGTCCAAAAAGTACTCCTGGCTCAATTGGCCAGCTTTCTTTAAAAAAGAGTAAACGATGCCATCCAGTCCTGGAGAGGAGTCTTTTGTGGCTGCAAGGGCTATCTTAAGTTCATCCAAAGAGAATTCTCTATCAAGAAAATGATCTGAATTATTAGGAGAGTATGGGACTGGGATGTCGTAGCAGTTGGGGGCAGTAGGAGGAGCCAATTTATTTATAAAATCATTCGTCCAAGCAATAGATGAACTCGCAACTGTTGGGGGAGCTGTTCCTCTGCGGAACCTGCGAATATTCTTCCACACAAGAGTGGGGGGAGTAGTGGGTGAAATAGATTCACAGAATGTATTCCAACCCTCAGCTTTTTTTGACGCTAAGGTTTTACGGCACTTTGCCCTTACTTTTTTGAAAGAGATGAAGTTATCCAGACTCATATCACTAGCGTAAATCATTTCAGCCTCATTGCGCTCCTTCACCGCCTTAGAACACTCTGAATCCCACCACGGTTGGGATGGGGCATGCTTTGAACTGACCCTTTTAAGAGGGATGGATTCCTCCGCAGATTTGTGGATGACGTCGACAAAGGACTCGTGAGCTATTTTTAAATTTTGATTACTGTTCAGGGCAAGAGTGCGGATTTCCGAATCCATAGAAGAAGAATATTTATCCCAATCTGCTTTTCTCAGCTGATATTTCTGCAAGGGAGGCAAAGAGCCAGGGGAGAACGATTTCCGAGGGAAATTAATAAATATCGGAAAATGGTCACTGTTATGGGACAGTGGCGAGATATCCCATAATATCTCCGAGGCTAGTTCGGTGGAACATAAAGATAAGTCTACCGCGGACAAATTTTGACCAGGGGCCGTGCGCCTAGTCGGCCTGCCATCATTTAGGCAGCAAAGGTTAAATCTATCTGCCAACTCTAGGATAAGTCTGCCATTGCTGTCCGATGATCCTGATCCCCAACACACATGGTGACAATTGAGATCCCCCATAATAACGATCGGCTTAGGAATATCTTTAATTATAGCCTGAAATTCAAACAAAGTTCTCCTCGAAGGACGGGGGATGTACACCGAAACATAGGACACATTGAAAACCCTAGCAGCAACAACGAATATATCTGTAGAGTGGACCGGGAGTGGTATATGAGAAAAGGGGATATTATTTTTAATAATTAAGGCAGACCCATCCCAACCATCTGCTCTGTCGTCTCTTATCGAGTGGTAACCTGACAATTTAAATTGTTGTTGTGGTTTTAACCACGTTTCGGCTAATGCAAATAGGATGGTATTATGTTTTTTGGAGAGATAGAGTAATTCAGCTTTTTTGTTTGAGACACTACGCGCATTCCATTGAACCGCCGTATACATTGATGAGTCGTTTATTTAGTATATCACAGAGTGTTTGAATTTTGGAAGCAACGTTGGACGGTATTCTATCTATGCTGAGAAGCATTACAACAGTGGACAATAGAGAATCGAGCACCCTGTCATTTACAAGGCCCTCCTCAGAAGGCGTGGTATTATATTGAGATTCGATGATGGCTGGGGACGCGTATGATATATCGTCGTGGGTTGAACCGGGCTGGCCTAGTTCCGTACCCCAACCCGTCACCGGGAGGGCGCACCCGTCCCTAGGGGGGGGGATGCGATAACTATCAAGAATCGCTTGATGGGCTTTCCTGTCATATCCCTGCGGGAGAGGAGATCGGGGTTTTCTCGATAGAGTGACCGTTTTTTTGTACGTGACTGAGGGAGGCGGTTTCGGGCCTAAAACTTCGGCGAACGATCGTCTGGTTGAGGGGAATCGTTGCGAGGCTTCCATGAAGGAAATGGCCTCTTCGGTCATGGCCGATTTAATCCTATGTTGACGATCATATTCGGGGCAGGCCTTGTCTGTGGCAAGGTGGGACCCAGAGCAGAACAAGCATGAAGCATCGTTGTGTGATGAGCACTCATTAGTTGGGTGGGATTGGCCGCATTTCGAGCAGCGCGGTTGCGATCTGCAGTTCGCCTTAACATGGCCGAATCTGCAGCATTGAAAACATTGAATTACTGGGAAGTTATACTTTTCAGTAACGAAAGAGTTATGAAATAGAAAGACGCGTTGAGGAAGCTTTTGTCCGTCGATGGTAAGAGCCACCGTCTCAATAGGGATCCATTCCTGAATATCGTTGATTTTCTTTTTAACGCTTAGTCGCCTGGCTTTCGTTACTTTACCAAAACCTTCTGGAGTCATGACACATGACGCGATTTCTTCGTTGGACAAGTCTTTTGGTACCCTGCGGATGATACACATCCTCTGGACATTAAAAGATGGGACGAATGCTAAATATTCCGTATTCTCCAGTTTATGAGAGTCTAGAAATTTGTTCGCCGCATTGGCACTCGCAAAGTCCAGGCTGATACGATTTCTGCCTATTTTGGCTACTCCACCCTGTTTTAAACCGGTTATGTTGTGCGAGCATAAATATTGTCCAAATTTAACTGGGTTCAGGGAGGTACCTTCACCCGGAGAGGTTTTATTCAGTTGGACATGAACCACGAAGGGGCCAGAGTCTTTGTGGGTGTAGCACTGCCTACTCGGGGGTGGCTGAGAGGCCTGAGGTTGTTTTCTGTTCTGCTGCTACATTGTAATCCCGCTGGCGCTAGTAGTAACGGTTGTGTATGGGCTGCGTTCACTGTTACTGTAAAGGCCCACACACACGTAGTGGTTTGTGGGGTGTGAACACTTCTTTCCTTTTTGTGTATTTTTTTTATTTTTATTAAGTGTGCATTTTAGTTATTAATATTTCATTAGGGAAAGGGCGGGAAATTTCGAGGTGAACGCGCGTGTTTTTCTCGAGTTACAAAATTTTTTATATTTATAGTGGTCAACGCAGGATAATTCATTTGTAAATATTATCAGTAGTTAGTTTTTATGTATTTGTGTATATAACTTCATAGATTTGGTAAGTTTTTGTATATATTTTCACCATGGATCCCCCTGTTGACCCAGGGGGAGGCCACTTGGTCCCTGATGTTTCACATACGGTCACTATTTATAGTGACCATGATAAGAAATCTGATGGTATGGACACTGATGCTAGTTCCAAATCTTCTGGCTTTAGGAAACGTAAGTCAGTAACTAGAAAAATATGCCGTCATTGTAATAAAAAGAAGCGTAGCAAAAATGCAGAAACAAATAGAGATAGAGATTCGCTCCGAGATGATTGTAATTGTCAGGATTCTTCCATTAAACCGGAAAGCATTCAAATTCAAGTCCCTCTCCCTCCTCCAGCGTCAGCTCCAGTTTCATCAGTACAGGCTCAGCTCCCAGTTACAGGTACAGACACAGTTTCCCAGCCCACAGACATGTTTAGGAAGCAGTTCATTCCTTCGGATTGTTCTCCTTATGTAATTCATATCCAGAAACAGCAAGAGTCGCCCAATGATGGCGCTTCTATTCACTCCATGGCTTTTGGGAACCTACTAAAAAAACTTAACTTTAAAAACATTGTTAATGGCAGTGTCAAACGCATTGGACGGAATAGAGTCACCCTTTCATTTACGAAATACCAGGATGCAAACGATTTTCTCAATGACAAAAGACTTACTGACAACAAATACAAATCGTTTATTCCATCATTTCATGTGATAAGAATGGGAGTAATAAAGGGCGTACCAGCAGAGTGGTCTTTAGACGAGGTTAAAGAAAACATCAGTGTACCTGTCGGTTGTGGTGATGTTATAAAGTTGAGAAGACTTAATTATAAAGTCATGGTGGATGGTTCCCCCGTGTGGAAGCCATCTCAATCTGTAGTTCTTACATTTGATGGACAGGTTCTCCCAAAACGTATATTTATGTGTTACAATTCTCTCCTTGTAGATTTATATGTCTTTCCCACCATCCAATGTTTCAATTGCTGCCGTTTTGGACACACGCAGATGCAATGCAGATCAAAGCCGCGCTGTTATAAATGTGGGCAAGGGCACACTGGCTCTTCATGTAACATTGAGGAGGATTGTGCATCTTGTTGCTTGTGCTCTGGTCTTCATTTTGCAATAAATAAACGCTGTCCCGAGTTTGAACGCCAAAAGAATATTAAACTAACTATGGCCCAAAGTGCAATATCTTATGCAGAAGCATCAAAATTACATCCTTCAGTAACTAAACCTTATGCTGATGTAGTCATGGCTACTCCTCCATCCTTCCAGACTGTAATAAATAGTCCATCTCACACACAGACACACACAGCTTCACAGTCTTATAAAAAGACAGTTTTTCTCAAACCTAGAAATATACCTAAGCCTCAAAAGGGTTATGACTCTCAGGCACATCATAATTTGTCAAAAGACTACAATATGCAATCAGCTTCAGGGAATGGTAGTGCATTATTAAGTCAACCAAAAGAACAATCTACTAAGGATATCATTCTAGAAATCCTTAAGATATTTTCCAATAGTAATAGTAATATGAATTCAGAACCGAACATCATTGCACAGTTAATTAGTTTATTATCTAAAGTCTTCAATTTCAATAATGGCGAACAAATCCAAAGTTCTCCAGTGGAATTGTCATAGTATCAATAATAAGAAATCAGATTTACTTCATTTAATTAGGAAATATGATCCATTTGTTATTACACTTTCAGAAACGTGGCTCCGATCTGAGTCATGTTTCAGAATTCCTGGCTATTCATGTCTCCGTGAAGATAGATCGGATGGATATGGTGGTGTAGCCATTCTTATTAAAAAATCATTTAATTTTTCATATCATTCATTATCACATAGTAATGATTATTCCATTATTTCAGCCATTGTAAATAACATCTGCATAGTTTCAGTGTATATTCCTCATCCTTCATTAGTCATTCTTAGAGAAATTAGAAGCATAATATCATCCCTTCCTTCCCCTTTCATAATTTTAGGTGATTTTAATTGCCATCATCCTACATGGGGATGCATCAATTCGAGTAATTTAGGAGAAGAAATAATTGATATGGTTCATCATTTTAATTTGTGTATCTTAAACTCTGGAGCCCCCACGCGTCGATCTGCTCCAAATGAGAATCCTAGTGCCATAGATTTGTCAATTTGTAGTGCATCAATTGCAGTCTCAGTATTTTGGGAGGTCCTTCCATTTTCTTATGGTAGCGATCATTTTCCGATCTTAATCTCTTTCCCTTTCAAAAACAAACCACTGATTAAAAGATCACCGCTTTTGGGTTATAAGCTCCAGGAAGACAAATGGCAACATTTTAGAGAACATTTGGATGAAAAGTTGGCACATTTGCCCGAGGTGTCCCAAAATCAAGTTTTGCAATCATCTGATGCTTTTGCTAAGCTTCTGATTGAAGTAGCAGATGAAGTATTTCCGTCTAGAAAGAAGTCCTCTCAGTTTGATATCCTCAGCCCGCCTTGGTGGGATTCTGAATGTACAGAAGCTGTTAAAAAAAGAAAACTGAGTGAGTTATTGTATAATGATAATATGAATGAGGAAAATTTTAATAGCCTATTAGCTGTCATGAAGGAAACAAAACAATTTTTAAAGAAAAAGAAGCTTGAGGGTTGGCGGTCATTTTGTGCATCTATATGCCCTAGTACTCACCCTTCCGAAGTTTGGAAAAAGATTCGGATGTTTAGGGGGGCCTTTGTTGAAACAAGTGGCCAAATTGATCCTTCCGTAGCTGAACAATTCTTAAATAAATTAGCTCCTCCTTTTGTATCATTGCCTTTTCCTATAAGTGTCGAATTTTTTAACTTTTCCGATTTTGATAACAATGATATACAGCGATTTAACAGTCCGTTCTCAATGCTAGAGTTGAAGAGTGTGCTCATGTATGTCGTAGATTCCGCCCCGGGGTGCGACGGTATTCCATATTCGTTTTTGGTACATGCCAGTGATAATGTTTTAGGTTATTATCTGGACCTTATCAATGTTGTCTTTTTGACAGGTGATATTCCTGCCAAATGGAAAATACAATTAGTGTTACCACTTGTTAAACCAAATAAATCCCGTTCTGATCCAAATTCCTATCGTCCTATTGCTTTGTCATCGGTTTTAATCAAAGTCATGGAACACTTGGTTAAAAATCGATTGGAGTGGTTTATTGAAAGTAAACGCTTATTACCAAATATTCAATATGGCTTTCGGAAGTCCAGAAGCACTTTAGATTGTGTTAGTTTGTTAGTAGCTGATGTACTTCTGGCATTCTCCGAACATGAGTCTGTGGTGGCTTGTTTTGTAGATATCAATTCGGCTTATGATAATGTAAATATTTCAATTTTAGTTAATAAGCTGTTGTTATTGGGAGTTCCAAGTCGCTTGTGTGTTTTGATTTCCGCTATGTTCTCTGAACGCTTTATCAGATTAAATTTAGATTCCGAAGTTTTATATAGAACAGTTTGGAAAGGGCTACCGCAAGGGTCTGTCCTTAGTCCTTTACTTTTTAACGTTTACACGTACGACTTACTTCCTCATTTGACTGATTCTATATCCGTTATTCAATATGCTGATGATATAGTATTATATTGTAATAATAAATCTATTCATAATGCCTGTGAGATTATGAACTGCAATTTACAACATTTGAAAATGTATTTGGATAAGAATGGCTTGGATCTGTCAGTTCCAAAATCTTCAGCAATTTTATTTTCTCCTAGAAGAAAATCCGTAGATGTCAATTTAAAGTACGATGGATCTACAATTTCTTTCTGCAAGGAAGTTAAATATTTGGGAATTGTTTTAGACTACAAACTTTCAGCCAAAGATCATTGTAATTACGTGAGGAACAGATGCGAACGTTCATTAAATATATTGAGATGCTTGGCTGGTGTTTGGTGGGGGAGCCACCCATTCTATTTAAAACTAATTTATAATGCTGTCATAAGGAGCGTTTTAGATTATGGCTCTTTCCTTCTTACTCCTGGTACTGAAGATGCCTTTAACATGTTAAATGTTATCCAAAACAAGGCTCTCAGGACAGTTCTTGGTGCGATGAGGACCAGTCCTGCCAATGCAATGCAAGTGGAGTGTGTGGATCCGCCTATTCACTTAAGACGTCAATTTCTAGCTGATAGATTTATTTTTAGGTCCATGCAATTCTCTAATCACCCTCTAATCAGTAAATTATCTTTACTTCACAATCACATACAGACATCTTCGTATTGGCGTAATAGAAGTCCTCCTTGCATAATAAATAGCTACCTTAAGTACCAGAGTTTAACTTCACCTACTGTCACATATCTCTCTCTTCCCATCTATGAAAAAGATTTTGATGCATTGACCATTGCTCCGCAAGTTTTTCTGGATTCTGGTGTCGTTAAAGACAGAGTAAGCGCAAAGCCAGTATTTAACAATTTGGTTAGTGAAAATTGGTCTGATTGGCATCACATATATTCAGATGCATCTAAAAGTTCAGCATTGAGCTGTGTTGGAGTTGGTGTATTCCACCAACAGTTTAATGCTGTACTTAAAATTAAACTCCCTCCAGAGTCTTCAGTCTTTACTGGGGAATTATTTGGCATTTTCAAAGCGGTGGAATATGTTTATATGTTCAATTTAAAAAACTCTGTAATTTTTTCAGATTCTAAAAGCAGTCTGCAACTTTTAATTAAATCACCTTTTAGAATGACTAATAATTGTCCATTATTATATGAGATCCGAGCCATGTTGTTACAATGTAAATTAAAGGGGTTCATTGTGAATTTTGTCTGGTTGCCAAGCCATTGTGGCATCTCTGGTAACGAAAGGGCTGATAGTTTGGCTGTGGATGCTGTTGTTTCTGGCGATGTATCACCATATAAAAATTACTGCCATGATCTGCTCTTACTTCCCAAAAGGTATCTTCAGTTGTCATGGGAGTTTTTCTGGTTTTGGAGCAGCCTGGAAACAGGGGCCTATTACCATAGGATCCAAAGTGATATCCCCTTGAAGCCTTGGTTTTTTAATCAAAAAACTTTCAATAGACGTGAAATATCGTGCTTATCTCGTATGAGATTGGGCCACACGTGTGCTCCTTCTCATCTGGCTAAATTTAACATTATAAGTGAGCCTAAATGTGACTGTGGTGCTCAGGAAGCTGACGTCAATCATATTATGTTGTCTTGCCCGTTATACGA
Source organism: Epinotia brunnichana (assembly GCA_963854355.1). NCBI lineage: Eukaryota > Metazoa > Arthropoda > Insecta > Lepidoptera > Tortricidae > Epinotia > Epinotia brunnichana. The sequence continues at coordinate 12,099,097 of OY977956.1, forward strand.
TCGTACTGTTTTCTGGGAAGCCCTTCAATCTAAACATGTTCCCTTTCCCACTGACATTTCCTCTTTGCTTATTAACCTAGATATTTATAATATTCTGGCTAAGTTTATCTGTGAAAATAATATCAAACTATAATATAATTTATATTTATGTATATTTCCATTCCATTTTTTCTGCCTTGATCATCCTTTCCAAATTCCGATAATCCGATATCCGTTCCGAACTAGATATTATTTCCTTCCCTTTATTCACTTGAGAATGGCTATGGGCACACGCCCGAAAGTCCATTGAAAAAAAAAAAAAAAAAAATATTTCATTATATATATACAGGGTGGAAAGATAAGTCGGGCCCTGGAGGGAAACTACTTTAAATCATTAATCTGGCTCATTTTACTTAAAAGAGACATTCCTTTATTTTTTTAAAGTAACAAAACTGGATTCAAAGATTTTCAAAAAAGCCTTACACAGGGCCAGGAATCGAACCCGGTCGAATCTGTCTAAAAATCTGAGTTCGTTTTTTTGCGTAAATTAATAGTTCTAGGTGTTAGAAACTATTGTTGCTAAGGAACTCTGTATCTGCAATCACAGGAAAATGCTGAATTTCATAGTTTAATGTACGGAAATGGACCTCCCCATACTAACCCACTTTGTATGTATGTATGTAAGTATGGGGAGATGTGACATCTGAAACTAGACGAAATTGGTAAATTCGAAGTTTAATTTATTTATTTTTATTATTTACACCAATCTTTTCAAAACTGTAATAAAATATCATTCCCATACTTAGGTACCCATAGTAGGTATACATACCTAACTGTTTGTACGAGGTGATCCATTTCCGTATTTAAACTGTGAAATTCGGCATTTTCCTGTGATTGTAGATACAGGGTTCCTTAACAACAAGTGTTCCATACATCCAGAACTATTTATTTAAGCAAAAAAATGAACTCAGATTATTTGACAAATTCGACTGGGTTCGATTCCCGGCCAGGCTATTTTGAAAATCTTTGAATGCAGTTTTGTTTCTTTTTAAAAATAAAGGAATGTCTCCTTTAAGTAAAATGAGCCAGATTAAGGATTTAAGGTAGTTTCCCTCCAGGGCCCGTCTTATCTTTCCACCCTGTATATATATAAGATATTGCATGTGTATCTATTGTTGTTGCCCACCGTGCTCTCACCGAATGGACCCTGCGGAAGACCAGCGCTGGCTGCAAAGCTAGCAATATGCTGAGCAGGGTCCATTTCGTGACAAAATATGTATTATATTATTTCTTTTGTATGTGTAAATTGTGTGTCACGAATAAATATTTGAATTTGAAACGGTCTCGTTTTAAACCGAACAGCTGGTTTACGGCTGTATATTGACGAAATTATTACTTTTAGCTTCTTAAAAGCATTGCAAAACACAAAAATACAGTGTTTAGTAGGTATATAAAAACACTTTAAGCAGTTTTAGCAGACTAGAGTTACATAACGACTGTTTACAGCTCTTGACTTATTCTTTTGTACTGCTTAACGCTATACAAGGGCATATAATATTGCTACTAACTGGATAGTGGTGTAAACCTACTCTGTTATAACTCCATCATAATAGGCTTGATAATAGCTGATCAACAGTTATCTAGGAAACCCTTCACAAGCAATGTGCTTTACAAGAGTGTAATATAATGCTTGGCAAACTGATTCATTTCGCAACTTTTCATGTCCCAAACTCTGAAACTGTAAATATTTCAGGATTTATTTCAGGGCCATCGTGTAGGTCCCTATAGGTTAGGTTAGTTTATAAAAATCCTGAAATAATTAACAGTTTCAGAAATATTAAGAGGTTGGGAAATGTATCAGGTTGCCAAACGTTAGGTTGGGAAACATTAGTGAACCAATACATAATACTTAATAGTAAATTTGACATTAACCGTCAAGTTTACTATTAACTGCCACCAAAGTGATGGAATTCGTACAAATTGCTTGCCATGTCATAACGATCTTCTATATTTGGTGAAACAGAAATGCTTCGATAAATGGAAAGAATATTTTGACGAAAGGTCACTGAGCAAGGGTATCTGGTATCGGACTATACAACCTAATTTGTTACGTATTCCTTGGTTTGTAGGGATTGGCATGGATAGATTGGATGTTGTAACGTCTCTTAGACTGCGATCAGGACACATTCCTTTGAACAGTTTTGGTTTTATTATGGGCAAGACCCAGACCCCAAACTGCACAGAATGTGGAGTGAAAGAAGATGCGTTCCATATCATGGTAGAATGTGTCCGGAATGGAACTGAGAGACGAGATTTCACAGCTAAGTACAATTGTGATCTATATGATTTAGGAGTCATTAACACTATCCTAGCCTTCCCACAATCAAGGAAGGCGAGAAAGTTAATTGAAATTGTCAACGTAGGTATTAAGCGTAGATAATAAGATTAATAAGTAACAGTGAATTTGTAGTGAAGTCACAATAAGGGTGGCATGTTCAGTTTTGAACAAACCCTTTTTATTTAATAAAGAGAAAAAAAAAAAAAAAAAAAAAAGGCCACGTCAGTGTTTTTCAGGCCTAATTCTCATGTCATTGTGTTTGTACGCGTTGTGTCACGTAATAAGTAGTTTATGTGACTGTACATAATGAAGGACATTAAACACGAGTGTGAGTTTATGAAACGAGCAGAAGGCGAGTTTCATAATAACATCACACGAGTATCTTAATGCCTAATTATGTATAGTTACATACACTACTTTATCTATCCACATATCATAAGCCTCCATGATGCATTCAGGAGCCGCATATTAAGACCGGCATCGCGGCGTTGTTTTCTGGCAGCTGTCATAGTTTTTTTTTTTTAATTCAGAGACAAACTAGAGTCAGCTCTAACCATCATATCGTTCGATATCTTACTTACGTGCGACATTTGTCAAATTTGTATGCAACTTGACAATTCATTTCGAACTAAACGTCATCTCGACTGATATTAGAATAGAGGTCAAATCAAATTTGTTTGTTTTTCAGAGATGTTCGAAATTTAAATGAAATAATATTATCGAAATCGATGTTATTATTTAGCAATAATAACATTTTCACAGATAAGAAATTTGTTCTAACAAAACAGTCTGTTTTTATGGTGGTCATAATGTGCGGTTCTTGAACGCATCATGGACGGTTTATGATATTTGGATAGATAAAGCCCTATTTTAATACGATCGGAAGTCTGATTCTAGGATGAGGAGTTTACAAGTTATTTATTAAGCAATAGCGACCTAATTTTATTACAAAGTGTTGTGAAATAGGCACTTTATATACGATGCAACCAATGTCATATTAACTTCAATAGTATCAAATTCACTAATAATTTTAAAGAGATTTCGTAACTCAAATTATACAAATTTCAACAAAAAAATGTATATATAAAGGATAGACTTGAAATATCTCCAGCATACTCGTACCAACTCGTACGTAGACAGGGTGACAATGCAACGATGAAACAGCCTTAACAGAAATCCTTGTGCTTCACATTTACATAAGTGTCTGCTAGACGGTCGCTAACACGCCCCTCCGACCAAGCGACCTTGGTCCGCACCGACCGTGTAGACAGTTGTTTGCAGCAAAATTTCACACTACAGCGGTCGGTGCCGACCAAGGTCACTCGGTCGGAGGGGCGTGTTGGCGAACGTCTAGCAGACGTATAACCAAGAGATCGAACGATTTTTTTTTGCAGAGGAACGGAGGAGTTCGCTGGCATCATATCAGGATACCTAACATACTACCTGCTCGTCCAGTACCCTAGGGACTACGGTGTACCCTCGCCCCTTAAGGCACCCGCTTTAGTGTAAGTTATTACTAAGTATAGTTTTATAAACTACTGTTATCGTGATCCGAGTAGCAACGCGAACCAAAGACTACAATATACATACTGAGATAGACAGGCAACTCGACCAAATTGAGAAGGCATTTAATGCTTGCGTATACAGGCGCCATCTCTTCTGCGGTAGTTACAACTTTTCTTTGAATGTACAAAACCACGATCCACGGATCATCGACTCCAAATACCACCGTCTGTACCCCTAGGCTACTGATGCCTTGTGAGATTACGGCGAATTTTGAAATACCTTGACAGCCTAGCCTAGCAATCGCTAGAGCTTCAGAGAGTTCGCCAGCTATCAAGAAGGTGGCACTGTTTTCAATAAGAAACTGGATTTGCATTAAGTTCTAAGTTCGCATAGCATGACGCGAACCCGTCTATCTATTCTCTTCTCTGTGTATGGGCGGCCTCTACACGGTGAATAATTACTGTGATCCTGGTTTGTCAGTATTTGCAGCAATATTCAGTATGGAAGCAGTATTGAATGGCCCTTTAAACGCTAATTATTTATCGCGTCAGTATTAAGGGTGGCCAGACGGTAATTCTGGTTCTTTCATATTCTCATCTCGCTCTATCTTATAGCTGCGTACTGCTCATACCATCCACCAAGCGGAACGTGGGGTGAGCCTTTTATTTTAGTCGCTGACAGTGACACTGCCTGTCGCGTCGACATAAATAAAATAAACGTCGAAGGTGCCTTCTACAATCTGGAGTTGTAATTTGAATTCAAATCTTTGGTAAAGGACATCGAGTTTGGTTGAACAATATTATTAAGACATGTCTCTTAATTCTTTATTATCTGTGGGCGGATTTCAAAATTTCCGGATAATAGGAAACATTACTGCAATGTTCTGCCGCCAGAGTGCAGCACTATCACAATTAGTAAACAGTTTTTTTGACAACTTTGACAAGTCCTTCAAAGCTCTGGATCAAATAGGGAAGAAAATATTTAAATAAATAAAATGCATCAGTGTTGCGTAATTGGGATGCAAGAATGAAGGGCATCATTCATTTCCTAAGGAAACGATGATACGAAATCTATGGGAAGCGGCAATACGTCGTAAATCAAAAAAAGCCCTCATCCACCTTTAAATAGCTATAGGATGCCATTTTAATATCACAGTACAGGTATTTTACACGCGAATGATAATAAAACGATTGTAGTTTAATGCGTTTTCATCAATTATTGGTTATTGTTTGTTAGGTAAATAAATATGACATTGTACGTCATGGCGGTTTGTTTACGGGTTGTGTTAGTGTCGCCCCCTACGCAGAGCTTTGCGTAATGTTCCCTATTCTGCAGTATATTGACAGTCCTGTGATACACGTCAATATGCATGTGATCCATATTGTGATAATGGGTGGATTGTCAGTATTTAATCACCGTGTAGAGGCCGCCAATAGACGGGTGATGCTGCGTTTTTTGCGATACTTAAGTCACAAAAAGCTGTACGTGTATAAGCTCTTTGCTGGTCTACTATGCTTTTTACTCTACTAGTGTATACGAGACTTAAGGCTTGGTTTTACAAGCACTGTCTTTTTAAGTTACTAATATTTTATCTGACACAAGGTCAAACGGCAAAGGTATTTGACCAGCGTGTGTTACCAGTGATGATGACATATGGCACGGAAACGTGGTCGCTTACTATGGGCCTCATACGAAGGCTCAAAGTCACTCAAAGGGCAATGGAGAGGGCTATGCTGCCAGTTTCTCTGAGCGATCGCATCAGAAATGAGGCTATCCGCAGCAGAACCAAGGTAACCGATATAGCCCTCCGCGACCACGTACCGAAAGACGCAAAGTGGCCATCAGACCATCAGACCTGGTAAAGGTCGCAGGAGTCCGCTGGATGTGAGTGGCGCAGGACCGGTCATTGTGGCACTCTTTGGGGGAGGCCTATGTCCAGCAGTGGACGTCTTTCGGCTGATATGATGATAATGATGATGATGAAGGTCAAACGGATCTTTATAAATAAAACCACATAAGGTTTACTGTCCAGAGTTGTGCAAGGAAGCGGAGCGGTGCGCGAGGGAAAAACCACTTATAGGAAGGATGCAGGAGCAGGAGCGAGGCCACCAATGCTACTGGTGGATATTTACCTCGCACGCAGTTAGCTACCTCGCACAGCTGCCTCTAGTGGATACTCACCCTTACGAGGAAATTTAGCAATGAAATCGCGATCATCATCATGAAATAGTTATTTGTTATGCAAGGGTACAAGGGGGGGGGGGGATAGAATAAGCAGTGCAGCAGCCAGAAGTTGATTACTCTTTAGCACCACCCGGGGTGCAGGGAAACTGAGGGTAAATCTTCCTGAGGACGCGAGTAACCATTACCCCAAATTGGACTCTATGTAATGGCATTAAGGTCCGAAAGTAATAAGCATTTAATTTCCTCGACTGTACAATACTATTTATTTACAATTAGGGGAGGGGATAAGTAGTGTGCTGTGTTTGTGATCTCCGTTTTTTTTCTACAAACAATAGTTTTTGTAAGTTATGTCTAACTATTGTACTACTAACACTTTATGGGCTCTGCCTAGGGTTTGCAATATCCGCCCAGTTTTTTAATATTCGGATAATTGAATACTTTAATATTTATTATCCGAATATTCAGATATTTGAATAATTTCGGATAATTTTGGTATTTTATAAAAATAAAACAAAATTAGAGTATTTAAAGGTGTGTAATGCATAAAATCAACAAGTCAAGTAACAAAACTTCTGAAAATTAAAATAACAACATGCTTTTATAATCATTATGAATTGTCATTATCGCACCACGTACTTTGTAATTTTTATAATAAAAATTAACATTGAGAAAATGTTTTAATAATTGGAAACTAGGATACTTAGCTTAATATAATTACATAATAATAAATCACATAAAATTTCGAGATAAAACTAATCAACTTTAAGCATAATAATTGTAAATCCATGTTTGTTTTTTTCACATTCTTGTATAATCTGAGATCGTTATATTCGTTATTAATATCATAAATCACATCGCATCACATATCAATATTTACAGAGTATATAAGATTTGTCCTATAGTTTTTTTCTTTTCGCTGTCAACTAATATAAAAAAGTATGCATCTTAGTGTCTTAATTTTACTTAATAAAAAAAAATGAGATTAAGTAACGAATTTAAACAAAAAATCAACGTGTAAAAAACGAGTGTAAAACTAGATTTATTTCTAGTTTAAAAAAAAAATCAATATTATATTAATTAAAGTGTTTTCGTTGCTCATTTAAATACCTAATAATAGTAACATTAGTAACAATTCGTGTCAGCTAGATTTAATCAATATATTATGTAATTTATCTAAGTAGGTACTTATTTAATAAAATATAATATAATGGAACATTTGTCTAAACACCTTATTTGGGCAATACAGATGGACATAAAACGTCATTAGTCATTAGTGTTTTTTCTCGTAATTTTTTTGATTTTTTCCTGCTTATTAATGATTTTATTAGTGTTTTCAAAATATCCGTTTATTCGGATAATTCGCGGTTTAGTATTCGGATAATTTTGAATATTATTTTCGGCGGATATTCGGATAATTGAATATTCGGATTATTCGGATTCCAAACCCTACTCTGCCTGAAATAAATGTTTTCAATTTCAATTTCAATATACTCCTCCTGAGGTGGTCCCATTGTCACCAAGTCAGGATTTGATGATGGGATCCCAGGGAAATTGAGGGCAACCCTCAAATTGTATAGGCTCGCGTATACTACTCGCAACTTCTGTATTTTATATTATAACTCGTGTATTTACCAGCGAAAATCGCAATTTTGGTGAAGTGGAACTGATGATGAAGACCACAGATGAGATGACTTATGGAACTAGGTACTTAAAGATGTAAAGTATGTCAAAGATTCTGACATGATTCCGTTGAAGTAGCAACTACTGAAGTGTTAATTCTGAGATCCTTGAGGAATCGACGGAACTCCTCAAATATTATCAGCCCACACATAGCGACTTAGGTTTTTTCTGTAATAATCAACACATTTCCTCTCGTAGAACAGTTCATGTGGTAATTTGGAAAGGAAATGTGGAAATTTATATGTACTTGTGTGGCTTGGCGAACTTGGCGAAGTACTGAATTGAAATCGGTTTAAACTTTGTTTTTAAAGTAAATTATTTATTTCACAGAAAGGAGTGGTTGAACAACGCGCGGGCGTATTTCAACAGTACTGGACACCGCGGTGCCAGGCCGGATTCTCGCTACTCCTACAGTTGGCAAGACAATCATCGATGGGGCCGCGGTTTCACCACCGGGCCCCGCCCCGCGACGAGCTGCGCAAATGAGGCCAGATCGGCGGATTATGTAGCCCACTGAATATCGAAATTAAAGCCCCTGCTAGACGGTCGCTAACACGCCCCTCCGACCGAGTGACCTTGGTCCGCACCGACCGTGTAGACCAGTAGTTCCCAAACTTATTTTTCTCGTGGACCCCTTCCAAAATTTTACTGGTTTCGGTGGACCCTCTGCTGCTACATTTCTACCACATTCTTAAAGTCACCAAAAAATAAAAATTGTGTCGCTTCTGAGTTCTGTCCCTTTATTCCGATAGGTAAAATAAAAACGAAAAATGGTACATTTTATAACACTTTATTTATTAAAAGAATATAATTACAAGAAAAAAATAATAAGGTAATATACTAATATACCTAGGTTCAGGTCATAATTTTAATTAATGGGAAGGATGTATTTGATGGAGTGTCAGCAAACGATCAATGTTTGGCTTTATTTTTGTGAGCAATAACCGCAAATCCCCCCGTTCTGTGATGTTTAATTTGCTCCTTTTTTTTGTTAAGAGGTTTGTAACTGCACTAAAACTCCTTTCGACAAGGTATGACGAGGGAAAAGCTATTAAAAATTTCCTTGCGATTTCCCACAGTCCAGGATATTTTTCGGGTATTTCTGCTTGCAGCCAAAATGTTTGGTAGCCTTTTCTAAATTTCACCTTCAGCTCCTCATTGGTGCTTAGCTCGAGCAGCTCCTCTTGTAATACAACATTAGCCACTTCCGTTTCATCAAATGGATTTATGATCCATGGTGGTATATCCATCGTCAGCATATCTTCAAACCTGGTTTCAAAGTCATCATGCAGGGCACTTAAATGTTGACTGTAGGTATGGTTATCCTCATCAATACATTCTACCTGCGACAAGTTTGGAAATTGAGAGAATTCACGCCGACTAATGTTTTGCTTCATAAATTTCAATTTCCCAAGAAAAGCCGAAATTATCCCCTTTGTTTTAATTAAATTCAGGCTGTCCCCTTGTAACTGCAAGTTAATATGATTAAATTTTTTAAACAAATCTGTCAAATACGCAATGTCTGCTTTAAATTTGATCAAGTTTTCTTTTAAATCTGGATCTCTACTTTCTAGGAACTCTAATACGGAATCGAAAACAGAGTAAAATCTCGTTAAACATGCACCTTTTGACAACCAGCGTACTTCAGTATGTAAGAGCAGTCGTTTGAAGTCTTCATCATTTTCGTCGCACAATTGAGCAAATAAACGCGTATTCAATGCATTGCTTCTGATTTTGTTGACAGCTTTTATTACAAAATGAAGAGATTGGTTCAACCTGTCACTTAAATGTTTTGCCACAAGATGTTGTCGGTGGATTACGCAATGAATAGCTGTAAGTCCTGGTATAATTCTTTTGAGATGACTTATAAACCCACGATATCGACCGACCATTGCAGGAGCTCCGTCTGTTGCCGCTGAAATAATGTTTGTAAATGGAATCGATTTTTCCGTAAAAAAATTACTCAGGACATTAAATATTGATTCGCCTTTAGTGTCAGTCTCCAAAGTTCTGGCAAATAGCAATTCTTCGTGAATTTCTTCCTCCATAATAAATCGAACATATGCTAATAATAATGCTTCATTACCGGGTAACGTTGACTCGTCCAGTTGTATAGAAAAATGAGTTTTTTGCAGATGATTGCACAAAAAACTTTCGGTATCAGAGCTCATTTCATCAATGCGTCTTTGAACAGTATTGTTACTTAATGGAATTCTTTTTAGTACGTCAAATGGAGATTTGTGCAAAACAGTTTTTAAAACCTCTTCAACAGCGGGTAAAATTAATTGTTCTCCGATAGTGTGCGGTTTTCCAGATTTTGCTATTAGTAATGAGATATTGTAAGATGCCCGCAAGCCATCATCGTTACTTTGAGATGTTGAAGCGAACATACTGTGCATGGTGGGTCTCTTTTCATATTTTTCCTTCAATGTTTGAAAATATTTCAAATCTTTACCTATTTTATCAGTATGACACCTTTTTAGATGATCTTCGAGCTTTGATGGTTTCATAGAGTCATTGCTCAAAACTTTGTTGCATAATAGGCACATGGGCAATTGTTTGTCTGCCTCTGATGGAACAAAACCATATTTCAAATAATCGACACTATATTGTCGACATTTTTTCTTTGCTGTAGCCATGTTTCGTGTCAGTTACCTTACCTGTAAAAAAAAATGTTTTAGTAACCAAGTTTTTTTCTGAATATAGGTATCACACCGCAGCCTTTGTCACCACGCGGTAATAGAATTACGGCTTGTAAAGGGACCAACTAATAAACCGCTAAGACAAATACAGACGTTTTCACAAAACGGTATCAATTTTAAAGTACCTAATTTACCACAAATTTTTAATAGTACAAATAAAAATTGGTGTACTCAGTATCAAATACTGATCATATTTGTGTAGAAAAAAATAAAAGTCGAAATCCCAAAATTGTCCATAAAAGCGATAACTAACATTTCATCAAATCAATGAGTTCACGCGCTCCGTGTATTTGCGTATTTTTTGTCTGCGGCTTCATTGTTAAAACGTGACAAACTGGCATCGAAGCTCAAGCCCTGCTCTTTCCAAAAAGAAATAGTTTTGATAAAATAGTTACTTCAAAATCAATTTAAAATGATTGTGAAATTACTGTTTTATAAAATTAGTAGTCATTTGCAAGAAAAATTACAAAATTAATTGCTCTGCAATATTGCTTATTCGGCCTTTTTAGAAAGGCAGTGCTTCTGTCGTGAAAAAACAATTGAATAAAACGTGCTCTTTGTCTTCAAATCAAAAGAGGACAATTAAAATATCTGTAAGTTACGAAGTTACCTATCTACAAGGTGTTTTTTTAACCGTCTTACACCAAAAGCCCATTTAATGTATCCATTATAAGAAATTGAAAGGTATACCTATTTATTAAATTTTAACTCTTTTTTCATAAAATAACGTATTTAATAAATAACAATTTTAATTTGAATCACTTGTTTAGTTTCAGTCAATAGGTGATAGTACCTAGCAATCGAGCCTGCTAATCAATATCCAATAAAAATAAGTCCACGTGGACTACCGTCCAATAACGTGCGAGCGGCACCTTTCAACCCCGCGCGTAATCCCTATTCTAAGGCGCTCGCGCTTCCCTTTGTGAAATGCCGCCTCAGTGACCTCAGTCACATTTTGGTTTTCGGCTAATGCACATTATGCACAAGTGCTGCTTTGTTATTGGCAAGTGTCCGATCGCGTGTGACGATGAGTGATAGCTGTGGTGATAAGTGATAGTGATAATCTGGATTATTTACAAATGGTTGATTCCAATCTTTTAAATACGCCTGAAATCCCTTACTTTGTTAAATACGTATCTACCACTAATGTTTTACATCGGAAAATTGTGTCAGACAGTCCTAAGCCTGTTTAAGTATGAAGGAAAGATTGGAATTAATCTCTTCCGACCGTCGCAGTGTTAGTGATACCTACCTATTCGGTTTAGAGTGCGTTGCCCTCACCGTTTGCGCCGTGAATACAAACAGTTGTGATCAACCGACTGGTACACGTAAACAAAATACTTAAGTACTATAAAACAAAAAAAAGGTAGGTACTTACTTTTCTCCGGCACTAGCAAACACTGATATAAATTTTCTCACACCTTCTTTTCGTAATTCCGGAAACAAATGAATGAGTTTGCCTTTGGCATCAAGTATTTATAGTGGTGATCAAATTCATGTCTGAACAAGCATTAAGCATTGTCGGGCGGATAGCGCTTTGCAAGTCTGTACACGAAATTGTACCTACGTAATATCGAATACGCAAGTTTGAACAAGTAACAGTCGCTTGCCTTATTAAAATATAATCTGCTTAGTTAGGTACTAAAAACAATGTAGGTAGGTAGTAGGCCCTTTTAAAAACTATGCTTACATTTTTGCTCTTTACTATCAAAACCAGATAAATTTTCGTGGACCCCCATTAACATTTTATGGACCCCCATTTTTTGTTCACGCCTACGTAGACCCCCAGCAAGTCTCCCGTGGACCCCTGGGGGTCCACCTGGACCACTTTGGGAATCACTGGTGTAGACAGTTGTTTGCAGCCAAATTTCATACTACAGCGGTCGGTGCCGACCAAGGTCGCTCGGTCGGAGGGGCGTGTTGGCGACCGTCTAGCAGGGGTTTTACGTTTAGTCGATGGACAAGACGTCAAGCGTCATTTTAATACATTGTATAACATAAATCATTGTATATTACGAAACGAAGTATAAAGTAAACAATTTAAATAAGTATAAAAGAGAAAATGTAAAAGTTCCTCGTTTTTCAATCAAATTTATCTACATCTACACTTATAATAAATCTCTAAATTAAAAAAAGAATCAGCCAGTAACATTTCAAACTTTTTTTGTTACGAATGATCTCAGCTTCCCATGAACGAAAGAACATATAACATTTTTTATATGTAGATTATTATCCTGACTGCGACTTAGGATAGTTTTTATCCGACTGCGACGACAGTTAATAATTTTTTCGAAACATTTGACCTCATTGAATATTTAATTTCTTTTTCTTGAGGAAAATCGCCGCCACATCTGTCAGCTTTATGAACGTCAAAATGGCGGGATTGCTTTTCCTTAATTTCACCTATTAATAATTTAAATCCCGGCTACGATAGATCATCACGTGACACATATCAAGAATTAAAGCATAAGAAATTAATCTATTCTGATATGAGAACTTATATACGCAAATGTCGTATTAAGGCGTAATTTCATTAAATGTTTCAACAAATTCGAACAATATACGTACTACGTACTTAACACAAATTTGTTTATTTTTGAATGGCACGCGCGCGCTCTTTGCGCATTCAGCCAAACGGCAAACAATGAAAACCGAAACTCGAAGTTCGTACATCTGCATTGCATTCCTCTCATTCGAGTAAAGTTAGTGCGGTAGAGATAGAGACACCCGAATATTTTCGAATTCTGAATTCGTGGTTTAAAAGAAAATACGGATGTCGGATACTATAAATAAAATAATCATAATGTTGTATTTTCTCGAAAAAGGACTTAAAATGAAGTCAAATGGAGAAAAAAAAACTCAAGAGGTTTTATAGGTAATCAATAAGTTATAAGACGTGTCCAAAGTTTTAAGAGGGGGTATGTTCTGTCCCTTTTCCACAAAACGCACCTTCATATGAAACGATTGTTTTTTATGGTCGCACCACACTTGGGGGTGTATGCCCAAATATTCGTGTTGCATCTTTTTCCTTCCTACGGCAAATGAAAGAGAGGCAACGACGCAACGCGAACACGAACCCCCAAGTGTGGTGCGACCATTACTATGAAGCTCGAGGATCGTGACGTCACAGTCCCCGATCGTTTTCTCACTCTAACAAGCGATATTAAAACGGTTGTAGCTTCGTAAATTTTTGAGATATTTTAATGGGTTTTTCGATTCTTCTTTCTTTTGAAGTAATAATAAATTTTGAGTCTACTCCCCTATTTGGAAGACAAGCGGAAAGAGTAATCTATATATTAAAGATGAGTCATGTGAAGAAAAAGATACTTACCTATAGGAAAAAGAACTGTACGGATTGACAGCAAAAAGCTAATTAACTATATTATGGAAACAAAAATATAAATGCCTATGTCCTGACCCTGACTCACTCACTCACTCATCAACGCACAGCCGAAACGACTCGGGCTAGAGAGTTCAAATTTACACCAACTTTTTAGGAAGATTACATAATGAAATAAACATAAAATACTTTCAGCGTTTTAGAAAATTCCACCCCTTAGGGGTGTATAAGGGGGTGCAACGTTTGTATTGAGGAAATATATTTTTTTAGCGAGCGACTTAAAACTTTTTTGAAAGATTACTTATTACAATACAAATAAAGTACTTTCAGCGTTTTGGAAAACTCCACCCCTAAGGGTGATAAATAGGGGTGAAAACTTGTATGGAGGGAACTTTTTTTTTGAGCTAGAGACTTGAAATTGTTTAGAAAGATTATTTATTAGAATACAAATATAGGTAAATTACTTTCAGTGGTTTGGAAAGTTGCACCCGCTAAGAGGGGGATAAAGAGGTGCAATGTTTGTATGGGGGAATTTTTTTTAGGTAGAAACTTAAAACTCTGTAGAAAGATTAAGTACTTATTAAAATAAAAAAAAAGTCCTTCCAGCGTTTTGGAAAATTCCACCCCTTAAGGGTGCAAGGTAAAAAGGGGTGCAAGGTTCGTATGGGAAACACTTTTTTTTAGCTAGAGACTTGTTAGTTTACAGAAAAAATACTTACCTATTACAATAACAAAAAACTTAGTGTTTTATTTTTCCCTGAAAAGCGTTAATAGGGGTTTCAAAGTTTGTATGGAGAGCAAGAAAATTTTGAAGATATGAGATTTGTAACTTTGATCTTAGGCTGTTTAGACTACCAAAATTATTTCAGAGCAAGGCATTTTTAAAGTAAGGGATTTGTAACTTCGGTTTTAGACACAACACACATGCTAAAATACTACAAAACTTATTTCAGCGTTTTTTTTTATTCATCGCCTAAGAAGGTTAAAAGGAGTAAGAAATTTGTAACTTCGGTTTCAGACTGTTTACTATGAGGGTTCAAAGGGGGTTCTAAGTTTGTATATAGAGCAAGACATTTTTAAAGTAAGAGATTTGTAACTTCGGTTTTAGACTGTTTACTAAAAGACTAGGTACAAAACTAAATTCAATGTTTTTAGGGTTCCGTAGCCAAATGGCAAAAAACGGAACCCTTATAGATTCGTCATGTCTGTCCGTCTGTCTGTCTGTCTGTCCGTCCGTATGTCACAGCCACTTTTTTCCGAAACTATAAGAGAAATACTGTTGAAACTTGGTAAGTAGATGTATTCTGTGAACCGCATTAAGATTTTCACACAAAAATTGAAAAAAAAAATTAAGTTTTAGGGGTCCCCATACTCAGAACTGAAACTCAAAAAAAATTTCTTCATCAAACCCATACGTGTATCTATGGATAGGTCTTCAAAAATGATATTGAGGTTTTTTATATAATTTTTTTCTAAACTGAATAGTTTGCGCGAGAGACACTTCCAAAGTGGTAAAATGTGTGTCCCCCCCCCCTGTAACTTCTAAAATAAGAGAATGATAAAACTAAAAAAAATATATGATGTACATTACCATGTAAACTTCCACCGAAAATTGGTTTGAACGAGATCTAGTAAGTAGTTTTTTTTTAATACGTCATAAATCGTAAACCGCAATTTATTTCACGGAACCCTTCATGTCCGACTCGCACTTGGCCGCTTTTTTTTTTTTATTCATTCCTTAAACAAACATTTAGACGATAACATGTTACACACGGACGAAGTCGCGGACAACAGCTAGTATTGTAATAAGAGCGAATTGATTGAGAAATCCGTCGAATAGGAAGTGGGTTCGATGGCTCAGTCAGTGTTTTAAACTTTAAAGTGAACGGCGGGTTTTTGAAGTGATGTTTTTTTCTCTAAGGTAAAAGTATATAACTATATAGTTGTTATACTTACCTACGTGTTTATATTGATTTCTTATAATGAACGTATTTTATTAATAATTATGTATTTTGTGTTTTCATTCGATTCACAATAGGAGATTTGAAGCGCTACGATACAGGTTAACAATGGACGCAAATCGGTAAGAATGTAGCTACATATTATAATCAGAGATGTATATTACCCTATGATATTACCGTAAAATGCTGCAACTTTGCCTGGATTTTGACGTTTTTTTATCGAATATCTGTGAACCTATTTTTCATTATGAGTTTAATGATTATTAGTCGGAAAACATACCCTATGCTCTGCCAGATAAGACTCGAATACCATTACCTGATTACTGTACTCGTATTTCCGATTTACAAGCAATCAAAGTGGCAGGCAAAGTTGTAGGCCTAAGACGTAACTTTGCCTAGACAATAACAATATATTACCCTTAAGACAATCTGGCTTTAGAAAAGGGCACAGTACCTCCACAGCCCTTCTGGATGTGGTAGATGAAATTTTGTCGTCACAAGATGTAGGCAAGGGAACAATATTAGCCCTTCTGGATTTTTCCCGTGCGTTTGACTGCATTCATACATTACTCTATTATCTAAATTAGCATATTTTGGTTTCAGCGACAGCTCTATAAACTGGTTCGCAAGCTATATGACAAACCGATCACAATTTGTCCAAGTGCAAGGCGCAGACGGTTTATCCACAGCATCGGGATTACTCCCAGTATCGAGAGGCGTGCCACAAGGCTTTATTTTGGGCACCGTATTGTACAGTCTCTACAGTGCAGATATTGTACATAATATTAAGAATTGCAAATTTCCCCTTCTTAACCGTGGTCCGGTTGTGCAGTCCGGCCAGCCAGACCGTGGAAAATTTATTTTTTCGATTTGTGGCGATACTGTTTGGTTGGTTGTACTTCTGTATACTGTACCTTGGTCCGGTAATATCACCACCGAACAATCGAAAAATACAAATTTTCCATAGTCCGGCTGGCGAACAAATCCCCCATAATGATCCTGTGGCACAAAAGTACACTGCCAAAATATACAATCGACATAACGTGTAATGGTTAAATTGTCTCGAGGCCTAAACGACACAATACATATAAATATGTCTCTATCTATCTACATATATACTACTCAAAAGAAAATAAGGGCCACTTACATATTTCTGTTTTTGAGTAGATTTTTAGATGTAAACTAATTAATAAGTGACTAATTAATGATGTCCGGCCTCCTTCAGTATCCAACCTCTTTAATGCTGGTGTTTAAGTCTTACAGCTGGCCAGAAATTGAAGCAAATAAAAAAAAACGAGTTTCAGGTCAAATTCCTTTCAGATGTGTGGGAATCACAATTTTATTCTGTTAAAAAACTATTTCTGTCCATCTTTTGCTTCTTTTAACATCTTTTGTTAATAATGCCACGTCAACGAAGGAATATAATGGATACCATTACTGCCACCAGAGCCGTTACATTGATTGCTGAAGGTCATTCACAGCGGTCTGTAGCTTTTTCGTTGGGTTTCTCTCGCCGAGCCATCCAAAATGTGTGGGATCGGTTCCAAGAGACTGGCAGTGTTGCAAGAAGGCCTGGATCGGGCAGGGTGCGAGCGACTACGGCACAAGAGGATCGCCACATCCGATTGAGTGCCCGTCGAGAGCGCTCTGTGACGGCACGTAAGTTACAAAATCGCCTACGGTTGACAACGGGGACTCGTGTTAGTGACCAAACGATACGTAATCGACTGCATAAAGACCAGCAAAGTTCCAGACGCCGAGTAGTACGAATTCCTTTATCTAGGGTTCAACGTGGAAATCGTTTAAGTTTTTGCCGCGAACATTCAGATTGGATCATGAATCAATGGGGTATGGTGCTCTTCACAGATGAGTGTAAAGTGAAGCTTTGTAGTGATGATCGGCGGATTAGAGTATGGATACGACAGGGTGAGAGATTTTCCGATGTCTGCATCAAGGAAATTGACCGCTTTGGAGGTCCTAGTGTGATGGTTTGGGCTGGGATTAGCTTACAAGGCAAAACTGAGCTGGTTTTCTTAAATCAAGGCACAGTAACTGCACAACGGTACATCGATGAAGTCATCAGGCCTCATGTGATTCCATTCTCACAGAGAGTGGGGCCAGGGTTCTGGTTAATGCATGACAATGCCCGCCCACACACAGCTCGGGCCACTCAGACTGTACTGGATGACTCCCATATTCGTGTCCTACCATGGCCAGCGTATAGTCCGGATTTAAATCCAATAGAGCATATGTGGGACCAATTAAAACGAAGGGTTAGGGAGTATGAGCAAGAGGTTCACAACCAGCAACAGCTTATGGATGCTCTGAAACGTGCGTGGGAAGAGATACCTGATGAAAACATCAGAAACTTAATCGAGAGTATGCATTCAAGGCTCCAGGAGTGTGAAAACAGGAGAGGAGGACACACCCGTTACTAAACCATTAAAAAAACAGCTTGTGTCAGTTTTTGTTTTGTTTTGCAAAGAGTTTCTGTTTAGTTTTTGCTGTTGACAATGGACTAATTTCATGTTAATTGAAATAAGTGAAACAATTGACTACACAATTAAATGGTTATTAGCATAAGTTAAAACAAAAGCCTTGTTACATGTTATTTTAATAAATATACATTACTGTTTACTATATTTTTCACGTAGCAATCAAAATACTTAGTGGCCCCTATTTTCTTTTGAGTAGTATATATAACCTTGTTGCTTACCTAATCGACTAGGAGCATTGGACGCTCTTTAAAAGCTATTATTGTCAATAATGTCCTTGTGCACTCAACTTTGTTATTGACGTTCATAGATGAGTTAGAGTGTGGTTGACGTTGTATGAAAATGAGTCTGGTAAGAGCGTACGAAAATATAAATCATTGTATATTTTTCGGGTGTCCTAATACGCCTTTATTAATGATACCCGACATGGTAAGGGTACGCTTCCTGTGTGACTTGAACTTTTATATACCACAAAACACTCGTGTGTCCGGCGAGCATTTGGCAGCTGGTACTTGGGAGATCCTGACGGAGGCACCAAATGTTTGTTAACATTTTAGTCAAGCACATACGCAAGATATTGTGAACGTTATGCGGGAAGCAATAATTTTCATTCATTCTACAGTTTCAAATGTGCTAGGTGCACCAAATAATGCTTAAATTAATGATTTAAAAGTTACTTACAAGTTGTAATTTTTTTTTAAGTTCAATCTCACCTATTTATTTTACCTACGTAATTCTGCATTTATTACAAGTGGTTAAGATTTTCCATGGTCCGGTTGACCGGACAGCTGAAAAATTGTTTCTTTCCTTGGTGCGGTTAACCGTATCACGCTGTCGATAAGCTCAATGAAGACCTGCACTGTATTGACAGCTGGTCTGAAAAAAACAGTCTAGTACTCAATCCCTCGAAATCTAAGTTTCTCGTCTTGGGCTCAAAAAAACAAGTCAGCCGCATTACGGCTGCAAATCCCCATGTAAATATATCAGGTAAATGTGTGAAGATGGTCTCAGAAGCCCGCAACCTGGGCCTTCTTATGGATAGCTCCCTGCATTTTGAAAAGCATATTTTAGAAACTGTCAGAAACTGCTTATATAGACTATCTGTTCTTTACAGAGTTATCTCAGTGTAGATATGCGAGTAAAATTGTGCGATACGCTCATCCTGTCTAAACTTAATTATGCGGATACGGTATATACCAATTGCATACTCTCGCGAACTAAGAAAGTTATACAACGGCTACAAAATGCATGCACACGCGTTTGCTTCCCAATCCCGCCACGATCCCATATTACCCCATATCTCAATACTAACAAACTTTTAAATATGAGTGCTCGACGTACACTTCACTTAGCCACGTTATTATTTGGTATCTTCCACACTAAGAAACCCGCGTATTTGCATAGTAAGTTGATATTCTACCCGTGGCGAGCCAGGCGTATCCCACGTCTGGATTGCCCATGGCACAAAACCGCTGCATTTCGTGGCAGCTTTCGTTATGCTGCCACGAAATGCTGGAATAACATTCCACCACCAATCAAGGAGAGCATTACTGTTAGAGGGTTCAAATCCAAACTGAAATAGTTATTTGTTATGCAAGGCTGCAAAGTTGTTGTTTGGCGCAAGTGTATTGAAAGCCGAGCTAGCGAAGGATTGTTAGATTGAACCATGAGCGAAGCGAATGGTTCAAAAGTACAATCCTGAGCATAGCGAGGCTTTCAAGGCACGAGACGCCAAACAACTTTGCTGCCGAGCGAAACACACAACTTTTCACGTCACCACCGCGAGGAAAATTGTAAATGTAATGAAAGTAATTTGGATATCTCATCAAAATCGAAGCATTTTATAATTATTAAATGTAACATAAACATTTTCGCATTTTGAAATAAACTCCACGCTTACAATAAAAAAGTCAAAGTATTTTTGGGTAGGTATACTAGGTACTCACGGGTAAACTAAGGCTCAAATACGCATATTTTACTTTTTTCGCTAACTCAGCAGGCATTAAAATTCATTTTATGTATATCTTCTGCGCTAAAATCTATAAATAACTTACATTATTTTGATATTACTGTGGCTTTAGAACAAAACAAAACAATGAAATGTAGGTACACGAGTTTTTTCTTAAATTAACTTTTTAAACGGTGCGTTCCAAATAGGGAACATTACTGCCATGTTCTGCCGCCAGAGGCAGCACTACCACTAGTAAACCAGTATAGGAATATAGGGATTCACACACACATGCACAATTGATTGTCAAATGTGTGACAAGGATGCTTGCATAGACAATACCGCAAGTGGGAACGAGATACAATGTCAACGCTGCTAGTGTCGCCACCTACGAAGAGTTTTGCGTAATGTTCCCTATTTGCACGAAGCGTAAAATTTTGAAATGTAAAACTACATTAAAAAATTAGTTATTTGTATTGTCTTTTTATAAGTCAGTCTAATTATGAATATTTCATATGTACTTAATTAAGAAACACTAAGTACCTATTATTAAATGATTTTATGTAAATAATAATAATAAGTTTCCGAACGCAGGATAATGAGCTCTCATTCCTATAGAAAAAATTTGAATCTCGCAATAGAGCGTCACGTTCGAAATTCAAAAACTCTTTCCACGCTAGCGGATATAATCGAATTTTGCACGCAGATTTTGAGCGACAAAGCAAGCCTTTTCAAGCCGGTGAGGTGAAAAGACACTTAATAAAAAAAGTATTAAGCTTATGGCAATAATTTGAGTGCCAGGGACAAGCACAATGTTTCATGCACACGAGTACCTAAATATTATTATAATTACAAATAGCAACACATAATTTTTTGAGATATCCGTCTAATGAATGAATGAATGATATTTATTCAGGTAACACAACATAAGTAACACAAGACAAAATACAAATACATCGAAGACGTAGATCGGGATGTGAACCTGAAATGGCCTCCACTCAGCAATGCAGTTGGCACGGCTAGCGTGATCAACGGCGCTGGTTTTCTGTGGAGCCAGCGGGGTGTGCGGGACAGCGTACTGTGCCACTTGTATCAACTTAACATGGACTAATAGTCTGAAATAAATAAATATAATAATAATAATAATTTTTCGGTGGCAATACGCAAACCGCGGTCAGCCAACAAAAAAAAAAAAACTTGTCATTAGCTGTCAAATTTACTATGGTCCGCCACCGCCACCGCAGGCCGCGCCAGTGTGTTGCAGGCTTAAAGTGAAGTGAAGTATCATGAAATCATGAACATGAAGTAGTCTGTGGTTTCGCTGACTAGACAATCGGTTTAATCAAAACAAAAGTAATCTTTTGGCCTAATACTATGCACAAAATTGGTGATACGTCTACAATGACATCATTTTAACAACACTAAACTAGTCTGTGTAAAGTTGTAACTTAACCTATAGAATTTTTACCACTAAGTATCCTACGCGACATCAACAACTTGAAAATGACTGAATTTAGCGAATTTTACTACGCGATTCCGTTCTTCACCCGGTATTGGCTGACTTTTACTATAATAATTAGTATTTTAGCCAAATTCGGTTTCGTTAATGTATATTATTTAGTTTTATGGTGGCAGCCGTTCTTTTTGGAGTTCCAAGTAAGTTACAAGCCTCAACGTGAGTTCAGTTTTACATACTCTTATTTATGAACGAGAGTACTAGAGGGATGAATGATCATGCACTCTTCAGTCACTTGCCAGTAGCCGATTGAGCTTAATATTTATATACTTTATGGTAGTTCAGTGACAATGCAATGTTTTAATATTAAGGCACCATAAACACCAAACTAATCTAATGATGGAGACTGAAGGCCATAGCAACTCCTACTACTGGGTCTGTGAGCTGTAGAACTCGCGAGCCCGTCTTTTAAAAGTTTTTTTTTTTCTTAGTTTTGAAAAGGTGACTCCTCATAATAATTCTATATAACTATCAATCCTGCTCACAAAATTTCACGAGAGTTGGTTGAGAAATGCGACCTGTAGAGGAGAACATTGGGACAGGCTGAGAGACACCGGACAAACAATAATCGGCCCAAGCTGAAGCATAGAACTTCTTTAACCAACTGTCGGCAATAAAACAAAATTTTTGGCCCATACATACAATTAGCCGTATTTATGATCTGCTAGACGAAACCAACGATGGGACAATGAAATACAACAGGTAGCAGGTGCGAACTGCTAGAGAGCAGCCCAAGACCGACATCACTGGAGATCACAGGAAAAGACCTTTGCCAATTGGCAAACCGAAGGCACAAATGCACCAAATATATTATAAAAACTTATACTATGTAACATACCTTCTGTTAGTAAAGGTTATAATAATAATAATGACCTGCTACAAGTTACAATTTTATAACTCTAAACAGGCAACAGGTGAAATGGGCAGTTGTTATCCGTCAAGTCCCTCAGGTGTTGCCAATTTTGAGGGTGTTAGGTTAGATCTCTTAGATCAGCCATACTCAACCTTTTTTTCTATGAGGACCACTGAGACATTTTAGCTAAGGAGTCCCGGGCCACAAGGTACATTTACGGGGTTTTTATACTAGGATCGCATAGTGGATGGGCCACTCGCAAAAGCTTGGTGCGCCGCAGGTTGAGTATAGCTGCCTTAGATGATGAGTTGATTAATACAGTGTTCGTTTGAGAATAAGCCTACTAACTTAGTCAGGAGTCAAAATTTGAACACATATAGTAGTAGTAGTATTATTAATAACAAAAGAACAAACTCTCTAATTTGGAATTATTGTTAAAACTTCTTTTATTTCAGATATGGCGCCCATTCACAGCTCTGTTCTACTTCCCTCCGAGCTTCCCGTTCCTGGTGAACTGTTACTTCCTGTACAGCTACTCGGAGCGCCTGGAGACGGGCATGTTTGCTGGGAAGCCAGCTGACTACATTACCATGCTGGTGTTTAACTGGCTGGTTTGTGTGGTTATCGGGTTTTTGATTAATATGCCGGTGAGTTAAAACAAAAGAGTCTCGTTTGGGCAGCCGAACAGAGCGGTCGTTGCCTGAGAGCCTTTCTCGTCCTGTCCTATCGCCATAAAATTTAACAAAAGCCCATGAGACAATAGGTCGGTCAGTTGCAGATGTTGCTTGCGCCCGCGCCATTCGCAAGTCCTAGTCCAACCATAATACGCGCGACTTACACATTGATCCCTTCGATTTTTTTTTATTGTGTTTTGCTGGGTTAATCGCAGTGTGTTATTTATTGGAGGTAAACAGTGAGTGCAATAAAAGTGCGTGGAACACGAATCTCCGCGAATTGCAGCAATAGCAACCCCGTACCCGTCACCACCGTCGTCGTCACAGTATAAATGGGTGAGGTCCTTCCATTACACTTGTAGCCTGCCTTTTTTTAAATTCCAGGTCCCTTTTCTGAAGGCTAAACCACTAAGCCAAACGACGGTTAAATTTACGAGACCCCTTGGTCTCGGGAAAAGCTAGTTTACCTGGTTCTAACGTATCCCATTTTCAAACTGAAAATGAAAATGTTTTATTTCATAGATTGCTAGGTTACATTGAAAATAAGGTTGGGTCTTCCTAGTAGGTAAAACTAGATCGAATTTTCAACAGTTAGATAAAATAGTTGCATATTAGCAACATTAAAATATGTTTACGCCGCTAGCACAAAGGCCTCAAACTTAATATTGTGTAGAATATACAATGTACAAACACCCTGCCATCTCGCGTACTTATTATCACTTCCAAGAACATCTGCATTGACCCACACCTAGGGACGCAGAGAAGCTATAATTGCACCTCTGCTATTAATTAGTTATTTACCTAGTTACCTACTATTGCATGGAGTAGATGTCAGTCATATAGTTCATTTTATCGATAGTTAAACTAGAAATAACTAGATACTTATGCAGGGAGGAGATTTCACATAGTTAATTAATCAATGGTTAATACACATCTGATTACCTTAGCATTCAAGGGGACACGGTTCTGTCTAGAGAGTCGTATCTTATCTAAATCCTTTCTTGGTCCACTATTTACATGTACCCTTTGCACATTTAGGTGTATGCCCACAGGCCTAATACCTACAGGTAGAACAGGTCATCAAGAAAGCCCATGGAAATACATAGGAACATCGATCAACCCGACAAGATTTGACTTGTCCAAATTCCCCACGTTAGACAAAAACATTGAAACAAAACAACATGACACAAAGCACTTGCAAGCGTAGCTTTTCAAAGAATTCAACCAACATCTGCTAGGTAGTCAAAACAAAAACACCATCCGGGTGATTTCCTTACAAATGAAATAAATTACTCTTCCGAAAAAAAAAAACAACCTTCTGCTACGTAATTTAACTAACGGACAACTTTAAGTCAGCAAAGGCATCAATACGTCAATAAAAGGGTCGAACACGTGCCAAGCGGTGACTCAGATAACAAACAATAAGAGACTATGCATTCGGCGCTCTAGAGTGCAACCTGCATAACTTAATGTAGTGCTAGCTCAAGCAAGACCGGTTACAATGAAAATATGCCTAATACCCAAAGATGGCAATTGCGAGCTTCTAGCGGACCAGCTAAATTTGCTACTCACTAGAACGAAAAGAAAACCAAACTCCAATGAAACTGGATGCAAAAAATATACATAGAACTTAAGTGCGGAGAAAAAAGCCATGAATATGCAAGAAGACTGAAGAACCTTACGAAAGAATACGAGGTATGCTTTTATGCCAGATATTAAACCACGAAAACATGCAAATTAAATACCGTCCGGTCAACTCTCCAAGTGACAGTGTTTGTGAAATTCTGTCTTATTGTGCAGTGAGAAGTGTTATTATCTTGGTTACGTCTATGTAAATAATGAATCTTGTGTTTGTGTCTATTGTATAGTTAAAAAAACAGTGGTATCGGTGTATTTAAAATAGGTGTGAATAGTGTGAAGTGATAAAATGTAAAGTAACAGACTCCGTATCACGTGAACAGGCAAATTACGAGTAAATACTGGCTGCCGGTCAACTCTCCAAGCGACAGTGTTTGTGACACTGTTTTGTTGTGCAGTGAGCAGTGTTAACATTTCGGTTATGTTTATGTAAATAATGAATCTTGTGTCTGTGTCTACAGTAAAAAAAGTGGTATCGGTGAATTGAATAGGTTGTACCCTCAGCTCTCAAGCTGAGACAATATTTAGTGTGTAGTGACAAAGTTTAAAGTAATAGTGTCCGCATCACGTATATTCTTGTAAAGCAGCAAGTCATTCACCCACATGAATACGTACTGGAAAATAGTAGTTGTCGTGGTTGCGAGTCATATTATGACCTCATGACATACAAACACATAGGCACACAATTAAAGAGAATTTCTACAACACTGCACGAGAAATCGTCGCAATGGAAGAAACTGATGATTGAACTGATCTCCGAGGACACCTTCAACACGAGAAGACTTGATACGAAGCAACGTGCATCATTTCACCAACGCTCATCCCCCGACCAAGTATCCTTTCTCTCCTCTTTTCCAATATTGGCTAAAGGCTGCATAGCCGGTTGATTGTGGCCGACTGGTTGCGGCTGGTCGGTCTTCCCTTCCAATCCCAGAGCGTGTCACTCCCCACAAAATTGCGCCCCCTGGTATATCCGGCTCGTCCGGGTCAGGCTTGCTTCCTGGCTGGGTGTGGTGCCTATGTTCATGTTCATGTTCATATGCCGGTGAGTTAAAACAAAATGAAAACATAAATTCTATGGTAGTGTTTAACATCAAGCTGTAAAGAGGTTGTAATCACTTAATTTTTCACGACCATTAAAAAGGCAGGTATCAGCTTGGAGGGTTACCTTTACCCCTAGAGCAAATACAATACAACATTAACACAAAAAACCACCTTCGATCAATTCTAATGTTTTCTCCACCATAATTTAAGATTAAGATTCTTTTGTCATATCAAACACTCAGGGCTTAAGAGGGTATCCTAGCAGCATTTTTCCATACAAACGTATTCTATTTCCTTCCTGGTTTATCCCTCTAGAGGACTCGTTTTTTTTTATAAAATCTAGGTGTACTGTATGTATGCCCCTGTCATTTACTTTTTCCCAAAAAATAATTACCAAAACAGATACGAATTTTCGAAAACCAAAAAAAATGCCCCATTTTTACTGTCATATTCAGATGACTACCAGACAAATATGAAAAGTTTTTACGTTAAAACAAAATAATAGAAACATAGATCTACTCTTCCTCTAAATTTCAACACCAAACATAATTGAATCGGCGCAGGTTTGGCGGAGAAAACAGGGGAATACAAAGCATCGATCTTGTCAAGATTTTGTAGTGAAAATCGGTCTGAGCTGCGGTTGTCCCTATCGCGCATCGCACGCGGTCGCTTGGGCGCAACGCGACGGCAATAGTTTGTAAAAATACCTATTTCTCAATTTTGTCGCAGACCGACTACGCTCTTAACGATGTAGGCGCCCAGGGGACTTATGCATTTATTAGGCACCTCGTAGCATAGCCAACTCGCCGTCCCGGTCAGCTGCCCTGGTCACACCACAATAATACTGGCCCTGCAAGCACTTCTGCTTGGTGCAAAAAAATTGTTAGTTTGGTTTAAAGTGAACAAAACACATGGGGCACAATGAAACATAACATGCATGCCATTTGTAGAGCTAAAATATGAATGCTAGGTAAAACTACAAGTTTCTTCAAGTTAGGTGTCAAAGTGGACCCCGGGCTCCTTTAGGGGCACAACCGGGAATAACGCTAAGAGGATGATGATACTACAAGTTTCTCTGATATAAGGAAATTAATAAATAGAACTAGTTCTAATAATTCTGTATATTCCATCAGCTGCTGATGATCCCCATGGTGATATCGGTGCTGTACGTGTGGTGCCAGCTGAACAAGGACGTGGTGGTGTCCTTCTGGTTCGGAACGCGGTTCCGCGCCATGTTCCTGCCGTGGGTGCTGCTCGCCTTCAACGTTATCGTCAATGGAGGGTGAGTGTTCATTGAGGATCTTGCTAAAACCTATGATTTCACATGTAACCGCACCTTTAAATGCGAAATCTTTAGCTTAAGCTGTCTACGGTCATCGTTATCATCATAATATCAGCCGATAGATGTCCATTGCTGGACATAGGCCTTCCCCAAAAAGTGCCACAATGACCGGTCCTATGCAACCCGTATCCAGGAGGTGGTCGCCACTCGAGAACCTTACCGTCCCAACGACCTTTCCGCCCTGGTAAGGCTGTCCGCGGTCACCTCATAATAATAAACGATTCGGTTTTTTCACAAAATCAAATGCTTTAGCTATTTTTAACATTAGTAATTTTATTTTCTCATTCCAGTGGTATCCCAGAGTTTATCGGCATCCTGGTGGGCCACCTGGCGTTCTTCCTCCTCTTCAAGTACCCGCAGGAGTTCGGCGGGCCCACTCTGCTCTCGCCGCCCGCGTTCGTGTAAGTGTGGGGCAAAATTAACAAATGGGCTCTATAGTAGATTGTGTTTGTCGGC
Source organism: Epinotia brunnichana (assembly GCA_963854355.1). NCBI lineage: Eukaryota > Metazoa > Arthropoda > Insecta > Lepidoptera > Tortricidae > Epinotia > Epinotia brunnichana. The sequence continues at coordinate 12,126,753 of OY977956.1, forward strand.
TTAATACTAGTTGTCTCAGTGGGCCACCTACTGTAGGGCAAACTGAAACGAGGAGTAAAATTATGTAATCTGACCTTCTATCTGGTCTTCAAGTTCTCATAGGAGTTCGAGCAGTCACACTTAAAGTGTGGGGCAAAAATAATCAAAGGGGTATCTGTTTCTAACGGAGTCGCGCAGTTTATTGTCCTTATTCCTTGTACTTCAAATACCCACGAAAGTGGCGGAAATTCTCGTCGTGGGTATTTCATTGCTGTAAGTGTGGGGCAAATGGATCCTAGATACATGTGGCTAAATTCAACCAGAGAGAAATTGTGATTGTGACTTTTACAACTAAGTAAAATTGAAATACCTTTATTTTGACATCAACAATGATCTCATTAATTTGATTTCAATATCTGTTTCCTTCTTCTTCTTCTTCTTCCTAGCCTTGTCCCATCTACTTGGGGTCGGCTCTCCTTGTATGGCGTCGCCAGGAACGTCTGTCCTGGGTCGTCTCTGGTGATAAATTAGCATCTCTAAGGTTCCTCTGAACGAGTCCCATCCATGTTAGCTTGGGCCTTCCGCGTTTCCTAGGCCTCTCAGTCCTTTCCAAAACCATCCTCGTCATGTGGTCAGGTGGTCGCCTCATGACATGGCCGTACCATCGGAGACGGCTCTCAGTGAGCTTTTCCTGTATAGGCCTGACCCTGAAACTACCTCTGACGTGAGTATTTCTAATATGGTCTAGTAGTGTTACTCCACCGGCCCATCTAAGCATTCTCATTTCGGCAGCATGCAACTTATCGACGTGTTGTTTCTTGAGTGGCCAACACTCGGACCCGTAGGTCATTGCCGGGCGCACTGCCGTCTTGTAGACTTTGCCCTTAATGTGAACCGGCATTTGCTTGTCGCAGAGCACGCCCGTGAGCTCACGCCATTTCAACCACCCAGTGTTGATACGATTAACGATATCTGCTTCAATGGAGCCCAGATATTTGAAGCTCGTTACTTCGTTCAATGGGTTATCGTCTAGGTAGATTGTGCTGCGGTTGTTGGCATCGCTGAAGTTGCAGTGCATCACTTCGGTCTTCTGCCGGCTCACTCGGAGTCCACCGTCCTCTAGAGCTGTTCTCCATGTTTCTAAGATTTTCTGCAGCTCCTTCGTATCTTCGCTGATCAAAACTATGTCATCTGCGTAGAGCAAGTCCCACGGGGGCGGACGTTGTATGTGCGATGTGAGGTGATCCATGACCAAATTAAACAGCAACGGATTGAGTGCTGATCCTTGATGGACTCCCACCCCCACATGGAATTCGTCGCTAGTGCCAGCGGGGCTCCGAATTTTCGACCTTACGTTGCTGTACATGTCCATGACTATGGATATGTAGTATTCTGGTACGTTTTTGGCGCGAAGGGAATGCCAGATCAGTTTTCTCGGTACGCGATCGAATGCTTTCTCCAGGTCGATGAATACCATATGAAGGTTGGTTTCGTTGTCCCTGTACTTTTCCATCAGTATCCTGAGTGTGTGAAGGGCATCTGTGGTCGATTTACCCGCGACAAAACCGCATTGATTTTCGGTTATATTGGTCAGCTGTAGGAGTCTTTCGCTTATAATGCGTTCCCAGATCTTGAAAGTGTGTGATATCAGCTTTATTGCTCTGTAGTTACCACAGAGGCTCAGATCACCTTTATTTTTGAAGAACGGCACCAGGTAGCTTTGTCTCCATTCATCCGGTATTTTTCAATATCTGTTTCCATCGAAACATTATTCACTTGTAACTTTGTTAAAATTTTGCGGTTAAATATTTCTCAATTATAATTTATCGAAAATATGGTTACTGACTATGCTTATCGTGATCGCCATATCGTTGGTACATTTCCTAAAAATTCTGACTAGGTACGTAGTTCAAAAACTTGCAGGATTTTCGGTCTAAGTACGTGTTCAAATTGGCATTTAATACGAATCAGAATACTTTAGGTATTTTAAAATACTATTTATTCGCGGTAGCCCTGGGTATAATGTAAATAGGAAACTCTTACCAAAGACAAAAATTCTTACGTTTGTATATTTTCGCAGGAGGAAATGGTTCCCGAACTCCCGGACGACGGTGACCGGTTTCGGGCACTCCACTGCGCAGGCGCGGAACCCCGTGCAGGGCGGCCACGCCTGGGGGCGGGGGCACACGCTCGGCGCACAGTGAGCAAGGCTGGTCACACTCAACGCACACGTCTGGTTCCCGGATCCGGTTCTTATGGTTTTGGGTTCAGGGTCACAGAATAAATAATTGTACTACCTACACTACGTACAGTCAAGGGCACCAATATGTATACGCTACAAAGTCTCAAAAATATGTACACGGACCTTATTTCTGCAACACTAAGGTTGTAATATACATATTTATGAAACTTTGAGTTAATACATATTGGTACCCTTGACTATACCGCAGATTCTCTGTCAACAAATCCCCTGTTTAGGTATGCTGAACGAGAAGGCCTTCGTACCGTAGCAGCGCTAGCATACCGGCTGGAGCCGTTTGGCGCGACGAAATCACAGAGTGAGCCGGCCCTGTCAGGGTGCCCGAAAGCGCTCGTCGCATTTGAACAATGTCCTAAAACCGTTGGGAGAGGGGTAGGGCACAGCGGAATGTCATTTCGCTCATATTTAGAGCAGCCTTAATAACACCACATGTTTTGTTGTACTTGGTGTTGTGTTCCTGGTAAGTAAGGTCGCCAGAGCTCCAGATGACGTGTTGTTGAGTGTGTGGGACCTGCATGTATCCAGCAGTCAACACAGTGAATCCTCAAATCAGTTGCGCGCTTGTGATTATTCTCGTCGCGCAAGCCTCCATAGCCGTCGGTGTCTACTTGCCATCAGATAGGCCGTTTACTTGTTGTGGTGTCCTAGTATGGACAAAAGCGCTCGAATGCGACTGTAAGCCTCTCTCTGAACCCTCAAAATCGGGACAGAACCTGATGGTACCTTACTTGTGCGTTGAGTCCCCACTGTTTAAATCGTGGCTTGGTGCGTATGATGACTGACATCTCAGTGCAATTTATATATTTAAAATACCTAGTTGGCCCATGTTGCCCTTACCCAAGCGTCGATGAAAATAATGTAGGGCACATTGGTACATACAAGTGGATGTTTCTTTCTAATTAAATAAGTTGATAACTTATAAGTTGCTTATAAGTTGTTGTGCATTTTGATCTGTGTTAAAAACAAACCGGCATTCTTGCACATACGGTCGAGTTTTCGTGAAATTTCTAAACCCATTACATGTCATGTCAAGTCAGACCTGAAAGTGCTTATAGTATAGCGAAGCATTTGAGTGCTGTTCAAGAACTGTTGGCAGCGCTCGAATGCGACTATAAGCCCTACACGCGCTCTGAGCCCCTTAAATTAGGGTATGGAACCTGATGGTACCCAAAATGTGTCCTACACAATTTTTATCGCTTGGGCAAAGACAAATGCACTCATCTTGCCCTGGGATGCTTTATTGTCATATGCACATAGGAATAACCTAGATAGTTTTTTTTAATGAATTGTCAGTGTTTTAAGGTGATGACTATAGTTAGTTATTTAAGTATAATTGATATTTTATTGAAAAAATCCGGACTCTATTTATAATATTCCTGGCTTTTATTTGCTTGCTTTTTTTATATGTCTGTGTCTGGACAGTATAAAGTTTTAATCAATATTTTGATTGTATTCAGTTTTGAGTCTATAAGGGCTGATTCAGACCGGAATGACAGCAACAGGCTCTCTTCGCCGCCTTTATCTGCATACTTAGACCAGTATCGCTTGAAAAAGTCGGCCTTTTCGAGCCTTTCAAGCGTTACTGGTATTTTAAGTATTATATACAGTTTAAAATTATTTCACACTGAAAGTGCTCGCCGCGCCGCTGCCATTCCATAATTCTGCCCACTATTATGTTATGTTTGAAAGTATCAATTTACCCTATTTCTATTTTGTACATAATTTACAATGAGTACAATTGTATATATCTACATATGGATTATTTATACAGTTATTTTTAATAAAGAATATAAATTTTAATGTTCTTGTTTTGATCTATTTTAACACCTTACAACCCTTTGCTAAGATTGCCCTGCTGATTTACCAGTTTACACATACACCCTAGAACTTAAAATCGCGTACGGTAGGTAGATGGGCGATTCTCTTTTTAGGGTTCCGTACTTAAAGAGTAAAACGGGACCCTATTACTAAGACCTGTCCGTCGAGAGAGTTGAAATTTTCACGGATTATGTATTTCTGTCGCCGCTATAACAACAAATACTAAAAACAAAATAAATATTTTTTTAAGGGGGGCTCCCATACAAAAAACGTGATTTTTTTGCAGTTTTTATAGATAGTGGCACGAAACCCTTCGTGCGCGAGTCCAACTCGCACTTGGCCGGTTTTTTTTTGTGCACGCTGTCACAGCCGTGGATGTAAATAGTACATTGTTGTAGAGGTTAGAAAGTAAGCAATAGATGGACGAGTTAAGTACGCGTCCAGTTATTGCACTTTCGGCCGAGGATTAACATTGTGCTTTTAACGCCTACTGCGAGGAAATTGCAAATAATTATAGTTTTTAATCAAAATTAAGTACCTAATTGAAAACATACTAATCAAAAAACAAAAGAGCGCCGCTCCTCCCTCTCGACGCCCTGAGGTCGAAGCGCTGTTCAAACTGACCAACAACTACTACAATGTTTCATTGTAGTAGTGGTTGAGGTGCTACAGCTATAGCCTACTTTCCAGCTTGGTTTTAGACCATCTATTGCCACATTTCCGAACAGTGGTGTGAAAAAAAAATGTTGTCGCGAGGCAGCCGATTAAAACAGCAGTTGCCTGAAAATGTGTCCGCCGTTTGTATATTGAAATGCTATTTCGACCGGCTATCTCGCCACCAACTGAAATTAACTGAATACTGAAATTAAACCGGTTAAAACTCTGTTTTTAAAGTTAATTTTGAGCTTGGGTTTGGATACCATAGTGCCATATCATAATTAAACATAGCGTGACGCCCAGGCGTAAACAGCTGGTCGTGCCCGCGCGCCGCCTCATCAGACTGTACATACAGTTGATGACGAAATAAAGCAAGCTTCTAGCGATGCAATATTTGACCGCAAACTAAAAGCTACTCTACTGGAAATGCTTACTATACCATTGACGAATATTTTGATGGCCCCAGGACATTGGCTCGGTCGCGTACTAAATAATATACATCTCTTTATTCAAATGTTATTATGTAAATAAATTATTAAAATGAATGAATTAATTAGTTTTTGTTTTTTTTCAATTTGGGGTGGTGCTTCCAAAACTAAATTCTTGCAGCTGGAGCGAGCGCAGCGAGCTGTCCTGAAGGTCATGACTTCAAAGCCCTTTAGATATCCCACGAAGCAGCTATACCAAGACACCAAAGTATTGACCGTCAGGCAACTTTGTATTCTACGTACCACCCTCCGCGTTCACACCACTCTTTCATTCAACCCATCATACCTGGCCGGCCGTCGCAGAAAGCATACTGTGTGTCCTCATGTTACTCACAGAACAGTTTTTGCGAGTCGACAATATTACTGCCTTGGATATAGCCTCTACAACAAGATAAATAAAGCATTGAATATATACCCAAAAAACCTACATGACTGCAAAACCAAACTAAATGCCTGGCTACTTAAATTAACATACTCTGAAACGGAAAATCTTTATAGTCATCTACGATAATAACATAACACACCACACATCTCAAGACACAATATCACATGATACACCAAACCACATAACACTCACATTTCAACTCTTTAATGCTTAAGTATAATGCTCATTGCCTTGTTACAAACTTATAATACCTACTCTCTGTTTTAAGATTTAGATAGATTTAGATTTACATTTAGTTTTCTTATTCTAGTTATGTTTTCATTAATATGTTTAGCACTCCATAGTACTTAATTACACGTGACCACCTGCGTCTTAAATATAAACATGTAAACCCGAAGCGAATCACTGGCTTTCAAGTCACAGGCTAGTCCTATTTTGAAAGTCAGAGGCTCATACTCTGGAACCACTGTTAATCTTTCACAACAACCTACTGTATAATAACCACTACTACAACAAAGAGTCCTACATGTATCTAGGTTAAGAAAGTAAGCAATAAAGATTATTATTATTATTATTATAGTTACTCAAAATAATGACGTGAAATTGACATGTAATGTGAATTTCATTTTGACTGTTACTGACTTTTAAATGTGCATATTTACCAATAAATAATACAATACAATACGATAACTTTTTTACATGGCCAAGGATAGTTATCTAAAGGCTAAAATAAAACGCCAAGTACAATAACAATTAATTTCACTATATATCTAATAATGTACAATATTCAATGGTGGGGCTTGTCGTCCTGTTTGCCGTACTGCTTCTCCCACAGGGCGATGTACTCCTGCTTGCGCTGCTCGCGCCTCTTGAAGTACTCCGGGTACTGAGCCTTCTCCAGCGGGTGCCAGTAGTCCAGCACCCAGTCTGGGGGCTCCACCTCACGTTCGAATGCTACGCCGCCGGGACTCAGGGCGACTGGAAGAAACATAAAGCATAACTATAACTTAGAAAAGTTGTAAAACCCCTGACATTTTCGTTTCAAAGTTCAATATCTCTAAAACGGCTGAACCAATTTTGATGAAACATAGCTAAGAAGCATCTCGATCACGTCAGCATTCATATAAAAAATTCAAATTGGTCCATTTGTTTTGGAGCTACGGTACCGCAGACAGACACACACACAGGCACGTCAAACTTATAACACCCCTCATTTTCCATCCGGGGTTAAAAAGGATTCAATGTTTTCTACATTAATAGCCATGTCTACAATCATATTAAAACAGGTCACTCACTTCTTTAAGGTCGAATATCTACGCTGGATTGGAGGTGACCGTATTCCCATATAAATATGTCAATATAAAGTGACAGCTATGTCATTCCCGAACTCATGTGGAATAATTCCATATTTGAGTTATAATCAATCATAAAGAGTAGCCTATTGAAATTTATAATACAGACAATACAGAATCCAAACAATAGTACATACACTTCTTTGGAAGAGGATGCAGCTGCAAGAAGAGCTCCTCCTCTCCCTCCTTCAGGAGTTGGGCAGCCTGGCGCACATCATGGATCTTGGCATTCTTGTCGAAGCGCTCCCGGAGCAGTATAGCTTGGTAGCGGTATACATCACTGGAAAAGCAGAGTTTAGGGATTTTATCAGGCCACATTTTCAAGGAATGAGTCTTCTTATAATAACTACAATAAATATTAACAATGTTTCCGGTAAATGTGGACGTCCAATTTCTATTTTGGGTACAAGAATAAATAAATATTTGGAGAATATCTTACTATGATTACAGAAGCAAAGTTTTGCAAAATATCGGCTGGTTTTTATGTAAGATTCTAATGCCAATACTTGAGAACTACTTGCTAAACCAAAAATTACTGACTGAAACCAAGATAAATAAATATCTACAAAATAGTAAAAAAATACACCTCGTATCGATCGAAAACTTAACGCAAAGCAAAATGAAAATCTTGCAATAGCTTATTTTTCAGCAATCTTGTAAAATAAACCTGTAAATCAATAGAAAAATAGGTTATAGTGTTAACAACAAATTACGTAACCCTGCGGACAAATGTCTGTATTCTATTTTTTTTATTTCTTGTTTCTTACCGTCTATCGTAAAACGCTTCTATATTACGGAGAGCCCTTTTGTAAAGGCTGCAAACCCTTTGCGAGTGGGTTCTAATTCCGAGAGGCACCACAGCGCCTGCCATCTTTGTTTTTACCAGGGCTCTGACATTGACGTCTGTCTGACATTCAGTCAATTCAGTGAGACTGTTCAGGTATTCGATAAAAACGCCGTTTGTACAAAAGCTGTTATTCTAGTTAACAAATAAAATGATGTTGCCGATGTTGGTCCAAATAATTTAATGAAATATTACTAGATATGCTGATTTATCTTCCCAATCTGAAAGACAGGGCTCAAAACCCAAACAAAATATATGTAGGTGTACTTCTCGTCCTTTTGTCCAATGTCCATCGACATCTTATCACATTGACCCACACATCTTATCACATTGACCATCATACTAATGAATAACTGGTTGTAAACGGAGATCAGCATTCTGGTTTTCAAATGTCAAAAAAGCGGCCAAGTGCGAGTCGGACTCGCACATGAAGGATTCCGTTAAATAAATTGCTTTTTACGAATTATGACGTATTAAAAAAAACTACTTACTAGATCTCGTTCAAACCAATTTTCGTTGAAAGTTTGCATGGTAATGTACATCATATATTTTTTTTAGATTTATCATTCTCTTACTTTAGAAGTTACAGGGGGGGGGGACACATTTTACCACTTTGGAAGTGTCTCTCGCGCAAACTATTCAGTTTAGAAAAAAATGATGTTAGAAACTTCAATATCATTTTTGAAGACCTATCCATAGATACCCCACACGTATGGGTTTGATGAAAAAAAATTTTTTGAGTTTCAGTTCTTAGTATGGGGAACCCCAAATTTTTTTTTTTTATTTAATTTTTTGTATGAAAATCTTAATGCGGTTTACAGAATACATCTACTTACCAAGTTTCAACAGTATAGCTCTTATAGTTTCGGAAAAAAGTGGCTGCGACATACGGACGGACAGACAGACAGACAGACAGACAGACGTGACGAATCTTTAAGGGTTCCGGTTTTTGCCATTTGGCTACGGAACCCTAAAAATAGCTTCAAAAGCTCAACATATTTTGACCTTCAACCCAGTTTCGAATATTTACTGGGGGTCCAATGTTTCAAACGTTGGAAGATATTTTACGTCATACCTGACCATAAAGTAATATAGCAATTACCATCCCACTTCCTGGCCAGGGAGAGACGTAAAATTTTGTACTCACCACGGGCGGTAATAAAGAATCCCTCAGATCGCATATTTATCTCATCGCCCTTGCCTTCGGCTCGGGTGTTAAATACCTGCGATCTGAGACATTATTTGTGCTACCGCCCGGTACGCGTGCGGAAAAGCCCATTACCTAGCTCGTCAAATTATGTAGGTACCTACTCACTACGGGCGGTAATAAAGAGGATTAGATCGCATATAATATTATCGCCCTTACCTTGGGGCCTTCAATATTATGTTAAAATTTAAATGGCCTCTCCTTCGGTGAGTAATACCAAAGATAATTATTGCGTGCTTTAGAAAGATGAAAGCATAAATTCTGTATTGTTGCTGTACCTACCTGTTTTTGTTAGGTAATTTTGCTTTATAATATTATATGCCTACGAGTTCCTGTTATAATGACACCGACAGCAATTTTGTACATATTGTTAAAACAGGGAGACGGGAGACAAGAAAGGAAGCACAAGCAAACAACATCAGTACTTAAAGTATACAACAATAGACAAACAGAAAACATATACCGCCCTTGCCCTGGGCCCGGGTGTCAAATACCTGACATCTGAGACATTATTCGTTTTACCGCCCTAGGTGAGTAATGTACCTACCTACTATTAATATTGTACCTATTGTTAAAAGGGAGACAAGAAAGGAAACACAGTTCACATTATATTCGAGTTCAGTGATGCATTTCTAATGTGCCTTTTGTCACCAGAAATATACAATAGGAACAGTATGTTGGAATATTCGCCAAATGTAACTAAGGTCAGATAACAATAGATAGACATTTGCAACATGCATTTTCCAATTTCGTGATCCAAGGCTGATGCACAAAGATTATGGATCTTTTTACCCATTTATATAACACGTTGCGTCGACTGTAAACGGTTAGTATATCCTGACCCCCAGTTCGTTGCATTTGCTGAGAGGGACAGTTCAGACTCAAACTGGACTGCGTGATAAGAATTGTGAATACCCGTGTACATCTGTGACAAGGCCAGTGGCTGCATGTGAAATATCATTACTGCATGACTAGTAAATATACATACAATCATACAATGCGCTAACCAGCGCGTTACCGACCCTTAATTGATTTGAGGATTCTTTGTGCTGACAGCTAGACAGACAGTTGCCATCGTGGTACTTATAAACTTGTCAAATTCGTGTTTTTAACCGACTTCAAAAAAGGAGCGAGCTAGGAGGAGAGTTCTATGTTCCAGTGTACCTATGTTTCTTTATGTATGTTCACCGATTTCTCTGTCAATATGGACCGATTTAAAAAAAAAACTTCTTTTATTCGAAATTATGTACCTAGGTACTCCTGAGGTGGTCCAATTGTCACCAAGTCCGGAACTGATAATGGGATCCCAGGGAAATTGGTATTTTCTATTATAGGTAACTCGTGTATTTTACCCTCAGAAATCGTAATTTTGGTGAAGGGGAACTGATGATAAAGACTACAGATGACTTATTTATGTAGCTTTATTAGGGTTCGGGCTATCTAGGTGCATCTGGAATCGCCCCTCACATCTTCGCTCGCTGGCCCAGAATCCGGGATACAAATACAACAGGAAAAAGCGGCCAAGTGCGAGTCGGACTCGCACATGAATGGGTTCCGTAAAATAAATAGCGGTTTACGATTTATGACGTATTAAAAAAAAACTGCTAACTAGATCTCGTTCAAACCAATTTTCGGTGAAAGTTTGCATGGTAATGTACATCATATATTTTTTTTAGTTTTTTCATTCTCTTATTTTAGAAGTTACAGGGGGGGACACACATTTTACCACTTTGAAAGTGTCTCTCGCGTAAACTATTCAGTTTAGAAAAAAATTATATTAACAACCTTAATATCATTTTTGAAGACCTATCCATAGATACCCCACACGTATGGGTGTGATGAAAAAAAATTTTTTGAGTTTCAGTTCTGCGTATGGGGACCCCTAAAACTTAATGTTTTTTTTCGATTTTTGTGTGAAAATCTTAATGCGGTTCACAGAATACATCTATTTACCAAATTTCAACAGTATAGCTCTTATAGTTTCGGAAAAAAGTGGCTGTGACATAAGGACGGACAGACAGACAGACAGACATGACGAATCTATAAGGGTTCCGTTTTTTGCCATTTGGCTACGGAACCTTAAAAAGTACAGTAGGTACTTCTATCCACTTCTATCTGATATGCAACTTCTGACATTAACTTCAAACCGGATATTTTTAATGACATTTCTTTGAATAGGTAAGTTGAGCAACCATTTTACTTATTGCTGACGATGAAGCAAACAGATAATATATTAACACCGCTCTACCTCTCCTCGTGTTAAACTTGATATGCAATTAATTAATAAAGCCATTGGGAATAATCTCACGTAAAAATCAAAAGCCCATAAACGAGGTCGGAGAAAGTTGAAAACTGACTGACGCGATGGGATGACCGTTGACCAATCGGAACCGGTCGCTTGACAAATAGCGCGTTCGCGCCATTTTAAAATCTTGAAATTAGAACACCCGATTTGACAGCTGAAAAGGTTTTTTATTGTGTCGAGATCGGCGAAACTAAATTGTGAAAATGTATACTGAAATTTGGTCCGAAGCGCTCACTCAGCCAGAATAACGAAGCCTAGCTCAGGAATTCACGCCAGTGTTCAGTGTTTCGCTGACACTCGGTGCGGTGGGTTTTCTACCACACCAATCGCTCAACTTTATTTTAGCTACTTAAAAATTTTTTGAAGTTTAGACTTCCGTGCCAGTTTGTGATAAACTTTATTTGTATCTGTTTAGAATTATTTGCCAGTGTAGTAGCAACTTAAAAGTGTACCTTGAAGCAGGTTTTGTGGAATTTCATTGGAATTTATCAAGTAAGTTTTCACTTTTTTTTAAATCTTATTTTCAGAATTTACCTAGTAAGTTAAGTAAAACATGGTTATTTTGTAGGATTCTGAGTCTTTAAAAAAAGTTTTTTTTTAATTGTCCTTTACTGGAAGTTCTTAGGGTAAACTTACCTATTGTGAATTGTGATCCAACGTAGTTGTCTAAAAACTGTCGTTTCAAACGTTTGTTTTCGATCAGGTGATATCAAGATTTCACTTTTACTAATTTATTCAAGCGGCAACTATGAAATGGTGTTTAACATTCGACAAAAGAGCGTAGCCGTGTTTTCATGGAAAATCGGCCCTTCCACCAAATGTTGACTGTATTTTTTTTATTAAGAGCCCTCGTGGCAAGTATTATTTCCTGTGAGTTTCAGCTTCCTATCTTTGTTATTTTCTGAGATATGATTTTTTTTAACTTTTTACGAAAACAAAAAAAAACCCACACTGGCTAATGCGATTTACGTAAACTTTTGGTACAGTAATCTATATGTAGAGACTCACGTATTCTTTAAAAAATATTTTATGTTTTCAAAAAAAATCTTGGATAAATGTAGGAAATAAAACTAAAGTATTTTTTTCTGGCTTTTTAGAAAAGCGACACCAACAGTTCTTCGTTAGGTAATTGCTTATATAAAGATCTGCAATGTGTATTTTTTTCAAAATAATCCAGTTGGTACTTCATACTAGAAAATGGATAATTAAAGGATAAGGAATACCCATACCAGATATTTTAGTCGCAAAAGAGATTATGCACATTGCAACCTCTTTATTGTTAACGTTATAGGTACTGGCTATCGAGAATTTTGTAGACACATTGAAGTCAGGTGACAACTGACAATGCAATATTATGGTACAATCAAAGACTACAAATATACATGGGTACAATGGAGAATGGATGAAAATTTTAGAAGTGCCTAGGTAATTATTTTTTTGGTGATCGGAATTTTGTAATATGGGACAGACCAAGCAAAGTGTCTTATTTGCCGTTCTAAACCCAAAACGTAAGTGAGGAAACTGTTTATATTTGTCAAAAATAATTGACGCAGCTGAAAAGTCTGTAAGTTAATAATGCTGTGAAAGATGTAACATATACGAAATTTACATATTTGGGTTCGTCTCTGTTGTCTCTATAAACGTGTGTAGGGTTTTGATTTTAAACTAATTAACACATAAGTTATGGCCAGAAAACCTGTTTTATGGTCTTAAATTATTCAACTTTGATGCCTAATATCTCGAAGACAGTGATGTTTGAAGTAAATATGGGATACTAGTTATATTGCTTAAAGCTGTTGTTGTTAATATGATAAGCTACAAAAAACATTAGAAAACTAAGGGATTCAGATCGAAGGTCATTACTCATTAGCGTATGGGATCCCCTTATGTTAGTCTGATATTTTCTGAAGCGACTCGTGCATTTCTGCATTTGCTTTCGGGAAGTGTCATTTGATGCCTAGTTATCTTATATCTACTCTGCACGCAACAACAAAGAAACTGAATAATTAATCTTGAAAACACGTTCCATATTTTTAAGCATCGACTTAACCCACGGTCCACGGAAAGCTTTCACTTTTTGGACAGAACACTTTTTAATGTGAATCATGTGGCGTTCTCGCGAACTTTCGACGCCTCAACCTATTGTTAGCGAGTCATTAAGGATAAATTGGAAATGTAATATGGTTTTATTCGGGGTTCCTTATGTTGATAGACAATAACTATAATGGTCGAGGTTACCATTGGGTAAGCCAAAGATACGTGTAAGTAATGGCAAGAGAATTTTATTGTCCTGGACTGATCCAGACATGATTGAACTCCGAAAGCTCTCTTAATTCGATAATATGGCCCACCACACGACACAAACTGACATCAAATTTGAATCAACTAAAGTAAAAATAGAGTTGAATTAATTTGTTTTAATAAAGACCAATACAATAAAAATGCAACTCTATTCCAACCCAAAATCCTTCCAGTAGGCCCATGGACCTTACGAGGATAGGACAATTACCTTAAGTCAATTACTGTAATTTTCTACCGCCAGAGTGCTTCACTAGCACAAACCGTAAATTATTAGAGGAAGATAGGGACTCGCACACACATGCACAATTGATTGACAAATGAGTGACAAGGATGCATGCATAAGACAATACCGCAAGTCAGAACGAGATACAATGCCAACTCTACTAGTGTCGCCCCCTACGCGGAGTTTTGCGTAATGTTCCCTATTGGCATCGATATTATTACACTGGCACTGGCTGGTTTTTGGAAATCTCCCGCCCAAGGCCAATGCAACCGTTGCTCAAGTGTTAACGCAATGTTGTTGTGACAGTGTTATTAGCACATGGCTGACATGGCGACGTCCCCATTACCATGGGCAAGCTTAACGTCGATTATAATATGATAATGGGCCACGTTGTATTGTGTAATCTAGGCGTTGTAATTAATAGCTAAAATGTATCAAATTATTATATAGGTAGGTACCCTCTATTTGGCGCCCTTGCATTCGGCTCGGGCAGTTGACAACGTAAGAAACACTCTAAAGCGGCAATTACACTTCGTCGTTCGCCGCATGCTGCATGCGGCGAACCCAAAAGTGTAAAGACCCGTAATGCGGCAAATACACAGCGTCGTTCACCTAATGCGGCGACCGCATTAGGTGAACAACGAAGTGTAATTGCCGCATAATTGAGATTCTCGTCTTCTCCGTCCGTCCGTTGAAAAGAAAGCTTTACAAATGTTTTAACACTATATATATAACAATTAAAGGTGACAAATAATGTTGTTTTACAATCACTTGAAGACATAATGTATGTTTTTTTACGTCTGACACAAACCGGTCTGATGAGGATGTCGGTAGTTTTCTGATAGGTAATTATCAAATTAGCAAATTTGCTAATTATGAAGTAATGCGGGTTTTCATATCATACATTATCATTATATTATTAACTATTAGGTAATAATGCAAAATATTCATTCATTACCATAAGCATCGAATAAACGCCCGTCATTTTCAAAACATAACCCGGTTCTCTACAGCAGAGTCTTCCTTATGATGTTATGATATTATATTTTATATTATTTATTTATTAACACGTTTACACAAAATATCTAGTAGTTAAGTGTAATTGGAAAAAAATGGTCATTCTTTTTTATTGGCGAAAGTGATTTTTTTGTCGAACACAGACACCGGAATGTCAATCATTAATAAAATTGTCGTTGAATACTTTTACATATAAATTATAGTATAATAAATCTATAAAATACCAAATAATAATTTTAATTAACAATATACCTAAGGAAGTCTCTGCTGTACAACAGTGTACGGAACAGAACAGGGTTATGATTACTTTGAAAACAAAGTTTTAACCGACGAAAAATGAATCATCCCCTATTTTCCTACCCTTAAGGTTGGTTTTTTTTTCCAAAATTTATATGGGACCAACTTCGGGGTATACCCTTTCCAATAAAAAAAGAATTATCAAAATCGAACTACTCTGTAAAAAGTTATGCGTGGTCAAACATAAAAAAAAAATATATACGCGTCGACTTGAGAACCTCCTCCGTTTTCTTCGTCGGTTGAAAATGACGGGCGTTTGTCCGATCCTTGTTCAGTACAAAGAATTGCATTAGATTAGATATAATTGTAATGCAATAAATTATCTTCTAATGCATTCTATTCTAATGATCCCTAATTTCAAGAGCATTATAGAAAACAGCGATTAGGTACGTCAAGTTGCGTCCCTATTATTTACGCCGCGATTGTTGGACTATAAAAAACCTTTTTCACTTCTCATGCTCGCAAAGTTCGCCTTTGTGCTGGATGTATGCTGCACAAAATGCCACTTTTATGCTCTAGTGCACAAAATAAAATTGTTTTAAAGACTAAGATAATCGGGCCTAACAGCCACACACACAGTAAAACTTCGTAGAATAAACTTGTGATTTGATTTGATTTGCTTCAATAATTTCACATCCGTGTTTTCCATTACTAAATTAATAAAACCAGATAAAATAGGAGTCAATTATTATTTTAAAACGTATTGAACCATTAAATTACTCGGCAGTATGAAGTACCTAAGTCTAATATCACGTGTCGAAAATTAAAAACAAAAACTTTAAAAAGTTAAGTGACGGGAAAATATTCGATTGCGAGAAAATAACAAATAATTGCAAAATAAAATAAAATTATTAGCTCTATTTTATTTTATTTTGCAATTATTTGTTATTTTCTCGCAATCGAAGTGAAAAGCAGTGTGTATAACTCGGGCATAAATTAGCCATTTAACCCCTCGACTTTACTATCCACCCTCGCCTGTGGCTCGGGTGGATATAAACGTCTCAAGTTAAATGGCTCGTTTTATGCGCTTGTTGTACAATCTACTATTGTATTTTGCGCCTGGGCTATTAACCTCCAAATTCTTTGGAATATCTCTATCGCACTTACAATATCCCATAAAAAAACATTCCATGTAAAAAATAGGCCAAGTCTCGAGACTCTTTCACAGTAAAAAGTGGTGAGATATTTCGTAGAGCCAAGTCAGGCATTCTTATTAATCTTTATTTGCTTGCTAAATAAAATTCTGCAACATTGGAATCACACAACTTTACTGCATTTACTAATTTTTGCATAGGTACCTAAAACTATGTAAGTGTGATTGCCAAGTCACAACATTTTATTTAGCAAGCAAAAGATTAATAAGAATGCCTGACTTTGGCTCTACGAAATATCTCACCACTTTTTACTGTGAAAGAGTTTCGAGACTTGGCTTATTTTTTACATGGAATGTTTTTTAGATCTCATTTCTTTTTGTAGACTTTGTATGGGAATGTTATTTTACCAACCGCAAATAACGTTTGTATAGTTTTGCAGGAAGAAACTGCAAAAGTAACGTTGTAATCGCATGTACTTTTATAGGATTACAAACTTACTTATGCAGTTTGTATATCTCTGAAACGTGACTGAAATTGCAATATTTTTAGGTTTTTTATGAGTTATTAGGCTAAAAACTAATTACGTTTGTAATGTTTGTGGGTCTGCTAGAATTACCTTAGATTAGCGTGATCATTATCAGCATTATCAGTGAGTAATATAACGGTGGTTACAATTGTTACAAAGGTGGTACAACTTAATGAACACATTAGTAACATGACTATTTAACTGTCAAAAAACTTTACCTACCTACTGTATATCGGGCTCTTTCGACCTGATGCGCCAGTCATCGTAATAAGTTTGAGTACATATGTATTTCGTCAAATTACATAACTCTAATTAATTCACAATATAAATACAAACCCCAAAACAAACAATATTCGCTTAAAAACTCTGTCACGTATGGTCACGTTCAACGACCATGCTCAAATTTGCATAACGACTAATAGTTAAACACAGGTGTAGCAGCAACCATGAAATTTCATAAAAACTGGCCCGACCAGATATTCCTCCATTTTAAATGATTAACCTTTGCATTTGCACCGACACCGACACGAACATACATTTGCGTATTTCAACTATGGATCATGGTCCCATAACTATGTTCAAAGATTTTTACATTTTTACAATGCACTTGCTCTGAAAGTGCGCCTTTATACCTATGATTCAACATAAACACGGGAAGTCGTCTATGCCGGCACGGCGGCGGCGCGGGGCGGGGCCAAGCCCGTGCGGGCATGGATTTCAGGCCAATATTCCCACACACGTGCGAGAATGAGATTTCATGACAATTAAAATTTCACCTTTTATGTATATTTTTATTTCCTTGGATGATGCATTGTAAAATGTTGTAGCTATGATACACGTGCGGTTAGGTAATTGCCAACTCGTGTCGATCATAAACACTCCCTGATGCCACTCTTTGGAAATTACCTACTTTCCGCACTTGTATCATAAATAACCATTTTCTCCAAAAATTGCCCATTCTTTGCACAGTTATCAATTACTTAATCATCGTGACGGTTCTAAGTGTGAACTCAATGGGATTTGTCATTTGATTATCGGACAAGCGAGCGAAGCGAAAGAAGTTCTCCGTTTCAGCTTGGCCGAAAAATCTTTCGTATGTCCGGATGTCCCGCTGTCCGTATGTCCGACTGTTCTCCTCTACGGGGCTGTTCTTTACCGATTCGTGAAATTTTGTAAGCAGGTTCGATAATTATATAGAAAAAAAAATTGGTACAGTCGAATTGAGAACCTCCTTTTTTGAAGTCGGTTAAAAATGGGCTCGCGGGTTCTACAGCTCACAGAGCCACTAGTTTTGTACAGTCAGCTGCAAAGCAACGTGGGTCACCATAGAAGTTGCCCAGCATACAAGTTTGTACGCAAGGGCGATAACGTTTCTCAGCTGACTGTATTGTAATACCTAGTCAAATTACTCCCCGATATGCCCGAAATGAGATCAAAATGCAACAGCGCAGTGAAAGTAGCCGAGAATGAGATCACGTTAACTGTAGCGTGTGCAGCCACGCAAAAACGTGGATACGGCGTTAATGACGATCCAAACGTTAGTACCGGTCTGCGGATAATCGCATTGGTTTTATACTTAGACACCGTTACAATCAGAATTACAATTACCTACACCCAGAAAGTCATCATCAGCTACAAAAAAACTCTGATTCAAAGTATACAGATGCAGCATTATCATCTATTGTTACATTTACCCTAAGCTGAGCTTCCAAATTTTCCCGCCAAGCATTCTACGTCTTTTACCCCATCGTAGGTACGCTTGACACGCTCCACGGGCCGATTTTGTTGGACGGCCAAGCAAGGTCACAGAAAATTTAGTATGGAGTGACCTTGATTTGGTTGGAAGCCGTGCTTCCGACACGTATCCACACTTGCCGAATCACGCTGCAGGCAGGACTGCATGCAGGCCTGCCGATTTCGCTCGTGTAGCGTCTCCTTTAGGCGGTACGGATCCAAATGAGCTTGAATTTATAACCCGCAAAAGTTAACTTGAGACCTCATTCGTAGTCTCAAGTCAACTCTTGCGGGATATAGAAGCACAATAGTACATTACATCAGAGGCCGGGAAAACACGGATTAATTTCGATATACGGATAGAGGACACGAGGCCGGGAATCCGTTTCGACGCCGAGGCACGTATAGTGTTTTTCTCAAACATGCAATGAAATAAATAAATAAAAATCCTCAAATCAAACTAATTTTCATGGCTGAATGCCGTGATGCTGTGCCACAACAGGGTGACCACTATTTACTACAACCAAAATTCCCTGACTTTTCCCGGTTTTCCAGGCTTTTTTTCAAGTTTTCCCTGACCATAATCTAAAATGTGATAATGATAAATATAAAATATATAACTGGAATTACTTTTTGAGTTTTTGCAGGATTATCTGCTAGCAAATTACAATTTATAAATACAATGTTTACAAAAACTGAAATAAGAAGAAGTAGTATCTGAATAGTTCAGTTGGTAAGAGTGAAAGCATAGTTAGAGGGAAGTCATGGGTTCACAGTTTCATTGTATTTATAAATTGTAATTTGCTATCAGACAGGACAGTTCTACAATTACCCAATGATTCATTGAATTTTTGACCATTTTTGTTCAAAGCTGTACAGGAAAAACCAATTGAAACAGTAAATCTGACTAAATTAATTTATTGGATATATTAACTGCATCATATAATCCAGCGAGAAATACTAAAGCAAACACTTTATATGGGCCTTAGGTATAACTGAAACAAAACTACCTAGTCATCAGTTATCCTTCGTTCGCTTGCCACTGCCTCAGTGCCAGTAATTCTCGAACCTGTGGGTTTGGCGCGTGACGATGGCAAGCGTCCAGACGGGGCTACATTGGTGCCATGGAAACTAGGCAGAGCCCTGGTGTGGGATGTAACTTGCGTTGACACCTTCGCCCAGTCCCACATCCAAGGCACCCGTTCACAAGCCGGCGCTGCAGCCGACCAGGCCCAAGTGAACTAGCGCCGCAAATATTCCTCCTCGTTAAAGGATTACGACTTTGCGGCGCTTGCTGTGGAAACCTTGGGTCCTTGGTCGTCAGATATGAGGAATTTCATTAAGGCCTTGTCTTCGCGGCTGGTCCAATCAACTGGAGACCCCAGAGCTGGCGCTTACCTCTCGCAACGTATTTCCATTACGATTCAGAGAGGTAATGCTGCCAGCGTAATGGGGTCCATGCCGCAGTCTGACCTCTTAGAGGCAGTATTCTTTTTATAACTTCCCCTTTTTATGTTTTTTGTTTATAGTTATAACCTATTTTAATGTTATTTGAACTTAATTGTATTTTTTATATTTGAATAAATCATACCTCAGTTATCATGTTTATTATATATTTGAAAAAATAATAACAAAATCTATTGCAACTTGGTAATCTGTTTTTCCAACAACGCAGCTTCTTAGGCAACTCCTTCGAGAATTTATTGTCATTTTGCTTCTAATTCTTTGACCATTTCCGCAGTTTTTCTTTTTTCTGCTCTGATTTTCGCCTCTGAACTCACTCAACGTGGATCATTTTTTTTCAATATTTATTTTGTATATACCGCCGTGGTAGGATATAGCGTCATAAACGCGTCTTTGCGCAATTATAGACTTTTGCGAAAGATTTTCCACTAATATCTCCTTATTCATGGAAAAGCCACGTTCACTATAAGCGTTTCCGTGGGATAACACCATGACCATTTTTATTAAAGTTTGCAAGTCTTTATTGGGTATAATTTTAATGGCGCGATCCACAACGATAAAGTTCTCGAGCCAACATACTGCACAAAATTTTATTTGGAGATGGTAAATTTAATAATTTGTCTTTTTTATTATGTACATACAGGGACAATTTTTATTCCCTGACCTCCGTTAAATTTCCCTGACAATTCCCTGACTTTTCCATGACTAGCGAAATTCCCTGACTTTTCCCGGTTTTCCCGGTTTTCCAGAAAGTGGCCACCCTGCACAAATAGTGGAATGAAAATTAAAAAGTTTCCTTGCAGGCCTAGGCCTGAAAAGTTGTATGAAATCCCATTTCAGGCCGCCTCGAGATGCTGCGCCCGAAAAAGGTTAACTATAATATTTATAATATGAGGAACGTAAAGAGAATATTTCATTGCATGTTTGAGAAATAGAAGTTTTATCTCAAGGTTTGATAACCCAGTTTTGACGGCCGGATATAGAGGTAATCAAAAGTCGCCAACTCTATGGAATTATTAAGTATACTTAATTTTATATCGATTCTTCGCTACTTTCCTACTTTCAGATACATTCAGAGCTGCTACTCGTACCCCGAACGCCCGAAGTTGATAGTTTTTATACCTATCTCTATTCTCCACAAATCTGGGGGCACGGTAGTGCCCCCGCCAAGTCGAGCAAAACAAAGAGGCACGGCCGTACCATCCTTTTCTCGAAGCCATTCAGGCCATTTTCAACATCCTGTAATTTTGTGCTGGCTAAAGCTAGAACCCTGAATTTTCAGGAACATGTAGGGCATAATATGAGGAAGCTACGGTAGCCTAGTGGTTCAGGCATGCGGCTGT
Source organism: Epinotia brunnichana (assembly GCA_963854355.1). Taxonomy (NCBI): domain Eukaryota; kingdom Metazoa; phylum Arthropoda; class Insecta; order Lepidoptera; family Tortricidae; genus Epinotia; species Epinotia brunnichana. The sequence goes on from OY977956.1 coordinate 12,148,047, forward strand.
CAAGCGGCGGTCGTGGGTTCGAATCCCGGCTCGTACCAATGAGTTTTTCGGAACTTATGTACGGAATATTTACCGTTAGCTTTTCGGTGAAGGAAAACATCGTGAGGAAACCGGTCTAATCCCAAAAAGGTCTAGTTTTCCCTCTGGGTTGGAAGGTCAGATGGCAGTCGCTTTCGTAAAAACTAGTGCCTATGCCAAATCTTGGGATTAGGTGTCAAAGCGAACCCCGGGCTTCTTTAGGGGCACAACCGGGAATAAAGCTAGGAGGATGATGATGTAGGACATAATATGGCTAACAAATAATATCATTAACATTCAATTTGAACTTTTAGTTTAAGAACTATTGTCCGTCAAAGTTCGTTAATTTTGTTACTGACAACGCATATAAATGATTTATGATTTATTGTAGGTACATTATGTTACATACATGCATATAAGTATTAAGTTAATGAAGAGCAGATTTGCAGCTGATTGTCTGCAAAGATTATTAAGAATGAGAAATTGTTGTATGTAAATACAGAAAACTTTGTTGACGACCCAGTACCTATAGTTAGAATACTAATTATACAGTGTGATCTGCAAAACCTTATCTGGAGTCGGTAATTAATAGTTCATTTCACGAGAGTGTAAGTGAATACACGTGTATTGACAATGTTACTCAACAAGCGCAATATGAGCAATAATTAGCCTATTTGGGTCCTAAGGCTCTATATTTCAGATTGTATTTAATAAGTTAGTCCAGGTGTGAAGATTTTTTACGATCAAATGTAATTAAAATTGATATTCTCACGATATAACGAATCTGAATTCCTTATTTATTTTATTTTGTAACTTTTCTAGTTTATCTATCCAAATATCATAAACCCTCCATGATGCGTTCAAGAACCGCACATTATGGCCACCATAAAAATAGACTGTTTTGTTAGAACAAATTTCTTATCTGTGAAAATGTTATTATTGCTAAATAATAACATCGATTTCGATAATATTATTTCATTCAAATTTCGAACATCTCTGACATCAAAGAAATTTGATTTGACCTCTATTCTAATATCAGTCGAGATGACGTTTAGTTCGAAATGAATTGTCAATTTGCATACAAATTTGACAAATGTCGCACGTAAGTAAGATATCGAACGATATGACAGTTGGATCCGACTCTAGTTTGTCTCTGAATTAAGAAAAAAACTATGACAGCTGCCAGAAAACAACGCCGCGATGCCGGTCATAATATGCGGTTCCTGAATGCATCGTGGAGGCTTATGCTATGTGGATAGATAAAGTAGTGTATGTAACTGTACATAATTAGGCATTAAGACACTCGTGTGATGTTATTATGAAACTCGCCTTCGGCTCGTTTCATAAACCCACACTCGTGTTTAATGCCCTTCATTATGTACAGTCACATAAACTACTATAAAGACATCAGTTGCCGTGCCCAATCAGGAGAAATTTCATTTTCTAAAACATTTCCAATTTTTACTGAATATTATGTAAATTAGAAAGAACATTAAATTCGTGGTGCGGTGCCCGTGCGGTACGAAACTCTCAGCGGGCGACTGGCTCGAACTTGTCCTAAATTATTTTATCCTCTTTGAATTTGCAGGGTCTACAATCATTTTATTTGACGCTATAACTTAATCAAGCGTCAACATTTTCCTGTTACCGGTACCGCATAGGGTAAGTGCACATTGTCTGGGTCATAATTGATCCTTACACGGCTGTTGATGGCTTAGCCAGTCGGAAACAAAAGACTGACACGGGTAAGACGATTTTAATAGATGAATTATGTACGTGAGTCTGTTACTGATGTGTGAGTCAATATTGAACTTGTTTGTGATTGGAAGTGTCAGTGCACACATAATATTAATTACTTACACTTACCTAAATAGATGGTGTCATGCATGAGGCATGAGGGGAGGCGCATGGCGCATGTCTGTTACCTGTTCACGCCTAAACTATGGAACTAAGAGGACTTTCGGTGTAGAGATAGATTGGATAAAGAAATAGGTTACTTTTTGTAAAAAAATAAAACTTGAAAACCCGCGGGAGGAGCTGCGGCGAAGACATAGCTAGTGCAATTTAAATTGCAAAGTTTCGGCAAGGGACCCCAATCCCGCTTTCTGCTGGAATAAATTATAAAAGAAACCGTTGAACTAGCTGTAACCGGTTAAAACCGGACTACGCCATGTGTGGCTCGCGGAAGACCAGTCCGATTTGACGGACAAAATAAAAAAGTCGTTCTTTAAAGTCAAGGGCCCATGCAGTGGTTCACGATTTAATATCTTGTAATTACTGATTTAAACTTACGTTATTGTCATATCCTTATTAGGTAATTGTTTTATAAAAAAAATCCGGTTTGCCCGTAATTGGACTGGCAGATAATTTACTTTCAAAACAAAGTTTTAACCGACTTCAATTCAATTCAGTACTCCGCCATGCCACATGAACATTTCCACATTTTTTTTACAATTTACCACATGAACTAATTTCCGAGAACAAATGCGTTGATTTTTAGACCAATAAATCTTACCAATGCTGCTACGAATGATGATATGAATGATAATCTACTGAATCCGTAGTATTGATCCTGCTCACGTCTCCTGAATCATCCTATGGTTTGGAAGTAAACCCGCGATAGTTACATTTCTTAAAGCTTGTCTCATATAAATTTATTTAAGGCGCTATCAATTGAAGCCATTTCTTTTATTTTAAGTACGTAGTTAGCCGAAACAGTACTTAGCCGTATTAGTACCACTAGTGGCTCTGAGTTTTTGCACTAATAAACTAATTTCTTTCTTCCTTAATGTCTTTCACGAAACTCAGTATAGGTACCTACCCACTGAGCACGAATATGTTACATAAACATTGCTGAAACTATAAATTGGGTGGGTGTAAGTTACAAATGCAAAGGTGCAAACTCGTAGCAAGGTTATACGAACGTTGATTAAATAGCCCTAACGGCAACGCCAGAAACTTTAGATGCAATGTTGCTCATATAGATCAGATAAAACTTTCAACAACTATCAGTTGCAACGTTACGTGGACTTAACAGTGGTAACATACCAGAAAGGTGTTATAGTAAATTTCTGCAAGTTAATTTATATACATTACAGCAACTATTAATTTGCAATTTTTTATAAATTTCGTAAATATAGTTACAATAACGTCACATTCGGAAGTTACCTGAAAGTTCAAGTATAAACGTTACAACGCCATTTTAATTGAAACTTACCGGCAACCTACAAATGCAATGTCGTGTTAATAATGCACATGTTACTTACACGTAACTTCTATTTAGATTGTCATGGCAATGTTATATTAGTAATATACAAGTAACTTGCACATTTAACGTTGCGTTACTAATGCACAAGTAAATTGCACATAACTTCCATTTAGATTCTCATGGCAATGTTATATTTGTAATATACAGGTAACTTGCACATTTAACGTCGCGTTAATAATGCACATAACTCCCGTTTAGATTCTCATGGCAACGTTATATTTGTAATATACAGGTAACTTGCACATTTAACGTCGCGTTAATAATGCACAAGTAACTTGCACATAACTTCCATTAAGATGGTCATGGCAAAGTTACATTCGTAACATATGGGCGACTTGAGCCTGTAGGGTTCATGTAACTTGAATTTTTGTTGTTGTCATGACATTGCAAATAAAATCTGCGTTCAAGTTGCCTAATAAACTTCCTTTCAGTTTTGTAAACTTACATACATTGCAACAATTTCCAGAATAGTAATAGAGGTTGTCTATAGGTACTATTCTGCAACTTGTTGCATGTAAGTTAACAAAACTGACAGGAAGATAAAGCGGGTAACAGACTTAGCTATAATATATATTAATATAGTAAGGCATCTTACGATATTTTTTGCGTACTAGTTGACAGAGTCCACCCATTCATCTATAATATATATTTTGGTATATAAGTATAGATATTATACATACCTGAGTGTGTGGACTCTGATGTCAACCTAGTACGCAAAGTATACCGTAAGATGCCTTGCTATAAATATATAATGTTGGTATATTAATATATATTATAGGACAGGCTTTATTAGAACGCAGATTTTATATGCAACGTCATGGCTCCGCATCTATTTAATACAACCAAAATACGAGAAAATGGTACAACGAAAAAAAACAAAACTTCAGTTAATTAGATGTAGTCGACAGAATATAAAAACCAGTTAATTTGACAAAGGCATTCTTTATTAAATAAACTATGCGGAACAGCGGAAATAATAACAGAAATCAAACAAGGCTCTCACTTGTGCATACTGAATAAAAGAGTACTAGTAGTTATTTACTAGACCTGGCCCATTATGGTACAAACGGTAACACTTAACCACAGAATAAGTAATAGTATGACTTAACTGACCATTGGTCACTAGGCATATTTTTTTGCCTTCTTCCTTTTGGAGTAATAATAAATTTAGAGTCTACACCCGTATTGTCAGAATCGGATCGCCTTAATCTATGTGCGAAGAACTATTTTTCAAGAGCCCGACTTTACAATGTTCTTTAAGAGAGACACACAAAATAATGATTGCGTGATAGGTAGTTGCCATAAAATAGTGCTAACAGACAAATGTGAATGCGGCTTTAGTCTATTTATGACAACACCAGCGCAATGATTCACAAGAAACTTGAAAACTTAGACTGTTACATAGTGAAATTGATAGCGCCCGCTTGAAAGTATGCTTCCTAGCGGTGACAGATTGATCATCGTTTTCTTGCGAGTATGTGTAGTACAATTTTTTAATTAGTGTATAATTTCGTACATTTCTCGAACATTTTTTTATGTAGGTTTGTATACCGTACGATACCATGTCACCGCTAGAAAGTATGACACTAAGCAACGCCTAAAGGCCTCCACACACCAAGCGCGGCGCGGAGCGGGGCGACGCGGCGCGGCGCGGCGCGGCGCGTTGTAAAACATTGAAACTACACTTCAAACACACACCGAACGCGGATGCAGCGCGGCGCGGCGCGGCGCGTTCGGTGTGTATTTGAAGTGTAGTTTCAATGTTTTACAAGCTGCGCCGCACACGCTCCGCGCCGCACACGCGTTCGGTGTGTGGGAGGCCTTTAATCTATGAGCCTTAACTAATGTGCGGAGAACTATTTTTCAAGAGACCGACTTTACAATGTTCTTTAAGAGAGACACACAAAATAATGATTGCGTGATAGGTAGTTGCCATAAAATAGTGCTAACAGACAAATGTGAATGCGGCTTTAGTCTATTTATGACAACACCAGCGCAATGATTCACAAGAAACTTGAAAACTAGACTGTTACATAGTGAAATTGATAGCGCCCGCTTGAAAGTATGCTTCCTAGCGGTGACAGATTGATCATCGTTTTCTTGCGAGTATGTGTAGTACAATTTTTTTAATTAGTGTATAATTTCGTACATTTCTCGAACATTTTTTTATGTAGGTTTGTATACCGTACGATACCATGTCACCGCTAGAAAGTATGACACTAAGCAACGCCTTAATCTATGAGCCTTAACTAATGTGCGGAGAACTATTTTTCAAGAGCCCGACTTTACAATGTTCTTTAAGAGAGACACAAAATAATGATAGCAAGTTATAGTTTAGTTTAGAACATTACATTTTCTAGCAAATAGGGTAGGTCATTCGTGGAATACTGAACGTCTCGAGGTGCGGCGATGGTGATAATATGTGTGCGTCAACCTTTATACATCAATTGCCGATACCGGTGTACTTTTCAAAACAAAAACATGAGTAATGAAATGAGATTGAGTGGGAATCCCCTCTGGCCACGTAGTCCGACTGCTTTGTCCTACTAGTCGGACGAGGTGGATTTATTTTTCCCGTTGGTTCGTCTATCGGACTGCATGGAATCGCAATTCCATGTCGCCCGAGTGATCGGTCTACCTGGCCTTTTTAATTCCTGTTAGATCGATTAGTCGGACTAGAAACTCTCACCAGGATAAATCAATATAATAAAAACAATTAAGTACATGTTTTTTATTGTTATATATATCTAATTGAATAATTTAACATAACAAAACTACTTTTCTGTTTTAAAATAAAACTTTCCTTAACCACACTAAAATGAATACTATCAACATTTAAAGAGCGAGCCTTTCCAAGCCAATCGCTCTAAGAAGAAACCGACATCCATATCAAAATCTGTAAGCATTTTCGGTTAACGGTCATTTTCCAACTTAAAATTAGATAATTTAGTGTAAAGATTGACTAGCCAAGAAGCCCCTTATCGCATTAATTTTACCCCTTATATTATTTGTTTATAAGTATCTAAAGTATGTATATTATATATTTGTAAATTTGTGTGAATTTTTATATATTTGATGTTGACTGTATAATAATTTACTATTTAATAAGAATACAACCATTTCGTATGCAGGTGCTGCGGTTTCAGACGTTGGTAGTGACTATATTCTGGAATTAGATCGCACATTGACATCCGAGGATATTCGGAGAGCACAGATCATATATCGAGATGATCATGATGTACCAGTAACTTGTAGTGAAACCTCATCTGTCGCTGCGCATAGTACTGATTCACTTACACTACAGTTAAGTAAGTTACGCAATTTACAATATTTTGTCTGAATGGCTAGGCTTAAGCGAACGCTAATCATTTGATGATCGCTCGCGCCTAGCCAAAAGCTCGTGCCTCTGTTACAATAATAATATTTCACCACCGCCGCGTAAGTACATTTGTCGCTTAAAATATTACAGGTCAAGTTATGACTGAGCTGAAAAGTCTCAAATCTATCGCTGTCTTCACGATGCATTGAGTGGAGAACATTGAAGATACACTTAAGAGAATCCGAGTACTTTCGCAAGAAACCGTTAACCGAAAATGCTTACAGATTTTGATATGGATGTCGGTTTCTTCTTAGAGCGATTGGCTTGGAAAGGCTCGCTCTTTAAATGTTGATAGTATTCATTTTAGTGTGGTTAAGGAAAGTTTTATTTTAAAACAGAAAAGTAGTTTTGTTATGTTAAATTATTCAATTAGATATATATAACAATTAAAAACATGTACTTAATTGTTTTTTTAATACAGTTGCTCAAAAAGTGGTACTTTTTGTGGCTGCGTAGCGTGCGAGAAGCTCAATTTCTCGCACTAGTGCTTTTTACTTTTTAGTTCCAAACTATACTTTCGAAACGCAGTAATTTTATATTAGATTTTTTACTTGGAAATTATGAAATTAAAAACGCTTACGAATACTAGGAGTATTTATTTTTGATCGCGTTAGTATGAAAGTCATTTTTGAAGCTGAAAATGTACGCATCTGTAGGTAGACCGCTTAACTCATTCCTCGCTTGCGCAGCGCGCGGGTGCAGGGGTATGACGATAACGGGGTGCGGGCGCCGGGGTTTGCCTTCCGCACGTCGCCCGCAGCCCGTTATAGTCATACCCCTGCACCCGCGCGCCGCGCAGGCGAGGACCGAGTTAAACGGTCCACCTATAGGTACCAGGAGCGCATACGCAAGCAGAAGTTTCGATGCAGCCACTAACAGTTGAGATCGAGGTACAATAATATAAATTTATTTAAAGAATTCATTAATATATAAATGACGAATATTAATTTATTATTTTTTCGCAATTGTATTAAAAAACGTCGTTTACAACACGTGTGAAATGTCTTTTACCACTCGTACCGAGTCTTGCCACTCGCTTTCAGCTCGTGGCAAGATACCTCGGTACTAGTGGTAAAAAGACATTCTTTTCACACTAGTTGTAAAATGTACTATTATTATATTGATTTATCCTGGTGAGAGTTTCTAGTCCGACTAATCGATCTAACAGGAAAAAAAAGGCCAGGTAGACCGATCACATTTGGGCGACATGGAAATGCGATTCCATGCAGTCCGATAGACGAACCAACGGGAAAAATAAATCCACCTCGTCCGACTAGTAGGACAAAGCAGTCGGACTACGTGGCCAGAGGGGGGAATTCAGCACTAAACTTAGTTTTGCCTCTTCAGTCTTGTAGCAGCATGCTGAAACCAGCTCATTACATGACGTTCAAATCCATCGTCTGTTATATTGGGGAATGATTCACGTACAGCAACTGTAACAATAAACAGGAAGTGTTAGTTTATGTAAACAAAAACTCAAGCCATATTAAATTGAGAAATTAAATTGTTTGAAGTGTTGTGGGTCCATCTCGCGGGGTCCACTGAACTAAAATTATGAAACTTACTATGTGAACAGTCAGGGTCTATTTTTATATAGCTCACGAATCATTTATATAGGAAAGCTAGTATAGTGATTTCCATTTGTCTTTCAGTTTTATATGATAAAACACTTTCAAACAGCCCTTGCTAAATGTATGAATCGAAAACTGAATGTGAACATGAAACTTACGTTTTAATGTTGTCATAACTTTGAGCGATGACAGCTTAAAGTTGTTCTTCTTGCCGGTCCACGAGCAAAATTGTGCCAAGTAATTGGTGAAAATCTTCTCAAGGCAACGATTCACGCAGTCGCGCTCTCTACTCCCGCCCGTATACTTCAGCATATTAAACTGAAAATACAAAAATCAGAACACTTTTTACTTGAATTATCGAAGTAGGTGTCGAAGTAAGTTCCAGTAGGAGGTACGAAAAGAGGCAGGATTTGCACCCATCGGTTTACTGCATGAAAAGTATTTTAAATCAAATTTAGTACTTAAATATTATATTACTCGCCTGCTTGGCTATACTCTGTTAAACGGTCTACATATAATCAATTGACTAAAAAGTTCATAGGAAGCAAAAATAACGAAATTTTCTTATTTTTTACATTGCACTCGAAAGTTTATAAATCAAGTTTTATACTTATCAAAAGTATGGCCACCACGGCCACTGAAGGACACACCGGTATAGAAGTCTCCCTGATCAGTATGTATAGGTATAGTACTTTTTTTAACCTCTTACGAGCGACAATAATAAAATAAAAAACTATAATTACCAATTGCTTTTCGAATGGTTCATCCACCATCTTTTCCTCTAAGCTTTTTAGGTGGCGTAATTCCGTCAGCGGCAAATCAGGAAGTAATCGTGAGGGACTGTTCTCACATTGCGAAGGTACTCGGATTCTCTTAAGTGTATCTTCAATGTTCTCCACTCGATGCATCGTGAAGACAGCGATAGATTTGAGACTTTTCAGCTCAGTCATAACTTGACCTGTAATATTTTAAGCGACAAATGTACTTACGCGGCGGTGGTGAAATATTATTATTGTAACAGAGGCACGAGCTTTTGGCTAGGCGCGAGCGATCATCAAATGATTAGCGTTCGCTTAAGCCTAGCCATTCAGACAAAAGATTGTAAATTGCGTAACTTACTTAACTGTAGTGTAAGTGAATCAGTACTATGCGCAGCGACAGATGAGGTTTCACTACAAGTTACTGGTACATCATGATCATCTCGATATATGATCTGTGCTCTCCGAATATCCTCGGATGTCAATGTGCGATCTAATTCCAGAATATAGTCACTACCAACGTCTGAAACCGCAGCACCTGCATACGAAATGGTTGTATTCTTATTAAATAGTAAATTATTATACAGTCAACATCAAATATATAAAAATTCACACAAATTTACAAATATATAATATACATACTTTAGATACTTATAAACAAATAATATAAGGGGTAAAATTAATGCGATAAGGGGCTTCTTGGCTAGTCAATCTTTACACTAAATTATCTAATTTTAAGTTGGAAAATGTTTTAATCAAAATATAAACATATCCTCTTCAAGTACATAGTTACCTGGTTTGTCTTTATTATTCTCCTCAGAAACTAAATCAGTACATGCGTCTGCATGCGTTCTCACCGGGCTGTCAGATGAGCTGTTGTCATCACTAGCCAAGTCTCGCGATGCACATTCCGTGGTTTGTTTCAAAGTTGGCGGTGGGGTAATAGAGTCATCACGGTAGTATTTTTTATTTTTTATTCTTCGTCTTTTTTGAATTTCATCTAATGCAGCGGCGTCAGACTCGCTAGTTGCCTTGGTTTTCCTTTTTTCAACTTCATTTGCTTCAGCAAGTGTTGCTGAAAGTAATAAATAAATATATCAAGTTCCATTATATGTATGTATGTATACTCTTTATTGTACTTAATGTCATTTTAAAAATACAATCAGGACAGGTGAAAGAGTACAAAGGCGAAGTTATCTCTATAAGGGATCTCTTCCAGTTAACCTTTGAGCAATAGACAATCCAACGAGAGAAAATAAAATCATTATATTTACCATAATGTCCCACTATGGTGATATTTTTTAGTTCATTCCAGTCTTCCTCTGGTTTCATACGCAAATTGATTGCCTTCCTTTCAATTTTCTTATTTTTTGGCCACATGCATATGTTCTTTTCTTCATTTATCCAATTTTTTGGAGCAGCAGATACATATTCATCATCGTTTACTGACCATGTTATTACAGAGTAGGAAAAGACGGCGGTAGGCGGAGTGTCAAGCTGGAACAGTAGGTAGAAAGTCAGTTATGATGGAAACTTAATACGTATTATTCAAATTACATTGTGTCACGACTACTAACTATACTACTTAAAAGCTTAAAGCTATGGAAATACTATTTTTCATCTCTATTTATTCAAGTCATGTAAAAATAACTTTTTCTTACCCATCCTGGAGGTGTCGACGGCAGTTAATCGGGTTTGTGGTATTAATAACTAATTAACAATGACTATTAGTAAAGATTTGTAATGAAAATTGATATTAAACATGTAATAAAGTATCAATCAAGGTGATGTACTTCGTTAAATAACAGGATTCACAATATAAATGTAGAAAAAGTTATGTAGCTACCTACCTAACGCAACTACAGATAATCGAAACACACTTAACATTGGGAAGGGAATCAGCAGGGTCGCGAACCCAAAGGGCACCTTCTGCTCTGAACATGTAAATCAGACGATAAAGTGTATTACATAGTTTTTGTAATGGATACATTTTGTAAGAATTTCATCCATATTAACAATTTCGTTTATACTGCATAAATTTGTTACATTGCCACCATAGAATATAGAAGATTGACAAGGTTGTGTGAAACAACTTTCGTAACATAAATATCTCCGAAAAATTACGTAGGTTATTTTTGTATTTTCACACTGAATGAGCTTTACAATTTTGATCACTGTATTATCCTTAAGGACGCAATGGTTATTTTTAATATCAGTTCCTAATCTAAAATGTAAAAAGCTGACCGATTTGTATGCCTTTACTAAGTTGTCATTTAAAAGGGGTTCTCTGTATGAAGTAATATAACCTAAGACGGTTTTATTTGCATCACAAGTTTCATTACATTTTTGAAGAGACCGCTTTTCGTGTTCTCTATTTATGATTTGTTGTAATGGCATATTACAGCTTTTTAAACTTTTTTTAATTTCATACATGTAATTTTCATATTGAAAAGCTGAAAAACTATCCAATGGTCCTAAGTTTAATACTTCATCAGCTAAATGTATCAAATTATGGACATTATGAGAAATATATTGTTCACCATACAATATTTTATATTTTTTTACGAAATACACGAGTAATTCTTTGGCATAATCATTATGCATCACAGATAATTTAGTATTACATAAAATTCTAATTGCACAACTGAGGCTGAGAAAATGCATATACTGCGTAGGCTTTAATTTACCCTTTAACACAATTGGTCCCAAGTAAAGCAAAAACTGCCTAAACTCGGTGGCTTTCCATCTATCACTATCAGAAAGAGGCCTTGGTAATCGTGCAAAATCTTTATAGCTTAAGTGATTCCTCATATCTAGGAGGGTTTTGTTAACATCATCTAAGTCATTTGTCATCATTCGTATAGACATATTACCTTTACACCAAAATGAAATCAATCTCTTCATGACACCCAGGCACACCAAGTGCATATAATCCAATGGAATATTTTTAATTAAATCAATTTCCAACTGTAACAACGGGGTTGTGTTTACATGATAATCTTCACCATATAACCCAGCACGAAAATGGCTATCTGTTCGTAAGGCTGCATTTAAGTCACCATAGCAAACTCTGTTGTTTAAATAATTGCCTTCAGTGATACATTTTGTGCACCCAAAATAAGAATTGTGTCCTTTTATGCACAGTACGAACGATTTAGCTGGAACATCACAAATTATTTTACACAAAGAAATATCTTTCTTTTGATTGTTATGCAATATGCCAGATACTTTTAAAGCTAAATATTCTGTTATAAACGGGCCCAGTATTTCATTAGGATGCTTGGGTTTTTTATAACCATGCCAAACACCTATAAGGAATGGTTTTTTGCTTGAACAGATACTACCTAGTAACGGCCAAAATTGGCTACCAGAACTTTTTGTTAGTGGTAAACCATCAATATTTAAATCAAAGCAGATTACTTCATCAATCAATGTTCTATCATTTCGCATTATACTATAACATATTCCTTCTGCTAATCCAAAATGGTAATAGTTACCCGAACTGGTAGGAACAATATTGCTTGTTTTATCAACTTTTAAAATTGTTCGACAATCAGAAGGTAGATTGATTAGTTCCTCTACGAATTTAACTTTTTTTAAAATTGTTAAGAGATTATTAAAAACGTTGTGAGTAACTTTATTTTCAACAGCCCACTGTTTTAAATCTTGATTTAAATTTGTTACATTAGTATCTGTAGGTGTAGATGCAATAGTCTCAACATGTACTGATGAAGACATATTGAATGGAGAAGACACAATCGTGGCCCCATTGCAGCAGACAGTTAAAGGTACAACTGGTCTACTTGCAATGCAAACATCTAAGGGCAGAGCCTGAGGAGTGATACTGGTAGATGGAGATTCATTTCTAATGCTGATAGGTGGAGATTCATTTCTAATGCTGATAGATGGAGGTTCATTTGATTCTTTATGAATAACTGTTCGTAAATATTTACGAGACATTTTTGCAAATGTTTTCCTTCGTTTAATAGGTGGCTGTTCCTGTAACAATTAATTGCGTATTTGAATGTATAGGTTGGCAGAAGACCGAGATGGGTGGCGAAGCCTCCATAACTCCACAGACAAGAGCCCAGCTCTTATATGAAGAGAGAGAGAATGTATAGGTAAAAACAATTGGGGAAAAACCTTTCTTATCCTCGTAAGGCCGAGGCAGTTTTTGCGATTTTTAATTTGGAACCTTCTTTAACTCCATTAAGGTTCGAAACTCAAATTTAATTTGTACTTGTACAAGTACAAATTCAAAACGAGTTTCGAACTGTATAGCAATGAAAGAAGGTTCCAAATTCAAAATCGCAAAAACTATCTCGGCCTTACGAGGATAAGTCATTAGTTTTTGGGTAAAAAAATATTTTGTGAAAATTGACCCAGAATGGAACTCCATCATAGTAAAATGTATGTACATACATACATACATTCACGCCTTTATCCCTAAAAGGGGTAGCCAGAGCACATGAAACTTGTGTTCCAGTACCACTTTTAGCATAAATGTGGGTATAAAAGATCGATAAAATGTGATATCGCAGTGACGGGTTGCTAGCCCATCGCCCACAACGCACCTCAACCCTGTTCCCTTGGTCGACTCTTACGACACCCACAGGAAGAAAGGGGGTGGTGCTATTCTAACCCGACACCACACGGGGCAAAATGTATGTAATCTTAATAAAAATTCAGTGTGTAAAAGTTCAGGTGTCCTTTGTAACTTGTTGCTTTTAGTGACAGTGTCAAAAAATGGACCTACATAATATAGCTAAGGGTTAAAATATAACAAATTAATTTAATTATTTTCAAAACCAAAAACAAATCATTTATTGCATTCATATTAGTATAAAGTTCTTTTATATAGAAATTACACTTATATATCCGCTGGGATATCCGGCCACTATTCGGTATCCGGCCTATCCGGCGACAATTTTACTATCCGGCCGGATACCAGATAGTGTTTTAATACATAAGAAAACCGGTCAAGTCGGATAGTAAAATTGTGGCCAAATAGGCCGGATACCGAATAGTGGCCAATGGCCATATATCCCAGCGGATATACAAGTGTAATAATTTACCTATATAAAAGAACTTTATACTTACATGAATGCAATAAATGATTTGAATTTGATTTTGAAAATAATTAAATTAATTTGTTATATTTTAACCCTTAGCTATATTATGTAGGTCCATTTTTTGACACTGTCACTAAAAGCAACAAGTTACAAAGGACACCGCACACCTAGTATGAAAAAAAAGCTCGGTGAATTTTTACTAAGATTACATACATTTTACTATGATGGAGTTCAATTCTGGGTCAATTTTCACAAAATATTTTTTAACTTAAAAACTATATATAGAAAGGTTTTTGCCCTCCACTATTTTTAATTAAACATTCAAATACACGTTTTTTTTTCAAAAAATTTCACCAAGTATTGTCTTTTAAATCAATATTTGAAACTGTAGCTCAAATCTAGTACCTACTATTGTGGCGACCAGGTCAAATCACGTTATACATTATCCAATCTGCAGACTGCCAAGTAACAACAAATTTCACTCTGCAAATTGGATAATGTAAGTCAAGTTTACTGCAACTGTAGCTGTTTACATAGGTTATTTTACAGCTATAATATACTTAAAATGAGGCCTTTGTCAATAGACAAACGGATGAAACGAATTATATAGTACAAAAACTACGAAGCTGGAGGTCCCGGGTTCGAATCCCGGTCAGGGCATTTATTTGTGTGTTTATCACGAATATTTGTTCCTGAGTTATGGATGTCATATATGTATATAAGTATCTATATGTATGTATCTATTATATATATCATCGCCTAGTACCCACAGCACAAGCCTTATTGAGCTTACCGTGGGCCTAGGTTGATTTGTGTAAGATTGTCCCGTAATATTTATTTATTATTTATTTATTTTATTATTATTTTAAAACCTTTTTTTTATTTGGCATTTGCCAATTTCTAATGCTAGACCACAAACCCGATTTTTCTTCTCTCTTTGCAATAAGATTCGGCCTCGTCTGCTTTCTCTCTCTGCAATAACATTTTGATAATACAATTACTTGTATTATTATGAGAAAGGGCAGCTCAAAGGCGTATGCCTGAATCAGTTTTAACACTTAAATGCATCGTACATAAACAAAAACTCAAATTTGTATGGAGTGGAAGTTTGTATGGAGGTACGATATAGTTAATCGACTCCCACGCGGACGAAATCGCTGGCAAACGCTAATATAATAAGTACTTAATTATCCTCTCGTATGCAGATTTCAAAAAAATTCAACCAAATCATGACTGAAGTTAACGTAGTAAGTTCGAACAAGGCATACGAAAGGTTAAACTTCTAGGCGACAGTCGGCCATTGCAACATAATTTACCTACCTAAATATTACAAGATTATACAAAATACTAGAATGACCCTATCTACCGATGAATAATAGCGTAACATGCGATCCGATACTCGATGCATGCATAATTCTACAGAACTACAACATTACAGTATTCTAATTCTAGCTAAAATAACATATGTTAGAGATGGGTCGACACACAGATAGGTACGACGCAATGCATCATGCATCTTGGTTAATGGCGTCTTGTTCGAGCGATTAAAGTAGTCGAAGTGCCAATGAACGGTCAGATTTAAGTTAGGTACTCAAATACTCCGCGGAGCCGATATTATAACCCATCTCTAAACTATATCTAAAAATTATGCACGATGAAATTTACCTTGTCATGGCTGAACTCGTCCATTTTCTTCTTGCGAGCGATGCGATGGCGGTCCTCCTTATATTATAATATTACTAGGTATACTCTTTGTGGCGGACTAACGCACTAACGATATTAACGTAACGACGCAACACGGCAAAGCAACATGAAAGAAATGAATGGTGGACCGACGCTCGCCCCGCCACACGCGGATGCGGAGCAGTGTTGCCAGTTGAGCAATCGCGCGTAAAATTAAGGAGATTTCCAAATGTAGGTTCACTAGGTTCAGTCTGCCCAGCTAGTATTATGACTATGATTAGTTGTTACTAATATTATAAAAAGGTAAAAACTTTGTATATAATGGGAATGGCTGATTTCCGCAACTGCTCATAAGTTTTTGACAGAGATGGTTTCGAGGAAAAAAATCTGTATCTTGATGGTAAGTGCAAGACATGACATGATAGTTTTTTTTGACAGAATCTGTAAAATTTGTAATTATGAAGTTTTTTGATAAAGTTACTTTTAGACGAGCAGATTTATTTCTTGTTCTGTACCTACTACCTATATATTACAAAATGGCATGCAAATCAATGCAGTTATTTTGATAGTCGCTTTTGATATTCGATTGATTGACGATATTCCTCGAGACCATGAGAACGCTACGTAAGTTGTCGAAATTTGTAATTACCTAGTTAGTATTCACATTATGTATTTATTCTGCATGTGTGAGTGCGATAAAAAGACCTCCGGCTCGTTTCGTGTTGAATGGCGCCGTAGGCCTACATATACTGGCGTATTATTTAAATTCGTGAGTAATTTTGCTGCGGTGAGCTACATAGAACCTGTGTGGACGACGGCTGGCGGCCATATGCAGTATATTACACTCTTATTTATGGCCATATGAGGCGGAGGGCAGAGAGACAAACTTATGGCACTGACGTTTGAGATATAAGGAAACCAAATCCTCGTTGCTTTAAAAACGCGTAATCATAAATGATGAGATTATTGCAAATTAATGTTCTTATGAGGGGATTATATTTCGTTATAATCAGCACAAAGACGAGTAAAATATCATCCATTGCCGCTTGATGTCATGTTTTATAGTGAACCGGTAAAAAATCTAAATTATAGGACGCAACTTTGGATTTTTTTTCTATCGAGGAAAGTTTTAGCAATCGTGTATCGATTGTTTCCTAGTATGGTCAGAATGCCTTATCAAACAACTCGGATCTCTTTCATGGTAGCCCCTTAAATATACACTGTGAAAAAATATTTCAAACTGGATGAGTAGTTCCAGAGATTACCCGTCCATACAAACTTACAACCTCACAGACGTTTCAAACATAGATTACCTACCTTGAATTTAACGATTTTTAAGAACAACTATAATTTTAGCAGCATAATTAGGTACCCTATACATATTAGCAACAATGCAACGCTACTAAAAACATTTTTATATTGTGTTACATGAACATTATATTATGCTAAAGGGCCTGTTTCACAATCGACAAGTAAATTTACCTGCCATTTAAAGTTAGCTCTCTCTCTCTTTGTCTATTTTCAAGTGTAAGAAAGGGAAAGGGCTAAATTTATCTGTCAAATATGCTTTACTTGACGATTGTGAAACAGGCGGTAAGTATTTAAAAAGCATGGCAACACTGACTAATTTACCACCAGAAAAATTTGCGCTACGAGACGCGTTGAACATGTACTGATAGACCAATCAAATTAGCTTACCCTGGACATAATTCGTAAACTCGTTGTTTTTATTATTTTATCGGATTTAACTATTCAGTATGAAATATTAATGACATATATTAAGTAAAAAATCCGCGATCGTAACCGTATTAAAAAAAAACACGAGTTAACGTACACTACCTAGCTTTTTCCGAAAAGTAAAAAAGGTAACCAAATACCTTGTTAGTATAACTTTGAGGTGAATTCAAATGCGATCACTTAATAGCAACATTAAACTGAAATCAAATTCGCTTGTCCGTTTTTTTTAACAGTTTTCATCTGATCTCAATATCTAGACAAGCCAAAATGGTAACTATGATGTTTTTATCTGTTTTAGCTATATTGCGTCTTTTTAGACATTTAAGTCAAAAATTAAACATGTATTTTGAACGTTTTAATAATAATGTATTTCTCAGTAGTTATAAATAGTAACTATGAAATTTTTGTTTACTAATACGTTTTTGTGTACGATAATCAAGTTTTCATTAAAACTAAGCATGTTAAATTCACGCTTAAGAAATTGAAAATTTAATTGAAAATACTCGCGACCTTGTCGTGGAGCTAGATGCATGCGGTGGGTGCGAGGCGGGGAGAGAGTGGGGCGCCAGCGGGCGAGCGGACGGCGAACCCGTCATAACGAGTTTATTTCAATTATGTGTTTTGCACCGACCGCGCCGTGTACAAATAAAACAAATACAATGGAATATCCTAATTGTAGGATATTTAGCTCTAATGAAAAATTCACAGTTTGTCCCTTACGCCCTTTGAAAACCCTGGTCCAAAGGGCGTAAGGGACGATTGATTTCCTTTTATTATCGTAAACATAAGTAAACTCTTATGAACACATTGTTAAGTAAATGAAAGAGATGATGGCATGATCGTGGTTAGCTTTAAAACACTGGTTAAGTGCGAGTCAGACTCGCGCACCGAGGGTTCTGGACCATCCCGTACAATAGAAAAAAATCCACATAAAATTTTCAGTGATGTAATTAAACATTTACGGTTTTCGAGATTTTTCCTTTATTTGTGCTATAAGACGTTGCTTCGTACCAAATTTCAAGATTCAGAGTTCACGGGAAGTACCCTGTAGGTTTTGATTCCCTTGCGAGTTTCGAAAATTTGCGGAAATTTGCGGCTTAAACGGCTGTATCTTTTGATTTCGTTAGCTTAGAAGTTTGTTTTTTTCACAGCTCCAAGGGACAGTAGACTTGAGTATTTGGTATAAATTTCAGCAGGATACCCTTCCACGCGTTCCTGAGAAACAGGGTCTTGACAGACGGATGAACGGACGGACGGACAACAAAGTGATCCTATAAGGGTTCCGTTTTTTTCCTTTCGAGGTACGGAACCCTAATAAGTGAAAGCTAAGAATTATTCGATTTATGAAATTACAAATTACTACTTATTTAATATTTAAAGCAAGAGTATTTTGGCGTAACAGACACATTTGAGTAAAAGTTCACAATGCAAAATCGCGTATCGTAGAATGAACTGAGAGTTACGACAAAATGTATCAGAGACATTCCTTCTATACCAACCGATAGAGAGAAAAAAACTGAGTATGACTGCATTTTAACTCATTTTCGATATTTAGTCCCATACGCCCTTTGAAACTACGGTAGTATATGCTTATTGTCACCCACCCAGAGATGGGCAAAATTTATTCGAATACGATTAACGAATAAGAATAAATAGGATTATTCGCGACTGACGAACAAATATTTTAAATAATTATTCGCCAATATTTATTCGCGAATAACTTAAGGTGGTTCGATTGCCATACAAAGCGTTATTTGACATTCGCAGGCTAACGGCGTGATATTCTAAGAAACTTATGTAACAAACTTTCATCAATTGGCTTCCCATTTGCGCCAAATTCCCCCTTTCCTAGAATAAACTTGTATAAACTAGATTAATTTGAGAAAAATAGTTTTCCCAAAATATCACGTGACAAACCAATTTCTCAAATTAATCTAGTTTATACAAGTTTATTCTAGGAAAGGGGGAATTTGGCGCAAATGGGGAGCCAATTTATGAAAGCTTGTTACATAAGTTTCTTAAAATTTCACGCCGTTAGCCTACGAATGTCAGATAACGTTTTGTATGGCAATTGAACCACCTTAATCATTCACATAATCCTTCGTAATGCTTTTAGGGAATAATATCTTGAACGAATATTGTAGGAATGCTTTTTAATGGAATATATCTCAAAAACGTAATATTTTCCTACAGACAGAACAGTGATACCTAGTTTCAAAATTTGTTAGAAAGAGGTGACCGCTTCATCAAGGGTACCAATTAACATCGCCGTGCAAGGTGAAACGGATATTAATTGTAATTATTTCACCCGTTTTATTTTTTATGTTTCGGCTTTACCACGGGTGACAAAAAAACCGGTCAAGTCCGAGTCAGACTCACGCACCGAGGGTTCTGGACCACCCCGTACAATAGAAACAAGTCCACTATAAACTGACACTCACTAAGTATGTATTCACATACTTAGTGCGTGTCACTGTATACTGGACATTACATTTTCAGTGTGTAACAACAAAATTACGGTTTTCGCGATTTTTCCTCTATCTGTGCTACAACAAGGCGTTGCTTCTTACCAAATTTCAAGTTTCTGAGTTCACGGGAAGTACCCTGTAGGTTTTGATTCCCTTGCGGGTTTCGAATACTTACGGAAATTTGCGGCATAAACGGCTGTATCTTTTGATTGCGTTGGCTTAGAAGTTTGATTTTTTTACTGCTTCAAGAAACAGTAATCTTGAGTATTTGATATAAATTTCAGGTTGATATCTCTACGCGTTCCTGACAAAAAGGGTCTTGACAGACGGACGGATGGACAACAAATTCAGCTTGATACGATACTGAGAAAAAGGGTATTGACAGACGGACAACAAAGTGATCCTATAAGGTTTCCGTTTTTTCCTTTCGGTCTACGGAACCCTAAATACACACAGATATAATATAACATGATTAAGTACATATAGTAATATAGGTATATATAGGTAGGGGTCAAGAATTGACAAAAAAAACCGGCCAAGTGCGGTTTGTTGTATGGGGGCTCCCAACCTGGGACAACCAAACCCTGTAGCCTAGTTGGTAGTGACTCTGCCTACGTAGCCGGAGGTCCCAGGTTCGAATCCCGGTAAGGGCATTTATTTGTTTGATGAGCACACATGTTTGTTCCTGAGTCATGGATGTTTTTATGCATGAATATTTATTACGTGGGTAGGCCCCCCACAAGGTGGACTGATGACCTGGTAAAGCTCGCGGGAGTCCGCTGGATGCAGGTGGTGCAAGACCGGCCATTGTGGCACTCTTTGGGGGAGGCCTATGTCCAGCAGTGGACGTCTTACGGCTGATATGATGAAGTAATTATTTATTTATCTATGTTCGGGCCGATCGTCTGCACGCCCCTTAAACGCCTCTCGTGTACGCCCTTTTAGTCTGTGGTTTTGAAGGTGACACTTGGCTGTCACTTTTTTGCTTGTCATAAATTTTCACTGTGAACACGTTCGTGCGGAAAACGTGGTTCTTTGGTAATATCGCTCGCTTTGTAGGCACACAGGTGTCCGAGTGTTTTGTTTGTGTATTGGTAGACAGTACTTTGAGACTCGCGTTTGGTGGAAACAGTGACATTAGGTGATATGTGCTTGGTGGACCGCGTATTGACGGCCCGGCCGCCCGTGGTAAGACACGGCGCTTCCCTTGGCCCCGGAGACCAGCTTGGGAGACTTGATTTAACTTGACTTTGACTGGACCTTGACGGAAGCTACACAGAGTTTACAAATATCGTGTCGCCGGGAATCCATTAAAATAATCATATTTTGACACTTTTGATAGCCATTACTGGCAAGAATTAGACCCACGGATAGTGAGGCGCGCTCAGTTCTTAGCATTAGGCGAGGACTGAACAATCTATATAAGATGTTTATCGTCGTCTAGTACCCATAGTACAAGCTCTGCTTAGTCTGGGACTAGATCGATTTGATCGATCTTACGATTGTAAAAGAAATAAAACAAGTTAAAAAATATTTATTTCGTTTTTAAGTATTTTTTGTTATAGCGGCAATAGAAATACATCACCTGTTAACATTACACCTGTCTAACTATCACGGTTCGTGAGATATAGCCTGGTGACAGACGGACAGACAGACAGGGAGACAGACGGACAGCGGAGTCTTAGTAATAGGGCACCGTTTTACTCTTTGAGTACGGAACCCTAAAAACGATGACGTAATTATATAAGCAAGCCCACACACATGGCATAATGAAACAAACCTGTTAAATGCCCCATGAAGCGATTCACCTAACTCGCAAAAATATTGTTAATTAGTAGAAAAGGGTATTAATACTTGAAAATAGGTACACTTGTAGTGATCGTGTTAAATTCGTGTATGGTACGTGTTGTATTGTAAGTAACGAGCAACCGCATCCTTAATTATTATTCGTGGATTGTTCGAGGATTTGTTCGAATGAAATGAGAATAAATCATTCGTCATTCGAAAGTGTAGACGAATAAATTATTCGCGAATAAATAAGTGACGAATAAATGTTTATTCGAATAATTATTTGAATAAAGAATGATTCGAATAACGCCCCTTTCTGCACCCACTTAAGTAATACTTTTTATTTAAATAATTGTGTACAGAAAACTGAGCGCTTATAAATAGGTAATCGAGATTCCACGACAATTATGTCTCATGCTGAACAATTTAGTTATTATCGATCTAATGAACACAATATTTCAATAAATCTCCAGCCTAGCCGAACCGTGGTGCACGCCAGATTCGTGTTTATAAATGTTTGACAATCATTGACCTACCCATAATAAATGAAGGCTGAAACCCATTGACAGCGGTGGCGAAGCGTCGCGGCGCAGCGTGGAGGTGGTACTAGCTGTAATGATCGAACTACGAACTAATACGAAAAGGTTCGCACAGAATACTGGCCGGGAAAAAATAAAGAAAGAAAGAAACATGTATTCGAGACAAACAACACACAGCGTTTGTCACGAAACGGTTCTATCTCAGCATAAAAGAGTGCGGATCCTTTCATATTAGCTCGAACATTACAAGTACCGCCTCCGCGCCGCCCCGCGCCGCTTCGCCACCGCTGTCAGTGCGTTTCGGCCTTGAATGCCTGCGACTCGCGACAGCCCGGTCGGGAGTTGAGGCACAAAGCAATGACGGCCTTATACTGCAAGAGATAACGTTCATATTAAAACACAAGTATTAAAAATATTTGAATTAATTAATAACCGTGAATATTTTTTGTTTTATTTGTTTCTTATAGTACTAATAATAGGTTGACAGCATAAATCAAACACTTTACAAGTAGTTATGTATTTTGGTTTTCCAAAAACGACCAATATTTGTGATTTTAGAAATCCGCAAGGAGAATCTGTTTAATTTTTAATAATTTATCAACACACATAATATACTATTCAGAATAAATTGTTTAATTGCAGTTATCTATAATTTCTGGTAAGATAAGCCAGAAAATGTGTAACTTACTGAACTTTCTTTATTAATGATAGTCCCGGTTGATTAATTAGTTCAATTTTGATTTCTTTAACTGGAATGCAAGCGTCATGTCATAATAGAGGCACTTTTACAAAGTTACATATTATGCTGAACTTATGAGAACAGAATTTGTTAAAAATTTAGATTTTTGGTTTTTTACAATGACGCGGAACCCTAAAATGTTTAATTCTTTTTATTTTAACTATAACTAACAATACTTTACATCATAGAAAAAGAAAATTACAGTTATCGAATTATGTCCGGGTTTAGCTAATTTGATTGGTCTATGAACAAACATTTGATTAATTATTTAGTTTGGGAAATGAGTAATTTTCAATAAAGAATTTTAGGTTTCCGCTTGGCAACTATTAAAATGTAAATAAACAATTTACCGACCATAATATACGTTATACGATGTAGTACATAATATATATAATAATAAGTAATTAAAAAAAAGAGTCAAAAGAGTGCTTTTTGTGCACAAAATTAAAAGCCGAGCAAGCGGGCCGGCGAATGTTCGAGCTGTTGCGACCTGTCGCGACGTGTCTAGCCATACAGCCCCCTATTCTGTAACTTGTAATCGTTCGTGTCGCTCACCTCAACGCTCACCCACAAATATATTATATTGACACCGCGATGCGTAGTAACTAAGCGTAGGTAGAGGTCTAGTTTCGTGACGGGTGAGTGAGCTGCGTTAGCGTGTAGCGAATAACAGCCCATCGTTCGTGTATCTTCGTCTTTGTCGCTCGAACTAGCAAGTGCGACAGAGAGGGAGATACACGAACGAAGTTCGTTTCGCAGCAGGCCCTCTGACTTCGGACTCATGCACGCGAGCTCTCTCGATTTCTCTCGCACTATCCGTCTCTCTCTTATTAAAACAATTAGAACAAGAGGTATAGTGCGAAAAAAATCGAGACTATAATATGTCGCGGTCGTCTCATGCACGTGCTGTCGGTTTTCTACCGCACATCAAAGGGATTAAAGTTTGTGCAAGTGGCCTACACTTCAAATTAATTTTTTTTGTTTATTAATTCGATCCAAATGCGAAAGTGTAGTCTACTGTCTGTATGTTACCTCTTCACGCCAAAACCGCTGAACCGATAACCTTTGAATCTTTATTTTTGATGTTTCGACACGGGCCGTACTGGCCATCGTGTCAGATGGCCCGTGTAAAATAATCCATATGTTATTAGGTACCACTAATATTATAAATGCAAAAGTGTCTGTCTGTCTGTTACCTCTTCACGCCTAAACCGCTGAACCGATTTGGATGAAATGTAGTATAGAGATAGTTTGAGTCTAGAGGAAGGACAAAGGGTAGTTTTTATCCCATAAATCATCCCCTAAAGGGGTGAAATGCGGCAATGTACTAAATGCAATGTCAATAGGTATAGTTTGTTATTATTTAAATATTGCATTAAGTAAATTTCAGCAAGATCATAATAGTAAGTTTCAATAATTATACTATGCGAAGTACCCGTAATGTTGTTCATTGGAGTTAAGACCACATTGAGCCTGTAACATTGTGTTGATTTCACAATTTTTACATTGATTTAGGTAAATTGTCTTAATATAATAATTGTATGTTACAATCATTTACATTTGCAAAATAACAGCAATGTTGCTTAAGAAAGTTACAACTACGTTGTAATGGTGACATTCTACATAGTTTAATAAAAAAATGTTGCAAAAATTACATTGCAGGAATGTTAATAATTGTAAGTTACAATAACGTTGTAATGGTGAAATTGTATATAGGTATAAAAAAAAATGTTCCAAAAATGACATTGCGGGAATGCTAATATCGAAAGTTTTCATAAGTTCAGTTTGCTAAGTACCTGCAATGTTTTCAAAAGTATGTTGTAAAAATTAGGTTGCTACAATGTTTCACCTGTAATGTTATAGTAATGACATTGTAGGAATATCATTAACATAACTTACAGTAAGTTTTTAAGAGTTTGTTTCTTCAAAGTATAAAAAACAACTTTTATACGTAATGTTATTGCGACATCTGTTTTAACATTTTGGTAAGTTTAAACATACATGTTAAATGAAAATAGCCGTAATGATTATATGACCTTTCTTTTTAAACGTTCATATCGGAGGTCTATCAACATTGTAGAAAGTTTATGTAAGTTTCATGCTTAGTGGGTAGTTAGCCTACTGGCCGTTTAGTACCATGAACAGAATAAATTTAATAAGTTTCTGTCAAAAAAAATATTTTTGGTGAGTACAAGCTTTTATTACCGACTGTGCGTTTCTGTATACCATCATCATTCATCAACTACTCATTCCCATGGCCACCTTCTGTCGCCATCATCAGATCAGCTCGATGGTACCATAATATTGAATTGTCATCCAAACTATACATTTACCCAAAAATACAGCTCAATCGGTTGAACATATCTGCTTCAACATTGAGTCGCAAGATTCCGCCCAAACAAACATAGTTAGGTACTTCATCAATGGCCTTTAAGTCTATTACAGACTATACAAGCAGTGTCAAGAAAGGAGACAACGTCTCCCATGGCTGTGTAAGCCAATGCGAGAGCGGCATACACGACCGCAAGCTTGGCAGGTGTAACTTGCCCTCAATGTGCATCCTCAAGCACCCTCTGGTTTGTGACCCTATCCTTCCAGTGTATGCCCAAGATGTTTCGGATGCAGCGCATATGAAATGTGTTATAAGCCGACTTTCGTGTTTGGCATACGATGTCCAGGTCTCAGCCCCGTACAAGCGTATGCTAGAACACAAGTTTGATATCTTGGTTTTCCTGGTTAGATGTTTATTCTGCCATACTCTTGTACTTAACTTCCCAAACATCGTCGCCGCTTTTCCAATCCGAACATTGATTTCTGCATCCGATGAAAGGTTGCTTGTCACAGTCGACCCGAGGTAGCAAAACCTGTCGACTGACTCCAACGGGGTGCCATCCAGCAGAATTGTCGGTGTTACCGCATACCCTTGAGCCAGCACAACAGTTTTCCGGGCGAGTTACGTACTTACTTACATACATACATTGCAAGTTAATAGAAAGCTTGTAAGATACGGAACCCGCAAGACAACGTCAAGTACTACCGGCGACTTGCAATTCGGGTGTAACGGTGCACTCGGGTGCATCGACCGAGTCCGAGCGCATTTCGGCCACGTGTTTAACAGTAGTACCTTTTTAGGGTTCCGTAGTCGACTAGGAACCCTTATAGTTTCGCGTTGTCTGTCCGTCCGTCCGCGGATAATCTCAGTAACCGTTAGCACTAGAAAGCTGAAATTTGGTACTAATATGTATCAATCACGCCGACAAAGTGGTAAAATAAAAAGAGTTTATTTTATTTTATTAGGGTACCTCCCCTATACGTAACGTGGGGAGTGTTTTTTTTTTTTCATTTCAACCCTAACGTGTGATATTGGATAGGTATTTAAAAATGAACAGGGGTTTGCTAAAATAATTTTTAGGATTCCGTAGCCAAATGGCAAAAAACGGAACCCGGACGGAACGGATTCGTCATGTCTATCTGTCTGTCTGTCCGTTCGTATGTCACAGCCACTTTTTTCCGAAACTATAAGAGCTATACTGTTGAAACTTGGTAAGTAGATGTATTCTGTGAACCGCATTAAGATTTTCACACAAAAATTTAAAAAAAACATTAAGTTTTAGGGGTCCCCATACTCAGAACTGAAACTCAAAAATTTTTTTTACATCAAATCCATACGTGTGGGGTATTTATGGATAGGTCTTCAAAAATGATATTGAGGTTTCTAATATAATTCTCTAAACTGAATAGTTTGCGCGAGAGACACTTCCAAAGTGGTAAAATGTGTGTCCCCCCCCCCCCTGTAACTTCTAAAATAAGGGAATGATAAAACTAAAAAAAATATATGATGTACATTACCATGCAAACTTCCACCGAAAATTGGTTTAGAACGAGATCTAGTAAGTAGTTTTTTGAATACGTCATAAATCGTAAACCGCAATTTATTTCTCGGAACCCTTCATGTGAGAGTCCGACTCGCACTTGGCCGCTTTTTTGATTATGTTAATATTTTCGGAGATAATAGCTCCAAAAGTAAAAAAAAAAGTGTCCCCCCCCTCTAACTTTTGAACCATAACTTTTAAAAATATGAAAAAAATCTCAAAAGTAGAAATTTATTAAAACTTTCTAGGAAAATTATTTTGAACTTGATAGGTTAAATAGTTTTTGAAAAAAATTACATAATAATTTTACACACTTACTGTGACGGACGAAAAACTACGGAACCCTACACTGAGCGTGGCCCGACTCGCTCTTGGCCGCTTTTTAGGGTTCCGTAGCCAAATGGCAAAAAACGGAACCCTTATAGATTCGTCATGTCTGTCTGTCTGTCCGTCCGTATGTCACAGCCACTTTTTTCCGAAACTATAAAACCTACTGTTTAAACTTGGTAAGTAGATGTATTCTATAAACCGCATTAAGATTTTCACACAAAAATATAAAAAAAAACAATAAATTTTGGGGTTCCCCATACTAAGAACTGAAACTCAATTTTTTTTTTGTCTAGGGTATATATAGGTCTTCAAAAATTATATTGAGGTTTCTAACATCATTTTTTTCTAAACTGAATATAGTTAGCGCGAGAGACACTTCCAAAGTGGTAAAATGTGTGTCCCCCCCCCCCCCCCTGTAACTTCTAAAATAAGAGAATGATACATCTAAAAATAATATATGATATACATTACCATGCAAACTTTCAACGAAAATTGGTTTGAACGAGATCTAGTAAGTAGTTTTTTAGGGTTCCGTAAACAAATGGCAAAAAACGGAACCCTTATAGATTCGTCATGTCTGTCCGTCTGTCTGTCTGTCTGTCTGTCTGTCCGTCCGTATGTCACAGCCACTTTTTTCCGAAACTATAAGAGCTATACTGTTGAAACTTGGTAAGTAGATGTATTCTGTGCACCGCATTAAGATTTTCACACAAAAATCGAAAAAAAACATTAAGTTTTAGGGGTCCCCATACTCAGAACTGAAACTCAAAAAATTTTTTTTCAATAAACCCATACGTGTGGGGTATCTATGGATAGGTCTTCAAAAATGATATTGAGGTTTCTAATATCATTTTCTAAACTGAATAGTTTGCGCGAGAGACACTTCCAATGTGGTAAAATGTGTGCCCCCCCCCCCTGTAACTTCTAAAATAAGAGAATGATAAAACTAAAAAAAATATATGATGTAAAACTTCCACCGAAAATTGGTTTGAACGAGATCTAGTAAGTAGTTTTTTTTTAATACGTCATAAATCGTAAACCGCAATTTATTTCACGGAACCCTTCATGTGCGAGTCCGACTCGCACTTGGCCGCTTTTTTTAATACGTCATAAATCGACCGCTTTAGCCTAGTTGGTAGTGACCCTGCCTACGAAGCAAGAGGTCCTGGGTTCGAATCCCGGTAAGGGCATTTACTTGTGTGATGAGCACGAATATTTGTTCCTGAGTCATGGATGTTTTCTATGTATTTAAGTATTTATTTCTCTATATAAGTATTCATATCGTCGTCTAGTACCCATAGTACAAGCTTTGCTTAGTTTGGGACTAGGTTGATTTGTGTAAGATTGTCCGCAAATATTTTTTAAAATTTATTTTTAAGGGTTTTGAATTGACAACATATATCCGCAAAATTCGGATTGTCGCGTATTTTGTGTTTAAAAATGCAAATAAATGGCCCCCGCGCCGCCATATTTTATCGACAGTCGACACTGTCGACGTCGCGATGCGCGTAAACCGACAAACATTTAAATTAAAACGATAAATGCTAGTGATATAAGGTTGAATATTGGAAAATCGTGAACGAACGTGAAGTCGATCGCGAATTAAGTAATGTATAAGTGCCTCACGTTACAGTTTGGATTTTTAGTTCTATGAGTGACCACCAGGGGCGGTGTATAGACTTTTCATACTAAATCTTGACGAAAGGCGGTAGCGTCGATAGTAGACGCGACTCACTTCAATCCCACGCTAAGGGTGATATAACAGTTTTTATATCGGGTTACATTATGCCGATAGCGTGACTATGTTATTCACAAGTCGTTACATAAGTGTTACATTATGTTACATTGAGTCAACCCTAATGAGCTAGGTACTAGACTAGACCAATCAGCGGGTGAGATGACCTCGACAATAGGCTTGTTGCGTGGTGTTAAAATTGATAACGTCGTGTTGCTAAATTGATAGTAAACCATCAAATGATTGTAATAAAATAAAGTATAAATTACAAAATATAATTCAAATCATAAAAAGATATGAACCTTGAAAGTTTAGAAAAAAAAGATTTTTTATTTATTGTCCACGAGTAAATTTAAAGGTACCAATAGAATCCTTACGCTTTTATAGAAACAAATTTGTATGACAACTATGTACCTAAACGCAGTATTTCGCGACCGAAACAGCAATTTACTTCATTTTCCATGCAACGGTTAGTAGAAATTGCACGGTGTGACGTCATACTTTAAAGCCAATCAGTATGAAGCGTTTCGGCTGCTGTCAGCGAGGTCCGATTTTTTGGGTATTAATGTCCTTAAATGTAGTTGCTTCCATACAAACATTTGTTCATCTACAAAAACTGGTTCGATGGCATCGTAAACAAATTTAAGGTCACAAGCCCAATGCTGTGATGCCTGTTATTTATTGTACCTTAACTTCGCAGAATTAAAAAAAAATCATGGGAGGACCTCGGTCGCGCTGTATCGAGACTAAATCATTCTTAAAAGAAATGCAAAAAAGCAGTGTTTTAAAGTGTTTTTCAACCTTTAACATGGAGCGACCCCTGGTACAGTAAAATATTTTTTTTTCTGAGGATAAGTAGTCAGGCTCTTGAATTCTACAGCTCACAGAACCATTGGTTTGTTGAACGAGCGAGCGAAGCGAACGAAGTTCACCGTTGCAACTTGGGTCAAAATTATTTCATTCGGATGTCCAGATGTCCGGCTATTCTCCTCTACAGGAAAGAAAGAGATAAATAATCTTTATTTGCTTTGCAGGTCGCATTTCTCAACCGATTGTCGTGAAACTTTGTATTCTCTAACTTGTTTTAAGCTCATCTCAACGCTCACCCACAATCAAACGTTGACACCGCGATGCGTAGTATTAAGCGTAGATAGAGGTCTAGTTTCGTAACGGGTGACCGGTGGGGTGAGCCGCATTAACGCGTAGCGAATAACAGCCCTGCATAGTAATTAAGCGAAGGTAGAGGTCTAGTTTCGTAACGGGTGACCGGTGGGGTGAGCCGCATTAACGCGTAGCGAATAACAGCCCTGCATAGTAAGTAAGCGAAGGTAGAGGTCTAGTTTCGTAACGGGTGACCGGCGGGGTGAGCCGCATTAACGCGTAGCGAATAACACCCCAGGTTCAATAACACCAGGCAGCTTAACGTCAGGCAGGCCGTAAGCTTGTTTGCCACCGTCAAAGTATTAAAAAAAAAAAAAATTTTTTTGTGCGAATTAAATTTTCGGGTAAAAAAACAGTCTCACCAGTTCTAGAGCTCACATAGCCATTCTTATTTAATAAACCGCAATTGAGTCCCTGGTTTAAGCCACACCGGTTCAACTGTAGACTATACAATACAAACAGCGCCCGAAATTCACAAGCGCAGGGTCATCAAACTCCAAAACTCGTACAAATACCTGCTAAGGGCAACACTCTACTTATAAAGTTGTGTCGCAATATTCGGGAAGACCGTTAGCCGGTTACCTTACTCGCAGTGCGGTCGGGCCGCCGGGCCACGGCGACGTGCCGCCGCGCACCCTCAAAATACAAAATGGCCGGTTGTAGGGATGTGCCAATTTTCGCATAGACAAAGTAGATCTAGTGCAATGTTGCCAGGGGGAAAATGCGAAAATGATTTAAATTTGTGAGTGATATACCTATGTTTTTTTTTATTTTTACAAGATTTATATTAACTTGACCTGTTCGTATGTAAGTATGAAAATATGTAAGTTGTCCGTCAAAATTTGCAATCCATTTTTCAGTCACTTGCCGTTATCCGATCCGATTGAGCTGAAATTTTGGGTATTAGTACTTATAGGTTGGATGACAATTCAATATTATGGTACCATCGAGCTGACCTGATGATGGAGACAGAAGGTGGCCATGGGAATTCGGTATTTAACCGAAGTAACCCCGTTGAGTTTGGGCTCGTTAGAATCATCTCAATGAGTATTGATGATGGTATACTACAGAAAAGTACAGTCGGCAACAAAAGCTTGTACCAAAAATGAAATTTTTGACACAAACTTATTTTATAGCTTTACTACCCAATTGTTGAAAATGCACACAATTTAGGGTCAATTAGTATGAAGCGTTTCGCTTGCCGCCAGCGAGGTCCATCTTTAACGCATTCACTGCCACCTCCTTTTCCTGGGCATTCGCCAGGTGCCACACTTTTTAAAATGTACTTTATGTAATGCACTTTACGTAATTACGAACGCGTCTGTGCGTCGATGGCACACGGTGAAAGTCACTGGAACGCACATACGCGTCGGTGGCAGTGAATGCGTTAAGGGGCTACCCGAGGTTTTCATCGATTTTTGACTAGTTTTGAATCGATACAAATACTTTTGCACTACAGATAGAATTATAAAACAAACAGCTATCGATTTTTCAATCTTTAATCTCCATTTTTGTCTACCATATTTTTAAAGAAATGAATAGTTATTTTTTTATGATTTTTTGAAACATTGTCTAAAAAAACACCTTTTTTGTTATAAGATTGCTGTAAAAGATCTAACATATACGAAATCTACATATTTGGGTTCGTCTCTGATGTCTCTATAAACGTGTATAGGGTTTTGATTTTAAACTAATTAACACAAAAGTTATGGCCAGAAAACCTGTTTTTTGGTCTAAAATTGTTCAACTTTGATGCCAAATATCTCGAAGACAGTGATGTTTGAAGTAAATATTGGATACTATATTGCTTAAAGCTGTTGTTGTTAATATGATAAGCTACAAAACACATTAGAAAACTAAGGGATTCAGTTCGAAGGTCATTGGCGTATGGGATCCCCTTAACACAATTTTTTGTGTATTTTCACGTTATTTAATTGTAGTTGCTCTCATACAAACATTTGTCCCTCTCCAAAAACTGGTTTGAATTGCATCGTAAATAAATCTTAGGTCACAAGCCTATTAAAAGCCTCATTTATGATTATCCAACGGCTTATTTAATAAAGTGCAGGAGGATGTATCACTAAAACAACAAAGCGAACGAGTTAACACTTAAATGCCAGGAAACTCATATCTTAAACTCAATCTACAGCATTTTCATATTCTTAATGCATCATAATTATAATTATAAATAACCATCCTAAATGAAACCCTATTCGTAAATACAAGGAGTCTAAATTGCTTCGCAGGCTAGAACAATGACGTCAAACGTAAGGTAAAGCGCGCGTTAGCTGAATCTAAATGGCTTTATTGAGATCCATGGAATAACAATTAGCCCGCCATGTTAGTAAACTTGTTTATTAAAAATAATCCGTGTTAATATTATAATGCGAATATTATGTCTGCTTGTTATATTTTCACGATAACGCCTTGGCCACGACTTTGGTATTAAGCAACCTGCGACCAGCGTTTTATATGTTCATTGCGCGGTCGGCAATTAGGAGTTAGTAGGTTAGTTGGGATCACGCGCAATGAACAGATAAAACGCTGGTCGCAGGTCGCTTAAGACCAAAGTCGTGGCCAAGGCGTAAAAAGTACCGCTTAATCTACAGGGTGTATTATTCAAACAGTGAGGAAAAATCCGAAACTATAAGAGATACAGAAATTTGCTCTTAGGAGTCATGACTCATAATACCGATTTTAGAAAAATTCAAAACTGTGTTCGATTGCTAAGATTGTCAAAAAAGCCTGACACGGCCGGAGCGAACCCGGTCAAATAGGTCTAAAAATCGAAGTTCGTTTATTTGCGTAAATGATTATAGTGCTGGATGTAAAGAACAATTGTCCATTGTCACTAAGTATGGAACTCTATCACTGAAATCGCTCTGTAAGAGGGTGAAATGGGGGGGGGGGGGGGGGGGGGCAGACAACAGACTATTATGAGGGTACCTACCGCCAAAGAACCCGAATGGTCGCGTACGGTACGGTTTCCTTTGATTTTTCTTCCACGAACGCTGCAGTTGGAATAAGGAATAAGCATGTCGCGGTGGCGCAGGACCGGCCATTGTGGCACTCTTTGGGGTAGGCCTATGTCCAACAGTGGACGTCTTTCGGCTGAATATGATGATGATGATGATGTGCGGGTCCCGAGGGACTACAGCATGGGGTACTTCAACAAAAGAGGGTATACATTTTAACGATGCATACAGCCTCGTGACAGACAGACAGACGGACAGACATACAGACAGACGGACAGTGGAGTCTTAGTAATAGGGTCGCGTTTTACTCTTTGAGTACGGAACCCTAAAAAGTACGATTGAGACCTACCTATAGGCACTTCGTTCAACACAAGTAGCGGGCGCACCGAGTTGAATAACAAATATTCCTTAGTACCTATAAAGCTACGCGTTTACTTGAGATTATTTGAGATGGCCGAATTGCATCAAAATAGTCCATTCCAAAAGCAACTCTATCGTTCAAGGTAGAAGATTTCAATTCAAATTACAGGTTTAAGAAAAGTCAGCCACATTAAATTACGTTTTCTTAGATTATTTAAATTTATGTTATTGTGGACGACGCGTGGCGCCGACGTGGTCGATGTGCGACAGGCCTGGGTTTGACCTTCGCGACCTCACAGTCACCTAACAAGGGGCGTTTAAAAACCGCGGCGGGCGAACCGCGCGTTTCAACCGCGGCGGGTGAACCGCGGCGGTTGAACCGCTCAGCGTGTTTTTAAACGGCCGTAACGCGCTCTGATAGCGCAGGTGCTCTAGGGGAGCACTAATCCCGCAGACTGAGCTGCACTGTTGAAGGATGGGGTGTGGGTGACGATAAAATAATACTTGGCGAAAAATAAATGAAACGGTATAATAAAATAATGAGACACAAACTACTGATTAAACTTTCCCTATCACAATTTCCTACTTCCTATCACAATTTCCCTACTTCTTCCTTTCTTCTTCTTCCTAGGAGCTCCCACTGGTGGGGCTGAGCGAACACAATTCTATCCGGCGATTATAGCCTCTTTTATACCCCTAAGGCATTAAAAGTGGTGGGGATATAATTTTGAAGACCTCGCCCACTTTTACTATGGAAAAGCTAGTTTTTACGTTTTCCTGGTTTTCAGGGAAACCTTAAGGGTTTTTACATATTTTCCTTCAAAAGAACTATTTCTGAGCTATACATTACAATATCTACTAGTTTTCCTGCTTTTCCCGTTTAAATTGGGAAAGTCGATATTTACGTAAAATTACCAACTTTGGTAACATGAAATGGCTTTGCCAGGCCCTAGTGGCTTTAATTAACATTAATTATCAAAAGTGATTATACATACGTAAGGGCATTTACCTTACCTTCCTAACGATACCTCAATTGCTTTCGTACCTCATCTGGTTACGAAGCTATGGCCGGGTGAGACCGTCAATTTTCACATTTTCCTTAACGTGGTAGCGTAAGTTTGACTTTTGCTCCCGTCTTTTTAGCCAATCAGAGAAATCAACCTGAACCTTGACCATTATTGCACCATAATAAGCAATAATCTCTATGCATACGTTGTGTACATTTTTATTTCACATTTTATGTAACTCTAGTTACCGATGTCCCTTGTTGACGGACTAGATCTGGATATAGTCTCAAGTTGGTTTCTTTACAAATAATTTGGCTATCTCTCCCTCATTTATCAGGGGCTCTCCCTCTATCGATCTTTATGAAATAATTACTGGAGGTACCTGGTACCTTTATCTTTACTTTAAGCTATTTTCTTCGTCTGTACCTATTGTACTTAGGTCCTAAATAAATCACGCGCTTCTTATATGAGCCGTTTGCTTTAGGAGCTTAATCTGGGCACAATTGCAGTCCTTATGTGAAGGAATTATAGTTACACATCCTTTCTCTTCGTGGCCCGTAGGCCTTATCGTTCACATACTATACAACACCCTTTCTCTTCGTGACCCGTAGGTCCTACATTTCACAAACTACATTCTGTCGCCCACAATGCCCCCGCCGGTATGTATCGCAGATACATACTGGGTTGCAAGGATAAGCGACAGTCTACATTAAAGTCTTACGGCACGATTCGCCATTAATAACACTTTTAATCACTTTCACTTTCATGTTCATTCACTGTCTTTACCATTTACTTTTCACTTTAATTACCTTATGTGGCCCTTGAGCGACCATCACTGGTAACATACTTTCACTTGGCTTGGTTGTGGTCGTGCTTATGGCGTGCGCCACCATTCGCTTGGCGGACCGGGCTGGGTCGGCGGGGCGCTGTTTGCGCCGTGCCGTCGCCGCTGCCCTTCGGCACGTAGGGCCGGTGTGGGCGGACGGGCTCGTCCTTGCAGGACCGGAGATCGCGGCGCTCTCGGGCGCCGCGGTTGAAATCGACCCCGCTGGTCCGGGAGTCGATGTACTGGGTTGAGAGCGGGCTCGCTATTGCAGGACCGGAGATCGCGGCGCTCTCAAGCGCCGCGGCTGGAATCGACCCCACGGGTCGGGGGGTCGATGTATCGGCTGCTGCGACCGACCGCGGGCGACCGGGGGTCGGTTTATTGTTGAGATGGGTCATGCCCCCTCCTGGTGACACGGTTGTGTCCTTGGTGCTGTTTGGCACTGTGATTGCCGCCTTGGCGCGTATGTCGTCGAATATTTTTACATTTCTTTCCTCTCGCGGTTTTAATATTTCGCGCAGCTTGACGTCTGCTTCACTTTGTGTGTGATATGCGATGCGTTCGCGGGTATCCATACTTCTTGGCGTGGGGCCATATATCGCCCATCCTATGGCGCATTTTACCGCTACTGGCGCGCCCTTAGGGCCCACCCTTATTTCTTCGGGTATAATTAACTGCCAGTGGTCGGCTCCGATTAATACTTGGGGCACTCCCATTTCAAAACAAGCGCTATGCGCGTCCTTCAGGTGGTCATACATTTCCACGAGTTGTTTACTAACCTTTTGACCTTTTATTCTTAATTCTGGTACCGTCCGCAGCGTCAGCGGGTGTTCGTTACCTCCTACTCTCCCTCGGATCGATACGTTTATTGTTTTGCTGTTTGCCTTATGGCATATTTCTCCTATTCCTCTAACCTTCAGCATTTCCTCCGGGCCTGTAGCCCCTATTTGATCTGCGATCTCTTCGTCTATCATACTTATGGTGGACGCTTCGTCTAGTAGTGCGTATACTCCTACTTCTCCTTTGGGCCCGGATAGAATCACGGGTATCACTTTCAAAAGCACCTGGGTTGCGTCTGATGAAGACGCGTAGCTATTTTCTTCACTATTGTTGGACTCGTACGGAGTCTTTTCCCTCCAGTTCGTATCCGACGGTTCCGCCCATTGGGGCTCTCCTACTAGCTCTGCTTCTTGATCCGTGGCAGCTGTCGTTGCGTCTGCTTCTTGTGGCATGCGCGTCGTCTCCCTTCTTGGCTCGTAACTGCCGTGTAGTAACTTATGATGATAATACTGGCAGCCGGGTGCGTCGCACCGCTTGCCTTTGCACGTCGTGCTGGCGTGTCTTGCATCTAGACACTTATAACAAACTTTGTTGATTCTAGCCCAATCCCATCGTGCTCCTACATTCAGGCGTTGAATTTTATAGCAATCGGTAGTGCTATGACCCCCCCCGCAATACAGACATACTACATTCTGTGTGTTTACTTTTTCAGTGGCGTAAGTGACGCGTGAATATTGGGGGTATGCTGGCTTATTATCATATTGTCGCATAGCCCTTCCTTGGGGGCGTAGTTGCTGCCCGCCCCACTCTTGGGGTCGCGGCGGTTCGCGCGCTCTATTGGGCCATGGGTTAGACGCGCGCGGCAGCTCTGCCCGGGCATTGTTGCCCGGGAAATCCGCCCGTGGGCGTTGCATAGGCGCACGGGCGTGCGTAAAGGACATTTGTAGCTCCGATTCTTCCAGGAGGAAATCGGATAATCTTTCTATTTCCGCCTTTCCTTCGTGCTCGTACTTGCGAGCATATTCACACCATCTGCTGCGAAGGTGGGGGCTTAGTCGATCGGTAACCTCTCTAACCAGCATAGGATTCTCTGCGTAACATCGTTCGCTTAAGTCCATTACCGTGCTCGCTATATTCACGATTTTTATAGCAAATTGGTTGAGGTCGTGAGCGCTGTCGCCTATTGTAGGCATTCCTTTTAAATCCTCCAATGCTTTGTCTACTAGGAATTCGCTTCGTCCGTATTGTTTAGTTAATACTTTCATTATTAAATCCGGCCTTGCCGCCGTTGATAATATGTGCTGTACACATGCTTTTGCGTCACCTTTTAACGCTGCGCGTAACCTCGCTACGTTTTCGTAGTCACTAAATTTGAATCTACGATTCGATTCTTCGTATGCGATCATGAAGCTCCGCCATTCTGATATATCCCCGTAGAATGGTGGTAGCTCGTACACTTCTTTGGGCGCCGGTCTGGCTGCCATCTGCATCCGTTCAAATAATTGAACCATTACCTCAGGCGAGGTCTCGTGTGTGTACCTCGTATGCGGTGTCTGTGGTTCGTATGGCGGTGATCTCTCTCTCCGCTCATAAGCTCGCGGCGGCGAGCGCGTTCCGAGTGGCCTAGTGGGGGGTAATCCCAGTGGCGCTTCTTCTCGTCTTTTTTCTTTACCGGAATCTATCCACCTGGCTACTGATCCCATAAGTGACTGCTCGTCTTGTATTGAGCATTCAGATTCTTCGCGCGTTCGTTTCAACGTAGCGCGCCTTTTAATGGACTCCCTTTCTAAACGTATTTCCTCTTCTTGAACTGCAGTGTCTATCTCCATTTTCTTTTTCTGATGCGCTGCGTGTAGCAGCATCTCTTTCCGCCGTAGCTCGGCCAATTGCTCACTCTCTTCTACTTCTAACTCCATTATTCGAGTCACAGACAACCGACTCTCGGTTGAGCGCACTGACGCCGTTCGGCGCGGTGTTGACGTTTCAGCGAATGTGACTTCCTTTTCGGTTCCCGTTTTGTTTCCATGTTCTCCCCTCGCCGGGGGAACTATGATGACCCTTCCCTGAGGAGCATCTAGAGGGATGATAGTAGGCTGACGCTGTAGCCGTTTATCTAAATCCCTGCGCCACAATATCGCTGTGTCTACAGATGGAGATTGCGGTTCTCCCATTTTTGTCAAGCGTGCCGGTGCCGTCCCTCGGGGTTCGGCTATTAAAGTGTCATCGATACTTAATGAGGCTGGTTCCGCCGTTCTCTTTGCGGGCTCCAAGGCTGTATCTTTGGACTTAGTCTTCTTGGTAGTCCGGATGGCACGCGTGGTTTGCGCGCCACTAGTCGATGGCTCGCCAAGCCGATCGGCTGATTCCCCGCGCGCGCGTGCTTGCGCGGCGGCTGCTCCTTGTTCCAGGAATCTTGCCCTTTCTTCGTCTTCCTGGGCCGTAGTCATGGATCTCGTTATCCTCTTCTTGCCTCCTGACATGGTGTTCGTCTCCTCTTGGAATGTGCGTGCTTAAATAACGCTTAGTGTCACTGTAGTGACTTGCTAAGTACTCTTCACGTACTTGAGTCCTTTTTTGCTCGAATACCTGCGGTTGCGCACTTTGGCAACCTACACGACAGGTATAAAAGGATTTTTCTATAATATTCTGCACGTCTTGTTTGTAGTTTGTGTCGTGGCTCCGTAGTGACGTATGTACATACGCGATGTCCGATTTTTTCACTATTTTTGATCGCGTCGCGGCGATAAATTTTTGAGCTACGCTGTTTTCGCTAGCGTCGTTGGTTTTATACCCCCCAAACGACTTTCTTTGAGTACCCACACGTACTGTCGCCTTTTCTAACTTTCACTTTTTCTGGATCTACAGATCCGGCTCGAAGGACCAAAACGACTGTGGACGACGCGTGGCGCCGACGTGGTCGATGTGCGACAGGCCTGGGTTTGACCTTCGCGACCTCACAGTCACCTAACAAGGGGCGTTTAAAAACCGCGGCGGGCGAACCGCGCGTTTCAACCGCGGCGGGTGAACCGCGGCGGTTGAACCGCTCAGCGTGTTTTTAAACGGCCGTAACGCGCTCTGATAGCGCAGGTGCTCTAGGGGAGCACTAATCCCGCAGACTGAGCTGCACTGTTGAAGGATGGGGTGTGGGTGACGATAAAATAATACTTGGCGAAAAATAAATGAAACGGTATAATAAAATAATGAGACACAAACTACTGATTAAACTTTCCCTATCACAATTTCCTACTTCCTATCACAATTTCCCTACTTCTTCCTTTCTTCTTCTTCCTAGGAGCTCCCACTGGTGGGGCTGAGCGAACACAATTCTATCCGGCGATTATAGCCTCTTTTATACCCCTAAGGCATTAAAAGTGGTGGGGATATAATTTTGAAGACCTCGCCCACTTTTACTATGGAAAAGCTAGTTTTTACGTTTTCCTGGTTTTCAGGGAAACCTTAAGGGTTTTTACATATTTTCCTTCAAAAGAACTATTTCTGAGCTATACATTACAATATCTACTAGTTTTCCTGCTTTTCCCGTTTAAATTGGGAAAGTCGATATTTACGTAAAATTACCAACTTTGGTAACATGAAATGGCTTTGCCAGGCCCTAGTGGCTTTAATTAACATTAATTATCAAAAGTGATTATACATACGTAAGGGCATTTACCTTACCTTCCTAACGATACCTCAATTGCTTTCGTACCTCATCTGGTTACGAAGCTATGGCCGGGTGAGACCGTCAATTTTCACATTTTCCTTAACGTGGTAGCGTAAGTTTGACTTTTGCTCCCGTCTTTTTAGCCAATCAGAGAAATCAACCTGAACCTTGACCATTATTGCACCATAATAAGCAATAATCTCTATGCATACGTTGTGTACATTTTTATTTCACATTTTATGTAACTCTAGTTACCGATGTCCCTTGTTGACGGACTAGATCTGGATATAGTCTCAAGTTGGTTTCTTTACAAATAATTTGGCTATCTCTCCCTCATTTATCAGGGGCTCTCCCTCTATCGATCTTTATGAAATAATTACTGGAGGTACCTGGTACCTTTATCTTTACTTTAAGCTATTTTCTTCGTCTGTACCTATTGTACTTAGGTCCTAAATAAATCACGCGCTTCTTATATGAGCCGTTTGCTTTAGGAGCTTAATCTGGGCACAATTGCAGTCCTTATGTGAAGGAATTATAGTTACACATCCTTTCTCTTCGTGGCCCGTAGGCCTTATCGTTCACATACTATACAACACCCTTTCTCTTCGTGACCCGTAGGTCCTACATTTCACAAACTACATTCTGTCGCCCACAGTTATCTTGATTATTCTATCCAAGTTAAATCTTTACATTGATATTCCGTGCCTCGTGTTGGGAGATGCAGTTTACTTAAACATTGTAACGCAGAGCATCCTCATATACCGTCAAAGAGTGGGCAACGTTGGTGCAAGGCAAAACGCTCCTTAGTTGCAGTTGCCCTTAGTGGTGGTATGAAAAAATGTGGTAAAAAAAAATTTAGAGGTAAACCTTGATTTTCCTTAAAATATTTCCGTTACATACTGGTAAACTTAAGTGGCAGTGGGCATATTGTGCATGCATAGCCTATGACCCAAACGGGCGGAAAGGTTCTCGAGTGGAGACCACGTACCGGAAGACGCAGCGTTGGTAGCCCACAAAGGCTGATGCCCTGGTAAAGGTCGCGGGAGTCCGCTGGATGCGGGTTGCGCAGAGCCGGTCATTGTGGCACTCTTTGGGGGAGGCCTTTGTCCAGCAGTGGATGTCTTTCCGCAGATATAAAGATGATGATGACATGACACGACGACCGCTTAAGCCTTGTGACGACCGCTTTAGCCTAGTTGGTATTAGTGACCCTGCCTACGAAGCAAGAGGTCCTGGGTTCGAATCCCGGTAAGGGCATTTATTTCTGTGATGAGCACGAATATTTGTTCCTGAGATATAAGTATGTTTATTTTCGTCTAGTACCCATAGTACAAGCTTTGCTTAGTTTGAGACTAGGCCTATTTGTGTAAGATTGTCCGCAAATATTTATTTATTTATTATATTTATTTATTTACATAGTGGTAAAATTGATGTACCATGGGTTTATTTGGTCATGTTCCACGACACTTCCGCTACATTTGATTTTATC
Source organism: Epinotia brunnichana (assembly GCA_963854355.1). Lineage (NCBI taxonomy): Eukaryota > Metazoa > Arthropoda > Insecta > Lepidoptera > Tortricidae > Epinotia > Epinotia brunnichana. The sequence continues at coordinate 12,189,263 of OY977956.1, forward strand.
TCTTGCTCATATTCTGTGATATTCATAAATAAGAAATGCTACTTTTCTGACACCAAAAACAACCTTACCTTTTGAAAATTCCCGAATTAACGGATGAATGTCGTTTATTCACTTTCAAACAAATGGTACAAGTCATTTTCAAGTTATTTAAAGGTATGTTTGGCCCAAACTGGCATGTTAAAATTTACCATTAGGTAGTTTAGGTACATTTGATGCATGCTTACACTATGTCAATTGCAAGCATAATAATTATTCCGTTCCTATACCTACTTACTTTAAAACGAGCATCATTTGCATACCTACATATAATATACCATATCTATTATTCACGGTCTCTTCTCGGAAACGGCTCTAAATATTTCGATGAAATTTGGAAGATTTGCCGCGGTACTGGTTTGTACTTGGACTTTTATTAATCAAAATCTGCCTGTAATAATTGTTTTTGTATTTCCAAGGAAAAGGAAAGTGAAATTCCGCTATGGGAAGCTAAACGAGGAGGGTATTTTTGTAAGAGAGATCTCGCACTCACGTCTTGCTTGTGACGGGAAGGTGCGGGGGGTGTGTGTAGTACGGGGGCAAAAGATCGGTCTACCTACTAGGTCCCTTGTCTGGGAAAATTTGTTTTCTCCGTATGTTTCCTGGTCGCCCAGGGACTGGTTTTACAATATGTCAAAAAATCTAAAGAAATAATCAATATACGAATTACCTACGAAGTACAGTTTACGGCTTACGGGTCTTGACGGCGTATGTATGCGTACGTTTTTTATTTTTTTTCCGTGTTATTTGAAATTTCAATTTAATTCAATATATTTATTTCAAGTTTTTGGACCCATGATGTGTTAGTTACAATAAATTAAATTAAGTGTTATTGACAAAATAAATTACTAAATACTACTCTAACATTAATTAACTTATTTAATCATTTAGCCCAGATATGAGACACTGGTGTAAGCAATGATTGCCAGTGTCTCATAAATGGACAGTCAATACGGTCGGCGACGACCGCCAGCAGGAATTTAATAAATAGGTAAGTACCTAAATTTCACGACAAGGATAAAGTAGAAACTTCAGTCAAAGTCATGGAAGTAAACACGTTACAAAATTAATTTGACCTTCACCTCACTCCTAAGTTGACCGAACCCATTTATGCAAAACTTTCACTTGATGGCTTTCAAAGAGAATCTTCGGTGCAAGTGAAAGACTGATGCAAATCTTATTACTAGTGGTTCTCACGAGCGCGAGCATGTCTTCTTTTTATTTTGTAAAAAAAAAAATTGACCAAAAAAATACTTTATAATTATTGAACCTGAGCACAAGATTTCTCGAGAATCGGTTAAAAAATGCGCGAGGAGAACAGCCGGAAAGACGCCGGACATACGAAATAATTTTGCCCAAGCTGAAACGGAGAACTACGTTCGCTTCGCTCGCTTTTTCAATTAAAATCGAGATTAAGTGTAAAGTCATATCACTCATTTTATAGTAGCATTTCGTTTTGATATTCATACCTACATTTATTTAAAACAAGCTCATGAAATCCGTTTTACAAAGAAACTATTATCTTTCGTTAATTGGAATACCAACAGCTTAGGGATCTCTATAAATTCCAAACATAACAATAGGAGCTAATTGAAAAGAACTCAAGAATAACGACTTAAGAAAATACGCATAAAACCCACTTAAATTAGTCTAACAAAGCAATCAAGAAATTACCAAGACATCTATTACGTTATTCAAACACATGGGTTTGTAAAAGCCTGTTTAAAATCAACATTTACGCCGCACATGCCGAGCGATGCGAGCGACACGTTTTAGCAGCCAATCACCATGTATTATAGGCATTGTAATGCTAATTCTTTTAGTAAAACGCGTTGCTTGAACTTAACCCAGTTAACTACTGCACGAGTCGTCTAATTAAATTCAAATATCGAATTGCAGTTTTTTTTAAGAATTGAAATGAGTATGTTGTATACGGTATGCCATCCAGGCCGTTAACAAAAAGAAAACACCTCCAAAAACCCTTTTTTTGTACTCGACGATTAAAATATGTGTATTAAGATTTCATAGAGAATACTGCAACGTCACTCTTTTCATAGTTGTAGTCCATGTTACTGTCGAAACAATCGAAATAACTACTTTTCGATACGCTCCAGACAACTAAAATAAATTCGACCAATCACGTGGCTGCTTTACTGAACTGTAATGAATTGGACCAATAGAATCGCTTTGATGTCGTACGCTCGTTGATGTCTTTTAAGATATCAACAAGCGTACGAGCGATGAGCTGCACTTCGTTTCAACAGTATCGAGTTTGTTTAATTAGTTCAGTTGACTCGTAGAAAATTAATTTTAATGAACTCGTACAAAAGTATTGTTCACAATAGTGTTATAATCAAGCTTTTTAATCTCGTACCTTACTTAGGCCACTCAGCAAGCTTCGTGGCCTAAACACGGTACTCGACTAAAAAGCTCTCTATTATAACACGATTGTGAAAAATACTATTTTTTAAAACAAAACCTTCACTTTCTTTTTTTTGTTGGTGTTTAATTATCCCTCCAATTTATTGCGTGTTGAATTGAATCGTACTTGGAGGGAATAGTGACTGAGGCCTTACATAAATTACCGCCAATTAGGATTTTTCAATTAATAGGTCTCTTACCCTAATCAAACAAGGCAAGGATTCAGTAGCGATATTTCTAGTAAATTACGAGTAGGTACATTAGAAATCGTCTCATGGCGAAATACATTACTTGTAAAGCTATTATCAGCAAAGTGAACATAAATACTGTATTTATCTGCGTTTGCACTTAGTGATTGATATTACGGACTGAAAGTAGGACAAAATGTCTTACTTTAGCTTTGTCTATGGTTTATGCTATGCCTATATTTAAACAAAAGCCGTATCTTAATGTCCCTTATGCCGTTTTCCTATCAACATTGTGACCCAATAATACCCGGAGCCGGCCCGACTAACGTAACCCTCTTTTACATGGAACTCGGCACTGTAGATATTTTTTATTTATAAGTAGGACCAGTTCACCAGGTCGCAATGGCCCGATGATCAAGATTATTGAGACGGATCGTGTTGCCATGCAGAAGTTCCGTAGGAATTTCAAAACTGTCCCGAGAACGATGCCTCTGTTCGCTTACAAGTGCTAGCTCTTGGCATTGTTTGTAGATGTAGGATGTAGGCCCAGTAATGTAGGTTCGCAACCTTTGATAAATCTTCGCTTTCATCATCTACTCCTTCGCGTATGCGATCTATAATACTAGGTGTCTTAATTACCAAGCATAAAAGATGCTTGAGCTTAGCGAGGGATTCTAAGGCACAAGATGATAATAACTTTGCTCTACACTAACCAACACCAACATAAGTATTAAGGGGCTCCACGCGCTTTTAGACTAGTTTTGATGAGTTTTGAGTTGATATTCCTCCGTCATTACAATAGATATATTTATGCCACAAACGTTAATCGGTTCTTCAATACTTTATCTACTATGGCAAGACAGTTTTTTTTGGAAAAAAATATATATTTATTTTTCTATGATTTATTCAAACATGGTCCAAAAAAGCTCTGTTTTCGATATTAGTATGTTGTTTATGCACTTATATATATGAAATTTACATGTAACTGGGGGCCGATTTTTGACTTTCGAGCGCTCGAAAATTAAATAAAAGTAAATACGATTGTAGTGCCATAATTGCAGGCAATTACTTTCTACCGATAGAAGTGGATACGAGTGGTTTGCAATTTTCTATCGCTATTTCCAAATAGTACTTATTTCATCATTTTTGACAGATTTCGAGTGAAAGAGTCGAGCGCTCGAAAGTCAAAAATTGGGCCCCTGTGCCTTTTTGACGTTTCTAACAACCCAAGAGAGTTTTTTATTTTTAACTTATTTTTACAAAAGTTACGTCCAAAAAATGGTTTTCTGGCCTAAAACTGCTAAAGTTTAGTGCCATATATCTCAAAAACTATGAGTTTTGAAGTAAATATGGGATACTATTTCGGTTAACCTCGTTGTTGTAAATTTAATACGGTAAGCCAAAAAAAAACACGGTAACAGATCGAAGGTCATTGGGAGCTGTGAGCCCCTTAAAGCTAAAAGAATATCATAAGCTTTTACGTTATTGCCTCGTAATTATTCAGGAAGACTATACAGGAAGCTACTGGGAATATCTCGAAAGCGACATATAATAAAATTCTTTATTTAATTTATAAGGCTCATTAACTAGGTTAGTAGATAGAGTACAATATCGCCATAATCAGGCGATGCAGCTTCTCTAGCCATAATGTTTTCTTAGTGGCTTTTTATTTTCATTCATTCATTCGATAGGGACTGAAGTATTTGCGTAACTGGTTGCATATGTTAACCGAGATTCGCAAGCGGGTCAAGCAGGCCCTATGTCGCAACGACCTGTGGTTTATGTCGTCGGTCTCATTGGGTTATATCTATGTATTACTATACATAGATAGGTATAACTCAGTAGAGAGAGCAGGCATCCCCTAGCATAAGGCCCGCTCTTCTGTTACTTGTTTTAAGCTCACCTCAACGTTCAGCTACAAATATATCTTGGTCCGCGATTCGTACCTAGTAACTAAGCGAAGGGAGAGATCTAGTTTCGTTAGGCGTGACGGGTGAGGTGAGGCGCATTAGCGCGTTATGAATAACAGCCAAGTTGGTGGATGTAAGCACTCTCCCACTAGAGTTACCTTTGCATAGTTTGCGGCGGACGCTTATGTATTGAATGGGGAATGGATGAAAATTTTAGAAGTGCCTGATTATTTTTTTGGTGATAGGAATAACCTTCCTTAGCACCAGAAATAAGTTGCAGACTTTTCAGGTGCGTCAATTATTTTTGAAAAATATGAACAGTTTCCTCACTTACGTTTTGGGTTTAGGACGGCGAATGAGACATTTTCCTTGATTCGTCTCATATTACAAAAAATATCTTAAAAATCCGTGGTAAACTGACACTAGCAATGATATTGACACCTGCAGCAGCTATATTTGTCATTCAGTCAGATATTCAATTTTTTTTTGTAATATGAGACGAATCAAGGAAAGTTTCTCATTTAAAAATATAATAAAATTTTCATCCATTCCCCATTTCCTTGATCCGTCTCATATCCGCCTGCACGCTATCGCCCCAGCGATATCTGGGCCGCCCTACGACTTGACTGGCCGATCCTCTCCCATTCGCAGTAGATGACCCAACCAGTGAAGTCTCTGGGATTTTGTTTCGCCGATGATGTTTGGCCACCAACTCCTCGATCTCGACATTTTTCCGGATCCTCCATGTTCCATCGTCTCTCTTGACAGGTCCCAAGATCTTCCGAAAAACTTTCCTCTCCGTTACCAGTAGCTGATTTTCTTCTTTTTGCGTTAGTGTCCAGCACACTGCGCGTCCTGCGTGTGTGCTGGTTCCTTACCTAAATTATTATTCTTGGCTTGAAGCCCAAAAAACGACGATATCTCAGGTTTAACAATCTGTCCTATGAGCGTCTACAACAGCTAACGTAGCGTTTTCTTCTTGTTACAGATACAAGATGGCGACATCAGTCCTCCAACCAGAATCCCGACGAGAGCACGAGCCGAAGGCGGAGATAGCGGAGTCTCCCCGACTAACCGACGATGAACGCATGCAGATATTTGAAGCGAAAGAGAGAGAGTCTGGAGATCTGCCCCTGGAACTGAGGGAGAGAGCGAGATTAGAGCTGAGAGAAGAACCAGCGATCAGAGAACACGCCTTAGCGCAGATGAGGCATTTTATTGAGAAGCATCCCGCCATCAAAAAGTCTAGGACTGGTATGTCTTGTTACACTTAGTTTAACTAATTAACATTAGCCATGTAGGTACTGACGCATTTGAAGCTGAAATTCATAGAAGTTCCCCGGAGCAAATGGAGAATTCACTACTGATTAAAGGAGAGGAGAACAAATGGCTGTCAATGATATCTAAACCCAATGACATTACTAGTCTGCGTGATAAGTGGAATGGCTACTACATAGGATTCGTAGACTCACTTTTTGATTCTCATCTCTGATCCTTTGAAAATGAAAATGAAAATATATTTATTGTAGAATCAGTACATCAGCTTATTTAAGTAATACATCATGATATGATAGATAGAGTGCACTATTGTTAGATAAGCCTAGGAACGGTGTCCTGTGCCCTAAACTAGGTAAACCTGTCTTATAGGGAACAGGGGAGTTCTAATGCTCATTATGAGATCGCTACTACTTACATTGGTACTGAGGGAAAGAAATAAAGGATTTCTTTTATATTGAAATTTACATGCAGTTTTTTTTTTTTTTTTTTTTTTGTAATTGCTACGTGGTGTAACTAATGCTTAAATTAATTTATCTAACTGTGTGTTAGTGCGTTGTTTATATATATATATATATATATATATATATATATATATGTGTGTGTGTGTGCGTGTGTATGTTTGTGTGTGTGTTTGTGTGCGTGTTTGTGTGAGAATGAAAGAGAGTGGGCATTGATGGATCAATTGTTTACTAATATTTTTGTAAGGGGTTATTATTTTACAGTTGCGAGAATTTTTTCAGTTTCAAAATAATCAAGGGACATAGACCATTTTCGGATAGATTTTGTTAAGTTATATTTACTACACTGTCTGATGTTTAAATGTTGGTTGATTCTATTGTAAAGAAAAGGTGCAAGGAAATTAAATTGTCGTTGATAAAAGGCGGTGTTGTGTGCGACTGGGCTGAAACTTTGGAATTTTCTACGGCCTTCAAGACGTTTACGTGCGTATGCACTAAGTGTGTTTGTAACTTTATGTTGTTTTAGGCAAACTCGTTCAATGTACAGTTGTCGGACTGTTAGCACCTGCGCTATTGAATATAGTGTTCGCGTACAAAACCTAATGGGCTTAGCAAGCATAACTTTTAAAATAAATCTTTGAACGCGTTCTAGTGGAAGCAAGTGTGTTTTTGCAGCGCCTCCCCAAACTGTTATGCAGTAAGTTAGCAGAGATTGAGTTAAGGCAAGGTATACCGACTTGAGGAAATGAGGGTCAGAGACACGCCTCAGTTTTTTGAAAATGAAAATGAGTTTACGTATGCGGTCCGAGAGATAACGTATATGGTTTGACCAAGAGAGATGGTTGTCTACTACTATACCTAGATATTTGATTTGCTGAGTGTTTTCGATTAAATTACAATTACAATCAGTAGTGGTAGTCGTAATAGCTGGATTATCTAAGGAACAGGTGTGTGCTTTAATGGTGAATGGAAAATTTGGTTGGTTATGCTTAGTGATGGAAAAATTTACATGCTTGGTTTTAGAAGTGTTTAAAGTGAGCAGGTTATTATTAAGCCAGTCCAAGACTACTTTCAGGCCACATTCAGCAGCTATTTGAACTTCTCTCCAACTATCTCCAACAAATAGAATGGCTGTATCGTCTGCAAAAGTAGTAATGTGGGCGTTTGGGACTTTTAGGTCAAATAGATTATTAATATAAATTAAAAACAGTGTTGGACCTAGAATGCTGCCTTGTGGGACACCAAAATTCATAAAAGAGTACTGGCTGGTCATATCACCTATGCGTACGCATTGTTTTCTGTTAAAAAGATAACTCTTAAAGAGCTGAAGAGGCAATCCTCTTACACCAAGGCATTCCATTTTTGAAAGAAGAATGGGGACAGAGACGGTGTCGAAGGCTTTTGAGAGATCCAGGAAGACAGCAGTACACTTCTTCTTATCGTCTAGATATTTAGCTATCCTACTGGTGATGAAGTTTACTGCGTCCTCCGTAGACCTACCCTTGCGAAATCCATATTGGTTTGGGGAAAGGATATTGTAACCCTCCAAATATTTTACAAGGCGAGAGTTCATGAGCCGTTCCAGAATTTTAGAAAGAGCCGGCAATATGGAAATAGGTCGATAGTTGTTTACATCTTCCCTGTTTCCACTTTTGTGTATAGGTGATATGACTGCCTGTTTAAAACAATCTGGGAATACCCCGGTAGAGAGGCTTAGATTAAGAATATGTGTCAGCGGGGTGATAATGAAATCTTTAGTTTTCTTAATAAAATATGATGATATGCCATCCCAACCAATAGCACAATGTGATTTAAGTTGATCTATACTTCTAGACACCTCGTCTACGTCAGTGGAAAACAATAACATTGAGTTGAGACAGTTACTATTCATCATCACCTTTAAAGCTAGATCTTCTTCTGCGACGTTTTGTTGCGTTAATGTGTTTTGTGCTAGTTTAGCTCCTATTTCGGCAAAAAAGTTATTGACATAATCAATAGATTCTTGTTGGGAGTTGTGAGAGTGTAGTAGTTCGTTAGGTGGCTTAGAATCTTTCTCTAGGTGGCAAATTCGTTTGATGGATTTCCATGTAGCTTTGGGGTTATGTTTGTTTTGATTTAAGTCTTGTTTGTCATGAAGTATCTTAAGGTCTTTTAATATATTGTTACATACATTTCTGTAGTTTTTGTATTTATGTAGCAAAACCAAGTCATAAGGATTTTTTCAACACACCTGCTCGTAAAGTAGGTCTTATTACAGCGTATTTACACTGATAATGCAGAATATTACCCATGCCGTGCCTTTTACATTACATTATCGCACTAGTGCCTTTTCATTACATATCTTTTTAAATATTAGCAAAATAATGCAGAATATTACCCATGCCGTGACTTTTACATTACATTATCGCACTAGTGCCTTTTCATTACATATCTTTTAACATTTTCATTTTTTATTTATTTATTTTTTCCTCGCAAATGTGTTGAAAAACGTCGTATGAAACACGTGAGCATTGGTCATTACACTTCTCGTCTCCATTAAGCCTTCGCCTTCGGCTCAGGCTTAAAAACCGACTCGAGTGTAATGACCAACATAGCACACTTGTATCATAATGTACTATTACGAACTTTTAGGTGTAATCTGTCTCTTTTCATTATACATCGTATAAGACCAGGTGTTATCCAACTTCTGAACTTTACTTGTGAGCGAGGGATGTAAAAATGTTTTGTGTTCTTTACAATGACTTTTTGGAGTATACCTATAAACATATCAGTTGCCTGATTGACACCCGAACACTCTGAGATAGGGCTCCAATCAGTCTCTCTGAGGTCTGAACATACAGAGTTATAGTCTAAGCGAGTGACAGTGTGGCGTATGGATGTCGTTGCATCTTGATAACTATTTGTTATAAGGAGAACAGGTCTATGATCAGTTATTAAAGTATTAAGGACTAAAGCGGTCGACGGGTGATTTGATTTTATGATAAAGTGGTCTAGACAATTACATTCTCGTGTGGCAAGAGTGTGTGCAGGTAGTAGTCCATGGCATGCCAGAGTATTCAAATATTCGTCATAGTGGGTGTCAATGCTGCCAGGCTTGATGTCAATGTTGATATCTCCAGTGATGATGACGTTTTGGAAACAGGCTAGTGACTCAAGTGTAGAGTTCAGAGAAGAAATGAAGTTGTCGAGGTGTCTATAAGACGGCGAACGGTAGATAGCGACTATTGCCGTGTGATTACCCAGTTTTAGAACAAGACAATTAGCATCTTTTCTATTATAATTCTGTTACCAGTTACCACATAGTTCTCACAGATCGCGTTTACAATTTCAGATGCCCCATTCCTCCTCCGGTTCCTCCGCACCAAGAAATACTCCGTCCCGCAGTCCTGCGCCATGTTGGAACGGTACCTCACACTCCGGCAAGTGCATCCGCACTGGTTCCAGAAGCTGGACCCACTGGACCCTAAACTGGCTGCTGTCATCGATGCGGGATATCTTGTACCACTGCCTAAAAGGGACTCGGAGGGCAGACGAGTCGTGTTGTCTTGCATGGGTAAGGATGATTTGGATTTTACAAGGCTGAAGTCCACCGAAGGGAAGGGGGGGTGAAGGGTGAATAACCATTATAGTGGGCTCGGGGAACCTTGGACCCTATGACAGCTGTCATCTCCGTACAATTTGTAACCTTAAAACGTAAAATTGTACTGAGATGACAGCTGTCATAGGGTCCAAGGTTCCCCGAGCCCACTATAGAGGCCCTAGCGCACTAGGTTTTATCGCCAAGTTTTACGGCGAAAATGTACTGGAACGTCACGTAAAACGTGACATAAACCTATCTTGCTAGGGCCTCAGAGTGGGTCCCATAGGCCCAGCTTATACTGCGGTATCTCATAGCACTCTAGGCGGCTGCAGTTGTTAGTAAGTGGGCTAACTCGTGCCGCTAAGAAGGGCCTGAAGATCATGGGACTGCTCTTGCTGCAAAATGTGCAGATGCATCTGCTGGGCTAGCACACACAAGACGAGACGCGAAGCGAGAAAATCTAGCCTCTCATTCTATATTGCACTGTGCGACAGGGGACGCGATAAGTCGCGCGTGACAGGCAGTATGTTCTGCTCATCTGAAGTCTTTATTACAAGCTTGCACTGTTTGTATGTATGTATGTAAGTAAGTTGTCCGTCAAAATTTGCAATCCATTTTTCAGTCACTTCCCGTTATCCAATTGAGCTGAAATTTTGCAAGCATATGTATATCGCATGTCAATGCAATATTATGATGACTTGGAGCTGATCTGATGCTGGAGCTGGAAGGTGGCCATATGAACTCCGCAATAAAACGACACAACCCCATCGAGTTTGGGCTCGTTAGAATCGTCTCAATTAGTAGTTGATGACGGTATACAGAAAAGTACAGTCGGCAATAAAAGCTTGTACCAAAAATGTTTTTTTTGATAGAAACTTATTTCTCTGTATTTGCGTTATGCCTTATGCGGACCCTTCTAAAGGGTGAAGGGTGACACACCAATCCAATCAATAACAATCAAACGCACATCTCATATTTTGTGTATCTATAACACACGTTTTAATTTGCAGGCCGTTTCGACCCGCACGTGTACGACAGCTGCGTCATGGCGCGTGTACACTCCATGATAGTGGAGCTACTGCTCGACGAGCCGCGCTCGCAACTGCTGGGGTACACGCACGTGAACGACGAGGCCGGCATGCAGATGCCGCACGTCAGTCTGTGGTCGTTCAACGATGTTAGGACCATGCTGAATTGTATTCAGGTATGTCCTCTCTGACCTCAGACCATAGAATACTAGAGAGAGGAAAGCCGCCGGCGGCCGTATCGCAGCTGTTAGCTCAATGGGCATACTCTGCCATACTGTGCACGCGTGCTGATCGCAGAGAATATTACGTTTTTTCCCAAAATACCCGATATGATGCGCAAGTATTGTCCAATAAGCGCGTAGGTATACAAGTGTGTGTGTTTTAGATGTGTGCTAGCTTTGTCTTGCCAATTACTTGGGCGTTGTGTGGGTTAATGTACTTGCGACAGGCGTACTCAATACAAATCGGCCGGCATGTCCGATCTCCTTATATTCATAAATCTGTGTCTCTGACCATGTCAAGAGTTGTCTAAACGGCTCAGCCACATTCGCGGCATCGGCGGCGAAGGATCGAGATTGGAGCGCGGCCTCTCGTTCCCACGTATAGTTGAGTTGAGATTATTGAATTGGAATCTTCTGCCTAAGGTGGTAGAGTTGATCTTTGAAGGCCTGCTTTGAAGCAATTCGGCCAACTTAACTAATCTCAAGTATATGTCACACCGCTGGCGCTCTAAGGATTGGAAGAGGGCGTTCATGTGCACACTAGCGCCACTGGTAAATAATTGTGATTGTTTAAATTTAATGCCATATATTTAATAATATAGAAAAATAAGATAGATATTTAAAATAAAAAAGGATGCCGTACACTGTATTTCGTATTTAAGTACCTTGTGAATACATCAAACTAGTTTTTATGTTGCTGGATTCGTCGATTTATGAACTCAAAAGAAAAACGGCCGTTTTAACTTTGGACGCATAGATTGACGAATCCAGCAATTTAAAAACTATTATGATGTATTCACAAGGTACTTAAATACGAAATACAGTGTATAGATGCCTCCTTTTTTAAATATATATAGTCAAATTTAAATAATCACAATTATTTACCCGTGGAGCTAGTGTGCACATGAACGCCCTCTAGCATTCATTATCTCGCTGCATCCTAAGAGAGCCTAGGGTCCGCTCGGTAATGTGATCCTAAGAATTTCCTTAAGACTATTGGCACATTTGTTTGTGGAAGAGACTGCCATCTGACTGGTCGGGTTGTAACAAGAGGTTGGAACTACCTAGATCATAGGATTGACATAGGTCATCAACTCATCATCATAAATATAAGTCTCTTCTTGGTTTAGTTGAATAGCTGACGAAGCGTGCACCTCTCTCCATCTGTCGTTTAGACCAGCGGCCTTGATTTGTACTGAGTACTTATCCTACTCTAACGCCTAGCTATATGTTTAAAGAACACAGGCAGCCGATCGCTGGCCCATTATGTAGGTATACCCGGCATAACAGATAGCTGAAGAATATAATATATGTATGTATCACGATCGTGTATGTAGTAGAAAATATTCACGTGGGTACTGCATGCGTGTCATGCGCAGTAAAAAGGTTGTATAGGCGTTAATCAAAGCAGCATCTATTGATTTTCGAGTTGAAGTTTTTCTACTACACTCATAGATGTCACTGATTGTAATGGTGGTGGCCAAGTGTGGTCCGACCATAAGAAGAAGTTTCCGTAACTTTTTTTAACAATACAGGATGAACCTAATTAATTTTACTTCGTTTTATTCGAAATGAGTGTTTGTGTTTTGTAATACGGCATTTTGTGTTTCAGAATTCTACACCGATGCGCCACAAGTGTACCCATTTCGTGAATGTACCTCATTATGGAGCAAAATTCTTCGAATTTGCTGTGTCACTGCTCAGTGATAAATTAAAAGATCGCGTGATGGTAAGGAAATGCAATGCCTACTTAATATTTCGTTTTTAGTGTATAGCGGAAAATTACAAATTAAAAAATATTTTTACGTGCATTACTTTTGAATATCTATGGTTTTTTTTAACCAATCCGAGTTGAGAGTTCCAAAAAAAAGTTACTACCAACATAACAACTTGCTGCTAACTTCATTATGCAAGATGTTTAGCGGCCATAGTACGTAAAATTGTAATGAGAATACGATGATGCTATAGATAAAAAACCGGCCAAGTGCGAGTTGGACTCGCGCACGAAGGGTTCCTTGCCATTATCTATAAAAACTCTCTAGCTATCACGGTTCTTGAGATACAGCCTGGTGACAGACAGACGGACGGACGGACGGACAGCGAAGTCTTAGTAATAGGGTCCCGTTTTACTCTTTGAGTACGGAACCCTAAAAACTGAATTTTGTTTTATTTTTCAGTTCCATCGCACCACACAAGACCTGAACAAGCATGTAGACCCTGCTATTCTACCCAAAGAATATGGTGGCACGGTCCCTCTACGAGACATGATTGAAGAATTGAAGCGTAATCTTCTGAAACATAGAGAAGACTTGCTTGCACTAGACGAAATGTGCGTTGATGTAAATGCACTTGAGAAGAATGATATAACTCAAGATATTCATTCCACAGCCGGATCATTTAGAAAACTTGAATTGGATTAGGACTTGTATATCATCGTTGCGATTTTGGCATAAGTTTTTATTTCATGATATTATAATTTGTGACATTCTACTGTATTCTATGTTGTTATGGTTTAAGTGTGTGTATAATTCTAATGATTCTGCTGGCGTATAATTCTAAGCTTTCCGATAGTTTTACAGACGTTATATTATTACCTATACATAGATCTCAACTGCTTCCCCTTGTAATTAAGGAACAGGATTTTTGCAATTATTTCAGAAATATAAAATACCGGTTTTTCGTTTGTATTGAGTGAGGAGTTGCTATTATAAGCACACAACCTGGCAACCGTACCGTCTTTCCGAAGATCTCACGGTTCTAATACAATGATTTGCCATACGATAAATAAATAAATTATAAGCACACCCCATATTTCTTGTAGGAGTTTAAATATCTCAAAGTAATAGCCATTGTAAGCTGTTTTTGTGACCATTTTTATTGAGTTTGTATAGTTTTTATAATGTGAAATAATTGCATTAACCCAATACTAATTAAGTAACTAGTGACCTAGTGGCAGCCGTTTGGTGGTGTCACGTTACCATTCTTTACTTGCTGGGTTTGTAGATCTTTGATGCTGATCCTGACTGGTTATGTCACCGATTGAGTGCCTTGGAGGCAAAAGCAAACTGGTATTGACAATTTTTGAGTAGGTACTAACGATAAAATAAAAAAAACAGAAATTATACCTACAAATGGATTTGCTGTTTTGACATTTAACAGTTGACGCCAGTTTCGAGAAACTTGAAAGAACAGCTGCATTCTTTACATTACTTTGTTGAAGTTTTAGGTGATAACTTCAGTACTTATACTGTTAATAATGCTTAAGAATTAAAGTAATTATTATTTATTTAAGTTTTATTTTCCCTTCCTTAACATTTGCTGAGTTAAGAGGACTACATTTTGCAATATTTAATATTTTTATTACCTTTTTTTTCGAGATTTTCTCAAGAATTGGATGGTAATTCGATATTACATATTTTTTATCACCGCTGTTGCCGACCCTAAAATAAAAAAAAAACATGCAAGACAACAAAATTAAAAAAAAAGTCTCTAAACCAAAAATCACTAGATACGAGCAATGGCATCTTTCTTAGCAGCCCAATTGTTTTTTCATATTTTTGAGGAATGATATACTACAGTATAACCGAAGGTCAAAATAATTCTAGTAGGGTAGGGGGTTGGTCCTTGGTTTTGCTGCACGCCATGCGCCATTCGGCACTTATCCAGATGGGTTTCAGTGATTTCAATCACGCGGCGGACTGCATGCAGTCGACAGATCTGACTTTGATGATTGTTTTAAAACAGATTCTTGGATTAAAAGAAGTGTATCCGTCATTTTTTTGCTACTTAAAGACATATTTGATGTAAGTTTCGTCTCTTTTTATTGAATGGCCAAGATTTACAAAAAAAGTCCCTACCTATTTTACCACAAGACAAAAGATATATATTTTTTAGAATAATGTGAGCGCAGTATTTTCACTAGATGGCGTTTTTGAATTGCTAGCTCATTGATTGCCTGAATCGTGCCTTACGTGACAGCCACTCAGATTGTAGTTTGACAAATGAAGAAAACTATTCTTCGTTTAGCCAACACATACATCACAATTTCTTAAATCACGATTTTGACGTCCTATGTCCGTAATTTCATAGACAATGAACTAATCATAGACACGTCATTTTGAGCATAGACAGTAGAACGACCTTGAAAATGCGAACGCAATCGTTGCTAACTTCGCTGTAGTTTTTCCCGCAGTTTGGCGTCCACACGGACTGATATAAAAAATATTATACAAATTTTCTATGAATTTAGATCAATAGGACATTGCAATCCTCTTGTGTTTTGTTTTCCAGTGATGTTCTAATGGACGGAATATGTTTGTTCAGTGATTGTTCTGTTTGATAGCTAGTGCCGTGGTGGTTTTGTAAACACGGGAAACGGGACCCACGTCTATGACTTATCGTACGTATTTTAGCCATTATCGCTAACAAATCATTGTTTCGTTACAAGCTTTCTTTGAATTAAAATACATCTTCTTGATAATTTGTCTACTTCTTAAAGTTTAACCTCTAAATGGTAGCGATGTTTCCTTGGTACGAAAAAAATATGTTGATATGCCATAATTTGATTGTGGTGTTGTTACGGCCAAATCGTCTACAAACGTAGTTTATGCTTGACAAAACAGTGGTTTGCTGGAAATATACAGTTATTTAGATGTAATGTGTGTTGGGGCACTTTTTCTTGTAACTACGTATTTCATGTTTTCGTGCGAGCATTTTGCATGGTAAGCGCCTCGGGGGATATGTGATGTGATGTGATTGTTTGGCAATAGGTAAGTCGAACACAGGATGTTTGATTTAGGTTAGCTATAATGAAATAGCAATGTTTATATATTTATTTGTAAATTTATTGATGTACAAACTTTAAGGTATTGGAAATTCCTGTAGAGCTGACGAGGATTTTTTTCTGTTGATTGATTTCATGGAGTTTTATCACCATTAGGGAAATGGATTTTCATAAATCATTATGATATCCAAACATTTACATTGAAATAGGTTTAAATAAATTCAAAAACAATATCATCAGTTTCCTATTGACCTTGTATCCACAAGTGTATGTAGTTATAACTAGCTACCCGCGTATTATAAAGAATGCATGCAGATCTGCAGGATAAAATATAGCATAAGTGCATCCCAAAGGCCCAATCTGTATCATGCAGACAGAACTTTCGAAATCATATGTGCAGTGTGCAGTTCTGATCACAAACTTTATCATTCAAGTAAATTATTGATAATAATATCACTTTTTCACCATTTTTAAACCTATAATAATTTGCTAGAATTCACACTGATAATAAGTTTTGTGATTTATCTACCCTTTTTGCAAATACAGTTATGACTTTATGTATGTGTGTATGTAATAATATGAATATGTATAGGTATCTATCACACCTACAAACATATGGATTTACTAAACCAGTCTTTCAAGTGATATTTATATATTTCTAATAGTGGATAATGCTATCTTTAATTTGCATTTGTCTCTTGCACTGAATAAAATGATGTTATCTTGACCCCTTTATTTACATGATTAGAAGCATGCCAATATTTTAACATCTATGATACATCTTTCTGTGAAGGAAAAAATCGTGAGGAAACCGGTCTAATCCCAATAAGGTCTAGTTTTCCCTCTGAGTTGGTAGGTCAGATGGCATCGCTTTAGAAATACTAGTGGCTATGCCAAATCTTGGGATTAGGTGCTAAAGGCGTGTGATATGTACATCTTTGCCCAAGTTAAAATGGGAGTTATTGGTTGGTCACAAATTGTGTCAGCAACAGACATTGAAAATGTATACTCATCCTTTTCTTTGGGAAGTACTAGTGTAACAAAACAAAGACAGGAAGAGACTCTTGCTCCTGTTCCGTGACATTATTCATTGGGATAGATTTTTTCTTTACCCCTTATTGTTATTATTTCTTCATTTATTTTCATTCTTGGATTAGGTTTTTTACAATATGAATATAAAAGTACAATAAATATACAAAACATACAAAATAAAAACACATTATAAAAAACCTAACCTAGGGTGCCACCGGCAGCGAGGCAGGGCCTAAGCTACCGGTGGTCAGGGCGACAGAGATAGGAACCTCCGGACTATCCGCGCAGTATTTATTATTATTATTTGAGCCTTCTATCCTGAACTCTTTTTTTACATTTGTAGTTTGGGATAGCTGGGTATATAGAATATCTCGGAGTTCTGTGTGCCTCTTGGCATAGGCCTCCTCTAACACTTCCACTGTGTTCTGTCACTAGCGACTCTCGTCCATCTCCACTTTTGTTGGTCTATTGTATACTGGCCTAACAAACAGCTACCTATCTTATTCTAATAAAGAAGTGCCGAATACATGCTTCATGTTGGTTGGCTTAATGTACTAAAAGGGTGATTCTTTATTGTCAGCGGTTGGAGGAACAATTGTAGAATAACCTAAAATATAAATAAGCTTTCTAGAATCCTGCAGACATACCCTCAAATTAGTAAAATAATAGTTTGCATTCTTTAGGAGCCTGGGGTGCTCTTGCTAGATAATCCCAATAATTGGTGAAATTTCTAGTTTTCATGGAAGAGGCATAGTTGCAGGGTAAAATATATCCAATGTCCTTCCCGAAGCTCCATCCTACATACAAGATTTTTTGAAAACAATAAGTTGTTCTGGAGAAAAACATTATCTCTTTAGAACCTACTAGCTTCTGCTCGCGACCCCGTCCGCGTGGAATTAGTTAATATCGTAGCTCCATACAAACCATCACCCCCCATTTCATCCCCGTAGGGGATGATTTCCGAGATGAAAACTATCCTATGTCCTTCCCCGAGACTCAAACTATACCAAAGAAGAGTGAACGGACAGACAAACAGAAAAACAGACATACACACTTTCGCCTTTATAATATTAATGTGGATACTAATATTATAATCTATACTTATATAATCTTGGGAACCACTTATCTGTTTTCAAAATTCTTTCACCTGCCTGTAGAATGGACTTTCTTGGTTATAGGCTATATTTTATCCCTCGGGTTTGCCTGCGTTCTTTGCAATACGAGGCAGAAGCCACGCGGGAAACTATTATAAAAAAAAAAAAACTTTATTTTCAGACAACATCATTGTAAGTTATGTTATTTGAAGTAGACTTTAAATTACATGTTCCAATGACATGTAATTTAAACACATGACATGACACATGATATGACATGTATTTTTTTTTTATGTTTCAATGTCATTTATTTTAATGAAATTATGTCCGCTAAGACACTTGTATCAGACAGGCTGAATGTAGTTACAAATCTGATGCTGGCAAAAATGTCAATTTAAGACAATTGCCATAAAAAAAAAAAAAAAAAGAAAAAAAAAAAAGATTATCTCAGCCCTCACAATGTAATATATATTTCAAATTATCTGTTTTGTAATACATTGCACAATTTATATAATTTCACACCATGGTATAGCAATCATTTTGTCATGATATTATGACTAGTGGTTCTGTGATCTGTAGAATTCGAAAACCTGTTTTTTTTTAGGGTTAAAAATATCATTACCTACATTAAAAAACCGGCCAAGTGCGAGTTCGACTCGCGCACGAAGGGTTCCGTACCATTATCTATAAAAACTGCAAAAAAATCACGTTTGTTGTATGGGAGCCCCCCTTAAAATTTTATTTTATTTTGTTTTTAGTATTTGTTGTTATAGCTGCAACAGAAATACATAATCTGTGAAAATTTCAACTCTCTAGCTATCACGGTTCTTGAGATACAGCCTGGTGACAGACAGACGGACGGACAGCGAAGTCTTAGTAATAGGGTCCCGTTTTACTCTTTGAGTACGGAACCCTAAAAACAAACATTACATACATACACGGACATAGGTAAATAAACGACCTGATATATAGGGTCATTGTGCCAGTTAGCGACCCTTATATTTAGAGTGCTTGGTTATGCTAATGATCACTTAAATAGCTTAGATGATGGTGAATTGAGAGGATATTAAGAGTCCCCGGCAAGCTCGGTTCTCCATACAAACGTAGTTTACGCTCTCATTTAAAAACAACTAGCTAGTTTGCTCGGAAAGTTTGTAGTTAGAATAAGTTAAGGTACTATACGTAAGGTATAATACGGGAACATTACTGCAATGTTCTGCCGCCAGAGGCAGCACTACCACTAATAGTAAAACAGTATAGGAATATAGGAATTCACACACACATGCACAATTGATTGTCAAATGAGTGACAAGGATGCTTGCATAGACAATACCGCAAGTGGGAACGAGATACAATGTCAGCGCTGCTAGTGTCGCCACCTACGAAGAGTTTTGCGTAATGTTCCCTATTAGTTTATGTAGCTTCAGATACCATAGTAAAAAAATACAGTGAATTTAAGTTTTTCATACAAAACTTGTTTTTGCTGTATTTCGTTTGTTTTATAAACTGGAGCCATATAAACTAATTACAGACCTAGATAATTTACCTCATGTCATTGTTTGAGCAAAGTTTCATTACAATCCAACACATAGTTGAAATGAGAATGAAACTCCATTTGTATGGGAAGGTGAAATCCGGCCGAGCTTGCCGGGGACTCTTAATACTGTTTTTAACCGGCTTCTTTAAATTACTATTATATGGGTACAAAAATGCTTACATTGTTTTAGGGGTCTGTAGAAATGTTATTATCTTGAATTAAAGAAACCTTGTCGTTCAGGTGGATGCTAACTGAAGCTGGTCTCGAAAACGGCGCAATGCCCCTAGTATCATCATCCTCCTAGCGTTTTTCCCGGTTGTGCCCTAATCCCTAGATTAGGCGTGGTCACTAGTATAGCCAGAATTATTTATTTTCTTTATTAAAAAAATTTTTTTTTTACCATATTCTTATATATAAGGTACAAGTTGAAGCCCGACCGCAGACAGCAGCAGCATACGACGTGTCGCTACTGGTTCCTATGTATTTCTATGAAATACCTTTCGTGGCCTGCGACACGTCGCCATCGTAGAAATAATTAAATAAATAATAATAAATATTTGCCGACAATCTTACACAAATCGACCTAGTCCCAAACTAAGCAAAGCTTTATTGAATCAGGCGTTACTTTGCGGAAGTCCATGATATATTACGAGAACAATATTACTTTGCTATTCCGCTAAAAACGTGCTGGTCGATCAGCGGAGATCAAATGCAACTATTTGCGTAAAAACATGCAAATAATTACAGCAAACCACCACCAATAATGAAAAAACCTCGACACGTGTTTCGCCTCTCTACGAGGCATCATCAGGAGATGTTGCTTGCGCCACGTTTGGCTCAGTGGACGTGGCGCAAGCAACATCTCCTGCCAGCATAATTATTTGCATGTTTTTACGCAAATAGTTGCATTTGATCTCCGCTGATCGACCAGCACGTTTTTAGCGGAATAGCAAAGTAATATTGTTCTCGTAATATAAGCAAAGCTTGTTCTATGGGTACTAGACGAAGATAAACATACTTATATAGATAAATAAATACTTAAATACATAGAAAACATCCATGACTCAGGAACAACTATTTGTGCTCATCACACAAATAAATGCCCTTACCGGGATTCGCGTCGCAGAAACGCGTTGCCTGCTGCTGCTGTCTGTGGTGGGGTTTCAACTTGCACCTTTAGTCTAAGGGTGATATTCCATTTGTCCAAGATCTTTGTCCGATGTGCATTGCGGCTCACTCACTCTTCAAGCAAATACATAAAATGTTAGACGCAAATACATTTGATCAAAGATCTTGGATATACATTTGACGAGTGGAGTTTGTGTATAAGTCAAATTAACAGAGAAAAACAGATAGGTAATTCGTAGTACTTGAAGTGTAACTATTTACTCTGTGAAAGGATGGAGAAAATGATTTTTCCCGAAAATGGGGCCTAGCTTAGTATATCGTCAAAATCATTTGCGCATTTTCTAGAAACCATTTCATTCAAAGTGGCTTGTATAAAATGAATAGAGGATTGTTTTTTGTAGTTTCCTTATGATATACCTCTTAAAGATTTAATGCATAAGTTTCCTCTAAGAAACTGGAGGTAATTGTTACCATATACAGTATAACTTATCTAAAATATAGTGCCTGCTTACAATGTAACTTCAATTACATTAAAAAACCAGTAGATAACATTACAAGGTTTATTGTCAATAAAATAATTTACTTTGAACTTCAATTCAGTACTCCATTTCAAGTGTGCCCATAAAATTTGAAGAGTTCCGTCGATTTCTCCAGGATCCCATCATCAGATCCTGACCTGATCACCATGGGACCACCTGGAAATGATATACTCTTCAAACAAAAATAACCGGTCAAGTGCGAGCCGGACTCGAGCACGAAGGGTTCCGTACCATTATCTATAAAACGGCAAAAAAATCACGTTTGTTGTATGGGAGCACCCTTATATATTAATTTTATTCTGTTTTTTAGTATTTGTTGTTAAAGCGGCGACAGAAATACATCATCTGTCAAAATTTCTACTGTCTAACTATCACGGTTCATGAGACACGGACAGACATTTCAAGTGTCTAACTATCATGGTTCATGAGATACAGCCTGGTGACAGACGGACAGACAGACAGACGGACGGACAGCGGAGTCTTAGTAATGACGAGGATGATGATGATGAGTTTATATGAGTTACTTTCTCTCCATCATCAGATCAGCCATAATATTGCATTGTCACCAAACTTGCATAAGTATTTATGTCAAATTTCGGCTCAATCATATACTAGCAACTGGCTGAATTTTTTTTGCAAACTTTGAAGCACAACATCTATGTATGTATTTTTATGTGACCTGAATGTCTGGCCAGAGTACAGTTAAATACAAAAAGAATATAGATATTTTACAAGACAATGGGAGTAGTAAGTAAGTAGGTCAAAGTTCACAGGTGGCCTAAATAACGATTGCCTGCATTTATTACCAACTTCATTCTTACTGTGAATAAGACAGGGTAAAATATTTTTTTAATGTTTTTTTTTTCAATTATAAACTTTGAAGGACAAGCTTTCATTGGTTGCTCTACAAATTCTATATCTTTGGTAAAAAGTATAATTCATAATTTATTTCCCTTAAAGGTATGCTAAGATACACTTATGTCCGTCAACAATATACAATAAGATTTACAATTACAAATTATCGCTAGAATAATTATTTACTAGGTGTTACAATTCTTAAATCTAACACCCGTCGTTTATCGTATAGACCCGTCGTTTATCCATATCCATACTTCCATACTCCATACTAATGTTATAAATGCGAAAGTGTGTCTACCTGTCTGTCTGTTACCTCTTCACGCTTAAACTGGTGAACCGATTAGGATGAAACTTGGTATGGATATAGTTTGAATCCCAGGGAAGGACATAGGATAGTTTTTATCCCGGAAATCATCCCCTAAGGGGGTCAAATGGGGGGTGAAAGTTTGTATGGACCTACGATGAAAAAAAAATAACGTTTTCGTACAGTATAGGTAATACACAAATAACGAAAGTAAAAACGGCCCGTGATCTCGGTGTCTTATATGACGAAAAACTACATTTTGACTCACATATCGATAAAATAGTGCGCAAAGCATATCAAATGCTAGGATTCGTCATTAGATCAGCTAAAGTATTTAAAAGATCCGATACATATATATTACTCTATAAGGCGTTAGTGAGACCACACTTAGAGTCTTTATGCCAAATACTGCAATTCTATTGAAATGATTAAAAAAAAACTCCTAAGAATTATGCATAAGAGATTCACGGGTAAAAAAATGTCATACAAAAATCTTCTAAAGCAATATAAAATCACATCACTGTCAAAACGACGAAAAATATCAGATGCAGTTGTACTGTATAAAGTCTGCCGAAGCAAATACAATAGCTGCGAGTTACTGCATCGTAAGCAGTTCCGGGTGCCGCCG
Source organism: Epinotia brunnichana (assembly GCA_963854355.1). Taxonomy (NCBI): domain Eukaryota; kingdom Metazoa; phylum Arthropoda; class Insecta; order Lepidoptera; family Tortricidae; genus Epinotia; species Epinotia brunnichana. The sequence continues at coordinate 12,212,286 of OY977956.1, forward strand.
CGGCGCGGATCACGCTCCGCCGCGGCCCTGTTCGCCGTGCCAACCTGCAAGAGTAACGCCGGCGTGCGAGCGCCGCTGCGCCGCATGTGTGACGAGTACAATAAGACCCTAGTCTCGGTTGACATCTTCAACACGTCCATTAGCCAGTACAAAAATGAACTACTAAAAATCATCCCAGATGATGGTTGGTAGGATGGTTTCGTTGTAATTTGTAATGTACAGGTAGTAAGTATAATATAATATATGTAAGAAATTGTAGTCTTTTGTAATAAAACAGTTTGTTAGTAAGTAAACTAAATATATTATAGTATTATGTTTTAGTGGGAACTGTCGAGGAGCTAAATGCATGTTTATTTGTAATCTAGCTTGTAAGTAACTATTAAGTACATTTAACTCTCTTTGTTATAATAAATAAAATAAAAATAAAGAGATATAAAAACGAATTCCACACGGACGCCCAAGCTGTACTTTTTAGGGTTCCTTAGCCAAATGGCAAAAAACGGAACCCTTATAGATTCGTCATGTCTGTCTGTGTGTCCGTCCGTATGTCACAGCCACTTTTTTTCCGAAACTATAAGAGCTATACTGTTGAAACTTGGTAAGTAGATGTATTCTGTAAACCGCATTAAGATTTTCACACAAAAATATAAAAACAATAATAAATTTTGGGGTTCCCCATACTAAGAACTGAAACTCAAAAACTTTTTTTTCATCAAACCCATACGTGTGGGGTATCTATGGATAGGTCTTCAAAAATGATATTGAGGTTTCTAACATCATTTTTTTCTAAACTGAATAGTTTGCGCGAGAGACACTTCCAAAGTGGTAAAATGTGTCCCCCCCCCCCTGTAACTTCTAAAATAAGAGAATGATAAATCTAAAAAAAATGTATGATGTACATTACCATACAAACTTTCAATGAAAATTGGTTTGAACGAGATCTAGTAAGTAGTTTTTTTTATACGTCATAAATCGACTTGCACTTGGCCGCTTTTATAGTATTGTCATGAGACGTACGTGTATTGGGAGTGGGCTTACGGAGTACTATTATTTATTTTATGGTCGGGGGTTAAAAATATGCCAAATCCACCACCACCATAAATTGAACAAGTTTATAGTTATCAAAAATTTATAAATTTCCAAGTTAGTTTACCTCATGAAGTCATGACTAAGCATGATCTTTAGAAGTATGACATCGCTACTAATTTTCTCGCTCATTACCGTACATTATTGTTTAAATTATGTCTCAACGCGTAACTATTTAAACAGCTTAGCCAGGGTCGAATGAAGTGAATACTGTAATGTGTAATACATTAACATGTACTTATTAAGGTCCTTGAAATGCAGAAAGCACTGAAGAACAAGAAATACGCAAATACATATAGTATTTAAAAATAACAAAAATAACTACAACATAGAAAAGTTGAAATACCCCTGACATTTTCATTTCAAAATTCAATATCTCAAAAACGGCTGAACCGATTTTGTTGCTTTTGGATAAAAAAAAACCGCATTTAAATCGGTCCATTCGTTTAGGAGCTACGATGCCACAGACAGATACACAGAGACACGTCAAACTTATAATACCCCTCTTTTTCCGTCGGGGGTTAAAAAGGCAAATATACTCATATATGTTATGAATAACAATTAATTAAAATACGCCCGATAAAACAAACATAGCTAGGAACCATCTTGACAGACAAGACTTTCCATCAAAAACCCGTACTCAAATCGGTTCTTCCGTTTGGGAGCTACGATGCCACAGACAGACACACAGATGCACAAGCTGAGGCTCCTAAACACAATGTTGCCATGGTGCAGGACAGGGACGCAGTTATACGTTGGAATGCGATGGAAGTATGTCTTTCTCCGTCTAACGCATAGTTGCGTCCTGTATGATGGACCCTTAGAATAATAACGCATAGAAGGATAGTTTCATACGGCCGACGCGCCAAGCGTGAGGCATAAAATGGATTCATGTAGTTGTGATCAACTCGTATTCACACGCGCCAATACGCACACAAACGCACCAATTTTGTTCCACCGATCGGCGTACTGGGCCATTTATGGCCTAGTTTTAGTGGCCTCACCGTTGCGCGTGAACTGCGTTTCTATGCGTTATTATTCTAAGGATGGACCATGACGAGCAAGCTTAATACCCCTAATTTTCGTAGGGGGTATAAAAAAGTGGATGTACCCTTTTACTATTTATTTTTGTGTTTTGACAATATAAGTGTTTAGTTAGAGTATGATTACTAGATTGCCATAACAAATAATAAAATAGATGTGCACTAATGTCAAAAAGAATGGAGAAGATCGCGAAAATGCCTTTCTGTCTACAGATAGATGCCCTTGACTTTATGTATATGTGGGGTTGTCTACAAAACAACAAGTTGTATTAACAAATGCAATTGTACTATGTTCACAGATTGGCAGTATGGCGGAAATAGTGTACCCGCAAGGCTGCAGGCCCATCACCGATGACCTTGGACCCGATGAGCTGGTCCGGAGACTTAAGGTTTGTTTTCACAAACATTACTGCATCATAACCATTAAGGCCATGTATCGGATCGAAAAAATTTTTTTTTTTTTAAATTAGACGCGAGGTCTACAGCTCACAGTACAGTCAAGGTCACTAATATATACACCGTGGGCGTTAATAACCCGAAATATTTTAACCACGCATTCCGGAGGTCATTAGGAGTAAAAAATGTTATATAAATCCAATCCAAATTCAGCAAAAAAAAAATTATTTTTTCTGTATTTTTTTCGGTTTTTGTAAATAAAATTTGGATAAGTATCGCTTCCTGGATGGAAATCATCCCTTTTAATAAAATGGTAACAATTATTTCGCCAAAAAAGAATGAATTTAGTGAGTGGTAGCTGTCACTTTGATGTATGTCAATAACGACTCGAAACTTGGCAACATCGGTAGCAACGTCTCCATCAAAAGAGCTTAATGCACTTTACTAATCACAATAAATAGTTTACATGAAAATGATAATATCTTCAAAACTAAGCATGATTTGACTGGGGGGGTTCAAATAACATTTTTTGCGCCTAATGACCTAAGGAATGCGTGGTTAAAATATTTCGGGTTATTAACGCCCACGGTGTATATACTCAAAGTTGCAAAAATATGTATACAACAACCTTACTTCCGTAGTAATACGGTCTGTATACATATATCTGTAACTTTGTGGTGTATACATATTGGTGACCTTGACTGTACATCTCATCCCGTGTTAAATCTGGTTCGTGAAAAAAGGATACTATTTAGCCTATAAGAGTGGTGCTAAGATGTTTTTGAGTGGGTTAGTAGTATTGATCTTTTCGGATCTAGCTGTGCCTTGAAATTAATTAAAACAGTACAACACTAATATTTTTAAAACGCACGTGAGAGAAATTAAAGAATGTTTAATATTAACCTGAACTATTTTTATCGCGTGACCCACATACTGTCGTTTAGATGTATATCTCCATAATGTATTAGCTCACCTTACTTTAAATACAAGATTCATTGGGGATACAAGATTAGTCGAACGAGCGAGCGAAGCGAACGAAGCTCTCTGCTTCAGCTTGGGCAAAAATGCTTTCGTATGTCCGGCGGTCTGGCTGTTCTCCTATACAGGTCGCAATTCTCAACCGATTCTCGTGAAATTTTGTGAGTGGTTATAATAATAATATTGTTTTTTAGGGTTCCGTAGCCAAATAGCAAAAAACGGAACCCTTATAGATTCGTCATGTCTGTCCGTCCGTTTCTTTTAATACGTCATAAATCGTAAACAGCAATTTATTTTACGGAACCCTTCATGGGCGAGTCCGACTCGCACTTGGCCGCTTTTTGTAGATTCAGTTTTTGGAAAATGAAAAAATGGAAATGAGGCGAGGTATAAAGCTCACAGAGCCACTAGTGTAGTCCGAAAAATTTTTGTATGGAAACTTCACACTGTCATCCCGCTTAATTGTTTGGTTTCATCGTAAGGATTCAATCTGTAATAAAATAAGTTTCTGTCAAAAATGTCATTTTTAGGGTTCCGTACTCAAAGAGTAAAACGGGACCCTATTACTAAGACTCCGCTGTCCGTCTGTCCGTCCGTCCGTCTGTCTGTCTGTCTGTCAGTCAGCAGGCTGTATCTCACTGAAACCGTGATAGTTCCAGTTGAAATTTTCACAGATGATGTATGTATTTCTGTTGCCGCTATAACAACAAATACTAAAAACAGGATAAAATAAATATTTTTATTGATAATGGCACGGAACCCTTCGTGCGCGAGTCCGACTCGCACTTGGTCGGTTTTTGGAACAAGTTTTTATTGACGACTTTTCTGTATACCATCATCAACTACTAATTTTATTGAGACGATTCTAACGAGCACAAACTCGACGGGGTTACCTCGGTTATGTACTGAATTCCCATGGCCACCTTCTGTCTCCATAATATTCAAATTGTCATCCAAACTATACCTTTACCCAAAATTTCAGCTCAATCGGTTGAAGATATCTCCTTAAAAATTTAGTTGCAAGATTCCACTCGAACAAGTTACATTGCAGGTTAAGGCGACGTGAGCTCCAAAAACTGATTTAAGAAAAAATCGTAGCTCTTGTTTGGATTATTATACGGCTGCACTAAATTTAATTAGCAATCTTGAGGCCTTTCTCGAGGGAAATCAGCTATTCGAATCCTGAGTTTTCGACTTTCGCTCGATAGAAAAAAATCACGAACATAGGTCTAAAATACACTTAAAAAAATTGTAACAAATTATGCACAACAGCTAAACATCTTAAAATTGGTTCTAAAATTCAATGTCATGTTTAAGGGAAATCGGCTATTTTTTTTTTAAATTAAAACGTCCAAAAAATTAAAATTAAAAAACATGATATCCGCCCTTCCAAACACGCACTTTCATCTCGCTCACGCTTATGCTCAGTGAGAGGGGAGAGAAGACCACGAACTACCTGAAAAGTTTGTAAAATGGAGGATGTTTTGAAACCTCTCCTGTGGACGAATACTATCATTCAAGTGTTGGTCTGTTGTGAAAAACATTGACGTCCGTGTGATCTCGGCGGGGGGTTCGTTTTGCCGTATACATTGCGTTCCAATTTGATTTGTAACCCCCGAGTGAACGCGACCGACGATCGACAGCCCGCCTGTTTCCGGCCAGGCGTCCCTACACAACTTCATTATCATCAACCCCTCACGTAATAGTACATTATTACCGTGGCCGGGAAGGAGGCAATTGCAGGCTGAGTATTTTGTTTAAACGGACGAGCTTGCGAGTCCGTTTAATTATAATAGAGGCCTGCAATTGCCATTCCGGCTGAGGCTAATATAGTGCTTTTCTCAAAAATGGGGAAATAAAAAAGACTAAATTGAAATCAAGCGTTATTATTAAATACAAATTGAGGATAATACAAATTACAATAAAACTAAACGTCATAATTTTGTTTTTAAACAGAATCGCAAGTGTATTTTCCACTGAAAAACTCAATATTTTTATGACACATAGAAAAATGTCGCGTTTGCAACAGAAAAATACGACTTGATTTGGCTGAATACGACCTGTGCCGTCTTTTATATGCCAGTTTCTACTTTTTTAAAAGTTTGGTACTCGACAAATAAAGGAATTTATATGTAACATTCCAGGCGGCCTGCAATGTTTTTTATTTTTTTAATTTTGATCTGGCCTTAAACTATACACTTTACCTTCCAATATGTAGCGAGTTATGTTCACTTTGCGGGCCATTTTTGAGAAAATTAGGGTTATTACTTTAACACGTGTATCTGTGTCATCTGTGTGTCACGGTAAGACAAGCAACTTTTAATCTGGTGGTCGCGGCTTCGAGTCCCGACTCGTACCACTGGGTTTTTTTCAAAAATATTAGGTACGAAATATCATTTGGTATTTAACTGTGGCTTTTCGGTGAAGGAAAACATCGTGAGGAAACCGGTCTAATCTCTATAAGGCCTAGTTTTCCGTCTGGGTTGGAATCATTCAAACATTTATTCGTGACAAAAAAAAAACACATACAAAAGAAATAATATAAAAAAACACATAAGGCTTTGTCACGAAATGGACCCTGCTCAGCATATTGCTAGCTTTACAGTCACAAATGACATGAAACAAACAAAGGAGGACTTGAGGAATTGACGGAAGTCCTCAAATATTATCGGCCCACATACAGCAATTTGGTTATTTTCTCTAATAATCAACGTATTTGCTCTCGGAAATCAGTTCATGTGGTAAATTGGAAAATAAATGTGGATAATTGTCATTTGGCTTTGCGGAGTACTGAATTAAAGTCGGTTAAAACTTCGTTTTTAAAGTAAATTATTTGTGAACAATAGGTATACACATAATGTAATTGGTACATATAAATTAGTCCAGCTATGTTTTGCCTCAAGGCATACAAAGATCTTATATGACTAAACATGTTCTAAAGCTATCATTTAAGTATTCGTTGAGAGAGTAGTAACCTTTTTTATACTAAAAGTATGTCTTTATTTATTGTAAATCGAAAAATATTTTTATTTACTGTGGTCAAATATCTGTTTAATGGTACACGCATTTCGCTACTTTCGAGGCTAATTATTCGATTAAGTCTGATATCTACCGCACGATAAATTAATTATGTATGCATAACCATAATCAAATCAACTACAAGTACAAACTGCAGTTATCAAACGAAATGCCTTTACTTGGTCATAAAGTTTCTCATTTACATCGTCATGATGCTTCTTAAAAACAGCACGTTTATACGTTTTTCTACTCCTGAACCGTTATCTGTCATTTATATAGGCTGTAGCTCAAATACAATGACACCACTAATAAGTCGTCGAAAAACTCTATGCTCTATGGCCCAAAAACGAACTGTTTAGCGTACTTTTTTGGTTCATACATTTTTCATAAAAGCACTGTTTCACTTTTTTTTAAATCGGCCGCTATATTGCAGTGGTGCCAACTTCATAAACAAATATTTCGAAATAAAAGTATTTATTTACGATTTAACATTTGTATATTATAAATTATTTACTACAATAATAATAAATCATCATCTATTGTGTGTTAAACTACATGTTTTATAAATTCATTCTATTATTTATAAAAATAAACAGTTCGAATTGGGTCCGGGTCCGGATTCGGTTTGGTTCGGATGGCAAGTGCAAACAAATTAAAAACAAAACAAACCATAAGCAAGAGCTGTCACATTTCCGATTTCCCTCCAAAATACAGTTCAAAATTAAAGGACGAAAGATGATAAACTATTAGTCCTAAACTATTAAGATTTTATTCGTGTTTGTGAAGACAAAAGTGTACGTTCCTTTTAAAATGGTCGAAGAAATTAATAACTCCACCTACTGAAGTAATTGCGCAAGTATATAGGTAGCAAAAGTACGAATAGAAAACTTGCCGCCTGAAAAGTTTAACTATTCTGTAGTCAGCTATTTATTTTAAATTTGTCGTAGAAAAAGTATTGTATGCAACTGTGTATAACTGGTCTAAAAACGCTCGGGGCGTCTTTAATTGCGATGCTCGCCAAGGCTCGCATCGCAACCCACGCCACTCGCGTTTTAAGACCCTTCTTATAGAACAGTTGCATAAAATACTATTATCCTTGTGATAGCCGTGCTGAGGTTTTCGTGTAGATTACTAAACACACAGCTGCGGCGTCGCCATTTCTATGCTTGAACTTGGCTTGACACGCTAAATTCTAAAGAAGGATCAGACAGGTCAAGAATATCCAAAATCGACGAGCAGTATGAGCGGTTGTACGGCGAATCTTTACCGCAATACAAGTGCGATACAGTATCGATGCAGGGCAGTGTTCGGAAAACGTTTGTAGCGCAGAAAAAAGTCGCCATGCGTATTGTATAGTGTAACCACTCTATGTAGAATATTAAAGGATAAAGAAGCATTTAGGATTTCCACTTACTACGAAGTGTAATACCGACTACCAAGTGAAAATCTGTGATCTCTTTCTTACACTTCACAGTTTGTGAAAAAGTCTTTAAATTTCTGTTTTATACATGTACAATTAATTTGACTTCGTCCGCGTAGTACTCGTTAATGGCACTCGAATATACTGCCCGCCTCTCGTTTTATCCCCCATGGGGATGATTTTCAGAATAAATATCTTTCTCCCGACCTATCATATCGATCATGCCTTCCAGAAGTACGCCAGGTTATCTGGTCCATCGGGCATTTCCAATTTTTCTAAAAGGTTTTTTCTACAGGCGTTGGCGCACACCCTCCAAGGTCTGGGCCAGGATGAGGGCATGTACCAGCAGTACATCCCTCTGGCTCTACACCTCGCCGACGAGTTCTTCCTGAGCAACTCGTCGCGCGACGTGCAGCTGCTAATAGCTTGCTGCATCGCCGACGTGCTTCGCGTATATGCGCCAGAGGCGCCCTATAAAGACCAAGAACAGGTATGTGTACTGTGATCCGATAGGCTCGCGGACGTGGGCGGCTGTGCTCGGCTGTCGTCACATCTGACCGGCTCCGTGCAGCTCCCTTCCCTACTGCACTCTTTTAAAAGGCGGTAGTAGCTAGCGCAAGCACCGACTCGGACGCACCCAATCTTCCGCGAATTTCTGCTCCTTTTAAGTAAGTCGTAGCGAAATGAGCGACCCGGCTTAGGCCGGAGAACAGTCGTCCACCACCAGCCCCACTGCCGCCAACCGCAATTGTGTTCCCGGGTGTACCCGAATGGGGGGAGGGTTCATGGTTGTGGTCCCGGAGGCAGTGAAAAGCGTCGTCGGAACTCCGCACCAATAATGGCCCCGCCGCCCCAGCGCTCTACGGGAGCCCAGCAGGAGCGAGCGAGCCGCCCCCGGATTTTCCGCCGCACCCGCGGCATCGGAGACGCGGCCAGCCTTGCCCGCGACCCACGCATCCAGCAGGCATTCAAGAATGTCCTGCGCGTATCCGCAGCGGCCCTCACAGCCGCGCGAACGCCATCACCATCACCAGGAACACCGGAAATCCAGGAGATCCTCGGTCGGCTTGGCCCGTTGAGCCAGGCCGCCGCACCTATGGACGAAGCAACAGCTGCCGCCGCCCAACCCGGACCGTCCGCCCCCCGCCCGCCCGCCGCGGGCCCTAGGGCGAAAATCGTTAAACCGGCCCCCGCGCCCCTGCCTCAGCGCGCGCCCGCAACGCAGCGCCAGGCCCACGCGCCAAAGCCCGCGCCGCGATCGCCACCCGCCCTTGGAGCGGGACAGGCGCCCCGCGCAACAAAAACCGCGCCGCGACCGCCGCCCGCCCTCGGAGCGGGACAGGCGCCCCGCGCAAAAACATCCGCGCCGCGACCGCCGCCCGCCCTCGGAGCGGGACAGGTGAGTCGCGCGCACCGATCCGCGCCGCAACCGCCGCCCGCCCTCGGAGCGGGACAGGCGAGCTACGCAAAACAAGCCGCGACCGCGCCACAGCCGCCGCCCGCCCTCGGAGCGGGCCAGGCGAGCCAAGCGACCCGCGCCTCATCCAGCGACGAGAGCGCCAGTGACGACGAGTGCCAGGAGCCGGCCGCACCCGCGCGCCAGGACCCGGCCGCCGACGCACTGGCCCACAACCCCACAGCACCACAACCAGCTGCGGCTCAGCCGCCCCAGCCACCACCACAGAAGAAGCCGCGCCCAATAACGGTGGATCACCTCCCGGAGTGGCACGAACACTTCGTGCGAATCCGGGAGAAATTGGGCCGCTACCCAAAGTCCCGCCCATATGGGAACGGGATACGATTCCTCCCCGAGGACCACGACGAGTACCGGGTAGTTCAGAGCTACCTGGCGTCCCTCGGGGACTCCGTTTCCTGGTCGGCCCTCCAGCCGAGGGAAGAGATCCCCCTGAAGGTGTGCATCAGGGGGCTTCCTAACAGCACAGACCCAGAGCACATCACCGAGGACCTGGCGAAGAGAGGATTCGCCCCAACCTACACGCGCCACGTGGATGCGCGAGCAGGACGACCCGGCTGCGTGTTCTACACGCAGCTCTCACGGACAGCTGACCTCATCCCGGCCATCTACGATGTCCGGGAGATACTGGGGATGACGGGAGTGGTGGTGGAGGCGTGGCGCGGCAAGAAGGGGCCGGCGCAATGCCATCGCTGCCAAGGCTTTCGTCACTCCTCTCATGGCTGCCGCCGCCCCATCAAGTGTGTCCGATGTGCGGGACCACACTTTGCGGGCGTGTGTGAGCGGCCAAGAGACCAGGAGGGGACCTGCGCCAACTGCGCCGGTCCACATACAGCAAACGATCCGGTGTGCCCGGCCTACCAGAGGGAGGCACACGTCAAGAGGGCGGGTACAGCTCCCCGCACAAACCGTCGCGGGCAAGTTGTGCCCCAGCAACGCACAGTGCAGCCCTCTGAGAACGCGCCAAACTCGCTGATGGCGAGTGCAAACGAGGCGACACCACGCCTCCGCCGCCGAGGAAGAGGCAGACGGGGCAGGGGACAGTCCGCCCCCGCCGCCGCTGCCCCCGCCGACACCCAGACCGCCACCGCCGCCGCACAAACGGCCGCAGCCACCGCCCAGGCGTTCACCGCCCAGGCCCCCGCCCAGAACACCCGGACTACCGCCCAGAGCAGGCCGCAAACGGCCGCTCCCGCCACCGATACCGCAGCGCCGACTAGGCCCCCCCGCAACATTGCGCTCCCTCCCCTACCGATGAGTAGGGAGAGGTCGAATGCGCAATGTATTGCAATCCTGCAGGACGTGCTCGACGCCCTGCAAAAAGGTACAGATCCAGTCCCCATAGTCCTGAGGGGACTTTGGACGGAGCTGTACCAACACTGACTGACACACACATGGACGTTCCTGCGCCGTCGGTCCGCAGATCGCTCGCTGGGCCTCTCCTTCGGGAGTCCCACCCGGCAGGGCTCGATCGCACCGACGGACGAAGCAGATGACCCCACCGGACCAGCCGGGCGTCTCGCCCACCCCAGCCACCCGTCCGTAGTCGCGGACGGCGCCCGATCCCGCCACATGCGGCTCACGCCGCGAACGGCTTAACCGAGCCCACTTAGGGTTCGTGAGATTGCTACGAGAGTCCGTTGCGATGCGGCGGTTGGCGATCCGGACCAGCCCGCTTGGTGGAAATCGTACAGAAGCCGTGCAGGAGCTGCCGTATTTTGGTTACTAGCCGTACCTCAGATGAGTTCCTAAGCAACTCGTACTTCTATGATTCAGTGATGTATTCGGAATACATCATGCTCAGCTTGCTAAATTGATTTCTTTTAACACGTTCTCGTCCAACCTCTGGTAGCCGTTGATCACTTGATGATCGTGTTTATCGTCGAAATGCAAGCACCCTTCCTTGTACTCCAAGTATGTTCCAAAGCTAACCAAAGTATGAATGAAGTATGAAAAGATGATGGCAACATAGCAATTCGCCACTGTTCTCTGAGAAATGTTTGGGATCACATGACCTCTAGCTCTGATCATGTAGAAGTGAAAGTGTCAAGTTTTCTCTCTTATTCGTCGTATCCTCAAGGTTGAGGGACGTCATGTCTGTGGGCACTCTTCATCATCATTCTCCAAGCTGCTCGGTCTTGGGCTTGATGCATGCTGGCCTGTATCGTGGCTCTCGACGCAGATGTTAACGTGTCAGCCCAACGCACAGGCATCTGTCCTCTACTCCTCTTTCCCGCCATGCGGCCTCGTCAAGTTGTATGACACACTAAATAACTGACACGTTACGGAAGCCGCATCGTGTCCTGTGAGTCTACCTCTGAAAGGTAGACTCACAGGAAACTAAAGAATATCAAGCGCGATTTCCATCGGGACCGGTGTCGCCACCTCGTCTTCTCTCGCCTACAACACGGCGATCAGGTGACGTTGGTGCGAAAGCTTGAGCGCGTGCTCAAACTTTAGTGGCGCGCGTGCCACGCCCACATAGCCATTCTATAGTATTAAGTGTTCTGTGGGTGGACTGATGACCTGGTAAAGGTCGCGGGAGTCCGCTGGTTGCGAGTGGCGCTGGACCGGTCGTTGTGGCACTCTTTGGTCCTATGTCCAGCAGTGGAATGATGAATAACTGACATCCTTTCTCCACAGGTGAAGACAATATTCCTGTTCCTCATCAACCAGCTGCAAGGTCTCCGCGACCCGAAGGACCCGGCTTTCAAGCGCTACTTCTATTTACTCGAGAACCTGGCGTATGTCAAGTCGTTCAACATGTGCTTTGAACTGGAGGACTGCCAGGAGATCTTCTGCGCGCTGTTCTCTCTCATGTTTAAGATTGTCAAGTGAGTCTCTACACATTTTGTGATAAACTGCTTTTATAACCTAGCCAATATTTGTGATGCAGGGAGTTCAGATCTGGAATTAGAGGTGAATATCCACCACAGATGTGAGCAGCCGTTTTCATATATTTGACATCTAGCTGTCAACCATGGGAGGTATCAAATGGGTCATTGTCAGATTTAGGTTCGCGTCTCTTCTGTGGACATTGTCAAAGTTAAGGGCTATAAAAGCCTAATTTTTGGTTGAACTCTGAATCCGCATAAACGAAGTAGTCGCCTCTTCTACAATTCTATGCGAGAAAAACATTATATATAAACATAAGCCCTTAACAATTGACCACTGAAAGACCACAAAAGTAACGATTTTTGTTTTTTTAACCGACAATGACCCAAATATTATGAAAACACTTCTTGGATCTACACTCCATTTCTGTAATATGATGTTTTATGGTCATATCGTATCAAAAAATTAAGTGTCATATTTGTAAGTGAATAAAGCATTTGTACAGCGAGCATGACTCTTTAGTCGAATAAAATAGGTTTATCCTTCTAGGGCAAAATATTAGATATTATCAACACTATTATGTACCTACTAGCTGTTGCCCGCGACTTCGTCCGCGTAGAACATAATAAATGTTTGTTTAAGGATTGGATTAAAAAAAAAAAATTGAAATTAATTTTGTAGTCTTACAACTTACTTAAACAGTCTAAAACCGAAGTTACAAATCTCTTACCTTCAAAATGTCTTGCTCTCTATACAAACTTAGAACCCTCTTTGAACCCTCATAGTAGTATAAGTCTGAAACCGTAGTTACAAATTTCTTACTTTAAAAATGTCTTGCTCTCTATATAAACTTCGATCCCCCTTTTAACCTTCTTAGGCGATACATTAAAAAAAAACACTGAAATAAGTTTTGTTAGTCTTTCAGCAAACAGTCTACAACCGAAGTTACAAATCCCTTACATAAAAAGTTACTTGCTCTCCATACAAACTTGGAACACCCTTACAATCCCCTTTAGAGGTTACATTTAAAAAAAACGCTGAAATAAGTTTTGTAGTCTTTTAACAAACAGGCTAGGATCGAAGTAACAAATCTCATAATTTAAAATTTTCTGACTCTCCATACCATCTTTGATCCCCCTATTAACGCTTTTCAAGGAAAAATTAAGAAGAAGAGTTTTTTTTGTTGTAATAAGCATTTTTTCTACAAACTATCAAGTATCTAAGCTCAATAAAAGTGTTTTCCATTTTTTATTATTATTTATTTATTTATTAATCACACACAAGTTTACAGTTTATAGCCAAAACACACGAATCTTGCCCTTTTTAACCCCTTAAGGGGTGGAATTTTCCAAAACACTAAAAGTGCTTTATTTTTATTGTTATCAGTAAGCTCTCTCGCTAAAAAAACATGTAACCTCCATACAAATGTTGCACCCCGTTTTAACCCCCTTAGGGGCGGAATGTTCTAAACCGCTGAAAGTATTTTTTTTATTTCAATAAGTCATCTTTCTACAAACTTTTAAGCTTCTATCTCAAATAAAAAAGTTTACCTGGTACAAACTTAGAAACCTTTTTTAACCCCCTTAGGAGTGGGTTTTTTTCAAAACGCTGAAAAGTCTTTTTTTCTTTCGATAAGTAATATTTCTACAACTTTTAAGCTTCTATCTCAAAAAAGAGTTTCCCTCATACAAACTTTGCAACCATTTTTAACCCCTTAGGGGTGGAATTTTCCAAAACGCTGAAAGTACTTTATTTTTATTCTAGTTAGTAAATTTTTCACAAAGGTCCCTAGCTAAAAAAACATGTTTCCTCCATACAAATGTTGCACCCCCTTTTAACCCCCTTAGGGGTGGAGTTTTCTTCAATAGAATTTTTCAAAACGCTGAAAGTACTTTAATAATATTCTAATAAGTAAGCTATTTACAAAGTTTTAAGTCTCTTGCTAAAAAAAACGTTGCCTCCATACAAATGTTGCACTCCGTTTTAACCCCCTTAGGGGTGGAATTTTCTAAAACACTGAAAGTTCTTTTTTTGTATTTCAATAAGTAATCTTTCTACAAACTTTAAAGCTTCTATCTCAAAAAAGAGTTTCCCTCATACAAACCTTGCAACCCTTTTTAGCCCCCTAAGGGGTGGAATTTTCCAAAACGCTGAAAGTGTTTTATTTGTATTCTAATAATTAATATTTCCACAAAGTTTGAAGACTCTAGCTCAAAAAATAAAGTTTCCTCCATACAAATGTTGCACCCCCTTTTACCCCCTTAGGGGTAGAATTTTCTAAAACGCTGAAAGTGGTTTTTTTTGTATTTCAATAAGTAATCTTTCTACAAACTTTTAGGCTTCTATCTCAAAAAAGAGTTTTCCCCATACACATTTTGCAACCCTTTTTAGCCCCCTTAGGGGTAGAATTTTTCAAAACACTGAAAGTACTTTATTTGTATTCTATAAAGTAATCTTTTCACAAAGTTTGAAGACTCCAGCTCAAAAAATAAAGTTTCCTCCATACAAACTTTGCACCCCTATTTAACCCCTTTAGGGGTGGAATTTCCAAAAATCCCTTCTTATCCGTCGCCTACGTTATAAAAGGTAGTATGGGTGTAAATTTCAAGTTTCTAGTTCCAGTAGTTTCGGCTGTGTGTTGATGATCTGTCAGGAAGTCTTCTTTTATATATATAGATTATTATTAATATTATGTTTAGCTTGGCTTGGTATTTGTGGCTTTACCTAATGAACTAATGATCTAATTCCCAAGTACATATATGAATACTGATTGCATTGATATGAAGGTTACTTTGAACGTGAACAGAAAAATCCATACGAATATTATTAATACGAAAGTATCTCTATCAGTCTGTCTGTTACCTATTCACGCTTAAACCGCTGAACCGATTGAGTTGAAATTTGGTACATGGAGATAGTTTGAATGCCGTTAAAGGACATAGGGGTGAATATCAGAGCGTTTTAACCGCCAAATTTCTTTGGACACGTTTTTGTTGAACCATCTGTACAGTTTCATGGTACTTCTAGTAAAATGATAGAAGTCAGGGTCCTCCACCAAACAACTGGAAATGTCATCAAAATATAGAGACACTTCGACAAAAACGTGTCCAAAGAAATTAGGGGAAAAACACGCTCTGATATTCACCCATAGCATACTTCTTATCCCCTAAAGGCGGTGAAATGGGGGGTGAAACTAAGAACGATAAAAAACTAGTTCCACGCGCACGAAGTCGCGGGCAAAAGCTATTACGAGGGGTGATCCAAAAGTTTTGATAATCGGCATAAAACACACAGGGTATCCGTATAATATGATTTTTAATTATGAAATACACTCTTTCTTAGTTAACTTACCAATATAATATATGAATAATATTTAAATTTTGCTCTATATAAAAAAAAAACTTTGGATAGACGAAATGAGGCTTACTTTTTACATCGACGTAATTGCACAGATTTTATTGAGGAGTTTTCAATATCTAAGAATAAGACGTAATAGTAAAATAATTAGTCTAGATTACACGGTAGGTAACTAGTTTTATAGAATACTCAAGCCTGAAAAGCAGCCCCGGTAAGCGGCAAGCTTAGCCAAGAAAAAAAACTCATAGGATTGGTATTTTTTTCATTGGTTTTTTCTTAGACGACCTCGCTTACTTGCTATAGAATTATGATGAATCACTGTCTCTTAAGCTGTATGTAAGCTACGGTAGCCTAGTGGTTCAGGCATGCGGCTGTCAAGCGGCGGTCGTGGGTTCGAATCCCGGCTCGTACCAATGAGTTTTTCGGAATTTATGTACGGAATTACCGTTAGCTTTTCGGTGAAGGAAAACATCGTGAGGAAACCGGTCTAATCCCAATAAGGTCTAGTTTTCCCTCTGGGTTGGAAGGTCAGATGGCAGTCGCTTTCGTAAAACTAGTGCCTATGCCAAATCTTGGGATTAGGTGTCAAAGCGGACCCCGGGCTCCTTTAGGGGCACAACCGGGAATAATAACGCTAGGAGGATGATGACTGTCCCTTCGTATGTATATTCATATATTTGTCATCTAAGTTCACCCTATTTAAATAAATTAAAAAATATATTGATGGCCAGAAAAACCTACCTTGAATTGTGTTGGGTGACAAGCAAAACTCACTAAGTAACAAATACCTACTTAAATCAAAGGTCGTATCACGATATCGACTATCTACCGAGATACGAGGTTTTGAAGAGCAGTGACAGTTTTGGTAGTGACTTTTGCTTGTCACCCGACGAAATGATGACACTGTATAATTTATTAATTTCGTCGCATTAAAATACATAATCTTCAAATACGAAAATCTTATTTTTGAATTATTTATTTATTTATCGTATGGCATTTTGGTCACTGGATTACATACATGATATGTAAGATTAAAGTAGGTACAAAGGCGAACTTATCCCTTTAAGGGATCTCTTCCAGCTAATCTTTGAGCAACATGTCTGGAGCGTATACCCCTAGTTATTTATTTATTAAATAAATAAATAAATAAATAAATATTATGGGACAATCTTACACAAATCAACCTAGGCCCACGGTAAGCTCAGTAAGGCTTGTGTTGTGGGTACTAGGCGATGATATATATAATAGATAAATACATATAGATACTTATATACATATATAACATCCATAACTCAGGAACAAATATTCGTGATAAACACACAAATAAATGCCCTGACCGGGATTCGAACCCGGGACCTCCAGCTTCGTAGGCAGAGTCACTACCCACTGGGCTATGGAGGCCGTTAAATTAATAATTAACTTACCCTTTTTCCCACAGTACGGAGCACTCGTCAAAAGTGAAATCCTTCATGCTGGACGTCCTCTGCCCGCTCATCACCGAGTCCGACGTGGTCTCCAACGAGCTCCTGAACGTGGTGCTCATGAACCTGGTCGAGCCGAACAAGCGCGAGCGCAAGCACGCGTACGCGCTCGCCAAGGAGCTCATCAGCAAGACCAGTGAGACCCTCGAGCCGTATATACAGGCGGTGAGTTGGCGGACAAATCCTTTACACATAGCAGTAAACCCTATCTCCCTATAGATACATATAAATGCCTATGTCCTGACTGACTTATTCACTCACTCACTCACTCATCAACGCACAGCCAAACTACTAATCACCTTTTTTTTGAGCTAGAGACTTAAAACTTTGTAGAAAGATTAGTTATCAAAATACAAATAAAGTCATTTCAGCGTTTTGAAAAATTCCGCCCTTAAGGGGGTAAAACAGGGGTGCAAAGTTTGTATGGCGGAAACAATTTTTTTTTTAATAGAAACTTAACACTTTGTAAAAAGAATAGTCATTAAAATTCAAATAAAGTAATTTCAGCGTTTTAGAAAATTCACCCCTTAGGGGGTAAAATAGGGGTGCAAAGTTTGTATGTGGGAAACTTTATTTTTGAGCTAGAGACCTAAAACTTTGTAGAAAGATCATTTATTAGAATACAAATAAAGTACTTTCAGCGCTTTGAAAATTTCCACCCCTAAGGGGTAAAATAGGGTGCAATGTTTTTATGGGAAAAACTACTTTTTTTGAAATAGATATTAAAACGTTGTAGAAAGATTACTTATTAGAACTTGAAAAAATGTCATTCAGCGTTTTACAAAAATCATTCCCTAAGGGGGTTAAAAAGGGGTGTAAGGTTTGTATGGGGAATACTTTTTCTGAGCTAGACACTTGAAACTTTTTTTTTTTTTTTTTAGACAATCTTACACAAATCAACCTAGTCCCAAACTAAGCAAAGCTTGTACTATGGGTACTAGACGACGATATACATACTTATATAGAGAAATAAATACTTAAATACATAGAAAACATCCATGACTCAGGAACAAAATATTCGTGCTCATCACACAAATAAATGCCCTTACCGGGATTCGAACCCAGGACCTCTTGCTTCGTAGGCAGGGTCACTACCAACTAGGCTAAAGCGGTCGTCAAAAGGACTTTGTAGAAAATTTACTTATAGAAATACAAAAAAGTTCTTTCAGCGTTTTGGAAAAGACCATTCATAAGGGGGATAAAAAGGGGTGCAAAGTTCGTATGAGGGAAAGTTTATGTTTTTGAGTTAGAGACTTGAAACTTTGTAGAAAGATTACTTCTTAAAATAAAAAGAACATAAAGCGTTTAAGAAAATTCCACCTCTAAGGGGGTTAAAAAGGGGAGTAAGCTTTGCATGGGCAACACTTTTTTGGAGCTAGAGACTTGAAAAATTGCAAAAAGATTACTTATTAGAATACTAAAAAAGAACTTTCAGTGTTTTGAAAACTCCACCCCTAAGGGGAGCCAGTTTTGTGTGGGAAACACTTTTTTTGAACTAAAGACTTAAAACTTTTAAAAAGATTACTTATTAAAATACAAAAAAAGTACTTTCAGAGTTTTATAAAATTCCACCCCTAAGGGGGTTAAAAAGGGGGCAAGCTTTGTATGGGCAACACTTTTTTTGAGCTAGACTTAAAAGTTAGTAGTAAGATTACTTATTACAATACGAAAAAAGTCCTTTCAGCGATTTGAAAAATTTAACCCCGAAGGGGGTTAAAAGGGGGTTCAAATTTTATATGGATAATAAATAAAAATAAATAAATATTTGGGGACAATCTTACACAAATCGACCTAGTCCCAAACTAAGCAAAGCTTGTACTATGGGTACTAGACGATGATATACATACTTATATAGATAAACATATACTTAAATACATAGAAAACATCCATGACTCAGGAACAAATATTCGTGCTCAACACACAAATAAATGCCCTTACCGGGATTCGAACCCGGGACCTCCAGCTTCGTAAGTAAGAAAATTTTAAAGTATGAGTAAGAGATTTGTAACGTTGGTCTTATTCTGAACGTCTACAAAACTAATGTTAGAGATTTTCCAAATTTTGTGTATTTGGGTCAATCAACTATTTCTTGCTGCTCATTGCCATGGTTACGTCTCCTGGGTCACTCTTTAAAATAAAACTATTATTTTATGGGGTTTAAATCCACTAAAAATATGTTTTTGTTATATTGGTAAACCCATTCCATGGTTGCGCATCTCCTTAGCATGATAGGAGTCCAGTTTATAGTATTTTTTCTAAGAAAGTCTGTCACTGTTGTCTCTTGGCTTACCGGGACAGAATAACAACAAGAAAAAGTTGATTGACCCATTTCTACTATTTGGTTTAAAGTTTGTGTATTTCAAGACATTTGTAAAATATGAGATTTTTAACTTCGGTTTTAGACTGTTTGTTCACAAACTAGAAAAAGAACATCATGGTTTTTTAAAAAAAAATATCCCCTAAAAGAGGGTTCAAAATATTATTGAGAGAAATCATTTTCTAAGACGATAACAAGTTCTACGCGGACGAAGTCGCGGGCAACAGCTAGTGCTCAATAATCCATGTTTACGTATTTTTCTTTATCGTATTACGTATTTGCCATACCTACTAGTAGGTATGGCATTGGTTAAAAATATTTTTTGAGTTAACCTGAAGTAAATGGGTAAAAGCAGGATTCCAGGAGTATTTGGGTATTTTGACTGGGATTGTTCATCTAGACTAGATTGTCCCATTTCTTCTTATACTTGCGTATAAATATGTTCCTGATATCTTGCTTCATTTTAATATTTTGTCACATTGATTTCAAGGTCTTCATAAGTGACACGTTTAAACCAATAGACGCGGCCTTCAATATGTAACATGAGAGGTTAATAAACCATAAAAATCCAATTGCCAATATTGTTCTATCTTTTACAGTTCTTCAACCACGTGCTAATCCTCGGCAAAGAAGAGAAAACTCTCCTCATCTTCTCCAAAGTATACGAGCTTATCTATGAACTGAACCAGTGCTGCCCATCCATACTCATAGCCGTGCTCCCCCAGTTGGAGTGCAAGCTCAAATCGGCGCAGTTCCAGGAGCGACTCAGCGCAGTAGCATTACTGGCTAGAATGTTCTCCGAACCAGGCTCAGGCCTGGCAAAGCAATACCCCGCGTTATGGCGCGCTTTCCTAGGACGTTTCAACGACATCGCCGTCCCAATAAGGATCAAATGCGTGCAATACTGCATGCATTTCCTCGTCCACCATCCAGATTTGAGAAAAGACATAACTGAAACCTTGAAGATGAGGCAACACGATGCCCACGAACAAGTCCGCTACGAAGTCGTCATGGCTATCATCGCGACGGCTCAAAGAGACTTCCAAGCGGTAGCAGAGTCAGAGGACTTACTGCATTTCGTTCGAGAAAGAACCTTGGATAAGAAGTTCAAAATCCGCAAAGAAGCCATGTCTGGCTTAGCCATGATTTACAGGAAATTCTTGACTGAGGAAAGCGTGCCGCCGGCCACAGAGAAGGCAGTACAATGGATTAAAGATAAAATCCTCCACGGGTATTACATGACTGCTCTAGAAGACAGACTGCTAGTTGAAAGGCTGTTGAACACTTCTCTTGTCCCGTATACACTGCCGGCTCCAGTTAGGATGAAAAAGTTATACTACCTAATGTCTAATGTTGATGCGAACGCTACCAAAGCTTTCATAGAACTACAGAAGCATCAGTTAGCAGTAAGACGCACAGTCGCAGAGTGGGTGGAGTTGCACAGGAAACCGCCAACGCCGGCGGTGCAGAAGGAATTAATAGCTAAAGTGTTGCATATAAGCTCCAAGTTTCTGCCGGAGTCGGTGAAGGCGCAGGAATTCCTGAATAAGTTCTCGCTGCATATGAAGCAGGCTCCGGAGTTGCTGCAGGGAATGGAGATTATACTGAACCCTAATGTTAGCTGCGAGGTGTGCGTTCGTACTACAGTAAGTCTTTTAGCAATAATGACGTTCTTACATAAACTTTCATTTAAATTCACGTGAAATTCTCCGGTTATTTAGTTCAAACTGCCTTAAATCTAAGCTAGGATCAAATAGCATCCAGAAATCTAGGCTAGTATTTGGTTGCGTGTTACCTAGATGCTAAACATTCTGAGTGTCATGGGTATAGTGAAGTTATAAAAATTTGTTACTCGGAGAAAGCTTACAGAAGTTTTGGAGTTTTGGTGATATAGCCAGGCAATTAAGGACATTGAACTAAATGTAAGTAGGAGCCTGTTGTGTTATTTAGGTTGACTTCACCCTATGAAATAATAGCCCATGGAGTAATACATATTGAGTGATATTTTTGGCAGAAACATAATAGAATGATTTTTAACCGTGACGAAAACGAGGAGAGATAAGTTTAATGAGGGGTTTAAGTGCAGATACACAAATACATTATTTCTGTGGCATCGTAGCCCCAAAACGAATGAACTGATTTGAGTACAGTTTCGTCTGTTTGTTGTGTTCGAGGTGTTTTCAATTATTTTTTTATCCAACAGTCGAACGTGCTAAAGAAACTTGGCCAGCCCGTGATGACGAACCTGTACTACAACACAGTTAAGATGCTGCTGGAGCGCGTCAGCTCCGTGATGATCGACCACGAAGCCCTGCTGATCCTGGTCGGCTACGTCGAGGGCGCGGCCCGGGGCTCCGACGACTCCATCGCTGAGGAGTGCGGTATGTTTCAACAGTCTACCTGAGGCCTATCAGCGCGGCTGGCACAACTAAAAACTTTTACTCAAGTTTAAAGTTTAAAATAAACTAGCGCAGTGACGAGACGCGAGACGAGTAAATCTACTATCTTTCTAATTTGTATGGTGCGAGTTAGACATAAGTAGCTGAGTTCCGCTCGACGTGACTACGCAGCAAGTTGTGCTAGACACACAGTGGTGAGAAGGTACGTAAATTATCGATAGGTAGAGCATCGTGGAATGTCATCACGCTTATATTTGGAGGGGCTTGGAGAAGTACATTACCCTTACAGAAAACGCAGCCATTATAGCACCACTGCTCGCTCTGGGTGTGTACAACACACGTTATGTTATTGGAGTCATTGTGTGGTACGTGTCTGTGTGTGTTTAACACACGAGTCTTGGAGTCTATTCCCGATGATCGACCAAGCCCATCCTGTGGTAAGCCTGTAAAGTAGTCCAGCCCTAAGTTTCGCAACATCTTCGGGGCTTATGTTATGACGAACGAGTGTTTTATATCACCGTCAAAATCAAAACGAAATGAAGTTCGCTGCCCCAATATTATAGGGTTCTATGTTGCACTTTTATCAACTTAACATTTGAAGTTTGTCAGAGTGACACTAGTTGCACTCAGCAAGATTGTTTTAGAGATACAGCTGCGAAGTCGCCAGGAACAGTCGCATGCGATGCATATCCATTCGTTTTTCCTTGGTGTAGTTTACCAACGAATTTTCGGATGCATATATTCATCATCATCATCATATCAGCCGAAAGACGTCCACTGCTGAAAGGCCTCCCCCAAAACGTGCCACAATGGCTGGTCCTGCGCCACCCGCATCCAGCGGACTCCTGCGACCTTTACCAGGTCATCAGTCCTCCGTGTGGGGGGGGGGGGGGGCTACCCACGCCGCGCCTTCCGGTACGTGGTCGCCACTCGAGAACCTTTCCGCCCCAACGGCCATCGGTTCTACATGCAATGTGCCCCGCCCACTGCCACTTAAGTTTATCTATTTTGAGGGCTATATCGGTTACCTTGGTTCTGCTGCGGATAGCCTCATTTCTGATGCGATCGCGCAGAGAAACTCCCAGCATAGCCCTCTCCATTGCCCTTTGAGTGACTTTGAGCCTTCTTATTAGGTCCATAGTAAGCGACCACGTTTCCGTGCCATACGTCATCACTGGCAACACACACTGGTCAAATACTCTCGTCTTGAGCAATAGTACATTACATCAGAGGCCGGGAATCCGTTTTCACGCCGAGGCATGTATAGTGCTTTTGTCAAACATGCAATGAAATAAATAAATAAAAATCCTCAAATCACACTAATTTTCATGGCTGAATGCCGTGATGCTGTGCCACAAATAGTGGAATGAAAATCGAAAGCCTGAAAAGTCGTATGAAATCCCATTTCAGGCCGCCTCGAGATGCTGCGCCCGAAAAAGGATACTTCCGAGTCTATTATAAGGAACGTAAAGAGAATATTTCATTGCATGTTTGAGAAAATGCATATTTATATTACTGATAATGCACTCTATTCCCCAGGCACTACACTAAAGGTGGCGGCGGAGCGCGGCCTCAAGCTGCTAGTGATGCTTTCCTTCGTGTTCCCGTCGCACTTCCTGCACGAAGACGTGCTGGACCGACTCACCGCTCTACTAGAACACGAGGACGAAACCGTGGCGCCACACATACTCGCCGCACTCACTTTTCTTGGGAAATACCGCCCTCTCAGTGAGTACTTTTCCCAATTATCCGCTATACAGTCGACTACAAAGATAAGTATGTTACAAAATTATGTATGTATATCTTATTACTATGGTAGTAAAGTCTATGTGTACATATTTTTGTTACATCGTATGGATACATCTCTTTGTAGTCGACTGTACTAATGGGGAATGGATGAAAAGTGCCTGATTATTTTTTTGGTGATAGGAATAACCTTCCTTAGCACCAGAAAAAAGTTGCAGACTTTTTCAGCTGCTTCAATTATTTTTGAAAAATATAAACAGTTTCCTCACTTACGTTTTGGGTTTAGGACGGCGAATGAGACACTTTCCTTGATCTGTCTCATATTACAATAAATATTTTCAATATTCTGACCCTGGCAATGACAAATATAGCTGCTGCAGCTGTAAATATCATTGCCAGTGTCAGTTTACCACGGATTTTTAAGATATATTTTTCAAAAATAATTTTCATTCCCACTTCTGCATCGCGCTAACGATGTGTTGACGCAGGAAAACTCGTGGAATGCCGGTCCTAGTTATGTTACGAGCCGATTTTTTTCACACTTATAACTCGAATTGATTCGACTGCTAATTCGAATCGAAACTCGAATTGACCCGACTCGGATCAACGGGATAGCTTCGACGCTCTCAAACGCTCAACTGCCGGAACGTGGTTCCACGTTCTAACAAATCGCGTTTTACAGTCAACGGGAAAATTAAAAAGATCGCGGAGATTCATACGAAAGGTGCCCGAAATACGTGGTATATGTGCAACAGTGGTAAACTAAATAATACGTGTTTGCAGGCGAGGCGTGTCCGTCTCTATTCCCGCGGCTGATCACATTGTGCAAGGCTTACGCTGAAGTCGGCACGCCCAAACAAGCCAAGAATGCTGTCAGGTAACCTCTTAGCCGTACAAGCCTAATTTCAAAGAAAAACCGCAAATCGATGTACAGTTTAGCCATTTGGCACACGCATACTAGAGGTCAATACAAAAAATAAAATGTCTTGGTACTCCCCTCCTAAGGGAATTTTTTTTAGGAACTGCGGGTCAAAAAAATTGTTTTGACCTCTAGTATGCGTGTGCCAAATGGATAAACTGTAGATCGATTTGCGGTTTTTTTAATCGTACGACTTATACTATTACCTCATTTCTTTTGATCGTGGCCTGCTAACAACTTCTCGATAAAAACTTCATCTTTTACGACAGACGGAAGAGACTCTAGGACTATTCTTGATCGAGCGCCATATGACCTCTGGATTGCAAGCAAAAGTTATTCTTTCATAAAGATACATCCACTTCTGAAAGAATTAACAAGCAACTGTTCATGTTCGTTATAATATGCAATGCCTTTGGTTTCCAGATGCCTATTCGTGAACGTACCAGAACAGCGTTCAGCCATCTTCACCGAGATCCTAGACACCCTAAAAGCGACCCTGACGCCCCATTCTGAGCACTACCGCACCGCCATAGTGACGTTGGGCCACATCGCGCATAATTTGCCAGAGAATTTCCCGTTGCACATAAAGAATATCGTCTCTAGGAAGGTGAGTTTTTGATAAATCATTTCTTTTGTAAATTGAAACACAAGTGTGCTAAAGCTGTGTTTGGATCTACAGACCAAGCTTTGTACCTTAGCTTGGCCGATTTGTGTCAAAATACCTGCATTTTGATGCAAATGGTGTATGCTCATGACCTACTGGGCTAAAATTTACCCACGTGGATACTTAGCATAAAGCCTGAGCTTTATTGGTTATTACTGATTTAACTACCTAAGTGAGCGAATATTATCATCTGTCGCTAAAATAATGCGATTTGTGTTAAAAGGTCGCTGGGCGCGTAGGCTCGCATGGCTACAGATTGCTTGTATCGCAAACGAAGTAATTTTTTCCTCATTTTGTATCATGTCAAGTCATGAGGAAAGTATCGAAGGATGTCATATTTATTTTATAAGATTAGATTGCTTGAGTATTCACCCAATTACAAGCAAACACAACACACACAAACAATACGCGGCGTCGCCTAGCTCCTTTTGCTAGAGAGCAATCCGGTACGCACCTCTGCTAAAACATGCAACTGTCCACAGATCGTGAAGGAGCTGCTAGTCCGCGAGGGCGGCGGCGGCCCCAACGCTCCCGGCGAGGACTGGTGCGCCGAGGAGGACCTGCCCGAGGAGACGCGCTGCAAGCTCGAGGGGCTCAAGTGCATGGCGCGCTGGCTGCTCGGCCTCAAGCGGGACGAGCTGTCGGCGCAGAAGACCTTCCGCATGCTCAACGCGTTCATAGTGCACAAGGGGGACCTGCTCCAGGTGTGTACAGTACCAGTGTAGCCAGCTCAAGTGCATGGCGCGCTGGCTGCTCGGCCTCAAGCGGGACGAGCTGTCGGCGCAGAAGACCTTCCGCATGCTCAACGCGTTCATAGTGCACAAGGGGGACCTGCTCCAGGTGTGTACAGTACCAGTGTAGCCAGCTCAAGTGCATGGCGCGCTGGCTGCTCGGCCTCAAGCGGGACGAGCTGTCGGCGCAGAAGACCTTCCGCATGCTCAACGCGTTCATAGTGCACAAGGGGGACCTGCTCCAGGTGTGTACAGTACCAGTGTAGCCAGCTCAAGTGCATGGCGCGCTGGCTGCTCGGCCTCAAGCGGGACGAGCTGTCGGCGCAGAAGACCTTCCGCATGCTCAACGCGTTCATAGTGCACAAGGGGGACCTGCTCCAGGTGTGTACAGTACCAGTGTAGCCAGCTCAAGTGCATGGCGCGCTGGCTGCTCGGCCTCAAGCGGGACGAGCTGTCGGCGCAGAAGACCTTCCGCATGCTCAACGCGTTCATAGTGCACAAGGGGGACCTGCTCCAGGTGTGTACAGTACCAGTGTAGCCAGCTCAAGTGCATGGCGCGCTGGCTGCTCGGCCTCAAGCGGGACGAGCTGTCGGCGCAGAAGACCTTCCGCATGCTCAACGCGTTCATAGTGCACAAGGGGGACCTGCTCCAGGTGTGTACAGTACCAGTGTAGCCAGCTCAAGTGCATGGCGCGCTGGCTGCTCGGCCTCAAGCGGGACGAGCTGTCGGCGCAGAAGACCTTCCGCATGCTCAACGCGTTCATAGTGCACAAGGGGGACCTGCTCCAGGTGTGTACAGTACCAGTGTAGCCAGCTCAAGTGCATGGCGCGCTGGCTGCTCGGCCTCAAGCGGGACGAGCTGTCGGCGCAGAAGACCTTCCGCATGCTCAACGCGTTCATAGTGCACAAGGGGGACCTGCTCCAGGTGTGTACAGTACCAGTGTAGCCAGCTCAAGTGCATGGCGCGCTGGCTGCTCGGCCTCAAGCGGGACGAGCTGTCGGCGCAGAAGACCTTCCGCATGCTCAACGCGTTCATAGTGCACAAGGGGGACCTGCTCCAGGTGTGTACAGTACCAGTGTAGCCAGCTCAAGTGCATGGCGCGCTGGCTGCTCGGCCTCAAGCGGGACGAGCTGTCGGCGCAGAAGACCTTCCGCATGCTCAACGCGTTCATAGTGCACAAGGGGGACCTGCTCCAGGTGTGTACAGTACCAGTGTAGCCAGCTCAAGTGCATGGCGCGCTGGCTGCTCGGCCTCAAGCGGGACGAGCTGTCGGCGCAGAAGACCTTCCGCATGCTCAACGCGTTCATAGTGCACAAGGGGGACCTGCTCCAGGTGTGTACAGTACCAGTGTAGCCAGCTCAAGTGCATGGCGCGCTGGCTGCTCGGCCTCAAGCGGGACGAGCTGTCGGCGCAGAAGACCTTCCGCATGCTCAACGCGTTCATAGTGCACAAGGGGGACCTGCTCCAGGTGTGTACAGTACCAGTGTAGCCAGCTCAAGTGCATGGCGCGCTGGCTGCTCGGCCTCAAGCGGGACGAGCTGTCGGCGCAGAAGACCTTCCGCATGCTCAACGCGTTCATAGTGCACAAGGGGGACCTGCTCCAGGTGTGTACAGTACCAGTGTAGCCAGCACAAGTGCATGGCGCGCTGGCTGCTCGGCCTCAAGCGGGACGAGCTGTCGGCGCAGAAGACCTTCCGCATGCTCAACGCGTTCATAGTGCACAAGGGGGACCTGCTCCAGGTGTGTACAGTACCAGTGTAGCCAGCTCAAGTGCATGGCGCGCTGGCTGCTCGGCCTCAAGCGGGACGAGCTGTCGGCGCAGAAGACCTTCCGCATGCTCAACGCGTTCATAGTGCACAAGGGGGACCTGCTCCAGGTGTGTACAGTACCAGTGTAGCCAGCTCAAGTGCATGGCGCGCTGGCTGCTCGGCCTCAAGCGGGACGAGCTGTCGGCGCAGAAGACCTTCCGCATGCTCAACGCGTTCATAGTGCACAAGGGGGACCTGCTCCAGGTGTGTACAGTACCAGTGTAGCCAGCACAAGTGCATGGCGCGCTGGCTGCTCGGCCTCAAGCGGGACGAGCTGTCGGCGCAGAAGACCTTCCGCATGCTCAACGCGTTCATAGTGCACAAGGGGGACCTGCTCCAGGTGTGTACAGTACCAGTGTAGCCAGCTCAAGTGCATGGCGCGCTGGCTGCTCGGCCTCAAGCGGGACGAGCTGTCGGCGCAGAAGACCTTCCGCATGCTCAACGCGTTCATAGTGCACAAGGGGGACCTGCTCCAGGTGTGTACAGTACCAGTGTAGCCAGCTCAAGTGCATGGCGCGCTGGCTGCTCGGCCTCAAGCGGGACGAGCTGTCGGCGCAGAAGACCTTCCGCATGCTCAACGCGTTCATAGTGCACAAGGGGGACCTGCTCCAGGTGTGTACAGTTCCAGTGTAGCCAGCTCAAGTGCATGGCGCGCTGGCTGCTCGGCCTCAAGCGGGACGAGCTGTCGGCGCAGAAGACCTTCCGCATGCTCAACGCGTTCATAGTGCACAAGGGGGACCTGCTCCAGGTGTGTACAGTACCAGTGTAGCCAGCTCAAGTGCATGGCGCGCTGGCTGCTCGGCCTCAAGCGGGACGAGCTGTCGGCGCAGAAGACCTTCCGCATGCTCAACGCGTTCATAGTGCACAAGGGGGACCTGCTCCAGGTGTGTACAGTACCAGTGTAGCCAGCTCAAGTGCATGGCGCGCTGGCATAATTATGCAAGTTTGGTGGCAACGCAATGTTATGTCACCACTGGATATAGAGCAATCAAAATGAAGCTTTTGGCAACAACTTGTTGAATTTCTTATTTTGTACTGTTGCTATTGTATTCTTTAAGTAGAAGTTTCAATAAGGTTCTATTACGTTTTCAGCAAAACCAGCTGTCGAAGGCGGAGATGGCGTGGCTGCGGCTCGGCGCCGGCGCCGCCATGCTGAAGATCTGCGAACAGAAGGGCGTCGGCGACCAGTTCACCGCCGAGCAGTTCTACAACCTCAGCCATCTCATGATCGTGAGTCACATCTGAGTGTTCTTATAAAACCAGCTGTCGAAGGCGGAGATGGCGTGGCTGCGGCTCGGCGCCGGCGCCGCCATGCTGAAGATCTGCGAACAGAAGGGCGTCGGCGACCAGTTCACCGCCGAGCAGTTCTACAACCTCAGCCATCTCATGATCGTGAGTCACATCTGAGTGTTCTTATAAAACCAGCTGTCGAAGGCGGAGATGGCGTGGCTGCGGCTCGGCGCCGGCGCCGCCATGCTGAAGATCTGCGAACAGAAGGGCGTCGGCGACCAGTTCACCGCCGAGCAGTTCTACAACCTCAGCCATCTCATGATCGTGAGTCACATCTGAGTGTTCTTATAAAACCAGCTGTCGAAGGCGGAGATGGCGTGGCTGCGGCTCGGCGCCGGCGCCGCCATGCTGAAGATCTGCGAACAGAAGGGCGTCGGCGACCAGTTCACCGCCGAGCAGTTCTACAACCTCAGCCATCTCATGATCGTGAGTCACATCTGAGTGTTCTTATAAAACCAGCTGTCGAAGGCGGAGATGGCGTGGCTGCGGCTCGGCGCCGTGATGATATGCTCAATGTCTTGCACCGCGGCCCCACAATCGCAATTAGCAAGGTACGGAGTTCCAGTGCTCCACCATCGGGCAATCTTATATTAGACAATCTTATACTAGTGACTCTGTGCGCTGTAGATCTCGCGAGCCTCAATCGGTATTTTTTTAGAATTTCGAAAAAGTGGATCTACTGTTAAAATCTATGTAAATATTGTACCAGCTCAAAAAATTTCACGAGAATCGGTTGAGAATTGCGACCTGTAGAGGAGAACAGCCGGACACCGGACAAACGATTTTTGGCCCAAGCTGATGCATAGAAAAACGCTTCGCTCCCTCGTTCGATAAACGGAGGCCCATTTCACTAGTCTAAACTGGCAACAATGAGACCCTTGGTAAGTAACGACTGGTAATTTTTGACGTGTTGATTAGACTCGTATAATCGTAACTTTATAGATCAGCCAGCATGCAACAATTCTATTTCTTCCAGTAGATCACATGACTATAGGACTTTTAAAAAATGTATGATTTTTCGAATTATCCTATTCATAATTTTTTCCAGGACCCTGTACCACAAGTCAGAGAAGCATTTGCAGCAAAATTACACAAAGGACTTTCAAAGGTTGGTTTTTGTCTAATAGTTGTTCACCTATTTCGCTGGACATTTGGCAATTATCATGCCTCGGCAATAATATACTACTTATGCTCCAAATAAATATGTTCGGACAGCCTTATACAAATCAACCTAGTCCCAAACTAAGCAAACCTTGTACTATGGGGTACTAGATGACGACATACATACTTATATATAGATAAATAAATTCTTAAATACATAGAAACTCAGGAACAAATATTCGTGCTCATCACACAAATGCCCTTACCGGGATTCGAACGTGGGACCTCTAGCGACGTAGGCAGGGTACCAACACTACCAACTAGGCTAAAGAGGTCGTCTATGCACTCATTCACTCTGTGTGTTCCAGGGTATCCCGAACAAGTGTCTCCCCCTGGATTTCATGGGCATGTACGCGCTGGGCGGGCGCGAGCCCGAGCGGCGGCTGCGGGGACTCGTGCGGCAGTACATGCTCGCCGACGTGGTGCGCCGCCGGGAGTACATCCGGAACATCACCGTCGGGACCAAGGGTACGTTGTGGTCACACTAAGGTATATGCTCGCCAGTACATGCTGGCGGACATGCTCGCCGACGTGGTGCGCCGCCGGGAGTACATCCGGAACATCACCGTCGGGACCAAGGGTACGTTGTGGTCACACTAAGGTATATGCTCGCCAGTACATGCTGGCGGACATGCTCGCCGACGTGGTGCGCCGCCGGGAGTACATCCGGAACATCACCGTCGGGACCAAGGGTACGTTGTGGTCACACTAAGGTATATGCTCGCCAGTACATGCTGGCGGACATGCTCGCCGACGTGGTGCGCCGCCGGGAGTACATCCGGAACATCACCGTCGGGACCAAGGGTACGTTGTGGTCACACTAAGGTATATGCTCGCCAGTACATGCTGGCGGACATGCTCGCCGACGTGGTGCGCCGCCGGGAGTACATCCGGAACATCACCGTCGGGACCAAGGGTACGTTGTGGTCACACTAAGGTATATGCTCGCCAGTACATGCTGGCGGACATGCTCGCCGACGTGGTGCGCCGCCGGGAGTATATCCGGAACATCACCGTCGGGACCAAGGGTACGTTGTGGTCACACTAAGGTATATGCTCGCCAGTACATGCTGGCGGACATGCTCGCAGACTTGGTGCGCCGCCGGGAATACATTCGGAACATCACCGTTGGCACCAAGGGTACGTTGTGGTCACACTAAACTTAAGTATATACTCGCGGACATGCTCGCCAGTACATGCTCGCCGACGTGGTGCGCCGCCGTGAGTACATCCGGAACATCACCGTCGACACCAAGGTTGTGGTCACACTAAACTAAAGTATATACTCGCGGATATGCTCGCCAGTACATGCTCGCGGACATGCTCGCCGACGTGGTGCGCCGCCGGGAGTACATCCGGAACATCACCGTCGGGACCAACTTGTACGGTGTGGTCACAAATACATGCTGGCGTACATGCTCGCGAATATGCTCGCCAGTACATGCTCGCCGACGTTGTGCGCCGCCGGGAGTACAGCCGGAACATCACCGGCGGCACCAAGGGTACGTTGTGGTCACACTTATGGGCCATTTACATGCGAGTTTTATTACATTGCAGGGTTTGATTGAATTCATCCTATTTCGCTACCCCGCAGCCCCGCAATGTAATCAAAATCGCATACGAGTAGATGCATCATGTAAATGGTCCTTTATGAACACGAAGTGGGTGGCAGACGTACGTACAGTCGCCATCACATACATATAGGTACACTATAGGTGTTCAAAAATATCGTGCCTTGAAAACAGAGGTGTGTTCCGATGTTTGTGAGCTGCTTGTTTGCTCCGATGTATGTGACGGCGATTGTACGAGCTATGAAATCGCCGATTTAATTCGCGATCTGTGCCCCATACACGCTACCAACTTTCAGTTGAACCTGTCCAGCAGACCGTAACGTGTATGGCCAACTTAACGGTTAAGGCTCGCTATAGAGTACGCGGCTTAACGCGCTGAAGCGTTGCGCGGTGTCTTAGATCCTGGCCAGATGACGAGATTTACGCGCGCTTCAATTTATATTTGCGTCCAGATGCCGCGTTTTACGCGCGTTCCTACGCGGATGGGACTTAGCCAGTTACTAAGTTCCGTATCGAAGTTATCACACTTATCACGCTCCATTTTGAACCACTCCAGCCAAAAGTACCGATAAATCATGGCAAAACAGAAGCAATAACTGAGGATATTTGTAATTTTACAGTGGAACGCGCCGTGTCACAGCTGCCCCACATCCTGCCCGACTATATGCTGGTGTTCGCGGTGCCCGTGCTCACACACGACCCCTTCTTCGACACCCATGACAATGTGCAGCAGCTCAAGGTGATAACCTACTATACTTACAGAAAACTTTATAAGTGTCATCGTCATCTTCGGCCTTCAAATTTATAATAAGGGCCGTAAGTGGAATATTGCAAACAAGAGTCGCCGAAGTCGACTTTTGATGACCCGAGTTTGCAATATCTTTACGCCCGTGTTATACACAATGTTTTTCATCACATTTGCAAGGAAATAAATAACTACAAAAGACAGAAAAATCTATGTTTTATACAAGTGCACCAATCAAAAATTTACGAAATTGACAACTTCACTTCCAGATCAATGCGAGTCGAGCGCACTGCTTCAATATTTTAACCAATCATAGAGCAGTATTCTTGCAGCGCATGGCCTACTAGATTTTATTTCAACTAATCATGGAGCAGAATTTTTGTAGCGCGCGGCCATCTAGATTTGCTTAAATTAAACCAATCAGATTACACACAAGCTCATGACTCCATTGGGAGCTGTAAAATACCATTACTCCCGGGGGAACAATTTAGGCCATTGTCCTTCTGTATACAGGCATGGAATAACACCATTTATGAGCAAGTGTGGTGAAAATGAATTAAACGAATACAAAATGCCTAGCGTAACCGTGCTATTTAAAACAAGGCATACGCGACCGGTGGAGCGCTCGTGACGTATGCGCCGCAGGAGATGCGCGCGAGGCAAGGCAAGTGTGTCTTAGAACCGGTGGGCAAGGCGGATACTTAAGCGGAGCGGGTAGCGATTTGCCGCTACAAAAGTGTGGTTCACAATGAACGTTGTGTTTCCAGGTGATGAAGCAGTGCATCTGGTTCGTGCTAGAGCCGCTGATCACGCGCAACGACTTCTACTGCTACGGCTTCTACAAGAGCCTCGTCGAGCGCATGAAGAACCACAAGGACGCGCTGCACGAGTCCGAGGACAACTTCAACTATGTCAGTCCACTTATTACAAGCTTTATATTAACTTGCACTGTTCGTATATATGTAAATATGTATGTATGTAACTTGTCCGTCAAAATTTGCAATCCATTATTCAGTCACTTCCCGTTATCTAATTGAGCTAAAATTTTGCAAGCATATGTATATCAACAATATCATACAATTAGTCTTGTGGATAACGCTCATTTTGAGGCTTAAAGACTCGAACCCTAAAGACTCCCGAGGCTTAAAGACTCAAGTGACAAAAAGTCAATATTTTGCATTTATATGCGTAAAATAAACCATCACGGTTATTAAACAGCATCGAGTCTTTAAGCCTCGGGAGTCTTTAAGGCTCGAGTCTATAAGCCTCGAAATGAGCGTTATCCACAACACTAATGACAATGCAATATTATGATGACTTGGAGTTGATCTGATGCTGGAGCTGGAAGGTGGTCATAGGAACTCCACAACAATAAAACGACACAACCCCATCGAGTTTGGGCTCGTTAGAATCGTGTCAATGAGTAGTTGATGATGGTATGCAGAAAAGTACAGTCGGCAATAAAAGCTTGTACCAAAAATTAAAATTTTGACAGAAACTTATTACTGTACAGGGGGGCGGTTTTTGACTTTCGACCGCTCGACTCTTTCACTCAAAACTGTCAAAATCTTCGAGCAACACGGAAGGGAGGAGGCATTCGCACCATTTCCCTTCTGTCAAAGTACAATCCCAAGTGGGCATGGTTCGTACACAAAAATGTATGAAGGTGTGTACGTTTTTTCGGTGTATTGTGTCTGTTTCTTGGTTAATGGACTGTATATTACGAGATTAAATTTGTACGAAAATGGCGAAATAATGTACTTGTGGAATAGGGTCTCAAGTCAATCAAATTGAGTACTTACCAGGTTTTTCTGCGATTGGAGTATGCAGAACTCGGTATCAGCATCAGGGCAGATACTCCACCAACCTTCGGACCGTCGACTTACCTCGAGTCCGCGAAATACCTTTCCTTGAGCTTTCCCCGATAAGAGTCTCGCCCGGCACTCAACTTCATTGACTCAGAATACTCAGATCTTGCTTCCACACACAAGTTAAATATTAAAAACTATATTATCCACAACTGCGACACGACAAATAGTTGCTTTACGGGAAATTCAGAGCAAGCTCATCAAAAACGATACGATAACTATGGCTGCTTTGAAACGACTCCAATTCGACTGGTCATTCCATAGACAAATTCTATTTTACTTTTTTCTTAATTCTTAGACCGATAATGTTGCTAGGCGATAATTGATTAGTTGCAATCTTTAACAGTGTCATTTTTGATGTATCAGTGTCATCGTTACAGCAGACTCCCCCCCAGCCCCGCAAGAAATGACAGAATTATTTGACTAAATATTTATAGCTAAGGCGACTCCTTCCGCTAGGAAGGCCGTGTTGCTCGAAGGTCATAAACGATGAAATGCTATTTTAAAATAACGATAGAAATTCGAGTGGTATACAAATTAGTGCAAGTTAGAATGATTGAAGATGTGCTGATGACCTGGTAAAGATCACGGGAGTCCGCTGGATTATGGGCGGCGCAGAACCGGTCATTATGGCGGTCTGTGAGGGAGCCCTATGTCCATGATATGATGATGAGAATAATGAATATTGGTTGTTCCAGAAAATGTGGGCGATCTGCGACCTGGCCATGTCTGTGATCTGGACGCGCTCGGCCAGCTTCGAGATGCGCGACTTCCCGTCCGACGCGCGCATCCCCACCATGTACTTCGCGCCGCAGAACGAGTACTTCGTCAACACGCGCGTCTTCCTGCCGCCCGAACTGCAGGTGTGTTCAGCAACTGTTAAGGCGACGTTGGTTCGTCGTCTTCTCTCCAGACCACTGAGCATCTGGACGCGCTCGGCCAGCTTCGAGATGCGCGACTTCCCGTCCGACGCGCGCATCCCCACCATGTACTTCGCGCCGCAGAACGAGTACTTCGTCAACACGCGCGTCTTCCTGCCGCCCGAACTGCAGGTGTGTTCAGCAACTGTTAAGGCGACGTTGGTTCGTCGTCTTCTCTCCAGACCACTGAGCATCTGGACGCGCTCGGCCAGCTTCGAGATGCGCGACTTCCCGTCCGACGCGCGCATCCCCACCATGTACTTCGCGCCGCAGAACGAGTACTTCGTCAACACGCGCGTCTTCCTGCCGCCCGAACTGCAGGTGTGTTCAGCAACTGTTAAGGCGACGTTGGTTCGTCGTCTTCTCTCCAGACCACTGAGCATAAGCGTGAGCGAGATGGAAGTATAATCCAAACAAGAGCTACAACCCCCCGTGTGGTGTCGGGTTAGAATAGCACCACCCCCTTTCTTCCCGTGGGTGTCGTAAGAGTCGACTAAGGGAACAGGGTTGAAGTGTGTTGTGGGCGATGGGCTTGCAACCTATCACTGCGACATCACATTTTTTCGATCTTTTATACACACATTTATGCTAAAAGTGGCACTGGAACACAAGTTTCATGTGCTCTGCCTACCCCTTTTAGGGATAAAGGCGTGATTGTATGTATGTAAGAACTACAACTTTTTAAAAATCCATTTCTGTGCTCAAGTCTGCTTAAATAATGCTATGCTGTATCCGTGAGCAATGCACTCTGGTGCTTTGACCGGCGGATGTCTACGAGAAACGAACGCTCCTTAAAACGTACGTGCCAGTCGTTTTTCGTGTTGTTAAAACTTGATTTTGACACCTAATAGTCACTTTTTTTATTAAACCAACAACACAACAAAAACAACAACACACCAACAACTTACAAAAGCGTCCCTATAAGCGCCTACAATTCTATAAACGATAATATACGCGCAAATTTACGCACGTATCTGAAACAGTTCTAACGAATATTCTCGCCCCCAGTTCCAGCCCAAGAAGCCCATCACAGCGGAAGCCGCGCCGCGCGGCAAGAAGCGCTCGCGACCCTCGCCGGACAACATCGACACTA
This sequence comes from Epinotia brunnichana, assembly GCA_963854355.1. NCBI lineage: Eukaryota > Metazoa > Arthropoda > Insecta > Lepidoptera > Tortricidae > Epinotia > Epinotia brunnichana. The sequence goes on from OY977956.1 coordinate 12,248,607, forward strand.
ACGACGTAGAGGTAACAATCATTTCATCATTTTTTGACGATCTTTGACCCCCCATTATCCTGTTAATTCCTTAAATGGATCCTCCCCACCTAGTAAAATTAATACCGTCATCATTTTTTGACGATTTTTGACCCCCCATTATCCTGTTAATTCCTTGAATTGACCCTGCCCGCCTAGTGAAATGAATACCGTCATCCAATCCGTCATCATTTTTTGACGATTTTTGACCCCCCATTATCCAGTTAATTCCTTAAATGGATCCCCCCCACCTAGTAAAAAGAATACCGTCATCCAATCCGTCATCATTTTTTGACCCCCCATTATCCTGTTAATTCCTTGAATTGACCCTCCCCGCCTATTGAAATGAATACCGTCATCCAATCCGTCATCATTTTATGACGATTTTTGACCCCCCATTATCCAGTTAATTACTTAAATGGATCCTCCCCACCTAGTAAAAAGAATACCGTCATCCAATCCGTCATAATTTATAGACGATTTTGGACCCCCTATTATCATCCTGTTAATTCCTTGAATGGACCCTCCCCGCCTAGTGAAATTACCACCGTCATCCAATGGTCAGACCCCGCCCCTCCTATTTTGAAATGACGTAATATATGGTCAGGCCCTTACTCAAACTAATGATTACAAGCTTTTATTTAACTTGCACTGTTTGTATGTAAGTGTGTAAATATGTTGGTATCTAAACTATCCAAATGTTAGTCGTCATAGTCCTCCATAATTTGAAACCACTTGCCGGTAGCTAAATGAGCTGAAATTTGGCATGCATATGTAAGTTCGGTGGGGATGCAATATTTTGACGACCGCTTTAGCCTAGTTGGTAGTGACGCTGCCTACGAAGCAAGAGGTCCTGGGTTCGAATCCCGGTAAGGGCATTTATTTGTGTGATGAGCACGAATATTTGTTCCTGAGTCATGGATGTTTTCTATGTATTTAAGTATTTATTTATCTATATAAGTATGTTTATCTTCGTCTAGTACCCATAGTACAAGCTTTGCTTAGTTTGGGACTAGGTCGATTTGTGTAAGATTGTCCGCAAATATTTATTTTATTTATTTGAAACTACCGAGCTGAAGACTGATACTGAAGGTGGCTGTAGTAACTCCTAATTCATACTATACTATACTTACTATGCTATATCATACTCCTAAATGCGAAAGTAGCTGTGTCTGTCTGTCTGTTACCTTATCACGCTTAAATCGCTGAACCCATTGAGATGAAATTTGGTATGGAGATAGTTTGAATCCCGGGGAAGGACATAGGACAGGACCGTTTTTATCCCGGACCTCATCCCCTAAGGGGGTGAAATCTCGCAAAAGCTATTCTAAAATAAATGACGGCGTGTGTGAGCTCATTTGCTCATTTTAGGTTGATTTGTGTAAGATTGTCCCGTAATATTTATTTATTTGGAACCCTCTCAACGAGAAATGAATGTGAGAGATAGAGAGAGATGAATGTGCCATAAAAAGTTCAGTCAGCAATAAAAGCTTGTACCCAAAAGTATTGACGCATATTTCTTTGCTTACCACTATATTATAAGTTTGCCCTAACCCATGCAGTCCTTATACTTATTTGATTGGACCAGCACAGCCTAGCACAAATTATCCACTTGTTTCTCAATGTATCCAGTTCATTATGAACTACTGTGAACAATCCAAACAGGATACTTGAAATGTTAAACTATAAGATATTCATTTGGTCTAAGGAACCATACTGCTGATTTTAGAGCTGATTCCAAATCCTGTGAAATAATTTAATCTAAAATTCCGCTTTTTGTAATTTTAAGTACTGAAAAGGCCAGCGGCCGGTTTTACAAACCGCATGTTACAATTTAAGTCCAAATGGTCAATACAGATCAAAGCCAATAGCCGGTCGATATTGGTATATTGTAACTTTGAGAAACAGGCTAAAATTCTGTGTAAAATTAGTAAAGGTACTTTTACCACCAAAATCGATGCTCGATTTCTTTTAGAACAAATTGACTCATCTCCTTAAGCTGAAAACGCACTGAAAGCGGTAGCGGTGCGGTGCGGAGGCGGTACCGGTTGTAATGTTCGAGCTAATATGAAAAGGTCCGCACAGAATACCGCGCCGCGCCGCGTCCCGCCGCGGTATTCTGTGCGGACCCTTTCGCATTAGTTCAAACATTACAACCGGTACCGCCATCGCACCGCGCCGCGCCGCAACGCCACCGCTTTCAGTGCGTTTCAGCCTATAGTTCGATACTTTCCTATAGTTCGATACTTTCCTATAGTTCGATACTTTCCTATAGTGACCAATTTGGATTAGTCACCAACTAGAAGGGTTTCACCGAGCGTGTAACTTGTGCTAGCTGAGTGCACTCAGTCCTAACCCCAACCGGTCTTGTAGTGTGTACCGTTTTATTACAAGCTCCCCGTTCCCCGCTTGGGAAGCATTGACGCCAAGGGTAGCACCTTGGGGGTCATTGACCTGAAGGTAAACCGTAGACGTTTGTAGAAAATACTAGTAAAACGTAGACTTTTGTAGAAAATACTAGTAAAACAAATACTGCCTACGCCTACACAATGTCGCGTTCCTTGAAAAAAATGTGGTGGCTGCAATGTATGTACAGTCAGTAGCAGAAGTTGCTAATCGGTCTTAGTGCTCAAAATGATCTACACGCAGACTCTAATGTCACGGGAATAAGGATCTGTGTACGTCATTTTGAACGTGTTATTTTGCTTAGCTATTTCTGATGCTGACTTCCTATGTAACTATATTTGTTCGGGTGGAATCTTGCAACTCAAATTTTGAAGCTGATATTTTAAACCGACTGAGCTGAAATATTGGATAAAGCATTGATTTAATATATACAAGATACAAAATCCCACGTGAAAATGTTGTTAAAAACCGTCCCACTATGACATTGACAGCTGTATTCAGATACATGCTAACATCGCTATTTTTTACCTTAATCATTCATGCAAAAAAAAGGTCAATCTGTCAAAGGCTGTCAAGTGTCAAATTTGCAAACTAACGTTTCAAAATATTTAAAACTTTTTAGTGAAATCGCCATTATCATAATATTTACGACAAAAGTGAACATCGGACGAATGGAGTCGCTTTTCTCATTTTTAGGGTTCCGTACTAAGAGGAAGATAATGGATAAAACCAGCCAAGTGCGAGTTAGACTCGCGCACGAAGGGTTCCGTACCATTATCTATAAAAACGGCACATAATCACGTTTGTTGTATGGGAGCCCCCCTTAAATAAATATTTTATTTTGTTTTTAGCATTTGTTGTTATAGCGGCAACAGAAATACATAATCTGTGAAAATTTCAACTCTCTAGCTATCACGGTTCTTGAGATACAGCCTGGTGACAGACAGACGGACGGACGGATACTTCGCCCCTTCGGCCGTCTACGTAACCGGGGTTTCGTAACCTGGTTACGATCGAAGCTTTTTTTTTACTCCTCCGTAACTAGCTTCGGTCACGTACTTTGTTTTACTCGTGCGTAACTAGCTTCGGACAAGGACTTACTTTACTTTTACGTAACTGGCCTATGTTTCTGGAGTTAGGCAATTTTTGTAAATAATCCTATTATTTACATGAAAACTTCTTTATATTTTTGCAAAATTTTCTGGATATGCTGGCCGGTTTCTATTCTAATTCTCTAAATATAAACAATACGTCAGCCATTAGATATGATTATGACTGCGTCATATATGACAGTGATAAAAAGTGCATCGGGTCAGTGAGAATAACGTTATTAAATAAATCTGTTTAGCTGCGTGCTACTCGTTAATAACATCAGCAGTAAGTGTTCTGAACAATATGTCGTTGCGAAAAATTGAGTTTATCTCAACGCGTAGGGGAGGTGTTGCCATTCTACATGAAGGACATAAATATCATCGAAGGAAAATTTACAAGAAGGAATCATTTTGGCTGTGTTGTAATTATGATCACGGTTGCAAAGGTAGTATTACTGTAACCGAGACGAACGAAGTAGTGGAACAAAAGACGAAACCACATAATGAAGATTGTGTACCCAACCGGGCACAAAATAGAGTATTAAAGGAATTAGATAAGCTTAAAGACATAACTGGATCAAACTTTAATTCCATCCAAAAGCAATATGACACAATGGTATACCAACTAGAAACAGAGGGTGTACACATGATGGCTGAAATACCACATTTCAGTAATATCAAAACAGGTCTATTTAACAATCGAAATAGAGTATTGGGTGTGCCTAAGGTACGTTTTTCGTCAGCATTTGAAGTCATAGTACCAAAAAAATTTCTTGAAAATTTTCTGTTAGCGGATTATGTGGGTGAAGGAAGTGATGGTGAAAGAATCCTTATATTCTGTCGTGAAGATGTGCGGGTCCTCATTGCTAGCTACGACCATATATTGTGTGATGGCACATTTAAATCTTGTCCAAAGATTTTCAAGCAATTATATTCGATACATGGATATAACCAAACCAGCAAAACTGTGATTCCCCTAATTTACTGCCTATTACCTAACAAAAAACAAAAAACATATAAAACCCTTTTCACGCTTATTAAATCCGTATTTAAGGACTGGAAACCTTCAAAAATAACCATGGACTTTGAAAAGGCAGCAATGAAAGCAGTTGCACACGTGTATAAAGGCATAAAAGTAAAAGGCTGTTATTTTCATTTTAATAGATGCCTATTTAGAATGGCCAAGAAATTAAAAATGGCAACCCACGTAAAGAAGCGTCATGTGTCCAGGTGTGCCGGAGTTGCACGCTTGCCAGAAGAATTTGCTGGTAGCGGCATTAAGTACGTTATGCGTAGGAGTCCAGCGGGTGATGACGTTAAAACATTCAACAAGTATTTCAAATCTGAGTGGCTAGAGAAAACAAATTTTAACAAAACCTGTTGTTGTAGCAAAGAGCAAATAAGAACAACGAATAATTTGGAAGGATGGCACAGTCGTATTAATCGTTTCGTTGGACAAAAAAATAATACAGTTGCTAATTTGCTGGAAATTTTAATCAAGGAGACGAAAGTCAGTGACATGTTCAAAACCAAAAACAAAAAGTCGAAACGCTATCTTGAAATCGACACTGAAATTGAGTGTGCAAAATAATGAATTAAAAAGTGGGCAAATCACAGTAGGTCACTGCGTTGAAATAGTTGCTCCTTATGCTTTTTTATTTTGATTTTCAATACAAAGAGATATCTTAACTAAAACTCAAATTTCGTTATTTTTAGATGAGAATTAAATGCATTAATAAGTTTATTTTGTTAATTTTTAACCTAATTTAAAGAATAAATGTTTCTAATTGATAGTGTTATTTGACTCTAATTTTGTATGTCGTCGGGTGACAAGCAAAACTCACTAAGTACACTCAAAAATTTATAGTAACAACCAACTTTATTACACTTGTAACAGAGTTTAGTATCCAATAATTTTAATGATGTTAGTTAGTGAGTTTTGCATGTCACCTGACGATGTGAAGAGGTAGAAATAAGATTAAAGAGGAGAGGACGTCAAATTGCTACCTATCTTACCTATCAGTCCTCTTTTTTATCTTGGGATGATTTTTTTTTAAAGAATCAGTCATCATTAACTGTCAATAAAAAATCTAGTCATCTGTCATCAAATCTGTTCTGGTCATTACAATGGATACTTTTGAAAATTCATCAATTTTAACGAGGACGCCGGAAAATAGAAACGCCTGTATCTTTGGTGGATGCCCTTTAATGACATTACGTGCAATTCCTGACGCTTTAAAAGCTAAAATGTTGATTAAAAGGAATCTATATATTTCCCCGGGCACGCGTGTGTGTCATTACCATATCCAACGTACCCAGGACTGGGAGGAAATAGTCCAGGCGGAAGATAACTTAATTGATTTTAACCGAACGCACTGCGATGATATTATTAGGATAATGAAATTAGGTTTCCTATTGCCGATTGTAAATACACTGCAAGAAATAATATAGATAGTGTGTGTGTGTGTGTTTGTGCGTATAATAGTAACCAAGATATTTTGATGTTTTAGTTAACTATGAATAAATAATTTTGCTATCCAAAAATATAATCGTTTGTATTTTATTTGTTTATTTTAACTTTAAAACAAGCACACACTGAGCTGAGCTAACTTGGGATAGGTAAGTAAAAGAATTATTTAAAAAAAAATTGCCTAACTCCAGAAACATAGGCCAGTTACGTAAAAGTAAAGTAAGTCCTTGTCCGAAGCTAGTTACGCACGAGTAAAACAAAGTGCGTGACCGAAGCTAGTTACCGAGGAGTAAAAAAAAAGCTTCGATCGTAACCAGGTTACGAAACCCCGGTTACGTAGACGGCCGAAGGGGTCTTAGTAATAGGGTCCCGTTTTACTCTTTGAGTACGGAACTCTAAAATAACATTAACAGCCTAATAAACATTATCTCATAGTAATTTTTTCTCGCCCTTTTCTTTAGATAACAAACATAAAGGGCTCACTTTAAACACTTTTTTTTTAATGATTGTAAAATCAAGCTTTGATGGTCGTTTGTATCTTTTGAGATTACTAATATGAAAACTATTGTGTGACATTTAAGTATTTACATTCAAGACAGGTATTGCAGATTTAGTCAGTCATTTTTTTTATGTTTATATTTGTTGTAAATATTTGTTTTCACTTCTCATGCTCTAAAAGTTCGTCTTTATGTCGTGCGTAGGCGACATAAAGTCGCTTTTTATGCTCTAGAGCATAAAGTAAAATCTTCGTCGAAGACCAAGGCAATCGCTGCAACAGCCACACGAACATCTTTAACTTCATACAACAACCTCTTTATTTTATTTCGTTTCGTTCGTATTCTAAGACCAAGGCAAAGATACCAACAGCCAAAGTACACAATAAAACTTCATGAAATAAACTTATAATTTGTATTTCGTCTCATTTATTATTTTACGTGTTGCTGTTTCATTTCCTCGCAATCGAAGTGAAAAGTAGAGTGTACAACTCGTCCATAAAACCCATTTTACACTCGACTTTATATCTATCCTCGCTCGCAAGCTCGCTCGGATGGATAAACGTCTCGAGTAAAATGGTGCGTTTTATGCACTTGTTGTACAATCTACTATTTCACTTCTCATGCTCTAAAAGTTCGTCTTTATGTCGTGCGTAGGCGACATAAAGTCGCTTTTTATGCTCTAGAGCATAAAGTAAAATCTTCGTCGAAGACCAAGGCAATCGCTGCAACAGCCACACGAACATCTTTAACTTCATACAACAACCTCTTTATTTTATTTCGTTTCGTTCGTATTCTAAGACCAAGGCAAAGATACCAACAGCCAAAGTACACAATAAAACTTCATGAAATAAACTTATAATTTGTATTTCGTCTCATTTATTATTTTTTATATTTGTTTATTTTTCAATTTAGTAGATCAGTATAGTATTTAAGCCATAACAACAACAATTAAATTAGCATTTACTATATTTACGTGTTGCTGTTTCATTTCCTCGCAATCGAAGTGAAAAGTAGAGTGTACAACTCGTCCATAATAGTACATTTTACAACTAGTGTGAAAAGAATGTCTTTTTACCACTAGTACCGAGGTATCTTGCCACGAGCTGAAAGCGAGTGGCAAGACTCGGTACGAGTGGTAAAAGACATTTCACACGTGTTGTAAACGACGTTTTTTAATACAATTGCGAAAAAATAATAAATTCATATTCGTCATTTATATATTAATGAATTCTTTAAATAAATTTATATTATTGTACCTCGATCTCAACTGTTAGTGGCTGCATCGAAACTTCTGCTTGCGTATGCGCTCCTGGTACCTATAGGTGGACCGTTTAACTCGGTCCTCGCCTGCGCGGCGCGCGGGTGCAGGGGTATGACTATAACGGGCTGCGGGCGACGTGCGGAAGGCAAACCCCGGCGCCCGCACCCCGTTATCGTCATACCCCTGCACCCGCGCGCTGCGCAAGCGAGGAATGAGTTAAGCGGTCTACCTACAGATGCGTACATTTTCAGCTTCAAAAATTACTTTCATACTAACGCGATCAAAAATAAATACTCCTAGTATTCGTAAGCGTTTTTAATTTCATAATTTCCAAGTAAAAAATCTAATATAAAATTACTGCGTTTCGAAAGTATAGTTTGGAACTAAAAAGTAAAAAGCACTAGTGCGAGAAATTGAGCTTCTCGCACGCTACGCAGCCACAAAAAGTATCACTTTTTGAGCAACTGTATTAAAATAGTACATTATGATACAAGTGTGCTAAGTTGGTCATTACACTCGAGTCGGTTTTTAAGCCTGAGCCGAAGGCGAAGGCTTAATGGAGACGAGAAGTGTAATGACCAATGCTCACGTGTTTCATACGACGTTTTTCAACACATTTGCGAGGAAAAAAATAAAAAAAATAAAAAATGAAAATGTTAAAAGATATGTAATGAAAAGGCACTAGTGCGATAATGTAATGTAAAAGTCACGGCATGGGTGATATTCTGCATTATTTTGCTAATATTTATAAAGATATGTAATGAAAAGGCACTAGTGCGATAATGTAATGTAAAAGACACGGCATGGGTAATATTCTGCATTATCAGTGTAAATACGCTGTAATAAGACCTACTTTACGAGCAGGTGTGTTGAAAAACCCATTTTACACTCGACTTTATATCTATCCTCGCTCGCAAGCTCGCTCGGATGGATAAACGTCTCGAGTAAAATGGTGCGTTTTATGCACTTGTTGTACAATCTACTATTATAAAAATAAACAGTTCGAATTCGGTCCGGGTCCGGATTCGGTTTGGTTCGGATGGCAAGTGCAAACAAATTAAAAAAAAAACAAACCATAAGCCAGAGCTGTCACATTTCCGATTTCCCACCAAAACCCATACAGTTCAAATTGTTCAAAATGAAAAGATGAAAGATGATAATCTATTAGTCCTAAACTATTAAGATTTTATTCGTGTTTGTGAAGACAAAAGTATACGTTCCTTTTAAAATGGTCGAAGAAATTAATAACTGCACTCCTGAAGAAATTGCGTGAGTAGCAAAAGTACGAATAGAAAACTTCCTGCCTGAAAAGTTTAGCTATTGTGTAGTCTGCTACTGCCCAAGTCGACTTGGTAGTATTTTTGACTTGCCATTTTTTCCCACTGACTGTGTATCTTTATATATTAAATCAATGGGGTAAAGGTATAATTTCGATGGGAATTCAGTACTTAACCGATGTAACCCCGAGTTTGGGCTCGTTAGAATCGTCTCAATGAGTAGTTGATGACGGTATACAGAAAAGTACAGTCGGCAATAAAAGCTTATACAGTCTTATACAGCAGCATAGCAGCTAGCGTAGCCAAATATTTCGTAACACACCCTTATTCTAACAGTAATAAAGATGTGTACCGAAATATTTGTGTACCTTGGCAGCTACCAACTATATGACGCGGACTGTACCAAATATGAAATTTTTGACAGAAACTTATTCACCATAGAGAGGTCTCTTACCATTAATTTTATATGGCAATTAAACCTCTGCTTAACACATTGGCGCGATGAAAGAACTCCAACGAGCAAATATATGTATTAGGAGTTCTTTTTAGGGTTCCGTACTCAAAGAGTAAAACGGGACCCTATTACTAAGATTCCGCTGTCCGTCCGTCCGTCTGTCTGTCACCAGGCTGTATCTCACTGATACCGTGATGTTCCAGCTGGTATTTTCACAGATGATGTATTTCTGTTGCCGCTATAACAACAAATACTAAAAACACAGAATAAAATAGTTTTTTATAGATAATGGTACGGAACCCTTCGTGCGCGAGTCCGACTCGCACTTGGCCGGTTTTATCAAGAGTGATGGCGCAATTTATTGTAAAAAGCAGAGGTTTATTTGCCATATCCCGGATATGAAGTTAGGGCTCATTTTTGAAAGGAACGCGATATTGAATCGGCCTATTTAGTTTTTTTATAATTTAATAGTATCTGTTTGTATGTTTGAGATTATTGTAGCCGACATTTTATAACACTGTCATGGAATTAGAATCTTCTATCTTTGACTTTAGAGTTGATCTTTGAATGGACAACTTTGATGCAATTCGGCGAACACGAATAATCTCAAGTATGGTCAGTGTTGCTAGTTGCTACTCGTATGTGTCAGTTGTGACCGCATTATGGCTTGTTTGTCGCTGGTTGGAAGCGAATTATACGAACGCTGTTAAATGTCACCGTTGACTCAATGTAAACACGACCTTATAATTATATAGTTCATGTGTACATTTTGAATTTTTTTTTGACGATATTGTTTTTTTTAAGCATGAATGATAGACATTTATGGCTGTTAGTTTTAAAGTTAGATTGTAATTATTTATTTCTAGTTTTACTTTTGCATGTAAATGTGCGTTATTATATATGTTACCTGATTATACAAGAGTGCTTCAGAAACTAGACAAATAGTATAGTTTTAGATAATGTAATATTTATTTATGGTAATTAAATGGTGTGTAGTGTTTTTTGAACGTGATATTTTTAAATTCTTGTACAATCAACCAATTTGATTCCTAGGCCGTCATAGAACCTTGCCATTGTAAATGCTATTTCAATACGGGTTACTAGGATTATTGCGTCGCTATGTAGCAGTAAAAATGACAGGGTTCTAAGGTGGCCTAGGAATCAAATTGGTTGACATGATTCCTAAGAAGAGACCTTTGCATGTCTTACAGTTTCAGATACTGACCGATCTAAATGGGCCACCCTGTACATGGGAAAAGTAAAGCGTATGTTGACCCCTTGTTACTCAGGGTATCCCCAATATCACTCGCAATTTAAAATGTATAGTTAACAACACCATTCTCCATTCCAGCCGTCAGAGGCGTCCGACACGCAGATCCAGCTGCCCGGCCTCGAGCAGCCGCCGGAGACGGACGTGGACGAGCCGGCGCACAAGCGGGCCCTCAGCGGCAGCGAGTGAACCGCCACACCACACCACACCACACACGCATGCGTCCACCACGGTATAGACAACACGTGTAAGGCCGCTCACGGACTGGCCGCGGCGGTCTTGTCATCAGCCGACTTATTTACTATGGACCGCCACCGCAGGCCGCGCCAGTGTGATGCAGGCTTAAACATCTGTAGACACATCATATTTAATTGTTTAGACGCCACACGGCCGCGCTTGGCCGAATACTCTGCGTTTTAAGGCGTTTTTTCGTCATTGTCATCCAAATAGTTAATGCTATTAAAAGAGACTAATATCAGTCCACTTTTGATGAACACGTAAGCCAATACCGGTCTTTTGTGATAGTTTCTGCGGTGTGTTTTACCTCTGGAAATAATCTTGAGTCGACTCAAGATTATTTCCAGAGGCACTGAGAGACATTGTCGACAATGACGTTAGCGCTACAAACGCTTGGAGATTCGCCCGCTTTCGGTTTGAGAGCGTTGTGTGATCTTTTTACACGCTCGTTACTCGTTTACGCTCGGGGCTGAGGGCCTACCGCAAAAGGTGTTCAAAGTTTTCCCTCTCTGTCAGACTTACGAGTTCATACGTAAGTGCGACAGAGAGGGAAAACTTCAAATGTCGTTGGCGGTAGGCCCTCTGGTATGTGGCGGTACCATTTGTTCTGCGCTTAAGGTTTGGCCACGGCTATAAGCGGCAGCGGAGCGATATCTCACGCGTTCTTAAGTCGAGGCGCCATTACTGTCGTCCCGCGAACTCGATGGTCAACAGTATTCTTATGACGCTTGACTGTCGAAATCGTGTGATGGCTAAAGGCCTATTATTATGATAAATTAATTGTGAGTTGGGCCACCGAAGCCACTCCTTCGATTTCAAAAAATGTCATGTATAAATAATAGAATGGACATTTAGGGTGGATTGGCTATTGTCCCGATATAATTCACTTTAAAAACAAAGTTTTAGCCGACTTCAATTCAGTACTCTGCCAAACTACATACATGAACATTTTCACTTTAAGTACTACATAAACTGCTTTCCGAGAGCAAATGCGTTGATTATTACAGGAAAACGCCCAAATGTGAAGGGTTCCCTCGATTTTTCCAGGATTCCATCATCACGTCCTGACCTGATGACCATGGGAGGCATGGGACCACCTGGGAAGGAAGGAATTAAACAAAAAAAAAATCCTAATCGGTCCAGGCGTGTTCGTTCAATAACATACATATAAAATAAAAGATTCCGAGGAATTGAGAGCCTCCTCCTTTTTTGCTGTTGGTTAAAAACATGTCGTTAAGACCAATCAGTATGATATAAATGACGATGCTGGCATCATTCAGAAAGCATTATCTTACTTTTAATTCTCGACAAGGACACTATATCATCAAAGATTAGTAACTTGAAGGACTAAAACGTTGCAATATCACTGCCAGACTTCTATTTTAAAGACGGATTTTGTTCCTCAAAGGTAAACTGATAGCGGAACCCCACTGCGGCGCGCACTACTTCAAAATCCACTTCGTATTAACTAATGGCTCTGTGCGATGTAAAGTATCTTTAAAAATTAAATGTGAAAAAGTTCCAAAAACTATAAAAGTAAAAGGACCTTATTATTATCGAACCTGCTCACAGAACAACCGGACATCCGCACAGCTGGACACACGAAAGCATTTTTGCCCACGATGAAACGGAAGATGTTGCTGCTTGCTATGTACAATCAATGATCTTTTAGCACAGTCGCGGTGCGAGTGATTTCTTTGATCTTATCATAAGAAAGAGAAAGAGAGAAAAGTACAGATTTGAAGGTGATTTTAAGTGCTCACATACTGTGCTTTTCTTGGCATTTGTGGCCCTCGTGGGCTTTAGTCATGACTAGAGACTAGCACGGGACCGGGATAAGTGGCGTACGCGAAGAGAGGCTTATGCTCAGCAGTGGGCGATTACAGGCTGAAAATGATGATGATGATGATGATGATGATGATGTCGTTTAACACACCGCTTGTCTCTCTTGCATGTCATTAAGAGATACTGTCACATGATAAAACGCGGGCCAAACTACTAACTAGCTAGCATGCGAGACGATAAAAATCCCCTTGTACCGGCACGGCACTTTCGCCATTGTTTTCCTAGTTCGGAAGATTCGACGGAGCCGCGCTGGGCGGGCCTCCTATTTTAGAATTTACCATTTAACATATTCGCCGCCACTGCCTTAAACTCAAGTTAGTCACCATTGCCACACACATGCCACCGACTTACGAAGTCTAAATACAGTAGACTTAAGACTTGCGTGGCGTGGGAGTCCTTGCATTTTTTTTCTGTGGCGACGAAAGGGTTAATTGCTTGTAGACGGCTCAGTTTTTGCGTAATATAGGGCCAATCAACTTTTTTTGGTTGCTTAATGCCGTGGTTACATCTCAACTATGATTTTATAGGGATATAAATCCACTAAACCATCTCAACATGACAGGAGGCCATATGTCTAACAAAAAATCTTAGAAACTTTCACGACTATCCCTCCTGCCTGGCTTACCGGGACAAAACAAGAAAAAGTTGATAGACCCGTATTATGTTACGTTGTTACATACACTAAACTAAAACGACCAAGATATAACCCACGGATTTTTATGATGATATAATAAGCTTTGGTATGATATGGTGAAGCTAAGTCTGAATCCACCAGAGATGTGTTTTCAAGTTGTAAAAATAACTCTTTGTTACTAAATAATTCCACATTGTAGGAGAAAGTAAAAAAAATACTATCTCCGTTTTTTTTTTATTGAAATGATATGACAATCACCGGAGTCTACTCAGAAATTTGATCGAAATAACGTTCGCAGGATTTCGGCATTTATGTTATAGGCCGGGGATACCCGCGAGTGAAACGGAAGTGTCCAAAGTAATTTATTTGATAGGTAATAAACGATTGGCGGAGCTTCTCTCAAACGAGACGAATAAATACTTATAATACGAAAGAATTGGTGGGACACGAATGGTACAATCATGGACAGATTTTATTGTTGAGCCATTTAACCTGTCCTATCCCATGGGCACAAATTTGTGCCCAAAACAGAATTTCGCAAGCCCCCATGACCTTGAGCGCTTTACGTGCCGCCGTTTCCCATGGGCACAAGTTTGTGCCCACAATTTAGTACACCTCCATTTCCCACGGCACAAATATGTGCCCACATTCTTCACTCAATTTGTAACTTTATTAGTAAAAGCACACGCTTTATTTTCAATTGGGCTCACTTTCATTAGATTGCGAATGAACTAACCTAAAGATTGATACCAAACATCCACTCACTCACTATAGACCTATAACGCTTTACGACCATTCAAAATTCGGATTTCCAAGCGTCTACGCCTACGTATTCTGCTTACCGATAAGGGAATTTCGAAAGCGATTTTCTGTTGTTTTTTATATGCAAAGCTTATAAGTATTATACATCATTAGAAAGTTGATTTTATATATTTTCATACTACACACATTATTATTAATTGGGATCAAGCATCTGATTACTAATATTGCACAAAGAATACCTCTTACTTTGTAGACGCGTTTGGATATTTTGCCTCAGAAGTTTTCTATTTCTATTGATGTTTTCTACTGTTTATAAATTCTTTATTACTTTATCTACGTAAAACAACATGTATAGATCAGATTTAATAGATATTTACTTTATACGAAGAGTTTGAAATTACGATAAACGTCATAAGTGTTTCCCTCGTTCGGTGTCAAATTACGCGTGGGAATCACGGAGTCCAGCCGTTGCCCAGGACCTGGAGAGTGAGAGTTTCGAAATTTTGGGCACAAATTTGTGCCTCTGGGTAACGGAGGGGTTTGAGTGCGCGAGGCGTGGGGTAGGACAGGTTAAGTGTCAACTAATTTTGGTTTACATAGTAAGCTTTGAAGTGTCCAGTATAAAGTGAGCCCTAAATGGCTCAACAATTAAAGTCCGAGACTGTACATAGTATTTTCTCAGTCATTTGACACTTGCATTGGGTTTTTATTGCTGTGATTTGACTATAGCATTTTATTCATCAATTTTACTTCAATATTTATATACAATTGTTCTTTTGACCTACAGCAAGTACAGTCAACCAATTTGATTCCTAGGCCACCGTAGAACCCTGTCATTTTAACGGCTACATAGCGACGCGATAATCTTAGTAATCCGCGTTGACATAGCATTTACAACGGCAAGGTTCTATGATGGCCTATGAATCAAATTGGTTGACCGTACAATGGGTATGTGTAATGATTGAAAAAATATAATTCAATGCATCTTTGTGAGTCGTCACATGTATACATGATAGTACGCCAACTCAATACATATACATATTTATATTTATTTTATTAAAGGTGGTATAACAGATGAATAACACCAAAAACTGCTCACTGTTTTCAGAAATAGGTTTTTATTGTTCTCCCTTTATTTTATTTATTTTTATTTAAGTTCACTGTTTGGAAGGAAAATGCATTAGGTCTAGTGAAACATTAGGGCTAAAGTTGTTAGTCTAACAAGGGAGACCCGTTTTTTAACTATTATCCTTGTCAAATGTCAACATAAACTGTTTTTAACTATTATCCTTGTCAAATGTCAACATAAACTGTTTATACTTACATAATTTTTTAGCCACAAGTAATCAGTTAAAATTTTTCAAAGTTTTACTTAGGTTGCTTAAAATGACTGAATGTTCTTTCTAAAGGACAGACATTGTTCGGGCGTCATGGTTGTAGCGATATATTCAATCACAAGGTATGTTGATCACTTCAATACAAAGATGAATGAGGACGTATGTTTATCCATATTTTTGAATATGTCCTAAGAATATTTTTATAAGTAATGCGTGATAATTTTGCGTTGCGATGACATTATGAACTTCATTCTCTTATGTCATGTCATATTGCCTTTGAGTTTTGTTCTTTTTTAAGGACAGGGCTAGAGAAGGCGTACTTTTTCTGTTTCCGTCACCTAATTTTGTCTGAAGACATTCGAAGGAGTGATATGGATTGAGTCGAGTCTGTAATATAGCATTGTAATCATAAGTTTTTAGAAGTTTAATACGTAAGATTGTTTGCCCGTTGTTTTTTGTTTAACTTTTCGGCTGATAGTTTTCTGTTTAATTTTTATTCGGTTTGACAAAATCTTAATCTAAATCAATGAGTTTTTATCACCGTGACCTATTTTTGTATAATTGGATTAAGTTAAATCATGTTGAGCACGCCATGGACATCGTAGCTCAACTGTCTTAATTATGAATTAAGTTAATGTCACCAAGTTTCTTCATAATATGTTACATGTCCTTTTTGAAGAACAAGTAGTTTTCTAGCTGCTACTTCTTTATCGGGATGTGTTTAATTCTTCCGAGTTGTTTCTTGATATTATTTGGTCCTTTTTGAAGAATGTGATGTTTCCTCGCTGACTCGTATCAAGATGAAGAAGTGACTATGTATTGTTAGGAACACAATCAAGAATGATACAGGTCCTATGTCAGTTTAGGCTGTGGTAGGTATTTGCAACTGTGGGAGAGATGTAGCAAGATTATGTAAGTCGCACTGTCGAAATTGTACACACCAAATTGTTTTCACCATATTGTTTAGGTGTCAACCCAATATTGTCACTTAATATTGGGTTGAATTTTGTCTCGTTCATTTGTTTGAGATTCAACTCGAGGCATACTTACGCTTCTGAAATTGTATTTGTCATAACTGCCCAACGAAATTCGATGTTCTTTATAAAGCACATTCATGATGTTTTGTAAATGTAAGTTCTTTTATTTAAAAATGCTCGGTGTCCTAATTGTGTTTCGAGCCTGGCAATAGTGTATTATTGTTTTCAACTTTAATATAAATTCACTTTTGTATCTAAGTGTACCAAAAATTGGATAACAACTTACGGTGAAGATGGCGCAACGGCGTCGAGACGATTATCTGTAGTTATATATTAAAATAATAAATATACTGGTTCGTTTTTTATTTAATTCCTCCATAACAATGTATAAATAGGTACCTATATAAAAATACAATATCACATATTTTACTACAACCTCTAGCTGCCCAAAAACTTATTAAAAGGGCTCCTCCTACTCAATGGAATTTATATTATTCTAAATTGGGTTTCATTCGATTTTAAAACCAAACAATCTACGATATTTTCTATTATAGTTTGCTTCAAAATTAATTGCCAATTTTTCTTGTATGGTGAGCTAGAGGATAAAATCTCAAACAAATCTCCTTTATATCATCAATTCACAGAATCTTAATGATAATCACTTGGTTACTGTACTACCGTTTGACTGACTCTGTTTCTGTTGTACAGTCAGCCTCATTAGTTGCTGACAAGGACCGGAAAACCCGTTCTTTGGCTTAATCCATTCGAAAGGCTTAATCCGTTCGAGGATTAATCGTTTATTTGAGTTATCGTATCATCGGCTTAACTTATACAGGGTGTCCCTAAAACCAACGCCAAAACGAAAAAGGGAGATAGTACAACCCATAAGCATTCATATTAAGCAAATATGACCTTAATGAAAAGTTCATGGTTTTCGAGATATTGACGTTTTAAAAAAAACGTAACTTTTGATACCCTGCGTCACTTTATCGATTGCCATCACTTCAAATTTAAGTATTTTGTAAATCTGTTTTTTGCAGGATGTTACCAAAAACATATCCTATCGAATGTCATTTAAATTTATTACATGCCATGGTGCTATAGTGGTAAAAATAATAATCAAAAATGAATTAAATAAATTTTATAATTTAATCTGCGGGTTTGATCGAGTTTAATTTTAAAAAAGTATACTAAACTAACTTGGCACAAAACGTAAAAAAATTGCAATTTTATTGTAGTTTTCAAAATGGTACAGCTTATTCTTATTTACCCAGTAGTTTACGAGATTATACTATTTTACACCAGAAGGAGCTTAAACTGCAATTATTCCATACTTTGTAGCCCCTACCACCTACGAGGCTCACAAATTGAAATTCGAATAAAAAACGCTTTGAAATTGGAACATAATTCAATATTTAAGTTTAAGTCGGCTTACAGGATTAGTTTAGTAATTTCAGTACATTTAGTTAAATTCATTTGTATCTTCTTAGCGTTATTATTACCGGTCGTGCCCCCTAAGGAGCCTTAGTTACTTAGTTAAATTAATTTATCATACAAAAATAATTCTGGTTGCCATTAATCTTTAAAGGGAATAAAAAATAATAAAAAAAACGATTCCTGCTTTGTTTTGTTTATTTAAATCAAATGTTCAAATTGTCGGCCATTTACACGAATACAAGCTCGGCATCTCCTTAAAAATGCTCGACTGATGCGACGTGCACTTCTTGTGACGTCGTTTTGTGCCTCTGCGAAAATGCGTTGTCTCAGCTCCGCTATACTGTTAATCGGTTTATTGTAAACTTTTTCTTTGATGTAACCCCAGTAATAGAAATCCAGAGGATTTAGGTCTGGAGATCGAGGAGGCCACAAAATAGGACCAAGACGCCCGATCCATCTCTGTGGATAAGTTCGGTTTAAATGTTCTCGTACTTGTCGAGCATAATGTGCTGGACAGCCGTCATTTTGCAGCCACATTGACCTTCGTGTAGCTAAAGGCACGTCCCCAAGAAGATTTGGCAACTCATTCTCTAAGAAATTTAGATAATTTTGGCCATTTAGTGTTTCTGGTAATTCAAATGGGCCTATTATTTTTCCATCTAATATTCCAGTCCAAAGGTTAAGTTTAAATTGGTACTGCGACCGATCTTCCCACATTAAATGAGGGTTTTCTAATGCATAACTATGTAAATTGTGCATGTTCATGAATCCATCTCTTTTAAAAGTGCTTTCATCCGACCATAAAACCATGTTTATGAAATTTGGATCCTCTCTGTGTTTCTGCAGCATTGTCTGGCAAAACAGTACTCGTAGTGGGTAATCACGGGGCAGCAATGCTTGAACACGTTGTATGTGGTATGGATGATATCCATAACGAAGTAATATTCTATTGGCAACAGATTTTGATACCCCTATGCTACGTTCAATGTTACGTGCCGAAGTAGATGGGTCATTTTGAATCTCTTGCAAAACGTCTTCATCGTAATCTGCTCTAGGTCGTCCTGCTCCGCCACGATTGCCAGGCAAAGCGCCTTGTGAGTATGCCAAATGAACATTTCGAAATACTCGATGGTCCGGATGCCTTAAATTTGGATATCTTTCGCGATAGAGTCTAGCTGCAGCACTAGAGTTACCCCGACATTCTCCATAGATGAAATGCATGTTTGCATATTCTTGAGGAGTATAACTCACTGGCATAATTTATGTAACAAACGCACTACACTTAGTCCCAACTAAATGAAATAAAATTACTAGGCAGAACACGAGTTCGAGATTCACAATAGAAAGTTTATCTGTCTAGTTAAAATCCAAAGCACAAAGCAAACACGAATCCAAGATAAACAAAGCAAAGTTCATTAGTTAGACAAAATCGAAATCACTAGGCAGAACTTAAGTAATGGCAAAGCAAGTCCATTTAAGAAAATAAGAAATCAAACCAAATGGTGCACATCAAACAAATTAACGAAGTGTACTGAAATAACTAAAATAATATTATTACACCAGAAAGCCGACTTGAATTCGAATTTTGAATTGTGTTCCATTTTCAAATGAAGTAATCTTCAAATCGGATTTATGTTCCAAATTCAACCTCTGAACCTGGCAGGAGCTCTCGTTGCAAACTATGGAATAATTGCAGTTTAAGCTCCTTCTGGTGTAAAATAGTATTAACTCGTAAAATACTGGGTAAATAAGAATAAGCTGTACCATTTTGAAAACTACAATAAAATTGCAATTTTCTTACGTTTTGTGCCAAGTTGGCTTAGTATACTTTTTTAAAATTAAACTCGATCAAACCCGCAGATTAAATTATAAAATTTATTTAATTATTTTTTGATTATTATTTTTACCACTATAGCACCATGGCATGTAATAAATTTAAATGACATTCGATAGGATATGTTTTTGGTAACATCCTGCAAAAAACAGATTTACAAAATACTTAAATTTGAAGTGATGGCAATCGATAAAGTGACGCAGGGTATCAAAAGTGACGAGTTTTTTTAAAACGTCAATATCTCGAAAACCATAAACTTTTCATTGAGGTCATACTTGCTTAATCTGAATGCTTATGGGTTGTACTATCTCCCTTTTTCGTTTTGGCGTTGGTTTTAGGGACAACCTGTATACGGGTAAGCCCATCAACTGAGTTAAGCTTAAACAACCTTAGGGTTTCTGTAGGGGTTATGAAATGGTTTTTATTTGCTTAATTTAACCGCTTAATTCTTGGTCTGGACACATTTTCATCCCTCCCAGGGGCCCGTGACGAGCGAATCTAACTTTCTTAACGTTGGGTTGGTGTAGTGTAGACCATTTAGTTTGGTTCAACGATTGCTTCAGTGCACGCGTCACGCTCACGTGTCACTTAAGTAAATAGTATTAAATTTTTCTCTTCAAAACAAGTATGGTAAGTACATATTTGTGCATTATTTGTTGTGTAACTTGCTGAACACCTAAGTACCTTGGCGAATTCACTCGTTTGACAACTTCATATGGCAACCGGTTCTTTTTCGTTCTTTTGATAATAATTTCATTTCTAATTGGGCAATCTAATAATACGCACTCGTTAGCTCAAAACACAACTGAGTCCTACATGTGAAGTATAAAATAGTTCGAGATTTGTGGTAAACCGAGGTTTTAGCAATTAACCGGTTCCGATCCCTGGACCGTACCTGTGCGGTGCGGGAGGGGTATAGGTATGTTTCTGTGAGCTCAATTTAGTTTAGTGACCTTTTCGCTGGCGCTTTCACCCCTCCGCGCGACTATCGCAGGAACCGAATTAGTTAAACATCATGCCTGAGTACAAATATTAATGCCCTTATACTCCTTATTCATAAACGGCCATTAAACCGTAATTATAGCGTGAAATTCGCCTGTCTTTAGTCTGTCACAGCATTTGTGTCTGTGAGAAAGAGGCAAAACACCTTTTGGTTAACAAAGGTCTGTTACATACATACATACATATCTATCTGATATCTGCTACATAGTATAAAACAAAGTCGCTTCCCGCTGTCTGTCTGTCCCTATGTATGCTTAGAGCTTTAAAACTACGCAACGGATCTCGATGCGGTTTTTTTAAATAGAGAAAGTGATTCAAGAGGAAGGATTTTAAGTATAATACATGCATGTATTATACATATACAGTAGGTACCAGTCAAAAGTTTATGTTCATCCTTTGTTTTTGGTACAAATTTGTACTTTTGTGCGATAATGTTTTGCAGTTCAGATGTCGAAAATTGTTTCCAACTGATTCGTTATTGTTTACAGAGATGTGTTTCATTAGTCAGACACAATTTACGTAGATTTCTAAACAACTGATTCCCTAAAAACCAACATTGTATCTGATCATTGTACGTTTTAAGTGGCAAGGCCATATATGGCCCAGCCTTTGCCATCATTCCTATAAGATTTTAGGGAATGCGTTGTTTAGAAATGTACGTGAATTGTGCCTGACTAATTAATCAAATCTCTGGAAACAATAACGGATCAGTTAGAAACAAATTTCGGCTTCCGAACTGCAAAAAATTATTGTCCAAAAGTACTCATTTGTACCTAAAACAAAGAGTGAACTTAAACTTTTGACCGGTTGTGTAAACCCGTGCGAAGCCGGGGCGGGTCGCTAGTTTTTAATAATACAATTGTGAAATCCCAATATTTTTTGGGTTACAAAATTCACCTGGGTCGCACCGTTAAGAAGCCTCGTGACCCCCCAAGGGGGTCGCGACCCACAGGTTAAAAAAACACCGTTTTATTGAATAGAATTGGTTTTGAACCATTTAAGTGTAACAATCGGTCTGGTGACGTCTTTAAATGCTTATTTCGTACCTAACTTACCATAATAACTTAATAATTAACGTACACAATATTAATAAATATAAATAGCACCCTCTGAGATTGCTCTCTGAATATTTACGTTAAGTACAAAGTTTCAATAATACGTATTTTTCTTACATTAATTGGCACGCATACTCTTAGTATCGGATTTTCATGCAAAATGACCCTTTTACTCTTGGGTGGGGCCCTTAGTCAGGCGGTTGAAACGCTCGAATAATGACCCTTTTAATGGTCTTGAAACTGATGGTTTTAATGCTCTTAAGTGTATACTTAAGAGCATTAAAAGCACCAGTGTCTAATGTCTGTCGCCATTTGGTTGCATCTCGTCCGCACTGTCTCCCGTTTGTCGCCATTTTGGGTGCATCACTTCCGCACTGTCTCCCGTTTGTCGCCATTTTGGGTGCATCACTTCCGCACTGTCTCCCGTTTGTCGCCATTTTGGGTGCATCACTTCCGCACTGTCTCCAGCGCGATCACGTTCATACGCCCTCTGTTGCGTTAGCGCTAGCTTACCAAATTTATTGTGAGCGTGACGTGCCATCTTGGTTCATGCGGTCTCTCTTGCCGTTAGCGTCCATCAAAGTATGTGTGAGCGCGTCGCATTGAGGATTAAGTCGCGTCCGCTGCGCCATGGTTTGCCAGTCAAAACAATACCCTATTTGTTTGCGGAAACTGACGGATAACATGTGAAATGTTTAAAAATACATCGAAAACATTGGTGCCGGACGCAGCTTTATACACATTAGATTGAATTTGAATCGCCTTTTCCTATTCGTCCATGAAATACCTGTTAAGCAGGTTTTTGTCATCGAGTCAAGAATCTAATCATGTTATAGAATTCAGTCCCGAGCGAGCTATTCAAACATGTCAACGCAAGCAAAAATAGCCCCGGGGTTCTTATAGAATGTATGGCCGTGGGAGAACTTTTTACGAGCGTTGACTTACAGTTCTCAATCCCATTTAGTGTCTACTCTTGCTAGCTCAATCCCTCTCATTTCACGACGAAGACGCTAGATTAATACTCATTTGATGATAGCATAGAAGTCCTTGTCATACATTGACTGGCTCCGTCTTGACCCAGTACTCTCGTATCTCCTGCAAACTCTTCCCCTTGGTCTCTGGCACCCAGAGCGCGGTGTAGACCACGCCCCACGCCGTCACCGCCGCGAACACGTAGAACACGACATGTTCGCCGAACATGCTCGCCACCGGCGTGTAGAACAGCACAGTCATGGAGCTGCAGAAGAAGGAGAAGGCCATAGAGGCGCCGGCCATGCGGGCGCGCAGCTGTGGAGGAAAGCTTTATTGTAATGGAGTAAGGTTGGTTTTAGAATTCTGTACTTGAGCGGTTACCGCGAATTGCAAGCGTTCGCTCGTCTCCCTCTCTCGAATATATGTAAGTGCGATAGAGATATACTAACGAACGAAGTCTGTGTTAAGGGGTAGTCGCTCTGAATTAAATGAAATACCTACAGTCGAGTTCTTTAATATCTAAACAGACAACCTTTTAAAAAGCTACTTATAGTCAGCGGACGTTTCTGCTTACTAATCAATCAATAAATAATGTGTAGGTACAGTCAGCAGCAGAAGTAGCTAAGCGGGCTGGGTGTTCAAAATGACCTGCACACGCTTTGAATGTCTTAAGAATAAAGTCGTGTGCAGGTCATTCTAACACCCTGCCCGCTTAGCTACGTCTGCTGCTGACTGTACCTATACATTATTTGTTGATGGATTATTAAGCAGAAACGTCCGCTAACAAAACTCTAAATTTCGATCAGTCCCGCTCGTGGCGAATAATTTTAAATAATTGATAAATTATTTTACTCTAACCACCCCAGCTCCTCTAAAAAGTTAGTGAGTCTTGATGTTGCTTACTGCCTCTTGTAATGTATCCGGAGACCCTAAAGTGTTTTTTTCCTGTACACCTACATCTACCTGTTTATAATCCACTAGAATATTGCCTGGTCGTACGTCGTAACGAGGGATGACGTACCTGGTAAGTGAACACCTCAGCCATGACGACCATCGGCACGGGCGCCAAGCCAGCGCCGTACGCCAGGATACACAGACACACGGAGGCCACGGGAAGCCAGCGCGGGCCCGCGTGGGTGAGGAAGTACGTCGCCAGGGCGATCATGCAGACGGACACGACGCCGGAACTACAGCCTAGCGGGATCTGGAAATTACAGAACATTTTCGTAGAGAAAACAGATGTTTTATTAGCCAACCGCATTCTGAGCGCATTGGCGTGCCGATGGGATAGCCCTATGTTGGCCCGTTGGATAAGTGTGCATGCACAATAAGCACTGAGGGCCAACGCTGATGTTTAAAATAGATTAAATTTATATTATTATTGTAACCTACTAACACTTAGATTCATAAGCACACATTTGTACGACTATATGGGTTCTATGCCTGAAATAAAATAATTGAATTGAATTGAATTAGAACGCGCTCTTGTACGATTCTCACAAACCGGAACGTGACGTAGCTCAGTTTACAGTACAGACGTTTACATTTCATATTTGAATGGACTTGCGACCAAGTTGGCTCGTTGGCGTGAACGGCTGTGATCGGCTGTTGACGCATATGACCGGCACCCTTCGGTTACTACTTATGGCTTGATCACACGTACCGAGCAAACGGGCGAGTCAGTTTTCTCAGCCGAGTACTTACTCGGTGCGTATAACATAGCGAGTGACTGTTTATACGCACCGAGTACTCGGCCGAGAGCATTGTCTCGCACGTTTGCTCGGTACGTGTGATCAAGGCATTACTGCACTCTGTAGGCCACCGCTGTGTTCTCGTGCACACGTTGCGATGCGGCAGAAGCCGACTCGGCACGGCCCGGTCGATGGAAATCGTTTATAAGGCGAACGGGTCATTAACGTGCCTTAATTTTGCTGTTTTGAGCTTCTGGTCAAATCACGCATAGGTATTCAGCACTGAGCTAAAGGGTCCTGCGTAGAAAGGGGCTTGTAGAAAATCAATTATAAAATGGAAAAAACCGCGCCATAAGGCCTGCAGTAGCTACATACCGCAGTTACGAATACCGGATTGAGAATCGAAACCGTTTCAAAACACCTGGCGCCTGTACATTGCTGGCTCGACGAGCAAAGACGGTTGCTGGACAGGATCGTTGCATGTCAACCCATTAATGTACGTCGAATTTAGATGGGGAATACATAGTTAAATAGCGCTCAGATTCGGCAGGTGCCTGCCTAGTGAGCCTAAGGACGGGTTGAACCAACTTACGATTACAGACATATTTACAGATCGATCAACGTTAAATATGGCGCCGGCAGCTGTCATTCCATTGAAACTTGTCAAACTTTGCATACAGTCAGATTTTAACGAACATCGAATACGATTTATACCGACTGTTTGGTGCAACCTACCCTAAGTCAAATGAGACATACATTTCCTTACCTTCCTCCCAAATTTCTCAATAAACATCGTCGTGAAGAACGAGCCAGCCAGCTGGAGCGACCCCATCAACAGCGCGAGCAGGTTAGGACTCAAGTCGGTCCCCGCTCTCGAGAACACGTCGGACGCGTAGTTCATGAGGGCGAAGCACCCGGACAGGGTCTGGAGCGCCATCAACATTAGTGTGACGCGGAGAGCGGAGAACGTCGCGCGGTCGCGGACTAGGGGCACAGAAGGTTGTAGAAGTTAGATGGGACACAGGAGATGTGTTCCTTAACACGTTCGTTGACAGTACCATCGATTAAACGTTGTTAAACCTACATATGGCCCGCCTGTCGACGTACTGTCACCGAACGAGTTAAACATAGTCTGTGACATAGGGTAGAGGAACCAAAAGATGAACACCACCCAATAGTTGAACGTTTTGTCGTAAAATTGAAATAAAAAAATCGCGATACATTTTACGCCTTCGGGATATTTTTTTCCTAACGCATCATCCCTTTGCCGAGGCTGGCATTTAAACTCCCATTCAGTTCCCACACACACACGGCTGTGAGCGGTTGTCGCGTCTAGGTCTCGCGCCAAAATCACCGTTTGTATGGAGATTTACTTAAGGAAAGCGCTCTTAAATTTAAGCTCTAAATTATGTATAAAATTGAATAAAACGTCTACATGGATTGTTTTGCGTGATATAGATTCTTGATTAATGCATTTAATGGATTATCTATCACAAATTGCGTATTTTTTGTTAATTTAAGAGATATTTAGCATTCAACTAACGGTTCCAACTTTTTGTACCAGAGCCAATAGATGAACGGCGTTCATCTACTGGGCAAGGTATAGATTTTTCAAATGCTTATATAAATTCTTATTGAAAAGGTACATAAAACTTTTATGGCTCAAATTAATCGTTTTTTAACTGTTGATTTTTGAACCAAAAGTTGAACGTGAGTATTCGTAACACGGTTATTTTGGGCTTTGTTTTACTATGAAAAGCACGATTGTTCAACAAAGAACCGCTGCCCAAAAGATGAACGAATAAAATTAGTTCGTTCAACTTTTGGCTTCGATTCCAATAAGTGAACGCTCTGTTAAATTTAGTCCGTTCATTCCTTTGCCATCGTGCCCAATATATGAACGAACAAAATTTATTCGTTCAAGTTTTAGGCAAGGGTTAGTACAATGGACATCTTAATAACAAAATATACGTAATAAATATGAAATCTGACTTATACATATAAAACCCAACAATTTATCTATTTCAATCTAATGATAAATTAATAAAAAAATGTTTTAATGATAAATATGTAAAAAATAATCTCTTATAATTTTAACCATATGAAAAGTGTACATTTGAACTGTTTTATTCTGTGTTTAGTATCAATATTGTGATTGTTAAATAGTATAAATTGATATAACAATGATTATATAATAACTAGACCAAAAGTCAGAGGCTGCGCGGTGTTACGTTTTTCTTCGTTCAACTATTGGTGTCAAAATGTTCAACTATTGGGCACAGTGTTCATCTTCTGGGCAAAATGACATAATTCAGCATAAAACCATTTTTAATAAAATACTGTATTGTAATAGGATGGTTTAAAATAGTCATATCCAATCTCGACTATATACGAAATCGTATTAAAAATTTAAATGTAAACAAACTAAATCACCACTCCTCGAAAAAAAATGGTAAAGTTGGGATAGTCGCTTAAACGTTCATCTTTTGGTTCCTCTACCCTAGTTTAAAAATTTAATTCTAGACATTATTAACAAGCTAAAAAGCCAGACAATTTTGTGGCTTTATAGGTTTCTGTCATTGCTCAATTTATTTATTAGGGTCAAAATGCATCACTTTCAATTGTTTCAATTCAACCCACTATACTTTTAGATAAACAATGACTCAGACTATGAGACATGAAATACATAGGTAGTACCTACATTATTCACCTAGGGCAGTAAACCAAAAAATGTCGTAGATCGCGGGTATTTGAAGATTTAATATGCGATCTGAGGCTTTCTTTATTACCGCCAGTGGCGAGTAGGTAATATTTTCTCCCCCTGGCCAGGAAAACAGGATTTCCTGCACTGGTTTAGCGGGCAGTAGGTAGATATTTGCCACTGTATGGCCAGTTGAAACGTAAACATGTTTTGTAATAGAGTAGGTAATGTAAGGTACCTAGGCCAAAAATATTTGTATGGAAAGTTCACGCTGTAAACCTTAAAAAGTTAGTGTTCTTCAGCGTATATATTGTGTTGTGTCTGTGCAAATATTACGATACTTAACTAAGATATAATTACGTTTATTTACCTCAATGAGTCTAATTACCTTCATCCGTTTAAATGTTATGCAAATTGTTACAATCAAAAATAACTCTTCGATGCATGAAATGTTTACATCATTTTCAGCCTTATTTCGATACAATAAACCTCAAAATTAGTATTAATTGCGTACCACGGCAATATTCATTTTCCCAGTTCAATTTGCTTTACATCAGATTTATGGTATATACTAAGATTCTAGTAAATATGTAATCGCGCTTTATCTCCGGTTAATAAATAACAGATTACCTACTAACGTTAAATACAACGGGTTTGGTATAGAGCGTAAGGCTTTATCTAGAGCTCCTCAAATAGTCATTTTCATCAATGTAAGACTTTGCGTGATCTTAGCTACATATTTGTTATCAACATTTTCTCAAACATGCAATGAAATATTGACGTTGTGTTCTTTATAATAGACTTCGAAGTTTCACTTTTCGGGCGCGGCGAGACAAGAGATCCGTAATGGGAAATCATACAAAGTATACCCGCAAATCGACCTTCTTTTGTTTCAGTATCAATTCGTAAGCCGACATCGTGCCGTTCAGCCACTAAAAAAAACTTGAAGGTTTTTATTTTATTTCATTGCATTATTATTCTATATCTACTTGGCCGGCAATCCCTATTTTCCCGGCCTCTGCAGTAATGAGCCATTAATACTTAGACTGTGTTTATATGTTGCTATGCGAATCTCGAAACTCGAAAACTTACGTTACGTTACTTTAGTCGCTAGCGATAAAACAACCGTTGATATTGTAAGGGACAAATGTAGGTTCCTTCACTGTCAACACAGGGCATCCTCGGGTGATCTGGCGACCATAGGTACTCACAGTCAGGAACACACCTGTCTACAGAGCAAGTGGTGTTGTTATGGCTCCGGTCTTCTGCAGGGTATTCCCAGTTGGGCCGCTCTAAACATGATCATGTTGATATTTCGCTGTGCCCGACCTCTTGTAGGTACTCATACTGACTAAGTAGTGACTTGAACTCTCTCGTACTTACTTATATATACTGAGTAGAGTGACTTGAACTCTCTCGTACTTACTTATATAATCTGAGTAGAGTGACTCGAACTCCCTTGTACCTACTTATACTGACTAGAGTGACTCGAACTCCCTTGTACTTATACTGACTAGAGTGACTTGAACTCTCTCATACTTAATACTGACTAGAGTGACTCGAGCTCCCTTGTACTTATACTGACTAGAGTGACTCGAACTCCCTTGTACTTATACTGACTAGAGTGACTTGAACTCTCTCATACTTAATACTGACTAGAGTGACTTGAACTCCCTTGTACAGCCAAGGTCACCAATATGTATACACCACCACACACTTACAGAAATATGTATACAGACCTTATTACTACGAAAGTAAGGTTGTTGTATACATATTTTGGTGACCTTGACTGTACATACTTATTTATACTGACTAGAGACTAGAGTGACTCGAACTCCCTTGTACTTATACTGACTAGAGTGACTTGAACTCTCTCATACTTAATACTGACTAGAGTGACTTGAACTCCCTTGTACAGCCAAGGTCACCAATATGTATACACCACCACACACTTACAGAAATATGTATACATACCTTATTACTACGAAAGTAAGGTTGTTGTATACATATTTTGGTGACCTTGACTGTACATACTTATTTATACTGACTAGAGACTAGAGTGACTCGAACTCCCTTGTACTTATACTGACTAGAGTGACTTGAACTCTCTTGTACTTACTCATACTGACTAGAGTGACTTGAACTTACTTATACTGACTAGAGTGACTTGAACTCTCTTGTACTTACTCATACTGACTAGAGTGACTTGAACTTACTTATACTGACTAGAGTGACTTGTGGCATCTCGTCGAACCTTCTCTGTTCTTCCTTGAGTTGGTGCACCTCGTCTAGCACGGCTGTGTCTCCTCTGTTCAGGCTACGCAGCCACGCTATGGTCTTGGTTGCTTTCTGTAAATGTTACAGATATAATCTTTACTAAAATTATAAAGAGTTCTATTTAACGACTCTATTACTAGTGTCGTTAGGTCGTGTTAGATATTTTAGCCCACTTTGTTATGGCAAATATTAATGCTGGTGACTGCTGTACCTCCATCATCATCATATCAGCCGAAAGACGTCCACTGCTGGACATAGGCCTCCCCCAAAGAGTACCAAAGTGGCCGGTCCTGCACCACCCGCATCCAGCGCTGCGGTACCTACTGCTACCACCAGCAGCAGCTGCGGTGCTGCTGTACAGTCAGCATCAAAAGTAGCTACGCAAACGAAGACGTCAAAAGTCTTTATTTAAAGTTTTGATGCTGCCTGTACAGTCAATGGCACCAATATGTATTCACTCAAAGTTTCATAAATATGTACATATACTACAACCTTATTGTTGCAGAAATAAGGTCTGTGTACATATTTTTGAGACATAGTGGTGCATACATATTGGTGCCCTTGACTGTACCTACCAAACGGATAATCAACAATTGTTATTTACAAGGATTTATGGCTACTTAGGTAAGTGACCATAAATCCTATAACAATTGTTGATTATCCGTTCGTAAGTGTAGGTATGTACTTAGGTACTACTATACTACTTACCCATTTTATTTACTCTTGGGTGTACTAACACATCTGAAAGTTGTTTCACTATAAAGTATTTAGTACCTATTATGTTGTGTGATATTTTCACTAGAAAGTATTTAGTACCTATTATGTTGTGTGATAGTTTCACTATAAAGTATTTAGTACCTATTATGTTGTGTGATAGTTTCACTATAAAGTATTTAGTACCTATTATGTTGTGTGATAGTTTCACTATAAAGTATTTAGTACCTATTATGTTGTGTGATAGTTTCATTATTAGCCATTGAGGAGTTCTACCGTTTCTGGGTCCATCATCTGATTAACAACGCGATTTTGGTGGCAATGTAACTTGAAAAGTTTCAAGTCGATATACCTACTGCCTACTACTAACGGAAGTGTGAAAAACTATTTATAATACTAGCTGTTGCCCGCGACTTCGTCCGCGTAGAACTTTTTATCGTCTTAGAAAATGATTTCTCTCAATACAAAATTTGAACCCTCTTTTAGGGGATAATTAAAAAAAAAGTTGATGTTAATTTTCTAGTTTGTGAACAAACAGTCTAAAACCAAAGTTAAAAATCTCATACTTTAAAAATGCCTTGAAATACTCAAACTTTGAACCAATTTTAACACTCTTAGGGGATGAATTTGGAAAAACTCTGAAATCAGTTTTGTAGTCTTTTAACGTACAGAATAAGACCGAAGTTAAAAATCTCTTACTCACACTTTAAAATTTTATTGCTCGCCATTTAAAATTTGAACCCCCTTTTAAACCCCCTTAGAGGTTGAATTTTTCTAATCGCTGAAAGAACTTTTTTCGTAAACTTTTAAGTCTCTAGCTCAAAAATAGTGTTGCCCATACAAAGCTTTCTTAACCCCCTTAGGGGTGGAATTTTCTAAAACTCTGAAATTACTTTATTATTAATTTTAATAAGTAACATTTTGAATAGTTTTAAGTCTAGTAAAAAAAAAAGTTTTTCCCACACAACACTGGCTACCCTTCTTAAGGATCTTAAGGATCCCCTTAGGGATGGAGTTTTCTAAAACGCTGAAAGTTCTTTTTTAGTATTCTAATAAGTAATCTTTTTGCAAAGTTTTAAGTCTAACTCAAAAAAAAGTGTTGCCCATGCAAAGCTTGCTCTTCTTTTTTAACCCTATTAGGGGTGGAATTTTCTAAAACGATTTGTGTTCTTTTTTTGTATTTTAATAAGTAATCTTTCTACAAAGTTTCAAGTCTCTAACTCAAAAACATAAACTTTCCCTGATAAAAACTTTGCACCCCTTTTTATCCCCCTTAGGGATAGATTTTTTCAAAACGCTGAAAGTCTTTTTTTTTTGTATTTTTATAAGTAATCTTTCTACAAAGTTTTAAGTGTCTAGCTCAGAAAAAGTGTTCCCCATACAAACCTTGCACCCTTTTTTAACCCCCTTAGGGAATGATTTTTGTAAAACGCCGAATGTAGTATTTTTCATGTTCTAATAAGTAATTTTTCGTCAAAATTTTAAGTCTCTATTAAAAAAATATATGTTTTTCCCATACAAACTTTGCACCCTATTTTACCCCCTTAGGGGTGAAATTTTCTAAAACGCTAAAAGTACTTTCTTTGTATTTAAATAATCTTTCTACAAAGTTTTAGGACTCTAGCAAAAAAAAATAGTTTCCCACATACAAACTTTGCACCCCTATTTTAGCCCCCTATTTTTAGGGGTAGAATTTTCTAAAACGCTGAAAGTACTTAATTTGTATTCTGATGACTAATCTTTCTACAAAGTTTTAAGTCTCTATTTAAAAAAAATATTGTTTCTCCCATACAAAATTTGCACCCCTATTTTACCCCCTTAGGGGTAGATTTTTTTAAAACACTGAATCTAGGTACTTTATTTGTATTCTAATGAATAATTTCTCTACAAAGTTTTAAGTCTCTATTTAAAAAAAAGTAGTTTTTCCCATACAAACTTTGCACTCTATTTTACCCCTTTAGGGGTAGAATTTTCTAAAACCCTGAAAGTTCTTTATTTGTATTCTAATGACTGATCTTTCTACAAAGTTTAAAGTCTCTATTTAAAAAAAAAATGTTTCCCCCATACAAACCTTGCACCCCTATTTTACCCCCGTAGGGGTGGAATTTTCCAAAACGCTGAAAGTGTTTCATTTGTATTCTAATAACTAATTTTTCTACAAAGTTTAAGTCTATAGCTCAAAAAAAAAAGGTTCTCCCATACAAACTTTGCACCCCCATTTTACCCCCTTAGGGGTAGAATTTTCAAAAATCCCTTTTTATCCCTGGCCCACATTATAAAAGCAACATACTGTGCAAAAATCAACTCTCTAAGATTAGTAGTTTCGGCTGTGCGTTGATGAGTGAGTGAGTGAGTGATTGAGTGAATAAGTCAGTCAGGACGTAGGCATTTATTATGTATAAATAGATAGAAGATAATGAAACTCCCATTCAAATATCTCAAAAAATTATGAAGCTACATCCGTTTTAATGTCGCTTGTTAGAGTGAGAAAACGATGAGGGACTGTGACGTCAATATACTCGAGCGTCATAGTAAAAAACAATCGTTTCATATGAAGGTGCGTTTTGCGGAAAAGGGACAGAACATACCCCCTCTTAAAACTTTGGACTCTTATAACTTAATCATTACCTATATAACCTCTTGCTTTGTTTTTTTCTCCATTTGACTATATTTATTTTAAATTCTTTTTCGAGAAAATAAATTATGATTATTTACCATATTTTCGATTCCTGAGCTATAACCACGAACTTCGGAATTCGAAAATATTCGGGTATCTCTATCTCTATCGCACTAACCATACTCGAGTGACAGGGATGCAAATATATGAACATTGAGTATCGGTTTTCGTGGTAGCGCCGCAGGTACTTTGGCTGAATGCGCCGAGCGCGTGCCATTGTCATTCAAAAAAAACAAATTCGTGTTAATTATATTGTTCAAATTTGTTGATTTCATTTATTGAAATTACGACATAAAACGACATTTGCGCATATAAGTTCTCATATCAGAATCGAATATTTTTTTATGGTTTATATTTTAGCATTTGTCTCGTAAAGGTCTATCGTAGACGGGATTTAAATTATTAATAAGTGAAAGGCAAAGCAATTCCGCCATTTTGACGAAAATTTGACGGTTCTTATAGCTGACAGTTGGAGCAGCGTTTGATTTCAATAAAAATAAATGAAAAATTAAATGAAGTCGTATATTTCGGAAAATTAATTAACTGTCGCAGTCGGATAAAAACTATCCTAAGTTGCAGCTAGAATAATAATGTACCTATATAAAATGTTTCATATTTTTCCGTTCATGGGATGCTGAGAACATTCGTACCGCGCAAAGCTTAGTTTCAAACTGGCTGATTCTTTTTTTAATTTAGAGATTTATTATAAGTGGAGATAAGACATGATTACATAGTTACATACATACTTACGAGTAGCAACGGGGTACTTAATATAAGGCTTGTAATAAATAATGACGTCATACATAAATGTATTATCCACGTAGATAGTATGGAAATATAAGTAGGTACAGTCGCCATCACATATGTACATAGGTACACTATAGGTGTTCAAAAATATCGGCACATGCACCCTGCCTTGGAAATAGAGGTGTGTTCCGATGTTTGTGACGTGCTTGTTTGCTCCGATCTCAGAGCATAGAATACTAGAGAGAGGACAAGACGCCGGCGGCCGTGTCGCAGCTGTATGCTCAATGGGCATACACTGCCATACTGTGCACGCGTGCTGATCGCAGAGAATATTAAGTTTTTTCCCAAAATGACTGATATGATGCGCGTTTATTGTCAAATAAGCGTGTAGGTATACAAGAGTGTGTGTTTTAGATGTGTGCGTGCTTTGTCTTGTCAATTACTTGGGCGTTGTGTGGGTTAATGTACTTGCGACAGGCTCACTCTATACAAATCGGCCGCCATGTCCGATCTCCTTATATTCATACATCTGTGGCTCCGATGTATGTGATGGCGACTGTACATACTTATGTCTTATCAAATATGTATAATATGTATTCAGTTGGTTCATGCACGCGTAAGTATGACCAATAGCATAATTATCATATTAAATCATCACATAAAATAGGTGTCTATAAAAATTAAAGTCATTGAAAGTTTTGTAGGTATTTCTCGCCCTATGGCGCTGACTATTACTAAGTAGATGTGCATATACTGTTGTGTCTACATACGAAGATCAAACGATATGAAACCTAAAAGCAACGAGATAGGGTCTATCAGCAGTCAGTTTAAGTCTTTCATTTTACATAAGCCCTATTTTATAGGTGCGGACGTGGATTGCAAAAGCATTGCACGTAGGTACCATTGCATAATTATAAGCCTCAGAACCCCACTCCCATTTCAATCGGACACTTTACGCTCTAAGTTGTAGACGATTATATATACTTACCTAGGACAGACTGTCCAGTTAGGTAGGTCCAAGGTTTGTGGTTGCCAGTGATGACGTATGGCACGGAAACGTGGTCGCTTACTATGGGCCTCATAAGAAGGCTCAAAGTCACTCAAAGGTAATGGAGAGGGCTATGCTGGGATTCGAGTTTCTCTGCGCGATCGGATCAGAAATGAGGCTATCCGCAGCAGAACCAAGGTAACCGATATAAGTAGCTCCGAATCACTAAATTTTATTTAGACACCCAAACACACATTTGTGATAAGTTCTCCGTCGATTATCACACATTTTTTGCCATTTATTTAGCGGTGCCGAAAAGCCGTGACGAGCAAACCTTGTGCGGTGTTAGCCACGACTGCACGTCTATCACAAGACGGCCGCGACATACTCTCGAGCTTTCTCGCGCTATCCGTCTCTCTCTTATTAGACCACTTAGAAAGAGACGGATACTGCGAGAGAGCTCGAGAGTATGTCGCGGCCGTCTTGTGATACCCCTGCTGGCGCACTGAGAAACGGGTCGAGATTTTGTTTGAGTGTGCGTCAGATACTATGGCGCACACTTAGAATAATAACGCATAGAAGGATAGTTTCATACGGCCGACGCGCCAAGCGTGAGGCATAAAATGGGTTCATGTAGTTGTGATCAACTCGTATTCACACGCGCCAATACGCACACAAACGCACCAATTTTGTTCCACCGATCGGCGTACTGGGCCATTTATGGCCGAGTTTTAGTGGCCTCACCGTTGCGCGTGAACTGCGTTTCTATGCGTTATTATTCTAAGGGCGCACACATACAAGCCGCGCGCGGTGCGTTTGTGTGACGATAACATACTTTGCCCTCCTTTTACTATGCTAATAATTAAACGGTTAAACTGTAGTGAAATTTTATACGTGAACGTGAGTTTAACCGTCAGCCGGGTAGGTATATGGTTAACACATTCATTGCCTACGTATTCCTAGCGCTACTCTCGTAGCAAATAACATGCGGAGAACTTATGGAGAGGAAAGCGCCTAGAAGCAGAACACA
Source organism: Epinotia brunnichana (assembly GCA_963854355.1). Classification (NCBI taxonomy): domain Eukaryota; kingdom Metazoa; phylum Arthropoda; class Insecta; order Lepidoptera; family Tortricidae; genus Epinotia; species Epinotia brunnichana. Next base: position 12,284,268 of record OY977956.1, read on the forward strand.
CACTCAACGGGTTGCGGGTTGTGTGTGTGTGCAAATATGTCTACCTCCTCTGGCTGCCGCTTTAGTAAGTTATTTTTCACCTCACTTGCTCGGAAAGGCCTTTTTGTATGTTTGATATCTATTGAGAAAATCGCTTTTTATCCACATGTGAAGAAAGTACTTAGACGTAGAACGTTAAAAGTACTATGACGTAGAACGTTAAATGTTTATTTTTCGTTTTTGTATATTTTATGTCATTTTTTTAAACTTTTTTTTAAACTTGTTTTTAATATTTTTTTAACTTTTTTTTACTTTTTTTAACTTTTTACTAACTTTTTTTAACTTCTTTTAAAAACTTTTTTTTCATTTTTTAAAACTTTAGTTTAATATTTTTTTAACTTTAAAAAAAACAAACTAAAAAAAAAACTTTTTTCATTTTTTGAAACTTTTTTTTTCTTTTTTTTACCTTTTTTCTTATTTTCCTCGCTGTAGTGAGGTGAAAAGATTTGTGTTATACACGGGTGAAAAGTTATTTTACGTCTCGTGTGTTGAAACACTAGCTACGCTCAGGATTCTATTTTTGAACCACTCGCTTCGCTCGTGGTCAATCATAAAGTCCTTTCGCTAACTCGTGTTTCAAATGAACACTCGCAGGTAAAATACAACTTTCCCCCCTTGTATAACAAATAACTAATTATCTACGTTAGTCTCAGTTGGATAAATTAACAACATTTCAAATAATTCGAAAACCATTTCGGTAATTATGTTACCTGAACGTAATAAAGTAGTTTTCAGATTTCATTTCTCATCCGTTTTTAAGAAAATCGCGTAATTGTATTTAAATGTGATGTGTGATGTTGATGTGTTTTAAAAAAAAAGTGGTTTAAGCGTTGTGTGACGTCAATACTTAGGTACTACGACTGTCATATGAAAGGTGTGCAAGCTGCCATACAGAGCTGCCATACGTTGAAGTCATAATTTAGTTACAAAATTCTGGAATTCGCTACTTTTCAATTTGATATAATTTCTGAATAAAAATTACGATTTAGGGAGAAACAAAAATCACATACCGCCTAAAAAACAGATCATAATAATAGATCATAAAATAGCCCACTTGAAGTAATGAAATGTTGTCAATTGTCGGCACAAGCGCCCAAAGCGACAAGTGGGACCAGCCAGACCAACTATCACTGCCCAACTTAAATGCAAGATTATATCTTCGGACTCCTTGCTCTAACTAGCTGTCGTTCTCTTTTACTTCAGTGATGCGTGTCTTACAGTCGTTCAAGAGTTTATTTACGACCCATTCAGCGTTCATTTCAATCGCGATCAGGTTAATCGGCTACGAGCGCAAGAGCCGCCTGTTCCGAAGCAACTGCCTTACGGAAGGCTATTTGGGGGTTATGTGGGACTCGCTCCTCCCGCCGCCATCCGACTGATGGTGACTGGAGGAGCATACCCACTTAAAACACACCGGCGTCACCCGCATTTCCGTTGAGGGGGCGCCATGGGATCGCGAACATTTCACCACGACGCCCCCAAACTGACCAGCCTGCCTGGCACGACTGTCACCCACCTTCTCTCGGCCCCGCTTAAGCAGGTAGTTGGGCGACTCCGGTATGGCGCAGGAGAGCAGCGCGTGCGCCGCCGCCACGGCGAGGTATAACGCCTGGCTGCCCGAGTACGACAACCACATGCCCACGCCGTACACGAATATCACGCCCAGCTGAATTGGACAAACAAAATGAGTATTTATGCAGGTAAGTCAAGGGTACATTTTCGGTCTTTCACTATTTTATAGAGATAAATATGTACTTCTGAGATATCTATTATAGCAGGGCTAGCACAAATAAGAATAAGAATAAGAATAAGAATAAGAATTATTTATTGCATAACTGTGTATGGTATGGATAACATGTATACAAATAGTTTCAACAGGTGCCCTTACGGGCGTGCAATATTTAGGTACATTTATAGCATATAACTAACATTAAAAATACATTCATTACAACACTAAATCCTAAAATCTTTCACGATTGTTTACTGACCCAAAAAACTCATTGAGGCTATAAAATGATTTATTTATAAGCCAGTTTTTTAAATTTACTTTGAACGTCCTACCTTCCATAGCTTTTATATCAGATGGCAGATGGTTAAATACACGAATTGCAGTTACAAAAGTGCTCTTCTCGAAAATAGAGGAGCTGATTTTCGGTACCCTAGTATCATATTTATATTGCTTTCTTGTATTACATTTAGTACCAGACCAAGTTGGGAAATAGTCGGGTTGGCTTTTTACAAGCAAACTTATTTGTAGAATGAAAATGCCTGTTAATGTTAGGAAACGCTTTTCTTTGAAGACTTTACGAAGAGAATCTCTGATGTTCATGCGGAAAATGGTTTTTAGGCATCTTTTCTGGAGTAAAAATGTTTTATGCACATCCACTGAGTTACCCCAGAAAATTGTACCATAGGTCAGCAAAGAATATACATTTCCATAGTACGCACTGATGACTACATTTTCGGAACAAGTTTCAGAGAGAATGGATAAAGCGTAGCAATTTCTGGAAATCTTTTTGTTTATTTGATCAACATGTGTTTTCCAATTAAGATGTGTATCTACATGTACTCCTAGGAATTTAACACTATCTGCTACCTCTATGGTTGTACCAGCTTCCGATACATTTAAGGAAAGAGGAGCGGTTTTGTAATTTCTAAATTGAATGAGCTGGGTTTTGCTTAGATTAAGTTTAAGGTTTAAAGCAGTGAGCCAATCTATAATTTTGCTCAAAACAATTTTGATATCCCTTTCGAGGTTTACAACTGAGCGGTCACATGAAAAAAATATTGTTGCATCATCTGCGAAAAGTACACTTTGTTCATTTACAATAGTAGGAAGCTCATTTAAATATATCAAAAAAAGAAGTGGCCCTAGCACACTTCCTTGGGGTACTCCATAAACTGCTTCCCCATAACATGACAACACCGGTTCAATAGTTTTACTTTGTCTGTTATAATATTCTATTTCTACAGCCTGTTGTCTTCCACACAAGTAGCTTTTGAATAAATTCAGGGCATTTCCCCTTATCCCGATATGCTCTAATTGTTGCAACATCACCTCATGCACAACGCAATCGAAGGCTTTAGACATATCGAGCATTAGGGCAACGCAGGTTTTGCCAGTATTTAAACTCTCCCATATATGCTTAAAAATTGAAAAAATGGCTAAAGTGGTGGACTTTCCTTTCTGAAAGCCATACTGAGCTTTGCTTAAGATGTCATTTTTTATTAAAAACCCTGATAACCTGTCATACATAACTTTTTCTAATATTTTACTAAAGGCTGGTAATAATGCTATTGGTCTAAAGTTGCCAAGATAATTTTTTGGACCAGTTTTATGCAAGGGCCTTATTATAGCTTTTTTTAAGTCGTCTGGAAAACAACCAGATTCTAGTGAAAGATTTACTATGTACACGAGAGGATCAACGATATGGTTAACACAAGTTTTGATAATTTGGATTGGGATGTCGTCATATCCCGAGCTCTTTTTATTTTTAATATTGCTTACAATTTTTTTGATTTCGTAGTTGTCTACAGGTTTTAAGAAAATACTATTACAAACCGGTTTGGATATAGATTTGTACTGATTACCCTTTTTGTGATTCTTTACTAAATTCAAAAAGTAATTATTAAATAACTGTACTATTTCGGAAGGGTTATTATAGGTATTCCCATTCTCAATTATGGAGTCTATGGAATTGGGAATAGTATTGCATAAGCTAGTGTTCTGTTTGATTAATCCCCAGGTAGCTTTGGGTTTATTAATACTGTTCTTTATATATTTATTGTTTGACAAAACTTTTGATATTCGTATTACTTTTTTTAAAATGCGCGCCATAATTTACCTTTGTAAGTTAAGGGACACATATTCTATTGTAAACGCTCATTATGAGTTTGCATTCAAAGTAACCGAAATTTGTAGGTATAGGTAAGGTAATTGATAGTGCATAATTCATTTTCTTTTCATGCATGTCCTTATGGGTGCGTGTGTGGTTATGAATGCTGGTGCTTACCCACCCTTAACGTATTGCTAAAGTTGTTATTTTATATAATTAATGAATGGTCTAGGTTTGTTCATGAATACTTATAACAAGATATTTTTTTTCCTGTATGCGACCGCATGTTTCCACAAAAAAAACACATTCAAACATAATGTTTAGGCCACTTCCAAAAGGGCCTACATGCTTTGTGGGTATTTGGTGCTCTGTTCCTGGTGATGAGTAAGGTCGCCGAAGCTCCCGAGGAAGGCCGGTCGAAGTCTGGTTGAGTGTGGGACCTGAGGGCCTCTTGACTTGCCAGTTCGAGCGACGGAGATACACGAACGAAGTTCGTTTTCGTTTCGCGGTAGCCCCTCTGTAATTGTTTCTAGCAGTCAACATAACGAACCCTCAAATCAATAAAGGGTCTTCAGCCCGCTTGTGCCACAAGCGTCTATAGGCGCATCAGACAGGCCGTATGATGTTTGTTTACCACTCCTATATGAGCCACTTCCTAATTTACGAGAGAGACGCTGCGCCAGGCATTAAGTTGAAACGAGACGGCAGTTTGGCAATTTGGACATCTCATTCCTAACGTACCTCTCGTTAACCTGTAGTTAACCTGTATAGAACAGAAGTACATACCTACCTAATAAAGTGCTTTAAGTATATGAAAGAAAGAAAGAAACATTTATTCGAGACAAACAACACACAGCGTTTGTCACGAAACGGTTCTATCTCAGCATAATGCTGGCATTGCTGCCAGCGCTGGTCTTCCGATAGAACTTTTTTTACTTGATAGAGTAAGACCACTCCGATAGAGATTTGAGATTTGAACAGTCCATACCTTACACACAGTCATAGTAAGCGAAGCCAGGGCACCTCGCCAGGAATCCTCTGCGATTTCCTTAACGTAAACAGGAACTACTACGAAGCACCCCGCGGCGGCAACGCCCGCGATCGCTCGCGCGGTGATCAGAGCGGGGGCGGTGAGCGTTGTCAGCTTGATTGTCCATGATATCTGGAGAAATGTAGTGAGTTAGTCTTTGGTGGTCTTTGTAAAGCCCGGGATTCACTAAACGAGCCGCTAGATGCACCTACCTGCCACCTAAAATCGCTGGATAAATCCGCCGTCGCCATACAAAAGAGTTCGCCAATTTGTCCGCGAGCCGCTCGCGAGCTACAGCGACAAATCCGCAGTGCGAATATTGGGCTTAAGCGACTAAGCGTGGACTAAGCGTCCTTACCAGAGTGGTTGTGGCCTTGTAAATTAGCCACACGGTCCTGCATGGCAGTCCTGCATGAAAGCGCCAAGATAAAAGTGAGAAAGGGAGAGGAATACCCTTGGTTTTATCGCTCTATCTTAAATCGCACTAGAACCGTGACAAATTAGAGTGGCTTTAATCTTTATTCTAAGCCGGACCAATAAATATAGTAATCTCCACTTATAATAAATCTCTAAATTAAAAAAAGAATCAGCCAGTTTGAAACTAAGCTTTGTGTTGTTACGAATGTTCTCAGCATCACATGAACGGAAACATATAAAACATTTTTTATAGGTACATTATTATTCAAGCTGTAACTTAGGATAGGTTTTATCCGACTGCAACAATTAATTAATTTACGTCATACCTGGCCATAAAGTAGGAATTACCGCACGCTATGCGTGCGGAAAACCCCACTTCCTGGCCAGATAGAGACGTAAAATTTTGTACTCACCACGGGCGGTAATAAAGAAAGCCTCAGAGCGCATATTTATCGCCCTTGCCTTCGGCTCGGGCGTCAAATACCTGCGATCTGAGACATTCTTTGTTTAACCGCCCTAGGTAAGTAATGTACTATTTCCGTAATATACGACTTCATTTAATTTTTCATTTATTATTCTTAAAGTATATCGCCGCCACATCTGTCAGCTAAAAGAAACGTCAAAATCACAGACTAATAAGAGATACTTACTACGGATAAAATGGCGGAATTGCTTTGCCTTTCTTTCACCTATTAATAATTTTAATCCCGTTATTTTTTTAGTTATTACCCGTGCAATTAGGGGTAAAAATTCGGATGGAACCCATTTTAATACAATTTGGTATAGAGATAGTTAGAGGTAGTCCTGGGAAAGGACAAAGGATAGTTTTAATTACGGAAATCACTCCCTAAGGGGGTGAAATGGGGGGTGAAAATTTGGATAATCCCGTTTAGATGAAATTTGGTATAAAGGTAGTTTGAGTCCCGAAGAATGACATTAGATAGTTTTTATTCCAAAAATCATTCCCTAAGGGGATGAAATAGGGGGTGAAAGTTTGGATAAAACCCATGTAGGTATTACCTAGATGAAATTTGGTATAGAGATAATTTGAGACCCTTCGAAGGATATAGAATAGTTTTTGCCTCGGAAATCATCCCGATGTCCGTCGTCATGGTAGACGTTGGTTTGCAATATTTTTTCTAAGGTGGTAACAAGTTCTACGCGGACGAAGTCGCGGGCAACAGCTAGTTTAAATTAACTATCATTATTGTATAATGCTAATCAACATTCAATGTAAATATTGTACCTATAGTTATTAGACCTTGGCATATTATAACCAAGTGTTTGCAATGCCATACCTACCAGGGCCTTTAGCAAGTTGAAGGTTATAAACGGCCAATATTTGTTTTACCGTGTATGTAATAGGTATTAGGTACAAACTAGCTGCCTTCGCTGCTCTGTACGTGAATTTCAGATAACGCAGGTGGATATGAGGGATAACATATAGCCTCCATCCTGAAGATCTAACCTAAATACGGGTGATCCCATAAAAAACATTCCATGTAAAAAAATAGGCCAAGTCTCGAAACTCTTCCACAGTAAAAAGTGGTGAGATATTTCGTAGAGCCAAGTCAGGCATTATTCTATTTATTTATCTTATTCATCTTTATTTGCTTGCTAAATAGAATTCTGCAACTTGGGAATCACACAACTTTTTCTGCATTTACAATTTTTTGCATATGTACCTAAAACTATGTAACCCTTATGTCCCTTACGTAATAAACGTAGGTTTGAGTAACTTACGCATGATAATAGTGATACAGCTATAATACATCGCTTTCTTCCGAATCTATCGCTGGAGTAGCTGAAGAATGGTATCCCGCATATAGCAGCCAGAGGCAGTGCAGCCGCTAACCACGAGATGTCGCTGTCAGTAATGCCAGCCTCTTTCAACGCTTTCGCTGTGGGCGACAGCCAGCCGATTTGGATTCCGTAGGTGAAGGTGGGGATTGTTGCTGCGGACAAGTACATTACAATTAACAACGATCGAAGAAATTTAATTGACGCGAAGTTCCGCTTTTAAGGGCTTTTAACTAATGGAGACGATGAGATATTTAGTTGTATCGACGGTAATGCATGGAGTTCAGAATGTCATCGGTCGCGCGAAATATAATAAATTCCGTTTCAGAATAATTTACTTTAAAAACAAAGGTTTAACCGACTTTCATTCAGTAGTTCCCTCGACTTCTCCAGGATTCTATCATCAGATCCTGACCTGATGACCATGGGACCACCTGCGAAGGATACCCTTTCAAACAAAAAAAGCATTTTACAAGGCGTCTGGACCGATTTGGAAATAGTTATTTGTTATACAAGGGTGCAAAGTTGTACCCGTGAGTGTTTCATTTCAACACACGTGAAGTAAATACATTTGCACCCGTGCGTAGCACAAAACTTTTCACCTCACTGTAGCGAGGAAAGTGCAACATGCAAAACAACAGCTCATAAAAAATAAGTCTTTATTTGTACTCATTCCATCATCATCATCACCATCATCCATCATCAGTCATCCGTCATCCGTCATCCGTCAGCCATCATTCGTCATTCGTTATCCGTCATTTTACTTCTCGTGTGTTGAATGTTTCACTCGCGGGTAAAATACAACTTTGCACCCTTGTGTAACAAATAACTATAGTTGCTGGCTGGCTGTACAAGTTTGTTTCCTTCTCTCAGTTTTACGACGTGTTTTGCAATACTTCACATACTTAATAACATTTTATGTGGCTATGTTATTATCCTAGCGAGGTATTTACCTGGCAAGATTTAAAATAAAACCATCAATAAAATCCATACAAATATTATAAATCTGTCTGTCTGTTACCTTTTTACGATTAAATCTTTGAAACGGTTGCAATGAAATTTTAAAGGTGCCTATGCATATAGTAACACATTCAGTGCCGCGAGTCGCTACGCGCTACGCTAATAGCCGATCCCTTGGTGTTCCTCGTATGTAGCGGAAAGCGCCTACGACGTAGGCACAGGATAGTCGTGTTCCCGACACTGAATGTGGGTCCGGGAATGGCCATAGGGTAGTTAGCAAAGCGTTCTTTCTGTTGCACTTTTGTATGAAAATGAAAGGGACAAGAAACTGCCAGTGGGCGTCAACTAGGGGGTGCAGTACCGGTACCACTCCAAGAACTGGGACTGAGATTTCCGTTACTATGCCAGTACCGGGAATTCCCGGTTCTTCGGTACTTTTCGGTACTGAGTATTTTTTGTAATTAAATGAAAAATTCGTGAACTATATCACCAATTTTCATTCGATAGGGAACTTGCATCTTTTTATTTTATTACGAAAATCAAAAGTACTATGGAGTAAGTCATTGATTTGCAATTATCTCCACAAAGTTTGCGTTTAAGTCTATATTTGTCATTCAAATTATTATTTCTAATTTAATATTGCGTGTAACTGTTATTATTTTATCGAAAAATTAAAAAAAAGATTTCGTTATTTTAACGTTAGATAAAACGAATACAATCGTTTTTTTCTTTTGTATGATATTTCTACGTATATCCGCATCGATTGAGTGCAATTTATTCGAAATTGAAGTCCCATGCAAGTTCCCCATTACATAATTCAGAATAAACCCAACCGGGAAAAATAATCAAACAAACAAAAATACTGCAACATAATTTTATAAATATCATATTAGGTGCAAAATTTAGCTGAATAAGATAACTTATTATTGTTAGTTGTTATAAAATCGTGTAGTAAAAGGTGTGGAGTGTAATGTTCATACCATAGTTCTCATCAATTGGTTAATCTAATCTATACTGTATACTAACATTGTAAAAAGGAAGTCTATGACAATGTAGCTTTGTATGTTGTTAGTAAATGTATATGAAGGGGCTAGGAGGTAATTTACGGTGCCGTAAACCACTTATCTGATTTCAAAAAAATATGTATGATTGGATTTTCTGGATGGACAGAGGCAATTTTTTAACCAACAAATCAACAAATTGCACAATGTTAATCATAAAGAAAAAACTGTATTTCTTATACCTTGTATATGATCATCATTCGCTTGTCCTTATCCCATTTACTTAGGGTCGGCGCAGCATATTTTTTACTTGCATACGGCTCTATCGCCTGCCAAATCATCACACACTTCCTTCCTATTTATATCGTCTCTCACGCATTTTTCTTGGTCTACCTCTTTTCTTACAACGCTCCATATTCATACTTAATGCCCTTCTAGTAACATGACTAGCATCCCTCCGCATAACATGTTCATACCACCGTAGGCGATTTGCTCTTAGCTTTTCAGTTATGGGTGCTACTTTCAGGCTTCCTCTTATATACTCATTCCTTATTCGATCCTTTCTGGTCACGCCACACATCCATCTCAACATCTTATCATCTCATCTCAGTAAAATGCAATCTCGTTTCATCCTTCATTTTTGAGGCCCAACATTGCGATCCATGCATGAGGACAGGTCTTATAATGGTCTTGTAAATTTTGCCCTTTAGTGGAAGGGGCCTTCGGCCGTCGTAGATTGTTCCCGTGACTTGGCGATATTACATCCATCGTGCGCTGATTCGGTTTGTAACGTCACGGTCAATATCGCCATTGCATTGTATGAATGACCCGAGGTATCGGAAATCGGAACAGACCGGCAGCGTTACACCATCGAGCTCTATGGGCGTAAAATTGGAGAGACTGCCGAAATCACAGAACATGTGTTCAGTTTTTTATATGCTGATTTTCAAGTCCACATTTTACAATTTTTGCCGCCACTGCTCTAGTCTGCTCTCAACCCCGAGTCCATCTTCACCGACAAGGACAATATCATCGGTGAAGACTATTAGCGGCCAAGGCCTCCTGGATGCTCGACCATCCATTCAACCATTCGATCGTCCATTATAAGCAGGAATATGTAAGGGCTTAAAGCCGAGCCCTGGTGTTAGCCCACCGTGGCGTGACACTGAACCTTTCGGTTGTACCAGCCCTCGACCGGACGCGTGTACAACATCTGTCATACATAGATCGAATCAGCCTTCTCTGGCACACTTTTCTCTCTTTCAAGGCCCACCACAAAACCTCGCGAGGAACTTGGTCGTAAGCCTTCTCGAGATCAACAAACACCATATGCAGGTTTTTTTGCGTATGTCTATATTTTTCGCATAGTTGACGAAGTGCGAATGTGGCGTCTGTTGTACCCCTGCCCGGCATAAATGTGGCGTCTGTTGTACCCCTGCCCGGCATAAATCCGAATTGGTTTTGCGGTTTTTCCCTATCATCTCTCATTCGTCTCTCTATCACTTTCTCCCACACTTTCATACTATGTGACATGATATTTTTTCCTCTATGCTTATTACACTGGTGTGAAATATGTAGTTAAATCTAGTGGAAGAAGTTCGAAATATGTAATTAAATCATATATGAACTTATCAATCTTATTATGTACGCATAAACCTAATAAAATAAAAGTATTATTTCAATCTCAATTAAACCTAGTGATATTATTTTACTAGTTTATAGATGATTATACACAACTTCACACTTTGTTCGTAACAATACAAGTTCAGCTAAATTTATCACCTAATATGATTTTTATAGGTCTTAAAGTTATCTTGCGATATTTTGTTACTTCGATTACTTTTCCGGATTGTGTTTATTCTGAATTATATAATTGAAATAAAATTGGCGTTTTATTTCAAGAATTTGTCATTAAAATACAAAAAATACTCAGTACCAAAAAGTACCGAAGAACCGGGATATTGACCCGCCAGAACCGGTACTTAAAGGGATTTTTGAAAAATGCTGCATGCCCTAGCGTCAACAATCGCACGTCGATGGCGGGCTCAGCTCACATGCCGCTTGTTGGCATATTCGTAATATTTCTCGTGATTTTTGTTTGTAGTTAGAGGCACCTCAAATAATTAACTTATTGATAACATGACAGTGTCATGTCATGTTTATTCATCTATAAATCATAATTATGTAATTTAAAGTAGTAGATAATTAAATTTAAATATGTGCCCTGCACTAGTGGGACGTATAGTATAGGCTATACAAGTACAAGTATGGGTGATAATGGGAAAGAGAAGTAGTAGGTATATATATACAACGAAATAAAACTACTTATCCATTATTTCTATAAATATACAGGGTGTCCCATAAGTCGCACGTCACAGTGACACTGGAGGTAGGCCAGCTCAAAAGGTGTCCAACCAACCTAACATGACCCCAGTAAAAGTTGCACGGTTTACGAGTTATTCAAGATGGTGATCTAACATTTTCGTGTATAGTAGTACGTAGTGATACACGAAAATGTTAGATCTTTCGAAATCGATGCTGGCAAAACAAAAGGCTGGTTAGGTCCCTCTTGAGCTAACCTACCTCCGGTGTCACTGTGACGTGCGACTTATGGGACATCCTGTATATTTAATCCATATCCGAATCATCTTCGACATGAATGATAAATCTCTTGGTTTCCGCCGTTGTTCTCATTTTTGGTTCTATTACCTCTACCATGTGTCGGAAATGGGAAACAGTCCAATAACCGAGCCAGGTAAAAAATTGTAACCAAAGATAAGTAAGCACTTGAAAGCGTCCGCACCGAACGAGCGACAGATATTGACTAAATTTAGACAGGCATGTAAACCTACATTGTGGCTGTGCATCGTCCTTATCGCTGACCAATTACGTGCATTCTCTGTTTTCTAGTACTAACTCTGTTAAATAGACAAGGTTATAGGTACTACATACTTTTTATTCCAGCCTGAAAAGTTTAAATGGGGGTCGAATCAAACGATGTTTTAGATTTACGTATTTCGATTATAATCCCACAACAAACTGTCAAAATATCATTAAATAGGTAGGTACTTGGCGGACGTGAATTTAAAGTTGAAAATTACTTAGCTTCATTTGTTTGAATATTGTATTTTGTCATATTTTTTTACATTGAAAAAAATCTAACAATGAAATCGTTACTGGTATAAAATATATAATAACTTTAAAATACCTTCTTAGTCATATTTTTTTCAGAAGTTTTGCTGGTTTAGTTTCTGTGCCTTCAAAGAATCGCCTTTTTACCAAACCGCACGGGACATACAAATACCTCTGATTGTTCGGCAGGTTGCCTGGTATTCAGGGTGGGTGGGACTGGGAACCGAGTACAAAAACTGTCGGCAAAAATCCCCGGAGTGAATGTGGGCCATGTGGGGTGGGCTGATCTGGGGACATGGTAGTGCCCCCACCAAGTCGAGCAAAACAAAGAGGCACGACCGTACCATCCTTTTCTCGAAGCCATTCAGGCCATTTTCAACATCCTGTAATTTTGTGCTGGCTAAAAGCTAGAACCCTGAATTTTCAGTAACATGTAGGGCATAATATGGCTTACATATATTGTCAATAACATTCAATTTGAACTTTTAGTTTGAGAACTATTGTCCGTTAAAATTCGAAAGTTTTGTCACTGACATAGGTACCTACCCACTCACTTATATACTGATAATGATCAACATAATTCTAAGGTACGTCTAGCAGACCCACAAACTCCAAATTTCAAACGTAATTAGTATTTATCCTATTAATTCATAAAAAACCTAAAAATATTGCAATTTCAGTCACGTTTCAGAGATACACAATCTGCATAAGTAAGTTTGTAATCCTATACAAATACATGCGATTACTTTTGCAGTTCCTTCCTGCAAAACTATACAAACGTTATTTGGTTGGTAAAATAACATTCCCATACAAAGTCTACAAAAATAAATAAGATGCCATAAAAAACATTTCATGTAAAAAATACGCCAAGTCTCGAAACTCTTCCACAGTAAAAAGTGGTGAGATATTTCGTAGAGTCAGGCTCATACTTATTAATCTTTATTTGCTTGCTAAATAAAATTCTGTGACTTGGCTTGGAAGTTTAACATTTGCATCTATTTAAAAGTCTGTCTATGGTATCGTAGCTTTCAAACAAAGTTTTGTAAAAAGCACCCGGATATACAAGTATAATACAAAAAAAAAAACCACATACAACAACAGTCGGAATAGACAGATGGACACACAGACAGAGACACAGGGGTCCCGTTTGCACCGTCCGGAATCCGGATAGGAAACACTTATTGTCTAACTCTGAAAGTTAAAATGTGTTTTTCACTTCTCATGCTCGCAAAGTTCGCCTTTGTGCTGGATGTACGCTGCACAAAATGCCACTTTTATGCTCTAGTGCACAAAGTAAAATTGTTTTAAAGACTAAGGTAATCGGGCCTAACAGCCACACACGCAATAAAACTTCGTAGAATAAACTCGTCATTTGATTTGATTTGCTTTAATAAATGAGCCTAGCTATTATTTTATTTTATTTTGCAATTATTTGTTATTTTCTCGCAATCGAAGTGAAAAGCAGTGTGTATAACTCGGGCATAAATTAGCCATTTAACCCCTCTACTTAACTATATAAACGTCTCTGGTTAAATGGCACGTTTTATGCCCTTGTTGTACAATCTACTATTATGTTTTCTTACAAACACAAAATTTAAAGCGATAAAATTACATATATATACAGGGTGTCCCTAAAACCAACGCCAAAACGAAAAAGGGAGATAGTACAACCCATAAGCATTCAGATTAAGCAAGTATGACCTCAATGAAAAGTTTATGGTTTTCGAGATATTGACGTTTTAAAAAAACTCGTCACTTTTGATACCCTGCGTCACTTTATCGATTGCCATCACTTCAAATTTAAGTATTTTGTAAATCTGTTTTTTGCAGGATGTTACCAAAAACATATCCTATCGAATATCATTTAAATTTATTACATGCCATGGTGCTATAGTGGTAAAAATAATAATCAAAAAATAATTAAATAAATTTTATAATTTAATCTGCGGGTTTGATCGAGTTTAATTTTAAAAAAGTATACTAAGCCAACTTGGCACAAAACGTAAGAAAATTGCAATTTTATTGTAGTTTTCAAAATGGTACAGCTTATTCTTATTTACCCAGTATTTTACGAGTTAATACTATTTTACACCAGAAGGAGCTTAAACTGCAATTATTCCATAGTTTGCAACGAGAGCTCCTGCCAGGTTCAGAGGTTGAATTTGGAACATAAATCCGATTTGAAGATTACTTCATTTGAAAATGGAACACAATTCAAAATTCGAATTCAAGTCGGCTTTCTGGTGTAATAATATTATTTTAGTTATTTCAGTACACTTCGTTAATTTGTTTGATGTGCACCATTTGGTTTGATTTCTTATTTTCTTAAATGGACTTGCTTTGCCATTACTTAAGTTCTGCCTAGTGATTTCGATTTTGTCTAACTAATGAACTTTGCTTTGTTTATCTTGGATTCGTGTTTGCTTTGTGCTTTGGATTTTAACTAGACAGATAAACTTTCTATTGTGAATCTCGAACTCGTGTTCTGCCTAGTAATTTTATTTCATTTAGTTGGGACTAAGTGTAGTGCGTTTGTTACATAAATTATGCCAGTGAGTTATACTCCTCAAGAATATGCAAACATGCATTTCATCTATGGAGAATGTCGGGGTAACTCTAGTGCTGCAGCTAGACTCTATCGCGAAAGATATCCAAATTTAAGGCATCCGGACCATCGAGTATTTCGAAATGTTCATTTGGCATACTCACAAGGCGCTTTGCCTGGCAATCGTGGCGGAGCAGGACGACCTAGAGCAGATTACGATGAAGACGTTTTGCAAGAGATTCAAAATGACCCATCTACTTCGGCACGTAACATTGAACGTAGCATAGGGGTATCAAAATCTGTTGCCAATAGAATATTACTTCGTTATGGATATCATCCATACCACATACAACGTGTTCAAGCATTGCTGCCCCGTGATTACCCACTACGAGTACTGTTTTGCCAGACAATGCTGCAGAAACACAGAGAGGATCCAAATTTCATAAACATGGTTTTATGGTCGGATGAAAGCACTTTTAAAAGAGATGGATTCATGAACATGCACAATTTACATAGTTATGCATTAGAAAACCCTCATTTAATGTGGGAAGATCGGTCGCAGTACCAATTTAAACTTAACCTTTGGACTGGAATATTAGATGGAAAAATAATAGGCCCATTTGAATTACCAGAAACACTAAATGGCCAAAATTATCTAAATTTCTTAGAGAATGAGTTGCCAAATCTTCTTGGGGACGTGCCTTTAGCTACACGAAGGTCAATGTGGCTGCAAAATGACGGCTGTCCAGCACATTATGCTCGACAAGTACGAGAACATTTAAACCGAACTTATCCACAGAGATGGATCGGGCGTCTTGGTCCTATTTTGTGGCCTCCTCGATCTCCAGACCTAAATCCTCTGGATTTCTATTACTGGGGTTACATCAAAGAAAAAGTTTACAATAAACCGATTAACAGTATAGCGGAGCTGAGACAACGCATTTTCGCAGAGGCACAAAACGACGTCACAAGAAGTGCACGTCGCATCAGTCGAGCATTTTTAAGGAGATGCCGAGCTTGTATTCGTGTAAATGGCCGACAATTTGAACATTTGATTTAAATAAACAAAACAAAGCAGGAATCGTTTTTTTTATTATTTTTTATTCCCTTTAAAGATTAATGGCAACCAGAATTATTTTTGTATGATAAATTAATTTAACTAAGTAACTAAGGCTCCTTAGGGGGCACGACCGGTAATAATAACGCTAAGAAGATACAAATGAATTTAACTAAATGTACTGAAATTACTAAACTAATCCTGTAAGCCGACTTAAACTTAAATATTGAATTATGTTCCAATTTCAAAGCGTTTTTTATTCGAATTTCAATTTGTGAGCCTCGTAGGTGGTAGGGGCTACAAAGTATGGAATAATTGCAGTTTAAGCTCCTTCTGGTGTAAAATAGTATAATCTCGTAAACTACTGGGTAAATAAGAATAAGCTGTACCATTTTGAAAACTACAATAAAATTGCAATTTTTTTACGTTTTGTGCCAAGTTAGTTTAGTATACTTTTTTTAAATTAAACTCGATCAAACCCGCAGATTAAATTATAAAATTTATTTAATTCATTTTTGATTATTATTTTTACCACTATAGCACCATGGCATGTAATAAATTTAAATGACATTCGATAGGATATGTTTTTGGTAACATCCTGCAAAAAACAGATTTACAAAATACTTAAATTTGAAGTGATGGCAATCGATAAAGTGACGCAGGGTATCAAAAGTTACGTTTTTTTTAAAACGTCAATATCTCGAAAACCATGAACTTTTCATTAAGGTCATATTTGCTTAATATGAATGCTTATGGGTTGTACTATCTCCCTTTTTCGTTTTGGCGTTGGTTTTAGGGACACCCTGTATAGGCAGACCTTTATCAATAAAGACATAGCATACCCCTTCGTCATCGTCTGTTTATATTTCCGGAAACAACTCGTCGATGTTGCCAGATTCTGCATCAATGTTCATTAAATAAAGAAAACAAACTTTCGCTCACCTAATAGGGCTGTTAAAATTTGCCTCCTAGCACTGCTTTCGACCGGCCGTCGCTTTCTTTCCATGGCTGTATGATTCACTGTCACAGTTCACCCATTAATCACGGACGATAAAAAAAAAAACTTTAAAACTCCGCTACATTTAGAGGTTATGTTGCATAAACATTTTTACTAATTGAATTGGGTTAGATTACTTTAAATGAACGATTAGTAGGACTTTATATTACATTTGAAAGTAAGATTTATTTATAAAAGTATGTTGTTTCGCCGTAAGTTATTTCTTATTTCGACGTAGAGTCTTCCGGGCGTCGCGGGCGGTACTGTACTGAAGTGAAGTCTGTCCTGTCAAGTCTGCCTATACTGAGTACTCGAGTAGGTATAGCATAGCGTGTTACAACATATTATCTTTGACCAACAGTGCACGCGTCCGTGTCATAATAACTACGTACTCATGCTGTCAGCTGGGTCCATTTACGGTTCATATTCGCATGTTTTTGGTGATCCATACCAAAACTGTTTCCGATTTACTTTAGACAAAGTTTAGGTGACGGCTGTACTACTTTTGTAGTTTAATTATGTTAATTATGTTGAAACGGTATAACAACATGTTTTAGTCTCGGTAGGTAATGCTTCGTATTCTGGCTCTAGAGTATTAGGTACCTAACTTACCTACCTACTACTCTAGACGAATATTGAAATAGGACTATAATTAGTGGTTGGTAATTCATTTATTTTTTGCCTATTCATATAATATTTACCCTGATTTTTATCAGTGTTAAAATTTCTGGGTTTAATTGCTTACCTAATTCTGAACAAGTCTTACTATGGGACTAACTACCTACTTACGAAATGTAGAAAAAAACCGGTTGTTTCATGAAAGTAGAGTTAAGAGCTCAGGTAGGTACTTAGTCGAAATTTTTTTTGTCCATTTTGTGGTAGGTTCCGCAGTAAAAGTTGCTCGTTTTGAACAAAATGCGCCTTAGCGTTAGCTATCGTACCTAACCATGATAGGAAAACCTTTAACGCTGATGATCATTTTTATCTCTAATTTCATACCTCCTTATATAAAACTAGTGGCTCTGCGAGCTGTAGAACTGGCAAAACTGTATATAAAAAAAAAACTTTTTTGAAAATATTTCGAAACTCTATCGTCAAAAAAAACCACATACTTACTTAATTATCGGAACAAAATTTAACGAGAATCGGTTGAGAAATGCGACATGTAGAAGAGAACAGCCGGACGGACAGACGCCAAGCTGAAACGGGGAACTTCTCTCGCTTCGCTCGCTCGTTTAATTATATCCAGTTGCATTGCTCATCCTGTATAGAGTATGACTTAGCTATCGATATTTTACAAGAAACGGCGTCCCGATGGTTCAGAATTAGATCCCCAAACATTTTTCTCGAATGTATGTAAGTATACGTACTCATAATACTTACACGGAATTCGGTAAAGTCCACGTCAAATACATGTTTACGCTGCGCCTTACTCCATTGTAATATGGTTTAAAATGTACAGATCATCATCGAAAAATGTACAAGAATAGAACTGTACAACCAGAACATCGCGGAAGCCATCAGTCATCAGTCTTGATGTCGGGGTTCCCGCAGAGCAGACATGCTGAATGAAATCGTTAGCTTTGATATGAGTCATAATGCTATTAATGACGATAATGCTTATTGTTGTGCCTGGTGACGTAAGTATGCACCGGCGTATATATTTGGGGGCACGATAGTGACAAGCCTAACGGCATTAGGTACCTATGCGACACGGCCAAGCTTAACTTTTTTTAGCTAAGATCTACTTAAGATGTAGAATATGTAAAGCAGGGTTGGTAGAGTCAGGCAGGCCGTGTGGAGTAAGAAACTTGGTGCTACTTGGCATATGAAAAAAATGTTCTCACCTCACTTGCTCGGAAAGGCCTTTTTGTACGTTTGATATCTATTGAGAAAATCGCTTTTTATCCACATGTGAAGAAAGTAGACGTAGAACGTTAAAAATACTATGACGTAGAACGTTAAATGTTTATTTTTGTTTTTTGTACTTATATTTTATGTAATTTTTTTTTAACTTTTTTTAACTTTTTTTTAGCTTTTTTTATTTATTTTTAACTTTTTTTTAAACTTTTTTTTTAACTTTTTTTGCTTTTTTTAAAACTTTTTAATTTTTTTTTTACTTTTTTTACCCTTTTTCTTATTTTCCTCGCTGTAGTGAGGTGAAAAGATTTGTGTTATACACGGGTGAAAAGTTATTTTACGTCTCGTGTGTTGCAACACTCGCTACGCTCAGGATTCTATTTTTGAACCACTCGCTTCGCTCGAGGTCAATCATAGAATCCTTTCGCTGGCTCGTGTTTCAAATGAACACTCGCAGGTAAAATACAACTTTCCCCCCTTGTATAACAAATAACTATTTTTACTTTTATAGAAGAAGAAGAAGAATATATTCGCATTGCAATTTTTTTTATAAAATAGACAATCTGCCGGGAATTCCAAAGTATGGCAATATTTCCTTATGGTCGTAGTGCCAATATTTTCTGGCAATCCGACATAACCAGTCTAATCATACCACATGGCGACGACATCGGCTACAATAATTTACTTTAAAAACAAAGTTTAAACCGACTTCAATTCAGTAAACTTCAAATTAAAGGGAAAATTAAAAAATTTAGGCTCCGAGCCGGATTCAATTTTCAATTTTTAAATATCTTTAGCAGGCGTAACTGCATTATACAAAAATGAATTCAATTCAGTACTTCGCCATGCTACATAGGTACCATCAGCCAAAAAAGCGGTCTAACACTTTTGGACCTTATTTTGTATGCAATAAAGTCGAAAAGTGGTAGACCATTTTCTTGGCTGACTGTAGATGAAATTTTCCACATTTCCTTTCCAATTTACTACATGAACTGCTTTCCGAGAGCAAATGCGTTGCTTATTACAGAAAAAACCCAAGTCGCTTCTGTGGGCTGAAAATATCTGAAAAGTTCCGTCGATTCCTCAAGGATCTCAGAATGAACACTTCATTAGTTGCTACTTCAACGGAATTATGTCAGAGTCTTTGACGTCTTTGAGGAGTTCCATAAGTCATCTGTGGTCTTCATCATCAGTTCCACTTCACCGAAATTACGATTTCCGAGGGTAAATACTTACTAGAGTTATTATAGAAAATACCGAAATCACAATTAACTAGTATGTACGAATTCGGTATATGGCGTGGTCGATTGCTAATTAAAGATGCGTTTTTGTATTATAAATTATTATTTATTTATTATAGAGTGGTGCATAACCCATCGCAGTTGACCCGTTGTCGCCCATCATGTAATGGGCGGCCGAGGCCCATCGTCGGCCTCCTTCATCGCTGCAATCAGCTCCTTCGTCGACTTGTACTGCACTATCGTACTTTTCACGAAGTCCCTGGCCAAAAATAAACTCAAATAAATGAAAAAAGTGCGTCATTGCCTCAGAGCATAGAATACTAGAGAGAGGACAAGCCGCCGGCGGCCGTGTCGCAGCTGTATGCTCAATGGGCATACACTGCCATACTGTGCACGCGTGCTGATCGCAGAGAATATTACGTTTTTTCCCAAAATGCCTGATATGATGCGCGTTTATTGTCAAATAAGCGTGTAGGTATACAAGTGTGTGTGTTTTAGATATGTGCGTGCTTTGTCTTGTCAATTACTTGGGCGTTGTGTGGGTTAATGTACTTGCGACAGGCTCACTCTATACAAATCGGCCGCCATGTCCGATCTCCTTATATTCATACATCTGTGGTCATTGCCAACAATATTGTTAAAGTAGATTAGCAGGAATGTTGCAGATGACCGAACTACCGGTAATGTAGGTAAATATTTGATGATATTTTAGATACCTATATATGTTAGTTTCTAAGTTAAATCTTTTCAATGTTTAGTGTAATTTTTGGTAGGTACTTCAGCCCACCAAATGTAAAAAAATAATTATATATGTACGAGTATCTAGATTCTAAGGTAACTTATTTCTGTAATTGTGTTCGTGTGTTGGTCCAAGACGTCTTATCATTCTTGACTTGTAGTAGACGCATCGTGTCGCCATCATCACGTGTATACAAAGCTTAATAAAAATTTAAACGTTTCTTACGTCGTCTGGAACGCGCCCAATACCACCTGTCATTCGACTTCTTCGTGCGCGCCGAAAAATCACGGATTTATTAAATTTCTAATAAGAAGCATAAAATACAAGTTAATTACAAGGTTTTTTCCATCATCGTCATCATGGGAAAACATAAGAAGAGAAAAAATGAAGATGAGGAGTTATTCTCGTTATTTAAAAAGTTTACCAAGAAAATGAAAAAACGACACAGGACGCCGACAACAAGCGAGAGTGACACCGAGAACAATGCTGAAGGTAAATATAATAGGTTTTATGGTATACAAATACAAATTAGTCTCATTCAGTAACGTAAAATACCTTGGTTTTTTTTCACACTCCGTTCATTTCATGACACATGAAAATAATGGTAACGGAAAAACGAATTCGAATCATTTTCAAGCATAGTAATTACACTTATAGCTTAAATATCGTATGTTGAATTATACGTTTTGTGGATCTACTCGTGTGGTAACACTGCGAGTGTTATTCGTGAGGTTTATCCCAAATCACAAATAGCAATGAGGTTATGTTCGTGAGGTGGTACTGCGAGTCCCATTCGTGTGACATATTCCCGTTATAATATTATAAGGTCTGTGGATTCACTCATGTGGTGGTATTTAAAGTACTATTCGTGTGGTTTATCTCTTACCTGATGATATAAGAGCATTAAAATTATTTTTTCATTGTAGCACCATTAAATGGTCAAGAGGCTCTAATAGAAGAACCAGAGATATCTGAGGCTGACCCTGTTCCAGTAGAGCTAGGTGCAGAGATATATGAGCCTGATTTGGTTCCAGAAGTGCTTTGTGCAGAAAAATCTGAGGAAATAGATGAGGAGATTTTGAATCTATTAGGGGAGGACCCAAATAAAAAGTCCTACTCTGAGGCCATACACAAAGACATTGCCACCAGGTGGCAACATATTACTGGTAACGGGATGGAAAAAGAAACAAAAACCGAATTGTATAAATTACACCCGCTACCAGAAAACTGCCTTTTTCTTGAGGCCCCTCAGCTTAATGCTGAGATTAAAGCAGCTGTATCCGATCAAGTTCTGAAAAGAGATAAGGCAATGGAGCAACAACAGAACTCACTAGGCCAAGCAACAGCTTGTATCGGAAAAGCCCTTGATATTCTAATAAAATCCAAAGAATGCAAGGAGGCAACAAAAATCCTTAGTGATGCTGGGTGCATGATGTGTGATCTGTATCATACAGAATCAATGTCACGCAGATATCTTTTACAATTTGCCTTGAATAAGAGCACAAAAGATATTGTTACCCAAACAAAAGTTGGAAAATATCTCTTTGGTGAAAGTTTGCATGAGGATCTCAAAGCTGGAAAGGCTATTAATAAAACTGGTTCAGAAATCAAATACAATAATACTCAAGCTAATAAGCAAACAAAGCCAGCTACTTTAAACTCACGGGGCCCGCCTCGAAGATACCGACCACAATACACTCCGAGTGCGGGCAATCAATTCAACAACAGACCTCAAACAGCATATCAGAGGTGGCCAGCACCCCAACGAGGTCCAGCACCCCAGCGATGGCCAGCTCCCCAGAAGAGATACTGCCCTCCGCAAAAGAAAATCTAGAGGTAAAAAGACTGTCATCTTACTATTATAACTGGTTGTCCATTACTAATGACAAGACTGTTTTATCCTGGGTTGAAGGATATAGAATACCATTTGTACATACACCGCAACAAATAATATTACCTGAAAATAACTTGAAAGGTACGCAGGCTGAAGACATGCAATGCTCTATTTCCCATCTACAAGACATTGGTGCTATAATTGAATGCCAACCATGTAAGGATCAGTTTCTTTCTCACATTTTTTTGACCCCAAAACCAAACGGTGATAAGCGGTTTATTTTAAACTTAAAAAATCTTAACAAGTTTGTAGATACATCTCATTTTAAACTTGAAGATATTAGGACTGCCACTAAACTACTCTCAACCAATTCGTTGATGGCAAAAATTGATCTTAAAGAGGCATATTTCTCAGTAAGTGTTCATAAACTATATAGAAGGTATTTAAGATTTAAATTTCAGAACAAAATATATGAATTCCAAGTGCTTCCATTCGGATTATCCACAGCACCCTATATCTTTACAAAAATGATGAAGCCGGTTATTGAGCACTTACGAAAACAGGGCATTGTGTGTACAGTTTACTTAGATGATATACTTTTCTTTTTTGATAGTGTTTCAGAGGCAGGGAAAGGTATAGTTAAAGCTTGTGGTTTATTAGAACACCTTGGTTTTACCATAAATTATGATAAGAGTATGCTTGTTCCTAAGCAAAAATGTAAATTTTTAGGATTTGTGCTAAACTCAATAGACATGACTCTAGAATTGCCCCCTGAGAAATGTTTAAAAGTTGAACAGGAATTATTATCCTTTTATACTAAAGATAAATGCAAAATAAGGGAATTCGCACACTTGCTTGGGTTACTAACTTCAATATGTCCAGCAGTTAAATATGGCTGGGTCTATACAAAAGCCTTTGAAAGACTTAAATATCTAAATCTACTTAATAATGACAATTACAACAAAATTATGAAGTTGCCTAAGTTCTTAAAATCAGACTTTGACTGGTGGCTGAAAAATATAAAGGCACCCTGTAACAATATTAGGTGTGACCATTATGAAATAGAAATTTATTCAGACTCTTCACTAACCGGATGGGGTGTGGCTTGCAATGGCAATTCGATGGGGGGATCATGGTCAATAGAAGAGGCAAAAAACCATATAAATTACTTAGAACTTCTAGCTGCTTTTATAGGACTAAAGACATATGCAAGTAACTTAAAAAAATGTCAGATACTTCTGCGAATAGATAATACAACCGCTATATCTTACATAAATCGCATGGGAGGAGTGCAATTCCAGCATTTGAATATTCTAGCTAAAGAAATTTGGCAATGGTGCGAAACTAGGAATATTTTCGTGTTTGCGTCCTACATCCAGTCTAAAGAAAATTGTATCGCAGATGCAGAGTCTAGAAAAACTCAAACAAACATAGAATTTGAATTAGCTGATTATGCATTCCAGCAGATAGTAAAAGTATTTGGCAGACCTGACATAGACCTATTCGCTTCCAGAAGTAATAAAAAATGTGACAGGTACATATCCTGGAAAAGGGATCCGGATGCTTTTTCTATTGATGCTTTTACCACTTCCTGGTCTGAATATTTTTTTTACGCCTTTCCACCATTCTCACTTCTATTAAAAACACTCAGAAAAATTATCAATGATAAAGCTATTGGTATTGTCGTTGCACCCCACTGGCCAACCCAACCTTGGTACCCCTTGTTCAAAAAATTATTGTGTTCAAAACCAATATATTTCGAACCTAACAAGTCATTATTAATTTCTATCAACAGCACGCCCCACCCGCTTCACGAGCGCCTTACCCTGGTTGCAGGAGCCTTGTCAGGAAAGCATTAGAAAAACGTGGCGTTCCTGATATGTCGATCGAAATTATGCTAGCTTCTCTAGCAGAGAACACTATAACACAATACAACACATGTTTAAAGATATGGTGGTCATACTGTACAGACAACAAAATAGATTGTTATAGTGCTGGGATCCCAGATATATTAAAATGTTTAACTATGATGCACAATAAGGGCTCGAAATATGGGTCTCTTAATTCCTTTCGTTCGGCAATTTCGTTAATAGTTGGACAACATGTTGGTTCAAATGAACTGATAAAAAGATTCTTTAAAGGAGTCTTTCGGCTAAGGCCGAGTAACCCAAAATATGACATTACCTGGGATACCAACACGGTGTTGACTTATTTAGGTGGCCTTTACCCTAACAATAAAATATCATTAGAAATGTTATCAAAGAAACTGGTAACCTCCCTGGCCTTAATAACAGCACACAGGGTACAGACTTTAAGCCTCATCAAATTAGAAAACATTAGTTGTTCAAAGGAAAAAATTATAATTAAAATCACTGACCTTATCAAAACATCAAGAGTAGGTGCAACTCAACCTGCCTTAGTCATTCCTTTTTTTCTCGAAAAACCAGAAATCTGCCCTGCACAGTCATTGGTTGACTACATTAAAATGACTGAAAGATTGCGTTCTAATAAATCAGGACAATTATTCGTAAGTTTCAAAAAACCATACGGGAGTATAGGATCACAAACTATTAGCCGCTGGATCAAGGATATAATGACCAAGAGTGGCATAGACACTACTAAGTTTACTTCCCATAGCACACGCCATGCGTCTTGCTCCAAGGCAAAGGCTTTGGGTCTTAACATTGACGTGATTCGAAAAACGGCAGGTTGGGGTGAAACCTCGTCAGTGTTTGCGAAGTTTTATAACAGACCGATTGTTCAACATACATTTGCAGAAACTATTCTAAATTCAAGTCTCACATAAGTTTGGAGAGGTACAATTATATTATAGTATAGTAATTACAACCGTAAATTTATATTACTAATTTTATTAAATTGAGTACAAGAAGAAATGAGTACATGTTATGTTATAATAATAGAAATTTATATTATTAATTTGAGTACAAGAAGAAATTGAGTACATATTATGTTAATTCATTTAAATTTTTGTACAACGTTAAAATGTTAAATAATATACGAAGTATATAAAAATGTGTGTTATATTTCACGACTCTTTAAACATCCTACAAGTCAAGAATGATAAGACGTCTTGGACCAACACACGAACACAATTAGAAATCAAACGAACTTACCAAGTGAAGTTCGATGTTAATTGTGTGAGGGTGTTGGTCCAAGACGTCTAGACTCCCGCCCATGCCCCTAATTATACTAATTCGTTCCCTAGCCTTACAGGTCGTGAAATAAAAACTTTAAACTAAATGACAGGTGGTATTGGGCGCGTTCCAGACGACGTAAGAAACGTTTAAATTTTTATTAAGCTTTGTATACACGTGATGATGGCGACACGATGCGTCTACTACAAGTCAAGAATGATAAGACGTCTTGGACCAACACCCTCACACAATTAACATCGAACTTCACTTGGTAAGTTCGTTTGATTTCTAATGAACTTTCAAACTGGTTCTCCACGATAAAGGCGTAGCCTAGTGTAAATAATACCCCTGGTAAATAATATTTTTAGGGTTCCGTAATCAAAGAGTCAAACGGGACCCTATTACTAAGACTCCGCTGTCCGTCCGTCCGTCGGTCCGTCTGTCTGTCACCAGGCTGTATCTCACTTATACCGTGATAGTTCCAGTTGAAATTTTCACAGATCATGTATTTCTGTTGCCGCTATAACAACAAATACTAAAAACAGATTTTTTTTTTGATAATGGTACGGATCCCTTCGTGCGCGAGTCCGACTCGCACTTGGCCGGTTTTTTATTGTTATTATTTTGTTCTTAAATTTTTTCAGTATTTAGCTACATAGGTACTGGTGTAATTGGAAGCACGGGCCGAAGTGTATCTCATATACCTACATATTACGTTAATAGGGAACATTACGCAAAACTCCGGTAGGGGGCGACACTAGCAGAGTTGGCATTGTATCTCGTTCCCACTTGCGGTATTATCTATGCATGCATCCTTGTCACTCATTTGACAATCAATTGTGCATGTGTGTGTGAGTCCCTATCTTCCTCTAGTGGTTTACGGTTTGTGCTAGTGCTGCACTCTGGCGGCAGAACATTGCAGTAATGTTCCCTATTAAGAAAGAAGATCTTGATGATGATGATCTGAGGGAAGATCTTGTTGATGATCGGAGAGATGTTCTTGGTTATGGTTTGACTCGGGTGGAAAAAGGGTGACTGAAGGATGTTATTATTATTATATTGACAACGATACATCACTATGCACGGTTGAACCTTAGGTTGAACTATGTAGTTGCCCCATATAGCAGAATATAATATGGGGAACTCCGTATATAGAGGAAAGCGCCCAATTAGTCGGTTCCTGGCAAGAGTAAATGTACGAGTATCAACAAGCTAAATTGAAAAATTGAAAACTGGGTTTACCTGAAGTATAAGGCTCTAATGAAGACCGCTGGTTGTTTGTCGCCACAGCGTTCGGGTCCGAAGCTCATGATGCCCATTAGAGCGTTGTGCTGAACTGCCGGAGCGCCTGCGTCAAACTAATAGCAAAGCAACATGTGTCAGTTCAAATTGTTGCCCAGAAAATACGTGCAGGCGTCAGAAAAGTACTTTATATTCATATTTATATTCATTTATTTGATGCAACCATTGTATTTACAGGTGTTCTTAGATACTAACCAGTACAGACATGGACCCTACTAGGGTGTAGCAACATATACTTAAATATTAAATACTAATAATCATAATAATAGGTGTAAATATAGGTGTCATTAATAGGTGTTTATTATATCGTTAAATAATTTGCTTTAAAAACAAAGTTTAAACCGACTTCAATTCAGTACGTCACCAAGCCACATAGGTAAATGGAATTTTCCACATTTCCTTTTCAATTTACCTACCACATGAACTGCTTTCCGAGAGCAAATGCGTTGATTGTTACAGAAAAAACTCAAGTCACTATCTGTGGGCTGATGATATTTGAGGAGTTCCGTCGATTCCTAAAGGATCTCAGAATGAACACTTCGTTAGTTGCTACTTCAATGGAATCATGTCAGAATCTTTGATGTACTTTACATCTTTGAGGAGTTTCATAACTTTCATAAGTCATCTGTGGTCTTCATCATCAGTTCCACTTCACCAAAATTGCAATACACGAGTTATAATAGAAAATACCAAAATCACTACACGCGTGCCTATAAAATTGTAGGGTTGCCCTAAATTTCCCTGGGACCCCATCATCAAATCCTGACTTGGTGACAATAAGACCACCTAAGGAGTAAGGAGTATAATATACTAATTCGGTACAATTTTTGTACAAATTTTGCACATTCTCAGAAATCCCGTGGGGTTGCCAAGGAGCATGACATCTCTAGCTTCGTAGGCAGGGTCACTACCAACTAGGCTAAACCAGTAGTAATAGATAAAGACAAATCATTAGGGCTGCGAAATCCAACAGTGATCACGTTCCTCAGGAACTAGGCAACGACTGACTGAAGAGAGAGAGAGATATTGAAGTATTACAATTATACGTCAATAGTTACCAAGAGTAGGAGAGAAAAGGAAACTCATAAAAACGATAGGGAATAGGAGATGGAAAATGATTAGTCACCTTATACGACATGACGATGAGTCAGATGGAGGGAGCTACCAGCTACACCGACAAGAGTAACTATTAAATTTTGAATGATGATCGAGTTACCAAGCAGGCGTCTCTAGTCCCGTTCCTAAGCGAAGCGCAGAACATGTCGTCTCCAAACATGAACCCGTTGACCAGCTGGTAAGCGTCTTGGCAGTAGTGCTCCGTCCGGACCTTCAGCCGAGCCGCCAGCATGTCCGAAGTATGCTCGCGGAACGCCGTGTCCGAGCCCTGGGGGAAAGGTATCATCATCATCATCATTACTTAAGAGCCTTGCTCTTGTCGGTGGAGTAACCACCACTTGTCTCTGTCCATTGCCAGCCTCTTGACTTCCTCATATGACTCGACATCAGCTTTAGAAAGGGAAAGGTAATATGGGAGAAAATAATTTTCTCCGCCACAGATCATATTATTAGGTATCTCGCAGTGGCGGCGCGAGAAAATTTTCACTGGACAACCCGGACCAAAACAAAGGGCTGTTTTTTTGATGATTTACGGTTTGGTAATAAATAAATAAATAGCAAGGAATTTTAGGCAAGCCGGTGGGAATCGGCTTCTATGGGTTTTGTATCTGGTGCGGTCTTCGTTAATGTTCGCTTTCGCACCAAACACTGGAGCCACAAAATAAATAATGGTACTACGTACAGAATTTAAGGTTCTCTGTTGACAAATCCCCTGTTTAGGTATGCCGAACGAACCTAAACGTGGCCATCCCTTTCTATCGCATGCAGCGCGCTGCGACAGAACGCGTGCGTACCGTAGCAGCGCTAACATACCGGGGCTAGGATGTACTACCAAGGGTACGGGTACACCTTTAATTTTTTGAATGAACTGTATGTGTGTGCAGACGATTTTGTTGAGAAAGTGTGAACCCGTAATACCCTTGGGCGATAGTACCTATTTATGTAGCGGCGCGACGAAATGACGGAGTAAGCCGGCTGCTGGAGCATCAAAACGCGCAATCCAAAAGCGACCTACTGTCGTCAGAAGGTCACTTTTGGATTACTCGTTGCTCGCTTTGGTTGTAAGGTTTATTATTGCTCGCCAGAACTTTGTAATCTAGAATGTGGTTTAAAAGCAGGCTGCCGTATAGGGTTTTTTTTTTCAATTCATTTCAAATGAGGATCACGAGCGCCTGCTTTCATGTAAACTGCATCATAAGTTTGGCCCACAGATGTACTTTGAAACTTGAATGTTGGCAAAATTATCATTAAAGTAACTATTTTGCATTTTGCAAATACAAAATAGATCTGAAAAGTATTATATACAAAATGCATTTTTGAAAAGGGTATTTAAATACAAAATAGATAAGATTCTGTTAAAAATTAAATTTTTGGTACATGCTTTTATTGCCGACTGTACTTTTCTGCATACCATCAACTACTCATTGAGACGATTCTAACGACCCCAAACTCAACGGGGTTACATCGGTTAAGTACTGAATTCCCATGGCCACCTTCTGTCTCCATCATCAGATCAGCTCGATGGTACCATAATATTGAATTGTCATCCAAACTATACTAGTACCCAAAATTTCAGCTCAATCGAATAACGGCAAGTGACTGAAAAAGGGGTTGCAAATTTTGTCGGAAAACTTACATACATACGAACAAGTCAAGTTAATATAAAGCTTGTAAAAATAGGTATTTTTCATTTTGTATTTCCATTTTAAACACAAGTATTTCAAATAAGTCGCATCTCTCGTTTGTGCAATACAAAAGTAACCTTCATCTCATCAGGTAGGGTTAATTTTCGAATGCAACATAGACTACTTACTGAGGTAACTCCCCATCCTATTACGGTGACGAAACTCTGCGCAAACGGCTCGCGGGTGCCGTCGTAGATGCGGATCAAATTCACATACTTTGAGAAATCTGAAACAGACAGCAATTAGAAAGGTTTGCTTTGGAAGGAACGGAGTGGTTGATCCCGGTTGTAGTCTATGACAATGCACCGTGTCGTGCCCGTTCTGAGGCGGGCCGACGTCGATAACACGACTAAATAGAGTGTTCGTCACAGTCACATTTCATTCACTTACTTATTTATCATTGACATTCTGTTACCTGCTTACGCAATTTTGACGGAATAGTCAGCCAAGAAAGTGCTAGTGTTAACACTTTTAACTATTAATAGGGGTTCCGTATTTAAGTAGGTACCCTATATACAAACATACACACTCACAAAGAGACGCGTGGGCTCCTCGTCGAACTTGGTGTGCCTCACGTCACCCGCCACGTCCACCAGCCTACCCTCGTGCCTCACACTGCCCACGCAGTACATACACTCACCAAGATTCTGCTGCAGCTTCAAGAGCGCGACGTCGGCGTGAGGCACTGGTTCTTCCTCGAACTTGGGGTGCCTCACGGCGCCTGCCACGTCGATCAGTTCTCCTCCCTCGTGGGGATACACGCTGCCCACGCGGACCTTCACGTAGCGGTTCAGGGTTTTCACAGAGAGCACTGACAACACACTGTGGGAAATTTGATTAGTACCTAGCCTATATATTTGACAAGCGGTTTAGCCTAGTGGATGGTGCTGGTGACCCTGCCTACGAAGCTCCTGGGCTCGAATCCCGGTAAGGGAATATTGCCTATATTTGTGTGATGTGATGAGCATTGAATATTTGGTGTATGTATTTAAGTATACCTATTTATTAAATATATTGTCGCCTTGTCCCCGTTATACACAAGCCTTATCGAGTTCTATGGGACTAAGATTGTGTGCGAGACGCACCTATGACTGGCTCTGGGCTGGGTAGAATTGAAGGGAAATCCTGCACCTTCGGCGTTGGTCGTTACGGCTTAGCAGGAACTTGGTCGGGTCGGGGTTCTGAATTGAAAGGCTTGTTTACTTTTTCAAGTAATGTCACTTCGCTGCTACTGTAGGTACTGAATTTCATGGGGCCTGGCCGCCCAATTTATACTATCAAGTTACCTCGGCCGGACGCCCCTTCGCCCCGTATTTTTGGCGGGAAAGCGATTTGCGCGGGAAATTTTGGCGCGAAATGACATGTTCATTTATTACACTTCAATCTTACTCTAATACATTATTTACAGTGCTTATACCTATTTCTATGCTATTTATAATACATTATTACACGAGATCCCGCTCGTTCGGCGTCAAAATGCATCTGAAACGCGGGGATTCCGTGTCGGCCCGTATATACGTACCTCGTCCCCCACCTGAGGTATAAATACCGGGGTTCCCCCCTCGCTCGCCCATCAGTCGTTGCCTGACTGGCGCGCGAGTAGGAACTCTAGGTTTCCTTTAGTCTGTCTATATTTCTTAGTGGAAACTTAGTGTTGTCCACTCTTTATTTAGGAAACCAGCGGTATATTACCCTTTTTTTACTATGTAGGAATGAAATGTGAGGCCTATTATTCTTTATTTCAGGTGCCAATTACATAAGGCAATAGTAGCGCAATGCCTATGTTATAAGAGGTTATAAGCTAGATTACAAGTTAGGTAGCGACTGACAATTTTATGTTTATAACGGGTTTTATTCTATGCCGTCCTGCACATCTCTCCCGCCGACCATCGTTCGGGTGAACGTTGGATCTTCTTTTGCGTGCAGGTTCTCAGGCTCCGTCGGCAGGATCACCAGCTTCTTGGTCGGTCTTCTGAAGACTCCGCCCTTGGTGGTCACGTCCACTGCTCGCGTCACGCCGTCGGGGCCCGGGTATATAGCTGTAACCCGGCCTCGTGGCCATGTGTTGCGAGGCAGATTCCCGTCGGCCACTAGCACGATGTCGCCGACGTTGATAGGCCGCCCATGACCGTAGGGCTCCCGCCGGTACTGGAGTGAGGGCAGGTACTCCCGGAGCCAGCGGGCCCAGAAGTGCTCTTCTATTACTGCGGCCGCCATTCGACTCCCCATCTCCCCATAGGCGTGGGACTGATATCACCTTCAGGGGCGCGACCTTAGCCTTCGCAGCTATCAAGGACACGTGCACTCGCCCGTCGCCCGTAGTTATGCGCCAGTATAGCGCGCTTGTATATGCAGATTCGCTAGCATCGACGAAGATGTGCATCTCACGCTTGGTCGCGTCACCGTAGTAGGGGTAGGCGCGCGGAATCGCGAGGTCTCGCAATGCCCTTAGGTGCAGCGTCCACTCCGTCCATTGGCGCGCTAAGTCTGCATCCAGCTTGTCATCCCAGCCAGTTCCGCGCCGCCACACCTCTTGTAGGATTTTCTTTGCTATGATGGTTACCGGCGCCGCTAGCCCGAGAGGGTCGAAGATCGACATTGTTATTTTCAATATTTGCCTTTTGGTAGGCTCGATGTCGTCCAGGGCTCCGGGAGGTAGGCGGCTGAGGTCCAAGTTGAAGGCGAGTTCGTCGTTCCATATTTGTCCCAGGATTCGTTCATTTTTCATTTCGCTCTTATTCAGTTCGACGGGCGCGGACGTGGCGTCCTCCGAAGTGAGGGCTCGGAGGACCCGCGTGGAGTTAGAGGTCCATTGGCGTAGTTCGTAATGGGCCTCTCTATGTATATCGCGTACATCACTTGACACTCGAATCGCGTCTTCTTCCGTTTTGAAGCTGTGTAGGTAGTCATCGACGTAGTGATGTCTTATTATTGCTTTGACGGCCTCTGGATGCGTTTCTTCGTGTTTCTGGGCGTTGACGTTCTTCACATATATTGCTATTGACGGTGAACAAGTAGCGCCAAAAATGAGTGAAGTCATGCGATATTCTTGCGGCGCGTCGTCGCCCCGCCGGTCGCCTCGCCATAGATAGCGCAGGGCGTCTCTGTCTTCAGACTTGACTTTCACTTGCATGAACATTTCTTTAATATCCGCCCCCACGGCGACTGGGTGTTGCCGGAAGCGCATAAGGACGCCCGGCAGCGACTGTAGGAGGGCCGGGCCTGTCAGTAGGCGGTCATTGAGCGACACGCCCCTTGTAGGCGCGGCGGCGTCGTGGACGATTCGGACTTTCCCGGGCTTGCTAGGATTCAGCACCGGGAAATGGGGGAGGTACCACACTCTCGATGACTTGGTGGGCGGCGCAGGCTCGGCGTAGCCCTTCGAGACAAGGGCGTCCATTTCTTCACTATATTTGCCTTTAAGCTCTTTATTTTTGTCGAGTTTCTTTTCTATGTTATGAAGTCTTCTCAGTGTATTTTCGTAGTTGTCAGGCAAGCTGCTGTCGGGTTGTTTCCATAATAGCGGTGCTTCATAATGGCCGTCGGCTGTAGTCTTTATTGACTGGGCTAACATGATACGCGCCCGCTCTTCCGGGCTTGACTGGGGTGGGGTAACTTCGGCTCGATAAGTAGGTTTTCGAGCGCGAAATATTCACTGAGTTGTAAATTCAAATCTTCATTTTTCTCGGCTTCTTCAATAGTGGTCAAGCGATGCGTCGCATGTACTTGTTTGCCTGTGATGCGTGTGTGTGCACCGTGTAGCACCCAGCCTAGCGGCGTTAGGGATGCCGCTGGCTGATGCCGCTGGCCGCGGCGCGTTTCATTACTGACGAGTAAATGCCAGTTATCTTGTCCGATTAATACTCTAGGTCTCGCTGACTCGTACCGCAGGCTATCTTCTATGTCGCATAAGTGTGCGCACTCGCGGAGATCCTCCTTCTTGACGGACTGTGGTGATAGGCTCAGATCGTCTATGGTATGCGCATCGACCCTATAAGGTTGGTCGGTGCCGCGGATGCTGAGCGTAACACGGCGTGATCTCGATGCGTCGATTTTTTCTTTCGTTATAGCTTCTATTTGTAGCGGCACTGTCGGGCCGTCCAGGCCTAAGTCGTTCGCGAGCCCTTCTTGTACAAGTGTTATCGTGGAGCCGTCGTCGAGGAGGGCGTAGGTCTCGACGGCTCCCGCCGGTCCAGAGACTGTGACCGGGATGATTTTCAGATAAGCTCTCGCTTCTCGGGAGGCACGTGTCGATGTGACGGCCTCGTTTCTTTCTTCAATTCTTTGATAATGTAGCAAGTTGTGGTGGAAGTATTCGCAGCCGTCTCGCTCGCACTTCGTGCGCTTGCATGAGTGCATCCTGTTCTTGTAGCGCAGGCATCGGAAACATAGCCGTTGATCTTTGGCTAGTTTCCACCGGTCTTCAACGGCTTTTTCGATAAACTTAGTGCATTTATCTATTGGGTGACCGGTGTTGTTGCAGGCGGCGCACTTAGGTGAAGGCTTGTCTGTGGTCGCGAAGGCTCGGTGTGTCCTTTTTGCAGGATGAGGATTTGCACCGTCGACGTTCTCGGGCTGCGCGTAGAGTGCGCAGTAGTCCGCCTCGCGTTGCAGGAAGGCTGATATCTTTATTAGCTCAGGCTCGTCGTTTTTCTGCGTATTCGCGTAGTCGAACCATCTGTAGCGTAGGGCGGGCGTAAATTTCTCCATCATTGCCCGTGTCGTCTCCGGGCTGTGTAGATAGTGAGCGCGGTCAAGAGCCTTGAGTGTGGCTATGACGTTGGCTACACGGCTGGCGAAGACACAGATGTCGAGCGGCCCGTCGTTAAGGCGCGGTAGGGCGCGTAAACGCTCGAGCTCGGCGAGGGCAATGGCGTCTGGGCGGCCGAAGCGGGCTTCTAGGCTTCTCATTACTTCGTCTGCGCGAGCGTTGTAAATGAGGAGGCTCTCGACGGCTTCTTTGGCCCTCCCTTTGAGGCATCTTCTTAATCTTGCTATATTATCCACTTCACTATAATTTGCGGTGGTTCCGTTGTAGGCGGCTTTAAATGATAGCCATTCTTGATGCGAGCCGCTGAATGGCGGCAACTCGGCGTGATAGCGTGATGACTCTCTCGGGCCGGCACGCGCGGCGATGGCGATGGCTGAGGCGAGCTCACTCAGGTTCACACTTTGTTGATTCTTCATTACTATGGCGCTATCTTCTTGCGCATTCGCTTGTGAATACATTAACGGCGGCGGATATGCGTCTGTTTCGCGTGGGCGCGGCGGCGTTGGCGCGAAAACGGGAGCGTGGGTTCCCCCGGCGGGGGGAGGGGCGGGGACGGCGGGGCGCACGGCAGCGGCGCCCTGTCCCGCGCCCTCGGCGGGGCTCCTCTCCCGAGCCTGCTCGGCGTACTGTGGGGTTGCAGGCTCGGGTTCTTCGATGTAAGGTGCATTGGAGATGGCGAGGACATGTCTCTGGCTGGTCTCGAGCCATTCATCTATGCGGCGTTCTTGTTGGACTGTAGATATTGTGCCGGTGTCATCGTCGCTGTCTTCGGCTTCTATGGCGGCTATGCGCGCTTGCGCGAGCTCCAATTTGATTCGGAGGGCTTCTTCTCGCGCTTGTGCGAGACGGCGGACGCGATGACTCGACGTTGTTTTCACCGATTTTGACGGCGGCCGTGCGGCAGGATGCTGGCTTGACTGTGGGGTTTCCTGCCGCAGTGTTGCTGCAGGGTGTAGGCTCTCCTGCAGCAGCGGGACTATGGGTGGCAGCGTTGACTGTGGGGTTTCATGAGGCAGTGTTTGTGACTGCGCGGCATCATGATG
Organism: Epinotia brunnichana; assembly: GCA_963854355.1. Lineage (NCBI taxonomy): Eukaryota > Metazoa > Arthropoda > Insecta > Lepidoptera > Tortricidae > Epinotia > Epinotia brunnichana. The sequence goes on from OY977956.1 coordinate 12,319,828, forward strand.
CTGCCCTATGGGTGACCTCGGCTGTGGGTCTGGACGAGGCGCCGGCGTCGCAGGAGTGCTCGTTCGTGAGGTCTCCTGCGAGGGCCTCGAAACTTCTTGAGTCGTAGCAGTTCCCGACGTGGACGTGGTTGCTTGTTCCAGCATGGCTTCTCTTATGTTCGCTGCGATAAGTTGACCGAGTGTGCGATTTCCTGCTTTCGATCTTGTAAGGGGCATCCTCTATGTAGAATCCGGTTTTCGATGGACCAGCATGTGCGAGACGCACCTATGACTGGCTCTGGGCTGGGTAGAATTGAAGGGAAATCCTGCACCTTCGGCGTTGGTCGTTACGGCTTAGCAGGAACTTGGTCGGGTCGGGGTTCTGAATTGAAAGGCTTGTTTACTTTTTCAAGTAATGTCACTTCGCTGCTACTGTAGGTACTGAATTTCATGGGGCCTGGCCGCCCAATTTATACTATCAAGTTACCTCGGCCGGACGCCCCTTCGCCCCGTATTTTTGGCGGGAAAGCGATTTGCGCGGGAAATTTTGGCGCGAAATGACATGTTCATTTATTACACTTCAATCTTACTCTAATACATTATTTACAGTGCTTATACCTATTTCTATGCTATTTATAATACATTATTACACGAGATCCCGCTCGTTCGGCGTCAAAATGCATCTGAAACGCGGGGATTCCGTGTCGGCCCGTATATACGTACCTCATCCCCCACCTGAGGTATAAATACCGGGGTTCCCCCCTCGCTCGCCCATCAGTCGTTGCCTGACTGGCGCGCGAGTAGGAACTCTAGGTTTCCTTTAGTCTGTCTATATTTCTTAGTGGAAACTTAGTGTTGTCCACTCTTTATTTAGGAAACCAGCGGTATATTACCCTTTTTTTACTATGTAGGAATGAAATGTGAGGCCTATTATTCTTTATTTCAGGTGCCAATTACATAAGGCAATAGTAGCGCAATGCCTATGTTATAAGAGGTTATAAGCTAGATTACAAGTTAGGTAGCGACTGACAATTTTATGTTTATAACGGGTTTTATTCTATGCCGTCCTGCACAGATTGTCCCCTGATCCCGTCCAAAAGCAAATATGCCATGGAAGGCCTCCCGCCACTTGAATGACGACGGTTCAGAAGGACCCCAACTCAAAGAGAGTGCCTCAAACGCCGCGACAGCGCAGAATCGTGTTCAGTGGAAGATGCAGCCAATGAGTCGTACCCAGATGGCGTGATTAGATTCAGGAGAAGAAAAAGAAGCTGTCTAAAACCCTTGTTCTCCATACAGAACTAAATTACATTACCGGCATGCCCCTTTCGCCATTTTGTTCGTAGTTCGAAAGATTCGACTAGCCCTGCGTGGAGGGGCTCCTATTTTTGGCATTTTTATTGTTTGCCTTTCGGGCATCTGAAGCTACCTAGCGAACTTAACCTACCTAGTGTTTCGCGAATTTGCGAGGGCTGGTTATGTAGCTTGGTGATAAACGGGGTATAAGGCGTCTAAAAGCAGTCTGAGGCCTCCTAAGAACACTTTCATTTGAGCAGGGTCATTGAAGTAGTTAATTCGTTTGTCTTACTAGTTGAGGCAATGCGCAGCGGTCAGCACCCAGCCGACGTCGACGATGGCGCCGGCGCACCACAGCCGGCCGTTCACCATCACCGCCGCCATGTACGGGTAGTTAAGCGTGTCCGTCAGGTTGCCGCTGCGTGACTGTAATTCAATTCAATTTATGTGTTACTGGCTCGAATTACGTAAATTAGGTAGGTTGAGCCATTTTATTGAAAAGTTGTAAACTGCATTTTTAGGCATAATTAAAATAAAAACCCAATTCGTCCTCATAGGAGAAATTAAAAATTGACATAATTTTCATGCAACTTCCATTTCCATTCCGCTATTTATCTATATATACCTACTTGTAGGTATATATGTTATCCGTTCCGCTACCTATATACGTGTGGAAAAAAATTATGGGCCCTGGAGGGGAACTACTTTAAATCCTTTAGTTAGCTAATTTTACAGAAAGGAAACACCTTTATTTTTTAAAAGAAACAAAACTGCATTCAAAGATCACCTGAAATTCGCTAGTCTCACCAGGGAATCAAAACAACTTAAAATTAAAATAATTGTACTTTCAAAACAAAGTTTTAACAGACTTCAAATCAGTAGCCAAATTGCTTCAAGTTTGCCTATAAAATTTTCAAGAGTTCCCTCGATTTCTCCAGGATCCCATCATCAGAACTGGATTTTGGTGACAACGGGACCAATCTGGAAGTATATATATGCTTTCAAACAAAGAAAAAAAAAATCAAATCGGTTCATACATTACCGAGATATCGCGTAACATACACATAAAAAAAATACAGACGAATTGAGAACCTCTTCCTTTTTTGAAGTCGGTTATAAATAAACCCTCGCTATTTTATTATACGAATCGGTAGGATTATTGTTCACGATAATATAAAAAATTGTGACCCTTTTTTAGGGTTCCGTAGTCGACTAGGAACCCTTATAGTTTCGCTTTGTCTGTCCGTCCGTCCGCGAATAATCTCAGTTACCGTTAGCACTAGAAAGCTGAAATTTGGTACTAATATGTACCTATATCAATCACGCCGACAAACTGGTAAAATAAAAAGTGTTTTATTTTTATTTTATTAGGGTAGGTACGTAGTAACGTGGGGAGTGTTTTTTTTTCATTTCAACCCTAACGTGTAATATATTGTTGGATAGGTATTTAAAAATTAATAGGGATTTGCTAAACTAATTTTTTATAATGTTTATTTTCGGAGATAATCACTCCAGAAGTAAAAAAAAATGTGTCCCCCCCCTCTAACTTTTGAACCATAAGTTAAAAAATATGAAAAAAATCTCAAAAGTAGAACTTAATAAAAACTTTCTAGGAAAATTATTTTGAACTTGATAGGTTGAATAGTTTTTGAAAAAAATACTAAATAATTTCACACACTTACTGTGACGGACGAAAAACTACGGAACCCTACACTGAGCGTGGCCCGACACGCTCTTGGCCGGTTTTTTTCTCCTATTACGAGTAGGCAAAATAGAGTTTCCGATTCTGTGTAGGGATAACCTTAAATTTCAAAACACAGATTTTTTTAAATCGGATATGAGGCTCTTGAGATTACTCCCTACATGCCAACTTATAAAGCTACATTCTCAACTCTTCCTGGCCCCGTAGCATGGATGGCGTTATCACGCGATAAGTGATAGGAAAAGCGCGTCGTCTCATTCTATCGAACGGTGTCAGCCAGGGACGGCAGCTCTATCCTATCACTTATCGCGTGATAAGGCCGCCATCCATGCTATCCGTCCTGTTTTAATAATATACCTATGTATAGGTTTACTTTATTTATGTAGACTTTACTGTGCAATAAAATTACAAATACAAAACGAAAACAGAATGCCTTAAAGATATTTTCTACCAGTCAAGCTTTTCCCTAAAATTGTCGAACCAAGCCTACCATCGTGTCGTCCCTCTGGTATTGCACGTCGAAGTCATTGCGTATGCGCAGACTGGACTTGCGTCGGCGCAGGTCTGTGGGCACCGCTGCTCGAACGTCATTTCCAGAGAGCTGGCCTGTCGACAATACACGGTTAACGCGTCAACCACAACATACAGCAGATATATCATACAACATAAATATAAAATAAAAACATGGCAAGTATTAGTTTTATCTCAGATTAAAATCAGGATTTTTTTTTCCTATATGTAAAATTACATAACATTTAGATATAAATATTGAATTAGAAACGATATTTTGTGCGACAAATATACACATATAGAATTAAACGAAATTTTTAAGGCGCTATAGGTTCAGCGAAGTGAAGCGAACATATTTTTTGAAACAATATAATGCGTCTGTTTATAATAATATGGTTTCAAAAAACTATGAATAGTAATCTTGAGGCTTTTCTGCAGGGAAATCAGTGATTCGAAACACGATTAATCAATATTCGCTCGATAGAAAAAAATCACGAACATAGGTCTAAAACATATTAAAATTCACTTAAAACATTCGTAGCAAATTATGCACAATAGCTAAACATATTAACATTGGTTCTAAAAATCGGCAATATCATGTTTGAGGGAACTTAGTAATTACTTTTTTATTTATTTAAACGCACAAAAAATTAAAATTAAAAAAGCGGCCAAGTGCGAGTCGGACTCTCACATGAAGGGTTCCTTTACATAAATTGCTTTTTACGATATATGACGTATTAAAAAAAAACTACTTCCTAGATCTCGTTCAAACCAATTTTCGTTGGTAGTTTGCATAACAAAAATATAAGAACATTCTCAACCGCTGTATAAGTTTTCACCCAAAAACCTACCATGAAATTTGGCAAGAAGCAAGCTCAAGGGACCATTATAAGTAAAGGAATCATTCCGTAAGCTGTGATTTTGTACGAGTACTATTTCGCATGAAAAGTCTGTTTAAAAGTGACACTCAGACGCCGCTAAACACTTCGTACGGGGAGCTCACGTTACACTAGACATATGCCCCAAAATTAGGTTTATTTAGCAACAAATCATGCGTATACGGTGCGGTACGCAACCCTCGTGTGCGTGTCCGACTTACACTTGACAGGTTATTCAGTCTTGTTGGAAATGATAGATCCCATAAAAAACATTCCATGTAAAAAATAGGCCAAGTCTCGAAACTCTTTTTCACAGTAAAAAGTGGTGAGATATTTCGTAGAGCCAAGTCAGGCATTCTTATTAATCTTTATTTGCTTGCTAAATAAAATTATGCAACTTGGGAATTGGCACCTACCAAAGAACTGCTTTAGGATACTTGGTAACATACTTGGTACACAATTAGGAAGATATTTACTTAGTAGTTATACAGTTAGTATTTACCTCGCTTACGCGAGCCATCCGTGATCCCGATGATAAAGACAATGCACAACAAGCAAGATATTCTCAACATTTCATACGAAACATTTACTTTACTAGGTTTTAGCTATCACTAAATGTATATTGTAAATGTATTGTTGGGTAAGTCTGTGTCGAAACTGCAATAAAAGTTATTACTTTTAGAGCTGGTCGTCAAAATGAGATGAACAATAAAATTGTATTGGGTTCGACCTAGGTTACGCTACCTATACTTACTTGCACTTTATATTTGAATGCGTCGAGGAAACTTGCGCGCGTCTATTATTCATTTTGTGGCGCAGTGTCAAACTAACCATGTATGCTTCAGATTCGCTCTCTTGTTACAAAGATGACTGACATAACTAAGTAACATCAATTTCTCTAGAATTAGACCGAATCCAGTAGGTCAATCACGTAACGCATTGTACGCGCGTCTGACAGTAAAATCACAATCTAACTGTCATTTTTCCATATAAAATTGACATTTAGACCTTACAGACGCGCGTAAGAAAAGTTACGTGATCGACCCACAGGACACTCTGCAAGACATTTTAGTCTCTAAATATTGGCTAGGAATACACGAGTGTAGGAGATCGACGAGTCTGATCTCAGTTGTTGCCAATAAAGGTAGTCCCTAAGTTGTTATTAAGTCAAGTTAGAGGCCTTCGGGTGGTACGGTAGCCTAGTGGTTCAGGCATGCGGCTGTCAAGCGGCGGTCGTGGGTTCGTATCCCGGCTCGTAGGTACCAATGAGTTTTTCGGAACTTAATGTCGATCCACGCTAGACGAGCCGAGCTCGAGCGGAGCCCTTATGGGCGTCGTCGTTTGCGGCTTAAGTGTGGACTTACAGCGAACGTAACCACACTTGAGCCGCAAACGACGGCGCCCACAAGGGCTCCACTCGTGCTCGGCTCGTCTAGCGTGGATCGACCTTTATGTACGGAATATTTACCGTTAGGTTTTCGGTGAAGGAAAATGGAGGGATTGGTGTCTTGTTCCATCAAAAATAAGTAAACATTATTGATGTTATAAATAAAATACTTTTATTGTCATAAAAATAGACTTACAAATAAAAATACCAACATTAAACATTAATATTCGTCAATAATATCACAATCGTTCATCATTAGGCGAAGCGAGCTCGTAATGCATGCATATGCAATCGATCAAACTTGCTTTACAGCTCATTTATAACTAAGAACCCTGTCACATTAAACAATTACGTCATACGTATAAAAGCACAAGCGGATTGAGCAAAACGCGATAGCGACAAGGTTCTGTGTGATTTTCCAAGTAGATCATAAGTTTGTAGGCTTGATTGACCCCCAGGTTCGTAATAACTATTCGAGATCAGAGGTCAAGATGTCCGTATGGTATGTCAAAGTTGACTTGAGTGGTCCAACGTATTTTGACGTCAATTTTAACCAGTTACTACGAGTCTGGGATTCTACAACATTCGCTTAAGTAAAGCAGTCAGTACTTATGAAATCACACTTCAACCGTCTCATAAGCGACACATTTCCTTGCCGTTTTCGACATCTTTCCTCTTCTCCTTCTTTCTTGAATCTTCTAGAAGCGCGTAGATCTCTTCTACGCTTCTGTCTTTTGTTTCCGGGACCCAGAGTACCGTGTACATGGTACCAAGGAAGCATACTACTGAGAACATAACGAAGACCCAGTGGATGCCCAGGAGTTTGAGGAGGGGGTCGTAGGCCTTCGTTTGGAGGAAGTCGCTGAGGGCGTCCACGCTGCTGACGAAGGAGGTCACCATGCCGCGGTGCTGGAACAAGGGAATAGGTCACTTATTGACGAGGCCATAAGACAGAAAATACTTAGGATAATAGCTTATATTTATATTCATCATCATCATATCAGCCTTCTCCAAAAAATGCCGCAAAGATTCTGGTGCAAAGGCAAAGGGTAAAGACCACAGATGTATGAATATAAGGAGATCGGACATGGCGGCCGATTTGTATAGAGTGAGCCTGTCGCAAGTACATTAACCCACACAACGCCCAAGTAATTGACAAGACAAAGCACGCACACATCTAAAACACACACACTTGTATACCTACACGCTTATCTCCACTTATAATAAATCTCTAAATTAAAAAAAGAATCAGCCAGTTTGAAACTAAGCTTTCTGTGGTACGAATGTTCTCAGCATCCCATGGACGGAAAAATATGAAACATTTTATATAGGTACATTATTATTCCAGCTGCAACTTAGGATAGTTTTTATCCGACTGCGACTATTAATTTATTTTCCGTAATATACGACTTCATTTAATTTTTCATTTATTATTCTTAAAGTATATCGCCGCCACATCTGTCAGCTAAAAGAAACGTCAACATCACAGACTAATAAGAAATACTACGGACAAAATGGCGGAATTTCTTTGCCTTTCTTTCGCCTATTAATAATTTTAATCCCGTCTACGATATACATTGACGAGACACATAGGTACCAAAAGCAAATATAAAATTAATCGATTTTGATATGCGAACTTATATGCGCAAATGTCGAATTAAGGCGTAGTTTCTACAAATGTAACAACAAATTCGAACAATATAAACTTGGTTTTTTTTAATGGCACGCGCGCGCGCGCAAAGAGCGCGCGTATTCAGCCAAACCAGGAAAACCGAAACTCGAAGTTCGTATATCTGCATTCCTGTCATTTGTTAGTGCGATAGAGATAGAGATACCCGAATATTTTCGAATTCCGAAGTTCGTGGTTTAAAAGAAAATACGGATGTCGGATAGATCTAAATTAATATTTTATGTGTGAATATGGTTAAAATTATTTGGAAATACTAATTGTTGTTATTGTTTTAGTATATTTGACTAGCTTTAAGTTTAAGTTATTGTACGTCCGAAATGGGCAAGCTGTTGGACTTTATTTTACCCAAAACAACTAAATGTACACAGTTCTGACAATAAAGAAATCTTATTTTATCTTATCTTATCGAAAATAGGGATGTAGACACTAAACAAAATAATCATAATGTTGTATTATCTCGAAAAAAAACATCGCAAGAGGCTATACTCGTATAGGTACCTAATCACTAAGTTATAAGTGTATATAGTTTTAAGAGGGGGTTTGTTGCGTGTCTTTTCCGCAAAACGCACCTTTATATTGAAACGATTGTTTTTTACTATGACGCTCGAGGATCGTGACGTCACGGGTCTGATCGTTTTCTCACTCTAACAAGCGACATTAAAACGGTTGATGCTTCGTAATTTTTTGAGGTATTTGAATGAGTTTTTCGTTTCTTCTTTCTTTTGAAGTGAGTCTACAGCTACACCTCTATTTGGAAGACAAGCGGAAATAACCCATATTATTAGTATGGACAACTAATAGTCCATAGGTACTTCCATATTAATATTATAAATGCGAAAATGTGTCTGTCTGTCTTTTACCTCTTCACGCCTAAACCGCTGAACCGATTTAGATGAAATTTGGTATACAGATAGTTTGAGCCCCGGGGAAGGATAAAGGGTAGTTTTTATATCTGAGGGGCTGAAATTGGGGGTGGAAATTTGTATGAAGCTACTTAAACCGCTGCACCGATTTAGATGAAATTTGGTATATAGATAGTTTGAGTCCCGGGGAAGGACATATAATAGGTTTTATCCCGGAAATCATCCCCTAAGGGGGTGAAGGGGGGGGGGGGGGGGGGTGAAAATTTGGATGTAATCTATTTTGATGAAATTTGGTGTAGATATAGGTTAAGTCCTGGGAAAGGACATGGAATAGTTTTTACCCCAGAAATCATCCCCTAAGGGGGTGAAATTAGGGGTCAAAATTCGGATGGAACCCATTTTAATACAATTTGGTATAGAGATAGCTTGAGTCCTGGGAAAGGACATAGGATAGTTTTAATTCCGGAAATCACTCCCTAAGGGGGTGAAATGGGGGGTGAAAATTTGGATGAATCCCGTTTAGATGAAATTTGGTATAAAGGTCGTTTGAGTCCCGAAGAATGACATTAGATAGTTTTTATCCCGAAAATCATTCCCTAAGGGTATGAAATAGGGGGTGAAAGCTTGGATAAAATCCATGTACCTAGATGAAATTTGGTATAGAGATAATTTGAGACCCTTCGAAGGATATAGAATAGTTTTTGCCTCGGAAATCATCCCTTAAGATGGTAAGTAGAAGTTTGTTTGCATTATATTTTCTAAGTATAAGTTCTACGCGGACAAAGTCGCGGGCAACAGCTAGTTTGACAATAAACGCGCATCATATCAGGCATTTTGGGAAAAAACGTAATATTCTCTGCGATCAGCACGCGTGCACAGTATGACAGTGTATGCCCATTGAGCATACAGCTGCGACACGGCCGCCGGCGGCTTGTCCTCTCTCTAGTATTCTATGCTCTGAGGTAAAGACCCTGACTGATGAGTCCACCTTGTGATTTATAATAATATTTTTTTCATTAACTCGAGAGTAAGGTCATCAGAGCTCACGCAGATGTACTGTGTTTAGAGTGTGCCCTCACTCTGCCCTCACCTGCATTCGTCTCCAGCTATCACAACACATCCAATCCTCAAACCAAGGTTCGACAACGTGCTCGTGGTTTTTCTGGAACCTCAAGAGTATAGACTATCTGGGAGCACGGTAGGCACGCCAAGACGAGCCAAGCGAAGCGCAAGGGCACTACCTACCTTTTCTCGATAAATACGGCTATAAGAGTATAGGCTACGGTGTCTGTTTACCGCCAGGCAGGGCGTATGCTTGTTTGCCACCTTCGTAAAAAGTAACCAATACCACCAAAAAAAAGTATACATCGCTTTCGACAGCGTAACAGCCTGTTAGCTGTTAGACTGAGCTGGAGCCAAGCGTTTCTGAGGAACGGAAGGCATTGTGTGAGCAGTCTCTCAGCCTCTATTAACATTCTTGAAAATAACTACGATTCTGACGAACAATCATCAAGGGTCAGCTGACAAGAGTTGGGGTGAGCTAGAGCATAGTTAGAAGCGATGATAAGAAGCCATTCTGTATATCTGCCCGCATGAGGACAACAACAATTATAAATACTTACTTGGAAGGAGAACAGCTCTGATGTGATGACATACGGCACGGGCTGGTAGCCGGCCGCATCAGCGAAGATGCACAGACACATGGCGAGGACTGGCAGCCAGCCGGGCAGCCAGAACCCAACACTGGTCACGTAGAACCACGCTCCTAGTGCCAGCATAGATACGCCCGTCGCGAATGATGTGCCGGCGAGTAGCCACTGGAAAAAAAATTAAGATGATGAATTAGGCGTCAGTTAGGAATACAAGCTATTGTTCACTGCTTTAAAAATCATCGTAACTTCCAGAGATAGGATCTTGTTGGTGAAGTAATTTCCAAGTTTTTCTACAGTATTCCATTAGGAACTCCCATTTACAGTGTATTGTGGTTTCCCCCTTGCATCCTACACCGCAGTTTAAGAACCGAGTGTGTGTCGCTCTGTGACATCAGCAGATTTCTAACTTCATTCTTCTGTCAGTGCTAAATAGTGCCACTGAGGTCTGACACTAGAGATTTCCTTATTTATAAAAGTTTTCAAAATCTAATCGATATAGTTAAATGCCTGCTAATTAATGACGGGGTTTGATTGCGTTCTCCGTGACATCCAAAAAGATAAACGTGGGCATGTGATGGCCGGCCATCTTAGGTAAGGTTATTACAATTCATCTTTCTGCACAGAACATTTGGGTTTATCTTTTGTTTTTCACATGAGTAACTGTGAAGCGAGCGAGGAGAAAGGAATACCTAGAGCATTTCATAATAAATCAGGGTACGGCCTCAGTGCAAATCAATAATTTGTGCATTTTTATTTGTTTTATATGCACGCTGCACGCACTGCTCGCAGCCGGGCGCCATTCAGGTCACTTAGAATTATCCCCATTAGGATATCCGATTGCGAATCATGCGAATGTGATCTTAGTAGGTACATAGGAGTCTGGCCGTCAGTCAATATTTCTCTTGACTCTAAATAATTCCTTTCCCTCGATTTGTGCATCAAATTCATTGGCAAAATATTGTGCAATTTAAATTGAACCGAGTCACTATTTCCAACGACATCGACAATTCAATACCCTAGCATTGGCTGACGTACTGGTCTTGTTGAAAGGGAATCCCTTCTGAAGGCCATTGTCAATGACCGCGTGGCCCTTCAAGGTTGAGGGTGTCATCTCCAAAACATGAATCAGTACAGAGAAATCTTCCGCAAGTTTGACATTCAGAGCGACATTGTTTCCTGTCTTGATTGTTTAGGTTTTCCTTCCTGTGGTTTCAATGACAAATTTGTGAGGATTTATTGCTGTACATGGTTTTGTTAAGGCAGATACGGTTTTACACATGGATGGAAAGGGAAGTAACCGTTATCGATGTAGTTAATTTGTTTATGAATGATGTACCATTTAGAAATTATTATGTGCATTTTGACTTGTAAAAGTGCCCTTTTGAGTGTGCACTTCTCATATACCTAATTTAGTTAGTTAGCTAACATATGTGTTGTCCCTTTCTCTTAAACACATATTAGCTAAAGTACGTTTGATGAACGTTTACGAGTAACGCCATGATGTATAAGTTTCTTTATCTACGCACATATCATTAGTGCTCTAAAATGCGTTCAGAAACCGTCGCGTCGGTAATGACCAGCATTATTACAACCAATTTTACTATGACAAATTTCTTGTCTGTGGTAGTAGGTAAAATCTGTACTTTAATTACTGTAATGTTATTACAGTACAGATTTTGGTATCGTTATGAGTTTAAATTTGGAACAGCTGTCAAAACTCAAGTGGGTCTCTATTCTATTATCTATAGATATTAAACAGCTATCGATACGAAACGTCAATTTATTATGTTTTTTAATTTTACTTTTTTAACATTTTTTTTTTACTTTTTTCACTTTTTTTTTGTCTTTTTTACTGTTTTACTTTTTTTTCTTTTTTATTACTACTTTTTTTTACCTCCTTCACTTTTTTTTATCTTTCTAACTTTTTGTACTTTTTTCCTTTTTTTTATTTTTTTACTTTTTCACTTTTTTTTTAACTTGTTTGCACTTTTTTTTTAACTTTTTTTGCACTTATTTTTACTTTTTTCACTTTTTTTTTAACTTCTAACTTTTTTTTACTTTTTTACTTTTTTACTTGTTTTTACTTTATCTAACTTTTTTTTTACATTTTTTCACTTTTATTCCTTTTTCCCTTTTTTTGAGGGTTCCGCACTCAAAGAGTTAAACGGGACCCTATTACTAAGACTCCGCTATCCGTCCGTCCGTCCGTCCGTCTGTCTGTCACCAGGCTGTATCTCACTGATACCGTGATAGTTCCAGTTGAAATTTTCACAGATGATGTATTTCTGTTGCCGCTATAACAACAAATAAAATAGAATAAAATAAATATTTTTATTAATAATGGTACGGAACCCTTCGTGCGCGAGTCCGACTCGCACTTGGCCGGTTTTTTAACTTTTTTTTTATTTTGAAACTTTTTTTGCTGTTATTTACTTTTTTTCTACTTTTTCTAATTTTTTTTTACTTTTTTATTTTTATTTTCTTTTTTTTCACTTTTTTTATAAGTTTATTTACAGGTAGCACTTGTAGCAATGCAGGTCATTTTCCTACGGCTTCTGAACCCATCTTAGAGTACTTATGATATGTGTTTAGATAAAGTAGTGTATGCAACTGTACATAATTAGGCCTTAAAACACTCGTGTGATCCTATTATGAAACTCGCTGACGCTCGTTTCATAAAACCACACTCGTATTTTATGGCCTCTCATTATGTATCAGTAGCATAAACTACTATTATTGTGTTGATATGCAAAAGAAAAATTACGGACTCTGAAATTAATAACGAGTATAGTTCAGTTGTAGTAGTTTCAAACCATAGACTTTGGAGCTGGTGAAGGATAGCCTATAGAGAAGCAGCAACAGGTCGCAAACAAAGTATACGGCTCCACGCTTCACACAATCTCTCTGCTAACCCGTTTTCTATGCCCTTGATGTGATACGAGAGCGCCCCCTATCATCAGCACCCCCGCTACTGCTGGGGTGCTGATGATAGGGCACTAGTTGTGCCACCGGACCTTTCGTCCAGTCTTCTCCACAATGCAGCTGGCCACAATGCCCACAATGGATCTCAGCAGCTGTACCCCTCCCACCACGATCGTCCGCTTATTGGAGCTGATCTTCAGACTGATCGACTCCGACGCCATCTCGAAGATGGAGCCAGCGTATATGGTTACTAGGTAGCCCCAGGAGCTGCGTTCGACACGCCCCCTGCCGGAACAGTTACTAGTTCTACCCCGTACCTTTCGTCCAGTCTTCTCCACAATGCAGCTGGCTACAATGGATCCCAGCAGCTGTATCCCTCCCACCACGATCGTCTGTTTATTGGGGCTGAGCTTCAGGCTGATAGACTCCGACGCTTGCTCGAAGATGGAGCCAGCATACATGAGCACCACCAGGTATCCGCAGGTTTCTTGTGACAGCATCACGTTGAGGGATATGCGGAACGCCTTGAAGGTTGTTTTGTCACGAACTGGAAATAAAAAAAAAATGCGATTAAAAGGGCGTTGTTGCATCGCATAGTTTTCGTTTCATAGATTTTTGTACAAAAACCGTTATTTTTAGGGATTCGTACTCAAAAAGTAAAACGGGACCCTATTACTAAGACTTCGCTGTCCGTCCGTCCGTCCGTCCGTCCGTCCGTCTGTCTGTCACCAGGCTGTATCTCAAAAACTTTGATAGCTATTAGAGAGTTGACATTTTTACAGATTATGTATTTCTGTTGCCACTATAACAACAAATACTAAAAACAAAATAAAAATATATTTTAAGGGGGGCTCCCATACAACAAACGTGATTTTTTTGCCGTTTTTATAGATAATGGTACGGAACCCTTCGTGCGCGAGTCCAACTCGCACTTGGCCGGTTTTTTTTAAGTACCTACTTAAACAACCAAAAGGCCATTTTGTGGAACCCATTAGGTTAGGTTAGGTTTGTTTTATAACAATCCTCAATTTCTGAATAATTATATTTTCACTATGAAATGAAATATCTGCGAAACATTTGTCGGTCAACCCGGGTTTTTTTTTGTACTACGTCGGTGGCAAACAAGCTTTCGGCCCACCTGATGGTTAGTGGTTACCGTAGCCTATGGACGCTTGCAACTCCAGGAGTGTTACATGCGCGTTGCCGACCCTTTAAGAATTTATACACTCCTTTTTTGAAGAACCCCATACTGTAGTCCCTTGGGAAAACCTCGGCAGGGAGCTCATTCCCCAACCTGAGCGTCCGAGGGAGGAAATTTCTCTGAAACCGTACGGTACATCCAATTAATCGATCATTCATGAGTTTCATGACATTCCAAGCCAGTAACGATTGTATGGGACATACAATCGATGATCGATTAATTGGATCTAGGTACCCGGTTTGACCGACAAATGTTTAACGGATATTTCATTTCAAGCACAGGACTTGAAAAATGCGCAGTAAACCGATTTCAGACGCGCGTGTAAATATCATGTTCATATAAGTCCCTATAAGAGTTTGACTACCCTATGAGAGAAGACAAATATAAACGAGTGGCTGTAGAACTCATGCGACTGTCATTTTTAGGGTTCCGTACTCAAAGAGTAAAACGGGACCCTATTACTAAGACTTCGCTGTCCGCCCGTCCGTCCGTCCGTCCGTCTGTCTGTCACCAAGCTGTATCTCAAGAACCGTGATAGCTAGAGAGTTGAAATTTTCACAGATTATGTATTTCTGTTGCCGCTATACCAACAAATACTAAAAACAATATATATATATATATATTTTAAGGGGGGCTCCCATACAACAAACGTGATTTATGTCCGTTTTTATAGATAATGGTACGGAACCCTTCGTGCGCGAGTCCAACTCGCAGTTTTTATTTTTAGTTTTTTTGTTTTAATTTCGAAAAACAGTTTTTTTTAATATAGCTTTTGAACCTGCTCACAAAATTTGACGAGAATCGGTTGAGAAACGCAAAATATCAACGAGAATCGGTTGAGAAACGCAAAATTTCGACGAGAATCGGTTGAGAAACGCAAAATGTCGACGAGAATCGGTTGAGAAACGCAAAATGTCGACGAGAGTACGAAAAAACATTCGGCCACGCTGAAAAGAAGAACATCGTACGAAGTTCGAAGAGTATCGTAAGGACATGGTTCTTTGGCAATAACTCGCTTTGCCGACACACAGTGTCCGAGTTTTGTTTGGATATTTTGTGGAAGTGTTTCGAGACTCGCTTGGTGGCCTGAAGGCCCGAGTCGTTTGGTGAAAACAGTAATATTCTTACATAAATCGTTATCTTATGTCATGTCATCTTCCGACAAAATAAAAATAAAAAATTAAATTAAATCTATGTATTTCAGATAAAGTACTTCACGAAATTACATGCTTTTGCAAATCTCACTCACTCGCTTTATAATTTGTATCTTACTTACTTAAGAGGAAAACTGTTTATGTTAACCATAATTGAGCTGACTCAGGTTTAACACGGGGAACCACTTTATTTATGTTGTTTGTGGCCAGGGATTGTACAGATTAGAAAACGGGCCAGGTGCGTGACAGGTCACGCGCAGTGTAGGATTCCGTACTTGACCGTCCATCAAAAGGGCATTGGGTTGTAATTTTTTAAAGTGAGCGGCCACTCGTAATGTTGTTAGATTATGAATATTATGATAAGTCTATTCAAAACAAACATATTTGTTACAAATGTAATATTCTACTTACTATTTGCAATATATATCTATTTCCACATGAATAAAAACTGTTTTAATATCTATAGATAGGTACTAGAATAAATTTTCGACATATCACATTGAAAAGTTACAAACAAAAGTTAGATATTTGGTTATTTGGATAGATAAACCCGTTAATTTGTCCAATCTTTATATCAGTCACGTCATGCAAGTGTAATACTACCAAATATTATACTACTGATAAACCTCGTAAAGTAAGGTAAATGTCCAAGTGCCCGTCACTGGCCTAAGTCACTGGTCCCACCGCCGGCTACAGACTATAAGCTATCGGCGATTACTCGCCCAAGAAACGAACAAAAGATAATAGCTCAAGTGTAAATAAATGTATAGTTCATCACCGGCGGTGTGAAAAGCCAGCTATAAACTGTAAATATATAACTCTCTTTTTTATTTACACGAAAGCGATTATCTTTTGTTCGTTTCTTGAGCTAGAAAATAGCCGATAGCTCATGCTCATAGCTTACTCGCTCGCGGTGGGACCAGTGCCTTATACATATCACTTTCAATCTTATGTCAAAAAAATACAGGTGAACACAGGTGTCAACTATTAGGCATTAAAGTGTCGAACATTGGGACTTTTACCTAACCCCAGATTCGCGACCCATTCATACTCGTATGCATTGTTATTTTATGAAAACTTAGCTACTAATATTGAGTTATATATGTAGTATAGAGTAAACATCTCCAAGCATAAGTTTGCGCATGTAAACCTTCTCTCACGGAAATACAGTAAACGTCCTAGTCCTCGACATAGCACTAATTTATGACATGGGCACTTTTTATCAAGGAAATATTTAAGAATATAATTTATATAAAGGATGCAACTTTTCGCAGACCAACAAACTGCTATTAACAATGAAAAAATTAACAATACTCTTAAAACTGTTGTCAACTGGCTTAAATCAATTAACTTAAAAGTAAACGTAGATAAAACAAAAACGATACAATTTAGAAATTACAAAACAAACCCAATAAACTTGAATGTAGAACACGGGGGAGCTATTATACAAAACATAAACAGTACCAACTTTTTAGGCGTCTCTGTAGATTCACATTTAAATTGGAAATCTCATATAGAAAAGTTAAATAAAAAAATATCCAGTCAGTGCTATGCTTTATCCGTCTTATCAAGTACTTGCTCAGAAGATATTGTAAGAAATGCATATTATGGAAATATTTATCCTTTGTTGAATTATGGTGTAATTTATTGGGGTAATTCTGTTAATGTCAAAACTACTTTCATTCTCCAAAAAAAATGTCTCCGCATTATATACCGCTTGTACAATACTGAGTCCGTTAGGAATATTTTTAGGGAAAAGAAATTTCTAACCTTAACTGGATTATATATTTTAGAGCTGTGTTCCTATGTAATAAATCATAAATATAATTTTAACTTCTGCTCAGAACAGCGTAACAATTTACGATCACAGTATATGTACAACATTTCACTGCCAGCGATCAAAAACGCAACCTATTATAGGAGCACCTTTATCACCGCTATCAAAGTCTTCAACCATCTACCCATTAGCCTAAAAATGTTGAGCGGAAATCAATTTAAGCGCCAATTAAAACGATGGTTGACAGAAAATGTATTTTATGATTTAAAAGAATACTTTGAGTTTTTAAACTGAATAATTATATACCTATGTAACTTTTATAGTTAATATTGTATGCCCGAAAGGGTTGCCATTGTAACTCACACATTTATCATTAAGACCTAATTGTACATGGTAAACAATAAATGTTCTCTTTCTTTCTCTTTCTCTTTCTTATGATGGCATCATTTCATTTTATTTTTATTTTAATGCTGTTTAAAAATTGTTCATTCTATTTTTTGTGTATTATAGTTCCTTTTTATACTTTTTATTTTATTTCTTTGTCTCATGACATTAGTGACTGTCGTTGTTGCCCATCGTGCTCTCACCGAATGGACCCTGCGGAAGACCAGCGCTAAGCAAAGCTAGCAACATGCTGAGCAGGGTCCATTTCGTGACAAAGCCTAAAGTGTTTTTTTATGTTATTTATTTTGTATCTGTGTTATTTTTGTCACGAATAAATGTTTGAATTTAAAAAAATGGGTTATATTCGAACTAAGACGATTTTTCTTCATTCGAATTTACTTAAGCCATGTCACTTTGACATAAAGTGCCCATGTCATACACTAGTGCAACGTCGAAGGCTAGGACGTTTATCTTAACTTTACATAGTCTGCGGCGGGTGCTTATACTGAATTCCAAGATGGCGGCCTGATGGAAGACGTCAAGATTAAATGTTCTAGGTGGCCAGTCTATACTTAATAGTACGTCAATGGCTAAATAGATTCTAGAACTATTCTAATCCTACTCGTCGGACGGGAAACAAGTGGTCCGACGGAGATAAAACCTAGCCTAGCTCATTTGTCAAGATCGACTGATAGTAGCCCCGTTCTGAACAGGATACTTAGTAATCTAGACGTAGCAAAACGTTCTCGAGAAGTTAACAGTGTGATGGAAACTTTCACGAGAATTTATAACACGCGGAAACCGTAACTTATGAACGTTTGCGACTATAGAGGAGTTATATTCGAGCAGGTATATCAAACGCGGTGTTGCCAAGATACACAACCGGCCAAGTGCGTGTCGCGCCACGCGCAGTGTAGAGGCCCGTAGATGCCTTTCTATCTTTGTTACATCGACACGCGCGCGCCTACTAAATGGTGCGGTTGCGTTGCGTCGGCCGAATTTATACGAAAGTTGGGGGGATGGGGGGGGGGGGGGGGGGGAGGGGGGACACTTGACTCGAATAAAAATTAGATCCAGCCATTTCGCTTACAAGGTTCGCTTACGCATGCAACTTTGACTCTCACGAGTAGCCCGCTTAACAGGCCTGGCCAGGGAAAGCGCCCCGGGACAATTTCGATTCGCTTCAATCCCGTGGACTTATTCTGTAGCTAGGGTCACCGGCATAATGACCCTACCATGAGTAATGCGACAGCGACGTCAGTAGGTAAGCTTTCGGTAAAATACATAATACCGAAACCGATTCCGCCCGCCAATCTAGGAATTTAAATTTGATCCAGGTACTTCCCGAAGGTCAATCGAGCTAAAATGTGGTAGACTTGTCTAGGCAGGAGTGATGTCAGATGACAATGTAATACCTATTATTGTATCACCCAACTGATCTGATGATGGAATCTTCTTGGGTTTTTGGAACCCTCTCTGTAAGTACCTACAGTCGGCATTAAAAGCTTGTAGTAACCAAAAATAAAATTGATGACTGACACAATTTTTTTACTTCGTACTTACCTACCTAGTTATAAAACATAGCTCGCCGACTGTGTAAGTTGAAGGTGATCGATTTATAAATGTATATCCCAGATCTGACCTCAGACAGTCACGTTTTAATCTAGAAAATATAATCACAAACCTGTCTAGTTTTTATATCTCAGATATCATATATATATGTAGGTAACGCACAAAAAGAGTTATGGCGAATGATACGAGTCGGGCGATTTTGAGAAGACCACAAGCATGCTGTGTTTTTTAGGGTTCCGTTCCAAAAAAGTAAAAATGTGACGGTGCGACTCTGCCAACCTGTCTAGGTATATCACAACGTAAAATATTTCAGAAATTACTTATCGGTATGATATGATATCAATTTGAAATATGCTACAGTGGTTAAATTTCGATTAATAATGAAAATGGAAGTTTGCGAAACGATTTTTTTTTAATTAGTAAGGGCTATTAAGATATCGTATTTTTTTTAATTCATCAAAATCATTTCTTACCGCAGATGTACTTACAAGAGATTACGAGTATAAAACAAACCGACATAAATTAAATTAAAAACAACAAATGGATAAATAAAAAACTAATTACAAAAAAAATTGCCCGTCTAAAAGTTCTGCCTGAGGCATGGACCCCGTGTGACGCTGGCGGCATTTCCCCTTTGGACCGCAAGAGCGATCCTTTGGAAAAGGTATGCGCCAGCTCAGGGGTCGCCTATGAGGCGTGGACCAGCCAGATTGTAATTTCATCATTTTGTTTGTTTTTTTTCCTCTTCTAATTCCTACCTATGACATTATTCCTTAAGTCCAATGGTAAGTCATCCAAGTGGCTTTCTCCATAGAGCGCGCATCTGTAGTTAGGGTACCGGTAGGTACCCGCGCGACTGGAATACTGGTGCAGGTAGTCTGATTGCGGGCCTAAGAGATCAAGCCTGCTGTGAGTATTTCGGTTGGTACAACTGGTACAAGAAGAGTCTCACCGATGGTCATCTTCTACTTCATCATCATCATATCAGCCGAAAGACGTCCACTGCTGGACATATGCCTCCCCCAAAGAGTGCCAAAATGACCGATCCTGCGCCACCCGCATCCAGCGGACTCCCGCGACCTTTACCAGGTCATCAGTCCACCTTGTAGGGGGCCTACCCACGCCGCGCCTACCATCATCTACTTCAATGACTTCAATTCTTGATAGAGCGCGCATCTTTAGTTCTCGTACCCGCGGGGCAAAAAGCTGGCGGAGGTAGCCCAATAGTGAGCCCAAGAACCCCAGCCTGCTGGGATTGTTTAGGTAGGTATAACTGGTATAGGGAGACTCACCGATGCTCATCCAAGTGGCTTTCTTCATGGAGCGCGCGAGCTGCTCCTCCCGGTCTAGTTGCTGGATTATCTCCTCCAGGTCTTTGTTGTCGGTGCTAGTGTTTCGGAGCCAGGCTAGGGCTTCTCGCGCCTCCTGCAACAAAGCCGTCATTTAGTAATTTTTTGTCACAAAATTGCTATATAAAGGATTTGAAAAAAAAATTGCTTATGAACCAATAAGGGGAAATGCCGCCAGCGTCACGGGCTATTTTTTTGTTATTAGTTTTAAATTTTTCTATTGTTGTTTAGTATTAGTTGATTTTAATTTGATTTACGTCAGTCTATGTATGTTAGTTTTTCTGATATTTTATGTATGTATATTTAACTAAGTAACTAAAGTTGAAATTGTAACGCATGTTCTGTATAGTATCAGCTATGCATGGCTCCAAAAACTGTGTATTGCACGTTATTGAAGTGTTCTGGCTCACTCCTTAGGCACATTAGGAACTAGGATATAAAGCTGAGCTATTTTTTTCATAAATCTTTCGCCCAATCAAAATGGTGAACTGGATTGTCCTTTCTTAGGAAAATTAAAAAAAAATACGTAGTGAAAGTACTAGTCCAGTTACCCCAATATAACTCCATGAGTCAGTGTAGTGTAACACCTCATCCAGTTTAATTTAGGATTGTATGACATATGCTCATGGTTTGGGTATGTCCAAAGCTCCGATTGAACAGGGCTTAGGTCTGTTATTTCTTAATACCGCTACCGTGGCAAAAAGTTCTACCTATCGTAAGGAGACACTGCAATCCCAGAAGAGTCACAAACTTATTGCCAACCTATTGTTGATTTGAGGATTTGTGGTGTTAACAGCTAGACACAAATACACAGGTTTCACATTCTTAACACAAATACACAGGTCTCACATTCTTAACACAAATACACAGGTCTCACATTCCTAACACAAATACACAGGTCTCACATTCTTAACACAAATACACAGGTCTCACATTCCTAACACAAATACACAGGTCTCACATTCTTAACAATACACAGGTCTCACATTCTTAACACAAATACACAGGTCTCACATTCTTACCACAGCACATGCTCAAGACCTCTGGTGGTCTTACTCACTACCAGCAACACATCACCATAGGTAGGTAGTAGGTATACCTACAGACCAAGTAGAGGTGTTATTTTGGCTATGGTCTTCTTTTTAACATGACTATTGCTTTATAAGTTGACTTAACATTGGAATACCCTAAGGGAGCGGTCTTATGTAAGATGGTAATAACCATGTTCTACATAGTTCAGCATAGTCGAGCAACTTGCACAGCAAAAAACCCGTCAGCTAAATGCCATCTGTTCCGCATACGTTTGGGCGCATACTAATTGCTTCCTTGCTCGCGGCCTCAATAGATAATGTAAAAAATACTAGTGTTAACGCAATTGGTTTAAAAGTTTAAAGTATGATCCGGATGTCACAAAGAATTAACACATTGCTGAGCAGTGGTGGATCCAGGATTTAAAGTTGGGGGTGGCTTGAGGCTTGACCCCAGAATTTTGGTTTGTTGGGGAGCTTGAGCTCAGGATTTTAGTTAGGGAAGTGGTTTGACCCAGACGAGGCTAAATTTTAGTATACTATAAGATTTGTCACGTAAGGACTAAACTTTTTTAGAGCCTGGGGGACTAGAACCCCTTATTTTTATAGCGTCTGGCACTAACTTTTCTTCTGGCACTTAATGATTTGTTTTTCTTTTCCTTGTTTGGCCTGCAGATCGGCCAGCAAGAAATATGTCAAGGGACCATCTCCCTGGGTGGCTTTAGGGGCCGACTCAGGGCGAAAGGCATTAACGATTGTCATTTGTAAGTTTTGTAACCACGGAATAACAAAACCATGTCAAATGTCTTGTAACTTTGTCTAGATCCCAGCTCACTGGCCCTGTGTGAACTACGCAATCGAAGACGTCAAAAGTTCTTATTACCTTTTAATAAAGACTTTGACGTCTTCGTTTGCGTAGCTACTTTTGATGCTGACTGTACATCGCTGCGCTTCGTTCGATGCGGCGCGTGTGTATCGTACTTTACAGGTAAACCAGTATGCAATTAGGTTCTAATTTTAGTTTAGCTAGAAGCTGGTTGAGGCTATTAAACCAGTGCAACTTAGAAGTAAGTTAGCACTTACACACACTACCGGATTTTACATCGCTTAATTTATTCAGCGCAAAAGATGGTTTGTATGGCGCTAACACAAGCAACCCGCACGGCTCCGCCCGCGTCTAACAATAAAGTCGCAGCCCGCGGGCGAAGTCAGTCAGCGGGTTTATCTTGAAGGTTAATTCTATACACTACTGGTATTTGATATCGGATGATTTAAACCAGTCAGACTTTTTTTCTTTATAATTTAGTGTAGATTGAAAATAATCGAACGAAGGAGCAAAACGAACGAAGTTCTATGCTTCAGCCTGGGCCGAAAATCGTTCGTATGTCCGGTGTCTGTCCGTCTGTTCTCCTCTACAAGTCGCATTTATTAACGGATTCTCGTGAAATTTTGTGAGCAGGTTCGTTAATTAAAGTTTTTATTTGTCAAGGCACTTTTTTGGAAATTATATATATTTTTTTAACACATATCGCTTGTTTTACAGCTCACAAAGCCAGTTGTTTTAGTAAAAACGAAATACTGAGTAAATTTGAATATGAGTAGTTCCCTTAATTTCTCATTGTTCCTATCATATATCGTCGGGTGACAAGCAAAACTCACTAAGTAACAAATACCTACTTAAATCAAAGGTCGTATCTCGATATGGACTACATATCGAGATACGAGGTTTTGAAGAACAGTGACAGTTTTGGTAGTGACTTTTGCTTGTCACCCGACGATATTATACAAGTATATCATACGATACGAGTATATCTGGGTGGCGATTTTTGATTTTCGAGCGCTCTAAAATGAAATCCGAGTAAATACGATTGTAGTGTCAAAATTGTAGGCACTTTACTTTCTACCGATAGAATTGAATACGAGTGGTTCAATACCAAGGTACCTAAACGTACGAGTGCTCGACGCTGTACCAGTATATGGCATGGGCACTCTATGTCAAAGCAATATGGGTTAAATTCGAACTAAGAGGATTTTTCTTCATTCGAATTTAAGCCATGTCACTTTGACATAGAGAAAGTCAAAATACGCTCCCCAGAGGTCTGACAAACAAGTTTCATATTAAACGTTAAAATAAAAAAGAATTTTCGAAGTCGGATAATAAATGAGTGAGTTTTGAGGTAACAACATTAAAAATATAACCGAATTAGCGCTGGGTGGATGAAATGGCGACAGGTCTCCGGAACAATATGCGATGGCAGAATGCCTCCTAGGTTAAAGGGCAAAATCTATAAGACCATTGTGAGACCTGTCGTCATGTATGGATCGGAATGTTGAGCCTTAAAGGTGACGGATGAAAAGAGATTGCATGTAACGGAGATGAGGATGTTAAGATGGATGTGTGGTGTGACGAGAATGGACCGAATAAGAAATGTGTATGTAAGGGGAAGCCTAAAAGTAGCACCTATCGCGGATAAATTGAGGGCCAATCGCCTTGCGTGGTATGGGCACGTAATGCGGAGGGATGAAAGTCATGTGACCAAAAGAGTATTAGGTATGAATGTGGATGGATGTAAAAGACGAGGTAGGCCAAGAAAAAGGTGGATGGACTGTGTGAGAGACGATATGAAAAGAAAATAAGTGAATGATGATATGACGGCTGACAGAGAAGTATGGAAGAAAAAGACATGCTGCGCCGACCCCAAGTAAATGGGATAAGGGCAAGGAAATGATGATGAACATTAAAAATATACATTGGAATATGAAACCCCCTGTCGATATATCATTAAACTTTCAAATAAGAAAGAAATTTCGAAGTCGGATAATAAATGAGTGAGTTTTGAGGTAACAACATTAAATGTATATTATTGGAATATGAAACCCCCTCTCGATATATCGCCTGACCATTTCTTCTTGTTTAGGTATTCTCAGAAAATAAGACAAGTATGCGTCATCATATTTTAATCGATTAATTTATAAGTAAGTACCTACAGGTTGTTCATTTCAACCGATGCGGTATGAGGAATATTTACATTCTAAGAGACACATCGTTGCAACTCCAACCAACTTTCGAAAAAGGACGAAGTTTGACTGTATTTTTTCATGTCTAGAACTGTAGTTTAAGGACCGTTTTTTTATTTACCTGTTGTTGTTTTTATGTATTGTTCTCAAAATTACCACGAACGAATCGCCGGAACTTTTAAAATGTTAATGACAGACGCACCGAAAGCAACTGGGTTTTTTTTTCTAAAACTCATCATCATCATCATATCAGCCGAAATACGTCCATTGCTGGACATTGGCCACCCCCAAAGAGTGCTACAATGACCGGTCCTGCGCCACCCCCGCATCCAGTGGACTCCCGCATTTTTTCTAAAACTATTCACACGTATTTACTCTAAGAACTGTACCGATTGGATCGGACTGATGCGATACATTTTTAATTTAGTTTTAGCATAGCAGTAACTTTTTTGTTTTTTTTTAACATCCATTACCAACTATCACCAAAGGACAAATAAGACCAAAAATACTTTCATACAGAACCGAACAGTACCTACCAAATGTAATCCCTTCGGGGCCCAACTTGAAAATAAAGGTAGGAAAAAAACCCCAAATGTAATGACATTTTCCTCATATCAACTGCCAATGAGACAGCCTGTATACAGTCTAAATACTTATGTGTTTATTTATAGCTGTCTTAAACCGGTGGTTGCAAATTTTTCCACCAATCCGGTCGCAAATTAACCCAAACTGGAGATTATCATAAATAATGGCCACACAAACCATTTATCAGTGTCAGAGTCCTGCTGGTAAAACAACTTTCCGTTTGCGTTTGCGCATCTTAAATCTGATTAAGGAATGAGCTTGTGATAAGATAACGAGGTGTAAACTCGTGATAGAATTAAGGTAAACGTCCTTATGTTTGACGCCTTAATGCTTAATAATATATAGTTGACACCTATCTATCCTTTATTGTTATGAATTAAGATTGAAAGCGTTAGTTGTGACAAGCAGCCTGCTGGATCTAAAGCAGCCCCATTGAGGTAGTACGTACAAGAACACTCAACAGCACAGCATGGGTCCTGGTGATGCTGTGTTTTTAAGCTATCGATATGGAGAATCTGAGGTTGGATAGGCTCTCTTGGAGTTGCAAAAGTTCCTGTGGGAGCCATAAGTCTCAGTGACATGATTTCATGAGGAAGATACGCATACGCTTAACTGTTGTTGTGATGTAAATAACACTTACATCTCTCCTCTAGAGTATGATGGACCCAGTCCAAGTTTTTGAGAGAAAATGAAGAGAGAATCAAGCGTAGTAGAAGGCATACGTTCGTCTCGTTCTACAACTGTCTCCAACCCACCTGTATCTTTCCCTGCTGCACGAGACACATTTGTATGTCCTCTACAGTACGAGTACGAGTACTCAGTGCAGGTTTTGAGACAAGATGAAAAGAGAATCAAGCGCTCAGTGGACGTTATACGTGAGCCTCGTTCTATAGTTGCCTCCAACCTACCTGTACCTTCCCCTGCTGAATGAGAGACTGTGTATTTCATCTACAGTGTGATGACCCAGTCCAAGTTTTGAGAGAAGATGAAAGAATCAAGCGTTCAGTGGACGGTATGCGTTCCTTTTGTTGTCTACAACCCACCTGTATCTTGCCCTGCTGCACGAGGAACACGGGCGTCTCCGGCATGGCCAGGAAGCCAACCAGGTGCAGCACGGGTACCGCCGTGCACAGCCACAGTACACTGTTGAAGGACAGCGCGTCGCCCGCCACGTACACCACCAGGTAGCCCAGGTTCTGGGACAGGATGAAGAGGGAGCCGAGCGCGCCGCGGACGTTGTCTGATGCAATCTGGTGAGAGAGTAACATCAGTTTCAACTAGAGTGTGGAGCCCAGAGGATTCAGGTAGAAGTAACTAACTACAAACCCTCCTGGAAAATCTTATTTATTTTAAATTCGGTAAAATATCTTCGTTCAGCTAAACTTTCACGCTGCATCATCCGATAATACATTTGGCATTCAAAAACAATTGAAACTATATTTGATTCGGTCAATCTTAAATAACTATGGTGCTGATACAAAACTATCAAAAAGTCACCAAATCTATAGACATATTTTCAATTCCGTCAGATCTACTACACTATATAGAATGCATTCTTGAAGTCTTGTGAGTTATAAATGTGCCGATGTAATTCTTGGATCCCTTCTTTTTTCCAAAGACGTCACGAGCAAATTCAAACTGGATCAAATTCAATCGAATAAAAAGTACTATTTTCGAGCAACTAACTTAAGTCTACTTTTTTTAAGGCACAATTTAAGTCATCTGACGCGTGAAACGATTTAACTGAGTTCCTATCAATCTCAGACACAAGAAGTACTCTCGGAACAAAAAACCGCGTTTGGGACGCTTGCCGGGCGAGATGAAAAGTTTCTACCCCATTTGGATTCATCAATGGATGCATCATGCAACTGGGGTGTAGTCTCAAATTGTATTATTACTCCAAAAGAAAGAAAGCAAAAAAATATCCCTAGTGACGAAAATCACATTCACCCTATCTCAAAAATATACGAAGCTACAACCGTTTTAAGGCGACGTGAGCTCCGAAAAAGGATTTAAAAAAAATCGTAGCTCTTGTTTGGATTATAATACGGCTGCCTTAAATTTAATTAGCAATCTTGAGGCCTTTCTCGAGGGAAATCAGCTATTCGAATCCTGAGTTTTTGACTTTTGCTCGATAGAAAAAAATCACGAACATAGGTCTAAAATACACTTAAAAAATTCTAACAAATTATGCACAACAGCTAAACATAATACAATTGATTCTTAAAATCGGCAATGTCATGTTTGAGGGAAATCAGCTATTACTTTTTTATTTATTAAAACGCACAAAGAAATACAATTAAAAAACATGATATCCGCGCTTCCAAACACGCATTTCCATCTCGCTCACGCTTATGCTCAGTGAGAGGGAGAGAAGACCACGAACCTACGTCCCCTTAATATTGCTTGTTAGAGAGAGAAAACGCTAGTGGATCGCGACGTCACGATCCCCGAGCGTCATAGTAAATGACAATCGTTTCATATGAAGGTGCATTTTGCAGAAAAGGGATAGAATATACCCCTATTGTAATAGTACATTGTGATACAAGTGAGGTATGTTGATCATTACATCAGAGGCGGATTTGTCACGCGAACCGCAGGTGAGCGTGATAAGAGAGCCGAGGATGTAATTAGCAAAGCTCACGCGTGTCATACGACGTTTTTCAACACATTTGCGAGGAAAAAATCCTTTTCATAAAATGAAAATGTTACAGGTTCCTAAGTTGTTTCCTTTAGTTATTGATGACGACAGGTTTTTACTCACATATTTGTACATCTCCAAGAATGTACAGTGGCGTCAATTCTTTATATCACTTTTCTATTCACCACGAGTCAACATTTTTAATAATAACCAAACACGCATCATCAATGTTTACAAATATTTGTGAAATTAGGTACTTATAATGGCGCGCACCTATTTTTTTTCGTGAAGTTCGCGCAGTACGCCCGCAGCGAGGCTTAGATGAAATCTCTAAACAGCCAATACAAAATAAAATAAATATTTCTTATTCAATATAAATTCATGTAAAATGTTATCAAAAGTAAATAGTTTTACTAAATGAAACGTTTCTATATCATATCCAAAAATAAATAATCAATTAATTCACAAGAACGATTTAATTTGTTTAGTCGAGTAAGAATCCATTTGCCGAGAATTAAAAACAAACCTGTATAACCCAGTCAAATTAAGAATGCGCCGAGTCTATACATACACCTGGCTGCAAGGTGCCAACGTGTCTTAATCGTGATATAAACATAACTACACGAGTGTCGTAATGTTATAAAACACGCGTGTTTAATACCCAGGATTATGAGCCTAAAAGCGGCAGAATAAGAGGCACGTTACGAGCAAATGTGTTAAAAAATAAATTATCTTCTATTCTATTCTATTCTATTGTTTACCTGCCGTCGAATACCTGGGACTCTATTTGTAATGGAATCTAAACCTAGATAAGTAATGTGCAGTAAGCTAAAGCGAAAGGTAGTACTTACCTATGCCCTTCGGCCACATTCGAAACCAAAGTTCGAAACCGTTTCTCAAGTAAGAATAATGATTCTTCTTTCGAAATCGGTTTCGGTAAAAGAATAATGTTTCTTATCTCGAAATTCGTTACGATAAAAGAATATGGTTTCGTCATTCGAAACTATCAAATCAAAATCTAATACAATCTAATACGTATAAGAAGTAGGAATTGAACGACATTTGCCACTCGTCGTTATATATAAAAATTATTCGATATGTTTAATAAGTATACATATTAAAGAAATTTCTGCTAGGTTTAGGAACTTCATGCTAACTCAGTATAGAATAAATGATACAACCCACTTCTTAACGAGTAATCAATTCTATGACACTTGTCAGTCACTCAGTCAAAGAACAATATGTCTGGGATGATTCCTGATTTACAAACAATAAGGCGGACAGCTAAAATAAATGGCATTAGTATATTTGCTGGATGCCCTCGAACCGACAGGGGGGTAGTGCCTAATATATTAAAAATTAACTTTTTATGCAAGTTTAATTTCTTAATATCAAGTGGGACGTGTATTTGCCGTGAACATAGCATGGCTGGTGAAGAAGAATGGACAACAGTCCTGGAGTCCCCTAACAACAGGTCTGATTTTGACGTCAGTCATGCACAGAGCATCGCAGACCTCCTCAGGTTTTCTCTGGAGATGGTGAATGTTGTGGTATCACAAATGCTGTCTAATGTTCTATAGAATGATAATTCGTTTTTAAGTTCGCGTTGCCAAAGTGGCACTCGGCCCGATACGCACATGTCTGGTTTTTATTTAATTAAATTATATGGTTTTCAATGAAGACTTTTATTTATTCTCGTATCCTCCTGAGTCCCAAGTGCCTTTTAAGAGAACAAAATGTTTCTTACTCGACTATACCTACTATTTTGGCTAGAAAAAACATTATTCAGTACTTAATAAAATAAAATAAAAATTGTACTAAGTCAGCTAATACACTCACCGGCAAATTTAGCAGAACATAAAAAAAAATTGAGATTAGGTACTAGCTGGTTATACTAGATATTTTAAATCCATTTTTTTTTATGTTCCCCTAAATTTGCCGGTGAGTATATATACTTTTGTTCTTTTTAAAGTACTCTTGTAGTGTGTATAACTTAGTATAATAATAGGAGGTAAACATCAAGGGACATTCGTTACAACTTTTATTTTTTTTATACATTTAAAAGGCCAGGTCAAAAGTACCCTAAACCGACGAGCATGTATGAGAAATGTTATGAAAGTGAGTGAAGCGAAAGTGGTTTGTCAGGATCGTAGCAAATGGAGATCCGTGATCTCTGCCTACCCCTCTGGGAAAGAGGCGTGATTATATGTATGTATGCATGTATCTATTTAAAATAAAACGTATATATTTAAAATAAAAAGATATAATAATAGAAATTAACAAAGTCAACTTATAATATTCGAATAATATATATTTATTCGTAAAAATAGCAACATAACACGACATATCTTAAATTGACATAACTTATCGAATACTTACACTTATTCGTGAAAATAGCAACATAAAATAACTTAACATGACTTAACTTCGTTCCGTTAATGATTATTGAAAGTTAATAATGCAATGAATAAGGTGCGATAATTTCTAGGCAATGGCCAACCGAATTTTATTTGCGTTTCAGCTCTTGGATGGCTGATTTTACTTTGACTGAGTGACTGACAAGTATCATAGAATTGATTACTCGTTATTATATTTAAGAAGTGGCTTGTATCATTCATTCTATACTGAGTTAGAATGAAGTTCCTAAACCTAGCAGAAATTTAATTAATATGTAAACTTATTATACATATCGAATGTTTTTTATATATAACGACGAGTGGCAAATGACGTTCAATTCCTACTTCTTATACGTATTATTGTATTAGATTTTGATTTGATAGTTTCGAATGACGAAACCATATTCTTTTATCGTAACGAATTTCGAGATAAGAAACATTATTATTTTACCGAAACCGATTTCGAAAGAAGAAACATTATTCTTACTTGAGAAACAGTTTCGAACTTTGGTTTCGAATGTGGCCGAAGGGTACCTATGTAGGTACCTACACTACTTTACCATCACCCAGTAGATACCAGACTACCTACTCAACGGGATTTATGTATTTAATTGCAACTTATTATTGACATACATAAACGTGGGTTTAAAGGTTAAATATGTCCCAAGCAAGACCCATTAGATTGTACCGCCGGCTGCAATGCGTAACATGCCATTTGCAAGCATGTTTGGAATTTTATTATTACATCATTCATATGCTTGACCCAATACGTCTGTGTTCCTTTCCATAATTCTGACACCTGTCAGTCGACAAACAAAATGTTTCTTTTAGGAAAGATGCATAATTGAGGAAGCGAGCGAAGTGAACTACTACTTCAGCTCGGACTAAATTGCTTTCGTATGTCCGGCTGTCCAATGCAGCCCGGCTGTTCTCCTCTACAGGTCGCATTTCTAAACCGATTCTCGTGAAAGTTTGTGAGCAGGTTCGATAATTATATAAATTTTTTATTCAACAATATTTTTGGAATAAGATAAATAGACAGACTTGAGAGGTCTACACTATGGCTAACAGTTTATATTGTATCGTGGATTTTCTTTTCGAGATTTAACAGTGACAATATAACTTTTTTGTACTCGACGATTAAAATATGTGTATTAAGATTTCATAGAGAATACTGCAACGTCACTCTTTTCATAGTTGTAGTCCATGTTACTGTCGAAACAATCGAAATAACTACTTTTCGATACGCTCCAGACAACTAAAATAAATTCGACCAATCACGTGGCTGCTTTACTGAACTGTAATGAATTGGACCAATAGAATCGCTTTGATGTCGTACGCTCGTTGATGTCTTTTAAGATATCAACAAGCGTACGAGCGATGAGCTGCACTTCGTTTCAACAGTATCGAGTTTGTTTAATTAGTTCAGTTGACTCGTAGAAAATTAATTTTAATGAACTCGTACAAAAAGTATTGTTCACAATATTGTTATAATCAAGCTTTTTAATCTCGTACCTTACTTAGGCCACTCAGCAAGCTTCGTGGCCTAAACACGGTACTCGACTAAAAATCTCTCTATTATAACACGATTGTGAAAAATACTATTATAACCCTGTCATGACAATATCAAATTGCAAGACCAGGCTCAACCTTTTTCATGGCGCGAGCCCCTTAACATGCAAACTTATGCTATAGGTACTCAGCTTTTCCTTGGAACTTTTGATGTTAGAAATAAATGTGTACAGGTATTTTTTTTTTAAATTTTCAAGCTACCACGACTCCCCAAAAAGGTCTCGGTCGCCGGGGGATCTCAACGCACAGATTGAAAAAATAGTATAATACACACCTCCTTCAGGTAGAGTGGGGTGACTACATAACAGCCTGCGCACGCCAGGCCGGCTACGGCGCGCGATGTGATCAGCGCCCACGGAGCCAGGGAGAACAGCGTGATGACCCAGCTGATCTGAAACAACGGAGGGAACTTAGTTTTGGAGGTCCATGGGGTGAAGCTACACCACCGTGAACAGCCATTAACGCCCAACACGCATCCGCGGTAGCTCTGGCGATCCGACACACTACCAGCAACACTGTCAACACGTTATGGTAATGACACAAGTACGTGGAATTGTCAATGTTAAGTAACAATTGTCAAGATCTAATCTTAAGATCTCATGTACATGACTTTACAAATAAACATATCTATCTATCTATCTAAGATGGTGAAATAGGGCCCAGGAACAACACCACACGCCTACAGAGTAAGTACTTAATGGTTGATGCCCTCTGTAAGTCAATAACTACAACTTACTTTTAAATTATACTTGTAAAATCTGTACTCTCGGCTCCCAAGATACAGGCTGTGCCTAGTTTGGGGCTGACGGATAATCTTTCTCTGTTTGTTAAAAATGTGTATGTTAACAAAATAGTTTAATTTAATCGCATGTAACGTTGTTATCTCCACTTATAATAAATCTCTAAATTAAAAAAAGAATCAGCCAGTTTGAAACTAAGCTTTGCGCGGTTCGAATGTTCTCAGCATCCCATGAACGGAAAAATATGAAACATTTTATATAGGTACATTATTATTCTAGCTGCAACTTAGGATAGTTTTTATCCGACTGCGACAGTTAATTAATTTTCCGAAATATACGA
Source organism: Epinotia brunnichana (assembly GCA_963854355.1). Taxonomy (NCBI): domain Eukaryota; kingdom Metazoa; phylum Arthropoda; class Insecta; order Lepidoptera; family Tortricidae; genus Epinotia; species Epinotia brunnichana. Next base: position 12,352,464 of record OY977956.1, read on the forward strand.
CTTCATTTAATTTTTCATTTATTTTTATTGAAATCAAACGCTGCTCCAACTGTCAGCTATAAGAACCGTCAAATTTTCGTCAAAATGGCGGAATTGCTTTGCCTTTCACTTATTAATAATTTAAATCCCGTCTACGATAGACCTTTACGAGACAAATGCTAAAATATAAACCATAAAAAAATATTCGATTCTGATATGAGAACTTATATGCGCAAATGTCGTTTTATGTCGTAATTTCAATAAATGAAATCAACAAATTTGAACAATATAATTAACACGAATTTGTTTTTTTTTGAATGACAATGGCACGCGCTCGGCGCATTCAGCCAAAGTACCTGCGGCGCTACCACGAAAACCGATACTCAATGTTCATATATTTGCATCCCTGTCACTCGAGTATGGTTAGTGCGATAGAGATAGAGATACCCGAATATTTTCGAATTCCGAAGTTCGTGGTTATAGCTCAGGAATCGAAAATATGGTAAATAATCATAATGTATTTTCTCGAAAAAGAATTTAAAATAAATATAGTCAAATGGAGAAAAAAACAAAGCAAGAGGTTATATAGGTAATGATTAAGTTATAAGAGTCCAAAGTTTTAAGAGGGGGTATGTTCTGTCCCTTTTCCGCAAAACGCACCTTCATATGAAACGATTGTTTTTTACTATGACGCTCGAGTATATTGACGTCACAGTCCCTCATCGTTTTCTCACTCTAACAAGCGACATTAAAACAGATGTAGCTTCATAATTTTTTGAGATATTTGAATGGGAGTTTCATTATCTTCTATCTATTTATACATAATAAATGCCTATGTCCTGACTGACTTATTCACTCAATCACTCACTCATCAACGCACAGCCGAAACTACTAATCTTAGAGAGTTGATTTTTGCACAGTATGTTGCTTTTATAACGTGGGCTAGGGATAAAAAGGGATTTTTGAAAATTCTACCCCTAAGGGGGTAAAATGGGGGTGCAAAGTTTGTATGGGAGAACCTTTTTTTTTTGAGCTATAGACTTAAACTTTGTAGAAAAATTAGTTATTAGAATACAAATGAAACACTTTCAGCGTTTTGAAAAATTCCACCCCTACGGGGGTAAAATAGGGGTGCAAGGTTTGTATGGGGGAAACATTTTTTTTTTAAATAGAGACTTAAAACTTTGTAGAAAGATCAGTCATTAGAATACAAATAAAGAACTTTCAGGGTTTTAGAAAATTCTACCCCTAAAGGGGTAAAATAGAGTGCAAAGTTTGTATGTGAAAAACTACTTTTTTTTAAATAGAGACTTAAAACTTTGTAGAGAAATTATTCATTAGAATACAAATAAAGTACCTAGATTCAGTGTTTTAAAAAAATCTACCCCTAAGGGGGTAAAATAGGGGTGCAAATTTTGTATGGGGGAAACAATATTTTTTTTAAATAGAGACTTAAAACTTTGTAGAAAGATTAGTCATCAGAATACAAATTAAGTACTTTCAGTGTTTTAGAAAATTCTACCCCTAAAAATAGGGGGCTAAAATAGGGGTGCAAAGTTTGTATGTGGGAAACTATTTTTTTTAGCTAGAGTCCTAAAACTTTGTAGAAAGATTATTTAAATACAAAGAAAGTACTTTCAGCGCTTTGGAAAATTTCACCCCTAAGGGGGTAAAATAGGGTGCAAAGTTTGTATGGGAAAAACATATTTTTTTTAATAGAGACTTAAAATTTTGACGAAAAATTACTTATTAGAACATGAAAAATACTAAATTCGGCGTTTTACAAAAATCATTCCCTAAGGGGGTTAAAAAAGGGTGCAAGGTTTGTATGGGGAACACTTTTTCTGAGCTAGACACTTAAAACTTTGTAGAAAGATTACTTATAAAAATACAAAAAAAAGACTTTCAGCGTTTTGAAAAAAAATATTCCTAAGGGGGATAAAAAGGGGTGCAAAGTTTTTATCAGGGAAAGTTTATGTTTTTGAGTTAGAGACTTGAAACTTTGTAGAAAGATTACTTATTAGAATACTAAAAAAGAACTTTCAGCGTTTTAGAAAACTCCATCCCGGGGATCCTTAAGATCCTTAAGAAGGGTAGCCAGTGTTGTGTGGGAAAAACTTTTTTTTTTACTAGACTTAAAACTATTCAAAATGTTACTTATTAAAATTAATAATAAAGTACTTTCAGAGTTTTAGAAAATTCCACCCCTAAGCGGGTTAAGAAAGCTTTGTATGGGCAACACTTTTTTTGAGCTAGAGACTTAAAAGTTTACGAAAAAAGTTCTTTCAGCGATTAGAAAAATTCAACCTCTAAGGGGGTTTAAAAGGGGGTTCAAATTTTAAATGGCGAGCAATAAAATTTTAAAGTGTGAGTAAGAGATTTTTAACTTCGGTCTTATTCTGTACGTTAAAAAACTACAAAACTGATTTCAGAGTTTTTCCAAATTCATCCCCTAAGAGTGTTAAAATTGGTTCAAAGTTTGAGTATTTCAAGGCATTTTTAAAGTATGAGATTTTTAACTTTGGTTTTAGACTGTTTGTTCACAAACTAGAAAATGAACATCAACTTTTTTTTTAATTATCCCCTAAAAGAGGGTTCAAATTTTGTATTGAGAGAAATCATTTTCTAAGACGATAAAAAGTTCTACGCGGACGAAGTCGCGGGCAACAGCTAGTGGTAAATAAATAATTTGTATTTGTACAAAAGTTGAAAAACGCCGACATTTTCATTTCAAAGTTATCTCAAAAACGGCTGAACCAATTTTGTTGAAACGTAGCTAAGAACCATCTCGATTACGTCAGCTTTCGAACAAAAAACACCACATTCAATTCGGTCAATTCGTTTAGGAGCTACGATGCCACAGACAGACAGACACACACACAGACAGACACACACACACACAGACACACACACACAGATACACATACACGTCAAACTTATAACACCCCTCTTTTTTCGCCGGGGGTTAAAAACGGCACACATGTCAAAAAAAAATCTATATAGATGGCCCGAAAAGTTTTCAACAAAATACCAAAAGCCATTCGAGACTTAATAAGTAATAACTAATGATGTTAGTTTTTACCATGAATAGGATGCTTTCTTCATATTTATATCTATTGAATATACATATCGTCACCTACATGTAACATAAAGCCTCGGTCTAGTTCGATTTGTGTATATATGTCCATTTAAATATTTATTTGTTTATTCTTTTTTTTCTTTTCGATACGACCCAATGAATCAATCAATCAAGCATAGAAAACACTCTGTGAACATTTATTGTATACATATAGTTTTAACTAGATACTATGTTTTAACGTGTAAGCGGTACTGGAAACCCTGTTGCTTAGGTATTAGTATTTAAGTACTCAGTAAATATGAATGACGAGATACTCGTATAGGAAAGCCGCTCTCCCCAGTAAAAGTTTATTGTGTTATTAACCAGAATTTCGCAATATTTCACAATGATTACTATTTGCTTTATGACGTATGTTGTATACCTACATTATTAAATATTCGACGCAAACGGCCAAGTGTCCTATAATACAGACTGTATCGAAAAGTATAAGGACTATTTTAGCAGGCCGCCATTCTTGTTTTATTTGTTTTAAAAATATAAACGTCGCTTTATTTCATAGATGCTATGGTATTGAACTTAATTATTTCGGATTACTTTTAATTTCAAAAATGAGAGGCCTATAACACTCGATCAACGAAAACGAATTGTGGACAAATACATACGAGAAAAGGGTATGTCCATGAGAAAAATCGCAGAACTCGAGAAGATGAGTCGTTCAGCGGTTTACAATGTGATTAAAAAGTACGGGGAAGACTACTCTTTTAATGACAAGCTGAAAAGTGGTCGAAGAACTGGCTCACATAATTGCAATGTCGACTCTAAAATATTGCGAACAATCCAACCTCGCCCAGTGCTTCGATAAGAGATGTGGCTAAAGAGTGCAGAATTTCTGTAGGAATGGTACGTACAGAGCGCTAAGAAGCGTAACGACTTGGTAACTTATCGAAAGCAAAGGAAGCCTAAACGAACTCCAAAACAGGCTGCAAATGTTAAACCTCGTCTTCAAAAGTTAAACGCCACGGTTTTAACCAAAAATGAACATTGCATAATTTAAGACGACGAAACCTACGTCAAACTGGATAATTCTGTTCTACTTGGCCCCAGTACTATACTGTTCGCAAAGGAGAACACCTGAATGAAAACCAAACGTCAATGTATGCCGAAAAAATTGGGTCTAAAGCAATGGTGTGGCAGACCATTATGCGAATGCGGCATGAAATCGACGGCGTTCATCACTACTTCCACGATAACTACCTCAGAGCATAGAATACTAGAGAGAGGACAAGCCGCCGGCGGCCGTGTCGCAGCTGTATGCTCAATGGGCATACACTGCCATACTGTGCACGCGTGCTGATCGCAGAGAATATTACGTTTTTTCCCAAAATGCCTGATATGATGCGCGTTTATTGTCAAATAAGCGTGTAGGTATACAAGTGTGTGTGTTTTAGATGTGTGCGTGCTTTGTCTTGTCAATTACTTGGGCGTTGTGTGGGTTAATGTACTTGCGACAGGCTCACTCTATACAAATCGGCCGCCATGTCCGATCTCCTTATATTCATACATCTGTGATAACTACCGATCTTTACATCAAGGAGTGTTTGCAAAAAAGGGTTATATATTTAAAAAGTCATTACATATTTCACTTGTTCTTATACTTTTCGATACACTTGTTCTTATACTTTTCGATTATTACTTGTCCTTATACTTTTCGATACAGTCTTTATAATAATAATGTCATGTTCTTAAGGTCCATATTCGCCCTTGGCAAAATCTTGTAGGGTATCAATCACGATTAAAATAAACTGTACCATTATTACCAACCTTGAATTGGCTGTTCATTATAAATACATTTCAATTTATTCAATGTGTAAAAGTTATCTACATTTATGCTAATAAATCTGTTAAAGATTAGCATTACGGTGACTTGAGACCAGCAAAGTTGTTCAAAGTTCACTCGTTTGACAACTTGACAAAGCCAATGCCATCTAGCACAAATAGCTGGCAAGTCGCGTCGCACGCGAATCAGCGACTCTTGTCTCACTCATAATCATCATCATCAGAACATACGCCTCCCCCAAAGAGTGCCAAAGTGACCGGTCCTGTGCCACCCGCATCCAGCGGACTCCCGCAACGTTTACCAGGTCATCAGTCCACCTTGTAGGGCTACCGCCGCTGCGCCTTCCAGTACGTAGTTGCCACTCGAGAACCTTTGCGCCCCAACGGCCATCGGTTCAACGTGCAAGGTTTTTTTCCCATTTTTTTTTGCGCATAATTTACCTATCGTCTTGTGACGAAAACGATTTCGATCCGGGACATGTGTCATAATATCAAGGTCAATTTCTGATTGATAGGAACAACTAGGATTGTTTTTTTTTTATTTAGGGCTCATCCAATAATTACATCACACGAATTTCATGACTTTTTGACCCCTGGTGTGACGTCATATATTTAGCAATTTTCAACTTAGATAAGTAAAATTCAGACCAGCACTTTTACTTCAATATTTTTAAAGCCGTGATATTAAATACTGAAATTAAGACACAAGTGACACTTTTTTGCCCAAACATGTAAATCCCAAACAAATACGAGTAACTATGTAGAAAATATTTTTTTTTGTTGTTTGGGTACAATTGAAGTTAAATAACAAACATACTTTAGATTTTATAAATATTTTGTAAGTATGTCACGTCATGAAATTTGGGACTATTCCCTTCATCTTGTCACAACACAACATGTCACAACACAACATGTCACACTTTGTAGACCTGTCACTCCCCCTATAAGTGTGATGTAATGGATGAGCCTTTATGGACATATAGACATAATATTTACATAAACCAGGTTTAATATTAATAACTAATGAGAACAATGGAAATGTTCTTTGATTAAACTTCCCAGTTTAGTACGAGTAACGAGACAGAGTGGTTTTTAACCGACTTAAAAAAAGGAGGAGGTTACATGTTCCACTGTATGTTATTTTTTTATGTATGTTCACCGATTGCTCCGTCAATTGTGGACTGATTTTTTTAAACGAATGCGTATACTCCTGGGATGGTCCCATTAATTGTCAACAAGTCAGGATCTGATGATGGGATCCCAGATACATTTAGGGCAATCCTCAAAGTTTATAGGCATGCGTGTAGTAATCTCGGGATATTCCATTATAACTCGTGTATTTACGCTCGGAAATCGCAATTTTGGTCAAGTGGAACTGATGATCAAGACCACAGATTACTTATGTAACTCCTCAAAGATGTGAAGTACGTTAAATCAAAAGTTTAAGTAGCAACGAATGAAGTGTTAATTCCGAGATCCTTCAGGAATCGACGGAACTCCTCAAATATTATCAGCCCACAGATAGCGACTTGGGTTTTTTCTGTAAGTAATACCTAATCAACGCATTTGCTCTCGGAGAACAGTTCATGTGGTAAATTGGAAAGGAAATGTGGAAATTTTCGTACCTATGTGGCTTGGCGAAGTGCTGAATTGAAGTCGGCTTAAACTTTGTTTTTAATAGTTACTTGTTATACAAGGGGGGAAAGTTGTATTTTACCTGCGAGTGTTCATTTGAAACACGAGCTAGCGAAAGGAATCTATGATTGACCGAGAGCGAAGCGAGTGGTTCAAAAACAGAATCCTGAGCGTAGCGAGTGTAAAATAACTTTTCACCCACACAAACACAAAACTTTTCACCTCACTACAGCGAGGAAAATAAGAAAAAGGTTGGAAAACTTGAACGAGCCAAACATTTAGTACTTTTAACGTTCTACGCTTTGTTAGCCGTCACATGTCACTTAAGCTGCGTTGTAATGTCAAAACTCTTTTTTCACAAGTGGATAAAAAGCGATCTTCTCAATAGGTATCAAACATACAAAAACTGGCCAAGTGAGAGTCAGACTCGCGCACGTAGGGTTCCGTAACATTATCTATAACAACGGCAAAAAATCACGTTTGTTGTATGGGAGCCCCCCTTCAATATTTGTTTTATTTTAATTTAATTATTTATTTTAAAGTGAATAAATAACTTATTATCCTGTGAATATTTCTATCCTCTACCTGTTGCCGTCATCAATATCGAGCAAAAATTAGCAAAAACATCATACGTTCGTTGTACGGGAGCCAACTTAGATATTCATTTTATTCTGTTTTTTAATATTTTTTGTTATAGCGGCAACAGAAATACACCATCTGTGAAAATTTCAACTGTCTACCTCTCACGGTTCATGAGATACAGCCTGGTGACAGACGGACAGACAGACGGACAGCGGAGTCTTAGTAATGGGGTCCCGTTTTACTCTTTGAGTATGGAACCCTAAAAAGGGCTTTCCGAGCTAGTGAGGTGAAAAGTAATATAATCTGTACAGTAGGTATTTTGTTTGTTTGTTACCTATTGTTAGTTAGTTCCACGTTTTCATATTATAAGCAGATAGTTCTGATTATACCCGCCTCAATCCAATGGTTTAATTGAAGACAACAAAATACATAAAGCTGCGTTGATCGAGAGCAAACTAGATTATCCTTCATAAGGTTCTGCGGTTAATTAGTATTTTATTATGGTTAATTACAGTTGTGGCTTTATTGCAGTCCTAAACTAGGTACTTAGGATACTAGTTAGTACTACGTAGACTTCAGCGCTGCGGAGAAATCAGGAAATAACCCCTAAGGCTTCGTTTTTGTTGAAGACATTTAATTTAAGATTATTACATATATCATGTAATTTAAATCAATACAAATATATGTTTAAATTTTTAATGAGATACCTTTGTTTACAACTAAACTAAACATTCAAAATTTTAATTCGATAGCATTAGTAGCTAGTTCCTGAGATATTTTTAACGTCGTGACACACGGGCAGAGTCGCATAAGGATTTGTTTTTTACCTTTCTGGCACGGATTTAATAAGGATCTAAGAGCCATTTCACATAGATGGACCGCAACTGATAAAAGTGACAATACATTTAAAAATCCATTCCCCTTATGATGGCAATTAATTTAGTATAGGTAGAGAAAGTTCCACGATGTCATGGCGAGCAAAGTGACGTAGGTACTTGAGCCAGTTCAGCAGATAAACGTAAACAATCGAGTGCAGCTGCCGTTTGTTTAGGGAAATAGATTCGCAAGTCACAATCTTCGAGAGGGCACTGTGTATATTACCCTGAAGAGGCAATAATATCATATCTATAAAGAGATTAAGGAGTCGATAGTTTTGTGTTACGTTTATGAATATCATCTGTGAGCTGTAGAACTCGCAAGCCCGAATTTTTCTTCGCTCGCTCAAAGAGGTATCTTTGAAATGTTTGTAGTAGGTATTACGTTATTAGTTGACACAAGCTTTTATTTACACTGCACGCGGCGTCAAGAAATATTTATGGGTGAACGGTGAGGTGAGGCTAAAACAAGTTACAGAATAGCGGATACGTTTCCGTCTCTTGATGTTAGTTCCTAGTAGCGTCGTAAAGGTGTCAGAGGACCGCGTCTCGACGGTACGGGAGGCGACTTGAGGCTAACTTCAGAGACGCAAACTTAGTACCCTTACCACGGGATCGACGTGAGTTGCGTTTACGCATTCGCTAGCGACTATCGAGTATCACTAGTATGAATTAACTGTACACTGCCCCTGGCGGTCTGTAGTATGGGTCACAGCTGATAACAGCTGGTCACAGCTGTTAACAGCTGTCGGAAAATAGTCACCTATTTCCAGTATAATAAAATTGTCTATATAAATTCCAAGTAATAGAACAAAGGAAATAGTTCACTTTCCTACCCCACTACAGGTCACTCACAGAACTAAAAATCTAAACTTTACCCGGAGTCACTTATACATTCACTTTACTCGCGATCGAGTTCACGATCGTTCGTATAGTTTAGTTTAATGGATTGTTCAATATTCAACCTTATATCAAAAGCATTTATGGTTTTAATTTAAATGCTAGCGGTTGTCGGTTATGACATTACAGAATACGCGCATCGCGACGTCGACAGTGTCGAAACAATATGGCGGAACATGTGCCATTTATTTGCATTTTTAAATACAACATACGCGACAATCCAATTTTTGCGGATATATATTGTCAATTCAAAACCCTTATTTTTATACGTTCTTTAATTTGAGATAGGTGTCGATCGAATCTACGGTAACTCTTGACGGAATAATATGTTATCATCCGCCATTTTGCAAGTGAAATAAAACTACACTCGCTAGGGTATTCTTCGATTCGAAATTCACATGATACCAATTGGTAGTACGAATCGAACGTTAAATTACGCATCGAAAACTAAACGTCGTCTAACATTATGCAGTTGTTTTCGGAGTACAACGGCAGTATGAGTTACAAATTTGACAGATCGAATCGAAGAATACCGTAACGAGATCGAAATCTATTCGAAGCGCGTTTATTCGACACCGAAAGTAGTAATCGAATGTGACTTTTCTATTGTAACTCCTGGTAGCACTATAACGGGCCGTGTCCGGCCCGGGCCGTTTTCTGAGAAAAGCGACGGCGTTTTTGCGCGGCCGAAGCCAGTACCCAAGCCCGGCTGAGCCACGGCCGAGGCTCAGCAGCGGCTCGGTGTCGGTACGGTCCGGGCCGGACACGGCCCGTTCTAGCGTGAGTCATCCTTTATGTGGCGCGTATTGTAAGTAAGTTGTCGCTCGAAATTTGCGATTAATTTACTAGTGAAAGTTGCACGATGTAACGGCGACCAATTAGTGACGCACTTGAGCCACTTCAGCAGATAGTTGTAAACAATCAAGTGCAGCTGCTGTTTGTGTAGGGAAATATTCTCGCAAGTCACAATCTTCGAGAGGGTACTCAATAGCTGATACTATATACACCCTGAAGAGGCATTCGATGACATATTTTAACAGCTCGAGAAGTTGATGTGATCTGGCGTCACGTTTACGGACATCATAAGGAATATTTTAACAGCTACTCTATTACAGTGACAATACTTATATATATGTCACTTAGGTAACGCAATTATTCAGCGCAATGACGCGTAGTTGCAGTATCCAAGAGGCAACCGGATGGCTCGCGGTGTTTGAGCTCCCGAAGTGTTGCGGAACCGCCCTGTGCGACCCGAGCTGCAAATTGGACTGTGGCGGAAATATAAAAAATGTATGTTTTTTTTTGTCTCGCAGCCGATTAAAACAGCCGAGCGGTTGCTTGTTTATATAATGAAATGCTGTTTCAATCGGCTACCACGCGACCATTTTTTTTTACCCCCTTCCAATTTCCGCCCCAGTCCAAGTTGGCTCAGTATTTATGCGATTTTTCAATTCCTCATTCGTGGGGAATGTTCGTTCTAGTTTGATGCACTCAAATAACAATGATTTAATATTTAGGATATTCTGTGTTATCCATGAGTACTTCTCGAGTTCGGGTTGCGGCGGCCGGTTCCACAACACTTCGGGAGCTCAAATACCGCGAGCCATCCGGTTGCCTCTTGGATACTGCAACTACGCGTCGCTTTAACTAAATTGTTTGTATACAGAGTCGAGGTCTTCCCGTTCCAGCTGTACAAACCAAACGCAGGTCCGCACAGTGTGTAACGAACCGTGTGTAATTGTGTGTAGTACTACTTAACAAATTATGATGATGAAATGTAACATTATCAGTAAGTACCGCTTATGACTTGTTAAATGTATTTACATTAACTTGCGACGTATGTATTTACAGTCACCAGCATTAATATCTGCCACTACAAAGCACGCATAAATATCTGACACGACTCTATGTCTAATGACATAAATTAAATTAAATAGGTAGCAATTTATTTCAGAAATTCATCCATAATATCCATATACATAAAAAATATACATAATCAACAAAATGAAATATAAATAAGTAAATTTTGAATTTTACAATAATAAACATAACTAAAAGAATTAACTAAACTAGTTATTACCAACAGTGAAGGGCCAACCCAACCACCTCTTCATAACGGGAGTGTTCCACCTGTCAGCAAACACGTTCAGGATGCTGTTTGTGGCCGTGCGCAGGCGGGTAAGCACGGAGGCACAACACTTCCTTAAGGACGTGTCAGATAATTTTTCCGGCTTTGTTGTGGCAGATATTGATGCTGGTGACTGTACCTATTGTACAGTCGGGGAATGAAAAGGTTGATCACCTTAGATCTGTTTTTGCTTGCTCAGTATAAGTTATCAGTATCTGCTTTATCGACCGAGTGTCAGACACATTCCGTCATAATGAATGTCACTTCACTACACCTCTTTGAATTTTGGAAAACGAGTTCAAAAAAGAAAAATAACGTAGGGTCATTTCGCCGGTTACGCGACCACCTTCGGTTAGCGACCACCTGAAGAACATGGTTTTTTCAATTGAAGATAACATCAATTCTACAAAGCCTATTGAAACAGTTAGCCGTATGCATTATTGTTTGTAGGTATGGAATAGGAATTTACTAAAAAAACGAGAAAATATGCTTTCAGTTCACCAACTCAGCTAAGTGGTCGCTAACCGGCACATGAAATTAGGTGGTCGCTAACCCGCGAAATGACCCTATACTTACAAGAAATAGCAATGATGACATTGACAGGACCTGTTACTCACATTTATAGTTTTAATAATTTTGAACGAAGAGGATTTAATCATTAGATTAATCAAACTTGACACAACGTAATGGCAAAATCAAACTAGTAAATAGGTTTTAGTTCAACTATTCATAGTCAAGGATAATTCGTCTAAGTAAATTTGAACTTTGTTGTCAAACAGTTGAACATAATTTTCAATACATCACTCTCGTCTGCTCTTATCCAACTGAGCTACCGTGGGTCCCGCCAGTGGCAACGAATCATTCAATCCCTTCACTCTTCTAATTAACCTTAAGGAGGCTCGTAGCGACATCTACCGTGAAGTTGTTACAAACTTCTGATACGGCACCAACGTCCCAAGTTACATTGAGAATCGTTAGTAACAATGCGCTACTCCATTTTAACAGTAAATTTATACTAAGCAGAAACGTCCGCTAACGAGATTCTAAGTTTCGATCAAAGAGGAAAATTGAAAAATTATTCTAATATGCAGACTGCGTATTATATTTTTATAACTTTTAATTTTCTTGTGATTAGACACAAACTTGCGTTGACGGCGCGCTTAATAAACTCAGTCTGCATAGTCACTTATACCCATAGATAACCTCCTATAGATAGAGCCTATAGGGCGACGTGCGGTCACCACGGGTACATGATTTTGCCAGCATAACCCCCCGCTACCCCGCGCCATGTTGTCAGTATCGGCCAGGTACGCGATCTACACGTGCGTCAAACAACGAACAAATTAAAATAGATTTTGCGCTATAAAAATGAGTTAGTGCTGTGTTAAGTGGTGTGGAAAGAACACCCGAACGTCTAATTACACAAACGACGGAATAACATTTCACAGGTAAGTTAAATTTATCATATAAATGTAATTTTCATTCGGTCACGCGGAGTTCATTTTACACTGGTCCATAAGAAGTAGTGAAGTATGCATGTCCCTTTTCATTCAATGGAAATGACAATATACTGTTCCTTTCTGATGAAATCACGTGACACTCTAGTGATGGGCTAGTGATGCTTTCGAATTTTACCGATTCAGATTCATTTAAGGAAACAATACGTTAATTCATCCGTGATTTCGTGTACTATTTTTACACGAAAATTCACTAAAGATTATATTTATATCCTTGTCATTGCATTATCAAAATTCTTTTTTTTTAAAAGTATCTCATAACATAGATAATATATACGATGTAAGGTTTAAACTGCATCAAGAAGGCGGCGTTGCAGACTGCAACCGTTTTAAAAGCTCTCTCCCTCTAGACGTAGTAAAATACTATCTCGCTCTATTTTATAGCTTTCAGAGCTAGTGAACGGAATATTATTGTAGTACGTACTGGAAATATTTTGTTGGTTTAAGAGTAGATGTTAGTAGTATGTAGTTTTATTTTACTTATTGGGTAATTTAGAGTATTGTAGAATAATATGTAGTGTCGAAGTTAGCTATTGCTATGTAGTATAAATATAATGTAGAATGAAATAGAAATTAATAGGTAGCTACATAGTTACATTATTATAGAATCGTATGAAATAATACTTTGATCTGATGTTTTCTTTAAAATTATATAAAGCCACACCAATACTGGCGCGGCCTGCGGTGGTGGACTATAGTAAATTTTACAGCTCAGTAAAAGGTACAATCACAGTATAAAGAACTACAAACTACAACCAGTAGGCAAGCTTCATTCATCTACGAATTTACGCACTCGCTTAGCGTAACCGCTCAAGAGTCAGGGTTGTCAAAAATATGTTTGGAGAGATATTAATTAATTTATAATTACGTGATTCATTTTCAAGCATTTCATAAGTAAGTAGGTATGTTGTTATTTTAAAAACACTCTCTCACTCACTCAGATCTTTAAATAGAAATATATAAGTTTGGAAAAGCCGGCCATTTTTTTTCGTTTTCAAAATCGTTATTGGTTTCGAGGGGCTTTTTAATAAGAATCCAAGGTTGGATTTTTAAAAAGTAGCCGCCATCTTGAAATTCTTTAAATACTGCCCGATTTGGTTCTAAATCGATATCTAAGGGTCCGCGGGGCCTCTTAATATGAATCCGAGGTTGGATTGTAAATAAGTTGCCGCCACCTTGAAATTCTTTAAATACAGTCTTATTTGGTTCAAAATCGGTATCTGACGATCCGCTGGGCCCCTTAATATGAATCCAAGCTTGGATTTGATAATGATCCCATCTAATTACTAATACGCCTGTCTGTACTAAGATAACACTACTTTTGAAAATATATGTCGTTAAATTTAAATAATCTCGATTATTTACCAGTGGCGCTAGTGAGCACGTGAACTGGCTCTTAATGTCGAATAAGCATAGCATTCGTCCTTTCCTAGTAAGTATGTAAATACGAACGGGACGAAGGCATAAGTCCGACATAAACACGATAATGCAGTAAATGTTGTAAAATGCCTACTGTGATTTACATACTTTTTTATATTACGAGGCGATCAAAATAGTCAATGAACGAAATGTGATAATAATATAACAGTGACAGCAGTTCAAAATTTTTAACCATGGTAACAGGTACTTGCGTTACGCCATCTAAAATAGTTCAATACTATACCATACTAACAAATAATCGCGGCACCGCTAAAAACCGTAATCGGCCAACGCGTCCCAACACTACGCTTCTGACGCCATGCTGTATCAAAGCGCGCGCTTTTCGAAACAGCCAATCGCAGCGCCGTTACCGACCGCCCCGCAACCCGCACCTACCTCTAACTGTGGTGACCTTAGATTCGAACAAAATCATTCATAGGCTCTATCTATAGGAGGTTATCTATGCTTATACCTCATCCACGGAGACGAGTTAATATAGCGTCCTCTTTGTTGCACTTTTGTATGAAAATGAAAGGGACAAAGGAAGGCCGTTGGGCGTATACAATGGGGAATGGATGAAAATTTTAGAAGTGCCTGATTATTTTTTTGGTGATAGGAATAACCTTCCTTAGCACCAGAAAAAAATTGCAGACTTTTCAGATGCGTCAATTATTTTTGAAAAATATAAACAGTTTCCTCACTTACGTTTTGGGGTTACGACGGCGAATGAGACAGTTTCCTTGATCCGTCTCAAATTACAAAAAATATTTTAAATATCTGACCCTGGCAATGACAAATATAGCTGCCGCAGCTGTTAATATCATTGCCAGTGTCAGTTTACCAAGGATTTTTAAGATATTTCTTTGTAATATGAGACGGATAAAGCAAAGTGTCTTATTTGCCGTCCTAAACCCAAAACGTAAGTGAGGAAACTGTTTATATTTTTCAAAAATAATTGACGCATCTGAAAAGTCTGCAATTTTTTTCTGGTGCTAAGGAAGGTTATTCCTATCACCAAAAAAAATATCAGGCATTTCAAAAAATTTCATCCATTCCCCATTGCACCTCGATGCCGGAACAGGCTTACATGCCGTCGTTCAGAATATTTATATTTTTGTTAGTGCATTCTGTTTCCAAATAAAACAATAGGCTTAATTTGGAATTTTTTTATACGTATACACCATGTTAAAGGTTATGTATTTAAACTATACAATAAATTAAATACAGCCAGGTAAACGTTGACAATAGCTAATTTCAAAGAAGGATAACGCGTCCGCACCGTACGAGAGACAGATGTTGACTGAATTTTGACCGCCATGTAAACCTCTCCGTTGCGCTTTGTTACCCTTATCGCTGACCAATCGCATGCTCGCTCACTTTTCTAGTGCTAACTCGTCTCCGTGGATGAGGTATAGTATAGAAGTGCGAGTCCGCTTAAGCCCTTAGCTTGGGCCATACGCCCCAGTAATTACTGGTAGTAGCTAATCAATCCAGACAATAGTGGTAACAATTATTGGCAGTGGCTATTATTCAACATTGCGTGTGTATACATTAGTGCCGGACTTCATGCCCTAGGCATTCTAGTCTCGAGTGTTAACCACTTCGATTACTTATCTATCAACGATAATTTCCAAGTTTAAAGTTTTCCATTCAAATCTAAGTCCACTTCTGCATTTTTCAGTGCGAAATCGGTATGGTATCAGTAACTTGTTAGGTAAGATTTCCATCATTTGGAAGTTTACCTTATTATTGTAAGACCAATTGTTTGTACTTACCATGGTTGAAATAAATACAACTATAGTGGCAATTTTATTTTACTGAATCGAAAAAAAAAACTGTATAATTATTGAACCTACTCACAACATTAACCATATTAACTTACATACTCAATTATCGCTCTTAATGTAACCGGGCATGTGTTTTTATTTTATTATTTTTCTTTCTCTTTTTATATTTTGTTAGTATTTAACCCCCCGGATTCACAACACTTCAGGGGCTGCTGCACCCCTGACTTACTCCGCATGATGATGTAATATAAAATAAGTAATAAGTGGTGAACGGTGTTGGCCACACATATTGTATATATTTTTAAGGCTAATAATTTAAGACTCACTTGTAGTGGCTGTTTGTTTACCTAAATAAAAAAATAAAACATAAAAAAAAACATTTCACGAGAATCGGTTGAAAAATGCGACCTCTAGAGGAGAACAGCCGGACAGACGCCGGACATCCGAAATAATGTTTGCCTAAGCCAGGGGCGGTTCACTCTAGTGATCTCGTCGCGACGCTACAAGTACATGCCAGCGGCCGCCAAATTGGCGGCCTATTAGTAGCTGCCGCGCGTTGGTACAGGACGCTCGCACGGGTCGCAGCGCGTTGCATGCGATAGAAAGGGATGGCCACATTTAGGCAAGTTTGGCGTACCTAAACAGGGAATTTGTTAACAGAGAACCTTCTGTACGTAGTACTATTACATATTCTGTGCCTAAGCTGAAACGCTCACTCGTTCAATAAATACTACAAATGTCTACATTTTTTGCCTACGCGTATAGATACCTAACGACTGTATGTGTGTGATATGTGTGATGTGTGTTTGTTATTGAGTGGTGTGTTGTTGATTTGTGTGTGTTTTAATTAAAATTTGCCTCTGCAGTTCGAGACAATAAACTATTCTAGGCAGCGTTTGGCAGCGTTAAGAGGCCTCAGTAAGCTCGGCCGAATTTCACCTTCCCATATAATTAATTCTCATTTAAAAACTACGTGTTGGATTGTAACAAAACTTTGTATATACAATGACATGAGGTATATCTAGGTCTGTAATTAGTTTATATGGCTCCAGTTTATAAAACAAATGAAGTACAGCAAAAACAAGTTTTGTATGAAAAACTTAAATTTGCTGCATTTTTTTACTATGGTATCTGACGCTACATAAACTAATTGTAATTACAGACCTGGATGGTACTAAACTTATTCTAAGTACACAGTTTCAGAGCAAACTAGCTAGTCGTTTAAAAATGAGAGCGTAACTACGTTTGTATGGAGAATCGAGCTTACTGCGGACTCTTAATAGTAGGTATAGGTAAATAGTCTGCTTCGATGCACGTGAGACGTGAGTAATAGAAACAAAATTTTTGTACCTACTATTTATTCGCTTAATTTGCTGGTTTATTTGGTGTGAAAATGTCCCATTATAATAAGCGACAGCGATAATGGATTTCAAAAGTCAATAGGCCATCGAGTCGTATCTATGAGTCGTGTCTCTGGATTCCCACTCGTGGTTACTATCTTCACTGGTTTTGTATCTGTTTGAGGGTTCTTAGGAATTCAGTTGCGAATGGGTAAGTTTAAAATGTAGGTATTTCTTGACATACCTACCTATTTGCAATAATTGCCATGACTAAGTTTTCAACACAGTTTGCTCGTAACGGCAAATTATTTACTTCATTCTCGGCAAGTTGGATTTGAGAATCTCTACTAAACAAATTGAAACATTTTTCTGAATTAATTGATTATTTTCTTCTTGGATATGATATGGAAATGTTTCATTTAGTAAAATTACTTATTTTTGATAACATTTTACATGAGTTTGTATTGAATAAGAAAATATTTAATTTAATTTTGTATGGGCTTTTTAGAGTTTTCTTTGAAGTCTTGCTCTAACATCAGCAGATCGATCACGTGACGCATTGTACGCGCGTTCGGAAATTGTTGTGATTAAAAAAACTGTAGCTGTCAATAACTAAACAAAATAACTTAGGAACCTATAAAGATTTCATCTTATGACGACATTTGCATCTCGTTCCCAATTAGTTTGTGTTATTGTCTAAGTAATGCTTACATCATTGTCACTCTCACTCATAAGGGTAAAATGGGACCCTATTACTAAGACTCCGCTGTCACCATGTCTGTCCGCCAGTCACCATGCTGTATCTCATGAACCGTGATAGTAAGACAGTTGAAATTTTTACAGATGATGTACCAATTTCTGTTGCCGCTATGACAACAGATTCAAAAAAGCGGCCAAGTGCGAGTCGGACTCGCACATGAAGGGTTCCGTAAAATAAATTGCGGTTTACGATTTATGACGTATTAAAAAAAACTAGATCTCGTTCAAACCAATTTTCGGTGGAAGTTTGCATGGTAATGTACATCATATATTTTTTTTAGTTTTATCATTCTCTTATTTTAGAAGTTACAGGGGTGGGGGGACACACATTTTACCACTTTGGAGGTATCTCTCGCGCAAACTATTCAGTTTAGGAAAAACCGATATTAGAAACCTTAATATAATTTTTGAAGACCTATCCATTGATACCCCACACGTATGGGTTTGATGAAAAAAAAATTTTTGAGTTTAATTTCTGAGTATGGGGACCCCTAAAACTTAATGTTTTTTTTTTCGATTTTTGTGTAAAAATCTTAATGCGGTTCACAGAATCCATCTACATACCAAGTTTCAACAGTATAGCTCTTATGGTTTCGGAAAAAAAATGACAGACGGACAGACATGACGAATCTATAAGGGTTCCGTTTTTTGCCATTTGGCTACGGAACCCTAAAAACCAGCAGAATAAAATAAATATTTAAGGTGGCTCCCATACAACAAACGTGATTTTTTTGCCGTTGTTATAGATAATGGAACGGAAACCTTCGTCCGCGAGTCCCACTCGCACTTGGCCGGTTTTTTTTGATCTGTATGTATTTAAAAATCTCTAAAGAACAACAAGCATAACAAGTTCAAAAAACTGTATTCGTTCTGACTATGGAAAACTGTCACCCAGAGTATAATTTCGAATCGATTGATAAGTAACTCATTCATCAAAATCGGTTCAGTATCTTAAACGCTACGTTGGAACACGTACCTAAATACAAACATAGACTACTGAAATCATAAAGACTGTATCGTTTGTTATAAATACAAGTTAGCTCTGGCAGGAATAAGTTGTCTATTCATTTAAAAATATTCTGATACAAGACAATTGATTGACATTTGTCATAGAACCGATATCTGTATTCTTTTTTTGCTCAACTTGTTCCAATAAAAATATGAGGGGTCTTACACCGCAAAAGCGAAAATCTATTGTGGACAAATGGTGTTCGGTTAAAGGTATTACGTACCGAAAACTCGCACAAATGGAAGGTGTTAGTGTTAGAGCCGTCCAAACTGCTATCCGTAAGTACGGGGAGGATTATACCTTCGAGGACCAACAACGGCCAGGCCAAAAACCAGGTCCGTCCAATCCAAAACTGGACCAAAAGATAGTAAAATCTGTCCGAGATGTCGCGGAAAAAGTTGGTACGAGTATCGGGATGGTACAACGTGCAAAGAAAAGGAATAATTTAAAGACATTAAAAAAACAGAAACAGCCGAAAAGAAGTCAAAAACAAAAAGCATCTGTTAAGACACGAGTCCGAAAATTATATGACTCGATTTTATAGAAAAAACACAGCTGTGTAATAATGAACGACGAAACGTATGTAAAACTGGACTACAAGTCTTTGCCAGGCCCCCAGTATTACACTATTCGTGAGGGAACAGAAATCACAGAGGCTGAAAAATCCATTTGCGTTGAGAAGTTCGGCAAGAAAGTCATGGTGTGGCAGGCCATTTGTGAATGCGGAATGAAGTCAACAACTTTTTTCACTACCTCGTCTATGAATGCCGATATTTATATGAAAGAGTGCCTTCAGAAACGAGTATTGCCGATGATCAAAAAGCACAACTCCGAAACTGTATTTTGGCCTGACTTAGCGTCTTGCCATTACGCGGCTAAGGTAGTAAAATGGTATAAAGAGAATAATGTAAATTTTGTGGCCAAAGAGTTAAATCCACCGAATTGTCCAGAGCTTCGCCCGATTGAACACTACTGGGCTATAATGAAAGCTAAACTACGTAAAATAGCCTGTAGTGCCGATACAGAGCAACAGTTTCGGTCAGATTGGAATAAGGTGGCTCGAACTTTTGACAAAGTCGCTGTCCGGTCATTAATGGGCACCATGAGGCAAAAAATTAGAAAACTGGCCAGAAATGAATAATTTGGGCTTTTTATGGTACTATTCGAGTTGTCCATATTATTTTGTACATAGTTGATTGATTTTAGTATGTCAATAAATAATTTAAAAAAGTAGTTGCATTTTTTTCTTGTATTTATAACAAACGATACAGTCTTTATCCCTTCGTTTCGGCTCTGCCGTAGTCGGGCAAAACTAAGTTGAAAAATAAGTTGAACCTTGATATTTTGCATAGGGGAGTGTTGGTGCCCACACTTATGTATGGTAGCGAAAGTTGGGTGTGGCAGAAAAGACATCAAAGTCGAGTGAATGCAGTAGAAATGAGAGCGTTGAGAAGTATGTGTGGAGTGATATTGAGTGATAGAGTCAGAAACAGTGTGATAAGAGATAAGTGTGGAATGGATGGAGATATAGTCACGAACATTGAGGAGAGTATGTTAAGGTGGTTTGGGCATGTAGAGAGGATGGATGAAAGAAGATTAACGAAAAGAGTGTATATAAAAAGAGTGGAAGGGCAAGTTGGAAGGGGAAGACCTAGGCGAACTTTCTCCGATCAAATTGGAGAAATCTTACAAAAAGGCCAGGTCAAAAGTACCCTAAACCGACGAGCATGTATGAGAAATGTTATAAAAGTGAGTGAAGCGAAAGTGGTTTGTCAGGATCGTAGCATGAAGGTCCGTGATCTCTGCCTACCCCTCTGGGTAAGAGGCGTGATTATATGTACATACATACAGAGTAGTCGCAAAATATATCAACATACATACATATGTATGTTGATATTTTGCGACTACTCTCGTAAGTATTGTTTGAACCGTCTCTGAAATTCTCTAGACTGCATGGCGTTAATTCTCTTGATTAAAACTGGTTACAATACGCATGCGATCTCATTTAACTAAATAAATTTTTAATTTGCTTACTCAACCGAAACTAGTGTAAGATAAAAACTAATAAAGACAATTATTAGTTTTTATCTTACTCTAGTTTATTATGATGCAAGTAACAAACCGTGCCCTATCTAAAAATAGCATTTGATAACGAAATCTCAGCGATACAAAATTAACTAATTACACATTTGACGATACAATCATTAATTAACCTACTAACACTTAGATTCATAAGCACACATTTGTACGACTAACACTATATGGGTTCTATGCCTGAAATAAAATAATTTAATTGAATTGAATTGAATTAATGAATTTATTTATTTACTCCTTAGGCTAACACTTACGACTGTAAGTGTTAGCCTAAGGAGTAAATACATATACACATAGCTACAAATGTTAACAGGACATGTATTTAATACATATTTAGGTACAACAATGGCAAATATACAAGAAACAATACAAATGAATAAACATAAAACTATGCTAGATAAATGGATTGAATCCAAGCTACATCTATCGGTCCAATAACTACAACTTAGAAAAGTTGAAATCTCCCGACATTTTCAATTCAAAGTCCATTATCTCAAAAACGGTTCAAACAAGTTCCCCACTAGAAGGTGCTACGCATTATACAACGCGCTATCGTTGTGTTCCCGAAGGTTATATAAGTACGGATGCTTTGTGGCTGAATTATGATTTCTTTTATCTAGTTTTTGTTTTTAGTTTAATAGTAAAATTTACTTTAATGTGTAACGTAGTGTAACGTACCTAGTTATTATTTTATTAAAGCTGCATGTAGGTAGTGCTGTATGTATTATCTCACTATGTATTTATGTTTATTTCTCTCTCGCCTTTCACAATTAATTATATAGTTGTGTAGATAATTATAATTGTATGACGTTTCCGTGAGTCACCAACGGTGTTGGCTGAAAATCAGCGCTGCAGGTGTCTGACTGACACCTCAGCATAATGCTGAGCCAGTGTCCGGTTCACTGCCGCAGAGACACGCTTGTTACAAGTTTTTTACTGTTATTTTTATTTATTTTTGCTTAATACATGTGTCCTGTGTGTTAGTGAATAAATGTATCTTTCTTTCTTTCTTATTTGGTGATTAAGGTGATTTTTGTATTTTTTGTAAACGACCTCGTGAATACCAGCGAGTGTCGTTATAAGGATTCGCCGACATTCGGCACAAATGGAAATTCGTCAACACGAAATGACCATTTTGAAATTGGAACAAAACTAACAACATAGAAAAGTTGAAAAACCCCCGACATTTTCATGTCAAAGTTCAATACCTATCTATATATCTCAAAAATGGCAGAACCGATTTTGTGGAAACTTAGCTAAAGAACCATCTCGATCACGTCAGCTTTCGGATAAAAACAACCGCATTCAAATCGGTCCATTCATTTAGTAGCTACGATGCCACAGACACACACAGACACACAGACACGTCAAACTTATAAAACCCGTCTTTTTCCGTCGGGGGTTAAAAACGGCAAAAAAATCACAATTAAATATTAATTTTATTCTGTTTTTTTAGTATTTTGTTGTTATAGCGGCAACAGAAATACATCACCTGTGAAAATTTCAACTGTCTAACTACTTACTGCATCAGTAAAATCATGATCTTCCGTCCCCACCGATCCGCCAGGTCTCCCACCAGACACCGTCACAGATGCCATCCAGGATATGGTCTCGTCAGAGATGGGTTCTGGGGCGGGGCCGTCTGCCGCCTGGAGTAGCGGCGTCATGGGGGATTGATCATTAAAGCTAGATTACGATCTCAACTCACCACAAGCATGAGCGACGTCAGTAAAATAGTGATCTTCCGTCCCCACCGATCCGCCAGGTCTCCCACCAGACACCCGCAGAACACCGGCGGCAGGAACGTCACAGATGCCATCCAGGATATGGTCTCGTCGGAGATGGGTTCTGGAGCGGGGCCGTCTGCCGCCTGGAGTAGCGGCGTCATGGGGGATTGCCAGCCCATCAGCATGCCGAAGTTCAGGACTGGGATAGTTACTGGAACAATTGAAATAGGTTATTGGACACAGATTTTAGGATCTACTCTTGCTCATGATTAAGGTGAGATCGCATAAAAAATATTCCATGTAAAAAATAGGTCAAGTCTCGAAACTCTTTCACTGTAAAAAGTGGTGAGATATTTCGTAGAGCCAAGTCAGGCATTCTTATTAATCTTTATTTGCTTGCTAAATAAAATTCTGCAACTTGGGAATCACACAACTTTACTGCATTTACTAATTTTTGCATAGGTACCTAAAACTATGTAGGTAAGTGTGATTGCCAAGTCACAACATTTTATTTAGCAAGCAAATACTTAAAGATTAATAAGAATAATCACAATTAGCCAATACATAAAAGACAAAGATGCATGGAAGCTTCTGCATGACCACCACCTGGTACCGCCACCAAATGTAGCTGAACCAATTAATATATCAAGGTAGATCAGTTTTTGACCTGCAAAAGTGCTAATATAATAAAGCATATTGGAATAAACGATACAAATACAAATAAGAATGCCTGACTTGGCTCTACGAAATATCTCACCACTTTATACTGTGAAAGAGTTTCGAGACTTGGCCTATTTTTTACATGGAATGTTTTTTATGGGATCTCATTTCTTTTTGTAGACTTTGTATGGGAATGTTATTTTACCAACCGCAAATAACGTTTGTATAGTTTTGCAGGAAGGAACTGCATAAGTAACTTTGTAATCGCATGTATTTGTATAGGATTACAATTACTTATGCCGTTTCTATATCTGGAACGTGACTGAAATTGCAATACTTTTAGGTTTTTTATGAGTTATTATCATTAGGCTAAAAACTAATTACGTTTGAAATTTGGAGAGTCTGCTAGAAGTACCTTAGAATTAGCGTGATCATTATCAGTATATAAGTGAGTATGTCAGTGACAAAACTAACGAACTTTGACGGACAATAGTTCTTAAACTAAAAGTTCAAATTGAATGTTATTGATATTGTATGTAAGCCATATTATGCCCTGCATGTTCCTGAAAATTCAGGGTTCTAGCTTTAGCCAGCACAAAATTACAGGATGTTGAAAAAGGCCTGAATGGCTTCGAGAAAAGGATGGTACGGCCGTGCCTTTTTGTTTTGCTCGACTTGGCGGGGGCACTGCCGTGCCCCCAGATAGGCAAAATGAATACGTTTGCTTGGAAACTTTAACTTGTTAATTAACCAACCGTTGAGACAGCCACATTAAAACGCGCCACTGGGCACAATTGTTCCCTGGATTGGTTTTACATTAGTTGGCTTAGCCTTAGGGAACAATCGTCCCAGGTGTTGTCTTCTAAGAGTCGAGATTAAGGTCGAGCATGACCATTTAATTGCCTTATATTAGGATGCTCACGAATTCCGTGAAGGCAGGATTAAAGTTATTTGACATTTTTTGCCAGTACCGGTCAAAAGTTTAAGTTCACCCTTTGTTTTTGGTACACATTTGTACTTTTGTGCGATAATGTTTTGCAGTTCAGATGTCGGAAATTGTTTCCAACTGATTCGTTATTGTTTACAGAGATGTGTTTGATTAGTCAGACACAATTAACGTAGATTTCTAAACAACTGATTCCCTAAAAACCAACATTGTATCTGATCATTGTACGTTTTAAGTGGCAAGGCCATATGGCCCAGCCTTTGCCGTCATTCCTATAAGATTTTAGGGAATGCGTTGTTTAGAAATGTACGTGAATTGTGTCTGACTAATTAAACAAATCTATGGAAACAATAACGGATCAGTTGGAAACAATTTCGGCTCCCGAACTGCAAAAAAATATTGTCCAAAAGTACTCATTTGTACCTAAAACAAAGAGTGAACTTTAACTTTTGACCGGTAGTGTTATACTCTTACTTAATAAGTACAATAGTTCAATGTTTTTTTAATGTAGATAAAAATCTACAGTTAAAATCATTTAACTATTCTATCAAATACATATTTCTCCTTCAAAATATAATGGACATTACGAGTGTTTACATTCTTAACCATTCAGACGGCACCAGGCCTCAGCAGAACCAAAACACACAAACTCACTTTGGTTACAAAGAGACCATTTCAGTACGTAAATTACGTCTGTTAATACGTTTTAAACTTACAGACGACGTACTTTTATTGGTCGCTTATCAGCGCAGCGTATGTAGTAATTATACAATACGATCGATTCCTTGTCTGATATGCAATTGAGATTTAATTGGAACTGTAGATTTGTCAGCGTTTATGTTGGAATGACTTGGAATTTAGAAAGTTTTGTTGGAATTGGTACTTCATGTAGATGTTTTGTATTGCGTCGATGTTTTATTTGACGACGAGTTGATCATTTTTGTGAGACACAAAGCTTCTCAGTATGCCGAGTATGCGTAAGCTCATAAATCCCTACAGTCAGCAGCAGACTATAGCTGCGCGTTAAGGGTTGCCAGGACGCTCAACTCACCATCCAAACCTAGTTTGGTTCATATTTATAAACGACATGCTAGATCAACCACGATCCATATCCATCCTAAGTTGTTTTTTAAGGTTCCGTAGCCAAATGTCAAAAAACGAAACCCTTATAGATTCGTCATGTCTGTCTGTCTGTCTGTCCGTCCGTATGTCACAGCCACTTTTTTCCGAAACTATAAGAGCTCTTTACTGTTGAAACTTGGTAAGTATAGTGTATTCTGTGAACCGCATTAAGATTTTCACACAAAAATCGAAAAAAAAAAACATTAAGTTTTGGGGGTTCCCCATTCTCAGAACTGACTCAAAATTTTTTTTTTATCAAACCCATACGTGTGGGGGATCTATGGATAGGTCTTCAAAAATGATATTGAGTCTAATATCATTTTTTTCTAAACTGAATAGTTTGCGCGAGAGACACTTCCAAAGTGGAAAAATGTGTGTGCAAAGTGGTAAAACTAAAAAAAATATAATATGATGTAATGTACATCATATTATATTTTTTCCATGCAAACTTCCACCGACAATTGGTTTGAACGAGATCTAGTAAGTAGTTTTTTTTAATACGTCATAAATCGTAAACCGCAATGTATTTTACGGAACCCTTCATGTGCGAGTCCGACTCGCACTAGGCCGCTTTTTTTTGTCACATACATTTTTGGAGGCTCGCTCCATCTATACGCATGGACGCCGTCTGTCCTAAGTAATAAAGTCCTAAAAAACATAACCCTCCTCTCCTTCGGCAGTCGGGTAATAAACGTGTTCTCGCTAGCGGAGACGCGCGGGCAACAAATCTATCTGTATAGATAGATATATCTATATATATAGGTACTATTCACACTGTTATTGTGTGCACTCGTGGAGAAATGTCGACCACGAGCCAATGTCATGGGCATGTTTTAGATAAACTATGATTATGTTATGAGTAATTATTTAGTATGCTGAAGGTTTAGTGATAACGCACAGCTTCCGAGATAATTATGAGGTCGTAGGAGATGTTTTTTTATGTAGCAGTGTCATGAGGGATTAATGAGTCACAAAATAAAACTGTTTAAGACTTAGAGCGGAAGAATCTCGCGAAATCAGTACAATATATTTTTTTGTCAGTTGTACGCGCGTGAGGTAGATCTAAATGTCACTTTTTGTATGAGAAAATGACAGTTAAGTTGTCCTAACGTGCGTTCGAAATGTTGAGTAGTTACCCCCCCGCTCACAAATTTTCACGAGAATTGGTTGCGAAATGCGACCAGTTGAGGAGACCAGAGAGATGAGTTAGGTCGTATCGAGATGTCAAAGAGATTGGGTGGGATCGGAGTAGATGGAGGGCCTACTTTGAGCTGCACAGACAAGAGCCTAGCTCTTAAATAAGACAAGAGGAGAACAGCCGGACATCCCCCGGACATCAGCCAGATTGCAGGACATACGTAAGAATTTTTCCCAAGCTGTAACGGAGAATTTCGTTCGCTTTGCTCGCTCGTACAACTTATTACTAGTGGCGTTAGAGACCAAGAAATTACGAGCAAGTATAAACATTTTTTTTTAAATACCAGGCAAAAAATACTGTGATTAATTATCGAACCTGCTCACAAAATTTCAAGAGAGTTGGTTGAGAAACCTGTAGAGGACAACAGCCGGACATACAAAATCATTTTTGCCCCAGCTGAACCGGAGAACTTCGTCCGCTCCGCTCGCTCGTTTAACTAAGTTATGAAAAGTACACCCCACCCGATTCTCCGTGGATACAACGAATAGTTAAATACAATATCATGTTACTATATCGTGTCAAATAGGCACCCTCTATTCTGCCCCTCTATTCTGCCCCTCTATTCTGCCCCTCTATTCTGCCCCTCTATTCTGCCCCTCTATTCTGCCCCTCTATTCTGGGCTGTTATTCGCTACGCGTTAATGCGGCTCACCCCGCCGCTCACCCGTTACGAAACTAGACCTCTACCTACGCTTAATTACTACGCATCGCGGTGTCAATGTATAAATGTGGGTGAGCGTTGAGGTGAGCTTAAAACAAGTTACAGAATAGGGGGGCAGTACCTTGCTTTAAGCTCACCTCAACGCTCACCCACAAATATAGGTCTGTATCTTGACGCCGCGATTTGTAGTAACTAAGCGTAGGTAGAGGTCTAGTTTCGTTTGGCGTGATGGATGGGGTGAGACGCATGAGCGCGTAAAGAATAGCAGCCCTGCACCCTTAGCGTGGGATTGAAGTGAGTCGCGTTTACTATCGACGCTACCGCCTATCGTGAAGATTTAGAATGAAAAGTCTCATAGAACTAAAAATCCAAACTGTAACGTGAGTCACTTATACATTACATAATTCGCGATCGACTTCACGTTCGTTCGTATAGTTTAATCGATTTTCCAATATTCAACCTTATACCACTAGCATTTATCGTTTTAATTTAAATGTTTGTCGGTTATGACTCGACTGTCGATACAATATGGCGGCGCGGGGGCCATTTATTTGCATTTTTAAATACAAAATACGCGACAATCCGAATTTTGCGGATAGACCAATCAAATTAGCTTACCCTGGACATAATTCGTAAACTCGTTGTTGTTATTGTTTTATCGGATTTTACTATTCAGTATCAAATATTAATGAAATATATTAAGTAAAAAATCCGCGATCGTAACCGTAGTTAAAAAAAACACGAGTTAACGTACACTACCTAACTTTTTCCTAAAAGTAAAAAAGGTAACCAAGTACCTTGTTAGTATAACTTTGAGGTGCATTCAAATTCGATCACTTAATAGCAAAATTAAACTGATATCAAATTCGCATATACGTTTTTTTTCACAGTTTTCCTCTGATCTCATTATCTAGACAAGCCAAAATGGTAACTATGATGTTTTTATCTGTTTAAGGTATATTGCGTCTTTTTAGACATTTAAGACAATAATTAAACATTTATTTTTAACGTTTTAATAATAATGTATTTCTCAGTAATTATAAATAGTAACTATGAATTTTTTGTTTACTAATAGCCTTTTGTGTACGATAATCATGTTTTCATCAAAATTAAGCATGTTAATTTCACGCTTAAGAAATTGAAAATTTAATTGAAAATACTCGCGACCTTGTCGTGGAGTCTGATGCATGCGGTGGGTGCGAGGCGGGGAGAGAGTGGGGCGCCAGCGGGCGAGCGCACGGCGAACCCGTCTTAACGAGTTTATTTCAATTACGTGTTTTGTACAAATAAAACAAATATAACGGAATATCCTAATTGTAGGATTTTTAGCTCTAATGAAAAATCACAGTTTGTCCCTTACGCCCTTTGAAAACTCTGGTCCAAAGGGCGTAAGGAACGATTGATTTGCTTTTATCATCGAAAATATAAGTAAACTCTTAACTGTTAAGTAAATGAAAGAGATGATGCCATGATCGTGGTCAGCATAAAAAAAAACCGGTCAAGTGCGAGTCAGACTCGCACACCGAGGGTTCCGGACCACCCCGTACAATAGAAACAGGTCCACTATAAACTGACACTCACTAAGTATGTATTTACATACTTAGTGCGTGTCAGTTTATACTGGACATCAAATTTTCAGTGATGTAACTAAAAATTTACGATTTTCACAATTTTTCCTTTATTTGTGCTATAAATACTTCGTACCAAATTTAAAGATTCAGAGTTCACGGGATATGGGCATGGGCATTTCGTCCCTTACGCCCTTTGAGCCTACGGTAGTCGATATCCTTATTGGCAAAATTGAGCCGACACAGTTGGCCAGAACGCCAAAAAAAAGAGAAGATATGCTTATCCACCCAGAGATGGGATAAATTTATTCGAATACGAATAACGTTTAAGAATAAATAGGATTATTCGCGAATGACGAATAAATATTTCGCATAATTATTCGCGAATAACTTCTTCATTCGCATAATCATTCGTAATGCTTTTCGGGAATAATATTTTGAACGAATATTATAGGAATGCTTTTTAATGGAATATATCTCAAAAACGTAATAATTTCCTACAGACAGAACAGTGATACCTAGTTTCTAAATTTCAAGTTTCTGAGTTCACGGGAAGTAGGTTTTGATTCCCTTGCGGGTTTCGAAAACTTGCGGAAATTTGCGGCATAAACGGCTGCATCTTTTGATTGTGTTGGCTTAGAAGTTTGATTTTTTCACAGCTCCAAGAGACAGTAAACCTGAGTATTTGATATAAATTTTAGCTTAATTCATTTATTTGTTGCAGTATGGGTCTTACAAGATGTTACATATAAATACAGTTCCAGCATAACCCTGTTAGGGCACAGCAACATTAATATAAAAAAAATATTAATTCTAAAATAATGCATGCACACACTATGCACAGGAATTCAAACTTTAAATGATTGAT
This sequence comes from Epinotia brunnichana, assembly GCA_963854355.1. Classification (NCBI taxonomy): domain Eukaryota; kingdom Metazoa; phylum Arthropoda; class Insecta; order Lepidoptera; family Tortricidae; genus Epinotia; species Epinotia brunnichana. The sequence continues at coordinate 12,382,153 of OY977956.1, forward strand.
ACCTCCACGCGTTCCTGAGAAAAAGGGTATTGACAGACGGACGGACGGACAACAAAGTGATCCTATAAGGGTTCCGTTTTTCCATTTCGAGGCACGGAACCCTAAAAACACACAGATCAGAATATAACATGATTAAGTACATACAATGTACAATTACAGGTATATAGTTGAACAATCTTACATGCGTAATCGCCTCTAATAACATACATTGATCCAATTACAGACAGTGGCTTTCCATAAATTACGTCATTTCAAAACTGGGGGGGGGGGGGGGGTCTATTGGATGACGGTAGTCATTCTATGAGGCGGGTAGTGTCCATTTAGGAACTAACAGGATGATGATAGGAGGGGGGGTCAAGAATTGACAAAAAACAACCGGCCAAGTCCTGAGTCATGGATGTTTTCTGTGTATTTAAGTATTTATTTATCTATATAAGTATGTTTATCGTTCGTCTAGTACCCATAATACAAGCTTTGCTTAGTTTGGGACTAAGCCGATTTGTGTAAGATTGTAAAAGAAAAAAAAACTGGTTTTTAGTATTTGTTGTTATAGCGGCAACAGAAATACATCATCTGTGAGAATTTCAGCTGTCAAACTATCACTGATGTTGAGACACAGCCTGGTGACAGACAGACAGACAGACAGACTGACAGACAGACTGACAGACTGACAGACTGACAGACTGACAGACAGACAGACAGACGGACAGCGGAGTCTTAGTAATAGTGTCCCGTTTTACTCCTTGAGTACGGAACCCTAAAAAAACAATGGTTCAGTTTCAATTGTTTTTTCGAGTTGTTGAGTCGCCGCTGAAGATGGAATTGTCCCGTAAAAAAATATTACGACTTTCAAAGTGGATTAACACAAAAACAATGTGGAGACCGGATGATTGCTGCTTTTAGTAAAGAAACACCTTCCAAGACGACAATATACAGGTGGTATTCAGAATTTCAACGTGGCCGAGTATCCCTCACGGACGACGCGCGTAAAGGTCGACCAAAATCGGCAGTTACGCAAGAAAACGTCCACCTTGTGAGTCAGCTGATAAAAGAAGACAGGCATGTGACATATCGGGAAATTCAGGAGTCTTTGCGGATTGGAATGAGTCAGATACAAATCATTTTACAGGTAGAATTAGGCGTGCGAAAGTTGTTTTCCCGTTGGATCCCGCACTTATTGTCTGACGAGCAGAAAACGACTCGTGTCAATTGGTGCCGCAAAACATTGAATAAATTCAACGGAGGAAGCTCAAATGCAGTTTTTAGTGTCGTATCAGGTGACGAGTCGTAGATATACGCATATGAGCCTGAAACTAAAAACCAATCTCGAGTATGGGGTAACGAAGACGAGCTTCAAGCCAACAAAAGTTATTCGCTCTCGCAGCAAGGCCAAGAAGATGGTGGCTATGTTTGTCTCCAAATCGGGTCACGTGGCTACTATTCCACTTGAAGATCGTAGAACGGTCAAAGCCGATTGGTATACAAGTATTTGTTTGCCGATTGTCTTTGCTGAACTTAGGAAAAAAGGCCTAGTCGCCGCATCATCGTTCACCACGACAATGCCAGCCCTCACACCGCTCGTAAAACAAATGAGTACCTGGAAGGTGAAAAAGTCGAATTACTGGACCATCCTCCATACAGCCTTGACCTAAGTCCCAACGACTTTTTCACATTCCCCAAAATCAAGGATAAGTTGCGTGGGGTATATGGACAAGCCCACACACATGAAATATTGAAACAAACCTGTTAAATGCCCCATGAAGCGACTCATTTAACTCACAAAAATATTGTTAATTAGTAAAAAAGGGTATTAATACTTGAAAATAGGTACACTTGTAGTGATCATGTTAAATTCGTGTACGTGTTACAACAAGCAACCGCATCCTTAAATATTATTCGTGGATTTATTGGAATAAAATGAGAATAAATCATTCGTCATTCGAAAGTGTAGACGAATAAATTATTCGCGAATAAATGTTTATTCGAATAATTATTCGAATAAGAATCATTCCAACAATGCCCCTTTCTGCACCCACACAAGTAATATATTTTATTTAAATAATTCTATACAGAAGACTGAGCGCTTATAAATAGGTAATCGACATTCCACGACAATTATGTCTCATGCTGAACAATTTAGTTATTATCGATCTAATGAACACAATATTTCAATAAATCTCCACCATAGCCGAACCGTGGTAAACGCCACGTTCGTCTTTATAAATGTTTGACAATCATTGACCTATCCATAATAAATGAAGGCCGAAACGCATTGACAGCGGTGGCGAAGCGGCGGCGCGGCGCAGTGTAGAGGTGGTACCGGCTGTAATGTTCGATCTAATAAAGCCGGGAAAAAGCGTTCGGATCCTTTCATATTAGCTCGAACATTACAAGTACCGCCTCCGCGCCACCCCGCGCCGCTTCGCCACCGCTGTCAGTGCGTTTCAGCCTTGAATGCCTGCGACTCGCGACAGCACGGTCGGTAGTTGAGACGCAAAGAAATGACGGCCTTATTCTGCAAGAGATAAGGTTCATATTAAAACTTTAGTACGAAAAAATATGAATTAATTAATAATCGTGGATATTTTTTGTTTACTTTGTTTCTTATAGTACTAATAATATGTTGACAGCATAAATCAAACACTTTCCGAGTAGTTATGTATTTTGGTTTTCCAAAAACTAACAATATTTGTGATTTTAGAAATCCGCAAAGAGAATCTGTTTAATTTTTAATAATTTATCAACACACATAATATACTATTCAGAATAATTTGTTAAATTGCAGTTATCTATAATTTCTGGTAAGATAATCCAGAAAATGTGTAACTTACTGAACTTTCTTTATTATTGATAGTCCCGGTTGATAAATTAGATTAATTTTGATTTCTTTAACTGGAATGCAAGCGTCATATCATAATAGAGGCACTTTTACAAAGTTACATATTATGCTGCACTTATGAAATCAGATTTATTTTTAAATTTAGATTTTTGGTTTTTTTACAATGACGCGGAACCCTAAAATGTTTAATTATTTTTATTTTAACTATAACTAACAATACTTTACATGATAGAAAAAGAAAATTACAGTTATCGAATTATGTCCAGGTTTAGCTAATTTGATTGGTCTAGGATATATGTTGTCAATTCAAAACCCTTATTTTTATAAGTTCTTTAATTTGAGATAAATTTCGATCGGATCTACGGTTAACTCTTGACGGAATAATACGATATCACGGGCCATTTTGCAAGTGAAATAGTAAACTACAGTCGCGAGCGTTGAGGTGAGCTTCAAACAAGTTACAGAATAGTGGGGTGTATCAGTGTCGTGCATTTGTTTATCTGTTACGGCCGACTGCGTAGCCGGTGAGCCGACAGTAAATATTGCGGTTACATCACACCGTTTGGTAACCGAAGCACGGACGGCCTCGTAAGTTACGTGGCCGAAAACGCCTTGTACGTACAGTCGCCATCATATACATCGGAGCAAACAAGCACGTCACAAACATCGGAACACACCTCTATTTCCAAGGCATTAGGGTGTGTGCCGATATTTTTGAACACCTATAGTGTACCGATGTATGTGATGGCGACTGTACCTACATTGTTGATATCTGGGCTTGCTATGGTATTAAGTACCTACAAGCTTTTATTTCACTTGCATTGCATTGATTGTATGTAATGTACCTATGTGAGTTATCTTTCCAAATTTGCAAACGGTTGCCCCTTGGCGAAGTTTTCGACTGTCCTTTTTAACCCCCGACGCATAGTTCAATATCTCAAAAACGGCTGAACCGGTTTTGGTAAACCGTAGCTAAGAACCATTTCGTTCACGTTAGCTTTCAAATAAAAAAACCGCATTCAAATCGGTCCATTCGTTTAGGAGATACGATGCCTCAGACAGAAACACAGACACACAGACATACAGACACAAATGTACACAGACACGTCAAACTTATAACACCCCTCTTTTTGCGTCGGGGGTTAACAATGAGAGCTGTGAAGAATAACGAATGTGATGAAATGTTGTGCTGTAGTGAAAAATACCATTCGTGAAAAACTGCGAATGAGATGAAACGCTTTTGTGCAAAAATGGGGATTAAGAAGAATTTCGCACGTTGCGGAGTTAAGGTACTAGTTGGAATGGAACCCGACCGCAGACAGCTAGCAGCAGCAGACGACGTGTCGTGGCGACACGACTAGTTTCTATGAAGGCGACACCCGACGACGTGTCCAAGCTACGAAAGGTCTTCCATAGAAATACATAGAAACCAGTAGTGTCGTGGAGACACGACTGGTTTCCATGTATTTCTATGAAGGCGACACCCGACGACATCGTGGAGCTACGAAAGGTCTTCCATAGAAATACATAGAAATCAGTAGTGTCGTGGAGACACGACTGGCTTCTATGTATTTCTATGAAGGCGACACCCGACGACATCGTGGAGCTACGAAAGGTCTTCCATAGAAATACATAGAAACCAGTAGTGTCGTGGAGACACGACTGGCTTCTATGTATTTCTATGAAGGCGACACCCGACGACGTCGTGTAGCTACGAAAGGTCTTTCATAGAAATACATAGAAACCAGTAGTGTCGTGGAGACACGACTGGCTTCTATGTATTTCTATGAAGGCGACACCCGACGACGTCGTGTAGCTACGAAAGGTCTTTCATAGAAATACATAGAAACCAGTAGTGTCGCTGAGACACGTCGTCTGTTGCTGTTGTCTGCGTTCGAGTTTCAACTTGTACTTATATCTTTTAACTCATTGTCATACTCATAACCCGATGGTAACATAATGATAGGTACTGTACCTATCAAATGTATGTTACCTATTTGGATCGTGCGAGATTTGTTCCAAATTGAACTTGACGTATGGGAATTATCTTCTTCCAAGATAATCAAAGATGTGTCGTTTTCCGCACAATTTTAAGATTTAATAGGGACAAGCAGCGACCGGCCGAGGTTAGAGTTAAGGAGGATTTACATACGTGCCCACGTGTATTGCATACGTCTCCGTGCGGACGCCGGAATGTTTAATAAATAAATGAATATAAGGGGATAATGGGGATGGGGTATGGACGGGGGGGTATTTCGGCTGATATGATGATGAAGGGGATACTCTTACACAAATCGACCTAGTCCCATAGTAAGTGCAATAAGGGTTGCATTATGGGTACTGGACGACGATATACATACTTAAATACATAGACAACATCCAAGACTCAGAAACAAATATTAATTCTCATCACACAAAGATTAGCCCTTACCGGGATTCGAACCCAAGGCCTTCCGATTCGTAGGCAGCTTCACTCCCCACTAGGCTAACTGGTCGCCCAACCCGACCCGATTAAATAAAGTGTTCGCCACAGTCGCGTATTTCGCCTAATAATCTACTCGAATTTTATTACTAGTGGCTCACTAGGCACTGCTCTAGCTGTAGAACTCGCAAGTGTGTTAAAGAAAAGAAAAACCGAATCGACAAAAATAAACTATATAATCATCGAACCTGCACACAAAACTTCACGAAAATCGGTTGATAAATGAGAACGCTAGAGGAGAACAGCCGGACATACGAAATAATTTTCGCCCAAGCTGAAGCGGAGAACTTCATTCGCTCCACTCGCTCGTTCAATTGCTCCAAAAGAAAGAAGGCAAAAAATAATGCCTAGTGCCATTCAAATATCTCAAAAAGAAAGAAGGCAAAAAAATATGCCTAATGCCATTCATATAATTATCTCAAAAAAATTACGAAGCTGCGACCATTTTAAAGTTGCTTGAGAGAGAAAACGCTTCAGGTCCATGACGTGACGACCAAATAATTGTACTTTCAAAACAAAGTTTTAACCGACTTCAAATCAGTTAGCCAAATTGCTTCAAGTATGCCTAAAAAATTTGAAGAGTTCCCTCAATTTCTCCAGGATCCCATCATCAGAACTAGATTTTGGTGACAACGGGGCCATTCGGCTGTGTTTTAGTTCATATGCTTTCAGACAAAGAATTTTTTTTTCAAATTGGTTCATAAATTACCGAGATATCGCGTAACATACACACGTAAAAAAAAATAACAGACGAATTGAGAACCTCCTCCTTTTTTGACCCCTGATAATGACAATCATTATAGATATGAGGACGTGCATTTTTCGGAAAAGGGACAGAATATACCCCTCTTAAAACTTTGAACACTTAAAACCTTAGTGATTATTTATCCTCTTGTATTAATTTTTTCTACATTTGACTATATATTTTTTTGAGAAAATTATTGACTAGTTACCTACTAGCTTTTGCTCGCGACTTCGTCCGCGTGGAGCTCGTTCATACATATATACCGTACCTCCATACGAACTTCCGCCCCCCATTTCAACCTCTTAGAGGATGACTTCCGGAATAAAAACAAAGTTCTTCTCCGGGATTCAAATTATTTTCATACCAAACATCATCTCAATCGGTTCAGTGGTTTAAGCGTGAAAACGTAACAGACAGACAGAGTCGTATTTATAATATTTATACTTGAGCCAATCTCCAAGCGTTTGAACCGCTCGGTTCTAAAGTCATTGTCGGCTCAAGATTATTTCAGCAGAGGTAAAACATACCGCAGAAACTTAAATCAAAAAAGACTCTGCACCGGTATTGGCTTACGTCTTCATCAAAAGTGGACTCTGATATTCGTCTCTTTTAATAGTATTTTCTTGAGACGATAATGATGAAAAAAAAAACGCCTTAAAAACGCTGAATATTCGCCCATTTATGGATTTTATTTGGTGTTAACATCTTTATTTTGTCGGATGTCACCGGCGCAAGAACTCGATGACCGAGGCCGGCCGGGCTCGGGCCGGCCACAGAACGCAGTAGTGTATCATTCTTTAGAAGATAATGATGACATTATGTCATAATAAACAAATTACGAGTCCTTGCGTTGACAATACATAATTTGAAGGTTTTTTGTCTTCGGGTGATTTTCAACAAATGAACTAAGGGAATAAAAGTTCATGTCCATTCTACTCTAATATTAGGCATAATGAGGAAAACCACAGATCTAAATATACTTTAGATCCGTGAAGAAAACACTTAAATAAGCAAAAAAAACGGAAGCTTCTTGCTTCTTGTTACTTACTATACTACCTTCCCTTAAATAGGCTTGAGTACAATTTTTCTACAATGCCTTTCGAACCAGTTTTTGGAGAAGACCAAATGTTTGTATAGGAGGAACTACAATTAAAAAACATAAATATCTGAAAATTTGAGTCAAAGTAATAACGATGAGATCAATGTTATTACTTTGATCAATGTTATCTTAGAAATTAAATAAATTGAATTGAATTGAATTGAATAATCAACGCATTTGCTCTTGGAGAGCAGTTCATGTGGTAAATTGGAAAGGAAATGTGGAAATTTACATGTATCTATGTGGCTTGGTGAAGTACTGAATTGAAGTTGGTTTAAACTTTGTTTTTAAAGTAAATTATAACATGTGGAAACTACTCTACTAGAGTAAGTAATTGAATACTGTAGAATTAGTTGAATTTCTCCACCGACAATATCTCTGTCTCATGTAGTAAATAAGGTAAAGGTCCTATTCGCCGACAGTTTAAACCCCTACTTTACTTGTTTCTCCATTTAACAATATTTTAATCCTTTTTCGAGAAAATTCATAATTATTGGTTATTTTATTTGGTGTCTACACCCCTATTGATGACTAAGACCACTAATGATAAAGGAACTTTCCTATGTACAACTGTAGGAACTCCACAGATTCCGATGAAATTGTGTTGACGTAGCTAAGGTTCCTGAGTAATCGACCATGGGTACAAAAATAACCCTACACGTGTACGTTACTAACATTAAGTTGTACCTACTTTTAAACGAGCATTATTTATGATACGTAAATAAATGTACCTACTGCTTAATATATAATAATTTACTTTAAAAACAAAGTTTGAACCGACTTCAATTCAGTACTTCGCCAAGCCACATTTCAATTTTCACATTTCCTTTCCAATTTACCACATGAACTGCTTAAAGAGAGAAAATGCGTTGATTATTACAGACAAAACCCAAGTCGCTATATGTGGGCTGATAATATTTGAGAAGTTCCGTCGATGAGGATCTCAGAATTAACACTTCATTAGTTGCTACTTCAACGTAATCATGTCAGAATCTTTGACGTACTTTACATCTTTGAGGAGTTCCATAAGTCATCTGTGGTCTTCATCATCAGTTCCACTTTTCCAACATTTCCGAGGGTAAATACACGAGTTTTGATAAAAAAATACCAAAATCACTACATGCGTGCCTTTAAAATTTGAGGGTTGCCCTCAATTTCCCTGGGATCTCATCATCAGATCCTAAATTGGTGACAATGGGACCACCTCGGGAGTTATACTCTTTCGAATAAAAAAATAATTTTGGAAATCGGTCCACAATTGACGGAGAAATCGGCGAACATACATAAAATATATATATATACAGTGGAACATATAACCTCCTCCTTTTTTGAAGTCGGTTAAAAAAACCGGCCATGTGCGAGTCGGACTCGCGCACAAAGGGTTCCGTACCAAAAAAACAACAACAAGACATCATCAACAACCCTAAAAAACATCCAAGGCTCAGGAACAAATGTTCGTTCTCGTCACACAAATAATGCCCTTACCGGGATTCGAACCCGGGACCGCCAGCTTCGTAGGCATGGTCAGTCCCAAGTAATATGTACTCAAATGACTTGCACATAAAATCTGAAGCTTTTATTTACATTGATCTTACGAGACTGTTATGTGTAATCAGCTCCTTTCTGACAAACATCAATGCTAAAGTGACAGATAAAGAAAAACGGCATTTTAACCAAAATAGCTCTTGAGGCCCTAGCACACTAGGTTTTATGTCGCGTTTAATGTGACGTTTCAGTACATTTTCGCTGACATAAAACCTTGACATAAACGGTTAAACAATAAAGTTTTTTCTATTTCTATTTCTATTTCTTGTGTGCTAGGCCCTCTGATGGACGTTTATATAGTTATCGACCTGAGTCGAGCGTTCGGCTTTATGACGTTATCAAGTAAAATTATCACACACACACACACACACGCACGCGAACACACACACACACACACACACACACAAACACACACACACACACACACACACACACACACACACACATAGACACACACGCACACGCACACACATACATACACACACATACACACACACACACGCTCAACTTTAGGGTCACGACACTATGCCTGTGATACCTAATTCGTCTTTATTTTTATTTTAAGTTATAAGTACTTACCTACGTATAAGAAATAAACACCAACTGCTTTTTTATGGAGGAGCGGGTCTTCCTGACACAGGTATTTTTTACCTACTAGGAAGACCCAACCTTATTTTCAATGTAACCTAGCAATCTATGAAATAAAACATTTTCATTTTCATTTTCATTTTTCATTTTCATTATCGTCCGTAAACCGGCTTTATAGACAACCATTTTTTTATTAATGTAGTGTCACGCCATAATAAGGCTTCTAATCGTATTCCAGTTGTTTACTTGAACCTGCTTGAACCCATGTCGCTGTAAACACCATATTTTTGTGTCACTACAAAGCAAACCAGTTTAGACGGATATTTACGCTCGGACAGCTAATATAAGGGTTAACTAAAAGATCGCGCCATTCATTGCCAAGTGTATATTGCACTAGCTTCTGCCCGCAAATATGCGTCCGCGTGGAACAAGTGGAACTCGTTTAGATGTATCGTGGCTCCATACAAACTTTCACCCCACATTTCATCTCCTTAGGGGCTGATTTCCGGGATAAAAACTATCCTATCTCCTTCCCCACGACTCAAATTACATCTAAATCGGTTTAGAGGTTTAAGCGTGGAGAGGTAACAGACAGACACACTTTCGCATTTATAATATATAGACAGCCCACAGACTTTCTAGTATATTTATCGTAAATTTACGAGATAGATAGATAAATGTCAGGATGGCTCGTAGACGGCTGACGATACCGCAACATATTATAACCTGACAAAGTAGAGTGGTCGTGACAGTCATTTATTTCACACATTAATTACTATATAGTGGCCCAGAGAACTCGTGCGGCCATCTTTTTTTTATTTTTCGAAGATTTTAATCGACGTAAAACTCGATATAATTACTGTACGTCGACTACAAAGATATGTATCGATACGATGTTACAAAAATATGTATACATAGACAGTAATAATAATAAGATATACATACATAATTTTGTAACATTAAAAAACATACTTATCTTTGTAGTCGACTGTACCTGCTCACAAAATTTCACGAGAATCGATTGAGAAATGTGCGTTTTTTTTTCGGTTTAAGTCTCGTGATTTCTAGAGCTCTCACAGAGCCACTACTTACTTACTACGAGTAGTAGTAGCAATCGATTCATGTTATTCGATAAAAAAGCGGAGTCGGACTCCCACATGAAGGGTTCCGTAAAACAAATTGCGGTTTACGATTTATGACGTATTAAAAAAAAACTACTTACTAGATCTCGTTCAAACCAATTTTCGGTGGAAGTTTGCATGGTAATGTACATCATATATTTTTGTAGTTTTATCATTCTCTTATTTTAGAAGTTACAGGGGGGGGGGGGCACATTTTACCACTTTGGAAGTGTCTCTCGCGCAAACTATTCACTTTAGAAAAAAAAAATATTAGAAACCTCAATATCATTTTTAAAGACCTATCCATCCACACGTATGGGATTGATGAAAAAAATTTTTTGAATTTTAGTTCTGAGTATGGAGAACCCCCAAAACTTAATGTTTTTTTTCGATTTTTGTGTCAAAATCTTAATGCGGTTCACAGAATACATCCACTTACCAAGTTTCAACAGTATAGCTCTTATAGTTTCGGAAAAAAGTGGCTGTGACATACGGACGGACAGACAGACAGACATGATGAATCTATAAGGGTTCCGTTCTTTGCCATTTGGCTTCGGAACCCTAAAAAATACCTACAGGCTCGCGAGTTGTACAGCTTACAAAGCCACTTGTAAAATGTTGCATTTGTTTGTCATGGTTAATTAGCGTTCCTGTTTCATAAATATGTGTACTCATTGGACGGATATGTTATATTATATGTGCATGTACGGGATCACAAGACCCCGGGGTGTCAGGAGGTGTCAGTTGGCTCCAATGCGGTTCTAACCGCTTTTTAGGGTTCCGTATGCTATTTATTAACTACCTCGGTTTTAATAATTTTAATAATTATATAAACTTCGGAAGGGCTCAGGGTGTAATAGTTTAGAAAAACTAATATTTTAAAGGACGGGTTACGTCATATCTCATATAAGGAATCTGTAGAGAAAATTCACATTTTTTTTTATCTCAACTAAATTACGTCAAATTGCCTAGTATGCTAATGTCTAGTACACGTATCTAATCTAAGGAATTAAATCTCCTGACTGCAAAACAACTTTGATTTATGTACTAAAACACGAAAAAACAGTTTAAAAAAATTGGGGTGAATATTGCCTTCTCGACTGGCTATATAGGTAGTAGTGATTTACAAGCTGTAATTTCAATACAACTTCTAACCTTAAAACGCCCATTATGTCCTGAATTGGGTATTTGACAACAGTAAAAATAGATAGCTTTTTTCATAAGCAACAGATAAACATTACGAAAACACTCGGAAAGTATCAGGCTTTCATTTATGTTTGCTATTTTAAGATTTTAAAATTCATAATAACTAACATTAAGGATTTTCTATAGTAAATACAAGATGATAATTAACATTAAATCTAAAAAAGGCCCTCGAGGCATTGTACCGAGGATGCTGGCGGCATTTCCTCGTTGAATTGCAATGCTGATGCGTTGCGCAAGAAAGCCGCCAGCTCTTCGGTCACCAGTTACATCAACCAGACGTTTCGCGATTTCCGCAAATAACTAATGCGCACTGGGACCCCACGGACCGAGGGTCTCGACGCCAAAGGGTACAAAGTTGTACTCTCTGCCGAGGCCGCTATATTTATTACATTTTTGAAGTTCGGCGTTTTTCGCCGCTGCACCCGCTTTAGAGTAGTCCGTTGGAGGTGGGACGGTGCCAGCGTGTCTACACAGGTAGCGTCCCATACTAGCATCCGTCCCAAACTCCAAGGAACCAGAGACACACCATCAGGTCTCTTGCCATCATCTCTGACAATGCCCAGGCGGCTCAAGAAGAGCAGGCACATTGATGGTGGCAAGAGACGGGCGGATTATATTATGTCATTAAGTGTCGCATGTCTTGAAAAGCGGCCTGCACTTTTTTGACAACAAGGTCCGTGGTGACCCAGTCGGTCCACGTCCGTGCCACAAGGGCATACGTGTGGAGTGCATACCGTCACCCCAAGCCGCAGACCAGTCGCCAGGCGAAGGGAGGTCGGACCCAGGAAGGTACCGGTATTTGGAGAGGGATGGGCATGTAGCCAGTGACCGGCCTCTCTGGCTCCAACCGCCAAAAGCCTCGCGCGATCTGGACCTGAACTGCGGCTCAGAATCGATTTGTAGGTTAAATCGCAATAAATATCGTCCCAGCTCCTTTGAGATTTTGGGTTATCTGGAAAATCTTTACCCGGGCAAGCAAGTGACAGTACAATTTCTAACCTCACATACATTATAGCCTAGCGGTGCCGTTTGGCACCCAATTCACCGCGCTCATATTTTAGTCGTGTCAAATGTCAATTGGAAAATCACTAGGTACAGAACCCGGTGTAAGGGCGCGACGCGTGCTTGGCACGTTTTTTGTGCCATTCCTCTTGTGTACCTGCCTGGGCTGTTATTCGCTAAGCGTTAATGCGGCTCACCCCGCCGGTCACCCGTTACGAAACTAGACCTCTACCTACGCTTAATTACTACGCATCGCGGTGTCAAGGTATAATTGTGGGTGAGCGTTGAGGTGAGCTTAAAACAAGTTACAGAATAGGGGGGCTGTAATCTTTGCATTTCTCGACTCTGACTCATGCGACTCCTTTTACCCCGATCAAACAAGTCTCAGCAGGTTTAAGCTTCGGTTAATCTATCCATACTAATATGATAAATGCGAAAGTGTGTGTCTGTCTGTTACCTCTTTACGCTTAAACGAGATGAATTTTTGTATGGAGATTGGTTGAATCCCGTGGAAGGATATAGGGTAGATTTATCCCGGAAATCATCTCCTAAGGGGGTGAAATGGGGGGTGAAAGTTTATATGGAGCTAAGATATAAACGAGTTTCACGCAGACGGAGTCGCGGGCAGAAGCTAGTATGTACTACATAAAGAGGAAAATAAGTCTGTGAGATTGTAGATTTGTAAGTTTATAAGTTTGTATGTAATAAGGAAGATGCAGCTTTAATAGTTACCATTATGTTGTGATCAAAATGTTGAATAAATATAAAATAATTGGTTCTGAAAGGTTTTTACTTTAGTTCATACAAATTTCAAACAATAAACACGATTTGAAGTAATGTGAAACGGAACGTGTTTTTTATCCACCCGATCAGCGGCTGGTGAAGTGGTGACGTCACTCCTGTTATGACAACTAATGAAAGGTTATAAATGTTATAATTGTTGAGGGAAAGATTTGTTTCATTAAAAAAAATGAAGAATTTTGAATAAAAATGGAAGTAGGCTTTATTAAAGCAGACTCTAGAAACCGTCCAAAAGATAGTGTCGACATGGTCGTAAATTATGGCGAGTGACAAACACGAGTTACGTCACAGGAACTGTAGATCCGTTTAGGCGCGAAAGTTTAAAATGTCAGTTTGTAACATAAATTTTCGACTTTAAATTATAGTATTTTAATTTTTTTATGCTTTTAAATGAAAGCAAAAATGAAAATATATCATCTTGCCTATTTGGGAATGGGTAGTGGGTAGTGGGTAGGTAAACTCCGGAATTGTTGCGGAAGTGTGCCCAGGGCGTTGCCGTGGCCTCGCTTTCTAGCGCAGAGGCGGCAGATAGAGGGGTTTTTACTTTTTAGTGGGTAAACCATAGGCCTCATAAGCCGACATGGGAGTCCCACATAACCACCAGGGTCGGTCCCCGCACCCTGGTGGTATGCGTAAAGCATTTTACCCTCTTAAAAAAAAAGGAAACTCCGGAACCGCTTATCCGATTTTAAAAACTCTTCTACATGTGTATAGAATGTACTTCCTCGAACTCAAACAAAAATTCTTTTATCAATCTCGATGGTCATAGACTATTTTCGATCTCGCGGGTTTGCCTTGCATGCGTTCTCCGCGATACGCGGGCGAAGCCGCTCGGGCAGCTAGTATCTTACATTAATTAACATTTAAAACACGACAGTCTCAATTACAAAAAAAAACCCTTTTTAACGGTTCATCCGTATGGGAGTTACAATGCCACGGAAGGACACAACATATACCTGTTAAACTAATAACTCCCCTCGCTCTTGTAGGGGGCTAAAGGCTAAAAGTCACATTTGCTGTTGTAGGGTCGTTTCGCCGGTAACGCGACCACCTTCGGTTGGCGACCACTTGACGGACTAGGCTGCTTCAATTAAAGATATTAACATTTCTACAAACCCAACAGAAAACTAATTAGTTATTAACTATTCTTGAATAGTGTCAGAATAAGAATAAATACACTTTAAAACCCAAAGCGTAATCAAAAGCAAGAAAAAATAACCTCAATTCACACATTTCACACATTGCTTCCGAAAAGTGTTGACGTGCAGTGAATCTGTAAAAAAAATAACGCGACAGTTGGCGCGAAAACTTTAGTTACGTCACTTAATTTTATTATTATGCTGAAATTAGTTACTTGATTGCTTAAATGATTTAGCTATTGTAATAGTTTCGTTGAAATTAGGCATATTATAAAAATAGATTTAAATAAAATGGGGTGGTCGCGTACCCAAAAAAATTATTACCAAAGAAGTCGGATAGCGACCACATCGTTTTTCTTTTTCTTTCCTTATGGATTCTTGCGGCACCCGCGATATTTAGCTTGGCAAGCCAATTGTGTCGGTAGGTATTTAAGCCGCGCCAATCCATGCTATGTCTATAGTAGGTATATGTAATATAATAATAATATATAATTATAAAATGAATAATTCATATGATTATATGATATGGTTATATTAGAAATGCGAAAGTGTGTATGTCTGTCTGTTACCTCTTCACGCTTAAACCGATGGACCGATTTTGATGAAATTTGGTATGGAGATAGTTTGAGTCCCGGGAAAAGACGTAGGATAGTTTTTATCCCCGAAATAATCCCCTAAGAGGCTGAAATAGGGGTTGAAATTTTGTATGGAGCTACGATATAAACGAGACACACGGACGGAGTCGTGGGCAGAAGCAGAAGTAGGTAAGTAGAATTTAATCTAAAAGTTACATAAAAGCTTGTAAAATGGTGGCATTTAGATACCTACTATGAACGACATGTGTGACTGTAATAGCAATATATATAATAGCACTATGGTGTGAGCGAGATGTCGCGCCGTTTTCGATTCTATTTTGCGTTGACAAGCAATGTAAAGTAGATTTAGAAGAGTAACAATTTGTAGTAGTATAAGGGCAGTCAGGTCAGGTAGGTCCAACTTTGAGAAAGAGGTCAATCGTCGAATCTGACTCGGCTGGGCAGCGTTCGGGAAGCTACGCTATGGCACATCTTTTCGTCTAATATTCCGCAGTGTCTGAAGACGAGAGTCTTTGACCAGTGCGTGTTGCCAGTGATCACGTGTGGCACCGAAACGTGGTCGCTTCATAAATCATAAGAAGCATCATAAGAAGGCTCAAAGTCACCCAAAGGGCAATGGAGAGAAGGCTATGCTCGGAGTTTCTCTGCGTGATCGCATCAGAAATGAGGCTATCCGCAGGATAACCAAGGTAATCGATATAGCCCTAAGCCGCTAAAGTTAAGTGGCAGTGGGCGGGGCACATTGCACGTAGAACCGATGGCCGTTGAGGCGGAAAGGTTCTCGAGTGGCGACCACGTACCGGAAGGCGCGGCGTGGGTAGGCCCCCCACAAGTTGACTGATGGCCTGGTAACGATCGCAGGAATCCGATGGATGCGGGTGGCGCAGAACCGGTCATTATGGCACTCTTTGGGGGAGGCCTATGTCCAGCAATGGACGTCTTTCGACTGATATGATAATGATGATGATGCATCGTTTTATTAACTACTTAAACACTATTTGCAAGAGTGGTCGCCAACTAGCTAACAGGTGGTCGCAAACCGACTAAAGCGGTCGCTATCCAGCGAATTCGCTATTTTGAAACTTTTTCCATATTTTTTCCTAATCTATGGATGAAAGTGCTATATTTTATTGTAGGTTTCAAAACTTGACTATACTCAGAACCTATACGAATACCATCTATTATGTGTGTACATTGAATAGGTATACATTTACTAATCTAAAGTGAGCAACTCGGCTAAGTGGTCGCTAACCGGCGAAACGACCCTACTAGCCTAGCTGTCATTTCCAACTGTACTTTATTTGCACATTATATCAACATTATCAACTACTCGTTGCGGGGGTTCCAATGAGTCTAAATACGACGGGTTCATCTTGAGTATATACCTACCTAGTTTAAGGAGTTGCTATGGGCACCTTCTGTTTCCATCACCAGATCAGCTCGGTGCCTTAAAGTCGCATTCATCATCGTCATCATCATATCAGCCGAAAGACGTCCACTGCTGGACATAGGCCTCCCCCAAAGAGTGCCTCAGAGGCCGGTCCTGCGCCACCCGGATCCAGCGGACTCCCGCGACCTTTACCAGGTCATCATCAGTCCAACATGTGGGGGGCCTACCCACGCTGCGCCTCAAAAGCCGCGAAAGTCGCATTGCCATTCGAATATATCAAAAAAATCCATACAATTATCGATACTGCTCACAAAATTTCACAAGAATTGGTTAAGAAATGCCACCTGCAAAGGAGAACAGTCGGATAGCCGGACAGCCGGACATACCAAAGCATTTTTGCCCAAGCTGTAACGGTTCCTTCATGCGTTTAGCTCGCTCGTTCAATTAAAAGCCAAATCGACTGAATGAAAAATTTCCGAGAACTATTATAGATTCGTTTGCTACATCAGTTTACTTCGTTCATTGGGCTATTGCATGTAGCATGTTTGAATTGAGCATGTTTGAATTGAGCAACATTGCGATGAGTCACCGGATAGATAGGGTGAAAAGGTATTCTATAGAAGGCAATGTAGAGACGATACTGTAATTAATCCCTCTGAGAGGCCCTTCAGGCCCGCAGAGAGGACATACCGTAACTAGGGTTTGCAATCCTGATATCCGGATATCCGAAATATCCGGATATCCGCCAAATTTTGGATCCGGATCTGACAGGCTCTTGGATCCGGATCTTTCGGATATTACGGATCCTTAAAATACAACCATGAAAACCGAAAATACGGCTACAAAATGAAGTTTTTACCGAGTCCACGCTGAAAACCGAATGGTAGATAACTCAATCTCTGTGTTTATTCGCCACTTCATCATCCCAGACCAGATTATTTTTGCTTTTAATCTATAACTCACAAAAACTTAATAAACCTACATACTACAAACTAGTAAAATTGCCGCAGTTTGATTGCGAAAGTTGGCGTTGGTTTAAATGCACTAATTCACCGTAGGCAGAGACACAAAGTAATTATATAAATCCAATATTACCTATAGGTACTATTATGAATAAGGGGATTAGTTTAAATAAACCTGAATAAAAATTTAAGAAGTATATTTGTCACAGAAAGTAAAAAGTAAATGCAGCAGCAACACCTACGTTTTAAAATTGTAATATATTTTTTTAATTTTTAGTATGATGTCTTGACTTGACAAGACACAGTCTTGCCTAAAGGAATGTCCCCTGCTAGACAAACACCTTTTCCCTCGTCCGGCTCACATTGTCAATTTCTCCTCCTAGGTGATACCTAGTTACAACCCTATTGAATTAACTCCTTACATAGAGCTTATTGAAATGTATGTATGAGCACCAGGTACGGAGTTAACTCGACCTGCTGGTCGATCACGTATGTCAAATTTTATATGGAAAAGTTACAGTTGGATTATAACGCGCGATCGGAACGTTACGTTGATTACCTCTGTTGTAGTTATTCAACTCACTTTGCCAGTTGGTTTGTAGAATTCTTACTTTATACCAAAAAACCTTGTGGATCCGTATTATCCGAAATATCCGGATATCCGGATTTGTTGAATTTAAATATCCGAAATATCCGGATCCAAAATATTGGCGGATCTTGCAAACCCTAACCGTAACGTATCCGTTACTGGCCGCGCTGCAGGTCAAACGGGGAAAAAACATAAAAAAAAAGATACTGTAATTAAGATTGTCAGCAATATCAGCATAATTCAGCGGTTTAATCGTGATAAAGTCCACAGACATACACAGTTACTTTCGTCGTTCGGTGTTCTTTAAAATCGGAATGTATGGAAAGTTTGTCAAGTTTCTATGGAAGGGCAGCTGCCGCTGCCGTCGCCATATTTAACATAACACTTTAAACTCAACATATTTAACGTTGACCGTCTATGTTATCGTAACTCGGTGCTTCCCGCCTAACATCTAACCACACAAATACCACACAAACTTATCCCTATAAGGGAAATGTTACTAAATTGGAATGTAAATCTCATTAGGGATTGAGTAGATAATGTAAATATAAATTCAAATTTATATTATTGATTTAGTTTTTGATGGGATTTGCATTCTAATTTCGTAAAATTCATTAAAAATTGTTATATTTAAATTAAAATAATAATAATCATTTATTCAAGCAATAAACTAATTGGAAATAAAAAATTAAACTAAATTAAAACTACTCAAACAACCCACCCCGCATCACTCCCGGTGCAAAGGCCCATCACGCTCGCCGCATTGCCGCGTTGGATTGCGATGGACAACATTTAAATAGGTTATTAAGTTATTATAGTATATAACATGAGCGTTTCTCGCCATCAAACGTTACAGTTTGGCGAGTTTAATGAAATTTGTTAAATGTAATTGCTTTTTTTATAATAAAAAAAAAATACGTATTAAATGGCATCCTCGTCGTCAATAGAATGTACTCGTACTATTCATAATTGGAACAGATGTGAATGTGGTTGAAACAACCCTCACAAGTTGGACTGGTGACTTGGTAAAGGTCGTGGGAGTCCGCTGTATGCGCGTCAGGCATATAGTATAACGAGCTTCTAAATCATAAACCATTCACTAGGCCTTGGTTGGTACTACTTCCTGTCACGAATCCCTGCTTCGATAGAGGTTCACTTCAGTATAAGATAGATGGCGCTTCCGTCCTTCTGAGTATTGGCATAATATAAGTGTTTATAGTTCGGTAGACGGCGTATCGTATGTATTTAGATAAATTAAGGGTCCACGGAAAGAACATGTCTAGTCACATTTTTTTTTCAAAATGATATTTTAATGTCAAAATGTTGAGATCGTTATTAGTAGATTGTTAACCAAGGGTTGAAAGTGACCCATCTAACCCGAGATATTTCTGGCGCTCGAACGAAGTGAGAGCGCCAATTGTTCGAGGGTTAAATGGGTAATTTCACCCGAGTTAAACACTCTACTTTTCATTTCGACTGTGAGGAAAAATAATTTAATATCAACCTATAATCGTAATAAACAACTCGTTAATGCAGGTACCTATAGCTGAGTGTCGATTTGTGAAAAGTTTTTATTTTAATGATTTGACGCAACTCTATTATCTTCGACTCCGTGGCTGACCGTAACAATAAAAAAAAAATACTTTCCACCCTAGGGGAGAAAAAGCTATTTTCCACCCGGCTATATGCCCATGAAAAATCAACTTTCAGAGCAGGAGAGATGAAAAAACTATTACGTGACATTAAAATCTCATTTTGAAAAAAAATGTGACTAGACATGTTCTTTCCGTGGACCCTTCAAATACTATGCGGATACCTACGTCGTTCTATGAATGGGGCGCCATAATAAATACTGCTTCGGAAAATGGGTATATCTATACATAATACATAAATAGTGTCTGTGAGAGTGTAGCTTTGTTAAGTTTGTATGTTTTGGGTAACCTCCGGAACTTCTCCGATTTCATAAAATTATTTACACTTGTATATAAAGATATAGTAGGCGGTTAAGCCGTTATGAGTATAGGAATATCATAGGAAGTCGTATGTATGTTTATAAACTGAGGAAACGCCAGTGGGCGCCGCTTGAAATTACAACGGCAGTTTCTAAACAACTTTGAAAACAAGGTTTTTACCATTGGAACCTTTTTAATTGTGAGTCGGGGCATAATAGGTTGGTCTACCGTTTAAGGCCTGAAACCCACTGGCACGGCCTGCGCTGGCGGTCAATAGTAATTTTGACAATAGCTGTCAAATTTATATTGACCGCCAGCGCAGGCCGCGACCGTCTGTGAGAGGCTTAACTGCGACGGCGCCTAGTTGGGACAGGTCTATTACGTTACACCTGGCCATAAAGCAGTCATTACCGCTCGCCGGGCGTGCGGATAATACCACTTCCTGGCAGATACGTAAGATTTTGTACCCACCACGGGAATCATATTTATCGCCCTTGCCCGGTTCGGCCGTCAAAAACCAGCGATCTCCGACATTTCTTTGTTTTTCCGTCCTAGGTTAGTATGTAGGTACATACTATTGACATCCTAATGAGGAGATTGTCCCCTAAATACCTACAAACTCGCCAGCAACAAAGTACCCAGCCGAGAAATTGTCCCGCAGTAACTGCATTTTACTGTTACCTTGGCCACAGCGATCATCACGTGCAGTACCTAAACTTTAAGAGTCGTATCTATTTCTGTATTTTTGCATGATTAACTAATTAGTAAGTGCCTATACCACAATCTTGGGAAAGTCTTGGTTCAGGGATTACTTTTTGACGTAGACCAATTCCAACGCGGTATGTGATGTGATATTGAGCCTGGGCCAAAAAACGTTCGTCCGGTGTCTGTCCCGATGTTCTCCTCTACAGGTCGCATTTCTCAACCGATTCTCGTGAAATTTTGTGAGCATGTTTGTTAATTATATATTTTTTTGTCTAGTCACTATTGCGAAATTAAAATATAATCGTTACTTTTCTGATTTTGAAAGAGTTGGAACATCCATAAGTAGATACATGTTTTTCCTGCCACTGATGCTAATTTGGAATAAAATACCGGTATTAATACGTTCTATTTCATTCTTTGCGTTATGATATAATTTTTGATCGGGTATGATCTAATAATACGAAAATGTTACCTACATACTATATAAATACATGCTAGAGTCCTAAATTAAGAGCCTAAAATAATTCCAAATATAAGACTACTTCGGAGATTAAAAAAAAACCGGTTCCGATCTCTGGCATAATCATCCTCCTAGGTACGTCAGTAGAAAATTTCGGAGGGTTGATGCATTTCAAGAAACCACCCGTTTCGATTACACCGCTCTCAAAGCGCTAAGTCTAGGCTCTGTTCAAGACGCTAGCTGTGCCGTGTACTAGTTAGCATAAGGTCATTCATACTGTCTTATGCAGTAAAACAAATGACATGGGAAGTATGGCTGACCTTATGTTAACGTCTCGTATGGAAAGACGGGTACTGTGCCACATAGCTCGGTGTTGGTAATGGGTTGGTAATTTTTTTATTGCAAACTCTTATTTACTCGCACTGTTCGTGTGTAAATAAGAGTATGTGACTAACTATGTCTCCAGGAACTTTATATATCCAGAGTTTGTGTCAAATCCGGTAGTTGTGATTTTTTGCAGACTTGTTTATGATGTTGGCCCAATGAATAATCCAAGTTTGTGACCTCGAGCGCCAAACGCAACTTTGTCAAAAATCTAAAATACCGCGAAAGTAATTAAACCCTAAAGGACTAGTTTTTGACAGTGCCTTCTCATGGCGTTCTTAATTTACATTATTTACACTAAATGGGACTAGAATTGTCTCTATAGACCCAATAGTTCCCGAGATAAAGCCTTTCAAAGTTTATCATTTTTCGAACTTTGCAACACTAGCACACTCAGTACTTGGAACTCCATCCCGCTAGAGTTGTTCGAGTTACGTCTAAAAATATTGCAAAAAGCGGCCAAGTGCGAGTCGGACTCGCACATGAAGGTTTCCGTGAAATAAATTGCGGTTTACGATTTATGACGTATTAAAAAAAAACTACTTACTAGATCTCGTTCAAACCAATTTTCGGTGAAAGTTTACATGGTAATGTACATCATATATTTTTTTTAGTTTTATCATTCTCTTATTTCGGAAGTTACAGGGGGGGGGGACACATTTTACCACTTTGGAAGTGTCTCTCGCGCAAACTATTCAGTTTAGAAAAAAATTATATTAGAAACCTCAATATCATTTTTGAAGACCTATCCATAGATACCCCCACACGTATGGGTTTTATGAAAAAAATTTTTTGAGTTTCAGTTCTGAGTATGGGGACCCCTAAAACTTAATGTTTTTTTTCGATTTTTGTGTGAAAATCCTAATGCGGTACACAGAATACATCTACTTACCAAGCTTCAACAGTATAGCTCTTATAGTTTCGGAAAAAAGTGGCTGTGACATGCGGACGGACAGACAGACAGACAGACATGACGAATCTATGAGGGTTCCGTTTTTTGCCATTTGGCTACGGAACCCTAAAAAATGGCGAAGTTCGAAAAAATTACGAATTTTGAATAGCTTTATCTCAAAAATCATTGGGTCTACAGAGACATTCTATAGTTTGTAATTATTTAATATCAGACAAATATGTACATGAAACTTTGAACTAAAATTACTAAAACTAACTTAATCTATACACAAAAATAAGTAAATCAATAAAACTAAAAAAAAAAAAAAAACAAAAATAAAAGTAGATGCTAGACACCCGCGTCCCCAAGGTCGCGCATTGGTGGAAAAGACCCCAAGATGCTGGCGGCGTTTCCATTCTATAGTCTTATATTGTAGCAAATTTAGTTTTCTTTAAAAACGTCCGTAGGGGCTTGCGGTATTTTCGGTTTTTGACAAAGTTGCGTTCGGCGCTCGAGGTCACAAACTCGGATTATTCATTAGGCCAACATCATAAACAAGTCTGCAAAAAATCAGAACTACCGGATTTGACGCAAACTACCCCGTACTTTCAGGCGACAAGGTTACTGGATTAGTTACACAAGGCATTTTGCGCCACTACAAACGCGATACAGTATAGATACATTATGACAGGTGATCTATGGCTAGTGTGTAGTGACACGTGTTCGTGAAACACGCTTTTGTATCCCTGCAAAAAGTCGCCGTGTGTAAATCGTAATCGTAACTAAGTTATCCTTCAGAATTTGCAATCCATTTTTCAGCCACTTAACGGTATCCGAAGGGTTGCCATACGTCAGGTTTTATCCTGACATGTCAGGATTTTTGACCCTTTGCGAGGCTTGCGTCGGACTTAGCAAGTGTCAGGATTTTTAGGAATTATCTCATTAAATAAATAAAAAATGTATGATTGAAATGATACAACTCTGTTGCAAGAAATGTCAGGATTTTTAGGGTGATGTCAGGATTTTTATCAGGGCAAATATTTTTTCTATATGGCAAACCCTATAGTATCCGATTCACATAAATATCAACATTATTATGTTCGGTGACAACGTAATATTATGACATCACTGAGCCACAGAACTGAACGAATATTATGACATCACTGAGCCGCAGAACTGAACGAATATTATGACATCACTGAGCCACAGAACTGAACGAATATTATGACATCACTGAGCCACAGATCTGAACGAATATTATGACATCACTGAGCCACAGAACTGAACGAATATTATGACATCACTGAGCCACAGAACTGAACGAATATTATGACATCACTGAGCCACAGAACTGAACGACAGTGGCCTTCCAGACAACAGATGGTCTACTTAACTGAGAGTTCAGGTACCTACTACAAACCAGCGTCATGTATAGGGCTAAGAACCTACTCGTAAAAGTACAAAATATCTTATGGATAATGAGGGCCTATGTCTTACTTTGTCACAGTTTATGTCACGCACAATTTGCTCTTTAACACTTTCCGATTTTCTCGCTCCGTGCGGTTATGAAAGTAAGAAAGCCATTGTTGCCGGTCCATAATTATGTAACAGACTGTCTGATTACTGGTACGCAATACCGTAGGGCATTGTTTGGAATGCTATTTCGCCCCAAGCAAGGCAAGCTCAGAGCATTCTCCCTTATGTGTCACCGTACAGCTATCACAGGACGTAAATCCGTCTCTTTCTAATTAGAACGCTTAGAAAGAGATGGATAGTCTATCTACTCGACGCGACACAGCTTGTGGGCCGTCCTGTTATAGCGTGTGCTTAGGTATAACTCGACGCGCCACAGCTTGTGGGCCGTCCTGTTATAGCGTGTGCTTAGGTATAACTCGACGCGACACAGCTTGTGGGCCGTCCTGTTATAGCGTGTGCTTAGGTATAACTCGACGCGCCACAGCTTGTGGGCCGTCCTGTTATAGCGTGTGCTTAGGTATAACTCGACGCGACACAGCTTGTGGGCCGTCCTGTTATAGCGTGTGCTTAGGTATAACTCGACGCGCCACAGCTTGTGGGCCGTCCTGTTATAGCGTGTGCTTAGGTATAACTCGACGCGACACGAGAAAATTTACTTTCCTCTTTCATATTAGCTCGATACGCTGTGCTCTAATTTTAATCTTCAAAACCCTTCTTTTTGGACCCACGCACAGAAAGAACTGAAAGAAGGATCGTCTAAGGATTTTTTTTTGTATTACGACGTAACCAGGTAAAGCGAGGTTACTTTGACCCAAACGGCGACATTTATCAAACCGGGTTTATTTTCACGATTAAAAGATTAAACAAGTACCATTTTTCTAAAGATTTACATACAATTGTTGTTGCTGAAGTAGCCAAAAGCAAGATCAAACAGGCATAAAAAGATCAAAGAACTGTATCCCGACTTCTGAAACTGATTTTTTTTATCATACAAAAAATAGCCTATTCGATGTCACCCGGAGCTTAATCTCGTACCTCATTCATCAAAATTGGTTCAGCATCATAAAACGCCGTGAAACACACGTAAATACCGGTGAAATCCTGTAATTGGCTTTATCTATCCAAATATTATTAACCCTACATGATGCGCTCAAGAACCGCACATTATGACCACCATAAAAACAGACTGTTTTGTTAAAACAAATTTCTTATCTGTGAAAATGTTATTATTGCTAAATAATAACATCGATTTCGATAATATTATTTCATTTAAATTTCGAACATCTCTGAAAAACAAAGAAATTTGATTTGACCTCTATTCTAATATCACTCGAGATGACGTTTAGTTCGAAATGAATTGTCAAGTTGCATACAAATTTGACAAATGTCGCGCACAGTAGGTACTCGTAAGTAAGATATCGAACGATATGATAGTTTGAGCTTACTCTAGTTTGTCTGTGAATAAAAAAAACCCACACTCGTGTTTATTGCCCTTCATTATGTACAGTCACTGGTGCAGCGGGACAAACCTTTTAATCGGCGCCAGCCAGCAATCCAGTATTGCGTTCGTGTTTCAGCACACACGAAAGACTTTTGTTATTTCACAGTAAAACACTTGTACTTTGATAGTCACTTGTGGTTTTTGTATGCACACTTGTAGGCTTTTTGAGTTTTTCAACAGTTTTTGAGTGAGAGTTAGCGCGCGCGCGACGGGTATTTTTTGTGCACTGAGGTTTGGGTGGGGGGTGAAGGAAAGTTGCCAGGTATGGCGTGTAATAGGATGCGTTCAAAAATGTGTGGTTGTATAATAAAAATATAAATAAAGTAAATGAGTAAAATTAATAATAATGTGTAGGTATTGGCGCAGCCAACTTCGGGGGGCCTAGAGGTTTCCTCTACATTGCGTTATTTGCGTTGAAATTATAATATTTCTAATTCTTAAGAACTAAGTTTAAACAATTAAAAATTAGTTTATTGAGTAGGTAACGGACATAGCCGAGTTACAGGGCGTATATAAGTTCCTGAAGAAGATTTAACTCTAGCGACGCGAATGATATTATCTTTTCCGGGGAAAACTTCTGAGACAACAGCGAGAGGCCAAAACATAGGATGAGAATGATTATCTTTAATAATGACAACTGTTCCCACACTCACAGGTTTGGAGGGTGAATTCCATTTGTTGCGTTGTTGGAGCGAAGTAAGGTACTCCATACTCCAGCGTTTCCAGTAACTTTGTACTATTTTATTTAGAAGTTGATAGCGGGTTAATCTATTTTCTGATACAGCGGGGTCTATATTTTCTGCAGGTAGATATTTGAGTGGAGTAATATTTAAAAAGTGACTGGGACTTAATGCAGTCGGATCAGAAGGATCTGACGACAAGACACAAATTGGACGGCTGTTTAGCAAACCTTCAATTTGTACCAAAATTGTATTAAGTTCCTCATATGTGAGAATTTGACTTCCGATAGCTTTGTATAAGTGAGTTTTAACCGCTCTGACATTAGTCTCACTCAAACCGTTAAAATGCGGGCCATAAGGCGGGCTGTGTTGAAACTGAATCTTATTTTGTGTGAGATAATGACTCAGATAGTTATTATAATCAGTGGACTGTATAAGCGGGTAAATTTCGTTCAATTTGCGTTTCGCGCCAATAAAATTGGAACCTCCGTCGCTATATAATATTGAGACTGGACCTCTGCGTGAAATAAAGCGCTTGAACGCGGCAAGAAATAAATCTGTACTTAGATCGGAGACCAGCTCTAAGTGAAGCGCTTTTGTTGTTAGACAAACAAACAAACAGATATAAGCTTTGTGGCTTTTTACGCCTCGCTTGCGTATGTGCGTAACGTAGAAAGGTCCGGCGTAATCGACGGCCGTATGCACAAAGGATTTGACTTGAGAAACCCTAATGGACGGAAGGTCACCCATTGGGTGGATTAGTGGAAAGCGGTTTAAGTTTAAAACAAGAGTTACACTTGTGTACTCTTTGGCGAATTAAATTGCGAGCGGAGAGAATCCAGTATTTCTGCCTAATCAGAGATAATACTAGAGCGGGTCCTGTGTGTAAATTCGATGAGTGATAATAATCTACCAAAAGTGACACTATTCTACCTTTAGCTGACATCAATATTGGATGTTTTTGATTAAAATCCAACTGAGAATGGGTCAGTCTGCCTCCTACTCTTATGAGTCCTTTGTCGTCAACAAAGGGGCGGAGTTTTAACACTGATTTGTTTGGGCAAATTTTATTATTGTTAAGCGCGTCGAGTTCTTGAGAAAAGTGGTTAGATTGTTCGTGGCGTAACACATAGTCTTCTGCGTGTTCTAAATCGTTCAAAGTGATATCTCCTTGAGATTTGAGTAATTTTGAGAAACGAAGTAAGTATACGAATGAGCGAATGAATTTAATCCACGTTGAGCATCGTTTGGCGAGATCTTGAATTGGGTGAGTATTTTCTGTTATAGATGTTGTTTGCGTGTGAAGCGATGTAGTTTTAGTTTCCTGTAACTCTATTGTTTCGTTATGATTAATTTTATATTCTTTTACAGGCCAGTCGCTAACGGGAGCGGACAGCCACTGCGGACCATGGAACCAGAGCGTGTTATTTACTAATCCTGTCGGCGTTACAGGGCGAGAGACAATATCTGCGGGGTTTTGTACACCACGAACGTGGAACCAGTGGGATGCGGGTAAGTATTCGTTTATTTGAGCTATACGGTTAGCTACGAAGGTATGAAACCGATGAGCGGGCGAGTGGATCCAGGTAAGAGTCACAGTGGAATCAGAGAATGCGTATATTTTATTTATGTTACAGCGCTTGTTGAGGACATCGCGAACTGAGTTTATTAACTTAGCAAGCAAAACTGCGGCACAGAGTTCTAACCGAGCGAGGGTTTTATTAGGATTGGAGACTTTAGATTTAGCGGTGAGTAATTTCACAGAGTCTGCGGGCGCGTTTTCATCATTATCAACGCGGATGTAGATGGCAGCACCGTAACATTGCTGACTGGCATCCGCGAATCCGAGTAAAGTTATTTTATTTGTAGAAGTTATGCCTATGTGACGCGGTATTTTTAATTCCGATAAATGCGGTAGTTCCTTGTGGAACTGTTTCCATTTGGAAATAATGAAATCAGGCACCTCGTCATCCCAAGAAAGTTGTAATTTCCAACATTCTTGAATGAGGAGCTTCATGTAAGCGACAACGGGGCTAATGAGACCGAGCGGGTCAAATAAGCGCGCGGTGACAGAGAGAATCGAGCGTTTAGTACAAGTTTCAGGGAAGTCTATGTTGATTTTAAAATGAAAATTGTCATCAGCAGGTTGCCATTGCATACCTACGATTTTAGTATGTGCGTTGGGATCATCATCAAATTTAATAGCGAGCGGGCTTTTGTGTGCGGATGGAATACGCGACATGAGTTGATTATCATTCGAGATCCATTTTATTAAATTGAAACCTCCAGATTTGAACATAGCGATCATTTCTTTATAAGTATTTTCAGCGGTGTCTACACCATCGACGGAGGTGATATAATCATCTACGTACATATGATTTTCGGCTTCATAAGCGGCGAGCGGGTAAGTATCGCGACTGTCTGCTGCGAGCTGACGCACGACACGCATGGCGAGATAAGGCGAGCTTGACACGCCAAAACAAACTTTATTGAATTGGTATACGTCAATAGGTGAATTGGGATCAAATCTAAACAGGATTCGTTGAAACGTGTGATGATTTGCGGAGAGTTTAACTTGAAAGTACATTTTTTCAATGTCGGCGGTTATGGCGGTTGAGAACATGCGGAGATTGACAAGTAATTCGACGATGTTATTTTGTAGAATAGGCCCTACATAAAGCAAATCATTTAGAGATTTGCCTGACGTAGTCTTGCAACCAGCGTCCAGAACAATTCGAGTTTTCGATGTTTCTTTATCAGGACGGTAAACGGCTCTGTGGGGTAAGTGATAAGCGTGAGTTTCTTGAAAATCGTTTTGAACTTTGGTTAAATACCCTTGATCAATGTATGTTTGAATAGTTGCGTTATAATCAGCGCGCAAGTCCGATGAGTCTAATTTCTTTTCTAGATTTAACAGACGGTATTTCGCTGCAGTATAAGAAGAACCTAATTCGGTAGGCGAATGTTTGAACGGGAGGTCAACCGTGTATCTGCCGGTGTCATCGCGTGAGTAAGTTGCTTGGAATATTTTTTCACAAGCTTCATCGTCGGGACTGAAATGTTTTTTATCAGGGACGTTTTCTATTTCCCAAAAGCGTTGCGTTAATTGATCGAGTGAGTTGTCTTGCATTTGACAAAAAAATGTCTTGTCAGAGTTGTGCGAGTGAGTAGCGGGTTCGTCGAGAGTGCGAGAATGAGCGTGTGATGAGCGCGGAAAACATTGGGCTTTACCCATGGCTACATATCCGAGAGTAGTTTCAATACCTACGACCGAGGAGTTCGGCGAGGTCGATTTATTCGATCCGAGTAAAAGCGGGAATAATTCGTTGCCTATTAAACAGTCTATTTCACCTGGTGAGTAATAATGGTCATCAGCCATCGGCAAATGTTGTAGATGAACTAATTCCGTTCTATCCACTTCCGCGTTGGGTAAAAAGTCCGTAATTGTGTCTATAACTCGAGCGCACACTGTATAAGTACAGCGCGAGTCGAAGCGAGAGTGTATTTGAAATTTCGTTATTCCGAGAGAATGATTTTCTACTTGACCGATACCTTTGACGACAGAGGGCGCGGGTGTTACCTTTAAATTTAAGCGTTCACAACATGATTGTGTAACAAAGTTACTCATTGATCCCGTATCAAGAAATAAACGCATTTGACTTGATTTATTATTACTATGCACGTTAACGGTAGCGGTGGGCAATAATACTGTCGTATCACAATTTGAAATGCGCGCGGGAACAGTAACAGAAAGCGCGAAGTTATTATCATTACTTGTGTGAGCGCGCGGCGGCGGGCCGCCGTGAGTGCGAGCGGTGCTCACCGCAGGCGAGCACTGTGACTGCGAGTGCGAGTGAGAAGGCGCGGAATCATACGTTCGCGGCGTAGGCGAGCGCGGGACGCGATTCGAGTTGCTATTATCAGTGTTATCAGCTGATCGCGGGAAATGAGATGCATTTGAATAAGTATCGAAATGCAGTAACGAGTGATGTTTGCGGGTACAAATTGAGCATTTGTTTGTTGATTTACACGAACTTATATGGTGAAAACCTAAACAATTAATACAGAACGTATGCTGACGTACGATATCGTTGCGCGTTTGAGTGTTTTGATTTAGAAAATATTCACACTTGAACAGTGGATGAGCTTGTTGAGAATTACACACTTTACATGGTCGAGACTGAGAAGTAGTATCAGATCTGTCAGACTTATAGAAAGTCTGAGGTTGAGGAGCGGTATTCAATTGCGTACAAAACGTTTTTGTTTTGTTAATTTGCGGTGCGGGTTTAGAAAATTGGGTGCGAGTATTATTACTTTGAGAGCGGGATGGTGCGTGGAGTAGTTGGAGTTTATTCTGCTCAGTTAGGATTTTTTTCAAATCACTAAATTGGGGTATATTGACATGTCTATGAGCTTGTTCAAATAAGTCAAGCATAGGTTTTTCTAGCTTGCTTAATGCAATATGAGTTATAATGAAATCTGACAAATTGTCAATCTTTAAGCGTTGCAGCGCTGCTTCAGCGGAGCAAAAGTTGTCAAGCATATTATCAGCTGACTGCCCAGGCTTTTGTTGTAACATTTGATCTAGATAGCCAGAAGCTTGCACCCTGGTATCATGGTATTTAGATAGAAGAGCTTGCCAGATGATGTCATAATTTTCTGAGGTACCTAGCGGTGATTCCGGAGCACACATTTAGTGCCTTGCCGGAGAGACAGCCAATTAGGTACTGGACCTTTTCAGCACTTGTGAGGCGAGTATTAATGTGTATAACACTGCGGAAATTTTCATAAAATATAGGCCATTTAGAAGGAGTACCATCAAAACCTATGAGATTGAGTGGGGGCAATTTTGTGTTATAATTATCATTTTTCTTTTTGTCCTCAAGTTCCTGTCTCAGATTTGTTTCTGTCTGCTTAATAAAACAATATAACTCATCAAATGTATTGAGAATACTGTAACTCGGTAGAACATCGGGGTTTTCTTTGATCTTCTCAATCATAAGTTTATCTACAGTGTATATATAATCTGAACGCGTTTTGTCGATAGATTGAGCCCTAGCTAGAAATTGTATGCGTGTTACATCATTGGATACCTTTAGGCTTAACTTATAAATCTCCTGGATTATTTGAAACAAACATTGTTTTTTGTGTTCCAAAAAAGTTATCATGACAGAATCTTCATCTTCACTAGCAGTATTACCACCCATATTGGTAGGTAAATTAATTACTAGTTATGTATGCGTCGTTTCAATTTAAAGCGAAAAAAGTTGAACGTTCAAATGTCAGAGAAATACGCGAGCGCGAAGTAAAAAGCAATGGCAGGTAGGTAGGTATTTAGCGCGCAAGCGATCAAACTAGTTTACAATATTTTTTCGAAATATGAGTGATCTACAAGAAATATATATACAAACTTATAGAATGGGTATAATAATTGAGTTTTGACAATGATTTACTGCAAAATAACGTAATATGTTGGCGATGCGAACAAATAAAGTTTGGTAGAATGGCGGTGCGTAAACGTGTTTGTATAAAGTAAATTACGTAAATAATCGTTTTATAATTATATAATTTGTGTATGAGTGATTGGAAATGAGAATATTTGTATGAGGGAGGATCAGGATCGTAGGACCACGACTTGGTGCAGCGGGACAAACCTTTTAATCGGCGCCAGCCAGCAATCCAGTATTGCGTTCGTGTTTCAGCACACACGAAAGACTTTTGTTATTTCACAGTAAAACACTTGTACTTTGATAGTCACTTGTGGTTTTTGTATGCACACTTGTAGGCTTTTTGAGTTTTTCAACAGTTTTTGAGTGAGAGTTAGCGCGCGCGCGACGGGTATTTTTTGTGCACTGAGGTTTGGGTGGGGGGTGAAGGAAAGTTGCCAGGTATGGCGTGTAATAGGATGCATTCAAAAATGTGTGGTTGTATAATAAAAATATAAATAAAGTAAATGAGTAAAATTAATAATAATGTGTAGGTATTGGCGCAGCCAGTCACAAAAACTCCTATTTTGTATCAATGCATAAGTCTATGTATATAATTTTATTTTAAAGCTATTGGTTTTCCATAAAATAAATAAATACTTAAATACAAACAAAGACTGCTACAATCATATCCCTTTCAGCTCTGCCTTAGCTTAGTCGGGCAAAAATATGCCACGAGGAAACTTTTTATAGGTTTACGGTATAGGTATACGGTTTTAAGTATAACTGGTGACTCACCCATCACAGACATCAGCAGTTGGTTCATGAGCCCTCCATCTTGGATCCGCGCTAGCCAGCGCGGCAGTACAGCGAGCATGGCGCTTCCTTCCGTAGGCTAATCTCAATGGCGCATTGTCCGTACCTGGAATTATAATTAAAATTAAGGACGGTGCATACTACGTCAAGCAGTCAGGTATGAGCGCCGGATGGCTTAGGACGTGGTTATGAACAAGGGAACCTTCACAGCTTCGACAAGACCCACGCCCACAGTCTTTTGATAATTTGATAACTCCCAGATACAGACTTGCTAAATCTTTGAAGTCACTTAGTGTCATTGGGGCAAAATTATAAAACTCGCTCCCACAAGACATATCTCAATTGGATAATGATAGATTATTTAAAAATAAACTTAAAATGCTATTAATTGACCGGGCATATTATAGCATTGATGAGTTTTTCGGATAGCGTTGCTGACAATGTAACCAAGCACCATGAAAAATATCACACGATTAAATTTTATTGACTGTAACATTATTTAAAAATGAAATGTAAATCATTATATTTTAAGTTGACATGTAAAATACAATATTTTATCAAGAAATAAATGAAATGAAAGGCGGCGTGAAACCGGCGTTGGAACACACTTGAACACAAATATATGGCGTAGCCTATGGGTAGTTATGTAAAGGCGTGAGCGTTTCCATACTACGAGCGTACCCATGACAGCACAAGTCTCGCGCTGCGCCGCCAAAGGTCCCGCCTGTCTATAAGTCATTACACGTGCGGAGCACCGGAAAAATTCTGCCGGACGGAGGTGC
The DNA here is from genome assembly GCA_963854355.1 of Epinotia brunnichana. Classification (NCBI taxonomy): domain Eukaryota; kingdom Metazoa; phylum Arthropoda; class Insecta; order Lepidoptera; family Tortricidae; genus Epinotia; species Epinotia brunnichana. The sequence continues at coordinate 12,415,331 of OY977956.1, forward strand.
GGTGCAGTGTGTAGTACCGTGCAGAATTTACAAAATTAATTATACAAACTGAGACCTCTGACGTCTCTGAGTCAAAGTGAGATGACCGCCTATTTAAGGATGACTCACGCTAGAACGGGCCGTGTCCGGCCCGGGCCGTTTTCTAACAAAAACGACGGCGTTTTTGCGCGTCTGAGCCCTACGCAAGCCCGGTCGAGCCACGGCCGAGGCTCGGAAGCGGCTCGGTGTCGGCACGGCCCGGTCGTGGCCCGGCCGGGCTTGGGACCGCGCAAAAACGCCGTCGTTTTTGTTAGAAAACGGCCCGGGCCGGACACGGGCCGTTCTAGCGTGAGTCATCCTTTAATCGCGTAACTTTTGTTTCTGGTCTTCTTTGACCAGCCAATGTGAAATATTATTAAGGTTTTTTTTCATAAAGGGATCAGAAATTTCGAAATAACTAGGGATTGGGTTTAACCCCTTTAATGCAAGTAACATACTTATAATTATATGAACTGTTTTTGACGAAAAGAGTGGACATAATGTCACGGTATCGTTCCGGGAACGACGGTCGAGTGTGACTCATCCTTTAGTTTTGCCTGATTTGTATGCTGTCGGAGTAGATTTTGAGCGGTAGTAGGTTTATAAAGGTGACATAAAGACATAAAACAAAATCACGCTTCTAATTTGGTGCATGACGAACAGTCTGATGCATTAATTAATAGACCTACTTATATAATTAAGTAAGTAAAACATATTGTCTGCGGTTTGCGCGATTATTAAGCGATTTAAACAGATAATCGCGTTTATTACACATGCCCAGAAGGGTATACTAATTCTAATAAATTTATTTATGTAGGTAGGTTTACTAACAAATTTTATAAAAAAATTATACGGATGAGTGTAAACTAAGTTCAAATTTGGTGCAACATAACATTTTTCCATCTTTAAACCTACATTTTGCTTGATGTTGCACTGATATTTTAATGTCATCTACTCTACAGGAAATATATACATTTGTGGAATCTACACTACACTTTTACAATATAGATGGAAATACTGATGTGAATTTAACATCTGTAAAGTCAAGGCGTCGACCACAATTATTCATGTTTTGGAATATTACTTACTTACATATTAAAATCAATTGCATATCAGTCAAGTAAAGTCTCTAATGATATATACTATACTTTAGAATTTTTTGGACGTATGTTTTACGCAGATGATTGGGAGATAGGACCTTTAAGTTTTGAGGGACTATTAATTATGACTTATGATTAGAGATTATCGTAAATAGGTCAATTACAGCAATGTCGTCATGAATATTGCATGAGTTTGGTTGCATAAGTTGCATGCATTAGGTTAATTCTCGTAAGATTAGAAGTTGCACCGCCATATCTCTAGTAGGTAGCTAGGTCATCATAAATTTAAGAGTACTATTATTGATGTAGCTCCCTCGACCTGACCCTATCTAGGGCCGCCTCCTTGACCTCTTAACCGCGTCCATTCGTTTAGGAGATGCCACAGGTACGCAGACACGTCAAACTTATAACACCCTTATTTTGCGTCGGGGGTTAAAAAGTCCAAATGCATGAAAGGAATTCCGGGAAAACATTGCGCAAAAAAGACATGCCATCATCATCAAAAACAATGATCAATTCCAAAACCTTTCCGGTAGAATTAACAACATGTTTTGTATCTGCATATAAAACTACGCAAACTCCGATCGTATGAAAGGAATCAATGCGTCAATTGATTTAACGTTGCGTTCATGACGGGCCAATCGAAGTGTATCATACGATTCATGCGGGTAATCAAGGGAACATAGCCGGAACACAGCGGTCGGGGCTAGTACAGGCCACACATGGTGATAGGTACATATCATCGCGAGTTATGGGTGGGACAATTGTGCTTATCTCGATCTATACACCTATATCTATATAACGATTACTTAGCGTGGGTAGAAAAGGTGGACTGATGACCTGGTAAAGGTCGCGGGAGTCCGCTGCATGCGGGTGGCGCAGGACCGATCACATTGGCGCTCTTTGGCGGAAGCCTATATCCAGCTGTGGACGTGTTTCGGCTGATATGATGATGATAATGATGACCTATGTAAGTATCTCACTCGCTAATATTAGCTTGATATGCTGCGCTCTTCATCAACTTGCGAAATCTGTTTAAAAATTTATATCGTCATTTCGGGTATATAGGTATAACTTGTTGTTCAAGAGTGTGACTTGTAATTTTAACCACGTGTTTCGATTAAGTTTATCTCGGCGATTGTACCAGTGACCGGCGTCTGCCGCATTGCTCGAGAGCAGTGGTTCGATTAAAAAGGAAAGTGGATCCGGAAGTCTATATTTTAGTTTATTTCATATCAAGATGACTACCGAGGAACGCAGATCGTGGAAGTTTTGTCAAGCTATTTTATTCTAAGGCAGTGTTCCGCAATAAAAAATATTATGGCGTTGCCTTTTTTTAACGTGGAGAACACCTGCGAACCAGCCCCGCTATTGTGTAACTTGTTTCTACCTCACCTCACCCACAAATATATCTCGACGCCGCGATTCGTAGTAACTAAGCGTAATCAGAGGTCTAGTTTCGTGAGGTGTGAAGGAGCTAATGTATTTGCATATAGTAACGAGTTTGCTCAGAGTGATACTGATAATGCACAGCCCAATAATGTACAGCCCAATAATTTGCATCCACTATTTTGGACGCGGATTATTAAGTCGTGCATTATCAGGTCGGACAAAAATGGCTTTCAATTACTGCCCCGGACCAAGTTTGCTCCATACAGTCAAACATACCTGCCTGTCAAAAGCGAACTCTGTCTTAGGTCGGTTAGGTTAGGGTTCATTTGTGTCCTTCGGATCAGAAGTAGACACGCGTCGACCCGCTAGAGATCATCAGTCCGCACAGATAATGTACAGCCCGATAATACGAAGCCACAGGGTCTAGGATTAATGGACGCGAATTAATGGGCCGTGCATTATCAGGTCGTACAAAATTGGCTTCCAATTATTGCCCCGGACCAAGTTTGCTCAAAGTGATAATGCATGGCCCGATAATTCATGTACATACATTGGACGCGAATAATTGGGCTGGACAATTATCATGGCCGTACATTAGCCGGCACCAGGCGAGATGGGTGAGGCGAGGCGCATTAGCGCATTTCGAATAACAAACCGCCTAGGAATGGCGCCTAGTTTTTAGGGTTCCGTAGCCAAATGGCAAAAAACGGAACCCTTTTAGATTCGTCATGTCTGTCAGTCTTGTCTGTCCGTCCGTATGTCACAGCCACTTTTTTCCGAAACTATAAAAGCTATACTGTTGAAACTTGGTAAGTAGATGTATTATGTAAACCGCATTAAGATTTTCACACAAAAATAGAAAAAAAAAAAAAAAATTTTGGGGTTCCCCATACTGAGAACTGAAACTCAAATATTTTTTTTTCATCAAACCCATACGTGTGGGGTATTTATGGATAGGTCTTCAAAAATGATATTGAGGTTGCTAACATCGTTTTTTTCTAAACTGAATAGTTTGCGCGAGAGACACTTCCAAAGTGGTAAAATGTGTGTCCCCCCCCTGTAACTTCTAAAATAATAGAATGATAAATCTAAAAAAAATATATGATGTAGGTACATTACCATGCAAACTTTCAACGAAAATTGGTTTGAACGAGATCTAGAAAGTAGTTTTTTTTTAATACGTCATAAATCGTAAAAAGCTATTTATTTGACGGAACCCTTCATGTGCGAGTCCGACTCGCACTTGGCCGCTTTTTGTTCCTGATTTTGACCGCCTTACGTACCTACTGGCACAGCTCGCAGCCACTCTTTTCATATAACACAATTTATATAAATAATAGATATCATACCTTTATGGGTGGTATGGGTATGTAACACTTTGAAAGAGGTCACAGTGACATAAATTTGTCATACCTAACGGAACTGTCACACCGACTGGAGCCGGTCACCCACGCTAGGTTATAAGTTATAATCGATGGTTATTCCTGCACAGTTCATTTGTGCAGGCATAACTGAACGTATGTATAACATAACTGAACGTATGTATAACATAACTGAACGTGTGTATGACATAACTGAACGTGTGGCTGATCAGCCTTAATATTCATTTATAGCTGAATATGTATATTTTGTTACTGTTTCATCCTGTTCGCCATACGATTAAATAAATAAACTGAACGTGTGTATGACATAACTGAACGTGTGGCTGATCAGCCTTAATATTAATTTATAGACCAATATAACCTGAGTAAATTTATTTAATCGTATAACAAGGCAATTAATAAAAACAACAATATAAAACTTAACCTAAAGGTAAACAATTTGACCTAAGTCGCCGTCAATAGGCAAGGTGCCCAGAAGGCTGGCCGTAGATGAATATATATATTTTGTTACTGATTCATCCTGTTCGCCATACGATTAAATAAATAAACTGAACGTGTGTATGACATAACTGAACGTGTGGCTGATCAGCCTTAATATTCATTTATAGCTGAATATGTATATTTTGTTACTGTTTCATCTTGTTCGCCATACGATTAAATAAATAAACTGAACGTGTGTATGACATAACTGAACGTGTGTATGCACAGTTATGCCTGCACAAGTGAACTGTGCTGGCATAACCGTCGGTTATAAGTTATAACCTAGCGTGGGTGGTCGGTTTTGCACCAGTTATGTGTCCAATCGATATATGAAAGCCACGGCATCAGGACATTAGGTAAATCTTGCAAAATATCCAACCATCATATTCTTGTGCAGGTTATAGGTAAGATAAATATGTTATTGTGTGTGTGACTCTATTAAATAGGGTTCCAATGGAACACTAACGAACGTGCTTGCCTACAAAAATAGGTATAATATGTAAGTATGTAAGGATCAACTTTCGAATAAAAATTAATATTGTCAATCAAAACGAATGATTATTTCCCAATATGAAAATTTAGACTTACCAATTAGCAATAGTTTTTTGAAAGAACCGTAAAAATGCTACGTGGTTTAGAAACAGTATAGCCATTTTTACAAGCTTTATATTAACTTGCACTGTTTGTATGTATGTAAATATGTAAGTATGTAAATATGTAAGTATGTAAATATGTAAGTATGTAAATACGTAAGTTGTCCGTCAAAATTTGTAATCAATTTTTCAGTCACTTTTCGTTATCCAATTGAGCTGAAATTTTGCATGCGTATGTATATCGCATGACAATGCAATATTATGATGACTTGGAGCTGATCTGCTGCTGGAGCAGGAAGTTGGCCATAGGAACTCCGTAATAAAACGACACAACCCCATCGAGTTTGGGCTCGTTAGAATCGTCTTAATGAGCAGTTGATGATGGTATGTAGAAAAGTACAGTCGGCAATAAAAGCTTGTACCAAAAATGATTTTTTTACAGAAACTTATTATATTAAGTTCAAAACAGCGTTTTTCAATATTTTTTCAATAGTCTACGGAACCCGACACCAAGGGTACCGACACCATCCGACACCCACTCGCCGGGTTGAGTGGTTTAGAAACGAGTTAGAACCCAAGTTCGCCGAGTGCTACAGTTACTCTAGGAATGTTGGTTCGCCCGATAACGATGGGGTAAGAAAGATGGACGGAGGATTTGTTTACCCATGCGTGCGTCGATTTTTTTGTGCATTCCAGTTCAAACTGTTCAGTGTAGTTTTTAACCAACTTCAAAGAAGGATGAGGTTATAACTGTGTTCAACTGTATATATATATATATTTTTTTTAATGTATGTTGCCCTATTTCTCTTTCAATTGTGGATCGATTTCCAAAATTGTTTTTTTATTCGAATGAGTATACTTCTGAGGTGGTCCCATTGTAACCAAGTCAGGATCTGATAATGGAATCCCAGGAAGATTGAGGGCAATCCTCAAATTTTATAGGCACGCGTGTAGTGATTTCGTTATTTTATATTATAACTCGTGTATTTGATTTACCCTCGGAAATCGCAATTTTGACGAATCCACTTCACCAACCATAGGAAGTCGTGACGTCATTTGCAAGTATTTCCGTACACACTTCATATATAAGTATTCGGTGTGTGAGTTAGTTTAGAAAATTAACCACTAACGCTTAATTGCCAAAAAATCTAAGTATATAATTAACGAATCTGCTCACGAAATTTCACGAGAATCGGTTGAGAAATGCGACCTGTAGAGGAGAACAGCCGGACGGACGCCGGACATACGAATGAATTTTAGCGCAAGCTAAAAATGAGAACTACGTTCGCTTCCCACGCTCTTTCTATAAACTAGTCTTTTAAAAAAAAACTTTTTTGAATTTCGAAAAAAAACTATGTAATTAAATTAACGAACCTGATCAAAAAATTTCATGAGAATCGGTTGAGTAATGCTACCTGTAGAGAAGAACAGCCGGACAGGGTGACAGCGGGACAGACACCGGACATACGAACGATTTTCGACCCAAGCTGAAGCATACAACTTCGTTCGCTTCGCAACCTCGTTCGATAAGTTTCTACTAAGTGGCTCTTGAGCTGTAGAAGGGAGCCTGTATTTAAAAAAAAAAAATTGTTTAGGAAAAATTACTCGACGTATTTTTTTAAATACAAGCTATTGACAATTCCACCTTTTGACTCCATCATCAGATCAACGTGATGCTACCAAATTGTTGTTTTGTTATCTACATATATTATATAGCCTATATACCTACACATACTTGCAAAATTCAAAATCGATACGACTAATTAAAGTGCAGTTATGCCAATACAAGCAAAAACTTACTTTTTACCAAGTCTCGTCGAAATGCGGATTTTAGCGAACTTGTTATTAATATTCCAATACCGGTTTTTAATCAAAACAATAATGGAAACTAAAACTGAATACAGTTCCCGTTTCACTGTTTAACGTTTATTTTTTATTTGTCACTATTTCAATAAACGCCACTTTTATCACAGATATATCACAGTTTAAATCACTTGTCCACTATTTTAACTGTAAAGTTATTCTAAAACGATCACGATAAAGTGACTATAAAATATAACTTTTTAATTCGTGAAACAGATCGTGCTTCGTAAGATCGCGGGTGGAATGAGAAGACATGCGCGTGCGTCGAACAACGTCCATTCACTGGCACTGCGGGCGCCGGTGCCTTATTAAGAAGAAAAAAAAACAATCTTTGAATGACGCGGACTCAACAGCTGCTGTGCGTACGCGAAGTCTTTTGTTATAATTATAATAAGAAACGAATAAAGACTTTCCGAAATAAAATAAGCACCGGCCAAGTGCGAGTCGGACTCGCGCACGAAGGGTTCAGTACAATTATTTATAAAAACGGCAAAAAAATCATGTTTGTTGTATGGGAGCCCCCCTTAAAAAAAAAACAAATATTTTGTTTTTAGTATTCGTTGTTATAGCCGCAACAGAAATACATTATCTGAGAAAATTTAAAATCTCTAGCTATCACGGTTCTTGAGATGCAGTCTGGTGACAGACAGACGGACGGACGGACAGCGAAGTCTTAGTAATAGGGTTCCGTTTTACTCTTTGAGGACGGAACCCTAAAAACTAACATACTGGTACCGCGGCGCTAGATAGGTACGGAAATTTTAAACCTACCCTCAGTAGTTAGGTAAATGATTGTTGGATGGTGTTTAGTGTTTACTATAATGTTTGGCTTTGGCATAATATTTCCGAATAAGTTTTATTTCAAATGAATTTTTTTTCTGAAACCGTTATGTTCGCACTACACTATTGGCGGTGTTTGCCCAAATATTCGTGTTGCATCTTTTTCCTTCCTACGGCAAATGATGGAGAGTAGAACGCTAGAACGGGCCGTGTCCGGCCCAGGCCGTTTTCTAAGAAAAACGACGGCGTTTTTGCGCGGCCGAGCCATACCCAAGCCCGGCCGAGCCACGGCCGAGACTCGGAAGCGGCCCAGTCGGCACGACCCGGCCGTGGCTCGGCCGCGCAAAAACGCCGTCGTTTTTCTTAGAAAACGGCCCGGGCCGGACACGGCCTGTTTTAGCGTGAGTCATCCTTTAACCGGCCTTTAGACCGGGCTAAATGCAGTGCACTAACTGCACTCACACTCGCTGATTAGAGCGAGAAGGTTTATCGCTCCTCCCCCAGTTAGTGCATTGCATTTAGCCAGGTCTAATAAAAGCCACTTTACCCAGTGTTAAAAAGTCATGGCTGGCAGTCGAATAAGTAACCGTTCATCATCATCATCATCATACCAGCCGAAATACGTCCACTGCTGGACATAGGCCTCCCCCAAAGAGTGCCAACATCCAGCGGACTCCCGCGACCTACCAGGTCATCAATCCACCTTGTCGGGGGCCTACCCATGCCGCGCCTAGTACCCGTAGTAACCGTTCAAATGGTTTTATTTAATGAGAGATACACACTTGCCATATTTTACGTACTCAAGTACCTACTACCTAAGTTTTAAGAGCTCATAGCAGAATGTCATCTCATCTCGCTTTTATCTTTGGGGAAGTACCTCCAGATAATTCTCCAGTTGGGCTACTCTAAATGCACCACTAGGTGTTATTATGGTTGTGAGGTGGGCTTTACAGCCATAATAATACCACTTATTACTCCCAACCAGGAACACAACACCGTTCCTGGAAGGGAGTAGGTAAGGTCGCCATAGCTCCCGAAGACGCACTGATGCTGTTTTGAGGGGGACTTGCATTAAATTTCAATTTGTTATTTCCCATATATATGTATACAAGACAAGATACACCTTATGTCCGTCAGGAGCTTAGAATAATAACGCCTAGTTTCATACGGCTGACGCGCCAAGCGTTGCTGCAGCGCGTCGGCAATGTTCGCGGAGGCGCGCGTGGACAGCTTCGCTGCCATAATACGTAAAAAAGCCGCATCGCTGCTCAATAGGGTAAGGGTCAGCACCAACAGCATTCTGGCAATGTTTGCAGGCAGGTTGGATGGTGCCTACCTAAACCATTGCAGTGCACTGCATGTAATGGGAAATAATGTCTACTAACACTTTAGATGTAAGATGAAATTTACCTACTAACCCTGACATGTATTTATATTTTTTATGGTTTGTGTATAGTATTTAAATGTATGATCCAAGTTGGTTGAATAAATAAATGAATTATAATTATAAAATGGATTCATGTAGTTGTGATCAACTCGTATTCACACGCGCCAATACGCACACCAACGCACCAATAGTGTTCCACCGATACGTGTACTACGCCATTTATGGCTGAGTTTTGGTGGCCTCACCGTTGCGCGTGAACGCCGTGAACTGCGTTTCTAGGCGTTATTATTCTAAGGTCAGGAGTTAGTTACGTTACATTGTTTCTTATCACTAGACATTGTGACCTGCAATGGTGCCCTGGCTACCCCGTTGTCAGACGCGGCCACAGCACTATTGCAGTTAGCTCGAAAGTGTGTTGTTAATAGAATAACTAGCAATTAGGAAAATATGTCATGTTGATTATATCGGAGTGACATGTTCACCTGTGTGACAAGCTCCTTAAATAAAGAGAAAAAAAGCGGCCAAGTGCGAGTTGGACTCGCACATGAAGGGTTCCGTTAAATAAATTGCTTTTTACGATTTATGACGTATTAAAAAAAAACTACTTACTAGATCTCGTTCAAACCAATTTTCGTTGGAAGGTTGCATGGTAATGTACACCAAATATATTTTTTAGTTTTATCATTCTCTTATTTTAGAAGTTACAGGGGGCGGACACACATTTTACCACTTTGGAAGTGTCTCTCGCGCAAACTATTCAGTTTAGAATAAAATGATTTTAGAAACTTCAACATCATTTTTGAAGACCTATCCATAGATACCCCCCCACACATATGGGTATGATGAAAAAAATTTTTTTGAGTTTTAGTTGTAAGTATGGGGAACCCCAAAATTGATTGTTTTTTTTCTATTTTTGTGTGAAAATCTTAATGCGGTTTACAGAATACATCTACTTACCAAGTTTCAACAGTATAGCTCTTACAGTCTCGGAAAAAAGTGGCTGTGACATACGGACGGACAGACAGACAGACAGACAGACAGAGAGACATGACGAATCTATAAGGGTTCCGTTTTTTGCCATTTGGCTACGGAACCCTTAAAACAACTTTATAATAATATTTCTGAGTCAATCAATCTTTAACAACCTTTTTAAATTAAAAGTCTGGTCATTTGTCTCTAACAACACAACAAATCCTCAAATCAACTTTAATGTCGGCAACGCGCTTTTGAATCTTCTAGAGTCGCAAGCGTCCATGGGCTACGGTCTGCTTGATATTATGTAGGCCGTATGCTTTTCGGCCTCTATCGTGGTAATAAGAGAAATAAGTTATTTATATCCTAATATAAACAATAAACATAGGATATGAATAGTAGAACCACTTAATATTAAAATATGCAAGTTTCAACATTCAATTGGGAATCAAGTTTGCAAATCAGTTGACGATCCGAGTCTCTAGTGTAATTTTCTTTCGATTCAAATCAAATAGTCAGCCAGCATCGAATAGAGTTAGTAGCAGCCAAAGTAGCGTAATATATCGCAACACATCCTTACTCAGTATTAATGACGTGTATCGAAATATTTGGTTACTTTTGCTGCTGAAATGAAGCTGTTATGGTGGATGTGCGGCGTTACCAGGCTCGATAAAATCCGCAACGAGAGCGTACGAGGAAGCCTATGGGCGTCCGTGAGATCGCCGATAAGATCCAAGAAAGCCGGCTGCAATGGTATGGTCATGTGAAGAGGAGGCCACCAAACTATGTTGGTAACTTGGCACTACAGCTTTCCGTCTCTGGTCGAAAATCCAGGTGCAGACTTAGAACAAGAATGGAAGGATGTCGTGCTAAAATAAGATCTGTTCATACTACAAAAAAAAACTCGTTCGAATCCTAGTGAATATCAAAAACACGGATACATGTAGGCCACATTTCCGAGAACACAATTTACTCACTCTACCAGGAATTTATATCTTAGAAATCTGTAAATTTACAAAAAAATACATACATATGTTTAAAAAACGTGAAGAAGTGACATCTAGATCACATTCAGTCAGGCGTAAAAACATGCTAATACTGCCTTCGTCAAAACTAACAATGCACTCAAAGAGTACCTACGTTATGTCAGTAAAAATCTTCAACAAATTGCCGGATGAAATAAGAAACGAAAAGCTAGATGTAGTTTTCATTAAACGCTTAAAAAAACTGCTGATCTCAAAATGCTATTATACAGTCGCGGAATACTTCAACGACAAATTCGTATAAGTACATTATTATTTTTGTAGTATTTTAGACTATATGAATGTTATGGAATTCAAGAATTTCTTCCCTCTTATTAAATTTAAGTTTAATTTTTACTTGCTCTAAAGCAAAAATTTTAGGATTATAAATTTAGGATAGGTACGTTTCAAAAACTTTTGTGAATTGTTATATTATTTTATATATTATGCTACGCCCTTACAGGGTTACCATGTATGACCTTACCTTATTTGTAACACCTTTGTAACCATGGTTTCTGCATTAAATAAACATAAACATAAAAACGATGTCGAGGACAGAGCGAAGTGGAGAAGTAAGACGTAGAAAGCTGACCCCACCACCATGTGGGATATATAGCTGGGAAGAGAGAGAGAGGCTGCTACTACTTACCTACGATGCTGACTGACCTAAGAAGGTTCACGGACGCGTTTGGTTATTGAACTTATTGCATTTTTGAATGCTAGCTGTGGGCATAATGACCCATCATTGAACTTTGTCGAATATTACTAGTGGCTCTGTGAGATTGTTAGAACAGGGCTTATTCAAACGGGGCAGTGAGAGAAAATCCGAACATACAAGAGATACCTACGGAAATTTTTTCATAGGCGTCAAAATAAAAAAACTGCATTCAAAGATTTAAAAAAAAATCTGATGGCGAATTATTTCGATAGCCTCCCGTTCTTTGCGCGGCACGAAGAACTTCTCCCTCGCAAGAACGGTTGCATTTTTCGAGTCGAATACTTATTACTTACTCGTATATACTTAATGCGTTTAACCCGAATCCAGTGAATGCTCTGACACTGCCGACCCTCGGATATCCCCTTTCTTCATACTACGTGTGGAAATGTTCCGGCCAGTTTCTCTTATATTATCCTTCCCACAGGAGCAGGGAATCATATATTTAAACCCCTGCAGGGCCGTTCATTTCGGGGACGTCCGTTTCATTAATATGATTCTATGCACCTTAGTTTTTGAGTAAAATACCTGTGACAGAGACATGACGAAACTAAAAGGTTTCAGTTTATGTCATTTTGGGTACAAAACTCTTAAAAATTCTAGTGTTCAAATGGAAGAATGTACCTAAGCGTTCGTAAAGCGCTTAATACTAGTATATACCTACTTGAGATTATTTGAGTTGGTCGTTGCATGAAACCCATTGAAAAGGCAACTCTACCGTCCTAGGTAGAAGAATCCAATTTATCCAATTTCCAATTACAGTTTTATAAACAGTCGGCTACAATACACGTGAACGGCTCGTTGTTGTTTCAAATATTTAATCATGTTTTACACACTCGTAATCAAAATCATACAACACACATGAAAGAAACATATTTTACAACCTGATCGAATTAACTGAGTACCTACTAGGTACCTCCCGCAGATTTCAACGAGCACCAGCTACGGAGTTAATTCAATGAAATGTAGTCCGATTTTTAAAAATAATGAATAATAAATAAATATTTGGGGACAATCTTATACAAATCGACCTAGTCCCACACTAAATAAGCAAAGCTTGTACTATGGGTACTAGACGACGATATACATACTTATATATGTAAATAAATACTTAAATACATAGCAAACATCCGTGACTCAGGAACAAATATTCGTGCTCATCACACAAATACGGGAACCGAAATAATGAGGGAGAAACCTTGTAACAAGCTGCTTCCGCGTTTGACTTGGCAATTACTAACACTTGGTTCAAAAAAAGAGAGGAACATCTTATAACTTACAAAAGTGGCCACCACATGACGCAGATTGATTACTTTCTCGTAAAAAGGAATAAAATCAACTGCGTCAAAGACTGTAAGATAATCCCAGGTGAACATTTGGTTACACAGCACAGGCTACTAGTTATAGAAATGAATATAAAAGTCCAGTCACACTTAAGAAAACAACCGCCCCCTCCTAAAACAAAATGGTATATGCTTGAAAAAAGAGAGTACGCAAGTAAATTCAAGGAGCGCGTTGTAGATAAAATGATAGGCATGGAAAATTTGGAAGGATTAAATGTGAATGAAAGTTGGAAAGAAATAGCAAATTGTATACGAGGTGTAGCGAAAAATGTTTTTGGAGAATCGAAAGGGAAATGCATGATAGATAAGGAAACGTGGTGGTGGGATGAAGACGTGCAAGAAAAACTTAAACAAAAGAAACAAGCATTTAAAGACTGGCAAGATGTTGAAAGTGGGTTTGAAAGTGTGAAAGAAGTAAAGAGAAATGTGTACAAGGAGCGTAAGAAAGAAGCAAAGCGAGCGGTTGCAATCGCCAGAGCAGCAGCACAGGACATCTTATACGATTCACTAGATAGTCCAAAAGGCGAATAACAGCTGTATCGCTTAGCACGAATGAGAGAAAGGAATACAAGAGATATTTCTCATATAAAATGTGTTAAAGATGATGCAGGAAAGATTTTGGTGAAAGATGATGTCATTAAAGAACGTTGGAAAGCTTACTTTGAACGGTTGATGAACGAAGAAAATCCCTGGAGCAAAGTGCTCCAAAACCAGCGGGTAAATATAGGTCTAATAAGAGAAATAGGTATGGATGAAGTAAGAAAAGCTGTGAGAAGTATGAAAAATGGTAAGGCTGTAGGACCGGATGATATACCAATAGAAGTTTGGAAGATACTGAGTGAGGATGGATGTAAGTGGCTGACTTTATTCTTCAATAAAATTTTGCATGAAGAGACTATCCCCGACGAATGGTGCGACAGTTTTTTGGTGCCTATTATTAAAAATAAAGGAGATACATCAATTATTGCAATCTTGTACATGTACAAGATTGCAATAATTATTAGAGGAATAAAGCTCATGTCACATAGCATGAAAGTATGGGAGAAAGTGATAGAAAGGCGACTGAGAGATGAGAGTGTTATAACGCAAAACCAATTCGGTTTTATGCCGGGTCGAGGTACAGCAGACGCCATTTTCTCACTTCGCCAATTGTGCGAAAAATACAGGAACGCACGGAAAAATCTGCATATGGTGTTTGTTGACCTCGAAAAGGCATATGATCGAGTACCGCGTGAGGTTTTGTGGTGGGCCTTGAAAGAGAAAAGTGTGCCTCTGAAGTATGTGGAGCTCATTCGGTCTATGTATGCCAGATGTTGTACACGCGTCCGGTCGGCGGCTGGCACCACAGACAGGTTCAGTGTCACGGTGGGCTTACACCAGGGATCAGTTTTAAGCCCATACCTCTTCTTGTTGATTATGGACGCTCTGTCGTCGGACATACAGGAGGAGGCACCCTGGTGTATGCTCTTCGCCGATGATATTGTTCTTGTCGGCGAAGACGCATACGAGGTACAGAGCAGACTGGATAAGTGGCGACAAAGACTGGAGAATCTTGGCCTGAAGATCAGCAGATCCAAAACTGAGCACATGTTTTGCGATTTCGGCGGTCCCTCCAGTTTGACGGCCATACAGCTAGATGGCGCTACGCTCCCAGTCTGCTCCGACTTTAAGTACCTCGGTTCGCTTCTACAGTGTGATGGTGATATCGACCGTGATGTGAAAAACCGAATGAGCGCTGGGTGGATGAAATGGCGACAGGTCTCCGGAACAATATGCGATGGCAGAATGCCTCTTAGGTCGAAGGGTAAAATCTATAAGACCATTGTGAGGCCTGTCGTCATGTATGGATCTGAATGTTGGGCGTTAAAGGTGACGGATGAAAAGAGACTGCATGTTACGGAGATGAGAATGTTAAGATGGATGTGTGGTGTGACGAAAATGGACAGAATAAGAAATGAGTATATTAGAGGAAGCCTGAAAGTAGCCCCTATCATCTACAAATTGAGATCCCATCGCCTTGCCTGGTATGGGCATATTATGCGGAGGGATGACAGTCATGTGACCAAAAAAGTGTTAGGTATGAACGTGTAGGGATGGAAGAAACGAGGTAGGCCAAGGAAAAGGTGGATGGACTGTGTGAGAGAGGATATGAAGAGGAAGGAAGTAAGTGACGAGATGACGAGTGACAGGACATGCTGCGCCGACCCCAAATAAATGGGATAAGGGCAAGAAAATGATGATGATGAGACGGATCAAGGAAATTGTCTCATTCGCCGTCCTAACCACAAAACGTAAGTGAGGAAACTGTTTATATTTTTCAAAAATAATTGACGAATCTGAAAAGTCTGCAACTTTTTTCTGGTGCTAAGGAAGGTTATTCCTATCTCAAAAAAAATCAGGCGTTTCTAAAATTTTCATCCATTCCCCATAAGGTGACCATTTAGCACATCCTTGTAACGTAAATAGGTACATAACCGGATAAGTAGTAAAAGCGTTCAAATTTCCTGTCGCCAACGATTGGTTTTAACCCGAAGATATTTTGCACCTGGGTTTTTCCGAGTCGGAGAAACCTCACATTTCAAGGCATTCGAGAATATACGTGTTGATAAATATGTAACATATATAATAGGGAACTTGTACTTATCTTTTTATTTTATTACGAAAATCAAAAGTATGATCCAGAGGAATATCAACTGTAGCATTAAAACTTTCTTATGATTTAGCCACTTCATGTCCCTGAGTGTGCGAAATGAGTGAGTACCTATGTATTTATTACAAGCTTCAAAATAATATCGACGGTGGAAAGGCAAAACCACTGAAGCGACATTTTGGTCAAAATAGAGTTATATATATCGTTGATATCAGCGTTTTTTCTGCGTCGATTGGGCCGGGTTTCATGGCGATCTGATGACTTTCATGTCGCTTAAGGTAATACAAAAATAAGCGCCAAATTTATAAAATGTTACTTTATGCGACACACTTTTTGAGTAAAATCTAACCTATGTCACTTAACCGTACACTCAATCATAACCATGGTCGCATACAGTATTTTTAAAATGTGTATCTTCCAGGTACATATTTCATAAGATAAGGTACTTAAGTGTTTCTTCGGACATGTTGAAAATAACTGTTGTCGCATGATGGTGTCGCTTCAATGGTTCTTCCGGGATTTTTTTGGGGGCTTTTTCACTTAAGCGACATTTATTTTCGAACCCGCCTTGTTTAGGAGAATAACATTATTTTTATTAAATAGCTATTATAATTTGAAATAAGACGTGCATATAACTCAACGCTCCAAGTTAACAAGAAATAAAGTTACCATTTTTTTATCAAAAAAAAAACTTTAAAATGCTCTCCTGTAAAATTCAAAAAATGTCGCTTCAGTGGTTTTGCCTTTCCACCGTCGATATAATAAAACCGGCCAAGTGCGAGTCAGACTCGCGCACGAAGGGTTCCGTACCATTGTCAATAAAAATATTTATTTTATTCTATTTTTGGTATTTGTTGTTATAGCGGCAACAGAAATACATCATCTGTGAAATTTTCAACTGGAACTATCACGGTATCAGTGAGATACAGCCTGGTGACAGACAGACGGATGGACGGACGGACAGCGGAGTCTTAGTAATAGAGTCCCGTTTTACTCTTTGAGTACGGAACCCTAAAAACCAGCCAAGTGCGTGTCGGGCCACGCGCAGTGTAGGGTTCCGTAGTGGCGCCTGTCTTTGTTCCATCGACACGCACGCGCCAAGTATATGGTGCGGTTGCGTCGGCTGAATGAGTACTTGACTCGAACAAAAATTTGGGCTTTATAGCCCAATATCACGGACAGACGACATGGCCCAACTATAAGGGTTCCTTGTTGACTACGGAACCCTAAAAACTAACTAGTTATAACTTGCACTGTTCATAGACTATGCGTTATCCTTTAAATATTGCAAACTCAGAGCATTGAATACTAGAGAGAGGACAAGCCGCCGGCGGCCGTGTCGCAGCTGTATGCTCAATGGGCATACACTGCCATACTGTGCACGCGTGCTGATCGCAGAGAATATTACGTTTTTTCCCAAAATGCCTGATATGATGCGCGTTTATTGTCAAATAAGCGTGTAGGTATACAAGTGTGTGTGTTTTAGATGTGTGCGTGCTTTGTCTTGTCAATTACTTGGGCGTTGTGTGGGTTAATGTACTTGCGACAGGCTCACTCTATACAAATCGGCCGCCATGTCCGATCTCCTTGTATTCATACATCTGTGATTGCAAACCATTTTTTAGCCACTATCTGATTGAGCTGAAATTTTGCATAGGTAGGTACGGCCAGCCTCACAATGGGCTTAACCACCTTTGTACCGTGTCACATTAAACGTCATGTTAAACTGTCATATAAAGTTGTCAAACGTGTGAAAACGACAAGGTACTTAGGTGTTCAGCAACTTATGACGCTGACTGTACCTACTTATGTAAGTTCAATGACAACACAGTTGTATTATAGCACCACCGAGCAGGGGGCCGATTTTTAGGGTTCCGGAGCCAAATGGCAAATACCGGAACCCTTATAGATTCGTCATGTCTGTCTGTCTGTCTGTCTGTCTGTCCGTCCGTATGTCACAGCCACTTTTTTCCGAAACTATAAGAGCTATACTGTTGAAACTTGGTAAGTAGATGTATTCTGTGAACCGAATTAAGATTTTTACACAAAAATAGAAAAAAAACTTTAAGTTTTGGGGGTCCCCATACTCAGAACTAAAACTCAAATTTTTTTTTTTCATTAAACCCATACGTGTGGGGTATCAATGGATAGGTCTTCAAAAATGATATAAAGATTTCTAATATCATTTTTTAATAAACTGAATAGTTTGCGCGAGAGACACTTCCAAAGTGGTAAAATAAGTGTCCCCCCCCCCCTGTAACTTCTAAAATAAGAGAATGATAAAACTACAAAAAATATATGATGTACATTACCATGCAAACTTTCACCGAAAATTGGTTTGAACGAGATCTAGTAAGTAGGTTTTTTTTAATACGTCATAAATCGTGAACCGCAATTTATCTCACTCGACTCGCACTTGGCCGCTTTTTTTGACTTTCGAGCGCTCGAAAATTAAATAAATGTGAATATGCTTTTAGTGTCAAAATTGCAGGGACTAACTTTCTACCGATAGAATTGTACGAGTAGTCAATACCACTCGCTTTTCAATTTTCTATCGCTATTTCAAAAGAGCATTTCGTAATTTTAGTCCGTTTTCGAGTGAAAGATTCGAGCGCTCGAAAGTCAAAAATCGATCCCCTGATCTGACGATGGTGACAGAAACTTTCCATAGCAACTCCTAAACTACACAAGATACACCCGTCGCGTTTGGGTTAGGTTAGGGATTTTTTTTGGAACTTCCTCAACTTATTTGATGATTGCGCAAAAAAGTACAATCGCAAGTAAAACATTGTTTCTGCCAAAAAATATTTTTTTACTGAGACTTCATCATAAAAGCTGAAAGACGACTGCCGGACAAAGGGGTCCCCCAAAGAGTGCCACAATGACTGGTCCTGCGCCACCCGCATCCAGCGGTAAAGGTCGCGAGAGACAGAAACTTATATTTAACATTAAATTGATTCGAATACGTGTAACATCTGTATGACATTATTGTATACCTACTGAATTACGTAGGTAATAATGATACAGGTATTTTGTATACAAATCATAAAAAATAGACACACAGGATTACTACAGATATTTGCTTAAAGCACATAAAGTTTACATTGTTTGCCTAACGTGAGAAGATTTAATGGAATTTGGTTCGTGCTTATGTTTATTAATTAACTAGCTGTCCGTGCGGCTCCGCTCGCGTATTACAAAGAAACCAGACCGAGCCACGGTAGGTATTAAATATAGCCAGGTATATAAGAATAAAAATAGAATAAGAATCCGAATAATTTTATTACACAAAAGACACTGTTACATAATAGGAAATTGATATCTGGTGAATCCCAAATTAAGCTGAGCCTGTATCTATTGTAACTCATGGAGTTATCGTTACACCTGTTATCTATAATTATAATGAGCGACAAGACAAAAGTTGTGTTATAAAAAAGAAAGTTTAAAAATTGTGACAAACATTATTTTACAATATTAAACCGAAAACTTATATATATTTATAGGTACTCAAAATTTTAATAGTTCCTAGTAAACTATTTATAAAACAGGTAGGCAAGCGAGTATGTGTGTGAGTGTGCGTGTATGTGTGCGTGTATGTGTGTGTAAGTTAATGGATATTAGACATACCTACCTACCTACCTATGGAGGTAGGGCGGCCCAGGTATCGCTGGATTCGCTGGGGCGAAAGCATGCAGGCGAGTCTGACTGTGCTAAGTTGCTGGCGATGGCGCAATTAAAAAACATTCAATAATATATATATACTATATCTCACTCACACATCTGGTTCAACACATGATGAATCCAACGACACCTCATGTAAGTCAAAATCCCACCAAAAACATAAATGTGAAAATGGGAGCCAAGTTCAATATGCGTGGTTGTCAACTTCGCCGACAAAAGAATTGAGATCTAAATGTTATGTGTCTAAGTGCCAAGTTCAGTTGATAATCCTAAAATAAAATTTATTATTTTTTCTACTACAACAATGTTTGCTATATAAAAGTATAACTTCTTAAATTTGAACACTCAAATTATTTACACAAAGCAAATAACTCCGGATAAATTGATGCTCAAGACTTGACTTGGCTAGTTTTTACTAGCAAGCCAAATTTTTCGAAGAGTAATATAATTATTACCTACCTTACAATATATAAATAGTTACTTACGTATAACATAAAGATGATAAGTGAATTAGCCAAATATCAGATATCTTGTAAAAACTAGCCAAGTCAAATCTTGAGCATCAATTTATCCTAATTATCTCCTATTTTTTAACTTTTTTTTTATTGTTAGATTTTTTTCCTACGTTTACACACTATTACCGAGCTGGATTCCAAATTTCATCCTTCTACATCATCTGGAAGTAGATTAGATTTAGGTACTATAAGTCAGCCAGTGCTAAAATTTACGACTTTTTGACCTTCATATCTTTATAACCGTTTGAGCTAGCTTCATGAAATTTCGGCTTCTAGATGTCCTTATGGATGTAATTAAACACACGTAGTTTTATGTGTTTACGTTAAAGAGGTTTTGAGTTATAGAAGGGTCAAAAGTAGCACCAAGTGGGTCGTGTAATATTACACTCGGCGCTGGCTGGCCAGTTCCTTTGCTTGAACTTGGCATGACACGCTGCCGCGTGTCTAGATTCATCAAACCGTTTGGACTAATGAAATAGAACATCCATACCTACATACATACTTATATATTATACATACGCTCGAAATATTTAACCCCCCTTCTGAGGCAGTTGGGTTAAAGCAATAAATTAGCTACCGTCAAACATGCCTACTTTGCCACCAGGGGGAACTTTGCCCAAGAGGAAAATTTTAAAATTTGCTTCTTGGGCAAAGTTCCCCCTGGTGGCAAAGTAGGCATGTTTGACGGTACCGTCTTTTTTTGCCATGAACTCGCCTTTATTTAATTTGACACGTTAGTACAAATTATACAATAACTATTTTATTACTTCACTTCTGTAGTTTCACGGCGCCCACGCTGTGATTGTGGGTAGAATACCGATTAGTTATTTTATGAGTAGGTAACTAAGAAGTCGAACTTTGCGTGACTCGACTAAAAACTTCCTGTGCAATTGAGGTCCTGTCATAATCATGACATACTCGTAAATCACAAATTTATTTCACAAGAAAAGGTACACATTGCTACTTACATTTTAAGTAGTCATGAATGAACCCTTGCGTTTGTGATACATCCAATTTTAGGTAAAGATGCTGGTTAGTTAAAATTGACTCATCATCTCCCATTGCTCTTGAGTATATTTAGGATAATTGGGACTAATATAATGTACCTAGCTTAATTTTATTTTTAACTATTTTTTTAAATACCTTGTATGAAAGAGCGAATACCTCCTAACACAAGTTTTTAACTTAAAAGGAGGATTCCACAAATCTGTATTAAAATATAAGTTAAATAATAAATAATTTTGAATTTTTTAATTTTGAATGTAGGTACAGCTAGCCAAAAAAGTGGTTTGCCACTTTTGAACTTTAACCAACCAGTATTAGAGTCGAATTTTGTGGTATTTTGAATGAATTACGCCAGAATTGGGCGACTGCAACTACCGTTCTTATCTCTTATCATGAAAATTTTGCAATTGCGAGAAAAGTGCCTTCTACACTATCTAAAACCCAGTCCAACCTCCTCCTCGGGCGGTTAGAAATTAGGCCAATGCGAGATTAGCGCCTACTGTACCTACTTATGCTAAAATTGGGCGATTGAGAGCATGTTGGGAGAATAGTACACTCAGTAGGTACTACTTGAAAATTGGGTGATTGCGAGCATATTGGGAGAATGGTAATACCCTCAGTAGGTACTACTTGAAAATTGGGCGATTGAGAGCATATTGGGAGAATAGTACCCTCAGTAGGTACTACTTGAAAATTGGGTAATTGCGAGCATATTGGGAGAATAGTACCCTCAGTAGGTACTACTTGAAAATTGGGCGATTGAGAGCATATTGGTAGAATAGTACCCTCAGTAGGTACTACTTGAAAATTGGGTGATTGCGAGCATCGAGCTCCGATACTTATTAACTTACTAGCTGTTGCCCGCGACTTCGTCCGCGTATAACATGAAATCGTCTAAATGTTTGTTTAAGGAATGAATAAAAAAAAAAATGAAATTAGTTTTGTACACCTAGTCTTTTAGTAAACAGTCAAAAACCGAAGTTAGAAATCTCTTACTTTAAAAATGTGTTGCTCTATATATAGAGCAACACATTTTTAAAGTAAGAGAGAACTAATTTCAATGTTTTTTTTAATTCATTCCTTAAAATATATACAAACTTAGAACCCCCTTTGAACCCTCACAGTAAACAGTCTGAAACCGTAGTTACAAATTTCTTACTCCTTTTAACCTTCTTAGGCGATGAATTAAAAAAAAACGCTGAAATATTGCACCTCTTTATCCCCCCCCTTAGCGGGTGCAACTTTCCAAACCACTGAAAGTAATTTACCTATATTTGTATTCTAATAATCTTTCTAAACAATGTCAAGTCTCTAGCTCAAAAAAAAGTTACTTGCATACAAATTTTCACCCCTTTTGGTGATAACCATTAGAGGTGGAATTTTTCAAAATGCTGAAAGTACTTTATTTGTATTGTAATAAGTAATCTTTCAATAAAGTTTTAAGTCGCTCGCTAAAAAAAATATTTCCTCAATACAAACGTTGCACCCTCTTATACACCACTAAGGGGTGGAATTTTGTAAAACGCTGAAAGTATTGTGTGTTTTTTTTATTACGTAATCTTCCTAATAAGTGTTGAAATTCTAGCTCAAAAAAATGCTTTTTACCAACATTGCAACCCTTTTTCATCCCCTTAGGGGTGGAATTTTCCAAAACGCTAAAAACGCTTTCTTTGTATCGTATTAAGTAATCTTTCTAAAAACTTTTAAGCTTCTATCTCAAAAAGGAGTTTCCCTTATACAAATTTTGGAACACTTTTTAACACCCTTAGGAATTGAATTTTTCAAAACGCTGAAAGTACTTTATTTGTATACTAACAAGTAATCTTTCTACATAGTTTTAAGTCTCTTGCTAAAAAAATTTGGTTTTCGCCATACGAAATTTGCACCCCTTTTTATCTCTCTTAGGGGCAGAATTTTCGTAAACGTTGAAAGTACTTTATTTGTATTCTAATAAGTAATGTTTATACAAAGTTTTAAGTCTCTAGCTCATAAAATAAACTTTCTCCCATACAATTTTTGCACCCCTATATAACCCCTTTAGGGGTGGAATTTCCAAAAATACCTTCTTATCCGTTACCTACGTTGTAAAAGGTAGTTCTGGTGTAAGTGTCAACTCTCTAGCCCCAGTAGTTTCGGCTGTGCGTTGATGAGTGAGTGAGTGAGTCAGGACATAGGCATTAGGGATTTATATTTTTGTTTCCATAATATAGTTAATTAGTATGCTTTTTCCTGTCAATCCGTACAGTTCTTTTTCCTGTAGGTATCTATTTCTTCACATGACTCATCTCCACTTATAATAAATCTCTAAATTAAAAAAAGAATCAGCCAGTTTGAAACTAAGCTTTCTGTGGTACGAATGTTCTCAGCATCCCATGGACGGAAAAATATGAAACATTTTATATAGGTACATTATTATTCCAGCTGCAACTTAGGATAGTTTTTATCCGACTTCGACAATTAATTTATTTTCCGTAATATACGACTTCATTTAATTTTTCATTTTTTATTCTTAAAGTATATCGCCGCCAAATCTGTCAGCTAAAAGAAACGTCAAAATCACAGTAATAAGAAATACTACGGACAAAAAGGGCGGAATTGCTTTGCCTTTCTTTCGCCTATTAATAATTTTAATCCCGTCTACGATATACATACATTGACGAGACACATAGGTACCAAAAGCAAATATAAAATTAATCGATTTTGATATGCGAACTTATATGCGCAAATGTCGAATTAAGGCGTAATTTGTACAAATGTAACAACAAATTCGAACAATATAAACTTGGTTTTTTTGAATGGCACGCGCGCGCGCTCTTTGCGTATTCAGCCAAACCACGAAAACTGAAACTCGAAGTTCGTATATCTGAGGGCATACCGCGAACGCCATTCGAAGTTTTCCCTCTCTGTCGCACTGATGTACGAACTTGTAAGTATGACAGAGAGGGGAAACTTCGAATGCCTTTCGCGGTAGGCCCTCTGCATTCCTGTCATTTGTTAGTGCGATAGAGATAGAGATACCCGAATATTTTCGAATTCCGAAGTTCGTGGTTTAAAAGAAAATACGGATGTCGGATAGATCTAAATTAATATTTTATGTGTGAATATGGTTAAAATTATTTGGAAATACTATTGTTGTTATTGTTTTAGTATATTTGACTAGCTTTAAGTTTAATATTGTACGTCCGAAATGGGCAAGCTGTTGGACTTTATTTTACCCAAAACAACTAAATGTACACAGTTCTGACAATAAAGAAATCTTATTTTATCTTATCTTATCGAAAATAGGGATGTAGACACTAAACAAAATAATCATAATGTTGTATTATCTCGAAAAAAAAACAAGGGGTTTGTTGCGTCTCTTTTCCGCAAAACGCACCTTTATAATGAAACGATTGTTTTTTACTATGATGCTCGAGGATCGTGACGTCACGGTCCCTGATCGTTTTCTCACTCTAACAAGCGACATTAAAACGGTTGTAGCTTCGTAATTTTTTGAGATATTTGAATGAGTTTTTCGTTACTTCTTTCTTTTGAAGTGAGTCTACAGCTACACCTCTATTTGGAAGACAAGCGGAAATAATCCATACTATCCATACTAATAATCCATACTTCCATACTAATATTATAAATGCGAAAGTGTGTCTGTCTGTTACCTCTTCACGCCTAAACCGCTGAACCGATTTAGATGAAATGAGCCCCGGGGAAGGACAAAGGGTAGTTTTTATATCTGAGGGGCTGAAATTGGGGGTGGAAATTTGTATGGAGCTACTTAAACCGCTGCACCGATTTAGATGAAATTTGGTATATAAATAGTTTGAGTCCCGGGGAAGGACATATCGTAGGTTTTATCCCGGAAATCATCCCCTAAGGGGGTGAAAAGGGGGGGGGGGGGTGAACATTTGGATGTAATCTATTTTGATGAAATTTGGTGTAGATATAGGTTAAGTCCTGGGAAAGGACATGGAATAGTTTTTACCCCAGAAATCATCCCCTAAGGGGGTGAAATTAGGGGTGAAAATTCGGCTGGAACCCATTTTAATACAATTTGGTATAGAGATAGCTTGAGTCCTGGGAAAGGACATAGGATAGTTGTAATTCCGGAAATCACTCCCTAAGGGGGTGAAATGGGGGGTGAAAATTAAGATGAATCCCGTTTAGATGAAATTTGGTATAAAGGTCGTTTGAGTCCCGAAGAATGACATTAGGATAGTTTTCATCCCGAAAATCATTCCCTAAGGGTATGAAATAGGGGTTGAAAGTTTGGATAGAATCCATGTACCTAGATGAAATTTGGTATAGAGATAATTTGAGACCCTTCAAAGGATATAGAATAGTTTTTGCCTCGGAAATCATCCCTTAAGATGGTAGAAGTTTGTTTGCATTATATTTTCTAAGTATTAAGTTCTACGCGGACGAAGTCGCGGGCAACAGCTAGTCTTTAATATATAGATTAGGTTCTCTTTCCGCTTGTCTTCCAAATAGGGGAGTAGACTCAAAATTTATTATTTCTTCAAAAGAAAGAAGAAACGAAAAATCCAAATATCTCAAAAAATTACGAAGCTACAACCGTTTTAATATCGCTTGTTAGAATGAGAAAACGATCGGAGACCGTGACGTCACGATCCTCGAGCGTCATAGTAATGGTCGCACCACACTTGGGGGTTCGTGTTTGCGTTGCGTCGTTGCCCCTCTTTAATTTGCCGTAGGAAGGAAAAGGATGCAACACGAATATTTGGGCATACACCCCCAAGTGTGGTGCGACCATAAAAAAACAATCGTTTCATATGAGGGTGTGTTTTGCGGAAAAGGGACAGAACGTACCCCCTATTAAAACTTTGGACACGTCTTATAACTTATTGATTACCTATATAACCTCTTGCATTGTTTTTTTCTCCATTTGAAGTCCTTTTTCGAGACAATACTACATTATGATTATTTTATTTAGTATTCGACATCTGTATTTTCTTTTTAAACCACGAACTTCAGAATTCGAAAATATTCGGGTATCTCTATCTCTATCGCACTAACATTACTCGAGTGAGAGGAATGCAGATATACGAACTTCGAGTTTCGGTTTTCATGGTTTGGCTGAATGCGCAAAGAGCGTGCGCGCGTGCCATTCAAAAATAAACAAATTTTTGTTACGTATATTGTTCGAATTTGTTGATACATTTATTTAAATAACGCCTTAATGCGACATTTGCGCATAGAAGTTCTCATATCAGAATCGATTAATTTCTTATGCTTTATTTTTTGGTATGTGTTACGTGAAGGTCTACCGTAGACGGGATTTAAATTATTAATAGGTGAAAAGAAATTAAGGAATAGTTATTTGTTCAACAAGAGAGCCAAGTAGATTTTTGCTGCGAGTGTTGATGTTGAGTCCCAATCAAGCGAAAGATTCTATAATTGAATCACGAGCGTAGCGAGTGATTCAAAATTAGAATCTTGAGCGTAGTAAGGGACTCAAAGGCACAAGATGCAAATATCTTTCTCTCGTGTGATACATACAACTTTTCACCTCAGCAGTGAGAACATCGTCACGTTAAAAAATATATCGCTAGGCTTTTACGCACCTATAATATTCTGAATTTGTAATAGAGCACATCATAGTTGTAGTTGTAATATCCACACTATGATGTTGATGTCACACCAGTGCTCGATATCAAAATTAAAAAGCTACTTTGCCTCACGGAGTGAGCAAAATCGCATTTTGCTCACTGTTTTCACGCAGCAAAATATGCTTGCTCGAGCTGCTGAGGTGAAAAAGCAATTCCGCCATTTTGACGTTCATAAAGCTGACAGATGTGGCGTCGATTTCCCTCAAGAAAAAGAAATTAAATATTCAGTGAGGTCAAATGTTTCGAAAAATGTATTAATTGTCGCAGTCGGATAAAAACTATCCTAAGTCGCAGTCACGATTAATAATCTATCTATAAAAAATGTTTCATGTTCTTCCGTTCATGGGAAGCTGAGATCATTCGTAACAAAAAAAGTTTGAAATGTTACTGGCTGATTCTTTTTTTAATTTAGAGATTTAAAATAAGTGTAGATTACTTAACTACCTACCGCACCAGCCCCAATGAACGAGCGAGTGAAGCAAAAGAAGTTCTCCGTTTCAGGTGGCTACATAATTCTTTCGTATTGTACTTATCCGAAAATTTGGAAATCGACGCACCTAATTTTGACGTGATAACGTCTAATACATCGATGAATACCGGCAGCACGCACAAAAAAGTATGACCCATTGTCCCGTTCCGCCTGAGCCGAGCGTTCGACTTGTGATGCATCTATCTCTCGCAGCACAATGTTTTCTTATTATCACGTAGAATTATCGTCCGTAAACCGACTTTATAGACAACGGAAGTACTGTGGCGGCCCTCTGGACCTCTTTGCTCCAAGTGAAGCCGCAGCCCAGCAATGGGTGAAGAATCTTGATATAAATTTGTAACAGCGACTTTGGTTTTCCTATGTCATACAATTATTGGCAGCGTGTGGCAGCGGTAACAGTATCCTGAGGACGTTGGCTGCGAGGCTGGATGCTCAATTACCTAGGCACTGGAACACCCTACATTGTGCAAGACCTTATGCCTGGGGATGGAGCATCTAACTCTATTAGGATTATAGGATTAAATTAATTTGTAATACTAACCGTAGTCATAATTCGTGATTGTATACTAACAACTTATGGACATTAACTAGTCCGAAACAAATAAATAATTGAATTGAATTGAATTATAGTAGTTTATGTTACTGTACATAATGAAGGGCATTAAACACGTGCGTGGGTTTAAAAAAACGAGCCGAGGGCGAGTTTCATAATAACATCACACGAGTGTTTTAATGCCTAACTATGTACAGTTACAACTCGTTGGAAATACACTGCTTTATCTATCCACATATCATAAGCCTCCATGATGCGTTCAGGAGCCGCATATTAAGACCGGCATCGTGACGTTGTTTTCTGGCAGCTGTCATAGTTTTTTTTTTAATTCAGAGACAAACTAGAGTCAGCTCTAACTATCATATCGTTCGATATCTTAAATACGTGCGACATTTGTCAAATTTGTATGCAACTTGACAAATCAAATTTCTTTGTTTTTCAGAGATGTTCGAAATTTAAATGAAATAATATTATCGAAATCGATGTTATTATTTAGCAATAATAACATTTTCACAGATAAGAAATTTGTTCTAACAAAACAGTCTGTTTTTATGGTGGTCATAATGTGCGGTTCTTGAACGCATCATGGAGGGTTTATGATATTTGGATAGATAAAATAAATAATGACGACCGCTTTAGCCTAGTTGGTAGTGAAGTGACCCTGCCTACGAAGTAAGAGGTCCTGGGTTAGAATCCCGGTAAGTAATCCCATTTATTTTTGTGATGAGCACGAATATTTGTTCCTGAGTCATGGATGTTTTCTATGTATTTAAGTATTTATTTCTCTATATTTAACTATCTATATCGTCATCTAGTACCCATAACAAGCTCTGCTTAGTTTGGGACTAGGTTGATTTGTGTAAGATTGTCCGCAAATATTTATTTTATTATTTATTATTAATAGACAACCAATTTTTTTGACTAATATTTTTTTTGGGTTCGGTAGGTAGATTGCCTAACATTTCGTACGTACGTTATGTAGTTCTAAATGTAATATTTTAAAATGAAAAAAAAAACAATTGAGTTGTCCAAACGCTCGTCCGAAAAGTTACGAAATTGACTGGTTGTAGTGCTATTAAAATAAAACTAAAAATCTTGCTCCAATTAGCTATAATTTGACTCATTTATCACTAGTGTGGCATTGTCACACAATGTCCAAAGTATATTTATCTATGACGTACAATTTCACAAAATGGCATATCTACAGAGCTGTTACTTATAGTTAAATTTGATCACATAACTCTTTATACTACTTATACTTTTCTTCATAAATCTATAGGTACATAAAATCATACAATACTCAAAATAAATAAAGAAATGTAGACATACCTACTCATTGTTATGTCTTATTAAAATATCTATGTAAAATAAAAGTTTACTAGGAGCATTAAACTTAAGTTCCTTAGAAAAATGCTTTTTTTCTCTGAAAAGTAACTTCGCAATCGTTTGGTTGAAATGTGTCATTTCTTATGTATGTTCCCCGATTACTCGAAAATGCCTGGACCGATTTAGAAAATTATTTTTTTGTCTGAAAAGTGGTTCAGGTTCAATGAGTTTTTCGGAACTTATGTACGGAATATTTACCGTTAGCTTTTGGTGAAGGAAAACATCGTGAGGAAACCTGTCTTATCCCAATAAGGTCTAGTTTTCCCTCTGGGTTGGAAGGTCAGATGGCAGTTGCTTTCGTAAAAGTAGTGCCTATGCCAAATCTTGGGATTAGGTGTCAAAGCGGACCCCAGGCTCCTTTAGGGGCACAACCGGGAATAACGCTAGGAGGATGAAAGGTGGTCCCGTGGTCATCAGGTCATGATCTAATGACGGGATCCTGGAGAAATCGAGGCAACTCTTCGCATTTTATAGGCAAACTTGAAGCAATTTGGGTATCGATTTGAAGTCGGTTAAAACTTTGTTTTTAAAGTAATTTACAAGGTTTATTCAAGTGACTTTTTCCCAATGTGACAACATCATGCAAGATGCATGCAAAGTAAAGCAACTTGTAATCAATACAAGTCTTGTAATTAGTCTTAAACAATAATATTAAAGTTTTAAATTAATTTAAAATAAAAATGGTACCTTTGAATTACATAGATATTTCCTATAAAAAAAACTTAAATTGTTAGGTATCCACGAAAGAAAATTTTGAAATAATTATTGAAGATAAATTTAGAATAATTAAAGGGTAAAATTGTATATTTTATGACTAGGTACCTTATTTTAAAAATAATTTCAAGTGCCTAAAATAGTTTTATCATTTCGTAACATTGATTGCTAAAACTATTTGTTAAGGCACTCGAATATTTCCTGTAATAACACTCTTAACTCTAAAAGATAGTAGTTATTTATATGCAGTTGATCTTATAACACACATATTTTACATTTTTGTATCCCAGATACAAATGAACACGCCACGACGCACCAATTTTTATACCTTTTTGTAGAATTTGGTAGGTAATATTCCCACAATTTGGAGAGAGTTCTATTTCCACTGAGTGATGAAACGTATGAAACTTTCGTAACCAGTTCAATTTCCATTAAGACTTGTAATATTTTTTTGTTTCTCAAACTTATATATGTATCTATCGATTTATATCGATCAGGACACATGCCATTAATTTCTCTCACTTCAAATGCAATCAGTAATATGTAATCCCACTAAAAACATTACATGTAAAGTGATAGCCAAGACTCCATCATAAAATCTTAAGCATAACTTTACATGTTTAATAAGCCCACTATTGTCATCATATCCCGATAATTTTGTTTACCTGGTATGAAACACAAGTTATGAGGGTAAAAAAACGACGAAGCGCTTCGAGAAAAGGTACTTAGGTAGTGCTAGTGCCCATCCCTGCCCTTGCGCTTCGCTTGGCTCGTCTTGGCGGGGGCACCACCCAGATCAGATCACATATGTCTAAAATGTTTAAAACCAAAACCTTTCTTCACAACATTATAAATTAATCTATTCATGTTTCTTCATCTTTCTCCATCTTTGGTTTGCTAGTTAGCGACCTTAGTTATCAATATCCGCAACAAAACTATGGGTCTACCGTTTGACTAACATGCGGTAGCTGCGCGGTGCGCGGCGCGAGGGATGTGATGTGACGTTAGAACTCAATTTAGTGCTGGTTAATTGGCGCTGTCACTGCTGTGGTAACCGACTCAGTTAAACGGTATACCTGTAAATAATACATCGCAGAAGATACGCGTGCCTACGACGATCTTAAACCAAGAGTGGCTTTACTTATAATGTCACTAGTACCTATTATTGGATTTTGAATCAGTTCAGTCAACCACTGTCAGAAAGTAGCTGGGTACTCTCAATGGGAACACACAAAAAAAACCAATGAATCATTTGTCCGAAAGTATTATAATTTCGTTCTCCCTTTTCAGCTAAACGAAAAGTTGGATGGAGATGGTTTACCTAACAGGTACCTACACAGAATAGAAGATTAGGTTCATCTTGAAAAATCAAACATAACTTCAGCGGAACATGGTTTTAGGAATATGTAAAATAATATGCTTTCGAACAAATGGCTCTTCGGAATTATGTTAACCCACGTTAATTTACTTCTAGAACGAGATCATCCGGCACGCATGAGGTAAAACGTGCAGATTCGTTCAATATAGGTCATCTGTTCAGGGCATTTTGGATGCCACGCTGCAACCACGATCGGAACTGAACATTCTTTACAGACTAGCTGTAGACCTAAGCACGATCATCATCATCATCATCCTTTTTCTTCCCCGCGAGATCCGCATAAATATCGTCCAGTGACCGCCCTCTGGTCTCCGGGAAACAGAAGACAGCGAACAGGCAGGAGACGAAACAGATGATCGCGAAACCGAAGAATGTCCAGTGGATGCCGACGAGACGGCTCAGGGAGTCGAACCATTTGCTTTGGATGAAATTGGCCGCTTTGCCGCAGGCGTTGACAAATGAAGAGACTTGGCCACGGAGCTGGAAGATTAGATAAAAGGGTGATTTAGCATCGTTATTATCATAATAGGAGAAAAGCATGATCTTCCTAATTTTTGGGAGAAAAATGTGGACATATTTTTTTATTTAGATCAGGCAACACAGGCCCATATTACAAACACCTTAAAGACTGACATATATTTCAACATAAACTTATTAAAATAAAAACTACAAAAATACACTATTACTGCTATGTGTTGCGCAAATTCGTGGTGTCAGGTAACTGACCGCGAAAACGCCGGAACTTGACTCCCTTCGGCTAAAATTCTTCCTTAAGGTCGGATAGGTGGTTTTTTGGAACTATACATATAATGACGGTAGGCATAAGGCTTTTAAAATGGCACAGTGGAATGTAATTTCTCTGAAATTTGGTCTATCCTAACCGGGGAATGACAAGGGTCCGCAGTCTAAAGAACACCTCTCACTCTGTATGTAGTTTTGTGTCTTGGATGATAAGGTACATACATAGCAGACGAAGATGTCAGAGAGCACATAATCCATCCGTGCAGCCACAGGTATTGTAGAACTAAAGCGCTCGTTGACATTTACATGGAAGTTGAATGGCATAGGCTGGAAGCAAGGCACGTCAGCGAAGATGCCGACCACAGGAATCCACCCAGGAATCTACAGTAGAACTGAACAGAGCTCATAGATATTTGCATGGAAGTTAAACATAACTATCCGTGAACACGAAATGCGACACCGGATGGAAGCCAGTTGCATCCGCGAAGATGGCGAGGCATAGGGCGAACACAGGAATCCAGCCAGCAAGCCACACATCATGTAGAGCTAGAGAGCTCATAGCCACTTACATGGAAGTTGAATGACACAGGCTGGAAAATAGTTACGTCAGCGAAGATGGTGACCACAAACATCCAGCCAGGAACCTACAGTAGAACTAGATGGACCTCATAGATACTTACATGGAAGTTAAACATATCCGTGATCACGAGATACGACACAGGCTGGAAGCCAGCCGCGTCAGCGAAGATGGCGAGGCACAGGGCGAACACAGGAATCCAGCCAGGAAGCCAGGTCCCAGACTTGGTCAGGTAGAACCACAACGCCAGTATGAGCATGCCTAGGCCGACTAGGAAGGATGTCGTGATCAGCATCGCCTGAAACAGATACGTTTATTTTGTATGGAATCACTGGTGTCTAGAAATATTGTGTAGATCGTAACATCATGTTACTAACATGAATGTGCCCATGGCGTGTGTCCTCTTAGTACGGGCGCTTATGCCATTGTTGTTTTATTTTTGATTCAAGGAGTATCCATACAAAGTTTTCCACTACAAAGTTGAATCCCTCTTTCTACCCCCTTTCAATCGTAATATTTTTATGTTCATCAACATTGTCAAACTTGTCGGTAGCCCGGTACCCGACTGAGCTGAAATTTGGCATACTTACTTATGTAAATTCGGTGACAATGTAATATTAAATATGCGACCACCGAGCTGATCTGATGATGGGCACTTAAGGAGTTAAGGTGGTCATACCAACTGGTAAGCTACATCCCGTATTCGTGTCCATTGAAATACTCTCAACGCGTAGTTGATAACTTAGCAAAACACAGTGCAGTCGGCAATAAAAGCTCGTAATACCATCCTGTGTTTATATTGAACCTTCTAAAGTGCACGGATGGTCAGTTAACTGTGTTGGAAATGGTACCTACCAAAAAAGTTATTTTTGACATAATTTTGTATAAGTAGATCGGTCGATAAGTTCCGGCCACTTTAGCCACTGCAGCCGAGTGGTAAGTGGCGCAACTTTCAATATGGAGGTCGCGGGTTCGAACCCAACCCAGGGTTTAGGTACCCTAGTACCACTGGGGTTTTCAAAAAACCTATGTACAAAATCAAGTGTTTAACAGTGGCTCTCCGGTGAAGTAAAACATCGTGAGGAATCGGGTCTAATCCCAATAAGGTCTTGTTTTCCCTATGGATTGGAAGGTCAGATAACAGTCGCTTTCGTGAAACTAGTGGCTACGCTAAATTATATATGTTCCGGCGTAGTCCCAGATATGGAACTGTGGTTTCAAGTGGAATAAATTGTTGAAAACATTTGATTTTTTCAAGTGAGCCATTCAATGTTTTTTTTATTTCTCACTAAATTGTAGTTTTCGTTCAGAAATATCAAATTGAAAAGTAGCGAATTCCAGAAGGTCGTAACTAAACTTACAGCTCTGTATGGCAGCTTGCACACCTTTCATATGTATGACAGTCGTAGTATTGACGACCCACACGGCTTAAACCACATTTAAACAACAAAAAACAATAATTTACAAAGTTTAAACCGACTTCAATTCAGTAAGTACTTCGCCAAGCCACATGGTATAGTCGAGTTCTCCAATATCTATACAGACAGCCATTCAAAAATATCTACACATGAGTCTTATGTCAATAACAATAAAGACGGTGTATAGATATTTTTGAACGGTTGTCTGTACAGATATTGGAGAACTCGACTGTACATGAAAATTGCCACATTTCCTTTCCATATACCACATACACTGCTTTCCGAGAGCAAATGCGTTGATTATTACAGAAAAAAACCCAAGTCGCTATTGTATGTGGGCTGATAATCTTTGAGGAGTTCCGAACATTTCCTCAAGGATCTCAAAATTAACACTTCAGTAGTTGCTACTTCAACGGAATCATGTCAAACTCTTTGACGTACTTTACATCTTTGAGGAGTTCAAGTCATCTGTGGTCTTCATCATCAGTTCCACACACGAGTTATAATAGAAAATACCGAAATCATTACACGCGTGCCTATACAATTTGAGGGTTACAATCAATTTCCCTGGGATCCCATCATCAAATCCTGACTTAGTGACAATGGGAACACCTCAGGAGTATACTCTTTTTGGAAATCGGTCCACAATTGACGGAGAAATCGGCGATCATACATTATATCTTTGAGGAGTTCCATAAGTCATCTGTGGTCTTCATCATCAGTTCCACTTTACCTTATTATCGTCTTATCTTATCTTATCTTATCTAGGTGAAGGCCTTTCGGATGCACTTCGACCTAGTGGGATCTTTTGTGCATTTGCCCTCTCCTTTATACCTGCTCCCAGGCTTTTTATCGTCTTAGAAAATGATTTCTCTCAATACAAACTTTGAACAGGGGATAAATAAAAAAAAACTTTGATGTTAATTTTCTAGTTTGTGAACAAACAATCTAAAACCAAAGTTAAAATTCTCAGTCTTTAAAAATGTCTTGAAATAAGTACACAAACTTTGAACCCCCTTTTAACACTCTTAGGGGATGAATTTGAAAAAAACTCTGAAATTAGTTTTGTAGTCTTTTAACGTACAGAATAAGACCGAAGTTACAAATATCTTGCTCACACTTTAAAATTTTCTTGCTCTCCATTTAAAATTTGAACTACAAAGTTTCAAGTCTCTAACTCAAAAACATAAACTTTCCCTCATAAAAACTCTACACCCCTTTTTATCCCCCTTAGGGATGGTTTTTTCCAAAACGCTGAAAGTACTTTTTTGCATTTTTATAAGTAATCTTTCTACAAAGTTTCAAGTGCTCAGAAAAAGTGTTCCCCATACAAACCTTGCACCCCTTTTTAACCCCCTTACGTTATGATTTTTGTAAAACGCTGAATGCAGTTTTTTATGTTCTAATAAGTAATCTTTCTACAAAGTTTTAAGTCTCTATTTCAAAAAAAGTAGATTTCCCATACAAACTTTGCATCCCTATTTTACCCCCTTAGGGGTAGAATTTTCTAAATCTCAGCGATGTGCTTAACTTGTATTCTAATAAATATTCTTTCTACAAAGTTTTAAGTCACTATTTAAAAAAATATTGTTTTCCTCATACAAACTTTGCACCCCTATTTTACCCCCTTAGGGGTAGAAATTTCTAAAACACTGAAAGCACTTTATTTGTATTTTAATGACTAATCTTTCTACAAAGTTTTATGTTTCTATTTCAAAAAAAGTAGTTTTGCCCATACAAACTTTGGACCCTATTTTACCCCCTTAGGGGTGAAATTTTCCAAAACGCTGAAAGTACTTTCTTTGTATTTTAATAACTAATCTTTCTACAAAATTTTAGGTCTCTAGCTCAAATAAATGGTTTCCCACATACAAATTTTGCACCCCTATTTTACCCCCTTAGGGGTAGAATTTTCTAAAACGCTTAGAGTACTTTATTTGTATTCTAATGACTAATCTTTCTACAAAGTTTTAAGTCTCTATTTAAAAAAAGATTGTTTCTCCCATTCCAAAACTTTGCACCCCTATTTTACCCCCTCAGGGGTGGAATTTTCCAAAACGCTGAAATTACTTTATTTGTATTCTAATAACTAATTTTCTATAAAGTTTTAAGTCTCTAGCTCAAAAAAAAAAGGTTTGCAACCCTATTTTACCCCCTTAGGGATGGAATTTTCAAAAATCCCTTCTTATCCCTAGCCCACGTTATAAAAGCAACCTATTGTGCAAAAATCAACTCTCTAAGATGAGTAGTTTCGGCTGTGCGTTGATGAGTGTGTGAGTGAGTGAATAAGTCAGTCAGGACATAGGCATTTACGAGTATATGTATATGGATTACGTACTCTTTCGGAAAAAAAAGGAATTTTGGAAATCGGTCCCCAATTGACGGAGAAATCGACGAACATACATAAAAAAAAAATAAAAAAAACACTTACAGTGGAAAATATAACCTCCTCCTTTTTTGAAGTCGTTTAAAAATGAAACCTGAAAACTACTTTATTACGTTCAGTAAACATAATTACCGA
Organism: Epinotia brunnichana; assembly: GCA_963854355.1. NCBI lineage: Eukaryota > Metazoa > Arthropoda > Insecta > Lepidoptera > Tortricidae > Epinotia > Epinotia brunnichana. The sequence goes on from OY977956.1 coordinate 12,451,628, forward strand.
AATGTTTTTCGAATTAGGCATCATTACATAGTTTGAAATGTTGTCAATTGCATGTTATTAATGTCCATTTAATTCGCATCTAGCTCGATACCTCTCTTGTTTACTTCAAATTCCAATAATCTATGTACTTAATTGACTAATCATAAACCGATTTGCTTTTATTGAACTAACGATGGGTGTAATTTGCATCGAGCGACCGCAATACAATATTCATGACAATCAAAACGATAATCAGGTAATTGACATGAATAAACCCTGTTTACCGGTTTGGTGTGTCAGTTTAACTAGGTTTTATAGGGTTCCGTATCTCAAAAGGAAAAATGGAACCCTTATAGGATCACTTTGTTGTCCGTCTGTTTGTCTGTCAAGACCCTTTATCTCGGGAAGGAGGTATCCAGTTGAAATTAAAACCATATACTTACTTTACTCAGGTCTACAGTCCCTTGAAGCTGTGAAAAAATCTTCTAAGTTAACGTAAAAAAAGATACGGCTGTTTAAGCCGCATAAATCGTATGTTTCGACACTCTCAAGAAATTCACAATTTATAGGGTACTTTCTGCTGACCTAGAACTATGAAAGGCAAGTAATATCGTCTCATACTCATACTAAAGTATAAGGAAAAATCAGAAAACTATGCCTGGTCCTGACAATGTGAAACCTCTGCTGATAAAGGAAGTTAAGGATATAATACTGGAGCCGCTCACGTACATTTGTAATTTAAGTATGGAAACTGGCCGTTTTCCGGATTGTTGGAAAATTGCCTCTGTGTCCCCTATTTTCAAAAGCGGTGCCAAGGACTCTCCAAGCAATTTCAGACCAATCTCTCTTCTGTGTATATTTTCAAAAATACTAGAGAAAATTGTAAGCACTAGGTTGGTACATTTCATTGAAAAATACCAGCTTATTGCTGACAATCAATTTGGCTTTAGAGCAGGGATGTCGACGGAGGACGCGGCGTTGTTACTGACCAATCAGATTTCTGGTTGCTTGGACCGGGGCAACAAGTGTATTGGTATATTTTTAGACTTGGCCAAGGCTTTTGACACGGTCTCGGTGACAATACTACTAAAGAAGTTAGAATACATGGGCATTCGAGGCATTGCTTTAGGTTGGTTTGAGAGTTACCTAAACGACCGTAGCCAGATGGTAAAAATAGGTCAGCACGTAAGTGACCGGCTTCCAGTAGGCTTTGGAGTCCCCCAGGGGAGCGTACTCGGTCCGACTCTTTTTACATTGTATATAAATGATGTTCTAAACATTAACATCCCTAATGTCAAGCTGATCTGCTACGCAGACGATACTGTACTAATTGTAAGCGGGAAATCATGGGAGGAAACATATTGTCGGGCTGAGGGCGCGCTTGCCGGAGTAGCCTCGTGGCTGAAGAGTAATCTACTCACACTTAATATTGGTAAGACGAATTTCGTAGCCTTCTCAAAGACGATAGCCTCATCCCCGCCTGTAAACAGAACTATAAAATTCCACTCCTGTGTGTGCTACAGTTTTGCTTCATCTTTTAAGCCCGTGAGCAACTGCTCTTGTCAAGAAATTGAAAGACGCCACTACGTAAAATACTTAGGTATTCTTTTTGACCAACATCTCTCCTTCAAGCAACACCTGTCCGCGCTTGCCGCCAGAGTTAGGAAGCTGATCTACGTGATGAAGCGAATTCGTGACTGTGCTGACCTTGATGTTCTCCGCCTAGTATATCATGCCCTATGCCAATCCATCCTTCAGTACGGAGTGGCCGTCTGGGGCAGTGCTGCCAGGTGCTTCATGCTCGAGGTGGAGCGTGCTCAGAGGGCGGTTATAAAGGTAATGCTGAAAAAACCGTTTCGGTACCCCACTGACACGCTCTACCGCGAAAGTAAGCTGCTGCGAGTGAGACAGCTTTACATCATGAAAGCAGTTTCCCGGACCCATACATGCCTACTGAAGTCGCCAATCTACACGGAAATTTTGAGCAAGCGTATATTCAAAGCACCTCTGCCGCCACTTAGTTCAGCGTTAGGCAGGAAAAGTCCTGCATTTTCTCATCCCCACATCTACAATAACATTTGCAATCATCTTAACATTAAAACGACACCCGTGATTAAAGCGACATGTGTAGTGAAGAACTGGTTACTGACGCTTTCATACTCTCTGACTGAAAACCTATTATAACAAAGGTAACCAAACCGATACTGTTGTAGCCTAGTGGAACTCTCACACGCACACATCCACACACACACAGACACACAGACACACACACACACACACACACACACACACACACACACACACACACACACACACACACACACACACACACACACACACACACACACACACACACACACACACACACACACACACACGCAGTCACGTACACTCACGCCCATGCACAAATAGTAATTTTAAATTGTAATTGTAATGTTAATGTTAATCTTATCTCAAATTAGAGTTTTGTACTGCAAAATGGTAATATTTTAAGTAGTTCGTGTTAATCGCACTCGCAGGCGGCCAAGATACAGGCTCAGCCTAGTTTGGCGTCTGACGGATATAACGTTTTTAATTTAAGTGTGTTTTTTGTTAAATAAATAAATTTTATTATTTATTATTTATTTTATTATTATTATTTGTAATTTTGCACGGAACCCTCGGTGGGCGAGTCCGACTCGCACTTGTCCGGTTATTTAATTCGTTCATTATTTCTATGCATTTGTACAGGAGCTACAAGGGATACATTAACTGTGAAAATTACCTTCGTTCCCGTCCTTTCCACAAGACCCGTAGCGAATATAGAGCCGACAAGTTGTACAGCCCCGACCACCATAACCTGCTGGTTGGCCGAGAGTTTCATGTCCACAGCCTCGCCGGCGATCTCGAAGATGAAACTGGCGTAGATTAGCACGATCAGGTATCCGTCGAACTGTTGCGCCACTTTCACGAACACTGTTATTATGAAGGCTTTCTTGGTGGTCGCGTCGTGTACTGAAAGGGAAACCATTGTTTTGAGCTGTTCGATCAATGTAAAGTATTATGGAGGGGTGTTCGACCGACAAACTATACCACCAACCACCAAACTATACCATATGTTCTCGACGTTCTCGTGGATAAACTTTCATTTCATTTCATTTTATTACCGACTTCAAAAAAGGTGGAGGTTCTCAACTCGTCTGTATTTGTTATGCGATAACTCCGTAATGTAAGAACCGATTTGGAAAATTATTTCTTTGTTTAAAAGCATATACTTCCAGATTTGTACCGTTGTCACCAAAATCCAGTTCTGATGATGGGATCCTGGAGAAATCGAGGGAACTCTTCAAATTTTATAGGCAAACTTGAAGGAATTTGGCTACGGATTTGAAGTCGGTTAAAACTTTGTTTTTAAAGTAAATTATTTCAAAGAAATCTAGGCTACATCAGTAAGTTCTCGGTAAAGTAGGTCCCTACAAAGTACGGAAGTGGCCTTAAGCAGGGGTTGTTCACTCCGTGGTTTTGTCGCACCGCTAAAAGTACACCAACTTAGTCAGTAGGTACCTTAGTGGATGCTAAGCACTGCTACGGAACGCACGCGTTCGCGCTTGACGTCATTCGCTTCTCAATTCGCTTGTCAATGCAACTTTTAACAGGGGATTGGTGAACAGTGAACCTTCTGTACGCAGTACAAATTGCCGAGTCCAGCCCAAGTGCTAACTGACACTCGTACCGTGCCAGAACCGAATCGAATAAGAACCTAATAGGTCAGCTGGTTAGATCCGCCGCGACTGGCCTGTATGCCAGAAGGTCGCTGGTTCGAATCCGGCTAAGAGCTATAATATTTTTTTCCCTTTAAGTTTAAATTAATAATTTTCGCGAGCAGTCGTTAGGTACTAATTAATCCTGGAATAGATGTATTGCCAAGTCATAAAGCTTACATATAGTGTTCCAAGCTGACTTCGCCTCCAAAGTGGTCTTTTTCTCCCGATACACGATGCTATCCACCTCCTGCACCACTCGGTTGTCGAGGACGGTGGTTCCACGCAGCCACGCCATCACGTCCTTCGCTTCCTATGAATAGAGTTGACATTTGAATGGCATTGGAAGAACATGAGTCAGACTAATATAAGGTTCTGATATTAAAAGTTGTTGGGTATCTTACTTTGTCGAAAATTTTGAGACACCGGTCAGTTTTGAAGTGGAAGCAATGTACTACTTACGTACATACATTGAACGCTGCGAAAACGCAGTATACGAAGGGTTTGGGTCCACCCACGAGACTTTTTGTGTACTCACCACAGGTGGTAATAAAGAAAGCGTCAGATCTCATATTTATCGCCCTTGCATTCGGCTCGGGCGTCAAATACCTGACATCGTAACTCCAGAAGACCCACAAGCGCGTTCCCAACCCTTTATAGGCTTGAGGATTAATTGAGTTGATAACTCAAACAAGTCCCTCACTCAGCACATCCTCGCGATCTGAGACATTATTAGCCTTACCGCCCTAGGTAAGTAATCATCGTCATCATCATTATCATCATATCATCCTGCAAGACGTCCACTGCTGCCTCCCCTAAAGAGTGCCATAATGACTGGTTACTCGCATCCAGCGGACTCTCACGACCTTTACCAGGTCACCAGGTAGGTAGGTGAGTAATGAACGATTCAAATAACTTTTTTCAACCCTGTTATTTCACCTCGACCTTCCCCTGCTTGATGAGGTACTCTGGCGTCTCTGGCAGCAGCATGAACAGCAGAAACACAACGACTGCGACGCCGAATCCCACCCAGAGCATGCAGTCGACACTCAGCACGTCTGCGAGGATGTAACTCGACAAGTAACCGATGTTTCTGGAACGGGAAATATATATGTTATTAGAGTCAAAACTGGTCGACATTAGACTCAATGTAGAAGGTTGTTGGTAGCAGTTATCAAGCCGAGTTAGAGGCTATCAAGTGGCTCAAGTACTTTATGCAATTAAGTTAGTCACATGTCAAAACCTCACCCCAGCAAAGTCTAGTTTCCCTTCTGAGCAGGTTTTATGATCTTTCCACAGCAGTCACTTTCGTAAAAACTAGTGGCTGCGGCCAGGAGAGTGCTAAGATGAGAAGAGGAGCAGGTTTTTCATCTGACTGGGCATGGTCGTTGAGACGATTAGAGGACGGGCAGATCACCGCCAACAACCCAATGACCAGATGAAGCCGGCAAAACAATTACATTGCTGTTTACAGAGAACACAGAAGACACGGCGGTACTTCCACCGACTGCCCACGTGGCCACATGATTTAGATACCTGATCAATATGTAGAGGGACAAGAACGTACTCCTACGGTCCATGTCGATGATACCCTTGATGTAGATGCAGACTGCTAAAAAGCTAAGGATCTTGGTCAGCCAATTGGCATGGAACCTGGAACCATAGGTCACCTAATTAAGTAGAGTAGCCCAACGCGCTCCTCAGGTCCGTGTTGCTGATCTCCTTGATGTAGACTGGTATGACTCCAAGCTAAGATCTTGATCAGCAAATAGCCCTGGGACCAGGTTACCTGATCAATATGTAGAGGGAGCCGAACGCGCTCCTCCGGTCCGTGTCGCTGATCTCCTTGATGTATACTGGCATGACGATGTAGCACGCCGAGCACGGGAACCCAGCCACTGCGCGCGCGAATATCAGCGCGCTTGGCTCCAAGCTGAGGATCTTGATCAGCCAGTAGGCCTGGAACCAGAGGGGTAATAGCATAACTTTTCGAACGAGCGTTGTACAATTTAACTGTTATTTTCCGATACAAAAACATACTTTACTACCTGACCTGACGTATGTACGAAGCGTTTATTTATCGACCAGCAGGTTATATCTTGTTAATTTCTTTGTTTTTGGGTCAATCAACTATTCGATTCGCTCTTAACCGACTCAGGAAAAAAGAGGACCTGGGTGTGAGATTATTTTTATTTCCCATCCAGAACGTCCATATGTTGTTCCCCTTGAATCCCACCTTATCAGAATGAGATTATGAAGCAGAAGGAATCAAAATAAAAAATCGGTTGAAACTATAAAATCCGACCAGTAGGGTCGTGTTTAGAGTGCTTGAGAAACTTTTACTCCTTATTTACTTACTTACCCAAATCCATTTTAAGTTGGCCGAACTTTATTCGTTATAAGGTGATGATGTTAATGAGAAACCAACGAAACTACTCAAATATACACCGGTGGACGCCCACCATTTATTAAACAAGTGCGAGTCGGACTCGCGCACGAAGGGTTCCGTAGGTACGAGTAAGTACCATTATCCATATAAATTACGTCCGAAATGGGCAAACTGTTGATGCTTTATTTTTTATTCTTTCGCCACTATGTACACAGTGTTAACAATAAAAATTATCTTATCTTAATAAAAATCACGTTTGTTGTATGGGAGCCCCCTTAAATATTTATTTTATTCTGTTTTTTTAGTATTTGTTGTTATAGCGGCAACAGAAATACATCATCTGTGAAAATTTCAACTTTCAACTATCACGGTTCATGAGATACAGCCTGGTGACAGACAGACAGACGGACGGACAGCGGAGTCTTAGTAATAGGGTCCGGTTTTACCCTTTGGGTTCGGATCCCGAAAAATTGGCAATGAATTTGAATCAACTACAATAGAAAATAGAGTAGAGTGTGTTTTGTTTAGAAATCGAATGAATCCAAACAAATGCCACTCTGTTCCAATTTAGAATGGGCTTGTGACCTTAAATTTGTTTACGATGCCATTCGAACCAGTTTTTGTAGATAAACAAATGTTTGTATGGAAGCAACTACATTTAAAGGACATTAATACCCAAAAAATCGAGTTAAAGACGGACCTCGCTGACAGCAGCCGCAACGCTTCATGAATACTGATTTGCTTTAAAGTATGAATGCATGGAAAATGAAGTAAATTGCTGTTTCAGTCGCGAAATACTGTGTTTAGGTCCATAGTTGTCATTCAAATTTGTTTCTATAAAAGCGTAAGGATTCTATTGGTACATTTAAATTTACTCTTGGACAATAAATAAAAATAAAAAAAATCTAAACTTTCAAGGCTCATATCTTTATATGAATTGAATTATATTTTGTAATTTTATTTAATCGTATAACAAGGCAATTAATAAAAACAACAATATAAAATTGTAATTTATACTTTATTACAATCACACGATGGTTTAATATCCATATAGCAACACGACGTTATCAATTTTAACACCACGCAACAAGCCTATTATATAAATTCCATTAAAAACGAGGATGCTAGAGGGTAGGCAATGGCAACTTGGGTATTTTCTAAAGGGCAAGACAATGCTTTAATAGTAGATTGTACAACAAGTGCATAAAACGCACCATTTTACTCGAGACGTTTATCCATCCGAGCGAGCTTGCGAGCGAGGATAGATATAAAGTCGAGTGTAAAATGGGTTTTATGGACGAGTTGTACACTCTACTTTTCACTTCGATTGCGAGGAAATGAAACAGCAACACGTAAATATAGTAAATGAGACGAAATACAAATTATAAGTTTATTTCATGAAGTTTTATTGTGTACTTTGGCTGTTGGTATCTTTGCCTTGGTCTTAGAATACGAACGAAACGAAATAAAATAAAGAGGTTGTTGTATGAAGTTAAAGATGTTCGTGTGGCTGTTGCAGCGATTGCCTTGGTCTTCGACGAAGATTTTACTTTATGCTCTAGAGCATAAAAAGCGACTTTATGTCGCCTACGCACGACATAAAGACGAACTTTTAGAGCATGAGAAGTGAAAAAATATATTCAATTCAAACAATGAAAAGGTAACACGAGTGTAAGTAGTGCATGTATTTAAAAAATTATCTGCATACTCAATGCATTCGAAATGCCGCGATAAACATGTACTTACAACCGGTTAATTAGGTACCTAGGTATGCTCTGTTTTTACCGACTTTTAAAAAGGAGGATTTCTCAATTCATCGATATGTCTTATTTTTTATGTATGTACCCCGATTAAATACTCGAAGACGCGTGAACCGATTAGGAAATTTTTTTTTTTGTTTAAATGTGTGTCCTTCCCAGAAGGTCATGGGACCTTCTGGGAAGGACAGGTCAGGATCTGGTAATGGGATCCTGGAGAAATCGAGGGAACTCTTCAAATTTTATAGGCGCACTTGTGGCGATTTAGATTTTTTTTACAGTGACTCGTGCGTTTGCTTTTTCGGGTGGCTTTCGGAAAGCAGTACCTACATGTAGTAAAGTTCATGTATGTGGCTTGGCAAAGTACCGAATAGAAGTCAGTTAAAATTTTGTTCTTAAATTAAATTATAAATTATAACACAAAGTTGAAACGTAATTTCAGTCATAGGTATAACTATTCCAATTAATTACTCAAAGATTAGGAGTTTAAGAAAGTTGAGCGACGGTAGTCGGGCTGCAGTTTTTAACCATCGACACAAACTATCTATTTCTGTATCTGTGTGTCTCTATGTCGCATCATAGCTCCCAAACGGATGTTTTTAATCGAGAGTCTTGTCTGTCTATTTAGTTATACTGAACTGGTTTATAAATAATAAGGTTTTACCCATGACAGCAGTGTCGTCTCGGAGTGTTAAGGCCGAACAAACCGACGGAGACGCAACAATAGTTCGTATAATATGAGAGGTTTTTATTATTGCTTTCTCGTTGGTTGCTATAAATTGCGACGATTTTAATTTGAGAATTTCTTATACTTTGTCAAACTGATGAAGTTCACGTAACAAGTTCTAAGAGTTTGTTTAAACTTATTGCCCTCAAGTTCCTTTATTTCGACCGGCAACTTATTGAAAATCATGATGCTCATGTTATAGGCATTTCTTTTGTACATGTCAGTCGTACAGCGTGGTTGGAACAACAGATCTTTATAATGCGTCCTTGGATTATTATAAAACATATCGGAACGCTTTATGAAATATTTTTGGAAAGTCATGGAAAAACAGCAAAAATGCATGAAAAAATAACAAAGGACCTAAATTACTGCCGTGAGGCACACCGGAAACTACATTGCGAAGAGGTGACCTGTAAACTGGGTATCACTTTAGACGAAAATCTCAATTTAAAAAAAACACATTGAGGTTATGTCTGCTAGAGTCAGAAAGATTGTGTTTTTAATGAAGCTACTGAGAAATTCTGCTGCACTGGATCTTTTAAAGCTTGTTTATACCTCGATGTGCGAGTCGATACTGTCATACTGCATTGGGGTGTGGGGCGGCGCCTCCAGCTCTGCGCTCCTGCCTCTCGAGAGAGCCCAACTGTTTGTCCTTAAGGTTATGCTCAGGAAACCCCGGCTATTCCCAACGATCGCTCTCCATAAGGCCTCGGACGTCCTAAGCGTGAGGCAACTAATGATCCTACGAGTTGCTACTCACGTGCATAAAGATACGGTACAGTCTGAAGATTATACCACCCTATTCCGTAGACGAGTTTTTAAAATACCGGTTCCACGCGTAAAAACCACACATGGCAGACGTCTTCCAAATTTCTTGCACCCTTTTATTTATAATTAAGTGGTAAAGGCCTGCATGATATCGGATAGTACTCCACGCGAAGCAAAATCCAAAATTGTAAGGTGGCTAAAGGGTCGTAGCTATTTTGAGACGGGAAAACTGTTAGAGGTCGTAAGATAAGTAGTTGTTTTAATAATACTCAAGCCTTGCATACATATCACTCAATTAAACTCAGTTAAAGACACACACACACACACTCACACACTCACACACGCACGCACACACGCACGCACGCACGCACGCACGCACGCACGCACGCACGCACGCACGCACGCACGCACGCACGCACGCACGCACGCACGCACACACAGACACAGACACACAGACACACAGGCACACAGGCACACAGGCACACAGGCACACAGGCACACAGGCACATAGGCACACAGACACACAGGCACACAGGCACACAGGCACACAGGCACACAGGCACACAGGCACACAGGCACACGCACACGCACACGCACACGCACACACACACGCGCATATAAAAATTCTTGTTTATTTTGTTCTTATCAAAGTTATCAAGCAAGCCTTATCTGTGACTGTATGTAACCGGCAAATAATTTGAAGTAACTTTTGTAGTAAGGTCATGTTGAAACCGAATCTGGCCACCACGTGTCAGGCATAGCCTAGTGTGGGGCCGCAGGATAAGCTGTACTGTAAAAAGGTTTTCTTTTAATAAACAATTTTCATTTTTAATTTTTTTTTAAACTACTTTATTAATCTGATTTTTAATTTCTACAAATTTTGAGATTTCTGTACATTGCATCCTATTAGATAAATATGATTTAAGCCAATCATTCACCTGACCTCTGATTTCATAGGCATCTAATTTTGCCAGCAGCTTAGAATGATCAACGAGGTCAAACGCCTTGGTCATGTCAAGAGATATTGACATAACGGGCGATTTAATATTGTTGGTTTCAGTTATATAACTGAAACCAACAATATTAGCATGTTTTGAGTTCATTAAATAAATATTTAATGAACTCAAAACATGCTAATTCTTTGTTAAGACCTTTTCTAAAGCCGTATTGATCAGGGTGCAAAATATTGTATCTTGTTAAAAAGTTTTCTAGTCGAGCATAAAAGGCCTTTTCCACTATTTTCGATAAGACAGGGACGATAGTGATTGGCCTGTAATTACCTGGGTCGTCCTTTTTTAAATAATGGTCTTACAATTGACAGCTTTAGCTGTTCAGGAAAATATCCTTGACTAAACGATAAGTTAATTAGATGTGCAAGAGGCCTACATAGAAAAAATCCAATCAATTTTACTAATTCAGTCGATATACTATCAACACCTGAAGATTTGCTGTTATTTAGTGATTTTATAAGTTTATATACCTCATTGTAATCAATTTGCAATAAGAACATTGTGAATTGATTATGTTCAACATTATTAAGAAATAACTCCTTATTGTCAACAGTATCTTTATTAATTTTACTCAACTCAATGAAATGATCATTTAGAATAGTGCAGATATCATGAGGATCATTACAATAAATGAATGTCAGTAGCCAAATTTTGTATGCCTTACTCATCAAAACCTATACCTATGCAGGGCAAAAATCATATGATATTAAATCAATGGCAAAATTACATATAAAACAATCATCTGATAAGAACCGGAAGAATGGTATAGATAATTAATTAAAAACCTGTAAAGAAATGCTATTTGTAGTACAACAGCACCTATTGTGTCATCTCTACGGTTGACTTGTCCTATTTAACCGACGCAAAAAATAGGAACCGCTTTTTCTTTCAGTTCCGAAGCATGTTAGTTGTGTTGTGTCCAATCATAGTAAAAAACGTGCGGAAATAGCGGTCAATGGTCTTTGTTGTTAATGGTAAGATAAAGTTAGCTTTAGTAGAAGATTACCGTTTCTAGAATACTCTCTTAGGTATACTAGTATACCTAGTCCCTCTCTTCAAGTACCATAAGGTGAATCTTTTTTCCCTTGGAGAACAACTGCGTGCACAGAACAGTCATCATCATCATATCAGCCGAAAGACGTTCACTGCTGGACATATGCCTCCCCCAAAGAGTGCCAAAGTGACCGGTCCTGCGCCACCCGCATCCAGCACAAACACAGAACAGTAAATACAGTTTTTCTGTTCCGTGCCTGCGTGCCACATGTTTTATACAACGAGTGTGGCAAACAATCAGACAACACGCCTAATGGTACTCGTACCTTAGCATATGGACGGTTGCGACTCTAGAAGAATCCCACCTACTGCATGGAGCTTTCAGAGGAAGTCAGTATCCACTAAAAACTCCATGATGATAATATAACAAAGTGGGCAAAAATATCTGACACGTCCTAACCTAACGACCCTGGAAATAGAGTCATGTCACATATTTATGCGCGCTTTGTTGCAGCAGATATTAATGCTGGTGACTGTACCTACCTCGTTTAATTTTAGAACTCTCTTGATAAGTATGATATTTGTTGAGTATACTCACAATAATTGTGGATATGGTGACTAGACTCATGATCTTCCGGCCGAATTTGTCTACTAAGTACCCCACGGGAGCCCCGAGGATGATAGCTGTCGAATAAAAACATTTATTAGAATAAACAAGTAGAGAGTGGAGTAATAGGGACATCGGCTAGTTGGGAACGTACTCTTCACGTGCTCGGCAAGCGTCCACAAAGTGCACGCCACATAAGTTTGCGTCAGTGATGTGATGGTAGCTACTAGTAGCGTCGCAGATGTGTCATAGGGGTTCGACGAGTGTGTGGAGGTGACTTGAGGGTAACTTCACATACGCAAACTTATCTGGTGCGTATTGTAACTCGTGTCAAAACCTGATCCTCGTCTCGGTCAACCACATGCTTCCAAATGACTCACGCTAGAACGGGCCGTTTTCTAAGAAATACGACGGTGTTTTTGCGCAGCCGAGCCATACAGAAGGCCGAGCCATGCCGACACCGAGCCGCTTCCGAGCTTCAGCCGTGCTCGGCCAGGCTTGGGTATGGCTCGGCCGATCAAAAACGCCGTCGTTTTTCTTAGAAAACAGCCCGGGCCGGACACAGCCCGTTCTAGCGTGAGTCATCATTTAAACCGTTTCTCACGTTTGCATTTGTGAAAGCTCAGCAACCTTTTGTTTGCGTTGGAGGAATGCCTTGACGCACTGTTCGCCCGGTCCAGGGAAAACCGAACGGGTGTAAATATGTATGTAAATACTTTATTGCGCCTACACCAGACAGACACAGGTAAAAATAAAAATAGAGAAAAAATAGGTTATGTCGGTACAAAAGCGAATTTTTCCCTGTAAGGGTTCTCTGTGTGTGGGCCTCCCGGGCACAAGGTCTAGACTACCCACTAAGCCCCCAACGATTGTCCTACCATGTCACTTCCAGGAAGGGCCAAAGGTTCACTGGACGCTTCTACCTGTCTTGCCGATCTTAGGCCAACATGGAATCGCACCTTATGGCGATGGATGATGTTACCTGTGATGTACGTCACGGACGCGGCCCAGGCGTACTGCTCTTTGGTATACGGCTTGCGTGAAGGGCCATCTTCTGACTCCAGGACACTCCTCATCGGAGACAGCCATCCCTGGATCATGCCGAAGCAGAGCAGTGGTATAGATACTAAAACCAAAAACAGATACCTAATCAATCATACACATATAGGCTTAAGTGGCAGTGGGCGGAGCAGCAAAGGTATTTGAGCGGCGACCAGGTACCGGACGATGCATCGTGGTAAGGTATTATTACCTCTTTGAGCTTTACTACTGGCATGATGATGATGACTCGCAACACTGTATTTTTGAAAAAATATTTTTGGTTGAATTTTGGAAAACTGAATCGACAAAAGTAATATGTACCTACATATTTATTGAACCTGCTCACAAAGCAGCAATTATCGCACGCGCAGTGCCCATTTCCTGGCCAGGGAGAAACGTAAAATTTTGTACTCTCCGCGGGCGGTAATAAAGAAAGCCTCAAATCGCATATTTATCGCCCTTGCCTTCGGCACGTCAAATACCTGCGATCTAAGACATTCTTTGTTTTACCGCCCTAGGTAAGTATTTAATGTTATTATTTCGTGTCAATTTAATTTTAACGATCAAGTTTCGATATGATACAGAGAACAAAATATAAAAATGGGAAAATAAACCATCATCATCTGAAGCCGGACAAGACTCGAACCTCATCATTATCATTATCATATCACCCGAAAGACGTCCACTGCTGGACATAGGCCTCCCCCAAAGGGTGCCACAATGGCTGGTCCTGCGCCACCCGCATCCAGCGGACTCCCGCGACCTTTACCAGGTCATCAGTCCACCTTGTGGGGGGCCTACCTACGCCGAGCCTTCCGGTACGTGGTCGCCAGTCGAGAACCTTTCCGCCCCAACGGCCATCGGTTCTACGTGCAATGTGCCCCGCCCACTGCCACTTAAGTTTAGCAATTCGGAGGGCTATATCGGTTACCTTGGTTCTGTTGCGGATAGCCTCATTTCTGATGCGATCGCGCAGAGAAACTCCCAGCATAGATCTCTCCATTGCCCTTTGAGTGATTTTGAGCCTTCTTATGAAACCCATAGTAAGCGACCACGTTTCCGTGCCATATGTCATCACTGGCAAGTTGGCAACACACACTGGTCAAAGACTCTCGTCTTGAGACACTGCGGAATATTGGACGAAAATATGTGCCGTAGATTCCCGAATGCTGCCAAGCCGAGTCAGATTCGACGATTGACCTCTTTCTCAAAGTTGGACCTCCCTAACTGGACAGTCTGTCCTAGGTATACATAATCGTCTACAACTTCGAGCGTAAAGTGTCCGATTGAGTTGGTACTACATGAACGTTTGACATGATCTTCGTCTTATCCATGTTCATCCTTAGACCAACTCGCTCGGAAGCTTTACTGAGGTCATCGAGCATAGTACTCAAGTCCTCCATGGTCTAAGCCAAGACTTCTATATCATGAGCAAACCGAAAAATGCCTAACCTTCTCCAATCCAGAGTCTTGGAAACGTCTTCAAGTGCAGCGCTGAACAGTTTTGGGGAAATAACATCCCCTTGTCTGACACCCCGCTGCAGCGGAATAGGCTTCGAGCTCTGATCCTGAAGTCGGACTGACATAGTGGCGTTCTCGTACAAACACTTCAGTACTTCGATATAGCGGCATTCTACTTGGCACCGCTAGAGAGACTGTAATACGGCCCAGGTTTCGACCGAATCGAAGGCTATGTCGTAGTCCACGAACGCTAAACAGAGGGGCAGGTTATACTCCTCAGTCTTCTGTATAACCTGGCGGAGCGTGTGGATGTGGTCTACGGTACTAAAGCCTCTTCGGAAACCGGCTTGTTCGGGAGGCTGGCAGTCATCAAGCCTGCGTGCGAGACGATTCGTAATGACTCTTGGAAACAGCTTATAGACATGGCTTATAGACTCGAACCTGTGCCCTGTGCCTCCTCTGAAAAAAACCTACACTGTCGAAGAATTTATTGAATATATTCTTAACTTGAAAAAAATTCACAACATGTAAATGAGCCTACCAGGATCTCCAAAAATACTGCTAAATGACTAGATGTTATTTTTACTAACTTTGACGCCGATAATTTTAAGGTCGATGTGCAAGAGCTTGGGTTTTCAGATCATAAGAGTGTTAATGTCATAGTGCCTGATGCAATAGAGAGGATGGCACATACACTTGATGAATATATGACATATTCAATTATTTAAAACACAACTACAAAATATTAACTGGTACTCTATCCTTTCTCCTCAAATTCCAATTAATGATAATTTTGTAAAGTTCAATAATATAATGAAATACATTATCTGACATAATAAGGTGGCTAAATAGAAATAATTTACAAATTAACTTGACTAAAACTAACATAATGCAATTTTATCAGCGAAATCAATTTAAACATATGGATATAAATTATCAAGGGAATAATATAGAGACCGTAGGAGTTACTAAGTTTTTGGGGCTCACTATCGATAGTCAATTAAGCTGGAAATATCATATAATAGAACTCTGTAAAAAGCTAAGCAAATCAGCATTTGCACTCCGCAAACTATCAAAAACAGTAGATATAAAAACTCTGCTTGTTGCTTACCATGGCCTTGTTGCGTCAACACTGCGGTATGGTATTCTTTTTTGGGGAAATTCCGTCGATAAGGAAACAGCCTTTAAAGCTCAAAAATGGTGCATAAGAGCCATGTGTAACTTAAAAATAACAGACAGCTGCCGTACTTATTTTAAATCTCTCAAGATCCTTACCTTACCCTGTATATATATTCTGGAAGTTGCAATCTTTGTTAAATGTAATCCTAACTTATTTAATAAAATTGCGGATACACGCAAGCTTCCTACTCGCTTACAGTACCAAAACAAGTTACGTGGTAAAGAGTGTAAAACCGCATTAGTCAGCAAAAGTTTATTAGGAATGGCGCCTAAAATTTATAATAAAATACCGGTAGACATAATTGAACTGGAAAAAGAACCTTTTAAGAAAAAAATTATGAAGTTACTAGTTGAAAAATGTTACTACTCTACGCAGGATTTTATGAATGACACAGATCTATAATTTATAATATAATTGACATTGTTAAAGTAGGTACTTATATTTTGCTCCTGTTAAATGATTATTATATTATATTTGTAATTTCTTTAGCATTGACATTTGTATGCCAATCGGCAAAACATAGAGATCCATGTATACCTATTATATAAGACCACATTTGTATTACCTATGTTTCACAAATAAAAATCTGAATCTGAATCTGAATCTGAATGAAAACACTGCTAAACCGCTCCCCAAGAGACGAATAAAATTTAAAATAAGACCTCACAGACAGTGGTTGACACCTGGAATTAGAAAATCTTGTTTACATAAACGGCAACTAAAAAACCTTATTTCGCATTCAGACAACCCAATTTTAATCAAGCACCTGGATATATTCACAAAGACTCTGAAGAGATGTGTTACTATAGCTAAAAAGATATATAATAATAAAAGAGTCAATTCTTCAAGCATTAAATAAATAAATAAATATTTGCGGACAATCTTACACAAATCAACCTAATCCCAAACTAAGCAAAGCTTGTACTATGGGTACTAGACGACGATATATATACTTAGATAGAGAAATAAATACTTAAATACATAGAAAACATCCATGACTCAGGAACAAATATTCGTGCTCATCACACAAATAAATGCCTTTACCGGGATTCGAACCCAGGACCTCTTAAAATTAAAACAGTGTGAAAAATTATAGGCGAAAAAACAAAAAAACCTAAATTAAAAATGAAATCTCAGAAAAATATTACACTCAAACTCAACGGAACAATAAAAGACAAACCACAAGTTGTCGCAGATACTTTTAACACCTACTTTTCCTCAGTAGGGATTAATGTTAACAATAGTCATCCGAACGGTCGCCCAGTTATGAACCCAACCAGTAATACAATATTCCTATATCCACCTAGCTACACAGAAATAGACAAGTCTATAAAGGATTAAAAATATAAGAACAGTTTTGGAATCGATAGAATACCCCCATCACTCGTAAAAAAATGTTCTGGTGAGCTAATTATACCATTAACCTTCTTAATAAACCAGTCATTCTTAACAGGAATATTTCCAGATGCCCTTAAAATACCAGTCATCAAACCAGTCCCGAAAAATAAAAACGTGAGTGACCCTAGCCAATATCGGCCCATAGCCATGTTACCAACATTCTCAAAAGTCTTAGAATCGGTAATGGCCAAACGTTTATCAGCTTTTTGCGATAAATATAAATTTTTTGATGATAGCCAATATGGTTTTAGAAAACAAAGAGGTACAATATTAACAATACACAAACTTATATACGAAGTTATTGGTATAATTGACAGCAAAAACTACGCATTTGGACTACTACTCGATATGAGCAAAGCCTATGACCGAGTCAACCATAACATCCTCCTAAATAAGCTGTACGGTATAGGAGTACGCGGCGCAGCCCTCAACTGGTTCAAATCTTACCTCAACAATAGAGTACAACTTGTGGAATTAGATTACTATGATAAAAAGAGCAATACATCTACTAAAATACATTCACAAAAAAGACAAGTTACATGTTCTATTCCGCAGGGAAGCGTGCTAGGTTGCATCCTATTTTTAATATACGTAAACGACTTACCAAAGATTATAAATTCAAATCAAATTAAATGCTTTATATACGCCGACGACATCTTCATAGTCTTCTCGAGTCAAAAAGAAACCGATTTTGTACTAAATATGAACTCAATACTTGATATCCTTTTAAAGTCGCTTGAGGACCATAACCTGCAGTTAAACCTAAAAAAGACAAATTTAATTCAATTCAGACCCTATCAGAGACTCCCGTTAGATGTTGATTACACATATTAAGGCCATACATTTCAACTTATTAACAATTGCAGTCAACTTGGAATTAATATCGACGAAAACATTAATTGGAAGTCGCATATTGAAAAAATATGTACAAAACTGTCTGGTTTTACGTATGCCTTACGAAATATAAGGAAACCACAGATTTTAAAACTGCAGTTAGTGCGTATTATGCGTTTACCCAGACCAGGCTAATTTTATGGGGCAATAGTACAGACCTACCGGATTTATTCGTATTACAGAAACGGTGCATAAGAATTCTCACAAATATTAAAAATAATGAAACATGCAAAGCCCATTTTAAAAGATTAAGCATTTTAACATTACCCTCTCTCTATATTTTGGAAACTTGTAAATTTGTACGGAAGCATCAACATTTATATACTCAAGCCAAAGACCATCACACTTGCACCCTAAATCTAAGACATAGAGATAAAATAGCCCTCCCAACAAGTAACTTACAAATGAGAAATAAAAGCCCCCATATGACAACAATACGTATTTACAACAGCCAACCTAAAGAAATAGCTGATGAGGTCAAATACTTGTATACTAAATTTGTTCAAAAGTTAAAAACGTATTTAATAGTATTTTTATTTACTGAAAGACTTCTTCAATGTAAATAGTTACCATAGATAATCTTAGCAAATGTTATCCTAGATATTGATACCTGTACATACATGTAAATCTTAGTTTAAGTACTATAATTTTTAATTTGTAATGTGTACCTACGTTTTGCGACGAAGGATTTGCAATACCCTTACAGGGTGTCATGTTGTACCTACTATAGACTGTAAGATACACTCAAGAGCAAAAGTTTCAGGTCACCCTAAATTAAATAACCGCAATAGGTTTTTTTTTAATATTTTTCATACAGTCTTCGTAATACCCAACTGTATTAGCAATTTCCAGGATCCTATCATAAAGATATCAACATCCAAAAATGACGATTTTTGCGATATCTCGCTCCGTTAACGTTGTTTTTTTCATGGGTTTTTACGAGTCCGATTTAAAACTGGTAACGTGTTTCTTTTTTACTGTTATTTCTACAGTTTAGATGTAAAATTTAATAAAGATCATGAAAGGATTAAAAAACTGTACAAGATCTGAGAGATCTTGTAGATAATGAATATGACATAGGGTCATAGCATAGTGCCGGTTATCGACCCTTCTAATTTAGTGTGCCGGTTTGCGACCACTCAGATGAGTTCGTGAACTGAAACGATATTTTCTCGTTTTTTAGCAGATTTTTCATTTAGGCTAGTTTAGGATCTGTAGAAATATACAGATGCATATATTATTTATTTAACAACCAAAAATTATAACACAAGCATGTCATTTAAAACTACTTAAAAAAATAAAATTATTAAAATATAAAATTACAGAAACGTATCAAAACTTTGCCCTTTAGGCAGGGTGCCCATCACACAGGCAGCATTGAATAGCAATCTTTGAGCGAGAAAGCTGCCTGCGCGAGGGTCACCACCCGTATTGCGTCGTTCAACCGCTTGCTGATCTCCTTGTGGAGCCCACGCGCGCTTTTTCCCTAAGGGCCGAGTGTCTCGTTAAATCTGTATAAATATATGTTTCTGAACGAGCGAGCGAAGCGAACGAAGTTCTCCGTTTCGGCTTGGGCGCAAATGTGTTCGTATGTCAGGCGGTCCGGCTGTTCTCCTCTACAGGTCTTGAGCAGGTTCGATGGTTCGATGGTGGAAATCGATTTTTTATTGTCGAATAAATTTTTAAAAACTAAAAAAAAATATTTACAAAAAAGACAGACTCGCGAGTTCTACATCTCACAGCGCCACTAAATAAAAGGGCTCTTCAGGTATTTAGTTGAAGAAACCTTGTTTGTCAGGTGGTTGTTAATTAATAACTGAAGCTAGTCGCGTAACTGGCGCAGTGACCCTATTTGAAATGTGTTAAGTTATGTGTTAACGCCTCTTTACATCGCGGCTATGACGTTCCTGATATTCCTTTTTAACCCCCGAAGCAAAAAGAGGGGTGTTATAAGTTTGACGTTGGAATGACTTTAATGGGCTTGTGACCTTAAATTTGGTTACGATGCCATTCGAACCAGTTTTTGTAGATGAACAAATGTTTGTATGGAAGCAACTACATTTAAAGGACATTAATACCCAAAAAATCGAGTTAAAGACGGACCTCGCTGACAGCAGCCGAAACGCTTCATACTGATTGGCTTTAAAGTATGACGTCACACCGTGCAATTTGTACTAACCGTTGCATGGAAAATGAAGTAAATTGCTGCTTCGGTCGCGAAATACTGCGTTTAGGTCCATAGTTGTCGTACAAATTTGTTTCTATAAAAGCGTAAGGATTCTATTGGTACCTTTAAATTTACTCTTGGACAATAAATAAAAAACCTTTTTTTTCTAAACTTTCAAGGTTCATATCTTGTTATGATTTGAATTATATTTTGTAATTTATACTTTATTACAATCTTTTGATGGTTTACTATCCATTTAGCAACACGACGTTATCAATTTTAGCACCACGCAACAAGCCTATTCCACTTTGTCAGCATAGAGGTTGCTACGGGTATCACAGAACGCAGATAATGTTCATGCGTTGACACTATGAAAGTGGTCTTTATGAAAAATGTTCCGTCAGGTGAATGTCACTGTGTCCACGGATATCGATTTATTAATATTTTATGTATCTTGGAAGTTTGCAGTAATTTGATTCCAAGAAAACTTATTGCTTTTCTTTAACCGTTGTGTGCAAGTGTTATCGAGACACGGGCCTTTGAGACACGCCCTTTTGGATAGGGATTCAACATCCCACACTCAAGCGATTCCGAAATCTTATTTGGCGCATTGCGCTGGAACGGACAGCTGTTTTCACATCGTCCCTAATCGTCTGCGTGGTCTAGCGGCCGCATAGTGCCAAAGACTACAATATACATACTGAGATAGACAGGCAACTCGACCAAATTGAGAAGGCATTTAATGCTTGCGTATACAGGCGCCATCTCTTCTGCGGTAGTTACAACTTTTCTTTGAATGTACAAAACATACAAAAAGTGCGCCGGTCGTAGGGATCGAACCCCGAATCATCGACTCCAAATACCACCGTCTGTACCCCTAGGCTACTGATGTCTTGTGACGTTACGGCGAATTTTGAAATACCTTGACAGCCTAGCCTAGCAATCGCTAGAGCTTCAGAGAGTTCGCCAGCTATCAAGAAGGTGGCACTGTTTTCAATAAGAAACTGGATTTGCATTAAGTTCTAAGTTCGCATAGCATGCATAGTGCCACTAGTTTTACTGAGCTGCCACGTACGCGAGTTCGAGCCTCAATGAGTATAAATGTTTTTGTATTTTTATTTCTTTGGTTTTTGTTTTATTTAAGGTTGTTCCTATTTCGCCCTTTGTTTGGTTTTTTTCATTTTGTTTAATTTAATTTCACAACTTGTTCTTTTCCGTATTTTATAAATATAATTGTCACAAAGTGGTTGCTCAATTATTTATTCACCTTCGCAGCATAAGAACCAGAATCATTTCAACGTGTCTGTGTGACTGTGTGTCTGTTTGTGTGTCCATTCGTTTAGAAGCTACGATACCACGTAGCTTCTAAACGAATGGACCGATTTGGATGCGGTTTTTTTACCGGTAAGCAGATAATGCTGATATCAGCAACTTAGAAAAATTGAAAACCCCCCGACATTTTCATTTCAAAGTGCAATATCTCAAAAACAGCTGCACCGATTTTGATGAAACGCAGCTAACAACCATCTCGATCAAGTGATTGTAGTTATACTATTGTTTTTAGGGTTCCGTAGCCAAATGGCAAAAAACGGAACCCTTATAGATTCGTCATGTCTGTCCGTCTGTCTGTCTGTCTGTCTTTCTGTCCGTCCGTATGTCACAGCCACTTTTTTCCGAAACTATAAGAGCTATACTGTTGAAACTTGGTAAGTAGATGTATTCTGTAAACCGCATTAAGATTTTCACACAAATATATAAAAAAAACAATAAATTTTGTGGTTCCCCATACTAAGAACTGAAACTCAAAAAAATTTTTTTCATCAAACCCATACGTGTGGGGTATCTATGGATAGGTCTTCAAAAATGATATTGAAATTTCTAACATCATTTTTTTCTAAACTGAATAGTTTGCGCGAGAGACACTTCCAAAGTGGTAAAATGTGTGTCACCCCCCCCCCCCCCCTGTAACTTCTAAAATAAGAGAATGATAAATCTAAAAAAAATATATGATGTACATTACCATACAAACTTTCAACGAAAATTGGTTTGAACGAGATCTAGTCAGTAGTTTTTTTTTAATAGGTGATAAATCGTAAAAAGCAATTTATTTAACGGAACCCTTGATGTGCGAGTCCGACTCGCACTTGGCCGCTTTTTTGAAACTGTTCTTGAAAGAAGAACATGTTCTTGAAAATAATTTGATTGTCAATGAGAAGAAATAATATTTTATAATAATTTGATTAAATTGTAAACGTAAACGCATTAAATGCATATATCCAAGTAATGGAATCTTTTATCTATAGGCAACTTGGCCGTAACATTAGGTTCACCTTTTTGACGGATTATGTTCAAGACTGTAAGTCTAGCTATTGTTAATTTTTGACAACTAATATATTATAACATATTAGTTACCCTAAATGAACAATAGACTTACAATCTAGAACAAGCATTGATTCTGAGCTCATTCCCTATGCGGAAATTCCATGACAAATTGCTAAAAAAAATTTCTTTTGATTTTACGCTACTTAAAAATCATTCAGAGGTATTGACTATTGTCATAGTTCACCTACCTACATTGTTTTAGAGGCTCAAAATGTGAGTAGGTATAATGAACGGACATACGGAACGAGCGAGCGAAGCGAACGAAGTTCTATGCTTCAGCTTGGGCTGAAAATCGTTTGAATGTCCAGTGTCCGGTGTCTGTACGGCTGTTCTCCTCTACAGGTTGCAATTCTCAAACGATTCCAATTAAATTTTGTGAGCAGGTTCATTAATTATAGTGTACCTACCCATAGTTTCTTTTTTATGACAGGCTCGCGAGATCTGCTCACAGCCACTAGTAATATCTATACATACATATAATCACGCCTCTTTCCCAGAGAGGTAGGTAGAGATCACGCATCTCCATTTGCTACGATCCTGACAAACCACTTTCGCTTCACTCACTTTCATAACATTTCTCATACATGCTCGTCGGTTTAGGGTACTTTTGACCTGGCCTTTTTGTAAGATTTCTCCAATTTGATCGGAGAAAGTTCACCTAGGTCTTCCCCTTCCAACTTGCCCTTCCACTCTTTTTATATACACTCTCTTCGTTAATGCCCAAACCACCTTAACATACCCTTCTCAATGTTCGTGACTATATCCTCCATCCATTCCACATTTATCTCTTATCACACTGTTTCTGACTCTATCACTCAATTTCACTCCACACATACTTCTCAACGCTCTCATTTCTACTGCATTCACTCGACTTTGATGTATTTTCTGCCACACCCAACTTTCGCTACCATACATAAGTGTGGGCACCAACACTCCCCTATGCACAGTAATATCTAACGACTTCAATTCAGTACTTCGCCAAGCCACATAGGTACATACATAAAAATTTCCACATTTCCTTTCCTATTTACCACATAACTGCTCTCCGAGAGCAAATGCGTTGATTATTACAGAAAAACCTATCTATCGCTATCTGTGGGCTATATTTGAGGAGTTCCGTCGATTCCTGAAGAATCTCAGAATTAACACTTTATTCTTTGCTACTTCAACGGAATCATGTCAAAATCTTTGACGTACGTACTTTACATCTTCGAGGAGTTCCATAAGTCATCTGTGATCTTTATCATCAGTTCCACTTCACCAAAAATGGGATTTCCGAGGGTAAACGCACACACGAGTTACTTATACATTTTATAAAAGATAGGTAATACTTACCGAAATTACTACACACGTGCTTATAAAATTTAAGGGTTGGCCTTAATTTCCCTGGGATCCCATCTTCAGGAGTATACACTTTCGATTAAAAAAAGAATTTTGGAAATCGGTCCACAATTGACCAAGAAATCGTTGAACAGGTAGTAGGTAGGTACAGTGGAACATATAACCTCCTCCTTTTTTGAAGTCGGTTAAAAGCGGCTAAACCAGCGATACACACGCAGACGTGTAATAATAACAACGTAGTTTTCTGTGAATAGCATTTACTATAAGTTGCATGCATATTAATTTCAATTTAACATAGTTTCCGGTCTATCTAAAATTCGCGACGAATGTTGTTGTAGTAGGTACTATTTGTTTGGTTGATATACATAATTTAAAGACACCAGTGACATGCCTCATGTTTTCTCCTGAATCAGTTGGAACAATCTAGAATATCCTCAATATGGGATAGATAACTTTAATAAATGAAATAATAGTACACTACTTACCTAGGGCGGTAATACAAAGAATGTCTCAGATCGCAGGTATTTGACGCCCGAGCCGAAGGCAAGGGCGATAAATATGCGATCTGAGGCTTTCTTTATTACCGCCCGTGGTGAGTACACAATTTTACGTCTATCAGGAAGTGGGTTTTACCGCACGCGTAGCGTACGGTAATTGCTACTTTATGGCCAGGTGTGACGACGTAATAGAACATTATGATACAAGTGAGGTATGTTGATCATTACATCAGAGGCGGAATTGTCACGCGAACCGCAGGTGAGCGTGATAATAGAGCCGAGGATGTAATTATCAAAGCTCACGCGTGTCATACGACGTTTTTCAACACATTTGCGAGGAAAAAACCCTTTTCATAAAATGAACATGTTACAGGCTCCTAAGATGTTTTCTTTAGTTATTGATGACAACAGGTTTATACTCACATATTTGTACATCTCCAAGAATGTACCTACAGTGGCGTCAATTATATTTATCAATTATCACTTTTCTATTCACTAAGTCCACATTTTTAACAATAACCAAACACGCATTTTCAATGTTTACAAATATTTGTGAAATTACCTATAATGGCGCGCAACAATTTTTTTTTCGTGAAGTTCGCGCAGTGCGCCCGCAGCGAGGCTTAGATGAAATCTCTAAACAGCCAATGCCAATACAAAATAATATAAATATTCTCTTATTCAAAATGTTATCAAAAGTAAATAGTTTTACTAAATGAAACGTTTCTATATCATATCCAACAAGAAATAATCAATTAATCCACAAGAAGGATTTAATTTGTTTAGTCGAGTAAGAATCCATTTGCCGAGAATTAAAAACAAACCTGTATAACCCGGTCAATTTAAGAATGCGCCGAGTCCATACATACACCTTGCTGCAAGGTGCCAACGTGTCTTAATCGGGATATAAACATAACTACACGAGTGTCGTAATGTTATTAAACACGTATCTACGCACATAATCATTAGTGCTCTAAAATGCGTTCAGAAACCGTCGGTAATGCTAATGACCAGCATTATTACAACCAATTTTACTATGACTACTTTATTGTCTGTGGTAGTAATGTTATTACAGTACAGATTTTGGTATCGTTATGAGTTTAAATTTGGAACAGCTGTCAAAACTCAAGTGGGTCTCTATTCTAGTATCTATAGATATTAAAACAGTTATCGATACGAAACGTCAATTTATTATGTTTTTTAATTTAACTTTAAAATCTTTTGTTACTTTTTTTCTTCTTTTTTTTTTTTTAATTTTTTAACTTTTTTTAACTTTTTTTTACTTTTTTCACTTTTTTTAACTTTTCAAACTTTTTTTTCACTTTTTTTGCTGTTTTTAAGTTTTTTCACTTCTTTTTACTTTTTCTAACTTTTTACTTTTTTTCACTTTTTTTTTTTTTTTACAATTTTTTTATCAGTATTTTTTATTTTTTTCACTTTTTTTTTTTCAAAGATAATTACAGGTAGCACTCGTAGCAATACAGGTCATTTTCCTACGGCTTCTGAACCCATCTTAGATTACTTATGATAGGTATGTGTTTAGATAAAGTAGTGTATGCAACTGTACATAGTTAGGCCTTAAAACACTCG
Source organism: Epinotia brunnichana (assembly GCA_963854355.1). NCBI lineage: Eukaryota > Metazoa > Arthropoda > Insecta > Lepidoptera > Tortricidae > Epinotia > Epinotia brunnichana. Next base: position 12,477,549 of record OY977956.1, read on the forward strand.
TGTGATCCTATTATGAAACTCACTGACGCTCGTTTCATAACCACACTCATATTTAAAGGCCTCTCATTATGTATCAGTAGCATAATAAACTACTATTATTCTGCAAGTAGGCCGCAATAGCACTTTTACAAGACTAAAATCTACTGGCGTTTCTGAAAAAGAAGACCACTGTTAAGAAGAAACTCCGAAACATACTCTTTAAAATCCAATAGTCCGTACAAGATACTGTTTCACTGTGTGAAGAAAATAACTTGCCGAATGCGAGTTGGATCGTCGCACGTGGGTTCCGTACCGTACTTGCATTTTAATATACTAAACCCGAAGCAAACAAGGATAGTTATAAGTTAAACCGCTTTAGCCTAGTTGGTAGTGACCCTGCCTACGAAGCAAGAGGTTCTGGGTTCGAATCCCGGTAAGGGCATTTATTTGTGTGATGAGCACGAATATTTGTTCCTGAGTCATGGATGTTTTCTATGTAGGTATCTATTTAAGTACTTATTTATTTATCTCTATATAAGTATGTCTTTAATACAGTTGCTCAAAAAGAGCTACTTTACGTAGCTGTTTAGCGTGTGAAAAGTTGGTTTTCGCGCTCTAGTGCTTTTTACTTTTCCACGTGTGTCGACCGATGTTTTTTAATACAGTTGCGAAAAAATAAGAAAAACAACAAGTAAGGAATTTGAAACTTTTCAACTTATTAATTCTGTAACATCATTGTAATACAGTCGAAAAATTAGAAAGTTGTTCAAAAATCATTTTTTTTAGTACAGTTCTTCCTTACTTGTCGTTTTTCTTATTTTGACGCAACGCTATTAAAAAACATTGTTCGATACACGTGCGGAAATGTCAGTCGTCAATCGTCCCGAGTCTCTATACTCCTGTACGGCTAACGTGAGTTTCAATCGTAACCTTACGATAAGTAACTACATACGAGATCGAATAAACGCGCTTCGAATAGATTTCGATCTCGCTTCGGTATTCTTCTATTCGACCCGTCAAACTTGTAACTCACACTGCCGTTGGACTACTAGTCCAGGCAATGAACTGATAACTTGTATGGAAAAAAATGTCAAATTTGGAAATAATTAATAATAGCTGATTTTTTTCTTTGTAATGGAAACATTATCAATTAAATAGTTACCTAGCGACAAAATCCAACAAAATTTCAGACATCAATAAAAGGATAACTTAAGTAGCTTCTGAAAAGTCAGAAAAAATATGAATAAATGGTTTTATCTTTATTTTGGTTCACATACATAAATTTGCTATATAATATTCAAGATAAATAATTAAATAAAAACAATTCATGTTTTATTTAAATCTATATAAATACTTCCGGATGGAAAATTTGTTGGATTCTTGAATAAAACATCTTAGAATAATGTTTTAAAATGATGGAAATAAAAAAAACGCTATTATAAATTAATGTTTTTCAAAACCGTATTTTGCCTGGAGTATACGAAACCAACTGCAAAACGTTAGGCACTTTGCGTTTAGTTTTCGATGCATAATTTAACGTTCGATTCGTACTACCAATCGGTAGTGTGAGACATTTCGAATGGAAGAATACAGTCGCGACTGTAGTTTACTATTTCACTTGCAAAATGGCCCGTGATATCGTATTATTTCGTCAAGAGTTACCGTAGATCCAATCGAAATTTATCTCAAATTAAAGAACTTATAAAAATAAGGGTTTTGAATTGACAACATATATCCGCAAAATTCGGATTGTCGCGTATTTTGTATTTAAAAATGCAAATAAATGGTCCCCGCGCCGCCATATTGTATCGATAGTCGACACTGCACTGTAGACGTCGCGATGCGCGTATTCTGATGTCATAACCGACAAACATTTAAATTAAAACGATAAATGCTAGTGATATAAGGTTGAATATTGGAAAATTGATTAAACTGTACGAACGAACATGAAGTCGATCGCGAATTGAGTAATGTATAAGTGACTCACGTTACAGTTTGGATTTTTAGTTCTATGAGTGACCACCAGGGGCGGTGTATAGACTTTTCATACTAAATCTTGACGATAGGCGGTAGCGTCGATAGTAAACGCGACTCACTTCAATCCCTCTAATAGTGAAGGGGTGCTGAAGTAATGGCATACTTTTCGCACTAACATCGAAATGTACTATTATCTTCGTCTAGTACCCATAGTACAAGCTTTGCTTAGTTTGGGACTAGGTCGATTTGTGTAAGATTGTCCGCAAATATTTATTTATTTATTTATTTAATCATGTATGTCTGCCATTGTGGCTACCACACGGATGTACCGATTTAAGTGCGGTATTTTTTAACCCCCGGCGCAAAAAGAGGGGTGTTATAAGTTTGGCGTGTGTCTGTGTGTCTGTCTGTGGCGTCGTAGCTCCTAAATGAATGGACCGGTTTTTTGGCCGCAAGCTGACGTGATCGAAATGGTTCTTAGCTACGTTTCAACAAAATCGGTTTAGTCGGTTTTGAGATATTGAACTTTGAAATTAAAATGTTGGGGGTTTTTCAACTATTCTAAGTTGTTACTATTAAAAAAATGTAGTGTCTGTCAAGATGGTTAAATATTTGCTATGCTTGTTGTGTCAGAGGTGTTTTAAATGTTAAAATTATGTAGTTACCTTGTAGTAGTAGTATAGTCGGTTAATAAAGATAAACATGAAGTTTAATAAAACGATAAAAAAATACTAAGATTCCGCTTGTGAGCCCAAGATACCTACACATGTGCATAGTTTTACTTTTATTACAAGTTTGGCTGCATTCCGTTCCGTAGCATATACGCATTGCAGCATCCAAGAGGCAACCGGATGGCACCGTGTATTTGAGTTCCAGAAGTGTTGTGGAACCGCCCTTTTTTTTTACTTTGGTAAATGCCTTTACGCATCCCACCTAGCCGAGGAACTAGGATGGGTATGACGGGCTCCCGGGAACCCCCCGGACTACCGTCTAAAACCACCAAGGTATGCCCTCTCTGCCGTGTAGTAGGGGCGTCATGGGATCGCGAACATTTCACCACGACGCCCCTCGGCAACAGCCGCAGCTGCCCTCACTACTGAGGCAAAAGCCCCCCTCCCGTCGTAAGCGTGCAGGGCGACACCACACGCTTCCCGACCCGACCAAAGGACCTCTTCGCCGGGAGAGGATGATAGACCTCGGATTCACCCTCTCAGGTCCCCTTGTATTTTTTTATAGAGGTTGTCTCCCTCGCAGCCACAACTCGGCCCCGGCCTGACGGTCGCAGCCCCCGTGCCTTACATGAATCCTCTGAGCAGAGGATTTGTCAGGGTTCCGGGTCCTCAGGGGGCGTCGTGGTAGAATGCTCGCGATCCCACTGCGCCCCCATTAATGGCAGGGACGGAAAAACCGGAGTGGTTTTAGTGGGTAAACTCCCTCCCCCTTCTCTTCAAATAGAGTTGGCTGGAGGGTGAGAGTCCCACATACCCCCCATTATAGCTTACCCTAGGCTGGGGGATGTGCAAGAGCATTTCCACTCGGTTAAAAAAAAAAAGGGTTCCGGGTCCGTTATTCATTATAGAGGCAAACGGCAATGGCCTCTCCCTCAAGCCGCACCTGGGGAATCTTGCGATTCCCTGGGCGGAACCCCCTGACCCCCCGTGTCGGGTTATTGGTAACACCAGAAAGCGATAACTAAGGGTTCACTAAATTATCACTTGCCGTGGTCTCCAGGGCGCACCGGCCAAGACACTGCCCATTCCTGCGGATCAACCGGATCAAGAGGAATCGGTCCAGACACTCGAGGAGGTTACCCGACATAGCGCCCCTTGTGGAATCGCCCTGTGCAACCAGTACCTATTGAGCCAACTTGGACTATGGCGGAAATAGGCGATAGACACTCATACCTAATTAAGTATTAAAAATTTGTAGCACAAACTAAACAAATGCCCATGATAACAGTCCCAAACTAGGTAGGTGAGTAGGGTAGTACTTGACGTCTAGCATTAAGTCCTAGTTCAGTCTTTCATGCATATAAATAGTAAACAAATAATTAATGCCTTCTTAGGCATTTCTTAATTAAGTCCAAGTTTTTGTAATTGACTCCCCGTTAGCTTTATTAACATAAAGAAGTCGTAGAGTAATACGAAACACATAAAAATAAAATATAACTGATACCCAACTACAACTAAGCATTAAAAATAATATTAAAGCAGGTTTATGTAGGATATTTCGGATTATATCTTACATCATCATTTTGTTATTCGTAAACAATCACTGGCCAAACCAGTCCAATACTTTCAATTAAAATACCGACGTACTTAATAAAACGGTAGAACTTCTACATAGAAATAAAAATAAACTCACATATAACAGCCATCATATATTGATTGAAACGCGATCCATTTCTAAACGCAAAGTACTTCACTAAAAACATATTTAATTTTTATTTTTAATTGTTTTCTAAACCACAGCCGCGATGGCGCGCTCGGATCGACTGATTGCATTAGGTGCTTGGCGGTTGATGCCAATTTGTTTACGGCAAATTCATTCATAAAATAGTCTTCGAGTAAAGGAAGTAAGTGACGATGGCGATGAAGTACTTAGATCTATTAATAAGAAATTGGCTGAGAGATGGTAGGTACAGTAGACGGCAAACTTCGTGCGCAAATGAGGGGAAGTGGGAGGGCAGCTTGCACGTACAATTCGCCTTTGCGCAGGCAAGGTCATTTGCGCACGAAGTTTGCCGTCTACTGTAGCTGAAAGTGCGTACTATCGAACCAATTGAATCATGAGTCATGACCCACCATGGAACCTTGTCACAATTAACTGACGTATTAACGTCATATGATCGTGCGTATGTTCGTTAACTGTAACAAGGTTCCAAGGTGGGTCATTATTCAGTTGGTTCGATTGTACTTGAACGTATTCCAGAAGAAGAATAGAAAATCGGTGAGGTATTTACACTCACAGGAGGAAAAAAGAATTGACTATTACTAGGTAGGTACGAGTATACATGAGATTATTAACTTTAACGGCCTCCGTAGCCCAGTGGGTAGTGACTCTGCCTACGAAGCTGGAGGTCCCGGGTTCGAATCCCGGTCAGGGCATTTATTTGTGTATTTATCACGAATATTTGTTCCTGAGTTATGGATGTATATGTATATAAGTATCTATATGTATGTATCTATTATATATATCATCGCCTAGTACCCACATCACAAGCCTTACTGAGCTTACCGTGGGCCTAGGTTGATTTGTGTAAGATTGTCCCGTAATATTTATTTAATATTTATTTATTTATTATTTGAGTTAACGTTTTAAGATAGGTAGGGCACAGCGGAATGTCATCTCGCTCGTATGTGGAGCAGCCCAACTGGGGAAGTACCTCCACCTTACAGAAGACCGCAGCCATAATAGCACCACTGCTTTGTAGTGTTGCTATATTATTGCATGCTATGTCATAGCATTCAATAATATCGATCTTCATTGAAATATGTGGTGTTGTGTTCCTGGTGGTGAGTAAGGTCGCCAGAGCTCCCTAGGGTGCGCTGTGTTGGGAGTGAGGGACCTGTATGTCTCTATCTGCCAACACAGCGAATCCTCAAGTGAATAAAGGGTCAGCAACGCGCTTCTGATTTTTCTGGAGTCACAAGTGTCAATATGCGACGGTACCAGCTTAACATCAGGCAGGCAGTAAGCTTGTTTGCCACCGTCGTAGTATAAAAAAAATTTAGTCCAAAAGCAACTCTACCGTCCAAAATAGAAGACTCCAATGACAATGAAAGTTTTAGAAAAAATCGACTAGATTAAATAATCTCAATTATAGGTATTAGTTACATGTACCGATCCCCGAAGAAGAAAAGATAAACGGTGAAGTACTCTTTTTTTAGAAGAAATTTACTACTTAGGTACACATACTACTTACAGTAGGTACTGTGCAATAAATGGCAAAAACGGCTAGTGTGAGTTCTGACTCACACAGCTCACACTTAGCTGGTTTTTGCTGTCTATATGGTTGTCTGTGGCATCGTAGCTCTCAAACCCAACCGATCCAAGTGAGGGTTTTTTAGGGTTCCATAGTCAACAAGGAACCCTTATTTTCGCCATGTCTGCCCGTCCGCCTGTGGCTTAACCATGGCTTAGTTCAGCAATCGTTTCTACTAGAAATCTCTAAATCGGCATGGCAAATCAATCACGCCGACAAAATGGTACCTACAATACAATTTTGTTTACTTATTTTATTTTATTTAGGTACTACTCACAACCTACCTACCTACCTACCCTTAAAGTGGGGATGAATTAATGTTATTTCTCGATAGCTAATTTAATCCCATGGTGTTGGGTGTCGTTGGAAAGGTCGTTAAATAATATTGCAGAGTTATCAGAAACCCTTTTTGATTCAGGGATCTGCGTAATTAATATTACGCCACCTACATGTTTTTTTAATGATGATGATAATCGAGCTGGGATGGAGGATAATGATGGAGATGGTAGCTGGTGATGGACTCCTAAATCACACATTACAAACAAATGACAAAACAGTCGCGTTAGTACCTATATCCCGCAAGAGTTAACTTGAGACTCGAGCGCGTACTAACCTGCTCATACGATCGAGGTCACAAGTTGACTCTTGCCAAAGGTTATTGAGAAGTCATCTTGCGGTTTATAGAGCGGTTGCTCACGGCGACTTTTTGCAGCGATACAAAATAAACGCGATACAGTATCGATACAGCCCCCCTATTCTGTGACTTGTTTTAAGCTCACCTCATCGCTCACCCACAATTATACCTTGACACCGCGTTGCGTAGTAATTAAGCGTAGGTAGAGGTCTAGTTTCGTAGCGGGTGACCGGCGGGGTGAGCCGCATTAACGCGTAGCGTTAACAGTTTATAAATAAGGAGTGCTGAATTTGACACCGGGTGAGCCAGAATGGAGTAAGTTGGCGGCTACGCAAAAAAATACGGTCAGCAAAAAAGCCGGTCTCGAAATTTAAATTGTTGACAGAAGCTTGTCTAATCTGTGGCAAAGAAATGATGGCCTATAGGAGGCGCTACACGTACGAAATCAGCGGACTGCATGCAGGCCGCCGCGTGATGTCGGCCCGTGTGGACGCGTGCCGGAAGCACGGCGGCCGGCCAAATCAAGGTCACTCCGTACTAGATTTTCTGTGACCTTGCTGTGCCGTCGACCAATTTCGTAGGTGTAGCGTCTCCTTAAGTGAATTCAAATTGTAATCTCTGCGTTTAAAATTAAACCACTAATTAGTAACCTAACACCAATATCGATCTGAACTCAATTCCTAATTAGCAGTAAAATGTAAACGTTAATCAACTGCTAACCGGTTGTTAAACGTTCTTTTAACTGATGATTAGTTTAGTCGGTGGCCATTTTGAAGGCCGTGAGGGTAGGTAATAGGCAGAAGCACGTGGACTGATTAATGGTAATGTGCCTTGTTTGCCACATTAAGGGAAATTACTATGATTAAATAATTACTAAATAACCTACTCATTTTTTAGGGTTCCGTACCCGTACCTCAAAAGAAAAAACGGAACCCTTACAGGGTAATTTTTTCTTCCGTCTGTCTGTCAAGACCCTTTATCTCGGGAACGCTTAGAGGTATCGAGTTCAAATTTAAAACCATATACTTACTTACTCAGTTCTACAGTCCCTTGAAGCTGTGAAAAAAATTAACTTCTAAGTTAACGTAAAAAAAGATACGGCCGTTTATGCCGCAGAAAATGTAATAGTATTTCGACACTCTTGAGAGTAACTCTATAAATTTTGATTCCCTTGAGGGAATCAAAATTTATAAAGTAGGTACTTATCGTTGACCTAGAACTATGTATGAAATTTTGCAAGTAATATCGTGTTATACTAAAAATACAGGGAAAAATCTGAAAACTATACATTTGTAATTTTGTACAGAACCCTCGGTGTGCGAGTCCGACTCGCACTTGTCGGTTTTAACGATGAATACCGAATTTAACGATGAAACCGCTTTGAGTGATTACTAACTGTGCGCTTCCGTGCTTCGGAGCGCACGCTAACCCATCGATCCCGGTTGTTATCTGCGATTCGATGGCAGTAGTTAACATTGGCGGGCTACCGGGGCGGTGGTTGGGGCGGCGCCCCTTTCTCTTTCTAAAGTGTCTCCTAGACGGTCGCCAACACGCCCCTCCGACCGAGCGTCCTTGGTTCGCACCGACCGTGTAGACAGTTGTTTGCAGCAAATTTTGTTGCGGGTAACCATTCCCAAGGTAATTCATTCTTTGTCTGGCAAGGGCATTCACACAATAAGTGTTCCATAGTCTCATCCTCCTCGCCACATATTCTACAGTCTAAACTATCCGTTAGTCCCATCTTGGCCAAGATATCCTTGACCCCGAAGTGACCTGTGAACACCCCAGATATAATTCTGAGTTGCTTCCTACTGGATTTCCAGAGTTTTCTGGTCGAGCTCGAGTCATGAAGAACTTAGAGTGCCTTAAGCCAGCTTCATTCCTCCACTCGTGTTGGTGTTTGGTTTTGGCGTAGGCTGAAGGCCGATATTATGGTTCCCTGCGACAGTCCCACAAATGGTTCTGGACCTACAAAGTGATTTGTAGAGCCCTCTCTTGCAAGCTCATCTGCTCTTTCGTTGCCGATGAAGCCCTTGTGCCCTGGTATCCAAATTAGTTGCACCTTATTGTGCCTTCCAAGCTTGTTTAGTGCTTGGACGCCGTAAGCGCTTTAAGGTGCGAACCATAAGTGCGATAGATACGGAGATATACGAAGTTCGAGATTCGAAGTTCGTGGTTATAGCTGATCAATAATCATACTAATTTAAGGCGTTTGACACATTTGATAACGATATTACTGTTACCATATAAAAAGTTTAATTTAAAACTCAGGCTCAACTTTCATTAGCCAGACTACCTTTTAGCTTGCAGTTCACTACGCATTGACCGTGTGCTCCGGCTACATACCGTTCAGAAGCCATTTATTATGTGAATAAAATGTATGTCTTTTGTCGTAAATTTATAGTATTAGACATACATATTATTTCTGTTATATACACGTATGTATAATTTTAAAACTTTGGAACATAATGCTTTCCAATCGTAAGTGAATCGTTTTTTTGACATTCATGAAATCGTATTACGTGCGATTACAATTTTTTAGTTTCCGAACGTATTCGAGAATAAATATGACAGTTATGACATTGCCAATTTGACACTATATCGTTGACGTGTGTATTGTAAACATATAGAAAATTACTTTAATTTACGATAAAACTATTAGCGATTGTGAAATAGTCGTGCAGGCACGATGGAAAAGGCACTGAACGATAATCCCACGATGTTAAAAGCTGTGATACTTATAGGAGGGCCCCAAAAAGGTAAATATGCTTTATCGGCTAAATAGGTACCGGCTTGTAATCATTGATAAGAAGAGAAATAGTAGATTGTACAACAAGCGCATAAAACGAGCCATATAACCTGAGACGTTTATATCCACCCTCGCCGGTGGCTCGGGTGGATAGTTAAGTCGAGGGATTAAAGGGCTAATTTATGCCCGAGTTATACACACTGCTTTTCACTTCGATTGCGAGAAAATAACAAATAATTGCAAAATTAAATTAAATAATAACTCATTCCCGTCACTTAACTTTTTAAAGTTTTTATGTTTAATTTTCGACACGTGATATTAGACTTCGGTACCTACTTCATACTGCCAAGTCATTTAATGTTTCAATATGTTTTAAAATAATAATTGACTCCAGTTTTATCTGGTATAATTAAATTAGTAATGGAAAACATGGATGTGAAATTTAAAGCAAATCAAATCAAATGACAAGTTTATTCTATGAAGTTTAGTTGTGTGTGTGTGGCTGTTAGGCCCGATTATCTTAGTCTTTAAAACAATTTTACTTTGTGCACTAGAGCATAAAAGTGGCATTTCGTGCAGCATACATCCAGCGCAAACTTTGTGAGCATGAGAAGTGAAGAGCTTATTTTTACTACAGTATTATTACGACTATATAAAATGTACGTAATTGCTGCCATTACATATTATTATGTGTCCGATAAAAATGACTTAAAAAAAATTTACAGAATAATTATCCATTTCTTCCTATAGTTAATAACCACTAGTGACTGTTAGCTGTAGAACTCGCACGCCTTTCTTTTTTTTTAATCACGAAAAAGTTGTGACAAAAAATTTCATATAATTACACTCCTTTTCGTTGGGCAGTCGTGTAATTAACGAACCTGCTCACAAAATTTCACGAGAATTGGTTGAGAAATGTGACCTGTAGAGGAGAACAGCTGGACAGCGTGACAGACACTGGATACCGGACAAATGATTTTCGGCCCAAGTTGAAGCATAGAACTTTGTTTGCTTTGCTCGCTTGTTTGATAAAATAACTAAGTATACATTCCTGATTTAAATTAATTGTGTGGTCACTAGGGCCCGAAATTTTGCGTGTAATGGGAGTACTGACACATGTAAGGGAGAAAGCACTGTTTTTTAACGATATATCAGTAATTCACTCTATCATTGAGGTTATCTAACACTTGCAAGCACGTTATGTAGTATCAGTGGAATGAGTAATTTGTTCTCGTTATCAAATATAAATTTTTGTAATTATACTCATTTCTATAAAGCAAATCAAAAAGGTTTTCGTAATTATACTCATTTCTATAAAGCAAATCAAACAGACTGAACTTTCCGAAATTATGATCCGTTGAAAAGTTTGATGTATTATTTGATAAAGACAAATAAAAAAATCTCGATTGATCAATAAGATGAGATAAGCTTTTATTTCCTCATTACAGAGTTTTTAAACATATTTATGCACTTCTTTCGTAAATTAAGTTTTTTATATAATGTTTTTTCTTATTTCACTAACATTTCACTATTCTAATTCACTATTTTAAAACATATTATTCTTCTTCTTCTTCTGTATAAGGACTGCCTAAAGCGGTGAAAGCCTCCTCTAAAGCTTTCCAGGTTTCCCTGTCTTTAGATGTTCTTCCCCAATAGCATCCCGCTGTCTTTTTGATATCATCCCTCCATCTTGAGATCAATCTCCCTAAGACTTGTCAAAAGCCGCACGCAATTCCGGGTCCTGGTGATCACTGTTGTTGCCACATGCACCTGCACCTGCACAGTAACCTTTAAGTTCAAACAATATTACAATGTTGCTATTGTACCCTACATGTAAAGGCTGCTCTACACAACGGGTAATCAGGATCCATTATATTGCAACTATGCTATGCGTTAAAGGGAGAAAGACCTACTTCTTATTTCATCGCATAACTGCGTCCTGCTTGTGGCGATGATGGGTCATTGTAGAGTAGCCTTTAAATGTGATAAATCATGTTAACTATAGTTATGGACAGTGTCATTTCATTTATAACAGTATAAATATTTTATTTTCTAAAGTATATACTTACTTAAGTACTTACAAGATGATAATTTACATTAACTAAATTGAAATGAAATGAATTATTAATATTATTAACATATACAGACATTCAGAAACATAACTATTAAAACTAAGTAAAATTTAAAAAAGGGCCACGAGGGCTACAAGGCTGTTTAACCTGCAGTGCAGCCAGCTACAGATGTGTCTCGGTATGGCCTCTCTGGGGGCCACGAGGCATTGTACCGAGGATGCAGGCGGAAAATTACTGTGACATAATTAATATATGACACTCCTTGATTTTATAATCAAAAGCGAAGAACAATTCTAAATCATGAACCCACTTTGTAACCTTAATTTTACTTGAGATTCTTTGAGTTGGCCAAATTTGCATGAAACTAGTACATTCAAAAAGCGACTACCATAAGAAGAAACCAAAAAGAGAGGTTTAAGATACCAAAACCACAGACACCTTTAGAAAAGTCGACCACATTATATAATTTCAACCATAAACATTCAAGGCACCCGTTTCCGGCCGCTCTCCCTGGACACTCCGAAGCCCCTGTTCCCCATAGCGGGGCGCCCGCTGATCCAGCATCATATTGCAGCCTGCGCCAAGCTGCCAGAGGTCCGGGAGATCCTCATCATCGGATCATATACAGCTGCCAATATGGAGCAGTTTGTTGGGGATATGCAGAAGGAATATTCGATTACTATCAGGTTAGTTAAGGTTTTGGTTATTTATATGAGAAATATTGGACTGCTAAGCAGGGTTCGGAATTGGTGTATTCATATAAATATCAGATGTATGCATTACTGATCATGCATCCTGCATCATCCGTTTTGTGGAAATGATGGAGCAAGCCAGGAGCAGGCATAAAGGAGAGGGCAAATGCACAAAAGATCCCATTGGGTCGAAGTCAGACCAGGAAGACTTTCTTCACAGCAAAAATGATAGCTGATGTTATTAAAAAAATGCAGAGAGGAAAGTCTCCTGGCCACGATGGCCTCAGTATTGAACACTATAGATATGCTGGCGTACACTTGCCTAGGGTGCTCTCTATGTTCCTCAATCTGTGCATAGGTTATGCATACCTGCCCGCAGCCCTTATGAAGACCATAGTGGTCCCCATTGTTAAAACAAAACGGGTGATCTGTCGGACAAAGGAAACTATAGGCCAATCTCTCTTGCCACGACAGCCGCGAAACTACTAGACAGTATGCTAAACTCGACACTGGATAAGTATCTGAATATCCACGGTGCCCAGTTTGGAATTAGAGCAGGACTGTCAACAGAAAGTGCTATCCTGTGTCTGAAGCATACTGTCGGGTACTACACGGCTAGAAAAAACACCGATTTATGTAGTTGCTTCCTGGACCTCTCCAAGGCCTTTGATAGAGTGGACTACAATATTCTCTGGGCAAAACTGGAGGAAGCAGGTATTCCAGGTGATTGTACAGGCTTGTTGAGGTACTGGTACCAAAACCAATTAAACCAGGTGAGATGGGCCAGGACTTTGTCCACAGATTATAGGTTGGAATGTGGAGTACGGCAAGGGGGCCTGACGTCTCCTAAACTGTTCAATTTTTATGAACGAATTATTAGGCGAGCTCAGCAGCATGCATACCGGATGCTATATCGTAAACACGTGTGTCAACAACATAAGCTACGCAGATGACATGGTGCTGCTGAGCCCGTCCATAGGGGCCCTTAGACAGCTAGTGACCAAGTGTGAGGAGTATGCGGCTGCACACGGGCTCGTGTACAACGCCACCAAGAGCGAAATAATGGTGTTTAATGCGGGTAAAATTAGGCCGTATTTTATCCCTCCAGTGATTCTTGGTGGGGCTGTACTCAAGGTGGTGGACCGCTTTAAGTACTAAGGCCACATCATAACGGAGGACCTGTGTGATGATAGTGATATCGAGAGAGAGCGTAGGGCGTTGTCGGTGAGGAGTAATATGCTGGCTCGCAGATTCGCTAGATGCTCAGTTAATGTTAAATTAACGCTATTCAAAGCGTATAGCCAATCTTTTTACTCTAGCGGTCTGTGTGTTCGGTATACCAAACGAGCCTATAACGCCCTACGCATACAATACAACAATGCCTTTAGAATGCTGTTGAGACTCCCGAAGTGGTGCATTGCGTCGGAAAAGTTTGCTGAGACGCGCACGGACGATTTTCATGCCATAATGCGAAAGAAAACCACGTCGCTGATGGGTCGCGTCAGGGAAAGTCAAAACGGCATTCTGAAGGTATTGGCTGGTAGATTTAATTGCAACATAATGTGGCACTGGATCGAGCGGGTCAGAACTACTTTGACTTATGTCAAGTAGTACTGCAGTTCTTTTCAACAATTGAATTGAATTGAAGTGACACCTAGATAAGATAAGATAAGATGCATTACTGATAAGATGCGTATGTTACTGTTCACAGTGTGCACTGTGCAGTGTACTTTGAACAAATGTTTCACTGATCGGGGAGGCGAATAGTGAGAATGATGTGTGATGTGGGGTAACACACTATTGTAATTATAACCCCGGTTCATAGAATCGCCTAGATAAGTCCGGCCCATAAGCTCAAAGTAAATTGAGCTATAAGTTTGTTAATTCTTTAAGTCAGTATACTTTTATTATTTCAGGTATCTGCAAGAGTTCACCCCGCTGGGCACCGCTGGCGGACTGTACCACTTCCGCGACCAGGTCCGCGCCGGGGGCCCGGCCGCCTTCTTCCTGCTCAACGGCGACGTGTGCGCAGACTTCCCGCTCAGAGAGCTGTTGAGCTTCCACATGGAGCGCCCCAACTCTCTGGTAGGCAATGTTTCTCGTAGCTATTATCAAGGGGCTTGCAGTGGGTGGAGCGCGTCGCGTTGGATACCTAGCGCTCGCGAAACCTCGAGGAGCCAGTCAGTCGTAGGCTGGCGCCGCTCGAGCGAGCACATGTGCGTCGTGCCGTGATCCGCCGCCGCCGCCGATTTGAACGCGTCGAACCGCACGTACTTATTATTAATTGTTCTGTTAGTTTTTACGGAGATCGATGGCCACGATGAAAACTAATAACAGCCGCTGGTGTTCTGCATATGGATGTTTAAATACCCAAAGGAACAATAGTTTATCTTTTTTTTACCTGCCGACAAATTGTGAACGGTAAGTTTCTTTTTAATTATTTATTTAATAAGTAAGTACTTATTTAGTATATAACTTAGGTACTTAATATTATGAAGTTGCAAGATACCTACAATGTACAACAACAATACGTAAATACATGTTACAATACGAACCGGCTGGTTAGGTACTTACTTACTTATTACTTTTAACGGGATACCTACAGTAATTTTCTTCAAAATGAAGCACGGGTTTGAAAATGTATTTTACTTAGCTAGGTATAATGGTTGTCCTGTCATATTTTAATTAAATGAGAACGTGCTTGTAACAAAATACAACAATACATACATATATATATATAGGTAAGTCGGTGCAGGGCTTCATCACTTTTTTGCCAGCAGGCAAGTTTGACAGGGAAAAATGCTTACGTCGTCGAAAAACGCTCGTATATATATGTACCTACTATGGGGCTTGTAATGTGTAGGTACAAACCAAATGTTAATAAACTTCTTTCTCAATCACAAATTTTGGCCCTCATTGCTGTTTTCTTGGCGTGACAGCCCTAGCGCTACACGTGCCGTGCGTGAATGAATACAAGTTATACGATAGACAGAGAAGGAGAGAGTAGGCACGTTTCTTATGCCTAAACGCCGTTTTTGCTAGGGGGAGTGCAACTTCTGTACTTGTACTATTACTTATTCTGTGCTATTATCAAGTTTCTACTAGACCCTAAACTCTAACGTAAGAGATGGGGCGCTGTATCTAACTCACTCTACACTACACCACTATGTTATGCAATATCTTACAATGTCATTGACATTAAGTAGTGATTGAAAGTATCGATTTTTATTTTTATCCTTGATTAGATATGGTCTGGCCACCAATCACACAACAACAATGATTATTTTTTGTATAATGGTAGACCAGTTCTTCTCATGGCAGAAAATTTCTTTCCGAACCCGTGGTAGTTTATCGTCATTGTACGTCGTATTGTAATTGGTACGTCGGTGCATGTTACATGCCTGAATTGAAGAATAAATAACTTTGACTTGGAAAAACTCAGTTGTACGACCCGAGGTTCTAAAATAAAATTAAGCGTTTTAACGAAACGTTTTTTTCTGTAATTTATTTGCACAAAATAGTGTACAATAAGATGGTCACAGGTAAAACTTAGCTTAACTATTTTGGGTCAATACAGATCATATGTCTATGTCACATTATGAAATATATATAACAATACAAAACATTATTATTATTAGTCAATAATATGAAACCATTACCTACATAGTTGAATATTTTCAATACTATCCACATGATTCATCATTATCTCAGCAAATATTGTCAAAATATACGATGCCGTTTTGCCTACTTTTACGGCGAGAATCGTGAGATGATAATGACTTTAGAACTGAGCGTTTCAAACCGCCTGACATGCACCCGCTTACAGTGGTTCATCGTCAACTTTCCTTGCACACAGGTAACAATAATGGGCACAGAAGCAACCCGCCAACAGTCCGTCCACTACGGCTGCATGGTGCGCGAAGCCAACACGCGCGCAGTCACGCACTACGTGGAGAAGCCCGCGTCGTACGTGTCCGCGCTGATCAACTGCGGCGTGTACGTGTGCGCGCCGCGCGTGTTCCACACCATGGCCGCGCGCGCGCAGCGGCGGGAGCAGGAGTACTACAGGTAACAACAATGGGCACAGAAGCAACCCGCCAACAGTCCGTCCACTACGGCTGCATGGTGCGCGAAGCCAACACGCGCGCAGTCACGCACTACGTGGAGAAGCCCGCGTCGTACGTGTCCGCGCTGATCAACTGCGGCGTGTACGTGTGCGCGCCGCGCGTGTTCCACACCATGGCCGCGCGCGCGCAGCGGCGGGAGCAGGAGTACTACAGGTAACAACAATGGGCACAGAAGCAACCCGCCAACAGTCCGTCCACTACGGCTGCATGGTGCGCGAAGCCAACACGCGCGCAGTCACGCACTACGTGGAGAAGCCCGCGTCGTACGTGTCCGCGCTGATCAACTGCGGCGTGTACGTGTGCGCGCCGCGCGTGTTCCACACCATGGCCGCGCGCGCGCAGCGGCGGGAGCAGGAGTACTACAGGTAACAACAATGGGCACAGAAGCAACCCGCCAACAGTCCGTCCACTACGGCTGCATGGTGCGCGAAGCCAACACGCGCGCAGTCACGCACTACGTGGAGAAGCCCGCGTCGTACGTGTCCGCGCTGATCAACTGCGGCGTGTACGTGTGCGCGCCGCGCGTGTTCCACACCATGGCCGCGCGCGCGCAGCGGCGGGAGCAGGAGTACTACAGGTAACAACAATGGGCACAGAAGCAACCCGCCAACAGTCCGTCCACTACGGCTGCATGGTGCGCGAAGCCAACACGCGCGCAGTCACGCACTACGTGGAGAAGCCCGCGTCGTACGTGTCCGCGCTGATCAACTGCGGCGTGTACGTGTGCGCGCCGCGCGTGTTCCACACCATGGCCGCGCGCGCGCAGCGGCGGGAGCAGGAGTACTACAGGTAACAACAATGGGCACAGAAGCAACCCGCCAACAGTCCGTCCACTACGGCTGCATGGTGCGCGAAGCCAACACGCGCGCAGTCACGCACTACGTAGAGAAGCCCGCGTCGTACGTGTCCGCGCTGATCAACTGCGGCGTGTACGTGTGCGCGCCGCGCGTGTTCCACACCATGGCCGCGCGCGCGCAGCGGCGGGAGCAGGAGTACTACAGGTAACAACAATGGGCACAGAAGCAACCCGCCAGCAGTCCGTCCACTACGGCTGCATGGTGCGCGAAGCCAACACGCGCGCAGTCACGCACTACGTGGAGAAGCCCGCGTCGTACGTGTCCGCGCTGATCAACTGCGGCGTGTACGTGTGCGCGCCGCGCGTGTTCCACACCATGGCCGCGCGCGCGCAGCGGCGGGAGCAGGAGTACTACAGGTAACAACAATGGGCACAGAAGCAACCCGCCAACAGTCCGTCCACTACGGCTGCATGGTGCGCGAAGCCAACACGCGCGCAGTCACGCACTACGTGGAGCAGCCCGCGTCGTACGTGTCCGCGCTGATCAACTGCGGCGTGTACGTGTGCGCGCCGCGCGTGTTCCACACCATGGCCGCGCGCGCGCAGCGGCGGGAGCAGGAGTACTACAGGTAACAACAATGGGCACAGAAGCAACCCGCCAACAGTCCGTCCACTACGGCTGCATGGTGCGCGAAGCCAACACGCGCGCAGTCACGCACTACGTGGAGAAGCCCGCGTCGTACGTGTCCGCGCTGATCAACTGCGGCGTGTACGTGTGCGCGCCGCGCGTGTTCCACACCATGGCCGCGCGCGCGCAGCGGCGGGAGCAGGAGTACTACAGGTAACAACAATGGGCACAGAAGCAACCCGCCAACAGTCCGTCCACTACGGCTGCATGGTGCGCGAAGCCAACACGCGCGCAGTCACGCACTACGTGGAGAAGCCCGCGTCGTACGTGTCCGCGCTGATCAACTGCGGCGTGTACGTGTGCGCGCCGCGCGTGTTCCACACCATGGCCGCGCGCGCGCAGCGGCGGGAGCAGGAGTACTACAGGTAACAACAATGGGCACAGAAGCAACCCGCCAACAGTCCGTCCACTACGGCTGCATGGTGCGCGAAGCCAACACGCGCGCAGTCACGCACTACGTGGAGAAGCCCGCGTCGTACGTGTCCGCGCTGATCAACTGCGGCGTGTACGTGTGCGCGCCGCGCGTGTTCCACACCATGGCCGCGCGCGCGCAGCGGCGGGAGCAGGAGTACTACAGGTAACAACAATGGGCACAGAAGCAACCCGCCAACAGTCCGTCCACTACGGCTGCATGGTGCGCGAAGCCAACACGCGCGCAGTCACGCACTACGTGGAGAAGCCCGCGTCGTACGTGTCCGCGCTGATCAACTGCGGCGTGTACGTGTGCGCGCCGCGCGTGTTCCACACCATGGCCGCGCGCGCGCAGCGGCGGGAGCAGGAGTACTACAGGTAACAACAATGGGCACAGAAGCAACCCGCCAACAGTCCGTCCACTACGGCTGCATGGTGCGCGAAGCCAACACGCGCGCAGTCACGCACTACGTGGAGAAGCCCGCGTCGTACGTGTCCGCGCTGATCAACTGCGGCGTGTACGTGTGCGCGCCGCGCGTGTTCCACACCATGGCCGCGCGCGCGCAGCGGCGGGAGCAGGAGTACTACAGGTAACAACAATGGGCACAGAAGCAACCCGCCAGCAGTCCGTCCACTACGGCTGCATGGTGCGCGAAGCCAACACGCGCGCAGTCACGCACTACGTGGAGAAGCCCGCGTCGTACGTGTCCGCGCTGATCAACTGCGGCGTGTACGTGTGCGCGCCGCGCGTGTTCCACACCATGGCCGCGCGCGCGCAGCGGCAGGAGCAGGAGTACTACAGGTAACAACAATGGGCACAGAAGCAACCCGCCAACAGTCCGTCCACTACGGCTGCATGGTGCGCGAAGCCAACACGCGCGCAGTCACGCACTACGTGGAGAAGCCCGCGTCGTACGTGTCCGCGCTGATCAACTGCGGCGTGTACGTGTGCGCGCCGCGCGTGTTCCACACCATGGCCGCGCGCGCGCAGCGGCGGGAGCAGGAGTACTACAGGTAACAACAATGGGCACAGAAGCAACCCGCCAACAGTCCGTCCACTACGGCTGCATGGTACGCGAAGATGGGCCCGGTTAATGTACATACGCCCAATAATCCGTGTTCACTATAGTATATATATATCCTAAATTTACCGAATCCACCTTGGTCCAATGCGAACGCAATGCCTCTAACAGCCAAAAATTAAATCCAGGAAAGCTCGATCTCATGACACTTGATGCATTATAACTCCAACACCTCTGCAACCACGATCACTCTGCCAAAAGTGCCCATTTGTTGATGTTGTGAAGGGACGCCTGGGCTGAAACAGGCGGGCAGTCGATCGCTCGTCGCGTTCATTCAGCCCCATTGCCTAAGGTTGGAGCTTAATGTTACTGTCCCGGCAGCGTTCCCACACCAAATTCTTCCATTCTTCTCGTTTTCCTGTAGAACAGAAGGACATCTTTAAGGTTGACATCCCTCATTTCCTTCTCCTCTAACACATCTTTGCCGAATGTATTGAACCGCGGTGCCGCGTACATAACACATTCCGTTAGTACGTGCTTACTTGTTTCTTCCTCCCCACAGTGTGGGCAAGAAGCATCATTATTGATACCTATTATCTTTAAGTGTCTATTTAGAATATTATGACCGGTTACGATACCAGTCAACAACCTCAGATCGCTCCTACCCAGTTTCAGCAGATACCTGCTCCTTTTGTGATCCATACCTCCTATCCATCATCTTTGTCTTTCTACATCCAGATGCTTCCCTCCATTATCTCTCCCCGTCTTGTTATATTAGCCTTTCTATGACCCCCTTTGTGATTTGAGCCGAGAAAGGAAGGACAGGTTCTGGGCAGTGCCCGACTTAGAAGAAGATACCATATTTCTATTGTAATCCTTAGATTACGAAGTGTCTCACTCTCCCCCTCCCTCTATCCTTAGAAATTATATCTATAGATACTGCAGAGATACTTTATCATCACTCTTCATCATCGGTCTAACGGTATAACTTTTTTTTTATCCAACGACGGTGGCAAACAAGCTTAAGGCGCTGTATGCAGCTGCGCATCGAAAAAGTGCCTTTTCCAAACCGATTATTAGTATACTTGTACTATTGCTAGAGATCCAAATTTTTGATATGTATATCTTCAGTTCATTGGCTATGTTCGTACTTCGTAAAATCACGATTGCTTACAAAAACCTCGATAGATTTTGCCTTTCAAAACAGTGCTTTTTTACCACCAAACTCGAAATATCTCAAAAGTTATTTGGAATATTACAATGAAATTTGTTGTGATAGGTAGCTTTTTGGTTGATCTATCTACCGGCTTCTTAGAATTTCAATATGTTTGATAATTCAATACATTTGGTCATTTGTCTGAAAAACCGGATGTCCGCGTCATGCATGCGCGGTGGCGAGTACAATTTAGTACGCCCGTGGCCACTGCCGACGACGGACCTGTGAATGTTTACATGGCACGCAAATACGCCTTTTTGCAGCAATTATTTCGAGTTATCAAGGTAAATAAAAATATATAAAGGAATAGGAAACGCTAATACATGCTGGAGAACACATTCGAAATGATAGAATAACAAATATAAGGTATGCGATATTTACTACATTAAAGCGTTTCTACATCCGCACCTAAAACGTATTAATAGGTAGCTGGAGCATATTGACAAGATGTCAATAAAAATCTTCAGATATCCTGAATACGTATTTAGAACTGTTAGGTAGTAAGTAGTCGGGTGTAAATCGGATTCGGACACGAGCACATGGTTGGGGGGGTAATGGTACCAATTATGGACTGTACGAATAATAGATTTATTTATTCATACAGAAATATATCAAAAGCATTTAGGGCTATTGCGCCGGATAACGACTACCTAGACTAAAGCCCTAAACGAGTTGGTGAACTGAAGTATATTTACTTGCTGTTTAGTAGATTCTATTAAAAACGAGTGCGGAAAAAGACCCTGCCACTCCACCAGCAGCAGGCCACGGCCCTTTCTCATCTTCGTCATAGACATACATGCATACATACGCTACGGCACATCTTTTCGTCCAATATTCCGCAGTGTATCAAGACGAGAGTCTTTGACCAGTGTGTGCTGCCAGTGATGACATATGGAACGGAAACGTGGTCGCTTACTATAGGCCTCATAGGAAGGCTCAAAGTCACTCAAAGGGCGATGGAGATGGCTATGCTGGGAGTTTCTCTGCGCGATCGCATCAGAAATGAGGCTATCCGCAGCAGAACCACGGTAACCGATATAGCCCTCCGAATCGCTAAACTTAAGTATCAGTGGGCGGGGTACATTGCACGTAGAACCAATGGCCGTTGGGGCGGAAAGGTTTTCGAGTGGCAACCACGTACCGGAAGGCGCGGCGTGGTTAGGCCCCCCACAAGGTGGACTAATGACCTGGTAAAGGTCGCGGGAGTCCGCTGGATGCGGGTGGCGCAGGACCGGCTATTGTGGCACTCTTTGGGGGAGGCCTATGTCCAGCAGTGGACGTCTTTCGGCTGATATGATGATACATACGCTCGAAAAACATAAACTTCCTTCTGAGGCAGTCGGGTACAAAGTACTACAGGGTGTTCCCCTATACAGCTGCAAAACTTTGCCAGCTGTTTGTGCACATGATACCCATCACAAAACACTAAAGTATGCCGTTTCACATCTCGCATTCACTCTGCCACCGCTGTTTCTCCAAATAACTACCAAGAAAGCCTCCCCCGCCACGCCCCTTTAAAAATAAGCCCACTAAAGCAAATAAATGTGACGTTATCTAAGTAAACATACCTTTTGTCGGTATGGAGTTATTGATATGACTCACTCACTCACTCACTCATCAACGCACAGCCGAAACTACTAAGACTAGAGAGTTGAAATTTTCACCAGAACTACCTTTTACAACGTAGGCAACGCTAAGAAGGATTTTTGGAAATTCCACTCCTAAAGGGGGTAAATAGCATAAAGATTACTTATTAGAATACAAATTAAGTACTTTCAATTCAATTAAATTTATTTTGTTAAACATAGGTTACAACTTTTACAAGTATTGTTGGTATACAAAATATAAGACTTCTGTGCATTACCCACAATGTAGGTTTACAAAATATTTTAGCCAGCTAATATATTTATAAAAATTAAAAAAAAATGTCAATACAGTGATTGGTGTTAAATACTTCAAATACATGTCAAAAACTCTCAAAAAATACTATAACTAAAGAATATTATAACTAAGGAATGTCTGGAATGGAATCATGTTATGTCGTAGGGTCGTTTAAGTAATCTTTAATGGTATAATAACACTTTTCAATCAAATATTGATCTATTGATTGAAATGATTGATCCAATAATGTCATGGAAAGATCACATAGATACATTATACAGTAAGTTAGCAAGAGGGATATATGCTCTAAGACAGTTAAGACCACTTGTGTCAGAAAGTTGCTTAAAAGAGCTGTATTATGCGTACATATACTCTCAACTTTCATACGGGATAATGCTTTGGGGCAACAGTAGGTACGGATTATGAGCGCATCCTAAAGATCCAGAAACGTGCAATTAGAGTACTTCCGTATGCAAAGGACAGATACACGTGTCGCGAACATTTAAGAAAACTTAGTATCTTAACATCAGTTTCAATTTATATATTGGAAGTTTTGATGTATGTTAAACGTTATCCAAATGAATTTCAAAGGAGAGGTGAAAATAGTTCGAGATCAATGAGAAATGCGAATAACTTAAAAAGAAGCGGGTTGTGTCCGAGATACAACCGTTAATTAAGTTTAAGTGGATACTTATTTGTTGGTTGTCCCCGTAAAATATATATCTGCATTAATTCACTAAAATCTGTATAAGCACAGATAAATCGGTATATATAGCATCATTGACTGACGTAGCTCGTTTGACTCGCGAGGCATTGAAAATGGCGGTCATTTTAGCATAGTTTTCATGCCCGTCACATAAACTAAATAACATTTTGTGATTAACAACTAATAACAAATAAAGAAGGATTAAAACATGTAACAAACAATTATTTGAAATCAGATTAGGCTTCTCTACAAAAAGTTAATCCGGAAGTTACGTGATACATTTTGAACTGTACCCCTATACAAGAACGCGAGCAAAGAAGTATCCACTTCAAAACAACCTCGCCCAGACTTAGAATAGGCACAAAACTTCCGAAGTTAATAGGACAAATACTTTTTAACCGGCTACCTTCAAACCTTAAAACCATAACGAACGACAACTCTTTTCGCTTCCATGTAAAACAACTATTGCTTGAAAAAACACTGTATAGTTAACAAGAATTTCTTTAAAATTACTAAATAACAAGATCTTAAAAGCTTGACGTTAATATTTGTATAATGTTTTCTTTCTCTATTTTATGTAATAGCATTATGCTATGAGTATGAGTATTATTAAACTATTTACAAATAATAACAATTCTGTACACAACTGTACACATCTATTGTATTTTATTGTAACTGACAAGTCATAATTTTAACACATTTTTATCTGTATATTCATTGTACTATGATTTCAATTGTAAAATTATGATAATAAACAAATCTGAATCTGAAGTCAATTGTCTTTTAAATTAATTATATCCAGTGTTTAATTCGGTCTGGAATTTTATTGAAAATGTTTGGTGCCATTCCCAAGATTCCGCCTCTGATTAGCGCTGTGTTGTTGCTACCCTGCAAAGTTTTCTATTTTTGTTTGTATTGTTTACGTGTCGGAAATCTGCGGCCTTCTGAAACGTTACTGAAAATGCTTGGATTGGTCTTGACAAAAATACCTACTTCTAGGATATACAGTTCTTCTAGTTTGTATGGAGAGCAAGACATTTTTAAAGTAAGGGATTTGTAACTTCGGTTTTTTAATTATTAATCACTTAAGAAGGTTAAAAGGGGGTTCGAAATATGTATAGAGAGCAAGACATTTTTAAAGTTAGAAATTTGTAACTTCGGTTTCAGACTATTTACTATGAGAGTTCAAAGAGGGTTCTAAGTTTGTATAGAGAGCAAGACATTTTGAAATAAAGAGAGATTTGTTTCTTCGGTTTTAGACTGTTTACTTAAAGACTAGGTACAGTCAGCGTCATATAGTTAGTAGCAGCCAAAGTAGCCAAATATATCGTAACACATCCTTACACCTATAGTAACAAAGACGTGTTGCGATATATTTGGTTACCTAGGCTGCTACTAACTATCTGATGCTGACTGTACATAACTAATTTCAATGTTTTTTTTTATTAAACAAACATTTAAATTTCTTAAACAAACATTTAGACGATAACATGTTATACGTGGACGAAGTCGCGGGCAACAGCTAGTTTATATATATATATACTTATTTAAGCTTTATTTATTCCATATTGTATGTGTTAGTACATATTTACTAAATCTAAAAGATTTATGCCATTTTTTCTTTCTTATATGGACCCCATTCGGGTAAAAGCCATATATCGCCAGATATTAGGAGAAAAGAAGGGCACTGGTCAGGGCCGAAAGGCAAATGAAGGAAAGGTAGACGACGAAGACGTTGGACCAATGACATAACTGAGGTCGCCGGACCTAGCTGGATGCAGTTGGCTAAAGACCGAAAAAAATGGCATGAGATCGAGGAGGCTTTTACCTAAATTTACATTTGCTTTAAAAAATTCAATATAAATCAAACAAAAAAAGACTTTAAAATTATATTTATATAATTACTTCCGGTTGGAAAATTTGTTGAATTCTTGTGTAAAGCATCTTAGAATAACGATTAAAAATGAAATATACAAAAAAAACGCTATTATAAATTAATGATTTTCGAAACCGTATTTTGCCTGGAGTATAGAGCCAAGTATAAGTCCAATCTTGTTGGCTTGATGAGAGTATCAAGGTCCATCGCGGTGTGGCCGCTGGTCGAGGTAGCATGGTAGGCAGCACGCGCCGCGCGAGCGCAGTGACATAACACTTTTAGGTATTTAAGAGACAAATTGAATTTGTTATTTTTATATGATGTTTGGTCAAATTACATTTTTTAATAGACATAGTCATGTACTGAAGAACTTGCTGGTCTTAAAATAACCACCCTGTATAATAAAATGCTCTTCTGACTAACAGTGGTCTAATTATCCAGTTTTTGATCAGTCAGTCATACTTATGTAACAAAGGTAATAATTATGGTAATAATACTCCTTGCATTTCATTAAATTGTCAAAACGTGTTGGCTCCGTTGGTACTTTGTAGGTACCTAGCCCCACGCATGCCTCCCAAAGGTCCGGGACATCATTGTCCCGTGAGCGGGAAAGACATACATGGTAATAATATAATTTGCCAGGAGATAAATACATGAACATAGCTATTTGTTTATTATTTTTGATGGTTTCTTAAGCGGGTGTTAACCGGCGCTATAACTTTACCTAGAAGTATTCGATTTTATTTCGGTTTAAAAAACCTGTAATATATTAGTACAATCCATAATTGGTGACGTTCACCCTTAGGAAGTGAAGATGTACTATTATTTTATCAGTTCTACGTATTTGGAAAACGGAAGCACCCACATAGGAACTGGGAAAACGATAGGTGGATTGATGATGAAGAAATCTGTACTAACATATCTTTGTAAAGTAAGTGTCCATAATTGATGTCATCATACTACGATGTACTTAAGAACTGTAACCACCTATTATTCCTTATTTTCTTAAAAAAAATAGATTTAAATACATAAATAAACAATAAATATTTGGGGACAATCTTACACAAATCAACCAAGATTTGAAAAATAAAACAATTATTCAAGAAGACAAACATTTGATCGTATGATCCGCAAAAACGAGCCGAATACGGATGCCAACAGAATAAGGCCGTTAGCGGGGTGCGCGGGACGCGCGTCTCCCGCTCCGTCTGCCTCACCTCCGCAAATACCTAAACATCGTCTAATAAGAGCGCCTTAAGTACGACCTGCCTTATGTTAAGCAGTTACCGTAGCCTATAGACACTTGTGACTCCGGAAGAATCAGAAGCGCATTGCCGACCCTTTATTCACTTGAGGATTCGCTGTGTTGGCAGATAGATACATGCAGGTCCCTCACTCCCAACACAGCGCACCCTAGGGAGCTCTGGCGACCTTACTCACCACTAGGAACACAACACCACATGCATCATAGCATGCAATAATATAGCAACATTACAAAGCAGTGGTGCTATTATGGGTGCGGTCTTCTGTAAGGTGGAGGTGCTTCCCCAGTTGGGCTGCTCCACATACGAGTGAGATGACATTCCGCTGTGCCCTACCTCTCTAAAGGTGAACTGATCGTTCTAGATTAAACACTTATATTCTTGACACAAATGTTATATTGTTACAGTGGCAACAACCAGAGCAGCATCCCCGGCTACATGTCCTGGGAGCAAGACGTGCTGGCGCCGCTCGCCGGCACCGACCAGCTGTACGCCATGCAGGTAACTTACTCACTTTTAGTTCAATCTAAACTCTATTAGCACCCTTCATCATCATCATCATTTTCAGCCTGTAATCGCCCACTGCTGAGCACAAGCCTCTCTTCGCGTACGCCACTTATCCCGGTCCCGTGCTAGTCTCATCCAGAAATGACCCGCGGTTTTTTTTATGTCATCAAACCATCGAGCTGGTGGACGACCAACGCTTCTTTTTCCTGCAATTGGCCACCAATCCGTTAACGTTTTGGTCCACCTACCGTCAAGCTGCCTGGCAATATGTCCTGCCCAACTCCATTTGAGTTTGGTTATGACTTCGCCGACGTCTCGCACGCACCTTAGTGCGACGTCGGATCTCAATATTCCTCACTCGCTCCCTTCCGCGGTGCTAATTCATCCTAACATGGCTGACACCGCCGAGCAGTGACACTATATTTCGGACTACCCGCAAGAGTTAACTTAAGACTCGGGCGCGTACTAACGCCATACGGACGTGGTCTCAAGTTAAGTCTAGCGGGTTATTACTGTTATTGTTTATTAATTTCAGGCCAGGAGCCCATAAAGTTGTTAGTACAGCACAATTACTTATCATTAATCTATGTTAGTATGAATTATTACACTAGAATTTGTATTATACATTAAATTATATTAAATACAATTGAATTTAATTTATATTTATATGCCAAGCATTATCTGCCTCCACTTATAAATGGAGCAGTCAAATTTATTTGACAACATTATCAGGATGCTGTTGCTATAATCGCGCGGCTGGCGTTGTCAGTGTGACTTAAAATGGGACAACCTTAACTAGACGAAAGTGGACGTCTTTCGGCTGATATGATGATGATGATGATGATGACACCTTTCTGCTACCTCGTACTGTTCTGGACCCTTACTTGCCCAATTTGAATACAAGACATCTTCTGGTACCAACAAATAATAATATTGTTTGTTGTTAGATAACAAACTGGTGGTCGCAAGTGAAAACGCCCGGCTCAGCCATATACGCGAACCGGCATTACCTCGAACTGCACAGGACACACAGCGAGCATCACAACAACAACATACTGCCAGATGTCTTCGTGCATCCCACCGCGTGCGTTGATGACTCTGCCGTGGTAAGGATTGTATAGCGCCGAGCGGCAAATTTGTAGCAAACCACTCACAACAACTCATCATTGAGTGAGCATCACAACAACAACGTACTGCCAGATGTGTTCATGCATCCCACCGCGTGCGTCGATGACTCTGCCATGGTAAGGATTGTATAGCGCCGAGAGGCAAACTTGTAGCAAACCACTCACAACAACTCATCATTGAGTGAGCATCACAACAACAACATACTGCCAGATGTGTTCGTGCACCCGACCGCCTGCGTCGATGACTCCGCCGTGGTAAGGATTGTATAGAGCCGACCGGCAAACTTGTAGCAAACCATTCACGTGCTAGTGCACCCTAGGGCCTGTGATGATGACTCTGCCGTGGTAAAGATCGTGGAACCATCACAGCGAGCATCACAACAACAACATACTGGTTGATGTATTCTACCGTGTAACGTACGTCGAGTGGCAAACATGTAGCACACCACTCAATCTCAAAGTGAGCAGCACAACAACTTACCTCTCCACTGTGCATTATCAGCTCAGCTCTGACGCTAGCAGATATTCATAATTCGTAATCACTGTACGTCATAGAAGATCTAGTCTGAAAGAGATGACACCTTAAAAATAATGTGTACATTACAGATTGGTCCGAACGTGTCCATCGGGGCCGGAGTGACGATAAAAGCTGGCGTTCGGATAAAGGAATCCATCATCTTGAACAACGCCACCGTTAGCGAGCACTCGCTCATCATGTACTCCGTCGGTAAGGAATGCGTATAAATCATGAACGAATCAAAAACCATAATTTACTATAAAAAAAAACTGACTTTAATTCAGTATTTCGCCAAGCCACATACACGAACATTTTTCACATTTGCTTTCCACTTTTACATGAACTGCTTTTCGAGTGCAAAATGCGTTGGCCACAATAATTGAGGAGTTTCATCGATTTCTCAAGATTCTAAGCGGCAGCTCTCCACACGTGAGAACGAGAGCTCGCTATACGATCTCTCTCACGCATGGCTCGCTGCTACCGCCGCCTATCAGTAGTACTCGATGCGTGAGTGTAGATGTGGCTTTACCTTTTCACTACTTATAACTTGTTTATAATGTTTTATTTCCACAGTGGGTCAAAACGCGAGCGTGGGCGAGTGGTCCCGGATAGAAGGCACCCCCTCGGACCCCGACCCCAACAAGCCCTTCGCCAAGATGGACAATCGGTCGCTGTTCAACGCGGACGGACGACTCAACCCTTCCATCACCATCCTAGGTGAGAACATCTTACCTCTAGCCCAAAGGCCTATTAAAAGGCATCCCGTTACTTTAAAATAAATAATTATTGGAGCATGTAGTGTCCCACTGCTGGACAAATGCCTCTCCCCACTTTTTCCAATGCTCCCGATTCTGAGCAGTCTCCGGCCATTCTTTTAAAAAGGCATCTAGCTCGTCTCTAAATCGCCGACGAGGTCTGCCACGTCTCCGTTTCGAGCTGTCGGGCTGCCCACAGTGCAGCTGCAGCTGTGGGTCTTGGCCCAGAGTGCAGCTGCAGCTGTGGGTCTTGGCCCAGAGTGCAGCTGCAGCTGTGGGTTTTGGCCCAGAGTGCAGCTGCAGCTGTGGGTCTTGGCCCAGAGTGCAGCTGCAGCTGTGGGTCTTGGCCCAGAGTGCAGCTGCAGCTGTGGGTTTTGGCCCAGAGTGCAGCTTCAGCTGTGGGTCTTGGCCCAGAGTGCAGCTGCAGCTGTGGGTCTTGGCCCAGAGTGCAGCTGCAGCTGTGGGTCTACCAATAGCAACCCCAGGCGTTTTCAGCCCGTCTTTCGACCTCTTTCTCCTGTCGCGCCTGGAAGGAAACTAGTTAGCCCAAGTAAAGGTACTCATGGACATATGCAAAATATTAGTACATTACTGCAGCCGCCGGGAAAGAAGGGCTTGCTGGGTGAGTAGGTACGGATAGTGATACGAAGCCGGCAAGCCCTTTTCACGGCTAGGCATGTATAGTGCTTTTCTCAAACATGCAATGAAATAAATAAAAAAACTTCAAGAAATCAAACAAATTTTCATAGCTGAAATCCGTGACTATTGCCACAAATTGTGGAATGAAAATAAGCAAAAATTATTCCCGGCCTTGGCTTTCAATTTCCTATGAAATTCCTTTACAGTTCTCTCTCTTCTTCTTCCACCTGAAACGTGGTACTTTGAAGCCTGTTATAACGCACGGAATGACGAAATTTCATTGCATGTTTGAGAAAAAAATATAAACCAATATCATGTGTCTTGAATATGTATATACCTATATATGGAACCCAATAATAATCCCAAGCATTTGGCGTAAGGACTAGTTTTACTTAAGCGACTGCCATCTGACCTTCCAACACAGACGGAAAACTAGACCTTAATGGAATTAGACCGGTTTCCTCACGATGTATTCACATTATTAAAGGCCCGTATGAATGACTAATATTTTATTTATTTCCCAGGTGCAAGCGTGGTGGTGCCAGCAGAGACGATTCTCCTGAACACAATAGTGCTGCCTCACAAACATCTCACTAGGAGTTTCAAACACGAAATCATATTGTAAACCAGATTTACGACGGACCTCCTATACATAATTATTACGGAATCACAATAGCCTAGTACTTACAATATGCGGCACATAAGATTGCGTCTGTGATGTGTGTGAGTAGACGCAAAGTTGTCAGAGGCATAGAGAAAGGATAGAATACATACACACACACACACACATTTGTGACAAAGATGTAAGCATATACAAAATAGTTGAACCGATTTGAACTGAGCTTATGGATGCCCATTATTCTGAGCTTGCAATTTACATTGTTTGCGAGCGCGTGCCAAATTTTGCATAAAACATGTTATCGCCACGTAAAATGTTCATTGAATAATGAACTTTATCTCCTTTTACAAGATGCCAAATTAGCTATGAGATAAAATACCACACACAGCGTGCCAGGTATAAAACCAGATAAATGTTACTTCATTATTTGTTACTTTATTTTGAATCTTTGGCGAGCACGATAGAGTTCATTATTAAGATAAGATAATTATTTATTAACGCCTTACACGATTCCAAATAAAGCATATCCAAACAACATCAAACGACGCTAAAAGGATTCACTCAGCATAATTAGAATAGAATAGAATAGAAAAACTTTATTCAACATCACATTACACGAGATTATAATTAAAGATACATGTGAACCTTAAGATTAACAAATAATCATCATAATCAGCATTTAATTCATTATTCAATTAACAGTTTACGTGGCGTAACATTTTTTTTTGCAAAATTTGGCACGCGCTCGCAAACAATGTCTATTAATAGGCTCAGAACAAGGGCCATTCATGGGCTCAGTTCAAATCATCTTAACTATACCACAAGTGGGAACGAAAACATTGTCAAATCTCCTGTCCATATACGCGGCTTTTTTTGTATGTCACCGCCTGTCAAAATATTATACTGAAACTGACGTCACGGATATAATGCGACTAAAGTATATATATATAGACACATGAGATGTCGAGGATGTATTAGACTTCTGATCCTTCTCAATTTATTCAGGTTAATTTACCTTTATCCTATTTTACGGATGTAATGTTTGCCTAAGTAGTTTGAATCTAGTTGCATAGACAATCGAATTTAATTTAATTTGTTGGAACAACGAAACAGAAGAAATGCTTCTTTATTTGTTTTAACTAAGGTTCAAATCCCGTTAAAACGGAGTGTAATGCACTTTGGGCCTTACGAGGTACATTACTTACCTAAGGCGGTAAAACAAAGTTTGTCTAAAATCGCATTCGATACTCGAGCCGAAGGCAAGGGCGATAAATATCCGATCTGAAGCTTGCTTTATTACCGCCTGGTGAGTAGAAAATATTAAATCTGGCCAGGAAGTGGGATTATCCATATGTATAGCGGTCGGTAATTACCACTTTATGACCGGGTGTGATGTAAAGTGGTTTACTAAGGTTGTTAATCAAATATTCTCAAATAGCCTAAAGGCGTTTGTCCACCGGCGAGAAGCGAGGCGACGCGAATTTCATACTGCAGAGTCTAAGCGATAAAACAGGCGATAGTATGAAACTCGCCTCTCCTCCGTAAACAATTCTCATTTGCAATATTATATCATACACGCACACATAAGCACATAATGTATTGTATTTTTTCACTATGTAGGAAAATGACTAATTGAATTTGTGTTGAAGTTGTTTGTAACAATTATAGTACATTACTGCAGACGCCGACCATATTTCGTTGCCGTGTCCGTATCCGCCACCTGTGACCCCGTTAGCAATAGGTATATTTAAAATGAAAACTTATTTTGTCTTGTAAAGTTAAGGAAAACCAACTCTTTATGTACAATTTATAACGTTAAATTATTTTATTCCAATGTAGATAATTTTTGGTGCATAAATACATAAAAAAGGAGCACAAAACGTTGTTTTATTATTTATTTTTCACTTCTCATGCTCGAAAAGTGTGTCATAATTAGGCTTAGCAAGCGGGGCTAAAGTAGTACATTTAGCCCCTAGGGAATAGTACATTACTTACCTAGGGCGGTTAAACAAAGAATGTCTCAGATCGCAGGTATTTGACGCCCGAGCCGAAGGCAAGGGCGATAAATATGCGCTCTGAGGCTTTCTTTATAACCGCCCGTGGTGAGTACAAAATTTTACGACTCTATCTGGCCAGGAAGTGGGGTTTTCCGCACGCATAGCGTGCGGTAATTCCTACTTTATGCCCAGGTATGACGTAAAATATGTATACCTACATATTTATGATTTAAAAACATTTTAATTTGACCAATCTAAACACTTCGCCGTATTAAATCCACCAATCACAACACAACCTTAAAAAAACATTTGTATCTATCGACCAATGAGGAAACAGAAAAAACCGGGCCTTAAGAGTCCGCAGTAAGCTCGATTCTCCATACAAACGTAGTTACGCTCTCATTTTAAAACGACTAGCTAGTTTGCTCTGAAACTTTGTACTTAGAATAAGTTAAGTACCATCCAGGTCTGTAATTAGTTTATGTAGCTTCAGGTACCATGGTAAAAAAATACAGCAAATTTAAGTTTTTAATACAAAACTCGTTTAAACTCGTGTAAACTGGAGCCATTTAAACTAATTACAGGCCTAGATATACAAGTTTCGTTAGGTATACAATCTAACACGTAGTTTTAAAATGTGAACGAAACTCCGTTTGTATGGGAAGGTGAAATTCGGCCGAGCTTACTGCGGACTCTTATCCCATCGTACCTATGCTTAAATTCGGAGCCGTGCCTAACATCTGAAATCTCAACCTATTGATTCAAAAAAAATATTTGCTTAGAATGCAGTTACATAAATGGTAATAAATACGAGTAAAATAAAAATGTCCAGTGCATTCAGCCTGCATGCAGAATTGTTGGGCTAAGTATCTTGAGAACGAGGGGTTAGTAGTTCATATTTTTACTTTGTGAGGTTCGTTTCTGTGTTTTATTTAGGGATTATTATACCTACGTAGTTAGATGTAAGTAGGTACTAGGTTAAATTGAAATGCTAGTTGTCACAGACACAATTTTGATTAATAGGCATAGTTGCCTACTTATCAAAGCTTCAACGAATTGTTCACTAATAATCTGACCTTCCAACGCAGAGGCAAAACTAGACCTTATTGGGATTAGACCGGTTTCCTCACGATTTTTTCACGGAAAAGCTAACGGTAAATATTCCGTATGGTTCCGAAAAACTCATTGGTAAAAATCAAAAAATCAAAATCAATTATTTATTCTGCAAATAGGCCACAAGGGCACTTTTACATGTCAAATGGTGTTCTACAATATAATATTAATAATCTTACACAATAATCATTTTAAAATTGCAGATTTTAACTAATTAGTACCTAAATGGTTACAAACTAAATGTCACTGAATGAAAACTAGAACAATCCAAAATTGTAAAATATTATCAAATACATTTGATATAAGGTCTGTATCAGAATTAACAATAAGTTTATGATATAATTTAGTACCCCAGAGATGTATAATGTCTCTGAGCATCCAAATACAATTAATAATTATTCTAATGTTCTTGTAGAGATGTATACTGTCCCTAAGCGTTAAAACAGAAAAAAAAGGATCATTAATGTAATATTGTCAGAGATGTACAGGGTCAATAACAATAAAACGTGTCAAGAACAGAATGATGTCTCTCGTCAAAATAATACGATACTATAATAATACGATACGATAATAATACGAGCCGGGATTCGAACCCACGACCGCCGCTTGACAGCCGCATGCCTGAAGCACTAGGCTACCGTAGCTTTTTACACAATTTGGTTTAAAATACAACGAATGGCTATGTGAGCTGTAGAAATCACGAGCATGACATTTAAAAAAAAAAATTAAAAAAAAATTATACAACGACGGTGGCAAACAAGCTTACGGCCTGCCTGATGTTAAGCAGCTTCCGTAGCCTATGGACACTTGTAACTCCAGAAGAATCACAAGCACGTTGCCGACCCTTTATTCACTTGAGGATTCGCTGTGTTGGCAGATAGAGACACGCAGGTCCCTCACTCCAAACACAGCGCATCCTAGGGAGCTCCGGCGGCCTTACTCACCACCAGGAACACAACATTCCGCTGTGCCCTACTCTCTCAAAAAATTATACCTCGTTCATCAAAATCGGCTTAGTATCTTACACGCTACGTTGGAACACACGTAGCGTAAGTACTAACATAGACTACTGAAATCACATCCCTTCCTTTCGGCTCTGCCGTAGTCGGGCAAAAACAAAAGATGAAGCATCTGACAAAATGTTAGCACGGCTGTCACAGCACTGTTAGCACAAAAGGGCGCGCGAGCTCGCTCGCACTATCCGTCTCTTTCTAAGTTTTCTAATAAGAGAGATACGGATAGTGCGAGAGAGCGAGAGAGAGCTCGTGCGCCGTATTGTGCTAAAAGAGCTAACCTTGCAGCACGGCTATCACAATACGGCCGCAACATACTCTCGAGCGCTCTCGCACTATCCGTCTCTTTCTAAGTTTTCTAATAAGAGAGATACGGATAGTGCGAGAGAGCGAGAGAGAGCTCGTGCGCCGTATTGTGCTAAAATAGCTAACCTTGCAGCACGGCTATCACAATACGGCCGCAACATACTCTCGAGCGCTCTCGCACTATCCGTCTCTTTCTAAGTTTTCTAATAAGAGAGATACGGATAGTGCGAGAGAGCGAGAGAGAGCTCGTGCGCCGTATTGTGCTAAAATAGCTAACCTTGCAGCACGGCTATCACAATACGGCCGCAACATACTCTCGAGCGCTCTCGCACTATCCGTCTCTTTCTAAGTTTTCTAATAAGAGAGATACGGATAGTGCGAGAGAGCGAGAGAGAGCTCGTGCGCCGTATTGTGCTAAAAGAGCTAACCTTGCAGCACGGCTATCACAATACGGCCGCAACATACTCTCGAGCGCTCTCGCACTATCCGTCTCTTTCTAAGTTTTCTAATAAGAGAGATACGGATAGTGCGAGAGAGCGAGAGAGAGCTCGTGCGCCGTATTGTGCTAAAATAGCTAACCTTGCAGCACGGCTATCACAATACGGCCGCAACATACTCTCGAGCGCTCTCGCACTATCCGTCTCTTTCTAAGTTTTCTAATAAGAGAGATACGGATAGTGCGAGAGAGCGAGAGAGAGCTCGTGCGCCGTATTGTGCTAAAATAGCTAACCTTGCAGCACGGCTATCACAATACGGCCGCAACATACTCTCGAGCGCTCTCGCACTATCCGTCTCTTTCTAAGTTTTCTAATAAGAGAGATACGGATAGTGCGAGAGAGCGAGAGAGAGCTCGTGCGCCGTATTGTGCTAAAAGAGCTAACCTTGCAGCACGGCTATCACAATACGGCCGCAACATACTCTCGAGCGCTCTCGCACTATCCGTCTCTTTCTAAGTTTTCTAATAAGAGAGATACGGATAGTGCGAGAGAGCGAGAGAGAGCTCGTGCGCCGTATTGTGCTAAAATAGCTAACCTTGCAGCACGGCTATCACAATACGGCCGCAACATACTCTCGAGCGCTCTCGCACTATCCGTCTCTTTCTAAGTTTTCTAATAAGAGAGATACGGATAGTGCGAGAGAGCGAGAGAGAGCTCGTGCGCCGTATTGTGCTAAAATAGCTAACCTTGCAGCACGGCTATCACAATACGGCCGCAACATACTCTCGAGCGCTCTCGCACTATCCGTCTCTTTCTAAGTTTTCTAATAAGAGAGATACGGATAGTGCGAGAGAGCGAGAGAGAGCTCGTGCGCCGTATTGTGCTAAAAGAGCTAACCTTGCAGCACGGCTATCACAATACGGCCGCAACATACTCTCGAGCGCTCTCGCACTATCCGTCTCTTTCTAAGTTTTCTAATAAGAGAGATACGGATAGTGCGAGAGAGCGAGAGAGAGCTCGTGCGCCGTATTGTGCTAAAATAGCTAACCTTGCAGCACGGCTATCACAATACGGCCGCAACATACTCTCGAGCGCTCTCGCACTATCCGTCTCTTTCTAAGTTTTCTAATAAGAGAGATACGGATAGTGCGAGAGAGCGAGAGAGAGCTCGTGCGCCGTATTGTGCTAAAATAGCTAACCTTGCAGCACGGCTATCACAATACGGCCGCAACATACTCTCGAGCGCTCTCGCACTATCCGTCTCTTTCTAAGTTTTCTAATAAGAGAGATACGGATAGTGCGAGAGAGCGAGAGAGAGCTCGTGCGCCGTATTGTGCTAAAAGAGCTAACCTTGCAGCACGGCTATCACAATACGGCCGCAACATACTCTCGAGCGCTCTCGCACTATCCGTCTCTTTCTAAGTTTTCTAATAAGAGAGATACGGATAGTGCGAGAGAGCGAGAGAGAGCTCGTGCGCCGTATTGTGCTAAAATAGCTAACCTTGCAGCACGGCTATCACAATACGGCCGCAACATACTCTCGAGCGCTCTCGCACTATCCGTCTCTTTCTAAGTTTTCTAATAAGAGAGATACGGATAGTGCGAGAGAGCGAGAGAGAGCTCGTGCGCCGTATTGTGCTAAAATAGCTAACCTTGCAGCACGGCTATCACAATACGGCCGCAACATACTCTCGAGCGCTCTCGCACTATCCGTCTCTTTCTAAGTTTTCTAATAAGAGAGATACGGATAGTGCGAGAGAGCGAGAGAGAGCTCGTGCGCCGTATTGTGCTAAAATAGCTAACCTTGCAGCACGGCTATCACAATACGGCCGCAACATACTCTCGAGCGCTCTCGCACTATCCGTCTCTTTCTAAGTTTTCTAATAAGAGAGATACGGATAGTGCGAGAGAGCGAGAGAGAGCTCGTGCGCCGTATTGTGCTAAAATAGCTAACCTTGCAGCACGGCTATCACAATACGGCCGCAACATACTCTCGAGCGCTCTCGCACTATCCGTCTCTTTCTAAGTTTTCTAATAAGAGAGATACGGATAGTGCGAGAGAGCGAGAGAGAGCTCGTGCGCCGTATTGTGCTAAAAGAGCTAACCTTGCAGCACGGCTATCACAATACGGCCGCAACATACTCTCGAGCGCTCTCGCACTATCCGTCTCTTTCTAAGTTTTCTAATAAGAGAGATATGGATAGTGCGAGAGAGCGAGAGAGAGCTCGTGCGCCGTATTGTGCTAAAATAGCTAACCTTGCAGCACGGCTATCACAATACGGCCGCAACATACTCTCGAGCGCTCTCGCACTATCCGTCTCTTTCTAAGTGGTCTAATAAGAGAGAGACGCACAATGCAAGAGAGCTCGAGAGTCTATTTTGCCGCGACACAGCTCGCGGCAAAATAGACTGAGTTTATCTCTAATTAGAGCGCTTAGAAAGAGACGGATACTACATATATCGCCGCAACACAGCTCGCGGCCTGTCCTGGCCCCGTAGCATGGATCGTTATCACGCGATAAGTGATTGGATAAGCGCGTCGTCTCATTCTATCGAACGGTGTCAGCCAGGGACGGCAGCTCTATCCTATCACTTATCGCGTGATAAGGCCATCCATGCTATCCGTCCTGCACGGCTATCACAAGACGAGCTCTCTCGATTTTTTTCGCACTATCCTTCTCTCTCTTATTAGAAAACTTAGAACGAGAGGTATACTGCAGGAAATCGAGAGAGCTCGCGGGCCGTCTTGTGATAGCCGCGCAGTAGCCGTGCTGTTCGTAATATGTAAATGTGCCTACTTACGTAGACAGAAACTTATAGTCCGAGAATAATCGAGAGATATTTGTGATAGCCGTGCTGTGATAGCCGCACATTGCACGTAGAATCGATGGCCGTTGGGGCGGAAAGGTTCTCGCGTGGCGACCACGTACCGGAAGGCGCGGCGCTCACCTGCGGTTCGCGTGCTAATTCCGCCTCTGATGTAATGATCAACATTACATAGCTCACTTACTTATTGTATCACTATGTACTATTTATTGGTGTTGGAGAAAAGTCCAATGAGCATGTCTAAAAAAGCTTGTACAAATTAAAGACTTCAATTTTATTAAGGCTTCAGTTAAGCAAGTTGAAATTAATAGCAAACACTCGTATGAGCGTTTGATATTAATTTCAACTTGTTTAACCCACGCGTTCTCGCGAAAAAGGATCTTTTTGTACTCGTCGATTAAAATATGTGTATTAAGATTTCATAGAGAATACTGCAACGTCACTCTTTTCATAGTTGTAGTCCATGTTACTGTCGAAACAATCGAAATAACTGTTTCGATACGCTCCAGACAACCGAAAAATAATTAAAAAGAGAACTAAAATAAATTCGACCAATCACGTTGCTGCTTTACCGAACTGTAATGAATTGGACCAATAGAATCACTTTGATTATTGAGTTTACTCGTTGATGTCGTACGCTCGTTCATGTCTTTTAAGATATCAACGAGCGTAAGAGCGATAGGCTGCACTTCGTTTCAACAGTATCGAGTTTGTTTAATTAGTTCAGTTGACTCGTAGAAAATTAATTTTAATGAACTCGTACAAAAAGTATTGTTCACAATAGTGTTATAATCAAGCTTTTTAATCTCGTACCTTACTTAGCTTCGTAGCCTAAACACGGTACTCGACTAAAATGCTCTCTATTATAACACGATTGTGAAAAATACTATTGGCAGACAGATTGACAATATACCATAACCGATATTTTTCTTTTTCAGGTACAGTCACCCGGCATCAATATCTGCCACAAAAAAGCCGGCAAAATATCTGACACGTCCTTATGTCATTAGACATAGAGTCGTGTCAGATATTTATGTCATTAGACATAGAGTCGTGTCAGATATTTATGTCATTAGACATAGAGTCGTGTCAGATATTTATGTCATTAGACATAGAGTCGTGTCAGATATTTATGTCATTAGACATAGGGTCGTGTCAGATATTTATGTCATTAGACATAGAGTCGTGTCAGATGTTTATGTCATTAGACATAGAGTCGTGTCAGATATTTATGTCATTAGACATAGAGTCGTGTCAGATATTTATGTCATTAGACATAGAGTCGTGTCAGATGTTTATGCGTGCTTTATTGTGGCAGATATTAATGCTGGTGACTACTGGTGAACCCTAAAACATGTCGATTGTCATATCGGATGTGGTAACAATAAGGTAACCCTAACAGAACCCTAAAAAACCCTATCTCGATATGCTTACCATAACCCCATCAGTAAGGTTACCTTATCATAAGGTTACCAAATTGATAGGGTTACAAAATCGATCGTATTGTCTCATAGTCACTTCCACTGTTTCCTTTTACAATGAGTGTGGTGTCGTCCGCGAATAGGATGCATTTTTGCGTTGTTGCCTGTGGAAGATCATTTTAATTTCGGTGCCAATGCACCGAAATTAAGAGTGGTTTCAAAGTTATTTGTCGAATAGGAAGCAATCTTCCTAATCGACAAATAACTTTGACACCACTCTGATGGCTTAGGTACCCCGGATACCATAGGAAGCTAGTTTTGAGAGAAGCACTGAATGGTCAACAAAGTCAAATGCCTTACTCATGTCTAATAATATAGACATAATTGGTATTTTATCATTAATG
This sequence comes from Epinotia brunnichana, assembly GCA_963854355.1. Lineage (NCBI taxonomy): Eukaryota > Metazoa > Arthropoda > Insecta > Lepidoptera > Tortricidae > Epinotia > Epinotia brunnichana. Next base: position 12,517,303 of record OY977956.1, read on the forward strand.
GCTTCTGCAACATACTTTACTAAATCAAAACAAGCTAGCTCCGTTGAGAGGCCTCTCCGAAAGCCATATTGTTCTGGTTGCAATATGTTGTTCTTCGTCAAAAAGTAATTTAATCTAATATACATAGCTTTTTCTATAAAGTATAAATTATTGGGTCTCTTATAAAGTATTGGGACGATCGTAATAGGTCGATAACAGTTTGGATCATTGCGGTCACCTGACTTAAACAAAGGTTTAACAACAGCCAATAAGCGATTCAGGGAACATACCTTGACTAATATGCGACAGGTTAATTATATGGGTTAAAGGGCAACTTAAAGCCATAGCATTTAACTTTAGGATATTAGTAGATATGTCATCGTAACCATACGTTTTGGTATTATTTAGTGACATTATCAGTTTATAAACCTCTGTCTCTGTTACAGGTTTTAAAAAGATTTTATGAGGACAATTTCCTGATTTTAAATTGGAACTATTGTTTACTGGAATATTATTATTATCATTCAATATGTTGATATGTTATGGCATTAAAACTAATAGAATGGACTGTGCTACTATGAACAATATTTGCCAGTTTACGAGCATATTACATTCCACATGATTCCACGTAGCTTTACATTTGTTTTTATTTACCTGTATATATTTACTGTTACTTAATTTCTGAGAACTGGTGACGCATTTCCTTAATAGTTGATTGTAACGTTACAGATTAATTCTATTTGAATCTTTGTTAATTGTTTGTAGCATTATTTCGTAGTTGTATGCACATTCTACGTTTTACATGACACGATTTACGAGACACGATTTACGAATGCGTTTCGTGAGCCACTTAATATTACGTCTTCGGTTACTGACTTTAACTTCGATTAACGGCAAGCATACTCAATTACACACCGAAATATTAAACGAATTTTGAATAATAAAAAAATACGCTTGATAGAGGTCTTGTTATACTTTTCCGATAATATTTAGGTACGTTAATATTAATAATATATATTATTTTCAAAATGTTCGCTCTGTAAGCTTCGGAGATAAGGAGGGGGGAGGGGGGGGGGTGGTATTTTTTACTACATTTTCCTTTGTAAATATTTTTTTTACCATTATAGAAAAAAAATAACTGTTTTAGAATGTGTCAAGCCCTTTCATATGATACCTCACTTGGCCTACTAACTAGACTAAAATTTTACCGCCCCTCTTATGCGTCGTTTTAAAATTTTAATTTTCCATACACGTAGATTAGCAAATTTCAAATTGATAGCATTAGTAGTTCCTGAGATATTTAACTTTGTGACAGACAGACAGGCGGACGGAGTCGCACCATAAGGGTTCCGTTTTTACCTTTCTGGTACGGAACCCTAAAAAGACATGCTTGCGAGTTTTACAGCTCACAGCGCTACTAGTTAATAACTGCAACTTAGAAAAGTTGAAAAACCCCCGACTTTTTCATTTCAAAATGCAATATCACAAAAATGGCTGAACCGATTTTGTTGAAACTTAGCTATGTACCATATCGATCACGTCAGCTTTCGTATTAAAAAAACCGCATTCAAATCGGTCTATTCGTTTAGTAGCTACGATGCCACAGACATACCCACACATACCCTCTTTTTCCGTCGGGGGTTAAAAAAGGGGTTGAACAGAAGTTACTGCTTGATTACAAATTACTAGCCATCTTGCGAGGGACCCAGGCTGTCGGATAGTAAGTAGGTGGCGGCGCGTTAACATTTTCGATGGGCAACCCGGAAAAAAAAAGTTAGGATTGCGTAAAAAAAATTTTAGGCAAGCCGGTGGGAATCGGCTAGTATGGGCGCTCCGCCACTGGTACCTACTTTAATTTCCTAAATTAAGGGTTACCTCGAGTATGAACAACCCGTACAGTTAAGTGATGGTCACATTGAGTTTCCTCGTTCTTTCATAGATCGTAGATTTATATTACGTACAAATCTATTCTGCCGTCATAGAAGGCCTCATCCGTATCTGGAATACAACCGCAAGCGCACGCGGTCGTCATAAAAAAAGAATCGAATTTACTATTACAAACTTTGAAAAACTTTTTTTTTTGTCTAATTTGATAGTGCGCGGCCAGTACTTTAAACAAAAAAATTATTTACCTTTGTTTAAAAAAGTAAAAACAGCAGTGTTTTTATTTGTTTTCCTGCCAGTGTTTTTTTATTATTAAAATGTTAAAGTATACAGTGAAAAAGTATTGTGCTGAAGGGAGCAAGATTAACCAAGTTGCCATGGCAGCTTTGAGTAAGTTTTTGTTGATATTTAGCTTTGGTGTTGATGGGCAGCCCCATCAACACCCGGAATGCATTGTTGAATTGCACCCGGAGAGCCCCATATGCCCGCTGCGTATAACGGCTACACAAACTGCATGTGTAGGGGAGGTGCAGTAAGCCCTGAACAATGTGATTTTTGCCTCTCTTGAGCATCGCGCAAATCTTCGTGCGAATATGGATTCGCCCGTACAGAAAGGGTCCTCCGTTCCCTCTCCAAGTCTATATCGCCTTTGAGATCGGACGTCACCACATGTCCAAGATATTTAAAATGATCCACTCCAACTAGAGGTTCCCCGTTAAGATGGATAAGGGGAACATTCTCCAATTTCTTACGTCCGCTCTCAAAAACCATAAATTGACTTTTGCTTGCATTATATACAAGTCCGTGACTGCTAGCAAAGTTCTCACAGATTTAAGCAATATTCGCAACCCACAGACCGGCGCGCTCAGCAGAACCATGTTGTCAGCGTAGCTCAAATTATGAACGCACACGTCATCCACGTGACATCCGACATGTGTTCTGCCGAGCTCCTCGATCGACATTCACGTATAGATTAAAGAGTTTGGGTGAGCTCAGGCCGCCCTGTCTCAATCCACACTCCAACCTTAGACAGGTTAGACACGTTCTTAGACAGAGCGTCAACCCATCTAACGCTGTTGATATGGTTTCCATACCAATACCTAAATATACGAATGATTTCCGGTGGTAAGTTTGTAGCTTTTAGCTTTGACCACAATGTATCGTAGGAAACCAGGTCAAAAGTCTTAGATAAGTAGATCGAGGAAATAGGCGTATACAGGCGTATTTCTATCGACATAATATTTGACAGTACTCTCAAGGCACAATATAGGGCTTTCCGTGGGCAACCCCGCTCTAATGCCAAACTGATTGTCATTTGATTGCACGTGCTTCCCCAATCGTGCATTAAGAATACTGTCGAACACCTTAGCTACAACCGTTGCGAACGATATAGGCCTATATCGTTCGCAACGGTTGTAGAGTTACACTTATCTGATGGGTCCCCCGATTCATTATTGACAGTGGAAACAACTATAGTCCTCATCAAATCATCCGGCGCAGGAACGAATGTGTGATGCACCAAGTATATACCATTGCTATCACCCTCGCTATATATATGTGGACCCACATACTGAAAATGCTCGATGCTGAGACCGTCGTGACCGGGGGATTTTGCCTCGATATATTGACCCAATGGCCGCGTCCAGCTCTCTCGCAGTGCATACAGGTCCCACGTCATCTTTACATGTCTCAGCATCCAGCTCACTCCTCTGTGATGGGCCAAGAGGTGGTTTTATAATAAACTGGTCTTTGAAAGTGTTAGCAATACTACTATGGTTACTTTCACCGTTCACACTCCCCGGAAAGCCAGGGCGAGGCCTCAGTCTATTTGTACCTTTCCAGAAAGCACGAAAATCTTTTTTGGTATGGTGTGACGCGATAATGTCCATCTGAATCTGGTTTTGATTATCCTGACACCATTTTAACCTAGATTTAAAAACTTTCCTACTTTCGTACATATCACCTGTCCCGGGCTTCCCTGTGGGCTTCCCTGACATGCTTGTTCCAGCCTATTATCCTATGTTTAGACCTTCGCTCACCACTCCCCCTACCAACAGAGGCTGCACTCCTAAGTGGCTCCGCTATGTTTGCATACAACTTATCAACTTAATACTTTTTTATGGCTAGATTCATTACACGAATAGTCTGCACAGTTTCGGAACTCTACAGGGAAATCCCCTCATAATATACCTCATCATCATCATCATATCAGCCGAAAGACATCCACTGCTGGACATAGGCCACAATGGCCGGGCCTGCGCCACCCGCATCCAGCGGACTCCCGCTACCTTTACCAGGTCATCAGTCCACCTGGCCAAGTCAAATCTAACTTACTTTAAGATCTCACATTTTTAAATAACAACAATTGTTATAGGTATCCAATAAAGCAAAGACACAGAGTTTAATACTTGTTCATAGTGTTATTTTGTTCATATAAATACATATTTGGATTTTGCATACAACTTGGCACTCATTTAGATCTCCATTCTTTTTGCGGCGAAGCCCACAGCCAAGCATAATTTTTGTATTGAACTTGGCTCTCCTTTTTTAGATTTATGTTTTAGGTGGGATATCATTACTTTTTGTAAAGAAAACTAGGCAGGTATTGAGATTTAAAGTTTTTTCTTGCGTTTCCGCTGCATGGTTTTATTTTTTAAGAATTACATATATGGTGCCGCGCGCCGCGCGCCGCCGACGACACACAGTTTGTTTAGCGCGTATTTAAGTTTTTTGTATGAGGACACCACTTATTTTTTGACTTAACTTTATTTTTATATTTCGTTTATATAGCAAATATAATAATACATTATTATTATTATTGGGATAGTTTCAAATATCTGCTTGTAACGGTTCCAACGCTACAATTAAATAATATTTTTTTTGTATGGGGATCCTCCCTATTTTTTAACTTTTTTTATTTTTAGACTTTTTCCTACGCTTACATACAATTACCGAGCTGGATTCTAAATTTCATTCTTCTAGGTCATCTGGAAGTAAGTTAGGTTTAGGTACTACATACTTATGTCAGTCAGTCAGTCAGTGCTAAAATTTAAGACTTTTTGACCTTCATATCTTTATAACCGTTTAAGCTAGCTTAATGAAATTTGGGCTCCTAAATGTCCTTATGGATATAATTAAACACACGTAGTTTTATGTGTTTACGTTAAAGAGGTTTTGAGTTATAGAAGGGTCAAAAGTGGCACCAAGTGGTTCGTGTAATATTACACTCGGCGCTGGCTAGCCAGTTCCTTTGCTTGAACTTGGCTTGACACGCTGCCGCGTGTCTAGATTCTCGTGTTTGATTTGACTCCCACGATACAGGCTGTGCCTAGTGTGGAAGTCGCTGTACCTAAGAAAATTGTTGTTACATATATATATTTTATGTATGTTCGCCGATTTCCAAAATTATTTTTTTATTCGAAAGAGTATACTCCCGAGGTGGTCCCATTGTCACCAATTTAGGATCTGATGATGGGATCCCAGAAAAATTGAGGGCAACCCTTAAATTGTATAGGCACAAGTGTAGTGATTTCGGTATTTTCTATTATAACTCGTGTATTATCAGCCCACGTAGGTACCTATAGCAACTTGAGTTTTTTCTGTAATAATCAACGCATTTGCATTCGGAAAGCAGTTCATGTGGTAAATTGGAAAGGGAATGTGGAAATTTTCATAGTACCATGTGGCTTGGCGAAGTACCTACTGAATGGAAGTCGGTTTAAACTTTGTATTTAAAGTAAATTATGGTCAGTGGATTACATATAAAAGCTACCTATATATTAAGAAAATTATAATATTAAAATTGACCACTCTGAACACAGCATGTCCTCGGGCAGCCATAAGATGGATAGATTGAGATGTGAGGATAACGTTGGCCTTGACTTTGCCTTGGTTTTGCAGGACGCCATGCAGTCTGCCTCTGTATACACGGTTCTGCATCACGCAGTGAACATTTTACACCTAAAATCTTAAAATAGGTGATAAGATTAAGCCTCATCGTTAGAAATGTAACATGTTAATTTTTAAAGAAATAAAGTTTAAATTTAAATTTTAAATATAGACCTATATATATATACAGGGTGACTGGTAATTCGACCTATTCCTCGAAAGGGGTTGGTTATACTAGAGCTAATTTGAAACAATTTATGTCCAGTCGACCAGGGGTTGAAACTCGCTGGTTTCCGAGATATTCGAGTTTTTAGTTTGTATGAAAAAAAATCTCCTCATTAAGCTGGTGATTGTGACAAAAGTACTTCCATTTGGATGGTAAAAAAACATTTTTGTCACAATCATCACTTTAAGGCTGCAAGGCGATTTTTTTTAAACAAACTAAAAACTCGAAAAATTAAAAAAAAATCGGGTTTTGACCCACATTTACCAGTCACCCTGTATATAAGTACCTATATATCTTTTTTATTGCTCGTATAATTAAAATTTAAACTAACAAACTATTTACTATGAAACTTGCTTCACAGTTTGTTGGCTAATGGGTTACACTAATTTCTTGCCCTTACTACCGCAGGTATACTATTATGCTAAACTAGAGGTACACTGTGTATAAGAGCATAACTTGGTAACTGAATTTCATTAAAAACAACCGGCCAAGTGCGAGTCGGACTCGCGCACGAAGGGTTCCGTACCACTATCGATAATAACGGCAAAACAATCACTCTTGTTGTATGGGAGCCCCCTTTTGTTGTTATAGCGGCAACAGAAATACATCATCTGTGAAAATTTCAACTGTCTAACTATCACGGTTCATGAGATACAGCCTGGTGACAGATGGACAGACAGACGGACAGCGGATTCTTAGTAATAGGGTCCCGTTTTACCCTTTGGGTACGGAACCCTAAAAAAAATACATTATTTTCCAATATCAGTTTTGTTACAACAGTATCAAACTACAATAAGTCATCCGCGATGCATCAACACGTGAATATATTTATTAATCGATAATTGATTGTAGTCAATGAAGTATGAGTTTAAAACGGTATTTTCATTAGGAATCGGTAGGTGCGAGCCAACTTAATGGGATTCCTCGAAAACATAACATTAATAAAACGAATAATTTACTTTATAAACAAAGTTTTAACCGAATTCAATGCAGCACTCCGCCATGCCACCACATGAACATTGCATTTCCACATTTCTTTTCTAATTTACCACATGTACTGATTTCCGGGAGCAAATGCGTTGATTATTAGAGAAAAATTGGTTGTCTATAAAGTTGGTTTACGGACGATAATTTCACGTAATAACGTCATAAAGCCGAACGCTCGGCCCAGGCGGAACGGGACAATGAGTCATACTTTTTCGTACGTGCTGCCGGTGTTCATCGATTTGGGTGCGTAACGATGGCTATTCATATTTTTGATATAATATTACTCGCAATAACGCTCATCTGATATAATTCTCGAGTTGTATAATAACACTTAATATATTTTCATTTGGTATAATTATCATTTTATATAACGATCATTTGATATAATAATATTTAGTATAACATACATTAAGTATAATGCATATTTGCCATATTGAACATTGGATATAATGCTCATTTCGTCTAATGTATACATACAGTTGATATAATCAAGCCAGAGTAGCCAGAAAAAGGGGGAACGGGCGGGGCGAAGCCCCTGCAAGGGCAGTAAAAAACACACTCGCAACAATTGTACTATTGGTGGGTTACGTTAGGGTTCACTTGTGTCTCTTAGAGCGAAAATAGGCACCCCGCGAAGCGGGGTGACGTCGACACGCTGGCGGTTGGGTTAGCTTTACGCTCAGACCAAGAAAAAAGATCATTACGAACAACCTAGAGAAGCCAGTTTTTAACCAAGCTTATTTGAAGTTTATATATGTAGTATTAGTTGTATGATAAACTTATTCGAAGTTTATCATACACTCACGCACACATAAACGGTTACCTATCGATGTTTCGAAAAACACTCGTCCGATTTTCACTTGTACGAAAACGGTTCACCGAATTCTTATAACCCATTTACTTTGTTTACCATGGTTTTGAAGTTTCGCTGGTTTGTTTTCCCACATTAACGTTTTCCCGAGACTCAATAACCAGAAGAACGATTGCCAACATTATTATTGGTATTCCAATCAGTCGAATCAGGTGAGATGGGCCGATTCGCTTTCGAGTGAATACAGACTCGAGTGTGATGTAAGGCAGGGTGGGTTAACGTCTCCCAAATTGTTCATTTTATATGTGAACGAGCTGATAGTGGGCCTCAGCAGCGACCATGTGGGATGTTACATTGATGGCACTTCTGCCAATAACATCAGCTACGCCGATGACATGGTCCTGCTGGCGCCGACTGTCAGCGCGCTTTCAAAGCTGTTGAGCACTTGTGAGGAGTATGCCAAGTCTCATGGCCTCGTATATAACACCACTAAAAGCGAGGTCATGGTTTTCAAGGCAGGGAAAATCAAGCCGTACCACATACCGCCTATTAAGCTGGATGGCATGCCCTTAGAAGTTGTCGACAAATTTAAATATCTTGGTCACATTACCAATGATCTCAGGGACGACCAAGATATAGAACGAGAACGCAGAGCTTTGGCAGTTCGTGGAAATATGCTGACCCGCAGGTTTGCTCGGTGCTCCAGTGAAGTTAAGCTCTTCAGAGCTTATTGTCAATCATTTTACTCGAGCAGCCTGTGGGTGAGATATACGAAGCGAGCATATAATGCATTGAGAGTGCAGTATAACAACATATTTAGAATGCTGTTGGGCTTGCCCAGCAGGTGCAGTGCGTCTGGCATGTTTTGCGAAGCACGGACGGACGGTTTCCCAGCAATTATGCGCAAAAAGATCGTGTCCCTGCTGGGGCGAGTTAGACGGAGCGCCAACAGCATTCTAAGTGTGTTTGCCAACAGGTTTGACAGCGCAATCCTCAAGCATTGGGTTGGACTTATTAAAGGGGTAGCCCTAAACCCCGACTGAAAAGTATTTTAATTTGTATTTGTATTTAATTTAATTAAGTAACCTTGTATTGTACTTAAACTAACATAGTTTTATATAATTTGTATGTTTTTTTTATGTTACTAACAACTATGGAGTCTTTTGTATTCCGAAATAAAGATTTTATTATTATTATTATATATTATTTGACAACCGATTTGTTAACCACCTGTTTATAATCATTCCGATGCTACGTAAGAACTAAATCTCATTTTCCCTAATATAATTTTACCATCACGTGTATGTACCAGTGTGTAAGCGCCATACGATAAAAAATAAAATAAAAAAAAAAAAAACCATCACAAAATCTCATAATACCAACTCAAGTGATGTACGATTTTTTGAAAAGACCAAAGAGGGGAGGGTGGGGTGCCTGCCTCCCACGAGGGGGTCTCGGGGGGCGGTGCCCCCCGCAGTAAAGAAAAAAAATATATTAATAATTGTATTTATGGTAGGTTAGGTTATGGTTATCTTGTGTCCCTTAGAGCGGAAATAGGCACCCCGCGAAGCGGGGGTGACGTCGACACGCTGGCGGTTAGGTTAGGTTTAGGTTAGGTTGGGGCGCTATGTCGGGTAACCTCCTCGAGTGTCTGGGCTCTACCGATTCCTCTTGATTCGGTTGATCCGCAGGAATGGGTAGTGTCTTGGCCGGGGCGCCCTGGAGACAACGGCAAGTGATAATTTAGTGAACCCTAAGTTATCGCTTGCTGGTGTTACCAATAACCCGACACGGGGGGGGGGGGGGGGGGGGGGGGGATCGCAAGATTCCCCAGGTGCGGCTTGATGGAAAGGCCATTGCCGTTTGCCTCTATAATAAATAACGGACCCGGGACCCTGACAAATCCTCTGCTATCAGATGATTCATGTTAGGCACGGGGGCTGCGACCGTCAGGCCGGGGCCGAGTTGTGGCTGCGAGGGAGACAACCTCTATAAAAAATACAAGGGGATCTGAGAGGGTGAATCCGAGGTCTATCATCCTCTCCCGGCGAAGAGGTCCTTTGGTCGGGTCGGGAAGCGTGTGGTGTCGCCCTGCACGCTTACGACGGGAGGGGGGCTTTTGCCTCAGTAGTGAGGGCAGCTGCGGCTGTTGCCGAGGGGCGTCGTGGTGAAATGTTCGCGATCCCATGACGCCCCTACTACACGGCAGAGAGGGCATACCTTGTTGGTTTTAGACGGTAGTCCGGGGGGTTCCCGGGAGCCCGTCATACCCATCCTAGTTCCTCGGCTAGGTGGGATGCGTAAAAGCATTTCCCCAAGTTAAAAAAAAAAAAAAGGTTTAGGTATGGTTAAAATAATTTCCGTGCGTTAGGAAACGGAATTTAACATACTACACTTTCGATCTTTTGGTGTAGCGGGATAATAATATTTCGGACTTAATACTTTTCGGCACCTGAACCTAGTTGACAAATGTGATACTTCGGAATTTTAATAAGTGTCTAGTCGAATCATAAGCGAATCATAATTGCAACGAAGTGAGAATTGGGATAATAATAATTTGGGAAATGTGATTTCGGGCAAACAAATTTCGGCCAACTAAAATAAAGCGAAACGTTTTCGGGATTTGAATAATCAGAATAACCATTTTCGAGTTTACGATAGGTAACCCACATAAACATATTTAATTCCACAAAACTCGAAATAGGTGATCTTGAAAGCATTGAGACACGTGCTGAAGAGTTTTGTGCAATTTTGTTTGTATAGGTATGTGAGCGTGAGCGTATGCTTAACTTTTTTGGATTGGTTTAAAACCGGCTTCACTAGGTGGTTCGTCATGGTACTTATTTGAGGAGTTCCATCAATTCCTCATGGTTCCCATCATCCAACTGTTTTAAAAACAATGGGACCAATCTGGAAGTATATACTTTCAATAATAAAAAGAAGAATATTAACCCCATAAAACATGACGATACCTGGTCTATACGAAATAATACGAATAAATGACACGAAGGTTATCGCACAAACATTTAACGAGCACTTTGTTGAACAAGTTACATCAAATAACAATGCTGACATCATATCTAATAATCCTAATTCTATATCGAAAAAAAATCTTATTATGACATTTAAATCCTCTAATTCCATTTTTTACGAGCTTTATAATTATTAACTTTATCTGTTCGTATGTATGTAAATATATACCTAAAGTCGCCGTCAATGGACTTTGCTAACTATGTAAGGACCGTATCGGAAAGAAAGTAGACAACTTTAGGCATCTCTAAAAACTGGTACGTACATAAAATCGGCATATTTTTTTATTAAATAACGAACTATATCCTTTTCTTTTAATTGCAACAAAAAGCAATTACTACTTTTGTCAAACTGTCAACATGGGGCGAATTGGCTTACACTTTCGTAAAAATATTTTGGACGATTGGTGCAAAATAATAGGTATGACGATTAGAAAACTGGTTAAAAAGTACGAGTTGAGTCCCGCGGGCGTGCACAAGATAATAAATAAATTTGGTGACTTCTGTACTCTCCAAGATTTGCCTAAATCTGGAAGAAAACCGGGGACAACCGACTTGGCATGAGAAAAGAAAGTCGTAAGAATGTTTAAACAAAATCCGTCCCTTTCAATTCGAGATGCGGCAAAAGAGCCAAAACTTCTTCGGCTATGATACAAAGAATCAAACTAAGATGCAACCTAAAAACCTATAAGAAACTAAAACAACCAAAACGAGATGAAAATCAAACAATAGCTATCAGCAAACTGGCAAGGAAATTATACGACCGTATATTGACCAAGAAAAATCAGTGCATTATAATGGATGGCTTTAAAGTCCTATTATTGCAAATTGGACTTTAAAGCCTTACCGGACCTCAATTTATTACGGTGCCGGCTTATAGAAGGTAACTCGAAAACATAAGGCCATCAACATCGAGAAATTCGGCAAAAAATCATTAGTGTGGCAAGCGATTTTTCAATGCGGTATGCGATCGCAATCCTTCTTCACTACAGGGACTTTGAACGCTACAGTATACAGTGACGAGTGCTTACAGAAAAGATTACTACCACTACAGTAGACGGCAAACTTCGTGCGCAGATGAGGGGAAGTGGGGGGGCAGCTTGCACGTACAATTCGCCTTTGCGCAGGCAAGGTCATTTGCGCACGAAGTTTGCCGTCTACTGTAATAAAGAAGCACAGGACTAGCACGATATTTTGGCCAGACTTGGCTTCTTGTCATTACTCTAAAACAACGAAGGAATGGTATAGGGTAATTCCGGGGTAGATGGCCATAAGGGCAAGATGGCCAATGGAAATATTTCATGGTTCTAACGACTAGATGTCGCTAGTTTTTGTTTAGTTCGCTGCACGTCGTGAGTGGAAGCAAGGGTACGGCAAATATTTTGGCGAAAAACAATGAAAAAGTAAGTAAAATCTGTGTTAATTGTTTTGACAAGTGAAAATATTATAAAGGAGGTTCATATTTTAACTTGTGGTGATGTTAGTTTCTCATAATATTGGTGTTTTTTGTTTCTATTGCAAAGTATACGGTTGTCGTTATGTTCTAACCTCAAAATTACGCAGATCGAGTTTTGACTTGTTTTCTTTTTAGGTGTGGTCATCTCTCCCGGAAGAAAAGGAGACATGGCCAGTTTAAGTCGGTATGTCATGGCCATATGGCCATCATATACTGATGGTGCAAAAATGATGCCTTATTCAAATAATTCATTTGTTTTATTTTTTTTTAGATGCCAAACAAGTACAAGAGAAAAGCAGTAGCTGTCAGAGGTAATTGGTCAGAAGTTTCACTTAAGGCTGCTATTAGTGCTGTGAAAAATGATGGGTTATCCGTGCGAGCGGCGGCTATCCAGCACCAAATACCTCGAAAAACGTTAGAAAGAAGATTGAAGAAGAATAATGACAAAAAAGGGCCTATGGGACCATCTTCTTTGTTTGGAAAAGAAAATGAGGATAAACTGGTAGCTCACATCAAAGCAATGCAAGCTAAAGGTTTTCCATTTACAATGACGGATGTTAGAAGAATAGCTTACGATTTTGCAGAGCAATTACAATTAAAACACAGATTTAATACAGAAATTCAGAAAGCAGGATATGACTGGTTGCAAATGTTCCTAAATAGACACAAAGATATTACACTTAGAAAGTCAGTAGGTGTATCATTGCCCAGGGCCAGCGCCATGAATAAAACAGAAGTAAATGCTTATTTTCAACTTCTAGAAAACGTTTTAATACAGGATAATGAGATGTTAGCACCAAATTGTGTATTTAACATGGATGAGTCAGGCTTGCAATTAAACAGTCGTCCAGGGCATGTACTTGCTCAAAAAGGATCTAAAGCGGTTTCCACAGTAACATCAACCGAAAAAGGGGAGACGATAACCATTATAGCCTGCTGCAATGCTGAAGGTACTTTTTTGCCTCCTGCTTGTATCATGAAGGGCAAAAACAAAAAGCCTGAATTTGAAGATGGGATGCCACCAGGAACAAAGCTGTTCATGTCTCAAAAGTCAGCGTACATAACTTCAGAGATATATATTCTTGGAATGGTTAAAGACACACTTTGTTCCTAGAAAACCTGCTGGAAAAGTTGTTCTTCTTCTAAACGGCCACTCAACTCATTGTAACTCTGTAAAAATGCTGGAATATGCAAATGAAAACGATATCATTTTGATGTCTATGCCAAGTCATACGTCCCATTATCTCCAGCCCTTGGATCGTTCGGTGTTTAAGTCACTTAAAACACATTTTTATGAACAGTGCAGACTTTGGCTAATTCAAAACCCAGGACGTCGTATAACAAGACTTTCTTTCGGAGCTTTGCTTAACAAGGCTTGGGGAAAGGCAGCGTCAGCAGAAAATGCAATTTCAGGTTTTAGGGCGACTGGAGTGTATCCATTAAATCTAGCAGCGGTACCAGACTACGCATTTATTGAAGAACCTGCAGATGCTGCTGCACCAGTATCGACTAATGCTACTATTCCACGAGCTATTCCACTTACTCCATCTGCAGTGGAGGAAGACAGCGATAAAGATGCCTTAATTCCGGGTTGTTCTAATGAGCCAAGACGAGATATGAGCTATAGCCCCGAAATCGCTCCCAGGAGATCAAAAGCCTCAGTGAACAATACCATCGAGTCTAATGTTTCAAAGCCTGGCACTCTGGAAGAACGTCCACTCAATAATGATCCAGACTACACCCCATCACGAATTTTACAGGATATATCACCTATCCCACAAAGACTCGCTGAAGTCCGCAAACGAGCTAAGCAAGTGGGAACACTACTGACTTCGGAAGCACATATTGGTGCTAGAAAATGTGCTGAGGAAAAGAAGATTAAAAAGAGAACAAGAAAATACCCGAAAAATCCATTAAGAAGGAAGGGCAGGCAAAAAAGAAAACGGCTCGGGTAAACAAAAGAAAGGCTATCCGAAGGCTGTCGGATAGCAGTAGCGATGTCCCCCTTGCCATAATATCGAAAAACAAGAAGAAAAAGAACTTGAAAGGGGAGGATAACTGTCGTGGATGCGGAGAAAATTATTACGAGAGTCTTTTCGTTGAAGATTGGATCCAGTGCACGATTTGTATGTTTTGGGTTCATGAAAATTGCACCGAATTCGACGATGCTTGCTCCACATGTGGCCAGGAAAAGACGAAGCGCCTCAGGACCAAAAAATAAGACTGAAGACATACAATAATTTAGAGTAACGTTAAGGCCATCTTTCCCATAATGGTATGGTCATCATACCCAGATACCCCGGGAGAGATGGCCAGTTGTGATTTTTTTTTAAAACGATTTTTCAATATGATCTCAAGAGAAAATATTTTTTGTTTGCTTAATTATCTAACGTTGATTGTTCAAAGTTTATACGTAAATAAAAATTTATTTGATAACTCGTATACTTTTTTTTTTATTTTGCACAAAAAAAACCATGGCCAACTACCCCGGAATTACCCTAAAGCCGATAAGGTAGAAGTAGTGGATAAGGAGATGAATCCTCCCAATTGCCCAGAAGTTCACCCAATTGAGCGATCTTGGGCTATCATGAAACGACACCTCTAAAAAAACGTCTAAGCTGCCACCTCAGTTGACAACTTAAAAAAAAAGTGGAACAGGGCATCATCAAATGTGTCAAAAGTGATCGTCCAGAATTGAATGAGACACATCAAAAAGAAAGTTAGATTGCAGGCAAAATATATATACTTAATACGACGAATTCATTCAAAACAGTTTTTTATAAAGACCTTATTATTCAGTTTATTTTTGTTTCATTATCAGTTTTCACACAGAACAAAAATAATACCATTTTGAAGTTTCATTCCGATACGGTCTTTAAACAAACCGTCATACTGAAATTGACATTAAATGTCAATTTCAATACATTGTTTGTTTACATAGTTAGCAAAGTCCATTGACGGCGACTTTAAGTAGGTACCTATGTAAGTTGTCCGTCAAAATTTGCAGTCCATTTTTCAGTCATAATAGTCACTTGCCGTTATTCGATTGAGCTGAAATTTTGGGTACTAGTATAGTTTGGATAACAATTCAATATTATGGTACCATCGAGCTGATCTGATGATGGAGACAGAAGGTTGCCATGGGAATTCAGTACTTAGCCGACGTAACCCCGTTGAGTTTGGGCTTGTTAGAATCGTCTCAATGAGTAGTTGATGATGGTATACAGAAAAGTACAGTCGGCAATAAAAGCTTACATGTACCAAAAATGAAATTTTTGACAGAAACTTATTATGAAACCCACATGCCCTCATGACATTCATACTATAATGAATGTATTAAACAACTTTTTGTCAATTATTTCATGTAAAATTACCTTATTTATTTATTTCCAGTGGTGCTACCAGTATTCTCATACGGGATGGCTGTGGGTTGGCTCTCCCCCATGGGCCCACGGCTAATCAACGACAAGAGTCTGTCTGCCGATGTCTCCACAGATGTCGTGTCGTGGATGGCGTCTGTCGTGTATCTTGTCGCAACGCCTGCTGTGTTCCTGTTCGGATATATCGTGGATAATTATGGGAGGAAAAAGGCGTTGATGCTTACTTCGTTTGCTATGGCCGTAAGTATCTACGAGCATATCCGGGTAAATTTTTGAAATTAAATTTTTGCGTCATTTCTATGGCATTATTTTTTTTTGCCCAAAGTAACGATGAATTACGAAACACCTTTTATTTGGATTTGAAAGGTTTATAAGGCACCAGTTAAAACTCTACAGTTAAGTAGTAAAGATATATTGAAAATATTCGCGTCACATCTAAATGCCGCTTATGACAGCGACATGACGGCTGTAACTATTAGAAAAGTGCGATTTGTTCAAGGGATTATAACATTTACCAATTTGAATTCTACGGGATATTAACCACCTGCCTACATTTGTACTTTGGTTAGGACATAAGAAACAAAAAAATCTGCCGGCTTTTTCTTCAATGGCAACCCCATCGTTTCTACTGCAACTCTAAAGAGTTGCAGTACGAAGTATGACACTTAAATAAATTTAAGTGTCAAACTTTGTCACAAAATATAAACGTCAAAAGCAATCAGACATTTTTGAATAATGGCGCCGAAAATAAAATTTGTTGTCAAAGTCCAGTTGCAATCGTCATTTTGATTGAGTTTACATGTGAACTTTTTATTCAAAGTTGTACACAAATAAATAATCATTTGTTTTACAAGTCGGTATATGTACATTATATTATAAGTAGTATCAAATTCAACTTAAAAACCAGAAAAAAAAAAGAATCATTTTAGGTACATAAAATGAAAGTAAATTTTCGAAATATTACGCCACGATGTTTTATGTCCTCTGGCATTGGCAGCGCTACTGACATGAGTGAGGCACGCACGGCAGTGATTACGCGTTTTACGCGTCACAAGACGTTGCAGTAGGGATGTGCGCGTACTTTAGTGAGGCATCAGGGGAATTATATTGATAACCTACCTCTGGACAAACCTTTGATTTAGATTTCAATAAAAACTACGATAAATAGAAGAACCATGTTTTTTTTATTAAATCATTAACGTATATTCTATTCGATTAAACTCGATACAATATTTGATTTCAATCCATAACTCTATTCTATTCAGAGTAGATTGTTCACAAAACGGCGGATGAATGCACCATGGGAATGATGTTTTAGCTTTATTCTAAGTGTTTTAGGTGGTAGATATTTTTTATGACTAATTCTACTTACCTTAAACAAAAAGTAAATCCCGCCCCCGTTAGATTAAGTGTACTAAAAAAATGTGTATGGTCAATTATTTTATTTTTGAGGGTACTTTTTCCCTCTGGACGGTGAAAATTGACCCTCTCAAGAATCTTGTACTCAGTCAAATATAATATGTACTCTCTAGGGTGCTCTTAAAAACTTGAAAACAGAGTAGTGTCTAGATATTTTTCGAGCACTTTATTCGCTTCATAAGGAGCGCCAAGCTTCCTACTCCACACGGCGTAAGCGCTACCACTACCAGCCACGCTCTTAAAATTCAATATCTTGACTAAAAAGTATAGACCCGTCGCTTATTAATGTCGCTTATAAATTCATTCAGCGCGATAGTCTAGGTATGCGGCGACCGGGATGTGCCCAACAAAGCTATACTTTTTAGCCAAGATGTAGATTTTTTAGAGCGTGGCTGGTAGTGGTGTAGGTTACGCCGTGTGGAGTAGGAAGCTTGGCGCTCCTTATGATCTGATATCTTTTTAACGCTGAAAGCTATATGAGCTAGGGAGTCTTGGCAGTCACTCTACATGTAATTTTTTTGGTGGGATATATATATCTGATCTGATGGCGACTGCACCTACCTAATAGTTGTCTTCGCAAACTCCATTATCAACAGATAACCTCGAGTCTTATATTGCCGTCTTAAGCAAAGAGAACGCATCTGACTATATGGGTCCCATTTAAATCTATCATTGTATTGATTAAGTAACATAGTCAAATCCGGCCTTTTTGAATGAGAATCATAGTCAGATGATTCTCATCCAAATTCTCATCGTCCTTTTTGCTTAGGACGGCATTGGTAGGTACTATAGATTCGTCCAATTGTATAAACCCAATTTTCGTTCCAGCTATGTTGGGGCCTGAAGCTTTACTCCACTTCAACATGGGCCCTCATCACCGCCCGAGCCATTATGGGTATGTTATGCTATCTAGACACGCGGCAGCGTGTCCAGCCAAGTTCAAAGCCAAAAGGAACTGGTGACGCAGCAGCCTTGTGTACCGAACCATTTGGAGCCACTTTTGACTCCTTAATAACTCAAAATCTATTTAACATAGAAACATGAAATTTGGTATAGGTATTAAAGTCCCTTAGATTAACTAGAATCTCAAATTTCATATATACATGTAAAACAGTTATTAAGATATTAACGTCCAAAAATCGGCATTTTTATCACTGACTTGAGACCAAAAACCTAACCCACTTCCAGATGACCTAGTAAATTGAAATTTGGCGTCCAGCTGGGCAATTGTGAGTTTACATATAAAAAAATCAAAAATGGGGAATTTTTAAGTATTATTATTTGTATGTTTTTTCCCATATCCCGGGACCATGGGGTCCCAGACTTTTGGAAGGCATGCGTGGGGCCGAAGCCAACAGCACAGAGGCCCTTTAAAACAAAAATAATCTAAAGCGAGGGATACACATGGCGGGTACCATCTCCGAGCGCACCACATGATACAACCGGTGATGGTCCCCGCCAGGTGCAAAGACTATTGCAGTGCAGCACTGTGACTGCGATGGAAACTAAGGTCATGGGTTATTGGGTTGAATGGTGGGTGGGCTGGAACATTGGTTATGGGAGGAGACTAGCGGACACCTGCCGTGACAATCAGTCTCAAAATTGTATAAAGGTAGGCGGTGGCTCGCCAACTCGCTAAGCGGGCCGCACAAAACAGTCGCACGCACAGTGCGACAATGGAGCAACACGTCTGAGCGGCTGTGAGGGTGACGAGAGGTGAGTCTGCGGTGCGCCAAATCCCGGTAATCCGTTCAAGGGCCGCCGACGTTATGACATTTTACACTTCCAACCTAGAGCATAGGTTCCGCTCTTGCGACTCCACTCTGGCCGGCCGGTTAAGGCAAGCATAGAGGCGAGGGCCAGATCACTCGGGCCCTCTGGAGGTTAGGGGTCCGCGGTGTCACCACTCACCGTCAGCTCGCCACAAGCTGCCCCCGCGGGCGTATTATTTTTAAATTTATTTATGTATTTTACCTCAGAACTCCTTCATTTATAAACCGATTTGAAAAAATCTTTTTTTTCTTGAAAGGGATTCCCGAAGTGATGGGACTACTGTCATCAGGCCAGGGTTAGGATCAGGATCAGGGTCAGGATTATGGGGTCCTGGAGAAATCGAGGAAAATCTTCAAATATTATAGAGACACCTATAGATATTTGGGTACTCTATATATAACTCATGCATTTGCTTTTGAAAAGCACCTTTAGTGAAGTAGAGTTGTCATCTGGTCAGGATCTGATGATGGAGTCCTGAAGGAATCGAGGGAACTCTTCAAATATTATAGACAAACCTGTAGGGCTTTGGGTATTTGTATAGTAGCTTACTAGTTTTCGTTTTAGTAGTGTACTAAACCGAAAACAAGTCAAGTCTTATGAGCATTAGGTTATCCTAATCTATCTGCTTTGTATAAATAATGTCCCATCACTTCGGGAGTCCCTTTAAAAAAAAAGATTTTTTCAAATCGGTTTATAAATGTTCTGAGGTAACAAACATAAATAATAATAATAATAAATAAAAATTTAAAATTCCTCGTTTTTAGATTTTTTATTTGTATACACACAATTACCCAGCTCGACGCCAAATTTCAACTTTCTAGGTCACCTGGAAGTGGGTTAGGTTTTTGGTCTATCCGTCAGCTAATAAGTCAGTGATAAAAATATCGATGTTTGGACGTTAATATCTCAATAACCGTTTTACTTGTAGATATGAAATTTGGGCTTCCACTTAATCTAAGGGGTTTTAATACAGACACCAAATTTCATGTTTCTATGTTAAATAGATTTTGAGTTATTAAGGTGTCAAAAGTGGCTCCAAATGGTTCGTGTAATACACACGGCTGCTGCGTCGCCGGTTCCTTTTGGCTTTGAACTAATCTATATATATAAAAGAAAACTTCCTGACTGACTGATCAACGCACAGCCGAAACTGCTGGGACTAGAAACTTGAAATTAATCCCTGGGGGGTAAACACGTAACGTTCCGAACGCGCGTTCGTACAATTTAACTGTCATTTTTCCATAGAAAAAGTGACATTTAAATCTACCTGACGCGCGTACAATGCGTTACGTGATCGACCAGCAAATCTACCTTTTATAACGTAGGCGACGGATAAGAAGGGATTTTTGGAAATTACACCCCTAAGGTGTTTTAATAGGGGTGCAAAGTTTGTATGTGGGAACGTTTTTGCTGCTGCCGCTGGAGAGACTCTAATACAGCCCAGGCTTCGAATCGAAGGCTTTCTCGTAGTCCACGAACGCTAAACAGAGGGGCAGGTTATATAATAGAAGTTTAAAAGTTTGTAAAAAGAATACTTCATGAACTACAAAAAAAAATACTTTCAGCGTTTTAAAAAATTCCACCCCTAAGGGGGTTAAAAGGGGGTGCAACATTTGTATGGAGGAAACATTTTTATTAGCCAAGAGACTTAAAACTTTGTAGAAAGTTTACTTATTAGAATACAAATAAAGCACTTTCAGCGTTTTGGAAAATTCTACCACGAAGGGGGTTAAAAAGAGTTACAAAGTTTGAATGAGGAAAACTCCTTTTTGAGATAGAAGTTTAAAATTATGTAGAAAGATAACTTATTTTATTAGAAAACATATAAAATACTTTTAGCGTTTTGGAATATTCCACACCTCAGGGGATGAAAAAGGGGTGCAACGTTGGTATAGGGGTTTTTTGGAGCTAGAAACTCAAAACTTTGCAGAAAGCTTACTTATTAGAACGCTAATAAAGTACTTTCAGCGTTTTGGAAAATTCCACCCCTTAAGGGGTTAAAAAGGGGTGCAAGGTTCGTATGGGCAACACTTTTTTTGAGCTAGAGACTTGATAGTTTGTAGAAAAATTCTTATTACAATAAAAAAAGTGTTTTATTTTTTAATTTTCCCCGAAAAGCCCGTATGGAGAGCAAGAACATTTTAAAGTATGAGATTTGAAACTTCGATTAAGATCGAAGTTAAGGCTAAGGCCGGTTTGTTAAAAGACTGCAAAACTATTTTCAGCGTTTTTTGAAATTCATCCTCTGAAGGGATTATAAGGTTGTTCAAAGTTTGTATGGAGAGCAAGACATTTTTAAAGTAAGGGATTTGTATCTTCGGTTTTAGATTGTTTGCTATGAGGGTTCTTAGTTTGTATAGAGAGCAAGACATTTTTAAAGTAAGAAATTTGTAACTAATTACGGTTTCAGACTGTTCAAAGGGGGTCCAAAGTTTGTATAGAGAGCAAGACATTTTGAAAATAAGAAATTTGTAACTTCGGTGTTAGACTTTTTACTAAAAGACTACAAAACTAAATTCAATGTTTTTTTACATTCATTCCTTAAACAATCATTTAGACGATAACATGTTCTGCGCGGACGGAGTCGCGGGCAACAGCTAGTAATTACTAAAAGGTTAACATGATACTTGGTGCAGATTATAATAAATCATCATCCATTCGAGCGTTCTAAAGTCAAAAATCGGTCTCCAGTAGGTACTTATCTTATTTTAAGCACAAAGTTTCAGAGCAAACTAACTAAGTAGTCGTTTTAAAATGAGAGCGTAACTACGTTTGTATGGAGAATCGAGCTTACTGCGGACTTATAACAAGTGAAATTAGTCTTTGTTAGTCTCACGAATAAGGAGGAAACTCGCAGGGTTCATATGTTCGCACGAAGCCCAGTAAACGATTTCATTTGAATTTCAGTCTATGGTTTGTTTGACTTTGGCAGGTTTCGGCGCAAGCGGCTCCTACGTAGTCACCACTCTGTACATGAAGGAAATAAGCGAAGACTCCATCCGAGGCACCCTTGGAAGCCTGGTGGTGCTGAGCCAGAACCTCGGCAACCTGGTGATCTACATCATGGGGGAATACCTGAGCTACCACGCCGTGCTGTGGATCTGTCTAACTGTGCCCTTGGTGCATCTGCTGGTGTTCACGACGATGCCCGACACTCCTTCGTATTTGCTGAAGTGTGGGAAGGTTGAGGTTAGTTACTCTACTTATATGAACATAGCTACATCCAGTCAGGTTGCAAGCAATGGGACACGCCGGTTAGCAGGGGCATAGTTTTGTGAGGTGTGACACACTCTGGGATTAGAAGGGAAGGCCAGATAATTGTAACTAGTCAGTATCGACTGACAATGCAATGCACCAACTTTACTGGTTAGTGTTTGTGCTCTACCGAAGTACCAATTCTTAATTATATACCCACCAGCCCTGGTTGTGCTGAATTAGAATCTCTGTAAGTAATCTGCCAATCTCTATGATGTCGCATGTTGAAGTTCATGACAGCATAGCTCCAATGGGTCACTTTTGTATTTTCGTGAAATGGGCCCCTGGAGGCGCTGCGTAAAAAAATCCTAAATCAGCTATGTAGGTATTATGATCCGTTGATGTTTGCGAGAGAAGGTTCAAATTGTCAGGAACTCTCTGCATATTTTCGTTATCTAGTTTAAAAGAATACCCAGCACCATAGCCTTGAAGACTCGAACCTTTACAACTAAGACTAGCGTTATGCAGTACTGAGAAGACTCGCAGTAGCCCTGACTCCAGTCATTAAGGCTCGGCCGAGCTCTAACTAAATAATACCACCGTGACAAGTGTCTGTTTTGTGCAGGAAGCCCGGGATGCACTGGCCTGGCTGCGGTGCTGCCAGGGCTCGGAAGTGGCGGTGGACAGCGAGCTTAAACTGCTGCTGATAGAGCTGGAGCAGAACACGGCCAACCAGTTCAGATACGCCATGAAGACTCTTGGTAAGATGACTTTTACGACAAACAAGCGAACGGCTCACCCGTTATTAAGCGTGTGCCATCGCATGGCATCACTTTTGGGTCCTGTTTATGGATAGCGCGCGAACTGTCAGGCAAATGTTTGTGTATGGGTAACTGCTGACACGGGGCCCGCTCCGCCTCACGCGTTGCCTGTGTCCATAAACCTTGCCTACCTACGCATGTTGACGCTGATGTAGTACAGCCTTGCCAAATGCGCATTATTGCCGCTCCATTCAAGGTTGTATCTGGAAAAACAAGTCTTAGAAAATTAAAAATGTTGCCGACAACATTTACGACGGCATACTAAATGTAATTTAAAAAACTCACTACGGATTGGACCATCAATTTTTTTTAAAACTCTTCATTATAAAGTTTGAAGCTTGAAAATAGTTTTAAAAAACCGGCCAAGTGCGAGTCTCACTCGCACACCGAGGGTATTTACTTTTGATAACATTTTACATGAATTAATATTGAAAACGAAAATATTTATTTCATATTGTATTGGCTGTTTAGTGATTTCATCTAAGCCTCACTTTAACACCTGCACGCGCACTGCGTAAACTTCACGAAAAAAAATATTTGCGCGCTATAAGTAATTTCACATATATTTGTAAACATTGTTGATGCGTGTTTGGTTATTATTAAAAATATTGACTCGTGGTGAATAGAAAAGTGATAAATGGAATTGACGCCACTGGAAATTCTTGGAGATGTACAATTATGTGAATAAAAACCTGTTGTCATCAATAACTAAAGGAAATAGCTTAGGAGCCTGTAACATTTTCATTCTATGAAAATGATTTTTTACTCGCAAATGTGTTGGAAAACGTCGTATGAAACGCGTGAGCTTTGATAATTACATCCTCGGCTCTCTTATCACGCTCACCTGCAGTTCGCGTGATAATTCCGCCTCTGATGTAGGTAATTATAAACATAGCTCACTTTGTGATCACAATGTACCATTTTATAAAATAAATAACAAAACAAACAAAGTTATGGCTGGCAACACCTGCCGACTTCTAAACTTATGCAATTTTACTTCCAGTTATTCTTTTGCAGCAACTCGTACTCATAATTACCATATAAAAACAAGTGCTATTGCCAATGTGTGACGAATGCAGTTACACAGGAACGAAAATTTAAATTATAAAATAAAACGAAGGAAACCTCAGCTATACATAAATAAAGAAAACTGAAATTACAAACAACACAGTATATAAACGCTCACGCCTGTAGGAACGCCACAATAATTATGTATGTGTTTGCTCGTGTTTCGACACTTTCGACGTAAGTTAGTTTAAATGTGTAGTTTCAACTGCTGACTAATACCTAATTATTTTCTTCCACAGCATCAGACCGCAGCACATTCCGCGCCTTCCGCATAGTCTTGACCATAACCCTGGCGCGAGAGCTGTGTGGCTGCCTGGCTGTTCTCCACTTCGCATCACAGATCTTCAGTGAGGCGAACCACGGTGGTGGCTGGGTGCTGTCGGCTAATCAGCAGGCCACTGTGTTGGGTGCCGTGCAACTGTTTGGATCGGTCACGGCTTCAAGCTTGGTGGAACGGACCGGGAGGAAGGTGAGCATCATCCTAACCATAACACTGGCTAGATAACTGCCGTCTGGCTGTTCTCCCCTTCGCATCGCATATCTTTAGTGATGCAAACCACTGTGGCGGCGGTCACGGCTTCCAGCTTGGTGGAACGGACTGCGAGGAGGTTGAGGATCGTCCTAACTATAACCCAAGCCAAAAAGAAAAAGAAAGAAAGAAAGAAAATACGTTTATTTAGCACATATCTAGGATAAAATACAAAAAATTACAGACATAATAATAAAGCAAAGGCAGCACGCCTGGTTGTGCTGACGCGTGATCATGTTGTCTACATGAAAAACGGCATCACAGAATCTTGTCAGGGCCGGCCTTAACTATATTTCCCAGGCGCCATACGCGGCGTAGCTTAGCGCCAACACCTGAGCGCCCCAGTTGCTCCAGCCTAAGGCCGGCCCTGAATCTTGTACTATGCGTGCTAAATCGGCCACATGATGCCGCGTGCTCAAGTGTATTAAACGTAAGAGGGCAATATAGATCATTTGAATACCTAAATTATTTCTCTGGTGGGTATGCTTGGGAATCTAACTCTAAAACGATAGAGTTGAAGGAACGGTCGTTGAATCAATGATTATAAATGACAGTTCTAATACTGATTTCACAGGTAGAATCCCGAACTGTTTGCTTAAAAATTGTGGATGTGTGGATAAAGCAACGAAGAGTATCAACCATGACTATTATATAAATAAATAAATAAATAAATAAATAAATATTACGGGACAATCATACACAAATCAACCTAGGCCCACGGTAAGCTCAGTAAGGCTTGTATTGTGCGTACTAGGCGATGATATATATAATAGATACATACATATAGATACTTATATACATATATAACATCCATAACTCAGGAACAAATATTCGTGATAAATACACAAATAAATGCCCTGACCGGGATTCGAACCCGGGACCTCCAGCTTCGTAGGCAGAGTCACTACCCACTGGGCTACGGAGGCCGTTAAATATATATATTTACTTACTGATGTTTTATTCAAAAAAATGTGCCAAATAGCCACATTTTACGGTAGATATTAATCCCACCAAAAACATTACATGTAAAGTGACTGCCAAGACTCGCTAGCTCATATAGCTTTCAGCGTTAAAAATATATCAGATCATAAGGAGCGCCATGCAAGCTTCCTACTCCACACGGCGTAACCTAACTTTACCAGCCACACTCTAAAAATTCTACATCTTGGCTAAAAAGTATAGCTTTTTTGGGCACAACCCGGTCGCCGTATAGACTCTCGCGCTGAATGAATGAGCGACATTAATAAGCGACGGGTCTATTAGGCCAGACATATTTGACCAGTAAAATTGCACGCTAACGGCTAGTTCTGCTTTTTTAATATGTTGTTAGGACTACTACCAGTACTGTATATCCAAGTTTGCAGCTTCGAAAGACCTGTGCTTACTTTGCAACACTCGAAAAACCACGAAAATGTCGCACTTTTTTTGGTAATGTCAATATAAGTCCAAAACTATGCGGTATTTATTAATAAAAATCTTCACCGTTTTTAGAGTATTCTAAGATCGCTACATTTTGTGACCAGAACCAGCTCTTTCAGTCAAATGCTTACCGAGATACAGCTCTCCAAACATTTGTTGATAAGCCAACTTTAAATCGTTATAAATCGTAAACAGTAATTTAAACTAAAAAAATATTGCAAAAACCTAATAATCATTTTAAAATACCTATTCAACGATACCCAACATGACTTAGTTCGAAAACTTTATTATTTTTCTTTTTTAAAATATTGCGTCTGGTGGCCGCCATTTTGAATTTTGATTTTTGTTATTTCTTCAGTGACACTTGCAAAATTAAAACTAATCGATTGATGTCTGATTCATTAAAATCGACCCACGCGTTTGATCTCTAGAGTGCCAAAAGTACCAGTCTATGTAGTTATGTATGTAAGTTTGTTTGTTCCTTTGTCGCACTCTAGAGATCAAACGCGTGGGTCTATTTTAATGAATTATATATTAATCGATTCATTTTAATCTTGCAAGTGTCACTGAAGACATAACCGTAATCAAAATTCAAAATGGCGGCCACCAGACGCCATATTGTTAAAAAGAAAAAAAAATAAGTTGACGTACTATGTTATGTTGGGTATCGTTGATTAGGTATTTTAAAATCATTATTAGGTTTCTTCAATCATTTCTTAGTTAAAACAACTGTTTAGGATTTATAACGATTTAAAGTTGGCTTAACACCAAATTTTTAGAGAGCTGTATCTCGGTAAGTATTTGACTTATAGAGCTGGTTCTCGTCACAAAATGTAGCGATTTTAGAATACTCTAAAAAACGTCATAATTTTTATTTAAAAAATCGCATAGTTTAGGACTTATATTGACAAAACCAAAAAAAGTGCGAAATTTTTGTGGTTTTTCGAGTGCTGCAAAGTTAGCACAGGTTTTTAGAAGCTGCAAACTTGTATATACGGTACTGGTAGTGGTCCTTACAATATATCCAAAAAGCAGAACTAGCCGTTAGCTTGCGATTTTAGCGATTTTTCTGGTCAAATATGACTATACTTTTTTAGCCAAGATATATAATTTTTAGAGCGTGGCTGGTAGTGGTAGGTTACACCGTGTGGAGTAGGAAGCTTGGCGCTCCTTATGATCTGATATCTTTTTAACGCTGAAAGCTATATGAGCTAGCGAGACTTGGCAGTCACTTTACATGTAATGTTTTTGGTGGGATCTCATTCCTTTTTTGACCTATACAATATTCCATCCCCTAATTTAAAGGATGGGGGGGGTGATTTACTAAAAGTCCTGATCCCTATTTCAATTTTCAGTCCTCTAGCATCAACATTTGCGGAAGTCTCATACACAATCGCATCCCCTAGTTTAAGGGGTTCAAATTTTTTGAATTGTTTTGTTGATTTTGTACTAATAATAGCTTACATACCAAATTTCAGCTTTCTAGGACTTCAGGAAGTACCCTAGAGGTTTTGATGATCAACGTGAGTGAGTCAGTGACGAAATCGGCGTTTTTTAGATATCAATAAAATCTAAAGTATAAGAGCTAAGCAATTGAAACTTTATATGTTAATTAAGTTCACTGTTAACATCATATCCCGAGAATTTTGTTTATCTGGTATAATCCAAACACAAGTTATGAGGGTTCAAAAAAACGACGAAGCGCTTCGAGAAAAGGTAGGTAGTGCCTGCCCTGGTGCTTCGCTTGGCTCGTCTTGGCGGGGGCACTGCCGTGCCCCCAGATACCGCAGCATCGACCAACATTCCAACCATAACAATATCTCATAACTGGGACCAACCTATTTGTAAGCAAGTCCATTCCCATGTGTTGGACTCTTGCTCCACCAGCCAGGAAAAAGCAAGACTACTGGCTGTGTCGGAAAGGGAGTCCGGCTCATGGCTTCATGCTCTTCCCTCAACAAATTACGGGACACTCCTCGATTGCAACACCCTCAGATTGGCTGTCGGTCTTCGTCTGGGGGCCGGCATTGTTTCTTCACATCGTTGCCCCTGCGGAATCCTGGTGACACCCATGGTCTATCTTGCACGAATAGTGCTGGTCGCCTGTCTCACCACGCCTGCCTCAATGATATCATCCGTCGGGCCTTCGTCAGTGCCAATGTGCCAGCCGTACTGCAACCGCCGGGTTTGGCACGGGACGACGGTAAGAGTTCAAAGTTCAAAGTATTTATTTGTCAAAACACAGGTTATAAAGATGTTATAAATGCAGCTTGGTATCGCTATGTCTTACCCGAAGGTGTAACAAAATATAGGCTTCAATTAATGGTCAATATAAACATAAATTTAAACATAAGTTTTCATGCAGCGTGCTTTTTTTTTAATACATAATGCGAGTTCAAAATGTATCTTTTCTATATTCGTCAATTGAATAGTATGCCTTTTCCACTAGAAGAGCAAACAGTTTCATTTTAAACATCATCAAATTTTCTGCGTTTAAAATGTTTCTTGGCAACTTATTGAACATTATTGAAGCCATCCCAATAACACTTTTTGAGAGCAAGGCCGTTTTAAATGAAAGGGTATTGCAGATTTTACCCCGTTGACGCACACTGTTAAAACTAGGGAAATTATTTTGATTAAATTTAACATAACAAGCAATTTCGTAGATATACTAGCCCCGATGCAGAAGAGTTCGTCCAGTAATTAACAAATATTACATTTATTTTGATATTTATTACATGCTTAGATCAAACGACTAAGTATGTGTTTAATGTAGTTTATTTTCATTGTTAAATATAAACCCTAAAAGCTTTTTAGTGTAGAAAAAAGGGCACTTAAAAACTATTGCCCAATTCAAATTGTGGTCTACAACTGCACTTCTTGACTCATGGGCTCGAAGCAGAACCGTCAGCATATAGCTTTGCCGTGTCGCTTAATGTAGTAATGGCCTTTTTTCGCCTGTTGAATTTGTTACCGAAATAGTTTGAAAAAAAAAATTCATAAGTATATACTACTACTATATTTAAATACTGTTTAATCCGGGTCTAACGCGACATTTATTTACCTTTATTATAACAGTATTTAAATATGTGTACAAAGGGCGAGAGTTTAAAGTGTTATAATGGAACTATGATACAACCAGAGTTGGGCAAAAGTTATCTTGAATAAGAATAAGAACAGAATTTTTATTTTTATTCAAATCGATGGGAATAAGAATAAATTCATGCGCTCGTTATTCCGGAATAAATTGAACGGGAATAATTCACGCTACTTTTATCTTAAATAAGGAATGAAATACGGAATAATTATTCCACAAATAGGGTTATTTCTAACTAACATTTTATTTAAATAAAAGGTTATTTAAATAAAAGATAACTTTGTGGTATCGTCGGTAAAATTTTGTAAGGTTTTTTTCACGCAATGGATTTTATGACAAGTTTGGGTTCATTTGGTTTGTTTTGATGAGTTCTATACATTATACTTGGTGACGATGGTCTGATGATGGAGTCAGGAGGTGGATAGTGGAACTCCTCAACGGCTACTTGTATATCCTCGAGTGTGGGCTCATTTGGTTTGTTTTGATGATTTCTATACATAATACTTGGTGACGATGGTCTGACGATGGAGTCAGGAGGTGGATAGTGGAACTCCTCAACGGCTACTTGTATATCCTCGAGTGTGGGCTCATTTGGTTTGTTTTAACGAGTTCTATACATTATACTTGGTGACGATGGTCTGATGATGGAGTCAGGAGGTGGATAGTGGAACTCCTCAACGGCTACTTGTATATCCTCGAGTGTGGGCTCGTTTGGTTTGTTTTGATGAGTTCTATACATGATACTTGGTGACGATGGTCTGATGATGGAGTCAGGAGGTGAGTAGTGGAACTTCTCAATGGCTACTTGAATAACCCTCGAGTTTGGGTTAATTTGGTTTGTTTTGACGAGTTCTTGGTGAAGATGGTCTGATGATGAAGTCAGGAGGTGGATAGTGGAACTCCTCAACGGTTATTTTATACCCTTCAAGTTTGGGTTCGTTTGGTTTGTTTTAACGAGTTCTATACATTATACTACTTGGTGACGATATGAGATGAATAGTGGGACTCCTCAATGGCTACTGGTATACCCCTTGAGTTAGGGTTCATTTGGTATCATTTGACGAGTTCTATACATGATTCTTGGTGACGATGGTATGATGATGGAGTCAGGAGGTGGATAGTGGAACTCCTCGATGGCTACTTTTATACCCCTCGAGTTTGGGTTCGTTTGGTTTGTTTTGTCGAGTTCTACACATTTAACTTGGTTATGATGGTCTGATGATGGAGTCACAAAACAAACCAAACGAACCCAAACTCGAGGGGTATAGAAGTAGCCATTGAGGAGTTCCATTATCCACCTCCAGACTCCATAATCAGACCATCATCACCAAGTATAATGTGTTAATAAACCAAACGAACCCAAACTCGAGGGGTATACAAGTTGCCATTGAGGTGTTCCACTATCCACCTCCTGACTCCATCATCAGACCATCGTCACCAAGTATAATGTGTAGAACTCGACAAAACAAAACAAACGAACCCAAACTCTAGGGGTATACAAGTAGCCGTTAAGGAGTTCCACTATCCACCTCCTGACTCCATCATCAGACCATCATCACCAAGTATAATGTGTAGAACTCGACAATACAAACCAAACGAACCCAAACTTGAGGGGCATTCAAGTAGCCATTGAGGAGTTTCACTATCCACCTCCTGACTCCATCATCAGACCATCGTCACCAAGTATAATGTATAGAACTCGTCAAAACAAACCAAATGAACCCAAACTCGAGGGGTATTCAAGTAGCCATTGAGAAGTTCCACTACCCACCTCCTGACTCCATCATCAGACCATCGTCACCAAGTATATGGTATAGAACTCATCAAAACAAACCAAACCAAATGAGCCCACACTCGAGGATATACAAGTAGCCGTTGAGGAGTTCCACTATCCACCTCCTGACTCCATCATCAGACCATCGTCACCAAGTATAATGTATAGAACTCGTCAAAACCAACCAAAGGAACCCAAACTCGAGTGGTATACAAGTAGCCGTTGAGGAGTTCCACTATCCACCTCCTGACTCCCTCATCAGACCATCGTCACCAAGTGTTATGTTCTATACATCAACCGAGTGCCTCTATACCGATACCAAATGCGCTGTATTTACCCCCAAGGGCCCCGAGTATCCGAATCCGAACCGAACTTCATTCGTATTCATGGAATATTATTTAAAATAAAAAATCAGGATTAGTTTTATTTGAATAAGGATAAGTTATCTTCATTCAATTTTCATTCCCAAGAATTATTCCCGACGAAATTTATTTGGAATAGGTTTGACGGGGATAAAATCAACGTGATTTTATCTTACTTTTCTTAAGTTATACAGATCATGAGAGTATTTGTTAAGTTTTTTACAAATTGTTTCTATTTGGTTTCCCCATGTCAGTTTATTGTCTACACTTAAACCTAAAAAGTTAGTAGCATTTGTTTCTTCTATTCCATGGTCATTATAAGCTACAGTCAAGTTGGATATGTTGTGAGTCCGTTGTTTAATAGTACATTTCGATGCTAGTGCGGAAAGTATGTCATTACTGCATGAGTGCCGAGATATCTTGCCACGAGCCGTAGGCGAGTGGTAAGACTCGGGACGAGTGAAGAATGACATTTCCGCACGTGTATCGAACGACGTTTTTTAATACAGTTGCGAAAAAATAAGAAAAACAAGTAAGAACAGTATTAAAAAAATGTTTTTTTTGAACAACTTCATTATTTTTCAACTGTATTACAATGATGTTACAGAATTAATAATATAAAAGTTTCAAATTCCTTACTTGTTGTTTTTCTTATTTTTTCGCAACTGTATTAAAAAACGTCGTTCGATACACGTGGAAAAGTAAAAAGCACTAGTGCGCAAAATGCAACTTTGCGCACGATTTGCAGCTACAAAAAGTACCACTTTTTGAGCAACTGTATTAAAAAAATCATTATTTTAGTTTTGTCAAGATTAATTTTCAAGTTATTGTCATTGAGCCACTCTATTACCATTTCTAGAGGCCTATTTATGTTATATTCATAAGTGTTTAAATCTACATTTGCATTTTCTGCTGATAAAAATATTATGCTGTCATCCGCAAAGAGTACCATATGAAAAACAATAGCCTTAGGCAGGTCGTTTATATAAATAATAGAGGTGCCAGTATGCTACCTTGCGGAACACCATATTTGATGTCTTTAAATTCCGATGAGTATGTCATTTCAGTTTGAGATTGGACGCATAAGCTACTGATTTGTGTAATTTGTTTACGGTCACTTAAATACGACTTGATTAAGTCATGTATATTTCCACGTATTCCATATTTAAACAACTTGTCTAATAATACTTTGTGATCTACGAAATCAAATGCCTTTGTCATGTCCAAATAAAGCGCACTTACAGGTATCCTGTTATCTACCTTTATCATCACTGTTTTCAATAAATCAAATATCGCCATGTTTATTGATCTGTTTTTCCTAAACCCTTTTTGTTCGTTTGTAAATAGGTTTTTCTTTTCAAAATACAGTTAGAGGTTGTTGTATATTTTCAATAATTTTAGAGAAAATTGAAAGCAATGCAACAGGGCGGTAATTGTTAGGATTATCTTTATCCCCTTTTTTATGAATGGGCTTAACGACAGCTATTTTTATTTTTTCTGGAAATATACCGTACTCTTTACAGAGATTTACAATGTGGCAAAGCGGCTCCACTATAATATTACAAGTTTGCTTGATCACTTTCGTTGCTATACCATCATATCCCGTACTATTTGTGTTCTTTAGTGTACTTATTATCATTTTTATGTCATTTAAATTCATCGGTCTCACAAAGATCGAGTTTGGCGAGTTATTTATAAAATAATTATATTGTATTTTGTCATTCTTAGCAGTAAGTGTGTGATTAGATTTATTAATGTCTGTATAGGTCAATAAAATAGTTGTTAAATGTCTGAGCAATATCTAAAGGTTTTGTTATGATTTTACCTTCAGCTTTTATTTGCTGGATCTCTTCCTTGGGATGTTGGGTTTTAGGATTCTTAATAATGTTCCATGTCGCTTTTGATTTATTTGATGAGTTTTTAATATAGAAATCATTTTGTGATCTCATTTTGTGAAGAGGCCAGACGGTATGACCTTAGTGCCTTGGAAATTGGGACGGCCCCTCATTTGGGACGCTACATGCGTTGACACCCTGGCGCCGTCCCACCTTGGCACTAAATCTTTGAGAGCAGGCGGGGCAGCTGCATCGGCCTTACAGACGGCATGTTTTTGCGGCTTTTTCTGTCGAAACCCTCGGACCCTGGAGCCCAGGCGCTCACCAATAATTTGGCCAACTTTCTAAAAAATTGGTCAAAGTATATATTATATAATATCCCAATAGACCATAGGGTTGGCTCGTTCCTTGCCCAACGGATCGGCATAGCTATACAAAGAGGGAACGCAGACAGTCTTATGGGAACCCTTCCGCAGGGATCCGACATTGTGCTCTTTTGAATAAATTTATGTTTTTCTTAATTTTAGGTTTATTTAGTTTATTTAAGTTTTTTCTATAGTTATGTATTGTAAGTAGGTTTTTAACTGTTAATTAATTTACAATTACTTATTTTATAAATTTGTATTCTAATAAGTAATCTCTCACAATAGTATTCAAAATGGACATCTACATTTTATAAATAAAAAAAAATCTTTTCACCTCAGCAGCTCGAACAAGCATATTTTGCTGCGTGAAAACAGTGAGCAAAATGTGATTTTGCTCACTCCGTGAGTCAAAGTAGCTTTTTAATTTTGATATCGAGCACTGGTGACACATCATGGTGTGGGGTCTATTACAAATTCAGAAGAAGAGAGGTGCGTAAAGCCTAACGATATATTTTTTAACGTGACGATGTTCTCACTGCTGAGGTGAAAAGTTGTATGTATCACACGAGAGCAAAGATATTTGCATCTCGTGCCTTTGAGTCCCGCGCAAGCGAAAGATTCTATATTTGAATCACGAGCGTAGCGAGTGATTCAAAATTAGAATCTTGAGCGTAGTGAGGGTCAATCAACACTCAGGTGTCATCAACACTCGCAGCAAAAATCTACTTTGCTCTCTTGTTGAACAAATAACTATTGTTTAATTTTGCATTTTATTTCATAGTAGCTAGTCGTAGAAAAAGTATTGTATGCAACGTTGTATAACTGGGTCAAAAAACGCTCGTGGCGTCTTTCTTTACGATGGTCGCCTTCGGCTCACATCGTATCCCACGCCACTCTCCTTTTTTGACCTCTCTAATACAAACGGTTGCATATAAAATCCTATACCTAATCACAAATTTGTTCACAGCCTCTTCTGGGAATAACGTGCTTTGTCTGCGGCCTGGCGATGTGTCTCCTAGGCGCCTGGTTAGCATGTGGCGGCGGTGGCTGGCTGCCCGTGGCTGCCCTGTGTCTCTGCATCTACTGCGACGCGGCAGGTCTACAGCCGGTGCCGTTTGTGATGATGACTGAAATGTTCTCCTTCCAAGTAAGTTGACCCGACATGCAAGTTTCTATGCACAACGGGTACCCAACCATCGGGGAAAGACTGGATTATATGGTTAATTACCATATCCAGTACTTGAACCTACACGCCGACCAACATCGGCACTCTCATGCAGTTCTACAAACGAACGCGTAGAAGTCTTCTGGCGACACAGTCTGCGCTGCCACTAATACTAGCAATCATGTAGCAGGACCTGGTTTATTAGGTGTTCATGACACTAAGTATACTTAAGCACTTAATCTTTGACATTATGTACGGCCTGTAATTTCTTGAACTTTGCCAAGATCACAGGCTATACCCTCTTTTCATGTATCCATAGTGATGATAATTTTCATTATTTCTAGCTACGCGGCACGGTCACATCACTAGTCATCGCCTTCGCCTGTGCCCTAATCTCCGTGGAACTGCGATTCTTCCACCCTCTAGCCCAACTAGCCGGTCTCCACACAGTTTTCTTCCTATTCTCCGGTGTCTGCATCGTCAGCACGGTGTACATCGTCCTATATGTACCAGAGACAAAGATGAGGACCATAGACGAGATTTACGCGGAAATTGGCGGGAAAAATAAACAAGATGGCGGGAAAACGGAACGAAATGGCGCCAAGGAGAATGACTGCGAAGCGCCTGATGTTACGCGGTTTTAGGTTAATTTTTAGTTATTATTTATTTTTTGTATGGTTTTAGGTGAAAAAAGCGGCCAAGTGCGAGTCGGACTCGCACATGAAGGGTTCCGTAAAATAAATTGCGGTTTACGATTTATGACGTATTAAAAAAAACTACTTACTAGATCTTGTTCAAACCAATTTTCGGTGGAAGTTTGCATGGTAATGTACATCATATATTTTTTTATGTTTTTATCATTCAGTTTTTAGAAGTTACAAAGGAGTGGGCACACATTTTATCACTTTGGAAGTGTCTCTCGCGCAAACTATTCAGTTTAGAAAAAAATGATATTAGAAACCTCAATATAATTTTTAAAGACATATCCATAGATACCCCACATGATATTTATTTTTCTTGTATTATTTATGTTACTCTTAATCATATGTAATTATTTCAGAATTTTCGCTTTGTAAACTTCGGAGTAAAGGGGGGAATGGAATTTTATGGTATACATTTTCCTTAATAAATCAAAATTTACCACCGTAGAAAAAAAATAAAAAAGGTTTTAGAGAGTGCAACTCAAGTCCTTTCATATGATACCCCACTAAACTTGATATATTTACTAAACTTTGATTTTTTAACCCCCTCATATTCGTCATTTACACAGAAAATAAAAATTTATATTAAAATTTATTTTCCATACACGTGTCTTAACCCTCTTAACAGTTGTTCCAATTTTCGAATTGATTGCTAAAGCAGTTCCTGAGATATTTAACGTTGTGACAGACGGACGGACAGACGGACAGACATACAGAGTCGCACCACCACAAGGGTTCCTTTTTTACCTTTTTGGTACGGAACCCTAAAAACGGACAATGCTGTCATGGAGCTTAAAAACAAAATTAAAATAGTATTGTAAACTAAAAATAACCCTGACATGTAGTTTTATTTTTTATGGTCTGTGTATATTTAAGTGTTTGATCCAAGGTGGTTGAATAAATAAATGAATTATTATAAATCATCATCAGCATCATCATCATATCAGCCGAAAGACGTCCACTTAAAGCAGTGGGCCTCCCCCGAAGAGTGCCACAGTGACCGGTCCTGCACCACCCGCTTCCAGCAGATTCCCGCAACCTTTACCAGATCATCTGTCCACCTTGTCGGGGGTTTACCCACGCTGCATCTTCCGGTACGTGGTCGCCACTCGAGAATATTTCCGCCCCAACGGCCATCGGTTCTACGTGCAATGTGCCCCGCCCACTGCAACTTAAGTTTAGCGATTCGGAGGGATGTTACCTTGGTTCTGCTGTAGGCTGTAGGTAGCCTTATTTCTGATGCGATCACGCAGAGAAACTCCCAGCATAGCACTCTCCATTGGCCTTTGGGTGACTTTGAGCTTCCTTATGAGGCTTATAAGCGACCACGTTTCAGTGCCATATGTCATCACTGGCAACACACACTGGTCAAATACTCTCATCTTGAGACACTGCGGAATATTGGACAAAAATTGAGATGGGTCGGTAGTTCTCTAGCAGGGTGTTGTCACCTTTTTTGAAGAACAGCACCACCACACCTCTATATCACCATACCTTTGGCGTTTTCCCTTCAAGTAAGATGGAATCGAACAAATTCTGAAGGGCCGTAAGGAACGGTTTTCCACCCGCCTTCAGGAGTTCAGCTGTTATTCCGTCTTCACCTGGTGCCTTGTTGTTCTTGAGCTATTTAGAGCCATTACAATCTCGTACTGGCTGATTTCTGAGATATCGTCGGTATAGTGTCGGGTTAGTCGATCTCTAGGGACCTTGGCCAGACTAATCTCCGGTCCGCTAGTTGATGTGCATAGCTGTCTGTAAAAGCGCTCTATCTCAACCAAAAGCTCAGGTTTAGAAGAAAAGATTCTACCTTCTTCAGTTTTTAACGAACCTTCTACTTTCCGGTTATTTCTACCTTCTTCGGTTTTGGAACTATATATGGACTATGAATGAGTACTCTGTGCCAACATTGATGGTAATGAAGGTGCATTTTGTGTTTGTTGTTGAGGACTAGAGGGTGCTGCTAGAGGTCAGATCGCGATCAGCAGGTCGATCACGTCACGCGTTGCAGTCGCCATCACATACATCGGTACACAACAGGTTGTTCAAAAATATCGGAACATGCACCCTAATGCCTTGAAAATAGTGTTGTGTTCCGATGTTTGTGAGTTGCTTGTTTGCTCCGATGTGTGTGATGGCGAAAAAAAAAGACAGGTAAATTGTCCTATCGCACGTTCGAAATGTTACGTGAGTAATCCTCTGGTCGAGTCATTATATTTTGTGCTATATTTTTCACAGAACTCTTCCTAGGTAGTTAGATGGCGCAAGCACTGCCATTATTTATTGTGCGCGCCATGAATTTTTCTACGCCATTGTGAAAATAGGATAAAAAATATTTTTATGTACTTAATTCACAACTCCAAAGCAACCACGTCCTATAGAAGTGACAGTTAATAAATAAACTAATTTAAGGAAATAATGGCAATGTCCGTTTTCTGTCACAATGTAAAACTTTATCTATCCAAATATTATAAACCCTCCATGATGCGTTCAAGAACCGCACGTTTTGTTAGAACAAATTTCTTATCTGTGAAAATGTTATTATTGCTAAATAATAACAACGTTTTCGATAATATTATTTCATTCAAATTTCGAACATCTCTGAAATCAAAGAAATTTGATTTGACCTCTATTCTAATATCAGTCGAGATGACGTTTAGTTCGAAATGAATTGTCAATTTGCATACAAATTTGACAAATTTCGCACGTAAGTAAGATATCGAACGATATGGCAGTTGGATCCGACTCTAGTTTCTCTGAATTTGAAAAAACTATGACAGGTGCCAGAAAACAACGCCGCGATGCCGGTCATAATATGCGGCTACTGAATGCATCGTGGAGGCGTATGATATGTGGATAGATAA
This sequence comes from Epinotia brunnichana, assembly GCA_963854355.1. Taxonomy (NCBI): domain Eukaryota; kingdom Metazoa; phylum Arthropoda; class Insecta; order Lepidoptera; family Tortricidae; genus Epinotia; species Epinotia brunnichana. The sequence goes on from OY977956.1 coordinate 12,555,327, forward strand.
AGTAGTGTATGTAACTGTACATAATTAGGCATTAAGACACTCGTGTGATGTTATTATGAAACTCGCCTTCGGCTCGTTTCATAAACCCACACGCATGTTTAATGCCATTCATTATGTACAGTCACATAAACTACTATTGTATCCATACAAGTCGGCACTGTCCGTTTATTATGAGTAATTATGACATGCTAAATGGTACGTAGTTACCTATACAATATAAATTTGCCTTAAATCAAACTTATACGCATTTACATACTCGTATGATCGTCAAAAATAACAGAGTTCATATTATAATAAATAACAAACCCTCTCTGAACCCTCATAGTAAACAGTCTGAAACCGTAGTTACAAATTTCTTACTTTAAAAATGTCTTGCTCTCTATACAAAGTTCGAACCCCCTTTTAACCATCTTAGGCGATGAATTAAAAAAAACGCTGAAATAAGTTTTGTAGTATTTTAGCAAACAGTCTAAAACCGAAGTTAGAAATCCCTTACTTTAAAAATATCTTGCTATCCATACAAACGTACTTTGAACACCCTTATAATACCATTTAGGGGATATATTTAAAAACTAGCTGTTGCCCGCGACTTCGTCCGCGTAGAACTTATACTTAGAAAATATAATGCAAACAAACTTCTACTTACCATCTGAAGGGATGATTTCCGAGGCAAAAACTATTCTATATCCTTCGAAGGGTCTCAAATTATCTCTATACCAAATTTCATCTAGGTACATGGATTTTATCCAAACTTTCACCCCCTATTTCATACCCTTAGGGAATGATTTTCGGGATAAAAACTATCTAATATCATTCTTCGGGACTCAAACGACCTTTATACCAAATTTCATCTAAACGGGATTCATCCAAATTTTTACCCCCATTTTACCCCCTTAGGGAGTGATTTCCGGAATTAAAACTATCCTATGTCCTTTCCCTGGACTTAACCTATATCTACACCAAATCTCATCAAAATAGATTACATCCAAATTTTAACCCCCCCCCCTTTCACCCCCTTAGGGGATGATTTCCGGGATAAAACCTATTATATGTCTTTCCCCGGGACTCAAACTATTTATATACCAAATTTTATCTAAATCGGGGCAGCTGTTTAAGTAGCTCCATACAAATTTCCACCCCCAATTTCAGCCCCTCAGATATAAAAACTACCCTTTGTCCTTCCCCGGAGCTCAAACTATCTATATACCAAATTTTATCTAAATCGGTTCAGCGGTTTAGGCGTGAAGAGGTAACAGACAGACAGACACACTTTCGCATTTATAATATTAATATGGAAGTATGGATTATTAGTATGGATAGTATGGGTTCTTTCCGCTTGTCTTCCAAATAGAGGTGTAGCTGTAGACTCACTTCAAAAGAAAGAAGAAACGAAAAACTCATTCAAATATCTCTAAAAATTACGAAGCTACAACCGTTTTAATGTCGCTTGTTAGAGTGAGAAAACGATCAGGGACCGTGACGTCACGATCCTCGAGCTTCATAGTAAAAAACAATCGTTTCATTATAAAGGTGCGTTTTGCGGAAAAGAGACGCAACAAACCCCCTCTTCAAACTTTATACACTTATAACTTAGTGATTACCTATACGAGTATAGCCTCTTGCGTTGTTTTTTTTTCGAGATAATACAACATTATGATTATTTTGTTTAGTGTCTACATCCCTATTTTCGATAAGATAAAGTAAGATTTCTTTATTGTCAGAACTGTGTACATTTAGTTGTTTTGGGTAAAATAAAGTCCAACAGCTTGCCCATTTCGGACGTACAATATTAAACTTAAAGCTAGTCAAATATACTAAAACAATAACAACAATAGTATTTCCAAATAATTTTAACCATATTCACACATAAACTATTAATTTAGATCTATCCGACATCCGTATTTTCTTTTAAACCACGAACTTCGGAATTCGAAAATATTCGGGTATCTCTATCTCTATCGCACTAACAAATGACAGGAATGCAGATATACGAACTTCGAGTTTCGGTTTTCGCTGTTTGACTGAATACGCAAAGAGCGCGCGCGCGTGCCATTCAAAAAAACCAAGTTTATATTGTTCGAATTTGTTGTTACATTTGTGGAGATTACGCCTTAATTCGACATTTGCGCATATAAGTTCGCATATCAAAATCGATTAATTTTATATTTGCTTTTGATACCTATGTGTCTCGTCAATGTATATCGTAGACGGGATTAAAATTATTAATAGGCGAAAGAAAGGCAAAGAAATTCCGCCATTTTGTCCGTAGTCCTTATTAGTCTGTGATTTTGACGTTTATTTTAGCTGACAGATGTGGCGGGGGTATACTTTAAGAATAATAAATGAAAAATTAAATGAAGTCGTATATTACGGAAAATATCGTCGCAGTCGGAGAAAAAATATCCTAAGTTGCAGCTGGAATAATAATGTACCTATATAAAATGTTTCATATTTTTCCGTCCATGGGATGCTGAGAACATTCGTACCACAGAAAGCTTAGTTTCAAACTGGCTGATTCTTTTTTTAATTTAGAGATTTATTATAAGTGGAGATAAATAGATAGAAGATAATGAAACTCCCATTCAAATATCTCAAAAAATTATGAAGCTTGTTAGAGTGAGAAAACGATGAGGGACTGTGACGTCAATATACTCGAGCGTCATAGTAAAAAACAATCGTTTCATATGAAGGTGCGTTTTGCGGAAAAGGGACAGAACATACCCCCTCTTAAAACTTTGGACTCTTATAACTTAATCATTACCTATATAACCTCTTGCTTTGTTTTTTTCTCCATTTGACTATATTTATTTTAAATTCTTTTTCGAGAAAATACATTATGATTATTTACCATATTTTCGATTCCCGAGCTATAACCACGAACTTCGGAATTCGAAAATATTCGGGTATCTCTATCTCTATCGCACTTACTATACTCGAGTGACAGGGATGCAAATATATGAACATTAAGTATTGGTTTTCGTGGTAGCGCCGCAGGTTTTTTGGCTGAATGCGCCGAGCGCGTGCCATTGTCATTCAAAAAAAACAAATTCGTGTTAATTATATTGTTCAAATTTGTTGATTTCATTTATTGAAATTACGACATAAAACGACATTTGCGCATATAAGTTCTCATATCAGAATCGAATATTTTTTTATGGTTTATATTTTAGCATTTGTCTCGTAAAGGTCTATCGTAGACGGGATTTAAATTATTAATAAGTGAAAGGCAAAGCAATTCCGCCATTTTGACGAAAATTTGACGGTTCTTATAGCTGACAGTTGGAGCAGCGTTTGATTTCAATAAAAATAAATGAAAAATTAAATGAAGTCGTATATTTCGGAAAATTTATTAACTGTCGCAGTCGGATAAAAACTATCCTAAGTTGCAGCTAGAATAATAATGTACCTATATAAAATGTTTCATATTTTTCTGTTCATGGGATGCTGAGAACATTCGAACCGCGCAAAGCTTAGTTTCAAACTGGCTGATTCTTTTTTTAATTTAGAGATTTATTATAAGTGGAGATATGCTAAAATAAGTTTTGTAGTCTTAACAGGCTAACATCGAAGTTACAAATATCATACTTTAAAAATTTCTTGCTCTCCATACAAACTTGGAACGCTTTTCAGGGAAAAATTAAAAATAAAACACTCGGTTTTTTATTGTAATAGGTAAGTATTTTTTCTACAAAATATCACGTCTCTAGCTAAAAACAAGTGTTTCCCATACGAACCTTGCACCCCTTTTTAACCCCTTAAGGGGTGAATTTTTCCAAAACGCTGGCAAAAGGTATTTTTTTGTATTTTAATAAGTAGGTACTTAAACTTTCTACAGAGTTTTATATTTCTACCTAAAAAAAATTTTTCCTATACAAACATTGCACCTCTTTATCCCCCTCTTAGCAGGTGGAATTTTTCAAACCACTGAAAGTAATTTACCTATATATTTGTATTGTAATAAATAATCTCTCTACACAATTTCAATTCTCTAGCTCAAAAAAAAAGTTTCCTCCATACAAATTTTCACCCGTTTTAATCACCCTTAGGGGTGGAATTCTCCAAAACGCTGAAAGTTCTTTATTTGTATTGTAATAAGTAATCTTTCAGCAAAGGTTTGTCGCTTGCTAAAAAATATATTTACAAACTTCCTTATACACCCCTAAGGGGTGGAATTTTCTAAAACGCTGAAAGTATTTTATTTTATTATGTAATCTTTTTAAAAAGGTTTGAGATTCTAGCTCAAAAAAATCCCCTTTACCAATATTGTACCCCATTTTTCATACCCTTAGGGGTGGAATTTTCCAAAACGCTGTTTTTTTTATGTGTATGGTAATAAGTAATCTTTCCACAAAGCTTAAGCTTCTATCTCAAAAAGAAGTTTCGCTCATACAAACTTTGCAACCCTTTTTAACCCCCTAAGAGTCTGAATTTGCCAAAACGCTGACAGTACTTTATTTGTATTCTAATAAGTAAGCTTTCTATAACGTATTGAGTCTCTTGCTAAAATAATAAAGTTTCCCCCATACAAAATTTGCACCCCTTGTTTACCCCCTTAGGGGCAGAATTTTCCTAAACGTTGAAAGTACTTTATTTGTATTCTAATAAGTAATATTTATACAAAATTTTAAGTCTCTAGCTCAAAAAATAAAGTTTCCCCCATACAAACTTTGCACGCCTATTTGACCCCTTTAGGGGTAGAATTTCCAAAAATCCATTTTTATCCGTTGCCTACGTTGTAAAAGGTAATTCTGGTGTAAATTTCAACTCTGTAGCCCCAGTAGTTTCGGCTGTGCGTTGATGAGCTACATATAAATGCCAGGACATAGGCATTTATATTTAGGTATAGATAGATAGAAGATGACGAAAATCTCATTCAAATATCTCAAAACCGTTTTAATGTCGCTTGTTAGAGTGAGAAAACGATCGGGGACTGTGACGTCAAGATCCTCGAGCGTCATATTAAAAAAATAATCGTTTCATATGAAGGTGCGTTTTGTGGAAAAGGGACAGAAAATAACACTTTGGAACTTAGTGATTACCTATACTACTTTTTAACCTCTTGCGCACCCGTCGCTTAATGTATAGCTGAGTTTAGATATATGTAAAGCTTTTATTTTAATAATATGAAGTAACTCAATTATCTTCGACTCCGTGGCAGACCAAACAATTAAAAAAAAGTACTTTCCACCCTAGGGCAGAAAACGCAATTTTTCACCCAGCTATACAGTGTGAATCTTTATAATGTGCACAAAAAAAATGTAGGGAAGTACAGTTCATTTTATCGACGGAAAAAATGTAAAAAAAATGTTTTTCCTTTATTTGATTTTTTTATGATTTTTTAAAAAATTGGATCGCTATTATGCCCTATTTGTAAAGAAAACATCATGTCTCTTAAATTAGTTGATTTATTGCAACCAAATAATAAAAAAAATGGTAACTAATAATAGGCTGTAGTGTTGGAATGATAACTAATACAAAATCTGACGCCATAAATTAATTATTACGAGGTTTATGGCGAAATCCTGGCTATTTTTCATCACTTTTTTTAAATAATGTAAAATTGCTCAATAAAACGTCCCATTTACCAAACATTTTTATGATTTTATGTTAATCTACATCGTATTAACTTTCGAATAGTGAAATCACCACGCGACTAGCTGACACACACCATTTGTTATCAGCGCCCAAACAATGGCCTTGCCCGCGGTAATCTACATTGTAATTAGCGTTCGAATGGTAAAATTACCACACAGCTACCCATCATTTGTTATCAGCGGCAAAACAATGGCTTTACGCAACTGCGCGCCCCCCTAATTAGCAGGCGAAACCTTATCTCCTACTGTCCTTAGAGGGTGGGGGACAATAAAACCAGGAGAACCTAGAAGAACTCTTACAGTCTCTCCAAAAGTTTCGCTGCTACTTGTTTCTTTTATTTCCTTCATTTTCAACCATTACGCTATGCCACGTGTTAGTGACTTTACTCCAGCTCACATTGCCGACATCCACTTTTACTATGGAATGGCACGAGGAAATGCCATGGGAGCACGCGCAGCTTACATAGCTGCATTTCCGAATCGAGAACCAGTCCCATCTGCCCGCAACTTTCAAGAGGTACACCGATTGGCTATTATTGGTCTTGGAAATGGTAGAGACCGCCGCGAACCTCAACGAATCATCGATGTTGCTGTTGAAGAAGCAGTACTACATGCGGTATTCGCAAATCCTGCGGCCAGCACTAGACGTCTTGCTCTACAGTTCGGAATATCGCAGATGTCGGTGTGGCGGATTTTGAAAAAAGGAGGCCTGCATCCATACCATTATCAAAGGGTACACCATTTACATGAAGACGTAGACCAGCAACCAAGGCGCATCATGTCGAATTGGATTCAAAACAGGACTAGGGACAATCCTGACTTTCTGAGGACAATACTGTGGATGGACCGAATCAACGTTTACAAGGGACGGAATCACTAACTGCCGAAATTTACACCAGTGGTGTCCCAAAGGTGAAAATCCTAAATTGAAACGTTCATCTGGGTTCCAAGTAAGGTTCTCGGTTAACGTTTGGGCGGCTCTTATTGACGACAAATTAATTGGACCAGTGATATTGCCGAGGACCTTGAACGCAGCAAGATTATTGGAGCTATTAAGAGACGATTTACCAGAGTTATTGGAAGATCTCCCGCTGGATTTGCGCCGAAGAATGTTTTTGCAAATGGACGGTTGTCCTGCTCATTATGCAATTATCGTCAGGGCATTTTTAAATGCAAATTACCCTAACCGTTGGATCGGCCGGCAAGGACCTGTAGGATGGCCGGCACGGTCACCTGACATGACGCCCCTCGACTACTTTTTGTGGGGCACAATGAAACAAAAAATCTACAGCACCCCCATCGAAAATGAAATTGATTTGCAACAGCGCATCTTAAACTGTGCGAATCAGTTAAGAAATGACCCTGACATGATAAGGAGGGCAACTCATCAAATTTTACTTCGTGCGGCGCTTTGTCAGCAACAACGTGGTGGACATTTTGAAAATTTGATGCATTAGGTAGTTTCCTTGATAGTTTACATTAAATAATTTTACTGTTCTTCGTGTAACTTATTATGAAAAATAAAATTTACTCCACTTTCCCCCACCCACGTATCACACTAGCAGATAAGGTTTTACCTGCTAATTAGGGGTGCGCGCGCAAGGCCATTGTTTGGGTGCTGATAACAAATAGTGTGTTTCAGCTAGCCGCGTGGTAATTTCACTGTTCGAAAGCTAATACGATGTAGATTAACATGAAATCATAAAAAAATTTAGTAAATGGGACGTTTTATTGAGCAATTTTACATTATTTAAAAAAAGTGATGAAAAATAGCCAAGATTTCGCCATAAACCTCGTAATAATTAATTTATGGCGTCAGATTTTGTATTAGTTATCACTCCAACACTACAGCCTATTATTAGTTACCATTTTTTTTATTATTTGGTTGCAATAAATCAACTAATTTAAGAGACATTATGTTTTCTTTACAAGTAGGGCACAATAGCGATCCAATTTTTTTTTTAAATCATAAAAAAATCAAATAAAGGAAAAAAAAATTATTTCCTTTTTTCCGTCGATAAAATGAACTGTACTTTCCTACATTTTTTTTGTGCACTTTATAAAGATTCACACTGTATGCCCATTAAAAGTCAACTTTCAGAACAGGAGAGATGAAAAAGTAATTTTTTAAACCAAATGAATATTTAATCATCGTCACAAAACTGACATTAAGTTAATTTTTGTTTTACAACTCACCCTAATTGGGTACACGAATTACTGAAAATGCCCTGAAATGTAGCCAAAAACCATCTCGAGCACGCCAGCTTTCGGATAAAAAAACCGCATTCAAATCGGTCCATTCGTTTAATAGCTACGATGCCACAGACAGCCATACACACAGATACGACAAACTTATAACACCCCTCTTTTTCCGTCGGGGGTTAATAAAAGGGGTTGGACAGAAGTTACTGCTTGATTACAAGTAACTAGCCATCTTGCAAGGGACCCAGCTGTCGGATAGTAGGTGCCTACCAGTGGCGGCGCGTCTAAAGTTTCGATGGACAACCCTTAAAAAAAAGTTACGCTTGCGTAAAATGCATTTTTGGCAAGCCGGTGGGAATCGGCTTGTATGGGCACTCCGCCACTGATTTCCTAAATTAAGGGTCACCTCGAGTATGAACAACCCGCACAGTCTATATTTTATGTTGCTACAGAAGTCCTAGAGATTGAAACTATGATGTCTTTCTTAAACAACTTGAACTTTTACTGGATTACCTTTTCGATAAAAAATCTATTATTTGTTCCGTTCGATATCCGGGATCCATAACTTGAGAGGGCGCCACTGCGCACGTTCGAACGTAGCCGTTTGCGTCAAACTGTCACTCCACGTCATCGCTGTGACGTCACAACCGCCTTCGCCAACCTGTCAACTCTAGAACCAGCGCCCGTGCGCCCGCCGCCATATTGGCTTTCACATTGTTGCGTCGTCTGCCGTACAGATCGGACGTACCGTAGCTATTTTTGCAACAAGGAATCTTAAATCTCGATTCTTAACATCGGATAGTTTTATTTTGTCTAGAGGGAGTCCTAAATAGTATAAAAGTTATGGAAAGCGAATCGCGAGTGATATCTTTTCTATCGGACTACCCTCTTTTGTAAATTTTTTAATTCGTTGTTCGCGAGTGCTTTGGAATCGCATTTTGAGCAACGAGAGTCGCTCCACGTCGAAGGAGAATGAACGCGCTTCGCGATCATGCGGAGGATGGATGGCATCGGAGCCCGAAAGCGGCCGCGAGTCTCGCCTTCGTGGGCGCGTGCGCTCGTCGATCACATTGTCGGGCCCGGAATGGAGGTTTGAATATCTTTCGAATCGATCGGTGAGTCAGTTACATAACAATATCCTAGGTGCCCCGCGTGCCGCCGTCGGCGCGGCGGGGCAGATCGCCGGCCCCCGCGCGCCACGTGCTGGCCCCCGCGCGCGCTATGGGGCTCCCGCGCGCCACGTGCTGCCCCCCGCGCGCCACGTGCAGGCCACCGCGCGCGCTATGGGGCTCCCGCGCGCCACGTGCCGGCCCCCACGTGCGCTATGGGGCTCCCGCGCGCCACGTGCTGCCCCCCGCGCGCCACGTGCAGGCCACCGCGCGCGCTATGGGGCTCCCGCGCGCCACGTGCCGGCCCCCACGTGCGCTATGGGGCTCCCGCGCGCCACGTGCTGCCCCCCGCGCGCCACGTGCAGGCCACCGCGCGCGCTATGGGGCTCCCGCGCGCCACGTGCCGGCCCCCACGTGCGCTATGGGGCTTCCGCGCGCCACGTGCTGCCCCCCGCGCGCCACGTGGCGGCACCCCCGCCGCGACGGCGCTTGCTTCTGTGGTGAAGCCAATCGATATGCTGAAATAGTGGTATCCGGCACGATGCCGCCACCGGCAACGACCTTCTTACCCTGGTGCCGTCCGCCTCAATGGCGCCACCTCCTACCATAGGCCGTCCGCCACGGTGGCGACGCCGATCGCGATGGCGCTGCCCGCCGCTGGCTCTGTCGCCACGGTGGTGCCGTCCGCCACGGCGGTGCCGTCCGCCACGGAGGCGTTGCCCGCCATGCTGGTTCTGCCTGCCACGGCGGTGTTGTCTGCCACGGTGGTGCAGCCCGCCACAGCAATGCTGTCCACTACGCCGGACGCTCGCCACAACGATGCAGTGCGCCACGCTGGCGCAGCCCGCCACGGCGGTGCTGTCCACTACGCCGGACGCTCGCCACAACGATGCAGTACGCCACGCTGGCGCTATCTACCACGGCGGTGCTGTCCGCCACGCTGGCGCTGCCCCCACGGCGATGCTGTACACCACGCTGGCGCTACCCGCCACCTCGGTGCTGTAGGCCACGCTAGCGCTGCCGACCACATGTAACGAGATAAACCGTGTTTGATGGTATGCGTAGACGGCTATCACTTACCTATGTGTGTAACAGCAACCTGACGAACTCGAAGAGTCGTCCACACTTGATTTTATGCACCGCGCTAGTCAGTCAGATAGATTTCTCACAGAGGTGGGTATGCTTTGGGTTCACGGTCATAGGAGCAATTAGTGCTTTCTAAAGAGGGCGCCATGCATTTCAATTTATACTCTAAAATGCAAAAGAGTTGTATGCAGGAGACCTATTTAGTAGCTAGCCACATAGAAATATGAACAAAGATTCAATTACAGAAAGCAAGTTTATTACAGTTCTCACAATCGTTTTAAATATTTACTAAACCTTAACTCTACTGTAGGGATAGCGGCGTGGCTCTCTCAGATGAGATTAAAATATAGGTCCCTGACCGAGGACGAAGTTTGACTCTAAAGTTAAATCTTTATATATAAGTAGGCTTTATTATTACGCTTAGGTCTGTGTGAGGCTCGTTTGCATTATTAAATTACAACATTAATATCTCATGGCAGATTCCATGAATGACACCAAAAAAATGGAGGGAGGTCACCTCTAGAAACCCGCTACACGTGCGTCACGTCCCGCTGCGGTCCACTGCGTCTACCCAGGCTCCCAGATGAGAAACTGCTCGTGTCGGCATCCGCATGTGAAGTACAAAAGGGGCGTATCACCGCGCGCGAATTCTTGCGCCCGCTCAATTGCCTGTCCGCAACTGGAGCCCCCGCAAGGCAGCCAGCACGTTGTCGCTGTAAATCACAATCAACATTTAAGACTTGAACGAACAAACAACTATCACTTTCTCTCCGACCACATTTCGACAGAAATTACTAGAACTAGCTTTACCTGGCAAGAGTTCAAAGCTAAGCGTTGGTGATTTTCCGCCTCCCAGATATCTTCTTTAAGAAGTAGTGTGTTACATCTGAAACAAAGCAATGTCCCTCCTCTAAAAAACCGCCGCTTGAACACGATAAATATTTCTTCCGCTAGATCGGCGACAATTTCATTTCCCTCACCGACATTTCCAAAGCGTCAAAGCATCTCTGTGTCACTGGATGTATGCTGCTACATTTAAGTTAAACAAATGGCCTCCCGGCCGAAGCGAGCACTTCTCAAAAATTGCGACCTTTTCGCTCAACGCATTTTCGAAGAAGAACTTCTCATTGCTTTTGACAGCCGAAAAAAAAAGAAGCTACCATAGACAATCCCCATATTCTGTTCAAATACCATAGAGGTATAGACCTGTAGTTATGCCTTGGATGCATGACGACAAATTATTTATCAAAAATCAAATATGATCATATTTTCTAATAGCTTGTTAAAAGTTAAGGATTATTCCTAGCGCTTTGACAACACACAAAAAAAGACTTATATCGTTGCCTTGAACGAGATGATAAACGCTCTGGCGCAGTTCCTCCGTTGGTCAACAGATGTCGGAATCGTCGCTTGCGCCGTTCTGCAATAGATGGCGCTGTGAGTCTGAAAGTTAATGTGTCGATGCCGAAATTACACCGTAACATTACCGCTTCAGTTAGATAAAAAAAAAATTTTTTTTTTTTTTTTTCAAAAAAAAATTTTTTTTTTTTTTTTTTTTTTTTTTTCAAAATTCTATGTCAATATAAACCTGTAGAGAGAGAGGATATACATAACTCCTTGTCCAACCATCCCACTAAGAAAGCGCACTGCCTTCACTATACATCATACGCAGCTCAGCCTATAGTACGACCATGCCGCATATGAAAGGTCATCGACCCCTGACCTACACAAGAGTTCCTCCTTCAGGAGCAAAAATAAATCCAAAGATGTACGTGGCGATATGACAGGTGTCATAGCGTCTCGTTAGAAGCTAAAACTAGCTTTCAAAAGTTTGAAAAGTTCAAAACGATAAAATGCCGCTGACTGCTCGTGAAGCTTCCAGCTTGCTGCCCATAACGTTCTGAAATATTTCAATTACCATAACAAAGCAACACTAACGTAAAGTTTTAGGAAGTACTGTCTATGATTAAAACCAGCGCTTGCATATGTTGATAAGACATATACCCGTGATATATACCTACTCACTTTAATGCACCAAGTAGAAATCGTAACAGACTAAAAAATAACAACCCCTTTTTCACACAGAAATCTTTAAGTAGTAGATCTTAAAAGTTATACTAGATATGTCCATATGACAGAAGCAGAGATAAGAAGACTTATTGTCCTTTTAGAGAAGTACCGAATTATTTCGTTCAGCAGTAGAATAATATCAAGTGGATACAGAAGTTCCAAGTAGCTTAAGCCTAACGTCGACAGTTATTTACCTAAACTAACACGCGCGTTCCTATCATGCGACTTATGCCATACGTATGCGTATGCGTATGCCTATGCTATGCTATGCTATGCTATGCTATGCTATGCTATGCGGGCGTCCCCACTTCTATGAACTTAACTACAAACCTAGCTATCTATACGATGCGCTAGTTCTACGCTACGTTACTTACCTATTTATTTACCTAACAAACCACACTTAAAGCATGCACTAGTGTGTTTGATATTTATCCTATATTGTTACCTAACACAATCGATGGCCAACTCGAAGGTGTATCCTAATATCGAGGTCAACTGTACATTCCGGGAATTTCGATTTGAGTGCATAATAATTACCTACAGGCATTTACCTAGGAAATACTACGTTCCTATATCTGACTCAACGAATAAGGGTTACTCAAACTGTAAAAAAAAATCCATGTCTGGTTTCACATTGACAGACGTAATGGCTACTTACGGTTCGTTTATTACCTAATATACCTACATGAATTCTTCACCAATCAGTGGTTATCCAAAATAAGCTTGAAAATAAAACATGAGTCTACCTAACAAATAGGTCAAGGTCATTATCATTAACCTCATAGTAACTCTAATGATTTATTCGAATAGTATTCTGTCTGACTGTGTCAGTCTGGTTGTGACTTCTGAGTGAAATTGTAAAGTCAAATCCGATTAAATGAATTGTGATAGCATACAGTTCAGATACTTATAGTTATTAGGTTTCCATAAAAGTTTTCCAACTCTTTCCTATTTTGTGTCTATATGTATGCGAACATACATACCATGGAACTAAATTCCATTAAAGCGACCCCAAAGAAAAGAAACCACCATAACGTCAACAGAATGATTCACATCTAGTACTATCCAAAAGATGTCGCTAGCTTCAACGAGACAACATCCATCTGTACAACTATAACATAGAATGCCCTTCATGTGGTGGTACTGTAGAATACTACTCTCAGAGGAGAAATAGACTCCCACCCAATATTTAAGAAAATACGGATTAAATGCCAGTTACCCCAAACAAGAGAATCCTACGACAATTATATGAAAGATAAAATGTCTAACCTCAAACACTAGTGAACACCTTGAAAAGGTAGCCAGTCATACCCAACGACCGCTGCAACACGAAGCTGAGAAGCGATCAACCCGCAGTAACAGTTGTTGACCTTAAGATGACATGAGCCAGCTTCGACAAACATCTCCTTCGCAGACCTGAAATTCGTCATCAATGGACAAGCCTGAGATAAAAGAGTTCGCCTTTATGGTATCCAGCGCAGTGCCTTTAGCAGATTTAAATTGTTGTTTGAGCTCATCCACAGTGCTAATAGGATCTACCTCTAAGCCTTTCGCTTGCAATACAAATAAAACAGTTCGTCTTTGGTCAGGTTATCTACTTCAATCTGTAACGCCATGTTTGACAAGTAAAGTAGTGCTTAACACTTATTAAGAAAATCAAACAGACAAGTAAAACCAGCTGATTTCAATTATTGATACTTGTCTTTCTGATTTAGGTAATATAGGATAGGTTTGATACCTATTTAGTAATATTAATCGACTTTCACACAAAGCAGTAAAAAATTATTCAAAGTTTAGTTCAGGAGAATTGAAATGTCAAGTTTGACAGTTAATTTATAATAGTTACAAACAGTACCTTATATTGTGTCCAGTTGGAACACCAAAATTTATATTTCACTCTACAGAGTGATGAGAAAAAAAATTACACCCGTTGACACAAATAGTAAAATGCTTTGACACATGAACAGTAGATATAGATATTTGATAAAGACTATGTAACTTAACAAAAGATAAGCCTCACACAACCCTACTCAGACCGCATCTAATACAGGTAATTCCTACTATCAAAAAAAAAAAACACCATGCACCGATAACCGTTGAAACCTCAACCCCAAAGCATCACGTTGGGCCGACAAAATGTAACGAGATAAACCGTGTTTGATGGTATGCGTAGACGGCTATCACTTACCTATGTGTGTAACAGCAACCTGACGAACTCGAAGAGTCGTCCACACTTGATTTTATGCACCGCGCTAGTCAGTCAGATAGATTTCTCACAGAGGTGGGTATGCTTTGGGTTCACGGTCATAGGAGCAATTAGTGCTTTCTAAAGAGGGCGCCATGCATTTCAATTTATACTCTAAAATGCAAAAGAGTTGTATGCAGGAGACCTATTTAGTAGCTAGCCACATAGAAATATGAACAAAGATTCAATTACAGAAAGCAAGTTTATTACAGTTCTCACAATCGTTTTAAATATTTACTAAACCTTAACTCTACTGTAGGGATAGCGGCGTGGCTCTCTCAGATGAGATTAAAATATAGGTCCCTGACCGAGGACGAAGTTTGACTCTAAAGTTAAATCTTTATATATAAGTAGGCTTTATTATTACGCTTAGGTCTGTGTGAGGCTCGTTTGCATTATTAAATTACAACATTAATATCTCATGGCAGATTCCATGAATGACACCAAAAAAATGGAGGGAGGTCACCTCTAGAAACCCGCTACACGTGCGTCACGTCCCGCTGCGGTCCACTGCGTCTACCCAGGCTCCCAGATGAGAAACTGCTCGTGTCGGCATCCGCATGTGAAGTACAAAAGGGGCGTATCACCGCGCGCGAATTCTTGCGCCCGCTCAATTGCCTGTCCGCAACTGGAGCCCCCGCAAGGCAGCCAGCACGTTGTCGCTGTAAATCACAATCAACATTTAAGACTTGAACGAACAAACAACTATCACTTTCTCTCCGACCACATTTCGACAGAAATTACTAGAACTAGCTTTACCTGGCAAGAGTTCAAAGCTAAGCGTTGGTGATTTTCCGCCTCCCAGATATCTTCTTTAAGAAGTAGTGTGTTACATCTGAAACAAAGCAATGTCCCTCCTCTAAAAAACCGCCGCTTGAACACGATAAATATTTCTTCCGCTAGATCGGCGACAATTTCATTTCCCTCACCGACATTTCCAAAGCGTCAAAGCATCTCTGTGTCACTGGATGTATGCTGCTACATTTAAGTTAAACAAATGGCCTCCCGGCCGAAGCGAGCACTTCTCAAAAATTGCGACCTTTTCGCTCAACGCATTTTCGAAGAAGAACTTCTCATTGCTTTTGACAGCCGAAAAAAAAAGAAGCTACCATAGACAATCCCCATATTCTGTTCAAATACCATAGAGGTATAGACCTGTAGTTATGCCTTGGATGCATGACGACAAATTATTTATCAAAAATCAAATATGATCATATTTTCTAATAGCTTGTTAAAAGTTAAGGATTATTCCTAGCGCTTTGACAACACACAAAAAAAGACTTATATCGTTGCCTTGAACGAGATGATAAACGCTCTGGCGCAGTTCCTCCGTTGGTCAACAGATGTCGGAATCGTCGCTTGCGCCGTTCTGCAATAGATGGCGCTGTGAGTCTGAAAGTTAATGTGTCGATGCCGAAATTACACCGTAACACACAAAGATGCCGTAAGCCACGCTGAAGCTGTCCGCCACGGTGGCGTTGCCCGTTATATGGGCGTTGTCCGCCTCGCTGGTGCTCTCTACCACGGCGGTGCTGTACGCCACGCTGAAGCTGTCCCCCACGCTTGCGCTGTCCGCCACTGCTGGCGCTGCCCGCCACTGCTGGCGCTGCCCGCCAATGCTGGCGCTGCCCGCCACTGCTGGCGCTGCCCGCCACTGCTGGCGCTGCCCGCCACTGCTGGCGCTGTCCGGCATGCTGGCGCTGCCCGCCACTGCTGGCGCTGCCCGCCACTGCTGGCGCTGCCCGCCACTGCTGGCGCTGTCCGGCATGCTGGCGCTGCCCGCCACTGCTGGCGCTGCCCGCCACTGCTGGCGCTGCCCGCCACGGCTGGCGCTGCCCGCCACTGCTGGCGCTGCCTGCCACTGCTGGCGCTGCCCGCCACTGCCGGCGCTGCCCGCCACTGCCGGCGCTGCCCGCCACTGATGGCGCTGCCCGCCACTGCTGGCGCTGCCCGATATGCTGGCGCTGTCCGCCATGGCGGTGCTATCCGCCACGGTAACACTGTCGGCCACGCTGGCGCTGTTCGCCAATGCCGCGCTGTCTGCCACGCTACTCTGGCGCTGCCCGCCACGATGGTAACGCCCGCCGTCCGGAGTCCGCTACATCGATACAGGAGAACTACTTACGTCTCTGGGCTTCACAGAGGTAATCAACGAGGAGCTGCGTGACTTCCCCGGCGTTCTTGCGCGAGCGAGCGACCCAGTAGCTGCAGAGTGTCGGGGTACAACCTAACACTCAGAATGAAGACCTAAAATCTCAATTATATCCAATTGGTCCAGTACGCCGCAGGCTCTAATCTACTTGGTAATCAATCAAATTACAAGGTCCCGCAGTTTGTCTCGGAAAAACGTACCGTGCGGTCGGAGGACTCGATATGAGATTCGTTAAAAAGTAAGATGGGGTCTCCGACCTCTGAATATATATTTCTCAACCCCGTCAAACAATCCTGGAACAGGTGGAGAATGGACGGCATCGGCAAGGTAGGCAAACAGATTTCACATCGTCTCTTAGCTCGCTCTCGCTGTCCCGCTCAGGTTCTGCTCTATAAAGACAAACCTTTCGCAGAGTCCTAATAAACAAAAATTGGGACAAAACCACTTGCCGCTCTGAAGCGAGCCCGAGATTCCGCGCTCAAGGAGAAGGGATCGGAAATAAATACCTCAATTCGGATAAGCCACTATAGATAATAACTTCCGTGAATGTCTTTCCAGTTTAGCATAGACTTGAAGGCACCGAAAATCGTCTTAGATTCCAGATCAGTAACGATTTTATTTTGTTCAAAAACCCTATTGATCGTGTTATGCTATCTATCTTGCACAAGTTTGTACACTGCCATATCCCTATACAGCCGTGACACATAAAATCTCTTCAAATAAGCTTTTTGTGCATGTACTTATAAATTATTCGTGACTATTTCAAAGAAATTACAGCAATTTGTTTTTCTTGTTGTCCCAGAGCCTTCTGGTGACTGTCTATATGAATGACGTCCTTGACATGATACAATCTTATCGAACTGATTACTAATAAAACAGGGGAATCATGGTCCATGTCTTTGAGTAGACATTGCCTAAATTAAGGGCCATAAAGTTCAAGTGCTTGGTAGGATTCCTACTCCGCCGTATAAACGCCTCCTGTTTTTATAATAGTATGCCATAAAAACTTTGTATACTAGCTAGCAAGCCCTTAACTAGTAGCCACGGGAAAAAACGACTCCTTTGTTTTTTGGCCCCAAGCAAACCGACCTGTCGTACCCGTCGGAAAAGGTAAACACCATACGGCGCGATATATGCCTGTCTCGTGTTAGACGGTCTCATACTGGAAGGGATCGTCTCAATTTTACAATCTTTACGACCCACGGAGGAAGGTTGCATTGCCACACTCTCTGACTATACCTGCAAGACTCCGAGGAGCGCAATGCACCCTCCCAACCAACCTCGTCTCCCTTCTACTGTACAAGATACCGTAGTTGACCAGCATAACAGACCCGCATTTAACCGTAAGTGAGAAAGACTAACTATGTTGTTGTGTTACAAACTGACAACCGGTGGGTGGTGGCATAGATGCCTTTCCCTGCTGCAGACTGCTGGCAGGAAAGAACTATCTACGGGAAACACTGGTCCCATACTACTTGCCAGGTCAGTAGTGCCCAGAAACCACCGGCAAGAAATGTTCGTCCGCTGGGGTGTCTCGCCCATCGACCCACACACACACACTTTGTGGCGATACTTCTCGATCGACTCGCAAGTCTCGAGCGCCTACTGTCACGACGTCCCCAACAGATATCGGTGTTACGGAATGACCTACACCCACTTTCCAGACTCCTGCTCCGCGCTCCACATCACGCTCCACGCTGGGCCTCTTCGGCATGATGACGCGCAAGTGGGGCAGTCTCTTCTGTTGGGCAGACCTGAAGAGGCAAGCCGTAGCGGAGCCGATGAAGGTTCACAATGTGCAGGCGTTCCTGAGTGACACGGCCACTATCCACCCGCCGGGTGGGACGTGACGACACCAGGCTGGTCGGAACAGAGAAGACTCCTCCGAGCGTCACACGCCAGCTCACTTATTACCGCACGCATACACGCCTGTATGACTAAATGGCCGTCATGGCGTGCCAGGTACAAGATCGACAGCCAGGTACCTCGTCCCATGCGCACTTTTTCTGTCGAATGTGTTCGCGTACTGCATTCAGTACAAATTATTATTTCTGTTCAGTCAAATTGACAAATCTTGCTCTATACCCGAAGTCTGGTCCTAAATAAGATAATTTTATCAACAGACTTATTGAAAGCTCTGGACAAAAATTATTAACCCAGTGTTCTGGATATATACTTATAACGATTTCGGAAGGTGTAAAACTTCAATAATCTGCACTAATTTAGTCGAATCAACTATTGTACCGTCCAAGCCAAGCTTATCGGAGACGGGATTTAAAGTACATACACATATACTTTCTCTTCTCTTGGTTTTATGCTGCGTCTTCAGACAGAATCGGGCCTTCAAGTAACGTCTGACTAATTTTTCGACCCGTGGTATCGTCGTTAAAACTGGATGGAAAACTATCCAATTAACGATATTTATTACAAAAGCTATTTGGCACCTAAAATCTACTCTTAGACGTTTATCTCGAATCTATTTAATGTCTAATGTTTAGTGCCCGTTAGAAATCTAACGCTAATCCAATAGTTCTCTTTTGTAGGAAAATTGTTTTTCTACCTACGCGTTGGCGCCCGCTGACCCGCCACCAGGAGATAATAAACAGATCTCAAGTTATGGATCCCGGATATCGAACGGAACAAATAATATGAAATTTTACCTTCCAATAAAATTATTATTATTTTTCCTGAGATATCCGGGATCCAATTAATGGCTTCCTGGGGGCTACCAACGGCATTTCCTCCGCAACAATGAGAAAGCCAATATGGCGGCGGGCGCACGGGCGCTGGTTCTAGAGTTGACAGGTTGGCGAAGGCGGTTGTGACGTCACAGCGATGACGTGGAGTGACAGTTTGACGCAAACGGCTACGTTCGAACGTGCGCAGTGGCGCCCTCTCAAGTTATGGATCCCGGATATCTCAGGAAAAATAATAATAATTTTATTGGAAGGTAAAATTTCATATTATCTGTTGCGATTTTAATGTTCATGTACTTAATGACACAAAGCAAAGGTCTGATTTTGCAAGTCTCCTGAAGTGTTATAATTTTAGGCATCTGATTAATGACATAACTTTTAAACGTAATAACTCGCAGTCACCATCTACAAAAATAGCATCAACGGAGGATGATCATAATGGTTTAGCAGATAGATATGCTGCTATATTCTGTGGGGTAAATATAGAAACAGAAGATGTTACTAATAAAAATAGAGATCATATTGTATTAGAGAAAAGGTTCATAAATGATAAAAACATGCATTCTTTTGGAAGTAGGTTGGCTGATGTACGTTGGATAGATATTGGGGTTAATGGGTTCCTAGCGAAAATATCTGAAGTGTTCCAAGAAAGTTTCATCAAAAGGGAAAAAAAAGTTCAAGTCAAAAATCAGTTTAAACAGAAATGGATCACTATGGGTATAAAAACCGCTAGTAAAATGAAGAGAGTGTTAACAAATGCAGATACATCAATTTGCCATCCTTCAATCTTAGCTTACCGCGATAGATATATTACCTTATTCAGGAAAGTTATCAGACATGGAAAGAGGCTAGCGACACAAGAAGAAATATGTAAAACAAATACAAATACAAAATATTTTATTTGTTAAACATAGGTATGTACATCGGTGTTACAGTTTATGGTTTGTCTCACTATGTCTTGCCTGTTAAGGCATACAAATAGCCACAAAATAGCATGCAGCATGCACTTACACACTAGATATAAGTCGTTAATTATGCTATCATTTGCTTACGTTATGCTAGGGTCATTTAAATATTCTTGTATGGAATAGTATGCTTTGGCAGCTAGAAATTTAAACAATGCTTTTTTAAATAAATGAGGGTCATGGAATTTCAAAATGGCTCTTGGCAATTTGTTAAAAATTCTAGGCGCCATTCCAAATATGCTTTTTGAAAGTAGGGCAGTTTTGTACGGTCCATGGTTTATCTTACCCTACATACGGGCACTATTAAAGCTCGAGAACTGGTTACTGTTCTGTTAAACATACATTGCTGTTTCAAAAATATAGAGTGATGGGAATGTCAAGATATTTAATTTAATAAAATAGGGTTTACATGATTCGCGGGGGTGTAGGCTGCAAACGGATCTGATACATTTCTTCTGACCTTTGAAGACTAGGTCTCTATCTGTGGAGTTGCCCCAAAATATTATTCCGTACCTTAGTGTAGATGTAACATAGGCATGATAAGATGTTAAGACTGCAGATTGGCTAACTTTTTTACTAAGATGATACAGAGCATATGAATATTTATTTAGTTTCTTACATAGAGAGTCAATTTGGTTTTTCCAGGTCAATTTATTATCTAAGCTTAAACCTGGCGGATCAAGTAGGGGGATTGGAATGTTGTAAATAGGCATCGAAATAAATACATAGGATTTGACCAGCATAAACTAGTACTGAAAACAGAGACTAGAAATATACGTAATACTCAAGATGTTGTAGAACTCTTATCGGACCGTTTTGATCACAGTAAGACACGTAGTAGAGGTAATTTGCAATCAGCGGTTCACTGTCTGGAGCAAAACAACAATTTTCACTACAATGATATGATTTGGTGGCCGGCTTCATCATCTGAAGTAGTAAAGACCGTGCAAGCAATGGAAAATAAAAAATCCTGTGGACACGATGAGATGCCGATATTAGTTTTTAAACAGTCTATTGATCTGCTTTCAGAACCGTTAGCTTACTTTTTCAACCAATGTTACGACTTAAGGTGGTTCGATTGCTATACAAAACGTTATTTGACATTCGCAGGCCAACGGCGTGATACTTTAAGAAACTTATGTAACAAACATTCATAAATTGGCTTCCCATTTGCGCCAAATTCCCCCTTTCCTAGAATAAACTTGTATAAACTAGATGAATTTGAGAAATTGGTTTGGGACGTGATATTTTGGGAAAACAAATACAACTAATGTAATAGACGCGGTACAACACTGTAAAAAACTTAAATGGAAATGGGCGGGCCATGTGGCACGTATGAGCAAAGAAAAATGGACAACTAAAGTAACCACGTGGAAAGGACCCGTTGGAAAACGAAGTAGGGGAAGACCAAAAGAAAGGTGGACAGACGAGCTAGATAGAGCAGCTGGAAAGGATTAGCTAACAAAGGCAAAAGATAGAGACACATGGAAGGATATGGAGGAGGCCTTTACTCGTAGAGAGGTCCTTAGTAAATAATAAATACAAATAATTTAATGTTTGCTTATTTAACTATAAATAATTAAATAATGTAAATGTGAAATAAAATAAAATAAAATAAATAATATGTGAAATAATAATGCATGCATAAAATGAAATTATATGTAATTGTAAATTGTATTTATTAAGGAATAAAGAGGCTATATTATTATATTATTATTATTATATATTTTGGGAAAACTAGTTTTGTCAAATTAATCTAGTTTATACAAGTTTATTCTAGGAAAGGGGGAATTTGGCGCAAATGGGAAGCCAATTGATAAAAGTCTGATACATAAGTTTCTTAAAATATCACGCCGTTAGCCTGCGAATGTCAAATAACGTTTTGTATGGCAATCGAACCACCTTAAGTATTTTCCCTGATCAGTAGAAATCAGCTAAAGTAGTGCCTGTGTTTAAAACAGAAGTTAAAACAGACCCAAAAAATTACTGACCAATATCTCTTCTTCCAGTACTATCAAAGATTTTCGAGAAACTCATAAAAACCCGTCTTCTGAACCATCTGCAAATGCAATAATTAACCCAAGACAATTTGGTTTCCAGAAGAATATTGGTACCTACTATTGATGCAATAAACTGTCTGGTTGATGATATTATCGCAAAAGTTCATTCTAAGAAGAGAGTAGCGGGCTTATTTGTCGATCTTAGTTCTGCATTCGATACCGTGGATATCCTCCCCCGAAAACTCCATTTCTATGGAATAAAGGGTAAAGCCCACGGTCTTTTGCGTAATTACCTCCAGAGCCGCAACCAATATCGTCCCTTTATTGCGAAAACCGCTTAAGCTCCGTTTTGGACAAAACTGAGATATTAATACTGTAAGATTATGCTTTCCCAGATCTACATGCTACAAAAGCCCATTTTTTGATACGTGGCTCCATTCCTGATTAAGTTTTACGATAAGGTTAGATAACAACGATTTTTAAGATAATCTACAAGCCAAAACCTATTAAGTCTCTGTAATAATAGCTAGAT
Organism: Epinotia brunnichana; assembly: GCA_963854355.1. Taxonomy (NCBI): domain Eukaryota; kingdom Metazoa; phylum Arthropoda; class Insecta; order Lepidoptera; family Tortricidae; genus Epinotia; species Epinotia brunnichana. The sequence continues at coordinate 12,577,978 of OY977956.1, forward strand.
TGAACAAAACTTGCAATTTAATAACAGTAAAATTGTGCTAACCGGATATACTACATTTTTGCAGCCAGCGATAACACAAAAATGTGTGTTTTATAATCGGCCAAAATATTTTAACCACCACATAATATGTTTTGCCAGACAACCTAAAGAATCAATAGTTAAAATTGTTCAACAGCAAAAACAAACTAAGTGTAATATAAGCGGTTTTGCTTGTTACGTTTCACTCTCAAAATCACACATTATGCATTCAACCAAAACCGCCTAAGTGAGCGTTGATGCTCCTTGCATGCATAATGGTTTTTAGCGGAATAGCAAAGGAATATTGTTCTCGTAATATGCATAATGGTAATATTGTACAAATATGCATATGCATACTCCCATTGCAGCAAAAACCGCCTAACTGCATGAAACCTAGATTAGATTAGATTAGATTAATTTATTTCATTTTGAAAATTTACATGTCATTTTTATAAGTTAAAATAGCATGAATTCACAAAAAGATCGTCAGAGTGTATAAGAATAACAATAATATAGGTAAATAGTCAAATCAAAATACAGTGCAAAATGAAAACAAACAAAACAATCATAATATTAAAATGGTACAATGTCAAGGAAGTAAAATGTGTTTCAATGTCAAATTATTAATAAAAGCTAGGGCATCCTAGATATAAATTGTCAACAGTGGAAAAATATAATGGGTATACATACAAAATTGAAAATGTGGAAAAAATATAATATGTATACAAAATTCATAATAAAATAATAATTTCATTTTAAACTAAACATGTCATTTAATACAATTTATAATGTTTGTTCGTTGTATTCATTTACGGAATACAACGATTTTGATAATAAAAGTTCCTTTCGTCGGCGCTCAAATATGTCGTTCGAGGTCTCATTTTTTATGGTGGCGGGTAGGCGCTCGTACATCGACGGGCCTGCCACGCGCGGGCTCCTGTCGAGCAGCGCGAGTCGCCGCGATACAGGCAGTAATCGCCCCGTCTGACGGGTGATTCTGCCAGGCATATTAAATCGCTCAAATAAGTGAATGTTTCGACGCGTGAACATAATTACTTCAAATACGTATAGTGAATAATGAGTCATCATCTTGTACTGTTTGAAGAGTTCTCTACACGAGTGCCTCGAATTTACCCCTAACAATATACGTAGGGCTCGTTTTTGTAGTTTGAATACTCTATCAGAGTTTGTTGAGTTCCCGTACAAAATAATACCATAGAACATTAGTGAATAGAAGTATGCATAGTCGATCTGAAGTAGTGCGGTCACATGAGACAATTGGCTTTAGTAATGAGTAAAATGCAAATGAAGGTGAATGGCCAATAATTACTAATGTATTTTCGTGTTTTTACATGAACAGTCGCTTTGTTAAACTTGTATGGTAGTTTGATGAAATGGACTAGACCTATGAAGAGAGTAGCCGCTTTACTGAACTTGCCTCCCGTGAGGCAGTTTGGTTAAACTGGACTGGACACAAGAAAAGGGTAACCACTTTGCTGAACTTGTAACCCGTGAGGTAGTATTGTGAAGTGGACTGGACCTGAAATGTATTATATTACGTTCTTTACTTGCTGAAAGAAGACTGGGGCTTGATTCCCGCACTGGAATATAGATATATAATTTGAAGTACTCAATTCTCACCAAAAATTATTAAATTGCCTGCATTTGGTAGTATACTTATAAGTAGTCTGAATTGTCCTATGTTATAAAGTCTGCTTTTACTGTGCAAATATAAATAGCATATTAAACAACGTTGTCGCTCTCGCTCCCGCATAATGTGGCTCAGTGAGCTGTACAACTCGCAAGCACGTCTGTTAAACATTTTTTTTTTTTAATTTTGAAAATATAACTTAAAAAATTAATTCTTTCTAATAAAAGAACATGCTCGATGCACTACGAACGATTTTCGGCCCAAGCTGAAGCATATAACTTCGTTCGCTTAAGGAATGGAGACGGCATTTTACATTGTTTGCAATAAACTCAGGCCCCGGTTAGCAATATAGTAACGAAGTACCAGTGTTTCTAATGTTATAAATTTGACAAAAATCAGGTAAGAGTTTTGATGTAGGTTACTATTACAAAAGATAATGTAATTAAACCACGCAAAATTAAAAATTAGTGATAAAACCTCACGTGCCAAAACATTGTACACGTATTTTCTAATTATAAGTGCTTTTAAATCCCAAATTTCAAAATTCTTCCAAGCAAAACCTACTAACTGCATCGTGATTTTTAAATAAACTCAAATACTTGAGAATCTGAAATCGTTTGAAGACTGTATTCAGGTCAAACGGTTATAAATTTACATCAAAAAGTATTATAAATCGAAAATTCCGATCTAAGGCTATTATTTTAGGAGATACAAAAAAAGTGTCTTCAGAAAAAACCGCTTAACTTCAGCACTTTTTACGGTAAACCCTAAATGTTACCCTCTTATCCTAAACAAAAAGTAAATTTAGTCAACAAGTCTATATAAACGATAAACTGTTCATATAAAAACACGAAATTGCTTAAGCTGTTATTGGCCCTTCATAGAAATATTAACATGCAAATCTTTATATGCGTTTTTCTCGAAACTACATGTCATGCAATTAAGCGGTTTTCGCAGCCAAGGGACGATATGTAGAGATCAAAGATAACAGCCTAGGTCGTGAAAGATCGGTAAAATCTGGTTTAGTTAAGGTAGGAAGAGGTATACCGCAAGGGTCTATCTTAGGCCCTGTACTATTTATTATATTTACAAATGATCTTATTACCTATATTACTAACGTGTTACCAAATTGTAATTTGGTAATGTTTGCTGATTACACTAATGCTGTAATTCATGTTAATAATATAAACGAACTAAATCGAGTAGTAAATATTGCACTCTCATCTTTTTGCGAATGGTTCACTTCGAACAATCTTAGTCTAAACCAGGACAAAACTCAAATAATGCTCTTTAAACAAAATGCTAAGAAAACAGACAGTCTCCATGTAATTATGAATGGTACCTCAATAGACATAGTCGATAATGTAAAATTCCTCGGTATACCTACGTCTGGACTCGAAGCTAAATTGGATTCAGGAGCTAGACGCTATTGAGAATTCAGTCAACTTAGCATGCTATGCCTTAAGACGTCTTAGGGATGAAATTGGATTAGAACAATTAAAAATGGTTATTATGCCTTAATTGAGTCCAAACTGCGTTACAGCATTATGTTTTGGGGTAATATCTTTAAATATAATATTAACAGAGCTCTTATCGCACAAAAAAGAGCCATAAGAATAATGTTTCGAATCCCGCAATGGGTGTCTTGCAGAGAATACTTTCAGACCTAAGGGATTCTGATGGTGCCTAGTTAATACCTTCTTATACTACTCACTGAATTTATTAAACATATAACAAGGTTTGAAACACATGAAGAACAAGAGTTTCGTGTACTCACGCGCACCAGAAATATGAAAATCAATTTTCGCCCGAAGACTAATATAGAGAAGCAATGTACTAGGAACCAGACTGTCAAGTTGTTTAATAAACTTCCTGTAGAGCTAAAAGGTATCGTAGAATATAATAGTTTTAGAGATAAATTAAAGCAATTTTTATTAAGAGGGTGCTTTTACAGTGTTGAAAAAATATTTGATAGAGTGTAGAGTGTAGTTTTAAGATATATTATATTTTATATTGTTAGCCGTAAGGAATTCAAACACAATCCTGTATTGTTTAATGAATAATGTCTATGTCTATGTCTACAATTAACTTCCTCGTTCTTTCATATATCTTAGCTTTATATTACGTACAAAGATATTCTGCCGTCATAGAAGGCCTCATTCGTATCTGGAAGACGGCCGCGAGCGCGCGCGGTCGTTATAAAAAAAGAATCGAATTTACTATTACGAACTTTAAAATCGTTATTTTTTTTCTAATTTATTTGTGCGTGGCCAGTACTTTTAACAAATATTAAATTATTATCTTTGTTTTAAAAACTAAGAACAGTATTGTTTATATTTGTTTTCCTGCCAGTGTTTTTTTTATTATTAAAATGTTAAAGTATACGGTGAAAAAGTATTGTGCTGAAGGGAGCAAGATTAATCAAGTCGTCATGGCAGCTTTGAGTAAGTTTTTGTTGAAATTGAACGTTGCATAAAATTATCAAAAATTTAAATAAACTTTCTATAGAGCTCAAGATAAGTTGCCATTCAGGATTTTCTTCACAGAACATAGTATTTTAAATTTATCGAGGACTTTCCACATAATTCTAGATGTGTGGAAAGTACATAAATTCGTTCTCATTCAATGACAACTAGATTTGTTGGAATCTATTATTATTGTAAGTTAATAGGATATCAAAGCCGGTTTTCGTCAATTATTACCAGGATATTAACTCTGCACCGTCAGCATCGTTAATGCGAGAGTGTCAGCAGCGTAGTTAATGTTATTATTATTATAATGGAAAATGGATGAAAAGTTTAGAAGTGCCTAATTATCTATTATTTTGGTGATAGTGACCTTCCATAGCACCAGAAAAAAGGAGCAGACTTTTCAGCTGCGTCAATTATTTTTGAAAAATATAAACAGTTTCATCACTTAAGATTTGGGTTTAGGATAGCGAATTAGACACGTTCCTTGATCCGTCTCATATTGCAAAAAATAATTAAATATCTGACTCTGGCAATAACAAATATAGCTGCTGTAGCTGTCAATATCATTGCCAGTGTCAGTTTACCACGGATTTTTAAGATATTTTTTTGTGATATGAGATGGTTCAAGCAAAGTGTCTTATTTGCCGTCCTAATAAACTAAAAAGTAAGCGATGAAACAGTCTATATTTTTCAAAAATAATTGACCCAGCTGAAAAGTCTGCAACTTTTTTCTGGTGCTAAGGAAGGTTATTCCTATTACCTAAAAAAATATCAGGCACTTCTAAATTTTTCATCCATTCCAAATTTATGTTTTTTGTTTTGACGATCATGATAAAAATTATTATAGTTTATTTACATGCGAATCTCTAATCTCAAAATTATCCTATCCTATCCTATCCATCGCAGGGTCACCACCTAAACTGGTGGTGACTAATATTTAACTAGTGGTCATTGGTCACTTTAGGGGATTAATAATTTACTTTAAAAACATACTTTTAATCGATTTCAAATCAGTAGTACCTACCTACCCAAATCGCTTCAAACTGTGTGGCTATAAAATAAGAAGAATTCCCTCGATGTCTCCAGGATACCAACAATCAGATCCTGACTTGATGACCAACAACAAAAAAAAACAAATCGGTCCAGGCGTCATCAGCATCAGGAGTAATCGGGGAACATACATAAAATAATTACTTTACAAACAAAGTTTAAACCGACTTCAATTCAGTACTTCGCCAAGCCACAAGGTAAATGAACATTTCCACATTGCCTTTCCAATTTACCACATGAACTGCTTTCCGAGAGCAAATGCGTTGATTATTACAGAAAAAACCCAAGTCGCTTTATACTCGTATGGGCTGATAATATTTGAGGAGTTCCGTTGATTCCTCAAGGATCTCAGAATTAACACTTCATTAGTTGCTACTTCAACGGAATCATGTCAGAATCGTTGACGTACTTTTTACATATTTGAGGAGCTCCATAAGTTATCTGTGGTCTTCATCATCAGTTCCACTTCACCAAAATTACGATTTCCGATGGTAAATACACGAGTTATAATAGAAAATGCACGCGTGCATATAACATTTGAGGGTTTCCCTCAATTTCCCTGGGATCCCATCATCAGATCCTAAATTGGTGACAATAGGACCACCTCGGGAGTATACTATATCGAATAAAAAAATAATTTTGGAAATCGGTCGACAATTGACGGAGAAATCGGCGAACATAAGTACATAAAAAAAAATACATACAGTGGAACATTATAACCTCCTCCTTTTTTGAAGCGATATACATAAAATAAAAGATTCCGACGAATTGAGACCCTCCTCCTGTTTTGAAGTCGGTAAAAAAATTGTGTTCGCGAGGACCTAAAGTTGCGAAATCGAGCATCGGAGGATGCGTTGTATTGGGGGTCAGGGATCTACTAATCCTCAAATCAATAAAAGGTAGGAAACGCTCTTACGACTGCTCTAGAGACGCCTAGCATAGACTGTATCGAGCATAACATCAGTCAGACCGTATACTTGGTTGCCACCGTTATGGAACTTATATTCGTAAAACATCTGATATCCTGACTATCTTCATTTGAGCACTGGAGAAGCATATAGGTCACTTTATGTACCGGAAATCAGAACTTTGCGGGGTAAACGTTTGTATGGAAGTGGAATTAACGAGTTTTATGCGGATGGCACTCTTTATGGGAGACCTATATCCAGCGGTGGACGTCTTTCGGCTGATATAATGATGATGACGCGGATAAAGCTGCGCGTGCAAAAGCTTTTTTATACTACGACGGTGGTAAATAAGCATCATCATCATCATCATCATCATATCAGCCAAAAGACGTCCACTGCTGGACATAGCCCCCCCCAAAGAGTGCCACAATGACCGGTCCTGCGCCACCCGCATCCAGCGGACTCCCGCGACCTTTACCAGGTCATCAGTCCATCTTGTGACTGCGCCTTCCGGTACGTGGTCGCCACTCAAGAACCTTTCCGCCCCAATGGCTATCGGTTCTACGTGAAATGTGCCCCGCCCACTGCCACTTGAGCTTAGCGATTCGGAGGGCTATATCGCTTACCTTGGTTCTGCTGCGCGGATAGCCTCATTTCTGATGCGATCGCGCAGATAAACTCCCAGCATAGGCCTCTCCATTACCCTTTGGGCAAACAAGCACAGGTCTGCCAGATAGTAAGCCAACACCGTAGCCTACCGACTCTTGCGATTCAAAAAGAATCACACGCGCGTTGCCTACCCTTTATGGCCTTTATTGATTTGAGGGTTCGTTGTATTGTTGAATGCTACTATTACTTATTATGTGGTTAGTATACCTACCCCTATAGTCAACCATCCCCGGTCTCCCCTAACATAGAGGTAAACCTACACAAACTAGAAATATAATTAGGAAAATTAGTTATTAAGCTAAAAAATAAGTTTAGTAAATAATCTTAAAGATTGTAGTAAACGTAAAATACCTAAATTGAGTTGAATCGTAAGAATTATACCTAAATTGTTTTAAAATACCAGTTTTGTTACGACAGTAATGGATCCTCAGTGTGGCCATAGGCTACGAGTATGTTAAAATGCGAAATTAAATTTGTCTGTATGTCTGCCTGTTTGTTACCTTTTCACGCTTAAACTGCTAAACCGATAGAGATGATACTTGGTATGGAGATAGTGTGAGTCTCGGGGAAGGACATAGGATGGTTTTTATCCCGAAAATCATTTCCTAAGGTGGTGAAATGGGGTGCGGTAGTTCGTATGTCTACATAGGTTCACTAATGTTTCCCAACCTAACGTTTGGCAACCTGATTCATTTCGCATCTTTTCATTTCCCAACCTCTTAACATTTCTGAACTGTTAAATATTTCAGGACTTTTACAAACTAACCTAACCTAACCTATAGGGTTCTACACGGTGGCCCTGAAATAAATCCTGAAATATTTACAGTTTCAGAGTTTGGGTAATGAAAAGTTGCGAAATGAATCAGTTTGCCAAACGTTAGTTGCGAAAAGAAGGTGTTCTGTCTACACGATATAAACGACTTTTACGCGGACGAAGTCGCGCGCAAAAGCTCGTAATTCATAATTTTGCAATGCAAACCCATAAAATAACAGTTGATTCCGTCTTATTACTCCAATGTCATGAGCAATGTGATCTATACACGCAGATCAATCAAACTGCAATAAATCATCCGCGATGCACACGTGAAGATTTTAATCGATAATTGATTGCATGTAGTCAATGAAGTATGAGTTTAAACGGTATTTTCATTAGGAATCGATAGGCACGAGCCAACTTAATGGAATTCCTCGAAAACATAACACAACAATAATTTACTTTAAAAACAAAGTTTTAACCGACTTCAAATCAGTAGGTACCTACTCCGCCAAGCCACATGAACATTTCCACATTTATTTTCCAATTTACCATATGAACAGATTTCCAAGTGCAAATGCGTTGATAAGTAGAGAAAAAAATCAATTCGCTGTATTATGTGGGCCTATAGGTACTTAATACCTATTTGAGGAATTCCGTCGAGTCCTCAAGGATCTTAGAATTACCTTTGGCACTTTATTGTTTGCTATTTCAACAGAATCATATCAGAATCTGTGACGTACTTATTGAGAAGTTCCACGTGCGATCTGTCACTTCAAACTTCACCAAATTTATGATTTCTGGGTGTAGGTAAATACACGAGTTACAATAGAATATACCGAAATAACTACACGCGTTCCTAATATATTTGAGGAGTTCCCTCAATTTCTCATAGTTCTTGGTGGTGGAAGCATATAGAAGAATTGTACGAATCGGTTCATAAATGAGGAAGTTCTGAGGTAACAACCATAAAAAAAAAATAACCGAATTGAGAACCTCCTCCTTTTTTTAAGTCGGTTGAAAACAAACGCATCTGAGAAATGGGATCCGTAGGCGCTCCCGCGATCTTTCTTATCGCTAGCGGTAGTTCCTAAGAACACAACACGAAATAATATCTGTGTAATTCTTTCGGCATATCTGCAACGCCCTGTATATATATATCCTAAATAGTTTACCCAGTGAGGTTATAGATATTATAGAGAATAAACCACAGAAGATCAAATGTACCCTTAAGAAGATCATGTGTGATAAGTAAAATAATAGAAAATAAATAAATAAATACTGTTATGCGAACACTTATATTATATAAATAAGTTAAGTTATATAGATTAAACTTAGAAATGTGATAGATATTAGCTAAGCCTAGCAAATAATCTCAAAAAATTGAGATTGCGTTAAGCAATTAGTAGACATACTTGTAACAATTAAATTAATGCAATAAACAGTTTAATTTTTTTTTTTATATATGATATGTATGACCTGTATCGTATACGCTTTTAAGTATTGTCATTATTATTATTATTTATTTATTAAGAAACAAACAGTCTCATATGGTTACATTTGACACAGTAAAAGGTAGTAAATTGTGGACTTATATGTAAACCTAACTATTAAGGCGCTCTTATTAGACGATATTTAGGTATTTGCGGAGGTGAGGCAGACGGAGCGGGAGACGCGCGTCCCGCGCACCCCGCTAACGGCCTTATTCTGTTGGCATCCGTATTCGGCTCGATTTTGCGGATCATACGATCAAATGTTTGTCTTCTTGAATAATTGTTTTATTTTCAAATCTTGGTTGATTTGTGTAAGATTGTCCCCAAATTTTTATTGTTTATTTATTTATTTAAATCTATTTTTTTTTAAGAAAATAAGGAATAATAGGTAGTTACAGTTCTTAAGTACATCGTAGTATGATGACATCAATTATGGACACTTACTTTCCAAAGATATGTTAGTACAGATTTCTTCATCATCAATCCACCTATCGTTTTCCCAGTTCCTATGTGGGTGCTTCCGTTTTCCAAATACGTAGAACTGATAAAATAATAGTACATCTTCACTTCCTAAGGGTGAACGTCACCAATTATGGATTGTACTAATATATTACAGGTTTTTTAAACCGAAATAAAATCGATTACTTCTAGGTACAGTTATAGCGCCGGTTAACACCCGCTTAAGAAACCATCAAAAATAATAAACAAATAGCTATGTTCATCTATTTATCTCCTGGAAAATTATATTATTACCATGTATGTCTTTCCCGCTCACGGGACAATGATGTCCCGGACCTTTGGGAGGCATGCGTGGGGCTAGGTACCTACAAAGTACCAACGGAGCCAACACGTAGATACCCTTTTGACAATTTAATGAAATGCAAGGAGTATTATTACCATAATTATTACCTTTGTTACATAAGTATGACTGACTGATCAAAAACTGGATAATTAGACCACTGTTAGTCAGAAGAGCATTTTATTATACAGGGTGGTTATTTTAAGACCAGCAAGTTCTTCAGTACATGACTATGTCTATTAAAAAATGTAATTTGACCAAACATCATATAAAAATAACAAATTCAATTTGTCTCTTAAATACCTAAAAGTGTTATGTCACTGCGCTCGCGCGGCGCGTGCTGCCTACCATGCTACATCGACCAGCGGCCACACCGCGATGGACCTTGATACTCTCAACAAGCCAACAAGATTGGACTTATACTTGGCTCTATACTCCAGGCAAAATACGGTTTCGGAAATCATTAATTTATAATAGCGTTTTTTTGTATATTTCATTTTTAATCGTTATTCTAAGATGCTTTACACAAGAATCCAACAAATTTTCCAACCGGAAGTAATTATATAAATATAAATTAAGCTTTAATTGTCTTTTTTTGTTTGATTTATATTGAATTTTTTAAAGCAAATGTAAATTTAGGTAAAAGCCTCCTCGATCTTATGCCATTTGTTTCGGTCTTTAGCCAACTGCATCCAGCTAGGTCCGGCGACCTCAGTTATGTCATTGGTCCAACGTCTTCGTCGTCTACCTTTCCTTCTTTTGCCTTTCGGCCCTGACCAGTTTGTTGCTTCCAGTGCCCTTCTTTTCTCCTAATATCTGGCGATATAATTATGGCTTTTACCCGAATGGCTCCATATAAGAAAGAAAAAATGGCATAAATCTTTTAGATTTAGTAAATATGTACTAACACAAACAATATGGAATAAATAAAGCTTAAATAAATATATATATATAAACTAGCTGTTGCCCGCGACTTCGCCCACGTATAACATGTTATCGTCTAAATGTTTGTTTAAGAAATTTAAATGTTTGTTTAATAAAAAAAAACATTGAAATTAGTTTTGTACAGTCAGCATCAGATAGTTAGTAGCAGCCTAGGTAACCAAATATATCGCAACACGTCTTTGTTACTATAGGTGTAAGGATGTGTTACGATATATTTGGCTACTTTGGCTGCTACTAACTATATGACGCTGACTGTACCTAGTCTTTAAGTAAACAGTCTAAAACCGAAGAAACAAATCTCTCTTTATTTCAAAATGTCTTGCTCTCTATATAAACTTAGAACCCTCTTTGAACTCTCATAGTAAATAGTCTGAAACCGAAGTTACAAATTTCTAACTTTAAAAATGTCTTGCTCTCTATACATAATTCGAACCCCCTTTTAACCTTCTTAAGTGATTAATAATTAAAAAACCGAAGTTACAAATCCCTTACTTTAAAAATGTTTTGCTCTCCATACAAACTAGAAGAACTGTATATCCTAGAAGTAGGTATTTTTGTCAAGACCAATCCAAGCATGTTCAGTAACGTTTCAGAAGGCCGCAGATTTCCGACACGTAAACAATACAAACAAAAATTGAAAACTTTGCAGGGTAGCAACAACACAGCGCTAATCAGAGGCGGAATCTTGGGAATGGCACCAAACATTTTCAATAACATTCCAGACCGAATTAAACACTGGATATTAATAAATTTAAAAGACAATTGACTTCAGATTCAGATTCAGATTTGTTTATTATCATAATTTTACAATTGAAATCATAGTACAATGAATATACAGATAAAAATGTGTTAAAATTATGACTTGTCAGTTACAATAAAATACAATAGATGTGTACAGTTGTGTACAGAATTGTTATTATTTGTAAATAGTTTAATAATACTCATACTCATAGCATAATGCTATTACATAAAATAGAGAAAGAAAACATAATACAAATAATAACGTCAAGCTTTTAAAATCTTGTTATTTAGTCATTTGAAAGAAATTCTTGTAAACTATACAGTGTTTTTTCAAGCAATAGTTGTTTTACATGGAAGCGAATGCAGAGAGCCCTAGACACTATTAACACATGGTGCAGGGAAAATGAATTATCCATTAACGCGGACAAGACGGTTGTTGTGCCGTTCACAAACAAGAGAAAGCTCGATGGTCTGAGACCTCTGTCTATGAACGGCAGAACAATTCCGTTCTCCTCCGCGGTCAAGTATCTGGGCGTTACAATCGACCAGAAACTGATCTGGAATCCGCACGTTAACGGAATTTTGCAGAAGGCTAAAGTAGCCCTCTCAATCTGCTGTCGTTTAGCGGGGAATAGATGGGGTCTAAAACCCAAAATTGCCCTGTGGCTATACACGTCCATTGTGAGGCCGATGGTGTCATACGCCTCTGTGGTCTGGTATAGGAAAACGACACAGAAAACAACAATAACTAAGCTCAGCAGTCTGCAACGGACTGCTTGCATTATCGTTACTGGAGCCATGTCAACCTCTCCAACAGCTGCTCTGGAAGCCGTGCTGAACCTGCCGCCCCTGGACCTCCACTTGGAAAAGGAGGCGAAGTCCAGCATGCTCAGAGTAGCGTCCGTAAGGAAAGGCGACTGGCTATCCACAGCCTTGAGAACACTCAAGGACTCAGTATACGATATACCTGTTTTAGGGATGCCACTTGACACAATGCCCCCAAAACTTTGCACGCAGATAAACTACTCTGTGGAACTCCTAAGGAGAGAGGACTGGTTGAACAGCCTCATAGATTGGAAACCAGGTAGCCTGAAGTGGTACACTGATGGCTCCAAATCCGGATCGGAGGTAGGATGCGGAATATATGGAGAGGCACCCAGGGCAGCGATCAGTCTGAACCTGGGTAAGCACACTTCTATATTCCAGGCAGAGGTATACGCCATTCTAGAATGTGCGACAACGAATCTGCAAAGCGCCTTCCTTAATCATACTATTTATATCCACTCGGATAGCCAGGCGGCTCTCTTGGCCGACGTCACAACGTCGAGGCTGGTCGAGAACTGCCGGGAACTATTGAATGACCTGGGTACCAAAAACAAGGTAATTTTACGTTGGGTCCCAGGGCATGCAGGCATCGAGGGAAATGAAAAGGCTGATGAGCTTGCACGAGCGGGGGCGAAGGGAACACACTGCGGACCAGAGCCGTTCTGTGGTATCCCTAAAAGTCTAACCAAGCTCACTCTAAAAGCCTATTGTTTCTACAAGACCATTCAAGCCTGGAGAGCTAACCCAGGACTGAAACATTCCAATGCACTTATTAGAGCCTTTAGCAAAAAGGCGTCTTCTGACGCCTTGGCGCTAAGTAGGAACCGTCTACGCATGCTGGTCAGGGTGCTTACTGGGCACTGCCGCCTAAATAAGCACATGCAAACGATAGGACTGTGTGACACAAGGCAGTGCAGATTCTGCTTTGAAGCAGAGGAGACGCCTACACACATCCTAACCGATTGCCCTTGCCTCATGCGCAGTCGTAACTCCTTCCTGGGCAAACACATCATGTGCCCGGAGGAGATCAAATTTCTTGAGTTCAACAAAATCCTGCAATTCTTCGAGTTTGCAGGACTTGACCAAGAATTGTAGTAAGTGGCGATCACAATAGATCAGCGATGGTCGCAGTGATATAAGGGCTTTGACAGCCCGAAAGCCACTACCAGAAATAATAATAATAATAATACATGGAAGCGAAAAGAGTTGTCGTTCGTTATGGTTTTAAGGTTTGAAGGTAGCCGGTTAAAAAGTATTTGTACTATTAACTTCGGAAGTTTTATGCCTATTCTAAGTCTGGGCGAGGTTGTTTTGAAGTGGATACTTCTTTGCTCGCGTTTTTGTATAGGGGTACAGTTCAAAATGTATCACGTAACTTCCGGATTAACTTTTTGTAGAGAAGCCTAATCTGATTTCAAATAATTGTTTGTTACATGTTTTAATCCTTCTTTATTTGCTATTAGTTGTTAATCACAAAATGTTATTTAGTTTATGTGACGGGCATGAAAACTATGCTGAAATGACCGCCATTTTCAATGCCTCGCGAGTCAAACGAGCTACGTCAGTCAATGTTGCTATATATACCGATTTATCTGTGCTTATACAGATTTTAGTGAATTAATGCAGATATATATTTTACGGGGACAACCAACAAATAAGTATCCACTTAACCTTAATTAACGGTTGTATCTCGGACACAACCCGCTTCTTTTTAAGTTATTCGCATTTCTCATTGATTTCGAACTATTTTCACCTCTCCTTTGAAATTCATTTGGATAACGTTTAACATACATCAAAACTTCCAATATATAAGTTGAAACTGATGTTAAGATACTAAGTTTTCTTAAATGTTCGCGACACGTGTATCTGTCCTTTGCATACGGAAGTACTCTAATTGCACGTTTCTGGATCTTTAGGATGCGCTCATAATCCGTACTGTTGCCCCAAAGCATTATCCCGTATGAAAGTTGAGAGTATATGTACGCATAATACAGCTCTTTTAAGCAACTTTCTGACACAAGTGGTCTTAACTGTCTTAGAGCATAGTATAATGTATCTATGTGATCTTTCGATGACATTATTGGATCAATCATTTCAATCAATAGATCAATATTTGATTGAAAAGTGTTATTATACCATTAAAGATTACTTAAACGACCCTACGACGTAACATGATTCCATTCCAGACATTCCTTAGTTATAATATTCTTTAGTTATAGTATTTTTTGAGAGTTTTTGACATGTATTTGAAGTATTTAACACCAATCACTGTATTGACATTTTTTTTTAATTTTTATAAATATATTAGCTGGCTGAAATATTTTGTAAACCTACATTGTGGGTAATGCACAGAAGTCTTATATTTTGTATACCAACAATACTTGTAAAAGTTGTAACCTTTGTTTAACAAAATAAATTTAATTGAATTGAAAGTAGTTAATTTGTATTCTAATAAGTAATCTTTATGCAAAAATTTAAGTCTCTAGCTCTAAAAATAAAGTTTCCCCCATACAAACTTTGCACCCCTATTTACCCCCTTAAGGGGTGGAATTTCCAAAAATCCTTCTTAGCGTTGCCTACGTTGTAAAAGGTAGTTCTGGTGAAAATTTCAACTCTCTAGTCTTAGTAGTTTCGGCTATGCGTTGATGAGTGAGTGAGTGAGTGAGTCATATCAATAACTCCATACCGACAAAAGGTCACTTATATAACGTCACATTTATTTGCTTTAGTGGCCTTATTTTTAAAGGGGCGTGGCGGGGGAGGCTTTCTTGGTAGTTATTTGGAGAAACAGCGGTGGCAGAGTGAGTGCGAGATGTAAAACGGCATACCTTAGTGTTTTGTGATGGGTATCATGTGCACAAACAGCTGGCAAAGTTTTGCAGCTGTATAGGGGAACACCCTGTAGTACTTTGTACCCGACTGCCTCAGAAGGAAGTTTATGTTTTTCGAGCGTATGTATCATCATATCAGCCGAAAGACGTTCACTGCTGGACATAGGCCTCCCCCAAAGAGTGCCACAATAGCCGGTCCTGCGCCACCCGCATCCAGCGGACTCCCGCGACCTTTACCAGGTCATTAGTCCACCTTGTGGGGGGCCTAACCACGCCGCGCCTTCCGGTACGTGGTTGCCACTCGAGAACCTTTCCGCCCCAACGGCCATCGGTTCTACGTGCAATGTACCCCGCCCACTGATACTTAAGTTTAGCGATTCGGAGGGCTATATCGGTTACCGTGGTTCTGCTGCGGATAGCCTCATTTCTGATGCGATCGCGCAGAGAAACTCCCAGCATAGCCATCTCCATCGCCCTTTGAGCCTTCTTATGAGGCCTATAGTAAGCGACCACGTTTCCGTTCCATATGTCATCACTGGCAACACACACTGGTCAAAGGCGTATGTATGCATGTATGTCTATGACGAAGATGAGGAAGGCTGCTGGTGGAGTGGCAGGGTCTTTTTCCGCACTCGTTTTTAATAGAATCTACTAAACAGCAAGTAAATATACTTCAGTTCACCAACTCGTTTAGGACTTTAGTCTAGGTAGTCGCTATCTGGCGCAATAGCCCTAAATGCTTTTGATATATTTCTGTATGAATAAATAAATCTATTATTCGTACAGTCCATAATTGGTACCATTACCCCCCCAACCATGTGCTCGTGTCCGAATCCAATTTACACCCGACTACTTACTACCTAACAGTTCTAAATACGTATTCAGGATAACTGAAGATTTTTATTGACATCTTGTCAATATGCTCCAGCGACCTATTAATACGTTTTAGGTGCGGATGTAGAAACGCTTTAATGTAGTAAATATCGCATACCTTATATTTGTTATTCTATCATTTCGAATGTGTTCTCCAGCATGTATTAGCGTTTCCTATTCCTTTATATATTTTTATTTACCTTGATAACTCGAAATAATTGCTGCAAAAAGGCGTATTTGCGTGCCAGGTAAACATTCACAGGTCCATCGTCGGCAGTGGCCACGGGCGTACTAAATTGTACTCGCCACCGCGCATGCATGACGCGGACACCCGGTTTTTCAGACAAATGACCAAATGTATTGAATTATGAAACATATTGAAATTCTAAGAAGCCGGTAGATAGATCTACCAAAAAGCTACCTATCACAACAAATTTCATTGTAATTGTTTTGGAGTATAACAGGAGTATGAAATTAAATACGGTTCGTTCAATCTAAGTAACGTGTAATGTCTGACTTTGACACATACAGAAGAAAAAATACAAACGCCTTACACTCTAACAGAGCAACGTTGCGCTTGGGGCAAGATGTGATACAAATTTTAACATGCCCCCGGGGTTGAAAGCATGCCTTTCAAGCAGACTCGTTGACCACAGGGAGCGGACAAATCTTGCTGAAAGCACGTCGGAAAACTCCTGTTGCCGTCTTCACATCAGCCACCCGAGATATGCCATCTGATCCAGGGTGAATGGCGACAATGCGGCCTAGTCTCCACTTCAACGGAGGGAGATTGTCTTCCTTCAGGACAACGAGAGTGTTCACCTTGAGGGTGTCATGATTGAGCCTCCACTTGACTCGCTGTTGAAGCTCCGGGACATACTCTTTGCACCACCGAGCCCAAAAGTGCTGACGAAGCTGCTCGATTCGGTGGAATCGAGAAAGGGGCTGGTAGGTGTGATCCTGCAGATCCTGGACTGGTAGTGACGTAAACGATCGACCGATGAGAAAGTGCCCAGGGGTAAGCGGTGAGAGATCGTCCGGATGCGACGACAGAGGTGTAAGCGGGCGGGAGTTCAGCAGTGCTTCGATTTCGATGAGTGTTGTGTTAAGCTCTTCATACGTTAAGTGACAATTTCCCAACACTCGTTGTAAATGATATTTGGTTGACTTTACACCCGCCTCCCAAAGGCCACCGAAGTGCGGCGCATACGCAGGAAGGAAATGAAAATGAGTTTTTTCGCTAGCCAACTTTTCGGCCAGCGAGTTGCAGTTTGTCTTTAAAAATTTACCGATTTCGTTAGACGCTCCAACAAATGCGGTGCCGTTGTCGGAGAAAACATTATCTGGCTGTCCCCTTCGAGACATAAAGCGAGACAGTGCTGACAAGTAAGTTTTACTAGTTAAATCTCCTACCAACTCTAAATGTATAGCCTTAGTTGTGAAGCATATGAAAATGGCAACGTATACTTTCACCAATGTACAACCACGACCTTGGCGACTGGCTGCCATAAGTGGACCTGCGTAGTCCACGCCCACATTCCTATATGCGTGACCTCCTGGTAACAACCGCGAACTAGGCAGGTTACCCATCAATGGAGCGATCACTTCGGCTTTCATGATCTTGCATCGCACGCATTGATGGTAACAAGCCTTTGCCAAATTACGACCTCCTACCGGCCAGTAAGATTCCTTAATGGTTGCCAACAGGAGTTGGGGTGGTGCATGAAGTAGCCTTTTATGTTCAAAACTGAATAACAATTTTGTGAAACGATGAGTGGACTGTAAAATAATAGGGTGTCTTTTTTCATAAGAAAATTCAGAATTGGACAGGCGGCCCCCAACTCGCATTAAATTGTCTTTATCTAAGAATGGGTTGAATTTCAAAAGCTTACTCTTTTTTTGCAAATTTAGTTTATTTACTAATATATTATATTCAGGGAATGATTCGCGTTGACTGATTCTAGTAATAAGCACTAATGAATTCTTTAATTCGTCATGACTCAGAGAATTCGACGTTATTTGTTTGCGGCATCTGTTAATAAAACGCAGAGCATATGCCACAGCACGACTAAGCCGTGAAAAATTTGAAAAACGATCGAAGTCTATAAAAGGCTCATTATTTATATTAACGTGCAGTGAAACATCAACGCGAGTTTCAGGCAGTGCGGTACATGATTTAGAGCTTGGAGTCAATGGCCACTGAGAAACATCTCGTTGTAAAAAATTGGGACCCGACCACCACAAGTCTAACGTCTTCATAACGCTTGCGTGCACTCCACGCGAAATCAAGTCCGCTGGGTTTTGATCCGTCGGAACATGTCTCCAAATACAACTGCCGGTAATATCTAAAATATCAGAAACTCGATTTCTCACGAAAGGTTGTAACCTATTTGGCATCATCTTCAGCCAACCTAAAACTATCGTGGAATCGGTCCAAAATGTCGTACTCCTAACCGGGGCTCGAAGTGAGGCCATAATCTTTTCATAAAGATGGGCACCGACCAGTGAAGCACAAAGTTCAAGCCGAGGTATAGTCGTAGGTTTAATCGGCGCTACCCGACTTTTGGCGATTAATAATCGAACTAAAGTGTGGTTCTGCTTGTCCACACTCCGAACGTACACACAAGAACCGTACGCCCGTTCGGATGCGTCCGTAAAGATGTGCAAATCCATCATCTGATGTGAATTGCATATCACATGCCGAGGGACTCGAATGTCATTAAGTGCCGGCAAGCTAGTCAATATTTCCAACCACTGTTTGGAGATTTCTGGTGACAGCTGTTCATCCCACGACAACTTGTGCAGCCATAACCGCTGCAATAGCATTTTCATGGTGATCACGCATGGAGACAGGAGTCCTAATGGGTCAAAGATCTGAGCGATAACTGACAACATATCGCGCTTGGTGTTTTCTTTGGAAACTAAGGTTCCAATAGGAAAACACAGCTCATCAGACTCAGAATGCCAGCCTAAACCTAAAGTTTTGCTGGGCTCATTGGCTCCTATATTTAAATCCACTGTAGAGTGAGTGGGTCCACACAGAAGACGAGGGTCATTTGATCTCCACTTGCGCAAGTTCATTCCCGCGGAGGCAAGTGCTGCAGTCACTTTATGGCGAATCTCTTCCACCTCAGATACCTCATCCCCGCCAGTCAGCAGATCGTCAACATAAAAATCGTGGATGATGATCTCTTTAACCGTCTCATCGTCACACTCTATTCCTATTTGCTGAAGACATCTTGTGGCGAGGAAAGAAGCACTAGCCGTACCATACGATACGGTGTTCAGTTTGTGCACCAGTAGTGATTCTGACTCAGAGTTACGCCAAACAATTTGCTGCAGGTGTCGATCATCAGGGTGAACCAAGATCTGTCGGTACATTTTCTCCACGTCCGAAGAAATGATGTACCTGTGCTGTCTGAATCTGAGTAGGATGGACAGGAGGTCATCCTGAACGGTAGGTCCAACCATCTGAATGTCATTCAGACTGACACCTGAGGTAGACGGGCTGCTAGCGTTAAATACGACACGTAATTTAGTCGTGGAACTGCTTTCGCGCAAGACTCCGTGATGAGGGATAAAGAATCCCTTCTTCTCCTCGATGACTTGCCTGCCCTTCGACATGTGGCCTAAGGCTTCGTATTCTGCCATAAAGTCAGTATACAAGCCTTTAAACGAAGGCTTAGTCTTAATCCTACGCTCTAATGACAGCATACAATGTTTTGCGCGTTGAAATGAGTCACCTAATACGCTTTCACTTTGTTTTAAAGGAAGCCTCACACAAAACTGACCGTCAGCTAAGCGCGTGGTATTTTTAACAAAATGTTCCTCGCACATTTTCTCCTCAGGTGAATAATGAGACGACTTATGGCTAACCTCTTCAAGTTGCCAAAACCGCACTAATTGGGTTTGGATGTCGTCCTTAAATTCTAAATCGTTATTACCTGTATGCGAGAACACGGAACCAAAACAACATTTAATGGTAGTGGACGGTACATGGCCGTTATTTATCGGACCTGAAACTAACCAGCCAAACCGCGTTTCACAGAGCACCGGTTGCCCACTACCTAGTTTGATGACCTTTGACCCTAAGATGTCCCAAAATACATCAGCTCCCAATATTATATCTACAGGAGCAGGTTTGTAAAAGTTAGGATCGGCCAAACTAATATCACACGGGATATTTAAGTTCGTCAAGTCTATTTGACGACACGGGACGTTATCAGTGATGGACGGTAAAACGAAACAAGTTACGTTCATTGAAAATATGTCGTCCAAGGATTTAATAGGTACTCGACACATTTGTCCTACCTTTGATGTCGAGTTATTGATACCTTGAATAGATTTGTTGACGCAATGTGTAGGTAAGTTTAATTTCTCACATAGACTCTGCGTCATCAGGCAAGATGTACTTCCACTGTCAAAAATTGCGCGAGCGACATGTTCGCGATTATTGCCATCGTATACCTTCACCAATGCAGTTGACAGCAAAACATCTTGACCTTGACGCGAGTCTGAACCTAATTGCGCAGATAACGTTGACATCGTAGCGGGAGCGGGTGAGAAATCATGCGAACTATTCCCCATACTATAAAAAGCAGTCGCAGGCGGCGCGGATGCTAATTGATTGCCGGGAGGAATCGATTTATTTAATTTAGTCGCATTATCCTCCTCGCTGCGGCCGGACGCGCTGTCACCGCTAGGCCTAGTTTTGGAATCGGTCACGTGAACTAAAGTGTTATGTTTACGCTTACATAACTTGCATCCTGGCTTCTTACAATGATTAGCGTAATGCCCGCTATGCAAACAATTGTAGCATACCTTTAAACTCGGTAACAACTCTAAACGCGCAGTGTTACTAAGTGAGAGAAATTGTAAACAACTGCTTAAATAGTGTTCGCCGCTGCATTTAGGGCAATTAATGACCTTGTTTTGCTTAGAATCTTGCATGGACACCATTGTTTTTAACTTCGG
The DNA here is from genome assembly GCA_963854355.1 of Epinotia brunnichana. Taxonomy (NCBI): domain Eukaryota; kingdom Metazoa; phylum Arthropoda; class Insecta; order Lepidoptera; family Tortricidae; genus Epinotia; species Epinotia brunnichana. Next base: position 12,598,980 of record OY977956.1, read on the forward strand.
AGTGCTTTTGTTTGACGAGTTTAATCGACCGGCAATGTTATTATTATTAGTGGACAGTTCTAACGTTTCTAACAAGTCAGAACGGTTTCGCATGAACGTTAAAAACACGTCGAGAGTAATTCGCTTATCTTTGTCTAAGCGACCTTTGTACTCTTCCCATTCTCGATACGACTTAGTGTCTAATTTTTGTGATACAATATATATAAGTAACGTATCCCAGTGTTTAGTGGGTTCGCCAAGTGAGTCTAAGGCGAGCAGGTTTTTTTTCAATTGGTCGATCATACGTTTTAAAGCAAATGAAGACTCTCTGGTGATAGCTTCGATGTTAAAGATTGCTGAAACGTGATTTTGTAGCAATAAACGTTTATTATCGTAACGATCACACAACAGCTTCCACGCAGACTCGTAATTTTTAGAGGAGAATTCGACCGATTGAATAAAAACCGCAGCTGAACCCTCCAATGACGCTCGCAAATAATGAAATTTGTTAATTCCGTCGATGTCGTCATTAGAATGAATGAGGCTTAGGAATGTGTCGTGGAACTCAAGCCAATTTTCATATGCTCCCGAAAATTTTGGCAATTGTATGACTGGAAGTTTAACTAGTTTATGGTTGCTAGTACGAGAACCACTTGCACGGTCGCTACCCTGGTCATCCTGCCGTTTATGAAACGAATTTAACATATCTTGTGCCTTAGCAACGACTCCGTAATACTGGGTTTCGAACTCAGCTCGCTCATTAATTTGAAAGCCAACGCTTTCAGCCAAACACTCTAACTGTAACTGCACCTCATCGTACTCACTAAATAATTTTTCCATTCTACGAACCCGTAACTGCAACTCATTGGCCGAAACACTGGTAAGTGATTCAATTTTCAAAGTGTTTACATAAGTCGAAAAGGTAGTCAGCCGGCCTTTGTAGCTGCCTCGTTTTTTGATTAATTCCTTTTCTTCGGTCATTTTGAGAGGCGTGCGCAGTCAACTGAAACGTTATACAGTGCAAAATTAAAATTAAATGTATTTAATGTATTTGTAATCACAATTATTTTTTACTCAAGTGTCCTTTTATATATCATTCATTTAGTGCACTTTGTTAAATTTAGTGCATTATAAGTTTATACATTACTAATTGCGTACTAGATGTAACTTGTAGCATAAATTAATTGATTAATTTACCAGTGAAAGTTTAACCTACTGTTTCCTTTAAAACCTATGTATGTCCGTCTAGTAAAATGATGATGATTTAACTTTACAGTTCGTAAATATACTAGTTTATTAAGAGGGCTGACCCTACAGCAATGAGTTAGGTACTAGTATTAAGTTAAATAAATACGAAATTAAATGAAAGTAAAGTAGCAATCTGACGTAACATGGGTTAACCTAACAGTTAGGTATGAGTAGTAACTTTAACAATTATAAAATGATACTAACCGTAATAAATCTTAACCTTATAATTACTACCTGTTGGGTGATGGGTGAAAATTAAGAATAAATGAAGGCTTAACACTGTCTTCAATTTCAACAATCCAACTTGAGCACGATGTCCACTGTTTCTTTGCCCTTTGCTTGACCTCTTGCACTTGTTGGACGAATTTCTTAATTTCTCCGCTAATTAACTCCTTTTATTAAATATAACAGACTTTAGGCTGCAAATCTTCAATCCAGTTCGATCTAGGACCATGTTTTGGAGTATAACAGGAGTATGAAATTAAATACGGTTCGTTCAATCTAAGTAACGTGTAATGTCTGACTTTGACACATACAGAAGAAAAAATACAAACGCCTTACACTCTAACAGAGCAACGTTGCGCTTGGGGCAAGATGTGATACAAATTTAACAGTAATATTCCAAATAACTTTTGAGATATTTCGAGTTTGGTGGTAAAAAAGCACTGTTTTGAAAGGCAAAATCTATCGAGGTTTTTGTAAGCAATCGTGATTTTACGAAGTACGAACATACCCAATGAACTGAAGATATACATATCAAAAATTTGGATCTCTAGCAATAGTACAAGTATACTAATAATCGGTTTGGAAAAGGCACTTTTTCGATGCGCAGCTGCATACAGCGCCTTAAAAAAACAATAAAGAGAAAAAATCTTTTTAGGGTTCCGTATTCAAAGAGTAAAACGGGACCCTATTACTAAGACTTCGCTGTCCGTCCGTCCGTCCGTCCGTCCTTCCGTCCGTCCGTCCGTCCGTCCGTCCGTCTGTCTGTCACCAGGCTGTATCTCAAGAAACGTGATAGCTAGAGAGTTGAAATTTTCACAGATTATGTATTTCTGTTGCCGCTATAACAACAAATACTAAAAACAAAATAAAATATTTTTTTAAGGGGGGCTCATATACAACAAACGTGATTTTTTTGCCGTTTTTATAGATACCCTTCGTGCGCGAGTCCAACTCGCACTTGGCCGGTTTTTTTTGAATTATCGATATCGATATTGTTGGGTATTGTTTGTTCCAATTTTTCCGTGAGATATATACCTACTATATCAGTTTTCAAGAACGCGCGCCTCAGTTTAAGAATCCATAAAACAAGCATTGTTCCTGGTTCTCGTGAAACCCACAATGATGCCTACCTGCTATCCAGCATGCTAGTGTAAGATAACTGCTTGTAACAGGCGGACAGACAGCGAGTGATTGCATGAGTGTTCCATTGATCTATTTGGAAAGAGCCCTATTACTAAAGACTCCGCTGTACGTCCGTCCCTCCGTCTGTCTGTCACCAGGCTGTATCTCACTGATACCATGATAGTTCAAGCTGAAATTTTCACAGATGATGTATTTCTGTTGCCGCTATAACAACAAATACTAAAAACACAGAATAAAATAGTTTTTCGACTAGTCCGAAATATAGATAGTACCTAGTTCGAAATAGTTCGGACTCGCACTTGTTTATGTTTCGTGAGAAATATCCATTCTGTATACTTAGGTAAACCTACATACTTAGTAATGTAGCTACAGTCAACAGCAGAAGTAAGTAAACACTTTTGCATCGTTTTGCATTGTAATAAGATGAAAAACTTACTTCTGATGTTGACTGTAGGTGAAGTCAAGTGTAAAAATATGGGTATTTACAACTTACTCATAAATATGTACCATCGCTCTGATGTCAGCGGATTAAGGATTCGGTAAATAAATATTTATTTATTTGAAAAGATTCGCCAACAGTAGTTACTTCGTATCATTATTAAGGATATAGGTATGTGGCGTCACTCCTGTCAAATCTGACGAGTTCTGCATCTCTCTATTGTCGTATCTTCTACATTGGTGACCCCGACAATGGACATAAGCGAAACTCTGAATATCCTGACTGACGCCCGACTCTTCTCAGCAAGCCAGACTCTCTCTCTCTCTCTCTGTCTCCGCTCGCCACCCTGGCTCTGAGCGCTCGCTCGCCACGCTGGCTCTGAGCACTGGCAAGCTGCACTTCTACTCTTCATACATCCTTGACCCCTCCGTCTCAAAGGGGGGCTGATGTGGCGTCACTCCTGTCAAATCTGACGAGTTCTGCATCGCACTATCGAAGTTTCTTATATCAGTTGTTTCTTAAATATAACATCCAAACGACTCTCATTGGACTTCGGTCCCTGAGAGATCTCTCTATTGTCGTATCTTCTACAGGTACATAAGTTCAGTCAGCATCAAAAGTAGCTACGCAAACGGAGACGTCAAAAGTCTTTATTGAAAGTGAATAACAGCTTTTGAAGTCTTCGATTGCGCAGTTAGGTACCTACTTTTGATGCTAACTGTACATGGGTTTATGAGAGGATAAAATCGATACATATGTTTGCATTTGACATACCTCCTTCGGTCGCTGGTGTGATATTATGGATAATTCAAGACTTTGACTTTTCACAACATTGCTTGTATGATGGCATACTCACCAATTGTTCTACACAACTAGAATTACTGGCTCTGTGAGCTGTAAAAAAAGCGAGCTAGTCTTGAAAAAAAAAACAATATAACAAAAAAAACACATAATTATTGAACCTGCTCACACTAGTTCCGAACCGACGCTGGACATACGAAATAATGGTTGCCCAAGCTGAAACGGAGAACTTCGTTCGCTCTGCTCGCTCGTTTAATAAAGCCCTTAGCCCTTAATACCTAAACCTACTCATTATGGTGGTTTTTTTTTATTGAACCGTATCAATAATTACACAGCTTAATTTACTCCGAATCGCTAAACTAAAGTGGCAGAGTGGGCGGGGCACATTGCAAGTAGAACCGATGGCCGTTGGGGCGGAAAGGTTCTCGAATGGCGACAACGTACCGGAAGGCACGGCGTGGATAGGCCCCCACAAGGTGGACTGATGACCTGGTAAAGGTCGCGGGAGTCCGCTGGATGCGGGTGGCGCAGGACCGGCCATTTTGGCACTCTTTACGGGAAGCCTATGTCCAGCAGTGGACGTCTTTCGGCTGATATGATGATGATGATGATAATTTACAGTTAAATTTACGCCAAACTGCATAACAGTTTTATGGCGAACAAACGAATTAATTATATATTATATTCGTGGCCTGATTTACAAATATATTCTCAGCTCCATTTATCCATTACACCTGTTATAATGAACATAACCGTATTAATTTGGTTAGATTAGTCACGGAGTAGATACTTAATTAATTACTATCCAAACAAAAGGCGAAAAGTATTTCTTCAAAAGGCTATTTGTTTACTAGAAATAAAGGGTCCTAATCCGGAACGCGTTTTAACGTAATTCAATTACTTAATTTGTTTTCACAGACACGCGTAAGTTGCATGACGTCAGGTTAATGCTGGCGCATCGCATTTCGCGCAAAACAAGCTAGGGAAACATATTGATAGCGATTGACATGCGAAACGTTACACTGTACCTACACACAAAAAAACTTGATACAATCAATTAATTAGAAGGACCGCCAATATCTCCATCTCCACTTATAATAAATCTCTAGAATCAGCCAGTTTGAAACTAAGCTTTGGGTTGTCACGAATGTTCTCAGCATCCCCGTGACGGAAAAATATGAAAAAAAAATTGTAGGTACATTATTACTCTAGCTGCAACTTAGGATAGTTTTTATCCGACTGCGACGGTTTTTTAACTTTTTAACCGGTAATTTTTCGAACTTCGGAAAACCACGAACTTCAGAATTCGAAATATTCGGGTATCTCTATCTCTATCGCACTAACATTACTCGAGTGAGAGGAATGCAGATATACGAACTTCGAGTTTTGGTTTGCGTGGTTTGGCTGAATGCGCAAAAAGAGCGCGCGCGTGCCATTAAAAAAAACATTTGTGTTACTTATATTGTTCGAATTTGTTGATACATTTAATGAAATTTCGCTTTAATACGACATTTGCGCATATAAGTTCTCATATCAGAATCGATTAATTATGGTCTACCTCTTGGTATGCGTTTCGTGAATGTCTATCGGAGACGCGATTTAAATTATTAATAGGTGAAATTAAGGAAAAGCAATTCCGCCATTTTGACGTTTCACAAAGCTGACAGATGTGGCGGCGATATACTTTAAGAATAATAAATGAAAAATTAATGAAGTCGTATAGTTCAGAAAATGTATTAATTGTCGCCGTTGGATAAAAACTATCCTAAGTTGCAGCTAGAATAATAATGTACCTACAAAAAATGTTTCATATTTTTCCGTTCACGGGATGCTAAGAACATTCGTAACAAACCAAAGCTTAGTTTCAAACTGGCTGATTCTAGAGATTTATTATAAGTGGAGATTACGATACAAATAATACGAAACAAATAAAGTATTTTTAGCGTTTTGGAAAATTCCACGCCTAAGGGGATGAAAAAGGGGTGCAATGTTGGTAAAGGGGATTTTTTTGAGCTAGAATCTCAAAACTTTTTTAGAAAGATTAAATAATAAAAAAAATAATAGATATGAGATTTGTAACTTCGATCTTAGCCTGTTTAGACTACCAAAATGATTTCAGCGTTTTTTGAAATTCTTCCCCCAAAGGGGATTATAAGGGCATTCAAAGTTTGTATTATGGAGAGCAAGACATTTTTAAAGTAAGGGATTTGTAACTTCGGTTTTAGACAAAACAAACATGCTAAAATACTACAAAACTTATTTCAGCGTTTTTTTTAATTCATCGCCTAAGAAGGTTAAAACGGGGTTCGAAGTTTGTATAGTATAGAGCAAGACATTTTTAAAGTAAGAAATTTGTAACTACGGTTTCAGCCTGTTTATTATGAGGGTTCGAAGGGGGTTCCAAGTGTGTATAAAGAGCAAGCCATTTTGAAAGTAAGAGATTTGTAACTTCGGTTTTAGACTGTTTACTAAAAGACTAGGCACAAAACTAATTTCAATGTTTTTTTTTTATTTATTCCTTAAACAAACTTTTAGACGATGACATGTTATACGCGGACGAAGTCGCGGGCAACAGCTAGTCTTGAATAAAACACATTATCGTCTGAATTGAGAAGATTCTTCTGAACCATGAGAAAATAGTACATTACTTACCTAGGGCGGTTAAACAAAGAATGTCTCAGATCGCAGGTATTTGACGCCCGAGCCGAAGGCTTAAAGAATTTTACGTCATACCTGGCCATAAAGTAGGAATTACCGCACGCTATGCGTGCGGAAAATTCCACTTCCTGGCCAGATAGAGACGTAAAATTTTGTACTCACCACGGGCGGTAATAAAGAAAGCCTCAGAGCGCATATTTATCGCCCTTGCCTTCGGCTCGGGCAAGTCAAATACCTGCGATCTGAGACATTCTTTGTTTAACCGCCCTAGGTAAGTAATGTACTATTACTCAAGCTGGCTGGTCACTAAGCGCATTGTAAGTACCTACGTACGATCCTTATACGGGGTGAGCAAATATTCAAAAGGACGCTTCCTTAGAGCATTTGCAGTAACCCCTTGTGTCCCATTCATTTTAATTTTTGATGGATTCGGAGAAATTTTGATCTAAAATTATGACCTCCAAGTAATGTATCTTGGCACCACGACATCATAGCACAGCAGTCAATGCAGATTTTGAGGTTACATCTACATGATGATACCTCAAAATCTGATGAGTCATAATAGTTTTTGCATTTTTGTTTTCAAATGATATTTTTGTTTTTTTTTGTGTAGGTATTTAAAATAAAAAATCTTACTCAATAAAAAAAAAGTTACTAATAGCACTTCAGAAGAGTAAAAAAATATTTTTAAGTAAAAAAAAATTTTTTTCAAAAAAAACCACGTGGAAATATAATTGTTCACAAGCTTAATAATCTATTGTTTTTGCTCCTATTACAGGCCACATCCTGTAGATCTAAATGTAATTTTTTATATGGAAAAATGACAGTTGAACTTTCCTTACACGCGATCGAAACGTTAAGTGATTTGATTACCCCTCAGGTACTCATTACTTCATTCAAGGTAGGTTGGTAGGTCATTGCTTCATTAGGATCAGATAAACAGACAAACAAACCCAAAATTCTAAAAACTGTTGGAACGTGTTCTGTTATCGATTCTAAATATCCCCAGCCAACTTTTTTTCGATTATGTCCATCAAGTCTGTACTTTCGACCCTCTTCAGCTTTATTATACATATGTAATATCTGTATCTATAAATTTTAAAAATATATAAAAAAACATCCCTGACCGCTCGACAAAGTGTCAATTAAGTAGGTACCTATGTTAAAACATGCTTTCCCCAAACCATTTTGATTGAATCAATTTCTGTACGACTACAAATTTGACAATTTAGGTGAGTGGTATATACTTACTTAAGACTATAACAATAAATTAGGAAAGTGATAGCGTTTTCCTCTTAAATACAATATCAGCGGCCACTATAGGTGTCGTAAACACTAGTATCTAGATATCCTCAGCAATCACGTCTCCTAACCATCGAGAATCCAGCCTGCACCCACTAAGTTTACAATACAACCCGCAAAAGAACACTTTCGAACGAATTAAAGGGACACGACTGCGGAGCGACTGCAGAATTAAGTTGGTTGCAATATTTGCACTGCCCAATTGATCTGCCTATTAAGAAACCAGTATAGACTGACCCTAGGTCCTTCGTCAGTTCCTTAATGAGTTATGAGACGTAAGGGTGATGGAGGTCTTAGTTTGTGGTAGGTTTTCCACGTGGTGTTGTGGAATGGGAACTAGGGTTCACAATGTGGTGGCAGCTTCTAAGTATTCAAATATGTGTGGTTGGAACGTAAATGATCTTCTGGCAATAGCGGCTAATTGTAATTGGCCATACTACTGTGTATTATATTATAAGTTACATACTTTGTATCGCTGTTGGTTTTCTGAATAAATAATAATAATAATACGCAGCCTTTAGGTACTACTGCTCTCACATATATACTAACATGGACTTCTAAATTAAATTAGCAACAACACTAATTAGCGAGCACACAATCACGCATGCTACTTAGTTTTATAAGTAAATTAAACGCATCTAAATGAATAAAAAATAAATACACACAATAATTCAGACTGTAATGAAAGCCATTTCCTCTTCTTATTCCGTCTCCCTTTCCCTTCCCTTTTTTTAATAAAATTATAAGTATCGTTGGCGCTCTACGTAAGTACATATTACTAATACCTAGGTACCGTAAAATGGGGTGACTTGGGTCAAAATAGACATTCAAACCTCGATAAAAATGTGTTTTTACATGTGGCACGTTGATTTTTATGCATAAATATAATTCCGGCCATATGAATTTTAGTTTTTTAATGATTATCTGTTGTTTAATTTCATAATCTTAACGATAAACACAAGAATAGTGAGAAATCCCACCTCGCCCCTAGTGGAGTTAGAGGGGATAGCAATGGGGTCAGCTGGGAAAATGTATGAGGAAAGTCTTTCGGATTGTGAATTTCGGATTACCTTGCCTCGATCCGCGTTCCGTCCCACTCTCCGCTCATATTTATCGCTCCTCTTCCGTATTATCGCTACCCGCAATCCTGGTTTCACTCCAGCACGACTATCACAAGAGGGCGTGCGAGCTCTCTCGATTTTTCTCGCATTATCCGTCTCTCTCGTATTAGAATACTTAGAAAGCGACGTATAGTGCGCGAAAAATCGAGAGAGCTCGCGTGCCGTCTTGTGATAGCCGTGCTGGCCACATATCTTTCACCTCTCACTTCTAGAGACTCCATTTCTTTAAACGTTATTATTTGGCTACTCCGTATTGCAGCAAGATAAGAAAATATTTCTAAAAGTATAATAAAATTACGTTTAGAGCAACCTGAGCCAGAAAATCAAAGTAGCAACTGAACATATTCGCGTCCTACTGCCCCCGCAATCCCCTCTCACCCCATTTTACGGTAATAAGGTATTTTGGTTTGTAGCTATGATTTTTTTAATGCTTTTTTTAACTTTAATTTGATGTCCTTATGGCCCCGCTTATTGAGTGATATACCAAGAACATATTATGATAAAACTAATCCGCTTAAAATCTAGAGACTTACTAATTATTGCCCAGCAGAACCAAGGTAACCGATATAGCCCTCCCCTCCGAATCGCTAAACTTAAGTGGCAGTGGGCGGGGCACATTGCACGTAGAACCGATGGCCGTTGGGGCAGAAAGGTTCTCGAGTGGCGACTACGTACTGGAAGACGCGGCGTGGGAAGGCCCCCCACAAGGTGGACTGATGACCTGGTAAAGGTCGCGGGAGTCCGCTCGATGCGGGTGGCGCAGGACCGGTCACTTTTGGCACTCTTTGGGGGAAGCCTATGTCCTGCAGTGGACGTCTTTCGGCTGATATGATGATGATGATGATGATTATTGCCCACTTATAACAGCGAACTTAATACAAGTTTCAAAAAAAAATTGTTCGGAGGCCTGTATTGTGATAGGTTAGGTACCTAAATCTGTGTACATGTCTCCCCTAATAGGTAGCACATGCAGTCCCGTTTGTGAACGAGACAATGTATGATTGGAATTTGTTCCCGACCAGATTTAATTAACTTGTTTTTCCCTGATGGTGATGACGACAAGTGGCCGTTATGAGGTTAGGCAATTGGCCTGCCTGGCATTAACTAGATGTTTGTACTAACACTTAATGTTTAAAGTTTAATTTAATTTAATGTAATGTTTTCTGGAATAATGTTCTGAAATAAAGATAATTGAAATTTAAAGATTTGTTGACATGGATGCGACTGTTTGTAAACAACGTTAAAAAAGATTTTGAGGTTAAATTTCAATTGATATGCGGTCATTATCATCATATAGCCGAAATACATCCAATGCCGCACATAGGTCGCCCCCAAAGCGTGCCACAATGACCGGTCCTGCGCCAATTATTTGGTGATATATAGATAGGTATTCTTGTTTGTATAAAAAAATTTGAAAGATTTTGTGGTTAAACTTCAATTGATGTGCAATTTTTTTAATATCTTTGGGTTGGTATAACGTGTGGATTTTCGGTAGGTGATGGGCCTTAGAAGGCGTATCTGGGGGCACGGCAGTGCCCCCGCCAAGTCGAGCAAAACAAAGAGGCACGGCCGTACCATCCTTTTCTCGAAGCCATTCAGGCCATTTTCAACATCCTGTAATTTTCAGTAACATGTAGGGCATAATATGGCTTAGATATATTCTCAATAGCATTCAATTTGAACTATTAGTTTACGAACTAGGTATTGTCCGTCAAAGTTTCTTAGTTTTGTCACTGACATACTCACTCACTCATATACATATATAATGATATTAATTATCAAGATAATTCTAAGGTATACTTCTAGCAGACCCACAAGCTCCAAAATGTGAACATAATTAGTTTTGAGCCTATCAATTCTTAAAAACCCTAAGAATATTGCAATTTCAGACACATTTCAGAGATATACAAACCGCATAAGTAAGTTTGTAATCCTATAGGTACAAATACATGCGATACCGTCAACTGGGGTTACTTTGATTCGCGGGGCGACTTTGATCAAATAGGTTTTTCTCCGAAATCATTGTTTTTACTTGTGGGTGAACTGTGGCAGTGAATATATTAGTTATCTATCTTGCTGTATACTCGATTAAAGCTTCTTCATTTCAAATAGTTTTGCTTTTATACTACATTCTAAATGATCAAAGTAGCCCCATTTTTTTCCTAAAGTAACCCCAGTCTACCGGTACCAAAGTTACTTTTGCAGTTGCTTCCTGTAAAAGTAATAATAATAAGGTAGATACAGTGCACGATACAATGTATATGCATGCGATTAGTGTTAACCTACAAAAATAAATGAGATCCCATAAAAAACATTCCATGTAAAAAAAGGCCAAGTCTCGAAACTCATCCACAGTAAAAAGTGGTGAAATATTTCGTAGAGCCAAGTCAGGCGTTCTTAGTAATCTTTATTTGCTTGCTAAATAAAATTTTGTGACTTGGCAATCACACTTACATAGTTTTAGGTATGCAAAAAATAGTAAATGCAGAAAAGTCGTGTGATTCCCAAGTTGCAGAATTTTATTTAGCAACCAAATAAAGATTCATAAGAATGCCTGACTTAGCTTTACGAAACACATGCCTTGGGCATCGTTCGCAGGGCGCTCACCGCGTATCTTTGTTGAATCCTTTGGGCAAATAGGTACGAGATCGCCTGCGACCCCGACCACTTTAATATAGTTCGAATTTTTGACTTACCTACCTTATTTATATATTTCCAGTGGTGCTACCAGTATTCTCCTACGGGATGGCCGTGGGTTGGCTCTCCCCCATGGGCCCACGGCTGATCAACGACAAGAGTCTCGATGTCTCCACAGATGTCGTGTCGTGGATGGCGTCTGTCGTGTATCTTGTCGGCACGCCTGCTGTGTTCCTGTTCGGGTATATCGTGGATAATTATGGGAGGAAAAAGGCGTTGATGCTTACTTCGTTTGCTATGTCCGTAAGTACTATATCCAATAATTGTCTTACCTGTATGGCTGCAGACCCCGCCGAAACTGTATGTTTTTGATTGGTCTAATTATGTATGGAATTCTATGTATTATGGAAATCTATTGTGTCTGACAAGTCATCATCATCATCATCATATCAGCCGAAAGACGTCCACTGCTGGACATAGGCCTCCCCCAAAGAGTGCCAAAATGACCGGTCCTGCGCCACCCGCATCCAGCGGACTCCCGCGACCTTTACCAGGTTATCAGTCCACCTTGTAGGGGTTCTGACAAGTGCCTGTGCATAAACGCGGCTTTACGTCACACCATTAGACAAATCAGCGAAGGAGAGAATGAAACAAAAAGCAAAGGATCTGTCTGCTTTAAATAACCTATAACTCTTTCTGCCAAATATAAATGTACTCTCCAGGATGCTCTTAACAACTTGAAAACAGAGTAGTGTTTAGATATTTTTCACCTCACTAGCTCGGAAAGGCCTTTTTGTATGTTTGATATCTATTGAGAAAATCGCTTTTTATCCACATGTGAAGAAAGTAGACGTAGAACGTTAAAAGTACTATGACGTAGAACGTTAAATGTTTATTTTTGTTTTTTGTACTTATATTTTATGACATATTTTTTTAACTTTTTTTATTTTTTTTTAACTTATTTTTACTTTTTTAAATGTTTTTTTTTATTTATTTTTTAAATTTTTTTTTAAACTGTACTTTTTTTTTTCTTTTTTTACTTTTTTTATATTTCTTTTACCCTTTTTCTTATTTTCCTCGCTGTAGTGAGGTGAAAAGATTTGTGTTATACACGGGTGAAAAGTTATTTTACGTCTCGTGTGTTGAATCACTCGCTACGCTCAGGATTTTTTTTTGATTTTATTTTTGGACCACTCGCTTCGCTCGTGGTCAATCATAGAATCCTTTCGCTAGCTCGTGTTTCAAATGAACGCTCGCAGGTAAAATACAACTTTCCCCCTTGTATAACAAATAACTATTGGGATCACCTTATTCGCTTCTATATACATATCTGATGGCGACTGCACCTAGTTGTCTTCGCAAACTTCATTATCAACAGATAACATTGATTCTTATAATACCTTTGGTATTAGAGATTCGTCCAATTGTATAAGCCCGATTTTCGTTCCAGCTTTGTTGGGGCCTGAAGCTTTACTCCACTTCAACATGGGCCCTCATCACCGCCCGAGCCATTATAGGTAGGGATGTTATACTATTTATACCTACTGTACAAGTGCACACTGACGGGTCAAAGGCAGACATTTCGCGTAAGGCAAAAGACCAAAAACATTCTCATTTCACAACTACACCTTAAATTGACTCTACCAGTAAGTATTAAGCGTTCATAGCCCAGCGGCGCCTGCAAGTCGGAAACGATAACGTAGGTTAAGCAAAGATGGCAGCGGTCAGTCTTTGGATGGGTGAACGCCTGTTTGAGTGGTTACTATAAATGAGCGCTTCCGTGCTTTGGAAGGCACGCTAAGCAGTTGATCCCGGCTGCTGTCTATGATAGTAGTCGTTAAGCCGAGTTAGACGCCTTCGGGCGGCTTAAGAACCTCTAACAGTCGAGTTGCTCACTCACTTGACAAAGGGGGGACAACTGTCACTTGCGTCCGCAGGAGCTACCTATCACAACCCTGCACGTGTCCCTTGGGTGGTACAAACTCAAAGGCCAAAATAATGTATGCCATACTATTAAATAACAAGTATTGCGCCTCGCGGGTACGCGTCATCCCATGCCCATTGTCAACCTTATCACATTCTCAACTATAACTAGAAATGTTCTTACAATTCTTAACAAGTGAAATTAGCCTTTGTCACTCTCACGACTAAGGAGGTGAGGTGTGACTCGCAGGGTTCATATAATGTTTGCACAAAGCCCAGTAAACCATTTCATTTGAATTTGAGTTTATGGATTGTTTGACTTTGGCAGGTTTCGGCGTAAGCGGCTCCTACGTAGTCACCCCTTTATACATCAAGGAAATAAGCGAAGACTCCATCCGAGGCACCCTTGGCAGCTTGGTGGTGCTGAGCCAGAACCTCGGCAACCTGGTGGTCTACATCATGGGGGAATACCTGAGCTACCACGCCGTGCTGTGGATCTGTCTGGCTGTGCCCCTGGTGCATCTTTTGGTGTTTGCGACGATGCCGGACACTCCGTCATATTTGCTGAAGTGTGGGAAGGTTGAGGTTAGTAAATACTTAAATATATGAACATAGCAACATGCAGTCAGGTTGCAAGCAATGGGACAAGTCGGTTAGCAGGGGCATAGTTTTGGAAGGAGTGACACGCTCAGGGATGAGAAGGGAAGGCCAGTTAATTGTAACTAGTCAGTATCGACTGACAATGCAGTCTTTAGCCTTTACTGGTAAGTGTTTGTGCTCTACCGAAATACCAAATCTTTCTTAGACTTGAAAAACTTTTATTTTCGTGATATGGGCTACTGGACGCGCTGCGTTAACATTTCTGCAATCAGCTATGTACGAGTAGGTATACCTATGATGTCGCTGCATCCGTTGATGTTCACGAGAAAAGGTTTAAATTGTAAGGAGCTCTCTGTATATTTTCGTTATGTACTTTAAAAGAATACCCACCATAGTGTTGTGATGTAGCGCTTAATATTGACGACTGTACTTTTCTGTATACCATCATCAACCACTCATTGAGACGATTCTAACGAGCCCAAACTCAAAAAAAAAACTTCTGTCTCCATAATTAGATCAGCTCGATGGTACCATAATATTAAATTGTCATCCAGACTATACTAAAACCCAAAAACGCTGTGTGTTGTTTGTCTCGAATAAATGTTTATTTCTTTCTTTCTTTCAAAATTTCAGCTCAATCGGATAACTGCAAGTGACTGAATAATCGATTGCAAATTTTGACGGACAACTTAGTTTAGACAAATTTTTTGCTGTTTTCGGTAAAAAAAAATGCAAATTAAATATCAGGAATAAATTTGGCGTTCTTGGTTTATATGAAAATGGTACCAAACTTGCCATAATAGCTAAATGCATTTATTGTGATTTTGGTTCCGTGGAAACTAATTATTTTTTTACACGCACAATACTCAGACTAAAAAATCAGATGGGTAATTTTTACAATGTTTAACTATAGTGCTATCCAAATATGTCTATTGTTTTTTCTTAAAATTTAAATAAAAAAGTTATAAACATATTTTAAGAAAACAAGACAATGTACATTTTTCATTTCTTTAATTTTTTTTTAATTTTTTAGTTGAAAAAAGTTAAAATTAAATATCAGGAATGAATTCGACGTCCTTGATTTATACGAAAATGATACCAAGCTTGCCCTTATAGCTTAATAAATATCGCCAGTTAATTCGGGGTAAGCCACCCCCCCTCCCAAAATTGACATCTGAAATTTTGATGGCTCCCCTTCTTAAATCCTTCATTGACTTTTATGAATAACTATCTTGTATCTTGTAATCCATCTTTGAGTCGCAAGGACCAACTCTGCAAATTGAAATATCTTAATCACAAATCGCCGTATAATGAAGCCAACACCAGCAACTATTAAGCGACCTGCGACCAGCGTTTTATCTGTTCATTGCGCGGTCGAGACGCGCAACGCACTGTGGTTAGTTGGGATCACGCGCAATGAACAGATAAAACGCTGGTCACAGGTCGCTTAAGACCAAAGTCGTGGCCAAGGCGTTAGGCTCGGCCGAGCTCTAACTTAACAATACCACCGTGACGAGTGTCTATTTTGTGCAGGAAGCTTGTGACGCCCTGGCCTGGCTGCGGTGCCGCCAGGGCTCGGAGGTGGCGGTGGACAGCGAGCTTAAACTGCTGCTGATAGAGCTGGAGCAGAACAAGGCCAACCAGTTCAGATACGCCATGAAAACTCTTGGTAAGATGGCTTTTACGACAAACAAACGAACGGCTCACCCGTTGATAAGCGTGTGCCATAGCATGGCTGCGCTTTTGGGCCCTATTTATGAATAGTGCGAGACGCATACTATCATATTGTTTGTATATGGACTTCTGACGCGGGGGCCGCTCCGCCTCACGCGTTACCTGTCGATAATAATCCGTAAGTCCACTCCCAATACGCTTACGTCTCATGACAACATGATAAGTTGGCCACCTTTGACACTGTCTGCCAAGTAGGTACTTCCGGCCATTTCAGGACTGACAGACTAAGGTTTACTCTCTCTACGATTAAAGGGCTAACTAAATGATGCCACATGTCTCCCTTACAATTTTGCCCGGAAGTAAAGAATTTTTCAAACCTTCGACCAAATTTTGGTGCGATAATCTTCTGACTCTTTCTCAGTACAACTTTCTCGACCTGCTGCCATGCATTTTATCGTGTTGTCATGAGACGTAGGCGTGTTGTGCTTACGGTCTATAAACGCCGCCTACCTTTTCGCTTGGTAAACTTCGGATATAAGGGGGGTTTTTATGACGTCGAGTTGCGGAAACCCAGCCCGCGTACAACCTATAAAGGGGGTTTTTATCTTTCTGGCACGGAACCCTATAAACGGTTGGTTGGTTGCGAAGACTAATCACCTAATCACAAACCCACAATAATCCAAAAACAACATCCCACCCTAAACGCATATAACTATATACCTTCTCCGTTCCTTCGTGGGTAAGTAATACATTGACAACCTTTACGCACCAAAGTATGTAGAAATCGTATCGCGGTGTCTGACATTAGTGTGATTGCTTCTATATTTCCCACCATTATAATTCCTGGTAAAACAGACAAGTAAATATAAAGACATTCTACAAGCCTTGACCTCAGTTCAGGCAAACACTCATCTGAACAAGTCACGTTTTCGAGGACTGAGGACTCATTTCACTGAACAAACAAAAGCAGCTGTTAGCCGTAACCAAGTAGCTTTTGGAACTTTATTACTTTGGTATAAGAACCGAATTTGTGTGTTGTTATGGACATATTGTAACTAGGCTGAATAAACTCCAATTGAAATTGAATGTAAATAAGAAAATAATAGACACTTTCACTTAAGACTGTCTATAAGAGGGCGCTGAAATCAATAATGTAAATCGATTTCGATTGTCCTAGTAAGTAAGTAGGTAAGTACCTATTACATGATTTCTTTTTCGCAAAGTGATTTAAGTAACCTAAATATAGTATGCTTAGACACGAATCCGCGCTAAGCATTTGAACATAGGCAGATATATTAAGTAGGTACCTTTACTGATCGTCCACATAGGTTAAAGAGATGAAACACAATCGGCACATTCTCATATATCAGTCCGACAATGTGTACCTACCTACAACTACATATACTAGTGGTCTCTGTAAAGTGTACAACTAAAGAGACTGCCTTTAAAAAAAATCAACAAAATTATATAATGATTGAACCTGCTCACAAAATATCACGAGAATCGGTTGAGTAATGCGACATGTAAAGGAGAACAGCCGGATAGACGCCGGACATACGAAAGGATTTTTTCCTAAGCTGAAACGAGAACTTCGTTCGATTCACTCGCTCGTTCAATAAACATTTTAAAACACCTCCGACATGTACACAACAAAGCTAGCTAAGAACACACGCACACTTGACAGACAAGACTTTCGATAAAAAAAGATACACTCTAATCTGTTCATCTGTTTGGGCGCTACGCTGCCACAGATATACATTAATACAGTCGATATTGTTCAACCTCGAAATCCCGGGGAGTTTGATGAAATTTGGTACGAATTTTCGTTGGAAGCCCTGTTTCCGTCTCTCAAAAGTCCCTGGGTCAGGACCTTGTAGAGCTGCCGCTATCTTGGGAAATGTACTCCATTCGAAAGAAATTCAGGTTTTGTTCGAAAACTATTCGGCTACATGGTCTACTGAATAAATTCTGCACAAGCCTGTAGTACACAACCTTGACGAGAAAACGTGTCTTCGTGGAGAAAAATGCATCCCACATGTGAGATTTTCCCTTAATGTCCTTCCAGGGAATATTCTCCGAATTTGAAGCTCGGGAGAATTTCAAATCCACTTTGATTTAGGTACGACCCGACTACGGCTAAACCCAAAATAATGGTAATGGATTAAATTTCTAGTTAAGTATATATATAGTTTGCTTCCGCCTCCAGGTCAAGATGCTTGATGAATTCCAAAAAATGAGGTGAAGTGTCAAGGAAAATGCAAAATTAATCAAAATCAATTATTTATTCTGCAAATAGGCCACAAGGGCACTTTTGCATGTCAAATGGTATTCTACAATATAATATTAATAATCTTACACAATAATCATTTTAAAATTGCAGATTTTAACCAATTAGTACCTAAATGGTTAACAAACTAAATGTCACTAAATGAAAACTAAAAAAATCCAAAATTGTAAAATATTATCAAATACATTCGATATAAGGTCTGTATCAGAATTAACAATAAGTTTATGATATTATTTTAGTACCCCAGAGATGTATAATCCCATCCAAATACAATTAATAATTATTCTAATGTTCTTATTATGAATGGAATGGAATAGAATTATTGAACTCTAAATCCTCTCCAGACATCTCTATAAACCATGTTAATGATTTCTTCGCTAATATAGGTAAGGAACTCGCAAAAAACATCTCAAATAGTCCCCCTTCTGCTTCTCACCAGAGCGATTGCGCTCTCTTTTCTTCCGCATCAAATCACTCATCATTTGTCCTCCTAGATACCTATCCTGAAGAAGTAGATAGTATCCTGATGAGTCTAAAAAATGACAGTGCCCCCGGCTGGGATGACATTCCCACTCGATTTCTAAAACTGGCAAGACCTCTTGTTGTCCCGATAATTAGTAAACTTGTAAACAGGTGCTTTGCCGTTGGAGTATTCCCTGAGATGCTTAAGCAAGCTATTGTAACACCAGTGTATAAGGGTGGGGAGAGAGATGAAGTCAACAACTACCGGCCCATATCTGTTCTACCTGCGATCTCCAAAATTATAGAAAAAATCATGAACAAACGGTTAATTAATTACCTTAATAAATATGACCTCCTTTCACAATCCCAATTTGGTTTCCGGCAAGGAAAGTCCACAGAAGATGCCGTGCTTGCGCTTACTACGGAAATAACGCAGCAGGTAGACAGAGGGCAAAAATGCCTTGCAATCTTCCTGGATTTGCGGAAAGCATTTGACACCGTCTCTCTCCCTATCCTTTTACAGAGACTTGAATCAATTGGCGTCAGAGGAAAACCTCTCAAACTGTTTGCTGATTACTTGTATAACCGCACACAAAGAGTAAAAATTGTAAATCACATAAGCTGCGAGCATACTATCTCCTTTGGCGTCCCACAGGGTAGCGTGCTTGGGCCCACCTTGTTCTTAATATATATTAACAACCTTACCAGCCTATCCACTCTCGGAGGTTGCGTGCTTTCATATGCTGACGACACTGTAATAATATTTAATGATAGGTCCTGGGAAGCAGTATATCAAAAAGCAGAAAGAGGCTTGAATATAATCTGCTCTTGGCTTAGACAGAACCTACTTACACTAAATACCTCCAAAACTAATTACATGTGCTTCTCGAAATATGAAAACACGCAGCCACCAAACAACTTAGAACTAATAATACATACCTGTAACACAAATTCCGGAAACTGTCACTGCTCAAAAATTGAAAAAGTAGCTTCTACAAAATACCTTGGCATAATATTGGACCAAAGGTTATCTTGGTATAACCACATTGAACACTTAAACGGTCGAATTAGAAAACTGATGTGGATATTTAAGATTTTAAAACATGTCGCTTCCAATGTACTCTTAAAACAACTATATTTATCATTAGCTCAATCAATAATGTCATACTGCATACCAATATGGGGAGGTGCTAGTAAATCTAGATTTATTGAAGTTGAGAGGGCGCAAAGGAGTTTACTTAAAGTTATTTTCCAAAAGCCCTTCAGGTACCCTACTACTGAACTGTACAAGGAATGTGAGTTACTATCCATGCGTAAACTATATATTGTACTTAGTCTATCGAAACTGCACCATACCTTAAGTTATGTACCACAAACTCAAACGAGGAGGAGGAAAGTCAAAGTTGCCCCTATGCCAGTCTGTAAATCTAATTTTGCTAGGAAACAATTTGCTGCGCAATCCGCCCTTTTATACAATCGCATCGATGCCCATTTAAATATTTACCCGATGCTGCTACATACCTGTAAGAAAGCTATTTCTACGTGGATAAAAAACTTAAACTATGAAGAAACAGAGATACTTTTAAATTATGTACCTTAGTTCAACAAAATGTACAAATATGAACAGAAAATAAGTAATTAAATTAATAAATAGAAAATAATAGTGTATAAAATAAGTTAACATTGTAAGTTAGTAATTGTGAACCAAACACACATACACACACACACACACACACACACACACACACACACACACACACACACACACACACACACACACACACATACACACACACACACACACACACACACACACACACATACACGCACACACGCACACACGCACACGCACACATACCTACATTATATAATTAAGTTGCTTATATTAGTAGTATTTAAACTTAATTTATTTGGTTTTTGTTACCATCTCCGAGTGATGGAAGAGCGGGATCTTCCGATACAAGCATACGACATGCTTAATGGAAGGTTCCAACCTTGTTTATTTTTATACCGTGTTAAAAAGTCAAATAAACTATTTTGTATTTTTTTTTTGTATCTTATAGAGATGTATACTGTCTCTAAGCGTTAAAACAGAAAAAAAGGATCATTAATGTAATATTGTCAGAGATGTACAGGGTCAATAACAATAAAACGTGTCAAGAACAGAATGATGTCTCTCGTCAAAATAATGATAATAACACTAGTATTTAGGTAGTTACTATGCCCTTGCAAGCATGAACAGACCGGACTCCACAAACAGCACCCGATCACGAGTATGACGCATATCTCAGCCAATAAAAATGAAGTATACTTTTGAAGATAGCGGTTAACCCCTATGGTCCCTAAAGTTCAAATTTTAAGACATGTAAACATGAGTATGTGTAGTTAACTTGATAACTGTCACTTGCATTTTGCCATAAAATCTGTTTTGACAATTATTTTATGAAGAATGTTAAATGTACTATACATTTAATATAGCACTGGCGTGTTACAAACCCATCTACTGATGTCATGTTTATTGAAATCCGCCTGATAAATGATGTGCTAGAAGCAAAGTTATAATTTCAGTTTTGGTCTCCACTCACGGCCGCCATATGTTTTTTTAGCTCGATGTGCGCCAACATGTTGTCAGCATTAAGATAAATCTAACACCACCTCATTTTTTGGAATTTATTAAGCACCTTGACCTTGGTGGTAGCAAACTATCAATTCTTAACGAGAAATTTAATCCATTAGGTACCATTATTTTGGGTTTAGCCATAGTCGGGTAAAATGTTAATATTAATGTACCTAGTTCATATCCTATTGTGTAAATCAAAGTGGAATTAAAATTCTGCCGAGCTTCAAATTCGGAGAACCTTCCCTGGGAGGACATTGATGGAAAATCTCTCAATTGGATGCATTTTTCTCCACGAAGACACGTTTTATCGTCAAGGGTGTGTACTACAGGATTGTGCAGAATTTATTCAGCTGTAATGTTGCTGTAGACCATGTTTGCATAGAGTACCTACGTAGTTTTCGAACAAAACCTGAATTTCTTACAAATACTACATTTCCCAAGATAGCGGCAGTTCTACAAGGTCCTGACCCGGGGACTTTTGAGAGACGACAACAGGGCTTCCAAGTCCAACGAACATTCGTACAAAATTTCATCAAACTCCCCGATATTTAGAAGTTGAACAATATCGATGGTATTACATGTTAAAGCCTCGTTTGCGTGGGCGGCTAAACAGAACCTATCCTACTTAGAAAAGCCGACCTAACTATAAACAAATAGGTAAAACACGTGATGGTCACGAGTGAGTCGATGGCCAAAACACTCGACTGTGACAATTGTATTTACACATGGAACCCAATACCTGAAAAACACTACCAACATTTCGTAACTTTATTGACAATGCGAGCGAAGTGCCCCACAAATCGTTAATGATGTTTACTTGTAACCTATCTTTTTCTTTATAACGAAATAACTGCCTAGTATGGTCGCGTTTATGGTGGTTTGATTTCCATACAAAACGTCATTGACATTCTCGCAGGCTAACGGCGTCATATTTTAAGAAACACGTGTAACAAATTTTCTTAAATTGGCTTCGCGAAATTCCCCCTTTCCCAGAATAAACTTTTTCGGATTACTTATGTACTTATGGGCGAAAAACTTTTCTCAAAGCACCTATCACGGGGTAATTTCGCGCAACAGGAAAGCCAATTTATGAAAGTTTGTTAGCTAAGGTACATAAGTTCCTTAAAATATCACGCCTTAGCCTGCGAATGTCAAATGACGATTTGTATGGAAATCGAACCACCGTAAGTTGGATGGTACCGTACCTGGGCGACCTATTCGAGACCTAGCTAGATCGATTTTTCATCCCCCGGAAACTACCTATACTTATTGTAAAATAATAAATAAATAAATATTACGGGACAATCTTACACAAATCAACCTAGGCCCACGGTAAGCTCAGTGTGGCTTGTGTTGTGGGTACTAGGCGATGATATATATAATAATAGATACATACATATAGATACTTATATACATATATAACATCCATAACTCAGGAACAAATATTCGTGATAAACACACAAATAAATGCCCTGACCGGGATTCGAACCCGGGACCTCCAGCTTCGTAGGCACAGTCACTACCAACTGGGCTACGGAGGCCGTTAAAATACATCGAAATACTAAAAATAAAATTAAAGCTCAACAATTATATACCTGCTTAAAGTTAATTGGATATAGGCATCATCAGTCGTTTCAACTGCATTCCTTATTAAGGTGAGGCATCTCGGGTGAAGCTACATACGCGACACTAAAAACCTACTAGGCGGCGCAACATTATCGTAATTCTCCCCAGAAACACACACCGCTACATTTCACGCACACTATGTCACTTTACTGTGACAGGTCACTGACCTCGGTATTTTTTTTCTTTCGTGATATTATAAATTTAAATCAGTCACCAACCTCAATACAGAAAGTGAAATTGTCAAAACATCTTATTGAAAAATGTCAGACTTGTTGACATTTTCTTATTCTGCGATGATTCTGCGTATGTTTCTTAGGTAAATTTTGGTATATGAAATATGAGTCGCTTAATTTCAAACCCGGGTAAATCCATCTGTCAAATCATGCGATTTTGCTACTAAGCAAAGGTGATAAGGTAGATATTTGCTGATAGGGTCGAATGGATTTACACGAGTTTGAAGTTAAGCGACTCATATATACTATTGATAAGTCAATAGATTAGTCTTTAGATTGGCAATGTCATAACAACTCTATTCGGTCTTCGCTAAGGTGCAAAATTTCATGAAAATAAGCAAGCGAAAATTTATGAACATTGCTTGACAAAAGGGGTTACGTTATGGTAAGGACTCAGATCGAGCTGGCTTTTTGGGGGCTTGAGCCTGGATGGGTAGTTAAATTTGAAAATTAAATTTATTTCTCAAGTCTCAACTCATCACAATAGAGGGGCCATTAAGCGATCACGTCAGTCAGAATGATCGAGCCTTGTTGGTACGTACCTATTTGTACGTTACTGGGTAGGTATCTATATTAGGTAATCCTTATTTTGCTCCTTAGTTTTATAGTGTGGGAATGCAAAAAAGTAGGTACTACAAATAATATGCAAATACTAAGTATAAAATACCGTCCTAAAACATAATTATACATTCGGTTTCTGCTGCTGTTGTAAGTGTTATTATGAAAGTGTAACACCAATGTATTAGGTATACCCGTAAACCAATATCAGGCCAGAATATAATTATACTAAATAGACCTAATAAACTCGTATTTACATATATTAATACGTATTTAGTACTCTTTAATCACTGTGACTGACACCCCCTGATGCCTCTATGATTGTGATGTACGGTAAGTGGTGTCGTCAGCAAACCGAAAGTGAGTAATGTAGTCGCAGGTGATGGTGATACCTACATCAAAGGGTAGACACTAATAACATAATTATAGTAATTTTTTAGTGCTAAGTAAAGTCATTTATATATTCATGAAGATTATAAAAACTCTTCGGTGCTCCCCAGTACCACATCCAATGAACCTGGTTCAAAGCAACGCGTTGTTAGGACTGTAGAATTCGACATTAAAAACGCAAAGCACGATGTAGTTCTGGTTTTTACAAGCTTTATATTAACTTGACCTGTTTGTATGTAGGTATGTAAGTATCTATGTAAGTTTTCCGTCAAAATTTGCGATCCATTTTTCAGTCACTTGCCGTTATCCGATTGAGTTGAAATTTTGGGTATTAGTATAATTTGGATAACAATTCAATATTATGGTACCATCGAGCTGATCTGATGATGGAGACAGAAGGTGGCCATGGGAATGCAGTATTTAACCAACGTAACCACGTTGAGTTTAAGGTCCTTAGAATCGTCTCAATACAATATACAGAAAAGTACAGTAAGCAATAAAAGCTTGTACCAAAATTTTGGCAGTAACTTATTTGGTTTTGTTTTATGGATCAGCAACTTCGAAAAGCTTGTGCCAGTTGCGCGACACTCGTAAAACTGCGAAATTTTAGGACTTTTTTTTACATTTACGCCTGAATTTTAAAGTTGATTAAAGTGGGGAACTTGCATGGGACTTCAATTTTGAATAAGTTGCACTCAATCGATTCGGATATACTTACGTAGAAATATACATACAGAAGAAAAAAAAACGATTGTATTAGTTTTATCTCACGTTAAAATGACAATAAAAAAAATTATTATTGTTTCGATAAAATAAAATAACAGTTACACAGAATATTGAATTGGCACAGAAAATGATATTTTGTATGACAAGTATAGACTTAAACGCAAATGTTGTGGAGATAATTGCAAATTAATGACTTACTCCATAGTAAACGCGCCGAGAATATATGTTGTGACGTCATAGCATAAGCCAGTTTAATATAGAGCGTTTTAGGGGGGTGCCGGCGCGTGCAGATTTCAAATGCATATATTATCAGAAAAATACATCATAAGAAAGTTTTAGTGCTACAGTTGTTTAATGCTAAATTATACATTGGATTTTTGCAATAAAATAAAAAGATGCAAGTTCCCAATCCCTACAATTTGAATTAAACTGCAAATCTGTAAGCTCTAAAGGGACGAAGCTATTGCCCTTCGAAAATAATATATTTTTTCCGTACTTCGTCGATTTTAAATTCTCCCGTCTGGACCAAAACATATCATAAATCCCTCGCGCTATGAGAAAAAATATTAGTAATAAAGTTATACTCAATTTAATTTGCTTTCATTAAAGCACAGATAGGTCTGTGAGACTAATTGTATAGAATGGGAATTAACACTAGGTGTCTTTAGGTCAATTGCTTACATACCATTGATTAGATGCGCAGTCCAGGGTTCAGGAGTCACAGCCAGTCACAGGCACACACACGAATTCACACGCGGGCTAGGTTAGGTATGTGACATCACAGGTGGAGCGACATACGCCCTATTCTAATGCAAGCAATGGGTCATCTGTCGGTCATTGTCATTAGGAAAGCGCGGTGCGCCTGGGAGTTGGTGGGGAGCAAGATTGTTTATTGAACACTAATAATTCAATCACAATCTCGAAAACACTAAAATAGGTAAAAATTTATTATCAAATAATGAGACATTTGGCTTTGTATGCACATTTGCCACCAACCACCAGAGAGCTAAGTTCAAATGCTCAGTTCTATGCTTAATTTGCTAAGGAAAATTATACGAAATCATCGCTTTGATTTCGATAGGCGATGACGAGAACGATCTTGAGAAAGCCCAGGCACAACACGAACTCAAAAAACTGAAAGAACCTGAGGAAGAAAGCGTGGAAGAAGGAAGAACCTGAAGAAAAGCTTCTAGCTGAACCAAACCAAAAGAATTTATTATCGTTTTTACATGATTGATAGCCGTCCGTATTGCTTTTAAGTGGCAGAGGGCGGGGCACATTGCACATTTGATATTATTTTTTGTGTAACATTTATATTGTATATTCAACTTTTAAATTTAGGTACCTAATGCATAAATTGACATTGTTTGTTTCTGTTTAATAGTAAGTGTCTATTAGTTTTTAAATGACAATCCTTAATTGGAGATACAATTTCCACTTTGTGTATGAACATTATGAATATTATTTTATTTTCATTACTTATTATTGACGATCGTGATAAAGACCTATATTGTAATCTTTATCTCGAAATAAATAAATCTAAATCACGTAGAACCGATGGCCGTTGGGGCAGAAAGGTCCTCGAGTGGGGACCGGACTGATCACCTGGTGAAGGTCGCGGGAGTCCGCTGGATGCGGGTGGCGCAGAACCGGTCATTGTGGCAATCTTTGAGGGAGGCATGTGTACAGCAGTTGACGTCTTTCGGCTGATTATGATGATGATTATTTATTGCCTTTTCCATTGGTACTTGGCTACTTTCATACAAACTATAGGTAGGTACTCAAAGGCCTTTTGCACTCAATTCTTCAAAAAAGCCATTTTTACCTTTATTTCGTATTTTCAAGATTGTGCGTGTAGTGTTACAGAATTTATAGAGGGTTTGTATGAAAAAAAATTACGTATCAACAAAACTTTATATCCAACTATTTGGACGAGGGATTTTGCCAATATTTTGATCAGGACGGGACCATGACTTAAAATTGACAATTTTCGGGAAAATAGACCATCTTTGAAGGGCCATCGCTTGAGTTTATAGACCTGTGGCTTAACTCAAATTGTGGTAAATTTATTTATCTTTTAAAGTGTACTACATCTTGATGGTCAAAGTAGCATAGTTTATGACTTTTAAACCAAAATTTCGTGTTCACACTATCCTAACTATATATCGGTTCAATATACCGAAAACCCATGCCTTGCGATTTAAGCCTATTTTGTGTCGATTTCTACTGACCTATATCTACAAAGAATAACACGAGTATAGGTAAGCAACATTATATCGTAAACTCGTGAATATCTGTGAGTTAATTCAAATGAACCCTAAGCATTCTCCAAATCTTCAAATCAATAAAGAGTTGGCAATGCACGGTGGTGAATCCTCTTTAGTAGCAAGCGTCCATAGGCTTCGATATCTCGCAAACCGTGTGTTTGTTTGCAAAATACATGGTATAAAAAAATGGTACTAATAATAATTCTTTGGTAATTGTACTGACTGCCGTGCTTCCTGGATGGCCCCTCGATTGCGATTCCTGCTTTTAAGTAATGTATTTTATTTTGTATGTATTCGTGTATCATCTAATTTATTTTGTGTATTCCAATGTACTCGCCAATATGGACTTGTTCTGGATTAAATTATTTTCATTTCATTTCATTTCATTATTTACTCGTATTTCTTTTATACGCATAGGATTACAAATGATATGCCATTTTATACTATATATGTATGTATCACATACATACATATATACCTGAGTGGCCGAGCTCTACTTGGGTGAAAATAGAGAAAAAGAATTTCCCAAATATGAGACTTAACTGGTAAGGCGAAAAAATTATATATTCTATACTACTATATATAGAATGGGTGGTGCAGGACCGGTCATTTTGTCACTCTTTGGGGGAGGCATATGTCCAGCAGTGGTCGTCTTTTTTATAAAAATCGTCTTTCGGCTGATATGATAATGATGATGATATATAGTATTTTTTTCGCCTTATCACAAAGGAATAAGGTGCCAAATTGTAAACATAGCTCGGAAGTCGATTTTAGCTACCTAATTGTATTCTCATTGGCAAGTTCCGTAACATCATTATATCCTTCCATTTAAAGCTTAAAGGCCTTGGCCATGAGTTTCTGGCTAAGCAGCGAGCGGCGGCGGCAACGTGCTATTCCGGATAGGCATCCCAATTCCACCATAGCGTTTAAGATACGGAACCGATTAATAAGGTGTCAATCGATTCATAATTACGCTCCGTGTGTCCCATCTACGTAAAACTAGACATGCTACGAGTAATTAGCTTGAAATCTTGCGAGTATGGTACGGAAACCTCGTGCACAAGTCTGACTCGCACTTGACCAAGACGCAAGCAGATTACAAAATCAGCATACTTAATCTAAATAATGTCTGTTTTAGTGAATTCCTTAGCCTCAGAGTAGGTAAAGAAAATGAAACAAATTATTCATTAGTAGGAATATGTTTTCTACCACAAGAATTAAAAGTGTCTATATATGAAATGGAATACTTTACTGTTTAGGCATATTAATGATTACAATTATTTACTACTTCTTCTTCTTCACTTGACTTTCAAACTCTCCTTCAGGTCTGCCATGAACCCGCTTAGCGGGCGCCTATATGCGCCTATATAGGCATCGGCAAGGAGCGTAGTGCGTAGAGATTCTGGTCAGTGAATGTGTTAAAAACTTGGAGTTGAAGTGTAGTTAGGAGGTATCTTGAAGAACTGTATCCAATTGGGTGACAATAATCCGTCTTGATTCGACCACAATAAACACAAATTACATCATGCTTGCAGATTCCGAGTAGATATTATAAATATTCTGACAATGTCTTTCCACATTCAATTGGTTGGAACTGCAGGGAAGTTAACTGGATGGCGTCATTATTACAGCGGATCACAATATACTATCATAATCGTTATAGTTCGTACACTATAAGATTTTCATTGTATTTAATATATTATGATTTTATTGAAAACGACATATCTAAATCCTAAGACAGCGTAAATGCTAAATGTCAAATGTTCCTATATGACAGATCGCTGCCCCAATATTATAGGGTTCTATGTTGCACTTTTATCAACTTGAAATTTGAAGTTTGTCAGAGTGACACTAGGTCTAAATTGAAGTACCCCGACAATGTAACATAGGACCCTATAATATTGGGGCAGCGAGATGTTACGACATACACCGTACTAGACAATGTGACCTGTGTGATAAACAAATATTCCACATACTAAAGAAACGTATTCGAACTTCTTTCATTAATAACGGGAACTTAAGATGAGAAATATGAAAAATCGGGTTATAATGGTAGGGTTTGTGAACGAAATTTTGTGTTTTAAATTAGAACAAATTGTAAAAATGACCGAAAATCTATTTTAAACGTTTATCCACCCACATGACACCCTATTAATTCTCCCTGAAAATGTATTATTTTCTAACAGCTGGTATTAAACTAGCGAATTTTACAGTTGTCAAAATGCAAAAAATCGCGACAGCCGTCCGTCCAGCCCGAGGCCGCTTGGCCATCTGCCTACTAAAATTCAAACGAATGACTTACGCGCATCCGTTTTGAGCAAAATTTTATATTTATGTGCTTAATGTTACTAATTTACGTTAATTAAAAATAAGATGAGCCTACTACGTTGTCAAATATATAATAAGGAATAAAAGGATACAAAAATAAGTACTAAACATTGACTAGCAAAAAAATGGTTCTGGTTTTTAGTCAACTCGACCTATCGAAAAACGCGCCATCAGAGCTAACTTTGCGAGCCTAATCCATCGAGGCAAATTAATCAAATCGTGTGTTGGGCATTATATAATTGTAGCAAATATCTTCAAATAGCATTTAAATAAGAAACCGTTACATTTTATGTAGTTTTCGCGTAATGAAGTAGGAATTTCCAAGCCCATTTTGGTACTTTTCCGAAGCTGCTTCACCTTAAGTGATAAAATAATAAATTATTAGAACCGTTTTTGAGCACGTGAGTGAAAATATTGCTCGTTAGGGTAAAACAATCGTCCCTTAATAGCAAAGTATGCATACAAGAAGGACGACGGCTTTAAACTGCGACGTAAAATTGATCATGCTATGGTGTTAGTCTATAAGTATTATCAAAGAAAGAAAGAAAATACATTTATTAACGTCTTCACCTTACAATTGAACACAGAAATATATAAAACAACGTCGTCAAAAGGGACCCACTCAGCATGATGCCGCGATTGCCGCATCATGCTGAGTGGGTTATCTCCACTTATAATAAATCTCTAAATTAAAAAAAGAATCAGCCAGTTTGAAACTAAGCTTTGCGCGGTTCGAATGTTCTCAGCATACCATGAACGGAAAAATATGAAACATTTTATATAGGTACATTATTATTCTAGCTGCAACTTAGGATAGTTTTTATCCGACTGCGACAGTTAATTAATTTTCCGAAATATACGACTTCATTTAATTTTTCATTTATTTTTATTGAAATCAAACGCTGCTCCAACTGTCAGCTATAAGAACCGTCAAATTTTCGTCAAAATGGCGGAATTGCTTTGCCTTTCACTTATTAATAATTTAAATCCCGTCTACGATAGACCTTTACGAGACAAATGCTAAAATATAAACCATAAAAAAATATTCGATTCTGATATGAGAACTTATATGCGCAAATGTCGTTTTATGTCGTAATTTCAATAAATGAAATCAACAAATTTGAACAATATCATTAACACGACTTTGTTTTTTTTGAATGACAATGGCACGCGCTCGGCGCATTCAGCCAAAGTACCTGCGGCGCTACCACGAAAACGGATACTCAATGTTCATATATTTGCATCCCTGTCACTCGAGTATGGTTAGTGCGATAGAGATAGAGATACCCGAATATTTTCGAATTCCGAAGTTCGTGGTTATAGCTCAGGAATCGAAAATATGGTAAATAATCATAATGTATTTTCTCGAAAAAGAATTTAAAATAAATATAGTCAAATGGAGAAAAAAACAAAGCAAGAGGTTATATAGGTAATGATTGAGTTATAAGAGTCCAAAGTTTTAAGAGGGGGTATGTTCTGTCCCTTTTCCGCAAAACGCACCTTCATATGAAACGATTGTTTTTTACTATGACGCTCGAGTATATTGACGTCACAGTGCCTCATCGTTTTCTCACTCTAACAAGCGACATTAAAACGGATGTAGCTTCATAATTTTTTGAGATATTTGAATGGGAGTTTCATTATCTTCTATCTATTTATACATAATAAATGCCTATGTCCTGACTGACTTATTCACTCAATCACTCACTCACTCACTCATCAACGCACAGCCGAAACTACTAATCTTAGAGAGTTGATTTTTGCACAGTATGTTGCTTTTATAACGTGGGCTAGGGATAAAAAGGGATTTTTGAAAATTCTACCCCTAAGGGGGTAAAATGGGGGTGCAAGGTTTGTATGGGGGAAACATTTTTTTTTAAATAGAGACTTAAAACTTTGTAGAAAGATCAGTCATTAGAATACAAATAAAGAACTTTCAGGGTTTTAGAAAATTCTACCCCTAAAGGGGTAAAATAGAGTGGAAAGTTTGTATGGGAAAAACTACTTCTTTTTAAATAGAGACTTAAAACTTTGTAGAGAAATTATTCATTTGAATACAAATAAAGTACCTAGATTCAGTGTTTTAAAAAAATCTACCCCTAAGGGGGTAAAATAGGGGTGCAAATTTTGTATGGGGGAAACAATATTTTTTTTAAATAGAGACTTAAAACTTTGTAGAAAGATTAGTCATCAGAATACAAATTAAGTACTTTCAGCGTTTTAGAAAATTCTACCCCTAAAAATAGGGGGCTAAAATAGGGGTGCAAAGTTTGTATGTGGGAAACAATTTTTTTTAGCTAGAGTCCTAAAACTTTGTAGAAAGATTATTTAAATACAAAGAAAGTACTTTCAGCGTTTTGGAAAATTTCACCCCTAAGGGGGTAAAATAGGGTGCAAAGTTTGTATGGGAAAAACATATATTTTTTAATAGAGACTTAAAATTTTGACGAAAAATTACTTATTAGAACATGAAAAATACTACATTCGGCGTTTTACAATAATCATTCCCTAAGGGGGTTAAAAAAGGGTGCAAGGTTTGTATGGGGAACACTTTTTCTGAGCTAGACACTTAAAACTTTGTAGAAAGATTACTTATAAAAATACAAAAAAAAAGACTTTCAGCGTTTTGAAAAAATCTATCCCTAAGGGGGATAAAAAGGGGTGCAAAGTTTTTATCAGGGAAAGTTTATGTTTTTGAGTTAGAGACTTGAAACTTTGTAGAAAAATTACTTATTAAAATACAAAAAAAGAACACAAATCGTTTTAGAAAATTCCACCCCTAATAGGGTTAAAAAGGAGAGCAAGCTTTGCATGGGCAACACTTTTTTTTGAGTTAGACTTAAAACTTTGCAAAAAGATTACTTATTAGAATACTAAAAAAGAACTTTCAGCGTTTTAGAAAACTCCATCCCTAAGGGGATCCTTAAGATCCTTAAGAAGGGTAGCCAGTGTTGTGTGGGAAAAACTTTTTTTTTTACTAGACTTAAAACTATTCAAAATGTTACTTATTAAAATTAATAATAAAGTAGGTACTTTCAGAGTTTTAGAAAATTCCACCTCTAAGGGGGTTAAGAAAGCTTTGTATGGGCAACACATTTTTGAGCTAGAGACTTAAAAGTTTACGAAAAAAGTTCTTTCAGCGATTAGAAAAATTCAACCTCTAAGGGGGTTTAAAAGGGGGTTCAAATTTTAAATGGCGAGCAATAAAATTTTAAAGTGTGAGTAAGAGATTTTAAACTTCGGTCTTATTCTGTACGTTAAAAGACTACAAAACTGATTTCAGAGTTTTTCCAAATTCATCCCCTAAGAGTGTTAAAATTGGTTCAAAGTTTGAGTATTTCAAGGCATTTTTAAAGTATGAGATTTTTAACTTTGGTTTTAGACTGTTTGTTCACAAACTAGAAAATGAACATCAACTTTTTTTTTAATTATCCCCTAAAAGAGGGTTCAAATTTTGTATTGAGAGAAATCATTTTCTAAGACGATAAAAAGTTCTACGCGGACGAAGTCGCGGGCAACAGCTAGTACTTATATAAAACAACACAATGCAGAAAATAAATGATGCGACAATAGGCTCGGGGCTCAGCGTTTGCTGCTAGTGTGCATTTATATGTATGTATATAGAAGATAGATTACTCTTTCCTGCACGGCTATCACAAGACGGCGCGCGAGCTCTCTCGATTTTTCTCGCACTATCCGTCTCTCACTTATTAGAAAACTTAGAAAGAGACGTATACCGCGAGAAATATCGAGAAAACTCGCGCGCCGTCTTGTGATAGCCATGCAGGAAAGAGTAATATATCTTCTATTTATATACATACATATAAATGCCTATGTCCTGACTGACTCATTCACTCACTCACTCACTCATCAACGCACAGCCGAAACTACTGGGGCTAGAGAGTTGAAATTTACACCAGAACTACTTTTTACAACGAAGGCAAAACGGATAAGAAGGGATTATTGAAAATTCCATCCTTAAAGGGGTTGTTAATAGGGGTGCAAAGTTTGTATGAGGGAAACTTTATTTTATGAGCTAGAGACTTACAACTTTGTAGAAAGATTACTTATTAGAATACAAATGAAGTACTTTCAGCGTTTTGGAAAAATCTGCACCTAAGGGGGTTAAAAAGTGGTACAAAATTTGTATGAAGGAAACTTTATTTTTTTAGCTAGATACTTAAAACTTTGTAGAAAGATTAGTTATTAGAATACAAATAAAGAATTTTCAGCGTTTTAAAAAATTCTACCCCTAAGAGGTTTAAAAGGGTTGCAAATTGTGTATGGGGGAATCTCTGTTTTGATATAGAAGCTTGTAGACAGATTACTTATTGAAATACAAAAAAGTACTTTCAGCCTTTTAGAAAATTCCACCCCTAAGGGGGTTAAAAGAGGGTGCAAAATTTGTATGGTGAAAAATTTTTTTTAGCTAGTCTTAAAACTTTGTTGAATGATCACTTATTACAATAAAAATAAAGTACATTCAGCGATTTGTAAAATTCCACCCCTAAGGGGGATAAAATAAGTTAAAAATTTGTATAGAGGAAACTTTTTTTTAGCTATAGACTTGAATTTGTATAGAAAGATTATTTATTAAAATATAAATATAGGTGAATTACTTTCTGTGGTTTGGAAAATTCCACAAAGAGGTGAATTTGTATGGGGGAAACTTTGTTTTAGATAGAAACTTAAAACTTTGTAGAAAGATTACTTATTAAAATACAAAAAAAAGTACTGCCAGTGTTTTGGAAAATTCCACCCCTTACGTGGTTAAAAGGGGTGCAAGGTTCGTATGGGAAAGAATGGTTTGAGCTAGATACTTGATAGTTTGTAGATTAATTACTTATTAAGTACAATAAAAAAGACTAAGTGTTTAGGGTTCCGTAGCCAAATGGCAAAATACGGAACCCCCTTATAGATTCGTCATGTCTGTCTGTCTGTCTGTCTGTCCGTCCGTATGTCACAGCCACTTTTTTCCGAAACTATAAGAGCTATACTGTTAAAACTTGGTAAGTAGATGTATTATGTAAACCACATTAAGATTTTCACACAAAAATAGAAAAAAAAACAATAAATTTTGGGGGTTCCCCATACTAAGACCAGAAACTCAATTTTTTTTTTCATCAAACCCATACGTGTGGGGTTGTCTATGGATAGGTCTTCAAAAATGATATTGAGGTTTCTAACATTATTTTTTTTCTAAACTGAATAGTTTGCGCGAGAGACTTCCAAAGTGGTAAAAAGTGTCCCCCCTCCCCCTGTAACTTCTAAAATAAGAGAAATGATAAATCTAAAAAAAATATATGATGTACATTACCATGCAAACTTTCAACGAAAATTGGTTTTGAACGAGATCTAGTAAGTAGTTTTTTTTAATCCGTCATAAATCGTAAAAAGCAATTTATTTAACGGAACCCTTCACGTGCGAGTCCGACTCGCACTAGGCCGCTTTTTTCTTTTAAAATTTTTCCCGGGAAAGCGTTAATAGTGGGTTCAAAGTTTGTATGGAGAGCAAGAAAATTTTAAAGTATGAGAGTTGTAACTTCGATTTTAGACTGTTTGCTAAGAGACTACCAAACTTCTTTCAGCGTTTTTTTTTTTAATTCATCGCCTAAGAAGGTTCAAAGGGGGTTCGAAGTTTGTACAGAGAGCAAGACATTTTTAAAGTAAGAAATTTGTAACTACGGTTTCAGACTGTTTACTAAAAGACTACAAAATTAATTTCAATGTTTTTTTTTTTTAATTCATATCGCAAACACTTAGACGATAACATGTTCTACGCGGACAAAGTCGCAGGCAACTGCTAGTAATACATAATAAAGAAAACTGAAATAAAAAAAAAAAACAGCCAAGTGCGAGTCAGACTCGCGCACGAAGGGTTCCGTACCATTATCTATAAAAATGGCAAAATAATCACGTTTGTTGTAAGTATGGGAGCCCCCTTAAATATTTATTTTATTCTGTTTTTTAGTAATTATTTGTTTTTGTAGCGGCAACAGAAATACATCATCTGTGAAAATTTCAGCTGTCAACTATCACGGTTCATGAGATACAGCCTGGTGACAGACAGACAGACAGACCGACAGACAGACGGACAGCGGAGTCTTAGTAATAGGGTCCCGTTTTTTTCTTTTGAGTCTAAAAAAGAGGAAAAAATATTATAGAGGAATTTAAATGAAGGGCCGTTCTTCTCGAGACAAAGTGACTCTTTACTTTTCTAGAATTGTATATTTGAACAAAATGCCGGTAAGTAAATATCTTCCTAGTAAAGTTTTGTTCATTAATTTGCTTCTATTGTCGTTTTAATACCGTCATTTTAAACTTGATTACATGAACTTCAATTATGTAATACTACTTACCTATTTATATTGTTCTGTGGATCAATGTAGGTATTAGGGTACCTAGTGTTTGAGTTGGCTTGTAAAAACGTTATATTGAGAAATTTACAAGCAATTATCAGTAAATTATTTTTTTTACCTCCTACTCCACCACTCCACGCCTTTGAATAATCACATAATTTTGTTAATGTGTTTTTGGCACGCGGGTCTCATTCTCCGTAAGACCTATCACACTAAGTTAGTAGGTTACTATCATAGCATTCATAACTCTAACTATCAACTAATTGGAGTTTCCACCACAACAACCACTAACGATGTTTACCTAACTGTAACTTTTCAATTCTAAAAAAAGACGGAAATCAATTATTTCATAATTATCATTATCAGCCTACGTATACCCTACGTACGTTCTTTTTAAATACCACGATGGTGGCACCTTAATTTTCCAAAGTTCATAAAGAGAAAATAGCAATTAAAGTTAAATTTAACAATCAATGGATGCCGACTATCGCAATTTGATCGCTCAACTTCAGAAATAATCTTAAAACAATCGATAGTGAATTAATGGGTTGCGCAGCGTAGCGGGTGTACATTGCTGGTTCGATTGATTGTGTAAGAAAATACAAGCATTTTTTTTCTTCATTTTAATTAATTAAAACCACTTGGACTTAATAACTGATAATACTTAAGGGGTCTATATTTTAATTTATTGCTCCTGTTACAGGAAATACCCTGTATACCGCTTATGGTCGCTTGTGACTCAGTGAGACGAATATAGTAGTCCGTAAGCCCCAATACGCCTACGTCTCATGACAAAACGATAAAATGCATGGCCGAGAAAGTTGGCCACCTTTGATACCGTCTGCCCAAGTTTCTTCCAGACTTAGGTTTTACTCTCTCTACGATTAAAGGGCTATATGATGCCACATGTCTCGTACTGTCGTCACATACATATACCTACCCAAACAATTTCGACCGGAAGTGAAGGATTTTTCAAACTTTCGGGCAATTTAGGTGCGGTAATCTTCTGATTCTTGCTCAGCACAACTTTCTCGACCTGCTGCCATGCGTTTTATTGTGTTGCCATGAGACGTAGGCGTATTGGGAGTGGGCTTCCGGACTATAGGTGGAAACGCTCACGGCTGTAGGAACTTCTACACAACGCCATAATAATGCCCGTAAAAATGTGTTTGCCCGTGTTTCGACCTGAGCGCCAGTCGACCTAAATTAACTGCGTAGTTTCATAAACAGCTCATTAATACCTAATTATTTTTCTTCCACAGCATCAGACCGCAGCACATTCCGCGCCTTCCGCATAGTCTTGACCATAACCCTGGCAAGAGAGCTGTGTGGCTGTCTGGCTGTCCTCCACTTCGCATCGCAGATCATCTTCAGTGAGGCGAACCACGGTGGTGGCTGGGTTCTGTCGGCTAATCAGCAGGCCACTGTGTTGGGTGCCGTGCAACTGTTTGGATCGGTCACGGCTTCGAGCTTAGTGGAACGGACTGGGAGGAAGGTGAGGATTGTCCTAACTCTAAGCCTAGCCAGAAAGCTGTGCTGCCTGGTTGTGATGACGCAGTCATGTTGTGAACATGAAAAACGGAATATTGTACTTAACGCGTGTTGCATCGGATTCCTTCATGTGTAGGTCTGATATGTAAGAGCGGACAATATAGATCATTAGCGACATCTCTGGATTTGAAGGAACGGTCGATAAATCAACAAGTACTTGATATATGACGGTTCTAAATGTTCTAATACCTTCATGAGTATAGTCCCAATCTGTTTACATGCTCTATAATGCGTCTAGCTGTGGTGTGGAAACCATAAAGGAACGAAAAGTATCAACTACGACTATCATAAGCTCTAAAGCGAAAATGCTCTGCCTCTTTATAAATGCGATAAAAGCCATAACTGTTATCATATCAGCCGACGTCCACTAATGAATATAGTCCTCCCCCAAAGAGTGTCCTAATGACCGGTCCTACGTCGTCACTCGCATCCAGCGAACTCCCGCGACCTTTACCAGTTCACCAGTCCACCTTGATGATAATAGGCTTAGGCTTAGGCTCTCAGAAATGGTTCAAGTTTTCTAACACAATCAACTAATAACTACTTACCTAATCACTTTGTCCACAGCCTCTTCTGGGAATAACATGCTTTGTCTCTGGAGTAGCAATGTGTCTCCTAGGCGCCTGGTTCGCATATGGCGGCGGTGGCTGGCTGCCCGTGGCTGCCCTGTGTCTCTGCATCTACTGCGACGCGGCAGGATTACAACCGGTGCCGTTTGTGGTGATGACTGAGATGTTCTCCTTCCAAGTAAGTTGACCCGACATGCAGGTTTCTATGCACACCGGGTATCCAACCATCTGGAAAGACTGTGTTATCTCCACTTATAATAAATCTCTAAATTAAAAAAAGAATCAGCCAGTTTGAAACTAAGCTTTCTGTGGTACGAATGTTCTCAGCATCCCATGGACGGAAAAATATGAAACATTTTATATAGGTACATTATTATTCCAGCTGCAACTTAGGATAGTTTTTATCCGACTGCGACAATTAATTTATTTTCCGTAATATAAGACTTCATTTAATTTTTCATTTATTATTCTTAAAGTATATCGCCGCCACATTTGTCAGCTAAAAGAAACGTCAAAATCACAGACTAATAAGAAATACTACGGACAAAATGGCGGAATTTCTTTGCCTTTCTTTCGCCTATTAATAATTTTAATCCCGTCTACGATATACATTGACGAGACACATAGGTACCAAAAGCAAATATAAAATTAATCGATTTTGATATGCGAACTTATATGCGCAAATGTCGAATTAAGGCGTAATTTCTACAAATGTAACAACAAATTCGGACAATATAAACTTGGTTTTTTTGAATGGCACGCGCGCGCGCTCTTTGCGTATTCAGCCAAACCACGAAAACCGAAACTCGAAGTTCGTATATCTGCATTCCTGTCATTTGCTAGTGCGATAGAGATAGAGATACCCGAATATTTTCGAATTCCGAAGTTAGTGGTTTAAAAGAAAATACGGATGTCGGATAGATCTGAATTAATATTTTATCTGTGAATATGGTTAAAATTATTTGGAAATACTAATTGTTGTTATTGTTTTAGTATATTTGACTTGCTTTAAGTTTAATATTGTACGTCCGAAATGGGCAAGCTGTTGGACTTTATTTTACCCAAAACAACTAAATGTACACAGTTCTGACAATAAAGAAATCTTATTTTATCTTATCTTATCGAAAATAGGGATGTAGACACTAAACAAAATAATCATAATGTTGTATTATCTCGAAAAAAAAACAACGCAAGACTCGAAACTCGTATAGGTAATCACAAAGTTATAAGTGTATATAGTTTTAAGAGGGGGTTTGTTGCGTCTCTTTTCCGCAAAACGCACCTTTATAATGAAACGATTGTTTTTTTTACTATGACGCTCGAGGATCGTGACGTCACGGTCCCTGATCGTTTTCTCACTCTAACAAGCGACATTAAAACGGTTGTAGCTTCGTAATTTTTTGAGATATTTGAATGTGTTTTTCGTTTCTTCTTTCTTTTGAAGTGACTCTACAGCTACACCTCTATTTGGAAGACAAGCGGAAAGAACCCATACTATCCATACTAATAATCCATACTTCCATATTAATATTATAAATGCGAAAGTGTGTCTGTCTGTCTGATACCTCTTCACGCCTAAACCGCTTGAACCGATTTAGATGAAATTTGGTATACAGATAGTTTGAGCCCCGGGGAAGGACAAAGGGTAGTTTTTATATCTGAGAGGCTGAAATTGGGGGTGGAAATTTGTATGGAGCTACTTAAACCGCTGCACCG
The DNA here is from genome assembly GCA_963854355.1 of Epinotia brunnichana. Lineage (NCBI taxonomy): Eukaryota > Metazoa > Arthropoda > Insecta > Lepidoptera > Tortricidae > Epinotia > Epinotia brunnichana. The sequence goes on from OY977956.1 coordinate 12,638,422, forward strand.
ATTTAGATGAAATTTGGTATATAAATAGTGAGTCCCGGGGAAGGACATATAATAGGTTTTATCCCGGAAATCATCCCCTAAGGGGGTGAAAAGGGGGGGGGGGGGATTTGGATATAATCTATTTTGATGAAATTTGGTGTAGATATAGGTTAATCCCATCCCCTAAGGGGATGAAATTAGGGGTAAAAATTCGGATGGAACCCATTTTAATACAATTTGGTATAGAGATAGCTTGAGTCCTGGGAAAGGACATAGGATAGTTTTAATTCCGGAAATTACTCCCTAAGGGGGTGAAATGGGGGGTGAAAATTTGGATGAATCCCGTTTAGATGAAATTTGGTATAAAGGTCGTTTGAGTCCCGAAGAATGACATTAGATAGTTTTTATCCCGAAAATCATTCCCTAAGGGTATGAAATAGGGGGTGAAATTTTGGATAAAATCCATGTACCTAGATGAAATTTGGTATAGAGATAATTTGAGACCCTTCGAAGGATATATAATAGTTTTTGCCTCGGAAATCATCCCTTAAGATGGTAAGTAGAAGTTTGTTTGCATTATATTTTCTAAGTATAAGTTCTACGCGGACAAAGTCGCGGGCAACAGCTAGTATATAATATATGGCTAATTCTGCCCTCTAAGCCTCCACGGCGCCCACCACCTGCACTCTCATGCAGAGTTCTCTAGGATCCTACATAAAACACTGAACGCTTCCATCTTAACCTAGCAACCTCAATGTAGCAGGACCTAGTTTACTATGCCTCTGGGTGCTGTAGAACTCGGGCGCCTGTATTTGTCACAAAAAATATGTTTTTGCATTTCGAAAAACTGAATCGACAAATAGGTAGTTCTAAATAATTATTGAACCTGCTCACAAAATTTGACGAGAATCTGTTGAGAAATGCGACCTGTACCTAGAGTAAAACATTATCTATTTCTTTCTTTTCTAATCTTGTACGGTCGAGGAAATTGAATGTCTAGCACTTCTGGAACTTAACGTCATTCAAATAGAGTTGACATGTGTTAGCACCTTCATTTTCTTCGACCGTAGCGTAGGTACATTCTCTGCGGCCTATTATTTCTTGAACTTTGCCAAAATCACAGGCTATCCCTTCATTTCATGTATCCGTTGTGATAATCATTTTCATTATTTCCAGCTCCGGGGCACGGTCACATCACTAGTCATTGCCTTCGCCTGCGCCCTTGTATCCGTGGAACTGCGATTCTTCCACCCTCTAGCCCAACTAGCCGGCCTCCACACAGTCTTCTTCCTATTCTCCGGTGTCTGCATCGTCAGCACGGTATACATCGTCCTATGCGTACCAGAGACAAAGATGAGGACCATAGACGAGATTTACGCGGAAATTGGCGGGAAAAATAAACAAATTGGCGGAAAAACGGAACGCAATGGCGGCAAGGAGAGAGACTGCGAAGCGCCTGATGTTACGCGGTTGTAGGTTAATTTTAAGTTGTTATTTATTTTTTGTGTAGTTTTAGGTAAAATAGATGAGAAACAAGGTGATTAAATTACCAAAAATATACGTAGCCAGGCGTCATGTATTTCTGTATCTTAGCGCTAAAGTTGCACTTGCCAGCAAAAGTAAAACTATCATTGGATTGGACACTGTTCACTGGTTCTTAGATACAGATATAGGTAGATCTTAGTATGAACAATTATTATATTCTAGCCAATATATGTAGCAATTGACGCCAGCTTAGCTTGTGATAGCTGAATTAGATTAGAAACCAATGCATGAGTTAAATGAAATACTCAACAAAAACAACTTACTTATTAGAGGTTATCTGGTTGAAATGATACGTTCATTGATATTTTTGTCGTAGGTAACTGGTACTTATTCGTCAAAATCAACTCAAAAATCTTTAACGAATAGGTATTTTAAATGAAGAAATCAACGTAGAAAAGCTCTAAAAGGTTATTTTTGTGTTGTACTTTAGTCTATTTACTTATTTAAGTTTAGATTCTGTGTAGGTATTAGGTAGGTTACTTAAATGTCTTGTAGCTTATAAGTAGATACTTTATATTACAAGTAATTGAAAAAAAAAACTTTTTGACGATACTATACTGTTTAAATATAACAAGAAAAGAGGGGTGTTATAAGTTTGACGTGTATGTGTGTCTGTGGCACCGTAGCTCCTAAACGAGTGGACCGATTTAAATGCGGTTTTTTCGTCCGAAAGCTGAAGTGATCGAGATGGTTCTTGACTACGTTTCAACAAAATCGGTTCAGCCGTTTTTGAGATATTGTAATTTGAAATGAAAATGTCGGGGGGTTTTGAATTTAAGTTGTAGTTATTTATATCATACCATTTTGTAATCTGGCTCCACGACGTAGGTTCGAGCATGCATGGACGCCGGGGTCGAAACTCACTGAAGAATGAATTCAAACACTCGTCCTTCAGTGAGTCAGCCGATATCTACCTATTTTTGTACTCGACGATTAAAATATGTGTATTAAGATTTCATAGAGAATACTGCAACGTCACTCTTTTCATCGTTGAATAGTCTGTTACTTCCGAAACAACCGAAATAACTGTTTCGATACGCTATAGACAACCGAAAAAAAATTGAAAATACAACTAAAATAAATTCGACCAATCACGTGGCTGCTTTTACCGAACTGTAATGAATAGGGAACATTACGCAAAACTCTTCGTAGGTGGCGACACTAGCAGCGTTGACATTGTATCTCGTTCGCACTTGCGGTATTGTCTATGCAAGCATCCTTGTCACTCATTTGACAATCAATTTTGCATGTGTGTGTGAATCCCTATATTTCTATACTGGTTTACTATTAGTGTTAGTGCTGCCTCTGGCGGCAGAACATTGCAGTAATGTTCCCTATTGGACCAATATAATCGCTTTGATTATTGAGTTTACTCGTTGATGTATTTTAAGATATCAACGAGCGTACGAGCGATAGGCTGCACTTCATTTCAACAGTATCGAGTTTGTTTAATTAGTTCAGTTGACTCGTAGAAAATTAATTTTAATGAACTCGTACAAAAAGTATTGTTCACAATAGTGTTATAATCAAGCTTTTTAATCTCGTACCTTACTTAGGCCACTCAGCAAGCTTCGTGGCCTAAACACGGTACTCGACTAAAAAGCTCTCTATTATAACACGATTGTGAAATAGTACATTTTACAACTAGTGTGAAAAGAATGTCTTTTTACCACCAGTACCGAGGTATCTTGCCACGAGCTGAAAGCGAGTGGCAAGACTCGGTACGAGTGGTAAAAGACATTTCACACGTGTTGTAAACGACGTTTTTTAATACAATTGCGAAAAAATAATAAATTAATATTCGTCATTTATATATTAATGAATTCTTTAAATAAATTTATATTATTGTACCTCGATCTCAACTGTTAGTGGCTGCATCGAAACTTCTGCTTGCGTATGCGCTCCTGGTACCTATAGGTGGACCGTTTAACTCGGTCCTCGCCTGCGCGGCGCGCGGGTGCAGGGGTATGACTATAACGGGCTGCGGGCGACGTGCGGAAGGCAAACCCCGGCGCCCGCACCCCGTTATCGTCATACCCCTGCACCCGCGCGCTGCGCAAGCGAGGAATGAGTTAAGCGGTCTACCTACAGATGCGTACATTTTCAGCTTCAAAAATGACTTTCATACTAACGCGATCAAAAATAAATACTCCTAGTATTCGTAAGCGTTTTTAATTTCATAATTTCCAAGTAAAAAATCTAATATAAAATTACTGCGTTTCGAAAGTATAGTTTGGAACTAAAAAGTAAAAAGCACTAGTGCGAGAAATTGAGCTTCTCGCACGCTACGCAGCCACAAAAAGTACCACTTTTTGAGCAACTGTATTAAAAAATACTATTTCAGAATCTGTTCAACGAGTTATAAAGATTTTTTCATATTCTTTATATGGCCACATTGTGCTACAGGGCATTCGGGTTAAGAAAATATGTTTCTGTCAAAAATTTCATTTCGGGTACTTACAAGCTTTTACGGCCGACTGTAGCTTTCTGTATACCGTCATAAACTACTCATTGAGACGATTCTAACGAGCACAAACTCACCGGGGTTACGTCGGTGAATTTCCATGGCCACCTTCTGTTTCCATCATCAGATCAGCTCGATGGTACCATAATATTGAATTGTCATCCAAACTACTTATACCTTTACCCAAAATTTCAGCTCAATCGGTTGAAGATATATAAAATTGAGTTGCATGTTTCCACCCGAACAAACATAGATAGGTTACATTGCAAGTTAATAGAAAGCTTGTAACATCGCTGGTACCCAGCTTACCCACGCACCTAGACCAATAAAGTCACTGTAAATTAAAAAGCCGTACTTTCGGCAACTTGTAAAATGCGCGCAATGCGCTCCTAAATACGAACGGTGCAAAAGATAAGTAAAAGTTCGTTAAAAATTAAACTCGATTCACAAGCAATGGAATGTTTATAATTGCAATGATAATGTTATTACAATATCAATATAAGTACATGCCCGCCTCGAGCGGCGTTGCTCGCAGACGCCTCGGGAAAGCGCCTTAAAGTGCCCCACAGCCGGACAATATTATTGCGCTACACCTACTACCCACATATATTGAAAGATTGGAGACGGTCAATAATTAACGGCATCGGAAATAACAACAGTTATTGCAATTTTATACCATTTTTATATAGCGTACATCAAACCTATTTTAGTTAGAATGCCGTTAAAATACGTTTGTCTTTAGGAAGGAACAAAAACGAAACACATTTTAGCTAACAGACTTGCGCTTTGGGGTTAGTACATATATTCGCCTACAGTGAAATTGATATTATAATTGATAATTTCGATTCAAATAATTAAAAGTATACTGATTGATAGTGAAGTGGGTCGTTAATATTGCACAATAAATAGAGCCGTCTATTGGGGACCTTAGGAGGTCTCTCCACAAGACACACATATATACATCTTTTATAGTAACTATATAAACCTCTCCAGGGGTCCTTCGTTGGGGTCACAACCGTACTCTCAATAGGAACAGAACAACATAGGCCACAAGGGAGATATTTTTCAATATTTGCTATTTTCATTAGTAATTCTGATAAAATTATGCTATGGGCCGGTTGCTTCGAACCATTGGTATTCGTTAGTTAAGCCCGTTAACATTGGATTGTAGGCGTTTTACATTTTTTTATGTATTGACAGCTGTCGATGCCATATTTAATTTTAAACAGTCTGTCAAATGCAGTTGATGCAACCTACTCTTAGTACCAATTTAATGTACTTATGGAGATTATGCCGTCGTAAGCAACAAAGAACGCATCTGACTACGAGTCTCGTTCAAAAAGGACGCATCTGACTATATTACTCATAAACAGATGCGTCCTTTTTGCTTAGAACGGCGGATTTTATAAAATACCAAATTCTGAATACTCAATTCAATCTTTTTTCATGTAATGCAAAAAAATGTATCGTGTTAATTTGACCAAAGAGGAAGAGAGTTTATTCCAAGAGCCGTCTATACAATGTTCACATTTAGAATGCGTAGGTATCCATTAGAAATGTGCCGTGAAGCAAATAAGGTGTCAAAATATATGAAAACAATATTCTCTATTGTTATTGCATTTCATGTTGTACAAAAAGGTCTTAAAAGTAGGTTCAAATTACAGCATGAACCCTGTCGAGATACTTAATCTCAGATTAAGTCCTTACTCCTGTTTTTATTTGTACATCATGTTAATTCATACCAAGAATAGAGCTGCAGGTAGCCTTTTTAAATCTTTAAGAATTGAGAATGTGGTATTTTGAAACCTATCGGATCTTTTTTACATTTCAGGACTCAAAATTTTATATGATAAAAATCTGTCAATGATATATATCGTCATATATAACTATACATAAGCATTCTTATGTTGGCCATATTATAATTTAAACAATCAAAGCGCGCCGCAACGCCGCGAGGCATCTTATCCACAAATACAAAACTGTATGAAGGTTATACAATTACTTACACATAATATAAATATCGATGTACATGTATATGTGGCCTACACGTATACAACACGATTTAAAAACGTATTTCGATCATTCTCTAGCAAAAGGTAAAGTTACGCCAATGTCAATAAGGCGCTATTTAAGATTCAATTAGAAATCGTCCTTATTAACATCGGCAAAGCTATTATTTTTGCTTGGGAACGTTTTTTATATAAAAAAAACGACGTTACGATAGAAACTGAGTGCTTAGATTTTTGTGCTTCCTTATACAATTTTAAGTATACATTATATTATATTTATGGTTACTTAGACAGACATAAAACTACAACTATATCTATTACAAAATCTATTGAATGGTACAAAAGGTTTATGTAATACTTATTTAAGTAGTAACTTGTGATGCATATACAGTTTAATACATATTGTGGTATAAATATACTTGTCATTTTCCTTTATAAAAGTTATCAAGTGTGTTCAGTTATTTTATCCCTTTTAAGACTTAGAAAACGATCAAACCCACAAACGAAATTATACCTTACAGCTATCATATAAGGTATATTTTTATTTGTAGATTTAACGTTTTTTTAAATTATCTCCATTCTAACAAGTACTATGACATCTTCATTGAGTAGCATAGTATCTTGTTGAATATAGGTTTTCATTGTGTGGTGTGGGTGTGTCTCATAACGTAGTGGTGTGATTTGAGTAAATAACCATAAAAACTCAAGTTGCTAACTGAGATAAAAAAGAAAAAAAATATGCAAAAATATAATTTAAATTAGAACATGATTTTTCGTAGATTTTTTTAGATTTGGACAACCAATCATTGATTGGACGTTTTTAGCATAATCAATTGATCGAAAATAATATAAAACTACATGGTTTAATTTATTTTGCCACAAGTGTAAATAAAAAGACTCGGATAAAATTTTAAATTTAGTAATACACATAATAACCTATCAGCTAATTTCGAGCAAAATTAATAACAAAAATGCTAGGTGCTTTCTAAACACATGACTTATATTGCCAACTCTTGCTAACGTACGACGACATAGAGATAGAATACTTAGCATAATACATAATAATGTTGATGATAAAATGTGCATACGAAAAAATAAGAGCGAATAAAAAATCAATTACACATTAACTGGCAACATAAACATTTAAGTACATACCAATGTTGCCAGTTTTTATCTCTAAAATGATACAAGCTTATAGCCCCTGCAGACTGAAATTAAATAAATAAATAATAAATATATGCGGACAATCTTACACAAATCGACCTAGTCCCAAACTAAGCAAAGCTTGTACTATGGGTACTAGACAAAGATAAACATACTTATATAGATAAATAAATACTTAAATACATAGAAAACATCCATGACTCAGGAACAGATATTCGTGCACTAAATAAATTGCACAATAAATTGCATAGTAAATTTATTGCACAATATCGACTACCTATCATTGTCTATTGTACAATAACATGACATAACTTAATCATGACACATTGTATATTAAGCCGCGTCTGCTGCGCCATGTTTTTGTGGTATTTAAACGTCAAACATGTTTATCTAACAAGTTTGCTTCTGGAAAAGTGAACGATAACATGTTAGATGTTTAAAAACATCGAAAACATTGGCGCAGCGGATGCGGCCTTCAAGATACAATGTCAATTGTACTTTATAACTTACGTATTATGCTTTGGGTCTAAGCTACGCAACTAAAACTAAACCTTAATGCGAAACAATAACCATCACAATGTCTTGGCAAGACCAATTGTAATATTGCACTTTATGTACCCATTTCACGGGCTAGAACTTGACTATTTAGAATGAGAAGTGGGTCTTAGATACTCTACGAGAGTTAGGGTGAGGCCAGAGCTACAGGTTGCGAGGTTGCGAGGCGGTGAGCGAGGTAAAAAAACCTCAAAATAAATAGCAATGCTGGGCACGCTCGCGCACCGCTTTCTATATTGGCAGGGGCGGCTCACTCCGTGGTTTCGTCGCGCCGCTACAAGTACATGCCGGCCGTCAACTTAGTTGGTAGGTATAGTTAAGCCGATTTCAACTGAGCTCATGAGTGGCCTTTGTTCTGAGCTTATGAATAGTCTTTGTTAGCGAGCGCGAGCCAAACTTTGCAAAAAATGTTCATTGAATAATGAACTCTATCTTCGTTTACAATATATTCCAAATTAGCTACGAGATAAAATACCACACACAGCGCCTTATACCTGGCTCGCTGGGAGCGGGTTTTTATTTTATTTTAAACCATTTTGAATCTATTGAATAAGACGATAGAGTTCATTATACAATGAACATTTTATGTGCCGCTAACCTTTTTCTTGCAAATATTGCCACGCGTCCGACCACAGTCGTATTGTTAGACTTGAATGTTATTGTTCTGAAGATAAGATCAGTCCAGTTCAGAAAATCTCAACTATACTTTAGTGTGCCACGCGCTGCTACGGCACGCACACGTTCGCGCTTTACGTCATTCGCTTGTCAATGCAACTTTTAACGGGGGATTTGTTAACAGTGAACCTTCTGTACGTAGTACTATTATTTATCCTATGTTATTGGTACATTTTATTCTCGCTCACCGCATCGCAACCTGCACCTCTGGCGGAAACTATAACCCTAATAATGGTAACCCTGTTGTGACGAGGTTAGGAAATCGATAGAACACATTTTTTAGGGTTCCGTACTCAAAGAGTAAAACGGGACGCTATTACTATCTGTCACCAGGCTGTATCTCACTGATACCGTGATAGTTCCAGTTGAAATTTTCACAGATGATGTATTTCTGTTGCCGCTATAACAACAAATACTAAAAACAGAATAAAATAAATATTTTAATTGATAATGGTATCTTTGTGCGCGAGTCCGACTCGCACTTGGCCGGTTTTTGTCTTCTTTTATGGCTTTACTCCATGCTGATTTTAGCAAGGTGGATTTTCTAATATCAACATATAACTGTTGACATATTTAAACACGAGGATGCTCCGTCTAATAATATTGACAGTTTTTCTGTCTAACTTTTTAATTATGCGTTTCGTTTTTTTCTCGCATAAAAAGTCGATGTGACAACTACGTTATGACAAGGTTGTATCACTGATAAATCCCTTAAAGTGTTCTAAACCCACTCCCATCATAATTTGCACAAGTCATAGAACAACCAGCGGGCAACGGGTGGACACACACTAATGGTACTTTTTAGGGTTCCGTACTCAAAGAGTAAAACGGGACCCTATTACTAAGACTCCGCTGTCCGTCCGTCCGTATGTCTGTCACCAGCCGGTATCTCACTGATACCGTGATAGTTCCAGCTGAAATTTTCACAGATGATGTATTTCTGTTGCCGCTATAACAACAAATACTAAAAACACAGAATAAAACAGTTTTTTTATAGATACTGGTACGGAACCCTTCGTGCGCGAGTCCGACTCGCACTAGGCCGTTTTTTAAGATTTACAAATATTCAGCAATTTATTCAGCACAAATGGACACCTCGAAATTTTTGACCGAATCTGAATAATGTTAATTTGAAAATCCTCGACATGGAAAATTGTCCAGCCTAAATAATGCTAAAATGTAATTGCGTCTTAAAAGTAAAATTGACATACTTGATAAAGGTCGAAAGAGATATAAGGTCCACATGGAATTAAGTATACTCAAAAACATGACCGATCGAAAATACGTCGTATGAATTATGTACACAATAGTCGATTTTCAAATTAATTCAAATTAGACAACATTCACATTGCACGTATTTAAATATGAACCTATTTCATACTGGACAAAATATATTTGGGCTAAATAAATTTTAACAAGAAAAAATTGGTCAAGAAAATATAGACATTTTCACCAATTTTACTTTTGATCCAATTTCAAAATGGTCATTTTGTGTTGACGATTTTCCATTAGGCTGAATGACAGTAAATCTTTTTTATATCTTATACATATTGATTGACCAAATGTAATCTATCTGTGAGAGCAGCTTGGTTCGACACGAAACTGTTAGACACTGGATATATTAACAGTATTTTGTCTTTTCCTATATCGGTTGAAGCCGAGATTTTGTACTATTTAACGGAAGTAGCGTTTAAATCTAGAACATAAGTTTCTATTTTTTGTAGATATTTTGTTGCCCTTACGGGGCGGTATGCTCGCCTGGCGACAATACCCCTTTTCATCAATAAAAAAAATAAAATAAAAAATAAAATGTAATCTATGGTAACGGACCTTCGCTTCAAAAGTTACCCACTTGCCCACCCGTATACAGCAGTCTCTCTCTCTCTCGTTCTATTTAAGTACGGTGCGAAAGAAACCAGTAAGGATTATGACTAAAAGACCTATGGATAGGAAGCAGCTATATTATGAAACGAGGCGATATTACGTTCTCTTTCTAACAGATAGCTGTGTCCCACTCTACCCGGCGTTACAAAAAATGATATGCATATACTCAAACTAAAATGAGAACGGGCAGTGAATGTTCAAATAAATATGGAATTTGATTTTTAAGGACAACATATTTAAAAGTTCGTCTATAAATCTGTTTATTTGATCGTAAACACAACGCACGGTAGTGTGCTAAGCCAAGTGATTATATTCAGAAATGTATAATGCAACAAAAAAACACTTTTGGTATTTTACTTAATAAATGAAGCTGCCGAAGCTAAAATACTTACTGACTTAAATGCGATTACAATATAACGTAAAATTAAAACTATAAAAGTGCATTTTTGGACAGTTCAAATCAGTACGAAACACAGGTATAGGCGATGAATAAAGTAGTAATTTAATTTATCCACAAGCGTTAAAACTATGCATGTTAAGACGTTGCACACGTCGACTTTTTGCGGCGATATTAAACGCACGGCTGTATCGCGACACTAAGCCATATAGATGACTATACTCGCCCTCAACCCAAATGATGACTGAGGCAATAAAACTCTCCGTGCAATACAATGGAATCCCATTGTATTGCACGGAGCGTTTTATTGCCTCAGTCGTCATTTGGGTTGAGGGCGAGTATTGTCATATACATCTTCATAGATACTGCATCGCTGCAAAAACCGCTCTTATAAAACAAAACTCGCACTCAACCCAAAACACGACTAAATAGGGCAATAAAACCCTTGAACCCGCGTTATCAGTTTCCCATTGTATTGCACGGAGATTTATAGCCTCAGTCGTGTTTTGGGTTGAGGGCGAGTATAGTGAAGCAGCGATTTCCTTTGTTTGTTTTCTTTGATTGAGGTACAATTTTGTTTGACATATAACTCTAGTCGCACGGCGACTTTTTGCAACGATAAACAACCCGTCCTGGGATAGCCGTGCTGCGTCGATACAGTACCTATCGCAGCAAAAAATCGCGGTATGTAACAGGTCTCAGGGCACAACGTTGTATACAGTCGCCATCAGATATATCGGGGCGGCCAAAGTGCTCATAAAAATCTGAACACGTCTCTAATGCCTCGACTATAATATAATATAATATTTATTGCTAAACCTAGATACATGTAGGACTCTTTGTAGTAGTGGTAAATATATCTACAATAGGTGGTCGTGAAAGATTAACAATGGTACTTGTACCAGAGTATGAGCCTCTGACCACAGAATAAGTAATAGTACTACGTACAGAAAGTTCTCTGTTAACAAATTCCCTGTTTAGGTACGCCAAACGTGCCTAAATGTGGCCATCCCTTTCTATCGCATGCAACGCGCTGCGACCCGTGCGAGCGTCCCGTACCAACGCGCGGCAACTACTAATGGGCCGCCAATTTGGCGGCCGCCGGCATGTACTTGTAGCGGCGCGACGGGATCACAGAGTGAACCGCCCCTGCTCTGACTTTCAAAATAGGACTGGCCAGTGACTTGAAAGCCAGTGATTCGCTTCGGGTTTACATGTTGACATTTAAGACGCAGGTGATCAATAGAGAAATGTTCAGATTTTATGTGAGCACTTGGCCGCCCCGATATATCTGATGGCGACTGCACTTACAGTTTAAAAGCTTTACTTTACGACTATACCCAACTAAAATTAATATTTTGGTTTACAACAATTTGGCATTTCCACGTGGCAATTGGCCATTTCGGTGGTGGACGTCAGTCTTAGCTGCCGCGTGAGCAAAGGAATCCAAGTGCATTTAACTAAAAAATAAAACTAAACGTGTTAATACTGCTTACTAGAAATACTAAGCAGAACACACTGGAATGTTACGAAGAGAGGTATAAGATGATAAAATTTAAGTTGTGGTAAGAGCTAGAATCTTCTTAAAAAATTGCCGAAAGGAACACATTTTCATGGCATTTTTTCTTTACACGGTAATAGGAAATGGCGGCCCGTTTGAGAAGTTATAGTTGAAATTTTCTGAACTAAGCTCATGAATGGTTCATTGTTAACCAAAGCCGCAAACAAAAGCCGTAGTTCATTATTCAATGAACATACGTGGGCGCTAACCATTTTAAAAGCGCTAAAAAAAAAGCTGAATGCAGGTAAGTGGATGAGCTTGGTTTACAAAATTTCAACTATATATTTCTGGTCACAACGCGGTACAGCCAGCATCAGATGGTTAGTAGCAGCCAACGTAGCCAAATATATCGCAACCTTAGAATAATAACGCATATAATCACAGTTCACGCGCAACGGTGAGGCCACTAAAACGCGGCCCAGTACGCCGATCGGTGGAACAAAATTGGTGCGTTTGTGTGCGTATTGGCGCGTGTGAATACGAGTTGATCACAACTACATGAATCCATTTTATGACTCACGCTTGGCGCGTCGGCCGTATGAAACTATCATTCTATGCGTTATTGTTCTAAGATCGCAACACGTCTTTATTACTATAGGAGTAAGGATGTGTTACGATATATTTGGCGGCTACTAACTATATGAAGCTGACTATACTACGACCGTACCGCAACGAAATCATTGGCAGTGAACATGAATCTGTGGAGACTTAGGACAAGCTATGGTAATAGTAATACCATGACCGAGCGAGACGGTAATATAGAAATCTCAATAAGTCTGACAGAAAGGATATATCCTTCGTTGTCCGTTGTCATAGTTCCACTTTTATTTGCCGCAACTACTGATGTGCCGACGGAAAGTTTCCTATATTGCTATTTTTTTCTGCAATATAACATAGTTCGTCATCATATTATACATATTCGCTGATCGTTTGAAATACTTGTGCAACATTGCAAGGCTATTTTTGAATTGGCACTTAATTAATGGAATTACATTATAATTATGATGTATGCCTTTTTACCTGTGCATGTTTATATTTTTGTTTATTTTAGCGTGTAAGCCGGTTTGGTGATTCTACTGTAAGGTTACATTGTATTATTATGAATAAATGACATAGAACATTTCGGATATTTCTCTAATTTTTGTATGGGAATTGAAACATTCCATTTCCAACATAGAAATCCGTACCAGAGAAGCATAAATCTGTAATTCTTATACACTATGTATAAGAGTTACAGTTTTGCTTTGGAAACTTTCCGCAATTTGCACATCACGAGCCGCAACTGACTTAGTATGATGTTGCGGCAAATAAGATATTACCCGACCAAATTAATTAGGTCGTTTATGGTAAGCCATCTGCCATTTTAAAACGGGTTTTTAATTTAGCTGCATAGGAACCTTACCATCCCTTATGGAGGCACACGTATAGCTCTTAGTAATACTCTAAAACAGTGAATGAGTTAATATCTTAAACGGACCACCATTTTTGATACCCCCGTTGTACACTTTCAGCTCTAACCACATCGCGAAAGGAAGTTTCAATTGACTCATTTGTACATTTTGGAAGGAATTGACAAATGGAAGACAGAAAACGAATAATATGTATAGATAATAGACATAGGACGATATAAAGACGAAACGATTGGGCGCTGACTTGGCCCGTTTTTTACAGTTTCGGAAATATTTAAAGTAGCGTTGGGACTAGACAATAAGCAAAAAAGGTATCTTACAAAACTTATTCTTAAATTTAATGATATAATCTCGTTTTAAAAACATGATGACATATTGTTTTTCCCAAAATAATTGAGGTCGTATAACTAGGAATTCTTCATTTCGTCGTTGTCTTTTAGAACCGACTACGGCGAATATTGGAGGGTAACATTATGCGTGTTGCTTACGTTAAGTTCATACAATTATCTGCTGAAACTACACCATTGAAACTGTGAAGGTAGATGTAGGCCACAGATATTGGACGCTCGAGCCGAAGGCAAGGGCGATAAATGTGTGATGTGAGGCTTTCTTTACCGCCCGTGGCGAGTGCAGAATTTTACATCTCCACGAGGCCAGTGGGATCGCATGCATAGCGGGCGGTAATTGCAACTCTACGGCTCGGTGTGACGTAAAATAGAACTGAGGTTTTGTATACTGTAGTTCCAGCAAGAATGTAAGTTATTGCATGCCAAGGGCTGCCTAGCCTCTTCCCATCATATTAACATGATATTTAAATTCAGATAATCTAAGTACAAATATAACGTATATCTAAAAACGACGTTACAGTAACGCCTTTAACAAATGTCATATGTAGGTATCTTAAGTTCAATAAATTGCTTTTATTTGAAAACCTGTTCAATAATCACAAAGCTAAATATGTGCTTGCCTTCCGAATAACATAGTCGGTTGGTGAGGTAGCTGCGAGGTTCGGGAGGGGTGGATAGAACCTTTACATATCTTGTTCCGAAACAGAGACTGGAAGTTAATAAGTTTGAATTTGGAATAGTAACCATCTCTATAGAAGTAAAAGAACTTTTTCTCTATCATCCGTAGCTCAGTTCAGTGGGAGTGTCCAACTAACACGCCGCTCCCGCACCGCGCAGCTACCGCACTCACTCAGTTAACATACATATAGTAGATAACTAGCGGCACATATGAAGGTAGTTTTACAATATCTGATGCTGTTCTGTGAAATTTAGCACAGTTTCATAGTTTCCCAGAAGCTGTCACGATACTATGACTTTTCCATTCCATAGGTTTTTATATCTATACTATTATCAAACGCTTTCTGCGTGCGGGGTCATAAAATGTGGAAACGGGACAACTCTATTGCGCTCTCTCTTGCACCAATCATGGCAGATAAGTGTAAACGTTTGATAATATTATAGTGAAATTTTTGGTGTCATAGACAGGGATCGGATAATCGGACACACAACTACCTACACTTTGGCGGTGTCGTTGATGTTGAATTGTATGGAGGCGTACTCAATTAAATTTTACTAAACTTTAATTATATAATTGGTAACGGTACGTATACATAAGTAGATAAGTATGTGTAGTGAACTATTTGATGTTATTTTCCATGTATAAGATACCTGTAATTTATTCAAGTAACGAAGTATAGTAGCAAATTAAATTAACGTAAAGTTTTATCCCAAACACAAAATGATGATACCGACTACAAAAACTACATATCGGTTAATAAAAAAAAATGGAAGCCGATTCCATACTGGCTTTACATGTTACGAGAATATGCCAACTTTAGGCATTTATCTATCCAATTATCCGATCCCTGGTCATAGTATATATGAAATATATGGACAGGAAGGAACCTTTTCGAAGTGTCCTATTTATTATATTATTTCTGTTTAGTTTCATCACTTTTTCAGACTAAGAGTCAAACAAGTCTGTACACTTTAATTAAACTCTCGCGCTTTGTACACATATTTAAATACTGTTTAACCTGTGCGCGGATACTGTAAGTGTTGTGTGCCGTGCCCTAGACAAATAACATTAAAATGGATGGGTAGTGGACTTATTTCGAGTGTACCCTCCATGTTTTCATCGACTTTTGGAGGGTAGTGAAATATTGTAAACCCATATCTCTGTTGACAACTTGCTGGGACGACAGTTATCTGCGACCATGACCGGTGCAACCCTTGTCGAAACGTCAGAAATAAAGGTAAATAAATATCGCGTTAGTACCGGATTAAACAGTATTTAAATAAGTCTGTACATTGTTTATTTCCAACCGGCCATGAGCTTAAGAGGAATTCCGTTTGAAATGTTATAAATCCTCAAAACGTATTACGCACGAGCCGAGGGCGAGGGCGATAAACACCCAATCCCTGTCTATTTTAGTATTTAGCCAGGATTCTTTAAATTACAGTTGTCGTAACTAGACTAATCAAAAAGCTCAAGAACCGTTGAAACGTCAGTTTCAAGAGAAAGTTCAGTAGATAATGATATATTGATGGATTACCATACAGTTAAGATACACTATGTCCGTGGGTAGTAGTGACCGGTGCGTGCCGGGAGGGGCGGTGGCGTGTCCTGAAATATATAAGATTAGTTAGTATTAATAAAATCGTATACAAGTTTCTATCAAAAATCATTTTTAACCGACTTCAAAAAGGAGGTGGTTCTCAATTCATTGGAGAATTTTTACGCCTGGACCGATTTGGAAAATTCTTTTTTGTTTTATTTATTTATTTGGCTATCAAAACAATTTACAGACAATTACAGAAAAATAATATTAGCAATCATTACCGACCGGACCGGTCATTTTGGCACTCTTTGGGGGAGGCCTATGTCCTGCAGTGGATGTCTTTCGGGTGGGGTGCGTAACGATGGCTATAAATATTTTTGATATAATATCAATCGCAATAACGCTCATCTGATATAATTCTCGAGTTGTATAACAACACTGAATATATTTTCATTTGGTATAATTATCATTTTATATAACGATCAGTTGATATAATAATATTTAGTATAACATACATTAAGTATAATGCATATTTGCCATATTGAACATTAAAAAGTAACTCAGTAGTGAGGGCAGCTGCGGCTGTTGCCGAGGGGCGTCGTGGTGAAATGTTCGCGATCCCATGACGCCCCTACTACACGGCAGAGAGGGCATACCTTGGTGGTTTTGGACGGTAGTCCGGGGGGTTCCCGGGAGCCCGTCATACCCATCTTAGTTCCTCGGCTAGGTGGGATGCCTAAAGACATTTCCCCAAGTAAAAAAAAAAAAAAAAGTTTACGTTAGGTTAGAACGGAAAAAATGTAGTTTAGCTAAGGTAAATAAAACGCAATTTGCACATAAAAATTATACCGCTTGATCATTATACAAAATGAGATGTACATCAAATAACAATTATACTCTATGATGGTTATAAGAAATAAGCGTTATACCGAATGATAGTTTATACTAAATAAAAATATATATTTTGATATTATACCAAACGTTTATTATATACGAGTACAATGAATGATTCTACCCTTTGAAGTTATATCAAAAATGGTTATATCCAATGAAATTATATTATTTGTTTTTATACCGATCATTACACACCCCTTTCGGCTGATATGATGATGATGATGATGAATATTAGCAATACAGGTTTAGATCTGGATTATAACTCTAAACATGTGTGCACAGAAGGAAAGGACACAACAACAGTTGTTTGATAATTATATTCTGTCATCATTTTTAACCCCCGACGGGAAAAGAGGGGTGTTATAAGTGTGTGTGTGCGTGTCTGTCTGTGGCATCGTAGCTCCTAAACGAATGGACCGATTTGAATGTGGTTTTGTAATCCGAAAGCTGACGTGATCGATACGGTTCTTAGCTACGTATCAACAAAATCGGTCTGGTCGTTTTTGAGATATTGAAATTGGTCATCTAGAAGAAGCTAAAAGAAATCTTAAGTAGCTTTGGATTTTTATATATCGTAGTTTTATGATTTTTTTGTATACAGGGTGTCCACTGCAAACCCTGAAAATATTTCCCTGACTTTTCCCTGACTTTCCCTGACCATTCTTTCAAATTTCCCTGACCAGAAATGTTACAAAATCTTTATGGCTATGAAGCGCAAGGAAAACTTTTTATTTATAAACTTCACTACGATGGTGACAAACAAGCGCCCGGCCTGCCAGATGCTGTGTCACCGCAGCCTTTTAGATGTTTGCAAGGCGACAGAAGCATAATTCGTCTGAAACTAGTATACCTACTCGTGCTTTGATCGTGCTTTGACATTGTAAGCACTTAACTAATTTGTTATTTCTATTATATGACAAAACATAGGTTCATGTTTAAAGATGATAAAATTATTTAAATTTTTGTCATAAATCATTTATCTGAAAATCTTTAAGAAAAATAGTTGAGGGGCGGAAAAAAATGTATTTTTTCAGTCTCTCGTTCTAGTGTTTTTTGCGTCTAAATGTGTAAGCTTCGGATTAAAAGCATCAAATTGATGGAGAGATTTTTGCATGTTGAAATAATTCGGATTCACCCCATCAACGTGGGAAGATGGGTGTGAATGTGGAAAAAGCAGGCGTCGCCTGCGATATGACCTCCTTGATAAACTTTTATTACTGGGGTAAATATAGTTAGGTATCGACTAAAACAGGCACGAGGAATTATTTTTTCACGAAACAAAGTATTTTTCTATAGAAAAAAAAATTAAAATGTGACGAACAAAGCAACACACATAATATGACGAAAATGTAAAATAAAATATTGCATGCATGGCTTTCTTAAAAAAAAAACCATGCAATTTTATTTTTTTCGTGTTCCTAAGATCAAATTTCCGTATCTTATAGCCCCATTTGAATGACTCTGGGTAATTTTCATTTTACAACTTGCATTTTGATAGGTATTAATAAACCTTGTGTCAGCCTTCGACCTTGTGTCATATGATGTGTTGTGGGAAAAGCTTGAAAGGGCGGGTGTCCCTGTCGAGCTTGTCAGCATATTTTCATACTGGTATCAACATCAGACCAACCATGTAAAATGGGCAAACGCACTATCTGATCAGTATAGACTTGAATGCGGTGTGAGGCAGGGAGGCCTAACCTCTCCGAGGCTCTTTAATATTTATGTAAACCAATTGATCGTGGAACTCAGCAGCACCTATGTCGGATGTCATGTCGATGGCGTTTGTTTTAACAATATAAGTTACGCGGATGACATGGTGCTGTTGGGTCCCACGATCGGTGGTTTGCGTAAACTAGTAGCGATTTGTGAGGCCTATGCAGGCAAGCATGGATTGAAATACAACTCGAAAAAGAGTGAGCTCCTTGTATTTAAAGGCAAAAACAGACCGCCTGCGTCTGTCCCTCCAGTTTACCTCAATGGTTCACCATTGCAGAGAGTCTCGCAATTTAGATACCTGGGGCACATTGTCGATGAGGAGTTGAAAGATGATGCCGACATAGAAAGAGAGCGAAGGGCATTGGCTGTAAGAGGGAACATGCTCGTTCGTAGATTTGCTGGTTGCACACTTGACGTCAAAGTCACACTTTTCAAGGCGTTTTGCCAAACATTTTACACCAGCAGTCTATGGACCAGCTACACCCAAAAAGCGTATCATGCCCTTCGTATATTATACAACAACCTGTTCCGGGCGATGGTGGGGCTTCCTCGACACTGCAGTGCGTCAGGCATGTTTGCAGATGCGCACACAGACGATTTTTTTGCGTTGATGCGTAACAGAGTCGCCTCGTTATTACGCCGAGTGAGGGGAAGCCCCAACAGTCTCCTGCAGGTCGTGGCGGGAAGGCAGGACAGCGCCTTGCTCGGCAGGTTCAATGGGCTGCACGCTCCTAGTACGTGTGCACCTCGTTGAGGCTGCCAAGTCTGGCTTTTAAATTCTAAACAAAATAATGTTTTGCTCTACTAACATAGGTCATTAAGTACTTTTTTTTCCTTTTGCTTACTAACAATCTATGGACCATGTTGTCAGAAAATAAATATATTTTATTTTTTTTTTTTTTTTTATTTAATAAAATGTCTTGAATTTAAGACCTACCTACTTCGAGAGGTTTCTAGGTCCAACTTCGAGAAAGAGGTCAATCGTCGAATCCGACTCGGCTGAACAGCGTTCGGGAAGCTTTTTTTTTTTTTTTTTTTTTTTTAATTTATTTATATATATAATTCTTTTACAATACATGGCCAGACAGCGGACAAAACCCAGCAGGGTTTAACTGCCACTGCATTCACTCAATTAATATTTAGTTTATACATAGGATAACAAGCTTATAAAAATAAAGCGCACACGGCGATTGCCTACACAAAATGCGACATTATGACGTGATATGCTGTGAAGCACTTGGGAGCACGCTGGAGACGTGCATACCGTTTCTTATCCTATTGCCGCGGCTTAGGGTCCAAAAACTGCATACACGTCTACGGCGGCAACAGTAATTTAGATTAGCTATTTCATTCATTATTACTATCAGGTTTGGGATATACAAGCAGATTTCATTATACGTTTACAATGTTGCGGTTTATCACATATATTTGTGAGTACATCAGATGGTAAGTCATTCAGGATACTAGGTAACAAATATTCCCATCTTCGTTTACCATAGACATTGGTACATTTTGGTAACACATATAGTGGTAGGTATACTAATTTTCTGAGTCTTAGTGGTCTAGTAGTTTTAGTTAATTTCTCTAAATTATCGAGTTCTTCAGCAATAATTAAAATTTTGAATCTATTGTATATACTAATGACATTGCAGTATCTCAATATTTCCTTATCTTGTTGGCTAAACTTTTTTCTAACTGACTTTGGTACTAATGCTTTCAATAGGCTTAACTGTAATTTGTAAATTTTATCAATATATGTGTGATAAGTTCTGCCGTAGCTAGTTAGTCCATAGTCAATAACAGACTGTGCTAGGGATAAATATAGCATTCTAAGAGTACTGTATGGAACTTTAAATTTTAACAATGATAGTTTCGAGAGTATGGACCTTAATTTGTTGCAGACATAAGTTATATGAGGTCCCCAATTAAATTTAGAGTCTATGATCAGGCCGAGGTAAGTATGTTCCGTGGCTAGTTCTAAGGGTTCACAATTGCATACAGTTTTTGTATTTTTATTATTATCATGCAAACATTGGTGACAATGCGCTAGAATGTTAGGGTTAGGGGTCTTCGTTAGGTGAGTAGAATGGATATGCATAAGTTTAGTTTTGGAGTAATTTATAACAAGGCCTACGTCATGGGCCCATTTACATAAAGAGTCGAAGTTTGATTGCATTAGGGTTGAAGCCTTTTGCACATCCTTGTCCGCCGCCAGGAGGCAGGTGTCATCTGCAAATTGATACACTGAGCCGCTGTCAAATATGTTACACATATCGTTTACGTACAATAAGTACTCGGTTGGACCGATTATAGAACCTTGGGCCGTGCCTTCCTCGGTTGGGAGCATGTCACTGAATGTATTATTTACTTTAACTGTTGTAAAACGATTTAGATGATAGTGTTTAAAAAGATCAAGGTTGGGGCCCCGTATACCACTTTGCAGGAGTTTAGAAAACAGTATGTCATATCTTAGAGTATCAAAAGCCTTACTGAAATCAATAAAAATAGCAAGTACGTGTTTTTTATCATTTAGGTATTGATTGACTTCGTTAGTGAATTTACTCAGTAGCTGGGAGGTGTTTTTTTCTCTTTGAAAGCCGTACTGCTTGTTATGAATTACATTGTTTTTAGTAAGGTATTTATTAATTTCAAGACCGAGGTATTTTTCTATTATTTTATCAATACATGGTAAAATTGTAATGGGCCTGTAATTGTTGACATCATTGTAAGGGCCTTTTTTATGAACGGGTCGAATTATTCCTATTTTTAATTTCTCGGGATAAATAGATTTGTTAATACATGTATTAATCAAATGTGTTAAAACAGGTGTTATTTCAGCGTTGACGTATTTGATATCAGACGGGCGAATTTTATCAACGCCTGGACTTTTTTTGTCATTGAGATGTTTAATTATGGAGGACACTACGTCATTTCTGGCCTTAGACCATCTCATTGACAAATCAATGTCCTGTGTATATGTTTTTTCGTCCAATAATTTATAGTTACAGTAAGTACATATATTTTTGACATTGTTTCGAAATCCTACAGCAAGGTTATTAGCAAGTTCTCCGGGTGATATCTTTTTAAAGCTAGAAGTAATAATATCGTCAATTGATTTTGTTATTTTACCGCATAGTCTATTAATAATTTGCCATATTTTTCTTGAGTTGTGAAAGCTATTAGTAATCTCAATTTTAATTGAGTTATTTTTTAGGTTAGTTATATAATTATTCGTTTTATTTCTATATTTATTGTATAATAAACGCTTATTGGCATCGCTCGGATTTTTGTACCAAGTTTTGAATAATTCGTCCCGTTTTGTACACATCCTTAAAACGTTATTATTAACCCAATTACATTGTTTTCTTTTGCTCTGGTCTAATTTTACCTTAGAATAACATTTTTCGTATATGCTATTAAATTGACTTGAGATAAAGTTAAGTATATCGTCTGGATTGTCGTAAGTTAAACCTTGGCTCCAGTCAATAGCACGCAATTCACTTTGAACCTTCTTATTATTTAGTTTAAGGATGGTTTTTGAAGTCGTGCATGGGCTAATTCTATCAATGATCGCAAAACAGGTAATAAAGTGGTCGGCGAGCGCATTGTTTATCAAAGCTGTTTTTATGACCCGGTCGCTATCCGTAGGTAGACTCGAGTTGCGTAAGAAAATATGGTCTATGCACGACTTGGTAATACTGTTATTTTTTAGTGCAATCCTAGTGTATTGACTGATGCCAATTTCTAGACTTTTTTCACTTAACATGTTTATATATTGAGAAGCAATACTATTATTATTACAGTCCTTGATGTTTATGTTAATATCGCCAATCAGCACATAATTTTTCCGAATACTCGCGGCTGATAGCACGTGATTTAGTTCGGTAAGAAATAGTGATTTGCTAAGATTAGGTGGTCTGTATACAGCACATAGTTCTATTTTTAAATGGTCATTTGTTTCAATCATACCTGAGATGCATTCGAAATATTTCGTGGACTTTGGATATCTCGTGAACTTAGTATCTTTGTGGACATATACTATAATCCCTCCTCCTTTCCTGTTGTTCCGTAGCTCAGCAAACATTTCATAGTCCTGTAGTTCAAACAGTCCTACACACTCGTGTGAGATATTGGCTTCCGTCAGAACAACTACATCCACTAATCGGGAGCTGGTATTTAAAATGTATTCCAATTGAGCGAAGTTTTTTATTACTGATCTGATGTTAACATGTAATGTAATTAGAGAACTTTGACCAGTGTGTATTGCCAGTGATGACATATGCCAGTGATGAACCTTTGTTATCTGAATCGAATGAGTATTATTTTATGGCACTGAATAGTGGTCGTTTACTATGGGCCTCATAAGAAGGCTCAGTCACCCAAAAATGGAGAGGGCTATGCCGGGAGATTATCCGCGTTATCGCATCAAAAATGAGGCTATCCGCAGTAGAACCATGGTAACTGTTGTAGCCCTCCGAATCGCTAAACTTAAGTGCCACTGGGCGGAGCACATTGCAAGTAGAACCGATGGCCGTTGGGGCGGAAAGGTTCTCAAGTGGCGGCCACGTACCGGAAGGCGCAGCGTCGGTAGATCCCCCCCCCCCTCTCCCATAAACGCGCGAGTCCGCCAGATGCGGGTGGCGCAGGACCGGTCATTGTAGAACCCTTTGGCGGAGGCATAGCCCAGCAGTCAGCTGATGTGATAATGATGATGATTATAAAAATTCATAATTTAGATATTCAAAGCAATAATTCTGAACACAAAGGCATAACGCTACTTTACCTTGATGCGAACAATATTGGATTTTTTGAAGTTTTTGTATGGACGTCGCTCAAAAAGTATACACATATTTAGGAAAAGTAAACGACCTTTTAATGATGGATTAGGATGAACCCGAGTTGTTCCAACATTTAGAAATAAGTACTAATTATAGAATGCTTTTAATCCGAAGCATACAATTTTGGCACAAAAAACACTTGAACGAGAGATTTTTTAAATACTACTTATTCCGCCCTTCACAACTTTTTTCTGTAAGACTTTAATTGTATATGTTGTTGTGATATATGACAAAAACATAAGTCATTTTTATCATCCCTAAACTTGGCATTATTGAGGAATCTCCCCACAAAATGGTCTTATAATATCACCTGGTCATACAATATTCAACACTGAATAAAAACAAAAATCAAACTAAGATATATACTTACCTTTCTAAATTTAGTTAATGGAAAACATAACGATGATGAATCAACATACTTATAGTTCAAGATACATTTGTTGATCCCTTTGATTTTTTTATTCATATTTTTTCCTTCTAGATAGATTTTTTCCCTGACCTGTCTAGAACTTCCCTGACTTTCCCTGTTTTTCCCTGACCACCATGAGCTTCCCTGACTTTTCCCTGACTTTCCCTGACTTTCCAGAAAGTGGACACCCTGGTATATATTTATATTTATATGAACAATAAAATGACAAACCAAAAAGTGCATAAACAAAAAAAAAACAAAACAACAAACCTGATCTACAGTACTGGCAAATAAAACTTAAGAATGTGTTTCTACACTCGCTGCCATGTTCTGAAAATAAATGCATAAGAAAAGCTGATAAGTAAAATAAAACTGGGCCTACGCTAGTCCGTACCAGCACGACTCAAAGAATAATAAAACTTGATGTTATGTATTTGGGTAAATCAACTTTTTTCTGTCGCTAGTTATCATGGTTACGTCACCTGAGTCACTTTTTAAAACTGTGATTTTTAATGAATTAATTTTGTTTAAAAAAGTTTACATTTTTAACCCCCTTTTTAATGGGCCGGTCTAAGCATGTTAAAAATGTTCATGGTGTAACAATGTTTCTATAAAAACATTGAATTACAACAAGAAAGTTCATGGACCCAATTACTATTTAAGGCGCCGTACGTAGGTTCAGCGAAGTTAAGCGAACAGAGTTTTTGAAACAATATAATGCGTCTCTTTATAATAATATGGTTTCAAATATACGAATAGTAATCTTGAGGCTTCTCTGCAACGAGATCAGTGATTCGAAAATTGATTAAGCAATTTTCGCTCGATAGAAAAAAATCACGAACATAGGTCTAAAATACAATTAAAACATTCGTAACAAATCTTGTACAAAAGCTAAACATATTAAAAATGGTTCTAAAAATCGGCAATATCATGTTTGGAAAACTTAGTGATTACTTTTTTATTTATTTCAACGCACAAAAAAAATTAAATGAAAAAACATGATATTTCCACGCTTTCGAACACGCACTTCCATCTCGCTCACGCTTATGAAAGAAAGAAAGAAACATTTATTCGAGACAAACAACACACAGCGTTTGTCACGAAACGGTTCTATCTCAGCATAATGCTGGCATTGCTGCCAGCGCTGGTCTTCCGATAGAACCGTCGAGTGAGTTCACAAACAAAAAAAAAACAAAATAATTATAAAAACTTAATTAAACACGAGAAGGGACAATTAACGAAATTAAAAATAGAACATTAAAATATAATAATATTGTCCAGTGATTTATGAACGCAGCCATTTCACTCCTGCGTGATCTGTAACAGCACACTAGCGCCATTGACACTGACAGTGACAGGAGTGGCAGGTCGTCATTATTTTCAATTAAACATGTAATCAACAATAATGTTTGAATAATCTACAATATGCTAAGTATGCTCAGTGAGAGGGAGAGAAGACCATGAACCTACGGCGCCTTAAATAGTACATGTTACAACTAGTGTGAAAAGAATGTCTTTTTAGACATTTCACACGTGTTGTAAACGACATTTTTTAATACAATTGCGAAAAAATAATAAATTAATATATCATTGCTATAAAATATGCTTGCTTCGAAGTTATTTTTGAACGAACCCATACTTTACAAATGACACTGACAGTGACAACATACTATTGGAATGAGCGCCATCGGCCTCGAGTTGAGAAACTAAATTGACACTTGGCAGTTGACGACGACGATTTTTAGGAAAGTAAATATTTCATACATAGATACCTAAGACAGAGTAGGCTATAAAATGCAAATTTTTAATATTTTTTCGTCATTTATATATTAATGAATACTTTAAATAAATACTCCTAGTATTCGTAAGCGTTTTTAATTTCATAATTTCCAAGTAAAAAATCTAATATAAAATTACTGCGTTTCGAAAGTATAGTTTGGAACTAAAAAGTAAAAAGCACTAGTTCGAGAAATTGAGCTTCTCGCACGCTACGCAGCCACAAAAAGTACCACTTTTTGAGCAACTGTATTAAAAATTATCTTTTATCACTTTGTTCTCGTGCATAATGACAGCGTATACCTACCAATGCTGCTACTCGTAGCTTTGATAGTTTTTATGTACTCAAAATGAACTCTAGCTCAAAGCAATAAAGTTGCATGTTACTTGCACTTTGATGTCCCGCAGATAGACAGCCGACACCTACTAAATCTGTTAGCACTGCAACTCCATATGCACTCAAAATGAACTCTAGCGTAAGGTAATAAAGTCGCAATTAACGTTCAGACGATACCTACTATAGTTGGTAGCGCTGTAACTCTTTACAAACTCAAAATGAACTCTACTACAAGGGTATAAGGTCGCAATTGACTTGCAGTATGATGACCGGCAGATAGACATTCGATATCTTCTGTAGCTGTTAGCAGTGACTTCTAGCGCTCTTTATCTTCAAAATTAACTCTATCCCAAGGTAATAAAGTCGCAATTTACATGCAGCCGATTCTTACTGTAGCTTAGCTGGTAAACACACTCAAAATGAACTCAATCGTAAAGGAATACGGTCGCAATTTACATGCAGCCGATATCTATGATAGCACTAACTCTTTAGTCTCTTTATCTATCCAAATATCATAAACCCTCCATGATGCGTTCAAGAACCGCACATTATGACCACCATGAAAATAGACTGTTTTGTTAGAACGAATTTCTTATCTGTGTAAATGTTATTATTGCTAAATAATAACATCGATTTCGATAATATTATTTCATTCAAATTTCGAATGTCTCTGAAAAACAAAGAAATTTGATTTAAGGCGACGTGAGCTCCAAAAACTGATTTTTAAAAAATCGTAGCTCTTGTTGTGGTTATAATACGGCTGCCCTAAATTTAATTAGCAATCTTGAGGCCTTTCTCGAGGGAAATCAGCTATTCGAATTTTGAGTTTTTGACTTTCGCTCGATAGAAAAAAATCACGAACATAGGTCTAAAATACACTTAAAAAAATCGTAACAAATTATGCACAATAGCTAAACATATTGAAATTGGTTCTAAAAATCGGCAATGTCATGTTTGAGGGAAATCAGCTATTACTTTTTTATTTATCAAAACGCACAAAAATTTATAATTAAAAAACATGATATCCGCGCTACCAAACACGCACTTCCATCTCGCTCACGCTTATGCTCAGTGAGAGGGAGAGAAGACCACGAACCTACGTCCCCTTAACCTCTATTCTAATATTAGTTGAGATGACGTTTAGTTCGAAATGAATTGTCAATTTGCATACAAATTTGACAAATGTCGCACCACGTAAGTAAAATATCGAACGATATGACAGTTGGATCCGACTCTAGTTTGTCTCTGAATTAAGAAAAAACTATGACAGCTGCCAGAAAACAACGCCGCGATGCCGGTCATGATATGCGGCTCCTGAATGCATCATGGAGGCTTATGATATGTGGATAGATAAAGTAGTGTATGTAACTAGATACATAATTAGGCATTAAGATACTCGTGTGATGTTATTATGAAACTCGCGTTCGGCTCGTTTCATAAACCCACACTCGTATTTAATGCCCTTCATTATGTACAGTCACATAAACTACTATTACACACTCAAAATGAACTCTATCGTAATGGTATAAGGTCGTAATTCACCTGCACGTTGTTGTCGTGAAGATAGTGCCGCGGCGGCTGCGGGCGCGGCATCGGTTCGTCGCTGTCTTCGTCTTCTTCGAAATCTGAAATAGAAATATAGTCTCTCAAGCGAGTCGTGACCACCGCATTTTTACGTGATACAAAATAGTAAAGTGTCAATCTATCCATGATCCTGAAAAACTTTTACTACGGGACAAACTTTGTGTTTTGCAAAAAATAAATCCGGCCAAGTGCGAGTCGGACTCGCGCACCGAGGGTTCCGTACAAACCTTTTATTTATTAAAAATATTTTTATTATATGATGTAACTAAAAATGTACTGTTTTCGCAATTGTTCCTTTATCTGTGCTATAAGACGTTGCTTCGTACCAAATTTCAAGATTGTTCACGGGTACCCTGTAGTTTCTGATTCCCTTGACAGTTTCGAAAATTTGCGGCATAAACGGCTGTATCTTTTGATTGCGTTGGCTTACAAGTTTGATTTTTTCACAGCTCCATGGGACAGTAGACCTGAGTATTTGATATAAATTTCAGCTGGATACCTCTACGCGTTCCTGAGAAAAAGAGTCTTGACAGACAGACGGACGGGCGGTCAAACGGACAACAATGTGATCCTATAAGGGTTTTGCTTTTTCCTTCCGAGGTGCGGAACCTTAAAAAACCAACTATTTCATACACTTTGCTCATTTTTGACTGACGAAAATGTATGAACAGCCTATTTTTTTTGCATAATACAAAGTTGGTCCCATAGGTTGTTCAGAATCTTGGATAGATTCACATTTTGCTATTTTGTCTGTCTGTATGGCAACAATTGTACCAAAGAAATAAACTGTCAGTTATAATTACCTATTACCCCGCTATAACATTTCGGGTTACCACCATGCGTGTTTCTTATTTGCCGCCATTTTTAGGGACACGACTCGCATAACAGACTCTATCATCATCTGATAATCAACAGCCTATGTATGACGAGAGGGGATATGTATCGTGTACGATGCGTACTATACAGGGTGAAATTGTATTCACCGTTCAAAATTTGTGTACATTTTGAACGTATAGATAGTGAACTATAGTATGAAACAGCTGTTTTTTTTCGCGATTTCAGGGTGGCTCCCATACAAATAAATAAATAATAAATAATATAATAATAATAAATATTTGCGGACAATCTTACACAAATCAATCTAGTCCCAAACTATGCAAAGCTTGTACTATGGGTACTAGACGACGATATAGATACTTATATAGAGAAATAAATACTTAAATACATAGAAAACATCCATGACTCAGGAACAAATATTCGTGTTCATTACACAAATAAATGCCCTTACCGGGATTCGAACCCAGGACCTCTTGCTTCGTAGGCAGGGTCACTACCAACTAGGCTAAAGCGGTCATCAAATAATAAATAAATATTATGGGACAATCTTACCCAAATCAACCTAGGCCCACGGTGAGCTCAGTAAGGCTTGTGTTGTGGGTACTAGGCGATGATATATATAATAGATAAATACATATGGATACTTATATACATATATAACATCCATAACTCAGGAACAAATATTCACACAAAAAGTTGTTCATGTGAATGAGTACATTGCGTACACAAATTTTGAACGGTGAATACAATTTTACCCTGTATAGTGGTCACTAAACTGAGGCGCTTTCATAGTAGCCGCTCTGTGTCCCGGTAACCAGATGCATCAAAGTTTGTATGGTAACCCATTTCCGTCAACAACAAGGTATGTAACATTGATTAGTATCATTTCCAAACCTAATATTATGGATATTTTTTGACTAAGGAGCAACTTTGCCTACAAATGTAGTTGTTGTAGAAACATTGTTCAGAACCTTTGGTAGCAATGGCGGTGTGTAAAAGATATATCCCATTTTGACGACCGCTTTAGCCTAGTTGGTAGTGACGCTGCCTACGAAGCAAGAGGTCCTGGGTTCGAATCCCGGTAAGGGCATTTATTTGTGTGATGAGCACGAACATTTGTTCCTGAGTCATGGATGTTTTCTAAGTATTTAAGTATTTATTTATCTATATCATGCTCCTAGCGTTATTCCCGGTTGTGCCCTAAAGGAGTCCGGGGTCCGCTTTAAGGTGGTTCGATTGCCATACAAAGCGTTATTTGACATTCGCAGGCTAACGGCGTGATATTTTAAGAAACTTGTGTACCAAACTTTCATCAATTGGCTTCCCATTTGCGCCAAATTCCCCCTTTCCTAGAATAAACTTGTATAAACTAGATTAATTTGAGAAAAATAGTTTTCCCAAAATATCACGTGACAAACCAATTTCTCAAATTAATCTAGTTTATGTAAGTTTATTCTAGGAAAGGGGGAATTTGGCGCAAATGGGAAGCCAATTTATGAAAGTTCGTTACATAAGTTTCTTAAAATATCACGCCGTTAGCCTACGAATGTCAAATAACGTTTTGTATGGCAATCGAACCCCCTTAACACCTAATCCCAAGATTTGGCATAGGCGCTAGTTTTACGAAAGCGACTGCCATTATCTGCCCTTCCAACCCAGAGGGAAAACTAGACCTTATTGAGATTAGACCGGTTTCCTCACGATGTTTTCCTTCACCGAAAAGCTAACGGTAAATAATCCGTACATAAGTTCCGAAAAACTCATTAGTACGAGCCGGGATTCGTACCCACGACCGCCGCTTGACAGCCGCATGCCTGAACCACTAGGCTACCGTAGCTATTTATTTCTCTATATATATCTATATCGTCGTCTAGTACCCATAGTACAAGCTTTGCTTAGTTTGGGACTAGGTTGATTTGTGTAAGATTGTCCGCAAATATTTATTTATTTATTTTTATTAATGGTTACTTTTTTTAATACTAGAACGGTGGCGAACAGGCACACGGCTTGCCCAACTGTATGCAGATTTATGGACGCTTCTAAAGTTGGGTTACTTGACATATGAGGTGACACGCTCTCTGTTGTTAAATAAGGCACAAATTTCTCAAAAAGGCACATCGGTTAAAAAGTTATCTAGATTCAGTTCTATAGACGCCTCGCCACTTATTGGTAGTTTGTAGCATTCAATCCATGCACATAACCTTAAAAACATTACAACTCGCTGCATTTCCAAGTAATCCAAAAGTGCAACGAACATGCTTCAAAATCATGCACTTAATAAAACCTTTATATCATCGAATCGCATTCAATTATCCACTTTACAGCAAAGCATTACGGTACAATTGGCTACTTTTCTAAAAAAACTATTTAGGTACTTTAGTCCATCAGTTAGATTAACAAAATAGTACATTGTTTAACAAGGGGCGTATGAGGAATATTGCAAACGAGAGTCTATCAGGAGCCCGACGCCGTAAGGCGGAGGGCTTTTGATGACTCGTGTTTGCAATATTCTTACGCCCGTGTTATACACAATGTTTTTCATCACATTTGCGAGAAAATAAATAACCACAAAAGACAGAAAAACCTATGTTTTACACAAGCGCATCAATCAAATGTTGACGAAATTGACAACTTCACTTCTAGATCAGTGCGAGTGGAGGGCGGAGCTTCAATATTTCAACCAATCACAGAGCAGAATTCTAGCCGCACAGATTTGCTTAACCATTCAGATCACACACAAGCTCATAACTCCCATGGTGCCATTATTTCCCGCGGGAACAATTTAGGCCATTGTACTTCTGTATACAGGCAAGGAATAACACCATTTATGAGCTAGTGTGATGAAAAATATTGGACACGTATTTTTTCCACGTATTTAAAGTTCCGTGTGACGTCACATTGTAGTACACTTTTTACCATAATGTGACGTCACGCGGAACTTAAACGGGCTATATCTTCACAATTTTTTGTTTGATTGACAAACAAAAAAATACGTGTCTAATATTTTTTGATAATCTAACTGTGACGGACTAAACAGAATTATATTTTTTTTACCCAGGAAAGTTCCAAACAGGAGCATCACGAAATCGTATCTCACAACTATGGATGTAAAACTGCGTAAGTGCTTATGCTTCAAAGGAATTGAGGCCGTAATGCTTATAAGTAAGGTTGGATTCAGATCGTACGCACCTCTTTGCTTCCTCGGCCCAACGCCTCCTTTCACAGTATCCTCTGTATCGGAGCCTTCTGCAAAACATGTATTAACGTAAAAAAACTAAATACATATAGAATGAGAAAAGTGAAACATTCAAGTAGAATTTAATAGAAAATGGGACATTCCAGTGGTTTGACAAATGAAAATGTCGATGCTAATAATCGTAATAATTTACTTTGAAAACAAAGTTTTAACCACGAAAAATCAATCATTCCCTATTTTCCTACCCTTAGGGTTGGTTTTTTTTCCAAATTTATATGGGACAAACTTCGGGTTATACCCTTTCCAATAAAAAAAGAATTATCAAAATCGAACTACTCTGTAAAAAGTTATGCGTGGTCATACATTAAAAAAATATATACGCGTCGAATTGAGAACCTCCTCCGTTTTTTTCGTCGGTTGAAAAAGAGAGCTCTGTAATTTATTTAGGTACTAAATTGCTATTTATTACCTAGTCAAGGCAAGAGCAGGCAAAGCTAGAATAGTAAATATTTATCCTCCTAGGGCCCAAAGTTAGTTTTTTTTTTGTTTTTAGAACCCTAGGATATTCGATAAAAGTTCGCAATTTAATTTATCCCAAATTAGAAACATTGGGCCTTAAGGGGTAGGAATTGTGCTTCGTTAACTACAATAGGTGTTTTAGTCAATCGAAATTGTACTAATAATTATCACAGTAAACAAACCGAGTATAATGTAATTTCTAGACACGCCGCGTGTCCAGCCAAGTTCAAAGCCAAAAGGAACTGGCGACGCAGCAGCCGTGTGTAATATTACACGAACCATTTGGAGCCACTTTTGACTCCTCAATAACTAAAAATCTATTTAACATAGAAACTTGAAATTTGGTATATGTATTCAAACTTTTAAGATTAACTAGAACCCGAAATTTCATACGAGTAAAACGGTTATTGAGATATTAACGTCTAAATATCGGCATATTTATCACTGACTTATTAGAGGTAGCTGATGGATAGACCAAAAACCTAAACCCACTTTCAGATGATCTAGACAGACAAATGGAATGAAATGGTATCCAGCTGGCTAATAAATATATATATAAAAAAATAAAAAAACAGGGAATTTACAAGTTTTTTTTTATTATTATTTATGTTTGATACTTCAGAACTCCTTCATTTATAAACCGATAAGAAAAAAAAAAAAATTCCGAAGTAATGGGACTACTGTCATCAGGTCAGGGTCAAGATGATGGGATACATTGATGCACAAGACTTGACTTGGCTAGTTTTTTATTTTAGGATTATCAACTGAACTTGGCACCCATTTAGATCTCAAATTCTTTTGTCGGCGAAGTTGACAAACACGCATATTCTTAATATTGAACATGGCTCCCATTTATGTTTTTGGTGGGATCCTTTTTACAAGCTTTCATTTTTCTTGCACTGTTCCTGTTTGGTTGGGATTATTAAATGTGCCCGATTTTTTATAAAACTGTCATTCAAATTTGAATATACTACCTCAGGTGATAGAGTTTCTTTTTGAATGTACTACTTTGATGCAATTAGACCAACTCAAAATATAATCTCAAGTAAGCTTCTAAACTTGCGAACCATTTTTCAGCCACCTGCAGGTATCCGATTGAGCTAAATTTGGCATGGTAGTCAGGAACTTCAATTTGGGACCCACCTAAGGTAGAATATCGTATGCTGAAGACTTTTAGAGCTAGTATTTTAATGGAGTGTCATATCATAAAGTATGTAATAGACAATTTACGTTTACACGTGTTAAGGGGCAATTGCTCAGTAACGTCAAATTGTCACTTGTATTTTAGGCCTTGTCTTCTCCGGCCATATTTGTTATTTGCAAATTAAATTTCGTGAAAATGACAGTTTTCAATCAATTTTCTTGTCTGACACTGACACGTGTTTCGTAATTAGAAAACCGTAATGATAGATTTTGGCAAATAAGTTATCAATTCAATGGCTTATTCGATAAGACATTACATTGTACACTTCACCGCTATTATTGAGATGATGTTTTCAACCTTATTGCATGTGACTATTCTAGCAACATTTCAAGGAAATGGTCCCAAATTAAAGTTCGTTACTGTACTTTGTTCTTTCGGTGGCAACGCAATACTATGGCACCATCGAGCTGATCTGATGATGGAGACAGGTGGTTATACCAACTCCTAAACTAAACAAGCTAGACCCTTCGTGTTTAGGCTCATTAGAACCCTTTCAACGAGTACTTGACGACTGTGCAAATAAAAGTACAGTCGGCAATAAAAGCTTGTACCAAAAATGATTTTTTACAGGAACTTAATTTAACTATTGTTAGTGCGTCCCCTGCACGTGTCCCCTGGGTGTTACTAAAGAGTGACAAACTCAAAGGCCAAATAATGTATGCCATACGATTAAATAAGTGAATATGAAAACGGTCCAAATATGATAACACACAAACAGTACAAGCTGATGGAAAACACACAAGTCAGAGCAACACTTGCAATAGCTCTGGTACGAGGGGCGTTCAATAAGTTGTCGGTATCGACATGATCACGTCTCATGATAATAATTTCTAGTTAGAATATACCTGAAGGGTATGTTTTCGGACGAGCATTAGAACAACTCAAATAACATTGAGAGTACCTAACGTACGTACCGAAAACATTATGCAATCGAGCAGAGGCTCTAATATAAATTTTATCGATACAATACGTTTTCGAACGCGTTTGCGTTTAGTTTCAACTTGTATAACAACGCGAACACAAATTGAAACTAAACGCAAACGCGTTCGAAAACGTATACGTATCGATAAATTTTATACTAGAGCTACAGCTGGTGTTACCAGAAACAGACGCGTAGTCGCATCGATACAAGGTGGATAAATTGGTACAGCAAGGCTCTAGTATAAGTTTTATCGATACAATACGTTTTCGAACGCGTTTGCGTTTAGTTTCAACTTGTATGGCAACGCAAACAGCGCCTCTGGCGGTAACTATTAGGAACTACGCGTTGCCATACAAATTGAAACTAAACGCAAACGCGTTCGTAAACGTATATGTATCGATAAAACGTATACTAGAGCTACTGTAGTACAGTCAAGTGTAAAAATATAGTACTGCCAAAATTAAACGTAAACTAGTAATACCTTTAAATACGCTGTTTTAAAATTTCAAAAGCGCTCGAAAATTAGCCCAGCAATACAATCGCCATATGACACAGATGCGTGTTTACCCGTGACGTCACTCACCGGAATTGAGTTCTCGGACGAGTGTAGACATGGCGTTGGTGACGGAGTCCGCCGCGTAGAGCAGGTCGCTCCGCAGGCTTCTGTTGTCTATGCCCACTGCCGGATAAATTAAACATTATAAAACAATGTCGGACAATAGGCTATTCTACAATTTATTTAAATATATTTTAAAATCTTCGAAGAGTGCCATTCATCCACTCATCCGACGGTTTCGTCAAAGTACTGTACCTAATTCATTAATTTTTACAAGCTTTATATTAACTTGCACTGTTCGTATGTATGTAAATATGTAAGTAAGTATGTAAGTTGTCCATCAAAATTTGCAATCCATTTTTCAGTCACTTCCCGTTATCCAATTGAGCTGAAATTTTGCAAGCATATGTATATCGCATGGCAATATTATGATGACTTGGAGCTGATCTGACGCTGGAGCTGGAAGGTGGCCATAGGAACTCCGCAATAAAACGACACAACCCCATCGAGTTTGGGCTCGTTAGAATCGTCTCAATGAGTACATGATGATGGTATGCAGAAAAGTACAGTCGGCAGTAAAAGCTTGTACTAAAAATGAATTTTTTGACAGAAACTTATTTATTATAGATTAGTAAGTATTCGGAATAAAGAGAACGTTGTACTCACTGGTAGTAGGCCGTTGGTTTTGATGGAAGTTTCTACCGTCGCCACCCATACTTTCCATACCTAAAAAAAATATGTTAATTACTTCAGTAACTGCATTAACATAACGTTCTATTCAGGTTTGTGCTACTAAAGTTGCCTTAGTTTTAGAGGATTTAAACCAAATACGGAACTTAAAATAAGGTTGAACGTGCTTATACGTATCATACACAATCGTGGTCAAATATGGAACGAGCTCATGTAAAAAACGTGGATTTAACCTTTGATTGACCATCACACTTGCTCATAAATGGTGTTATTCCTTGCCTGTATACAGAAAGACAATGGCCTAAATTGTTCCCGCGGGAAATAATGGCCCATGGGAAGTAATGAGCTTGTGTGTGATCTGATTGGTTAAAAGCAAATCAAACAAATTGGTTGGCAAATCTAGTTGGCCGCGCGTCACAAGAATTCTTCTCCGTGATTGGTTGAAAGAAATCTAGCAGGCCGTGGGGCGCCACGCCCCGCCCCCTCGCCCTCCACTCGCAAATCTGTATGTGAAGTTGTCAATTTCGTTAATTTTTGATTAGTGCGGTTGTAAGAAACTTAGATGTTTACTTTTGTAGTTATTTATTTCCTCGCAAATGTGATGAACAACATTGTGTATAACACGGGCGTAAGAATATTGCAAACTCGAGTCATCAAACGCCCTCCGCCTTACGGCGTCGGGCTCCTGATAGACTCTCGTTTGCAATATTCCTCATACGCCCCTTGTTAAACAATGTACTATTAATGTATCCACCTTACAAAAGACCGCAGCAATAATATCACCACTACTTGCTTTGAGAGGTCGCCAGAATTCCGTATTATTATCTTTTAACTTGCTATTTGCACTTGCAAGGTTTGACTGGTAGAGAATGCCATTTGGCATTAAGTCCGCCTTTTCAAGGGTAAGATTTTAATTTGCGTAATAAAGTTAAAAATATATATATATATATATATATACCAGAGGAGTCGCTGTGTTGAGTGTGGGACCTGCATGTCTCCAGCTGTCAACGCAACGAACCCTCAAATAAATAAAGGGTCGGCAACGCGCTTGATCCTTTTGCTGTCGCAAGCGGCCATAGGCGAGGGCGTCTGCTTACCATCAGACAGCTGGTATGCTTGCTATATATAAACATTGAATAATGACCACTATTGCCTTGATATAAGGTTGAGTGTTGCTTACCGAGGCTGTGCGTCATGTCGATTCTTTCCCGCTCGCCGAGCGAAGGTGTCTGCGGGGCGCTACGCACCGTACCGCGGGTGGTAGGCTCTCTGGATATTGGAGATAAATCACAATAAAATAGTAACTACATAGATTAAATTTAAAACTCCCCGGACACAACAACCATAGATAAAAACCATCAAGATGGCCTTGCGCTTTAAAACCGCACTCAAATCGGTTCATCCTACGATTCCACAGATGCCGGGAGCAACGATGCCACAAACATACACACTGGACTGGTATACAGGTATAAACATGTTAAACTTTTTTTATATCAAATGCAGGTATTTTTTACCGTCTACAACAAAAAGGGAGGTTCTCAGTTTGACCCGTACGTTTGTATGTATGTTTGTCCGCGATTATCTCGCGTTTGTCAGCACCGATTTTTTGTAACTAACAGTTTACGACCCGAATCATATAAACGGGTACGTAATGAAGGGAACCTAACTCATAGCGAGAGCAAAAAGACGTTTTTGACTTGAGTTCGTTTGGCAGAATTTACTTTAAAGTTTCGCATAGACTCTATGCCACAGAGTATCTACAGTACTACCCGTATGTCTAAACCACGTACCTCTCAGGCGCCGTTGGCTGGGGCTGAGCGCCCGGCAGCGGCGGGCTCTTGGTCGAACGAGGGGACGAGTTGGGAGTCGAACGTGGAGATGACTGCTGCGTCTGTTGACAAAACAAGTGGGATTTAATCTACACTCTATCCATATTAATATTATAAATGCGAAAGTCTTGAAACCCCCGACATTTTCATTTCAAAGTTCTTTATCTCAAAAACGGCTAGACCGATTTTGTTGAAACGTAGCTACGAACCATCTCGATCACGTCAGCTTTCGGACCAAAAAAACCCGCCTTAAAATCGGTCTTTTCGTTTAGAGCTACACAGACAGACACACAGACACGTCAAACTTATAACACCCCTCTTTTTGAGTCGGGGGTTAAAAACCGAACTGCCAAAGACAGCAACGATTTTTAGTATTTTAACGCTGGCCATTTCTAAAGTATGGTTGCCGCGGGAATTACCCTACACTTATGTATAAACTTAATTAAAGTTAAAACTTAACAAGCCTATTGTTCGGGTCTACTGATAAGGATATTTACGACAATGTGCGCGAGTTTTAATTGTTTCGTGTTACTGAATGTTCTGAATAAGTGCCAGTCGTTTGTGCAGATTTTAGTGTAATTGTAATTACTAGCACAATAATTTAAAGTATGTATAGGGTCATTTCGCCGGTTACGCGACCACCTTTGGTTAGCGACCACTTGAAGAACATGGTTTTTTCAGTAATCAGTAATCAGTATCTTTATTGCTTTCATAGGTAAATACAAGATGGTACATTATATATGTTCAGCTATGAAACCCTGTAGGGCACTACAATATTAAATAACTAAAACTAAAATGTATTAATTTGCAACAGCTTAAGGTGCTTATCTCTTAATTGGTAAACTTATACAAAACGGTGAGCATGCAAAGATAATCTTATGCTAAGTATTACAAATATTTATTAATCTAGCTATAGCTATACCTATACTATTATATCAGTAATTAACTTTCAAAAAATTCTTGCAGTGAGTAAAAACAGTTTTTAATTAGAAATTTGGTGACTTTTTTATTAAATAATTTATTGTTCTCCTCGTCCCTTATAATCTTTGGAAGTTTATTGTACACCTTGATACACATTACGTGGGGACTAGAGGCGTGCATTTTTAATTTATTTTTCAATTGAAGATAACATCAATTCTACAGAGCCTATTGAAACAGTCAGCCGCATGCCTTATTGTTTGTGGTTATGGAATAGGAATATACAAAAAAAACCAGAAAATATGCTTTCAGTTCACCAAGTCAGCTAAGTGGTCGCTAACCGGCACATTAAATTAGGTGGTCGCCAACCGGCGAAATGACCCTATGTTGTATGTGTTAGTAAGGTCGTGGAGGTACTTCCCCAGTTGGGCTGCTCCATATACGAGCGAGATGACATTCCGCTGTACCCTACCTATCTGCCTACGTCACTTCAAAATTTGATGTAGATAACAAAAAAAAATCTTAAGTCAAAAACTATCACAAGTAGGATATTGATGTTGATACTGAGCAAATATTCTTCACTATAAGAGGTACTCACAAAAAAAACAGAGTGCCTTATAGTAACTCGCTACATCTTTTGAAGTAACTTACCGACATAAGAGGCCCTAGCACGATAGGTTTTATCGTCACGTTTTACGGCGAAAATGTACTGAGACGGTAAAACATGGCGGTACCCTTTAAGATCACGTGACCAGTCGCCGAGATCACCCAGGTAATCCTATTGTACACCAGATCCAGCTCAATCCCCTGGGTGATTTTAGTGGACAGAATTACGTATATCAAGTAGGATACCCCGCGGTATCTATTAAGGTCAGATGACCTTAAGGCGCCGTAGGTTCAGCAAAGTTAAGCGACAGAGTTTTTGATACAATACAATACGTCTGTTTATATATCGTTTCAAAAAATACGAATTATCTAGATTACTAATTTGAGGCTTTTCTGGAGGGAGATCAGTGATTGCAAACATGATTAAGCAATTTTCGCTCGAAATACACTTAAACCATTCGTAACAAATTATGCACAAAAGCTAAACATATTAAAATTGGTTCTAAAAATCGGCAATATCATGTTTGAGGGAACTTAGTCATTACTTTTTAGGGTTCCGTAGCCAAATGGCAAAAAACGGAACCCTTATAGATTCGTCATGTCCGTCCGTATGTCTGTCCGTCCGTATGTCACAGCCACTTTTTTCCGAAACTATAAGAGCTATACTGTTGAAACTTGGTAAGTAGATGTATTCTGTGAACCGCATTAAGATTTTCACACAAAAATCAAAAAAAAACATTAAGTTTTAGGGGTACCTATTATATACTCAGAACTGAAACTCAAAAAATTTTTTTTCATCAAACCCATACGTGTGGGGTATCTATGGATAGCTCTTCAAAAATCATATTGAGGTTTCTAACATCATTTTTTTCTAAACTGAAGAGTTTGCGCGAGAGACACTTCCAAAGTGGTAAAATGTGTGTCGTCATCCCCCTGTAACTTCTAAAATAAGAGAATGATAAAACTAAAAAAAATATATGATTACCATGTAAACGTCCACCGAAAATTGGTTTGAACGAGATCTAACAAGTATTTTTTTTTTAATACGTCATAAATCGTAAACCGCAATTTATTTCACGGAACCCTTCATGTGCGAGTCCGACTCGCACTTGGCCGCTTCTTTTTATTTATTTAAACGTACAAAAAAAATAATTTAAAAACATGATATCCGCGTTTCCGAATACGCACTTGCATCACGCTAACGCTTATGCTCAGTTAGAGGGAGAGAAGACCATGAACCTACGGCGCCTTAATGGATACCGCGTAAAACATCTAACGGATGTTTATAAACCCGGTTGTTACTTGCATTACATTACGTATGAACAGTGCGAGTTAACATAAAGCTTCCATTACAAATAAAAATGAATAGCAATGAAACCATGTGTAACCCAATACGCATGTTGAGTTATAACAACGGAACAGTACCCAAGACTAAACAATAATTCCGCTGAACTCGAACAAAGGGTACTTACTGGCCGACATACCAGAGCCAAATTAGTAGTACAGTCAAAGAATTTAATTTCCTACCCATTTAGGACTTTGTCAAAGTGACGTAATCAATCAAAACGTAAGATTAGATTAGATTAGATTTTATTTATTTCATGATAAAAAAATACATTACAAATTTGCTTTCATGTCAAAAAAATAAGATTATTTATCACGATCGTCAAAAACAAAGAAAAAATAAAGATATAATATTAAATTAATACAATGTCAACAAATTTACTCAATAACGAGTAAATATAAAAATAAAACAAAATCAAAAGAATAAATATGTCAACCACTAGGTAAGAGACTTCTTATGATTTTATTTACAGTGTCTCTTTGAAATAGTCCTAAATGGGTAGGAAATTAAATTCTTTGACTGTACAACTCTTCGGGTAGGTACGTGGTAAGGCAAATATGTGCGCGTTTTGAACGTAGGTATGACCGACATAATTACATCAGCACGGCTATCACAAGACGGCCGCGACATACTCTCGAGCTCTCTCACACTATCCGTCTCTTTCCAAGTGGTCTAATTAGAGAGAGACGGATAGTGCGAGAGAGCTCGAGAGTAAGTCGCGGCCGTCTTGTGATACCCGTGCTGGTGTGTCTTTTAAAATCGTGATTCTGTAGGTTTTAGGTCTATGTTGAAACACTTTTTCTTAGAAACTTTATCGTATTATCACCTGACTAACGGGACAGAATAAAAACAAGGAGTAGTTGTTTGACCCTCGTAAAGGCCTGCTCCAGTCGGAGCTGGTT
Source organism: Epinotia brunnichana (assembly GCA_963854355.1). Classification (NCBI taxonomy): domain Eukaryota; kingdom Metazoa; phylum Arthropoda; class Insecta; order Lepidoptera; family Tortricidae; genus Epinotia; species Epinotia brunnichana. Next base: position 12,679,711 of record OY977956.1, read on the forward strand.
AGTTAGTGAATGAAAACTAGATAACATGAAAAATCTTGAGCTTATAAATTGTAGCTCCAGAAATCCAAACATACATATATACAAGTCCATTCCCACCGGCTTGCCTAAAATTTCTTGCTATATTCGTAAATCATCAAAAAAGAGCCCTTATTTTTGCTCCGGGTTGTCGAAAACAAATGCCGAAAATGTGACATTATAGAGCATTAAGTAGTTGCTGTCCCATCGCCCACAACACACTTGAACTCTTTTCCCATAGCTCACTTACGACACGAGGGCGAATCTCCTAGCGTTTGAACAGCTCCATTCTAACGTTATTGTCGGCTCAAGATTATTTTAGCAGAGGTAAAACATTCCACGGAAATTTTAATCAAAAAATACTCAGTACCGGTATTGGCTTACGTATTCATGTGTATTACGTATTTGCTGTCGACGACAATTACGAAAAAAAAACGCCTTAAAAACGCTGAATATTCACTCGACTACGAGAAGAGAGTGGTATCATTTTAACAAGACACCATATCCCGCTTATAGGCGATTGAAGAAATATAAGGCTGAAAATAGAAGGCCCAAGATAAAAATGTGCCCTGTAGTGTCAATTTTTGAAAGAAACTTATTTCTTTTTCATTAGCAGTCTACTGTAACTCTCGACTCTGTTAAGGTAACTCCTACGAGGCTTGAGTTGCAATACTTTTTTCCTTATACTATGTAACTACGCTACTGAGATGGTATATAAAGCGCCTGCAGTCGCATTTCAAATATTTCTCAACCCGTGATCAAGATAAATACTGGGAACTAGTGTTAATAAGTGTTTTTAGATTTAATGAGTGTTTGGGCAACTGGAGAGTTGTGACAGTGCACGTTCTTTTTTTGTGACTATCTGCCCCCGAGGCTGAGCCCGCGCATTACCAAGAACCCAGGCAAAGCTACAAGATATAATATAGCCAATGTCCAAAGAATAGTGAAATAATGTTTGTAATGGGATAAGTTTTTCTGGAGATTACTTCCTACATGCAAACTTACAGCCTCACAAACTAACCTCATTTTTAGGGTTCCGTACTCAAAGAGTAAAACGGGACCCTATTACTAAGACTCCGCTGTCCGTCTGTCTGTCACTAGGCTGTATCTCACTGATACTGTGATAGTTCCAGCTGAAATTTTCACAGATTATGTACCTATTTCTGTTGCCGCTATAACAACAAATACTAACAACAAAATAAAATAAATATTTTATTGATAATGGGACCCTTCGTGCGCGAGTCCGACTCGCACTTGGCCGGTTTTAATATTTCCTATGGACGGTTCCGTAATTATACAGGCTGTTCTGTAATTAATGGTCAACTTTCAAACCACGAATAGGGCACCTTAGACTGGTCCAGAAAATTGACTTTAAGGTTTTGTAAAAGTCGCTTTAACTTTTTTTAATTGAGTAACGTCAATTACCCATACATTTTATATGGGTAACTTTGTCATTAGGTACTATCGAACCAACTGAATCATGACCCACCATAGAACCTTGTTACAGTTAACGATCATATTATGACGTTAATACGTCAGTTAATTGTGACAAGGTTCCATGGTGGGTCATGCATGATTCAGATGGTTCGATAGTACCTAACGGCAAAGTTACCCATATAAAATGTATGGGTAATTGCCGTTACGCAATTGAAAAAAGCGGCCAAGTGCGAGTCGGACTCGCACATGAAGGGTTCCGTTAAATAAATGGCTTTTTACGATTTATGACCTATTAAAAAAAAAACTACTTACTAGATCTCGTTCAAACCAATTTTCGTTGAAAGTTTGCATGGTAATGTACATCATATATTTTTTTTAGATTTATCATTCTCTTATTTTAGAAGTTACAGGGGAGGGACACACATTTTACCACTTCCAAAGTTAGTCTCTCGCGCAAACTATTCAGTTTAGAAAAAAATGATGTTAGAAACCTCAATATCATTTTTGAAGACCTATCCATAGATACCCCACACGTATGGGTTTGATGAAAAAAAAAATTTGAGTTTCAGTTCTTAGTATGGGGAACCCCAAAATTTATTGTCTTTTTTATATATTTGTGTGAAAATCTTAATGCGGTTTACAGAATACATCTACTTACCAAGTTTCAACAGTATAGCTCTTATAGTTTCGGAAAAAAGTGGCTGTGACATACGAACGGACAGACAGACAGACAGACAGACGGACAGACATGACGAATCTATAAGGGTTCCGTTTTTTGCCATTTGGCTACGGAACCCTAAAAAGTTAATCTCCTAAGGCACCGCGCACAAAATTTTGTACAAATTTCAAAATCAAGTTTGAACCTTTACTAAATGTCAAAAAGTTCCTAATTCAATGACACAAAATCGTAGTCTGGGCACCAGGAGTAAGCGTAGATTGGATTAAGGCTCTTAACTATGTATTTTTTTTTAGCATTCCACCCTTTAGTTTTGCCTTTTTTTTTGTAAGTTTGTATGTAGGGCGTACCTAATCTCTAGAACTGTTATATATTTCAAAAAATCTTTGACTAGTACCTATATAAAATTAACTTTCAGGATAGACATAAGCTATTATATTTTATGCCTTGGTTCTGCCTGGATCCTCTGTTCTATGCGGTCTGAGCCATGCGGGCTTTTCATAAACATGTTTCAGTTCAACATCAACATCATGCATTTAACCTTGTATACCTTGGGAATGTTAAGTATCACGAGCAACACAAAAGCATCAATAATGCCTATAAAAATGAACAAAATAGGGCCATTAGAAAACAATTTGGATATCTCATTACTACCAACGGACGACGATCCAAGAAAAAATGTGTATCTACCCATCACAAACACTTTAGAAACATTTGATAACCTGGAAATATCGCTACTACCGAATACCGAAGATTTCCAAAAACCCACAAAAGATCAGCCAAACGTCGAGCAGTTGCTAAGTCTCATCGGTGTAAAACAGGAAGATATTGATGAAGTTGTGAAAATGTATGGAGGAACGGAATCGGGAGTGATGGAGTCGGATTTGTTTACCTGTGCTATTAAAACAGTCACTTCGTTTGTCGCTTGTATGCACGTGAAGAAGGATCATTTCCAAGGTAATTCATCATTAAATGCTTACTCTTCTCTTACCATCTTAAGTAAACTAATCAAAAAAACTTTAGCGGGCACCCTTATCTTTTACCGGTTTAAATAAGTTTCCGTAAAAAAATAATTTGTGGTACAATCTTTTGTTGCCGACTGTAATCTTAGACAAATAAATCGAATTGGTGCCATAGTAAGCTCAATAGTTAAGGCTTGTGTTACGGGTACTATGGGGCTGTCTATATATTACGTCATTTCAGAAAAAGGGGGGGGGGTGCTCTGAACATTGGATGACGGCAGTCATTTTATTAGGCGGGGAGGGTCCATTCAAGGAATTAACCGGAAGGGAGGGGGGGGGGGGGGGGGGGGGGGGGTTCTTAAAATATCACGCCCTTAGCCTGCGAATGTCAAAAAACGATTTGTATGGTCGTGGAACCACCGTAACTAAAAGCTTGTAAAAATACTTGCAAATTTATTACAATGAAATCGAGCGATTGATTTAAATCAACAATTTTTTTTTCAGCTCCAACAGAACCAGCTCCCATACTAAAGTGCCTCACCCAAGCCGTCAACGTATTTGTGAAATGTCTGATATCAAAGCAATCGTCCGCCATTCCTGATACTTATGTTCCAGAGTTTGATGTTAAAAATATATAATTGTAAATAAAATTGATAGAGCTTCGTGTTTTTTTTACTTATTCTTAGCCTATTTAAAGTCTGAGCATGGATATAAGATATAAATATAGTTTTTTTATAAAATACTACAGTATAATTTACTTTGAAAACAAAGTTTTAACCGACGAAAAATCAATCATCCCCTATTTTCCTACCCTTAGGGTTGGTTTTTTTTTCCAAATTTATGTGGGACCAACTTCGGGGTATACCCTTTCCAATAAAAAAAAGAATTATCAAAATCGAACTACTCTGTAAAAAGTTATGCGTGGTCATACATAAAAAAATATATACAGAGTGTTTTTTTTAAATGGGACAGTATGGGGAAATCCGAATCTAAAGGAGATAGAGGAAAAGTGTCCAAGGAGACATTAGGTGTTTTTTTATGTAAACAAATTTGGCTCATTAAAATTTTTGGTCAAGCGTGAGTTGTTCTTAAAAAAATATAAAGTTGGTCAATTTTTTTTTTGACGCGGGTCGGCTCTGTTTCATGTAAGGATTATTTCATTGTATGGAAAGAAAAAAATCTGAACAGCAGAAGTTGGTCAAATTTAATGAAAACTAATCTTCATACAATTGCAGTATGCGCCTTTTAATATTGTTACAAGTGCCTAGGCGTGTAAAAAATATTTAAAATTATTCCATTTTTAAATTTCGATAATCGACAAGAGCTCCAGGTGATTCAAGAGAAGAACATTTTTTTTAATCTTCGTAAACATCATGGCACGCGATAGTCTTGAAATTATAAAAAAAAGAATTCAAATTTGGATGGGTACATAATATGGGCCGATAAAGTGGCCCCCACGATCGCCCGACTTAACGCCATTAGATTTTTTCTTATGGGGTTACCTTAAGGGTCGAATTTATGAATCCCGATACAACTGCGTACAAGAATTAAAAGATGCTGTTTACAACACTTTAAACACAATTCACCATAAGTCTCTGTTAAATGCAACTAGAAGTGTCTTGAAGCGTGCTCGTACCTGCATAAGAAAAGACGGCGGCCACATCGAACATTTTACTCAAGTAATAAACCAACTGTATGAAGATTAGTTTTTATTAAATTTGGCCAATTTCTGCTGTTCAGATTTTTTTCTTTCCATACAATGAAATAATCCTTACATGAAACAGAGTCAACCCGCGTCAAAAAAAAATTGACCAACTTTATAATTTTTTAAGAACAACTCACGCTTGACTAAAAATTTTAACGAGCCAAATTTGTTTACATAAAAAAACACCTAATGTCTCCTTGGACACTTTTCCTCTATCTCCTTTAGATTCGGATTTCCCCATACTGTCCCATTTAAAAAAAACACTGTATATATATATATATATATACGCGTCGACTTGAGAACCTCCTCCGTTTTTTTCGTCGGTTGAAAAGACGTCCTATTTTATTTCCGTAGCAGTTCTGGGGACCGATTTTTGACTTTCGAGCGCTCGAAAATTAAATAAAAGTAAATACGACTGTAGTGTCAAAATAGCAGGCACTGACTTTCTACCGATAGAATTGAATACGTGTGGTCAATACCACTCGCTTTTCAATTTTCTATCGCTATTTGAAAACAGCATTTCGTAATTTTAGTCTGTTTTCGAGTGAAAGATTCGAGCGCTCGAAAGTCAAAAATCGGTCCCCTGCACTAAAGTTCTCCTCACCATACGATAGGCTAATTAAGGAGCCAAAATGTTCGCCTTCTCTAGCCCATTCAAGGCGAATGACTCATATATGAGTCACTAACTCATTAGAAATCGCTTATCATAATGTAAGCGCGGATTCAGTCGCCCGTATCCTTCGCGGGGACTGTTTCTGATAATATCACAGATAAAAAATAAAAAAAACATGCATGTCTCCACGAGTGATTTCTTTTACAGAAAAATGCTGCTACGCGCTACGGAAACTCGGGTTGTATGTTAGAGCTCGACCTAGTCAGATTTCGTAAAGACTCGAGCCTTCAGGCCAGGCTGGTCAGCGAGTCGTGGGGACAAGCCTTTTTAGGGTTCTGTACTCAAAGAGTAAAACGGGCCCTATTACTAAGACTTCGCTGTCCGTACGTCCGTCTGTCCGTCTGTCACCAGGCTGTATCTCATTAAGCGTGATAGTTAGATAGTTGAAATTTTCATAGATGATGTATTTCTGTTGCCGCTATAACAACAAATACTCAAAAAACAGAATTTAAAAGGGGCTCCGATACAGCAAACGTGATCTTTATGCCGTTTTTATAGATGATGGTACGGAACCCTTCGTGCACGAGTCCGACTCAAGCTTGGCCGGTTTTTTTTTTAATTTACCGCATTTGAACTACATTACACTAGTCTTAGCTATAACGGCTCGAGTCTCGAAGACATCTAAATTCCATAAAAAACATTCCATGTAAAAAATAGGCCAAGTCTAAGTCTCGAAACTCTTACACCGTAAAAAGTTATGAGATCTATCGGTGAGTCAGTGACAAAATTAAGGAACTCTGACTTCACTAATTCTTACACTACGGGTTCGAATTTAATGTAATTTGGAAATATATCTAGAGCTATATAATGCCCTCTTGGTCACTGAAAATGCAGGCTTCTAGTTTTTACCAGCTTTCTATTAACTTGCAATGTATGTATGTACATACCTACCTGACTAACTATGTAAGTGTGTGGTATGTATGTAACTATGTTTGTTCGGGTGGAATCTTGCAACTCAATTTTGAAACAGATATCTTCAACCAATTGAGCTGAAATTTTCGGTAAAGGTATAGTTTGGATGTCAATTCAATATTATGGTACCATCGAGCTGATCTGACGATGGAGACAGGTGGCCATGGAAAATTCAGTACTTAACCGACGTAACCCCGTTGAGTTCGGGCTCGTTAATCGTCTTAATAGGGAAGATGCAGCTTTAATATTTACCATTATTTTGTGCTTAAAATGTTGAAAAAACATAAAATTATTGCTACTTAAACGTTTTTGCTTTAGTTTAATATACTAATTTCAAACAATAAACACGATTTGAATTAATTTGAAACGGAACGTGTTTTTATTCACCGATCAGCGACTGGTGACGTCACTCCTGTTATGATAACTTGATGACAACTAATGAAAGGTTATATTAATTGTAAAAGGAACAATCTTTCATTAAAAAAAAAAGGATTTCGAATAATAATGGATGTAGGCTTTATTTAATTCTCAGAAAATTAGTATACCTACCACTATATGTGTTACCAAAATGTACCAATATCTATGGTAAACAAAGATGGGAATATTTGTTACCTAGTATCCTGAATGACTTACCATCTGATGTACTCACAAATATATGTGATAAACCGCAACATTGTAAACGTATAATGAAATCTGCTTGTATATCCCAAACCTGATAGTAATAATGAATGAAATAGCTAATCTAAATTACTGTTGCCGCCGTAGACGTGTATGCAGTTTTTGGACCCTAAGCCGCGGCAATAGGATAAGAAACGGTATGCACATCTCCAGCGTGCTCCCAAGTGCTTCACAGCATATCACGTCATAATGTCGCATTTTGTGTAGGCAATCGCCGTGTGCGCTTTATTTTTATAAGCTTGTTATCCTATGTATAAACTAAATATTAATTGAGTGAATAAAGTGGCAGTTAAACCCTGCTGGGTTTTGTCCGCTGCCTGGCCATGTATTGTAAAATAATTATATATATAAATAAATAAAAAATAAAAAAAAAAAAAAATTAAAGCAGACCCTAGAATCCTTCCAAAAGTTAGTGTCCATGTGGTCGTAAATTATGGCGAGTGACAAACACGAGAGACGTCACAGGAACTGTAGATCCGTTTAGGCGCGAAAGTTTAAATTGTCAGTTTGTAACAGAATTTTTTGACTATAAATGACAGTCGTGGTCTTCTACATGCAATTGTTTCAAATGAACGCAAAAATGATGTAGTTGATGACGGTATGCAGAAAAGTGCAGTGAGCAATGAAAGCGTTCACCAAAAATCAAAAATTTGACAGAAATTAATTTCCACAACGAAGTTACAAAGGGTCGACAATGACTTCGAGAAAAGGAGGGTACGGTCGTGACATTTTTGCTCTTTTGCTCGACTTGGCGGGAGCACTTTAGTGCCCCCAGATCTAAATCACAGCACGACCTACCGAATTATATCAAGTCCGTTTTTGGGTGTATCGAAGTCTAATATTCTGCAAAATATTGTACTACAAATAGTACATTGTTTAACGATGGGCGTAAATGGAATATTGCAAACAAGAGTCTATCAGAAGCCCGACGCCGAAGGCGGAGGGCTTTTGATGACTCGAGTTTGCAATATTCTTACGCCCGTTTAATACACAATGTTTTTCATCACATTTGCGAGGAAATACATAACTACAAAATACAGAAAAATCTATGTTTCATACAAGCGCACCAATCAAAATTTACGAAATTGACAACTTCACTTCCAAATCAGTGCAAGTGGAGCGCGCAGCTTCAATATTTCGACCAATCACAGAGCAGTATTCTTGCAGCGCATGGCCTGCTAGATTTGTATTCAACCAATTAGAGAGCAGAATTCTTGAAGCGCGCGGCCATCTAGATTTGCTTAAACCAATCAGATCACACACAAGCTCATTACTCCTTCGGGAGCTGTAAAATACCATTACACCCGCGGGAACAATTTAGGCCATTGACCTTCTGTATACAGGCATGGAATAACACCATTTATGAGCAAGTGTGATGAAATAGTACATTATTGCCGTGGCCGGGAAGGAGACAATTGCAGGCTGAGTATGTTGTTTAAACGGACGAGCTTGCGAGTCCGTTTAATTATAATACGAAGCCTGCAATTGCCATTCCGGCTGAGGCTAATATAGTGCTTTTCTCAAAAATGGGGGAATAAAAAAGACTAAATTTAAATCAAGCGTTATTATTAAATACAAATTGAGGATACTGCAAATGACATAAAATTAAACGTCATATTTTTTTTTAAACAGAAGCGCAAGTGTATTTTTCCACCGAAAAACGCAATCTTTTAATGACACATACAAAAATGTCGCGTTTGCAACAGCAAAATACGACTTGATTTGGCTGAATACAACCTGTGCCGTCTTTTATATGCCAGTTTCTACTTTTTAAAAAGTTTGCTACTCGACAAATAAAGGAATTCATATGTAACATTCCAGGCGGCCTGCAATGTTTTTTATTTTTTAATTTTGATCTGGCCTTCAACTATACACTTTACCTTCCAATATGTAGCGAGTTATGTTCACTTTGCGGGCCATTTTTGAGAAAAACAAATATTGTCACTACAATTAGTATACCTTGAGCATCCTCATCAGTCCCTCCAGCTGCTGCATGAGGTGTTTCCTGGACTCCTGCAGCGAGGAGAGGTGGCCCTCCAGCTCGTCCTTCCTCTGCCGGAGGGCGCGGAGCTCCGACACGAGCGGCGGGGCGGAGCCCGAGCCGCCGGCGGAGGCCTCGGCCTCTTGCTGGCGTCTGCGTACAAGTTAGTTAGTTATACTGCCGGAAGTCGACATCCAGTGTGCCCTTTATCCTTGTATCTTTTTTTTTACAAGCTTTATATTAATGTAAAATGAAGTTAGTCTCTACACACTTCATTTAAATTTGCTGCGCAATAGTTTTAAGGATGCCGTTTGGTCCGCTCTGAACTGTGGCGAACATTGACAGGTGACAGATCAGTTGGATGGAAATTGCAATGTCACGAAAGTGCATCTAAAAATTAAATAAGATTATGAATATTAAGGAATTGGAGAAATAATAGCTTCAAATGTTGTTTCTCTTTACAGGTAAGAATTGTACTTATCCTATAAGCATAGAATTAGATAAATTGTAGCTGTAAACTCGTTATTAATAAAAAAGTTTTCTCTTTACAGAGCAACACAATTCAGTTTTTATTTCTTCGTTCGTGTCCAGAACAACACATTATAAAACAACATTATTCAGCTGTTATAAGGAAGATGGAAAGATTACGATTTGAATTTGTAGTAAAACCGGCTGAGGATCCAAAATCGAATATAATCTGTGTGACTTCAATTACGGACGCAGATAACAGTATCTTCGTGTTCCCCGAACATCTCCAACCAGTGCAATTGCACGAGACAATTGTAAAAACACAGGCTTTTCAAAAAGTTAAAGTTACATTACAAAAGAGGCATGACAGAAGGAAGGTTTGGATCTCAATAACTCCCGAGATAAATAAAATGTATGTAGATGAGGACGGAAATATTCAGTTTAAGGGATTTTTACTGGAAGAGATAGCACCAAAAAAACAGGAACAGCCTGCAGCTGCTGGAATTTCAGAAGAAGCACTGACAAGAATCTTGGAAAGTTTTGCTGAGAAGCAGAAGGATGTGCCTAAGAATTTGGGAAATTTAACTGAAAAGTTTGTGATCGAAAAATTCACTAGGAAAACTTCAAATGCAGCACAATGGATGACCACTTTTGAAATGGAATGTACTCGTTTTGGTATAGAAGACGATATGAGGCGTATCGAAGTTCTGAAGTTATTCCTGGAAGATTCATGTTGTGACTGGTACAGCTCCATGTTGATAAAACATACCGTAAACTCAGAGTGGTCAATGTGGAAAAGGATCTTCTGTGAAACCTATGCAGACAAAGGGTGGTCACCGGTCAGGTATGCTTTTTTATTCAAATATAAGCAAGGCTCGTTACTGGAATATGCTATTAAGAAGGAGAGACTTCTGTTGGAGATAAATAAGTGCATGGATAAGTCTACTTTGATTGATCTTATTGCTACGGGGTTGCCAAATTTTGTAGCCGATAGAATTGACCGGAATGCCCTAAAGGAGACGGAGGATTTATTTAACAGTATTAGAGGTTTAGAACATATGGTGGAAAAGAAAATATGGGAAAAGAGAACGCTCGTATTTGATAACAAGACTAAGGAAAAGAATGGAGGAGACCGGCCATGCAGAATATGTGAAAAAGAAAATAAGGGCAACCGCTATCATCCCGAATCTTTATGTTGGTTCAAAAACAAAAGTACGGATAGGCAAAGACGGGATCAAATAAGGACGGTTAATAATTCTCAGTTAGAAACCGAGTTAAACAACTTAGACCCAAAAAACTAGTGATCCCGCCATTAATTAAACTAAACTTATTAATAAATGATACATTACAGGTTTCAGGGATTTACGATTCAGGATCGAATGTTTCCTTGATAAGTTCAAGATTCTTGTCCTTGAGAAATAATCCAATAAATCCTAATATTAAAACAACAGGGTTAAAAACAATTAATGGCGTTAAATCAACTTTAGGAATGGTAACTTTAAAATTGAAAATTTTAAATATTGAAAGAGAAGTCAATGTCTTTGTAATAGACAAAGAAAATTTCGACTACGAATTTTTAATCGGATTGGATTGTATAGAACAATTTCATCTTGTTCAAAATGATAGATTAGAAATTTCACAAAATATTGAGGAAAAAAAACATCACATTGAAAAGCTCACAGAGAAAAAAAATGAAGAAATAATTTCTGATCCTAATAATAACGACGAAGCACACATTTTGTGTAGTAAAGATAAAAACCTGGGCGTTGTTGATAAGACTAAGACCCCAGAGAAAAATGAATATAAAATAAACTTTAATGAGAATATAGAAGTGGAAAATTTTGATATTTCAGTAAACCATCTAAATCATCAGCAACAGGCAGGGATAAATAAATTAATTTCCAAATATAAATCGCTATTTGCGAAAGATAAATATGATGTGGGGACGGTGAAGGACTACGAAGCACACATAGATTTGATAATGGATAAATATTGTAGTAAAAGGCCATATAGATGCACTATAGAAGATAGGAAGGAAATAGAGCAGCAGGTATCAAAGCTTTTACAAAGGAATTTAATTGAAGAGTCTTACAGTCCTTTTGCTGCTCCAGTAACATTGGCGTACAAAAAAGAAGAAGGTAAGAAATCGAGACTATGTGTAGATTTTCGTGATCTGAACAAAATTGTTGTGCCCCAATCACAGCCCTTTCCCCTGATTGAAGATTTGATGGTAAAGACGAGAAACTGTAAATTCTACTCAACTCTTGACATTAGCTCAGCTTTCTGGTCGATTCCTTTAAAAATTGAAGACCGAAAAAAAGCTGCCTTTGTAACTCAGGAAGGCCACTTCCAATGGACTTGTCTCCCATATGGTTTAAAAACTTCGCCTGCAATATTTCAGAGAATATTGAGTAGTATAATAAGAAAACATGGGTTGTCTGATTTTACTGTGAATTACATAGATGACATACTAATATTTTCTGAAACTTTTGCAGAGCACATTAGACACTTATCATTGTTACTGGAAGCAATTTCAAAGGAAGGTTTTAGGTTGAAATTCTCTAAATGTAATTTCGCTCAAGATTCCGTGAAGTACTTGGGCCACATTATAAAAGACAATACAATTACACCGTTAAAAGATAATCTAATAGCCATAAAAGATTTTCCAGCACCACAAACACAAAAAAATGTACGACAATTTTTAGGCAAAATTAACTTTTATGGAAAATATGTGCCTAACATATCAATTATATTGGATCCATTGCATAATCTACTAAGAAAAGGTCAACCATTCAGTTGGTCGGAAAAATGTCAGAAGTCCTTTGAAACAATAAAAAAATTGCTTTGTTTAAAACCAATTTTGGCAATCTTTGACCCAGATTTACCAATACGTATTTATACTGACGCTAGTATACAAGGCATAGGCGCGATCTTAAAACAAACACAACACAATGGAGAGGAAAAGCCTTGCGCTTATTTTTCTAGAAAATTGAATGACTCGCAGAAGAAAAAAAAAGCTGTTTACTTAGAGTGCTTAGCAATAAAGGAAGCAGTAAAATACTGGCAGCATTGGCTAGTAGGAAAACAATTCACGGTTTTCTCTGACCATAAACCTCTAGAAAAAATGAATATTAAAGCAAGGACAGACGAGGAACTAGGAGATCTCGCATATTACCTATCTCAGTTTGATTTTGAGGTAATATATTCCCCAGGGAAATACAACTTAGAGGCGGACTGTTTAAGTAGAAATCCTGTGTTAGAACCAGGTGAAGATACTGATAATCATGATCAAAACTTAAAAATTGTTAACTTCATACAACTAAAGACATTCAGGATGACCAAGAAAAAAATGAACATATAAAACAAAATGAAAATAAACTAACAGAAGACTTTAGTAAAAAGCTTATAGAGAAAATACACTATTATTATTGCCATATAGGAATACAACAAATGGAGAATAAGTTAAAACCATTTTATATAGCTAAAAACTTAACTAATAATATCAGGAAAATTTGTCAGAACTGTGAAATATGCATAAAGAATAAATCTAGAAGGAAATTTGAATTTGGATTAATGTCCCACTTGGGCCCTGCTACTTACCCTTTTGAAATAGTATCCATTGATACTATTGGTGGGTTTGGTGGCTCACGCTCCACAAAAACATACTTACACTTGCTGGTGGATCACTTTACACGATATGCTTTCATTTTAAGAGGGCGCTCGTTTTTTGGTCAGGAATAAGCGAGAATGACGGATTTTTGACGTTGTAATTCTAAGAAACGGAGAGCTTTTTCTAGATCCTGATTACTTATTTGCATAGGTAAACTCCTCATATTGGTCCTAGCCGCCTCCAATTTACGAAGAACTGAATACTTTAACCGAAAATACCCGATTACCGACAGTAGTTTTCTGAAGAGAGCGCAGAGTCATAAGTTTGAGCCCCTAATACTCCATGATGCTATATGAGAACCTACTTGTTTTTTTCTATTTTCACTAGCGTAATATGTTGCCATTGCTCCTAGCCGCCTCGAATTTTCCTTATTCTGCACGTATATATATGTAAACTGTTCTCAATTACACCATATTTGTCAACAAAATCGTACTGAAAACTCAAGGATTTTCTCATTATTGTTGAATAATTTTTGTATTGAATCTTACACAACATTAAAGTTCATGCTTGTACCAACAAGATCCAGTCCAAAAAATATAACTTTTGTCAAAATTTATATTTATAAATAATGATTCAAAACTAGTATAAATTTACCGTCGCGCGGGAATATATCTCAGTACCGGCTGAATAGCCCTCCGAGACAGACGTGTACTGTGTTTATTTGTGGCTATTCACGAAGCTAACCGGCCACTCTTCAGATAAAATAATATAATTTTGATCTCCGACTAGGCATAGTTGTTACCAACCTCGGGGTCAAACTATACTGGGGATACATTCGTGAGGCTAATCGAGACAAGTTATGAATTGCATAGCTGCCAGTATAACGTAGTGTAGCGAAAAGGCTCAAACCCACAGTATACGTAACATTTAAAATTGAACCTTCTACCTAAAACAAAAGTCATACATTTCAATGGTGATGTCTTGTGGGTTGGATCCTTTTGTCTAAACTACGCGTTCTATAGTCAATTATTATTGTACGAGTGATCGTGATACTTGATAGATTTAATTTATTTACTTGTTACTATCAGTCCACCTTGTGGAGGGTCCGCTGCAGTTTCCGGTACGTAGTCGCCTCTCGAGAACCTCCCCGCCCCAACGGCCATTATGATTAGTTAGTATGTGTGTATGTATGTTAGTTTGGGCGAAATCTTCAAATTAGGTACAATTGCGTATATCATAGAGCTGGTCTGATGATGGAGTCGGAAGGTGGCCATAGCAACTCCTAAACTCAACAAGATAAAGCCATCGAATTTGGGCTCATTTATTTGGTCATGGCACGGCAAGACTTTGATGCTGGATGATTTCCAGAGTCTGATGATGGAGCGTGGTGGAAGGTGGTCATGGAACTCCTAAACTAAACTAGATAAACCCATCTAGTTTGGGCTCATCTGTTTTGTCTTGGTAAACACTTTGGTGATGGATGATTTCCAGGATCTGATGATGGAAGGTGGTCATGGGAACTCCTAAACTAAAATAGATAGACCTATCTTGTTTGGGTTTGTGTGATTTGTCTGTACAAGTACCCACGAACCAGCGACATAATATGCAGGGTTATTGAAAATAACAAGATGAATAAAAAACTTTTTAAAAAACAAGCTTATATGGCGTTTGTTAAGTACAGCACGATCCTACCTTGCATTTAGTTATTATTTTCGTTTATATATAATAATAACACACACCGGGGGTTTACACTGGAAAGGGAGATTTTTACGTGGTTTTATTACATTTCCGAGTCATCATCATCATCATCATCATATCAGCCGAAAGACGTCCACTGCTGGACATAGGCCTCCCCCAAAGAGTGCCACAATGGCCGTTCCTGCGCCACCCGCATCCAGCGGACTGCCGCGACCTTTACCAGGTCATCAGTCCACCTTGCGGGGGGCCTACCCACGCTGCGCCTTCCGGTACGTGGTTGCCACTCCAGAACCTTTCCGCCCCAACGGCCATCGGTTCTACGTGCAATTGAGTGACTCTGAGCCTTCTTATGAGGCCTATAGTAAGCGACCACGTTTCCGTGCCATATGTCATCACTGGCAACACACACTGGTCAAAGACTCTCGTCTTGAGACACTGCGGAATATTGGACGAAAAGATGTGCCGTAGCTTCCCGAATGCTGCCCAGCCGAGTCGGATTCGACGATTGACCTCTTCGACATTTCCGAGTATCACTCTTTATTTCGAAATAAATGTTAAAAAAACCGGCCAAGTGCGAGTCGGACTCGCGCACGAAGGGTTCCGTACCATTATCTATATCTAAAAACGGCAAAATATATATATCTAAAATCACGTTTGTTGTATAGGAGCCCCCTGTAGCCTAGTTAGTAACTTGGTAGTGACTCTGCCTACGAAGCTGGAAGTCCCGGATTCGAATCCCGGTAAGGGCATTTATTTGTGTGATGACCACAAATATTTGTTCCTGAGTCATGGATGTTTTCTATGTATTTAAGTATTTATTTATCTATTTAAGTATGTTTATCGTCGTCTAGTACCCATAGTACAAGCTTTGCTTAGTTTGGGGCAAGTTCGATTTGTGTAAGATTTTAAAAGAAAAAGAAACAAATAAAAACTAAAATAAAAATAAAAAGATGTATTCTGTTTTTTAGTATTTTTTGTTATAAATAGCGACAACAGAAATACATCATCTGTGAAAATCCCTATCTAACACGGTTCATGAGATACAGCCTGGTGACAGAAGGACAGACAGGCATTCAGACAGACAGACGGACGGCGGAGTCTTAGTAATAGGGTCCCGTTTTACTCTTTGAGTACGGAATCCTAATAAGTGACATAGGTTAAAAAAGGGAGAAGTGCCGTACTGCTTAATTTCAACCAAAACCGATGTCCCCAGTTTTCTCCCACCGCCGCGCCCACAGGCACACACATTGAACCGTGTAAAAACAAAGACTCGGGCGTTGCCAGTGAGTCTACGGCAACATGCAAAAAAGGGCTGTGATTGGCTTAAACGCACTACACTAGAGGGGCGACAAACGTTAAAATTATGTTTTATCGACATTTATATTAAAATTAATATTATGTTATGATATTGATGGGTAACAACTTCAACAACATGGTAAGTTTATGTGGTGGTATTTAAACTTTTAGCTACAAGTTTAAATAACACGGGTTGTTAACTTACCATAAATCGCAAAAGTAAAAAATATTGACGAATACCTACAGAGTAACATAAACGGCTTTTTATAAGTTCGTGTTCACATACATTTAAAACTCTGGTCACATCGATATTTTTGACCTGTAGGTACCAGGCCGATCCGACTCGCATTTTGGCGCGAAATAATATGTCCATTACTCATATTACGAGATTTAAGGCTAAGGTCGAGTATCCACCAAAGATGTGCGAAGATGTGTTACCATACATTTTACACCAAGGTTTCAAGCAAGCGAGGTGTCAAATATTCGAAAAGTGTACGGCTCTTATTAAGTGGTTGGAAACATTTTTCTTGAAAATGTTACGAACACATTAACTCTTCTCTGTACAGGAAACCAGTTAGGACCTCTGCCAGTAGCATCTATCCATTTTTTTAGTACCTACTCGGATTCTTTGGAAAACTGGAATAAGAAACCGAGATTTCTTCTTCAATTATCACATTTCAAATGAAAGTAAAAAATACTCATTTAAAATCAATTATTGGTAATAATATCACATTTTAAGTTGTTCTGGAGCCATTTGCAACTAAATTATATACTTGTATATACAATTTTAATATTACTATTTACCGTTCATACTGCAACTTAGTGAAAATCTTATTAGTAGGTACCGTAAACATTTTGTGCCTTTTAAACTTATTAGTATGTTATTAGTTACCTTTAAGATAGGCACCCAACCAAAACAAGTAATTAAATAAAATAAAACAGCGAAAGTAGTCGAAATAAAATAACTAGTATGATATCGTCCTTCTATTTTATCGATTACGCGTAAATTGTAACTGCACTTTGGCACCGCTCTAGTTTGCGACGCCAAGCAGCGGCCGTACCACTAAAAAATTCAAGCATCGTCCATATCCATAGTGGTTTAATACATTGCGCCGTGGTTTACTGTATTGAACGTTCAATGTACAACGCATAGAACAAAAATATGCTTTTTCGTTCGATATGTTAGTTCGATCCCGAGAAATGATGCGGCGTTGCGTTTATTTATTAAAATATTAGTTTTTACTGACTTAAGTGAAAATACTAATACTCACATGTGATGCGTGACTCCACCATTCATGTAGGTTTTAGTTTCATTCCTATCTTTGCATGTAACCACGCTACAATTCGGCATTTTGAGTAAACGTGGAAAAACATTTCAGATTCACGGCAAATTGCGACTAACATGCGGTGGGCAGTGACATGCCCATTTGGCCATGTCGCACCGACACGCGCCAAGCCCCCGTTTCAAATCTATTCCTTTTTATCATCTGAGGTTTTAGGCTTTTGAATAAAATCACGCATTAATTATTTGTATTCTAGATAAAAAGCTGTGTTTGTATAATTTATAATTTTCAGTTCCTTTGGTAAGAAACGGACATAGCAATTTCTATAAAGGGCCGTTTTTTTTTACTGTACATAACAAAAAAAAATTTCTTCAAGAAACGAATACGTAAGTACCCAGTAATTTCCTAGTAGTGGGTCTACTGGTATAATTTCATTACATTACTATTTATAAATAAGACTCAGATAATATGCAAACTATTAATATCCGTAAAACAAATTATTATTCTTATTACTGACAACTTTAAAACTCGTTAGTTTATTTTATACTAAAAAAACGAAACTAAATATACTTTGTCATATCATAGTATTTTAATACAAATAGAAAACTTGTGCTCAAAAATCAAATACTTACTTTATTCAAGTTATCTAACTTCGCTAACATGATGTTCTAGAACATCATGTTAGCGAAGTAATACTTGCCACTTTTTAGTGCAAGTATCAATATCGGTCACGGAGTGAATTCCAACGGTGCGCTATACAGCTATTTGCATCGGCAAGCTCCGCGGTTAGTTCTATCCCGATTGCACTTACATATAGCTAGAAAGGGACGGCACCCGCGGCTGGTGCGATCTCGCTGTGCATGTGTGGGTTAGGTACGTTTGTGTGGGTGGTAGTAGTATTTACACACACAAACGCACTACGCGTGTCAAAATACCGAATTCTGAGCGAGCGCTTTTTTGAAGAGCACTCTTAACTTCCAAAACTCAAACATCTAATGATTTTATAAAGCTTATACAAAAAGTACCACAAGGAAGTAAAATTGGTATGATCTTGTCTGATCAATATCCAGGTATAAATTCAAAAGAATTTAAAAACTTTTTAAATAGAGAAAAGATACCAATAATCTTTACTGCAGTAAATGCACCATTTTCAAACGGTTTGAATGAAAGATTAAACCAAACTTTAGTAAACAAAATTAGGTGTAAGATAAATGAAAGGAAAGAAAAAATAGCTTGGACAACTGTTGCACATGAATGTACCAAAAGATATAATGAGACAGAACATACTGTAACAAGATTTTCACCAAAATATTTGTTAGAGGGTATAAGTGATAATATTCTACCAGAGGAAATAAAAAAAAAAAGATCGTTTAATGATTTATCGCAAGATAGAAAAATAGCATTGGTAAACACAGTAAAATCACATAATAATAATAAAAAACTATTTGATAAAAACAGAAAACATTGCCAAATAACAGTAGGAGATACAGTATTTGTTGAGAATGGAAATCGATTAAACAGAAAAAAATTAGACGAATTAAAGATAGGACCATATAAAGTGATAGAAAAAATATCTGATTCAATTTATAAGATAGATACCGGACATAAAAAGTCGGAATCTAATTTGTTTCACATAACCAAAATAATTCCGGTACTGAAAGAAATATAAACAAAAGAAAATATTTCATAAGCACATGTAAGTATTAAAAAAAAAAAAAAAAAAAAAAATTGTGGGGGGGAGATGTAAAATGAAGTTAGTCTCTACACACTTCATTTAAATTTGCTGCGCAATAGTTTTAAGGATGCCGTTTGGTCCGCTCTGAACTGTGGCGAACATTGACAGGTGACAGATCAGTTGGATGGAAATTGCAATGTCACGAAAGTGCATCTAAAAATTAAATAAGATTATGAATATTAAGGAATTGGAGAAATAATAGCTTCAAATGTTGTTTCTCTTTACAGGTAAGAATTGTACTTATCCTATAAGCATAGAATTAGATAAATTGTAGCTGTAAACTCGTTATTAATAAAAAAGTTTTCTCTTTACAGAGCAACACAATTCAGTTTTTATTTCTTCGTTCGTGTCCAGAACAACACATTATATTAACTTGCACTGTTTGTATGTATGTAAATATGTAAGTATGTAAATATGTAAGTATGTAAATATGTAAGTATGTAAATATGTAAGTATGTAAATATGTAAGTATGTAAATATATAAGTATGTAAATAATGTAAGTATGTAAGTTGTCCGTCAAAATTTGCAATCCATTTTTCTGTCACTTCTCGTTATCCAATTGAGCTGAAATTTTGCAAGCATATGTATATCGCATGACAATGCAACATTATGATGACTTGGAGCTGATCTGATGCTGGAGCTGGAAGGTGGCCATAGCAACTCCGCAATAAAACGACACAACCCCATCGAGTTTGGGCTCGTTAGAATCGTCTCAATGAGTAGTTGATGATGGTATGCAGAAAAGTACAGTCGGCAGTAAAAGCTTGTACCAAAAATGAAATTTTTGACAGAAACTTATTATATTATTCCTAAGTATTTATTTATCTTTATATGTACGTTTATCTTCGTCTAGTACCAATAGTACAAGCTTTGCTTAGTTTGGGATTAGGTCGATTTGTGTAAGATTGTCCGCAAATATTTATTTATTTTATTATCATTTATTATTTTTGTCCCACAGCGTTTGCGTACAGAGTAACTAGAATAAAAAGCAATTGAGTGACAAGTTAGAGGAACGAGCTGTAGGTGAGGCCCTCGAAGGTACGAGTCCATCTATTGAATTTTCGCCTGAAACATTACAAGGTGCTTTCACAACAGCAGGGAAACTGTAAGAAAATAAAACCGGCCAAGTGCGAGTCGGACTCGCGCACTATCTTTAAATATTTATTTAATTCTGTTTTTTAGTATCTGTTGTTATAGCAGCAACAGAAATACATCATGGTATTTTTTTTCTACGTTTTCTTTAATAAATCAACATTTAAACACTGTAAAAAAAACCGGTTTTAGAAAGTGCAAATCAAGCCCTTTCATATGATACCCCACTTGATTTATTTACTAGACTTTGATTTTTTAACCCCCCTCATATTCGTCATTTAAACAGAAAATAAAAATGTACATTTAAATTTTTCATTTTTCATACACGTGTCTTACTTAACTCTTTTAACAGTTGTTCCAAATTTCTAATTGATAGCTTAAGTAGTTCCTGAGATATTTAACGTTGTGACAGACGGACAGAGTCGCACCATAAGGGTTTCTTTTTTACCTTTTTGGCACGGAACCCTAAAAAGCCAGCATAACCTCCTAAGGCCCACCATACGACACAAAATGACATTGAAATTTGAATCAACTGATGTAAGAAATTGAGTTGGATTTCGTATGTTTAAAAAAAAGCAGCCAAGTGCGAGTCGGACTCGCACATGAAGGGTTCCGTGAAATAAATTGCGGTTTACGATTTATGACGTATTAAAAAAAACTACTTATTAGATCTCGTTTAAACCAATTTTCGGTGGAAGTTTACATGGTAATGTACATCACATATTTTTTTTAGTTTTATCATTTTCTTATTTTAGAAGTTATAGGGGGGGGGGGACACACATTTTACCACTTTGGAAGTGTCTCTCGCGCAAACTATTCAGTTTAGAAAAAATACATCTACTTACCAAGTTTCAACAGTATAGCTCTTATAGTTTCGGAAAAAAGTGGCTGTGACATACGGACGGGCAGACAGACGGACGGACATGACGAATCTATAAGGGTTCCGTTTTTTGCCATTTGGCTACGGAACCCTAAAAAAAATCAAAACAAAACAAATGCAACTCTATTCCAACCCAAAATGGTATAAATTCCTTTAAGAGAATAAGTCCTTCCAGAAGGCCCACAGGCCTTAGCAGGATATGTCTGATGAACTGTACCTGAGCCTCGCGATCTCCCGCATGATCTCCCTATTCTTAGCCTCCAGCTGCGAGATCAGCTCTCGCTGCTGCCGCGCCGCGTCCACTTCCGAGCCCTCCGACGAAGACCGACCCTGAAGCAATTACGATTACAGAATGGTGGAATAACATACCGCTTACCATCAGGGCCCTGTGTCACAAAACTACAATTATAATTTACAAACGATATATTACGGGGCGGGCAATATAATATGGCGCCGGCAGCTGTCATTGCAGAGAAACTTGTCAAACTTTCCATACATTTCAGATTTTAACGAACACCGATAACTACAGTCGCCATCACATGCATAGGTACACTATAGGTGTTCAAAAATATCGGCACATGCACCCTAATGCCTTGAAAATAGAGGTGTGTTCCGATGTTTGTGACGTGCTTGTTTGCTCCGACGTATATGATGGCGACTGTACAACAGACGGTTTGGTGCAAACAAGTTTGCACGTTTTACTGTGAAATGTGCAGTTGGCTGTGATAAAGCTCTTTTGTCCAGTTAATGTTGTCACATTTTGTGTGACACTGACAGTGACAACGGGAACCTAATCACAACCTCGAAAAACTGTTTCTCCGAGTCATTTGCCAAAGTTTATTATGACAAAATGTATTATGGCAATTCGGAGCACTATGTAAGACCCCGGGATCTATAATGTTTAAAGTTTAATATTAAGTAGGTAATTAGCTGTAAGATAATATAGATTTGTATGTCTGTGAATCAGGCTGAAGATGGAGACGCCAAAACAAGTTTTAAGATCTTTTATGTACACCCATTTTCTACAAATAAAAATATTCTTATTCTTATTCTTTAATTCGCCCGAAGGCGTTTTTCTGAAATTGACAATTCCAAACTTTTGAAAATAGTTACGTATAGAATCCATTAGGTTAGGTTTGTGTTTTATAAAAATACTGATAGACTAACAGTTCCTGAAAAAAAAAAAACTTTGGCACATCATTATCATCATCATCATATCAGCCGAAAGACGTCCACTGCTGGACATAGGTTTCCCCCAAAGAGTGCCAAAATTCGGACTCCCGCTACCTTTGCCAGGCCATCAGTCCACTTTCCGGTACGTGATCGCTACTCGAGAACCTCCCGCCCACTGCCACTTAAGTTTACCAATTCGGAAGGCAATCCTGCTTGGTTCTGCTGCTGATAGCCCATTTCTGATACGATCACGCAGAGAAACTCCCAACATAGCCCTCTCCATTGCCCTTTGGGTGACTTTGAGCCTTAAGAGGCCCATTGTTGCACCTCGGAGGTGTGTGAGAGCCCAGTTTAGGCGAAGTGGCAAGAGGGATAAGTACTGCGAGTTTAGCAACGTTTGGCATAGTCAACGGACGATTTATTGGAGCCGATCCCCCTAAAAAAAATAGGGGTTTCTGTAGTTTGGTTGGAAATACATACCAGTTCTGGTGTAAGAGAAGCCGACCGCCCCGCTCGCGGCTGAAACAAAACGGTCGTTATATATATGTATGTTTAGGAATATACTTCGGCGATCAGGGAATGCAATAGTGTCGAACTTTAGTAAAGTGACAGAAATATTAATTCATTATATATTTGTTGCTTTGGGCTTGTCCATATATTACGTAATCAACATTTAACGATTTCTATTGATCACAAGTAATTAAGGCTAGTGTCCCGATACAGTCGCGTGTTCGTTCAACGCACATTTGCATCGGCTGAAAAATGTCGCCTCCAGAATAACTACAAATAATCCCAAATCTATACATAAAACAAAGTCGTGCTAGTTACACCACTTATAACTCAAGAACGGCAGAACCGATTTTTGTGATGTTTGATTTGTTGTATTTGTCTTCACTCCGAATAGCAAAATAACTAATAATAAATGCGAAAAGTTACGTTTTTTTTTCATACATTTTGTATGGCGGTACGAAGTACGCGGGGTCAGCTAGTACTAATAAATGTAAAAGTTTGGATGTCTGGATGTTTGTTACTCAATCGCGCTTAAACGGCAGAACCAATTTGGATGAAATTTTGCTCGAAGATAGTTTATAGCCTCGATTAAAATATAGGATAGTTTTTATCCCGGGTTTACGCAGACGAAGTCGCGGGTGGAAACTAGTAATGGAATAATCTGAATGGGTATAGTTGTTACCATCGTGCGATTTTCGTGCGCCAATCGCGCGGCGTAACGCGCGATCAGTCGGTGCTCGTCGTCCACGCCGCGGGCCAGGTGCTCCGCTATGCCTGACCAGACAAACTCAACACGTGACTTAATCATTATACGCAATGTACAGTCAACTGCTAAATATGTATCCAATTAATGGTTAGGGTGCATAACGTCCCACTCGCAGAATGTCCCTTTCGCGAAATGTCCCTTACGCAAAACGACCCTTCTGCAAAAGGTCCCGTTAGCAAAACGTCCCTTCACATAAATAAAGTCCCGTTTGCAAAACGTCCCTTTCGCAAAATGTCCCATTCACAAAACGTCCCTTTCGCAAAATTACCAGTTCGCAAAATGTTCCTTTCGTAAAATGTGCCATCTCCCATGAGAGGACTCCTAGTCTCTACTCAAATAAGCTTTTTCCAGACGGGACATTTTGCGAATGGGTCATTTCGCAGACGGAACATTATGCAGTAGGGACTTTCAGCGAAAGGGGCTTTCTCAGAAGGGACGTTTTGCGAAAGGGGTGGGACCTTTTGAGAAAGGGACGTTTTGCAAATGGGGTATTTTACATAAGAGACCATTTGCAGAGAAGACGTTTTGCGAATGGGACGTAATTTTAATGGAGGGACGTTTTCCAAGTGGGACTTTATGCGCCTTAACCCTTTTTCATAAATATGTACCGAAACCTTAATTCGCCGGAACTATAACCATGGGACGTATTTCTGCACTTGGCTGTGTAATAGTACAGTCAGCATCAAAAGTAGCGACGCAAACGTAGACGTCAAAAGTATTTATTAAAAGGGAATAAGAACTTTTGACGTCTACGATTGCGTAGTTACTTTTGATGCGGACTGTACATTGTATTTCAAGAACGGTGAGAATGATTTTACGAACGAGAATCTATCAGAAGACTTGAGTTTGTAGACTGCGAATGCGGGGTAAAATGTCGCTAATAATGTAGTGGTCTGGGTGATCCAGTATCGGTAAAGGCGCAAGTTCGAATCTTGCATCGGGCTTGATTTTTCTTTCGTATTTGTTCTCTGTATCAGATTATACGCGCTTTTTTCTGATTTCTTCTCGACTGAAAAAGGAAGGCACTCAATTTAAATTTTTAGCTGCCTCGTCAATGAACTTGGTGATGGTACTTACTGCGATGCGTAGACCTGGAAGACCGGGAATCCAGAGATCCCGTGTTCACGTATCCCGGCGCGTATTCCGGGAATCCGTTGTGAGCCGGCACGGGTGACGGCGGTCTGAAATGGACATTCCACATTAGTACTGGGCTTGCGGGACTGGGAGGAGAGGATTACAATAAAGCGCAAGAAATTGCATGCAAGTTTCGTTTCATTGCGGGTAACCGAGTTACCGAGAGTAGTTAAACTTGCACGCAATTTTTTGCATGTGTATTTTGCGCTTAACTTGAAAACATGCACAACTTATGATAATGTGATAATACATCCGATTGCGCTCCGACTTGCGAAGTACCCCGCCGATCTGCTTCGATTGTCTCGCATTAAGAGTCCCCAGCACTCCACTCAAGCCGACTCTCCAAACTTAATTTGGTTTTCATTTTAACGGCATCCTAGAATAACATGAAGTAACATACACTTCAGGGATATGGAGAGCCCGGTCCTAGGGACTCTTAAGCGGCTCGTAAGCTTGTTAGCTACCGTAGTAGCAATGCAGAATGAGAGTATGCTAGTTGGTTGGCTACGGTTGGTCGCGCTAACGCATCATACTTGAGTGCGCGGATCGCACCCGGAACGATATGCGAAGCGTCACGCCGATCTACTTCGGTTGTGTAACTTGCGTAGCCTTAAGCGGGCCGTATGGTCGTATGGGCTAAGGTTAAGCATCTGCTCGCGTTGGGCGGGATAACACAGAACTTGGGTTCATGTGCGCTCACTCCGAGCGCTAGAGACACATGTTCAGGAGGATAGTGTGCTTGTTGACCACCATACTCACACGATGTGGCTGAGATTGAGCGTCCGCTCGGGCCGGTCGGGGTAGCGCGGTACTTGAGTGCGCGCCCGTTCCGGAACGCACCGGAACGACTTGCGAAGCGTCGCGCCGATCTGCTTCGATGGCGATTTCTGGAGCAAACATCATTATGTAAATGGGCGTTTTTCAAAAAAAGTGTACAACACTTCTTTTTTTTCAGAATTCGTTTTTTTTTGGTTTTTCTTACTCAGAATCGCTAATACTATATCGATCCTCATACAAGAAAAAAAGGGTCCCAGATTTTACTATGAAAATTTTTTCTTCCAGTGCGTCACGACCATATAAATAAAAAAAGACTGCATACAAAAATGTGACTATCTAGAATGGAATATTTAGGACACTTTTTTTCTTGTATGAGGATCGATAGTATCAAAGACTCTGAGTAAGAAAAACTAAAAAAAAAAAATCTGAAAAAAAAAATTGTTTTGTAAGTACACTTCTTTTGAAAAACGCTCAAATACGTGAAACGTTTTTTTTTACAGCAAATCAATTTCACAAAATAAAAAAGGTCCCAGGAGTGTATTCGGCCGTCAAAGGTAAGGCCAAAGGCTATATGGTAGAGCGCAACAGAATGTCATACATCTCGCTCATATTTGCAGCAACCCGACTGGGGAACTTAAAATCTCGTAAGACCCAACATATAAAATGTTTTGCTAAGATAATTTGAATCAAGTTGCATATAAATCGGATTGAATTTAATTTGTTCGAAAATTCATAGAAACAATCCAAATCACAAGAACAATATTCCTTGGCTATTCCTCTAAAAAAACCGGAAGAGCAAAGGAATAATGTTTTCGCAACTTATCATGAAATTCCGCAAAGTTACGCCTGAATTAATAAAATTAACAAATAAATGCTACTTTATTTGTTTTGTGGAAGGTTCCCAAACTTTTCAAACCCTATTGAAACGGAGTGTACATTGTAATGCACATTTGGCCTTACGAATATACCGTTAGTAGATTACTCACATAGTGCTCGTACTCTTTGACTTCATGCTCGTTGGTGTGCCCTTGTGACACGCGCCCGCGCCAGAAGCAGTCCTGACAACAAATAAAGTAAAGTATTCATTCATTGTAAACTGTATACATACAGGTGTTCAAATATATAAAAAAAACGGCCAAGTGCGAGTTGGACTCGCGCACGAAGGGTTCCGTACCATAATTTATAAAAACGGCAAAAAAATTACGTTTGTTGTATGGGAGCCCCCCTTAAAAGATTATTTTATTATGTTTTTAGTATTTGTTATTATAGCGGCCACAGAAATACATAATCTGTGAAAATTTCAACTCTCTAGCTATCACGGTTCTTGAGATACAGCCTGGTGACAGACAGACGGACCGACGGACGGACGGACGGACGGACGGACAGCGAAGTCTTAGTAATAGGGTCCCGTTTTACTCTTTGAGTACGGAACCCTAAAAAAGTAACAACAGTTGTTCATTTCGAGCGTACAATATTCAGACTTAAAAATAATGATAATGCGCACCGACTGGATGGTATATATAATTATACTCAAAAATTCGTTTAAACTGTAAAACACATGTCCATGACAAAAAAATCAACGTAGATTTGAATTTATTACCCTCTAACATCTTAATACTATTTAGGTAAGACATTGAAGACACATATCGCAGTAATTAACGCGCTTTTAAAGTATAGGGAATTACTGGCCTTAAAATAAATAAAGTAGGGCTAAAGGGGTCTTTAACCCCCGCAAATCAAGGGATGTTAAGTTTAACATGTGTAGGATGTTAAGTTTAACATGTGTATCTGTGGGTGTATACTGTGGATGTGTGTGCATATACTGTGTATATGTAGTTCATAAACGGATGAACCGATATAATTGCGTTTTTAGAGTCCCGTACCCCTAGGGGCCCTATTTCTAAGACTCCGCTGTCCATCTGTATGTCTGTCTGTCTGTCCGTCTGTCACCAGGCTGTATCTCAGGAACCGTGATAGTTAGACAGTTGAAATTTTCACAGATGATGTATTTCTGTTGCCGTTATAACAACAAATACTAAAAACCAGAGTAAAATAAATATTTAAGGGGGCTCCCATACAACAAACGTGATTTTTTTGCTCGATATTGATGACGGTATATTCACTTAATTATATGAGACGATAACTTTTTTCTGGTGCTAAGGAAGTTTATTCCTATCACCAAAAAAATGATCAGACACTTCTAAAATTTTCATCCATTCCCCATTGACTACTCTTGTCCTTATGGTGGTATGATGGTCGCTTAGTTGGCTACTTTCCAGAAAAAAGATTTATCAAAAAATATTGGACATGTATTTTTCATTTTGTCAATCAAACATAAAGTTATGAAGATAATATTCGATACCTGCAGACTCAAAGGGCGTAACAGCTATTACAACAACAGGCTGTTACGCCCTTTGAGTGTGCAGGTATCGATATGGCCCGTTAAAGTTCCGCGTGACGTCACATTGTAGTACACTTTTTAGTATAACGTGACGTCACACGGAACTTTAACGGGCTATATCTTCATCATTTCTTGTTTGATTGACAAAAGAAAAAATACATGTCCAATATTTTTTTGATAATCTAACTGACGGACTATATTGTTTTTTTTGGAAAGTAGCCAACTAAGCGACCGTCATACCACCAGAGGATAGGCACAAAAGTGTACGAGTAATACCTGGCAGAGCGTGTAGTTGGCGCAGCGCGAGCAGCGGTACCGGAAGCCGGTCAGCGCGCTCAGCCGGCACGCCGAGCACGCCAGCGGGTGCACCACTGGAACAGACATACCTGGCAGAGCGTGTAGTTGGCGCAGCGCGAGCAGCGGTACCGGAAGCCGGTCAGCGCGCTCAGCCGGCACGCCAGCGGGGGCACCACTGGAACAGACATACCTGGCAGAGCGTGTAGTTGGCGCAGCGCGAGCAGCGGTACCGGAAGCCGGTCAGCGCGCTCAGCCGGCACGCCGAGCACGCCAGCGGGTGCACCACTGGAACAGACATACCTGACAGAGCGTGTAGTTGGCGCAGCGCGAGCAGCGGTACCGGAAGCCGGTCAGCGCGCTCAGCCGGCACGCCAGCGGGGGCACCACTGGAACAGACATACCTGGCAGAGCGTGTAGTTGGCGCAGCGCGAGCAGCGGTACCGGAAGCCGGTCAGCGCGCTCAGCCGGCACGCCGAGCACGCCAGCGGATGCACCACTGGAACAGACATACCTGGCAGAGCGTGTAGTTGGCGCAGCGCGAGCAGCGGTACCGGAAGCCGGTCAGCGCGCTCAGCCGGCACGCCGAGCACGCCAGCGGGTGCACCACTGGAACAGACATACCTGGCAGAGCGTGTAGTTGGCGCAGCGCGAGCAGCGGTACCGGAAGCCGGTCAGCGCGCTCAGCCGGCACGCCAGCGGGGGCACCACTGGAACAGACATACCTGGCAGAGCGTGTAGTTGGCGCAGCGCGAGCAGCGGTACCGGAAGCCGGTCAGCGCGCTCAGCCGGCACGCCGAGCACGCCAGCGGATGCACCACTGGAACAGACATACCTGGCAGAGCGTGTAGTTGGCGCAGCGCGAGCAGCGGTACCGGAAGCCGGTCAGCGCGCTCAGCCGGCACGCCGAGCACGCCAGCGGGTGCACCACTGGAACAGACATACCTGGCAGAGCGTGTAGTTGGCGCAGCGCGAGCAGCGGTACCGGAAGCCGGTCAGCGCGCTCAGCCGGCACGCCGAGCACGCCAGCGGGTGCACCACTGGAACAGACATACCTGGCAGAGCGTGTAGTTGGCGCAGCGCGAGCAGCGGTACCGGAAGCCGGTCAGCGCGCTCAGCCGGCACGCCGAGCACGCCAGCGGGTGCACCACTGGAACA
This sequence comes from Epinotia brunnichana, assembly GCA_963854355.1. Taxonomy (NCBI): domain Eukaryota; kingdom Metazoa; phylum Arthropoda; class Insecta; order Lepidoptera; family Tortricidae; genus Epinotia; species Epinotia brunnichana. The sequence goes on from OY977956.1 coordinate 12,709,026, forward strand.
GACATACCTGGCAGAGCGTGTAGTTGGCGCAGCGCGAGCAGCGGTACCGGAAGCCGGTCAGCGCGCTCAGCCGGCACGCCGAGCACGCCAGCGGGTGCACCACTGGAACAGACATACCTGGCAGAGCGTGTAGTTGGCGCAGCGCGAGCAGCGGTACCGGAAGCCGGTCAGCGCGCTCAGCCGGCACGCCGAGCACGCCAGCGGGTGCACCACTGGAACAGACATACCTGGCAGAGCGTGTAGTTGGCGCAGCGCGAGCAGCGGTACCGGAAGCCGGTCAGCGCGCTCAGCCGGCACGCCAGCGGGGGCACCACTGGAACAGACATACCTGGCAGAGCGTGTAGTTGGCGCAGCGCGAGCAGCGGTACCGGAAGCCGGTCAGCGCGCTCAGCCGGCACGCCGAGCACGCCAGCGGGTGCACCACTGGAACAGACATACCTGGCAGAGCGTGTAGTTGGCGCAGCGCGAGCAGCGGTACCGGAAGCCGGTCAGCGCGCTCAGCCGGCACGCCAGCGGGTGCACCACTGGAACAGACATACCTGGCAGAGCGTGTAGTTGGCGCAGAGCGAGCAGCGGTACCGGAAGCCGGTCAGCGCGCTCAGCCGGCACGCCGAGCACGCCAGCGGGGGCACCACTGGAACAGACATACCTGGCAGAGCGTGTTGTTGGCGCAGCGCGAGCAGCGGTACCGGAAGCCGGTCAGCGAGCTCAGCCGGCACGCCGAGCACGCCAGCGGGGGCACCACTGGAACAGACATACCTGGCAGAGCGTGTAGTTGGCGCAGCGCGAGCAGCGGTACCGGAAGCCGGTCAGCGCGCTCAGCCGGCACGCCGAGCACGCCAGCGGGGGCACCACTGGAACAGACATACCTGGCAGAGCGTGTAGTTGGCGCAGCGCGAGCAGCGGTACCGGAAGCCGGTCAGCGCGCTCAGCCGGCACGCCGAGCACGCCAGCGGGGGCACCACTGGAACAGACATACCTGGCAGAGCGTGTAGTTGGCGCAGCGCGAGCAGCGGTACCGGAAGCCGGTCAGCGCGCTCAGCCGGCACGCCGAGCACGCCAGCGGGGGCACCACTGGAACAGACATACCTGGCAGAGCGTGTAGTTGGCGCAGCGCGAGCAGCGGTACCGGAAGCCGGTCAGCGCGCTCAGCCGGCACGCCGAGCACGCCAGCGGGGGCACCACTGGAACAGACATACCTGGCAGAGCGTGTAGTTGGCGCAGCGCGAGCAGCGGTACCGGAAGCCGGTCAGCGCGCTCAGCCGGCACGCCGAGCACGCCAGCGGGTGCACCACTGGAACAGACATACCTGGCAGAGCGTGTAGTTGGCGCAGCGCGAGCAGCGGTACCGGAAGCCGGTCAGCGCGCTCAGCCGGCACGCCGAGCACGCCAGCGGGTGCACCACTGGAACAGACATACCTGGCAGAGCGTGTAGTTGGCGCAGCGCGAGCAGCGGTACCGGAAGCCGGTCAGCGCGCTCAGCCGGCACGCCGAGCACGCCAGCGGGTGCACCACTGGAACAGACATACCTGGCAGAGCGTGTTGTTGGCGCAGCGCGAGCAGCGGTACCGGAAGCCGGTCAGCGCGCTCAGCCGGCACGCCAGCGGGTGCACCACTGGAACAGACATACCTGGCAGAGCGTGTAGTTGGCGCAGCGCGAGCAGCGGTACCGGAAGCCGGTCAGCGCGCTCAGCCGGCACGCCGAGCACGCCAGCGGGGGCACCACTGGAACAGACATACCTGGCAGAGCGTGTAGTTGGCGCAGCGCGAGCAGCGGTACCGGAAGCCGGTCAGCGCGCTCAGCCGGCACGCCGAGCACGCCAGCGGGTGCACCACTGGAACAGACATGACTGGCAGAGCGTGTAGTTGGCGCAGCGCGAGCAGCGGTACCGGAAGCCGGTCAGCGCGCTCAGCCGGCACGCCAAGCACGCCAGCGGGGGCACCACTGGAACAGACATACCTGGCAGAGCGTGTAGTTGGCGCAGCGCGAGCAGCGGTACCGGAAGCCGGTCAGCGCGCTCAGCCGGCACGCCGAGCACGCCAGCGGGTGCACCACTGGAACAGACATGACTGGCAGAGCGTGTAGTTGGCGCAGCGCGAGCAGCGGTACCGGAAGCCGGTCAGCGCGCTCAGCCGGCACGCCAAGCACGCCAGCGGGGGCACCACTGGAACAGACATACCTGGCAGAGCGTGTAGTTGGCGCAGCGCGAGCAGCGGTACCGGAAGCCGGTCAGCGCGCTCAGCCGGCACGCCGAGCACGCCAGCGGGTGCACCACTGGAACAGACATACCTGGCAGAGCGTGTAGTTGGCGCAGCGCGAGCAGCGGTACCGGAAGCCGGTCAGCGCGCTCAGCCGGCACGCCGAGCACGCCAGCGGGTGCACCACTGGAACAGACATACCTGGCAGAGCGTGTAGTTGGCGCAGCGCGAGCAGCGGTACCGGAAGCCGGTCAGCGCGCTCAGCCGGCACGCCGAGCACGCCAGCGGGTGCACCACTGGAACAGACATACCTGGCAGAGCGTGTAGTTGGCGCAGCGCGAGCAGCGGTACCAGAAGCCGGTCAGCGCGCTCAGCCGGCACGCCGAGCACGCCAGCGGGTGCACCACTGGAACAGACATACCTGGCAGAGCGTGTAGTTGGCGCAGCGCGAGCAGCGGTACCGGAAGCCGGTCAGCGCGCTCAGCCGGCACGCCGAGCACGCCAGCGGGTGCACCACTGGAACAGGAACACTACATTACCACGCCACTTCCTCGCGCTTTCGGCTAAACTCGGCTCACACCTAGTCATTTCAAATTTACCCGAACGCGGCTGACACCGCGGGATACTGACACATAGTTTTTTTTATACAACGACAGTGGCAAAGAAGCCTACGGCCTCCCTGATGTTAAGCTGGTACCGTAGCCTATGGACACTTGTGACTCCAGAAGAATCACAAGCGCGTTGTCAACCCTTTATACACTTGAGGATAAGCTGTGTTCGCAGAATTGTTTGCGCGGCGGACGTTGTCACTATGGGTGGTATTCCACTTGTCCTTGTCTGCGTGGACTCCGGATAAAAACTATCCTATATTTTAATCCAGGCTATAAACTATCTTTGTGCAAAATTTAATTCAATTGGGTTGAGCGGTTTAAGCGCGATTGAGTCACACACATCTAAACATCCAAACTTTCACATTTATAACATTAGTAGGATATATGTTTTAATTTCTTTCATGGAGGCCCATTCCACTTGCCCAATATCTTTGTCCAAGTTTCTAAGTAGTAAGTAAGTATTTAAATTTAACGATAGATATTTAATAGCTACAACTTGGAAAAGTTGGAAACCCCCCACATTTTCATTTCAAAGTTCAATATTTCAAAAAACGGCTGAGCCGATTTTGTTGAAACGTAGCTAAGAACCATCTCGATCACGTCAGCTTTCGGATAAAAAAACCGCATTCAAATCGGTCCTTTCGTTTAGGAGCTACGATGCCACAGAAAGACACAGACACCATTTTCCCATTTTCCATCGGGGGTTAAAAGGTAATGTGTAAATAAATGATTGAGTTATAAAATAGTTATTTGTTCAACAAGAGAGCAAAGTAGATTTTTGCTGCGAGTGTTGATGTTGAGTCCCGAGCAAGCGAAAGATTCTATATTTAAATCACGAGCGTAGCGAGTGATTCAAAATTAGAATCTTGAGCGTAGTGAGGGACTCAAAGGCACGAGATGCAAATATCTTTGCTCTCGTGTGATACATACAACTTTTCACCTCAGCAGTGAGAACATCGTCACGTTAAAAAATATATCGCTAGGCTTTTACGCACCTATAATATTCTGAATTTGTAATAGAGCACATCATAGTTGTAGTTGTAGTATCCACACTATGATGTTGATGTCTCACCAGTGCTCGATATCAACATTAAAAAGCTACTTTGACTCATGGAGTGAGCAAAATCGCATTTTGCTCACTGTTTTCACGCAGCAAAATATGCTTGTTCGAGCTGCTGAGGTGAAAACGTTTTTTTTAACCGACCAACTTACCGTTTTCAACTCTAGCCAGTCGATGTAGTAGTGGCAGCCACACGAGACTCGGCGGGCCGGGGTCCGACATTAGTGTGTCCAGGAAATCGTTCACCGTTATCTTGCCGTTCTGTTAACAAACAATAGTAAATATTACTATCTTTTTAACCGATTTCAAAAAAAGGAGGAGGTTCTCAATTCGGATGTATTTATTTTTATTTTTAATGAGTTACCTCAGAACTCCGTCATTTATGAACCGATTCGTACAATTCTTTTTTTAACTGAAAGTATATGCTTCCAGATTGGTCCCATTGTTTCCAAAACCCCAGTTGGATTATGGGAACCATGAGGAATTGAGGGAACTCCTAAAATATATTAGGCACGCGTGTAGTAATTTCGGTATTTTCTATTATAACTCGTGTATTTACACCCGGAAATCATAAATTTGGTGAAGTGGAAGTGATGATGAAGACCACAGATGGCTCGTGGAACTTCTCAATGATGGACTTCAAACTATATAAGTACGTCACAGATTCTGATATGATTCGGTTGAAATAGCAAACAATGAAATGCCAAAGGTAATTCTGAGATCCTTGAGGAATCGACGGAAGTCCTCAAATGTTATCGGCCCACATACAGCGATTTGGTTTATTGGTCTAAAAATCAACGCATTTGTCCTCGGAAATCAGTTCATATGGTAAATTGGAAAAAAAATGTGGAAATGTTTATGTGGCTTGGCGGAGTACTGAATTGAAGTCGGTTAAAACTTTGTTTTAAAAGTAAATTATTAATCTAGGATGTAAATGTGTGATAAGGATCTTCTTCGATACCTCGTGACGATGAGGCTGTCACCACAAGAGGTTCTAATAAAAGAAAGGAATCGAATAGAAGGCTGGACTCTGCGAGAGTGCGAGGTAACAAAAAGCGATGTGCTAGTAAAAAAAAACCGGGCAAGTGCGAGTCGTACTCGCCCATTTAAGCAAATCTAGATGGCCGCGCGCTACAAGAAATCTGCTCGGTGATTGGTTGAAAAAAAAATTAGTAGGCACCCGCTGCAAGAATACTACTCTGTGATTGGTTGAAATATTGAAGCTGCGCGCTTCACTCGCACTAATCTGGAAGTGAATTTGTCAATTTCGTAAAAATTTTAATTGGTGCGCTTGTATGAAACATAGATTTTTCTGTCTTTTGTAGTTATTTATTTCCTCGCAAATGTGATGAAAAACATTGTGTTATAACACGGGCGTAAGAATATTGCAAACTCGAGTCATCAAAAGCCCTCCGCCTCACGGCGTCGGGCTTCTGATAGAATTTTGTTTGCAATATTCCACTTACGCCCCTCGTTAAACAATGTACAATAAGAACTTATCATATCCATGCCGACATGGTTGGAGGAGTACCTGATTGAATATGGATAGAGCCAGCGAGTCGCTGTAGCTGAACGATGGCGACTCATAGACAGCCGCCGGCAGGGCCAGTACCTCCCTAAGATAATCAGATAGCCTCTTCATGAGGAGGTGGCCATTACCGTCGGAAAGCTGGGAGAATATATCTGAAAAGGAAAAAAAAATGAACTAAAGACTCAAAAAAAAAACATTGGTTTTATTTTCAACAGTAAAAAAAGCGCCTCATTTGATGCGAGACTCCCTTTTCTGGGAATAAATCTTCACCAATGAAAAAAAATTATACATATTAAGGTATAATTGTTTATGGTACGGTCGGCCAAGAAAGTGGTCTACCAGTTTTGACAAAAGTTTCTGTGAGATCTGATTGTCGCTAAGGTTACTGTCATAATATTATTGCAAGTGGAAATCGACCTTGTTGTTTCATGACGTTCAAATGAACCTCAACCGGTAGGGTGGTAGACCACATTTTTGACCGACTGTACAGTCAGCGTCATATAGTTAACAGCAGCCAAAGTAGCCAAATATATCGCAACACATATAAAGACGTGTTGCAATATATTTGGCTACCTTGGCTGCTACTAACTATCTGATACTGACTGTACACTGAAACCACCCATGGTAGTTTTTGCGATAATACAAAAATTTATATGGTCAAAAACATACTTCTACTTCTACAAATCGGTTAAATTCAATAGGGTATTTGACAACAGTGAAAATGAATTGTTTTTCATTTGCAACATATAAACATTACGAAAATAATCGGAAAGTTTCAATTATGTTTGGTATTTGATGATTTTTAAATTGATAATAACATTAATAACTAACAATCGACGAAAAATCAATCATCCCCTATTTTCCTACCCTTAGGGTTGGTTTTTTTTTCCAAATGTACATGGGACCAACTTCGGGGTATACCCTTTCCAATAAAAAAAGAATTATCAAAATCGAACTACTCTGTAAAAAGTTATGCGTGGTCTAAATAAAAAAAAAAAATATACGCGTCGAATTGAGAACCTCCTCCGTTTTTTTCGTCGGTTGATAAAAAGAAGCGAATTTGATATTAGTCAAATACCGTATTTTCAGGGTGAATATGCGAAAAATGTGCGAAACGGTGTTTTCAGAATTTTCATATACATATTTGACACTTAACTAACAATCATGTGAGGTGTGAAATGTACGAAACCACATTTTCGTACATCTCTGGTTGCGATTCACCCTTACATTGATTGAAGACAAGCAAAAATAACTGTAGATATTTGACAATAAATGATCAAAATACCACGAACTTCAGTATACCGATGTGTTGGCGCGATTCCAAATTGATCTCTTGATGTAGGAAAATCAGTTTAAGATGATAATGTATACATCATTACTGGCATAATAAAATTATAATTTATTTGCTCGGTTGATGGTTTTATGAGAAAACACTACTTTGGCAAGCAGCCAATGAGATTAAAAATGTTATTATACTACAAGAATTTTTATGAAAGTCTTTTTTTTACTCTACGGACAAACTTCTTTAGGTGATAAATTATGACTTGGTGATGACTGATGGTATTTTAACTTATGATTTCGAACGTGGATCAACGTAATTCAGAACGTCATTCGTTATATTGTCAGAAAGTGCAAAACTTCCTGAACCTTTGGTGCTCAGAGTATAGATTTCTACATAGGAGCTATACGCATTTATTTATTTTAATTAATTTATTTATTTAATAAACATGCCACCACTCATACTAACTCAGTTACGGAAAATAAAAATAAGTGGAACTATGACAATAATGATATATCCCTTTCTGTCACACTTAATTGATATTTGTATACTAGCATCTCGCTCGGTCATGGTATTAGATAAGATTAATTTATTTCACGATAAAAATTACAATGGAGCTAGCGGACCACAGGCTCCTACAGTGGCCACAAGTTACGAAGCAAAGTTACAATTTTACAAATCTAAACAGGCCATACATCTAGACAGAGAAGAGAACCTACAGTTTGACCAATATCGACCGGCCATTTGAACAGTATTGGCTGTTTACTCAAAGTCTTATAATTTAGTAGTTATTTTTTAGAAAACAAATAGCCATGTGCAAAATAATACAAAAATGGACAGAAATTAGGCCTTAAGTTTCCTATATTGCAAAATTTAAAGTTCCCTACACTCAAGAGCAAAAGTTTCGGGTCGATGAAATACCGTCATATTTCCTAAAATAGTCCAAATGTTGCACAGTTTTTTAATCCTTTCATGATCTTTATAAAATTTTACATCTAAACTGCAGAAATAACAGTAAAAAAGGAACACGTTACCAGGTTTAAATCGGACTCGTAAAAACCCATGAAAAAAACAACGTTAACAGAGCGAGATATCGCAAAAATCGTCATTTTTGGATTTTGATATCTTTATGATAGGATCCCGGAAATTGCTAATACATTTGGGTATTACGAATACTAGTATGTTATGTAAATAAGACTAGTGAAAAATATTTAAAATAACCTATTGCGGTTATTTAAACTTTTGCTCGTGAGTGTATATTACGAAACCTAAAGTTTCCTATATTTCCTATATTAGTTTCGTGAAACGGCCCACTGGATGAAACCAGGATACCACCACTAAGTAAGGAATATTAAGACTTACATCGCAATTTGTCCATCAACTTTCCGGCGCACATTGTGGCGAGGGCTACCTTTATTGAGAACACTCGTATTTTCCCCACGTTCTCACTGGAAAGATAAATTTTTAATGAAATAAAAAGCGGCCAAGTGCGAGTCGGACTCGCACATGAAGGGTTCCGTGAAATAAATTGCGGTTTACGATTTATGACGTATTAAAAAAAAACTACCTACTTATTAGATCTCGTTCAAACCAATTTTCGGTTGAAGTTTACATGGTAATGTACATCATATATTTTTTTTAGTTTTATCATTCTCTTATTTTAGAAGTTACAGGGGGGGGGGGGGACACACATTTTACCACTTTGGAAGTGTCTCTCGCGCAAACTATTCAGTTTAGAAAAAAATGATCTTAGAAACCTTAATATCATTTTTGAAGACCTATCCAATGATACCCCACACGGTTTGATGAAAAAAATTTTTTTGAGTTTCAGTTCTGAGTATGGGAACCCCTAAAACTTAATGTTTTTTTTCGATTTTTGTATGAAAATCTTAATGCGGTTCACAAAATACATCTACTTACCAAGTTTCAACAGTATAGCTCTTATAGTTTCGGAAAAAAGTACGGACAGACAGACGGACGGACATGACGAATCTATAAGGGTTCCGTTTTTTGCCATTTGGCTACGGAACCCTAAAAAATGGCTTTTACATAACTACAACTTAAAAAAGTTGAAAATCACCCGACATTTTCATTTCAAAGTTCAATATCTGTAAAACAGCTGAACCGATTTTGTTGAGATCAGCTGAGAACCATCTCGATCACGTCAGCTTTCGTATAAAAAAAAACCACATTAAAATCGGTCCATTCGTTTAGGAGCTGCGATGCCACAGACAGACACACACACAAAGACAGTAATTTCTGAAATGAGTCTTGCTTAATTCATTTTGTTTCCCTGTTCAGGCAGAACAGTCTTTGAAATATCATAATTATCCATTGACCAGATGTGCGCGTAGTAAAGTCTGATGTAGTATCAATTTCAACCCACAAGGTTGAAGGGATCTGATAACTAACTGTGTTTTGCAGTGATATGTTATTATTTAGATCCATGTTTACATACATACATAAACTCACGCTTGTATTTCCGAAAGGGATAGGCAGGGCAGAAGAAATTTTATTTTTTGAGTGCCACTTCTAGCTACGGAAGGTACTTCCGACTTTTTTTAATTTCATAGACAATAATTAACAACATAGAAAAGTTGAACGACATTATCATTTCAAATATTAATATATCAAACCAGCTGAACCGATTTTCTTGAAACGTAGCTGAGAACTATTTCGATCAACGGACAAAAATAACCGCATTATAATCGGTCCATTCGTTTAGAGGATTCGTATGGAGTATTTTTAGTATTCCGAAATAAAGTTTTTTATTATTTATTAGGAGCTACGATGCCACAGACAGACAGACAGGTCAAACTTATAACACCCCTCTTTTTGCGTTGGGGGACAATGTACATCATTAGTATTCATTAGCATTATGCAAATTCTTTGAAACATCCTAATACATACTAATATTATATATGTGAAAGTAACTTTGTCTGTATATCTGTTACCTGTTCTTACTTTAAATGCTGAAACAATTTTAGATGAAATTATGTATGGAGATAATGATACTGTTAATAAAAACTCCAAAACTTAATAAGACAAACTCATACTTTTAGGGCTCATTGGAACCCTTTGCAAAAAAAGTAGTAAGCAATAAAAGAAAATACAAAAAAAAATTGGCAGAAACTTAATTATTTAGCTGTTTTACTTACCCAGTACTATATGCAGACAGCAACCAATTCAGCAGCAGTGCCGAGCATGCCTCAACTGACACCTGATGTGCTGGCGGTAAGCGCTTGTTCAGATTATGGTACAGCGAGGACACAAGAGTCTCCAGCCTCGTTACGTTGACACAGGTGTTGGGCTCTAATGTGTTCAGAGCGTTCTCTCTGAATGCTTCTATTACGTTCCATATGTCAATTACATGCACTGAAAAAAAAGAGAATTCAGAAATATAGGCAGACTAAGCAAGCAAGAGCCTATAAACATCCCGAAAGTCCATTCTACATGCAAGTGAAAGAATTTTTGAGATCGGATAAGTAGTTCCGGGACTTCCAGGAATTACCCATTACATACAAACTTACATTTTACAAAGCTACAATGTCATAGACTTTTCCTCTTTGTAATATTGGTATAGATGACTCCAAATTCTAATTAACAAAGGACTCATTAGGTCACACAAGATAAGCCCTGGGTGACTTGTCCAAGAAATGTTGTCAGTGGTGATCACAATAGATCAGCAATGGTCGCTATCACTGAGACCATTACTGATCTATTGTGCACTGTCTAAGGGCACTCACAGCCCGGACGTCCGTACCAGAATAATAATAATAATAACCCTGATGAGGTGAGACTTAGTTAGGACATTGATGCTTTAGGCTTTAAATTCTTAATACCATACATGGACTTCAGTAGTAAATATGAAACATGCATTCAATAAAACATCAGAAAGCGGTACATCACTCACAATTACACTTCTTTTGGACATATCGCAGCTTGCATGCAGTTCTGTACGAAGCAAATCTGATGAGGTCAAAGTTCTGTTCCCTCATCTCCTGGTGCAGCTGGGAGCGGGGGTCTGAACCGCCCCCCGCCCCTGCGTTGGGCATCACACCCATACCGTCTCGCTCAAGAGACATTGTCACTCCTGGAAGTAGAAGAAAAAATTCCAGTATAAATGTTCTAACTATTTCATGAACACCAGAAGTTAGATGATGAATATCATTATAAATTGTGACCATCTAGACACTGACTAGTAGATAGCGTTACCATGTTTTTGCAGCAGTGATGTGTGTGTTCCATCTTATCTATGATATCACTTACCATCAGGCGAAACTAGGGTTAAACGTAAACCCATTAAAACTAATTTCCTACTAAATTCCGCAAATATGATGTATGAATACACCCGAAATGTCTTTGTTTATGTATTCGTGTTGCGAAGGCCGTTGCCGTTTACGAATAGATTCAAAAGAATTACATCGCAACTACTAAATTGAAAAGCGTTAAGTTACGCCGAAAATTAGCGTTTGTTACAACTGTTACCTACAAACATTACACATACCTGCAGTTAGCGGTTAACTCATAATTTTGTTGACATAGCGATAACGAATTCGCGGCGAGACGAATAATATTTTCTTAGTTATATCGATTCTAAGATACTTTAATACAACGATATTTTTCTTATATTTATTCCGCGGTTAAACACTTAAAGTCCACTGTAACACGGAACACATGTATTTATTCAATTAAGGGAAAACGTAATAAATATTTTCACGGTGCTTAACTGTTATGAATGCGTAATAAAACACATTACTTTGGCTAATAAATTAATAAATCTTGGAATCAACATGACAAGTCTGCCATTGAAGGTACGTTCCGAATCTAGCTGTCTATTTTTATCATATAATCAATGATTATTCTATAATGAAACACAATAAGTTTTATCTAAATGCTTTAGTACATTCTCGTCTCGGATATTTAATACGCCTACAAAAGTAAATTAATGTTAATTAGTCGTCATATTATAAATTACAAATAAATAAATAAATGCGTAAACTGAATCGTATTTTACTGTAGGGTTGCCAGATAAAGAATGTTAGACAGGCTCAACTATTTATTTTATAAAAAAAGGTTTGAAGTGCGTACAATCGAAAACGTTAGTAACTTTGTAGGTACACTTACTTAGCAGAACATTTTATAACTGAACTTTATTTTATTTTATTCATACCTAATCTAAACACAATTACATTGCTAAGACTAGGCGTGTTCCGTTATTTTTTCAACAGTAGGTACCACCTACTCAAATACTTTCATCTCTTTCTAATCCTAGCTATATAAAGGCGGGTTCCTAAACTTCCTAGTAGTAGTGAATAGGTATGTTAAGGCGATGCCTTTATTCGAGTCGGTTCCCACAAACCATGCCCACCTGAGAAAAACACGCTTTTAAAATGCGCACGCGAAAAAGAGATGGTACGAGATTTTAGATGAGGTAAAATACCATAGTATAAACTTGATTGTACCGTAATATATAGTACATTACTTACCTAGGGCGGTAAAACAAAGAATTTCTCAGATCGCAGGTAGGTATTTGACGCCCGAGCCGAAAGCAAGGGTGATAAATATGCTATCGGAGGCTTTCTTTACTACCGCCCGAGATGACTATAACATTTTACTTCTCTCCCTAGCCAAGAAGAACGATTTTCCGCACGCGTAGTGTGCAGTAATTGCTACTTTGTGGCCAGGTGTGACGTAACTAAACTACCTAATGTCTTGTTTCGGGGCTGAGTAAAAAAAAAGTTAAAACCCAGCCTTGGATTTTTTTCCAATCCAGTAAATTTTAAGCAATCACGTGCCTATCGATTAAATCAATTTTTAATTTTATTTTATTTTATTTCGTTAAGGAACAGTTAAGGTACCTACAACTTACAAACTAAACAATATTTAATCATCACATGCGTTTACTTACTTACCCTACACACAATTCGTATTTGTAAGTTAACAACCAAAGAGAATATAAACACTACGTTATAACTACAACTGTCCACATCACTTACTAAAATAAATATATTTTCATCACACTTGCTCATAAATGGTGTTATTCCTTGCCTGTATACAGAAAGACAATGGCCTAAATTGTTCCCGCGGGAAATAATGGCCCATGGGAAGTAATGAGCTTGTGTGTGATCTGATTGGTTAAAAGCAAATCAAACAAATTGGTTGGCAAATCTAGTTGGCCGCGCGTCACAAGAATTCTTCTCTGTGATTGGTTGAAAGAAATCTAGCAGGCCGTGGGGCGCCACGCCCCGCCCCCTCGCCCTCCACTCGCAAATCTGTATGTGAAGTTGTCAATTTCGTTAATTTTTGATTGGTGCGGTTGTATGAAACTTAGATTTTTATGTCTTTTGTAGTTATTTATTTCCTCGCAAATGTGATGAAAAACATAGTACACGGGCGTAAGAATATTGCAAACTCGAGTCATCAAACGCCCTCCGCCTTACGGCGTCGGGCTCCTGATAGACTCTCGTTTGCAATATTCCTCATACGCCCCTTGTTAAACAATGTACTATTAAAGTACTCGGATATACGATGCGAGATGATATAATACTGTAATACCTACTACTGCTAATATTTTTAAGGTATTGGATTATTAAAAGCTGAAGTTGCATTGTCTTTAAATGCATGTAGGTACATATAGGGACACTGAAAATAAGTCACATTGTGAGCAAATATCATTAAATGTGCGACCGACGGATAGTGGGACAATTTGCAGAGACGTTATTATTGGCAAAAGGACAGGAAATAACTAATAATATAGTCAAGAATCATACGACAGTTGGACGACCGCTTTAGCCAAGTTGGTAGTGACCCTGCCTTCGAAGCAAGAGGTCCTGGGTTCGAATCCCGGTAAGGGCATTTGTGTGATGAGCACGAATATTTGTTCCTGAGTCATGGATGTTTTCTATGTATTTAAGTATTTATTTATCTATATAAGTATGTTTATCTTCGTCTAGTACCCATAGTACAAGCTTTGCTTAGTTTGGGACTAGGTCAATTTGTGTAAGATTTAAGTAAGTAAGTAAGTAAGTAAATATTTATTTGTGATACACAGGTTACATAAGAGGTTTCTGAAAATCAGGTCTTATTATTTCCTAATCTAAACTTTAAAACGCGATTTAAGAAAACGGCGGCGGCGTCTATGCTTCTATTCGATGTTGATATAGGCCATTGCACACCTAGCAACTTGTCACACCAATTTGATCGATATCCGTAGTTGGAAGAGACATCAGAGGGCCTACCGCGAACGGCAATCGAAGTTTTCCCTCTCTGTCTTACTTACGAGTTCGTGCGTAAGTGCAACAGAGAGGGAAAACTTCGAATGCCGTTCGCGGTAGGCCCTCAGTAGCAATACGCGTATAATATCTTCCATTCTAAACTAGCAAGTTGGCATGACAAATAGCATCGTTTGTGGTACGCTTAAGAAAAACCAACGTACAGTTATCTAAGACATTTATTTATAAACAAATGAACACAGTTTTACATTTAGTTCTGCGCGGAAACCTCTAAAATATATAATTATTTACACTATCTAATATATATTATATTGCACAACACTAATTTAATATTCAATATATTTTTTTAACTCACCTGGAGCATTGCTATTCCATACACGAACAAGTTACCTTAATACATTCTAACATTGCCATTTTTTCCAAACTTCGCCTACAGAAAAATGTATGCTTTTGAATAGAAAAATAGAATTCAAGGGTTGAGGTCGTTGAGGGTGAGCATCCAAAAAAAAAGCAGCAAAAAAAGCACCAATAGCGCAGAATAAATAATAGTAGGTACCTACTACGTACAGAGGGTTCTCTGTTAACAAATCCCGTTTGGGTATGCCGAACGAGCCTAAACATGTCCATTCCTTTCTATCGCATGGAATGCGCTGCGATAGAGCGCGTGCGTGCCGTAGTAGCGCTAACAGTAGGCCGGGGCTGGTAGGCCAGTATGTACTTGTAGCGGAGCGACGAAAAAAAGTGAACCGCCCAAGAAGCGATGCGCGAGCGCGCCTAGCAATGCTATTGGTGGATTTTATTGGTCAGATGCGATTGCTTAAGGCGACGTGAGCTCCAAAAACGGATTTAAAAAAAAATCGTAGCTCTTGTTTGGATTTTAATAAGGCTGCCCTAAATTGAATTAGCAATCTTGAGGCCTTTTTCGAGGGAAATCAGCTATTCAAATCCTGAGTTTTTGACTTTCGCTCGATAGAAAAATCATGAACATAGGTCTAAAATACAGTTTAAAAATCGTAACAAATTATGCACAACAGCCAAACATATTACAATTGGTTCTTAAAATCAGCAATGTCATGTTTGAGGGAAATCAGCTATTACTTTTTTATTTATTAAAACGCACAAAGAAATAAAACTAAAAAACATGATATCCGCGCTTCCAAACACGCACTTCCATCTCGCTCACGTTTATGCTCAGTGAGAGGGAGAGAAGATCACGAACCTACGTCCCCTTAAATAAAGGCCATTACACACCACGCAATTGGTCACCACAACTGAGATAGAAGCAGCTATATTTAGTTGGAAACAGAGCAATGATTAAATTAATTGCAATTTGCATTGTGACTAATTGCAAGGTAAGGCCAAATTCATTATAGAGCAAAGAAAGGATAGGGGCAATGTTGGAATGTATGGCACATAACATCATATATATTTTTTATTTAACCAAATTTCCTGTCAATAGGCCCCTTCCGTCGTACGTAACTCCACGTTCGTAACCAGTTAGGATCGATTTTTACTCTTTGTACGAAACCAATTACAAACATTTCTTCGTAATTCGACAGTTCCTACTTAGTTCTAGTCAGTTTACGCTTCGGGCATTTATTTGGAGATTCCTAACTAAATAATCATCTATTAGGTACCTTGACTTGTGCTATTCTTATGGCATTAAATGATTCGTTTTTTTTTTTGTTTCGCAGTCAAGACAAATTTCCTATGAGGGGAAAAAATCTTTAAGTCGTTCTATAAGAAGAGGATTTTTTCGATCGCAACGGGGTTACGTGCAGTTACGTACGCGGCTGATCGGCAATATACATATATTTTTCTACTTACATTTATACGTTAATAATTTTTCAGTACTTAAAAATAATTACACAGAACACATAGGCGATAAAATGTACCCAAATGTAAATTTGATGTGCTCGTACTTCATCTTATGTTATTTACTGTGAAGTATGGTGAACCAACTAGCAACTCTGTGGTTCGTTGCCATGGATGCTTTTCTTGTTAGGAAAAATATATGTCAATCACGAATGTACATATACAAACAATGTCTTACGTATTTTTAACATAAATAAAACAACACTCTAACTTAAAGATATTCTGTGTATTCTTGTCACACATGGTGATCATACAGATCCACACAAAACACAAGTTCAATACTAGAACTTTACATGGTAGCAGAGCTTTGATGTTGCAAGAATACCAAACGTAAGTACCCATATAAAAATGTCGAGCGCAAAAATAGACGCACTCACGAAAGACAACTATGATACATGGGTAATACAAGCAGAAGCTGTCCTAGTGAGACAAAAACTTTGGAAATACGTTGAGACACCCTTGTCCTCGAACGCAACCGCCGACGACGTCGATAAAGACAGATTAGCTAAATCTGAGCTCGTCCTTATTATCGCTCCATCCGAGCTTAAACAAATTAAAAACTGCGGAACTGCCAAAGATGTTTGGGACAAACTGAAAAATACCTATGCCAGTAAGGGACCCGCACGAAAGGCGTCTCTACTAAAACAACTGATCCTAACGAAACTAGAAGGACACGACGTACGCAGTCACCTGAACAAGTTTATGGATACAGTGGACAAACTGGCTGACATGGAAGTTATCATCAACGACGACTTGTTAACAATCATGATGTTATACAGTCTCTCTCTTGATTATGAAAACTTCAGAGTTGCTATTGAAACGCGCGACAGTCTTCCGAAGCCAGAAGAGCTTAAAACCAAAATATTTGAAGAATTTGAAGCACGTCATAACCAAAACATGACCAATACCGACGAACCTGAATCCTCATATGGAGAAGAAGCATTATACGCGTCCTGCCGAATTTGCAAACGAAGAGGTAACATTTTCAAACGCAAGAATCACAAAGTATGTACAAACTGCTGGAAGAAAAACAATGAGAAATCCAAGAAACTAAACACTGACTCTCATCGGAACAATTATGCTAATCAGTGCCTTCTTACACGCAACAAGAAGACTGAGAACATTATTTGGGTCCTGGACAGCGGCTGCACATCACATATGACCTATCGACGAGACCTATTTAAAAATATCGAGAAAACATCCAGAAAACTTAACTTCGCAACTGAAGACTGCACTGCAGAGATTGAAGGAAAAGGTACAGTCTCTTTCATTTCGAAAAATGGAGACGGTGAAGCACTCACTCACCTGAAGGACACGCTGTACGTTCCTAGTCTGTGCACTAACCTACTGTCAGTTAGCAAGATGACAGATTCCGGCTGTTCTGTCCTCTTCACAAAAAACAAAGCGACAGTCAGCAACCCAAAAGCTGGAATAACTCTCACTGCTCACAAAGAAGAAGATGGTCTCTACCACATCAAACCAAGCAAGCATGAGTGCAACAACCTGGCCAATGATAAAGATGACATAGCTCCGACATCCTCAATGAAAACGGACTCGGCAAACATGAATATCTATGACTGGCACAGAAAACTTGGGCACATGAACGCCAACGATTTAAAACATGCACTCCAAAACCAAACTCTACTCGGTTTGAACTTCGATGCATCAGAAACATTACCAGAATGTGATACCTGCATTCTAGCTAAAATGCAACGAGTACCAGCTCCCCGTGAGAAAACAACACAACGTACATCTGAACTCATAGAAATCGTTCACACCGACGTTTGTGGACCTATCCGAACGCCCACGTTAAGCGGAAACAAATACTTCGTCACCTTTATTGATGACTACAGTCGCTACAGTCGCGTGTACATGCTGAAAAACAAGAGCGAAGTCTTAGAGAAATTTAAAGAGTTCAAACAGATGGCAGAAACCCACACAGGGAAGAAAATAAAAGCCGTACAATCGGATAATGGCACCGAATATGTGAACAAAGAATTTGATGCTTACCTGAAACGCTGCGGGATACAACGAAGGCTTAGTGCTGAAAGAAAAAACCGCACTCTGATCGAGAAAGCAAGAGCCTTACTCATCGACGCGAAAGCACCTTTAAAATGCTGGGGCGAAGCTGTTATGACTGCAAACTACCTATCCAACAGGAGTCTGAACAGTGCCATCCAGAACAAAACGCCATTTGAAGCATGGGTTGGCAGAAAGCCGTGCATTAATCACCTTTATATCTTTGGCTCCAAAACGTTTGTTCTTATTAAAGGCACTAGTGGTCACAAATTCGCACCAAAAGCAATTCCTGGCATGTTTATTGGATACTCTGAAACCTCAAAAGCGTTCAGAATCCTACTACCTTCCAAAAATAAAGTGGTTACATCAAAAGATATCCGCGTGATGAAATCAATGTTCTACGACGAAACACACAAACATGATATCACCGATCTCTTCAACGATGAACGTCCAAAACCTTTGAAAACGTCAAAACCTGAACGTAAACAAGCAACAATTCACTTTGACGATATTGAAGATGGAGACGGCTCACCACTTGACAGCATTAGCGAAACTGACCCCGAAAATCTCGACACCACGTTGCAACAAAATTTGGTAAACAGCACTGAAGATGTTGAACTAGCGGAACAACTGGAACATGTAAACAACGAAAGCGACTACGAGTCTCACTATGAGTCCCTTTCCAGTTCCAACCATGTCGATGGTGACGAACTTGTGAATATAGATGCTGAGGAAACCATAACAAGATCTTTGAGAGACAGGTCAGCAATCCCAGCTCCTAAGCGATATGATGATTTTATCATGGCTGCTGCTGAAGAGATTGAAAACCTGCACAAGCCCAAAGAACCTGACACTTACAAAGAAGCGATGGAATCTCCTGATAAATACAAGTGGCAGGAAGCCATGAAAAACGAGATGACGTCATTAAAGGAAAATCACACCTGGGACCTAATCGATCTACCTAAGGGACGCAAAGCCCTACCAAGCAAATGGGTGTACAAAATAAAAATGAACCCTGATGGTTCCGTCGAAAGGTATAAGGCCAGAATGGTCATTAAGGGTTATTCCCAGATACCAGGAGTAGACTATGACAGGACGTTCAGTCCAGTGGTTCGACTGAGCACCGTGCGGTCGCTACTATCAGTGGCTGTTCGTGAAAACCTAAAACTGACTCAGTTCGATGTAACCACCGCCTTCCTTAACGGCGAAGTAAAGGAAGAAATCTATATGAAACAGCCCGAAGGCTATCGAGATGGGACGAAACGGGTCTGTAAGTTAAAACGCAGTCTGTATGGCTTAAAGCAGGCACCACGCTGCTGGAACACATGCATCGCAGAGTTCCTTCTAAAATCTGGTTTTAAACAGAGCGACGCAGATCCGTGTTTATATGTCCGAACGAAAAACCGATCAAAAGTCATTGTAGCTCTCTACGTAGACGATGGGCTTGTAGCGCACAACTCGACAACAGCAGGCGAAGAGTTTTTGAATGAACTTAGAGGAAGATTCAAAATTACTACCAAACCTGCGTCGTACTTCCTTGGAATGGAAATAAACGTACGAAAGGATAGCACCATATCCTTGTGCCAAAAGGCATACACAAAGAAAGTCCTAGAAAAATATGGAATGTCCAAGTGCAAGCCAGCTCCGTCACCCATCATAAAAGAAAATGAAACGGGATTAGATGAAGGTATCAAGACGAACTTTCCTTACAGACAAGCTGTGGGTGCTTTAGCTTACCTATCAGTAGGTACGAGACCTGACATCTCATACGCTGTTGGAGTCGCATCCAGAAACCTAGCAGCACCTACTAAGGAGGACGTCATGCTTGTCAAGCGCATCTTCCGCTATTTAAAAGGGACGTTAGATAAGGGCCTGACATTCTCGAAGAACTCACCATCACATTTGGTCTGCTACAGCGACGCAGATCATGGAGGAGACCAGACAACTGGAAGATCAACATCCGGTATAGTGTGCCTATTCTCTGGTGGCGCTGTAAGCTGGAGAAGCCAGATACAACCTACAGTGTCGATATCTTCAACTGAAGCGGAGATAATAGCAGCGAGTGAATCTGCTCAGGAAATGTTATGGCTGAATCGATTATTCAATGATCTGACCAATATAGAGAAACCTGTCTTGAACTTAGACAACAAGTCAGCCGTTTATCTCGCACACAACCAAAAGTACGAATACCACAAGCGTACGAAACATATTAAGCTGAAACACTTCTTCGTTCGGGAATGTGTCGCCAATGGAGATTTTGATGTCAATCAAGTTCCATCTGAGGTTCAATTAGCTGACATGCTTACAAAGCCTCTGTTCGGGCCCAGACTAACAGATTTAAGTTTCAGAATGGGACTGAAGAATTTATCTTTAAATTCTTAAAACTTCCGAGGATGTGAAGTATGGTGAACCAACTAGCAACTCTGTGGTTCGTTGCCATGGATGCTTTTCTTGTTAGGAAAAATATATGTCAATCACGAATGTACATATACAAACAATGTCTTACGTATTTTTAACATAAATAAAACAACACTCTAACTTAAAGATATTCTGTGTATTCTTGTCACACATGGTGATCATACAGATCCACACAAAACACAAGTTCAATACTAGAACTTTACATTTACTGAGTCCCAAAAAAAACCAGTTGTTCTGAATTGGTAGGTAGCAGTGGCGGAGCGCCCAAAGAAGCCGATTACCACCGGCTTGCCTAAAATTTCTTGCTATGTATTAACAAATTCGTAAATATTCAAAAAACAGCCCTATTTTATGCTCCGGGTTGTCCAGTCACAATTCTCACGCGCCGCCACTGGTAGGTAGTATCACTAAAAGTCAGCGATTAAAGCGAATATTTGTATTTATATATCACTAAAGGTTCGAAGTATCAGAATCTCGAAATAATTATACCTTTAATTATTACACACTAGCTTCTGCCCGCGACTCCGTCCGCATGGAACTCGTTTATATTGTAGCTCCATAAAAAAATCACCCTCCATTTCACCCGCTTAGGGGATGATTTCCGGAATAAAAACTATCCAGTCCTTCCTCGGGACCCAAACTATCGCCATACCACATTTCATCTAAATCGGTTTAAAGGTTTAAGCGTAAAGAGGTAATAGACAGACAAACACAATTTCACATTAATAATATTAGTATGGATTTTACGTACCTAGGCAGAATGTGTAAAAGTTGTGTGCGATAAGCGACTCGAAAATCATAAGATTTTGGCATGGCCATTTTAATAATTTAAGAAAAACTATCTTCATAGAATCTTAGTATAAGTACCTATTTGGAACGATACATTACGAAAAAGCCTCTAAAGACCATGACTTTTCAAAATGACCCTCTCCCTAGGTATGTAAAGTCAGGGGTAATAATATAGGTACGTACATATAAATAAGGACATAAATAAAATTCGTACACACCTTTATGACATTCAAAATAGAGTCCTGCAGATATATAATAGAGTTATTCCCCTGACTGTACAATTGTACATGGTAGGTACCTATGACTAAAAAAGTAAAAAGAAGAGATCAATTCACATTATTAAAACATTTACATTGTCTAACAACTCTAACAGATAATACCCCTAAGCATATTTATTTTCTACATTTTTTGCATTCACTTGAACTACGCAGAAATAACTATTTTGTTATTGTAATTATTTACTTTGTCACATTTCATGCAAAAGTTGGAATAAAAAACGTATCAGAAATATTATAAAAATATTTTTAAGCATATAAATTGCAAAATATAAGTATATTATGTTGATTATATGTGTTTATTCTGGTAAATTTTATATACAAAATTATTGTGCACGTCACAGTTCTGTTAGCGTTATTGGTCCGGTGTAGGACGAGTATTTTGTTCCAATATATATGATTATATCTTTCAATGTTCCATATTTACAATATTAACAATAATAGTGAATATATACGATCTTATTTTATTAAAGTACACCACTACTTCGCCTATCCCGCCTTAACTTTGCCCACCGCAACTTTTTTGTGAAATGGTTGTTCTTTAATAGAACATTATGTTATGATACAGTGCTATTATGTCGATCATTACACTCGAGGCGGTATTAGGTATATTGGCGAGAAGAGCTGAGGGCCTACCGCGAACAGCATTCGAAGTTTTCCCTCTCTGTCGCACTTGAGTACGACCTCGTAAGTATGATAGAGAGGGGAAACTTCGAATGCCTTTCGCAGTAGGCCCTCTGAGAGTGTAATAAATGAGAGATGACAAGCAGAGAGGCCCTACGACACGATAGGTTTCTTTACATTTGCGCCGTAAAACGTGACGATAAAAACCTATCGTGCTAGCTGGGCAGCTGGTGACAAAAATTGTCAATAATTTACTTTAAAAACTAAAGTTTCAACCGACTTCAAATCAGTAGCCAAATCGCATCAAGTGTGCCAATAAAATTTGAAGAGTGCCCTCGATTTGTCCAGGATCCCGTCATCAGATCCTCACCTGATGACCTAGAGAACACCCTTCCAAATGCCTTCCCTTCCGAATCGGTCCAAATGCCTTCGAGTAATCGGGGAACATATGTACATAAAAAATTAAAGATTCCGACAAATTAAGAACCTTCTCCTTTTTGAAGTCGGTTAAAAAGTTTAAAGACTGACACGAATCTTACGTAATTACTTTACGAACTGTGTTGAGCTGAGATTCTTTTTTACCCGACTACCTCAGGAGGAGGGTTATGTTTTTCGAGCGTATACATGTATGTGGACAGGAAAATTATATTTCACGGGCTACAGACCAAACTGCTTGATGGATTTTCACATATCGATACCTGCACACTCAAAGGGCGTAACAGCCTGTTGTTTTAATGGCTGTTACGCCCTTTGAGTCTGCAGGTATCGATATGTGGTGGGGCGCTATGTCGGGTAACCTCCTCGAGTGTCTGGACACTATCAATTCCTCTTGATTCGGTTGATCCGCAGAAATAGGTAGTGTCTTGGCCGGTGCGCCCTGAAGACAACGGCAAGTGATAATTTAGTGAACCCTAAGTTATCGCTTGCTGGTGTTACCAATAACCCGACACGGGGGGGTCGGGGGGTTCCGCCCAGGGAATCGCAAGATTCCCCAGGTGCGGCTTGAGGGAGAGGCCATTGCCGTTTGCCTCTATAATAAATAACGGACCCGGAACCCTGACAAATCCTCTGCTATCAGAGGATTCATGTTAGGCACGGGGGCTGCGACCGTCAGGCCGGGGCCGAGTTGTGGCTGCGAGGGAGAAACCTCTATAAAAAGTTACAAGGGGACCTGAGGGGGTGAATCCGAGGTCTATCACCCTCTCCCGGCGTAGAGGTCCTTTGGTCGGGTCGGGAAGCGTGTGGTGTCGCCCTGCACGCTTACGACGGGAGGGGGGGCTTTTGCCTCAGTAGTGAGGGCAGCTGCGGCTGTTGTCGAGGGGCGTCGTGGTGAAATGTTCGCGATCCCATGACGCCCCTACTACACGGCAGAGAGGGCATACCTTGGTGGTTTTAGGCGGTAGTCCGGGGGCTCCCGGGAGCCCGTCTTACCCATCCTAGTTCCTCGGCTAGGTGGGATGCGTAAAGGCATTTCGCCAAGTAAAAAAAAAAAAAAAAGGTATCTATATGTGGTGTCATTGGAATATTCATAATCGTGTGAGTGACATAGACTATTAATTTAAAAAAAGCAATTGGGTTTTTTTTGATTTCATTTGTCATCTCACTAGTGCGCTATAAGTTGTGGATTACCTGCAGACCTACTCTCATAGAAGTTTGTGGAAACGATGAGTAGACACATGACGTACAACTATACTTTACGTTTCGTTTTCAAAATACTTTACATATAAGTATCATTCATTTATCACGAATCAATCTAAGATTATAGCGCTACCGATAGACCTTTCATCACTCTTCGAATAACACTTTATAAGTAATATAAACTATTTTAACATCCACTACTGTCTAAATATAGATTTCTCTAATAGAAGTTAAAATATATACAATATTTTCACAAGTACATTTCCTTAAAATTACTACAGATTATCGACGTAACACATGTAATATTATTCATTGCATGAATTTGAATGATAAGCGCCCGCGCCCTAGGTAGGTACTGTCTTTTTTATTTTATTTTATATTTTGGAAAACTGGAACGACGGAAACAATCTATGCCTACTTATTATAATAATTATTGAACCTGCTCACAAAATTCCAAGACAATCGGTTTAGAAATGCGACCTGTAGAGGAGAACAGCTGGACACCCAGACATACGAATGCATTTTCGGTCAAGCAGAAGCAGTTTGATTCGCTTACACGTTCGAAAATGTACTTGGAACCGCCAAGCTTAGGTACAAATCTGGGCGACGCAACCGCAATGATTAGTAGGCGCGCGCGTGTCGATGTACCTAACAAAGACAGACGGGCAACTACGGAATCCTACACTGCACGCTCCGACACGCAATTGGCCGGTTTTTAATTGTTTCGACGAGTTTACACGTACAGCCAGTGTTTCCAAGAGAAGCGAGTGACAGGCGCCCCGCCCCGTATAGCTTCGTGTTCCAATTCTGGTGATATACAGCATGCCACGCGCTGAAAACAAACAAGTCTATGAAATAACCTCGACTCACGCCCTTACTCTCATAAGCGGTAGGCAGAGCACGTGAAATTACATTTTCAGTGCCAGTTGTTGGTACATATAACATTTTCGCCGCCAAGACAAAAGACCAAAAGAGACATCGTCACGCCAACATCACTGTTCATATCAGCCGAACGACGTCCGCTGCTGGACATAGGCCTCCCACAAAGAGTGCCAAAATGACCGGTCCTGCGCCACCCGCATCCAGCGAACTCCCGCGACCTTTACCAGGTCATCAGTCCACCTTGAACACACATCACTGTGACAATAGAGCAAACACACATCTTATATGAAAGACTGTTGGTTGCTTCGACAGCGGACGTCATAACGCCTAAAGGGGTTCTTGGCGCTGCAGGCACGACGAAAAACGCACCTTTAGGTGTTCTTGGCGTTCAAATGGTAAAAGATGGAGAAAATTTGATACAATTCAAATTTCAAAAGAAAACACAGAGATACCAGAGGGGTAATCACGTAACGTTCCAAACGCGCGTCGGTATAATTTTACTGTCAATTTTCCATATAAAAAGTGACATTTAGACCTACCCGACGACGTTCGTACAGTGCGTTACGTGATCGACCTGCGGGAGACAGTAGAGGTAAAATAATAGGCGGGTCTTAACGCTAAAGAGCGATCTCTGCCAGACAACCAAAGATAATAATAAATCTGCATTTTTTTGTAATTGACATAGGACCTTCTGTTGTAAGTAGGTACTATTTTCTGTGACTTATAACTGTGCCTGTCGTAGCCTGCCCGGTGTGGGCAGTTTGTAGAGTAGATGGCCACTATTGGTATCATCAGGATGCGAACAGACCAGTCCCCAGCCCAGGACTTCAGCCCACTGCGGGTACATGTACTGCTGAGGCCCTAGCACACTAGGTTTTATTGCCACGTTTTACGGCGAAAATGTATTGAAGCCTCACGTAAAACTCGACATAAAACCTATCGTGCTAGGGCCTCTGGTATACTATTATTCTGTGACTTCTGATTGTACCTGCCGCAGGGTGCCCGGTGTGGTGAGCAGTTTGTAGATTGCCACTATGGGTATCATCAGGATGGAAGAACAGGCTAGGCCCCAGCCTAGGAGTTCAGCCCACGGCGGGTACATGTAATGCTGGTATTGCAGAGGCTGCTGGTATAGGAGGCCGAACACCACGACACCCTGGAAAAGGAAATGTAGTTTTCTCATCAGAGCTGCTGAATATGTACTCCTGGTGAGTCCTAACCTATTATTTATGGCACACATTGCTGAACGGAGTCTTGTAAGAGATTACGAGGGTCAATGTTTCCAACAAAAAGTTTTTGTTTTGTACCTATTGTGTGCTTTAGCTGAATAAACTAATTTTAATTCAATTCTATTATATGTGCTGCGAAGGCTCTTCATCGGACATCTATAGAAAAAGGTACTCAATTAGAATTTTACACATGGCGACTTTTTACAGAGACAGTACGTGTACAAACGAGCGGCTGTAACGCAACACTAGCCATAAGTTGTCATCACAGATGTATGAATGAGGTTGTCATAGTACTTAATTTGCGCAGATAGGTGCTGTATCGCGTTTAGTATCGCTGCAACAAGTTGCTGTGTGTTACCGTTCTTAGTCTTCTTGTTTTAATTTATAAATGTCCTTTTAATGGGGTATCGCTAAAGGCGAAATTGAAAATGTTGTGGCCTCCAGTTCAGTCCTGATATAGGGGTCCTAAACCCGACGCAAAAAATTGCTCTGACTGCCTGGGCATTAAAATACGGCTACGGTATCCCATGCCTGTCGTACAGTCGCCATCACATAAATCTGTACACTACACGGTGTTCAAAAATATTAACTCGCACCCTAATACCTTGAAAATAGAGTTGTGTTCAGATATTTGTGAGTTGCTTGTTTGCTCAGATGTATGTGATGGCGACTGTATAAGGCGACTAAAAGGGTCCTCGAGGTGGTACACGGTTGCAGTTGGGGGCTGCAATCGTTGAATAAAAAAAAGTTAGGACCCACGGAGGCATGACGCTAGGGCGGCACGGCACTGGTGCGACGTAAGAGGTCCCAGAGCCGTCGGAAATGCGTCGACCATCGGGGGGTTTTTTGGTCGGTGCGAGTCCGACATAACCTCCGCGCTATGCCCGTGGCGCGGAGGTATCCATAACGAATTTTCCTTCCAATAAAAAAACGTATATGTGTAGGGTAGGATCAGAGTCCCCAAAAAGAACTGATTTGATTTAGTTATTTTGTGTGGCTTTGGGACCTCAAGTAAATTACTCCATTTACACTTACTATAATAAATATTGGACTGACGAATTTCCAACATATCCTCCAGTACAATCCGGGTCGGAATCCGAGCATTTCTTCCACGTCATCTGAGAACCTTTTCAGTCCTGTAAAGATAACAGCAGCAATTAAATGTTAGGCCGATATATTTGTAATACATAATCATGCTTCAGTCTACTGACAACAAGGCTTTTATTTATAGGGCGAGCCGTGTGCCTGGTCCATACAATATCTTTTCCTCAATTAAATTTTTTTCCTTGTCGCACTGATTGTATGTGGTACCGTAGAACCCCGTGACTTCGCCTGGATTTCGCAGTTTGTTGAAAATTTCTCACAGATGTTTTTGCTTGTTAAGATCAAAAAAGTAATTAATCTATATGAGACTTTAGTTTACCGTAACTTAAGGTCAAAATTTCGCTAAGGAATGGCTACAATTGGACTCTAAAGGTGGTAGGCGAAGTATAGACAAAATGCACTGTCTTCGCCTACATACTGCCGGAGCGTCAGTTATAGACAAAATTTGAAGTTGCCGCCACCTATATTATTAATTTTTAACGTAAATATTTTCGATTATGGGCTTTAACTATCCCAGGTGTCATATTTTTTATAAAAACCGATGGTAGGCGAAGACATGTTACGATCTAAAGTTAGTTTCATACATTTACTGTTTTTTCGATAGAGCTGTCAAAAATCATATTAACTTACTCGACAACAAAACAAAAGGGTAATGTTATAGGACTAATAAAATATACTTGTTTTAAAATTAAAAAAAGTTATATTATGAAAAATGAAGTACTTATCTTGTTTTATATTATGCTAAAATCACAATCAGCTTAAATCAGTAACATTAAAAATTGAGTAACTAAATAATCATCTCAATCATCACAGCCTTCTATCGTAATAGTAGGTAAAGATAAACATGAATCAAAAATATTAATATTATATGACTTAAATATATTCATAACATAGGTACGTGAACATTCATATTTCTATCACACACTTGGGTTGACAACCCTAGGCGCAGGTGAAGTGAAGCTATAAGCTGGTCGGAACATGACCTTAATTACATTTTTATCGATTGCGACGTATACAAATAAGTTAGGTAAAAAACAATACTACCATAAGAAAGAGCATTAGTTGTAGATTTTAATAAAAGAAAAAACTTACCGTTATCTCTTCTAAATCACTATTTCACAAAACACGTGCTGTCTCTGTAACGAAATACCGGCACTGACCGTAAACGGCGTTAAGTTAGCCACAATTGATGCGAGAATATTGCCATGCATAAAAAACACTTTCTATTTAGTAGTTTTGTGTGGAACCTGCGGGAATTTCAACTTTTATTAAAATAGGCGATGTTAGGTATCCCAGGCGAAGTCACGGGGTTCTACGGTAACACCTTTAATTCGCTGATTGCGCTTCGTAGTGCGTGTTGTTAGGGGATTCCGTCGAACAAATACTTCACATTCGGATACCGGCTCCATATTTTAGTATGTTTTAGCCATGTCCCCTGGATTCTAAAACTGACAGTCTCTAAGGACTCTGTCTCCCCTGTAATGACGTCATCAAAAACGCCGCGGTCGCGCTTGCTAAAGTTTAAATTACACCCAAACCATGCAACGTACATACACATGTGGGGTGCCAGATGAAAGCTGAATAGATTGTCAATAGTTCATATGCAAATTATATTTTAATGTACACTTTGCGGTACACAAAACACGTCTAACAACATATCAAAAGGTTCGTGCTGGTTTCTGGAAAATAGTAATTTCGATAAAATTAATCATGTAGGGAAAACTACTTGCGTTGTTGGTTTTTTGAGTACAGTTTTTTTTAATTTTGCTCTTTGTCTTAAAATAAAAAACTAAAATGTAAAGCTGAAATATTAGATATCATGTGTATCTTTTCTAGTTTTGCCGCAAAGTCCGAAAGTCCTTAGATTTTTCTTAATATTTTTTATACTTTTGTTAATAGTACTTAAACTAGCATATACCTACTTACATTAAAATATAATGTATAAATGAATTATTGACAATTTATTCAGCTTTCATCTGGTACCTCACATGTGTATGAACGTTGTATGGTTTGGGTGTAATTTACACTTTTCCAAGCGTGGCCGCAGTGTTTTTGATGACGTCATTAGAGGGGAATTCGACTCTTTAGAGATTGTCTCCCGGCAGTTTTGGAATCCAGGGGACATGCCTAATAACATACTAAAATATGGCGCCGGTATCCGAAAGTGAAGTATTTTCCCCTAACAACATGCACTATCGGATGCGTCGACGATGCGAACACGCAGCGTTAGCAGGTCTCTTCCTCCTCCCACTACCCTCCATAAAACAAGCTTAACTGCTTTTTGCAAGTAACACTATGACACTCATATGCCAAAATCCATCAAGGCGTTTGAACCGTGAAATAGAATTTTCTTGTCCACATAATACATCCTTCTGGGGCAGTCGGGTAATAAGACGGGTGACGACACGCACGCCACTTAGCGACGCGACTAGCGACCAGGCGGCAGGTTGGGCTAGCTGGTCCTTCGGCTCACACGATCATATTTTTTGAAGTAACCTTACGTGATTCAAGTTAAAATGATGCTTACCATAAAACCACGAAACGGCGACTGCCTCGAATAATGCGGAACACAGCAGAGATATACCAGCTGCGTATGTATCCAGGAGATGGAACATGTAGATACCACCCTGTCAAATAAAATCAAACAAATTAGGTTCAGGCACCTAGTACCTACTCAGAGAAGTTAAACTCCAGTTTTTTTTATGACACGATGCAGTCTAGCATACATCTGCCCGGTGGAAAGCACACCGTCAAATAGGGTAAGGTGGGACACTCGTGGCGTGGGTTACTTAAGACACCGGTTTTCACCAGGAACTAGTATGTGCTTGTTTTTAGATAGGTACCTAGGTAATATTAGGTCCTTACCTATGACATTGGCGGTGTGTATGGAGAATTTTATGAAAACTGTGATTCTCATACATTGAATTTTGCGGATTATTCAGCAATGTCAAATTCAAAGCAAACAAAATTTTGGTAGGAATATAGAAAACTTTTAAGCTACTTTACACATATCTTCATTCCTTAAAAATAGTTCGCATCATAAAACTATACGTAATTGAAACACTTTAACCGGCAGCACATGAAAAGGGCGGTTTTCAAGCTTTAATTTGAAACACTAAATAAAAAATTCAAACCTATTTTTTGTATTTAAAACCTTTGTTACATAGTCTAATAATGAAATTAAATAATATATAATTTGGAAGTTGCAATAGAAATGAATAAATTACGTACAAAATAATATCTGTGAAAAAACCGCCAATTTCATAGGAATGGACCTAATATAAGACGGTGGGAATCACACATCGGAATTTGGTCACGGAATTCTGTCTATATATCATCGGCTATATATATCAGCTACTCTGTTCATCTATGGCCTTAACACAGACATACGTTGCTATTTTTCCTGAATTCCACTTGTATGAAGCGAGGACGTACCTACTCCAAAGCTCGCTCCGTCATTTCCACAAACCGGATGATGGAGTCTTAAGCGTAGCATTTAATACACGAGCCGCAAGTCTTACTCTTGGTTGAATGGGTAACTTGCATGGGACTTCAATTTCGAATAAATTGCACTCGATGAATGCGGATATACGTAGAAATATCATACAGAAGAAAAAAAACGAAAAAAAAAAAGATTGTATTAGTTTTATCTCACGTTAAAATAACATAAAAGTTACACAGAATATTGAATTAGAAATGATATTTTGTATGACAAGTATAGACTTAAACGCAAATGTTGTGGAGGTAATTGCGAATTAATGACTTACTCCATAGTAAACGCGCCGAGAATATATGCTGTGACGTCATAGCATAAGCCGGTTTAATATAGAGCGTTTTCGGGGGGTGCCGGCGCGTGCAGATTTCAAATGCATATAACATCAGAAATATAAATCATAAGAAAGTTTAATTGCTACAGTTGTTTTAATGCTGGATTATCCTTTTGATTTTCGTAGATTTATAAAAAGATGGAAGTTCCCTATTGTATTTATTGATCCTTTCAATCATTACTCATAGAGTACAACTGAATGTCTGTCTATTTAGACCAGCTAGACAGGTCTGGCTTACCACGAGGCAGCTTGACCCTGCCCTGAACTCTGCCCTGGACAAATCGGTACACAAATCCATCGTCGCCCACATACTACTCGAGCGATCATGAGAGCTTCATACACACGTAAGTATGTCTATGGATTTGTCGCTAGGTTACTCACCGGAGTAATATTGATGCACGCTATGCAAAATGACACACACACCACCAGCAGTGTGAAATGTTCTCTGCGTAACCAATGCGCTCCGCACGCCCTCGCCTGGTCTAGTAGGCCGGTGATGACGCACTCTAAGCCTCCCATCTGAAAAGCGCCATAAGGCATTACACACCTAGTTATATAGGGTCTATGGAAGATCGTCTGCCAAAAGACTACGGTGGGTAGGTGTTAGGACGTTGTTAGGACGAGTGTTCATCATATCAGCCGAAAGACGTCCACTGCTGGACATAGGCCTCCCACAAAGAGTGCCACAATGACCGGTCCTGCGCCACCCGCATCCAGCGGACTCCCGCGACCTTTACCAAGTCATCAGTCCACCTTACCTACGCTGCGCCTTCCGGTACGAAACGAGTGTTAATTGGCCCAAAATGTGTTGCAAGTGACCATAGTCTTTTGGCAGACGATCCATGCACCCTGCATATAGCTAAGAGCCACGCGGTAGCGCTGCAGTAGCTAGAACTCACCCCCGAATCTAATCCAAGCATGATGAGCATGAAGAAGAAAAGCATCGCCCAGAGATTGGCCCCCGGGAGCGTCGCCACGGCCTCAGGGTACACTTGGAACACGAGGCCAGGTCCTGGAAAACACGAGCAAGTATTGAAGGTAACTCAAGGATTACTTTTACACGTTTTTATTTAACTTGCTCTGTTCGTCCTTCAAAATGTGTAGTTGTTGTGTAGACATTTTTCAGCCCCATGCCAGTAGCGGGAGGTAAAATTTGGCATACTTAAATTGGGTAACAATGCAATATTATTGTTGAAAGACAAACTTATGATATGATTTAGTACCTTCATGGTATACTGGCTGGTTACTGGAGAAAAAGAAGAATGTACGTCATTGAGCTGTCTGAGATTTTATGAACTTAAATGTGTTTGTTATTGTAATCCTTTTAATATATATTTGAGATTGCCGTAAGTATTTCCATTTATACGAAGAATTATGGCGCTGCCGAGCTGATCTGATGATGAAAACAGAAGGAGGCCGTAACAACTTCTAAACTACTCGAGATACCGCGTTTGGGCTCATTGGAACTTTTGAAAACTTGTGAAAAAAAAGTACAGTGGACAAAAAGCTTGTACCATAATTTAACTTAAAAGTCTTACCTTCTGTGGCTACTGAAGATATGGGCACGCCCTGCTTATGGGACATGAAGCCAAGATACGTGAAAATGACGAATCCTGAGAAGAACGAGGTGAAGCAGTTCACTAAAGTTGTCACCAGGCAGTCTCTGAAACAGGCAGTTGTCTCATATTTCACATACCATCAATAACAATAATAGGGTTGTGACTCAACATTTATTATTACTCCAAAAGAAAAAAGGCAAAAAAATATGCCTAGTTAGGAAAATCCTATTCACGAAGCGAATACGAAGCTACAACCGTTTTAATATTGCTTGTTAGAGAGAGTAAACGCTTCGGGATCATGACGTCACGGCACTCGAAAGGCATAGTAAATGACAATCGTTTCATATGACGGTGCGTTTTGCAGCAAAATTGCCGGAAATAATCCCCTAAGGGGGTGAAATGGGGGGAGAAAGTTTGAATGGAGCTACGATATAAACGAGTTTCTCGCGGACAGAAGCTAAACTTATAATTTATTATAGAATCATCATCATACATCATCTCAGGCAGGCTTACCGGTAGCAGTTGTTGTGGAAGGTGTTATAGCTGGCGTAGGACAGATGAACTCCAAACCCAGCACCCACGGAGTAGAATATCTGAACAGCTGCATCCACCCATACCTGAAGAAACAATATAGAATTACTACCAATCGGGTTGTTGTGTTGACCGAGTGTCAGTTGACTTAACACGAACGCCGCCAAGATTTTGTGAGCAACAACCGTCACCCCTAATGAAGCTAGACCTCTCATTATGCTTATTTACTACGAATCGCGGCGTCAAGAAATATAAGGGGTAACGGGTGAGGTGAGGTTAGAACAAGTTACAGAATAGCAAATGAAATGAGTTTTGACATCTTTTAGGCTCGCCACATACTCGTATCTACAAAATTAAATTTCTCGACCGATTTCCGCTGGGCCCCACATACAAGTTGAATTCAGAATACGCATCGTTAAACACCAGACACGTTAAACTTATAACACCCCTCTATTCCGTCGGGGGTTAAAACGCAACTGGCTACGGTAGGGGCATAATTGATTTTGCATGGAGTAGTTGCAGTCAGAATCACCCAGCGGATAGTTGTGAGCCTGCTTGGAACCCTTCAGGTTGGTTGTTTCATCAGTTTATATATCTTAGTTACTTGCGTGTCCTTCAGCCTCGCCAGCTCCGGCTGCAGGTAGTACGCGATGCCCGTGGTCGCGCCCGGCAGCAGAAGCCCTCTCGCCAACAGTATGGACAGCACCACGTACGGCATGGTGGCTGTCAGCCATACCACTTTGCCTGTGGTGGTATAACTGGTATTAGCTACACAAATGGAAAGCATGTGGGAAATTTTAAGCGGCAATTTCATTAAGTCGGTCGCCGCATGCAACGTGCTGGACCGCAACAGTGCAAAGACGACGGTTGTCGGATGCATTCGGTGACCGATGGCTGCTGTCACCTATGAATGTGGCAGGAGACAGACTAATGAGAACATGACAGTCCTTGGCTGAAGTAGTTTGAAACAAGTTCGGCGACGCATTGTGACCGAAGCGTTAACTGTAATCGCCGCTTTAATTCAAATTATAGCGTCAGTTTCGTCATTGGGAAAGGGGATGTAAATTATATCCATGCATGCTACCTAGGTTGCTAGGGCACTTCGCTCTGAACTGCGACCTTGGTGTGTACGTACATGTAAATAGTACTAAATAATACATTGTAGTACTATTAACTGTTCCCATGATAAGTCATACAATCATACGTTCCTCGGATTTACTATTGACGCCAGGCTGAAGTGGAAAGAACATGTAGACAACTTGTGTGAAAGATTGGGCAGTGCTGTATTTGCACTGCGCAAACTAAAGCCAATTGTCTCCTGTGACGCACTACTTCAGATCTACTATGCATACTTCTATTCACTAATGTCCTACGGTATTATTTTGTACGGGAACTCAACAAACTCTGATAGAGTATTCAAACTACAAAAACGAGCCCTACGTATATTGGCAGGGGTAAATTCGAGGCACTCGTGTAGAGAACTATTTAAACAGTACAAGATGATGACTCATTATTCACTATACGTATTTGAAGTAATTATGTTCACGCGTCGAAACATTCACTTATTTAAGCGAATGAATATGCCTGGCAGAATCACCCGTCAGACGGGGCGATTATTGCCTGTATCGCGGCGACTCGCGCTGCTCGACAGGAGCCCGCGCGTGGCAGGCCCGTCGATGTACGAGCGCCTACCCGCCACTATAAAAAATGAGACCTCAAACGACATATTTGAACGCCGACTAAAAGAACCTTTATTATCAAAATCGTTGTATTCCATAAAGGAATACAACGAACAGACATTGTAAATTGTATTGTATTTTTATTTAATGACATGTTTAGTTTTAAAATGAAATTATTATTTTATTATGAATTTTGTATAGATATATATTGTTTCCACTTTTGACAATTTATATCTAGGATGCCCTAGCTTTTATTAATAATTTGACATTTAAACAATTTACTTCCTTGACATTGTACCTTTTTAATATTATGATTGTTTTGTTTGTTTTAATTTTGCTCTTTGTTTTGATTTATTTGTATTTGACTATTTATATTATTGTTATTCTTATACACTCTGACGATCTTTTTGTGAATTCATGCTATTTTAACTTATAAAAATGACATGTAAATTTTCAAAATGAAATAAATGAATCTATCTATCTATCTATCATATAACCAGTGCTTCGAACAGTATTAACAGGACATTGCAAGTGAAAGTAGAATAACATCCTACTAATATTATAAATGCGAAAGTTTGGATGTTGAACGTGACGGCTGATGGATTAAGATGAACTATAGTATACATGTAAATAGTGTGTAGCCTGGATTAAATAACATATAGCATGATTTTTATTCCGGAAATCGTCCCTCGAAGGGTTAAAACCAGTGGTGGAAGTAGGTACCACGAACCGGAGTGATTCAAATCCATGTAAGGCTATAATCTTCTAGGATACGTGTCGTTGGCAGTACGTATAAACTTACCGGAGCTCTTGACGCCCTTGAAGAGTGAGAGGTAAAGCGTGAAGTACACCAACGCGAGACACAGCGCCAGCTGCCATTTAGGGAAGCCCAGGTCATTCAATCCCTCGGAATGCTGCATCTCCAGAACAGATCGGCTAGAATATTAATCATCAATTCATCATCATTATATGTGTACGAGCACACTGAACATTTTAATATTAAGCTTACGATACACCCGAGCGTGCGTCATTACGCTGTTTACCTAATACATTTTATTACTTTTCATCACACTTGCTCATTAATGGTGTTATTCCTTGCCTGTATACAGAAGAACAATGGCCTAAATTGTTCCCGCGGGAAATAATGGTCCCAAGGGAGTAATACGCTTGTGTGTGATCTGATTGGTTAAGCAAATCTGGGCGGCAAGAATTCTGCTCTGTGATTGGTTGGAAAATAAAATCGAGCATGGAGCATGTGGTTCATGCCCTGCAATAACCACATGCTCCATGCTCTGTGATTGGTTGAAATATTGAAGCTCCGCCCTCCACTCGCACTGATCTAGAAGTGAAGTTGTCAATTTCATATTTTTTTTTTTAACTTTTTTTAAACTTATTTACTTTTTATAAAACTTTTTTTTGTGACATTTTTTACCCTTTTTCTTTTCCTCGCAGTAGTGAGGTGAAAAGATTTGTGTTATACACGGGTGGAAAGTTATTTTACGTCTCGTGTGTTGAAACACTCGCTACACTCAGGATTCTATTTATGAACCACTCGCTTCGCTCGTGGTCAATCATAGATTCCTTTCGCGAGCTCGTGTTTCAAATGAACACTCGCAGGTAAAATACAACTTTCCCCCCTTGTATAATAACTATTGACTAGAAAATTGTAACTTGTATACTGTATTGCTATGTATTGATATTGCATTGGGTAGACCCCCCACAAGGTGGATTGATGACCTGGTAAACGTCGCACGAGTCCGCTGGATGCGGGCACTCTTTGTGGGAGGCCTATGTAGGTACCTACAGCAGTGGACGTCTTTCGACTGATAGGGGAGCGGGCCCCATTATGGGATGGTTTCCCAATTTGGGATAGCGAAGTATTAATTTCCGTCTACAGGCAGCGCCAATCTACGAACACGCTGTGAAATACTGCCACTTGTTGTACAGACGCCATTTTGGAACAATCGCGCGTCAGTCGCCATTCGGCTAGTAGTGAGGTGTATTTACGTCAATATTTTGTTAAAGAGTTTTTGTAATATGCCAGTTAGAAGTTTACTTTTCTTAAGGTAAGTTTGATTTTTTGTTTTTGTTTGTGGTTCTGCATCATCTAATAATGTTTGTGTTGAGGTGCATGTGTTGTTCCTTCCTGCATTTCAATTAGTTTTTGGTTTACGACCGTGTGTTGGCAAAATACGTAATCGTCCTAATATGGGATACCAGGGTGTGCCTAATATCTAATATTTTTTTTTTTTTTTTTTTTTTTTTTAATTGAGAAACAAACAGTCTTAAAAAACACATAAGTAACTTAGCTATGGCTATGTGAGTAATGCTATAATAGACCTATAGTTTCATAAATGTTTACAAAGTTACAAGTTATATTAAAAATTGGAAAATATGTTTAATATAATACCAAATGTCATAAATATATAAATATATATATACATATATGTGTTGTAAATACACTTATGACAGTTAAGTATATTTTACAACTTAGTTACACCATTATACAATGCAAAAAAAGAAAGAAAAAGTTAATGAAAAGGTTAAGGTAACTGCGTTTTAACATTCTTAGATTAAAGAAAAAACTAATCTTTTAAATATACTATATGAGTTGCCAAACAAATCTGCGTCCATACATTTTTCATTATACAGTTTACATGCGCGCTTAATATATGAATGCTGTGCGTATTTAGTTCTGCTGCTTGCAATACTAAATAAGGCCTTCTTGCGACAACTTCGTTCTAATCTACGGGGAACATGAAAAAATATATTATGTAATAGTTCAGGGGCATCAACTAGATTATTCATAATTTTGAACAGATAAAGTAAATCGGTACAAGTGCGTCTGAGTGAAAGGGGTTGGATATTGAGGTACGTATTATAGGTATTTATTGCCTAAATTCGTATTCAAATGACATTGCTGGGGAAAAGTGGATTCAGTGCACTAAATGTTTTCGGTGGTGCCATGAGTGGTGTGCTGGAGTGGAGCCGCACACCAAAACATTTGTTTGTGATTATTGCTAAGATTATAGGTAGATAAGATAACGTCGATATGCCAAATTAAATAAAAAAAAATACCCTAGACTGACTTGTTTCAATCATTACGTGTTTCAATTGTCCCCGGTCTACCCTATAGTACCCCAATAGAAAATTTGCCAAAAAAATATTAATTATTTGACATCTCCATCATGGGATGTAGGGATATGGGATATCCCATATTAGGAGCAGTGCCTAATTTTTGTCTGTAGTTATAAAAGTATGAATGGTAGAAGAATACAACTTCATAGCAATGCAAAATATAACATTTCGAATGAATTATTCTTAGTTTGATGAGTATACTGCATTAAAAGTTTATAGAAATAGATGTTCAAACAAAACTATCCCATAATGGGGCCCGCTCCCCTATGACGATTTATTGCAAGAGTTGTCACTGTCTAACTATAGTGACATCGTGTGGAGCTATTGCTGAACTTACTGGAAAAACTCCGAGGCTGGCGTCAAGTGTGACAACGGCCCTTGGTACGGCACTTCGGTTTTATTGGTGGCATTGTTCCGCGTGGCGTCCCAGCATTGATCGGTGTTCCAGGAA
Source organism: Epinotia brunnichana (assembly GCA_963854355.1). Classification (NCBI taxonomy): domain Eukaryota; kingdom Metazoa; phylum Arthropoda; class Insecta; order Lepidoptera; family Tortricidae; genus Epinotia; species Epinotia brunnichana. Next base: position 12,746,979 of record OY977956.1, read on the forward strand.
TTATCGCAGTGTAACCAAGGCAGCTCAGAGCGAGCGGATGACACCAGGAAGTATAACGACCAGCCTGGTATAGACATGAAAGTAAAAAAAAAGGTATTCAGGGCGTAAGACTCTTTCCATCCACTAATAAATAAGAGTCTTAGAACACATTGAAAACTTTACAAATGACACAATAATAACCATGGACGTGAACGCGTTTAAATGACAGATTGTTAACCAACTTCAAAGAAGGAGGAGGAGGAGGTACTGCATTCTTCGGAATCTTTTATTTTTTATGTACATGTAATGGCAAATAAATATTTCTATTGTATGTTCTCCGATTACTCATATACGCCTGGATAGATCTGGAACATTCTTTTTTTGTTTGAAAGGGTATCTTTCCGATCTGGTGCCATGGGCATCAGGTTAGGATCTGATGATGGGATCCTGGAGAAATCGAGGGAACTTTTCAAATTTTATAGTCACACTTAAAGCGATGTGTGTTTTATTGAAGTCGGATAAAACTTTGTTTTTAAAGTAAATTATTTTGCACCTCGATTCGGAGGAATGGGCCATTATACGAGCGTTTGTTCGGGCTCACTTTCGTGGTCACATTTTTGTAGAAGTGGCTGCAGATTTCGTTTCTGGTTAAGTAGGTATCTAAGTTTACCGGACATCTACAAAATATCCGAAAACGGCATCAAAATCTACGCCCAATCCTTCAAAAATATGTCCACGAAAGCGAGGCGGCTGAAACCCGAATAGTGAATTTCTTTGGGGCCCAGCGGCACATCAACTGTAATGTGGTTTGGCTAAACGGTTGATTGACGTCACCGAGGGCAGGAGAGCTGGCAGCTTCCTAGTTCAAAACATAAACATTCAGCGAGAAAATGCTGCCAGCGTACTACTCGGTAAAGTAGTACCCAACTGATATGGCGCGCGTCAAAGCGCTTAATTCGTTGACCGAAAGGCTATTATTACTTAATCCGCGAGCTTTATTACTTAGGTTTTGCTGTACGTTCGCTTCGTTTTTATTTTAAGTTAGTTTTATTGGACAAGCGAGCGAAGCCAACGAAGTTCTCCTCTACAGGTCACATTACTCAACCGATTTTTGTGAAGTTTTGGGAGCAGATTATATATTATTTCCTTTCTTTTGTTATTATTATGTATGTGTTTTCTGTTTTCTAGTGTCCTCACTGGATGGACTCAAAGCCTAGCTGCAAAGTGAGCATCATGCGGAGTTGGGCCCATTTCGTGACACGGCACAGATCAACTTTTTCTTTTTTCTTTGTCTTCTATTAGAGTTTCACGAATAAATGTTTGATTCTAATTCTGATAATGCAATCTTGATTAATAAATAAGTCAGTATAACCCGCAAAAGTTCACTTGAGACCTCGTTTGTATGACGTTAAGTACGCACTCGAGTCTCAAGTTAACTCTTGCAGGATATAACCTAAGTTATATTAAGATGTAATTTTGTTGAACAATCGTATAGGATCAAACTTTTTCATACTTAAAAAGAACACATGACCTTAGACTAGACAATATGCATAAACATAACCAATATGTTTCCCCATTTTAATACACTCCCGCAATTCCCATTTAGTTGGCTGCTATTAAAATTGGAGCCCTGCCAATGTCCCTTGGGCCCGAGCGCGCTGCCCTGACTAAATGACATCGCTAAAATATTACTGCGTAATTAGTATAATTACTAGTGTTAAAGTTTATACATATTTGCTTTTTGGTTCCGTACCTACCTCATAATTAAAAAACCCTTATAGGATCACTTCTTCCAGGTCTCTGTCAAGACCTTCCACTCCACGTGATCTTTATAACGCGTGGAAGTATCAACTTGAACTTAAGTTTTTGAGTGAACGCCTACAGCCTCGTAAGTTCCGGATTGTATTTGTACTTAGTGATTTCCAAAATCCATTAGAGTTCGAGACTCGTTTTGAATTTGTACTTGTAAAAGTTCGTGGAGACTTATCGGGGATATAGCAGTTTCATTTGACCCAGAATCGTGAAATCTGACCGGAAGCATGGCGAAGGACCATATATTAAATCGGTGTTACCATACTAGCTGGGCAGATGTAGGTCTTTCATATGACCCAAAACCTTGTCCGCGTAAATCTTAAAACAATAAAGAATATTTACCTCAGAGCATAGAATACTAGAGAGAGGACAAGCCGCCGGCGGCCGTGTCGCAGCTGTATGCTCAATGGGCATACACTGCCATACTGTGCACGCGTGCTGATCGCAGAGAATATTACGTTTTTTCCCAAAATGCCTGATATGATGCGCGTTTATTGTCAAATAAGCGTGTAGGTATACAAGTGTGTGTGTTTTAGATGTGTGCGTGCTTTGTCTTGTCAATTACTTGGGCGTTGTGTGGGTTAATGTACTTGCGACAGGCTCACTCTATACAAATCGGCCGCCATGTCCGATCTCCTTATATTCATACATCTGTGATATTTACCGATAATCACATTGTAGTAGAAGGACACGTAGAACGCGACCATGACAGCACAAAAACCAACACCTGAAACATAATAACACAAATCATTGATAATTATGATGATGATGAGAAAACCAAATATAAACAATTTGTAAAAAACTTAACAAATACTCTTAATGGCGTATAATTTAAGAAAAGTTGTACGTCAATCAGCGGTTCTTGTAGCATAACTATCATGCATATGTAACTTCGACTTTACGATATGGAATTATGTTTTGGGGTAATTGCAATGACTGTGAGATAGAGAGAGAATACCTCATTCTTAGCTAAGGTATGGTTTGTTCCACTAAACTTAAGTGGCAGTGGGCGGGCACATTGCACACAGAACCGATGGCCGTAGGGGCGGAAAGGTTCTCGATTGGCGACCACGTACCGGAAGACGCCGCGTGGCTAGGCCTCCCACAAGGGAGACTGACGACCTGGTAAAGATCGCGGGAGTCCGCTGGATGCATCCACCGCAAGACCGATCACTTTGGTACACTTTGGGGGAGACCTATGTCCAGCAGAGGATGTCTTTCGGATGATTGTTTAATTGTTATCTTCACGTTGGGCAAAACATATACGCATAAACAATAGATCAAACAGTAGCTACTCCAGTACTGTACACGTGCCGCACTTCGGCCAGTGTTATGACCTCTCCTTGTTAACTTTTCCTTTCATAGGTATTTAACAAGAAAGAGAAGTTGTAAAATTCCACGTTAAGTGCACACTTATTCGTCATTTTAAGTGGAACAGACTATAATAAGATTATCCTTGAGTCAATTCTCGCTTGCATTGTAAACGCATTGGAAGTGAATGAAAAGCGTAACGGAAAGTTAATCTCTATCGCGCACTGCAGGTGCAGGCTCATGATGAAGAAATAAATAGGTATACTTCGACGAATTGAATCCCCAAAACCAACTATTTCGGGTCGTTAACCCAGTAAATATGATAAAAAATTTACGCAAACATACATCAATTAAATGGTTAAATAAATTGAAATCTTGTTGTTCATTAATTAATGCACATTTGTCATACAGAGACACGGACAGACAGAACCTACCAAGCTTTCAAAGCATATGAAAATGTTTGAGTTCGTCAAAGCTAAACTTGAACATAGTACGACGAATCATGTGTCTGCGGGCGACATTTTCTAATAAAAGTTCAGAAAGCAATGTAGTAAACGAATAAGGTACCTAATTTGATGAAAAATTACTTAAGTTGCTGGTTATTGGTTCAAATATGTCTAAAAAAATATAACTTTCTGTACCTTGGTATCTACTACATATGCAATTTTATTATAAGTAAAATTAAGAGTGCAACCATGTGCAATGGATAAAGTAATGTCTGGTTAAACATTTAGTTTACATACATAAATATATATATATATATTTATAACAACGCCTGTTTACCGGAGGGGAGACTGAGATCACGGATTTCCAATAATTCCAATAGCTACTATCCCGACAAACCATTCTTGCTTCATTCACTTTTATGAACTTGATGACTTTCTTCTACATGCTCGTCAGTTTAGGTAGTTGAAACTCAGGGGACACAATGTTTACCCTAGAACAGGGGCCATATAATATACAGGTTGGCCCATTTAGATCGGTCAGTATGGGAAAGTCTGAAACTATAAGACATACGAAGATCTTTTAGGAACCATGTCATTGATTTTAGTAACAAGAAAAACAGCATTCATACATAAAAAAAAAATGTACTCAGCTCGGGAATCGAACCCGGGCGTTTTGATATATATATACATAGGTACCTGATAGGTACCTAGTTTAAGTTATCTGATTGTTGCTACACCCTTTCAGGGTCCTTCTATCTGAGTTTAAGTACTTACGTGATTTCAAATAAATTATTATAGGTACCAGTTTAATTTTTGATTAAGGACATATTCACCCTTTCAATAAGGGGCCACATACTATACACTGTTTACTAACGGCCATTAAAGTATGAACACGGGACATATTTACTGTTAAAAAACTAGCATAAAAAGTTTAAAAAACCTGTATCCCGACTACGGAAAAATAACTGCAAAATAACTGATTTTTCATCACACTTGCTCATAAATGGCGTTATTCCTTGCCTGTATACAGAAGGACAATGGCCTAAATTGTTCCCGCGGGAAATAATGGCCCCATGGGAGTAATGAGCTTGTGTGTGATCTGATTGGTTAAGCAAATCTGGCCGCGAGCGGCCAGACAAGAACTCTGTGATTGGTTGAAAATAAATCGAGCAGGCTCTGTGATTGGTTGAAATATTGAAGCTACGCCCTCCACTCGCACTGATCTGGAAGTGAAGTTGTCAATTTCGTCAACATATTGATTGGTGCGCTTGTATAAAACATATATTTTTCTGTCTTTTGTAGTTATTTATTTCCTCGCAAATGTGATGAAAAACATTGTGTAGGTATAACACGGGCGTAAGAATATTGCAAACTCGAGTCATCAAAAGCCCTTCGCCTTACGGCGTCGGGCTTCTGATAGACTCTCGTTTGCAATATTCCTCATACGCCCCTTGTTAAACAATGTACTATTTTTTCATACAAAAGGTAGCCTACGAGTATGTCGCCCGGAGCATAAATTCGAATCGATTGATTCCTCATTCATCAAAATCAGTTCAATATCTTACGTACCACAGTACCTACGGTGGAACAACTAAATACAAACATAGCCTGCTAGAATTATCAAACTCTGCCGTAATCGGGCAAAAATAGGGCATATTTACCTTTGAAAAGAGGGCATATTTTCCATAAAGTTATGGGGCCTTGCCGATTGTATTGGCCCAATATTAACTCCATATAAAACAGCGGAACGGCGCCGAAAATCAGCATCAATGTGTATGGTATTAAGAAGGCGCCTGAAACAAAAACATACACAATTTCTCCACCGTCAAACTTGTGTGCGAATGGTTCTGTAGTTAGGTATTTCTGCTAGTTGCACTTGCCAGACTACATCATCCTATCCGCGGGCAGCGCTACCCAAAGATTGGCAATTGAATGACATAGTATGTGTATGGTCGAAATCACAAGAACACCATTGTACCGAGATGCTTTAACGTCATGTTTCAATTGTCATACGAGCTGTCAAACTGGAGAAAGCGACAAGGTATACTTTGTTCCGGTTTAGATGATGAAAAGTACTTAAAATCAACCATTACCGACATCTATTGTTTATTTGTCTTCAAGTAGGAGGGTTGTTATACAATTAGGCATACAGTAGGTAGCTACTTCAGTACACGCGCCACTCTTCGGACAGTTTTATGGCGTATCTTTGTTATATTTTCCGTTTCAGCTAATGAGTTCGACTGTACTAGCTGTTTGAAACTCACCACCGCCGTTCCTGTAGCAGAGGTAAGGAAACCGCCATACATTGGCGAGATCGACGGCGAAACCAATGATGGAGAGTAGAAAGTCAGCCCCCGTCCCCCAGGTCTCTCGTCCATCGTCCGCTTCTGAAATAAGATTTTATAAATAAAAAACCGGCCAAGTGCGAGTCGGACTCGCGCACGAAGGGTCCCGTGCCATTATCTATAAAACTATTTTATTATGTTTTTAGTATTTGTTGTTATATCGGCAACAGAAATACATCATCTGTGAAAATTTCAGCTGGAACTATCACGGTATCAGTGAGATACAGCCTGGTGCCAGACAGACGGACGGACGGACAGCGGAGTCTAAGTGATAGGGTACCGTTTTACTCTTTGAGTACGGAACCCTAAAAATAAAACTTTTTCTACTAAAAGGCCGCATTCACTCACACGCGTAATCGCGTGCGCTTGTGGCCTGGCCTACACGCGGCGAATCTTGATCCATATGACAGCTGTCATCTCCTCACTATTTATAACCTTAAAACTTAAAATTGTACTGACATGACAGCTGTCAAGATTCGCCGCGAGACGTATAGTCCGTAAGCCCACTCCCAATACGCCTACGTCTCATGAGAGCACGATCGGTCGGTCCATGGTCGAGAAAGTTGTGATGAGCAAGAATCAGTAGATTATCGCACCTAAAAATGCCCGAAAGTTCCTTAAGGTGGTTCGATTGCCATACAAAACGTTATTTGACATTCGCAGGCTAACGGCGTGGTATTTTAAGAAACTTATGTAACAAACTTTCATCAATTGGCTTCCCATTTGCGCCAAATTCCCCCTTTCCTAGAATAAACTTGTATAAACTAGATTAATTTGAGAAATTGGTTTGGGACTTGATATATTGGGAAAACAATTTTTCTCAAATTAATCTAGTTTATACAAGTTTATTCTTATTTAATGTTCTTACAATACAAACAACTAATACTAAACAAGAAATAAAAAATAAATAAAAACTAATTACAAAAAAAATAGCCCGTCCAAAAGTTCTGCCTGCGGCAAGGACCCCATGACGCTGGCGGCATTTCCCCTTTGGACCGTGAGAGCGATCCTTTGGGAAAGGTATGCGCCAGCTCTTGGGTCGCCTGAGGCGTGGACCAGCCGTGACGACAGGGTCCTCATGAAGGCCTTCATGTCGGCTGACCAGGGTCCCATCGTTTCAACTGCAAGCGCCGCAAACTCGTAGTTCTGTACTAGAGAAGAGTATTTGCGGCGCTTGAGTAATTGGGCCTGATCAGCCGCAGCGCCGGCCTGAGACCGTGTTGCCTGTATGTGGGACAGTGCGAACGTATCGACGCACGTAGCGTCCCAGACCAGGGCCCTACCGAGTCTCCACGGTACCAAAGTAACTCCGTCCGGGCGCTTGCCATCGTCTCTCATCATACCAGGAGGTTCTAATGACGAAGGTATGGAGGCAGTAGCGAGCGCCCGACGCAGCAGGTCGTTTATGGTACCGTGGCGGTACATGCGGCCGGCACTTCTGTTGCATGAAAGGCCATGTCTACCCAGCTGGTCCACACCTTTGCCGCAGACACAGGTGTGGGGAACACATATTTTAGATCCCAGCCTTAAACAGATAGCTATCCTTAAAGTATCTGAGTCTAGAACTGTGCCTATGTTGCGTGAGGGAAGGGCATTTAGCCAGTGGCCTGACTCATGTGAGGAGACAGCCAAGAGTCGGGCGCGTTCTGAGTCGTTTGGACTATTTTCGAGTAAAGAATCGTGGATGGATTTGAGCCGAGGAGTGTCCCATACCTTCTGGATGTGTTTCATGCCAGGGGAGTCCGCTCCCGGGCACGAGTCGCACCAGGCCCTCTCTGCCTCCACTAAGTTCGCGATCTCTACGACGGGTATCTGTTGATTGTTTAAAATAATACCGACGAGAGACAGCGAACTGTATGCAGAAGACAGGAAAGCTGGCAGTGCCACACTGGAAGAGGCGCGAACGCCCAGACCACCGAATCTTACAGGAAGAACTGCCTGGGACCATGAAATCGAATCGAAAGTAATGTTTATAATTTTGGATAAAGTTGTTTGTAGAGTATTATCAATTGATAAAAGGATGGAGGGGTATTTCCAGATCGGACAGCATCGGAGTAAGTACATAAATTTTGGTGTAAAAAGACAAAAACGGATTATAAAAAGAGCCATGTGAGGGTTTATTTCAAAAAGTAAGTCAGATGTACAGTTAAACAAGTTTAACTTGCAATTAATTACTGGACTGATCGCTTCATCAAAAATTGGAGATCCTAATAGTGTGAGTGATGAAATGGAGTGCACGGAGATGTTGGGTAATATCGCGTTGAAGTTAGTAAGTATTTCAATTTTCCTATCCGGGAGAAGGTGGTCAGGCAGGAAAATTTCACACTTCGTGAAATTAAGGGAGAGGCCTATTTCTGCAAATTTGTCCATTATTAATTGCAAGTCCTGCAATACTGTTTCGGCATCCCCACCGAGGGAACCGTCGTCCAGATACCACATATTAAATTTTGAATTTAGATTTGTTATGATCGGATGTATAGCCAAGCTAAATATAGCAGGACCAAGCGGGTCTCCCTGCTGGCAACCGGTACTTGATTCGATAATTTTGTCACCAAATAGTAATTTTGATGGTGCCCCATAACATTGCCATAGATAACCATAGGCATCGGGGAGATGTTTTTTGACTTCTGCTAATAGGGCACCACGATCAACCGAATTGAAAGCGTTACTCACGTCGACTTTGATAAAAACCTCATAGTCCGTGCGACTCAGGAACGTGCGCGCAGCGTGTACTGCAGCCTCACAGCCGCCTTTGACGCCAAAACCCAGCTGTTGAGGCTTGAAGATATTGGTGAGATTCTGATTAAATTTCCTACAGCAGAGTTTTGAAGACAGACGCCTAAAAGTGCAACCGACGGCGATCGGCCGGATGCCACCATCCTTTTTAGCTAAGGCTACTAGATTGGCGCCGTAGAGGATCGGGATTATTTCAATGTTTACACGACCGGTTAGCATGAGGTTGATCAAAGATGTTAACTCTTGAAGTAACGCCGAACCTGCATCCCCAGAAGATGTGGTAGTCAAATCCTTCAGGTGTTGTGGGGACAGACCATCTAACCCTCCCGCAGAACCGTTGGGGAAAGACATTAAGGCTGAACGCACAGCGTCTTCTGAAACGGTTAGCCCACCGCCATCAGTAGAAGGAGGTTCCGGAAACTGAGTGATGGCTAAAGGAACCGGATGTTTTTTCCTGAGCGCGGCGAAGGTTTCTGCGGAATGAGTAGCCAAGACATCATTAGAAAAAAGAAGGCGTGCAGCTCCACTCACATTCCCCTCTGAGATTTTGCTCTCTATTGAATTTATTTTTGAAAAAGTATAAGACTTGACATTTGAATTGATAACATTATTTGGTAAATTGACAGGCGACACGGAAATTGAAAATGTATTGTCTTTTATCTGTTTGGTTAAAGAATCTTTTTTGGACTTGTTTGCGTGTAGAACCGAGTAAGAGAATGTGAGCAGGCGCTCCCAGGCTTGGACAGAATTCTCCTTAACTACTTTGGCGACACATTCCGTAAGACTGCTGGCTACAGCTCTGCGCGCACCGCGAGGTATCCTCTTAATTATAGGCACATTTCTCTTTAATGATCCCAATTTCTCTGCAAAGGAAGTGGAACTATTGAAATTATCATCTCTGTCAGTTGATGGCGCAGGCTGTGAGGCGCTGGGCATAGAAGGATCAACGGCTACACGTATACCATGTCTGCGAGCGGTATGAATAGCCAGACCCCGATGTCCCTTGTATAGTTTGTTATCTCCGCAGAGACTACACTTCAAAAGTTCCACTGTACCGAAACAGGGCTGCGAACTCATATCAAATATAGGAAAACAAAGAAAGCTTAAAAATACTAACAGATGAAAGAAAAAAACTGCATAAAAACACCAAACATTATCACTCCACTGATAAAAAAGGCAAAGTTATGATTTTAAACAATATTTACAATAAAATGAAAAGTTGAAAAAACTGACAGCTTCCAACTGTCACTCCTGTTGAGGCGCTGCCACGGGCGCACGTGAAACCGCTTTGCTTGTGCTATGGAGTCTCATATGTTCCAGCTGTCCGGCCACGGCCGCAGCCCGACAGGCGGCAGACAGGCGGTCGCAAGCCGCCGCAGACCGCCCGAGCGCCCGATCCAACCGTCGGACGGAGGCCTGAGAGCCGGACGTGGACTCGTCGACCGGTGGCTCGCGGGAGAAGCGCTCAAACTTGAAGCTGTTGGAGCGGTAGAGCTCGTTGTCGTCGCGGGATCGGCGCCCGCGGCAGAAGCGCCGTGTGATCGAAGTATGCCAGGAATCCCAGGAACAAACACTACTGAATAAATTTGTATTTCTGGTAAAATTCCGTACTTCCGTAGTTTATTCTAGGAAAGGGGGAATTTGGCGCAAATGGGAAGCCAATTGATGAAAGTTTGTTACATAAGTTTCTTAAAATATCACGCCGTTAGCCTGCGAATGTCAAATAACGCTTTGTATGGCAATCGAACCACCTTAACTTCCGGTCAGAATTGTAACGGTAGGTATATTTACGTCATGTGACATCAGTACGAGAAGTTCCCACGGAACTTTAAAGGGCTAATATCTTCATCATTTTTTGAAAGGTTGAAAAAAAAATACGTGTCCAATATTTTTTGATAATCTATGTAACTGACGGATAAAATATATTTTTTTAGGAAAGTAGCCAATTAAATATCCTTAGTTACAGAAGTTAATAAACGCTTGTGTAAGAAATATGCCAATGAGCCCTTTAATTTAAGGTCAACAGATATCTTTTTATATTCTTAGGATATTCGTCTGATTCTCTGCTAATAAGTAATCAAGTAGTAGTAAGTAACCAATCAAGAACTTGCCTGGTTTAATGCTACTCGATCTAATTGTTTTCGATGCGTCGTTGTAGTATGTTTCCTCTTCTATTTGAATCTTAGGTTCTTCTGTAAAAAAATAAAACTAGTTACTTTCTAGGTAGGTACAGTCAAATGCGTAGAAGTTTGTATGTCGGTCACGTTTCTTTGACTACACATACATATGAATTAGATAAAAAGATTCAACGTAAGTAGGTACATACCTATTTACTGTGAACAAGAAAATAATAATAATATGTTACAGTTCTTCAATTCACAAAAATACCAAATTATACCTATAGAAAGTGGTTAAACTTGTCTTCTTACGTAATAAATGAATATAGACCCTTTCATAGGTATAACATTAGAATTTTAACAGACACATTCGTCTACAGACGTTTCTTTGTTTATCTAGGATAACAATCAAAAGGAAATATTGTAAGTACCTACTACTTTACAAATATTTTTACAAGCTTTTATTTAGCTCACCCCGTTTGTTTTATTTTTACAAGCTTTATATTAACTTGCACTGTTCGTATGTATATGTAAGTTGTCCGTCAAAATTTGCAATCCATTTTTCAGTCACTTTTCGTTACCCAATGGAGCTGAAATTTAGCAAGCATATGTATAAGTCTCTCATTGTTTAAGTCCCCACAAACTTTCTATGTCGAATAAAAGGCCGGGAGTCATTGGCAGAAAATTATATAACCATCTACCGAACTGCATCAAACTAGAACAAAGACTCACAGTGTTCAGTGCTCGAGTGAAAGACTTACTAATAAACAAGACTTTATATAGTTTAAACGAATTTTTTAATATGAAATTGTAAACAATATTTAAATATTTAAAAATATGACAAATTTTACAATTGTATTTCTTGATTTAAATTTGATTTGAATATTATCCATCTATCTATCTATATCGCATGACAATGCAATATTATGATGACTTGGAGTTGATCTGATGCTGGAACTGGAAGGTGGTCATATAAACTCCGCAATAAAACGACACAACCCCATCGAGTTTGGGCTCGTTAGAATCGTCTAAATGAGTACTTGATGATGGTATGCAGAAAAGTACAGTCGGCAGTAAAAGCTTGTACCAAAAATGATTTTTTTGGCAAAAACTTATATTCTTTATTCTTTCTTGGGTAAATTTAGTAATTAAAATTAAACCCACTTCCCGTTTTCCGATTGAGCTGAAATTTTGCATGCATATGTATATCGCATGACAATACAATATTATAATGACATAGAGCTGATCTGATGCTGGAGCTGGAAGGTGGCCATAGGAACTCCGTAATAAAACGACACAACCCCATCGAGTTTATGCTCGTTTAGAATCGTCTCAATGAGTACTTGATGATGGTATGCAGAAAAGTACGGTCGGCAATTAAAGCTTATACCAAAAATGACATTTTTGACAGAAACTTGTTGCGTTTTAAATGGGTTTTCCTTGAAATCGCATGGCGATTAATTAACGCACGATTTTTCTAATCATGTATGGAATAGGTATATACTTACATATCTAGTAGTGCAGTATTCCTTTGTAAAAAGGCAAATAGTGTACCCGCTAAAACATTACATGTAAAGTGATAGCCAAGACTCCCTAGCTCATATACCTTTCAGCGTTAAAAAGATATCCGCAGATCCCAAGTAGCGCCAAGCTTCCTACTCCACACGGCTTAACTCTACCAGCCACGTTCTACAAATTCTACATCTTGGCTAAAAAGTATAGATTTGTTTTATTTAAACATGTTCTGTGCACTTCTGTACGTTTCAAGTTACACTCTATGGAAGAGCGGTGTCTCTTGACACAGGTATCTTGATACTTAAAAAGAGACACCAACCTGTATTTAGTTAAGCTAAGTTAAGTTACTGAATAAACAATTTTTTCTACTCCTGTACCGTTATCTGTCATTTAAATAGGCTGTAGCTCAAATACAATGACACCACTAATAAGTCGTCGAAAAACTCTATGCTCTATGGCCCAAAAACGCACTGTTTAGCGTACTTTTTTGGTTCATACATTTTTCATAAAAGCACTGTTTAACTTTTTTTAAATCGGCCGCTAGGTATATTGCAGTGGTGCCAACTTCATAAACAAATATTTCGAAATAAAAGTATTTATTTACGATTTAACATTTATTTACGATTTAACATGTGTATATTATAAATTATTTACTACAATAATAATTAATCATCATCTATTGTGTGTTAAATTACATGTTCTATACATTTTTGGTATTATTTATAAAAATAAACAGTTCGAATTGGCAAGTGCAAACAAATAAAAAACAAAACAAACCATAAGCAAGAGCTGTCACATTTCCGATTTCCCACCAAAATACAGTTCAAAATGAAAAGACAAAAAATGATAAACTATTAGTCCTAAACTATTAAGATTTTATTCGTGTTTGTGAAGACAAAAGTGTACGTTCCTTTTAAAATGGTCCAAGTAATTAATACTGCACTCCTGAAGAAATTGCGTGAGTAGCAAAAGTACGAATAGAAAACTTGCTGCCTGAAAAGTTTACCTATTCTGTAGTATGCTATTTATTTAAAATTTGTCGTAGAAAAAGTATTGTATGCAACGGTGTATAACTGGTCTAAAAACGCTCGTGGCGTCTTTTATTGCGATGCTCGCCAAGGCTCGCATCGCAACCCACGCCACTCGCCTTTTAAGACCCTTCTTATACAACACTTGCATAAAATACTATTTCATTTCATTTTCATAATTTTCATTGTTGGGCACATCCTGGGGGCCGCATAGACTCTCGCGCGTGCTTACGGTATGAGTTTATGAGGATATTAATAAGCGACGTGTTTATACTTTTTAGCCAAGATATAGACTTTGTAGAGCGTGGCTGGTAGAAGTGGTAGAGTTAAGCCGTTACTCCTAGAAACGGGTATACCTTACATAATAAATAAAGCTATCTAGTAAGACAGCTACAGTTTGAAACAAGGCAGAATCCTATTTCACAATTGGGTCATTGTCAGTCACAAAAACAAAAATAATCTTTCCGGTGGTCAATAGTTAAGGGCTTACGTTTACATATAATATGTTTTTATCACATGGAATTATAGAAGGGGCAACGCCGTTTATGCCAATTTAGAGTACAACCAAAAATTAGGCTTTATAGCCCTTTACTTTGGCAATGTCCACCGAAGAGACGCGAACCTAAATCTGACAATGACCCAATTCTAGTTTTTAACCGACTTCAAAAAAGAAGTAGGTTCTCAATTCGCTGGAATCTTTTATTTTTTATGTTCCCCGATTTAGGAATCTTTTTGGAGTTTGAAAACTTATTTTTTTGTTTGAAAGGTGGTCCCATGGTCATCCGGTCAGGATCTGATGATGGGATCCAGGAGAAATCGAGGAAACTCTTCAAATTTTATAGGCACACATGAAGCGATTTGCGTACTGATTTGAAGTCGGTTAAAACTTTGTTTTAAAAGTAAATTATTCATAAATGAGGAACGAAATAAAATTTTGCTTACTTTTGTAACATGATAGGGTGACCACGGATCCTTTTGTTGATTTGTGATCTGCGAAAACAAAGAGCGATTATTACAATTTGTACTACGATTCGTAATTTTGCCCTTGGCACAACAGAACAAAGCATTTTATGTATCTTGGTTACGTTAAAATAACGATAATAGTCATTGAGAAGATTCAAGTAATTAAGTAAGTAGGTATTGTTTCTAATTGATTTTCCTACTTGAAACTCGTAAATATTGGCCTTAATGACAAAAGTTCATCAAACCTTCATCATCCTCCTAGCGTTATTATTCCCAGTTGTGCCCCTAAAGGAGCCCGGGGTCCGCTTTGACACCTAATCCCAAGATTTGGCATTGGCACTAGTTTTACGAAAGCGACTGCCATCTGACCTTCCAACCCAGAGGGAAAACTAGACCTTATTGGAATTAGACCGGTTTCCTCACGATGTTTTCCTTCACCGAAAAGCTAACGGTAATTCCGTACATAAGTTCCGAAAAACTCATTGGTACGAGCCGGGATTCGAACCCACGACCGCCGCTCGACAGCCGCATGCCTGAACCACTAGGCTACCGTAGCTTCATCAAACCTTATTATTACTAAAATGTTAGAATTAATTTGTCATTCATTATCTGTCACTTCACATTTCTGGTTGTGAGAAAAGGACAAAGCACATGTTAAAACTGTTAAAAGGGGTTTATAATATATGAATTCCAAATTTTGGAGTTTTTACAACCGTTTTAATATCGAGGCTCCTCTACACAATGGGGCATTGTGAGCCACCATACAACTATACGTTAGGGGGAGAATTATATACTTCCATCGCATTCCAACAGATAACTGCGCTGCCCTGCGGCCATAATGGCACTTGTGTACAGTCAAGTGCAAAAGTATGTATCGATTTAATGCTCTGAGACATATGTACCGAAACCTTAATCCGGTGCTGATATGTAAGAGCTGTGGGACATATTTATGAGTAAGTTGTATGCTGCACCCATAATTTACACTTGACTGTAGAAACCTTTTTCTACTCGTCGACTTTAATCTTTGAATTAAGATTTCGTACACGAAACTAAGATCACATACTTTTTAATCCTGGAGCTCCACGAGCTCGGTCACGAACTCGTATGGTTTCATAAGATAACCGCCAGCAATCATCTTATGAATCCAGGAGCTGTATAAGATAACTGTGGAGACATCAACGCGCACAATTACTGCGCTTCATTTCAGCAGGGCGATTTTCAATAGATACCAAGTTTGTTTAATAAATTATTATTTCCGTTGACTCGTAGAAAAAGTATTGTATACAATAGTTATATAATTAGCTTTTTAAATCTCATACCTTAATTAGGCCACTCAGCAAGCTTCTCGACTTAAAAAGCATCCATTATATAACGATTGCATAAACTACTATTATAGGTACTCTAAAAAACAAACCATGATATTAGTTAATGTAGTTTTGACGCCACTGCTCGGAAATGTGACAAAATTTGGTCAGAAATCAGGCTTCAAAACTGTGGTTAGCTAGATGTGTGCAACAGGCCTTCTATGAATATTCAAACTGTCCAACAATGTTTTTGTATTCCCATTGGAACAGATTCGAACACTCACAGGGCGCCACGTGAACGCCGCACCGGCGAACCGCGACAACGGCTGCGCTCTTTTAGTTTAGTATTATGACCTTAATTTTCGTTTATACTTAATTAATTGCAATTTCCTCGCAGTAGGCGTGAAAAGCACTAATTATGTATGTCCTGGCTAAAAGTTCAATAGATGGACTCGTCTCCTTAGAAGTCCTCATCTTCGGCTTGGATCTATTGTCTACTTTAGGTATAGCCTCTACAATAATGTACTATTAAATACCTAAAGTAATCAAGTTATTTGGAACTCGATTATAAATTGTCTTGAGTTGTACGATGTACAATCGACCAAATTACAATAAGAACTTTTGTATAAGAAGTTTATCAGGTTTTTATGGTATGTATGACAGCTGATCTTAAAAAATTGAGATTGCGCTAAGCAATTAGTAGACATAGTTATTTGTAACAATTAAATAAACAGTTAAAATTTTTTTTTAATTTGTTTTTGCTGGCGCCGTATTTAACTTCAATTGCCCTGTAAAACGAGGTGCCATCCGCTCTACTTAGGACGGGTTGCAGCAACTTACGGTTACAGACCGATCAATGTTCAATATGGCACCAGCAGCTGTCATTTCATAGACACTTCTCAAACTTTCCATAAGTACATTCAGATTTTAACGAACGAAACGTGTGCAACCCGCTCTTAGTCGCCTTTGAATCTATCCATAAGCACTAAATCTGAACATGTTTAGGACAATCAATGTAGAGTACCTATTAACCAAGGCTTTTCACGTGGCTATTATGTGATAAATAGTCCGGAAACAGACCTGTCACAAGCACACACCTTGTATATCGCGCCCATACAACATAAATATCTATCAAAAACAGTCAACAGAAGAAGTAGCGACGCAAAATATACGGTCCTTATCGTCTTGACATTAGAGTCGTTTATTGGGCATTTTAGGGTACGAGTAGCTACTATCGTTGCTGACTGTACCTACTAGATATGCCTTTATTTCATGGCAATATAACTACGTGACTGAACTAGTGGCTCTGTGAACTGTAGAACTCACAAGCCGGCCATTTAAAAATATACATACATATATCGACAAAAAAAATATACAAATAGGTAGGTAATTATTGAACCAGCTAACAAAATTTCACGAGATTCGGTTGAAACAAGTTTCTGTCAAGAACTTCATTTTTGGTACAGTTGCCATCACATACATCGGAGCAAACAAGCACGTCACAAACATCGGAACACACCTCTATTTATAAGGCATTAGGGTGCATGTGCCGATATTTTTGAACACCTATAGTGTACCTATGTATGTGATGGCGACTGTACAAGCTTTTAATTGTCGACTGTACTTTTCTGCATACCATCATCAACAATTCATTGAGACGATTCTAACGAGCCCAAACTCGATGGGGTTGTGTCTTTTTATTGCGGAGTTCCTTTGGCCACCTGCCAGCTCCAGCATCAGATCAGCTCCATGTCATCATAATATTGCATTGTCATGCGAGATAGTGTTCCCTTTAATGAAGTTCAAGGGGACACTGTGCTTTGGCCAAATACGTTTATTATGAACATCCAAACATACTTACAATATTCTCAAATTTCATTCCTATTGAACAATATCATCACACACTTCGTATTCCAAGTCAAGTCAAACACACACATACACATAAAAATACACACATACACACGCACACACAATAACTGAGATATTTCGTTCCCGACAAACAGCGAGCAATTCTTAATGGATGTATATAGTTACCAGGGTCTGCCTGAAAACCAGCGTTGCAGTGGCCTCGCTGTAACATTATGCTGAGGCAAGATCCTTTTTAACATCACACACACACATCATAACTGGGGCGTACAGAATTGAATTTTGATCACGCCCTGCAAGGGTGTTTTAATTTGCGGTGCGCTTTTTAGTTTCCCTTTTCAGAGATTAGCGCGTTAGTGGACTGTATGTAGGTATCCAACCGTGTGGTCTATTGTCGTAGCTACTTGATGCGAAATTGTGCTGGAAAGTCAGCTGCCTTTGGAAATTGGAACAGGTGGATGAATCAGCTAACAGAAGGTTATAGGAGCCATGCGCACTTACTTGTGACTTGGGTGAACTCCTCCTTCACGCTAGCGTCTCGTGGCACACCATGTGCTCGTGTGGGGCGCGCAGCGCAATCCCAAATTGTCCAAAAACACCTTCACTTCACGAACAGTCGAACACCTTTTAATGCTGAGCTGACAGCATATATAGTTTTCAAACGATGTACAGAGATTTGCGGCGGATTTAATAAGATTTAATGTCTTTTATCAGCGGAGGATGTTACACGCACGCAGGAGAGAATTCAACAACACTTTTCTCTCGCCAGGTGGGGCAAGCGTAGCGCACACGTCGTGTATATGACAAAGACGGCGCGATATATCAGTGCGCATGTTGGAAAGGGATGATGTAGGTATAGGAATCGCGAGTATAGACACGACAACAGATATAAGTCGGAAAGACCAACATACGAAATCCAACATCTCCCCCGGCTTGAAGGGTTCCCTTCAAAGAGAAAAATAATAATTATGTACATATGGATGTACATAGGAAAAGATGATATCGCACCATATAACTAAAAACAAGCGAAGTGTACAATTTACCTATAATTAGGTAATTATACTAAAATAATAACTATTTATGATAACTTAAAAAATATATATACATAGATATGTATGTGGTGGTAACCCTACTGCGTTGGCAGCGGGCACAGCCGAACGATCGGTCGCTCGAGCGTACCGTTCCGGGTCCGCACTTCAGCAACGCGGACAACACCGTCTCGCCCAGGGAATACCCGAGTTATTATTCCGAGCGGCCACTGCAAGGGTGGCGCGTTAGCAACGTTTATTAAAACTATTGTTCCCACCGCTATCGGCTTGTCTGGAGTATTCCATTTCTCTCTGCTTTGTAAGTTGTGAAGATACTCAACTCGGAACCGTTTCCAGAATGATTGGACAGGCGAGTCTAACATTGAAAAACGAGACAATAGATTCGGTCGCTCCTGGCTTAAGTCGGCGGCGGGCAAACGCGGCAACGGCGAGGTTGACATGAAATGAGCTGGCGTTAGCGCGGTGGGTTCTGACGGGTCAGAACTTAGTATATAAAGAGGGCGGCTATTAAGAATCACTTCGATCTGAGTAAGCACGGTAAGTAATTCTTCGTATGTCAGGATTTGATTGCCTATAACACGATGAAGATGAGTTTTAAAGCATTTAGTGTTACCTTCCCAAATGCCTCCAAAATGAGGCGCGTTTGGGGGGCTCATATGCCAGGTAATTCGATTTTTTGCAAGTTCGTCCTTGAAATGCGTATAATACGGATCAGACTGAAGAAACGTGTGAAGCTCATTTAGGTAAGATTTAGAAGTTGCAAAATTATTTTGATATTGAGCAATATTTGCTATAAAAGTTGTAAATCTGTGAGGTGAAGAGTGCACCCAACATAAGACAACTTCAGAGTCAGAAAATGCAAATGTATCCGCAATTGGATGACGCTGAGACAAAACATCGTCAAACTCGACACCGAATTGACGCGGAAATTTAAGAGCTGAAATCAGTGGAAGCTCACTGACGAACTGCTCCCATAAATGCGATATGTGCGGCGGTGGCCTCAAATCATCCCAATCTGTCCTTAAGAGCCATAGTTCCTTTATAAGAAGCTTGGAATAAAGTATGACAGGGCCGACGAGTGCTAGCACGTCATACAAACGAGCAGTAGCTGAAAGAATAGAACGTTTCGTGCCACTGAGTTGCGGAGGAGAAACGTCAAAGACAAATTCATCCGAAGCGGGAAGCCGTCTAAGACCAAGAATCTTCAAAGTGTCGCCGTCACCGAAGGAGACGTCTTCCGACTGGCGGTGAGATATGGGAATGTGCTCTAGCAACTGCGGAGAGTTGTTAGTCCATTTGACCAGATCAAACCCGCCAGCCTCGAAGAGACTGATTAGTTGATTCGCTATCGCAACTGCTTCCTCGGATGAAGAAGCAGAGGAAGCTAGATCATCCATGTAAACGTCCCCTCCGAGAACGGCGGCAGCGTGCGGGAATCTCTCGCGTTCGTCACTAGCGAGCTGGCGGAGCGTGCGAAGCGCGAGGAATGGCGAAGACCGGAGTCCAATGCAGACCCGGTTGAAATGATACATCTCCAAAGGTACTTCAGGCGAAAAGCGATACAAAAATCGTTGAAAAGAGCGGTGGTGCGGATGTACTTCTATGCATAAGTACATTTGGCGGACGTCAGCGAAAAAGGCAACGCGGAATATGCGAACATTCAAAAGAATGTGAAAAATGTCTGCTTGCAAATTACAGCCAGTATGTAGGATGTCGTTTAATGACAGTCCACTGTCTGATTTGCAGCTACCGTCCAGAACTTGGCGGATTTTTGTCGCGGATTTGTCGTTCCGGCTGACCGGGTGGTGAGGTATACAAAACCCTGGCGTAGAGGACTCTTCGGGCGGAACCAAAGAAATAATCCCCTTATCCAGGTAATTCCGAATGACGTCATCATATTTGTCGCGGAGTTGCGGGTATTTTAAGAAATTATTTTCGAGCCTCGAAAATCTTCTTTTAGCGGTTACAAAAGAATTGCCCAGATTATCTGGCGTTTGCTTGAAGGGAAGATCGACTGCGTAAGAACCATTATCGTTACGCGTCGTCGTTGCGGTAAATATGTGTTCACATCCCTTGTCATCGGGACGTAGAAATTTCTTTGAGGGTACTTCCTCCAAGTTCCAAAACTTTTCTAAAGTTTGGTTAAGCGGTTCGTGCGTAAACGCACAGAGAGCACGAGTCGCGCGCGGAGGTGACGTCACAGTGACGTCCCCCATTATGACGTAACCCAGGGTGGTTTCCAAAGCCGAAGGCAAGCCGGCACTTCGGACTTTGTCAGAAAGTAAGATGTCACAGAATAAATTTGCTCCTATAAGCATCTCAATGGGCCCGGGCTCATTAAAACAATCATCGGCCAGAGGTATATTCTTAAAACAATCAAACAAAGATATGTCGATAGGCGAGTCAGGCAAGTGTGACGTAATGGATTCCACCACCAGAGGCTGAATAGTGTAAGAGTTATCGCCATTACTGTCGAATCGGGAACTAAATTGCACTATTGACATCCCAAGTATTTTTTGGGACGAACCCCCAATACCTTGAACCCTGGCAAAACGATTCTGTTTCGAAATCGGTAGCGCTAATCGATTACAACACTCGAGTGTTATATAATCAGATTGGCTTCCAGGATCGACCAGAATCCTTGCATAATGAACCTTACCGCTTGCGTCATAAAGTCGAATTTTTGCGGTCCCTAATAAGGTTGTTTTATGCATAAGCGTTCTCAAGTTATCATCATCATTTGCACTCCGAGCCGACAAATGATTCAACGTTGAGTCATGCCTCAAACCATTATCAACCCTATCGGCCGGGTGATAAGATTGCAAATTGCTTGCCACCCCGTTACTACTGCTAGGCCGCGGTGTGGAATTCGCCTTGTCAACAAAAGTGTTGGTACTGGTTTGATGCGAGTTAGGTAAATAAGTTTGTTTATGCGGAGGATTAAAATGTAATAACGTGTGGTGCTGTGCATTACATATACTACACGTTCTGTGTGACATACAAGCGGAAAATTTGTGTTTATAACTAAGGCAATTGTTACACACGGAATTAGTTTTTACAAAATTAAATCTTTCGTACGGGGACATTTTTGTAAAAGCGGCACACTGATATAAGTGTTCGTGTTTATTAGTTTTACACAACAAACAAGAATCAATCGCGGGCGTTTGCGTATTAACGAATGTTTTCGTCGAATTGTTTTTTGGTAGCGGTATATTTTTATTGTTATTAGATCTCGGTTGTGATTGTGAAAATGTTTGTTTTGTTGTCGAATGCGATGCAACCCTGGATTGTTCTTTGACGAAATCAATAAGATTTTTGTACGAAGGACACGTTTCCTTGCGATAAAACATCTCAAATAATTTTATCGATTCGGGATCTAGTTTTTGTAATGCGATATGCAAGAACAAAAAATCTGCTAAATCTTGTAATTTAAGCGCTTTAAACGCCTTAACGGAGGCGTCGAAATTACATAGAAAATACTCCAAATTAGAAGCGGACCCATTCGCTATGGGTTTAAAGTCTAACAGCTGATTAATATAGCCGGCTGCCATGGCGCGTTTGTCTTCATATTTATCAACGAGCGCTTGCCAAATTATGGGATAGTTTTCCCCTGTGGCTGGCAGCCCCGCGCATACCGACCTAGCCTTATCAGTCAGTTTACCTACTAGGAACTGAATGCGTTCGCTATCTGTTAAGCGTGAGTTGTTATGAATCACACTTTTAAATTGTTCATAGAATAATGGCCAATTACGAAGGTCGCCATTAAATTCCATTAGCTGCATAGGCGGGAGATTTTGCTTCAGAGCGGAATGCAAAGGCCGCTGAGACTCTGGCGAACTTTCGATTTCAGACTGAATGCGTTTGATTTGACAATACATATCCTCAAACGCGATCCAGGACTGATAATTAGCGGTTGCATCAGGCGTTAATCGTAAAACGCATTCATTGTACGAGTCTAAAACACGCTCAAAATCTGATCGCAATTGGTCTAGATTTGATACGCTATTTAAGAACGTTTTACGTTGAATTTCGTCTTCGTACGCCTTAACCGACAATTTGTATATGGTTTGTAAGCGGGCGAAGAAGGCACTGCGCTTAGCTTCTAAAATAACTAGTTCATTTTGGACGGGGTCCCTAGCCGCCTCGTCTTTAGGGTCTTTTTTCGGTGGCATGATGTTGCGCGTTGAGTGTGACTATAAAACTTAGCCCACACAAATAAAATATAAGTAAACACGATTTGCGGGAATAAAAATGCGGTTCAAATAAATGTCCGTAAACACGATTTACGGGAATAACGGTGCGGTTAAATAACTGTGAGTACCTACTCGTAAACACAAGTCGCGGGAAAAAGCGGTAATAATAAATGTTTTGACAAAAGTCGCGGAAATAAAAGTGCGGTTAAATAAATGTGAGTACCTACTCGTAAACACAAGTCGCGGGAAAAAGCGGTAATAATACCTAAATGTTTGACAAAAGTCGCGGAAATAAAAGTGCGGTTAAAATAGATGTAGGTATGTAACACAAATCGCGGGAAATAAAAGTATACAAAGGAAATGTGTTACAAAAAAGAAACAATTTGTGAGAATAAGGCGGTTTAACTCTCCGTCTACAAAGTAGGTTAAGCGATGACCGTATAGGTACCTATTGACGGCACAGATCGGAGCGCGCGGCACGCGGTAGTTCGAGAAAAGATTAGAACGAAATAAAAGCGGGTAGATATGAACGAAACCGGTCAGCGCTCCCGAGCCAGTGAGAACAATAGCATGTATTTGTGACGTGTACATCAATTGAAAACTAAGAATCGTTAATTGCGTTGCTGAAATGTTAGTATCTTTAGAATAATGATACGAAGATATGATGCGAAGTACGTAGATTTTACGTATCTATGGGTAAATTATATAATATAATGTCAAGAAGCTACTTTAAATAGATATAAATCCTAGGTTGGGAATGAAATATAATTATCCGGATCGTTAGTGACCAAAACTTGGGGCGTACAGAATTGAATTTTGATCACGCCCTGCAAGGGTGTTTTAATTTGCGGTGCGCTTTTTAGTTTCCCTTTTCAGAGATTAGCGCGTTAGTGGACTGTATGTAGGTATCCAACCGTGTGGTCTATTGTCGTAGCTACTTGATGCGAAATTGTGCTGGAAAGTCAGCTGCCTTTGGAAATTGGAACAGGTGGATGAATCAGCTAACAGAAGGTTATAGGAGCCATGCGCACTTACTTGTGACTTGGGTGAACTCCTCCTTCACGCTAGCGTCTCGTGGCACACCATGTGCTCGTGTGGGGCGCGCAGCGCAATCCCAAATTGTCCAAAAACACCTTCACTTCACGAACAGTCGAACACCTTTTAATGCTGAGCTGACAGCATATATAGTTTTCAAACGATGTACAGAGATTTGCGGCGGATTTAATAAGATTTAATGTCTTTTATCAGCGGAGGATGTTACACGCACGCAGGAGAGAATTCAACAACACTTTTCTCTCGCCAGGTGGGGCAAGCGTAGCGCACACGTCGTGTATATGACAAAGACGGCGCGATATATCAGTGCGCATGTTGGAAAGGGATGATGTAGGTATAGGAATCGCGAGTATAGACACGACAACAGATATAAGTCGGAAAGACCAACATACGAAATCCAACAATAACTGTAACATTAAGTAGAGATGGATGACAGGCACTCAACTGTACCAATGTAATCACATGTTTTTTTTTGTTTTGTTGTATAGTTTAGTATCGTTTTCATGACGCATTGGTTTTACTGTAATGTTGTGTTAACATGTTTTTGATAATAAAATAATTAATTTTAAATTTATATTTTAATTCTAATCTTAAGGTTCACATGTATCTTTAATTATAATTTCGTGTAATGTGATGTTGAATAAAGCTTATCTACTTCAACTACACTCAAGAGCAAAAGTTTCGGGTCACCCTAAATTAAATAACCGCAATAGGTTTTTTTAAATATTTTTCACTAGTCTTATTAACATTAACATACTAGTCTTCGTAATACCCAAATGTATTAGCAATTTCCGGGATTAGGATCAACATCCAAAAATGACGATTTTTGCGATATCTCGCTCCGTTAACGTTGTTTTTTTCATGGGTTTTTACGAGTCCGATTTAAACCTGGTAACGTCTTTCTTTTTTACTGTTATTTCTGCAGTTTAGATGTAAAATTTAATAAAGATCATGAAAGGATTAAAAAACTGTACAACATTTGGACTATTTTAGGAAATATGACGGTATTTCATCGACCCGAAACTTTTGCTCTTGAGTGTATATACTTACATATGCATGCAAAATTTCAGCTCAATCGGAAACCGGGAAGCGGGTCAAATTTAACTTGCAAGATTTGATTACAGACAGACAGACAGACAACGGGACAGGTGAAACTAAATAAAAACTTGTAATATGTGACCTGAGACCAGCCGGACAGACGATTGACATACGAAAGGTTTTTTTTTCAAGCTGAAACGGAGTACTTCGTTCGCTTTGCTCGCTCGTTCAACAACAAGAAACAACAATAAAATTAACTCATTACCTAATAGTAAAATTAACAACAGATAAAATTATAAGACATTTATTGTCAACAGTGCCAAATTTTTTGGTAGCCTTTACAGTCATTATCATCGCGACATTAAGATGCCAACATTAACGCAGATTTCAAAATTGTTTGGCTTCGATATGCAGTAATACTGCTTGTGACAACGATACAAACTTTGCTGGTGCACCGCCTAAAACACATGAAAATAAAAACAAAAAAAAAGTCAAGTTAATTCACGACATAGGTCCTTTTGTTTCAGAGCCAGCAAAGTCCGATCGCATACCACACACCCTCTTAATGGAGATACCAACCCTCAATAATGGGATTCCGATACGGAAAAATTTCGCAATAAGTTCTCACCTCTATTGGAATTCAAAAATGGAACGCTAAATGCCGTGAAGGAACGCGCGCCGTTGGAGGATGGCAGTGAATGCAGCGAGCGGGTTTCTCAAGTTTATTGTGAGAATTTGAAGGACTTTACTAAATTAATATCAATAAATTAATGTATTATCGGATGTAGAGTAATGTAAGAACGAAACTATGATTAATTGAAATCACGTTCACTCATCATGATCACTGATGCAATATCTGCCATATTATATTAAATCCATATTTTAACACTAATGGCTCGCTCTGTAAGCTCTAACTTGGGAGTCTGTCTTTAAAAAAAAAACTTAAATTTCGAAATACTTAACCGGCAAAACTGTCTATGTAATTTCGATGAAACTCACAAAATTTGAGAATTGGTTGTGACCTGCAGAGCCAGCCAGATACCGGACGTAAGAAAGAATTTTTACCCAAGCTGAAAAAGAGAACTTCGTTCGCATCGCTCGCTCGATCAAGAAATATAATCGCTGGAAATGGCGCTAAAACTCAAATTTTATGTGCTTTGCCTATCCCGTTTGAGAATAGGTACCTACATGCGTTTAGTGTATGTTAACTCTGAGTTTTGAATTTGAGGCTTTCGAAGCCGGAGGTCCTGGGTTCGAATCTGGGTAAGGGCATTTATTTAGCACGAATATTTGTTCCTGAGTCATGGATGTTTGCTATGTATATTAAGTACCTATTTCTTTATCTATGTATAGTATTAGTTTGGGCCTAGGTCGATTTGTGTAAGATTATCGCCAAATATTTATATTCATTTAAATATGCATAACCACTCACCGCTATGGGGCAAAAAAGGTGCCGATATTCGGTACCTATGACCCTTTGTGCTATACTTATAGTACGGAGCAGACATCTCCTAGCATAACTTTGCGCATGTTAAACTAGGTATTCTCACATGGGATTACCTTTGCATAGTCTGGGCTGATCAGGGGCTAGCGGCTACTGAATGTCATGGTGGAGTCATAAAAAATGTTCTTGGAGGCCATTCTTTGCAAAGTAATAGTATGTTAATGCCTACATATGTATGATCGATAGGCCAATAAAACCTAAGCGGAGTTGTGATCTCACTTTTAATTAATTCGGTGTAGTGAATAGTGTGGGAGTCTTCCGATTTCAATTAAATTCCTAAGCCTCCTCAGGCTTCTTCAATTCATGAATGTAAATTTGAATACCGACTAATATATTTAAATATGCACATCGCACTACGCTCGTGGAAGGTCTTACACGATTAAATTAAACTAAGACCTCGCAAGATCACTCGTTTATATTTTGTAATCGAAAGTATTTAAGCTTATTTCAGGTATAAACTGCATAAAAAGAGCATATTCAAGTAGGTACCTATCGTTATCGTAAATTGCTTTGATTACAGTTTTGAATTTGTACCTATAGGGGTTATCTATCTGGGAGTTTGGAATGAGAAGGCCGAGGCAGTTAATTAAGAATATGTATTACTACGAGCATGACCGGGAGGCAACTAAGGACTTAAGGGGCGAGAAATTTCAGCTCAATCGGTTAACGGAAAGTGACTGAAAAATGGATTGCAAATTTTAACGGACAACTCACATACTCATATAGGTATATACTTACATACGAACAGGTCAAGTTAATATAAAGCTTGTACAAATTGTGTTCCATTTTCGAATGCCTTTTCTCCAACTAACAAAAGGACGTGAATACCTTGAGCTTTCCATGAAGATACGATCCGTCCGTGATCTGTCACATTTTTGGCCGGTTTTTCACTTTTCATGCCCCCAATGTCATTGTATACATTCCAATTGTGTCTAAAGTGGCCCAACAAATCGGTGAAAACTCTTTCAAAGCTCAAACTAGTGGATACAAAAGTCCGGTAAGCTGAGAGGTAGGTACCGGGTTCAGGCCGGACTCTACCGAATACAAAACACTCTGCTTTGATCGTTGTGACAAATGTAATAATTATTATTATTAATGTTTTATTGCAGTCATACAAATCCCATATAAGTACTAAAAACTAAGTCACAAAATATCACAGAAATAAAAATAAAACATTATTTCTCGTTGTAGTGCACGGACAGCCAATACCTAAAAACATGACTGGCTGGGTTATCACTTCTACTTTTCAGAATCTGGTTCTTCGAGCTTCTAATCGTCTCCCAGAAAGAGGCCACCCTGGCCCTGAGTATCGCAAAGTAGTCAGGTACTCTGGCCAACGCGAACATGCTGGACGCACTGCAGTTCCGTGGCATCCTCATCAGGACGCGATATGCATCATTATATTGCACCCTGATGCTGATAATATATGCACGCCTCGTATACCGCGTCCACAGATGAAAAGTGTAGAGGCTTTGACAAAATGCTTTGAACAATGTAATTTTCACATCGTCAGCGCACCGATATTAGTAGGGGGTCTATTCCAATAGGAA
Organism: Epinotia brunnichana; assembly: GCA_963854355.1. Taxonomy (NCBI): domain Eukaryota; kingdom Metazoa; phylum Arthropoda; class Insecta; order Lepidoptera; family Tortricidae; genus Epinotia; species Epinotia brunnichana. The sequence goes on from OY977956.1 coordinate 12,774,788, forward strand.
AAGTTTGGATTGGTATAGGTTTTGTATGTGTTGTTTGCTCTCACACGCATCAAGCGTATACTTATTAGAATTATATGTATCCATTTTCATTCCGATCTGATCCATTTTAGTAGCCGGGATACATCAATTTTCACTTATTTCAAATCTTTAGGCCCGTCTCTCACGGGGCGACTGAGAAGCGACGCGACTGCAATGCAATTCATGGTCGCATACTGGTATGCTACTCGTTTCAAGTCGTTTCCGCACACGGTGCAACGCAACTGAGACGATTTTTTATCATTTGCAGTCATCAGTACGGCTCTCCGCTCAATTGGTGCGGAAATGTCGAGTGACAATGTTCTTCTCTATGTATTTGTTATATAACTACTGACCTGTCAAATGATTTTTTTTTCCAAATTTAATCCAAGCCTTTTCCGCCACATCTTTTCGCATATATTCTGGCAGCTTATAATTATACAAACGTGGATAATTTTCCACCTCCTTGACAAATAGAATGTTAAATCTTTGATCCGCGGCCATTTTCGTCTGCAACGCGTGCGACTCATGTGCGACTCGAATAGCGTGCGACCGGCAAGACAGTCGCGTGCGACTAGTAGCAAACGGGTCATTGTCAGATTTAGTTTCGCGTCTTTTCGGTGGACATTGCCAAAGTTAAGGGCTATTGTTCAAGCAAATCGGACAGGTTTTGGTAAAATCTAAAATTGGTTATTAAATAATCATAAATCAAGATCACTCTGCTGTCAAAGGTCGATTCTAGTACGTCTCATTCAATACTAGAGGGCGACACTAGCACCGCCCCGCTCGGCAGAGAGAACTGTATCTTTAGAGTTTCAAGATGACTCGTTCATTGCAAACCGGTCAAGACATGTAGCCGCATGGTTTAAGGTTAGGAAAGCCTTTTCAGGGCTGAAGGCCCAGACTAGGGTCAAGTCGCGTATTTTCATAGTATTATCATGTAATCTCGTTCATTGCAAACCGGTCAAGACATGTAGCCGCATGGTTTAAGGTTAGGAACGCCTTTTCAGGGCTGAAGGCCCAGACTAGGGTCAAGTCGCGTATTTTCATAGTATTATCATGTAATCTCGTTCATTGCAAATCGTTACCGACATGTAGCCGCATGGTTTGAGGTTAGAATATTCATTTTCAGGGCTGAAGGCCCAGACTAGGGTCAAGTCGTCAGTGTATTTTCATGTAATCAAGTGTTTTCTCATATAATACATCAAGTGGTAAATCAATATGGTTTCATTCAATCTTCATTCCGAGTGACGCGGTGATGAGAAGCAGCGTGTTCACTCGGTGGTGGCCCAAACCTTCATAGACCCCAGCCAGGACGGCTGGGTAGGGGACTGGCTGACGACGGGCGGTTCCAGGGGCGGAGCTGCTGCGACGGCGGTCAGGAGGTGAGGTGTCCGGGACGGAGCCTTACATGGTCAAGTATTCATCTTCATTCATTCATTCTTCATTGGTGTATCCAGGATGGGAAGGACGCCTAATCTCTTCATTTTGGAGCATCATTTTGTTGGTAACCCATGACGGGATAGTACTTACCACCTCCTTATTTCATTCATATTTGGGAGCCCATGAAGGGGACCCTATACACTTCATTTACTCATCATTTTTGTTGGACCCATGATGGGAAAGGATCAGCACTATCTCAACCTATTCACCTTCAAAATCACACTTCATTTACTCAACATTTATGGTGGCCCATGAGGGGAGGGATTAGCACGATCTCACGGCCAGATCAATTCATTTCATCAGAACCCAGGACGGGACAGGAAGATCTGCACTAGTTGTCATACCCAGGAAGGGAAGCAACTAGCAAGGGAAAGCGCAGATCGCTGCATCAAACCCGGGACGGGACGCAGCTTGTTCGATCGACGTGACAACGCATTGTGCGTAGGTCATCGAAGGTCAGCAGCGGGACGCAGCGGGTGCGACGGGCCATCGCAGGCTGTGTATTTTGTTGCATTTATCAGTGTAAACTCAGTGCGCGAAAAGGCAAATATCGTAGCATTTACAGTGATAAGTGAACGGACAATTATTGCATCAGAATACCGCGTCATAGGTATATTGTATATGCAACACGTCATCGCTACGTGGACGAACGCGAGCGAGCACATTTCATTCAGCGGGAACCGGTCAACATTCCATTCGTCGGGCACGTTCAGTCGCCGGTCTTCGGGCGAACGGCACGAACATTCACGAACATTCAATGGTCATAAGTTCAGTCGACGGTTCTTCGGGCAACATCGGGTCGGAACCATAGAGGTAGAAACGCGACTGACAGTGACAGCTCATGAACTGTCAACTCAAGTGTCAACGTCAAGTCATTGGTCAGCATCTCACATCATCGCGGTGCAATGTTTATTACAGACAATTAAGTGTATTTAAGTCTCAACTCGTGACGAGTTATTGGTAAAACAGTGCATTTTTATTCAACAAACACTGGTGAGTCAAATACCTTTACGTAATTACATTTGCAAATTGGTCAATATTTGAGGTTAGTCAGTCATTGAAAAGAATTCACTTGTAAGTTCCATATGAACAAATGTAAATACCTCACCAAATATAGCTGACTCAAACAGTGATTATTTGAATTCAAGTTCAATGTTTACAACTCAATCATTCATTGTTGTCAACAAAAGTAGGTCATAAAATATAACTTTGTTTGTTGTCAGTTTGAGTAAGACACAAAAGGTAGTTATTCACATCATTAAGCCGGTGGCACTGAATTGTGTGGTTGGTAGGTAGATGCTACTTAGTTCATTTAATTCATGCACTGTAAACAGGGTGCAATCATGCAGTGTGCACATGCAGGGTGTAATGGAAAAGGGTCATCTTTATAAACTGATTAGTTCATCAGTAATTGCACTGATCTATAAGGGTAAATTCATACAGTGTAGACATACAGGGTGTATTGGTCAAAGGGTCATCTTTATAAACTGATATGTTTATCTTTTGTTGCACTGATCATTAAAGGTAAAATCATACAGTGTGCACATACAGGGTGTATTGGTCAAAGGGTCATCTTTATAAACTGATATGTTTATCTTTTGTTGCACTGATCATTAAGGGTAAATTCATTCAGTGTATACATACAGGGTGTATTAGTCAAGGGTCATCATAATAAACTGACAGGTGTATCAGTTATTGCGGATGCTTGGTAATTGGTAAATGTTATCATCATTCATTATCAGGGGTCAGTTTAGGTACCAATGTTAGTGGACATTGGACAGTCAATGGGCACCACTCACCGGGAGGTGAAAGTGGTAGTAATTAGGTGTCAGTAATTACTTCAGGCTCATGCCAGTGACAAGGGGGTCATACTTGTTAGTTAATGTCATGTTTCAGTGGTGCTGGTGAGCATTACTTCAGAGTACGAGGAGCGCTATGGCAGTGACTTCGAGGTCCTGCCCACGGTGCAGCAATGGCTGCGGCTGCTGGTTAAGCAGTGTCGCATGCTGCAACGCGTGACTTCGGACATCAGTGCGGGTGCACAGAGCGGAGGCTCCAGGGACGTCAGCGGCAAGGGGCAGGAAGCCACCGCCGCCTAAACGAGTGCGTCGGGTTGGAGATGCACCGAGGCCTGCAGTGTCAGGGGGACTGCTGCACGCCCAACTCAGCTCATCAAGTCAGGTGACACACAACCAGTGCTCATTCTGTTTCAGCAAGGGTAATGCTATGTCAGCAGCGTCATGGTCACAGGGGCGAGCTGTCATACACAGGGTGAGTCAGGACAAGAACGATTCACAATTTTCATGAGTCGGCACCTCAGCGGCCGAGTAAGGTCAACGCGACGGGAGTCGCCAGTGCTGGTCAATATAATAAATATATGGCGCGCCAGGGCAGCGTCGGCGCCCAGGGTGCCAGGACCAACTCATCAGTAGTTGGTGGACATGTGCCACGTCCACAGCGGGAGGCAAGGGCGAGGCAGGCTTAGATCACCTTCGAGGAACTCAGGTTTGGTTCTAGGCACCAGGCATATACATTCAGCACGGGCGTTGCTGGACAGCATCACAGAGTATGCTGCACGCCCAGTCAGGTTCATGCTCAACGTCAGATAAGGTAAATATGTTTCAAAGTGATATCAGATCGGAATCAATTTAAATTAAATTAAAATCAATTCATTCATGTCAAGTCAAAGTCAACTCAACTCGGTTTAACAGACTCGAGTCAATTCAGATTCAAATCAGAATCAAGTTAGTTTCAATCAAATTCAATTCATGTCAAGTCAAAGTCAACTCAAGTTGGCTTAACTAGCTCAAGTCAAATCAGAGCCACGTCAGAGTCAATTAGAATCAATTCAATTCAAAATAAATTCAATATCAATTCAAAATCAAAGTCAAAGTCAACTCAAGTCGGTTTAACATGCTCAAGTCAAATCAGAGCCACGTCAGATTCAAATCAGAATCAAGTTAGTTTCAATCAAATTCAATTCATGACAAGTCAAAGTCAACTCAAGTTGGTCTAACATGCTCAAGTCAAATCAGAGCCACGTCAGATTCAAATCAGACTCAAGTCAGATACAAAATGTCAATGTTAATAGGCACATTGATGGTAGGTTCATTTCATTTCACTGTACTCATCAATATCCGTCATATGAGTATGAGTATATCATTAGGCTTGATCATAGGAAATATTCGGAAAATATTCATCAAGGTTTTAGGGAATCAAAGGTCACACTCATTGTCATATCACGTCAGGCAACATTATGTTATGTTGGGACCTCTCATAGTCAAGGCAAGGGTCGCATCACTTAAGGTGAGGCGTATCATTTCCAAACGGAAACTCAACGCTGCTCATTTAGTTTCTCTGCTGTGAAGTCATGAGGCAGAGGCTTGAGGATTCTGAGAACGCTGAGAGTCTTAACGCCGGCCTGGTAGCAGCGACGTGTTATCATGGTTCAGCTGGACTAATATGGAAAAGATATTCACATTGGACATGTAAGAAAAAATAAAATAAAATTCAATTTCATTTATTCATGTCACTCAAACTTGTTACACTATATATGTAGGTAAACATATTAGGTAACTAACCATATGTTGGTTTAGGATTTAAGTATAGGTATAGGTAGGTAGGTACGTAGTATAGGTAGTATATTAAGTAGAATAGGTATTACATTAATTTAAGGTAAGTTGTAGTACTAAGGCTGTACTATTACGACGGAATGCTCTGTAAAGCTACAGACGCTCAGCGTGTTCGTAGGTGAACAGCATTTCATCCGAGTCAGGGACGACTGCGGAATCACGGGCTGTCTTATGGTAAGAAGCATCGGTAAGGTGTACCTAAGGATAATAGGACACTATCATAAAGTGTTCTCGAGGAGCGACAAGCACTCTTATGCAATACTCAGGTAAGAGTATAGCTATATATCCGAGTCAGGGACGACTGCGGAAACGAGGGCTGTCTTATGGTAAGAAGCAACGGTATGGTGTACCTAAGGATCATAGGACACTATCATAAAGTGTTCTCACGGAGCGACGAACACACTCATGCATACTCAGGTAAGAGTATAGCTATATGCTAAGTAGGTATGTACCAGGTTCAACGCATGGACTTAGCCGTCAATCATGGATGATCTTCCAGCTGATGAGGTCACAGCTGTGAGACATTATTCAGGTACGAAAGCGGGTCACTTTAGGTGAGCACAGAGGGCTCACTGCGACTCACAAGGTATGTAACCGTCTAGGTTGTTATCATTGATAAGGTCAGAACGGGTCAATGACTTAATTGGGTTCAAATCAATGACAGGGAGGTCATCAATACCTCAATGGTCACGACATATGTCACTATGGGATAATACCTTATTACCTTGCAAGCACGTAATAACTGGTAGGTATAATTATTCGTTGGCTATGGGGTTAAGTTATTAAGTCAATTCAATTCAATTGGTTATTTAGTCAAATCAATACAATTGGTATTTCATTGTTTAATGAGATAAAGGTGTAATCAGATCGGTCAGAATAAATACTCAAATTGGAGAGCTTATTCAATCAGTAGTTAATTTGTTTAAATTAACTAGATATTCAATCTGATTCATATTAGACTTAAGGTGTATAAATTGTCATTATCATTTCTCATGTCATATATGTTAAGTCACATATAATTACTTCAAAATGTCATTATCATTTCTCATGTCGTGTGTCATGGATATTACTTCATTATGTCAGTACAGGATTAGGTCAATATCCTTACCTACTCATGTACTTATGTATGTAGTCTATATAGTCATACTACTACATAATGTGGAAAGTATGCTACGAATGTATAGCTATCAATATTATTGATTCATGTCATTCATATGGATGTATTCTTGGTATAAGATGCTACTTAATAATTCAAATAGGTTTATATGAACAATGTTATTTCAAACATGTGTGTCTGTAATCACAAGTCATACTAAGTCATAGGATCATTATATTTTCAATGTCATATTTCATAGTGGCTTGCAAGTATTCAGCTTATCTTTTCCCGGCGGGCGGAGGGAATGTTCAAGCAAATCGGACAGGTTTTGGTAAAATCTAAAATTGGTTATTAAATAATCATAAATCAAGATCACTCTGCTGTCAAAGGTCGATTCTAGTACGTCTCATTCAATACTAGAGGGCGACACTAGCACCGCCCCGCTCGGCAGAGAGAACTGTATCTTTAGAGTTTCAAGATGACTCGTTCATTGCAAACCGGTCAAGACATGTAGCCGCATGGTTTAAGGTTAGGAAAGCCTTTTCAGGGCTGAAGGCCCAGACTAGGGTCAAGTCGCGTATTTTCATAGTATTATCATGTAATCTCGTTCATTGCAAACCGGTCAAGACATGTAGCCGCATGGTTTAAGGTTAGGAACGCCTTTTCAGGGCTGAAGGCCCAGACTAGGGTCAAGTCGCGTATTTTCATAGTATTATCATGTAATCTCGTTCATTGCAAATCGTTACCGACATGTAGCCGCATGGTTTGAGGTTAGAATATTCATTTTCAGGGCTGAAGGCCCAGACTAGGGTCAAGTCAGTGTATTTTCATGTAATCAAGTGTTTTCTCATATAATACATCAAGTGGTAAATCAATATGGTTTCATTCAATCTTCATTCCGAGTGACGCGGTGATGGGAAGCAGCGTGTTCACTCGGTGGTGGCCCAAACCTTCATAGACCCCAGCCAGGACGGCTGGGTAGGGGACTGGCTGACGACGGGCGGTTCCAGGGGCGGAGCTGCTGCGACGGCGGTCAGGAGGTGAGGTGTCCGGGACGGAGCCTTACATGGTCAAGTATTCATCTTCATTCATTCATTCTTCATTGGTGTATCCAGGATGGGAAGGACGCCTAATCTCTTCATTTTGGAGCATCATTTTGTTGGTAACCCATGACGGGATAGTACTTACCACCTCCTTATTTCATTCATATTTGGGAGCCCATGAAGGGGACCCTATACACTTCATTTACTCATCATTTTTCAGCACTATCTCAACCTATTCACCTTCAAAATCACACTTCATTTACTCAACAGCTATAAAGCCTAATTTTTGGTTGAACTCTGAATCCGCATAAACGGCGTTGCCCCTTCTATAATTCTATGTGATAAAAATATATTATATGTGAGCGTAAAGCCTTTAACTATTGACCACCGGAAAGATGATTTTTGTTTTTGTGACTGACAATGACCCAAACGCGTCTCGTCGTGTGCGGAACGAAGTGAATTTGTATGCAGGCTACTCGCGAGCGACGCGTAGCATACGCGTATCAGACGCAAGTCGCTTGAGAGTACCCTCGTGAGCGGAGAGCCTTACATAGAGAATCCGACCGGAATAAAACGAATTGAAATAAAAAAAAGTTAATTTAAAACAGATAGGTATCATTGTTTTACTGCCAACAATCAAACCCCCTCCAGAATTGTAATAAACTTAGAAACTTTTTGAATGCCTATTCAATTGGGTACCTATTTGACAAATGTGAAAATAAATTGTTTTTAGGGTTCCGTAGCCAAATGGCAAAAAACGGAACCCTTATAGATTCGTCATGTCCGTCCGTCTGTCTGTCCGTCCGTATGTCACAGCCACTTTTTTCCGAAACTATAAGAGCTATACTGTTGAAATTTGGTAAGTAGATGTATTCTGTGAACCGCATTAAGATTTTTACACAAAAATTGAAAAAAAAACATTAAGTTTTAGGGGTCCCCATACTCAGAACTGACTCTCAAAATTTTTTTTTTCATCAAACTCATACGTGTGGGATATCTATGGATAGGTCTTCAAAAATGGTATTGAGGTTTCTAATATAATTTTTTTCTAAACTGAAGAGTTTGCGCGAGAGACACTTCCAAGGTGGTAAAATGTGTCCCCCCCCTGTAACTTCTAAAATAAGAGAATGATAAAACTAAAAAAAATATATGATGTACATTACCATGTAAACTTCCACCGAAAATTGGTTTGAACGAGATCTAGTAAGTAGTTTTTTTTTAATACGTCATAAATCGTAAACCGCAATTTATTTCACGGAACCCTTCATGTGCGAGTCCGACTCGCACTTGGCCGCTTTTTTTCATTAGCAACAGATAAACATTACCAAAATACTCGGAAAGTACCAAGCTTTCATTTATGTTTGCTATTTTATGATTTTTAAATTCAGAATAGCTACAACTTAAAAAAGTTGAAAAAACTCCGACTTTTTCATTTCAAAGTTCAATATATCAAAAACGGCTAAACCGATTTTGTTGAAACGTAGCTAAGAACAATCTCGATCACGTCAGCTTTCGGATTAAAAGAAACCGCATTCAAATCGGTCTATTCGTTTAGGAGCTACGATGCCACAGACAGATACACACACACACAGACAGACACACAGTCATACCGACACGTCAAACTTATAACACACCTCTTGTTCCGTCGGGGGTTAATAAGAAGCTGATTTGGCCTTTGTCAAATACCGTATTCTACCAAAGTTCCAAACTATTAGTACCTTTACGAAGTTGTGCAAGCTACCACGGTCACCGAGCATTGGAAATGCAGCTCGTTGCATACTTCAAGTGGAAGCCCTGTTCTGACAAGTTCGAGACACTTCGGAGTTGGAAAGAGATCGGGTAATCGGAAGCTTGTAAAAGTCTTAAATATTAAATCAGCTCTTTAAAATGTAAAGCAGTAGGTCAACCACGTAACGCATTGTACGCGCGTCTGACAGTAAAATCACAATCTAACTAACTAAACGATGCAGCGGATGAACTGGCCAGGAAAGGCTCAGAAACAACGGCATACGGACCGGAGCCAATCTTGCCCCTGCCACAAAGCTACATATACCATCAACTGGACCAACACACCAAAGACCTACACCAAAGATACTGGGAGGAGATAGACACATGCAGACAGACCAAAGAGATTCTGTCGAAACGCGACCACAAACTCACAACCACACTACTAAGGACACATAGAAACCAACTGCGCAAGATAGTGGGTATAATAACAGGACACAACACCTTGAACAAACACCTCTATAACTTAGGTATCACAGACAGCCCCATGTGCAGAGCGTGCATGGAGGCAGAAGAAACGACTAAACATATACTACTGGACTGCAAGGAGGTAGAAGTATACAGAATTAAGCACCTAGGTTCTCCAAACACACTACGGGACGCAGTCAGCAACACCAAGGCACTCACCAACTTTTTAGACGAGCTGGGGTGGTTAGAGTAGCGCCACACCGCCGTTTCACGCAAAATAGGCATGGATGTCGACTTGCGAAAAACGCCCAGTATAACTAACTAACTAACAATCTAACTGTCATTTTTCCATATAAAATTGACATTTAGACCTTACAGACGCGCGTAAGAAAAGTTACGTGATCGACCCACAGCTATGCTATTCTGTAACTTGTTTTAACCTCATCTCACCCGTCACCCCTAATATATATTTACCCCGCGATTGGTAGCCTACTTAACCCATTCAGCGCCCATGATGACACACATGCGTCACATGCTACGAGTGGTTTTCGCTACATACGGAGTTTAAGCTGCTACTGACTACGGCGTAGCGTTACGAGCGTAGCGTAGCCGTGAATGGGTTAACTAAGCGTAATCAAAGGTCTCCCAAAACCAGAATCAAAAAAAAAAAATCAAACTTGCTCACACATTCACAAGAATCGGTTGAGAAATGCGACCGTAGAGGAGAACAGACGGACAACGGGACATCCGGACATATAAAAAATTAACTGTATTTTTGAAAATGTTTATGTGTGTAATGCCAAAAAAAAAAATTGGCCTAAGCTTAAACGGAAAACTTTATTCGCTTCGCTCGTTCAAGGAAAACGTGTGCAGATTAATGTGACCACTTCGCCCACTTGGCTATTTCTGCAGTACAACGCAGCAATAAATAAAGCCATTTCTTAATATCCGACTTATTCCAGTTTGTTGGCAATGAAGAGGAAATTCCGCCGGACACGAGGGGTAATAACTGGCTACAATAACAGTAAAGAGCTCTACAGGCTGCTTGTCTAGCGAGGCAGGGCCGGATCGAGGCGGGCGTTTGGTTATTCAAGTTATAGTTTGTTACGAAAATGCGCGTGGGATTTTACAACTTCTTTTGTTGCTAAATACGAAAGGAAAAGATAACGAGAAACGTCATAAAACTGACCCAAGTGTGGCACGCGTACAGGAGTAGCTACTGTTTGTTCTGTTGTTGAAGCCTACTTTTTTTACAACCCTACTATATGTATGTAGTTATGTATTTAATATGATCATCACAAATTTAAGAGTTAGACTCTTGTCGGTGTAGCTCCCTCCATCTGACTCTATCTAGGGCCGCCTCCTTGACCTCTTTATACGACGTGACTACTACTTTTCCTTTTATATGTTTCATGTAACTTATCCTTGGTCTTCCCCTTCTTCGCTTGCCTTCTACCTTTCATTCCATGATGTTATTACTCGTAATAAAAGCGTCATGTCGTATAAGGTGACCAATCATTTTCCCTCTCCTATTCTCTATTGTGTTTATCAGTTTCCTTTTCTCTCCCACTCTTCTCAGCACTTCTTCATTTGTGATTTTTTTTATCCAGCTAATTTTCTCCATTCTACGCCAACACCACATTTCCAATGCTTCCAAATATTCTTTATTTAATATGATAAAACATTTATTTTTAAAAGTAGATACAAGATGATAATTAACAAAAACTAAATTAAATTAAAACTACGTTAAATCTAAAAAAAGGCCCTCGAGGCATTCTACCGAGTACCGAGGATGCTGGCGGCATGTCTTCGTTGAATTGCAATGCTGATGCGTTGCGCAAGAAAGCCGCCAGCTCTTCGGTCACCAGTTACATCAACCAGACGTTTCGCGATTTCCGCAAGTAACTAATGCGCACTGGGACCCCACGGACCGAGGGTCCCGACGCCAAAGGGTACAAAGCTGTACTCTCTGCCGAGGCCTCTATTTTTATTATATCTCCGAAGTTTGGCGTTTTTCGCCGCTGCACCCTCTTTAGAAGTAGTCCGTTGGAGGTGGGACGGTGCCAGTTGTCGACACAGGTAGCTTCCCACACAAGCATCTGTCCCAAACTCCAAGGAACCAGAGACACACCATCAGGTATTTTGCCATCATCAACCCTACTTGAAGATAACAATTAAACAATAGATTTCAGTAATGGTTGGTTTTTAGTACTTTACGTCATCTAAACTAAAACAAACTATACGTAAACCTATTGATATTACAAGTTTCTTTCATACGTAGTGTTCGGGCCGAGCGTCTGCCCGACCCTCAAAACGCCTCTCGTGTGTACGCCCTTTTTAGTCTTTGGTTTTGAAAGTGACACTTGGCTGTCACATTTTGCTTGTCTGTCGGAAAAAAGACACGTTACGTTTTCGGTCGAAAGAAGGTGGGCCGCTTTTTTTGTAGTAATCGCTCGTTTTGTGGACAAGGTCCGAGCGTGTTTGTTTGAAAATTGGTTGAAAGTGCTTGGAGACTCGTGTTGGTGGCCTGAAGCCCCGAGTCGTTTTGGTGAAAACAGTGACATTTGATGATTTGTGCTGTGGTGGACCGCGTATTGACGGCCCGGCCGCCCGTGGAACGACATGGCGCTTCTTTTGGCCCCGGAGACCAGCTTGGGAGACTTAACTTGACTTTGACTGACCCTTGACGGAAACTAGACAGAATTGACACGATATCGCGCCCATGGGAATCAGTAAGTTAAGCTCCCTATTTTGTAGCAAGCCAGCATTACTGGCATAAATTAGACCCACGAGATCGTGAGGCACGTTCAGTTCCTCGCATTAGGCGAGGTACTGAACACGTAGTCTTTAAACTATTAAGTCAATTAAGCTTGCCATTTGTATTAAGCTCGCCATTTGTACATGTCTGTGTCTTGTGCAATAAAGTTCAAATAAAAAAAATATTAATTTGTGTGAGAATGAATCTTTGTTGATTAGTCTAAAAAAACCAATGATTTTAGATTTCTGCTGACCTGTCATATCGCTCCCACGGGACCGCCCGGAGTTTTCAATCATTTGTTGACATTTTAAGATAGATTACGATTACAGATTTGTATGTTATAGTCGGTAAGCCCACTCCCAATACGCCTACGTCTCATGACAACATGATAAAATGCATGGCAGCATGTCGAGAAAGTTGTGCTGAGCAAGAGTCAGAAGATTATTGCACCTAAAATTGGCCGAAAGTTTTAGAAAATCCATCCGGTCAAAGTTTAGCCCTTTAATCGTAGATAGACTAAACCTGTCAGTCTTGAAATGGCCGGAAGTACTTGGCAGATGGTGTTAAAGGTGGCCAACTACCCTTACAATTTTTAGCGGAAGTGAAGGATTTTTCAAACTTTCGGCAAATTTTAGGTGCGATAATCTTCTGATTCTTGCTCAGCACAACTTTCTCGACATGCTGCCATGCGTTTTATCATGTTGTCATGAGACGTAGGCGTATTGGGAGTGGGCTTACGGACTATAACATACATGCATACCCTACGGCATTCAATCAGCGTTTTGTTTAAATAAAATTTTGTACGTTAAATATTCATTCATAAAACATTAAATGTGTATTGTCCCTTTCTCACAATTATAATTTCAGCGGCATTTTAGCTAAGATTGTTATAATGAACTTTTTTGAGGTTATGAATAAGGGTATTAAGGGTGTATATTTCTAGTATTTTTAAGTAAGTATGTAAGTACTTAGTGTATAATAAATTTGCTTCTTTTTGTCTTCATGTTGTCTGAACAGATATTATCATGCTTTTTTCTTTGCACCTTTTATAAACCTCTGCTTAGCCCAAAAGAAGATAGCCATTTGTATATTTCTGTGTGTTGTGCAATAAAGTTTAAATAAATGAATGAATTAAAAGACAAAACCCAAGTCCGGCCCTGAGCAGGCGGCGTATCACGCTTCACTACTTCCCATTTTATTACTTATCGAACATGAGCCTTCTGTAATATCGTACAAATTACTTCTTTAAAATCCGGGTTGCCTTTGAATTAACCCATAACCCTTTAACCGCCGAACGTCAAAAAAGTTACTCGCAATTTTCATACATACATACATACCATCACGCCTTTATCCCTCTTTTTAGCCTTTAGCACATGAAACTTGTGTTCCAGTGCCACTTTTAGCATAAATGTGGGTATAAAAGATCGACAAAATGTGATGTTGCAGTGATAGGTTGCTAGCCCATCGCCCACAACACACTTCAACCCTCTCTGCCATTATAATTCAAGAAGGTGTCACACTGTCACTTTGTCTGATATATCAGACGTTGGCGGTTAAAGGGTTCAAGACCCACATATGAGTCATGCCTCTACGAGGAAGTCCCGCTAGAAGACTCCCTATGATGTTTTGAGTGTGGGAACTTTAGGAAAAAATTATCATTATGAATTTAAGGAATGATTTAACGGCCTCCGTAGCCCAGTGGGTAGTGACTCTGCCTACGAAGCTGGAGGTCCCGGGTTCGAATCCCGGTCAGGGCATTTATTTGTGTGTTTATCACGAATATTTGTTCCTGAGTTATGGATGTTATATATGTATATAAGTATCTATATGTATTTATCTATTATTTATATCATCGCCTAGTACCCACAACACAAGCCTTACTGAGCTTACCGTGGGCCTAGGTTGATTTGTGTAAGATTGTCCCATAATATTTATTTATTTATTATTTAAGTACGTTATTAGTTTTTGAATAAATAATAATAGTTACGTAACCTTGAATGAATAAGGAAACATTCTGCAAAATACGCTCTTCTGTAGGAGTAAGGTTTCTTAAACGGACCCCTAATTGGTCGCTACGTGAACATTTCATTTTCCCATTCAGGTTGGCAGGTAAGCAATTCTCGTCCGTTGCAATCGAGATGTCCGTTCAGCCGTACGGTTTGGTCAGTACTCCGGGCAACGAAGAATATTTTTGCGTGGGAATTCTAACAACTAATGGCTCGGTGAGCTGTAGAACTCGCGAGAAAGTTTTTTTTTTCTTTTAAATAATAACAAAATAACATTTTCGTCAAGAAATCTATAGGTAGGTATAATAGACGGAGAGCTGAGGGACCAAAACTGCAACAGTTTCATAAAGGCTGATATTTCAATATTAGGTCATAAATAACTTGAATATCAATAGCCTGCCGTCAGTCAGCCAGTTTTTGGGACAACTGGCGTGGGGTTGGTTCCGAACTTGTTAAGAAAACACCTACGTCGCAACTGTTTTATAAAATCTCAAAAATGTGTCTGTCGATAGTAAGACAACTAACAAACTATGCGGACATAGTCAGTCTGCAGAATATTGGAACAGTACGCGTCAGCAGCCCGCTAAACTCGTCAAAAAATAACATGGTCGGCCAATAATTTGGTTGGTGAAAGTGTTTTATAAAATCTAAAAAAATGTGTGCAAGTAGTTCATAGGAGACGGGTTTAGCAGTAGGCAGTAGCCTGCCGTCAGTTAGCTATTTATGACCTAATATTAAAATATCAGCCTTTATAAAACTGTTTCAGTTTTGGTCCCTCAGCTCTCCGTCTAAAATTATCGAACCTACTCACAAAAATTCACATGAATCGGTTGAGAAATGCTACCTGTGGAGGAGAAGAGCTGGACAGCCGGACATACGAAAGAATTTTGGGCCAAGCTGAAACAGAGAACTTCGTTCGCTTCGCTCGCTCGTTCAACTAAATCTATTGAAAAGTATAATCTCGGAATTATTGCTGGCATGCTCCCGCCAAAAGCAGAACGCTTCCAATCTTCTTTTCTCTGCTCTGGTAGTCTTGCGGGTCTATTATATACTAATTTTGGCACAAAAAAACAAAAATAACTACAAAAAAATAAAAACTAATCTAGCTGTACAGCCGACATGGCTGCCGATACCGGTTGCTGGTAGCCGCAAACGCTGAGCCCCGAGCCTATTGTCGCGCTAATTTATTTTCTGTTGTGTGTTGTTTTATATATGTAAGTACCTACGATATAATTTTTCTGTTAAATTTTGTGTTTTTGTGGTTTTTTTTCTTGCGACAATAATTATTTTTTTGTTTTTCTGTAATAATATTGTCTTTTTTTCTTCATGTTCTTAACAGATATTATCATTCTTTTTTCTTGGCGCCTTTTATAAATCTCTGTTTAGCCCTATGGTTCACTGATAGAGACTGCCATTTGATATTAAGCTCGCCATTTGTACATTTCTGTGTCTTGTGCAATAAAGTTCAAATAAATAATTAATTAAGATGTGTGAGAGTGAATCTTTGTTGAATAGTCTAAAAAAACAACAATGATTTTAGATTTCTGCCGACCTGTCATATCGCTCCCACGGGACCGCCCGGAGTTTTCAATCATTTGTCGACATTTTAAGATAGATTACGATTACAGATTAAAAATATTTTTTTTTTTACGTTTCTTAGAAATATTGAGTGATTTGAAGATGGTAAATCTGCTAATCAATTGCTTATGGTTGAATTACCCGTTGTTTTCTTTACTTTTCGGTTTTGTACAAACACTGTTTAAGGTATGTACCTACCTAACTAAAATACCGACTTGTGGACTGTGACCGAAATTGAGTGTTAAAAAAATTCAAAATCTGAATCGACTAAATAACCTATATAATTATTGAACCTGCTCAAAAAGATTCACGAGAATCGGTTGCGAAATGCAACCTAGAGGAGAAAACAGCCGAACATCTGTACATACTACATACAAAAGAATTTTGGCCCAAGCTGAAACGGAAAACTTCGTTCGCTTTATAGACTTCGATAACACCAAACGTTGTGTCGTGCGCTGCGCTCGCATGGAATTCCACAGAACCCTCGACTCAGCAACGTTAACTCAGTGTGCCGCATGACTCACCCAGCGCCCTCAAGGCGGGGTGCCTTGAGGGCTTGAGGCCTGAGCAGTAGGCATTAGCCCGTGCGCTGCACCCGCATGGAACTCCACTGACCCCTCGACTTATCAGCGTTGGCTTAGTATCCC
The DNA here is from genome assembly GCA_963854355.1 of Epinotia brunnichana. Classification (NCBI taxonomy): domain Eukaryota; kingdom Metazoa; phylum Arthropoda; class Insecta; order Lepidoptera; family Tortricidae; genus Epinotia; species Epinotia brunnichana. The sequence continues at coordinate 12,791,199 of OY977956.1, forward strand.
GCATGACTCAACCAGCGCCCTCGGCGTACTCCCTGCTGAGCAGCCATCATCCCTCACGCTGCGTTTGGCAGGAGTGCCGCTGGTTCGACTAAGCAGCGCTTGCTTACTGCTCCAAATATTACTCACCCAGCATCCTCGGCGTACTCCCTGCTGAGCAGTAGCCATCATCCCTCACGCTGCGTCCGCCAGGAGTGCCGCTGGTTCGACTAAGCAGCGCTTGCTTACTGCTCCAAATATGACTCACCCAGCGTCCTCGGCGTACTATGCTGAGCAGTAGCCATCATCCCTCACGCTGCGTCCTTCAGGAGTTCCGCTGGTTCGACTAAGCAGCGCTTGCTTACTGCTCCAAATATGACTCACCCAGCGCCCTCGGCTTACTCCCTGCTGAGCAGTAGCCATCATCCCTCACGCTGCGTCCGCCAGGAATGCCGCTGGTTCGACTAAGCAGCGCTTGCTTACTGCTCCAAATATGACTCACCCAGCGCCCTCGGCGTATTCCCTGCTGAGCAGTAGCCATCATCCCTCACGCTGCGTCCGCCAGGAATGCCGCTGGTTCGACTAAGCAGCGCTTGCTTACTGCTCCATATATGACTCACCCAGCGCCCTCGGCGTATTCCCTGCTGAGCAGTAGCCATCATCCCTCACGCTGCGGCCGCCAGGAGTGCCGCTGGTTCGACTAAGCAGCGCTTGCTTACTGCTCTAAATATGACTCACCCAGCGCCCTCGGCGTACTCCCTGCTGAGCAGTAGCCATCATCCCTCACGCTGCGTCCGCCAGGAGTGCCGCTGGTTCGACTAAGCAGCGCTTGCTTACTGCTCCATATATGACTCACCCAGCGCCCTCGGCGTACTTCCTGCTGAGCAGTAGCCATCATCCCTCACGCTGCGTCCGCCAGGAGTGCCGCTGATTCGACTAAGCTGCGATTGCTTACTGCTCCAAATATGACTCACCCAGCGCCCTCGGCGTACTCCCTGCTGAGCAGTAGCCACCATCCCTCCCGCTGCGTCCGCCAGGAGTGCCGCTGGTGCGACTAAGCAGTGCTGGCTTACTCTTCCATATATGACTCACCCAGCGCCCTCGGCGTACTCCCTGCTGAGCAGTAGCCATCATCCCTCGCGCTGCGTCCGCCAGGAGTGCCGCTGATTCGACTAAGCAGCACTGGCTTACTCTTCCATATATAACTCACCCAGCGCCCTCGGCGTACTCCCTGCTGAGCAGTAGCCATCATCCCTCACGCTGCGTCCCCCAGGAGTGCCGCTGGCTCGACTCAGCAGCGCTGGGCTGGCGCGCTGTTCCTCGTATGACGGAGCCGTGTGGGTGACTATGCCGCTGCCGCTGAGAGTCGCCTGGAAACATAATGTATTTAGTCACAAGGCCATGTAAGTGACCTACATACGAACAGAAGGTCTTCTGTCCAATAAAACCGATGTTTGACAGCTAGAAAATTCAAATCATGCCTTGCTCTACAGCATAGTATATGGCCTCTAGTTATATCCTGACCCAGCTAAGAATGCACCTCGCTCAGTGTAACTAACTAACTTATTCAACGTGAGGTGCATTCTCGAGGTGGAACTCCACCTCGCACTCACTGTGCCAACGCCGGCTACGTAACTATTATTTTATTTTTTTATTTCATTCCTTAAATGAACACTAACAGACAGGCTATGCATGTTAATTATACAAGAGGATATTATACAATAAGGTACTTAGGTCTAGAGCATTGGAAATAGAGTCGGTATCAAAAAAAAGTATGGAACTTGAAGCCGTAATATACTCCAAATATCGGCTGCTAGTCGAGAGAAATTGAGATTCCGTGCGCTGTCCAGTATATCATTGAGAAGACTCAAGGCATGGTGCAGTGGAGAGTGAGATAGAGGTCGAGTTCGTGTCACCGGGACAGCAAATAGAATGCGGCGACGGGAAGACTGCATGCACTCCGCCAATATCGTACGTGTAGTGGCACCTTTAGTCTGCGGGCGGGAATCAATGTAGGTATCATGCAATCTCAATATGCACCATTATGAGGAATGCCCCTTATATCATTCTTCAGAAAGTAATATTTTTCTTAAGAGCTATAATGAAAAATTGCCTTTGGAAAAATGTTCAGAGGAAGGACACTCAAAGTAATGAATGAGATTGCGTCCAGCCAATATGAGCACAACAGCGTCAAGTTGTACGTACGGAAATGCTGTCTTTTTTATTGTTTCTATACACACAATACAAATTCTAGGTACAGTCACCACCAGAAGTAGATAGTGAAGTACTCAAAATTATCTACACAAGCCCTGTTTGTCCCCCATATCTTAACACAAGAATCGCTACGCGCTACGCTCGTTGCCTCTACGGCGTAGCACACGTAGCACTGTGTGGCCTCGAAGGGGTTAGTCATGGAAAGTGAAGAGTGGTGCTTTTCCATTAACAGTTTCACGACTGCTTTGAAATAGTAGATTGTTAACCAAGGGTTGAAAGTGACCCATTTCACCCGATATACGTCTGGCTTCGAGGGTGAAATTGGTAATTTCACCCGAGTTAAACACTCTACTTTTCTTTCGACTGTGAGGAAAGTAAAATACTACACGTACATTTTATAAAACAGGTAGGTATATTAAGTGTAAAATACACATACTGCCAACTTTAGAAAAGTTTATACAACGTATCTGATCTAATCGTTTCAATTATATTTTTGTATTTGTATAATTCTATAAATAAATGTACAGAATTTTATGTATAATTTGAAATAAATAAATAATTCGATTTTAGATATACCTAAATAAAATAATTAAAACTATATCCAATCTTCAAACTTTTTAGCACTGGCCACTTGCCACGGCCTACTCGATTGTAACCTTGTAGGCCGCGACGCAACTAATCTAGAGGCCCATGCCGAAACGTGAAAAAAAAAGTGTCATGGCAATATGGCGGGCAGCCGAAATTTACAGGAATGATTTTGAACGTTGATTTTCTGTAATTACGAAAAAAAAACAACTGTAAAAGGATTTTATCAACATCGTCGTAATGAACCCGTCTTTTAATGTATAGCTGCTTTAAATGTAAAGCTTCTATTTTAATAATATGATGTACCTCAATTATCTTTGACCCCTGGCTGACCGTAACAATTAAAAAAAATACTTTCCACCCTAGGGTAGAAAACTATTTTCCACCCGGCTATATGCCCATGAAACGTCAACTTTCAGAACAGGAGAGATGAAAAAATTATACCGTGCCGATTTTTTTACGCCGGTTCTTCTAGAGGCAGTGGTTTTCTTTCCGAACCGGTGGTAGTTTATCCATGTTCATAGGTGCATGTAATATGCCTAAATTGAAGAATAAATTAATCTAAATTTGACTTTAACTCCCAAGAACTTGCTGAGCAGGCAACTACGCCGTACTCGCTTTCCGCTACATACGAAGAAAACCACGGGACATCGTCACTCAGTGACAAAGCTCTTCAAATAAAGAAAAAACAAAAAAAAAAAAACCACGGGGTCGGCTAGGAGCGTAGCGCGATTCTTGCCAGTGAATGTGTTCAGTATGTGTGTGTGTATTTACCATTGTAGGAATCTTGGCATTGTTAAAGTCCCGGCCGTAGGTAAGTCGCGGGGGCGGAGAGCTGATGAGGTCCGGGTCCCGGTCGCCGGCGCCATCGACATCCTGTGCATGTCAACAAATTAGCTAACACGTTTTTATTATTTCGACCACAGAACGCTATTAATATTATAGAATGGGCCTCCGTAGCCCAGTGGGTAGTGACTCTGCCTACGAAGCTGGAGGTCCCGGGTTCGATTCCTGGTCAGGGCATTTATTTGTGTATTTATCACGAATATTTGTACCTGAGTTATGGATGTTATATATGTATATAAGTATCTATATGTATGTATCTATTATATATATCATCGCCTAGTACCCACAACACAGGCCTTACTGAGCTTACCGTGGGCCTAGGTTGATTTGTGTAAGATTGTCCCGTAATATTTATTTATTTAATGGCGATGTGGGCGTGACACGCGCGCCACTAGAGCTTGAGCATGTGCTCAAACTTTCCTACCAACGTCACCCGATCGCCGTGTTGTTGTAGGCGACGTGGAGACGACGAGGCGGCGACACCGGTCCCGATGGAAATCGCACGCCATACCCCTTCTATAGTATTTAGTGTTCTGTGATTTCGACCACATATCGCACTGTCAAAATGTATCTGTATCTTATTCAAGTCCAATTACTCATATATGAGTAATACTAATGACATCGTAAATAATTTACTTTGAAAACAAAGTTTAAACCGACTTCAATTCAGTACTTCGCCAAGTACTTGAAAATTTCCACATTTCCTTTCCAATTTACTACATGAACTGCTTTCCGGGAGCAAATGCATTGATTTTTAAAGAAAAAACCCAAGTCGCTATCTGTGGGCTGATAATATTTGATGAGTTCCATTGATTCTTCAAGGATTTCAGAATTGACACTTCATTAGCTGCTACTTCAACGTTATCATGTCAGAATTTTTGACGTACTTTTCATCTTTGAGGAGTTCCATAAGGCATCTGTGATCTTCATCATCAGTTCCACTTCAACAAAATTGTGATTTCCGAGGGTAAATACTCGAGTTATAACAGAAAATACCGAAATCACTACAAGCGTGCCTATAAAATTTGAGGGTTGCCCTCAATTTCCCTGGGATCCCATCATCAAATCCTGGATTAGTGACATTGGGACCACCTCGGGAGTATACTCTTTAAAATAAAGAAAGAATTTTGGAAATCGGTCCACAATTAACGGAAAAATCGGCGAACATACATAAAAAAAAAAAAAAAAAAACCATGCAGTGGAACGTATGACCTCCTCCTTTTTTGAAGTCGGTTATTTAGCGTTGATGACATCAAATTTTGTTTTCTCCAACTTACTCGGAAATGTTTCCATTAATGGAGTAAAAACACACCTCGAAGTTTATCGTTATATGCATTGATGAGATAATAAATTAAAAAAAATGGAAATACTTCCCGGACATGCCCGGGAAGTAAATATTATTGTGCAGGTTACTTACTTTTAATTTCATGCAAGACTACAAATTCACCATACAGCCAATTGTCCAATAGTCACGTACAAAAACCGACATAGATAGAATAATAATTGTGTCCAAATCATAAGACAGTTTTTTTAGACTTAATTATTTTCTCGGACTGATAAATATTTTGTAACAAATGTATAGTTTTTTTAAATGTCTAATGCGTTTAGGGATTGTCGATTTAACTAAATGTAATAATGCCTATATTTATATTTACTAATACTATAAGTTTTCTTTTATTTATTTTCATTGCTATGTTTTATGTGGAATCAAATATACAATTCGGACCCAATACTTTAAACTTTAATATCCTTAAAAAAAAATTAGGCGGGAAACTGGAATTCATTTTGTCAAAGATTTTCTGCCGTGTTATTTTTACGAAAATAAAATGAGTTCTACAAATAGTGACGAAGATATCCCAATGGGTACACCACCAGAATTAGCAGCAGAGGCAAAGTTGGCGAGAGCTAACTTGCTTCCGCCTAAATCCGAAGAAAAATATTTAAGAACGTTCGCAAATTTCAATTCCTGGCGAAAGAAGAAAAATACCAGTTCGTTGTCGGAAAATGTTATTTTGGCGTATTTTAACGAACTTGCAAAAGATAAAAAACCTTCTACTCTGTGGGCAATGTACTCAATGCTGAAAAGTACTATACAACTAAAATATAATATAAACATTAAGAACTACGCGAACTTATTGTCATTTTTGAAACGGAAATCATCCGGTTTCAAAAGCAAGAAATCGAAGATTCTTATCAATGAGGATATCACAATATTCTTAAATGAAGCTCCAGATGAGATTTTCCTAGCAATAAAGGTAAACATAATATTGTATAACTGACTTAAATATTATTTTCCATATTTGGACTCTATCCGTCGTATGTTAACATTATTATTTATTTGTTTCAGGTTGCTCTCATTTTAGGCGTCAACGGTGCATGCCGAATGATCGAGTTGACTAATTTAACAGTAAACGACATAACGTGCCATGATGATATACTTCTGGTTGCCCTAATATGAATAATGTATCTATAACATTCAATTAAAACTCCTGACATAAGGTTTATTTTTATTACTATTAAAGTGTTGAATTTGTTTAGATTGTAGGTAGATTGTTATATAAACATGTGCGAAATAAATATAACCTTTTAAGATTTTGTTTTATTTCCTCGCATATTTGGAGAAAAGCAGTATACAGGCCTCGGCAGGAATGTCATTTTGACAAATGACTTTTCCCGGCCTCTGCAGTAATATACTATTGTTATTGTCTAAACTCCGTTAACACAAACATGCTGAACCGAAAATGCTACTTTTACGATGTCTGGTAATAGGGAACATTACTGCAATGTTCTGCCGCCAGAGGCAGCACTACTACTAATAGTAAACCAGTATAGGAATATAGGGATTCACACACACATGCACAATTGATTGTCAAATGAGTGACAAGGATGCTTGCATAGACAATACCGCAAGTGGGAACGAGATACAATGTCAATGCTGCTAGTGTCGCCACCTACGAAGAGTTTTGCGTAATGTTCCCTATTAGAATGACTCGACGAGCGTCGCGCCGCTACAAAGCGGAAAAATGCTGCTACGCGCTACGGCGTAGCACTCGCAGCATTTCTAGAGACATCACTCATATGTAAGTAATGGAACTTTAATCACCATTTCAGCTAGGAGCCTCCCCCAAAAAGTGCCATAATGACCGATTCTGCGCCACCCGCCTTCAGCGCACTCCCGGGACCTTTACCAGGTCATCAGTCCGCCTTGCGCCGGTCTACCCACGCTACGCCATAACCTTTACGCCATACCACGTAGCATACGCAGCATTGCTAAAGGCATCACTCATCATCATCGTCATCAAAAGACGTCCACTGCTGGACATAACCTCCCCCAAAGAGTGCCAACGTGACCGGTCTTGCGCCACCCGCATGCAGCGGACTCCCGCGACCTTTACCAGGTCATCAGTCCACCTTGTGGAGCGCGCACAAGGTGGACTGATAACCCACGCCGTCTAGCGGTGGTTGCTAGAGGCATCACTCATATGATATGTAAATAATCGACCTTGAAGGGGTAATATAATTTCCACGAACCTGCGCTTGTCGGGGCGAGGAGCCGCGACGAGAGCCACTGCTGGAAGACCTGTTGCTGGTATCTGCAACAATTTAAATATTCTCAGCGAAAGTTTCGCGACAGAAGAATATACGCAGCTGCAGGTTAAGTACCTATAGACTACCTAGTCGGTCCTTAAGTTCTGTCACAAGGTTTTTGATAGATAAAACTCAGCAATAAACTTTTTCTTATTCGTATTTTACATGATTAAAAAGCTTATTTTATACGAATCAAATTGCAATACAATACATTTTGAACAATTATCGCAATATGACAAAAAAACCTTGTAACTTGAGACAACCGTGAACCCAAAACACGCCACATCTAACAGAAATACCACTTACACAAATTTATAGTAAAACAGTGTTCCAGATGACCAACAAGGGTTTTTTTTATTTATTCTGAAACTTCGATTTTAGACCATGCTTAGCAACTAGCTATTGATTTTCTGTTAGCATTCAATTCCAACTGCTCCCATCGAGAAATTTACGTACTTTTTACGTTTTCAGAAAAACGCGTTTTGAGCTTGTGGGCAATAAGTACACTACGTAAAATGTGAATATGAAAATTAGTTGTACCCAGACTTACTTATTTTATGCTTCAAAATGGAGGAAGGAGGGTTCAGGGAGGGGTTCTGACTAAAATGTCACGTAATTTTGTAAGGTTTTAAGAAGGAATCATGGAAAAAAGATACAGTGATCCCGTCCGTGTTTTTGATTGGCTAAAAAAGTGCAAAATCTCTTAAGAAACTAGCATTTGTGTAATATGGCTTTAAGCATTTAAATCCAATAATCGTTCTAATTTATCAGTATTTCATGAGCTGTCAAACCATATATAGCATTAAATATAACATTCTTGGTATTATTTACTATGCGGCAAAACATTTGTGACAGAACTTAAGGACCGACTAAGTATTATCCAACCGTCGCTGTGCGCGGGGCAATAAAATGTGGGACGGTACAACTTTGTAGGCCTAGCACAACTGACACCGCGTCGCGACGAGAGACGAGAAAATCTACCCTCCTTCCTCTTATTTGTACAGTGTGAGTGGCACAGGAGTCGCTATGGCGCGCGCGACGTGACTAGCCAGCGAGTTGTGTTAGACGTACGACGCACTATCTGCCATGCCATGACTTTCGCACTCGTATAAGTACCTAAATACTTGTCAAAATGTGACGGATAGTTAGGTGACAAAATAGCAGTCATCTTCAACAAGATGGCTGCTATAGTAAAGATTAATATTTCCAATCAGCCTATAGCATATATATTCTAAATTGCAGTCAGTGGCATGACATCAAACATTATCCATGTCAGTGTGTAATCCGGGAGCCAATTTGACCTACTTTTTCTTGAAGAGGCATAGGACGAGGCACTCAAATATCGTATGATAGGTAAGATGATAGGCAACGGATTCAAGAGCCATATTAGTCACATATAGCTAAGTAAGTAACTAACTCATAAATATCTTGACTACTTGACTTTTGTAGTTTCAATATCTGCAGTAGAATCAGTGACGATGTATCTATTTGGGCGTTGTCTCTTAAAAGCGTAGTTTTTTTCTTAGAATTTGGAAATGGTTGGTTCCTTGTTCAGAATCATATGTACCTACAGTCATGAGCATTAATATCTGCTATAACAAAGCCTGCATAAAACCCTACATCGGAGCTGACGACGCAGCAGAACAACACCGTTATGTCGCCTAAATGAAGTCTCTTGTACATAGATTAATTTTTAAAATTTTATATGTTACCGTCAGATTATGAACCCCGTCCAGTTTATAATCTTACTAGCAATATTATAAACTGTTAAAACCGTTCACAATTTAACGCATTATTTTTCGTTAGTTATAAACTATTATGTCGAATCGTCAAATTGTGAACTGAATCAAATTGGCATCATTCGGAACGTGCCATGTACGCTGATTGGTTGAACGAATTGCATTTCACTTGCATATGCTTCCTCTTACGTCAGAACATGATGGTTTTTTTATCCAGACTTTGCATTCCATTCATTCCGCCATCTGGCAGTGTCGACGGAGCCCCGCTGCGTGGGGTTCCTGTTTCTGGGCGGTTTGCCCTTCGGGCAACTGAAACTACCTAACTAACCTAACCTACCTAATCTTTGTATGCGTTTGTAGTATCTAACGTTTAAGTATGCGTTCCGTAGCAAGCCGATTTGGTCTCAGTTCACAATTTCACGATTCGACATTGATAGTTTATAAACTAACGAAAAAAATTGCAATAAATTGTGAACGATTTTGACAGTTCACAAATTTTTGACAGTTTATAATATCGCGAGTAAGATTATAAACTGACGGTGTTCACAATCTAACGGTGACAAATATATGACAGTCTTTAAGCTTTTGGTTATATGGGCGTTCGATGCCTGAATTAAATGAATTATTAGGTTCCTACCTACAAAGACCAACTCTACCAACACGTAGAGGTCATTATGACAATTTAAGTATTATTATTATAAATATCTGACACTTCTCAATTTCTAGTACCGGTAGGCACATATTTTTGATTTTTTATAGCAGATGTTATTGATATGAATGTCGGTAACTGTAGGGTACAATTGATAAAATGCAACCTATTCAAATTTATTTTTTGTTTTACTTACACTTTGTGACAGCCCTTACAAAAGTGAGTCAAACGTCACATAGTGAAATTAAAAAGTATACACAACAACAACATAAAAACAAGCACAAAAAGTAAAAAAAAAAATTATCCCGACTACGGAAAACGAACTGAAAAAATGTGTTTTTTCCATACAAAAGGTACCTTATATCTCCTGGAGCATAATTTCGAATCAATTGATACCTCATTCATCAAAATCGGTTCAGTATCTCAAACACTACGGTGGAACACACGTAAATACAAACAGACTGCTTAAATTATACCCCTTCCCTTCGGCTCTGCCATAGTCAGGCAAAATATGATCATGATTTGGAGTAAAACAAACCCAAAGCTTCTACTGTGAAAAACAAGTAAAAGGTAGGTAGACTAAGGGTTGGACCAAACAGCCCGTAATCCATTAACACACACACACATAGCTGTGTTCGGTAATAACTACAACTCAACAAAAACCCCCGACAAAAGAATTTCAACGTTCAATATCTCAACAAGTGAAATCAAAAGCTTTTTCGAAAAACCCAACTGCTTTTTTTGCAAATATTGCCTGTCACTCCCACGATTATGAGGAATCCAATGACACCTCATATGTCGAAATCCGTCAAACGGTTTAGGCTGTAGGGCGTGTCAAAGAATAAGGCATACACACATACTTACATACATACATTAATACATACATACACTCGTAAACATAACCCTCCTCTCCTTCGGCAGTTAGGTAAAAATGGCTGAACCGATTTTATTGAAACGTAGCTAAGAACCATTTCGATCACGCCAGCTTTCGTATAAAAAAACCAGCCAAGTGCGAGTCGGACTCGCGCACGAAGGGTTCCGTACCATTATCAATAAAAATATTTATTTTATTTTGTTTTTAGTATTTGTAGTTATAGCGGCAACAGAAATACATAATCTGTAAAAAATTCGACTCTGCCTGGTGACAGACAGACGGACGGACAGCGAAGTCTTGGTAACAGGGTTCCCGTTTACTCTTTGAGTACGGAACCCTAAAAAAACCGCATTCAAATCGGTCCAATCGTTTAGGAGCTACGATGCCACAGACATACACACACGCAGACACACTGACAGACAGACACATATTTTCCGTCGGGGGTTAAAAACTGAGTGTATGGAAAGTTTGACAAGTTTGTATGAAATGACAGCTGCCGGCGCCGGCGGCGCCTGCGGGTTTAACGTTGATCGGTCTGTATTCGTAAACTGCCAACCCACCCGAAAACTTTTGTATCTGACTGTACGAAATATAACTCAACCGTGAACTCAACGGTATCAATCAAACATAAACATATTTACATGTTCTATTACCTAAAATCCAGCTTCACGATGCGGGCGATCAAGCATGTATTTATTTAGGCTCTCACCTCGCCTGTACACACGTACATTTCCCTTTACTACCCCAACCTCCTAGCTTACCAAACACTGTTACAGCAAAAGCAATCTTGAGGTGATTGAAATAAAATTGAGTTCTGGATTGATTGTGAAAAGGAGATACGGTGTTGAAGGTGGTAATGGTGGATTTTTTATTTGATTTACACGAAGGTCGAGAGACGTCTGATGTAGTGGATCGCTTGTAACGCGCGTGATTACGATTTCAAAGCGTAAGGCTTAAATGAAACGAGTATGAAAATTAAAGAGGACTTACTATAGTGGGCTCTATAATAATTGTACTTTCAAAACAACGTTTTAACCGACTTCAAATCAGTTCAAGTTTGCCTATAAAATTTGAAGAGCTCCGTCGATTTCTCCAGGATCCCATCATCAGAACTCGATTTTGGTGACAACTGGAAGTAAATGCTTTCAAACAAAGAAAAAAAAAAACAAATCGGTTCATAAATTACCGAGATATCGCGTAACATACACACATAAAAAAATACAGACGAATTGAGAATCTCCTCCTTTTTTGAAGTCGGTTAAAAAGAGTGCTCTCATGTCACCGAGATCATCTAGGTACCTATAGTTCATCATCTCGTTAAGTACGTTGAAATTCTGACAAATATAAATGTTAGTAAATACTAGTATAGCCTTCGCCTGATAGGAAAACACACAGCTTCTGCCACGAGACTCTGTCCGCCTGGAACTCGTTTATCTCGTAGCTCCATACAAACTTTTATCCCCCATTTCGCCCCCTTAGGGGATGATTTCTTTCCCGGGACTCAAACTATCTCTATACCAAATTTCATCTAAATCGGTTCAGCGGTTTAAGCGTGAAGAGGTGACAGACAGACATGAACACTTTCGCATTTATAATATTAGTATGGAAGTATGAATATGGATAATGTAGTGTTTTGTGTTCTAGTTTGGTGGCCAACAAGAGAATGGGCCACCATATTATGGACTAAGGCATCACGCAGGCGCATGCCTTCCATGTATACTCGTAATATCTATATTTTAGAACTCTAAACATTTTTAAATTCAAAAAGATCATAGAGCGCTGTTCGTCCATAGAAACCGTGACGTCATTTGTTCCTATTTCCTTACAAACTTCATAGTGTTTATCAGACCGCTTTTGACGTTTCAAAAAAAGTGGCTGATTTGACTACAGCCACCATCCCTACTGCAAAAGGCCTGAATGACAATGGCGCGGCCTGCGATGGCGGTCAATAGTAAACTTGACAGTTATTGTCACTAACGACCGCCACGCCACCGCAGGCCTCGCCAGTCTGTTAGAGGCTTACGCACATACGCCGGTGGACACCTCCATGTCCAGGCAACCGTCAGTTGGTTAATGCAATTTTAATTGTATGTTGCTAATACTTATAGGTGCAAGCCTGAAGTAAATTATTTGATTTGAATATGTTAGTTTCTAACGTAGTTGCTAAATGGATAGTATCTACACCATACAATTATTTTAATAATGTTTATAGTTATTTCAAAATATAATTTCAATTATAAAAAGATGTGGACCTTGAAAGTTGCAAATATGCATTTTTTTTACTGTCCAAGAGTAAATTTAAAACTACGAATAGAATCCTTACGCTTTTATAGAAACAACATTTTATAACAACTATGGACCTAAACGCAGTATTTCGCGACCGAAACAGCAATTTTCTTGATTTTCCATACAACGGTTAGTAAAATATTAAACTGTGATCATACTTTAATATCAATTAGTGTGAAGCGTTTCGCCTGCCGCTTAATTGTAGTTGCTCCCATACAAACATTTGTTGCCCTCCAAAAAATGGTTCGAATGGCATCGTAAAAAAAATTTGGACAGAAGCCTATTTGAATTACCTCGAGCGCGGAGGTCGCCAACGCTGTTGCCCAGCACTGGCATTCCCGCCATCCCGTCTGCTATACTCCACCCCTCCTCATTCTAAACCTGTGAACAATAAACATCATCATCATTTCAGCAGAAAGACGTCCCTAACAGGCCACAGTCTCCACAAGATGGTCTTGCGCTGACCGCTTTCAAGGCTTCAAAACGAATGGAAAAAATCAGAATGTAATATTTATTCGTGACACACTAACAAGCAGACTACATCATCATCATCACCAACATAGGCCTCCCCCAAAGAATGCCACAATGACCGGTCCTTCGCCACCCGCACCCATTTCCGAACGCGCGTTAATAGGACAATTTAACAGTCATTTTTCCATATAAAAAGTGACATTTAGATCTACCTGACACGCGTACAATACGTTACGTGATCCACCTGCTGGTCATCAGTCCACCTTGTGGGGGTCTACCCACGCTGCGCCTACTGGTGGTCGCCACTCAAGAACCTTTCCGCCCCATCGGCCATCGGTTTTACGTGCAATGTGGCCGGCCCACTGCCACTTAAGTTTAACGATTCGACATAAGACATAAGACGTATACAATCTATGCTTTGTCGCCGCGCGCGATTCAGCATGATGCTTGGTCAGCTGACAGCCATCGCGATCAGCCAACGCGGCATCCGAACGTAACATGTGAATGTTAAAATTCAACGTTGGAACAATATCGTCATTATCGCAGACACAAATGGCGCGCCAGTGAATGTCGAAGAAACACCCCGACCACGACCAAGTGACACAATGCAATCTCGAGCCGAGATTGATTGTTCGAGATCTCGCGCTCAAATTCTGATGTAGAGATTAGCGAGTTGAGATCTCGTCAGCGAAATTGACGAGGTCGAGACTAATCTCAAAATGTCAAGACTACATATTTTTTAAAGTATTGTGTTATTCGGGTTTAAATTTCCAGAATTCGGTTAATACCTAGATAGGGTATTTCTATTATATTTTGAACATGAAAGACAACCATTACGAAATATTTAACAAAAAAATGTTAACTAAAACAGTAAATTATGATTTATTCGCATGAAAACGTTATTTTGAAAATCATTTATTTTTAGGCATTTTATACTCGCCAAGGGCTATACGACACCACTCATTAACATTTGCGTATTGAAATAATGCATATATTTCTCGCCACCGAGATTGAATCTCGAAAATTCGCTCGTGATCTCGCGAGGTCAAGACTGCATTCCCTATTGAAAGTTACACACGTCGCGCTCCCGTGTATGTAGTCCAAATATTGCGTCTATTAATTTGTCGCAGCGACAAACGGCGCGTCCAGGCGCTTAGGTGGATACCCAGCGTTACACACCGAGCCCTAAAAAATATGTCAAAACGATGTCCGCGGCCGTAAATATTTTATACGGGAGCATCTTGCATGAATTTATATTTTACGAGGGAAAATACAAGGGAACATACTTTGGCACCAAGTGTACAATAAAATGAATTGCCACTACACAACCTCCATACAAACAAGTTGCTGGAGCAACTGTTTTATGCGTATGAGATTACTCGGATGTAACAGAAGAAATAAGATGGTAAAACATGTTTTAAAATCTGTAGATTCATTAAACGAGCGAGTGGAGCGAACGACGTTCCCGTTTTAGCTAGGACCAAAAAAAAAACGTATGGCCGGATGTCCAGATACCCGGCTGTTCTCCTCTACAGGTAGCATTTCTCAACTGATTCTCGTGAAGATTTGTGAGCAGGTTCATTATCATTACACAGATATGTATAGATTATTTTAGTCGATTCAGTTTTTATTAAACAGTCTCGCAAATTATATGCCTTCAGACCCAATATACCATATTTTTTCTAGCTTGATTAGAATGACAGATGCCAAACTAACGTATCAGTATTATCACAAATGTATTCATAATGGTGAAACCACTATACAAGTCGTGTTGGTAGTGAAAGTACAGTTCGAATGTAATGGAGTAAACCGAAACGAATCGTGTAGTGTGGTACAGTTTGACACATTATTTTCTCGGAAGCTCGTAATTTTAGTAATTAGGCGCCTTCAAGCCCTGTCACCAATTAGTTCCCGCCTTAATTTGTTTTTAATTTGCCCGTAGCCAGTTAGCTGATTCACACAGAGGCTCCGTTGGGAGTTTGTGACGTCATCGTAAACAAGCATTTGAGTCGAAATTGGGTACATTCCTCATGTTTAAGAATAATAATAAATATTTGCGGACAATCTTACACAAATCAACCTAGTCCCAAACTAAGCAAAGCTTGTACTATGGGTACTAGACGACGATATACATACTTATATAGATAAATAAATACTTAAATACATAGAAAACATCCATAAATCAGGAACAAGTATTCGTGCTCATCACACACATAAATGCCCTTACCGGGATTCGAACCCAGGACCTCTTGCTTCGTAGGCAGCGTCACTACCAACTAGGCTAAAGCGGTCGTCAAAGTTACGCACGTCGCGCTCCCGTGAATTTAGTCCAAATATTATATAAGTTAATAGGCTAAGGCGGTCGTTTAAATTTATAACGTGCAACACTACGTTACATTGATTACTAAACCATATTTTTTCTAGCTTGATTAGAATGACAGATGTCACTTCATGATATCATGTCACTTTGTAAGGCGGTACAATACGATTAAAATCAGTTAACGATTCTGATGTTAGCCAAAGACTACAAAATACATACTGAGATAGACAGGCAACTCGACCAAATTGAGAAGGCATTTAATGCTTGCGTATACAGGCGCCATCTCTTCTGCGGTAGTTACAACTTTTCTTTGAATGTACAAAACATACAAAAAGTGCGTCGGTCCTAGGGATCGAACCCCGGATCATCGACTCCAAATACCACCGTCTGTACCCCTAGGCTACTGATGCCTTGTGACAATACGGCGAATTTTGAAATACCTTTGACAGCCTAGCCTAGCAATCGCTAGAGCTTCAGAGAGTTCGCCAGCTATCAAGAAGGTAGCACTGTTTTCAATAAGAAACTGGATTTGCATTAAGTTCTAAGTTCGCATAGCATGATGTTAGCGCCGCAAAGGTGTCAGAGTGGTTGGGTTTTTGGATTTTTGGCCGACTGTACTAGCACTCTTAAGCGTTATTTTACCGGGTAAAATATTAATCTGCTGGCCTGTGAGGGTAGTAAAACAATAATGGGCCCTTCCAATGACAGCAGGCCACATCATGAAAGTAAAGAGAGGTTATAAAGTGTATTGACGTACGGTTCATGTTTTATATCGAGCATTATGCGCTTCCAATCGTTGGTCAATGCCAACTCGTCGTCCAACTGTTGGTCATGCTTGCGTGTAATGAAACTATTTACGGGCCAGTGTGATATTCATATTCATTTATTTCGTATTAATCATACATTGTCATTCATTACATTAAACTATCATAATAAGGTCGTTAAAAACAATGTCAACAGGCATATATATAAGAAGCAATACAGTCAAAGTTATTTAATTTATAATTAAAATTGTTCGTCCAGGAATTCAGCTACCGAATAATAGGCCTTCTGCATCAGCAGGGATTTAGGGTAAATCTACTACAGTACTTGTGGCACTTGTAGATATCTAATTATCTACTACTAGCTGTTGCCCGCGACTTCGTCCGCGTAGAACTTATACTTAGAAAATATAATGCAAACAAACTTCTACTTACCATCTTAAGGGATGATTTCCGAGGCAAAAACTATTCTATATCCTTCGAAGGGTCTCAAATTATCTCTATACCAAATTTCATCTAGGTACATGGATTTTATCCAAACATTCACCCCCTATTTCATACCCTTAGGGAATGATTTTCGGGATAAAAACTATCTAATATCATTCTTCGGGACTCAAACGACCTTTATACCAAATTTCATCTAAACGGGATTCATCCAAATTTTCACCCCCATTTCACCCCCTTAGGGAGTGAATTCCGGAATTAAAACTATCCTATGTCCTTTCCCAGGACTCAAGCTATCTCTTTACCAAATTGTATTAAAATGGGTTCCATTCGAATTTTCACCCCTAATTTCACCCCCTTAGGGGATGATTTCTGGGGTAAAAACTATCCCATGTCCTTTCCCAGGACTTAACCTATATCTACACCAAATTTCATCAAAATAGATTACATCCAAATTTTCACCCCCCCCCTCCCCTTTTCACCCCCTTAGGGGATGATTTCCGGGATAAAACCTATTATATGTCCTTCCCCGGGACTCAAACTATTTATATACCAAATTTCATCTAAATCGGGGCAGCTGTTTAAGTAGCTCCATACAAATTTCCACCCCCAATTTCAGCCCCTCAGATATAAAAACTACCCTTTGTCCTTCCCCGGAGCTCAAACTACCTATCTGTATACCAAATTTCATCTAAATCGGTTCAGCGGTTTAGGCGTGAAGAGGTAACAGACAGACAGACACACTTTCGCATTTATAATATTAATATGGAAGTATGGATTATTAGTATGGATAGTATGGGTTCTTTCCGCTTGTCTTCCAAATAGAGGTGTAGCTGTAGACTCACTTCAAAAGAAATACAACATAGCTGGACTAATTTATATGTACCTACCATCTAGCATAATTACATTATGTGCATACCTATTGTTCACAAATAAATGATTTGAAGTTTGAAAGAAGAAACGAAAAACTCATTCAAATATCTCAAAAAATTACGAAGCTACAACCGTTTTAATGTCGCTTGTTAGAGTGAGAAAACGATCAGGGACCGTGACGTCACGATCCTCGAGCTTCATAGTAAAAAACAATCGTTTCATTATAAAGGTGCGTTTTGCGGAAAAGAGACGCAACAAACCCCCTCTTCAAACTTTATACACTTATAACTTAGTGATTACCTATACGAGTATTACCCTCTTGCGTTGTTTTTTTTCGAGATAATACAACATTATGATTATTTTGTTTAGTGTCTACATCCCTATTTTCGATAAGATAAGATAAAATAAGATTTCTTTATTGTCAGAACTGTGTACATTTAGTTGTTTTGGGTAAAATAAAGTCCAACAGCTTGCCTATTTCGGACGTACAATATTAAACTTAAAGCTAGTCAAATATACTAAAACAATAACAACAATAGTATTTCCAAATAATTTTAACCATATACACACATAAAATATTAATTTAGATCTATCCGAAATCCGTATTTTCTTATTAACTAAGAGGGCCTACCGCGAAAGGCATTCGAAGTTTCCCCTCTCTGTCATACTTACAAGTTCGTACATAAGTGCGACAGAGAGGGAAAACTTCGAATGCCGTTCGCGGTAGGCCCTCAGATATACAAACTTCGAGTTTCGGTTTTCGTGGTTTGGCTGAATACGCAAAGAGCGCGCGCGCGTGCCATTCAAAAAAACCAAGTTTATATTGTTCGAATTTGTTGTTACATTTTTGTACAAATTACGCCTTAATTCGACATTTGCGCATATAAGTTCGCATATCAAAATCGATTAATTTTATATTTGCTATTGGTACCTATGTGTCTCGTCAATGTATATCGTAGACGGGATTAAAATTATTAATAGGCGAAAGAAAGGCAAAGCAATTCCGCCATTTTGTCCGTAGTAGGTATTTCTTATTACTGTGATTTTGACGTTTCTTTTAGCTGACAGATGTGGCGGCGATATACTTTAAGAATAATAAATGAAAAATTAAATGAAGTCGTATATTACGGAAAATAAATTAATTGTCGCAGTCGGATAAAAACTATCCTAAGTTGCAGCTGGAATAATAATGTAACTATATAAAATGTTTCATATTTTTCCGTCCATGGGATGCTGAGAACATTCGTACCACAGAAAGCTTAGTTTCAAACTGGCTGATTCTTTTTTTAATTTAGAGATTTATTATAAGTGGAGATAATATCATCCAAACTACTTGTTTAATATTTATACCTACCCCAAAATTTTAGCTGAATCGGTTGAGGTTAATAACTAGTTTAAAAATTCAGTTTTAAGATTTGTCCCACACTAAAAACCAAACAAACGAACAGGTCAAGTTAAATTAAAGCTTGTAATACTAGTGACTCTGTGAGCCGTAAATCTGTTTTTTTTTCGAAAAAGCAACTCTACAAAAAAACAAACTATAGGTATTCGAACCTGCGCATAAAATTGCGACCTGTAGAGGAGAGCAGACGGACAGACGGACAGCTGGACAGCGTGACATACGAACGATTTTCTGTCCAAGCTGAAGCATAGAACTTCGTTCACTAATTCGCTCTCTCGTTCGAAAAGTTTGTAAAAAAGTCAGTCCTGTGTGTGACGACAATTTTTCTTGCCATTGAGGAACGGATTTAAGGGCAAAAGTGACATAGGTAGGTATTTGAGGCTGACTGTACATGTAATGTCTAAATTAAGAATTCGATAGCGTTATTCGTGATGTACCTAATAATTAACTTTAAAAACTAAGTTTTAACCGACTTCAATTCAATACTTTGCTTCAAGAGTCCCCTCGATTTCTCCAGGATCCCATCATCGGATCCTAACCTGATGACCAGGGCCGCCTGGGATAACCTTTCAAACAAAAAAAGAATTTTCCAAATAGGTTCATCAAGTAAATTTACATACATAGAAAATAAAAGATCCGACGAATTTTGAAACTACTCCTCTTTTGAAGTCGGTTAAAAAGTTAGTCGAATAAACACCAAGAAAGATTTCCTTTTGTCTCCCGATAAATCACGAAGCTTAAATATTGCAGAAGGAAATATTATCCACCTTTCCAGCAAGTAAAAGACTAGACCGCGAACATAGACTGCTTTATCAACGGCGTAAGACGGCTAATTTGACGGGCTGTTCATTATCCGGGAAATGCCCGCTAAGCGCCGGCCGGATAAAGCCTCCCATCCACGGTAAGAATGGGCGCGATAATGACTGGATGCGTTCACGGGTCGCGCAGGGAGCGTTTTTTAGTGTAGGTAGATATTTGTTGCTAATCATTTTAATGAGATTTTGTTGTTTGCCTGTTTTCAGTTAAAAACATTTTTTGTGATTTCTTAAATTGTCATTTTATACTTTTTAGGGTTTCGTACTCAAAGAGTAAAACGGGACCCTATTACTAAGACTCCGCTGTCCGTACGTCCGTCCGTCCGTCTGTCTGTCACCATCTCACTGATACCGTGATAGTTCAAGCTGAAATTTTCATAGATGTAATACACAACAAACACAGAATAAAATAGGTTTTTATAGATCTTGGTACGGAACCCTTCGTGCGCGAGTCCGACTCGCACTAGGCTGGTTTTTTTTGTTTGATTTTTATTTTCACCTATTTCATGTTATGTTTTATTTCCTTTCTTTTATTATTTATAATTATGTGTTTATGTGTTGTACCTTTTTTTTCCCAGGGGAAATCTTTTATGGATCCCACCCGGCTCGGTCCGTGTCCTCACTGGATGGACCCAACGGAAGACCAGCGCTGGCTGTAAAGCCAGCATTTAGGGTTTACATACACCTTTTTGACTGTTTATTTATTTATGTTATAAGGCCATTAATTCCTATAGGATATACTATACCTATGTAAATCCAAACAGTCTTTGAGAAAACTGCCAGACAGAACTGACAGAAGGCATGGAGTGCCTACAAAGGGTTTCCTTGAAACAATATTAGGACGCAACACTTAACAAGCAATACATAACTTGTTAGTAATTGAAATTATCAAAATGGTTAGGTGACCGTATATTACATAACTCGTCAAAGCAACGCATTTTAGTGGGATAAAAAGTACTTCGTGTTCTTTCCAGGGAATCGAAATAAATAAATAAAAATAAGTAAAATCCAAGTACAGTCGCCATCACGTACACAGGTACACTATAGGTGTTCAAAAATATCAGCACATGCACCCTAATGCCTTGAAAATAGAGGTGTGTTCCGGTGTTTGTGAGCTGCTTGTTTGCTCCGATGTATGTGATGGCGACTGTACACCAAATTACAAAAGAATGATGTACTTTACTAGGATAGAATGTACCTACTGTCTAAGTTATACGATACGTACGTACGATACGATATTCTATTGATTTATTTTTAGCCCTTATTTCAATCGGGTCAAATGTCGTCTTTTCTGTGATCAATGCTTTTATATTTTTATTACATATATTTATTTACTACTAGCTTCTGCCCGCGACTCAGTCCGCGTGGAACTCGTTTACATCGTAAGTCCATACAAACTTTAACCCCCCCATTTCAGCCCCTTAGGATATGATTTCCGGGATAAAAACTATTTTACGTACGGGAAAGGCCTTGGGATCAATACCAAATTTCGTCTAAATCGGCTCAGCCGTTTAAGCGCGAAGAGGTAACCGACAGACAGACACACTTTCACATTTGTAATATTAGTATGGATAGGTAAGTATCCCCAGGAAAGTCACGATCGTAAATATTTCTAGGTATGACCCAATCGTAACATGAATGGCCGCCTTTGCGCCGTCAGCCGTGGTTAATGTAGCATGCCCCTAACTTACGGGAACGATAACGGTACACCCTTTAGCGGGCCGGCCACACCGTACTATATCTCCTATGCTCAGGGAAAATAGACCTTAATGGCGGTATTCATAAACGTTCTACAAAAAAAAAATTATGATAGTCTATCTGTCACTTTGACATTTGTGGTTGTTAGAATGGGACACATTGCACGTAGAGCCAATGGCCGTTGGGGCGGAAAGGTTCTCGAGTGGTGACCACTTACCGGAAGACGCAGCGTGGGTAGACCCCCCTCCCACAACGTGGACTGATAACCTGGTAAAGGTCGCGGGAGTCCGCTGGATGCGGGTGGCGCAGGATCGGTCACTTTGGCACTCTCTGGGGGAGGCCAATGGCCAGCAGGGGACGTCTTTCGGCTGATATGATGACCATGATGATGATGATGATGATATTTTTTTTATAAATTTTCATCAATATCATTATATTTCGTACGTTTTGAAAAACTCATTGGTACGAGCAGGGATTCAAACCCACCATATTATGTAAGTAGTTACCAAAATTAAAGAAAAACGCTGACCCAACTAATTTAATAAATACGAAACCTTTTAAAGCTGTCCATTGCTCATTTCACCGCCTTTGTTGACTTTCACGATGTCTTTGTGCGGGTTGGAGATCCGGCGGGAGATAACACTTTGGTTAGCTTTGTTATCTTTCGAATGAAGCTGTGCCCTACTCATTTAAATGAAACTATCTGCGCGGCTTTTAATAAACGCGTGTTGTGTTTTATTTCGTTTTTGGCCGACTTTTGAAGAAGGGAGGATAGTGTTTATTGGAGTCTGATTTGATGTAGGTCTTTAGATCTCGATAGACATGGGGTCCTTCGTATTCTCTATTATTATTAAGTATTATCCCAGTTGCATCTTAATGGAAACCGAGTTAGAGTCCGTTTAGGAATAAATACCGTTTGTAAAGGATTCACAATAAATATACACCGTACGTGTCAAACATCAGTGTGTTATATTATATCTTAGAGAATCTTTTGTACGTACCTAAGTACTGTTATTTTATTCTGTACTAGCTTTAGCCCGCGACTCCATTCGCGTGAAAGTCCTTTATATATAGATCTCCATCTCCATACAAACTTCCGTCCTTAGGGGATGATTTCATGGATAAAAACGATCCTATGGACGTTAATCGGTCCCGGGGTTTAAGTGCGAAAAGGTAAGAGACAGACTAACATACTTTCGCATTTATAATATAAGTATGGATAGTATACTCGTACGTACGTTCGTATCGTACGTATCGTTGTATTAATTTTATTATAGTATGGTATGGATTAACATAGCAAGCTTTAACGTGTCATAAAAAGTTGCTGGTGAGGTGAATTGACTAAGTATCAGTTAAGTCAGTACGGCGAGGTTATCAACGCGAAACAGTTTACCTTGTATCTTCTGTATATAATAAAAATATCATCATCAACGTCTGCAACAGAAGTCTTTGATGTAATAAGGGGCCTGCTAAATCAATGGCGAAATCATTTTCGATGTCAAACGCGAACTAACCAACGTCGAAGCCGCGAAAGAGTCCGGAAATTATACAACGACGCCATCGGAAGTATTGAGGATCGGCAGATTGCGAAATAAATACTGTTTGTGGCGAAATTGAACGAGGTTTAAGGCAATCATGATCAAGAAAAGTCTTGAAAATAAGGATTCGTTTTTTTTTACAAAAATGTGTTTTCGGTAGAAGCTCTTATTGACTACTCTTTCCACAATCATCCACTACTCGATTAAAGAGTATTTACTTACTTAATCCGTTGGCTTGGCTCAGCGACCCAAAGTGAGTCATGGCCAGTGCGCCACTCTTCTCGGTTCTGCCCAAGCTCTTCATCATCATCATCATCATATCAGACGAAAGACGTCCACTGTTGGACATAGTCCTCCCCCTTGTGCTAAAGTGACCGGTCCTGCGCCATACGCATCCAGCTGACTCCCGCAACCTTTACCAGGTCATCAGTCCACCTTGCGTCTACCCACGTCGCACCTTCCGGTATGTGGTCGCCACTGAAGAACCTTTCTCCCAACGGCCATCGGTTTTACGTGCAATGTGCCCAGCGCGAGCGCTTGCCAGTTGGTAACTTGGAGTCCACCCAGATCCGCCTTTTTTTTATAGGGGAAAATGCTTTACGCATACCACCAGGGTGCGGGGGTTATGTGGGACTCCCATTTCAGCTTATGAGGCTGGTTATGCTTATGGTTTACCCACTAAAAACCCCTCTATCTGCCGCCTCTGCGCTAGACAGCGAAGCCACGGGAACGCCCTGGGCACACTTCCGCAACCTTGCCAGCGGCTGTCCGCACTGCGGACTCAACTCCGGGGAAGTCATTTCCCCCTACCTCAGCAAAGGGGCGCACCGAGAGACGGCACGCCCGCCACTCAGGGACCTTCGTGTAGGCGACAGACATCCCCGTGCCCGTCGCCCACAGGTACCCTTATGGGGGAAATCGGCGGTCGTAGGCCAACCGCCGTCGCCCCACGCGTTTGCGGCGCATCGTTTCACTCAGATCCGCCTGTACCATCTCCCTCCAGTGCCTAAGACTGCATTCCTAGGACGCCCAACCCGCCGACGCACCCCACCACGCACACCCATGCTGGCGCTGCCGATGCTGCTGGACTTCGGCCTGTTTGGCGAGCCAGGTGAGCCGTCTTCAGTCTCCGATCTTTCTCCATTCTTTCAAGGCCTAGCTAAAGGAGTCTGTGTTTTTGTTTCCCCTATGATATTGGGTTTAGCGACCAGATCTTCAGAACCTCTAGAGGGTTCTAATGAGCCAATCACGATGGGTTTATTTTGTGTAGTTTTGGAGTTGCTATAGACATAGACATAGACATATTTATTCAGGAAACAATACAAGATTGTGTTTGAATTTCTTACAGCTAACAATATAATATTGTAGAAAATACGACAATAGAGAAATCTCTCAGGGACCGAAGTCCAATGAGAGTTGTTTAGATGTTATATTTATGCAACTGATTTAAGAAACTTCGATAGTGCGATGCAGAACTCGTCAGATTTGACAGGAGTGACGCCACAATATCTTATATTATGCTATGGCCACCAGTGGCAGACCGCCCATATCTACAAGCCGATTCCCAATGGCTTGGCTAAAGTTTATTTTTAGACAAGCCGATAGTTATATACTCTTAACAGTTTCACAACTTTCTGTGTTTCGGGTTGCCCATCGAAAATTCGCGCCTCCACTGATGGCTACCTTCTGACTTCACCAGCACATCAGGGTGGTAGTGCCAATTTAGCAAATTTTAGGGGATAATTTACAAACGAACAGTTTCTATACTTATTGGAAACTATGTATTATTTCCGCCCACAGAGGTACAATACGTCTGCTTAGCCTAAAAGTTGACTGATAATTGCATTCTCTTACAGGATTAAGCCTGCCTTTTGTACGATAAGTTATTTTTTTGTGCAATAAATATTAAAGTTCCTGGGCGTCCGAGCTATCTAGATCGATTTCTCGCCCCCCGTAAACACCGGCATTCCAAATTTAATCGAAATCGTTAGAGCAGTTTCCGAGAACGTGATTGCATATATATATATGTACAAATATTGCTCGTTTAATAGTATAGGATAAATATATATAGGTAGGTACTTTGCAGTTAGTCAGTTTTTTACTCGACTGACACAGACATAAGGTTGATCACTTCAAGAGTGTTTACACACTGCGACTTTTCGCAGCGACACAACATACGCCGCGCGTTTCATAAACGCGCGAGTGCATCGCGACAATAATATGCCATGGTCCGTTGCTAACTGACTTTATTCGTGCGCTCATAAGCTACCTATACATACACAGACAGCTAGACACCTAGATACTTATATACGAGTAGGCACCTACCTATACTAGGCATCTCTGCGTAAACAACGTATACGCTCCAACTATACTTAGCTATGTACTATGCATGCTAACAATACTGTATAGCGTTTGTATATCGCCGCAAAACCCGTGTGTTAACTGCTCTAAAGTCATTCCAACAAACAGACGAAGATGGCATCGCTTGACGAGTCAAGGTGCACTCAGACTGCACAATCCAATATGCCGATACAAACACGTTTACAGCAATCTGCGCTACAAGCAAAAGCTTTTAAGACGAAACTAAAAGCAATCAGGACCTGAATGAGGTGAATTTTCTGGAGTATTAGGTACACAGACGGTTCTCCCTGGTTAGATCTAACTACACTTAGGAGCAAAGATATCGAGCTACCTTTACAATTTTACTATTGCGATTTCCGGTGTATGTACGGTGTAGGGCATAAGGGATTTAATTGTTAACCTCCGACGCAAAAAGAGGGGTGTTATAAGTTTGACGTGTCTGTCGTTTGAACCGGTTTGAATGCGTTTTTTGTATCCAAAAGCTGACGTGATCGAGATGGTTCTTAGCAACGTTTCAACAAAATCGGTTCAGCCGTTTTTGAGATATTGAACTTTGAAATGAAAATGTCGGGGAAAAAAACTTTTTTCCATATTAATATTTTAAATGCGAAAGTGTGTCTGTCTGTCTGTTACCTCTTCACGCCTAAACCGCTGAACCGATTTAGATGAAATTTTGTATACAGATAGTTTGAGCCCCGGGGAAGGACAAAGGGTAGTTTTTATATCTGAGGGGCTGAAATTGGGGGTGGAAATTTGTATGGAGCTACTTAAACCGCTGCACCGATTTAGATGAAATTTTGTATATAAATAGTTTGAGACATATAATAGGTTTTATCCCGGAAATCATCCCCTGAGGGGGTGAAAGGGAGGGGGGGGGGGGGGGGTGAAAATTTGGATGTAACCAATTTTTATGAAATTTGGTGTAGATATAGGTTAAGTCCTGGGAAAGGACATGGGATAGTTTTTACCCCAGAAATCATCCCCTAAGGGGGTGAAATTAGGGGTAAAAATTCGGATGGAACCCATTTTAATACAATTTGGTATAGAGATAGCTTGTCCTGGGAAAGGACATAGGATAGTTTTAATTCCGGAAATCACTCCCTAAGGGGGTGAAATGGGGGGTGAAAATTAGGATGAATCCCGTTTAGATGAAATTTGGTATAAAGGTTCTTTTGAGTCCCGAAGAATGACATTAGATAGTTTTCATCCCGAAAATCATTCCCTAAGGGTATGAAATAGGGGGTGAAAGTTTGGATAAAATTCATGTACCTAGATGAAATTTGGTATAGAGATAATTTGAGACCCTTCGAAGGATATATAATAGTTTTTGCCTCGGAAATCATCCCTTAAGATGGTAAGTAGAAGTTTGTTTGCATTGTATTTTCTAAGTATAAGTTCTACGCGGACGAAGTCGCGGGCAAAAGCTAGTTATAAATATGTACAGAATTACTGATAAACTGTGACCTGGCAAATTGCGTTCTAATTTTTAAAGAGTTAGCCACGTTACCTATTTTTCTTTTGTTTTTATAGTTTGGGTTATAAGGTAAGGTCTTGTGTGTTTTTAAGGTACTTTGTAAAATATATAATTTTCTAACCGAGAGGACGTCACTGATTTGGTACAGTCGTCGGGTCGGAAATCCGATTTTTTTATAATACATGACCTTTAGTAGTGCCCACTGTGCACGCATGCGTTCTATCGCTTTGAATGGCGATATAAAGGCCACGTGTATGCTCGTTTGGCATACACAAATAGGGGATTTGTTAACAGAGAACCTTCTGTACGTATTACTATTATTTATTTATTCTGTGGTATCACTTTAAATGCTAGTGCCGCTATGTGGGCTCCGCTCCTAGGCGCTTTCCTATACATACGGGTTTTCGCATGTTGACAGCGTAGCGCAACAAAATCGTTGGTAGTGAATTTAGTATACTACTAATATCTAACAAAGAGGATGTAAATAAACAAGTGAAATCAAAAGATTTTTCAAAAAACCCAACTGCATTTGTCACTCCCACGATTATAAGGAATCCAACAAAACCCCATAATTATGTCATATACAACTTAGAAAAGTTGAAAAACCCCCAACATTTTCATTTCAAAGTTCATTGTCTCAAAAACGGCTAAACCGATTTTGTTGAAACGCAGCTAAGAACCATCTCGATCACGTCACTTTTGGATAAAAAACCCGCATTCAAATCGGTCCTTTTGTTTAGGAGCTACGATGCCACAGACAGATACACAGACACGTCAAACTTATAACACCCCTCTTTTTCCGTCGGGGGTTAAAAATCCATCAAGCCGTTTGCGTAGCACGCGAAATTATAGTCCACATACATACAGCTATACATACGAAACATAACCCTCCTTCTGAGGCAGTTGGGTAAAAATATTACATTTAAAACACCTCCTACAATAACAAACATAAAGTAAAGTAAAGTTTATAGCTAAGAACCATCTCGATTCTCGACAGACAAAACAAAAACAAACAAAAAAAATCGCGTTCAAATCGGTTCATCCGTCTAGGAGCTGCGATGCTACAGACAGACGAACAGATACAAATGTTGAACTTATAAAAATAATTTTTAATATAATTGCTCAAAAAGTGGTACTTTTTGTAGCTGCAAATCGTGCGCAAAGTTGTATTTTGCGCACTAGTACTTTTACTTTTACTAGTACTTTTCATGCGATCCCATACGCCAATGACCTTCAATCTGAATCCCTTAGTTTTCTAATGTTTTTTTGTAGCTTATCATATTAACAACAACAGTTTTAAGCAATATATTATCCCATATTTACTTCAAACATCACTGTCTTCTAGATATTTGGCATCAAAGTAGAAAAATTTTAGACCAAAAAACAGGTTTTCTGGCCATAACTTTTGTTTTCATCATCATCATAAATTTAAGAGCCAGGCTCTTGTCGGTGGAGTAATCGCCATTCTGTTCTTCTTTCTGCCACTGTTTTGAGCTCCTGATACGACATTACATTAACTTTCTCTTTAGCTTGGTCCATAAACGCACGTCTTGGCCTTCCTCTGCCTCTCCTTCCTTCAATTTTTCCTTCAATTATAGTTTTTATGTAATTGTCATGTCGTATCAGGTGCCCCAACATATTTCCCCTTCTGTTTTCAATAGTTTTTAGTAGACATCTTTGTTCTCCTATCAAATTTAGAACCTCTTCGTTTGTTCTT
This sequence comes from Epinotia brunnichana, assembly GCA_963854355.1. Classification (NCBI taxonomy): domain Eukaryota; kingdom Metazoa; phylum Arthropoda; class Insecta; order Lepidoptera; family Tortricidae; genus Epinotia; species Epinotia brunnichana. The sequence goes on from OY977956.1 coordinate 12,819,830, forward strand.
CTTTCTGTCCAACTAATACCTTCCATCCTTCTCCATGCCCACATTTCAAATGCGTTCAGTCTCTCTCTGTCACGCTGGGTTAGAGTCCACGTCTCACTTCCGTACAACGCTATGCTCCAGATGTAGGTCTTAATAAAACGTTTTCTGATCTTTCGAGATATTTTCGCCTTTAATATTTGCTTTTTGGCATTGAAAGCTTTTTTGGCCATGGCTATGCGTGCGATGATATCCGAAGTGCATCTGGAGTCACAGGTTATAATGCTGCCTAAGTATTTAAAGCTTTTGACTTGTTCAATGGCTGAACCTCTAATTTTTATGGGATCTATGATTTGGTTTGTCTTAGATGCAATTAATGTTTTGGTCTTATTTATATTTATTTTTAGTCCAAATTCTGTGAAAATGAGGTCCACTTTTGTTTTACTTAGTTTAAAATCAAAACCCTACACACGTTTATAGAGACACCAGAGACGAACTCAAATATGTAGAGTTTGTATATGTTAGATCTTTCACAGCAATCTTATAACAAGAAGGTGTTTTTTTAGACAACGTTTAAAAAAATCATAAAAAAATGACTATTCATTACTTTCAAAATATGGTACACCAAAATGGAGATTAAAGATTGAAGAATCGATAACCGTTTACCTTATAATTCTATCTGTAGTGCAAAAGTATTTTTATCGATTCAAAACTAGTCAAATATCGATGAAAACCTCGGGTAGCCCCTTAAGGTGGGCGTCGGTTTCTCGTTACAAATTATACAGTGAATTCGCGGCCAAGAAAGACTCAAGTGTCAAGGTCATACCGCCCGCATCGTCGTCAAATTACATCCTGCAGATACTTTTGTGCCGGAAACCCTATTAGGGATGGTTGTGGCTTCCGCTCCCAAAGAACCGTTGCTTCACGGTTAGATTCTTTTTTATGACGAGGGACAAACGGGAGACCACCTGCCTATGATCTGCGTTTATCGTCAGAAGCCGTTTACGATAAGTATGGTATGCATCAGGTATTTACTTTTTGCTTCTCGATTTGATGACACTATAGAGGTCCTATGCTTTGGCGGGCTAGCCGTACAAGAAGAACAGCTACTATCATCATTCATCATCCTCCTAGCGCTATTATTCCCGGTTGTGCCCTTAAAGGAGCTCGGGGTCCGCTTTGACACCTAATCCCAAGATTTGGCATAGGCATTAGTTTTTACGAAAGCAACTGCCATCGGACCTTCCAACCCAGAGGGAAAACTAAACCTTACTGGGATTAGACCGGTTTCCTCACGATGTTTTCCTTCACCGAAAAGCTAACGGTTAATATTCCGTAGATACGAAAAACTCATTGGTACGAGCCGGGATTCGAACCCACGACCGCCGCTTAACAGCCGCATGCCTGAACCACTAGGCTACCGTAGCTTAAAAAAACAGCTACTATATTTACATTTAAATAGAATAGAAAAGCTTGATTCAACATCACATTACACGAAATTATAATTAAAGATACTTGTGGACCCTTAAGAATGGATTTAAAATAAAAAAATGTTAATGTTATTTAAAAATTAATGTTGCAGTTATGATAAAGTATGTGATAATAATAATTTACTTTGAAAACAAAGTTTTAACCGACGAAAAATCAATCATCCCCTGTTTTCCTACCCTTAGGGTTGGTTTTTTTTTTCCAAATTTATATGGGACCAACTTCGGGGTATATCCTTTCAAATAAAAAAATAATTATCAAAATCGAACTACTCTGTAAAAATGTATGTGTGGTCATACATAAAAAAAAATATATACGCGTCGACTTGAGAACCTCCTCCGTTTTTTCCATCGGTTGAAAAGGAGCTTGCCTCAGCATAGATAATGTTACAGTAAGGCCACTGCAACGCTGGTTTTCAGGCAGACCCTTGTAACATTTTGCATTGCTCGCTGTTTGTCGGGAACCAAATGTCTCAGTTATTGTGTGTGAGTTAGCATTACCCTCCCATAATAGGTAGGTACAGTCAGCATCAAAAGTAGCTACACAAACGAAGACGTCAAACGTCTTTATTAAAAGGGAATAAGAGCTTTTGATGTCTTCGATTGCGTAGCTACTTTTGATGCTGACTGTACCACGCATGCCGAGAAATGCGTCAGGCCGGGGCCGGGCTGGCAGAGCGTTTAGCGACGTGACGGCGACCTTCATACATCCAATCGCATCAAGTCGTACTAATATCGCAGTCGCGTCGCCAATCGCACCACCACAGGCCCTAGCACGATAGGTTTTATCTTCACGGTTTACGTGACGTTTCAGTACCAGGGACTGATTTCAGTTACGGTTATACCGGTATGAAACCGGTATTCCATTACGGTACCGTTATGTCATAAAGGTTATGCGCGCCGCGCGAACATAACGGTACCGTAACCGTTTTGAAATAACGGTTAGCGGTATCAGTTTTAAACGATACCGTAACCTTTATAATACCGGTATTATAAAGGTTATCGAGAAAAGTAAGCAAGCTGGCACTTTACAGAGGAAGCATTGGCTACTAAACATTTAAAGACAAAAATACAAAGCGGCAGAGCCTTTGCCGGCGGTTTGGCAATAACACCAGGCCAAAGTAGATATATCGGTACCTTTAAATAGCGGTGACGGTACCGGAAAAAATAAAGGTACCTTCGCTACCGAAATATAAAGGTTCCGCTACCGAAACCGCTATTTGACAACCGATATGACGTCATACCGTTAAAATAGAATACCGGTATTTTTCGGTTATGCAGTCCCTGTTCAGTACATTTTCGCCGTAAAACATGACGATAATACCTATCGTGCTAGGGCCTCTGTGCGGCCCCGATCTTAGAATGAGTGATGAAACACATTGAGATTAAATCGGAATGCGAAATGAAGTGTCTGTTCGACCCCATCATCCTCTCCCGTTGTTGGGCCCCTTAGCACCCCCATGGAATCGCAAGAATAAATTCATGCAATTCTCGTAAATCTGTCGATTTACAACGAGACACAGACAAATTGTCGATGTGAAAAATTACACTAGAGGTCTATGACTGTTGTTTTAGAATTTTAGATGTACCTGCAAGGAAATTGATGATTCCGGTGTGATTGGATTGACTCAAATAGCTTGCTGTACCTATGTACAGACGCCATCACATACATAGGTACACTATAGGTGTTCAAAAATATCGGCACATGCACCCTAATTGTGACGTGCTTGTTTGCTCCGATGTATGTGATCGATCAAACTCGCTTTTTAACCAACTTCAAAAAACGAGGAGGTTCTCAATTCGTCTGAATGTTTTAAGGGTTCCGTACTCAAAGAGTAAAATGGGACCCTATTACTAAGACTTCGCTGTCCGTCCGTCCGTCTGTCTGTCACCAGGCTGTATCTCAATGATACCGTGATACTCGTAGTTCCAGAGTTCCAGTTGATATTTTCACAGATGATGTATTTTTGTTGCCGCTATAACAACAAAATCTGTTTTTAGTATTTAATACTAAAAAACAGAATAAAATAAATATTTTTATTGATAATGGTACGGAACCCTTCGTGCGCGAGTCCGACTAGCACTTAAAAAAAAAAAAAATATTACGGTACAATCTTACACAAATCAACCTAGGCCCACGGTAAGCTCAGTAAGGCTTGTGTTGTGGGTACTAGGCGATGATATATATAATAGATACATACATATAGATACTTATATACATATATAACATCCATAACTCAGGAACAAATATTCGTGATAAATACACAAATAAATGCCCTGACCGAGATTCGAACCCGGGACCTCCAGCTTCGTAGGCAGAGTCACTACCCACTGGGCTACGGAGGCCGTCATTGGGCACTTGGTCGGTTTTATTATTGTTTATGTATGTTCCCCGATACTCGAAGGCGCATGGACCGATTTGGTTTTTTTTTGTTAGTGTTATATCCTTCTTAGGTGGTCCCATGGTCATCAGATCAGGATATGATGATGCGATCCTGGAGAAATCGAGGGAGCTCTTAAAATTTTACAGGCACCCTTTAAGCGTTTTGGGTACTGATTGAAAGTCGAACTTTGTTTTAAAATAAATTATTTGAGTTATGTAAAGGGTTCCACCGGGACCCTATCATTATTACAAGACTGTGCTGTCTGTCTGCTTGTCCGTCTGTAAGAAGAATCAAAAGAATTTTTCACAAAATGTGAGCAATAACTATGTTTTTAAAGTAAATTATATATTAATCAGATTGGTAAACGAGTTTTGCTCAAATCAACTGACACTGGCTCAAATAAGTAGATCTTAATTTATCCTATTGTCTGTCCTTCAGCCAATCCATCTCCCACAATATAAAGGAAAGATAAATGCTGGAAAAGCTATAGTATTCCATTCGAGTTTACAGGATGACAAACGAGTATTCATTAGGGTTGATATACCTACAAACCTACCAGTGGCGGCGCGTGGGAATTGTCACTGGACAACCCGGAGCATAAAAAAGGCGTGTTGGATAGATAGATAGATAGATGTTTATTTGTAAAGTCATGTACATGAGATCTTAAGATTATACAGAAAGGCTTCCATGACACCCTGTTAGGGCACACAAATGGTCTTATAAGTAACTTAATTCTATATTTCAGGTCATGTTATTTTATGAAAAGTACTAAATGTCAAAAATATAAATAGATGTCAAAGTTAAGTCTAAGTTATACAAATTACTCAATTGGTTCAATTACAAGTTACTTCCTACTATTTATTACTAAGATACCTACTTTTATGATGCGTCAGGGTTTCATCATTTAAGAACTCCTCCACTGAGTAATAGCATTTATGAATGAGAAATGTTTTCAATTTTTTGTGAAACTTTTTATCACTTGTTTCGAAAAAAATTTAAAACATTTCTCATTCATAAATGCTATTACTCAGTGGAGGAGTTCTTAAATGATGATGAGTGTTTTTTGATTTGTTTTGTTAATATATAGCAAAAAATTTTGGGCAGGCCGGTGGGAATCGGCTTGTTTGGGCGCTCCGCCACTGATACCTATATTACAAGCCCGCGTCTCCGCCCGCGTACCTATTACAGAGAACTCAGGCGAAGCTAAGGTATAAAATATAGCCTACGTCCATCACGGATGTAAATGTAAGTTTGTATGTAGGGGAAACCTCCGGAATTTTACCTGTGTATTATTTTACGTGTGGAATGGACTACCTCGATGGGCATTAGCGGCCACCTAATTTCATGTGCCGGTTAGCGACCACATAGCTGAGTTGGTGAACTGAAAGCATATTTTCACGATTTTTTTGTAAATTCCTAATCCATTACTACAAACAATAATGCATACGGCTAACTGTTTCAATAGGCTTTGTAGAATTGGTGTTAACTTCAATGGGGAATGGATGAAAATTTTAGAATTGCCTGATTTTTATTTTGGTGTTAGGAATAACCTTCCTTAACACCAGAAAAAAATTGCAAACTTTTCAGGTGCGTCAATTATTTTTGAAAAATATAAACAGTTTCCTCACTTACGTTTTGGGTTTAGGACGGCGAATGAGACATTTTCCTTTTTTCGTCTTATATTACAAAAAAATATCTTAAAAATCCGTGGTAAACTGACACTGGCAAAGATATTGACAGCTGCAGCAGCTATATTTATCATTGCCAGGGTCAGATATTCAAAATATTTTTTGTAATATGAGACGGATCAAAGAAAATGTCTCATTCGCCGTCCTAACCCCAAAACGTAAGTGAAGAAACTGTTTATATTTTCAAAAATAATTGACGCCGCTGAAAAATCTGCAACTTTTTTCTGGTGCTAAGGAAGGTTATTCCTATCACCAAAAAAAAATCAGGCATTTCTAAAATTTTCATCCATTCCCCATTGAAAAAACCATGTTCTTCAGGTGGTCGCTAACCGAAGGTGGTCGCGTAACCGGCGAAATGACCCTATATTTTATCCCGCGGGGTTACCCACGTTGTTTGCAATAGGTACTCGGGCGAAGCCGCGCGGGCAGCCAGTGTCACAAATGGGGATGGAGCAAAAGTCCGATGTGTTACTGCGGCCTTTAAGACCACACCACTCAGCACATCGTGGAGCACTGCCCAAAGCGACGCTATAGAGGCGACCCAGAGGGACCTCTACACTAACCAATAAACACTATGTTTGGCGAACTTATAAGTAATAAAAAAAATTACTTATTATTTTTGGAAAAATAAATTAAAAAAAAAACATCTGACGCAGTCGACTGGCTGGCTGGCTGGCAGGATATCGATTTATAATTATATTAATAAGCCTACAATAAAATAGTGGGTCTGTGACCTGAGGCCCTAGCACACTACGTTTTATGTCGCGTTTCAGTACATTTTCGCCGACATAAAACCTAGTGTGCTAACTAGGCTGTAGCAGTAAAAACTGAATCGACAAAAAAAGCTGTATAACAGGGGTGTAGACACTAAATAAAATAATCAATAATGTGGCATTTTCTCGAAAAAGGATTAAAAATGTAGTCAAATGGAGAAAAAAAGCAACGCAAGAGGTTAAATAATCACAAAGTTATAAGCGTCCAAAGTTTTAAGAAGGGGTATGTCCTGTCCCTTTTCCGCAAAACGCACCTGCATATGAAACGATTGTCATTTACTATGACGCTAGACGATCGTGACGTCACGATCCCGTAGCGTTTTCTCTCTCTAACAGGCAACATTGAAACGGTTGCAGCTTCGTAATTTTTTGAGATATTCGAATGGGATTTTTGTCATTAGGCATACTTATTTGCCTTCTTTGTTTTGAAGTAATAATAAATTTTGAGTCTACACCCCTATTATTGAACAAATCGGTTGAGAAAGGTGACCTGTAGAGGACAACAGCCGGACATCAGGACATCCGGCAATTTTGGTCCAAGCTCAAACAGAGAACTTCGTTCGCTTCGCTCGCTCGTTCAAATAGAAGAAGATTTTTTTTATGTTACTTACGGTTAGGTACCGAAGGTTTTAAACAACCGAGCCAAACCCCAAATACGTGTATTAAGTAGCCACCTATAGCAGTAAAATATCATGAAATCATTTACAAAGTGAAAACCATATCAAATCCCATTTTGTGTCCACACAGCAATGATTAATGGACGTAAAAGGTAAATCAAAGCAAACAAAAATCCGGAGCGAATGAAACACGCTTAGTAAGTTAATATTACCAATTTAATTCGTGGATTTTTATGGTTGTTCCCATTTCCACGCAAATTATTTATTGAACGAGCGATCGAAGCGAACGAAATTTTCTGTTTCAGCATTGGCCAAAATTCTTTCGTATGCCCGGTTGTCCAGCTGTTTTCTTCTACAGGTCACATTTCTCAACCGATTAGCGTTGAACATTTCCGGAAAAAATCCCGTTCCTTTCCAAACGGCTCGTTTTTTTCGGATTTTTACGGAAAAAACCATGAAATTTTCCGTTTCAATTTTTCCGAAAAAAACGATTGAAACAGGTTTCAATCGGTTATTTTTCTAAATACTGGTGTATAGGTGAATGATTATATACTTACTTAGCCATTGAGATCGGTGTCAGTTCGGTTCAGTTGTCACAGTTGTGTCATTACGCTTATTGGTTTTTTTCGTTAAAAATCCGAACAAAACGGAAAAAACGAAAATTCCATAAATTCCCGAAATAGTAATTAGATTTTTTCCGAAATTTTCAACGCTACAACCGATTGTCGTGACATTTTGTTCCTTGGAAAAAATATGAATTACACTTACCGCCTTACAAAGTTACATGCTATCATGAAGTGACATCTATCATTCTTATCTTGCTAGAAAAAATATGCTATAAGGGGTGAAAATAGGGCCGAAAGTTTGTATGGAGCTACGACATAAACGAGTTCCGCGCGGACGAAGTCACAACAACCAACCAGTTGTAATAAATAGGTATGGGTACATTATAGTACCTCATCGTCATCATCAGTAGTAACGCGCGTAAACATTATCGATGGGCAACCCAGATCAAAGAAAGTTATGAAAGTTTAGAGTATATAACTAGAGGATTGCCTAAAAATAAATGTTAGGCTTGTATGGGCGCCCCGCCACTGGTACCTACTCAAATGAAAATAAATATGAAACCATACAAATTGGGCTTTTCCATGCCTGCTGCGTAATGAAAAGCCCAGCTGCATGGTGTTTAAAAATTCCAATTTAAATGTATTAAGATTGATTATTAAAATACAAGCCGCAAACCACAGAAATGCTACTTCAACATTTTCGTCTCAAAAAAAAAGTTTAACATGACTGAAGGATAATACAATAATTAAGGAAAGTCCATAAAATATTTAAAAAATATATATTTTTACGGACACTCTTACACTATCGACCTAACTAGTACCAAACTAAGCAAAGCTTGTAATATGTGTACTAGACAACGATATACATACTTATAATCTCCACTTATAATAAATCTCTAAATTAAAAAAAGAATCAGCCAGTTTGAAACTAAGCTTTGCGCGGTTCGAATGTTCTCAGCATCCCATGAACGGAAAAATATGAAACATTTTATATAGGTACATTATTATTCTAGCTGCAACTTAGGATAGTTTTTATCCGACTGCGACAGTTAATTAATTTTCCGAAATATACGACTTCATTTAATTTTTCATTTATTTTTATTGAAATCAAACGCTGCTCCAACTGTCAGCTATAAGAACCGTCAAATTTTCGTCAAAATGGCGGAATTGCTTTGCCTTTCACTTATTAATAATTTAAATCCCGTCTACGATAGACCTTTACGAGACAAATGCTAAAATATAAACCATAAAAAAATATTCGATTCTGATATGAGAACTTATATGCGCAAATGTCGTTTTATGTCGTAATTTCAATAAATGAAATCAACAAATTTGAACAATATAATTAACACGAATTTGTTTTTTTTGAATGACAATGGCACGCGCTCGGCGCATTCAGCCAAAGTACCCACGAAAACCGATACTCAATGTTCATATATTTGCATCCCTGTCACTCGAGTATGGTTAGTGCGATAGAGATAGAGATACCCGAATATTTTCGAATTCCGAAGTTCGTGGTTATAGCTCAGGAATCGAAAATATGGTAAATAATCATAATGTATTTTCTCGAAAAAGAATTTAAAATAAATATAGTCAAATGGAGAAAAAAACAAAGCAAGAGGTTATATAGGTAATGATTAAGTTATAAGAGTCCAAAATTTTAAGAGGGGGTATGTTTTGTCCCTTTTCCGCAAAATGCACCTTCATATGAAACGATTGTTTTTTACTATGACGCTCGAGTATATTGACGTCACAGTCCCTCATCGTTTTCTCACTCTAACAAGCGACATTAAAACGGATGTAGCTTCATAATTTTTTGAGATATTTGAATGGGAGTTTCAATATCTTCTATCTATTTATACATAATAAATGCCTATGTCCTGACTGACTTATTCACTCAATCACTCACTCACTCACTCATCAACGCACAGCCGAAACTACTAATCTTAGAGAGTTGATTTTTGCACAGTATGTTGCTTTTATAACGTGGGCTAGGGATAAAAAGGGATTTTTGAAAATTCTACCCCTAAGGGGGTAAAATGGGGGTGCAAAGTTTGTATGGGAGAACCTTTTTTTTTGAGCTATAGACTTAAACTTTGTAGAAAAATTAGTTATTAGAATACAAATGAAACACTTTCAGCGTTTTGGAAAATTCCACCCCTACGGGGGTAAAATAGGGGTGCAAGGTTTGTATGGGGGAAACATTTTTTTTAAATAGAGACTTAAAACTTTGTAGAAAGATCAGTCATTAGAATACAAATAAAGAACTTTCAGGGTTTTAGAAAATTCTACCCCTAAAGGGGTAAAATAGAGTGCAAAGTTTGTATGGGAAAAACTACTTTTTTTTAAATAGAGACTTAAAACTTTGTAGAGAAATTATTCATTAGAATACAAATAAAGTACCTAGATTCAGTGTTTTAAAAAAATCTACCCCTAAGGGGGTAAAATAGGGGTGCAAATTTTGTATGGGGGAAACAATATTTTTTTTAAATAGAGACTTAAAACTTTGTAGAAAGATTAGTCATCAGAATACAAATTAAGTACTTTCAGCGTTTTAGAAAATTCTACCCCTAAAAATAGGGGGCTAAAATAGGGGTGCAAAGTTTGTATGTGGGAAACTATTTTTTTTAGCTAGAGTCCTAAAACTTTGTAGAAAGATTATTTAAATACAAAGAAAGTACTTTCAGCGTTTTGGAAAATTTCACCCCTAAGGGGGTAAAATAGGGTGCAAAGTTTGTATGTGAAAAACATATTTTTTTTTAATAGAGACTTAAAATTTTGTCGAAAAATTACTTATTAGAACATGAAAAATACTACATTCGGCGTTTTACAAAAATCATTCCCTAAGGGGGTTAAAAAAGGGTGCAAGGTTTGTATGGGGAACACTTTTTCTGAGCTAGACACTTTAAACTTTGTAGAAAGATTACTTATAAAAATACAAAAAAAAAGACTTTCAGCGTTTTGAAAAAATCTATCCCTAAGGGGGATAAAAAGGGGTGCAAAGTTTTTATCAGGGAAAGTTTATGTTTTTGAGTTAGAGACTTGAAACTTTGTAGAAAGATTACTTATTAAAATACAAAAAAAGAACACAAATCGTTTTAGAAAATTCCACCCCTAATAGGGTTAAAAAGGAGAGCAAGCTTTGCATGGGCAACACTTTTTTTTGAGTTAGACTTAAAACTTTGGAAAAAGATTACTTATTAGAATACTAAAAAAGAACTTTCAGCGTTTTAGAAAACTCCATCCCTAAGGGGATCCTTAAGATCCTTAAGAAGGGTAGCCAGTGTTGTGTGGGAAAAACTTTTTTTTTTACTAGACTTAAAACTATTCAAAATGTTACTTATTAAAATTAATAATAAAGTACTTTCAGAGTTTTAGAAAATTCCACCCCTAAGGGGGTTAAGAAAGCTTTGTATGGGCAACACTTTTTTTGAGCTAGAGACTTAAAAGTTTACGAAAAAAGATCTTTCAGCGATTAGAAAAATTCAACCTCTAAGGGGGTTTAAAAGGGGGTTCAAATTTTAAATGGCGAGCAATAAAATTTTAAAGTGTGAGTAAGAGATTTTTAACTTCGGTCTTATTCTGTACGTTAAAAGACTACAAAACTGATTTCAGAGTTTTTCCAAATTCATCCCCTAAGAGTGTTAAAATTGGTTCAAAGTTTGAGTATTTCAAGGCATTTTTAAAGTATGAGATTTTTAACTTTGGTTTTAGACTGTTTGTTCACAAACTAGAAAATGAACATCTACTTGTTTTTTAATTATCCCCTAAAAGAGGGTTCAAATTTTGTATTGAGAGAAATCATTTTCTAAGACGATAAAAAGTTCTACGCGGACGAAGTCGCGGGCAACAGCTAGTGATAAATAAATACTTAAATACATAGAAAACATCCATGACTCAGGAACAAATATTCGTGCTCATCACACAAATAAATGCCCTTACCGGGATTCGAACCCGGACCTCTTGCTTCGTAGGCAGGGTCACTACCAACTAGGCTAAAGCGGTCGTCAAATTTGAAGACAATCTTACATAAATCCACCTAATCCTAAACCAGGGCGGCCAAACTTAGTACTAGGTGCGCGGTAATGACAGCATAATAAGTTTACTAGAGGCTGTCAAGGTATTTCAAAATTCGCCGCATTGTCATAATACATCAGTAGCCTAGGGGTACAGACGGAGGTATTTGGAATCCATGAGCCGGAGTTCAAACCCTGCGACCGACGCACTTTTTGTATGTGTTAAGGTGGTTCGATTGCCACACAAAGCGTTATTTGACATTCGCAGGCTAACGGCGTGATATTTTAAGAAACTTATGTTACAAACTTTCATCAATTGGCTTCCCATTTGCGCCAAATTCCCTCTTTCCTAGAATAAACTAGTATAAAATAGGTTAATTTGAGAAAAATTGTTTTCCCAAAATATCACGTCCCAACCCAATTTCTCAAATTAATCTAGTTTATACAAGTTTATTCTAGGAAAGGGGGAATTTGGCGCAAATGGGAAGCCAAATTATGAAAGTTTGTTACATAAGTTTCTTAAAATATCACGCCGTTAGCCTGCGAATGTCAAATAAGGTTTTGTATGGCAATCGAACCACCTTAACATTCAAGTGGAGTATTTCAACTAACGATACTAGATGGCGCATCAAATACAGGGTTACCGATTTTAGGCCCAGAGATTGTTCTCTATTTCAGTATATAACAAAGTACGTACTTTGTGTCCTAAACTAAGCAAAGCTTGTAGGTACAATCTTTGGGTACAAAGGGTAACTAGACGACGATTTCACACAGATACAACAATAGTTCAATACATAGAAAACATTCAATCACCAACTAATATTCGTGATCATCACACGAATAAAATGCGCTTACCGGAATTTGACATTTAAAATGAAGTATTAGTAGTACTTATATTAAAGATAGTTTTATTCGCCAACAAACTGCCTTGCAGTTTGGTGAAGATTTATGTCTGTGCAATGTAACTGAAAAAGAAAACCTGTGACCACCGCCTTCGCAGGCAGGGGCACCACCAACTTGGCCAGTCGCCATCACATACATAGGTACACAATAGGTGTTCAAAAATATCGGCACATGCACCCTAATGCCTTGAAAATAGAGGTGTGTTCCGATGTTTGTGACGTGCTTGTTTGCTCCGATGTATGTGATGGCGACTGGCCAAACAAAGTGTTTGTCGTGGTGGTGGGTATAGTGGTCGTCTTGAAAGGCATTTTTAATTCCCAATACAAAAGTATTAAATTAACCTTTTTGGTACGTAGCCTTCAAAAAGTAAAAGAGCTTATATGTATAAAGGGAATCCGATTTGAAATTAGTTGGATTAAAAAGAATAGTATCTGTAATACGATAATGGGCTTTGATAATAAATTTGCAAATTTGCTGAATATTATTCGCCGCTTTTTTTCCTTGGGAATTCCGATGCGTAAAAAGGTATGTTACCTATAAACAGTATTATTTACTTACATATAATAAGGATAAGTAAAATTACTATATATAAGCTTAACAATTAGTACTTGAGGATCATTCGTCGCGTCTAACCGTTCCAACAAATTCACGGAAAGAGGCAAAGGCCTTTCAGTCGTTCACGGGTCTTTAACGATTGATTAACCTAGGCCAGTCTTTCCGAAAAGCATCAGTCGTCCGGCCATCTTCAATCAACCTCGAAGAGAATAAAAAAAGAAAATGCTGCTGAAAATATTCATCATGTTGTTCCTGAGTTTTTTTTGCGACGGTATACAGGCGAGTGGACCCACGTCGGAGCCTATGTCCTCGCCTATTTTTCTCTTCGTGGGGACGTGGAATGGGGAAATACTAAAATGCCGATATGATGATCTGGACAACTGTGAAGTTTTCTACAAGGGGGATAAAGGAGTCTACAACGTCCTGGTTCACGGTGAATACCTGTTCGCGTCGGTGGCTTCCGTTGTGATACTCCGTTGCATGTGGCATGAGAAGAACTCATGTACAGAATTTCATCGCACTAAATCGGAAATTTCAAGTTTGGCTGTTATCAGCGGCTACTTATATGCTGGACTTAACGGCGACGGAACGTTGTTGCGCTGTCGTTTAAGTCAAAAAAACAGCTGCCTCGAAGCCTATTCATTTCACGGACCGGTTAGGAGCATATTTAGATTCATTAATTACATATATGTAGCTTCTGGTAAAAACATTTATTCTTGCTCGCAAGGAGAAAGTGTAAGCTGTTTTCAAATTCAAGTGCCTCGGGACTCATATAAAATGACGCATTTGAGTAATGTCTAAGTAGTAACTGAACCGCAAAATAGCCATATCAATTTTTACAACCTCACATCGACGAATACCTTGATATACAAAAACAGAGTATCTGTCAATGACTTTGGAAAAGTAAATCATATCGTGGCGTTTAAAGGGAAAATATATGTGTTGTGGAAGTATGATTCGATAATGATGTACGAGGAAGAAAAAGGCTTTGTGGACTTTTTCCGATACAATGATTCAGCTACTTTCTCGTTCGCATATAGCGTGCACCATGAACAGCATCCCAGCGCGTTCGAGGACAAGTACATCGAGCAGAGCAGCCCTCGGGGCGTGTTGAAGTACGAGGTGGAGCAGCGGTCGATGCTGGAGGTGTCGGTGGTGGACGGAGTGCTGTGTGACGCACACGGCGCGAGGGTGGACACGCGTCGTGTGGGACACGCCGCCGTGTTCGCAATGGGGCCTGACGGGCAACTGCTGCTGCTGTCCCACGCGCAGCGCTCCGAGCTGGTGCACATCTCCAGCCTCTTCGCTGGACACCCCGTGGCCGGCGCCGGCGAAATCGTCGTCCACGATGGCGTCGTTAAAATAATCATAGCCTGCTCGCTGTATTACTCGCCGGATGTCGCCTTGAATGAACAAGTTGTGGACGAACTGTACAGACAGGGTTATGACAGGGCCGACGAAATAAGTCTAGAGCCTTGTACTTATACTTGTTACACAGAAGTAAAGGATGAACTGTAATGTATTATGTGTGATAAGAAGTCATTAGTGAAGATTTCATTTGCGAGTATTCGTTTCATAAACTTGTTTTTTAAAATTAATTGTTTTCCTTAACCCTAAACTACACTCAGAGGCAATGATAACGGGTCACTTGGTATAGAAATTTTCATGGAAAGTGACCCTTTTTCATTGCCTCTGAGTGTATTTAGAGTTATATGGATCAATAAAGATTTTATTTAATAGTCTGCGAGTTTTTGCTTTAAAAAGTTACCTAATTTGGCCTTAATGTAAGTAGTTAGTTCATAATTTTTTTGTAAAGGGTCAATCGGCTTTGAAAATTTAACATGTTTTAACCCTTTATATGCATACAGTAACAAAAATAATACAACTGAAGTGACATATGTAGTAATCAAATTAATGTCAGTTATATATATAGACTTTGTCAAACTAGACACGGAGTCTCAAATGTGACATAGAGTTAATTGTATATACCTACCTAAGCCATTCTGTAAGCAAAGTGATTGATACAGTCGCCATCACATACATCGGAGCAAACAAGCACGTCACAAACATCGGAACACACCTCTATTTTCAAGGCATTAGGGTGCATGTGCCGATATTTTTGAACACCTATAGTGTACCTATGTATGTGATGGCGACTGTACCACAATTATGCACCTGAGGGCACCTGCACTTAAATAAGTGTGGTTTTCCGCATATTGAACTTGCTTGTCTGTGGAAAAATGCACCAGAGTGTTTTTTCTTAAAATAATATAAAGTCATGCCTGTATAAAAAGGGATATTCACAGAGTGATTTAAACTATAGGGTTGGGGATTGGGGAGTCTAATTTTATTATTACTCCAAAAGAAAGAAGGCAAAAAAGTATGCCTAATGACAAAAATCCTACTCAAATATATCAAAACATTACGAAAATACATATTGCTTGATAGTGAGAGAAAACGCTTGAGTAAATGAAAATCGTTTCATGTGAAGGTGCGTTTTGTGTTATTTTTTTGTCCATGGACTAGTATACTTTTTTTTTAAATCGAGAAAATTCAACATTATTGATTATTTGAATTATTTCCCTAATGTAGATGGGCGTTTTCACAAAAATGTGCGACTTTTAATTTTTTTTCAGAATTTTGGTTTTTTTTTGGATTTTCCGGTTCAGAATCATGAGCACTCTTGATCCCGATACAGAAAACTGTGTCCCCAATTTTCCATGCATTTTTTAGGATTCCACTATGTGACGGTCCATACAGAATGTATAAAAAAACCGTCAAATAGTGGAATAAAAAACTGGGGACACTTTTTTTCTTTATTGGGTTTAAGAGTGCCCATGATTCTGAACAGGAAAAACAAAAAAAAATCGCAGTTCTGAGAAAAAAGTAAAAGTCGCAGATTTGAGTGAAAACACCCCAAATTTAAAGACGGGGTGAATATGATATCGCAGTGACAGGTTGCCCGCCGATCGCCCACGATACACGTTAACACTTTTGTAGCGCGCTTTAACACTTTAAACTCTATAAAGTAATAGTTTAAACATAAACACACTGCCTTTTATTGATTTGAGGATTCGTTATGTTTGAAGAGAAGAGAAGAGAAGAGACGAGAACATTTATAACGTAACATTATTTATTTGTGATTCTTCTGGAGTCGTAACCGTTAAAAAGCAACGGTGTTTGCTTGCCATCAGGCAGGCCGTGTGCTTGTTTGCAACTGTCTTAGTGGCGCGGGCAGCTAGTAATATTATAAAAGAACTATAGGTTCAGACTTATCTTTAAAGAATTTTCTTAACTTCAAATTACACTTAACTTAATAAAAACAAGCTTAATTTCATAGCAATTAGATTTTGTTTACCGGATGATATGGCAGGGGAAGGTTGTTATCATTGGACCGGTGCTTTGAATGGACCGTAAAAATATTTCAAACTCTACATATCATGCGTAGAGTTTTAAATATTTTGATAGTCCAATCAAAGCGCCGGTCCAATGATAGCAACCTTCCCCTACTCAGTCTTGTTAAAACAGGAAAAAACCATAACAAGGAGGTTTCCAAGTTAACAAACATTTTAAGTACCTACTCGTATATTTTAAGTATAGGTAACCGTAAAATCAACTTTATGTAAATAACTTAAGAATCAAATTACAGCTGGCTTAAACGTAAAATAAAACTTTTTAACTAAGAGTTCAGTAACAGTGTCTGAACATTCTTTGTGAAAGAAATTGTTGGAAAGTTTCAACAAGGTCATGGATATTTATCAGTTTAATTTAAATATTAGGTAGGTACCTACTTCATTTCACATACTCTTAAGCATTTAACTGACCAAATGTGAGATAAGGCCTACTACTAAGTTAAGGCATACTAACTAATACCGTGTTGAAAACAGCTACAATAAATAATACTTATATTGAGAATAGAAAACTAACGAAAATATCTACTTACAAAGCGTGTAGATATCTTAATATGAATGAGAAATAGGACTTTATTTCGATTGCCACTTTACAACTACGAGTAAACGACCGTATCTTTAAGTTTGATTTTTTCACAACTTCAAAGGACTGTAGACCTGAGTATATGGTTTTAATTTCAACTCGAGAGATAAAGGGCCTTGACAGACAGACATACAGACAGATAGATAGATAGACGGACCACAAAGTAATCCTACAAGGGTTCCGTTTTTTTCCTTTTGAGGTACGGAACCCTAGAAAAATAATTATATTGCAAACATCTCAGAATTGGCCGCTGCTATAATAATATGTAATTTAAATTTTATCATCCTGCTCTACTTTGAGGTCTATTATTAGTTGCACTGCCAAGGCTGGTGCATAAACACCATTGGAAACGGATACGAATACGAAGGCTAAGGCCGAAGCGAGGGCATAAATGCTAAATAGGTGCAGAAACCTCTGGAGGCTTCGTACGCCTCTAACCGCCAACCATACAAGAACGCATTTCAATTAAATTTGAATAAACTATATTAGAATAAGTTTCTGTCCAAACATACATCGGAGCAAATAACCACGTCACAAACATCGGAACACACCTCTATTTTCAAGGCATTAGGGTGCATGTGCCGATATTTATGAACACCTATAGTGTACCTATGTATGTGATGGCGACTGTACAAGCTTTTATTGCTGAGTGTATCTGTATACCGTCATCAACTATTCATTGAGACGATTCTAACGAGCCCAAACTCAACGGGGTTACGTCGGTTAAGCACTGAATTCCCATGGCCACCTTCTGTCTCCTTCATCAGATCAGCTCGATGGTACCATAATATTGAATTGTCATCCAAACTATCAGTTAAAGATATCTGCTTCAAAATTGAGTTGCAAAATTTTACCCGAACATAGGTACGAGTACACACTCGTACATTGCAAGTTAATAGAAAGCTTGTAAAATAGAGTAGTTTTGTTGTAATAAAATCGTAGGAAACAAAACCAATGCAACGCTGTTGCAAATTAGAATGGTCTTCCATGTGAATCTAAATTTTAACTAACGATAGCTTTAAATTCTGATAATCAAAAAATATACCTTTTATGTATCAAAGGTCTTTAAAAATGATATTGAGGTTTTTAATATAATTTTTTTCTAAACTGAATAGTTTGCGCGAGAGACACTTCCAAAGTGGTAAAATGTGTGTCCCCCCCCCCCTGTAACTTCTAAAATAAGAGAATGATAAAACTAAAAAAAATATATGATGTAATTACCATGCAAACTTCCACCGAAAATTGGTTTGAACGAGATCTAGTAAGCAGTTTTTTTTTAATACGTCATAAATCGTAAACCGCAATTTATTTCACGGAACCCTTTCCGCCGCTTTTTTTTTATCTGAAAGCTGACATGATCGAAATGGTTCTTAGCTACGTTTCAACAAAATTGGTTCAGCCGTTTTTGAGATATTGAACTTACACGGTACCCGTAGCTAACAATTACTACGGAAAAAGAATATTAAGGTACTTAACACTTCGTATTTTCAACACAATATTTCCTGAACATGAATGTACTATAGCAAGGACTACAGACACAGATTAACATCAAGAAAAAGTTGATTAACCCATTTAAGGTGTCCTTAATTTTTAGGTGTTAGTTGTAATATAAAAACATTTATACCAACGCGAGAGAAGCAGGTGGAAAAACCTCGTATTATTCAACTATCGCGTGCACGGACGCGGTAGAGGATGTATCTTTATTCACGCAAAACTGCATTCAACATTTACTATATTTCACTGGAACGTGTTGCGTTTTAACTGACTGCATGGAGTTTTAAATTGAAATGATGGTTGTTTTAAAATATTACTTTACAATCTTTACATGGGTCTAAAGCGATATTTATTTGCCTTTATTTCTGAAGTTTCGACACAGGTTGCACCGGTTACAGATGTAAATAATTTACTTTAAAATAGTATTTTTCACAATCGTGTTATAATAGAGAGCTTTTTAGCCGAGTACCGTGTTTAGGCCACGAAGCTTGCTGAGTGGCCTAAGTAAGGTACGAGATTAAAAAGCTTGTTTCCCGGCCACGGCAATAATGTACATATTTCAATATTGATGAATAAAATATTCTCTCCATAGAGCAAAATATCGTATCTTCAACAACTACGCAGCAGCGTAGCGCGCTACGTAGATCGCTACGCTCAATGCTACGAGTTCATTTAAGCTTTAATTTATAAATGCAGCTTTTTTATAATCTATCTCCTGGCACAAAATGCATCGCTTAGTCGTTAATTTCTAATAAGACACATAATTGATTACATAATAAATGTACTGCCAACTGTACTGTACTGTTTGTTAACAGTTCGTCCTACTCTTGATACATAGCTTAGTTACAAGACTGTTTTACTCATAGTTACAAGACTTTAGATAATAGTACATTATTGCCGTGGCCGGGAAGGAGGCAATTGCAGGCTGAGTATTTTGTTTAAACGGACGAGCTTGCTAGTCCGTTTAATTATAATACGAAGCCTGCAATTGCCATTCCGGCTGAGGCTAATATAGTGCTTTTCTCAAAAATGGGGGAATAAAAAAGACTAAATTGAAATTTTTTTGACAATTGGCCAAATAATTGGTGAGCGCCTGGGCTCCAGGGTCCGAGGGTTTCGACAGCAAAAGCCGCAAAAACATGCCGGTCTGTCAGGCCGATGTATTTGCGGCACTTTGCTGCCTCCGCCGCTGCAGCTGCCCCGCCTGCTCTCAAAGGTGTAGTGCCAAGGTGGGACGGCGCCAGGGTGTCAACGCATGTAGCGTCCCAAATGAGGGGCCGTCCCAATTTCCAAGGCACTAAGGTCATACCGTCTGTATCCGGAGACCATAGGGCTGGCTTGTTCCTTGCCCAACGGATCGGCATAGCTATACAAAGAGGGAACGCCATATGGGAACCCTTCCGCAGGGATCCGACCTTGGGGATCTCTTTTGATTAAATTTATGTTTTTCCTAATTTTAGGTTAATTTAGTTTATTTAAGTTTTTTCTAAAGTTATGTATTGTAAGTAGGTTTTTAACTGTCACATACCTAATAAAGAGATAACTATAAAAAAAAAAAAAAAAAATTGAAATCAAGCGTTATTATTAAATACAAATTGAGGATACTACAAATTACATAAAATTAAACTTCATAATATTTTTTTAAACAGAATCGCAAGTGTATTTTTCCACCGAAAAACGCAATCTTTTTATGACACATACAAAAATGTCGCGTTTGCAACAGAAAAATAAGACTTGATTTGGCTGAATACGACCTGTGCCGTCTTTTATATCCCAGTTTCTACTTTTTAAAAAGTTTGGTACTCGACAAATAAAGGAATTTATATGTAACATTCCAGGCGGCCTGCAATGTTTTTTATTTTTTAATTTTGATCTGGCCTTAAACTATACACTTTACCTTCCAATATGTAGCGAGTTATGTCGACTTTGCGGGCCATTTTTGAGAAAAATAAGTTTTTTTTGTACCAGTTTTTTTATTGAATCTTCATTTACATCGGGTTGCTTTTTTATAGGATGCGTGGCCTAGTGGTTCATGCGGTGGATATGCATTCGAATCCCGGCTCGTACCAATGAGTTTTCGTACGGAAGCTTATGTACGGAATATTTACCGTTAGCTTTTCGGTGAAGGAAAACATCGTGAGGAAACCGGTCTAATCACAATAAGGTCTAGTTTTCCTTGGTTGGAAGGTCAGATGGCAGTCGCTTTCAAATCTTGGGATAAGGTGTCAAAGCGAAACCCGGGTTCTTATAGGACACAACCGGGAATAACGGGACGAGGATGATTATGTTTGTTTTTTTATATATTTACATTCTAACACTTTCGGTGCCAGGAAGCCGCTAGGTGGCCCTCTGGCCTTAAGCCCTTTCCTCTTAAAATGTTTTCGCATGATATTGAAAAAGAAAAGAGTATTAATTAAGAATAAAATAAATTAAGTTTAGAAATTAAATAGAGCTCTTCTTCAAAGTATAAGATTTCGGGCTTGTAGTTTTAGTTTAAATATCAGGTAGGTAGTTATACCGTCCCACAACTATTGTTTTTTAACCGACATCAATGAAAAGAGGAGGTTCTCATTTCGACTGTATTGTGTGTTTGTTACGCGATATCTCGGTAATTTATAAACCGATTGGAAAAATTATTTCTTTGTTTGAAAGCATATATTTACTTTCAGATTACTCCCGTTGTCACCAAAATCCAGTTCTGATGATGGGACCCTGGACCGAGGGAACTCTTCAAATGTTATAGGCTAACTTGAAGCAATTTTGGGTTGGTCGGTTAAAACTTTGTTTTCAAAGTAAATTATTGTTTGGAATGTTCCCGCTTAAGTCCATGAAAACATTTTTATATTCAAAAATTTGATTAAAGTATAATACTTTTCCAGACATTACTTAACTTTAATTCAATAACATATACACCAGCCTAATTTACTGAATAAGGGATTACATCATCAAATAGTATGCGCAATATTGTTCTAGTAATGCACTAACCTGCCATGAAATATCGGGAAAGTTGCGTGGCACGTAAAAGCTAGCTCAGAACGCGGCCGTGCGAGCTCCCAAAGGCATCGCGGACGACTGGCGTGTGCCGCCGGGGCGCCTTGTGGGCACTACAACAAATGCACATTCTTCGCAGCAGATCCCAGTGGGCCGGAATATTGCC
This sequence comes from Epinotia brunnichana, assembly GCA_963854355.1. NCBI lineage: Eukaryota > Metazoa > Arthropoda > Insecta > Lepidoptera > Tortricidae > Epinotia > Epinotia brunnichana. The sequence continues at coordinate 12,841,439 of OY977956.1, forward strand.
ATTCCTAGGACCATTGCCGGGAATATTGCCTGTGCAGTCGAGAATGTTGCTATGCTAGAGTATTATTATTATAGTGCTCTTTATTTATTTGAAATCTATCTAAGGTTAGATTTCTTTGACATTTATGTAAGAGTGTCCAGCAGTGGGACGTCTGTATGATTAATGATTATGATGCTGATGATGATGTAAATAAGAGTAACATACGCATACAAATAAACTTCCTTTTTTACTAACCCCCGGCGCAAAAAGAGGGGTGTTATAAGTTTGACGTGTCTGTCTGTCTGTGGCATCGTAGCGCCTAAACGAGGGGACCGATTTTAAAGCGGCTTTTTTGTCCGAAAGCTTACGTGATCGACATGGTTAAAAGCTACGTTTCAACAAAATCAGTTCAGCCGTTTTTGAGATATTGAACTTTGAAATGGAAATGTCGGGGGTTTTTCAACTTTTCTAAGTTAATGTTAGTTATTCAATAATTTACTTTAGAAACAAAGTTTGTCTATAAAATTAAAAGATTTTCCAGGATCCCATCATCAGATCCTGAGCTAGTGACCATGGGAAGCTAAAAAACAAACAAACAGGTCGGTCCGAGGCATATACATAAAGAATAAAAGAAGAACCTTCTCCTTTTTAGGGTTCCGTACTCAAAGAGTAAAACGGGACCCTATTACTAAGACTCCGCTGTCTGTCTGTCTGTCTGTCTGTATGTCTGTCTGTCTGTCTGTATGTCTGTTTGTCTGTCTGTCACCAGGCTGTATCTCACTGATACCGTGATAGTTCCAGTTGAAATTTTCACAGAAGTATTTCTGTTGCCACTATAACAACAAATACTCGTACTAAAAACAGAATAAAATAAATATTTTTATAGATAATGGTACGGAACCCTTCGTGCGCGAGTCCGACTCGCACTTGGCCGGTTCTTTTTGAAGTTGGTTACTAAAACATCGATAAAGGCAAACCTCGCTCGACCTGGCTTGACTTAGAGACGTAAATGTATATATTATTTTACGTGTCTAAGTCATGTTCGGTAAAAACGATTGGAATTATTGTCAGTTTTGCCGATAAAAGAATCGAAACCTGAGAGGGTGCCAAATTGCATTAAAGCTCCATCGCCATTTTGGAGTTGGCGTTTTTTATTTATAACAAATGACCCTTTACAAATTAGATTTTATTGAAAAAAGTTTACGAGTGACCTTGCATTTTAAGCACGGTCGACGTTGAAATGAATTCTTAATGTTTTTCTGTCAAAACATTTATTTTTGGTACAAGCCGATTGTTCTTTGAGTCCCAAAAACTATGGCCAGTTTCTGTCTCCTTCTTCAGATCAGCTCAGTGGTGCCATCATTGAACGTTCAATCGAAGCAAAAATGCTTTCGTATGTCTGGCTGTCTAGATGTCCGGCTTCTCCTCTACAGGTCGCATTTCTCAACCGATACTCGAGAAATTTTGTGAGCATTTTCAATAATTAACACATTCAGTGCCGGGAATCTACACTGTGTTAAATGTATTTTTGTTGTCGATTCAGTTAATAAATAAGGGCAGCAACCCGTCTTTTTCCGTAGACGACTTATCCTTTTTTTTTTTTTTGCTAAGGGGGGAAAATGCGTTACGCATACCACCCGGGTGCAGGGGGTGACCCGAGTGGTTATGTGAGACTTCCGTATGGGTTAATGAGACCCACGGTGTACCCACTAAAAACCCCCCACTTGCCACCTCGCCGCCTTATGGCGAGGTCACGGGAACGCTTGCGCACACAACCGCGACCCCGCCGGCGGCAGCCGCCCACAAGCGGCTCCTTCGCGGATGCCCGGGGGCCCTCCACGTGAGGCACGCCAGATGTTTTGGCGCGCCTGCCTCCTCGATCTCCACGTGTTCAGTAGTGGACCCCCCTGAGTCCGCTACGAGGAGATCATGGGTGCGGAAAATCCAACACCCGGTGGCGGATCAGGTCTGTGGTTCCGCCACCGACCACGACTCGGCCGCAGAGGATAGGGAAAGCGGCGCACCGTAATACCGGCATTCCTCTTCCTCTGCGGTCCCACCAATACCGCTTCAGCGGAACGGCCCCGCCAAGTTCGCAGGGGGTAGGGAGAGTGGTGCACCGTTATACCAACACGCCTCTCCCCCTGCGATCCCACCTCGGCCGCAGAAGATAGCGCGTGAGAACTTCTTCTGCGGTCCCTCCCTAACGCATCCTAAGCGGGCTTAGGCAAGCCCGCTAGGAGCGCCCTCCTCGGGCCAGCCGGCAGCCCAAACAGGCCGGCCCTGGGTGCTTCTTAGCTTCGCCGTGGGTGACCAGTCCACGGTTACTAAGCCCCCCCGCCCCGACAAGGCGAGCACCCTCGGGGGGGTAGACGACTTATCCTAGGTTAACAACATAATTTACTTTAAAAACAAAGTTGAAACCGACTTCAATTCAGTACTTCGCCACATTTCCTTTCCAATTTACTACATGAACTGCTTTCCGTCCCGAGAGCAAATGCGTTGATTATTACAGAAAAAACCCAAGTCACTATATGTGGGCTGATAGTATTTGAGAAGTTCCGTCGATTCCTCAAGGATCTCAGAATTAACACTTCATTAGTTGATACTTCAACGGAATCATGTCAGATAATCTTTGACGTAAGTACTTTACATCTTTGAGAAGTTTCATACGTTATCTGTGGTCTTCATCATCAGTTCCACTTCACCAAAATTACGATTTCTGAGGGTAAATACACGAGTTATAATATAAAATACCGAAATCACTACACGCGTGCCTATACAATTTGAGGGTTGCCCTCAATTTCCCTGGGATCCCATCATCAGATGGTGACAATAGGACTTTGAAAATGGGGATTTTGAAAATCGGTCCACAATTGATGGAGAAATCGGCGAACATATATTACATCTTTTAGGAGTTCCATAAGTCATCTGTGGTCTTCATCATCAGTTCCACTTAACCAAAATGGCGATTTCTGGGAGTAAATACACGAGTTATAATAGAAAATACCGTAATCACTACACGCTATACTTCGTGCCTATAAAATTTGAGGGTTGCCCTCAATTTACCTGGGATCCCATCATCAGATTCTAAATTGATGACAGTGAGACCACCTCGGGAGTATACTCTTTCGATTAAAAAAAAATTTGGAAATCAGTCCACAATTGACGGAGAAATCGGCGAACATACATAAAAAAAATACATACAGTGGAACATATAACCTCCTCCTTTTTTGAAATCAGTTAAAAAAGACATGGCCGGCGAGTTCTACATCTCACGCTAGTGGCTACTACATTTACTAGTATTACATTGTGACGAAAGTACATAAGTAGTATGCCAAATTTTACCTCAACCGGACAACGCCAAGTGCCTGAAAGGTTTGCAAATATTGAAGGTCAACTTACTTAGTGAGTGCAAGTTACGAACCACAAAGTAAATGGATGAAAGTAAATGAAAGATATCAGTTTAAAGTCAAAGAGCAGTAGCTGTTATATATGCATCTGACTCTGTAAGACTTGCACTTACAACTGCATACCTCCACAATTAACCCTATCAACAAGTCCAAGCACACTCACACAAATCCCAACCTTAAACACAAAAACTTAAACTTCAATTTCCATCGACCAAAATTTCTACGAGAACACAAGTTCGTAGCAAAGTTCGTAGCCGCGTAGCACGTCTACGGCGAAGTCCGCTCAACTTATTTGTTCAAATGTTTGACAAACAACGGCGGAGTTTCATTATGATGATCTTGGAAGTTCGTGGTCCTTTGAGAAGTCCTGCTATATTGTTATTAAGATTGGTAGATTTGTAATATCGCATTTTATACGTTTTTTTGGTGTACTATGAAACGACGCAGAGGAAAGGTAACTTACTTAATTATTTTTTTTTAGGATCAGAGAGTTTGAACCCTTTATTTAACCCATGACGCAAAGTAGGGGTTATAAGCTAAACTTCCATTCAACATCATCATCTTCATCATATCAGCTGAAAGACGTTCACTGCTGGACATAGGCCTCCGCCAAAGAGTGCCAAAATGACCAGTCCTGCGCCACCCGCATCCAGCGAATTCCCGCGACCGTTACCAGGTCATCAGTCCACCTTGTGGGGGGCCTACCCACGCCGCACCTTCCGGTACGTGGTCGCCACTCGAGAACCTTCCATTAGTCGTATCAATTGAAAACTTTGCAAGTACCTATGCAAAATAAATTATCATCTAATTTGAGAGCATCATTACAAAATGTATAATTCAATTTAAAAACCAGAAAAAAAGAATAAATAAAACTAAATAAAACATAATAATTATCTATCCATCTATCTATCTATATTATCATTACGCGAGCCCGATTTTTGTACATGCCATCAGATCTACAGTTATGGTCCGATTTTTATAAATGATATGTCACTGGATTCGTCTCATGCTGCAGATTTGCAATAAGGTCTTCGTTTTTCATTTTTTATCGGTAAGTTACTAAAATATAAATTTAAAGAAACTACTGTGCGCTGACCACGTGACTTTGGCTGCGTGACATCACGTGGCGTAACTTTTGTTTTGACTCGAGATGACAATGTAAAATAATAAACAAGAATTAAACTCAAACCTGTTCTAAGTTCTTCAGCATGAGAAATTATAAATGTTGAGTCGGCCACATATGGATACAACACTAAGAAAAGTAAGAAAAATAGAAAATAAACGGCCTTTTGTAAATATTGTTTATTTACATAAACTGACAGACGTATTGTGTCAAATGTGGTTTTTTTTTATTGACAGAGACGTCAGTATTACTTGCCATGTTCTTTTTTACTTCAGAAAAGTTTATATATACAAACTTATTTTCCCATATTCGAGATGTTGGGAGAAGAATGAGGTTTAATTAAATCCATTAATTGTCGTGGACCCCATAGACGGCTTTTTTAACCTTACTTAGTACAATGCCGTAGGCGCCGATAGGCTCCGCCTAATTTCCAGTATAAAGAAAGATGTAGAAAACGAAACTTGATTACAAAATTTTCTTTTGGCGACTTTGTTGACCTGACTTGAATACCATCCAAATTATTTCAGGTTCAGATAATTATATTATGATTACAGGTAGGAGGTTGGTTATATACATTTTGTAATTACCTAAACGAGCAATATTTGTACATATTTGCAATCAAGTTCCCGGAAACGGCTCTAATGATTTCGATAAAATTTGGAATACAGGGGTTTACGGGGGCGAGATATCGATCTAGATAGGTCTCATGTCCGGGAAAATTCGTCCATTTTCACCCGAGCATAGCTCGGTCGCCCAGGGACTAAATTGTAATTTGTCAAAACGATATGACTTAATACTGGAAAACATAAATTAGTAGATATTAAACTATTTAGCGGTACCTACCTATAAATAGCCTGTGCTGATACTAATAATAAACAGGTGCAATGTCTGTGAAATGTAAGTTTGTATGTTGGGGGTAATCTCAGAAACTATACCCATCCTATTCTAAAAACCCTTTGTTCAGTAGGTAGGTTATATGTATGTAAGCACTTTATTGTACACAAAACAGGTTAAAACATAAACATGATATGTAAGATAAAGTAAAGTAGGTACAAAGGCGAACTTATCCCTATAAGGGATCTCGGGGGGAATATAAGGGATATGTAGAATGGCCCTACAGGATTAAGTATGTGCTATATTTTATACCGTCGCTCCGCCTAGATTCTTTGTATACGCGGCGGAGCCGCGCGGGTAGCTAGTTAATTATTATTATTAGGAGCCTGTGGTATCCCACAGCTGGGCAAAGGCCTCCCCGCCTCTGGCCAATCCTTTAAAAAGGAAGGGTGGAGGGGTTATGCATAATATGGATGACAATTACAATAATTTGGTAATGTAGTGGGCAGATCTAGGCTAAGTTTAGTCGCATTATAATCGCTTGCAAGTACGCTCGTCTTTTCATCAAGCCCACCCCCCACCCCACTCCTAGGTACATGGCAACCTTGCCATGCGCGAAGTACGACTACATCTGAAGATAAAGAAAACAGGTCAAGCTCTTCGATGGCTTATAGAAAGACTTGTACTAAACATTATTTCTTCTATAAAAACTTAATATTGTATATCCCTTTTGCATTTCCTTTGAAACTTGATAAGGTAGAATAATGTTTTTCTCCACATTATATGTTCCCTTTGCCGTCATGCTGAGCGGGCAAAAAGTAACAAGATCTGCGAGATATTAAACGGGTACTTTTCCACGACATGCAAAATTAATATAGGGGAGACCCGGGTCAGTTAGACATACAACACTTCTTGAATAAACAACGATCGATTGTGGTAAACGTAAAACGTAACGCAGGGACACTTGTAAATTCAGTCATTTGTTAATTTAATTTTTGACAGCCGTAGTTTCGAAGTACCCAAGCTATCTTACTTATTACTCATCTATTTATAATGGATAAAGTATCTACGTTTATACTTCAAAAAAAATCATTTATAAAATAAAATTTAAAAATACAATGAAATTAAAAATGTCCATATTGAAATTAAAGATAAACTATTAAGTTTCTAAGCTAGAAATTTACCAGACTAACTGTATTTACTTGTACTAGTTGCGTATTTTAGTTATTTAGTTAAAATTACATTTTCATTTCCACAATACGAGCTAGCGATTGTATCTACAAGGAGGAAAAGCATTGTAGTAAACACGTAGTGTTTCTTGGGCTCGAATTGGTTGAATAGGCTATTTGTTGTAGTTTGTTTCCCTTAGTCTGCGGAAACTTTTCCTGTAATCCGCGCTGCGAACTACTTCGATTTTTATATGAGTACGGACTAGTTAGAATCTTTTCACGCCACTGCTCGGAAATATGGCCAAAGATGGATTGAAATGAGAGTAGAAAGTAGTTCTTAGTAGTACAATTCAAAAACAGTCAAACAATGTAGATTTGCAAAGTAAAATGTAGTGTTTAGCGGCCTTTTTTACTTTCTACTCTGCTATTGGTCGATTATTTTTGTCATTGTAATAGTGGTTGTTCAGTTTGAACAGCTCTTCGACCAATCACAGGGCGTCGAGCGGGAGGAGCGGCGCCGCCGCGCCGGCGAGCGGTGGCGCGCTTCTTTTGTTTTTTGATTAGTATTATGATCATCAATTAGGAACTTAATTTTGATTTAAAATTATGATTATTTGCAATTTCCTCGCAGTAGACGTGAAAAGCACTATGTTAAGCCTCGGCCGAAAGTGCAATAGCTGGACTCGTACAAACTAACTCGTCCATCTATTGCTTACTTTCTAGCCTCTACAACAATGTTCTATTTTTCCATCTGTTTGCACTATTGAGAATTGCCCTTTCAAATGGCAATATAATAATCTATATATATATATATATATATATATATATATATAAAGACTTCCTGGCTGATCATCAACGGACAGGCAAAACTACTGGCACTAGTAACTTGAAATTTACACCTGACCTACATTTTACAACGTAGGCAACGGATAAGAAGGGTTTTTTTGGAAGTTCTACACCTAAAGGGGTTAAACAGTCGTTTTATGTATGTACAGTTGAGCGTGTGAATTTTGCACCAAACTGTATTCGTTCTTAGTTTTCTTCCTGTATCAAAAATGTACTTTTAACTTAGTATTCAGTTTCTGTATTTATATATTCACCATATATTCACTATCTGAAATAAAAGTTGCGTTCGGTCTGTCAAGTTGAAAGTGACACTGACACACAGTTTGGCGACGCGTTCACACGATGCAATATGCCGTGCCACTCTGGCGTCGGATTTGGAATAGTTTTAAGATATATTATGTTTAGCGTAGGTATTTGTTTTGTGTTGCCTTCCAGGAGGTAACTCATGTAAAGGTTCTGACGGAAGACCAGCGCTGGCCTTCTAGGTTAGCACCATGCTGAGTCGGGGCCTTTTCGTGGACCCTGCTATTTTTACGTTCTGTGTTTTGTTTTTTACTCCCATTGTTTTGTCTACGAATAAATGTTTTCTTTCTTTCTTTCTTTAAAAAGAGGTGCAAATTTTGTATGAGGGACTTTGGTTTTTGAGCTTCGTGTTCAAAGTTTGTATGGAGAGCAAGACATTTTTAAAGTAAGGGATTTGTTACATCGATTTTAGACTGTTTTCTAAAAGACTAAAAATCTTATATAAGCGTTTTTTTTTAATTCATCGCCTAAGAAGGTTAATAGGGGATTCAAAGTTTGTATAGAGAGCAAGGCATTTATAAGGTAAGAAATTTTTAACTACGGTTTCAGACTGTTTACTATGACGGTTCAAAGGGGGTTCTAAGTTAGTATAGAGAGCAAGACATTTTGAAAGTAAGAGATTTGTAACTTCGGTTTTAGACGGTTTACTAAAAGACTACAAAACTAATTTCAATGTTTTTTTTAATTAATTCCTTAAACAAACATTAAGACGATAACATGTTGTACGCAGACGAAGTTGCGCGCAAAATCACCATCATTTAGTATCATAAATAGAATAATGGTTTATTCTAACATTTTAATCACTGAGTTTTTATCTTCTTATGACGGTCATGGTAGAAATTCTTGTAATGTTGACATTTAAACCAAATTATAGTAAATTTTTTGTCGTAAAATAAATGATTGTGAATCAATGGTCCGTTTCTCCTGGGGCTACCCTAAGTGGACCCTCTCGGGTCACTGCGCACTAAGCGAATTTAATAAAACTCGGTTAGCACAGGTATCCATAACCAGTGAGTACTTCATTGTTTTTATTTTAATCTCATCTCACATCGAAAGGAAAAAGCGGGACCCTTATAGGATCACTTTATTGTTCATCCGTCCGTCTGTCAAGACCCTTTTTCTCAGGAACGCGTAAAGGTATCATGCTGAAAATATCAAATACTCAAGTTTACTCTCCTTTGGAGCTGTGAAAAAATCAAACTTCTAAGCCAACGCAATGAAAAGATCCAGCCGTTTATGCCGCAAATTTCCGCAAATTTTCGAAACTCGCAAGGGAATCAAAACCTACAGGGTACTTCCCGTGAACTCATAATCTTGAAATTTGGTACGAAGCAACGTCTTATAGCACAGATAAACGAACAATAGGGAACATTACGCAAAATTCTTCGTAGGTGGCGACACTAGCAGCGTTGACATTGTATCTCGTTCCCACTTGCGGTATTGTCTATGCAAGCATCCTTGTCACTCATTTGACAACCAATTGTACTTGTGTGTGAATCCCTTTATTCCTATACTGGTTTACTATTCGTGGTAGTGCTGCCTCTGGCGGCAGAACATTGCAGTAATGTTCCCTATTGCGAAAACGGGAAATTTGAATGTCATCTATATGAATATAACGATATATAGAAATAAACATATGAGACTAAATTAATGTAACGATCCAAATACTTACGTATAACGTGTTTTTAAGCAAATAAATGATTTATGTTGATTACATTACGTGTGTATATCGACTGGCTTAGTATCTGAGGCGGGCGGGATGTATTAAAAAGTTACAGAGAGAGACGATTTTCTGTTGTAAACCATTTCATTTGTTCCATACCATTATCTATAAAAACGGCAAAAAAATCACCTGTGTTGTATGGGAGCCCCCTTAAATATTTATTAATTATATTCTGTTTTTTTAGTATTTCTTGTTATATATAGCGGCACCAGAAATATATCGTCTGTGAAAATTTCAACTGTCTACATATCACGGTTCATGAGATACAGCCTGGTGACAGACGGACAGACAGACAGACCGACAGACAGACAGACGGACAGCGGATTATTAAGATTGGTAGATTTGTAATATCGCATTTTATACGTTTTTTTGGTGTACTATGAAACGACGCAGAGGAAAGGTAACTTACTTAATTATTTTTTTTTAGGATCAGAGAGTTTGAACCCTTTATTTAACCCATGACGCAAAGTAGGGGTTATAAGCTAAACTTCCATTCATCATCATCATCTTCATCATATCAGCCGAAAGACGTTCACTGCTGGACATACGTGTGTATATCGACTGGCTTAGTATCTGAGGCGGGCGGGATGTATTAAAAAGTTACAGAGAGAGACGATTTTCTGTTGTAAACCATTTCATTTGTTCCATACCATTATCTATAATAACGGCAAAAAAATCACATGTGTTGTATGGGAGCCCCCTTAAATATTTATTAATTATATTCTGTTTTTTTAGTATTTCTTGTTATATATAGCGGCACCAGAAATATATCGTCTGTGAAAATTTCAACTGTCTACATATCACGGTTCATGAGATACAGCCTGGTGACAGACGGACAGACAGACAGACCGACAGACAGACAGACGGACAGCGGAGTCGTAGTAATAGGGTCCCGTTTTACTCTTTGGGTACGGAACCCTAAACATATACTACCTACCTAGCGCCATCTACTGTGACCTTTTGTTAACTCAACCCACTTAAATAAAATTATTAATTCAAAAGCTTACAATATAATTCGCTAATCGTTGTCATAAAATCCGTCTTCAGGGCCATTGCCATTACTTTCAGCATTCAGAATCAAATGGGCTTATATGTCTACCAATTTATGAGTACATACGTCCTTTAGTGAGCTGGATGCAAGAATCACATTGCCTCTTTCATCCCATTATGAATAGTTTGGCGATCAGACAATAGATATAAATTTAAAGCCGTTTTTATGGAGGTTGGACGCGGATTTTAATCGTTTGTCATTTATCAACATCATCATTATCATATCAGCCGAAAGACTTCCACTGCTGGATATAGGCCTCCCCCAAAGAGTGCCAAAGTGACCGGTCCTGCGCCACCCGCATCCAGCGGACTCCCGCGATCTTTACCACGTCCAGTCGCCATCACATACATGGGTACACTCTAGGTGTTCAAAAATATCGGCACATGCACCCTAATGCCTTGAAAATAGAAGTGTGTTCCGATGTTTGTGACGTGCTTGTTTGCTCCGATGTATGTGATGGCGACTGTCCATCAGTCCACCTTGTGGGGGGCCTACCCACGCCGCGCCTTCCGGTACGTGGTCGCCACTCGAGAACCTTTCCACCCCAACGGCCATCGGTTCTACATGCAATGTGCTTTATCAATATGATCAAGGACTATTATTCTTACACCAGCAAATTCAAATAGAAATTGTATTATTACTGATTACATGAACTAGTGGCTATGTGAGATAATGTCGAAAGTGTCTTTAAAAAACCGGCTAAGTGCGAGTTGGACTCGGGCACGAAGGGTTCCGTACCATTATCTATAAAAACGGCAAAAAAATCACGTTTATTGTATGGGAGCACCCCTTAAAAAATATATTTTGATTTTAGTATTTGTTGTTATAGCGGCAACAGAAATACATAATCTGTGAAAATTTCAACTCTCTAGCTATCACGGTTTTTGAGATACAGCCTGGTGACGGACAGACGGACGGAGACTCTTCGAGTACGGAACCCTAAAAAACTGAACTGACAATTAAATTCCATATTATTATCGAACATGCTCTCAAAATTTCACGAGAATCGGTTGAGTAATGCGACCTGTAGAGGAGAACAGCCGGACAGCGCGACGGATACACGAAAGCCAAGCTGAATTGGTTAATATTGCCCTCTTCACAGGCTCAATCAATTAAAATAACGAAACACACAACGGAAGGCCAGTGCTGGCGCTGCCAGCATTTACGCTAAGTTGTGACCATTTCGTGGCAAATGTGTATGTGCGTATGTGTCTGCAGTTTGTTTTATGTTTTTTTTTGTCACCAATAAATGTTTTCTTTCTTTATTTCTTTAATCAGAGAACCACATGCACGGCTATCACAGGACACCTGGCGAGCTGTGTCATGATGACATATGCTATGTCTCTAATAGGGAACATTACTGCAATGTTCTGCCGCCAGAGTGCAGCACTAACACAATTAGTAAACAGTTTTTTTGACAACTTTGACAAGTCCTTCAAAGCTCTGGATCAAATAGTGAAGAAAATATTTCAAAGAATAAAATGCATCAGTGCCGCGTAATTGGATGCAAGAATGAAGGGCATCATTCATTTCCGAAGGATACGATGATATGAAAACTATGGGAAGCGGCAATACGTCGTAAAGCAAAAAAAAGCCCTTTAAATGACTATAGGATGCCATTTTAATATCACCACAGTACAGGTATTTTACACACGAATGATAATAAAACGATTGTAGTTTAACGCGTTTTCATCAATTATTCGTTATTGTTTGTTAGGTAAATAAATATGACATTGTACGTCATGGCGGTTTGTTGGTGCCGGTTAATAATGTACGGCCCGATAATACGCGTCCATCTATCGTTATCTCTCTCTTTTTGTATAAGTTAAAAAGAGACATAGATATAGAGGATGCCAATTATTGGGCCGTACATTAACCGGCACCGGTTTGTTTACGGGTTGTGTTAGTGTCGCCCCCTACGCAGAGCTTTGCGTAATGTTCCCTATAGGGAACATTACTGCAATGTTCTGCCGCCAGAGGCAGCACTAACACTAATGTAAACCAGTATAGAAATATAGGGATTCACACACACATGCAAAATTGATTGTCAAATGAGTGACAAGGATGCTTGCATAGACAATACCGCAAGTGCGAACGAGATACAATGATAACGCTGCTAGTGTCGCCACCTACGAAGAGCTTTGCGTAATGTTCCCTGCTTATGCCTTGATCACACGCACCGGGCAAACGGGCGAGACAGTGTTCTCGGCCGAGTACTCGGTGCGTATAACATAGCGAGTGACTGTTTATACGCACCGAGTACTCGGCCGAGAGCATTGTCACGCACGTTTGCTCGGTACGTGTGATCAAGGCATTAGAAAGAGACGGATAGTCGCGCCGCGACACAGCTCGCGGACCGTCCAGTGATACCAATAAACGTAGTGATTATATACTCTTTGATGGCAATGCAGTTTTCGGTTTTCAGTAACGACGTGGAGCAAAACTCGATGTCCCAGTTATTGAGTCACTTACCAGTGCAAACGTAATATTCCCGCTTTTCTACGATTACAGCGCATTTCAAAGCAATATGTAATGTCCGCCACGATTCATATAAGATCCTTATGTGTTCAAAAAAATTAAAAATCTTTTGCTTATACTTTCAGTTTCACACCGATTCAAAGTCACGCCAACGTGACATTGACAGTGGCAAAGAAAGCCCATGCCTATTGCCTACTCTTTCGTGAGCCAGTGACAGATAGCAGTGCATCTCATTTCCACACGAGTGATTGTAGTAGCGGCGTCCCTTTCTAACCGTTTCTAATCGATTTTGTGTTATTTTATTACACGTCATGCATTTGGCATAGGTACATCATTAACTGTCATTTTTACAAAACCATCAAAACAAGAATTTAGTAACCGCCGCATTTTTACACAAATATATTATTAACAGGGGGAATTATCATCCAAAGGTAAGCAAGCACTATTTAGTATAACAGTCGCCAGCCAATTTAAAGAGGTATTGGTGGCTTGAGTACTTTTATCAGAAAAGTTAACATATCCATTCCGGAGGTACTATATCCTGGTGATATAATTATTAAAATTGGATAATTAGGTACCTAGTTCCGGAGATTACGTACAAACTTACAAAGTCACAAACTCACAAAGCAACAAAGTTCACCTCATTATAATATTAGAAGGTACATATATTTGCCTCTATTTTACCTGTGCCTACCCAGTTTTACGTGTTTAAACGTGACCATAAAACCTATCGTGTTAGCCGGGCTGGTGTAGGTACATATTAAATGTTAAATTCAATACATAAGTAACTCATATTAAAATGATTACTTTTGTTATTCAGCAACAATGACTACCACGAAATGCACATTCGGCACTCGCCCCGAAATCGATCTGCAGATGCTCAATGAAAAAATCCGTCGCGAGGTGAAGCACTTTAGAAACTACAAGACATACCGACCTAATTTTGGATGTTAGTACCTACCTGTTTGCATATTCCTTGTGTAGTAGTAGGCCTTTAAGGGAATTTATCGATGCTTGATAAGTACGGCCCCGTCTGATAATGCGTTCGCAGCAGAAGTTGTAACGCGTTCCAAGAGGTCAAAATTATCTACACGCGTCTTAAATAAAGCAATAAGATCTACATCGTTCTGAGCACTTCACCCGCGTAGCAACTTCTGCTGTTGACTGTACTGGCGTTGAAAAAGCTAAACTGAATGCCTCGGCCATCAAGCTAATGCCTCTCAGGCGGATTGATCTAAGTTGGCCCTCTTCATGTGATGTTTCAACAATTTAGCCTTACATATAAGGTATTCTTAATTCACCTCCATTCCCAGCACAGCATAGCCATCATTCTCCTAGCGCTTTCTCGGTTGTCAGCATCAAAAGTAGCTATGCAAACGAAGACGTCAAATGTCTTTATAAAATGGGAATAAGAACTTTTGACGTCGTTGATTGCGTAGTTACTTTTGATGCTGACTGTACCCTAAACAAGGTCCCCTGAGGTCCGCTTTGGCAGCAAATCCCAAGATAAACTAACGCTAAGGCACTTGTTACAAGCTTTTTATTAACTTGCAATGTATGTAACTATGTTTGTTCGGGTGGAATCTTGCAACTCAATTTTGAAACAGATATCTTCAACCGATTTAGCTAAAATTTTAAATAAAGGTATAGTTTGGATGACAATTCAATATTATGGTACCATCGAGCCGATCTGAAGACCGTATGGATGGAGCTAAACATCAGCAAACTACAACCCGCAAACCAAAGTTACTCCTTCTGTCTGATTTTCATGGTGCTGACCTGCTACTACCTTTATCAAAAATAAGAAGAAATGACTACGATTTTACAGCAGACATTATAAAATACGGAACAACCGAACGAGTTCTACAAGGAGTAAAAGGAAAAATTGCTGAATTTACAAAAAGTGATTGTTTAGTTGTAATGTGTGGTGGTAGTGACTACAATATTAATTCTGTAAATAAGGTTCTCAATATCTTAGAAGATACTGCTAAAAACGCCACTCACACCAATGTAATATTTTGCGATATACCATATATCATAAATAAATATGCCGACCAATACAACAGTTATGTCGAGAAAATTAATTATGCATTGCATGAAACGTTTACAAAACAATGTTCTCATGTTTGGCTTCAACCGTACAGTATTTATTTAGGACATTTTGACTATATAGTTGATGGAAATGAACTCAATTCAAGAGGCAAATATAAGCTAGCAAAATGCATAAATAGTATGTTAAAGAACGTTAACGAATCTTTTTATAATAAAGGTGCTTTTTTATAGATACCAAACCTAGTCAACATACTATCCAACTGAATTCAACCACCGAGGAAGTTAGCGTTTCTTACCAACATATATCAGTATTACACCAAAACATTAATGGATTAATAAATAAGGCTGATGCATTAAGTTTAAGTGTCCATTTACAAAGTTTTGTGAATATCGGAAAGCCCATAGATGTTATTTGTATCACAGAACACAATATGAAATATGATGACGAAAATCAATTAATGATAGTCAACTATTGCCTAGCTGCTCATTTCTGCAGAAAAAGTAGAGGTGGTGGTTCATGCATATTAGTGACAAACATTCATAAATATAATATTGTACCCGAGATTGCCGAACTTTCTATTCCACGTATATTGTTATTTAACATCTATAAATTGACTTGTAAACTACGTTTTATAAAGGAATAAATGAAATGAAAAACCTGTTGTCTCCCGATGACGCGAATTCACGGCCAAATTGGCGCCCCCCCTGTGACCCGAAAATATGTGCACAAATGTTCCGTAGTGTCCCGCTGCCGTGAATTCACGGCGGCAAAATTTGCACGGTCGTTTCCCGGTGCCGCGAATTCACGGTTTGGATCCCGCAGTTGAAAAAGGACTTTATTTAAAAAATATAAAGTTCCTATTCCATTGGGCTTCTTTCTAATATAACCCGATGAAATTAGGAACAGATTGGTACCAACCTAAACTTCATTCTCCATAAATTCGACCAATAGTAGCCAGTTCAAAAATCGTTGTTCCTCGTGGTGCGTTTCTACGACAGTGACTCAAAAAAAGTGCTAAAAAAGTGGTTTTTTAAAGTGATAATGGATATAATTCATGTTTTTTATGGAATTTATACTATATAAATGATAAATACATAACTTTACGTGTGATAAACATGCCTTGTTTTAAAATAATACGAAAATAAAAGTTGGGTCCAACGGTTTTTTTCAAAATTTCTTTTGTTACAAAAGTGCTACTTTATCGAAATTATAGTGTTTATATGCAATTTTGCTGTGTGATACCTGTTTTTGATTAGTTTATTTGTGTTAAGATATAAATAAAAACCCGTAAGATCTAATAATTATTTTTCAAAAATAAGTTGAAATTTGCGACCTTGATGTGTGCAAAAAGTTTTGAGTGCTTACGGTTTTTCGGATACAAAGAAAATAATATTTTTACAGGTATGTCTTCTACTAATTTACAATGGTTGATGGCCCATATCTTATAGAATTAGAATAAATAAAATATGTTATAGTTATAATCCAATATCTTTATTTCTTAGCGTATCTTTGGAGAATGACCATTATTTTTCCGTCCTGTGAATAAGCCATCGTTTCTACATTGTAATATGTTGAGTATGATATATTTAATACAAACACTATGAAGTCTGTTTCATGCCCTTGTAAAAAATGTAAACATTTACACTCCTAAGTATAAACACTCCAGTGATATGAGCGATAACGTTGAGTCAAGTGGTTAGCTCCCGTCAGCTCAAATTACCTCGGGACACAGGGCCACCCACGGTGACCACGTGACCGGGAAACGCGCCTTCGCGAAAATCGGCCGTGAATTCGCGCCATCGGGAAACATAGGAGACATTTTTTTTAGGGGGTCGGGTGAGGACAGGTTAGGACATTTTGACTATATAGTTGATGGAAATGAACTCAATTCAAGAGGCAAATATAAGCTCGCAAAATGCATAAATAGTATGTTAAAGAACGTTAACGAATCTTTTTATAATAAAGGTGCTTTTTTATAGATACCAAACCTAGTCAACATACTATCCAACTGAATTCAACCACCGAGGAAGTTAGCGTTTCTTACCAACATATATCAGTATTACACCAAAACATTAATGGATTAATAAATAAGGCTGATGCATTAAGTTTAAGTGTCCATTTACAAAGTTTTGTGAATATCGGAAAGCCCATAGATGTTATTTGTATCACAGAACACAATATGAAATATGATGACGAAAATCAATTAATGATAGTCAACTATTGCCTAGCTGCTCATTTCTGCAGAAAAAGTAGAGGTGGTGGTTCATGCATATTAGTGACAAACATTCATAAATATAATATTGTACCCGAGATTGCCGAACTTTCTATTCCACGTATATTGTTATTTAACATCTATAAATTGACTTGTAAAACTACGTTTTATAAAGGAATAAATGAAATGAAATGAAATTTGAATGCTGTGCAATTGAACTGATAGAACACAAAATAATAATCATTACTATTTACAGAGTTCCTAAAAATGACAACGTAAGCATGAGAATATTTTTTGATAAGTTAAGAAAAATTCTGGATAAATTATGTTATACTAAGAAGAAAGTAATCATCAGTGGTGATTTCAACATTGACATGCTCAAAAGAACCGCGGTTTCAGTAGAATTTAAGGATGTATTACATAGTTATAACTTAAGACTAAGCATATTAGAGCCGACCCGATTGTGTAGCAAAACATGCATAGACAATATAATACATAATGTTAGAGGAAGTAAAGCTGAAGTAATCGAATTAGCCCTGTCCGATCACACAGCACAAGTTTTAACATGTCCAGTAAAGAGGACCAATATTCTGACTCACTGGTACGTAAGAAAAAGAGATCTGAGCCAAGGAAATATCGATAAGTTCATAGAGTGCTTGCAAAATCTAAATTTCAATGAAGTGTACCTATCTGTTGATTCTAATGAAGCTTACAACAATTTCTCCAACCTATTCGAATTATTCTATAATCTATGCTTTCCATGCCAAAGATTAAAAATATCATCCATTAAAAAACCTGCATGGATCTCAAAAGGTATAAAACAGTGCTGTAGGCGAAAGAGAAATTTACTTTGGAAGTGTCGTTTGTCTCCTGAAGCAGGAGATAAAGAATATTTTAAAAAATACTCGAAACGACTCAAAAAGATTATAAATGTAACCCAAAAATCTCAAAACAATTATCTCATTAAAAACGCGCAAAATAAGTCTAAAGCGACATGGAAAATCATTAATAGTTCTAAGTCAAATCAACCAAGACATTATTATATTTCAGGAATAATTTCGAATAATAATATTCAGACTACTAACCCAAAAAATATTGCGCAAGAATTCAACAATCATTTTATTGACCAAATTCAACCAATTAATATAGTAAATAATAATTCCAATTCTAATATCTATTTAAATAACAATTTGACATTTAATTCACTTAATTCTATTTTCATGAAACCTACTACTTCTGATGACATTATTAAAATAATAAATGGCTTGAAGAATACAAGCAGCACTGGGTACGATGGTGTAAGTACCTACATAGTAAAAAAAGTATCTCATATCATTTCACCCACGGAATAAAGAATCCATTGGAAGTGGCATTCAACCGATTTTCCTAGAGAACCAGTGTCGCCGCACGCATACAACCGCACTTCAATAAAACACGAACACACAATTGCAATACGCTTTTGATTTGTTAAAATGTACTGTGGCAATAAGTTGTTAAGGGTAGCAAATTTAATATGCAAAAGGTACTTTAACCTTCATATTTTTACGGTCTAATTTAGAGTGTCAAGTAAATATTTCTTACGTCCGTTATTATCTGCGTTGCAAGACTTGCAAGAGACGTGGTGGTTCGGCTACTCGACGCCAGATGGCAGTGTTTTCAAAACTATACGCTTGAAACCAAAAAGTCGCATGTGCTGCGAAATGCGTATGATGACACGACTATTTCGCCATAACGGAATAGGGATGTGGGTATGATTTTGCATATCGATATTTTTATGATATTTATACATTAAATATTAAAGCTAATAAGACTTAGGTTACTAATGACTTAGTTTCCAATAAAATCTTGTTAATAATATAGTTAGTTAGTAGGTGACATTTATAGTTCATCATCATCATCATCATATCAGTCGAAAGACGTCCACTGCTAGACATATTATCCCCCAAAGAGTGCCAAAATGACACCCGCGACCTTTACCAGGTCATCAGTCCACCTCATGGGGGGCCTACCCACGCCGCGCCTTCCGGTACGTGGTTACCACTCAAGAACCTTTCCGCCTCAACGGCCATCGGTTCTACGTGCAATGGGATAAGCTCATTTCTGATGCGATCACGCTGCGTGATCGCATTAGAAAGTTTATTTGCGTGATTCACGCAGAGAAACTCCCAACATAGCCCTCTCCATTGCCCTTTGGGTGACTTTGAGCCTTCTTATGAGGCCCATTGTAAGCAACCACGTTTCAGTGCCATACGTCGTCACTGGCAACACACACTGGTCAAAGACGTTCGTCTTGAGACACTGCGGAATATTGGACGAAAAGATGTGCCGTAGCTTCCCGAACGCTGCCCAGCCGAGTCGGATTTGCTACTACATCGGCATTGAAATTGCAATTGAAATTCATTTATTTGCTGAACATTACGTGCTACATTTGACATGATCTTCGTCTTATCCATGTTCATTCTTAGACCACCTCGCTCGGAAGCTTTACTGAGGTCATATAGCATCGTTCTTAAGTACGTAAGTCTTACTATATCGTCCGCAAACCGAATGTGAGTGATGTACTCGCCGTTGATGTTGACCTAGTCTTCTCCAGTCCAGTCTTGACATCTTCCAGTGCAGCGGTGAACAGTTTTGGAGAAATAACATCTCCTTTCCTGACTCCCCGCTGCAGCGGAATAGGTTTCGACATTTGTTACATTTATAGTTAGGTAATTATTTTTGTTATAAATGTAGTTGCAATTAAACACAGATTTCTAATAAACAAAAAGTATAATTAGTTTAGTATTATACAAGCACATCCTAAAAACTACTTAGAATTATGTTCCCAGCAATCTAGACTGTCGACTGTGTGCGAGTATGGTAGGCTAAACCAGTCGTCAAATATAAAGAATTGAAAGCAGTGCGTCATGTGTGCGAGTGAAAAAACGGAGCGCTGCTCTCGCTCTACGTGTTGCCTACTGCACCGCTGCTGTTGCCGCCACCGCTCGATATCTTGGCCTAGCTATGTACTATTAATACAACATGTAAATAGAGAAACAATAATTAATCATTATAAATTATTCGTACCTACGCTACATACGATATTCTGCGTGGGAATTGAACCTTCATGAATGAAGCGTTTTCCTTTTGGCGAAACCCAAAAATCAGTTTCAACAAAATGTTCCGAACAAATGGTGTTCAGTCGTTGCGGAAACCAATCCTTTCTCCCCGTGGCATCAGTCCATTTTTCCTTTGCATTTGTTTCTTTAGGAAAACTATAAGATGATAATAGTTATTTTATTTTATATGAGTTATGTCGTCAGTCAGATATTATATACATAAATAATAAATTTAATCCTTTTTATTTTGAGTTATCGTTTTATCGATAATAATTATAGACCTTAGCCACAGCATTTGAGTAGCGAACCTTCTGGACATTTGACGTGCGTTCCTCGTTCCGAGTAGCGAAATTATGCACAGGATTATGAACTTCATTGTTAGAGAAATAGAATTGATATTTCCTTGACTACAGCTGCAAATTGTGTCTGAGAAATTGAAAATTTTATATTTTTATGTAGGAATTCTAAAACAATACTTACCGATGATAGGAAATACCTCCATGAGACAAGTTTTTTAATGTGTTCTATTTGAGTAGCTTCTAACAGAGCAATACGGCATTTTCCTACAATAAACACATAATTTACTCATGTCATACGCCGTGTGCGGTTGCCAGGTGACTGACAATAATCTGTGCAAGAAGTATGCGAATTTACGCTCATGTTCGGCGACACGGGAACGCCCACTCACCACTTCCAATGGATTCTTTATTCCGTGATTTCACCTCTACTTAGTCATATCGTAAATTTGTGCATTACATGTGGAAGCTTTCCAGAAAAATTGAAATTAACCATAATAAAACCTCTACATAAAAAACATAAAGTAAAGTAAAGTAAAAAGTCATTTATTTAAACAGAATGAGTTTTACATAGTTACCAGAGGTCCCCACACTAGGCTACGCCTGTATCGTGGAGAACCAGTTAATTTTTAAACATCAGAAATAAGTTACCACAGAATTAATTACATTTGGAGGAGTAAGAAAAAATATTTTACATTGAAAAGTTTATACTTAGAGACTAACTTAGATATTAAAGATAGCTTCAGTGTCGGCATAATTTAACGAATGAAGAAATTTAAAAATAAGTGATTTGGCTTCATTTTTTGTGCTGCCCGTTAGGTTACAATATTTCAGTAAAGTGTTATATATTGCTACCCTTATATAATCGCCAAAACGTTTACCAAAGCTGGAAAGAACTCTAGGAACTGGTAACCTAAAGACGCGTTTTTTAAGTAGTGTGTCGTAGCAAGTCATATATTTAGAGGTTTTGTGTGTACATAATGAAATTTTAAGGATATAAAGTTGACGTACGGTTAAAACGTGTGATTCGGCATACAAGGTCGCAGTTGGATATCGAAAGGGCCTCTTTAACATGACTTTCAGCACCGAACGTTGCGCTCTTTCAATTTCCAACATGGTCAACATAGCAAAGAAGACATGAATAATTACAGACCTATAGCGCTTATTCCTATTTACTCAAAAATTATAGAAAAGTATATTTATAATAGTGTATCTGGCTACTTTGAACACAATAATTTGTTTGTAAATGAGCAAAAAGGTTTCCGTAAAAACATGACGATTAACATGGCTATATATGACTTACTAGAAACTGTTCTAAAGAATGTAGATAAAAGGATCCCAGTTTCTGCGTTGTATATGGACATGTCAAAGGCGTTTGACTATGTTGACCATAGAATACTTTTAGATAAGCTGTATCGCTACGGAATACGTGGTAATATCTATGATCTGATTAAATCTTATTTAGGCGACAGACGGCAAACAACTCAAATAAGTAAAATATGTTTCAAGACAAAAACGGAACAGATCTACTCATCGGATGTACGAGAAATCCGTTATGGCGTGCCACAGGGGAGTGTTCTAGGGCCTCTGTTATTTCTCATTTATATAAATGACATGCCTAACACAATTGGCCACCCCATGGTTCTCTTTGCCGACGACAGTACTGTAATCTTCTCTAGGAAAAATTTGAAATCTTATGAAGCTGACATTAACAAGACATTAAATACAATTATAGAATGGTTGACAAAAAATAATTTAAACATTAATTTAAATAAAACAAAACTCATGACATTTCAGCAAAGAACGAATTACGTGCCTAATCTCACAATAGCTTATAAAGGACAAAAAATTGAAGACTCTGACATAACAAAGTTTTTAGGATTAAATATAGATAATAAGTTGACATGGAAATATCAAATTGACTCTATATGTAAGAAACTTAATCAATTCTCCTATGCATTATATAATCTAAGAAAAAAAGTAAATCTACCTGCAGTGCTTACCTCATACCACGCATTTGTTACCTCAACGTTAAGATACGGCATATTAATTCTGGGGGAACTCGACCGATCGAGAAATTGCGTTTCGAGCGCAGAAAAGGTGTCTAAGATCTCTATGTGGTATTAGTTCTTTGGAATCTTGTAAGCCCTATTTTCAAAAACTTAAGATACTAACTCTTCCTAGTTTGTATATCTATGAAATGTGTGTTTTCGTGAAATGTAACTCCCATTTGTTCCTAAACTTTAATAGCACCCGTTTACGTCATAAAATAACAAACCCAATGATACCCAAAACAACCTTATTCCAAAAAAATGTAGTCGGAATGGCTCCAAAAATATTTAATAAATTACCAAAATGTTTACATTCAATAGATAAACTACATAAATTTAAGATAGCCCTAAAAAATGTTCTAGCTCATACAAGTTATTATACCATAAATGAATTTATAAATGATAGTGACTTTGACATGCATGCTCAACAATTTGTAAGCCGCAAGGCGCCACATAGTGAAACTGACCGTAACATTGTAACATCCTGTAACCTATGTTGGACAAATAAATGATTTATCTTTATCTTTATCTTTATCTAATGATGGAGACAGAAGGTGGCCATGGGAATTCAGTACTTAACCGACGCGACGTAAGCCCATTGAGTTTAGGCTCGTTAGAATCATCTCAATGAGTACCTAGTTGATGACAGTATACAGGAAAGTGCAGTCGGCAATAAAAGCTTGTACCAAAAATTACATTTTTGACGGAAACTTATTTTACGAAAGCGACTGCGGCGCTACCACGAACTTCGGATCTCAAACTTCGTAGGTATATCTCCGTCTCTGTCGCTCGAGTACCATAAACCATAAGTGCGATAGAGACGGAGATATACGAAGTTCAGATCGAAGTTCGTGGTTATAGCTCTGCTGTCTGACCTTCCAACCTAGAGGGAATACTGGACGTTGTTGGGATTAGATCGGTTGACCTCACGATGTTATGTTTGATGTTTGTCTCCTACACAGCATTGCCAGTCGCCACAAAATTCTACGCAGCGCACGACCAGCTCAAAGACGAGTCGGAAGAACAGACGAAAAGGGTGTCGGATTACGCATACAATGTGGCCCAAACTCGAGCTAAGGGGCCGCACAGCAAATATCCGGCACCGTTCATTGAGAGCCATGTGTAAGTAGGTTATAGGTTTACGCGGACTGAGTTTCCGCAACTCGATATCGTATGTCGCGTGGTGAGTTGTAGGCACTACTCGTGCCATACCAATTCTACCAGAAAGCCCAGCTGATCCTCGATGTTGGTGACGACTTCTGATAGTGATCTCAGCGATTCGAGGGGTATTTTGCCGGGTATGCTGCAACCCTCGGGCTTCTTCATACTCCACGCAGGCTTTGCAGAGAGGGCTATTTGTGAATAAGTGAAGAGGTGCTTGTTTAACCTGTTGTGTCCCGATGCCGCGAATTCACGGCATCCTCCCGTCAATGGAATTTGTATCAATTTAAATTAGAACAGAGTTGCATTTGTTCTGCATCATTCGATTTTAGAAAAAGAACAAAGTCTACTCTAGTTCGTATTTTGATTTGATTCAAATTTAATTGCCTATTTTCCTGGTATGGCGGGGACACAAACTACTAGGCGGGGATACCTCAGGTTAATAAGGCATGACCCATGTGTAAGTAAATATAGTACCCGTCGCTATAGCTATTGCGCCCGCTTGCACAACTCGACCCGTGACGATTCACAACTCGTTCCCATTACCAACTTGCCACCATCGTCGTAGCGCGTTGCAAACACATCTCTAGAAAAAATAAACTTGTGTTACGCGCGTGGACTTGATACTTCTCATTTCCGACTAGGTAGGTAGTCTTCACATTTGGAAATTGGAATAAGTTGACAATACGGGGTAGTAGTTACATAAAAAAAACCGGCAATGTGCGAGTCGAACTCACCCACCGAGGGTTCCGTACAAAATAACAAATGTATATTTTTCAGATTTTTCCCTGTAGGTACTTGTAAATAGTATAAGACGATATTAGGTATGTACTTGCCAAATTTCATAGTTCTACATACGTCAACGGAAAGTAGGTACCTTATAAATTTTGATTCTCTGGAGAGAGTTGAAATATACGTTTTTGCGACATAAACGGCCGTATCCTATTTTTGCGTTAACTTAGAAGTTTCTTCAGAGCTTCAAGGGATTGTAGACTTGAGTATATGGTTTTAATTTCAACTCGATACCTCCACGCGTTTCCGAGATTAAGGGTCTTAACAGACAGACAGTCAAACAGACAGACAGACAGACGGACAAGAAAGTGATCCTAATATGAATGTTCCGTTTTTTCCTTTTGACGTACGAAACCCTAACAAGTAGAAGTTACATTAAAAATTGGGCTTTAAAATAAAACCTGGGAAGAAAAATCCAACTAGTTAAATCAATAGAACAGGTAATAATAGAACTAGTGGGAATAGTGTACACGTAGTAATATGTAGTAAGTTAATGGTTAAAAATGTGTACCCACTTGTTTTAGATACGGCTGGTACTTGAAGCCGCTGGTGCCTTTGGACCGAAACGACCAGCGCTTCTACCATCCGAAGAAGGAGAGCTCCCACACCAAGGTCGAAGTCATAATAGCCATGAACAACCCTAAGAAGCGAGCCAAGGCCTAACTGTCAAATAAATAAGTATATTAAACACATAGGTTCCTAAACACCTTGACTTTCTTCTTCTGTCATTTCGCTCTTGGCAGAGAGGTCGTGATCACACCGAGAGGCATCATATTTCTTCATCATTGTCACATTTCGTCGTTTCTTAGTGACCCATTCGTGGAGCATGAACGTGTGATGGAAGTAATTTACTTGGAAGTACAGTCGCCATCACTTACATCTGAACACTACAGGGTATCAAAAAATCTGAACATGCACCCTAATGCCTTAAAAATAGAGTTGTGTTCAGATGTTTGTTTGCTCCGATGTATGTGGTGGCGACTGTACGAGGAAATCGAAACATTTTGTATGGGGACTGTGAACGTGTTAAGGCGCAATAGGGAAGATTACGTAAAGCTCTGCGTAGGGGGCGACACTAACACAAACTGTAAACAAACCGCCATGACGTACAATGTCATATTTATTAACCTAACAAACAATAACAAATAATTGATGAAAACGTGTTAAACTACAATAGTTTTATAATCATTCGTGTGTAAAATACCTGTACTGTGATATTAAAATGGCATCCTATAGCCATTTAAAGGTGGATGAGGGCTTTTTTTTGCTTTACGACGTATTGCCGCTTCCCATAGTTTTCGTATCATCGTTTCCTTCGGAAATGAATGATGCCCTACATTCTTGCATCCAATTACGCAGCACTGATGCATTTTATTTATTGAAATATTCTCTTCCCTATTTGATTCAGAGCTTTGAAGGACTTGTCAAAGTTGTCAAAAAAACTGTTTACTAATTGTGATAGTGCTGCACTCTGGCGGCAGAACATTGCAGCAATGTTCCCTATATATACTGTCCATAATCGGCGTAGACTATATCTCTGTCTCTTTTTAACCCTAAACCTAAAGAAAGAGAGAATAATTGCACTTTCAAAAAAAAGTTTTACCGACTTCAGATCAGTAGCCAATTTGCTTCAAGTTTGCCTATAAAATTTAAAGAGTTCCCTCGATTTCTCCAGGATCCCATCATCAGAACTGGATTTTGGTGACAACGGGACTAATCTGGAAGTACATGCTTTCAAACACAGAAAAAAAAATCAAATCGGTTCATAAATTACCGAGATATCGCGTAACATACACTCTCCTCCTCCTCAGGCTCCTTTTTTGAAGTCGGTTAAAAATACGTGGACGCGGATTATCAAACTGTACATTACAGCGATCCGCGCGTACGAGTGGAAGTGAGAGGGAGAAATGCAAGGAACTCAAATTAAAACGTACGGTGAAACTAAATAAAAACCCACAAAATGATAAAAAAGAGGCAGTTGTGGGTATATTATTGTTAATCGACATAATCTCCGCTGTTTTTGGCCTGCTTCGCACCATTGTCCCTGGCAGCGTACTGGTTCCATCCTCTTGTTGCTTTTTGTTTAAAATCAGCCTTCTCTAGAGGCCTCAGGTCGGCAGCCGCAACTCGATCCCTGAAACAATTTCTTCATCATCATCATCATCATATCAGCCGAAAGACGTCCACTGCTGTTCATTGGCCTCCCCAAAAGAGTGCCACAATGGCCGGTCCTGCGCCAACCGCATCCAGCGGACTCCCGCGACCTTTACCAGGTCATTAGTCCACCTTGTGGGGGCCCTACCCACGCCGCACCTTCCGGCACGTGGTCGCCACTCGAGAACCTTTCCGCCCCAACGGCCATCGGTTCTACGTGCAATGTGCCCCGCCCACTGCCACTTAAGTTTAGCAATTCGGAGGGCTATATCGGTGACCTTGGTTCTGCTGCGGATAACCTCATTTCTGATGCGATCGCGCAGAGAAACTCCCAGCATAGCCCTCTCCATTGCCTTTTGAGTGACTTTGAGCCTTCTTGTGAGGCCCATAGTAAGCGACCACGTTTCCGTGCCATATGTCACGCAAACACAAAACTATTTCTTATTAATCCGATAATAAACTGTAGAACTACTAAACCCATGCTGATGCTGATAGCTACTGTAGCCGAGGTGTAACAGCACGCTACTTTCAATCTGCAATGAGTTTACAAGCATAAAAAGTTCAAATAACTGCATCCCGACTACAAAAAACTTAACTGCTAGTTTTTTCAAGCTTTCTATTTTAACTTGCAATGTATGTACATACCTAACTAACTATGTAAGTATGTGGTATATAGGTATATTTTTTTAACCAAGGCTTGTTCGGGTGGAATCTTGCTATTACCTTGTAGCCATTCGCATATAGTAGTAAAGCTATATCACTTAGTGCGTCTCGAATGTAGCCCGTCAAGCACCAGCTCAGAGATGATACCCATTAGTCTACAAAAGAGACGCTTACGCCGCGTATAACGTGTCTTTTGTGGCGTAATGTCGCGATTAAAACGTTATACAATGCAATACGTAGGTACCTACTCCATTTTAACCGACTTCCTAATAATTCTTCAATTCGTTATTTTTCCTTTTTGATTCAGATTTTGAAAGTACGATCGAGTTTTCTAATGAAACAGACAACCTTTCAAAAATATCTATACAACAGTCGCTATTGAACGAGCGAGCGAAGCGAATGAAGTTCTCCATTTCAGCATTAGCCAGAATTTCGTGTGTTCGGATGTCCAGATGTACGGCTGTTGTCCTCTACCGTGCCTATTTCTCAACCGATTCGCGTCAAATTTTGTATGAGCAATAATGATATAGATTTTTAACCCCCGACGCAAAAAGAGGAGTGTTATAAGTTTGACGTGTCTGTGTGTCTGTCTGTCTTTGTATATGTGTGTCTGTCTGTGGCATCGTAGCTCCTAAACGAAGGGACCGATTTGAATGCGGTTTTTTTATCCGAAAGCTGACATGATTGAGATGGTTCTTAGTTACGTTTTAACAAAATCGGTACTGCCGTTTTTGAGATATTGAACTTCGAAATGAAAATATCGGGCGATTTTCAACTTTTCTAGACCCAGTACCTAATAGGCCTGTACATTATATACTCACGCAAACTCCTCATACGTCTTAGCGGTGTGTATGGCATCACATTTCACATCATTTACGCGCCAGTAGTGTCTGTCTGCCTCGACACAGCCTCTGAGCTGCCCCTCCATTGCTGCGAAGTCTTCTTCGCCCAACGGCTTGTCCATTCTGAGGAAAAAAAATGTGTGACAATCATAAAAAGTTCCAAAAACTGTATCCCTGCCTCGGAAAACGAAATTAAAAAAAACAGTTTTTTCTTTCATCCAAAAGGTAGCCTATTTTATTTATTTATTTAAATCAGGAAACAAGGACCATATTACAAATACCTTAAAGACTAACATGGGTACATATCAATATAAACTTATTAATAACTACAAAAAACATATTACTATTGCGATGTGTTGCGCAATTTCGTGGTGTCAGCGGCCCTACCACGAACTTCGAATCTCGAACTTCGTATATCTCCGTCTCTATCACACTTATGGTTTATGGTACTCGAGCGACCGAAACGGAGATATACGAAGTTCGAGATTCGAAGTTCGTGGTAGCGCCGCAGGTAGCTGACCGCGGAAACGCCGGAACTCGACTCCCTTCAGCCTATGTTGTAGCTGGCAGAGACTGCATGCAGTCATTGTTTAGTTAAGTCTCTCTTTTTATGATAAACTAACACTAAATAATAAACACTAAGTAATAAGATTCAATAGGGAACTTGCATGGGACTTCAATTTCGAATAAATTGTACTCAATAGATGCGGGGATATGCGTAGATATCATACAAAAGAAAAGAAAAAGAAAAAAAACGATTGCATTAGTTTTATCTCAGTTTAAAATAACGAAAAAATAATTATAATTTTTTCGATAAAATAACATAACAGTTACACAGAATATTGAATTAGAAATGATATATTGTACGACAAGTATAGACTTAAACGCAAATTTTGTGGAGATAATTTCAAATTAATGACTTACTCCATAGTAAACGCGCCGAGAATACCTATATGCTGTGACGTCATAGCATAAGCCCGTTTAGTATAGAGCGTTTTCGGGGGGTGCAGGCGCGCGCAGATTTCAAATGCATATAACATCAGAATAATAAATCATAAGAAAGTTCTAATGCTACAGTTGTTTAAATGCTGGATTATACTTTTGATTTTCGTAATAAAATAAAAAGATACAAGTTCCCTATTGTTTACGAACCATGTATGGACCTTAGTCTGAATTAAATGATTTTTATTTTTAACCCCCGACGAAAAGAGAGGGGTGTTAGAAGTTTGACGTGTCTATGTCTGTGTATCTGTGTCTGTGTGTCTGTGTGTGTGTCTATCTGTGGCATCGTAGCTCCTAAACGAATGGACCGATTTGAATGCGGTTTCTTTATCCAAAATCTGACGTGATCGAGATGATTCTTAGCTACGTTTCAACAAAATCGGTTCGGCCGTTTTTGAGATATTGAACTTTGAAATGAAAATATCTGGGTTTTTCAACTTTTCTAAGTTGTAGTTATTATATACTAGCTTCTGCCCGCGACTACGTCCGCGTAGAACTCGTTTATATCGTAGCTCGATACAAACTTTCACTTTCCATTTCCCCTTTAGGGATTGATTTCCGGGATAAAAACTATCCTATGTTCTTCGCCGAGACAATTTTATCTAAACGGGTGCAGCGGTTGTATAGTAGCTCCCTACAAATGTTCACCTCCCATTTCATCCCCTTAAGAGATGATTTCCGGGATACAAACTATCCTATGTCCTTTCCCGGGGCTCAAACTATCTCTAAACCAAATTTCATCTAAATGGGTTACACCCAAACTTTCACCCCCATTTCGACCCCTTTGGGTATGATTATTGGAATAAAAACTATCCTTTGTCCTTTCCCAGGGGACAAACTATCTCTTTACCAAATTTCATCTAAATGGGTTCCATCCAAATTTCACCCCTAATTTCACCACCTCAGGAGATGATTTTCGGAATTAAAACTATCTTATGTCCTTTCCCAGGACTCAAACAATCTCTTAACCAAATTTCCTCTAAATGGGTTACATCCAAATTTTCACCCCCATTTCACCCCCTTATGCGACGATTTCCGGAGTAAAATTTATCCTTTGTCCTTTTCCCCAGGACTCTAACTATCTCAATACCAAATTTCATCTTAATGGGTTCCATCCAAATTTTTTCCACATAATTTCACCCCCTTAGGAGATGATTTTCGGGATAAAAATTATGCATTGTCCTTCCCTGGGACTGCTACTATCTCTATACCAAATTTTATCTACATGGGTTACATCCAAATTTTCACCCCCTATTTCATCCCCTTAGAGGATAGTTTTAGGGATAAAAGCCATCCGCTGTCCTTCCCCGCGGCTCAACCTATCTCTATACCATATTTCATCAAATGGGTTCCATCCAAATTTTTACCCTTAATTTCACCCACTCAGGAGATGATTTTCGGGATAAAAACTATGCATTGTCCTTCCCTGGGACCCTGGGACTCCTGCTATCTCTATACCAAATTTCATCTACATGGGTTTTATCCAAATTTTCACCCCTTATTTCATCCCCTTAGGAAATGAATTTAGGGATTAAAACTATCCGTTGTATTCTTCGGGACTCAAACTATCTCCATACCAAATTTCATCTAAACGGGTCCCATCAACATTTTACCCCCTTAGGGAGTGATTTCCAGAATTAAAACTATCCTATATATACCCTTTTCAAATAAATTTATTCATGTCAAAATAATAAAATACAATAAAATAATATAACAATAAACTTAAGACTACCTTAAGCCTAGTCAAACAGTCCCCCTCGAGTCGTCCCTGGCGCAAAGGTTCCCATAACACTGGCCACATTGCCACGTTGAATGGCGATGGACAACCTTTGCACCAGGTACGACCCTACGCGGGCGTCAGATACCCTCTCCCTTATTCGTCGTCACACTTCCCTAATGAAGGCAACAGCCTCCGACCCCCAGCACCCAGTAGCCTCAAACACAAGGTGTACAAAATGGTAACTACCGCCCAGGTCCGAATATTTATGGCGTTTTTTTTTCGCGGCAAAATCTGCAGCGGCACCAGCTGATCGCACTGTTCGGCCGAGGTGCGAGACAGCAAAGGTACTGACGCACGTGGCATCCTACAGCAGACACTTCCCCCTCTGCCATGGCACCAAAGTTAAGCCGTCTGGCCTTTTGCCATCGGTGCGGCAGAGGCCCGGGGGCTCCAGAACACAGGGGATGTTGGCGGATATTAAAGCCCTCCTAACGATGTCATTGAGAACGTAGTGACGTGGAAATCTTCCCGAACAACGACAGCAACTCAGCGCGTGATGGCCTCCACCATGGAGCCGCAGATGCATTTATGTGGCACACAAACATCGCAGCCCAGGCGGAGAGCTACTGCCACCCGCAATGAGTCGTTGTCCAGGAGTGTTCCCAGATAAGGAGCAGGCAAAGCCTGCAACCACGCTCCCGCTTGGACTGTTGACACCGACTTTAGCCTGGCCAAATCCACTTCCGTGGCTACACCCATAACCATGCAAGCGCGTCCCTAGCCCCCACATCGTCCCAAACTCTCTGTACTCGTAGAGTCTCGGGCAGTGACGCAGTCGGATAACGAGCCGTCCACCTTGCCAGCGCATCCTCCACAAACGGAATGGTAACCCTGTCTCCATGGTTATTCAAAACTTTAGAGACAAGGCCAGCAAAGCAACTCCATGTGCCGGCGCTAGGAAGGCTGGCAGGCCCACATCCCCCGCACACCGCAAACCGAGGCCACCGTGACGTACCGGCAAAGACGCTTGAACCCATTGTTCGTCCGAAAGAGACACATTCAACACAGTCTCTGCCGTATCCCTCAACACGACGTCAAATGAAGACACGTCACCCGGACACAACCACGTAGGAGTGGTTCTCAAAAGGTAGGTTAGAAAGGTGTCATAATGTCCGGATGTTATAAAGACCGTTAGTCAATATGTACAAGTAGATATCTGTATGTCCAAAAAGTCTTAATACCTAGATGTTATAAAGACTATTAGTCAATATGTACAAGTCTCTGCATGTCCAAGGAGTCATAATGTCCAGATGTTATAAAGATTATTGAATATGTACCGCCGTCGGTTCTGGCGCTTCGCCGGCCGCTGCTGCGGCACGCTCGCTTCGCTCGCTCGGCTCGCGCGCTGTAGGGTCGCAGTTCTTCCTAACACTCCTCCCCGCTTCGCTCGTCGTCGTACCTACACCACGTCGTGCCTTAGAGTAGAATAGGTAGGTAATTGGGTGTTTTGATATTGGACATTATGACAATCCGACTTTTTAACAATTTGTTGTTTTGGTAGCTAGACATTATGGCAATTAGACGTTTTAGCAATTTGTTGTTTTGGTAGCTTGACATTATGACAACTGGGCATTTTAACAATTGGGCATTATTTCTTTGTCATTTTGACATCTTGGACATTCTGACACTTGGCCTAACATACCCCGGAGGGAAAGTTTTAACCGACTTCAAATCAGTAGCCAAATTGCTTCAAGTTTGCCTATAAAATTGGAAGAGTTCCCTCGATTTCTCCAGGATCCCATAATCAGAATTGGATTTAGGTGACAACGGGACCAATCTGGAAGTATATGCTTCAAAACAAAGAAAAAAAATTTCAATTCGGTTCATAAATTACCGAGTTATCGCGAGCTGAGCTGACATTGCTGAAGGATTTTGAATTTTCAGTAGCACTGATCAGTGCTAAGACATACGAAGGGTTAAGGCTAGTTTTCGAACAGAGGTAAGCTAAACCAGATTTTCAAATGAGTATCTTCGTATCCTAGCTTATTAGTCGCAAATTTGTTTTGGGTCTAAAAGAAACTTTACAAGCATTAATAAAGTAAATTAGTACTTACATTATTTACACGTGGAACTGAGTGCTTTGTAAAATATTCCTTCAGTCAAATACGTCAATAAGAAACACGTAAATCCTGATCTAATATAACATTTACGTATTATTTCTACTTATGTTTGTACAACTCCAATATTTTGACATTGATCAAACAATTCGCGTGACCATGGTAACCACCAAAGAGTATTATGAATAATATAGAGATAGAGACGTCAGTCAAGGTTTTGCATGCCGCGAGTCATCTAGTATTTCGTCTGTTCAACAGCCCAATAGTTAGCTTTAGTAAGTTCATATGTGTGCGTCGAGTGTACGCATGTGTGCGTGAACGGAAATACTCACACACACATATACACTTTACCTGTACATGCATACATATTGATATACTAGCTGTTGCCCGCGACTTCGTCCGCGTATTACCATGTCATCGTCTAAATGTATGTTTAAGGAATGAATTTAAAAAAAACATTGAAATTAGTTTTGTACCTTAGTCTTTTAGTAAACACTTAATCAGTCTAAAACCGAAGTTACAAATCTCTTACTTCCAAAAATTCGAAACCCTTATTCTCAGCCGATTAATTAAAAAAACGCTGAAATAAGTTTTGTAGTAGCTTAGCAAACAGTCTAAAACCGAAGTTACAAATCCCTTACTTTAAAAATGTCTTGCTCCCCATGCAAACTTTGAACATCCTTATAATCCCCTTTAGGGATGAATTTCAAAAAACGCTAAAATAAGTTTTATAGTCTAAACAGGCTAACATCGAAATTACAAATATCATACTTCAAAATTTTCTTGCTCTCCATACAAACTTTGAACGCTTTTCAGGGAAAAATTAAAAATATAACACTAAGATTTTTTTATTGTAATAGGCAAGTATTTTTACCACAACCTATTAAGTCTCTAGCTAAAAAAAGTGTTTCCCATACGAACTTTGCACCCCTTTATAAATCCATTAAGGGGTGAAATTCTCCAAAACTCTGGCAGTACTTTTTTGTATTTTAATAAGTAGGCAAGTACTTAATCTTTCTACAGAGTTTTACGTTTCTACCTTAGTAAAAAGTTTCCCCCATGCAAACATTGCACCTCTTTATCCCCCTCTTAGCGGGTGGAATTTTCCAAACCACTGAAAGTAATTTACCTATACATGGTGTCCCAGAAATCGACGTCAAGCCGTAAACGGATGATAGACCAAAGTCATATCATAAAAATACAAAAAAAAATCCAACTCGTGTTGATTTTTTTTTTAATTTATTCATTAATTGGTCAATTGTCGTAAATTTTCAATTTTTAAAGTAACCATAATTTTAAAAGAACATGAGTTGGATTTTTTTTTGTATTTTTCTGATAACTGTTATGACTCGGTCTATCATCTGTTTTCGGCTTGACGTCGATCTCTGGGACACCTTGTATTCTAATAAATAATCTTTCTACACAATTACAAGTCTCAAGCTAAAAAAAAAGTTTCCTTCATACAAATTTTCACTCCTTTTGGTAACCTTTAGGGGTGGAATTTTCAAAAACGCTGAAAATTATTTATTTGCAAGTATTGTAATAAATAATCTTTCAACAAAGGTCGCTCGCTAAAAAAAGATATTTACAAACGTTGCACCCCCTTATACACCCCTAACTGGTAGAATTTTCTAAAACGCTGAAAGTATTTTATTTTATTAAGTTATCTTTCTAAAAAGTTTTGAGATTCTAGCTTTAAAAATCCCTCTTACCAACTTTGCACCCCTTTTTCATACCCTTAGGGGTGGAATTTTCCAAAACACTGAAAATGCTTTCATTGTAGATATTGTAATATGTAATATTTCTACAAACTTTTAAGCTTCTATCTCAAAAAGGAGTTTCGGTCATACAAACTTTGCAACCCTTTTTAACCCCCTTAGGGGCAGAATTTTCCAAAACGTTGAAAGTACTTTAGGTATTTGAATTCTAATAAGTAATATTTCTACAAAGTATTAAGTCTCTTGCTAAAGTGATAAAGTTTACCCCATATAAAATTTGCACCCTTTGTTAACCACCTTAGGGGCAGAATTTTCCTGAACGTTGAGAGAACTTTATTTGTATTCTAATAAGTAATCTTTATACAAAATTTTAAGTCTCTAGCTCAAAAAATAAAGTTTCCCCTATACAAACTTTGCACCCCTATCTAACCCCTTTAGGGGTAGAATTTCCAAAAATCCCTTCTTATCCATTGCCTACGTTGTAAAAGGTAGTTCTGGTGTAAATTTCAACTCTCTAGTCCTAGTAGTTTCGGCTGTGCGTTGATGAGTGTGTGTGTTAGTGAGTCAGTCATATGTATAGATAGATAGAAGATGACGAAACTCCCATTCAAATATCTCAAAAAATATTAAAGCTACAACCGTTTTAATGTCGCTTGTTAGAGTGAGAAAACGATCGTGGACTGTGACGTCAAGATCCTCGAACGTCATAGTAAAAAACAATCGTTTCATATGAAGGTGCGTTTTGCGGATAAGGGACAGAACATACCCCCTCTTAAAACTTTGGACTTTTATAACTTAGTCATTACCTATATCGTCGGGTGACAAGCAAAAGTCACTACCAAAACTGTCACTGATCTTCAAAACCTCGTATCTCGGTACGTAGTCGATATCGAGATACGACCTCTGATTTGAGTAGGTATTTGTTACTTAGTGAGTTTTGCTTGTCACCCGACGATATAACCTCTTGCGTTGCTTTTTTCTCCATTTGACTATATTTATTTTAAATTCTTTTTCGAGAAAATACATTATGATTATTAACCATATTTTCGATTCCTAAGCTATAACCACGAACTTCGGAATTCGAAAATATTCGGGTATCTCTATCTCTATCGCACTAACCATACTCGAGTGACAGGGATGCAAATATACGAACAATGAGTATTTCGCGGTAGCGCCGCAGGTACTTTGGCAGAATGCGCAGAGCGCGTGCCATTGCCATTAAAAAAAAACAAATTCGTGTTAATGATATTGTTCAAATTTGTTAATACATTTTTTGAAATTACGCCATAATACGACATTTGCGCATATAAGTTCTCATATCAGAATCGAATATTTTTTTATGGTATATATTTTAGCATTTGTCTCGTAAAAGTCTATTGTAGACGGGATTTAAATTATTAATAAGTGAAAGGCAAAGCCATTCCGCCATTTTTGACGTTTCTTATAGCTGACAGTTGCAGCAGCGTTTGATCTCAATAAAAATAAATGAAAAATTAATGAAGTCGTATATTTCGGAAAATTAATAAATTGTCGCAGTCGGATAAAAACTATCCTAAGTTGCAGCTAGAATAATAATGTACCTATATAAAATGTTTCATATTTTTCCGTTCATGGGATGCTGAGAACATTCGTAACACACAAAGCTTAGTTTCAAACTGGCTAATTCTTTTTTTAATTTAGAGATTTATTATAAGTGGAGATAATAACTCCTGCTTAACGAATAAATTTAAAATAATAAAGGCAATTTCTGAGTTGTAATATATTTTATTCGAGGAATCACAGTCAATTACGAACATGAAACAGTTATTCAAGCAGTATTGGTATTATATTACGAGTTTGGTACAATATTACTGACTTACAATCGTCAATAACCAAATCAAGGTACACATGAGAAAACAGCAGGTCCAAGCGATCAGCGCACTCGTAACTTACGATAATAAACGATAAATAATAATTAAAGACAATTATGAAACCATTTTCAAACTAACCGTATGCTCAAACCGTAAATTCAATGTTCTTTTTTAATAATAAAGTATATATAAATAGGTAGTAAGTTTTTTAGCCGAAGCAATTGTATAACGAACTAGCTTTAGCCCGCGACTTCGTCCGCGTGTATCTCGTTAATCGCCTTAGATGATAATTGATATTAAAGTATTTCAGGCTTATGCTTAAACATCGCTCCCCCGTGCAAAGTTCCCCCCACCTTTTCAACCTTTTAAGCGATTATTTCCGGGATAATTTATATAAATGTATATGAAATTTATAAATTTTAAACTATATCCATACCAAATTGTATCAAAATCGGATCAGTGGTTTAAATGCATGCAAATGCTACATTAGTAAATGGATTTTTTTTATCAAAATCCGTTGAGTAGTTCTACTCACGTTAGTATGGGCAACCCGTTATCTTATGCTAATGGATTCTGTATACATACTGACTAATTAATGGCTTACTTTTAGTCGGAATCTATTTTACTAACGGCTAATCAAAAAAAAAATGGTTTTTATGAAATATTGCTGTTCAATCAATTATTTAGCTGCTCTTCAATTTATAAGGCGGACTAATATTGGTTACATAGTTGATCGTTTGGGACATTCTTTGCAAATCTAGCCTGGTTTCATCTACATAGAGGTATTCTAAACAGGAAAAGTCTGTGAGATTTGTAAGTTTGTGTATTCTCCGGAACCGTTGGACCGATTTCAAAAATCATTTCACCTGCGTATAGAATGAACTTTCTGAAACAATATAGGCTATGTTTTATCCCGCGGGTTTGCCTTCGTTCTTTGCAATACGCGGGTGAAGCCGTGCTGGCAGCTAGTGTACCTATAGTAAATTCAACCTTGTATGCTGATCAAATAATTTGACGAAAAGCTTATTTTTGTTGCGAGCCAATTATAATAACAGCTAACCATCCTTAACAAATCGTTTCAACAGAGTTAAAATTTTCTCACTCAGGCAAGTTTTCTTATAAAGTTTAAATAAGCCCCCATCTTAAGCTCTCTAGACTTCACTAGACCTAGACTTCTCTAGACTTTGTAATTCGCCAGGCCATATAGATGTACCTTTCCACACATGAAATTTAACTACGGCCCGCACTTGACTTGTTTTCCATACAAACATTTATACCTTTTCTAGGTTTCCGTACTCAAAGAGTAAAACGGGACCCTATTACTAAGACTCCGCTGTCCGTCTGTCTGTCTGTCTGTCCGTCTGTCTGTCTGTCCGTCTATCACCAGGCTGTATCTCAATAACCGTGATAGTTAGACAGTTGAAATTTTCACAGATGATGTATTTCGGTTGCCGCTATAACAACAACTACTAAAAAACAGAATTAATTAAATATTTATAGATTATGGTACGGAACCCTTCGTGCGCGAGTCCGACTCGAAATTGGCCGGTTTTTAAACCCACTTAAAGGTTGAATTTTGTAAAACCCTTAAGTACTTATTGCTTGCCTACCTTACACATTTCAAGACTCTTATTGGTTCAGTAGTTTCAGCTTAGTGTTGATGAGCAAACTCGAAATGATTTCGTGGTATTATCCTTTGCTCTTATCATGCTAAGCTAAGGGTTGATTTACTCAAGATGCTTGATTAATGGAGATTACTTAGATATCATTATAACTTTGTAATCAAAATCGTGGACATCTTCCAAGTCCAAAAATAACTAAACTTTCATATAAACTTTCACCCCCTATTTCACCCCTTTAAAGTACGAATATCTAAAAATGCTTCAAAAAAACCTGTTTTTATTTGAGACCATAAAGCCAAATCTCAAATTTCATAGATCTACCTTCAAAAATAACGAAACTTGCATACAAACTTTCACCTTCCATTTTACCCATTTAAAACACGAATACCCGATAATGCTCGAAGAAAACCTTTTTTAATTTCTGACCGAAAAGCCAAATCTCGAATTTCATAGATCTACCTTCAAAAATAACGTATTTGCATACAACGTTTTATCCCCAATTTCACCCCCTTAGGGGTTGAATTTCAAAAAATCCTTCCTTAGTGCGCCTCTACGTCACTTGAAGAATATGCGTTTCAAATTTCACGCTTGTATCTTTAGCGGTTTAGGCTGTGCGTTGTCTGTCACTCTATAAGTAACGGGCCAATTTTATATATGTAATAGATATACTAACGTGGAAATGTAGTCTCAGTTATAATCAAACTACGTAAAATGGAATTTGCCTGAATGTCATACTTAGGCAGGCCTGTTTCCGCTTCCGCTTTGGACTGCCACCTGCAGGCGCTGACAGAAGACTACTATGGGTCTCCTCAAACACGACGCTATTTTGACGTTATAAGGCACTGAAAACACCGTGGTAACCACCAGGTTGAAAGCAAAGTAGGTAAGATGTCTCTTTGAGTAATGTTTATAACTAGGTAAATTGAAGAAGTCTGGCGCGAATAGACGGCCTGGGGCTTGTTCCCGGGAGCCGCAGGTTAGTTTGATAGTCCGTGAGCCCGCCCCCAATATACCTACGTCTCATGCCAACACGATAAAATGTATGGCAGCTGGTCGAGAAAGTTGTGCTGAGCAAGAATCAGAAGATTATCGCACATAAAATTGGCCTAACGTTTGAAAAATCCTTCACTTCCGGTTAAAATTTACCATGACACTAGTACGAGACATATGGCATCATTTAGCCCTTTAATCGTAGAGAGAGTAAACCTAAGTCTGTCAGTCCTGAAATGGCCGGAAGTACTTGGCAGACGTTGCCAAAGTTGGCCAACTTTAATTGGCTAGTGCTGGTCTTCCGACGGGGCCAATTGGTGACGTCAGGGCGTGCAAGAAGTTTAAAAACCAGCCAAGTGCGAGTCGGACTCGCGCACCAAGGGTTCCGTACCATTATCTATAAAAATATTAATTTTATTCCGTTTTTAGTATTTGTTGTTATAGCGGCAAAAATTTCAACTGGAACTATCACGGTATCAGTGAGATACAGCCTGGTTACAGACGGACAGACAGACAGACAAGACAGACGGACAGCGGAGTCTTAGTAATAGGGTCCCGTTTTACTCTTTGAGTACGGAACCCTAAAAACTGACAAAAAGAATACAAAAAAATAATAATATTAAAAACTAAAGAGCTAAAGAAAAAAACCGGTCAAGTGCGAGTCGGACTCGCATACGAAGGGTCCCGTACCATCATCTATAAAGATATTAATTTTATTCTGTTTTTAGTATTTGTTGTTATAGCGGCAACAGAAATACATCATCTGTGAAAATTTCAACTGGAACTATCACGGTATCAGTGAGATACAGCCTGGTGACAGACACAAAGACAGACATACAGACAGACAGATTGACGGAGAGCGGAGTCTTAGTAATAGGGTCCCGTTTTACTCTTTGAGTACGGAACCCTAAAATTTAAAAATCTAAATACAAATATTTCAATATGGCTAGTAAAACTTTACATTTAATGACCATTATAAAAAAAAACTGTTTGCAAATAGTAGTTTATGTGACTGTACATAATGAAGGGCATTAAACACTAGTGTGGGTTTATGAAAAGCCGAAGGCGAGTTTCATAATAACATCACGCGAGTGTTTTAATGCCTAATTATGTACAGTTACATACACTACTTTATCTATCCACATATCATAAGCCTCCACGATGCATTCAGGAGAGATTCAGTGTCCCCATACAAAAAACTTGTAATACGCGCTAAACAACCGGCCAACGGTGTGTCGTCGGCGGCGCGCGGCACCACATAATTATACACAGAACAGAAGTCAATCTCAATATCTGCCTAGTTTTCTTTACAAAAAGTAATGATATCCCACCAAAAACATAAATAGGTATCCAATAAAGCAAAGACATAGAGTTTAATACTTGTTCATAATGTTATTTTGTTCCTATAAATACATATTTGGATTTGGATTTTGCATAGAACTTGACACTCATTCTTTTTTTTTTTTTTTTACATATATAAAAGAAAATACATTTGGTTAAATCTAACAGTGTCGTTAAACCCTATCGGGTTTGTATCGACACAGCAATTCGTGAACAGTAATAAGATTTTGCGGCGAAGCCCACAGCCAAGCATAATTTTTGTATTGAACTTGGCTCTCCTTTTTTACATTCATGTTTTTGGTGGGATATCATTACTTTTTGTAAAGAAAAACAGAAGGCGATATTTTAATCCATTTCCGTGTGGCTCTTAATCCATTTCATATGCCTGAAGACGTTGGTATAACAACTTGGTGCAGAGCTTCCACAGCGATATCCGTAGCTGGTTATACCAGCCAGATAATACTTATCCTTGTAATACATAAGGACGGGGCCACCAGAATCACCACCACATGTACTCCCCTTTGCGTTTCCTGCGCAAAAAAGCGAGCCAGGTATGTCGGCCTTACTACGGAGGCATTGGGTTTTCGGTACTAGCTGGATTGTTGCTGCCTTTAGGATGTTCACTGTGTGGCCATTCCCGGGTTGTATGCCCCATCCAGCGATCACCAGTGGAACTTCTCCGGACGGTAGTCGCATAGCGTTAGCAGGGTCGTCTATGTCGATTGGCGGGAGAGGAATCGGTTGGATACTCGCTGAAAAAAAAGAGTGCATTTTGCTATGAAAAACGAAATCGAGTATTTTTGACATAATTTTAAAACAAAGTTTACACCGACTTCAATTCAATACTTCGCCAAGCAACATAGGTACATGAAATTTTCCACAATTTATGTCTGATTTACCACTTGAACTGCTTTCCGACAGAAAATGCATTGATTATTACAGAAAAAATCCAAGTCGCTATATGTGGGCTGTTAATATTTGAAGAGTTCCGTCGATTTCTCAAGGATTTCAGAATTTACACTTAATTAATTGCTATTTCAACGGAATCATGTCTTCTTACAAATTAATCTTGTAGGAAAACTCGCTTTGTGTTGCACAATTTTCCCAATTATGCTCTTGTCTTAAAATAAAAAACTAAAATGTAAAACGGAAATACTATAGATATCATTTGAGTAAAGTATACGTTGCTTTCATGTATCTTTTCTAGTTTTGCCGCAAAGTCTTGAAGTACTTAGATTTTTCTTTGATTTTTTTATACTTTTGCTAATAGTACTTAAACTAGCTTATGTATTGAAATATACATTGCATGATTTGGGTGTAATTTACACTTTTCCAACCGCGGCAGCGGCGTTTTTGATGACGTCATTACAGGGGAGACCGACTCCTTACAGACTGTCTCCCGGCAGTTTTTTGATCCAGAAAACATGCCAAAAACATACTAAAAGATGGCGCTGGTATCCAACACGCACTATATAATAGTGGTCCAAAAATGCGGCTTTCAAACGGAGGTCGTGGGTTGGAATCCCAGTGCGTATAAATGAGTTTCGCTGAACCGAAACGTGTATGTGCAGTATCCAACCCGCACTGGGCCTGCGTGGGGACTACAGCCTGTCACCGCTCATCAATGAACTAAGGTATGTGCCCAGCAGTATAGGTATATAGGCTGATGATGACGTTGAAGTTAAGAACAGAACAATATTTACGTGTCAGACGAATACGTTTCTCCAGTCTCAGCAACGCTATGTCATTGTTGTTGTTCTTAGCAGTGTTGTAGTTGGCGTGAAAGATTAATTTATCCGGGTACACCAGCTTGTTAAAAACGCATTTGTCCTGGGCGCAGTCCTTCGGGTAGTTGTGAGTGTTGTACTCGCCTAGGTAAATGCTGATGCTGTAACAAGGATAATATAATTAAGCCACGAATACCCTTATAATGATAACGCATAGAAACGCAGTTCACGCGCAACTGTGAGGCCACCAAAAGAAGGACATAAATAGCCCAGTACGTTGATCGGAAAATTGGTGCGTTTGTGTCATTGATTTAGTATATGTAACTAGATACACAATCAGCCGAAAAAAGTGGCAGTCCAAAAGAACCGGCTGATGGAATTGGCCGGCTCTTTTGCGTTTAGTCTGGTTTCGAACGTGAGACTTGTTGGTTGTCAGATATGTCTAAATGTTCAGTCAGAAACTGCTTAAATACCAACAAAAAAACAATAAAAAAAGATGGGATATATTTATTCCAGTAAGTTCTCTTGATAACGTAACGAAATTTGTGTAAACTCGTTGTAATTGAATAGTTTTAAACATGTTTTAAAAAATTAGTTTTGTTAGTTCAAATGACATACGTCGCAGAACATAAATCTAAGGAGTCGGTATTAGATACTTTTTTTATGACGTTGTTACCTACGTTATATGGTTTTCATATTTAAGATTTCAAAGAAATCCTCAGCGACATGCAAACTGCACGCGACAGTCGAGACGATTTATTTAAACCAAACGACTTTATAATAAAAAGCGAAGAAAAACATCATTATGTTACACTCATCTGTGAGCTGTAAATTTGCTACACGATATAAAATAAATGTACAGATCTTTAAGACATATTACATTATGGACACACCCATTTAGCGAACATGATTGTAACACCGAAAAGAAAAACAATAAAAAACTTTCAATTCTAATTTATTCTATTCTATTCGCGCGTCGTTTTTTCGACTCATTTTCCTGCTTCGGATAATATATATGACAAAAAATTGATTAAACAGCCAACTAAAACTGCCACACCTGTCATGGAGACAAATGGACTAAACGAGTCCATTTCTTTCCATTACATATTTTAATTTCAATTCTTTACAATAATTTGTCAGGGAAAATTAATTAGTTTATATGGATCCAGCACGGGTATCACAAGACGGCCGCGACTTACTCTCGAGCTCTCTCGCACTATCAGTCTCTCTCTAATTAGACCACTTGGAAAGAGACGGATAGTGCGAAAGAGCTCGAGAGTATGTCGCGGCCGTCTTGTGATAGCCATGCAGTTTATAAAACAAACAAAATACAGCAAAAACAAGTTTTGTATGAAAAACTTAAATTTGCTGATTTTTTTTACTATGGTACTGAAGCTACATAAACTAATTACAGACCTGAACGGTATTCTAAGTTCAAAGTTTTAGAGCATCAAACTAGCTAGTCGTTTTAAAATGAAAGCGTAACTACGTTTGTATGGACAATTGAGCTTACTGCGGACTCTAATTTACTATAATATAATTGTAGTTATAATCCAATATCAACACATCATTTGGAAATTTGAAATTGTTTATTCCCCACTTGTAAAATAAAGAAACCTGATTTATTTGTGATATTGGTCTTTCTGTTTAAATTCCTACATTAAATATTGTTAAAATAATTTTATAACGCGACTCCATTCATTCGCTATTTAGTTTTGACGTGAGCAGTTAAGTCACATTATGATAAAATCTCAATAAACTAAAAAGTATTTTATCTGTTGATGTTGATTTGCTAATATGGTGCTTAAAGTCTAAAAAACTGAGTTCCTTTTTTTATGAAACATATATCTTGATGCCGGTTATAAGTTAACGCTATTAGCAACTACTGAAGTATAGCTGGAGTTGTCATTTTGGGGCACATTTATTGACATTTTTGTTCGGCATTGTGAGTATATTTTACTTTATGGTACGTCAATGGTTTGTGTGCGTATTGGCGCGTGTGAATACGAGTTGATCACAACTACATGAATCCATTTTATGCCTC
The DNA here is from genome assembly GCA_963854355.1 of Epinotia brunnichana. NCBI lineage: Eukaryota > Metazoa > Arthropoda > Insecta > Lepidoptera > Tortricidae > Epinotia > Epinotia brunnichana. Next base: position 12,885,811 of record OY977956.1, read on the forward strand.
ACGCTGGGCGCGTCGGCCGTATGAAACTATCATTCTAGGCGTTATTATTCTAAGCGAATACCTATATCGACGATTATATGACGATCGAGTTAGCGTTGTAAGTAGTGACCCTGCCAAGCTGACGGATCTGGCTTTGTAAGTAGTGACCCTGCCAAGCTGACGGATCTGGCTTTGTAAGTAGTGACCCTGCCAAGCTGACGGATCTGGCTTTGTAAGTAGTGACCCTGCCAAGCTGACGGATCTGGCTTTGTAAGTAGTGACCCTGCCAAGCTGACGGATCTGGCTTTGTAAGTAGTGACCCTGCCAAGCTGACGGATCTGGCTTTGTAAGTAGTGACCCTGCCAAGCTGACGGATCTGGCTTTGAATCCCATTACGGCACAGATTTGTATGATGAGCATGAATATTATTGTTTCTGTGTCTTGAATGATATTATATGTATTTGATTATTGAACCGGATGCGTAAATGGATTTCCCCATAGTAAAACAAGCATAAAAAGTAAAAAAAAACCGGCTAAGTGCGAGTCGGACTCGCGCACGAAGGGCTCCGTACCATTACCGCTTTAGCCTAGTTGGTAGTGAACCTGCCTACGAAGCAAGAGGTCCTGGGTTCGAATCCCGGTAAGGGCATTTATTTGTGTGATGAGCACGAATATTTGTTCCTGAGTCATGGATGTTTTCTATCTATTCAAGTATTTATTTCTCTATATAAGTATCTATATCGTCGCCAAGTACCCATAGCTTTGCTTAGTTTGGGACTAGGTTGATTTGTGTAAGATTGTCCGCAAATATTTATTTATATTTTATTTTATTTATTATCTATAAAAAAAACTATTTTATTCTGTGTTTTTAGTATTTATTGTTATAGCGGCAACAGAAATACATCATCTGTGAAAATTTCAGCTGGAACTATCACGGTATCCGTGAGATACAGCCTGGTGACAGACAGACAGACGGACGGACGGACGGACGGACAGCGGAGTCTTAGTAATAGGGTCCCGTTTTACTCTATGAGTACGGAACCCTAAAAACTATATCCTGACTACGGAAAACTAACTATGAATAAAACTTTTATATATTTGAACTCGAAATTCTCTCCTCTTTCATTTGATATCCAACACGCTATGAAAGCATAATATTTTTTATCTACGCACATATCATTAGTGCTCTAAAATGCGTTCAGAAACCGTCGGCGTCGGTAATGGCCAGCATTATTACAACCAATTTTACTATGACAACTTTCTTGTCTGTGGTAGTAGGTAAAATCTGTACCGTTATGTTATTACAGTACAGATTTTTGTATCGTTATGAGTTTAAATTTGGAACAGCTGTCAATATTCTAGTGTCTATTCTAGTATCTATAGATATTATAACAGTTATCGATACAAAACGTCAAATTTTACTTTTTTCACTTTTTCATTTATTAATTTTAACTTTTTTTTCACTTTTTAACTTTTTTTTCACTTTTTTTTTTTTTTTTTACTATTTAAGATACTTTACAGGTAGTACTAGTAGCAATGCAGGTCATTTTCCTACTGCTTCTGAACCCATCATTAGAGTACTTATGATATGTGTTTCTAAAGTAGTGTATGCAACTGTACATAATTAGGCCTTAAAACACTCGTGTGATCCTATTATGAAACTCGCTGACGCACGTTTCATAAAACCACACTCGTATTTTAAGGCCTCTCATTATGTATCAGTAGCATAAACTACTATTTCTAAGTCGGTCACTTATTTGTATGTGACAGCCACCATGTTTTTATTTTTCATACAAAAGATAGCCTAGGTCACCCGGAGCATAATTTCGAATCGATTGACACCCCATTTATCAAAAGCGGTTCAGTATTTCAAGCCCTACAGTGGAACATACACAAATACAAATATAGACTGCTAAAAAACATATCCCTTCCTTTCGGCTTTGCCGTAGTCGGGAAAAAAAATCCCACCAAAAACGTAAATGTAAAAAAGGAGAGCCAAGTTCAATACAAACATTATGCTTGGCTGTGGGCTTCGCCGCAAACAGAATGGAGATCTAAATGAGTGCCAAGTTCTATGTTAAATCCAAATATGTATTTATAGGCACAAAATAACATTATGAACAAGTATTAAACTCTATTTCTTTGCTTTATTGGATACCTATAACAATTCCTGTTATTTAAAAATGTGAGATCTTAAAGTAGATTAGATTTGACTTGGCCAGTTTTCATTACATCAGTCATTTTATAAAGTTATTCAACATTATAAATATATAAATTTTTAATTCTGATAAAAACTGGCCAAGTTAATACCTCACATTTTTAAATAACAGCAATTGTTATAGGTATCCAATAAAGCAAAGAAATGGAGTTTATTACTTGTTCAGAATGTTATTTTATTCCTATAAATACATATTAGGATTTTGCATAGAAGTTGGCACTCATTTAGATCTCCATTCTGTTTGCGGCGAAGCCCACAGCCAAGCATAATGTTAGTATTGAACTTGGCTCTCCTTTTTTACATTTAAATTTTTGGTGGGATATCGTTACTTTTTGTAAAGAAAACTAGGCAGGTATTGAGATTTAATGTTTTTTCTTGCGTTTCCGGTTCCAACGCTACAATTAATTTTTTTTTTTTGTATGGGGACCCCCCCTATTTTATATTTTTTTTATTTTTAGATTTTTTCCTACGCTTAGACACAATTACCGAGCTGAATTCCAAATTTCATCCTTCTTGGTCATGTGAAAGTAGGTTAGGTTAGGTACTATATGTCAGTCAGTCAGTGCTAAAATTTACGATATTTTGACCTTCATAACCGTTTGAGCTAGCTTCATGAAATTTGGGCTTCTAGATGTCCTTATTTATATAATTAAACACACGTAGTTTTATGTGTTTACGTTAAAGAAGTTTTGAGTTATATTTAGAAGGGTCAAAATTGGCACCAAGTGGTTCGTGTAATATTACACTAGGCGCTGGCTAGCCAGATCCTATGGTTGAACTTGGCTTGACACGTTGCCGCGTGTCTAGATACTTACTCATGATAAAGCTTAATTTTGTGGCAGAGGCAATGGGCGGCTGTCAGGACGTAGCGGGTGCTGATCAGAGAGCCACCGCATAGCCAATCCCCTATCTGGCCTATTTCGTGGATCCTCAGGTAAGCCATCCACGGAAACTTTCCCAACTCCGCATCTTCGCCACCTGAGGAAATATTATATCTTATCAAAAACATAAATGTGGAAATCGGAGCCAAGTTCAATAAAAGAATGTGCCTGGAATTGAGATCTAAAAATTTTTACACAAAGCAGATAATTTAAAATTGTGGCTCAAGATTTGACTTAAATAAGTTGTTGACGTGACGTCCAAAGTCACGTTGTTAGCTCACAGTAGTTTTTTTTATTACTTTTTCTATTATAAATTAAAAACGAAGAGTTGTATGCAACTCTCCAGCATGAGACGAATCTTATGCTTCAATAATTTATCAAAATAACTATTATATCTGATGGAGTGTGCAAAAATTGGCCTTGCGTAACATTATAATAAGTTCAATCTTAATTATCTAAAGATTACCCTTACAAAATTAAATGTTGACTTTAGGAAACTTTCTAAACGGAAACGTGCCTTATATTCTCGTGAAAGTTTCCAGAAAATTCTCAGAATATATTCTAACCTTTGAGAATTTGCTGCAGAGAGAATATCTAAAGAAATTTGTGATTTTTTTGGAGAAAAAAAGTTAGAAAATCATTGTTTACAGCTCACAGAGCCACAAGTGGTATTAAGTTCGCCATACGACAGGGGCTAGTTTATACAGGGTGTGGCCTGTAATAGGAGCAAACATTCAAAGGGACGCTTCCTTAGAGCATTTGTAGTAACCCCTTGTATCCCACTCATTTTTATTTTTTTTTGGATTCGGAGATATTTTGATTTAAAGTTATGACCTCCAAGTAATGTATCTTGGCACCACGACATCATAGCACAGCAGTCAATGCGGATTTTGAGGTAACATCATGTAACAAGTAATAATAGTTTTTGCATTTTTGTTTTCAAAAGATATTTTTGTGATTTTTTGATTTAAATTTTTTTTTTTTTAGTGTCCATGAAATAAAAAGTTACTGATAGCACTCCAGAAGAGTAAAAAAATACAACTAAACTTATTTTGAAGAAAAAAAAAATAAAAAAAGTTTTTTTTTTTCAAGTTTGACCATGTGGAAATAATTGTTCACAAGCTTAATAATCTACCGTTTAATTTTTTGCTCCTTTTACAAGCCACACCCTGTATTGTCATGTGATGTATTTTGACGACCGGTTAGCCTAGTGGGTAGTGACCCTGCCTACAAAGCTGAAGGTCCTGGGTTCGAATCCCGGTAAGGACAAATATTTGTGTGATGATCACGAATATTTGTTTCTGAGTCTTGGATGTTTTCTATGTATTTAAGTATTTATATCCATTAAATATATCGTCGTCTAGTATCCATAACACAAGCCTTATTGAGCTTACTATGGAGCTAGTTCGATTTGTGTAAAAATTGTCCCATAATATTTATTTATGTTAACATTGAACGGGTGAGCAAAGCGAAAGAAGTTATCCGTTTCAATTTGGACAAAGATGTTTACGTGTATGTCCGGCGACCGGCGGATGTCCGGCTGTTGTTCTCTACAGGTCGCTCATTTCTCACTCAACCTATTCTCGTGAAATTTTGTGAGCAGGATCGATAATTATAATTACATATACAGGGTGACTGGTTATTCGACGTATTCCTTGAAAGGGGTTATACTAGAGCTAATTTACAACAATTTACGTCCAGTCGACCAGGGCTCAAAATACGTATTTTATTTTTCGAGTTTTTTGTTTGTTTGAAAAAAAATCGCCTTGCAGCCTTAAACTGGTGGTTGTGACAAAAATGTTTTTTACCATTGAAATGGAAGTACTCTCGTCACAATAAATAAATAAATAAATAGATAAATATTTGCGGACAATCTTACACAAATCGACCTAGTCCCAAACTAAGCAAAGCTTGTACTATGGGTACTAGACGAAGATAAACATACTTATATAGATAAATAAATACTTAAATACAATCACCAGCTTAAGGCTACAAGACGGTTTTTTTTCATACAAACGTAAAACTCGAATTACTCGGAAACCAGCGAGTTTTGACCCCTGGTTGCCTGGACGTACATTGTTGTAAATTAGCTCTAGTATAACCCCTTTCAAGGAATACGTCGAATAACCAGTCATCCTCTCACCCTGTATATCGTCGAGTGACAAGCAAAACTCACTAAGTAACAAATACCTACTTAAATCATAGGTCGTATCTCGATATCAACTACGTACCGAGATACGAGGTTTTGAAGAGCAGTGACAGTTTTAGTAGTGACTTTTGCTTGTCACCCGACGATATGTACTTATAATGACAAGATGCGGATGCGGGTGGCGCAGTACCACTCATTGTGACACTCTCTGGGGAAGGCCTTTGTCCAGCAGTGGACGTCTTTCGGCTGATATGATGATGATGATGATGATAATGACAAGGGCCAGCTATACTGCACACAATGTGACCGAACATTTAAAAATATGTTCGGCTTTACGAATTGTAAGGGTCGCCGTCGTCGGATACGACTAGAAAAGGTAATATGGAATCTTTACGTCCTAAAAAGTTAAATTCAAGAAGAAAAAAATTTTCAAAGTGAGTTAAGCGCGGTGTGTATTAAAAACAATATAAAATACATACTAGTACGTATTAAACTACAATTTTACCTGCGATGTATTTGCTGGGTAAGATATCCGAGACATTTGGTGATAGCCCGTTGAGTTCATAGCCCACGGCATCTGTAATAGTGCATTGTGATACAGGTATGATATGTTGATCATTACACTCCAGTAGCTCTAGTATAAGTTTTATCGATACATTATACGTTTTCGAACGCGTTTGCGTTTAGTGTCAATTTCTATGGCAACGCCTAGTTCCCAATAGTTACCAAAAGAGGCGCTGTTCGTGTTGCCATAGAAATTTAAACTAAACGCAAACACGTTCGAGAACGTATTGTACGTCGCCATCACATACATCGGAGCAAACAAGCACGTCACAAACATCGGAACACACCTCTATTTTCAAGGCATTAGGGTGCATGTGCCGATATTTTTGAACACCTATAGTGTACCTATGTATGTGATGGCGACTGATCTATAAAACTTATAAGTACTAGAGCCTCTGGCGTAATTAATAAGTAGGAATGAGAGAACCGAGAGATCAATTTTTACTCACACACAACACAACAAACTGACCACAAATAAACCAGTCAACTTTCCAAGCAATTATTTTTACAAGTTGTATTAACTTGGAATGTATGTTACCTATGTTTGTGCGCGTCAAATCTTGCAACTGAATTTCAAAGCAGCTATGGTCAATCGATCGAGTTGAAATTTGGCAGAGGTATTTAAAGTGACCGACTTTTCATAAAACTGTCATTGGAAATGAAATCTTCTCTCTTGTACGGTAGAGTTGCTTTTTGCATGTACTACTTTGATGAAATTCGGCGAACTCAAATAATCTCAAGTATAAACGTTTAGTTTTGGCCCATGATAATATTCTGAATTAGTAGTGAACGACTGCAAAAAAAGTACAGTTGGCGATAAACTTGAACAGAATTTGAATTTTCATTATTATTACATTTATTTAATAAACAGAGTATATAAACATGGGTACATTAACTGGGTCTCACAAAACTGTCGGAACAGTTTGTCTGTGTGATTATAAACATAATAATACAGAGTTAATAATTAATTAAGTTGAATGTGAGAAACATGTTTATTCTATTAACGATAGGTACTTATTAAGTAGTATAAGGTAATACTCACCACTTTCGGGGTCCCTTTCCACAACCCTACTATGTGCATACACACACACCGTTAGAAGATATAAGACCGTTTTCAATGCCATGATGTGGCTTAATTTATTAACGCGCAATATTTGAAAGATCGATTCGTATCGAATAAAAATATTAGATTAGAATTAAATTAGAAATGGAACATATGTCCTAGATCATCAACCGTCATCTTACAAGGTCGGTGATTTTCTGGCGAAGAGAACAGATCTATTTATTGCGGGTTATATAGGTAAGTAGACAACACAATCACGGTCGACGCCAGCAAAACAGGCCAGCCAGTTCACGTCTGATCTCCCATTCCGTATATTTGTTACGATTTTAGAGGTCAAATTAAGCTATGAGTAGATAAAGAGCTGATAAGAAGCAATTTTGTGGGTTACTCTGGAACTACCAGTACCTAAACTTCAAGCGGCGTCAACATGTTGGTCAAGGCTCGGTCAGCCTGCAAGATGCAAAATGCGTTAAAGGAAGCGCGATATAGTTACCTATAATACCAATAATTTACATTAACAATAAAAATACTGTAATTTATATTACCAATAAAAATTAATATAAATATGAATATATATCTTACGCCAGACCAGACGTCCGAGCTTGGTCTGAGCGTGGTGCACGCAGGGACCCGTCCACCCCTTCCCAGAAAAAAGCCTTTGAATGGGTTAGTCGTTCGTTCAATAGCCCATTCATTTTACTTAGCCGTATGAAGGGGTTTCCCTTACGAGGCTACCACTAAATGATAAAAAACCCTTTCGAAAGGCTTTTTTTAAGCGCTTGGAAAGGGTAGCGCTTTAAAAGCCAAATGAATGGGTATTGAGGGGCATCGGCTTTGGTAAGCAAAGCCTTACGAAAAACCCCTTCAAAAACCCTCAAAGGGGGTTCTGGCACTGCTGGGTAAGTATTTGCGACTCGCCTAAAGCGGCATAGATTAATAGTTTCACTTCAGTTCTATGGAAGCCAATGCCGTATTTTTTATATAGTTTTGTTTGAATAACTTCTACTCGTTATTTTGACTAGAAAATAATTAATAACCCAGGAGTGTTAGATTAAAATTGACCAAATACATAGCATCCCTCATAATTAGCTGTATTTGATAATTAATATTATTACCTCACGACAAAATAAAAATGAAAAAATTATACTAAATGTAAATATTTTCGAAATTGCTTTCTCGGGGTTAGATATGAGGAATTGAGGATATAAGGTACCATTTGAGGTATATTTTAAAATAAAAAAAAGAACAATTGTATCGTATTTGGAGGAGCCCAAACTTAATATGTTTTGAAAATTATTTTAATTAAAAACAAATGACTGAAATGTTATGATGTGATATATTATTAGAATCGGCCCTTCCATTTGATACCACACACGATAGGTTCCAGAACAAAAAAAATCGTCCTTTTATTTTAGGAACGCAAGCGGTGGAGGACTGGGGAGTTTACGAGTAGACTAGTTCTTAATTATCAAATTCAGCGTCAGTATACCAATTTTCAGCTAGTTATGAAGGATTTTATGTTTAAAACCTAATACTCCTGAGCTGTAAGAGATTTTTCACTTCTCATGCTCTAAAAGTTCGTCTTTATGTCGTGCGTAGGCGACATAAAGTCGCTTTTTATGCTCTAGAGCATAAAGTAAAATCTTCGTCGGAGACCAAGGCAATCGCTGCAACAGCCACACGAACATCTTTAACTTCATACAACAACCTCTTTATTTTATTTCGTTTCGTTCGTATTCTAAGACCAAGGCAAAGATACCAACAGCCAAAGTACACAATAAAACTTCATGAAATAAACTTATAATTTGTATTTCGTCTCATTTATTATTTTTTATATTGTTGCTGTTTCATTTCCTCGCAATCGAAGTGAAAAGTAGAGTGTACAACTCGTCCATAAAACCCATTTTACACTCGACTTTATATCTATCCTCGCTCGCAAGCTCGCTCGGATGGATAAACGTCTCGAGTAAAATGGTGCGTTTTATGCACTTGTTGTACAATCTACTATTTCTTGTTCCCTGATAGATAGATAAATGTATTTTTTACAAGCTTTTATTACAAGCTTTTATTTAGCTCACCCCGTTTGTTTTATTTTTCTTTCTTGGGTCAAATTTAGTAATTGAAATTCAACTGTCAACCGATTGATCTGAAATTTTGCATGCGTATGTATATCGCATGACAATGCAATATTATGATAACATGGAGCTGATCTGATGCTGGACCTGGAAAGTAGCCATAGGAACTCCGCAATAAAACGACACAACCCCATCGAGTTTGGGTTCGTTAGAATCGTCTCAATGATTAGTTGATGATGGTATGCAGAAAAGTACAGTCGGCAATAAAAGCTTGTACCAAAATAGTACATTACTGCAAAGGCCGTGAAGTAAGGGGTTGATGGACGAGTTTGGGGTTTGGGATACAACGAGTCCAGCAATCCCTATTCCGGCCGAGGCTTGTATAGTGCTTTTCTCAAACGATGTGAGGAAATAATAAATACCTAGTTATTTGTTATACAAGGGTGCAGTTATAATTTAACCGCGAGTGTGGAATTGAAACACGAGCTAGCGAATGTGAGAGGTTTAAAAATAGTATCCTTTTCACCTCACTAAAGCGAGAAAATTTCAACATAAAAAAATCTAAAAATAAAAAAAACAATAAAAAAGAAAAAAAAGAGAACAAAAAAAAAGTAACAGTAAAAACATTTAAAACAACGAAAGGAAATAAATATTAAAAACATTAAAATAAGAGAAAAAACATTTAAAAAAAGAAAACATACAAAAGGGGGAATAAACATTTAAAAAGGGAAAAAGAAAAAAACTAAAAAAATAACATAAAATACCATACAAAACTTTAAACATTAAAAAAATACTCCATCAAAAAAAGGTTTAACTTTAAATCAAAAAAAATGAAAAGAAAAAAAAGGAGAGAAACATTTTTTTTTCAAAAACATTGAAAAAAGAGAAAGCAAAAAAAACAAGAAGGAAGAAAAAACGTTTATAAATCATTAAAAAACGACAAAAGCACAAAAAAAAAAAACATTTTAAAAAGGAAAAAAAAAGCAGCTAAAACATTAAAAAAACGTTAAAAAACATTGAAAAAAGAAAAAAAAATAAAAAAAAATAAAAAACATTAAAAAAAGAAAAGTAAAACATACAAAAAGGGGAAAAAAGACATTTAAAAAGGAAATAAGATAAAAAAAACTTAAAAACTAACAAAAAGACGAAACAAAAATTAAAACATTAAAAATTAGACAAAACATCAAAAAAATTAAAAAAAAACATGAAATATTATTAAAAAACGAGAAAAACAAATAAACAGCGCGTTAAAAAACATTGAAGAAGTAATAACACATTCGAAAATAGAAATAACATTAAAAAAAGAACAGTAAAACATACAAAAAAAAGAAAAAAAAACGTTTAAAATTATTTAAAAAACGAGAAAAACAAAAAAAACACTAAAAAAACAAAAATTTGTTAAAAACATTGAAAAAACAATAACCATTCAAAAAAAGAAATAACATTAAAAAAAGATAAGTAAAACATACAAAAAGGAAAAATAAAATTAAAAATTATAAAAAAACAAGACTAAAAAACAAAAAAAAAACAAAAAAAGAATAAAAAAACCAAAAAAAACGACAAAAAAAAGAAAAAAAAGAAAAGTAAAACATACAAAAAGGAAAAAAAGATAAAAAAATACATAAAAATAACATAAAAGACCCTACAAAAATGTAAACATTAAAAAATAGGCATAAACATCAAGAAAAGAAACTTTTTAAAATCATTAAAAGACTAAGTAAGTTGGTTCATTCGTATCATGCTTAAAATAATTATATATACTTAAAAAATAAAAAGTAATCAAAAAAAGGCCACATACATATTCTATATAAACATAGTTTAGACAAAAAGGGGAATTAGGTCAAAAAAACCCGTCGTGATTTGTATCGCATGTCGAAATATCTATTATAGTTAATGATTACCATCAAACATCCCAAAATCATATGGCGATATAAACATGGCTAAATAATAGTACAATGCGTCGCACGCGCACCAACTTGTTCCGGCTCTTCGCCATACAAAAGGAAATCATATTACAATGTGATAAGTATTTTTAGTAAGTAGGCGGCATTGTTAAAGGCGTCCGCTTTGGCCTTGGCCCCTGTGCCGACACCTCTGGACTCTAACGTCTAATTTGCAATATTGCTCTTATTGTCATTACCAAAAGGATAAAAATTGCATGAGCGTTGAAAAGAAAACCTCTTCAAGAGCGTTGTTAGAAAACCCTTTCGAAAGGGTATTTTTAAGCGCTTGGAAAGGGTATCTGATATTCGTTTAGGGAACCGCTTACCCGTATTTATAGCGCTTAAAAAGCCAAATGAATGGGTATTGCGGAGCTACGGCTTTGGTAAGCAAAGCCTTACGGAAAACCCCTTCAAAAACCCTTGAAGGGGATACCGGGCGGGTCCCTGGGTGCACGGCAGCGGTACGAAGTTATAAGATAGACCGAGATAGAGATATAATTTTGACGCCATGCATCCGGCACCTATCCACACGGGCCGACCGACAACAACCGACCGTCTGGCGTCGCTTTATAACCAAACATTTATTTCATCGACAAACGTTTCATCGAATTAATTGTTTCGCAGAATTTTCATTTAAGTTTATTTTTTCTGAAACCGTTAACTTGTTTGGTAGCTATTTACAACTAAAATGTTATTTTGTAGACGCCATTTGGTAAGGTTAGGTGAGTTTTATAACAATCGTCAAAAGTTTAATTCTGTTTATAGAAAAAAATAACTGCGAACATGATTTAAATTTCAATGGTTGAATTTTCTGTGGCTCATGCTTAGATTATGTCGTTAAGAGGCCGTTTAATCCTACCAATCACCCATATCGAACATTAAAGCATTCGTTCCTTAAGCAAAGTACTAGTTAAGTAGTTAAGTGCAAGCAGAGCAGATAATTTTCCCGAACTCGATTTTTTCTGCTTAGCAAATATTCCCATCGCGTGTTTCCCCCCACTTATTTAAGCTTTTTCTTGGCTTCCTTGGAAACTCCAACGAAACGAATTAACAAATGACGATGTGGTAAAATTCTAAGTAGCCGAAGAGCAAAGGGCATTCCCGGGTCGCAGGTCACTTGATAATGAGATAACTCAATTATTAGGAACTTATTAGTCATTGTGTTGTGTGAATTGTTTTTAAATCAACGAGTCACGAGGTATACAACTGATAGGTACCTAAATACAATGGACGTCAAATATATGTTGCATAAGACTGTCCAAGAAGTAAAGAGTCAATTTTCAGGTGCCGTGCTGGTTGCGACAAAAACAATTTTCAATTAAATAATTTAATTTAAAAACAAAGTTTTAACCGACTTTAATTCAGTACCTACTCCGACAAGCCATGTGAACATTTCCTTTCCACGTTACTACTTGATGAACAGCTTCCCAAGAGCAAATGCGTTGATAATTTTACAGAATAGAACCAAATCGCTTTATGTAAGGCCGATAATATTTGAGGAGCTCCGTCGATTCGTCAAGGATCTCAGAATCACAGCACTTCTTTAGTTGCTATTTCAACGGAATCTTATGAGAATATGTGACGTACTTATATAGTTTTAAGTACATCATTGAGCAGTTACAGAAGTCATCTGTAGTGTCCATCATCAGCTCCATTTCACCAAACTTGTGATTTCCGGGTTTCATTAATGACGGAGTTCTGAGATAACACCCAATAAAAATAATGATGATAAAAATACCACCGAACTGAGAACCACCTCTTTTTTTTTAAGTCGGTCAAAAAGTGCAAGCAGAGCTGTGAGATTACTTTCCCAAACTCGTTATTTCTGCGTAGCAAATATTCCCGTCGCGTGTTTCCCCACTTGACATTTTTCTTGGGAATGTTCCCCTTGCAACTTGGCTATTATTATATTTTTCACTTCTCATGCTCGCAAAGTTCGCCTTTGTGCTGGATGCATGCTGCACAAAATGCCACTTTTATGCTCTAGTGCACAAAGTAAAATTGTTTTAAAGACTAAGATAATCGGACACACGCTAAGACAATAAAACTTCGTAGAATAAACTTGTCATTTAATTTGATTTCCTTTAATAAATTTCACATCCTTGTTTTCCATTATTAAATTAATAAAACCAGATAAAATAGGAGTCAATTATTATTTTAAAACGCATCAGTATGAAAAGCCTAATGTGTCGAAAATTAAACATAAAAGCTTTAAAAAGTTACGTGACTGGAATGAGCTTTTATTTTAATTTATTTTGCAATTATTTGTTATATTCTCGCAATCGAAGTGAAAAGCAGTGTGTATAACTCGGGCATAAATTAGCCATTTAACCCCTCGACTAACTATCCATCTCGCCGGTGGCTCGGGTGGATATAAATGTCTTAGGTTAAATGGCTCGTTTTATGCGCTTGTTGTACAATCTACTATTTCCCCAATATGCTCGAAAATGTCCGCATTACTGTAGCAAAAATAGTCCGTGAAGTTACTGCCGAGCGCAAATTTTAAAATTTAAAAGTCATTATTGTACAGTCGCCATCACATATATCGGAGCAAACAAGCAGCTCACAAACATCGGAACACACCTCTATTTTCAAGGCATTAGGGTGCATGTGCCGATATTTTTGAACACCTATAGTGTACCGATGTATGTGAAGGCGACTGTACAGCTTTAGAGGCCAGGGAGTTTGTATAAAATTCCATGAATCCTGCATCACACTGGCGCGGCCTGCGGTGGCGGACCTTAGTAAATTTGACAGCTAATGACCAGTTTTCTATTGTCCGCCTCGGCCAGGCGCCAGTCTGTGAGAGGCCTTATGTATAGTTTTTTACCTTTTCACCAAATGTTTTGACTAAGACAAATCACTGCAAACAGCCAAATGCTCGTACGTTTCAAGGCCTAGCAATTTATCACAACAACTTGCTATTGTTAGAATGAAAGGAATGTATGGCTCTCTTTCCAACTATTGCAAGTTGGTGTGACAAATTGCGCCTGTTTGTAGTGTGCTTAAAGATTTCCCGAGTTTTCTTTTTTTTAATTGTCATAGACAAAACTCTTAGGCTACGTCCGCACAGGCAGGCGGCTTGCTTGGCGCCTAGATCCGAGTGGCTTGCATTCTGGCTACTTTCTAGGATACACGGGGGCCCCACTGAAGGTGATTTGCGTGGTGGGTCGCTCGGTGCCTCGGTCATTTGCTATGGTAAATGTAGCAGAGCTAGCTATAATTTTTTTTTTTTATAGAAAGCTCAATAAAACTTGAACATTATCTAAGTGAAAGCGGCACAAGGTAGAGATTAGGTAATAACAAGCAGACATCGTTAATTTTGTAGCATTTTTGGTGCAGCGTAGTGCTGTTATCGAAATTGGCATGAACAATTGTTCATTAGGGTAAATATCAACATTATTAATGCTAATTAAGCATTACGATTGAAATAGTTTAAGGTACGTGCACCAAAACTATTGCATTTTTTAATCGACTTCAAAAAAGGAGAAGGTTCTCAATTCGTCAGTACTTTTTTTTATATCTCGGTAATTAAGGAACCGATTTGAGTCTGGTTGCTCCCCCTGACCATCTTAGCATCTTCATTTCCGTCGTTTTTAGGGTTCCGCACCTCGAAAGGAAAAAGCGGAACCCTTATAGGATCACTTTGTTGTCCGTCCGTCCATCCGTCTGTCAAGAACCTTTTTCTCAAAAACGCGAAGAGGTATCAAGCTGAAATTTATATCAAATACCCCAGTCTACTGTCCCTTGAAGCTGTAAAAAAATCAAACTTCTAAGCCAACCCATTAAAAAGATACAGCCGTTTATGCCGCAAATTTTCGAATCTCGCAAGGGAATCAAAACCTACAGGGTACTTCCCGTGAACTCAGAATCTTGAAATTTGGTACGAAACAATTTCATATACTTAGCACATATAAAGAAAAAATTGCGAAAACCGTAAATTTTTAGTTACATCACTGAAAATTTAATGTCCGAGTGTCAGTTTATAGTGGACTTGTTTCTATTGTACGGGGTGGTCCGGAACTTGACCGGTTTTTTTTTTCTGTACAGTATGCGCCGCCTATTTTACCGTCCAGCATTCTGTGCCGTACATTAGAGCCGGCCAAACTGCCGTTTTGTAAATCTTGCCCTTAGTGCGAATAGGCATTCGTGAAAAAAATAATGAGTGTTTTCCCAAATATTGATATAAGGGTGTCACAGCGGCCGCGGGGTCATACTACGGGAAAAACGCTAGGAGGATGATGACCAGTTTGTTTTGAGTTGCTTTGCTTTTTATCAGTTCTTTATCTAATTCCAGCTAAGAATCATATTTTGCCCCTTAAAATCGTAGCAACTATACGGAATGGGAGATCAGACATAAACTGGTTGGCCTGTTTTGCTGGCGTTGAGCGTGGATGAGTTTGACTAATATATAACCCGCAGTAGATCTCTTCTCTACTCCAGAAAATCGCGGATCTTGATAGATGACGGTCGATTGATACATCATCAGTTTAGTAGTGTCGATCGAGAGCATTTTCCTTTTCTAATTTAATTCCAAACACGAATCTAATTGAAACATTGCGCGTTAAGCGTTAATAAATTAAGCCACATCATGGCATTGAAAACGGTCTTATATCTTCTAACGGTGTGTGTGTATGCACATAGTAGGGTTGTGGAAAGGGATGCCAAAAGTGGTGAGTATTAATTTACAACTTAATTAGTATCTGTCATAGAAATAACATGTTTCTAGCAAAAAAACTCTATACTCAATAATTTATTGCAATATCACAAAAGTAAAAATATAGTGTAAATAAGGTACAGATGTTAACTTAAAGCTAAGTACAGATCATTGTGAACCCTGTTGGGCACTGCAATGTTAGGGAGAGGAGGACTTACTGATCGTTTATAATGTATTTTCTAAGCATCCATTTAGTGTGTAATTGGATTTAGTTAGTAGTAGTTGCTTTATCTTGTTTATGTACTTTGTATCGTCTTCTTCTTCTTTAATAGAGTTAGGTAAATTATTATAAATCTTAATCGACATTATTAATGGGCCTGAGGATAGCAGGTTCAGTTTGGCGGGCGGTCATAGATAACCTCCTATAGATAGAGCCTATGAACGATTTTGTTCGAATCTAAGGTCACCACAGTTAGAGGTAGGCAGGGTTGCGGGGCGGTCGGTAACGGCGCTGCGATTGGCTGTTTTGAAAAGCGCGCGCTTTGATACATCAAGGCGTCAGAAGCGTAGTGATGGGACGCGTTGGCCGATTACGGTTTTTAGCGGTGCTGCGATTATTTGTTAGTTTATTTATTTATTCGTATGGCATTACTAAATTACAGAGTCGCTTTACTTAACTATTATAATGTAATGTCTAAATTCTTCACCCATTGGGTAGCGTTTGCGTCAGGTGAGTGCAGGTCTAAGATATCTGTTAGTATGGTATAGTATTGAACTATTTTAGATGGCGTAACGCAGGTACCTGTTAACATGGTTTACAATTATGAACTGCTGTCACTGTTATATTATTATCTAATTTCGTTCATTGACTATTTTGATCGCCTCGTAATATAAAAAAAAGTATGTAAGTATTTTACAACATTTACTGCATTATCGTGTTTATGTCGGACTTATGCCTTCGTCGCGTTCGTATTTACATACTTACTAGGAAAGGACGAATGCTATGCTTATTCGACATTAAGAGCCCGTTCACGTGCTCACTAGCGCCACTGGTAAATAATCGACATTATTTAAATTTAACGGCATATATTTTCAAAAGTAGTGACACATCTTAGTACAGACAGGCGTATTAGTAATTAGATGGGATCATTATCAAATCCAAGCTTGGATTCATATTAAGGGGCCCAGCGGATCGTCAGATATCGATTTTGAACCAAATAAGACTGTATTTAAAGAATTTCAAGGTGGCGGCAACTTATTTACAATCCAACCTCGGATTCATTTTAAGAGGCCCCGTGTACCCTCAGATATCGATTTTGAACCAAATCGGGCAGTACGAGGGTCAAACTGAAAGTTCTTAGAAAATCAAAAACTGAGCAATCAAGCAACTTATTACTTTTATTATATCTTTTCAAAATAGCCTCCCTTCACATCAATACATCGCTGCATTCGATAGAACCACTGAGAAAAGCACTTTGCCCACTCGTCCTTAGGGGTCTCTTCGACGGCCTTTTGAAACGCAGCCACTGCTTCGTCGGCGTCCATAAAACGTTTTCATCGAAGTTTTTCTTTATTTTTTGGGAATAAATAAAAATCACAAGGTGCAAGGTCGGGGCTATAAGGTGGGTGACCCAGTAATTCCACGTTTGCCGTCGCCAAATAGTCGATCGTTTGCTTGGCGGTGTGCGAAGAGGCGTTGTCGTGGTGAAGCAGGATCCTACTGCGAGGCCGTTTTTCTCGAACTTTTTCCAAGACAAGTGGTAAACAATTGTTAGTGTACCACTTCGCAGTAACTGTTTTTTGATCCTCTAAAATAATTGTTGCGTAATGACCAGTCCTTCCGAAGAACGAGGCCACCATCTTTTTTCCCACACTTCGACCTCTCTTCACTTTAGTAGGCAACTCCTCGGAAGGAAACACCCACTCAGCAGACTGTCTTTTAGTTTCAGGATCATAACAGTAAATCCAGCTTTCGTCACCCGTAACTACGTCGAACACAGCATTTGAGTCACCTCCGTTGAATCTTTGACCCATTTCACGGCACCAATCAACACGACGGACTTTTTGGGCTTCTGTCAAATTATGAGGTATCCACCGGGCACAAAGCTTCCTCACCGCTAAATGTTCATGGAGGATTTTGTGGACTTGACTCATACCAATGGCTAAGCTTGTACGAATCTGCTGATAGGTTACTCTTTTGTCAGTCTCTATCATACGCCGCACAACACTGATGTTATCTTCAGTAGTCGCCGTAGAAGGCCGGCCCTCACGCAGATCATCAGTGAGATCAGTGCGGCCACGTTTAAATTCATTAAACCAGTTGTAAATAGTAGCACGAGATGGGGCTTCATCGTGAAAGGCCAATCGAAGTCTATCATAACTTTCTTGTTGACTTAAATTACATCGAAAGTCGTAAAAAATCATTGCTCGAAAATTTTCTCGCGTTAAATTCATGCTCACGTAGTACACACAATTTTCAATTTGCCGCCAAATCGTAAAACAAATGACAATCGAGTGGAATTCGTACACAAAAATATTAAGAAAGAGTTCCATTTTCAAATTTTGAACTTATTTTTTTATTATATTTATTACAAGTGGCCAGTTCTAAAGACTTTCAGTGTCGCCCTCGTATTTAAAGAATTTCAAGATGGCGGCTACTTTTTAAAAATCCAACCTTGGATTCTTACTCGGAACCAATAACGATTTTGAAAACAAAAATAATGGCCGGCTTTTCTAAACTTACATATTTCTATTTAAAGATCTGAGTGAGTGAGGGAGTGTTTTTAAAATAACAACATACCAACTTGCTTATGAAATGCTTGAAAATGAATCAAGTAATTATAAATTAATAAATATCTCTCCAAACAAATTTTTGACAACCCTGACTCTTGAGCGGTTACGCTAAGCGGGTGCGTAAATTCGTAGATGAATGAAGCTTGCCTACTGGTTGTAGTTCTTTATACTGTGATTGTACCTTTTACTGAGCTGTAAAATTTACTATGGTCCGCCACCGCAGGCCGCGCCAGTATTGGTGTGGCTTTATATAATTTTAAAGAAAACATCTGATCAAAGTATTATTTCATACGATTCTATAATATTGTAACTATGTAGCTACCTATTAATTTCTAGTTCATTTTACATTATATTTATACTACATAGCAATAGTTAACTTCGACACTACATATTATTCGACAATACTCTAAATTACCCAATAAGTAAAATAAAACTACATACTACTAACATGTACTCTTAAACCAACAAAATACTTCCAGTACGTACTACAATAATATTCCGTTCACTAGCTCTGAAAGCTATAAAATAGAGCGAGATAGTATTTTACTATGTCTAGAGGGAGAGAGCTTGTAAAACGGTTGCAGTCTGCAACGCCGCCTTCTTGATGCAGTTTAAACCTTACATCGTATATATTATCTATGTTATGAGATACTTTTTTAACAAAAGAATGTTGATAATGCAATGACAATGATATAAATATAATCTTTAGTGAATTTTCGTGTTAAAATAGTACACGAAATCACGGATGAATTAACGTATTGTTTCCTTGAATGAATCTGAATCGGTAAAATTCGAAAGCATCACTAGCCCATCACTAGAGCGTCACGTGATTTCGTCAGAAAGGAACAGTATATTGTCATTTCCATTGAATGAAAAGGGACATGCATACTTCACTACTTCTTATGGACCAGTGTAAAATGAACTCCGCGTGACCGAATGAAAATTACATTTATATGATAAATTTAACTTTCCTGTGAAATGTAATTCCGTCGTTTGTGTAATTAGACGTTCGGGTGTTCTTTCCACACCACTTAACACAGCACGAACTCATTTTTATAGCGCAAAATCTATTTTAATTTGTTGGTTGTTTGACGCACGTGTAGATCGCGTACCTGGCCGATACTGACACTATGGCGCGGGGTAGCGGGGGGTTATGCTGGCTAGATCATGTACGCGTGGTGACCGCACGTTGCCCTATAGGCTCTATCTATAGGAGGTTATCTATGGCGGGCGGTGGAACGAGTCTATTCTTATTACGGATAGGTCGTGAAGAGGGAATGTCTTCGCGTTTTACATAGAACTATTTATGTTTCCGTACAAACTTGCATGTCTCAAATATGTATATACTAGGTAGAAAAAGTTAGTAATTTATGTTTTATAAAGTAAGGCTTATTGCAGCTGTCAGTTTGCTTGATATTGACCAATATTCGGGTTAGTTTTTTCTGGATGGTGAACACAGAAGGCGCGTCTGTGCTGTTTCCCCAGAGCATAATGCCATATGTGAGCCATGCGTAAGCGTAAGCATAACAAGTAGATAGCGAGGTTTCCAGGCCCCGTAGCACGGATTATCTTATCACGCGATAAGTGATAGGATAGAGCATCCGTCCCTGGCTGACACCGTTCGATAGAATGAGACGACGCGCTTATCCTATCACTTATCGAGTGATAACGCCATCCATGCTACGGGGCCAGGTTTGTGGATTTTTTAACTTCCCGAAGCGCGTAAACGAATTTCGACAATTTTGCTTTAATTTTGTTTATGTGGGATTTCCACGTAATATGTCTATCTATATCAATGCCCAGTAGTGTAAAATTTTGTACAGTTTCTAGTTGGATATTATTATATTCCTAGTTGATACTTAGAGGAGTTTTCTGGTAAGGGTGAAACGTCATGATTTTCGTTTTTGAAAAGTTTATTTCAAGGTTATGGTCTGTCATCCATGTAGTTATTTCGTTAATTCATAATTCATTTATTTGTTGCAGTATGGGTCTTACAAGATGTTCGGTACATATAAATACAGTTCCAGCATAACCCTGTTAGGACACAGCAACATTAATATAAAAAATATTTATTCTAAAATAAGTAATGCATGTAACACACTATGCATATTAGAAATTTTAACTTTAAATTTAAATCACAAAAACAAGTTACATCAAACATCATACACAAAACATCGTAACATTATATCATGCAATTATTATTTAATTTTACATTCAGATGTCAGCAGGCTAAATTAAGGGTCTCATCTCCACTTATAATCTCCACTTATAATAAATCTCTAAATTAAAAAAAGAATCAGCCAGTTTGAAACTAAGCTTTGCGCGGTTCGAATGTTCTCAGCATCCCATGAACGGAAAAATATGAAACATTTTATATAGGTACATTATTATTCTAGCTGCAACTTAGGATAGTTTTTATCCGACTGCGACAGTTAATTAATTTTCCGAAATATACGACTTCATTTAATTTTTCATTTATTTTTATTGAAATCAAACGCTGCTCCAACTGTCAGCTATAAGAACCGTCAAATTTTCGTCAAAATGGCGGAATTGCTTTGCCTCTCACTTATTAATAATTTAAATCCCGTCTACGATAGACCTTTACGAGACAAATGCTAAAATATAAACCATAAAAAAATATTCGATTCTGATATGAGAACTTATATGCGCAAATGTCGTTTTATGTCGTAATTTCAATAAATGAAATCAACAAATTTGAACAATATAATTAACACGAATTTGTTTTTTTTGAATGACAATGGCACGCGCTCGGCGCATTCAGCCAAAGTTACCACGAAAACCGATACTCAATGTTCATATATTTGCATCCCTGTCACTCGAGCATGGTTAGTGCGATAGAGATAGAGATACCCGAATATTTTCGAATTCCGAAGTTCGTGGTTATAGCTCAGGAATCGAAAATATGGTAAATAATCATAATGTATTTTCTCGAAAAAGAATTTAAATAAATATAGTCAAATGGAGAAAAAAACAAAGCAAGAGGTTATATAGGTAATGATTAAGTTATAAGAGTCCAAAGTTTTAAGAGGGGGTATGTTCTGTCCCTTTTCCGCAAAACGCACCTTCATATGAAACGATTGTTTTTTACTATGACGCTCGAGTATATTGACGTCACAGTCCCTCATCGTTTTCTCACTCTAACAAGCGACATTAAAACGGATGTAGCTTCATAATTTTTTGAGATATTTGAATGGGAGTTTCATTATCTTCTATCTATTTATACATAATAAATGCCTATGTCCTGACTGACTTATTCACTCACTCACTCACTCACTCACTCATCAACGCACAGCCGAAACTACTAATCTTAGAGAGTTGATTTTTGCACAGTATGTTGCTTTTATAACGTGGGCTAGGGATAAAAAGGGATTTTTGAAAATTCTACCCCTAAGGGGGTAAAATGGGGGTGCAAAGTTTGTATGGGAGAACCTTTTTTTTTTGAGCTATAGACTTAAACTTTGTAGAAAAATTAGTTATTAGAATACAAATGAAACACTTTCAGCGTTTTGGAAAATTCCACCCCTACGGGGGTAAAATAGGGGTGCAAGGTTTGTATGGGGGAAACATTTTTTTTTTAAATAGAGACTTAAAACTTTGTAGAAAGATCAGTCATTAGAATACAAATAAAGAACTTTCAGGGTTTTAGAAAATTCTACCCCTAAATGGGTAAAATAGAGTGCAAAGTTTGTATGGGAAAAACTACTTTTTTTTAAATAGAGACTTAAAAACTTTGTAGAGAAATTATTCATTAGAATACAATTCAGCGTTTAAAAAAAAATCTACCCCTAAGGGGGTAAAATAGGGGTGCAAATTTTGTATGGGGGAAACAATATTTTTTTTAAATAGAGACTTAAAACTTTGTAGAAAGATTCGTCATCAGAATACAAATTAAGCACTTTCAGCGTTTTAGAAAATTCTACCCCTAAAAATAGGGGGCTAAAATAGGGGTGCAAAGTTTGTATGTGGGAAACTATTTTTTTTAGCTAGAGTCCTAAAACTTTGTAGAAAGATTATTTAAATACAAAGAAAGTACTTTCAGCGTTTTGAAAAATTTCACCCCTAAGGGGGTAAAATAGGGTGCAAAGTTTGTATGGGAAAAACATATTTTTTTTAATAGACACTTAAAATTTTGACGAAAAATTACTTATTAGAACATGAAAAATACTACATTCGGCGTTTTACAAAAATCATTCCCTAAGGGGGATAAAAAAGGGTGCAAGGTTTGTATGGGGAACACTTTTTCTGAGCTAGACACTTTAAACTTTGTAGAAAGATTACTTATAAAAATACAAAAAAAAGATTTTCAGCGTTTTGAAAAAATCTATCCCTAAGGGGGATAAAAAGGGGTGCAAAGTTTTTATCAGGGAAAGTTTATGTTTTTGAGTTAGAGACTTGAAACTTTGTAGAAAGATTACTTATTAAAATACATTTCAGCGTTTTAGAAAACTCCATCCCTAAGGGGATCCTTAAGATCCTTAAGAAGGGTAGCCAGTGTTGTGTGGGAAAAACTTTTTTTTTTACTAGACTTAAAACTATTCAAAATGTTACTTATTAAAATTAATAATAAAGTACTTTCAGAGTTTTAGAAAATTCCACCCCTAAGGGGGTTAAGAAAGCTTTGTATGGGCAACACTTTTTTTGAGCTAGAGACTTAAAAGTTTACGAAAAAAGTTCTTTCAGCGATTAGAAAAATTCAACCTCTAAGGGGGTTTAAAAGGGGGTTCCAATTTTAAATGGCGAGCAATAAAATTTAAAAATGTGAGTAAGAGATTTTTAACTTCGGTCTTATTCTGTACGTTAAAAGACTACAAAACTGATTTCAGAGTTTTTCCAAATTCATCCCCTAAGAGTGTTAAAATTGGTTCAAAGTTTGAGTATTTCAAGGCATTTTTAAAGTATGAGATTTTTAACTTTGGTTTTAGACTGTTTGTTCACAAACTAGAAAATGAACATCAACTTTTTTTTTAATTATCCCCTAAAAGAGGGTTCAAATTTTGTATTGAGAGAAATCATTTTCTAAGACGATAAAAAGTTCTACGCGGACGAAGTCGCGGGCAACAGCTAGTAAATCTCTAAATTAAAAAAGAATCAGCCAGTTTGAAACTAAGCTTTGTGTGGTACGAATGTTCTCAGCATCCTATGAACGGAAAAATATGAAACATTTTATATAGGTACATTATTATTGTAGCTGCAACTTAGGATAGTTTTTATCCGACTGCGACAATTAATTAATTTTCCGAAATATACGACTTCATTTAATTTTTCATTTATTTTTATTGAAATCAAACGTTGCTCCAAGTGTCAGCTATAAGAAACGTCAAATTTTCATCAAAATGGCGGAATTGCTTTGCCTTTCACTTATTAATAATTTAAATCCAGTCTACGATAGACCTTTACGATACACATGCCAAAAGTTAAACCATAAAAAAATATTCGATTGTGATATGAGAACTTATATGCGCAAATGTCGCATTATGGCGTAATTTCAAAAAATGTATTAACAAAAAGGGATGCAAGGTTCGTATGGGAAACACTTTTTTTTAGCTAGAGACTAGATAAATAGTTTGTAGAAAAAATACTTACCTATTACAATAAAAAAACCGAGTGTTTTATTTTTAATTTTTCCCTGAAAAGCGTTCAAAGTTTGTATGGAGAGCAAGAAATTTTTAAAGTATGATATTTGTAACTGCGATCTTAGCCTGTTTAGACTACAAAACTTATTTCAGCGTTTTTTTAACTCATCGCCTAAGAAGGTTAAAAGGGGGTTCGAACTTTGTATAGAGAGCAAGACATTTTTAAAGTAAGAAATTTGTAACTACGGTTTCAGACTGTGTACTATGAGGGTTCAGAGAGGGTTCTTAGTTTGTATAGAGAGCAAGAGATTTTGAAAGAAAGAGATTTGTAACTTCGGTTTTAGATTGTTTTTTAAAAGTCTAGGTAGAAAATTAATATCAATGTTTTTTTTTTTAATTCATTTCTTCAACAAACATTTAGACGATAACATGTTATACGCGGACGAAGTCGCGGGCAACAGCTAGTCTATCATAAATTAATTCCAATGGTAATAGCATTTATTAATAAAAAGTTTTTTTAAGTTATTGTAAAAAACGTTGATTCTATTTTCGCTTTTTATTGTCTTCGGTATTTTCTTATGGATTTTGATACATCTATAATATAATATGGGCTTTTCATGTATAGATCAATTGTAGGTGCCGGGAGGATCAGTTGGTTTTTACGCCGTGAGCTTTTAACAAAATCGAACAGTGTCATGTTTTTTTTTACGAATAGCGCTGCCTCCATGATATACATTGATGGGAGGGTCAGTAGTTTTAATTGCGTGAAATGTGGACGGCAGCTTTCCGAGAATGAGGAATGGCTATCTGCAATTTTCCCATACAAACGCTCTCGACTGTTTCCTCCCTGGTTTTTGAACCTAGAGCAATGATTTTTTCAAATAAGATCAATATCATCAATATCTATGCCGATACGTTTTGTTTTTTGGATCTTTTTATTTTAAAGAATCTTACAGCGCCACGAAAATCGCAAAAACGGCTTTATTGAATTCGCTGCAAAAAAGGCGCAGTATACAAATATGACAACAAATATCCAAAAAATCAAAACATAGCGGCATAGGTTATTTCTTCTTCTTGCAGTTTCCAAAATTTTATAATGATTGGTTGCGTTTTCGAGGAGGAAACAGTCGAGAGCGAAACCTCGATTATTGTGTTTTTTGGGTGGGAATTTTAGTCCGAGCTGCAGTTGTCCTTATCGCACGAATTGGAGGCGGAGGCAGTTTCTAAATATACGTACACAGAAGGAATAGTGATGGGCAACAGTCGTTGACATATTTTATCGATACGCTAGTGGTGAAAAATTATCGATGACCTGTAGGGAATGTGGTCGCAAATTCTCTGCAAAGATAGGCTACATCAGTCATCTGAGAGCCCACGAACGACGCTCCAATTACCCATATTTCCAGTCGCCGTGGTCGAAATCGGCCAGGATTATGATGATGATAACATAATACAGACAAGCTAGATCGCAATGTATGGAAAATTTTGAAAAATATTGTAGTTCTGAAACCTATTGGGATGTGTAGGGAGGGACAGAGCATTAAATTGAATTCACTCTCCGCACCCCTCCGGGGATACCTTCACCCCCCTCACCCAAACAAGTGTCCCAAGACGCGGTTATTACAAATTTTAAGAAAAACCATTAAAGATACACAAAAAGTATCCATGACCAAAATAATCCTTGATAAATTAATCATCAATGTCTCATACATACCAAAGCGCTTTCACTTGTGGTTTTTGCGCAGACTGCCACGAAACGTCTACATGTTTTTCAACACACCTGCTCGTAAAGTAGGTCTTATTACAGCGTATTTACACTGATAATGCAGAATATTACCCATGCCGTGCCTTTTACATTACATTATCGCACTAGTGCCTTTTCATTACATATCTTTTTAAATATTAGCAAAATAATGCAGAATATTACCCATGCCGTGACTTTTACATTACATTATCGCACTTGTGCCTTTTCATTACATATCTTTTAACATTTTCATTTTTTATTTTATTTTTTTTTTCCTCGCAAATGTGTTGAAAAACGTCGTATGAAACACGTGAGCATTGGTCATTACACTTCTCGTCTCCATTAAGCCTTCGCCTTCGGCTCAGGCTTAAAAACCGACTCGAGTGTAATGACCAACATAGCACACTTGTATCATAATGTACTATTATGATTTATGCATTTTTGTTGCTAAAAGGTTAGTTTTCTCAAGACTTTCTTACTTAACCACTTTCCGCTTCTTTAAAATGAAGTATACTTAATTTATTTATACACTCCTTCATTTAACGTTTCTATGCTATTTTGAAAATTGTATGTATTCAGCCATTTAGCGAAATATCCTCCCTACACATCCAAATAGGTTTTAGAACTACAATATTTTTCCTAATTTTGATACATATTGCGATCAAGATTGCCTCCAACAGATGACAATGAATTGAAAAAATAATTTCTTAGTTAAATTTGTTATTGACTTACTTTTGTATGAAATTGTATACCTTCAAATTCCTATCAGATTATCGTTAAAGTCCCTTCTTTCAAATAATAAATAAATAATCGAAATCGGTACCTACCTACGCGTGATAAAAAGCTATCGCTGATAAACAAACATACTAATGTGTTGTAAGTTGCTAGTACAAAAAGGCAGAAGGCGCTTTGCAACGGTAACTTATACTAAGTATGAGCTGTTTCAGATTGTTCAAGAATGAATGGGGTCCTGTCATGACGGGTATGGTGTATGAAAGTTTGTACGGAACCCTCGGTGCGTGAGTCAGACTCGTACATGACCGGTTTTTTTTATTATTTTTCAACACATTTGCTCGTAACGTGCCTCTTATTGTGCCGCTTTTAGGCTCATAATCCTGGGTATTAAACACGCGTGTTTTATAACATTACGACACTCATGTAGTTATGTTTATATCCCGATTAAGACACGTTGGTACCTTGCAGCCAGGTGTATGTATGGACTCGGCGCATTCTTAAATTGTCCGGGTTATACAGGTTTGTTTTTAATTTTCGGCAAATGGATTCTTACTCGACTAAACAAATTAAATCCTTCTTGTGAATTAATTGATTATTTCTTCTTTGATATGATATAGAAACGTTTAATTTAGTAAAACTGTTTACTTTTGATAACATTTTACATGAATTTATATTGAACTAGCTGTTGCCCGCGACTTCGTCCGCGTAGAACTTATACTTAGAAAATATATTCAATTAAATTTATTTTACATAAAATCATGGTGTACATAAGGGTATTACAATTAAAACAAAGTATCACATGTTTTGCTGCTAGTGCAACACGTAAAATGTTAGGTGCCTAATATTAACAGGATTTGTCACACTTCATGCTAAGCAATAAATAATAGATACAATTCTATATAATGCAAACAAACTTCTACTTACCATCTTAAGGGATGATTTCCGAGGCAAAAACTATTCTATATCCTTCGAAGGGTCTCAAATTATCTCTATACCAAATTTCATCTAGGTACATGGATTTTTTCCAAACTTTCACCCCCTATTTCATACCCTTAGGGAATGATTTTCGGGATAAAAACTATCTAATGTCATTCTTCGGGACTCAAACGACCTTTATACCAAATTTCATCTAAACGGGATTCATCCAAATTTTCACCCCCCATTTCACCCCCTTAGGGAGTGATTTCCGGAAATACAACTATCCTATGTCCTTTCCCAGGACTCAAGCTATCTCTATACCAAATTGTATTAAAATGGGTTCCATCCGAATTTTTACCCCTAATTTCACCCCCTTAGGGGATGATTTCTGGGGTAAAAACTATCCCATGTCCTTTCCCAGGACTTAACCTATAGGTATCTACACCAAATTTCATCAAAAAAGATTACATCCACATTTTCACACCCCCCCCCCCCCCCCCCTTTCACCCCCTTAGGAGATGATTTCCGGGATAAAACCTATTATATGTCCTTCCCCGGGACTCAAACTATTTATATACCAAATTTCATCTAAATCGGTGCAGCGGTTTAAGTAGCTCCATACAAATTTCCACCCCCAATTTCAGCCCCTCAGATATAAAAACTACCATTTGTCCTTCCCCGGGGCTCAAACTATCTGTATACCAAATTTCAT
This sequence comes from Epinotia brunnichana, assembly GCA_963854355.1. Taxonomy (NCBI): domain Eukaryota; kingdom Metazoa; phylum Arthropoda; class Insecta; order Lepidoptera; family Tortricidae; genus Epinotia; species Epinotia brunnichana. The sequence goes on from OY977956.1 coordinate 12,913,836, forward strand.
CTAAATCGGTTCAGCGGTTTAGGCGTGAAGAGGTAACAGACAGACAGACACACTTTCGCATTTAAAATATTAATATGGAAGTATGGATTATTAGTATGGATAGTATGGGTTCTTTCCGCTTGTCTTCCAAATAGAGGTGTAGCTGTAGACTCACTTCAAAAGAAAGAAGAAACGAAAAACTCATTCAAATATCTTAAAAAATTACGAAGCTACAACCGTTTTAATGTCGCTTGTTAGAGTGAGAAAACGATCAGGGACCGTGACGTCACGATCCTCGAGCGTCATAGTAAAAAACAATCGTTTCATTATAAAGGTGCGTTTTGCGGAAAAGAGACGCAACAAACCCCCTCTTAAAACTTTATACACTTATAACTTAGTGATTACCTATACGAGTATATCTTGCGTTGTTTATTTTCGAGATAATACAACATTATGATTATTTTGTTTAGTGTCTACATCCCTATATTCGATAAGATAAGATAAAATAAGATTTCTTTATTGTCAGAACTGTGTACATTTAGTTGTTTTGGGTAAAATAAAGTCCAACAGCTTGCCCATTTCGGACGTACAATATTAAACTTAAAGCTAGTCAAATATACTAAAACAATAACAACAATAGTATTTCCAAATAATTTTAACCATATTTCACACATAAAATATTAATTTAGATCTATCCGACATCCGTATTTTCTTTTAAACCACGAACTTCGGAATTCGAAAATATTCGGGTATCTCTATCTCTAACGCACTAACTAATGACAGGAATGCAGATATACGAACTTCGAGTTTCGGTTTTCGTGGTTTGGCTGAATACGCAAAGAGCGCGCTCGCGTGCCATTCAAAAAAACCAAGTTTATATTGTTCGAATTTGTTGTTACATTTGTAGAAATTACGCCTTAATTCGACATTTGCGCATATAAGTTCGCATATCAAAATCGATTAATTTTATATTTGCTTTTGGTACCTACATATGTGTCTCGTCAATGTATATCGTAGACGGGATTACAATTATTAATAGGCGAAAGAAAGGCAAAGAAATTCCGCCATTTTGTCCGTAGTATTTCTTATTAGTCTGTGATTTTGACGTTTCTTTTAGCTGACAGATGTGGCGGCGATATACTTTAAGAATAATAAATGAAAAATTAAATGAAGTCGTATATTACGGAAAATAAATTAATTGTCGCAGTCGGATAAAAACTATCCTAAGTTGCAGCTGGAATAATAATGTACCTATATAAAATGTTTCATATTTTTCCGTCCATGGGATGCTGAGAACATTCGTACCACAGAAAGCTTAGTTTCAAACTGGCTGATTCTTTTTTTTAATTTAGAGATTTATTATAAGTGGAGATAACAAAATATTTATTTTATTTTGTATTGGCTGTTTAGATATTTCATCTAAGCCTCGCTGCGGGCGCACTGCGCGAACTTCACGAAAAAAAAATAGTTGCGCGCCATTATAAGTAATTTCACAAATATTTGTAAATATTGATGATGCGCGTTTGATTATTATTAAAAATGTTGACTCGTGGTGAATAGAAAAGTGATAAATAGAATTGAAGCCACTGTACATTCTTGGAGATGTGCAAATGTATGTGAGTAAAAACCTGTTGTCATCAATAACTAAAGGAAACAACTTATATATCGTATGACACGCGTGAGCTTTGATAATTACATCCTCGGCTCTATTATCACGCTCACCTGCGGTTCGCGTGGCAATTCCGCCTCTGATGTAATGATCAACATAGCTCACTTGTATCATAAATCATAATGTACTATTATAATTTATTTATTTGAGTATTTGCTTCCAGTTGGATTATGGGATCCATGAGGAACTTTCTGCTCTCTCATTACTACTAATTAATTTTGTCTGGAGTATAATGATCACCGTAACACGCTCGTATCACAATGTTGTACTCTATTACAGATGCGAGCTACGGACTCAACGGGCTATCTTCAAATGTTTCGGATATCTTACCCGCGAAATACGTCGCAGGTAAAATTGCTAACTTGATATAATAAGGTACTTAAGACAAGTCGGAGTGTTCCTAAAGGAGACGCTCCACGGGCTGACTTTGGCGTACGGCCAAGCAAGGTCTAGTATGGAGTGACCTTGATTTGGTTGGAAGCCGTGCTTCCGACACGTATCCACACCTTGCCGAATCACGCTGCAGGACTGCCGATTTCGCTCGTGTAGCGACTCCTTAAGTTGTGGCCATATTGAGCACTACTATACTTGTAAAATTGTAACTTTTAGTTTTAAAAATCGGTTCCTTGGGAATAGCAATGTACAAGCTGCAGAACATTCTCAAAAAGGTTGGAATATTTTAAGAATTTTCTGGAAACTTTCACGAGGAAATAAGACAAGTTTCAGTTTAGTCAGATCCCTGAAATGTTGCCATATTTAATTTTGTAAGGACGCCAACGCAACACGCGTACCTTGCTCAGCGCAACGATATTGCCGTATAGCGAGGTAACGCAGCCAGCCTTCTGTTCATTTACGCCGTAAACTGGCTTGCATTAAGACCTAGTGGTAGACCCCCAGGCTTGTACAGTCGACGCCAAAGAGTTTACATTTTTCGCTTTACAAACCATAAGGTGCAAAAGTGTAAACATACAGAGTGTTTTTTTTAAATGGGACAGTATGGGGAAATCCGAATCTAAAGGAGATAGAGAAAAAAAGTCCAAGGAGACATTAGGTGTTTTTTTATGTAAACAAATTTGGCTCATTAAAATTTTTGGTCAAGCGTGAGTTGTTCTTAAAAAATTATAAAGTTGGTCAATTTTTTTTTGACGCGGGTCGGCTCTGTTTCATGTGAGGATTATTTCATTGTATGGAAAGAAAAAAATCTGAACAGCAGAAGTTGGTCAAATTTAATGAAAACTAATCTTCATACAGTTGGTTTATTACTTGAGTAAATGTTCGATGTGGCCGCCGTCTTGTCTTATGCAGGTACGAGCACGCTTCAAGACACTTCTAGTTGCATTTTACAGAGACTTATGGTGAATTGTGTTTAAAGTGTTGTAAACAGCATCTTTTAATTCTTGTACGGAGTTGTATCGGGATTCATAAATTCGACCCTTAAGGTAAACCCATAAGAAAAAATCTAATGGCGTTAAGTCAGGCGATCGTGGGGGCCACTTTATCGGCCCATATGTACCCAATCCAACGGTTTGGAAACTGCTCGTCCAAACACAGTTTACTTGCCCTACTGTTGTGGGCTGGTGCACCATCTTGTTGGTAGATTATCTTACCAAAGTTCCTTAAGCTAATAGTCTCATCCACTAAATCTGCAGCCATGTTCAAGATTTCCTGATATTTTTCACTATTTAGCGTTCCTTGGTAAATTTTGATAGCAAAAATTCTGTTATGTAATATCGCACACCAACAATTAAAAGAAAATCGGATTTGGTTTCTGTTGTTCTTAGCGGATTTATTTTTGACCAGTAATGGTTATTTCTCCTGTTGTAAGTACATTCCATTGTTCGAAAAGTTGCATTTATCAGTCCAAATAATAAAATTAGGAAAACATCTATTTCTAATAGTCTGAGCCACATACCAATTACAGAAATGTAACCTGCGGTCTTTATCTCCAGGTAGTAACGCTTGTACAAGTCGACCTTCTATGTAACACTTGTATTTATGAGCCTTCAATATCTTCCTTACAGTTGATTTATGAATACCGATAGTTTCAGCTGCTTCCCGTAACGAAGCTTTTGGATATGCTTCAAAATATCCCAATACTTACGGCAATAGTTATAAACTCACTATTGACTATCGTAGGCCTTTTACGCTTAGGTTTGAAACAGCCTTCCTGTCTTAGGTTCTTTATAAAACTATCAAATATCTTGCGATTCGGTACTACACGGTCAGGATAGCGTTCTTGATACCACTTAAGTGCATTATCTCTACTGCGATAATTAAGAAAATACGCCTCAATCAAATCAACTTTATGTGAATTAGTTAACGCCATGATGAATAAAATTACAAGCATGAACTGATTCGAAACAAAATCACAGCTGCAGAAATAACTTACGTTCCAAATTTGAATTCTTTTTTTTATAATTTCAAGACTGTCGCGTGCCATGATGTTTACGAAGATTAAAAAAAATGTTCTTCTCTTGAATCATCTGGAGCTCTTATCGATTATCGAAACTTAAAAATAGAATAATTTTATAGTATTTTATGCAACTGTTGTATAAGAAGGGTCTTAAAAGGCGAGTGGCGTGGGTTGCGATGCGAGCCTTGGCGAGCATCGCAATTAAAGACGCCACGAGCGTTTTTAGACCAGTTATACACCGTTGCATACAATACTTTTTCTACGACTAATTTTAAATAAATAGCAGACTACAGAATAGTTAAACTTTCCAGGCAGCAAGTTTTCTATTCGTACTTTTGCTACTCACGCAATTTCTTCAGGAGTGCAGTTATTAATTTCTTCGACCATGTTAAAAGGAACGCACACTTTTGTCTTCACAAACACGAATAAAATCTTAATAGTTTAGGATTAATAGTTTATCATCTTTCGTCTTTTCATTTTAAACTGTATTTTGGTGGGAAATCGGAAATGTGACAGCTCTTGCTTATGGTTTGTTTTTTTTTTAATTTGTTTGCACTTGCCATCCGAACCAAACCGAATCCGGACCCGGACCGAATTCGAAATGTTTATTTTTATAAATAATACCAAGAATTTATAAAACATGTAATTTAACACACAATAGATGATGATTTATTATTATTGTAGTAAATAATTTATAATATACAAATGTTAAATCGTAAATAAATACTTTTATTTCGTAATATTTGTTTATGAAGTTGGCACCACTGCAATATAGCGGCATTAGCGGCCGATTTAAAAAAAAGTTAAACAGTGCTTTTATGAAAAATGTATGAACCAAAAAAGTACGCTAAACAGTGCGTTTTTGGGCCATAGAGCATAGAGTTTTGCGATGACTTATTAGTGGTGTCATTGTATTTGAGCTACAGCCTATATAAATGACAGATAACGGTACAGGAGTAGAAAAAAAAAATTTCTACATTTTTCATAAAAGCACTGTTTAATTTTTTTTTAAATCGGCCGCTATATTGCAGTGGTGCCAACTTCATAAACAAATATTTCGAAATAAAAGTATTTATTTACGATTTAACATTTGTATATTATAAATTATTTGCTACAATAATAATAAATCATCATCTTTTGTGTGTTAAATTACATGTTTTATAAATTATTGGTATTATTTATAAAAATAAACAGTTTGAATTCGGTCCGGGTCCGGATTTGGTTTGGTTCGGATGGCAAGTGCAAACAAATTAAAAATAAAACAAACCATAAGCAAGAGCTGTCACATTTCCGATTTGCCACCAAAATACAGTTCAAAATGAAAAGACAAAAGATGATAAACTATTTGTCCTAAACTATTAAGATTCTATTTGTGTTTGTGAAGACAAAAGTGTACGTTCCTTTTGAAATGGTCGAAGAAATTAATAACTGCACTCCTGAAGAAATTGCGTGAGTAGCAAAAGTACGAATAGAAAACTTGCTGCCTAAAAAGTTTAACTATTCTGTAGTCAGCTATTTATTTAAAATTTGTCGTAGAAAAAGTATTGTATGCAACGGTGTATAACTGGTCTAAAAACGCTCGTGGCGTCTTTAATTGCGATGCTCGCCAAGGCTCGCATCGCAACCCACGCCACTCGCCTTTTAAGACCCTTCTTATACAACAGTTGCATAAAATACTATTTTTACACGCCTAGGCACTTGTAACAATATTAAAAGGCGAATACTGCAATTGTATGAAGATTAGTTTTCATTAAATTTGACCAACTTTTGCTGTTCAGATTTTTTTCTTTCCATACAATGGAATAATCCTTACATGAAACAGAGCCGACCCGCGTCAAAAAAAAATTTACCAACTTTATAATTTTTTAAGAACAACTCACGCTTGACCAAATATTTTAATGAGCCAAATTTGTTTACATAAAAAACACCTAATGTCTCCTTGGACACTTTTCCTCTATCTCCTTTAGATTCGGATTTCCCCATACTGTCCCATTTAAAAAAAACACTCTGTATATTTATCGTCGACTGCACTGCTGGTTTCAGAGTTTCAGTCAATTTTCTATTTGTTAATATTATAAGCAGTTTAGCCTAGTTTTTTTTTTTTGCATTTTATGTATTATATTTCCTCAGGCGGCAAAGATGCGGAGTTGGGGAAGTTTCCGTGGATGGCCCACCTGCATATCCAACATACAACGTTACGGCTATGCGGTGGCTCTCTGATCAGCACCCGCTACGTCCTGACAGCCGCCCATTGCCTCCCCTACAAAATTAAGCATTATCATGAGTATGTATTTGTTTTACTTTGGGGTAATGCAATTCCGCATCCCATCCATTTACATATTTATAACTAGCTTTTGCCCGCGACTTCGTCCCCTCAGTTTGGGTGATGAATTTTAGGATAAAAACTATATCCTTTGTCCTTCCCCGGAATTCAAAGTATCGCTAGGTATAACAAATTTCATCTCAATCGGTTCAGCAGTTTAAGCGTGAAAAGGTAATAGACACACAGACAGACGGACAGAGTTACTTTCGCATTTATAATATTAGTATGGATTGTATATTGTACTATTAGCTGTTACCCGCGACTTCGTCCGCGTAGAACATGTTATCGTCTAAATGTTTGTTTAAGGACTTAAAGAAATTAATTTAAATAATTACTTTAAAAACAAAATTTAAACCGACTTCCATTCAGTACTTCGCCAAGCCACATAGGTACACATTTGAACATTTCATTTCCAATTTACCACATGGACTGCTTTCCAAGAGCAAATGCGTTGATTATTACAGAAAATACCCAATTCGCTATCTGTGGGCTGATAATATTTGAGGAGTTCCGTCGATTCCTAAAGGAGCTCAGAATTAACACTTCAAGAGTTGCTACTTCAATGAAATCATGTCAGAATCTTTCACGTACTTTACATCTTTGAGGATTTCCATAAATCATCTGTGGTCTTCATCATCCCACCCACTTTACCAAAATTGCAATTTCCGAAGGTAAATACACGAATAATAATAGAAAATACCGAAATCACTACATGCGTGCCTATAAAATATGAGGGTTGCCCTCAATTTCCCTGGGATCCCATCATCAGATCCTGATTTAGTGACAATGGGACCACCTCGGAAGTATACTTTTTCGAATAAAAAAAGAATTTTGGAAATCGGTCCACAATTGACGGAGAAATCGACGAAAACACATTAAAAAAAAACATACAGTGGCACATTATAACCTCCTCCTTTTTAGTTCCGTTAAAAAAATTGAAATTAGTTTTGTAGTCTTTTAGTATAACAGTCTAAAACTGAAGTTACAAATCTCTTTCCTTCAAAATGTCTTGCTCTCTATACAAACTTAGCTCTTTGAACCCTCATAATATAAGTCTGAAACCGTAGTTAGAAATTTCTTACTTTAAAAATCAAACTCCCTTTTAACCTTCTTTGGCGATGAGTTAAAAAAAACGCTGAAATAAGTTTTGTAGTCTTTCAGCAAACAGTTTACAACCGAAATTTTGTAGTCTTTTAGCAAACAGGCTAAGATCGAAGTTACAAATCTCATACTTTAAAATTTTCTGACTCTCCATACCAACTTTGAACCCCCCCCTATTAACGCTTTTCAGTAGAGTTTTTTTGTTGTAATAAGCATTTTTTCTACAAACTATCAAGTCTCTAAGCTAAAAAAATTGTTCCCATACGAACCTTGCACCCCTTTTTAACCCCGGGGTGGAATTTTTCAAAACGCTGAAAGTACTTTATTCAGAGGTCGTGGGTTCAAATCCCGCCCGTGGCGAATAATTTTTCAATTTTCCTCTTTGATCGAAACTTAGAATTTCGTTAGCGGACGTTTCTGCTTAGTATAAATTTACTGTTAAAATGGAGTAGCGCATTGTTACTAACGATTCTCAATGTAACTTGGGACGTTGGTGCCGTATCAGAAGTTTGTAACAACTTCACGGTAGATGTCGCTACGAGCCTCCTTAAGGTTAATTAGAAGAGTGGTGGGATTGAAAGATTCGTTGCCACTGGCGGGACCCACGGTAGCTCAGTTGGATAAGTGCAATGGACGGATTCCAGAGGTCGTGGGTTCAAATCCCGCCCGTGGCGAATAATTTTTCAATTTTCCTCTTTGATCGAAACTTAGTACTTTATTTGTTTTCTAATAAGTAAGCTTTCTACAAAGTTTTAAGCTTCTATCTCAAAAAAGAGTTTCCCTTATACAAACTTTGCAACCCTTTTTAACCCCATTAGGGGTGGAATTTTTCAAAACGCAGAAAGTAATTTAATAATATTCTAATAAGTAAGCTATCTACAAAGTTTTAAGTCTCTTGCTAAAAAAAACGTTGTCTTCATACAAATGTTGCACTCCCTCTTAACCCCCTAAAACTCTTAAAGGTGGAATTTTCTAAAACACTGGAAGTACTTTTTTGTATTTCAATAAGTAATCTAGATCTACAAACGTCTAGATCTAAAACCTTCTATCTCAAAAAATAATTTCCCTCATACAAACTTAGAAATACTTTTTAACCCCCTTAGGACTAGATTTTTTTCAATACACTGAAAGTACTTTATTTGTATTCCAATAAGTAAGCTATCCACAAAGTTTTAGGTCTCTTGCTAAAAAAAAAGGCCTCCATACAAATGTTGCACTTTCTTTTAACCCCCTTAGGGGTGGAGTTTTCTAAAACGCTGAAAGTACTTTTTTTATTTCAATAAGTAATCTTTCTACAAACTTTAAAGCTTCTATCTCAAAAAAGAGTTTTCCTCATACAAACTTTGCAACCCTTTTTAACCCCCTTAGGGGTGGATTTTTGTCAAAACGCTGAAAGTTCTGTATTTGTATTTTAATAAGTAAGCTATCCACAAAGTTTTAGGTCTCTTGCTAAAAAAAAAGGCCTCCATACAAATGTTGCACTTTCTTTTAACCCCCTTAGGGGTGGAGTTTTCTAAAACGCTGAAAGTACTTTTTTTATTTCAATAAGTAATCTTTCTACAAACTTTAAAGCTTCTATCTCAAAAAAGAGTTTTCCTCATACAAACTTTGCAACCCTTTTTAACCCCCTTAGGTGTGGATTTTTTTCAAAACGCTGAAAGTTCTTTATTTGTATTTTAATAAGTAAGCTTTCTACAACGTTTTAGGTCTTTGGCTGAAATAAAAAAATCCTCCTTACAAATGTTACACCCTCTTTTAACCCCCTTAGGGGTGGAATTTTCCAAAACGCTGAAAGTTCTTTATTTGTATTCTAATAAGTAATCTTTCTACAAAGTTTTAAGTCTCTTGCTAAAAAAAAAAGTTTCCTCTTATAAAAAATTTGCACCCCTTTTTACCCCCATAGGGGCAGAATTTTCCAAAACGCTGAAAGATCTTTATTTGTATTCTAATAATTAATCTTTCCACAAAGTATGAAGTCTCTTGCTCAGAAAATAAAGTTTTCTCCATACAAACTTTGCACCCCTATTTAACCCCATTTATTAAAAATGTGTTTTCTGGCTACAAAAGAAGATTTTTTAACTTAAATTAATGCATACACAGAAAATGATGTGCTTAATATTTATCAATTATATTACATGTTATCAAATGAATAATTGAGGAACGTAAGTACGTAGGTATATACGATTTTCTGCATTTGACTAAGAATGCAAACCTAAACTTATCGAAAGCAAGCAGACAACCACCTTCGTGCAGCACCTTGAATGTACTAATTAATTACGGATGCAGGTAGTTTCCCCCACACCACACCACCACCCCTCTTATCCTATGGGTATGTCTGTGTGTTTGCCCGTGAGTTCGTCCGCGTAGAATGTAAATGTTTGTTAAAGGAATGATTTTTAAAAAACCCTAAATTTGGTTCACACTCTACATATATACTCTACATATCGACTCTACATATACCTACACACTCAATATTTTCAAGAATTTTCATGTCCACAACATTCAATTTCAAAATCGATGCCATTTTCGTAATTAACGTCACAAAAAACCATAAAAACGACACTAATATTGATATTTAGACATTTCAACCCCATCGCACCCCAACAAGGAGATGGTATTTCACGTCCGCCTTGTTGGATTTTAAAATCGTTGTTTGTTTCGTAATCAGCGACCCGAAAAACCATAGAAACAATACCCATGTTGATTTTCAGATTTTGTCACCACATTTACCCCTTTTAGGGGTTGAATTGTCAAAAATCCTGAAACAAGTATTTACTCATTTATCGTTAGGAATACTCGTGTGAAATTTCGAATAAAATAGTCGGACTAATCTTGTTTCCCCATACAAACTTTGGACCCCCATTTCACCCCCTTAGAGGATGAATTTTGAAAAATCCTTTCTTAGTGCACCCCTAGACCTTATAAGGAACCTACGTGCCAAATTTGGAATCTTTAGAACCAGCGGTTTGAGCTGTGCGTTGTTAATCAGTCAGTCAGTCAGTTTCTTCTTTTATATATTTAGATGGAAGGATAATTATTATTATTATTTTATTTTTAGACAGGCAGCTGACGCTGATACGTCTAAATCATAGTTCACTTAGCACAGGTTCTCACTGCTATAGATAGTTTGTCAAGTCTGTTTTTAAACTGATTAACACTTTTCGAGTTCACTACTTCTGAGGGTAATTTGTTCCATGCATTAACTATTCGATTTGTGATTAAGTTTTTGCCGATGTTTGTTTTACATTTATTTGCTGTCAATTTAAAGTTGTGTCCTCTCGTGCGTGTGTTTGTATGTCGAGTGAACAGGTTGCTCAGTTCTGGACAGTCATAATAGTCATTTAAGATTTTAAAAGTCTCAATCAATTGCCCCCGTTCACGTCTCTTTTCGAGTGTTGTCAAGCCTAACTTCTGTAGCCTTTCCTCGTAAGGCAATGATTTGAGCTGTGTGGGAATTTTGGTGAATCTTCTCTGAACTTTTTCTATCATCATAATGTCTTTCTTGAAGCATGGGTTCCATATCTGAAAACCATATTCCAGAATGGGTCTCACATATGATTTGTAGATTTTTAGCATGGTCTCAGGTGTGAGTATATGAAATGCTTTTCTAATGATGTAGATAATGGAGTTAGCTTTTTTAACCATTTTTGATATGTGAGGTTCCCATTTGAGGTCATTGGGCATAAGAACTCCCAGATCTTGTTGAGTTGTTACTCCTGCCAATTGCACATTATTCAAAATATATGGCAGTTTAGGGTTTTTTCTATGCATATACAGGACTGTGCATTTACTTTCATTGAGGTTTATCAGCCAATCGAGGCACCAATCTCTAATATTCGCCAGGTCTGATTGAAGCTTTAACTTTAAAAACAAAGTTTAAACCGACTTCAATTTAGTACTTCGCAAAGCCACATAGGTACATGAAAATTTCCACATTTCCTTTCGAATTTACTTAGTGTGCGACCGAAGGTTCGGTTTCGGTGTTGGTTTCGGCCAGGGGACCGATTTTTGACTTTCGAGCGCTCGAAATCAAAAGCGAGCGGTAGAAAATAATCGCATGCGAAAATTTGTCACGATTATTTTCGCATGAACCCAATAATAGGTATTTTTGAAATTCATCACTCGAAAGCTAGTGGTATGGCTATTTATGCTTTTGCGCTTTGTTGTACGCACAAATTCGATAAGTAGGTACCTACTGGTTATTTAAAATTGTATTCTACACATGGAATAAAAATAGAACAACATTGGAATGTGTGTTTTATAGCTATAATATTAATATTTAAATGTTTTATGCGTTACATAACAGAAAAACTAAGAGCGTAGTAATACCTAGTAAACGAAACGTTTAGTTTCCCGCCTGTTATAAAAGCAATACCTACAAATTACAAATAATACAATTTGTCACACCAACTTTCTTTAATTAGAATGAGACAGCAATTCATACTTTTCATTCTAAGTATAGCAAGTTGTTATGAATCATTACCAGGCCTTTACATATTACTATATCTCTGTCTCTTTTTAACCTGTGCAAAGAGAGAGAGAGAGAGAGAGAAAGAGAGAGAGAGAGAGAGAGAGAGAGACAGACAAGTTAAATTATTTAACTAAAAAAACAAACCCGCTAAAAGACTAAGTTCTTTGTTTTCAGCCACAAAATTCGGCAGAAAAATTATATTATCTCTTTCTATGTTCATTGTTGACATATTGAATTCCATTGAATTGTCAGTCTAAAATTTAATACAAGTGAAGTGTCCTTATTGTCGGCACTTACTTTCTACCGATAGATAGGTCAATACCACTCGTTTTTGAATTTTTTATCGCTCGTTATTCAAAAATTGCATTTCATCGTTTCTGACAGCTTTCAAGTGAAAGAGTCGACCGCTCGAAAGTCAAAAATCGGTTCCCAGTTTCGGCCGAAAAATCATGTTTCGGCCGTATTTAGTTTCGGTTTCAGCCAAAAAACGGCCGAACCTTTCAGCCGGGCCGAAACTTACGAAACAGTACTTCGGGTCGCGTTCGGCTAACTACCCTGAGAAAATTACGTTTTTTTTGGAAATAATTTTATATCAGGCTAATTATTTGTATACGGCTTTTATATGTTATTTTAAACAACTTTTACTATTGAAATGAATAATTCTATGGACTGGAAGTGAGGAAAAAAAATTAACCCGCAAGCAAAAATGCTATCAGTATCTTTATAATGAAAACATGTTTGAGTACACAAATTTGGAGACTTACTACCTGAATCCAAAAATATATGCATCAGGAAATAACGGCATTTTAATTAAATATTTACGACTTTGAGATAATATTGAATTTCATCTGGCCTATCTTGGACATATTCTATCCTTTGACAAAGAGCATCAACATAAGGAGATCTCTAGGAGAATACAGCTGGGTTGGGCAGCATTTAATAAACTGGACGACATCCTCAAGTCTACCGATGTTCCACAATGCCTGAAGACTCGCCTCTTTAACCAATGTGTCCTGCCCACCATGACAAATGAGGCTGTGCACAAAATACGAGTAGCACAGAGAGCCATGGAGCGCGCCATGCTCGGCATTAAACTACAAGACCGAGTGAGGAATGTTGAGATCCGACGTCGCACTAAGGTGCGCGACGTTGGAGATACCATTACCAAACTCAAGTGGGGCTAGGCAAGACACCTTGCCAGGCAGAATGATGGTAGGTGGACCAAAAAGGTGGCAGATTGGTGGCCACTTCTAGGTAAAAGGAGCGTCGGCCGTCCACCAGCTCGATGGGTGGATGATATTAGGAAGATCGCGGGTAACTTCTGGATAAGATTAGCTCAGGATAGGGACGGGTGGCGTACCTACTCGAAGAGAGGCCTATGCTCAGCAGTGGGCGATTACGGGCTTACAATGATGATGATGATGATAGAAAGGTTTATTCATTAACAAAAATAAGTGGATTATGCGCGTATCCCAAAGAACGCATATTGACGTAGTCAATTATAAAGTAAAGAAAGTTTATACCATTTTCGCCTGATTTTTACGGAATTGATGAAGATTACTTTTCATAATTTTTTACCGTATCGGTATAAAATTCAGGTGGATTATTCATTAATATTTAGTCAAATTACCCAACCTATTTTTTGGTGTTTTAATATGGCTGATATCGATATATTGTTGTGTTTTCATAGAGCGAAACCGTAAAGTTCTCAGGGTAAATTTTATTTGTACCATTTAATTATAATATCCTCCTAACATATAATTATTATTATACTCTTTGCTGTCAATCAGTCAGTTTCTTTTCCTGTATTTATTCCTTCACTCCTGCACGGCTATCACAAGACGGCGCGCGAGCTCTCTCGATTTTTCTCGCACTATCCGTCTCATTCTTATTAGAACGCTTCGAAAGAGAGGTATAGAGCGAGAAAAATCGAGAGAGCTCGCGGGCCGTCTTGTGATAGCCGTGCAGAGGGCCTAAGTACCGCGAAAGGCATTCGAAGTTTCCCCTCTCTGTCATACCCATGAGTTCGTACGTAAGTGCGACAGAGAGGGAAAACTTCGAATGCCGTTCGCGGTAGGCCCTCTGTATATAAATGACTCATCCATCTTCTATTTACATATATAAAATTGGACCGTTAGGTACTTATAGAGTGACAGACAACGCACTGCCTAAACCGCTAAAGATACAAGCATGAAATTTGGAACAGATATTCTTCAAGTGACGTAGAGGCGCACTAAGGAAGGATTTTTTGAAATTCAACGCCTAAGGGGGTGAAATTGGGGATAAAACGTTGTATGCAATTCCGTTATTTTTGAAGGTAGATCTATGAAATTCGAGAATTGGCTTTTTGGTCAGAAATAAAAGTAGGTTTCCTGAGAGCATTATCGGATATTCGGTCTTTAGAGGGGTGTAATAATAATAAATAAATAATAAATTCATTTATTAATGGACCAACTAGGATCATTGTTGTTAGTAACTAGGCCAGTCCGTAGAGTATATCTTTGTTGCAAAAGGTGGTGTAGAAGATTTTGGTCTAATGAGTACCAATACATATTAATTCAGTTCAGCGACATAGTAAAAAACCATGGTCGAAAACGAGGCTTTCCTCAAGTTTGTAAGTTATTTCAAGATAGTCGTTTTTAAGCTTCTGCGTTTCAATTTTGAATTTTACTATCGGTTTTAGCTCCTCAATTGTAGGAATTTACAGAATCGACAGTAATTTCAGCATTAGTATCAGCATAACTGGTAATCGAAGAGCTGGCAGTTTTCTCGTGCAACGCATCAGCATTGCAGTTCAGTGAGGAAATACCGCCAGCATACTCGGTACACTGCCTAGAGGGCCTTTTTAGGGTTCCGTAGCCAAAATGGCAAAAACGGAACCCTTATAGTTTCGTCATGAATGCCCGTCAATCCGTCTGTTCGTATGTCACAGGCATTTTACTCGAAAACTATAGAGTGTATTTGAATAAAATTTAGAGGATAGGTGTATTTTATTAGCCGCTACATAATTCTAAAATGAAATGACAAAAAATATATTCTTTTAGAGGTGCACTCCATACATATAACTGCAAGTCAAAAAAAAGAAAAACATCGTATGTCCACGTGTGGCGCATCAATCGATAGGTCTTTTAAAATAAATATAAGATTTCTCAGCAAGTTTTTCGATTAAGTGAAAATAGTCGGAGATGCCACTGGCACCAGTAATGGAATGGAGCCAGTAATAGTTACTTTTTTTTTTACCGTTGAAAATAAAGACTAGCAACATTTTTTTCTAATATGGCAACACTGAACCATACACAGTGTCTATCCTACTTTCATCCAGCACAATATCATTGAGATAGGTCGTTTTGTTTAAAGATGGTGATTTAAAAATCAAATGGGATCAGTGCTTCTGTGAACAAATCATGATTTCTTAACCGAATGCTTAAGGAAGTGAGTGTAGAGTGGTGTAGATTTTTGCAATTAATTTAATTACTATGAAAGCTATTTGAATTTCAGTTTATTTTAAGGATTGGCATGGATTGTCAGATATTATCGTTCACTGTTGGATAAACCCACAGATGTATGAAAGGAGATCGGACATGGCGGCCGATTTGTATAGAGTGAGCCTGTCGCAAGTACATTAACCCACACAACGCCCAAGTAATTGACAAGACAAAGCACGCACACATCTAAAACACACACACTTGTATACCTACACGCTTATTTGACAATAAACGCGCATCATATCAGGCATTTTGGGGAAAAACGTAATATTCTCTGCGATCAGCACGCGTGCACAGTATGGCAGTGTATGCCCATGAGCATACAGCTGCGACACGGCCGCCGGCGGCTTGTCCTCTCTCTAGTATTCTATGCTCTGAGGATAAACCATTACATTCTGTAAGTGAATTTTTTTACTTAACTGCCTAATGTACCTACACTGTCACATTGTATTTGATATCGTGTTTTTGACATTCTAAGTATTTTAAATCTCGTTTTTTATCTCGTGTGTCGGTATTGTATTTGAGATTATTAAATTATTATTAAATACCTATATACCTTAACGATCCATTTCGGTGACATTTTTGATATGCTATTTTATAGTATTTTATGCAAGTGTTGTATACGAAGGGTCTTAAAACGCGAGTGGCGCTACACTTTTGTCGTCACGCACGTCTTTATCATCTTTCGTCTTATATTTTGAACTATTTTGAACTGTATTTTGGTGGGAGATCGGAATATGACACCTCTTGTCTTTTGTTTTTAATTTGTTTGCACTTGCCATCCGAAACCAATCGAATCCGGACCCGAACCGAATTCGAACTGAGGGCCCACCGCGAACGGCATTCGAAGTTTTCCCTCTCTGTCGCACTTAAGTATGAACGCGCAAGTCTAACAGAGAGGGACAACTTCGAATACCTTTCGCGGTAGGCCCTCTGATTATTTTTTAACCGACGAAAATAGTTATTTGTTATACAAGGGGGAAAAGTTGTATTTTACCTGCGAGTGTTCATTTGAAACACGAGCTAGCGAAAGGACTCTATGATTGACCACGAGCGAAGCGAGTGGTTCAAAAATAGAATCCTGAGCGTAGCGAGTGTTTCAACACACGAGACGTAAAATAACTTTTCACCCGTGTATAACACAAATCTTTTCACCTCACTACAGCGAGGAAAATAAGAAAAAGCGTAAAAAAAAGTAAAAAAAAACAAAAAATAGTACTTAAAATAAAGTTTAAAAAATGTTTTAAAAAAAGTAAAAAAATAAATAAAAAAAATTAAAAAAGTAAAAAAAAAAGTTTAATAATAAGTAATAAAAGTAAAAAAAAAAGTTAAACAAAAATATGTCATAAAATATACCTACAAAAAACAAAAATAAACATTTAACGTTCTACGTCATAGTACTTTTAACGTTCTACGTCTACTTTCTTCACATGTGGATAAAAAGCGATTTTCTCAATAGATAACAAACATACAAAAAGGCCTTTCCGAGCTAGTGAGGTGAAAAAATTATTTACGGAGTAGTTTGATTTTGATAATATTTATTTTATTGGAAAGGGTATAGGTACCCCGAAGTTGGTCCCATATAAATTTGGAAAAAAAATCCAACCTTAAGGGTAGGAATAGGGGCTGATTACTTTTTTTTTTAAACCGATTTGACCAAAATCCAGTTCTGATGATGGGATCCTGGAGAATTCGAGGGAACTATTCAAATTTTATAGGCAAACTTGAAGCGATTTGGCTACTGATTTGAAGTCGGTTAAAACTTTGTTTTGGAAAGTAAATTATATAAATAATAGATTAGATTAGATTGGATTAATTTATTTCATTTTGAAAATTTACATGTCATTTTTATAAGTCAAAACAGCATGAATTCACAAAAAGATCTTCAGAGTGTATAAGTATAATAATAATATAGGTAAATAGTCAAATCAAAATACAGTGCAAAATGAAAACAAACGAAACAATCATAATATTAAAATGGTACCTACAATGTCAAGGAAGTAAAATGTTGTTTCAATGTCAAATTATTAATAAAAGCTAGGGCATCCTAGATATAAATTGTCAACAGTGGAAAAATATAATGGCTATACATACAAAATTGAAAGAGTGGAAAAAATATAATAGGTATACAAAATTCATAATAAAATAATAATTTCATTTTAAACTAAACATGTCATTTAATACAATTTTCACTTCTCATGCTCTAAAAGTTCGTCTTTATGTCGTGCGTAGGCGACATAAAGTCGCTTTTTATGCTCTAGAGCATAAAGTAAAATCTTCGTCGAAGACCAAGGCAATCGCTGCAACAGCCACACGAACATCTTTAACTTCATACAACAACCTCTTTATTTTATTTCGTTTCGTTCGTATTCTAAGACCAAGGCAAAGATACCAACAGCCAAAGTACACAATAAAACTTCATGAAATAAACTTATAATTTGTATTCAATTTTAATTAAATTAGCATTTACTATATTTACGTGTTGCTGTTTCATTTCCTCGCAATCGAAGTGAAAAGTAGAGTGTACAACTCGTCCATAAAACCCATTTTACACTCGACTTTATATCTATCCTCGCTCGCAAGCTCGCTCGGATGGATAAACGTCTCGAGTAAAATGGTGCGTTTTATGCACTTGTTGTACAATCTACTATTTCAACACACCTGCTCGTAAAGTAGGTCTTATTACAGCGTATTTACACTGATAATGCAGAATATTACCCATGCCGTGCCTTTTACATTACATTATCGCACTAGTGCCTTTTCATTACATATCTTTTTAAATATTAGCAAAATAATGCAGAATATTACCCATGCCGTGACTTTTACATTACATTATCGCACTAGTGCCTTTTCATTACATATCTTTTAACATTTTCATTTTTTTTTTTTTTTTCCTCGCAAATGTGTTGAAAAACGTCGTATGAAACACGTGAGCATTGGTCATTACACTTCTCGTCTCCATTAAGCCTTCGCCTTCGGCTCAGGCTTAAAAACCGACTCGAGTGTAATGACCAACTTAGCACACTTGTATCATAATGTACTATTATAATGTGTGTTCGTTGTATTCCTTTACGGAATACAACGATTTTGATAATAAAAGTTCCTTTAGTCGGCGCTCAAATATGTCGTTCGAGGTCTCATTTTTATAGTGGCGGGTAGGCGCTCGTACATCGACGGGCCTGCCACGCGCGGGCTCCTGTCGAGCAGCGCGAGTCGCCGCGATACAGGCAGTAATCGCCCCGTCTGACGGGTGATTCTGCGAGGCATATTAAATCGCTCAAATAAGTGAATGTTTCGACGCGTGTACATAATTACTTCAAATACGTATAGTGAATAATGAGTCATCATCTTGTACTGTTTGAAGAGTTATCTACACGAGTGCCTCGAATTTACCCCTGCCAATATACGTAGGGCTCGTTTTTGTAGTGTGTATACTCTATCAGAGTTTGTTGAGTTCCCGTACAAAATAATACCGTAAGGCATTAGTGAATATTTTTATTTTATGATTTACATCGTGGTAAACAGTGCTATAATGAAAAATGTATGAACCATAAAAGTTCGCTAAACAGTGCGTTTATTTCGACGACTTATTATTGGTTTCATTATGTTTGAGCTACAGCCTATGTAAATGACATAACGGTACAGGAGTAGAAAAAATATATAAATATATACCTATATATATATATATATATATAATATATATATATATATATATATATATATATATATATATATAGGTATATATATTATATATATATATATATATATATATATATATATATATATATATATATAGAGAGGGGCGGGCTCAAAAGTGTCCGCGATCAAAACCCAACCCCTAAAGTATTTCATTCTTGTTACAGCATCGAAATTTACCTAGGCGAGTACAACACTACAAGCTACCCGAAGGACTGCGCCCAGGGCAAATGCGTTTTTAACAAGCGAGTGTACCCGGACAAAGTATTCATGCCGCACGCCCACTTCAACGCTGACACGGGCTCCAATGATATAGCGTTGCTGAGACTGGAGAAACGTATTCGTTTAACACGTAAATATTGTTCTGTTCTTAACTTCATCGTCATCATCATCAACCATATACCTACCACACCACTGCTGGGCACAGACCTTATTTCATAGTCACCTCTCATCAGATGTGACAAACTGTAGTTTCACTCCCAACTGCACATACACGTCTCGTAAATACATACATAAGTTCCGAACCACTAAATTATGCACGCCGGGATTCGAACCCACGACCTCCGATTGAAAGCCCCGTTTCCTACCCCGTAACCTAGTGGTCCAAGGTTACTATAATAGTACATTGTGATTCAAGTGAGCTATGTTGACAACTACATCAGAGGTGGGATTGTTCACGCGAGCCGTAGGTGAGTGTGATAAGAGAGCCGAGTATGTAATTATCAAAGCTCACGCGTTTCATACGAAATCACCGTGGTTATATGTATAAATCAAATGACCTTCCTTTAGTATTTCTCCGGATTGACAACATTTGAAAATATGTAATGATGCCAAAATCAAAAACCATTTCGGTAATTATGTTACCTGAAAGCAATGATGTAATATAAAATATACGTAGATATGTTATAAGCTGTCCAAAAGTGGCACACTAAATTTTGGTCAAGTCACACAGCTTGCCATAGTTTTGCGTCGTTAATGGAAAGGAATGCTGTCAGAATTAGGTGGCCATTTTTAAACACGGAATTTCGTATATAGAACATATCTACCCATTTTTATATTACATCATTGCCTAAACGTAATAAAGTGATTCCCAGTTTCATGAAGTTGCCTCCATCGCTTTTAAGAAAATCGCGACGTTGTATAAACTTGGTTTTTAAACCGTGTGTGACGTCATTACTACGTCTGTCATATGAAAGGTGTGTTAAGCTGCCATACAGAGCCGTAGTATTGAAGTCATAATTTACTTTATCTATCCAAATATCAACTTAAGTGGCAGTGGGCGGGGCACATTGCACGTAGAACCGATGGCCGCTGGGCCGGAAAGGTTCTCGAGTGGCGACCACGTACCGGAAGGCGCAACGTGGGTAGGCCCCCCACAAGGTGGACTGATGACCTGGTAAAGGTCGCGGGAGTCCGCTGGATGCGGGTGGCGCAGGGCCGGTCATTGTGGCACTCTTTGGGGGAGGCCTATGTCCAGCAGTGGACGTCTTTCGGCTGATATGATGATGATGATGATCCAAATATCATAAACCCTCCATGATGCGTTCAAGAACCGCACATTATGACCACCATAAAAATAAACTGTTTTGTTAGAACAAATTTCTTATCTGTGGAAATGTTATTATTACTAAATAATAACATCGAATTCGATAATATTATTTCATTCAAATTTCGAACGTCTCTGAAAAACAAAGAAATTTGATTTAACCTCTATTCTAATATCAGTCGAGATGACGTAGTTCGAAATGAATTGTCAATTTGCAAACAAATTTGACAAATGTCGCACACGTAAGTAAGATATCGAGCGATATGACAGTTGGATCCGACTCTAGTTTGTCTCTGAATAAAAAAAAACTATGACAGCTGCCAGAAAACGACGCCGCGATGCCGGTCATAATATGCGGCTCCTGAATGCATCATGGAGGCTTATGATATGTGGATAGATCAAATAGTGTATGTAACTGTACATAATTAGGCATTATGTACAGTCACATAAACTACTATAAATACGACCTTCTGGAAAACGTGACTTTTGAATGTAATATTTCTGAATGAAAATTACAATTTAGTGACAAATAAAAAAACACACGTCCCTTAAAAAAACGTTTTCTAGCGAACTGGATCATAAAAAAGCCCACTTGAAAAAATTTCATGTTGTCAATGAGGAATGGATGAAAATTTTAGAAATGCCTGCTTTTTTTTTGGTGACTGATAGGAATAACCTCCCTTAACACCAGAAAAAAATTGCAGACTTTTCAGCTGCGTCAATTATTTTTGAAAAATATAAATAGTTTCCTCACTTACGTTTTGGGTTTAGGACGGCGAATGAGACACTTTCCTTGATCCGTCCCATCAAAGCGAATATAACCACTACGTTCTAAGAGACGGGACTTCGAACTATCCTTGTCATTTGATTTTGACATGCCAACTCATTCATGCTTTAGCTAATTTGAAATACCACAATACAAATAAATATAAACATCTTATGCGGAAGTAGACTTACCAACCTAACGAACGAGGACGATAGTAGGGTTCTAGTACTTAACGTTATATTAGATATATTAGAACCCAACTTTATCGATATCGATTAATTATGATTAGGGACGCCGTTGGGTCCACTGCTTGAAGAAAATTGCTTTACAAAATCTGACACTAATCCGAATTATGAAATAATAAAAGGAGAACACAAATAATTCATACAGTTTATTTCAAAATCATAGTATATTTACAAAAATTCACCAATCTGTACACATATCTTTTTCCTTAGAATGGGGTCGCAATTAATTCTTCTTACGTCATTTACGGTCTTATTCATAAAAAATCCTTAAAACACCGTTGATGCAGCTGTACCTAATAGTATTTTTCACAATCGTGTTATAATAGAGAGCTTTTTAGTCGAGTACCGTGTTTAGGCCACGAAGCTTGCTGAGTGGCCTAAGTAAGGTACGAGATTAAAAAGCTTGATTATAACACTATTGTGAACAATACTTTTTGTACGAGATCATTAAAATTAATTTTCTACGAGTCAACTGAACTAATTAAACAAACTCGATACTGTTGAAACGAAGTGCAGCTCATCGCTCGTACGCTTGTTGATATCTTAAAAGACATCAACGAGCGTACGACATCAAAGCGATTCTATTGGTTCAATTCATTACAGTTCAGTAAAGCAGCCACGTGAATTGGTCGATTTTATTTTAGTTGTCTGGAGCGTATCGAAAAGTAGTTATTTCGATTGTTTCGACAGTAACATGGACTACTACTATGAAAAGAGTGACGTTGCAGTATTCGGTTCTCTATTGGAAGGCATAAAGTCATTTGTACTATTATTGTTACGCATAGGTAATTGCTTTTCGCCGAAATAGTGATGTGCATAATGCTCATTACGCATAATTATATACGCATAACATTAAAAAGCATAAATACTGAAAGCATAATCTTCATGAAGACTAATGTCAAATAGCATAAGCACAAATAGGCATAATAATCAACACTGGCCACATTGTGCTCGCTTCCTATTCAATACTTACAATGGACACGCCGAACTCGTGATCCGTGATTCCAACATGAGTTTGTACAGTGAAGAGGGAGTAACCCAAGGTGACCCACTGGCGATGCCTTTATATGCCCTAGCAACACTACCCATGATAAACAATTTGAAATCAGAACAAACAATCACCCAATGCTGGTACGCAGACGACTCCTCTGCCCAAGGCACGCTTAACAACCTTCGACATTGGTGGGACAAAATAAGCCAAATGGGACCTGCATACGGCTACTTTCCCCAAGACAAAAAGTCTTATCTAATTGTAAATGAAAATGACAAGAAATGTGCTCAGCAAATATTCAAAGGTGTCAACGTTACCATAACAACTGGGTCACGTTTCCTCGGTAGTTATATCGGCGAAGGAAAAGAAAACTTTGTGAACAAAAAAGTCGAAACGTGGACTTCTACAATAGAAAAACTTTCTGTAATATGTAAAGATTCACCACAAGCAGCCTACACCGCTCTCACCAAAGCGGCACAGTTTAAATGGTCGTTCCTACAAAGAGTTTTAGAAAATGCTAACCAATCCTTCGAGTCGCTAACAAACACACTACGCTCCAGTTTTCTACCAAACTTACTAGGAGGTGACGTAACCTCTCTTGAAGCCGACTTATTTTCTTTACCAGTTCACAAAGGCGGGTTAGCCATCCCTGTCCTTTCTAAAATGACAAACTTAAATTATGATAACTCCAAAAAAGGCTGCACTATCCTGTCATCCGCCTTACTCGAAAATAAACCCTTAGACCTCTCTCAACACCACGTATCCCTTAGAGCGGCAAGAAAACGTTGTAACAGATCACACTTACCTTGGCCTTACAATAGATAATAAATTTAACTGGAATACTCACATAGAAATAGTATGTAAAAAACTAAGAGCCATCCTATGTAACATTAACATACTTAAACATAAAATGCCGTACACTACTCTGCGACTACTGTACATGGCCATGGCTGACTCAATCATAAGCTATGGAATCTCTAGCTATGGTAGAACATACAAAACATATTTACAGCGTATATATAACCTACAAATTAGACTACTGAAAACAATAGTCCCGCTAAAAATTAAATATAAATATAGAGATAATTATCATAAACTATTTAAATACTGCAGAGTCATGAATGTATTCGATAAAGTTAAAATGGCAATTGTAATGCAATATAAACATAAATTGGGAGATCTTGTTAAGTACACAAGGAAAGGCAACCTACGAACCCTGACCAGTAAGAATGTATACATAATTAACAAATATAACAACACATATGGGCAAAGAGTGTGGTCTAACTACCTACCCTTTGTATTAAACAGCTTTCCCAAAACTACTGTAGAAAATATAGAAAGTAAACCTACAAAAACTAAAAATATAATTAAGAAAATGTTCATTATGGCCCCCAGTAGTAACATAGATAAATATAACTAGTTATTAAGATAAAAAAGTTTAGTAAATAATCTTAAATATTAAAGATTGTACTAAATGTAACTGATATATATAATTTAATCACAGATCTGAAAATAAACAGTTCAAATTTTAATTTTTTTTTTTTAAAAAGAATGCTGGATAAGGAAAGACTCTCAAGAGGATAAGCTCTTGGACTCCATTTTAGACAAACTCTCACCGATCAAAAAACGAGCAATCGAACGTTCAATTTTTAAGAAAACTAAAACAAAATCTTCCACCTGGCTGTCAGTGATACCGACAAAAAAAGACAATTTTGATTTATCCCCACTAGAATTTAGAGACTCATTAGCAATACAATACAACAGAACACCTGTTTCCATGCCCAAATCATGCGATGGGTGCGGTAACGATGACTTCAATGTGGACCACGCACTCTGCTGCAAAACTGGTGGCCTAATAACTCGTCGTCACAATGAAATCAGAGACCTGTTTTGTGAACTATGCCAAAACGCTTGGGGAAATGTTACCAAAGAACCGATCTTAACTGAAGGAAACTGTGGACTTCGTGGAGACCTCAGCTGCCGCGGTGTTTGGGATGCACAAAGGGAGGCGTAATTCGATATCCGTGTCGTAGACACCGACGCTCCCTCTTACATCTCTCGCCCGGGAGCTTCCATTTTAAAATCCGCAGAAGAAGAGAAAAAACGTAAATACAGTAGCGCCTGCGAGAAACAACATGCAACATTTACCCCTCTCGTCACATCAGTTGACGGAGTCTTCGCCTCACAAATGTCCACCTTTATAAAACATCTTGGTGAAGCTATTGCTGACCGCTGGAACCGACCCCTATCTATAATAATGGGCTGGTTAAGGTCAAAGATTATAATATCAATAATCCGAGCCACAAGCATGTGCATTCGCGGGACCCGGCACAAATTCAGATCAGTAAAGCATTTTTTCGGCCTCAACGACGGGGCAGCTCTACCCAACATCGCCCCCTAACCCCTCCCTAACCCCTCTCTACTCTCTACATATCCATTCTTTTTTTTATATTTATATTTGTTGTAAATATTTGTTTATAATCCTATAAGTAATAAAATGTGTGAGTAATAATCAATTGGCATCATATCAAAATGCATAACAAAAAAAAGTTATGTACAAATGATTCATATAGTAATAAAGTGATACCTACCCGTTCAAAATCCCTGAAATTTAGATTTTAGCCTATGGTTTTCTTAGTAGTAAATTGCCTAATTTTCATTAGTAGTAAGTTTTAATAAAAGGTTTTTCCGAAGCAAGGCTCCCGCTTCCATCTTCTAACCTATCTGCGATCCGAGTCGGTTTTGCCACTAAGCCCCTGTTCCCTAGTACTTACGCTACGATCACTCTCATTGATTGATCTCAGAGAAAAGGGAGTCTTCGAGATTATTTTTTTTTATAAAATAGCGGAAAAACTAATAATATGACAATAACTAAACTGAGTTTTATTCATTTATAAAACTGAAATTATGGATTATGAGATAATGAGAGATATACCAAATAATTATTAGCCCAAACAATAGTATGCGTAATGTGTATTCGGCCAATAAAGATTAGGTCAACTGAAATGATGATATTAGCGTAGTATGCCAAAAAAGTAGTAGGCCAAAGTATTATTATGCGACAGTATTATTATGCCAATATAAATTATGCCAAATACAATTATGCGAAACTATATTAGTCAAAAAAAAATTATGCCAATGAAGGGGATCCCGCAGTATTTTCTATGAAATCTTAATACACATATTTTAATCGTCGAGTACAAAAAATATAAAAAAGTCGGACAAAACAAAAGATTCAACAAAACAAAATACGAAAAGTACTCTCAACTTCTTAAAAGGTGTATATTTACTTCGCAAAAAATAAGTAGTAACAGATATATCGAAAATTCCAAAAATAAATGTAAAGCTACCTGGGACACTATCAAAATCAATATTACGGCGGAAACTGAACCTAATAATATTGAATGTTTAAATTACAAAAATAAAGCACGTTCTAAACCTGAAGAAATCTGTGAAGCTAATTTTGCTGCAATTTAACCAAATATCGGAGAACCGCCCATAACTATGATCCAAAAATTTAAATTTTCGCTAGATTCGGTTCAAAATGTACACTTTTTTTCTTTCAGCGAGTATCCAACTAATTCCTCTCCCGCCATTTGACATAGACGACCCTGCTAACGCTATGCGTCTATTGCGACTACCGTCCGGAGAAGTTCCACTGGTGATAGCTGGATGGGGCATACAAAAAGATAAAGACCACACAGTGAACATCCTGCAGGCTGCTACAATCAAGCTGATACCTAAAACCCGATGCCTCCTTGAATACCCTGGCAGAAGAGGCTCGCATTTTTGCGCTGGAAGCGAAGATGGAACTAGTACATGTCATGGTGATTCTGGTGGCCCCATCCTTATGTATTACAAGGATAAGTATTATCAAGCTGGCATAAGCAGCTATGGGTTTGATGGTTGTGGAAAAGCTAAAATAAAAATGTATACCAATGTTTTTAGGCATATGAAATGGATTACGAACCACATGGAAACCGATGAATAAGTATACTGCCTTCTGAATTTAAATAAATAATTAACCACTTAGAAAAGTTGAACATTTCAAAGTTCAATATCTCAAAAACGGCTAACCGATTTTGTTGAAACGTAGCTAAACACCATGTCGATCACGTCAGCTTTCGGATAACCCGCATTAAAATCGGTCCATTCGTTTAAGAGCTACGATGCCACAGACAGACACACAGACACGTCAAACTTATAACACCCCGCCTTTTGCGTCGGGGGTTTAAAATGGCATTGGAAACAAAATTGCAATATTTAATAGGCAAAATCTGACTGTGATGTACTTAAGTATATGCAACGTGTTACAAAACACCCCGTAAAAATGTTCTAATTCTTTTTTTTTATTGATGTTGGCGGTAAGTCATACTGCGATTCTACGGTTTTCAAATTTTGTAAATTGACTCTTTATAAGGGACCATTTATCCCCCTTTCCGGTTTACGGGTATTTTTGTAACAACCTGTATAGGTAGGTTTTTATTCAATTAGAAATAACGTGACTTATTTTTACGAAAATAAAGTTTTCATACTTAATTAAAAATGTCTATATTATTTACTAACATTTTCCCGCGGTTTCGTTCGCTTACATCCTCTTGGGGGTGATTTTCAGTGTAAAAAGCATCCTATATATCTCTAATGCCAAATTTCATCTAAAGCCGGTATCACACTGACGCGGCCTGCGGTCAATAGCAAACTTGACAATAACTGTCAAGTTTACTGTTGACCGCCACCGCAGCGCGTTGAAGGATTTTTCAAACTTGCGGCTTATTTTAGGTGCGATAATCTTCTAATTCTTGCTCAGCACAACTTTCTCGACCTGCTGTCATGCATTTTACCGTGTTGTCATGAGACGTAGGTATATTGGGAGTGGGCTTACGGACTATATTAGTATTTAAATGTCTAGACCCACGACTATACCTCGTCTCGTCACTGTACAGGCTTCTGTAATCACACTCCAATCTCGAACTAATCTGCTGCGACAAACTTCGTTAGGTTAACCGACCTAGGTATTACAATTAACCTCTTGATTATGCCTATAGTCGAAGCAGCTATACATAATCCGCCTCCTTAGAGCCAGTTCACATCAACCCGTAACTGTCAGTGTCGGATCCGAGAACGACACTTTCTGTTAGGTGCATGCTCTGATACTCGTATCGGACTGGGTGGTGTGAACAGTAACCCCCTGGCCACGACTTTGGTATTAAGCGACCTGCGACCAGCGTTTTATCTGTTTAACACGGTACTCGAATAAAAAGCTCTCTATTATAACACGATTGTGAAAAATACTATTTCACAATCGTGTTATAATGAGAGCTTTTTAGTCGAGTACCGTGTTTAGGCCACGAAGCTTGCTGAGTGGCCAAAGCTTGATTATGACACTATTGTGAACAATACTTTTTGTACGAGTTCATTAATAGTACATTGTGATACAAGTGAGCTATGTTGATCATTACATCAGAGGCGGAATTGTCACGCGAACCGCAGGTGAGCGTGATAAGAGAGTCGAGGATGTAATTATCAAAGCTCACGCGGGTCTTACGACGTTTTTCAACACACTTGGGAGGCAAAAATCCTTTTCATAAAATGAAAATGTTACAGGCTCCTCAGTTGTTTCCTTTAGTTATTGATGACAACAGGTTTTTACTCACAAACATTTGTACATCTCCAAGAATGTACAGTGGCGTCAATTCTATTTATCACTTTTCTATTCACCACGAGTCAACATTTTTAATAATAACCAAACACGCATCATCAATGTTTACAACTATTTGTGAAATTACTTATAATGGCGCTCAACTATTTTTTTTTCGTGAAGTTCGCGCAGTGCGCCCGCAGCGAGGCTTAGATGAAATCTCTAAACGAGTAAGAATCCATTTGCCGAGAATTAAAAACAAACCTGTATAAGAATGCGCCGAGTCCATACATACACCTTGCTGCAAGGTGCCAACGTGTCGTAATCGGAATATAAACATAACTACACGAGTGTCGTAATGTTATTAAACACGCGTGTTTAATACCCAGGATTATGAGCCCAAAAGCGGCACAATAAGAGGCACGTTACGAGCAAATGTGTTGAAAAATTATTAATTTAAGTAGGTACGAGTATATAAGAAAACTAAATATCGTAAGTACTATATTGTCTAGTTCTACTATCCGACTTCTTTTACACAAGATAATTGAAATAGTTATTTCTTGAGGAGGTATAGTACATTGTTTAACAAGAGGCGTACGAGGAATATTGCAAACGAGAGTCTATCAGGAGCCCGACGCCGTAAGGTGGAGGGCTTATGATGACTCGAGTTTGCAATATTCTTACGCCCGTGTTATACACAATGTTTTTCGTCACATTTGCGAGGAAATAAATAACCACAAAAGACAGAAAAACCTATGTTTTATACAAGCGCATCAATCAAATGTTGACGAAATTGACAACTTCACTTTTAGATCAGTGCGAGTGGAGGGCGGAGCTTCAATATTTCAACCAATCACAGAGCATGGAGCATGTGGTTCTTGCAGGGCGTGGCCTGCTCGATTTTATTTTCCAACCAATCACAGAGCAGAATTCTTGCCGTGCAGATTTGCTTAACCAATCAGATCACACACAAGCTCATTACTCCCTTGGGACCATTATTTCCCGCGGGAACAATTTAGGCCATTGTCCTTCTGTATACAGGCAAGGAATTACACCATTTATGAGCAAGTGTGATGAAATAGTATTTTTCACAATCGTGTTATAATAGAGAGTTTTTTAGTCGAGTACCGTGTTTAGGCCACGAAGCTTGCTGAGTGGCCTAAGTAAGGTACGAGATTAAAAAGCTTGATTATAACACTATTGTGAACAATACTTTTTGTACGAGTTCATTAATAGTTATTTGTGTCACAAGGGAGCAAAATAGTATATTTACGGCGAGGGCGGTGTATTGAATCCTCAACGCAGCGAGGGATCCTACAATAGAATCCTGAGCGTAGCGAGGGATTCTAACGTAGGATCCTGAGCGTAGTGAGGGATTCAAGTGTTAACGCCCAAGACGAAAATAATTTTGCTCCTGAGTGACACATGTAACTTTTCACACCGACTGAGGAAAACATTTCCAAAAAAATACAAAAAAAAGAACAAAAAAAAGAAAAAACAAAAACAAAAACAACAAAAAAACTTATAAAAAAAGAAACCAAAACAAACAAAACCAAAAAACAAACGAAACAAAAAAACAAAAAAATATCAAAAAAAAAAAAAAAAAAACCACGAAAAAAACAAAACAAGACCAAAAAATTAAACGAAATAAAAAAAGAAAATAACAAACACCTAAAAAAAACAAAAAAAAATTCAAAAAAATACAGAAAAACAAAACAAAAAAACTCAAAAAAAAACAACAAAAAAACTAAAAAAAAAAACTAAAACAATTGAAACAAACGTAACAAAAAAAACCTAAAAAACAAAAAACAAAAAAAACTTAAAAAAAACGTACAAAAAACAAAAAACTAACAAAAACAACAAAAAAAGAACAAACAAATATTACATTGCACGTAGAACCGATGGCCGTTGGGGCAGAAAGGTTCTCGAGTGGCGATCACGTACCGGAAGGCGCGGCGTGGGTAGCCCCCCTCACAAGGTGGACTGATGACCTGGTAAAGGTCGCGGGAGTCCACTGGGTGCGGGTGGCGCAGGACCGGTCATTTTGGCACTCTTTGGGGGAGGCCTTTGTCCAGCAGTGGACGTCATTCGGCTGATATGATGATGATGATGATATATATACGTTTGTCGATTACGATGAAATTACAATCGATTATTTTATCAAGATTCTATTGGCACATTGCGTAAATGCTACAAGCCAAAAAATAAATTAAAAAAGTAGCTTGAACAGAAAAGTAGCATTTTGCTCCCTCTCGTCAGGGACCAAAACTTACTTTTCTGAATGAGAGGTGTGAAAAATTAATTTTCTACGAGTCAACTGAACTAATTAAACAAACTCGATACTGTTGAAACGAAGTGCAGCTCATCGCTCGTACGCTTGTTGATATCTTAAAAGACATCAACGAGCGTACGACATCAAAGCGATTCTATTGGTCCAATTCATTACAGTTCAGTAAAGCAGCCACGTGATTAGTCGAATTTATTTTAGTTGTCTGGAGCGTATCGAAAAGTAGTTATTTCGATTGTTTCGACAGTAACATGGACTACAACTATGAAAAGAGTGACGTTGCAGTATTCTCTATGAAATCTTAATACACATATTTTAATCGACGAGTACAAAAAAGATGTTTCGTCACTGTCACTACTCATTTTCTTAGTTTTTATTTTAGCTTAGCTTTGAAAAGAAAAGTTATCACACCACTGGCGTCCGTAATGTTGCAGTACTGTGCTTGGCTAAATACTAGCCATTACAGAGCGTAGTTTTTTTACGCCCTGGCCCCGTAGCATGGATGGCGTTATCACGCGATAAGTGATAGGATAAGCGCGTCATCTCGTTCTATCGAACGGTGTCAGCCAGGGACGGATGCTCTATCCTGTCCTGTCACTTATCGCGGGATACAGCAGCAAGTTTAAGTAGATTTTTGACAGATGACGCGATGCTGTTACGTTCCGAAACGCCATAGATTGGCAATTTGGTATCGGATCAAGTCTCCTTAAACAAGGACACATATTATTGAAATACGAAGTTCTATTTTCAACGTATATTTCGACACTCAAGGGAATCAAAATGTACAGGGTACTCTCCCCTACCTAGCCCTATGAAACGGTAACCTAGTATCTCTAAGTAGTCTGTGCCTACAACTATGAAATTTGGCAAGTAGAGTCTGACCAGCGAGTCGTGACAATAGCATTTTTATCAAATTCTTTATATGGCAACAATTTTACCTATGAAATAAACTGTCAGTTATAAGTACCTATGACGGCTCCATACATTTCGTGTTACCAGCATGCCTTTTTTTTTAATTTGCCGCCATTTTTCACTGTCACGACTCGCTGGTCAGACTGTAATATTGTCGTATACTACATGTACCTACAGGAAAAAATCGGATAACCACACATTTGTAATTTTGTACGGAACCCTCGGTGGGTGAGTCTGACGAGCACTTATCCGGGTTTTTTCTGTCGAGTAACTTTTTCGAAATTCTTTTTTTTTTAAAGACAGTCTCCGCGTGTTCTTCAGCTCACAGAGCAGTATAAATATAGATTGTAGAAAAAATCCCAATGCCCTGAAGGCAGTCGCCGCGGTCTCGATTACTTATCGATTGAAACGAGATCCACTTATAATAAAGCCAGCGTTCGAACCGCTAGCTTACCGTCGCCCTAACATGCCCGTGAACTTATAGCCTACGCATAGCATGGTCATTCCATACCTACTAGATTTTCTTTGACCTTGCTTGGGCGTCCACAGATTGCGCTGGTTTGGCGTCGCCTTTAAGTAGGTACCTGTATATTTAACTAAAATGTAAAAAGAGTAGATAAGTCCGTTGGATGATCACATTGGCACCCTTTGGAGGAGGCCTATATCCAGAGGGGTAAGTCCGCGAAAGGCATTCGAAGTTTCCCCTCTCTGTCATACTTACGAGTTCGTACGTAAGTGCGACAGAGAGGGAAAACTTCGAATACCGTTCGCGGTAGGCCCTCAGCAGTGGACGTCTTTCGGCTGATATGATGAAGCTACGGTAGCCTAGTGGTTCAGGCATGTGGCTGTGGGTTCGAATCCCGGGTCGTGCCAATGTGTTTTTCGGAAATGAATGTACGGAAAATTGACCGTTAGTTTTTCGGTGAAGCAAAACATCGTGAGGCAACCGGTCTAATCCCAATAAGGTCTAGCTTTCCCTCTGGGTTGGAAGGTCAGATGGCAGTCGCTTTCGTAAAACTACAGTCCCCCGCGGCTATGAAGTCAATCCTGACACATTGCGCAACTATGAAGTTTCTGAATAATGACAATGTCAACCCATAGGAAAAAGTTACATATTCAACCCTAGAGGCATGTCTCAGGATTGACTTCATAGCCGCGGGGGACTATAGTAACTCTGTCGAATCTTGGGATTAGATGTCAAAGCGAACACCGGGCTCCTTTAGGACACAACCTATAACGCTAGACAAGCACGTGACACCCATAGATGTCAGTTAGACCTGCATCGATATTGTATCGCTTTTGTAAAGTTCACCGTGTGTCACCGTGTGCCTCTTCAATAGGGAACATTACGCAAAACTCTTCGTAGGTGGCGACACTAGCAGCGTTGACATTGTATCTCGTTCCCACTTGCGGTATTGTCTATGCAAGCATCCTTGTCACTCATTTGACAATCAATTGTGCATGTGCGTGTGAATCCCTATATTCCTATACTGGTTTACTATTAGAGGTAGTGCTGCCTCTGGCGGCAGAACATTGCAGTATTTTTCCCCATTTGGCATCGATTTTCATTAAATTAGGTGAGTTGGTTCAATTCAGCAGGTTGTAATGTCAACAATCGGTCGGCAATGTGTTTTTGATTCTTCCTGAGTCGCAAGCGTAAAACTCGGGGCATGACGTTTATGGGCATTTTGTGTAAAGCGGCACCCTAGGACGCCCCCTAAAAGGGTGTTAATTATCTTAGAATAATAACGCCTAGAAACGCAGTTCACGCGCAACGGTGAGGCCACTAAAACTCTGCAATAAATGGCCCAGTACGCCGATCGGTGGAACAAAATTGGTGCGTTTGTGTGCGTATTGGCGCGTGTGAATACGAGTTGATCACAACTACATGAATCCATTTTATGCCTCACGCTTGGCGCGTCGGCCGTATGAAACTATCCTTCTATGCGTTATTATTCTTAGTTAATTATATCATATCAAAATACTACAACAACCGGAAATAAAGCCTCTGCTAGACGGTCGCCAACACGCCCCTCCGACCGAGCGACTTTGGTCGGCACCGACCGCTGTAGTATGAAATTTTACTGCAAACAACTGTCTACACGTTCGGTGCGGACCAAGGTCACTCGGTCGGAGGGGCGTGTTGGCGACTGTCTACAAGTAGATAGCAGATGCCTATCGCTAGGAGGATGATGCAGAAGTTTTCTTTTTAACGTTCCAACCGCCATTTTGCTGCCAGCCTAACGCGCCTGAGGTGCGAGACGGGTTCGCGGCAATTTCAATTATACCGTCTTATGAAATAGTTGTCACCGCAATATAGAGGATTGGAATTTTTAAGGTGCCGCGCGCGCCGGCGTCCGTTTTAATTTAGACATGTTTATTGAGCTTTTTTGTGGTGTTTATGTTAAATACGGTATGGCAGGACTGTTGAAAAGTAACTGGAGGGTAGGTATAACGTTTGAGAGGCTGTTTTTGGTGAAAAATTGATAGGGCCATTTCCTTTTTAACCCCCGACGCAAAAAGAGGGGGTTCTTATATATATAACAATATATAAGTTTGACGTGTCGGTGTATCTGTGTGTCCGTGTTTCAGTCTGTGGCATCGTAGTTCCTAAACGAATGGACCGATTTTAATGCGGGTTTTTAGTCCGAAAGCTGACGTGATAGATACGTTTCAACAAAATCGATTTTGAGATATTGAACTTTAAAATGAAAATGTCGGGGGTGTGTTTCAACTTTTCTAAGTTGTTAATTCACACTATTCGTATATGTATATAGGTGTGTATACCTACTACCTACCTGCCCTTCAACATGCCTGCGGTATCCGATTGGACTGAAATTTGGCATACTTTCCTAAGTTCGGTGACAATGCAATACCATCTATTGATTTACTATCGAGCTGAACCGATTGCTAGGCAACAGAAGGTGTAACTCCTAAACTACATAAGATAAACTCGCCGTGTTTGGGTTTAATAGAACTCTCTCAACGAGTAATTGAAGGTTGCAAAAAAAGTAGGTAAGTACCAAACATTACATTTTAAACAGTTTGTAGTTAAGCTAGTTACTAAGTTTTTCAAGCCTTTTATGATGTCCAAGTAAGTAGGGGGTATTAATATAGGTACGTACATACATATTAATACATAAATAAGGACATAATAGTAGTTTTCTCAAACATGCTCGGAAATGTATGCGTTAATGTCACGAAATCAAGACATGAAGTTTCATGTTTATGGCTCCCTACATTACCTCTTGGCCTAGGCCAAGAAGTAATGTATGAAAACCCTAACTAAAAACATTATTGGCCGCTACTCTAACTTTTTAAATTTGCTTACTAATATTTAACAGACAAAGGGAAAATTACATACTGCCAACCACTACTCGGTAGGTGCTCTTTTTTAATTGTTTTTGTTTTTAATTTTTTTGTTTTTTTAATGTTCGTGATTTTAGTGATCGTTTATAATCATTTTAAAAAGTGTTTTTCTTTTTTGATGTTTATGTCTAATTTTTAATGTTTAAAATTTTGTATGGTCTTTTATGTTATTTTTCAAGTTTTTTTCCCTTTTTAAATGTTTGTTTCCCTTTATGTATGTTAATTCTTTTCTTTTTTAAATGTTTTTTATTTTTTTGTTTTTTTTTTCTCTTTTTTTAATACTTTCTTTCTGTTTTAATGTTTTTTTTATTTCTTTGATTTTTTTATGTAGAATTTTCCTCAATTTAGTGAGGTGAAAATGATTCTATTTTTGAACCACTCACATTCGCTAGCTCGTGTTTCAATTCCACACTCGCGGTTAAAATATAACTGCACCCTTGTATAACAAATAACTATTTATTATTTCCTCACATCGTTTGAGAAAAGCACTATACAAGCCTCGGCCGGAACAGGGATCGCTGGACTCGTTGTATCCGTCTACCCCAAACTCGTCCAGCAATCCCTTACTTCACGGCCTCTTCAGTAATGTACTATTATGTGACTGTACATAGTGAAGGGCATTAAACACGAGTGTGGGTTCGTTTCATAATAACATCACACGAGTGTTTTAATGCCTAATTATGTACAGTTACATACACTACTTTATCTATCCACATATCATAACATAAGCCTCCATAATGCATTCAGGAGCCGCAATTTATGACCGGCATCACGGCGTTGTTTTCTGGCAGCTGTCATAGTTTTTTCTTAATTCAGAGACAAACTAGAGTCGGATTCAACTATCATATCGTTCGATATCTTACTTACGTGCGGTGCGACATTTGTCAAATTTGTATGCAAATTGACAATTCATTTCGAACTAAACGTCATCTCGACTGATATTAGAATAGAGGTCAAATCAAATTTCTTTGATTTCAGAGATGTTCGAAATTTGAATGAAATAATATTTTCGAAATCGATGTTATTATTTAGCAATAATAACATTTTCACAGATAAGAAATTTGTTCTAACAAAACAGTCTAGTTTTATGGGTTTATGATATTTGGATAGATGAATATTTGTACACGCCTTTATGACGTTAACAATAGAGTCCTTATTTATGTACCTATATTAACACATTCAGTGCCGGGATTCCGGCTATCGGGTGCCTACGCCGTAGGCGCTTTCCGCAACATGCGAGGAAATTCACGGGATCGGCTACGAGCGTAGCGCGTAGCGATTCGCGGCACTGAATGTGTTAACATCCCTGACTGTAGGTAAGTCATAATGTGACCTGATCACCCACTTCCATTAGATAGGTAAACTAATGTAGGTATAGGCTATCTACTGTCTCGGGACCTCCTGGCACAGGTAGACATACTTAAAACAAAGTCCCAACCTTGATATTATGTAAAATTTAAAACGAAATAAATATTTTTATTTCATTTCACTATTCTTTTTCTTAATCATCATCATCATCTTCTCCTAGCCGTATTCGGCCTCAGCGACTGCTAATCACTGCTGAGAGCGTCGCTGGTGCGCCCTCAGGTGACTGACATAGCCAATATTTGCGGCGAATGTGCACATTCGCCACACATCAGCACCCCTCCGACATAATTATACTATATGGCCGCAGGAGGTCTGGCCTTTAGCTCATCGCGCTTTGTGTCGAGCTCTGCGCGGCGTCTGACCTCGAAATCGTTCACCTGTGTGAACACAATGTGCCTCCAATGAGCCTCCCATTTGGACGGCTGCATATTAGTCCTCTTCATGATACGGTTCAGCACATCTTTGTATCGCAAAAACTGGCCGCCTTGTTTCCTCTTGCCATTCTGCAGTTCGCAGTAAAAGATGCGCTTCGCCACTCTGTCATCACTATCAGACATACGGGAGACATGTCCGCACAAACGCAGCTGTCGTCTCATTAGATAGGACATATACCAGCGACCTTAGCCCGCCTAAGGACTTTATCCCTTATCATCATCATCATCGTCATCATATCTGCCGAAAGATGTCCACTGCTGGACATAGGCCTCCCCCAAAGAGTTCCAAAATGACCGGTCCTGCGCCACCCGCATCCAGCGGACTCCAGCGACCCTGACCAGGTCATCGTCCACCTTGCGGGAGGCCTACCAACGCCGCGCCGTCCGGTACGTGGTCGCCACTCGAGAACCTTTCCGCCCCAACGGCCATCAGTTCTACGTGCAATGCCCCCTATTACCCTTAGTATTTTCCTTTACCTTCCCTATATTTCCTTTCCTTGCGTGGTGAGCTTTTTCTTAAACTACAACGGTGGTATACAAGTATGGCCTGCCTGATGGTAAGCTGACACCGTCGCCTATGGACGCTTGCGAAAACAGAAGAATCACAAGCGCTGCCGATTCTTTATTGATTTGAGGATTCGTTGTGTTAACAGACAGAGACATGCAGGTCCCACACTCAACACAGTGCGTCCTCAGCAACTCTGGCGAACTTACCACAAGGAACACAACACCAGGATGTGACCTAGAATACGACGATGCTAACCGATATCCATTCACGCGTAAACTCCCTTCATTACCTTTTTTTATAAATGTTTCAGTAAAACACAGTACATTTAATCGTTTATCACTTTCTGTCAACTCATCAAGCGTTAACTCGAGTAATTCTCTTTTGCTGACAAACCCTGCTATATTTTGATGAAATATTGTAAAAAAATTACGTTTAGAGACGAAAAAAACCTGTTACCTGTTATTTGTTCGTGTATTGTTGTATTACCTGCGTTAATTCTCCCGTAATAGTCAGTGATGGATTTTGGCGTCAGTGTTTTGGTGTTTTCAGTGCTCTGCCCATTACGTGGTGATTGTTTGAAATAGTATGGTATAGTACCTTTACGCTCTTTATCAGCTAATTTAGGTGGCTTACTACCTACTTGTTTTGGCTGGTTATTAATTCTCGGTTTCAATTTGTTGTAACTGAGGTATCTATCGAAGTACGTTCTCGAGTCGAGAACATAATTAATTTTAGAACATAGTTTGTACATAAAGTTTTTGCCAAAATAATCCAAGTCTGCGAGATCAAGAAACGCACAATTATCAAAACTCTGACAAAGCAATTTTATAGTGTTGTTCAGTTTGCTTTCATTAAGATGTAAACTATTTTTTAGACTAGTAACTATAAGAAAAGCTTTTGGGCGCATTTTTATGAAGACACTAAGCTCTGCAAGCAATATGTTGGGATTACAGTCATTTTCTCCTATAGTTAAGATTATTATATCATCGTCATTTGAACTTAAAGTTTCTGTTGATTTTAATATTTCTTCACAACGTGCATTGGGCTTGATGGTAGACGTTATTTCGTATTTTTCAAACGTTATTTTTTTGTATATTTTGTGAAAATCTTATTCAAACACGAGCGATAACTCTCCTTAACGAGTTATCTGAGGATTACGTGTTCGAATGCTGTGGTATAGAGATACCGTCAATAAAATGTATCGTTGTTTGCCTATACAGAACACCAACTGCTAACACAACACATTTTCTCCAGAAATTAGAACGGCTCATAAACAAACTAAAACACAAAACTAAATATAAGGTAGTGATTGCCGGGGACTACAATATAAACTTGCTTAAGCCATCAGAAAGTGCAACCGAACTCACCAGAATTGCTGCGAACAACAATTTTAAATTACACATACTTTGTCCCACACGTAAAGAATTATGTCTAGACCAAATTTTATCCAATGTTCCCGAAGCTGAAAGTAATATTCTTGAACTAGGCTTGTCTGACCACGAAACTGCACAATTTTTGAAATTTCCTGTTGATAACATAGAAAAGCCACTTTTATGTTTGTATTGCTATAAGAGAGATTACAGTGCAGAAAACATCAAAAAATTTCATGACTGCCTTGCTAGTTTATCCTGGTCTGATGTATATGATAAAGATGACGCATCAATGGCCTTCAAACAATTTCACGAGACGTTCAATCTCTTTTACAAACTATGTTTCCCTATTATTAAGATAAAAACTGTTATTAAGACTAAATATGTATGGTTTACACGAGGTATCAAGCAATCCGTAAAAACAAAGAGGCGTTTGCGGTTTAACTACTATACGAAATGCAAAAACCATACTGGTTATTTACACAGTAAGGTCAAATATAATAGTTACTCTAAGATTTTAAGACGATGCATCCACCAAGCACAAAAAATCATGAACGTTAATTATGTAAGTAGATCTAAAAATATAAGTAAGGCAACATGGGACGTCATTAAAAATGTAACTAATAAGTCTAATTCAAACGATGCTAATTTACAGAAACTAGTCATTAATAATAATAAAGTTCTAAATCCAACTGACATTGCAAATTCTTTTAATAATTTTTACATTAATTTGACTAATTTGAATAATAATAATACATCTAAACCTGACCTTTCGCTAATCAATGCAAGTAACGCTAACCTATTCCTAGCCCCGACAGATGAAAACGAAATATGTAATATCATCAATAACCTTAATTCCACAAACTCTGCCAGTTATGATGAAGTCCAAACGAACATAATTAAAGGTTGTAGACAAACAATTGCTGCCGTTTTAAGCTACTTAGTGAATTTATCGTACACAAACGGTGTCTTCCCGGAATCTCTGAAAGTGTCCTTAATCAAACCACTGTACAAAAAAGGTTCTAAAGAATGTGTAGAAAACTACAGGCCAATCTCACTTCTTCCCGTTATCTCAAAAGTATTTGAAAAAGCATTCCATGTACGTTTAACATCATTTCTTAACAAGTTCAGAATCATTAAAACTGAACAATTTGGGTTTCAGAAAGGGAAATCAACGACATTAGCTGCCTTCACATTAACAAATAATATTCTTAGTTACATGAATAGAAGCGTGCCGGTAACTGCCATATTTTTCGACATGAGCCGTGCATTTGATTTTGTCTGCCATGAAACGCTTTTGGCCAAATGCGAGCTGTATGGTGTAAGAGGTGTAGCCAATGAATGGCTCAAGGCCTATTTGCACGGCAGGACACAATTTGTAGAAATAACCCAAATTGATCCTTCTGATACCGTGGTTGCTTATAAGTCTTCCACTAAAATAAACGGAGTTGGAGTACCACAAGGGAGTATTATGGGTCCCCTTTTATTTTTATTATACGTTAACGATCTACCAAATGTAACAAACTTTGCCTGTACTCTTTTTGCCGACGATCTATCCATCGTTATACCATGTAGTGATGCTAGATCTTATAATAGTGACATAAATATGACAATTACTAATATTATAAAATGGTTACGTAGAAATAATTTGACTGTAAATATTGATAAGACTACATTTATACAATTTGTTAATAGAAATGGCAATAAACGCCCACTAAATGTAACTTTTGAAGATCAGACCTTAACAGAATCCTGTAACACGAAATTTTTAGGCATATGGCTTGACAATGCATGTTCTTGGAGGGATCACACTAATAAATTATGCAATAAAATAAACTCCTTTGCATATGCGTTATGGAAACTTGCAAAAGTTAGCTCAAAGGAAACTGCAATACAGGCATATCACGGGTATGTTGGTTCCATTCTGAGATATGCCATCCTTCTTTGGGGTAATTCAAGCCATGCAAAACGAGTGCTAATATCGCAAAAACAATGCATCAGAGCTATTTACAACTTGGATATTCTCACATCCTGCAAACCGTTATTTAGAGAATTAAAAATATTAACTGTGCCTAGTATGTATATATATGAAATTTGTATATTTGTTAAACTTCATCCAGAATTTTTCAATAAAAAAAGTGACGTATGCAAATCTAATACGAGGTACCCAAATCGTCTTGCTATTCCGCCTATAAAGACTCAATTGTACGGCAAGAACGCATTTTGTATGGCGATTGGAATCTATAATAGGTTACATGATGACATTAAAGAATTACCATTTAACATATTCAAATCAAGACTGAGAAATTTTTTAATACAGGAATCGTTTTATACTGTAAATGAGTACTTTGACTATTATAAAAACTTGAATTTGTATTAAGACTTAACTAATTTAATTTGAATTTTAATTGACATTATATTTATTGTGTAAATCCATTATGATTAATTTCTATTTCGTTAGGTATATTCAAATTTTTGCATGCCAGTTGCTGGTGAAATGTGTGTTTCTCTGTGATATATGTATACCATCTTCTGTACCACGTTTTACGCAAAATAAATTACTTTACTTTACTTTACTTTACTTTACAGGTATCCACAAAGCAAGTTGCTTAAGACGGTTTAACTTTGTGGACCGATAGATGGCGCTGTCACTAGTATAAACTAGATAACGGTTGTTCGATTCAAATTCCTTAGGGCAGAGCCGTCTTGTCTTATACATTGGATTGGTAACCAAGTGAGTGAGTAACGGTGTAAACACAAGTAGTGGTGTTATTAGCGCATCCTCGGGAGCTCTGGTGACCTTACTCACCACCAGGAACACAACACCACATACCCACATAGCATGTAGTGGTGTTATTATGGCTACGGTCTTCTGTAAGGTACTTCCTCAGTTGGGCTGCTCCAAATACGAGTGAGATGACATTCCGCTGTGCCCTACCTCATTTAAAAGTTCTTCGCTACTGATGATGAAGACCACAGATGACTTATGGAACTTCTCAAAGATGTAAAGTACTTCAAAGATTATGACATTATTCCGTTGAAGTAGCAACTATAATGAAGTGTTAATTCTGAGATCATTGAGGAATCGACGGAACTTCTCAAATATTATCAGCCCACACATAGCGACTTGGATTTTTTCTGTAATAATCAACGCATTTGCTCTCGGAGAGCAGAGGACCGATTTTTGACTTTCGAGCGCTCGACTCTTTCACTCGAAAACGGTCTTAAAAGATGGAATTCTATTTTAAAATAGACATAGAAAATTTAAAAACGAGTGTTATCCACCACTCGTAATTAATTCGATCGGTAGAAAGTAAGTGCCTGCAATTTTGACACTAGAATCGTATTTACTTTTATTAAATTTTCGAGCGCTCGAAAGTCAAAAATCGGTCCCCTGTTCATGTGGTAAATTGGAAAGGAATTGTGGAAATTTACATGTGTGGCTTGGCCAAGTACTGAATTGAAGTCGGTTTAAACTTTGTTTTTAGGATTCCGTACTCAAAGAGTAAAACGAGACCCTATTACTAAGACTTCGCTGTCCGTCCGTCCGTCTGTCTGTCACCATCCTGTATCTCAAGAACCGTGATAGCTAAAGAGTTGAAATTTTCACAGATTATGTATTTCTGTTGCCGCTATTACAACAAATACTTAAAACGAAATAAAATATTTTTTTAAGGGGGGGCCCCATCCAACAAACGTGATTTTTTTTCCGTTTTTATAGATAATGGTACGGAACCCTTCGTGCGCGAGGCCAACTCGTACTTGGCCGATTTTTCATCATCGGCCTTATACATCTATAAAAAGATTATTTAATTTTCCGATTTTTACAAGCTTTATAAATATTAACTTGCACTGTTCGTATGTATGTATGTAAGTAAGTTGTCCGTCAAAATTTGCAATCCATTTTTCAGTCACTTCCCGTTATCCAATTGAGCTGAAATTTTGCAAGTATAATGTAGGTATATCGCATGACAATGCAATATTATGATGACTTGGAGGTGATCTGATGCTGGAGCTGGAGGTGGCCATTGGAACTCCGCAATAAAACGACACAACCCCATCGAGTTTGGGCTCGTTAGAATCGTCTCAATGAGTAGTTGATGATGGTATACAGAAAAGTACAGTCGGCAATAAAATCTTCTAAGTACCAAAAATGAAATTTTTGACAGAAACTTATTAAAGTAAATTATTGTGCACACTGTTACAGCCGTGGATGTAAAAAAAAATTTGTTGCGAGGCAGCAGATTGAAACAGCGGTTGCCTGAAAATGTGTAGGTACGCTGTTTATATAATGAAATGCTGTTTCGATCGGCTACCTCGCGACATCCACGGCTGTGTAGTGTGTGTTTATATAATGAAATGCTGTTTCGATCGGCTACCTCGCGACATCCACGGCTGTGACGGTTTGCACAAAAATGAGAAGCGCCCAGCACGGCTATCACAAGACGGCGCGCGAGCTCTCTCGATTTTTCTCACTCTATCCGTCTCTTTCTTATTAGAAAACTTAGAAAGAGACGTAGGTATTTTATTTATTTATACGAACTGATTGTTCTGGTTTTCACATTTCAAATTAAAAATACATTGGTATTTCATGTTTGTATGGTTTTTAAACCTAGGCCTCTTCCGAATCGCCGTTTTCTATACTTGCTAGGTATTTGTCTGGCATGTTCTTCCATGTTTGCCTGTCCATTGCCATTTTTTCCAATCATTGCCTGCTGTTTCTAATAGGTCTTTTTCCCATCTTGTATTTGCTTTGCCTACTTTTCGTTTCCCAATAGGGAACATTACGCAAAACTCTTCGTAGGTGGCGACACTAGCAGCGTTGACATTGTATCTCGTTCCCACTTGCGGTATTGTCTATGCAAGCATCCTTGTCACTCATTTGACAATCAATTGTGCATGTGTGTGTGAATCCCTATATTCCTATACTGGTTTACTGTTAGTGGTAGTGCTGCCTCTAGCGGCAGAACATTGCAGTAATGTTCCCTATTGTTTGGCATTCGACCATGTGGCCTGCCCACCCCACTTGAACTTTTGTTTCAGTATATGTTTTGCTGTGTCTATAAATTTAGTTCTTCTTTTTATTACAAGCTTTATATTAACTTGCACTGTTCGTTCGTATGTATGTAAATAAATATGTAAGTAAGTATGTAAGTTGTCCGTCAAAATTTGCAATCCATATTTCAGTCACTTTCCGTTATCCAATTGAGCTGAAATTTTGCAAGCATATGTATAATCGCATGACAATGCAATATTATGGTGACTTGGAGCTGATCTGATGCTGGAGCTGGAAGGTCGTCTTAGGAACTCCGCAATAAAACGACACAACCCCATCGAGTTTCGGCTCGTTAGAAGCGTCTTAATGAGTACTTGATGATAGTATGCAGAAAAGTACAGTCGGCAGTAAAAGCTTGTACCAAAAATGAATTTTTTGACAGAAATTTATTGTTGCAGTGATTCTTATTCTGTCTGATAGTCTTATGTTAAGGATACTTATTTCTATGGACCTTTGATACACTTGGATACGTATAGTGCACAGAAAGAGACGTATTGTGCGAGAAAAATCGTGAGAGCTCGCGCACCGTCTTGTGATAGCCTAGCAGGAGCCCCGGGCCGCAAGGTACATTTATGTGCTGAGGTTGAGTATAGCTGGCCTAAAAAATGGTTTTATTATATAACCTGAGAGCCCCCAAGGTAGAACATCACAGATGCTGCTCACAAAATTTCACGAGAATCTATTGTGAAAAGCGACCTGTAGAGAACAGCCGGACATACGAAAAGTTCATTCGCTTAGCTCACTCGTTTAATTAAACTGCACGATGTATTGGAAACCGTTTACATCGCGGTAATGATTTCGAGTTAGCTTGACTGCAGCGTTATCGCTTGTTGACCAAACAATGCCGCGGGAACAATAGGTAGGATGTAAGCGAACACGTTCAGTTTAAGCGTTCACTCTAAGTAGTTCTCTTCGA
Source organism: Epinotia brunnichana (assembly GCA_963854355.1). NCBI lineage: Eukaryota > Metazoa > Arthropoda > Insecta > Lepidoptera > Tortricidae > Epinotia > Epinotia brunnichana. Next base: position 12,958,379 of record OY977956.1, read on the forward strand.
TTTGGACCGATGTTGACTTTTCTGACGATGTTTATTTGTTTGAAATTAGATAAGGCCCCCCTCACACTACCGGCGTCGTGTGAGCGTTCTCATACAAAATGGTGCGTTGCGTCGACGCGGCGTCGGGGGTGGGCGGTGTGGGGGGGCCCTTAGACTGGGTAGGTTCGAAAAGCTCGTGATTCAACCGGTGCAACTAAATGTACTATCCTAAAATGTAGGTACCTGAAAGTTTATTGTGCTAAAATTCTACTTTGTTACGAAAATCTCAACGTTTTGTTTGACAGAATGTAATAGAATCGTATGACACAGTAGGAAATTGTGTTAATATTGTATTAAATAACGAGATCTTCTAAAGTTCTAACTTACCTGATTTTGTCCGTAGAGTAAACCGAAGTCAAGTGCATTATTAAGAAAAAAATATTGTGGATAATCTGCATAATAAAAAGAACCGGTCAAGTACGAGTCTGACTCACGCACCGGGGGTTCCGTACAAACTTTCATACACCATACCTACCCGTCATGTCAGAGTAGGTTTGTTTATCAGCGATAGCTTTTTATTCATTCATTCATTCATTTATTCCTTTATAAAACGTAGTTTTACATGTCAATTTATAGATGTTAAATAACATTATACATAATACTATCACATTAAGGTGAAAAAGTATGTCTTATATTATACTAGCTTTTGCCCGCGACTTCGTCCGCGCGGAACTCGTTTATATCGTAACTTTCTCCCCCCTTTTCACCCCCTTAGGTGATGAATTTCCAGATAAAAACTATCTTTAGTAAGGACTCTTTGGGAAGGCCCCGGAATTCAAAGTATCTCTATACCAAATTTCATCTCAATCGGTTCAGCGGTTTAAGCATGAAAAGGTAACAGACAGACAGAGTTACTTTCGAATTTGTAATATTAGTATGGATTGTACGAAGGAAAGGGTATCGATGAATGTAGGCTTTTTTCAGTATTATTTTGCATATTTTAATATCACACGGCCGTAAGGACCTTTTCTACTAAACCGTAGGATTAAATTAACTGACTTGTAATTTAAACATTTTATATGTTACATCTAATAGTTTTCAAAATAGCCATAATCAAACGTCTTTTTTACCCCGTTTTAGAAAAAATCTTCAAAACTAAGGCCGCCATTAGGTACCTTTACCCTTGGAACGTCAATTTACTTATGTAATGTTAATGTTCCTATTCCCCAGGACTCCCAACTACCGCTATACCGTAAATGGGTTCCATCCAAATTTTCACCCCCAATTGACTCCCTTAGGGGATGATTTCTGGAATAGAAACTATTATATGTCCTTTTCCAGGACTCAAACTATCGTTCAACCAAATTTTATCAAAATGTGTCACAAACAAATTTCCACCTCCAATTACACCCCCTTAGGGGATGATTTTCGGGATAAAACTATCCTATGTCCTGCCTTATCTATCGCTATACCGTAAATGGGTTCAATCCAAATGTTCATCCATCATTTCTCACCCCCTTAGGGGATTATTTCCTCCTTTTATGTGTTCCGGAATAAAAAAAAATCTATGTTCTTTCCTAGGACTCTACCTCTCTCTATACCAAATTTCATCTAAATGGGTTCTATCCAAATCTTCAACCCTCATTTCACCACCTCAGGAAATGATTTTTCGGGATAAAAACTATGCATTGTCCTTCCCTAGGACTCCTTCTATCTATTTACCAAATTTCATCTAAATGGGTTTTATCAAAATTTTCACCCCCTATTTTATCCCTGAGAGGATGGTTTTTGGGATTAAAACTATCCGTTGTCATATTCCGGGACTCAAACTATCTTTCAACCAAATTTCATCAAAATGGGTCACAAACAAATTTTCACCCCCAATTACACCCCCTTATGGGATGATTTTCAGGAGTAAACTATCCTATGTCCTTCCCCAAGACTCCAACTCGCTATACCGTAAATGGGTTCCATCCAAATTTTCATACCCCATTTCACCCCCTTAGGAGATGATTTCTGGACTTAAATTATGTTAAGTCCTTCCCCAAGACTCTGAACTATCTCCATACCAAATTTTATCTAAATCGGTTCTATCCAAATTTTCACCCCTCATTTCACCCCCTCAGGAGATGATTTAGGATAAAAACTATGCATTGTCCTTCCCTGGGACTCCTTCTATCTCTATACCAAATTTGAACTAAATGGGATTTATCCACATTTTCATCCCTATTTCATCCACTTAGGGGATGATTTTCGGGATTCAAACTATCCATTGTCATCCTCCGGGACTCAAACTATATTTATACCAAATTTTATCTAAACGGAGTCCATCCAAAATTTCACCCCCCATTTCACCCCCTCAAGGAAAGATTTCCGGAATAAAAACTATCCAATGTCCTTCCCCAGAACTTAAACTACCTCTTAACCAAATTTCATCAAAATGGGTTACATACAATTTTTCACCTCCCCATTTTACACCCCAAAGGGAAGATTTTCGGGATGAAACCTATTCTTTAACCTTTTCCGTGACTAAAACTAATCATATAACAAATTTCATCTAAATCGGTGCAGCGGTTTAAGTAGCTCCATACAAATTTCCACACCCCATTTCATCCCCTTAGGGGTTGATTCCCAGGATAAAAACTACCCTAAATCCTTCCCCAGGACACAAACTATCTCTATGCCAAATTTCATCTTAATCGGTTCAGCCGTTTTCACGCGATGCGCGGTCACATAAACAGACAAACAGATAAACAGACAAACAGACAAAAATTCTAAAAACTGTTGGAACGTGTTCTGTTATCGATTCTAAGTATCCCTAGCCAATTTTTTTTCGAATATCTTCCATGTACAGACTTTCGACCCTCTTCAGCTTTATTATATGTATAGATTACAGCAGGTTAGGTAGGTAAGTATGTCTTAGTTTAGGTACACTGCAGCGTGTAGTCAACGAATAATTCACACGTAAGTGCCGATCACGCGTAAGTACCGATTTGCCGAGAGGGGTATTTTTTTCTACATTTTGAACTACGCCATCTAACGGCTCATTGAGAAACTAAACTTGCCTTACCTCAAGCACTGCTATTGTGTGAGTTGTGTTACGCCGTGCAATTTATGTATATTTCAATAGCGCATTCTAGTTAACTCATTTAATTGAACAACATCATCTAGCGGATCTTTGAGAAACTAACCTTTTTTCTTTTTTTTTTGTCCGGGGGCAAATCCTCATGGATACCACCACGCCACGGGGAGGAGCAGTGGTTATGTCAGACTTCTACTGACTAAAAACCCCCGGGTGTTCCTCACACCCACTTTTTGACCGGGATACGGGGACCATTATTCTTCCGCGTCCCGGCCGGTGCCGGTGGTCAAACCTAACCTCAAGCGCCGCTACTGTGTGAGTCGTGTTACCCCGCGCGTGCCCGCGCCGCGCCGCGACGGATTTCAGTAAACCGTTCAGAGAACTTGCCCGCAATGCTGCTGTGTAAGTTATACTTTAGTTACTCCATTAGCGGTAATGTTACTTTGATAACACCAACAACACTTATCACACGTGGGTTATGCAAACGGGATAGAAAATTCCTCACAAACAATAACTGGCGCTTAAATTCTGGTACTTATAGAATTAATTGTTTCTTATAATTTGATTAAAAAAAATATAAAGCACCTAAATTAGTGTAAAATAAATTGTTTTAAGTCAACTTTCGTTTGCGACTAATTTGATATACCTACTTTCGTAAATATTAGCAGTAATAATAATAAAATTATCGTCTTGATTATAAAGAGCTGTACCTAACACGACGTTATAGTACGTGGTTTGGGTGTTTCTATGAACACGTATTCATCATCAGACCAACTTGATGACATAACATTAGTTCTTATTAGATTGCTATCCCACTGGTATAAGTGTTAGGTAGGTACTACTTACGTAATCTTAACTGATTGTGCCTCGTTGTTGATCAATTTCGACTTGTGTACAGACCTAAACATACCTACAAACAATATAAGTAGTACCTAAAAGGTATAACGCACAATTTATAATGGGTCGTAAATTTAACACACAGGTACGGATTTCCTAAATCTCGCAGTGTCCCAGATGCACGATTCATAAATAATGCTAGTTATGACTTATGAATCTAGTAACGTAACGGCCTCCGTAGCCCAGTGGGTAGTGACTCTGCCTACGAAGCTGGAGGTCCCGGGTTCGAATCCCGGTCAGGGCATTTATTTGTGTATTTATCACGAATATTTGTTCCTGAGTTATGGATGTTATATATGTATATAAGTATCTAATATGTATGTATCTATTATATATATCATCGCCTAGTACCCACAACACAAGCCTTACTGAGCTTACCGTGGGCCTAGGTTGATTTGTGTAAGATTGTCCCGTAATATTTAATTTAATATTTAATTTAGTTACAAATGCTTGTAAATATTAATCGATTTAATTAATACCTTTTCCTTTCTAGATCTCCCACTACTCATTAGTAAGCTGTGCTACTGTGAGAGCCTCACGTCCCTGGAAATATTCGACGTGTTCGATCCGATCATGGATCTGGAGCTCCCATCGGCGACTGGCAGTACCGTCAAAAAGTCTGTAAACGCATCTAATGTTGGCAATGCCACGGTAATCGACAGTAATGCCACGGTGAGTACTCTTGCCCCATCATTCATAATGGTACATTACTACAAAGGCCGGGAAGTAAGGCATTGCCTGCCGAGTGCCGGCAGGCAATCCCAAGTTCCAGCCGCAGCATAATACTAGTTTACCTACTCGTATAGTGCTTTTCTCAAACATGCGATAAATAAACGATATGATACCGCGAACGAATATAGTCTGAAGCCCTAGACAGGAGTCGAACCTGTAACCTCTGTATTGCCGGTACAGTGCTCTCACCACTGAGCTACGAGGACAGTGACCGATGAAGTCCACCACCAGTGACCAGTGATTTTTTAATCACATTCGCCGCTGCTATTAGTAGCGACCACTCTGTATTTTCTTCTATTATCTTTTATTCACTATTTCCGTCTAAAAACCTCGCTATACCTACTGACTGGTTCATGGAGACACATACACCTTATCCTAGAGCAAAAATCATTCGGAATACCCTTTTTTTTTTTTTTTTTTTTTTACGTTGGGGAAATGCCTTTACGCATCCCGCCCGCCACGGGGAAGGGACAGGGCGGGTATGACGGACTAACCGCGGAAAAACCCCAACGATTGCCAGCTCCGCCTTAAGAAAGGGGCGCCGCGGGATCGCTTTCCGCATTCGACCGCGTACGTCCCGACGGGCGACCTACAGGGTAGCGGGCCGCAGACATTGCGCGCCAGGTCAGCGCATTCAGTCCAGTGGGATTCATTTTTGCAGGGTATCCCCCGAACCCCGCACCATCCCACTACGGAGGAGGCAGTAAATGCGCGTAGCGCCTGGCTCTGCCTCCCGCCCGTCGCCGGCGGAGCGGATCCGCGAGGGGATCATTCTCGCGTGCCCGCTCCGCGGCCTCCTTCTGTGACATAACCCGGTCACTGAAGGAGGCCATCGCCTTCCATGCTTCCTTATTGTCAAGCATGGCCCTAATAACACCCGACAATGAGAGGTCCGACCGCGTCACTGCTTCTAAAGCAGCCCGTTGGGGCCTCCTAGCAATGCATTCTTCTAAAGTGTGACGCGCCGTGTCCACAGGCGCGCCACACTCATGGCAGCAAGGGGAGGATTCCCTCCCTATGCGATGCAGATACTTACCAAAGCAGCCATGGTTAGTAAGCAGCTGCACCATATGGAACGTCAGGGTTCCATGCTGCCTCTCAACCCAGCGTTCTAAGTGAGGCAGTACTGCCTCTACTGTTACTAAGCCGTAATCCGCAGACCCCAACTCCTCTTTCCACTGGCGGAGTGATTCGTTCTGGGCAAACGCTCGAACGCGGTCGAACTCCTGCCGGTCGGGGAACTCCCCTGCCGCTTTTTTCTCAGCCCTATGTTGATGGACCTTAGCGAGCACATGTGCTTGGAGGTCCCAAGGAGAGTCCCCGGCCAGGATCGTTGCCGCTGAAAATGATACCGTACGATATCCTCGAATGGCCCTTAACGAAATTGCCCTTTGAGGTCTGCGGAGTAGGGTCTTATTTGTCGCCGAGAGGGCATCAACCCATATGGGAGCCCCGTATAGAGCCATGCTCCGTATGACCCTTGAATACAGGAGCCTGCACGTGGCATTGGGCTCACCGATGTTGGGGAGCAGCCGGCTAAGGGCAGCGGCTGTAGACATTAACTTCGGAGCAAGCTTGGCAAAGTGTGCCCCAAAGTTCCATCGTCCGTCTAGGATAAGACCCAGATACTTGATGTGAGGTTTCAGCGTCACTACCTCCCCATTTACCCTTATTCCGGCATTTCGAGGAGGGCCTTTCCTAGGACCATGGAATAGGAGAGCTTCTGTCTTTGGAAGGGACACCTTGAGACCCAGCTGATGAATTCGGTCGATCATAAGTGATGTCCCGACCGTGGCTCTTCTGGCAGCCTCCTCATAGGAGTGACCTCTGCATGCGATGAGGGTGTCGTCGGCGTAAGCGAGTACACTCATGCCCGGCAGGACTGGGCCTCGCAAGAGCCAGTCGAAACCGACGTTCCACAATGTGGGACCTAAGACAGATCCCTGTGGGACGCCAAGTTTAACTTGTCGCTGGAGCATTGATCCACTTCCGTCTTCCCACGCAACGTAGCGGTCTTCCAAGTAGCCTCCCAGCAGTGTCCTCAGGTAGACAAGCACTCCAAAGTACTGAAGGGCTTCCTTGAGCGTTTCAAATGGGAGACTGTTGAAAGCATTTTTGACGTCTAGGGAGACCGCCAGCATTACATCTCCTCCATCCGTAGCTTCTTTGGAGAGAACTTTCAGGTAGTCTATTGCGTCAATAGTAGACCGGCCTGCCCGAAAGCCGAACTGAACACTAGAAAGGTTCGGTCCTACTTCCTCGAGATGTCGAACGAGGCGGTCAGACAAGATCTTCTCAAAAAGTTTACCCACCTCGTCTAACAGCACGATAGGTCTAATATAAATGCTGAGGGGTGGCCTTGAGGGCGTCCCTCTTTAGGAATCAAGCAAACTCTACCCGTCTTCCATAGGGTTGGGAACTGGCCAGTACGCAGACACTTGTTAAATAGTTCCCGAATCCAGTCTACCCATGCTTCTGCCACAGCAAACAGTAGCCGACCTGGAACGCCATCTGGCCCGGGGGCTGTCCGTCTTCTACGGAGTCGTTCTAAGGCTTTGGTCATTTCCCCATCCCTAACTGGGGGAAAATCTACATTCGGAATACCCTAGTGCACCTTACCTAGTGCACCTTACCTAGTGCACCTTACCTAAGTTACCTAATTGGTATTGATGATTATGTGAGATGTATACGGTTAGGGCGGTAGTAATGAAACGCGAGAGTACCGATGCAATGCTGGTTTATTACTGACGCATGTATAAGGTGCGCACACACACATAGGTACATGCATACATATCATTATGATTTTGATGAAGATTATTATTGTTATTGAATAGATCTAGCAGGATTTGATTGAACCTACCTTATTTTGTGGGTCCACTTACCACTATTTAGCAATAATAACATTTTCGCAAATAAGAAATTTGTTATAACAAAACAGTCTATTTTTATGGTGGTCATAATGTGCGGTTCTTGAACGCATCATGGAGGGTTTATGATATTTGGATAGATAAAAATTATAATAAAAACTTACTTAATACTTAAGTACCCTTAATATTACTTTTTATTTCACAGGATAATACATTATACAGTAGTGACACCTTTGATGGCAATATAACGACCTCTATGGATAAAGAGAATTACGATAAATGGATTTTTAATACAAATGGTTTTTTTTATAATGGTGAAGATATGAAGAAACAATTTATTGATACTCATGAGAATTCTTCTAAATCAGATATAAAGATGCAACTTAACAATACCAATGAATTTTCAATGAGCGAAAAGGTAGGTGTTTTAAATGAAAACAAACCTAATCATTCCTCACTCGTTGCAACAAATGGATCATTTTATAACAAGGTACGTGTGTTGTCATTTTCTTACTTTCATTGCCAACTGTACTTTTTTGCGCAATCGTCAATTAGGTTCTCTTTAAGACGATTTACGAGCCCAGCCCCGCTATTCTGTACCTAGTTTTACTCACCTAACCCGTTACACACTAATATATCTTGACTCCGCGATGAGTAGTAAATAAGCGTAATCAGAGTTCTAGTTTCGTTAGCCGTGACGGGTGATGTGAGGTGCGTTCAGTATAACGGCTATATACTATTACGATGGTTTGTCATGAGTAATTTAGTTAGACTAGTTGGGTGCCTAGGTAGTTAGGCACCTTAAAATTGCATTATTCTGTTGTCTTTACTTTTTCACACACTCATCATTCATCAACTACCTTCTCGTGTTCTCGTTGTTACTACTAATGAGCCCAAACATGATGGGTTTATCTTGTGTAGTTAAGGAGTTCCTTTGGCCACCATCTCTCTTCATCATCAGATTATTTTGCACTGCGTTAAGTATTTGCGTTGTCACCAAATTTCCATAAGTAGGTATGCCAAATTTCAGCCCAAACGGTTACCGGCAAGTGTCTGTAAAAAGGGTCCTACTGGTTAAGACGATCGAAACAAAGCCCAAAGATTTAAGATCTGCGTAAACATTATTGATGTATCACACAGACAATAGAACCTCCACTATTACGAATCTCCAGCAAATATTTTATGCTCTATGAATCCCTTTCAGAGCGGCACTCTCCCAGTTTTCAATATCCCACCAGCTACCTTCGTTTGCCCCGAAGAAGAGGCCCCAGCCAACATCGGGGCGTACGAGGTGCCCACGCAAAGGGACGTGGTCATACATATACGGGACCATCTAATGTCCATGTACCAGGGCTTCCATACGAAGGCCATGAATTTTCTTAAGGATGTCCAAGAGGTAAGGGCTAAATAAATTAGCTTAAGCCATACATATACCGAACCACTAATGGCCCGTGTAGGCTATGTACCACGGCTTCCATATGAAGGCCATGCATTTCCTTAAGGATGTCCAAGAAGCCAAGAAAATTTAATTAATGATAAAGGTGCTTAGATCAGGCAGTTTTGTCGAAGACTTACAACCTGCTTAAGACAGTATCTCGCTCTTTTACATTTGTTTACGCATGCTCAAAAGCCGAAGGTATTTAGAAAAATATGAGTTGCAATTGGTTGCAGGTACCCACCTAAATTTTGCATAATGTTTCAGGCAACCCAGGCTTCCTGGTCGAGGAAAATGTTCTGCCGCGGTCCCACGGAGCTGATGTTGTACCGGCGTTGCGTGCGTTGGGTCGGAGACCTGAGCGTCCTCACCACAAAGAGCCTGGTCACAGCCTTGGAGACTGCTCGACACAACATTGCAACATTCATGCAGGTAGGTATGCACCCCGTCCAATAGGCGACGCCAAACGAACGAGATCGGCGGAAGGCCTAGCAAGGTCACAGAAAATCGAGAATGGAGTGACCTTGGTTTCCGGCACTTATCTACACGGGCAGAAATCACGCGGTGCCTATTTCGTACCGACGTGTAGCGGCACCTAAACCCAAGCAATAAATAGAGAGCCGCTTGCTCTCGCACTTGCATCATGCTTGCTAGAAACAAGTTTCTGTCAAAATAATATGTTTTAGTAGGTAGTTACCAGCTTTTATAGCTGATTGTACTTTTTTGCACGCGTCAACTACTAATTTAGAACCGTCTCAATGATCCTAAATAAGTCAATACCTAATCCGCATAAACGGCGTTCTCTCTTATATAAATCTGTGCGATTAAATCATTACTTAGTTACCTACAGCCACCGAAAAAGCTGTTGACTATTGACCACGGGAAATACAAGTTTTGTTTATTCACACTAAGTATATGACCTGTTTGCTGGTAGTGAACATCTTAGCCGATTCTCATAAAACGAAGTAATTAACATGCCTTCACAGGGAAAAATCTGCAGTATTTCGGCCCTGAACGTCGACCCGATCCACCTGATTAGGATTCTGGCCGCGGAGAAGGTATCCCTGGAATTCGCTTTGCCCGACTTCCTTAGGCAACTCGACGCCTGCGCCAGGCATTGTCCGAGGTACGTTCAGACATTTTAATATCTTACCTGGGTTGTACGTACAACTCCAGCTTGAACCGTGACTATACAAAGCACACTAAATACAAACGATGCCATTTGTCACACCAACTTGCTATAGTTAGAATGAAAGGTATGTATCTGTTGTCTCATTTCAACTATCCATAAACACGGCTAAGTTGTTATGACAAATGCTAGGTGTGTAATGGCCTTATTACAATAGAAAAGTGTCTCTAGAATACTTTATATAAGTATAAACCGCGTGGGGGACTTTTCGACTAAAGCAGCTCATGCACTTTCAAAGTACCTAATCATTTCTGTTTTTGTTTCAGTACGCGATTCACGCTCCCACGAGAATATCTTAAGACTACTCATTTAACGGATAAAGATTTTGTAATAAGACATTATTTAACACAGCAAAATTATAATCAACAACTGAAAAAGCAGTATAAAAATTAAAGTTGTGAAAAACTGAACGCATCCGTTTCGAACGCACCTACAACGATGTATCATCGAGCTTTCACAGAAATTACGCATACCGCAAACTAGAGGGCGCCACATTGTATGAACTTTTGACGTGAACTTGACTGAAAGTTTTTAGAATAACTTAACCAAAATACTTAGCTAAGCTTTTATCGGAATGTGCATAGTGATAACCGTGGGAAGTGAACAAAAACTGTAATTAAATTATAATACAATTCATGAGAAATGTCTGTGTTTTGACCTGTAGCTCAATTTTTAAAAACCTGGTGAATAACATGAACCTTAGCCATCAAAAGAATTTCGTTCTACCAAGGTAAGTGATCCGTGTTATTTTAACTTAGAACTTGCTTTGTTTCTCTTGTTTTATTTAGGAATTAAGCTTGTAGAGATAAAATGACACTAACGTAAAAAACGTTTAAGTTTTCTGAAAGTAGACCAACTTTCTATTTTCGTTGTTATTTGTAAACACGTTTAGTATTTTCCCATAGCCCACTTCGCAACCATTTAACCGACGTGTGAGTATCTTATTAATGTCCACAAACAAAATATCAATAAAGCCCTTCAATGTTAGGTACCTTTATGTTTTCATACATACCTTTTGGGACAGTGATTTCTTGCTTAGAAATACTGAAGTGTTATACTGAACGGAATTCAGTACCCACTACTTTTATTGCTAGAATAACTCTAGGGGATACTTCCCCAAGAGTTATCATTATCAATGTCAGTTATAAGAGCTTGTATTTTTGCTCCTATCTCATGTGGTATAAAATGGTCATGTTTATTATCTGATAGCGTGATAGGCAATATCAAGCATCTGCCTCACTCTCTCAAGATGTATTGGAAAAAGATGATAAATGTGACTGTCATAATTTTGGAAGATTATTATTGTGAGTTTAGGAAAGATCTTAGCCGGACATGTGAATGGCTGTCTATTCGAATTATTGGGAAATCAAAAATAAGTAATTGCTTATTTCTTCCATGGAAGTATGCTATCATAATAGAAATAAGAAAAATATGTATTTTCAGTAAATAATATGAATTTTCTAAAAGCACTACTTGCCCTGTAAAAGTTGAGGCCTATTGCAGAATACTTAAATATTTGATTTTGCAATAAATTATAAATTTAGTGAAGATCTACTAAGTGTCCAGTTTTCCCTACCAACCCATAACCAAACTATATGGAGTATTTGCGCCTCTGCAACAAATGGGTTAACTTATGTGCAAATAACATAAAGCAGATTCAAATTTTCAGTTTATTCGTCTTTGTAGGAATTGTGTCTTGCAATCTTTTCATACCATTTAGTTCCATACACACTATTCCATTTAGTTCACTTATTATTTTATATTTTAGTATTCTATTCTAACCAACTCATCAAATATTTCAGCGTTATTTATTACCTAACTACTGCCAGTTCTCTCTCATTCATGACAGGGGAGGCCTGTTCCCAGCAGTTGGACGTATATAGGCTGATTTATTATTATTATTTATTACCTAAGGAACCTACAATCTTGGAATGTCCAAAAAAATCCTATATTTAAGGAGATATTGAACTTTTTGTGAATACCAGTATAAGTCCCTTGGTGGTTAAGTTATAGGCATAACTTGCACATGTATTACATAAATATAATGAAAACAAAAATAAGATTGAGTTACATCATATAAAACCTATTTCTAGTATAAAATAATTGCACAGATTATTGAAATAAAATGGTTTTATTTCAAAATGACACAAAATTTAATATCAATAGTAAATAATACAATATTAAAAAGAAAATGTCACAATATTCATATAAACACATATGGCAATCAGTCTTTGCAAGGTAATGTTCACCAAGACATACAAGGTACAATCAAGTCACTATCTACCAAATGGCAGCAAAAGGGTTAAATTTATCATCGTAGCATACAATTACTTATATTCTTACTGAATCCATTTATTAATGTACACATTTCATTACATATCCTACAACATATCGAAATGTAACATCATTTCCTACTCTTCTTTTTTTCCTTATGAGACTTCTTAGATTTACTCTTTTTGGATTTCTTTTTTTTCTTCTTTCTCTTCTCCTCTTCCGAGTCACTGCTGTCGGATGAATCTGATGATGAAGAACTGGTTGATGATGATGAACTTGATGACCTGAAAAATAATACAAAAATGTGCTGAGGTCATTGATTCTATTGTTTACATCAGTGCTTTTCAACCTTTTTTATGGTGCAAGCCCATTAAATTGGAATAAAAAAAGTTGCGACCCCTTCTGCTGTTCTTGACTAATCTATATTTTGAATTTTACATATATTGAATCTTTACATCACTTTTACTATGTAAACAGCTGCAACCCCCCAACTCACAGGGTGAAAAACACTGATTTACATTATTAACATAACCACAGCACGGTTAGCACAAGACGGTGCGTGAGCTCTCTCGCGGAGAGATACACTATCCATCTCATTCAAGTGTTCTAATTAGAAAGAAAGCTCGCGCGCTGTCTTGTGCTAACCGTGAAGGAACTAACAAGCCCCACACACCTCAATTAGGACATCTGGTAAACTTTGGCGCAGTAAACAGTTACCACCGCACCATACTTTTCTGGTTCATATTGTGTGTCAAACCATTAAAGTAAAACAATGTCATCGGAGTCCTAATATTATTTATATTTTTTTTTTAATGAATTGCTATAATTACACTTTCATTAAATAAAAAACAGGTTTTGAATCGCATTCATTTTCATTAACAACATCCAATGAATTTCACATTAAATCTGAGGACTATTGCACCACATATTTCTTAATTTGCCATAACCTGCTTACATAGTAAATTCACAGTCATTAAATAACACAGTTAGTATAATTATAGATGTTTTTGTGAGATAGATTCAAGGGATCCACTAAGTTAAGCTATACATACCTGGATCTTTTCTTTTTACTCTTCTTACTCGTCTTCTCCCGAGCTTTCTTCAGTTTTTCTTCCAGTTTCTTCCGCAGTTCTGACTCACGCAGGCTCTGAAGCGGAGTGGCATAATCCTGCTCACTGTCACTGCTTGTGCTGCTCACATCTAGGACTATTTCTTTGTTTGGATCCACCTGTAAATTTAATAATTCTGTTACACAACTTATTAGCCTAAAAATTATTATTGTTGTTATAGGCACTATGTCACACTGTATAAACAGTTGTTAATATTGACTGTATATTACAGAAAAGTTGCGAATGACGGCAGTTTTGTTCATAACAAATGGCGAAAATTTTAAATGTTCAAATGCATATTTGGGCAGGAAATAAGGTTACTATGATTAATTCTTTTGTAAACAGTTCTTAGTACTTACTAAACAATACAATATGTTAATAAAATTTGCTTTGGATACCGACAGTTAAATGCAATCGAGAAATTTCTGGTATGTGTGTTACTGACATAAAATTGTTTCTATTTCTAAACAACTACTTAATTACCGTTATATTTTATCTATATACAACGGGAAATGGTCATCAGTTGTGTAATTACAGCTTAATATAAAACCAAACTGGTATCAATATTAGAGATAAGCGAATTAACTAGAAAACTTACTTTGATAAAATTTCTGCACTGAAAAGTCAAGTGGCCAGCATAACCACACTTTTTACAGGCTGCCCTAGAGGAGTCTTTACCAATTTTACCGACTAAATCGGGGTAATTCATTGTTTACAATGGTATGTGTCGGAATGCAATAAAAAGCAAAGGCAAAATTTCACAACCGAGATTAACCTAACGTATGCTTTGATGTTTGACAGCGACAGCAAACAACGTCAACAATATTTGGTTTGCGTTTCGTTCGACGTCTCTATACGATGAATAAAGACTAGTGGTTTCTTGCTAATTATTTATCAAATATATTTCTTATGACAACTTTTATTTGTTACGTGTATTTTTTGTTATGTAAATAAATTATTTATTTAGTTTCCTACTCCATTCCATAAATTAATGTATTGATTTCACTGTACTGTAGTAGCATTAACAAAACGCGTCAAACGTTCCGTTTTAAGCATTTTACACTCGCAGTTTTTTACACTTAGAATAGTATCTATCCAATCGAATCTATAGCAGAGCAGCTGAAAATACATTCTTCTTTTTCTTTTTTTATGGGATATCTAGCGTATGAAATAAATACGATGGGTTTTCTTGTTTGTCTTCAGTGCCATAAATTACTGGCCTACACTAAAACTGATGCTTAATTTCCCGCAGCTAGCTAATCAAGAGAAATGTTACGAAATGGCGGAGTTCCTACCCCTGTGCGACGTGCTGTTCAACGTGATATCGCTGGCCGGCTACTTCTGCGACGTCGTGTTCGACGTAGTGATGAGCTATGCGCTGCTAGAGCGCGGGTATAAGGCCACGTTCGCAGCCGCCATATCCATTGTCATCACGTCGCTTCTCATATCGCAGGTTCGTACAATACATACCCAGTTTGCCTGAGGAGAGGGAGGGTTTGCCGATGGACTACAGTATGGGGTTCTTTAGGAAAAAAGTGTACACATGTTTAAAGGGTCAGCGCACACGTGATGTCCCTGGAGTTGCAAGCGTCCATAGGCTAAAGTGTATATTTACTATCAGACTGGCAGAATGCTTGATTGCTACTGTCGTAGTATTAAAAAAAGCGGCCAAGTGCGAGTCGGACTCGCACATGAAGGGTTCCGTTAAATAGCAGTTTACGATTTATGACGTATTAAAAAAAACTACTTACTAGATCTCGTTCAAACCAATTTTCGGTGGAAGTTTGCATGGTAATGTACATCATATATTTTTTTTAGTTTTGTCACTCTCTTATTTTAGAAGTTACAGGGGGGACACACACATTTTACCACTTTGGAAGTGTCTCTCGCGCAAACTATTCAGTTTAGAAAAAAACGATGTTAGAAACCTCAATGTCATTTTAAACCACATGTAAGTATGGGTTTGATGAAAATAAAATTTGAGTTTCAGTTCGATGTATGGGGAACCCCAAAAATTTATTGTTTTTTTTTTCTATTTTTGTGTGAAAATCTTAATGCGGTTCACAGAATACATCTACTTACCAAGTTTCAACAGTATAGCTCTTATAGTTTCGTAAAAAAGTGGCTGTGACATACGGACGGACAGACAGACAGACATGACGAATCTATAAGGGTTCCGTTTTTTGCCATTTGGCTACGGAACCCTAAAAAGCGGCCAAGTGCGAGTCGGACTCTCCCATGAAGGGTTCCGTAAAATAAATTGCGGTTTACGATTTTGACGTATTCAAAAAAACTTTCTGTGGAAGTTTGCATGATTATTTTAGAAGTTACAGGGGGGGGGGGTCACACATTTTACCACTTTGGAAGTGTCTCTCGCGCAAACTATACAATTTAGAAAAAAAAAATAGAAATGGCTTTGCTGAAACACGTATGGGTTTAATGGAAAAAAAAATTGAGTTTCTGTTCTAAGTATGAGGAACCCTCAAAATTTATTGTTTTTTTCTATTTTTGTGTATAAATCTTAATGCGGTTCACAGAATACATCTACTTATCAAAAAGGGCATCCTCATTCTTCTACTGCTTCGCGAGATTACGATCATTTCGGAACCGATATTCAATTTTATTTTCACCTCACTTGCTCGGAAAACCCAATTTTATTATTTAAAAACAGATAGCAAAACTGCATTTTATCCACAAGAGTGCAAAGAATATTTGAAATCCGAACGTGTTTTTACCTAGTTACTTTTTAAAACATAATAATATGTCAACATAAGGCCAGTCCAGACAGGACATTTTTCGCCCATCAGATTTTTTATTTTATTTTATTTAGGTAAGCTTTTTTGAATGTTTCTTTTTAATTTTTTAATGATATTTTTCTTTTTGTTAAATTTTTTTTTTTTATGTTTTTGTCTAATTTGGATATATTTTTTCCTTTTTTTTTAATGTTTGTTTGTTTGTCTTTCTTTTTTAAGTTTTTTTTCTCTATTTTTAATGTTTTATTCTTTTTTTACTGTAATATTTTTGGATTTTTTTTTTTAATGTATTTTTATGTTTTTTCAATGTTTTTTCTTTTTTTCCTTCTTTCAATGTTGTTTCTCTTTTTTTTAATGTTTTCTTTATTTGAATGTTTTTTTGTTTGTTTTAACCCTTTTTTACGTTTTTTCTGTTCTTAATGTTATTTTTAATTTTTTCTTTTTTACTGTTTTTTTTCTTTATGTAGTATTTTCCTCGCTTTAGTGAGGTGAAAAGATGTCTCGTGTGTTGCAACACTCGCTACGCTCAGGATTCTATTTTTTAACCACTCGCTTCGCTCAGGATTCTATTTTTGAACCACTCGCTTCGCTCGTGGTTCAACCATAGAATCCGTTCGCTAGCTCGTGGTTCAACCCTAGAATCCATTCGCTAGCTCGTGTTTCAATTCCACACTCGCGGTTAAAATACAACTTTGCACCCTTGTATAACAAATAACTATTTACGTCCCTACGGCAACATTGTCACAACAATGAGAGATAGAGACGAGGGATATAATATAGCCTATATTTATATAATAAATAAATATTTGCGGACAATCTTACACAAATCGACCTAGTCCCAAACTAAGCCAAGCTTGTACTATGGGTACTAAACGAAGATAAACATACTTATATAGATAAATATTTTTTTTTATTCACTTTATTTACTCACACATTTTATTACTTATAGGATTATAAACAAATATTTACAACAAATATAAATATAAAAAAAAAGAATGGATGGTTGTATGTAGAGAGTAGAGAGGGGTTAGGGAGGGGTTAGGGGGCGATGTTGGGTAGAGCTGCCCCGTCGTTGAGGCCGAAAAAATGCTTTACTGATCTGAATTTGTGCCGGGTCCCGCGAATGCACATGCTTGTGGCTCGGATTATTGATATTATAATCTTTGACCTTAACCAGCCCATTATTATAGATAGGGGTCGGTTCCATAGATAAATAAATACTTAAATACATAGAAAACATCCATGACTCAGGAACAAATATTCGTGCTCATCACACAAATAAATGCCCTTACCGGGATTCGAACCCAGGACCTCTTGCTTCGTAGGCAGGGTCACTACCGACTAGGCTAAAGCGGTCGTCAAAATATTGTAGGTCCAGAGACTTTCTGGTTGGACGTGGGCTATATTTTACCCCATGGGTTTATTCTACGTTCTTTGTAATACGCGGGCGAAACCGCACGGGCAGCTAGTTCTATATAAATGTGATCCTTAGCTGAAGTTGAATCAAATAAACATTTTTAGGGTTGTGTACCTCGAAAGGAAAAAACGGAACCCTTATAGGATCACTTTGTTGTCCGTCCGTCTGTCAAGGCCCTTTTTCTCAGGAACTAAGTCTACTGTCCCTTAGAGCTATGAAAAAATCAAACTTCGAAGCCAACGCAATGAAAAGATACAGCCGTTTATGCCGCAAATTTTCGAAACTGTCAAGGGAATCCAAACCCACAGGGTACTTCCCGTGAACTCAGAATCTTGAAATTTGGTACGAAGCAAGGTCTTATAGCACAGATTAAAAAAAACCGGCCAAGTGCGAGTTGGACTCGCGCACGAAGGTTTCCGTACCATTATCTATAAAAAACAACATACCCGCATTCAAATCTGGGCAGCGGTTTAAGTAGCTCCATACAAATTTCCACCCCCAATTTCAACCGCATAGGGGCTGATTTACGGGAGAAAAACTACCCTTTGTCCTTACCCGAGACTTAAACTATCTCTATACCAAATTTCATCTAAATCGGTTTAGCGGTTTAGGCGTGAAGAGGTAAATTATATATTATTCGTGGGTTATTCGTGGATTTATGCGTCGATTTATTCGAATAAAATGAGAAGAAATCATTCGTCATTCGAAAGTGTTCGCGAATAAATTATTCGCGAATAGTTTATTCGCGAATAAATTAGTGACGAATA
Source organism: Epinotia brunnichana (assembly GCA_963854355.1). Taxonomy (NCBI): domain Eukaryota; kingdom Metazoa; phylum Arthropoda; class Insecta; order Lepidoptera; family Tortricidae; genus Epinotia; species Epinotia brunnichana. Next base: position 12,976,880 of record OY977956.1, read on the forward strand.
AATGCTTATTCGAATAAAGAATCATTCGAATATTTTATTTTGTTTTTAGTATTTGTTGTTATAGCGGCAACAGAAATACATAATCTGTGAAAATGTCAACTCTGTAGCTATCACGGTTCTTGAGATACAGCCTGGCAACAGACAGACGGACGGACAGCGAAGTCTTAGTAATAGGGTCCCGTTTTACTCTTTGAGTACGGAACCCTAAAAATTGCGAAAACCGTAAATTTTTAGTTACATCACTGAAAATTTAATGTCCAGTATAAACTGACACGCACTAAGTATGTGAATACCATACTAAGTGAGTGTCAGTTTATAGTGGACGTTGTTCTATTGTACGGGGTGGTCCGGAACCCTCGGTGCGCGAGTCTGACTCGCACTTGACTGGTTTTTATTGACAGGTCCTCTCGCTCCGCTGGTACCTATCAGTGTGGGGCTCCGGCGAGCGTCGCTCCCGGCCGTGGCTGGTGGCAGCCCTCCACTGCCTACAACTGGGGGTGCTCTGGCGCTACGCCCGCCTACTGGCACCCATAGAACTGCGGAGGGGACACGTGAAACATCAAGTCAGGGACCTGTGTAAGTAGATTTTTGTTTGTGTGTTTTGTGAAAAAATGTATATCAAAGTGTGCTAAAGATTGGTCAATAAATAAAAATAAATTAGTTGTATGTAGAGCCTACGAAAAGGTGTCTGCCAGAGAACAGGCCTATTCTATAATATATAAGGGCCGCCGTCATCAACACCGATGAGGAAGACTATACTAGACTATAATATACATGGAGCACCAATAGTCTGAGACATGTGGACTCTTTTTTGTTAGTATGGCCGTGTATTCATATATACTCGTATATATAGCTGGTACAGTGTCATGGTGTACTGTGTACAACTGGGGGCGTCGCTCTCGTCCGTGGCTGGCGGCAGCCCTCCACTGCCTACAACTGAGGGTGCTGTGGCGCTACGCCCGCCTACTGACACCCATAGAACTGCAGAGGGGACACGTGAAACACCAAGTCGTCCCTGTATGAGTAATTAATGTGGACTTGTACAGAAACAAACTTTAATTTGGGACGAATATTTTTGCGAAATGGATCCTAAACTAAACAACGCAACCGTACTTATGAAACTTTTCGATTTATGACGAAATATTAAAAAAATAACTTTTACAATGCACTTGCTCTGAAAGAGCCCCTTTATATGGTTGAACATAAACACGGGAAGTGGTCTATGCCGGCACGGCTGGACCGGGCGGGACCTGCCCGTGCGGGAATGGATTTCAGGCCAAAATTCCCGCATAACTACTGTGCGATAATGAGATTTCGTGACAATTAAAATTTCACCTTTTACCTATGCATATTTTTTTATATCCTCGCATGATGCATTGTAAAATGTTGTATGATACACGTGCGGATAGGTAATTCAGCACTTGTATCATAAATAACTATTCCCGCATTTTCTACAAAGTGCTCGCATAATTATAGATTTTAGAGACAGATTTTCGGGAAAAACTCACAGATATCTTCGAGACTCGATTCCCGAACTGCTTACATATATCTACAAGTTTGTACGTAACCCTTGGTGCGCGAGTCTGACTCGCACTTGGCCGGTTTTTTTAAGCTTGTCGTTGTCTGCAGGCATGCTGCGACTAGTGCACGCGTTCTGCGAGGCGGCGCCGATGCTGCTGCTGCAGCTGCACGTGTTGTTGCGGCCGGAGCCCGACACGGAGCCGTTAGACACGCCCACAGGTAACATTACAAGCTTGTCGTTGTCTGCAGGCATGCTGCGACTAGTGCACGCGTTCTGCGAGGCGGCGCCGATGCTGCTGCTGCAGCTGCACGTGTTGTTGCGGCCGGAGCCCGACACGGAGCCGTTAGACACGCCCACAGGTAACATTACAAGCTTGTCGTTGTCTGCAGGCATGCTGCGACTAGTGCACGCGTTCTGCGAGGCGGCGCCGATGCTGCTGCTGCAGCTGCACGTGTTGTTGCGGCCGGAGCCCGACACGGAGCCGTTAGACACGCCCACAGGTAACATTACAAGCTTGTCGTTGTCTGCAGGCATGCTGCGACTAGTGCACGCGTTCTGCGAGGCGGCGCCGATGCTGCTGCTGCAGCTGCACGTGTTGTTGCGGCCGGAGCCCGACACGGAGCCGTTAGACACGCCCACAGGTAACATTACAAGCTTGTCGTTGTCTGCAGGCATGCTGCGACTAGTGCACGCGTTCTGCGAGGCGGCGCCGATGCTGCTGCTGCAGCTGCACGTGTTGTTGCGGCCGGAGCCCGACACGGAGCCGTTAGACACGCCCACAGGTAACATTACAAGCTTGTCGTTGTCTGCAGGCATGCTGCGACTAGTGCACGCGTTCTGCGAGGCGGCGCCGATGCTGCTGCTGCAGCTGCACGTGTTGTTGCGGCCGGAGCCCGACACGGAGCCGTTAGACACGCCCACAGGTAACATTACAAGCTTGTCGTTGTCTGCAGGCATGCTGCGACTAGTGCACGCGTTCTGCGAGGCGGCGCCGATGCTGCTGCTGCAGCTGCACGTGTTGTTGCGGCCGGAGCCCGACACGGAGCCGTTAGACACGCCCACAGGTAACATTACAAGCTTGTCGTTGTCTGCAGGCATGCTGCGACTAGTGCACGCGTTCTGCGAGGCGGCGCCGATGCTGCTGCTGCAGCTGCACGTGTTGTTGCGGCCGGAGCCCGACACGGAGCCGTTAGACACGCCCACAGGTAACACATTTTTACAAGCTTTCTATTAACTTGCAATGTATGCAGGTACGGTCGGCAAAGGAAGTGGTTTTCCAGTTTTGACAAAAGTTTCTGTGATACCTAATAAGAAACTTGCATGGGATTTCAATTTCGAATAAATTGCACTCTATCAATGCGGATATACGTAGAGATATCATACAGAAGAAAAAAAAACGATTGCATTAGTTTTATGTCACGTTAAAATGACGAAAAAAATATGTTTATTGTTCGATAAAATAACACAACAGTTACACAGAATATTGAATTAGAAATGATATTTTGCATAACAAGTAAGACTTAAACGCAAATTTTGTGGAGATAATTGCAAATTAATGACTTACTCCATAGTAAACGCGCCGAGAATATAATGTTGTGACGTCATAGTATAAGCCTGTTTGATATAGAGCGTTTTCGGGCGGTGCCGGCGCGTGCAGATTTCAAAGGCATATAACACCAGAAAAATAAATCATAAGAAAGTTTTAATGCTACAGTTGTTTTAATGCTGGATTATACTTTAGGTTTTCGTAATAAAATAAAAAGATGCAAGTTCCCTATTGTCGCTAATGTTACTGTCATAATATTATTGCAAGTCGAAATCGACCTTGTCGTTTCATGACGTTCAAATGAACCTCGACCGTAGGGTGGTAGACCACATTTTTGGCCGATTGTACCTAACTATGCAGCTCGTAGCTATGTATGTAACTATGTTTGTTCGGGTGGAATCTTGCAACTTAATTTTGAAGCAGATACCTATCTTCAAACGATTGAGCTGAAATTTTGGGTAAAGGTATAGTTTGGATGACAATTCAATATTGTGGTACCATCGAGCTGATCTGATGGAGGCCCATGGCCATGGGAATTCAGTACTTAACCGACATAACCCCGTTGAGTTTGGGCTCGTTAGAATCTTCTCAATTAGTAGTTGATGACGGTATACAGAAAAAATTGTACCAAAACTGAAATTTAAGACTGAAACTTGTTTAACATACACTCACACACGCCACACTACACTAGAAGCCTCCCAAAAGCCACCTGCAGGCCCCTATTTCACCCAACTTGACAATTGTCACCTGACACTGACAATTCGCCATACATTGCTTGTTCCAGAAGTTATGGTGGTCGCTAGACTCGCTAGGTTACTTGTGGAACCAGCAATGTACGGAAAATTGTCGTTGTCAGGTGACAATTGTCAAGTTGGTAAAATAGGGGCCTAGTGTGTTGCACTTACTCGTACCAAAAGCTCAAAATACACATGCAAGAAATTGCGTGCAAGTTTCGTTACATTGCGGGTTACCGAGCATGCTGTGCTCAATTGATCTATCAAGCCCCGCAATATAGTTAAACTTGCTTGCAATTTCTTGCATGTGTAAATTTCGCCTTAGGGTGTTACGGCAAGTTAAATAAAAACTAGTAAAAATATAAAAAGATCTGACTCGTGAAGGATTTGAACCTCCGCCCTCCGATGGTCAAGTAAGTTTGTATATCGGCGCTCTCACCTACTGAGCTAACGAGTCGCTGCGAGCTTGCTTCAAATTTCCTACTGCATGCCGAGAAATTACGTCTGAGTCACAGTCAGAGGGGATGAGTAATTACCGTCGACGACACCGACTGACCAAATGTAACACTTATTACAAAGGAATAAGGTATATTAGTGATCAATGTAGCAAGTATTTTTTGCACTATGCAGGTATTTTGGTATCATGGGTAACAAAACAAACGCCTATTTGACTGACTGACAATTATACTTCTTGCATTTCAAGAAGGCGAAAGTGGATTTGACGAAAATAGGAACGCGCCCACTCGCTTTCGTGAAATGAAACAACTAAAGACTTTGAATGAGGGTAATTAATCGGAGGCATTACTACCAAGAAAAGTTGATATAGCTCTCTCTGTCGCTCCAACATGTCCGATAGAGATGGATATATAAAAACTTTTATTTTAGATTTCTGTGATGACGCATCGCTACCATCGACAGTCAACTGAAATGAATTTTACTACTACAAATAACACCCACTTATCTGAGTCACTGAACGAATGTTGTTTTACTATGATATTTTGGGTTGGATAAGAATCTAAATCATAAGGTAATATCGAAGTCAAAGTAATTACAAAGAAAACTAACCTATTACAAAGGATCTAGGCGATGTATTGTGTTAACAGTGTGTGTGTTTGATGTCCATCCAGAAAGTGCATTTTGTATCATCATCATCATCGTCATCATATCAGCCAAAAGACGTCCACAAGCTGGACATAGGCCTCCCCCAAAGAGTGCCAAAATTACCGGTCCTGCGAAACCCGAATCCAGCGGACTCCCGCGACCTTTACCAGGTCATCAGTCCACCTTGTAAGGGGCCTACCCACGCCGCGCCTTCCGGTACGTGGTCGCCACTCGAGAACCTTTCCGGCCCAATGGCCATCGGTTCTACGTGCAATGTGCCCCGCCCACTTCCACTTAAGTTTAGCGATACGGAGGCCTATATCGGTTACCTTGGTTCTGCTGCGGATAGTCTCATTTCTGATGCGATCGCGCAGATAAACTCCCAAAATAGCCCTCTCCATTGCCCTTTGGGTGACTATGAGCCTTCTTAATGAGGCCCATTGTAAGCGAACGATACAGGCTACCACATCACTACGTGCTCGAGCCGAGTGACGTCGCGCGTGAACCGGTTTCGCGGCAATGGCTCGCACCGCTTGCACTACGCATGGATAATGCTTCTACCTAATGAGTTTACTTAGCAACATGAATGCATTCCTACCGACATTATTTTTATTTTAATGTAGTGTTTATTTTAATTACACCCAATTCCATGTTAATTTACCTAATTTATATTTAGTATATCTAAGGTGATATTAATTATGATCACCATAATGTGTACTGTTAGTACTAGGCTAATACTTAGTATTGGCTTAGGCTGAAAGTAGGCATTATTGAATGAATACCAACATGTATGCAACAAATGCGAGCTTTTCTAATCAAGCATAAAAATGTTATTCGTTATTGTACCTAAAGTGTACACTAATATTGATTAAGTGTAAATAAAAAATAGCTAAACGCCTGGTTGAGCGTATCAAAAAGTTTAAAATGAGCGCATTAGCTCACTAAACTGTTCGTGTATTATGTTTTTGCTGTCTAGGATCTAAATGTACACTAGATAAGTAAGATACTGTTGTACTTATTGTTATTAATAAAGACATTTTATAAAGAAAGAAAGAATTGTAAGCGACCACGTTTCAATGCCATATGTCATCACTGGCAAGTCAACACTGGTCAAAGACTCTCGTCTTGGGACACTGCGGAATATTGGACGAAAAGATGTGCCGTAGCTTCCCAAATGCTGCCCAGCCGAGTCGGATTCGACGATTGACCTTTTTCTCGAAGTTGGACCTACCTAGCTGGACAGTCTGTCCTAGGTATATAGAATCGTCTACAACTTAAAGCGTAAAGTGTCCGATTGTAATGGGAGTTGGGTAGTACAGTCAGCATCAAAAGTAGCTACGCAAACGAAGACGTCAAATGTCTTTATTAAAAGGGAATAAGAACTTTTGACGTCTTCGATTGCGCAGTTGTTTTTGATGCTGACTGTACCAACACTGTGACTGTTCGTCTTATCCATGTTCATTCTTAGACCAACTCGCTCGGAAGCTTTACTGAGATCATCGAGCATGGCATCGCATCGCATCGCATGCATTCTGTATGGTGAAACTTGATGAGTACCTACCCTCTACATATAAACATACACATTATAATATTTGTATACTCGTAGATAAGCAATATGGCTCAAGAATGGCCAGCTGGGTTTGTCATCGATGGTACTTATGCACCTGGTATCTCTAATGACTAATGTTGATGATTATGTTGACAATTAGTAGGAAATTGAATATATTCCCTTATATAATTAGAAGAGTGAAGGGATTGAATGATTCGTTGCCACTGGCGGGACCCACGGTAGCTCAGTTGGATAAGAGCAATGGACGGATTCCAGAGGTCGCGGGTTCAAATCCCGCTCGTGGCGAATAATTTTTCAATTTTCTTCTTTGATCGAAACTTAGAATTTCGTTAGCGGACGTTTCTGCTTAGTATAAATTTATAGAAGAGGCAGCACTACCACTAACAGCACAGCAGTAATCCAGTGTAGGAATATAGGGATCTACACACACATGCACAATTGATTGTCAAATGAGTGACAAGGATGCTGGCATATACACTACCGCAAGTGGGAACGAGATACAATGTCAACGCTGCTAGTGTCGCCACCTACGAAGAGTTTTGCGTAATGTTCCCTATTATTAGATTCTGATAAAGTTATTATCGAACGAGCGAGCGAAGCGAACGAATTCGTATGTCCGATGTCTGTCCCGCTGTCCGGCTGTTCTCCTCTACAGGTCGCATTTCTCAACTGATTCATGGGAAATATCTTAGTTAATCAATATTCCATTCATTACGATGCAACGAACATGCTACAATATTTAATGATGTTTGATTATTAGGGTAGACAGATATTTTCTTGTAGATATTATAGGTACTATAGAAAATACCAAATGAACCTTATCGCAAAAGGGGTAAGGTCTTGTAATTGGTGTGTGTTACCGTTTGTACCTTTTACAATCAGCATCAGATGGTTAGTAGCAGCCAAGGTAGCCAAATATATCGCAACACGTCTTTATTACTATAGGAGTAAGGGTGTCATCATCATCATCATAATATCAGCCGAAAGACGTCCACTGCCTCCCCCAAAGAGTGCCAAAATGACCGGTCCTGCGCCACCCGCATCCAGCGGACTCCCGCGACCTTTACCTAAGTAAGGATGTGTTACGATATATTTGGCTATTTTGGCTGCTACTAACTATATGACGCTCACTGTACATGGTTCAATGAACCATTTCTTGTAGTTATTCATTTCAAAGTTCAATATCTCAAAACCGGCAGAACTGTTTTTTTTTGAAACGCAGCTAAAAACCATCTCGATCACGTCAGCTTTCTGACAAAAAACTGCATTATATATAAAATGGGACTATTCATATAAGAGCTATGATTCCACAGACATACACACAGACACGTCAAACTTATAACACCTCTTTTTTGCGTTGGGTGTTAAAAATGTCAACAAAATCCAACATTTGGTGCAATCCCATAAAATCTAATCCCACAGTTCTAATAAAAAGTGACCCATCACGTAAGAGACGTAACCATCATCTAACTACAGAAAAAGATCTACCCACCTCTAGTGCTTTAGACCAGAATAACTGCATAGTACAATCAAATCCATCTTAAAAAGTGACCATAAGTCGACCCTGTGTCTTTGTAATAAGTGTTACAATTGGTCAGTCTGTATCGTCGACGATCATTACTCATCTCCTCATTCAACTGTGACGTCATTTCTCGGCATGCAGTAGGAAATTTGCAGCGAGCTAGCGTCGACTCGTTAGCTCAGTAGGTGAGAGCGCCGATATACAAACTTACTTGACCATCGGAGGGCGGAGGTTCAAATCCTTCACGAGTCAGTTTTTTTTTCTGGACGATCAATTTTTATATTAGTTCGTTTGGTTATTCTTGGATTCCTTCAACAGGTTTTGACCAAGGGTTTATGGGGTCATCTTTAATGAGGCATAAAAGATAGCTTCCCTTTGAATCTACATCAATATGTCCGATATGTAATAAGATGTATCTTGTTGTGTTATCAATGTTATCATGTATGTTATTTAGAATTTTCACAAAGAAGTAAATATAGATATTTCTATTTTAAAAAAAATTGCGGACAATCTTATACAAATCAATCTAGTCCCAAACTAAGCAAAGCTTGTACTATGGGTACTAGACGACGATATAGATACTTATATATAGAGAAATAATAAATACTTAAATACATAGAAAATATCCATGACTCAGGAACAAATATTCGTGCTCATCATCACACAAATAAATGCCCTTACCGGGATTCGAACCCAGGACCTCTTGCTTCGTAGGCAGGGTCACTACTAACTAGGCTAAAGCGGTAGTTTTAAAAAGATGACTGATCCGTCAATTTTTAATCATTTGGAATATTTATGTAAGTTCGGAAACATTGCAATATTATGGTACCACTTCGCTAGTCTGAGGTGGCCTTATAAACTACTCAAGATAAACCCGTTGTGGAGGCTCATTGGAATCATCTCAAGAAGCAAGTGTTGAATGCAAGTATTATAAGGGCAATTCTCAGAGCGTTTCAACCACCCTCCCCTACATTATTTTATAGAGGTCCCTGACTCCTACCCAGTAACAAAGATTTGTTTTTTTTTTATAATATAACAGCTCATCCACGCCGCTTAACTTTTTAAATTTTTTATGTTTAATTTTCGACACGTGATATTAGACTTAGGTACTTCATACTGCTAAGTCATTTAATGTTTTGATACGTTTTTAACTCCCAACGGAAAAAGAGGGGTGTTATAAGTTTGACGTGTCTGTCTGTCTGTGTGTGTGTGTGTGTGTGTCTGTCTGTCTGTGGCATCGTAGCTCCTAAAGGAATGGACCGATTTGAATGCGGTTTTTTCCGAAAGCTGACGTAATCGAGGTGGTTCTTAGCTACGTTTCAACAAAATCGGTTCAGCCGTTTTTGAGATATTGAACTTTGAAATGAAAATGTTGGGGGGTTTTTAAAATGTTCTAAGTTGTAGTTATTAAATAAGAAGTCACGACTATTTTATCTAGTTTTTAGGGTTCCATACTCAAAGAGTAAAACGGGACCCTATTACTAAGACTCCGCTGTCCATCCGTCCGTCCGTCTGTCACCAGGCTGTATCTCACTGATACCGTGATAGTTCCAGTTGAAATTTTCACAGATGATGTATTTCTGTTGCCGCTATAACAACAAATACAAAAACAGAATAAAATAAATATTTTATTGATAATGGTACGGAACCCATCGTGCGCGAGTCCGACTCGCATTTGGCCGGCTTTTTTTTAAATTAGTAATAAAAAACACGGAAGTGAAATTGATGTGAAACGTAAAATAACGTAGAGCACGAAGATTTGTTATGCGTGTGGCTGTCAGGCCCAATTAAGTTAGTCTTTAAAAAAAATACTATAGCATAAAAGTGGCATTTTGTGCAGCATACATGCAGCACAAAGGCGAACTTTGCGAGCATGAGAAGTGAAAATCATATTTCTTACTAGACATTTTTCCAGCTGGCAACGCCGCATTCGCGGAACTGAACGTGATATCGGCGTCCCTCTCCCTGTTCTCCGTGTGCTGGGCGCTCGCCAGCTTCAGCAAGAACGTGCGGCTGCGCAACGTGCACCGGCTCGTGCTCACCTGGCTCGGCGTCATCGTGCAGGTAATCGTGTGCTGGGCGCTCGCCAGCTTCAGCAAGAACGTGCGGCTGCGCAACGTGCACCGGCTCGTGCTCACCTGGCTCGGCGTCATCGTGCAGGTAATCGTGTGCTGGGCGCTCGCCAGCTTCAGCAAGAACGTGCGGCTGCGCAACGTGCACCGGCTCGTGCTCACCTGGCTCGGCGTCATCGTGCAGGTAATCGTGTGCTGGGCGCTCGCCAGCTTCAGCAAGAACGTGCGGCTGCGCAACGTGCACCGGCTCGTGCTCACCTGGCTCGGCGTCATCGTGCAGGTAATCGTGTGCTGGGCGCTCGCCAGCTTCAGCAAGAACGTGCGGCTGCGCAACGTGCACCGGCTCGTGCTCACCTGGCTCGGCGTCATCGTGCAGGTAATCGTGTGCTGGGCGCTCGCCAGCTTCAGCAAGAACGTGCGGCTGCGCAACGTGCACCGGCTCGTGCTCACCTGGCTCGGCGTCATCGTGCAGGTAATCGTGTGCTGGGCGCTCGCCAGCTTCAGCAAGAACGTGCGGCTGCGCAACGTGCACCGGCTCGTGCTCACCTGGCTCGGCGTCATCGTGCAGGTAATCGTGTGCTGGGCGCTCGCCAGCTTCAGCAAGAACGTGCGGCTGCGCAACGTGCACCGGCTCGTGCTCACCTGGCTCGGCGTCATCGTGCAGGTAATCGTGTGCTGGGCGCTCGCCAGCTTCAGCAAGAACGTGCGGCTGCGCAACGTGCACCGGCTCGTGCTCACCTGGCTCGGCGTCATCGTGCAGGTAATCGTGTGCTGGGCGCTCGCCAGCTTCAGCAAGAACGTGCGGCTGCGCAACGTGCACCGGCTCGTGCTCACCTGGCTCGGCGTCATCGTGCAGGTAATCGTGTGCTGGGCGCTCGCCAGCTTCAGCAAGAACGTGCGGCTGCGCAACGTGCACCGGCTCGTGCTCACCTGGCTCGGCGTCATCGTGCAGGTAATCGTGTGCTGGGCGCTCGCCAGCTTCAGCAAGAACGTGCGGCTGCGCAACGTGCACCGGCTCGTGCTCACCTGGCTCGGCGTCATCGTGCAGGTAATCGTGTGCTGGGCGCTCGCCAGCTTCAGCAAGAACGTGCGGCTGCGCAACGTGCACCGGCTCGTGCTCACCTGGCTCGGCGTCATCGTGCAGGTAATCGTGTGCTGGGCGCTCGCCAGCTTCAGCAAGAACGTGCGGCTGCGCAACGTGCACCGGCTCGTGCTCACCTGGCTCGGCGTCATCGTGCAGGTAATCGTGTGCTGGGCGCTCGCCAGCTTCAGCAAGAACGTGCGGCTGCGCAACGTGCACCGGCTCGTGCTCACCTGGCTCGGCGTCATCGTGCAGGTAATCGTGTGCTGGGCGCTCGCCAGCTTCAGCAAGAACGTGCGGCTGCGCAACGTGCACCGGCTCGTGCTCACCTGGCTCGGCGTCATCGTGCAGGTAATCGTGTGCTGGGCGCTCGCCAGCTTCAGCAAGAACGTGCGGCTGCGCAACGTGCACCGGCTCGTGCTCACCTGGCTCGGCGTCATCGTGCAGGTAATCGTGTGCTGGGCGCTCGCCAGCTTCAGCAAGAACGTGCGGCTGCGCAACGTGCACCGGCTCGTGCTCACCTGGCTCGGCGTCATCGTGCAGGTAATCGTGTGCTGGGCGCTCGCCAGCTTCAGCAAGAACGTGCGGCTGCGCAACGTGCACCGGCTCGTGCTCACCTGGCTCGGCGTCATCGTGCAGGTAATCGTGTGCTGGGCGCTCGCCAGCTTCAGCAAGAACGTGCGGCTGCGCAACGTGCACCGGCTCGTGCTCACCTGGCTCGGCGTCATCGTGCAGGTAATCGTGTGCTGGGCGCTCGCCAGCTTCAGCAAGAACGTGCGGCTGCGCAACGTGCACCGGCTCGTGCTCACCTGGCTCGGCGTCATCGTGCAGGTAATCGTGTGCTGGGCGCTCGCCAGCTTCAGCAAGAACGTGCGGCTGCGCAACGTGCACCGGCTCGTGCTCACCTGGCTCGGCGTCATCGTGCAGGTAATCGTGTGCTGGGCGCTCGCCAGCTTCAGCAAGAACGTGCGGCTGCGCAACGTGCACCGGCTCGTGCTCACCTGGCTCGGCGTCATCGTGCAGGTAATCGTGTGCTGGGCGCTCGCCAGCTTCAGCAAGAACGTGCGGCTGCGCAACGTGCACCGGCTCGTGCTCACCTGGCTCGGCGTCATCGTGCAGGTAATCGTGTGCTGGGCGCTCGCCAGCTTCAGCAAGAACGTGCGGCTGCGCAACGTGCACCGGCTCGTGCTCACCTGGCTCGGCGTCATCGTGCAGGTAATCGTGTGCTGGGCGCTCGCCAGCTTCAGCAAGAACGTGCGGCTGCGCAACGTGCACCGGCTCGTGCTCACCTGGCTCGGCGTCATCGTGCAGGTAATCGTGTGCTGGGCGCTCGCCAGCTTCAGCAAGAACGTGCGGCTGCGCAACGTGCACCGGCTCGTGCTCACCTGGCTCGGCGTCATCGTGCAGGTAATCGTGTGCTGGGCGCTCGCCAGCTTCAGCAAGAACGTGCGGCTGCGCAACGTGCACCGGCTCGTGCTCACCTGGCTCGGCGTCATCGTGCAGGTAATCGTGTGCTGGGCGCTCGCCAGCTTCAGCAAGAACGTGCGGCTGCGCAACGTGCACCGGCTCGTGCTCACCTGGCTCGGCGTCATCGTGCAGGTAATCGTGTGCTGGGCGCTCGCCAGCTTCAGCAAGAACGTGCGGCTGCGCAACGTGCACCGGCTCGTGCTCACCTGGCTCGGCGTCATCGTGCAGGTAATCGTGTGCTGGGCGCTCGCCAGCTTCAGCAAGAACGTGCGGCTGCGCAACGTGCACCGGCTCGTGCTCACCTGGCTCGGCGTCATCGTGCAGGTAATCGTGTGCTGGGCGCTCGCCAGCTTCAGCAAGAACGTGCGGCTGCGCAACGTGCACCGGCTCGTGCTCACCTGGCTCGGCGTCATCGTGCAGGTAATCGTGTGCTGGGCGCTCGCCAGCTTCAGCAAGAACGTGCGGCTGCGCAACGTGCACCGGCTCGTGCTCACCTGGCTCGGCGTCATCGTGCAGGTAATCGTGTGCTGGGCGCTCGCCAGCTTCAGCAAGAACGTGCGGCTGCGCAACGTGCACCGGCTCGTGCTCACCTGGCTCGGCGTCATCGTGCAGGTAATCGTGTGCTGGGCGCTCGCCAGCTTCAGCAAGAACGTGCGGCTGCGCAACGTGCACCGGCTCGTGCTCACCTGGCTCGGCGTCATCGTGCAGGTAATCGTGTGCTGGGCGCTCGCCAGCTTCAGCAAGAACGTGCGGCTGCGCAACGTGCACCGGCTCGTGCTCACCTGGCTCGGCGTCATCGTGCAGGTAATCGTGTGCTGGGCGCTCGCCAGCTTCAGCAAGAACGTGCGGCTGCGCAACGTGCACCGGCTCGTGCTCACCTGGCTCGGCGTCATCGTGCAGGTAATCGTGTGCTGGGCGCTCGCCAGCTTCAGCAAGAACGTGCGGCTGCGCAACGTGCACCGGCTCGTGCTCACCTGGCTCGGCGTCATCGTGCAGGTAATCGTGTGCTGGGCGCTCGCCAGCTTCAGCAAGAACGTGCGGCTGCGCAACGTGCACCGGCTCGTGCTCACCTGGCTCGGCGTCATCGTGCAGGTAATCGTGTGCTGGGCGCTCGCCAGCTTCAGCAAGAACGTGCGGCTGCGCAACGTGCACCGGCTCGTGCTCACCTGGCTCGGCGTCATCGTGCAGGTAATCGTGTGCTGGGCGCTCGCCAGCTTCAGCAAGAACGTGCGGCTGCGCAACGTGCACCGGCTCGTGCTCACCTGGCTCGGCGTCATCGTGCAGGTAATCGTGTGCTGGGCGCTCGCCAGCTTCAGCAAGAACGTGCGGCTGCGCAACGTGCACCGGCTCGTGCTCACCTGGCTCGGCGTCATCGTGCAGGTAATCGTGTGCTGGGCGCTCGCCAGCTTCAGCAAGAACGTGCGGCTGCGCAACGTGCACCGGCTCGTGCTCACCTGGCTCGGCGTCATCGTGCAGGTAATCGTGTGCTGGGCGCTCGCCAGCTTCAGCAAGAACGTGCGGCTGCGCAACGTGCACCGGCTCGTGCTCACCTGGCTCGGCGTCATCGTGCAGGTAATCGTGTGCTGGGCGCTCGCCAGCTTCAGCAAGAACGTACGGCTGCGCAACGTGCACCGGCTCGTGCTCACCTGGCTCGGCGTCATCGTGCAGGTAATCGTGTGCTGGGCGCTCGCCAGCTTCAGCAAGAACGTGCGGCTGCGCAACGTGCACCGGCTCGTGCTCACCTGGCTCGGCGTCATCGTGCAGGTAATCGTGTGCTGGGCGCTCGCCAGCTTCAGCAAGAACGTGCGGCTGCGCAACGTGCACCGGCTCGTGCTCACCTGGCTCGGCGTCATCGTGCAGGTAATCGTGTGCTGGGCGCTCGCCAGCTTCAGCAAGAACGTGCGGCTGCGCAACGTGCACCGGCTCGTGCTCACCTGGCTCGGCGTCATCGTGCAGGTAATCGTGTGCTGGGCGCTCGCCAGCTTCAGCAAGAACGTGCGGCTGCGCAACGTGCACCGGCTCGTGCTCACCTGGCTCGGCGTCATCGTGCAGGTAATCGTGTGCTGGGCGCTCGCCAGCTTCAGCAAGAACGTGCGGCTGCGCAACGTGCACCGGCTCGTGCTCACCTGGCTCGGCGTCATCGTGCAGGTAATCGTGTGCTGGGCGCTCGCCAGCTTCAGCAAGAACGTGCGGCTGCGCAACGTGCACCGGCTCGTGCTCACCTGGCTCGGCGTCATCGTGCAGGTAATCGTGTGCTGGGCGCTCGCCAGCTTCAGCAAGAACGTACGGCTGCGCAACGTGCACCGGCTCGTGCTCACCTGGCTCGGCGTCATCGTGCAGGTAATCGTGTGCTGGGCGCTCGCCAGCTTCAGCAAGAACGTGCGGCTGCGCAACGTGCACCGGCTCGTGCTCACCTGGCTCGGCGTCATCGTGCAGGTAATCTTGTGCTGGGCGCTCGCCAGCTTCAGCAAGAACGTGCGGCTGCGCAACGTGCACCGGCTCGTGCTCACCTGGCTCGGCGTCATCGTGCAGGTAATCTTGTGCTGGGCGCTCGCCAGCTTCAGCAAGAACGTGCGGCTGCGCAACGTGCACCGGCTCGTGCTCACCTGGCTCGGCGTCATCGTGCAGGTAATCGTGTGCTGGGCGCTCGCCAGCTTCAGCAAGAACGTGCGGCTGCGCAACGTGCACCGGCTCGTGCTCACCTGGCTCGGCGTCATCGTGCAGGTAATCGTGTGCTGGGCGCTCGCCAGCTTCAGCAAGAACGTGCGGCTGCGCAACGTGCACCGGCTCGTGCTCACCTGGCTCGGCGTCATCGTGCAGGTAATCGTGTGCTGGGCGCTCGCCAGCTTCAGCAAGAACGTGCGGCTGCGCAACGTGCACCGGCTCGTGCTCACCTGGCTCGGCGTCATCGTGCAGGTAATCGTGTGCTGGGCGCTCGCCAGCTTCAGCAAGAACGTGCGGCTGCGCAACGTGCACCGGCTCGTGCTCACCTGGCTCGGCGTCATCGTGCAGGTAATCGTGTGCTGGGCGCTCGCCAGCTTCAGCAAGAACGTGCGGCTGCGCAACGTGCACCGGCTCGTGCTCACCTGGCTCGGCGTCATCGTGCAGGTAATCGTGTGCTGGGCGCTCGCCAGCTTCAGCAAGAACGTGCGGCTGCGCAACGTGCACCGGCTCGTGCTCACCTGGCTCGGCGTCATCGTGCAGGTAATCGTGTGCTGGGCGCTCGCCAGCTTCAGCAAGAACGTGCGGCTGCGCAACGTGCACCGGCTCGTGCTCACCTGGCTCGGCGTCATCGTGCAGGTAATCGTGTGCTGGGCGCTCGCCAGCTTCAGCAAGAACGTGCGGCTGCGCAACGTGCACCGGCTCGTGCTCACCTGGCTCGGCGTCATCGTGCAGGTAATCGTGTGCTGGGCGCTCGCCAGCTTCAGCAAGAACGTGCGGCTGCGCAACGTGCACCGGCTCGTGCTCACCTGGCTCGGCGTCATCGTGCAGGTAATCGTGTGCTGGGCGCTCGCCAGCTTCAGCAAGAACGTGCGGCTGCGCAACGTGCACCGGCTCGTGCTCACCTGGCTCGGCGTCATCGTGCAGGTAATCGTGTGCTGGGCGCTCGCCAGCTTCAGCAAGAACGTGCGGCTGCGCAACGTGCACCGGCTCGTGCTCACCTGGCTCGGCGTCATCGTGCAGGTAATCGTGTGCTGGGCGCTCGCCAGCTTCAGCAAGAACGTGCGGCTGCGCAACGTGCACCGGCTCGTGCTCACCTGGCTCGGCGTCATCGTGCAGGTAATCTTGGACCCTTCCGGGGGGCATCCCATGACGCCCCCCTTAACGGCAGTGAGGGTCGACGCCGCAGTGTGGTTTAGTGGGTATTATCTTATAAGGGCGAGTCCCACATACCCTCTGGGCCTTCCCCGGGTCCGGGAAGATGCGTAAAGGCATTCCCTCGGCGTCAACAAAAAAAAAATCGGCCAAGTGCGAGTTGGACTCGCGCTCGAAGGGTTCCGTACCATTATCTATAAAAACGGCAAAAAAATCACGTTTGTTGTATGGGAGCCCCCCTTAAAATATATCTTATCTTGTTTTTAATATTTGTTGTTATAGCGGCAACAGAAATACATAATCTCTGAAAATTTCAACTCTCTAGCTATCACGGTTCTTGAGGTACAGCCTGGTGACAGACCGACGGACGGACGTACGGACAGTGAAGTCTTAGTAATAGGGTCCCGTTTTACTCTTTGAGTACGGAACCCTAAAAAGGTAATCTTGTCCCTTTATCCCGTTTACATCCTGAAGGAGTAAAGGACCTCGTATACCACTCAGCTATCTCATCATCCTCCTAGCGTTAATCCCGGTTGTGCCCTAAAGGAGCCCGAGGTCCACTTTTGACATCTAATCCCAAGATTTGCCATAGGCACTAGTTTTACGAAAGCGACTGCCATCTGACCTTCCAATCCAGAGGGAAGACTAGACCTTATTGGGATTAGACCGGTTTCCTCACGATGTTTTCCTTCACCGTACATAAGTTTCGAAAAACGCATTGGTACGAGTCGGGATTCGAACCCATGACCGCCGGTTGACAGCCGCATGCCTGAACCACTAGGCTACCGCAGCTTCACAACTTGATAATAACTGACGTGTTTAATTTCCAGTTCCTGTGGCGCTTGGGAACGATCTCTGCGCGCATCTGCGCGCTCACCGCCTACGCTCTAGTCTATGAATACTGGGTCTTCTTAGTTATAGGTAAAGCTCTCTTTTCTCCAGTCGACATCAAAGATATGTATTAGTATATTGTGCATTAAGGGCCGTAAGAAGGGGATTACTAACGAGAGTCTATTAGAAGCCCGACGCCAAAGGTGGAGGGCTTTGAATGAGTCGAGTTTGTAATCCTCTTACTGCCCGTGATACACACAATGTTTTTCATCACATTTGCGAGGAAATAAAAAACTACAAAATACAGAAAATCTAAGTTTAGTACAACCGCACCACTCAAAAATTGACGAAATTGACAACTTCACTTACATATTTGAGGAGGGCGAGGGGGCGTGGCGCCCCATGGCCTGCTAGATATTTTTCAACCAATCACAGAGAAGAATTGTTGTGACGCGCGGCCAACTAGATTTGCCAACCAATTTGTTTGATTTGTTTTTAACCAATCAGATCACACACAAGCTCATAACTCCCTAGGGAGTTATAAATCCATAACTCCCGCGGGAGGTAAATCGGCTTTAGCTGCTCTATAAACTTACCTATAATACACCCTTTACGAGCAAGTGTGATGAAAACATTTTAAGCCTTATGATAATGGAATGGGTAAGGTAGGTAGGGTTGTAAACATGATTTTGACGTCGACTGTCCGTTGGCATTGACTCTTATTGGCAACTGAAACGAAACGTTCATTTGAGTCGGTTTTTTAGCCATGACAAAACTGTACGCTATAGAGCACTATTTCTTTGAAATATGGCCGAACTTGCTAAGGTAACTTACAGCTCAGTCACACTTATGAAATTACAAAAAATTGGCTCAGTGACCACAATTTAGAAATGAATCTTAAAAAAACGAAAATCATTCAATTTAAACCAACGCAAAAAAAAGGCTTTAGAATTAAACTTAAACACACCCACGAGTACTAGTAGTAATATAGAGGAGGTTAAAGAATTTAATTTATTAGGCATAACTATTGACTCCGGCATCAATTGGAAAGCTCATATTCAGAACATTAAAACCAAATTATGCAAATTTGTATATGCACTAAACGTATTGAAAACAAATACTAGCTTAGAGTGTGCATTATCTGCGTATTATGCGTACGCGCATTCGTGGCTCCGATATGGTGTGGTGCTTTGGGGAGGTAGTACGGGGGCCCAGCAACTGTTTGTGATGCAAAAGAAGTGCATCCGTATCTTGACTAACGTGCGCATCCCCAACAGTTGCCGTCCATACTTTATTAAACTCAAATTATTGACTCTGCCGTGTATTTATAGATTACAAGCCGCTCTTTTTGTCCGTGAAAATCCTTATCTGTTTCAAAAGAAAAAAGATTGCGAGACAACCAGAACGCAGTATAGGAATAAGTTATTGCTACCAAACGCTAACTTGACATTGTATAAAAATAGTCCACATTATAAATGTACTCTAATTACAAATAAAATCCCACAAACAATTAAACAAGAACGTAACGAAAAAATATTTAAAAATAAATTAAAGAAATTATTAATTGAGAAATGTTATTACTCAGTAGACGAATTTTTAAATGATGGGTCTTTTTAATTTTATGAATGACATATCTAAATTGACATATAAAAATATTGTAGAAATAATGTAAAAATAATATGAAATTAAAGTCAAACTAATTGTAATTAAAATTAATGAATATGTATTTAATGCAAAAATGTTAATAATGTTGTTATTGTATGCATGTTAGTATTAAGTTTTGTGTGTCCTTACAGGGCGTCATGGTCTGACCTGAATACTGAATGTAACACCTTAATTGCAATGTACATGGCTTTACAAATGAATAAAGAATAAAGGTTTTAAGAGTAGTTGGTTTGATCTCAGCTGATTTATAGCGCTTAACATTTAAAAAAATGTACACACAAAGGAAGTCTCATTCAGTCTGTCTACGTAGAAGGGCTCCACTCCCACCTATTCTATGGACCAAACAAACTAATATGCAATAAGAAGAAGTGGGGGTATGTGGGACCTGTGACATTTAAATACTTGACACAATTGTTATTAATATTGTATTCATTATTCGACGATCATAGTGCAAATTCGTATAAATTATTTAGCTGTAAATGTATAATGTATGTAAATGTTTTTTTTGACATGACGCACCATGATTTTTCAAAATGTTTTAAATGTATACGTAGTTGACAATTGTGGCTTATTGAGTAATTTTTTGATAGTTGTGCTTCCGCGAAAAGTGGCAAAAAAATTAAGCGAAAAAAAAACTATTTTTTTTTCATCCAAGTTCAAGGATATGAATGTCTGTAAAAATATGCATTATGAACTCCATTTTATGCTCCTCTATTCTGAATTTATTTGGTTACTCTCGCTTGCTTGGTTTGGCTAAATTACCTTGATTTTTTGACATTATCGTGAATAAGTCTGAAACAAAAGAAGATCGAAGGCTGATATTACGCATTCAGTGTTCTTAGGTCCTGCCAGTACTGCACCTCAAATTACAACCAAATCCCTTCCGGGGGCCACTCTTGTTAGCTTAGCCTGCTAGACCCTTTATGATATGAAATAAAGAAATCAAATCAAATCATCGCATAAAACTTCGAATTATACTTTACAACTGAATTTTCAAAATTTGGATTACTATTTTACAACTTTCTCGACATTTATACGTAAAGTTTTTTGAGAAAGGGCCCTGTAATGAACGCATCTATTTCCCGAGCAGGTCTCCACTGGGTATCCATGTTCCTCTGGCTGATCTCGCCCAAGAACGTGTTCGACGGCGAGCGCGTGGGCCGCGCGAGGAAAGCAGCCCTCGCTGCGCTCATAGCCGCCGTCTATGTCCTCGCGTACGTTAACCTGCAGGAGCATAGGCATAAGCAGAAAATGGTGAGTTTACTTACAAAGTCTAGTAGTTTCAATCTTTATGTATTTTGTTTTAAACCGTCTTAAAAAAAAGGAGGAGGTTTTCAATTCGGTTGTATTTTTTTTTATGTGTCCTCAGAACTCCGTCATTTATGAACCGATTCGTACCATTATTTTTAATTGAAAGTATATGCTTCCAGGTTGGTCCCATTGTTTTCAAAACTCCAGTTGAATGATGGGAACCACGAGGAGTTGAGAGAACTCCTCAAATATATAAGGCACGCGTGTAGTAATTTCGGTGTTTTCTATTAAGTATAACTCGTATATTTACATCCGGAAATCATAAATTTGGTGAAGTGGAAGTGATGATTAAGACCACAGATGGCTTGTGGAACTTGTCAATGATGTACTTCAAACTATATTGAGGAATTGACGGAAGTCCTCAAATATTATCGGCCCACATACAGCGATTTGGTTATTTTCTCTAATAATCAACGTATTTGCTCTCGGGAATCAGTTATGTGGCTGGCTGGCTTGGCGGAGTACTCAATTGAAGTCGGTTAAAACTTTGTTTTTAAAGTAAATTATTTTTAGTAAAACAAATTGTAATATATCATGGTTATGTATAGTATTCACTTTGTATCATATTCTGTGGTAATCTGAAGAAAATGAAATTTGAATCTCAAGAGTATAATCTAATAACAATGTTTCGCTTTGTATGTACCAGATATTTCAAAAATTTTATCTATCCAAATATCATTAACCCTCCATGATGCGTTCAAGAACCGCACATTATGACCACCATAAAATATATAGTTTTGTTAGAACAAATTTCTTATCTGTGAAAATGTTATTATTGCTAAATAATAACATCGATTTCGATAATATTATTTCATTCAAATTTCGAACGTCTCTGAAAAACAAAGAAATTTGATTTAACCTCTATTCTAATATCAGTCGAGATGACGTTTAGTTCGAAATGAATTGTCAATTTGCATACAAATTTGACAAATGTCGCACGTAAGTAAGATTTCGAACGATATGATGGATGGATTAGTTGGATCCGACTCTAGTTTGTCTCTGAATTAAAAAAAACTATGACAGCTGCCAGAAAACAACACCGTGATGCCGGTCATAATTAGCGGCTCATGAATGCATCATGGAGGCTTATGATATGTGGATAGATAAATTAGTGTATGTAACTGTACATAATAACGCATTATGTACAGTCACATAAACTACTATTTGGCGGCCGGTATAGCAAACAGCGTACCAACAGAAATGTAAATTCCCACTTGATGGCGGGTTACTCCTACCTACGATTATCTTATCTTATGATCTCTAGATGAGGGCCCTTTCGGATGTACTTCGACCCAGTGGGATCTTTTGTGCATTTGCCCTCCCCTTTATGCCTGCTCTCAGGCTTGCTCCATCATTTCCACAAAACGGATGATGCAGTTCACCGGGATCACCTTGAATTCCTTTGGTTGTGGATAGCCGTTACCAAAGTAATTCATTATTTGTCTGGCAAGGGCATTTCATTCACACAATAAGTTAACCTACGATTAAAGACCGATGAACGTTAAATTTTATTTTCTGTGTAAATGACGAATATGAGGCGGGTTAAACATTCAAAGTCTAAGTAATATGTATAAAAAAATACCATCCCCCCCTTATCTCCGAAGTTTACCTACCGAAAATTCTGAAATTATTGCATATGATTAAGAGTAACATAAATAATACAGGAAAAATAAAACGATAACTCTATCTAGCGTATTTTTTTTTATTTATCAAAAATCATTTTTGAATTATGTTTGTAATTTGATTACTTTTGTATTAAATTTTATGTATTCAAATTCCTATGAGATTATCTTTAACTTTCCCTTTTTCAAATACAAAAATAATAATTGAAATTAATAAAAAATATCGCTGATAAACAAACACACTAGGTTGCAAGTTATTAGTACAGCTGCAGATGGCGCTGTACAACGGTAACTTCTACTATGAGCTGTTAAGATTGTTCAAGCATGAATGGGGTCGTGACGTAACGGGTATGGTGTATGAACGTTTGTACGGAACTCTCGGTGCGCGAGTCAGACTCGCAACTTGACCGGTTTTTTTTTCTATAATTACTCACATTCAGATTTCAACGAACATCGCTTACGATTAGTCGGTTTGGTGCAACCCATCCTAATTACGAGTGGCAGAGCGATGCGCCGCTTACGGGCTGGGGGGTCGATATGACTTAAAGTTAGCCCGTGTATGCAGGTGGCGTTCTACACAGTGATGCTGGTGGAGAACGCGTTACTGCTGGTGGCGTGGTGGTGGGCGGCGCCGCGCGCGCCGGCCGCTGTGCTGGTGGGCGCGGGCGCTGCCTACTTAGCTGGCCTTGCTTGTATGCTGCTCTATTATAGGTAAGTAGTGCTCTACACAGCTTTGTTTACTAATACCGCAAAACAACAAAATAACTGTTAGGTTTGCGAAAAGCGGCTGCTATCGCACTAGGGCTCGTGGGCCGACTGTACCACATGGAATGAGTAGACAACGATATACGTACAAACCTTTATTCATAAAGATCTACGCAAAAATGTTTTAACAACACATCACATATATAATCAGCTGTATGAGGCCTCACATTTTATCAGGTAATATTAATTATTTAAAATACATTTATAAAAATGCATGTTCACACCATTGTAGGATAGCAGAGAAGAAGGGGAACGGGAAGGTACCATAGACATGCAACGAACAGTTTTAAAGATAGATAATATTTATGGTTTGAGAGGTTACACACTATCCAACACTTCCCTTTAAGCTCTACAAACCATAAGCTCTACATTTATTAAAAGTTATACAGATTATACTTTAACATTCATTAACTTTGTAAAGTTTTCATGCTTAATTCTACCTAAAGGCTTCGTAAGAACATCTGCGATCATGCTTTCTGTTGGTAGGTATTTAACTTGAGCAAAGTTATCTTTTATCATATCTTTTACAAAGTGAAATCGTATATCAATATGTTTACTTCTTTTATGACAGTATTCTTTACATTCTAGTAGCTTATGTGCACTCTGATTATCATTATATATTACAATTTTGATATCTTTATTCAGAAGTTCACATATTAAATTCTTAATGAAACATAAGTCTTTACATACATCCCCAATAGAAAGGTACTCAGCCTCGGTACTTGAAAGCGCGACGCATTTTTGCTTTCTAGACTCCCAGTTTATTACATTATTGCCTAGTTTTACAATAAAACCACTATATGACTTACGATCTAGCAAATTATTGCCATAGTCGGCATCTGCAAATGCGGTAATTTTTAAGTCATTACTCCTATAGAAATATAGTGAATGACTTAAAGTCCCCGCTAAATATCTTAAGACGCGCTTGGCTGCTAACCAGTGACTTTTATCATAAGCATGGTTGAACTGACTCAACTGACTACAAGTGAAAGCTATGTCTGGGCGACTACATACTGAGAGGTACATCAAACTGCCTAGCAACTCTCTATAACGAAAGACTTCGCTATCAAGCAGAGTTGTAGCAGTAGGATCAGATTTGTCAAGTTTACAATTCAACATCATGGGTGTCTTTACAGACTTACAATTTTCCATGTTAAAGCGCACCAATAATCGTTTTATATAGTCACTTTGGTTCAATTTTAAAATGCCCTTTGTTCTATCACGTTCTACTTTCATACCTAGACAATTACTCAATTCACCAAGATTTTTAACATTGAATTGTTTTTCCAGTAAAATAATTAAGGAATTTGCACATTCTGGGTCTGGAGAAAATACATAAAAATCATCCACATATAGTGCTATTATTGACAATTTGCCATTCGATGTTCTTACATATACACAAGGCTCACAACGACTCTGCACATAGTCATTTTTAATTAACAATTCATGCACACATAAATTCCACATTCTACTGGCTTGTTTTAAACCATACAAGCTCTTTATTAATAGACAAACTTTGCTAGGGTCCCTAATGAAACCTTCAGGTTGTTCCATATAAATTACCTCGTTTAATTTGCTATTCAGAAAAGCATTAGCGACATCAATGTGATTCATATCCATGTCAAGATCATTAGCTAATGAGAATAATATTCTCATAGTCGAATGTCTCACTACAGGAGCAAAAACATCATTAAAATCCTCGCCCTTTTTCTGTGAAAAACCACGAGCTACTAAACGAGCTTTGAACCTATCTTTACCCAAAGCTTCATCTTTAATTTTAAAGACCCATTTACACTTTACTATGTTTGTATTATTTGGACGATCTACTAGTCTCCAAACTTCATTATTAATAAGAGCATCATACTCTTTTTGCATTGCAGCTTTCCATTTATCTCTACGTTCGGATGCCATTGCTTCATAATAGAAAAGTGGCTCAGACTCAACTTGAGTCATGAGTGATAAATCATATTCACCATACCTTTTGGGCATAGCACCCCGCGTGCTTCTGACGGGACGTGACGTACTGGGCTGTACAAGGACGTTAGCCTCACACGTCACTGGCAACTCGTTGGAGTCTTCACTGTCACTGCACGACTGGTACTGGCTGTCTGGAGGACTCATGGCCTCCTCTGGCTCATCAGCACTGCTCTGCGGCTCGGGCTGCACATGCACAGGCTCAGATGAGGCTGGCTCCTCACTCAGGGGCTCATTTCGCAATCTGGTGGTCTCAACACCAGGGCAGGGCTCCGACACTGGAGTCTCTGAAACATTACAATTGCCAAATGAGTCATAAGCAACAATATTATTTTTATCGTTAGGATTTCCTTTTTCCAATTCTATAAAATTATCATTTCTTATAACATTGTCAATATTTAAAATATTATTATTCTCATTAATAAAATTCTTATCAGTATTATTTATCACAGTTGTTTCAATAAAATGGACAGATCTTGCTTTAATAACCCTAGTAGGTTTTTTGGGATCTATAAATCTGTACGCTTTCGATTCCTCGGAATAGCCTGTGAATATACATTCTATAGCCTTTGGACTAAATTTGCGACGCTTGCAATCTGGCACATGGCAAAAAGCTTTGCATCCGAATATCCTTAAGTGGCTCAAGTCAACTTTGGACCCTGACCACAGTTCCTCTGGAGTGGCACGAGACACAGCAGCTGTTGGGGACCTGTTTTTCAAATAAATTGCTGTCTTAACAGCTTCACCCCAATACCGCACGCCTAAACCTGCATCAATCAACATGCAGCGCGCCTTCTCCACAATAGTCCTGTTAAGGCGTTCCGAGACCCCGTTTTGGCTTGGGCTATAGGGTACAGTCACCTGATGAATAATCCCACAATCAGATAAATATTTATCAAAATTACGATTACAATATTCCAAGCCTCCATCTGTCCTTAAACATAACACCTTCTGACCTGTTTGCTTCTCTGCCAAGTTTTTAAATTCAATAAACTTAGACATAACCTCACTTTTATATTTTAATAAATAGCCAAATGTTTTACGAGTAAAATCATCGGTATATGTGACTAGATAGCGTGAACCACCCCAAGTGCATTCTTCAATAGGACCACAAACATCAGAATGTACTAATTCTAGAGGCTTTCGCGCTCTTTTTGCTTCACCCTTGGGAAAACTTTTAACAGTCAACTTCCCTTTAATACATGCTTCACAATCAGCCAACGGACCGTCCTGGCCACTAAAATTTAAACCATTGGACATATTACGAAGTTCACACATACCTGCTTTGCTAAGGTGTGCTAGCCGTCGATGCCAGATGTGCATAGGCACATCAGAGGTTGTATGAGCACATTGATGCTCCCTCGTAGCATCCGACGACGCACCAGTGAACCCCTCCTGTGTACATACTGTGTCCTTGTGACTCAGTATACACGCTGAAGCAGTCTTGTTCTGTGAAGTCAAATTAGTAACACAATCTAATACATAAATACCTTTCCTATTAGAAGCAGTGGCTAAACATTGTTGTTTAGTGTCATAAATATGACATTTACTGTTATCAAAAACAACCTTATAGCCTTTTTGGGTCAATCTAGCCACAGACAACAAATTAGTGGAGAGATTTGGGACATACATCACATTTTCAATCATTCTTACAGTATTATTAGGTAAGGTAATTTCTACGGAACCTATACCTTTGCATTGCAAGGTTTCATTATTAGCTACGGTAATGACACTGCTAAAATTACTGTCAAGAGTCTTAAAATAATGTAAATGCTTACATAAATTAGCCGTACAGCCTGAGTCAACTACCCAGTCTTCAGAGTTGTAAGCAGCGAGCGCTGACACGGACAATGTTTGCTGCATTTTGTCACCATCAGCCTTTTTCTTCTGGTCATTTTTAAGTTTGAAGCACTTCGACTTGAAATGACCCGCTTTCTTGCAGTAGTGGCAAAATCTCTTTGAGCTATTCTGAGTTAACAGTGCTGAGCTCCGGTTGGCACTTTCATTGTTCCCGCGACGAAAATCTTCTTGTAGAAGACGTGCTCGCACCATTTCACTGGTCAGCGACTGAGACAGGTTAGCGGCTCCTAGACTTGACACCAAAACGTCGTACTCCTGTGGCAGTCCGGATAGAAGGAGCTCTGCGACCTCTTCATCAGCAATATTTCGACCGATGTCATCTAGCTGGCTTACTAATGTAGTGACGGCCTCGATGTATTGCTGCATGGAGCCGTAGTCATCATAACGAGCGTTATGAAGCTGCCGTAGTAGCACGACACGCCGGAACAAACCTTTGTCCTCAAAGATATCTTGAAGGTTATTCCAGGCCTTCTTAGCCGTGTCCGCCGTCCTAATGTGCTGTATGCAATGTGGTTTTACAGACAAACAGATTCGAGCCAAAGCACGCTGGCCTCGAACTGGATCCGTGTCCGTACCTTCAACAGATGCCCATAGTCCCTCCATTATGAGTGCATGTCGCATGCAGAACTTCCAGTTTAAGTAGTTACTGATGCCATCCAATTTCTCGAATGAGAATGAAGCTCGGGCACTCTCGTTGTCGACCGGTGTCGTCACCATCGTTGTGTTGTAGTTAAAAGTTTGAGGTTAAGTTATACCCGATACGCCGCGGCCGATCGTTGCCTTCTCGATTCCTTCTTGGAATAAAATGCTGGTTCCATAACCTGTTAGGTTTGCGAAAAGCGGCTGCTATCGCACTAGGGCTCGTGGGCCGACTGTACCACATGGAATGAGTAGACAACGATATACGTACAAACCTTTATTCATAAAGATCTACGCAAAAATGTTTTAACAACACATCACATATATAATCAGCTGTATGAGGCCTCACATTTTATCAGGTAATATTAATTATTTAAAATACATTTATAAAAATGCATGTTCACACCATTGTAGGATAGCAGAGAAGAAGGGGAACGGGAAGGTACCATAGACATGCAACGAACAGTTTTAAAGATAGATAATATTTATGGTTTGAGAGGTTACACACTATCCAACAATAACCATACTGTAAAAAGTCGTTAATTTAATGTTAAAAGTGTATCCTAATAGAGATATATGCGAATTTGTGACTCATGAGCCAAACAGTTGCTCATTAATGCAACTATTCGGTTGGTCATTTTGAAAAGACCGAATCTGAGTGACTCCCACGCGCTAGCTGCCCGTGCAAACCATGAAAAAATACGAAATTAGGCAAATAGATGAGCCGCGCGATCCTTTACGCGAGACAACCTCAAATTCGTGTGCACCTTAAAAATTAGCTGGGTAATAAGCGCAAATACTTAATAGACGTTGAACTGAACTGATATTGACTTTGACCGACGGTTTCATCAATATTAAAGACTTATTCAAACAGTAAAGCACTCTTGACCATTGATTTGAAATTTCAGGTATTTCCACGTCCGAAGATTGGGTTACATGTTGGGAGAAAACCAGCAGGGCACCAATAGTACAAATGCATCCTCACAAAACAAAAATGGTAAGACAATATTCTTCATTTTCTGACGGAAGAGATAATAGAATGTAAATCAATCGTTGAATTTACTTCATAAAAGGACGTATAATATCAATGTTTGGTAAGCGCTTGAAATGCAATTCCTATTAGACATTTTTTTTTTCAGGGAAGCAGTCGAATACTGCGGACAACGCAGTGATGCCAGGTGTGTTCAACTGTCGCTTCACAAATCCAGTGAATAGCAGGTAATAAATAAGGTTCTCCGGTGCTAGTGTGTTTACCATACTGTAAAGAATGAGTTCTTCAATGTACGGTCAACCAATTTGATTCCTAGGCCATCATATGACCTTGTCGTTGTAAATGATATTTCAATACGGATTACTACGAATATTTTGCGTCGCTATGTAGCAATTAAAATGACAGGGTACTACGGTGGCCTAGGAATCAAATTGGTTGACTGTACGGCCCCATAATCCACGTCCACGTAGCTTTTTGTGTGTTTTGCACGTGTTCAAAAGAGACAGGGACATAGCATACTATATAGGCAAGTTAAGGCGATGTAGGCTCAGAAAACGGATTTTTATAAAGTCGTAGCGCTTGTTTGTGTATACGGCTGCCCTACATTTAATTAGCAATCTTGAGGCCTTTCCCTTTTATTAGCTATTCGTTTTTGACTTTCGCTAGAACATAGGTCTTAACTAAAATACACTTAAAAAAATCGTAACAAATTATACACAAAAGCTAAACATATTAAAATTGGTTCTAAAAATCGGCAATATCATGTTTGAGGGAACTTAGCTGCTACGTTTCTATTAATTTAAACGCACAAAAAATTAAAATTAAAAAACATGATAGCCGCGCTTCCGAACACGCACTTCCATCTCGCTCACGCTTATGCTCAGTGAGAAGGAGAGAAGACCATAAGCCTACATCGCCTTAATAGAAAGCTTGTAAAAAGGAGCTGGGGGCCGATTTTTGACTTTCGAGCGCTCGACTCTTTCACTCAAAAACTGACAAAATTATGAAATTCTATTTAGAAATAGCGATAGAAAATTTAAAAACGTGTGGTATTGACCATTCGTATTTAATTATATCGGTAGAAAGTTAGTCCCTGCAATTTAGACAATACATTCTTATTTATTTTTAATTAATTTTCGAGCGCTCGAAAGTCAAAAATCGGCCCCCTGGTCCCTTACTCTCAAAAAGATTTCGGTGGTCATGTTGTATGATGTTTGTTGTTTGCTTCCCAGTGCGGCACAGCGCAAGAAAAAAAAACCGACAACGTTCGTGCCGCCCCCCGCCGCCCCCGCGCCCTCCCCCGCCCCCGCCGCCCCCGCCGCCGCCCCCGCCGCCGCCTTCTGGCGCCGCCCGCTGCCGCACAACCATCATGTTAGTTCACAATCACACACACACACACACGCGCTGTTATGTTCCAATAAATATACAGGATGTATGGAAGAGCGTCTGCCAAAAGACTAGGTATGGTCACTTGCAACACATTTTGGGCCGTCCAACACTCGTCCTGCCCATGGTGTATTTTTTTTTACCGCTACATTTGCCAAAAGATTAATAAGAATGCCTGACTTGGCTAAATGAAATGTACATTTATCAATAAATTATCTGAATCTGAATCTGGCTATATACGAAATATCTCAAAACTTTATAGTGTGGAAGAGTTTCGAGACTTGGCCTATTTTTTACATGGAATTTTTTTTATGGGATAAGTATAGTATGGAAGTATGAGTTATTGTGTGCAATTTCACCTCACCAGCGGAAAAGCAGTTTTAAAAACTACACAAATCTGTTAGTAGTTTTTTTTTTTTTTTTTACTCAACAAAAATTACGATACACTTAGTCTAAGTCTTCGCCAAACTGCATAACAGTTTGTTGGCGAATAAACACTCTTTATAATTATGTTTTGGTATCTATAGTATTTGTACAATCTATGATTTTAATTTTTTATGCTTATTATTAGCGGTAAACAGGAATGGTAAGTGATGTAAACAAGTATTTCATCATAATTACCTACGGAGCCTCAGCCTTTTCTACCATTAGTGACAACAAACTTGTTTACATTTCCACTCACTTCGATTTAATCTACTTGACTATGTAATTTTTATTTTATATTCCTAAATGAAGTAACTATCCAACTATCTGTTTTTTAAAAGGAAGGCATCCATTAATAGTAGTTTATGCTACTGATACATAATGAGATGCCTTAAAATACGAGTGTGGTTTTATGAAAAGAGCGTAAGCGAGTTTCATAATATTATCACACGAGTGTTTTAAGGCCTAATTATGAACAGTTGCATACACTACTTTATCTAAACACATATCATAAGTACTCTAAGATGGGTTCAGAAGCCGTAGGAAAATGACCTGCATTGCTACGAGTGCTACCTGTAAGTTACCTTTGAAAGAAAAAAAAAGAGAAAAAAAAATAAAAAAAAAGTGGATTTTATTTTTTAAATTTTTTAAAAAAAAAAGTAAAAAAAAAAGTGAAAAAAGTAAAAATCAGCAAAAAAAAAAGAAAAAGTTAAAAAAAGGTAAAAAAAAAGTATAAAAAAGGAATAAAAGAGACAAAAATTGAAAAAAAAAGTAAATTAAAGATAGAAAAAGTAAAAAAAAGTGAAAAAAGTAAAAAAAAATGAAAAAAGTAAAAAACAGCAATAAAAATGAAAAAAAAAAGGTTAAAAGGAATAAAAGTGACAAAAAGTAAAAATAAAAGTGCAAAAAATTAAAAAAATAATAAAAAAAGTGCAAAAAAGTTAAAAAAACGGAAAAAAAGTTCGAAAAGTAAAAAAAAAGTGAAAAAGGTAAAAAAAAAGTGAAAAAAGTAAAAAAGAAATAATGTTAAAAAAGTAAAATGAAAAAACATAATAAATTGACGTTTCGTATCGATAACTGTTTTAATATCTATAGATACTAGACTAAAGACCCACTTGAGTTTTGACAGCTGTTCCAAATTTAAACTCATAACGATACCGATAATCTGTACTGTATTTACATTACAGCACAGATTTTACCTACTACCACAGACAAGAAAGTTGTCATAGTAAAATTCGTTGTAATAATGCTGGTCATTACCGACGGTTTCTGGACGCATTTTAGAGCACTAATGATATGTGCGTAGATAATAGTAGTTTATGCTACTGATACATAATGAGAGGCTTTAAAATACGAGTGTGGTTTTATGAAACGAGCGTCAGCAAGTTTCATAATTCACACGAGTGTTTTAAGGCCTAATTATGTACAGTTGCATACACTACTTTATCTAAACACATATCATAAGTACTCTAAGATGGGTTCAGAAGCCGTAGGAAAATGACCTGCATTGCTACGAGTGCTACCTGTAAGTTATCTTTGAAAAAAAAAAAGTGATTTTATTTTTATTGGAAAAAAGGTAAAAAAAAGTTAGAAAAAGTTAAAAAAAAGTGAAAAAAGTAATAAACAGCAAAACAAATGAAAAAAAGTGAAAAATAAGT
The DNA here is from genome assembly GCA_963854355.1 of Epinotia brunnichana. NCBI lineage: Eukaryota > Metazoa > Arthropoda > Insecta > Lepidoptera > Tortricidae > Epinotia > Epinotia brunnichana. The sequence goes on from OY977956.1 coordinate 13,008,436, forward strand.
GAAAAAAAGTAAAAAAGGAATAAAAGTGACAAAAATTTAAAAAGAAGTAAAAAAAAGTTAGAAAAAGTAAAAAAAAAAGTGAAATTAGTAAAAAACAGTAAAAAAAATTAAAAAAAAGTGAAAAAAAGTAAAAAAAGGTAAAAAAGGAATAAAAGTGACAAAAAGTGCAAAAAAATAATAAAAAAAGTGCCAAAAAAGTTAAAAAAAAAGTTTAAAAAAGTTAAAAAGCGGAAAAAAAAGTTCAAAAAGTAAAAATGAAAAAAAAAATATAAAAGTAAAATGAAAAACATAATAAATTGACGTTTCGTATCGATAACTGTTTTAATATCTATAGATACTAGACTAGAGACCCACTGAGTTTTAACAGCTGTTCCAAATTTATAGTATTTTATGCAACTGTTGTATAAGAAGGGCCTTAAAAGGCGAGTGGCGTGGGTTGCGATGCGAGCCTTGGCGAGCATCGCAATTAAAGACGCCACGAGCGTTTTTAGACCAGTTATACACCGTTGCATACAATACTTTTTCTACGGAAATTTTTAATAAATAGCAGACTACAGAATAGTTAATTTTTTCAGGCAGCAAGTTTTCTATTCGTACTTTTGCTACTCACGCAATTTCTTCAGGAGTGCAGTTATTAATTTCTTCGACTATTTTAAAAGGAACGTACACTTTTGTCTTCACAAACACGAATAAAATCTTAATAGTTTAGGACTAATAGTTTATCATCTTTCGTCTTTTCATTTTGAACTGTATTTTGGTGGGAAATCGGAAATGTGACAGCTCTTGCTTATGGTTTGTTTTGTTTTTAATTTGTTTGCACTTGCCATCCGAACCAAACCAAAATCCGGACCCGGACCGAATTCGAACTGTTTTTTTTTTTTTTTTTTTTTGTTTATAACCAAAGATATAAAAAACATATTCTAAAACATGTCCCTGCAAAATTTTTTAAACAGTTTGCCTGGTATTATGTTTATTTTTATAAATAAAACACAAGAATTTATAAAACATGTAATTTAACACACAATAGATGATGATTTATTATTATTGTAGTAAATAATTACTTTTATTTCGAAATATTTATTTATGAAGTTGGCACTTATTGGCACCACTGCAATATAGCGGCCGATTTAAAAAAAAAAGTTAAACAGTGCTTTTATGAAAAATGTATGAACCAAAAAAGTACGCTGAACAGTGCGTTTTTGGGCCGTAGAGCATAGAGTTTTTCGAAGACTTATTAGTGGAGTCATTGTATTTGAGCTACAGCCTATATTAATGACAGATAATGGTACAGGAGTAGCAAAAACTCATAACGATACCGATAATCTGTACTGTAATAACATTACAGTACAGATTTTACCTACTACCACAGACAAGAAAGTTGTCATAGTAAAATTGTTTGTAATAATGCTGGTCATTACCGACGGTTTCTGAACGCATTTTAGAGCACTAATGATATGTGCGTAGATAAACATGTTTTGCTACTCCTGTACCGTTATCTGTCATTTAAATAGGCTGTAGCTCAAATACAATGACACCACTAATAAGTCGTCGAAAAACTCTATGCTCTATGGCCCAAAAACGCACTGTTTAGCGTACTTTTTTGGTTCATACATTTTTCATAAAGCTTTTTTTAAATCGGCTGCTATATTGCAGTGGTGCCAACTTCATAAACAAAATATTTCGAAATAAAAGTATTTATTTACGATTTAATATTTGTATATTATAAATTATTTACTACAATAATAATTAATCATCATCTATTGTGTGTTAAAATACATGTTCTATCAATTTTTGGTATTATTTATAAAAATAAACAGTTCGAATTGGCAAGTGCAAACAAATTAAAAACAAATCAAACCATAAGCAAGAGCTGTCACATTTCCGATTTCCCACCAAAATACAGTTCAAAATGAAAAGACAAAAGATGATAAACTATTAGTCCTAAACTATTAAGATTTTATTCGTGTTTGTGAAGACAAAAGTTCCTTTTAAAATGATCGAAGTATTTAATAACTGCACTCCTGAAGAAATTGCGTGAGTAGCAAAAGTACGAATAGAAAACTTGCTGCCTGAAAAGTTTAACTATTCTGTAGTCTGCTATTTATTTAAAATTTGTCGTAGAAAAAGTATTGTATGCAATGGTGTATAACTGGTCTAAAAACGCTCGTGGCGTCTTTTATTGCGATGCTCGCCAAGGCTCGCATCGCAACCCACACCACTCGCCTTTTGACCCTTCTTATACAACAGTTGCATAAAATACTATTTCAATGTAGATTTAAATATATGTATACTTTTACAGTCATCCTCCGCAATTATATTATTAAATATACGTGGAACTAAACGATTAAATCCCTAAACTAACCCATCGTTTTCTTCCCAGGGCGGTTCATCAGAAAACGAAGGCTCCAGCGTCGGTTCCCGCGTCAACATACAACAAAAACTACAAGAAAAGAAGCAGAAACAACTCGCAGAACTACGGGTCATCGAAGAGGAAATCAAACAGGGAAAACTTGCCAAAACCACTCCTGTCGCTGCCGAGGAAATATACAGCAGCTTACAGAGGCAGCCCATACCTAGAGCGAAAACGCACGCGGAACCACCCGCCTGGCCTAGTATAGAAATGACGCATTCCTACCAAAACTACCCTGTACCACACACGTGTAACATCTACCCGACTTACACAGAAATCAAAGGGTATCAGACGTTTCAGAACAATAACACAGATTTGAGCGACCTCAAAATCCATAGAAGATTCGACGATAGAACTTTCTACGAGAACCCTAACGTTAGACCAATGCATTCGCCTAATTATCTAGCTTTAGAGAGTAGAAGTTACGACGCGAACGGATGCGGGAGTCCTAGAAACGTAATCAATAACAGCCCTAGGAACTACATAAGTGATACTAACTACGAAGTCTCTTTAGACAAGCCTAGGTTACCTAGTAACATATACAGCGACGCTGTACCCGAGTATTCAGGTTACGGGGAAAACCAGCCTTATAGTAAGGATGAATACGTGTCAAATTTGCTTAACGTGCCAAGTATAGATGCGAGGTATGAGTGTTACGGACAGAATTGCGATCGGTTTCCGTATCTGAAGAAGGGCGAGGAAGGGAGACGGAAGATGCAGCGGTGTCGGACGCCGGAGATACTGCTCGCACCGCATTACTTGGAGGGGTGTAATAGGCAAGTCTGTTGTCAATGGGGTGCGCCGTACCAGTAAGTAACTTATTCATACCCTACTTGACATTGGGAAACTACCTAAGCAGCAAAAAGCCACAATTCGAAGAAAAAAAAGTAACTTATTATTCTAGGGCCCGGAATTTCGCGTGCGACTACTGGCACCAAGCAAGCACTGCTTTTTATCGATATATCAGTCATTCACTCTATCATTGAGGTTAATTTATCTAAATTAAATATCACTTGCAAGCACGTTATGTAGTCTCAGAGGGATGAGTAATTTGTTCTCGTTATAAAATATAAAGGTTTTCGTAATTATACTCATTTCTATAAAGCAAATGAAACTGATTTAACTTCCTGATATTTTGAACGTTTTTCATTATTGACCGTTGAAAAGTGTACGTATCATCGGGAAGTTTGAGGTATTATTTTATAAAGACACAAATAAAAAAACTTGATTTATTGATACCATCGATAAACATTGGCGTTCTCTCCCTAAGACTTGTCAAAAGCCGCACGCAAAATTCCGGGCCCTGCTTATTCCGGGCCCTGCTTATTCCTAGTGGCTCAGTGAGCTTGCGATCCTTTTTTACAAGCTTTATATTAACTTGCACTGTTCGTATGTAAGTTGTCCGTCAAAATTTGCAATCCATTTTTCAGCCACTTCCCGTTATCCAATTGAGCTGAAATTTTGCAAGCATATATATATTGCATGACAATACAATATAAGCTGATCTGATGCTGGAGCTAGAAGGTGGTCATAGGAACTCAGCAATAAAACGACCAACCCCATCGAGTTTGGGCTCGTTCTCCCTATCTCTCTAAAAATGTTGTGTAGTTAGAGAGTAAGGGGCGTTCAAGTATTACGTAACGCAATTTGGGGGGGGGGGGTACTGTTAAACGTTACGATGCGTTACAGGGGTGGGAGGGGGGTGCTCCCATACAAACATTTGTTCCTCTCCAAAAACTGGTTCGTATGGCATCGTAAAAAAATGTAAGGTCACAAGCCTATTGTCTCCATTCTCTTCCCTTTAAAAGCGGACATAAATAACCGCTATTTTGTTTCCGCAGGGGTAGGAAGAAAGAAGAAGGCGCGGCGAGCAGCGGCGAGGAGAGTCGCGCGCGAGACACGCCGCGGGCCACCAGCGACATCGACAGCCAGGCGAGTGGTTAGGGCACGGCCTAAGGCTAAGGCCCGAAACACAACACACTGGCACTGTCTGCGGTGGCGGTGCCTTATCACCTTTACCTATGGACCCACCAACCAACTATGGACCTTTTACCACAAAATTGTTACCAGTGGTAACAACTACGATTTTTTTCTCCATCTTTTACCAGTGGGATATACTGGGAATATTTTCCCCATCATTTATACTTCATTTCATTTACGAAGGCCCGACGCCGCTTGAGTCTCAAGCGGCGTCGCGCGTCGGGCCTTCGTTAATGAAATGTAGTAATTATACCACTAAAGTACTCTGTGCCGAGTACTATATATGTATAAAAAATACAGACAAATTGGTAATTGTACTAATGAAACTATAGGTCTAAAGACTACACGATAAAATCCGGGCACACCTGATTCGGGTCGGTGAAATACCGTCAAGGTTGTACAATGTTTTAATCCTGTCATGATCTTTATTAAATTTTACATCTAAACTGCAGAAATAAAAGTAAAAAAAACACGTCACCAGGTTTAAATCGGACTCGTAAAAACCCATGAAAAAAACAACGTTAACGGAGCGAGATATCGCAAAAATCGTCATATTTGGATGTCGATATTTTTATGATAGGATCCCGGAAATTGCTAATACATTTGGGTATTACGAAGAATAGTATATATTATGTAAATAAGACTAGTGTAATAGTAGTTTATGTGACTGTACATAATGCCTAATTATGTACAGTTACATACACTCATTTATCTATCCACATATCATAAGCCTCCATGATGCATTCAGGAGCCGCATATTATGACCGGCATCGCGGCGTTGTTTTCTGGCAGCTGTCATAGTTTTTTTTTTAATTCAGAGACAAACTAGAGTCGGATCCAACTAATCCAACCATCATAACGTTCGATATCTTACTTACGTGCGACATTTGTCAAATTTGTATGCAAATTGACAATTCATTTCGAACTAAACGTCATCTCGACTGATATTAGAATAGAGGTTAAATCAAATTTCATTTTCACAGATAAGAAATTTGTTCTAACAAAACTGTCTATTTTTATGGTGGTCATAATGTGCGGTTCTTGAACGCATCATAGAGGGTTTATGATATTTGGATAGATAAAATATTTTTTCTACTCCCGTACCGTTATCTATCATTTATATAGGCTGTAGCTCAAATACAATGACACCACTAATAAGTCGGCGAAAAACTCTATGCTCTATGGCCCAAATACGCACTGTTTAGCGTACTTTTTTGGTTCATACATTTTTCATAAAAGCACAGTTTAACTTTTTTTTAAATCGGCCGCTAGTGCAGTGGTGCCAACTTCATAAACAAATATTTCGAAATAAAAGTATTTATTTGCGATTTTACATTTGTATATTATAAATTATTTACTACAATTATAATAAATCATCATCTATTGTGTGTTAAATTACATGTTTTATGAATTCTTGGTATTATTTATAAAAATAAACAGTTCGAATTCGGCCCGGGTCCGGATTCGGTTTGGTTTGGATGGCAAGTGCAAACAAATTAAAAACAAAACAAACCATAAGCAAGAGCTGTCACATTTCCGATTTCCCACCAAAATACAGTTCAAAATAAAAAGACGAAAGATGATAAACTATTAGTCCTAAACTAAGTATTAAGATTTTATTCGCGTTTGTGAAGACAAAAGTGTACGTTCCTTTTAAAATGGTCGAAGAAATTTATAACTGCACTCCTGAAGAAATTGCGTGAGTAGCAAAAGTACGAATAGAAAACTTGCTGCCTGAAAAATTAACTATTCTGTAGTCTGCTATTTATTTAAAATTTGTCGTAGAAAAAGTATTGTATGCAACGGTGTATAACTGGTCTAAAAACGCTCATGGCGTCTTTAATTGCGATACTCGCCAAGGCTCGCATCGCAACCCACGCCACTCGCGTTTTAAGACCCTTCTTATACAACAGTTGCATAAAATACTATAAAAAAACCTATTGCGGTTATTTAATTTAGGGTGACCCGAAACTTTTGCTCTTGAGTGTAGTATATTTTTCTACCAACTGCTTATTATACTATAAGTAACAACTATTGCAAATAAAACTGCATAAAGTAATGTCAAATTTCCCTCCACTCAAAAACTATATAATTTATTATTATACAAGATATTCAGTGTTGTCATTTGCAAAAATGTATGGCCCACCCTGTATAACGGAAAACCTCGCACATGCTCAAATATTTTAATATGATTGTACTTTTATTTATACTGTTACATCTATGGAGTATTCAAAAAATGTGATATTTCTTAATAAGCAGTTGGTAGAAAAATATACTAGATCAGGTGCGCCCGGATTTTATCGTGTACAGTCTTTAATATAGCATTACTCACATAGCCATAGCTACAGTTATTTATGTTTTTTTTTAAGACTGTTGTTTCTCAATAATCATAATAAAAACCCAGCTGTTATCACTGGAGAAAACCCGTGGTGGTAAATAGTAAATTTGAAAGCTAATGATAATGACAAGTTTACTATTGACCGCCGCGGCCAGGCCGCGTTAGTCTGTGAGAGGGCTAAGGCTCGGCCACGATAGAGCGACGGCGGTGGCCGCGTCAGTCTGTGAGAGGGCTAAGGCTCGGCCACGATAGAGCGACGGCGGTGGCCGCGTCAGTCTGTGAGAGGGCTAAGGCTCGGCCACGATAGAGCGACGGCGGTGGCCGCGTCAGTCTGTGAGAGGGCTAAGGCTCGGCCACGATAGAGCGACGGCGGTGGCCGCGTCAGTCTGTGAGAGGGCTAAGGCTCGGCCACGATAGAGCGACGGCGGTGGCCGCGTCAGTCTGTGAGAGGGCTAAGGCTCGGCCACGATAGAGCGACGGCGGTGGCCGCGTCAGTATGTGAGAGGGCTAAGGCTCGGCCACGATAGAGCGACGGCGGTGGCCGCGTCAGTCTGTGAGAGGGCTAAGGCTCGGCCACGATAGAGCGACGGCGGTGGCCGCGTCAGTCTGTGAGAGGGCTAAGGCTCGGCCACGATAGAGCGACGGCGGTGGCCGCGTCAGTCTGTGAGAGGGCTAAGGCTCGGCCACGATAGAGCGACGGCGGTGGCCGCGTCAGTATGTGAGAGGGCTAAGGCTCGGCCACGATAGAGCGACGGCGGTGGCCGCGTCAGTCTGTGAGAGGGCTAAGGCTCGGCCACGATAGAGCGACGGCGGTGGCCGCGTCAGTCTGTGAGAGGGCTAAGGCTCGGCCACGATAGAGCGACGGCGGTGGCCGCGTCAGTCTGTGAGAGGGCTAAGGCTCGGCCACGATAGAGCGACGGCGGTGGCCGCGTCAGTCTGTGAGAGGGCTAAGGCTCGGCCACGATAGAGCGACGGCGGTGGCCGCGTCAGTCTGTGAGAGGGCTAAGGCTCGGCCACGATAGAGCGACGGCGGTGGCCGCGTCAGTATGTGAGAGGGCTAAGGCTCGGCCACGATAGAGCGACGGCGGTGGCCGCGTCAGTCTGTGAGAGGGCTAAGGCTCGGCCACGATAGAGCGACGGCGGTGGCCGCGTCAGTCTGTGAGAGGGCTAAGGCTCGGCCACGATAGAGCGACGGCGGTGGCCGCGTCAGTCTGTGAGAGGGCTAAGGCTTGGCCACGATAGAGCGACAGCGGTGCGCCGCCGCCGTACATTAGAGCGAGAAAGCAAGCTCCGATCTCGAGCCCCCACTTCCGCTTGAAGCCGAGCCTTTACGCGGTGCCTACGAGGCATGCATACGAGGGTCCGCGATTCGCGATAAGGGGATGGCGCAATGTTCTTCGTAGTAGGTATATGATTAATGATTGTACATTTTCTATTTACTTTAATTCGTTTTTCAACTTGCCTCTTGTTGTAGTCGAACAGATTTAAGTGCAGTGGTACATTATTTATGTTACCTGTTTCACGAAGCTACAACTCTTCAGATAGAGTCTGGCAAATGAAAGATGAGAATGAGTTTTAAATTAAACTTTTTATATGGCAACAGTAAAATCGTTGTCAAATGTGTCTAACGCCTTAAATTAGTATCATGTCCTAATCTTGATACTTGACATGGTAACTAAAAAAGTAACTGTTCGATAATAAATAAGACCCTTTTTGCTTTTAAGATAATTTTACTCAAAAGAGGAATTGATGTGTATAGTTGATAAGCATAAACCAGACCCTACATTTATGTGCATAGTTTTTTAACCCATAAATCGGTCAAGTTCACGTGTGTCATGCGGACGAAGTTGCAATGCATAACTAGTTTGTTTGATTGTACTATGTACAGTATGTACAGTCGCCATCACATACATCGGAGCAAACAAGCACGTCACAAACATCGGAACACACCTCTATTTTCAAGGCATTAGGGTGCATGTGCCGATATTTTTGAACACCTATAGTCTACCTATGTATGTGATGGCGACTGTACAGATAAATTAATAAAATCGTTTTAAATTTTAATTATATTACAAGTCTCAAGACTGGTTTTCGCAATACACACTCCGAATTTTTGAATTTGCCGCGATTTCTCATTTCATTTGCCAGACTCTAGCCAGGGTACACATTACAGGTAAAATGGCCAGTCATTATTGTTCAATCGCCCCTGTTGCCCGTTTTAGTGGAAAGGGCCACAGGTCATTTCGACTACACATGATATTCAAAGGTTGTGTTGATGTCGTTTGATTATAAATTCCATGTGTAATTAAATTGTGTAAGTAAAATAATATAATGACTTGAATGTTATTTTGTTCAGATCTCCCTGCCGCGCTCGTACACGCTGCCGCGCGAGTTCCGCTACTGGCGGCGCCGGCCGCGGCCGCGCGACCACGTGCCCAGCAACAACAGCAGCGACGGTAAACATATATACTAGTACTGTTCACATCCCTACCGCGCGAGTTCCGCTACTGGCGGCGCCGGCCGCGGCCGCGCGACCACGTGCCCAGCAACAACAGCAGCGACGGTAAACATATATACTAGTACTGTTCACATCCCTACCGCGCGAGTTCCGCTACTGGCGGCGCCGGCCGCGGCCGCGCGACCACGTGCCCAGCAACAACAGCAGCGACGGTAAACATATATACTAGTACTGTTCACATCCCTACCGCGCGAGTTCCGCTACTGGCGGCGCCGGCCGCGGCCGCGCGACCACGTGCCCAGCAACAACAGCAGCGACGGTAAACATATATACTAGTACTGTTCACATCCCTACCGCGCGAGTTCCGCTACTGGCGGCGCCGGCCGCGGCCGCGCGACCACGTGCCCAGCAACAACAGCAGCGACGGTAAACATATATACTAGTACTGTTCACATCCCTACCGCGCGAGTTCCGCTACTGGCGGCGCCGGCCGCGGCCGCGCGACCACGTGCCCAGCAACAACAGCAGCGACGGTAAACATATATACTAGTACTGTTCACATCCCTACCGCGCGAGTTCCGCTACTGGCGGCGCCGGCCGCGGCCGCGCGACCACGTGCCCAGCAACAACAGCAGCGACGGTAAACATATATACTAGTACTGTTCACATCCCTACCGCGCGAGTTCCGCTACTGGCGGCGCCGGCCGCGGCCGCGCGACCACGTGCCCAGCAACAACAGCAGCGACGGTAAACATATATACTAGTACTGTTCACATCCCTACCGCGCGAGTTCCGCTACTGGCGGCGCCGGCCGCGGCCGCGCGACCACGTGCCCAGCAACAACAGCAGCGACGGTAAACATATATACTAGCACTGTTCACATCCCTACCGCGCGAGTTCCGCTACTGGCGGCGCCGGCCGCGGCCGCGCGACCACGTGCCCAGCAACAACAGCAGCGACGGTAAACATATATACTAGTACTGTTCACATCCCTACCGCGCGAGTTCCGCTACTGGCGGCGCCGGCCGCGGCCGCGCGACCACGTGCCCAGCAACAACAGCAGCGACGGTAAACATATATACTAGTACTGTTCACATCCCTACCGCGCGAGTTCCGCTACTGGCGGCGCCGGCCGCGGCCGCGCGACCACGTGCCCAGCAACAACAGCAGCGACGGTAAACATATATACTAGTACTGTTCACATCCCTACCGCGCGAGTTCCGCTACTGGCGGCGCCGGCCGCGGCCGCGCGACCACGTGCCCAGCAACAACAGCAGCGACGGTAAACATATATACTAGTACTGTTCACATCCCTACCGCGCGAGTTCCGCTACTGGCGGCGCCGGCCGCGGCCGCGCGACCACGTGCCCAGCAACAACAGCAGCGACGGTAAACATATATACTAGTACTGTTCACATCCCTACCGCGCGAGTTCCGCTACTGGCGGCGCCGGCCGCGGCCGCGCGACCACGTGCCCAGCAACAACAGCAGCGACGGTAAACATATATACTAGTACTGTTCACATCCCTACCGCGCGAGTTCCGCTACTGGCGGCGCCGGCCGCGGCCGCGCGACCACGTGCCCAGCAACAACAGCAGCGACGGTAAACATATATACTAGTACTGTTCACATCCCTACCGCGCGAGTTCCGCTACTGGCGGCGCCGGCCGCGGCCGCGCGACCACGTGCCCAGCAACAACAGCAGCGACGGTAAACATATATACTAGTACTGTTCACATCCCTACCGCGCGAGTTCCGCTACTGGCGGCGCCGGCCGCGGCCGCGCGACCACGTGCCCAGCAACAACAGCAGCGACGGTAAACATATATACTAGTACTGTTCACATCCCTACCGCGCGAGTTCCGCTACTGGCGGCGCCGGCCGCGGCCGCGCGACCACGTGCCCAGCAACAACAGCAGCGACGGTAAACATATATACTAGTACTGTTCACATCCCTACCGCGCGAGTTCCGCTACTGGCGGCGCCGGCCGCGGCCGCGCGACCACGTGCCCAGCAACAACAGCAGCGACGGTAAACATATATACTAGTACTGTTCACATCCCTACCGCGCGAGTTCCGCTACTGGCGGCGCCGGCCGCGGCCGCGCGACCACGTGCCCAGCAACAACAGCAGCGACGGTAAACATATATACTAGTACTGTTCACATCCCTACCGCGCGAGTTCCGCTACTGGCGGCGCCGGCCGCGGCCGCGCGACCACGTGCCCAGCAACAACAGCAGCGACGGTAAACATATATACTAGTACTGTTCACATCCCTACCGCGCGAGTTCCGCTACTGGCGGCGCCGGCCGCGGCCGCGCGACCACGTGCCCAGCAACAACAGCAGCGACGGTAAACATATATACTAGTACTGTTCACATCCCTACCGCGCGAGTTCCGCTACTGGCGGCGCCGGCCGCGGCCGCGCGACCACGTGCCCAGCAACAACAGCAGCGACGGTAAACATATATACTAGTACTGTTCACATCCCTACCGCGCGAGTTCCGCTACTGGCGGCGCCGGCCGCGGCCGCGCGACCACGTGCCCAGCAACCAGGGATTGTAACCCGGTTAATTTTGCCGTAGCGGTTAGAGCCAGATTTTGAGAGCCTAACCCATAATAAAGGTTACGCTCGCAAGAACACCGCTCTCCCCGGAGCGTATGTCGGAGCGCAAACAGGGAACGAAGTACCATTTACCGGTTAGAGAGCGCTCTCTCCGTGTACGGGTGAACGACCGCTCGCTGGCTCGCTAGAGTCGCAAGCTTATACAGGATTAGTTGGCTATATATATAGACGCTTGAGTATTATTACTATTTATTTATACTTTATTGCCCAATATAAAAAAGTAAATGGCGGACTTAATGCCATAAGGCATTCTCTACCATTCAACCATTGGGCTAATAGAAACATTTGGTGCAGGCATTTAAATTATTATTATTAGTATTAGATTCGATTTTACTAAGTACCCAAATTTACCTAAGTATTTATATTGTTCATATATTGGCATTGTACTGTAGTAAGTAATAGTGGCGGAGCGCCCGTTCAAGCCGATTCCCACCGGCCTTCCTAAAATTTATTTTTAGGCAAGCCTATAGTTAAAAACTCTTAACTCATTCATAACTTATTTTGTTCCGGGTTGCCCATCGGAAATTTTCACGCGCCGCCACTGGTAGGTAAGGACTTACATAAAACATCAAGTATCATTTGCGAAACATTGTATAAGTACTTAAGCCCCTGCTAGACGGTCGCCAACACGCCACTCCGACCGAGCGACCTTGGTCGGCACCGACCGCTGTAGTATGAAATTTTGCTCCAAACAACTGTCTACACGGTTGGTGCGGAACAAGGTCGCCCGGTCGGAGGGGCGTGTTGGTGACCGTCTATCAGGGGCTTAAGAAATTTAGCTCCAAACAACTGTCTACACGGTCGGTGCGGACCAAGGTCGCCCGGTCGGAGGGGCATGTTGGCGACCATCTATCAGGGGCTTAAGAAATTTAGCTCCAAACAACGGTCTACACGGTCGGTGCGGACCAAGGTCGCCCGTCGGAGGGGCGTGTTGGCGACCGTCTATCAGGGGTTAAGAAATTTAGCTCCAAACAACTGTCTACACGGTCGGTGCGGACCAAGGTCACCCGGTCGGAGGGGCGTGTTGGCGACCGTCTAGCAGGGGCTTTACACCAATTTGTTCAACAAAATGGTAAAATGCCCTATCGCAAACCTAACGTGCATAGGTAGTAGGTAGGTAGGTACTTATCCAAAGAATTAGTGAGCCATCAGCTACCTGTGACGTAAGTAGGGACCAAAAAAATATAATGAGTTATAAATATTTTTTCACACCTCTCATTCAGAAAAGTAAGTTTTGGTCCCCGACGAGAGGGAGCAAAATGCCACTTTTCTGTTCAAGCTACTTTTTTAATTTATTCATTGGCTTGTAGCATTTACGCAATGTGCCAATAGAATCTTGATAAAATAATCGATTGTAATTTCATCGTAATCGACAAACGTATATATACAGGGTGGAATTTTATAAACTGTACATAATAAAAGGAGAAAAATTTCAGCCAATTTCATCGGTGAAACGGTGTTTTTTTTTTTTTCTAGTCATTAGTTTTTTTTTTACAGAATTTTGAAAATTTTTGTAAAAACTCGGGTAATACACCTAATTCAGACGGTATAACTTTTGATCCAATGGTCCTAAAATGAAAATAAAAAATGCAGAGTATTACCAAGGGACAGGTTAATAATTCTTAATAACAATAAAAAACCAACTTGAAGAGAAAATCCGCAAAAAAAAATATTGTTTTTGAAAAATGGCTACAAAAATTACGAATTTTAAAAGAAAAACACAATTTACTGAAAAAAACGCAGATTTAGTTACCATTTTTTTTGCTTAGTATTAAACCTCACTTAATGCCGATTCTAAAACCGTTTTTAAACTGTCTCAGACTTTGAAAAATACCACGCAAATGGGAATTGAAAATTAGATGGTCTTACTAGGTTTGGATTATCGTGAGCCCATGTGTGTAAATTTCTGAAGTTAGTTATTCCCGTATGAGTAAATCTTGCGTCGTCCATCCATAAAATTCTTCTAGTAAATTCCGGATCCCTTCTGATATTGCCAAGTATCCAAGTCGACATAACACACCTAACGCGGGCATCGCCAATTTGTAAATTTTGTACCCGTTGATAATGAAATGGATGCAGTCCTTCCTTCTTCAAAATTTTCCAGACAGAGAATTTTGAGATTCCGTGCCTCAATGCCAAGCGTCTTAGACACGTGGTTGGGTCCGCGTACAAGTCTCTGAGAACTGCTTCTTCTATGGCAACATCAATTATGTTTCCTGGCTCTCGGCGATCTCGGCCACCGTATCCCAGGCCAATATTGCACAACCGGCGATGAACTTCTTGAAAGTGGCGAGCAGCAGGTCTTGGAACGTCATTAGGATACTGCTCCAAATAGGCGATACACGCAGCTCTTGCAGATCCATGGCACAATCCATAATAATAGTGCATGTTGGCTATTTGTAACGGCGAAAACTCTCGTAAGCGGGGCATGATGATTCAAACTGAACAAGTACTGGAGTAATCAAAGAAGTGGCGAGCAAAGACAAGCAATTGCGATTTGCGAGCGACTGAATAGTTGACCTATTGCCCAATGCCTTTATACCCCTCATGTTATCTCCACCTTCAACCCAAAAACACCCTTCAACTACCTGGGAACAAGCGGTCATTAAGGATTTTAAGAGGATTAAAATTAATAAAATTATGGTTTGATTTACGTACCCATTAGCGTGGTATTTTTCAAAGTCTGAGACAGTTTAAAAACGGTTTTAGAATCGGCATTAAGTGAGGATTAATACTAAGTACGTAATTTGTTATTTCCACCTAAAACCCAATAACACCCTTCAACTACCTGTGAACAAACGGTCATTAAGGATTTTAAGAGGATTAAAATTAATAAAATTATTGTTTGATTTACGTACCCATTAGCGTGGTATTTTTCAAAGTCTGAGACAGTTTAAAAACGGTTTTAGAATCGGCATTAAGTGAGGATTAATACTAAGTACGTAATTTGTTATTTCCACCTAAAACCCAATAACACCCTTCAACTACCTGTGAACAAACGGTCATTAAGGATTTTAAGAGGATTAAAATTAATAAAATTATGGTTTGATTTACGTACCCATTTGCGTGGTATTTTTCAAAGTCTGAGACAGTTTAAAAACGGTTTTAGAATCGGCATTAAGTGAGGTTTAATACTAAGCAAAAAAAATGGTAACTAAATCTGCGTTTTTTCAGAAAAATGTGTTTTTCTTTTAAAATTCGTAATTTTTGTAGCCATTTTTCAAAAACAATAATTTTTTTTGCGGATTTTCTCTTCTAGTTGGTTTTCTATTGTTATTAAGAATTATTAACCTGTCCCTTGGTAATACTCTGCATTTTTTATTTTCATTTTAGAACCATTGGATCAAAAGTTATACCGTCTGAATTAGGTGTATAACCCGAGTTTTTACAAAAATTTTCAAAATTCTGTAAAAAAAAAACTAATGACTAGAAAAAAAAAAAAAACACCGTTTCACCGATGAAATTGGCTGAAATTTTTCTCCTTTTATTATGTACAGTTTATGAAATTCCACCCTGTATATCATCATCATCATATCAGCTGAAAGACGTCCACTGCTGGACATAGGCCTCCCCCAAAGAGTGCCAAAATGACCGGTCCTGCGCCACCCGCATCCAGCGGACTCCCTACCCACGCCGCGCCTTCCGGTACGTGGTCGCCACTCGAGAACCTTTCCGCCCAACGGCCATCGATTCTACGTGCAATGTACGTATATATATATATAAAGGATATTTTTTTTGTTTTTTTTTGTTTGGTCTTTTTTGGTTTTCTTTTTTTTTTGTTTTTTTCTTGTTTTAGTTTTTGTTGTTTTTTTGTTTTTCTTTTAGTTTTTTTGTTTTGTTCGTTTTTTTTTTGTTTTTTGTTTTTGTTTTTTCTTGTTGCTTGATTTTGTTTAAATTTTTTGCCGTTTTTTTGTATTTTTGTTTTTTTTTTAGTTTTTTGTATTTTAGTTTCGTTTGTTTTTTGTTTCGCTTTTTAGTTTCGTTTTTTTTTGTTATTTTTTGTTTTTGTTGCTGTTTTTTTTACTTTTTTGTATTTTTGTTCGTTTTTGTTTCTCTGGTTTTTTTGTATGCGTTGTATTTTTTCTTTTTTTTGTATTTTTTTTTTCTTTTATTGTTTCGTTTTTTTTGTTCTTTTTTTGTTTTTTTGTTGTTTTTTATTTTTTTTCTGTTTTTTTTTGTTTCTTTTATTTTTTGGTTTTGTTCCTTTTGGTTTGTTTTTTTTAGTTTTTTTGTTTTTGTTATTTTTTCTTTTATTTTGTTTTTTTTTTGTTATTTTTTGTTGT
Organism: Epinotia brunnichana; assembly: GCA_963854355.1. Lineage (NCBI taxonomy): Eukaryota > Metazoa > Arthropoda > Insecta > Lepidoptera > Tortricidae > Epinotia > Epinotia brunnichana. Next base: position 13,024,531 of record OY977956.1, read on the forward strand.
TTTTTTTTGTTTTTTTTGCAATTGTTTCCTCATAGTCGTTGTGAAAAGTTACGTGTTACTCAGGAGCAAAGTTATTTTCGTCTTGGGCGTTAACACTTGAACCCCTCACTACGCTCAGGATTCAATAACCGCCCTCGCCGTAAATATGTTATTTTGCTCACTTGTGTACAAATAACTATAATATAGTCACTTACTATTACTAATCAAAATCATATACCTACATAACGCACATTACATGTAGGTAATGTATGGAAAAATATTCAAATATCGAATACTGATGGTTGCGAACAGTCTCAACAAGGTTATACTTAGATACATACATTGCATACAACATACAAAAGGGGCATTTCGTTTGTTTTTATCTATAGGCACCTACCTAAACCTTTGAAGTCACTTTGTAAAAAAATATAAGTTAGTTACCTGCCTACCTTTATTTTGGTTCAACAACCTTCAACTAGGCATTTTGATGTGTGATAATTTCTATCATAATCATAAAATTGGTGGATGTAGTTCCTCTTTTTTCTGCCCATTTTGAGTAGATGTTTACGCTGTACACTGTACAATAGTTATTTGTGTCACAAGGGAGCAAAATAGTATATTTACTGCGAGGGCGGTGTATTGAATCCTGAGCGTGTTGAGGGATTCAAGTGTTAACGCCCAAGACGAAAATAATTTTGCTCCTGAGTGACACATGTAACTTTTCACACCGACTATGAGGAAAAACTTTGCAAAAAAAAAACAAAAAAAACAAAAACAGCAAAAAATTAACAAACAAAACAAAAACAAAAGAAAAGCAAAACAAAAACAAAACAAAAAAAAACAAAAACAGCGAAAAACTAACAAACAAAACAAAAGCAAAACAAAAAAGAACAAAAAAATAACAAACACGAAAAAAATAACGAAACAAGGAACGAAAAAAAAACAAAAAAACGAACAACAAAAAAAACTTAACCAAAAAAATAGAACAAAAATACAAAAATAAAACAATAAAAACACCAAAAAACAAAAAAAAAACAACAGTAAATACAAAAAAACGAACAAAAAACAAACTAAACTAAATAACGAACAAAACAAAAAAAAACAAAAAAAATCAAAAAACAAAAAAAAACTAAATAAAAAACAAAAAGAAAACAAAAACAAAGCTAAAACAGAACAAAACAACAAAAACGAAAAAAGAAAAAATACAAAAAAACTAACAAAAAAATCCAACGAAACAAAAAAACTTAAAATGAACCATAACAAATTAAAAAAACAAAAAAAACGAAAAAAATACAAAATAAAAACATCCTAAAAAAACGAACAAAAACAACAAACGAAACAAAAAAAACAACAAAAATACAAAAAAAATTACAAAAAAATACAAAAAAAAAAACAAACTAAAAAACGAACAAACAAACGAAATAAAAAAACGAAACAATCAAAAACAAAGCAAAAAAAGAACAAAACAAAAACTAAAAAAGAAACGAAAAAAAAACTAAAAAACTAACAAAAAAACCAACGAAACAAAAAAAACAAAAAATGAACCATAACTAAAAAAAACTAAAAAAAACGAACAAAAATATAAAAAAAACAACAAAAAACCCCAAAAAAAAAAAAAAAAACTCCTAAAAACAGCGAACAAACGAAACAAAAAAACAACAAAAATACAAAAAATAACAAAAAAACAAGAAAAACGAAACAAAAAAACAAACGAAACAAAAAAAACAAACAAAACAAAAAAAACAAACAAAACTAAAAAAAGAACAAAACAAAACAAGAAAAAACAAACAAAAAGAACAAAAAAACAAACAAAAAATTACTTATTAAGTCGACTATTTTATTAAGATTCTTTTGGCACATCGCGTACGAGTTAATGCGACAAGCCAATGAATAAATTAAAAAAGTAGCTTGAACAGAAAAGTAGCATTTTGCTTCGGGGACCAAAACTTACTTTTCTGAATGAGAAGTGTGAAAATTTTATTTCAATATTTTTATTGTCGAAAGTAGGAGCGGCGAGCAGAAAACTAGGGCGTCAGCATCGGCGGAACACGAACGAATTCATCGAATAAACAGAGTAGGTAGCTACACTGTAGCTAGGTATATACCTACGCTCACTTCTCGCGCGCGTTTGGTCAGGCAGGCAACCCGCAGCGCCCCGCAACGAAGCGGCGGTCATTGATCCCGTATAGCAACACGGAGTGAACGGTTAGAGAGCGCTCCGAAATAAGGCTCCCAAATCAAATAGTTCGAACGGAACCTAATCAATTAACCGGTTCTGTAACCGGTAAATTTGTAACCGGTTACAATCCCTGCCAGCAACAACAGCAGCGACGGTAAACATATATACTAGTACTGTTCACATCCCTACCGCGCGAGTTCCGCTACTGGCGGCGCCGGCCGCGGCCGCGCGACCACGTGCCCAGCAACAACAGCAGCGACGGTAAACATATATACTAGCACTGTTCACATCCCTACCGCGCGAGTTCCGCTACTGGCGGCGCCGGCCGCGGCCGCGCGACCACGTGCCCAGCAACAACAGCAGCGACGGTAAACATATATACTAGTACTGTTCACATCCCTACCGCGCGAGTTCCGCTACTGGCGGCGCCGGCCGCGGCCGCGCGACCACGTGCCCAGCAACAACAGCAGCGACGGTAAACATATATACTAGTACTGTTCACATCCCTACCGCGCGAGTTCCGCTACTGGCGGCGCCGGCCGCGGCCGCGCGACCACGTGCCCAGCAACAACAGCAGCGACGGTAAACATATATACTAGTACTGTTCACATCCCTACCGCGCGAGTTCCGCTACTGGCGGCGCCGGCCGCGGCCGCGCGACCACGTGCCCAGCAACAACAGCAGCGACGGTAAACATATATACTAGTACTGTTCACATCCCTACCGCGCGAGTTCCGCTACTGGCGGCGCCGGCCGCGGCCGCGCGACCACGTGCCCAGCAACAACAGCAGCGACGGTAAACATATATACTAGTACTGTTCACATCCCTACCGCGCGAGTTCCGCTACTGGCGGCGCCGGCCGCGGCCGCGCGACCACGTGCCCAGCAACAACAGCAGCGACGGTAATACTTATTTTCATCTCTCCTGCTCTGAAAGTTGATTTTTCATGGGCATATAGCCGGGTGGAAAATAGCTTTTTCTCCCCTAGGGTGGAAAGTATTTTTTTATTGTTACGGTCAGCCACGGAGTCGAAGATACGATACGAGTTACGTCAAATCATTAAAATAAAAACTTTTCACAAATCGACACTCAGCTATATGTACCCGCATTAACGAGTTGTTTATTACGATTATAGGTTGATATTAAATTATTTTTCCTCACAGTCGAAATGAAAAGTAGAGTGTTTAACTCGGGTGAAATTACCCATTTAACCCTCGAACAATTGGCGCTCTCACTTCGTTCGAGCGCCAGAAATATCTCGGGTTAAATGGGTCACTTTCAACCCTTGGTTAACAATCTACTATTTCATCTCTCCTGCTCTGAAAGTTGATTTTTCATGGGCATATAGCCGGGTGGAAAATAGCGTTTTCTCCCCTAGGGTGGAAAGTAATTTTTGCGTATTGTAAAAATACCATAAAATCTAGTAAATTTGTTGTTTGTTTGTTTTTGTTTGTTTGTTTCAGTTTTTTTGTAAGTAAAATTTTTATTAACAACTTGGAAATAAAAAAATAAACTAAATTAAAACTACTCAAACAACCCACCCCGCGCCACCCCCGGTGCAAATGTGCCCATCACGCTCGCCGCATTGCCGCGTTGGATTGCGATGGACAACCTTTGCAATAAGAATGACCCGGAGCGGGGGTCGAGGCCTCTTTCCCGCAGGCGGCGCCCCACCTCCCTAAGGAAAGACTTTCCCTCCGAGCACCAGCATCCCGTGGTCTCAGCGGCAAGAGGGACAAATAAGTAGTGTGAGAGCACTGCGTATTTGTCCCTCTTACGTGCAGCCGCCCACTCAGCAGCAGCTCCTGCCACTCGTATCGTGCGGCCCAGGTGGGATGCTGCAAACGTGCTGACGCATGTTGCGTCCCACAATAGGCATTTACCTTTTTGCCAGGGTACTAAAGTGAGGCCGTCAGGTCTCTTTCCGTCGGACCGACTGAGGCCTGGTGGTTCCAGGACGCAAGGGATATTGGCAGATACCAGCGCCCTCCGGATGATGTCATTCAGGGCGTGGTGGCGAGGGAATCTGCCGGCACACCTGAAGCAGCTGAGAGCATGGTGGCCATTGCTCTCCACTGTGGCACCGCAGATGCATGCATGGGGTTCACAGACATTACAGCCAAGGCGGAGAGCAACAGCCACCCGCATGGAGTCGTTATCGAGCAGGGTACCCATATGTGGAGACGGGAGAGCGTGCAGCCATGCACCGGACTCTGGCCTCGACACCGCCTTGAGCCTGGCTTTCTCCACACCCAAGGCGGTTTCCAAGAGGTTATCAAATAGACGCTTGACTCCTGGGCTGTCCCACATCCGTTGGCTGCTAGGTTTTTCCGGTGCAGATGTAGATGGGTTGAGCAAAGACCAGGCCGTCCAGGCATCGGAAGAGAAGGGAATGGTTACCTTGTCACCATGTAATGGGAGAATTTGAGTGACAAGGTTCACAACCCCGCTCGCCGATGCCAGAAAGGCCGGTAGACAAACGTCTCTCGTGCGTCGAATACCCAACCCACCGCTTCGAATGGGAAGAGATGCAAGGTCCCACTGGCTCGAGCTGAGGGAGACGTTAAGCACACATTCAAGGGTCTCCTTCAGTGCATTGTCGAAGGAGTCGATATGTTCAGGATATAACCAAGCGGGTACAGTGCGTAAAAAGTAGGTTAACTTAGGAATAGCAAAGCAGCTCCGCAACAGGGATAGCGCAACGTGAGCTGAAAGATTTTTAAGCTTTTCTCCAATAGTTAGTAACAGTTGCTTTCTAACCTCAAAAGCTGCCGGAATAGATTCTGTGAAGATTGGAGAACCCAAAAGATTGAAGGTTTGAAAAGAAAGTTCTTTAAGGCCAGGAAGTAAGTGACTGAAAGTAGACAAGGAATTTCGGGAAAGATCACTACACGGGAAGAATTCACACTTACTGGCGTTCACTTCTAGGCCCAGGTCCCGCAAGCGAGGAAGGAGCGTACGCAGATCTCGTTCAACTTCCTCTGGCTTGCCTCCTAGAGTACCGTCATCTAAGTACCAGATATTCAGAGGTGAAAGTAGTTCTGATAACGGTCTTTGAATGGCAAGACTAAAAATTAAAGGGCCCAGAGGATCCCCCTGCTGCGCTCCAACCTGTGAAAGTATGAGAGATTCGTTTAAATATAAGTTGGACGGTGAGGAGTAAACCTGAAAGAGGAAAGGGTAGAGGGAAGGTATTTTCTGCCTTACTTCGGACAGCAGTACGTCACGCTCGACTGAATTAAAGGCATTTTTTAAGTCTAATTTAATGGCAACGCTATCCGCATTTTTTGGGTCCAGTAAAAATGCACGCGTGGCATGGATGGCAGCTTCGCAGCCTTGGTGTGTTCCAAAACCTAGCTGAATAGGTTGTAAGTAAGCGGCCATTTCTTCTCGAACAGCACGGCAGCCGAGCTTAGCTGTTAAGCGACGAAATGTACTGCCGATAGCTATAGGCCTTAAGCCTCCGTCCTTCTTCAACAGGGCGCATAAAGACGCACCGTACATGAAAGGGCAGACTGCTGGGTTCAAGCGACCACTGAGTAAGAAGTTACAAAGTTTGGTCAAGCACTCGAGCAGCCGGGGCCCGTTATCACCCGCAGAGCCAGATGTTAGTTCCTTGAGGTGAGCTGGACGGATGCCGTCTAAGCCTGCAGCTGAACTGCTGTTAAACGAGCTTAGAGCCGTAGCTACGTCTTGTGGATTGGCCGAGTAAGCAGGGATAGATGTATCGGGCTCCGGAGGAAATGTCAGTGGCCGAGAAGGGGTTGGGTGCTTCGACTGTAAATTGGCGAGATTTTCAGGGCTCGACGGTGCTACGCCATCGTCTGACGTCAGCAAGCGCACTGCCCCTCTGAGATCACCCTCAAAAACTTTGTTTTCAACCGCTCTAAGGGTAGAGGGTTTCCATGAGGTTGCTTCTGCCTCGACAAATAAGGAGTCAATAACGCTAGCAGATTCAATATTGCGCTTAACTTTAGTAGTTAAGTTGCCCAAACCAGATGTTTCTGGCGCTTTTAAAGCAGAGTAGGCAAATGATAGTAAGGCAAACCAATCCGAACTATCGTTGCTGTCTATACATTTATCTATAAGATCGCTAATTTTACCTGCTGCTAAGTTCCTTGCTCCCTTAGGGATATGACGCAGCACCCGCACTGACTGTTTAAGTGTAGCCAGGTCGTCCAACCCTAGTCTGCTGCGGTTGTCCGCGGATAGCGGCGCCGGTAGTGTGGGAGCAGAGGAAGCGCGGGGCACGCTTTTATGTATGCGCCCTATGTGCACTTTGAGCCCATGAGCGGTGAAAGTGCGTGAGGAATTTGGGCAGTGGGGACACAGCGTTTGGGTAGAGGCCTGCATACTAGTGAGCAGTGAATACTAATTAATTATTGAAACTGAGACTAGATACATAAGTGTTAAAAGGATAAATGATATAAAACTAAGCACGGAACAACAGTGGGCGCAGTCCCGGGGCGCATGCAAAACTTCTTTCTTGTTTTCGGCCGGGAGTGGGGCGCCGCGAACGGCCGGCGCGGCCGTCGCTGGCACCGGTGAGGTCGTTTAGCGCTGCTTGTGTCTTATCCCATTGCACCAGTGACACGTATGCGGGAAAATTTCTTCTTTTCCGTAATGTTGCTTCCAGCCGGCGGTTGACCGTTATAGTGGGAAAGAGTTTTTCGTATATCCAGGATACAGATTTGATAGATGTAGATTAGTCTTCAAATTACGTTATGTATTGTATGTCATCGATTGTATATATTTCGACGATTATTAGATTCTTTAACGTCTTCGAGTATATTATGCCTTTAATTTTCTATGTTTTGACTATTAAAAAGCGTACAAAGCGGCAAAAATAATAAAAATCAGGAAAAATTCGTTTTGACAGACGTTGACGTTGACTTCTTTTCAAAACAATTTTGTAAGTTTGTTTTGTTTTTTGTTCGTCTTTTTTTGTTTTTGTTCTGTTTGTTTTTTGTTTTGTTTGTTTTTTCACGTGTCGGCATGGCCCTCTAGATTAGTTGCGTGGCCAGTGCAAAGAGGTTAGAGGTTGGATATAGTTTTAATTATTTTACTTAGGTATATCTAAAATCGAATAATTAATTTTCCTCACAGTCGAAATGAAAAGTAGAGTGTTTAACTCGGGTGAAATTACCCATTTCACCCTCGAACTATTGGCGCTCTCACTTCGTTCGAGCGCCAGAAATATCTCGGATGTAATGAGTCACTTTCAACCCTTATAAATAAAATAAATAAAAAAAATAAAAAGCATTTATTCAGTATCTTAAAATATTTACATAGTCTGGAGTTGGTGCCTCTTTTTAAGCATTAAAATATGCTTGTGTTAAGAGACCCCGCTCTTCCACATGTTAATCTTAATAATTTAATTTTAGGTGTACACATATTATACAAACTTACTTAGCTTAACCTAAAATCTAAAATCTTTATATTTACTTTACTTTACTTAATAAATAATAGGAGAGGATAGTCCCGCGTAACGCGGGCCTTATGTATGTGTGTGTGTGTGTGTGTGTGTACGTGTGTGTAAGTGTGTGTGTGTGTGTGTAAGTGTGTGTGTGTGCGTGTGTGTGTGTGTGATAGAGAGAGTATGTGTGTGTGTGTGTGTATATTTGTGTGTGAGAGATAGAGAGTGTGTGAGTGAATGTAAATAAGAAATAGTATGTGAGTTGTGGATTAAGTGTTCTGAAATAGTAGATTTTCAATATCATGGTAGTTTTTTGTTTTTAACCATTCAGTTAATTTAGTTTTGCATTCGTAGAGTGTATTAGGGTAAATATTTATGACTTTATTTATAGCATTATAAAGTTATGCCGATCGTGATCTTTGCTGTCTCCTGGCGTAAGCAGTTTTCAACATCGGAGTATTAATTATTTTAGTCTGTTTCCTTCGACGAGTAGATGCAGGTGCTGGTGTATACACGGATGTTTTGTGTGTTTTTAGGATAGTATTTAATATGTATAGTTTCCTGACAGACAATACATCAGCAGTAGTATATAGTTTACTTGTAGGGAATCTATACGGTTTGAGGTGCATGACTTTGAGCAGTGCTCTTTGGGCTCTCTCTAGTTCAAGGAATTTAGATTTCGTGGCACCGCCCCAGACGGGGATGCAGTACGTGAGGATAGATTCCGCAAGCGAAGTATATACCTGCTTTAATATAGTCTTGGTAGCTACATTTCTGACTTTATTTACACATTGGTTAACAATCTACTATTGTTATACAAGGGGGGAAAGTTGTATTTTACCTGCGAGTGTTCATTTGAAACACGAGCTAGCGAAAGAAATCTATGATTGACCACGAGCGAAGCGAGTGGTTCAAAAATAGAATCCTGAGCATAGCGAGTGTTTCAACACACGAGACGTAAAATAACTTTTCTCAAAAATGGCCCGCAATGTGAACATAACTCGCTACATATTGGAAGGTAAAGTGTATAGTTGAAGGCCAGATCAAAATTAAAAAATAAAAAACATTGCAGGCGCCTGGAATGTTACATATGAATTCCTTTATTTGTCGAGTACCAAACTTTTTAAAAAGTAGAAACTGGCATATAAAAGACGGCACAGGTCGTATTCAGCCAAATCAAGTCGTATTTTTCTGTTGCAAACGCGACATTTTTGTATGTGTCATAAAAAGATTGCGTTTTTCGGTTGAAAAATACACTTGCGATTTTGTTTAAAAAATATATGACGTTTAATTTTATGTAATTTGCAGTATCCTCAATTTGTATTTAATAATAACGCTTGATTTAAATTTAGTCTTTTTTATTCCCCCATTTTTGAGAAAAGCACTATATTAGCCTCAGCCGGAATGGCAATTGCAGGCTTCGTATTATAATTAAACGGACTCGCAAGCTCGTCCGTTTAAACAAAATACTCAGCCTGCAATTGCCTCCTTCCCGGCCACGGCAATAATGTACTATTTCACCCGTGTATAACACAAATCTTTTCACCTCACTACAGCGAGGAAAATAAGAAAAAGGGTAAAAAAAAAGTAAATAAAAAAGTTTTAAAAAAAGTTAAAAAAAAACTTAAAAAGAGTTTTAAAAAATAAAAAAAAAAGTTTAAATAAAAATATGACATAAAATATACAAAAAACAAAAATAAACAATTAAAGTTCTACGTCATAGTACTTTTAACGTTCTACGTCTACTTTCTTCACATGTGGATAAAAAGCGATTTTCTCAATAGATATCAAACATACAAAAAGGCCTTTCCGAGCTAGTGAGGTGAAAACATAATATATACTAGTACTATTCACATCCCTACCGCGCGAGTTCCGCTACTGGCGGTTGTATTATCTATGTGTGTTTGTCACGAACAAATGTTTGAGTTTGAATTGTCAGTGTTCAGCATATTGTCTTCTTTTACCAGGCGACGTGGACAGTGGAGACAACGACAGCGACCGCCGCTCGAACTGTTCGGCGCGACTGCAGCCGTACTGCGCCCCGCTCGCGCTCGACGACCATCGCCGAAGGAGGAAACCGACCAAGCCGGAGACCAAGCTATAGTCTCAACGAGGCTCATGCGAGGCCTGTCCCTTTAGCACCTCCGAGGTGCAAACCCGCCGAACAGTGACATATTGTCACGCGGCCGGCGCTGTCGGTGTCACACAAAACGCGACCACATTTAGACGAAGCACGTGGCTATGCGGTGGAGCGGAATGGCATGATTGGAGTTTTTTAGCTGTCTCACATCGGTTTTGTTAGATAATACAAGTCCTATTATTTATTAGTGGGTTTTCGTCGCCCGGGGCCGACCAGAAATTTTTCGTTATGTTACTTATCCGCCGCCCGGGGCCAACAAAAAGGTGAAGAAATCACAATATCCTGTATGAATCAGAAAACTGCTTCGGTCATTTTAAATATTTGAAAAATGCCGCTTTGATCAATGTTGACGTTGAGAGAACGTCCATTAATTTAAAATGGATATTTTTATGTAGTCAGCCATCTTTATTACTGACAAATATGGAAAAAAATATTGTTTCCTCTGAAAAACATTTCAAAATAAGTAGATAATCATTTGTTCATTGTTATTATTTTAAAATGTTGAATAACATCTTGATCTTGATGGTTACCGATATATTTTTTGTTGGCGAAAATTCTACGATTGGGTACACAATTATTTGAAAATGCCCCTAAACCAGCTTGGAAGGACAGGTTTCCCCCGAACCGGCTTGACCCGGTAAAGTAAAACAAGTAAGGTCCGAGACAGACGACTACGCAGTTAGCGTGCAATTCTCACACAAGTTGCAGCATGAATGAAATAATTTATTTGACCGACTTTATGAATGCAGTGCATATTTTGGTCCTTATTATTGCGTAGTTGGTACAACCTTTCTTGATTCTTATTGTATGAATAATATGCATCATTCAATAATAATTCTGTACCAAACTATCGTGTGGAATTAAAGCTAAGTATTATTTTCAGACCGACTATTGATCGTGCCTCTAGAATTATTTAGTCTGCCAAGAACTTTGTATTTTGTACAGAAATAACAGAAATTGCTCCATCAATCTCACATTTAATGGGGTGTACAATTGTACATTTGTACTTATGTATTTAGTATATAAAAACAGAAAAGCTCAAGTCACTAAACGCCTTGTTAGTTAAGTTTAAATTAAGATACTAATCAAATCACAATTGATTAACTGTATTTATATGTACTTCTCGAATCTCTGAATCCGTCCGTACAGCAAATTCGAATAACGTTGAATGCTCGGGAAAAAATTGAATGGGTTTAAAAAGGGTCTATTTTTAGGAATGTTTCAGAGCATATTTATATTTACGTATTAACCTCCTTTCTGGAAATATGAAAACCGTCAATGTTTTCCTGAGAATTCTGTTACTAGGATTGATTAACTTGCATAACGCCATTTATTTAGAAAAATAGATAAGCTATGTAAATCGTCTTTTTAATAATAAATAAATAAATAAATTATATTATACTCTTGTAAGATATTGTATATTTTATACAGCAGGAAACGAAATGATGGAAATAAAAGAGACATTTCAAACTTTTTATTTACTTTATTATCTATAATCCAATTGTAAAAGGGAACCAGTCGCTCGCTCACACCGTGTCACTACTGCGCTACAGATCAGCCATTTACACAAAAGAAACAACCAAAAAATAAGGTTAAATTCACAGTTACACATTTTATGTTGTTTAGAGCTAGCTTAACATAAAGGCGATCGCGTCGGGAGGCAGGAAATAACAAAAGTCAAAATCAACCCGCGAAGGGCTTTATTCTTAATGCATCGCGATATAGAGATTCGAATAGACAATGATCTCTATAGCAGGACGCGGCGTCCCGGCGCGGCCGCCCGCGGCGCGGCCTATAGCAGCAGGCCTACTGCCAGCCCGGAGCGGCCTATAGCAGCAGGCCTACTGCCAGCCCGGAGCGGCCTATAGCAGCAGGCCTACTGCCAGCCCGGAGCGGCCTATAGCAGCAGGCCTACTGCCAGCCCGGAGCGGCCTATAGCAGCAGGCCTACTGCCAGCCCGGAGCGGCCTATAGCAGCAGGCCTACTGCCAGCCCGGAGCGGCCTATAGCAGCAGGCCTACTGCCAGCCCGGAGCGGCCTATAGCAGCAGGCCTACTGCCAGCCCGGAGCGGCCTATAGCAGCAGGCCTACTGCCAGCCCGGAGCGGCCTATAGCAGCAGGCCTACTGCCAGCCCGGAGCGGCCTATAGCAGCAGGCCTACTGCCAGCCCGGAGCGGCCTATAGCAGCAGGCCTACTGCCAGCCCGGAGCGGCCTATAGCAGCAGGCCTACCGCCAGCCCGGAGCGGCCTATAGCAGCAGGCCTACTGCCAGCCCGGAGCGGCCTATAGCAGCAGGCCTACTGCCAGCCCGGAGCGGCCTATAGCAGCAGGCCTACTGCCAGCCCGGAGCGGTCTATAGCAGCAGGCCTACTGCCAGCCCGGAGCGGCCTATAGCAGCAGGCCTACTGCCAGCCCGGAGCGGCCTATAGCAGCAGGCCTACTGCCAGCCCGGAGCGGCCTATAGCAGCAGGCCTACTGCGAGCCCACGACAAGCGACAACGGTACGCAGTGTACGGCTGTTACACCAACATCCATGGACGCCAGGGACTAGGCAAGCTATCACATGACAATTGTCACCGACAAGTGACAGTTACTTGTACATTACAGGATCGACAAATAATGACAGTGAATTGAGACTGACATGCCTCCATTTCACTGCCTTGACATTCACCTAGCAATGGCAATACAACGAACATTGTTTTGGGTCGAAAAGTTGCTGTCCAGTGACTTACTTGTCGGTCCAAAATTGTAGGGCGAATTGTGATTGCTAGATGACAGTTGTCAAAGTAGTAAAAACGGGACCCAGAAGATACAAATAATTGTCATTGTCACGTCACAATAATATTGTCAAAGTGGATAACCCGGATTAAAAAAATTGCTCCGCGCCGAGTCCCTAGGCGCTCCGTTTACAAGTTTCTACTTATAACATTATTGTACTAATTATTTAACGAACTTAATAAATCATACTGCGATTTATTTGAAATGCATGTTAACACTACATTGAAGTAATTAAATGTCAAGTTATAGTCATGACTACATGATCGCGATGAGACAGCGACGGGGCTCGAAAGCATAAATTCATTCTTATTATAATCTTATACTGTATCGTTATAATTTTGTCCATCCGATGAAATTTCAGGTATAGTAAAGGCCAAAATATTTTCCGACTTTAAGTATCCAATATAATAGCGAGTTTCTCTTAGATATGACATACTACATTCAGATTACATATATTGAATCACACGTCCCAAACCATTGTGTATATTTACACATTCTAAAAGTACACTTAATTCTTAGCCCAAATAGTTTTACTTTTGCGATAGTGCGAGACTGCGAGAAATCCGACATTACATCTACATCCGTATTAAAAAAATAAACTTACGTTCCGAGAGATATTTTTCATAAAAACCAATTAACAACGTTATAAACTTAAATTGGACAAATTGGGAGTCCTGGACTTTGTACAATGTTTCGATGTTAAAAAAAATAAACAAGTACTAAAATGACTTAGACAACTCGCGTTAAGTGGATTAACTTAAAATGGTCCCAAAATGCTATTTCTCGTTTGGATGTGGTTAAATTGCAAAAACAAATCGAATATTTTTTGAACCTAACGCCGACTGGGCTTGTAAAACATAACAGTGAACGGCGTAGCGAAACACCACAATAATAATTACAAGTCAGTGAAAACAAGGTAAAAACTTAGAGCTGCTTATTTCGTTATCCTTATTTCTAGTGGAAAATATTCCTACAACATAAAATTACATATGCCCGCGCCGCGACGCTGCCCGAGCGAAGAACGCGGGGTATTCGCGCCAAACTTCGGGGCTTGTTCAACTAAACGGGCATTGTATCTCTGATGTTAGGCCATCTTATTTCATCTCAAAAATTATTACAAAACTTGGAAACCATCAATCATCATATCATCTTGTTTATCATTGAAAACGGGCCTTTTAATTTGCCTCAAAGCCCCAAATTGAATACAAAACATAGGAACTTAATGGGAGAACAACTTCATGACTTGAAACAACATTTTAAAAATGCTTTCCAAGTTAACCTACGTCAAAGTAGGGTAAACAACCTATATATTGGCACTTATTAGACTAAAATTGAACGTGCGCATGCGGCTCGATCGTTTACCCTATACAAATGATAGTTTAACAGCCAACTTTGGCAATTAAAGTGTAAAATAAATGTCAGAGTGAATATCCCTTATAGCGGGGCCGCGGCGCGGTATTAGTCTAAGTTTTAAGTGGTGTACCTTACTTCTATGAATGTGTTTGCGGCCGAGCGGTCACTGCTCACGACGAGATGAGCTGCAATAAAAAAATATTTTTAAATTAAGTAAAGATACTATACAAATACAGGTTGATAAGAGGGTAAAGAAGCACCCGTTGATTAGCGCCCAAAAATACCTTTCATTGGCACCCCACGCATTGTCACTAAGTGTGTGAATCATGTAGTGTATTTCACATTAAGGATGGATTGCACCAAACTGTGTGTAATAGTAAGCGGTGTTCCTTAAAATCTGAATGTACAGTCGCCATCAGATATATATAGAAACGCCCAAATTTTCAATTCAATTCAATTCAAGACATTTATTTCGACCAACTGGGATCATAGATAAAGTTAGTTACAGTTTCTTAGCCTAAAGTTAGTAAGTACTATAACCTAATACATATAAAATAAGGACAGTACTTATTAGGGCTTGACTGTCAGTACGTGGATCATATGGCAGTGATTCACATACTCACAGTCAAACCTCTCCGCAAATGCCCTCAGGATACCACTAGAGCTAGTCCGCACGCTGCGCGCCAGGGATGTGCAGCGTTTCCTCATAGTTGTATAGAAACAGTCAACTCTGGCATCCGCGAACATCCCGGACGCACTACAGAAACGGGGCAGCCCCAGTAGCACCCTGAAGGCATTGTTGTACTGTACACGTAGGGCGTTGTACTGTTTTTGCGTATAAGAGACCCACAGACTGGTCGTGTAGAGGGTCGTACAGAAGGCTCTGAATAGAGTTACTTTTACCTCAGCAGAACAACGAGCAAATCTGCGGGCCACCATGTTCGCTCTAACAGACAACGCCCTCCGTTCTCGCTCAATGTCTGCATCGTCCCTCAGGTCAGAGGTTACCACATGTCCCAAGTATCTAAAGGTGGCCACCCTTTTTAATGGTCTCACAAATATCTGAACACGACGCTAATGCCTCGACAATAGAGACGTGTTCAGATATTTGTGAGCACTTTGGACGCTACGATATATCTGATGGCGACTGTACCTATGGAAAGTTTGACAAGTTATGAGGAATGACTGCTGCCGACGCCATATTTAACGTTGATCGGTCTGCGACCTAAGTTGTGTGTGCGTGTGCAAAGTGCGCCCAAAGACAAAACAGTTTTACGTTTAACATTTGCGCATAATGTTTATTATGTTTATTCACATGGATAAATAATAACAGGCCAAAAAAATAAAAAAAGCAAAAGTCTACCTTTTATAAAGCGGGTGTTCCACTGCCTCCGTTATTTATGTTTCATAATATATTATTATTGTAATAATATATAACTATGTTCGTTTATAAACTATAGGTATACTATGAAGACATCTACACTCCGCCTTAACTCCTAACATCTTAAATACACTGCAACAAAACAGAAAAAAAAACAATTAAAATAAATAAAAGCGTAAATCAAAAGCATAACATCTACAGTTCATGCAAATTTCGAGGAATTCTTGTTTTTTTTTATTCTAGCACTTATAGCTACCAAAACAGCTCCCGTCTCACTCGCACTGTGCGAATTAAAAAGAGGAGGGTAGATTTTTCGCCTTGCGTCGCGGGTTAAGTTGTTCTAGCCCCGTATATAAGACTTCACGACTCCAACAAAACACAGTAAGGCAGCAAGCAATACGGATTTGACAAAAGTTTTTTTTTTTTTTTACGAATACACTCAGAAAATAAAATATCAATATTCCTTATTTATTATTTTATGAATGCATAAATACTAGAGTTGAACAGTTGAAGTAGTTTTTCTTTTCCCAACAACTGAATAAACAAAAAACTTCTATATAATATCGAAACTGCTCACAAAATTTCACGAGAATCGGTTGAGAAATGCGACCTGTAGAAGAGTACTGCCAAACAGCGAGACATTGTTTTAACCGACTTCAATTCAGTACTCCGCCAAGCCACCTAAAAACTTCCACATGCATTTTCCAATTTACCACGTGAACTGTACACCTGCTTGCACACGGTCTTTATCGTGATCTGCTCCAGGAGCCCTATGCTAGCAAGCTGTGTGTATACTGACTGACCGACTTGACTGTGGCCTTGATGAAGTCCTTCTTGTGCGCGAGATCGAAGTCGGGGTAGTGACTGTACACCTGCTTGCACACGGTCTTTATCGTGATCTGCTCCAGGAGCCCTATGCTAGCAAGCTGTGTGTATACTGACCGACTTGACTGTGGCCTTGATGAAGTCCTTCTTGTGCGCGAGATCGAAGTTGGGGTAGTGACTGTACACCTGCTTGCACACGGTCTTTATCGTGATCTGCTCCAGGAGCCCTATGCTAGCAAGCTGTGTGTATACTGACCGACTTGACTGTGGCCTTGATGAAGTCCTTCTTGTGCGCGAGATCGAAGTCGGGGTAGTGACTGTACACCTGCTTGCACACGGTCTTTATCGTGATCTGCTCCAGGAGCCCTATGCTAGCAAGCTGTGTGTATACTGACCGACTTGACTGTGGCCTTGATGAAGTCCTTCTTGTGCGCGAGATCGAAGTCGGGGTAGTGGCTGTACACCTGCTTGCACACGGTCTTCATCGTGATCTGCTCCAGATTAGCGCCCTCAAGGATCTGCTTCACGTACTTCTTGATCTCATCATCCTGTTACATGAAATTCATTTTGTATTAAGCAACAATCTTGTCTAATGGCCCGGCGACACGCAGTGACTTGCATGCGCAAACGGTTTGTGCAAAAATTACACAGACCAAGCCAAGCCATTTGTGCGGTATACTGTTTTGCTGTCTTAACGCACAGCCTGTGCAAATTGGAATTTGCGCAAGTATGATTCAGCGTGCAGCGGGACCTTAACGTCTGCTAATGAAATTATAATTTTTTTTCGAATTGTAGGGAATAGAGGGGCAAAAATATCAAGTCTGCAACAAAAGCTGGTACCATAATGTTTTATTTCATACATTATTATTTTCTGACTGTTGCACATACTGCCGGACCCGTTGAGGCAATCGAATCTAGACTGGCAGTAGGAATAATCAGAGTTAGCGCTCCAGTGAGCTAGGTTGGGGCAGTTTCAAATATAAAGTACCCCATGGGTATGAATATAATCGAAACGATTCGATTTTTACGTCACACCTCGCCAGGGAGAGACGTAAAATTGTGTACTCACCACGGGCGGTAATAAAGAAAGCATCCGATCACACATTTATCGCCCTTGCCTTCGGCTCGGGCATGAAATACCTGCGATCTGAGACATTCTTTGTTTTACCACCCTAGGTAAGTACTGTTACGACTGATTCACTAACCGTAGGGCTCATTTTCACAAGTCGTTACAGCCCGTATTTCAGAGCTCGTCTTTAACAAAAGCAAGGGCAGAACGATCCCCGCTCGGGAAATTCTAGCAAGACCCAGGTTCTACCTGAGTCGGAATGGTTATTTGATACTCTGGCGAGTCGTGGCAAAAACATTATTTTTAGACTTTATATGGCAACAATTTTACCTAGATGAAATAAGCTGTCAGTTATACCCATACTCATTTATTTTTAATGCACAAATGCATTAAAATTAAATTAAAATAGGTATTTCGAATTTATTTATAATGTCAAAAAGTAAAATTATTTCAAAACTGTACCTATTCTACCTATACACATGTCATAAAATTGGTACTAAGGTCATATTTAGAATTCCATAAGGAAGTAAATATTTATAATTGTTAATAGTCACACAGTTCCGAAATGTCATAAAAGGCGTTTCTAACCAGCCATTTATCTACCAGCCAACCAGCCAGTTATTTATTGCCGCCATACATTTCGTGTTGCCAGCATGCGTGTTTATTCAAATTTGCCCCTTTTTTCTTGCGTCACGACTCGCTGGCCAAGCTGGTATGCTGTACTAATAGGGAACATTACTGCAATGTTTTGCCGCCAGAGTGCAGCACTAGCACAGCCCGTAAACCATTAGAGGAAAATAGGGACTCGCACACACATGCACAATTGATTGTCAAATGAGTGACAAGGATGCATGCATAGACAATACCGCAAGTAAATTAAGTAGGTAATTTAGTAAGTAGGTAAAACACAACAATGTTTGACTTTTGGAAGGGAGCGCACATTCGCCGACAAACTGTCCTCAGTTTGGCCAAGCAGGAAGAGATATGTACTTGCCATTGTTGTTTTTTTTGAGAATAAAAAAAAAAAAAAAGTGGTAACGAGATACAATGCCAAGTCTGCTAGGCTAGTGTCGAGTTGAGTTTTGCGTAATGTTCTGTATTAAATAGTTGGGAATGTTAGTTTAGTTACCGTGGGCGGACGCTTTTTCTTGTCGACGGGCGCGTCGCTGTCCCCCGCGCTCTCCTCCTCGCTGCCCTCCTCCTCGCTGCCCTCCCCGGACTCCTCCTCCGACGAGGCGGCCTTCTTGCCAGCCTTCTTGGCCGGCCGCCCTGCCGGCTTGCCGGCGGGCTTCTTCTTGGCTGAGGATACAATTGCCATTTTACCATGGACATAGGATACTCTGGACAGGCTATGGTAATAATAATACCACGAGCGAGCGCGACAGTGCTATACCAAACGCAATAAGTGTGACAGAAACAGATATATCATTCGTTGTTCTTGTCATAGTTCCACTTTTTTTTTGTTGGGCACAACTGATTAAGTATGAAGTTGTGCCCAACAAACCATTACCCGTCCAAAATAAGTAGGTTGCTTATGGTAAGCCATCAGCCATTGTAAGACCAGTTTTTAATTTAGCTGCATAAGAGCCTTTCCGTCCCTCTTTGTGGCATCACGTTCAGAGTCCTGTCCAGAGTATCCTATGTCCATGCATTTTACTATTATTCATCTCAGTTCACTTTATAACCTAGTAACATCTGCCCGTGTCGTATAACCTCTGACACCAACGCTGCCCAGGCCCCGTAGCATGGATGGCCTATCACGCGATAAGTGACAAGATAGAGCATCCGTCACTGGCTGACACTGTTCGATAGAACGAGACCACGCACTAATCTTGTCACTTATCGCGTGGTAAGGCCAACCATGCTACGGGGCCTGCTAATTGCAAGTGCAGTAATCGACAATTTTGAGACTTTCACTTTTTTTGCAAAAATTACACCCCAAGAGCCTAGTCATTTTTTGCAAAAAAAGTGTAAGTTTCAAAAATGTCGATTACTGCACTTGCAATTAGCAAGGATGTCCGTTGGTGCGTACGAATTTGAGCCACTCCAATTAGCTACTATCCTAAAAAAATATATTTAGTCCGTCAGTTAGATTTATCATCAAAAGTCATCAGCTTTGCTAAAAGTGTACCGTAATATGACGTCACGATGAACTTCAACGGGCTATATCTTCATCATGTTTAGTTAGGATGACGAAAAAAAAACGTGTCTAATATTTTTAGATAATCTAGCTGACGGACTAAATATAATTATATTGTTTTTACACAGGCAAGGACCTAATTATTTCAAACAAATACGGCGTCTCCAGAGTTGGGCGCTATTTAGATAATTTCTTATCTAGATAATTATTTCAATAAATAAATCTATTCGAAGATAAATTCAATCACAAATAGTGCATTGACATCTTTTTTATTTAAGTAGATAAATTATCTAGATGAAGATAACCAACCTCGTTTGTTATTGAAGTAAGCTTATAATAATAAATGTATAAAGAAAGTCACGTCGGTTCATCTTTTATTTAAAATCCCAACTAATTTATCTAGATAAAAATGAAACTGATCTAGATAAATTCAAAATAACAAATGACGGATTATTTAGTTACTTTAAATAAAAGATGAATAGATAATTTTTGCCCAACTCTGGGTGTCTCTATGCATTCGTTTGGAATGCTCGCCGCTAGTCGCGCGAAGTAGTAGCCGGGCCCGTAGCCAACGATTGTGTAAACGCACGGCTCACTCATTTGCTCAAATTCGTGCGGCGCATAAAAAAGTTAGATCGTGTCGTTCTGTTAGCACACAGAGGCGCCTTTTAGCGCAGTCACATATCTGGGTGCGTGAGATCGTGGATCTGAGCAAATAGGTGAGCCGTCCGTGCCTTAGGCCGAGGCTGCCTCGTACGCACCTTTCTGGATCCGCGCGCCTTACTCAAATTACAAGCAGGTTCTACTGTGGTGCCGGAGATTAACCGCGCATCAATCAAAGCCTATGTTAATCTGATATATCTATATCTAAACTAATATCGCAAAGAAGTAAAAATTGTGACTTTGTAAGTTTTGTCCGGGTAAACTCTAAAAATGCTCATCCAATTTCAAAAATGTTTACACAAGTACGTAGATGAATCTTCCAGATTAACACAGGCTTTAAATTTGATCCCGTACCTGCCTTTTTTGTAAAACGCGGGCGGATTCGTCGGTACTGCTAGCATAGCAATAGCTACTAGAAAGTTCCATCAACATTCGGAAGTTTTTGAGTGAAACAGTAACCAACATGCTCATACTTTCGCAAAATTATTTTAAGGATAAATAAATGTAGGTTATAAAATACGACAAAAGCAGAGTATCTATAACACTTTAAACTCTCGCGCTTTGTACACATATTTAAAATACTGTTTTATCCGGGTCTAAAATATCGCGTTAGACCCGGATAAAACAGTATTTTAAATAGCAGAGTATATTTTGGCTACTACGGTAATACTTTTAAGAAAAAGTACCTTGCTCAGTGTCCACTAGGAAGTGGGCGGAAAAAAAGTTAAACACATTAAAACTCAAAATTCTGGAGGCCAATTCTCGGGCCGATCGAGACATATATAAAAAAAATGGCGGATGTCAATAATGTCGATCGAAAACCATTTTCCGTATTCTCAAAATCTCACGGTCGAGATATGTCCAGCGTTCGAGATGCAAGTAGCGATCGAGATGGTATAGGTAGTGCCACGAGAGTTGGGGTGAATGATTACACACACAGCTACATGAAATACTGATTGCAAAAAAAGTGAATGAGTGAATTTTACATTTTGTTGCATGGGAGCCCCCCTTAAAAAAATGCTTTATTTTGTTTTTAGTATTTGTTGTTATAGCGGCAGCAGAAATACATAATCTGTGAAAATTTCAACTCTCTAGCTATCACGGTTCTTGAGATACAGCCTGGTGACAGACAGACGGACGGACGGACGGACGGACAGATGGACAGCGAAGTCTTAGTAATAGGGTCCCGTTTTACTCTTTGAGTACGGAACCCTAAAAAACGAAACGCATGTTGTAATAAACATTGAGATTGTCGCTCGATATGATCTCTATCATGCCCCAGAATGAGACATTTTGCTGTCTTCAAGATTTTGGTGAGATTTTCGACAAGAATCCTCTCGATGAGCGTCTCCGTGTTTATAAAGGTTTGTGAGTTAAGATTGAGTGTTACGTGCAGGGTTGTATTATCAAAACAAATCTTACACGGACTGCCAGACGGTAGTCCGTGTAAGATCTTAGTTTTTCATAAGTGGCAGTGGGCGGGGCACATTGCACGTAGTGGCCAACATGGCCGTTGGGGCGGAAAGGTTATCGAGTGGCGACCACGTACCGGAAGGCGCCGCGTTGGTAGGCCTCCCACAAGGTGGACTGATGACCTGGTAAAGGTCGCGGGAGTCCGCTGGATGCGGGTGGCGCAGGACCGGTCACTTTGGAACTCTTTGGGGGAGGCCTATGTCCAGCAGTGGACGTCTTCCGGCTGATATGATGATGATGATGATGATTAGTCATAGTAACTTTTCCGTGGTCGGGATATAGTTTTTGAAACTTTTTATGTTTGTTACAGAAAGTTATTACAATAGATTACCTGGTGGCGTAGGCGCTTTTCGCTTGACTGGCGTCGCCTTGGCGTTCTTCGTCACGACTGGCTTGCGGCCCTTGGCTACTACTGGCCGGCCGCGCTTGGATTTTGGCTCCTAAACAAAACATTACAATTAGAATAGAATAGAATATTCAGGTAACACATCATAAGTAACAAAAAACAAAACACATTAACAAATACATCAAAGACGTAGATCGGGATGTAAACCTGAAATGGTCTCCACTCAGCAATGCAGATGGCACGGCTAATTTGCTATGGGATAATGTTTTGGGGGCACTCCACGGACTGGCTGAAGGCATTCAAAGCTCAAAAACGATGTCTAAGGGCTCTGTGTGGTGCATCCCAGCGCGAATCTTGTAGACCACTATTCATCAAATATAAAATATTACCTCTACCCTGTTTATACATTAAAGAGGTGGCGATGTTTGTTAAAAAGCACCAACAATTATTTGAAACACTTCGTAGCTTTAATAGGAATTTTAGGAACAATAATAAATTGATCAGTATTCACTGCCCACATACAGCATTATATAAAAACAGTATTTATTTCATGTCTATTAAAATATTCTGCCTCGAACAGCGGTTGTGGAATGAGCTCCATGCCGAGGTTTTCCCGAGGGACTACAGTATGGGATTCTTTAAGAAAGGGTGTATACACATTCATAAAGGATCGGCAAAGTACCATGTTACACCCAAGCCACAGAATAAGTAATAGTACTACGTACAGAAGGTTCTCTGTTAACAATTTCCCTGTTTAGGTACGCCTAACGCGCCTAAATGTGGCCATCCCTTTCTATCGCATGCAACGCGCTGCGACCCGTGCGAGCGTCCCGTACCAACGCGCGGCAACTACTAATGGGCCGCCAAATGGCGGCCGACCGGCATGTACTAGCGTGTAATGTAGTAATGTAGCGGCGCGACGGAATCACAGAGTGAACCGCCCCTGCCCAAGCGTCAATAGGCTACGGTGCTCGTTTACCATCAGGCGGGCACAGTAAGCTTGTTTGCCACCGACGTGGTGTTAAAAAAAAGCAACTCACATCAGACTCATCCGCATCGCTCCCTCCGCCAGATTCCGACTCGTTCTCACTTTCGGACTTTTCACTCTCCTCCTCGCTCTCCGAGCGTGCCCTCTTTGCGGCACGACCCTTCTTGGCCTAGTAAATAATAAAAAATATACACATTAGTAAACACAACTAATAACTTAATCCCAAACAAGAAAATCTAAATCCAAATATTATAATAAGGCCTCAACAAGGGCTCTTTTACATGAATGTCAGTAATGTCAGTCGTGAATACAATTAAAATGGTCTCATTAACCCTTGAAGGCATCTGGTTTTTCATTGAATTGAACCCTATCACCCGCCTCCGGGTGGAAGCCCGAGTCCGCCTCCTCGGACCCGCTCGGGTTGGTTATGCCTCTCTCACGCGGCGCGACTCAACTTGTGACGATCAGTCTCGCGACGTTCACTGGGCAGACGTCTTGGTCAAACCAATGGAGTCAAGTGATAAAGACGCTCGCCTCCGGGTCGAAGTCCGAGTCCGCCTCCTCGGACCCGCTCGGGTTGGTTATGCCTCTCTCACGCGGCGCGACTCAACTTGTGACGATCAGTCTCGCGACGTTCACTGGGCAGACGTCTTGGTCAAACCAATGGAGTCAAGTGATAAAGACGCTCGCCTCCGGGTCGAAGTCCGAGTCCGCCTCCTCGGACCCGCTCGGGTTGGTTATGCCTCTCTCACGCGGCGCGACTCAACTTGTGACGATCAGTCTCGCGACGTTCACTGGGCAGACGTCTTGGTCAAACCAATGGAGTCAAGTGATGAAGACGCTCGCCTCCGGGTCGAAGTCCGAGTCCGCCTCCTCGGAGCCGCTCGGGTTGGTTAGGTGTTACCTTGACAGGTTTCCCGCGGGCGCGCTTGCCGCGCTTGCTTGGCTTGCCGGCGGAGCGGCGGCGGCCGGTGCTCTTGCGCTTGCGCGTCGCCGTGCCCGCCACCTCGCCCGCCTCCGGGTCGAAGTCCGAGTCCGCCTCCTCGGAGCCGCTCGGGTTGGTTAGGTGTTACCTTGACAGGTTTCCCGCGGGCGCGCTTGCCGCGCTTGCTTGGCTTGCCGGCGGAGCGGCGGCGGCCGGTGCTCTTGCGCTTGCGCGTCGCCGTGCCCGCCACCTCGCCCGCCTCCGGGTCGAAGTCCGAGTCCGCCTCCTCGGAGCCGCTCGGGTTGGTTAGGTGTTACCTTGACAGGTTTCCCGCGGGCGCGCTTGCCGCGCTTGCTTGGCTTGCTGGCGGAGCGGCGGCGGCCGGTGCTCTTGCGCTTGCGCGTCGCCGTGCCCGCCACCTCGCCCGCCTCCGGGTCGAAGTCCGAGTCCGCCTCCTCGGAGCCGCTCGGGTTGGTTAGGTGTTACCTTGACAGGTTTCCCGCGGGCGCGCTTGCCGCGCTTGCTTGGCTTGCCGGCGGAGCGGCGGCGGCCGGTGCTCTTGCGCTTGCGCGTCGCCGTGCCCGCCACCTCGCCCGCCTCCGGGTCGAAGTCCGAGTCCGCCTCCTCGGAGCCGCTCGGGTTGGTTAGGTGTTACCTTGACAGGTTTCCCGCGGGCGCGCTTGCCGCGCTTGCTTGGCTTGCCGGCGGAGCGGCGGCGGCCGGTGCTCTTGCGCTTGCGCGTCGCCGTGCCCGCCACCTCGCCCGCCTCCGGGTCGAAGTCCGAGTCCGCCTCCTCGGAGCCGCTCGGGTTGGTTAGGTGTTACCTTGACAGGTTTCCCGCGGGCGCGCTTGCCGCGCTTGCTTGGCTTGCCGGCGGAGCGGCGGCGGCCGGTGCTCTTGCGCTTGCGCGTCGCCGTGCCCGCCACCTCGCCCGCCTCCGGGTCGAAGTCCGAGTCCGCCTCCTCGGAGCCGCTCGGGTTGGTTAGGTGTTACCTTGACAGGTTTCCCGCGGGCGCGCTTGCCGCGCTTGCTTGGCTTGCCGGCGGAGCGGCGGCGGCCGGTGCTCTTGCGCTTGCGCGTCGCCGTGCCCGCCACCTCGCCCGCCTCCGGGTCGAAGTCCGAGTCCGCCTCCTCGGAGCCGCTCGGGTTGGTTAGGTGTTACCTTGACAGGTTTCCCGCGGGCGCGCTTGCCGCGCTTGCTTGGCTTGCCGGCGGAGCGGCGGCGGCCGGTGCTCTTGCGCTTGCGCGTCGCCGTGCCCGCCACCTCGCCCGCCTCCGGGTCGAAGTCCGAGTCCGCCTCCTCGGAGCCGCTCGGGTTAAACGAGCCCTGGTAACAAACTAAATTTTAGGAACAGACAACAATAAGGCCGCGGTCTGGATGCCAGCGGGCAGCGGGGCGACGAGCGGCAGTTCATACATTCGAGCGACTTCAATGTATGGACAGCCGCCCCAGCCAGCTGGTGTGCAGACCGCGGCCTAACAGTTTACACGACCTTCTATATATAAAAATAGCTTCTTTGCTAAATGGGTCAATCGACTATTTTTTGCTGCTAACGTATGCAGAATGAAATTTGCACAAAGTTTTAAATATGTACATTTTTTTATAAAATCGAGACAGCAATTGCATCTTACGGTTAATTTTAAGTCTACATATCTGTCAATCAATCTGGTAAGTTTCATGGGCATTGGATATTTTCTCTTGAAATTATGACAACGAGAAGAACGACGACGTCGCGAAACTATTTGTAATTTCTACAGTACACATTCCCTACAGCCGAAACTGAAGATAGTGAAACATTTTGTGCAAATGGGTGAGAGCCGAAGCTCTGTTTATAATATTGTTGTGTCCATTTCTTTGAGAAAAAGTACTACTAGAAGGACTGGTTCAGGGAAACATTCCAGCTTTAGCCAGTTTTCTGAGGGGGCTCGATTAAAGAAAAATACGGCCGGCCGAGTCGCAAAATCTTACAGAGAGCTCAGAGGAAAATCAAATATGACGGCAAAACTGTAAAAACATATCTTAAAGACATGGGCATCTTCAACAGTTCAAGAAAAGTTAAGCCCGCCGTCTCTGAAAATCATAAACTAACTCGGAAAATGCAGCTACGTCATTTGGTCAAAAAATGTAAAAACTAGCGGTTTTTGCGTTTATGGGATTTATGGGTGACGAATCATATTAATGTCACTTAAAATAATGGTCCAACATACGAGAACGTGAAATATGTCGAGCATACAAAGTTTCCTAAAAAAGTTTTCTAAAGGAGGATAAAAATGCACCTAAAAAAATGCTAACATCTTTATTTTCGACAGCGATGGATGAAGTACCACAAAACTGCCGTAGATCATTTCGCAATGGAGTAAACTTTTTTGCATTGAACGTCGTGAAATACACTATTAAAAATCATGAATATTTTTATTTATCCAAATATCATAAACCTTCCATGATGCGTTCAAGAACCGCACATTATGACCACCATAAAAATAGACTGTTTTGTTAGAACAAATTTCTTATCTGTGAAAATGTTATTATTACTAAATAATAACATCGATTTCGATAATATTATTTCATTCATAATTCGAACATCTCTGAAATCAAAGAAATTTGATTTGACCTCTATTCTAATATCAGTCGAGATGACGTTTAGTTCGAAATGAATTATCAATTTGCATACAAATTTGTCAAATGTCGCACGTAAGTAAGATATCGAACGATATGATAGTTGAATCCGACTCTAGTTTGTCTCTGAATTAATAAAAAAACTATGACAGCTGCCAGAAAACAACGCCGCGATGCCGGTCATAATTAGCGGCTCCTGAATGCATCATGGAGGCTTATGATATGTGGATAGATAAAGTAGTGTATGTAACTGTACATAATTAGGCATTAAAACACTCGTGTGATGTTCGGCTTGTTTCATAAACCCACACTCGTGTTTAATGCCCTTCATTATGTACAGTCACATAAACTACTACAGGGTGACCACTATTTACTACAACCAAAATTCCCTGACTTTTCCCGGTTTTCCAGGCTTTTTTTCAAGTTTTCCCTGACCATAATCTAAAATGTGATAATGATAAATATAAAATATATAACTGGAATTACTTTTTGAGTTTTTGCAGGATTATCTGCTAGCAAATTACAATTTATAAATACAATGTTTACAAAAACTGAAATAAGAAGAAGTAGTATCTGAATAGTTCAGTTGGTAAGAGCGAAAGCATAGTTAGAGGGAAGTCATGGGTTCACAGTTTCATTGTATTTATAAATTGTAATTTGCTATCAGACAGGACAGTTCTACAATTACCCAATGATTCATTGAATTTTTGACCATTTTTGTTCAAAGCTGTACAGGAAAAACCAATTGAAACAGTAAATCTGACTAAATTAATTTATTGGATATATTAACTGCATCATATAATCCAGCGAGAAATACTAAAGCAAACACTTTATATGGGCCTTAGGTATAACTGAAACAAAACTACCTAGTCATCAGTTATCCTTCGCTTGCCACTGCCTCAGTGCCAGTAATTCTCGAACCTGTGGGTTTGGCGCGTGACGATGGCAAGCGTCCAGACGGGGCTACATTGGTGCCATGGAAACTAGGCAGAGCCCTGGTGTGGGATGTAACTTGCGTTGACACCTTCGCCCAGTCCCACATCCAAGGCACCTGTTACAGATTCTTCGATAGCTCAGCGAAAGGGGGGTTGGAAAGCATGAATTCCCCAGAGAAAGTAACCAAGGCGATCAGCAAGAGAAAAGAGCAACCCACTCACCTTGTGCACCTCAATAGCCGCAGCTCGTGATGTGGTGAAAGCCCAGCTCCTTTCTCCTTCTGCTATGCCTAGGTCTTATAAGCCTCGATCTTGGTTCAGCACAGGTTAGAGTAAAAGCACAATAGAGAAAGCGGTAAAAGTAAATAGCCACGAAAGCACCGTGGTATATATGTCACAGCGGCTGGAAGGGATGCGCGCGCGACGACAGCCAGTTGCGTACTACTCAAACGTTCTGGAAGGAGCCAGTCCGAAAGGGCGAGATTCGCTTGGCATTGAAGGAGCCTTCGGTGATGGACTACTCCTAGCTCTTGACAATAGCCTAGTTACTTAATCCTAAACATACTCCCCCCCGCTGCGAAATCATAATTTCCAGAAATGAAAGGGAATAAACAGAAACGCCTGATGGCACAGTGACAGACGGCCGAATAGCATTCTTGTTATTGAGGTTCAGTATAAATAGTATGTCTAACTAACGATTAAGTTAGGATTAGTAAAGAATAAAACAATGCGACAGAATTATAACAGATGTAAAACGAACCCTAGTGGCAAAAAGCACACTAAGTAAAGAAAAAGTATAAAGAAAGTGTGTATTTGATGTCTTAGTTATTACTAATAGGAAGTACGCAGAGCTTGACGACGGGCCGTTTAAAGTCTCTATTACGCGAATCAGCATCTGCGGTACGAACAGTTGCCACTCGTACGATCCCGTCCTGACCAGGATGCACGTTGACGACGCGTGCCACCGACCACAGCAACGGTCGAAGGTTGTCGTCCTTAATGAGGACTAAGTCACCAACTCTCACAGCACGAGAATTGTCTGTCCATTTGTTTCTCTGATTTAAAGTATTTAAATAGTCACGATGCCAACGCTTCCAAAAATCAGCATGTAATCGCTGTAACAATTGCCAGCGTTTCAGCAAAGAAATCTTTGTGATCTCATTATTATCGTCCGGGACAGACGTTAAAGGAGAAAGCGTTAAAAAATGGCCTGGCGTAAGGACAGAAAAATCATTTGGGTCATTACTGATAGCACACAAAGGACGTGAGTTCAGTACTGCCTCTATCTGCACGAGAACGGTATGAAACTCTTCTAAAGTCAACAGATGACCTCCCACTACCTTGGCAAGGTGTCCCTTAACTGAGCGTACCCCGGCCTCCCAAACTCCACCGAAGTGGGGGGAAGAGGGCGGAATAGTCTTAAATTCAATGCTCTGTGATGCGGCGGCATCCTTCATAAGCCCCGCTAACTGATTTCTGGCACCGACAAAGTTGGTACCACAATCGCTCATTATCAGGGAGCACCGGCCCCGGCGAGCGACGAAGCGACGTAAGGCAGCGATAAAAGATTCAGCCGAAAGATCATTGGCAATCTCCAAATGCAGGGCCTTGCTCGACAGACAGACAAAGAGACAGAGATATACTTTGTCAGAGCGCGCTCCTCGGCGACGGCGACCAAGGATGACATGAAAAGGACCAGCGTAGTCACAGCCCACACGTTGAAAGGCTTTGACAGCAGTAACCCTGACGCGAGGAAGGTCCCCCATCATGGGTTGTGACGTCGTTGGTTTAGCCCGAAAGCACGGGATACATCGAGAAAGACGTTTCGCAATAGCACGTCGAGCAGAAAGTACCCAAAAGTTCTGAGACAAAAGGAAATGCACCATTTGTGCACCACCATGCAACGACTTTGCATGTACATCATCGATAATTAAAGACGAAAGTCGATGATTTGAAGGCAAAATAGCGGGATGCTTTGCATCGTATTCTAAATCTGAGTGTCGAAGTCTCCCTCCGACACGCAACACGTTGTCCTGTGAGAGAAAAGGACTCAATTTCTTCATAGGCTTTGGCAAAGGCTTGTTATCTTTGAGATTATTGATCTCATTAGCAAAACAATCTTGCTGACATGACTTAACGAGAGTTTCAAGAGCTTGATTCAGCTCTTGTTCACATATTGGACCAGAATATGTTCTCTGCTTCCGCAAAAGACTCAGGAACCTAAGCACAGTCGCAGTTACTCGCAGGATTTTCTTCAAGGAAGAGAACCGGAGTAAAAGCTGCTGTATCGAGTCAGTCTCGTTGGTGACAACGAAGGCTGACTTCTTCTCTTCTTGACGTAATTCCGTTGTTACGTCGATTGGTGGGGGAAGAGTTTTTAAACGAGGCCAATGATCAGACGAGAGGGACAGAAAACTCGGACCATTCCACCAAAGTGAATGTTCCAGCATTGCATTTGGAAGCATGCCTCTCGAGGCTGCATCGGCCGGGTTATCGTGGGTGCTTACGTAGTTCCAGTGTGCTGAGGGCAATTTTCGTTGAATCTTTGCGACTCGATTGCCAACGAAAATTTTCCATTTGGATGGGTGAGATGCGATCCAAGAAAGAGTAATCGTCGAATCAGACCAAGCAAAGATATTCTTGATTACGATCAAAGACAACAGATGAGGAAGTATCGAGTGCACTAAATCTGCAAGCAGAACGGCAGCACATAATTCCAGACGTGGAAGACTGATCCGTTTGGTAGGGGAAACACGAGACTTCCCACACACCAGATGGGTAGAAAAAGTCCCATCATCTAGTTCTGCTTGCAAGTAGACGACGGTGGCATATCCGGACAGAGAAGCATCGGCAAACCCGTGCAAGTGATAGGCCACTGCACGCGAGTGCGTTATCTTCCGTGGTACAGCCAAATTACATAGAGCGCCCAATTGGGAAGAAAATTGACGCCACAATTTTACTATTTCTTCGGGTGGCTTCTGGTCCCAATCTAAGCCTAAGAGCCAAAGACGTTGGATCAAAGTTTTTGCCAAAAAAATGACAGGACAGAGTAGCCCTAAAGGATCAAACACACGAGCCAGCTCTGACAGTATCTGCCGCTTCGTGCATTGATTTTGAGACGCATTAACATTGTACTTAAACTGATCAGACGCTGAGTCCCAGTTTAAGCCAAGTACTTTCACAACAGCATTATAGTCTTCGTCAAACGACGTTGCTTGAGTCACACAATGCTCAAGTGGGATATGGCTTAACAGTTCCGGATGGTTGCTTGCCCATTTACGGAGCTCAAAGCCTCCCTTGGCTAACAACGCGATTAATTGCTTTTGTAGCTCAAGAGCCTCACTAACAGAAGACGCACCTGTGGGAATGTCATCTACGTACGTGTCTGTAGACAATACCTCCACCCCTCGCGGAAAGGCTTGACCATCTGACACGGCCAGCTGTTCAATTGCCCGCAACGCCAGGAAGGGGGAGGATGAGACCCCATAACTTACAGTATTTAGACGATAGTCCCTGAGTTCCTCATCAGGATGGAAACGCCACACGATGCGCTGAAAGTCACGATGTTTCTCCGACATCACAATGTTTCTGTACATCTGACGAATGTCTGCAGTAAACACTACTTCGTGTAAACGAAATCGCAAAAGTATATGGGAAATGTCCTTTTGAAGCTTCGGTCCCGTCAGCTGTGTGTCGTTTAGTGACAGTCCCTCGCCGTCACGAGCCGATGCATCAAACACGACGCGTAACTTGGTGGTTACGCTTGATGGTGACAACACACAGTGATGAGGGATGTAATAGGAACCCGTGGTATTTTGGTCAGAGGAAGGTACCTCTGACATGTGACCACTGTCCAGATAGTCCTGCATAAACTCATTGTAAGACTTTCTCAATGCGGCGTCATTAGATAAACGCATTTCCAATTTGTTAAAGCGGCGCACAGCGATAGACCGCATGTTACGGAAAGTCGGCTCAACAGATTTGAACGGTAGCTCAACAACGAATTTTCCGGTGTCATCCCGCTTGTGGGTAGAAAGAAAATTCTCTTCACAAGCCGCATCTTGCGGCGACAGCATTTTTTCGGGAGTACGCACATCCTCTATCTCCCACAACCGTTTCAAATCATTTTCCAAGTCAGCATTTGACGCGTGAAGCGTTTGGACTGACGAAAGGTTTGAGTATAACGAGGGTATACTCTCAAGGCAGCGAGAGCGCCCTAAAAAGACCCAGCCAAAAATAGTATTTAACCCTACAGGGGAGTCATTCCCACCCGGAATCATACCCTGTAGAAAGATCTCATTCCAAAGTTCGGAACCAAGAAGGAGGTCGATTGGTCCCGGAACATGAAAGGATGGGTCCGCGAGTTTAATGAAACCTAAATTCTTTAAAAAGCTGGTTTCGACCGTGACTGACGGCATGTCATGACAAATGCGGGGTATCACAATTGCCTCGAAAGATATTTCTTTGTCCTGATGGTTCTCGGGGGGACGGACAGTGCATTGGACGGTACCCAATACAGGCGTGGAAGCGTTACCTATGCCAAAAACGGAAGGTGCGTTACTTGAGACAGGTAAGCCTAGGCGATTTGCTAGACCTTGGGAGATATAATTGGCTTGACTGCCAGAGTCAATTAACACGCGCACGGCGTGAAAGGAGCGCCATCTATCCAAGATATCTACTTGAGCGGTTGACAGTAAGACCGTTTTATTGGACGACGTATTTGTAGAAAGCCCCTGAACACCTAAAGCATTAGAGGTGGCGTTGGGGTTGGATGGCCCTGATTTGCGATCCACATAAGTGTCCTGAAAGTGTAACAACGAATGATGACGGCGACCACAAGTTCGACACGAACCTTGTGAAGGACAGTTTGACACTACATGACCTATGCGCAAACAATTGAAACAAAGCTGTTTCTCACCAACGACTTGCGATCGATGCGCAACAGTTAAGTTTTGAAAGTCCGGACAATGTGCGAGAAAGTGCTTTTTCGAGCAGAATTGACAAGGCGGAGGTGGAGGCAGTGCAGGAGAAGTCGACTGGTTACCCACCAAAGTCGTTTGCCTAAAACGTCGTGGCGGTGTCGTGACGTGATCGGATCGCATGGTGTTAACGACAGGTGGCCGCGTGTATCCGCCGTGAGCTGAACTGGTACTAGCTCCGGCATGCTCCACCGCCTTACAGTAGTTCTCCACGAAGGTCTCCAAAGATTTATAGGTCGGAATGTCCTCCGACGTGACGGTCATCTCAAATTCTTTACGAATGGATGGTTCCAATTTCGATAAAAGCGTATAGAACATTATAAAGTCCCATTTATCGATGGGCAAATTCAATGACTTTAAAATAGCTAAGTTTTCTTGGAATGTGTCCAAAAGAAACCGAAACGCTTGCGCCGTGTTATTCTGTAACTTAACAGTTACAATAGACTGCCACGCTAGAAAGGCTAGCTGGCGTTTATTCTGATAGCGCTTCACCAAAGTTTCATACGCCATATCGTAATTGTCACACGAGATAGGAAATGCTTTTATTAGGTTTAACGGTTCACCTCTCAATGACGAGACTAAATATTGAAACTTTTCAATTTTAGAGATCTCGTGTTTGTCATGTACCAAGGTTCGGTACAGATCATAGAAAGTAATCCACGTTTTATAGCCACCCTCGAACGTAGGTATATGGATGGGCGGCATGCGAATATGACCCGTATTGCTGCTCGAGCTACCTGCGGGTACGGGCAAAGCGACGGTATGCACTTGAGGTGCTTCCTCAGGAAACAATTGCGATTTAATGGACAAAATGTCTATCACGGTCTCGTCAAACCCCTGTCGTATCTCCTCATTATCCGCGATCTCCTGAGGATCCTTTAAAGAAGCTACTATTTTCGCATGATTCTCGTCAAATAACACTTCTAAACCTTCCAATCTCGATAAATGCACCTTAAAGCGCGGTTCCATTTCCGGGTTCGTTATGCATCTTTTTGCACAAATATAAGCGTCATTCAAACGCTTAAGAGCCATAGTGCGGCGGCATTTTTCCATTTTTTGCATAGTCTAATTTATGAAAGCGAACGCAAGCGATAGGTACAACGTGATCGAACAATTACCCTTACTACGAGTAAGTATAAATAATTCGACAAAAGGCGAGAAAGAATTTTAAACCTTGTGTCTACGGCGTAAGGTCGAAAGTCAATAAAATTATGACGTATGGTTACGTACTGCATTAACTAACAAGACTTACTAATGAAAGAAGTTCCCCTACATACAAATTTTCACTGATATCGCTTATGCTTCAATGTACTTAATGCATAAACATAAAAGTTATAACTTGATCATATTGAACTCGGTACCTACGTCAACTTCAAGATGCAACGCGTTGAGTGCGCGCTAAGGAATTTGAAACACGGAATAACTACCCTGTTTCGCACAGAATATATAAATTTAGTGAAATTTACTATTAAAACAACCAATTTTACACTCAAATAAATAGTTAAACGTGTAATTAGAACATACAACTATAATGTTATAATTTACGACAGCGAAATAAGCCACTTTACTCGTAAACAACTCGCTGCTCGGACAAAAGGTCGTAAGTTCATACGAAAATTACGGCGGTTACATCTTTTTTAGTAATCGAACAAATTAGTTTGAAATACATCAAATATTTTAATTTAGTATGTAATAGTATGTTAATAAAGAATGCTATTCGTATGGTTTGCACTGTAATCCATAGGTATACAACATTTAGTTCGAATTAATATATCCGGTATAGAAGGAACACAAATATGTTACAGATTCTTCGATAGCTCAGCGAAAGGGGGGTTGGAAAGCATGAATTCCCCAGAGAAAGTAACCAAGGCGATCAGCAAGAGAAAAGAGCAACCCACTCACCTTGTGCACCTCAATAGCCGCAGCTCGTGATGTGGTGAAAGCCCAGCTCCTTTCTCCTTCTGCTATGCCTAGGTCTTATAAGCCTCGATCTTGGTTCAGCACAGGTTAGAGTAAAAGCACAATAGAGAAAGCGGTAAAAGTAAATAGCCACGAAAGCACCGTGGTATATATGTCACAGCGGCTGGAAGGGATGCGCGCGCGACGACAGCCAGTTGCGTACTACTCAAACGTTCTGGAAGGAGCCAGTCCGAAAGGGCGAGATTCGCTTGGCATTGAAGGAGCCTTCGGTGATGGACTACTCCTAGCTCTTGACAATAGCCTAGTTACTTAATCCTAAACAGCACCCGTTCACAGGCCGGCGCTGCAGCCGACCAGGCCCAAGTGAACTAGCGCCGCAAATATTCCTCCTCGTTAAAGGATTACGACTTTGCGGCGCTTGCTGTGGAAACCTTGGGTCCTTGGTCGTCAGATATGAGGAATTTCATTAAGGCCTTGTCTTCGCGGCTGGTCCAAGCAACTGGAGACCCCAGAGCTGGCGCTTACCTCTCGCAACGTATTTCCATTACGATTCAGAGAGGTAATGCTGCCAGCGTAATGGGGTCCATGCCGCAGTCTGACCTCTTAGAGGCAGTATTCTTTTTATAACTTCCCCTTTTTATGTTTTTTGTTTATAGTTATAACCTATTTTAAAGTTATTTGAACTTAATTGTATTTTTTATATTTGAATAAATCATACCTCAGTTATCATGTTTATTATATATTTGAAAAAATAATAACGAAATCTATTGCAACTTGGTAATCTGTTTTTCCAACAACGCAGCTTCTTAGGCAACTCCTTCGAGAATTTATTGTCATTTTGCTTCTAATTCTTTGACCATTTCCGCAGTTTTTCTTTTTTCTGCTCTGATTTTCGCCTCTGAACTCACTCAACGTGGATAATTTTTTTTCAATATTTATTTTGTATATACCGCCGTGGTAGGATATAGCGTCATAAACGCGTCTTTGCGCAATTATAGACTCTTGCGAAAGATTTTCCACTAATATCTCCTTATTCATGGAAAAGCCACGTTCACTATAAGCGTTTCCGTGGGATAACACCATGACCATTTTTATTAAAGTTTGCAAGTCTTTATTGGGTATAATTTTAATGGCGCGATCCACAACGATAAAGTTCTCGAGCCAACATACTGCACAAAATTTTATTTGGAGATGGTAAATTTAATAATTTGTCTTTTTTATTATGTACATACAGGGACAATTTTTATTCCCTGACCTC
The DNA here is from genome assembly GCA_963854355.1 of Epinotia brunnichana. Lineage (NCBI taxonomy): Eukaryota > Metazoa > Arthropoda > Insecta > Lepidoptera > Tortricidae > Epinotia > Epinotia brunnichana. The sequence goes on from OY977956.1 coordinate 13,059,895, forward strand.
CGTTAAATTTCCCTGACAATTCCCTGACTTTTCCATGACTAGCGAAATTCCCTGACTTTTCCCGGTTTTCCCGGTTTTCCAGAAAGTGGCCACCCTGTACTAATAAAAATAACCATGTATTTTTTATTTAATACGACATTGAACTTTGTGCAAATTTCATTCCGCATACGTTATTCTGTCCCTTTAGCCAAGAGACAATATTGCAGTTTCTTAGAAAAAATTATACAACATTTCAAACATACTTAGAAGACTACTCGGCTCATAGCAAACAAAAAAAAAAAAATACCCAACGACAAAAAACTAATTGAAAAATTAACGGGTTTTTTTTTTATTACTAAAGGTAGCCTGTCACCCAGAGCATAATTTCGAATCGATTGATACCTCATTTATCAATAAGGTTCTGTCAAAAAAAAAATTGGTACAAGCTTTTATTGCCGACTGTACTTTTCTGCATACCATCATCAACTACTCATTGAGACGATTCTAACGAGCCCAAACTCGATGGGGGTTTGTCGTTTTATTCCGGAGTTCCTATGGCCACCTTCCAGCTCCAGCATCAGATCAGCTCCATGTTTTCATAATATTGCATTGTCATGCGATATACATATGCATGCAAAATTTCAGCTCAATCGGAAACCGGGAAGTGGGTCGAATTTCAATTACTAAATTTGACCCAAGAATAAAACAAACGTGGTGAGCTAAACAAAAGCTTGTAAAAACGTCCACACGGAAATACAAACATAGCTTTCGGCTCTGGCATAGTCGGGCAAGAAAGGGGTTGAAATTGACATGAAAATCTCACATTTGGTGTAAACCCATAAAATTCGTTTTTAAAACTCACACAGAACACGTAACCATGGAAACTACTGACAGAACAAAGTTGATTTCACCCAGATAAAAATGTTTGTATTTTTAAAAGTGATTCTACTGTATGGACAATGAACATGATCGCAATATATGAATATGAATACTTACATCTGAATCTTCGGAGCCATCCTTAGCCGGCTTGGGACCCTTGACTTTCGTCTCCGGGTCAGTTTCATACTCCTCATCGGAATAGCCTAAACAAAATTAATCAATTAAGAACTAATTTTATATTTTATTCTCCGTATGGATACTATGGGCCTATGCAGAGTGCGTTGTTTAAACGCGCCGTCTACGCGCGTTTGTGGCGATTCACGTGTGGTCGACGGCGCGTTTAAATAATTACCTACAACTTAAAAGTTGAAAAACCTCCGACATATTCATTTCAAAGTTCAATATCTCAAAAACGGCTGAACCGATGTTGTTGAAACGTAGCTAAGAACCATCTCGATCACGTCAGCTTTCGGATAAAAAATCGTTTAGAAGCTACGATGTGGCATACATGCGATATGGTAGACATACACACGCACAGACAGACACGTCAAACTTAAAATACCCCTCTTTTTCCGTCGGGGGTTAAAAACGCAGTCTGCATAGGCCCTAAGTGCTTAGTTTATGGAGTCAAAAATCACCCCATGATACTTTTTCATTAATAGCAGGCAAGTCTGAACCGATAGGAATTATTGAAATTAAATAAGAGTTGAATACCGTATATATTAACCTTGGAATCATTAATCATAAAGTACATCTGAATGTCTGTCAATTTTGACCAGCTGCACAGTACCGGCTTCCCACGAGGCAGCTTGACCCAACAGTTGGATCTTTGCCCCAGACAGAAACATGTCTTATGCCGCACATGTAGCGATACATCGTAGCGATTAACCTGTGCAAATAGATTTGCGTAGATTTATCGATCGTGTGTATGACAAATCGTTGCAGATTATCGTTTATTGGTGGCAGTAGCAATTTATATAGATAAATCGTCGCGAGTGGATAGCTATGTCTCATTTCAGCAGTACTTCACGGAGCTCGTTTGTGTGCGCACATGCAGATCGCTCTCTTTGCAGCATGTTGTAAAGAAGAAAAAGGTGGACACCGCGAACAACTGCAAGAGTTCATTGAGACCTACAGAAGCTAAACTTGCCTTTGGAAGACCAAATCTAAGGATTAACATGATAGCGACAAAAATAAATCCACACCTTTACACCGCACACTCCGCGCCTTTCTTTTCTTTAAACACATAACCAGGGCTAATATCGCAAGTGCGTCATCATCTTCCATCGTGGATGACGTTTCTTGCGTGAGCTTCTGCGGAGAACTGACGATCGACGCCGATATTTCGGGGGCGTGATGAGTCTGAAATCGCTACCATATATCGTTACATGTGTAGCAGGCATTAGATACGTAAGGGCGATATCACAGAATAATAGTAGATTATACACCAAGGGGATAAAGCACTGTTTTATGTCACGGGAGCGAATTGAATCCCGAACGTAACGAAGGACTCATAATTTAACTCCTGAGCGTAGCGAGGGAGTTATAAGTTAATTCCTGAGCGAAGCGAGGGAATTAAGACTGAGTCCTGAGTGCAGTGAGGGGTTCAACCGCCCAAGACTAAAACAGTCTTATCCCCGAGGTGTATACTCTACTTTTCACACCTTATGCGAGACAAAAAAACAGGCTCAGTAGATAAATAATGTTTATTTAGCAAATTTAAAGTACATAGTAACATTAGACACATAGTAGCTTTCCATTTGTCAAAATCGTTGTAGGCTTTTAGGTATTTTTCCTTTGACTTCTCTGGCAGCAGATTGTTGACAATGCCTATGGCATCTAATTTGATAAACTCAGGAGTCAAAACACTTTCATCACTCGACATTTTCAATATTATTTTTGAAATTAAATCTTCTATAGGCACCTACAAGAACTCGATTTGTTCGTCACGCGTGAACAAATGAAGGCGCGCGGCGTTCCAAATTCGAAAGCACAAGCCGTGGTCCTAGATTCGAAATTCGAATTTCGAGCACCGCGCTCCTCCGGACCGGGGTGCACACGGAGGCAAACTTCATTTATTTTGTCAAATCAAGTAGGCCATGGCCTAGGACAAATTGTGTTCAGCAAAATTAAACTTTATGCATATAGTAATAAGAATTATGAAAAGTGAAATCATATTATTAACCAGCGGGTTACAATGAAATTCAGTACAACATTATAACCCGGCTAATACCAAGGGATTTAATGTCTTGCTTTCGGTAGGGTTTACATGACCTATAATTCGGCATTGTCGAGCATGTGGTTTGAAATAGTAGATTGTTAACCAAGGGTTGAAAGTGACCCATTTAACCCGAGATATTTCTGGCGCTCGAACGAAGTGAGAGCGCCAATTGTTCGAGGGTTAAATGGGTAATTTCACCCGAGTTAAACACTCTACTTTTCATTTCGACTGTGAGGAAAAATAATTTAATATCAACCTATAATCGTAATAAACAACTCGTTAATGCAGGTACATATAGCTGAGTGTCGATTTGTGAAAAGTTTTTATTTTAATGATTTGACGTAACTCTATTATCTTCGACTCCGTGGCTGACCGTAACAATAAAAAAAAATACTTTCCACCCTAGGGGAGAAAAAGCTATTTTCCACCCGGCTATATGTCCATGAAAAATCAACTTTCAGAGCAGGAGAGATGAAAATTATATTACCTACTGACAGAAGATATACCGATCAAAACCAACTTTTGACAGCTATAAAACTCAAATACGACGTTATCGTCGTATTATACTCGACAACTAATAAACTCTAAGAAACAACGGTAAAGCGGGATGCAATCATCCCGTTTTACCGCATAGCACGCGCTCTTTCGGTCGGGGTTGCACTGTTCATGTAGTGCATAAGACACGTTCGTACGTTTCCGTGAAAATACGATGGGAAACCCCCCATCGTATTTTCACGGAAACGTACGAACGTGTCTTGCAATTTCAGTCGGTCACGGTACAAAAAGTACTGAGGTTGACTGATGTAGCATGACAAATACGAACATTTCCGAGAAAATACGATGGGAAATGATTATTCACTACATCTGTAATTGTAAGCGGGTTTCGTTAAAATCTGAATGTATGGAAAGTTTGACAAGTTTCTATGGAATGACAGCTGCCGGCGCCATGTTTAACGTTGATCGATCTGTCATCGTAAGCTGGTGGCCGCCCTTAGGGTTGTCACTTGCGCACCATCGACCAAAGACTACAATGTATAGTTGTTATTTTCTAAGCCGTCCGTTCCGCACTAAAGAACGCCGCACTGCAGAACGGACGGCTTAGAAAATAACAACTATACATACTGAGATAGACAGGCAACTCGACCAAATTGAGAAGGCATTTAATGCTTGCGTATACAGGCGCCATCTCTTCTGCGATACTTAAAACTTTTCTTTGAATGTACAAAACATACAAAAAGTGCGTCGATCGCAGGGTTTGAACCCCGGCTCATCGACTCCAAATACCGCCGTCTGTACCCCTAGGCTACTGATGTCTTATGACTATACGGCGAATTTTGAAATACCTTGACAGCCTAGCCTAGCAATCGCTAGAGCTTCAGAGAGTTCGCCATCTATCAAGAAGGTGGCACTGGATTTGCATTAAGTTCCAAGTTCGCATAGCATGCCATCGACGTAGCACAACGAGCGCGCGAGTTGCCCGGCACAGTAAACATACTAGCTACGGCAGCTCAACTAGAGTTTCTTCACACCATTTTAAATTCCAAGCCAGTTCATCGCACGCATGCGCGGCTTGCGGACTAATGTACCGCCGACTAGGGAATGCAATTACCGGGCAAATTTCATTACCGGTAAATTACCGACTTGAGTGAGGCAAAACCGGTTAACCGGTAAATTACCGGTAAATTCAATTTGGCTAATAAGTATCGTTATTTGACGTTCATTTATCGTAAAAATAATATAGAGAGTTTTCATGTGCCGTAAATGCCGTAATTATCAGATTCTTTCATATTTAAAACTTGCTCAGTAGTATGAGGGCAAAAAACACAACTGAAAACGTTCCTTGGGGATTAGCAGGTAGGTTGGAATTGTCCCCAGTTCTACAGAAACTAACTACAAGTCCACTTAGTATTCTAAAATAATAAATCACTAAATAGATGTTTCTACGGGCTTCAAGAGATGTGTATATAACCAACAATTCCTAGGTCAAAAAGAGTTGGATAGAGAAAAGTTTAGTAATAGTAACAGTTCATTTTACCTACGAGCGTTCGTAAAAACGGTTTTATAACTTTTTCTAGCAGTGGAGCTCATGGGGGTTCCAAATTGTGGTATGGGTTTAGCGATTCATAAGGCTTTATCTGTTACGTTAGTTCTGCTGTGGATAGCCACATTTCTAATGCGATCACGCAGATAAACTCCCAGCATAGCCATCTTCATTGCTCTTTGGATGACTTCTAGCCTTCTATTGAGGCCCATAGTGAGCGACTACATTTCAGATGCCATATATTATGTCATCACTGGCAACACACACTGGTCAAACCGAGCCGACAGAACTGGAACTGGACAGTCTCGTCGTTTACAACTCTGAGCGTAAAGCGTCCGATTGTAATGGGAGTTGGCACTACATTGGCATTTGACATAATCTTCGTCTTATCCATGTTCATCTTTAGGCCGACTCGCTCGGAGATTTTACTGAGGTCATCGAGCATCGTACTAAAGTCCTCCATGGTCTCAGCCAAGACTACTAAATCTTCAGAAATCCGAAGGTGACTGATGTTCTCGTCGTTGATGTCTGCCTTCTCCAGTCCAGAGTCTTTAAAAAATCCTCCAGTGCAGCGGTGAACAGGGTGGGGAAATAACATATCCTTGACTGACTCCCCGCTGCGGCAGAATAGGTTTTGCGTTCAAATCCTGGAGTCAGACTGACAAAGTGCGTTTTCGTACAAACACTTCGATACTTCGATATAGCGGTAGTCAACCGCGCCGGCGGGTGGGTTGGCGCCACTGGAGCGACTAGTACAGCCCAGGTTTCGATCAAATCGAAGGCTTTCTCGTGGTTCGTGAACGCTAAACAGAGGGGCAGGTTATACTCCTCAGTCTTCAGTCTTCTGTATAACCTGACGGAGCGTATGGATGTGGTCTAAGGTGCTAAAGCCTCTCCGGGAACCGGCTTGTCCGGGAGGCTCGAAGTCATCTAGCTTGCGTACGAGACGATTTGTAATTACTCTCGCAAACGGTTTATAGACATGGCTCAGAAGTCAGATGGGTTGGTAGTTCTTCAGCAGGGTGTTGTCACCCTTTTTGAAGAAAAGCACCACCACACCTCTGTTCCTTGCCTTTTTCTCCCTCCCAGTAAGACGAAGAGAGGTATTTCTTTGGATTGTTATGGTAAGTATACCTCTAAAGTATGTTAAATAAGGCGTCTCTATTGTACTTATTCAAACTGATCATTATTCATATTTTATAGAACGGCACCGGGAACGTGTTTATATTTTAAGAAGTTTCTACAAACGATTGCATTAATTTGATCCTACATGAGCTAAGCTAAATAACACTAACAAGTTTAATCAATTTACATTTTTACATGATAAAAGGAGGGTTATTGAGGTAAAAACATGACGATGAAGCATTAACAATCGTTGAAATGTTGTATTTTACTTATAATTTGTGTTCCGGTAAATTACCGGTTTTGATTTTAATTTACCGGTAATTTACCGGCCTCATATTTAGTCAATTTACCGGTTAACCGGTTTGCATTCCCTACCGCCGACTACCCCGACTTGCATTATAGCGCGTATCTGTGAGTGCGTCGCAAAGGACGTTTGTACGGATTTGTTTTAACACTTTAAGCCTCAAACTGGCGTGGCCTGCGGTGGCGGTCCATATTAAATTTGAGAGCTAATGACAAGTTTACAATTGACCGCCGCGAGGCCGCGCCAGTCTTTGAGAAGCCTTAAGCTATGTATCTACTTTGCCCGTTTGTCTCAGCGTAGTCCGCCCTCGGTGCTAGTGTCGTGCCTGGGGTGACGTGGTGATGTAGTGAAGTGTCCTCGACGGCTGTTGTACATCTTCTGTTCTTCTGGTCGAGTGTGGACAGGCTTGGGAGAAGTAGTGGTGGTATAGTTACCTCGGTTGTGCACCTTGACGGCGGCGGAGCGGCGCGGGCGGCCGCCCGGCGTGGCATGCGAGGCGGGCGGCGGCCGAGCGACGCCGCGCGCGTGCACAGAGTTGGACACGGGCTGCTGCAGGAAGCTCACCAGCCGCGCCGCCAGGTCTGCTGTCGATATGTGGTGGTATAGTTACCTCGGTTGTGCACCTTGACGGCGGCGGAGCGGCGCGGGCGGCCGCCCGGCGTGGCATGCGAGGCGGGCGGCGGCCGAGCGACGCCGCGCGCGTGCACAGAGTTGGACACGGGCTGCTGCAGGAAGCTCACCAGCCGCGCCGCCAGGTCTGCTGTCGATATGTGGTGGTATAGTTACCTCGGTTGTGCACCTTGACGGCGGCGGAGCGGCGCGGGCGGCCGCCCGGCGTGGCATGCGAGGCGGGCGGCGGCCGAGCGACGCCGCGCGCGTGCACAGAGTTGGACACGGGCTGCTGCAGGAAGCTCACCAGCCGCGCCGCCAGGTCTGCTGTCGATATGTGGTGGTATAGTTACCTCGGTTGTGCACCTTGACGGCGGCGGAGCGGCGCGGGCGGCCGCCCGGCGTGGCATGCGAGGCGGGCGGCGGCCGAGCGACGCCGCGCGCGTGCACAGAGTTGGACACGGGCTGCTGCAGGAAGCTCACCAGCCGCGCCGCCAGGTCTGCTGTCGATATGTGGTGGTATAGTTACCTCGGTTGTGCACCTTGACGGCGGCGGAGCGGCGCGGGCGGCCGCCCGGCGTGGCATGCGAGGCGGGCGGCGGCCGAGCGACGCCGCGCGCGTGCACAGAGTTGGACACGGGCTGCTGCAGGAAGCTCACCAGCCGCGCCGCCAGGTCTGCTGTCGATATGTGGTGGTATAGTTACCTCGGTTGTGCACCTTGACGGCGGCGGAGCGGCGCGGGCGGCCGCCCGGCGTGGCATGCGAGGCGGGCGGCGGCCGAGCGACGCCGCGCGCGTGCACAGAGTTGGACACGGGCTGCTGCAGGAAGCTCACCAGCCGCGCCGCCAGGTCTGCTGTCGATATGTGGTGGTATAGTTACCTCGGTTGTGCACCTTGACGGCGGCGGAGCGGCGCGGGCGGCCGCCCGGCGTGGCATGCGAGGCGGGCGGCGGCCGAGCGACGCCGCGCGCGTGCACAGAGTTGGACACGGGCTGCTGCAGGAAGCTCACCAGCCGCGCCGCCAGGTCTGCTGTCGATATGTGGTGGTATAGTTACCTCGGTTGTGCACCTTGACGGCGGCGGAGCGGCGCGGGCGGCCGCCCGGCGTGGCATGCGAGGCGGGCGGCGGCCGAGCGACGCCGCGCGCGTGCACAGAGTTGGACACGGGCTGCTGCAGGAAGCTCACCAGCCGCGCCGCCAGGTCTGCTGTCGATATGTGGTGGTATAGTTACCTCGGTTGTGCACCTTGACGGCGGCGGAGCGGCGCGGGCGGCCGCCCGGCGTGGCATGCGAGGCGGGCGGCGGCCGAGCGACGCCGCGCGCGTGCACAGAGTTGGACACGGGCTGCTGCAGGAAGCTCACCAGCCGCGCCGCCAGGTCTGCTGTCGATATGTGGTGGTATAGTTACCTCGGTTGTGCACCTTGACGGCGGCGGAGCGGCGCGGGCGGCCGCCCGGCGTGGCATGCGAGGCGGGCGGCGGCCGAGCGACGCCGCGCGCGTGCACAGAGTTGGACACGGGCTGCTGCAGGAAGCTCACCAGCCGCGCCGCCAGGTCTGCTGTCGATATGTGGTGGTATAGTTACCTCGGTTGTGCACCTTGACGGCGGCGGAGCGGCGCGGGCGGCCGCCCGGCGTGGCATGCGAGGCGGGCGGCGGCCGAGCGACGCCGCGCGCGTGCACAGAGTTGGACACGGGCTGCTGCAGGAAGCTCACCAGCCGCGCCGCCAGGTCTGCTGTCGATATGTGGTGGTATAGTTACCTCGGTTGTGCACCTTGACGGCGGCGGAGCGGCGCGGGCGGCCGCCCGGCGTGGCATGCGAGGCGGGCGGCGGCCGAGCGACGCCGCGCGCGTGCACAGAGTTGGACACGGGCTGCTGCAGGAAGCTCACCAGCCGCGCCGCCAGGTCTGCTGTCGATATGTGGTGGTATAGTTACCTCGGTTGTGCACCTTGACGGCGGCGGAGCGGCGCGGGCGGCCGCCCGGCGTGGCATGCGAGGCGGGCGGCGGCCGAGCGACGCCGCGCGCGTGCACAGAGTTGGACACGGGCTGCTGCAGGAAGCTCACCAGCCGCGCCGCCAGGTCTGCTGTCGATATGTGGTGGTATAGTTACCTCGGTTGTGCACCTTGACGGCGGCGGAGCGGCGCGGGCGGCCGCCCGGCGTGGCATGCGAGGCGGGCGGCGGCCGAGCGACGCCGCGCGCGTGCACAGAGTTGGACACGGGCTGCTGCAGGAAGCTCACCAGCCGCGCCGCCAGGTCTGCTGTCGATATGTGGTGGTATAGTTACCTCGGTTGTGCACCTTGACGGCGGCGGAGCGGCGCGGGCGGCCGCCCGGCGTGGCATGCGAGGCGGGCGGCGGCCGAGCGACGCCGCGCGCGTGCACAGAGTTGGACACGGGCTGCTGCAGGAAGCTCACCAGCCGCGCCGCCAGGTCTGCTGTCGATATGTGGTGGTATAGTTACCTCGGTTGTGCACCTTGACGGCGGCGGAGCGGCGCGGGCGGCCGCCCGGCGTGGCATGCGAGGCGGGCGGCGGCCGAGCGACGCCGCGCGCGTGCACAGAGTTGGACACGGGCTGCTGCAGGAAGCTCACCAGCCGCGCCGCCAGGTCTGCTGTCGATATGTGGTGGTATAGTTACCTCGGTTGTGCACCTTGACGGCGGCGGAGCGGCGCGGGCGGCCGCCCGGCGTGGCATGCGAGGCGGGCGGCGGCCGAGCGACGCCGCGCGCGTGCACAGAGTTGGACACGGGCTGCTGCAGGAAGCTCACCAGCCGCGCCGCCAGGTCTGCTGTCGATATGTGGTGGTATAGTTACCTCGGTTGTGCACCTTGACGGCGGCGGAGCGGCGCGGGCGGCCGCCCGGCGTGGCATGCGAGGCGGGCGGCGGCCGAGCGACGCCGCGCGCGTGCACAGAGTTGGACACGGGCTGCTGCAGGAAGCTCACCAGCCGCGCCGCCAGGTCTGCTGTCGATATGTGGTGGTATAGTTACCTCGGTTGTGCACCTTGACGGCGGCGGAGCGGCGCGGGCGGCCGCCCGGCGTGGCATGCGAGGCGGGCGGCGGCCGAGCGACGCCGCGCGCGTGCACAGAGTTGGACACGGGCTGCTGCAGGAAGCTCACCAGCCGCGCCGCCAGGTCTGCTGTCGATATGTGGTGGTATAGTTACCTCGGTTGTGCACCTTGACGGCGGCGGAGCGGCGCGGGCGGCCGCCCGGCGTGGCATGCGAGGCGGGCGGCGGCCGAGCGACGCCGCGCGCGTGCACAGAGTTGGACACGGGCTGCTGCAGGAAGCTCACCAGCCGCGCCGCCAGGTCTGCTGTCGATATGTGGTGGTATAGTTACCTCGGTTGTGCACCTTGACGGCGGCGGAGCGGCGCGGGCGGCCGCCCGGCGTGGCATGCGAGGCGGGCGGCGGCCGAGCGACGCCGCGCGCGTGCACAGAGTTGGACACGGGCTGCTGCAGGAAGCTCACCAGCCGCGCCGCCAGGTCTGCTGTCGATATGTGGTGGTATAGTTACCTCGGTTGTGCACCTTGACGGCGGCGGAGCGGCGCGGGCGGCCGCCCGGCGTGGCATGCGAGGCGGGCGGCGGCCGAGCGACGCCGCGCGCGTGCACAGAGTTGGACACGGGCTGCTGCAGGAAGCTCACCAGCCGCGCCGCCAGGTCTGCTGTCGATATGTGGTGGTATAGTTACCTCGGTTGTGCACCTTGACGGCGGCGGAGCGGCGCGGGCGGCCGCCCGGCGTGGCATGCGAGGCGGGCGGCGGCCGAGCGACGCCGCGCGCGTGCACAGAGTTGGACACGGGCTGCTGCAGGAAGCTCACCAGCCGCGCCGCCAGGTCTGCTGTCGATATGTGGTGGTATAGTTACCTCGGTTGTGCACCTTGACGGCGGCGGAGCGGCGCGGGCGGCCGCCCGGCGTGGCATGCGAGGCGGGCGGCGGCCGAGCGACGCCGCGCGCGTGCACAGAGTTGGACACGGGCTGCTGCAGGAAGCTCACCAGCCGCGCCGCCAGGTCTGCTGTCGATATGTGGTGGTATAGTTACCTCGGTTGTGCACCTTGACGGCGGCGGAGCGGCGCGGGCGGCCGCCCGGCGTGGCATGCGAGGCGGGCGGCGGCCGAGCGACGCCGCGCGCGTGCACAGAGTTGGACACGGGCTGCTGCAGGAAGCTCACCAGCCGCGCCGCCAGGTCTGCTGTCGATATGTGGTGGTATAGTTACCTCGGTTGTGCACCTTGACGGCGGCGGAGCGGCGCGGGCGGCCGCCCGGCGTGGCATGCGAGGCGGGCGGCGGCCGAGCGACGCCGCGCGCGTGCACAGAGTTGGACACGGGCTGCTGCAGGAAGCTCACCAGCCGCGCCGCCAGGTCTGCTGTCGATATGTGGTGGTATAGTTACCTCGGTTGTGCACCTTGACGGCGGCGGAGCGGCGCGGGCGGCCGCCCGGCGTGGCATGCGAGGCGGGCGGCGGCCGAGCGACGCCGCGCGCGTGCACAGAGTTGGACACGGGCTGCTGCAGGAAGCTCACCAGCCGCGCCGCCAGGTCTGCTGTCGATATGTGGTGGTATAGTTACCTCGGTTGTGCACCTTGACGGCGGCGGAGCGGCGCGGGCGGCCGCCCGGCGTGGCATGCGAGGCGGGCGGCGGCCGAGCGACGCCGCGCGCGTGCACAGAGTTGGACACGGGCTGCTGCAGGAAGCTCACCAGCCGCGCCGCCAGGTCTGCTGTCGATATGTGGTGGTATAGTTACCTCGGTTGTGCACCTTGACGGCGGCGGAGCGGCGCGGGCGGCCGCCCGGCGTGGCATGCGAGGCGGGCGGCGGCCGAGCGACGCCGCGCGCGTGCACAGAGTTGGACACGGGCTGCTGCAGGAAGCTCACCAGCCGCGCCGCCAGGTCTGCTGTCGATATGTGGTGGTATAGTTACCTCGGTTGTGCACCTTGACGGCGGCGGAGCGGCGCGGGCGGCCGCCCGGCGTGGCATGCGAGGCGGGCGGCGGCCGAGCGACGCCGCGCGCGTGCACAGAGTTGGACACGGGCTGCTGCAGGAAGCTCACCAGCCGCGCCGCCAGGTCTGCTGTCGATATGTGGTGGTATAGTTACCTCGGTTGTGCACCTTGACGGCGGCGGAGCGGCGCGGGCGGCCGCCCGGCGTGGCATGCGAGGCGGGCGGCGGCCGAGCGACGCCGCGCGCGTGCACAGAGTTGGACACGGGCTGCTGCAGGAAGCTCACCAGCCGCGCCGCCAGGTCTGCTGTCGATATGTGGTGGTATAGTTACCTCGGTTGTGCACCTTGACGGCGGCGGAGCGGCGCGGGCGGCCGCCCGGCGTGGCATGCGAGGCGGGCGGCGGCCGAGCGACGCCGCGCGCGTGCACAGAGTTGGACACGGGCTGCTGCAGGAAGCTCACCAGCCGCGCCGCCAGGTCTGCTGTCGACCCTGCCGACAATACACGCACTTCAGCACAAACAACACTCAACACACACTCAATTGGCAAATAGGGGGGCAGGGGGGGGCGGGCGGCATACGAAAGGGGGCGGCGGATAAGACACATAACGAAAATATTTTAGTGCTTGGGCTCCATCATCAACTTGCTCTCACAAGCTTGGCCTTGTACTCGGCCGAGCCGATCGCCCACTCGTAGCCGCGGAACTCCTGCATTCACGTTATAAACACTTCTTCTCGGTCGTATCGTCAAAGGGACGTGACATCTATGGACGACTCTCTCGACCACTGCTCTCCTGGCTGTTCGATCTTGAGTCTGTTGTATGGTTCCCTGTAGTGGTAACCGTCCATCTCCTGAGCGCACGACCTCTGCTTCTTCTATCGTCACGCCTAGTAATTGCGCGCCGCGTCTAACCGTATGTTGAAGAATTTGAGGACAACTACAACTGGATGGAAAATAAAATAAACACTAGAACGTACCTTTCTTGTCCAAGTCCAGCATCTCGCACATGGTGCGCACTTGCTTGGGCTCCATCTTAGTGGTCTCCTCGAGCTTGGCCTTGTACTCGGCCGAGCCGATCGCCCACTCGTAGCCGCGGAACTTCTTGATGTTTCGCTTAACGTTGCGGTCGAGGCATAGTTGCTGCGGACAAACGACATCTTCGTGACTTGCTTTTACACATCATGATTTATATGTTAGGTATACTTAATAGGGAACTTGCATCTTTTTAGTTTATTACGAAAATCTAAAGTATTATCCAGAGGAATATCAACTGTAGCATTAAAACTTTCTTATTATTTCCTTTTCTGATATTATATGCATTTGAAATCTGCACGCGCCGGCACCTCCCGAAAATCAATGAGCATAAGCAATTGACATGTAAAATTTTATATTTTTTATATAAATCATTGAATTTAATTAAATTGAAAACGCTCTATATTAAACGGACTTATGCTATGGCGTCACAACTTATAGCGTCGAAACATTCACTTATTTGAGCGATTTAATATGCCTGGCAGAATCACCCGTCAGACGGGGCGATTACTGGCTGTATCGCGGCGACTCGCGCTGCTCGACAGGAGCCCGCGCGTGGCAGGCCCGTCGATGTACGAGCGCCTACCCGCCACTATAAAAAATGAGACCTCGAACGACATATTTGAGCGCCGACAAAAGGAACTTTTATTATCAAAATCGTTGTATTCCGTAAAGGAATACAACGAACACACATTATAAATTGTATTAAATGACATGTTTAGTTTAAAATGAAATTATTATTTTATTATTAATTTTGCATACCTATTATATTTTTTCCACTTTTTCAATTGTGTACCCATTATATTTTTCCATTGTTGACAATTTATATCTAGGATGCCCTAGCTTTTATTAATAATTTGACATTGAAACACATTGTATTTCCTTGACATTGTACCATTTTAATATTATGATTGTTTTGTTTGTTTTCATTTTGCACTGTATTTTGATTTGACTATTTATATTATTGTTATTCTTATACACTCTGACGATCTTTTTGTGAATTCATGCTATTTTAACTTATAAAAATGACATGTACATTTTCAAAATGAAATAAATTAATCTAATCTAATCTATATTCTCGGCGCGTTTACTATGGAGTAAGTCATTAATTTGCAATTATTTCCCCAACATTTGCGTTTAAGTCTATACTTGTCGTACAATATATCATTTCTAATTCAATATTCTGTGTAACTGTTATGTTAATTTATCAAAAATATATTTTTTTTCGTCATTTTAACGTGAGATAAAACAATGCAATCGTTAAAAACGTCCTCAAAGTCCTCAAATCCGTACTCAAAGAGTAAAACGGGACCCTATTACTAAGACTCCGCTGTCTGTCTGTCTGTCACCAGGCTCTATCTCAATAACCGTGATATTTAGACAGTAGAAATTTTCACAGATGTATTTCTGTTGCCGCTATAAGAACAAATACTAAAAAACAGAATTAAATAAATATTTATAGATAATGGTACGGAACCCTTCGTGCGCGAGTCCGATTCGCACTTGGTCGGTTTTTATTTCTTTTGTATGATATATCTACGTATATCCGCATCGATTATACTAAATTGAAGTCCCATGCAAGTTCCCCATTGTTAGTAATGTTGCTTTACAAGTTTACAATCATGTCTTACAATTAATTGTAACTTGTAACTTATTCCTTTCAAGCCTTCTTCTGAAATGGCAGTATGTACAGTCAGCAGCAGAAGTTGCTAAGCGGTCCTAGTGCTCAAAATGATCTACACACGAACTCTAATTTCAAGGGAATAAGGATCTGTGTACGTAATTTTGAGCGTGTTATTTTGCTTAGCTACTTCTGATGCTGACTGTAAAAAGATGTACATTGTTTTCTGCAACGATGCGCGTGCACTTTGCTCTGGCCCAAAATAATGTCATTCACCTCACACACGCATCACTATATCCGACGTGTAATATAATAGTTCTCCACAACCCTGCACGTGTCCCCTGGGCTAAAGAGTGACAAACTCAAAAAAGCCAAAATAATGTATGCCATACAATTAAATAATATTATGTGACTGTACATAATGAAGGGCATTAAACACGAGTGTGATAATAACATCACACGAGTGTTTTAATGCCTAATTATGTACAGTTACATACAATCCTTTATCTATCCACATATCATAAGCCTCCATGATGCATTCAGGAGCCGCTAATTATGACCGGCATCGCGGCGTTGTTTTCTGGCAGCTGTCATAGTTTTTTTTTTAATTCAGAGACAAACTAGAGTCGGATCCAACTAATCCAACTATCATATCGTTCGATATCTTACTTACGTGCGACATTTGTCAAATTTGTATGCAAATTGATAATTCATTTTGAACTAAAGCTCATCTTGACTGATATTAGAATAGAGGTTAAATAAAATTTCTTTGTTTTTCAGGGACGTTCGAAATTTGAATGAAATAATATTACCGAAATCGATGTTATTATTTAGCAATAATAACATTTTCACAGATAAGAAATTTGTTCTAACAAAACTGTCTATTTTTATGGTGGTCCCGAACGCTCCGCTGCGAGCGTCCACTCAGGCCTTACACTTACCCCATAGAGGAACTGGTGCAGTATCTTCTGGTCCTGGGTCTTGAAGCGGGACAATGAGATCTCGACGTTGCTGATGTGGCCGAGCGGGATGCCTTTGCCAGCCGGCAGCGGCACGGGCGGTTCCGTGGGCTGCGCAAAACGAACAAATCAACAAGAGTTATAGGGAACATGCATCTTTTTTTTTATTACGAAAATCAAGAGTAATAGAAACAGTTGATTTACAAAAAAAAAAAAACTTTTCGTAATAATAACCATACCTCACACATCTCTATATCAGTTAAAGCAGCGCGTGGATAAAAAAACTCACAAACAAAATACCCTTTCTGGACAGTTGTGTACTGACACTGACTGAGTAAACATTTACCTCTTCCTTGGGCTTGGGTTCGCCCGCCTCCTCATTGCCCTCTTTGCCTTCTTTTGGATGAGTAGTTCCGGAGAGTACCCCTCAACATAACTACCCCTTTATAATGTTAGTATGGTTATAGTTTACCTCTTTCCTGGGCTTGGGTTTCGGCGCCTCCTCCTCTTCCTCCTCCTCCTCCTCCTCCTCGCCCTCCTCGTCACCTTCCTCTTCGTCACCCTCCTCGTCGCCGTCTTTAGCTTTCTTTGCTGGCTTCTTTACTCTGTTGTTAGGTTAAAAATGCATTTTTTTTGTAAGTTTTAACAAGTTTGTATAAAATGAGTCTAAGAGAAGCTGTCAGAATGTGTGACATGTTGAGAATCTGTACAAATTGGAGATTGACGAGATCCACTTCCACCTCATGATCAGATTGATAGATAAAATATATTTATTTCTGTCTTTGAAATACTTTAAACAAACGTTTTTCGGACCACACTAGTTAACCCTATTGTTTACAAATTAAGAAAAAAATCAAGAGTCAAAAACCTAGTTCAGGCCTAGGTGGCACAAAATATCTGCAAAAAGAGCGTCAAAAAAAGGTGTTCAAGAAAAGGGTTATTTATGAAATACGTTGTTGTGGTTGTACTTAGTAAATATTTCCACAAACAAACAAAATAATACTTGAAAGGAAAAAAGCGGCCAAGTGCGAGTCGGACTCGCACATGAAGGGTTTCGTAAAATAAATTGCGGTTTACGATTTATGACGTATTAAAAAAAAACTACTTACTAGATCTCGTTCAAACCAATTTTCGGTGGAAGTTTGCATGGTAATGTACATCATATATTTTTTTTATATTTATCATTCTCTTATTTTAGAAGTTACAGGGGGGGGGGGGGGGGGGGGCACACACACATTTTACCACTTTGGAAGTGTCTCTCGCGCAAACTATTCAGTTTAGAAAAAAAATGATATTAGAAACCTTAATATCATTTTTTAAGACCTATCCATAGATACCACATCCTTACTTCTCTTTGGGCTTCTTCTCGTCCTCCTCTCCCTCCTCTTCGCCCTCCTCTCCCTCATCGTCCTCCTCCTCCTCTTCTTCATCATCTTCGTCTTCTTCCTCTGTTTCCTGTGAATACATATAAGGATCATACAGAGATTTAGATAGTACAGTAGACTTGGACTCTGTATCCTTATGACCCGTAATCGTACTGCCAAGTTATTAGTATATTTTAATTTCATTTCATTTAAATCTTTATTTCAGATATAGGTAATCCATATTTTGTTAATGAAGACTTACGACTAGTGTTAGTAAATAATAATACTAAATAAATCTAACTTATCAATCAATAGATAGTATAAAACAAAGTCGCTTTCCCGCTGTCTGTCTGTATGTCTGTCCCTATGTATGGTTAGATCTTTAAAACTACGCAACGGATTTTGATGCGGTTTTTTTTAATAGATACAATGATTCAAGAGAAAGGTTTATATGTATATTACAAACCATACATGCATGTATTATACATATAAACCCGTGCGAAGCCGGGGCGGGTCGCTAGTACATAGTATAAAACAAAGTCGCTTCCCGCTGTCTGTCTGTCCCTATGTAAATTTTTACTAAGCAGAAACGTCCGCTAACGAAATTCTAAGTTTCGATCAAAGAGGAAAATTGAAAAATTATTCGCCACGAGCGGGATTTGAACCCACAACCTCTGGAATCCGTCCATTGCTCTTATCCAACTGAGCTACCGTGGGTCCGACCAGTGGCAACGAATCTTTCAATCCCTTCACTCTTCCAATTAACCTTAAGGAGGCTCGTAGCGACATCTACCGTGAAGTTGTTACAAGTCCCTATGTATGCGTAGATCTTAAAACTATGCAACGGATTGCGATGCGGTTTTTTTTAAATAGATAGAGTGATTCAAGAGGAAGGTGTATATGTATAATACCAACCATACATGCATGTATTATACACATAAACACGTGCGAAGCCGGGGCGGGTCGCTAGTTTCCTATATGATAGAAAGCTCTTTGTCATCCCTATCCACTTCCCTATGCACTTGTAGTAGTAGTATGAGGGCCGTTTGATAAGATTTTTTTAACTTTTATATTTACAATAATATGTGTGTCCTGTGTGATAGTGAATAAATGTATCTTTCTTTCATTCTATGTAATACTTAAGTGATGGGAAATAATAAAGGCTTTTGTATTGTATTGTAAGGATAGTCGTGTCATTATTTTTATGAATATGTATTTACGTTCCGTACCTCTTTCTTGGCCTTCTTCTTGGGAGGCGGTTTCTTAGTGCTCTTGGAGTCTTTCACAACTTCCTTCTCATCGTCATCGTGTGTTTCACCGTTTTCTTCCTGCTACAAAAAAAACATTGTAACAGAAACCTCATATGTGTAATAAGATTCATATTGAACCTCTTATAGCAGGGAGGTAAGCGAATGTGTAATTTTTGGATATATCGAAGTCATCCACACGCTCCAGCGCTACGAAGGTATAGCCGGGGTTATATTAGAACCACGCCGCGTGTCGTAACGCGAACTTTGTATTGAACGTGGCGACACGCGGGACTGAGCTAATGTAACCACGTTCATACAAAATGTTATAACCGATTGCGTTGCGACACGCGGCGTGGCTCTAATATAACCCCGGCTTTTGACAGAGCGCTATCTCATAGCTTCGTACTTACAATTTGTACCAGTATGACGTCCGCCGCGCCAGAGCGTGGGAATACGGCTAAAGACTACCCGCAGATTCTTGGCAGTGAAATTGTGAAGTTGCGTTTTGTAAATTTTACCAACATTAATGGTATTAATAGGGCTCTAATTTTATTATTACTCCAAAATAGAGAAAAAAATATGACTAATTGCGAAAATCCTATTCAAATATCTCAAAAAATTACGTAATTACATACAACCGTTTTAATATTGCTTAATAGAGAGAAAACGGAAATGACAACCGTTTCATGTGAAGGTGCGTTTTGCGGAAAAGGGACAGAGTAAGTACTTGTGTGACTATATTTTTAACCCTTTTGTCGAGAAAATTGAACATTATTGATTATTTTATTTGGTGTCATGCACCATCCTTTTTCATCATCATCATTGTCAGCCCGTAATCACCCACTGCTGAGCATAGGCCTCTCTTCGAGTACGCCACCCGTCCCTATCCTGGGCTAATCTTATCCAGAAGTGACCCGCGATCTTCCTAATATCGTCCACCCATCGAGCTGGTGGACGGCCGACGCTCCTTTTATACCTAGAAGTGGGTTTACCATCCCTATTTTACCTTTTTTACATCGGCCTCTGATTTAGCATCTCTTTTGTCGACCTTAGAGTCCTCCGCTCCCGCGTCGTCCTCCTTGCCGTTGGCTGTTGTGCTTTTGGCGTCGCCTGTACCAAAGGAAAACATACGTTGTAGATACAGTATACAATTCGTCGGGTGACAAGCAAAAGTCACTACCATAACGGTCACTAGTCGATATCGAGATACGACTTTTGATTTAAGTAGGTATTTGCTACTTAGTGAGTTTTGCTTGTCACCCGACGATATGTTCTTGTCTTCATTAACTAACCGCCATTGAAATGGGATTTAAGGTGACAATTTTGCCACATGCTTACGTCAAAGCTTATATATATGTGAATTGACAACATTTCAAACTATGTAATGATGCCTAATTAGAAAACCAGTTCGGTAATTATGTTAGCTGATCGTAATAAAGTAGTCTTCAGATTTCATTTCTCACCCGTTTTTTAAAAAATCACGAAATAGTATAAATGTGGTTAAAGCCGTGTGTGACGTCAATACTACGACTGTCATATGAAAGGTGTGCAAGCTGCCATACAGAGCCGGTAAGAGCTCGTTCCCACTATGTCGGATGTAGGGACGATTTTTAATCGGGTGTCGTCGCCTCATACAAATTGGTGTCCGACAAGTGTGAACAGCTTTATGTAAAATGTTCTGCCAATACGACACACGATAAAAAGTCGTCCCGACAGACGACATAGTGGGAACCGGGTCTAAGGCTAGGTTCACACGGAATTGTCCTGGAGGTTTTTTTGCAGTATACACCTTAACGTATACGTAGTGGCAGATACAAAATGTTGTTTATACGTTTAAACGAATACTCACCGGACTTGTCAAGCAAACCGAATAAATAAATAAATATTTTGCGGACAATCTTACACAAATCGGTTTAGTCCTAAACTAAGCAAAGCTTGTACTAGACGAAGATAAACATACTTACATAGATAAATACATTCTTAAATACATAGAAAACATCCATGACTCAGGAACAAATATTCGTGCTCATCACACAAATAAATGCCCTTACCAGGATTCGAACCCAGGACCTCTTGCTTCGTAGGCAGGGTCACTACCAATTCGTGCTCATCACACAAATAAATGCCCTTACCGGGATTCAAACCCAGAACCTCTTGCTTCGTAGGCAGGGTCACTACCAACTAGGCTAAAGCGGTAGTTTTAAAAAGATGACTGATCCGTCAATTTTTAATCATTTGGAATATTTATGTAAGTTCGGAAACATTGCAATATTTATAAACTACTCAAGATAAACCCGTTGTGGAGACTCATTGGAATCATCTCAAGAAGTAAGTGTTGATTGCAAGTATTATAAGGGCAATTATCAGAGCGGTCGTCTAATACAACCGAATACGTGCAGAAAACGTGCAGGACAATGCCGTGTGAACCTAGCCTTACGTTGACGTCATAATTTAGTTTCGACCTTCTGGAATTCGCTAGTTTTCAATTTGATATTACTGAATGAAAATTACAATTTATGGAGAAATAAAAAAACACAAAAACATTTTCTAGCGAAATAAATCACAAAATATGAAAAAATTAAATGTTGTCAATTGAGAACCTCCTTCTTTTCTGAAGCCGATTAAAAATGCACTTGTACACTATCCATCCTAGATCGAGATAAGAGTCGGCTACAGTATATATCGAATTTCTTGATATGAATTCTGACCCTACTATAGGATAGGCAGGCCGAACGGAGCTGATCAAGCGCGACGACAGCTACCCTTCCTCTTGCCACTTCGGCTAAATTTGGCACCTGCACACCTCCGAGGTGCATCACCTTAACGCGGCTGACACCGCCCAACAGGGAGCAACGATTACTCGCGTCCGCAGGAAGATTTACTTTCAGTTCCTTCTCGCATCCTTCCCTCTCCTACACTCACACTACACACACTCTCCTACATTCACTCACTCAAACACATTCACACTATGAACAAACTTAATATTTTGTATGTTTTTATTGCCCCATAAATACTAAGTGTAGAACTAAGTTTTAACATCTCCTTAAAGATTGCTAAGAGCCGCATGTTATTTGTAATTCTCGTGTTTGATTTGACTCCCACGATACAGGCTGTGCCTAGTGTGGAAGTCGCTGTACTTAAGATTTTTTTTTATTTTAAATAAATAAATATTTGCGGACAATCTTACACAAATCAACCTAGTCCCAAACTAAGCAAAGCTTGTACTATGGGTACTAGGCGACGATAAACATACTTACATAGAGAAATAAATACTTAAATACATAGAAAACATCCATGACTCAGGAACAAATATTCGTGCTCATCACACAAATAAATGCCCTTACCGGGATTCGAACCCAGGACCTCTTGCTTCGTAGGCAGGGTCACTACCAACTAAAGCGGTCGGTATTTTAAGTTAGGATAAATAAATTATTCTTATAGTTTCCCTTCAAGTGTCCCCCGGGTGCCGGGTGGTGCTAAAGAGTAATCAACTTCTGGCTGCAGCACTGCTTATTCTAATTGCCTCGCAGCAACATGTTCTAATCACAGAACAGTTAATACTATAGAATGGCGATGTGGGCGTGACACGCGCGCGACTAGTTTGAGCATGCACTCAAACTTTCCTACCAACGTCACCCTCACGGCGCACTGTGGGCTGAGAATTGGCTCTCCATAGAAATAGACAATTAAAAATTTTAGATTCCTTTTTTTTCGGGAAATGGCTTCCTCTAGTCATTATCATACCACAAAATGATTTTGAGATAATTTGGCCCGCTAAATAAAGCCTTATAATTTTTTCAAAAAAAAATTGTATGGAGCGTATGTGAAAAATCGGATTTTCTCTGAAAGTAAAACGAGAACCGTAATATCCTCGCGGATGGTTACAATACTAATTATTTCTGATTTTTTGACGTACTTAGTTTTTAAAGAATAGGTGCCGGTTTTTTTTGTAAAATCATAGTTTATTTTAGTATTTTTTCTACTCCTGTACCGTTATCTGTCATTTATATAGGCTGTAGCTCAAATACAATGACACCACTAATAAGACGTCGAAAAACTCTATGCTCTATGGCCCAAAAACGAACTGTTTAGCGTACTTTTTTGGTTCATACATTTTTCATAAAAGCACTGTTTAACTTTTTTTTAAATCGGCCACTATATTATTATTCGTGCCAACTTCATAAACAAATATTTCGAAATAAAAGTAATTATTTACGATTTAACATTTGTATATCATAAATTATTTACTACAATAATAATAAATCATCATCTATTGTGTGTTAAATTACATGTTTTATGAATTCTTGGTATTATTTATAAATATAAACAGTTCGAATTCGGTCCGGGTCCGGATTTGGTTTGGTTTGGATGGCAAGTGCAAACAAATTAAAAACAAAACAAACCATAAGCAAGAACTGTCACATTTCCAATTTCCCACCAAAATACAGTTCAAAATGAAAAGACGAAAAATGATAAACTATTAGTCCTAAACTATTAAGATTTAATTCGTGTTTGTGAAGACAAAAGTGTACGTTCCTTTTAAAATGGTCGAAGAAATTAATAACTGCACTCTTGAAGAAATTGCGTGAGTAGCAAAAGTGCGAATAGAAAACTTGCTGCCTGAAAAGTTTAACTATTCTGTAGTCTGCTAGGTATTTATTTAAAATTTGTCGTAGAAAAAGTATTGTATGCAAACGGTGATGTATAACTAGTCTAAAAACGCTCGTGGCGTCTTTAATTGCGATGCTCGCCAAGGCTCGCATCGCAACCCACGCCACTCGCCTTTTAAGACCCTTCTTATACAACAGTTGCATAAAATACTATTTTTTTGTACTTTTTTTGTTTGATTTAAGTTTTACTCATGTTTTGGACGATAGAAAATGGGTTTGAGTCTGTTCGGGCTAAAGACTAACGAGTAATGATAAAGACTAACGAGTAAGTAGCGGGATGGCATGATACGCGATTTAAGGCCTCCACACACCGGCCGCGGGCGCGGGTCGGGCGCCCGACCCGCGCCCGCGACCGGTGAAACTATTGGGTCTACAGAGACAATTCTAGTCTCATATTGTAGCAAATCTAGTCTACTTTAAAAACGTCCTGAAAAGGGTACTATCAAAAACTAGTCCTTTAGGTTTATAATAAAAACTTTCGCGGTATTTTAGATTTTTAACAAAGTTCCGTTCGGCGCTCGAGGTCACAAACCTGGATTATTCATTGGGCCTATATCATAAACAAGTCTGCAAAAAATCACAACTACCGGATTTGGCGCATGCTCTGGGTGTATAAAGTTTTAATTAATATGGTTAATATTACGTTGGCAGGGTCTTGTTTTTCCGGTCTGAAAGGGCTAACGAACAGGTCAAGGTCAAAGCTTGTCCATTCAAATATGAAATGTAACTTCAGTACAAGGCCATTCAAATATGAAATGTAACTTCAGTACATACGCTCCAAATTCCTTTGTCGTCGAGTAAAATGCGCTAATCTACGCTACCGGGCCGTCGGTGAGATTCGTACATAAAACTATATAACCTTGAATATAAACAATTTGAGCCATAAATGAAACCGGTAGTGCCAACGTACTAGTAACCTAGTCGTAAGAAACGTGATTTGTGTGACGTCACGTCCGGGTTTCATCGTTTAAATTTGAGTGAAATTGCGATCAAAAATATGTGGACACGCTCCTTTCGAAGTATAAACTGCTTTTAAACATGTTTTAGTAATCCCCTCTTAAAACTCTTCAGCAGATTACATTGATTTGAAAAAGAAACCGGCCAAGTGAGAGTCGAACTCGTACACCGAGGGTTCCGTACCGTACTCACGTGATTTGTAGCAATACGGTTGTAGACTAAAAAATATTATTTCTTCAAAACAAAGGCAAAAAAATATGCATAAAGACGAAAATCCCTTTCAAATATCTCCAAAAATTACGAAGCTACAACCGTTTTAATGTTGATTGTTAGAGAGAAAACGCAATACATAGTTCAACAAATTTATTAGTAACAAATTCATAGTTCTCAGACTTTCTTCATTCATTCCTGACAGATTCCATGATTCTAGGTCAACGAGAAGTGACCTATAAATTTTTGATTCCCTTGCAGAAGTAGGGAATATGCAGCAGAAACGGACATATCTTTAGATTCCGTTAACTTAGAAATTTGTTTTTTTCGCAGCTACAAGGGAGCGTAGACTTGAGTATTTGATTTTATTTTGAACTTGATCCCTCCACGCATTCGTGAGAAAAAGGGCATTGACAGACGGACAGAGACCTTTTGAGGGTACGGAACCTTAAAAAATATTTTATTCGAAGCAAAATTGTCGCACCTAAAAAACACATGTTTCAAATAGTCGTTTTTACTATTTATTTTACTTGTATTTTTGGCATTGAATAATTAACTGTAATAATTGTTATTTTGTCTATCTGACTATAACAGTATGAATTTCATCATACTATGAAATGGAGATACGACGACTGAAACGATTCGAGCGCTTAAGTGACCACATTGTACCTACTGTTAATAATATTAATACTGTGTTTATCGTATTTGTATATTTTGTATACTATGTCACCAAGCCTACTTATCTATGTACTATCAGTGTTATCTAATAGTAGATTAATTGAATTTGCAAAAATATGATTAATATTTCGTAATAAAATAATATGCATGTTGAGTGATATTTAAATCGATAACCTTGTATAAAACACCAAAAACGCTCCGTTAGTACGATTTTCAGTCCTATTCCCCAGACATAAGTTCGAAACTGTATACTTGTTTTAGACGTTGACTATACTTTGTTAGACGCTTTATAAAAAAAATGTATCCCGTATAAATGAATGAATGAATGATCAGTAAAAACTAGCTAACTTTTTTTTTAGTATTAATAGTGCCTATGCCAAATCTTGGGATTAGGTGTCAAAGCGGACTCCGGGCTCCTTTGGGCCACAACCGGGAATAATAACGCTAGATGGATGATGATTAATAGTGCATTAACAAAACTCCTTGGGGGGCGTCCACAAATTACGTAACGCAAGATTCTTAAAATTTTAACCCCCCCCCCCCCCCCCCCCTCCACTCATGTAACAGCACCGTCACGCTTAGCTGGGACCCCCCTCCCCCCCTTCAATTCCGTTACGTAACAAGTCTTCAGGGTAATATTCGGAAAAAAACATTAGTGTAACAAGTGTGTAACAAATTACCTTGAAATTTTGCTGTGCAGTGGCTGTTGAAATACTGGAGTGACATTATTTGTATGCCTTAAAGGCCTTTTGATAAATTTCACCTATTTTCGATGTCATCACCTTCAAATATATTAATTTACTTATAATTTAGCGTAACACACGGCACAAATCACAAACAACTGCGTCACTTGCAGTACGGCACTTTGCACTTGTATTTTGTTTTCGGTTGGAGGGTAGACTTTTGTATCTGTCTGTCATTGTCGCGTCGCGCGCTCGGTGTTGCCAATATTTTCTTAGACAAATACCGCAAACTAGGGATGTGAAAAACTAAACTTTTTTTAAGTATACTATTATAAAAAATCGTGCGTGACGTAACGCAAACCTTGACACCCCCCTCCCCCAACGTAACAGGACCGTAACGCTTGGCCGGAACCCCCCCCCCCCCCACCCTCCAATTTGCGTTACATAATTTGTGGACGCCCCCTTGTTTGTATGGAACTAACATCTTCCAATCAATGTCAACTTTGTGTGCCAACTTTGCACAATGGCAACATTTGTGTGACGTAGGTCAGCGGCGCTACAGCTACAACGAACTTCGAATCTCGAACTTCGTATATCTCCGTTTCGGTCGCTCGCGTACCATAAACCATAAGTGCGATAGATATTCGAAGTTCGTGGTAGCGCCGCAGATACATCGTCGGGAAACATACCTTGTTTTATATTCTACCATGGACGGGGTTATTCGGCCGTACATTATAGGGATCCCGCCCGACAGATAGATCGTGCGACACGTAGTACCTACAGTCGCCATCACATACATCGGAGCAAACAAGCACGTCACAAACATCGGAACACACCTCTATTTTTAAGACATTAGGGTGCATGTGCCGATATTTTTGAACACCTATAGTGTACCGATGTATGTGATGGCGACTTTACTATGAAAAGTCGTTACTCGCAACTTGTCGACGAGCGATCTTCGCCAACATTGCGCCACTTTTTTTATACAACTTCGGTGGCAAACAAGGTTACGGCCTGCCTAAAGGCTACTGTAGTCTATGGACGCCTGCAACTCCAGGGGACTCGGATACGCGTTGCCGACCCTTGTCGCTATGTCATAGATAAATTTGTATCTAGAAAACAGCATTTTCACTATGAATGGCACATTTTATGACCGGGGGCGTTTGGAACATTTTTAGGATATTAAATGTAGCGCGTAGCAGCGTGTTTTTGCTCTGTAGCGGAATACCCTGAGAAAATTACGGTTTTTTTGGAAATAATTCAATATCAGGCTAATTATTTGTATACGGCTTTTATATGTAATTTTAAACAACTTTTACTATTGAAATGAATAATTCTATGGACCGGAAGTTAGGAAAAAAAAATAACCCGCAAGCAAAAATGCTATCAGTATTTTTATAATGAAAACATGTTTGAGTACACAAATTTGGAGACTTACTACCTGAATCCAAAAATATATGCATCAGGAAATAACGGCATTTTAATTAAATATTTACGACCTTGGGATAATATTGAATTTCATCTGGCCTATAGAAAGGTTTATTCATTAACAAAAATAAGTGGATTATGCGCGTATCCCAAAGAACGTATATAGACGTAGTCAATTATAAAGTAAAGAAAGTTTATACCATTTTCGCCTGATTTTTACGGAATTTATGAAGATTACTTTTCATTATTTTTTACCGTATCGGTATTAAATTTAGGTGGATTATAAATTTATAAATGAATATTTAGTCAAATTACCCAACCTATTTTTTGGTGTAAAAATATGGCTGATATCGATATATTGTTGTTTCTTCATAGAGCGAAACCGTAAAGTTTTTAGGGTAGAAATAGCTCGTAGAAGTATGACTCGTACGTGGCATAGTATCTCAGACGTCCCACGACCCATTATTTTGTGAAGAAAAAAAAATCTTATATATGACATTCTTCAAGTAAGGCGGCACTTTAAGCTCCTTCAAACTTAGCACGCAGCATCCCGCGCTGTTACTGCCACGCTCGGAGTCTGACAGAGCCTTTATGGCGCCATCTAGTTAAATTGCTCTTTTTGCCATCAATTGACATGGTCTCCAAAATTTATTTCTCCCTGAGTTACATCCACACTGATTTATGATCGTCAATAAATATGATTAAGCTTTTATAAAAATAAAACAAACACAAATGAAATGAGTCAAGGGTAATAATTCCCATTTCTCCTATGAGTCAATATTTTTAACAGACTTCAAAAAAGGAGGAGGTTATATGATCCACTGTATGTATATATATATATATTTTTAACCCCCGACTGAAAAAGAGTGTGTCTGTCTGTGGCATTGTAGCTCCTAAACGAATGGACCGATTTGAATGCGGTTTTTTTTATCCGAAAGCTGACGTGATCGATGTTGTTCTTAGCTACGTTTCAACAAAATCGGTTCAGCCGTTTTTGAGATATTGAACTTTGAAATGAAAATGTCGGGGGTTTTTCAAGTCGTAGTTAGGTATACGAGTATTTTATGTATGATCGCCGATTTCTCCGTCAATTAAGGACGGATTTCCAAAATTCTTTTTTTAATCGAAAGAGTATACTCCCGAGGTGGTCCTCTTTGTCACAAAGTCAGTATCTGATGATAGTTATAGGCACGCGTGTAGTAATTTCGATATTTTCTATTAAAACTCGTGTATTTTACCCTCGGAAATAGCAATTTTGGTTAAGGGGACGTAGGTTCGTGGTATTCTCTCCCTCTCACTGAGCATAAGCGTGAGCGAGATGGAAGTGCGTGTTTGGAAGCGCGGATATCATCTTTTTTAATTTTATTTCTTTATGCGTTTTAATAAATAAAAAAGTAATACCTGATTTCCCTCAAACATGACATTGCCGATTTTAAGAACTAATTGTAATATGTTCAGCTGTTGTGCATAATTTGTTAGAATTTTTTTAAGTGTATTTTAGACCTATGTTCGTGATTTTTTTCTATCGAGCGAAAGTCAAAAACTCAGGATTCGAATAGCTGATTTCCCTCGAGAAAGGCCTCAAGATTGCTAATTAAATTTAGGGCAGCCGTATTACAATCCAAACAAGAGATACGATTTTTTTGAAATCCGTTTTTGGAGCTCACGTCGCCTTAAGTGGAACTGATGATGATGACCACAGATGATTTATGGAACTTCTCAAAGATGTAAAATACGTCATAGATTCTGGAATGATTCCGTTAAAGTAGCAACTAATGAAGTGTTAATTCAGAGATCCTTGAGGAATCGACGGAACTCCTCAAATATTATCAGCCCGCAGATAGCGACTTAGGTTTTTTCTGCAATAATCAACGCATTTGATTTCGGACAGCAGTTCATGTAGTAAATTTGAAAGGAAATGTGGAAATTTTCATGTACCTATGTGGCTTGGCGAAGTACTGAATTGAAGTCGGTTTAAAAAAACTTTGTTTTTAAAGTAAATTATGTAGTTCATTGTCATGTTGATGACTTTTACTAAGTCACTTTTTAAAAGCTACAATTTAGACTGCCATTTCATATTCAGCGCGTATGGAGCGCGGGAAAACTACAGCAGCAACCAGGGATTGTAATTTGCAAAAACCTCGAAAAAACCACATATCTCAAACTATTTTATACTTCATATGTAGGACTCAGTTGTGTTTTGAGGTAACGAGTGCGTATTTATATTGCCGCAAAAATATCTGACACGCTCTTACGGCTCTATGAATAGAGTTGTCATCAGATATTTTTGCGACCTTTGTTTGTTCCATCATATATTTATGCCGGTGACTGTACAATTGTGTGACGTCGCTCATACTATTCCATACATTAAGAATTTTGGCCGAAGGGAGTCAAGTTCCGGCGTTTTCGCGGTCGGTTACCTGACACCACGAAGTTGCGCAACACATCGCAGTGATAGCGTGTTTTTGTAGTTATTAATTCAGATTCAGATTCAGAACTTTATTGATAAAATGTCATATTTTACAGGTCAATATCATGCATGTCAAATACATTTTAAAATGTCTTATTGTCTTAGATTAGACCTATCATTATTGAACAATTTTGAAAGTATTTTGAAAGTGTTGATATAATGATATGTATTTTAGTCTTAATATGGGGCCTGATTTAACCTCCTACCTACCAGAGGTACTTTTTTGGAATATCCTATTGAAAGATTCAAATTATGTTACTTAGGACCTAAAATGGATAGGAAAAATAAAGAAAAAAATCCCTTGTTTTTCTTTGTAGTTTTTCACTATGTTATTTTTCAAAGTACATCGGCGCCTTATTGAGTTGTCCTTTTCAAAGTACATAAAACATTATATGTCAGTAAAATTCAAATAATCGAATTAGAATAATGGAGACAATAATATCATCAGCAACGTTGACCGTTTATTGAATGAAAGTACAACTCGTTAGTTTTATTTAATTTATTATAAATTCTGATTTTACTCTATCTTCTTGCCTGCTGTCCTTTGTTAAGCACATATGAGAGATTTCCACCTAAATCTACTCTGCATTTTGTAAATCTGCTTAATAATTTGGCCGAATGCCACCCTGCAATGTTTCTGTGGTGAAATACATCAACATTATTTTAATACAAACTGAAAATTGTTGTGATATCACGCAAAGTTGACGTTTTTTAATAATATTTCACAGCTTTTTACTATGCCACCACTTTTCACACTTATTGAAAAACAATTGTTTAACCAACTAGAGTTGATATTATGTGTTCAAATCCTGACTTTATTAACATTTTCATGATGTCTCATGTCTAAATAACTCTTTACAAATCTTCTCAAAGTCTAGTAATGGCCAAGGTGTAGTATACTCGGCAGTAGCAGTTTTCCGTCATTACTGGTGAAATATACTTTAAAGAGTAGTCAGAATCATCTCTCAAGAATCATTTAGGATTTTTGCTATGTTTGTTTAAGTTTTTGTTAAAGTCATTACACAAAAACTAAAAATATAAGCATATTCTCCTATGTCCTTTGCACAGTACTTATGTAGTATAGCCAAATTAAACCAATTCTAACATATTTTCGGACTTAGTTACGTATATTTGTCCTTTGCAGAGGACATAAAACATCGTGGCGTAATATTTCGAAAATATTGGTTTACTTTCAGTAAATAGGTGTCTGGTATGTAAAAGTAATTATTTATTCGTGTGAAACTAGACAAAATGAATGTTAAATAACCTTGAATAAAAAGTTTACATGTGATCAAAATTACCATTGCAACAGGGCTTTGACAACAAATTTTATTTTCCGGCGCCATTTTTCAAAAATGGCTGTTTGCTATTGACGTTTATATTTTGTGACGAAGTTTGACACTTAAATAACGAGTTGCAGAAGAAACGGTGGGGTTGCCATTGAAGAAAAAGTCGGCAGATTTTTTTTGTTTCTTATGTCCTACCCAAAGTACAAAATTACAACTCCCGCGGTCCCACGTTGCTACTGCTCAGTGAAGTGATGACTTTGGCTACAGGTGTGAAGACGTAAAACGCCGTCTCAAATATTTAAATATTTTTTCATCACACTTGCTCGTCAATGGTGTTATTACACGCAGGCGTATAGAGCAGCTATAGCCGATTTACCTCCCACGGGAGTTATGGATTTTTAGAACTCCTTAGGGAGTTATGAGCTTGTGTGTGATGTGATTGGGTTAAGCAAATCTAGTTGGCCGCGCGCCAAAAGAATTCTGCTCTGTGATTGCTTGAAAAAAATCTAGTTGGCCACGCGCCGCACTCTGTGATTGGTTGAAATATTGAAGCTGCGCGTTCCACTCGCACTCATGTGGAAGTGAAGTTGTCAATTTTCGATTGGTGCGGTTGTATGAAACATAGATTTTTCTGTCGTTTGTAGTTATTTATTTCCTCGCAAATGTGATGAAAAACATTGTATATACACGGGCGTAAGAATATTGCAAACTCGAGTCATCAAAAGCCCTCCGTCTTCGGCGTCGGGCTTCTGATAGACTCTCGTTTGGAATATTCCTCTTACGCCCCTCGTTAAACAATGTACTATAATAATCAGACTGCTGCTCTGCTCACTCCCTTACTATAATCGAGCTTTAACCTTTTTTCAGGCAGTCGTTAGTTTTATCTATATCAATAACATTCACATAATGCCAGTCAAACCAGAAAGACTGACATTTGATCGTCATTTTTCAACTGCTAGCCTAAAAATGCGTTGATGGTGTAAAAATAAACATGGTATTCGATAATTAACTATGTTACATAGCATTTACCTTCTAAATATTATTGATTTACACTTTATCCCCCAAAGGTACAAATGGCGGACTTAATGAAATATGGCATCCTCTACCTACACTATCACTACCACTGGGCTAAAACGAAATTATTATTTTATACATAGCTTGAATAGGGTGAAGACCAGAAATGCTTAGGATAAATAGGAATGACCCGAAGTTAGTGCCCCGACAGGTTAGATGCAATGTAGATAAACAGACCAACCCACACACGTCTCTGACCTTTGACAGGATTATCTTTGGTTGGCGCATCGCTCGGTTGATCTACATCATTACCTGGCGGGGCCTATTTGGGGACCGGGCACTCACCCTTCGAGTCCTGAGATGACTCATCTTCTGTTGTATGGCCGTCGCCAGTGGCAGACTTCTTGTCTTCATCCTGTACATAAAAAAAGTCAGTTTGTAATATTTTTTCCCTGACTATACCTAAATCCACACCACTGCTTTCACGTTCAACAAGGCACGCACATTGCTGACACATTTATTCTTACTGAGACTGAGGGTCGCAAATTAGTTTCTAAACAAGACACCCTCGCGATTTATACAGCTCACAGAGCCAAAGCAAAATTGTCATCTTTAGATACTCAAGAAATATATAAATAGATGGAATAATCTTGGAGTCTTTCTATTAGGCTGGTCTCACACAGAACGGATTTCAGTCAAAATCATAATCTAAATCACTCACGAGCAAATAAAATGGTACTTTTTGTGCAGAATTTTTACCACAGAGTGTACCTGTTTTTACTCTTGAGTGGTCCAGATACTGAATTTAGACTGTGTGAGCCCATCCTTACAGTATCCAACGTTTTTAACTTACTGTATGGATTGTTATGTTAAGACATTATGTTTTAAGGGGTGATATGGGTATTATTAACTAATGTGGAATATATGGTGCAAAGTGTATGAGTTATATTAGTGATATGACCATAAAAATATTGTTTTTTGTGGTATTATTGCTAGTACATTAAAAATATTCACTTTAAGAGTTATTATTCCTTAGCTCATTTACACCCGCTGTATTCATTTGGGGACAGTTAACCATACAGTAGGCTTAAGCTGGCCATTAATGGGTTAATATAAGTATTATTACTTTTTTATACCTGTAAAGCATAATCTTATAAGGAAAACTGTCTAACTAATGTGTATTATTTAACATACATTTCCTTATGTCATCCCATCCCCTGCCTATCATCATTTAAATACAACTATCATGGGAGGCCAACATTGGTCAAATATTTGCATACATATTTTGAAATATCATAAGTCACATAACCTAGAAAATACAATTATTCATTGCAAGTTTCACTATTTGAGCCAAATAAACTCAAACACAATTATTAAATCATTTGAAAAATTACAATTCCGAAATTTCAGTCTGCAAATCTGCACCAGGAGTTTCAAGCGTCAGTTCCAATTTCCCGCCATTTGAGATTCAACCCTATCACAAACGTGCAAGGCACATATCGCAATACTAGCTCCCAATCTTACAACTACACATCTTCAAATGTACAGCTGTGTACATATAGCTACTAGGTATGTATGCAGAATTATATCTAGCTTTACATTTTAGGGTCAATCGACCTCTGTCGTTATGCTTTATCGAAAACGATATTGAAGCATAACTAAAGTGTAATCATGAGAGACATTGCGAAAATTGACCGAGGTCAGCATTAGAGGCTCGAAAGAAACCATGTTTATTTACATCGACGGCCTACCTCCGCGTCGGAATAGCGAAGCGCCAAGCCACCCAGCATTGGAATGACAACATTATCACTCTACGTCTAAAAAATAATCGCAAAAAACCAAATACCAAGGTCATGCGGATTTCCTATCAATGTCATTATGTACATATATCGTGGTACTTTAACAAAGGCCTGCACCTAAATGCAAAGGGGCGGGGGTGCAAAAATATGCGAATTCCTGAAAATAACCCCATTTACTTCAGTTTCGATAACCGATCACGATGGCATTCATAATTTTTCTTGCGAAATATTGACTAATATCACAACCCTCCGTGGCGCAGTTCCCGCGTTTAGCGGGAAGCGAACGTTCTGTCAGCCATGTTGAGACGCAGACAAACATTAGTGATATAACACGGAAATAACATCACTTCACCACTAATAATACTCTCAATAGACGCGCACCACTGCATAGCAATATAATACAAAGACATATTTCACAACTATACCTGATTATCACTGATTTTCGCTTTATCGGTATCACCCGACATTTTTCCTACGAAGAAATTGAAAGCGAATTCAAAGCGTCTTCAAACACCGGACAACACAAATGCACGCACCCATTAAAAAAAGTTTTGCGTTTAGTTACGATTTGGATACTTCTGATACTCTATATTCGCGGCATTTTTAAATTTGAAATAATTCTAGGAAATCATGAAATGATAACTTATTTATATTAATGATTCAAAATAAAATAACGAAAAAAGAAATACCATGAAATAAAAGAACACTTTATATTTTTATCGTTAAAATGATGTCCTTACATTAAAATACTTTCATGATCAAAACAAAATGTTTAAGTGTTAAACGTAAGCATTTACAATGGTACACCAGTTTGCTTTTTTTTGTTAAACAAACTAATCATCATCATCATCATTTTCAGCCTGTAATCGCCCACTGCTGAGCATAAGCCTCTCTTCGCGTACGCCACTTATCCCGGTCCCGTGCTAGTCTCATCCAGGAATGACCAGAAACTAACTAATATGGTATAGTAATCAGTAATTATTTATAAATATGACTAATGCAGTAGTGAATCTGCTACTTTATAGGAATTACTCTAAAAAATTGAAATAAAGAAGACTTCATTAGAAGTAAAATTTATATTACAAGTCACTACCAAAACTGTCACTGCTCTTCAAAACCTCGTATCTCGGTACGTAGTCGATATCGAGATACGACCTTTGATTTAAGTAGGTATTTGTTACTTAGTGAGTTTTGCTTGTCACCCGACGATATGAATATAATAGAAAGGAGAAGGTTATTACTCCAACTCGGGCATTATTCGAACTTATTTATAGAATCTTTATAATATATCAATATTCATGTGCTTTCAATCAGAATTAATATATTACTACGCAAAAACTAAACGCATTTTGAAATTCACCATAGACAATTACTATGGGTCATTTATATGCCTATAAACCATTTTGTAAAGTCAAATATACTGCAATTAAATACACACTGTTATTAATATATAAATAAACGTCATTCTTTTAGATTGTAGTTAAGTATAATAAAATCAATGAAACCTGAACAATCAAGAGCAGAAAACCATTTTTCTTTAGCCAAAGTACAATTAGTGGCATTTGCTTCCGTCGACGCTTCCATAAAATACTAATTTCTAGACTTTTCGTGTCTATGATACGCCGCGTCTTTTCTCGCGACGCGAGTTGCGATACACGAATAAATTTATTTTGGGTTATTTGATCCTTTTTAATGGCTGCCGTATAACGACTGAATGTGTACTTAAATCAAACATGAGTGATTATTCTTCTATGGCTACGCTTCAAAACAATAGCCAACCGGCGGGATTTGCGGCTGCTCTACAACGTGCTAAATTGGTGAGACAAACTGCATTATGTACCTATTTATTTATTGGTGTATTGGCAACGTCCGCATAGTTTAGTAAAATGTCTGTTTACCTCCTTTTTGCAACTTGTACCGTATCTTTCTGACATTATCCACCCTCTTTTGATTGGCGTGTGACTTGTAACGGCTGAAAAACGTTAATTCACTATACTATAACCTACTTAAATTATGAACTTTCTCGTGGTGTTTTTACTTCCTTTAAAACAATGAAGGGTATATAAACGTCTAATTTACGTTAATTAATGTCAACAGTGTCTAATTCCGTCGATATTTTCTGATTTCGAAGAATTTTATTTACGTATATTGGTTGATTTTAGGTTGCTGCTAAAATCGAGGGTGGTGGTAGCAAGAGACCTTTGGAAGACGGAACTGAGCCGAGTGCAAAGAAATTAGCTTCAATTGACCCAGCGTATCAACAACAACACGCAGCAATGAGGTAAGAGTCTAGAAAATGTAAGTAAGATACATAATTTAAATGATATTTTTTTAAACAATCTTCTTTAACTCAAACTAGAGCAAATAAATGTCTTCACTACTAGATAACTAAGATACTTAGTTCATTGAACCTTGAAACGTTTGATAATAGTGAACTTGACCAAGTCCCCATTTAACCAAATTAGAGCAGGAAATAAATTGATGCCTTCTGGGAAAAAGGGTCTGTCATGCCATGTATTTTTATGGCACTATTGGAATCAAGGGTCTTGAAACAACAAATATATTATTTTGGAGTCTATATATTTTATTGTAATAAATTAAGTTTCCTCTGTTTCTAGTTTTTCTGATTATCCTTTATTTTCTTGTGTACCGTAAGGCAACCTTTCCTAAAGGTATAATCCGTTTATATATGGCTTAAAAGGGACAAATGGTCTCGGGTCAAAATTATTTTAAATAAACATACTAAATTAAAAGAGAGAAAGTTTGTGAGTGTGTGTGTAATCCAGTTTCAAAATTTTTTCACCACTATATAGAATCCTTCGGTGGTCATGGTGATGGCTATATTCTATCTCGCAACTCTGCCTGTATTCTTTGTTATATGTGGACAGAGCTGCACGGGCATCTAAATCTATCAATCACGCAATAAATAAATCTAGCCTAAAGTAAACTTGTTGGTATGAATGAATGAATGATATTTATTCAGGTAACACAACATAAGTAACACAAGACAAAATACATCAAAGACATAGATCAGGATGTGAACCTGAAATGGCCTCCACTCAGCAATGCAGTTGGCACGGGTAGCGTGATCAACGGCGCTGGTTTTCTGTGTAGCCAGCGGGGTGTGCGGGACAGCATACTGTGCGACTTGTGTCGGATGATACAATAATGTTATTAATATAAAATATAATTATACATGTTACAACGATAAAAGTATCTATATTATACATATAATTTTTCATCACAATTGCTCATAAATGGTGTTATTCCTTGCCTGTATACAGAAGGACAATGGCCTAAATTGTTCCCGCGGGAAATAATGATCCCAAGGGAGTAATGAGCTTATGTGTGATCTGATTGGTTAAGCAAATCTGGACAGCAAGAATTCTGCTCTGTGATTGGTTGGAAAATAAAATCGAGCAGGCCATGCCCTGCAAGAACCACATGCTCTGTGATTGGTTGAAATATTGAAGCTCCGCCCTCCACTCGCACTGATCTAGAAGTGAAGTTGTCAATTTCGTCAACATTTGATTGATGCGCTTGTATAAAACATAGGTTTTTCTGTCTTTTGTGGTTGTTTATTTCCTCGCAAATGTGATGATAAACATTGTGTATAACACGGGCGTAAGAATATTGCAAACTCGAGTCATCTAAAGCCCTTCCGCCTTACGGCGTCGGGCTCCTGATAGACTCTCGATTGCAATATTCCTCACATGCCCCTTGTTAAACAATGTACTATTATTATTTAGCGGTTAACTAAATTGGGGCTAATAATTTTAGGAATTGGAGCTAATAATCGTGTTATGGATATGGTGGTGTGGTCATACCTTTTTAATTTACCCTTGAATTCCGGTATTGAGGTTATTTCTCTATTTATTTAATCGTATAATCGTATGGCATACATTATTTGGCCTTTGAGTTTGTGACTCTTTAGTACGACCCAGGGGACACGTGCAGGGTTGTGGTAGGTAGCTCCTGCGGACGCAAGTGACAGTTGTCCCCCCTTTGTCAAGTGAGTGGGCAACTTGACTGTTAGAGGTTCTTAAGCCGCCTGAGGGCCTCTAACTCGGCTTAACAACTACTGTCATAGACAGCAGCCGGGCTCAACTGCTTGGCGTGCCTTCCGAAGCACGGAAGCGCTCGTTTATAGTAACCACTCAAATAGGCGGTCATCCATCCAAAGACTGATCCTTGCCGTCTTTGCTTAACCTACGTTATCGTATTCGATTCGTAGGCGCCGATAGGCTATGAACGCTTCGAATTATTTCTCTATAAAGATTATTTATTCATTTCCATACATACAATTATATGCTTGTTGCGTGGTGTTAAAATTGATAACGTCGTGTTGCTAAATGTATAGTAAACCATCAAATGATTGTAATAAAGTATAAATTACAAAATATAATTCAAATCATAAAAAGATATGAACCTAGTAAGTTTAGAAAAAAAAGTTTTTTTATTTATTGTCCAAGAGTAAATTTAAAGGTACCAATAGAATCCTTACGCTTTTATAGAAACAAATTTGTACGACAACTATGGACCTAAACGCAGTATTTCGCGACCGAAACAATTTACTTCATTTTCCATGCAACGGTTAGTACAAATTGCACGGTGTGACGTCATACTTTAAAGCCAATCAGTATGAAGCGTTTCGGCTGCTGTCAGCGAGGTCCGTCTTAAACTCGATATTTTGGGTATTAATGTCCTCTAAATGTAGTTGCTTCCATACAAACATTTGTTCATCTACAAAAACTGGTTCGAATGGCATCGTAAACAAATAATTTCGTCGTCGATCGGGTAACGCGTGCGCATCCGTTGTACTAAAATAAATCGTAAACGTTGACAAAATGTCACAAAAAGTATTGGAAAGTGCAATTCGAGAGTTACAAAAGATAGTTGGTGTGCTTGTGAATAAAGTGAGTGCACTGGAAGTCAAAATAGATCAACAAAATCAAATTATCCTGGATAAATCAACAGTTATTAACCGACTTAATTCAGAAGCAAAATGGGAAACAGCGAAAACTACCCACGAACAACAAGCGACCAATGCAACATCAACAGCCCCAGCAGCGCTGCAGCGCCCTGTGCGCCAAGCGCGTCTAAACGCAGCGGCCGCGATGCAAAGTAAGGCCAGCGCTGCACGAAAGCGCTGCACTGATGAGATGCTAGAAATGCCTGTCGCCGCGCAGTGCACAACCCCCGAATTGAACCGATCCGCGGCGAGTAAACAATCAAATACGGCCACCAAACTGCTGACCGCCACGATTAACGTGGATAAAAACATGAATTGTATGTCAGCCAACAATAGCAACCTATCAAGTCCCTTATTATGCGAGAGCCCACAGTCTAATGACGCTCACACTGACCTGGCTTATAACCAAGCTCAGGTGGATCCCGTCGATGACCAGCCATGGAAACCCCCGAGCGGTCGACAAAACCGACAAAACCGCCGCCGAAGCCAGAAACAGACCGCTATAAAAGGATCAGCAACGGATACAGCAATCGGTGGGGTTGAGGAAATAAGATATTTGCATGGATGTTTTTTCAAGAATGACACAACACCCGAAAGCCTAATCGAATACTTAAAGAAAATAAAAAGTGGATGTAACTACACCGTAGAACAGATCCCGTCGAAGCGAGACACGTATAAGTCGTTCAAAATAGGAATACCGAGCACTGTATATGAAGACTTTTTAACAACATCTGCATGGCCACTAAACACAAGCGTCTCTCAGTGGCAGCCCTTTCTCCGACCCAGGGAGACCAAGTCTCCCGCCCCCATGCACGACTGTAAATAAGGCAAAGTTAAATACTAAGATAACCGTCTTACACCAGAATATTAACAGGCTAGTAAACAAGACATTCAAACTTGAAAGTGAACTACAACTGCAGCAATCTGTCGACATTCTATGTTTAACGGAACATTGGTTGCAATCAACACAGATAACAATGGTTAATATAATGAATTACAGCCTTCGCGCTCAATACTCAAGACAATCTAGGATGGGCGGTGGAGTCTGCATCTACGCGAGATCAAATATCGTGTCAATGGAACGGAACGAAGTTACTGCGTTATCGATTGAAAACCATTTTGAAACATGTGCAATTGAGTGTATCGGATTGGACTTAATAGTTATATGTACCTATCGACCACCAAATGGTGATGTATCATTATATTTTTCTAAATTAAACGAATTACTTAACATGAAGTTAGTACAGAGTAGCAAAACAATATTTATAGGGGATGTAAACATAGATACAATGTCAATGTGTAATGACACTAAATACCTAAATAACACTATAAAACAGCTCGGATTTAGACACCTTGTAAAAGTCCCAACGCGAATAACTGAAACGTCAAAAACATGCATTGATCATGCATACACAAATGTACCAAAACATGAGGTTCAAGATGTATCATGTCTTGATTTGAGCCTTTCTGATCATAATAGCGTAAGTGTAAATTTTAATTTATCAAAATGTATTAATAATACCACTCATATTTCGAAACGAACCTTCTCTGACAGTAATATTTGCAATTTTATATTAAGTCTTGACATGTACGATTGGGACAGTCTTTTGTCAAAAAACGATTGCCCAAACAAAAGAATAAATTCAGTACTAAATGTTATTAAGCACAACCATGACATTCACTTCCCTGTAAAAAAACAACTATTTAAAAATTATGTAAATGCTTGGGTCAACTACCCCATACGTCAGTTACGTAACGAAATTCGCCTTATTAAACTTAAACTATCAAAACAATCTAGTGACACCGGGTTGCGCTCGAAACTATCCCGACTCGAATCTTTACACTGGGCTACACTAAAAAACGTACGTAGTGAGTACATAAATAACAAAATACACAATACTGAGGGCAATATGTGTCGCAGTATGTGGAGGATTATTTCATCCGAGACATGCAAGCGTGGTAATAGGAACAACGATCCGATAAACGTTCTCGTTCGAGGTGCTCCGGGTGACTGCGAGGCAGCGCGCGCGACCGCCGCCGCTGGTCAGCTGAATGACTATTATTTACAAGCAAATAATAACTGTCCGCGACCACGCGATAAGGATGCGCTTGCATACCTTGAACAATACATCGGGCCGAGAAAACCGGTCTGCAACCATGGGTGTTTCTCACTTGACGAAATGATAAAGGCGTACCATAACATCAAACGAAAACCATCGAAAGATATAAACGACATGTCAACTGACATCCTAGACTTCCTGCCGCCCAGCGTAATATCCATATTACTCGGTCTTTTTAACGAATGCACCTCTGCTGGTACGTACCCAGATATATTAAAGTTAATTAAAGTGCAACCAATATATAAAGGTAAAGGTGAAAAGAATGTTGCGAAATCATATAGACCAGTATCACTCATACCTATAATCTCGAAAGTATTTGAGCGTTTATTGTGCACGGCAATAATACAGCATCTAACTTCTAACAGTCTGTTAAATAAACAACAATATGCTTACCAATTAGGTAGGTCCACAACTGACGCGGCGCGTGATGTTGTCACTCGAGTGATGTCGCATATCGAGGGCGGGCGACAGGTCGCAGCAATATTTTGCGACTTGTCGCGTGCCTTCGAAATGATCGACCATTCACTACTTCTAAAAAAGATAGCACGGTATGGTTACGAAGGCAGCCTGTACAAAACGATCGTTTCGTTTTTAAATAACCGTCGACAGAGTACTTACGTGCTTGGCGCCAAATCGGATCTTAAACCGATAGGTAACTGTGGAGTGCCCCAGGGTTCTGCGATGGGAAATTACCTTTTTTTAATATTAGTAAACGACATAACAGCGGCTTGTTCTGATGCTGAATTTGTAATGTTCGCCGATGACACAGCAATCATAATAAACGGAGAAAATTTTGAAAACTTGAAAGCAAAGGCAAATACTGTCACGAAAAAAATACATCAATGGTTTTCAGCAAACGCAATGGTCTTAAACATAGATAAGACAAATATAATTCACTTCCAACTAAGAAAAACCACCTACCATGAGTTTAACATAGGAATAGACGACATCACCCTTCCACAAGTTGACCACGTGAGGTATTTGGGCTTTATTATAGACTCGGCACTGACGTGGTCACTCCACATTGACTCGACATGTGACAAGCTGTCCTCAGCTTGCTTCGCACTATCAAGATTAGCCCCCAGCTTGAGAATCGAAAATTTAAAAGAAGTTTACTATGGCTATTTTCATTCCATCCTAACTCAGGGTATAGGTTTTTGGGGAACAGCAGCAGACCGCGATAGGCCCTTCAAAATACAAAAACGAGCCTTGCGTATTATGTCGGGCAAACCATATGACCACCCGGCTAAGGACTTGTTCAAAGAACATAAAATACTAACACTACCGTGCGTCTTCATATTGGAGGCCTGCAAATACGTAAGAGCTAATATGGACCGATACACAACCCGTGGACAAAGTCACGGCAGAAACACACGCGGGCAAAACCTCCTGAACGTCCCGTTTCGTCGACTCGAAAAAACACGAAAGTCACTCGGTGTCATTGGTGCGAAAATATACAACACTCTCCCAACTGAAATAGTTAACTCGGAAAGCGATGCAATATTTATTAATAAGATAAAATCTCTATTAGTTGACCAAGCATGCTATAGCATTGAAGAATTTATTTTAAGAAAATAACACATATTATATAATTATTGTAGCTAACAATTTTAACAAATTGACTTGTAAAATGTTACTTATACTTTTACCAATAAAATATATGAATATGAATATGAATTTAAGGTCACAAGCCCATTACAGGCTAAACCCAATGCGATAATTTTGCACAACAAACCTTATAACTAATTATTTACAATAACAAATTTTAACCAAAGCCATCCTTGTAAAATCACCCAGTGTAGAGAAGAACTTATCTAGATCTGTTGTATATTGACCAAGAAAAATCAGTGCATTATAATTATGGATGGCGAGACCTATTGCAAATTGGACTTTAAAGCCTTACCAGGACCTCAATTTATTACGGTGCCGGCTTATAGAAGGTTACTCGAAAACATAAGGCCAGCAACATCGAGAAATTTGGCAAAAAAGTATTTGTGTGGCAAGCGATTTTTCAATGCGGTATGCGATCGCAATACTTCTTTACTACAGGGACTTTGAAATCTACGGTATACAGTGACGAGTGCTTACAGAAAAGATTACTACCACTAATAAAGAAGCACAGGAGTAGCACTTTATTTTGGCCATACTTGGCTTCTTGTCTGAACTCTAAAACAACGAAGGAATACTATAAAGCCGATAAGGTAGAAGTAGTGGATAAGGAGATGATTCC
This sequence comes from Epinotia brunnichana, assembly GCA_963854355.1. NCBI lineage: Eukaryota > Metazoa > Arthropoda > Insecta > Lepidoptera > Tortricidae > Epinotia > Epinotia brunnichana. The sequence continues at coordinate 13,102,748 of OY977956.1, forward strand.
TCTCAATTGCCCAGAAGTTCACCCAATTGAGCGATATTGGTCTATCATGAAACGACACCTCTAAAAAAACGTCAAAGCTGCCACCTCAGTTGAAAACTTAAAAAAAAAATTGAACAGGGCATCATCAAATGTGTCAAAAGTGATCGTCCAGAATTGAATGAGACAAATCAAAAAGAAAGTAAGGTTGCAGGCAAAATATATAAAATACGACGAATTCATTCAAAACAGTTCTTTATAAAGACCTTATTTTTCAGTTTCTTTTTGTTTCATTATCAGTTTTCACACAGAATAAAAATAATACCATTTTGAAGTTGTCTACTTTCTTTCCGGTACGGTCCTTAACTCCCTAGGGAGTTATAAAATTCCATAACTCCCGCGGGAGCTAAATCGGCTGTAGCTGCTCTATACACCTGCCTATAATACACCCTGTACGAGCAAATGTGATGAAAAATAAATAGTTATAGTTAAGTTGGAATATATATTTAAGTTTTTTTCTACTCCTGAACCGTTATCTGTCATTTATATAGGCTGTAGCTCAAATACAATGACACCACTAATAAGTCGTCGCAAAACTCTATGCTCTATGGCCCAAAAACGCACTGTTTAGCGTACTTTTTTGGTTCATACATTTTTCATAAAAGCACTGTTTAACTTTTTTTTAAATCGGCCGCTATATTGCAGTGGTGCCAACTTCATAAACAAATATTTCGAAATAAAAGTATTTATTTACGATTAAATATTTGTATATTATAAATTATTTACTACAATAATAATAAATCATCATCTATTGTGTGTTGGTATTATTTATGAAAATAAACAGTTCGAATTCGGTCAGGGTCCGGATTCTGTTTGGTTCGGATGGCAAGTGCAAACAAATTAAAAACAAAACAAACCATAAGCAAGAGGTGTCACATTTCCAATTTCTTACCAAAATACAGTTCAAAATGAAAGGATGAAAGATGATAAACTATTAGTCCTAAACTATTAAGATTTTATTCGTGTTTGTGAAGACAAAAGTGTACGTTCCTTTAAAAATGGTCGAAGAAATTAATAACTCCACCTACTGAAGTAATTGCGCGAGTAGGTAGCAAAAGTACGAATAGAAAACTTGCCGCCTGAAAAGTTTAACTATTATGTAGTCTGCTATTTATTTTAAAATTGTCGTAGAAAAAGTATTGTATGCAACTGTGTATAACTGGTCTAAAAACGCTCGTGGCGTCTTTAATTGCGATACTCGCCAAGGCTCGCATCGCAACCCACGCCACTCGCGTTTTAAGACCCTTCTTATACAACAGTTGCATAAAATACTATTGTACTCGACGATTAAAATATGTGTATTAAGATTTCATAGAGAATACTGCAACGTCACTCTTTTCATAGTTGTAGTCCATGTTACTGTCGAAACAATCGAAATAACTACTTTTCGATACGCTCCAGACAACTAAAATAAATTCGACCAATCACGTGGCTGCTTTACTGAACTGTAATGAATTGGACCAATAGAATCGCTTTGATGTCGTACGCTCGTTGATGTCTTTATGATATCAACAAGCGTACGAGCGATGAGCTGCACTTCGTTTCAACAGTATCGAGTTTGTTTAATTAGTTCAGTTGACTCGTAGAAAATTAATTTTAATGAACTCGTACAAAAAGTATTGTTTACAATAGTGTTATAATCAAGCTTTTTAATCTCGTACCTTACTTAGGCCACTCAGCAAGCTTCGTGGCCTAAACACGGTACTCGACTAAAAAGCTCTCTATTATAACACGATTGTGAAAAATACTATTGTAATACTTTGGCGTAAGCTGTAATTGTACTTTGGTAAATAAAATAAATGTTGTAATAAAGTTCCGTCACCAGCAGCGGCAACTCAGCGGCAGCGGCTGCCGCGGCCGCGGCGGCGGCGGCAGCGCGCATCGCGGCGGCCAACCCTTCGCCCGCGCCCGCCCCGCCAGGCCTACTACAAGACCAGACTCTTAACGAGTACATCCGCGTGCCTGATAAGATGGTCGGCTTGAGTGAGTACACAGCATTCTAAAGGCTCTTTTACAGAATGGGCCATCATATAGGACGCAATAGGCTTGTTGCGTGGTGTTAAAATTGATAACGTCGTGTTGCTAAATGGATAGTAAACCATCAAATGATTGTAATAAAGTATAAATTACAAAATATAAGTCAAATCATAAAAAGATATGAACCTTGAAAGTTTAGAAAAAAAAGTTTTTTTATTTATTTTCCAAGACTAAATTTAAAGGTACCAATAGAACCCTTACGCTTTTATAGAAACAAATTTGTACTACAACTATGGACCTAAACGCAGTATTTCGCGACCGAAACAGCAATTTACTTCATTTTCCATGCAACGGTTAGTACAAATTGCACGGTGTGACGTCATACTTTAAAGCCAATCAGTATGGAGCGTTTTGGCTGCTGTCAGCGACGTCCGTCTTTAACTCGATTTTTTGGGCATTAATGTTCTTTAAATGTAATTGCTTCCATACAAACATTTGTTCATCTACAAAAACTGGTTCGAATGGCATCGAAAACAAATTTAAGGTCACAAGCCCATTATGGAGAAAGACATACTTCCATACCGCATTCCGTTCTGCACCATGATGTCCCATATTGTAGAGGAGCCTTAAGGTACAGAGCAGCGGCTTGACTTCAAACATATACGCAGGTAAACGGGAGCTCATCATATCAGCTGAAACTCGAAAGTGATCCAGCGCTGGACATGGCCTCCCCCAAAGAGTGCCACACTGCGCCTCCTGCATCCAACGAACTCTCGCGTCTTTTACCAGATTGGAGAGCGAGCTGCACCCCCTGGTGGCCCCTGCTGTCAACATTATTTTATTATTATTATAGCCTTTATTTAACGACTTTTTACAAAAAACTTATTTAAATATGTAAGTATATTAGACATTGACACTGTCGTCTTGCCTTCCGGCATAAAGATTTCCATTTTTTTCTATCTGCAGCTTTTCCTCTCCATATGTTTCCTCCTATTAGTCTAAGGTCATCCTCCCATCTCCATACCTGATTGTGCGCGACAGAACTCTGCAGACGGGGCATCGTTCACACTAACTGTCTACCACTTTTCCTTTTTCCTTCTCTTGGGTACCACTCTGATATTTGCTTTGTCCATTTATCTTTTTTATTACAAGCTTTATATTAACTTGCACTGTTCGTATGTATGTAAATATGTAAGTTGTCCGTCAAAATTTGCAATCCATTTTTCAGTCACTTCCCGTTATCCAATTGAGCTGAAATTTTGCAAGCAAATGTATATCGCATGACAATGTAATATTATGATGACTTGGAGCTGATCTGATGCTGGAGCTGGAAGGTGGCCATTGGAACTCCGCAATAAAACGACACAACCCCATCGAGTTTGGGCTCGTGAAAATCGTCTCAATGAGAAGTTGATAGTAAATAGTAAGAAAAATACAGTCTGCAATAAAAGCTTGTACCAAAGATGACAATAGTCTCTAAATATGTGTCCCGTCTTTTCGAAGATCTCGCGGTTCTAATACCATGATTCGCTATACGATAAATAAGTAAATGTCCCTAAAAAGGCTAAAGTGGAGATGGGCTGTCAACATTAAGGAATCCTCAAATGAATAAAGAGGGTCGGCAACACTCCTGATATTCTCCTAGTCGCGAGCGTCAAAGGGCTACGGTGTCTACTTACCGTCAGACCGGCCGTTGTTCGCCATCGTCGTAGCATTAAAAAAAACTCGCGGAGAGTGTACCTGGCTATTAAAACAAAACGCTTTAATGGCGCATTCGTACTCGTTTCCCCCCCGTTGGGGCGGAAAGGTTCTCGAGTGGCGACCACGTACCGGCAGGCGCGGCGTGGGTAGCCCCCCCCACACAAAGTGGACTGATGACCTGGTAAAGGTCGCGGGAGTCCGCTGGATGCGGGTGGCGCAGGGCCGGCCATTGTGGCACTCTTTGGGGGAGGCCTATGTCCAGCAGTGGACGTCTCTCGGCTGATATGATGATGATGATGATGACTCGTATCGCCCCAAAAGCACGTAGAAAGTCATTAACCCTTTGAACGCCAGGAACCTATAAAGTGGTCGTGTGTCGTCGTGCCCACCACGCGGACCCCAATAGCGGTTATGAAAGAAAGAAAGAAAACATTTATTCGTGACAAAATAAATACATAAAACAAACTGCAGACACATACGCACACGAAATGGTCACAACTCAGCGTAAATGCTGGCGGCGCCAGCGCTGGTCTTCCGTTGTGACCATTAGGTGAAAACACGGAACAATGACGCTACAACGCACACAAGGAAAAAATTACAAAAAACCATAAGAATAAGGAACAATTAATAACGTGTGAAAAAAAATAAAAAAAACTTAGAAACTTGAAAAGAGACACCTTATTAGTGACGTCAATACTACGACTGTCATATGAAAGTTGTGCAAGCTGACATACAGAGCCGTAACTTTGACGTCATCATTATCGCTACTTTTAAATTTGATATTTCTGAATGAAAATTACAATTTAGGGAAAAATAAAAAAACACGTGTCGCTTAATAGTACATTACTTACCTAGGGCGGTTATACAAAGAATGTCTCAGATCGCAGGTATTTGACGCCCGAGCCGAAGGCAAGGGCGATAAACATGCGCTCTGAGGCTTTCTTTATTACCGCCCGTGGTGAGTACAAAATTTTACGTCTATCTGGCCAGGAAGTGGGGTTTTCCGCACGCATAGCGTGCGGTAATTCCTACTTTATGGCCAGGTATGACGTAAAAATATTAATACTTTGATTCAACAAACGTTGACGTCCGCTGTCAAAGCAACCTTCAGTATTTCATATAAGGTTCATAGTCACTCTCTTTGGAAAACAGTGACACACAGTACGTGAATCATGGCGTGCAAATGGTTAAGTCCGTTTATACACAGAGAAATTGATTTATCTCTGACAGTTGTCGCGAGCACGTTTTCACAACACCTGGCATTTTGCCATGCGCCTACTTTATGTCAGTCAATGGGTGAAGTATTTACTGATGCAATTTATTAGGCTTCATTAATCACGATCCCAGATTGGGTCGGATAAGTAATGTGACAGGAAAGGTAAGAATTTAGAGGATTGTAAAGGTGCTGTAAGATTTGAGCACTTGCCGTTTTAGGGTTAGGGTTCCGTACCAAAAAGGTAAAAAAGGAACCCTTGTGGTGCGACTGTCCGTCTGTCACAAAGTTAAATATCTCAGGAACTAATTAAGCTATCAATTGGTAATTTTGAACAACTGTTAAGAAGGTATGGAAAATAAAAATCATAATCCATTTTTAGGGTTCCGTACTCAAAGAGTAAAACGGGACCCTATTACTAAGACTTCGCTGTCCGTCCGTCCGTCTGTCTGTCACCAGGCTGTATCTCAAGAACCGTGATAGCTAGAGAGTTGAAATTTTCACAGATTATGTATTTCTGCTGCCGCTATAACAACAAATACTAAAAACAAAATAAAATATTTTTTTAAGGGGAGCTCCCATACAACAAACGTGATATTTTTGCCGTTTTTATAGATAAGGGTACGGGAACCCTTCGTGCGCGAGTCCAACTCGCACTTGGCCGGTTTTTTCTTTTTTGTGTAAATGACAATATGAGGCGGGTTAAAAATTCAAAGTCTAGTTCATGGATCAAGTGGGGTATCATATAGAAGGGCTTGAGTTGCGCTTTCTAAAACCGTTTTTTTTTTCTGCAGTGGTTAAATTGTGATTTATTAAGGAAAATGTGGAACAAAATACCATTTATCTGAAGTTTACCAAGCGAAAATTCTGAGGCTCTAGTATAAGTTTTAACGATGCAATACGTTTTCGAACGCGTTTGCGTTTAGTTTCAATATGTATGGCAACGCGAACAGCGCCTCTGGTGGTAACTATTAGGAACTACGCGTTGTCATACAAATTGAAACTAAACGCTAACGCGTTCGAAAACGTATTGTAACGATAAAACTTATACTAGGGCTACTGAATATAATACATATAACGGAACGATAACGAAAAATAAAACGATACTTATATCTAGCGTATTTTTATTTATTTATCAAAAATCATTTTTTTACCAAGTTTGTAATTTTGTTACTTTTGTATAAAATTTTATGTCTTCAAATTCCTATGAGATTATCGTTAAAGTCCCTTCTTTCAAATAAAAAAATTATAGTCGAAATCGGTACGCGTGATAAAAAAATATCGCTGATGAGATGATAAACAAACATACTAGGTTGCAAGTTATTAGTACCAAAATGCAGCTGGAGCTGTACAACAACGGTAACTTCTACTATGAGCTGTTAAGATTGTTCAAGAATGAATGGGTCGTGACGTGACGGGTATGGTGTATGAACGTTTGCGCGGAACCCTCGGTGCGCGAGACAGACTCGCACTTGACCGGTTTTTTAAATTTGTCTAACTGAACAACGCACAGTGCCAAGCATAGAGCCTAACATGCATCGCTACGAACATATTCACGATTGTTCTAGCGAACGCTCTAGTAAATGCTGTGCCCAGGTCCCAGGTGTGGGTGGGGAGGGGCGGCGGTAGAACGATGATGTATATAATTGTTATGGAAGCAGGAAAATGGAATGTTTTTTATGGGATCTCATTTCTTTTTGTAGGTTATTGTGTGAAATGTTATTTTACCAACCGCAAATAACGGTTGCAGGAAGGAACTGCAAAAGTAACTTTGCAATCGCATGTATTTGTATAGGATTACAAACTTATTTATGCAGTTTGTATATATATGAATCGTGACTGAAATAGCAATATTTTTAGGTTTTTTAGAAATGGATAGGCTAAAAACGGATTATGTTCAAAATTAGGAGCTTGTGGGTCTGCTAGAAGTACCTTAGAATTACGATGATCATTATAAGTCAGTGAGTGAGTATTTAAGGGGGCCCCCTTACAACAAACGTGTTTTCTTGCTCGTTTTTGCTCTATATTGACAACGGCAACAGGTAGACGCTTGAAATATTCACAGAATATTTAGTTATATATTCACTTTAATTAATTAATTAAAATAAAACAAAGATAAATGGGGGGCTTCCATGCAACAGACATGATTTTTTCTGCCGTTTTTATAGACGGAACCCTTCGTGCGCGAGTCTGACTCGCACTTGGCTGGTTTTTATGCTAGTTGCCTGCAGTTTCGTCCGTGTGAACATACCAAATTCAACTCCCAATAAAATCCATATTTAGTCAAGGTTTTTCCTTGTACGAAAATTCCGTCCAAGTACGATATCGCGACGCGTTTTGCTTGTGCGTTGGGTAGGGAAAAACAATAATCAATTGACAACATTTCATAAATTTTAGCCCTTAGTTCGATTAGCTCATTGTATAAACAGTAACACGCTGGTAGTTTTATATTTCCAGTATTATTAATCTTAAATTTTTTACGATTTTTTTAAAATGCATTCATGGCAAATCCAATTCTACTGCAGAATAGGCACCTGCTTAAGTCCAGTTTCGACGAAAACGTTTAAATGTAATTTTCGGGTAGGTTACATTGACGCCATCTTGACAATGTTTGTTTTTAAGTTGGTAAGCAAGGTGCCTATTCTGCAGTAGAAATGGATTTGCTATGAGTGCATTTCTAAAAATTCGTTATAAATTTAACATAAATGGGTCAATCAACTATTTCTTGTTGCTCGTTGCCATGGTTACGTCTCCTGGGTCACTCTGTAAAACTTTATTGTACGGGGTTTAAATCCACTAAACACGTGTTTTTGTCATATTGGTAAATCCATTCCATGGTGATGCATCTCCTTAGCATGATAGGATTCCAGTTTATAGTATTTTTTCTAAGAAAGTCTGTTACTGTTATCTCTTGGCTTACCGGGACAGAATAACAACAAGAAATAGTTGATTGCAAATAATACCGGAAATATAAAACTACCAGCGTGTTCCTCTTTTCGAGTAGAATTCAAGGAGCTAGTCAAATCATGGACTTAGAATTATGAAATGTTGTCAATTATCGTTCAGCGGATGATGTTCACTTTAGTGAAGAATAGCCCAATGCGTGTCTGACAATCTCCTAACCCTTTGTTCTGTTTGCAGTCATCGGTCGCGGTGGCGAGCAGATCACCCGGCTGCAAGCGGAGTCCGGCTGCAAGATACAAATGGCGCCTGGTTCAGGCGGTCAGCCAGATCGAGTGTGCACACTCACCGGCTCCAGAGAGGCTATTGGCCGGGCTAGGTTAGTAACTTACAGGGACTGCTCAGATTCTCTAACCGCCATCAGCTTAAATTGGCCAATCAACTATTCTTTGATGTTAGATGACTGTCTCCTGAAATACTCTTAAAAACTGCGATTTATAGGGTCCACTAAATAATCCAATTTATAATATTATTTCGACGAAACTCTTGTCACTATTGTCTCTTATCTTTCCGGGACAGCATAAAAACAAGGAAAAGTTGATTGACACTGGCATATCGGCCACGACTTCCAGCGGCAGCGATACGCCACACGTGGGAGCTAGAGGTCGCACTAAATCCATGTTCTCCGTCTAACGCCGCACGCCACTTTCTATAGAAATGTAGCTGCACTTCTATACAACTTAATGCTGTACTCGACGTGCGGCTTCGACCGGACACTAAGTCATAACATCGCTTCAGCTCCAAGTCGTGGTCGAGCCCCTAGACTCAGACGCTTAAAGAATGGCAGGCTATACAGAACATTTTCATAACTATTTGCAGCAACTACCACTGCACAGTTTGAATAACACTTCTCAAATGACAGTCTACTATGGGAAGTGGGCGCCCTCGTGATTTTTAGTGCACAGCCCCTATACTTACGCGGGTTAGCACAACTGACGTTGCGACGCTAAACAAGAAAACCTAGCCATGCATTTACATAGTACAGTCAGCATCACATAGTTGGTAGCAGCCAAATATTTCGGAACACGTCTTTTGGTAGCAGCCAAATATTTCGGAACACGTCTTTATTAGGTGCGTCCACACCAAACGCACGCTCACCCGAGCGGCTCGCCCGAGCCCTCCGCACGCTCACCCGAGCCGCTCAGGCGAGCGTGCGGAGGGCTCGAGTGAGCGTGCGTTCAGTGTGGACGCACACCGCGAAAATAATGCTCGCGTTATTCATTTGAAAACGATAAATAAATAAATAAGTACATTGCCAGTAGCATGGCGCCGCGGCCCCTTTGATTTCGCCCAAAAAGCCGACAACGCTCGGGTGAGCGTGCGGCCACACAAAACAACCGTCCACACCGGCTCGGCTCGGGTGAGCCGCTCGCCCGAGCGTGCGGACGCGAGAGCGAGCGGCGAGGGCGCGCCGATCGCCGTCCACACTTAAACACACGCTAGGGCGAGCCGCGCTCGGGTGTGCGTGCGTTTGGTGTGGACGCACCTAATACTGTAAAAATACGTGTTACTTTGGCTGCTACTAACTATATGATGCTGACTGTACAAGTGAGACAGATGCGTCTTGACAGTAAGTTGTGCTGGCTCCCCAGTTATAAACTTCTACGGTGCAACGAATCTACAGCGTCAAATACATCACGCCACCAAATAAGCATATTTTGCTCAATTAAATTAGGTTTCCACATCTTATCAGAAGTTCAAATCACATGTAAAGTTGTTACTCAATTATATGCAGGCTTGTTAGGTGCATTGTACCATGTAACGTTCCTCAAACTGGGCTCCCTAAAAGGACGTCACGACCCCCCCAATCGCTCATTAACTAAAGATAATCCGTAATCTGAGACGCCTTTTGGGGTCGTCTCAGGTTGAGAAACTAAGATGAACAACCCGCGGGAATCCCGCGAGACAGCTGCGGGATTCTCGCGAGTGTAGTGTCCGCGTAATAATGTATTTTCTCGGAAGGATTTTGCTGATGGCTGTTACGGCCTGTCAAGATGAGATGACTGATTCAAGCCTAGAAGTTGGGGGGGTCGGCCCGCCTAGGAGGTACGATTTTTTTATACAGTACGGGGGTATAAGCCAATGGGGGTTTCGGCATAAAAGGATACATTCTTAATGTTCATGGAAAGGGAATCCATCTGTATAAATGTCTGTACTCGTTGCATTATGTGTTCGTCACTGCATTCATTATAACTGTGCAATATGGGGCAAATCAACAATCTACGCGGCCAAAATTAATTCATTGCTTAAAGTGGTTCGAAACAGTTTAAATAATACAAAAAATATAATTTATGTCACATATTTATTTATTTAATTAAAATAACGGATTTTTTTTAAACAGTATTAAAAAAAAAACATAGTGACTATGGTTCCACACTAGGTAATAGATAATAATGGTTAATGACATATGAATCTAAAACTAATCTTCTTCAGTTTGTTCATCTTCACTTTCTGATGAATGATACCCTGGATTTGGTTGTGACGACTGCAGCAAGTTGATGGTTTCTGGAAGAAATGCCCGTATCCTCCTTTTTTTTAATGTTCTCATACAACTGAGCAAGGGGTCCGAGCTCAGAAGAAGCCGATAGAAAACGTCTTCATTGCAGGCCACTCTTGAACATTTCCTTGAATAGTCTTGCCGATATATTCTAAAATGTTTATTGCGTGCCTCTGCCGCCTCCTCTAAGAGCTGTCCGATAGGTACTAAGGCGTGTTTTATTATAACAGCTCCATGTATCAGTACTTAATGCAGTGTTGGAGTCATCGGGTGCCACGGGTAGAGTTTGATGTAAAGTCGGGCAGTTTCAAGTGCATATTCATCATATTTTTCTACTTCTATGTCGTATCCGCTAGAAATGGTTTCTAATATAACCTTCAATCTGTATATTAAGTCGTAGCTGATGCCAGTTATATCAGCAGCTAATTTGGGATCCTTGAAGAATCTCCTGCTCGTATTGCCGTCATTTGTATTTCCAAAATTAGCCTTAGGCATATCGACAATTAAATCAGTTTCATTTCGAAATCTCTTTTGTATTTCCAATTTTATTTCTTTTTCCATTTGCTTTTCGTCATCAGATTTTCTCACGCGGTACTTTTTTACAGGCAATTTGTAGGCTAGGTGGAGAATGCTTTCAAAAATTCTTATTCTAGCATGTAGTACTGACAGCCCAAATTCAATTGCTTCAAAAGATACGTCTCTTTTCACTTCTAATTTGTTGAAATCTTTAGAAGTCGCACCACAAATAAAACAACGACTAGTAGAAGTCGTGCTAGTGGCTGCATTGCACACCTTCCCGTCAACCATTGTCATTAGTCATTACAAACTGATGTTGCACGAAAAACTTGTTTCCATCAACATCAACCTCTGTGGCGGTTAATGAGTTAATAGAAGCTGTGACGTAGGAAATTTCTTCTTTCGTGATTCCAGTGGTCTCTTTCACAAAGCGGAATCTTATCGGTCGACAAAAACGTGGAGAAGAGGGTGTTGGATTTTCCCATATAACTCTTTCATGGTCTTTTCCACAAACTAATCGAATAGGCACAAAACAACTCTGAAAAATATTCGCATCTGAATCTTCAACATTGTCAAACTTTTGCTTGAATTGGGATTGCTGTGATCCATCGCATCCCCACTTGCATATTATTTTTAATGTTTCCCGTTCTTTCTCCTCTATTGTTAATAAAACATCATTCAAGTGTACTGATAAGCGCTTAACGGTAACATCAATCAAAGCTTGCAATTGGCTTTCGGCGCTGGTACTCGTTACTGTACACGTTTCTTTTGGCGGAAAACACTCCTTTTTTGCTTGCTGAAGAGTTTTATAAGACGGAAAGAACATTTTTTTGGTGTTTCTTATGATTTCATATTGTCATCTTGTTAAATCCGCATCAACAAACATTTTCAATGCCTCTGTTGGAGTAAGACGCGCAGTTTTTGTGCCTTTGGAACTGGCGTATGCTCTTCTATATTTTGTCGCACGAGTAGGGCTGTTCGTAATGTCCTTAAAAACATTGGAAGCATCTCTCTTTCCAGAGTTCCCCAGCTTAACTTGGGCTGCGTGGATTATTACATCGTGCTCTACCCTGGAACGGAGTTCCTCTGTTTTCCTCCTTCTGCTTCTTTCACTGCACTCTGCAAACGATTTTTTAGGACGGCCAACCGACCGAATTTGCGTAGCAACAGGAATCTCAAACGTTCCTTCTAACCACAGGTGATTATTTTTTAGGAAAACATCTTCTGTATTATGAGCCTTGTTCCATTTTTGTTTTATTTCTGATTTAAAATGTGCGAAGCTGCTCTTAAATTTCTTGTATTGATCTTCTGTATATTCTTCGCCCGACAATAATTGGTCTTGTAAAAAAAAATTTTTTTTTCCAAATTAGGTAGATTTTCATTTTTCATCAGGTCAAATAAATATTGACGGGTAACTACCCTAACCCCCGAGGTACCCAATGAACCTGAAAACTAGAAACAATAAAATACCATTATCAGTGAAATACAATACCGGATCTCCCCCGATAATACAACTAATACCTCTTTGTATAAAAAGAAACGTGAAAAATATTCCTCATAACACGTGGTATTTTTAAATTACCAAAAATATACATCGAAGTATCAAAATAAAAATATTGTTATTACAATAAAATAGATTATTACCTGCAGAATCAGGATCCATAACTATTTTTCACTAGAGTAACTTAGAATATATTTTATTCACTTGGAAACTCAACAGTTTTTATAAAATCGCCGAGAACAGACACGTACACTAGGTTCAATGATCAAATTCCGACTGACACTGGCAGGGTCACAGGTACTGTAGAGGGGTGGGAGGTGATGGATATTGTTCCTGGGGATGTCCACAACCTCAAGTAGTGGATTTTAGGCAGTTATTTGCAATTTACTAAAATCTACTTTTGGCCGCGTAGATCGTTGATTTGCCCCATAGTGCAGTGTTCTGTAGCCATATTCAGTTCGTCACTTTCGTTTTTAGTCTCATTCACAATTCGACACTATCTTCGTCCACAATTAACATCATTCAACAACGAACATAAATAGAGATGAGAATAAAAACTAAGGAAACAAACAAAAATCTTTAAAAGACTGTATAGAATAGCGTAAATAACCAAACGTACAACCAACGAATATAGAAAATGAAGAATATTTCGTGGAAAAACCTGTAAGCCTAAACCTTTTCGAAGGAAAACTGTCTGGTAATTTCTACCCACTAAAAACACAACGGCAGCAACTATACCTGTTTTGTGCAGACACATCAGATTCTCAACATAGGGGCTTTGTGGACGACATTTAATTGAGTCAGTCCCTACAGTAGTTGCAATGTGCTAGAAGGATGGCAGTGCCAGCGAAACGGGCACTAAATTAGGTTTTAACGTCACGCACACCTTTCCGCACTGCGCAGGTACCACAGTAACTATTCAGTTAAATGATATGTCTATGACCCATTCTTTTATGCCGAAACCCTGTTGCTGTTTACACTTATGTAGACAGGTCTTTAGTTAATTTAATGTCCCTTTTGTGGTTTACTGGGTGGCGAACAAATGCACTCTATTGATGCCTGTGTGCATTCATGTTCTTTTCTATATTTGACTATTTCATTAGGAACTGGCATCCATTCGTTTTTGTCTAATCGATGTTGTATGTAGACTAGACTTGACGTGTTTTTCTAAGCAACACTTGTATTCTGATATATACTTTGAGTTTTATTAACACTTCTTTGCATGAGTTTTTATTTATTTTTGAAATAAATCACGATAATGTCAGTTGACCTCCACATTTCGGTAAAAATATAAAAAAAAATATATGAGGAAAGTTTTACATGATATCTTTATTTTTTGATATGATGGAAATTGCCATCATTATGCAAACTCTGACCTTAAGCATATGACAAATACGTTCCATTTCAAGCTATACTGTTCTTGAAACATAAAAGTCTTAAAATAAATATGAATCCCCCGCAAAACTACCTTTAATTAACAGGACAATGTTATCATGGAAATTTCCATCACCATGCAAAGAAGAGTTAAAGAGTCAAGAAATAACCCCAAACATTCCAAACATCATAGGTCATCGACTCATCGTAGTAAACATCGTGGACAGTCATAACCTGGCAACTTATAGGACGTCATCTTTGCTAATATTCTCACGGCAAAAATGTTCCTTTGACATTAGCGGTACATTAAGTCTGTCTGCCAATGTTTAAAAAAACATGAAGGTTTTTCTACATTATGCCGAAAATTGTCGATGTCTTACTTGTTTAAGTGGAACAACCTTATTAGTTTGTCGTTCGGAAGTTCAACTAGTAAAACTAAATGATTACACGATTACATAAAGTTCGCTCGATATAAAACCTGTCGTACTCATGTACATTGTCTGTCTGTGGTACGTGTCAGTATTTTGCAATATCGTACGCACTCATGGCTCCGCCACAGCAGCTCCATAGATGTTCAACTCTGCGCGAGGCAATACAGCGTAACGATGACTGTGGGATCACTGTCACACAAATCAAACCAGCATACAAATGACATGGGTTGAACTATGTAAACTTTCCTCAGAAGTAAATAGCAGTATCTCGAAATGATATTCGCATTCAATGTAAAATTTATACTACATGTTGCTATGACCTTTTTAGGGTTCCGTAGCCAAATGTCAAAAAACGGAACCCTTATAGATTCGTCATGTCCGTCCGTCTGTCTGTCTGTCTGTCCGTCCGTATGTCACAGCCACTTTTTTCCTAAACTATAAGAGCTATACTGTTGAAACTTGGTAAGTAGATGTATTCTGTAAACCGCATTAAGATTTTCACACAAAAATCGAAAAAAAACATTAAGTTTTAGGGGTCCCCATACTCAGAACTGAAACTCAATCAAACCCATACGTGTATCTATGGATAGGTCTTTAAAAAATGATATTGAGGTTTCTAATATATTTTTTTTCTAAACTGAATAGTTTGCGCGAGAGACACTTCCAAAGTGGTAAAATGTGTGTCCCTCCCCCTGTAACTTCTAAAATAAGAGAATGATAAAACTAAAAAAAATATATGATGTACATTACCATGTAAACTTCCACCGAAAATTGGTTTGAACGAGATCTAATAAGTAGTTTTTTTTTTAATACGTCAAATCGTAAACCGCAATTTATTTCACGGAACCCTTCATGTGCGAGTCCGACTCGCACTTGGCCGCTTTTTTGAGATACCGCCAACAGCTTACATATGTATGAGGAATAGACGTGCAACGTCTTACAAGAGTGGAAGTTGGGGGTTGTATTTATGTACGTTTTGTTGTATGTGTTCTTCTTCTTAATCATCGCATTACGTAAAATCGTGTCTTGTCAGCAACATTTGTAAAGCTGCCATTTTGACGTCATAAAGCTAGTTCGATTTGGCAAATCATTAGTACATTGTTGTAGAGGCTAGAAAGTAAGCAATGATGGAGTTAGCTCGAGGGCCGACGCGTAGCAGAGGCCCTCGAAAGTACGAGTCCAGCTATTGCACTTTCGGCCGAGGCTTAACACAGTGCTTTTCACGTATACTGCGAGGAAATTGCAAATAATCATAATTTTAAATCAAAATGAAGTAGGTACCCAATTCAAAATTATAACACTAAACAAAAAACAAGCTCGCGCGGCCCCGCTCGCCGGCGCGGCGGAGAGCAGCGGCGTCCGCCGGCGCCGCTGCTCCCGATTGACGCCCTGTGATCGGACGAAGCGCTGTTCAAACTGAACAACCACTACTATAATAAAACATTGTAGTAGCACCTGAACAACCTCTACTACAATGAAACATTGTAGTAGTGGTGGTTCAGGTGCTATAGCTATTGCCTACTTTTTGGTTTTTGACCATCTATTGCCACATTTTCGATTCAATTTATTTGGACACTCTGTGAAAGTACTCGCCCTCCTATACAACCACGTGTAACACAGTATTCCTCACAGGGAACTGGTGAACCAGATAGTGAACCATCGCGGGCGGGAGAACGCGCCCCAGCACGAAGGACCCGGCATGGGTATGGGTATGGGCGGCGGGGACATGGGTGGCGGCCCGCCCATGCGCGGCGGCGGCGGCGGTGGTGGCGGCGGCGGCGGCGGCGGTGGCGGTGGCGGCCTGGCGATTACTGTGAGTATCATATCTATTAGACAATTCCAAAATTTCGGGAAACTCACAACATTAAGAAAGTTTCCAAGACCTTTCCATACGGAAATCTTCGCAATAGGGAACATTACTGCAATGTTCTGCCGCCAGAGGCAGCACTACCACTAATAATAAACCAGTATAGGAATATAGAGATTCACACACACATGCACAATTGATTGTCAAATGAGTGACAAGGATGTTTGCATAGACAATACCGCAAGCGGGAACGAGATACAATGTCAACGCTGCTAGTGTCGCCACCTACAAATAGTTTTGCGTAATGTTCCCTATTTTGGAACCTTTTCGTCGGCGTGTCAGTAGCTATCTTAGTCTAGCGGTTCCAGCATGCGGCTAAGGAGGTCGTGGGTTCGAATCCTGCATCCTATCAATGAGTTTTTCGTAACTTGTGTATGAACTATCATTTTCATTTTTACTTTTATTCTTTACGGTCAGCCACGGAGTCGAGGATTATTGAGTTACTTCATATTACCAAAATAAAAGCTTTACATATTCTAAACTCAGCTATACATTAAGCGACGGGTTCATTATGTATGACGATCTTGATAAAATCATTTTACAGTTGGTATTTTTTTCCTAATTACATAAAATCAACATTTAAAATTATTTCTGGTTATTTCGGCTGCCCGCCATAATGCCATGACACTTTCTTTTTTCACGTTTCGGCATGGCCCTCTGGATTAGTTGCGTCGCGGCCTACTCGATTATAATCTAGTAGGCCGTGGTAAGTGGCCAGTGCAAAGAGGTTGGAGGTTGGATATAGTTTTAATTATTTTATTTAGGTATATATAATATCGAATAATTTACTTATTTCATATTATACATATAATTCTGTACATTTATTTATAGAATTATACAAATACAAAAAATAACATTAAAACTATTAGATCAGATACATTTTTTAAACTTTTCTAAAGTTGGCAGTATGTGTAACTTAACTGATTACTCTTAATATGCCTGTTTTATAAGATATACGTGTAGTATTTTACTTTCCTCACAGTCGAAATGAAAAGTAGAGTGTTTAACACCCTCGAACTATTGGCGCTCTCACTTCGTTCGAGCGCCAGAAATATCTCGGGTGTAATGGGTCACTTTCAACCCTTGGTTACCAATCTACTATTTATATTCGCCATTAGCTGAACATCGAGAAACATTGTGACGACACACCTGCATGTAGCGGTGAAGAAATTGGATTGTCTAGATGACGTCTTGACACCAGGCCATTGCAGGGAATATAGCCCGTACTGTCTCATCCATGAGGAGAGACCATTGTGAATGATGACTATGATAATTCAGTTTTGAACATAGACCAGTGGGCGCCCTCAATCTTCAACAGATCAGCGGTTGACTTGGTGGGCAATGCGCCTCCGGCCAAGAAGGCAACTCGTCATTAGTCAAGCACCCATGGGCACGTAAAACGGGCCTCTGGTCGTCATCTTCATACCTACTTATACATGATGTTGTGGTATTAATGCTAGTACTTTGTCTAACAGGAAGAAATAATGCTACCCGGTCCCAAAGTGGGTCTGATCATCGGCAAGAGTGGCAAGACCATCAAACAACTGCAGGAACAGTCTGGCGCTAAGATGGTCGTCATCCAAGACGGGCCTAACACGGAATACGTAAGTTTATATATTAAGGTGGCATATGTGGCGGCAAATGGTTCGTGTATTATAACAACACGGCTGCGGAGTCGCCAGTTCTAGGCTTTAACCCGCCCGCGGCTAGTGCCCGCGTAATTAGCCCAGGCAGAGCCGCGGCATCATATACGGGGCCGGTGGCCTGTAATAGGAGCAAATATTCAAAAGGATTTGGATTCGTAGTAATTTTGATCTAAAGTTATGACCTCCAAGTAATGTGTCTTAGCACCAAAACATCATAGCACAGCAGTCATAATAGTTTATGCATTTTGGTTTTTAAAAGATATTTTTGTGATCATTTAATTTTGATTTAGTTTTTTTGTGTTTTTAAAATAAAAAGTTACTTATAGCATTCCAGAAAAGTAAAAAAATACAAGTTCATTTATTTTGATTGAAATGTTTTTTTTTTTCAAATAAAACCACTGACGTAATTGTTCACAAGCTTAATTTAATAATCTACCGTTAAATTTTTTTGTTCCTGTTACAGGCTACACCCTGTATTTGCCTATTTCCACCCTGAAAGTTCATTCCATATACTGGTGAACGATTTTTTTGAATTCTGATGAGTATTTCTGGCTCTCACACTTACAGACTTTCCCTGTTTATAAGATTGGTATAGATTACTAATTATAATATTCGTATTTTTCGAGGGTGTGCAGCGATGCTGATATTTTTGAAAAGCTTTCTATTAACTCGCTATTTATGTATACCTAACTATGTATGTAACCTTGCAATGGAATCTATGGAATCTTGCTACTCAATTATGAAGCAGATATCTTCAACCGATTGAGCTGAATTTTTGGGTAAAGGTATAGTTTGGATGACGATTCAATATTATGGTACAGTCAGCGTCAAATACTCTGGAGCAGTCAAAGTAGCCAAATAGTTCGGTACACCATACCAAATATATGGTGTACCGAACTATTTGACTAGTTTGGTTGCTATAAAGTATTTGACGCTGAGTGTACCATCGAGCTGATCTGATGATGGAGAGTGTACAGAAAAGTACAGTCAGTAATAAAAGCTTGTACCAAATGTTTAATTTTTGACAGAAACTTATTTAAATGTCATGGGAGTCATTGTCCATGTTTTTGGGGTTGAAGATTCCTATAATAATGTATATATTCCAAAATGGCGGGTACACTTCATACGGGCTTATGGTCGTCAAGTCGTTTTCAGGATTCATGGTTGCAAATACCAAAGTGACCGAAATTAATGTCCAATTTGGATGCTATGATGTTGTGGCGGCGGTAGGCAAACAGTTTTTCGTAAAGGTTGGCGTATTGTCGTGTAATATTAATGTCGAATTGCGTAGTATGTATTTATATTATAGCTGTAATACCATAAACTATCCTTTATTTGCAAGCAGGAGAAGCCGCTTCGCATCTCAGGTGACCCAAGCAAAGTGGAGCACGCAAAACAGCTGGTATTCGAGCTACTAGCCGACAAGGACGGCGCGGGCGGCGGTGGCGGTGGCGGCGGCGGTGGCGGCCGGCAGTACGACGATGTGTACTCGCCGCAAGACCAGGGCAACCATATGGGCGGCGGCAACTCCACCGAGGTCAGTCACTGTCGTGGCTCATGTACGGCCCTAATGATAATCCGCGTCTTTTTGGTGCGGCGCTACTCTATTCGGCTTGTTAGAGCAGTCGTGAATGGTCAGCTTTACTGAACTGTCGCATTCTGATCTGGTCTTCTTACGTCTGACTATTTTGTATGCAGGTGTTAGTGCCAAAGATAGCCGTTGGCGTTGTGATCGGACGCGGCGGAGACATGATCAAGAAAATCCAAGCGGAGACGGGGTGCCGGGTGCAGTTCCACCAGGAGCGAGACGATGGGCCCGGAGACAAGAGGTAAGCATTATTATAACTGTTATTATAAAGCGCAGAGTCTAAATGTGGGAACGGGACGCCCATGTTGCGCTCTTTGTCGCACATAAGATTGACGTATCTGTGTGTCTGTCTGTAGCATCGTTGCTACTAAACCAATGGACCAATTTGAATGTGATTTCTTTTATCCGAAAGCTGACGTGATCGAGATGGTTCTCAGCTACAAATTTCAACAAAATCGGTTCAGCCGTTTTTGAGATATTGAACTTTGAAATTTATTTATTAATTATTAAAAACATGTTAACACAACATTACAGTCCTAAAACCAATGCATCATGTAAACGATACTAAACAATACAACAAAACAAAAAAAACAAGTATTTACATTGGTACAGTTAATTGCCTGTCATCCATCTCCTCACAGAAGCTCAGACATTCACCGCACACATACATCCATCGCCATTGTCAAATGAAAATGTCGGGGGTTTTTCAACTTTTCTAAGTTGTAGGTAGTTATTATACCCTGCCTACGCTCTTCTGGGGTCGAATCCCGGTAAGGGCATTTATTTGTGTAATGAGCACAAATATTTCTTCTTGAGTCAGGGATGTTTTCTATGTAGGTATGTAAGTATTTACTTATAAAATATTTAGGGACAATTTTACACAAATCGACCTTTAGTCCCAAACTAAGCAAAGCTTGTACTATGGGTACTAGGCAACGATATACAATACTTATATAGATAAATATATACTTAAATACAATATTCGTACACATCACATAAATAAATGCCCTTACCGGGATTTGAACCTGGGACCTCCGGCTTAGTAAGCAGGGTTACCACCAACTAGGCCAAAGTGGTCGAATCTTGGTAGGTAAGTGCAACAGAGAGCGCTACGGAGATGTCCCGTTCCCATATATATATATAGTATTTGCATTCTGACAGCTGTCATCCCAGTACAAATTATGTCATCATTGACATTTATTGTACCGGGATGACAGCTGTGTCAGAATGCAAATACTATAATGGCCCCACACTGCAAGCGTTAGATAACAACATTTTATATCTTTTTTTTCTATAGATGTTACCTACAAGGCAAGCCCCACCAAGTGGATCAGGCGAGGCAAATGATTGAAGATTTAATCGCTAGCGTCAACGTAAGTGCACTGATCTTGATATGACACTTAGATATATATACGCATCTGCCCTATTGCCTGATGAATGAAGTTCGGAATGTAAGATAAAAATTCTAGAATGTCGAGCTCTTAGTACAGTCGGTCTCATAATTGACTATATGTTCTCGTACAGTTAGCAGCAGAAGTAGCTAAGCGGGCCGGGTCTTCAAAATTACATGCACACGACTTTATTCTTAAAACATTAAGAGCGTGTGTAGGTCATTTTGAACACCCGGCCCGCTTAGCTACTTCTGCTGCTGACTGTACCTTCTAAAAAAATCGTATATGGAGTAATCTGGAGTGACCAGGCATCTGGCTAACCATTAGCCCCAGAAAAATCTATCGTAGTCAACTAATTAATTCGTGCACATTCAAACCGTAATGATTCCTACTTTCCTGGTAAGAAGGAATGGGTATTTAGGACCCTTAAGTTCGAATGTTTTCAAAATCAACTTTGATCAATAACAGCTTGTTAGATTGACTCCAAGGATTAGGTATTTATAAAGAGGTACCAAATAATCCAATAAAGTTAAATGCAAGTAATAAAACTAATAACTGTGCGCAGGTCTCACACCAACGCGAATCGCAAGTGAGAATGACATTTTTAACTAGCACTTGTGTTGTGCATGCACTCTGTCTTTAGTCTGTGCTCGTAAGGGGGAATAACGACCTACACAGTGTTGTGGATAACACTCTTTTTGAGGCTTAAAGACTCCCGATGCTCAATTGACGAAAAGTCAATATGTTTTGCATTCATATGCGTAAAATAAACCAACACGGTCCTTAAACAGCATTGAGTCTTTAAGCCTCGGGAGTCTTTAAGGCTCGACTTAAAGCCTCAAAATGAGCGTTATCCACAACACTACCTACAACTACATTTACACCCTGAAAACGACTATGCAAAGGCAAACGTCCCTGTCCTCGACGGTGGACAAGTGTATGACATGGGCACTTTATGTCAAAGCAATAAGAGTTAAATTCGAACTAAGAGGATTTTTCTTCATTCGAATTTAAGCCATGTCACTTTGACATAAAGTGCCCATGTTATACACTAGTGCACCGTCAGCGAAAAGGACGTTTACCTTATATGACGCAAAAAGTTTCTATCAATATCAGTATTCAGTATCATAGACAACAACCATTTTTACCATATTAGGGCCATAACACTGGACCATACAATTACAAGTTACAACCTTTCCTGGCTATGTCAGATATTGGAATATTCTTTTTTTGTTAGAAAGGGTATCCTACCCAGGTTCTCCCATGGTAATCAGGTCAGGATCTGATGATGGTATCCTGGAGACCCCGAGGGAACTCTTCAAATAATATAGGCACACTTGAAGCGATTCGGGTACTTATTTGAAGTCTGTTAAAACATTGTTTTTTATGTAAACTATTCAATCAATGACTATGTCGTTATTCCTTCATAGCCACACGGCCTTGTGGGTTCTTAGCACTTACCGTAGGGCTCTTACTAGAAAACCGATTCAGATATCTGCGGAATAACAAACTAGCAGTGCCTACTTCAGCTCAATCTAGTTATTAAACATTTTGAAGGTCTCTTTCGTACTTAGAATTACACCAAATAAATACTACGTAAATAAAAAAACTAGATACCCGCGCGGCTCCGCCACATATTATTATTACAATGAAGCCAGGCGGGGCAGCGGAAAAATACAGACTTGGTCCATTATAGATACAGGTTTTTTTTTAAATCCGTGGTTCCGGGGGTTAGCCCATACATACAAACTTACAAAGCTAGAATCTAACAGACTTTCCTCTTTATAATATTAGTATAGATAGTGTGACTAAACTATGATACTACGTTTTCGTATTAGTATAACAGGATTCCAAATTGTGTTCCTATTTGACTAGGACTAATTATCTTAAAATGGGTCATTCATTAACATACGGCCTTCTTTGTTTTATGCTTTCAAAAGTGTATCTTACTATGGGGCAAAAGACAAAACTAACAAACTTTCGGTGTAATTATAGTTTAGTCTCTGTTTAGGAAACTATCATTAAACAGAGTCTAAAATCTTGTGTGATACTGATAACTTAGATGCGAATTTCTGGTGCTTCTCTCTGGATGCTTCTTCGTTTTTATGTGGAAAAAATGTACCGAAATCATTTACTTCACATGATTTGTTACACCTACTACCTGTTAAATAGGTATTTAATTTTTTAACCGACTTCAAAAAAAAGGAGGAGGTTCTCAATTCGGTTTTTTTTTTTTTTAATGTTTGTTACCTCAGAACTCTCCGTCATTTATGAACCGATTCGTACAATTCTTTTTTTAACTGAAAGTATATGCTTCCAGATTGGTCCCATTGTTTCCAAAACCCCAGTTAGATGATGGGAACCATGAGGAATTGAGGGAACTCCTCAAATATATTAGGCACGCGTGTAGTAATTTCGGTATTTTCTATTATAACTCGTTTATTTACACCCGGAAATCATAAATTTGGTGAAGTGGAAGTGATGATGGAGACCGCAGATGGCTTGTGGAACTTCTCAATGATGTACCTACTTCAAACTATAAAAGTACGTCACAGATTCTGATATGATTGCGTTGAAATAGCAAACAATGAAGTGCCAAGGGTAATTCTGAGATCCTGGAGGAAACGACGGAAGTCCTCAAATATTATCGGCTCACATACAGTGATTTGGTTTTTTTCTCTAATATAATCAACGCATTTGCTCTCAGAAATCAGTTCATGTGGTAAATTGCAAAAGAAATGTGGTAATGTTCATGTGGCTTGGCGGAGTACTGAATTGAAGTCGGTTAAAACTTTGTTTTTAAAGTAAATTATTACGCCTCCAAAACCAGTATATCGTTTCTCGCGTAAAGCATCTGTATTTTCCCAACGAATAAATGCGAGAGAAATGAACGCTTTACGTTGGTGATAAACGGTACCTTGCTTTGAAAGATACTCTTGAAAAGTTGAAAGTAAGTAAATGAGTTGAAATATCCTTTGTGTTTGAGCGACTTCTTTGGCTTTGTATTGGACACGGAAAATTATTGAGTGTCGAAGTATTTCTAAAGCCCAAAGGATACTTAACTCATGGTCCCGTATTGTACTAAATCATATGTTAGCCTTATCTCTCTTCTGTAAATCTTCGGGTTTCGTATGAGTGTGAACTTAAAGCGACATTTAGACCTGTTTAAATGCAGTGCACTAACTACACTTCACACTCGCCGATTAGAGTGAGATGTTTTATCTCCAACCCCCCCAGTTAGAGCACTGCATTTAGCCAGGTCTAAAAGCCCGCTTAACTCTATTAACCTCTGGTATGTCTTGTCACATATCTGTGATACCCATAGAGGGTATCTGTCCTGTCACAGATCTGTGACCAAGTAACCTTAACCTTTCGGATGCTTTGACGCAGACATTGCTGAAGGATTATACATTTTTCGTTTTTGTCATAGAGTCAATTTTCAATAGCACAGATCTGAGCCAAGACATACGAAGAGTTAATACTCGCAATCGCCATGACAGATTGAGAGTAATGCCCTCACGCCTCGTTGACATACCAGGCGGGTGAAGTTTGACTTTCGAGCACTCAATTCTTTCACTCGCAAACTGTCAAAAACTATGAAATGCTATAATGAAATAACGACAGAAAATTATCAAACAAGTGGTATTGACCACTAGTATTCATTTCTATCGGTGGAAAGTAAGAGTCTACAATCGTATTTAATATTCGAGCGCTCGCAAGTCAAAACTCTGCCCTCAGGCACGTTTCTCAAAAGCCTGTAACTTGTAATACAAGCGGAAGCCTCTTTTTCAACTCGTTTTATAAGAAATACTTCCGCTGGTATTAAAAGTTACAAGCTTTTGAGAAACTGGTCCCAGGTCTGCGTATCTACTATCCGACCAAGCAGAATAGACAAGCGAAATGTGTTTTCCTCGGTGCCAACTGTCTAGTTAGCTTGGTCGGGTTATAGACCACTAAAGACCCGGTTCTAACAGAGACGAGATCAGGAGGTGCGTTCCGGACGCGGCCGCGGCGGCTCCGGGCAGCGGAACGGGGACCGCGGCGACTTCCAGCAGTGGCAGGACACGCAGGAGATCCGCGTCACGTTCACCGTGTCCAACATCAAGTGCGGACTCATCATCGGCAGAGGTGAGGCAGACCTGTTTACTTCCAGCAGTGGCAGGACACGCAGGAGATCCGCGTCACGTTCACCGTGTCCAACATCAAGTGCGGACTCATCATCGGCAGAGGTGAGGCAGACCTGTTTACTTCCAGCAGTGGCAGGACACGCAGGAGATCCGCGTCACGTTCACCGTGTCCAACATCAAGTGCGGACTCATCATCGGCAGAGGTGAGGCAGACCTGTTTACTTCCAGCAGTGGCAGGACACGCAGGAGATCCGCGTCACGTTCACCGTGTCCAACATCAAGTGCGGACTCATCATCGGCAGAGGTGAGGCAGACCTGTTTACTTCCAGCAGTGGCAGGACACGCAGGAGATCCGCGTCACGTTCACCGTGTCCAACATCAAGTACGGACTCATCATCGGCAGAGGTGAGGCAGACCTGTTTACTTCCAGCAGTGGCAGGACACGCAGGAGATCCGCGTCACGTTCACCGTGTCCAACATCAAGTGCGGACTCATCATCGGCAGAGGTGAGGCAGACCTGTTTACTTCCAGCAGTGGCAGGACACGCAGGAGATCCGCGTCACGTTCACCGTGTCCAACATCAAGTGCGGACTCATCATCGGCAGAGGTGAGGCAGACCTGTTTACTTCCAGCAGTGGCAGGACACGCAGGAGATCCGCGTCACGTTCACCGTGTCCAACATCAAGTGCGGACTCATCATCGGCAGAGGTGAGGCAGACCTGTTTACTTCCAGCAGTGGCAGGACACGCAGGAGATCCGCGTCACGTTCACCGTGTCCAACATCAAGTACGGACTCATCATCGGCAGAGGTGAGGCAGACCTGTTTACTTCCAGCAGTGGCAGGACACGCAGGAGATCCGCGTCACGTTCACCGTGTCCAACATCAAGTACGGACTCATCATCGGCAGAGGTGAGGCAGACCTGTTTACTTCCAGCAGTGGCAGGACACGCAGGAGATCCGCGTCACGTTCACCGTGTCCAACATCAAGTGCG
Organism: Epinotia brunnichana; assembly: GCA_963854355.1. Taxonomy (NCBI): domain Eukaryota; kingdom Metazoa; phylum Arthropoda; class Insecta; order Lepidoptera; family Tortricidae; genus Epinotia; species Epinotia brunnichana. The sequence goes on from OY977956.1 coordinate 13,128,567, forward strand.
GACTCATCATCGGCAGAGGTGAGGCAGACCTGTTTACTTCCAGCAGTGGCAGGACACGCAGGAGATCCGCGTCACGTTCACCGTGTCCAACATCAAGTGCGGACTCATCATCGGCAGAGGTGAGGCAGACCTGTTTACTTCCAGCAGTGGCAGGACACGCAGGAGATCCGCGTCACGTTCACCGTGTCCAACATCAAGTACGGACTCATCATCGGCAGAGGTGAGGCAGACCTGTTTACACTTGTATGGCACTCAGCATCGCTCCAGTTTCACGGGACGGATTCTGTCTCTCAAAACTTGCCAACAATGTCAGTTGACAATGAAAATATAGCGAAATGCATTACTGGGACGACGACAAGCGACGATAGTAGGTACCCACGTACCCAGCAGCCATCAAAGGTGATGAACTGATGAAACAGGCCCCAGGCGTGCGACGATTACTTGGAAGATTCCCGTCTGATACCTAGTAGATTATTTAAGAGCCACCGCATATTAGGCCACTAGTGGCCGTCACAGGCTGCGGATGAGTTTAGTGGATGTAATGTCGGGCGCTCCTTACACTTCCGTTTTGCAATTTCTTGCTCATTGACAACGTTCGCCTAATAGAGGTGATACTAGGAATCCGTGGCTGGTGTAAGGGCGTTGCGCGGTTCACACTGTGTGCGAGACACACCTTTTGTGTGTGCGAGATACACTTTGGGCTGGGTAGAATCGAAGGGAAATCCTCCACTTTATGCGCTAGTCGTCACGGCTTAGCAGGCTGGAACTTGGTCGGGTCGGGGTTCTGAATTGAAAGACTTGTTTACATTTTCAGGTAATGTCACTTTGCTGCTACTTGTAGGTACTGAATTTCATAGGGCCCGGCCGCTCATCTTATACCATCAATTTACCTCGGCCGGACACCACCCCCTCGCCCCGTAATTTTGGCGGGAAAGCGATTTGCGCGGGAAATTTTGGCGCGAAATGACATGTTCATTTATTTCTCTTTAATCTTAGTCTAATACATTATTTACAGTGCTTATACCTATTTCTATGACATTCATAATACATTATTACACGAGATCCTTCCCGTCCGCCGTCCATTTGCATCTAAACTAATCTAAAGCGCGGGTTTTTCGTGTCGCTCCGTATAAATGTACCTCGGTCCCCACCTGAGGTATAAATACCGGGCTTCCCCCCTCGCTCGCCCATCAGTCAGTGTTTGGACAGCGTACGAGTAGGATCTATAGGCTTCCTTTTAGTCTATCTACATTTCTTGTGGAAACTTAGTGTTTTAGCCATTCTTTATTTAGGAAACCAACGGTATATTACCTTTTAACTATATAGGAATGAAATGCGAGACCTATTATTATTTTTTTCCAGGTACAAATTATATAAGGCGATAGTAACGCAATGCCTATGTTATAAGAAGGGTTATAAGCTAGGTTACAAGTTAGGTCACGACTGACAACTTATATTTATAACGGGTTTTTATTCTATGCCGTCCTGCACACACTGAAAAATGCGAGCACTCCTGTATGTGGTAGGAGGAAGCGTGGTGCTGCTGCTGGAACTGCAATTTTGTATGGTAAACCTACCATATGAATCCCACTGACGTGCTCGTCTTATTCGCAGGCGGCGAAGTAATAAAACAGATCAACGCTCAATCCGGCGCGCACTGCGAGCTGGACCGGCGCGCGCAGGGCGCCGACCGGAACAACCGCACCTTCTACATCCGCGGACATCCCGAAGCGGTCGAGCACTGCAAGCGGATCATCATGGAGAAAGTCGGCATGGTGAGTCATTCGTAACTGTTAACTAAACTTTGGTGTAGCAGCAACAGACAGTGACCATTTGGACCACTAAGATGAGATTTCTGCCAGAACCTCAGCCTGGGCGCTACTGTAAGGGACTTGTGGAAGAAAGATAAGTATCTTTGGGACAGCAAGATCATTTGCACCAACCACTGCATTATTCAGCCGTACTCAGACTGAATCTGTGGTTTCGCGAGAGAGCTGCTCTGTAGGTCAGAACTACAGCAACCGCACCTTCTACACCCGCGGACAACCCAACTTGTCGTTGGCATGGCGAGTCATCTATGCTGTACAGACAGCAGTGGCGGAGCGACCATACACACTGATTCACACTGGCATGCCTAAAATTTCTTATTAGGAAAGCCTATAGTTATATTTTCATAACTTTTTTTGTTCCGCGTTGCCGATCGATAATTTTTAGCCGCCACTGCTATACAGAAAGATGTAGGAGGGACAGCAATCATCAGGATCGCTGGTTTCAGAAGAACCGCTGAAAAAGCTTTATCATGGAGAAAGATGACATGTTGAGATTGTTGAGTCGTCTAGAACTGTTCAGAAAACTTTGGAAAGAGGGATGGACAGTGAATATTGGAACCATTTTAAGATTTCGGGGTTTTTGTATCGAAAGAACCTAAACTTAGGCACTGCTGAAAGAGACTGTAGGATCTTTGGGTCAGCAGGATCATATCCAGCGCATCAATTTCGTTAGACGTGCACAGCCTGAATGTGTGGTTTCGCGAGTATGGTGCAAGCTGGTCGTAATCAGGGACGGGAGCTATGTGGGCCATGACATGTTGCATATCACAATGCACAATCATTTCAAACATTCTTATTCGATTGCATCGAAATGCGTTACTTTTTTGATGGTTTAGTTGGAATTTTCGAAGACTACGGACGCTGTGTAAAAATGAACAGATAATAGTACATTATGATACAAGTGTGCTAAGTTGGTCATTACACTCGAGTCGGTTTTTAAGCCTGAGCCGAAGGCGAAGGCTTAATGGAGACGAGAAGTGTAATGACCAATGCTCACGTGTTTCATACGACGTTTTTCAACACATTTGCGAGGAAAAAAATAAAATAAAAAATGTAAATGTTAAAAGATATGTAATGAAAAGGCACTAGTGCGATAATGTAATGTAAAAGTCACGGCATGGGTAATATTCTGCATTATTTTGCTAATATTTAAAAAGATATGTAATGAAAAGGCACTAGTGCGATAATGTAATGTAAAAGGCACGGCATGGGTAATATTCTGCATTATCAGTGTAAATACGCTGTAATAAGACCTACTTTACGAGCAGGTGTGTTGAAAATGAATATTATAATCTGTTTGTATCAGCCGGTGAACTTCATCCAAGAAGGCGGCAACGGAGGCGGAGGCGGCGGCGGAAGCAACAATGGGAACGGCAATGGCGGCGGCGACTACTACGGCGGCGGAGGCCCGCAGGGCGCTGCCTGGGGCTACAACCCTCACTGGCACCAACCCACCAACCAACCCCCGCAGGTACTCATAGGACCTATATTATACTAGCTTTTGGTCAAGACTTCGTCCGCGTCGAACCTTATACTTTAGCCCCATATTTCACCCCGTTAGGAGACGATTTCCGGGATTTAAACTATCCTACGTCCTTCTCGGGGAATCAAAATATATTTATACTAAATTTCATCTCAATCAGTTGGGTGGTTCTAGCATGAAATGGTTTCAGACTTACTTTCGCATTTATAATATTACTAGTAGCTTTTGCCCGTGACTTGTCCGCGTGGAACTAACTATCCTATGCCTTTAACAGGGGCGTTCAAAATATCTCCGTACCAAATTTCACCTCAATTGATTCGGTGTTTTAAGCATGAAATGAGAACACACAGAGTTACTTTCGCATTTATAATATTACTACTATTACTATTAGCTTTTGCCCACGATTTCGTCCACGTGGAAGCCGTTTATATCGTATCTCCATACAAACTTTAGCCCGTCATTTCACCCCCTTATGGAATTATTTTCGAGTTAGAGGGGGAGTCCTCCCCAGGGATTCAAAATATCTCCATACAAAAGTTCACCTCAATCGGTTTGGCGGTTTAAGCATGAAAAGATTGCAGACAGAGTTATTTTCGCATTCATATTATAACTAGCTTCTGCCCGCGACTCCGTCCGCGTGGAACTCGTTTATATCGTAGCTCCATACAAAATTTCTCTCCCCGTTAACTATCTCTATACATTTCATCTAAATTGGTTCAGCGGTTTAAGCATGAAGAGGTAACAGGCCTATTGAACCCACTTAGGGGTGGTTTTTTCCAAAATTCTAAAATAGGTACATTTCTTGTATTGTTATAAGGATTCCAGACACAAAGTTTCAAGTCTCTCACTTAAAATTTTACTCCATCCCCATACAAAATTTCAACCCTTTTTGAAACTTTTGAGGGTGGAATTTTCAAAAATTCCTTCTTATTGGGTACTTTCGTTATACAAACTTTTGTGAAAAAAAACAGCTTTCTAGGTTAAATGGTTTGGGCTGGGCGTTGATTTAAGTGAGGGAGTTAGTCAGTCAGGACTTTTACGTTTATATATATAGATTTCATCAACATCAACGGCGAGTACATCACTCACCTTCGGTTTGCTGATGATATAGTAGTCTTGGCTGAGACCATGGAGGACTTGAGTACAATGCTCGATGACCTCAGTAAAGCTTCCGAGCGAGTTGGTCTAAGGATGAACATGGATAAGACGAAAATCATGTCAAACGTCCATGTAGTACCAACTCCCATTTCAATCGGACTCTTTACGCTCGAAGTTGTAGACGATTATGTATACCTAGGATAGACTGTCCAACTTTGAGAAAGAGGTCAATCGTCGAATCCGACTGCTGGGCAGCATTTGGGAAGCTACGGCACATCTTTTCGTCCAATATTCCGCAGTGTCTCAAGACGAGAGTCTTTGACCAGTGTGTGTTGCCAGTGATGACATATGGCACGGAAACGTGGTCGCTTACTATGGGCCTCATAAGAAGGCTCAAAGGGCAATGGAGAGGGCTATGCTGGGAGTTTCTCTGCGCGATCGCATCAGAAATGAGGCTATCCGCAGCAGAACCAAGGTAACCGATATAGCCCTCCGAATCGCTAAACTTAAATGGCAGTGGGCGGGGCACATTGCACGTAGAACCGATGGCCGTTGGGGCGGAAAGGTTCTCGAGTGGCGACCACGTACCGGAAGGCGCGGCGTGGGTAGGCCCCCCACAAGGTGGACTGATGACCTGGTAAAGGTCGCGGGAGTCCGCTGGATGCGGGTGGCGCAGGACCGGCCATTGTGGCACTCTTTGGGGGAGGCCTATGTCCAGCAGTGGAAGTCTTTCGGCTGATATGATGATGATGATATAGATTTAATTTGTATGGATTTGACACCCAGCTGACAAGCTTGCGTAATGCGTAGTGTCAAACACAGCATCGCACATTTCTGGTGCCTACTCATCGTATAGGCATCGTACACAAGTCGTGAGATGACACTAACAACAACTATTTTATCAGCAGCAACAAGTGAATATCAACCCGTCGACGGGCCAGCCCGACTACTCGCAACAATGGATCGACTACTACCGCTCGCTGGGACTCATGCGCGAGGCGGAGGCGATAGAGCAGCAGGCGAAACAACAACAACAAGGTACGTTAGCTCATATACTGATGCGAACTACTTGTGTTCATTTGAGAATAGGCTTTTACCTATGCTATTCAACTTAACCGAGCTTCCACGCGAGCCTAAAGTTCGAAGGTTCATAAGTGCAAGCGGCAAGACAAAGGCACGCAAGGCTAGAGTTCGTGTTTCCGCGTAGCGCCGAAGCCACGAAGTGTTCTGTCCGCGAAAGAGCTCTAGCACTACGCGAGTACGCCGAGCGAGCCAACGCCAAAGTAATATTGGCTTCTTGCCCAAGCAATACGTCTGTCTGGACGTGCGAATTCCCATCTAATCATTGCTTTAGCACTTTTCCCATCCTGAAATGTAAGTTGTTGCTTAGGAGGAGGCGGTAACGGAGCCCCCGGCGGCCCTGGCGGGCCCGGCGGCCCCGGCGGCCCGGGCGGCCCGGGAGCCCCCGGCGCGCCCGCCGCGCCCTCGCCCGCGCCGGCCGCCGCGCCTGGCGCCGACTACAGCGCGCAGTGGGCCGAGTACTACCGCAGCATCGGCAAGGTCAAGGAGGCCGAGGCCATCGAGCAGCAGATCAAGATCAAGGTGAGAGCCTAACCACTGTCTTGTACGAGGGTCTTGCCAGCGACAAGTGTCGCACCAAAAGATGCCGCAGAAAGCGTTCAAGCAGCATTGCGTTAACTTTGTTTTTTTCACAGTTTCAAGGGACTGCAGACCTGAGTATTTGATTTTAATTTTATCTTGATGCCACGCGCTTCTGAGAAAAGGAATTTTGACAGACCGATGAATATTAAGAGTTCCTTTTCCCTTTTGAAGTACGGAACCTTAAAAACCGACATATTAAAAAAAAACCCTTAAGCTGGTAACAAAGACATTGAACAGTGAGGTAATTAGTACTATAAATGACACTTTAATAGGTCAAATTGTTGCAATTATAAATCATCCCACCAAAAACATAAATGTTAAAAAGGAGAGCCAAGTTCAATACAAAAATTATGCTTGGCTGTGGGCTTCGCCGCAACAAAGAATGGAGATCTAAATGATTGCCAAGTTGTATGCAAAATCCAAATATGTATTTATAGGAACAAAATAACATTATAAGCAAGTATTAAACTCTATGTCTTTGCTTTATTGGATACCTATAACAATTGCTGTTATTTAAAAATGTGAGATCATAACCTACTTATGACCTGGCCAGTTTTTATCTTAATCAAAAAAAAAAAATATAAGTATGTTGAATAACTTTATAAAATGACTGATGTAATGAAAACTGACCAAGTAAAATCTAACCTACTTTAAGATCTCACATTTTTAAATAACAGCAATTGTTATAGGTATCCAATAAAGCAAAGAAATAGAGTTTAATACTTGTTCATAATGTTATTTTGTTCATATAAATACATATTTGGATTTTGCATAGAACTTGGCACTCATTTAGATCTCCATTCTTTTTGCGGCGAAGCCCACAGCCAAGCATAATTTTTGTATTGAACTTAGCTCTCCTTTTTTACATTTATGTTTTTGGTGGGATATCATTACTTTTTGTAAAGAAAACTAGGCAGGTATTGAGATTTACTTCTGTTCTGTGTATAAATGAGGTGCTGCGCGCCGCCGACGACACGCCGTTGGTCGGTTGTTTAGCGCGTATTACAAGTTTTTTGTATGGGGACTCCCCTAATTTTTTGACTTAACTTTATTTTATATTTCGGTTATATAGCAAATATAATACATATATTGGGATAGTTTCAAATATCTGCTTGTAACGGTTCCAATGCTACAATTAAAAAAAAATTGTATGGGGACCCCCCGACCCCCCTATTTTTTTTTTATTTTTAGATTTTTTTCCTACGCTTACACACAATTACCGAGCTGGATTCCAAATTTCATCCTTCTAGGTCATCTGGAAGTAGGTTAGGTTTAGGTACTATATGTCAGTCAGTCAGTGCTAAAATATACGACTTTTTGACCTTCATAACCGTTTGAGCTAGCTTCTTGAAAGGCTGTAGCCGTGTTTCTATACAAAATTTGCCTTTCTGTCAATTGTTCTAGTAATTTCATTTTTAGATACTCCTTGTAGGCAAAGGTCTGTTCCCCAAAGAAGAGCCATGTACACTTGTCAGTTTTCGTAATATGGCGGTTTGTTTTTTTTCACTTTTTAATTTTTTTCTTGAATTCGGTCTTTGCGATTAATTTGATTTTATGGTAAGTTTACCAAAAAATTGTAGTATACTACATAATAAAACCCATCACTACAAAAAATATTGCCTGAAACTTTAGTACAAATATATGTCAAAATAATGAAAACTATAATTTGTTTTTTTTTTTTGGTGTTCTGGTGTAGCGGCACCTACAGTTTTTATTTCATAAATTGCCCATCTATAGACCTACTACATATATTCAATTCAAATTATTAGCTTTGGTACTTCATGCCAAAAACTAACTACAAATAAAATTATTCCTTCCTTGTTTCAATGTTTTTACAGGATTGCTTTAATTACTTGTATGAATGAAATCGTACTATATATTATTTTTGTATTTTGTCATTTTTGGAAGTTTGTTTCGTTTTTGACATTTATTTAAACATTATCTAAAAAATAAATAATTTTATTTGTAGTTAGTTTTTGGCATGAAGTACCAAAGCTAATACTTTGAATTTAATATATGTAGTAGGTCTATAGATGGGCAATTTATTAAATAAAAACTGTAGGTGCCGCTACACCGGAACACCAAAAAAAAAAATCAAATTATAGTTTCCATTATTTTGACATATATTTGTACTAAAGTTTCAGGCAATATTTTTTGTAGTGATGGGTTTTATTATGTAGTATAGTTTACCAAAAAATCAAATTAATCGCAAAGACCAAATTCAAGAAAAAAATTGAAAAGTGAAAAAAAACAAACCGCCATATTACGAAAACTGACAAGTGTACATGGCTCTTCTTTGGGGAACAGACCTTTGCCTACAAGGAGTATCTAAAAATGAAATTACTAGAACATTTGACAGGAAGGCAAATTTTGTATAGAAACACGGCTATAGCCTTTGGGCTCCTAGATGTCCTTATGGATATAATTAAACACACGTAGTTTTATATGTTTACGTTAAAGAGGTTTTCAGTTATAGAAGGGTCAAAAGTGGCACCAAGTGGTTCGTGTAATGATACATGTACTCGGCGCTGCGCTGGCTAGCCAGTTCCTTTGCTTGAACTTGGCTTGACACGCTGCCGCGTATCTAGATTTGAAAATCTTGTGGGAGACTTGCTTAGATTGCTTTACTACTGGACATGTGTGAGCTTAAGCTTGAAGCGTAATCAACATAGTGACTGACGGTCGTAAACCGGCGATTGTTTACGACTCCAAACTAGTGGATTTACAGGCGTTTTCACAAGTACCTTTGTTATTGCAGAGACCGGGAAAATAGAAATTACTGGCCTAGTACATATGATTTGCTTCAGAAAGATCGACTAACAAACTAGAAAGCCACATGATGCTTTTCAAATCGTAGAACCGCCTCATATGCTCGCCTCGCTTACATCTTAATAGGGTTGTAGACTCATGTTAAAATTGATATCATAGTGTTGCTAAATTAATAGTAAACCATCAAATTATTGTAATAAAGTAATACAAAGGACCTTGTAAGTTTAGAAAAAATGTGCAAATTTTTTTATTGTCCAAAAGTAAACTACCAATAGAATCTTTACGCTTTTATAGAAACAAAGTTGTACGACAACTATGGACCTAAACGCAGTATTTCGCGACCGAAACAGCAATTTACTTGTGAGGTCATACTTTTAAGTCAATTAGTATGAAGCGTTTTGCCAGCGAGGTCAATCTTTGTCTAATTTTTTTTGGGTATTTATGTTATTTAATTGTCGTTGCTCACATACAAACATTTGTTCCTCTCCAAAAAGTGGTTCGAATGGCATTGTAAAAAAAGGTTAGTCCACAACACCCCTATTGATATGGCTTGTGCTTGTGGTTCTGCAGTCGGCCCCAGGCGGTGGCGCGCCGCCGGCCGCAGCGCCCGCGCCGGCCGCCACGCCGCCGGCCGCGGGCGCCGGCCTCATGCCGCAGCAGTACCAGCAGCAGTACCCCGTGTACCCCGGCCAGGTGTACCCGCCCTACCAGCCCTACCAGTACCAGCAGCAGCCTGACCACCAGCAGTGAACGTGAGTCAACTAGCCCTAACCTAACCTAACCAGTAAACCACCAAGTGCCTACTCAAACTCGTTAATTACAAGCTACCAGTGGCGGAGCGCCCAAACAAGCCGATTCCCACCGGCTTGCCTAAAATTTCTTTTTAGAGTGTATAGCCTATAGCTATACACTCTAAACTCTTTAAAAAATTTTGCGTTCCTGGTTGCCCATGAAATATTTAAAGGAATGTTGGGTAAATTGCTTATTACTGGCCACCCTCGCTGGCCAACCAGCCACTTCGCAAATATATGCAGTTGACAAAGAATCTGTTAATATTTTTGAACACTGTTATAATAACCAAATGCCGCACTGTTATGTAGAACAGCGGTAAGCAACCTTTTTGCAGTCAAGGGTCACATAGTTAGCTAATGAAATTGATTCTAAATAAATATAGAAAACAGCCAGGGAGGCTCGCGGGCTGCAACTAAGGGGGCCGCGGGCCGCCTGATGCCGATCGTTCTAGATTCTAGTCTAGTCAAAGTATTCCTAATAAGAGCATCAATAACATTGGTGGCTAGTAACTGAATAACACTTCATTAAGTGGCCAGTTATTGGCGATTTATCCAAATTGATGTGGGCCGCACCTGTTACAATTCTAAATAAATATAGAAAACAGCCAGGGAGGCTCGCTGGCCGCATGTTGCCGATCGTTCTAGATTCTAGTCTAGTCCAAAGTATTCCTAATAAGAGCATGAATAACATTGGTGGCTAGTAACTGAATAACACTTCATTAAGTGGCCAGTTATTGGCGATTTATCCAAATTGATGTGGGCCGCACCTGTTACAATTCTAAATAAATATAGAAAACAGCCAGGGAAGCTCGCTGGCCGCATGTTGCCGATCGTTCTAGATTCTAGCCTAGCCCAAAGTATTCCTAATAAGAGCATGAATAACATTGGTGGCTAGTAACTGAATAACACTTCATTAAGTGGCCAGTTATTGGCGATTTATCATAACCAAATGTATCTACGTGACTCGCCCCAGCAGCCGATCTCTTAATACTGCGGTGTTAGGTCATGTCTCAGTGATACGAAGGACTGATTATACAAATAATTTTTAAATATAATATACGAGTTTGATTAGGTATGCGAGTTCTGCTTCATTAGTTTAGTACCGGGCTTATTTATAGCTGATATACAGCATCGCCTCTCGCACTTACACTCATCAGTGTGTAAGGCGTGAGAGACGCAGACTCCGTTAGCCATAAATGCGGCCGTTCTATCGATGTACTGACCATTAACATACAGTAAACTAGTTACATGGACCGCCACAATGAATTACTAAAACAACGAACATTCACTTGTTCAGAATTTGTAGAGATCTCGGAGCTCAGTTGATTAGAATTAATTAAGCTCTTTTTTTGTTATTTGTGTTGCGTTACTAACGGCAACATACAGACCAAATGCAAATTAGTACATTGATAGACGAGTCGATCCGGAATCGGCAGAGTAAAGAAGAGAACAGTAACTTATGTACTATCGCCCAAGGGCACGGGTACACCCCTCTAGGGTCATTTTTCGAATGAACTGTGTGTGTGCAGACGATTTTGTTGAGAAAGTGTGAACCCGTACCCTTGGGTTATAGTACATTCTAATATAATCTAAGACTATAAGGTCAAAAACGTACTTTTCTCTTTTTGCTGTGATTTAGTAGAGCTACTGGTTTTTGGTCACAGTTCGTATCTTATCCCGAGAGCATTGATACCAGTAAATGTCTGATAATGTATGACGTCATAGCAGTCAATGTCAGCATGATTTAGTTTTTAGTAGGTTATGTATATGGCTGCAACATACGTCGCTTGTGTTACACGGATCTATAAGGAATTTACACTGTATTACTGTGATAAAAGTATTATCTGGCAACATAACTAGTACTTTTAGGTATAATACGGATATATATGTTGTTAAAAGTCATGGTAATTTAGCAGGAGCTAACAGTTTAATAACAACAGTATTATTATTACTTTGACGTTAGCACACTATCGTAATCATACAGGCTTTAAAATCATATATTATGATGTTTACATTACATTTATTTAAAAAAACCTGTAACAAATTGTTTATATGACCACTGTTCATCTTAAAGCAATTATTATACATTGTGTCAAATATTTTGCTTTGTTACAATTTACGCATGATATGTATTCCATGTTTTATGATTATATTTAAATTGTTGACTGCAATTTACATGTGTAATATTGTAATCCTAATAAAATTAGCTTCGGTATGTTTATTTTACAGGAATTTGTTTACTATACAATTAACAGTTATTTGCTAAAAGCATGACAATTTTGCCGACATTTCTTTCAGTTATTGCATGAAAATTAGATATGTTTACCGTAATTCAGAAACGTTTATTAAACATAAGAGATATTTATGATTGAGTATAACGGTATAATCCGTGGCGCGTAAGTAGAACTAAGTAGGTACAGTTGTCGACCCACTAGTGAAGTTGGCACCATATTGGTTCTAGTTGCGTGCCTGCGACTTTAGTGCTTTAGGTCGGCCTGTGATATGTTCAGTGTGTGTAGTGTTGCAGACAGCGAGTGCCGGGGTTCGTGCTCGGGACCATCTGAGTATGTCGTTTGCCATGTTGTTTGTTTGTGTGATTGCAGAGCCCGCGGCGCATCCATACACCGACGAGACAACACGTCTTCTTTCTAGAGTGTAAATTTTATCATAAGCGAAGCGGTTCCGACGACTAGTGCAGAGCTATAACACCCACAATAAATAAAACTTCTTTGCACGACAATGCTACAATAATTAAACACGTCTAAGACATATCAAGCATTTATTTCTTGTGGGTCACCCTTAATTATTCTGAGATTATTACCGGTTTTTTTACTAAACATTTCGGCTGTGTGGTCTATACTATAATCGATATAATTGTGAGAACTACTGTGTATTTCCTTGTATTGTCGATGTTGACTGACGTGTCAGTTTGTCCAGGTTAATCAGTAGACCCACACTGCCTTTAACCTATGAGACATCAGGCTGAGCTCATACAGAAAGCGAAAGCAAAGCGTAGAGAACCGCCAGCCCTTCGCCGCTGCGGATACCGAGGTAACAGTTTCATATGACTACCATAAACATGTTTTAATCTCGTGTCTTTTACGTGTTATATATTATATGTACATTCTAGATTCGAATCATTTAATCTACGCTCCGTTACTAAATCGGTCTTAGCTATAGTTTAGGTAATCGGAATTCTCCTTTCGATATCATAATTATGTCTTAGATTAAGTAAGTTACGATTGTGAATTTAATCTCGACATATTTAGGGCACGCGTCGTTGACGAAGTAAATATACATAAAGTATATGTATTTTTCGATTAAAAAAACTAGCTTTGAATAATGGAGATTCGGTGTTAGTGTAAAGAAGGTAATGTAAGTTGAACTACATTCCTTGATAAAATTGTTCAATTACATATTTGCGTGAGCTACGCTCCGTGCACTTTCCATATAGAACGTTCTATAGCAAATGCAATCATATAAAAACTTAACCATCGGATGTGAATCAAACTATACAAATATGAATTATTACACCATGATGAAACAATTTAAAATGTGGATTTACTACACAACGTTCTAGAAGGAGGGCAAAGGGGGCCGTCTCGATGCGATCGCTTCACGGGTAACCCCCGAGTCATTGTATTAATATTTAAGATATAAAGTGTATGTTGATTGATATGCGTGTTCATTTTATTTATAATCATGTTCTCTCCACAGTACCTCGGAGGTAAGTCCCCTTGTGACAGATCTCTCCATCTTTCTCTCGACTCCAAATCTTTGCACTATTCGATATTATGTCCTGCTCTTATTGACATGTATTCCGATGTATCGATTTTATTTTGATGATCATGTTTCGTGTGCATTTTTATGAACTGACTTGTTGTTTAGGGCCGACCACATGCTAGGCTAATTTTATATGTCCGTGCCACATTTCATGTTTATTTTTTAACGCATTATGTACGATACGATGTGATGGTCTTTATTTTATGGCTTGTTGATATTTGCCTCTTTCCATTCCACAGTGGTTCGAAGGACGAAGTCAGTCGCGCACAGTGCCAAAATAAAACGGCCGTTGGGTTGCCTATGGGGCCTAAACCCTAGGCAAATAACAAGTCGACGACTGGTGTATACCTCCTCACTAGTTGTGCTATTTTGTATATCTTTGTGTTATGCCTGTGTACTGATATGATCTGTTATTTTACAATGTCTTCGCATTTCACCCTGTGATGCACTGTCTTGTTGTCGTGTTGAAGGTGGATGCTGGCCACTCCTTAATATAACTCCAAACATAATTCGTACGTCGAAGTTGCCGGGACGCGAGTCTGTAAAACGATAAATGAGCAAAACTGATGCTATTCACGCCGTTATGGGTAAGTCTTATGAAACACACATTGGTTGCTTGAAAGTAGACACTGAACGATCGTCTTATAATTATCTAGTTTACAAAGAAACTTTCGTAAATATGAAACTAAAAGCGTCAATGAACTACATTTTTCAAAATTATTCTACCAATTTGACATATTCATTAGGATTGAAACATTTTCCCGGGACTTTTTCGCAACCATCAACTAGTTGAAATTGTTTCCATGAACACTATAAACATGGATGATCGATGAACTAGAAATCTAGTGGTGATAGCACTGTTTAGGAGAGGCATTGCATAATACACAGACATGTATCTAAGTAGATCGCCCAAACGCACCTACTTCACGTGCCATATGCTCTAAAGAGCACATTACACAGAATTTCAAGTCCAGTGCTAATCTATTCCGTCGTTTTTGCAAAGTAATCAAAATCTAGATTCGAATCAACAAAATCACAAATAAAATGTTGCGATGAAATGCTTTAAAAAGAGTACGCGTACATCATAAGTTATTCCCATCACTTAAAGGCCATTGGAACGCTTTTTTCATATAATCACAATACATGTGAAATCTATTTAGATGCATGTCTGATCAAATACTGATTACCACTAACGAAGCATTCCTATACAAATCTTCAATCATATATTTGAGAAAGGGGCTACCAACATGTGAAACTAAATCAGAATTAGACAGTTTCTCGAATAAATGATTGCAATAATTGAAAGGTCCTGGGTGAATCTTCAAATAGTTTATGACATTGTAACATCAATATGTTAAATTATCCAATTAATGAGAAAATATTTCTTCTCGGACTAAAAACACTTTAATTCTTGAGGATTCAAGCCAAGGAAATTTCCACTATTTGAACATTGAACGTTTTACATCCCTAGGTCTCGAATACTTACATTGTATATTCAAAAGTGCTTACATTATACCCCTACAATAATAGTTACAGGCATGGTACCTATCTCTGTAACTGTCTTGTTTAGGGAAAAATAATTATATTGAAACAAATACTACATACTTAGTTACCAAATTGAAAGATTCATAAAAATGCAATTTGGTAATATATCAGAGTAACAATATGCAGATTTACATTTATATATGATTCATTTATGGTCTAGTTTGGTTATAGTTTATGTTCCTTTATCGCGTACTTTACGTAGTGTGCTGCCCATTCTATTGCATTTCCTATTGATTTTTGACAGTGGAGTCCGGGGAATAAAATTTTGCGAATAATATTTGATTGTTTTATTTCCATAGAATGGTCCAGATGTTATAATAACTTACTCAAACACTTAATATCATAGATTTAAGCATTAACTACTAATCACAGAAACCAAGCTAACAATACTAGAATTTGAAACATTTAACTCATTTACCTACCAGAAACTTATATAAACGGCTAACGGCAGATTGTATTTAATTTTAGACTTGATTTACGAATAGTTGTATAGCCTGACAAGTTCCTATTTAGCCCTGATACCTATAGTGTCGCTAAAATCAGCTTACATATATTATGGCAATAATACGTGTATGTCATGAATAGTCGGGATAGTGTGTATTGGCATCGTGCAAGAACGAGTGAGATATACAATAATATGTACTTGTAGATTGTGAAACTATGTTTTCAGGTAATCGGAAGAGCATGTCTAGTTGATAGTTAAATATAAATAATTACCTATCCATCCAAATCCAATTCTAACTTTTCGACATCCATATATTTATCAGATTCTGGCTCCAATGTATCTTCACTTTCGTCAGTTGATGGTCACTTTCAGGACCACCAACCTCGATTATAAATCTTTGTCTGTGATTCGATTATAGGAGCTTGTTTCCTATATCCGTCTTCTATTTTTTTACGTGGTCGCAGCATTTACTTCAATTTTGTATAGTCACTTCCTAAATAATAACAAAGTGTAAAGTAAGTTTTATTGTAACCTATTAAGGTGGTTCGATTTCCATACAAAGCGTTATTTGACATTCGCAGGCTAACGGCGTGATATTTTAAGAAACTAATGTATCAGACTTTTATCAATTGGCTTCCCATTTGCGCCAAATTCCCCCTTTCCTAGAATAAACTTGTATAAACTATATTAATTTGAGAAAACTAGTTTTCCCAAAATATCACGTGACAAACCAATTTCTCAAATTAATCTAGTTTATACAAGTTTATTCTAGGAAAGGGGGAATTTGGCGCAAATGGGAAGCCAATTTATGAATGTTTGTTACATAAGTTTCTTAAAATATCACGCCGTAAGCCTGCGAATGTCAAATATCGTTTTGTATGGCAAGCGAACCACCTTAAATAAAATTTATTTATAGTAATTTCTGGATTTATACTGAAAATCCGCAACATAGCGAGGGCTAAATAGGAACTTGTCAGGCTATATATCAAAAGGCACTGCAAAGATTTTACTTTTCCTAATGAAACTTAATCATGACTTCATTCAGTCATAAGCATAATTCGTTAACAATTTTGCTAGTAAACTATCTCAATTGACAATGTCTTCACTTCTAACCACTACCAATTACTCCTACTTATTAGATTAGATCATTACAATAGTTACGATTTTTATTCACCTTTTCTGTTTTCGAACTAAGTATAAATTTGGCACCCGCCAACGCTCATGCGAATATCTCAGCGATTCTCAGGTGCTTATAACCACTTTCATCTACTTACTGGTTAGTTAAATATCATTAGAAACGCGGTATACCTAGGTACTTTAAATATTATTTTCGATCGAGAGAGATGAAATAAAGAATTAAAAACACTAGTGAACGACTAGCAGATCAAGAATCTTTGTGACTAATTAGGTTCACTAACACACTAGGTACTAAGACTTTGAACACTGTTGGTATGAGACCAAGAATTTCATACACTAAGAATAGTTTTGTTTCTGAAAGTGTTTATAAACAATGTTTCAATGAAATACAATTCACGAAGAAACATTGCATTAATAAACCATTTCAAAAACAAAATCTTAGTGGATCGTGGTAGAACTCAATATCTCCTGGGTGAGTCTTCGGAGGCTTCCGAGGCTAAGGAGGCCGTAGAGGCGCTCGAGGACCGGATCAGCCGAGACAGCCGGGAGAGCGGCGCCGTCGCCCAGGGCTCCAGGGGGCTGCCCGCTTCGGGGACCGGAGAAACCCTGAAATAGGGAATGTGGTAAGGTCGTCGGTTGACTTAAGTTAATGCATAAGTAGGGTCATTTCGCCGGTTGGCGACCACCTAATTTCATGTGCCGGTTAGCGACCACTTAGCTGACTTGGTGAACTGAAAGCATTTTTTCTTGTTTTTTTTGAAAATTCCTATTCCATAACTACAAACAATAAGGCATCCGGCTGACTGTTTCAATAGGCTCTGTAGAATTGATGTTGTCTTCAATTGAAAAAACCATGTTCTTCAAGTGGTCGCTAACCGAAGGTGGTCGCGTAACCGGCGAAATGACCCTACTTAATCCTTCAACCACCGAACGAAATAACCGAACGCAAAAAAGATACAATGTAACCCTGGTCTTAAAAAAAATAAAAGTAAAATCATTGATTGTACACATAATATAGATACCAAAACATAATTTATGAGTGTATATTCGCCAACAAACTGTTATGCAGTTTGGCGAAGATTTAGACTAAATTTATCGTAGTTTTTGTTGAGTATAAACAGGGTGACTGGTAGTTCGACCTTTTCCTTGAAAGGGGTTATACTAGAGCTAATTTGCAACAATTTATGTCCAGTCAACCAGGGGTCAAAACACGATTTTTTTTTATTTTTCGAGTTTTTAGTTTGAAAAAAAATCGCCTTGCAGCCTGAAAGTGCTGATTGTGACAAAAATGTTTTTTTACCATCCAAATGGAAGTACTTTTGTCACAATCACCAGCTTATAAGGCTGCAAGGAGAATTTTTTTCATACAAACTAAAAACTCGAAATAACGGAAACCAGCGAGTTTCGACCCCTGGTTGACTGGACATAAATTGTTGCAAATTAGCTATACTAGAGCTAATTTGCAACAATTTCCCCTTTCACGGAATAGGTCGAATTACCAGTCAACCTGTATAAATAAAAAAAATTAAGTAAAGGCAATTTACACTCACATTACCTGGTATATCAGACAGTTAAAGGAATAGTTGCTGAGGCTGGGATGTGGACAGTATTTGCCCGTATAGAAAGGGAACAACGCGTTCACAAATATCTGAGAAACGGCCCTAACAATACCTACTAGTAGGATTTTTTTCTTGGTAGTTGTATAAAATTATAGCTAGTGCGAATAGTACCTATGGAGAATAGTCGTGTTCACTCTATTTTGATAACTGTCTGTGCACATAATTAATTTCGAACTAGACTACCAACATAACTTGAAAATCGCCCTCCGTCATTGTGTCTCGTCAAAGGCTGCATTGGCCCAGAGGGCCTGCCGCGAAAGGCATTCGAAGTTTCCCCTCTGTCATACTTACGAGTTCTTACTTAAGTGCGACAGAGAGGGAAAACTTCGAATGCCGTTCGCGGTAGGCCCTCTGATTGGTGAATTTTTGTAAATATACTCTGATTTGGAAATAAGTGTGAAATAAACTGTATGAAATATTTGTTCTCCTTTTATTATTTCATACCTAAATCGGATTAGTTTTAGATTTTGTAAAGCAATTTTCTGTTTATGCAGTGGGACGACGACCCTAATCATAAAATGTCACTGTCATCCAAAACCTTGTTCTAAGTCCCGTCTCTTATTCTTATATTCTCTTTGGTGGTACAGTAGACGGCAAACTTCGTGCGCAAATGACCTTGCCTGCGCAAAGGCGAATTGTACGTGCAAGCTGCCCCCCCACTTCCCCTCATTTGCGCACGAAGTTTGCCGTCTACTGTATCTGTAAGGCGGAGTTGACAACCACATTACACAGTTGGCAATTTGTCACAATAACTTGCAGTTGGAATGAGACGGCATTAAATGTTACCTTTCATTCTAACTATAGAAAGTTGTTGTGATAAATTGCATCGTTTGTGGTGTGCTTAAAAGGTTGTTTGACGAAGGGTTCTAGAAATTATGTGACGTACGTACAGATGTAACAATCCGACCCGATGTACATGCCTCCAGTCATGTTGCGCTGCTGAGCAATTTGCTTCCGATAAATTGGGGCTGACAAATCATTACATTTATAGACAGGTACCTTAATTTGTATTTTGGGGACATGGATACCTACTTACCTATTGCGTCGAACTCGCGCAGTTTTCGGCCGAACTCTTTTCTCGAACTTATTAGATTTGGTCTGAACTGGTGTAGCTTCCACCTCCGCTCCATCACCAGAACCTGAAATTATAGCTTAGTTTAAATACTAATATTGAAGTTTAGAAGCAAATCAGTTACGCGCCTGCGCGAAATCATGACCGGAAGTGAGACATTCAAAATGGCGGCCAATATGGTGTTAAAACGTAGATAGAGGATAGGTATATAGATGTCGTCCTAGCGTATACCCAAAAGCATAGAGGGAGTCACCCACACACACACCATGAGTGACAAAGATGTATGCATAGGCAATACCTCAAGTGGGAACGAGATACAGTGTCATATTTTCTGTCCCTCATCGCGTATACGGATTTTTTGTTTGCCACCACACCTGTCAAAATGTGTACTGAAACCTTTGAGTAGATAAATACATGGAGAGGCCCTATTCTACTATAGATACATTTATGTTATGCAAATATACATGAAATCTACATAGAAGGTCAAAAACACAACTTATCTCTTTCTTTCCAAATTTCGATAGCGTATGGTGAAAGAGATAGCATGATATTACGTTGCTCTTACTTCCGATACTAGCAACAGACATTACAGCCGCGTGCCATATGCGCCATTTTATGCGCCAAATGTCTTTGTAGTACATGCGCTGTCAAGTGGTAAACAACTCAAAGTTAAAATCGTAATTTTCCGTATTAAAATAGTTTTTTTGGACTTGGTTTTGTGTAGTGAACACATATAGATGTGAACGCAAAATGCCTGCGTGCTCAATAAAGCAATGTGGTGCACGGAAATCAAGTAATCAACCGAATTTGACCATTCATAGGTTAGTAGCCGTTTTTCTTTGTTAACTGCCAGTATATCGTACTATCCGCCAAATGATAGTCAGTTTTGAAATGGATTTTTCGTTCCCAACAAGAAAATACTCGTTTCGCTATATTTACAGCAGTATTATTAGCATTTAAATCATACATCTTATTTTGACTAGTGCTGCGCTCTGGTATCGTCAACTTGCTATTAAATTAAAGACTATGTGAGTAATTTTATGATGTTATTTCAGATCAATCCGTTGACAGGAAGAGGTTGAAATTTCAATTACTAAATTTGACCCAAGAAACAAGAATAAATAATAAAAACAAACGTTGTGAGCTAAATAAAAGCTTGTAAAAATATCATTGTTTTATTCACTTATGCACCATTCATATAGTAATCATAGTACACACACTGGGCTGGGCCTGAATAACCCGACAGATTTTAATTGTATTTCTGACCATATTGGAAGGGTCCACGAAAAGAACATGTCTACTTACTCAATTTTTTTTTTCAAAATGAGTTTCTGATGTCAAAATGCTGAGCTTGTTATGAAAACTTGACATTAAAACCTGAATTTGAAAAAAAAGTGACTACACCTGTTCTTACCGTGTCATTCACACTATAGGCAGCTGCGACCTTATCGGTTGTACCAATAAAATGCAATGTTGGTAAAACACTTCACAAATAATATAGTTACGGTAATAGAGTAGTGTACTTGGATATTATTATTCGTCTCGGTCAGTTTCAATTACAGAGAAAACTCAAATATTGATGTCGATATTTTTCAAAGTCCAAGTTGATATCGATAATTGTCTCTAATCGATGACAACCCTACAGCCACGAATTGACAGGCCGCCATATTATGCGCCAGGATTAGGTATACACGCTCATTTCGTAGGTATTTCGTGTCTATATAGTTTAATTAGTCTGAGACTGAAACTGACGTCACCGATATAATACGACTAAATTATAAATGACATTAGAAAGAAAGAAAATACATTTATTCAACGTCACAAAATTACACAATAAAAAGAACAAGCAAAATAAAAGACTTAAATACTAGGACGTTAAATAGGATCCCCACTCAGCATGAAGCCACAGCAAGGCATAGCAAGCTTACTTACTTAAAACTAACATAAGTGCCGACACAAACGCCGACAACCTGTATCAACTATGAAATAAACCTAAACAGTTAACAAGGGGAAACAACAAAATATGAAATAAATAAATACTAAATAAATAAATCTAAACAGTTAACAAGCGGAAACAACAAAAAATATAAAATAAACTGCAAAGAAAAAACAAATATATAGGTGTAGGGTATACTCATAATATAACATGTTAACAAAACGCAACGGGGTAGTCATCACAGGAAATTTAATATAAATAATACTTACAATTAAATTACAGTTGTGCTCGTGATGTAAAGACGTGAAGATATGATAGTAGGTATAATGTGAAGTGCACCAGCTTACGCATAAGTATAATAGTGCAGAAGGTAAGAAACAAAATGGATTATAAAATGTTTTATTAAAATGTGTTTATGTATTATATTGCGTTTGCAAATAATATGCATGACAAACAAGTTGCATATACCTAGCGGATCTGACCTTCAATGACCTTGCGTTATGTGCCCAGATCAGCTTATTGTAAAGGTACGAGGGCAACTGGCGGTTAACCACACCAAATAGAAGAGAAGCTAGATGTAGTTTTTGACGGAAAGACATTTTCATGACATGATTTAGATTTAGGTAAGGCGTCACATGAGCGCGTCGTGGGATGTTAAAACAGTAACGCATGCAAGCATTTTGCACTCTTTGGACCAACCTCTGTGTTTTTTAACATTAGACATTAGTTTAACATTAGACGTCAAGAGTGTATTAGCTTCTGATACTTCTTAATTTAGTATGGTTAATTTACCATCGTCCCTTTTGGGTATACGCTAGGACGCCATCTATATATATCCTCTATCTACGCCCAAAAGGGACGATGGTAAATTAACCATACTAAATTAAGAAGTATCAGAAGCTAATACACTCGTGACGTCTAATGTCATTTATAATTTAGTCGTATTATATCGGTGACCTCATGGTGGTGTCAGTTTCAGTACAAATTTTGACAGGTGTGGTGGCAAACAAAAAATCCGTATAGGTACGCGATGAGGGACAGAAAATATGACACTGTATCTCGTTCCCACTTGCGGTATTGCCTATGCATACATATTTGTCAGTCATGTGTGTATGTGTGGGTGACTCGCTCTATCTATTCTACCTCTATGGTGTTAAAACATAGAGGAGGAATCATGCACCTAGAGGAGGAACAGATAGAGGGACTCGCACACACGACTGACAAGGATGTAAGCATAGACAATAAGTGCAATATCACAAGTGGGAACGAGATACAATGGCAAATCTCCTGTCCCTCGGCGCGTCATAGGCTTTTTTTGTTGGTCACCACCTGTCTAAATTATTGTACTGAAACGGACGTCACCGATATAACACGACTTCTTTCGTTTAATAATTGTAAACAAAATAAGACGCCAGGAATGCCAGTGTTCTGATACTTCTCAATTAAAAAAAAAATAAAAAAATAAAAAAAGATTTATTGTTGCAAAAAAACACAAAAAAAAAACACAAAATCACAAAATCGAACACTGATGCAGTAAGGTTAACTTTCGGGCATTCGCTAGGACGCCATCGATTAAACCCTCTAACACAGTAGGGTGATCTCATCTAATTAGGTGATAAAATCGAAATTTGAATAAAAGTCCATGTTATTGTCAATCAATGTTTTTACTTTTAATAGGAACAACAGACAGTCTTACTATTAGCATAATCAGTCATTTAAATCTTAATTATTACAAGTAATACTGTTCATAATCTGCATTTATTTATGCTGCCTGAACATCGCTTATTTGGTGACAATCACTTTAAGTCGGTGATACGCACTACTCTAATTAGACTATAACCAAATTACACAAGCTTTAATATTTTTTTATCACTTAATTAGGGATAATGAGTTGTATTTGAAATATATTTAGAAAACAACATAAAATAGTATTAAATTAAATTGCATGTATGCATTTATATAATGTCATGTTTGACTCCAATACGTTTTCAATTGCTGATTTTAACGTAGCTTCATTGTACTTGCGGTTTTTTTCTTTTTATTTTATCATCGTCCATGTTCTGAGAATTAAAAAATACAACTAAATCAGTTTCTGTCAAAAAAATCATTTTTGGTACAAGCTTTTATTGCCGACTAGTTTTCTATAAACCATCATCAACTACTCATTGGAACGATTCTAACGAGCCCACACTCAACGGGGTTACGTCGGTAAAATACTGAATTCCCATGGCCACCTTCTGTCTCCATCATCAGATCAACTTGATGGTACCATGATATTAAATTGTCAACCAAACTATAATAATACCCAACATTTCAGCATCATCGGATAACGGCAAGTGACTGAAAAATGGATTGCATTTTGACGGACAACTTACATACTTATTACTTACATACATACGAACAGGCCAAGTTAATATAAAACTTGTAAAAAAAATTACTCATTTAATTTGGTGATAAACAACCCATAATAATATGCTAACGTTGCTTATGTTTCGCAAGTTTATTAATTATGGATTATTCAACACAATACATGCAACAAACAATTAAAATACACGCGTTTAACTAAATTTCACTCTTATCTTTAACTTACCTTGTTTTATTTGGTGATACCGTTACGGCATCAAACGTTTGAAAATTATAACTTTTTGACCGGCTTTCACAACATACTGTGAAAAAACTATACAAGTTTTGTTAAAAACGATAACTGATATATCAAATATAATGTCTCTTTACTTCACTGTCCACTTTTTATACAAATCAAGGCACTTTTAGTATTTAAAAACTAATTGTAAACGCAGAACCAGTTTATACATGTCCGCGCGGCGCCGAAATGACGTCTCGTGCGAGAAATTTGAAAATATTAACTATCTCGCTCTCGCAATTTGACCCACGAGAATGCAAACGAAAAAACAACTTAATGCTGTGTACTAAGGTTGCATTTAAAAGGCCCTAATTCACTAGCTTTATTCGGTAGCGTCCTTCAAAACATGTATAACCGAATGAGGCGTGTCACCGAATTATGCGAGTTTACCCTAACAGCAGTGAAAATAAATAAATCCCACCAAAAACATAAATGTAACAAAGGAGAGCCAAGTTCGATACAAAAATTATGCTTGGCTGTGTGTGGGCTTTGCCGCAATGAAATTTGCAAGAATGGAGATCTAATTGAGTGCCAAGTCCTATGCAAAATCCAAATATGTATTTATAGGAAGAAAATGACATTAGGATGCCTTTGCTTTATTGGATACCTATAACAATTGCTGTTATTTAAAAATGTGAGATCTTAAAGTAACTAGGTTCGATTTGACTTGGCCAGTTTTCCATCAGTCATTTTATAAAGTTATTCAACATTTATATACTTATATTTTTTAATTCTGATAAAAACTGGCCAAGTCAAATCTAACCTACTTTAAGATCTCACATTTTTAAATAAGAGATAATTGTTTATCTAGTGGGCTAGTTCTGCTTTTTAGGGTTCCGTACTCAAAGAGTAAAACGGGACCCTATTAATAAGACTACGCTGTCCGTCCGTCCGTCTGTCTGTCACCAGGCTGTATCTCACTGTCACTGATACCGTGATAGTTCTAGCTGTCACAGATGATGTATTTCTGTTGCCGCTATAACAACAAAACAAATACTAAAAACACAGAATAAAATAGTTTTTTTATAGATAATGGTACGGAACCCTTCGTGCGCGAGTCTGACTCGCACTTGGCCGGTTTTTTTTAATATGTTGTTAGGAACACTATCAGTACCTACCGTATATCCAAGTTTGCAGCTTCGAAAGACCTGTGCTAACTTTGCGGCACTCGATTAAACCACGAAATTTTCGCACTTTACTTCACGCATTTAAGTCCTAAACTATGCGGTGTTTTTAAATAAAAAGCTATAAGTTTTTTTAAATTTTATTCTAAAATCGCTAGATTTTGTGACCTAAACCAGCTCTGTAAGTTAAATACTTACCGAGATACAGCTCTCCAAAAAATTGTTGTTAAGCCAACTTTAAATCGTTATAAATCCTAACTACAGTTATTTTATCTAAAAAAATATGAAAGAAACCTAATTAATGATGAATATAACATAGTTCGTCGACTTTTTTTTTTCTTTTTTAATATATGGCGTCTAGTGGCCGCCATTTTGAATTTTGATTAGGTACCTACTGGTTATTGTCTTCAGTGACACTCGCAAGATCAAAATTAATCGATTGATGTATGATTCATTAAAATGAAGCCACGCGTTTGATCTCTAACGAAATTATCTTGGTTGTTCGAGTGCTGCAAAGTTAGCACAGGTCTTTCAAAGCTGCAAACTTGGATATACAGTGCTGGTAGAGTGGTCCTAACAATATATTAAATAAGTTTCTGTGAAATTTTTGACTAAGTATTTATATATTTTGTTATTTTATTTTATTACAATTTTGATGGTTTACTATCCATTTACTTAGCATCACTAAAGATATTAATTTATAATGAAGAAACTATCCTATTGCCGTGGGCCACACTTGGTAATAATTTGCTACATTATCAGGCAAAAGCCTACCTACACCTACCTGTCCATACAAAACAGCCAGGGACGCTCGCGGGCCTGTCGCCGACCGCTGCTCTAACCCGACATCACACGGGGGAGGGTTATACTCAACTCACCCACGACATAAACGGAATGTTCCACGGGATTCTGTCGCGTTGCCTGTTGGATGCAAAGCGGCCGGGCCGCTCGAATGCGTGCAGCGTCGTCCCGCAGGCTCGCCATGGCGCTAAAACCACCATTTTTTGATTATGTATTCAGATGCAACGGATATCCGGGTACTGTTTGGTGTCTGACGATAAAAAGAACTGTGCAATGGGAGACCGCGGTGTGTACTTACTCCGTGACTACCAAATTTCTTCGGTTAAAATCGCCTCTGATTTTAAGGTGGGCATCGGAGGTAAGGTAGGATCGGCGTCAGTACGATGAGTTGTGTGGATTGTCTATGAATGAAGTCATTGGTTCTATTCTGTCGGTAGCGTACTGGCGACGATCGTTGTAGGAGACGTTCGTATAGTTAGAGCCTGTAGCTCTAGTATAAGTTTTATCGATACCTACATACCTAAACGTTTTCTTAGGTGGTATGGCCACGTCATGAGACGACCTGATGACTACGTTGTCAAAAAGGCCTTAAACATCCCGGAACGTAAAAGAGGCAGAGGCCGCCCCCCTTCTACATGGTGGACCAGTATGACCCGGCTTTTGAAAAAGGAACAATTACCAGACCCGACAACCCAAGACCGAGCGACTTGGCGCCGATTAATTAGGAGAGCCGACCCCACCTAACGTGGGAACAGGCACAGAAGAAGAAGAATACATACCTATACGTTTTCGAACGCGTTTGGGTTGAGTTTCAATTTGTATGGCATCGCGTAATTCCTCATAGTTAACACCAGAGGCGCTGTTCGCGTTGCCATACAAATTGAAACTAAACGCAAACGCGTTCGAAAACGTATTGCATTGATAAAACTTGTACTAGAGCCTCTGTTCACACCTACTGTCGGTATCGGATCCGACTACGGCACTTTTTGTTGGGTTATACTTATTCCTAGCGGTTACCACCAAATTGTTACCAGTGTGGTAACAGCTGGGAATAACCCAGAAATTGGAGCATGCTCCGATATCGGACTGGAAGGTGTGAAAAGCATGTTTACCATACATTTACTTGCCCTCCAATATCGTTACTGGATCTGACGCCCATGCACCGAGTTACGGTTTAGTGTGAACAGGCTCTTAGAGTGCTATAAACTGCCACAGACCCACGAGCCCACGACCTGTCATAACTTGACCAAGCCTTCCTAGATCTTAGATGGATTTAATCGGATACTTACGAATTATTTCCTGAACTAGGCTGGTCCTCTAAGGGAGCGTCGCTCTCCAACGCGCTACTCTCCGATGCGACGAAATACATTGATCTGTAAACGTCAAATATTAGATACCTAATACGTACCTAGATAAGATAATGATTCGACAGATACCTCCTACCTACCTTCGCTTTATAATAGTCCCTTCTGCCGGGCTACGAAACCGGTGTTCCGTTCCAAAAGGTTATTTGTAAGGCGGTAAAGCAAAGAACGTCTCAGATCGCAGGTAGTTGACACCTAAGCCGAGGGCACGGGTGATAAATATGCGATCTGACGCTTGCTTTATTACCGACCGTGGTGTGTAAGTGTATATGCTTATTTTTCTTCTTATATTTTTGGAAGCGTAGCGGGCGGTAGGTAATGCGCCAAAATTATAAAGAAGGAATAAAAACAAATGAAATATTTTTTTGGCTTGTTTTGTTACAGGAAAGCATCGAAGGTCGTCCAAAATCCAAAGACCATCTCGCGCCGTCCTGATTGAGAGCTAGCGCCGGTGCTGGTTATTGCCACTTTAAGGCCAGGTGTGACGTAAGATAGTACATTGTAGATGAATGCCGATAGCGTACCTCGCTGGTACGTAGAGGTGAGGCGGGGGCGGCTCGGCGCGCCGTGAGGCGGAGCGTGCACGTCGCGCTCGAGACGCGCGGCCCAGCAGGACGGACTCTGACAAAAATACACCACGATACACAATATTATTAACCATTTCTACCGCTCACAACAATTCCACAGTCTATAAACCAATACAGTCATTCGATGAAGCCTAGACAGGGTAATCGTGCGGGGTTTGAGGGGCGAGAGCTGGTAGGGCGAGCCCGAGCTGCATAACGTGTAGCTTGTGGGACATGACGTTGTCAAAACCGCAAACATCAAAGGCGTCGGTCCACTGGTTACTCTATACAATGTGATAATTCTATGAGTGTGGAACTTCTGTACAGTACACGCAACATAATTACGTTCCCGTCTGCGTTATGTTATTTAGGTATTTATAGCTACTAGTATTGCGTCGCAGAGGTGTCAGAGGGGTTCGACGGGTGTGGCGGGAGGCGACTTGAGAGATGCAAAGTTATGTGGTGCGTATTGTAAGTATCTATGAGTGATTGTATGGTTATACCGGAGGGCGGGTCGCTGTCGCTGTGGTCGTGCCGCTCGCGCCGCCAGCCGGCGTCGGCGGCGGGCGCGTCAGCCGCCACGCCGAACAGGCCCGACACCGCGCCAGCCACCACCAGCCGGGCTGACCTCGCTGTCGTCTGAGAAACAAAATAAATGTACCTACAAACAACCATAAAGGTATTAACAAGGGTTACTGCAAGTAAGTACCTAGTCGCCGATGTGGATATCTTAATTCAGACGAGGGGGACGGGACTATCCTCGTGGCGCCCACCATACGACACAAAATGACATTGAAATTTGAATCAAACTGATGTAAGAAATAGAGTTGAATTTCGTTTGTTTCAAGAGAAGACCAAAACAAAAGAAATGCGAAATGCAACTCTATTCCAACCCTAAATTGTTTCAATTCCTTTAAGATAATAAGGCCTTCCAGTAGGCCTATGGGCGCTAGGGGGCTATGGGACGCGGCTATGTTAGAGAGAGGAAAAAGTTACAATTTTACAAATCTAAACTGGCAACACTGAGGCCCCTGACCTGACCAATAATGACTACGGCGCTACCACGAAAATCGAAACTCAAAATTCGTATACCTGCATCCCTGTCACTCGAGTAACGTACCTAAGTGCAATAGAGATAGAGATAACTAGCTCTAGCTTTAGCCAGCACAAAATTACAGGATGTTGAAAATGGCTTGAATGGCTTCGAGAAAAGGATGGTACGGCCGTGTTTCTTTGTTTTGCTCGACTTGGAGGGGGCACTACCGTGCCCCCAGATTTGTGAGCTTCGCGAAACGGGCCAGCTGGAAACGGAGGAGGACGTTGCAGTTGGTCAATACAGGCTCATAATAATGACTCACGCTCATATTAATGTCGATTTCCGGAACTCCCCGCAAATCAGCCGCCTGCTCCGCGAGCTTCATGAGCTGCCGTTGGTCGGGCGTCCGCGAGTCAGCCAGCACCACCAGCTCGAAGAGGAAGTCCCGGAATGACTCCACTGGCGCTGAGACAGTCAAATTTAAACTTTAGTCCAGAGATATAAGTTCCAAAGCGGTTCTCGTGTCTCTCTCTCGTTCAATAATGTATTCGTGGCATTCAGATGGGATGTGTAGGTACAATCGCCATCACATACATAGGTGCACTAATAGGGGTTCAAAAATACCGGCACATGCACCCTATATAATGCCTTGAAAATAGAGGTGTGTTCCGATGTTTGTGAGCTGCTTGTTTGCTCCGATGTATCACATAAATCGGAGCGACTGTACCTACATATAGTCCCTAATGGCGAAGTTATATATATATAATCATATAATCGCAGGAACTACTAAGCCAATTTCAAAAATAATTTCACCAGTATACTAGAATGGATCTTCAGATATATTTTATCCAGCTTAGCTTGCGTTCATTGTAAGATGCGGGCGGAACCGCGCGGGCAGCTAAGTAGTACGAGTAACCAATATTTCGAGGGGTAGGTAGCAGTGGCGGAGCGCCCATACAACCCGATTTCCACCGGCTTGCCTAAAATTTATTTTTAGGCATGCCTATAATAGATTGTTCCGGGTTGCCCATCGAAATTTTCAAGCGCCGCCATTCGTAGGTAGGTCCTGGGTAAAAACAATATAATTATATTTCGTCCGTCAGTTAGGTTATTAAAAATATTGGACAGGTATTTTTTTGTTTGTCAATTAAGTAAAAAACCGGCCAAGTGCGAGTTGGACTCGCGCACGAAGGGTTCCGTACCATTATCTATAAAAACGGCAAAACAATCACGTTTGTTGTATGGGAGCCCCCCTTAAAAAAATATTTTATTTTGTTTTTAGTATTTGTTGTTATAGCGGCAACAGAAATACATAATCTGTGAAAACTTCAACTCTCTAGCTATCACGGTTCTTGAGATACAGCCTGGTGACAGACAGACGGATGGACGGACGGACGGACGGACAGCGAAGTCTTAGTAAAAGGGTCCCGTTTTACTCTTTGAGTACGGAACCCTAAAAATGATGACGATATAGCCTGTTAAAGTTTCGCGTGACGTCACATTATGGTACACTTTTTAGCATTAGGTAATGTGATGGATGTCAATCGGAATTCATATTTTTTTGTTTAATTGACAAACAAAAAAATACGTGTCCAATATTTTTTGATAATCTAACTGACGGACTAAATAGCTTTTTTTGGGAAAGTAGCCAATTGTACTTCTCTGATAAACTTACCTGGTGGCTGCATTGGTCCAATCATCAACATGTCCTGTGTCATCGTGATCTGGCCCACACCAATCCCTGGCACTCCTTGCACTGGCAACATCCCTTGTGCAACACCCGTTGCTGGCAACCTTCCTTGACCTGTCAAACCTGCAGGCGTAGGGCCTTGAATGACTTGCGTTGGCAACATTCCTTGCGCAGCACCTGGCGCTACCATTCCTTGCGCAACACCTGGCGCTGCCATTCCTTGCGCAGGCAAAACTCCCAGCCCACCTACACTTGGAATTTGCGCAGGAGCTGCAATCCCAGAAACAGGTACTTGTAGCCCTGTACCAACTATGGGTACTCCAGGCGCTGGTAACCCAGTGCCAGCTTGTGGAGTAAGGCCTGGTTGCCCAGGGTACGTTAGCGACACTTGAGGTTGGCTTGATGTTGGTTGCCCTGGTTTCGGAATGGTCTTCCCGTTGACTAGAAGGTCGGGCGTTGGTTGCTTCATCGATTCTGTGCAAGAAAATCATCAGTGAAAACCCTTCACCCGTCACCAAATACCATCTTTTAATTGGTCTTCAATAGCATTTGGTCCTATTATTGCCTAAGTAGTTACGGAAGAGCGTCTCTTAGACTTTACATCACTATTGTAACAACATCTGCCAAGTTTCAATGTCAGGAAAAATATTCCTTTGCAACAAGTATTTGGGTCAATAAACTATGTGTTGTTATTCCGTCCCGTCAATCATGTTGTACAGTCGAGTTCACAAACATCTTTACAAGCCAACCTCCGAAAAATATGTTTACTCGACCTTATTGTCAGGCAGATAAGGTCGAGTAAACATATTTTTGGGAGGTTGGCTTGTAAAGATGTTTGTGAACTCGACCGTACAATCAATCATCAATCAATCATGTTGTGTGAAACAATCTGTTTTAAAGTGACCTAGGAGACGTTATGTGACATGGCAGCTAGTGACAGAAAAAAGTATCTTTTCCGTCCAATGCAGAACCCTGAAAAACCCTCTATACAAACCCGTGGCCCCCAGATCCAGGTCATGCGTAAACGCCATAACGTCCAAAGCGGAGGACAGCGCGGTTCCGACTCCATTCAGCGCGTCTCCACCGGACAGGCCGACTTGGCTCACCTCTGCAGCCGCTATACAGTCCGGGGGCGGAGCTTGAGGACGTTTTCTAGAAAACAGGAGTTTGGTTTATCAATGAGCAAGCTGAGCTGTGAGGCATCGGAGGCGTACGTGAGGATAATCCACCAATTGCATTTGCTATCCTCGGTCACGCAAGCATCTCTTTCTATCTAAGAGAAGCAAAAAGCAATGGCAGATATCCATTACCTACTTAAATACAATCGAGGAGGTTACGCACTTGAGACTCCAAGGTTCTTTGAGAAAGGCAGAAAATCGGTCTATTTGGAGAGCAGTGTAGACTAAAGCAAGTTATGGTGGTCACCCTCTCTTTCGACGAGGAAGAAGAAGAAAGTTGTATTTACCCAATTGGCGCTTTAGTGGGAGTGGATATGGACACGCGACCCCACATCAGTCTACGCAGCTCTTCGCCCGTGATGCCTCGTCTTCGCAGCTCCGCTATGGTCACCTTGCCTACGCGCTGTGTGTGAATTTTTTGTGAGTGACTATAATATGACATATTTTAGTAGGTAGGGACTTGGGCTATATCTCAGACAACAAGTCACAATTTTACAAGACTGAACCGGCAACACATGTCAAATGACCAGTCACATTGGTCAAGCGCCTCATTGTTGACAATTTCGACTCGTAATTTCTTCTAACTTCCTGAAATGGAACCATGATTAAGTTTAATTTATAGACCAAATTTCGTACCAAGTTTAAACCCTTGTAAATTTCACTTGCATTACGGATGATAAGTTTACCCAAAACTATATCCTAACCTATTGTCATTACTCAAGCGATATGGGGCCCTTAGTATATTGGGCAACTTTTTGTGCCATAGCTAAGCTTAGCATGAACATAAATTGCCCATCATACTAGGGGCCCCATGTAATCAACTCCCTATAAACTTCTCGTAAAACGTTACCTTCCAATTGGCGAGCGCTCCTTTTCGCTGCTTGGCCCTCGTCTTGTCCTTGCTTTTGATGACCATGACACCTCGCTGCTCGTAGCGAGGGTCATCGGAGGGTCCCAGGCCTATGGAGTACTCCTGGAGGTACCGGTGAGCGTCCTCTTGGGCGACTGAGCGTTCGAGGGACACGACGATTTTCGCCCACTAAGATTTATTTTATTGAATGTCCGATGAAAACTTGGGTTTAGGTGCCAAAGGCGGACCCCGAGCTCCTCTACGGTACAACAGGGAGAACAGTAGGAGAGGATGATGAATAGGTAAGGTGTGTTGTAACTTGTACGGTCCCATACCGCACATTGCCAGTTCAGCGAAATTACCTTTGATCGCGTAAACCATTCAGGTCAGTCAGTACACGTTTGCAATTAGCAATCATCACACCACATGCGTGTCCTCATTCGCATTATCATTCATATTATCGCGCTTTTATAGTTATTTACTTTTACACGGTATCAATAAAGTGATTATTTGAACTATATTAGTGAGTTAATTTATATCATCAAGCAAAGAACATTTATACTTGGTGTGTGTGATGCAGCCCATGTGTATTAGCAAACCAACATTCCTAAAAGCGTAAATGTTTATCGGTTCCATATCCTATATAATGGTAGGTGAAAGATTTTTTTTATCGGGTGTGTAGCTCCGGATATTACCTTTTACATACAAACTCAAAAACTTTATATTTTACTATTATTTAGCTGCCCGCTTGGCTCCGCCAGCGTATTGGAAAGACAGCAGGCAAAACCGCGGGATAAAAGCCTGTGACCATCAAAAAAATCCATTCTATAAACTAAGTATACAAGTGAAGGATTTAGTAAAATCGGATGAGTCGTTTTGAAGATTGGCCCCCACATATAAACTTAATACAGCGCGACAATCTCGCAGACTTTTCCGCTGTATAATATTAGTGCAGACGCATAATTGTTTCCATTGTACTCGTATTTTCACGGAAACGTACGAACGTCGTCGTCTATTTCAGTCGGTCACTGTACAAACATTACTGAGGTTGACTGAAGTAGCATGACAAATACTAACGTTTCCGAGAAAATACGATGGGAAACAATTATGCACTATATCTGTATAGAAGTAATAGAATGTGAGTAAGTTATATTTTATGGTAGCGAAAGTCGGGTGTGGCAGAAAAAACATCAAAGTCGAGTGAATGCAGTAGAAATGAGAGCGTTGAGAAGTATGTGTGGAGTGAAGAGTAGAGTCAGAAACAGTGTGATAACAGATATCTAAGTGTGGAAAATGGAGATATACTTAGACACGAAAATTTAGAAGGGTACGTTAAGGTGGTTTGGGCATGTAGAGAGGATGGATGAAAGAAGATTAACGAAGAAAGTGTATATAAAAAGAGTGGAAGGGCAAGTTGGAAGGGGAAGACCCAAGTAGGTGAACTTTCTCCGATCAAATTGTAGAAATCTTACAAAAAGGCCAGGTTAAAAGTACCCTAAACCGACGAGCATGTATGTATGAGAAATGTTATGAAAGTGAGTGAAGCGAAAGTGGTTTGTCAGGATCGTAGCAAATGGAGATCCGTGATCTTTGCCTACCCCTCTGGGAAAGAGGCGTGATTATATCGACGGTGGAAAGGCAAAACCACTGAAGCGACATTTTGCTCAAAATAGAGTTATATATATCGTTGATATCAGCGTTTTTTTCTGCGTCGATCGTTCATTTTCGATGTCATGTCACTTAAAGTGTTTCTTCCAGGTACATATTTCATAAGATAAGGTACTTAAGTATTTCTTCGGACATGTGAAAATAACTGTTGACGCATGATGGTGTCGCTTCAATGGTTCTTCCGGGATTTTTTGGGGGCTTTTTCACTTAAGCGACATTTATTTTCGAACCCGCCTTGTTTAGGAGAATAAAATTATTTTTATTAAATAGCTATTATAATTTGAAATAACACGTGCATATAACTCAACGCTCTAAGTTAACAAGAAATAAAGTTACGATTTTTTTTATCAAAAAAAAAACTTTAAAATGCTCTCCTGTAAAATTCAAAAAATGTCGCTTCAGTGGTTTTGCCTTTCCACCGTCTATATGTATGTATGTATACATATTTGTCATACCTGTTTGACCCACTCCTTCTCCGACTGTTCTATAACATGCGCGTAAGTGTTTCCCATCATGGCTATCAACATGTTCAGCAACAGGATGGGCACGAAGATCATGAACAAGGTGAAAACGGACTTGGTCAGGTTCGGGTATGACGTCATGCCAAGGTCCGAGTACTGAAACGTCATCGTCATTATTATCATCATCAGCAGTGCCAGCAAAGGCGGGAGAGTGTCGCACAGTGGCGGTCACTAAAATCTTGGGACTTTGGTGACCCATGCAGATACTTACGGACTCCGATGCTTTTGGGGGCTTTTACCCCTTATATTATACTTACACGATAACACATAAGAAGTAGGTGGGTCAATTGATTTACATAAATAGTAGATTGGGCATTTTTCAGAACTGACCCATGTTTAGTTTAGTTATTGTATATTTTTTACTTACACTATAATCTCCTAGTGTGATTTGAAACAAAGCCATCCAGGTGGTCGGGTAGCTCGAGTATAAGGTAGATTGCACATTTGGGAACCCTGGAATAAATAAATTAAACAGACAGTACCTAGGACGGTCAGCCGCAAAGTATCGTGTCGCATTAAACGTCATGTTAAACCGCCATATGAAGTTGTCAAACAAGTGAAAACGACAAGGTACTGAGCCGACTGTACTTGTAGTCCTCAACTCGCACTGGGCCAAGTTATAGTAGCTGCTGGATATTAAAGTTGCTCTGGCAAATTGTACCTGACATGAGTTCTGAACGATGGAGCCGATACAAAGCAGATGACCTAGCATCCGCATAAGGCCTAATTCCAAGGTTTAGCTTCCTTGTGGATTGGAAATTGGAAGGTCAGATGGCAGTCGTTTCCGCGAAATCTAATCGGTACCACAGAATAAGTAAACGTCAATTTTTGGCATTGGAAGCCGCTCATTCAGGATGGAGTACTTAAGTATATCTCTAATATAATCGTAAGTGGTATGTGGTGTCGTTGTTCCTGTTCCTGGTGGCGAGTAAGGTTGCCTGAACGCACAAAGCGCTTTTTTGAGTACGAGGAACCTTCATTTATCGCCGTCAACACAACGATTCCTCAAATTAATAAAGGTCGGCAACGCAGTTGGGCTGAGGAGATGCTTTTTCTACCGAATAATAGGAAGTTTATCTGGTGTGTAACTTACCTTTGTACAGAAAGTAGAAGGATTGCGAAAACCCAAAGAGCACGATGCAGTAGATGATGCCGAAGGTGAACATGTCACCAGTTATCATGCTGTAGATCATCGTCACGAACGGACCAGTCAGCCGCACTGCGCTGCATGGAAATACTTATTTGTTATACAAGGGGGGAAAGTTGTATTTTACCTGCGAGTGTTCATTTGAAACACGAACTAGTGAAAGGAGTCTATGATTGACCACGAGCGAAGCGAGAGGTTCAAAAATAGAATCCTGAGCGTAGCGAGTGTTTCAACACACGAGACATGTTGAAATGACAAATCTTTCCACCTCACTACAAATCACCTCACGAAAAAATGACAAATCTTTCCACCTCACTACAGCGAGGAAAACAAGGGTAAAAAAAAAGATAAAAAAAAGTTAAAAAATTTTTTTAAAAAAAATTAAAAGAAAGTTTAAAAAAAGTTTTAAAAAGTTTATTTAAAAAACAAGTTTAAAAAAAAGTAAAAAAAAAGAAAAAAGTATAAAAAATAAAAAAAAGTTTAAAAAAAAGTACAAAAAAGTAAACAAAATTAAAAAAGTTTAATAAAAGTAAAAAAAAAAAATGTTGCATAAAATATACAAAAAACCAAAAGTAAACATTTAACGTTCTACGTCATAGTACTTTTAACGTTTTACGTATACTTTTTTATTTTTTTTTTTATTTATTAAAAACAAAAAGTTACATATATACGTTGATACATTGCTCCACAAAACTAATTTGTTCAGTTTGACTGTGGAATCAAAAATTACAGTCTCATTTCTCTTCAGCATTAACATATGTTGAAGTGTCTTAAATATTGAGATCTATCTCATGAATGCCCCAGTAGAAACGTGAAAGGAGGACCGATACCGAACTTTCTTCACATGTGGATAAAAAGCGATTTTCTCAATAGATATCAAACATACAAAAAGAGTGCCGAGATAAGGTAAGACTCGGGACGAGTGAAGAATGACATTTCCGCACGTGTATCGAACGACGTTTTTTAATATAGTTGCGAAAAATAAGAAAAACAACAAAGTAAGAAAAGTATTTAAAAAAAATGTTTTTGAAACTGTATAACAATGATGTTACAGAATTAATAATATAAATTCCTTATTTGTTGTTTTTCTTATTTTTTCGCAACTGTATTAAAAAACGTCGTTCGATACCTACACGTGGAAAAGTAAAAAGCACTAGTGCTCAAAATACAACTTTGCGCACGATTTGCAGCTACAAAAAGTACCACTTTTTGAGCAACTGTATTAAAATAGTAGATTGTACAACAAGCGCATAAAACGAGCCATTTAACCTGAGATGTTTATAACCACCCGAGCCACCGGCGAGGGTGGATAATTAAGTCGAGGGGTTAAATGGCTAATTTATGCCCGAGTTATACACACTGCTTTTCACTTCGATTGCGAGAAAATAACAAATAATTGCAAAATAAAATAAAATAATAGCTCATTCCCGTCACTTAACTTTTTAAAGTGTTTATGTTTAATTTTCGACACGTGATATTAGACTTAGGTACTTCATACTGCCAAGTAATTTAATGGTTGAATACGTTTTTAAATAATAATTAACTCCTATTTTATCTAGTTTTATTAATTTAAATAGTAATGGAAAACACGAATGTGAAATTTATTAAAGCAAATCAAATCACAAGTTTATTCTACGAAGTTTTATTGTGTGTGGCTGTTAGGCCCGATTATCTTAGTCTTTAAAACAATTTTATTTTGTGCACTAGAGCCCTAGAGCATAAAAGTGGCATTTTGTGCAGCATACGTCTAGCACAAAGGCGAACTTTGCGAGCATGAGAAGTGAAAAACATATTTTAGCAGGGCACGAGTTCTGGAGTGAAGACCGCGTTTGGCCAAGGGTACCAGTGCAGAGGGCGTCATGCTTCGTTGGACTGATGACCTTAATAGGATTGCTGGCAGTCGCTGGATGGGGGAAGCCAAGCATCAAATATTATGGTTATGGCGCATGGAGGCCTACGCACAGCAGAACTTCGACTACAGGAAAATACTTTGATGACTCGCGGATTTACGAGCAGAACCTTGGTATCTATCTGTTCCAGGGTATCTTTATATATCCTGGAAGAGTCTTACCCAAACAAGAGCCGAGGATCAGGAAGAAAAGTAAGCCTCCTCCGTTGGATACAATAGATTGTACTTCACATAGTGCATGGTTTATCTTATGCAAAGATGTCAGTGGTCTGACCGAGCCTTGTCTTTGGAAGTTTTTTACCCAGCGAAGAACATGAGCAGGAACCAGGAGCCAGGCAGCAGGAAGATGAGCAGCGCCTCCTCCAACATTGGCAGCTGCATCAGGCGCGCAGGTATGCACACCAGCAGCAGCAGGTTTGAGACCAGGAAGATTAGCTTTGCTGGCTCGTGGACCTGCGGGGTGTAGGGGATAAATTAGTTGTTCAATATTGTACAAATACGTGTAGATACAGGTACCTATATAAATGTACCAGTTTACCGGAACGCAGCGTTTACGCACTTACCAGCTGCTTGACGTAAGCGACGAGGCCTTGGTTCTTGAGTTCATCGCCCTGCTGCAGGATGATATAGCACAGCGTGCTGACTAAGGTTCCCAGCTCGCTGGCCAGCCTCAAACCGCCCCGAGCGTCTGTTACCTAACGCAAAGTAATTTTCTATATTAGAGAAGGTAAATTATGGTCGTATTTTCTTTTCACGTGACATCGTCTTCACTATACTAATAAGCTTGAAGAAAGTAGATACCAAAGTTTCCAGGGTCGAAAAGTTTCTGGCTGGAGAAATATGGCGGCGTAAAGAAATAAGGCGGTTTATGGCCGGAATCTTTTGGACCGCCCCTCGTACAGTCGCCATCACATACAAAGGTACACTATAGGTGATCAAAAATATCGGAACATGCACCCTAATGCCTTGAAAATAGAGGTGTGTTCCGATGTTTGTGACGTGCTTGTTTGCTCCGATGTATGTGATGGCGACTGTACATAATGGTTACCCGGACTGTGCACAACTCGCGACAGTTCTGGTAAATGTCTGAACCACGCGGGCAAAGCCGCAGAGTTAACATGTCAACCATTTCACTCTTGCGATTAAATAGGGCTTGAAACTACGTACCACCAGCCTCCACTCTGGATTCGCTTCAGCTTCCGCGGCGCTGTGCCGAAGATACACCGACATGGAGAGTAACACCAGGTGCACCAACAGAATCAGAAGCCGTTTCAGGAACTTGTTCTGAAATTTGAAGTTTCAGATAGGACTTAACACGATTCAAGGCGTCTGTCGTGTCGGGGACTTTGGAAATTGGACAAGAGAACCCGTGACTGGTGTAACATCCATGGCCCTATAGCTAATTCTAATTCAAGAACTAAGCTATTAGCTAAAATAGGATCAATAGATTAAAGACGGCCTTGACTGTGGAGGACTCAATCCTACTTCCGGAAAAAATGCTGCACTGGTCTATGACGCCGGGCAAGGAGTTACTCAAATAGGCCGAAGATGAGGAAAATGTGATGGTGATGATAATAATTGATGACTCTTCTAAAATGTTATTTGCTTATGTGATTTATGCTGTCTTTTGATATTGTCTGTGTGTTGTTTTTTTTTTAATATTGTCTTGTTTTAATAGTAGATTATACACCAAGGGGATAAAGCACTGTTTTATGTCACGGGAGCGAATTGAATCCCGAACGTAACGAAGGACTCATAATTTAACTCCTGAGCGTAGCGAGGGAGTTATAAGTTAATTCCTGAGCGAAGCGAGGGAATTAAGACTGAGTCCTGAGTGCAGTGAGGGGTTCAACCGCCCAAGACTAAAACAGTCTTATCCCCGAGGTGTATACTCTACTTTTCACACCTTATGCGAGACAAAAAAACAGGCTCAGTAGATAAATAATGTTTATTTAGCAAATTAAAAGTACATAGTAACATTAGACACGTTAGTCCAATTATGGAAAGATAATGTTTTTATTTGGTACGTTTATTGAGGTTGAGTTGGAGTTTATTATGCCTATGGCATCTAATTTGATAAACTCAGGAGTCAAAACACTTTCATCACTCGACATTTTCAATATTATTTTTGAAATTAAATCTTCTATAGGCACCTACAAGAACTCGATTTGTTCGTCA
Source organism: Epinotia brunnichana (assembly GCA_963854355.1). NCBI lineage: Eukaryota > Metazoa > Arthropoda > Insecta > Lepidoptera > Tortricidae > Epinotia > Epinotia brunnichana. The sequence goes on from OY977956.1 coordinate 13,168,409, forward strand.
CGCGTGAACAAATGAAGGCGCGCGGCGTTCCAAATTCGAAAGCACAAGCCGTGGTCCTAGATTCGAAATTCGAATTTCGACCACCGCGCTCCTCCGGACCGGGGTTCACACGGAGGCAAACTTCATTTATTTTGTCAAATCAAGTAGGCCATGGCCTAGGACAAATTGTGTTTAGCAAAATTAAACTTTATGCATATAGTAATAAGAATTATGAAAAGTGAAATCATATTATTAACCAGCGGGTTACAATGAAATTCAGTACAACATTATAACCCGGCTAATAACAAGGGATTTAATGTCTTGCTTTCGGTAGGGTTTACATGACCTATAATTCGGCATTGTCGAGCATGTGGTTTGAAAAACATATAATTAAGGCATGCAAAGAATTAGAAACTTACTCTGGCAAAAGTTTTCCATTTTTCTTCCAGCAATCTTTGAATGATACCTCCGTCCAACATATTCAAATGCTCTTGCTTTGTTCCGTTCAAGATTATGAATAGCGCAGAGTTCCAATCTAAAATGGAAAAAAACTTCACTCAGTTTCTAACACTTAATCTTTGCCAAGCACTTAAGGATGAAGAGGGGGTTGACGCTTTTTCATTAATTTCTATCCCACACTATTGGATAAAAAGGCGACACGAGAGCCTTTTTATTCCACTCGTCTCTATCAACTTTTCTCGATCTGAGTCCTTGCAAAATCACCGACCCCGCTGCTTTTGTAAGGACGAAGGTCCAAACGGTGTCACCAGGTCATCAGTTCACCTTGTTGCCTCGAATCTATCCCAACTCACTTGTTCTCCCATCTGGCAGCAGCGTATCCAGCGCATTCAGCGGATACGCCGAGCAGGTGATGTTTGAGTACCGCCAGAACTCCCTGCAGGAGAGCTCCAGCATCTCCCTGAAGACAGAGTCGCGGCCCAGCTGGCAGGACAGAGTGAGCGGCGTGAAGCCGGCGCGGTTCATGCGCCCGTTGCTGGCCGGAACCTTGGGGTGTCGGAGCGCGTAGCCAAACATGTCCTGAAATATCATCCAAATTTATCTACACCAGATCACAGTACCTATTGCCAGGAGATGGTCTAAAACAGTGAAGAAGGGGGTAAGCAGCTTGGTGTGATCCGCACGGATTACGAATGCCTGAATTTAATGGACACAGACCATACGTGGTCCCCATTCTTATAAAGAAGCCTTAACATTTCTGTTTTTATTCTCAACCTTGTTGGCTACCCATCAGTGCCCAAATATTACGACTTAGTTAGGCATATGTCTTTCAGTTCCGTTGTTATAGAGAAACTTGTACATTCGAATTAGAAGATCAAATGAACATGTGGCAGTACAGTGAAGCATACAACGAACGCCGGGCTCCAACACCCGTTGGGGCTGATGCAACCGAGATTTCTTAGGCGAGAAAGATGTGGAAGATGAAGAACACTCCACACAAGAGTTAAAATGATGGTGACGAGACTATGATCAGTGGACTAGAATTTGCTGAAATTACTGACGACTTACCAGTTTATCACACACGACGACCATATGTAGAATCATATTCCCGAACGAGTCCTGCATATCCGGATCAGCCCCGGACTCCAAGAGCAGGTTATATACAGACTCGTTAGCGCAGCAGGCGGCCCAGGCTAATGGGTACTCGCCTAGGTACGCCAGGCCTTCGTAGTTGGTCTGCCGGGCTGGCGGGACCTTTTGCTGATCTCGGGGGAGGAAGAAGCTGCCTGGAATTTTAAGGGGAATGAGTTAGAAGGAAGACCGGATTCCTAGTCTTTATAGGATTTGCCAGCAAGCTGTAAAATACATATTTATCAATTTTCAAAAATTATATCAATTAATTAGTCACAGTAGTGCCATCTCCCACTGCTGGGAAGAGGGCTCCCTCTCTTTCCTTCAGGTGTCTCTGTCTACTGCTAAACTACACCTGTCCCTCAGAAAATGTGTTTGGCCTGTACCAAAGAGTTACGAAGCGTAGGTACCCTATATATCTGCGTAGGTATGTTAGATGCTTACCAATCGCTCTCTGGTTTACGTCAGCGCCGCATTCTACTAGATCTTGCACCAACTCGTTGTTGCTGTAGGCTATTGCTAAGTGTAAAGAGCTGGCTCCTGCAAATGAAAATCGTACTGAAGAAAATCATCATCATTCGCTTGCCCTAATGCCGTTTACCTGGTCCGTAGGTATTTTACGTCGTCATTTAGGTAACCAAATTAAGTGAGGTCAACTACGGCCGGGCGATTTTAGGGCAATATCCTTCTCTGTTGCTCGAATCAGCAAGTGCGACTAAGAGGGAGCACATGTAGATCTATGCACAAGTTTGTTTTTAACCTGCTTACCTAAATATTCTTCCCCCTCTACAACGTCTAGAGAAAGCTTTGGAAAACATTTGACCAGTGTTCTAGCGAGCCTCGTGTGGATCTGTAAAATATGAAAAATTAGATACCAAATTACTTAGCTTCACGTCATAGATATTTACAAAATACAGAAAGTACCTTGGTATCGCAGATGATGAGCACATGTAGCAGAGACTCGCCTAGCGCACCACGATAGGTCATCTGCCAGCAAGACATGTGGTCCTCCCACTTGGCGAGGGGGTCGTGGGGGGACAGAGAGGCTTCTATTGGCAGGACCACCTGTCGAAGGAGGGCACAAGGAAGTCCCATATCAATTTGGTGATGGTCTGATGATGGGAGCCAAGAGGAATCGAGGGAACTCCTCAAATGTGATAGGCACGCATATCACGATTTCGGTATTTTCTGTATTTAACCATCATTTGCTCTCGGAAACCAAACAAATTTGGTGAAGGGGAACTAATAATAATGCGCTATGGTCATCATATGCTATGACATATGCTTACCCCTCAATGATGTACAGATTTCGGTGAAATATCGTTGCCTCATCAAAAAAAATGCATTTTGGAGTGGAACTGATGATGAACTGAAGGTAAATATGGAATTCCTGCGGAATCGACGGAACTCCTCTAATAAACACCCATTTCTTACATCTACTGGACGCTCAGCGTAAGAGTCAGCAAACTTTTTTTATACTACGACGGAGGCAAACATTAGACACCGTAGTCTGGCTATAGACGCTTGCGAGTCCAAAAGAATCTCAAGCGCGTTTCTGAGCCTTTATTGAAGTAGTAAAGCGACTATATATGGTGAAAGTTTACCTACATCAAACGTATTCTTGTCTACACATCCTATTACAAAAGAGTAATATCTCACCTGTTCCTGATCTCGAAACTTCCACCGCAGATATTCCGCCCGGTTGATGACTCTCCCTCGCCCTCCAGCATACATGTAGGCTGCAAACTCTTCGCGGATCAGCTTCTCTGCTGCCACCATGCCGCCTTTAGCGTATGTCTCTAGCAGAAGACCCCCTGAGAACAGCCAGAGGAGGTAGAATAGTATAGTTGACTTGACATATGATAGAGTTGATATATTATAATTTGCACCAATTCGCCATTCGAGGAATCGGTGCAAATTATATTTCCTCAACTATACTTACATGTTTCACAAACCTACTAAAACGAATAGGTAATGTTTTAGGTCTCAGGAATTTGACGCCCGAGCCGGAGACGAATGCCGATAATTATGCGATCTGAGGCTTGTTTATTGCCGTACACGTATACTCGTAGGCTACTTAAGCCCTTTATTCCATCCAGTCCTACCAGTAGCTCGATAGTCGAACTGTTTGGATATTTTTTTCCAAATTGTTATACTGACGGATCGAACTATTTGGAAACGCGGATTTTATTCCAAATAGAAATACTATGAATATGGTACAGTCAGAATTGAATTAATGCATATGATATTATTATAGAATGTAGGTCGGTTAGGTTCGTTAGGCATCCAAACAGACAGCCAGAAATCTGTCGGTACACCAGGAGACCATACATTCATAGGAGGTTCTGGTTATGAACATGGAAAAAAGTCAAGTTTCTCCTATGTATGGTTTCCTGGTATTTCGGCAGTTTTAACGGAGCCCCGCACTGCGGGGCTCCTATTTCTGGTCTGTTTGCCCTTCGGGCATCTGAAGATACCTAACGAACCTAACCTAACCTAACTATACATACATCGGAGTCAGTATAACAATTTGGAAAAAAAATATCCAAACAGTTCGACTATCGAACTACTGGTAGGACTGGATGGAATAAAGGACTTAAGCTTGCCATCAGCCGAACCACTATCGTAGGTATAAACTGTAGGTAACACACCTTTCTTATAGTCGGCTAGCTTGTATAAGACCGTGTGGTCCTCGCTGCTCGGCTGTGAGATGACACGGTCGAGCACTGAGCCCACAGCCTGCACCTGCGGGGAGCAGAGCTTCCCTAGTGTGCCTCCCATCTCACTGAAACAAGACATACGTGCTTTAAACAGTTATGCCACGACTTCTTTTTTTTATACAACACCTGTGGCAAACAAGCTTACGGCCTGCCTGATGTTAAGCTGGTACCGTCGCCTATGGACACTTGTGATTCCAGAAGAATCACAAGCGCGTTGCCGACCCTTTATTCACTTGTGGATTCGCTGAGTTGGCAGATAGAGACATGCAGGTCCCTTACTCCCAACACAACGCACCCTAGGGAGCTCTGGCGACCTTACTCACCACCAGGAACACAACACCACATATATCATATCATATCATTTATTTGCATTGATCATACATCGTCATAAAATCGTACCTACATACTTCATAGCATGCAATAATATAGCAACACTACAAAGCAGTGGTGCTATTATGGGTGCGGTCTTCTGTAAGGTGGAGGTACTTCCCCAGTTGGGCTGCTCCATATACGAGCGAGATGACATTCCGCTGTGCCCTACCTCTCTTAAAACTCAATTTACACGACCAGCGATAAAGCCACGGGCGTACCTCGGTCATTCTCTAAATGAGTGTCTGCGGTTGGGTCTAATTAAATTAACGCGACGTTTTACGAACATTTTATATGGAGACGCGTCAATTAGACGCAGTCACAGATCTGGAGAATGACCGACGCGTATAAAATTAAAACATAGAAATGTATGAAATATGCCACTACCGCCGCACCACACGGAGGAGTGGACGGGCGATTATAGAGAGGTTAGGCCGCCGTCTGGACTGGACGCTAGCGGGTAGCGGGGGGAACCTGCTGCTAGCTGGCGTCCAGATCGCGACCTTAGAGTCAAAGAGTTAAAATGTCAACATAAAAAAATTAAAACATTGAAATCGGAACTTTATAAAGGAGTATGACGTCGACTAATGAAGAATTATCGACTCCACCTACAAGAGTCTGACCGACTAGCACAATACGTGTAGGTCGTCGTTTTTCTTAGAAAACAGCCGGGGCCGGACACGGCCCGTTCTAGCGTGAGTCATCCTTTACGTGACGTTTCAGTACATTTTCACTTCACCCAAAAACATGACGATAAAACCTATCGTGCTAGCTGGGGCTGGTGATGATAAAAGTTATCTAAAACTTCTAAATCGAAACAGCTAAAACTTTCTGAACAGGCCTCTGTAACGCATTTAGAAAGTGGTCTCAATAGAGATTTTTCTACGTACTTAAGATAATTAACACCTATAGGTACTAGAGTAGAATGTTTAATGTGATGTGACTATCATAATACTCACAGTTGATATTCGGTGATTTCTTACAATCCTGCTCAATTTCTTCATTACTATCCTTCGAATCGCCGTTGAGAATGAATGACAAGGGCACACCATTATTCAGCGTTCCATTTGTATTCCTAGAGTGACTTATCGCTTTTCTGTGGAGTAGAGAGTCAATTACAATATTGTAGAGCCTTTGGGCAATACGAGTAATATGCAGTTTTTGACGGAACAAAGAGGAACACTTAGGTTAGATTATCAAAAAATATTGGACACGTATTTTTTATTTTGTCAATCAAACAAAAATGGTGAAGATATAGCCCGTTTAAGTTCCGCGTGACGTCACATTAGTTACTTATGCTAAAAAGTGCACAATAATATGACGTCACCCGGAACTTTAACGGGATATAAATAAAAAATACGTGTCCAATATTTATTGATAATCTAACTGACGGACTAAGTAAATATTATTTTTAGGAAAGTAGCCAATTAATTCTAATATCTCCGCATCTTTCTGGGTCAAGGTCCAAGTTTCACTTCCGTACAATGCAATGCTCCATATGTATGATTTAATAAATTTTATTTTCGTTTATTAGCGTTTGAGACGTGGTGTTGGAGGCGAATGGAGACAATTAGCTGGAGAGATAGAGTAACCAATGAAGAAGTGCTGAATATAGTGGGGCAAACCAGCCAGCTAGTTAGGAACTTAGAAAATAGAAGAGGGAAGATGATAGGGCACCTCTTACGACATGACAACTTCGTACTTAACATAATTGAAGGACAGATAGAGGGGAGGCGAGGAAGAGGAAGACCTAGAATAGACTACATGGAGCAACTCAAAAAGAGAGTTGATGTTGGGTCGTATCGTGAGGTCAAAGAGATTGCGTGGGATCGGAGTAGATGGAGGGCCTACTTTGAGCTACACCGACAAGAGCCTAGCTCTTAAGTAAGAGAAGAAGAAGCCAATTGCTATCCTAGGTACGAGTACGAGTATCTACAGCGCTGCCGACCGCCGCGCCGCCGCCGCCGCCGTGATGTTTAATATATAACGAATTTTGGAAGCTAACATGCGTTAGCGTTTAATATCAGTTGTCAAGTTACAATGAGAACTTTATTTATAACTCCAATAATTATTAAACATGAAATACTTACATTACGTAACAAACACGTCGCTAATTTGGTTAACTCATGGTCCGAATGTCCTTATTGTCTACCAAATTATTTGTGAACGACCACGATCAATTTGCTGCAAAAATGGCTGTCGCTTTGGAAAAATCACATAAAATAGCTAAAATATACAGCTTAGCACTCAATTCAAACTTAATATTAACGGAAACAAATGAATAGGGATAGTATTAAGGCAATAATAAAGTATTACGTGTAATAAAGGAAGTAAACACAAATTGGTACCATGGTTACCAATCAACGCGCTGCGGGCTGACTACCGACAACTCGCTTCAGAAGAACCAGTGTAAGGCTGGACCCAGGACCTCTGGGCTGTTATTCGCTACGCGTTAATGCAGCTCACCCCGCCGGTCACCCGTTACGAAACTAGACCTCTACCTACGCTTAATTACTACGCATCGCGGTGTCAAGGTATAATTGTGGGTGAGCGTTGAGGTGAGCTTAAAACAAGTTACAGAATAGGGGGGCAGGGCTGTTATTCGCTACGCGTTAATGCAGCTCACCCCGCCGGTCACCCGTTACGAAACTAGACCTCTACCTACGCTTAATTACTACGCATCGCGGTGTCAAGGTATAATTGTGGGTGAGCGTTGAGGTGAGCTTAAAACAAGTTACAGAATAGGGGGGCTGGTCACGCATAGTTGATGATGAGACAGCTCACGCGCAGTCTTAGTATAGGTATCAGCACTAGATATACCGACTTACAGGTTGGAATTCTGAAATGGTTATTAATGTTATTCTTATTATAAGTAACCTATCTTCCCATTGGCATTTTCAAGCGATAAAAATATGTAAGTAAGTAAGTTCAGTCTACCGACTACGCTTGCTGCAAAAAAGAAAAAAAAAACTACCTATATCGAGAGTATACAAAACAAAACAACTGTAATTTGTAGGCCAAATTTGATTAATTACAACGTGTACCTACATTATTAATCAGTCATTAATTGTATGGAGATTGGAGACATAAAAATACTACAAGCCTTTTAGATGTCGGTTAAAAAACTTAAAAATATGACAACATTCTGCTCGGCCATTCTCGTTCAACCGGAATAACTCGCATTGTAAGCGTAACAGACGGAATTCAACTCTATGACTTGCGCAATAAGAACGTCAATGAACGCATTGCTAATAAGTTAGATATGGGTAGTGCCCATGTTGACAAGAGATAGCGTTTTAGAGGGGCGGAGCTTATTGAGCGCGTCGCTACCACAGCCAAAACAGTTAAGATCAGAAAACGGATTTTTAAAAAGTCGTAGCTCTTGTTTGGATTATAATACGGCTCCCCTAAATTTAATTAGCAATCTTGAGGCCTTTCTCGAGGGGAATCAGCTATTCAAATCCTGGGGACTGATTTTTGACTTTCGAGCGCTCGAATCTTTCACTCGTAAACTGTCAAAAATGATGAAATGGTAATTTGGAATAGCCATAGAAAATTTAAAAACGAGTGGTGTTATATCACTCGTATTTATTTATATCGGTAGAAAGTACTCGTAAGTGATCGTATTTATTTTAATTTAATTTTCTATCGTTCGAAAGTTAAAAATCGGCCCCCTGAATTCTTGACTATCACTCGATAGAAAAAAATCACGAACATAGGTCTAAAATACATTAAAAAAAATCGTAACAAATTATGCACAACAGCTAAACATATTATGTTTGACGTTTATCTCGGTGTCTTTGGTGAAATGGAAGTCAACAAACTCGCTTATAGATAGCGCCTTTGATGCTCTGCTACTTTCGTGCTTGAGGTTGATGATGAATAGCCGTCAAACATGAAGAAGGTTAGGTAGTTTTTATTTTCCAAAACACACTTCCATAGCAGATATCTCGAAAACTATACAAGATATCGAAAAACTTGATGGAATAAAACTTGTAGTAAATTTGATTTGACTGGCGTCGTCTACAGTTGTCTTAGCTTATAGTATACCTAGATTTCTAAGAGGAGCTTTGGTAATAATAATATCACGACCGAGCGAAATGATAATATACAAATCTTGATGTGTGTGTGTGTGTGACAGAAAGGGATATATCATTCGTTGTCCTTGTCATAGTTCCACTTTTTTTTATTTGCCGCTACTGGGTTGTACGAGGTTGCAGCAAATAAACCACCCGCCCAAAATAAGGAGATTGTTTATGGTAAGCCGGCAGCCATTTAAAGACCAGTTCTTAATTTAGCTGCATAAGAGCCTTTCCGTCCCTTATTAGTCAGTAATACCTCCTCTGTAAGATATCTATACTTACTCTAAGGTGTTGTACATATTCCACGCTAGAACGCTGTCGCTTAACAACATAGACACACCGCGCCAACGCTACGTGGTAATCAGCGGCGCTATCACGAACTTCGAATCTCGAACTTCGTATATCTCCGTCTCTGTCGCTCAAGTACCATAAACCATAAGTGCGATAGAGACGGAGATATACGAAGTTCGTGGTAGCGCCGCAGTACCTACTATGTTCGTGTGCGTGACTTACAGCCAGCATACCCTCTCCCCACCCCGCCCGCGCTTCATGGACAGATGGACACACACACATTCAAACGCTGTTATTGATAAGGCTCCGACCTCCGAGTAGTCCGAGTGCAGCGCAAAGCAGGAAAACCAGTATAGCGTGATCTCCGATTACGCGTAGTTGTTACGAATATTGAGGTCATATTATACTAGAAGTTACCTACAGTAGAGTGTGAGCTAATGCCCAGCGGGCCAGCATAATTTGACACATAGATTCGTAACAACGAGTACCATTGTAATATAATGGCGCTCTTAGACGGAGAGTTTTGTGAATAGCCCCCAAAACAAAATAGAAGCTGTCACTTTCTCACAGGCATAAAACGGTCTCTTACATAGGATCCCTTTAAAAACTCGGCGACATGACATGTGGAATCTGCAGTAGCAAGCGTCCAATAGGCTAGCCGTCAGAATTGCTCTCTATTAGTTTGTCATCGACATAAGAATTAATGAATTATACACGAAAATCAATTTAGGGTAGGTACCTACTTACTTAACCTACTATCAATTAAGTATATTAACTTTCCTCTGTAAAAGTACCTAAAGTTGATAAATTTAATTAGGCATCATTTTATGCATTGCATTATATTATTATTCCTCAGCAAAAATAAAAATGTCAAAAATTAAAAGCATTGCACTTTGTTTCTAAATAAATAAATAAAATTACGTTTAGGTATGTATTTACATTTTATAATGAAGTATAGCTTTAGTACAAAGTACTAATTAAAAGGAAAATAGCATTACCTGATGACAATTCACGTATTACTAAACATTAATATATGATATGCAACAATAATATTTAATTGATCTATAAAGTAAACAAAGTATAAATAACGCTACTCGCCCGTAAGTCGATCTGAACGCAGCACGAGGGGGCGAGGCGCGTTGGCGGCGCTTGCTCGCCGCGTCCATTTTGTGTACACTAGGTGCGAGCGGGACGAGGATATCGACGCGACCGCTGCTCGCACGGTGATTGCGACATTACGAATCGTACCTAGTCGAGTTTAGAGTCTAGCGAGCGAGTCGTGTTACAAGCAGCGCCTTGATAATAGAGTTGTGTGCAGATATTTATGAGGAACTTGTGTAGTAATAATTATGTATATGTATGTAGAATATCTAACTCATGTTTGTCTTGATCGTACGTTATTTTTATAAGTACCTACATTATTTTTTACATTAAAAAATAAAATTATAATGATAAAGCAAAACCGAGTAGTAAATTTATTGCATTCAATACTATTCGCATAAGGAAAATTATTTTTTTATTATTATTAAAAATAGATACAAGATAAAGAAACATATTAAAAGAGTTTTCTTTAAAAAGTTATTCATATTAGTGGATTCTGCAATACCTGTAGGTATATTTTTGTGTTGAAACTGGCTGTAATGTATTTGTTAAATAATTATACATGACAAAAAACTGGCTAAGTGAGTATCGGACCACGCACAATGAAGGGTCGTATCTTCATAGAAAACTCACGGCATTTACGTCTTTTTAATTTTTAAATCATTCAATTTTGAGCAATTACTTGAAAACCTTTAGAGTATCTTGTTCAAAATATTTTTGCTATCAATTATTTAATAAACATTATAATATCCATGAATTTGTTCATATTTTTGGTTTCGGTTTGAAAGATTTAGGGGGGTAAAATTATTGTGACTTTCGGAGCAATTATTTCCGAATATGATCACGAAATACAATATAAAGCAGGAAAATGTATGGATATAAAATAACGGCCTCCGTAGCCTAGTTGGTAGTGACTCTGCCTACGAAGCTGGAGGTCCCGGGTTCGAATCCCGGTCAGGGCATTTATTTGTGTGTTTATCACGAATATTTGTTCCTGAGTTATGGATGTTATATATGTATATAAGTATCTATATGTATTTATCTATTATATATATCGTCGCCTAGTACCCACAACACAAGCCTTATTGAGCTTACCGTGGCGTGGGCCTAGGTTGATTTGTGTAAGATTGTCTCGTAATATTTATTTATTTTATTTTATAATAATTTTTTTAGTGTGTGTCCAAATTTCATTAATAATACCTAATCCTTATTGTTTTTTGAGTAAAATGCTTGTGACATATGGATAGACGGATATAACTTCATTATAAGAGACCTATTCTTTTCTTGCTCCAGCGACCACAGACTAATACATACAGACCCGCAGTATTAAGCACGACGATGTTTCATATAGGTAGTTGTCTCTGTCACTTCTTATGGTCAGCTGAGGTGAGTTAGAATGAGACGAATAGTACAGTATTTTGATTTTGGTATTTGTCTCCATCTACTGTCCACCAGAGTGTTATAAAAAGTTAACAATACTACCGAGACGTCAAAGTCAAGTCGACTATTTTTGTACTAGGGATTGTAACCGGTTTTTTGCAAACACCTCGAAATAACCACATAATAATCTCGAACATAAATCATTTTCTAATTGGGCAGAAAAAATAACGGTTACGTTCCCATACAAAAAAAATCGGTTACAATCCCTAGTTGTAACTATATTAAAGTTTATATACATCGATATATAATCTCTATTCCCCACGTAGGTGGTTGTCACAAAAACAGGACGTAGGTAAGTTAAGTTAAGGGTTTAACGCTCTTTGTTTTTAATTTGGTAAATATATACCATAAATTACTTAGATTACGGTTATATACAAATTATTTACAAAAGGCGCAGATTACGAATATATGAACAGTAAATAATAAATATCGATGTCGATAACTTGTAAAGAATAACTGTTCCTGCACTTAATTTCGAGCGAGCGAGAGAGTGACATACATTGTGTGAGCGAAAAAGAGGAGACAATGACGTATGAAGATGTGTCAGATAACATGGTTATATCCCTTTCTTACTCATTGTTGAGTACAATATTGAGAAGAGATTGGATATAAAGAACTTTTTTAAACTTTTTAAAATAAGCCCTATGCTCTATCCACTCCCCTGTTAACTTAGCTAAAAAAATATCTATGTTATTTTATCATGTTATACTCTAAGGAAGAGCGGTGTCTTGCCACAGGCATCTTGATTGCTTAATAATTTACTTTGAAAACAAAGTTTTAACCGACGAAAGATCAATCATCCCCTATTTTCCTACTCTTAAGGTTGGTTTTTTTTTCCAAATTTATAACGGACCAAATTTAAACCCTTTCCAATAAAAAAAGAATTATCAAAATCAAACTACTCTGTAAAAAGTTATGCGTATACATAAAAATATATATATATATACGCGTCAACTTGAGAACCTCCTCCGTTTTTTTTCGTCGGTTGAAAAGAGGCACCAGCCTGCATATTTGTAAAGTTTTTGAATAAATCATTTTTCATTTTCATTCTATCTAGTGAGGGTGAAGCAAAAAAATGCGTAACTTATCGATATCCTTGTTCAGATTAGTGATGCGTTTTAATAAAGTTAGGTACGCTCTCTTGTACTGAATAATCAGATCTAAAAATCGAATTGGGTAATGAAAAATGTAATGACGATTTTATGTAAGTACCATTTTTTTACATATCATCAGCACATCAGTCGTTTTATTTGTCATTTCACGTGGCATACGTATGGAACAAAATAACTCAACATTTAAAATGTAGCTATTTCCTAATCTATCGATAAATGAACTTACCCGCCCCGCCTACTCGTACAAGTCGTGACACTTGTGCAAACGCGCACTAGCGCGTCTCCTCGCTCGTCAGTCCCCCCGCCACCCCTCCATGCCACTACCTCGCCCTGTCCCCCGTACCCCCGTACCCTCGTTTCCCCTCCCCGCGCGCCCCACCTGCCTCCAGTTGTTCTCTCGTACCGAACGACATGACAGCAGTTTTATTTCGTAACCTAAAAATGTTCGTAAATAAAAGTGAAAATATCATAGAACCTGTGAAACTACCGATCGTGGTAGATCTGTGATGTGTTTTTGTGGCAAATTTGAACGGAGACTTGAATCATGTTGTCGATTGTGAAAATGGATTTCGATTCAGGTATTTTGTTCGTTTTTACAACGATATCTGTTTGTATCATATTTATATACATTATTTTCATTACACTCGTGGTGCTGGTGATTATTTTGTCGTATTTAGAGATAAAAATACAAGTCATTTGATTTCGATGTGTGTTTACCCTTGGTGGTTAACTACGAGTGCGTTTCTCACTTGCAAGTCGCGCGACATTTGTGCGATTGTGCGACGTAGGTATACAGTATACAGCACGGCTATCACAAGACGGCCCGCGAGCTCTCTCGATTTTTCTCGCACTATACCTCTCTTTCTAAGTTGTCTAATAAGAGTGAGACAGATAGTGCGAGAAAAATCGAGAGAGCTCGCGCGCCGTCTTGTGATAGCCGTACAGGGTGGAAAGATAAGTCGGGCCCTGGAGGGAAACTACCTTAACTCCTTAAGCTGGCTCATTTTACTCAAAGGAGACATTCCTTCATTTTTAAAAAGAAACAAAAATGCATTCAAAGATTTACACATGGCCGGGAATCGAACCCGGTCGAATCTGTCTAAAAATCTGAGTTCGTTTTTTTGCGTAAATTCATAGTTCTAAGTGTAAGGAACTATTGTTGCTAAGGAACTCTGTATCTGCAATCACTGGAAAATGCAGAATTTCATAGTTACATTAAGTACGGAAATGGACCTCCCCATACTAACCAGCTTAGTAGGTATGTCTGTATGTAAGTATGGGGAGATGTGACATCTGAAACTAGACAAAATTGGTAAATTCGTAGTTTTTTTTTTTCATTATTTACACCAATCTTTTCAAAACTGTAATAAAATATAATTACCTACTGTTTGTTTTGTACATACGAGGAGATCCATTTCCGTATTTAAACTGTGAAATTCGGCATTTTCTTGTGATTGTAGATACAGGGTTCCTTAGCAACAAGTGTTCCATACATCCAGAACTATTTATTTATGCAAAAAAACGAACTCAGATTATTAGACAGATTCGACCGGGTCGGGTTCGATTCCCGGCCGTGTGTGAGGATTTTTTGAAAATCTTTGAATGTAGTTTTGTTTCTTTTTAAAAATAAAGAAATGTCTCCTTAAAGTAAAATTAGCCAGCTTAAGGATTTAAGGCGACGTGAGCTCCAAAAACAGATTTTTAAAAAATCGTAGCTCTTGTTTGGATTATAATACGGCTGCCCTAAATTTAATTAGCAATCTTGAGGCCTTTCTCGAAGGAAATCAGCTATTTGAATCCTAAGTTTTTGACTTTCGCTCGATAGAAAAAATCACGAACATAGGTCTAAAATACACTTCAAAAAATTATAACAAATTATGCACAACAGCGGAACATATTAAAATTGGTTTTAAAAATCAGCAATGTCATGTTTGAGGGAAATCAGCTATTACTTTTTTATTTATTAAAACGAACAAAACAATTAAATTAAAAAACATGATATCCGCGCTTCCAAACACGCACTTCCATCTCGCTCACGTTTATGCTCAGTGAGAGGGAGAGTACCACGAACCTACGTCCCCTTAAGGTAGTTTCCCTCCAGGGCCCGACTTTTTCCACCCTGTATATAACAAAATAACTAGACCTCATGTCAAAAACTAATTTTTGGAGTAACTACTGGTCACGAAAATGTACCCCTGAATCTTAAATGTTACTCTACTTACAGTGGAAAACGTAATTCGCGAAAAAACTACGACATATACGTCACTGTCATTAAGTGTCAAAGTCACTTATGTCATTGTCAATCGAACATGTCGCCAACCCTTTCGCATTGATCATCAAATCATTTTTCCTGACTATATTCAACGTCCTGCTAACCTTAGTTATATCCTCTCTTTTGTTAATACGTCCTTTGTATACATTCTAGCTAAATTTATTAATAAGTTCAAAATTAAACTATAGTTTTACTACGTTTATTTTAATTTGTAAACTTAGCAAACTTTGTGGGTTTATGAGTTCTGTTCGAACAGCCGTTGCGAGCGGACGTCGT
This sequence comes from Epinotia brunnichana, assembly GCA_963854355.1. NCBI lineage: Eukaryota > Metazoa > Arthropoda > Insecta > Lepidoptera > Tortricidae > Epinotia > Epinotia brunnichana. The sequence continues at coordinate 13,183,641 of OY977956.1, forward strand.
TCTTTGAGCATTACCCGACCTCTCGTTACACCATAAAATTACACAATAAGTCTCCCAAAACAATATCGAACAGCACAGATGTGCGAGCGCCGCGCCCCGTAGTCCGAGCTATTCACCCCGTCTGAGCTCGCGAAGTGCCGGTTTAGCCATATTCATATATGTTTATTGCATATTCCATCGTTTCATAAGTGCCGGTTTATAGAAACGTGCAGTGTGTTCACATATCATAAGGTCCTAATAGTGAGTGCAATCAGTGTCGGGCAATCCGAAACCCCGCCAACCGCGGTTACGACCACACCTTACGCGTGGCGGCAACCGCCCGCAGCCCGCAACCGTCGTCGAGGCGAAGCCGGTGAGATTATTCCATTTTTATTGTGGGGGCTCAAGTTGTTATTCTCTAGGCCCTTACTCTAAGGGCTACAAATACGAGACCTATATCTAACCCTTAACCCACATTATACCCAATCAAACAACAAGTACTACAACTAGCCTCACAGTCTCGGGAATCCCCCAGCCCGTCTAGACCATCCACTCTTATCTCTTACGCCGACTTAACTATACTAGGCCAGCTAGCTTTGTCCACCTTCGCCAAATATTCTGCACCTGTAGGACAAGTAGGGAATGCAATTACCGGGCGAATTTCACTACCGGTAAATTACCGACTTCAGGGAGCCAAAACCGGTTAACCGGTAAATTACCGGTAAATTCAATTTGGCTAATAAGTAGCGTTTTTTGACGTTTATTTATCGTAAAAATAAGCTATGATATAGTATAAAGCGTTATCATGTGCCGTAAATGCCGTAATAATCAGATCTTTAATATTTGAAACTTGCTCAGTGGTAGGAGGGCAAAAAACGCAATTGAAAACGTTCCTTGGGGATTAGCAGGTAGGTAGGAAATTTTCCTAGTTCTACAGAAACTAACTACAAGCCCACTTAGTAGTCTAAAATAATATTTCATTAAATACATGTTTCTACGGGCTTCAAGAGACGTATATATATAACCAACCATACCTAGATTGAAATGAGTTGGATAGAGAAAAGAGCTAAGAGTGTTCGTACAAACGGTTTTATAACTTTTTCCAGGAGTGGGGAGCTCATGGGGGTTCCAAATTGCGGCATTGGTTTAGCGATTCGGAGGGATATATCTGTTACCTTAGTTCTACTGCGGATAGCCTCATTTCTAATGCGATCACGCAAATAAACTCCCAGCATAGCCATCTTCATTGCCCTTTGGGTGACTTCTAGCCTTCTATTGAGGCCCATAGTGAGCGACTACATTTCAGGTGCCATATATTATGTCATCTCATCACTGGCACCACACACTGGGCAAACCGAGCCGACAGGAGTGGAACTGAACAGCCTGTCATAGGTATATATTTATAATCGTCTACAACTCTGAGCGTAACGCGTCCGATTGTAATGGGAGTTGGCACTACATGGGCATATGACATGATCTTCGTCTTATCCATGTTCATCTTTAGACCGACTCGCTCGGAGGCTTTACTGAGGTCATCGAGCATTGTACTAAAGTCCTCCATGGACAAGACTACTAAATCGTCAGAAATCCGAAGGCGAGTGATGTACTCGTCGTTGATGTCTGCCTTCTCCAGTCCAGAGGCTTGAAAAAATCCTCCAGTGCATATTTTGTATTTGTATTTTGTATACTTCGATATAGCAGTCGTCAACTTAGCACCGCTGGAGAGACTACTATAGCCCAGGTTTCGATCAAATCGTAGGCTTTCTCGTGTATCGCGAACACTAAGCAGAGGGGTAGGTTATACTCCTCAGTCTTTTTTATAACCTGACGGAGCGTGGATGTGGTCTACGGTGCTAAAGCCTTTCCGGGAGGCTTGAAGTCATCTATATTTTACAGAACGGAACCGGGAACGTGTTTATATTTTAAGAAGCTTTTACAAACGATTGCATTAATTTGATCCTACATGAGGTAAGATTACTTTAACAAGTTTATTCAATTGACATTTTTACATGATAAAAGGAGGGTTATTGAGGTATAATCATGACGAGGAAGCATTAACAATCTTTAAAATGTAGTATTTTACTAATAATTTGGGTTCGGTAAATTACCGGTTTTCATTTTAATTTACCGGTAATTTACCGGCCTCATATTTAGTCAATTTACCGGTTAACCGGTTAACCGGTTTACCGGTTTGCATTCCCTAAGGACAAGGCCTGATCCTCAAGTGACACAACACCTCTGGGAACTGTGATATGTGACCACTGCACGCGCACACGTCCTGTACGTAGTTCCTCGCTAAATAATCGACTCATATTTATTTATGTCCTACCAACTTTAATATATATATATATAATTCTATCCGGCTACCACCATAATTAGTGATAAGCCCTCATAAGCAAAAAGAGCGAGGTTCAAGCTCCGTCGCGATACTGTTTCCTCTAATACAAACGGCTCATCAAGGAAATCACTAAAATATTGCTATATAAAGGCCCTATCCCTAGGTTAGGTATTGACCGAAGTAACGAACAAAACCTCAAAATTACCAAGCCCCTAAAACTCTGAAATCAATAGCGCGATACCTCCCCAATCTACGGCTCTCACAAAACAGGTATAAACAAACTGTTAACCAAAAGCCGTCATCATATAGAAAAACCCCAAATCAAATTCATCTCATAGAACATATCACGAGCAACCAAAACGATTGCATTACTTTAGCTCCTAAACTAAGTAACAATCAAACAACCTAAATCAATTCCGGGCAGATAAAAAATAACTTCTCGGAAACTCCTTACCTCGAACGAGTCACGCGTCAGCCATATGGTACCTACCCAAAGCTTTCAGGTTTCTCCGGAATAGACACCATAAAACAAAATAAAGGCATTGTCCTTGGTTTAAAAAAATCAAATGGCGTCAAAACCCCATCATAAAATCTTGTGTTTTAAATTCGACAAACCAACTAAAATAAATCTCACACAATACGTAAGAGTTCCAGTGGCCCAACATCTGGCTGGCCATTACCCACCCTCACAACGCAATTTAGAAACCCCGCATAGTTAGCCACGGCCTACCTACAATAGATCATGCCGTATTGCCGTAACAATAGTGCCGCACGCATATCCTTACCTCAAAACTTAGGCTTACTTAGCTTAGACTTAAAAATAAGGCCCTTCTGGCCTGGCACAGCCAAGTGCGGCAGGGCTCGTGTATAGGGGCCCACAATAATTCCGTTGTCCCGCATTGCCAGCGAACGATTATGGACGCACCTTTGTGCTATTTTACTAACACAGAAGCCTTAGCCTAGTTCAACTGATTATTAGGGTCCCGGGGGCCTACCACATTAATGTTATAAGGCACCACTAATTAATTACCGCTCAAGAGTCTAACACCGCCTCCTCTAGCGACAGTCGGCCTGAAAGAGTTGTAGCCCAAACTATTCATACCCAATTTAAGGCGTTTTCACTTTTATCTGGACCACCCTTGCTAAGCGATAAAGTACATTGCTAGCGCAACGTCTTAGTCGGCCCCCGACAACAATCATTATAGTTGGACGAGGGTTCCCACGGCAGGACGTCACCACGCATAGTTACTTACACTTAGTCAGAGCCGACAACTGTAGTTACTTTAGAATTTAGTTAAATATCAAACGCCGAAAACGACATAACCTAGCATACACCATTGTCAGAAACGATTGAGCCAAGTCAAGTCGGTCCCCACGCGTCCCTAATACAGCTTGGTCAACGAGTTAATTACTATCTCACCAACACCCAATCGCCCCGTATCGGACCAATCGTCTACTAAGGCCAATTACAGGCCAACTTAGATTAGTCGCTAATATAACAATAGATTGTAAGCCCTTTCCACAGCCCACCACCAATACTCAACAAAGGACTAAACATGGATAGCGACAACCCTATCGTCAAGATACCAGGAGATGGAAACTGTCTATACCGCGCGATAGCGTATCAAATTAACGACTTATATGATCTTACGTTTGACCACCATGCAATCCGTCGGGACCTTGCCCGTTACGTTGACGAAAACCAAAACGACAAGAATATGCGCCTTGCTATTAAAAATAACCTTGACGTGATAGCCCAAGACAGCGAAATCCAAAATTACATACAATCACAATACCATGACGGTACATGGGGCGGCACCGACATTCTGATAGCGGCGGCGGAATATTATGGCATTAATGTAAAAGTATTCCAAAGAGCCCCTTTAGAAAGAAAGAAAGAAAGAAAACATTTATTCGTGGACAAAACAATGGGTGTAAAAAACAAAACACAGAACGTAAAAAAAAAAAAAAAATACATGGTCCACGAAAAGGCCCCGACTCAGCATGGTGCTAACCTAGAAGGCCAGCGCTGGTCTTCCGTCGGAGCCTTTACGAGAAACAGCATGTTTTACCCCTATGGTACCCAGCGACGCGGTGGGCTGTATAGGCCTCATTTTCAGCATTAACCACTACGATTGTTTCGAAACCCATTTGGGAACACTCACGACAAATGCCACCCAAGACGAAACGAACATGAGTGCAGGCAGCCCAGAAGAGCTACCAGACGATACGGGATATAGACTAACCATACCAAGGCCACATCTCACTGAACAAAACCTCATCAATAATATCAATATTGCCACATGGAACATAAGAGGCGCCGCCACACAGGGGAAAAAAAACGACATTGATTTATATCTAGAATCGAAATCAATACACATTGCATGTTTACAAGAAACTCACTTAAAAACCGGAACGTACGAATCCAAACACTACACATGGAATCTAAGTGGAAATAACAGCAGAAGAGGTCTAGCCATCCTTATAAGAAAAAACAGCGGACTCACGCTAAACTGGACAAAGGCAAACACAAATAATATGGCAGCCTCTATTGAAATAGGCGAGAAAATAGACATATTCGTTATCACAACTCACTGGTCCAACACTGCGTCAGCAGCAACAAACGACGTAACGCGCCTGCTACAACTATTAAAAGAGAAGCCAAAGAAGTCCGCTACAATAATTTTAGGAGATTTCAATGCGCACATTGGCTACAAAGAATCGGGCAAGAGCCATCAGAAAAACCAAATAGGTAACAATCTTTTCCACCCAAAAACCAACTATAATGGAGAAATCGTATTAGATCTGATTTCAAGAGAAAAACTCCGATTAGAAACGTCGCACGGCCGAAGAAGTTGCAAATTCACCTGGAGAGCTGGCAATAAAACCTCCCAGATTGACCACTTAATGACACAGGCTAATGGCAAACCACTATTCAATTACATCAAAGGCGAACACTCAAACCTGTCAGATCACAAACTCGTATGGGGCAAACTAAAACCCCTAGGAACCATATCTAATAAGACGGTCCCCACTCGATCACTTAAAAACAAAAACAAAACAACACACTCATTTAACTACAAAACTCTAAACTACGAACAACTGCAAAACACCACCACAGTAAAAGAATACCGAAAGTCTTTAAGTGAACTGATCAGAGAGAACAGAAAACCAGAGAACGAAAAAATGCCATTGCCATGGGAAACGATAATAGGCATTATGAAAAATGCGGCCCACAAAGTGCTCAAGTATCAGCCGAACTACTCCAAGGAACGGAGAATTGCATTAGCGAACCTGCAAAAAGCAAAATTCCAACAGAAACGCCGACCGCTAGACCAATCTACCAAAAACAAGTTAAAGGAATGCAGACGCCTTTTACACAATCTCGAATCAGCGGAGGACCAACAAGAATGCCGCGCCTTTTTTAGAGGCCTAGCAAAAACCCATCCGTCAATGAGAATGAAGATTACCTACGACTTTTACAGAAGACACAGGCAAAAGGAAAGGCGACGGATCAAAAACACCTTTATCCCCATGTCTAAATGGGAAGAAGAATTGGACAAAACAGAAGGGCCTTGGGTCGATATATTAAGTGATGAGGACCCGAGCAAGCTGGGACAGCCTCCTTCAATGGACGACATCGAGAAAATCACGAGTCAAATGCGCAACGGCACGGCGCCTGGAATAGATCAAGTCGTCACGGAGCTTTACAAAGCCAACACGCAAGAATTAAAAGCCGAAATACTTGAAAAACTTGAAATTCGAGAAAAGCCTGGACAAAAAATATTTTACCGCCCAACTGGACACAATCAATCCAAGTACCTCTGCCAAAAACGGCTAATCCGAAGGGTGTCAACGATTACAGACGCATCTCTATATGCAGCACAGCTTACCGAATATATGCCAACTTCCTCCTCCTTAGGCTGGACGAAATGACCGAAGAATTAGGAAACTACCAGGCAGCGTTCCTACAAAACCGGTCGACGGATGACCATATGTTTACCCTGCGACGAATTCTTGACGAGCAATGGAGAGCGGGCGAGAAAACATATGTCCTAGCAGTGGACTTAGAAAAAGCCTTTGACACGGTGGACCTAAATGCCCTGAGAGATATAATACTATCGAGAACTAACAGAGCTATGACAAATCGGATAGTCAAAGCCACAATGAACGAATCTACCTGTATTAAATGGTGGGGGCAACAAACAAAATGGATTAAAAAAGGCAAAGGAGTCAAACAGGGCTGCCCACTTTCACCACGACTGTTCACCATACTGATGGACGATGTTTTTCAAACCCTCGAGGATGAACTTCCTTTTGTTAAACTAAAGCAGGATGACCAAATACAACTACCACTAATTTTGACCTTTGCGGACGACGTAATTATAGTGTCCAACTGCCTTCAACAGATGAACGCAATTTACTCAAAGGCCAACGCCTTATTCGCCACTGTAGGACTAAAAGTTAATGAAACGAAGACTAAAGTTTTAGTTCGCGACCCAATACATAAGAGTCATAGGAACTTCATTACACTCGATGGCACAACGGTTATCCCTACCACTGAAATCAAATACTTAGGAACGTATATTACCTCCTCACTAAGCAGAACAGACACCGTAAATTCGCGTTGCAAATAGGGTGTTAAAAATGCAAAATCTCTTACGAACTTTATTAAAGAATCACGTATGCAGTGGCAAATCACAAGGTTACTATACAAAATGGTTATAGAACCAACCATGACGTACGGGCTTAAATGCGCAGCCCTCACCAAGGTCAACAGACGAAAACTGAGGAGGTACGAGCGAATAATACTAAGAGACATGATCAACAACTCAGGCACATCACCCAGCCCTGGCAAAATACACGACATATTGGACGGAAAAACGATAACTAAGAGGATAAAATGCCTTCGAATGTGCTATTTTGGATACATCCTCAGACGCCCTAATGCACACCTCTTAAATGCAGCATACAGATACAAGGCAAAGAAACTAAAGGTAGGTCGACCCATATTTACATGGGAAGATTCCCTGACACAGGACATGATGTACTACCCCATTAGCCCCAACGAATGGCCTAACATGGCATCGGATAAGGATACAATCAATAAAGCTGCCCGCGGTATTTACGAGATGCAAGAGACTGATAGCGAATCAGAAGAGGAGGAGGAATCATTCCGAAATAACGAGTCTGACGTAACAGCCTCCTAGAAAAGCCACCTCCAACACAAGAAGAAGGAGCTTACAGCAACGTACACCAACGCTCATCTTTTAACAACATCTCCAGCCTCTCCTCATTTCCAATATTGGCTACAGGTTGAATGATCTCGAAATAGCGAGCTGGACCTGATCCCCAAGGACACCTTCAACATGAGAAGACTTTATACGAAGCAACGTGCATCATTTCACCAACGCTCATCCCCCGACGAAGTATCCTTTCTCTTCTCTTTTCCAATATTGGCTAAAGGCTGCATAGCCGGTTGATTGTGGCCGACTGGTTGCGGCTGGTCGGTCTTCCCCTCCCATCCCAGAGCGTGTCACTCCTAATAAACTTGTGCCCCCTGGTATATCCGGCTCGTCCGGGTCAGGCTTGCTTCCTGGCTGGGTGCGGTACCTATGTTCATGTTCATGTTAGCAAACTTTGTGGGTTTATGGTTATAATAATTAAAAAAAAAAAAAAAAAAAAACTAACTGACCATGTGTATGTTGTAGTTAGTCTAACATTGTGTTGGCTTTTGTTTTAGATTTTTCAACCGATCAAATCTACACCTGGTCTTTAAAGACATTCGTGTAGCCTCCAACCTTGACGCTGGCCAGATTGTCCCACTGGACAGGGGCCATAACAAGCAAAAATCGATCGATCGATCAAACCATTTAAAGTAAATATTGTGATGCAGGCTTAAAGTGAGCTACACACTTTGGGCCTGTTATTTTGTTGAATAGCTAAACGCATGGCACAATATAAATTACATCCAACGTTGTTCACGACTATTGTTAATAAATCGTACCAAATGTTATGACTACCTGAAGTATTACAAGTGCAATAACAGTTTTTCTACCAAAAATCTTCTATGGTTAATAATTTAAAAGGGCATCGAGTATTTTTGTAAATAAGTTGAAATAACTTGTTTATTTAAATCGTAGGTTTAAAACTACCAATAAATACATTTTACGTCATATCTGGCCATAAAGTAGGAATTACCGCACGCTATGCGTGCGGAAAACCCCACTTTCTGGCCAGATAGAGACGTAAAATGTTGTACTCACCACGGGCGGTAATAAAGAAAGCCTCAGAGCGCATATTTATCGCCCTTGCCTTCGGCTCGGGCGTCAAATACCTGCGATCTGAGACATTCTTTGTTTAACCGCCCTAGGTAAGTAATGTACTATTTCATCTCTCCTGTTCTGAAAGTTGACTTTTCATGGGCATATAGCCGTTTGGAAAATAGCGTTTTCTCCTCTAGGGTGGAAAGTAATATTTTTTAATTGTTACTGTCAGCCACGGAATCGAAGATAATTAAGTTACTTATTATTAAAATAAAAGCTTTATATATATCGAAACTCAGCTATACATCAAGCGACGGGTTCATCACGAGTATCACGACGATGTTGATAAAAATCCTTTTACTGTGTTGGTATTTTTCTTCCTAATTACAGAAAATCAACATTCAAAATAATTTCTGTAAATATCGGCTGCCCGCCATAATGCTATGAAACTTTTTTTTTCACGTTTCGGCATGGCCCTCTAGATAAGTTGCGTCGCGGCCTACTCGATTACAATATTTACAATCGATTAGGCCGTGGCAAGTGGCCAGTGCAAAGAGGTTAGAGGTTGGATATAGTTTTAATTATTTTACTTAGGTATATCTAAAATCGAATAATTAATTTATTTCATACTAAGCAAATAATTCTATTCATTTATTTATAGAATTATATAAATACAATAAATAAGATTAAAACTATTAGATCAGATACGATTTTAAACTTTTCTAAAGTTGGCAGTATGTGTATTTTAACTGATTACTCTTAACCTGGCCTATACCACCATACAACACAAACTGGCATTGAAATTTGAATCAACTAACGTAAGAAGTAGAGTTGAATTTCGTTTGTTTCAAAAAAGGCCAAAACAAAACAAATGCAAATTTATTCCATCCCAAAATGGTTTAAATTCCTTTAAATAATGTTGGCCGTATATATACGGCCGCGGTATAGGACGAGTATACCTGTTATATAAAATGTACGTGCAGTATTTTTCTTTCCTCACAGTCGAAATGAAAAGTAGAGTGTTTAACTCGGGTGAAATTACCCATTTCACCCTCGAACTATTGGCGCTCTCACTTCGTTCGAGCGCCAGAAATATCTTGGGTGCAATGAGTCACTCTCAACTCTTGGTTAACAATCTACTATTCTTAGTGCGGCCTTTTAAAAAGTGAAAATATACTCGTACCACCGTAAACATATTTTATTTTAGTGGCAACCCACGTTGGTCTTGAATTACGTTTTTCACTTGTAGACTATAAACGTCACATGCACTTTTGATACCAAGGATTTTCGGACTATTAAGTACATTGTTTATTTACCTACTTATAGAACAATTTCGTATCCCTTAAAAAACATTCCATGTAAAAAATAGGCCAAGTCTCGAAACTTTTTCACAGTAAAAAGTGGTGAGATATTTCGTAGAGCCAAGTCAGGCATTCTTATTCATATTTATTTGCTTGCTAAATAAAATTCTGCAACTTGAGAATCACTCTACTGCATTTACTAATTTTTGCATAGGTACCTAAAACTATGTAAGTGTGATTGTCAAGTCACAACATTTTATTTAAACAACAAGCAAATAAAGATTAATAAGAATGCCTGACTTGGCTCTACGAAATATCTCACCACTTTTTACTGTGAAAGAGTTTCGAGACTTGGCCTATTTTTACATGGAATGTTTTTTATGGGATATGACGGGTGTCCCTTGTTTTGTCGACAAAGTTTGTCGACAAAATTCATCGATGCGACAAGATTCATCGAATTTCATTTCATCGAAAACGTTTCAAGTAACATTTAGTTCACGAATTATTATTTGGTGTAATTTTATTTCATGACCAGATTATTCCAATTTTTATTATTTTATAGAATAACTGTTCAGGGAATATTATTTGGAAAATTATTCTTTTTGTATGAATTTTAAATGGCAGAATAACAAACCAACGAATTTCATTTGTTCGGAATTGTATTACAGCATTACAAAATAATCAAATCTAACTGATTACAGCGGTTTAACTAGGTTAGGACAGCCAGAAAAACGGCGGAGCCCCCCGCAGTAAAAAAAACAAACAACCGTAACAATTGTATTATAAATAGGTTAGGTTAGGGTTCACTTGTGTCCCTCAGAGCGGAAATAGGCACCCCGCGAAGCGGGGTGACGTCGACACGCTGGCGGTTAGGTTAGGTTAAAATTCTGTACTTTGGAAGGCACGCTAAGCAGTTGATCCCGGCTGCTGTCTATGACAGTAGTCGTTAAGCCGAGTTAGAGGCCTTTAGGCGGCTTAAGGACCTCTGAAAGTCGAGTTGCCAACTCACTCGACACAGGGGGGACCACTGTCACTCGCGTCCGCAGGAGCTACCACAACCCTGCACGTGTCCCCTGGGTGGTACTAAAGCCATTGCATTGCGTTCTGTTCTCAACATAATGCCATAGATAACTGTGTAATGCCAACTATTTATCTTAAATTTAAATAAGTAATAAGCCTTGTAATAATTTGTATGTTAATTAAAAATATTTGGAACAATAAATCACAAAACGATTTCCATGACATAATACAACTATTGAATGAATCATCCGACGAGTAAAAATACACGATTTACAATTCCTTGTAATGACCATTCCACTAAGTGAATTTTCGACGAAATGAAAATACATGAAGCGTTGACTTTGAAGTGAAATTCGACGAAGTGAGTGTCGACAATTTGATGATAAACCGGATATGACTTATATCACAAGCATTTATCGTTTTAATTTAAATGGTAGCGTTTGTCGGTTACCTATGTTATGTTATGTTATGTTATGACCATACCTCGAACAAATCATGCGGATGACGTCAAACCACTCATAGGATGATTTCAAAAAGTATTTTCATAAACAATTACTACTTATCAATTATCAACCTCTTTAATAAAACGATATCGCCACTTGACATGAGCAGAGTAGGTAGGTACATAATTTCTTTGACTGAGTTGAACAATAAAGTGACTTCGTAATCATTTAAATTTTTCTTTACAATTTTTTATTTTATTCACTAAGTACATCATCCTATCTTTCAGATAATTCTGTATAGATTTCTTGAAATTATACGCGGTTTCTGTTACTTCGTGCAATATGTCATACGGATGTTGCAATACTTGCAATTTGCAATACAGACATCATTCTGTGTGCAAAATTAGGTACGTCATTTTTACGTCATCCGCATGATTTGTTCGAGTTATGGTATGACATTACACAAAACGCGCATCGCGTTCGTTAAAAAATTCTCCAAGGCCAAGCTGTTTAAAGACTAGGAATCGATACCTTAAGCACAAGTTATACTTAATGTCATTCATTAAACAAAACCTCATGTTTGAGGTTTATCTCGGTGTCTTCGGTGAAATGTATGGCAACTAGGGGTTGCAATTTGCAATATCGGATGGTTTTCAATTCCGGAACTGATTTTCGAGATTGGCCCTCAATTCCGGAATTCAGGAACTGGTTCCGGAATTGGGATTTACCTATACAAAAGTATATCAATTTAAGTATGACATAATTTACCAAAACATACTTTTATTGTTTTATAGCCAATAAATATTAATTTCAAATAGGGTAGGGTAATGTTTTATTTAAAAAATAAGTACTGAGGTCAATGTATTATAATAAATAATAATATAGATAGATAGATTTGCGGGGTGCATGGCCTAAGAAAGGGCGTAAACATCGTCGTTGCTATAGGCACTTATAAGCTTTTGGAAGGACTTGGAATGCACTCGCGATGATGAAACACGTACTCAGAATATTTTAAAACAAGTTACGCCTAGTGACAAATTTTAAGTTTGTAATGCTATTTTTAAACTAAATATTATACAATATGGCGTTATTTATATACTTACGTTATAAATAATGAAGATAGGTAGGTACCTACTACCTACTTAACTTTATTTCGTACTGTCGTCGGGATATACCTACTAATTATAAAATATTTTCCAAGCGGTGTCAACCCTAGCGTCAATTGGCCGGCTCCTGCGGGCAACGATCCGCGCGTATAAGTTCGCTCCGTTGTTAAATTCAGTAGGCATACAAAGCGGAAGGTATGCGCTTTTTAGGATTCCGTACCAAAAAGGTAAAAAAACCTACCAAGTGCGAGTCGGACTCGCGCACGAAGGGTTCCGTACCATTATCAATAAAATATTTATTTTATTTTTAGTATCTGTTATTATAGCGGCAACAAAAATTATACATCATCTGTGAAAATTTCAACTGGAACTATCACGGTATCAGTGAGATACAGCCTGGTGACAGACAGACGGACAGACGGACGGACAGCGGAGTCTTAGTAATAGGGTCCCGTTTTACTCTTTGAGTATGGAACCCTAAAAAGGAACCCTTATGTTGCGACTTTGTCCGTCTGTCACAACGTTAAATATCTCAGGAACTACTGAAGCTATCAATTCGAAATTTGAAACAACTGTTAAGAAGGTTAAGACACGTGTATGGAAAATTTAAAATTTAAATATAGGTACATTTTTATTTTCAGTGTAAATGAGGGGGGTTAAAAAATCAAAGCATTTGCACTTTCTAAAACCCTTTTTATTTTATTTTCTACAGTGGTAAATTTTTGAGTTATTAAGGAAAATATAAAAAAAAACACCATCCCCCCTTATCTCCTTATCTATCTATCTATATATTTAAATTCCAGCTACAATGCAACAAAGATTTGTTAATTAATAAAATGTATGTAATACATATGTATATTCAATACTTTCTTTTGTCAACAGATGTCGAAATATTGGATGAAGACCTCATCAAATCGGAGACGATTGACATCGAAGAGACCACAATTTGTGACGACAATGACTCACTAAAGCATGTTTTACATGACCTGGAACTAGTACCTATTGTCTACACCACAAAGTTGGATGACATGAGGACGCTAAACTTAAATCCAGACATAATACAACCTTATGAAGCTACCGCCAGGATACTAAAAGAAAGCAAACCAATGTTATGCACTCTTCCTGGATCTCCGAGAAAAGGACGAAAAAATAAAAGGAAATTTAGCAAATTGAAAGCGATTCTTGAAAATATATACCGTTCAACCCAAAAGATAATTAAAAATGAACAAATAGACGAAGAGCTAATCATAAATGAAGAAATAAACAATAAAGTTATAAAAAATGAACAAATAGACGATCCTGTACCTCATACATGTGCCTTTAAAATTGATTTAAACTCCGTGAAAAGTGAAGTGTTAAACGAATCATTTGTTGAAAAAACAAAGCTCAAAGACACGTGCAAATATAGTCATCTTTTAAAATTGTGTAAACCATGTAGTGTTGTATTGAGGGGTCCGGTATTGATAGGACCGGGTGAGGCTAGTCAAGTCATACATGGCGGTCAATTGCTTAAAGCAAGTAAAGTACAAAAACCTAGATTTGTTAGTTCGTCGTCCCGCAGTCGTTCTTCAGAAGACGAAGCGCCATTAATAACTTTGTATCCACCAGACCTGCTCGTAGAACGTAAAAGTGTCACCATCACAAAAAAAACTGGATTGAAACAATATAAAGGACCAAAACTCGCTCCTAAACCTGATAAACTCACTGCTTCGCCAAAAATTATCGAAGTTGATTACGTTAACCGAAGCACTAAAAACATTTTTAGCACATCACAAATACCTCTACGGTTTTTGCGTAGTGGTTTGCTAGAAATACACGACATATTTTCTAACGAGTCCTGTGTCTACTACGCTGATAAAGAATGTAATTTGTTAGATTATTATAAGGGCTCCGGAGATAAAGCTCATATATACCAATCGACACAATTAAATGTTGATTGCAGATATAAAATAGAAAACTGCTGCTGGGTTAAAAAGGATGAGTTTATTCAGTCGTTATATCCTAAAGTGCTTTTATATCCCACCTCACGGTTTATGCGAAAACCACACCCGTGCAAACCAGGAGCTTGTACGTGCTGCTGCCGCAAAAAAGAAAACGTGAATAAACAGGAATTCGTATTCACTGAAAACCGACCCCTACCTTCAAGTTCAAATAATTCATTAGAAAATGATGATATAGAGATACTGGACCTGGAAGATAGAATAGATAAAACCATTATAAGTATTAACAAAACACCGAAGATCAATTCTAATGAAAAATTACAGAAAGTACTAACTGGAAATGGCGTACCAAATAGTTTAATTGGAAAAGCGCTAGCGTATAAAGGACCCTTACCGGAGAGAAAAGTCCATAATAGACGTTTGATGACACTAAAAAGTTCAAATTTCCAGAGTACAGTCATAATTCTCCGCAATTATGCTGAGGATATAATGGAAATATATGAAAAAAATACAGACGGAGACTTTATGAGTTACTTAAAAACAACATGTTATAGTAACACGAATCAACCCGATGTCCAAAAGTTATTGAATAAACCGAATGCAGCCAGTGAAGTAGTATGTTGTTGGTTCAACCGCGAATGGCTAATAACCAAGTTCCAAAGTTTCCTATCATTACAACCTAGAGCTGCAAATTTCATGAGAACTAGCCATACTTGCCAGAGCAATGAATGCAAGTGTTGTTGCAAGCCTGTAAAGGAAGAAATAAAGTTTCAAAGTATAAAGCTTCCTGGCCGAAGCCAGCACTGGAAGTCAATCCTATGTGGATGGGGATTGGCGAGTGAATCAGAGTCCCAACAGAGCCAGCCAGCTTCGTCAGGGTCTATGGGAAAGGATAACGACGATGATTGTCAAATCACGTCGGTCATGACAAGCCCCATACTCCAGCCATTACCACACAAGCCTACAGTACCTCCGAGCATATTCGTCCCTGAAGCCGTCGACGGCGATGAGCTGTCAAAAGAAGTTAATTCACTGATTACTTCGATTTTAGAGAGGTTCAAAGACGTCCGTCTTACCATTAATAACGATGGTAAAGTGGCAGCGGCATTAAACACACCCGTAAATACATTATCTACTGTGGAACTGAAAGTTCTCGCTAATATCCTTTCGTATGCTCAAAGCCAAGTCGATTTGTTAGGGTCAAAAGTAAACTCAGGGATGAGTCTGAGTAATATCATTAATCTTAAGGTAGACGATGTACAGTCGAATCGAGCGCCACTAGATCCCAATAGTATTTATAAGGAATTTGGGAAAAATATCAACTTGGATACAAATGTCCGAATTCAACCTTTGCAGTCAACCACTGCAAATAACACCCCAATGGCGCTTCTGCAAGCTCAGGCCGTACCACAAACTTACACCTTCTTTACCAATTCAACGTCCATGAAAAACCAACATTTTAATGATGCGTTCTCGTCGTATTTAAATACAACAAATAATACAAATCCTGAGTGTATTACACCAGTCATTGAAAATGTATATTCATTAAAAGACTCTGAAAATGCTCAGATGACTGAAGGTAATGATGAAGATTCGTCATTTACAACCGTTTGGTACAGAAAGCCAGCTCAATCTAGTGCATCGACTCTGGCCGAAGAATCAGTGAAACCAAATGCAAGTAAAAAACGGAATGACGACAGCATAACAGAGGCGGTACAATCAAAAAAAATAAAGGTACTGTCGCCTACCAAGCTCGGTAAATCTGAAGGTACTGCAACAACTATATCCATACCAAATCTACCAACTGCCCCAGCAAATGGGGTTATGCCTAGAATTATGATATTACCGAATAATCATTTCAACGCTCAGTCTTTAGGTCAACCTCACACACAGGGAATGATTAACGGTATACCCTCTGCAACGGTGTCGCACCCATTCCTTATTATAAATCCTATACAAGACACTGGAGGTTTACAACCTGCACCAAGTACTACAAATATGGCCGATATGTCTCACTACCAGTCAAAAATAACAGTCGATATTAATGCCGCTAGTACATCACATCTGATCGATCCTGGAAGTGACGGTGTAACACCACAAACGGTTACGACTCCAGTCCCTACGTCTATGGATGCGGATGTAAATGAAACAAAACCAGAACAAAATTCGTTTCCGGAAAACGATCCAGATATCGACGAGGACTCAGAAATGGGCAGTGTTCCAGAAATAGACAACGATCCTACTATGGACGATTTTGAAAGTGATGATTTTGAGCTGAAATACTCTCCAGAACAAAATGAAGAGGAAGAAGATTGTATACTTGGTTTCTAAACTCTAAACTTAGGGAGGTTTTAAGTGAACAATACTATTTATTGCCTGCATCAGGTGATTCTGGTGGGCTTTTATATTGACAATCGTAAGTGCAAATAAATGAATCTAACAGTTTGTCTGTTTGTAGATATTAATGTCGATTATACATAGACTGTATTACCGTGAAACCATGTTATTTTATGTTTTGATTACGTATTTCTTAAACTTGTAAATGCCAGTGTTTTTCTAATGGACAACACTAGAACTATTTTGGCAAAGTGATCCAAAAAGTATGTTGACCTCCGAAACGAGAGCACGCCACTTTTTCTGGTCCAGCACCATCAACATTTAATGGGAATAGGTACTCGAAAGACAACGCATATCCGCCTCGACCCAAGTACGAGTCGAGTACCTACGCTCGTGCTCGTGAAGTCGTGAGCCCTATACTCAAGAGAAATACATACTATAAGATAAACAATTGTTAGTGCTCAAGCGTAGGTTCTTCAGCCGTCGGACTTGAGTCATGGTTTTACAAAAAGCCATTTTTCGCTGGAACCGATCGAAACACAGCTATAGTTCGAACGAGACAACAATACACAACTCATTCTTACCCCTATTTTCATCAACAAATTGCAAGGTTAAATAGTTGGTGCAATCGTTACATTTATAAAGCTTTTCCGGGTTCACCAATATGTCGGTAGCTCTCCGCCTAAGACACCGGAGCGGACACACTAAGCGAGCAATGCCCAGCGAGTACTGATGTGCCGACGGAAAGTTGCCTATATTGCGAAATGTTTCTGCAATTTATCATAGGAAAATTTCGGAAATTTTCCTCATTTTTGTATGGGAATTGAAACTTTCCATTTCCAACATGGAAATTAACGTACTGAGAAGCATAAAACTGTTTTATAACATTTTTATTCTCAGTACGTTAATTTCCTTAATTCCTTGTGAAACTTTCTAGAAATTTCCGAGAACTTTTTCAACTTTTTGGAAACTTTCCGCAATTTGCACATCAGTACCAGCGAGGCAGGTTCGCAAGTAAAATGCTCGTGTACTTACTGTTATTTTTAGCATTTTGTCAGCAATTTAATCATTGCTTCGTTTGTTTTTCTTCTGTTTGAGAGAATTTGTTATACACTTCACATACTATCTTACATTTCACATACTATCTCAAATGCATTTCTCTAGCCGCTCCATGCCAGGAGATCGATTTTTTTACTTTATATACTTAAAGCTGTTTCAAATAAAAAGAACCAATTTTATTACGTTATTATTATTAGTCAATGAAAATATGTATACTTACGGTTTGAATTGAACATAATTCATGTCATCATTCTTGGTAGATTTTGTTTGTGTAATTACATTTGCAAATAAAATATTGGAAATGTATGTGTATTATATAATTAGAAGCGTTATGAGATAATTTAAGTAACTAATTGTTATAAATTTATAATGTACGAATAATACATTACTCTTGACTGCTAGAAAACTGAACTTATAATAATTAGGAAATATAAAAAAAATATATACTCTTGTTCTTTATTTCCTATCCCCGCAAATCCTCCACACTTTAAAAAACCCGGTCAAGTGCGAGTCTGTCTCGCGCACCCAGGGGTCCCGTACAAACTTTCAACACGTTTTATTAAGAAATAGTTATTTGTTATACAAGGGTGTAAAGTTGTATTTTACCCGCGAGTGTGGAATTGAAACACGAACATGCGAAAGGAATCTATAGTTGAACCACGAGCGAAGCGAGTGGTTCTAAAATAGAATCCTGAGCGTAGCGAGTGTTTCAACACACGAGAAGTAAAATACATTAGCACCCGTGTGTAACACAAAACTTTTCACCTCACTGTAGCGAGGAAAGTGCAACATGCAAAACAACATTATTTAATTTAAATAACAAATTTGCACCCTTGTATAAAAAAAATAAACTGGCCAAGTGCGAGTTGGACTCGCGCACGAAGGGTTCCGTACCATTATCTATAAAAACGGCAAAAAAATCACGTTTGTTGTATGGGAGCCCCTTAAAAAAATATGTTATTTTGTTTTTAGTATTTGTTGTTATAGCGGCAACAAAAATACATAATCTGTGAAAATTTCAACTCTCTAGCTATCACGGTTCTTTAGATACAGCCTGGTGACAGATTATCTATAAAAACGGCAAAAAATCACGTTTTTTGTATGGGAGCAACCCTTAAAAAAAAAAATTTTGTTTTTAGTATTTGTTGTTATAGCGGCAACAGAAATACATAATCTGTGAAAATTTCAACTCTCTAGCTATCACGGTTGTTGAGATACAGCCTGGGGACAGACAGACGGACGGACGGACAGCGAAGTCTTAGTAATAGGGTCCCGTTTTACTCTTTGAGTACGGAACCCTAAAAACAGCAAAAAAATCACGTTTTTTGTATGGGAGCGCCCTTTAAAAAAATACTTTATTTTGTTTTTAGTATTTGTTGTTATAGCGGCAGCAGAAATACATAATCTGTGAAAATTTCAACTCTCTAGCTATCACGGTTCATGAGATACAGCCTGGTGACAGACATACGGGCGGACGGACGGACAGCGAAGTCTTAGTAATAGGGTCCCGTTTTACTCTTTGAGTACGGAACCCTAAAAATCAAATAACAATTTTTTTCAAATTTGGCTAGTTTTTACTGCCAAGCCACATTTTAGAAGAAGGTAGTAGTCATTATATAAGATGATAACTTAATTAGCCAAATATCAGATATCATGTATGTAATAAAAGCGGCCAAGTGCGAGTCGGACTCGCACATGAAGGGTTCCGTTAAATAAATTGCTTTTTACGATTTATGATGTGTTAAAAATAACTACTTACTTAGATCTCGTTCAAACATACATCATATATTTTTTTTACTTTTATCATTCTCTTATTTTAGAAGTTACAGGGTGGGGGGGACACATGTTACCACTTTGGAAGTGTCTCTCGCGCAATCTATTCAGTTTAGAATAAAATTATTTTTGTAACCTCAATATCATTTTTGAAGACCTATCCATAGATACCCCCCCCCCCCCCCACGTATGGGTTTGATAAAAAAAATATTTGAGTTTCAGTTCTAAGTATGGGGAACCCCAACATTTATTGTTTTTTTTTCTATTTTCTGTAAATATCTGATTGCGGTTTACAGAATACATCCACTTACCAAGTTTCAACAGTATAGCTCTTATAGTTTCGGAAAAAAGTGGCTGTGACATACGGACGGACTGACAGACAGACAGACATGACGAATCTATAAGGGTTCCGTTTTTTGCCATTTGGCTACGGAACCCTAAAAACTAGCCAAGTCAAGTTTTAAGCATCAATTTATTAACTAAACTTGGCACCCATTTAGATCTCCATTCTTTTTGCGGCGAAGCCCACAGCCAAGCATAAGTTTTGTACTTATTGAACTTGGCTCTCCTTTTTTACATTTATGTTTTTGGTGGGATATCATTACTTTTTGTAAAGAAAACTAGGCAGGTATTGAGATTTACTTCTGTTCTGTGTATAATTATGTGGTGCCGCGCGCCGCCGACGACACACCGTTGGCCGGTTGTTTAGCGCGTATTACAAGTTTTTTGTATGGGGACACCACTTATTTTTGACTTAACTTTATTTTTATATTTCTGTTATATAGCAAATATAATAATACATATATTGGGATAGTTTCAAATATCTGCTTGTGACGGTTCCAACGCTACAATTAAAAAAAAATTGTATGGGGACCACCCCTATTTTATAACTTTTTTTTATTTTTAGATTTTTTCCTACGCTTACACACAATAACCGAGCTGGATTCCAAATTTCATCCTTCTAGGTCATCTGGAAGTAGGTTAGGTTTAGGTAATATAATGTCAGTCAGTGCTAAAATTTACGTCTTTTTGACCTTCATATCTTTATAACCGTTTGAGCTAGCTTCATGAAATTTGGGCTTCTAGATGTCCTTATATTATAATTAACGAGTTCACTACGGCAAATAATTTATTGACTTAACCTGGGTGGATCCGTTGGGTATACTTACTATTGTTTAATTCTGATTATCAACGTAGTTATAGCCATTCATGCAAATATATTTATATCAACATATTCTTACATAGACAACATCTTCAAAACGCATGTAGATTCACTTAATGGTTTGATTGCAAAACAAAGAACGGTCTGTCGGATCTTTTAGACCCGATATCCGCACTGAATGTAAACATTGTCGATATTCTTTTAGTGTTGGGGTAGATAGAAATAAAATATCGATAGTAATTTTAATAGGTTAACTAAGACTAACCAGATACATAACATTTTGAATTACTTTATGACAACTTGTTGAATTTATGTGATACATTATAACATTCACGACAAAGTGTTTTATCATACGATTCGCACATTGTTTTAACTTTCTTGACTTTGTTCCCGGCTTCTTTGCTATTCAATGTTAGGCGAAGATTTATCCTCATCTAAGATGTCCGTACATGCCAGTTTTGGTTTTGCATGATTTTTCGGTGTCGAAAAAATCTCATACTCATCATCACTGCTTGTAGAAGTACGATTCGTATTGACTGGAGTAGCAGTGACTGCGGGTTTAATAATTTTATTTTTTAATATTTGCACACGTCGATTGACACGGTTACTGGTTGATGGAGTGGGAGAGTCTACATTTTGTAGTATTTGGAGCAGGGACTGCATAACCGAAAAATACCGGTATTCTATTATGACGTCATATCGGTTGTCAAATAGCGGTTTCGGTAGCGGAACCTTTATATTTCGCTACCGAAATATAACGGTACCTTTATTTTTTTCGGTACCGTAACCGCTATTTAAAAGTACCGATATATCGACTTTGGCCTGGTGTTATTGCCAAACCGCCGGCAAAGGCTTTGCCGCTTTGTATTTTTGTCTTTAAATGTTTAGTAGCCAATGCTTCCTCTGTAGAGTGCCAGCTTGCTTACTTTTCTCGATAACCTTTATAATACCGGTATTATAAAGGTTACGGTATCGTTTAAAACTGATACCGCTAACCGTTATTTCAAAACGGTTACGGTACTGTTATGTTTGCGCGGCGCGCATAACCTTTATGACATAACGGTACCGTAATGGAATACCGGTTTCATACCGGTATAACCGTAACCGAAATCAGTCCCTGATTTGGAGTGTCTGGCCAGTCGGTGGATTAGTGTAAATATTATTTTTCGCAATATTTCGCTTACCAATTATAGTATTTCTGGCACGTATATCCTCTTTTTTCTTTTTCACAGTTTCATGTTCATTTTTATTTTTGTCACACATAAATAACATTTTCCGCGACCGCTTCATGATCGATAATTCACCTTATCTCGTATTACTCGTAAATCACTGTCATTAACAACCACCTACTCACTTGGACGTCACTAACTCAACTAGACTTTCATCCTGGAGTGAAATTCGCTATAATTTTTATATTTTTCGAGACGGCGTCATAAGACTTCACCTCACAGGTCAACTCACATCTCACCTCACCTGTCAACTCACGCCTCACGCCTAATGTGACAGCCAAGATAATTTTACCCCGACACGTCACATGTCTTTAATTTGACAAAATATGGGCTTCATACTTGATATTTCACACACAAGATTAGCAAAAGTTTATTGTAACTTTGATTTGTTCATTTTTGTTTGATTATTAGCCGCTTAAACTACTTAAATTAAAATACCGTTGACACATGCTTTCCGTCGATGTGGTATCGATAACTAGAACACCACTAGGGGTGAGATGATTTGCCAGTTGTTCCTTATTCGCTAACGCGGTCTGACATTTAAATAACGTGACGGAGTCGCTCGCTTGTCAGTACGGCTATTGGGTCACCGGGCATCGGGTCCTTATGACCCGGTAGCCGTACTAGATGAAAACAGTTCTCTCTGGTCGTTGTGGGGTCGAAAAGATCCGATGCGTTTTTATTATGTATACCGCCTATATTCGAATAAACTTTGATAAAACACTAACTGTCCTTTTTTTACTCCTGCAAAATTCTGAGATATCTGTCCCGCACCAACGGTAGGAACAGCAATTTCTCCCCCGCACCGGAGGAAAGTTCCTCATCCGATATATTCGACCCGATGCCGTAGTGAACGTGTTAAACACACGTAGTTTTATGTGTTTACGTTAAAGAGGTTTTGAGTTATAGAAAGGTCAAAGGTGGCACCAAGTGGTTCGTGTAATATTACACTCGGCGCTGGCTAGCCAGTTCCTTTCCCTGAACTAAGCTTGGCTTGACACGCTGCCGCGTGTCTAGATGATAGAGAATAGAATGGTATTGGTGGCTGATTTCCTCGCAAACTCCGCTGCCTCACACAGCATTTTTTGGTGGATGGATAGGTACTCAACCGTAAGATAGACTTGGGAAAGGGTCTTACCGATGATGGTTGCTGCGAAATTGTTTTACCATTTGATTTTTCAAGAGTTTTTTTTCTCGATATTCATGTGTGTTATCATGTCATGTGTGAATTTGTAAACCTGTCATCATTTGACGCATTGAAAGGACAATCACTGCCAGAAAGTTCTTGCGACCCGTTTAATAATGGTTGGCAATTGGGTACCGTTTTCAAAATTTTACCACTATAGTCAAAAAATTAAAAACTGTTTAAGAATGTGCAGTTCAAGCCCTTTCATGATACCCCACTTGGCCTACTAACTAGACTTAATTTTTGTCCCCCTCTTATCCGTCCTTTTTTAGGGTTCCGTACTCAAAGAGTAAAACTAGCGCGTAAAGAATAACAGGTAACAGCCCAGCGAGTCGCGTCACTAAAAAGACTATGTAGGTACGATAGGTACCCTACCTAAGGCACTTGTCCCACCCCACCGCCGGCGAGTAGCGAGTACTCTCATAGTAATTCTTACTCGCTTTTACTCGCGCGAGTAAGAATTACAATGAGAGTACTCGCTACTCGCCGGCGCGGCGGTGGGTGGGACAAGTGCCTAATGTTGGTAACACGAAATGCGTATCAGCGTAAAGCCGGCTACTCACACACCTGCTGCAGGGGCAATATGGGAATTGGACCCTTGATTGCTTCCTTAATTGTGATGTGTGTAGGCAAGCAGGAGCAATTTTTAGATTGGGCCTGCGGCAGGGCGGCAGGGGCGCAAGACCTTCCTAGCTCCCTAAATTGTGTCTACCGCCCTGCAAGGTTGCTGCGTGTGTAGTAGGATTGGGGCAATTCCAGTCAGTTCATTGGTGACAACCGAGCGGAGTGGACAAAAATGGAAAAAGAGCGTGAAATATGGACGCGGGCTATAGACGTCTATAAAGACCGGCCCCACATTTGCTTCGTTTCTGCAACCAATTCTTCACCCAATATCTCTTCCTTTTTTTTTTGGTAGCACCACAGAAAGTGCCAAGGCGATACCAATCCTGTGGTGTTTCGACAATACAGGAGGCATTCTCGTGGACGTGCGTTTAGCGGGACTATCAGTTACACACTGAACGGCAGGCTAGTGTGTAGAGAACAGCCTAAAATTGGTCCAACCGCCGTGCGACCGGTATTGCCCCTGCAGCAGGTGTGTGAGTAGCCGGCTTAAGGCCTCTTATAGGCTGGCGCGGCCTAACCGCGTTTTTACTGTAAAAAGTTTTAACTGTTTAAGTCTCTACTCTAGCTCAAAAATAAAGTTTCCCCCCATACAAACTTTGCACCCCTATTTTACCCCGTTAGGGGTGGAATCTCCAAAAATCCCTTCTTATCCCTAGCGACCCTAGCCCACGTTATAAAAGCAACCTACTGTGCAAAAATCAATTCTAACATTAGTAGTTTCGGATGTGCGTTGATGAGGGAGCGAGTGAGTGAGTCAGTCAGGAACCCAGGACATAGGCATTTATAAATATGTATAGATTAAACCTCCTCACTTACACAAATTCAGGAGAATCGGTTGACATTTAGCTATATAAACGCGCGAAAATAAAACATCGTACCTACTCATAAGTATTGTACAAGCTACGAGTACTTATAAATGACAGTACAGACACTATCAACAGATACTAGGGTTTGCAAGATCCGCCAATATTTTGGATCCGGATATTTCGGATATTGCAATTCAACAGATCCGGATATCCGGATCTTTCGGATAATACGGATCCACAAGGTTTTTTTTGGTATAAAGTAGGGAATTGTAAGTTTAAATCAAGAAAAAACGGCTACACCACCGTATACCTGAAAGATTTTAAATAGGTACGCATTACCGAGGTCATAAAGAGTATAAACTTCTTTTTTTTATTCAACTTTTTATTTACAACTACAAACTAACCGGCAAAGTGAGAGTTACGTCACTGAAAGCTGTCACTTGAATAACAACCAGGGGTAATCAACGTAACGTTCCGAACGCGCGTTAGCTATCGAATTGTCATTTTCCCACATAAAATTTGACATGTAGATCTACCTTACGTGCGTACAAATGGCTGGATTTAAAAAAATGGCTCATAAATAAAGCATTTTATAATTTGAAGGAGTTTTATGCATGTTAAGTATTTGGTCTTGTATATTAACACTACTGTGGTTAGTGTATACTTAAACCGAATAAACCTCGCTCGTATAAATTAAATTAAGTATTGCATGCCTGAAACAGGTAACTGTTGGAACTATTTTGGCATTACTACCTACCTATGTACCTATGTAACACAGTTTGCAATAAATCTTTCTTTCTTACAATGCGTTACGTGATTGACCACAGCAGGTCAAGTTAACTCCGTATCGTACATATATTTCAATGAGCTCTATGTACTGAAGTTAATTCAATAGGGTTGTAACTAGGTATCAAACCTAGGAGGAGAAATTGACAATGTGATCCGGACGAGGGAAAAGGTGTTTGTCTAGCAGGGGGCATTCCTTTAGGCAAGACTGTGTCTGGATATGGCAAAAACGGTGAACGGGCATTAATATAGCGTACCATGCTTATTATATTACATGATAATATTATAGGTCAAGATCATCATACAAAAAATTTTAAAAAATATTACAAGTATTAAACGTAGGTATTGTTGCTGCATTTACTTTTTACTTCCTGGGTCAACTATACTTCTTAATTATTTCTATAGGTT
The DNA here is from genome assembly GCA_963854355.1 of Epinotia brunnichana. Classification (NCBI taxonomy): domain Eukaryota; kingdom Metazoa; phylum Arthropoda; class Insecta; order Lepidoptera; family Tortricidae; genus Epinotia; species Epinotia brunnichana. The sequence continues at coordinate 13,209,404 of OY977956.1, forward strand.
TATTTGGGTCAATCAACTTTTTCTTGTTGTTATTCTGTCCCGGTAAGCCAAGAGACAACAGTGACAGACTTTCTTATAAAAAATACTATAAACTGGAATCCTATCATGCTAAGGAGATGCGCCACCTTGGAATGGGTTTACCAATATAACAAAAACACGTTTTAGTGGATTTAAACCCCATAAAATAATAGCTTTAAAGGGTGACCCCAGGAACCATGGCAACGAGCAACAAGAAATTGTTGATTGACCCATTTAACTAAAGTAATCCCCTTATTCATAAAACTTAAAATGGCTGCTAAATAAAATGTGCTTTGTCCACTTCTTACGAACACAAATGTCAAAGTGACAGATAAGGACAAACGAATTTTAACGCCATTTTAAATAGTTAAAATAGGCTTTTTGAACGTTTATGAATACGGGCGTAAGTCTTTAGTAGGTAGCTATATAGGTACCATTGGATTTATAATAATTACTTTGTGTCTTTGCCTACGGTGAATTAGTGCATTTAAACCAACGCCAACTTTCGCCATGAAACTGCGGCATTTTTACTAGTTTGTATTGTAGTATGTAGGTTTAATTAGTTTTTGTAACTAATAAATTAAAAACAAAATATAATCTGGTCTGGGATGATGAAGTGGCGAATAAAAACAGAGATTGAGTTATCTACCATTCGGTTTTCAGCGTGGACTCGGTAAAAACATCATTTTGTAGCCGTATTTTCGGTTTTCATTGTTGTATTTTAAGGATCCGTAATATCCGAAAGATCCGGATCCAAGAGCCTGTAAGATCCGGATCCGAAATTCGGCGGATATCCGGATATTTCGGATATCCGGATATCCGGATTGCAAACCCTAACAGATACGCATGTAGGGTACGCCATTTTCGCGCCTTTCTACTCTACCGTGCTTCAAAAATAGCGTAACTCATAGTGACTCGAGGCCTCGAGCGTAATAACTGGTAACAGTGGTAACTGTGCATTTCATAACGGCGGCACGCGGTAACGCCGCGCGCCGCCCAGCGCGGCGGCCATCTTTATTTGAGGCTGATATTTATTTACCACGCTTGCCGATAAGCTTCAGTAATCCAGCGTAACCGTGCCCTCCAATTTAACAAGGTTGTTATAGAATTGAGGGTCTAATTATGCTAGACGCCAGGTGACGGGAGTCGAGATAGATGAATCGCAATGCCGTGACGTCATCGGCGATTGTATTCTGGAAGGGGGCGTGATTTGAATGCAGTTAGTTTGCGTTTCTTTTTGAATAAGTGAGCGGAGCGAACGATGGTCTCAGTGTCAGCTTGGGCGAAAATGCGTTCGTATGTCCGGCTGTCCGGCTGTTCTCCTCTACAGGTTGCATTTGTCAACCGATTCTCGTGAAATTTTGTGAGCAGGTTCGATTATAGAAGTTTTTTGTCAATTCAGCTGTTGGAATTATAAAAAAAGCGGCCAAGTGCGAGTCGGACTCGCACATGAAGGGTTCCGTGAAATAAATTGCGGTTTACGATTTATGACGTATTAAAAAAAAACTACTTACTATACTTCGATTTTTTTAGCATTAGAAAGACCTTTACAGAAGTAAGTGAAAGGTTTTTTATAGAACACGTTTTACGATATTATTCATATTCATATTCATATATTTTATTGGTAAAAGTATAAGTAACATTTTACAAGTCAATTTGTTAAAATTGTTAGCTACAATAATTATATAATATACCTACCGTAAATGCGGCAGAATAAGTGGAAAACTATGAAAACATTTTTTAAAGCATATAAGACGATAGCAAAATGTGTAATTTGCATTTACTTAAAAGGATTATTTAATAATGCAGCATTAATATTTTATTTGCGTTATTTTTAATGTATCGCAAAAAAATTGCATGATAAAAAACCCAGAGAAGCAGAGGTTTCAAACAAACGGAACGTTTTAAACGCATAAACTGCGACTAAATTGAAGAGATCGTGTCCCACATCAATAAGAGTTTAGCGTTTTGACATTTGCAATCGGTCGGATAAAATGTCCGCCATTACATTGTTCATGTTTGTTTTTAAACGTCACTCTCATCTCGTATGTCATGCGAATGCAAGTTCGATACTTTGTAATTATCCTAGAATCTTGTTGTTTTGAGTTTTTAAGTTTCATTGTTTTCCGTTAAAGTTATTTGTTATTGTTGTTGTTATTGTTATTATCTTTCGTCGATAGTGCGGTTCAGTTCAGGTGCCTGAGTGCGGCCCTAACTCTGATACTACTAATGACTACATCGGTTACATCGCACTAGTGTGTGGTGGACGAGGTCGGCAAAGCTTCAAATTAAGCTAAAATAAGTTCTACTTACTTATTTCAGAGAGACCACTTGATATGCATGCATTTTAAGGTTAAAACCACCCAATTCAGTGAAGTGAAAGGTTAGGTTAGGAATAGTTAATAATAATATATATATAATATTTACAAACCTAAGTGATAGGAAATGTGAAATCATTGATAAGTACCTATGATGTAACAAAGAAAAATACACAATAATTTAATATTTTATTATTAACTTCTGAAGAAACAGGTTTACGACACCTGCTTCTTTGTTTATCGAATTTCTAATGCTAAAAAAATCGAAGTGGAAGTTTGCATGGTAATGTACATCACATATTTTTTTTAGTTTTATCATTCTCTTATTTTAGAAATTACAGGGGGGGGGGACACATTTTACCACTTTGGAAGTGTCTCTCGCGCAAACTATTCAGTTTAGAAAAAAATGATATCAAAACCAATCCATAGATACCCCCACACGTATGGGTTTGATGAAAAAAAAAAATTTGAGTTTCAGTTGGGGACCCCTAAAACTTAATGTTTTTTTTTCGATTTTTGTGTGAAAATCTTAATGCGGTTCATAGAATACATCTACTTACCAAGTTTCAACAGTATAGCTCTTATAGTTTCGGAAAAAAGTGGCTGTGACATACGGACGGACAGACAGACAGACAGACAGACGGACGGACATGACGAATCTATAAAGGTTCCGTTTTTTGCCATTTGGCTACGGAACCCTAAAAAAAGAGTCGCGTGTAGTGCTGTGGATAACGCTCATTTCGAGGCTTATAGTCTCGAGCCTTGAAGACTCCCGAGGCTTAAAGACTCGATGCTGTTTAAGAACCCTGTTGGTTTATTTTACGCATATGAATGAAAAATATTGACTTTTCGTCACTTGAGTCTTTAAGCCTCGGGAGTCTTTAGGGTTCGAGTCTTTAAGCCTCAAAGTGAGCGTTATCCACAACACTAGTCGCGTGGTCTACAGCTCACAGAGCCACTAGTTTTATTTTACGTCACGCCTGTTCGTAAAGTGGCAATTAGGTACCGCCCGTTACGCGTGCGGAAAATTAGTAAGTACCACTTTCTGGCAAGAGGCCCCGTAGCATGGATCCGACCCTGGCTGACACCGTTCGATAGAACGAGACGACGCCCTATCACTTATCGCGTGATAAGGCCATCCATGCTACGGGGCCTGGGAAGACGTACAATATTGATACTTTTTTATGTTTGATTTTCTATAAGCCGGGCCATGGAGGGCCCTTTTGCTTAGAGCTGACTATAGCGTGAGTTGGCCGCAGAGGGCCAACCAGCAGAGCAATATTGATACGCGCGGGGGCACAGATTATATAATAGTTCTGCGGGGGGAAGTGAGTGTGATGACAAAACGTTGTGCCTAGTAGGTACGCGGGCTACTGCGTTACAAACTTGAGGGCATCAGCTGACAACTTTTCCACCGCGATAGAACCAGCTGACGCTTTTATTTACTTAAAAATACACATATATAGGTACACAATATGAACTGTCATTTGACAAAATTTCAGTTGAGAGGAAATGACAGAATTTTTTTTTTACATGTTCGTGTGATCAGCTGACGGACTATCCACCACTTTAGCTGACGTCCACGGTGCTTCAGGATACAACATTCTGAACCTTCTCACAAGTTATCGCTCGGGAGAAAGTGACTGACAAAAAAATTGCTCCTAGCTCGCGGGCTAGTAAATGAGATGGACACTTAATCGTTATTTAATAACTTATTTTTTAGGGTTCCGTACCAAAAAGGTAAAAAAGGAACCCTTATCGACTCTGTCCGTGTGTCCGTCTGTCACAACGTTAAATATCTCAGGAACTACTTAAGCTATCAATTCGAAATTTGGAACAACTGTTAAGAGGGTTAAGACACATGTATGGAAAATGAAAAAAAATAATATACATTTTTATTTTCTGTGTAAATGACGAATATGGGGGGGTTAAAAAATCAAAGTTTAGTAAATATATCAAGTGGGGTATCATATGAAAGGGCTTGAGTTGCACTTTCTAAAACTTTTTTAATTTTTTTTCTACGGTGGTTAAATTTTGATTTATTAAGGAAAATGTAGAAAAAAATACCATTTCCCCCCCCTTATCTCCGAAGTTTACAAAGCGAAAATTCTGAAATAATTACATATGATTAAGAGTAACATAAATAATACAGGAAAATAAAACGATAACTCTATCTTGCGTATTTTTTTTTATTTATCAAAAATAATTTCTTAATTATTTGTAATTTACTTACTTTTGTGTGTACTTTTATGTTTTCAAATTCCTATGAGATTATCTTTAAAGTCCCTCCTTTCAAATAAAATAGTAATAATCGAAATCGGTGCGCGTAATAAAAAAATATAGCTGATAAACAAACATACTAGGTTGCAAGTTATTAGTACCAAAATGCAGATGGCGCAGTACAACGGTAACTTCTACTATGAGCTGTTAAGATTGTTCAAGAATGAATGAATGGTCGTGATGTGACGGGTATGGTGTATGAACGTTTGTACGGAACCCTCGGTGCGCGAGTCAGACTCGCACTTGACCGTTTTTAGGGTTCCGTAGCCAAATGGCAAAAAACGGAACCCTTATAGATTCGTCATGTCTGTCTGTCTGTCTGTCCGTCCGTATGTCACGTCTCGAAACTCTTTCACAGTAAAAAGTGGTGAGATATTTCGTAGAGCCAAGTCAGGCATTCTTATTACCCTTTATTTGCTTGCTAAATAAAATTTTGTGAATTTTGTCACTTACATAGTTTTAGGTACCTATTACCTATGCAAAAATTAGTAAATGCAGTAAAGTTGTGTGATTCCCATGTTGCAGAATTTTATTTAGCAAGCAAATAAAGATCAATAAGAATGCCTGACTTGGCTCTACGAAATATCTCACCACTTTTTAATGTGGAAGGGTTCCGAGACTTGGCCTATTTTTTACATGGATTGTTAATGGGATTAACAAATTACAAGCCAAGTTCAAACAAAAGAACTGGCTAGCCAGCGCCAAGAGTGACACGAACCACTTGGTACCACTTTGACCCTTCTATAACTCAAAACCTCTTTAACGTAAACACATAAAATTACGTGTGGTTAATTATATCCATAAGGACATCTAGAAGCCCAAATTTCATGAAGCTAGCTCAAACGGTTATAAAGATATAAAGGTCAAAAAGTCGTAAATTTTAGCACTGACTGACTGACATATAGTACCTAAACCTAACCTACTTCCAGATGACCTAGGAGGATGAAATTTGGAATCCAGCTCGGTTATTGTGTGTAAGCGTAGGAAAAAATCTAAAAATAGAAAAAAAAGTTTAAAAATAGGGGGGGTAAATTTTTTTTTTAAATTGTCGCGTGGAACCGTTACAAGCAGATATTTCAAACTATCCCAATATATGTATTACTATATTATAACAGAAATATAAAAAGTCAAAAACTAAGGGGAGTCCCCATACAAAAAACTTGTAATACGCGCTAAACAACCTGCCAACGGTGTGTCGTCGGCGGCGCGCGGCATCACATAATTATACACAGAACAGAAGTCAATCTCAATACCTGCCTAGTTTTCTTTACAAAAAGTAATGATATCCCACCAAAAATATAAATGTAAAAAAGCGGCCAAGTGCGAGTCGGACTCGCACATGAAGGGTTCCGTTAAATAAATTGCGGTTTACGATTTATGACGTATTAAAAAAAAACTACTTACTAGATCTTGTTCAAACCAATTTTCGGTGGAAGTTTGCATGGTAATGTACATCATATATTTTTTTTATATTTATCATTCTCTTATTTTAGAAGTTACAGGGGGGGGGGCACACATTTTACCACTTTGGAAGTGTCTCTCGGGCAAACTATTCAGTTTAGAAAAAAATGATATTAGAAACCTTAATATCATTTTTGAAGACCTATCCATAGATACCCCACACGTATGGAATTGATGAAAAAAAAAATTGAGTTTCAGTTCTGTGTATTTTTGTGTGAAAATCATCTACTTACCAAGTTTCAACAGTATAACTCTTATAGTTTCGGAAAAAAGTGGTTGTGACATACGGACGGACAGACAGACAGACATGACGAATCTATAAGGGTTCCGTTTTTTGGCATTTTGCTACGGAACCCTAAAAATCGAGGTAAAGACGGACCTCGCTGACAGCAGCCGAAACGCTTCATAGTGATTGGCTTTAAAGTATGACGTCACACCGTGCAATTTGTACTAACCGTTGCATGGAAAATGAAGTAAATTGCTGTTTCGGTCGCGAAATACTGCGTTTATGTCCATAATTTACATACTGTTTCTATAAAAGCGGAAGGATTCTATTGGTACCTTTAAATTTACTCTTGGACAATAAATAAAAACACTTTTTTTTCTAAACTTACAAGGTACCTATATATATAGGATATTTTTATGATATGAATTATATTGGGTAATTTATACTTTATTACAATAATTTGATGGTTTACTATCAATTTAGCAACACGACGTTATCAATTTTAACACCACGCAACAAGCCTATTGCACACGGCTGATATGATTGTTTAGGGCCTGAATGAAGTATTTATAAATGTTATTATTGTTTAAACTTCTTGTTAGCTTTTATAATACTGACATCCTGCAATCTTTTTGATATTTGTTTTTTTTTATATTTTATTGTGTCATTCCATTATTTTATTACTTACTTACTTATGTTTAATAGGGAACTTGCATCTTAATATTTTATTACGAAAAACAAAAGTATAATCCAGCATTAAAACAATTGTAGCATTAAAACTTTGTTATGATTTATTTTTCTGATGTTATATGCATTTGAAATCTGCGCGCGCCGGCACCCCCCGAAAACGCTCTATACTAAACGGGCTTATGCTATGACGTCACAGCATAGCCTTTACTATGGAGTAAGTCATTAATTTGCGATTATCTCCACAAAATTTACGTTTAAGTCTATACTTGGAATACAAAATATCATTTCTAATTTAATATTCTATGTAACTGTTACGTTATTTTATCGAAAAAATAAAAAAAAAATTTTCGTCATTTTAACGTTAGGTAAAACTAATAAAATCGTTTTTTTTTGTTTTGTATTATATCTCTACGTATATCCGCATCGATTGAGTGCAATTTATTCGAAATTGAAGTCCCATGCAAGTTCCCCATTGTTGAAACCTTGTTCTGGTGGGCCCCGCTATACCTAATTTAACGGTGGTCGCGTAACTGGCGCAATGACCCTACCTCAATAAAACAAACTGATTAGATATAGTTTTATCTATCACTTTGATACCTACATTACGGTTAACTATACTTATTGGAATGTTTTTTTATCATACCACGTCATTGGTAAACAAGTCACAGTAGCCTATGAACGCTTGCAACTCCATGGGGTGAAACATGCGCGTTGCTGAGTCTTTAAAAATGTAAAACTATAAGTACGCCCGAGGGAAAACCTCTTCATATTATTTGATATTATGTAGGCAATTTTGAAAGTTAGGTATCCTACCTAATTTTCTAGACTTAATAGTTCCGAAATGTAAGAACAACAAATTAGTTACGACTGTACATATTGTTATACCTACTTACAGTACTTACTTACATAATTATAAATACAGCGAAACCAAAACTCCCCTGGTACTTATTGTCCAATAAGCATTGCGTCTCACATTTTTTTAAGCAGAATGTGATACGCAAATACATTGTACAAAGATCTGTCCACTTAAGCCCCTGCTAGACGGTCGCCAACACGCGCCTCCAACCGAGCGACCTTTGCACCGACCGCTGTAGTATGACATTTAGTTCCAAACTGTCTACACGGTTGGTGCGGACCAAGGTCGCCCGGTTGGAGTGGCGCGTTGGCTACCGTCTAGCAGGGGCTTACTGCCCGGAACCCGCCTATCGGGCGCCTACGCCATAGTTGCTTTAAGCTACATACGGGGAATACCACAGGATCAGCTACGAACGTAGCGCGCAAATGTTGAAACTGAAATATATCTAGGTACCTACCAACTCTACCAAGCCTATAAGTAAAAAGGAAAATGTTAAGACCTACCATAATACAGGCCCCGTAGCATGGATGGCCTTATCACGCGATAAGTGATAGGATAGAGCTGCCGTCCCTGGCTGACACCGTTCGATAGAATGAGACGACGCGCTTATCCTATCACTTATCGCGTGATAAACGCCATCCATGCTACGGGGCCAGCTATACATCCAAGCTATAATATAGCGTAATAGGTAGTAGCGAATGTACCGTGTGAGAACCATTCAAATTATAAATTAAGTTACCTTATCTATTTCGCCGAAACCAGTAGTGGAATTTCTTAATTATTCATAACAATAACCGTTCACTCTAGATTATTATTTTGATAACATAATACGAACCGTGTTTTACTACTATCTTATCAAGCATAAACAGATGCTAAAAGTTTAAAAACCTACCTCTTAAATTACTCACATATGAGCGGTTAAACGTTTTAAATAATTACGGATCAAATACCCCGTAGTAAAGCATACCTACATGAACACATTAGGTCAGGAACCTGTACTGCTATACATTTATAATACGTACTCTGCTACGTAACTTGTTTGACAACATTTCGAAAAGTTTCCCTACATATAAGTAGGTATCCAAATTCCTATAAACACAAGCAAACTTTTACACTAATGTACAAATTGAGCGTTTGTCACATAGTTACGTATCAAAATAATATGAAGACGGAAATAAAATCGAACAATTTCGCTCATTTCTAAGACACCACCGCTCACACCGCCGGCCACGACCTAAATGAAATAAATTGACGCTCGGCCGCGCGAGAGGGAGATAGCTTCCGCCATCCCTCTCGCACTCGGGGAGCGGTTGTCATGTCGATCCAACCGTCCGCGAGCCACGTTTCTTCCATTTTGTATTCAATCGTCACAGCGTTCGCGACTGCTACGAATAAAACATGATATTATCGAACGTGACAGTGTATCTTTACAATATTTATGTATCGCGTGGTGAAATATAACTAATAACAATAGTATTAAAAGGAGGAGCATAAAAGGATAAAGGTAAAACATTACTATTAATTACTTATTTTGATTGTAATTTAAGACAGCTGTTGCGGGAGCGAGCGTTACTATTTACTTTTTTTTTGCGAATCGTTATTACTTCGCATTATTTATAAAGAGGGTGATTGTGGCGGGAGCTCGCGCGAGGCGTTATGCCTCGATCAACAACGGAGAGATAATGAATGAATATTTGCGGAACGAAAATAGAGCGTTCGTTTATTCTCTTGAGACACGGGACGTGCGCTCTCTGAGGCTTGTGTTTATAGAATGAGTGGGTGACGGCGGCACGGCGGCCATGTTTTTGGTTTTCGACATTTCGTGCAGTTGTTCGGGTTGTGCGTAACAACGTTAGTGTTGCCCTTTGTTCATGGTATTTCTTCGTAAATGCAAAATAAATAAAAATGTGTATTGTATGAACTTAATGAATGAATAGTCGTGTTTATTTAGAAATTAAAATAATTCATTGGCAAATTTACATTGGGAATTCTCAGTCAACGTAAAAAAAATTTTTTGTAGGGTTCCGTAGGCTCCGTGGTAAAAATGTGTTACTTATTTTTTAACTTACATTTTATCCGTTTATCCGTCTACCGTCCGTTGTTTGTATATAACAGAATTTTAATTGAAAACTGAGTAAAATACTACTAAAGGTACCTACATATTTAATTTACCTACACACCAAAAAAACTTTTGAGAATTGCTGTAGGTATTCTGTAAACCGGTTTATTGTTAATTGTTATATTTAAGTTAAGTAAAAGATAAATACTTACCTCTATAACATTTGGTAGACAAAAAAAAATGTATTTGACGTAGGTCGACACTCGACGTGTAATTTTAACAGGAAATCGTAAAAGTTGTGCCCCCCCTTCAATCACGTTTATAGGGTATAGGTACTTACTTATCGTTTAATATACTAGAGAGAGATATAATATCGTTAGAGCTCTTCTAACAGATGCTAATATAACGAGTGCCTCTGCGAGCTGTAGAACTCGGGACCATGTTTTTTTTTTTTCGTTATTCTGAATTTTGAACCGGCTCATAAAAGGAGAATCGGTTGAGAAATGCGACCTGTAGAGGGGAACAGGTAGACAACACGACATACGAAAGAATTTTGGCCCAAGTTGAGGCAGAGAACTTCTTTCGCTTCGCTCCCTCGTTCAATAAAGTAATAATATTACAACGGACCGTTTATTCAAATGGACGTAAGCGCCTCGAGTTTCTTATGGCGATCCGACCTTTTTTAACTGAACAAACCCAAAGATGTTTTTTTGTTTAAGTCAATTTTGGCATCTGATTATAATTATAAAGACAACAGATATTCAATGCGTATTACCATATTGATTTTTCGGGTTCCGTACCGGAAGGATTTCGAGACTTTAAATTAAAGTAAATAGGTATAGGAAAGTAATATTTTTAAGTTGGTTTAAAAATTTAAAATACCTAAGGGTTCAAATACAGAAAAGGTGTTGTCGGTGTGTATTTTGGCTTGGTTAGCACAAGTCCACAAACATGTAGAATGCTTAGTAGAGTCGTAGTCGACGTCAAAATAAACTACCTATGCTTACCTAAACATTTTTCCCTTTTATTTAATGGAATACCGTATAATTTTTAAAAATATTTTTTTACGTTAGAGGGCTTAGAGTCCAGTAAAAAGTTTTAATTAAGTACCTAAGTAGTTCATAGGTACCTTATCAATATCATTGAGTTACCGAGATCAAGATAGTTACGTAGCTCGCGACGCGAGGTAGTTAGGTATGTGGAAGATATGAATTTGTATAAGTATTCTTAAAACTTATTTAGATAAATCGGGAAAAATATAAATATAAACACAAAAACGAATCGGACACGCGCACCGAAAGTTTCATAGAAATTTGTAGGAATATAAATCGCTCGTCCATTACAGGAATCGAGTCTTCTGGTTTTTTTTTTCAGTTAGTTGAGGGACCAACTTAACTTTGCCGTTGGAAAAAAGTGTCTCCATACATTGACATAGGCCGCGGCAAGTTTACCAACTGCAAACACCTAAGTTTATAATAGTTTTTTGTGATGCTAAGCTACAAAATTGTCCGCATTTATTTCTGTAGGTACCTCCTTGTGCTGCCTATAGCTTCTTGCCAAATTTGATGATCCGTGAACAGAAACCGAGTCCTTTGATATACGGAAAACAGACGAATCTTGCGATTGCTTGGACCTAGAAGTTAGATAATTTCACAGCTTGAAAAAACTGCGTACCTACTTGAGTTGAGGATTTAGTATAATTTTCAACTTCATAAGTTCATAACATAACATAAACGCTAGGCGTTCCACAGTGTTTCGTCTAGCTAGAACAAGCTAGGTGGACAATATTTTTTTTCTGTGTTTTTGGGTTGTATGATGTTCACCTGATTAATTAAAAAGCGGCCAAGTGCGAGTCGGACTCGCACATGAAGGGTTCCGTGAAATAAATTGCGGTTTACGATTTATGACGTATTAAAAAAAAACTACTTATTAGATCTCGTTCAAACCAATTTTCGGTGGAAGTTTACATGGTAATGTACATCATATATTTTTTTTAGTTTTATCATACTCTTATTTTTGAAGTTACAGGGGGGGGGGGGGGGGACACACATTTTACCACTTTGGAAGTGTCTCTCGCGCAAACTATTTAGTTTAGAAAAAAATGATGTTAGAAACCTCAATATCATTTTTGAAGACCTATCCATAGATATCCCACACGTATGGGTTTGATGAAAAATTTTTTTTTGAGTTTCAGTTCTGAGTTTAGGGGTCCCCCCCTAAAACTTAATGTTTTTTTTCGATTTTTGTGTGAAAATCTTAATGCGGTTCACAGAATACATCTACTTACCAAGTTTCAACAGTATAGCTCTTATAGTTTCGGAAAAAAGTGGCTGTGACATACGGACGGACAGACAGACGGACATGACGAATCTATAAGGGTTCCGTTTTTTGCCATTTGGCTACGGAACCCTAAAAATGTCGAGTTGTAATTTTAAATAATTAGCATAAATGGGGGCCAATTTAATAAAAAACCATATTTTACTTAACATTTATGTGGGATTGATACTTTTTGATGACTTTGTATGGTGCTGGCTGTTAGATGATGAGTAAGGAACGATCGAACGTGGTTTGAATAGTTTTTAGAAAGGTGAATGATTGGACGTATGAAAGAGTTTGTAAGACGATCGGAACGAATAAAGATGTGCATTTTATGTATGTAAATAAATAAGATTTATACAGTTCTCGGGTTTCCCTGCCTCCCCACTCTACATTTATATTATATTTAATCATAAAGTAATAACAATATAACACGGAAAATACATACAAAAAAAATACAAATTAATTACTAGTAGGTATATAGGTACATATGTAACTATTTGTACACGATTTTTTTACCACATTATTATATCTAAATAAACAAAAAAACCGGTCAAGTGCGAGTCAGACTCGCGCACCGAGAGTTCCGGACCACCCCGTACAATAGAAACAAGTCCACTATAAACTGACACTCACTAAGTATGTATTCACATACTTAGCGAGTATCAGTTTATACTGGAAATTCAATTTTCAGTGATGTAACTAAAAATTTACGGTTTTCGCAATTTTTCCTTTATCTGTGCTATAAGATGTTGCTTCGTGACAAATTTCAAGATTCTGAGTAGACGGGAAGTACCTACCCTTTAGGTTTTGATTCCCTTGCGAGTTTCGAAAATTTGCGGAAATTTGCGGCATAAACGGCTGTATCTTTTCATTGTGTTGGCTTAGAAGTTTGATTTTTTCACAGCTGCAAGGGATAGTAGATTTAAGTATTTGATATAAATTTCAGCTTGATACCTCCACGTGTTCCTGCGAAAAAGGGTCTTGACAGGCGGACGGACGGACAATAAAGTGATCCTATAAGGGTTCCGCTTTTTCCTTTCGAGGTGCGGTGCGGTGAGGGGTGCTATTGATGATCATCATCGGACTCATCCGTTGTATCAGAAAAATGCCCTGTGCCCAGAACTCCCGTCACAACCCCATTTATTTATAAGCCTAAATGATGAATTAGGAAGCAAACTGTTTAATGGCTTCTCTCTGTGCTTGTACTAATCTCTCAACGGTTTTGTCTAATAAAGCCTGTAAATCAATTTCGAACCTACTCTCGGTTACATGAATGTGCTCCTCTGGAGGATAACCCGCAATTTTTGCTTTACGCAAACAATGTTATGATGGAAATTCATTATGTCCTGCCTTCATAAACCACTTCCTAGTATGCTCGTACGTGTGTGTTGTCGATTTAGAGTCAACATAATACGCTAATGCGTCGTCACTACTTAACTGCCTAGGACTCACAAAAGAACTAGAGGATGTATTTAATAATAATAATAAGCCCGCGGGGGCAGCTTGTGGCAAGCTGACGGTGAGTGGCGACACCTGATCTCCAGAGGGTCCGTTTGATCTGGCCCTCGCCTCTGTGCTTGCCTTAACCGGCCGGCCAGAGTGGAGTCGCAAGAGCGGAACCTATGCTCCAGGTTGGAAGTGTAAAATGTCATAACGCCGGTGGCCCTTGAACGGAACACCGGGATCTGGCGCACCGCAGACTCACCTCTCGACAACCTCACAGCCGCTCAGACGTGTTGCTCCATTGTCGCACTGTGCGTGCGACTGTTTTGTGGGGCCCACTTAGCGAGTTGGCGAGTCACCGCCTGCCTTTATACAATTTTGAGACTGATTGTCACGGCTGGTGTCCGCTAGTCTCCTTCCATAACCCAATATCCAGTCCATCCAACACTCAACTCAATAGCGCATGACCTTAATTTCCATCGCAGTCACAGTGCTGGCCTGCAATAGTCTTTGCACCTGGCGGGGACCATCACGGGTAGTATCTCATGTTGTGCGCTCGGACATGGTATCCGCCATGTGCATCCCTCGCTTTAGATTATTGTTGTCTTAAAGGGCCTCTGTGCTGTTGGCTTCGGCCCCACGCATGCCTTCCAAAAGTCCGGGACACCATGGTGATATGGCACAGACATACAAATAATAATAATAAATTCTTTATTGGCAAAACAAGGAGTTACATTCATAGCCTATATCCTGTGGACCCCAAACTAGGCAATGCCTGTATCTTGGGATCCCTGGAGTGCTTAACGGTGGAACACGAGCAATTAAAAAATTTACAAATGAAGATAACAAATCTAGTGAAAAAAAGAACAAAAATTACAAGCAGATAAAAAGTGTGTGTGTGAGAGAGAGAGTGTGTGTGTGTGTGTGTACTGTGTGTGAGTGTGTGTTATGTTATGTGTATTAGTATGTATACTTAGACACCAAGTTTGTGATTCTTAGTGATTTAGAACCCAAGATATTAATAATATAGGTACCTATAATTAAAAAATTACCCCTATAAAAAAGATGGCCGTCGGAGGAGCTGGTTCCTATCATAAACTTAAAGCTATATACCTAAGTAGTAACAAAATATTAAATTATTATCTATAGTAAATACATGATAATTAACATAAGCTAAATTAAATTAAAACTACGTTAAATCTAAAAAAGGCCCTCGAGGCATTGTACCGAGGATGCTGGCGGCATTTCCTCGTTGAATTGCAATGCTGATGCGTTGCGCAAGAAAGCCGCCAGCTCTTCGGTCACCAGTTACATCAACCAGTTTCGCGATTTCCGCAAATAACTTATGTGCACTGGGACCCCACGGACCGAGGGTCTCGACGCCAAAGGGTACAAAGTTGTACTCTCTGCCGAGGCCACTATATTTATTACATTTTAGAAGTTCGGCGTTTTTCGCCGCTGCACCCGCTTTAGAAGAAGTCCGTTGGAGGTGGGACGGTGCTAGCGTGTCTACACAGGTAGCGTCCCATACTAGCATAGTAGTAAGTAGTACCTGAAAAAAAAATTGTGCTTTTGTCCGGTGTGTCCACATTTACGACAATTTGTTCCGGCAGTCTGCCTCACTACAACTTTTATGGCAAAACAGGACATACTTAAGGTTTTTATTTCTCGTTTCAGACTCCTTAGTAATATCAAATAATTCAAATTTTGCTGACACGTAGCTGTAGAGATGACTATTTCTTTCATTTTCCCTTTTTTCAACCATTCTTCAAAAGCTCCATCTTTGATACGGAAAGTACGTGTTCTGAAAAAATAAGAAAAAAATATGTTCTCATTTCTGCTGAATAAAAATTACAGGAAAGTAAATAAGAGAAATGACTCTAGATAATATGCAAAATCTATGGGTGTGTAAAGCGGAGTAAAGTATTTCCCACGCAGGATTTTATCTATCACTTTTTAAGTACCTACAGCGCTATTAGGCAAACGGGTAGATACGACTGCCATTGCATCGATGTGATGTGACTGGTTTACTTACTATGGACCACAACTCGCTCTCAGTCGAAGCTGTCGCGCTGCTAGTTTATTTATACTGGTCTAAAAGTAAAGCTAAAAGGGTGTAACTACGTGGACGTTTAGGCGACTTTTTGATACGTAACGTAACGTAGTGATAACTTTTGATACGTAAAAACACAAGAATCGCCTAGTTTTAAGGGTTCCGTAGCAAAAATTGCAAAAACAGGACCAGGTTCGTCATTGTTCTTCTGTCCGTATGTCACAGGCATTTTACTGAAAAAGTGTAATGTGAAATTGAAATTATAAATTGGTGTATTCTGATGTAAGCCGCTACAATAGGTAGTTGAGTACTTAGTCAAATGCCTGAAAAAAAATGGCTCCCATAAATATAAATGCAATAAAAAAAATACAAAATCATGGACACATTTTGAACAATATAGGTGTACCCTAAAGAAAAGGACGTAAATGCCTTCAGTTTTCTATGAAGATACTTTTTAACCCTCGACGGAAGAGGGGTGTTATAATTAAGTTTGACGTGTCTGTGTGTCTGTCTGTCTGTGTGTGTGTGTCTGTCTGTGCCATCGTAGCTCCGAAACGAACGAACTTTTTGAATGCGGTTTTTTTTATCCGAAAGCTGACGTGATCTGTCTGGTAGAGTTCGGCTGTCTGTCTGGTAGAGTTCGGCTTAGGCCGTGTTCGCAGACGGAGAGCGGCCGGGGCGCGCATGCACGCCGCCGCTATGCGCACTTGCTCCCCCCGCCGTGTGTTCTAGGTGGCAGGGTCAGGGGACCCTAGCCGTCCAATAAGCCCACGGGATGGCAGCGCCCCGAAACTGTCCCGGAGCGCTCGCCCTTGTCGTGCCCGCGCAAACGGGCCAAAAGTAGAATGCGTCAAGCCAACCTTTGGCCCTCCTTGGCAGCGAAATGGTTGGACAATCGTTGGGGGCTTAGGGGTAGTCTGGGCCTTCTGTCCCCCTGACCGGGCGGGCGGTGCAGCAAAGCATTCCCCCAACGTTAAAAAAAAAGGCTTATGCCTTGTGGACTTGTGGAGTAGCAGGCTCGGTGCTACTTGCGATGTGATAAAATTTTAATGCTGAAAGCTATATTTAAGAAGTCTTGGCAATCACTTTACTTATATGACATGTTTTTTAGTGGGATTTTCGTTTTGCAAGTTTTATATTAACTTGCGCTGTTCGTATTTACTTACGATGTATGAAACAGTATGTATTTCTCTCAGTGTACTAAGGACGGGTTGCACCAAACCGTTTGTTAATCGTAAGCGGTGTTCGTTAAAATCTGAATGTATGGAAAGTTTGAAAAGTTTCTATGGGATGACAGCTGCCGGCGCCATACTTGATGGTGATCGGTCTGTAATCGTAAGTTGGTGCAACTCGCCCTAAGTATATTATAAAGCTTGTATAACGTCTAATTGACTACCTGTAAAGTAGTTATCTTTTCCCTTGGACCCACACATTTAATTTATCGTTTGTGTCAGAATGTCGGAGCTGGACAAGTTCAAACGACGCACCATCCGCTCGGTGGCTCGTCTACTCCTCAAGGAGAAGAAACCGCCAGAAGACCTCTGGAAGCAGATGAAGAAGGAGACTGGCACGGACTGCCGAGTACTCTGGTAAGTAACATTTAAGATACCTGCAACTGCATCATCATCATAACAGCCGGAAGTCGTCCACTGCTGGATATAGACCGACCAAAGAGTGCCACAATAAACGGTCCTTTTTTTTTTTTTTTTTTTTTTTACTTGGGGAAATGCCTTTACGCATCCCACCTAGCCGAGGAACTAGGATGGGTATGACGGGCTCCCGGGAACCCTCCGGACTACCGTCTAAAACCACCAAGGTATGCCCTCTCTGCCGTGTAGTAGGGGCGTCATGGGATCGCGAACATTTCACCACGACGCCCCTCGGCAACAGCCGCAGCTGCCCTCACTACTGAGGCAAAAGCCCCCCCTCCCGTCGTAAGCGTGCAGGGCGACACCACACGCTTCCCGACCTGCCCAAAGGACCTCTGCGCCGGGAGAGGGTGATAGACCTCGGATTCACCCTCTCAGGTCCCCTTGTAACTTTTTATAGAGGTTTTCTCCCTCGCAGCCACAACTCGGCCCCGGCCTGACGGTTGCAGCCCCCGCGCCTAACATGAATCCTCTGATGGCAGAGGATTTGTCAGGGTTCCGGGTCCGTTATTTATTATAGAGGCAAACGGCAATGGCCTCTCCCTCAAGCCGCACCTGGGGAATCTTGCGATTCCCTGGGCGGAACCCCCCGACCCCCCCGTGTCGGGTTATTGGTAACACCAGCAAGCGGTAACTTAGGGTTCACTAAATTATCACTTGCCGTTGTCTCCAGAGCGCACCGGCCAAGACACTACCCATTCCTGCGGATCAACCGAATCAAGAGGAATCGGTAGAGTCCAGACACTCGAGGAGGTTACCCGACCTAGCACCCCACAATGACCGGTCCTGCGCCACCCGCATCCAGCGGACACCCGCGACATTTACCAGGTCATCAGTCCACCTTTTGTGGTTGAGTCTACCCACGCTGCGTCTTCTGGTACGTGCAGTCACCGGCATCAATATGTGATGGATCAAAGGCCGCAAAAATATCTGACATGCTCTGACGGCTCTATATTTAGGAATAGAGTTGTCATCAGATATTTTTGTGGCCTTTGTTCCATCACATATTGCCGTGACACATGCCGGTGACTGTCATCATCATCATCATATCAGCCGAAAGACGTCCACTGCTGGACATAGGCCTCCCCCAAAAAGTGCCACAATGGCCGGTCCTGCGCCACCCGCATCCAGCGTACTCCCGCGACCTTTACCAGGTCATCAGTCCACCTTGTGGGGGGCCTACCCACGCTGCGCCTTCCGGTACGTGGTCGCCACTCGAGAACCTTTCCGCCTCAACGGCCATCGGTTCTACGTGCAATGTGCCCCGCCCACTGCCACTTAAGTTTAGCGATTCGGAGGGCTATATCGGTTACCTTGGTTCTGCTGCGGATAGCCTCATTTCTGATGCGATCGCGCAGAGAAACTCCCAGCATAGCCCTCTCCATTGCCGGTGACTGTACCTGCACATAATGTGGCGATTACAGCCCGCTAGAAGTTCAGGCGGCGCACCATCTGCTCGGTGGCGCGTCTATCCCTCAAGGAGAAGAAACCGCCAGAACATCTCTGGAAGGAGATGAAGAAGGATACTGGCACAGACTGCCGCGTGCTCTGGTAAGTAACATTAACATTTACGATACCTGCATCATCATCGTAGACATAATGTGGTAATTACAGCCCGCTACAAGTTCAGGCGACGCACCATCTGCTCGGTGGCGCGTCTACTCCTCAAAGAGAAGAAACCGCCAGAATATCTCTGAAAGGAGATCAAGAACAGTGGCACGGACTGCCGCGTGCTCTGGTAAGTTTTTTTTATAGCAGGAGGACGGTGGCTAACCAGCATGCGGGCTGCCTGTTAGTAAGCTGAGACCAAAGCTTGTGAGTTGAGTCAAAAGCGCCTTGAGGATTCATTGTGACAGAATGAGACAGGTGCAGGTCAACACAGTGTACCCTCGGGAATGCGACCTTACTCCAGGCACAGTGTAAAGAGTAACAGTGGACCGACGCCTTTGACGTTTGCAGGTTTGACAACGTCATGTCCCAAGTTACATGTATGCAGCTGGGGCTCGCCTTATAGCCCCTCACACCCCGCACGATTGCCCTGTCTACATCGCAATAGTAATGTGTTTTTGTAGTTATTAATAAGTTCATGATATGTATGTTAGTCTTTAAGGTATTTGTCATATGGACCTTGTCGCCTGATCTAAATACAGGGTGACTGGTAATTCGACCTATTCCTTGAAAGGGGTTATACTAGAGCTAATTTGCAACAATTTATGTCCAGTCAACCAGGGGTCAAAACAAGATATTTTTTTAATTTTTCGAGTTTTTAGTTTGTTTGAAAAAAATCGCCTTGCAGCCTTAAAGTGCTGATTGTGACAAAAATGTTTTTTTACCATCCAAATGGAAGTACTTTTGTCACAATCACCAGCTTAAGGCTGCAAGGAGATTTTTTTTCATACAAACTAAAAACTCGAATATCTCGGAAACCAGCGAGTTTCGACCCCTGGTTGACTGGACATAAATTGTTGCAAATTAGCTCTAGTATAACCCCTTTCAAGGAATAGGTCGAATTACCAGTCACCCTGTATATAAATAAAAAGTTTACAAAACTGTATCTCGACTACGGAAAAGTCTATGAATAATAGTTTTATATATTTGAACTAGAAATGTTCTCCTCTTTCATTTGATCCCCCACACGCTATGATACCAAAAGATTTTTTTCAAAGTCTGTCAGTTATTTGTATGTGACAGCCATCATGTTTTTCTTTTTCATGCAAGAGGCACACAAATGCAAAAACAAAACTGTAAAGATAACACTAATACATCAAAAACTACACAATACACCGAAAAAACTTGGACACCTTTATAATTTTTTGTGTACGGACCATGCCCACTTGGGTGCACTTTGACAGAAGGGAAATGGTGCGAATTACTGCGAATGCCTACTCCCTTCCGTGTTGCTCGAAGCAGCGAGGTTACAAACCGCTGTGCCCTCTCTAAATAATTCTGTAAATAAGGTCGGTTTGCACCAACTTACGATTGCAGACCGATCAACGTTAAATATGGCCCCGGCAGCTGTCATTCCAAAGAAACTTGTCAGACTTTCCATATGCAAGAAATTGTATGCAAGTTTCATTACATTGCGTGTTACCGAGGTATACTGAGTTCAGTTGATCTATCAAACCCCGCAATGTAGTTAAACTTGCACACAATTTCTTGCAGATGTAAATAGCGCTCATTCAGATGGTTTGGTGCAACCTCAGAGCATAGAATACTAGAGAGGGGACAAGCCGCCGGCGGCCGTGTCGCAGCTGTTAGCTCAATGGGCATACTCTGCCATACTGTGCCGCGTGCTGATCGCAGAGAATATTACGTTTTTTTCCCAAAATGCCTGATATGATGCGCGCGTATTGTCCAATAAGCGCGTAGGTATACAAGTGTGTGTGTTTTAGATGTGTGCGTGCTTGCTTTGTCTTGTCAATTACTTGGGCGTTGCGTGGGTTAATGAACTTGCGACAGGCGTACTCAATACAAATCGGCGGCATGTCCGATCTCCTTATATTCATACATCTGTGGGTGCAACCTAGCCTAATTCAATGGCATTTGTTTCAGGGAGCGTATGCGAGCACTATGTATAAAGAAGCTGAACCGTATGATCGCGGTGGACGATCGCTCTGCCAGCCTGCCGAGCATCGCACGACTGTCCCTTACCGACTGGCTGTTGGTCGACCTGGTGTTGGTGCACGAGGAAATAGACGTTATAGCAATGGTAAGAACGGTGATATTCCTATAGCTAATAGACAGCCGGCAACTGGCCAGTCAGTGTAGCTGCGGTTGTCTCTTACTGGCTGGCTGTTGGGCGATCTAGTGTTGGTGCATGATGAAATAGACGTTATAGCAATGGTAAGAACGGTGATATTCCTATAGCTAATAAACAGCCGGCCACTGGCCAGTCAGTGTAACTGCGGTTGTCTCTTATTGGCTGGCTGTTGGGCGATCTAGTGTTGGTGCATGATGAAATAGACGTTATAGCAATGGTAAGAACGGTGATATTCCTATAGCTAATAAACAGCCGGCCACTGGCCAGTCAGTGTAGCTGCGGTTGTCTCTTATTGGCTGGCTGTTGGGCGATCTAGTGTTGGTGCATGATGAAATAGACGTTATAGTAATGGTAAGAACGGTGGTACTCCAATAACTGATGACTATAGAGGTGGTGGAAGGCCGCTTGGCGAGGAGTCTCTTACCTGCGGCTGTTGTTAGTGTTAGAGGAAATGGACGTTATCGCGATGGTAATAACGTTGATATTACACACTATAGCTCTTACAAACTGGTTGTTGGGCGACCTATTGTTGGTGCACGAGGAAATAGTCGTTATCGCAATGGTAATAACGGTGGTATTCCTATAGCTATTAGACAGTGGACCAGTCAGAGTAGCCATGGTTGTCATTTACTGACTGGCTGTTGGGTTGGTGTTGACCAGGAGCTGGCCAGGTGGAACCAACTCACTTATCGAATGTCAAATCGCTTATAGCTAGATGGCCCCATAGTCGCGAGGCCCAGTCAATCAACTGGCACAGGGTATCTTTACAATAGAAGAGATAGCCCTGACTTTTTTAATACCATGTCGGTGGCAAACAAGTGTATGGTTATCTGATGGTAAGCTGTCTCCGTAACCATTCCAAGCTTTTGCACACAGAGACAATTTGGATACCTTTATGAATTCAGTACACAAACATGGCAAACATTAGTTAAATAATCTTTGATATTCATTAATCTAGTTTTGTTTTCAGGATAAAGATGAAGGCACGGAGTACCCAGCCCTAATAGAGCTGTTCAATATGGTGCAGCGGTTCGACATTGAGGGGCGCAGCGGCGAGCCGCTGGCGGAGGCCTGGGCCGCTGGCACCGTCTTCTACAACCGGCAGTTAGTACACATATATCGATACCTGCAGACTCAAAGGGCGTAACAGCCATTACAACAACAGGCTGTTACGCCCTTTGAGTCTGCAGGTAGGTAGGTCAATATAAATATACTTTATGACTTATGGATTACAGTGTCGCTGAAGAGTAGTTAACAACTTAGAAAAGTTGAAAACTCCCGATATTTTCTAAAGCAACAGTTTTTTGTAAAGCTTTATCTCGGTAAGTATTGAACCTCTAAAGCAGCGGCGCTACCACGAACTTCGAATCTCGAACTTCGTATATCTCCGTCTCTATCGCACTTATGGTTTATGGTACTCGAGCGACAGAAACGGAGATATACGAAGTTCGAGATTCGAAGTTCGTGGTAGCGCCGCTGGTTCTGGTGACAATTGATAAATACCAAAAAAAGTGCGAAATGTTCGTGGTTCTTCGAGTGCTGCAAAGTTAGCACAGGTCTTTCGAAACTGCAAACTTAGATATACATATACAGTATTGGTAGTGGTCCTAACAACATATTAAAAAAACCGGCCAAGTGCGAGTTGGATTCGCGCACGAAGGGTTCCGTACCATTATCTATAAAAACGACAAAAAAAATCACGTTTGTTATATGGGAGCCCTGCTTAAAAAAATATATATAAAAATATATCTTATCTGTTGTTATAGCGGCAACAGAAATAAATAATCGGTGAAAATTTCAACTCTCTAACTATCACGGTTCTTGAGATACAGCCTGGTGACAGACAGACGGACGGACGGACGGACGGACAGCGAAGTCTTCGTAATAGGGTCCCGTTTTACTCTTTGAGTACGGAACCCTAAAAAGCAGAACTAGCCGTTAACTTGCAATTTTACTGGTCAAATATGACTGCCCTAAATAGTATAAATTCCTGAACGACCTTGAATGTACTCCGAGCTCAAATGAATTGCTTCCAACCCTCAGAGGCCGGCAGTGCTCTCCCATGCTACTCCAACGGCGCTGGTACCAGCTGAAGAAACTGACCCGCTGCCGATTCTACAAGTTCTGGTTCTCATACAGAGGGAACACCCGTCTGCTAGAAGAGGCTAGGAAGGCCATGCCTACGAGGCTGCAGATGGCTATTGCTAAGAGGTTAGTACCGTATTAGACATTTTAAACTTAATGTCATCATCATATCAGCCGAAAGACGTCCACTGCTGGACATAGGCCTCCCCCAAAGAGTTCCAAAGTGACCGGTCCTGCGCCACCCGCATCCAGCGGACTCCCGCGACCTTTACCAGGTCATCAGTCCACCTTGTGGGGGGCCTACCCACGCCGCGCCTTCCACTGCCGCAACTTACAGTGTGGAGAAACAAACCTCAATAGGCAGACAGACAGCTTACCACGTGCGGGCTGTACGCTTGTTTGCGACTATCTTGGTAAAAACCACTGAGAACTAGGGCCCAGTGGATCGTCGTCTCATACTCGATGAGTCACAAAGACCCCAGATAAAGAACCCTTCTTACCCTCTACAGTGTTGTGTTCACGGTAAGTAAATTCTCGTACCAGACCGCAGAAGGGACTTACATTAGTATCTTGAGCTGTAGACAGTACCAGGCCTTTAAAACGTTATAAAAAATAGTGATATCATAACGATATTGACGACCGCTTTAGCCTAGTTGGTAGTGACGCTGCCTACGAAGCTAGAGGTCCTGGGTTCGAATCCCGGTAAGGGCATTTATTTGTGTGATGAGCACGAATATTTGTTCCTGAGTCATGGATGTTTTCTATGTATTTAAGTATTTATTTCTCTATTTAAGTATGTATATCGTCGTCTAGTACCCATAGTACAAGCTTTGCTTTGTTTGGGACTTGGTTGATATGTGTAAGATTGTCCGCAAATATTTATTTATTTAAATTTATACTAAGCAGAAACGTCCGCTAACGTTTTTCAATTTTCCTCTTTGATCGAAATTTATTTATTTATTTATATTTCGTTATCTTGAAAAATATCGTTCTTAACAAAAGCAGTATTTTCGATAACGATATAAATATCGTAACACAATGAATATCATAACATTATAAAATACGGTCGAATAACGTTATAATATCGTTTTAAAATGGGAGCCGAGCTGACATCGCACGAGTAGGCGAAACTGAATGAAAAGGGGTAGCCTATAACGTTATTACCTATATCGCTCAAACAAGTATCGCTTTTATATATTGGTTTAGATTTATAACGTTATAACGGATACCGCTATTAAGCGCGTCAAATATCGTTTTGAGTATAACGCTTTAAAAAGCCTAAAGGAAAAATAACGTTATAAACGATAGCGCTATGCGAATATAGCGATATTTAAAGGTCTGCGACAGTACCTCATACATCTTCACAGAGTCGTGCATATCTCCCCTGGAGTTTCAAACGCCCATAGACTATGGTACGGCCATACTAATACAAGCCCGTCCACGTTCTATCGGCGCTGGTATCAGCTAAAGAAGCTCACTCACTGCCACTTCTATAATTACTGGTGAAAGACAACTTCATTATCCTGAAATTATTGTGGCCACTGCAGCGTAATTTGACCGAAGTATATGCGGTTCATATATCGCTCCGTACTAAAATTGTGTACCTGAAAAGTATAAAAAACCGGCCAAGTGCGAGTCGGACTCGCGCACGAAGGGTTCCGTACCATTATCAATAAAAAAACTATTTTATTCTGTGTTTCTAGTATTTGTTGTTATAGCGGCAACAGAAATACATCATCTGTGAAAATTTCAGCTGGAACTATCACGGTATCAGTGAGATACAGCCTGGTGACAGACAGACGGACGGACGGACGGACGGACGGACGGACAGCGGAGTCTTAGTAATAGGGTCCCGTTTTACTCTTTGAGTACGGAACCCTAAAAACGGGTATACTTTGTATATAAATTCAGTACAAAAAAGTGCACCTAGTCTTGAGTCTAGAATCTAAATTTTGTGCTTAATGGAGCTGTTACTTATTCCAGATACCCACAAATGATAACGGCAGAGTTTCCAGATTGGGAAGACTTGATAGAGAAACGTTTCATCATAATGCCCGAGGAATTTGTGAGTAATTAATAGTAATTATACAAAAAAAATGTCTGAAATAAATAAATCTATTCTATTCTATTAGTTTTTTACAAGCTTTCTATTAACTTACAATGTATGTATGTACCTAACTATGTAACTATGTTTGTTCGGCCGGAATCCTGCAGGCTGCAACTCAATTTGGAAGCAGATATCTTGATAGTACTTCTTGATACTCCAAAACCTCGTATCTCGGTACGTAGTCGATATCGAGATACGACCTTTGATTTAAGTAGGTATTTGTTACTTAGTGAGTTTTGCTTGTCACCCGACGAATATATAGTGTGCCTTGAATGGACGTTTCGTACTTTTCGTGACATGCGGCGCATTGTCTGACTAATCTGACCAGCGAGCGATGTATGAGCGTCAGATATTTCCATATTGCTTTGCCATCACTCGAAGTCGGTACCCGTGAGTTTTTATATTCGTTGCCTACAACAAAGTGACTACATTTTAAAATTGATAATTTAGTTAGGGTTGCTAAATGGAAACCATCAAATTATTGTAATAAAGTTTACATTACAAAATATAATTAAATTCATAAAAAGATGGACCTTGAAAGTTTCGAAAAAATATGCTTATTTTTACTGTCCAAGAATAAATTTAAAGCTACCAATAGAATCCTTACGCTTTAATAGAAACAAAATTGTATGACAGCTATTGAACTAAAGCCTTGGTCAGACACACGGCGCGACGCAGCGCCGCGGTCGCGCGGCGCGACCGCGGCGCGATATTTCCATACATGGCCTGTTTGACCACGCTGCGCCGTGTGTCTGACCAAGGCTTAAACGCGGTATTTCACGACTGAACAGCAATTTACTTGGTTTTCCATACAACTCTTCTTCTTCTTCCTGCCCTTGTCCCAGTTCAGCTGGGGTCGGGCCTCCTTGTGCAGCGGCGCCAGGAAATTCTATCCTGGGTTGTCATAGGTGAAAGGTTCTGTGCTTTTAGGTCCCTCTCGATGTTTGACCACCACGTAGCTGGTGGTCTGCCTCTCCCTCTGGGTTGGGTGTTGATATTAAGCACTGTCTTTACGGACTTTTTTGGTTTTCCATACAACGATTGTTACAAATATTGACATAAAGTATGACGTCATACTTTATGTCAATTAGTATGAAGCGTTTCGGCTGCGCCAGCGAGGTCCGTCTTTGACTCAAAATTATGTGTATTTATGTTCTTTAATTGTAGTTGCTCACATACAAACATTCATTCCTCTACAAAAAACTGGTTCGAATGGAATCGTAAAAAAATCTTAGGTCTTAAGCAGTTATACATGAACATTATTTTCTTTTACAGGAAGCCAAAATGAGGATGCCCAACTTACCGAAACCTTGCAGCTGTAAGTTTGTCTTAAAAATACTTGTCTTTAGCCTTACTTACCTTACTTATGTTTCCATGATATTTGGTGTGCGATGGATGATAATAGTGAGAAACGTAAGGACCTTACACAAATGAATTTTACCTAGATGTAGTGCCGACGCTTAATAATTGTACCTACTAATTAGCATGCACTTATAATCAACATACAAAAAACATCTTAGAAATGATCTTTATTTTTCAGCCAATGCCCCAGACCTTGTACTCGTTGAACCAGTTATCGAGACCATAGACCTTCGAGTGGAATCAGACCCTGAAGACCACAATTACGACGATATTGAAGACAATTCTGATCCCGAAAATAGCAATGACGCAACAGATGTAGCTACTCCTTCTGAAGAACAAATCAGTAACGATGAAATTACAAAAGCAATAGAATCTATTGAAGAAGATGGCTTATCAAATGTTCAGTTGATTTCTGCTACGCATGTCCCTGACGTCGAAATACCAGATGAGAGTCCAGATGAAAGTCCTGAGGCAGCATCTCCCAGTCAAGAGGAGAATGAAGTTAATATGGAAGAAAGCCATATGGACAATAGCCCTGACGATGATGAAGATGTTGTGGTCGAAATACCAAGTATCGTTCCTGCCAAAGACGTCAATTTAGATCAACCGAATGACAGTACTGTACTAACGGTAACCGCACATATGTCGCCAAATAACGCCAATAACGTATCAGGTGACGTGGAAACTATAAACGATAGTGACGAAGGTATTGATGACATTATAAAAGTCAAAGCAGATGAGTTCTGTCGCAAAGCTGAAGAAGTTGCTGAAAACCACAATACTATAGATGACTTGATAAAAGATAAAGTAGATACATATTTGAAGAAACCCAAAGAAGATATATCGCTCAGTGAAAAGATACTGGATGTTAGCAATATCAATTTGATAAGTAAAGAGATAGCCGCTATAGATTTAATGGCCGATTTGAACTTTGTTGATGATGGGATTGAATTTGTGGATGATGGCGTTGAATTCGTCGAAGAAGACGTTACACAGAAAAATGGTAAGTTTATTGCTATAATGTGTACGGAACTTTTGGATGTAGGAACGAATGTATACGAAATCCCGTAAAATACATGACCGACTTTCACTATATACATAAAAAAAGAGTTTATTACCAAATGCAATTTATAATAATCAATAAGTATTAGTAATTTAATGAGATTTTTTATGTGACAATTATTATAATAACTATTATTATCTGCCTACGAAGCTGGAGGTCCCGGGTTCGAATCCCGGTCAGGGCATTTATTTGTGTATTTATCACGAATATTTGTTCCTGAGTTATGGATGTTATATATGTATATAAGTATCTATATGTATGTATCTATTATATATATCATCGCCTAGTACCCACAACACAAGCCTTACTGAGCTTACCGTGGGCCTAGGTTGATTTGTGTAAGATTTTCCCGTAATATTTATTATTTTATTTATTATTTATTATTATTTATTATTATTAAGAGAAACGACATGAAATTTGTATACTTTATTTGTGAGTTATGCACCTTTTATTATTATTTTTAACTACTTTTCGTATATCGCGTGTCTGTTTAGTCTAAAATGTTAAAAAGAAACTGCATTTATGACACATTCTTAAACATTTGTACGCCATTTTATGATAAAGCAAGATTGGTTTTATTTTTGTGTAACATCATTTTATACTCTTGTTTTTACAAATAAAAATGTTGATTGATTGATTAAATAAACTTTTCTAATTACAGAACCAACCGTCAATACACCCCTAGTTAATGAAAAGGAAGATACTGCCGAAGAAAATAAATTTGATTTGAAACTATTGATGTATCCTGTAGTATATACCACGAAGATAGATCACATGAAAACGTTTACAAACAAACAATTCACAACAGTCGAAAATAAAGAAGATATAGAAAAGGCCATTATTGAGAGTAAACCAATCAGTAGAAAATCATTCAGTATGAAAATAAAACAAGAAAACGTCACAAGTATGGCCGAAGACACAGCAGACAGTGATGACCTTTTCACCAATCAAGAAGTAACAGACGATGAAGAATTAGAAGAAAATGAGACAGTGTCTCCTAACAGCTACATGTTAAAAAAACCCAGAACTCGCACTTACGACCTTATAAAGCTGTGCAAAAATCCAGATTTCAACACTAAACTGAAAAGACTGACTATAGGTTTTCTAAGTTCAACTAGAAATCGACAGTTACTTAATGCCTGTATCCCAATGACTATAGATTTAAGTAAAGCATTTGAGCCGAAATTAGTGGATAGAACATTGTACTTAAAATCCAGTGGCACAACTCCAATCAAAGTAAATCAGGAAGTGATAGATGATAAACAATCGTCTTCAATTGTTCCATCAGCGATGCCCGTTCAAAGTTTAATTAACAACTCAAAAGTGGATATCCACAATTTGATATCAAATCAAACTCCTCCAGAGCCAATGCTTTCTGAAAGAACCAAGGTTATAAACTTACCAGACATAGATAAAGTTAGAAGAATAAATCAACAGTTGCTCACTGCTCAAGTGCCGCCACTTCGAGTATTTTCAGGTACAGGTCGAAAAGAAACACCGCCACTGTCTCTTGCTCCTAATGAGGAAGAAGTAACAAAAGATACCTTTGATGTTCATCCAACCGCCTCAAGTAACCCTCCAACTGTCCCGAGTACTCAACCAGTAGGACCAGTTATTGAATCACATTATACCCCGCCAGTTAAAGTCAAACTTGAGGGTGACAAAAGTTCAAACACTACAGACACATTTACTAGTACTCCAACTGAAACTTTACCCCCAGCGAAACAAAAATTGTTACAGATGATTAATCAAGCAAAGATCTCAACTCAGGAAGCACTCGCTAAAATTGACGACGGTCTTAAACCGGGTGACTTCCCAATGCCAATTATGGTTAACGAAGTTAAAGCCAACGTACCGCAAGATGTGCCCAAAAAATACGGGTACCAGCCACGAGTGCCGTTGGCGTGGGCACCCAGATATACACAACAACCTAAGAATCTTGATAATTTAGGTCTGCTGACGTCCGATACGTTGAACAAAATGTTGCACCTGCTGATGAGTGGCAACCAAGACGGTACGGACTGCAAGTGCTGTGCACTGAAAAGGAAAACAGCAAAAAAAAAGAAAAGTAAAGCAGAGAGAGAAGAAGCGACGAAAGAGGCAGAGAGCTCTAAGGAGAAGCAAGATGAGAATTCGGAACTTGCTCAAAAAGACGAGGCTGTTTCACAGAATCCGGCCACTGAAAACGTCTCTCCCGAAGGCAAAACTAAAGGACCGAAAGTAAAAACTCGATTAGTTGTCCTTGGACGCGTGGTTAAGTACTGTTGCTGGGCCAAAGAAAAACTTTGCAACAGAAGACGTATCACAAAACATAAGTGTCTTCCTAGCGAGTGCAAATGCTGCTGTGCCGAAGAACTGGCCTTAAATTTTTTGGAAAAAGAAAGAAAGAAAATAAAAGAGTTAGAAATGAGAACAAAGAAAAACGAGGCAATAGAATTATCCGACGACGAAGAAGACAAGGGCTTGAGAAAAGCTTGCGAGTCGATTGAGACTGTTGTGCAACAATCCAGAGACGTAACTAATACTGATTTTGGGCAGGGAGAAACGCCGGCTATTCAAACTATGGTCATAAGGCCGATTCCATCTATCAAAGTTGCCTCGTCTACTTCCGGCCCCGTTAAAGTAACTGTGGGAGTCGGAGTCACTCAGTCGGAACTTCAACTAAGCACACCAACGACACCGCCGAAGGCTGCATTTATCCAGACAGTAAGAGCAGCGCCAGTTGCATCATTAATGCCTAACAGGCCACCTGCCCCAAGAAATAAACAAATAGTTCCACGGCCACGGGTTGGCCAGCCCTCCCAATGGGTTTCCTGCTCCTGTCAGAAACCAGCTGTCAGTCAGGATTCTCGGTGGAATATAGTAATAGATGCGTCAGCTTCTAACTGCGCACTTCATCCGACACCCATTGCTACAACGACACCCGTCGCGCCGACGACACCCATCGTTCCGACAACACCCATCGCTCCGAAGCAACCCGTACCTCCGATGACTCCCATCGTTCCGAAGACTCAAGAAAAGATTTTGTACCTGCACAGTAAGAGTATCGCCAAAAAACCATCCGAGAGCCCAATATTTTTGGGAAAGAACAAAATTTTATTGACCACTGTTAAATTTCCGCGAAAGGCCGACGATGTGCCCCCCCCACCTGACGATTTCCAGACACCAAAAATAATTCCGACCTTGCCGCTGCCTGCAGGTGTGCAATTGGTGCTGATGCCTTCCGGTAACGTGACGTATACTTTGGACCCGGGGGTTGAATTAGACGAAGCACAATTAGCAACTTTGCCTACTATTATAGCAGCAGTGCAAGAACAGCTTAATGCATCAGGCCCAGTCATTACTTCAGACACTGTTGCTGAGCCACAAGTTAGCACAACCGGGGACGTTGAATCTGTTATTACTCCTCAGTCTGAAATGAGTGTACCTGAAAATACAAACCTGCCTCCAAGCGGAGAAACTATTGAGATGGCGCAAGCCGTAGGCAATAATATCACTGAAACTACGGAGTCGACTTCACCCATAACATTAAAAACGAATGAAGTATTCCAAGATACAGGACTACCATCAAATACTACAAATGTAATGGACATGGAAGTCGATGCAGAGAGTACAAAAGCAGATGCACCTATGCCGCAGGAGACAGCTTCTATTGTACCAGAAAACGTAACTGCTCCTGTAATTGAAGATAAAATCAATAAAGCAACAGTTGACCCAGAAGCACCGAAAGATAATACTGTAATGGTCATGCCTCAAATAACGTCAGTTGTCGGAGGCGCACAAATTAAAGAGACCCAAGGTTTAGCAGGAGGGAGAGAAGAATCTAATGATGAAGAAGGAACTAATAATAGAAAATCTTTGCTATCTGATTTGATGGAGATGTCGGGAATATCAGCAGAAGATACAATACCACCTGAGCCAATTGTCCCTGAACCTCCTTTAACAGACTTACTAAACACGCCTAATGATACTAGAAAGGAAGAGCTAAGGAATCTGCCTGAACTGAGTCCAGTAACATCTTTTGCTGAACTCAAATATGCGTGCGAGCAGGATGGCAAATTCTTTAAACTAGACTTTGAAACTGGAGTGATAGTACCCATTAATGTCTGCATCAAAAGGAATTTTAAGAACAAACTGCTTGCAACGAAAGAATGTATAGATTTGACTGATGATGCAGATAGTTCTGATGTCAAAATCTCTACGACGCAAGATCAAATACAGTCGAATCGTTCTCAATCTAAAGGTCCAGAAGAATACCTTTACAAGGGGCAAACCTTGAGTGTCCCTACAGTGAAACCTGTTAAATTATTCAAAGCATTCCGACCGACCCCAACCGTGCTCAGGATAAAACGTCCAGGACGACCCACAGAAACCTCTCCAATTAACAGCATTAAACAAACGCATATAGAAAAGAGGAAGCAGAGTTTATCTAATGCGAAAGTTGAAGCGAGAATCGACTTGCTAGATTCGGACGATGAACCTATGGAGGAGGAATATCTTGTGGAAAGTTCTGATGAAGATTCTAGAACTGACTCATTGCAAATAGAAGCGTTGGAACCTTATACGCAATCAGATGATTCTTCCGACGACGAACCGCTAGCAAAGAAATTCAAGCGTCTGAAGGATGGAGGCGAGAAAGAAGAACATGTAAGAGAAACTAACATTTATGATGACATTGCTGATGAGCCGCTAAAAGTACCAGATCCTAATGAGTTGATTAGTGTTAGAAAAGGTTATGGTGCAGTAGATACGCCAGCAATAGAGAAAGTTGTATTGAATCCAACATTACCACAAGCTAGTCCATTGAAAATTGATGTCGTTCCTTCTGCGAGCGTGGGTCTAGGAAGTAACCTAACTTCTCCAATTGGGAAAAATAATTCTCCTTCTAAAGTGACTGTGCCAAGTGACGCTCCAATGACAAATGAATTGGAAATGTTTCCAGCAGACGCATCAGAAGATGAAGACTTTGATAAATCGCAGCCAGAGATTAGGTTTATGTCTGATCCCAGCGATGGAGAGGGTGAGGGTGGGGAGGATTGCATACTCGGGTTTTAACTAGAAGATTTAACAATCGTACATCACAAATGTAATACCCGCTAGAGTTAACTTGCGTTTGTATGACGTTAGTACACGCTCGTGTCTCAAGTTAGTACGCGCTCGTGTCTCAAGTTAGTACGCGCTCGTGTCTCAAGTTAGTACGCGCTCGTGTCTCAAGTTAGTACGCGCTCGTGTCTCAAGTTAGTACGCGCTCGTGTCTCAAACTAACTCTTGCGGGATACCTATATACCTATATACAGGTTTCATTAGAAAACATGTTACGCCAATAATCATGTTTCTTGTATTTTGATATTTGTCCGTCAGTTAAGTCCAAAAATATCGGTCCATACTTACTTAATAATATGTCGCATGGCTCTTATGTCGGCAAATTAAGGTTTCGGTACATATGTCATCATCATCATATCAGCCGAAAGACGTCCACTGCAGGACATAGGCCTCCCCCAACGAGTGCCAAAGTGACCGGTCCTGCGCCACCCGCATCCAGCGGACTCCCGCGACCTTTACCAGGTCATCAGTCCACCTTGTGGGGGGCCTGCCCACGCCGCGCCTTCCGGTACGTGGTCGACAGTCGAGAACCTTTCCGCCCCAGCGGCCATCGGTTCTACGTGCAATGTGCCGCCCACTGCCACTTAAGTTTAGATACATATTTTTGCTCTTGACTGTACCACACAAATTCTAAACC
Organism: Epinotia brunnichana; assembly: GCA_963854355.1. Taxonomy (NCBI): domain Eukaryota; kingdom Metazoa; phylum Arthropoda; class Insecta; order Lepidoptera; family Tortricidae; genus Epinotia; species Epinotia brunnichana. The sequence continues at coordinate 13,242,893 of OY977956.1, forward strand.
GGCCTTTAGACCTGGCTAAATGCAGTGCACTAACTGGGGGAGGGGTGATAAACCATCTCGTGCTACTCAGTGGCTGCATTTAGCCAGTAAAGGCCGCTAACCTACTTATCGTAACCGAATTCACTAGTGATTTAACTCAACTGTACTTTAGGCTAGCATAGGATAATGTATTTAATTTGTCTGTGATATTAATTATCCCGGTCAGGATCTCACAATTTGTGTTACTGGAAGTATTTTAATGTGTACCATTTTATGTGATCCTATTTGACTGGTGTTATAAACATGTTCGAAAATAAGTTTTGGTTTCATTAGAACGTAATTTCATTTTGTCTTAAGCTCCAATACTTCTAGATCACAAAATAACTTCGTGTCAAAATGCTTAAATACCAGAATGCCTTTTTCCTTAAACACTGGATTATTTTGAGCGTTCGATTTTCTGAGATAAAAATATACTTAAGTTATGTAATTATCAGACTAAAAGATTTTAGTATTCAGTCAGCAAGTGTTGAGATTTTTTTTAGGTATTCTGGGATTCAGGCATTTTGACACTAAGTTATAGTATTAGGCAAAATAAAATTACGTTGTACAGAAACCAAAACGAAAATAATTGTAAGTAACTAGGGTATTGAGAAATTATGAACACTGCCAATAGGGAACATTATGCAAAACTCTTCGTAGGTGGCGACACTAACAGCATTGATATTGTATCTCGTTCCCACTTGCGGTATTGTCTATGCAAGCATCCTTGTCATCTATATTCCTATACTGGTTTACTGTTAGTGGTAGTGCTGCCTCTGGCGGCAGAACATTGCAGTAATGTTCCCTATTGTCTGTAAAATGTCACTTTCCTTTTAAATAACGAGCCTTCTGTCGCTAATTTCACTATAGAGAGGTAGAGTACCATTAATTTCGTATGCACTCAGACCTCTGCTATACATTGGCGCCATGCTATTAGGAGCTTTTCATTGAGTTCATAGATGGCGCTATTGGTGGATGAAGGCTACGAAATGAATGGAACAGAGCTATAACCACGAACTTCGTATATCTCCGTCTGTATCGCACTTATCGTTTATGGTACTCGAGCGACAGAGACGGAGATATACGAAGTTCGAGATTCGAAGTTCGTGGTAGCGCCGCAGTTACCTCTCTACAGTGAAACTAGCTACAGCAGGTTTTTTTTTAAGCGCCTATCATGTCCCATCATACAGGACGCAACTATGCGTTACGGGGAGAAAGAAATACTTCCAACGCATAACTGCGTCATTGTCCCGCGCCATGATGGCACATTCTATGTAGGAGCACGAAATTGTATGGATATTGGCAGTCTTTATACTTTAGTCTCTGTAGGGTAGGTATTTATATTATACCTCAAAAAATGGGTTGGTGTTGTCGTGTATGGGAAATATGACGTGCATAATGACACTGTACTGAGCGCTTTCTAATTTACGCACACAAGGACAATGTGTATACATGTGTGTATGCGCAGCCCTACACAAGGGTTCACACTTTTGTAAGTTAAAACATTATAAGTTATTACATTAATCGAGAGGTATTTAATACCAGTTTGCATGGATAGTTCTATTTTCGTAATTAGGTAATCTATTTAAGTATATGTGAATCCAGTTCTTTTCTAAGTAAGTCAAGTCCTAGTGCTCTGGACATTAAATTTGAGCATAGCTAGCTTATTATACCTAATTAGGCCCCTATTTTAGCAACCTTATAATATGGTAGGTACCTATTTTACTACTTTGTTTCCGACACGGTTGGTCAGTAAGGTTCTATTTTCTTGACTTAGTAGGTACGTTAGTACTATTTTAAAGAAATGAGTAATTGAATACCATTGTATAGGTAGATTGTATAACTGCGATCGGCTTTAGCGCGGTTATCTGTTAGATTGAATTACCTATCTAAATACTTTGTATTCTCATCACTATTCCATTTAATTTTTAGCCAATTGACAGCGTTCTAGCTATTTTACGTAGAGATTTGTTTAAAATTAAGCATTAAATAAATATAGGTAAATAAAGGTGTTGTGAATTAAATACTTCTATAATTATTAACCAACTTTCAAGATGCTATTTACTAAGGGCAGATTCAGACCGGAATTCGAATTTCAAACGATACTGGTCTTTTAAGTATGTAGATAATGTTTAAAATTATTTCACACTGAAAGTGCTTGCCGCGTCACTGCCATTTCGGTCTGAATCGGCCCTAAGGGTCGTCAGTATGCTCAAATATCCATATAAACGTAGTTTGGTTCAAAACATTTTTTTTTTTAAATGGTAAAAGTTTCATGTTATGCCTGCATGCTGTTTTAAAACGAGAGCCAAACTACATTTGTATGGAGAGCCGACTGGAGTGAGCTGGGCACCCTTAATCGGATACCAGCAAGTGGCCAAAAAATGGGTAACAAAACTTTGATGGACAACCTACAGTGTTAATCCGGCCACCCACACTAGGTTATGGGTCAATCAACTTTTTCTTGTTGTTATTCTGTCCCGGTAAGCCAAGAGACAACAGTAACAGACTTTCTTAGAAAAAATACTATAAACTGGAATCCTATCATGCTAAGGAGATGCACCACCATGGAATGGGTTTACCAATATAACAAAAACACGTGTTTAGTGGATTTAAACCCCGTAAAATAAAAGCTTTACAGAGTGACCCAAGAGACGTACCATGGCAACGAGCAACAAGAAATAGTTGATTGACCCTTATAACCGACGGTTATGCCAGCACAGTTCACTTGTGCAGGCATAACTGTGCATACACACGTTCAGTTATGTCATACACACGTTCAGTTATGTCATACACACGTTCAGTTATGTCATACACACGTTCAGTTATGTCATACACACGTTCAGTTATGTCATGCACACATTCAGTTATACCTGCACAAATTAACTGTGCAGGCATAACCATCGGTTATAACCTAGTGTGGGTGGCTGGCTTTAGTTAACACCTTCACTGCCAATAATCTATACGCTCTATGCTCGTAGCCGTAGGCGCGCTAGGCGGGTTCCTGGCAGTGAAAGTGTTAAATGGGTCAATCAACTTTTTCTTGTTGTTATTCTGTCCCGGTAAGCCAAGAGACAACAGTAACAGACTTTCTTAGAAAAAATAATATAAACTGGACTCCTATCGTGCTAAGGAGATGCGCCACCATGGAATGGGTTTACCAATATGACAAAAACACGTGTTTAGTGGATTTAAACAACATAAAATAATAGTTTTATAGAGTGACCCAGGAGACGTAACCATGGCAACGAGCAACAAGAAATAGTTGATTGACCCAAATAATAGTTTTCTGTCAAAAATTTAATTTTTGGTACAAGCTTTTACTGCCGACTGTATTTTTCTGCATACCATCATCAAGTACTCATTGAGACGATTCTAACGAGCCCAAACTCGATGGGGATGTGTCGTTTTATTGCGGAGTTCCTATGGCCTTCTTCCAGCTCCAGCATCAGATCAGCTCCAAGTCATCATAATATTGTATTGTCATGCATCCATATGCTTGCAAAATTTCAGCTCAATTGGATGAAGTGACTGAAAAATGGATTGCAAACAGTGCAAGTTAATATAAAGCTTGTAATAAAAATGGCGGCCACAACGAACACGACAAAAAACAGTACATAATATTTATTCTACAAAAATGAAATACAATCTATCTAATAACAACGCTAAACGCATCAATGGCCGCCTTCTCAATTTCCTTGTGAACTTGATTCACCTCCGCTTGAGTCAGCGTTCTTTCTAGATGCCGGTACACGATGCTGTAGCAGAGACTGTGCTTTTTGGATTTCGGGTGAACAAATTTGTCCTTAAGTTTTACCTGAAACATACAAGATAATGAAAAGTAGAGATGCGCCGAATATGGGTTTTACCGAATACGAATATTCGGCCGAATTTTCGGTCCAGGTTTTGCCGAACCGAATATTCGGCCGAATAATTCGGTTCAAAGGAATGCCTTATGCCTTAATCAGCCGTTCCAAAACAGACTCATTTTTCAGTGGTAAAAATCTTGTTGATTTTTAAGTGAAACATTTATACTAAAGGTAGTTAAATAACAATAAGAATCCGTTTTAGAATAATAATTTCACAGGACAATGACTATGTTACATTCTTACAACTTGCAGACAAAAAAACCTGCAAAATTATTCGGTAAATATTCGGCATTTGAACCGAATATTTCGGCCGAATAACGAACATTGAAAAACGTGCCGAATATGCCGAATACCGAATATTTTATTTACCGAATATTCGGCGCATCTCTAATGAAAAGCCTGTTTACCTGAGGATCAATTCTGAGCCCTAATATTGTGTTCTAATTGGCTAGTGCGTAGCTTAATGCAGTAGCCGGCGCAGCCCGCACTCAAATTCAAACATGATGAAGTTTATAAACATAACCCTTTAGTTAACATATAGGCCTAAAAGTTAAGGAATGCAAAAATATTTACTTTGCTACAAATACAAGGTGAAATGGCGCCTGCATTGTATGAACTCACATTATCAAACTGTAAAATGGTTAAAGATTTGAAATAAAATATAGAATGTCTTTTTGCTATGTTCCTGTACAACTAACACATACTCCCGTACAAACTAACTCATAGCTCAACTTGCTAGATATGTATGAAAATTGCTCAGTTTGGCACTCATGCAAGAACGAGATAGAGATATTCATTCTATCTTTCAGATTAAAATATGTAAATATTTAAAAATGAATTACCTGTTCAATAATATCACCTCCAATATCCCTCACTAGATCATAAAAGTCATTGCTCATAAACGTGTCAATAGTAAGACTCTCAGGCAGCCAGAATGAAATGTCATTTGTACACTGTGGGTATGATGACACTGGCTTGTATGTTATCCCTGCGTTCAACTCTTTATTCTGAAACTGCGTTAAGAATCCAGAATCCGTACTCCACATGAGCCTTATATCCGGGATCTTGTATAGAGCCATGGCAAGCCGTTCCAATCCTAAGCCGAAAGCATAGGCAATTGTATGATTCGGTCCTGCATTGACTAGTATTTCGTTCCTGACTATACCACAGCCTAGGACTTCTAGCCAATTGTTGTTGTAGTATATTTCTAGTTCGTATGATGGATGGGTGAAGGGAAAATAAGCTTCGACCCATCTGTACTTAATATTTTCACCAAACAATGTTTTTATAAGACCGAGAAGATGCCCTTTAAGCTGGTGCTCCATTAGTTTTGTAGCTTCTAGTGTGTGGCAGCTCTGTTTCAATGGGTCCGATATGGAGTTGGTGAATTTGTGGGGCTTTGTCGGGTCAAATGTTGGCTCAAATAATTGTAAGTCTTCATTTTCAGGGAATAACTGGTCTCTTCTTTGTGATCTCACTGCGTCTAGCTGAAATTTTAAGAAGTAAGTATGAATTCCAGAGTTTAAAAAATTTGGTGGGATGTAGGTATTAGGTACATGGATTTTTTCATGGAGAAAACTTGTGATGGTGAAATCATCTACGGAAGATTTAAATACAAAACTAGTCCTGTAAAACTAGTGAAAATATCGCCTACCAATATAATAATTGTGGAACATTGTAAGCATGGATGCCTGTTAGAGACACAAAAACAGCTGAATATGTTAGGACAAAATTAGGTACACCGATAGTTTAAAACTTGCATAAGCATTTCATAGGATGCTTTTTATCCCAAAAATCATCATAATACTACTTACACACTATCATGTCTGTTTCCTATAGCAGAGATCAAGGCTTTTTTTTTTTTTTTTTTTTTTTTTTTTTATTTATTTATTAATTACAAGACAACTATGAGGTCCACTGGTGTTATTTATTCTTAGTCTAGGTTAGTACTTAATGGTAAAAAGGGATTTGGTACGTTCAGTAAGTATTTTTGTCAAGGGACAATCAAACTTACCAGCTATCATTTTCAGGATACTGTTGCTGCTACCGCGCACTCTATTCAGGAGAGAAGCAGACTTTTTGCGCCAAACGGCGTCAAAACCGTCTGTACGCGCCTCGGCAAACATAAAAGACGCACTGCAGAAGCGCGGCAGCCGCAACAGCGCCCTGAAGGCATTATTAAATTGGATGCGCAGAGCATTGTATGCCTTTTGGGTATACTTGAACCACAGACTTGCCGAGTACAGTGATGTGCAATACGCTTTGAACAGCGTTATTTTCACGGTATCTGTACATCGAGCAAATCTGCGGGCCAACATGTTCGCCCGGACTGACAACGCCCTGCGCTCCCTCTCCATATCTAAATCGTCCTTAAGGTCATCAGTTACCAAATGCCCAAGATACTTAAAGAAGAAGACACGTTTAAGAGTGATATTATTAAGTATTAAAGGTGGAACAAAACTTGGGCACTTGGTTCCCGCCTTAAAGACCATATATTCTGTTTTAGACACATTGTAAGTCAAACCATGAGATGATGCATATGACTCACAGATTGCAACTAGTTTTCTAAGTGCGCCGATTGAAGGAGCCAGGAGAGCCATGTCATCCGCGTAACTGATGTTATTGACACACACATCGTCAATAAAGCAGCCGACATGCGTGCTCCTGAGTTCCTCAATCAGCGCATTAATGTATAAGTTGAAAAGCAACGGTGAGCTCAATCCTCCCTGCCTCACTCCGCATTCCAACCTCCAGGGATCCGAAACCTCATCTGCCCATTTTACAAGATTCTCCTGATTCAAGTACCAAGACCTGAGAAGGGAAGTTAGTTCAGACGGAAGCCCTGTCTCCCGTAACTTCCGCCAGAGAATGTCATAAGAGACCATGTCAAAGGCCTTTGAGAGGTCCATAAAACAGGCGTAAACCGGAGTCTGCCTATCGGTATAATACTTGACAGTGTGCTTTAAACTAAGTATGGCAGTCTCTGTTGATAGCCCAGGTCGGAACCCGAACTGGGCATCATGTAACTTGACATACCGCATCAGATACGAGTTAAGCACACTGTCGAGTACTTTTGCTACTATTGTGGCTAATGAGATGGGCCTATAATTCGACCTGTCTGATACATCTCCTGTCTTGCTCTTGACAATAGGTACCACCAGTGTCTTCACCATATCCGGAGGCAGGTACGAGTGACTTAAGCAAAGGTTAAAAAGCATGGCGAGTACTCGTGGAAGGTGGGGACCGGCGTGCCGCAAGTGTTCCACGCTGAGCCCATCGTGCCCTGGCGACTTACCCCTAGTCATTTTGTGGATTGCATGGTTAACATCCTTGGCAACAAATATGGTAGTTATCTTGTCACCATGGGCATCAGCGCCGAACTCCCGACATGGCGGTCCTAATGGTGATTGCACTGCAAAGTGATTTCTAAATATATTCGCGATGTCACTCGGGTTTGAGACACCTGCGACACACACGGGTGTACTAGGCTTGGGATTCAATTTATTAGTACATTTCCAAAAATTTTTAAAGTCTGATTTCGAGTGAAGTGATGCTATCATGTCCATTTTTATTTGTTCTTGATGATTCTGGCACCACTTCAGCTTCCCTTTAAAAATCTTACGCGCTTGGCTCATGTCACTGTAGACAGAACCGCCAGTAGGTTTTCCGTGTTGCACCCACGTGTTGAAACTGAGCCTTGCAATCGCGTGAGCCTCGCTTACGTGCCTGTTCCAGCCCACCATGGTCTGTTTCCTGTTACTATTGTTTTTATTGCTGTAGGTGGAAATTGCAACCTTACATAAAATATTTGTCACATTCGAGTACAATTTATTTATGATATCTTTATGACAGCTTTGGTGACAGTTAAATGACTAGCATAAATTACATTTGACAAAAGTGTTATGTTATGTGTGCACAAGGCATGATGTGTTGCATAACCGATGTATACTTACTTACTTAAATAAATAATGTAGTTATTAGTAGGAACGCTTTTTCCTGGTTTAGTATATTAGGGTTAATGTAAGTAGTTCGGATTAAAACTGTTGTTGACTGTGGTAACGAGCATATTATCCGCCAACAAACTGTCCTCAGTTTGGCAGAACATATTTTGTAAAAGTAGTGTTTAAGTTTTTGTGAGATAAATAAAAAAAAAATAAAGAAATATATATATATATATGAAAAATACCTGATGGAAGATCGGAAAGTGTGTTGAATCTATTTCATCTCTTCTAAACACAGGTCCTATCATCAGAAAATTATCCAGACCAGACCTCAGCAGCTCGCTCTGATGTGCCGTCATATGGGCCCGTAGCAGCGTGTTCCGATTGATGTAGTAGCAGTCAGACTTGACTCGACTTGGATGGTCCAAGGGAATTAAAAGATCATCGTAATTCTGCTTCGTAGTCACGATCGGTGACAAGTTATCGTACACGCTGAACGATGGACTACCGCCATATGTGAACGACGAGTAGAAATAATTGACAATTCTCTGTCGCAGTATCGAAAGAGGGTTATCTTTCCGAAGATGCAAGTTGCGATCCAAATATGATAATATTTTAGGCGTGACATTGGTGTAGTCGTCGGTTCTGAATTCGGCGCCGTTAATTGTTAGTGTTGCTTCTGTTTTCGGCGCTGTGCTGTATTTTAATCGGTGTAAAACCGCAGAAAATATGCGGTTCGGTTGAAGGAACAATTTCGTCATTTTTAAGAGGATTTTCACCCGCGGTACATGGACCTATGCCTCTGCTTTCACTGATTTTGCTTTGGTTTTGTATTAAAATACAGTTTAAAAGGTACCATATATTTATTTACAAATTTAATTTTCACATTAATCTGACGTTTGACTGAGGTGCGTTTAGAGTGCTTATGCTTAATTGCTTAGCATTAGCAATATTCTGAGGTTGTGCCCGAGCTGAGAACAATAAAATAAAAGGGAATGAAAGCAATCTTATTTAGTCGATTATCTATTCACTCTTTAAAGTCCATATAGTATCGAAATTATAAATTTAGAGAATATTTCCGTACATTAACTTGTACAAAATATGCAACTATTAAATAATACTACATGTAACAAAACGGTCCTAAAATATGTCAAAAAGATATTACCTAACCTCAAATCAGTCTGGATCTCAGACTAATTAAACTATTATCCTTGTATTCATATTTTATTAATTAAAAATTGCTTTAACAATCAAGAAAAATATGATACGAAAGCGGTTAACGAATTTAGCTCAGCTGGGTGCTTTTGGCCTAACTGGATACTGCGTAGGAATTTATAGTGAGCGAAATATCGACGTTATTAAAGCGCGAGAAGACTCAGTTATTATAAATGGCAAATGTATCAAAAATATGCCTGGGTTACCTATATTTGGGACTGTATCGGCCGCTACACCTTACATAGATACCAGTGGTGCGAAAGATCGGGTAAGTTTCATTGATAAAACCCTCTTAAACATAACATTTCGAACAATATGTACTAAGGTATCCAAACTTATTAGTTTGTTTTTTTAATACTTTTTTTTCGTCAATATGACATAGAGCGTGTCACTTTATGACATTAGTGTAAACACTAAACAGTTTCCAATGGTGAGAAAACAATTGAATTTTTTTTTACAGATATCACAAATTATGAAATTCGGGTTCCCCGGTCTCGACAACGTGCGTTCATTCGACGACTACGTGTTATCCTACGACCGGCGCAATCGGGTAGCTCACTGGGTTTTTGAGCATCTGACCAGGGCCCATGTCGGCAAGAATAGTAGTGTGGATAGGAGCAAGTGCGAGTTTAGTGCGGATGATAGTATACATCCGTTTTTCAGGTGAGGTGAGCCATATGTTTAACGGCCTCCGTAGCCCAGTGGGTAGTGACTCTGCCTACGAAGCTGGAGGTCCCGGGTTCGAATCCCGGTCAGGGCATTTATTTGTGTGTTTATCACGAATATTTGTTCCTGAGTTATGGATGTTTATATATGTATATAAGTATCTATATGTATTTATCTATTATATATATCATCGCCTAGTACCCACAACACAAGCCTTACTGAGCTTACCGTGGGCCTAGGTTGATTTGTGTAAGATTGTCCCATAATATTTATTTATTTATTATTTATATTTATATGTGGAACTGCACATAAACCCCCTTTTATTCATAAAACTTAACAAACATCTGTTAACTAAAATGTATTTTGTAGCTAAGTTTGTTGTCGTATTTGTCATGCTACATCAGTCAACCTCAGTACTTTTTGTACCGTGACCGACTGAAATAATAATAATAATAATAATAAGCCCGCAGGGCAGCTTGTGGCGAGCTGTTGGGGAGTAACGACCCCACGGACCCGAGTGCTCCCGAGAGTCGGTCAGGGCCTCCGTCTCCGGCGTGTCTTCGTCGGTCGGAGTGGAACCCTAAGGGGGCCCGCAGGACTCTCAGCTCTGGCTTGCCTTCATTGGCCGTCCAGAGAGGAGTCGTCAGAGCTATATGCTCCAGGGGTGGAAGTGTTAAAGGGCATAACGCCGCGAGTAACTTCGGAGAAAGCGCAGCACCACCTCTCGACACCCCTGAGCCGCTCACCCGGTGTTGCTCCTGGCCGTCTGTACGACGACGCTTTCAGGGGCCCATCTAATGAGCGGCTAGTCACCGCCTGCCTCGATAACTTTGTGTATAACAATGTTATGGCAGGTGTCCGGACCTTTTTGCAATAGCCCAGTTTCATAATCCACCCAAATCTCATCACCATAGAACCCGTTCTCTATCCATATAACCCACAATAGTCCCAACGCCTGTTGGAACCGGTTCACAGGTATCTACCGATGTACCAGTGAATGGGTTCTAGCAGGTGTATTACATTACATTAAACTTCGTCTCCAAAGGGCCTCTACGTGTTGGATCTATATCCCCACGCACGCCTTCCAAAGGACCGGGCTTTGTCCCGTGAATTTAAACAGGAGATACATAATAATAATAATAATAAGCCCGCAGGGCAGCTTGTGGCGAGCTGTTGGGGAGTAACGACCCCACGGACCCGAGTGCTCCCGAGAGTCGGTCAGGGCCTCCGTCTCCGGCGTGTCTTCGTCGGTCGGAGTGGAACCCCAAGGGGGCCCGCAGGACTCTCAGCTCTGGCTTGCCTTCATTGGCCGTCCAGAGAGGAGTCGTCAGAGCTATATGCTCCAGGGGTGGAAGTGTTAAAGGGCATAACGCCGCGAGTAACTTCGGAGAAAGCGCAGCACCACCTCTCGACACCCCTGAGCCGCTCACCCGGTGTTGCTCCTGGCCGTCTGTACGACGACGCTTTCAGGGGCCCATCTAATGAGCGGCTAGTCACCGCCTGCCTCGATAACTTTGTGTATAACAATGTTATGGCAGGTGTCCGGACCTTTTTGCAATAGCCCAGTTTCATAATCCACCCAAATCTCATCACCATAGAACCCGTTCTCTATCCATATAACCCACAATAGTCCCAACGCCTGTTGGAACCGGTTCACAGGTATCTACCGATGTACCAGTGAATGGGTTCTAGCAGGTGTATTACATTACATTAAACTTCGTCTCCAAAGGGCCTCTACGTGTTGGATCTATATCCCCACGCACGCCTTCCAAAGGACCGGGCTTTGTCCCGTGAATTTAAACAGGAGATACATAATAATAATAATAATAAGCCCGCAGGGCAGCTTGTGGCGAGCTGTTGGGGAGTAACGACCCCACGGACCCGAGTGCTCCCGAGAGTCGGTCAGGGCCTCCGTCTCCGGCGTGTCTTCGTCGGTCGGAGTGGAACCCCAAGGGGGCCCGCAGGACTCTCAGCTCTGGCTTGCCTTCATTGGCCGTCCAGAGAGGAGTCGTCAGAGCTATATGCTCCAGGGGTGGAAGTGTTAAAGGGCATAACGCCGCGAGTAACTTCGGAGAAAGCGCAGCACCACCTCTCGACACCCCTGAGCCGCTCACCCGGTGTTGCTCCTGGCCGTCTGTACGACGACGCTTTCAGGGGCCCATCTAATGAGCGGCTAGTCACCGCCTGCCTCGATAACTTTGTGTATAACAATGTTATGGCAGGTGTCCGGACCTTTTTGCAATAGCCCAGTTTCATAATCCACCCAAATCTCATCACCATAGAACCCGTTCTCTATCCATATAACCCACAATAGTCCCAACGCCTGTTGGAACCGGTTCACGGGTATCTACCGATGTACCAGTGAATGGGTTCTAGCAGGTGTATTACATTACATTAAACTTCGTCTCCAAAGGGCCTCTACGTGTTGGATCTATATCCCCACGCACGCCTTCCAAAGGACCGGGCTTTGTCCCGTGAATTTAAACAGGAGATACATAATAATAATGAAAAAACAATGGGAAACCATTATGCACTACATATGTAACAGCCTTTTAGATAAATTGGGTTTGATGAACAATTATGACTAAGGCTATTACAATCTACACAGTGTAAATTCTATAAATTGGTTAGTAGACAGACAAAATTCAGAATAAAATCACTATTAATTGAACTTTGAATTCTTTACTCAAAATTTCAGTGACACAAAATTGGTACCATATTTTGCAATCCTAATCTCTCCAATCTATATCTATCTGATATATGCAGGTCCCAGAACAGTGACTACAAAGGCTCAGGATTTGACCGGGGCCACATGGCCGCAGCGGGCAACCACAAGCTCGCACAGAAACATGTTGAACAGACATTCCTGCTCACCAACATGGCTCCACAGGTCAGTTATGTTGTACTGTTTACTATTTACTGTATCCTTGGTTGCAAGTGGACCAAATATTGTGGCACATTGGATGTTGACTTGTGGAAAAGGCCCAGTCGAACGAACTAGATAACTTCAAGTGACCTCAGTGAGTTCGGCGATTCCTGTCTCACTAACACTGTGTATTTGACATTTTTTCATTCCGTTAGTTCAGGGCGCCGTCAAAGTCGCGTTCAACTTAAGCCGTGCGTACTGCAAACACCGTGCGTGACACTCTTGAGCCCGGCTCTTGAGTCGGCATTATACTGAGGCGGGCTATGACTTTACGTTTTATTTAATTTTTCTTGTATTTTTCAGTTTGCTAAGTATGCCATGAATAAACATTTTTTCTTTCTTTCTATTTAATTGTTTATTTTAACACTTTCAGTTCCAGCCACTTGCTAGTTCGTCGCTGTGCTCGCAGACGCTTTTCTCTACATACGATTTTCCGCATGTTACCGACTACGAGCGTAGCAATACGAAATCAGGCAGTAAATGTGTTAATTACCCTTTTCTATCATTGCAGGTTGGCGATGGCTTCAACAGACACGCGTGGAACAAGTTAGAGAAACACGTTCGAAACCTGACCAAAGTTTACGACAATGTGTACTGCTGCACTGGACCCTTGTACCTGCCCAGGTATAGTTCGTTTTTAAGCTAATGCACACTTATCGCCAGGGCACCCGATCGGCAAACACTATTCTGCAACACGCATCTATATATCAACTCGTAACGAGTCGACACAAGTTAACGGCGCGTGGGCAATCATTCTTAATCGCACTTAGGGCCTGGCCACATTGTCTGCGTTACAATTTGTGTGTGTGCGCCGCAAAACTCGCGTTTCTCGGTACTAAAAGTGGGTTTCTGCGGCGCGCGCGCCGCAATATTGTGCGTTGCGGCGACGCAATGCAGACATGTGGCCAGGCCCTTACATCGAGTGAAGACTGCGTTTGTAGCTAGGGACCGCGCGCTTGTGGTTTACGTCAAACTTAAATAAGCTGTCAACAAGTGGCCACTTCGTAGCAAGCGCCGTGCTGGCGGTTCTGCGGCGCTACCACGAACTTCGAATCTCGAACTTCGTATATCTCTGTCTCTGTCACTCGAGTACCATGAACAATAAGTGCGATAGAGATGGAGATATACGAAGTTCGAGATTTGAAGTTCGTGGTAACGCCGCTGGGCCGGCGCTGTTACGTTCTTGTTGGGTTGGAAGCGGGTTTGGCGAGGCTAGTCGTAGCCTATACGGTGCTGGGGACATAAGTGTGTGTTAACTTTTACTGGGCTTTTATACTTGTACGGTCGAGTTCATAAATATATAAGCAACTTTATGGTCTTAACAATAAAGTCTTGGTCACATATTTTTGATCACATTGGACATATTTTCGAACGCAACTGTACTTCCACAATAGTATTATCAACTTTGTTTTTAAACCCCAACGCAAAAAGAGGGGTGTTATAAGTTTGACCTGTCTGTGTATCTGTCTGTGGCATCGTAGATCCTAAACGAATGGACCGATTTGAATGCGATTTCTTTTATCCGAAGCTGACGTGATCGAGATGGTTATTAGTTACGTTTCAACAAAATCGGTTCAGCCGTTTTAGATATATTGAACTTTGAAATGAAATGATGGATTGGTTTTACCATTTCCAGGAAGGAATCTGACGGGAAATCGTACGTGAAGTACCAAGTGATAGGCGCTAACTCGGTAGCGGTGCCGACGCACTTCTACAAGGTTGTGGTGGGCGAGGCCGGCGGAGTACTGGACATGGAGGCCTACGTCATGCCCAACCAGAGGATACCGGACGAGACGCCTGTCGCTAGCTTTATGGTGAGTTTTAGTGCCGTCATATGACGTTATTAACGTCATAAACTATAATTGAAGTCAAGTAATTTACGTTGTATCACGTCCGTAACGTAACTGTACATAATTAAGCATTAAAACACTCGTGTGATGTGTCGATGCTCGTTTCTAGAGATGCAACGGATAGTGCTTTGGCCGGATACCGAATATCCGGCGATGCAGCCGGCCGGATATCCGCTATCCGGCCACAAGTTACATTCCTAAATTGATGCAAATTCGACCGCGCGGCGTGCTTGGCGCTCTGTGCAGGTTGCAACTTGTAACACGCTGTGGGCAGGTTTTGATGGAAACATGCGCATTTTTTTAATTGACCCTGATAATAGATTACTTCCTAGTTTGTTATTTATTCACCCTTCAGGAGAGAACAAGAATAGGTAAATACCTAAAAAAAATCTCTCCTTACTACCTATGTTCTCCGAGTTAAAATACTATCCGGTATCCGGCCGTATACTACGCCACTATTCGGTATTCGGCCGGATTGTAAAATTGTGGCCGGATAGGCCGGATACCGGATAGTGGCCGGATATTCATTGCATCTCTAATCGTTTCATAAACCGACACTCGTGTTTAATGCCCTTCATTATGTCCAGTCACATAAATTACTATTATTTAATAAACAGTAAAATTATATATTCACCAATGTATCGTTTGCTTCGCAGGTATTTCCAGAGTCGATAGAAAAAGCTGCCGGCCTCCTATTCTTCGACAAGATACAGCGGAGCAAATTGAACAAAATCAACGGCAAGAAAGTTTAATACTCTTGTTTCGCTATTAGTACAATTTTAGATAATGACCGGGTTATATAGACCAAAGAACTTTTTAAAGATCACGAAATGTTATGATTATTAGTTATTGTTATGTTATGAAATATTTATTAATATACCTAATTGACATGAACTTACACTGAACGCTAAAATTATGCGAAATAGATTGAGAAATTAAATTGTCATACGAGTAGGTGCTGAGCATTTAAAAAGATGAAATTTATTGAATTAAACAATGAAAAGAGCCAGGCATAGAGCCAAATATCGCTGCGAACATTTTCACGATCTTTCTTGCGAACGCTCTATTACTAGAGCGTTCGCAAGAATGATCGTGAAAATGTTCGTAATGTTACATTTTTTGACAAACATTTACATGTTTGTCAAAAAATGTATTCTTCACGAAGATGTCATACTTGGCGGTCGCGTAACAAAATTGTTCGGATCGGCAAAAGCTCGAAGCAAATGTACCGTCAGATTTCGGTAGAATGATCGCTAAAATACTCCTGTTTATCTTGTGAGCATTAGCTAGAATGCTCATTACAGTCGCCATCAGATTTAACACAGCGGCCAAAGTGCTCCCAAATATTTGAACACGTCTCTGTTGTCGAGGCATTAGAGACGTGTACAGATATTTGTGAGCACTTTGGCCGCTGTGTTAAATCTGATGGCGACTGTACAAGTGAATGTTCAAGTGTATCAGCACATTAACCTGTTCGACGCCTACGACGCATATATGCGCACTGCACGCTGAACGCCAACGACTGATATATCGTCGGGTGACAAGCAAAACTCACTAAGTAACAAATACCTACTTAAATCAAAGGTCGTATCTCGATATGGACTACATGTCCGTCTACTTTTCTTCGTGTATCTTGGATATCGAAGGGAAATACCTAATTGTACTTAGTTTACTTATTTTGATCATTAGATAAGTGCTTTTGCTTAGATAATTACTGTTTTTGCGTTTCACCTGGTTTTCCTTGAAATCGCATGACGAATTACGCACGATTTTTCTAATGTTATATGGAAAACGAATGTTAAATGTTAAATTTTCTAATGTTATATTACGCAAAACTCCTTAAAACAATGCTCATATTCAAAAACAAACGTTCAGTAAACGGCCTTTAGACCTGGCTAAATGCAGTGCACTAACTAGGGGAAGGGAGATAAACCATCTTGCTTTAATCAGTGAGTGTGAGTGCAGTTAGTGCACTACATTAAGCTAAATTAAAGGCCGCTTTTAACCTATTACAGCTTAAATTCCAGTAAAATTAGTTTGTTTACTTCAACATTTGTATAATTTTTGTGTGAAAATTTGTGTAAAAATATAAGGTTTTGAAGAGCTGTGACAGTTTTGGTAGTGACTTTTGCTTGTCACCCGACGATATGCGTCAAGGAGTTCAGCGCGATCGCAACCTTCTTGTATTGATATAAGGTTTAACTCTGCACTAAACGTCTTGTTTATTTGGCGTGTGGTTGACAACTTTTCTCTTTGTCAGAGCATTGAAAAGGTTAAAAGGCATTTTACTAACATCGATAAAACATTGAATGCACAACCAATGTGTGTATCAGTTTATGCGTGTTTTCGATTTTAAACCATATTTATAGCTACATTGCTGGTATTCAAAGCCATATCTTTACTAATACTATAAATAAAAAGATTATGTTTGTTACTTTGTATGCTGCGGTAAACTCTGGACCTACATTTGTGTAAATCAACTAGTTCGCCTAATTTTAGAGTTTACCTTCTAATCTGAATAGTATAAAATAGGCCAAGTCCGAGTCATGCAGTTGGTCAGTCATTAACCTTTTGAACGCCATTCTTCACGTACTAAAGCGTCACTGACACGCCAACCTATTTTCCATAAGAGAGTAACTATGAACCCTTATATGAAAGACAGAACACTTGAAGGCGTTCTTGGCGCGGGCACGACAATACAGGACGCCTTTAGGCGTTCTTGGCGTTCAAAGGGTTAATGTCATTATGACCTGAAAAAAAGATTCGGCATGCCCATATATAACTGTATTTTGATACATGTGGACATTATCTGTATGTATTTTGTAAATATTATTTGTTTTGTAAATAAACGTTAACATATACCTAAATGCTTTTTTATTTAATGCCATCGTAGTATTTCGTCTGCCCCCCTCGAGTGCACACCTACGTAGTGACTGTTTTCTTTCAGTATAAAAGTAATCACGTCATAAAAGAGTGACAGGGGACGTAACTCCACCTTACAGAACACTGCGGCCATAATAAAGCTGGGTATTCATTAGGCAACATTTGTTAATATATTGTTTATAAACCGTGTTTCACAATGTTTCATCATCTCTGTATACAGTTTACAAACAGAGGTGATGATACATTGTCAGGGTTCCGTACTCAAAGAGTAAAACGGGACTTCGCTGTCCGTCCGTCCGTCTGTCTGTCACCAGGCTGTATCTCAAGAACCGTAACAGCTGTAGTAAAACACGCATAGCTAGTTCAACACTGATTTATTATATCCAATGTAGGTAGACATAGTAATTCACAAGTACCCTATACTACATCTTATCCCCATCGAGAAAAAAAAAAAAAAACAAACAAACCAAAAAAAAAAAATAATATAATTTTTTCCATTCGCTGTATTTCCGCATGCAACCTATCACGTAACCCTAGCGGAATTTTTCTAGTCGGGCATACGACCGGTTGAACGTTCGGGTCCACCACTATTCTATATTTACCAGGTAGTTTTCCTAGACCCTCGAAGAGATCGGCGTAATTTTCCAATTTAATGACATTAACCCGACTAATTAGTCCTAAGGTTACGCAACCTTCTAACCCCAGCACATTTTGACAATTCAAATCAGACACCGCACACATTAACTGGCATTGTTTATTTCGGCAAGATAATAACAAACTGCAAATGCCTATAACGGGTGTTGGCAACCGAGTGCAGCAACAGCACCGGAACTACGTCAGTTCATTGATGGCTCAACGGCGCCATCTACCAGGCTACGCGATCAACTTCGTCATGACGTTTAGTAGCAGAGGAGGGGGTTAAACCGGGTTAATAAAATGGCCAACGCGGGCTACGGAGCGCTCTTGGATCGGCCGCGGAGTTACCGTCAACACCGACTCGGACGCATTCCAATACACCGCGAATTTCGGCTCCTTTATTTATAAAGTCGAGCGAAATGAGCGACCCGGCTTAGGCCGGAGAACAGTCGTCCACCACCAGCCCCACTGCCGCCAACCGCAACTGTGTTCCCGGGTGTACCCGAATGGGGGGAGGGTTCATGGTTGTGGTCCCGGAGGCAGTGCAAAGCGTCGTCGGCACTCCGCTCTCATAATGGCCCCGCCGCCCCAGCGCTCCACGGGAGCTCAGCAGGAGCGAGCGATCCGCCCCCGGATCTTCCGCCGCACCACCGGACTTGGAGACGCGGCCACAGTCACCCGCGATCCACGTATCCAGCAGGCGTTCAAAAACGTCTTGCGCGCATCCGCAGCGGCCTTTATGGCCGCGAGAACGCCGAGTACCCCTGGAACACCAACCAGCGAGGGAGAGGCCCCGTTCCAGAAGCCGACCGAGTTGATCCACGGGATCCTTGGTCGGCTTCCCCCACCAACCCAAGCACTCCTGGACCTCGCAGCAGCCGCTGCAAAACTGACTGCCGAACAGTCCGCCCCCAGCCCGCCCGCCGCGGGCGCCAGGGCGAGGATAGTGAAGCCGGAGAGCGCCGCTGTGGACGCCCACAAGCAGGCCCCCGCGCCCCAGCCTCAGCGCGCGCCCGTAGCGCAGCGCCAGGCCACCAAAACCGCGCCACGACCGACACCCGCCCTCGGAGCGGGTCCGGCGCCCACAACGCCCCGCGCAACAACCGCGCCGCCACCGCCGCCCGCCCTCGGAGCGGGCAAAGTGAGCCAGGCGCACCAAACCGCGCCCGCGCCGCGACTGCCGCCCGCCCTCGGAGCGGGCAAGGCAAGCGAAGCGCGCCGAGCCGCGCCCGTGCCCGCGCCCCGCCCTAGCTACGCACAGCTAACCGCGTCTGCGCCGCAACCGCCGCCCGCCCTCGGAGCGGGCCAGGCGAGTACAGCGACCCGCGCGGCGCCCACGCCACTAACCGCCAACACCAAGCAACCGTTCCCGCTGCGCACCGGGAAGACTCCTCCGCAAACTTCCGGAGCCACATCCACCCACACCGCTGCCACTGCGCAGCCGTCAACGCCGCCCCCTGGGGGCAAACGTAAACCGGGGTCTCCCCCAAAGAGGCCCCAAAAGAAGAGCCATCCCCGTCTTGACTTGGACCAGGACCTCAAGGACCAGGGGTGCGTGGGCTGGTAGACCTCCTCGTGGTGCACCCTGGGAGGGGGGGGATAGCCGCTCAGTTGCGCGTGTGCTGTCTTCCCTCTGCAAACTACCAAGTCACAGTCGTGGCAATGCAGTCGAGTTCACTCCTGCGCGGGCTTTAGTGCCGTGCTCCGTGGTTGACCGCTCCCAGCATGCCTCAGCTCATCTGAGGTGGCAAGGGATGCGGCCGTCTTAGCCTGGTAGCCTTATTGGCAGCCACTGGGCAGTGGTGGCGGTGCAGACGCACCTTTTGCTTTTGGGGCCTCTTTGTTTACGGCCAGTGGCCGTCTTCGGGTGGCGTGGGATGGCAGGCCTTCAAGGCTTGCGGCGCGGCGGGTCTGGCAGTCGCATTCGTGCGGCTGTTGGTTGAGTTTCGGCTCCCCGTCGGGCAACCCGTAATCTGCCTTGAGCGGACCGGGGGCGCCGCTCATTGAGCAGTAGCGCCGCGTGGAAGAAAACCACTATAACAAATCACCCCAATCCCAAGGTGAGCGGATCGTGCCGATGGGATGCGTGGCTGGAGGGAGTCCAGTCCCTAACGTGCGGGGGAGCTCACCCCCGAAAAAAGAGACGACGATGTGGAGGCATTGTGAAGTCAAAAATGAGCAGCAGTTTAAAAAAAAAAAATAATCTCCGTGCGGGTAACCAATCCCGTCCATCCGCTTCGGCGGGTGGCTGCCCCACCGTATACGGAGGGGGCAAAAACTGCTCCGTAGGCCGGCCAGGTGCCGGCCTCCGTAAACACGACATTGGCTACATCACACCGGACTCTGATCGTGAAGGAATGCTGAGGCTGAGGGGCGGTGGTGGGGCTGATGGAAGCGGACCCAACCCATCCCAAACAAAGGCTAGTGACAAAAAACCGGCGGAGAAGGGCACCTACAGCCCTACGGAGAAGAGGGAGGCCTTCCGCCCCCGCCTCAAACTTGCACGTTCACCAGTGCAAGGGCAGGATGGAAGCCCTCGTATCGATTTGAACGCGGCCGCAATCCAGATCGCACCGAGAGCACAAGGTCCAGCGCGCGACGGCCTTGGCCGCTTCCTGCCGCAAGGGCAGGGCGGGGAGCGTTCCGAGGAGGAGGCATTGACCTCGGTCCAACTGGCGGACACGAGTGCGGAGCGGGAGACCCCAAAGGAGGGTGGGCGAGAGGCCCGCTTCGAGAAAATCCCCCGGGTGACTCTGACCCGCTTGGAAGAGGAGAGTGTGCCTGGGGGGGATCCAGCGCAGGCTGCGGACCAGACTGTCGGAGCAGAGTTGGAGGGGCAGCAGCAATCCTCCGCCGACGAGGCCACTGCTCCGCGGAGGAAAGCCAGATCCAGAGGCGGGGGGCGGTCACGCCCATGCTTGACTCCGTTCAAGTTTAAAGACCCAGTGGGGGCGCGGGAGTCAACCATCGATTCCCCATTACCCCGGTCGGACGCAGAGGACCTACCGGGGCCAGCGGTGGAATATTTATCGGGCTCAAGCGTGAGCGAGAGCCTGGTAACTGTAAGGACGAGGTCCGGGTCCGGATCGGCCTCTTCAGTGCCTGGGGGCCGACTGTGGTCTCATAAGGGACAGAAGAGACGACGGTTGGAGCTCTCGGAGTCATCTAGCGATGTAGATGAGCAGGAGAAGATGGTGGATCCCGTGTCTCCTTCAGTACAGAGCCCGAGAGCGAATCCGCAAATCAAAGCGGATTTCATGAGCAGAGCAGCTGTGCAGGCGCAATACAAGGCCAAAGAGGCATATAAGGCGGCTAGGGACGACCTCAGACTACAGGCTGAGAGTGAGGTGGCCACCCATAGCTCTGGCTCGCACTCTGCTGCCGGGTCTGACGGAGAGCTTGCGGAACTACCTAAAAGGGGAAAAGGTAGACCTCCCACAACAGGCCAGTACGTTGGGTTGGCCTCCACAAATCCGTTTTTAAACGACACACACAGGGAGGCCTCACGATTACAGGTAGAGGCCGACATCGCAGATTGGGCAGCGACGGCGGCCGTAGCCAGAAAGAATCGCAGACAGCGACTCAAACTCTCGGATGACGATGCGGCTGACAAGTCAGCACAGGAATTGTTAGCCCAGGTGCAAGATGACGTTGGCATCATAAACAAGGTTGCGACGACGTCCCGCAACCTGAAAGGCACATCCGTGCGCGCACTAAAAGACGCGGCGGCCTCAATTAAGATAAATGTGGAAGAATTTAGTGGGCGCACTATCTCGGAGGAATCCAGGCGGTTACAGGCGGACAATAATCGCCTTAAGGCTGAAATGGCCAGTCTCCGAAAGGAGATGGCCGAATTGAGAAGTGACATGGAGAGGTCCCAAAATCAGAGCAGTGCAGCCGTCTCCCAACCGATACTGACAGAGGGGCCGTCCCCTGACCGGCCTATAAATCACGGCGATCTGCAGGAGCTCTCTCGTGCCATGATGGTTACCTTAGGGACCATGATGGACGCCAAGTTGGACGAGAGATTTCCCGCGCAGCCCACTGCGAGGCAGGCAGCAGATAGAAGGCGTCAGATGGCTCAAGATGCCGGCAACCCACCGGCAACGGCGGTTCCAACGCCCGGACCACCGCAGTCAACTGAGCGTGAGGTCTTAGCCCAACGAAATAAGGGAAATTCTGGACCAGCACCGAAATCACAGCCCAGGGTTCTGGATGCGACAGCCTCAACGGGGCCTAAGATAACTGATCCTTCCAATACCATCAAGGGGAGGAAAAAGAACCGGAAGAGAAAGACGCTGGCTGCTGTTGAGGCTTCCGCTTCCAGAGAAGACGTCTCTGAAGTATCGCCTCCGCTTCCATCGGCCCCAAAGTCATCAAAAGGCCAGTGGAACGTAGCTGGTAAAGGGGCAAAAATAATGAACTCGGCGAAAGGCACTCTGCCAGTTCGCTCCGAGGCCCGTAAGCTCCGTCTTCCGAGATCAGCGGCCATTGTGCTGACCCTCAAACCAGAGGCAGAGCAACAGGGCGTAACCTACGCGAAAGTCTTGGCAGAAGCAAGAAGTCGAGTAAAGCTAGCGGAGCTAGGAATTGAGGGAATAAGGTTTAAGACGGCAGCCACTGGCGCGCGTCTCCTGGAGCTACCAGGAGAGACCAGTGGCGAGAAGGCCGATGCACTTGCAAAAGCTCTAAGAGACGTCCTAGGAGATGACGTCGTCCGGGTGGATAGGCCCGCTAAGACTGCAGATGTGCGGCTGGCGGGCTTAGACGACTCGGTTGACGTCAATGACGTAATCGCCGCTGTGGTGGAGGCGGCAGAATGCCCAGCGTCATCTGTCAAATGTGGCGAAATCCGCCGAGATCTCAGGGGCCTTGGTTCGGTGCTAGTGGGATGCCCAGTGGCAGCAGCTATAAAGATTTGCAGGTCCGGCCGTCTCAAAGTGGGGTGGGTAATGGCACAGGTTAAGCTTTTGCCCGCTAGACCGATGCGGTGCTACCGGTGCCTTGAATTAGGACATGTTAGGGCACTGTGCGACGCAGATGTCGACCGCAGCGACTTATGCTACCGCTGCGGCCAGGCCGGTCACAAGGCTGGTCAGTGTACAGCTGAACCGCACTGCGTTCTGTGCGCAGTGGCAGGTAAAGCAGCAAATCACCGGACGGGTAACAAATCCTGCAACCCTCCGAGGACCAAAAAGAATAAGAAGAAGGTTGGTGATGGCCCTGCAGCCACCTCGCCACCTACTTGTCCCCCTGCTCCCGTAGAGGCTGGTGACGAGGCGGTACCAATGAACGATGTCCAATAATGGCCCTCAGAGTGTTACAGGCAAATATCAATCACTGCGCTAGGGCTCAAGACCTTTTGTGCCAGAGCATGGCGGAGTGGTTGATCCATATTGCAGTTGTGGCGGAGCCATATTCGGTCCCGCCTAGGGATAATTGGGTCAGAGACAACAATGGAGTGGTGGCGCTCGTCTCCCACGTCGCTACCGGAGCCCCACCCTTCGAAAGGGTGTCTCGTGGCCAAGGGTACGTGGCAGCGGTCGTGGGGGACATTACAATAATCGGCGTTTATTTTTCGCCGAACCGGACCCTGGCCGAATTCGAACAGTTTCTGGTGGAGGTTGGTGCTCTGATCGGCAGAAGTCATCCGCACCCGGTTCTAGTTGCTGGAGATCTCAATGCAAAATCAGTGGCGTGGGGATCTCCAGCGACAGACGCGCGCGGCAATGAGCTTTTGGAGTGGGTCATCTCGTCCGGGCTGGTAATACAGAACAGAGGTACGGTCAACACGTGCGTGCGGCAACAGGGCGGCTCTATCGTGGACGTTACGTTCGCAGATGCTGCCCTGGCGCGCCGTGTCCAGGGCTGGGGAGTCATGGTGGGCGTGGAGACGCTGTCGGACCATAGATACATTCGATTTGACGTCTCTGAATCTCCCATGACCCTAACCACGCCAAACCGGAGTGTTTTGACCCTCGGCCCACGATGGGTGCTTAATAAAATGGATAGGGAGCTAGTTAAGGAGGCAGCCATCGTCCAGGCATGGCAGGTCGATTCGATGGAACCGATTGCGGAGGTAGAGGCAGGAGCTGGATGGTTCCGGGACGCAATGTCGCAAATATGTGACGTGGCGATGCCCCGGGCCAAGCGTCTCCCTCCAAGACGCCGTGTATACTGGTGGTCAGCGGAGCTCTCGCACTTGCGTGAGCTATGCGTCACTGCGCGACGCCGGTACACGCACCACCGCCGGCGAAGGGTGCGAAATGAGTCGGTTGAGACCTCCTTATACCAGGCCTACATTGCAGTCAAGAAGGAGTTATCAGTGGCCATTAGTCAGGCCATTGAGTTGTCCAGGGAGACGCTGCTGGAGACTCTGAATCACGATCCGTGGGGGAGGCCATACAAGATGGTGAGGTCGAAACTTCGCCCTTGGGCTCCCCCGGTCACGGAAAGTCTTCACCCGCAGCTCCTGGACCAGGTTGTGTCCACACTATTCCCCAACCGTGGCGTACACCGGCCACCACTAATGGCGCCTTCGGCAGCTGAGGAAGACGAGAGAGAGGTGCCGTCGGTGTCAGAAGGAGAGTTGGGAGCTGCTATCCTGCGCCTGAGAGCGAAAAACACGGCCCCTGGACCGGACGGCATTCCGGGTCGAGCACTGGTGCTGGCCATGGATGCCCTAGAGCCCAGGCTCCGTGAGCTGTTTTCGATATGTGTGGAACAGGGCTGCTTTCCATGTGAGTGGAAAACGGGCCGGCTCGTGCTCCTAAGGAAAGATGGGCGCCCGACAGACTCACCGTCAGCATATCGGCCGATTGTTCTGCTGGACGAGGTGGGCAAACTATTTGAGCGCGTAATAGCAGCCCGGCTCGTCAGGCACATGAGAGAAGTGGGCCCCGATCTGGTCGATAACCAATTCGGCTTCCGCAGCGGTCGCTCCACAGTAGATGCGATCCTGCGGGTTAAAAACCTGGCACAGGAGGCGGTGGCTCGGGGAGAAACGGTTTTGGCGGTGTCCCTTGACATCGCTAACGCGTTTAACACCTTGCCCTGGGCAACTATCAAGGAGGCACTCCGCTATCACGGGGTGCCCAGATACTTGCGCCGTGTAGTTGAGGCTTACCTCTCTGAGAGGTTTGTGGCCTTTCCCGGTCGGCACGAGTGGGGGCAGAGGGAGATGGTATGTGGTGTTCCGCAGGGGTCGGTTCTCGGCCCGCTCCTGTGGAACATCGGATATGACTGGGTGTTACGCGGAGCAAATTTGCGGGGAGTGGACGTAATTTGCTACGCTGACGATACGCTGGTCACCGCTCGGGGGGGCAACTTTCGAGAAACGGCCATTTTGACGACGGCTGCGGTAGCCCATGTGGTGGGCCGAATCCGGCGAATTGGCTTGGAGGTTGCACTGAACAAGTCTGAGGCCATTTCTTTCCATGGGCCTCGGAGGGCGCCTCCAGCCGGTGCACACATTGTGGTGGGGGGACAGTCCATCAACGTCGGGTCGACAATGCGTTACCTTGGCGTTGTCCTCGACAGCAAGTGGACTTTTCAGGCACACTTCGAGCGCCTCACTCCAAGGTTATTAGGTGCAGCTGCAGCTCTCGGGCGTATACTTCCAAATACGGGAGGGCCCAAAGCCTCTTGCCGGCGGCTGTACCTTGGAGTGGTGCGCTCCATGGCCTTGTATGGGGCACCCGTGTGGGCCGATGCCTTAGGCAGCCGGACCTCTGCCCTGCTGCGAAGATCGCAACGTGTAATGGCTGTCAGGGCAATCCGGGCATACCGCACGGTCTCCACGGAGGCGGCGTGCGTGCTGGCCGGTTCACTGCCCTGGGACCTCGAAGCCAGAATCCTCGCATACTCGTACTTCTGGCGTGAGGAGGCACGGTCCCAGGACCATTGGCCAGCACCAAGGGAGGTGGAGGCGAAACGTGAGGAATTTCGGCTCCAGGCGGTCGAGCTGTGGAAAGAGAGGCTGGCAACACCATCTGCTGGCTCTAGAACGATTGAGGCTGTGCGCCCAGTACTGTCACAGTGGTTGGACTGCAGTCATGGGACACTTACCTTCCGACTGACGCAGGTACTTACGGGGCATGGTTGCTTCGGACGGTACCTGTGTCGCATAGCCGGGAGAGAACCAACTATGGAGTGCCATAGCTGCAGTGAGGCCGAGGACACAGCTCAGCACACCTTGGAGCTGTGTCCGGCCTGGGCGAGTCAGAGGGACGAACTGGCCCATGTAATTGGTGGCGATCTGTCGCTGCCGGTAGTAGTTAAATCTATGGTCGACAGCGACAGATCTTGGAGGGCAATGCTTTCCTTCTGTGAGGAAGTAGTGGCACAGAAGGAAAGGGCGGAACGGGCCAGAGAGGATGCCGTAGAGGCGCCCCAGCAGCGCCGCCGGAGAGTTGGCCGCAGGAGGCTGGCGCACGACCGCCGACTGCCACCATAAGGAGGACCTCCAGGCGACGAACACGGGGACGTTCGTCGTCCGAATGAGTAGGGTCCTCGGGTTGGGTGGTGTGCCAAGTGTTCCGGGCACACTACTGTTTTGATGGAGGGGGGATGGGTGGTCCCCCAGTGTTGGATCCGACTGCGGACGACCACTGGCCGGGACGCGGAAGAATAATGGTCCCCGTATCCCGGCCAAAAAGTGGGTGTGAGGAACACCCGGGGGTTTTTAGTCAGTACAAGTCTGACATAACCACTGCTCCTCCCCGTGGCGCGGTGGTATCCATGAGGATTTTCCCCCGGACAAAAAAAAAAAAAAAAAAAAAAAAAAAAAAAAAAAAAAAAAAAAAAAAAAGGACCTCAAGGACCAGGACCAGCAGGACGGGTCCTCATCTGCATCCGCATCCGCATCCGCAACCGGCGACGAGAGCGACGAACGGGTGGTGAGCAGCGACGACGAGCGCCAGGATTTGGCCGCCGACGCACTGGCTCCCGCCCCAACCGCACCACCGCCGCCACTGCAGAAAAAGCCGCGACCCATCACGGTCGACAGTCTGCCTAACTGGCACGACCACTTCAAGCGGATCCAGCAACAACTGGGCCGCTTCCCAAAGTCCCGCCCCTATGGGAACGGGATAAGATTCCTCCCCGAGGACCACGAGGAGTACCGGGTAGTTCAGAGCTACCTGGCGACCCTCGGGGACTCCATCTCCTGGGCGGCCCTCCAGCCGAAGGAAGAGATCCCCCTGAAGGTGTGCATCAGGGGGCTTCCCATCAGCACAGACCCGGAGCACATCACGGAGGACCTGGCGAAGAGAGGATTCGCCCCAATCTACACGCGCCACGTAGATGCGCGTGCAGGAAGACCCGGCTGCGTGTTCTACACGCAGCTCACACGGACAGCTGACCTCATCCCGGCCATCTACGGTGTCCGGGAGATACTGGGGATGACGGGAGTGGTGGTGGAGGCGTGGCGCGGCAAGAGGGGGCCAGCGCAATGCCACCGCTGCCAGGGCTTCCGGCACTCCTCGCACGGCTGCCGCCGCCCCATCAGGTGTGTCCGATGTGCGGGACCACACTTTGCGGGCGTGTGTGAGCGGCCAAGAGATCAAGCGGGGACCTGCGCCAACTGCGCCGGCCCACACACAGCCAACGACCCGGCGTGCCCCGATTACCATCTGGAGGCACGCAGAAAGAGGGCGGGGACAGCTCCCCGCACCAACCGCCGTGGGCAAGCCGTGCCCCAGCTGCGCACCGTGCAGCCCGCCGAAAATGCGCCAAATTCACTCATGGCGAGAGCGAATGAGGCAGCACCACGCCGCCGCCACCGAGGAAGAGGCAGACGGGGCAGGGGACAGTCCGCCCCCGCCGCCACTGCCCACCACGACACACAGACCACCGCAGCCGTCACACAGACTGCCGCAGCCGCCGCCCAGGCCATCGCCGCCCAGGCTCCCGCCCAGGTCACCCAGACTACCGCCCAGAGCAGGCCGCAAACGGCCGCTCCCGCCCCCAACACCGAAGCGCCGACCAGGCCCCCCCGCCACACTGCGCCCCCTCCCCTACCGACGAGCCAAGAAGGCAGTAGGGAGAGGACGATCGCGCAGTGCATCAGGATCCTGCAGGACGTGCTCGGCGCCCTGCAACACGGTACAGACCCAGTCCCCATTATCCTGAGAGGACTGGCCGATCTGTACCAAAATTGACACACGGACGTTCCTGTAGTGCCGTCGGTTCGCAGATCGCTCGCTGGGCCTCTCCTTCGGGAGTCCCACCCGGCAGGGCTCGATCGCACCGACGGACGAAGCAGATGATCCCACCGGACCAGCCGGGCGTTACGCCCACTCCAGCCACCCGTCCGTAGTCGCGGACGGCGCCCGACCCCGCCACATGCGGCTCACGCCGCGCACGGCTTTACCGAGCCCCCTAGGGGGTTCGAGAGATTACTAAGGAGCGCTCTTCTTTTCTGAATCGTCACGGGGAAAGCATAGGCGGGAATAGGCTATAAATTTAAAGGCTACTAAGTGTTGAATTATTTGTAATATATTTTTGATTCATCTTTAAATAAACTTTTAAGTGTGGAGCTTGTTTCTATAAAGTACTTCACCCTTCTAGTTTGGTAGATTTCATCAGAAGTGGGATAAAAGACCGCCCATCATGGGTAAACGTAAACGGACAAAAAGGTCACGTGCACGTGCACGTTCAACTTCCACCTCGAGCAGCAGCAGTAGTCGGACGAGAACTCCGTCACCTCCACCGAGACATAGAAAGAAGAAGGCAAAGGTATCACGTAAAGCTGATACTCCAACTGTGAGTACAGGAAATGCTTCAACTGTGCTAAACAATATTATACCTGATTTTGACCCCTTACGAGACGATATAAGTGCTTGGCTTAATATTATTCATCTTACGCTAAAACGTTTGCATGGTCAGATGACGTGGTTAGATATCAGGCACTTAACAAATTGAAAGGGTCCGTTAAGACCTGGTACGATTCACTTTTGCGCACCGAAAACCAATGGCCGTCGTGGCGTTGGGCGGTTTGGCGACGAAGGTTAGCTTCTAGCTTTCAGATACGGCGTGATATGTTTCAACTTCTAAAAGAAATAGTAGATAGGAAACCAACTGACAACCAATCACTGTTCGAGTTTTATTTTGAGCAAAAAAGTAAAATAGATCGTTTATCTATAATTGTCGGTAATATAGGAGACTCCGGGATAGGGGCATCAATCGAAGCTAGTAAATACACAACGTGCGATAGCTTGGCTAGTTTCCTTCATGGACGTGTGTATCAATCTAGACACTCCAAACAATTGAGTTTAAATATACGCGATGGACAAAGCAAGCCAACTTTTGCAAAAACATCTACAATGGGTGGCTCTAGGGCAAGTTCCTTCCAATAACAGTCAGGTTATTAACCAAACACAACGAAAACCACTTGAATGTTATGTATGTGTCGGTAATGACAAAAAGATAAATTGCGAAAAGTTGAATCGCAAATGTGAATTTTGTGGCAAGAGGGGGCATGAAGAAACCATGTGTTTTCACAAAAAGAATTCAGTGAAACCAGAAAAACAAGATAAACAAACAACCTTGATATACTTAATATATTTTTCTTTATTTCAAATTATATGACATGAATTTCGAAGTAATAAAGTTTGAATTAACCTTTTAATACATGTTAAATATAAAGTTGCAGTAGCTTAATTAAAGGTCAGAGTTAAGATAAATGCTTCAAAATGTTTTGATATTCTTGTGTGATGACATGTGTGCTGTACCTATATCTAAACTTTGTGATACCCAAGTGTTAGCTAATGGTGGAAATCGAGTTGGATACACATAAAATCTTAATCGTTGCGTGGCAAGCTTTTAAGTAGGTATCAACCGATCTAAACCCAAGACGAACGTGTTCAAGTGAGAAATCCTCTTTGAACATAGGGGGTCAATAAAAATAGTTACACTGTGGTTATCATCAAAGTACGAACAAAACAGCACTGTCACATTCAAGAGTTGAGTGATTCTGCTTAACTTGTTTTACCCTTCCATAACACTCACATGGATATTTGTCATGTTTCAGCATGTATCTTAACTCGTGAGGCGCCTGGGGCAGCCGCCTAGCAGGACAGCCGTGTTGGCAACCGAGTGCAGCAACAGCACCGGAACTACGTCAGTTCATTGATGGCTCAACGGCGCCATCTACCAGGCTACGCGATCAACTTCGTCATGACGTTTAGTAGCAGAGGAGGGGGTTAAACCGGGTTAATAAAATGGCCAACGCGGGCTACGGAGCGCTCTTCTTTTCTGAATCGTCACGGGGAAAGCATAGGCGGGAATAGGCTATAAATTTAAAGGCTACTAAGTGTTGAATTATTTGTAATATATTTTTGATTCATCTTTAAATAAACTTTTAAGTGTGGAGCTTGTTTCTATAAAGTACTTCACCCTTCTAGTTTGGTAGATTTCACGGGTATATCGTTTCCCGTAAATGAATAAACACGCTTAACAAACGGTTTCAAATCGCTTAGATGTAAACCTAGATTTAGGTATTCAGTCTTCGATATAATATTCAACATGGATCCCGTATCAAGTTTAAACAACAATCGTTTGTTATTACATTTAACTACCTCCATCCATTCTTTAGGCGGTCTAGACTTATTTTCCTGCTGAATAACATCGACACAAAACATACCGTCCTCCCCATCCGAATCGTCCACTGCCAAGTCACATACCTGGTCTTGTGTCACCTTGCGCCGGTTACACACCTTAGCGAAATGTCCTCTTTGATCACACACATAACACAACGCACTGTGTGCCGGGCAACGCTCGTCCTGGTTGCACCAAGCGCCGCCGCACGCCGTGCAGGGTCGCGCGGGTCCCGCGGCGCCCGGCGGCCGCCCGCCGCGCCGCGCCCCGCGCCGGGAGCTGGCACGCCGACGCCCGCCTGCGCCCGCGCGCGTCCCGCTGCCGCTCGCTCGCGCAGCCGGCCTCCACACGGCATCGACACGAACTTCATTCGAGCCACCATCGATACACCGGCTTTCCTCGCGTGACATCTCTGCCGCTTGACAGACTTGAATGGCCTTCTCTAATGTTAATTCCTCCGTACGAAATAGTCTATCTCGTATAACATTACTAGTAATACCGCACACGATCCTGTCGCGAATTAAACTATCTGTCAACGTGCCGAATTCACAACTCTGACTCAACAGACGTAATGATGTAACCCACTGATCGATGTTTTCGCCTTCCTCCTGATTCCTAATAAAAAACTTATAACGAGCCACCGTAATATTCGGCTTGGTTCCGAAGTGTTCATCGAATTTTTTCAATAAAGATTCGATGTCCTCGCTTTCCTTCTCGCTCATCGTGAACGCGGAATAAACTTCGTAGCCAGCTGGCCCTATGAGGTTGACTAACAAGCTAGCCCGGACAGGCTCCTTGCTCACTCCGGAGGCTTTAAGAAACACCAAAAACTGTTTCTTCCACTTGCGCCATGACTCGGCCCGCGTGGCCGGTCCGCCTTCTAAAACTAATTCCACCGGAGGACGCGCGTGTTCCATTATAACGTTCAACGTACACAATCACCACAGCCTTGATTATAGCAAATTTCCAATTAATTAGTGACCACCGCTGTCACCATGTAGTAAAACACGCATAGCTAGTTCAACACTGATTTATTATATCCAATGTAGGTAGACATAGTAATTCACAAGTACCCTATACTACAACAGCTAGAGTTGAAATTTTCACAGATTATGTATTTCTGTTGCCGCTATAACAACAAATACTAAAAACAAAATAAAATCTTTATTTAAGGGGGGCTCCCATACAATAAACGTGATTTTTTTGCGTTTTTATAGATAATGGTACGGAACCCTTCGTGCGCGAGTCCAACTCGCACTTGGCCGTTTTTTTTTAAACATGTTGCCGTGTTCCCCACTTCGAGCGGAGAGCAAGTGTTTATAAGCAAAAACCAACAGGTGTGGACGTGTGAAATGCGAGTATATAAACATGACTCAAGTTTATAAAAAAAAAAGCGGCCAAGTGCGAGTCGGACTCGCACATGAAGGGTTCCGTTAAATAAATTGCTTTTTACGATTTATGACGTATTAAAAAAAAAACTACTTACTAGATCTAGTTCAAACCAATTTTCGTTGGTAGTTTGCATGGTAATGAATGAATGAATGCAATTTTTATTTCGTGTAACCATGGACACATGTTGTTAGTAGAATTTACAAAACTAGGGTGTTAGTAGTTACAGCTAAACTTACATTTAAAACAAAACAACACTGACAGGGGAGTGTAGTCCCTCGCAATGTGACATGTAGGGACAGTCAACCCTGTCCGCTATCATGCGCAGAATGCTGTTGGGACTGCGGCGCACCCTGCGCACCAGGGATGCTGCGCGCGTACGCATGCTTGTATAAAAACAGTGCACACGCGCCGCCGCGAACATCCCTGATGCGCTACAGAAACGACGCAGTCCCATCAACACCCGGAACGCATTATTATACTGGACCCTAAGGGCCCCATATGCCCGTTGCGTATACTCCTCCCACAAATTGCAGGTATAGAGGGAGGTGCCAAATGCCCTAAACAGTGTTTCTTTCACCTCTTTAGAGCACCTTGCAAATCTGAGGGCGATCATATTCGCCCGGACCGACAGGGCCCTTCGTTCCCTTTCCATGTCCATCATATTTTTTTTTTAGTTTTATCATTCTCTTATTTTAGAAGTTACAGGGGGGGGGGGGGGGGGGGGGGAACACACATTTTACCACTTAGGAAGTGTCTCTCGCGCAAACTATTCAGTTTAGAAAAAAATTATATTAGAAACCTCAATATCATTTTTGAAAACCTTGGTATGTAGATGTATTCTGTAAACCGCATTAGGATTTTTACACAAAAATAGAAAAAAAAACAATAAATTTTGGGGTTCCCCATACTAAGAACTGAAACTCAAAAAAAATTTTTTCATCAAACCCATACGTGTGGGGTATCTACGGATAGGTCTTCAAAAATTATATTGAGGTTTCTAACATCATTTCTTTCTAAACTGAGTACCTAGTTTGCGCGAGATACACTTCAAAAGTGGTAAAATGTGTGTCCCCCCCCCTGTAACTTCTAAAATAAGAGAATGATAAAATTAAAAAAAATATATGATGTACATTACCATGCAAACTTCCACCGAAAATTGGTTTGAACGAGATCTGATAAGTAGTTTTTTTTTAATACGTCATAAATCGTAAACTGCAATTTATTTAAAGGAACCCTTCATGTGCGAGTCCGACTCGCACTTGGCCGCTTTTTTATTTATTAAGACGCACAATCAATTAAAATTAAAAAAAACATTAACGCACTTCTATCTCACTCACGCTTATATCAATAGTTTCCTTAGGGTCAACTTATAGTAATGTACAAAAAAACCAGAAATTAAAGAACGTTTTCTCCATAGTAAATGTATGAAAACAGTTTTCTGTTTGATACTGGATAGAAATGGAATCGATTGACACAAAAAAATCTTTTTTGACCCATACAAGCTTTTGGTCCTGGACAGGAATGGGATCGATTAGCATAAAAAAAAGTTTCTCAAAAATTACCATTTTCTCGCACCCTGTATGTTTTTTCCAAAATCTGTACACGCCAATCTGCATTAATTTGAAATCGAAGGTAGATCTCCTAAGACCATTTTCGCCTAGCAACACGGGATCTGGTAGCTGCCCTCACTGACCCAAAATCTATTTCCAACCTGTATATATTATAATTATTTTTTCATACTACAATTATATTTACTTGTTCTTTTATCTTTTTATTTTTTTGTGTACTTTTTAATTTCATTTGTTGGATGTTGCAAAATGCTATATTTTTTAATTTTAATAAGTAATAAAAAGGCGGTGTTGTGTAAAAGTTGTATATTCGCAACATATGTTCCGCTATAATATAAAGGTATACTCGTATTGCCGCGTCTAGTCGTCCTCTCCGTCGTCGGAGGCGCCGTTCTGTTGCGGCTCCTCGCCGACCATGCCCGCGTCGCCCATGCCTGCAATTATATGTATACACTTTTACCACGAAGGAAAATCTACTTTTCACTTCTAATGCTCGCAAAGTTCGCCTTTATGCTGGATGTATACTGCACAAAATGCCCCTTTTATGCTTTAGTGCACAAAGTAAAAAATCATCATACTAAGATAATCGAGCCTGACAGCCACACGTATAATAAAACTTCGTAGAATAAAGTTGTTATTTTATATGATTTACCTCAATCAATTTCACATCCGTGTTTTCTATTACGAAATGTATAAAACCTGATAAAATAGAAGTCAATTATTATTTAAAAAACGTTAAATGACTTGGAAGTCTGATATTTATACTTCAGTACTAGTCTATATCACGTGTCGAAAATTAAACATAAAAACTTTAAAAATTTAAATGGCGGCAATGAATGTTTTGGGTCAATCAATTATTTCTTGTTGCTCGTTGCCATGGTTACGTCTTCTGGGTCACTCTAATATTTATACTTAGGCCAAATAATCTCGCCACATGAGTCGACCGCCAAAGAAATAGACAGAAGAATTGGAAATGCATGGAAGTGATACTGGTCAATGATAGAGATTATGAAGAGCACCCAGTTTAGTACCAGTATAAAGAGGAAGTTATTCAACACATGCATTTTGCCAATATTCACATATGGCTGCGAAACTTGGGCACTGACCAAGGCACAGTGTCTGAAATTAAAAGTAAGTCAGAGAGCCATGGAAAGAAGCATACTCAAGAAGAGAAGAATAGACAAGATAAAGAATTCGGAACTGAGAGACAAGACAAAACTCAAGGATGTAGCGTATAAAGTGAAAAATCTTAAATGGAAGTGGGCTGGACATACAATAAGAGGACCGGAGAAATGGAGCAAAATTCTAACAACATGGTACCCAAGAGGATGCAAACGGAATAGAGGCAGACAATTCAAAAGATGGGAGGACGAAATTATAGAAATGGCCGGCAAGACGTGGACCAGAGTGGTCACAGACAGGGAGGAATGGAGAAGACTGGGGGAGGCCTTTGCCAGTAGGCACACAGAAATGTAATATTTTGCGGTTACTGTAGTTTTAAGTATGGTATTGTAACTTTCTGAAAAGAGGCTATAAATAAATAAACAATTAAAAAAATACTAAGATCGCCCAATCTATGAGTAGGCTAGTAGTAGTAGTACACCGCCGTTTCACGCAAAATAGGCACAATGGATGTCGAGTTGCGGAGAACGGGCAGTATAACTAAGTAACGGTATCCTCAGAGTACGCACCGTGGTCCTCGTCCTCCTCCGCGGAGTCGCCGGCCACCTCCGCGTTCTCGGCCTCCGCGCGCTCCATCTGCCGCGCGAGCTCGGCCTCGTCCGTCGCCGTCACCACTTTAGAAAACGGGCAGTATAACTAAGTAACGGTATCCTCAGAGTACGCACCGTGGTCCTCGTCCTCCTCCGCGTTCTCGGCCTCCGCGCGCTCCATCTGCCGCGCGAGCTCGGCCTCGTCCGTCGCCGTCACCACTTTAGAAAACGGGCAGTATAACTAAGTAACGGTATCCTCAGAGTACGCACCGTGGTCCTCGTCCTCCTCCGCGTTCTCGGCCTCCGCGCGCTCCATCTGCCGCGCGAGCTCGGCCTCGTCCGTCGCCGTCACCACTTTAGAAAACGGGCAGTATAACTAAGTAACGGTATCCTCAGAGTACGCACCGTGGTCCTCGTCCTCCTCCGCGTTCTCGGCCTCCGCGCGCTCCATCTGCCGCGCGAGCTCGGCCTCGTCCGTCGCCGTCACCACTTTAGAAAACGGGCAGTATAACTAAGTAACGGTATCCTCAGAGTACGCACCGTGGTCCTCGTCCTCCTCCGCGTTCTCGGCCTCCGCGCGCTCCATCTGCCGCGCGAGCTCGGCCTCGTCCGTCGCCGTCACCACTTTAGAAAACGGGCAGTATAACTAAGTAACGGTATCCTCAGAGTACGCACCGTGGTCCTCGTCCTCCTCCGCGTTCTCGGCCTCCGCGCGCTCCATCTGCCGCGCGAGCTCGGCCTCGTCCGTCGCCGTCACCACTTTAGAAAACGGGCAGTATAACTAAGTAACGGTATCCTCAGAGTACGCACCGTGGTCCTCGTCCTCCTCCGCGTTCTCGGCCTCCGCGCGCTCCATCTGCCGCGCGAGCTCGGCCTCGTCCGTCGCCGTCACCACTTTAGAAAACGGGCAGTATAACTAAGTAACGGTATCCTCAGAGTACGCACCGTGGTCCTCGTCCTCCTCCGCGGAGTCGCCGGCCACCTCCGCGTTCTCGGCCTCCGCGCGCTCCATCTGCCGCGCGAGCTCGGCCTCGTCCGTCGCCGTCACCACTTTAGTAAACGGGCAGTATAACTAAGTAACGGTATCCTCAGAGTACGCACCGTGGTCCTCGTCCTCCTCCGCGGAGTCGCCGGCCACCTCCGCGTTCTCGGCCTCCGCGCGCTCCATCTGCCGCGCGAGCTCGGCCTCGTCCGTCGCCGTCACCACTTTAGTAAACGGGCAGTATAACTAAGTAACGGTATCCTCAGAGTACGCACCGTGGTCCTCGTCCTCCTCCGCGGAGTCGCCGGCCACCTCCGCGTTCTCGGCCTCCGCGCGCTCCATCTGCCGCGCGAGCTCGGCCTCGTCCGTCGCCGTCACCACTTTAGTAAACGGGCAGTATAACTAAGTAACGGTATCCTCAGAGTACGCACCGTGGTCCTCGTCCTCCTCCGCGGAGTCGCCGGCCACCTCCGCGTTCTCGGCCTCCGCGCGCTCCATCTGCCGCGCGAGCTCGGCCTCGTCCGTCGCCGTCACCACTTTAGTAAACGGGCAGTATAACTAAGTAACGGTATCCTCAGAGTACGCACCGTGGTCCTCGTCCTCCTCCGCGGAGTCGCCGGCCACCTCCGCGTTCTCGGCCTCCGCGCGCTCCATCTGCCGCGCGAGCTCGGCCTCGTCCGTCGCCGTCACCACTTTAGGCTGGGAAACAATCTCTATATTCAATAGGGCTGTCCACACTCGACGCATACTCAGCCGAGCGCGGCTCGCCCTAGCTACCCTGACAACTTTACGATTTCGCTCTATGAAAATACAACAATATATCGATATAAGCCATATTTTTACACCAAAAAATAGGTTGGGTAATTTGACTAAATATTCATTAATATTACCTAAATTTAATACCGATACGGTAAAAAATAATGAAAAGTAATCTTCATAAAATCCGTAAAAATCAGGCGAAAATGGTATAATCTTTCTTTACTTTGTAGACCTAATAAGGGGTACACTAAATAAAATAATCAATAATGTTGCATTTTCTCGAAAAAGAATTAAAAATATAGTCAAATGGAGAAGAAATCAACATAAGAGGTTAAAATCACAAAGTTATAAGCGTCAAAAGTTTTAAGAAGGGGTATGTTCTGTCCCTTTTCCGCAAAACGCACCTTCATATGAAACGATTGTCATTTACTATGACGCTAGAGGATCGTGACGTCACGATCCCGGAGCGTTTTCTCTCTCTAACAGGCAACATTGAAACGGTTGCAGCTTCGTAATTTTATGAGATATTCGAATGGGCATATTTCTTTGGCTTCTTTCTTTTGAAGTAATAATACATTTTGAGTCTACACCCCTATTTAGAAAATTTTAGAAGTGCCTGATTATTTTATTGGTGATTGGAATAACTTTTATTAGCACCAGAAAAAAGTTGCAGAATTTTCAGCTGCGTCAATTATGTTTGAAAATATAAACATTTTCCTCACTTATGTTTTAGCTTTAGGACGGCGAATAAGACACTTTCCTTGATCCGTCTCATATTACAAAATAATATCTTAAAAATTCATGGTAAACTGACAGTGGCAATTATATTGACAGCTGCAGCAGCTATAATTGTTATTGCTAGAGTCAGCTATTTAAAATATTTTTTTATTATGAGACAGATCAAGGAATTCGCCGTCCTAAACCCAAAACGTAAGGTGAGGAAACTGTTTATATTTTTCAAAAATAGTTGACGCAGCTGAAGTCTGATAATTAACCTTCCGTTCCACCAGAAAAAAGTTGCGGACTTTTCAGCTGCGTCAATAATTTTTGTAAATAAAATATATAAGCAGTTTCCTCATTTACGTTTTCGGTTTAGGACGGCGAATGAGACAATTTCCTTGATCCGTCTCATATTACAAAAAATATTTTAAACAGTTGCTTCCTACTGAATTGTAACTTGTAGCCTCTTGAGACAGGCCGCTGGTCATTTTGGAGTGATTGAGTGTCAAACATGTCAATATGAGTAGACGCGGTCCCTCACCGCCATCTGTATGTTGAAGACGCCGCCGGCGCCGACGATGGTCTCCTCGATCTTGTCGATGGCGTCCTGCAGCGCCTTCAGCCCGTCCGTCTTCTCGGGCGTCGAGGTCGTCATCACTGGAACATTACCGAGGCTCATGTTGTACTCAGTCGGAAGCAAACATCACACATTTTGTAGTGAGGTGCTAACAGCAGGGTTATGGACGAGTTAAATGAAATAGAAAAATAGACAATGCCTGAAATAGTACCTACAGCTACACGTCTTTGTTATCATTTTTGGGACAAGCTTTGCCAACTGTACGTTTTGCATTCATTAATAAAATAACAATTGAGGGCAAACTCAGAGATTTTATTTAGTGTATTGAGCAATTCCTAGGGCCACCTTCAGTCTCCTTCATCAGGCCATATAAAGGCGGAGCGATAAGATTAATCTTATTATAGCCACCTTAACTCAGTCCTCGCCTGCTTCCGCGCGGGAACCCAGGCTTTGCCGCCCGCACGTCGCCCGCGCCCCGTTTTCGTCATACTCCTGCTCCCGCGCAAGCAGGCGAGGACTGAATTGCTTAACTCGACCGCTTGGTCGACCTATATGCGTCTCAGTGGTCCACATAGTGATCTAACCCCCTGATTTATAAAATTTAACAAACCTCTGTTAACTAAGATGTCACCGACTGACTAAGTCCTCCAAGACAATGCACGTAATAGGTCCCAAGGTGTATACCAAACTACCTGAAGACATTACGATGGAGGAAGACACAAACACCTTCAAAAAAAAAATATAAAAAAAATGGCTAATTGAACATGCCTTTTATAATTTAAATATTTTTTATGAAACTAATAATTGAATGATATGTATGTATAAACATTTATAAAATTGAATTGCTTATAATATGAAATTGTGAATATTTTTATAATATTATAAATAAATATTTATATGTTTTGTCCCCTTCTCACAAACAGAACAATAACTTTATACAATACGTTTTAGCTAAAATATGTTTGAGGGACATTTATGAATAAGGCTTCAAGTCAATTGGCAAATTATTAAGGCTCAGTGAAATTAATATCAAAAGCATCAAACTTACCATATAAAGGCGGGGCGATAAGGTTAATCTTAATAGGCATTTCAATGGTGGAGAGCGTGAGGCCAGCCTTCAGCGCAGCCTTCACCGCGTCGATGCCCTCGTACCCGTAGCACGCGCACTCGATGTCCGCGCGTATCTTCACCGCCTGCATCGTCAGCTTACGCTTGATGTTGGCTAGGAGCACCTCCTTGGTCTCCTCGTCGAGACCACACTCGTTCAGGACTGACGGGTCACTGGAAGGAGATATCAGTCAATTAATATTTATTCAGGTAACACAAAATAAGTAACAAAAAACAAAACACATTAACAAATACATCGAAGACCTAGATCGGGATGTGAACCTGAAATGGCCTCCACTCAGCAATGCAGTTGGCACGGCTAGCGTGATCAACGGCGCTGGTTTTCTGTGGAACCAGATGTTTCAATGTTGCATGAACCGTAATTTGTCAAACGGTGACCAGTAAGAGTATTTTAGTGGAAAAATACGAGGATATAAAAAAATTACAAAATTCCATCTTTATAGTCGCACTACACTTGGCGGTGTTTGGCCAAATATTCGTGTGTAGTGCGACCATTAAACATTGTCTTCAATTCAAATTCACAAAGAAAAAATTATTAACCAACACTTCATTCATGGGAATGTGTGATATTGCAGAACATACTTCACATGTTTCTGGTCAAAATTATTGTTTTATTTCACTAATCTTCAATGATTATAACTAGTTAGAAGATTAATAAAACCCAACTGCTTTAACATGTTTAGTAGAGAGCCTGTACAAAATGGGTTTATAATTTTCACATTAATCTTGTCTTTGGTAGATTTAGGGTGTCCAACTGTGGACTGGGATTTCTAAGCAATGTTTGGATCACAATAATCTTATTTAAAAAATCCTGGGATTGAAAATGAAATTATTAATTCTTTAAACAAAGACATAATCACGATTTTAGTTTATTGACCCAAATATTGAACTATTATTTAGCAAGTACTTACACAGCAGCCTGCTTGAAGAAGTCATAAGCAGAAGCCTTCTTCTTGTATTTCTCCTCGAAGAGCCACGCGGTCCGTTTGTACAACTCCTCCAGCTGCTCCGAGCTCTCGTAGTGCAACAGCTCAGCCACATGTCGCAGGATAGAGTTCACTGCCTTTGCTTTGGCGTACCTCTCTGTGCACTTGTCAATGTCCTCGCCTGAGACTCGACGTTTTGACAAGTCTATGTAACCTGTAATTGTGTGGGATGTTAATTTCTGGTGACACCCTTGGTTCATTTATATACAGAGAACCCAAACGGAGCTTGTGGGTAAAATGTATATCCATCCTTGAGGTCCATTCTATGTACCACGTAAAGAATTACATTAAAGTACATCCTGCATACAATCTTACAAAATACAGAATTTATCTCTGTATAATAATAGTATCATCATCATCATATCAGCCGAAAGACGTCCACTGCTGGACATAGGCCTCCCCCAAAGAGTTCCAAAGTGACCGGTCCTGCGCCACCCGCATCCAGCGGACTCCCGCGACCTTTACCAGGTCATCAGTCCACCTTGTGGGGGAATAATAGTATAGAAATATAGATTTCCACACTGCATGTAAGCAAATTAATAAATAAGTCAGAGTTTAGAGGAAACCAGTACACTAAGATTTTTCATTTAACTACTGCTACTATACAGGATGGTAATATTTTGATCAGTTAATGATTTTGGGTCAGTGAGGGCAGGTACCAGATCCCGTGTTGCTAGGCGAAAATGGTCTTAGGAGACCTTCCTTCGATTTCATATTAATGAAGATTGGCATGTACAGATTTTGGAAAAAAACATACAGGTTGCGAGAAGCCAGAAATTAAAGAACTTTTTCTACATAGTAAATGTATGAAAACTTTTTTTTTAATTTTTGACTTTTTTGTACATTACCGAAAGAAGATTTCAAGTCCAACTACAGTTTTATAAAAAGTTGGCCACATTCAATAATCTCAACAATACATCAGTACAACTAAAAAAACATGCCAATGAATCCCTATTCTTCTCCATTCTAGGTATAAAGTTGGTTATAATTTTAAGGACAGTAAATGAAGATCTGTTTTAAGTGGAAACTTACCTTTTTCTTTATCCACCCTGATGACCACGACGGGTTCCGTTTTGCCTACTCGGATCAATTTGTTGATAGAACGGATACGTCTCCTCGACAACTCGGACAACAATATCATGCCCTCAATGTTGTTGTATTCCAACAGGTGCACGTAGGCACCCATCTCGGCGATCGACCGGACATTTACCATCACTACATCCTCCACTTCAGGATATTTCTCCTGGTAAAATCTACAGGACAACGGCATCTGAAAAACTCACGATTATAACCTATACAAGTTCAGGAATACAACACTGTGGAGGATAAAGTTTGGGTCAGCAAGCGGTTTTACCTTGTTTCTGTGTTTATATATTCGTTTCTATCTATTTTAGATTAATTAGAAGTAAATGATGAAATTGAAAATGTTCACGTTGACACCGTCGGACACAACTTTTATGATCCGGTACACGCAGCAAATTATTCAATCAACGGTGTATTTTGGCTAGCGCAGTGAACGCAGTTTATTTTGAGGGTGCAACGGAACGTTTTACAGTGCTGCCAGCCATAAATAACGGATACGTTATAATTACGTTGTAACCGTTATTCTTAACGTTATTTTATTTACCTAGGGGCATGTTTTCAGCTTTACAAACGAATCCTATTCGCGTTCGTTGCGCTTCAATTAAATCTTTTCAGCGTCCGAGGATTATAATTGGTGATTACGTGATATGCTCGTCAGCTGCATTCCATGAATGAACATCACATAGATTACACACTAACATTCTGGGAACATTACTCGTCTCATTGCACCTTGACATTGTGCACAGTGTGTTCTCTAGAGAAGAGAGCATTCAAATTGTTTTGTTAATTTAGTTGTTTTACTAGCATTGTGACCGTGTCAAAAATGGGGTTGTACGGAACACGCTTGTGGCTCTTCTGGAGTAGCAAGCGTCCATAGGCGATGTCTGCTTACCATGGGGCAGGCCGTCTACCCGTTTGCCACCGTTGTGGTATAAAAAAACCGGCCAAGTGCGAGTCGGACTCGCGCACCAAGGGTTCCGTA
Organism: Epinotia brunnichana; assembly: GCA_963854355.1. Lineage (NCBI taxonomy): Eukaryota > Metazoa > Arthropoda > Insecta > Lepidoptera > Tortricidae > Epinotia > Epinotia brunnichana. The sequence continues at coordinate 13,285,383 of OY977956.1, forward strand.
CCATTATCTATAAAAACGGCAAAAAAAAAACACGTTTGTTGTATGGGAGCCTCCTGAAGCCTAGTTGGTAGTGAAGTGACCCTGCCTACGAAGCCGCCTCCGGGTTCGAATCCCGGTAAGGGCATTTATTTATTCTGTTTTTTAGTATTTCTTGTTATAGCGGCAACTGAGGTGTGGTAACTATTAGATATAAGTACCTATAGTATGTAATATAAGGACCGTATCGGAAAGAAAGTAGACAACTTCAAAATGGCATTATTTTTATTCTGTGTGAAAACTAATAATGAAACAAAAAGAAACTGAAAAATAAGGTTTTTATAAATAGCTATCTAGCATAACCTAACTGTTTTGAATGAATTCGCCGTATTATATATATTTTGCCTGCAACCTAACTTTTGACACTTTTGATGATGCCCTGTTCCACTTTTTTTTTAAGTTTTCAACTGAGGTGGCAGGCAGCTTTGACGTTTTTTTAGAGGTGTCGTTTCATGAGTTTCATGACAGACCAATATCGCTCAATTGGGTGAACTTCGGGGCAATTGGGAGGATTCTTCTCCTTATCCACTACTTCTACCTTATTGGCTTTATACCATTCCTTCGTTGTTTTAGAGTAATGACAAGAAGCCAAGTCTGGCCAAAATAAAGTGCTAGTCCTGTGCTTCTTTATTAGTGGTAGTAATCTTTTCTGTAAGCACTCGTCACTGAATACGTAACGTTCAAAGTCCCTGTAGTGAAGAAGGATTGCGATCGCATACCGCATTGAAAAATCGCTACTATAATCACTAATACTTTTTTTGCCGAATTTCTCGATGTTGATGGCCTTATGTTTTCGAGTAACCTTCTATAAGCCGGCACCGTAATAAATTGAGGTCCTCGTAAGGCTTTAAAGTCTAATTTGCAATAAGTCTCGTCATCCATTATAATGCACTGATTTTTCTTGGTCAATATACGGTCGTATATTTTCTATGCCAGTTTTCTGACAGCTATTGTTTGATTTTCATCTCGTTTTGGTTGTTTTAGTTTTTATAGTTTTTAGGTTGCATCTTAGTTTGATTCTTTGTATCATAGCCGAAGAAGTTTTGGCTCTTTTTGCCGCATCTCGAATTGAAAGGGACGGATTTTGTTTAAACATTCTTACGGCTTTCTTTTATCATGCCAAGTCGGTTGTCCCCGGTTTTCTTCCAGATTTAGGCAAATCTTGGAGAGTACAGAAATCACCAAATTTATTTATTATTTTGTGCACGCCCGCTACTCAACTCGTACTTTTTAACCAGTTTTCTAATCGTCATACCTTTTATTTTGCACCAATCATCCAAAATATTTTTACGAACGTGTAAGCTAATTCGCCCCATGTTGACAGTTTGACAAAAGTAGTAATTGCTTTATGTTACAATTAAAAGAAAAGGATATAGTTCGTTATTTAAAAAAAAATATGCCGATTATGGCGCAGTTGGCGAATTATACTGGCAAAGTGCGGTTCGGTACGAGTGATAATAATAATGGGGAAAGAGTGTTCTAAATGCGTCTGCGATCAGGAGAATAAGGAGCTGGTGGTAAACCAGCACGGCGGAAACGGCCAGGCGACAGAAGACGCGTCCACCACCAACCACACCTCACAACAGAAATCAATCATCTGTGAAAATTTCAACTGTCTAACTATCACGGTTCATGAGATACAGCCTGGTGACAGACGGACAGACAGACAGACAGACGGACAGCGTAGTCTTAGTAATAGGGTCCCGTTTTACTCTTTGAGTACGAAAGCCTAAAAACTATGCGCTCTAACTTGGGTAGGTACTCTTATGTATCTCCTAGTATAATTATATTCTTTCCGTCATATTCATATATATTATTTTCCCTGTGAAAGGGTGCAATATATATATTCTGCCCGCGACGCGTGGAACTCGTTTATATCGTAGCTCCATACAAACGTTCACCCCCATTTCATCCCCTAAGGGGGTGATTTCCGGGACATAGTTTATGTCCCAGAAATCACTCACACAATGACCTTCCCCGGGACTCAAACTATCTCTATGTCTATACCAAATTTCATCTAAATCGTTCAGCGGTTTAAGCGTGAAGAGGTAAAAGACAGACACGCAGACAAATAGACAGACAGACAGGCACACTTTCGCATTTATAATATTACTAGCGACCCGCCCCTGCTTCGCACGGGTTTATGTGTATTAAGCCGGGTCCACCGCACCAATGTTTTCCATGTTTTTAAACATGTAACATGTTTTCCGTCAGGTTCGGCAAACAAATAGGGTATTGTCTTGATTGGCAAAACATGTTTGACGTTTAAAAACATGGAAAACATTGGTGCAGCGGACCCGGTTTTATACATGCATGTATGGTTTGTATTATACATATATACCTTCCTCTTGAATCACTCTATCTTTAAAAAAAAACCGCATCAAATTCCGTTGCGTAGTTTTAAGGGGACGTAGGTTCGTGGTCTTCTCTACCTCTCACTGAGCATAAGCGTGAGCGAGATGGAAGTGCGAGTTTGGAAGCGCGGATATCAAGTTTTTTAATTTTATTTCTGTGTGCTTTTTAATAAATAAAAAAATAATAGCTGATTTCCCTCAAACATGACATTGCCGATTTTTAGAACTAATTGTAATATGTTAAGCTGTTGTGCATAATTTGTTACGATTTTGTAAAGTGTATTTTAGACCTATGTTGTGATTTTTTTGTCTTCAAGCAACAGCGGCTCCTTTTTAGGGTTCCGTAGTTGACTAGGAACCCTTATAGTTTCGCTTTGTCTGTCCGTCCGTCCGCGGATAATCTCAGTAACCGTTAGCACTAGAAAGCTGAAATTTAGTACTAATATGTATATGAATCACGACGACAAAGTGGTAAAATAAAAAGTGATTTATTTTTAATTTATTAGGGTACCTCCCCTATACGTAACGTGGGGAGTGTTTTTTTTCATTTCAACCCTAACATGTGATATATTGTTGTATAGGTATTTAAAAATGAATAGGGGTTCGCTAAAATATTTTTTTGATAATGTTAATATTTTCGGAGATAATCACTCCAGAAGTAAAAATAAAAACCCCCTCTAACTAGTGAACCATAAGTTTTAAAAATATGAAAAAATCTCAAAAGTAGAACTTTATAAAAACTTTCTAGGAAAATTATTTTGAACTTGATAGGTTGAATAGTTTTTTAAAAAAATTACAAAATAATTTCACACACTTACTGTGACGGACAAAAAACTACGGAACCCTACACAGAGCGTGGCCCGACACGCTCTTGGCCGGTTTTTCAATTTAGTGTACAATCAATTTGATATCAAACTAAGCGCACTCCTCTCAATTAAACGTCTTGTACAACGAAACCGCGCGTCACAGCATCACATTAAAAACGCCTGGCACGAGCCAATTAATTGATATATCACTCGGGATTGCGGATCGCAGCCATACCGGCTCCGCAGAACTAGTGCCGCTAGTGCCGTGTTTGTTGAACTGCTGCCGCGCACGTTCAGACCTCGGACTATAAACAGATATGTTGTAGTTGTTTGTTTTTAATTTTGTGTGAAGATGTGGGGGCTTTGGTGAGTTTTTTATTATATGAGGAATAGTAGGTACCTATAACCTTCAACAATGATTTTTTACAAGCTCTTGACTTGCGCTTGCTTTTGTTTCGTAAGTAAATAGGTATGTAAGTATGTAAGTTGACCCTATTTGCCGGTATCCGATTGAGCGTTAAGTTAATTTAAATTAGATGTCAACACGATATTTTGGCACTACCGAGCTAATTTATTTATTTATTATTTATTATTAAAAACTTGTTAACACAACATTACAGTCCTAAAACCAATGCGTCATGAAAACGATACTAAACAATACAACAAAACAAAAAAAACACATATAATTACATTGGTACAGTTGATTGCCTCTGATGATGGAGACAGAAGGTAGCTATAGCAACTCCTAAACTACAAAAGACACACCCGTCATGTTTGGCCTCATTAAAATCCTCTCAACGTGTAACATGTGCAAGAAAAAGCACAGTCGGCAAAATAAAAGCTTGCACATATCAACAGTTAGATTGTACAACAAGTGCATAAAACGATCCATTTCACCCGAGACGTTTATAGGAGTTTATGGATAGTTAAGTCAAGGGATAAAATGTCACTGCTTTTCACTTCAAATGCGAGAAAATAACAAACATTTGCAAAATTTTATAGAATTCATTCCGCCACTTTACTTTTTAAAGTTTTTATGTTTAATTTTCGACACTTGATACTAGGTAGGTACGCTTGCTAGGTAGGCTTGTTTTTAGGTACTTATTTCATGCTGCCAAGTCATTCAATGGTACGATACGTTTTTAAATAATATTTGACTTCTATTTCATTTATAAAAGTTAAAATCTTTTATGTCCTGTCAAGATAATAAAATACAATAAGATAATTACAATAAACTTAAGACTACCTTAAGCCTAGTGAAACAGTCCCCCTCGAGACGTCCCTGGCGCAAAGGTCCCCATAACACTGGCCGCGTTGCCACGTTGAATGGCGATGGACAACCTTTGCATCAGGTACGACCCTACGCGGGCGTCATATCCCCTCTCCCTTATTCGTCGTCACACTTCCCTAATAAATAAATAAATAAATATTTGCGGACAATCTTACACAAATCAACCTAGTCCCAAACTAAGCAAAGCTTGTACTATGGGTACTAGACGACGATATAGATACTTAGATAGAGAAATAAATACTTAAATACATAGAAAACATCCATGACTCAGGAACAAATATTCGTGCTCATCACACAAATAAATGCCCTTACCGGGATTCGAACCCAGGACCTCTTGCTTCGTAGGCAGGGTCACTACCAACTAGGCTAAAGCGGTCGTCAATAATGAAGGCAAGCCTCCGACCCCCAGCACCCAGTAGCCTCAAAAGCAAGGGGTACGGGGTAAGGGGTATGGTAACTACCGCCCAGGACCGAATATCTATGCCGTTTTTTGTCCACGGCAAAATCTGCAGCGGCACCAGCTGATCGCACTGTTCGGCGGAGGTTCGAGGCAGCAAAAGTACTGTAAATATCTATTTCATTCTGTTTTTTAGTATTTGTTCTTATAGCGGCGACAGAAATACCTACATCATCTGTGATCTGTGAAAATAAAATAAATAAATAAATAAATATTTGCGGACAATCTTACACAAATCAACCTAGTCCCAAACTAAGCAAAGCTTGTACTATGGGTACTAGACGACGATATAGATACTTATATAGAGAAATATATACATAGAAAACATCCATGACTCAGGAACAAATATTCATGCTCATCACACAAATAAATGCCCTTACCGGGATTCGAACCCAGGACCTCTTGCTTCGTAGGCAGGGTCACTACCAACTAGGCTAAAGCGGTCGTCATAATGTCAACTGTCTAACTATCACGGTTCACGAGATACAGCCTGGTGACAGACGGACAGACAGACAGACAGGCAGACAGACAGACAGACAGACAGACAGATAGACAGACAGGCAGACGGACAGCGGAGTCTTAGTAATAGGGTCCAGTTTTATCCTTTGGGTACGGAAGTACGGAACCCTAAAAATATTCCGACGAATTGAGAACCTCCTTTCTAAATTCTGTTAAAAATGAGGTTGAGTGCTGTAGTAGCCATGTAACGAGATACTTAACAGTAGACGACATGCAATGTGGCCCATTATTCTCTTTCATGTGGCCGACGTCTATGTGACCGACAGCATACATCATAATCAATTAGAATAACAAATTAGTTCGCTCGTAAAAACATCAATCGTATAAGTAAAACGTAAACATTAATGATCCTTTTTTTTCTGTTTTAACGCTTAGGGACAGTATACATCTCTATAAGAACATTAGAATAATTATTAATTGTATTTGGATGCTCAGAGACATTATACATCTCTGGGGTACTAAATTATATCATAAACTTATTGTTAATTCTGATACAGACCTTATATCGAATGTATTTGATAATATTTTACAATTTTGGATTGTTCTAGTTTTCATTCAGTGACATTTAGTTTGTAACCATTTAGGTACTAATTAGTTAAAATCTGCAATTTTAAAATGATTATTGTGTAAGATTATTAATATTATATTGTAGAACACCATTTGACATGTAAAAGTGCCCTTGTGGCCTATTTGCAGAATAAATAATTGATTTTGATTTTGATTTTGATTTTGAGTAGGTCGTAAATACAGGCTTAACTAGCAAAAGGGCGACATGGGCCCAATATCGATGTTATTTTGAACCATAATTGGAACATGTAGGTACTAGATATGTTTTTTATACTTACATATTTAGTATCTAGATACTAAATATGTATAAAAAAAAATAAGTATATCACAAAAAAAAAAGTAAAAATAAGTATAAAAAAAAAACATTTTTAGAAATTGAAGAATTCCACATTCTGGCTGGCCATCATCAGATACATTGATAGTACCAATTGATTGTTGTCCCTACAAATTCTTGTAAAGTTTTAATTTGATACAAGTAAGACGGCGACTTTCCAAAAACAGAATCGACAAAAAAAATCTAAGAATATACATAATGATCGAACCTGCTCACCAAATTTCACAAGAATCGGTTGACAAATGCTACCTATAGAGGAGAACAGCGGGACAGCGTGTCATCCGAACGATTTTCGGCCCAAGCTGAAGCATAGAACTTCGTTCGCTTCGCTCGCCCGTTCGATAAAAAAAGCTTATAAAAATCCCACCATGGCATGATGAGTATAATTATAAGGATACTAGCTGTTGCCCGCGACTTCGTCCGCGTAGAACTTTTTATCGTCTTAGAAAATGATTTCTCTCAATACAAACTTTGAATCCTCTTTTAGGGAATAATTAAAACAAAAACGATGATGTTCATTTTCTAGTTTGTAAACAAACAGTCTAAAACTTTGAACCCCCTTTTAACACTCTTAGGGGATGAATTTGGAAAAACTCTGAAATTAGTTTTGTAGTCTTTTAACGTACCTACAGAATAAGACCGAAGTTACAAATCTCTTACTCACACTTTAAAGTTTTCTTGCTCTCCATTTAAAATTTGAACCCCCTTTTAAACCCCCTTAGGGGTTGAATTTCTCTAATCGCTGAAAGAACTTTTTTCGTATTGTAGTAAGTAGGCAATCTTACTACTAACTTTTAAGTCTCTTGCTCAAAAAATGTGTTGCCCATACAAAGCTTGCCCCCTTCTTAACCCCCTTAGGGGTGAAATTTTCTAAAACTCTGAAAGTACTTTTTTATTTTAATAAGTAATCTTTCTAATAGTTTTAAGTCTAGTTCAAACAAAAGTGTTTCCCACACAACACTGGCTCCCCTTCAAATCCCCTTAGGGGTGGAGTTTTCTAAAACGCTGAAAGTTCTTTTTTAGTTTTCTAATAAGTTATCTTTTTGCAAAGTTTTAAGTTTCTAACTCAAAAAAAGTGTTGCCCATGCAAAGCTTGCTCCCCTTTTTAACCCCCTTAGGGGTGGAATTTTCTTAAACGCTTTGTTCTTTTTTTGTCTTTTAATAAGTAATCGTTCTACAAAATTTCAAGTTTGAACCTCAAAAACGTAAACTTTCCCCTAGGGATGCTTTTTTCCAAAACGCTGAAAGTACTTTTTTTGTATTTGTATAAGTAATCTTTGTACAAAGTTTCAAGTGTCTAGCTCAGGAAAAGTGTTCCCCATACAAACCTTGCAACCTTTTTAACCCCCTTAGGGAATTATTTTTGTAAAACGCTGAATGTAGTTTTTTTCATGTTCTAATAAGTAATCTTTCTACAAAGTCTCTATTTCAAAAAAAAGTAATTTTTTACCATACCAACTTTGCACCTTATTTTACCCCCTTAGGGGTGAAATTTTCCAAAACGCTGAAAGTACTTTATTTGTATTCTAATAACTAATTTTTCTACAAAGTTTTAAGTCTCTAGCTCAAAAAAAAAGTTCTCCCATACAAACTTTGCACCCCTATTTGACCCCCTTAGGGGTGGAATTTAAAAAAATCCTTTCTTATCCCTAGCCCACGTTATAAAAGCAACCTACTGTGCAAAAATCAACTCTTTTAGATAAGTAGTTTCGGCTGTGCGTTGATGAGTGAGTGAGTGAATAAGTCAGTCAGGACATACGCATTTATATATATATAGAGTGATCCCGACGTAATGTTGAAATCTTCTGAAATGTAGGTACTCGCACCTACTTAGTTACAGAAAATATAAATTAGAACACAAATCTGTGTACGACTTAAATATGCGGTGAAAATGCAAGGAACCTCGACACGCTCATTGCAAATCTGTATTTTGTCTGCATCTGCATCGAGCGCTTTCGCCCCATGCAATATCATGCATCGTCTGCCGAAGCTAACCCGCATAAACACATCAAGTTCTTTACAAACTTCTATGCAGCCAGGGGCCAAGTTTGTCTGGCGTCTGCACTGCGGTTTGCGAACACATTCTAGAGGATTTATAACATGTGGGTAGATAAACGCTTCTTTACCTGCACTGTGTCGTCCAATGCCACGCGTGTGAAAACAATTTCGCATGAATAAGACCTTGAGCTTGCTGTCAATGCATAACGGCTTCCAAAACGTAATTTGTCGTCATTGAAAGGCGATCTTGTTTAAGTCATCAGCCCCATTTGGTTCAATCAAGGAACCGTTAAAAAATATGGCCTGTTGAACTTAGTTTTTCTGGGTCATAAAACACAAAGCGTGCATAAAAGTCTTGCCTGCTCAATGGCATCATATTTATATGAAAATATTAAATTACTGACGAGTTTTTATAGCTGCTAGTACTTTTTTTCGGTCATCAACTAATTCGTCGAGATCATTTTAACGAGCCAAAGTAGGAAATGAAAAGCATTCCTTATTGATGTAGGTACTCGTAGTTAGCTGTAGTTAGGTACTTAACTGGTACAATTTTTTTTTTGAATTACTCAAACGTATAGTAAATTACCTGGTTTCGTAGACTTGATGATGACCCTTAAGGTGGAACTCTGCAATGGTTAAAGTAAACCCCACAGTAGAAACTCGAATACGCATCGTTTGACCACAATGTCACACGAGTTAAATAATAATAATAATAATATAGGTACACTATAGGTGTTCAAAAATATCGGCACATGCACCCTAATGCCTTGAAAATAGAGGTGTGTTCGGATGTTTGTGACGTGCTTATTTGCTTCGATGTATGTGATGGCGACTGTACTAAAGTACACTATAGGTGTTCAAAAATATCGGGACATGCACCCTAATGCCTTGAAAATAGAGGTGTGTTCCGATGTTTGTGACGTGCTTGTTTGCTCCGATGTATGTGATGGCGACTGTACGAGTAGGTATCATTCGCTTGCCCTTATGCCATTTACTTGTAGTCGCAGCCACAGCCTGCTCTATACAGTCTATACCTCTCTGGCACCTGTCATCTCATCAAACAAATCCTTCCTGTTCATATCGTTTCTCACGCAGTCAATCTACCTTTTTAACCCCTGACGGAAAAAGAGGGGTGTTAATGGTGTTATAAGTTTGACGTGTCTGTGTCTGACTGTCTGTGTGTGTGTCTGTCTGTGGCATCATAGCTCCTAAACGAATGGACCGATCTGAATGCTGTTTTTTAATCCGAAAGCTGAAGTGACTGAGATGGTTCTTAGCTACGTTTCAACAAAATCGGTTCAGCCGTTTTTGTGATATTGAACTTTGAAATGAAAATGTCGAGGGTTTTTCAACTTTTCTAAGTTGTAGCTATCTTCCACCTGCCCGTTCTGCTACAACCCTACACATTCATATCCTTCTTGTCACATGACTTTCACCCCTTCCTCTTAACATGTCCATACCACCGTAAGCGATTAGCTGTCAACTTATCAAAATAACTATTCATTCACGTCACTTATAGAAACTTATTTAAAGGAACGGATAAAAACCCTGTTTAGTACATCAGCACCAATATAAAGACGCTTTGATTGTGCCACTTGCGGCCGCCATTAAACCTCGATGCCTATGGGTCAACCAATAATTGATACGCGGCCTAGATCGGGGACCTTCAGTGGCATACTGTTCGCCAATATTGATGGGTGTAACAAATGTTTTAGGACAAAGACAAATAGTAGTAAACAGCGATGTGCAAACTTCCCGAGCCCGTTCACGTGCTCACCGGCGCCACTGGTAAATAAAATAAATAATTAAATATTATGGGACAATCTTACACAAACCAACCTAGGCCCACGGTAAGCTCAGTAAGGCTTGTGTTGTGGGTACTAGGCGATGATATATATAATAGATAAATACATATAGATACTTATATACATATATAACATCCATAACTCATGAACAAATATTCGTGATAAAAACACACAAATAAATGCCCTGACCGGGACCTCCAGCTTCGTAGGCAGAGTCACTACCCACTGGGCTACGGAGGCCGTTAATAATAATAGAGATTATTTAAATTTAACGATAGATATTAAAAAAAGTAGGCCGCTGCACATTGTATTTAGTATTTGGGTCATTGTCAGATTTAGGTTCGCGTCTTTTCGGTGGACATTGCCAAAGTTAAGGACTATAAAGCCAAAATTTTGGTTGAACTCTGAATCCGCATAAACGGCGTTGCCCCTTCTATAATTCTATGTGATAAAAACATATTATATGTGAGCGTAAGCCCTTAACTATTGACCACCGGAAAGATGATTTTTGTTTTTGTGACTGACAATGACCCATTTGTGTACCTAAGTACTGAACTGGTGGTTACCTACTGGTACTGGTGTTTGTATGAAGTCAAAAAAACGGCCGTTTTAACTTTGGACGCATAGATTGACGAAACCAGCAACATAAAAACTAGTTTGTTGTATTCACAAGGTACTTGAATAAAAAGTACAGTGAGTAGCGGCCTACTTTTTAAAATATCTAATCGTTTAATTTAAATAATCTCCATTATTTACCAGTGGCGCTAGTGAGCACGTGCAATGTGCATGAACGGGCTCTTCACCCCAAGAACTTTTGACTTCTATAAGTAACTAACTAACTATGTACCAGAAGAATTAGGAAGACATTTAACATTCTTAACTTGACAGCCCTCGGAACACCTTCCGATGATGAACTGCGAAGCTATTCCGGTCTAGGTCAGGGTAATTGACTGTAAATTCGGTCAGTCCTTGGCGTCGGCCCTTTTGATTCATCTAAACATCGTTAATGATCTGTTCAGATTGTTTGACAAACTGTTATTATGCAATGAATGGGGCAAGTTGTGGCAAGAGAGATATAGGAGTAGATAAACATGTAAATGCAATGCAATTGTCTATTAACGTCTAATTAGTACTCTTTGGACGCCAAGAACACCTAAAGGTGTTGCGTGTTGTCGTGCCCGCGGTAGCAAGGACTACTGTAGGTGTTATGGCGTACACTGTCAACGTCTCCGTCATGATTTTCTTCACACTGTGTGAAGAAAATGTGTTTTTTCCTTAATTAAGGAAAAAAGTGTCAGTGCCACTTTAGTTTAGGAAGAATGGCGTCAAAACTGTATGTTATGGTAGCCTAAATTGCTTTATAAAGAAAACAACACCGCCTTGGCAACTACCTACAGCTCGAAGTTGTGAAGTTTCCCAGTAGCTACGCCAGTACGTAGAGTAATTCTTTGTTGCAAAAGGTGGTGTAGAAGATTTTATTTTTGTATACCGTGTATAGCGAGCAAATATCAAAAATGGTTACGCAACATATCTCGGGTCATCTTTTGCAAGCTACAAATCATCGAAATTTTGAGTCTTTTTTAGGGTTCCGTACTCAAAGAGTAAAACGGGACCCTATTACTAAGACTCCGCTGTCCGTCCGTCCGTCCGTCTGTCTGTCACCAGGCTGTATCTCACTGATACCGTAATAGTTCCAGCTGAAATTTTCACAGATGATGTATTTCTGTTGCCGCTATAACAACAAATACTAAAAACACAGAATAAAATTGTTTTTTATAGATAATGGTACGGCACCCTTCGTGCGCGAGTCCAACTCGCACTTGGCCGGTTTTTTGGTTTCTCGTATGGAGTGCACCCCTAGAAAAATATTCCTCCAAATTTTATTCAAATACATCTTATAGTTTTCGAGTAAAATGCCTGTGACATTCGGATGGACGAACAGACGGACAGACATGACGAAACTATTAGGGTTTCGCTTTTTCCATATGTACTATTACTATAGGTAAATTCAAAATTAAAACGTAGACGCTTAAAAACCACTACCTTGAAATTATTACAAGAGTTGGGGAAAACTTCGTTTTCGACCATGGTTTTCTACTATGTCGCTGAACCGAATAGTTAAAGTTTTGGTACTCATTAGATGTAAAATGTTATGTTCTTTAATTTGTTAGATAGTAACTTTTCGCTAGGATGCACCACCACCGTATAGAATTTACGAGCGAGAAACCAAAAAGAGACACAACATTTCGAGGATTTGTAACTGCCAAAAGTTGTCCCGAAATATCTCGTGTAACCAGTTTAGATATTTGATCGGTTTTGTCGGTATACACGATATAAAAAAAAAAAAACTTCTACACCACCTTTTGCAACGTACTTTGAACCTCTACTGACTGGCGTACAGTACGATGTTGGACACTTGGTTGCCAGAAGCAAGTGAGAGTGACGTGTCGCGCCAGCAAGCAACGTCAACGAAGCTTGCAACGGTGCCAGGCCTCCCTCGACATGGGTTCCTGACAACATGTGTAATTTGTTTCAGAGCCCTAGTGAATCTATGGCTTAATGCAAGCAATTGCTTTGGCTATGCACTGGTACGATTGTTGTACCCATCAGTCATCAATCACTTAATCGCGTCCATCATAAAGCGATCATCTGTAAAGCTATAATGTTTTTTTTTGCAGGTGTGCCGTTTTATTCATTTTGACCACTTTCCGGCCAGCATGCTACGGGCAGATGCAAGGTATGCGAACATTATTAAGAATTAAAAATGTCCAACTGTGTTTACCATAACATAAAAATTAAACGTCTCTGTTTATTTCAGAGACCTTCACAACTCAAGCTCCCTTCCCCAACCGGCCCTGCTCCCCAGTAAGACCTGGAGATGTAGACTTGCAGAGCATAGACCTACTCGCGGTGTACCAGCTCGACGGACCGAATACTACCGGCATAACTCAGGTCCGGGGGTCCCAGGATCTGCAGAGAGCGTATCGGATCGGTGATGGGGCGAATTTGACGTTGCCTTTAAGGTGAGGGTCCTGTTGGCTTCAGCCACTTTCAGCCTGTAGTATAAACTGCAGCACACAAAAGGTGCATTCCCACGGGCGAGCATGGCAGCCCTCCGCATGATTCTAGCCCCTGAGGACAGTTGTAGGCTGCACGGCGTTCGGCAAAGCCCAGCAACTGTCCAGCCTGCAACTGTCCACATGGGCCGAAATCATGTGCTCGAAGCTCTGGATGCGCCTTATGCCACTCTATCTTGTAACTTCGTACCACTCATGCCGTCCGGACATGGGGATTCGGCTAAAATGAGTGGCTTGGTATGGGGGTAGGGTTGAATGTGAGGCCGGGTATATACAGATAAACAAGCGATGCGTGCGGCGGCGCGAAATGCCTGCTGTCAGACGAAGATGGCAACGCTCACGCCAGTACATAAACATTCCTATTATCTGTTCAGAGAGTGAAAATGAATTTCACCATACCAGTAGGAATTAGAGCCTCCAATGGCGTTTCTATGCACCTCAATTGACAGTTCTGTTGTTGAATACAGAATTTCGCTCCCTGAACAGGTACTGAGCAACGCCACATATGTTTGTGTTTGGGTCGCGTTGCCAGACGCCGCTGTTGTCCATAAACGAGACTTTACGTGTAGGTATAACATAAATTAAAAACCACTGGTTTCTGACTTGCTGAGCTATGACCTGGAGGCGTTTGGCCTAAACATAAAGCCTGAAAATTGGAGCTGAAAATCCCAAGGGTGGCCAGCCCGCTAATTCTAGAATTGGTGATTCCAGGAAAGTCTTCCCAGCTGGTCTTCCAGAACAGTTCAGCGTACTAGCCACCTTCAACGCTGGCTACCAGGCCAAGCCCTGGATGGTGGTCCGAGCTGCGAAGACCTTGCAGTTCTCCCTGACGCTCCTGCCGAGGCTTGAGAAGTTGGCGTTGCTGGTTGAGGGGTCAAGGTTATTGTTTGAGTGTCAGGAGGTGAGAAATTGCGCACTATACTTGCTAGCACTGAAATGGCATCGCTATCATGATGTTGTCCTGACCGATTTCGGCCACAGCGACTGTGTATTCTGGCTTTTATTTGTTACTAACAATTATTATTTCTACAGTGTTGTTCTTCTACTCTCTGGTGCACTCTCAAGTGGCTTATGTACTCTATCTTTCTCACAAAAGTCCGAGCGCACTTGGTGCAAGTTAACACTCCACCGACGTAGTGGTAATTGATGGCTCTTTGCTCTTTATGATTCTCAGTTTCAAAGTTGTTAACCTGCTCATGGATGAGCCGTCGCCATTCGGGCCGCCGTGCTGCCTTTACCTCCCACTCCGAGGGCTCTATTTTGCATCTCTTCATGTGTCTTTTCAGAACATCTTTGTAACAAAGGTACTGGCCACCACTCTTACGTTTACCATTCTTCAGTTCTGAAAAGAAAATGCGCTTCGCCACTCTGTCATCTGACATTCGCGACACGTGTCCACACCACCGCAGCTGTCACCTCATCAGGTACACCTCGATGCCTCTGACATTTGCACGCCTCAGGACTGTCGTATTTCTGACGCGGTCCGTCCATCTGACATTCATGATGTCTTGGAGACATTTGAGGTGAAATCTGTCAAGTGTGCGGATGTGCTTGCGGTAGACGACCCATGTCTCGGAGGAGTACAAGAGATTTGGCAGCACGATCGCCATATACACGCTTATTTTTGTGGTAAGTTTAAGATCATGGGACCGAAAGACCTTGGCTCGCAATTTGCCGTAGGCAGCAGCCGCAGTACCTATTCTGCCATTTATTTCCGATTCTAGGTCGTACTTAGCGGTTATAGTGCTCCCAAGATACTTAAACATTTTCACTAGTGATAGCACTTCTCCACCGATACTCATATTAATAGGCACGTTGTGAGAGACATCCATGTTGGCAATTGTAAATTGTAAATTGGAAAAAAATGTGGAAATGTTAATGTGGCTTGGCGGAGTACTGAATTGAAGTCGGTTAAAACTTTGTTTTGAAAGTAAATTATTGGCTAACTTTTATTTGTTTGAAGGTCTCATTTTTCGGTTTAACTATGCGTCCTATGGTCCTAGCGACATGACTACTTTTATAAAATGAAAGCTGATTAAATTTGGTACAAGTTTTATTCGATAAAGTTTATTCTCTTTCTAACAGCGCGACAAAGGCCGTGTCGCAGCATGTTTTGTCTTTTCAACATTCGAATTAATAGTTATAAAGGTCTTAGGTAGGTATAAACAAAGGCTGGCATAAATATAATAGAAGTGTTGATCACTACATTGACACTGTCGTCCCTATATCATGTCATATAAGTTAAAGTGGTACGCGTTGTAGGAGCTCGGTTTATGCAGCTTCTCCTTAATCAGGTCGCAGGGCGATGGAGTGTCAAATTTGAATCGGACGATGTTGCTCTCAACAATTTCATGTAAGTACGGAGCAGCAACAGGCGTTAGTCGCGATGTGAGGACTTTACCAAAATGTGAGCACTTGCCTCGCTTCACTTTCTGTCGGAGCATGTACGACAAGTCTTCTGGGTATGGGAGAACGGGCTCTGGGATTTGCATCTGTTCCTGTTCAGCTTCAGCGAAGTTTGGTTCGAAGATGGGCTCGAGAGAGCTGGTGCTGAGTTCTTCTCTCCTAGGTTCCAGGTTGTATGGAGTCTGTAATGCTTGCATGAGATCAATGGCAGACTTGTCTTCTTCGAGCTTGAGCCGCCTAGTTTCCTCAACTAGCCGTTGTTGTTCCTCTTCCTGGTGCCGTTTGAGATCTTTCGCTTTGAGCATGTTTGAGACTTGCTTTGCAAGCACATTATCAATGGGACTCTTACCGAACTGGAATGTGGGTATGTTGATACGCTGGGCAGGGGTCAGTTTGGTGTCAGATTGGGCTCCACTCTGGCCGGCGAGACGCGGGATCTGGATGTGGTCACTGAGGCTGTGGATGGTGCCCTCCGCCCGGCCCTGGATGCTGGTTTTGGACAGATGGCTGTCAACGAGCGCCATCAGAGACGTGAACGAACTTGAATCCCCCATTTTATTATCCTGCAGCAAGAGTTAAAATATATTATTGATTTTGGTTTCCGTTTGCCTATGTGTTCTTAAATAATACATGTGGGCAAATTCTTGGGTAGAATTACGTAAAGTTTTAAAGATTAACGGAGACGGTATTAATAAATTATGTTTACGTCCATAATTTAATTTAATACATTTCTTGTTATAATGTACAAATCTAAGAATAATACAAGCCACGGACCTCTACTTTTTATCTTACATTATGCAAAGTCAGTGTCTATTGCATTTTAGTAAAGCTTTCTATTTACTGCATATTTTCAAAATACGGCATAAATAACTTAAAAAAGTCACAGATTTATCTGCAGAGCCAGGGTCTTTTTATTGAGCATTTCCCTGCATCACGATGTCAATACATGAATTTAAGTTTCCATTATGCGTTATTGATTATTTGCACCAAACCAGGAAAAACACAGCGATATTGTGATGCTCTTAAATTACGTGGGTTAATTAATGAAAGATTCTGTTGTTGACTTGGTACGATCAAAAGAAACTTTACAAATAAAAATAAAATTAAAGTTGATGGCATATAAACAAACGAAAAGTACCTGCCAGAGATATAACGACCAAACCTAAACTTAAATTAAAACATAAAAAGAACTAAACTAACATGCACAAAAAATACAAAAATATAAAAATTTAGATTGGTGCTGGGGATCGAACTCGGGCGCTTGACTCGAAAAGCCGAACGTTCTCAAATCGCGCCATCGCGCTGTTACTTTGCGAAACTATAGGCACTGCTTTTAGATTGTCCAATGCAAGCCCACTCATAACAAAGTAACAACCTACGTGTTATGTGACCACAATTTATGCTCCCATGCCATTAGGAAGAGCTTCGATTTCTATTACTACGCACGTAACATTAAAGGTCGTCACCAAAGGCTGTGGACGAAATAACCCGTCAGTGTCATGTCCTTTAGTTGCCCGATGTATAGCTACATAGACTTGCACCCAAATTCAGTTACAATTATTAACACTTACCCCGTTTCCTTTGTCTACCTAATCGCGCACAGTATAACACAGTTACCGTACTATGTGGCACAATTATGACTGCAATCGTTACTTTTATTAAAATGAACACTCCGCGACCCGGAGTCACTCTTTGTCCTCTCGACCGTTGTCACCGTTTTTTCGGCCTACCCTCAATTGCCAATCGCGAGATACCGTCTTTATTTTAACAAGGTATCGTTCTAAAACGATTGGCATTATAATATTATGTATGACACAAACAATCACCAATGACGAAAGCCGAAAGTTTTCTTATAAACTTTGTGAAATATAGCAGCATTGAGCACCATTGACTTACCTCTTTCCAAGACGATTAGGTAATAATAAAAAAATATTACGACTGTCCAGAGTGTCAAGCGAGCATGACGATCGCGTATACCTACTGTTCACACTACTATTGTGCTACACCGTAGCGCGTAGCAGTGTTTTTTGACTGCGTAGAGGCATAACTCGTAAGTGAATCATTGGCCATGAATGAGTTAAAACAATTGCTTGTAATAAAGTAATGTGTTGATAATTTTCAGTAACTTTAACATAAAAAAATCTGAACATAAATATTGATTGATAATTTTTCTCCTCAGTTGTTTAGACCAGGCTGGCATATGCTGCATGTAGCTGTCACCAACGACACAGTGTACGTAGCAGTGGACTGTCAGGAGGTACGTTGTTTTTGATTTTATATGTCGAAGTAAAGACGAGATCCCAAGATAGACTGGAATGTAGAATGCTGCAACGACAGGACCAGGCCCTCATAATATTGATGATGGTGATGTCGAAAATGTATGTGATATCGTCAACCCGCACTGGGCACAGTGTGGGGTCTACGCCATCCCCTCTATTCCCTCTCATCCATGAGAGCAGGCGTGTGCCCAGCAGTGGACGTCTTCCGGCTGAAATGATGATGATAATGATGAATAATCAGATTTCTCTTTGTCTTTACGTGTATTGTTTTGCAGTTGGCGCCACAAAACGTGACGAGACACGACCTGAGGAACGCCACGACGCTCTCAATTGTGTCTCATGAGGACGGCACTCCGGCTGCTGTGAGTATTATACTGTTTAACGCCAACCACGTTTTAAGACCCTCGTCAGGTCGGCCGCGGAAGTAGGACGGAACGTTATGAACTATGTTACAGATTGAATGCAGGCACGCAGCCGCCGCACAGCTCGGTCCAACATACAATACAAATATTCTTAATTGCTCACCAGAAATAGTAGATAATAGAAAAACAGAGGTATATTAAACATAAACAGTGGTAGACAACAGGCGGTCTTATCGCTAAAAAGCGATGCATACCTGCATTGGGATTGGGTGAGTCTGTACAGTTCAAGCCAGGTCTCAGAGTCCGACACCTGATGCTTTGGCAAGTATCTGCACCGCATAAATAGAGAGGCAACCCCCTGTTTTCACGAGTGTGGTGCGCTTGTCGACACAGCGCTTCACACTCTGGAGGAGTGTACCGTGTTGAGGGATCAGCGGACCACACCTTACAGGCGGTAATAGGGGCAAACCTCTCGCTGTCGAGTGTCGTCAACGCCATGCTCAACAGCGAGGAGGCGCGGAGAGCGATGGCCTCCTTCTGTGACGACGTAATGTCACAGAAGGAGGCTGCGGAGCGGGCTCGCGAGAATGATCCTCTCGCGGATCCGCTTCGCCGGCGACGGACTGGGGGCAGAGCCAGGCGCTATGCGCAACTGTTACCTCCGCCGTAGTGGAACCATGCAGGGAGTCGGGGTCCCTGTATGTAAAGGTTCCACAGGACTGGAGCTGATGCCTCGAAATGTATGTGGTCTGCTACTGTGGGCCGCCCGCCGGGACGTACGCAGTTGAATGCCAGGAGCGATCATGCGACGCCCCACTTTACAAGGCATCGCCGGAACTCGTTGGTGGTTTTAGACGGTAGTCCAGCTTCGGTTAGTCCATCATACCCGTTCTGCCCCGGACAGGACGGGATGCGTAAAAAAAATTCCCCATCGTTAGAAAAAAAAAAAAAGCTTCCGTCACCTAACGAAGGAGCGTCCCAGCAGCTCCAGGCATCGGTGAGTGTCATTTCAATCACTTCAAGGCTCCATATCGTTGTTAATCTAATTTATTCTCGTTCTCGAAATTTTTATCCACAGTCCATTAATTAACATTTATGGAAAGAAAAAAAATTAAAAATGTCTGTGTGTCTGTGTGTGTCTGTCTGTGGCATCGTAGCTCCTAAACGAATATACTGATTTGGATGTGGTTCTTTTTATTCGAAAGCTGATGTGATCGAGATGGTTCTTAGCTACGTTTCAACAAAATCGGTTCAGATGTTTTTGAGATATTGAGAACTTTTTAATGAAAATGTCGGGGGTTTTTCAACTTTTCCAAATTGTAGTTATTGGAGATTATTTTTGAAATAAAGAGTATTCTATGTTTAAATCCAGATTATAAACTGTTTGTATGCCAAATTTAGTAAGTACATAGGATACAGACCCCAGACAAAGTGATATGTCTCGCTTCTATGTCTCGGTCTTTAAAAATAATAATGATAAAGATATCATAGTAGTGATAGTTATTATACCCTTTTTATCAAAATGCGTGTATGGTTTGAAACCTACGGGTAGTGATGTGCATATTGCGGAAAGTTTCCAAAAATTTGAAAAGTTCTCGGAAATTTCTAGAAAGTTTCACAAAGAATTAAGGAAATTTACGTACCTGAGAAGCATAAAACTGTAACTCTTATAAACTGTATAACTCTTATAAACGGAATTTCCATGTTGGAAATGGAAAGTTTCAATTCCCATACAAAAATGTGAGAAATTTCCGAACTTTTCCTAAGTTAAGTAGTAAATAAGTACCGACCTACTCCACATCCCGTAGGTACTGATGTACCGACGGAAAGTTTCCTATATTGCGAAAATTTTCTGCAATTTAACTTATCCGAATCACCTGTATTTAATTGGATCGCTTATATTTTCAGATAGATCTTCAATGGTTGTCTATGAGCTGCGGACGATACCTCCTAACCAAACACAGCTGCGATGACATCGTACGTATAACTGTAATAATACTAGTTAATCTTGTTCGTACGATTGTTTTACACATGTAAGGTAAACGTCCTAGTGCCCGACAATGGCCCAATATATGACACTTTCAATCTTAAGGATCCCCAGGACGCTCAATTCTCCATACAAACATAATAGAATTACATGAAACTTTTTTATACACAGTGGGTTCCGCCATATCTAGGTTGGAAACTAATGATTAAATGTTGTTTAACTTTTATTTTTATACTGAACAGGACGAAGCTGCGCCCCTAGTGTCTACCGCATCTCCTGTAAGTAAAATCTATGCTATGCGTATGAAAGAATATACATATCTATCATTTGCATGTCTAAAAAAGGGTCGGCCACGAATTTGAGATTGGAACCATACGTGGGATTGGGAGAGCGGCCTCACTTATGCACACCGTTGCCACGACGCTGTCACATAAAAAAAAACACTGATGTCTGTGTTTAACTCCAGCCAGTAGTCGCGCGGTTTTGGAGTATTAATTTAATACTCGCTGACACCCGGAGAATTGCCCCATATCACTATACCGTATGGCATCAAAGAGTGAAGATGTGAAAAATATATGGACTTCTTCGATAACTACTGTCTCAAATGGAACGTAACATAGTATAATTACTTATTTATTAATATGCGCAAATTGTAGCGATTCTTTCAGTACGAAGCAGGAGCTGGCGGCTTGGAGTTTCCCGCTCTCAACACTTGTAACGGATCCTGCCCTCCGGTGAGTTATCAGAGATCAGATAACGGCTCACTCTTTATACAAATTACCCGGTATTTATTTAGTATTTTCATAGCTGCCAGATATTTTATTTATTGATTTATTAAGTACATGTATCCACATCATATATATTACAATTCACTTATAGCTAGTATATTACGAGGTATTTATTTCTAATATATTATACAACAATTACTGAAGTACCTACATAACATTGGCTACGCATGTTGCAGTGAGACCAATAAAAGTTACAAATAATTAATTATACAATACAAAAAATATTAACCAAACCAATATTAACAGAATTTATATGTAAATATAATGGCTAACTAATAATGGCGATAGAATTATTTTAGTTTTGGCAATGATGTCGATTTAAACTTAGGTAGACGGTTGTGGAAGATGTCGATAGATATTGCTCAAGACCGCGAAACTTGGAAAAAGAGGGCGGCGGAGGTCTTTGCTCAGCATTGGGACATAACGGGCTCGATATAATAATATTAATAATCATGTTCTTTGGCTTATTGTTCAGTGAGCTATTCTTTGTCCTAATTTGTGTTTAAGAGCAAGAAATCGATGAGGGGACTGTATGTTTGTACTAAACGGGACTTAATCGAGTATACGTATTTACATTTATTTCTAATGAATTCTTAATTGGTTTCATTCATTTTTCAGGGTCCCATAGGTCCCCCAGGGCTGCCGGGAGAGAGGGGTGAGAGGGGCTATACTGGTCTACCCGTAAGTACAAAATATATATTTTTTCCTATCTCAGGAAATGGCATATTGTGCGCACATATTTAAGTAGGTATAATGGTAATAGAGTATTGGCAATTTAGTTGTACTTGTAATAATTTGCAAAATAATTATTATGTTCACAGGGTGTCCGCGGTACTGAGGGGCCTGTGGGACCTCCTGGGGCCCCTGGAGCCCAGGGCGAGAGGGGCGAGCCTGGGTCACCTGGACAAGTCACAGACGTAAGTGCCAATAGGTAGTACCTACAGCAACGTCCGTAACATATAAATATCGACAGTAAGCCAAGAAAGTAGTCTACCACTTTTCGACTCTATTACTTGTACGAGTATATTAACACTTTCACTGCCAGGACCCCTACTAAGCGGGAAAACCATGGGAGCGGCTACGAAAGTAGTGCGTAGTGATTCTTTGCAGTTAATGTGTTAAGGTTCGAAAGTGGTACCTAGACATCTTTCTTCGATGACTGGACATAATCATCGATGAACAATTAGCTTTTGACAAGAATTGAGGAAGAAGACTTGGATCTTTTCAAGACGGGAGTGAATAGGCACCACAGAAATATATCTAGATATAATGAAAGAGTGTATGTACCTCGCGTGGCGAAACGATGACAATTTGTCATCATTGCTCGCAGCGAACTTCAGTCTGCTCCCGACCGCGGTCTGCGTGCGATGTCAGGTTATAAACACAAAATGGTTTGTTGCGCAATAACCAATTGTTCAAGCGGCTCCAATAAAGTTGGAGCTGTAAATCGAGGTATTTTCTTTTTTCGGTGAGTACTGTTTGTCCTTAAATCTCTGTTATTTATTAATAAATAATAAACGATTTTATTTTACTATTTTCATCGAACCAGTAGCGGGTGATTGTGTGCGAACGCTAGTTTTCCATTGCGGCTTTAATTTAACGAGCCAGAATTTGCGTGCGTTCAAAACCAGCGATGTAAAAATAAGCTATTCAAACTGTCGAGTCACGTTCAAGATCGATTTCTCATTTTTTATGTCAAAAGTAAGAATAGTGCTGTACCACAGTGCTGTACACTGCGATTTTATAACTCGATTAAAATCGACTTTGAAAGCAGAGGAAATGATAATTACGTTTATATATTATTATTTAGCAAATCATGAGTTCATAGAAATCGTTTTTTAAGTGTTTAATTGATACCTAATTTGATATTTTTTCGTGTGTAATATTTATATTGTATATTCAACTTTTTAACCGTAATGCATAAATATTTTTGTTTAATAGGTAATTGTCTATTAGTTGTTAAATGACAATCCGTAATTGGAGATACTATTTCCACTTTGTGTATTAACATTTTTAATAATATTATATTTTTATTTCTTATTATTGACGATCGTGATAAGGATTCTTATAATTTTGACATTGTATGCAAATCTATACTAATTGTAATTTTTATCTCGAAATTAATAATCTAAATCTAATGTACGTAGTGAAAAGCAAATATTATTAACAAACAAATTATGGTTACTTCTTTATTGTAATTTTATTTCAGTTTTCCGAATGATCCTCACGTTAAAATTCTGTTGTATTCTGGCGATTGCCTACGGTATCTAGCCGCATTTTAGAGAACTTATCATATAGCTCAGCCAATGATTAAAGTGTAGCGTGCGTGAGCAGGGACGTAAACAATCCCTTTAGAAATTGGTCCAGGATGCTCAGAGAGTGGACACAAAGTCCTCGACGAACTCTTTCTTTCTATACTGTAAAAAAAACTAAGACCTTTTTAATATTATTTTTAATTTCCTCTGTTGAATCTAATTATCATTTCCTCTGTCGGTTCGTATCGATATTTTGAATCGATACAAAATACATCTACAAGTTATTGCAACTGCCGCGTGCTAATCGATGTCGCGCGGCTTATGTTTCCCGTCACTAAATTACGCTCGTGACGTCAAAGTACCTACGCAAAATGTTACACGCTCGATTCCCTTACTAATCGATGAGCTTTTTCCTTCTATCTTGATATAGTTCTGTGATAGGCACTATCTAGGTATGCCTGTAACACCGTCGACCTCATAACTACTTACCATCAGGTGAGATAGTGGTCAAATACGTACCTGTAAGTAATAAAAACCGGCCAAGTGCGAGTTGGACTCGCGCACGAAGGGTTCCGTACCATTATCTATAAAAACGGCAAAAAAAATCACGTTTGTTGTATGGGAGCCCCCCTTAAAAAAATGTTTTATTTTGTTTTTAGTGTTTGTTGTTATAGCAGCAACAGAAATACATAATCTGTGAAAATTTCAACTCTTTAGCTATCACGGTTCTTGAGATACAGCCTGGTGACAGATTATCTATAAAAACGGCAAAAAAATCACGTTTTTTGTATGGGAGCCCCCCTTAAATTTATTTTTTTCGTTTTTTGTATTTGTTGTTATAGGGGCAACAGAAATACATAATCTGTGAAAATTTCAACTCTTTAGCTATCACGGTTCTTGAGATACAGCCTGGTGACAGACAGACGGACGGACAGCGAAGTCTCAGTAATAGGGTCCCGTTTTACTCTTTGAGTACGGAACCCTAAAAAAAAGACTCGTGTAATGATTAGGGAATGTAGACAAAATCTAAATGTGGAAGGGTTGGTTATTGTAACAAGTTGGCAATGTAGGCAAGGTCCGATTCTGGAAGGGTTGAGAATGGTAATGAATTGAAAATTGATACGAGTTTGGAATGAGTACGATAGTAAACGAGTCGAAAACGCGAACGCGGGCTCTAGTATAAGTTTTATCGATGCAATACGTTTTCGAACGCGTTTGCGTTTAGTTTCAATTAGTATGGCAGCGCGAACAGCGCCTCTGGTGGCAATATGGTATCGGGAGCCTTCACGAAAGAGATGAACGAAACAAACCAGCGATCTTAATCACGTTTATTACAGAACTGACATTACTGACATGACACATTTTTATATGTACCTACCCATGGGAAATAGTGATTCTTAGAACCTACCCCCATTTCCACATATACTACACCCCACCACTTAAACTACACTTACAGCTACTTAGACAACTAATTACATCGCCATTAACCTTATCCTAATACAATAAAGGACCACCATAGCGTTCGATGGGCATTATATTCCGACGGTCTCTTGGTACTATCGGAAGGCCGGAAGGCATCGGTGGCGGTGGCGGGCCTTGGGCGTTGCCCAACGGACTGGGCCAAGCTAAAACCGAAACGAATGTGTTTGTATTAGGAACTACGCGTTGCCATACAAATTGAAACTAAACGCAAACGCGTTCGAAAACGTATATGTATCGATAAAACTTATACTAGAGCCACAGAACAGAAACGAGTTCTGTAGCTCTGGTATAGGTTTTATCGATACATATATGTTTTCGAACGCGTTTGCGTTTAGTTTCAATTTGTATGGCAACGCATAGTTTCTAATAGTTACCACCAGAGGCGCTGTTCGCGTTGCCATAGAAATTTAAACTAAACGCAAACGCGTTCGAAAACGTATATGTATCGATACAACTTATACTTTAGAGCTACTGCACGTGGATGACATATTAATGCAGACGAGTTCTGAAAGGGTCGGGTTGAGAATGATAGCGAATCGGGAACGAAGACTAGTCGGACCTAAACGCTATATTATTAATATTTTAGGGAGCCGTCGTGGGTGTAGCCGGCCCGCCCGGCAAACAAGGAAAATCGGGCCGACCGGGACAGAGAGGAGAAACAGGACAAAAAGGTACACACCATCAATTTAGCAGTGCGGTAAAACGGATGTCATGCTCCCTGGCAACCCCACTTTCGATTTCGGGATTTCTGAGTATGTGAAAGAATTGTACCAAAATGGTACCGAATTAGTACTTGAAAAAGGTACTTGAAAAAATTTGTACTTCAATAGTTTCGAGAGCGCAATTATTTTAAATTGGGGTTGCTGGGGAGCATCTCTCCAGCAACCCCAAACATAAAAAGAAGGAATTTCGCGTAGAATCTAAGTTTTTTGGGGAAAATAAGGCCCAAAAAAAATTGTACCTAGTCTCGTTTTTTCCCTTACGTTCCATTTTTCAGATTCATTTTCTAATGTACCTTTTCTTTTGGAATTCCCAATGCTCTGCTGCAATCTTTCACCAGTCAAGTGACAAAATTGTAATTTTTGATGACTCCATAAGTTTTAGGTTTTCAACTCTTCACTTACTTATTTTTATTTACGATAGATGCTACCTCGGTTGAAATAGGAATTGTCTACTTCGTATTCCTAGATGACCTCGTAAAGCTAGGAGGCCATCAATAACACAATCGACAGTCGAAAGGCAATCCCTTCTTTCCAGGCCTTTTGTAGAGCCAGCAGCAAAAGTAACTACGTAAAAGTAGCCCTAAACCAGCTCTTATTCCTTTTCAATAAAGACGTGTGTACATTTTGACTTCGTATGCGTAGATTCTTTTGCTACTGACTTAAACCGATATATAGTAATATGTATACATTTACATTATATACTATTATTCTAGGTGAACCAGGGGAAGCAGGCCTCACTGGTTTAGGAGGCTTTCCCGGCGAAGCAGGCAGAGATGTAAGTTGAAAGTTACTAAACTAAAGGCCTCCACACACCGGTCCCGCGCAAGTTGTAAAACATTGAATCTACACTTCAAACACACACCGAACGCGGGCCCGCCGCGAGCCCGCGTCGGGCCCGCGAGCTCGCGTTCGATGTGGTGTTTGAAGTTTATTTTCAATGTTTTACAACTTGCGCGGGCCCGCGCACGCGACCGGTGTGTGGACGCCTTTATATGTCAAGTCCACATGTATACTAAATTTCTTAAAGATGTCACAGTTTTACTATTAGTTCAAGGAGTCACAATCTGCATTACCAATCCTATATTGATTTAAGGGTTTGTTGTGTCGAGAAAAATGCAGATACCTCAATTTAGACACAACACAACGCATTCTTGAAGCTTTGGTGACGTCACTCACCACCAGGAACACAACACCGCATACCTATAGATCAAGTAGTTGTTCTTCCCTAGTTGGGCTGCTCCAAATATAACCGAGATGACATATCGTTGTGCCCTACCTCTCTAAATTATTTCTCCTTTAATGTGTTTGTTTCAGGGTAAACCCGGCACGCCAGGGCCAGAGGGCCCCCGTGGGCCTCCAGGCCTCCCCGGGCCTCCAGGGACAGCAGCTAACATTAATGCTACCCTACTGCAAGGTAACTTCCGTCAACAAATACCGTATATTTAAATAAGTGAAATATTTATTTATTTTGCATTTACTCGAAAAAATTAATGAATGAATGAAAGTACCTAAAATTGTGAAAAAAAGGAATCTAAAAGATGTCAAAAGTATAGTTTTAAGAGGTGACAAGCTCTGTTTCTGTCCATGTTAGTCATTACTAACTCCATTTAGGCACTGCGTCTTCAATTCATGGAATATAATGGGGGAAAGTATTTGGCTAATTTGGGTATTTGACAATGGAGTATACGTTGGGTATGGTATGGTGTGTGGACTAGCTAAGAATTTAGTCCAGTTGGGAATTCGACTAAGTTTACTGTTAGGTCGAGTAGAGAATGTGAAAAAGTTGGAAATGTGGACAAGTCGGAAATGCCACCTCTCTAATTGTTTCTTATTCTTTGTTTATTACGTAGTATTAATGTAGTTTACTGATATATCCCTCCGAACCGCTAAACTTAAGTGGCAGTGGGCGGGGCACATTGCACGTAGAACTGATGGCCGTTGGGGCGGAAATGTTCTCTAGTGGCGACCACGTACCGGAAGGCGCGGCGTTGGTAGGCCCCCCACAAGGTGGACTGATGACCTGGTAAAGGTCGCGGTAGTCCGCTGGATGCGGGTGGCGCAGGACCGGTCACTTTGGAACTCTTTGGGGGAGGCCTATGTCCAGCAGTGGACGTCTTTCGGCTGATATGATGATGATGATGATGATGATGATGATTAATGTCGCCTAGGCTCCACTCTATAACATTGTGTTACATAATTTCTTATTATATATGGTATCCCCCCACAGGTGCGAAAGGCGAGAGAGGAACGCCCGGTCGACCCGGCCGGGACGGGAGCGCGGGGTCCGCAGGCACCCCTGGGGCCAATGGGGCTACGGTACAGTACACTAACTTGCTCAATTAATAATACATAGGGAA
Organism: Epinotia brunnichana; assembly: GCA_963854355.1. Lineage (NCBI taxonomy): Eukaryota > Metazoa > Arthropoda > Insecta > Lepidoptera > Tortricidae > Epinotia > Epinotia brunnichana. The sequence goes on from OY977956.1 coordinate 13,313,265, forward strand.
ATCTGGGATACTTCGTGCTAATCAACAGTGATATAACCTCCCAAGCCCCAGGTTCCTATAGAAATATCAAAATGGCTCAATGGAATGATAGTCAGATATCAAAATGGCTCAATGGAATGATAGTCAGATTTTACAGGACAGACATTTTTTGTTTTGTTTCAGCTGACTTATCAAGATGATTTTGTAATTTTTAGGGTCCACAAGGGCCACAGGGGCCAGCAGGCCTCCCGGGCCCGCCCGGCCTCGTCGGCGTTCCGGGGCTCAGTGGGCCACGAGGGGAGCGAGGCCAAGAAGGGCCACAGGTACGATTTTCTAGAAAAAAAGAGCTTCTACCACTATTCATGGTGATACACAATAATAATAGTAACCTTGTAGCCAAGATTATTCACTAGCAACTTGCTCTACTATACGGCATTGAGAACATCGACGTGCCGTACTATAACTGCCATGCGCCAGTTCTCGATAATGGTCGTGCCACGCTCTATATTGGGATCGATCTCACACACTGGGCTATTGTAGCAAATATGCCGAATAATCCTAATATCGTGCTGACAAATCGACCGAAGCGCCAGGAAGTGCTCGTCGACAGCATGACGTAGAACCTCCTTAAGGCCGAGAAGGACAAAACCACAAGTTCCTAGCCAGGTTCCTAGTACAAGGTAACCGCCATGAGGGATTAAGTTAATAAAACCGGCCTAAGTGCGAGTCGGACTCGCGCACGAAGGGTTCCGTACCATTATCAATAAAAATACTAATTTTATTTTGTTTTTAGTATTTGTTGTTATAGCGGCAACAGAAATACATAATATGTGAAAATTTCAACTCTCTAGCTATCACGGTTCTTGAGATACAGCCTGGTGACAGACAGACGGACGGACAGACGGACAGTGAAATCTTAGTAATAGGGTCCCGTTTTACTCTTTGAGGACGGAACCCTAAAAAGCAATATAAAGTGTAACGTGTAACGCCGCTTCGAAAGCTGGCGCTGGTCTACTAAAGGACGTTCTGGTTGTTGACCTTTCTTAATGTTGTCAGGGCCGAGAAGGCTTGCGCGGGTTACCTGGGCCACCAGGCCCGCCAGGGTCAAACGCTGCCCAGGGCACCGTCGTCCCGGGATCTCCTGGGCCGCCGGGCGTCGCTGGAGAGGTAAGAACAAAAATAACAATTGTTTTGACTCAGTGATCTTTAAGTCTAGTTGTGTAGTTGATGTCTGTTCCAAGAAGAAAAAAAAGCTTGTCTAATTATGGGTTTTTAAAATTGCCTTACAGAAAGGCGAGCAGGGCCTCTCGGGCATTCCCGGGACTCCGGGATCGGACGGGACTCCGGGCGCGCCGGGACAGAGAGGGCCTCCAGGTCTTGCAGCACCATACAATATGATTGCGCAGGTACCTACCTACTACCTACCTATGGATGTAATATGGACATCACAATGCATTATTTCTTTACTAACAAGGATTGCGCTGGTATAGTACATTGTTGTAGAGACTAGAAAGTAAGCAATAGATGGACGAGTTAGTTAACGAAAGTACGAGTCCAGCTATTGCACTTTTGGCCGAGGCTTAACACAGTGCTTTTCACGTCTACTGCGAGGAAATTGCAAATAATTATTTTAAACCAAAATTAAGTATGCACCTAAATAAAGATATACTAAACAAAAAACAAAAAGCGCGGCCCCGCTCGCCAGCGCGACGGGGAGGAGCGGCACCCGTGCGGTCGAATCGCTGTTCAAACTGCCCAAAAATAACACTGTTGGACAGTTTGAATTCATAGATGGCTTCTTCGTGCGACGTCCAACTAACCCCAGCTTAGAAGTCTGAATTCTGATCATCTTTTGCCACATTTCCGAGCAGGGGCGTGAAAAAGAAATAACTGTACGGGACAGTCCTCGAATGTGTGACTATTACCTAAGCACGACCGTAATTCATTTCCTTCTGCTTTCAGGCACCAACGATATCGGAAAATGAAATAAGAAATATTTGCGAGAACCTTATTAGAGGTGAGAAATAACGTTAAAATTATCTTCAAAATTTTGCAGACTTTCGGGTGACTTGAACAGTTCTAAAAGCCAACTTGCCGACTTACTTGGCGTTGCTTAATACAGTGGACCTGTGAAGGAAGACGAGATAAATAAATAAATAAATATTAAATAAATATTATGGGACAATCTTACACAAATCAACCTAAGCCCACGGTAAGCTCAGCAAGGCTTGTGTTGTGGGTACTAGGCGATGATATATATAATAGATAAATACATATAGATACTTATATACATATATAACATCCATAACTCAGGAACAAATATTCGTGATAAACACACAAATAAATGCCCTGACCGGGATTCGAACCCGGGACCTCCAGCTTCGTAGGCAGAGTCACTATACCCACTGGGCTACGGAGGCCGGACGGACGGATAAATTGCGGGAATATGTTGCTTGTATAGGACTTCAAGAATAATTATGTTGTGAGATACTTCAAGTGCTCGTCCGAGTCAGAGCGGGCGTGCAACGTGCATGTAACAGTACGCGCCACATAAGTTTGTGTGTGATTACTGATTACTTATTCTGTGGTGATGTTGGTGGCTACTAGTAGTGTTGCAAAGGTGTCAGGGGCTTCGGCGGGTGTACGGGAGGCGACTTGAGGGTAACTTTAGAGACGCAAACTTAAAATATGGCGTGCATTGTAAGCAAAAGGCTGGCTGTTCCACTACATGCTCCGCTTCCAGCGGGTAGGTAAGTAGGTAATCAGGCTCACTAAAGTTTTCGATTGATTTCAGATCGTCTTAAGGAATGGACTCGCGATTTAGTAGGCCCCCCTGGACCTCCAGGGGCCGGGAGGAGGGGACCTCCAGGAAAACCTGGCATTGCCGGTGTACCTGGTAAGTTCTTCTCGACTATTTAGCGTCACCGAAGCTTGAACTATGGAATGGACATTCGCTATTTTTCGTTGAATTACGGGTTAAAACTGAAAACTTAACTTATTCATAGGCGCCCGAGGTGATCCCGGCGAGATTGGGCCTCGCGGCTACCCGGGCGAGGCCGGAGGACAAGGTCGGACCGGCGAGGCTGGGCCTCGCGGGGACAAGGGCGACAAGGGCGAGCGGGGACCCGAGGGGCGCGGGTTGCCGGGAGAGGAGGGTCCGAGGGGGATCGCAGGTCTGTTGCTTTTTGTGCTAATTCCAGCCAGTATGAATCATAAGGTGAGGTGCGCAGCCGCGTATGGTGGACGGGCGGTTGGAAGATGGTGGAGGGAAAACGCGCCTTTTTTTACACGCTCGCTTGAGAACGCTGTATAGTGCCGAGAGGATACATAGCGCTGGGCGTGTGTGTGTGCACGAATCCATACTATATATAACTAATTCATTTTTTTTGTATTTTCTAATTCTAACTTAGCTTTAAAGTATGTTACTAATATAACTAGAGAGATGTATTTCGAAATAAAGTATATATTATTATTATTATAAACGTAGCAGTGGCGGAACGCCCATACAAGCCGATTCCCACCGGCTTGCCTAAAAGTTCTTTTTAGGTAAGCTTATAGTTATATACTCTAAACTATTTCATAACTTTTGCGTTCCGGGTTGCCCATCGAAAATCTTCACGCGCCGCCACTGAAACGTAGGAACGTTATAAATACAAGAGTAACTCTGATTGTTTGTTTGCCTTTATTATATGCTTATTGTAATTTGGTATGGAGATAGTTTATCTTAGAATAGAACTTAGGATACCTACTTTTTGTACCTTTTAACGTTTAACCAATTTTTTTTCTTTAAATCCAGGTCCTGTTGGCCCAGCGGGCCCTGTTGGACGAACAGGAGATAGGGGAGAGACTGGAAGAGAAGGTTTGAATTCTTTATTTTTTGTAAATCATTTTAGAAATAGCTACCTATAGATACACTTAAAGGATTAATGCAAGACATCTTAAATTGTTTGAGAGACTCTTTTACATATGTACAGTCAGCAGCAGAAGTTGCTAAGCGGTCCTAGTGCTCAAAATGATCTACACACGAACTGTAATGTCAAGGGAATAAGAATCTGTGTACGTCATTTTGAGCGTGTTATTTTGCTTAGCTACTTCTGATTCTGACTGTACAACTTTAAAAGAGACGTATAGACAATTTTACAGAACGATATTATTTCCAGTGTTGAATTTAATGATTTCTGATTTCAAATGATGAAATTTTGGATATGGATATATTGGATATGCCCATTATATTGATTGCAACACAGAAGCAAAAATATGTTCACACAAACACGCTTAAAAATGTATTTATATCTGCTGTCATCATTGAAATAGAGTCGCTGACTTCATAAATAAGTAAAAAACCCAAAAGGCATCCCTCGAGATTCAAGTAAACCGTCAGGCACTGTAAATGCTGTTTTTTACCCGACTACGACAGAGCCGAAATGAAGGGATAGTAGAAAACCCAAAAGGCATCCCTCGAGATTCAAGTAAACCGTCAGGCACTGTAAATGCTGTTTTTTACCCGACTACGGCAGAGCCGAAATGAAGGGATAGTAGAAAACCCAAAAGGCATTCCTCGAGATTCAAGTAAACCGCCAGGCACTGTAAATGCTGTTTTTTACCCGACTACGGCATAGCCGAAATGAAAGGATATGTTTTTATCAGTCAATGTTTGTATTTGTGTATGTTCCACTGTAGCGTTTAAAATACTGAACCGATTTTGACAAATGGGTGTCAATCGATTCGAAATTATGCTCCGGGTCACATAAGCGGGTCACATAAATATCAAATACTGAATGCCAATCAATTTGGATTTCAAAAGGGCAAAAACACGTCATTAGCAATATTCAAAGTCTTGCATCAGATATGGACAAATATGGATAAGAAAAAAATACCTTGTGGACTATTTATAGACCTGTCAAAAGCCTTTGACCATGTGTCACACAAGATTTTACTGAACCAACTAGAGCATGTCGGGATTCGAGGAGTGGCCTTAAAATTAGTTCATACTTATCTTAATAATAGAACCCAAGCTACTATATTAGACACATATGACAAGACCACAAAAACAATAACAAGATGTCAATCAAAAAATAGTATGAATCTGCAAGGGGTACCCCAAGGAAGCGTCTTGGGCCCGCTATTGTTTTTGATATATGTGAATGAGTTCCCCCTAATAACTGACCACGTGTGTGTGATGTTTGCCGATGATGCGACTATTTTTGTATCTGAAGAAAAAGATTCGGACATAACTAATAAATTACAAAATACTCTACAAATTGTAATAAATTGGTTGTCTACGTTAAATTTAAGTGTTAATCTGGACAAAACTAAAATTGTACAATTTATTAATCACAAGCAGTTGCAAAAAAGTCTCAATGTAGTTATAGACAACACACAAATTGAACAAGTAAATAATACAAACTTCTTAGGAGTCACAATAGATGGAAACTTTAACTGGAAGGCTCACATTGAAAAAACGAATAAAAAGCTAGCCAAATCTTGCTATGCACTATCTATATTGACCAAAATTACTTCAATCGACGTCGTAAAGAAGGCGTACTATGCAAATGTTTATCCCATCCTTACCTATGGCATAATTTTTTGGGGAAATTCGGTTAACATTGAATCTACATTTATATTACAAAAAAAATGTATGCGAATTATGTTTAAGCTTAGAAATATGGAATCCTTAAGGGACGTTTTCAAAGAAAATGGAATACTAACTCTGACGTGTATCTATATACTACAAATCTGTTTATTTGTTAAAGAGCGAACTGACATTTTTATAAAAATAAGTGAATCTAAAAATAATATCCGTTCACAGTATAAATATGACATATGTACAGTTAGACCTTCGAGCTTTATACTTCGCAAGAGCGCATATGTCAATGGAATTAAAATTTTCAATCATCTACCTGGTAATATTAAGTCGCAAGATGGAATCCAATTTAAAAATAAACTCAAGGAATGGCTATTAATGAAATGTTTTTATAATTTTAATGAATATTTTACATATTAAGATTGATAGTTATATAGATATTAAGAAAATTAATTAATGTTGAAATGTGATAATTTAATATTGTACGCCCGAAATGGGCAAACTGTTGGACTTTTTATTTAAGGTATGATCTATTTTTACACAGTTTTGGACTATAAATGAATCTTATCTTATCTTATCTTATCTTAAGCTACCTTTTGTATGTAAAATAAAGACATGGTGGCGGTCACATACAAATAAGTGACTGACTTTGAAAAAAATATTTGATTATTCAAATGAAAGAGGAGAAAAAATCGAGTTCAAATATATACAAATATTATTCATAGTTACTTTTCCGTAGTCAGGATATAGTTTTTTAAACTTTCTATGCTTGTTTACAGGAGCAATAGGTCCGCGAGGAATCCCTGGTCCGAGAGGTACTTCCGACTGTCCCACGGCGGCGTTTTACGCGTACCCGCAGGGGCTCAACAAAGGGCCATAGACAACAACCCCGTCGAGCCCATAGATATCAGAGTTGATGAGATGTGTGCTATCCTGCAATTCGCTGTCACCACCAACAACGAAAATGTGTGCATTTTAACTTCGGTCTATTGATTGTTTGTAAATATTACATGTAGATAACTGAACCCGTGACCCCAATGATCATTTTATCAGGAATAAGTAACGCAAAAACCATATTTCTTGTATTTTGATATATATGGTCGAGCCCCTCTAAATTGTATAACGACACATAATAGGGCATATTCATTATTTTTGTACCCTTAAACGGACAGTTAAGGATAGTAACAAAACCGACAGGTTAGACGTGACTTTAACATCACTTTAGTTAATCTTAATCTGCATTTTTTTTTTAAATTCCCCATTAGAGTAGGTATATCGTATGTTAGTGTTGAAAACTGTGTTTAATAATGTATCATTTATAGGTCGACCTAGAGTTTGGTCAGTCAACCGTGTAAGTAGTATAGTTTGATCTCCAGTATCTCAATCGTGTATTTACATTTTTAAATACTGATTTACTACGGATGGAAGATATGAAATCTCTTCTGACCGAAACCTTGTGATAAGTAAATTAAAAATCTTAACAAAGTGTACAGAGATTGAAATTTTATTATAGAACAAAATTAATGAATCACTCACCTCCTTACAAAATATATAGGTGGTATGGTCACTCCCAAAAAACAACTTGCCTGATGGTAGTAGATACGGTAGCTTATGGACGCTATCGACAAGAAAAGTGACAATAAGCGCGTTACCGACCATTTATTAATTTGAGGATTCGATGTTTTCTTTGTATTCATAGAGTTTTCAAATAGTCAAAGGGTTAGGTTAGGTAACACGTAGGTCACGTAGGTACAGCCTATACGGCACGGATTCACGACAGGTTGTTATTTCGTGAAAGAAGCGCTGTTGCTCTTTGTCACTCGGTTCGAAGAATAAAGTGAGTATTTGTATGCAATTATTATTTAAACACATATTTTATTTAAATCTTCCGTAAACTGAGCGGGGCGGGCCGCAAATAAACTAATTAGCTAGCTTAAAGATACTGAATAAGTACTTTAGTATTTTTGACTTTTATAATGAAGGAATGACATGTACTTAATGCATTAAATGAATAGTAAAAAGAGGCGTTTTTATTGGAACAATTTATTATAAATATCATTTTTATCATTCATATAATATATTCTGAAATGACTGCAATAAAAATACATCAAATTTATATAAAAAAGATATAAAAGAAATACATAGACAAGTGACCATGAACTAAAATTATATCAAAAATATACTCTAATACTTAAATTCTCTTGGTCCAATATCTATAAGTATCATGCTATTTGTTCAAGTCATAATTTTACGTGCAGTTTGCTTTGACATCGTGCAACTGTGTCTCGCCGTTGTGGATAAGATTAGACATCTGTCACTCTTGTATTCGCTTACTCGTCAGAACGTGACGGATTTCGTATCTACAGCGTTATGTGATAACATGGCCACCCTCACACACCCGCTGGACATCTTTCGTTGTCTATAACATCGTGGTCTCGACAGCTCACGGCAACTTTAGGCGTCGTCGAAGTTCAATCCTAATTGGTATACCTGTCACCGTTAAATAGTGTACGTCGCTAGTTTATAATCTGACGCGTAAAATAAGACGTAACATAACTCAAAGTAGCACAAACATCAACGATCATCATCGTAGTAGTAGCAACGTCACAGCGTTTATTTAGGTATTCTATCGTAACTTGAGATCAACGATTACATGTAAAATAATATTTCTTGAAACGTTTGATTATTTCCAGTGGCCGCACTTATTATGGCAATTGAAACGAAAGACCTTCAGTTGCCAGCTCTTATATGGTCTCTATCGTAAGTAAATACCTATGCAATGTTGAAGTTTGTTAGCTGTTCGCAGGCTCGATCTCTCGTACAGTGTCTATCTCCGCCTTGCAGAAGAAACACTGTTTGCTGTTCAACATATGCTGCATGACACAAGGCCTGAAAGAACAACATTAGTTATTTATTACGCTCCATTGGTCGTCTATTTTCTTGTCATTGTAGCTTTATGTAGTCTTTAAAAATATTTTACCCCCTTCCTTCAGAAGAATGCATTAATGCCTTCCTCCTTCTATATCGTTTTCCCGAGAGTACCTACTACAGGAGCCCGGGATCCACTTGCTACCTATTCCGTGTATTGGGGAGCAATGATCTCTTCGATGGAATATTTCTCTGTGAATAAACAATTAAAGGCCGATGACATTTTTACCTGCAAGAGTGGTGTCCACACGGCACGAAGGCTGTATCCGCGGGACGCGCGTAGCATATCGTGCAGAGCAGTTCGGATTGCGTGCCACTTCCACCTGGCGACGTGTCCTGTTAAATACGTGTCGAGATAAATAGGTGGATAATATTTAAGATTGTTATGCTCCTATTTTCGCACTTATTGTGCGTGACATAGATGAAAACTAGAGGCTTAAGAGCTAGCCTAAAGGCGGCACGACTTCGAGTATTAAGTATGATGGTTGCGTTCCTGGAGGTGAGTGAGGGCTTTTAAGCATGCACTGTATTGACGTCGTGGCCTAGTTTGTTCTTTAATTATCACAGTGAATCCTCATATACACCTATAGGGTTATAACATAACACCCTTGAAATTGGTACATGGGTCATTGTCAGTCACAAAAACAAAAATCATCTTTCCGGTGGTCAATAGTTAAGGGCTTACGCTCACATATAATATGTTTTTATCACATAGAATTATAGAAGGGGCAACGCCGTTTATGCGGATTCAGAGTTCAACCAAAAATTAGGCTTTATAGCCCTTAACTTTGGCAATGTCCACCGAAAAGACGCGAACCTAAATCTGACAATGACCCACATACGTGATGTGGTAGTCTTATTAACTTTTGTTTCTCCATTGTAAAATTTTCTGATTATGATTTTTTACCCTCATCAGCCCAGCTAGCACGATAGGTGTTATGGCTTTTTACGGCCTAAATGTACCAAGACGTCACGTAAAACGCGACCATAAACCCTATCATGCTAGCTGACCAGGTATAAAAAAGTTTGTAGTAGAAGTTATACTTACCAAGGCTGATTTAGCTGCTCGGAGTTTTTCCACCACATTTTCCAGCGCTTTCATCTCTTCAACTGTAACGTCTTCGGGATCTACGGAATACCGTTAGGCTGAGATAGGCCTATTATAAAAAAAAGGAATCGCCATAAACGTGCCTACTAGGTACATATGAGGAGTTCCCTCAATTCTTCCAGGAATCCAAATACCTTAATTAAAATAATTAATGAATTAATGAAATCGGAGATAGTAGCAATTCTAGCTGAAGATAGGTAATACTCAAAAAATTAATAAAAAAAAAACAAGAAGTGAGAAAAAACAGTGAGAAGCACCATTTAAAAAATACAGGTTCGAGCCCAGAAGTTCACTATCGAAAATTTCGAAGGAATTATTGAAATCAAAGGACGTGGGCGACGTGGCGAAGAATTATCGCGGAACATCATAAAAAATACCAATTAAAAAACACGAAGATGCGATGATAACCTCCTTTCTTTAACAAGTTTCTGTCAAAAATTTAATTTTTGGTACAAGCTTTTATTGCCGACTGTACTTTTCTGCATACCATCAACATCATCAACTACTCATTAAGACGATTCTAACGAGCCCAAACTCGATGGGGTTGTGTCGTTTTATTGCGGAGTTCCTATGGCCACCTTTCAGCTCCAGCATCAGATAAGCTCCATGTCATCATAATATTGCATTGTCATGCGATATTCATATGCATGCAAAATTTCAGCTTAATCGGAAACCGGGAAGTGGGTAAAATGTAACTAGCAAGATTTGATTACAGACAGACAGACAACCGGAAAGGTGAAAGTAAATAAAAGCTTTTAAAAAAATATTAAGAGGAAAGACCACTGGCCATTTTTCCATACAAACGTTCTCGACTGTTTCCTCCGTGGTTTTTGACCGTCGATTTATTATTATTTCCTTTATTTAATTTCTTTCTTAAGTTAGGTTTTTACAATAACTATATAAAAAGTAAAATATAAAACTATACATACAAAACATAAAATCATTATAAAAACCTAACCTAGGGAGCCGCCGGCAGCGAGGCGGGGCCTAAGCTACCGGTGGTCAGGGCGACAGAGACAGGAACCTCCTGACTATCCTCGCAGTATCCAGGAGTACCGCCTTCTGTATCTGGCCCTTGATCCAGCCATCTAGCGAGAGTCTCTTGAGGTGATGGTCGAGACTCTTCGCTATTAAACCGTTCGCCGAAACGACTATCGGGACGATGATCGTCGAATCAACATCCCACATAGCAGTTACCTCGTGTGCCAGGTCTAGGTACTTGCTGGCTTTGTCCTTCTCGGCTTTCACGAGGTTCCCGTCATGGGGGATGGAGATGTCGACGAGCACTGCCTGGCGTTTCGATCGATCTGTCAGCACGATATCAGGCCTATTGGCAAGAATAGTCCTGTCCGTGATGACAGATCGATCCCAATAGAGCGTGGCACGATCATTTTCGAGAACTGGCGCAGGTGTGTACTTATAGTAAGGCACCTCAGAGACCACAAGACCGTATAGCAGAGCAAGTTGCTGGTGAATAATTCTGGCTACAAGGTTATGTCTGTGCAAATACTCGCCGTTAGCAAGATGACCACAACCGGAGATAATATGCCTGAGTGACTCCCCGGGACGGCGGCATGCCCGACAAATGTCGACCGTACCGTCCTTCAGGATATACCTCCGGTAATTGTTCGTCATGATAACTTCGTCCGCAATTGCACAGACAAAACCTTCGGTTTCCCCGAAGAGATCCCCGAAACGTAGCCAATTCACCGACGCGAGCAGATCTACATCGGGCCCTGTGAGGGCCTTGTAGAACCGCCCGTGAAGCTCCTTGCTCCTCCACACCGCCCTGCGGTCATCGGCGCTCATTACTTTAAGTCTGCGCCAGTTCTCGTTTGCCAAGGAGAGCGGGGTGAAGTTTCCGTCTACTGCTACTACGTCGCGATGCATCCCACACTCGTTGCTTAGGAAATAATCCCTGAGACTGCACACCTCGCGGTTGTGGAGGTCTTTGGCATTTAAAAACCCGCGACCTCCACACTTCCGCGAGATGTACAGTCTCATAACAGACGAGCGTGGGTGTAGCATGCGATGCGCAGTAAGCAGTACACGAACTCTTCGGTCCAGGGCATCCAGCTCAGTCTGAGTCCATCTTAGTACGCCAAAGGAGTAAGTAAGCAAGGGCATCACCCAGGCGTTGAAGGCGCGCACCTTGTTGCCGCCCGACAAAAGACTATTAAGTACTTTTGTCAGGCGACAAAAGAAGCGCTCCTTCACCGCCCGCTTTACGGCCTCACCCTCAATACCCAATGACTGTGACATACCAAGATACTTATAGGTTTCTGTTTCGGAGATAGACTTGAGGGACATTGTCTCAGAAAGTTGTAAATTTGTTGAATTTACAACTCTACCCCGCTGTACATGCATAACAGCACACTTATCGACACCAAATTCCATTTTGATGGCGCTACTGAAGACTTCTGTTGTTTTCAGTAGTTCCAACAGGTCATGTCTATTCGGTGCAAACAGCTTGAGGTCATCCATATAGAGCAGATGAGAAATGACCTCACCTTCTCTCCGAAGCCGGCAACCTAGCCCCGAATCCTTCAGCAGGGTGCTGAGTGGATTCAGCGCTAGGCAGAACCACAGAGGACTCAGACTGTCGCCCTGGAAGATCCCACGTTTAATCCTTATAGAGTCCTGCGGGCCAGAGGGGCCATCTCCTCCCCCCGGTTGACGAAAAACTGTGGTCCACTGCCCCATGCAAGCGCCTAAGAAGGATCTCAGAACTGCATCAACTTTATACAGCTCTAAGATCCTCCTCAGCCATGAATGAGGCACCGAATCATAGGCCTTCTTGTAGTCAATCCAAGCGGCCGAGAGGGCCCCTCTGTTCCGCCGGACTCGTTGGCAAATGGTCATGTCTATGAGGAGGAGCTCTTTAGTACCACGAGACCCAACCCTACATCCATTTTGAGCAGGGGCCAAAACGTTGTTCGCAACGATGTGTGCGTTAATTTTTGCTCTCAAAATGGATGTAAGGAGCTTGTACAGCGTAGGCAAGCACGTGATGGGTCTATAGTTTTTCGCTTCCGTGGTACTACCGGACTTATAGAGCAGGGAGGTGATACCAGTTGTAAAGAAAGATTGCAGGGAACCGAGCTCAAGGGCTTGCTGGAACTGCGCTGCCAAACGCAGGTGTGAGCACCGAAACCATTTTACCCAGAAATTGTGCAATCCATCCGGCCCAGGACTTTTCCAGTTCGGGGTCAAACGGATGGCACAACTAACGTCTTCGAGGCTGATGGTAACAGTCTCCATGGGTTCGATGAACTCACACTCACGTTCGACAACACTTATCCACTCGCCTTCGGTGTGTTCAACTGGCACCGACCAGATACTACGCCAGAAGTCAACCATGGCAGCAGCGTCCGGTCGCTGCCCGTCAGACACACGAAGATCGGTTCCCTCCCACTTCCGGTATACCTTCCTTTGGTCGCTCTGGAAAAGGCGATTCTGCTGGTATCGATCCACACGCTCTCTGTAGCGGCGAATACGGCTTGCCCATGCATAGACTTTCTGCTTCAGAAAGTCAATGCGCTCCGTGACACAGGCCATGTATTCGCAGGACCTGATACCAGTTCCCGCGAAGGCCTGGTTCACAAAGCGCATGACTCGGGGGCGGTTGTTGCCCCCCCTGAAGCAGATCAGTTTTGCAATGAGAGTCCTAAACGTATCGATACGCCGCTCAATCCGTACTTGCCAGGCAGGGACATCCCCGGCGGTCCTAGGTGCACGGTCAGCGTCCGGAAACTTGACGCGAGCAACACGGCACGCCGCAACGGCCCCGCAGTACATGATTGAGTGTGTATCCATTAAGTCTTCACTAGCCCGTATATACGGGTCTAGCAGACCGTTCAGGGCTCCCATTAGCGCTAGATTGCGTCTATTCACAGGCAAGCGTGGTAATCGTGGCCTAGATTTGTTTGTGGAGCGATACTGCGTAATCGCTTCTTCCAGAGCCCTCCTCAGTTGCTCATGGGCCTGACTGCTTACATTCTGATTCGCACAGTCCTCCTCGTCAGCACTGGGATCAACCCGCGGTGCCCCCGGTGCCAGGTCGGGTACAGGCACTGGAGCCGGCAACAAGGCGAGCAGATCCCGCGCCGAGGTAGAGGCCGCACGAGCAGAGAGTGCTTCCAGGCGTAGCCGATCAAGCGTGGCGTCATCCAACCGCTTGTGCCGCTGGATGACGCGCACTTGATCCGATAGACGCTGTGCAGATACGGTGATGGATGGTTCAAGCACCTGGAACAGAGGCAGCATCCGGACACGGTACGCGGACAGATTAGTTCCTCCCTCTGTCGCCCCATAGTAGGCGCGCATGCAGTTTTCGTTAATGGATTGCGTCCACTGCATACGGCGCACTATACCACCGGTAGCGGGAGCCGTAGGCGGAGCAGGATGCCCCGCAGGCCCCAAGCGTGCCGGCAGCGGTGGCCGGCCGCGCCGCGCAGGTGGACGTGGCGGCGGCGGCGGCGGCCCACACTCGTCGCTTGAACTGCTGCTGGTGTCGGCTGCGGTTTCAAACTCGTCGCCCGACGATGATGTGCTGGATGACGGGGACGGCGGCGAGGTGGGCGATGATGGAGGGTGTGCTTGTGTTTCCGCTTCTTGTGTTGTTCGTGCTCTTGATCTTGTAATCATAGGTGCATGTCATTTATGTCAAATCCGTGGTGAAATCAAAATCGTCTACAATTGTATCCAAAATAGGGCTAAAACATGATTTTCCAATTAGCCCTTCGTTTTAATGCTTCGGCGGTGTAAAATTGAGCCATTTTCGTACGGATAAACATAAAAATATGAATTTGTAAAATAAAATATCAAAAAGCACGACTGACGTGACAGCGGTCAATTTTTTTTTATTATTATTATTATTATATTATTATATTTATTTATTTCAGACTATTAGTCCATAGGGTTAGGTAATACAATAACTTATATATCTATTGTTAGTACTACAATTAATGAGACACAACAAAACATTACACAACATTTAAATTAAAACTTTCGCGGCTGTACGGCCACAGGTGCGTGTAGTTGCACGTACCTGTCTACCAGAGGCGAGTCCCACCGCTGAGCCAACGTACTTAGGATAATGTCACGGCTGCGGGTGAGGAGTGACGCGCATCGCTTCCTCATGATGGTTCTTTATGATTTTTTGAAATAATATTATTATCATCAATATCTGTTTCGGTACGTTTTGTTTTCTTTGATATTCTTATTTTTATAAGTGCTAGGTCACTTTAAAGAAAGCTTAAAACGGCCCAATTACATAGTCGCAAACATACGCCTAGTACACAAATCTTAACAATAAGCGCAAAAATCAAAACAGCCCGACATTTAACATTTTCTGCCTATTCATTTACCAAAATTTGGTTACGATTGATAAAGTTTCAGAGGAGGAAACAGTCGAGAACAAAACCTCGATTCTTATGATTTTTACTTTGGACTTTTAGTCGGAGCTGCAGTTGTCCTTATTACACAATTTTTTGGGGCGGTAACGATATGGTAAATATGTACACAGACGAAAAAGTGATAGGCAATCGTCGACACTAAAGGTCGATATCCTAGTGGTGTGGTGTGAAAAGTTATCGATAAATCTAAAGTCATCGATATCTTCTTTTTATATGGCCTTTTGTGAGAAGTATACGAGGGAAATTCACTTCTTATTGAGGTACCTAAGTCAAAATAAAGTTTTATCTCGAATATCATAATGCCGTAAAATAGGTACCATGACAGATAGTTCACCTGCTGAGCAAATACCCAACAAGGGCAATACTTTGTTAATAAATGTGTATTACTTAACTGTGAATTAACCCGTAAAAATTGTAAGACAATAGATAGGGTAAAGTGACTAATAGAAGGACAACTTAGCGAATTTTGTTATATATGATACCATATTTTATATTCGTGACTTGAACGTGACTATTTGAAAATAATAACTTTGCTTAAAAAATCTTATATTTTTACAAGCTTTTATTTTTTAGTTTTACCTGTCCCGTTGTCTGTCTGTAATCAAATCTTGCAAGTTTAATTTGACCCACTTCCCGGTGACCGATTGGGCTGAAATTTTGAGTATAAGTATAGTTTGGATGACAATTCAATATTAAGGTACCATCGAGCTGATCTGATGAATGGAGACAGAAGGTGGCCATGGGAATTCAGTACTTAACCGATATAACCCTGTTGAATTTGGGCTCGTTAGAATTGTCTCAATGAGTAGTTGATGACGGCATACAGAAAAGTACAGTCGGAAATAAAAGCTTATACCAAAAATAAAAAAAATGACAGATTTTTTTTTGTTTGTAGGAATTATTTTCCGGAACCTCAACCACTGATCCGATTTCAAAAATCCATACTCCTGTGTAAGACATGGACTTAGGCTATGTACGAGTATATTGCGTTCTTTGCAATACGCGGGCGAAACCGCGCGAGCTGCAAGTGTAAAATAAAAATAAAAATGCAACAAAACCTGTATTTTTTATAAACACAGCATTTAATTGAATTCCAGACTATTATATTCTACTAAGAAACATTACAAAATAAAAAATTAAATTAACTTTCTGGGATTCGAACCTGAGTCCTCTGACTTAGAAAGCTAACGATTACTGACCACGCCACGACGTCACATACATTACACTACTCAAAATAATCTACTTATTTGTGACTGGTAAGTTTGACAATGTGTCGTGAAAGACATAATTTAATAGCCAACAATGGTATGTCAACATCGCCGATGAATTTTGTAACATTGTATTCTAAATTTAAATGCAACTGTCTGTGTGCGTGCGTGCACACAAGCTCGCGCAAGGCCCCGCCTCCGTCAGCGCGACAGAAATATTTATTGGGAATTCTTGAATCTGAAAAAAGGCTCAGCTAATGTGCGCTCTTAAGGTTCGAGCCCACAATTACATCTTCGAAAATTTTGACTATACTTTAATGACTACTACATGGGTTGAAGTAGTTAAAAATGTACTTTACAATTGTAGAAAGAGAAGTCCGCTCGCTTGGTCTTTCCAAGCATGAAGTCCAGGCCGTCCATGTGGAACAGTGGTTCCGAGGCCAGCGCCTTCGTCGCCTTTTCCAGGTGCTAACAACACAGTTGTATGAAAACAGATCGCTGGCATATGAATTGACTATTACTATTAATCGTTTGGTGAATAAAATGCCGAATTCCTTTTTGTCCTACTCCTAAGCGCGAGTCCAATAGCCGTTAGACCCGCCACGCGAGGCTTCACAGACACCCACGCCACACCACCTTCTCATACTTGTCACGTAGGACTCATACATCTTGTACGCGAGTTTTGACCTCTTTACCCTGCTTTCCAGTTCCCATAGCAGTTTTTCCATCTCAAACCTTTCTCCAAGTATAAATGCAATGCCTCTAAAAATTAGGAAATACAGAAGATGCATAACAGCCCCTATTAAAGTCGCGCGCCCCGCGCATCAAGTATAAACTAGTTT
Source organism: Epinotia brunnichana (assembly GCA_963854355.1). Lineage (NCBI taxonomy): Eukaryota > Metazoa > Arthropoda > Insecta > Lepidoptera > Tortricidae > Epinotia > Epinotia brunnichana. The sequence goes on from OY977956.1 coordinate 13,330,331, forward strand.
TAAAAATAAAATCACACAAAAATTACCGGTTACTTACCTCTTTAGGCAATTTCGGATCGAGTATCCTGACCACGCAGCCGGCGACCGGCGCGAGCGCGACGTAGTAGTGTATCCGGTCCGTGTCCGGCAGGCCACGCGCCACGAGCCGGGTGAAGCCGGCGCCGCCACCGGACCGGACGCAGACACGGGACACGACAGCCATAAGCATCTGGTGGAATTGATGATACTCATTCTCATTTATTTATAATATTGTATCAATTATTACTTGTCACTTCACAATTTCATATAATTATCATTTTCAACCATAGGTGTTTTACTAAACACGGCCACCACTGGCTGTACAATAGCTTGGACAGCGGCAGCGACATACGCAGCCATGCATGGACTCGATCCTATAGTGATAAATCCCAGATAAAGCCGATAGAATCATCACAAGTTGCGCGAGGAAACTCATGTATGAAGAGCTCTGACCTGTCCAGCCATTCGGGGCTAGCACAACTAACGCCGTGACGCAAGACGAAAAAATCTCCTTCTCTTTTTAATTTGCACAGTGCGAGTGAGACAGGGATTGCAGAGCGCGCATCGCGATTTGGCAGAAAGTTTTGCTACAATCACTACCCACGACCACCACCACCACCGTAGAAGTAGTTTGTTCTGTTCATCGGCACCTCAGACCTCTCGCTAGGGGCCTTAGGCGGAATGTTGGGTCAGAATCAGAAGTCATAATACCTGACAAGTCCGTCCCAGCAGAAGATCGTTCTGCCCATCACTGGCCTCCGGTTTGGTTAAGACGGTGGGCGCCAAGCAAATGGACATCTCCAGCGCTCGAGCCAGCCCGTGGTACAGGTCGAAGCACGTCGCACACAGCTTGATCTGGCGCGACTCGAGGCTTGAGTCCACGTTTACTCTGTCCATCTAAGAAAAAAATGATTACTACTTTCACGATGGGAGTGAAGCCACTGCAGTAGCCGAGTGGTGAGTTCGAACCCCGGGTTGCATCATTGAGATAAAGAAAAAATGTGCATTTGATATTTAACAGCAGCTTTTCGATGAAAGAAAACCATTGGAAGGAAGAATGGCAGTCGCTATAGTAAACTGGTGTCTATACAAATGTGTTATATTTTAATGTTGTTTCTAATATAATAGTTTCTAATATAGGTAACTTGACCACCTGGGATAACATATTCTTGAAAAATATTCATTTGCTTGGTCGCTTACAATGGAACTCATAAGAAGGCTCAAAGTCACCCAAAAGGCCATGGAGAGGGCTATGTTGGGAGTTTATCTGCGTGATCGCATCAGAAATGAGGCTATCCGCAGCAGAACCAAGGTAACTGATATATAGCCCTCCGAATCGCTAAACTTAAGGGACAGTGGGCATTTTGCACGTAGAACTGATGGCCGTTGGGGCGGAAAGGTTCTCGAGTGGCGACCACGTACCGGAAGGCGCGGCGTGGGTAGCCCCCCCCCAAAAGGTGGACTGATGACCTGGTAAAGGTCGCTGGAGTCCGCTGGATGCGGGTGGCACAGGACCGGTCACTTTGGAACTCTTTGGGGGAGGCTTATGTCCAGCAGTGGACGTCTTTCGGCTGATATGATGACCCATATTTCTTCCTACATCGGTACCTTCTTTAAAATTACCACACAAAAGCCATTAGGTTAGACCAAGTACCATCATAAGTGTACTGAAAAGTTTCAATCCAGTCTTCAACTAATTCATCTTGTCCAAGTTGGTAATGATAAGAACCTTGTGCTACACACCAATGTTATTGTTATTATACACCCAAGAAAAACAACCACGCAATTACTGCGTAACTTCGTCCAAGCTAAAAAGGAAAAGCTTATTTGTTCGGACACAACTGATAGCTGTTTCATAGCAATTTCAACAGAACTTATCGGACAGGTTCGGAACTGGCGAATGTCGGTGCCAAAATGCTTGGCACGAGTCGGCGGAAAACTTTTAGATGAAGTTTAAACGAGTATCAAAAACGCGATACGGGATTGCCACGGATGTTATACATAAATATAACTCACAATCATCGAATCTATAATCGACGAACAAAACGGTTCGTCAATGTTCTTTTTCAAGAGTAGGTTAGGTACCTACCTATAAGTACAGTCAGGGGTATTAATATACGTACATAAATAAGAATATAAATATCTGTACACGCCTTTATGACATTGACAATAGAGTCCTGTACAGATATTTATGTCCTTATCTATGTACGTATATTAATACCCCTGACTGTACTTAAATTCTACGAGTAGTACCTAAGGTTCAAATGCGACGAATATTGTCATTCCGCGACTGGTCACAGAGGCTCTAGTACAAGTTTTATCGATACATATACGTTTTCGAACGCGTTTGCGTTTAGTTTCAGTTTGTATGGCAACGAGAACAGCGCCTCTGGTGGTAACTATTAGGAACTACGCGTTGCCATTCAAATTGAAACTAAACGAAAACGCGTTCGAAAACGTATATGTATCGATAAAACTTATACTAGAGCTACTGATTTGTAAAATATCAAGCCTGCCCATTTGGGAGTGATTAAAGATATGGACGTAGAATACATTTTCCTTATTCAACTTTGTATCACAATACACAGCATTATACTATACAGCCATTAGGATTACTTACGTTGTAAGGCAATATTTAAAATCACGAAAAAAAAAAAAATAGAACCGGAAATAATGCTACAAATATACGGTATAACTCACGTATTTAATGTCACTACGGGCGACATGTTTCGAACCCTTCGGGAGTTCTTCTTCAGGATGAGTGTACTCGCGGCGGTGTCGCTTGAATCACTGCCGGCGCCCCCGCCCGCTCAGAGGCTCTAGTATAAGTTGTATTGATATTATACGTTTTCAAACGCGTTTGCGTTTAGTTTAAATATGTATGGCAACGCGAACAGCGCCTCTGGTGGTAACTATTAGGAACTACGCGTTGCCATACAAATTGAAACTAAACGCAAACGCGTTCAAAAACGTATATGTATTCGATAAAAGTTATACTAGAGCTACCGATCGCTCGGTCGAACTTATACTTGAGCTACCGATCGCTCGGTCGAACTTATACTAGAGCTACCGATCGCTCGGTCGAACTTATACTAGAGCTACCGATCGCTCGGTCGCATACGTGAGTTAAACCGTATATTTGTAGCATTATTTCAACATGTCTCATGAAAGTTTAAATTCGATTGATAGAACCTGATCGCATATACTTATCGTGCTCAGTTGGCATTGGCTTAGGGCTTGTGCACAAATCACGCGAGGTTTTTTCGGCTACTTTTTGACCTTCCTCCCCCTTGGTGATATTTGGTGAGGTTCTTGGCTACCCCCCCCCCCCCCCCCCCCCTCCCCCACATAACCTCACGTATATTTTTTTCCTTCGACCTAATTGTAAGATAAATAGTATTTTACATAGTAAATATTGTATTTTTTTTTATCTTAGTAATAGACTCGCTATTTTGAAGTGCTAAGTAAAGATTCATGTTTAACGAAGCAGAAAAAGTATCTATTCGTGTGGTAGATATTTTTTCTTAGTTTTGTTCTCTGTAGAAAAATACAAGTGAGGTATCCTTATACCCCCCCCCCCCCTCCCCCCTATCGAACCTCGCGTGATTTGTGCACAAGCCCTTAGGAATACTGATGTGCCGACGGAAAGTTTCCTATGTTGCGAAATGTTTCTGCAATTTAACATGGGAAAATTTCGGAAATTTTCCTCATTTTTGTATGGGAATTGAAACTTTCCATTTCCAACATGGAAATATACGTACTAAGAAGCATAAAACTGTAACTCTCATACCTAGTGTACCTATAAGAGTTAAATCTTTATGCTTCTCAGTACGTAAATTTCCTTAATTCCTTGTGAAAATTTCTAGAAATTTCCGAGAACTTTTCCAACTTTTTGGAAACTTTCCGCAATTTGCACATCACTACTTAGGAAGCTTTACCTATTTTAATATCATAAATTGAGCATCTCATTGAGCTGCACTGGCAGAAACTGTGAACACACAGAATACATTACACTTAGGTAGTACAAAACGTCTTCGTATAACAAAACCCATGTTTGACAGCTTGAAAACTCAAGTCAACATCCTGTTCTAGATATAACACGTGCTCTTTAGTCTAGTTCGGGCCATCACGTGTATGTGTCTTGGTCGTGGTACAGTCAGCATCAGAAGTTGCTAAGCAAAATAACACGCTAAAAATGACCTACACAGATCCTTATTCCCTTGACATGTCATGACACAGTCCATGTGTAGATCATTTTGAGCACTAGACTGACTGTACAACGCTGGCGGCGGTACGATGGGCTATTAGGGTGAATTGTACCTCGGAGGACCGTGATAGAGAGTTTAACCGAAAGGGGCAATAGGGACTGGCGTACCTATGCGAATTTAGTTCCACCTTGTTTGTGGCTATATTTGAAGTCACACTGTTGGGTCTTTGGCAGGCGAAGGTGCTCTTCAACCGACGAAAAAAACGGAGGAGGTTCTCAAGTCGACGCATAACTTGTTACAGAGTTGTTCGATTTTGATAATTCTTTTTTTATTGGATTGGAATTTGGAAAAATAAAACCAACCTTAAGGGTAGGAAAATAGGGGATGATTGATTTTTCGTCGGTCAAAACTTTGTTTTTAAAGTAAATTATGGGTGATCTATTTGCAACTACGTCTGTGGGGTAACGGATAATATAAAACCGTGCAACGAGTAGGATCGTTGTTTGGGCGCGTTTAGGCAACATGCGTGTTGATATATCGGTTGGTTAAACTAGATTTCAGAAGGTTTTACGACTGTGCATATGCAGATTCCATTAATTGTATTATCTCATGTAGGAATGATATATCTTTTTAAGTTTAGTGCCAGTAACGTGCCGCCGACGGCAATAAATAGGCATGTGTAGGGTGGGGTGTCCCATAGCTGTGGGTAATGAAGGGAATGTACCTGCTATATCATTATATGGCAGGTACATTCCCTTCCATTCATTAGATTATGGTATTTTGCTATTTTATTTTACGATCGGAACTGTCGGAACCATTGCTCGTTTCAACCAGTCCAACCTTTGAACCAGTCCCTCTTAATAATGTAGGCGTGTAGCGACATCTGCCTCGAAGAAGAATTTGAGATTTATAATTAATCTTGTGTGATATTCGCTATTTGATCATCCATGAACCTGTGCTAACGATAATGAAGTAACTAAATAATAATGATCTCACCTCTTGCATCATAGTGATGAACTCAGAGAAGGCCCAGTTAAGTTGACTCAGGAGCGAGTTGAAGAACGACGCAGCTTCCTTAGGATGGGAGGCGAGGTAGTCGCGTATACGTTGCTGGATTACCACCGAAGGACACGGGCCTGCAAACAGTCAAACATTTCCATTTAATCTCCTGAGCCCCATGTGCCTATAGAAGGAACAAAGTGGTTCAATGGAATTAAAGTTGCATTTGTACAGGCAATAAAAAATACAAACCGAAACACTGGCTCATAAGTCCAGCGTCCACTTTAGCTCCGAGATTGTTCACTGTAGGCTCCCTGTCACCGTATCTGCAAATTGTTGCATTGATTATTAAATATTATTTATTTGTCTGACCTAAAATATCCATAATAATTTACTTTGAAAACAAAGTTTTAACCGACGAAAAATCAATCATCCCCTATTTTCGTACCCTTAGGGTAGGTTTTTTTTTCTAAATTTATATGGGATCAACTTCGGGTTATACTCTTTCCAATAAAAAAAGAATTATCAAAATCGAACTACTCTGTAAAAAGTTATGCGTGGTCATACATAAAAAAAAAATATACGCGTCAATTGAGAACCTCCTCCGTTTTTTTCGTCGGTTGAAAAGTGAACATAAATAATCGTCTATGGTGGCCTCATGATCAACTTTATAGCTTTCGATTGTTATTATAAGCTCATTCACATAGACTCTGTGTCTTCTATGGGAAGAGATGAAAATGTCATAAATGGAGTCTAGTCACCACCTTGCCTCAGTGTGGCTTGGGTCTTCATCACCTTTCAAATTCTTTGCAGATCCCAATTCGCTAGGTATTAGTCGTAATTATCAGTGATCGGATCTAGGATGCAATTTGGGGTAAACGACCTCAAACGTTATGGTTATCGTGGATGTGTCTCGGATTTCCCGGGAGTTTGGGAAATGGGCTATTGTAAATTAAAAAATACGTCACTTAATATTTGCACACTTAAAGAACACTAGAATTGTCTAATAATGGGTATTTATAACTGTAATTATTATTATTTGTCGATATGTTGAGAATGTGATAAGCAGGGCTCGATTTGAATGACAATGTCAGTCAAGACATTATATACTGCTCATTTCAAGTGGCCATTTCATTTAATAAAAGAGGTTGATAAGTGGTAATTGTTTACGAATATACTATTTGATGGCATCCTATGTGCGGTGCAGTGCAACGTCATCGGCACTAAAAGTTCAAGCCCTTTTTTTTTTTTTTTTTTTGTTATCTTGGGGAAATGCCTTTACGCATCCCGCCCGCCACGGGGAAGGGGCAGGGCGGGTATGACGGACTAACCGCGGCAATAGCCTTGGACTACCGTCTAAAACCCCAACGATTGCCAGCTCCGCCTTAATTCCGGGTCAAAAAGTTCGAGCCCTGGTGATAAGATTAACAAAATTGTATACCCTGGTAAACATACAAGAATAATAAAAATACATAAAAGATAAGACATACTAGTTACGTTCAGTTATTCTATTCTAAGCAGTAGGTATTGTAAACATTTTTGTTGTTTTTACATTTTCTGTAAATTTTATACCGTAAACTACTTAAAATTAAAAGTCATTTACCTTTTTGTAAAGGTAGGTAACAAAAAAGTCGCGGGATTGTAAGTCATATCCATCTTAATATTACGGACTTAAACCCCGGGAAATTGCATCCTAGATCCGATCACTGGTAATTATAGATCGATCAGTCCATGAGGAAGCACTCCTTCTCACCTGCGAACTAGTTTGTGTTTTTTTCCTTTGCAAATAGAACGAGTCGTACTGAACCTGGTACAGAATAAATTAAGAGTGTCACCTGGCAGCGAGATGCGGCCACTGCCGATGCCTGAACCCGAAGCCAGAGCCGTGCCAGAATCTCACCAGCACCCAGTTGGACTGCGCCCACGCTCGGTTCTGATACGGGCGGACCAGTTCTTCTACCATGCACATTTGACTGTAAACAGTTTTTAACACTAAAATGATAAATTGATAACATTATCAGCAACGTTAAATTAGACGTTCACTGCTGACCAGGTCTCATGATATTCCTTAACAAATAAAGTGCAACCCACTAATAGGCACTAACTAAGGGATCAAAGAGAATTACTATTAAGCTAATCAGACCGGATTCATATGCATAAGTAAGAAATACTTGAGTTTAAAGTAGTTCAGTTAACCCCTTGAACCCCAAAAACCCCTATAAGTAGGTGTTGTGATGTCCGCTGTCAAAGCAACCTTCAGTCTTTCATATAAGGAAGGTATATTCGCTCTCTTGTAACAGTGATGTTGACGTAACAATGTCTCTTTTAGATGCATCGATGGGCGGCAAAGAGGTAAAAAATCTGTTTAAAGAGGAGAAAAGAGGACAGGGGGCAGGTCATCACGGAACGCCTACGCCCTTTGTTTACCATACTTTTGAAATTCCGCTGGTTTGTTTTCCCACATTAACGTTTTTCCGAAACTCAATAACCAGAAGAACGATTGCCAACATTATTATTTGACAACCGATTTGTTAACCACCTTTTCATAATTCCGATGCTACGTAAGATCTAAATCTCATTTTCTCTAATATCATTTTACCGTCACAAAATCTCATAATACCAACCAAAGTGATGCACGAGTTTTTAAAAAGGCTAAAGGGGGGGGGGGGGGGGCAAAGCCCCCCACGAGGGGGGTTGTTGTTGGCAAGGCCCCCCGCAGTAAAGAAAAAAAAGCGGCCAAGTGCGAGTTGGACTCGCACATGAAGGGTTCCGTAAAATAAATTGCGGTTTACGATTTATGACGTATTAAAAAAAAACTACTTACTAGATCTCGTTCAAACCAATTTTCGGTGGAAGTTTGCATGGTAATGTACATCATATATTTTTTTTAGTTTTATTATTCACTTATTTTAGAAGTTACAGGGGGGGGGCACACATTTTACCACTTTGGAAATGTCTCTCGCGCAAAATATTCAGCTTAGAAAAAAATTATATTAGAAACCTCAATATGATTTTTAAAGAGACCATAGATACCCCACACGTATGGGTTTGATGACATATATTTTTTTGAGTTTCAATTCTGAGTATGGACTCCCCCAAAACTTACTGTTTTTTGTCAATTTTTGTGTAAAAATCTTAATGCGGTTCACAAAATACATTTACTTACCAAGTTTCAACAGTATAGCTCTTATAGTTTCGGAATAAAGTGGCTGTGACATACGGACGGACAGATAGACAGACAGACACGACGAATCTATAAGGGTTCCGTTTTTTGCCATTTGGCTACGGAACCCTAAAAACAATCGTAACAATTGTATTTATGGTAGGTTAGGTTATGGTTATCTTGTGTCCCTTAGAGCGGAAATAGGCACCCCGCGAAGCGGGGTGACGTCGACTCGCTGGCGGTTAGGTTAGGTTTAGGTTAGGTTTTGCGAAACAGTCATCTCGCAGAAGGAGGCGGCGGAGAGGGGGCGCGAAGACAGTGCGGACGCGCTCCCGCCCCGGCGCAGACGGCAGGGTAGAAGACGCGCGCGGTTTGCGGCCGCTGGCCGCGTCCTCCCCCAGTAGAGCCAGTGGGTAGGGGACCCACACTGCACGGCTCTACATTGTGGAGTGGGAGGGTCAAGCGTCCTGGCCCTCCCCTTTCTTTTGCGCGGGTGTCCTGGTTAGCCAGGGCCGCCGGGGGGCGTCGTGGTGAAATGTTCGCGATCCCATGGCGCCCCCTTAACGGGAATGCGGGTGACGCCGGTGTGTTTTTAGTGGGTATGTTCCTCCAGTCACCATCAGTCAGATGGCGGCGGGAGGAGAGAGTCCCACATAACCCCCAAATAACCTTCCCCTGGGCCGGGGGTATGCGTAAAGCATTTTCACACCGTCAAAAAAAAAAAAAAAAAGGTTTAGGTTAGGTTAAAATAATTGCCGTGCGTTAGGAAACGGAATTTGACATACTAAACTTTCGATCTTTTGGTGTAGCGGGATAATAATATTTCGGACTTAGTACTTTTCGGCACCTAAATCTAGTTGACAAATGATACTTCGGAATTTTAATAAGTGTCTATTCGAATCATAAGCGAATCAAAACTGCAACGAACTGAGAATTGGGAAAATAATAATATGGGAAATGTAATTTCGGGCAAACAAAATTTCAGCCAACTAAAATAAAGCGAAACGTTTTCGGGATTTTAATAATCGGTATAAAAATTTTCGAGTTTATGATAGGTAACCAATAAAAATAAAATACCTCCTATTTTTCCTAGCCTCGCCAGTGGGTGCCTATGGACTCGGCCAGACTTGGACATCGGCGGCAGCAGTAGCGGTGCGCCGTACCTGGCATATGGCTACTCCAAGCCACTCCAAGTCTTGACCGAGCCGTTAAAGTGTTAAGTTAGGAAGTTCTTACTGTTTTACAGGCACCCGTTCGATAGCCCTCATAGTGGGCGGCTGCGTGGCGAACGAAGCTAGCGTCTGCACCAGTGACTCTCTTGTACTGGCCAGCACGATGCGATGGTCAGCGAACTCGGAGCACAGGAACGAGGCACAGGAAACCATCAGCTCCTCCCATTCTGGAAGTTTGCGGTCCCAGATCTTTAGCAGCCTATTTTTACGACCTATGAAAATTGCAGTGTCAAGCTCGCATGCGTGGTCGTACTGGAGGATTTCCCTGGGTTATACCCCGGCTATTCTCTCACCAGGCATTCCGTTTTTTTAAGTGCGTCTTTTAACAACAACCATGGACTGATGGGAATTCGTGACCAACGCATTTGCTCTCGAAAAGCAGTTCACTCAAGTGAAAAAAAGAAGTAAAAATGTCCATATGTGCCATGGCCAAGTAGGTACAAATGTGGTCTACCAAAAAGGTCGATTTTTACTTGCAATAGTATTATGAGAGTTACCTAAGCGACAGTCAGATCTCACAGATACCCTTGTCAAAACTGGTAGACTACTTTCTTGGCCGACCGTACTAAATTGAAGTCGTTTTTTGGTACAGTCAAGGTCACCAATATGTATACACCACAAACTTACAGAAATATGTATACAGACCTTATTACTACGGAAATGAGGTATATACATATTGGTGACCTTGACTGTACTAATTATGTGGAAGTCGATTGATAACTAAAGATGGTGGCACCTGGTATCTGATGAACGGGCACAGTGGGATGCATGTAAAGCCTGAGTGTGTTGCACAGTTCCAACATGGCGTCTACGTGGTATTCCGGGACGAAGGCGAATAGGGAGTCGGAAAACTCGCGCGAGTTAGGTTCTGGGGGTTATAAAATATAATGTAATCTCTAGGATAGGGACTTTAGTGCAAGGGCGGACTATAGGAATAATAGGATACAACAATTTACATGTATTTAAAAAACTCAAGTAAGGCCTTTTTAAATGACCTAGTGGCCTAGTGATTCAAACATGTGATTTTTAAACAGAGGCAGGTCCGGACTTAGAGGGCCAGGGCTTATAAGCACTTGGCGTTTGGGATCCCCTCAGGGAGCTTGTGTACAGGTAGGCACAGGCTAGGCAGAGTAGGGTCCTGTCCCTATCATTCTCATATTGAAAGATAGAAAGATGAAGGTAAGAATATCTTTATGACATACTGTGACATACATTTAATTCTGAAAGTCAATTTGCCTTCTAGACTTACGATTGGCTGTTCCAACATGCGTATTTGACGCGTTCCGAGGGGTAACCGATGCCGAGTTTGGGGTCTGCGGACTAAAATTTTAAAACACCAAATCCTTGAGAAAATCCTTGTATATATACATTATAGGGCCTAGGTAGACTGCGTTTATTAAGCGCGCCGTCGACGCACGTTTGTGTAAATTTACTTGAGATATGACAAAAACGCGCGTCGACGGCGCGCTTAAAAAACGCAGGATGCCTAGGTCCATAGACTATTTTTAACCGACCTCAAAGTTCCTCGTTCAATGATTTGGGTTTTTTGTGTTATAATTAACGCATTTGCTCTAGGAAAGGAAATGTGGAAACGTGCCTGGATGTGGCTTGGCGGAGTGCTGAATTGAAGTGGCTTAAAACTTTGAACTAAATTATATATATTAGCCTACACATGTTTACTGCAAGAAGATTTATGCCTTCGCCAGGCCGAGGATAAAGGACGGTAGCTATGTCACCCACAATCGAAGAAATTCGAAGCACCATTGAGCTCTGTTATCCAGCACATTTTATAGGAAGTCATTAGTAACACAAAATGTTACATTGACTCGTAATGTATCTTTGCGTAGGTGTAAATAAGCTAGGTAGCAAGCGAAAGGAGGGCCTTACGCTTATTTGTTACCTTCATTATATTCATTGCTTATTTAAAAAAAACTGATACCTTGCACTTGAACTATCTGTGTACTCCAGTTGCAAAGACGCATAGCTACCTAGTAGTGAACTCTTCTCTGGTAGGATCTCTTTGCTGGCCACCTGCAACACACACTAATATGCAAATTATAAATACCCTCCCACGGAAACTATAATTTACAAATTAAAGGGGATTTTTTTTTGTATAATAAACAAAAATGAAAAATGTATTGTTTTGACCAGGATTAGAACTTGCTACCTTCCGGCATACACAGCCAGTCACTCTCAAGCAGCTGAGCTATCAGAACGATCTGCTCGGTTTACAAAATTTTCAACCCGTGCAGCGAAATCTACAAGGAGCAACAGATAAAAACAATGTTCCTTTAATTTGACGCGTCTATTTATCGGGCATAGTTTATTCCCTCGAATCTTCACGACTGCTGAACGGATTTTAATGTCTGATGATTTATTTATGGAGTTTCTTTACTCGTATTTTTTTACTTTACTTGGTTAATGTTAAAGTATTGGTACCTGGGTGTGCGCAGCATACTCTGTATCAGAGGCGAGTCGCATTGAATGCAACGTCCCCGCGAAGTGCTTAGCCAATTCTGTCTGTCTGTTCTGCGTCCAGACAGCTCCGATTACCCAGGCCATTTGGAGCGCGCCTGATTTCAGTTTATCCTTGAAAACAATCCGGACTTTTATAGTCAGCAGCTGATTTTAATACTTGACGGTTGGAGAACCAGAGCTCAAAAGATGTTGAACTCAAGAGTTACAAACGTCCTTTTGTGCACCCTCAAATGCATGGGCTAGGTTGAGAGGGATCTATTGAACTAGCCTGCATAGAAAAACTTACTTGATTCGATGAAAAATATTCTTGAATCAAGTAAATAATTTGGATTTTTTTTTAAATTATCTCGAATGTAGGAAATTATGTGACCCAAGAGTTTTTCTCTGACAGATCTGTTTCATTCACGATATTTATTTATTTATTTGTCTCAGGCAACAAGGCCCATATGTGGGTCATTGTCAGATTTAGGTTCGCGTCTTTTCGGTGGACATTGCCAAAGTTAAGGGCTATAAAGCCTAATTTTTGGTTGAACTCTGAATCCGCATAAACGGCGTTGCCCCTTCTATAATTCTATGTGATAAAAACATATTATATGTGAGCGTAAGCCCTTAACTATTGACCACCGGAAAGATGATTTTTGTTTTTGTGACTGACAATGACCCATTTACAAATACCTTACAGACTAACATACGTATTAATATACAAAACAAAAAGTTATAAGTAACAACGTTATTTCAGTTATAAATAGTATTAATAGGTATTCATTAAAATATAATCCATAAAAATAAAAACATGTCAATTTTGAATTTAGAATATAGGTGTTAGTAACATTATTTTACATCTACTCGTAGTGTTAGTATTTAAACATTATGCAATGGAGATTAGTGCAGTGGTTTAGGAAAGCCCCATCCCATAGGCGGTCTAACTAATTACCCGACTGCCTCAGGAGGAGGGTTATGTTTTTCGAGTATGTGTGTATGTGTGTGTACAAGAAAATTCTATTTCACGGGCTACACTCCAAACGGCGTGATGGACTTTGACATATGAGGTGTCGTTGGATTACTCATAATCGTGTAGGTGACATCAATATTTGAAAAAAAAATGTTGGGTTTTTTGAAAAATATTTTGTTTAAACTTGTTTATTTCTTGATTACAACATTGCTTTTACTATGTAGATGCTGTTGTTACTAACATTGTTTTAGCGGAGAACTAATATTTTGTTTGTGACTTATCCAGTAGCATACGCATTTAGAACCTAGTTTTCCGAACTACCGACTACCAGCGCTATGGGAACTTGGAAATCATTATTAGAATATTTTATTACCTCGTAAACTTTCTTCGAACGCTCAAGCTCTTGAAGCATTTTCTCCGTCAATTCTCGTTTTGATGATTCCGATTCGGACATGTTAATCTTTACTGTAGACAAAAAATAATCATTAAATTAAAATTATGTATCGTTAACTTGCCTAAAATTTAAAAATATCGAAATTACCTATGCATTTCCATTAATTGTGATTTTGAACCTTTCAACGGTCTCATTTCCGTGAATGTATTCTGTAAATCCACCTAATGTAGCATATTATAAAAATGCATCATTACAAGGAAAAAATCCGAAAATGAACATTCGGAACAGCTCACAGTTGTCATTGTCACCTATCTACGCTTCTAGGATTGTGACCTAGGTTTTTGCAGCAATGAGCGTTTTTGGCCTAGAACCAGTTTAAAAGACTTTTGAAAACGCAATCTTTGCAAGTAGGGACGGCACGAATATAAGTATACTTATACAACTCATATTCACCGCCCTAGTAAGAAGCAAACTTGAGACAGCATGTATAATTTGGAATCCGCATGAAGCTTCTTACACCTTGCTACTGGAGACAATCCAAAAAGCCTTCTTACGGTTTCTTTATAAGAAAAAATATGGTATTATCCATTTTTATATCCCACAAAATTTATATTGGGCGTATTACTGGGCGTATTAGGTTTTAATTCACCTGAGGTGCGGCGTAACTATGTGTTACTAACGAGCACTTGCAAAATCTTGCGAGGATATTCAGACTGCCCAGAGCTGGTGGGTCAGTTGGTGCGTCTGCTCTGCTAGTCCCCTTACTGCCGAAGTTAAATTTTCGCTCGCGTAACCGACTTCTGCAAGCTGCTCCAGAGGCGCGCACCGTTGCGCGCAAAAACTCTGCGTTTGTTAGAGCTCTACTTACACTGCCTCAATGCCCTTCTTGCATCAGCACCAGATATTGCAAGTAGTGGGGAATGGTGTATCGTGAATGCTTAAGATACTGTGAGGTGATGGATAGATGTAATTCTTCTGTCATATATTAAAATGTAGGTATATATCTAATTTGTAATTCTCAGTGACTTAGTTTTTAACTGTTATGTTGTGTAATTATTTTAAATAAATAAATAAATTGTATTTATGTTTATTATAATTATATGTATACAGATCTGTAGCACCTGAATTTTCCAGTTCGTTTGTGATGGTGATGATCCTGTGCTCGATATCGTGGAGGCAGTCCGCCATGTCCAGCTGATTGTCTCGCAGCTCACATAACTGGAAATTAAGCAATTAAGGATTCTGAAATCAAGGGAAATTGACAGCACCTTCGTCTAAGAACAGTTTAAGTACAATAGTGAACCGTTGACGAATAAATAAATAAACATTTGGGAACGATCTTAAACACGTCAACCTACACACAAAGCTTGTGTACTATTGCTATCTACTAGATAACGATATACAAACTTCGTCATAGGCATGGTAGGCTACAATAGATTGGAAACCCGTAGAGATTTGTCACTGGCATGCTACCTTGTTCGAGTGCTACGGGGTGGTATCTGCAACCCGGGTATATTGGAGCAGTTATGTTTGGGTGTGCCGGACGGGTACGCGGGGCGGCGGCGGCGGCCGCGGCTGCTGGCGGAGCCGAGCGGCAGAACCAACTTGCTTTGTAAAGCGCCTCTCAGTCGCGCCGTACACACACTAAATCTAGTGGCTGACCACAGTGATCTTTTTTATTGTCCAATGTCCGAATTTGTTAAAGTATGTCTGTGTGTCTTGTGCAAGTATAATTATTAGGTTAAATGAATTTTAAGGCGCTATTGTATTAGGTCAACCTGTAAAAATAATTGCTGTACTGAAATAAATAAAATAAAATAAAAAATAAAAATAAAATGTAAGTACATTGTTATTTATACATATAGGTAATTAAATAAATACATAGATGTTCCAACCCTCGTCGTACGTTTTATTTGACTTAATGAGTATTTTTATGAAACGATCCAAACTGATCACTATGGTCGGTCCAAAATAACTATAATAATATGTAAAGGTAAACGTCCGAGTACTAGTACATATATAGCATGGGCACTTTATACTCTATTTCAAAGCAATGTGGGTTAAATTCGAACTTAGAGGATTTATCTTTATTCGAATTTAAGCCATGACACTTTGACTCGGACGTTTACATTAAAATGCAGCAGTGCCACTGTATGAATAATAGTACTTACGTACGGATTGTTCAGTATCTAACAAAACCGATGTTTGTGTTTGACAGCTAGAAAGCTCAAATCAGCCCATCCCGCTTTAACGCACACCACGTGCTCTTTCGTCAAGTTAGACAACCTTAACTTACGCGACGATAGTACTTAACTTAAGCGACGACTATACGCGAACGATAGTATATTATTATTATTAGTGTGCGACTATGCAGGTGAATTTGCATCTCTGAGGTACACCCGCTCTTCAAGCTTGACTTGAAACTTTTACCTTCTCAGCGTGTTTGATAGCCACGCCATGGTATAAAGCCAGTAGTCCGTCCAGCAGCCGCAGATATGCCGTTTTCACGTTGATCGAACCAGCTCCTGGCATCATAGATCGGGCTCCTTTTAGGGCCAACGCCGTCTCCCCTGTGGACCTAAAGTCAAGAAAAACATCATTCATTTATTTGTATCCAGCGGTACCAAAGATTATTGAGACTTTGAGCGGTAGTACAAAGAAGATACCACAGTAGAGTTTTATTTTTTATTTTCACTGTTTAGATACATAATTACATGAGGCAGACTGTATCCATATGAATACACGAAGAGTGGAATTAAACTCATCTGGGTATATGCAATATGTCAAAGGTAAATTATTAAACCTTTTTAAGTCAAGACAATGTCAACGAGGGAGAGGAACTCAGCAAAACGCTCGAACGAGATGTTCACACTGTCCTCCCAATTTAACGTATTCATTCAAATTCAAAGGTTTTATTTCAGACCAGGTTATCCATATACTGTTAGTAACAAAATACACTTAAAACTATGTTAGCAATTACCTATTATTATACATTTTTAAAAACTGCGGTACTACTTGACATAAGTAAGTCAAAGTAGTTCTGACCCGCTCGATCCAGTACCACATTATGTTGCAATTAAATCTACCAGACAATACCTTCAGAATGATGTTTTGACTTTCCCTGACGCGACCCATCAGCGACGTGGTTTTCTTTCGCATATTCCCGAAGCACTGCACCACTTCGGGAGTCTCAACAGCATTCTGAAGGCATTGTTGTATTGTATGCGTAGGGCGTTGTAGGCTCGTTTGGTATACCGAACACACAGACCGATAGAGTAAAAAGATTGGCTATACGCTTTGAATAGCGTTATTTTAACTTTAACTGAGCAGCTAGCGAATCTGTGAGATATTACTCCTCACCGACAATTGTCCACGTGACATTGTATTGCTGTGTCCCTCTCCCTACTAAAAGAGCGGCTCGTTTTCCAGGGAAAGGTCGAGGGCACCAGACCACGAGGCAGGTTACCGATAAGGTAGACAGACCAGATTAAAGCTGCAGTAGGTGCATCACTACGCAACCATAAGGAAGGCAACTGTCAGAGAGGAATGGCGACGTGTTGTGAAGCTTCCTACCGACACCTGAAAAGATGATCACCACCGAGTGGTCGTGGTCATGGGGTGGTGGGGAAAACGACGAAGGAGTAGAAAGCCCATTACCTGTTCGGGATCGGTGGTAGTGTAGTGTGCATGAACCGAGCCATCGACGAGATGACCTGCGGCAGCGTGGCGAGCCCCGGCGAACCAGCGCCCATCTCGCTCACACCTGTAATCAGCGTGTCTATTCTTAATTTAATAGGTTCTAGGTCTCGCTCACACTTGCCGATAAGTGGAGTATTACTTTTATGAAATGCTTGCTGCGGACGGGGATATAAAATGTGGGAACGGCACACCTCGGTTGCAATCTCTGTACCAATCATGGCAGGTATGACCCGGTTCCCACTATGTCGTCTGTCGGGACGACTTTTTATCGTGTGTCGTAGCGGCAGAACATTTTATATGAAGCTGTTCACACTTGTCGGACAGCAATTTGTATGAGGAAGGTAACCGATATAGCCCTCCGAATCGCTAAACTGGCAGTGGGCGGGGCACATTGCACGTAGAACCGATGGCCGTTGGGGCGGAAAGGTTCTCAAATGGCGACCACGTATCCAAAGGCGCAGCGTGGGTAGACCCCCATACAAGGTAGACTGATGACCTGGTAAAGGTCGCGGGAGTCCGCTGGATGCGGGTTGCGCAGGACCGGTAATTGTTGCACTCTTTGGGAGGCTTATGTCCAGCAGTGGACGTCTTTCGGCTGATATGATGATGATGACACTTACATACTTGCTAGTCAAGAACGAATGTTTTTACGTCCGACATCACCGTGATCATGCTTGCCAAAAAAATACGCATGTTTTATAATGACATAATATCACGCGATACTGAGACCGCCGATTTTTTTTTTTGGTTTAGTTTTATGATTCGAACAGTGTTTTTAATCTGTTTAGGTTTTTTCCCTTTATCAGGCGCCTGTCCGGCAATCTCCTCTACAGGTCGCTTTTCTCAACAGAGTCTCGTTAAATTTTGTGATCAGGTTCAATAATTATATAGTTAACTATAACTAAGTCAATTCAGTTTTTCGATTTTTTTAAACAAAGCCTGTCTCGCTAGTTCTACGGTTCACAGAGCAGGTAGTCTATATCTACCTAATATTATAGAGGGGAAACGTCTGTGAGTTTGTAAGTTTGTATGTAAGTAGGGGGTAATCCAGCCCTACTCATCGGATTACAAGAAAAAAACTTATTATTAAAAGATTACGGAAAAGACAGGATGAACGTATACTATATTTAATCCCGCAATTCCACCTGGGTTCTCTGTGATAGGTAACGTGGGCGGTGCTCGTCTATGAATAATTACCCATGTCAATGCCACCGCCTCTATTGTAGGTGGGCTCGAAGCTCTGGACAAATGGATTTTCTTCCCCCAGCACGTTAACCAGGTCTTGCCTAGGGAACATAATAGAGAGTAAACATATTACTACATCTACGTTATTGAGTTGACTATGTAGTTTGAAATAGAACTAAGCTAAGCAATGTTTTGCCAGTCGACTAAGCTAAGAGAGGAGAAATGAGAAGCACCTTTTATTTCTTCCCTTTTAAAGCTGCAATTTACCACAACAACTGATAGAGCTATAGTAAGAATGAGGCAGCAAACAATCAATTAATTGCAAGTTGCTTTGTGACAAATTGTAAGGTCCTATTGTAGTATAGACTCGCCGTTGCGTTGTCGAGAAATTAATTGTGAAACGCTGTTGTGCTCTGTCACACCTAAGTACCTATCGTTTATTATGGGTGCGATGGAGGGGACAGAAAGTGCAACAGGGTGCGTCCTACTTTTATTGCAACATTTTATAATCCTATACTCCGCTCAATTTAAATGCCTCAAAAATCAATGAAGACATATGACCACAGATGTATGAATATAAGGAGGTCGGACATGCCGGCCGATTTGTATTGAGTACGCCCGCCTGTCGCAATTAGTACATTAACCCACACAAAGCCCTAGTAATTGACAAGACAAAGCACGCACACATCTAAAACACACTCACTTGTATACCTACGCTCTTATTGGACAATACACGCGCATTATATCAGACATTTTGGGAAGACACGTAATATTCTCTGCGATCAGCACGCGTGCATAGTATGGCAGAGTATGCCCATTGAGCTAACAACTGCGACGCGGCCGCGGGCGGCTTATCCTCTCTCTAGTATTCTTTGCTCTGAGCTTATGACTAACAATCCTTTTCTATTTTCCCTAATGGTAGAGAAACCACCAGAAATAATAATTAGTTCTATGGATAAAGGAAACGCTGCTTGAGCATAATCGGCAGGCCTGCGTGCAGTCCTGCACAGCGTGATTCGGCACGCGTGGATACGTGTCGGAAGCACGGCTTCCAACCAAATCAAGGTCACTCCATACTAGATTTTCTGTGACCTTGCTTGGCAGTGTTGCCGATCTCGCTCGTGTAGCGTCTCCTTAAGAAGTGAACAAACACGTTTTAATCTAAATAAATCTGACTAAAGCCTGCATCACACTGGCGCAGCCTGTGGTGGCGGACCATAGTAAATTTGACAGCTAATGACAAGTTTTCTATTGTCCGCCGCGGCCAGGCCGCGCCAGTCTGTGAGAGGCCTAAGGGTGAACGGGCTATGATCGTAAGCGGTGTTCGTTAAAATCTGATAAGAGTCAATAACGCGGCAACACTAAACGTCATACGCATAAATTTTTAACAATAATGTTGCCGCGTAATTGAACCTAAAGTGGGTTCAACTTTCGTTTGCCAGACTCTAGTATGGATATTTTGACAAGTTTCTATGAGATTACAGCTGCCGGCGCCATATTGAACGTTGATCGGTCTGTAATCGAAAGTTGGTGCCACCTTACCCATATGAGACGGAGCACATAAACAGTGTACCGTAAGGTCCTCACTAGGAAAGGCAGGACGCCGCCCAATCTGTCCACATTGTAGTAGTCCAGTTCACCATCGATGAAAGACTTCGACGGCATGTAGGGAGGCATGCTACTGTTACTATAGAAACAAATAGATGGCGCTGAAGACAAAAAACTCTCCAAAAATACAGGTAAATTTATACTACGACGGTGGCAAACAAGAAGAATCACAAGCGCGTTGCCAACGCTTTATTGATTTGAGGGTGTTGACAGCTGGAGACATACGCATGCGTATGCGCAGGCTAAAAAAGCGTAACTATGAGGAGTTAACAGAGGCTTTGCTATATTAAGTGAAAGTGTGGTTTAAGTCTAAAATGCCATATTTTGTATCTTCCTGTGTATGTTCAAAAAATTTTTTTTTACCAAAAATGCTCTCGTTTGTCTGTCCGGTTCCCCGGCTGTTTTCCTCTACAGGTCGCGTTTCTCAAACGATTCTCGTGAAATCTATTTAGCAGGTTTGATAATATCTACAACTTAGAAAAGTTGAAAAACCTCCGACATTTTCATTTCAAAGTTCAATACCTCAAAAACGGCTGAACCGATTTTGTTGAAACGTAGCTAAGAACCATCTCGATTACGTCAGCTTTCGGATAAAAACCGCATTCAAATCGGTCCATTCGTTTAGGAGCCAGGATGCCACAGACAAACACCCAGAGACACAGACACACAGACACGTCAAACTTATAACACCCCTGTTTTTCCGTCGGGGGTTAATAATAAGGATTTTTAGGGTTCCGTAGCCAAATGGCAAAAAACGGAACCCTTATAGATTCGTCATGTCCGTCCGTCTGTCTGTCTGTCTGTCTGTCCGTCCGTCCGTATGTCACAGCCACTTTTTTCCGAAACTATAAGAGCTCAACTGTTGAAACTTGGTAAGTAGATGTATTCTGTGAACCGCATTAAGACTTTCACACAAAAATCGAAAAAAAACATTAAGTTTTAGGGGTCCCCATACTCAGAACTGAAACTCAAAAAAAACCCATACGTGTGGGGTGGGGTATCTATGGGTAGGTCTTTAAAAATGATATTGAGGTTTCTAACATCATTTTTTTCTAAACTGAAAAGTTTGCGCGAGAGACACTTCCAAAGTGGTAAAATGTGTGTCCCTCCCCCCTGTAACTTCTAAAATAAGAGAATGATAAAACTAAAAAAATATATGATGTACATTACCATGTAAACTTCCACCGAAAATTGGTTTGAACGAGATCTAATAAGTAGTTTTTTTTAATACGTCATAAATCGTAAACCGCAATTTATTTCACGGAACCCTTCATGTGCGAGTCCGACTCGCACTTGGCCGCTTTTTAACAAGTTTTTATTTATCTTGGCTTTCGTTCGTTAGTTTGTCTAAAGTTTGGCCTTTTTAGCGCTGATAATTATGTATAGTGCCTTTGTGACTTATTCTGACTTGCATGATCGCCACATCATTTATCTATACCTAAACCGTTATTGCATTGTTTAATGAAAAGAATTCTGGTTTTATTTCCTGATTTTGACCAAGGTAGAGGAAGACTCACGTGCTACCGAGCGGTCTCTCTTCCCACAGCTTGTCCACAGCGGCCAATAGCCGGGCGTGACAGCACCAGGATATAGCCGGTGAGTTGCGCGATATGTTGAACAACCTCTGCAGAATGTAACAATTCATAGAACAAACAATGCCAATTGCAATTAACACCACTACATCATCATCGTCATCAGATCATGATGACCCATGGGTCAGTGCGAGTTGGGGACTTCATATAGAGCATTGAATCTCTTCGCAGATGTATGCGGGTTTCCTCACGATGATTTCCTTCACCGATAATGGTAAATATCAAATGATATTAAGTACATGTTTGTACATAGTTTTTTTCTTAGTGGCAGTGGGCAGCACATTGCACGTAGAACCGATGGCCATTGGGGCGGAAAGGTTCTCGAGTGGTGACCACGTACCGGAAGGCGCAGCGTGGGTAGGCCCCCACAAGGTGGACTGGTGACCTCGTAAAGGTCGCGGGAGTCCGCTGGATGCGGGTGGCGCAGGACCGGTCATTGTGGCAATCTTTGTCCAGCAGTGGATTTCGGCTGATATGATGATGATGATGACATATTTTTTTACACACGGACGGTGACAATCAAGCTTCGGTCTACCTTACGGTAAGCAAACACCGTAGTCTATGGACACTTGCAACTTCGAAAAAGTACCAAGCGCGTTGCCGACCCATTCTTGACTTAAGGATTTGTTATGTTGATACGAATACTGGTCCCCCACTAGTACAATATATGTACTTTTGGGAGCTCTGGCGACCTTACTCGCTACCAAAAACACAACAATCGATACGTAGAGCATGTAAATATGTAATTATGGCTGCAGACTCCTGTAAAGAGGAGATGCTTGCCATAGTTGGGGTGCTCCAAATAGGCGAGAGACGGCATTCTTTTATTTGAAGTTAGAAAAACGACGTTAATATCGAGTTTGGTTTAATTGTTTTTGTACTCGTCGATTAAAATCTG
Source organism: Epinotia brunnichana (assembly GCA_963854355.1). Taxonomy (NCBI): domain Eukaryota; kingdom Metazoa; phylum Arthropoda; class Insecta; order Lepidoptera; family Tortricidae; genus Epinotia; species Epinotia brunnichana. The sequence continues at coordinate 13,352,757 of OY977956.1, forward strand.
TGTATCAAGATTTCATAGAGAATACTGCAACGTCACTCTTTTTATAGTTGTAGTCCATGTTACTGTCGAAACAATCGAAATAACTGTTTCGATACGCTCCAGACAACCGAAAAAAATTTGAAAATAGAACTAAAATAAATTCGACCAATCACGTGGTTGCTTTACCGAACTGTAATGAATTGGACCAATAGAATCGCTTTGATTATTGAGTTTACTCGTTGATGTCGTACGCTCGTTCATGTCTTTTCAGATATCAACGAGCGTACGAGCGATAGGCTGCACTTACTACATCGAGTTTGTTTAGGTAATTAGTTCAGTTGACTCGTAGAAAATTAATTTTAATGAACTCGTACAAAAAGTATTGTTCACTCAGCAAGCTTCGTGGCCTAAACATGGTACTCGACTAAAAAGCTTTCTATTATAACACGATTGTGAAAAATACTATTATTTACCATGTCCAGAATACAGTTGTCCATGATGTACCTCCGGAATTTCTCAAGGAATATCTTCCTCGTCGACGGCACCATGTTTGTGCCGTCAGAATTGTCCAGGAGTATCAGCAGAAACTCCAACTGCAACGTAATAATCCATTTTATACAAGCGATTATATTGTTAATTCCTTGAAAATAAAGGCTTAGAATGACGTGACTTTGATATGGATAATCTAATGTCAACATTTAGAACGCGAAATAAGTAGACTATACTATATATGTAAGGTGCATCGATTTATCAATTTCCACAAGGTGGACTGATGACCTGGAGGTTGTGGGAGTCCACTGGATGCAGCTGGCGCAGAACCGGTCATTGTGGCGCTCTTTGAGGGAGGCCTGTGTCCAGCAGAGCCTGCGTTTGGCTGGTATGATGATGATGATGATCGATTTATTATTAAATAGGATAAAACCTGGATTTGTGTGTACCTGGATTTGTTCCAAAGGAGCGATGGCTTTGGTAATCTTACTACAGTCCTCCTTATACTGCGTCTCCTTCACAATGTCCTCGAAAGACGTGACGCACGGGGCTTTACGCAAAAGTAAAACATAATTTTATCTATACTATACAAATAGTAAAGAGGTTTGTGTAATATTTAAGTAATTAGCGCGAGCGTTATATTTGTCATCATTTGTTGTAAGGATAGACTTTATCATATCAGCATTAGCTTAAGAATTGTTATTTACATAAAGCAATTTCATTTATTCTTAGACACAGGTACATACATTTCAATGCAAGCTTCTCACGTCTTTCCGATCCACGATTTTGACAGAGTTCCCCTACCAAAAAAAAAACAGTTGACACACGATAATGATACATTACTATTTATTATCGATGAATACAGATGAAGCCTTACCTCCACGAACCGGGTGAGTAGCACGTGATATTGTGCCTCTTTCTGACATTTCTGCAAATTAATATTGAATTATTTTATTACTACTATCCTCTAACCGCGCAATGGAGATAAGAGAGCCTATACGACTCAAAGAGGGGAACTTAATAATGCAAGTGTAAGTGTAATGTTTAGAATCTTACGCACCACCATGAACACATACATACATACAATCACGCCTTTATCCCTAAAAGGGGTAGGCAGAGCACATGAAACTTGTGTTCCAGTGCTACTTTTAGCATACATGTGGGATCGGCAAAATGTGATGTTGCAGTGATAGGTTGCTAGTCCATCGCCCACAACACACTTCAACCCTGTTCCCTTAGTCGACTCTTACGACACCCACGGGAAGAAAGGGGGTGATGCTATTCTAACCCGACACCACACTGTCTTCTGTAAGGTAGACGTACTTCCCTAGTTGGGCGAGATGAGATTCGGTCCTACCTTTCATAAACTTCACTTGCTGCCTCGGCTAAACTCGCTGTTTCGCGAGGGACAGGATGGTTACATGTGATCATAATATCGTACCAGCTATCCTCGGGTCAGTCTCACCCTGCACGGGCGTGGGTCGCTGCCACCAGGGGTTCCGGACCACGGTGCGCAGGACTGCCTCATCGGGACATTTGATGTTTAGGAAGTTGTCGAATCTGTGTGGGAACATATACTTACATGCTAGTAATAGTTTTCTTTTACCGTGAATTGACAAACGAAGTCGCCCTCAGACTAGGTGGAGTAACGGTATTCAATTCAATTCGATAATTTATTAAATTATACATGTCAATATTTGACATGCCTTTGTCCAGCATTTGACTAAGATAAAGGCATTAGCCTTTAGATGATATTGACGATGAATAATACCTACATGTAGGAGTTCCAGCCTGAGATGAAAAAGTAATCAAACCTTTCTTTATCTCATAGTTAAATAAGTTTATTTCTTGAATAGTCATCAACCACTTATCGAGAGGGTTATAGTGAGCTCAGATACGACGAGCTTATGTTTTGTAACCTTATGTTCCTATGGTCACCTTCCATCTCCATCGTTTTAAATTGTTTTCTCTGATCGTTCGCCGATCGCTGACTGCTGCGGTCCCCAGGGCGTGAACTACGCTTAGACTGTATGATCCGCCATTCTACTACTGTCTTTCAAAATTGAGAAAAACTTAAGAAGGTAAATCTACTTTTCAAAAAAAGAAACAAGACATCATCAACATCCCAGCGTTTACCCGGTTGTACCCTAAATCAGCCAAGGCAAGTAATCCCAAGATTTGGCGTAGGCAGTAGTGTTACAAAAGCTACTGCCATCTAACCTTCCAACCCAGAGGGAAAACTATACCCTGTTGGAACTAGACCGGTTTCCTCGCGATGTTTTTCTTCAACGAAAAGCTACTGTTAAATCCTTGTCCCGATAGAAACTCGCGTACCTTACCGCTCGGTTACAGATTCTCAAACAAATAAACAAAGCATTACGAGATCTTATTGAAGAAGACGTATTTGACGAGATGGTGCCGTGTCTCCACATGCTGCATCAGCCCGCAGATCACGTACACGCCCTCCTGCTGCTGGGTGAACTGCATGTCCTGAAATTATAAGATTGTGGTCATCATCATCATATCAGCTAGAGACCACTGCTGGACAAATCCTGCCCAACGGTTTACCCAATGACCGGTCTTGCACAGCCTGGATCCAACACTTTCCCGGCGATCCTGACGAGGTCGTCGGTCCACTTCGTTGGAGATCTTCAGATTGTGTTCAAAGGCCACTTTTTGGGTTGATAGGTAGCACGTTTTGCATTAGAGCAAACTGCATGTACTGAGAACATTGTCTGTTAAAGAAAATGCATGCTATGCCTCACCGGAGACACCAGATCGAAAAGCAGACACTCCCTCACGACGCAGTGTTCCAGGATATCGCACAGTGCCGCCTCATCCAAGAACGTCCATAGCAGATCCAGCAGCGTGCACAACTTCGGTTGGGATTGCGATAGGAACATAGTGGACAAGTCATTCTGGGAACAAGGCAACGATAATCTATTACGTTGTAGATTTTAATGGATGACTGAATTTTTGAGCGGTAACTGCCTTTTGACCATTTTTAGGGTTCCGTACTCAAATAGTAAAACGGGACCCTATTACTAAGACTCCGCTGTCCGTCTGTCTGTCTGTCCGTCTGTCACCCAGGCTGTATCTCAATAACCGTGATAGTTAGACAGTTGAAATTTTCACAGATGATGTATTTCTGCTGCCGCTATATCAAAAAATACTAAAAACAAAATAAAGTTTTTTTTTAAGGGGGGCTCCCATACAACAAACGTGATTTTTTTGCCGTTTTTATAGATAATCTGTCACCAGGCTGTATCTCAAGAACCGTGATAGCTAGAGAGTTGAAATTTTCACAGATTATGTATTTCTGTTACCGCTATAACAACAACTACTAAAAACAAAATAATAGTACATTTCGATGCTAGTGCGGAAAGTCTGTCATTACTTCACGAGTGGCGAGATATCTTGCCACGAGCCGTAGGCGAGTGGTAAGCCTCGAGACGAGTGAAGAATGACATTTCCGCACGTGTATCGAACGACGTTTTTTAATACAATTGCAAAAAAATAAGAAAAGCAACAAGTAAGAACAGTATTGAAAAAAAATTTTTTTTGAACAACTTCATTATTTTTCAAATGTATTACAATGATATTACAGAATTAATAATATAAAAGTTTCAAATTCCTTACTTGTTGTTTTTCTTATTTTTTCGCAACTGTATTAAAAAAACGTCGTTCGATACCCGTGGAAAAGTAAAAAGCACTAGTGCGCAAAATACAACTTTGCGCACGATTTGCAGCTACAAAAAGTACCACTTTTTGAGCAACTGTATTAAAAAGTATTTTTTAAGGGGGGCTCCCATACAACAAACGTGATTTTATTGCCGTTTTTATAAATAATGGTACGGAACCCTTCGGGAGCGAGTCCAACTCGCACTTGGCCGGTTTTTTTAATTTTAATTTGACATCATTTAAACTTTGGTCTTATTGAGAAAATTTAGTAAAAATGTTGGTACGATACGGCCAATGTTAATATAAAAACTGTAGGTATTGTTAGACCAAATGAAATTGATGTTTTTTCCGAGAGACTTTGAGGAATTTTCACAAGTAAAATGTCTTGAAGTTTTCATAAGAACAGGAAGGGTTTCATCCGCAGGCCCATACAATCAGGCAGGTCATACACTAGTTAGTAATTTTGGCAAAAATCCTTACAAAATTATTATTTTCTGCCTTGGTGAAGAACTCTGCAGCCTGTGGGTCGATGTTGATGGATCTGTTCTTGATGCCAAGCGCGCCGCGGAGGCGAGGCAGCAGTTCTGATACCACCACGTAGGAGAGGCGGAGGCTGCCACCCAGCTCTACCACAGCTATGCGAGCGAGGGACATGAGGAAAGCCTGGAACAAGAATGGGTTCTCCATTGTCAATATGTGTTTCGCTGCAGGGACAGGTGCTTCCCATTGCATTCGGCGAGAGGATAATCGAAGCTTGCTTACAAGAATTGTGTACAGAATTGACTTGTCCCTAACTTAGATAAAGATATATTCGAAATAAAAATCAGTCTCTTTCTGTCGACAAAATGATTTATAAGTATACCTAATCTTAATATATAAGTATTAATAGTATAAAGAGGTAGGTAGGTACTTAAATTCTTCGTAAGTTTGTATGTAGGGTAATCACCAGAACGTGTAGGAAATAGGCCTTCGACATGGACATAGGCTATATTTTATCCCGCAGCTTCGCTTGCGTTCTGTGTAATACACGCTGGCAGCTAGCTTGTTATAATTGTGCAGCACAGAAGTTGCTATATTGTCCAGAGGTTACTCTTTAACCTCCAAGAATCACCAAGCTTCTTCCAAAAAGGTAGCAGCACTCTGTGTAATTTTGAGAAACTCTTGGTTCTAACTATTTAGATTTTTTTTTTGTGCTCTGCGGTAAAACTTGACGAGAGAAGGCTTAGGGCTGAATACAGAAATCGAGCTGAGTAAGCTTGTCAAGACACTGGAAGACTTCAAGCTGCCTTGTTGTTTGTGTGTTGCTGTATTGTTGGGAGACTCTTATTCCTACCTTCCTGGACATCTTCTTGTCTGTGCTCTGCGGCGGAACGACCTGCTGAGGAGAGGGTTTGGGGCTGTACACAGAACTGTGGATGCGCAGTGCCACCTCTTCTTCAGGCGCCTTGGAACATTCTGACCTGACCTGGCCGAAATAAAAAAGGTGAAGTGGTGGAATGTCGGTGGCACTTTTAAACTTGTATCTGTGAGGTACCATACAATAAATTATACTTAAGCACATAGGGAGGCAGTTAGTATCGCGCTTTCTTAAAGACCAGACTACTAATAACTTGGGACAAAACATCGAAATAATAGGATAAAGATGTCTACAGTACGCGTCACACAAGTTTGCTTCTGTGATGTAACTACTAGTACTGTCGCAGAGGTGTCAGAGGGGTTTGGCGGGTCTGCAGGAGGTGACTTGAGGCTAACTTCAGAGACGCAAACTTATGCGGCGCATTGTAAGCATCTTCTTTTGCATCAACAGACTCCGCATACGACATTCGAGAATCCTTTAATAAATTGCAAGTAAACGGTAGTATACGAATAGTATAGTCAGTAGTTTGGGGGCAATGGTTACTCGCGTCCGCAGGAAGATTGACCCTCAGTTTCCCTGCACGTGTCCTCCGGGTGGTGCTAAAAAGTAATCAACTTCTGGCTGCTGCACTGCTTATTCTAATACCCTCGCAGCAACATACAGGATTAGAAACCCACGATGGTCTTAATATAAGTTTGTATAGAACTGTATCCATGCCATACGAATAAATAAATAGATAGTTAGTAAAGTATTACAGTGTATAATGTTGCGAACCTTACTGGTCCTAGTCGAGACGGGTCTAAGGTCGGTGAACCTGGCCAGTTCGTCCAGCAGGGTATCGATGGACTTGAACAGCAGCGCGGCGCGAGCGCACTCGCGCACCGGCGCTAGTTGGAGAGGCGCGAATCTTTCTTGTCCGAAGCTAAGAAGAATTAAAAAAACACTTATCTTAAAAACGAAATTGAAAATGCCCAAAAGTGAAAAATATCCGAGTTCGCAAATAGGTCTTTCTGTTTTTCGTTGTAGAAAGAGTATAATATATAAAAAAATATTTCCTCAATTCGTAGAGATCTCTTGCTACTTATTTTAACAGCTTAATATGTGTATTCTATCTGACTGCACTATTGATTAAAATCGTTAAAAATATATCAGCTTTAATTAAGGAAAAATCAACGGTATCGTATGCATATTTCGAACATAAGATAATAATGATTTTGTTAGAAAGGTTTAGCCACCATTTAGCCCCGATACATTATAAATATGGGGATGCACTTTATGTTCTCAAAAAGTAAAACAGCTCAATTGTTTTTTTTTGACTTTGGTAAACATGCAGTTTGAATTGTCATCTGTGCTGTTATTGATGCTTACGAGTCCCTCCAGGAGAGGGATTCCTGCCATCTTCGCTACCCGTTACGTCACTAACGCTACGGCCCAAACATACGAAAATAAACACAGACTTACACAAAAGGCACGTGTCCGAAGTTAGCGTACAAGTGCTCCTGCATCGCCAGCGAGACCGCCGGGAAATACGCCATTCCTGTCCCGTGCTTCACGTTGGTGAACGCCACACCCATTGAAGTCCCGTTCCTGCGAAGAATTGTGGAATTATCTAGTCAGAATCAAGAATAATTGACGACCACTTCAACCTAGTTGGTAGTGGCTCTGCCTACGAATCAGACAGTCCTGTGTGAAATGAGCATAGGTATTTTTTGTTTTTTTTTTTTTAATTTTCCCATACCTATTTGGAGTAAACCTCCACTTTGTATGCATGGACGCCGGCCGGCGCGTCCCTAGGCATTGTTTCTGAGTCTTGGATGTTTTCTATGAATTTCAGTATCTACATCTTTTAAATATATTTGACGTCTAGTATTCATAAGTCATAACACAAGCCTTATTGAGCTTATCTACTACGGGGTTAAATCGATTTGTGTAAGATTTCGAGGCGCTATTTTCGATTTCAACTACGGCAACACTGCCTAGTGAGATCATCATGCTGCATTAATGTTGTAAATATCTGCGAGTACACTCCTAACACGTAATGCAAGTCAGAACTTTTCTGACAAATATTGATGTGAAAATTTAATCTCCTCGCCGCAATTAGCGTCAAGTTCATATCTCTTCTTTTAAAGTTTGGAAGAAGATTATATAGTCCATTTTATTTCCCAGTGCGATGGGTTAATATCACATCTCTATGTATTGCATGAGTTCATGATTCCTCACTTGTCTCTCTGTTTCCTTGCTACATAACTGCTAAAGAAGAACGGCAAAGTACTAACGGTAAAGGGTACCATTACCAAGGTACAAAACCCAATCACGTATCCAGGCAACCACGCCAGACCGCACGGATACTTGGCCACCTTCCACTTACATAATATACCTTACCTAAAGTACTCCAACGTCCCATTGTCTAGATCTATACAAGAGCCAATCACGTCTCCAGGCAACCATGCCTGCCCGTACGGATACTTGGCCACCTTCCACTTACATAATATACCTTACCTAAAGTACTCCAACGTCCCATTGTCTAGATCTATACAAGAGCCAATCACGTCTCCAGGCAACCACGCCTGCCCGTACGGATACTTGGCCACCTTCCACTTACAAAATATACCTTACCTAAAGTACTCCAGCGTCCCATTGTCTAGATCTATACAAGAGCCAATCACGTCTCCAGGCAACCACGCGTGCCCGTATGGAGATGTCGCCACGTTCCATTGCCGGACTCTTCCCCCGTCGTACGCATAGGAGTTGGCAGTGTCTCCCACTCCTGTGTCCATGGAGAAGAGACAGGTACTTGTGCACCAGCCGATCTGAAGGGTATATAGATTTTGAATTGGGTTACTCAAGTACAACAGCTTTTTCAACATGATGTGCCCGTCTTACTCGAACGATCAAAAGCAGCGTGAATTTTGTTCATCTACATCCATCAGGTTGGTTTGTATGTTTTAGCGAAACAAGCTCTCTACTCCGTGAGTCTAATATTCGAGTCGTTACACAGATAACTCACTATCAACTCCAATGGAAACTCGCGAGTCAGTAAAGTCTAAAGAGTCTAATAAATTAGAACTCGAAAGCAGTTTTTTACAACACAACCTACAAATTAAATCCAGTTTGGGTCACTAAGCCTAAGTAAGTAAACAGCGAGTCAAACTTCGAAGCTAATGGTGGAGTTGATATTTAGGGCACCAGAACACTAAATACAGAGATTGTCACCTGCATAATCCCTTTAGTCCCGAGCTGCACCTCGTACATCCACCTTCCTGCGTACACGCAAGCCGTGGCCCTGATAGTGGCGAAGCTGGATAGACCCTGGACGCTGACTCGCTCGTCCCCGACGAGGACTAGGCGGCCGGTACCTGGGGTAGAGTGGAAAATATCCAGTTGGTTAGTTTCTATAGTAGTCGAGAGGAAGCTACTTTTTTAGTTTTAACCGACTTCAAAAAAGGAGGTGTTCCACTGTATGTATATATATTTTTTTATGTATGTTCGCCGATTTCTCCGTCAAATGTGGGACCGATTTCCAAAATTATTTTTTTTAATCGAAAGAGTATACTCCCGAGGTGGTCCCACTGTCACCAATTTAGGATCTGATGATGGGAACCCAGGGAAATTGAGGGCAACCCTCAAATTTTATAGGCACGCATGTAGTGATTTTGGTATTTTCTATTAAAACTCGTGTATTGACCCTCGGAAATCACAATGTTGGTTAAGTGGAACTGATGATGAAGACCACAGATGACTTATGGAACTTCTTAAAGATGTAATGTATGTTCGCCGATTTCTCCGTCAATTGTGGACCGATTTCCAAAATGCATTTTTTATTCGAAAGAGTATACTCCTGAGGTGGTTCCATTGTCCTTTGGAGTCCACGCACGCACGCGTCAGCTGACGGTCGCGAGTCTCGTGATAAAAATGACGAGTGTGTTAAAATGTTCTACCTGCAACATCGTGATAAACGAAGTGTTAGCATTTATGTGTAACCGAGTTAAAGTGATGAGTGATGATAGTCTGAAGAGGCTATGCGCTACAGCCTTCTCGGATAGTGAGTTCGAGGATGCTAAGAATCTGCTATTTGACTCCGTGCCTTCCAAAATTCGAAATAAAATTCGAAAAGGAGATAATAAATCTCAGCGGCACCTGGACGACATAGTGAAGCTCTTAAGAATTGTAGATTTTGAGACACTACCGATTTTTGTTGCTCGAGACCTGGGTAAGCTACCCCCGTTGACATTCGATCATGTGGATGTAAATCGTCTTCTTAAGGACTTCGTAGCTTTGCGCCATGATATAGACTGCATGTCGACCCAATACGCCTCTATAAAGCAATTCGAGGAGCTAAAGTGTGATATAGATAATTTGAAAGCAGCGTCTATGGTAAACTGCTTTACATCAAATGTCAACACCAAAAAACGAGGGGCATGTTTGATGAACAGCTTTGATTATAACAGTGGACCTATGGGCTTGCCACCGACTTGTGCTATGGATTTATCGATAGCTAATCATCCTACATCATCGCCGAATAAGGAAATTCATCATAAAACCATCATAGCGGGTAGTACCACAAACACATTGCCGCTATCGCCGTCACCGGCCGAGATACGCGAATCAGCTGTACAGCCCGCCGCGCCGCGCGCCGCTCAAACGCCAACGGATAGTGCGATGAGTCATAAGGTGCAGTCGCCCGCGCAGCCCGGCTCAGCTGTACTAGCACCGAGACACACGGTCGCGTCGGATGGCGTCATAGCCCAATCGGCGATGGTTAAGACGTTTTCTGAGGTCACTCGTGATGGTGATTGGAAACCAAAATCGCATGACAACAATGAAAACATCACAATTCAGAGGAAAAAAGGGAAAACAGATTTTTTGGTTATCGAGGTAACGCAACGGTCGAGCCGAATAGTAAGTTTAAGGCTGCAGAGGCCAAAATACCTATCTTCATTGTCACCAAGTCAGGATCTGATGATGGAATCCCAGGAAAATTGAGGGCAACACTTAAATTTTATAGGCAAGCGTGTTGTAGTTTGATTTCAGTATTTTCTATTATAACTCGTGTATTTACCCTCGGAAATCGTAATTTTGGTGAAGTGGAACTGATGATGAAGACCACAGGTGACTTATGGAACTCCTCAAAGATGTAAAATACGTCTAAGATTCTGACATGATTCCGTTGAAGTAGCAACTAATGAAGTGTTAATTCTGAGATCCTTATGGAATCGACGGAACTCCTCAAATATTGTTAGCCCACATATAATGACTTGGGTTTTTTTCTGTAATAATAATAATCAACGCATTTGCTCTCGAAAAGCAGTTCATGTGGTAAATTGGAAAGGAAATGTGGAAATTTTCATGTACATGGCTTGGCGAAGTACTGAATTGAAGTCGGTTTAATTAAACTTTGTTTTTAAAGTAAATTATATACATAACTAACTATACGTTGCCGTTGGAGACCGAGTGATCCTAGTCACGGAGAAAGCGCAACACGGGACTGAGATGAATGACGTACTCGAAGATAGGTTTATACTCAGCAGTTGGCGATTACAGGTTGAGATGATGAAAGATGACAATTTTGGACCTGTATACTCAGCACCACATAACTAGTAACAGCCAAAATAGCCAAATATTTCAGCACAGGCCTTTTATTACTGTAAAAGTAAGTATGTGTTACGATACATTTGGCTACTTTGGCTGCTGCTAACTATATGATGCTGACTGTACAGTCATCATCATCAATATCTGCCACAAGATATAACGCACGCTCGGAAAGGCCTTTTTGTATGTTTGATATCTATTGAGAAAATCGCTTTTTATCCACATGTGAAGAAAGTAGACGTAGAACGTTAAAAATACTATGACGTAGAACGTTAAATGTTTATTTTTGGTTTTTTGTATATTTTATGTGACATATTTTTTTTTTACTTTTTTTTAATATTTTTTAAACTTTTTTTTAAACTTTTTTTTAAACTTTTTTATAAACTTTTTTTTAAACTTTTTTTTACTTCTTTTTACCCTTCTTATTTTCCTCGCTGTAGTGAGGTGAAAAGATTTGTGTTATACACGGATGAAAAGTTATTTTACGTCTCGTGTGTTGAAACACTCGCTACGCTCAGGATTCTATTTTTGAACCACTCGCTTCGCTCGTGGTCAATCATAGACTCCTTTCGCTGGTTCGTGTTTCAAATGAACACTCACAGGTAAAACACAACTTTCCCTCCTTGTATAACAAATAAATAAATAAATATTACGGGACAATCTTACACAAATCAACCTAGGCCCACGGTAAGCTCAGTAAGGCTTGTGTTGTGGGTACTAGGCGATGATATATATAATAGATACATACATATATATACTTACATACATATATAACATCCATAACTCAAGAACAAATATTCGTGATAAATACACAAATAAATGCCCTGACCGGGATTCGAACCCGGGACCTCCAGCTTCGTAGGCAGAGTCACTACCCACTGGGCTACGGAAGCTTCTGCGAAACAAACAACTATTGCGCAATCCGTAACAGAGAAATCACAACCCCCAGCAATAAGGAACATGACGCGAAGAGGGGGAAGGTGTATTTACACGTGTACGTAATTACACGTGTCAAACAAAGTATTTCTATAATTTGTAAACGTTTTCTAATAATAAAACAATAATAATATAAATACCTACGCGATACACATTTTTCAATATGATAAAGTAATTAAGTTTTGTTTTATTAGATATTTAGTATTTCGCACTACACATATGAAAACCTTTCATTATTAAAATTATGATCTATGCTGCTGCCTCGTGACAAGATAGACTATCCGTCTCTTTCTCAGTGTTCTTATTAGAAAGAGACGGATAGCCTCCTATGTAGCCGCGAGACAGGTCGCGCGCCGTCTTGCGCGTCTTTATCCTTTCTACTGTCAGTTACGTTATTGCTTTGTTTTTTTTATTACAGCGGTATCTTGCATCATAATTATCACCCTGTGATCGCCCACTGCTGAACATAAGCTTCTCTTTGATTACGCCATTCATCCCAGTTCCGTACTAGTCTCACCTAGGTATGACCGGTATATCCTTTGAGATCACCTGACCCGATCACCCAGGTTATCGTTGTGGACGAATATGGCCTATGCGATCACCCAGGTATATTATATCGAGCGTCCTGGGGCCTATTTCTCAAAAACTTGTTACTTGGAATACAAGTGAACGCTTCTTTTCAACTCCTTTTATTAGAAAGACACTTCCACTTGTATTACAAGTTACAAGCTATTGAGAAATAGGCCCCTGGGGACTTAATGACGAGCATGGCGCGCTCCAAGGCTCTCTGGGCTATCTGAAATATATGCACATTGCACAGCCTCATTTATGATCGTCCATGTCTAAGCATCATACGTCATGGTGGGTAATGCCTCCACTACACGTTGGCAGATGCATCCGCGGACGTCGGCCAATGCATACGCAGACGAATCTCCACCCACCGACCACGCGTATGTTGATCGTCCAGTCTAATTCCTCCTAATCCTTTGATCCGTGCCACAAAAACCGACAAGAAACGGATCGGTGGCTGATGCGTCTGCGGACGTCAAATACCTACCACAGATGACCAAATTACCCCCTCTACACGTCCGCGGATGCATCCGGAGATGACGTCCGCGGGCACACGTGTAGTGGAGGCATAGGACACACTGATTACGATAGAGATGAGTTTCCGGCATTGTGGAATGTCAACAACTTGACGCTATCGTGGGAGGAAATACCTAGAGGTATATCTGGAACCGTGCGGTGCACGAGGATTACCGTTACAAGGGGTAAGGATGATGTGATATTTTATTGAAAGACAAAAGTAAATGAGGAGGAACTCTTTTCACGCAAGCACGTAGTTCACTTGACGCTCTCATTTTGTATAAAACGTAGCTTCAACTGCGACTGCTATGACAATCAAGACCAAACTTTCAACATGAAGGCAGTTTTGGTAGTACTCTTGCTCACGACTGTGGCTACTCTCAGTGCCCTAATTATTCCTGATGAAACTGAATGGAAAGGTCACCTTTTAGTGTCTCGTGAAAATGATAAGTCCAAAGAAAACGAGGAGCTAATTGACATTAATTATTATGATGATAAAAATACTCACGAATCTCACGATGATGAAAATACTGACAATGGCAAACTCGAGACTGAGGGTAAGCATTTTAATTTTTGGCGCCCGTCGCAAACGAGGGTGTTATTAGTTAAACACGTTCATGTAGTGATCTTCAGCAAAAAAGGTCTTTACCTCTTCTATCCTTCTAAATGTGTGACCTGAGAGCCCCGCGAAGGGGAGCGTGTGTGCGGCGGGGCGGCGCACTGTGGACTGTGAATCATCTCTCCATAGAAACAAATTTAAAATGTAAGGAAACGTTTTTTTCGGAAAATGGCTTCTTCTAGTCATTACCATACCACAACAATTACGACCGCTTTAGCCTAGTTGGTAGCGACCCTGCCTACGAAGCAAGAGGTCCTGAGTTCGAATCCCGGTAAGGGCATTTATTTGTGTGATGATGAGCACGAATATTTGTTCCTGAGTCATGGATGTTTTCTATGTATTTAAGTATTTTTTTCTCTATATAAGTATGTATATCGTCGTCTAGTACTCATAGTACAAGCTTTGCTTAGTTTGGGACTAGGTCGATATGTGTAAGATTGTCCGAAAAATATTTATTTATTTATTATTATTTATTTACAACACGATTTTGGGATAATTTGGCCTGCTTAATAAATACCTATATTTTTTCAAAACAAAATGTATGGAGAGTATGTGAAAAATCGGATTTTCTCTGAGAGTAAAACGAAAACCGTAATATCCTCGCGGATGGTTATAAAGTTATAATACTTATAATACTAATTATTTCACATTTTTTGAAATACTCATAGTTTTGAGAATAGGCGCTTTAAAAAAAATGTTTTTTAAGTATTTAAAAAAATATTTTGTTTGATTTACCCTTTACTCATCGTTTTGACTCTAGTAAAGGATTTTGAGTCTGTTCGGAGTAAAGACTAACGAGTAATGGTTTTTTTTTTCGAAAATAATGTAAAAAGCCGTTTTTTAAAACATCTTTTTCTCCTAAATTACCAAGAGAGCTGTTTCATTATGTAAATTTATTGTTATCTTATCTCTTAAAGTGAGCCAACTAGAAATCCTCTCTTTGAACGCCCGCCATACTAAACTTATCCAGAGGCCCTAGCACACTAGGTTTATTCGCCACGTTTTAAGGCAAATATGTACTGAAACGTCACGTAAAACTCGACATAAAACCTAGTGTGCTAGGGCCTCAGGAGTGATGTTTTACATACCTTAAAAGATTTGTGTAGGTACTAAGGTACGAGTAGATCTGATAACAACATTGACAGGTAAAATTATCACAATACATTATCCATAGAGAACGATTTGTTATATAATATACCAGCTTAAATGTACCTATGTTTCACAAATAAAATTTCTGATTTCTGATTTCAAATTAATTATTTAAAATTTTTATAGCCGACTATGACGACGATGAAGTAATAACGAAACAAAAGCTGTCCTTCAACATGGATCCCTTGATGCATGCATTAGGCATACCAAATAATATTCTACAAATTATTAAAGGTGTACTCGCGGGATTATTTCATAGTCGATCGGACTGATCGAAGTGTGACAAATATTTTATTTTATTTCTACTATAACTAGTAAATCAAAATTCTTATTCACGATATCCACAAAATAATGAGGATTCTGACTTCTGTTACATAGGCACCTTCCTAGCTCAGAAGTCAGAGGCTTCACAAATACAGTTGTACCATTTTTGGAAATAAACTTTTATTATTATTTATTGTGTATTTGTAATCTCATCCTCCTCCTAGCGTTTTTCCCGGATGTAACCTAAAGGAGCCTGGAGTCCCAAGATTTGGCATAGGCACTAGTTTTACGAAAGCGATTGCCATCTAAACTTCCAACTCAGAGGGAAAACTAGACCTTGATGGGATTAGACCAGTTTCCTCTCCGAATAGGTAGGTAGATGTCAAATGATATTTCGTACATAAGTCATTCTAACCCAGTGGTTTGGAACCATTGCCTTCGGCTCGGGCGTCAAATACATGCGATCTGAAACATTCTTTGTTTTACCGCCCCGTAGCATGGATGGCCTTATCACGCGATAAGTGACAGGATAACAGCGTCGTCTCGTTCTATCGAACGGTGTCAGCCAGAGCCATCCATGCTACGGGGCCTGGTAAGTAATGTACTATTCAACATAGGCTGTCCATATTAGAAAAGTTGAAAAACCCCCGACATTTTCATTTCAAAGGTCAATATCTCAAAAACGGCTGAACCGATTTTGTTGAAACGTAGCTAAGCACCATCTCGATCACGTCAGCTTTTGGATAAAAAAAACCGCATTCAAATCGGTTAATTCGTTTAGGAGCTACGATGCCAAAGACACACACACAGACACACACGCAGACAGACAGACACACAGACACGTCTAACTTATAACTCCCCTCCTTTTCCGTCGGGGGTTAAAAACAAACTAAGTTGCTCGCTTATGACGACTAAGCCACGCTCGCTACGCCTGCTCGCTTGCAGTGCGCGCAACAAATGTTATCCCAATATCATGCTATACGTCGAGGCAAATGGACCTACTGCCCACACTTACCGGTAGAAGCGTCGAACACCACAATCTTAGGTCCCACGCGACCAGGTCTGTCATCTTGTGTTTCCGGATTCTGTGAAAATTAAAAAAAATAAAAGACTAACCAGTATGAAAGGGGACTCAAGTCAATCTCCATACAAACGTAGTTTGTTCTTATTTTAGAACGTCATTCATACTGGAATAACTTGAAACCGTTTTAAACACCATGAGATCTGCCATATCTAGGTAGGAAACTTCCTGTTGCTATAAATTATAGTAGAAATATAATTAAAATAAGTTTCTGTCAAACAAATACTTCTGGTTCAAGCTTTTACTGCCGACTGTACTTTTCTGTATGCCTTCATCAACTACTTATTGAGACGATTCCAACGAGCCCAAACTCAACGGGGTTACGTCGGTTAAGTAATGAATTGCCATGGCCACCTTCTGTGTCCTTCATCAGATCAGCTCGATGGTACCATAATATTGAATTGTCATCCAAACTATACCTTTAGCCAAAATTAAAGGAACATAGTGACATAAAGACATGCATAGTTAGTTAGTTACATACATCGCAAGTTAATAGAAAGCTTGTAAAAAGAAGGAATTACCTATAGATACTTTGAATTAAAAAGCCTCGCTTAATTAAATTAAAGTGGCCTCGTGCAGGTATCTTTAATTATAATTTCGTGTAATGTGATGTTGAATAAAGCTTTTCTGGGTCAATTTCCGAGCGTTTTAACCGCTCGGTTCTAACGTCATTGTCGCCTCAAGATTATTTTAGCAGAGGTAAAACATACCGCGGAAACTTTAATCAAAGCAGACTCAGCACCGGTATTGGCTTACGTCTTCATCAAAAGTGGATACTGAATTCGTCTCTTTTATTAGTATTTGCTGACGACGACAATGACGAAAAAAACGCCTTAAAAACGCTGAATATTCGCCCTTCTACTTCTACTTCTACTTTCTAATAATTTACTTTCAAAACAAAGTTTTAACCGACTTCAATTCAGTACTCCGCCAAGCCACATTAACATTTCCACATTTTTTTTCCAATTTACCACATGACCTGATTTTCGAGAACAAAAGCGTTGATTTTTAGACCAATAAACCAAATCGCTGTATGTGGGCCGATAATATTTGAGGACTTCCGTCGATTCCTCAAGGATCTCAGAATTACCTTTGGCACTTCATTGTTTGCTATTTCAACGGAATAATATCAGAATCTGTGACGTACTTATATAGTTTGAAGTACATCATTGAGAAGTTCCACAAGCCATCTGTGGTCTTCATCATCACTTCCACTTCACCAAATTTATGATTTCCGGGTGTAAATACACGAGTTATAATAGAAAATACCGAAATTACTACACGCGTGCCTAATATATTTGAGGAGTTCCCTCAATTCCTCATGGTTACCATCGTCCAACTGGGGTTTTGGAAACAATGGGACCAATCTGGAAGCATATACTTTCAGTTAAAAAAAGAATTGTACGAATCGTTTCATAAATGACGGAGTTCTGAGGTAACAAACATTAAAAAAAAATAAAAAATACATCCGAATTGAGAACCTCCTCCTTTTTTTGAATTTGGTTAAAAACGTTGTACCCGCAAAAAAAAACACTTTAATGTCTCAACCAAAACAACTTTCCAGAAATGGCAGATCTCATTGTGTAAGTATACAAAGTTTCATGTTATTCTAGAATGGCGTTTTAAAATGAGAAGCAATCTACGTTTGTATGGAGAGTCGACCGTCTTGGTTAAGGCTGATTGACCCTATACTAATTAGGTGTGTCCACACTGAACGCATGCTCAGCCGAGCGGCTCAACGAGCCGTCCACACGCTCGCCCGAGCGGCTCGGGCGAGCCGCTCGCATTCTCGGCCGTATGCGCTCGGTCGAATTTGCTCGCCGAGCGACGTCCACACTGAGCGCGCACCCTAGCACGAGCCGCTAGTCTCACCTAATAGTAAGTTAAGACGGGGCTGATGAAGCTCACTCGTTCAGTAACCTACTTATTGTTTTACAAGCACCGGGATCATTATTGTCAGGGAATACGGGCTATTATAAAAAAAAAGATTTCTAGTATGATAAGACTCCCAAGTTTCGTTTGTTCCTCGATACAGCGCAGGGGTAGGACTATAGGCACTTGTCCCACCGCCGGCGGGTAGCGAGTACTCTCATAGTAATTCTTATTCGCTTTTACTCGCGCGAGTAAGAATTACTATGAGAGTACTCGCTACTCGCCGGCGGTGGGACAAGTGCCATACGATAATACAGTGCTGCAAGCCCCCCTGATTGGCCTTATCAGTGGCAGTAGCATGATAAGCGAAGCCTCGTACCTACTTAGGTATCCAAGTATGATCGATCTCCTCAAAAACCAAAGCTCATCTCATCAATTTCAGTGTAAGAAAAACCACGGCTGCATTTTCCAAACAGTCTTTCCTCAATCGTTAAGAGCTTAAGTGCATAATATAAATAATGTTTTTATCGCATAATAATAAGGAGATGTCGACAGGAAAGACCCATAAAATGACCCATTTAGTATAGTTACGTTACTAGTATAATGGGCTTTGACATAAAGGCGTCCGTTGTGCCGGCCGTCAAAGAGCATTACGTCAAATAAGTACGAATCTGGCTTTAGAGCTGCAAACGCACAGACAGCGGTGGCGGCGCGGTGCGGTGCGGTGCGGAGGCGGTATCGGTTGTAATGTTCGACCTAATATGAAAAGGTCCGCACAGAATACCGCGGCGGGACGCGGCGCGGTAAGGGGTAAGAACAGATCATCAAAAACAAACAAAAAAAAACTGCATACATCTACTATTACCGCTGTATGTTTTTTGCTGGGTTTGACCTTGTTTGAGGACGCTACTTTGCTGTCCAGCATTTTCGGCAGATTCTCCCGTATGTGGTTGAGGTATTTGCTTCTCCTGTAAATTAATACATCCTGATAATTATCTATACATTCATATAACTTATTTAGAGATCACTGGATCAGACCTTTGCCATATGGCAAACTGAAGGCACGAATGCACCAACAATATTATAAAAACTTATTCATTTAAAACATACCTTCTGTTAATAAAGGTTATAATGATAAAAATCATTACTTATTAACATAAGTATACTAATATTATTATACTAGTGACTCTGTGAGCTATAGAACTCGCGAGCCTGACATTAAAAAAAAAAGTTTTTTTTGTGTTCGGATAAGTGACTCGACAAAAAAAAGCGGCCAAGTGCGAGTCGGACTCTGTCCGGGTTCTGTAAAATAAATTGCGGTTTACGATTTAAAAACTACTTACTAGATCTCGTTCAAACCAATTTTCGATGGAAGTTTATGTACAATATATATTTTTTTTAGTTTTATCATTCTCTTATTTTAGAAGTTACAGGGGGGGGGGGGGGCACACACATTTTACCACTTTGGAAGTGTCTCTCGCGCAAATTGCTCAGTTTAGAAAAAACATATATTAGAAACCTCAATATCATTTTGAAGAGCTATCCGTAGATGTACACGTATGGGTTTGATGATTTTTTTTTTTTTGAGTTTCTGTTCTGAGTATGGGGAAACCCGGAAAACTAAATGTTATTTTTCGATTTTTGTGTGAAAATCTTAATACGGTTCACAGAATACATCTACTTACCAAGTTTCAACCGTATAGCTCTTATAGTTTCGGAAAAAAAGTGGCTGTGACATACGGATGGACAGACAGACAGACAGACAGACATGACGAATCTATAAGGGTTCCGTTTTTTGCCATTTGGCTACGGAACCCTAAAGACTATACAATTATGCTCCCTATACCTGCTCCTACTCGCAAAATTACACGAGAATCGGTCGAGAACTGCGACCTGTAGAGGAGAAAAGCCGGACAGCGGGACATCCGAACATACGAACGAATTTTGGCCCAAGCTGAAGCAGAGACATTCATACATTTCGCTCGCTCGTCCAATCGGGAATGGATGAAATTTTCAGAAGTGCCTGATAATTTTTTTGGTGATAGGAATAACCTTTTCAGCTGCGTCAATTTTTTTTTTGAAAAATATAAACATTTTCCTCACTTACCTACGTTTTGGGTTTAAGGTGGTTCGATTGCCATACAAAGCGTTATTTGACATTCGCAGGCTAACTGCGTGATATTTTAAGAAACTTATGTAACAAACTTTCTTCAAATGGCTTCCCATTTGCGCCAAATTCCCCCTTACCTAGAATAAACTTGTATAAACTAGATTAATTTGAGAAAAATTGTTTTCCCAAAATATCACGTCCCAAACCAATTTCTCAAATTAATCTAGTTTATACAAGTTTATTCCAGGAAAGAGGGAATTTGGCGCAAATGGGAAGCCAATTTATGAAAGTTTGTTACATAAGTTTCTTAAAATATCACGCCGTTAGCCTGCGAATGTCAAATAACCTTAAGGTGGTTCGATTGCCATACAAAGCGTTATTTGACATTCGCAGGCTAACGGCGTGATATTTTAAGAAACTAATGTTTCAGACTTTCATCAATTGGCTTCCCATTTGCGCCAAATTCCCCCTTTCCTAGAATAAACTTGTATAAACTAGATTAATTTGAGAAAACTAGTTTTCCCAAAATATCACGTGACAAACCAATTTCTCAAATTAATCTAGTTTATACAAGTTTATTCTAGGAAAGGTGGAATTTGGCGCAAATGGGAAGCCAATTTATGAATGTTTGTTACATACGTTTCTTAAAATATCACGCCGTTGGCCTGCGAATGTCAAATAACGTTTTGTATGGCAATCGAACCACCTTAAACCCAAAACGTAGGTAAGTGAGGAAAATGTTTATATTTTTCAAAAAAAAAATTGACGCAGCTGAAAAGGTTATTCCTATCACCAAAAAAATTATCAGGCACTTCTGAAAATTTCATCCATTCCCGATTGGACGAGCGAGCGAAATGTATGAATGTCTCTGCTTCAGCTTGGGCCAAAATTCGTTCGTATGTTCGGATGTCCCGCTGTCCGGCTTTTCTCCTCTACAGGTCGCAGTTCTCGACCGATTCTCGTGTAATTTTGCGAGTAGGAGCAGGTATAGGGAGCATAATTGTATAGTCTTTAGGGTTCCGTAGCCAAATGGCAAAAAACGGAACCCTTATAGATTCGTCATGTCTGTCTGTCTGTCTGTCTGTCCATCCGTATGTCACAGCCACTTTTTTTCCGAAACTATAAGAGCTATACGGCTGGCAATCGAACCACCTTAAGACGGCGAATAAAACACTTTCCTTGATTTAGTACGTTCTGTTCGGCCGTATATGCCTGAATTAACCTTTTAATCGTAGAGAGAACCTTAGTCTGTCAGTCCTTGAAATGGCCGGAACTACTTGGCAGACGGTGTCAAAGGTGGCCAACTTTGGCACCGTCTGCACTAACCACCCTTAAAATGTTGTCCGGAAGTGAAGGATTTTTCAAACTTTCGGCCAATTTTACGTGCGATAATCTTCTGACTCTTGCTCAGCACAACTTTCTCGACCAGCTGCCATGCATTTTATTGTGTTGTCATGTGACGTAGGCGTATTGGGAGTGGGCTTACGGACTATAGGTAATTTGAAAAAAATTATACTGATACTGACACAAGATGTCGTTCCGTGTTATCCTTCATAACCATATCGTTGCCGAAAATGCGACGCACTGTGTCATGCACCTGACTCTTTTCCGCGTTCCCGCTGCACACTCCGAAAACAGACTTTAGTACGTTCATCATTGAGCCTGGTTTCCTCTGCACCTGCGGATAATTAGAAGTTACCTGTGTGTGTATCTAAAACCAGAAATAAGTAAAGTAAAGTAAAGTAAAGTGAATTTTATTTGTAAAGCATAGGTAACAAAGATGGTACAATGGTAATAATGCGTATCACTTATGTTTGGCCATTTAGGCATACAAATTTGCAAGCAGCATGCATTACATACTTATATATAGATAGTCTTAATTATAAATTATATTTCGCTAATTACAGTTTAAGTATTCATTGACTGAAGTTATTGCCAAAACTGACATTTTTGGTATAAGCTTTTATGGCTGACTGTACTTTTCTGTATACCGTCATCAACTACTCATTGAGAAGATTCAAACGAACCCAAACTTGATGGGGTTGTGTCGTTTTATTGCGGAGTTCCTATGGCCACCCTCCAGCTCCAGAATCAGATCAGCTCCATGTCATCATAATATTGCATTGTCATGTTATATACATATGCATTCAAAAATTCAGCTCAATCGGAAACCGGGAAGTAGGTCAAATTTAACTTGCAAGATGTCATTAATCATTACAGATACCGGGACAGGTGAAATTAAATAAAAGCTTGTAAATATGGATCTTTTTTGAGTATCATTATAGTGGTATATGATAATTAACCGTGATGAAGTAGGTACTGCTACTATAAAACACTTAAAAACTAGTGATTCTGCGAGCCCGGTTTTAATAAAAAATCTATATGTATAATTAACGAAACAGAGCTATAACTACGAACTTCGTATATCTCCGTCTCTATCGCACTTATTTTTTATAGTACTCGAGCGACAGAGACGGAGATATACGAAGTTCGAGATTCAAAGTTCGTGGTAGCGCCGCTGCTCACAAAGATTCACGAGAATCGTTTGAGAAATGCGACCTCTAGAGGAGAACAGATGGACAGACGGACAGCGTGACAGAGTAACAGACACTGGACACCGGAAATACGAACGATTTTCGGCCCAAGCTGAAGCATAGAACTTCGTTCGCTTCGCGCGCTTGTTCGATTATATGTATACGAAAATACGAGCATCTATTTTGAAGATATTTCACAGCTCACAGGTCTTTTGGGATAAGGTGGTTGGGGTCTTTTGACCAATATTTTTTTCTTTTGGTTTGTCGCTGGATGCGGGTGGCGCAGAACTATGGCACTCTTTAGGGGAGGCCTATGTCGAGCAGAGAACGTATTTCGTCTGATATGATGATGAATCTCCACGAGTAGGTAATTATCGGATTTTATCCCGCGGCTTCCCCTGGATTCTTTGCAATAGGGATGACCACTAAGATTTTTTAACGATGCCATTCGAACCAGTTTGGAGAGGAACAAATGTTTGTATGAGATCAACTACAATTAAAGAACATAAGTACCAAAAATTTGAGAAAAGATTGACCTCGCTGGCGGCAGGCGAAACGCTTCATACTAATTGT
Organism: Epinotia brunnichana; assembly: GCA_963854355.1. Classification (NCBI taxonomy): domain Eukaryota; kingdom Metazoa; phylum Arthropoda; class Insecta; order Lepidoptera; family Tortricidae; genus Epinotia; species Epinotia brunnichana. The sequence continues at coordinate 13,376,076 of OY977956.1, forward strand.
CACACGGGTATGACGTCACAACTGGTATTTGTACTAATCGTTGTATGGAAAATCAAGTTAATAGTTGTCATACAATTTTGTTTCTATAAAAGCGCAAGGATTCTATTGGTAGCTTTAAATTTACTCTTGTACAATAAAAAAAGCATATTTTTTCGAAAGTTCCAAGGTTTCTTTTATGATTTTGATTATATTTTATAATTTATACTTTATTACCATAATATGATGGTTTATTATCCATTTAGCTACACTACGTTACTAAATTTAACATGAGGCATCTTTCCATTCTTGCCTAATCGCGGGATGACCTATAAATAACGCATAAATAAACAGAAGTTTACACCACAAAATACTAGATCAAAATAAGCAAAGCAATACCTGTATTCACACACTATCTATAATCGTGAAATATATTCGGCTTTTGCTACAAAAAGTAATTAACTGAAGTAAACATTGTACAAAATTGGCTTATATTGACAGCACTGATTGACACAGTCAGTTGAAGCTAAGTTAAATCCTGTTTACTAGCAATAAGTAGATAGCATAGAGGTTTTAGTGGTAATAAAAAGCTGTTGTTGGTGGCAAGTTGGTGGATACGATCTATAAAACGGAATATAAATCAGAAATTAGTTGCCTGTGACTAATTCAGTAACTATTAATACTGATTTAAAAAATTGGGAGCAGATATGTTTTAATAAATGACCACATTTTAACAGGTAACAACCTAAATGCATATGCGTTGCATGCGCTTTAGGCCTGATACACACTGATGCGGCCTGCGGTGGCGGTCATAGTAAAATTGACAGTTATTGCCAACTTAGAATAGAATAGAATATAGAATTGAGGTAGAATATAATAGAGGGACTCAACCACACATACACACATGAGTGACAAGGATGCTATGCCTAGACATATACTGTGTAATGTAATATAATAAATAAGCATTCATATTTGTACCTAAACTGTTATGGAGGAGCGGAATTTCCTGTCACTGGTGTATTTTCACTTACTAGGAAATTCCAGCCTTGTTTGCGTTTGATCTTTTGATTCCTTAATAAAACATATTTTCATTTTTCATAAATTTCATTTTCATATACCGCACAAGTGGAAAAGATATACAATGCCATATTTTCTACACAAAAATGACATCCCCACGACTAAACTATAAATGACATTAGACGTCAAGAATGTATTAGTCTTCTGATAATGACTTCTTAATTTAGTCAGGTTAGTTTACCATCGTCCCTTTCAGGTATACGCTAGGACGACATCTAATAGACCGCCATCGCAAGCTACGCCAGTCTGTGAGAGGCTCGGCTCACACATGAGACATGCCTCTACGGGCGATTTACGCTACAAAGCGGAGAAATGGTCCTACGCGCTACGTCGTAGCGTAGCACACATGAGTCATGCCTCTACGGGCGATTTCCGCTACAAAGCGGATGGTCCTACGCGCTACGTCGTAGCGTAGCGCACATGAGTCGTGCCTCTACGGGCGATTTCCGCTACAAAGCGGATGGTCCTACGCGCTACGTCGTAGCGTAGCGCACATGAGTCATGCCTCTACGGGCGATTTCCGCTACAAAGCGGATGGTCCTACGCGCTACGTCGTAGCGTAGCGCACATGAGTCGTGCCTCTACGGGCGATTTCCGCTACAAAGCGGAGAAATGGTCCTACGCGCTACGTCGTAGCGTAGCACACGTAGCGTTACTTGGCGTCGAATGTGAAAACAGACACATAGTAGGACAGCGTTATGTATACATATAATATGAGTAACGAACTTCCTACAAAATATAATACTTATACTTTTTCACAACTGCTATTGTGAAAAGGGCTTGTCCATATATATCATCGTTTTTTGTCGATTTTTGACCCCCCCTCCCCCTTATCATCATCCTGTTAATTGGGAGGCACACTAGAAGCTCAAGGCAGATGGCGCTGCAATCGACTATACCTTGTTTACGTGTCGTGTCAAGTGTATGGTTGCTATATTTTCAGTATTCCTTGCGATTAACAGCTTAAAATGTACGCGTTTATGACTGTACGTGTTCTTCAAGCTGAGCTTCGAAGAAGAAAAGCGTCAGTGGCAGGGAAAAAGGCCGACTTGATACAAAGGTAATCGCCTCAAGTATTTGAGGTTATGTTAGGTATTTCGAGTGTTAATAAAAAAATCGATGCTCATGTGTGGTTTTTTCTTTCAGGTTGGAGGCATATGATCGCAACCAAAACTTTGGTGCCACCCTGGATGTTCCAGAAGACCGCTCATATGCGTGCCCACCCTCTGATACATTCAGAGATATTAACGCTGATTCGCCTATTCCCAACATCAGCAAGCATGAAATACAAGAATATTTTCAAAGATTCAACACTCACCCAAAAGGCCAACTTTTATATGAGTCCCGTCACCTTGTAACTGCTCGTTTCTCGTCCGATGGTACGTACATGTATTTACGTGGACAGTGCAAAGCTAGTATGAAGAGCCTAGCCTACCTTGTGGATGTGAAAGTGTCTCAAGAAGGTTCAATAGAAGCGTGCCACTGTGAGTGTGCTGCAGGGAGTGGTACAGAAGCGAGCTGCAAGCATGTTGCTGTACTATTGTTGGGTGCACATGATATTGTAAATAAAAGTTACATATTGTTACATCAAGTATGCACTCAACAGCTGATGATGTTTAACAAGCCTAAAAAGGTGTTTCAAAAATCACCCATTGCTGCACAAAATTTACCCAGCAAGAGATTGAAAACGTGCAATTTTGAACCCCTAAAAAGGGAAGACATAATGGATAATTATGAAGATTATGTGAGGAACTTGGCCATAGGTTATGGGGATACATCTATGCCTCTACTGCAAACATTCGAACCGGCAAATCCTCATGGGATAGAATGGGATCACTCCTATACTTTGGAGACTGCAAAAGAAAATCTACTAAAAGATCTATTCTTAAAAAATGTTACTGCGGAAACAATAAAGGAAGTGGAACAAAACACTAGAGGGCAAGATACTTCTGCTGAATGGCATGAAATGCGATCATGCAGGATTACTGCCAGTATGTTTTATACTGTAAGTTATTGCACCCATGTTGGAAAAAAAGCAATAGTGGAGAAAATTATCTCTCCCAAGCCGGTGCACACAAGAGCGGTAACCCATGGGAAGATACAGGAGCCTATTGCTTTACAAAAGTATGAAGCAATGTATGATGTAGATGTGCAAAGATGTGGATTATTTATTTCACAAGAATGTCCATTCCTTGCCGCCTCTCCTGATGGGTTACTTGGTGAGGAGACGGTGATTGAAGTGAAGTGCCCATATGCAGCACGGTATAGCGAGATAAATGAGGTAACAGTGTCATACCTAATAGTGATAGATGGGAATTTACACTTGAAAAGAAGACACCCTTATTATGCTCAAATACAGGGCCAGCTTTATTGCAGCACTAGGAAGTACTGCAATTTTATAGTATACACTTTCAAAGATATGAAAGTCTTATTTATTGAAAGGGATGAGTACTACATAGCCGAGATGCTCACAGCATTAATAAACTTTTATGTGCATGACCTGGAGTCTGCCATATGTAATAAATATATATATAAAAATTACTTGTCACTAATAAAAAGACATTGAACTGTTGTATGTTTTTATTTTGGATCCCTTCATTATTAAGTATTTCATTAGCTATAAAAGTAATTTTCTATGAAACCGTAACATTTCCAGGACAATTTCAATAAACTTTTTATAGAGCCCTGAAGGTTGGGTTGGGTTAGGTTTGTGTACACTTATAACAATCCTGAAAAAGTGGTGATTATGGCAAATTAAATCGTGGGTTTCATCGTAACACTTTTTTATTGGCTTGTCTTCATTATACATTCTCTGAAGTTGCAACACATAAAACATACAAAAAATATTTTACTTGCTATTGGAATGTAACTATGGTCCAATTCTGACTTTAATATTTTGTAGGTTTTTGTTAGCCCAATAATCCTTTCTATATGAACACGTTTACTAGCAAGTTCTCTATCTTTTACGATTGTTAGTCCTGGTAACTGTGATTCTCCCTTTAGAAAAGTAGGTATCTTTACAGTAACATTTTTGTCTGCAAACATGTCCTGTATTGTGAAACCTCTATCCGCTAGTATGCTATCACCACTTTGACACTTCGACACAAGACCACTTCTTTCAACTGTTTGTCTGTCACTAATAGATCCTGCATATGCCTGTGAACAATAAGACAGCAATCCACCTGGTGTCGCTCCGACTAATACTTTTAGAGTATTAGCATGTTTGTCCTCCAAGAAGCTTGCTGGGAAGTTGGATTTTTTGGTTTTTGAACAGTTATTTCAGTTCCATCTAATATGACTCTAACATTTTCATCATATTTTTTGAAATTCTTAGGCATGTAATATTGAATCAATTCTTTACTAGGCCAAATATTTATTATACTCCAGAGTTGGTACATAAAATTTATCCATGTTACGAGTATAAATATATTCGATACAGTAGTTTCACTTATGTTAAAAAACCTGCTCAGCTCAAAAATGCATTTATTCTGTCGTAGTTTCATCATAGTTAGGAATAATTGGTCTTCGGTAGATAGACTAATTACATTGCTGCCAAAGTATCTAATCTTGTGTGCCATCGGACTAAGTGTCGAGTAGACAAAATGGAATTTCTTATATGTTTCAAAACCTGTATAGAAGAGTATGGACTTATCATCATTCTTATATCTGTTTATTGAACCATATACATGCACATGATCAATATGAGTGCTCTTTGACAAAGTTTCAGGCTCTGTGTGTTCACTTTGAGCTGGTTCTGCAATTTCCACAGTAGTACATAATTCTTCTTCTCGCCCTACATCTGGAGTAGTCTGACTAATTATTGATTCTGTCACTGTTGTGTGTTCTATCACATTATTCTCTTCAAACAGCTTTCTTCGTCTTCTTTTTTCACAACGCTGCTGACGGACAAAAGCTGCTGGTGTTTCCTGTTTGGTTGTAGTGAAACAGAATACAGACGGTACAACAGTTTTTCTTAAAAATTTGGCTAGTGGTACAGCATCTGTATATCTACTTTTTCCGAAATAATCATCTGCCTTAAAATGCAGCCTACATAATCGGGCTGTGTCACTTGCCCTAAAGTTATTGATGCGCAATGCACTCTCCCAACGTTTCCTGCGAGTTGGGTCCTTGGGAAATAAGTGGACTCCTCTATTTTTACAATTTGGCGCACAACATTGAGGCATTCTTGAGAAAAATATGGAAAAATACTTATAAGAAATTATAGAAGTTTGCAATTTGACAGTTCTTATGTCAATTGTCAAAGCTGGGTACAGTAGCTTATGCGCCACCTGGAGTGAGAAAATGTCAGTTTTCCTCCTAATTCATTGAATGGACCCTCCCCGCCTGATAAAATGACTACCCCTATTTTGAAATGATGTAATGGACAGCCCCAAAGAGTAATAGTTGCCCTCGAATGAGGGATCAACGACTTTATTTTCCTCCCTTAAATGAGCCCTGAATTTTCCTCATAGAATGTGTGAAAAGCAGTACCTATGTGTAGGTAACTCGGTGGCAAAATTATTTCTGTCTTGGGCGTACACACTTGAATAAAGAATAAAGGGAAGTGAATAAAGGGTCGGCAACGCGCTTGTGATTCTTCTGGAGTCACAAGTGTCCATAGGCTACGGTATCTGCTTAACATCAGGCAGGCCGTAAGCTTGTTTGCCACCGTCGTTGTATAAAAAAAAAGAAAAATCCTCGCTACGCTCAAGATTCTACTTTAGAATCCATCTGCTGCAGTCAGGATTTTGTTGTAAAATCTTTCGCTTCACTCAGGATTCAATGTACCGCCGCGCTCACCGTAAATATGTCATTTTGCACCCTTGAAACACAATCTACTACTTATTCTACGTGCGCCACCAAGTTGTTGATTTCCCTAGGGAGCGAATACGTACTTCCGGCGTGACGTGTATCCAATTTAAAAACGCCCTCGTAACACCTTTCCTACTTAGCTCACACATGAAAATGAAGCGTAAAATAATGATGTACCTATTTACTTATTACAAGCTTTTATTTCTCTTAACCAGCAGGCGTCAGCCATTTTATTATTATGTATGTCTTTCCCGCTCACGGGACAATGATGTCCCGGACCTTTGGGAGGCGTGCGTGGGGCTAGGTACCTACAAAGTACCAACTGAGCCAACACGTAGAGGCCCTTTTGACAATTTAATGAAATGCAAGGAGTACACCGAGCGGATGCTGTCCCTGCCCGTGTCATGGGACGCACACAGAGACAGCACCCGCTGGGGTGTATAGGAACTATTGCTGGTTGATGGAATCTAAAGAAAACGGGTTATTGGGTGAAAATGATGGACTAGTGGCTGGGCTATTGGGTGAAACATCGGACGCCTGCCTAATAAAACTGTCTCACTTTTTATCTCTGGCAGACGGTGACTCGCCAACTGCTAGATGGGCCCCTATTAATAGCGACATTAAAAAATGGCCTAAGGGCAACACCAGTCAGAGAGGCTGGGGGGGTAGAGAGGTGGCACTGGACTTTAAACATATAGCCAACTCGCCACTTAGGTGTCCACATCTACCCTCGAGCAACAGCTCTTGCGACTCCACTCTGGACAGCCAGTTAAGGCAAGCCAGAGGTGGAGGGCCTGTCCAACCAACCACCCGATCGGCTCAGCCTGACCACAGGACACCCCAGGAGCACTCAGGTACGTAGGGTCGCTACTCCCTAACAGCCCGCCACAAACTGCCTTACGTTGTTATTATTATTATTATAAAAGAAATGGCAGCCTCGAGGGCCTTTGCCAGTGTCAGTAGGTTTATAAATTAAACAGTATTATTAGCATGATGTACGGTAGAAGGCCTTCACAATGCACTGGGTGATAGCTGGAGCAGTACAAAGTATAATGGCGGCCGCGACCACGAACCGCCGAATGATGCCCGAGAATTGGTTATTCGCACTTCCAGGAAAATTCTTCATTAACTGTAGCCGTCACCTTTGCCATTCACTGCATAATATGCTATCAAAATTATACTTTAAACAGCAGGATGCAGAAAATAAAAAACACTGTCTGGAGCACGATCCGCCATGTTCCATGGATCATTCGAAAGTCCTCGGCCATTTTATCACGTATCGCTGTCGATAAGACAGCCGTCACGTTCTGACAAGTATGCGAGTGCGAGAGTGACGTGTGCCTTAATATGCACAACCACAGACTAATAAAGACCCGCAGTATTAAGCAAAACCATGTTTCATACAGTTGTCTCTATCACTTCTTATGGACAGCTGACATGAGTTAGAATGAGACGAATATTAAGTTATTTTGACGCTTTAACGAGCTGCTTCCAAATACTGCCCACCGAGACGTTAAAAAAAGTAAACAAAACAATCGACCCGTCAAAGTCAATCAACGTCAAATCTTAGATTATTGTGAGAATATTTGAAAAATATTTTGTGTTTTGTGTGGCAAAAGTGTAAGATACAATTTATATGAAATGGCATAACTGCCAAAATGTCTTGTGTAGTTCCATATTGCCGGACTTACTCCAGATTAACAAAGAAGACCGGAGAAAATACTGGTTTTCATCGGTAAGAATCTTTTGCTTATTTTCAAATATTTCGTGTACATTACGCAATACGAGTATAATGGTCTGGGATTACAGCAGATGCTGGATACTATCAAATAAGTACTTTTTACATGGTTCCAAGTTGTTCTTATTGGGATTTTAAGTAAAAATACAATTGTCGTAAATACGGGTAGTGTTGTAACTAAATTATAATGTATATGTCGATATTTATGTGGGCGTTTAGACAAAATATTTTGACGTTACTCGTAGTTAACTGTTAATTTCAGGTTTCCGAAAAATAACCTTCGACAAAAATGGATTAATATAAATGTTTTCAAGTTGCGTATTTAATATCAGGCTTTAACTTTTCTCATTGTTTACATTAGTGACACTAGATGACTTTTAATGTGTTTATCGTTGTCAGTATAACTTACTTTAATAACAAAAAGTTTTAACCGACTTCAATTCAATACTTCACCAAGGTACAGGAACATTTCTTTTCCACAATACCACATGAATTGCTTTCCGAAAGCAAATGCCCGAGTCACTATTAAAAATACCCAAATCGTTTCAAGTATGCCTATACAATTTAAAGATTTCCCTCGTTTCCTGCAGGATCCCATCATAAAATGAACTACTGCGAAAAGATACCCACCCTTATTACCCTTTCTAACAAAAAATATTTTTCCAAATTGGTACACGCGTCTTGGGATAATCGGGAAACACAAGTAAAAAATAAAAAAATCTGAAGAATTGCCAACATCCTCATTTTTTGAAGTCAGTTAAAAATAAATTAAATCCACTAAAAATCCACAAAATGGCCAGGGTTAAAAAACACCTTGTCTGACTACCTATTAGATGTACTTGCATAAATTAATTTGTAGCGAATACCTAAATCTTGAATGCAGTTTATTATTTTCGTAGTACTTAATGGATTTTGTTTTTAATTTGTTAAGTACCATATGAATTTTGGCATAGTATGGATAGAGTATAGTTACGAGTATTGCATATTACGAATATATTATTAATAGTAAATATCGATATCGATAACTTGTAGGGAAATATCTTTCGCTGCACTAAATCTTAAGCGAGCGAGAGAGCGAATTACATCGTGCGAGCGTGAAAGCGAAGACAATGACGACCTGGCAGATTACGTGGTTCTATCCCTTTCTTACTCGTTGTTCAGAACGTAAGTGTGAAGAGATTGGATGTATAGAAAACGTTCAATTTATTAGGGCCTATCTGCCTTTCTCTGTAATCTGTGGATATAATTTACTTCAAAAACAAAGTTTAAACCGACTTCAATTTCAGTACTCCACATGACAATTTTCACATTTATTTTCCAATTTACCACATGCACTGATTTCCGAGAGCAAATACGTTGATTATTAGAGAAAAAAAAAGCGGCCAAGTGCGAGTCGGACTCGCACATGAAGGGTTCCGTAAAATAAATTGCGTTTTACGATTTATGACGTTTTAAAAAAAAAACTACTGACTAGATCTCGTTCAAACCAATTTTCGGTGAAAGTTTGCATGGTAATGTACATCATATATTTTTTTTAGTGTTATCATTCTCTTATTTTAGAAGTTAATGGGGGGGACACACAATTTACCACTTTGGAATGTCTCTCGCGCTAACTATTCAGTTTAGAAAAAAATGATATTAGAAACCTTAAAATCATTTTTGAAGACCTATCAAATACACCACACGTATGGGTTTGATAAAAAAAAATTGAGTTTCAGTTCGGTGTATGGACTGTATGGGGACCCCTAAAGCTTAATGTTTTTTTTTTTTCTATTTTTGTGTGAAAATCTTAATGCGGTTCACAGAATACATCTTACTTACCAAGTTTCAACAGTATAGCTCTTAAATTTATACTAACCAGAAACGTCCGCTAACGAAATTCTAAGTTTCGATCAAAGAGGAAAATTGAAAAATTATTCGCCACAAGCGGGATTTGAACCCGCGACCTCTGGAATCCGTCCATTGCTCTTATCCAACTGAGCTACCGTGGGTCCCGCCAGTGGCAACGAATCTTTCAATCCCTTCACTCTTCTAATTAACCTTAAGGAGGCTCGTAGCGACATCTACCGTGAAGTTGTTACACATTTCTGATACGGCACCAACGTCCCAAGTTACATTGAGAATCGTTAGTAACAACTACTCGCGCGCGAGCGCTACTCCATTTTAACAGTAAATTTTACTCTTTGATCGAAGTATAGCTCTTATAGTTTCGGAAAAAAGTGGCTGTGACATACGGACGGACAGACAGACAGACAGACAGACAGACATGACTAATCTATAAGGGTTCCGTTTTTTGCCATTTGGCTACGGAACCCTAAAAACATTACACTCCTTTTCGTTGGGCAGTCGTGTAATAACCAAATCGCTGCATGTGGGCCGATAATATTTGAGGACTTCCGTCGATTCCTCAAGGATCTCAGAATCACCTTTGGCACTTCATTGTTTGCCATGTTATTGTTAGACCAATACGAGAACGACAGTGGCCCGCATATTATATTACCTACATGTAAATGTCATACTTTTATTTTCTCTATTTTTACACAGTTTTGGACAATAAATGAATCTTATCTTATCTTTTATTTTATTGTATGTTGTAGGCGCATGCAGGTGTCTCAACGCTCGTTTATGGGACAAGAGGTGAAACCAAGCGTTATAATGTAGTGTCACGCCTTCAAAAAGTGTCTTTCTGCAAAGGTCCCGGTTCTGAGATTGCCTTACCCAGTTCATGGGGTCGATTTTGAAGGACATCATGTCACGTTTTGCGCTGCCCAACCCCTAATTTCACAAAAACGAACGAAGGTCCATAGTTCGAGCCTCGGTGACGCAGGACAGTCCCAACGATTCTGGACAGGAAAAAATACAAAAAGACGGCCAAAGAGTTTGTCTAGCCGGCTGGACGCTGCCATGTTAAGGGTTAAAACTTAAATCTGCCCCGCCAGTCGCTAAGCCTAAGCTACTTCACTCATAAGAGTTTTGCGTGGCAAACGAGAGGGCTCCAGCCTCAGAGCATAGAATACTAGAGAGAAGACAAGCCGCCGGCGGCCGTGTCGCAGCTGTATGCTCAATGGGCATACACTGCCATACTGTGCACGCGTGCTGATCGCAGAGAATATTACGTTTTTTCCCAAAATGCCTGATATGATGCGCGTTTATTGTCAAACTAGCTGTTGCCCGCGACTTCGTCCGCGTAGAACTTTTTACCGTCTTAGAAAATGATTTCTCTCAATACAAAATTTGAACCCTCTTTCAGGGGATAATTAAAAAAAAAGTTGATGTTCATTTTCTAGTTTGTGAACAAACAGTCTAAAACCAACGTTAAAAATCTCATACTTTAAAAATGCCTTGAAATACTCAAACTTTGAACCAATTTTAACACTCTTAGGGGATGAATTTGGAAAAACTCTGAAATCAGTTTTGTAGTCTTTTAACGTACAGAATAAGACCGAAGTTAAAAATCTCTTACTCACACTTTAAAATTTGAACCCCCTTAGAGGTTGAATTTTTCTAATCGCTGAAAGAACTTTTTTCGTAAACTTTTAAGTCTCTAGCTCAAAAAAAGTGTTGCCCATACAAAGCTTTCTTAACCCCCTTAGGGGTGGAATTTTCTAAAACTCTGAAAGTACTTTATTATTAATTTTAATAAGTAACATTTTGAATAGTTTTAAGTCTAGTAAAAAAAAAAGTTTTTCCCACACAACACTGGCTACCCTTCTTAAGGATCTTAAGGATCCCCTTAGGGATGGAGTTTTCTAAAACGCTGAAAGTTCTTTTTTAGTATTCTAATAAGTAATCTTTTTGCAAAGTTTTAAGTCTAACTTAAAAAAAAGTGTTGCCCATGCAAAGCTTGCTCTCCTTTTTAACTCTATTAGGGGTGGAATTTTCTAAAACGATTTGTGTTCTTTTTTTGTATTTTAATAAGTAATCTTTCTACAAAGTTTCAAGTCTCTAACTCGAAAACATAAACTTTCCCTGATAAAAACTTTGCACCCCTTTTTATCCCCCTTAGGGATAGATTTTTTCAAAACGCTGAAAGTCTTTTTTTTTGTATTTTTATAAGTAATCTTTCTACAAAGTTTTAAGTGTCTAGCTCAGAAAAAGTGTTCCCCATACAAACCTTGCACCCTTTTTTAACCCCCTTAGGGAATGATTTTTGTAAAACGCCGAATGTAGTATTTTTCATGTTCTAATAAGTAATTTTTCGTCAAAATTTTAAGACTCTATTAAAAAAAATATGTTTTTCCCATACAAACTTTGCACCCTATTTTACCCCCTTAGGGGTGAAATTTTCCAAAACGCTGAAAGTACTTTCTTTGTATTTAAATAATCTTTCTACAAAGTTTTAGGACTCTAGCTAAAAAAAATAGTTTCCCACATACAAACTTTGCACCCCTATTTTAGCCCCCTATTTTTAGGGGTAGAATTTTCTAAAACGCTGAAAGTACTTAATTTGTATTCTGATGACTAATCTTTCTACAAAGTTTTAAGTCTCTATTTAAAAAAAATATTGTTTCCCCCATACAAAATTTGCACCCCTATTTTACCCCCTTAGGGGTAGATTTTTTTAAAACACTGAATCTAGGTACTTTATTTGTATTCTAATGAATAATTTCCCTACAAAGTTTTAAGTCTCTATTTAAAAAAAAGTAGTTTTTCCCATACAAACTTTGCACTCTATTTTTTCCCTTTAGGGGTAGAATTTTCTAAAACCCTGAAAGTTCTTTATTTGTATTCTAATGACTGATCTTTCTACAAAGTTTTAAGTCTCTATTAAAAAAAAAGAATGTTACCCCCATACAAACCTTGCACCCCTATTTTACCCCCGTAGGGGTGGAATTTTCCAAAACGCTGAAAGTGTTTCATTTTTATTCTAATAACTAATTTTTCTACAAAGTTTAAGTCTATAGCTCAAAAAAAAAAAGGTTCTCCCATACAAACTTTGCACCCCTATTTTACCCCCTTAGGGGTAGAATTTTCAAAAATCCCTTTTTATCCCTAGCCCACGTTATAAAAGCAACATACTGTGCAAAAATCAACTCTCTAAGATTAGTAGTTTCGGCTGTGCGTTGATGAGTGAGTGAGTGAGTGAATAAGTCAGTCAGGACATAGGCATTTATCTCCACTTATAATAAATCTCTAAATTAAAAAAAGAATCAGCCAGTTTGAAACTAAGCTTTGCGCGGTTCGAATGTTCTCAGCATCCCATGAACGGAAAAATATGAAACATTTTATATAGGTACATTATTATTCTAGCTGCAACTTAGGATAGTTTTTATCCGACTGCGACAGTTAATTAATTTTCCGAAATATACGACTTCATTTAATTTTTCATTTATTTTTATTGAAATCAAACGCTGCTCCAACTGTCAGCTATAAGAACCGTCAAATTTTCGTCAAAATGGCGGAATTGCTTTGCCTTTCACTTATTAATAATTTAAATCCCGTCTACGATAGACCTTTACGAGACAAATGCTAAAATATAAACCATAAAAAAATATTCGATTCTGATATGAGAACTTATATGCGCAAATGTCGTTTTATGTCGTAATTTCAATAAATGAAATCAACAAATTTGAACAATATAATTAACACGAACTTGTTTTTTTTGAATGACAATGGCACGCGCTCGGCGCATTCAGCCAAAGTACCTGCGGCGCTACCACGAAAACCGATACTCAATGTTCATATATTTGCATCCCTGTCACTCGAGTATGGTTAGTGCGATAGAGATAGAGATACCCGAATATTTTCGAATTCCGAAGTTCGTGGTTATAGCTCAGGAATCGAAAATATGGTAAATAATCATAATGTATTTTCTCGAAAAAGAATTTAAAATAAATATAGTCAAATGGAGAAAAAAACAAAGCAAGAGGTTATATAGGTAATGATTAAGTTATAAGAGTCCAAAGTTTTAAGAGGGGCTATGTTCTGTCCCTTTTCCGCAAAACGCACCTTCATATGAAACGATTGTTTTTTACTATGACGCTCGAGTATATTGACGTCACAGTCCCTCATCGTTTTCTCACTCTAACAAGCGACATTAAAACGGATGTAGCTTCATAATTTTTTGAGATATTTAAATGGGAGTTTCATTATCTTCTTTCTATTTATACATAATAAATGCCTATGTCCTGACTGACTTATTCACTCACTCACTCACTCACTCACTCATCAACGCACAGCCGAAACTACTAATCTTAGAGAGTTGATTTTTGCACAGTATGTTGCTTTTATAACGTGGGATAGGGATAAAAAGGGATTTTTGAAAATTCTACCCCTAACGGGGTAAAATGGGGGTGCAAAGTTTGTATGGGAGAACCTTTTTTTTTTGAGCTATAGACTTACACTTTGTAGAAAAATTTGTTATTAGAATACAAATGAAACACTTTCAGCGTTTTGGAAAATTCCACCCCTACGGGGGTAAAATAGGGGTGCAAGGTTTGTATGGGGGAAACATTTTTTTTTAAATAGAGACTTAAAACTTTGTAGAAAGACCACTCATTAGAATACAAATAAAGAACTTTCAGGGTTTTAGAAAATTCTACCCCTAAAGGGGTAAAATAGAGTGCAAAGTTTGTATGGGAAAAACTACTTTTTTTTAAATAGAGACTTAAAACTTTGTAGATAAATTATTCATTAGAATACAAATAAAGTACCAAGATTCAGTGTTTTAAAAAAATCTACCCCTAAGGGGGTAAAATAGGGGTGCAAATTTTGTATGGGGGAAACAATATTTTTTTTAAATAGAGACTTAAAACTTTGTTGAAAGATTAGTCATCAGAATACAAATTAAGTACTTTCAGCGTTTTAGAAAATTCTACCCCTAAAAATAGGGGGCTAAAATAGGGGTGCAAAGTTTGTATGTGGGAAACTATTTTTTTAGCTAGAGTCCTAAAACTTTGTAGAAAGATTATTTAAATACAAAGAAAGTACTTTCAGCGTTTTGGAAAATTTCACCCCTAAGGGGGTAAAATAGGGTGCAAGGTTTGTATGGGAAAAACATATTTTTTTTTAATAGAGACTTAAAATTTTGACGAAAAATTACTTATTAGAACATGAAAAATACTACATTCGGCGTTTTACAAAAATCATTCCCTAAGGGGGTTAAAAAAGGGTGCAAGGTTTGTATGGGGAACACTTTTTCTGAGCTAGACACTTAAAACTTTGTAGAAAGATTACTTATAAAAATACAAAAAAAAAAAGACTTTAAGCGTTTTGAAAAAATCTATCCCTAAGGGGGATAAAAAGGGGTGCAAAGTTTTTATCAGGGAAAGTTTATGTTTTTGAGTTAGAGACTTGAAACTTTGTAGAAAAATTACTTATTAAAATACAAAAAACGAACACAAATCGTTTTAGAAAATACCACCCCTAATAGGGTTAAAAAGGAGGAGCAAGCTTTGCATGGGCAACACTTTTTTTTGAGTTAGACTTAAAACTTTGCAAAAAGATTACTTATTAGAATACTAAAAAAGAACTTTCAGCGTTTTAGAAAACTCCATCCCTAAGGGGATCCTTAAGATCCTTAAGAAGGGTAGTAGTGTTGTGTGGGAAAAACTTTTTTTTTTACTAGACTTAAAATATTTGCGGACAAATAATTCCACCCCTAAGGGGGTTAAGAAAGCTTTGTATGGGCAACACTTTTTTTGAGCTAGAGACTTAAAAGTTTACGAAAAAAGTTCTTTCAGCGATTAGAAAAATTCAACCTCTAAGGGGGTTTAAAAGGGGGTTCAAATTTTAAATGGCGAGCAATAAAATTTTAAAGTGTGAGTAAGAGATTTTTAACTTCGTTCTTATTCTGTACGTTAAAAGACTACAAAACTGATTACAGAGTTTTTCCAAATTCATCCCCTAAGAGTGTTAAAATTGGTTCAAAGTTTGAGTATTTCAAGGCATTTTTAAAGTATGAGATTTTTAACATTGGTTTTAGACTGTTTGTTCACAAACTAGAAAATGAACATCAACTTTTTTTTTAATTATCCCCTAAAAGAGGGTTCAAATTTTGTATTGAGAGAAATCATTTTCTAAGACGATAAAAAGTTCTACGCGGACGAAGTCGCGGGCAACAGCTAGTTATGTATAAATAGATAGAAGATAATGAAACTCCCATTCAAATATCTCAAAAAATTATGAAGCTACATCCGTTTTAATGTCGCTTGTTAGAGTGAGAAAACGATGAGGGACTGTGACGTCAATATACTCGAGCGTCATAGTAAAAAACAATCGTTTCATATGAAGGTGCGTTTTGCGGAAAAGGGACAGAACATACCCCCTCTTAAAACTTTGGACTCTTATAACTTAATCATTACCTATATAACCTCTTGTTTTGTTTTTTTCTCCATTTGACTATATTTATTTTAAATTCTTTTTCGAGAAAATACATTATGATTATTTACCATATTTTCGATTCCTGAGCTATAACCACGAACTTCGGAATTCGAAAATATTCGGGTATCTCTATCTCTATCGCACTAACCATACTCGAGTGACAGGGATGCAAATATATGAACATTGAGTATCGGTTTTCGTGGTAGCGCCGCAGGTACTTTGGCTGAATGCGCCGAGCGCGTGCCATTGTCATTCAAAAAAAACAAATTCGTGTTAATTATATTGTTCAAATTTGTTGATTTCATTTATTGAAATTACGACATACGAGGGTCAAACTGAAAGTTCTTAGAAAATCAAAAACTGAGCAATCAAGCAACTTATTACTTTTATTATATCTTTTCAAAATAGCCTCCCTTCACATCAATACATCGCTGCATTCGATAGAACCACTGAGAAAAGCACTTTGCCCACTCGTCCTTAGGGGTCTCTTCGACGGCCTTTTGAAACGCAGCCACTGCTTCGTCGGCGTCCATAAAACGTTTTCCTCGAAGTTTTTCTTTAATTTTTGGGAATAAATAAAAATCACAAGGTGCAAGGTCGGGGCTATAAGGTGGGTGACCCAGTAATTCCACGTTTGCCGTCGCCAAATAGTCGATCGTTTGCTTGGCGGTGTGCGATGAGGCGTTGTCGTGGTGAAGCAGGATCCTACTGCGAGGCCGTTTTTCTCGAACTTTTTCCAAGACAAGTGGTAAACAATTGTTAGTGTACCACTTCGCAGTAACTGTTTTTTGATCCTCTAAAATAATTGTTGCGTAATGACCAGTCCTTCCGAAGAACGAGGCCACCATCTTTTTTCCCACACTTCGACCTCTCTTCACTTTAGTAGGCAACTCCTCGGAAGGAAACACCCACTCAGCAGACTGTCTTTTAGTTTCAGGATCATAACAGTAAATCCAGCTTTCGTCACCCGTAACTACGTCGAACACAGCATTTGAGTCACCTCCGTTGAATCTTTGACCCATTTCACGGCACCAATCAACACGACGGACTTTTTGGGCTTCTGTCAAATTATGAGGTATCCACCGGGCACAAAGCTTCCTCACCGCTAAATGTTCATGGAGGATTTTGTGGACTTGACTCATACCAATGGCTAAGCTTGTACGAATCTGCTGATAGGTTACTCTTTTGTCAGTCTCTATCATACGCCGCACAACACTCATGTTATCTTCAGTAGTCGCCGTAGAAGGCCGGCCCTCACGCAGATCATCAGTGAGATCAGTGCGGCCACGTTTAAATTCATTAAACCAGTTGTAAATAGTAGCACGAGATGGGGCTTCATCGTGAAAGGCCAATCGAAGTCTATCATAACTTTCTTGTTGACTTAAATTACATCGAAAGTCGTAAAAAATCATTGCTCGAAAATTTTCTCGCGTTAAATTCATGCTCACGTAGTACACACAATTTTCAATTTGCCGCCAAATCGTAAAACAAATGACAATCGAGTGGAATTCGTACACAAAAATATTAAGAAAGAGTTCCATTTTCAAATTTTGAACTTATTTTTTATTATATTTATTACCAGTTCTAAAGACTTTCAGTGTCGCCCTCGTAAAACGACATTTGCGCATATAAGTTCTCATATCAGAATCGAATATTTTTTTATGGTTTATATTTTAGCATTTGTCTCGTAAAGGTCTATCGTAGACGGGATTTAAATTATTAATAAGTGAAAGGCAAAGCAATTCCGCCATTTTGACGAAAATTTGACGGTTCTTATAGCTGACAGTTGGAGCAGCGTTTGATTTCAATAAAAATAAATGAAAAATTAAATGAAGTCGTATATTTCGGAAAATTAATTAACTGTCGCAGTCGGATAAAAACTATCCTAAGTTGCAGCTAGAATAATAATGTACCTATATAAAATGTTTCATATTTTTCCGTTCATGGGATGCTGAGAACATTCGAACCGCGCAAAGCTTAGTTTCAAACTGGCTGATTCTTTTTTTAATTTAGAGATTTATTATAAGTGGAGATAAGCGTGTAGGTATACCTACAAGTGTGTGTGTTTTAGATGTGTGCTTTGTCTTGTCAATTACTTGGGCGTTGTGTGGGTTAATGTACTTGCGACAGGCTCACTCTATACAAATCGGCCGCCATGTCCGATCTCCTTATATTCATACATCTGTGGCTCCAGCCTTTGCACGAGCCCCAGTGCAGATGTGTAATGTTTTAAAACTGCTGCAATACGGGGTAAACGCGCAATGCTGAGACCCCTCTCTTTCTTCATGAGCTGTATTTAGTTAAATCTCATGCCCTTGCCAGACAAAAAATGAATTCCTTTGGTAACGGCTATCCGCATTATCCGCAACCAAAGGAATTCAAGGCGCTCCCGGTGAACTGCATCATCCGTTTTGTGGAAATGATGGACCGAGCTTGGGAGTGCATAAAGGAGAGGGTAAAGGCACAAAAGATCCCACTGGGTCGAAGTGCATCCGAAAGGGCCCTCATCTAGATAAGATAAGATAATATAGTTAAACCTGGTATTATTGTAGTAGTCTTGAACAAATTCCTCTTTTTCCAAGTGTCCCGTAGTGTACTTTGATTGTAAGAAAAACTTCCAAGCTTGTGGTATAAAGGAACTAATAAAATACAAATAAACAAACTCCGTAGACTCTTCCCCATGACATTAAACTTGTTTTGACTGGTACTCGTAACGACAGGCTCGGTATTTTAGGGTTCCGTAAGGCTTCCGGACTTGGTGGGGGACGGAATCTGTATTTTATTCAAAGTTCAATATCTCAAAACCAGCTGAACCGATTTTGTTGAAACGTAGCTAAGATCCATCCTCAATCACGTCAGCTTTTGGGTAAAAAAGCTACATTAAAATCAGTTTATTCATTTAGGAGCTACGATGCCACAGACAGACACACATACACTTCAAACATAAACTTATAAAACCCCTCTTTTCGCGTCGGGGGTTAAAAACAGATGAAGTCACTCTCACATCTATACTTCGTAGTACACGGCAACACTACTACTTTTACCGCTTATTACGTACTTATAAACGGCGGGAATAAGTTGATAAGTCGACGCTTACTTAAGGCGCCGTAGGTTCAGCGAAGTTAAGCTACCAGAGTTTTTGAAACAATATAATGCGTCTGTTTATAATAATATGGTTTCAAAAAAATACGAATAGTAATCTTGAGGCTTTTCTGCGGTGAGATCAGTGATTCAAAACATGAAAGCAATTTAACTCGATAGAAAAAAACTCGTAGGTCTAAAATACACTTAAAACATTCGTAACAAATTATGCACAAAAACTAAACATTTAAATTGGTTCTAAAAATCGGCAATATCATGTTTGAGGGAACTTAGTGATTACTTTTTAGAGTTCCGTACTCAAAGAGTAAAACGGGACCCTATTACTAAGACTTCGCTGTCCGTCCGCCCGTCCGTCCGTCTGTCTGTCTGTCACCAGGCTGTATCTCAAGAACCGTGATAGCTAAAGAGTTGAAATTTTCACAGATTATGTATTTCTGTTGCAGCTATAATAACAAATACTAAAAACAAAATAAAATATATTTTTATTGGGGGCTCCCATACAATAAACGTGATTTTTTTGCCGTTTTTATAGATAATCTGTCACCAGGCTGTATCTCAAGAACCGTGATAGCTAGAGAGTTGAAATTTTCACAGATTATGTATTTCTAATGCTGCTATAACAACAAATACTAAAAACAAAATAAAATATTTTTTTAAGGGGGGCTCTCATACAACAAACGTGATAGTTTTGCCGTTTTTATAAATAATGGTACGGAACCCTTCGTGCGCGAGTCCAACTCGCACTTGGCCGGTTTTTTTTAATATTTAAGAGGAATGCCTATCTGCGATTTTCCCATACAAACGCTCTCGACTGTTTCCTCCCTGGTTTTTGAACCTAGAGCAATGTTTTTTTTCAAATAAGCTCAATATCATCAATATCTATGCCGCTATGTTACGCATTTTTGGATCTTTTTATTTTAAAGAAACTTACAGCGCCTCAAAAAACGCAAAAACGCCTTAATTGAAATGGCTGCTAAAAAAGGCGCATTATACAAATATAACAACAAATATCCAATAAATCAAAACATAGCGGCGTAGATTATTTCTTCCTCTTGCAGTTTCCAAAATTTCAGCCTTCATTTGGTACCCCACATGTGTATGTGGGGGTACCAAATGTAATTGAATTTGTTGATTTGGGTGTAATTTACAGTTTTCCAGCGCGGCCGCGGCGTTTTTGATCACGTCATTACAGGGGAATTCGACTCCTTAGAGGTTGTCTCCCGGCAGTTTTGGAATCCAGGGGACATGCCAAACAACATACTAAAATATGGCGCCGGTATTCGAAAGTGAAGTATTTTCCCCTAACAACATTCACTAATCAAAAAAACAATCGGGATCAACGGTTTAACAAAAAAAGCGGCCAAGTGCGAGTCGGACTCGCACATGCATGGTTCCGTGAAATAAATTGCGGTTTACGATTTATGACGTATAAAAAAAAACTACTTATTAGATCTCGTTCAAACCAATTTTCGGTGGAAGTTTACATGGTACAGTCGCCATCACATACATCGGAGCAAACAAACACGTCACAAACATCGGAACACACCTCTATTTTCAAGGCATTAGAGTGCATGTGCCGATATTTTTGAACACCTATAGTGTACCTATGTATGTGATGGCGACTGTAATGTACATCATATATTTTTTTTAGTTTTATCATTCTCTTATTTTAGAAGTTACAGGGGGGGGAACACACATTTTACCACTTTGGACATGTCTCTCGCGCAAACTATTCAGTTTAGAAAAAAATGATGTTAGAAACCTCAATATTATTTTTAAAGACCTATCCATAGATACCCCACACGTAAGGTTTGATGAAAAAAAATTTTTTGAGTTTCAATTCTGAGTATGGGGACCCCTGCCCGGAGAAAAACAAGACCCCACAGAAGAACTGGCTAAAGTTGTACAGTACGCTCAAGCACAAAAGGCAGAACTGATTGTGGGTTGCGACGCAAACGCTCATCACACCATCTGGGGGAGCACCGGAGTCAACAAAAGGGGTGAGTTACTCTCAGATTTTATTTTTACTAACTGTCTACACCTGTTAAATAGGGGCAACACGCCGACCTTCGTAACCAGGGCAAGACAAGAGGTACTAGACATAACCTTCGCAACTGAAAAGGCGGCAAACTGCCTAGATAACTGGCACGTTAGTTGCGAGAATTCAATGTCGGACCATAAACATATAATATTTAGTGTTAAGGGCCCATTAGATATGGAACCACAAACACGGAGAAATCCACGAGAAACGTCCTGGGAAGCTTACAGAGCTCACCTGGAGAACTTTCTAAAGGATATCCCAAAATATGTTAAAAATCCAGATTCCCTCAATATAGCAGTAAATCAACTCTCCAACGGCATCTACAAGGCCTACGAACAGAGTTGCCCATTGCGAGAATCAACCACAAATTACACTACGACATGGTGGAACAGAAGGCTAGAAAAGCTCCGTGTCTCCACCCGTCGAATATTCAATCACTCAACCAGACCAAACGAGTGGGAAAGGTACGGTAGAGCACTGACTGAATATAACAAACAGATCAGAAAAGCCAAAAGGAAGTCGTGGCGGAAATTTTGTGAAGAGATCGCCCAAACACACAAAGGAGCGAGAATTCACAAGATTCTCTCCAAGACTCCAACCAATTACCTAGGTCTACTTAAGAGACCTAACGGAAGCTTTACGACCACGGAGGTGGAAACAATGGACTTGCTTAGAACTATCCACTTTCCAGGCTCGTATCCCACCAGTAATACCCAGTTATGCACCCAAAGGAGCACACAAGACCGGAGGGCACATAACAACGACTGGAATTTGGCTGCAAACATTTTCAGACCAAACCAAGTTATATGGGCACTTAAGAAATTCAAACCATTTAAATCGGCGGGAGAAGACGGTATTTTTCCTGCATTACTACAACAAGGACAAAATCTAGTCCTCCCGCACCTGGTAAGAATATTTCGAGCTAGCTTTGCTTGGGGTACTATACCAGAACGATGGACCAAAGTCAAGGTACGCTTCATACCAAAAGCAGGGAAAAAGGACTACTCACAGCCCAAATCCTTCAGACCAATTAGTCTATCATCTTTCCTACTGAAAACGATGGAAAGAGTCATTGATCAGCACATAAGAGCGAAATACCTGGTAGTCAGACCATTGAGTCTGAACCAACATGCTTACCAAAAGGGGAAATCTACGGAAACTGCACTACTAGATCTGGTCGACAAAGTGCAAAAAACCCTAGAGGATAAGCAAACAGCTCTATGTGCATTCCTTGACGTCGAGGGAGCTTTCGACAACACACCCACAGAGACTATCCTTAAGGGATTGGCATCAAAGGGTGTGGACGAAAACACCATCAGATGGATCCAGAGCATGCTATCAAATAGAATAGTCACTCTGACCCTCAATGCAATTGAGTTTACATTTTACACCACAAGAGGATGTCCTCAAGGAGGCGTACTATCCCCACTACTATGGACCCTGGCAGTGGACCAACTCCTAGCAACTATGAAGGACCTAGACTATGACACGCAAGGATATGCCGACGACCTTGTAGTCATAATCAAAGGTCCCTGCCTCCACACAATTTCGAACCTAATGCAAGGAGCGCTCAACACCATAAACAAATGGTGCAAAGAAAATGACCTGTCCATCAATGCGAGCAAAACAGTACTAGTTCCTTTTACTAGGAAAAGGAAACTAGATAAGCTTGCCAAATTAAAACTGAATGGACAGGAAATACCCTACTCAAATGAGGTCAAGTACCTAGGAGTTACCTTTGACCAAAGGCTAACTTGGAACGCTCATTTGAATAACACAATACAAAAGGCAAAAATGGCCATGTGGACTTGCTGTCGAATGGCAGGAGCAAGATGGGGCATAAGACCCAAAATTGCTTTGTGGCTTTACACAGCCGTAGTGAGGCCGATAATCACATACGCCTCTGCAGTCTGGTGTAACAAAGTCCACCAAAAGACAGCCATCACAAAGTTAAGCAGTCTTCAGCGTACAGCTTGCTTAACAGCAACAGGAGCTTTATGCTCAACACCGGGGGCAGCCTTGGATGCACTGCTCGATCTAACGCCACTCCACCTGCAAGTGCAAAAGGAGGCGAAGCAGTGCATCTACAGGATATGCACACTAACAAGGCCAAAATGGCGCTCTCAAGCGCTAAGCAAACTTGAGGCCCTTGTTTTTGATAACAAAAACCTAAGCATGCCCACTGACGACACATACGTGGAATGCAAATTCACTAGACTGTATACAGTGGAAATACCTCCGAGAGACATATGGACAAATGACCAAATGGACTTCAAGGAGGGAAGCCACATTTGGTATACAGATGGATCAAAAAAAGGTGATGATGTTGGATGTGGTATCTACGGTGAGAGGCCAAAGTTCAAAGCTAGCGTCAGCATGGGGAAGGAGGCCTCAATCTTTCAGGCTGAACTCTTCGCATTAAATAAATGCGTGGAGATAAATCTTGAAAGAAACCTAAGGAACCAACATATCTACATCAACTCGGACAGCCAAGCTGCTCTGCTGGCACTAGAATCACTAGAGTCCTACTCTAAACTAGTCCAGAATTGTAAAAATAATCTAAACACCCTGGCGAACTCCAACAAAGTCATACTTAGATGGGTACCAGGGCACTCCGACATTGTAGGAAACGAAAGAGCAGATGAACTTGCAAGGCAGGGCGCAGACACGGCCCTAGTCGGCCCGGAACCGTTCTGTGGCATCACAAAACGGAAAGCATATTCTCTGCTAAACAACGCGGAAAAATCAGAGGCAATCAAGCTGTGGAAGTTCACCAAAGGACAAAAACAAGCTAAAGCCCTGATCGAAGGGTTCAATAGTAAGCTGTCTAAAGAGTTATTACAATTCAAAAGGCACAAAACCTGCGCAGTGACAAGAATCCTGACAGGACATTGCAAATTGAACAAACACCTGTTTCAAATGGGTATGAAGCAGGACACAACTTGCAGGTTCTGCCAGGAGACAGAGGAGACTGCAATGCACATTCTCTGCTCCTGCGGACCACTCATGCATAAAAGAAGTACCTACCTAGGGTGGCACATAATGCACCCACAAGAAGTACAACATATCACCGCCCAAAGAATCTGGAATTTCCTGGAGGCAACGGGACTTAACGGTGAACTCTAAAACAAGGGCTGCCACAATAGATCACTTGCTGGTCGAAGCGGCATATTAAGGCCCACAAAAAAAAAAAAAAAAATAATAAGCCCGCAGGGCAGCTTGTGGCGAGCTGTTGGGGAGTAACGACCCCACGGACCCGAGTGCTCCCGAGAGTCGGTCAGAGCCTCCGTCTCCGGCGTGTCTTCGTCGGTCGGAGTGGATCCCCAAGGGGGCCCGCAGAACTCTCAGCTCTGGCTTGCCTTCATTGGCCGTCCAGAGAGGAGTCGTCAGAGCTATATGCTCCAGGGGTGGAAGTGTTAAAGGGCATAACGCCGCGAGTAACTTCGGAGAAAGCGCAGCACCACCTCTCGACACCCCTGAGCCGCTCACCCGGTGTTGCTCCTGGCCGTCTGTACGACGACGCTTTCAGGGGCCCATCTAATGAGCGGCTAGTCACCGCCTGCCTCGATAACTTTGTGTACAACAATGTTATGGCAGGTGTCCGGACCTTTTTGCAATAGCCCAGTTTCATAATCCACCCAAATCTCACCACCATAGAACCCGTTCTCTATCCATTATAACCCACAATAGCCCCAACGCCTCTTGGAACCGGTTCACGGGTATCTACCGATGTACCCGTGAATGGGTTCTAGCAGGTGTATTACATCACATTAAACTTCGTCTCCAAAGGGCCTCTACGTGTTGGATCTATATCCCCACGCACGCCTTCCAAAGGACCGGGCTTTGTCCCGTGAATTTAAACAGGAGATACATAATAATAAATAATAAATGGGGACCCCTAAAACTTAATGTTTTTTTTCGCCCCTAAAAATAACTAAGTACTCAAAGCGGTCGCCCATCCGAGGATGTCGAGACTAGGCGCTTCTGCACAATTATTTAGTACTTCCGCGAAACAAATTATAGCCTATGAGGGATTTCTTTCAGCTAACCTTTGAGCGGTTGAAATCGGATAAGTGGTACAGTTGGCATCATAAGTTGCTGAACACCTAAGTACCTTGTCGTTTTCCCTCGTTTGACAACTTCATATGACAGTTTAACATGACGTTTAATGCGACACGGTGCAAAGGTGGTTAAGCCCCTTGTAAGGCTGACCATACTGCCCCCCTATTCTGTAACTTGTTTTAAGCTCACCTCAACGCTCACCCACAATCATACCTTGACACCGCGATGCGTAGTAATTAAGCGTAGGCAGAGGTCTAGTTTCGTAACGGGTGACTGGCGGGGTGAGCCGCATTAACGCGTAGCGAATAACACCCCAGGAGAGACAAGGTTACAATTGACTAGGACTATACGGATTCGTACTGTACCGGAAGGCGCATCGTGGGTAGACCCCCCCCCCCCCCCATCCTACAAAAATTTCAATGATTCGTTGCGTTTTGGAGGAGGAAACAGTCGAGAGCAAAACCTCGAATTTTGAGTTTTTTGCGTGGGAATTTTAGTTCGAGCTGCAGTTGTCCTTATCGCATAGACAGCTCCCGCCGCCCACAACAGCGCGACAGAAACATTGCGTCAAAAATTTGAGATTTCAAAAGTTGCTCAGCTAGGCATTGCTCTTAAACGCATAAAAAATTAAATTAAAAAATATGATATCCGCGCTTCCGAACACGCACTCCCATCTCGCTCACGCTTATGCTTAGTGAGAGGGAGAGAAGATCATGAACATACGGCGCCTTAACCGTCTATTCTACGTTCAAATGTATTCAAGTTTACATCTCGACTTGTAAACATATACCCACCATGTACCAATTCCTAGTTCCTACGGGACCTGGATACATCATTTCCGTTTCCGCTCTGTTTATTAGTCAGATAAAAAAGAAGCCGTTATGTCTTTGACCTCTCGTTCCCTTGTAGGCTCTAATTTCATGGTTTATATCTGAATCGGAAAAAACACTGCTATTTCAGCGTGAACATTTCAAAACAACTTAGGTATCACAAAGAAAAACTCGGTTCTTACAACGTTTTAGAATGCTTACTATCAAGGTGACTTAGTAAAAGTTTTGGTCTTATGTCTTTTCACAGTGAAATAGAGGCATTGTTTTTGTTTGATATTATTACGATGGTTTTAACTTAATTTTGCCTGTTGGCAATCATGGACGTTGATTTATTTCGATATAGATATGTTGTTGTTGAAGGGCCAATCTCCGAGCGTTTGAACCGCTCGGTTCTAAAGTCATTGTCGGCTCAACATTATTTCAGCAGAGGTAAAACATACCGCTGAAACTTAAATCAAAAAAGACTCAGCACCGGTATTGGCTTACGTCATCATCAAAAGTGGACTCTGATATTCGTCTCTTCAAATAGTATTTCCTGGAGACGACAATGACGAAAAAGAAACGCCTTAAAAACGCTGAATATTCGCCTTGAAACTTATTGAGATATTGGCTACCATCATTTGCGAGACATTGATTTATGATGTCTGAAAATACTTAGGTAAGTAACCGCTACTCTTGATTTATAATCGATTTCAATAGAATGACGAGTTTTACTGCTTTGAAGACTTAAGGTTTTTTCTTATGTAGTATTTCTTTTAACTTAATTTTTAGGGTTCCGTATCAAAAAGAAAAAGCGGAACCCTATAGCATTACTTTGTTGTCCGTCAAGACCCTTTATCTCGAGAACGTGTGGGGGAAGCGAGTTGAAATTAAAACCTATACTCAGGTCTACAGTCCAAGGGACTGCTTAAGCTGTGAAGAAATCAACTAAGTTAACGTAAAAGAAAGATGCGGTCGTTTATGCCGCAAAAAACGTATACAGGGTGTGGCCTGTAATAGGAGCAAATATTCAAAAGGACGCTTCCTTAGACCATTTGCAGTAACCCCTTGTGTCCCATTCATTTTATTTTTTTTTGGATTCGGAGAAATTTTGATCTAAAGTTATGACCTCCAAGTAATGTATCTTGGCACCACGACATCATAGCACAGCAATCAATGCAGATTTAGAGGTAACATCATGTAATGAGTCAGAATAGTTTTTGCATTTTTGTTTTCAAAAGATATTTTTGTATTTTTTTAATTTTTATTCCATTTTTTTTAGTTTCTTCAAATAAACAGTTACTGATAGCATTCCAGAAGAGTAAAACAATACAAGTAAACAAATTTTGAAGAAAAAATGTTTTAATAAAAATATTGTTTTTTTCAAATAAAACTACGTGGAAATAAATTTTCACAAGCTATATAATCTACGGTTAAATTTTTTGCTCCTATTACAGGCCACACCCTGTACATATATCGACACTCTCAAGGGAATCAAAATGTACCTATAGGGTACCTACTTACTATCCAAGTATCCATTGACCTAGAATTATGACCTAGAAGTAATATCGTCTTATTTATACTACAAGTACAGGGAAAAATCTGAAACCATACATTTGTAGCTTTGTATGGAATCCTCGGTGGGCGAGTCCGACTCGCACTTGTCTGTAGGAGTGGGTGGAGCTTGCCTCGTTGCGCCCGGAATGGCGCTCTCGCATCAAAACGAGCATCAAGCATTTTGAAGCTGCTCGTCTCGTTAACCTTGATGAGAGACGTCAGGCACGAAAATCGCGCCCAAAGCCTAACTACAATTATACGCGCAATACAATAGCTCTCTTCGGCTTTGAATAAGTTCGGCTAGCCATATCAGGGCTCACGCCCGCAACTAGCTTAGGGTCGCCATCGCCGGCCACGGCGTGGATAGCCATATATATATATATACTATATGTCCGTAGGAATAACTGTACTTGGCTGTAGGAATAACTTTTAGGGTTACGGACCTAAAAGGTAATAAGTTTCTGTCTTTTGGTACAAGCTTTTATTGCCGACTGTACTTTTCTGCATACCATCATCTCTCATACTCATTGAGACGATTCTAACGAGCCCAAAACTCGATGGGGTTGTGCCGTTTTATTGCAGAGTTCCTATGGCCACCTTCCAGCTCCAGCATCAGATCAGCTCCAAGTCATCATAATATTGCGTTGTCATGCGATATACATATGCTTGCAAAATTTCAGCTCAATTGGATAACGGGAAGTGACTGAAAAATGGATTACAAATTATGACGGACAACTTACATACTTACATATTTACAATACTTCCATATTTACATACTTACATATTTACATATTTACATACTTACATATTTACATACATAAGAACAGTGCAAGTTAATATAAAGCTTGTAAAAACGGAACCCTTATAGTGCGACTCCGTCCGTCTGTCTGTTTGTCTGTCACAAAGTTAAATATCTCAGGAACTACTAATGCTATCAATTTGAAATTTGGAATGGTTGTAAACAAAGCTAATTCGCGTGGATGGAAAATGTAAAATTTTAAGATATATTTTTAATTTATATGAAAAAGGTCGGATGGGGGGGAAAAAATTAAAAGTCTAGTTAGTATGCCAAGTGGGGTATCATATGAAAGGGTATGACATTCTAAAACAGTTTTTCTTTTTTTTTCTATATTAGTAAAATTTTGATTTACAAAGGAAAATACAGAAACCCCCCCCCCCCTTATCTCCGAAGTTTACCGAGCGAAAAATTAGAAAAAAATTACCGGAAAAGTATAACGAGACCTGTATCTAGCATATTTTGTTTTTATTCTTCAAATATCATGTAATATTTAAGTTTGTAATTTAATACTTTTGTGTCGATTTTATTTTCCTTCAAATTTGTATGGAAGTATTCTGAAAGTACCTTCTAGCAAATAAAAAAATAATTATCAAAATTAGTACACTTGATAAAGAATTATCTCTGAAAAACCAACATAGATTTTTTTCTTAATAAAGCGTGGTGAAAGTTTGTACGGAACCCTCGGTGCGCGAGTCAGACTCGCACTTGACCGGTTTTATTTTTAATGATTTTCACTAATTGAACGAGCAAGCGAAGCGAACGAAGCTTGGGCTAAAAATCTTTCTTATGTCCGGCGTCTGTCCGGCTGTTCTCCTCTACAAGTCGCATTTCTCAACAGTAGGTACTCGTGAGATTTTTTGAGCAGGTTCAATAATTAAGTAAGCATAATATAATATTGAGCCACTAGTGTTTATTAAAAACAGGGTTTATGATTTATTTACTAAAAGAAAATATTCTATTTCAAAGATTATTTAGTTACAACATGTCTGGCAAATACAATGAGTCCGTTATTATATATAGGTACTTAAAAGATCTTAAGTGTAAATATAATAAACATAAATAGTCCGCGCTATTTTCGAAGCAATCTGCAAACAAAGGAGTTTCAAATTAAATTTATTTCCATCTCAAACGCCGATCCCGTCGATCCTTCGATGTCAATAAACAAACCCACGCTTCAGGGAGCCTATCTCACTAAGCATAATAGAATTCAATTAAATTGACATTTGTTGCGCGATCATTGGTACAGTCACCGGCAGCAATATATGATGAAACAAGGACCGCAAAAATATCTGACACACTCTTACGGCTCTAGGAATAGAGTTGTCATCAGATATTTTTGCGGCCTTTGTTCCATCATATATTTATGCCGGTGACTGTACCATGTCATACAGTGATCACTATACAATAGGTATACGATACGTCGGTCGTCGAGTAGCGGAAACCCAGCCCGCGTACACCTACAGTGATTCTTATCACGCTATATATACTCATATCGCCAGCATACGCGTCACTTGCATATTGACGTGTATCGTGATAATATTGCAACAAATCCGGTTATTCCGAAATCCGCGACACCTATGGGGCTACGCTTGTTGCTTCAATTATATTGTGAATCCAAACCTTCAATACGGCTTGAATACTGGTTATTGCTGATAATATTGTTATACTACTTACTAGTATCTCAGGGTAAACGGTGCTATAGTTTAGGGCGATTATTCGAGCGTTTCAAACGCTTGACTTCGGTGGCCACATTTTTGAAGAATTAGGCATAGATGTTAATGCCATTTTTAGATATTTGTTAGATAGATGTCCGGTAGACTTATATGCTTACCAGAAACTAAATCGAAATCTGCCGCCACTTCTTCAAAAATGTGGCCACCGAAGTCAAGCGTTTGAAACGCTCGAATAATCGTTCTTTAGGATTGGACGCGTGGAATTTTACAGAAATAGGGAACAGTTCTATGTTATCTCGCTCGTATTTCGAGCTGCCCAATTGGTGGAGTATAAAAAGTCACTTACAACAAGCGTAATCAAAAAGGTATTTCAAAAAATTCAACTGCTTTTACATGTTTTCTATTAAGTTGCAATGTATGTATAACTAACTATGTATGTCTGTTACTATGTTTTTTCGGGTGGAATATTGCAACTCAAATTTGAAGCAGATATCTTCAACCGATTGAGGTGAAATTTTGGGTAAAGGTATAGTTTGGATGAGAATTCAATATTATGGTACCATCGAGCTGATCTGATGATGGAGACAGAAGGTGGCCCTGGGAATTCAGTACTTAACCGCCGTAACCCCGTTGAGTTTGGGCTCGTTAAAATCGTCTCAATAAGTAGTTGATGACGGTATACAGAATATACAGCCCGCAATAAAAGAGGAATCCCGATACCTCATATATTATATCAAAATACAGCAAGCCGTATACGTATACATAATACATACAGACCTACGCTCGAAAAACATAAACCCTCTTTTTGAGACAGTCGGGTAAAAATCTTAAAATAATAGCACTGTAATTATAATGAGTTTTTAAAAAGATTTTTTTTTTAATGCGTACGGTGTGTGCTTACCACCACCACCACAGCCTGTCCGGGCACGAGGCAGGCAGACCGTTAGCTGGTTTTCCATTTGTGGTACAACATATCAGAATGCGAATTGTCGAGACGGATTGACCTCCTGTTAACTTTGATGTAAATCGGCTTTGAGCCGGGTTGTATCTGGAGATAAGGAATTGTGTTGTTGGTTTAAAATAGGGTACAGTCAGGGCTAATAATATACCTACGTACATAAATAAGGACATAAATATCTGTACACGCCTTTATGACATTGACAATAGAGCCTTTTTATTATTTATGTACATATATTATTGCCCCTAACTGTACGTTCGGAATTCTAAATTGATAATTTTTTTATGAAATTGAATTGCTTTATTGTTGTGATTTCCTCCTTTTACACTCCACATGCCACGTAAAGGTGTTTCATGCGCGTTGCTGGCCCTTGTTGATGGTTTAGGGACAAATGCAGCAACTAATTTAATTATCCTTCGTACTGCCTGGTTACCGCGTAATTTTGCAAGCTTTCTACCTCAGAGCATAGAATACTAGAGAGAGGACAAGCCGCCGACGGCCGTGTCGCAGCTGTATGCTCAATGGGCATACACTGCCATACTGTGCACGCGTGCTGATCGCAGAGAATATTACGTTTTTTTCCCAAAATGCCTGATATGATGCGCGTTTATTGTCAAATAAGCGTGTAGGTATACAAGTGTGTGTGTTTTAGATGTGTGCGTGCTTTGTCTTGTCAATTACTTGGGCGTTGTGTGGGTTAATGTACTTGCGACAGGCTCACTCTATACAAATCGGCCGCCATGTCCGATCTCCTTATATTCATACATCTGTGCTTTCTACCTATTAACTTGCAATGTATATACCTGGAACGTATGTATGTATGTACTGTGGAATTTTGCAACTCCATTTTGAAGCAGATATATTCAACTGATTGAGCTGAAATTTTAGATAAAGTTACAGTTTGGATGACAATTCAATATTATGGTACCATCGAGCTGATCTGATGATGAAGACAGAAGGTGGCCAGGAGTTCAATACTTAACCGACGTAACCCCGTTGAGTTTGGGCTCGTTAGAATCGTCTCAATTAGTAGTTGATGACGGTATAAAGAAAAGTACACTAGCCAATGAAAGCTAGTACCAAAAACCGGTCAAGTGCGAGTCGGACTCGCGCACGAAGGGTTCCATATACGATTATCTATAAAAACGGCAAAAAAACACGTTTGTTGTATGGGAGCCCCCTTAAATATTTATTAAATTCGGTTTTTTAGTATTTGTTGTTATAGCGGCAACAGAAATATATCATCTGTGAAAATTTAAACTGTCTAACTATCACGGTTCATGAGATACAGCCTGGTGACAGACAGACGGACGGACGGACGGGCGGACGGACGGACAGCGAAGTCTTAGTAATAGGGTCCCGTTTTACTCTTTGAGTACGGAACCCTAAAAATGAAAATTTTGACAGAAACTTATTTGTACTGACACCTAAAAACCTGTACATAAACAGTCTTTATTGTTACAGACATAAAACACACGTGTAGATATTTATAAAAGGCTGTCTTTATAGATATTAGAGAAATCAACTGTACCTACTCGTACAGGCACGAACTTTAATTAAGGGACGCACTTAAAGTTGATAATCGTGTCAAATTGCACAGCTTAGAATAATAACACATAGAAGGATAGTTTCATAAGGCCGACGCGCCAAAAGTGAGGCATAAAATGGATTCATGTACTTAGTTGTGATCAACTCGTATTCACACGCGCCAATACGCACACAAACGCACCAATTTTGTTTCACCGATCGCCGTACTGGGCCATTTATGGCCGAGTTTAGGTGGCCTCACCGTTGCGCGTGAACTGCGTTTCTAGGCGTTATTATTCTAAGTTGCACAGGAATACAAATAATATTTTTCGAAAATGGTTATCACTACATATTATAAAACAAAGTCGCTGCCCGCTGTCTGTATGTCTGTCTGTCCCTATGTATGCTTAGATCTTTAAAACTACGCAACGGATTTTGATGCGGTTTTTTCAATAGATAGAGTGATTCAATAGAAAGGTTTATATGTATAATACATCACAATACATGCATGTATTATACATATAAACCCGTGCGAAGCCGGGGCGGGTCGCTAGTAAATTATAAATTAACTAGCGACCCGCCCCGGCTTCGCACGGGTTTATATAAGTTTAAATGTATAATACATGCATGTATTATACATATAAACCCGTGCGAAGCCGGGGCGGGTCGCTAGTAAATTATAAATTAACTAGCGACCCGCCCCGGCTTCGCACGGGTTTATATAAGTTTAAATGTATAATACATGCATGTATTATATATATAAACCTTCCTCTTGAATCACTCTATCTATTTAAAAAAAACCGCATCAAAATCCGTTGCGTAGTTTTAAAGATCTAAGCATACATAGGGACAGACAGACAGACAGACAGCGGAAAGCGACTTTGTTTTATACTATGTAGTGAAGAACGCGACCGTACAGTTGACGAAAATATACAGTTGATATTTTCGCACCATATTTCATTGAAAATACAGTAGAAGATGCATACATATTTTAAGGCGAGGCCGGGTCACGATCTGACGATAGCTTCCAGTGTGAAGAAATAATGAAGAATTCTACTACAGAAATTTTTCTGTAGACTGAAAAAGAAACAAAGAAACACAATAACCGAACATAATATTAAAAACCGGTCATGTGCGAGTCTGTCTCGTGCACCGAGGGTTCCGTACAAACTTAAACCACGCTTGAAAAAATCTACGTTGTTTTGTCAATTATAATATTTATAATTCTTTTTCCAGTGAACCAATTTCGATCATTCTTTTTTTATTTGCTAGAAGGTACTTTCAGAATACTTCCATGCAATGGGGTATTTTTTTCTACATTTTTCTTTGTAAATCAAAATTTTACCACTATAGAAAAAAAATTGTTTTAAAATGCGAAATTCATGCCCTTTCATATGATACTTCACTTGGCCTACTAACTGAGACTTGCCTAAAACTTTTGCCCCCCTCTTATGCGTCCTTTTTTAGGGAATTTAAAAATATATCTTATAATTTTTAATTTTCCATACACGTGGATTAGCTTTATTTACAACTATTCCAAATTTCAAATTGATAACATTAGTAGTTCCTGAGCTATTTAACTTTGTGACAGACAGACAGACAGACAGACGGACGGAGTCGCTCCATAAGGGTTCCGTTTTTAGGGTTCCGTAGTCAAATGGCAAAAAACGGAACCCTTATAAATTCGTCATGTCTGTCTGTCTGTCTGTCTGTCCGTCCGTATGTCACAGCCACTTTTTTCCGAAACTATAAGAGCTATACTGTTGAAACTTGGTAAGTAGATGTATTCTGTAAACCGCATTAAGATTTTCACCCAAAAATAGAAAAAAAAACATTAAGTTTAGGGGGTTCCCCATACTGAGAACTGAAACTAAAAAAAAAAAACATCAAACCCATACGTGTCATAGGTCTTCAAAAATGATATTGAGGTTTCTAATATAATTATTTTCTAAACTGAATAGTTTGCACGAGAGACACTTCCAAAGTGGTAAAATGTGTGTCCCTCCCCCTGTAACTTCTAAAATAAGAGAATGATAAAACTAAAAAAAATATATTATGTACATTAATTACCATGCAAAATTCCACCGAAAATTGGTTTGAACGAGATCCAGTAACTAGTTTTTTTTTAATACGTCATAAACCGTAAACTGCATTTTATTTTACGGAACCCTTCATGTGCGAGTCCGACTCGCACTTGGCCGCTTTTTACCTTTTTGGTCCGGAACCCTAAAAATGGTTTGGTAACGCTGTAAAAAATTTTTAAATATCACCATAAAAATATACTTTAATTAGATTTCGTAATTTTCAACGACAATCTATGTTTTTTTTATAAAAAGGATAGCTTTTTTATTGTTCTAACACAACAACCAGAAAGTTTTTTAATAAATTATCCAGTATTCCAAAAATCTATTAATATGTTCGAATCCCGGTAAGGGCATTTATTTGTGTGATAACCACGAATATTCGTTCCTGAGTCATGGATGTTTTCTATGTATTTAAGTATTTATTTCTCTATATAAGTATATGTATATCGTCGTCTAGTACCCATAGTAAAAGCTTTGCTTAGTTTGGGACTAGGTTGATTTGTGTAAGATTGTCCCCAAAATATTATTATTATGTACTAAAAAGTGATGTTATACACTTCCGAACACGAACTTCCATCTCGCTTGCGTATCGGTAGAAAGTAAGTGCTTGCAATTTTGACACTACAATCGTATTTACTTTTATTTGATTTTCGAGCACTCGAGAGTCAAAAATCGGCCCCCAGGCGCGTTGTAGGGTTCCGTAGTCGCTAGTCGCCCGCCTGTCTTTGACGTTTGTTGCGTCGACACATTCGCGGCAACTAACGTTGCGGTTGCGTCGTCCGAATTACAGTTTTCTAGTACTAAGGGTCACTGAGCTAAGCCGCAGACGGACGGACAGACGGACAGACGGACATGGCGAAACTATAAGGGTTCCTTGTTCACTACGGAACCCTCTCGCGAGTTCTACAGCTTACAGTGCCACTAGTATTAAGTAGGTATTAATAGTAAATAGTTTATGCTACTGATACATAATGAGAGGCCTTAAAATACGAGTGTGGTTTTATGAAACGAGCGTCAGCGAGTTTCATAATAGGATCACACGAGTGTTTTAAGGCCTAATTACTGTACATAATTAGGCCTTAAAACATACACTTGCATACACTACTTTAAATCAAATCAAATGTTAGTATACAGTTCTTAAATTATATGTTACAGTTCTACATGAACCCTGTAAGGGCACAGCAATGAAATAAACAATAGTTCAAATAATAATAATAATAACCGTCACATAATTTTCACATTTCTTATGCGAACTTAAGAAATATAAAAAAAATAAGTGACAAAATATTAAAAATTTTAAACAATACTATTAGAATTTTCACATCATAAATTTATAAATTAAAAAACAAAAATTTAAATTTAAGTTAAAAATGTCACAATAATCAATTAATAATAATTCATAATATCAATCCGTTACAATGACCTACAATTTAGTCCACTCCTCAAACTGATATTAAAACACATATCATAAGTACTCTCAGATGGGTTCAGAAGCCGTAGGAAAATGACCTGCATTGCTACTAGTGCTACCTGTAAATTATCTTATAAAAAAAAGTGAAAAAAAAACCAAAAATAAGTAAAAAGGTAAAGAAAAAGTGAAAAAAAAGTAAAAAAAATTAAAAAAAGTATAAAAAAGTAAAAAAAAGGCGAAGAAAGTTAAAAAAAAGAAAAATGTGAAAAAAAAGTAAATAAAAGTAAAAAAAGTAGAATTAAAAAACAATAAATTGATGTTTCGTATCGATAACTGTTTTAATATCTATAGATACTAGAATAGAAACTAACTTGAGTTTTGACAGCTGTTCCAAATTTAAACTCATAACGATACAAAAATCTGTACTGTAATAACATTACAGTACAGATTTTACCTACTACCACAGACAAGAAAGTTGTCATAGTAAAATTGGTTGTAATAATGCTGGTCATTACCGACGGTTTCTGAACGCATTTTAGAGCACTAATCATATGTGCGTAGATAAATATAGTAATGATACAATATTGACACGTATACCTCTATGTGAAGTCGATGTGAAGTGATAAACAACAACTCGCAGGTGCTATTACGAGCTCTCAACAGATGGCGACACTGAAATAACATCTTGGCCTTTGATGTGCGTACGCGCACGGTAACACAGTAACACAATAGCAGTAATTCAACTTTTTATGCATTTTTTAGATCCCTCATTGATTCGTCACCCAAAACTCTTCATAACACATTGAATTGGCCCTACCGCAGAACTTGCACTGCGTTTCATTGCGTTTTATGTCTGTTGCGGACGAATCCCGCTTTTATTTGATGAACCTAAAATTATTAAGGCGCTGTCAACACCAAAAACGCGCACACTGTCTATTTGTATCGGAGTAAACGAGAGCGAGTGTTACTTGGGCGGCCAGGTTTTAGACGAAAATAATGAATAAATATTGAATTAAAAAAAAGTGTGGAATATTTGTGAAATATGGCTCGTCAGCGGTTTAGGTATGAATATGTGGACTTCATGTTTTTAATTATATACCCATACGTCAAAAAAATAAGGACATAGAACCGTTTAATATGATTTTAAGACCAATCTTTGCAATTATTTTCTATCGAACCGATTTCATCCAATTATGTTTCGAGTCCGTCTACGGTCTTGGAAATATGATGAATATTAACTTATATTTTTTTGATGTGCTAGAACAAATAGTTTTTCTTAAACAACTGCTTAAATAATATCAATTTCAACAAATTTGGTCTTGTCAGCCTCTCAAGGCGTATGCATATTATTATCTTTTTAAGCTACTTCAAAAAAAGGAGGTTCTCATTTCGGTTGTATTTTTTAAAAATTTATTTTACTTACCTCAGAACTCCGTCATTTATGAACCGATTTGTACAATTATGTTTTTAATTGAAAGTATATAGTGAGAGGGCACATTGCACGTAGAACCGATTGCCGTTAGGGCGGAAAGGTTCTCGAGTGGCGACCACGTACCGGAAGGCGAGGCGTGGGTAGGCCCCCCACAAGGTAGACTGATGTCCTGGTAAAGGTCGCGGGGTCCGCTGGATGCGGGTGGCGCAGGACCGGTCATTTTGGCACTCTTTGGGGGAGGCCTATGTCCAGCAGAGGACGTCTTTCGGCTGATATGATGATGATGATGATATGCTTCCAGATTGGTTCTTTTGTTTTTAAAACTCTAGTTGGATGATGGGAATTACGAGGAATTGAGGGAACTCCTCAAATATATTAGCCACGCGTGTAATTGTAATTTCGGTATTTTCTATTATAACTCGTTTATTTACACCCGGAAATCATAAATTTGGTGAAGTGGAAGTGATGATGAAGACCCACAGATGGCTTGTGGAACTTCTCAATGATGTACTTCAAAGTACGTCACAGATATGATTCCGCTAGAATAGCAAACAATGAAGTGCGAAATGTGATTCTGTGATCCTTGAGGAATCGACGCAAGTCCTGAAACGTAATCGGCCTGTGGGCCGAAAAAAACCAAATCAGTTCATGTGGTAAATTAGAAAAGAAATGTGGAAATGTTCATGTGGCTTGGCAGAGTACCTACTGAATTGAAGTCGGTTAAAACTTAATTTTTGAAGTAAATTATTTATTTATTTATCGTATGGCGGTTACACACTGGCACATGTATGTACTTATTCGTATCGATGTCGCTAATAGAGTTCCAGTGTGCTCTGCAAGGTTTGGAAGGAACAGTGCATCTGCCGAGTTTGTTGTTCTTTTAGCACCACCCGGAGGTCACGTGTAGGGTTTCTAGGGTTATTCCTACGGACGTAGAACAACAACGACCTCCAATTATTGATTGAATATGATATAACTGCACAAACAAATTAATCCTACTTGTAAAACCACCGTAGGCAAAATCCTGAGTAGGTACCCGACGCAATAAAGTATAGGTAAATACTTGAGATAATTTGAGTTTTTTTTTTTATAATAATAAGTTGGTTGAACTGCATCAAAAGAGTCCTTTCAAAAAACAACTTCTGTACAGCTTATAGAGCCACCGGTTGTATTTACTAGTTACTGGTTTAATCTATACTGTGACGATTAGCAGGATGTTATTTTTACATGCGTCATGGTGTTCGATGATAGTGACACATATCAGATACATAAAATCAAGGGCGGTACAGCGGAGCATAAACATTAGCACAATTCAGCATCTCGTCCGTTTACGTCATTAATACATCGTGGATCTGAGGGCAGCGTATGATACTGTGTGGATAAAAGGCTTGATCTATAAAGCAGGCAAAATTATTCCCTCTGCAAAAATACTCCGTCTCCTGGGCAACATGATGGGACCACGTAAGATAACTGTTCTGCTGGATGACAAAGTTAGCAAATACAGGCTCTTGAAAAACGGACTTCCACAGGGCTCGGTCTTGGCTCCCCTCCTGTTCAATATATACACCAGTGATATGCCCGCTACAGAATGCCGCAAGTTTCTATACGCCGATGACATTGCGCTGACAACCCAGACAAAGAAGTTTGAAGCGGGTGAATCTGTGCTCAAGCAAGACCTCGACATTTTGGACCGGTATTACGTCAAGTGGAGACTCTGCCCGAACCCCTCTAAGACTGAGGTTGCGGCTTTTCACCTTTCTAACAGTCTTGCAAACAGAGAGGTGGATATAACTTTTTGCGGCCAAAAACTGCGTCACAATTCGAAGCCGAAATACCTGGGTGTCATGCTAGACCGGTCACTTACCTATAAGGTACACTTGGAAAACCTGGCCCAAAAAGTGAAAACACGTGTTAATCTCATAAACCGGCTAGCAGGAACATCATGGGGAGCTCGGGCTGACGTCTTGCGCTCTTCCTCCATCGCACTCGTATATTCGCCGGCGGAGTATTGTGCTCCAGCATGGTATAGAAGCGCGCATACGAGTAAGATCGACGTTCAACTGAACCGAGTTATGCGAACTATATCCGGAAGCTTGAAGCCAACTCCCACCAGATGGCTCCCCATGCTGTCGCATATTGCTCCGCCGGATATAAGAAGAACACATGCTGCGGCGCGGGAGTGGACTAAGGCAACAACGCAAGCGCTGCCAATTAGAGAGACACTCCATCACCTGCCTCACCCTCGTCTACCGTCCCGCAAACCCATATGGTCCGACTGCAAGCTACAGGGCTCGGAGCCCTTCAGTATCCATTTGGAGTGGAGGAAGCAGTGGCAGGAACAGGATGGAGCCCCTAACATAGACCCCACTAGAACTCCAACGGGCTTTAACGAACACCGCAAGACCTGGGTCACTCTGAACCGCATCCGGACGGGCGTTGGGTGCTGCAATCACAACCTACACAAGTGGGGCATATCAACAGAAGCTGACTGTGACTGTGGTGCGCCAACACAAACCGTCCTACACATTGTTGAGGAATGCCCCAGAAGACTATTCACGGGAGGTATGGATGAGCTATTGGCGCTGACCCCTGCAGCAAGGGACTGGCTACTCAACTTAGATATTAAATTGTAATCTTTTAAACTTGTACTCATTGTTAGTATTAATTTCAACTGTATAAAAGCCATACGATATATATATATTAATACATCATAGTGGTCATATGAAAGAATATAGTTCATTTAATGTAGAATTCTAGTAATACAGATTCAAACGGGGCAGTGAGGGAAAAGTTGAAACTATAAGAGATAGGGATATTTATTTTTGGGAGAGGATGCCGATTTTAGAAGGCCAGGAATTGAACACAGTCAAATCTGTCTAGGGATCGAAATTTTATTGCAGATATTAATAGTGTTGGTTGTATAAGAAACAATTGTTGCTAAAAGAGTAGACCCTTCATTGTGGCACTCTTTGGGAGAAGCCTATGTCCAGCAGTGGACGTCTTTCGGCTGATATGATGATGAAGATGATCATTTATATTAACTTCACTTGTCGCTATTGTACGTATGTAATATGTATGTATTGTAACAATCTCACTTCCATTTGTACTATCGATTTAAAGCTGTTGTAAGTATATACAGGGTGACATTTTATTCACTGTTTAAAATGTGTGTATGTGCGATGTACTCATTGGCATGAACATGAACAACAGCTGTTTCAAACATTTTAAACGTATAGATAGTGAGCTCTAGTATGAGACAGCTGGTCTTTTTCGCGATTACAGGGATGCTCCCGTACAAAGAGTTGTTCATGTGAATGAGTACATCGCGTACACAAATTTTGAACGGTGAATAAAATGTCATCCTGTATAATGTAGATGACAATAAAATAATTTAGTATCAAGTTAATCTGACGATGGCCCTAAAAGGTAGATAACTCTTCAATGGTTTATACAAATAAAGTTTAATAAAAAAAATTGTCACCTGCAATGTTAACCAATACTTTAGTCTTGGGATTAAGCCAAAGCGGACCCCGCGCTCCTTTAGGGTACAACCGGGAATAACGTTAGGAGGATGATGAAGCAATTAGTGGCTTAATAAATTTCATACAGACTCAACTTAAAAATCTCGGGTAAATTTTGTTGGTAGCAAATAAATTAGTTGCAAAGTGCCGAGAAACAACTTGTTGCTATCGAGATGGCAAATATTTACTCGACCATTCATTTTCGCTTTAGAATACTTGAGACTTGCTTAATGTGAGGGGTCTTAATCTTGTTCCACTTAATATTTCCTTTGATCCTTTAAAATCTAAGAGTTACGCTTTTTAGTAAAATATAAAATTATACTTACATCATATAGCCTCTTTATTTCCTTAAAATAGTATGACTATAACATAACATTACATTTCATAACTTAGCATAGTACATTTTAACAGTTCTTTAAAAACATAAAAAGTACAAAAATTATTCATAGAAACCTTACAAAATTAAAATTTCAAAATGTACAATAGATAAACATGATTTTTTTCTTAAAGAACAGAACTTAACATTTAAAAATAATAGGCACAAAAATAAAAAAAATAAATAAAATAAAAAAATATAAATAGTTAAGTAAGGAACTTTTTTTTTGAATATCAACCATGTACAGATTATATGTAGGTATAGATGTATGATAGAAGTCCAATCCAGTTTTCTAGCGAGAGGCTCTTATGTTTTCTCCTCACTGCCTCGGAAAGACGTCTCTTATCCTGTAACACCAGTGAGCAAAATCGCATTTTATCCACTGTTGGGGAAAGTAATTTGACCTTGGAGCGTGTTTAAGTAACTGTGTTTTTAAGTAGGTACAGTCGTCATCACATATGTAGGTGTTCAAAAATATCGGCACATGCCTTGAAAATAGAGGTGTGTTCCGATATTCGTGACGTGCTTGTTTGCTCCGATGTCCATATGTGATGGCGACTGTACCATAAAATTCCATAAGAAACATTAGTTTTTTTATAATGAGCATTGAGGGTGATGATTTGATGGATGAAGATGGATGATGGATGAGGGATGATGGATGACGGATGAAGGATGACAGATGATGGATGGACGGATGACGGATGACTGATGACTGATGACGGATGACGAATGACTGTTGACGGATGACTGATGATGGATGATGGTGATGATGACAATGATGGAATGAGTACAAATAAAGACTTATTTTTATGAGCTGTTATTTTGCATGTTGCACTTTCCTCGCCACAGTGAGGTGAAAAGTTTTGTGTAACATACGGGTGCAAATGTATTTTTCTTCTCGTGTGTTGAAACACTCGCGGGTAAAATAAAACTTTGCACCCATGCACACTGTGTAATTTTCCTTTAAGTGCGGTCACCTATAATTTACCCCTTTATCCTATAGATCTACCTAAGAACTAAAACTTCTGGGAAGAAACCATGTATTTTTTATGTTTATTTTTGAAGTTATTAAAAAAATTGAGAAATCTTCATAAAAACCTTAGAAATGCATTATTTTGTTTTAAATATATTGTGATTATGCATTATACATTGGTGTCTTAAAATTAATGACTTAAACGCGCCGGGAATATAAGTTGTGACGTTAATATACCTAGAGCGTTTTTGGTGGGTGCCGGCGCGTGCGGATTTCAAATGCATATACATCAGAAAAAGAAATCATAAGAAAGTTTTAATGCTACTCGTATAGTTGATTTTCCTCTGGATCATACTTTTGATTTTCGTAATAAAATAAAAAGATGCAAGTTCCCTATTAAATCTGTGATGCCCTTAATCTTGAGAATGAATCAAAGCTACTGCGTCGCACTCGCTGTAATTATGTTTTGCTCTTGTAAATAGTGTTGTGACGGATGCAAAGCTTTGTTTACAGGACGCCTCGTGTGTTACTTTGAGTCATCGCAGTGTTGCTTTTCTTAACAGTGTTACAATAGTTATTCATGATACAAGTGCGGAAAGTAGGTTGATGGGAATTACCTTGCGGATAGGTAATTCCCAATTACCGTGTGTCATATAACATTCGGCGGCGGCGGCGGTTGGCGACCACGTACCGGAAGGCGCGGTTGGAACCGGAAGGTAAAGGTTGCGGGAGTCCGCTAGATGCGGGTGGCGCAGGACCGGTCATTTTGGCACTCTTTGGGGGAGGCCTATGTCCAGCAGTGGACGTCTTTCGGCTTGCTCAAGAAGAAACGAACTTCATTCGCTTGGCTTGATGGCTTGCAAGTTCAATAAGTTTTGTGACAATTAAATACTGTGGTACAGTCAAGTGTAAAAGTCCATACATACCTACTCATAAATAATTATGTCCTATCGCTCTTATTTCAGCGTGTCAAGGTTTCGGTACATATTTATGAGAGAGTCATTTATTTATGCAAAATTCATCACAAAGAAGAAAAAAATACAATTACCTAAAACTAAAATTAAATACTACCTAAGCTAAATTGAAAATTAAGTGTCGAATAACCACCAACCAAGGTGCGCATCACGCTAGCCGCATTGCCGCGCTGAATAGCTATGGGGCTAACCTTTGCAACAAAAATTACCCAGAGCGGGGATCGAGAGAGAATTAAATCGATAC
Organism: Epinotia brunnichana; assembly: GCA_963854355.1. NCBI lineage: Eukaryota > Metazoa > Arthropoda > Insecta > Lepidoptera > Tortricidae > Epinotia > Epinotia brunnichana. Next base: position 13,419,544 of record OY977956.1, read on the forward strand.
ACATTTTTGCACTTCACTGTACGCTGGACGTCGAAGATATGTTTAGAGTCCAAACATATATTTGCCGTCCAGCGACGTTCTAAACTTTAGACATTTGCACCATGTGATCAGGCGAAAAATGGGTATTTCTCTTTGACTCCGACTGCACCATCAAGCTAGTGATGATGAATAAGGAATAAAGCTTATGATAGCTTCAGATGAAGTAGTTTGATAATGGAGTTTGATCATAGGGACTCCTCAATTACACATGATGCCTTAAACCCGTCGTGTTAGTAGGTAGTAAACCCGTAGGGTTAAAATAGACTTAAAGTAGTGGCTGACCTAACCGAAAAAGTACAGTCGCCAATAAAAACTTGTCCCTTAGTTCAGATTTGTGCCCAAAACATATTTTTACCGATGATGTGATCTAAATCATCATCCCATCGCTCCGTTTATTACTTATAATTTATACATACACTCTGGGCACTTTCATGTGGCAAAATATTGAATAATATTGTAAGCGCAATTGGCTGCTTTATTCGATTAAGGAACAAATATCATCGACTTGAGAGTGCATACGAAGTCGCGGAAGGTGAAATTCAAATGAAACAAACATAGTGATTGAATTACTTACTGATTATATTGATCCTTCACTTTGTTAACTTACCATTAAGACACAGTATTAATGAATAGTATTAGACTAACACACAATACATTACAAATAGTATTTGACTTCTCCCTGGCTAAATCAAGACTGACTCCGAAAAATCCCTCATGGGACCAGGTCGCCACTACATTGACGTTACTTTTCCCTCCATTACTATCGACCAATCAGAGAGCCGCAGTAACACCTGGCGGTCTCTGATTGGTCGAGCGCTTCCAACTGTCAGTCCTGCTTTAATCCAAGTTTTAGGTCATAATACATACTCATTTATACAAATTAATGATTACCACTGCGTATTAACTATATAATTTCTAACAGTCGGCCATCCAAAATAGATGTAACGACCTCGCACATCAAATCGTAATATTAACTAACAAATAAGAATAAATAATACGTACGAGTTTATACCCGTGTAATGGAATACATTTGCTACACATTGTCAAAATATGTTGGATTTTGTATTAATATATCATACACATGGACCAGCTGTAGCATTATACATCTGCGATTATCATTATTTCATGTTTACAACTTATTTCATTAATAACATAACGATATGAATCACAATAAACAATCTAGAGTGTACTCTATGGATTTGATTTACTGATTTGCAAGTAAGTAGACATTATATCACGGCCTGTAAGAGTAAACTACTTAGTAATATAATATAAACATTTATTTTATTATTTATGGCAGGCTTTATTTCATGGCCTGAATTTTATTCGCAATCGGGCATTATTTCATGGCCAGTGCGAGTGATGTATTATGTATTCGCATACGGGCATTATTTCATGGCCAGTGCGAGTGATGTGTCATGTATTCGCATACGGGCATTATTTCATGGCCAGTGCGAGTGGTGTATTATGTATTCGCATACGGGCATTATTTCATGGCCAGTGCGAGTGATGTATTATGTATTCGCATACGGGCATTATTTCATGGCCAGTGCGAGTGATGTATTATGTATTCGCATACGGGCATTATTTCATGGCCAGTGCGAGTGATGTATTATGTATTCGCATACGGGCATTATTTCATGGCCAGTGCGAGTGATGTATTATGTATTCGCATACGGGCATTATTTCATGGCCAGTGCGAGTGATGTATTATGTATTCGCATACGGGCATTATTTCAGGCCAGTGCGATTCAATAAAATAGGCATTATTTCATGGCCTGGACACTGAAATAAATGGGTTAGTGATTACTTTCAAAAATAGGCATTATTTCATGGCCTGAACACTGAAATAAATGGATTAAAGATGATTTTTATAAACAGGCATTATTCCATGGCCTGGACACTGAAATAAATGGGTTAAAGATGATTGTAATCAACAGGCAATTATTAAATGGCCAGAAAACTGAAAATATGGGTATAAGATGATTTTCATTTATTAACTGCTATGATGTTCGAAATACAATTGCACTAGTGCATTATTTTTTTAACATTAACATCAATTTTGAACTTAAGGTTTAAAATATTTATAAAACAAAGAAAAGAAGAGAGACGAGAACACGATATGACACAGATAACAAATATAATGGACAATGTACACCATCATCGTCTGAAGCCCAATACAAGACTCGAACTTGTGACCTCTGCATTGCCGGTACATATATAAAATTTTGTATATCACACTAATTAATTAGTAGCCTTTCATTATGGAGGTCTGAAATAATTCACCCTAGGCTAGATTTTATCAAAGTAACTGCTACTACAGAGGAATAGCGTCTATAACCATTTTTCATCATCTGAGTGTCAACAATCTGCTACCTATGAACATCGTATATTTTAATTAGTCCATATGGACCCTAGAACTTAAGTAAATCTATAGCTTTTTATTATTTTCAGTCGCTGGGATTTGTTTTTTTTTGACACGTACTAAATATCCTACCTCGAACTTTTAGGACTGCAACGTTTTGCAGCATAGGACAATATCTGAGCTTCGTGTGAAGCTTTACGAGCTTCGTGTGAAGCTTTAACGGGCGCATTTATGTCTTCTCTCATTTCATCTACACATTTACTATCAGCGCTAGTAACATCGGTACATACTTAACTCTGGAAGAATGCGACTTTCACTAGGTGCCATTAACCAATTATTTATTTGGTGCCAAATAGCGCCTCAGAGGGGGTGCGATTAAGCCCTTGAATTTAAAGTAGTAAGTATGTACAATCTTCATTGCACATCAAGCATTTGGTCTCAACCGTGCCAATGCTATTGGCTGTCAAACCGTCCACCAAATTTATATTATAGCGTTCTACTTGCCCGTGACCCTGGGTGTGGATACAGCGTTCAATACAGTAATATTTAGTATTCCTATCGCACAAAAACTTCCCAAAGATCTCACTAGTGAAAGATATATATGATTCACCGAGGGACGCCAAAAAAAACCCAAAATATTTTCGGAATACATTAAGAGTGCTCTTCAAAAAAGCGCTCGCTCAGAATTCGGTATTTTGACACGCGTAGTGCGTTTGTGTGTGTAAATACTACTACCACCCACACACACGTACCTAACCCCCACATGCACAACGAGATCGCACCAGCCGCGGGTGCCGTCCCTTTCTAGCTATATGTAAGTGCGATCGGGATAGAACTAACCGCGGAGCTTGCCGATGCAAATATCTGTATAGCGCACCGTTGGAATTCACTCCGTGACCGATAATGATACTTGCACTAAAAAGTGGTAAGTATTACTTCGCTAACATGATGTTCTAGAACATCATGTTAGCGAAGTTAGATAACTTGAATAAAGTAAGTATTTGATTTTTGAGCACAAGTTTTCTATTTGTATTAAAATACTATGATATGAAAAAGTATATTTAGTTTCGTTTTTTTAGTATAAAATAAACTAACGAGTTTTAAAGTTGTCAGTAATAAGAATAATAATTTGTTTTACGGATATTAATAGTTTGCATGTTATCTGAGTCTTATTTATATATAGTAATGTAGTGAAATTATACCAGTAGACCCACTACTAGGAAATTACTGGGTACTTACGTATTCATTTCTTGAAGAAATTTTTTTTTGTTATGGACAGTAAAAAAAAACTGCCCTTCATAGAAATTGCTATGTCCGTTTCTTACCAAAGGAACTGAAAATTATAAATTATACAAACACAGCTTTTTATCTAGAATACAATTAATTAATGCGTGATTTTATTCAAAAGCCTAAAACCTCAGATGATAAAAAGGAATAGATATGAAACGGGGGCTTGGCGCGTGTCGGTGCGACATGGCCAAATGGGCATGTCACTGCCCACCGCATGTTAGTCGCAATTTGCCGTGAATCTGAAATGTTTTTCCACGTTTACTCAAAATGCCGAATTGTAGCGTGGTTACATGCAAAAATAGGAATGAAACTAAAACCTACATGAATGGTGGAGTCACGCACCACATGTGAGTATTAGTATTTTCACTTAAGTCAGTAAAAACTAATATTTTAATAAATAAACGCAACGCCGCATCATTTCTCGGGATCGAACTAACATATCGAACGAAAAAGCATATTTTTGTTCTATGCGTTGTACATTGAACGTTCAATACAGTAAACCACGGCGCAATGTATTAAACCACTATGGATATGGACGATGCTTGATTTTTTTAGTGGTACGGCCGCTGCTTGGCGTCGCAAACTAGAGCAGTGCCAAAGTGCAGTTACAATTTACGTGTAATCGATAAAATAGAAGTACGATATCATACTAGTTATTTTATTTCGACTACTTTCGCTGTTTTATTTTATTTAATTACTTGTTTTGGTTGGGTGCCTATCTTAAAGGTAACTAATAACATACTAATAAGATTAAAAGTTACAAAATGTTTACGGTACCTACTAATAAGATTTTCACTAAGTTGCAGTATGAACGGTAAATAGACATATTAAAATTGTATGTACAAGTATATAATTTAGTTGCAAATGGCTTCAGAACAACTTTAAATGTGATATTATTACCAATAATTTATTTTAAATGAGTATTTTTTACTTTCATTTGAAATGTGATAATTGAAGAAGAAATCTCGGTTTCTTATTACAGTTTTCCAAAGAATCCGAGTAGGTACTAAAAAAATGGATAGATGCTACTGGCAGAGGTCCTAACTGGTTTCCTGTACAGAGAAGAGTTAATGTGTTCGTAACATTTTCAAGAAAAATGTTTCCAACCACTTAATAAGAGCCGTACACTTTTCGAATATTTGACACCTCGCTTGCTTGAAACCTAGGTGTAAAATGTATGGTAACACATCTTCGCACATCTTTGGTGGATACTCGCCCTTAGCCGTAAATCTCGTAATATGAGTAATGGACATATTATTTCGCGCCAAAATGCGAGTCGGATCGGTCTGGTACCTACAGGTCAAAAATATCGATGTGACCAGAGTTTTAAATGTATGTGAACACGAACTTATAAAAAGCCGTTTATGTTACTCTGTAGGTATTCGTCAATATTTTTTACTTTTGCGATTTATGGTAAGTTAACAACCCGTGTTATTTAAACTTGTAGCTAGAAGTTTAAATACCACCACATAAACTTACCATGTCGTTGAAGTTGTTACCCATCAATATCTTAACATAATATTAATTTTAATATCAATGTCGATAAAACATAATTTTATCGTTTGTCGCCCCCCTAGTGTAGTGCGTTTAAGCCAATCACAGCCCTTGTTTGCATGTTGCCGTAGACTCACTGGCAACGCCCGAGTCTTTGTTTTTACACGGTTCAATGTGTGTGCCTGTGGGCGCTGCGGTGGGAGAAAACTGGGGACATCGGTTTTGGTTGAAATTAAGCAGTACGGCACTTCTCCCTTTTTTTATGTTCTGAGCATAAAACCTATGTCACTTTTTAGGATTCCGTACTCAAAGAGTAAAACGGGACCCTATTACTAAGACTCCGCTGTCCGTCTGTCTGTCCGTCTGTCACCAGGCTGTATCTTATGAACCGTGATAGATAGAGATTTGAAATGTGATGTATTTCTGTTGTCGCTATTTATAACAAAAAATACTAAAAAACAGAATACATAATTTTATTTACGTCATACCTGGCCATAAAGTAGGAATTACCGCACGCTATGCGTGCGGAAAACCCCACTTCCTGGCCAGATAGAGACGTAAAATTTTGTACTCACCACGGGCGGTAATAAAGAAAGCCTCAGAGCGCATATTTATCGCCCTTGCCTTCGGCTCGGGCGTCAAATACCTGCGATCTGAGACATTCTTTGTTTAACCGCCCTAGGTAAGTAATGTACTATTTTATTTTAGTTTTTATCGGTTTCTTTTTCTTTTACAATCTTACACAAATCGACCTTGCCCCAAACTAAGCAAAGCTTGTACTATGGGTACTAGACAACGATAAACATACTTACATAGATAAATAAATACTTAAATACATAGAAAACATCCATGACTCAGGAACAAATATTTGTGCTCATCACACAAATAAATGCCCTTACCGGGATTCAAACCCGGGACCTCCAGCTTCGTAGGCAGAGTCACCACTAAGTTACTAACTAGGCTACAGGGGGTTCCTATACAACAATTTTTTTGCCGTTTAAAGATGTAGATAATGGTACGGTATCCTTCGTGCGCGAGTCCGACTCGCACTTGGCCGGTTTTTTAAACTTTTATTTCGAAATAAAGAGTGATACTCGGAAATGTCGAAGGGAAGGTCAATCGTCGAATCCGACTCGGCTGGGCAGCATTCGGGAAGCTACGGCACATCTTTTCGTCCAATATTCCGCAGTGTCTCAAGACGAGAGTCTTTGACCAGTGTGTGTTGCCAGTGATGACATATGGCACGGAAACGTGGTCGCTTACTAAAGGCCTCATAAGAAGGCTCAAAGTCACTCAAAGGGCAATGGCTCTCCATTGCCCTTTGAGTGACTTTGAGCCTATGCTATGCTATGCTGGGAGTTTCTCTGCGCGATCGCATCAGAAATGAGGCTATCCGCAGCAGAACCAAGGTAACTGATAAAGCCCTCCGAATTGCTTAACTTAAGTGGCAGTGGGCGGGGCACATTGCACGTAGAACCGATGGCCGTTGGGGCGGAAAGGTTCTCGAGTGGCAACCACGTACCGGAAGGCACAGCGTGGGTAGGCCCCCCGCAAGGTTGACTGATGACCTGGTAAAGGTCGCGGGAGTCCGCTGGATGAGGGTGGCGCAGGACCGGCCATTGTGGCACTCTTTGGGGGAGGCGTATGTCCAGCAGTGAACGTCTTTCGGCTGATATGATGATGATGATGATGATGATGACTCGGAAATGTAATAAAACCACGTAAAAATCTTCCTTTCCAGTGTAAACCCCCGGTGTGTGTTATTATTATATATAAACGAAAATAATTACTAAATGCAAGGTAGGATCGTGCTGTACTTAACAAACGCCATATAAGCTTGTTTTTTAAAAAGTTTTTTATTCATCTTGTTATTTTCAATAACCCTGCATATTATGTCGCTGGTTCGTGGGTACTTGTACAGACAAATCACACAAACCCAAACAAGATAGGTCTATCTATTTTAGTTAAGGACCATGACCACCTTCCATCATCAGATCCTGGAAATCATCCATCACCAAAGTGTTTACCAAGACAAAACAGATAAGCTCAAACTAGATGGATTTATCTAGTTTAGTTTAGGAGTTCCATGACCACCTTATAGCTCCATCATCAGACTCTGGAAATCATCCAGCACCAAAGTCTTGCCGTGCCATGACCAAATAAATGAGCCCAAATTCGATGGCTTTATCTTGTTGAGTTTAGGAGTTGCTATGGCCACCTTCCGACTCCATCATCAGACCAGCTCTATGATATTATGTCACCGAAGATACGCAATTGTACCTAATTTGAAGATTTCACCCAAACTCCCATACATACTAACAAGGTGGACTGATAGTAACAAGTAAATAAATTAAATCTATCAAGTATCACGATCACTCGTACAATAATAATTGACTATAGAACGCGTAGTTTAGACAAAAGGATCCAACCCACAAGACATCACCATTGAAATGTATGACTTTTGTTTTAGGTAGAAGGTTCAATTTTAAATGTTACGTATCCGGTGGGTTTGAGCCTTTTCGCTACACTACGTCATATATGGCAGCTATGCAATTCATAACTTGTCTCGATTAGCCTCACGAATGTATCCCCAGTATAGTTTGACCCCGAGGTTGGTAACAACTATGCCTAGTCGGAGATCAAAATAATATTATTTTATCTGAAGAGTGGCCGGTTAGCTTCGTGAATAGCCACAAATAAACACACTACACGTCTGTCTCGGAGGGCTATTCAGCCGGTACTGAGATATATTCCCGCGCGACGGTAAATTTATACTAGTTTTGAATAATTATTTATAAATATAAATTTTGACAAAAGTTATATTTTTTGGACTGGATCTTGTTGGTACAAGCATGAACTTTAATGTTGTGTAAGATTCAATACAAAAATTATTCAACAATAATGAGAAAATCCTTGAGTTTTCAGTACGATTTTGTTGACAAATATGGTGTAATTGAGAACAGTTTACATATATATACGTGCAGAATAAGGAAAATTCGAGGCGGCTAGGCGCAATGGCAACATATTACGCTAGTGAAAATAGAAAAAAACAAGTAGGTTCTCATATAACATCATGGAGTATTAGGGGCTCAAACTTATGACTCTGCGCTCTCTTCAGAAAACTACTGTCGGTAATCGGGTATTTTCGGTTAAAGTATTCAGTTCTTCGTAAATTGGAGGCGGCTAGGACCAATATGAGGAGTTTACCTATGCAAATAAGTAATCAGGATCTAGAAAAAGCTCTCCGTTTCTTAGAATTACAACGTCAAAAATCCGTCATTCTCGCTTATTCCTGACCAAAAAACGAGCGCCCTCTTAATCTTACTAACAACTATGGACAATGTTCCGAAATAAATTATTTGAATTGAATTGAAAAATTGAATTAATCGATGTTCCTAACAGGCTTCAAGTAAGCGTTTTTAGTGTAAGAGTCTATAAGAACCAGTATATAAGCATTGCACACTTTCAAAAGCGCATTTTAGACAAAAGGTAACGTGAATTCAATATTGTGAAATAATTAGGTATAATTGTAATTTAATTTAAATAATATATGAATAATATTTAATGTAAAAATTGAATTCCAAGTTTTATTATGTATTTAGAATATTTAGATAGGTACAATGCTCTTTATTTATTTAAAAATTTTAAAAGTCCTCCTTTATCCCGAGATGAAATGTTTTCTTCATATCCTGAATCAGCCTCAGATATGTCAGGAATACCAATTTGTTCGGAATCTACTTTCCTCCCGAGCTACACGATCGCGAGAAATCAAAGACTCATTCTTCAATAAGCAGAGATTACGAGGAGAGCAAACAGCTACAATATGTCCTACTCCTCCGGCAGGCATCCACAATACCCCAGCTACAACAGAATAACTCACCCCGTTATGAACTATACGAGTAAGTCCTCCTTCCACAAAAATCTCCCCTTTGAATACTTATGGGTTCTGGACGCACCCCTATAAAGGTAGGATCGAAAATTTCTAAATCACGATCGCAATGTTATTTTGAACTTGTTACTAATGGTCACTAATTGATCAAATTAGAGTGTATCCAAGTGATGACTGATCTTTTGTATAACGGTGTGAGGTTGTTCTGTATAGGTTTATCCTATCAACAATTTAAATGGCATAACATCTTTGGGTAAAATTAACAAGTCCTATTTAGCTTCAACGTCATCTATGTATAATGATTTGTACCCATAGAGGTAGAATAGAATAGAGAGACTCGCCCACACATACCTACACGCATGAGTGACAAGTATGCATGCATAGACAATACCGCAATTGGGAACGAGATACAATGTCACATTTTCCGTCCCTCCCCGCGCATACGGAATCTTTGCTGTTTGCCACCACATCTGTCAAAATATTGTACATTATCCTTCTAGCGTTATTCCCGGTTATGCCCCTAAAGGAGCCCGGGGTTCGCTTTGACACCTAATCCCAAGATTTGGCATAGGAACTAGTTTTACGAAAGTGACTTTTATTTCTTTTTAGTTAGTGTGTGACTGAATAAATGATTTATGATTATGATTGACTGCCATCTGACCTTTCAACCCAGAGGAAAACAATACATTATTGGGATAGCCGTCACCGATATAACACCACCAAATCACAAATGACATTAGACGTCAATAATGTATCAGTCTTCTGATACTTCCCAATCTATTAAGGTAAATTCACCACTATCTATTTCGGGCATACGCTAGGACGGCATCTATTATATTTTTATCGAATTTTGGAGGGTAGTAAAATACTATACACCCATATCTCCGTTGACAACTTGCTGGGTCGACTGCCATTTGCGACCATGACCGGTGAAACCCGTGTAGAAAGGTCAAAAATAAAGGTAAATAAATATCGCGTTAAAACCGTGAAAAACAATATTTTAAATATGTGTACAAAGCGCGAGTGTTTAAAGTGTTATATCTATAGGTATACGTTGTACTACAAAGTTACCGAATCCTCAAGAGTAAGGGAATATTACTAGTTATATTGATTCCATTAGTTATAATTATTAAATAGCTTCATAACCTCCGACACCTTAACCTGAGGTATCCCGCCATACCAGGAAAATAGGCAATTAAATTTAAATCAAATCAAAATACGGACTAGAGTAGACATTGTTCTTTTTCTAAAATCGAATGATGCAAAACAAATGCAACTCTGTTCTAATTTAAATTGAATATAAATTCCATTTACGGGAGGATGCCGTGAATTCGCAGCACCGGGAGACAACAGGACGTAAAGGACCGTATTCACAAACGCTGTTTTAAAATATTTGTCATTAGAATTGCGGACAGAGCTTAACCGGAGGAGACTGACGAGGAAGACCAGTAGGTCAATCACGCAACGCATTGTACGCGCGTCTGACAGTAAAATCACAATCTAACTGTCATTTTTCCATATAAAATTGACATTTAGACCTTACAGACGCGCGTAAGAAAAGTTACGTGATCGACCCACTGGATCATTAAATGCCGCAATACATATTGTAGTCTTGACATTGAGGAAGTTTGGCATAACACTGCCCAGTATCGTGACTTATTCTTGAGCATAGACCACATTTCTTTAATGGTTGCGTACATTCTAAATTTCAATAATATCTGAACTGTGATGTGACGTGGCCATCTTTCCTACATTTACAGCAACGAATAATCTTTGAATGTGTACGTGCCTGACTGTCTACATGCTCTTGGTAGTAAGTTCTTAACAAACTTACGCTCTGTATTTGTCTTTATATTTCTAACATTACTCGCATACGTTAGCTATTTATTAGAATTGTCACATATTGGGCTGCTTCCGCAACAAGCCTAGCAGAACGATCATCAAGTCCATGCAAACGGCATTCTACTGCACGTTTGCCAACAATACACACATCTATTTATCAAAACTAACTTTTCATAATAACACTCTTTAAGCGGATTAGAAAACCTAGCTCTTTTAGCAAGATGAAAATGGAAAGACAACAGATGGTCGACCCTCGTACCTTTTAACTTTGGCAAGGGAAATTGTACGATCCGTTTTTCGACCCAGCCGTAAATACTGGTGCATTCGTTTACCTTATGCAACCACATAGTCAAAGTCTATTTCCTCTTACATGGGTCGAATCCAGGTACAATATTATTCATACCTAACTTCCTTATATTATGGTCAATTCAATAGTCTCTAAACCGATACAAGATCTACTTATATGTTAGTATTATGAGAAGGCTCACCGAGATGTCCCTGGTGCGTCGTTCACTATGACCGCGCTGCCCACTGGCGGCCCGGCTGCATGCCCGCCGGCTGCCCGACGTGGCTGCACTGTCCGCTGGCTTCCCGCGTGGCTGCGCTGCCCGTCTGCGCACCCGCTGGCTGCCCGCGTGGCTGCGCTGTCCGCTGTCCGCCCGCTTGGCTGCGATGTCCACTGGCCGCCCGCATGGCTGCGATGTCCGCTGGCTGCCCGCTTGGCTGCGATGTCCACTGGCCGCCCGCTTGGCTGCGATGTCCACTGGCCGCCCGCTTGGCTGCGATGTCCACTGGCCGCCCGCTTGGCTGCGATGTCCACTGGCCGCCCGCTTGGCTGCGATGTCCACTGGCCGCCCGCGTGGCTGCGCTGTCCGCTGGCCGCCCGCATGGCTGCGATGTCCACTGGCCGCCCGCTTGGCTGCGATGTCCACTGGCCGCCCGCTTGGCTGCGATGTCCACTGGCCGCCCGCGTGGCTGCGCTGTCCGCTGGCCGCCCGCATGGCTGCGATGTCCGCTGGCTGCCCGCGTGGCTGCGCTGTCCGCTGGCTGCCCGCGTGGCTGCGATGTCCGCTGGCTGCCCGCGTGGCTGCGCTGTCCGCTGGCTGCCCGCGTGGCCGCGCTGTCCGCTGGCTGCCCGCGTGGCCGCGCTGTCCGCTGGCTACCTGCGTGGCTGCGCGGCCCGTTGACCGCCCGCGTGGCTACGCTGCCCGTCTGCGCGCCCGCTGGCTGCCCGCGTGGCTGCGCTGCCCGCTGACTGCCCGCGCTGTCCGCTGGCCGCCCGCGTGGCTGCGCTGCCCGCTGACCGCCCGCGTGGCTGCACTGCCCGTCTGCGCGCCCGCTGGCTGCCCGCGTGGCTACGCTGCCCGCTAGCCGCGCGACCGCTGACTGCGCCTCCTGCTCCAGAGCAGCGGCTGACGCGCCCCCGCGAGGGCCGACTGGAGCGACCGCGCAATCGCCGCGCCGTCTGACTGCTCGCCTGGCGCGGCGTCGGGGCGTGCTGCGCAACCGTCGATAACTCGATGTATCCTTTGTGGGACTCGTGGGGATATAAAGTTCCCTTCCACGAGCTGCTTCTTCTGTTATATCCTGAAACGTATAATTTGTTCGCGAAGTCACTGATGAAGGGTACAGTAAAACTATTAAGCGACACAAGAAGCAAGTATAGCTCCAGAAATATTTTGTATTTTTAGTAAAAAAAAGGAACAAATAAAAATGTATTCCGACCAGAGTTTTATTTAAACACCAATACGCATTCAACAACAGCTACATTATCATATAAATTAAATAAATATTATTGTTTAATAAATAAGACCTACTACTACTGGTACCTGTATAAACCCGGATAAAGGGCGTCAATCCTGAAGCCAACCTTGTCAAATTATTAGTCAACGCACTCAGTAGCTGTACATTATTTTATTAGCAACAATAAATACACGCTCAAGTGGATTAAAAGTCGAAGTGGAATAATGCGTCGCAATCATACATCACCCTGCTTTGAACCATGTGACCTAACATTTTAGCAATTCTAGCTGTTGAATGACTCTTACCGCGGTATTTAAAGCTTTAACCTTTTATATTATTTTACAAAGAAACGAACTAGCAGCATACGCTCTGATTATAAGAACAAAAACAAGTTTACGTGGGCTTAGCGGTAAGTTTAAACAAAAGGAGGAAAAAAATAGTAGTGAGCTTAGTACTTTTAAGGTCTTTTTCTTATCCAACTTCTGAGATGTAAGCGCAATTGGCTGCTTTATTCGATTAAGGAACAAATATCATCGACTTGAGAGTGCATACGAAGTCGCGGAAGGTGAAATTCAAATGAAACAAACATAGTGATTGAATTACTTACTGATTATATTGATCCTTCACTTTGTTAACTTACCATTAAGACACAGTATTAATGAATAGTATTAGACTAACACACAATACATTACAAATAGTATTTGACTTCTCCCTGGCTAAATCAAGACTGACTCCGAAAAATCCCTCATGGGACCAGGTCGCCACTACATTGACGTTACTTTTCCCTCCATTACTATCGACCAATCAGAGAGCCGCAGTAACACCTGGCGGTCTCTGATTGGTCGAGCGCTTCCAACTGTCAGTCCTGCTTTAATCCAAGTTTTAGGTCATAATACATACTCATTTATACAAATTAATGATTACCACTGCGTATTAACTATATAATTTCTAACAATATAATATTAGCAAACCGCACCGCACTAGACTAAATAAGTCAAACGAACTCCCACGACCTTTGGACCACGCTGCGTCGGAAAGTAACCATTTCTATGATACCCTGAGAAAATTACGGTTTTTTTGGAAATAATTCAATATCAAGCTAATTAATTAATTGTATACGGCTTTTATATGCTATTTTAAACAACTTTTACTATTGAAATGAATAATTATATGGACCGGAAGTTGGGAAATAAATTTAACCCGCAAGCAAAAATGCTATCAGTATTTTTATAATGAAAACATGTTTGAGTACCTACACAAATATGGAGACTTACTACCTGAATCCAAAAATATATGCATCAGGAAATAACGGCATTTTAATTAAATATTTACGACCTTGAGATAATATTGAATTTCATCTGGCCTATAGAGGGGTTTATTGATTAACAAAAATAAGTGGATTATGCGCGTATCCCAAAGAACGTATATAGACGTAGTCAATTATAAAGTAAAGCAAGTTTATACCATTTTAGCCTGATTTTTACGGAATTTATGAAGATTAATTTTCATTATTTTTATCCGTTATTAAATTTAGGTCGTCGTCGGTATTAAATTTAGGTGGATTATTAATGAATATTTAAGTAGTCAAATTACCCAACCTATTTTTTGGTGTAAAAATATGGCTGATATCAATATATTGTTGTGTTTTCATAGAGCGAAACCGTAAAGTTCTCAGGGTATGATAGGTATACTACTTATAGGTGTGTCGAGGCATCATCAGGAGATGCTGGCAGGAGATGTTGCTTGCGCCGTCCACTGAGCTAATCACTCAGTAGTCATCGCAATAAGTAGTACCTAATCATTGTCTTATTTTTTACCTGGCTTTCGCTTTATTGGGCTCGTCCAATCGGATGGATCGAAATGCGTGGTGGGAGAGTAGGTAGCAGAAAAAAACCAGGGGAAAGTTCAAGCTTTAAAGATTGCAAATACAAAATCAGTCTAGAAATTACGGAGTTCTGCGATAACAACATAAACACGCAGCCGAAGAGATTTTAAGTGGCTAATTAATTGTGACGAAATTTTGTAGCAGGAAATTGAATCATGATCGTATTTATTTTTCAGCAGGCGTTTTTTTAAAATACGGGAGAAATTTCTCTCCTATTGAATAAATACGATCATAATAGAATTCCACTGCAACAAAATTTCGTCTCAACTAATTAGCCACTTAAAATTACGTATCAGATTGCATTAAATTTCCAACAACGCTTTTACCGTTGACGCCGCTGTCGACGAAACATGTACAAATTGGACCAGTGACAGACGTATCCACTTTATAATTCAACCTTCGCGGGTCCGGATTGGATATTCAGCGTTCATCATTTATTAGGGCTGGCATTTTCACATGAACTTTAACTTGTAAAGCCTCTGCTAGACAGTCACCAACACGCCCCTCCGACCGAGCGACCTTGGTCCGCACCGACCGTGTAGACAGTTGTTTGGAGCAAAATTTCATACTACAGCGGTCGGAGCGGTGCCGAACAAGGTCGCTCGGTCGGAGTGGCGTGTTGGCGTTGGTGACCATCTAGCAGAGGCTAAAAGATGTGTGTTGTCTGGACCCACTTAAGCTAAGACATCTACCTTAATTTCTTAACTAGAAATCTCATTTCCGTTGGCTATCGTTCCCTTCTCTACTTTACAGTTTTTTTAATACGACGCAGTCAAACATGCGACCTCCTGATGGTAAGCAAACACCGAAGGCTATGGACGTTTAAGGATGGGTGGCATTGCACACAAACCGTCTGTATCGTAACTGGTGTTCGTTGAAATTTGAATGTATGGAAAGTTTGACAAGTTTCTATGGAATTTGCTGCGCCATATTTAAACCTAACGCGATGGTCTCCTGCAGCAGCCGCGGCACGCGCACCGCAAACGAGCTGGAGTGGTGCGAACGCAGCTGGAAAAAACCCTTAGGGAATAGCCAGTCTTCTGGTGAACACGACTAGGTACGATGTTAAGACGCGGTCGGTGTTCGTGCATCCGTTGCGGCGTGGCGGCAGGCGACTCGGCCCGGTCGATGGAAATCGTACATTAAAGTCGTATATTTATTGGTCGACGATGCCCGTATTTGGGCAGTCGTTTTTATTAAAAGCTTTATATTAACTTGCACTGTTCGTATGTATGTAAATATGTAAGTATGTAAGTAAGTTGTCCGTCAAAATTTGCAATCCATTTTTCAGTCACTTCCCGTTATCCGATTGAGCTGAAATTTTGCATGCATATGTATATCGCATGACAATGCAATATTATGATGACATGGAGCTGATCTGATGCTGGAGCTGGAAGAAGGCCATATGAACTCCACAATAAAACGACACAACCCCATCGAGTTTGGGCTCGTTAGAATCGCCTCAATGAGTAGTTGATGATGGTATGCCGAAAAGTACAGTCGGCAATAAACGCTTGTACCAAAAATGAAATTTTTGACAGAAACTTATAGCATTCAGGTTGCGGAAAATAAAAATCCATGCCATAGCGCTGGCATGCGGGGAGCTGTTTCCATCGATAGCAGCAGTATCGTATTAGTAAAAGGTCGAAAAAAATACTACTGTTAGATCTTTTCATTCGATTTTTATGAGGAGCAGTCCACTGATTCTTAAACTGCGGTGCAGAATGGACCTAATGGCACATAATCCAACCTTGTAGCTGACAAGGGAGATACACCGACAAGTCTTATTTCAAAATGACGATGTACCTTGCAGGTGCAAGCAACGTTTCTCCCAAAAGTCTAAATATAAAACCGTAAACCTATGGTAGTATTTGTAATCGATGCGTGTTTACCAAACCGATGTTGTTTATTATGGTACAGCACGGCTACACGACGCCGAGATGTATTTCCGATTTTAAGGTTATTTGCAGTGTTCGATTAGTGACTGGTGTATGTCTATGAGTAATCGATGTTTATGTGCCGTAAAGAACTACGTGGACAATGTATCATAAATATGTGAGCAAGAGGTTATTTTTAAGGACGCGGGGGGGAGGAATATCGATCAGAGTAACGAAGCTGTGTTTTCATGACACCTAGTTGTGAAGCGTGTGTCTGTGTGTGCGTGATGTCTAATAATATGAAAACACATCTACAGCATTTTCCTGTGGTTGAAGGTTCCTTACATTCAGCATTATTACCTACATACCGCAAAAAACACGTTTTTTTAACCACGTTTTTCAACCGGGTTCCATTCCCGGCTTGTATGAGGCTTTTAAGAAAATATTTGAATTCAGTTTTTTTTTTTCTAAAATCGGTCTCCTAACTCCTAGGAGCAAATTTCCTTATCTCTGGTAGTCTCAGATTTTCCCTTACTGGGCAGTAATTTTCGTTTGAATTATACACCATGTATTTAATCCAGTTTAAATTCCACGGTCACGATATAGTAGCCAGAGCACATCAAACAACATAATCCCTACTAATATTTTAATAGAGAGTCCTAACATTGAGCCCGCATGCATAAATGCCTGATTTAGGCACATATCTATGCTATGACCTGCAGTTTAATTTTAAACGAAGGCCGTTATTCTATTTGTCAATTATAAATGCACAACCGGCGGATGGCGAGCCCTGACATTGGGCAGGTCAAGGTTGTTGATATTGTTTTAAAATTTCAAGCGCAGCAAACCAGATTCATATCGTGTTATTAAACATTTTAGTACTCGCAGAACAAAAAGAGGAGTGTTATAAGTTTGACGTGTCTAAGTGTCTGTGTATCTGTGTGTCGGTGTGTCTGTGAATCTGTGTGTCTGTGTGTGTGTCTGTATGTGGCATCGAGCCTCTTAAAAGAATATACCGATTTGAATGCGGTTTTTTTATTCAAAAGCTGATGTGATCGAGATGGTTCTTAGCTACGTTTCAACCAAATCGGTTGAGCCGTTTTTGAGGTATTGAAATTTGAATGAAAATGCTGGGTGTTTTTAACTTTTCTAAGTTGTAGTTATTACTTCATAGCAGTATAATTAATAAACTTCAAATTAAAGGAAAAATTGAAGAATTTAGGTTCCGAGCCGGATTTGAACCGGCGACCACAGGCATACATGGCCCGTCGCTACTAACCAACTGAGCTATCCTAAGGTGTTGTGAGAAGGAACTGATTGAAGGATTAAGGAGCTGAGACGGATTGTTCCGATAGCTCAGTTGGTTAGTAGCGACGGGCCATGTATGCCTGTGGTTGCCGGTTCAAATCCGGCTCGGAACCTAAATTCTTCAATTTTTCCTTTAATTTGAAGTTTATAAATATCGTTAGCAGCGTAACTGCGTTATACAAAAAAGTAATTAAGTATGGGGTGGCGCATCGTTACTGGCGATTTCTCAATATAATTTGAGACGTTGGTGCCGTTAAAGAAGCATATGTCTTCTAGGTAGATGTCGCCACACGCCTCCCTAAGGCGTTGTGAGAAGGAACTGATTGAAGGATTTAGGAGCTGAGACAGATTGTTCCGATAGCTCAGTTGGTAAGTAGCGACGGGCCATGTATGCCTGTGGTCGCCGGTTCAAATCCGGCTCGGAACTTAAATTCTTCAATTTTTCCTTTAACTTGAAGTTTATAAATATCGTTAGCAGCGTAACTGCGTTATACAAAAAAGTATAATTAATAACAATTTGAAATTTCACTGCAAGTATTTTAGCAATTTAACAAAACGAGAATTTGGTGATTGCCTCTTGTTATAGAAAGGCAACAATATTTTCTGTCACCTAATTATTAGATGTGTACTATAAATGCGAGTTTCTGGTGGGAGCCCGGGCGCAGGACGGGAGACTTGAGTCCCAGAAACGAAAGAGGGGCTCAGTCCACTTTCTTCTTCAATATAAATTATTTGATGATAGATATTATCTCCAAGTAATTATTATTGATATTTAGATAATCCTTTTCCTATTATTAGGTGCTCTAATTTAGGTGACATATCCATTATTCTAGGAACTGAAAATGCATTTATTAGGTGACTGATGAAATCGTTACACACACAAACGACCAACAGAAAATAAAATAAAAAACATGTCACGAAATGGTCCAACTCAGCATGGTGCTGGCGATAACGCGGGGGCCGATTTTTGACTTTCTACCACTCGAAAATTAAATAAAAGTAAATACAATTTTAGTGTCAAAGTTTCTACCGATAGAATTGAATACGAGTGGTCAATACCACTCGCTTTTCAATTTTCTATCGCTATTTCAAAAGAGCATTTCGTAATTTTAGTCCGTTTTCGAGTGAAAGATTCGAGCGCTCGAATGCCAAAAATCGGTCCCCAGGGTCTTCCGTTGGAAGCATCGACGAAACCACGGCGGGCAGCACACATGGCAATAATCAAAACACAATAAGACAGTGAAACTATTATATAAATAATTTACTTTAAAAACAAAGTTTAAAACCGACTTCAATTCAGTACTTTGCCAAGCCACATGGTACATGAAAATGTCCCCATTTCCTTTCCAATTTACCACATGAACTGCTTCCCGAGAGCAAATGCGTTGATTATTACAGTAAAAACCCAAGTCGCTACATGTGGGCTGATAATATTTGAGGATTTCCGTCGATTCCTCAAGTATCTCAGAATTAAGACTTCATTACTTGCTACTTCAACGGAATCATGTCAGAATCTTTGACGTACTTTACATCTTTGAGGAGTTCTATAAGTCATCTGTGGTCTTCATCATCAGTTTCACTTAACCAAAATTGCGATTTCCGAGGGTAAATACACGAGTTATAATAGAAAATACCGAAATCACTACACGAGTGCCTCCTCAATCTCCATGAGATCCCATCATCAGAGCTTAAATTGGTGACAATGGGAGCACCTCGGGAGTATACTCTTTCGAATAAAAAAAGAATTTTGGAAATCGGTCCACAATTGACGCAAATTCGGCGAACATACATTAAAAAAAAATACATACAGTGGAACATAATATAACCTCCTCCTATTTTGAAGTCAGTTAAAAAATGATACTTTATAGGTATATGATACTATATACATTAAAGTGTAAAAGCGTTTGATGGTAAATTATAAACATCGTTGAGTTTAGTAGGTATTTTGAGCTCGGCTACCGCGAAACTCTTCTTTAAGTCGTTACATCTCTATTTCTATTGTACTTGTCTTGCGTATCAGACGGACATCCGATAATATGGTTCATCACTTTAGCATTTCAATGTGGCGCGCACGTTTGTTCATCACGTTTGCTTGAAACAAATGAAATTCCAAATTATATAGGTCTCGCCGCGACGCGACGTGACGACGTGACGCGACAAAATATGCCGTGCCGTCTTCTGTCTAATTAGCATAGTAGGAGACGGGAGTCTGTGAGTCGAGGGACTCGCGTTTTGATTGCCAGCCCCTATATTTAACATCATCATCCTCCTAACGTTATTCCCGGTTGTGCCCTAAAAGAACCTGGGTCCACGTTGACACATAATCTTAAGATTTGGCATAGGCACTAGTTTTACGAAAGTGACTGCCATCTGATCTTTCAACCCAGAGGGAAAATTAGACCTAATTGGGATTAGGCCCGATGTTTTCCTTCACCGAAACGCTAACGGTAAATATTCCGTACATAGGTTCCGAAAAACTCATTGGTACGAGCCGGGATTCGAACCCACGACCGCCGCTTGGCAGCCGCATGCCTGAACCACTAGGCTACCGTAGCTAAACATGTACAATACTGGCTGCCTGTGTAGTATTGAAATGGTTGGTAATAAAATCAAATGGTGTGCTATACTTGTTTGCCAGATACACGCATGTCAGTTAGCGTATACTCTTGACAAATGAGCTGTTTGCATAACACCCATTGCATTGCCAGCTACAGGCTATACTTTCGGCTTGACTCGCGTGACTTATGACTGCAAGTTGTTACCTTCCCTCTAATCTCCCATTCTTGTTTACACTGCTTTTTACCAATATCAAGTAATTGTACTGAAAAAAATGTCGAAACAGTAAATGTCATAAACCAATTAACGGCGATTTGGCTTAACTGCCAGTAAATCGGACGGTTGGCGGAAAATTGGCCGTTACTCTTTACTACCGAGTTTACTGCTAGCTCGTACGCCATTGCGGACCCAGTCTTTACTGTTACAGTGTTTAACCACTACATTAATTTGTGTAGGTTAAGAGGTCTATTCAGCGGGGGTCCATCTGTCGCCGTGATGCGACTCGAAAAGAGAAAAATTTACTCTTTGTGCCCGACTACGGCAAAGCCGAAAGGAAATGACATGATTTTATAGTCTGTTGTATTTACGTGTGTTTCACTGTAACTTTTAAGATACTTAACCGAATTTGATTAATGAGGTATCAATCGATTCGTAGTTATACTCCGGGTGACATAGGCTATCTTTTGTTTGAAAAAAAAGCCTTTAATTTTAATTTTTATTTAGCTGATTTCGAGTAGGAGACGGGAGAAGGCCGGCTGCAAGTTGTGCCAGACTCTCAGTAAAATAATAGTACATTGTGATACAAGTGAGCTATGTTGATCATTACATCAGAGGCGGAATTATCACGCGAACCCCAGGTGAGCGTGGTAACTGATAAGAGAGCCGAGGATGTAATTATCAAAGCTCACGCGTTTCATACGACGTGTTTCAACACATTTGTGAGTAATAATCCTTTTCATAAAATGAAATCCCATAAAAAAACATTCCATGTAAAAAATAGGGAATCACACAACTTTACTGCATTTACTAATTTTTGCGTAGGTACCAAAAACTATGTAAGTGTGATTGCCAAGTCACAAAATTTTATTTAGCAAGCAAATAAAGATTAATAAGAATGCCTGACTTGGCTCTACGAAATATCTCACCACTTTTTACTGTGAATGAGTTTCGAGACTTGGCCTAATTTTTACATGGAATGTCTTTTATGGGATCTCCTTTCTTTTTGTAGACTTTGTATGGGAATGTTATTTTACCAACCGCAAATAATGTTTGTATAGTTTTGCAGGAAGGAGCTGCAAAAGTAACTTTGTAATCGCATGATTACAAACTTACTTATATCTCTGAAACGTGATTGGAATTGCAATATTTTTAGGTTTTTTATGAATTATTAGGCTAAAAACTAATTACGTTTGAAATTTGGAGCTTGTGGGTCTGCTAGAAGTACCTTAGAATTAGCGTGATCATTATCAGTATATAGTTAAGTGAGTATGTCAGTGACAAAACTAACGAACTTTGACGGTTCTTCAACTAAAAGTTCAAATTGAATGTTATTGATATTGTATGTTAGCCATATGGCTAATATTATGCCCTACATGTTCCTGAAAAATCAGGGTTCTAGCTTTAGCCAGCAAAAATGACAGGATGTTGAAAATGGTCTGAATGGCTTCGAGAAAAGGATGGTACGGCCGTGCCTCTTTGTTTTGCTCGACTTGGCAGATTCTTACAGGCTCCTAAGCTATTTCCTTTAGTTATTGATGACAACAGCTTAATACTTAGGTACATAATTTTACATCTCCAAGAATTGCCAGTGGCGTCAATTCTATTTATCACTTTTCTATTCCGTGATCTCTGCCTACCCCTCTGGGAAAGAGGCGTGATTATATGTATGTATGTATTCACCACGAGTCAACATTTTTAATAATAACCTGCAAACACGTATCAACAATGTTTACAAATATTTGTGAAATTACCTATAATGGCGCGCGGCGCGCAACAATTTTTATTTTGTAATATGTTACTAGTTAACCCTTCGTTACAAGTATTGTGAGCTTGCTTGCTTTTTGGGTTTAGTTGTATATGAAAAAATATTTTGTGTTCTATTGAAATAAACAGTAATTTTTTTTTATCATGTAGTTCTACCATTACAGAGGAATCCATTAAGAGCATATGCCAATAATTTGGAGCCTTAAATTGCAGGTCTCTCTCGGTTCCCTCATAGGCAGTCTACTCACATCAGCTGGTCGATCACGTAACGCATTGAAAGTGCGTCAGGTAAATCCATTGAGGTATAAAGTACTAACGTACTAGAGATGACACGCCGAACAAGAAGTTTGCGCTACGCGTTGCAGTCCATGGGCGCATGCCCCCCGCCTTGCCGGCTGGCGCACAGATTAATGTTCGGGTTGTCTTCTCTAGTACGTTAGTACATTATACCTCAATGGGTAAATCTAAATGTAATTTTTTGTATGGGAAAATGACAGTAGTTGAGTTTTCCTAACGTGCGTTCCCCTCTGGACTGCGATTTCATCTGTCTTGAATTACAGTAAAAGGCTCGTCTAGGTTATCGCTTATCTATCATTCGACTTCTCATGTCTATCATTCGACACATTCGATACTTTTAAAGAAAGATACTTAAAACTGGGGATATTTATTTATTTATTTATTCGTATGCCTAAATTAGAATCGTTCTTAGTTAAAAATACATGCAGATTAGAGCAGTACACCCAATTGCTGGATCCATTGGGCTACGTTGTTATCTAGGGTGACCAAGCCGGCTGAGTTGCCCTGGTACTTGGTGAGTGGGCACTCGCGGATAATATGGCCCATGGCCTGAACCATAGCTCCACATTCGCATGCTGGAGACTCCCTCCATCCACATTTGTGCATGAACTCGCCTTGATATATAGTGAAAAACCAGTGGGTTTTGCTTCGCTTGCGTAGCTGTTTGCTGGCAGTTTTAGTCTAGCTATAAGTGGATGGCGGTTTAGAAAAGAAATTGGTTTTGTTTTTTTTGTCGCGCACGTGTTGACTGTTGGTTGTTCGGCAGTAATAGAGGATAATGTTTGTCTAATTGCCTCTAAATACTGGGGATATCATTTGTACCTATTAATTATATTTATTTTTAACGAGTAAATTAAGTTTGAATTTAATATCTCTGTATGATATGCCAAGGTCATTGTTTTTAGTTGTGGAAGAAATTAAGATTGAAAAAGGGTTGATCATTCCCTCCTATATTTGTCGGGCGCCCGGCCGGAAGACTCTCACAAACGGCCCAGCGTTGCGGACTACTAGCTACAAGGTTTGTGAACGACATATATGAATGACCTTGGAATTCATATCCCTGTTTCGCTTTATCTTATAGCTTGCAGGACGATTGCAGTCTGCCACGCAGGGCTCTCTGGCTGCACCTTTATCCTATACTGTACGTTTACCCATTCCAAGCACATGACCCATATATAAGGCATGACTCTTACAGGGTTCATGTTAGAGATTTAGGTACTGTAACATGTGTAATTTGTACTATACTACTGTAACATCATAAATGCAACAAAATAGGTACTTAAATACTCTAAGAGCGATTTCCGCTACGCGGCGGAAAATTGCTGCTACGAGCTACGGCGTAGCACACGTTGCTTCTTGTCGAATGTGTCAAAGAAAAACCGATTACTTCAACTTAATTTGAAAATAACAAATGAATGTTTTATTTTGGTGCTCGCATGTTCCCCGAGCATAAAACATGGGAATTGAATTCCCAATACAAGAATTTCTAATTTAACTCGTAACGTAAGCAAACGGAGCTAATAATTCTCACATGTTTTGTCTCAGCATTCTATTAAGTGAATTCCAAGGGCAATATACAGGAGGTATTTCGCTACGGTTCTTTATGAGAATAGTCCATATAACTAAGAAACAGCGTCCATAAGTATCCAAGGAATGTACAATAACCACACCATAACGCGTACTTTATGAGACAATCCCGCAAAAAATTTCAATAGCGTCCAAATGAGTACAACAATGAACATCCAAACGTTATCCTTCAAAATTAAAAACCAGAGAAAACGCAAGCGAAAGACTTAGAAACATCGCTTTTGAAACTGGCTGGTTGAAACGCACACAGGGTACGAAAGACTTTTCCATTAAGCGGCTATAGAAAGATGTTTCTTTTTGAATGGAAAAGTGGCGTGGTGGAGGGCTTTCGTAATTGGCAGGGTATTCAGCTCAGATGAGCCCCGCCCTCTCAAACAACCCCAGGCATTCATTCATTCGAGGCCCGGTCGCCGCGCGTGTAGCCTGTGGCCATTCCAAATCGCTCGCGTGCAAATAAACATTGAAAGTAACAGTTGAGTTTCGCTTGCGTGGCTGTTTTCTGGCAGTTTTAGTCTAGAGGTAAGTGGATGGCGGTTTAAAAAAGAAATTGGTTTTGTTTTTTTTTTCGCCCACGTGTTGACTGTTGGCTGTTCAGAAATAATATAACATTTGTTTTCTGATTGCCTCTAAATATTTAGGTTTATATATTTAATAGGTTTGAGTGGTCGGAGGATTAATTATATATTTTTTTATTGGGATATGTAGTAATAGTATTATTGGGTTGTAGCAAGGCAGTATTTTGTAGTAGGCAATGTTGACACCTAAACGTTTGATATGTATAAATATGTAATTTGAACGTATATGATATAAATACCCTCATAATTTATAGTTCATTTATGTATAAAATAATTAGAAAAACAAAAAGCACCCTGTTTAATCGATTTTGTTTGTTTTTGTCGATGATTTTAATGATTAACAATGCCAAAAAAATATTTTCATAATTTTAATTTTATTTTGTTATTTTTCATAATTTTAATTTTACTTATTTTGATATATTTCATAATTTTTATTATAATTTAAGTATTTCAAGGGCGGTCCTATAAAAATGTTAACCAGATAGAATCGTCCAAAGTCGTTTGTAGGGTTTCACATGTCAAATGGCTGTAACGGAATCTCCATAGTTTCTTCATGTTGGTCCGTATGTCGTTCTGTCTGTCCTTATATCTCTTTAATTTATTTTGAGTGCCGCTTTATAATAATAAACAATAAAATAAAACAAAATTATAAAAAAACATTTCTAACAGCTACTGTTAAATATCAAATAATATTTCGTACATATTTTGTTAAACCCAGTTAGTAGTGTTTATACCAACTGACTAATCTACTTTTGAGTTGAAAATATCTGTCTTTTTTGTGCTTACAAATAGGTCTGAGTGTCTATGCCAAATTAGAATAATTCAAATATACGTATTTCATTTCCATAAAAACTTTCGGTTAACTCGTACTAAAGCTCCCAAAGACTTTTGAGCTTTGAGTAATGCATAAAGTTTGGGAACTCTAAACTTCACACATTACATTCGTACGTAATTATTTTAAGCACAAATGAGTGGAGACCATTCGAATGAAATTCCCTCCCTGGTATTAAAAGTTTTCCCCGAATCGAATCCCGAGCTCGTACCCATGAGTTTTTAGGAACTTATGTAAGGAATATCATTTGATATTTGCCGTTAGCTTTTCTGTGAAGGAAAAATATCGTGAGGAAAGCTGCATATATCTGCGAAGAAATTTAAAAGTGCGCAGCGTGGGGAATATTGTCCGTTCCATCTCTGCCAAGAATTTTGGCCTAAGCTGAAACCAAATACCCTCCTCTGGGCTTTTTATTGTGAAATAAATTAAACTAAACTAAACTAAACGCAGAGCTTCGTTCGCTTCGCTCGCTCGTTCAATTAAAACTTTAAACAGGCAAATGTAACATAGGTCAAATTTCCAGGCGTTATTAATCCAGCACCTCTATGTGGCCTGTAAAATTTGCAAAATTGATCTGCCAAAGTGCCAAGTCGAGCAAAACACAGAGACACGGCCGTACCATCCTTTTCTCGAAGCTATTCGGGCCATTTTCAACATCCTGTAATTTCGTTCTGGCTAAAGCCAGAACCCTGAATTTTCAGCAAAACATAGGGCATAATATGGCTTACATATATTCTCAATAACAGTCATTTTGAACTTTTAGTTTCAGAACTGGTGCCCGTCAAAGTTCCTTAGTTTTGTCACTGACATACTCACTGACTCACTTATGATCATCGTAATTCTAAGGTACTTCTAGCAGACCCTCAAGCTCCAAATTTGGAACGTAATTCGTTTTTAGCCTATCCATTCACAAAAAACCTAAAAATATTGCAGTTTCCGTCACGATTCAGAGATATACAAACTGCATAAGTGAGTTTGTTATCCTATACAAATACATGCAATTACAAAGTTACTTTTGCAGTTCCTTCCCACAAAACTATACAAACGTTATTTGCGGTTCTTAAAATAACATTTCCATACACAGTTAATAACACAATAACCTACAAAAAGAAATGAGATCCCATAAAAACATTCCATGTAAAGAATAGGCCAACACCAAAAAATTGGTGAGATATTTCGTAGAGCCAAGTCAGGCATTCTTATTAATATTTATTTCCTTGCTAAATCTTATTTTTATCGTTTTATCTGCTTGAGGGCCGAGTTGAGCCGAAGTTTCAAGAGGCAGGCCCACACCAGTACCCTACCCAATTGCTATTTGTACCCATACCCAGCCCTAGGGCGATCGGAATCTGTACGCCGATCACGAGTTTCCTGAAGACCTATTTATGACCGTCGCTTCACATTTCAATTTATTTCGCGCTTGCGTCAACCCGCGCTGAGCCAACGTGGCAGAACGAGAGGGAAACATATTGAAATGAGTTACGGATGCGAATGTTTGAACCGAATTAGATCCTGGAAGGAGCCTAGAATGTTAATAGAAGAGGTCGGTTTTGGGGCAAATACATAAATAGAATAGAATGGACCGCTTATATACGTAAACCACAGGTTGAAGGTCCACTGTCTAACAAACCCGTTGTTTGTCAAGTCAAATAACCCGAATCTAGGCTTTCATTTCTGTGCTCTTTCGAATGTATAGTGTATTGGCTTCTGCCCGCGACTCCGTCCGCGTGGAACTCGTTTATATCGTAGCTCCGTGCAAACTTTCACCCCCCCCCCCCCCATTTCACCTCCTTAGTGGATGATTTCCGGGATAAAACTACCATTTGTCCTTCCACGGGATTCAAACTATCTCCATACCTAATTTTATTTCAGTCGGTTATGCGGTTTAAGCGTGAAGAGGTGACAGATAGACATACACACTTTCGCAGTTATAATGTTATATGCAGCGTGTATTTTTAATATTACCTCAAATTATAACCAGAGGTAGGTGTTAGAGCTATGAACCGATATTGCATGATTTTTTTTCTTAACTACTAACTTTTTATTTCCTTATAAATAATACAGCACGATTGTATCACTAAAGGCCTCCACACACCGGTCGCACGCGACCGGTGTGTGGAGGTCTTAAATTGTCTTACTGAAGTGATGTCACAATTGTCACAAGTAACCCGCTTCTTCCATGTGTCAAATGAGTGTAAGCATTACATTGCTGCTCGATAAATTTTCTTAAAAAAATTAATTACTCTTTGGTAGTTAAGACTAACTTCCAATTTTCTTACAATATCGGTTCATAGTACAGTCGCCATCACATACATCGGAGCAAACAAGCACGTCACAAACATCGGAACGCACCTCTATTTTCAAGGCATTAGGGTGCATGTGCCGATATTTTTGAACACCTAAAGTGTACCTATGTATGTGATGGCGACTGTTCTAAAAGCTACGTATGGTTAAAATTTGAGGTAATATTAAACATACAGACTGTATATTAGTATAGATTAAGTTTGCGCGTCACTGTGGCTTCGTGGTTATTACTCATTCAATAAAACGATTTACGCGCGTACAGGTTGTTTACGAACGGCTGTTTTGGAAACTGGATAGCGTGTTCCGAAAGGATTTAAAGCAATCCATACTATCCATACCTACTTATATCATTTGTATAGTTTTTTTATTCCATAACATTACAATATAAATTAAAGCTACATACAATACTTTATCTACAAACATATCATAAGTACTCTAAGATAGGTTCAAAAGCCATAGGGAAATTACCTGCATTCCTACTAGTGCTAACTGACAACAGTAATGGCGGCAATTCGATCCTCCGTCAAGACGAATGTTTTTTAACCGACAAAAAGGAGGAGGTTCTCAATTCGACTGTATTTTTTTTGTGTGTTAGCTACGCGATAACTCGGTACCTAATATATGAACCGATTTGAAAAATTCTTTCTTTGTTTGATACTTCCAGATTGGTCCCGTTGTTCCGATGATGGAATCCTTGAGAAATCGAGGGAATTCTTCAAATTGTATAGACAAACTTGAAGCAATTTGGCTAGGTACTGATTTGAAGTCGGTTAAAACTTTGTTTTTAAAGTAAATTATTATAAATCATAGATAAACTAATGAAGTCCCTATTCTCATGTCACTTGAGATCAAATGTCGTGCGTTTTATATAAAAAAAAACATACTGAATTGACGTTTCGTATCGATCACAGTTTTAATATCTATGGATACTAGAATAGAGACCCACTTGAGATTTGACAGCTTTTCCAAATTTAAACTCATAACCTTACGAAAATCTTTCTTCTTTTGCCTGGCTCCTTCCCATTTACTTGGGGTCGGCCCTTCTAATCATGCGTCGCCAGGCCGGTCGGTCCTGGGTCGTCTCTGGTCTTAAATTTCCCTCTTCCATGTCTTTTCTCACTACTGCCATCCAGGTTAACCGGGGTCTACCTCGCCCCTGGGGTGCAGCAGTCATGTCTAGGACTTTTCTGGTCATGTGCTCTGGTGGTCGTCGCATCACATGACCGTACCACCTCAATCGGCTTTCTGCTAGTTTATCTTGGATAGGCTTTATTTTGAAACTGCCTCTTATATGGTTGTTCCTTACACGATCCAGCCTCGAAACGCCACCGGCCCATCTAAGCATTTTCATTTCAGCGCAGTGTACCTTGTTTTCTTGCTGCTTTTTAAGAGGCCAGCATTCAGCTCCATGCGTCATTGCTGGGCGTACCGCTGTTCTGTATACTTTTCCCTTGATGCGAATTGGCATTTTACGTCACAAAGCACGCCCGTGAGTTCTCTCCATTTCATCCACCCTGTGTTTATACGATGGGTAACATCCATGTCTATTGCTCCATCGTTACAGATGATAGAACCAAGGTATTTGAAATTGCTTACTTTTTTCAACTGGTGGTTTTGCAGGAGAATGTTGGCATTTTCGTTGGTGTTGGTGTTACTAAAATTGCAATGCATATACTCAGTCTTCTCTCTGCTCACTCGTAATCCGGCTCTTTCTAGTGCTTCTCTCCACTGCTCCACTATGCGCTGTAAGATGCTGGGGTCTTCACTTGTGAGTACTATGTCATCAGCATAGAGAATGTCCCATGGTGGAGGTCGTTGTATCTGTACCGTTAGATGGTTAATTACGAGATTGAACAGGAGTGGACTGAGTGCCGAGCCCTGGTGAACACCGACTTTGACTTCGAACTCTTCGCTTATACCAGCTGGGCTTCGCACTTTCGTTGTGACATCGCGGTACATGTCTTTGACGAGGTGGATATAGTGCTCTGGTACTCCTTGTGCTCGGAGAGCTTGCCAGATTAGTTCCCTTGGCACACGATCGAAGGCCTTTTCCAAGTAGATAAATATCATGTGTAAGTCGGTTCTTTTGGCTCTGAATTTTTCCATCAGAATTCTCATCGAGTGTATAGCGTCAGTTGTTGATTTTCCTGCGACGAAACCACATTGGTTCTCAGACACGTTTGTGAGTTTGAGTAATCTCTTATTTAAAATCCTTTCCCACATTTTAAAGGTGTGTGAAATAAGATTTATGGCTCTATAGTTGCCACAAAGTCTAATGTCGCCCTTATTTTTGTAGAATGGTACTAGGTAGCTTCTTCGCCATTGGTCGGGTATACCCTCGCACAAAATTTTGTTGAACAGCTTAGTTAGGAACTTGACCCCATCGTCTCCCATTCTCTTCCAGAACTCGGCAGGAATCTCGTCTGGTCCAACGGCCTTGTTGTTTGACATCGTCCGAATCGATGAGAATACCTCTTCCGGTGTTATGCATGCTATTGCACCCTCTATAGCTGGGATTTCGTGAAGCTTCTCACTCGGAAAGCTTTCATTGAGTAATTTTGAATAATACTCTTTCCATCGGTTATTAATGTCCTCGTTGGATGTCAGCAAGTGGCCTTGGTCATTTTTAATAAACTTGATGAATTTTGTATCTTTACTATTCCTGTGTCTTTGTTTCGCGAGTTTGAAGATATCTTTATCATTCGGGGCAGTCTCGAGGTTTGCATAAAAGTCATCTTCGGACATAGCTCTGGCTTGTGCTACAGCACGCTTTGCAGTTTTCTTCGCAGTTTTGTATATTTCCAGGTCATGTTGGTCCTGGGTAGCCTGCCATTGCTTAAATAGTGTTTTCTTAGCTTCCAATTTTTCTTTGACTTCTTCGTTCCACCAACTTGTGTCTTTGTTGCCGTTGATGGCGCCTTTGGATACACCAAAGTGTTCTCTGGCTTTTTTGCTACAGTATGATTGGAAGTTACTCCACATGTCATTAACGGTCTCCTCCAACTCCACCTTCGATTAAATATACTCAGCGACGTCTTTGCATAGTTCCTGCCCTTCTTCCCGCTCTAGTTTCTGCCAGCGGGTCCTAACGATTTTGACTCTTCTCACCTTGATTGGCCTGAGACTTACGAATTCAGCAACTAGCAATCGATGCTGTGATGTTAAAGGTTCTCCGGGGATAATTTTACAATCTTTGAAAGTTTTTAGCTGGTCTCGGTCTGCTAGAATGTAGTCTATCTGGCTGCAGGTTCCTCCGCTTTTATAAGTTATTAGGTGTTTTGAAGGCTTAGAGAAGAATGTGTTGACAATTGCTAGGTCGTGTGTGAGGGCAAAATCCAAGATGCACTCTCCTTGCGAGTTGATGTCGCCATATCCACTGTTGCCATGTACTCTTTGGTAGTTTGTTGTTGTCTCACCAACGTGGCCATTCAGATCGCCGCCTATGTATTTGGATTCGCTGCTTGGGATAGATCGCATTAGTTCGTTGATCTCTTCCCAGAATTGTTCTTTGTCCGCGTTTGAGCAGCCGGTTTGTGGAGCGTATGTACATATTACGTTCATGCATGGTTGGCCATCGAGGGCGAACTTGATCGACATCAGTCGGTCATTAATTCTGTTCACCTATGCGCTCCTGGAAGTCCTGATCTAAGGCTATCCCGACTCCATTTTGTGGGCGTGTGCCGTGATACACAAGTTTGTAATTGTGCCCGATATTCCGTGACTTTGACCCTTTCCATCTCGTTTCCTGGATGCAGCATATGTTGATGCGTCTACGATATAAAGCCTCACTCAGCTCAGCGCTTCGTCCCGTCATCGAGCCCACGTTCCAGCTTGCTATTCGCACTTTGGGTGTTTGTTGGGGGGCCCTGCTGACGTTGCCGTCGCTTCGGGGGTACGCCCTAGTATTCGTAGTATTCCTGTCGCTGCTGTCGTCGCTTAAGGGGTACGCCCTAGTATTCGTAGTACTCCTGTCGCTGCTGTCGTCGCTTAAGGGGTACGCCCTAGTAGTTATCGTTCCTTTTCTTTTTGTACTTTGCGTGATTAGAAGATGTATTTTGGCTTTTTGTTTTTACGGCCGGTTGCCACCTGACGCCAAGGTTGTGGCCCTTCTTCAAGGGCTTGAGTGCCGCCGTTGACCCTATCATGGGCTCATCCGCCGCCATCTCTTCTAGATGCTCCAACCCAACATCCAGCACTGACTGTGACCTCTACCCCAAATACGTCAGGGAAGCCCGCAGCAGGGGTTTGATAACGGAGTGACCTTCTCCGGCCTGTTGGTCCGCGGGAGCTATTTTATTTCGCCCCTACCCTCCATATCTGGCGAGCATTCCCCTATCCGCCACCTGGGGACGCGTTCCCTAGGGGTGAGGCTCCCCCGAAACTCGATACTGTAATAACATTAAAATACAGATTTTACCTACTACCACAGACAAGAAAGTTCTCACAGTAAAGTTATTAGTTGTAATAATGCTGGTCATTTCCTACGGTTTCTGAGGGGTAATCACGTAACGTTCCGAACGCGCGTCGGTACAATAATACAATTTATAATGTCAATTTTCCATATCAAAAGTGACATTTAGACCTACCCGACGTTCGTACACTGCGTTACGTGATCGACCTACTGAACGCATTTTAGAGCACTAATGATATGTAAGACTTTTTGAGACTATAATGAGTTTTATAGTCTCAAAGAACATGTTCGTAAATTGAAATATTTACTTGTGGACGTCTGAAAATGTCGAAAACCGTTGCTTTGCATGCCGTCACCTGCGTGTTTCGGCAACCTTGGCCGGTCGAATTAATATTTCGCGTTGTAAGATAAAATTAAGATAAGTATCAAATAAATATTTCGTCAGAGGGCTATGACAAACATAATTAAATTGCTGTTTCCGTGTGTTAAGTGAAAGGTGTTAGAACGAAAAACGGGCTTGAAAGTTCCTCTATAAAACTAACGACAAAACTCACAAAACCCCCTAACTAAGTCAAAATCGAACATTTCTCGGTTTTTTTTTCAGTTGGTGTCCGAATATACAAATACAATACAAATACAAATTATTTATTTACCATAACAACGTTACATGCGATTAAATTAAACTATTCTGTTAACATACACATTTTTAACAAACAGAGAAAGATATCCGTCAGCCCCAAACTAGGCACAGCCTGTATCTTGGGACCCGAGAGTACAGATTTTACAAGTATAATTTAAAATAAAGGAACAAGATGACCGTGCTAAAAAAGTATTAAATCTAAAATAATAAGATAAGTGTGTGAGTGTGAATGTGTGCGTGTGTGTGTGTGTTTGAGTGTCTGTGTGTCTCTGTCTGTGTGTGTGTGTGTTTGTGTGTGTGTGTGAGTGTGCGAGTGTGTGTATGTGTGTGTTTGTACTTCGAGCTAGGTTTTAATAATGTCCTCGGGTTGTTCATAAGTAAGAGACATAAGCCATTTCTTTATTTTGTCTTTGAGTATATATATCTGGTGAAGTCGTCGATGGAACACGCTCGGGACACCCTGTTGTATATCGTAGGGTGCAGATAGTAGGGAAGTCGCCTACCAAAAGCAGATTTTACATGAGGGGTGCGAATGACCATGTGGTTTAGGCGTTTCTGTCGGCGCTTTGCATGATCAGTTTCCGCTAGTGCAATCTGATGAGATTCTGTAACAGCTTTTAAGATAAAAAGTTGACGAACTCTAAGAACTGACGCTTCTTTATACAGATCGTTGGTAGGGAATCGGAAAGGTTTCCTCATCATAATTTTGAGTAGGTACGGCTCGTTGCGCCCGTTCAGTTATTATCATTATACTCTTTGCGGCGCCGCCCCAAGCTGCAATGCAGTATTGCAAAATGGACTGACAGAGGCCGAAATATACCAAGAGAAGAACTTCTCTAGATGCGCCGCTCCTCAGAAGCTTCATAATATAGATTACCTTCCTGACCCGGCTAGATAATGACAGGATGTGTTGTCTGAAGGACAGTTTCGGATCAATTATGACTCCAAGGTACTTAATTGTTTCAGCACGATCGATTGTCTCATGTATGCCGTAAGCAGAGGACCATTTCAGCAGATTACATGCAGAAGGTGCCGAAGAGAGTGTTTTAAAAAAAGTTATAAATTTAGTTTTTTTTGTATTTAGTGTAAGTAAGTTAATGTCTAACCAATCTGCTATACACGACATTCCCTTTTCAGCCATATCTATGGCCTCAGCCCAAGACCCACCGCTGAAAAAAGCCACAGTGTCGTCGGCGTAACAAATCAAGTCTGAATTTTGTAGCTGTAAGGAAAGAATGTCGTTCATATATATTAGGAATAAGGTGGGCCCGAGGATACTCCCTTGTGGAACACCAAAACGAATAGGCAGCTCACTACTGCTACAGTCGCCGACCCGAACGAACTGTGTCCGATTAGTAAGATAGCTTTCGAACCAATCTAACGCCGAACCTCTTACTCCAAGATTATGTAGTTTTTTTAGGAGAATCGGCGCAGAGACGGTATCGAAGGCTTTGGCAAGATCGAGGAAAATCCCTATACAATGCTTACCCTGGTCAAGTTGCTTAGCAATTAAACTAGACAGCAGTACTACTGCATTTTCAGTGGACCTACCCCTCCTGAAACCGAACTGCCTGTCAGAGAGAAGGTTGTTGTTTTCCAGGAAAAGTGTCAGGCGTTTATTAACTACCTTTTCTAAGAGTTTGGAAAAAATGCAAAGAAGTGAAATAGGACGGTAATGGTCAGGATTATTTTTTTTACCATTTTTAAATATGGGAGTCACCGAAGACCTTTTCCAGGGATCGGGAAATGAACCCGAGGATAAACTAAGATTAAATAGGTGTGCTAGCTATAAGCTTAAACTTTATTAACGAACGTTGCTATGCCGCCGAGGTACTCGTACCATTTGTAATGAATGCCCTTGATAACACCGACATTCTTTCTTTCGGTAATGATTTTCAATCATTGCAATCACTACTTAGAGTCTGACCAGCGAATCGTAACAAAATCATCTACAATTTTTTATACGGCAATTTTTTTGAGACCTTTGAAATAAGTGGTCTATTGTAGGTACAGTCAACGTCAAAGATACGTTTTAATTTTGGACGTTATTCCATTGTGATAAGGCGAAAACTGTACTCACACATCTCTATGACATCAACTACGCCGCCATACAATTTGTGTTACAATCAACCGCTTTTTTTTTTTAATTTGCTCTAATTCTTTGGCACGCCCTGCAGCTGACATAGGCTATAAAATTTTCCAAAAATTCCACGGGAATCAAAAATACGCGTGAAAAAACGGTCTTAAAATAAAACTAATTAATTAAAAAATCCAACACCCGAGTGCGTAAAGGTGTAAGGTGTAAATAATCAATTTAACCAAAAAACTGGATTAGAAAATGTAGTCGGAGGCATACAATTTAACGATATGTTTATCTTGTCGCGATATGCGGGTTTTTTTTCTGCGTCAGACTACACTATCAATAGTAACGTCATTGCTTAAGAGTCATGTCATTATTACTGATAGTGTCTAGACCGCATTATCTGTTTTCCATTGGGACACACCTGTAAATTTGATCTAAATCCCTCTTTTACTTAACCTTAAACGCAATTCCATCTGCTGACTGCCCGCCCAGCATTATTGAATCCACACCTGCACCCTTAGCGTGGGATTGAAGTGAGTCGCGTCTACTATCGACGCTACCGCCTATCGTCAAGATTTAGTATGAAAAGTCTATACACCGCCCCTGGTGGTCACTCATAGAACTAAAAATCCAAACTGTAACGTGAGTCACTTATACATTACTTAATTCGCGATCGAGTTCACGTTCTTTCGTATAGTTTAATCGATTTTCCAATATTCAACCTTATATCACTAGCATTTATCGTTTTAATTCAAATGTTTGTCGGTTATGACATTACAGAATACGCGCATCGCGATGTCGACACTGTCGACTGTCGATACAATATGGCGGCGCGGGGGCCATTTATTTGCATTTTTAAATACAAAATACGCGACAATCCGAATTTTGCGGATATATGTTGTCAATTCAAAACCCTTATTTTTATAAGTTCTTTAATTTGAGATACATTTCGATCGGATCTACGTTAACTCTTGACGGAATAATAAGATATCACGGGCCATTTTGCAAGTGAAATAGTAAACTACAGTCGCGACGGTATTCTTCGATTCGAAATGTCTCACACTACCGATTGGTAGTACGAATCGAACGTTAAATTACGTATCGAAAACTAAACGCAAAGTGCCTAACGTTTTGCAGTTGGTTTCGTAGTCCAACGGCAGTGTGATTTACAAGTTTGACGGGTCGAATCGAAGAATACCGAAGCGAGATCGAAATCTATTCGAAGCGCGTTTATTCGATCTCGTAAGTAGTTACGTAACGTTAGGTTACGGTTGTATCTCACAATAAGGGTACAGATTCGCTCTGATTTCGATTGCCTCTAATATTGGCTCACTTTGAGCCACTAGGCTGGAAGTTTCAGGCAGGCGATGACAGATTAATTATGTTTACTTTGTAAGGCCTCGTTTACGCACAGGCGTTGTTACGCGCGTGTCGTGTTGTGTGAAATTACACCTGTGCGTAGGCAACCAAACCTTGCAATTTATCACAACAACTTGCTATTGTTATAATGAAACGTATGTAATGATTTGCCGTCTTGTCGTCGGTGACATTTGACTTGAACAAAAATAGGGCTTTAACCCCCAATGTCATGCAAAGCTCTTTCGAATAAAATAAAAATTGTAAAAATCTGTCCACAATTTTATTGACGGAGAAATCGGTGAACATACCTACACAAAAAATACAGTGGACACAGTGGTACATAGGACCTTCTCCTTTTTTGAAGTCGGTTAAATACGATGGCTGCCTCCAAATGCCACGGTCGTAAGTAATCGATGGATATAAATAATGTACCAAGTACCCACATTCCGGCTTTATTTGGCGTAGAAACATATGGAAAAATACTGAAAATGGTTTCTGATGTCTTCCCTTTTTAGGGTTCCGTAGCCAAATGGCAAGCAACGGAACCCTTATAGATTCGTCATGTCTGTCTGTCTGTCTGTCTGTCTGTCCGTCCGTATGTCACAGCCACTTTTTTCCGAAACTATAAGAACACTGTTGAAACTTGGTAAGTAGATGTATTCTGTGAACCGCATTAAGATTTTCACACAAAAATAGAAAAAAAAACAATAAATTTTGGAAGTGAAACTCAACAATTTGTTTTTCATCTAACCGAGTAACCCATATCTATTGGATAAGTCTTCAAAAATGATATTGAGGTTTCTGATATAATTTCTTGGGGTTCCGTAGCCAAATGGCAAAAAACGTAACCCTTATGGATTCGTCATGTCTGTCTGTTCGTCCGTATGTCACAGCCACTTTTTTCCGAAACTATAAGAACTATACTGTTAAAACTTGGTAAGTAGATGTATTGTGTGAACCGCATTAAGATTTTTACACAAAAATAGAAAAAAAAACCGGCCAAGTGCGAGTCGGACTCGCGCACGAAGGGTTCCGTACCATTATCTATAAAAAAACTATTTTATTCTGTGTTTTTAGTATTTGTTGTTATAGCGGCAACAGATATAGGTAGGTACATCATCTGCGAAAATTTCAGCTGGAACTATCACGGTATCAGTGAGATACAGCCTGGTGACAGACAGACGGACAGCTGAGTCTTAGTAATAGGGTCCCGTTTTACTCTTTGAGTACGGAACCCTAAAAAACAATAAATTTTGGGGGTTCCTCATACTTAGAACTGAAACTAAAAAAAAATTTTTTTCATCCAACCCGTATTTGTACCCTTCTTCAAAAATGATATTGAGGTTTTTAATATCATTTTTTTCTAAACTGAATAGTCTGCGCGAGAGACAATTCCAAAGTGGTAAAATGTGTCCCCCTCCTGTAACTTCTAAAATAAGAGAATGATAAAACTAAAAAAAATATATGATATACATTACCATGCAAACTTCCACCGAAAATTGGTTTGAACGAGATCTAGTAAGTAGTTCTTTTTTAATACGTCATAAATCGTAAACCGCAATTTATTTTACGGAACCCTTCTTTGGCGAGTCCGACTCGCATTTGGTCGCTTTTTTTAACCACGTCGGTGGCACTCGAGCATGCGTCCGTGTAAACGTATGAGTTTTGTCTATCGTTTGGTTTGTTCTACACTGAATTGTTCAATGGCCGCCTGTGTACTTATCGAACGAACAAGCGAAGCGAACGGTGTTCTATGTTTCAGCTTGGGCCGAAAATCGTAACGTCCGTTCGCTGTCACGCTGTCCGCCTGTCCCCCCTGTTCTGTAACTTGTTTTAAGCTCACCTCAACGCTCACCCACAATTATACCTTGACAACGCGATGCGTAGTAATTAAGCGTAGGTAGAGGTCTAGTTTCGTAACGGATGACCGGCGGGGTGAGCCGCATCAACGCGTAGCGAATAACAGCCCTGCTGTTTTCCTCTACAGGTCGCATTCCTCGACCGATTCTCGTGAAATTTTGTGAGCAGGTTCGTTAATCCCTGACTGACTGACTCACTCACTCACTCACTCACTCACTCACTCACTTAAATCGACGCCCAACCCAAACCGTTGAACCTAGATAGCAGATTTGTTCACAATAGGTAGTTTCTAAAACTTAAGTATAGTGGGTACTTAAGTTATAGAAACTTTTGGGGATTTTTGAAAATTCCATCCTCAAGGGGGTAAAAATGGGGTTGAAAGTTTTTATAGGGATGGAGTAAAATTTTAAGTGAGAGGCTTGATACTTTGTCTATGAACTCCTTACAAGATACTATATACAAGAAATCTAATTTTAGGGTTTTGGAAAAAAATCATTCCTAAGCGGATTAAATAGGGCTGCAAAGTTTGTGTATGAAGGAAATTATAAGAATTATTAAACGAAATTTGGTATAGAGATAGTTTGAGTCACCCAAAGGGCAATGTAGAGGGTTATGTTGGGAGTTTCTCTGCGTGATCGCATCAGAAATGAGGCTATCCGCAGCAGAACCAAGGTAACCGATATAGCCCTCCGAATCGCTAAACTTAAGTGGCAGTGGGCGGGGCACATTGCACGTAGAACCGATAGCCGTTGGGGCGGAAAGGTTCTCGAGTGGCGACCACGTACCGGAATGCGAGGCGTGGGTAGGCCCCCACAAGGTGGACTGATGACCTGGTAAAGGTCGCGGGAGTCCGCTGGATGCGAGTGGCGCAGGACCGGTCATTTTGGCACTCTTTGGGGAAGGCCTATGTCCAGCGGTGGACGTCTTTCGGCTGATATGATGATGATGATGATAATTTGAGTACCGGGGAATGACATAGGATAGTTTTTAATCCCGGGGGTGAAATGGGGGGTGAAAGTTTGTATGGAGTTACGATATAAATTAGTTCCACGCGGACGGAGTCGCGGGCAAAAGCTAGTTACTTGTATAGTTAGTTTTTTAGGGTTCCGTACTCAAAGAGTAAAACGGGACCCTATTACTAAGACTTCGCTGTCCGTCCGTCCGTCCGTCCGTCTGTCTGCCACCAGGCTGTATCTCAAGAACCGTGATAGCTAGAGAATTGAAATTTTCACAGATTATGTATTTCTGTTGCCGCTTTAACAACAAATACTAAAAACAAAATAAAATATTTTTTTAGGGGGGCTTTCCATACAACAAACGTGTTTTTTTGCCGATTTTATAGATAATGGTACGGAACCCTTCGTGCGCGAGTCCAACTCGCACTTGGCCGGTTTTTTTTGGTCAAGTCACTTTTTCGAAATTAAAAAACTTGTTCTTTTAAAAGACTTGCTCCTGAAGGAGAGTACAGCTCACAGAGTCACTAGTATAGGTAATCTGCTCAAGTGCCAATCGGACTGGCCTGATGTATCTAGTTCACTTATTACAGACTGCCCCGACCAGCTTTTAATCAGATTTAAAAGCAAAGCCCGCCGCGCCTTAACAAAAGTAGGTCCAAAGAAAACTAAAGAACATAATCCGGGCCTTGTCCGGTGGATTAACGTCCAATCTCCTCCAATTTGTATAGCTGTGCTAGTCACAAGGTACTCACAACTAGCACGAGATGAACCAGTGTAAAACTGGGCATTAGCGGATCCAAGGGGGCCCCCAAAAGCATCTCCTTCCGGGACATTACTATTCTGGTATATATATTGGCTTCCGGGCTGTGAGAGCCCTTATATCAGTACGACAATTGCTGATATATTGTGATCCTTAAATTACATTCAGCTTAAATCTAATTTTAATCGTCGGAATCTTTTTTTTATGTATTTTCCTCGATTACTCGAAGACGCATGGACTGATTTGGAAAATTCTTTTTTTGTTTAAAAGAAGCCTTCCCATGTGGTCCTGTAGTCATCAGGTTAGGATCTGATGACGGGATCCTACGGAAAACCAAGGGAACTCATTAAATTTTATAGGCACACTTGAAACGATTTAGGTACCTACTGATTTGAATTATTTGAAGCCGGTTAAAACTTTTAATCATTGAATATGACCCTGCCATTCCTAAACAGCACCTTATTGGAGGTCAAACTTACATTGGTTGGTCTGAGGTGACTGATGTAGCTTTATATCGACAGCGACTGAGTTAGGTTTGTGTTATCCACCACGGCGGATAAAAACCTGATACTTAGCGCACGAAATGGACTGGCTGGATTTGTTTTTTCTTTTTAACCCCCGACTCAAAAAGAGGGGTTTCTGTGGCATCGTAGTTCTTAAACGAATGCGATTTGAATGCGGTTTTTTAAAAGTCAGCTACATCAAACAATCCTATAAATGGACTTAAGTATCTACCTACAACGACGCTTTCAGTTATTTGAAACATCTTTGTCATTCCACGTTGAATAAAAAAAAGTTTTTATTGAATATTTCATTGTTAATGCTAGTTTTACTCACAACCATTTTATAGAGATAGAATACCGCTTTGGCCTAGTTGAAAGCGACGCTGCCTACGAAGCCGGCGGTCCTAGGTTCGAATCCCGCTAAGGGTATTTATTTGTGTGATAAGCACGAACCTAATTGTTCTTGACTCTTAAATGTTTTTTATGTATTTAAGTTAATTTATCTAGTAGTTATGTATATCATCGTCTAGGTCTTACCCATACTTAAGCTTTGGTTAGTTTGCGACTACTTATGTCAAGTCCCCCCAGTCCCAACATTTATTCATTAATTATTTATTTCTCATGTTTTCCTTCTCTACCACGTAACACTTTCTCTTTCAGACTCATTAGGGTTCTAAGAAGTACCTACACTTTTTTACACAAAAAATTGGGTTTCGCAAACTTACTTCGGTCTCTCTGTCCCTGTCTCTGTATTACATACTCGTATCTACACATTACATAAACATTGGTTAATATTTTAGAATGCCATAAATAATTATGCTAAGTTAAAACAGTAGGTACGTCTGTCTGTATGTAACATCGCAAGCGCTACTAAACGTAACAAACTATTACTATTTCCATTTTAAACCGTGTTTTCAATTCTCTGCACATTTGTTTGTTCAGAATAAATGGAGTCCGGAGCTGACTAAGAGTAACGTGGTGTTCCGAGTTTCATTAACTCAACTAATCACACTGTTAACACTATAGTTCAACTGTTGAAAGATGGCGGATACGGGTCCAAACCTACCGCTGGTGTTTGATCACTTCGCATTTTGTTTTGATGTGTTTCGTGATTGAAGGAAGTCAACGATTTGAAGGTCATGTTGCCAGATCGTGCATAAACTCTTATGTGTACTCTTGTCGGATGTGCTATCTCCGATCATGGAGCTAGGAGATACTATATATATGAGGAGGGTCTACTGTGGCCACAAAGCGATCCGGAAGACTCACTTTGTCTTATTGTGTCTCTTTGTGATACAGGTAATGACAATATATATATCTCTTCAAAAACATTACATGTAAAAAGATGCAAGTCTCGCATCGCAATTCTTCTACAACAAAAAAGGTATGAGATGTAATGTTAAACCAACTCGGTTATTTTAGGCTTTACCGGGGGGAGGGCGGGGGGTGTGCACAGAACTCTTCTCGTCGGATTTTCACCGACTTGCCTATTATTTAACCGTGTAAGAACACAATTTATAGTTCTCAAATAAAGAGTAAGCCAAATTAGCTCCAGATTGCCAAGCAGATTAGGTTTGATGCTCCACCACTAACTATCCATGGGAACATCTGTCTAACAACTTTGTCATAAATTGTTACTTAATAAGCTAATAACAATTCGTTAGCAAACAACGAGTTATAGTGACTGTATCAATATTAGATATCTTTATTTTTTTATACATATAATGACTTGGCGAAGGGTTCCCTCGAGTTCTACGATCAGCAGAACTGGATTTTGGACTGGATAAAGAAATAATTTTTCAAATCGGTTCATAAATTGGCGAGTTATCGCGTAACAGACACACAAAAAATACAGTTGATTGAGAACCTCCTCCTTTTTTGAAGTCGGTTAAAAATGTCCTCTATCTAGGATCACGATAAGTCGAGACTCAAACCATGTCATAATGTCATGTCTTAAATGTAAACGATTGTAGCTACACATGTAGAATTAAGTCTTTTTCATGTAAAAGACTTAATTCTACATATCTTTAACTATACAGGGTGAATCCTAAGTCGTGAACCGAAATAGCAAAATGTGAATCTATCCATGATTCTGAGCAACTTTTACTTTGGGACCAACATTGTATTATGCTAAACAAAACCATCTGTTCATACAATCTTGTCAGTCTTAAATGAGCTAAGTGTATGAAATAGTTGTTTTTTTTTGCATAACACAACGTTGGCCCCATAGTAAAAGTTGCTCAGAATCATGGATAGATTCACATTTTGCTATTTCGGTTCACGATTTAGGATTCACCCTGTATAATCTTTTTACTTTATTAAGTTTACACGTTACATTGTTTTTGTGTCATTTAGTCTATTGAAAGTGTAATCTGAAACAAAATTTCAGCGGTAAAAGATTCTTGGTCAAATATTTCGCATTTTGCTCTAATTAGATAATTTTCCCTTTTTTCAGGTAAGTGCATTCCAAGTCCATTTTATCACATCGAACAAGACAAGGGTTAGCAATCACGATGTATTTATGTTAGAATTTACTAGAACGATTGTTAGGTACCTGTACGGTAGGTGCATACCATGTAATTTGTGCCAGGATTAGATGAAGAATAGGACCCCAGGGTCGCAAACATTAGATTGCATTAGAACTTATTAACGTTGCTCATGAAGTTTTATACTCGTATTCGTTTGGTGTCGAGGGAATATGGGGATATAAGGTAGAGGAATTTTCTTGCATCGTAGATATGGCTATATCTTTGGAGATGGGCATTGGCGTTCTATTTTTTACACATTCACTGCCAAGGATCGCTACGCGCTACTCTCGTAGCAGGTCCCGTGGTTTTCCCCGTATGTAGCGGAAAACGACTACGGCGTAGGCCCACGCTAGGCGGGTTCATGGCAGGGAAAATGTTAATATACATACCATGTGTATACCTACCTTTTCTTGAATTTAAACTGTCGTGAGACATGTTAAAATAATTAATACTAATAATTAAACGGTTGAGCCTTAAACATCCCGGAACGTAAAAGAGGCAGAGGCCGCCCCCCTTCTACATGGTGGACCAGCATGACCCGGCTTTTGAAAAAGGAACAATTACCAGACCCGACAACCCAAGACCGAGCGACTTGGCGCCGATTAATTAGGAGAGCCGACCCCACCTAACGTGGGAACAGGCACAGAAGAAGAAGAAGAAGAATGAAACGGTTGAGCCCACGTATGAAAGGCCTCCACACACCGGTCGCGGGCGCGGGTCGGGCGCGGGTCGGGCGCGGGCCCGCGCAAGTTGTAAAACATTGAAAATAAACTTCAAACACACATCGAACGCGAGCCCGCGGGCCCGCGTTCGATGTGTGTTTGAAGTGTAGTGTAGTGTAGTGTAGGGCGACATGTTTCGAACTCTTCGGGAGTTCTTCTTCAGGATGAGTGTTCTCGCGGTGGTGTCGCTTGAGTCACACTACACTCAAGAGTGACTCCAACGACACCGTAGCCACATTTAATACATGACGTGGGTTCAACCGTTTAATTGATACTATTACCTCTAATTCCCTGGTTCTGATTCATCATGTTCCACTTTTATGTGTTTACTGAGAATTTCGAACGTTGTTTGAGAATCTGTTTCAATTGTTACAGAATAAAAGCGCAGGTAAATGATGTATTTTTTTAAACTTTTTGATATCCGAATAAATCGATAGACATTATTCAACTCAACGTTCTCATTAAAATACATTTATTTTAACAATGATAAGAAACGGAGGGAGAGCGGAGAGCCTGTCGTATAACAAATATAAAGCAACATGCTGAGTAGGGTCCATTTCGTGACAAAATGTGTATTGTAATATTTCTTTTGTATGTGTTTTTTTTTTATTGTCACGGATAAATATTTGAATTTTGAATTTGAATATAGATTGATTAAGTTTCAATTTAAAAATGCGGCGTCTATTTAGATATAAGTATAGGTACCTATGTCAGTCCAAATCAAGTAAACAATATTGTCATCATGGGTGATTTGGGTTATTCCGCCCGTATATTCCGGTAGCGCAAACAGATAACCGGGCACCGGACAGATAATTGGACCGGACACCGGACTCGCCTCACCGGTTCGATTGGTTTGAAATTAGTAATTAATAGCGGTGATGTTCTGGAGCTCTGCATCCGCAATCGTGATCGAGAAACATGCGTATTATAGCATCCAGACCAGTGATGTTGTGGATGCGGGCCCTATACAGCCAGTATGTTTAATATTACCTCAAATTTTAACCATACGTAGCTTTTAGTACTATGAACCGATATTATAAGAAAATTGTAAGTTTGTCTTAACTACCAAAGCGTAATTAATTTTTGAAAATTTATCGAGGTGCAATGTAATGCTTACACTCATTTGACACATGGAAGAAGCGGGTTACTTGTCA
This sequence comes from Epinotia brunnichana, assembly GCA_963854355.1. Taxonomy (NCBI): domain Eukaryota; kingdom Metazoa; phylum Arthropoda; class Insecta; order Lepidoptera; family Tortricidae; genus Epinotia; species Epinotia brunnichana. The sequence goes on from OY977956.1 coordinate 13,464,386, forward strand.
CAGTTGTGACGTCACATTAGTAAGACAATGTAGTGATACATTGCGTGCTGAATTATTTTATAAGGACAAAAAAAGTTAGTAATTGAGAAAAAAAATCTTGCAATATCGGTTCATAGCCCTAACATCTACCTCTGGTTACAATTTGAGGTAATATTAAAAATACACGCTGTATAACTCGCGAGCCTGTCTTTTTAACCCCCGACGGAAAAAGAGGGGTGTTATAAGTTTGACGTGTCTGTGTGTCTGTCTGTCTGTGTGTGTGTCTGTCTGTGGCATCGTAGCTCCTAAACGGACCGACAGATTTGAATGCGGTTTTTTTATCCGAAAACTGACGTGATCAAATGGTTCTTAGCTACGTTTTAACAAAATCGGTTAAGCCGTTTTTGAGATACCTTTTCAAGTTTGATACTTTTCTAAGTTGTATATAGTTATTACAAGCTTCATATTAACTTGACCTGTTAGTATGAAAGTATATATGTAGGTACCTAAATAAGTTGTCCGTCAAAACTTGCAATCCATTTTTCAGTCACTTGCCGTTATCCGATTGAGCTGAAATTTTGGATAGGTATTAGTATAGTTTGGATGACAATTCAATATGATGGTACCATCGAGCTGATCTGATCATGGAGACAGTGAGTGAACTTGTCGGAGGCTCGGGGTAGGTATACAAAATTACCGAAACTCAAGCAGGCCTTAAAATGTATTACGTAAGTATTTGAAATAAATATTAGGTGTTCCGTAAAAAAACATTACGTCTTTGTTCAAACTCACTAGTTTGTATTGTACCTGTCATGGAAATAATTAGTAGGTACTTAGTATAAAGTAGCGTCCGGCCGTGAGCGCGTGCGCCAGCCCACTGGCGGATGTACCGGTACAGGTGCGCAAAGTTTAGGTATAATTCTGAGTTCCCACGGCGCAGTTAGGTAGCACTGCTACAGGTCGCATGTGAGCAGGTTCGTAAATTATATAGTTATTTTTAGTCAAGTATTTTTGCCAAAATAAAAAAATAAAAATAAATGACTGGCTCGCGACTTTTACACTCACATAGCCACTAAGTACTTAGTATTAATTATATCCAGTTAACGCATGCATTTATTTAACGTATTATATACATCTATAATTATATTCTATTTAGATTGTATTTACTTTAGAAATATCTAAAAATGATTGCCTATTACTACCCCAATATATCAACCCTAGAACGGTTATCCAGGTCCAATCGGGACCGGGACTTGAGCCTTAGTAAATTGACTGAAATAGTTTTATAGGCGATTGGCAATATGGCCCCGATAGGTTCGACGAGGTTAGGGTCGTATATTGTACGTTTAGTATGTGATAGCTATAGGTACATACAGCGATTTATAGATGCCTTTCTTCTTCTTCTCTTACTTAAGAGCTAGGCTCTTGTCGGTGTAGCTCAAAGTAGGCCCTCCATCTACTCCGATCCCACGCAATCTCTGCCACTGCAATAGATGCCTTTAACAATCTATTATTGCTCGCGTATCTTAAAAAAACCGCCCATGTGCAAATTGGACTTGCGCACGAAGGGTTCCGTTATCTATAAAAACGGCAAAAAAATCGCGTTTATTGTATGGGAGCCTCCTTTAATATTTATTTTATTCTGCTTTGGACTAAGCAGGTCGATCACGTAACGCATTGTACGAACGTCGGGTAGGTCTAAATGTCACTTTTTATATGGAAAATTGACAGTTAAATTGTACCGACGCGCGTTCGGAACGTTACGTGTTTACATCCCAAGATTGCAACTGACTGGCAGACCTCGTCGGCGATGGCGAGACGAGCTGGACTCCTTTTTAAAAAATCGGCCAGAGACTGCTCAGGAACGCGAAGTCTGGAAACGGAGGGAAGAGGCCTTTGCCCAGCAGTGGGACACAACAGGCTCTTAATAATAATTTTAGTATTTGTTGTTATAGCGGCAACAGAAATACATCATCTGTGAAAATGTCCACTGTCTAACTATCACGGTTCATGAGATACAGGCTGGTGACAGACGGACAGACAGACAGACGGATGAACAGCGGAGTCTTATTAATAGTGTCCCGTTTTACTCTTTGGGTACGGAACCCTAAAAAGGCAAGCGAAGTTATCTTTATAATGTTAGTATAGTACGCAGATGTTGCAGAAATTCGAATCTGCATCCGCAACCGCGGGTGTACCGCATCATTTTCAACATCTACATCCGCATCTGCATCCGCAATAATGGATGCGGAGTGGCTGCGGATGTAACTAGTAGAAGTCGCGACAAGAAAGGGCCAACACGAGTGTTCGTCATTATACGTATTGCGGCTATCTTGCTTGGTCCCTATATGATAGCTGTCATCTCAGTACAGTAGTAAGCGTGAGCGAGATGGAAGTGCGTGTTCGGAAGCGCGGATATCATGTTTTAAAAAAAAATTGTGCGTTTAAAAAATAAAAAAGCGGCCAAGTGCGAGTCGGACTCGCACAGAAGGGTTCCGTGAAATAAATTGCGGTTTACGATTTATGACGTATTAAAAAAAAACTACTTATTAGATCTCGTTCAAACCAATTTTCGGTGGAAGTTTACATGGTAATGTACATCATATATTTTTTTTATTTTTATCATTCTCTTATTTTAGAAGTTACAGGGGGGGGGACACACATTTTACCACTTTGGAAGTGTCTCTCGCGCTAACTATTCAGTTTAGAAAAGAAATATGTTAAAAACCTCAATATCATTTTTGAAGACCTATCCATAGATACCCCAGGGACGTTAATGAAAAAAATTTTTTCGAGTTTCAGTTCTGAGTATGGGGACCCCTAAAACTTAATGTTTTTTTTCGATTTTTGTGTGAGAATCTTAATGCGGTTCACAGAATACATCTACTTACCAAGTTTCAACAGTATAGCTCTTATAGTTTCGGAAAAAAGTGGCTGTGACATACGGACGGACTATAAGGGTTCCGTTTTTTGCCATTTGGCTACGGAACCCTAAAAAAGTACTCACTAAGTTCCCTCAAACATGATATTGCCGATTTTTAGAACCAATTTTAATATGCTTTTGTGCATAATTTGTTACGAATGTTTTGAGTGTATTTTACACCCATGGGTCAAAAATACACTGGCAACAACATATTCCTGATTTATTTCTATCGAGCGAATATTGCTTAATCATGTTTCGAATCTGATCTCGCTGCAGAAAAGCCTCAAGATTACTATTCGTTTTTTTGAAACCATATCATTATAAACAGACGCATTATATATTGTTTCAAAAACTCTGTTCGCTTAATTTAGCTGAACGTACGGCGCCTTAAGGTTACCTATAAATAGTATGGAGATGACACCCGGTCATAGGGATAAATATTCGCCGCGATGCGTATAGTCAATGAGAATCATAATTTCGTTTCTGTAATCTGACGATTGGCCGCATTCGCTCAGGTGATGCGCCAGGTTTGCAACGATCAACATTCTCATTGAAAGTTGTCGTTAGGTTATAGTGATCATGGTGGTGACATATGGCACTGAAACGTGGTCGCTTACATACAATGGGCCTTATAAGAAGGAAAAGTCACCCGGAGAGGGCTATGTTGGGAGTTTGAAATGAGGCTATCCGCAGCAGGACCAAGGTAACCGATATAGCCCTCCGAATCGCTAAACTTAAGTGGCAGTGAGCGGGGCTCATTGCACGTAGAACTGATGGCCGTTGGGGCGGAAGGGTTCTCGACTGGCGACCATGAACCGGAAGGCGCGACGTGGGTAGACCCAAGGTGGACTGATCACCTGGTAAGGGTCGCGGGAGTCCGCTGGATGCGGGTGGCGCAGGACCGGTTACTCTTTGGGGGAGGCCTATGTCCAGCAGTGGACGTGTTTTGACTGATATGCTGATGATGATGATGATGATGATGATGATGATGATCGTGGTGGTAGGTTATACTCGTAGGTAGCACAGGTAACGAGACAAAACTGGCAATAAGTACTGTATGTATGTAGATGTACCTATGTACTCAACGCAGCTTCGGTTTGCCACAAACCCGAATGAAATCGGAACGACTCTCATTACGCTGTTTTATTTATTTAACACCCAATAAAATCGTGTACGCACATAGATTAGTGCGCCCGCCCTACGGAATGCGTAAAACAAATATTTCGCTTTCGACAGATTTAGGGTTCCATCGGGTATTCTAAATCGATGGTTCCACCAGAGATGATCGTGGCAGCAGCGTAGCGGAACAAACCTCCATGAGCTTTGCTAGCCTCGCTCGCGCTCGTTGATGGAACGACATCGATTTATTTAAGTACAACTCCCTTCTAGAAATAAACAGACAAGCAGATTGTCTCCCTAAATTCTCTGATATACATAGCACAAATTAGTACCTATTACCAAAATTGCAGCTGAGAAAATATCAAAAACAGGAATTGGAAAATTAAAAAGCACTAGTTCGCGAAAGCCAATTTTCCGCACGCTAAACAGTTAGAAAGGTAAAGTAGCACTTTTAGAGCAACTGTTATTAAAAATATTTTTATAAACGTTACATTACCCCTCTGTAGAGGAGAACAGCCGGACAGCGTGACAGCGAACAGACATACGAACGATTTTCGGCCCAAGCTGAAGCATAGAACTTCGTTCGCTTCGCTCGCTCGTTCGATTGCCATTGCTCATCTGTAGAAATCTATACTCTAAGGTGTCGTATGACGAAATCCCTCTCATTGTTTGAGTAGAATATATTCGAACGTGCCTGTCGCGAAAATTGCGGGAGTAAAGGATTATGGAGGGATTAGGAAAATTAACGAGTAGGGGTGGAAGTATTTTGTACCTGTTACTCGTTGAAGTATTTCTTTACTTAGTGCTTACAATATTAAAATACTTCATCTATGTCAACAACATCCACGTTAATAAAGTATTTTAGTACGCAGACTCGAAATGCAAAATGAAATAAAGTGAAATATTGTATTGATTTAACGGCCTCCGTAGCCCAGTGGGTATTGACTCTGCCTACGAAGCTGGAGGTCCCGGGTTCGAATCCCGGTCAGGGCATTTATTTGTGTATTTATCACGAATATTTGTTCCTGAGTTATGGATGTTATATATGTATATAAGTATCTATATGTATGTATCTATTATATATATCATCGCCTAGTACCCACAACACAAGCCTTACTGAGCTTACCGTGGGCCTAGGTTGATTTGTGTAAGATTGTCCCGTAATATTTATTGATAACTTAGTTACAGGTCATAACATCAAGAGCCTAAATCTCGAAAGCTGGTATGAAAATATCGTACTAATTAGGTAAATGAAATAGGGATGTAGACTCAAAAAATATTATTACTGACGAAATAGTGACGAAAATCCCATTCAGATATCTCAAAAAATTACGAAGCTATATACAAGCGTTTTGCGTGACGTCACGACCCCCGAGCGTCATAGTAAATGACAATCGTTGCAGGTCCGTTTTGCGGAAAAGGGGCAGAATATACCCCCTCTTGAAACTTTGGATACTTATAACTTTGTGATTATTTAATTAAATCCCCTGCTTTACTTTTTTCTCCATTTGACAATATTTTTAATCCTTTTTCGAGAAATTTATCATTATTGGTTATTTTTCTTGGTGAGTGAAAAAAATGAGTGTAAACGGTTGTATACTTACCTACCTATAAACAAGTTCATAATATCTGGACGATATTTGTATCTGTATCTTGGACCTCAGAAATCGTTTGAAAGTGTAATTTATCAATTTATACTGTCCATAGTAATATTGATTTTATAAAGAGGAAAAGTCGGGGAAATTGTAGATTTGTTCGTTTGTACGCGGGGTTTGTAGGGTAGTTTCCGAAACCAGATATCCTTTTTCGTAAATTCTTACACCTGCGTATATAATGGACTTTCTGGACGGACATAAGCTATTTATTTTTTTATTTGTCTCAGGCAACATCTAGTATTGTAATTGTAACTAAGTAGTTGAAGTAATCATGAGATCTGATCGAACATCTCATAACAATAACAAGTATTTTTACCAAGTTCCCAGTATACTTCCTAAAATACCCGGAACAGGTACTACGTCAGACACTCCAGCCGAGATTGCACCAGTAGGTATCTAAATATATGTATAATGATAATGAGTGAGGCAGTTAGGTACAAAACTTGTCACATTGCCGTTGAGTTAGGGCTCGTGTTATAAAGTTTCATTGTGAGACGTGAGATAGGAGGCCGTTGGCTTGAATAGGGTGGAAGTTTGTATACTTTGTATGGACCATTTTATTTTTAGTAACCTTAACCAGTTATTTCAATGTCGACTAATTCTTAAAAAAAAACTCTTTTTTTTAAGTCTGAAACAATATTTTGAAAATAATTATATATACCTACATCAAAAATAATGTTGTATTTCTTTAAATCCACTAGCGGTAGGTACCTATGATTAACATATTTAGAAGTTGAAAACATAATATTCATCGCTTTCATTTTTATGCAAGATTGCAAGCATAATTAACTCATATTAATTATACTTGCAATCTTGCATACAAATGAAATAAAAATAGTTTAGAAACTATCCTATTTCTTTGTCACTAATAGCAGGCGCGGCTCACTCGCGGTTTGTGTTTATCGCTACAAGTACATGCCGGTCGCCCCTTCGACGGGCTCTATTCAGTAGCTGCCGCGCGTTGGTACGGGACGCTCGCACGGGTCGCAGCGTGTTGCATGCGATAGAAAGGGATGGCCACATTTAGGCACGTTTGGCGTACCTAAACAGGGAATTTGTTAACAGAGAACCTTCTGTACGTAGTACTTATTCTGTGCTAATAGGCCAGATTATAGAATACTCATTTGTTCTACCACCGTCACTGAGTCCTCTGTAGACTCAGCGAATCCTCAAACCAACAAAAGGTCGGCAAGGCTCATGTTACTGCTCTTTATTTGCCGGCGTCCATAGGCCACGATGTGTTCGCGTCGTGTACAAAAATTAAACCTCCTCAAAACTGTTCAACCTACGAAATAATTTAGCACCTACCTAATTCGTTGTTTCAACCACTACACAAATTAAAGGCATCAATATAGAGGCCAACTGGTTATAACTTATTCATAGTCAGTCGGCCGATGGTTCTAGTAAAAAGAATTTTAACCGACTTCAATAAAAGGGGAGATTCTTAATTCGTCGGAATATTTTTGAATGAATGAATGAATGAATATATTATGTTATATTTTTTTATGTATGTTCCCCGATTACTCCAAGACGCCTGGACCGATTTGGATTTTTTTTTGAAAGTTTCTCCTTCTCACGTGCTCCCGTAGTCATCAGGTCAAGATCTAATGGTGGGATCCTGAAGAAATCGAGTGAACTCTTCAGATAAGGCGAAGTACTGAAATGTATGTCGGTTAAAACTTTGTTTTCAAAGTAAATTATGAAATACTAGCGACCCGCCCCGGCTTCGCACGGGTTTATATAAGTTTTATCATGCATGTATTATACATATAAACCTTCCTCTTGAATCTTGAAAAAAACCGCATCAAATTCCGTTGCGTAGTTTTAAAGATCTAAGCATACATAGGGACAGACAGACAGACAGCAGCGGGAAGCGACTTTGTTGCATACTATGTAGTGATATAAAGCTGGGTACAGTCACCATCAGTAGCTACACAAACGAAGACGTCAAAAGTCTTTATTAAAAGGGAATAAGAACTTTTGACGTCTTCGATTGCGTAGTTGTTGTGGATGCTGACTATACCTATATGATCGCATCAACAAGTCGAATGAAGAGCGCCGCGCCAAAATCTATCCGTGAATGTCAAACTAGTAACAATAATATCTATTGAAATGATACAATTATCGACGTGCTACTTTATTTTATTGATTTCATTGACTTGACTTTACTTACAAGCTTACCTTCTTCTTACATGTGTGACGTAAAACGAATTTCTAATTAATTAATTTATTGTGGGAACCTTTGCGCCAGGGTGACAACTCGAGGGGGACTGTTTGACTAGGCTTAAGGTAATCTTAAGTTTATTATTATTATTTTATTGTGTTTTATTATGTTGAAATGAATAAACCTCTAATAGAATTAATATTTGTAGTATTGATAACCTGCGCTGACATTTATTTATTATTAATTCAATTAGATATTAGACTACATTGCTGTGCCCTATCAGGGTCCATTGTGAATCCAAACACTATATGGATGTATACCTTGGGTGGATGGATCGATATCATGGATGCAATAAATGATGATTATGATTATCCTCCTTTTTTTGAATTCGGTTAAAAAGTTGAAAACCCCCGATATTTTCATTTCAAAGTTCAATATCTCAAAAACGGCTGAACCGATTTCGTTGAAACATAGCTAAGCGCCGCTATCACGAACTTCGAATCTCGAACTTCGTATATCTCCGTCTCTATCGCACTTATAGTACTCGAGCGACAGAGACTGCGATATACGAAGTTCGAGATTCGAAGTTCGTGGTAGCGCCGAAGAACCATTTCGATCACGCCAGCTTTCGGATTAAAAAACCGCATTAAAATCGGTCCATTGGTTTAGGAGCTACGATGCCACAGACAGACACACAGACACGTCAAATGGTTCGCTTCGCACACTCGTTCAAAATAGTAGTTTATGTGACTGTACATAATGAAGGGCATTAAACACGAGTCGGCTCGTTTCATAATAACATCACACGAGTGTTTTATTTAATGCCTAATTATGTACAGTTACATACACTACTTTATCTATCCACATATCATAAGCCTCCACGATGCATTCAGGAGCCGCATATTATGACCGTCATCGCGGCGTTGTTTTCTGGCAGCTGTCATAGTTTTTTTTCTTAATTCAGAGACAAACTAGAGTCGGATCCAACTAATCCAACCATCATAACGTTCGATATCTTACTTACGTGCGACATTTGTCAAATTTGTATGCAAATTGACAATTCATTTCGAACTAAACGTCATCTCGACTGATATTAGAATAGAGGTCAAATCGAATTTCCTTGATTTCAGAGATGTTCGAAATTTGAATGAAATAATGTTATCGAAATCGATGTTATTATTTAGCAATAATAACATTTTCACAGATAAGAAATTTGTTCTAACAAAACAGTTTATATTTATGGTGGCCATAATGTGCGGTTCTTGTCCTATGTGATTCTCGCATGCCGGTCAAAATCAAAGGCAATGTGTATAAAAGAGCAGTAAGACCAGCTCTACTTTACGGCTCAGAGTGCTGGCCCATGAGAAAAGCAGATACACAGAAGATGCACGTCACAGAGATGAAGATGCTACGGTGGTCAGGCGGAGTAACTAGAATGGATAAAATAAGAAATGAATATATCCGTGGCACTCTTAAAGTTGCCCCGATACACGAAAAACTGCGAGAGAATCGCCTACGCTGGTACGGACACGTAATGAGACGAGACGATGACCATATGACCAAAAGAGTTCTAAATATAGAAGAAAAGAAGAGGGGCCGCGGACGACCACAAATGACCTGGCTACAAACAATAGACAATGACATGAGAGATACTGACACACGCAAAGAGACAACCTACAATCGCACGATGTGGCGCAAGAATACTAGGAGGGCTGACCCCAAATAAATTGGGACAATAGCCAGGAGAAAGAAGAAGATAATGTGCGGTTCTTGAACGCATCATGGAGGGTTTATGATATTTGGATAGATAAAATGTTTTAATATTTGTTTTTATTACATTAATCATTTCTATTCAGAGTCTTTCGTCTTGTTTTTACGATGATGTTGATTATTAAATTCAATTCATTTATTAATTCAGATAACAAGATCCATTATTTGTTAGTTTTAGAAAGACTATGTTAGTAAATATCCATAAAAATAAATAAATAAAAACTTTTTTTTATACCACGTCAGTGGCAAACAAGCTTACGGCCCACCTGATGGTAAGTGGTTACCGTAGCCTATGGACGCTTGCAAATCCAGGGGTGTTACATGCGCGTTGCCGACCCTTTAAGAATGTATACACTCCTTTTTTGAAGAACCCCATACAACTTAAATAAACATTACACAGTTCGCTTCACTGAGTACGGCGCATCTAACCGACTACAATCAAATAAGTGCAGTAGTAGTCGTAGTAGTAGGAGAAGTGAAGTGAGTATTATACCTTAGCTTAGGCAATGAGAAAGAGTAGCCTACTCATAGATTGGGCGATCTTAGTATTTCACCTTCAGCCTACACCTAGCAATATGTTACAACAACTTGATTTTTGGAGGCGTAAACTAAGTATGTAGGTATGTAGTATGTGTACAGTCACTGTCATCAATAATATACAGCGTGTGGCCTGTAATAGGAGCAAAAAATTAAACCGAAGATTATTAAGCTTGTGAAAAATTATTTCCACGTGGTTTTATTTGAAAAAAAAAAAAAAAATATATAATTTTTTTTTTCTTCAAAATATGTTTACTTGTACCTATTTTTAGGGTTCCGTAGCCAAATGGCAAAAAACGGAACCCTTATAGACTGTCTGTCTGTCTGTCTGTCTGTCTGTCCGTCCGTATGTCACAGCCACTTTTTTCCGAAACTATAAGACCTATACCTACTGTTGAAATTTGGTGAGTAGATGTATTCTGTGAACCGCATTAAGATTTTTACACAAAAATAGAAAAAAAAACATTAAGTTTTGGGATTCCCCATACTCAGATCTGAAACTCAAAAAAAAAATTTTCATCAAACCCATACGTGTGGGGTACCTATGAATAGGTCTTCAAAAATTATATTGAGGTTTGAATAAATGAATGAATTAATGATTTATTTGATAAACACAACCACAACATTAAATACAAATGCTTTCTAATATATTTTTTTTCTAAACTGAATAGTTTGCGCGAGAGACACTTCCAAAGTAGTAAAATGTGTGTGTCCCCCCCTGTAACTTCTAAAATAAAAGAATGATAAAACTAAAACAAATATATGATGTACATTACCATGCAAACTTCCAACGAAAATTGGTTGCCGCAAAAATATCTGATACAACTCTATTCCTAGAGCCGTTCTTATCTTATCTAGGTGAGGGCCCTTTCGGATGCACTTCGACCCAGTGGGATATTTTGTGCATTTGCCCTCTCCTTTATACCTGCTCCCAGGCTTGCTCCATCATTTCCACAAAGCGGATGATGCAGTTCGCCGGGAGCACCTTGAATTCCTTTGGTTGCGGGAGCGTTCCTAGAGCCGTTAGAGCGTGTCAGATATTTCGAAACTGTACAAGTAAGAGTAAATACGAGTAAATGTGGCAGAATTTATTCTAACTTTATCGGATAAAGTATTCTTAAATAGAATAATTTACTTTCAAAACAAAGTTTTAACCGACTTCAATTCAGTACTCCGCCAAGCCACATTAACATTTCCACATTTTTTTTCCAATTTACCACATGAACTGATTTTCGAGAACAAAAGCGTTGATTTTTAGACCAATAAACCAAATCGCTGTTTGTGGGCCGATAATATTTGAGGACTTCCGTCGATTCCTCAAGGATCTCAGAATTACCTTTGGCACTTCATTGTTTGCTATTTCAACGGAATAATATCAGAATCTGTGACGTACTTATATAGTTTGAAGTACATCATTGAGAAGTTCCACAAGCCATCTGTGGTCTTCATCATCACTTCCACTTCACCAAATTTATGATTTCCGGGTGTAAATACACGAGTTATAATAGAAAATACCGAAATTACTACACGCGTGCCTAATATATTTGAGGAGTTCCCTCAATTCCTCATGGTTCCCATCATCCAACTGGGGTTTTGGAATCTGGAAGCATATTCTTTCAGTTAAAAAAATAATTGTACGAATCGGTTCATAAATGACGGAGTTCTGAGGTAACAAACATTAAAAATAAAAAAATTAAAAAATAATAAAAATACATCTGAATTGAGAACCTCCTCCTTTTTTTGAAGTCGGTTAAAAAGAAAAACAAAAGCAGATTACAGGTTATTTATTAGAAAGCTCGGTTTCTAGATAAACTCTCGAAAAAATCAGCAACATTTTGTAAAAAATCTGCAATGCTTTCGTTTATCGCATCGAACACTTTACCTATACGTGCGGCATGTTCAGGATCATCTGTAAGAAAGACAATGAATAGTAGTAATGGAGTTGTTGTAGAGGATAAATAGAAAATAGGTTATAGGTATAATGTATCTGGTCGATACAACGACTGTGCCTGGAAAAGAAGGGGCATTAGGCAGCCCGGCAACCCCGTTGTTTTAGCATATATAACTGTTAACTTTCAAGCGTAAGCTACGTCATCCGTCCACCATCCTCCTAGCGTTATTCCCGGTTGTGCCCCTAAAGGAGACCAGGGCCCACTTTGACACCTAATCCCAAGATTTGGCACAGGCACTAGTTTTTACGAAAGCGACTGCCATCTGACCTTCCAACCCAGAGGGAAAACTAGACATTATTGGGATTAGACCGGTTTCCTCACGATGTTTTCCTTCACCGAAAAGCTAACGGTAAATATTCCGTACATAAGTTCCGAAAAACTCATTGGTACGAGCCGGGATTCGAACCCACGACCGCCGCTTCACCCGTCTATACAAGGGCTTATTGTGTTAATATTTATAATAATAATAAAACCATTTATTTCAGGCATCTAAGGCCCATAGTAACTAATACCTTAAGAGACCGCAGTAAGGTTATCTGGAAGAGATCGCTTTTAGCGATAAGACCGCCTGTTGTGTACGATTGTTTATGTTAAATTTACCTTTGTTTTTCTATTAAATATGTACTAATTCTGGTGAGCAATAAAGAACATTTGTATTGTTGTTGTAAGTTCGATTCTCCATACAAACGTAGTTACGCTCTCATTTTAAAACAACTTGCTAGTTTGCTCTGAAATTTTGTACTAAGAATAAGTTAAGTACCATCCGGTCTGTAATTAGTTTATGTAGCTTAAGATCCCGTAGCAAAAAAATACAGCATAGTTTTTCATACAAAACTTGTTTTTGCTGTATTTCGTTTGTTTTATAAACTGGAGCCATATAAACTAATTACAAACCTAGATATACCTCATGTCTTGTAAAATTTCGTTACAATCCAACACGTAGTTTTAAAATGAGAACGAAACTCCGTTGGTATGGGAAGGTGAAATAAATACTGCTGATTCTTAGAGACTAACATACATACAATACATAATAATATAAAATAAAATAAAACTAATTATTAAGGGCTGAGGGCATTTGCGGAGAGGTTTGACTGTGAGTATGTGAATCACTGCCATATGATCCACGTACTGACAGTCAAGCCCTACTAAGTACTGTCCTTATTTTATATGTATTAGGTTATAGTACTTACTAACTTTAGGCTAAGAAACTGTAACTAACTTTATCTATGATCCCAGTTGGTCGAAATAAATGTCTTGAATTGAATTGAATTGAATTAAGGCGACGATTCGGTAGGTTGACCCGGAACCGCCGAAACACGACACCCTTCTGCTGAATATGATGATGAAATAAGAGATATTTATCAAGTTTGCGATATTAAATGGGTATTTTTAATAAAATAAAAACTTACCATTGATCGACGACTCGACATTATCATTTTTGACAGCAATTCCAAAGCCAAGATCAAATAACCGAAAACCATAGTCATATTCATCAAATTGTATGACGGCACCAAGAGTGACCGCAACCGCGAGCAGAAGTACTGCCAAGGCAGCTTTCATATTGAAAGGTTCTGAGCAAAATAGCCTCGATTCTTAATATCAGTCGCAGTTACTACGTTTTATAGAAAATGAAAGCATCAAGTGTAAAAAAGATGCGTGAACAGGGTTCCGCGTAAAGACAAAAGTCTCCTCTTTTCATTTCATACGTGTATATTAAAACTTGGCACTGAGACGTGCTTGCTTACTATGGGCCTCAGAAGAGGGGTCAAAGTCATCATCATCACCATTTTCAGCCTGTAGTCGCCCACTGCTGAGCATAAGCCTCTCTTCGCGTACGCCACTTATCCCGGTCCCGTGCTAGTCTCATCCAGAAATGACCCGCGGTCTTTTTAATGTCATCAACCCATCGAGCTGGTGGACGACCAACGCTTCTTTTTCCTGCAATTGGCCACCAATCCGTTAACGTTTTGGTCCACCTACCGTCAAAGTAACCCAAAGGGAAATCGAGAGGACTATGTTGGGAGTTTCTGGGCTAGATCGTATCCGAAATGAGGCTATCCGCAGCAGAACTAAGGTCACCGATATAGCCCGATCGCTAAACTTAAGTGGCAGAGGGCGGGGCATATTGCACGTAGAACCGATGGCGTTGGAGGGAAGAGGTTCTCGAGTGGCGACCTCATACCGGTAATCGCAATAGACCGCCCACAAGGTGGACTAATGACCTGGTAAACGTTGCGGGAGGCCGTTGGATGCGGGTGGCGCGGGGCTCACTTTGGCACTCTTTGGGGGAGGCCTATATCCAGCACTGGTCGCCAACTGAGTCAAATTCGACGATTGGGCTCTTTCTCAAAGTTGGTAGTCTGTCCTAGGTATACATAATCTTCTTCAACTCCGAGCGTAAAGTGTCATATTGTAATGGGAGTTGGTACTACATGTGCATTTGACATGATATTCGTCTTATACGAGTACATGTCCATTCATAGACCAACTCACTCGGAGGCTTTACTGAGGTCATCGAGCATAAATATGGATGGATGGATACATAGAAAGTCAGTAAATAATAAGTTTATTTGCGGCATACTAATTGTGATTGTAATCACTGAAGTCCCTAGCCCTAAAAGAATTTGTAGAATGCCTAGAATGCGTCTATACCTACGTACTCTCAACTATAAACCACGTATTTTCATTTATTAGTGTTTACTTTTATTGAATTGCGACGTTTTTGAAATACGTTGCAATATGACGCTTATGATTGTTACTGTAGAGTTCTACGTTCTTCGCAAGATTTCTGACACGTGTAAACATTATATTCACACGTGTTTTGTAAATACACGAGTAAATACTATCTACTACCTGATTCAACACATCAAATTTTTGGGCCCGGTTAATGTAGGTACATTCAGACCGCTTTTCTCCTCTACAGGTCGCATTTCTCAACCGATTCTCATGAAATTTTGTGAGCAGCTTCGTTAATTAAGTATATAGTTTTACGAGTATTTATCAAGTCACTTTTAAGATATTCAAAAAAAATATGACGGTCTCCCGATGTCTACAGCTCACAGATCTCTGTCTTTTTTAACCTATGCATAAAGTAAGAGAGAAAGATACGTGGACGCGGATTGGGCCGTACACTAACCAGTACTCTAAGGTAGGTATTTGTTCTCAGAAGGTTCTCCGTTAACAAATTTCTTGTTCAGGTTTGCCGAACGAGCCTAAACGCGGCCATCCCTTTTTCATGCAACGCACTGCTATAGAACGCGTGCGTGCCGTAGCAGCGCTAACATACCGGCCTGGTTTAAAGGTTAGCGCCACATAAAATGTTCATTAAATAATGAACTCTATCGTCTTATTCAATAGATTCAAAATATTCAATAAACATTTTATGTGGCGCTAATTTTTCTTGCAGAAAAGGCACGCGTCCGACCACTCAACCGTAATATTGTTTCACTTGAATAGTATTGCTTTGAAGATAAGTAGATCAGCTCAGTTTAAATAATTTCAACTATACTTGTAGCGGCGCGACGAAATCACGCAGTGAGCCGCCCCTTTTTTTTTTTTTTACTTGGGGAAATGCATTTACGCATCCCACCTAGCCGAGGAACTAGGATGGGTATGACGGGCTCCCGGGAACCCCCCGGACTACCGTCTAAAACCACCAAGGTATGCCCTCTCTGCCATGTAGTAGGGGCGTCATGGGATCGCGAACATTTCACCACGACGCCCCTCGGCAACAGCCGCAGCTGCCCTCACTACTGATGCAAAAGCCCCCCTCCCGTCGTAAGCGTGCAGGGCGACACCACACGCTT
This sequence comes from Epinotia brunnichana, assembly GCA_963854355.1. NCBI lineage: Eukaryota > Metazoa > Arthropoda > Insecta > Lepidoptera > Tortricidae > Epinotia > Epinotia brunnichana. Next base: position 13,480,291 of record OY977956.1, read on the forward strand.
CCCGACCCGCCCAAAGAACCTCTACGCCGGGAGAGGGTGATAGACCTCGGATTCACCCTCTCAGGTCCCCTTGTAACTTTTTATAGAGGTTTTCTCCCTCGCAGCCACAACTCGGCCCCGGTCTGACGGTCGCAGCCCCCGCGCCTAACATGAATCCTCTGATAGCAGAGGATTTGTCAGGGTTCCGGGTCCGTTATTTATTATAGAGGCAAACGGCAATGGCCTCTCCCTCATGCCGCACCTGGGGAATCTTACGATTCCCTGGGCGGAACCCCCCGACTCCCCCGTGTTGGTAACACCAGCAAGTGATAACTTAGGGTTCGCTAAATTATCACTTGTCGTTGTCTCCAGGGCGCACCGGCCAAGACACTACCCATTCCTGCGGATCAACCGAATCAAGAGGAATCGGTTGAGTCCAGACACTCGAGGAGGTTACTCGACATAGCGCCCCGCAGTGAGCCGCCCCTGCGCCGAGGCCTGCCAGCTCGCTGTTCCGATTGACGTTCACAATTTGACGACTAGACTAGACATCTAAGTATGTAAACTTGTAAAGTCGTCAAATTGTGAACCTCAAGGTTATAAACTAACGAATAATAACTACAACTGTTATTTTCCCATATAAAATTTGACATTTACGATGACTTATTTGACAACTAGCTGTTGCCCGCGACTTCGTCCGCGTATAACATGTTATCGTCTAAATGTTTGTTAAAGAAATGAATTTAAAAAAAAGCATTAAAATTAATTTTGTACCTAGTCTTTTAGAAAACAATCTAAAACCGAAGTTACAAATCTCTTGCTCTCTATACAAACTAAGAACCCTCTCTGAACCCTCATAGAAAACAGTCTGAAACCGTAGTACAAATTTCTTACTTTAAAAATGTCTTGCTCTCTATACAAAGTTCGAACCCCCTTTTAACCTTCTTAGGCGATGAATTAAATAAACGCTGAAATAAGTTTTGTAGTATTTTAGAAAACAGTCTAAAACCGAAGTTACAAATGCCTTACTTTAAAAATATCTTGCTCTCCATACAAACTTTGAACACCCTTATCCCCTTTAGGGGATATATTTAAAAAGAATGCTAAAATAAGTTTTGTAGTCTAAACACGCTAAGATCGAAGTTACAAATATCATACTTTAAATTTTTCTTGCTCTCCATACAAACTTTGAAAGCTTTTCAGGGAAAAATTAAAAATAAAACACTCGGTTTTTTTATTGTAATAGGTAAGTATTTTTTCTACAAACTATCAAGTCTCTAGCTAAAAAAAAAGTGTTTCCCATACGAACCTTGCAGCCCTTTTTAACCCCTTAAGGGGTGAAATTTTCCAAAACGCTGGCAGTAGGTATTTTTTTGTATTTTAATAAGTAGGTACTTAATTTTTCTACAGAGTTTTAAGTTTCTACCTAAAAAAAGTTTTCCTATACAAACATTGCACCTCTTTATCCCCCTCTTAGCGGGTGGAAATTTTCAAACCACTGAAATTACTTTTATATTTGTATTCTAATAAATAATCTTTCTACACAATTTCAAGTCCCTAGCTAAAAAAAAATTTCCTCCATACAAATTTTCACCCGTTTTAATCACCCTTAGGGGTGGAATTTTCCAAAACGCTGAAATTAATTTATTTGTATTGTAATAAGTAATCTTACAACAAAGGTTTGTCGCTTGCTAAAAAAATATATTTACAAACGTTGCACCCCCTTATACACCCCTAAGGGGTGGAGTTTTCTAAAACGCTGAAAGTATTTTATTTTATTTTATGATGTAATCTTTTTAAAAAGGTTTGAGATTCTAGCTCGAAAAAATCCCCTTTACCAACATTGTACCCCTTTTTCATACCCTTAGGGGTGGAATTTTCAAATCCGCTGTTTTTTTATTTGGTTTGTAATAAGTAATCTTTCTACAAACTTTTAAGCTTCTATCTCAAAAAGAAGTTTCGCTCATACAAAATTTGCAACCCTTTTTAAGCCCCTAAGAGGCTGAATTTTCCAAAACGCTGACAGTACTTTATTTGCATTCTAATAAGTAAGCTTTCTACAATGTATTGAAATTCTTGCTAAAATAATAAAGCACCCCTTGTTTCTTAGGGGCAGAATTTTCTTAAACGTTGAAAGTACTTTATTTGTATTCTAATAAGTAATATTTATACAAAATTTTAAGTCTCTAGCTCAAAAAATAAAGTTTCCCCCATACAAACTTTGCACCCCTATTTGACCCCTTTAGGGATAGAATTTCCAAAAATCCCTTCTTATCCGTTGCCTACGTTGTAAAAGCTAGTTCTGGTGTAAATTTCAACTCTCTAGCCCCAGTAGTTTCGGCTGTGCGTTGATGAGTGAGTGGGTGAGTCAGTCAGGACATACGAGTAGGCATTTATATGTAGGAATAGATAGATAGAAGATGACGAAAATCCCATTCAAATATCTCAAAACCGTTTTAATGTCGCTTGTAAGAGTGAGAAAACGATCAGGGACTGTGACGTCAAGATCCTCGAGCGTCATAGTAAAAAACAATCGTTTCATATGAAGGTGCGTTTTGTGGAAAAGGGACAGAACATAAAACTTTGGAACTTAGTGATTACCTATACATATAACCTCTTGCGTTGATTTTTTCTCTATTATCTTTTTTTCGAGAAATACTTTATGATTATTTTATTTAGTGTCTACCACGTGTCTACCTACAGCCGGGTCCGCTGCACCAATGTTTTCCATGTTTTTAAACATCTAACATGTTTTCCGTCAGGTTCGGCAAACAATTAGGGTTTTGTTTTGATTGGCAAAACATGTTTGATCACTTTGACGTTTAAAAACCACGAAAACATGGCGCAGCGGACGCGGCTTTTGGGGTGTAGTTTCGATTCCTGAGCTATAACCACGAACTTTGGAATTCGAAAATATTCGGGTTTCTCTATTTCTATCGCACTAACAATAACAATACTCGAGTGACAGGGATGCAGTTATACGAACTTCGAGTTTCGGTTTTCGTGGTAGCGCCGCAGGCATTTTGGCAGAATGCGCAAAGAGCGCGTGTGTTTGCCATTCAAAAAAAACAAATTCGTGTTAATTATATTGTTCAAATTTGTTTTTACATTTATAGAAATTACGCCATAATGCGACATTTGCGCATATAAGTTCTCATATCACAATCGAATATTTTTTTATGGTTTAACTTTTGGCATGTGTATCGTAAAGGTCTATCGTGGACTGGATATAAATTATTAATAAGTGAAAGGCAAAGCAATTCCGCCATTTTGACGAAAATTTGACGTTTCTTATAGCTGACAGTTGGAGCAGCGTTTGATTTCAATAAAAGTAAATGAAAAATTGAATGAAGTCGTATATAACGGAAAATTAATTAATTGTTGCAGTCGGATAAAAACTATCCTAAGTTGCAGCTAGAATAATAATGTACCTATATAAAATGTTTCATATTTTTCCGTTCATGGGATGCTGAGAACATTCGTACCACACAAAGCTTAGTTTCAAACTGGCTGATTCTTTTTTTAATTTAGAGATTTATTATAAGTGGAGAAGATTATAAGTGGAGAAGATTATAAGTGGAGAAGATGACGTACTAGAATGCGTTACGTCAGCGTTTTTTAACCTGTGGGTCGCGGCTCCCAGCAGGGTCGCGAAGCTTCTTGAAGGGGGTCGCGGCTACTTGGATTTTGTAAGGTCACACTTATAGGGATTTCATATTTGTAAAATAGAAAATATAAATCTAAGAACAGGGCAGAGTAAAAGAGTAACAGAGTCGCGAAATGTTTTCTTACTGTAGGGGGGTCGCGCCATGAAAAAGGTTGAAAACCACTGCGTTACGTGATCTACTCGTACTTGCAGGAATGACAAGATTTGATAAGAATTAGAAGATATACTATATTACTTGAGTTTTAAGTTTTGTTTTTCTGAAATATATAAAGTATGCCTACTCGTAATTAACAACTTGGAAAAGTAGATAAGCTCCTGAAATTTTCATTTCAAAGTCCAATATCTCAAACACGGCTGAACCGATTTTGTTGAAACGTAGCAAAGAACCATCTCGATCACAACTTTCGGACAAAAAATCGCAGAAAATCGGTTCAATCGTTTAGGAGCTACGATACCACAGACAGACAGATAGACACACAGACACGTCGAACTTATAACACCCCTCTTTTTTAAATAATGCGTTAAATTGTGAGTTTTTCGGTATAGTTTCACAATTTTCCGTGTATTAAGGCGCTGTATGCAGCTGCGCATCGAAAAAGTGCCTTTTCCAAACCGATTATTAGTATACTTGTACTATTGCTAGAGATCCAAATTTTTGATATGTATATCTTCAGTTCATTGGCTATGTTCGTACTTCGTAAAATCACGATTGCTTACAAAAACCTCGATAGATTTTGCCTTTCAAAACAGTGCTTTTTTACCACCAAACTCGAAATATCTCAAAAGTTATTTGGAATATTACAATGAAATTTGTTGTGATAGGTAGCTTTTTGGTAGATCTATCTATCGGCTTCTTAGAATTTCAATATGTTTGATAATTCAATACATTTGGTCATTTGTCTAAAAACCGGGTGCCCGCGTCATGCATGCGCGGTGGCGAGTACAATTTAGTACGCCCGTGGCCACTGCCGACGACGGACCTGTGAATGTTTACCTGGCACGCAAATACGCCTTTTTGCAGCAATTATTTCGAGTTATCAAGGTAAATAAAAATATATAAAGGAATAGGAAACGCTAATACATACTGGAGAACACATTCGAAATGATAGAATAACAAATATAAGGTATGCGATATTTACTACATTAAAGCGTTTCTACATCCGCACCTAAAACGTATTAATAGGTAGCTGGAGCATATTGACAAGATGTCAATAAAAATCTTCAGTTATCCTGAATACGTATTTAGAACTGTTAGGTAGTAAGTAGTTGGGTGTAAATCGGATTCGGACACGAGCACATGGTTGGGGGGGTAATGGTACCAATTATGGACTGTACGAATAATAGATTTATTTATTCATACAGAAATATATCAAAAGCATTTAGGGCTATTGCGCCGAATAGCGACTACCTAGACTAAAGTCCTAAACGAGTTGGTGAACTGAAGTATATTTACTTGCTGTTTAGTAGATTCTATTAAAAACGAGTGCGGAAAAAGACCCTGCCACTCCACCAGCAGCAGGCCACGGCCCTTCCTCATCTTCGTCATAGACATACATGCATACATACGCTACGGCACATCTTTTCGTCCAATATTCCGCAGTGTCTCAAGACGAGAGTCTTTGACCAGTGTGTGTTGCCAGTGATGACATATGGAACGGAAACGTGGTCGCTTACTATAGGCCTCATAAGAAGGCTCAAAGTCACTCAAAGGGCGATGGAGATGGCTGTGCTGGGAGTGTCTCTGCGCGATCGCATCAGAAATGAGGCTATCCGCAGCAGAACCACGGTAACCGATATAGCCCTCCGAATCGCTAAACTTAAGTATCAGTGGGCGGGGTACATTGCACGTAAAACCGATGGCCGTTGGGGCGGAAAGGTTCTCGAGTGGCAACCACGTACCGGAAGGCGCGGCGTGGTTAGGCCCCCCACAAGGTGGACTAATGACCTGGTAAAGGTCGCGGGAGTCCGCTGGATGCGGGTGGCGCAGGACCGGCTATTGTGGCACTCTTTGGGGGGGGGCTATGTCCAGCAGTGGACGTCTTTCGGCTGATATGATGATACATACGCTCGAAAAACATAAACTTCCTTCTGAGGCAGTCGGGTACAAAGTACTACAGGGTGTTCCCCTATACAGCTGCAAAACTTTGCCAGCTGTTTGTGCACATGATACCCATCACAAAACACTAAAGTATGCCGTTTCACATCTCGCACTCACTCTGCCACCGCTGTTTCTCCAAATAACTACCAAGAAAGCCTCCCCCGCCACGCCCCTTTAAAAATAAGCCAACTAAAGCAAATAAATGTGACGTTATCTAAGTGAACATACCTTTTGTCGGTATGGAGTTATTGATATGACTCACTCACTCACTCACTCATCAACGCACAGCCGAAACTACTAAGACTAGAGAGTTGAAATTTTCACCAGAACTACCTTTTACAACGTAGGCAACGCTAAGAAGGATTTTTGGAAATTCCCCCCCTAAAGAGGGTAAATAGGGGTGCAAAGTTTGTATGGGGGAAACTTTATTTTTAGAGCTAGAGACTTAAATTTTTGCATAAAGATTACTTATTAGAATACAAATTAAGTACTTTCAATTCAATTAAATTTATTTTGTTAAACATAGGTTACAACTTTTACAAGTATTGTTGGTATACAAAATATAAGACTTCTGTGCATTACCCACAATGTAGGTTTACAAAATATTTCAGCCAGCTAATATATTTATAAAAATTAAAAAAAAATGTCAATACAGTGATTGGTGTTAAATACTACAAATACATGTCAAAAACTCTCAAAAAAAAACTATAACTAAAGAATATTATAACTAAGGAATGTCTGGAATGGAATCATGTTATGTCGTAGGGTCGTTTAAGTAATCTTTAATGGTATAATAACACTTTTCAATCAAATATTGATCTATTGATTGAAATGATTGATCCAATAATGTCATGTAAAGATCACATAGATACATTATACAGTAAGTTAGCAAGAGGGATCTATGCTCTAAGACAGTTAAGACCACTCGTGTCAGAAAGTTGCTTAAAAGAGCTGTATTATGCGTACATATACTCTCAACTTTCATACGGGATAATGCTTTGGGGCAACAGTACGGATTATGAGCGCATCCTAAAGATCCAGAAACGTGCAATTAGAGTACTTCCCTATGCAAAGGACAGATACACGTGTCGCGAACATTTAAGAAAACTTAGTATCTTAACATCAGTTTCAACTTATATATTGGAAGTTTTGATGTATGTTAAACGTTATCCAAATGAATTTCAAAGGAGAGGTGAAAATAGTTCGAGATCAATGAGAAATGCGAATAACTTAAAAAGAAGCGGGTTGTGTCCGAGATACAACCGTTAATTAAGTTTAAGTGGATACTTATTTGTTGGTTGTCCCCGTAAAATATATATCTGCATTAATTCACTAAAATCTGTATAAGCACAGATAAATCTGAAGACTGACGTAGCTCGTTTGACTCGCGAGGCATTGAAAATGGCGGTCATTTCAGCATAGTTTTCATGCCCGTCACATAAACTAAATAACATTTTGTGATTAACAACTAATAGCAAATAAAGAAGGATTAAAACATGTAACAAACAATTATTTGAAATCAGATTAGGCTTCTCTACAAAAAGTTAATCCGGAAGTTACGTGATACATTTTGAACTGTACCCCTATACAAGAACGCGAGCAAAGAAGTATCCACTTCAAAACAACCTCGCCCAGACTTAGAATAGGCACAAAACTTCCGAAGGTAATAGGACAAATACTTTTTAACCGGCTACCTTCAAACCTTAAAACCATAACGAACGACAACTCTTTTCGCTTCCATGTAAAACAACTATTGCTTGAAAAAACACTGTATAGTTTACAAGAATTTCTTTCAAATGACTAAATAACAAGATTTTAAAAGCTTGACGTTAATATTTGTAGTATGTTTTCTTTCTCTATTTTATGTAATAGCATTATGCTATGAGTATGAGTATTATTAAACTATTTACAAATAATAACAATTCTGTACACAACTGTACACATCTATTGTATTTTATTGTAACTGACAAGTTATAATTTTAACACATTTTTATCTGTATATTCATTGTACTATGATTTTAATTGTAAAATTATGATAATAATCAAATCTGAATCTGAATCTGAAGTCAATTGTCTTTTAAATTTATTAATATCCAGTATTTAATTCGGTCTGGAATTTTATTGAAAATGTTTGGTGCCATTCCCAAGATTCCGCCTCTGATTAGCGCTGTGTTGTTGCTACCCTGCAAAGTTTTCAATTTTTGTTTGTATTGTTTACGTGTCGGAAATCTGCGGCCTTCTGAAACGTTACTGAACATGCTTGGATTGGTCTTGACAAAAATACCCACTTCTAGGATATACAGTTCTTCTAGTTTGAATGGAGAGCAAGACATTTTTAAAGTAAGGGATTTGTAACTTCGGTTTTTTAATTATTAATCACTTGAGAAGGTTAAAAGGGGGTTCGAATTATATATAGAGAGCAAGACATTTTTAAAGTTAGAAATTTGTAACTTCGGTTTCAGACCATTTACTATGAGAGTTCAAAGAGGGTTCTAAGTTTGTATAGAGAGCAAGACATTTTGAAATAAAGAGAGATTTGTTTCTTCGGTTTTAGACTGTTTACTTAAAGACTAGGTACAATCAGCGTCATATAGTTAGTAGCAGCCAAAGTAGCCAAATATATCGTAACACATCCTTACACCTATAGTAACAAAGACGTGTTGCGATATATTTGGTTACCTAGGCTGCTACTAACTATCTGTTGCTGACTGTACAAAACTAATTTCAATGTTTTTTTTATTAAACAAACATTTAAATTTCTTAAACAAACATTTAGACGATAACATGTTATACGTGGACGAAGTCGCGGGCAACAGCTAGTTTATATATATATATTTATTTAAGCTTTATTTATTCCATATTGTTTGTGTTAGTACATATTTACTAAATCTAAAAGATTTATGCCATTTTTTCTTTCTTATATGGACCCCATTCGGGTAAAAATATATCGCCAGATATTCGGAGAAAAGAAGGGCACTGGAAGCAACAAACTGGTCAGGGCCGAAAGGCAAAAGAAGGAAAGGTAGACGACGAAGACGTTGGACCAATGACATAACTGAGGTCGCCGGACCTAGCTGGATGCAGTTGGCTAAAGACCGAAAAAAATGGCATGAGATCGAGGAGGCTTTTACCTAAATTTACATTTGCTTTAAAAAATTCAATATAAATCAAACAAAAAAAGACAATTAAAGCTTAATTTATATTTATATAATTACTTCCGGTTGGAAAATTTGTTGGATTCTTGTGTAAAGCATCTTAGAATAACGATTAAAAATGAAATATACAAAAAAACGCTATTATAAATTAATGATTTTCGAAACCGTATTTTGCCTGGAGTATAGAGCCAAGTATAAGTCCAATCTTGTTGGCTTGTTGAGAGTATCAAGGTCCATCGCGGTGTGGCCGCTGGTCGAGGTAGCATGGTAGGCAGCACGCGCCGTGCGAGCGCAGTGACATAACACTTTTAGGTATTTAAGAGACAAATTGAATTTGTTATTTTTATATGATGTTTGGTCAAATTACATTTTTTAATAGACATAGTCATGTACTGAAGAACTTGCTGGTCTTAAAATAACCACCCTGTATAATAAAATGCTCTTCTGACTAACAGTGGTCTAATTATCCAGTTTTTGATCAGTCAGTCATACTTATGTAACAAAGGTAATAATTATGGTAATAATACTCCTTGCATTTCATTAAATTGTCAAAAGGGCCTCTACGTGTTGGCTCCGTTGGTACTTTGTGGGTACCTAGCCCCACGCATGCCTCCCAAAGGTCCGGGACATCATTGTCCCGTGAGCGGGAAAGACATACATGGTAATAATATAATTTGCCAGGAGATAAATAGATGAACATAGCTATTTGTTTATTATTTTTGATGGTTTCTTAAGCGGGTGTTAACCGGCGCTATAACTTTACCTAGAAGTAATCGATTTTATTTCGGTTTAAATAACCTGTAATATATTAGTACAATCCATAATTGGTGACGTTCACCCTTAGGAAGTGAAGATGTACTATTATTTTATCAGTTCTACGTATTTGGAAAACGGAAGCACCCACATAGGAACTGGGAAAACGATAGGTGGATTGATGATGAAGAAATCTGTACTAACATATCTTTGGAAAGTAAGTGTCCATAATTGATGTCATCATACTACGATGTACTTAAGAACTGTAACTACCTATTATTCCTTATAAAAAAAAATAGATTTAAATAAATAAATAAACAAAAAATATTTGGGGACAATCTTACACAAATCAACCAAGATTTGAAAAATAAAACAATTATTCAAGAAGACAAACATTTGATCGTATGTTCCGCAAAAACGAGCCGAATACGGATGCCAACAGAATAAGGCTGTTAGCGGGGTGCGCGGGACGCGCGTCTCCCGCTCCGTCTGCCTCACCTCCGCAAATACCTAAATATCGTCTAATAAGAGCGCCTTAACATTAGAAATTTATGGTGTTCACTTTTATGGTGACATATATGCGTACCTTTTTCGCCGTATTACAAGGGAGTAAGGTCTAAACATGTAAACATATCTTTGAAGTCAACTGGACATTCGCCATCACATACATAGGCACACTATAGGTAGGTGTTCGAAAATATCGGCACATGCACCCTAATGCCTTGAAAATAGAGCTGTGTTTCGATGTTTGTGAGCCGCTTGTTTGCTCCGATGTATGTGATGGCGACTGTACCATAATTCTGGCTCATAAAGAAACACTTTGCTTCTAATTTCCCAGCGCGTAGAGTTTATTTCATTTCGAGTTCTTATGACGCCACTTTTCATATTTGTAAAGAAAATATTTCTTTAAACATTTTTTCAATAAAATATTATTACCGCGAAAAATTATATTAGCGGAAATGAATCAATAAACATAGACGTCTTAAAACGCTTTTTATCAACAAGAAAACGTTTTACGTGTGTTAATGATGATACTTTACAAGAAAAATGACGGTATATCTTCTTATACAGGTTGATTCAGGAGACGTACTTAGGCGCGAGTAGCGATCACGTAACGCATTGTACGAACATCGGGTAGGTCTAAATGTGCCTTTTTATATGGAAAATTGACAGTTAAATCGTACCGACGCGCGTTCGGAACGTTACGTGATTACCACCCTGTACCCTTAGCGTGGGATTGAAGTGAGTTGCGTTTACGCAGACGCTAGCGCATAACGTTAAAGATTTAGTATGAAAAGTGGCTGACTGGCGGTAACTAAAAATCCAAACCGTAGCGTGAGTCACTTATGTTACATTACTTTACCCGCGATCAACTTCACGATTGTTCGTATAGTTTAATCGATTTTCCAATATTCAACCTTATATCACAAGCATTTATCGTTTTAATTCAAATGCTAGCGTTTGTCGGTTATGACATTACAGAACACGCGCATCGCGACGTCGACAGTGTCGAAACAATATGGCGGCGCGTGTGCCATTTATTTGCATTTTTAAATACAAAATACGCGATAATCCGAATTTTGCGGATATATGTTGTCAATTAAAAACCCTTCTTTTTACAAGTTCTTTAATTTGAGATAAATTTTGATCGGATCTACGGTAACTCTTGACGGAATAATACGATATCACCCGCCATTTTGCAAGTGAAATACTTAGTAAACTACAGTCGCGACGGTATTCTTCGATTCGAAATGTCTCACACTACCGATTGGTATTTAGTTCGAATCGAACGTTAAATTACGCATCGAAAACTAAACGCTAGCGTCTAACGTTTTGCAGTTGGTTTCGTAGTACAACGGCAGTGTGAGTTACAAATTTGACGGGTCGAATTGAAATGTATTCGAAGCGCGTTTATTCGCTCTGGTATAAGTTGTATCCATACAACACGTTTTCGAACGCGTTTGAGTTTAATTTCAATTTGTATGGCTACGTGAACAGCGCCTCTGGTGGTAACTATTAGGAACTACGCGTTGCCATACAAATTGAGACTAAACGCAAACGCGTTCGAAAACGTATTGTATGGATAAAACTTATACTAGAGCCTGTCTGTAGTTACGTAACGTATGGTTACGATTGTAACTCACGATAAGGGTACTGAGGGGTAATACTTAACGTTACGAACGCGCTTTAGGACAGTTTAACTGTCATTTTTCTATATAAAATTTGACATTTAGATCTACCTAACGTACTCACTTAATAAAGTACGAGTCAAAAGTGACAGGGTGACCATGACATGAGTTTTAAGTTTCTGAAATATATACATATAGGATAATTAACAATTTAGAAAAGATGAAAAAGCCCCGTCATTTTTATTTCAAGGTTCAATGTCTCAAAACCGGCTGAACCGATTTTATTAAAAAATCATCAGATCCTGATTTGGTGACAATGGGATCACCTATACTCCTTCGAATAAAAAAAGAATTTTGGAAATCGGTCCACAATTGACGGACAAATCGGCGAACATACATAAAAAAAAATTAAAAAAGTAACATTCAGTGGAACATATAACCTCCTGCTTTTTTGAAGTCGGTTAAAAATCGCATTAAAATCGGTCCTTTCGTTTAGGAGCTACGAAGCCACAGACATACACACATATAGGTACACAGACACACAGACACGTCAAACTTATAACACCCCTCTTTTTGCGTCGGAGGTTAAAAAAATGTTTGCGTTCGCATAAATACTAAAAAAATATATATATATTATAGTGCATTGTGAAATGGCAATCAATTATTCATTTTTGTATAATGCAGTTCCGCCTGCTAACGATATTTATAAACTTCAAATTAAAGGAAAAATTGAAAAATTCATTGGTCATGTATGCCTGTGGTCGCCGGTTCGAATCCGGCTCGGAGCCTAAATTTTTCAATTTTTCCTTTAATTTGAAGTTAATCAATTATTCAGTAGGAAAAAGCGTATCCTGATTCATCATCATCATATTACGACTCCTGCCTGAGACCCTAGCACGATAGCTTTTATCGTCACGTTTTACGTGACGTTTCAGTACATTTTCGCCGTAAAACGTGACGATAAAAGCTATCGTGCTAGCTGGGCTGAATCATCCTGTATATGATTGGGCTTACGACATTACGGATTGCGGAGTATAAATCCGAAAAGCTTAAATTGTAATTTTCCGCCCACATGTCTATAAATGTCGTCATAATTTTTTATATTTAATACCTTTCTGACATCAGTATCTCTTTCAGAATTCGATCGACAACGATGGTTATAAGTTATAACAGATGGTCCAGTTTGCTACCTATTAACAGTCCCGTTTTTAACCAACTTTTATTTTTTATGTATGTTCACCGATTACTCGAAGACGCCTGGACCGATTTAGAAAATTCTTTTTCATCACACTTGCTCATAAATGGTGTTATTCCATGCCTGTATTACATTATAGTGTGTGTCCGGCACAATAAAATCCACGCCGACCCACTGGCTGCCAGTACTTAGCCACATAGCGCCGCCCCACTTACGTAGGAAACATGCGCTCTTGAGGGAAGCCGGAAAAATAACAGCTCGTCCGGACCTGCCATGCCACCGCGAATTCACGGATCCACCACCGCAACGACTCAAATCGCGCCGCCCTGCGAGCGATGCTGCAAGGAAGCTGAGAGCTGACGGGTTTCAGCTAGAACAAGCGTGGAAGAAAGAGTGGGTGGAAGCGACTGGCGATCAGCGTTGCCCACGTATCGGAAACCCAACTCAGAGGAAATACTGGTGCCGCCTCAACAGAATCCGTACGGGTCACGGCAGGTGCAATTACATGTTGCACAAATGGGGATGGAGCAAAAGTCCGATGTGTGACTGTGGCCTTGAAGACCAAACCACCCAGCACATCGTGGAGCGCTGCCCAAAGCGACGCTATAAAGGCGACCCGGAGGACCTCTACACTAACCTGACATCTGACGCGATCGACTGGCTTTGCGACCTGGATGTTGATTTATAATTAAATAATAAAGCCTACAATATAGAATACGCCATACGATTAAATAAATAAATTACATTATACAGAAGTACAAGTGCCTAAATTGGTCCTGCGGGAAATAATGGTCCCAAGGGAGTAATGAGCTTGTGTGTGATCTGATTCGTTAAGCAAATCTTGACGGCCGCGTACGACAAGAATTCTGGCTCTGTGATTGGTTGGAAAATAAAATCGAGCAGGCCATACCCTGCAAGAACCAACCACATGCTCCATGCTCTGTGATTGGTTGAAATATTGAAGCTACGCCCCCCACTCGCACTGATCTGGAAGTAAAGTTGTCAATTTCGTCAACATTTGATTGGTGAGCTTGTATAAAACATAGATTTTTCTGTCTTTTGTAGTTATTTATTTCCTCGCAAATGTGATGAAAAACATTGTGTATAACACGGGCGTAAGAATATTGCAAACTCGAGTCATCAAAAGCCTTCTGATATGACGCCCCTTGTTAAACAATGTACTATTGTTTGAAAGGGTATATTTTCCAGGGTGGTCCCATGGTCATTAGGTTAAAGTGTGCCTATAAAAATTTAAGAGTTCCCTCGATTTCTCCTGGATTCCCTTATCAGATCCTGACCTGATGACGATGAGACCACCTGGGAAGCATAGCCTTCAAACAAAAAAGAAATTTCCAAATCGGTACAGGCGCCTTCGAGTAATCGGGGCACATACATAAAACATAAAAGATTTCGACGAATAGAGAACCTCCTCCCTTTTTGAAATAGGTTAAGAACTAAATCACTGTTTATGTCGAGATCAAATATCGCTAATGGAAACCTAGTTGCCAATTCACATTGCTTTAAAGTAGGAACTAGGAACTGAAGTCATACTCAAAAGGCTTTACTATTCACAAACAGATGTCAATTTAGACTGTATATACTAGTAGACTACCATTCCCTAGCATCCCATTTAAACTTGAAATGTAAGCGTAGAACTTGGCAGTAATAAAAGCATAGCCTTTAACTGCTGTAACATTACCTGTGTAAATTAAAGTTGTTAAAAAGCCAGATTTTAGCAGTCAAAGTACTTCACTTGAGCTCTTTTGGAATAGGATACATACATGTTTGTATGTCTTAACACAGTAGAAATGGTGTACACAGTAAGTCAAACGGCGAAGGCGGGTATGTGGTCGATCTCAAGGACGATGTTAAAATTGGTATGTCTAGGAATAATAAAAACTAATTTTTAATGTTTTAGTGTTTATTTGGGCTCAAACAGCACACTAGTACTTGAAATGAATTACTAGTTAATTGTATCATAAACCAACAAAGTGTTCACAACTGAACACCATACTTAAGTTGTATACATTGATAAATGCAAAGCAAATAAATCGAATTATTTGAGTTCTTTTTCTCGCAGAATTATCTATTATCGCTCCAAAAAAGTCCTAGGCTTGTCTAAGAAGACTAGTGATAACATAAAATGAACAATAAGTAAGGTATTTAAAATTTTATAGAGGTCTCGCAATACGAATTGACACCAACAAAGTTAGACTCATTGTCAGTATACGGACATTGTTCTGAGAGACGGCCGCGTACATAGATTTTGTGACGTGACTGTGATGTGATATGAAACGCTAAATGTGAGGTTTCAAATATATGAAAACACATATTCACGCATCTCTGGTGGATCAATACCACTAAGCTTTGTTTTACTGTTCGCAGTAAAGGTACTGTATCCACTCTGCAGCGCCGGGACGAAATAGAATTTCCGATTGCGAGGAGTTTGTCTCGACTTATGTACTTTGTAGGAACGCTGTTCGGTGCCGGAGCAATTGCGTTTCCTTGGAACTTTGGTGTAATGGAATGGAGGTTTTCCGTTGGCGAGGCTAGGCAAGGTGGCGCAGGATATTTCATGGTATACAGGATAAAGGCTGTTGCTTTGAAAATTGTTTTATGTTTAAATATTACAATCTAGAAAAGTATTCAGGTTCGCAGGAAATCGTTTACATTGGCATAAGAACGTGGAGCAAGCAAGAGAGAAATATAGGTCCGAATGCCATTTTAAATGCTCATGGGCTGTATAGTTGAAATTATTATTACAAGCTTTTATTTAGTTTCACCTGTCCCAATTACATGTCTGTCTGTAATCAAATCTTTTGACCCACTTCCCGGTTTCCGATTGAGCTGAAATTTTGCATGCATATGTATATCGCATGACAATGCAATATTATGATGACATGGAGCTGATCTGATGCTGGAGCTGGAAGGTGGCCATATAAACTCCTCAATAAAACTACACGGGCTCGTTAGAATCGTCTCAATGAGTAGTTGATGATGGTATTCAGAAAAATACAGTCGGCAATAAAAACTTGTACCAAAAATTTAATTTTAACTGAAACTTATTTAATGTGACTGACTTTTAATAAAAACTGTCATTCGGATTTGGGCGTTAAAAGTTACTTGAATGAGCTACTTTGATGCAATTCGGTCTCAACTACATACTGCTTTAGAACACTCATAAACCTCAGACGCAAGTTCGAAGCAACGCTAAATTGTTTAATCTGCGAAGTTTGAAAGTATCTGCTTCCCGCTTGCAGTTAGTGTTGATTTACTGTTCTGTACAGATAATATATTACTTAAGTTAAGAGCACATAACCGTAGCGTGTTGTATAGGGTCTTATCTTATATTATTACCTACATTACATTAAATTGAAGGAATGTATTGCTGACCATGTTCCAATCAAAAGAATTCGACAACCTGCAGTAGGGAAATACATATACCCGACTTGGTACAGTCTTGAAATTGTGCACACTATTGAGACTAAATATTTTTATTTAAAACAATATAGAAAAACGAATGCCGATTTTAATAGGGAGATGTTTAGGTATTATAGACGACAAGCTAAGTATTTGATTGATATTGCGTATATAAATTATAAAGCAGGTATTGAGCGTGATATCACTGACGATCCTACAAAGTTTTGGAATTATATAAAAAGTAAACGCAAGGATTTGAGACGACCTGACGACTTTACTTACCACGACAGAACTGTTACGGGACAGGACACCGCAAATGCTTTTGCCGAGTATTTTAGCTCTGTATTCCATAGTGAGGTACCTCGCCTGGACGCCGAGGAAGCGGCGAGGGACAGCGCAGCGACGCGGGGGGATGCACACGACGCAGCGAGAGTCGCAGTAAACGCTGTCAACGCTGCCGATTTGCGGCGCGCTGCCAAGCGGCTCAAACCGCGCTCCTCGGCTGGACCTGACGGAATACCCACGTTTTTGGCCAGGGATTGTATATCTGTTTTAGAGTCTCCTTTTTTATTTATTTATAATTTATCCCTACAACACGCCGTGTATCCATCGTACTGGAAGTTATCAAGAGTAACCCCCGTACCTAAGAGCAGTGCAGGGTCCGACGTGACTGGGTTTCGTCCTATTGCTGTGCTCTCTGTGTTTGGGAAATTGTTCGAATCAATCGTGGACCATCTTATCACTCAGCAGATCACAGTCAAAATGGACGATGCTCAGCATGGTTTCCGTCGAGGTCGCTCAACAACAACTAATCACATAGTCTTGGTTGATTACGTAACCGAAGCTATGGATGCCCGAATGCAGGTAGATGCTGCATACTTTGACTTTCGTAAAGCTTTCGATCTTGTAGATAACGATATCCTTCTGCTTAAATTCGCAGACATAGGATTTACGCCCCTGCTTTTACACTTCTTTGCCAGTTATCTACAGGATCGGAGACAATATGTCAAACTTGCTGGATTCGAGTCTCAACAATACTTCACTCGTTCTGGTGTAAGTCAATGCAGCACGCTAGGACCTACACAATTTCTTTAGCACGTCTAAGTGCCTAATGATTGCAGACGACATAAAACTTTTCCACAGTGTTAGGGATGACAATGACAGAGTACAATTACAGAACGACATAGACGCTATTTCTGAATGGAGTGAGACTAATCGGCTGGAGTTTAACGCCTCAAAATGTGTGCACATTTCCTTCGCTAGACTCCGCTCACCTATCGTTACCGAATACAGCCTTCGCGGAATGCCACTTCATCAGACCGAAGAAATACGTGACTTAGGACTGACTTTGGATAATAAACTTGACTTCAGACAACATATAACGACGACCTGCAAAAAGGTATCTAAAACGCTGGGATTCATAACGAGGATGGCTTCCCAATTCTCTACCATCGAGATAGTAGTCATGCTATATAAAGCATACATTCGTAGTAGGCTCGAATTCGGTGCGGTAGTGTGGGCTCCGGACGAGTTTAAATACATCACAATGCTGGAAAGAATCCAAAAGAAATTTGCCAGGTACATATACAAGCGACAGTACGGATACTACCCGTATATGTATCCGTCCCTCTTCGTTTCAGGAATGGTTGGGCTTCACATTCTTGAGACACGGCGCAAACTGCTGCATGTAGTGCACTATTACCAACTGCTCAACAATAAAGTTGACAATGCGTCCGTGCTGGAGCGAATGGGCTTGCATGTACCGCGTGCGAGTGGACCGGCGGTCGGTGCGGCGGGCGGCGCGGGCGGCGCGGTGACGGCGCGGCGCCCGCGGCGTCTGTTCGCGGTGCCCGGCGTGCGCACCAGGCGCGGAGCGAACGCTCCCTCTGCTAGAGCGCGAACCGTCCTAAACAAGATCATGCAGGAAACCGACGACTTTGATATATTTGCCGACAGTATTGGCGTATTTTGTAGAAAAGTTTTAGCCATACTTTCCTAGTTTCACGAGTCTGTACAATGCTTGTTCAGCTCAATCTTTGATTGATTAGGTATATTTAGTTTATTTTTATGATTGCTTCTTTTTGAATTGTTCCTACCTAAATTGTTGTATTTTTTATAGTGATGCTACCTCCTATGAATGTGTACCTACCTCATAAGTGTTTTGGCTATAAACTGTAAACTTGTGTGTGATTAATAAATAAATAAATTACAGAGGTAGAGCGCAGGAGCACACCGGTGGTAGTTTATCGACATTCATAGTTGCATGCAGCATGCCTAAATTAAAGAATAAATAACTGAGTTCAGTTCAGTTCAGCCCCCGTAGCATGGATGGATTATCACGCGATAAGTGACAAGATAACAGCGTCGTCTCGTTCTATCGAACGGTGTCAGCCAGGGACGGATGCTCTATCATGTCACTTATCGCGTGATCCATGCTACGGGGCCTGTTCAGTTGAATGTCATTTCACTCATATTTGGAATAGGCCAACTGGGGCAACTCCACCTTACAGAAGACCGCAGCCATAATGACATACTTGCTCTGCAGGTGTGTGGTCTAAGGTTCCTGGTGGTGAGTAAGGTGGCCAGAGCTTGTTAAAAGAAGCAGCAAGAGATCTCTACGAATTCGTTTTCATATTGTATCCTCTTCGTACGTAGTAAAGTAGAATATCCCAAAAAATCAATAGGATGCGTGTGTGTGCAGTGTGTGCAGTGCAGGCAGAGACCAAACATGTCCTAGGTTTACCTCTTACCTTACTTGAGTAAAGGATATAATGCGTCAATCATTTATTCTTAAGCGAGAGAAAGAAGCGTAAGCAAGAAGACAACAGTGGCAGATTGGCTTAGAAAAATGGTGCCTAAAACAGTTAGGAAATAAAGAATTGGGTTATTCATTATTATAGAAATCAGTATTTTATTACAAGCTATATGTTTTGTAGATTTCCTCTAAAATAATAGCTTTAATGAGTGACAGAGGAAACATAACGAGCAAGAAAATGTTTAGCCCAAACACATTTTATTTTTGCAACGTCATAAATTACTTCACACACACGTTTATAGCTCGTGATACTTGTTGATTTACTACTGTACACTGTGTATGATTAATTAGTTTACCGTGTGGTATATTTTATGTTGGTTAATGGACGTACAGCCATTTAGTATAAACTACCATTTGCATACTCTGTCCGCATAAACTCCGGTACATTCATTTTCATCCCGAATTTCATACCTTTAGTTGTGGTCGGGATACGAATTTCATGAGAATCGGTTGACAAATACGACCTGTAGAGAAGAAATATTACATAATGAAATATTTTTTCCCAAGGTGAAACGAAAAATTTCATTCGCTTCGCTCGCTCGTTCAATAAAGAGGAATAGTCTGTGAGATTCTAGCTTTGTAGGTCTGTATGTAATGAGTAATCTCCGGAACCACCGATTTCAAAATTATTTTACCTTTGTATCATCATCATCATATCAGCTGAAATACGTCCACTGCTGGACATAGGCCTCCCCCAAAGAGTGCCAAAATGACCGGTCCTGCGCCATCCGCATCCAGCGGACTCCCGCGACCTTTACCAGGTCATCAGTCCACCTTGTGGGGGGCCTACCCACGCCTCGCCTTCCGGTACGTGGTTGCCACTCGAGAACCTTTCCGCCCCAACGGCCATCGGTTCTACGTGCAATGTGCCCCGCCCACTGCCACTTAAGTTTAGCGATTCGGAGGGCTATATCGGTTACCTTGGTTCTGCTGCGGATAGCCGCATTTCTGATGCGATCACGCAGAGAAACTCCCAACATAGCCCTCGCCATTGCCCTTTGGGTGACTTTGAGCCTTCTTATGAGGCCCATTGTAAGCGACCACGTTTCAGTGCCATATGTCTTCACTGGCAACACACACTGGTCAAAGACTCTAGTCCTGAGACACTGCAGAATATTGGAGGAAAAAATGTTATATACCTTTGTATAGAATGGATTTTTCGGATGTACATAAGCTTTATTTTATTCCGCGAGTTTGCCTGCGTTTTCACAATACGGGGGGGGAAGCCGCGCGGTCAGCTAGTAAATATTCTACGATTTCATTAGCCTATGTTTCAATCCAGGTCATAAACTATTTTTCCAAAATTGAGCAATTGATGGAAATGATTATCCGCGTTTGTTAGTCATATACCTACCTACCTCGAAATCATTAATTCCTCGTAGCTAATCGCGTTTTGCCGCGATCTTAAAATTTCTGAACAGATTTTTTTTTTTGAAGTAAGTAATGATTTCGTTGATTTTTGGTCGCGGGAGTCCGCTGGATGCGGGTGGCGCAGGACCGGTAATTTTGGCACTCTTTGAGGGAGGCCTATGTCCAACAGTGGACGTCTTTCAGCTGATATAATAATGATGAGTTGATGAGGTAATGATTTCTCGTCGCCAATCACATGTTTGTAATGCGATATTACTTAACGCGATATTTCATTTATTTAAGCACTATACCTCTGTAGTTTTGTTTCTTAAGGTGGTTCGATTGCCATACAAAGCGTTATTTGACATTCGTAGGCTAATGGCGTGATATTTTAAGAAATTTATGTAACAAACTTTCATACATTGGCTTCCCATTTGCGCCAAATTCCCCCTTTCCTAGAATAAACTTGTATAATTGGTTTGGGACGTGATATTTTGGGAAAACTATTTTTCTCAAATTAATCTAGTTTATACAAGTTTAATCTAGGAAAGGGGGAATTTGGCGCAAATGGGAAGCCAATTGATGAAAGTTTGTTACATAAGTTTCTTAAAATGTCACGCCGTTAGCCTACGAATGTCAAATAACGTTTTGTATGGCAATCGAACCACCTTAAACGCATTTCGCGGCAAAACGCGAATGAGTGAATAGCTACAAGGAATTAATGATTTCGAGGTAAGAACATGACTAACAAACGATTATCCACTGTATTCTGATTAAAAATGTATACGACGAAGGCGTGTTTTAGAGAGGGCTCTCTCCTTCTAGAGATAAATCTTTAATCAGAATACCGCGAAATAGGTCTCTTCGATTAACCATATAAATTCACCCTCGTAATTTGCGGTAAATCTTTACGAAGGCGGTAAGGACGAAGTGAAAATTTACGGGGCGGCGTTTAGCTCCAATCACTCGAGTTAATAGGCTCTTAAGAGTCGCCTGCTCGATACCGGTAGCCCCACAAATTGAAGGGAAGTGTAATGTATGGGCGCTTTTTATTTATTTAATCATACAAAATGTATACAGATTGACAGTAAGGGACCAAAAGGCACTGTACAATTTAAAATGATTAACCAGAAAAACAAAAAAAAAGACAAAACAAAACATTTAAACTAAACAACGCACAAACACGCAGTTAGATAAATTAAATTAAGCATTAGTAGCACCACGTAGCAAATACAAAAAAAAACTGCATGTAGTTTTAATTAAAAAATGCTTTATTTCTGATGTAATTTGGATACATCTATCAATGCTTCAGTACCAATGTAAGTAGTAGCGATCTCATAATGAGCATTAGAATGTTTCCTATAAGACAGGTTTACCTAGTTTAGGGCACAGGATACTGTTCCTAGGCTTACCTAAAAAAAAATGCCCTCTCTATCATAATGTATTAAGTAAGCTGATGTACTGATTCTACAATAAATATATTTTCATTTTACATTTTCATTTCATTTTCAAAGATCCATCGTCTCGCAGTACCTCAGACAAATATGACATACATTCGCCCATCGACTAGCAAATAAATCGCATTCAGGTGCTTGTATCAGAAGCGAGTTCAGCAGTTTCATTGCCCGAACAGCAGGAGAGTTTCCGTGTGCTACAATACGAGTTAATGGGACTGCCAGGAGATTGTGATGTCTCGCCCTCAGAAAGATTCTGGGCACAAAAGGTATAGTGAGCTTTACAGCTCGTGCCACTAGACCCGGGCAGTCAGTGTCGCCACGTAAGATACTGCAAGTGGTATTTTGTATTAGTAGGGATGCTGAGCGTTTTATTATTACTTAATCGCCGACGTAGACGAGGGGTGTTATAAGTTTAACATTGTATCATGATAGTACTTAGTGGGTTTGTATTTGTACTAGTGTTGTGCCCGAAACCTTTAAAAAAGATCTCTGGAAATCGGTCAAAGGAACAAGTTCGGTCGTTTAGCTGCTTTAGTTCTTTTGTTAATAGCTAGTTTTGAGATCTGGTAATGACAATGAGGAACCGTTTCACTCCATGAAAGACGCCGAAGTAAACTCGAATGAAAGATTTGACCAACGCAGTAGGCGCTCTTCTGTTTAGTACCTACTATAATCGCTGTCCAACAAGTTGTGTGACGATGAGTCACGTCATATCAGTTGTTAGGCAATTTGATTTTGATTCCTTTAGCTTTGATTCGTTTTGGTCGTACGTTCACTGATGGACTACAACTGAACTAAAGACCGAAGACGGACTTAGAACTTGGGAATTAATTTCTAATAGTTCCTAGTCAATGACCGACCTAATTTTATATGGCTGCCGGTTTGGGTGCCACCCATCATAATGGAAGTCGATGGCCGCCAGCAATCAGACGCTAAAAGCAGGGGAAAGGTTTTTTATCGAATTAGTGGAGACGTTACGTGAAAATGGTTTTTGTAAAGCGACAACAAATTGAGATTGATGGAGTTGTCATTTAAGAGACCGCTTTTTGTGCGGAATATTTTCATTTTGAATGATTCATAAGTTGGTTTTGGAACGAGCGAGCGAAGCGTTGTAAGTTATCCATTTCAGCTTGGGCGAAAATGCATTCGTAATATGGACTAAAGAAATTCTTTTGTCGATTCAGTTGTAAAAAAAACCCGGCCAAGTGCGAGTCGGACTCGCGCGCGAAGAGTTCCGTACCATTATCTATTAAAACTATTGTATTCTGTGTTTTTAGTATTTGTTGTTATAGCGGCAACTTTAGTTTAAGAGTCATTTACGTAAATAGGTAGGCATATAGGTATGTACATATGTCGTCATAATGGGTAAATAAAAAAGCAGAACTACATATTTATTTTATTAATTATTTTTTGGAATTAACTTCATTGTTTTATTCGTCTTTGGGATTTTGTAGTGCCGCAATCTGAAAATAAAAAGTTATGCTCAGCAAAAATATATAAAATAAATAATACTAGTAAAAAGCCGACAGTCATCTGTAAGTCCCCTGATATAGAGCAGCAGCTATATCACTATTGGCAGAAGGCAAAGAAAGCGGGTTCTGGTAGGATTTTTAAACGACTAGAAAAAAGTCGATTTTTCAACTCAAAAGAAAAACGGCCGTTTGAACTTTTGACGCATAGATTGAGGAATCCCGCAACGTAAAAACTATTATGATGTATTCAAAATATACTTACATACAAAATACAGTGTGTATTGGCCTACTTTTTTTTATTATCTATCGTTAAATTTAATTAACCACAATTATTTACCAGTGGCACTAGTGAGCACGTTAACGGGCTCTTAAAATTGACTGGAATACCTGGAAAGGTTGCCTACGACAGGGAGCAATGGCGCAAACGCGTTGTGGACGGTAGAGCCACAGGTAGAGAGCGTTGTGCGATGGAACCTGCTTCGAGACTCTAGCCAAATAGAAGGTTGCGTAGACAAAAAAACAGGAACCAGAGCCCCTGGCATGAGTTTTGTTTGCCAGAAAATGGAACACCATGCTGGCGCCGTAGCATGGATGGCGTTATCACGCGATAAGTGATAGGATAAGCGCGTCGTCTCGTTCTATCGAACGGTGTCAGCCAGGGACGGATGCTCTATCCTGACACTTGTCGCGTGATAAGGCCATCCATGCTACGGGGCCTGGTCTCGTATCGGTCTTCACAGTCACCAAAAACGATGTCTCCGCAGCAATGCTTAAATCATCTGAAATAGACGCAAAGGCTATTGATGATGATGATGATGATGATCGCTTTTGTATCGCGTTAGGGTGTAACCAAAGATGTATGAATATAAGGAGATCGGACATGCCGGCCGATTTGTATTGAGTACGCCTGTCGCAAGTACATTAACCCACACAAAGCCCAATTAATTGACAAGGCAAAGCACGCACACATCTAAAACACACACACTTGTATACCTACGCTCTTATTGGACAATACAAGCGCATCATATCAGGCATTTTGGGAAGAAACGTAATAAACTTCACCTCTCTTCTTTATTATTTGGAATTGTTAATAGTAAGCAACCCTCCTACCTCTACGACAAATTGATATTTTCCCGTATGCATGTTAGACAAGCCCCCCGCCTCATCTGTCCACTATGCAGGTTAGCTAGTTTCCGTGGCAGGTTTCGTTACGCTGCCACACGTTGCTGGAATAATATCCCACCGCCAATAAGAAAGTCTCCTTCCCTGTTTACATTTAAAAATCAGCTTAAACTCCACCTACTAAAGCAACAAATTTCTTTGGCCTAGCTGATCTGCGTCTCAATCTGCGTCTCGATCTGCGTCTGTGCTAAGAATATTATTTTGAGTAGGATATTATTATAGTACTTGCAACTCAGGTTTTGGTTTGGTTTTCGCTGGACCTATGTCCCTAAATGGACTAAGTATCTCTGTATACCGTACAGTATGTATATTTTTAGGTTAATATCTCTTATATAGGTAAATAAGTAGATCTAAGCCTTATATGATGTATATGCCTGTTGTTATTCCAAAATAAACTTATTCTTATTCTTCTTATTCTAATATTCTCTGCGATCAGCATGCGTGCACAGTATGGCAGAGTATGCCCATTGAGCTAACAACTGCGACGCGGCCGCCGGCGGCTTGTCCTCTCTCTAGTATTCTATGCTCTGAGGGTGTAACCACTCATAGATAGATACAACTGACACAACTTACCACTACTAAAAACATTTTATGATGTCTTGAATAAACTGTGTTAAACATGACAATGTTTGCCCCGTCGATATGCATGTCGTCAAATCTTTTACCGCCTTCAATAAACATTTGGCGTCAATCCCATCTTGAGTGATAGAAACCTCGTAAGTATCGGTTTGGGGCGCACATAGAGCCACAACAATCACTGAGAAAACGACAGTCAAGACAATTACGTTCATTTTGAACATGGTGCAAGCGGTATAGTTGACTTGTTAAGTATAGCGGCTTTCAGTTCAGTTGGAGTTTAAATAAGAAATTACGCGCGTAGGTATATCTAAAAACAAAAGAAGTTTTAAGCGAGGTGGCGTTTAAGCTGTTAAGACACAAGCTACGAAGACAGTCATATTACTTTATAAACCTTATTACTTAGCCTTAAGGCATGCAATTGATCGCTTTATTATATCTTAGTACAAACTAGCTACTGTAGGGCTCAAGCAACAGAAATTATAAAGAACGTTTTGCTGTAAATGGTTACACATGTAAAGGAATTCGTAAAAATATTTATATGGCGAAAAAATCATGGTAATATTCAGGAATTTATTTAAATTGTTGAACATATGTTGTATAGTCTGTTTTATTAGATACTTATATTTCGAGCTCGTAAAAAAGCCGATAATCATTTGTAATTTTATTGTAAACATAATTATCACACGTGTCTAGATCGTAAACTTTATATTGCCTTTATTAAAATATGTGTACAAACAAACGGAATGTCTGGAACAACCTGTTTTCTAGTAAATTTAAATTGAGTAGATAATAGTATAATTATTTTCTAACCCCACGCCCCGCACAAGAAAAAATCACATTGAAATCTGAGTCAACTAGGTAGTTGAGGAGAGCCCTCCGCTCCCGTTCAATGTCCAGGTCATCCTTGCGGAACAACATGACCCAGATATTTAAAATTACTGACGCGGTCCATAGGGCTGCCATTTAAATAAATGGCAGCAACCTCCGATGTCTTGTTGCGATCGCTCTCAAAGACCATGTACTGGCTCTTCTTCTCTTTATATTTCAGACCATGATTCAGCGCGTAGGTCTCACACATTTAGAAGCTTGCGCAATCCACATAACCGACGCGCTCAGTAGCACCACTTTCACTGCCAGGCTAGCTTTCCCTCAACTTAGTGATCCCCTGGGTTGCTCCGTATTTAGCGGAAAGCTAACTAAGGCGTTACGCGGGCTCCTGGCAGTAAAAGTGTTTAATGCTACACAAATGAAAAGGAGTGAGTTTAACGATCTGTAGTGTTGTGTTTTGTGCCTGATTTTTTTCTGTAACACGTGCCTTGAAAATACCATCGTTGTTTTTTTAGTTACAAATTTGATAGGTAATGAAATATGTTTACGAGCACTAATCATATGTACCCACCTAACTAAACAGAATATGCAAAATTCAATAAAAATGAGAATGCTTGAAATAACACTCCAAGCATCTAATAAAAATCGTTGTAAAAATTCCTTTACTGAGTAACGGTTCATAGCGAAACTTTTCTTATAGCGTTTGTCGCTTAAGTCTCACAGTGTTTGTACAAACAAAGACAATTTAAGTGATCAATAGTAGGACCTTAATACAACGCAATAAGGTTACGAATTGTTTGTTTACTGTCATAGAGTATTTGTAATAGTTTAAGCGCCATGGCGCCTTCTTCTGTTTTTGGACTGGTGCGTTTGCCAACCTATGTAATAATGCGCGCGGATTAAGCAATAATAGGCTCTCGGTCAACAACTTAAGTGCTTTGATGCGCGCAATATTAATTTGTGTTCAGCTGTACAGTTTCGTATTTAAACTACCTCACGAACTGCATCACGATTCACTTGTCTTGTACCTTCAAAATGAACGCAGCCTTCTTGATAATCCTCTCAATCTTCACGGTGGCTCTCGCTGTAATACCCACCACCATTTCCACTGACACCGATATTGACCCCACCAAACTTGGTATCAATTGGCTGTGTATAACGAAAGAGGTCCTTAAATTCAAGAATTGTATTTCAGGTGTAGAAGTTGCAGAGTATTCGAATTTGAAAGGGAACATTCTTCAATGTTTGATGGATTTTATTTCTGGCATGATCGGTTGTGTAAAGAATTGGTAAGTGGTTTTTATGGTTACCTATCTGAATCACTAAAAATGGTTTCCCGACTGTATCGTTTGTTCGAGTTTGCATTTGTCCTAAGAGCCGTTTCTCTCTGAACCGTAACATTTTCATGGTGATTATAAAACAAACCTAACCTAATGGGTTATACACGATAAGTATTAAAGAAAATAAAGCATTTGGATTTTCGAGATAATTGGCTTTTTGTCAAAATCAAAATTCAGACAAACGATGCAGTTGGGAAATGAAATTTAGTGATGAACTCGTTTATATCGTAGCTCCATACTCCATACAAAATTTTACCTCCCATTTCACCCCTTTAATGGATGATTTCCGGGACAAAAACTATTCTATATCCTTTCCCGGGACTCAAACTATATGTATACCATATTTCATCTAAATCGGTTCAGCCGTTTTCACGTGACACGCGGTCAAATAAACAGACAACCAGATAACAGACAAAACGACAAAAATTCTAAAAAACTGTTGGAACGTGTTCTGTTATCGATGCTAAGTTTTTTTCGAATATCTTCCATGTATGTTTCGACCCTCGTCAGCTTTATTATATGCATATATAAATATGTATATTGTTCACTTAAAAAACTTGTAACTACAAGAATGAAGGTACACTTTAAATTTTCTTAATTTATTTATAATATCTTTTTATTTTCAGATTGGCGCTCAGTTATCTTCGTAAAGAAATATAATACAAAGATAATATTTCGAAATGTAAATCATTTTAATCAATGAATATAAAAATGCCGTAAATTGGTTATTAAATGTATCTATTTCCATTTCGTACCCCAACATCTAGATAATAAGTACAAGGTACACAACTTATGCACATAAAACAACTAAATATCTACCTTTAAAATCTGCCTTCATATTCATAAAATTGTAAACAGATGAGTGCATAGGTACACAAATCACATTTAAGACAAAAATACACAAATACAGTAAGAAAATAAAAAAACTAACTTTTTAACCGACTTCAAAAAAAAGGAGGAGGTTCTCAATTCGAATGTATGTTTTCGTGTGTTTGTTACGCGATATCTCGGTAATTTATCGTTTATCAATTTGAAATTTTCTTTCAATACACATAATTTACTAGTATTTGCCCGCGACTTTGTCCGCATTAACTTCTATATCAACTTTCATCTTCAATTTCATCCCTTTACGATTCTGACATGATGGTTTTTTCTTGAATAATTGACTACTTGCCAATGTTTTTTCACGGCGCCACTCGAACCAGTTTTTTAAGTGGATCAAATGTTTGTATGGAACTAGCTATAATTAGTAGAGCACCTATAAGAGAAAAAAGAAATTATCATAGTATTATGATGTCACAGCATTATCCTCGAAAAGTCAGCATCAAAAGTAACTACGCAAACGAAGACGTCAAAAGTCTTTCTTAATAAAAGGGAATAAGAACTTTTGACGTCCTCGATTCTTTTTAAGTTTGCTCTTGGCCGATAAAAATACATGCTTTTTTGAAACTTTCAACTATCATCATATAACTTTTTATGACTTTAATTATATTTTGTTATAAATAAAGGTCTATCAACTATTTCTAATTGTTATTCGGTCCCGTTTGTCAGGAGACGCAATGACAGAGTTTCTTAGAGAAATAGTTACAAAACGGACTTCAAACATTCCAAGCAGATGGTCCATACAAAAAGGGCTTGAACATGACAACCCCCACATTTGGTGAATTTAAAACGTCAATCAAAAAACTAGCAGTTTTAACAATTGACCCAGGAGACGTAACTATGGCAACTAATGAAAGAAATAACGTTGATTCACCCATTTACACTTTATTGTAAGTCCCTGGGCGACCGAGCTCTGCTCGAATGAAAAAGGAGAAAATACGGAGAAAACTAATTTTCCCGGACATGAGACCTATCTAGATCGATTTCTTGCCCCCGTAAAACCCCTTCCAAATTTCATCGAAATCGTTAGAGCCGTTTCCGAGAACGTGATTGCAAATATATATACATATATATATACAAATATTGCTCGTTTAATGTTAATAGTATAGGATAATTTGATGATTTACTAACAATATTTAACACTACGTTCAAAAAAAATTGTACATGAGGAAAGTGGGTATTAGGTACCCAATTTAGGCTTTCTTATGGCCTTCCATCTCCATCATCAAACCAGCTCAATGGTTACTTAGTCATTTGGCTTCACTGTGTACAAAATTTAAACTCTATTGGACTCCGGAAAGTACGTTTAATTAGCCTTGCAAGCTTTGCTTACGGACACTGGGGCAGATATAAAACAAACATTTAGTTGATACTCATACTCATTTATTCATAATATTATATAAATATTCATCATCATCATCATCATATCAGCTGAAAGATGTCCACTGCTAGACATAGGCGTGCCCCAAACAGTGCCAAAGTGACCGGTCCTGCGCCACCCGCACCCAGCGGACTCCCGCGACCTTTACCAGCTCATCAGTCCACCTTGTGGGGGGCCTACCCACGCCGCGCCTTCCGGTACGTGGTTACCACTCGAGAACCTTTCCGTCCCAACGGCCATCGGTTCTACGTGCTTCATAAAAATATGACATGTCACATATTATTCACATCTGTCGTAGAACAGACACTTATTTCAAAAGCATATTTATGGATAGGGATATATATACGAGTATAGATGATATAGTATATAACTGATGCCAAAAGAAGCGTAGGCCGGCCGATGCTGCGGCATAAGGACTGTGCCAAGCGAGATATGCACGCATTCAACATCCCGGTTCACAAGTGGGAGGACCTTGCCGTGGACAGGGACAAATGGCGCAAACTGGTGTTCGATGGTCGTCAAGTTCATGATGAAGCGTGGTTTAAAACACTCGCAGTAAATCGAGCCAAGCGGCATCAACGTGGCACCTGTTCGCCGCGGGCAAATTACACCTGCCAAGCTTGCGGTCGTGTATGCCGCTCTCGCATTGGCTTACACAGCCATGGAAGACGTTGTCTCCTTTCTTAACACTGTTTGTATAGACTGTAATAGACTTAAAGGCCATTGATGATGATATACGAGTATATATAGTGATAAAGTCCTGCACTAGAAATCTATCACAAAATTAATAAATATGCTTTCTACTGTAGGAATGCTTTATAATACTCTGACTACTCTGATACTGAAATAATATATTGTATACTGTTATGAAATATTATACCTCACCGAGTTTTTACGCCAGCTCTTCTCGAGGTAGAGGTTTTCTTTCCGAACCGGTAGTAGTTAATCGACATTCATAGGTGCATGTTATATGCCTAAATTGAAGAAGAAATATAACTTTGGATTTTGTCCCAAAAGTCACGTGAGATTTAACACTTTCACCCCAGGAACCCATACTTACTACGCCATAGTCGCTTTCCGCTATATACGGGGCAAATCACGGGGTCAGCTACAAGCGTTATGTAACGATTCTTGGCAGTGAATGTGAAGACAAAAATTAGTTTCTGTCAAAAATTTCATTTTTGGTACAAGCTTTTACTGCAGACTGTACTTTTCTGCATACCATCATCAACTACTCATTGAGAGGATTCTAACGAGCCCAAACTCGATGGGGTTGTGTCGTTTTATTGCGGAGTTCCTATGGCCACCGTCCAGCTCCAGCATCAGATCAGCTCCAAGTCATCATAATATTGCATTGTCATGCGACTGAAAAATCGATTGCAAATTTTGATGGACAACTTACATACTTACATATTTACATACTTACATACGAACAGTGCAAGTTAATAATAAAGCGTGTAATAAAAACACCGATTTATTCTGTTTATTTTATTTATTAGGTTATCGAATCATAATGGACACAGTATGTACATGTATAGGCAAATGCTTTGCACGGCTTTTCTGGGATATACGCACTCTTATGTAAAAAATTTCAATGCCATTTGGGATATAAGTTTCTGAATTTCGTTGAAGCAGCGTTATCCTCCTACAATAGGGAACAATACGCAAAACTCTTCGTAGGTGGCGACACTAGCAGCGTTGACATTGTATCTCGTTCCCACTTGCGGTATTGTCTATGCAAGCATCCTTGTCACTCACTTGACAATCTGTGTATAGACGGAGGACATTCAGCGCTTTCAACGAAGTACAGAAACTTGTATACAAAAAGGTTGTGTCAATCTGAAAAGAAAATGATATTGTTAGTAGGTGTTGTCATACTTATATATATGTCATACTTCGGATACGTCTCACAACGTTCTTCGGGTTGCCCGGAGAGGATTAATAATAATAATAATTAACGAATGGTTTAATAGCGAAGAGTCTCGACCGTCACCTTAAGATACTCTCGCTAGATGGCTGGATCAAGGGTCAGATACAGAAGGCGGTACTCCTGGATACTGCGCGGATAGTCAGGAGGTTCCTGTCTCTGTTGCCCTGACCACCGGTAGCTTAGGCCCCGCCTCGCTGCCGGCGCGGCGGCACCCTAGGTTAGGTTTATATAATGATTGTATATTTTGTATGTACTTATAGTTTTATATTTTACTTTTTATATAGTTATTGTAAAAACCTAATCTAAGAACGATAAGAAATAAAGATCATAATAATTAATTTATTAACCATATTGGTATGCTAAGATACACTTATGTCCGTCAACAATATACAATAAGATTATTATGACGTGTAAAGTTGAGGGCCAGAGGTCTCGGGGTAGACCATTGTTGTAGATTTACGTACAAACGTATAACTTATAATTTGTATATACATGCACTGTCGGTACAGCTGGTAAATAATGACTAACTACAAAACCTGGATAACAGCGCACCGCCAACAAACTGTTCTATAGTTTCGCGAAAATTTTGAAACTGTACATGTCATGTATGTGTGTGTCTATATAATAATAAAAAACACAAATCACTGCACCCTTTTGCAACTACAATCTGCACAATGTAATTTATGTATGGCCTCGGGCCTATGGAGAAGTCTGGTCCTCGAGAATAGGACATGGCCCCGTAGCATGGATGGCGTTATCACGCGATAAGTGATAGGATAAGCGCGTCGTCTCATTCTATCGAATGGTGTCAGCCAGGGACGGATGCTCTATCCTGTCACTTGTCGCGTGATAAGGCCATCCATGCTACGGGGCATGATGTCACGATTGAGGGATCGACCACGGATCGACTGATAATGCGGTGTTGTAACACTTGTAACTCTCTATGATGCGCTACGAATGCTACGCCGTAGCCCCGTAGCACACGTAACGTTTTCCGCTATAGGTAAAC
Organism: Epinotia brunnichana; assembly: GCA_963854355.1. Lineage (NCBI taxonomy): Eukaryota > Metazoa > Arthropoda > Insecta > Lepidoptera > Tortricidae > Epinotia > Epinotia brunnichana. Next base: position 13,512,912 of record OY977956.1, read on the forward strand.
TAGGTTTTCCGCTACTTAGCGCGGAAACCACGAGATCGGCTACGACTGTAGCGCAAAGCGATTCTTAGCACTAAATGTGTTGTAAAAAAAACCGGCCAAGTGCGAGTTGGACTCGCGCACGAAGGGTTCCGTTCTATAAAAACGGCAAAAAAATCACGTTTGTTGTATGGGAGCCCCCCTTAAAAAAATATTTTATTTTGTTTTTAGTATTTTTTGTTATAGCGGCAACAGAAATACATAACCTGTGAAAATTTCAACTCTCTAGCTATCACGGTTCTTGAGATACAACCTGGTGACAGACAGACGGATGACGGACGGACGGACAGCGAAGTCTTAGTAATATGCAATTTATGTCCCGTTTTACTCTTTGAGTACGGAACCCTAAAAATTCACTGCCAGGAATCGCTAAGGCGCGTAGGCGCCCGGTCGGCGGGTTCCTGACAGTTAAAGTGTTAAGGAGTAGATAAACGAGTACACATGCCACTTGATCGTGGCAATGTAGAGTAACAGTTTTAGAATGCTAATTACAGTGGAATAAATAATAATAAAAACCGGCCAAGTGCGAGTCGGACTCGCGCACAAAGGGTTCCGTACCATTATCTGTCTCCTCATATACTGGACATTTAAAATTTCAGTGATATAACAAAAAAAATTGAGTTTTCGCAATTTTTCCTTTATCTGTGCTTTTAAACGTTGCTTCGTACCAAATTTCAAGATTCTGGGTTCACGGGAAGTACCCTGTAGGTTTTGATTCCCTTGCGAGTTTCGAAAATTTGCGGAATTTTGCGGCATAAACTGCTGTATCTTTTGATTGCGTTGGTTTAGAAGTTTGATTTTTTTACAGCTCCAAGAAACAGTAGACTTGAGTATTTGATATAAATTTCAGCTTGATACCTTTACGCGTTCTTAAGAAAAAGGGTCTTGATAGACGGACGGACGGACGGACGGACGGACGGACAACAAAGTGATCCTATATATTCCGTTTTTTCCTTTCGAGGTACGGAAACCTAAAAATGAAAATAATGATAATGTTCTCGAAGCATCCTCGAATACTAGATTCATTTACCCATTCGAGGCAAAGGAACGATACCTACGTGTGCTTCGCCGTAGCGCATGGCAGCATCTTTCCGCTTTGTAGCAGAAATTGGTCGTAGAGACATGACTCATACGTGAGTCATTGCCCTTGAATGAGTTAAACAAAATATTCTTCGTGGAATATTTAAAAGTCCCAAATTTACGAGAATGGAATTTCTATTAGATTCAATTGAATATGTATATCTCTCCCACACTCCTGTTGTATTATTAAGATTAATCCTCGTATTCAAATAATTATAAAATCACCCAGAAATTCACACATCAAAAATTTCGCCTCTCGGGGAACAGTTCTTCTTTCTTTATATTCGTAAAATGTCTGATTTGATACTTATTTTTTTTATTTTTAGGAAGACTTTTTTACCCTATTCCAAGCTGTATTAATCTATTTCAGCGACTACATTATACTTTCAATTATCACAAATTTGATTTTATTAATAAATAAGGGACATAGCGGTTTAATATCATAAAGACACTAAAACTGAATAATAAAGATCGCCCGCCGCAGTAATACTTACTAAAGAATACATTTCAGAACGTTTTTAATGAATTTCTTCGTGCATTTCCATTTTCGCCCCTCGACTTCCAAATCATCTTTGTTTTCATCCTTATGTTTCAAACATTTAAGCAATTTATTAATAGCTTTCCATAGGCACTTAACATCGACTCCTACTTCAGTGGACGGCAACTCGATATCTTCAGTGACTTCAGTATTAGTGAGTTCAGTAGTAGAATCTTCGACATCAGTATCAGTGGCTTTGGTAATAACCGTTGCCGCCATGACTGATAACAGAACAGCGAATAATATTACGTTCATTTTGAACATGATGCAAGCTAGTAGACTTATGATGCTCCCAACGTTTAGGACGGGTTTAAATACGAAAATGTACCTAGGTCTGTTTATATGCGTTGCTTCCAATCACATTTCTATTTATTTGCCGTCTTGCTTCCACTTTTACCAGACTAATATGACAGAATGGGCGCACAAAACATTAAAAAGCGATTGGTGTGTGAAAGAGAAAGAGCGAGTTGAGGCCCTGGGCTGTTGAGGCAAAATAAACCTTAAAGATACAGGCCTATGGACTACTTTAAATCCGGTTTCAGAACAAACAAACTGACATGCGTATGCAATAGAATCCGTAAAATGCATTTTTTCGCGGAAGGTCAAATTATACTATAAAATTGTACACAGCTATGCAATCGGGCTATTTTACTGGATTTAATTGTTTTGTTTTTCTGCGTATTTAGGTTTATTACCTATCGTATCATGCTACCTAATTGCCAAATGGTATAACTACAACGTAGAATTTTTTTAAGAACTCCGACATTCTCATTTCAAAGTTGGCTGGACCGATTTTGTTGAAACGTAGCTAAGAACTATCTCGATCACGTAAGCTTTCGGATAAAAACGCATTCAAAACCATTAGATTAGGAACTACGTTGCCACAGACAGACACACAGTCAGACAGACACACGGACAGACAGACAGACAGACCCGTCAAACGTATATCACCGCTCTTTTTGCGTCAGGGGTTTAAAACTGGATGCAAGTTTTTTTTTATTTGACAGAGTTGTTAATTGTTTGATCATTTTATTTTATCTGTTGCTGATGCATGCCTTCACGTTTTTTAACCGACTTCAAAAAAGGAGGAGGTTATATGTTCCACTGTATGTATATATTTTTTATTATATTATTATCATTTATCAATGTCAAATATATTACTCCAAAGTTAAGTATACTTTAGCTATAAGTAAAATAATCTTAAAAGAGGTTCATCTTGGGTGTAATTGTGGCCTGATCGAGTGAGGAGAGACATCCACACACAAAAACAAAATATATGAGATGATGGAGCCCCAGAAGTCACAAGATCCAACTCTATGTATTGGATTAAATTGATTTTTACAAGTATAAAAAGTTCAAAAAACTTTATCGCGACTACGGAAAACTAACTGAAAAAAATTGTTTTATTTTTTTTCATACAGAAGGTAGGCTATGTCACCTGGAGCATCATTGCGAATCGATTGATACCTCATTACCTATCATTACTCAAAATCGGTTTAATATCTTAAGGCGACGGGTAAGGCCCAAGGCATTCTCCATACAACCGTTGTTTTTTCTTCGGTTTTGGCACTGCAGAATTTTCTTTTTTTTGCTTCTTCATATTGGATTTATGCATAACGTGATGTTAACAATTTGTTAGATTTGAAAATAATAAAAAAATAACATCAGTGAATAGCTAACGAAAAAATAAGTGTACTCACTAAAACTTATATTTATAGCGCAAACTCAAATGAAGAAAAACTTGCACAACATTTGTATGGAGATGGCTTGCCCTACTCGTCCCCTTAAACGTTACGGTGGAACACACGTAAATACGAACACAGATTGCTAAAATCCCTTCATTTCGGCTCTGCCGTAGTCGGGCGAAAACTTATTTGAATCGCCTAGTGATTTCTGAACGTAAAGCTGTATCCACACGTTCTGACCGTATAGTTCAGGGCTGTGTGTACCCAGCATTATGTTTGCAATGGAACTTCATAACAGCAGCCCTAATTTATAGTTAACGCGACAAGTCTGATCCTCACATTAATTGCGTTAATCTCAGTTAGAGCCTAATATACCGGGTATTAAACAGAATTATGGCATACGTGCTTGAATGACTAATGTCTGACTCGGCTTGTGTTGGTTTTGTGCCATTAAGATGGCAAACAAGCACACGGCCCGTCTTATACTAAGCATCAATCACCGTATTTTAAGATGGTGTCAAATAAGACGACCTGCTTGATGGTAAGCGGATACCGTGCCCTATGGACGCCTGCACGGCTATCACACGACAGCCACTGCCAGGCTGACGGTGACATAGACGGAAAAAGAGGGGTGTGTTTGTGTGTCTGTCTGTCTGTGCACCTGTGTGTCTGTCTGTCTGTGTGTGTGTCTGTCTGTGGCATCGTAGCTCCTAAAAGGCCGGGCAAAAACGCCGTCGTTTTTCTTAGAACGGACACGGCCCGTTCTAGCGTGAGCCCATTTTAATCGCGTATAATTAAACTTATTTATTTACCTCTTTGAAGTTACTTGTATATACGGTATGATGTGTAGTGATCGGTAATTAGGTTAATATTAACATAAATAACGTTAATTAATCATTTCGATTGAAAATGTCCTCACTAATTCTCTTAACACTACACCGAAACAAAAATGCTACCTAATTTAATAGGTATTGTACAAACAACGTCAAATTGACAGATACTTAACAACAAAATGTTTATTGCAAACAACGGTAATAAACCCCCGCCCAAGGGCTATTTCGCGTCGCAGACGGCACTAGTTGCGCCCCCGTACCTACTGAGTACTTAAGGGCTGTAATCACTAATCAATGACCTCGCGTGCTGGAAGAGGCTGGCGATTTATAGGCGGCCCTCTTTTATAAATAGAGATTTTTGGAAAAGTTTATGTGCTGGCTTTAAATTCCCTATTACATACATGATATGACTGACTGAAGATTCTTACTTCAACGTGATACAGTCTATAACTAGTACGGGAAGTAAAGGATATCATTCTGCACCAATAATGTAAATTACAACTAGATAACTGTGTGACTAGGTTTAACCACACTTTTGTTATACAAATAACTTCTGTTGTTTTTTTTCCGTCCCTGCCATTAATGGGGGCGCAGTGGGATCGCGAGCATTCTACCACGACGCCCCCCGACACTGGTGAACCTTGAGTTAGGACTGTTAACTATAAATAGCATACTAATATAATAATACACATAAACCTTATTACTAGCGTACGGACTGGCGGTGGTATTGTGGACAGAGTGAGAAATGGAGTCGTTATTATCTACACACTTCTTATGATTGAATGAATAAATTCAAATATTAAATGGTTTTTCTTATAAAACCCATTTCTCTTCTTACATTAATTCAACCAATATCTTTTACAAACTGAACATTAGCCATATACAACCTTCGTAAATTACTGCCTACAAATTGTGAACTATAGATATGACAATAAAATTTGATGTTGTCAATTCAGACAACTGTTTGTTATATTTGTAAATGTAAGTACGTTTAGATAATTTAAAACAACACGAGAGAGGAAGGATAAATAAAAGATATGAATGACCCTCAAGAATCGACTATTTTGAAATGGATTGAACCATTTGAAAATCTTGTGTATCACGATAGATATAGTGTATACTGTATATCATGTGACGTATATCTAACACAAATGAAAAAATATAACATCGAAAATGAGCACGACGAAGAAGATTTCGAATCTCTTATCCCAGCAGCCATTTGCTGTTAAACATTGCAGTGGGCACTATATTATGCACAAAAACATGTAATTTAATCTTTCGGTCTAAAAAAATTGGCACTACTTTAAACTAAGAAAACTGATTTAATCATTATTCACTCAATCATAAAATGTAGCTTCGCGACTCCATTTCTCACTCTGTCCACAATGCCACCGCCAGTCCGTACGCTACTTATTACGTATTCTATTTTAGCAGGAAACATGATTTGATTAAAACAATTTAATACATTAAACGTCAAAATGTTCATATTAGAATATTAACACATTCAGTGCAGTGAACCCGATACCTACGCCGTAGGCGCTTTCCGCTACGTACGAGAAAAACCACGGGGTTGGCTACGGGAGCGTAGCGCGTAGCGATTCGCAGCACTGAATGTTAACACCTCTCTCATCAAGTGTAAAGGTGTTATATTTACATATGAAAACACAGGTACGCACATATCTGTTGGAGGATATTCACTCCGAATTTGCTGATAGACTAGAGCAGGGGTCGGCAACAGGCGGCCCTCGAGACTCTTGCTTGCGGCCTGCGAGCCTCCCTGGCCCTTTTGTAGTTAGACAGTTCAAATTTTCACAGATGATGTATTTGTGTTGCCGCAAAAAAAAAATACTAAAAAACAGAATAAATGAAGTATTTAAGGGGGCTCCCATACAACAAACGTGATTTTTTGCCGTTTTTATAGATAATGGTACGGAACCCTTCGTGTGTGGGTCCGACTCGCACTTGGCCGGTTTTTATTTGAATAAAACCAGTGTGGGCCAGGGTCCGAACCCACGATCTTCCAGATTGAAAGTCGCATGACTCACCGCTCGACTAATGTGGCTCCCACCCTAAGAGTAAGTAGGAGGCTAAAGCAAAAAAAAATATTTTCAACACACCTGCTCGTAAAGTAGGTCTTATTACAGCGTATTTACACTGATAATGCAGAATATTACCCATGCCGTGCCTTTTACATAACATTATCGCACTAGTGCCTTTTCATTACATATCTTTTTAAATATTAGCAAAATAATGCAGAATATTACCCATGCCGTGACTTTTACATTACATTATCGCACTAGTGCCTTTTCATTACATATCTTTTTTCATTTCCTTTTTTTTTTTTTTTTTCCTCGCAAATGTGTTGAAAAACGTCGTATGAAACACGTGAGCATTGGTCATTACACTTCTCGTCTCCATTAAGCCTTCGCCTTCGGCTCAGGCTTAAAAACCGACTCGAGTGTAATGACCAACATAGCACACTTGTATCATAATGTACTACTACCCTCTTTATCGATGCTGTTTATCGATGTCTCGTTTATTTCAGGATACAAATTTCCTTATAAACGTTTCGCAATTTGTTCCGCAACTTCGCAATAAGTGGAAGCAAGATAAATAGGAACTCCTTTCTTTAAAGTAGTAGTGTAGGGTGACCAAGATTTCAAAATTTTCTTCGACTTCAATTCCTTTCAGTGCTCGAAAATTAATATTTATTGTCTATTTTTGCCCGACTACGGCTGGGCCAAAAGCAAGGGATATGTTTCTAGCAATCTATGTTTGTATTTACGTATGTTCCACTGTAGCGTTTTTTATAAAAAATATATGTGTTACTAACAATATGCTATGACTTATTCTACAGAGTTGAGTTCATTCACTCACATTTCGTTATGCAAATATGACACTATCACTAGTATGGTTGCGTGTCCATATATAATAACAATAACATAATGTTATTATTATTTATTATCATAAAAAGGGGTATAATTTTACAAATAATGTCCGTCCCACAAAACGGTTTACACAGTTTGACTGTGGGATCTGAGTCTCTTCACTAACTAAATTCACATAATAGTATATAACATAGTTTAATTTGTAGCAATATTATTGCTGCACACCAGGCCCCGTAGCATGGATGGCTTTATCACGCGACAAGTGATAGGATAGAGCATCCGTCCCTGGCTGACACCGTTCGATAGAACGAGACGACGCGCTTATCCTATCACTTATCGCGTGATAACGCCATCCATGCTACGGGGCCTGGTGCACTTAATTAATAGCTAATAAGGAACAAAGTAAGGAATAATTATATTCCTATGGACATTTAGTTTGTAAGTTACCTATTACGATCTTTATATTAAGATCCATATAATATATTCAAGTACTGAGATGGGTCCTAAATATTCAGGATCCATTTTTTCTCTTTCTTCTTTTTTTAACCACTAATAATTCGCCTACATTATAGTATACTGGGCTACATCCTTTATCATATTCTTAACAGATTTAAATTAGTTTTAGTACATTACTTACCTAGGGCGGTTAAACAAAGAATGTCTCAGATCGCAGGTATTTGACGCCCGAGCCGAAGGCAAGGGCGATAAATATGCGCTCTGAGGCTTTCTTTATTACCGCCCGTGGTAAGTAGCGTCTTCCTGAGACTTTTTTAGCCTATATCATAATTCTATAAATCATCGTAATTATATAATGGGATTTATATTGTTAACAATGTTGCTAGGGATAGTATGGATATAACATAGGTTTCCAAATACAAACTTTTAGTTTAGTTTTAGAATGCATTGGTCCTATCAGGTAACGGATAAACGCCAAAACATGTTACAGTTTCTCCACCTGTAAATATACGATTCTATGAAACTGACATAAAATTTCATGAGCCCTGCCTAGTGCCTACCCCTTTCCGAAATAAGGCGTGGCGTACATGACATCGATGATGTGTCTGTTGCATTATAACGTATGGTTCGCTGGATATCACTTCGTAAAATGTATTTCGTTTAGACGATGACGTTTTCAATAGTCAGATTTTTTAAGCCTTCAGAGAAAAAAATTAGTACGAAATGAAATCTCTGCGAAATAAAACGTTGGTCACAACTTTAAAAAAAAAAATATAGACTCCTTTGTCACTGGTCACCCTACTTTGATAAATCTTAGTAAACGCCGTTTAGTTACTAACTCCAACTCTTTAAGGCAATGGGGTTATTTTTCAAAAACTTGCGGCACACAAGTTAGAATTAATGTCCGAAGTTATGCGATTTCGCAGTCTTTTGCCCCTGGGGGCGTTAGGCTTAATTTTTTTTCTATTTAAGTTTGAATCTGTTAAAGAAAAATTGTTTTTGTAGAAAAAGCGAATTGGTTGATAAATGTATAGTTTGTTTCAGTTTAGAAAAGTTCCTACATAAAACCAACCATTTCCGACATCTATTGTAGAATTGTTATTTTCAAGTAGTGTTGTAAAACAATTATGCATAAACAATAGTGCAAACCTCAGAGCATAGAATACTAGAGAGAGGACAAGCCGCCGGCGGCCGCGTCGCAGTTGTTAGCTCAATGGGCATACTCTGCCATACTGTGCACTCGTGCTGATCGCAGAGAACATTACGTTTCTTCCCAAAATGCCTGATATGATGCGCGTGTATTGTCCAATAAGAGCATAGGTATACAAGTGTGTGTGTTTTAGATGTGTACGTGCTTTTTTTTGTCAAATACTCGGGCATTGTGTGGGTTAATGTATTTACTTGCGACAGGCGTACTCAATACAAATCGGCCGGCATGTCCGATCTCCTTATATTCATACATCTGTGGTGCAAACAGTAGCTACTCGCTCGAGTACACGTGCCACACTTCGGTCAGTTTTATGACGTATAGAGGGATGTTATCTTTTCATATTTAGCAACAATGGAAAGTTGTAGAATCCCACGTTATGTGCATTTTCGCCATTTTAACTAGAACAAACTATATAGGTACTACGTGTTTTTGTTAATTTCCAATAATTGCAAGGGGGCATAGTTTCAAATAAAGTTAATTTCTCCAAGACAGTACCTTAACTGTTATCAAGATATTCAATATTTTTATCAAATCCGTTTTGCAGATTTAACCAGTGTAAATGGCTCTTAATTGTGAAGTCATTTTAACAGCTTTCTTGATTTGATTTGATTTAAATTTTGTAAGGGACACTCACTACAAAAAGGTTTACAAAGCGAGTTCATTCGATATTAGGTACGAACTGACTCGGAGGTACATATTTTTTGTTTCATGTGTTTCAAGACCATTGTACAAGAAGACAATAACCGTTAGCTACATTAATTTATTTTGTATAAAAATCGAAAATATTTTTTTTCTTACATGAAATAATTATGCTTAAATTGTTCCTGCGAATGTACTCTGCAATATGCCGAAGTTAACGGAAATTCCTGGGAACACCTGTATATTTAGTAGAATTAATTAAGCATAAGAAAAGATCGCGAGGGGCTACTAGATCATATGACTAGAACCAAACTGAAATCTTTTTGGTTCAAATTAAATCATACGTTTCGAACATTTATTTCAAGTCACGCCTATCCCGTGACAATGCAGGGCTTTTATTTCGTATTTCCATATACTTTAAGGAATATTCGGCCCCAGGTGAACGTAAATTCTCGCGTCGGGGACACAATTTGTCGCCGCACCGTTTATTACCACGTTTGCGTTGTCGCGTAACGTCGCCATTTTTCTTTCGGGATTTCCATTTTGAGCTGGGCTGTTATTCGGAACGCGCTAATGCGCCTCACCTGAATCGTCACGCCTAACGAAACTAGACCTCTGATTACGCTTAGTTACTACGAATCGCGGCGCCAAGATATATTTGTGGGTGAACAGTGAGGGTGAGGTTAAAAGTTACAGAAAAGCGGGGCTGCTTACCAGCGTCATAGTATTTATAACCGAATTGCAACCTTATTTTGACTGCAGTAAGGTATTAAATACGAGTAACGATAGGTGGAAAAGAGCTTGTGAAAATTGTACTTTTTATTAGTCCCTAAATTTTTTGCTGTGACGTAAATTGAGATAACTTTTTTGGTTGCCGCATTTGTGTTCTGAGTTTGTACATTCTGCCAGGAGTTCTGCGAACGAAGTTTTTTTGAAAAAAAAAGACTCGCGAATTTTACATATCATATCACAGAGCTTCTGGTAATTATACTCCTAAACTATACTGATGCCTATTCATCCTCCTAGCGTTATTCCCGGTTGTGCCCCTAAAGGAGCCCAGGGTCCGCTTTAACACCTAATCCCAAGATTTATACTGATGCCTATTAGATATAGGTATCTAATTAATCAATCTAGATAATTGGCAATGCACATTGGGAAGGTTAGGTATTAATAAAATATAAAGAATGGGAAGTATGATAGTTCTCTATAGGATGCCATCTATATTCATTTATTCATTAAATTGTGTGACTTCATTGTACTCGTGTTTTCATTGTTAATCCACGTGATTTATACAGACTTTGCATTTTATTATAAATTGTGTAAAAATACTTACATAAACTATTTTTGTTACAGATGCCATGAAGACCTAAATTCTACATAAAAACAGAACAACTTAAATTATATTCAAAAACGAACTATTTACAAACAAACAAAGTACCTACCTACACTGACAATAAAAAGCCAAATCTCTCATAAACAGTAAAAATATTTTCATATTCCATTTACGAATAAAAATATCGTTGTTGCCATTCCATATTTGAAAATCATTCAAAATGAGTTTCGATTCGCCGTCGTCGGCCAAACGGCTAAATTTGGAGCGAGCTAACAACTTCATGAGACAATTCAGAGACCCGGACTCGAGAGAGTTGAAGAAACTGTCCGCGAATCAGTTCATGGAAGTGTGGAGTCACTACGATCGGGACGGTGAGTTTGAAAATGAACTTTAAATGTTTTAGTTGTAAGTTTAAAATTGACTTACTGTACGTTTCATTAAGAGAGCACTAGTATATTTAAAGGCAACGCAGCTGTAATTACGAAGTGGACAAAACCCGAGCCGAAGGCAACTAAGATAAAAAAAAGGACAAAGTGAGATTTCCCGCACGCGTAGCGCTAACTAATTGCTACTTTATAGAGGCTTAGCTAGCGACTCCATCCGCGTAGAACGTTTATATCGTAGCTCCATACAAACGTTCGCCCCCGGGATAGAAATTATCCTATGTCCTTTCCCGGGACTCAAACAATTACAATACGAAATTTCATCTTTTTTTTTAATTTATTTATATATATATCATTATTTAACAATACACGGCCAGGCAGCGGACAAAACCCAGCAGGGTTTAACTGCCACTGCATTCACTCAATTAATATTTAGTTTATACATAGGATAACAAGCTAAATCGGTACAGCGGTTTAAGCGTGAAGAGACAGACAGACAGACAAACACACTTCCGCATTTATAATATTAGTATGGATTGACGTATACAAGTTCTCTCCTGTTCCCAAAAAATTAAGCTTTGGCCTGGTGTTGAAATTGTTGATATACATAAAACATATATACTAATCGTTCCCTTGTTCTTAACTATTATGAACAGTAAAGGCAAAATAGCATCAACATTTCTGTATGACCCATACATATATATAATAAAACAGGCAATCTTCTGCGACATATAAACCGGTATAAGTAGACATACGCGCCTTCAATATAAATTCACGTCCGCCTCGATGTGTGATATTCATAAATTCTACGCCTAATGCCGCCGCACCCACACATGCCTATTGGCATCGGTGTCGATAAAATATCTCAAATACACTTATTGGTTTGTCATCATCATCCTCCTAACGATATTCCCGGTTGTGCCCTAAAGGAGCCCGGGGTCCGCTTTGACATTTAATCCCAAGATTTGGCATAGGCACTAGTTTTATGAAAGAGACTGCCATCTGACCTTCCAACCCAGAGGGAAAACAAGACCTTATTGCAATTAGACCGGTTTCCTCAAGATGTTTTCCTTCACCGAAAAGCTAACGGTAAATAATCTGTGCATAAGTTCCGAAAAACTCATTGGTACGAGCCGGGATTCGAACCCACGACCGCCGCTTGACAGCCGCATGCCTGAACCACTAGGCTACCGTAGCTTCTTGGTTTGGATTCATTCTAATTCGTACCAACGAGACCTTATTGACTTCTCTCCTTCGACTCTGACCTCGAACGCACTCGTTCATCTATTACCTAATTTCTAGCCTCTACAACAATGTACTATTATTGCACACCTCACACAAACGAAGCAGACACAAAAACAATAACAAGTAGGTAGGTAGATGCAGACAACAGGTGATCTTATCGCTAAAGAGCAAGTTGTTCCAGACAACCTTAGGTAGGTAACATATTCACCTGTGTATAGAAGGGACTTTCTGGATGGGCATAGGCTATATTTTATCCCGTGGGTTATTTTCTTGCTTTCTTTGAATTACGCGGGCGAAACCCCGCGGGCACCTAGTTATCCATAATGGCTGCTACAGACAGACACACAGGTACATCTATTAAACTGAAACTTAATATCTCATGTTTCGAGGGTTCAAAAGTAAAACCTATGATAGAGCATGTGTGTGATCAGCATACGTACTAGACGTCGTCCGCAGAGCAATCGACGACGGAGACATTGATGGAGAGGCCGCTTGTAATATGTTCCCCGAGTTACCTTTATATTACAGTCAAATACATTTCACATTATGACTTGTGGAACTCACATATGACTTTAAAATCCATCCGGATCGACTGTGAGTAAGGAATTGGATATTTAAGCGAAAATTATTATTGAGCCAACATTAAATCGGTATTAATTCTAAAAGGTAATTTTGACAAAATATTTAGTACATTACTACAGAGGCCGGGAAACGAAGGGTTGCAGGCCAAGTAGATATAGACAGGTCGATTCACGAAAGCTGGAATGAATGGATTGAATGAAAGTAATGTCACTTGTCACTGTGAGTGTCAGTGTGAGTGACGTTCTTATACAGGGGCCTCCTAATATTTTGTAAACATGTACCTAATACGTTTTCGTTATTCAAGAAAAAAATAATTATATTATTATAATCTGTACCAAGTATCATGTTAATCCTTTTAGTAATTATTATTAAAATCCTTTGTAAATAAAACGTATATTTATTTTTAATGAATGTATGAATGAAAACATTTATTTCAAGTAACACAGGACTCATACACAAAATTACATATTAACTTAATGTCAAGAATCGAAAGCAGATGACTTGTTCGAATTGTTTAAAAAATCTAAAAAAAGAGCAGACCAAGAAGGAGTCCGTCGTCAGCAGAGTTTTTTAGTACATTACTATAGAGGCCGGGAAACGAAGGGTTGCAGGCCAAGTAGATATAGACGGATAGGGATACACGGCCGGCAACCCCGTTTCTCGCCAAGATTTGTATAGTGCTTTTCTCAAACTTGCAATGAAATAAAAAGTAGTCAATTTGTTTTATTCGTACAACTAAATTTATAATACGTTTCTGATAGCTGTCTGTGCTGTCACATCATAACCTATAATTGTGTCCCACATTTCTTACTAACAAATATTCCGCTTATTCCCTAGATTAAGTATTAGTTTATAGTTACATGAACTTATATCTAACTATATAGACGAGGCACTACAACAAAGAAAACACTTATAATTTTTATGAAATTTTCATACGCCGTCATGTACCTAACTTTTGATGATAAATTATTCTTGGCTACTTCTGCTCACAATTCCGGAGGCGTACAGTTCAATTCCATATCATTTTCGTCCGAACTCATTTCGATATCGATGGCTTTTATTAGAAAGTTTCAAAATTATTACGAACTATTGACAAATCCGCCCAACAAGAAAAGAAAACTTTTTTCAATTTACGCGCCAAACTTTTTTTTAACCTGTTTGAAGCAACGTTTTACCCGGTGACATTAACATTAGTCCTAATGTTTTTTTTTTGGTGATTGAATGCCAAGACGTTCTGTCACAATTTGACGTTTATAAACAAGAGGCGGTTGCTAATTGCTTTGCAGGCCTAGGTGTGTAAGGTTGTATGAAATTCGTTTACATATCATCTTCACTAGTCGCACCGGATACGTAGTATTTCCGGACCTAATTTGTGCAAGTTTGAGAAAAAAAATATTAAAGAAACGATTTTGAAATACCTAATCAACGATAGTTCGACCACTTTTTTTTTTTGGCATTGGCATATATGGCCATTTCCATCCTCTCCATGCCCACATTTCGAATGCGTTCAGTCTCTCTCTATCACGCTGGGTCATAATCCACGCTCTCTACTAAAAACTATTGAAAACAGAAGGGGAAAAATGTTGGGGCACCTGATACGACATGACAATTACGTAAAAACTCTAATTGAAGGAAAGATATTTAGAAGGAAGGAGAGGCAGTGGAAGACCAAGGCATGCGTTTATGGATCAAACTAAAGAGAAAGTTAATGCAAGGTCGAATCGTATCAAGAGCTCAAAACAGTTGCAGAGAAAAGAACAGAATGGCGATTACTCCACCGACAAGAGCCCGGCTCTTAAGTGAATTGATTGACGTACGATTAATTAAAATCGAACCACGCGTTTCATCTCTAGAGTGCCACAAAGGAACATACATACATAGACTGGTAAACAACAACAACAACATCACCGTCCTTTGCGTCGCGCAGTTGGGTAAACAAGGCACGGCAGTACTTGCCTTTTCTCGAAGCCATTCGAGCCATTTTCGACAAGAAATACTTTGTTCAGGGAATGCCAAAGTTGTTACTAGCTCCTATATACGAGTACATAGTGTTAGCGCACTGTGTAAAGGCTCCGAGTCTAGGCCGCCTGGAGTGTTTGCGCTGAAAACATTTTAGTTGGCTTTGCATGCACTAGACTCTAGTGCCTGCTCCCTAGAGACAGAGTTTTGTTTTACAAAGTGTATTGACCTGGAGGTCGATCACGTAACGCATTGTACGCGCGTCAGAGGCTCTAGCACACTAAGGCTATATTATGTCGGCGAAAATGTACTGAAACGTTACGTAAAATGCGACATAAAACGTAGTGTGCTAGGGGGGCAGGTAGATCTAAATGTCATTTTTATATGGAAAAGCCAGCCAAGTACGTGTCAGACCACGCACAACGAAGGGTTCCGTGCCTATTAAAAAGGTGGTATGGTCACACAAACTTTATGGCACTTACATCCTTTTCTACAGGGAAGGCAGCAATATCTCGAAAACTTTTAAACCGATCTTATTCAAAATAATTTTCGGTGGTTTAATAAGCACTATATCCATGATTTTTTTTTAATTATCACATTGTTTGAAAATTAGAGGGGGGACACAATTTTAGTCCGTCAGTTAGATTATCAAAAAATATTGGACACGTATTTTTTATTTTTATTTGTCAATCCAAAAAAAAATGATGTAAGTATATCTAGCCCATTTAAAATTTTAGTATGAAACGTCACGCGGAACGAATTTTTTGTTTGATTTACAAAATAAAAAATACGTGTCCAATATTTTTTGATAATCTATCTAACTGACGGACTAAATAGAATAATATTATTTTACCCAGAAAAGTACCCAGATATCCGGAGTTGGTGGTATCTAATCTATACTTCAAAATTCAAAAATTCAAATTCAAATTCAAATATTTATTCGTGACACACAATTTACACATACAAAAGAAATAATATAATACATATTTTGTCACGAAATGGACTTTACTTCTTAGCTATTCATCACCAGGTGCACAGGTTTTATTATGACTGATGTCTTAAATTCTATAAGTAGACAGGTAACAGACTAGATGGGCTGCTTCAAATACTAATTGGAATATTCACGCCAGTCAAACTCAAAACCACTTTACCTGAGAATAAGTAACTGCCCTGAATTCATGTTACCGTTTTCGCCAGTGTAGGTCATAAGCTTCCAGAAATAAACAATTAAAATTGGGCACATCAATTTTGCTTCCCCAAACATACAACTATTTCCACTTTGGAAACGTATGCATTTACTATAAATGCATACGTTTTCGGAACATATGGCAAGAATCCACGTGCATCAGAAGATTCATAAGCAAACACAGATTTCTTTTTTCCATAGCATTAGAGTCTACATTCGCGTGTTTTCACTTAGAGCAAGTAAGTTAGAGACAAACTACAATCGCTGGCGTCTTGCCAGCTCCACATTGGTTTTAAAAGGTTGTATGTGTATGGAATTTGTAAAACCGTGTATCCGTTTGAGCAGCCTCAGGCCGAGCAGCCTCTATTTGAGGCAAACTGAGGCTGCTCACTCTCATGTTGCGGATCAAAGTGAGGCGTGTCGCCTCCGCTTGATCCATTACTTCAAACCATCTGGTGCCGTACGATGTACATGTTGAGACTCGTATAGTTTTATTGATGTAACTGCAGTATCGTTGTTCATTGCGACCTGAGGCAACACGATCTCCACTAAGCGCACGGCTCGGACCGAGGCTCCTTTGAGCGCGCCAAAAAATCGACAAAACATGGCTCGGCCCGTGGCAACGAATTTGCCTCATGGCGCGCGGCGTGCCTCAGGTTGAGGCAGTGTCTCCACTTGCGTTGCCTCAGGCCGAGGCTGCCACTAGTGAATACACGGCTTATGGCGGTTATGACGTTTTTGAACTAGCATCGTTGGACCTCTTAAAAGTTAGTGGACGTGAATCGTGTCAAGTGTATGCTGAGTTAGGGATGCAGCGATTGGGGTCTTGCTAAGGGAATTCGATTCGAACTCTGCGGAGCACATCGGAATGTGAAGGCGGGAATGTCATGCCAATGGTCTCGCACCAAAGTACTTATGCCAAAAGTCGTGGAGAAATGCTGGAAAATGGACCCAGTGCTCCAAAGATGAGAGGGATAAAGAAGGTACGCGCAACCTAACTAGGAAAGAGGGAAGTACCTACCTACGTCCACATTACTTCAAGACACCAGGATTCTCCTGAAAATTTAAGAAATGTGTTCAATGGACTGGGAAAATCAATCGCAGGACCGAGACCAATGGAGGAAGTCACTTAATGAAGGCAAACAGTACATGATATCACCTGGTTTGACCTGTTGTCCCAAAAACGAGCATTGAGACACCAGCGCGCTGCTGCGCCTCCAACAGCGATGTGTGTGACATTTACATGTCATATATGCGGGCGTCACTGTCGCTCTCGTGTTGGCCTGACAAGTCACGTACGCAAGTGCCGCACTTTAATGGACGCTGCTTAAATCATCTTTTATAGATGCTACAGGCCATTGATGATGATGTTCAATTTTAGTTTCCGTCGAACAAACACTTCACTTTCTCAAACCTGCACAATCTTTAAAGCCTAATCCGCAGGTGCGCTGCGTGGTTTGGGTGTAATTGATACTCTTCCAGACACGACGGCGACAATTTTGATGACATCATTACTAGGGAAAGCGACCCTTAGATAATACTGTCTCCCCTACATACAAACTTTAAAAAAAAACATTTTTAGTATCACTACTTTTATACCAATATTGTAAATGCGAAAGTGATTGTGTCTGTCTGTCTGTTACCTTTTTACACGTAAACCGCTGAACCAAATTACCTACCTATTGATATAAAAAATTTTATAGAGAGAGTTTGAGGCATATATTATAAGGAGACATACATTACAAAATTTTATAGGAAATAATAGCAGCTATAGCGCTACGAAATATTTGGTCCCTTGAGGCGATTAACGAGTAGGTATTACGCGGACGGAGTCGCGGCAAAAGCTAGTAATAAATGACCGTACCATCGAATCTCCAATCATGGATTATTATATTACACTCGGTAATGACATTATGGTGAACATTATTACGGGGATAATGACGTGTGAATAAATGAACAGCCTACCTATTCATAAACCGGCTGGTATTGGTTGGGTCGGGTCTACCCAACCAACTAATTTTGTGTGATATATATTTATATATAAAATATGTACAATCCAAAACTGTTATTTAAACACGAATTTAAATTTATGTAATAAAAGCCATGAAAAGTGCTATAAGTTAAAATACCTATGTGTATATTTGAGTCTGTGGTAAGCGTTCTGTATGTGGTGGCATCTTTGCTCCCACGCTGATAATAAACCGATTTAAGTGAGTTTTTACCCGACTGCCAAAGAAGAGTGAGGGAGTATGAGGTGTCGTTGGATTTATCTTAATCGCGGAAGTGACATAGGCTATAATATTTGTAAATAATTAACTTTAAAAAAGCAAAGTTTTAACCGACTTCAAATCAATAGCCAAATTGCTTCAAGTTTGCCTATAAAATTTGAAGAGTTCCCTCGATTTTTTTAGGATCCCATCATCAGAACTGGACTTTGGTGACCAATCTGGAAGTATAATTATGCTTTCAAACAATTTCAAATAGGTTTATAAATTACTGAGTTATCGCGTAACAAACACAAAAAATAAAAATAAAATACACACGAATTAAGAACCTCCTCCTTTTTTGAAGCAGTAGGGTTTTCTGAAAAATCATTTGATTACACTTGTTAATCGAAAGTCTTGCCTGTCGAGATAGTTAACCTACTTTAAAAAGGCGGAGGTTCTCAATTCGTCGGAATATTTTATGTTTTAGTATGTTCCCCGATTAGTCCAATTACTCAAAGGCACCTGGACCGATCTGAATAGAATAGAATAATCTTTATTCAGGTAAATCATAAGTAAAAAAAAATACATTTCGTTTTTTTTCGTTTCAAAGAGTACCCTTCCCAGATGGTCTTATGGTCATCGTCTGAAATGGGATACGGGAGAAATCGAGAAAGCGGACTAGGTACTGTAAGTTAAAACTTAGTTATTAAAGTAGATTATAATATATGTCGTGTAATTTGTAATACTGCTTCAAAACTACCCCCTGCGTGTCCGTGGTGTATGGAAGCGTCACTCCATTTGGCGTCCCTTTGTAACTTGGCTCCGGGGTAATTTGATTAATTAGCACCTAGTGCTTCTGTTGGGACTAAAAGCAGTTACCAGAGGGCAGAGACTACTCCTACTTGTTTTGTAGGTATGTGGTACTTACTGTGTTCTTGCCGGGTTACTTGGTTACTTTACTATTTTTTTTTCCATGATTTCATTCGATCCAGTTTTTAACCCCCTGACGCAAAAAGAGGGGTGTTATAAGTTTGGCGTGTCTGTGTATCTGTGTCACTGTATGTGTCTCACTGGCATCGTAACTCCGAAACGAGTGAACCGATTTTGATGCGGTTTTTTGTCCGAAAGCTGACGTGATCGAACTAAACTCTTACTAAATCCGCTCGCGCTGCGCTCTTACAGTAGCTAACTACGTTTTAACAAAATCAGTTTAGCCGTTTTTGGGATATTGAGCTTTGACATGAAAATGACGGGGGTTTTAGTTGTTAGTCGATAATTATTAGTCTGATGGTCATAACCGTGCTGCCTCGCCAGCCTCTATTCCAAAAACTCGATAAAAATAACCATTATGATTATCAAACCGTAATCACAAAATTCCACGATAATCATTTGAGTGAGAGAACAGCCGGACATACGAAAAAATGTTGACCCAAGCTAAAACGGAGAACTTCGTTCGCTTCGCTCGCTCGTTCAATTTGAACACCACAAAAGGCAAAAAATAAGACACCACGATCGAATGAAAAAAGGCACGTACTAATTGACACTTTACGACTTTACAACTTACTCTACTGTGTGTAGCTGACTGTCCATGTTTTCAACAGTATTTATAAACTGTAGTTTATACCTCTCCCTCTGAGAGGCCCTTAAGGCCCTCAGAGAGGACGTACCGTAACGTATCTGTTACTGGCCGCACTGCAGGCCAAACGGGGAAAAAATAATAATAATAATAATGTAGTTTATACCTACTGTTGAAAATATTTACCTACTAAACTTTTGCCTTGAAGCCGTTTAGTCAATAAGCCTTGACCTTGCCGTATCGAGGACTAAGCAATTATCCAATCAATAATGAGTGCTTGCATCACTTATCATTATCGGCGTAAAGACTCTCGTTAAATTTTCCCACTAAACTACCGCATTGGTGGGTGCGGATTCGGTACGGTTTCAGTAGGTACTTAAGCTGCGAGTGTCAAGTTGTCAACTGTCAGTCAAATCAATACGGATTCTGTACCGCGCCCACGTTTATAATCATGTCCAACAGATGCCAAGTGGTAGTGGGCGAGGCAGGGCTCGTCACATCCGAAGAATTGGAGAATGTACTCGGGGTCCCTCAGGGGTCGTGCCTGTCGAACACACTTTTCAGCCTTTTATTAAACGACCTACCCACGACTGTCAGGGGCGCTGAAATATACATGTACGCAGATGACGTCGCTGCGGTAATAGTGGCTCCCTCAGACACCTTACTGGAGAATAAGCTGAACGCTGTAGTCCAACAACTCGAGGGGTGGTTCGCGGCGAATGGCCTTGCGCTGAACAGAGACAAGACATGCTTCATGACGTTTAACTTAAACGGTAAAGACCAGAAGACGGCAAAGGTTAGCGCCAGTGATGCGGTATTGAAGCAGGTACGCACGATAAAACTGTTAGGCTTCCTGATCGATAGTTCACTCACCTGGGGCGGCCATATCGATGAACTAAGCGCCAAGCTTGGAAGAGCGTGTTTTACACTGGGCAGACTGGCCAACACCGTGACGCGCAGCGTGGTGCGGTCCTGTTACTTCGCGACTGTACACAGCATATACTCACGTATGTACGGGACAGAGACGTGGGCCTGCGCGGCCGACTCTCAGCGCGCATTCGTAATGCAGAAGCGAGCACTACGCGCAATGGTGGGTGCACCCAGTGACACTTCATGCAGGAGTTTATTCAAATACTTTGGAATCTTGACACTCCCGAGCGAGCTCGTTTATCAGGTGGCCGTATTCACTCACACGAATATGCATATCTTCCAACGACAGGGTATAAATAAAACCTTATGCCCTTCGTAGTAATAATCATGACTACCGACTTATCACTCCTAAGCACAAATTGGCAAAGTCTGCAAAATCTGCCTACATAATGGGTCCATCCATCTATAATAGACTGCCCGTAACGGTCAGAAATGCAACTCCCACCGTCGCATTTAAGAAGAAGCTACGCAAGTGGCTACTAGATTTAACTCTGTACAGTGTCGAGGAGTTTCTTAAACTACCGTGTACATAACTACATATAATGACAGTAATGACATACTCGTACTTAATTACTTATTATTCTCAAATTTTACTTGTAACTATGGTGTTATCAATAATAGTATTTTATGCAACTGTTGTATAAGAAGGGTCTTAAAAGGCGAGTGGCGTGGGTTGCGATGCAAGCCTTGGCGAGCATCGCAATAAAAGACGCCACGAGCGTTTTTAGACCAGTTATACACCGTTGCATACAATACTTTTTCTACGACAAATTTTAAATAAATAGCAGACTACAGAATAGTTAAACTTTTCAGGCAGCAAGTTTTCTATTCGTACTTTTGCTACTCACGCAATTTCTTCAGGAGTGCAGTTATTAATTTCTTTAACCATTTTAAATAGAACGTACACTTTTGTCTTCACAAACACGAATAAAATCTTAATAGTTTAGGACTAATAGTTTATCATCTTTCGTCTTTTCATTTTGAACTGTATTTTGGTGGGAAATCAGAAATGTGACACCTCTTGCTTATGGTTTGTTTTGTTTTTAATTTGTGTGCACTTGCCATCCGACGGATGGACGGACAGAATGACAAATGATGAAGTGTTGAGAATGGTAGGAGAAAAAAGAAACTTGCTGAACACAATTGAAAATAGACGAGGCAAAATGATAGGTCACTTGATAAGACACGACATTTTCTTTAGAAATATCATAGAAGGTAAGATCGAAGGATCAAGGGGTAGAGGTCGACAAAGGATAAGCTTTGTACAGCAACTAAAAGCAAAAGCAAATGTCTTGTCTTACCGGGACCTAAAGAAATTAGCCGAGGACCGAGAGAACTGGCGAATACTCCACCGACAAGAGCCAAGCTCTTAAATAAATGTTGATGATGATGATGCCATCCGAACCAAACCGAATCCGGACCCGGACCGAATTCGAACTGTTTATTTTTATAAATAATACCAATAATTTATAAAACATGCAATTTAACACACAATAGATGATGATTTTAGTAAATAATTGATAATATACAAATGTTAAATCGTAAATAAATACTTTCATTTCGAAATATTTGTTTATGAAGTTGGCACTATTGCAATATAGCGGCCGATTTAAAAAAGTTAAACAGTGCTTTTATGAAAAATGTATGAACCAAAAAAGTACGCTAAACAGTACGTTTTTGGGCCATAGAGCATAGAGTTTTTCGACGACTTATTAGTGGTGTCATTGTATTTGAGCTACAGCCTATATAAATGACAGATAACGGTACAGGAGTAGAAAAAGAATTGTATTGTATTGTAATGATTCGCGCGGGATGCTTCCGTGCAATATGAAACTACCTACTGGGCAATAATACTAACAGTATTATAAGATAACAAAAGGGATAGTAGCACTTAAACAACAAAATGATCAATAATTACGATTTAATTCACTTGAATTATACAAACAAAGGAATGCTACGCTTATTTTAAAGGAACAGATCGCACGATACTAGAATGGCTCACGTGAACTCGACGGCGACCGATGGCAAAGTGATCTGACCTACGGTCCGCGGCCGTTAAGGGGTGTCGAGGCGGTTACGAGGTGGCGCTAAAAACCGACGGAACTTGGTATTGCCAACAGTATTATAATTGAATGAGTAAGTTAATATAGCAATAGAGGGCACATCCTGGCCATAACAACAGAAAAAGAAAAATTTCGTTAAAATTAGGTTTCAACTCTCGGCACACCGCCGAGCTCCCCGCAAATAAGAAAACCCACGCAGATCGAGACTTGATTTATTTTTAGACTATTTATAGACTTCCTAAAGTATGATGTAATATCTGCATAGTACTCTGGCTTGCCTATATCTTTTTATGTCTAGATCTATTTGACGCCACTGCTTGCTAGTTTATTTTGCGGATACTCGATACAGTCGGCTGCAGAGCAATATCCCCCCTCCCCCCCTGTGCAGCTGATTGTACAAAGAAACGGTTAGATTAGCTTAGCACATTCTACAATAATTATTAAGCAAATGTTAGGGAACCATCTCACACAAATCGAACTATATAAGCTCAATAAGGCTTGTCTTATGGCCGAAAATATATTTAATAGGTAAGGGACACTTTCTTTATTTATTTCTTTAAATAGGTAAGTATACGGAAAGCACCCAAGACTTTCTTTAACCTTATATTATGGTTAAAGATAGACTCCGGATAAGTAGCATTTAACTAGGTACACGTTTTTTGAAAATACAATAATTCACAAGTAGAAAACACCCCGAAATTTTAATTTCAAAGTTCAATATCTCTAAAATGGCTAAACCAATTTTGTTGAAATGTAGCTAAGAACAATTTCGATTTGATTCGAGCTTTCGGAAAAAAAAACTGCATTTAAATCGATATAGTTTAGGAGCTACGATGCCTCAGCCAGACACACAGACACACAGACGCGTCAAACTTATAACACCGTCCCTCTTTTTGCGTCGGTGAAACAACTATTGCGAAACCCGAAGCTTGAGTCTAAACAATAGTCTATAAATACATAAGTGAGATGCGGCCGAGTCTCAAGGGCCGGCGTAATGGGGACTTTTACCTTAATACCCCAGTTTCAGGGTAACGGCCAATGTTGCTCCATTGTATGGTTTAAGCCGTTTGATAATGAAGGTTTTTGTTGAAAAAAAAACTTATTTATCTCCTACCAGCATCTCCTGACGATGCCTAAACACGTGTGGAGGTTGTTGTAATTATTTGCATGTTTGCGCGTTTCGCATAAATCGCATGCAAAATACGCAAATAGTTGCATCTCATCCCCGCTGATCGACCAGCACATTTTTTTGCGGAATAGCAAAGGAATATTGTTCTCGTAACACATCATGGACTTCCGCAAAGTAACGCCTGATACAATAATAGTATTTTTCACAATCGTGTTATAATAGAGAGCTTTTTAGTCGAGTACCGTGTTTAGGCCACGAAGCTTGCTGAGTGGCCTAAGTAAGGTACGAGATTAAAAAGCTTGATTATAACACTATTGTGAACAATACTTTTTGTACGAATTCATTAAAATTAATTTTCTACGAGTCAACTGAACTAATTAAACAAACTCGATACTGTTGAAACGAAGTGCAGCCTATCGCTCGTACGCTCGTTGATATCTTAAAAGACATCAACGAGCGTACGACATCAACGAGTAAACTCAATAATCATAGTGATTCTATTGGTCCAATTCATTACAGTTCAGTAAAGCAGCCACGTGATTGGTCGAATTTATTTTAGTTCTATTTTCAATTTTATTTCGGTTGTCTGGAGCGTATCGCAACAGTTATTTCGATTGTTTCGACAGTAACATGGACTACAACTATGAAAAGAGTGACGTTGCAGTATTCTCTATGAAATCTTAATACACAGATTTTAATCGACGAGTACAAAAATAATTTAACATCAATAAGATACATAATCTAGAAATTCCTTATTTTTAGGGTTCCGTACTCAAAGAGTAAAACGGGACCCTATTACTAAGACTTCACTGTCCGTCTAGCTAGAGAGTTGAAATTTTCACAGATTATGTATTTCTGTTGCCGCTATAACAACAAATACTAAAAACAAAATAACATACATACATACATACATACCATCACGCCTTTATCCCTAAAAGGGGTAGGCAGAGCACATGAAACTTGTGTTCCAGTGCCACATTTAGCATAAATGTGGGTATAAAAGATCGACAAAATGTGAAGTTGCAGTGAAAGGTTGCTAGCCCATCGCCCACAACACACTTCAACCCTTTTTTTTGCCGTTTTTATAGATAATGGTACGTCTGTCTGTCACCAGGCTGTATCTCAAGAACCGTGATAGCTACAGAGTTAATATTTTCACAGATTTTGTATTTCTGTTGCCGCTATAACAACAGATACTAAAACAAAATAAAATATTTTTTTAAGGGGGGCTCCATACAACAAACGTGATTTTTTTGCCGTTTTTAAAGATAATGGTACGGAACCCTTGGTGCGCGAGTCCAACTCGCACTTGGTCGGGTTTTGGAATTTGATTGAACAAATTCAACTCTTATGATCTACGTAGTATTTTCTTCGCTTACATTTAGGTAGGTACATAATCATCATAAATTCGTGTTCGTCTTTATCGAATTTTCGAATAAGTAGACCCTTAACATTGAGCTTCAAGGTCCGGATAAGGGCCTCCGTCCTTACGTTCAACGATACTCGACTCGACCGTTTTATTTCGGGACTTTGAGGAATATCTCTTTTGCGCCTTTTTAAGGGTACAGACAAGGTCAATATCAGAGCGATAGGTACTCGAAATATCGATATTTTTAACCTTGATTTAACTTTATATACCTAGTATCCTCGATCGATAAGAATAAAAAAATACAAGCTTTTGCCCGCGACTCCGTCCACTTGGGACTCGTTTATATCGTATCTCCATTCAAACTTTTACCCCCCATTTCACCCCTTTAGGGAATGATTTCGGGGATAAAAACTTTCGAATGTCCTTTCCCGTGACTCAAACTATTTCTATACAAAATTGCATCACAATCGATCCAGCGGTTTAAGCGTGAAGAAGTAACTTACAGACAGAGAGACAGACACACTTTCGCATTTATAATATTAGTATGGATGTATAATAAAGGTCACGGGAGTCCGCTGGATGCCCCATTGCACAGGACCGGTCATTGTGGCACTCTTTGGCTGGCCTATGTCCAGCAGTGGACGTCTTTCGGCTGATATAACACAGTGAACTCAATAAGGCTTGTATATGCTAAGCGACAATATAAATACTAATAAAACTAACCAACTAGGCTAGCACGACAACCCACAATGAGTAGCAGAGAATTGGCCTTCGACGCAAGAGCACGCCACTTTGCTCGATGCTGCGGCGCTACCACGAACTTCGAATCTCGAACTTCGTATATCTCCGTTTCGATCGCTCGAGTACCATAAACCATAAGTGCGATATACGAAGTTCGAGATTCGAAGTTCGTGGTAGCGCCGCTCTGCGCAATGTCTTGTCAGCTAGCGCCGTCTCCGAGCTCACGTGGATCCGCTTCCACCATATCCTTCGAGCGATATTTTATACACCACGCATTCCTTAGGGTCATTAGGAGCAAAAAATATTATATGGACCCCAGTCAAACCCGGCTTAGTTTTGAAGATATTATCATTTTCATGTAAACTATTTATTGTGATTACTTAAGTGCATTAAGCTCTTTTGATTGCGACTTGCGACGTTCCTACCGATGTTGCCAAGTTTCGCGTCCCTATACATACACCAAAGTGACAGCTACTTATACCACTCACTAAATTCATCCTTTGTTAGAAAAGTAATCGTTACCATTTTATTAAAAGGGATAATTTATATAGAGAAACAATAGTTATTCAAATTTTATTTACAAAAACCGAAAAACCAGTTTTTTTTTGCTGAGTTTGAATTAGGTTCAAAAAACAGTTTTTAATCCTATTGACCTCAGGAATGCGTGGTTAAAATCTTTCGGGTTCCTCGGGCCCACGGTGGAATAGTATTTATAATATGTATAGATTAGTACTAGTAATATACCTACTAATACTATAAAGAAGAAAAGTCTTCATCTGTATTTGAAATGAACTGTCTGGAATGCTGGATGAAAATAGTATTTTTCACAATCGTGTTATATTATAATAGAGAGCTTTTTAGTCGAGTACCGTGTTTAGGCCACGAAGCTTGCTGAGTGGCCTAAGTAAGGTACGAGATTAAAAAGCTTGATTATAACACTATTGTGAACAATACTTTTTGTACGAGTTCATTAATTAGTATTTTTCACAATCGTGTTATAATAGAGAGCTTTTTAGTCGAGTACCGTGTTTAGGCCACGAAGCTTGCTGAGTGGCCTAAGTAAGGTACGAGATTAAAAAGCTTGATTATAACACTATTGTGAACAATACTTTTTGTACGAGTTCATTAAAATTAATTTTCTACGAGTCAACTGAACTAATTAAACAAACTCGATACTGTTGAAACGAAGTGCAGCTCATCGCTCGTACGCTTGTTGATATCTTAAAAGACATCAACGAGCGTACGACATCAAAGCGATTCTATTGGTCCAATTCATTACAGTTCAGTAAAGCAGCCACGTGATTGGTCGAATTTATTTTAGTTGTCTGGAGCGTATCGAAAAGTAGTTATTTCGATTGTTTCGACAGTAACATGGACTACAACTATGAAAATAGTGACGTTGCAGTATTCTCTATGAAATCTTAATACATAGATTTTAATCGACGAGATCAAAAAGGCTATTTAATCCTACGGATTTTCTTGCTTGAGTAGTAGAAAATATGCTAGTTTCTTTTTACGGGGGACGAACCTATTTTTAACCCCCGACGCAAAAAGAGGGGTGCGTTATAAGCCTCTGTTGCCCGTAGTCCACCTAGTTCACCCAGGTGGACTATGGGAATTTGATTTTTCCCGTCGTCGTCCACCTGGGTGTACCATAGAAAATAATTTTTGCCTATAGCTCACCTGGGTGGATAAGTTTGACGTGTCAGTGTGTATGTGTATCTGTGTGTGTGTGTGTCTGTGGCATCGTACCCGCTAAACGAATGAACCGATTTTAATCCGGTTTTTTTTGTCCGAAACCTGACGTGTTCGAGATGGTTCTTAGCTACGTTTCAACAAAATCGGTTCAGCATTCATATTGAACTTTGAAATTA
Source organism: Epinotia brunnichana (assembly GCA_963854355.1). NCBI lineage: Eukaryota > Metazoa > Arthropoda > Insecta > Lepidoptera > Tortricidae > Epinotia > Epinotia brunnichana. The sequence goes on from OY977956.1 coordinate 13,540,854, forward strand.
AAATGTCGTGGGCTTATCAACTTTTCTAAGTTGTTAATTATTACTATTATTAGATAGGATCAAATGTATTTATGGGGCCAACTACAATTACATAAAGCACAATAAAAGACAAAAATAAACTGAATAAAAAAATTGTTTAAATAACTAAACTTTGATTAAATTCATTTAAATGAATTTAAACTTTTATTGTTACTTACAGTAAATAATCATCATCATCACTTAAGAGCCTTGCTCTTGTCGGTGGAGTAACCGCCACTTTTCTGTCTTCATTGCCAGCCTCTTGACTTCCTCATATGACTCGACATCAGCTTTATCTTTTATTTGGCTAAAATAGGCCTTCCTCTGCCTCTCAAGTAAATAATGTTAAACTAAATGTAGGTTTTAACCATTGAAGGCTAGGGTCCCGTGATTTATGCTTAACTGTGTAAGTAAAGGAAATTCACTCATGAAAAGTAATCTGTTCTCTACGCTAGACGAAATCGGACTGGATTTGAATATGGCGCACGCGATCTCTGTGGATGAATGAGTGAAAATAACGAAAGGTGACTGTATGTAAATAAGGTTTGGACTACAGAGGTTGCCACAGACGTGTGACACGTATGTGATGATGTGTGCTTGATGAAATGATGACTGTGCTACAAGGTATATTATTTCTTTTTAGCCTAAACGAGGAGTGTTAAAGTTTAACATGTGTATATATGTATCTGCGTGTCTGTCTGTGGCATCGCAGCTCCCAAGCGGATCAACCGATTTGAATACCGTTCTTCATTATTTAAGTCATAAACAAGTGTAATCAAAAGATTTTTCAAAAAGCCCAATTGCTTTTTACAAGCTTTATATTAACTTGACCTGTTCGTATGTAAGTATATAATTATGTAAGTGTTCCGTCAAAGTTTGTAAACCATTTTTCAGTCACTTGCCGTTATCCTATTGAACTGAAATTCTGGGTTTTAGTATAGTTTTGGATGACTATCCAATATTACGGTAGGTACCATCGAGCTGATCTGATGATGGAGACAGAATGTGACCATGGGAATTCAGTATTTAATTTAACCTCCTTAAGTTTGGACTCGTTAGAATCGTCTCAATGAGTAGTTGATGATGGTATACAGAAAAGTACAGTCGGCAATAAAAGCTTGTACTAAAAAATGAAATTTTTGACAGAAACTTAGTTCAAACATGTCACACGATTATGAGTAATCCAACGATACCTCATATGTCAAAATCCATGAAGCCGTTTGGACTGTAGCCCGTGAAATATAATTTTCTTGTCCTCACACATACATATACATACATACGCTCGAAACACATAACCCTTCTTCTGAGGCAGTCGGGTAAATATGTAAATGCTATCGAAAATCTCTCGAGAAACATAATTGCCCATCATGAAACTTTGCAACAAAACTGAAAACATCTAATATCCTTCAAAGTTAGCGCTTTGTTTCCTTTGATTTCCTCCTTTGTCGATCTTTACTTTTAAAAAACCGTAACTGACTCGGGGATTTACATTGGACTTTATACCGTATCACGATAACATAAGGTCAGATTTCCATCAGCATTCAATTATAATCCGAGTACTGAAAAGTCTTAACTCGTTTCCAAGTTTGATGAAGATTAAACTTTATGTTTAAAAGGTAAGGTTCATTTTAGCGCGTTAGAGTGAGGTTGGTTAAGTTATTTCTGGATTGCGAAAGAAGTTTTGTTCTTTGATTGACTTAGATTAATCAAAAAAGTTAGACGAGGGTCTCGAAATAAATGGTGAACGATAGATTTGACGCAAGAAAAGTCAAAGTTATTTCAAGTTTTCTATTATACTTACTTATACCAGATCTGTCCCTCTTGACGTCTCGACTAAACTCTACTATTTCGCACCGCCGAGGTGCAATGACGACGAATTAGACGAAAGAGCATGAGCCATGCAACATTTTTTTTCCTTGGTTTTGTGAGCTGTTAGAAATCTATAGACCTACAGTAGACGGCAAACCTTGCCTGCGCAAAGGCGAATTGTACGTGCGAGCTGCCCCCCCACTTCGTCCCGCATGTTCAAGTTGTTTGCCGGGAACTGTACCTGACGTTCGTACAATGCGTTACGTGATCGACCTACTGACCTTTCTTTAGAATTAGATATATATCCTATACGAGCGATATTTGTATAAATATATATTTGCAATCACGTTCTCGGAAACGGCTCTAACGATTTCGATAAAATTTGGCATATAGGGGTTCACAGAGGCAAGAAATCAATCTAGCTAGGTCTCATATATGGCAAAATCAAAATCAATCAAAATCAATAATTTATTCTGCAAATAGGCCACAAGGGCACTTTTACATGTCAAATGGTATTCTACAATATAATATTAATAATCTAACACAATAATCATTTTAAAATTGCAGATTTTGACCAATTAGTACCTAAACGGTTAACAAACTAAATGTCACTAAATGAAACAACTCGTTTTCTCCGTATTTTCACCCGAGCTGAGCTCGGTGGCCCAGGGACTTAGATTTAGATTAGAAAGAACAATCTTATCGTTTGTTAATATGAAGAGTCCTAAGAGTCCGCAGTAAGCTCGATTCTCCATACAAACGTAGGTACGCTCTCATTTTAAAACGACCAGCTAGTTTGCTCTGAAACTTTGTACTTATTAGAATAAGTTAAGTAGGGTCATTTCGCCGGTTGGCGACCACCTAATTTTATGTGCTGGTTAGCGACCACTTAGCTGACTTGGTGAACTGAAAGCATATTTTCTCGTTTGTTTTGTAAATTCCTATTCCATAACTACAAACAATAAGGCATGCGGCTGACTGTTTCAATAGGCTCTGTAGAATTTATGTTATCTTCAATTGAAAAATCCATGTTCTTCAAGTGGTCGCTAACCGAAGGTGGTCGCGTAACCGGCGAAATGACCCTACCTACCATCCAGGTCTGTAATTAGTTCATGTAGCTTCAACGATACCATTGGTTTACGGATTTTTTTACAAGACTTGCGGAAATCCTTTTCCAGGGCCCGGGCCTAATAAAGACAGATCGAGCTCGTCCTTAATATCAATTAAGGTGAAATATCGTCCGCGAGGGAAGGGGCCGATTTAATTGGAATTTACGAGATGCCTTCTAAATATTTGAATATTGATGAGTTTGTCTGTACCTGTCTCTGAGAAAGTTGACGATGGTGGAGCCATATTTTTAACCCCCGACGCAAAAAGAGGGGTGTTATAGGTTTGACGTGTCTGTGTGTCTGTCTGTTGCATCGTAGCTCCTAAATAAATGGACCGATTTGAATGCGGTTTTTTTGTCCGAAAGCTGACGTGATCGAAATGGTTTTTAGCTACGTTTCAACAAAATCGATTCAGGCATTTTTCAGATATTGAACTTTGAAATGAAAATGTCGGGGGTTTTTCAACTGTTTTAAGTTATAGTTATTAGTAAACTAGCTGTTGCCCGCGACTTCGTCCCCATAGAACTTGTTATCGTCTTAGAAAATGATTGCTCTCAATACAACGTTTGAACCCGCTTTTAGGGGACAAATTAAAAAAAAACTAAGTCTAAAACCGAAGTTACAAATTTCATACTTTAAAAATGTCTTGAAATACACAAACTTGTAACCCCTTTTTAACACTCTTAGGGGATGAATTTGGAAAATCTTTGAAATTCGTTTTGTAGTCTTTTAAGAGGATTGTGAAGTGCCGATACGCGGCACCAGTAGGTATTTTAAAAAAATCTATCTGTTTCACATCGCTCTGTGCCGTATCGTGCGATAGAGAGAGTAGCTAGTCCTGGAGGCAATTGCCTACATTTCCTTGTTGAAATATTGTTCCGGGTGATAACGTTTTTACCCCCCTAAACCTGTATGAAATGAAATAATTTTGGTATTATTAGATTCAGTACACTATAATCTATGTCTGTACGTTTTCTTTTTTTAGCAAATCAGATTAGATTAATTAAAAAAAAATAAAACGATAGACAAAGTTTTTAAGTCAAAAATATCGATTTTTAGATGCTACTAACTTTTACCGCAAGCAATATTTCTTAAAAATCAAAACGTACAGACCTAGTTTTTCATTATATCTACAACATGTCCAAAAAATATAATAATCGAAGAATGTTTACGGGGTGAAAAACGTTATCGCTTTTTGTATGAAAAATTACAGGTTCACAATCCTCTTAAGGGGACGTAGGTTCGTGGTCTTCTCTCCCTCTCACTGAGCATAAGCGTGAGCGAGATGGAAGTGCGTGTTTGGAAGCGCGGATATCATGTTTTTTAATTTTATTTTTTTGTGCATTTTAATAAATAAAAAAGTAATAGCTGATTTCCGTCAAACATGGCATTGTCGATTTTTAGAACCAATTTTAATATGTTTAGCTGTTGTGCATAATTTGTTACGATTTTTTAAGCGTATCGAGACTGTTTTTTCTATCGAGCGAAAGTCAAAAACTCAGGATTCGAATAGCTGATTTCCCTCGAAAAAGGCCTCAAAAATAATAATTAAATTTACGGCAGCCGTATTATAATCCAAACTAGAGCTACGATTTTTTAAAAATCATTTTGGAGCTCACGTCGTCTTAACGTCTGTTTAACATACAGAATAAGATCGAAGTTACAAAACTCTAACTTTTAAATTTTCTTGCTCTTCATATAAAATTTGAACCCCCTTTTACCCTTCTTAGGGGTTGAATTTTTCTAATCGCTAAAAGCACTTTTTTCGTATTGCAATAAGTAATCTTACTTAAGTCTCTAGCTCAAAAAAAGTGTTGCCCATACAAAGCTTGCCTCCCTTTTTAACCCCCTTAGGGGAAGAATTTTCTAAAACGCTAAAAGTCCTTTTTTAGGGTTCCGTACTCAAAGAGTAAAACGGGACCCTATTACTAAGACTTCGCTGTCCGTCCGTCCGTCCGTCTGTCTGTCACCAGGCTGTATCTCAAGAACCGTGATAGCTAGAGAGTTCAAATTTTCACAGATTATGTATTTCTGTTGCCGCTATAACAACAAATACTAAAAACAATATAAAATCATTTTTATAGATAATAGTATGGAACCTTTCATGCGCGAGTCCAACTAGCACTTGGCCGGTTTTTATTAGTATTCTAATAAGTAATCTTTGTACAAAGTTTCAAGTCTCTAACTCAAAAACATAAAGTTTTCATCATACAAACTTTGCACCCCTTCTTATCCCCCTTAGGGTTGGTCTTTTCCAAAACGCTGAAAGTACTTTTATTTCTATTCTTATAAGTAATCTTTCAACAAAGTTTCAAGTCTCTAGCTTAGAAAAAATGTTCCCCATACAAACCTTGCACCCCTTTTTAACCCCCATTAGGGAATGATTTTTGTAAAACGCTGAATGTAGTGTTTTCATGTTCTAACAAGTTATCTTTCTACAAAGTTTGAAGTCTCTATTTCAAGAAATGTATTTTCCCCCATACAAACTTTGCACCCTATTTTACCCCCTTAGGGGTGGAGTTTTGCAAAACGCTGAATGTACTTAATTTGTATTTTAATAACTAATCTTTCTACAAAGTTTTAGGTCTCTAGCTCAAAAAAAAAGTTTCCCCCATACAAACTTTGCGCCCCTATACTACCCCCTCAGGGGTGGAATTTTCCAAAACGCTGAAAGATTTTTTTTGTATTCTAACAAGCTGAATCACATAATTTTGTCCGCTTCACTCGCTCGTTCAATAATTCAACCACTTGCCATTAACAGGAACAGACGCAAACCGCTAAATATTCATTGTTGACAGCAACTTTAGCCGCGATTTACATATTGATCTCCCACGGGCTATCTGATCAGGGTTAGTATTCACTATCACAACACCAACAGAGTCGCCACAAGCTAACCAATAAAGTTGAACTCTGATTATACCAAGTTGTGACGAATGTTAGGGTCAACTTGGGTGTGGCGAGATGAGTCGTGACGGGTTTTGAATAGCTAGCTGATTTACACAGCTTCAGAAACCCGCTATTATAAGATTGGCTCTTACTTCTTTAGGCTTTGTTCTGTCTTTAGGTATTAATATAATATAAAGTCTGTGAGATTGTAGGTTTGTATGTAGGGGGTAATATATGGAACATGGAACCGCTTATTCGATTTCAAAATTTGTTTCCCTTGTGTGTAGAATTGACTTTCCCAATGGACATGGCAGTTTGCCAGTGTTCTTTCCAATACGAGAGTGGGACCGCGCGGGCAGCTAATCTAGATCTAGATACTAAAAAAAAATACATCCGAATTGAGAACCTCCTCCTTTTTTTGAAGTCGGTTGATTATAAAGAGGAAAAGTGTGCTGTGAGGTTGTCAGTTTGTATGTATTAAGTAATCTCTGGAACCCATCCGATTGCAAAAAGTCTTTCACCAGTATATAGAATGGATTAGGATGGACTGATGAGCTATATTTTTAACCGACTTAAAAAAAGGAGGAGGTTCTCAGTCCAGTTGTATTTTTATTACTTTTATTTTTAAGATTTGTTACCTCAGAACTCCGTCATTCCGATTCGTACAATTCTTTTTTTAATTAAAAGTATATGCTTCCATATTGGTCCCATTGATTTCAAAACCCCAATTGGATACTGGGAAGTATGAGGAAATAAGGGAAATCCACAAATATATTAGGCACGCGTGTAATCAATATTATACCTCGTGTATTTACCCACGGAAATCAAAATCATATATAAATTTGGTGAAGTGGAAGTGATGATCAAGACCACAGATGACTTGTGGAGCTTCTCAATGTTGTTGAAGTACAACATTGAGAAGCTCCCCTAAGAAACTATAAAAGTACGTCACAAATTCTGATATGATTCAGTTGAAATAGAAAACAATGGAAGTGCCAAAGGTAATTCTGAGATCCTTGAGGAATCGACGGAAGTCCTCAAATATTATCGGCCCACAAACAGCTATTTGTTTTTAGGGTTCCGTACCCAAATGGCAAAAAACGGAACCCTTATAGATTCATCATGTCTGTCTGTCTGTCTGTCCGTCCGTATGTCACAGCCACTTTTTTCCGAAACTAAGTATAAGAGCTATACTGTTAAAACTTGGTAAGTAGATGTATTCTGATGTGAACCGCATTAAGATTTTCACACAAAAATCGAAAAAAAAACATTAAGTTTCGGGGGTTTTCCATACTCAGAACTGAAATTCAAAGAAAAATTTTTCATCAAACTCATACGTGGATTTCAAAAATTATATTGAGGTTTTTAATATAATTTTTTTCTTAACTGGATAGTTTGCGCGAGAGACACTTCCAAAGTGGTAAAATGTGTCCCCCCCTTTAACTTCTAAAATAAGAGAATGATAAAACTAAAAAAATATATGACGTACATTACCATGCATACTTCCACCGAAAATTGGTTTGAACGAGATCTAGTAAGTAGTTTTTTTTAATACGTCATAAATCGTAAACCGCAATTTATTTTACGGAACCCTTCATGTGCGAGTCCGGCTCGCACTTGGCCGCTTTTTCTAATAATTAACGCATTTGCCCTCGGAAATCAGTTCATGTGGTAAATTGGAAAATATGTGTGGAAATGTTCATGTGGCTTGGCGGAGCACTGAATTGAAGTCGGTTAAAACTTTGTGTTTTAAAGTAAATTATATCCCGTGAGTTTGCCTACGTCTTTTCCAATACACAGGCGAAGCCGTACGGGCAGCTAGTTTAATGAAATGAAATGAAATTATTTATTCCGAAAACATACTACTTAGTCCATATGTCCATATACATCATCATTAATAATTGCAACTAAATTAAAACATAATATATATTGAATTACACTAATACCTTTATACCTAATACCTTTGGCCCATCGCGGGTCACCCCGATCCCGCGATGACCGGCCTATGGTACTCCCTCCAGCGCTCATGTAGCGGGCTGGCGTCCCACTCTCTCACCACCGAGAGCAGCATATTGGAGGAAGCATAAATTGCCTTCCTGGCGGTGGCGGTCCTCGCGCGCGTAGTGCGGGCCAGCCCGGCGCGCGCCCCTCCGCGAACATCGCGCTCGCGCTGCACCAGCGCGGCAGCCGAAACAAGACGCGTCGTTGAAATTTGACCACAAATCCACTGTGTACACACTGGTACAGAAGCTCAGGAATAGCTGCATTTTGACGCCCTTGCTACATTTAGCGAATCTCCTGGCTAGCATATTCGCTCGTACTGCGATAGCTCGTCTTTGCCTCTGGATGTCTGCGTAATCCTTCATGTTAGACAGTAGAATGTGGCCCAGATATTTGACTTCATGCAACTCGACGTAGCTGCAGTTTAATAGTACATTGTGCATTAAGGGCCGTAAGAAGGGGATTACTAACGAGAGTCTATTAGATGCCCGACGCCAAAGGCGGAGGGCTTTTAATGAGTCGAGTTTGTAATCCCCTTACTGCCCGTGATACACACAATGTTTTTTATCACATTTGCGAGGGAATAAATAACTACAAAAGACAGAAAAATCTAAGTTTCCTACAACCGCACCACTCAAAAATTGACGAAATTTACAACTTCACTTACAGATTTGAGGTGGGCGAGGGGGCGTGGCACCTCATGGCCTGCAAGATTTTTTTCAACCAATCACAGAGAAGAACTCTTGTGACGCGCGGCCAACTAGATTTGCCAACCAATTTGTTTGATTTGTTTTTTAACCAATCAGATCACACACAAGCTCATAACTCCCTAGAGAGTTATAAATCCATAACTCCCGCGGGAGGTAAATTGGGTATAGCTGCTCTATAAACTTGCCTATAATACACCCTTTACAAGCAAGTGTGATGAAAAATAAATTTTCATCTCTCCTGTTCTGAAAGTTGACTTTTCATGGGCATATAGCCGGGTGGAAAATAGCGTTTTCTCCCCTAGGGTGGAAAGTATTTTTTTTTTAATTGTTACTGTCAGCCACGTAGTCAAAGACAGTTTGAGTTACTTCATATTATTAAAATAAAAGCTTTACATATATCTAAACTCAGCTATGCATTAAGCGACGAATCCTTTTAAAGTTGGTATATTTCTTCCTTGTGTGAATGAATAGAAAATCAACATTCAAAATCATTTCTGTAAATATCGGCTGCCCGCCATAATGCTATGAAACTTTTTTTTCACGTTTCAACATGGCCCTCTAGATTAGTTGAGATTACAATCGAGTAGGCCGTGGCAAGTGGCCAGTGCAAAGAGGTTAGGTTGGATATAGTTTTAATTATTTTACTTAGGTGTATCTAAAATCGATTAATTAATTTATTTCATATTTAGCAAATAATTCGTTACATTTATTTATAGAATTATATAAATACAAGAAATAAGATTAAAACTAATTAGTGATACGTTTTTTTTACTTTTCTACACTTGTCAGTATGTGTATTATAACTGATTACTCTTTATATACCTGTTTTATAAAATGTACGTGCAGTATTTTACTTTCCTCACAGTCGAAATGAAAAGTAGAGTGTTTAACTCGGGTGAAATTACCCATTTCACCCTCGAACTATTGACCAGAAATATCTCGGGTGATATGGGTAACTTTCAACCCTTGGTTAACAATCTACTATAACAATGTAAGGCATTTGTCCCTATCTATTGAACCGACTTAGAACGGATTTGAGATTAGTTACTTAAGTTGGCCGAATTGGATCAAAGTAGACCATTCAAAAAGCAACCCTACCGTCCAATTACAGTTTTATAAAGACTCGGCCACATTATACAGGGTGTTTTTATTCATTTGCTTTAACTTCGACTCAGTGCTTGGTACAGTCAGGGGTATTAATATACTCGTACGTACATAAAGAAGGACATAAATATCTGTACACGCCTTTATGACATTGACAATAGAGTCCTGTACAGATATTTATGTCCTTATTTATGTACGTATATTAATACCCCTGACTGTAAATTCACGGAAACATATTAGCATAATTATTTCTAGAGAAAAAAAAACGAAAAAATTTTTTTTTTCTATTTTTGTACAAATTCATTTAATGTAGCATTAACGGTAAATTTTTCTTTCATGGTTTCTACATGATGTGATTTTCCCATGTCTTTGCGTATTCATTTCTTTGCTGCAACCAGTACTCCGCCTATGAGGGCTGTGATAGACGCATCATTGTTTGAGACATCTTTGATCTTCCTTGCCTAAACGACCATAGACCATACGACAGCGCAGCAGCGGTTGCTAAACAACGGTTATTGTCTTATTGTACCCTTGAAATAAAAAATAAGTATTTAAAAAAAAATTAATAACGAAGGAATTCACTTTGTAAACCTTTTTGTAGTGTATAGGAACCTTACAAAAGTTCAAAGCTGTTATGACGTCACAGTCAAGAGCCATTTACTTACACTGGTTAAATCTACAAAACTGATTAAATTAAACATTGAATATCTTGATAACAGTAAGAGTAAAAATACTACTGTCTTCGCGAAATTAACTTTATTTGATCTAAACTATGCCCCCTTGCATTTAACGGAAATTGTCATGAACACGTTGTATAATCTCAACATGGCAACTTTTTGCAGCAATACACAGGAGTGACTGTATCGCGACTCTAGCCATAGATTACCTGTATCGATACTGTATCGCATTTGTATATATAGCTGCAAATGCACCGTGTGTAACCACCCTTACTGTTAGGTTAATGTGAACCACGCCTTACTCGCTATTTCCATGTCTCCCTCGCTGACAATATGTTCCGTTGAAAGACAGCTTTATTCCTCTAAGCTCGGTCTCGCAATGGCTTTTATCGAGCTTTTTTATCAGGGAAGCTTTTGCTTTGTATTTTTAATTATAACTTTGCAGGTTCGGATACTGCAGTGTACACTCATCGTCAAATACTCTGTAGCAGTCATAGTGGCCAAATAGTCCGGTACAGCATACTAAATATATGGTGTACCGAACTATTTGACAACTTTGGTTGCTACAAAGTATTTGACGCTGAGTGTACATACTTTTTGGTGAGAATATACAGAACAATTCGTTGACATGAGTCCTATGATACTCAGAGAAAGGATCCCGTAGTGATCACCGTAAGTAACGGAAAAGCCCATAAGCGAACCGACATAAAAAAAACAAATTTCCAAAAACTCATAATCCTCCTAGCGTTATTCCCGGTTGTGCCCTAAAGGAGCCCGGGGTCTGATTTGACACCGAATCCCAAATTTGGCATAGGCACTTGTTTTTACGAAAGTGACTGCCATCTGACCTTCCAACCCAGACGGAAAACTAGACCTTCTTGGGATTAGACCGGTTTCCTCACGATGTTTTCCTTCACCGAAAAGCTAACGGTAAATATTTCGTACGTAAATTCCGAAAAACTCATTGGTATGAGCTTTGATTCGAACCCACGGCCGCCGCTTGACAGCCGCATGCCTAAACCACTGGGCTACCGTAGCTTCTAAATTTCCAAAAACTGAATTGACAAAAAGTCTTAGATAATTAATCGCTTCACAATATCTTAATTGCACGAGACGTGACTGATGCACCGCCGCGCCGAGTCCACCGAAGATAGCTTAACTTTATTGAAGCAACGCAGGTCTGTGTGAGTGCGTCAAATCGAAAGTTTGTACGGATTCGTCTGAGGCTTCAGCATCTCACAGACTGGCGTGGCTTACGCAACAGTTATTGACAAATTTACTATTGACCGCCACCGCAAGGCGCGCCACAGTGTTTCACGCCCTAGGCGGCCTGTGCTGTACACTTGTAAGTTCTTACGTAAGTTCAGTACAAATACTGCTCACGTAAGTCGCTGTAAGCAATATTTGTACTGAACTTACGTAAGTAACTTACAGGTGTAAAGGCCGCTTTAAGGCTTTAGCATGAAACACGATTTGACATTACCTGTCAAGTTTACTATCGACCGCCACCGCAGGCCGTGACACTGTGTTTCACGCCTTAAGAGTCTCCGGCAAGCCCGGTTCTCCATACAAACGTAATTACGCTCTCATTTAAAAACGACTTGCTAGTTTGCTCTGAAACTTTGTACTTAGAACAAGTTACTGTTTATCCAGGTCTGTAATTAGTGTATGTAGCTTCAGATACCATAGTAAAAAAATACTTACAGCAAATTTAAGTTTTTCATACAAAACTTGTTTTTGCTGTATTTCGTTTGTTTTATAAACTGGAGCCATATAAACTAATTAAAGACCTAGATATACCTCATGTCATTGTATATGCAATGTTTCGTTACAATCCAACACGTAGTTTTCAAATGAGAACCAAACTCCGTTTGTATAGGACGCTGAAATTCGGCCGAGCTTGCCGGGGACTCTTAAGCTAGCTAAATGTATGTAAACTGTGTCTACATGAATATGTCAAAGAATTTAATAACAACCTGACCTATTTGGGGACTCCATCCATACCCACAAATACCCTATAAACGTTTGTACATTCGCCCCATAAATAACATACATTATAAAACTTATGACTATGAACTAAGATTCATAATCGTATAATTTTTTTTTGAGTCGATACACTGTCCAAGAGGTCATCCCGAATAGAACCGGTTACTGGGTCACGGGATTAAATAATGAGGCACGATTTCTAAACGCCTATTGACTTATAGGTAAAGGATGACTCACGCTAGAACGGGCCGTGTCCGGCCCGGGGCGTTAAGAAAAACTACGGCGTTTTTGAGCGGCCGAGCCACGGCTGGGCCGTGCCGACACGGAGCCGCTTTCGAGCCTCGGCCGTGGCCTCGGCCGCACAAAAACGCCGTCGTTTTTCTTAGAAAACGCCCCGGGCCGGACACGGCCCGTTCTAGCGTGAGTCATCCTTTACCTATAAGTCAATAGGCGTTTAGAAATCATGCCTCATTATTTAATCCCGTGACCCAGTAACCTATAACCGTGCAGAAAGTCCATTCTACATGCAGGTGAAAGAATATTTGAGATTATAGGTATATTAATGGGGTCGAAATAACGATCTAGCTAGGTCTCATGTCTGGGAACATTTGTGTTCTCCGTATTTTCTCTGTTTTCACTCGAGAAGAGCTCGGTCACCCAGTGACTACTATTAAACGAGTAATATACATAAGTATATATATTTGAAATCACGTTCCTTCTCGAAAAGGGCTCTAACGATTTCGATGGACGATGATATTTGGAATATAGGGTTTACGGGGGCGAAAAATCGATCTAGCTGGGTGTCATGTCTGGGAAAATTCGGTATCCCCGTCTCCCTATTTTCACCCGAGCAGAGCTCAGTCGCAGGGACTTGTCTTAAAGTCCTAAAAATACAAATGTTAGAAAATAAGTGTATCCCATAAAAAACCATATAATATTAGTATGGATTGCTCAATGCGTCTTTTGCTGACGGGACGCACGACGCTAAATCACGAGTTAGGTACCGAACAAACAGCGCGAGGTTTAAAATTGTTATAATTATTTCAAACGTATCGATACGTTAAACCTCAAAGTTGACCTTACATAACTTGTTTCATAGGTCGGAGTGGATTCCCAAATTAGGTCAGTGTTTAATACTGACTATTAAATTGGTGGCTTTAATATTGGTGATTACCGATCGATAGGCTGTGTTTAAAGATTGAAGATAAATATTTGGGTTATAGAGTTGTACTACTACCTACTTACATAATTCATTTCGATTATGTATATCATAATTTACTTTCAAAACAAAGTTTTAACCGACTTCAATTCAGTACTCCGCCAAGCCACATTGACATTTCCACATTTTTTTTCCAATTTACCACATGAACTGATTTTCGAGAACAAAAGCGTTGATTTTTAGACCAATAAACCAAATCGCTGTATGTGGGCCGATAATATTTCAGGACTTCCGTCGATTCCTCAAGGATCTCAGAATTACCTTTGGCACTTCATTGTTTGTAATTTCAACGGAATAATATCAGAATCAGTGACGTACTTATATAGTTTGAAGTACATCATTGAGAAGTTCCACAAGTCATCTGTGGTCTTCATCATCACTTCCACTTCACCAAATTTATGATTTCCGGGTGTAAATACACGAGTTATAATAGAAAATACCGAAATTACCACACGCGTGCCTAATATATTTGAGGAGTTCTCTCAATTCCTCATGGTTCCCATCATCCATCTGGGGTTTTGGAAACAATGGGACCAATCTGGAAGCATATACTTTCAGTTAAAAAAAGAATTGTACGAATCAGTTCATAAATGACGGAGTTCTAAGGTAACAAACATTAAAAATATAAAAATAAAAATACATCCGAATTGAGAACCTCCTCCTTTTTTTGAAGTCGGTTAATATATACGAGTATGTACCTAAGCTTACAATGATTGTTGAAATTAATGTCATGTCATTGTATTCGATAGGTTCGTGTTTATCTGGCTGTATTGATTAGCTTACTATTTCATGAAAGATAAACTGATTGCTTTGTGAGCTACAACTCCCAAGCCTGTCTTTAATTCAAATGATTTCTTTATAAATAATTTCGAAAAAAAATATCTACATAAAAAACCATATTATTATTGAACCTGCTCACAAAATTTCACGAGAATCGGTTTAGAAATGGGACTTGTAGAGGAAAACAGCTGGACAGCCGGACATACGAACGCCTTTTCGCCCAAGCTGAAACGGAGAACATCGTTCACTTCACTCGTTCGTTAAGAGCCCGTTCATGTGCACAAAAGTGCCACTGGTAAGTACCTAATTGTGATTATTTAAATTTAACGATAAATATTTAAAAAGTAGGCCGCTACACACTGTATTTTGTAGATATTTGTGAATACATCAAACTAGTTTTAATGTTGCTGGATTCGTCGATCTATGAACTCAAAAGAAAAACGGCCGCTTTAAATTTGGACCCATAGATTGACGAATCCAGCAACGTATAAACTAGTTTTAGTCCAGGCAATGAACTGACAGCTTGTATGGAAAATATGTCAAATTTGGAAGATTTTTTTAATGTAATGTATATACTATCAATTAAATAGTTACTTAGTGACAAAATCCAACAAAATTTCAGACATCAAAAAAATGATAACTTAACTAGCTTCTGAAAAGTCAGAAAAAATATTAATAAATGGTTTTATCTTTATTTTGGTTCATTTACATTTGCTCTATAATATTCAAAATAAATAATTAAAAAAAAAACATTTCATTCTTTTTTTAAATCTATATAAATACTTCCGAATGGAAAGTTTGTTGGATTCTTGAATAAAGCATCATAGATCAATGTTTTAAAATGATACAAAGAAAAAAAACGCTATTATAAATTAATGTTTTTCAAAACCGTATATTGCCTGGAGTATTTGATGTATTCACAAGGTACTTAAATACGAAATACAGTGTATTGCGGCCTCCTTTTTTAAATATCTATAGGTAAAAAATAATCACAATTATTTACCAGTGGCGCTAGTGTGCACATAAGGCTTGATTTCCTCCTACGCTGACGTCGGTAGCTGACGTCGGCCGGGCGTACGAATATACACCAATATTCTATGGGACACCGCACAGCGACGCTGACATTTCAGTCAGCGACGGTGTGCGGTGGTGTCCCATGAATGGGCGAAGAATGTAACTATGACTAACATTGTATTTAGTCGTCGGAACGGAAAGGTAGGTATAGGTCCTGCGAATCATCTTTATTTCTAAAGGATATTTCCAGATGTTTGATTGTTTTTTTTTTCAGGTAACGGGTACATCGAGGGTACGGAGCTGGACGGGTTCCTTCGAGAGTTCGTGTCCAGCGCCAACTTCACAGACATCAGCCCTGATGTGAGTTGCTCACATTAATCACTTTAGTTTAAGGCTAATGAAAGAGTGAAAGTAGTTACCTATTTCTTAGACTTGAACATTCACATGTAACTGAAAATCGAGCATTTGCCGTTTTTAATTGTCGCTGCCGCAATATTACAAGGTCGTATGTTACATTTTTTCCATAATGTGAATTATGATTAGTACGTAATTCTGCGTGTCTTTAGCTATATTTTACTGAAACCTGTAACTTAATATCGTCAACTACTAGTCCGAAAATCCCGATGTTACATGGTTCTATGTTGTGGATATAAAACTAACAAGGGCAACAAGGTTTTATGTTTGTTTGATTGTTATCTCCACTTATAATAAATCTCTAAATTAAAAAAAGAATCAGCCAGTTTGAAACTAAGCTTTGCGCGGTTCGAATGTTCTCAGCATCCCATGAACGGAAAAACATGAAACATTTTATATAGGTACATTATTATTCTAGCTGCAACTTAGGATAGTTTTTATCCGACTGCGACAGTTAATTAATTTTCCGAAATATACGACTTCATTTAATTTTTCATTTATTTTTATTGAAATCAAACGCTGCTCCAACTGTCAGCTATAAGAACCGTCAAATTTTCGTCAAAATGGCGGAATTGCTTTGCCTTTCACTTATTAATAATTTAAATCCCGTCTACGATAGACCTTTACGAGACAAATGCTAAAATATAAACCATAAAAAAATATTCGATTCTGATATGAGAACTTATATGCGCAAATGTCGTTTTATGTCGTAATTTCAATAAATGAAATCAACAAATTTGAACAATATAATTAACAGGAATTTGTTTTTTTTGAATGACAATGGCACGCGCTCGGCGCATTCAGCCAAAGTACCTGCGGCGCTACCACGAAAACCGATACTCAATGTTCATATATTTGCATCCCTGTCACTCGAGTATGGTTAGTGCGATAGAGATAGAGATACCCGAATATTTTCGAATTCCGAAGTTCGTGGTTATAGCTCAGGAATCGAAAATATGGTAAATAATCATAATGTATTTTCTCGAAAAAGAATTTATGATAAATATAGTCAAATGGAGAAAAAAACAAAGCAAGAGGTTATATAGGTAATGATTAAGTTATAAGAGTCCAAAGTTATAAGAGGGGGTATGTTCTGTCCCTTTTCCGCAAAACGCACCTTCATATGAAACGATTGTTTTTTTACTATGACGCTCGAGTATATTGACGTCACAGTCCCTCATCGTTTTCTCACTCTAACAAGCGACATTAAAACGGATGTAGCTTCATAATTTTTTGAGATATTTGAATGGGAGTTTCATTATCTTCTATCTATTTATACATAATAAATGCCTATGTCCTGACTGACTTATTCACTCACTCACTCACTCACTCACTCATCAACGCACAGCCGAAACTACTAATCTTAGAGAGTTGATTTTTGCACAGTATGTTGCTTTTATAACGTGGGCTAGGGATAAAAAGGGATTTTTGAAAATTCTACCCCTAAGGGGGTAAAATGGGGGTGCAAAGTTTGTATGGGAGAACCTTTTTTTTTGAGCTATAGACTTAAACTTTGTAGAAAAATTAGTTATTAGAATACAAATGAAACACTTTCAGCGTTTTGGAAAATTCCACCCCTACGGGGGTAAAATAGGGGTGCAAGGTTTGTATGGGGGAAACATTTTTTTTTTAAATAGAGACTTAAAACTTTGTAGAAAGATCAGTCATTAGAATACAAATAAAGAACTTTCAGGGTTTTAGAAAATTCTACCCCTAAAGGGGTAAAATAGAGTGCAAAGTTTGTATGGGAAAAACTACTTTTTTTTAAATAGAGACTTAAAACTTTGTAGATAAATTATTCATTAGAATACAAATAAAGTACCTAGATTCAGTGTTTTAAAAAAATCTACCCCTAAGGGGGTAAAATAGGGGTGCAAATTTTGTATGGGGGAAACAATATTTTTTTTAAATAGAGACTTAAAACTTTGTAGAAAGATTAGTCATCAGAATACAAATTAAGTACTTTCAGCGTTTTAGAAAATTCTACCCCTAAAAATAGGGGGCTAAAATAGGGGTGCAAAGTTTGTATGTGGGAAACTATTTTTTTTAGCTAGAGTCCTAAAACTTTGTAGAAAGATTATTTAAATACAAAGAAAGTACTTTCAGCGTTTTGGAAAATTTCACCCCTAAGGGGGTAAAATAGGGTGCAAAGTTTGTATGGGAAAAACATATTTTTTTTTAATAGAGACTTAAAATTTTGACGAAAAATTACTTATTAGAACATGAAAAATACTACATTCGGCGTTTTACAAAAACATTCCCTAAGGGGGTTAAAAAAGGGTGCAAGGTTTGTATGGGGAACACTTTTTCTGAGCTAGACACTTAAAACTTTGTAGAAAGATTACTTATAAAAATACAAAAAAAAAGACTTTCAGCGTTTTGAAAAAATCTATCCCTAAGGGGGATAAAAAGGGGTGCAAAGTTTTTATCAGGGAAAGTTTATGTTTTTGAGTTAGAGACTTGAAACTTTGTAGAAAGATTACTTATTAAAATACAAAAAAAGAACACAAATCGTTTTAGAAAATTCCACCCCTAATAGGGTTAAAAAGGAGAGCAAGCTTTGCATGGGCAACACTTTTTTTTGAGTTAGACTTAAAACTTTGCAAAAAGATTACTTATTAGAATACTAAAAAAGAACTTTCAGCGTTTTAGAAAACTCCATCCCTAAGGGGATCCTTAAGATCCTTAAGAAGGGTAGCCAGTGTTGTGTGGGAAAAACTTTTTTTTTTACTAGACTTAAAACTATTCAAAATGTTACTTATTAAAATTAATAATAAAGTACTTTCAGAGTTTTAGAAAATTCCACCCCTAAGGGGGTTAAGAAAGCTTTGTATGGGCAACACTTTTTTTGAGCTAGAGACTTAAAAGTTTACGAAAAAAGTTCTTTCAGCGATTAGAAAAATTCAACCTCTAAGGGGGTTTAAAAGGGGGTTCAAATTTTAAAGTGTGAGTAAGAGATTTTTAACTTCGGTCTTATTCTGTACGTTAAAAGACTACAAAACTGATTTCAGAGTTTTTCCAAATTCATCCCCTAAGAGTGTTAAAATTGGTTCAAAGTTTGAGTATTTTTAGGCATTTTTAAAGTATGAGATTTTTAACTTTGGTTTTAGACTGTTTGTTCACAAACTAGAAAATGAACATCAACTTTTTTTTAAATTATCCCCTAAAAGAGGGTTCAAATTTTGTATTGAGAGAAATCATTTTCTAAGACGATAAAAAGTTCTACGCGGACGAAGTCGCGGGCAACAGCTAGTTATTGTATAAGTGGCTATATCATTATACATATAATATTAATAGTAATATAATTTATATTGAATTTGATAAGACAACCTTTCACCATTTAAGTGTATTTTATTGCATTTCATGTATAAAATCATACCTACTTATAACACTCAGGATAAGCATATAATAATTAACGTGTGATCGATCTCTTTATTAGAGAAACGTGGCCTGCATCGTATCATTTATATAGTTATCAGTGGCGGCGCGTAAGAATTTTCACTGGTCAACCCGGAGCCAAATAAAAGGGCTGTTTTTTGATGATTTACGAGTTAGGTAATATATAGCATGACAATTTAGGGAAGCCGGTGGGAATCGGCTTGTATGGGCGCTCCGCCACTGATAGTTATTTAATAGTGGCATGCTGACACCTATTCTTTATTTGATAAGAAGAAACAGGTACTATGACATTTCATTTAATTTTGCTTCACAATATTAATATTCGTGTTTGAGAAAGCAAGTTATTTCAAGCAAAAAAAAATGTTTTTCGCAATGGAGTTCATTATGACGTACGGTACGTATACTCAATCGGTATTTGAAGTGAGCTACAAACAGTATCACACAGAGGAAACATATATAAAAAAAAATTAAAACCCCAAAGAACCCGAAGGCAGAATAACGACAATATTAGTGGTACTCCAAAGATTTTGAAAAAACCCGTTGTAGGAAAGACAAAAATAGATACTATCAAATCAATGTACAGGTGGATGCCACGAGCAGATGTGGAGTACTACGAAACTGTTTTTAACGAATAGTAAGCCAAAACGGAACTCATTAAACATAATATTATATTGAAAAGATCTAAATTAACACTCTGTATACCGCTCCCCTGTGGCCTCGGCCTCCAATCACCTGCTCCCTCTATATATTCCGCATTTTTCCGATTTCAATTAATAATTTTAGTACTAAGTACTACGCTAGAGACAAACAAAGTCCTATGTTACTCAACAGAATGTTTACCCAACGGGACCAAAGTTCTATGTAAATAACAAATTGTTTATATTTAATAAATAATTGAATGATTAAGGTGTATTTTTGTATTTCTGGCATAAGTGTTTCTATGATTGAGATATTCGTTTATCTACTAGATCTATAACCAGTGAAATATAGTTATACTTATTTTCAAAGCTAATTATCTCCGTTCGATGTTCATGTAACATACAACCTTGTAATATTGCGGCAGCGATGTGTCGAACTCAACAACGAACAGTTGCCAAGCATAGAGCCAAACATAGAGATATTTTAATCAAAATAAACAGAGAATCCGCAAACAGAGAAGCATTTAAAACATACTTACTAAAAAAACATTATATAGACTGTAATAACACCAGCACTGAGAAATAACATTGGTATGGATGAAATGTTATAGATAGCAACCTAATATCTTCTATCTATATTAATAAAAGAAAGTTGTGTTAGTTCCTTTGCTTATAACTCGAGAACTGCTGGAACGATTTTGATGATTGTTGACTTGTTGGATTTGTCATCGCCCCGAATAGCAGAATAACTATAAAAAAATTGAAATATTTAAGTTTTTTTTTCATGAATTTTGTACGGCGGAACGAAGTTCGCGGGGTCAGCTAGTATAAGATATATAATAAAGTATTTAAGTCGCAACTGTTTTTTACAAATAATCCTAATTGAGGCTATGTAATAGTAGTAGAATATGTTAAATATTTTGTATAAAAAAAAAACATCGCTACGAACATTTTCAAGATTATTCTAGCGAAGGTTTGTGGGCGGCGGTGGAACTATAACATAATTGCTCAGTTTGGCAAAAAGTTCGAAGTAAATTTACTCTCGTTTCGATAGATAGCTCGCTAGAACGTTGCCGTTGGAAGCAGCGACTCGCTGCGTACCTATGCCAGAAGATCGCAGGATCAAAACCGGCTCTGAAACAAAACAAAATGAGACGTATGGGTGCCAAAGAAATTAATAAGAATCGCAGTACAGTTAGACCCGTA
This sequence comes from Epinotia brunnichana, assembly GCA_963854355.1. Lineage (NCBI taxonomy): Eukaryota > Metazoa > Arthropoda > Insecta > Lepidoptera > Tortricidae > Epinotia > Epinotia brunnichana. The sequence continues at coordinate 13,561,824 of OY977956.1, forward strand.
CAGTAGCAGCCAAAGAAACCAAATATATCGTAACACATTCTTACCTACTCTTTCAGTAATAAAGACGTCTACCTAAATAAATATTTGGCTAATTTGGCTGCTACTACTCGGAAATATATGATACTAACTGTACATATTGAGCATTTTTTCATCTCGTGGTCGAGTATACGGAATTTGTGAATAAGTACTCAAAGTTCTGTAACATAAAAACATTCGTATGTTTAAAATATCCATTTCAACCGAAGCGCTCCGGAGTGAAATGGGTGTCCGTTCTATTATGCCAGCATTTATTGAATCAGAGAACAATGATTTATATTCGAATTGTTTGCTCGAAATTTCATTCATACATCTCTGGAAACAATTAAACCGCGAAAACATACAAACTAATATACCTACATGTAGATAGCTTTTGCAGACGATGAGAATTTCTAAACGCTATAATTAATTAAGTCTAGACGAGGTGGAGAATGCTGCAACGACAGAGTACCTGGGGGGCGATTTTTGACTTTCAAGCGCTCGAAAATTAAATAATAGTAAATAAAAAAAAAAAAAACATATATGCGGACAATCTTACACAAATCAACCTAGTCCCAAACTAAACAAAGCTTGTACTATGGGTACTAGACGACGATATAGATATTTATATAGAGAAATAAATACATAGAAAACATCCATGACTCAGGAACAAATACTCGTGCTCATCACACAAATAAATGCCCTTACCGGGATTCGAACCCAGCGGGGCTAGCACAACTGACACAACAAGCGCGACGCGAGTCGAGAGAATCCACCCGCCTCTTTCTAATTTGCACAATAGGAGTGAGACAGGAGTCGCTGAGTCGCGCGCGACACGACTTAACAGCAAGTTGTGCTAGACCTACAGGACCTCTTGCTTCGTAGGCAGGGTCACTATCAACTAGGCTAAAGCGGTCGTCAAATAAACAAATAAATAACACCTACGTTTTAGTGTCATAATTGCAGGCACTTTCTTTCCACCGATAGAATTGAATACGAGTGGTCAGTACCACTCGTTTTTAGGGTTCCGTACTCCACTGTCCGTCCGTCCATCTGTCTGTCACCAGGCTGAATTTTGACAGATGATGTATTTCTGTTGCCGCTATAACAACAAATACTAAAAACACAGAATAAAATAGTTTTTTTTATAGATAATGGTAAGGAACCCTTCGTGCGCGAGTCCGACTCGCACTTGGCTGGTTTTTCAATTTTCTATTGCTATTTCAAAATAGCATTTCATCATTTTAGACAGTCGTGAAAGAGTCGAGCGCTCGAAAGTCGAAAATCGGTCCGCAGGCCCTCATAATATTGATGATGATGAAGTCATTAATTACAGTGGCAGATGGAACGAGCTGACAAATTCCAATCACTTTAGACGCGTGACAAATCGCTATCCCAAGGGAACTATAGCAATCCTTGACCCACATAAACTATTCCCATGCGGAAAATCACGTTAACCGTTGCTCTACCGTTATGTGAAAGTATATAGGCAAATCAATGTTAGGTAGTCATTTATAGGCATGACTCATATTAAAATTGATAACGTAGTGTTTTTAAATGGATGTACACCATCACATTATTGTAATAAAGTATAAATTATAATTATAATCATAAAAAAGATATGGACCTTGAAAGTTAAGAAAATTTATGCATTTTTACCAATACCAATAGATTCCTTACGATTTTATAGAAACAAAATTGTATGACAACTATGTACCTAAACGCAGTATTTCACGACCGATACAGCAACTTACTTGATTTTCCATACAACGATTACCTACTACTAAATAACAGTTGTGACATTTAGTATGGAGTGTTTGGGCTGCCGCCAGCGAGGTCAATCTTTGTCTCAATTTTTTGGGTATTCGGGTGGATTGGAAAAAATGTGTAACGGCAATTACCCATACATTTTATATGGGTAACTTTCGTTACACAATGGAAAAAAGTTAAAGCATAGATTAGATTAAGGCTTTTAACTATGTACAATTTTTTTGCAATCCACCCATGTATGTTCTTTAATTGTAGTTGCTCCCATACAAACATTTGCTCCTCTCCAAAAACTGGTTCGAATGGCATCGTAAAAAAATCTTAGACATCATCCCTATTATATCTACACCTAACATTAAAAAGAGGGAAAGCCTGTGACATAGTAGTAGCTTTGTAAGTTTGTATGTAAGTGGAATATTAATCGAACGAGGGAGCAAAGCAGACGAATTTCTATGCTTCAGCTTGGGCCGAAAATCGTTTGTATGTCCAGCTGTCACGCTGTCCGGCTGTTTTCCTTTCCAGGTCGAATTTCTCAACCGATTCAAGTGACATTTTGTGACCGATTTCGATAATTAAGTACCAATAACAATAATAACATAACAGATTTTGATTGTCGACTCAGTTCTTTTTTTTTTTAACACCGAATTGCGGTATACGCAGCTTACTCCAGAGCCACTAGTATTATAAAGACAGTGATTTACTGTTCAAATAAGTCTTCAGTCGCAAAATATCTTTTATACTCATTGGATATTATCGGTGTTTTCCCTCTATATCAGGCAGATTTTATCCAACCAAGAAAGATTATCTTTCCAGCCGAGAAATAAGTCGGATTGGTCCGAGATTACCTTTTATTCATCCGTCCGTGCTGAGTGAGCTACGACATAAGTATGTAGTTTAGTAACTACATACCTACTTATGTACGGCCAACCAATTTGATTCTTAGGCCATCATAGAAGCTTGCCATTGTAAATGCTATGTCAATACGGGTTACTAAGATTATTGCGTCGCTATGTAGCAGTTAAAATGACATGGTTCTACGGTGGCCTAGGAATCAAATTGGTTGACTGTACTAGTGGCTCTGTGAGATGTAGAACTCGCGAGCCTGTATTTAAAATCAATGATTTTTTTTTTTTATTTCGAATAAGTGTCTCGAAAAAAAAAACTATACTACTCAAAAGAAAATAAGGGCCACTTACATATTTCTGTTTTTGAGTAAATTTTTAGATGTAAACTAATTAATAAGTGACTAATTAATGATGTTCGGCCTCCTTCAGTATCCAACCTCTTTAATGCTGGTGTTTAAGTCTTACAGCTGGCCAGAAATTGAAGCAAATAAAAAAACGAGTTTCAGGTCAAATTCCTTTCAGATGGAATCACAATTTTATTCTGTTAAAAAACTATTTCTGTCCATCTTTTGCTTCTTTTAACATCTTTTGTTAATAATGCCACGTCAACGAAGGCTCGGGCAGGGTGCGAGCGACTACGGCACAAGAGGATCGCTACATCCGATTGAGTGCCCGTCGAGAGCGCTCTGTGACGGCACGTAAGTTACAAAATCGCCTACGGTTGACAACGGGGACTCGTGTTAGTGACCAAACGATACGTAATCGACTGCATGAAGACCAGCAAAGGTCCAGACGCCGAGTAGTACGAATTCCTTTATCTAGGGTTCAACGTGGAAATCGTTTAAGTTTTTGCCGCGAACATTCAGATTGGAGCATGAATCAATGGGGTATGGTGCTCTTCACAGATGAGTGTAAAGTGAAGCTTTGTAGTGATGATCGGCGGATTAGAGTATGGAGACAGGGTAAGAGATTTTCCGATGTCTGCATCAAGGAAATTGACCGCTTTGGAGATCCTAGTGTGATGGTTTGGGCTGGGATTAGCTTACAAGGCAAAAGTGAGCTGGTTTTCTTAAATCAAGGCACAGTAACTGCACAACGGTACATCAATGAAGTCATCAGGCCTCATGTGATTCCATTCTCACAGAGAGTGGGGCCAGGGTTCTGGTTAATGCATGACAATGCCCGCCCACACACAGCTCGGGCCACTCAGACTGTACTGGATGATCCCATATTCGTGGCCTACCATGGCCAGCGTATAGTCCGGATTTAAATCCAATAGAGCATATGTGGGACCAATTAAAACGAAGGGTTAGGGAGCATGAGCAAGAGGTTCACAACCAGCAACAGCTTATGGATGCTCTGAAACTTGCGTGGGAAGAGATACCTGATGAAAACATCAGAAACTTAATCGAGAGTATGCATTCAAGGCTCCAGGAGTGTGAAAACAGGAGAGGAGGACACAGCCGTTACTAAACCATTTAAAAAAACAGCTTGTGTCAGTTTTTGTTTTGTTTTGCAAAGAGTTTCTGTTTAGTTTTTGCTGTTGAAAATGGACTAATTTCATGTTAATTGAAATAAGTGAAAAAACTACACTGCGCTGTGCCAGTCAGTAATCAGTTATTGTATCACAGCGTGGGGCAGCGCAGCAAAGACGACCATGTTGGAAATTGAAAGAGCGCAACGTTCGGTGCTGAAAGTCATGTTAAAGAGGCCCTTTCGATATCCAACTGCGACCTTGTATGCCGAATCACACGTTTTAACCGTACGTCAACTTTATATCCTTAAAATTTCATTATGTACACACAAAACCTCTAAATATATGACTTGCTACGACACACTACTTAAAAAACGCGTCTTTAGGTTACCAGTTCCTAGAGTTCTTTCCAGCTTTGGTAAACGTTTTGGCGATTATATAAGGGTAGCAATATATAACACTTTACTGAAATATTGTAACCTAACGGGCAGCACAAAAAATGAAGCCAAATCACTTATTTTTAAATTTCTTCATTCGTTAAATTATGCCGACACTGAAGCTATCTTTAATATCTAAGTTAGTCTCTAAGTATAAACTTTTCAATGTAAAATATTTTTTCTTACTCCTCCAAATGTAATTAATTCTGTGGTAACTTATTTCTGATGTTTAAAAATTAACTGGTTCTCCACGATACAGGCGTAGCCTAGTGTGGGGACCTCTGGTAACTATGTAAAACTCATTCTGTTTAAATAAATGACTTTTTACTTTTTTTTTTACTTTACTTTAATTGACTACACAATTAAATGGTTATTAGCATAAATTAAGACAAAAGCCTTGTTACATGTTATTTTAATAAATATACATTACTGTTTACTATATTTTCCACGTAGCAATCAAAATACTTAGTGGCCCCTATTTTCTTTTGAGTAGTATATATAATTAACGAACCTTTACGCAAAATTTCACAAGAATCGATTGAGAAATGCGACCTGTAGAGGAGAACAAAGTGACAGCGGGACAGACACCGGACACCGGACAAACGATTTTCGGTTCAAGCTGAATTAATTAGTGTGGAACTTCGTTCGCTTCGCTCGCCCGCTCGATAAAAGCTTGTAAAAATACTGACATTACGCTCATGTATAGCCAGCTTTATGTAAAACTACAGACGTCGAAGTCAGTATTTTTCACGTCAGTGCAAAAATATCAACTCTCTATGGATGAGGGTTGTCACGTCGTTCGAAAATAAAATACAACTTTAATATTGATATATCGGATTGTGGACTCAAAGTAGAACGTAGTAAAGTTCAATATCGTATGAAAACAAAATGTTCGAAAATATTTCAGTCAATTCGTGTTATTTCGTTGTTTGGATTACATGTCCCTGGTGCCAAACGAAACTGATGCTGATAAGTAGTTGCCATTTCTTTTCGCGTTACACAAAAACGAGTACAATATACCGTGACAATATACTTTGTCTTGCTTATTTATTATCAGGATAACCGACCGCTATAAAACTAAATAACAACATAAATTACTTATTAACAAAATCATATTACATGACCTCGAGGGCTTGTCTTTTTTTTAGAGTTTGTAAGGACTGAATCTATAAAAACTTTATTTATTTATCGTAGGTACCTATGGCGCTTACACACTGGTACATATATGTATTCGTATCGATGTCGATGATAGAGTTCCAGTTACAAAAACTTTCAATATAATTATTAATTATTATTTAACCTGCTATAATAGTAATAATAAATCAGCCTGTATACGTACCACTGCTGGACACAGGCCTCCTCATTAAAGATAGTAAGTTTCCATTTATTGGAAAAAATATTTGGTCTCAGACCGCATAAAATAAACCAATAATTGAATAGTTTTTCAAAACTTTCAGTTTGAATATTTCCGCCAAACCACAGAGACAGCCCTAACTTCAGAATATTGAAACAATAAGCCCACGTCGACTTTCCCAGATGTCCCGGAAAGCTCCAGCTAAAAGCTTTTGGTCAATAAAACAGCTTTCAGTTGAGCTTCTCAAAGTTCTGTACAAGGCGAAACTGGGCTGGAGTTTTTTAATGCACTTACAGAAAGTGCATCAGTGTTCGTAGGTAGGTACGTGGGTGACGTTAAGATCAAAATATATGTAGATACATGTACATGTACTTGTATAAGTAGTGGCTCGGTAAGCTGTAGAAATCGACAGACAAATTCCATATAATAGGCATGATGCCTCATGTTAAAATTGACAAACAAATTCCATATAATTGGCATGATGCCTCATGTTAAAATTGACAAACAAATTCCATATAATTGGCATGATGCCTCATGTTAAAATTGACAAACAAATTCCATATAATTGGCATGATGCCTCATGTTAAAATTGACAAACAAATTCCATATAATTGGCATTATGCCTCATGTTAAAATTGACAAACAAATTCCATATAATTGGCATGATGCCTCATGTTAAAATTGACAAACAAATTCCATATAATTGGCATGATGCCTCATGTTAAAATTGATAACGTAGTGCTGCTAAATGGATAGTAAACCATCAAATTATTGTAATAAAGTATAAATGATAAAATTTTATTAAAATTATAAAAAGAAAACCTTGAAAGTTTAGATTTTATTTTTTATTGTCCATGATTAAATTTAAAGCGACCAATAGAATCCTTACACTTTTATAGAAACAAAATTGTACTACAACTACTCGTATAGACCTAAACGCAGTATTTCGCTAGCAAAACAGCTATTTACTTGATTTCCCATATAACGGTTAGTACAAATAACAGGTGTGACGTCATACCTGTGTTTCAATTAGTATGAAGCGTTTATAGCTACCGCCAGCGAGGTAAATTTTTGTTTCAAATTTTTGGATATTAATGTTCTTTAATTGTAGTTGCTCCCATACAAACATTTGTTCCTCTCCAAAAACTGGTTCGAATGGCATTGTAAAAAAATCTTAGTCATCATCCCTATTATCGAACCAGTTGATGATTGTGTAAAAAAAAGGTACAATCGGTGTTAAAAGCTTGTACCCAAAATGGTTTTTTAACAGAAACTTATGCATTTCAAAAGACTCGAGGAACATATTGTTGCAGCGTAACTGCAGTTCTGAATTAAATTTCCCAGATTTCCGCTCCACTAAACGTTAATCTCCAACAGTGTTCAGGGTAATACATTTGAGCTAACCGACACTTCTGCTAACTCTCCGTTGCTAGCACCTGTTGCCCAGATTAATGATAAGCCAAAGGCACCGTGGGTAACGGGGTGCGGTAAATCCTCGGTAAACTATTGGTAGTCTTAAGATAAAACTGTTACTAGGAATTGAAATCGACGCATTTATTTACTTACACATTTTTCCCGCGACCTCGTCCGCATCAACGCCCGTATTAATTTCCATCTCCTATATCATCCCTTTGAGGCATGTTTTTTGGGACCAAAAGTATACTTTATTTAAATCCAGGTCCCGTAGCATGGATGGCCTCTTATCACGCGATAAGTGACAAGATAACAGCGTCGTCTCGTTCTATCAAATGGTGTCAGCCAGGGACGGATGCTCTATCATGTCACTTATTGTCGTGAATGGTCATGATTCACGATAGTATTTACATTGGTGCTTATAATTATGTCTCAAACAGCCGATTTATCTTATGTAGCAACACCTACAAGGAATTATTTTTATAACAATGTTGACGGGTAGGCGGGTTGTTAGAGTTCCTAACGGCTATATTGGGAACGAACAGTTAAGTGCGGTTTTGTAGTGGTTGATTTGGAGAAAAACCAGGGTGAGCTCTTTTCATAATCACTTTTGATGCGTCCTATGATATTGTAACGATTTGGTATCATTTACACGTGTGTTCATGTGCTTACACAGATCGGGCGATGATTGTTTATGATGCGATGTATTTATGTGCGTCCACAGGTTTCAATCTCTTTGGGAGGCGTATTGGTATATCATGTAGATGAATAAGGTTTTCCTACAGGTCGCGCATGTACGTGACCTGTAGGACACACAACACAGTTCTTAGTTGTGGAATTATTTAGTGTTAGAGGATTAGTTACAAGTGTAACAACAGGGTAGTTCGGTAGTCTCGGCTTCAGGCCATATCATCATCAGTCAAGGGTGCACCCGAGTAACTGGAACAATAGCGTGTGAATTGGGACAGTATCAATGGTGGTAAGGGATGTCTATAAGGGGAGGTTGGAGGACATTCTCGGGGACGAAAGTCCCCACACGTCATAGGGAGCTGGCACGCACGAGGTGGCAGCCCCTATGTCAGATATGTAAAGGATTCCGCAAGTTGTAAGGGTATGTTTATAGTTGCATATATGCTAATACAGGTGTCTTGTGTGCTATAGGTTCTCATTCGCGGCCATGAGAATGACCAGAAGTGGCTTCGCGACACTTATCGCGTCATAAGGCCATCCATGCTACGGGGCCAGGTTATGAACTACATGTATGCCAAACTTCATCTACTTATATCCTTTCAGCCGTTTTTGCGTGATTGAAGAACAAACATCCTAACATCTAAACATCGAAAGCTTCACATTTAAAACACGCGAATCCATAGCGGAACACTAAAATTACAAAACATAGTAACATAAACAATTAAACTAAAAATTCAAGTCATCATTTAGCGTAGATCATCAAAATACCATTATTTTGAGGAAAAATACCTCTAAACAGCGATTTATTTTAAGTTACAACTACTCTTATTATGTAATCACTTACGGCTTGCATAAAACCATTAAATAGAGCTTAATCACCGAGGCTTAATTACTCAATACTAAAACGATATCTAATCAGTTGACTACATTTCTCTATCGGACAAGCACCCATTTAAAAATAATTGTATAAACAACATTCCGCACGATCTTGTAAAACTGCAAATAAATCGCGAATGTAACAACCAATGTGTTCGCGTAATCGTCTATTTGCTCATTTACTTGTTTGTTGTGCTATTTGCTGTGTGAATTGGCGATGAATGTTAAAATTGTTCTATTTGATATGATATGTGCAAAAGAGGATTGTAGAAATATCCTCACGAAACTGTACTTTATTTAATCGGTTTTGAGGAATCAACAATAAACAACAAACAAGTTCATGGATCACCACAGCATTCGGCCTTCAGTGGATTTTGGAGCAACACGATAAATCGGTTGGCAAAAGGCATGAAAGGTTCCCGCACGTGAAGAATTTTTAACTTGGACTAAAAATTTCATCAGCACAGACCTTTCTACTGGGATAAATCTTGTGGATTCCTGCAACTATTAACTACCTGAGAGATCTATGACATGGAAAAGAACTGAAAACCTACCTTGAGCTGCCCATGATCTCAGTGACTGACAGAAATCTAAACATTGTTTCTTTTGGTGCAAAGTGCAAATTATAGCCTTCTGGAGCAAATTATATAATAGGAAGCAAATAAGGTAACTCGTAACACGAAACTAGACCAATAAAAGTAATCAGTTCTCTGCTTCAACAGAAGATGTTTATCAAGAGCTTCATCCTTATAATTTCATTACAACTGATTTTAACATTTGTAACTGCGCCTCAGCGACCGTTTTCCTTTGAAATGGAGTTAAGGAGAGCTCTAGAAGTCATATTGCCACAGAAGGCGAACTCAGGAAGGAGAGAAAAGACTTTTAAAACGCAGAGTGTCGATAAGAGTTTTGGGTCGATCGGTATCCGATCGAATGCGGCCTTCGTTGGGAGTAAATGCGCTATGGGGTACGCGAAGTTTCATGGTATGTGCTATGAGATTGATTAACAGAAGAAATCTCACATCATCACGGCTGCTGGGCATGTGTTTGAGTATGCTCGTCCCGGCAGAGGTGTCTCTAGCCCATGTAGCGCCCGTGTGCAATTATTACCCTAGCGCCCTCTAGTAGGCTGGCGTGCGCGGTGAGTGGCGCTCGGCGCCCGCTAGGACTGCTGCGCCCGTGTACAATGCACACCCTGCACCATAGATAGGACACCTCTGCCGGTCCTGGTCCTGACCTGGTCTTAGGAAGTACCCGCGATCTTAGTAATCCGTGAAACTGGTGGACAATCGACGATTCTTTTCTTTTGCATGGATCTATCTCTTGACCCTACCAGCTACCTACCATGAACTGTAGGGCTCTTTAACATGGCTTGATATTTGTATCTATGTATATATGTATCAAGTTGAAGCTGCATGAAGAAGAAAACTGTAAATGTGTGTAAAACACTGGTTGTTGTATTCAATGTTATGTTTTTTCAATCTTTATTGTTTGTACGAAAACATTGATGTTTACATCTCATGACCTTATTTCATGACAAGAGTTAGTTATATTTGATTATTTCTCCGTGTATTTATTTTGTAGTAAATCACAATACAGTCAAATATCACGCCAATGATTATGTACTCCGCACTTACCCAATAAATTCCTATACAGTAGGTACCTACCTGTTTCTTTACAAAATAGGCTTAAATATAAATCATAATTAAGTAAGTAATAAGGTTCCTGTTAAGTAATAAGTTTCCCGTCGCCCGTCTTTGTGGAACAGGCCAATGTTTGTTCCATTAAGTATCGCCCGACACATCAAAGTGATATTGATTATTGGAAATATGACACCAAGTAATTAGTTGCGATACTCAGACTTACTCAGGTAAGTAACAATATTTGTATTATTCATAGAAAACAGTCACATTTTTATCCTTCTCATCGTTCGCCTGATCATTTAGTCCCATTTGCTCATTAATGCAAATGGAAAGAAAGAAAGAAAAATCACTTTTTTCACTAACACACAGGACACTAATATTAAAAAATAACAGAAAAAGACACAAAACATGGAACAACTGTATCTCTGCGGCAGTGAACCGGACACTGGCTCAGCATTATGCTGAGGTATCAGATACATACATCGCTGATTTTCAGCCAGCACCGTTGGTGACTCACAGAAACGTCATACAATTGTAATTATATAAACTACCTACTAATATATTATTGTGAAAGGCGAGATAGAAATAAACGTAAATACATATGTAGTGATATAGTATATGTACGCACTACCTATATGCAGCTAATTGGGACCAAATGATCAGAAGTGTGCTAACTCGGGGCATCACACATATGATGCTTCTTATCCGTTCGGATCCAACAAGTCGCGCCAACTTAGATACCCTTAAATGCTACTGCTTTGGCATCCATAGACCGAGTTTGCTACTCCATATTTGGTTTGTTGGCGCGGCCGTTACAGCTTAAATTGTTTCTGCCCGTAAACTAGTACTACTGTAACAAATTAATAAAACAAAGTTCCACGCACCCTGGAACCCCAAAACTTCCATCTAAAACATTTACCAGCTGCCATCACTGATGGGAACCAGCAACTGTGTCAAAGTTAAATTACTTTAGTTGTAATTAGCGCTGTTGCCAAGTTACATAAAGGCGTATCATGTATATAGACTTGTGTAAGTTACAACCTTGTTCCACGTAATGGTGTTATTAAACTAAATTTAGGACCAGTTGAAGAACACCTGTTGAACTGCCGAAGTAATTATTACAAACTTGTATTTAACGTAACCTGATCGTATGTACCTACGTTTGTAAATTTTTATTTTCTCAAACATGCAATGAAATGTCTTCATTACGTGGGTTATATCAGGCTTCAAAGTATCAACTCGAGAGAACTGTAAAGGAATTTCATACAAAATTGAAGGCCTATGCCGGGAAGTAATTTTTTTAAGCACTGCCCTTCCCGGCGTCTGCAGTAATGTACTTACTATTATTAAGATACATAAATTTTGCGAAATAAATAATTTACATTAAAAACAAAGTTTTAACCGACTTCAACTCAGTACTCTGCTTCAAGTGTGCCTATAGAATTTGCAGAGTTCCCTCGATTTCTCCAGGATTCCATTATTAGATCCGAACCTGATGACCATGGGGGCCACCTGGATACCCTTTCATACAAAAAAAAAAGAATTTTCCAAATCAGCCTCTTTGAGAAATCGGGGATCATGCATAAAAAATAAAAGATTCCCACGAATTAAAAAAGGACTAGTAAGGACGAATTAGAAAAGGAATAGTACGAATCAACCGTGAACTAAAAGATAACATTGGTTTATTTAATCGTATGGCATACATTATTTGGCCTTTGAGTTTGTCACTTTTTAGTTTTTAGTACCACCCAGGGGACACGTGCAGGGTTGTGGTAGGTAGCTCCTGCGGACGCAAGTGACAGTTGTCCCCCCTTTGTCAAGTGAGTTGGCAACTCGACTGTTAGACGTTCTTTCTTAAGCCGCCCGAAGGCCTCTAACTCGGCTTAACGACTACTGTCATAGACAGCATCCGGGATCAACTGCTTAGCGTGCCTTCCAAAGGACGGAAGCGCTCAAGTAACCACTCAAACAGGCGGTCACCCATCCAAGGACTGACCCGCTGCCATCTTTGCTTTACCTGCGTTATCGTTTCCGATTCGGAGGCGCCGCTGGGCTATGAACGCTTCAATTGCTGCACATTGGTGCAGGGTATATAACTTAGATAGTAAACTAAATAAAATAAAAATAAAAATAACTTTATTGGTAAGGAACAAGACTTACTACTACTTACACTGTAAAAACTTTTATAAGGTAAGCATACGCAAGTATTGACTGCTGATGGTGTAGGTAATCAATTACGTATGTAAATACATTTTTTGTAATACCACGAGTAAGCTTCCTCTGTTCCCCGTACTAGTAATTATACTGTATCACGGTGGAACAGGATTCGCCATCATCGCTGTTTAAATGTTGTTTAACTTAAATAACTAACTACTAACTACATACTAAACATGAGATTTATTTGACAAATTTAAGGACACTAACAATAAGTAAGGAATGCGGGCGAGTTGACAAAATCATAGCGGCAATGCCGCGCTAGTCGAACGAGGTTGTAAACACATAGTAGGTATATGCAAAGTGACCAGAAGAGTCAGTGGATGGATTTATTGTTATTTATGCAACGTATATACAATAAGTTATACAATAAGATGAGGAAAATATTAGGTTGTTAGATGGCTTTAAATTCAAGACAAAACTGAAGGACTGGTTAATTAGCAAATGTTTTATGATTTGAATGACTATTTCTTGTCATGCAAATTCTATCTTTTAAGTGTAAGTATTATTACTATTGTACTTTGTAAAACTAACTCAACATTTAGTAACTCAAATTAAGTATGTTCTGCGAGCACGGTAGTGCCCCCGCCAAGACGAGCCAAGCGAAGTGCAAGAGCAGGCATGTCGTTTGAACCCTCATAACTTGGGTTTGGATTATATCAGATAAACAAAATTCTCGGGATATGATGTTAATAGTAGACTTATTAAACATATAATGTTTCAATTGCATAGCTCTTATACTTTAGATTTTATTGTTATCTAAAAACGCCGATTTCATTGACTCGCTCACTCACTCACTCACGTTGATGATCAAAACCGCCGTAAGCTAGTAGTAGTACACAACGAACAAATAAAATCTAAAAATTGGAATTTTTACCCCCCAGCCCTTAAACTAGGGGATGGAATTTTGTATGATACTTCCGCAACGTTTATTGCTAGGGGTCTGAACATTGATATAGGAACTCCTTGTTATACTCGTAAATAATAAAATACATATTTCAGGATTTTAGTAAATCACCAGGATGAAATGTGATAGATAGCAAACTAATAAACTTAATATTTATTAGATATTTCTTACAAATAAGCCTAATTGAGGCTTCAGTAAGAACTAAAGAGTATATAAATGTAGTAGAATAAGTTTATAATTTTGAATAAATAAAAGTAAAAAAAAAAAAACCCCTCCACCATTTAAATGATTTTCGCTCACACTTCTTTAGAAATTACCTTCCAAAAAGGAATGAGATCCCACCAAAAACATTACATGTAAAGTGATTGCCAAGACTCCCTAGCTCATATAGCTTTCAGCGTTAAAAATATATCATCAGGTCATAAGCATAAGTAGCGCCAAGCTTCCTAGACCAGACGGCGTAACTCTACCACTACCAGCCACGCTCTAAAAATTCTATACCTTGACTAAAGAGTATAGACCCGTCGCTTATTAATATCATCATAAATTCATTCGGCGCGAGACTCTATGCGGCGACCGGGATGTGCCCAACAAAGCTATGCTTTTTAGCCAAGATGTAGAATTTTTAAGGCTGAAAGCTATATGAGCTAGGGAGTCTTGGCAAACACTTTACATGTAATTTTTTTGGTGGGATACCTACTTGTTCTTCAAAATTTCTAGGTCTAGTTTTCCCTATGGGTTGAAAGGTCAGAGGGCAGTCGCTTTCGTAAAACTAGTGCCTACGCCAAATCTTGGGATTAGCTGTCAAAGCGGACCCTAGGCTCCCGGAAAATCGCTAAAAGGATGATGAGTTGTCCGTCAAAATTTGCAAACCGTTTTTAGCCTTCTCTATGTAGTATCCGACTGAACTAAAATTCCACCATCGAGCTGATCGTATGATGGAGACAGAGGGTAGCCACAGCAACTCATAAACTACACAAGATGTACCCGTCATGTTAAGGCTCTTTGGAAACCTCTCAACATGGACTTGATGACTGGAAAAAAGTACTTGTCTAATACTGTACTTTTTTTGCACAGTCATACAACTACCACTGAAAGCCTAGGCAAAAAGACTGACGATAATGAGTCCAAGGTGTGTTGGGTATAAATAAATAAATATTACGGGACAATTACACAAATCAACCTAATAGGCCCACGGTAAGCTCAATAAGGCTTGTGTTGTGGGTACTAGGCGATGATATATATAATAGACTAGCTGTTGCCCGCGACTTCGTCCGCGTAGAACTTTTTATCGTCTTAGAAAATGATTTCTCTCAATACAAAATTTGAACCCTCTTTTAGGGGATAATTAAAAAAAAAGTTGATGTTCATTTTCTAGTTTGTGAACAAACAGTCTAAAACCAAAGTTAAAAATCTCATACTTTAAAAATGCCTTGAAATACTCAAACTTTGAACCAATTTTAACACTCTTAGGGGATGAATTTGGAAAAACTCTGAAATCAGTTTTGTAGTCTTTTAACGTACAGAATAAGACCGAAGTTAAAAATCTCTTACTCACACTTTAAAATTTTATTGCTCGCCATTTAAAATTTGAACCCCCTTTTAAACCCCCTTAGAGGTTGAATTTTTCTAATCGCTGAAAGAACTTTTTTCGTAAACTTTTAAGTCTCTAGCTCAAAAAAAGTGTTGCCCATACAAAGCTTTCTTAACCCCCTTAGGGGTGGAATTTTCTAAAACTCTGAAAGTACTTTATTATTAATTATAATAAGTAACATTTTGAATAGTTTTAAGTCTAGTAAAAAAAAAAGTTTTTCCCACACAACACTGGCTACCCTTCTTAAGGATCTTAAGGATCCCCTTAGGGATGGAGTTTTCTAAAACGCTGAAAGTTCTTTTTTAGTATTCTAATATGTAATCTTTTTGCAAAGTTTTAAGTCTAACTCAAAAAAAAGTGTTGCCCATGCAAAGCTTGCTCTCCTTTTTAACCCTATTAGGGGTGGAATTTTCTAAAACAATTTGTGTTCTTTTTTTGTATTTTAATAAGTAATCTTTCTACAAAGTTTCAAGTCTCTAACTCAAAAACATAAACTTTCCCTGATAAAAACTTTGCACCCCTTTTTATCCCCCTTAGGGATAGATTTTTTCAAAACGCTGAAAGTCCTTTTTTTTGTATTTTTATAAGTAATCTTTCTACAAAGTTTTAAGTGTCTAGCTCAGAAAAAGTGTTCCCCATACAAACCTTGCACCCTTTTTTAACCCCCTTAGGGAATGATTTTTGTAAAACGCCGAATGTAGTATTTTTCATGTTCTAATAAGTAATTTTTCGTCAAAATTTTAAGTCTCTATTAAAAAAATATATGTTTTTCCCATACAAACTTTGCACCCTATTTTACCCCCTTAGGGGTGAAATTTTCCAAAACGCTGAAAGTACTTTCTTTGTATTTAAATAATCTTTCTACAAAGTTTTAGGACTCTAGCTAAAAAAAATAGTTTCCCACATACAAACTTTGCACCCCTATTTTAGCCCCCTATTTTTAGGGGTAGAATTTTCTAAAACGCTGAAAGTACTTAATTTGTATTCTGATGACTAATCTTTCTACAAAGTTTTAAGTCTCTATTTAAAAAAAATATTGTTTCCCCCATACAAAATTTGCACCCCTATTTTACCCCCTTAGGGGTAGATTTTTTTAAAACACTGAATCTAGGTACTTTATTTGTATTCTAATGAATAATTTCTCTACAAAGTTTTAAGTCTCTATTTAAAAAAAAGTAGTTTTTCCCATACAAACTTTGCACTCTATTTTACCCCTTTAGGGGTAGAATTTTCTAAAACCCTGAAAGTTCTTTATTTGTATTCTAATGACTGATCTTTTTACAAAGTTTTAAGTCTCTATTTAAAAAAAAAATGTTTCCCCCATACAAACCTTGCACCCCTATTTTACCCCCGTAGGGGTGGAATTTTCCAAAACGCTGAAAGTGTTTCATTTGTATTCTAATAACTAATTTTTCTACAAAGTTTAAGTCTATAGCTCAAAAAAAAAAGGTTCTCCCATACAAACTTTGCACCCCCATTTTACCCTTTTTAGGGGTAGAATTTTCAAAAATCCCTTTTTATCCCTAGCCCACGTTATAAAAGCAACATACTGTGCAAAAATCAACTCTCTAAGATTAGTAGTTTCGGCTGTGCGTTGATGAGTGAGTGAGTGAGTGATTGAGTGAAGTCAGTCAGGACATAGGCATTTATTATGTATAAATAGATAGAAGATAATGAAACTCCCATTCAAATATCTCAAAAAATTATGAAGCTACATCCGTTTTAATGTCGCTTGTTAGAGTGAGAAAACGATGAGGGACTGTGACGTCAATATACTCGAGCGTCATAGTAAAAAACAATCGTTTCATATGAAGGTGCGTATTGCGGAAAAGGGACAGAACATACCCCCTCTTAAAACTTTGGACTCTTATAACTTAATCATTACCTATATAACCTCTTGCTTTGTTTTTTTCTCCATTTGACTATATTTATTTTAAATTCTTTTTCGAGAAAATACATTATGATTATTTACCATATTTTCGATTCCTGAGCTATAACCACGAACTTCGGAATTCGAAAATATTCGGGTATCTCTATCTCTATCGCACTAACCATACTCGAGTGACAGGGATGCAAATATATGAACATTGAGTATCGGTTTTCGTGGAAGCGCCGCAGGTACTTTGGCTGAATGCGCCGAGCGCGTGCCATTGTCATTCAAAAAAAACAAATTCGTGTTAATTATATTGTTCAAATTTGTTGATTTCATTTATTGAAATTACGACATAAAACGACATTTGCGCATATAAGTTCTCATATCAGAATCGAATATTTTTTTATGGTTTATATTTTAGCATTTGTCTCGTAAAGGTCTATCGTAGACGGGATTTAAATTATTAATAAGTGAAAGGCAAAGCAATTTCGCCATTTTGACGAAAATTTGACGGTTCTTATAGCTGACAGTTGGAGCAGCGTTTGATTTCAATAAAAATAAATGAAAAATTAAATGAAGTCGTATATTTCGGAAAATTAATTAACTGTCGCAGTCGGATAAAAACTATCCTAAGTTGCAGCTAGAATAATAATGTACCTATATAAAATGTTTCCTATTTTTCCGTTCATGGGATGCTGAGAACATTCGAACCGCGCAAAGCTTAGTTTCAAACTGGCTGATTCTTTTTTTAATTTAGAGATTTATTATAAGTGGAGATAAATACATATAAATACTTATTTAAGACTTACTTAGACAAAATAAAAGCGTTACAGATACGATTCATGAAACTAATGGTTGATAAGAAAACAAAAATAGAATGTAAAAATAACACCTACGAACAGCTTTTCTTAGAATGTAAAATATTGCCAGTCCATAAAAAAGTAATGTTGTTGTTGGCTGTGGAACAATTTAGTAACGACGAGTTTAAACAACCTATTGGTGCTCAAAGGCTTGTTAGAAACAGAAACAGAGATAAACTAATATTGCCTAGGTTTACTAATTATTATGGACAAAGACATAGAAAGTACCTAGTTCCGAAAATATATAACGACCTGCCGTCCGAGACAAAGAGTGCAACTGTCACAAAACAATTGTTTAAGAAGAAAGTAAGCGACGTCTTATTAAATACATTAAAAAATGAAATTCAGCTATCTTAAGTAACTTTATAGATTCCTTTAATTGTATCTAGCATAAGTAATACCGTACAGTCGCCATCACATACATAGGTACACTTTAGGTGTTCAAAAATATCGGCACATGCACCCTAATACCTTGAAAATAGAGGTGTGTTCCGATGTTTGTGATGGCGACTGTACATATATATTACTATTCATACAGCTTTTAGCTAATAAAATGTAAAATCAATTAGGAGCGTTGTTTGCCAACAAACCGCATTGTGGTTTGGCAGATTAATTGTACCTATGTAAATTTAGCTATAAGCCTTAAAGAGAGAATAAAAAAAAAAAAAAAAAAAAAAAAAAAAAAAAAAAAAAACATATATAACATTCATAACTCAGGAACAAATATTCGTGATAAACACACAAATAAATGCCCTGACCGGGTTTCGAACCCGGGACCTCCAGCTTCGTAGGCAGAGTCACTACCCACTGGGCTACGGAGGCCGTGGGTATATTTATAGTCGTTGTCTATTAAGTAGGTATACGTACCCATACTCCGGCACTGTTTAGTGTAGGAACGAGCGAGCCAAGAGAGCGAAGTCTCGTTCTATCGAACGGTGTGAGCCAGTGATGGATGCTCTATCATGTCACTTATCGCGTGATGATGAGGCCATCCATGCTACGGGGCCAGGTTCGATAATTATTTACCCTTTTTTGTCGATTCAGTTTTTGTATTACTTGTTTAAAAAAAAACAGTCTCGTGGGTGCTTACAAAGCCACTAGTATGAATGCCCACTGCTGAGCATAAGCCTCTCTTCGATTCAAAGTAAAGTCCATTCAAATTATTTAATGCATAAAAAGGGGCATGTCAATATACACAGAAAATATCAGTAGAATAAAACCGCCACTTATCCCGGTCCCGTGCTAGTCTCATCCAGAAATGACCAGCTGTCTTTCTTACGTCATCAACCCATCGAGCTGGTGGACGACCGACGCTTCTTTTGCCTCTAAGTGGCTACAAATCCGTTAACGTTTTGGTCCACCTACCGTCACGCTGCCTGGTAATATGTCCTGCCCAACTCCATTTTAATTTGGTTATGACTTATCCGACGTCACGCACCTAGTATGATATAATTTTCTATTAATGTTCAGTTAAGGACTTTATTTGTGTAAGAATGTAATTTACACCCATCATAAATTCCCTAGCCATTTTATGTCAAGTATCAATTTTAGACGGCAACCGTACATGTACGAGTACCTACTTACATAGCACCTGAGAGTTATTACAATTCAAAAGGCACAAAACCTGCGCAGTGACAAGAATCCTGACAGGACATTGCAAATTGAACAAACACCTGTTTCAAATGGGTATGAAGCAGGACACAACCTGCAGGTTCTGCCAGGAGACAGAGGAGACTGCAATGCACATTCTCTGCTCCTGCGGACCACTCATGCATAAAGCGTTTTGGAAAAATTTGACTGCCCAGTTGTAAAACATTGGAACACAATTCATATGGGGGACAGGGTACCCATTTTCAATGTAAAATGAATGTATTCAATTAATTAATTTTATTTTATTACACTAACGTAGACATATTCTTAAGCTATTAAATGTTACTAACTATTAATGAATAACTATGGATTGTATTATCTGAAAATAAATGAATTAATAATAATAATAATAAGCCCGCAGGGCAGCTTGTGGCGAGCTGTTGGGGAGTAACGACCCCACGGACCCGAGTGCTCCCGAGAGTCGGTCAGGGCCTCCGTCTCCGGCGTGTCTTCGTCGGTCGGAGTGGAACCCTAAGGGGGCCCGCAGGACTCTCAGCTCTGGCTTGCCTTCATTGGCCGTCCAGAGAGGAGTCGTCAGAGCTATATGCTCCAGGGGTGGAAGTGTTAAAGGGCATAACGCCGCGAGTAACTTCGGAGAAAGCGCAGCACCACCTCTCGACACCCCTGAGCCGCTCACCCGGTGTTGCTCCTGGCCGTCTGTACGACGACGCTTTCAGGGGCCCATCTAATGAGCGGCTAGTCACCGCCTGCCTCGATAACTTTGTGTATAACAATGTTATGGCAGGTGTCCGGACCTTTTTGCAATAGCCCAGTTTCATAATCCACCCAAATCTCATCACCATAGAACCCATTCTCTATCCATATAACCCACAATAGTCCCAACGCCTGTTGGAACCGGTTCACGGGTATCTACCGATGTACCAGTGAATGGGTTCTAGCAGGTGTATTACATTACATTAAACTTCGTCTCCAAAGGGCCTCTACGTGTTGGATCTATATCCCCACGCACGCCTTCCAAAGGACCGGGCTTTGTCCCGTGAATTTAAACAGGAGATACATAATAATAAAAGAAGTACCTACCTAGGGCGGCACATCGTGCACCCATAAGAAGTACAACATATCACCGCCCAAAGAATCTGGAATTTCCTGGAGGCAACGGGACTTAAAGGTGAACTCTAAAGCAAGGGCTGCCACAATAGATCACTTGCTGGTCGAAGCGGCACATTAAGGCCCACAAACAAAATCATAATAAAAAAATACATAGCACCTATAAAGTAAGACTACGAAGAGCCATAAAGAATCAATAAATATGCCAGTAAACAAGTTCATAAGACTCCAATGTTCCTGCTTAACAATACATTATCCTCGACCTTGTGCAAAGGGCAGAAGATCTAATTTCGCGTGTCAAACACGTTGATTTAGCACATGGCAAATTACATAGTACATCCAGAATAAAATATCCCATTTTGATGTTCCACGGCAGCTGTAATTTGAACCTTATTTTACTTTCTACAGGGTTGGTATTCGTCAATAAGTTTGTCTACAATTGGAACCCTTTCGGCCCAAGACATGGCGAATTACCTGTCTCCCTAACGTATTTGTTTTTGTCGTACATTAGTTTTCTAAGTAGAAAAAGTTAGTTGACCTCTGTGTAGAAATTTCATGATTTGTAAGTTCCATTACTTTGGAGTAAGTATATCGGGATGAGACATATTATCTCGTTGGGTGACAAGCAAAACACACTAAGTAATAACATAATTTACTTTAAAACAAAGTTTTAACCGACTACAAATCAGTAGCCAAATTGCTTCAAGTTTGCCTATAAAATGTGAAGAGTTCCTTCGATTTCTCCAGGATCCCATCATCAGGACTGGATTTTGGTGACAACGGGACCAATCTGGACGTATACGTTTTCAAACAAAGTTCTTTTTTTCAAATCGGTTCATAAATTACCGAGTTATCGCGTAACAAACACCTTTGTGTTGACGTGACTCTTGTATGTCTGGCGTTAAGCAACAATTGCTTCGGGACCTGATTAATTGGCCTATTTTTGGATTCCATCATCAGATCACATTTTGGGTAATAGTTTTAGGGAAATCATTTTCATAATCGAACAATTATTAGGCACTAGCTTCTGGCCGCGACTCCGTCCGCGTGAAACTCGTTTATATCGTAGCTCCATACAAACTTTCACCCCCACTTAGAGGATTATTTCCGGGATAAAAACTACCCTATGTCCTTTCCCAGGACTCAAACTATCTCAATACCAAATTTCATTTAAATCGGTTCAGCGGTTTAAGCGTGAAGAAGTAATTTAACACACAGACAGACAGAAGGATAGATAGAAAGACAGACAGACAGACACACTTTCGCATTTATAATAATATTAGTACTTATGGATTAATTAAGGCGTCAAACATAAGAATATATAAGAAAGCAAAACTGATTAAAACTTAAACTCGAATTAAACTCCTTTGAACATAAGAAGCTATTGCTCGATTCTCGTTAATTTTTAAATTTATTTTAAAATATCCGATAAGTACTAATGGCCTAACGCATTACGATATTTGATATCGATTCTCAATCACCCGATCATAACTTAACTTCCTTGAGCCGCCAATTGAATAAATGACCTGCTATGTTAGGTTATATTTCAATCTTCTATCTATACATATAAATGACTATGTCCTGACTGACTTATTCACTCACTCACTCACTCATCAACGCACAGCCGAAACTACTAATCTTAGAGAGTTGATTTTTGCACAGAAGGTTGCTTTTATAACGTGGGCTAGGGATAAGAAGGGATTGTTGAAAATTCAACCCCTAACAGGGTTTAAAAGGGGGTTACAATTTTAAATGGAGAGGTAAGAAAATGTTAAAGTGTGAGTAAGAGATTTGTAACTTCGGTCTTATTCTGTACGTTAAAAGACTACAAAACTAATTTCAGAGATTTTCCAAATTCATCCCCTAAGAGTGTTAAAATTGGTTCAAAGTTTGTGTATTTCAAGACATTTTTGAAGTATGAGATTTTTAACTTTGGTTTTAGACTGTTTGTTCACAAACTAGAAAATGAACATCAACTTTTTTTTTATTTATCCCCTAAAAGAGGGTTCAAAGTTTGTATTGAGAGAAATTATTTTCTAAGACGATAAAAAGGTCTACGCGGACGAAGTCGCGGGCAACAGCTAGTCCATTGTATTGTTGTCCATCCGGGAACTCTTTTATACCATTACTAGATTTTGTCCGCGACTTCGTCAGCATGCATGTACAAAATCTAATAGCAAATATGCTGTTAGACTTTCCAAAAGTACTCCATCATTTATCGGACTCCCATAGAAACTTCCTCTCCACCTCACCTTTAAGGGCTTTCCGGGATAAAATGTCTTCCATGTCCTTTCTAGGGCCTCCAACTATCTCCATACCAGATTTCATATAAGGGTCATTACAGAAGGGCATTTCAGCTGCTTTCTGGCTGCAAATGCGCATTTTTAATGCAGTTCTTTTGCAGTTGACATTACTGGCTAACTGCATCGAAACAGTAAACCGACTGCGCAGTATCTTGCAGACGGCGTGCAGTTCTGACGACTGCATTCTGACGTATATTGCCGTTTGAATGCAGCTCTATTGCAGTTCTACCGATTGCTCTACAACCGTAGAGCTACTTTGCAGTCAGTAATAGTAGGTACGTGATTGGTACTAGTAAAAAATACAATTGTATATTTTTTTTAAAGAAATTCTTTTTTACTTGATAAAAAAACTGAATTCAGTCCACTGGTTCACATTTTTGTAGAAAAACTACAGACGGAAAATGCGACGCCAAATGAGTTTCTTAGGGGCAATTTTTCCCATCTTCCTTTTCTAAATAGTGATGGGAACACGTTTTCTTGAATTTAGTTTATATGAAGTCCTTTGATGGTTATAAGTATTCAAGTAAATATCTAACTTAGTCAAGTTTTATTCATATTTTCTTCTTATGCGATTTTAGGTGAGGTGATATACCATCATTTTAACTTGATTGTGTCGTTTAATAATGTACAATTTAAGTAAAGATCTAGTTACCACCTTACTTTTTATTTTTTATCAAGGAATTTTTAAGCCATTCGGTTATAATCAGCCAAATAATCATAATGAAGCATATGTCTGAGAAGCAGTCCTTCTTGCAATCTGATCAGCACGGGTATCACAAGACGGCCGCGACATACTCTCGAGCTCTCTCGCACTATCCGTCTCTCTCTAATTTTACCACTTGGAAAGAGACGGATAGTGCGTTAGAGCTCGAGAGTATGTCGCGGCCGTCTTGTGATAGCCGTGCAGAGGGGTAATCAGGTAACGTTTCGAACGCGCGTTAGGACAATTTAACTGTCATTTTTCCACATGAAAAGTGTCATTTATGTCTACCTTGCCGGCTAGCTCGATAGGTTTTATCGTCAAGTTTCAAGGCGAAAATATACTGAAACGTCACGTAAAACATAGCGATAAAACGTATCGTGCAAGGGGCTCTGACGCGCGTGATCGACCTGCAGAACAACAGTATTTTCCAATCCACGCCCTTACTCGTAGTTACTCGTAAGCGTTGTCCCCGCACTATCACACAAGGATTTTTCCTTTGTTAAGGCTCAACGTAAACTCGCCATAAATCTCTCGACCTCTCCAATTAGGTTTGAGCTCTGACTGGACTCAGGCCCCGTGTAATGCGAGCTCCAGAGGTCAATCTGTCGCAACGTTTCGCACTCCTATATGATAAGTGTTTCAAACGCCGTGCCACAGAGTAGGATAAATTGATAATAGTACCTTACTTACCTACGCTTAGCATACCTTATTCATAGTATCCTATTGTTAGCTTTTAATTTGCTATAGAAAGATTTAAAAATGTATAATATATTCTATTTTCGAAACTATCAAGTCTCTTATCTGGCCCCGTAGCATGGATGGCCTTATCACGCGATAAGTGATAGGATAGAGCTGCCGTCCCTGGCTGACACCGTTCGATAGAATGAGACGACGCGCTTGTCCTATCACTTATCGCGTGATAACGCCATCCATGCTACGGGACCAGATTGTATGTATTTTGTAATTTACACATTATTGCAATAAACTGATGGTTTACTATTTATGCAGCAACACTTTGTACATTTTAACATGAGGAAACTTTACTCCGGAAAAAATGCTGTTATGAAAAACATTAATTTATAGTTAGCGTTTTTTTTTTTGTATATTTCATTTAAAAACGTTTATTCTAAGATACTTCATTCAAGAATCCTACAAACTTTCCACCCGGAAGTAATTATATTGATTTAAATCAAGCATTCATTGTCTTTTTTATGATTTATCTTGAATACCTATAGCAAATGTAAATTAACCAGAATAAATATGAAAACTTTTTTTTTAGTTATACTTTTTTTTATACAAACAAGTTACGGTAGCCTAGTCGTTCAGTCAGGCATGCGGCTGTCAAGCGGTGGCCGTGGGTTCAAATCCAGGCTCGGACCAATGAGTTTATCGGATCTTATGTATTGAATATTTACCGTTAGCTTTTCGGTGAAGGAAAACATCGTGAGGAAACCGGTCTAATCCCAATAAGGTCTAGTTTTCTCTCTGGGTTGGAAGGTCAGATGGCAGTCGCTTTCGTAAAACTAGTGCCTATGCCAAATCTTGGGATTATGTGTCAAAGTGGACAACGGGCTCATTTAGGGCACAACCAGGATTAACGCTAGGAGAATGATGAGTTAATTCAATTAACACATTTATTTAACATTTATTAATATTTTTGCGACGTTTCAGGAGCTAGTTAAGTTATAATTTTTTTGATGTCCGATATTTTGTTGGATTGTGACTCTATGTAAGTACAGTCAGCGTCATAGTTAGTAGCAGCCAAATATATCGTCACACATCCTTACTCCTATAGTAATAAAGACGTGTTGCGATATATAAGCTCTGACTATTAATCATTACAATTATTAATGATTAATAGTCAGAGCTTAGTTACCCCTTTTATTGATGACGACTCTTTGCTAAATAAATTGAAAAACCTCGATCGTAAGAAAGGCGCGGGTCCCGACGGAATTCCGCCGTTTTTTATTAATTCCTGTGCTTCACAGCTAGTTAAACCGCTAAGTATAATATACAACAAATCTTTAACATCCGGAATATTTCCGTCACTGTGGAAGACAGCAAAGGTAGTACCTATTTACAAATCAGGTGATGACAAAACAGTGTCTAACTACAGACCCATATCCTTACTTTGTACATTTGCCAAGATCTTTGAATCGGTTGTCTGTCCACATATCAATAGGCATTTTGGAATGTACCTAAGCGACTTTCAGCATGGGTTTGTTAGGGCCAGATCAACATCTACAAACCTAGTTTCATTCACTGAACTTCTTTCTGATGCAGTAGATGCAGGAAAGCAGATGGATGTCATATACACAGATTTCAGCAAGGCCTTTGATAAAGTAAGTCATAAAATCTTGCTGCAAAAGTTGTCTGCTTATGGATTCGGATCCATACTTAATTGGCTAGAGTCCTACTTGCAGCACAGGTCATTTTTTGTAGTAGTTAATGGTTATCAATCTCTGTCACACACCATATCATCCGGGGTACCCCAAGGTTCTCATTTAGGCCCAATACTATTTAACATTTTCATAAACGACATTCCTGATTGTTTTATACACTCGAGCATACTTATGTATGCTGATGACTTAAAGTTTACTCGGACCATTGATTCTGTCAGCGATGTTGACTTATTACAGAGCGATTTAAGACGGCTTGTTGACTGGTGTACAAACAACCAGATGGTCTTGAATGCCAAAAAATGTGTACACATCAAGATATCTAGAAAACACAAAGTTGTAAATTCTACTTATTTCATTGGTGACGAAGCTATACAAGAAGTAAATACAGTTCGAGACTTGGGTGTAGTTTTAGATCAAAAGCTCACATTTCTCCCTCACATTGAAAATATAATTAAAAGAGCATCTAGGATGTTGGGCTTTGTTATACGGAACGTAAAAATATTCAAAATTAGTGTAACAAAAACGTTGTTATACAATAGCCTAGTAAGAAGTATTCTGGAATACTGTAGTGTGGTCTGGCGGCCGCACTATGCCACTCACTCACTACGACTAGAGCGTGTGCAGAAAAGGTTTGTCCGGCACTTGAGTTTCTCTGCTGGCAGATTAAAAAAAAAATCGTATTCTTATACACAAAGTCTTAAGAGGTTCGGGTTAAGATCACTAGAAGTACGGAGGAAAGTTGCGGACGCAATTTTTTCATATAAGCTCGTAAACAATCAAATAGATTGTCCGCAACTATTAGCCCTTCTGTCTTTTCGAGCTCCTTCCCGAACTCCTCGCAAACCTATCACGCCATTCTGCCCACCGCTCAGAAGGACTGTCCTCGGCAGTAGCTCGCCTATCCCAAGGATGTGTAAAGCAATTAACAGCTGCAGTCACATGTCTGATGTTTTCTTTGACTCGGTCGTGAAATTTAAAATAAGGTCTTGTAACTGCTTGGCTTTGCAATAATAATAAAGTTTGTGACATCCATTTTCTCGCGCAGAAAGTTGTTAAAAAAGTTTTAAATTCTTTAGTTACGTCGCAATAATAAGTTAAGCAAAAAATATGTATAATTTTGATAAGTTAATGTTAAGGTTTTTTTTTTATATAATGCATGCGGTGTTTACCTTTAAGTGATTGTTACACTTAGCAAGTAGTTATAATACTTGGATTACTGTAAACTTCAGTGTAAACAATTGTTGGTGAACCAAAATAAATAAATAAATAAAATAAAATATTTGGCTTCTTTGGCCGTTATCTGATGCTGACTGTACCTAATAATTTAAATGATGAAAACGGGTATAAGGTTATACACAGAAAGAACATGTCTAGTCATTTTTGTTTAATATCACCTGAGTTCATAAAGAGCTCTAAGTGCTGAGACAAAACTCTCTTCAAAAAAAAGTGACTAACTAGACATATTATTTACGGGTACACGTAAAGAATATGCCTAGTCACTTTTTTAATCATACTTATATCCGATAACCGGATTAAAGGTTATTATAAATTATTAACAAATTTGTATTTGCTTCCATACTAAGTAGTTAGTAACTAGTTGTCAATAAAATGACTGAAATACAAACCCAATTATATGCTCGAAGCAGTGCGAAAGCCGATCATATCGAATTGGCAAGTGAAACAGCCATAAGCATCATAACGAAATCGCTACCCGTTGGTATCAAGTATCAACTTGAAATGCGAAACATCGGATTGGATTGGCCTCCTGTAAATAATGATTTGTGTGTTGGCTGCTGCCCAATAGACCACGGATTAAGGTATATTTATTTGGGTTTTACTACCAAGAACGCACTTGAATACGCAAAAAGGCGGTTTCAAGTATTTTTCTATGGGCTCTCATCGGGTTGGTCTGACCCGAAACAATTCTGTATACCTACTCGTACTTATGATGTTATTACGAAAATATAGAAATGCCTACGGTGCCTACTTAACTATTATTTTAAGAGGTCGACGAATCTTAAAACAGTCATTTTATTATTTTGTTTTTTTCATGAAATTAATAATAAAAATATTAATAATGTAGTTTATGCGTTACAAAATCGAAATTACTTAGGTAATGAATAACGGAGTCAGAACTTTGTCATTGTCAATAAAAGAGGCAGTCTAATCCCCCCCCCCCCCTCACTCCTTAAATCTTAGACCCTTCTTCTTACTATTTCACTTGCATTAATTATTTTGAATAATCTGTGACTTACAATGTTTTCGTCGACGGATACTTCTGAGAGGACATCATTATCGTCATCGTTTATAATTTACTTTAAACCGACTTGAATTCATTACTTCACCAAGGAACATACATGAACATTATCTTTCCACTTTACCACATGAACTGCTTTCCGAGATATTGGTAATTTGAGGAGTTCCGTCGATTCCTCAAGGATCTCAGAATCACTTTTGGCACTTCAGTAGTTGAACGGAAGTAAGGAGTTCCACAAGTTATCTGTGGTCTTCATCATCAGTTCCACTTCCCCAAATTTGTGGTTTGCGAGTGTCACTACACGAATTATAACTGAAAATACCGTAATCACTACACGCGTGCCTAATAAGATTGAGGAATTCCCTCAATTCGTCATGAATCTCATCATCTAACTGGCTTTGTGACAACAATAGAACCAATCTGGAAGCATATCGGTTCATAAATGATGTTCTGAAGTAACAAACAATAAAAAAAAAAACAACTAGATTAAGACCCTCTTTCTTTTTTTTGACGTCGGTTAAAAATGACTTACTTTCATGACAGAAAGTTAGTATGTCAAGATAATCTACCACCAAAGCACAGTCTATAAACCAATACAGTCATTCGACGAAGCCGTCCAGACAGGGCAATCGTGCGGGGTGTGAGGGGCGAGGGGCGTATAGGGCGAGCCCCAGCTGCATACGTTTAGCTCGGGCCATGACGTTGTCAAACCCGCAAACGTCGAAGACGCGTGCACCGACCTCCCCAGGAAACAATTATTATTATTATTATTTATTTGACTCAGGCAACAAGGCCCATATTTACAAATACCTTACAGACTAACATAAGTGTCAATATACAAAAATTATAATTAACCATTAAAATATAATCAATAAAAATAAAAACATGTCAAATTTAGAATTAGAATAATATATAGGTGTTAGTAACATTATTTTACATCTAGTGTTAGTACTTAACCATTATGGAATGGAGCTTAGTGCAGTGGTTTAGGTAAGCCCCATCCCACCTGCCAGCAAACATTGCTAGGATGCTGTTGGTGCTGGCCCTCACCCTGCTCAGTAGCGAGGCGGCTCGCTTGCGCATGATGGCAGAGAAGCTATCGACGCGCGCCTCCGCGAACATTGTTGACGCGCTGCAGTAGGGGTGCGTCTCACGAAATATAACAACATAATATATATTTTCATATTAATAACGTTGACAAGATATAATGAACGTTAGCTATAATAACAAAATCAATAAAATTATAAGGAATAACGGTCAGTTGCCATAATATTCATTTTATATAACGTTTTTTTACATAACACTCAAATTTACTAATTTCAGTTGGTATAACATGCAAAATGTATAACGATCATAATACATAATATCTTTTAGTATAAGCATTATAAGATATAAGAGACATGAGATATAAATCAGAGTCAAAAAACAAATCAACAATTGTATTTTTGGTAGGTTTAGGTTATGGTTATCTTGTGTCCCTTAGAGCGGAAATAGGCATCCCGCGAAGCGGGGTGACGTCGAAACGCTGGCGGTTAGGTTAGTTTAAAATAATTACCATGCGTTTTTAAAAAAAAATAAGTTCTATTAGGTTAGGTTACAAGGAGACAATTTACTTTAACTAAATGTTCAGGATTAATAAGGGCTCAACTGTAGAATATCTGGCATGGAGTACAGAGTTCATATTTTTTTTACAGATTGTACTCACCATAAGACGACTCCTCGCCAAATTTCAAGTTGCGGAAACGCTTGGTTTGCGAGAAAAAAAATATTAAAAATTTCATACAAAGTCCCGATTTTATGACCGCCATGACGCATATTTTTCTGTTTCTTTGCACGTGTTGTCATTGATATGTTCCTAATAGCGTACTTATCCAATCCTTTTGTTAATCATTTGCATATTCTACTCTAAGGCAGGTCGGTGTAGGTACGACGACGAGCGAAGCGAGGAGGAGTGTTAGGTGTACCGCGACCCTACAGCGCGCGAGCCGAGCGAGCGAAGCGAGCGTGCCGCGGTAGCGGCCAGCGAAGCGCCAGAACCGACTTTATACGAAAACAGGCCATAATATTGATGAAAATGTCAATTTCACATGAAAAAAAAAATTTTAACCAACATAACATGTATATTTTCAATGTTTACTTTTCTTCAAACACAAAATCGCTCTAAGAAATTCACATTCAGTATATTCAGTATGTTAGATTAATTGTATAATATATGTTTTCAATCTTAGGAGTTATGAACATTATACACTTTAATCGTTATATCAATTGGTATTATATCTTAATAACGTTATACTTTGCAAAAGTAGATATTTTGAAATTATATATTTCGTTCATTATATCCAGTGAATGTTATACTCAACAAGCTTATACAAAGTGAGCGTATGTATTATGAATGTTATATGATGTGTTCTTATATCTCGTATTACTTACCCCTGCAGTAGCGAGGCAGCCCCATCAGCACCCTAAATGCATTGTTGTACTGCACTCGTAAGGCGCTGTACTGCTTTTGCGTATAGTCCGCCCACAGGCTACCCGTGTAGAACGACGTGCAAAATGCTCTGAATAATGTCAGTTTTACAGCAGTAGAGCTACGGGCAAACCTGCGGGCAACCATGTTCGCTCTAACAGCCAGCGCCCTGCGCTCCCTTTCAACGTCGGCACCATCTTTGAGGTCAGAGGAAATCATGTGCCCAAGGTATTTCAATTGGAATACCATTTTTAATGGACTGTTGTCCAGTTTTGACGTGGGAGCCACCACATTTTTTCCTCTGACTCCAAAAACCATCATCTCGCTCTTGGTGGAGTTGTATTTGAGACCGTGAGCGATGGCGTATCGCTCACAGATCGCCATGAGTTTCACGAGACCACAGGGCGACGCGCTCAGCAACACCATGTCGTCCGCGTAGCTAATGTTGTTAACGCACACACAATAAAACAATGGTGCCGCTTAAATCGCCTAAGAACTGGGCATGGCCGATGCAATTTTTTCCGAAATAAGTGGGGATGGAGTGATTCTGCGCTTTGCGACTGTGGCACCGAAGACCAAACCATGGAACATATTATTCAAAGGTGTCCAATCCGCGCCCAGGAAGCCCAGACGACCTAACAGACCTGACACCCGACGCTGTGCAATGGTTGCAAAGCCTGGATGTTGACTTATAATTATAATATTTTCCCTAATCTAGAGTATCGCCATACGATTAAATAAACATCAAAGACGTCGGTCCACTGTTATTCTTTACACTGTGACCAAAGTAAGGGACTTACTTTTACAGCTTCTAAGCAACCCACCCTTCGTCTAAAAAGGCTTTACTTTATTTCCTCAATGTCGGAAACCGCCTCTATTGTCTCTGCCCTCGGAAACCGATACACAATGTAACTCTACACCTCTACAGCCGCGATGGAAGCAAATAAAACATGATACTTTATGACTCTACTTGGCTAGAGTGATTTTGCAGAGTATATTAGGCTTGCATGTCCATTTTAATCATGTAATAACGGATGATACAGCATCTGATACCTTCTGTCTAATACTGTTAGCTCTACAGCCTCAATCGAGGCAAATAAAATGTCATAATTTATGACTGTACTTGGATTGGGTGATTTTGTAGAGTATATAGGCTCTAGCGACATCAGTAACAACACTCAATATGGGCGGCCCTGTCTCACGCCGCATTCCAACTTGTACATGTTTGAGAGTGACCCTCCTGCTGGTATAATACTGGACAGTATGCTTCTTCATTCTATCTCTATCATAGCAACTTTTTGTATCTATGGTATTATCTTATTGGCTGAAAGACCAAGTCACGTGGGTTTTTTTGTTTACATTTTTTTAAATACCTAAACGTCCAGAGTATAGTATCGGCAACTATAGACCCATCTCCCTGGGAACTGTAATTGGTAAGGTCTTAGACAGTATGCTGGATAAACAATTGAATAGCCACCTTAAATTGCACGAGGCGCAATTTGATTTCAGGGCGGGTAGAAAAGTTGAAAAACTCCCGACATTTTATTTTCAAAGTTCGGTATCTCAAAACCGGCTCAACCGATTTTGTTAAAACGTAGCTAAGAACCATCTCGATCACGTCAGCTTTCGCACAAAAAAACCCCATTAAAATGGGTCCATTCGTTTAGGAGATACGATGCCACAGACAGAAAGACACACAGACACGTCAAACTTATAAACACCCCTCTTTTTGTCTTATCTATTAGGTGAGGGCCCTTTCGGATGCACTTCGACCCAGTAGGATCTTTTGTGCATTTGCCCTCTCCTTTATGCCTGCTCCCAGGCCGTGTCGGGGTGTCTGGGGTTAATTAATTGCCGGCAGTTGCACTGCAACTTTAATTTCGTGTCTCTCTTGGAAATTCAGGGAATTACCCCTTCTGGGAGTTCATGTATTGTTGTAATACAAATTCAACACTATCCTTTTTCGAAAAGATAAAATGAATTTCTAAGCTTCAGTACTTTTTTCAGTGTAACTTTATTAAAATTACGAGGACAACTTGACTATAAATTAGCTTTTTGCAGCATCTGCAATAGTGTGAGGTCCGAGTCCAGAATGGCGTCGTAAAATGGGATTCGCCGCTAATTTGGCAACCGAACCGTTTCCAAGCAATTTAAACTTTAACTTTAATGCAGTATACGAATAAGTAACAGTGTATGTGACATTATGGAACTTTGACAACATTTGGTTATAATCTCGTCACACCTAATAACTAAAATAATCAATAAAGTTGAATGTTCTCGAAAAAGGATTAAAAATATAGTAAGTAACACAAGACAATAAATAATCACAAAGTTATCAGTGTCCCAAGTGTTAAGGGGGGGGGGGGGGGGTATAAGGATACCTCACGTGTATTTTTCTACAGAGAACGAAACTAAGAAAAAATATCTACCACACGAGTAGATACTTTTTCTCGGCTTCGTTAAACATAAATCTTTACTTAGCACTTCAAAATAGCGAGTCTATTTTACTAAGATAGAAAAAAATACAAGATTTACTATGTAAAATGCTATTTATCTTACAATTAGGCCGAAGGAAAAAAATGTACGTGAGGTCATGTGGGGGAGGGGGGGGGGGGGGTAGCCAAGAACCTCACCAAATATCACCAAGGGGGAGGGGGGGGGGGGGGGGGGGGGTCAAAAAGTAGCCGAAAAAACCTCGCGTGATTTGTGCACAAGCCCTTTTCCGCAAAACGTACCTTCACATGAAACAATTGTCATTTACTATGACGGTCGATACCCGTGACATCACGGGTCTCAAGCGTTTTCTCTCTCTATCAAGCGGTTAAAACGGGTGTGTAATGATCGGTATTAAAACAAATTATATAATTTCATTGGATATAACTATTTTTGATATAATTTCAAAGGGTAGAATCATGCATTGTATATAATAAACGTTTCGTATAATATCAAAATTTATAACCATCATAGAGTATAATTCTTATTTGACATACCTCTTATATTGTATAATGATCAAGCGGTATAAATTTTATGTGCAAATTTTCCTTAGCTAAACTACTTCTTTTCCGTTCTAACCTAACGTAAACCCTCAGACCAAGAAAAAAAGATAGACGGAGCATGACGAACCACCTAGTGAAGCCGGTTTTAAACCAAGATAACCTAACCTAACCTAACCTAACCCAACCGCCGCGGGGTGCCTATTTCCGCTCTAAGGGACACAAGTGAACCCTAACCTAACCCACCAATAGTACAATTATTGCGAGTGTTGGAATTTTTTTACTGCGGGGGGCTTCGCCCCCCGAGCCCCCCGTGTGGGAGGCTTCGCCCCCCCGTCCCCCCTTTTTCTGGCTACCCTGGCTTGATTATATCAACTGTACATTAGACGGAATGAGCATTATATCCAATGTTCAATATATCAAATATGCATTATACTTAATGTATGTTATACTAAATATTATTATATCAAATGATCGTTATATAAAATGATAATTATACCATATGAAAATATATTAAGTGTTGTTATACAACTCGAGAATTATATCAGATGAGCGTTATTGCGAGTAATATTATATCAAAAATATGTATAGCCATCGTTACGCACCCGGTTAAAATGGTTGTATCTTGAGTAGGATTTTGGTCACTACACTAGGCATATATAGCAAGAGGTCCTGGGTTCGAATCCCGGTAAGGGCATTTATTTGTGTGATGAGCATTGAGCACGAATATTTGTTCCTGAGTCATAGATGTTTTCTATGTATTTAAGGTGGTTCGATTGCCATACAAAGCGTTATTTGATATTCGCAGGCTAACGGCGTGATATTTTAAGAAACTTATGTAACAAACATTCATCAATTGACTTCCCATTTGCGCCAAATTCCCCCTTTCCTAGAATAAACTTGTATAAACTAGATTAATTTGAGAAAAATAGTTTTCCCAAAATATCACGTCCCAAACTAATCTCAATTTATGAAAGTTTATGAAAGTTTGTTACATAAGTTTCTTAAAATATCACGCCGTTAGCCTGCGAATGTCAAATAACGCTTTGTATGGCAATCGAACCACCTTAAGTATTTATTTCTAAAATTACTTGTTTAACAATTGAAATATACACAAAGACTTACAGCTAAAGTATTTATTTCTCTATATAAGTATATATATCGTCGTCTTGTACCCATAGTACAAGCTTTGCTTAGTTTGGGACTAGGTTAATTTGTGTAAGATTGTCCGCAAATAAGTATTAATTTATTTTATTTATATTTGTGCCTCCTTTCTTTTGAAGTTGAGATTGTTACAGAAAGCCACAGAGTTGAGATTATTACAGAAAGCCACAGAATTGAGATTATTTATTGTGGCCGGCTTATAAAACTGCCATTGGAATTGGAATGTTACCTAATTAATGTACCTTTGACAGTAGAGTTGCTTTGTGAATGGACTCTTTTGATGCAATTGAGCCAACTTAAATAAACCTTAGAAAAATAATCTCATAGAGGGGCCATACAAGTGCCACCTTAAGAGAAGGAAGGGCTTCTATACAGCTGAATGGAGAACTTACCATAAAATATATTTGACACCAACCATGCGAGGTGCCACATGTATAAATTTATGCGAGATCCTTGTGGAATCGACGGAACTCCTCAAATATTATTGGCTCACATATAGCGACTTGGGTTGTTTCTGTAATAATCAACGCATTTGCCCTCTGAAAACATTTCATATGTGGAAGGAAATGTGGAAATGTTCATGTACATATGTGGCTTGGCGATGTACTGAGTTGAAGTCGTTTTAAACTTTGTATTTAAAGTAAATTATTGTTTGTCGCTTCGTATCTCACGCGCTCGCTTCTATGTATGAGCTCTAACGTGCCAAGGCATTAATTAATGCGCGTAACATGCCTTTTGCAATGCGAATCAGATGCGAAACTAAATAGAATATCATGTTCATGAACGTAAAGAAGGTATCTAACTTTGCCATTAAAAAAAAACTAATAATTTACTTTAAAAACAAAGCTAAACCGACTTCAATTCAGTACTTCGCCAAGCCACATGGTACATGAAAATATCCACATTTCCTTTCCTATTTATCACATGAACTGCTTTCCGAGTGTAAATGCGTTGATTATTTATTACATAAAAAACCCAAGTCGCTATATATGGGCTGATAATATTTGAGGAGTTCCGTCGATTCCTCAAGGATCTCAGAATTAACACTTCATTAGTTGCTACTTCAATGGAATCATGTCAGAATCTTTGACGTACTTTACATGTTTGAGAAGTTCCATAAGTCGTCTGTGGTCTTCATCATCAGTTCACCAAAATTGCGATTTCCGAGGGTAAATACACGAGTTATAATAGAAATATATATATATATATTGGATTTCGGTCCACAATTGACGGAGAAATCGGTGAACATACATCAAAAAAAATATACAAAAAAAAACATACACTGAACATATAACCTCCTCCTTTTTTGAAGTCGGTTAAAAGTGGTTACTGTACATATACAAACATTTCCTTAATTTGCTGATTTGGCTATCTGGTCAACTAGGGTGCAAGTTATAAAACTATGGATATGGCGATGTAAATAACAGTATTCTGTACTTATATTAAGGCATTTTAATTCAAAAACCTTTTCATATTCTACTTCACATCCTTTATATATCAACTGAGAATTCATCGTCCCCAAATATCAATCAGATAATAATACCCATAGCCCCTCTGCGACTGGGCTCTTAGTGTCACATTGGAGTAGCCCAGGCCTCCGTTAACAACCCAAATGCTAGCCCACTGCGTGTACCCCTGTTCTGTTGCCAATATGGCGGATATCCTGGTGGTCGCGTTGCCTCGGTACACGAAGTCTCCGGATTGAACGCTGTTGACTATTGCTGCACGGGTGAAGTACGATCTGAAATTAAATAAATAGTAGATTGTACAACAAGCGCCTAAAACGAGCCATTTAACCTGAGACGTTTATATCCACCCGAGCCACCGGCAAGGGTGGATAGTTAAGTCGAGGGGTTAAATGGCTAATTTATGCCCGAGTAGTGTGTGTACACTGCTTTTCACTTCGATTGCGAGAAAATAACAAATAATTGCAAAATAAAATAAAATAATAGCTCATTCCCGTCACTTAACTTTTTAAAGTTTTTATGTTTAATTTTCGACACGTGATATTAGACTTAGGTAGTAATTTAATGGTTCAATACGTTTTAAAATAATAATTGACTCCTATTTTATCTGGTTTTATTAATTTAGTAATGGAAAACACGGACGTGAAATTTATTAAAGCAAATCAAATCAAATGTTAAGTTTATTCTACGAAGTTTTATTGTATGTGTGGCTGTTAGGCCCGATTATCTTAGTATTTAAAACAATTTTACTTTGTGCACTAGAGCATAAAAGTGGCATTTTGTGCAGCATACATCTAGCACAAAGGTGAACTTTGCGAGCATGAGAAGTGAAAAATCATTTTCACACCTGCTATTTAGAAAAGAGTCAATTGTTGCCCTCAAATGAGGTATCAAAGTTATATTTTTCACCCTTGATTCTGCTGTTCAGAAAAGAGTCATTGTTGCCCCCAAATTTTTTGAAATGATCTCGAAATGATAAGATTTGAGCAGTCTTTGTTTGTATTTACGTGTGTTCTACCGTATAGTTTAAGATACTGAACCGATATTGATAAATGAGGTGTTAAATGATTCGAAATTATACTCCGGGACATGGACTACCTTCTGTATAAAAAACCCGGCCAAGTGCGAGTCGGACTCGCGCACGAAGGGTTCTGTACCATTATCTATAAAAACGGCAAAAGATCACGTTTGTTGTATGGGAGCCTCCTGTAGCCTAGTTGGTAGTGACCCTGCCTACGACGCCGGAGGTCCCGGGTTTGAATCCTGGTAAGGGCATTTATTTGTGTGATTTTTTTTTTTTGTTCACCAACAATTGTTTACACTGAAGTTTACAGTATAGGTTATAGGTAGGTTATAGGTTGTACGCGGGCTGGGTTTCCGCAACTCGACGTCATAAATGCGCCTATTTTGCGTAGGGGTTTTGGCACTACTGTTATTCGTGCCAACCTAGTTCCACCAGGAAGCCTAGCAGACCCTTTACGTTGCCAACGGCCTCCGGTAGTGACCCCGGTGTTCCGAGGTACTTTGCCCTGTAGTCCGCCACTCCAGGACATGTCAGGATGACGTGGGCGGCTGTCTCGTCCTCTTCCATGCAGGCTCTGCAGAGAGGACTGTCTGTAACACCTAAAGTAAAAAGGTGTTTGTTTAGTAGTGCATGACCAGTTATAGCTCCTGTCAGAAGACGGAGTGCCGGCCTCTTTAGCTGCTTTAGCTTCCTTGACAATCCGGGGTTGATTGTCGGGAGGGCCTCCCTGGTTTGCCTGCAGGTTCCTAGGGTGTTCCAATGTTTTTGGTGTTCTACCTTGGTGTTTAGTCGCAGTGTGCTCCGCAGCCATGCAGAGGGTAGAGGAATTGTGGGTTCCGGTCCTACAGCTCTTGACTCTGAACCCTCTCTAGCCAGTGCATCCGCTGCATCGTTACCGCGTGAATTACTGTGCCCTTTGATCCATTGCAGGGTTATGTCGCTGTTATTACATACCTCTGATAGGATTTTGTGGCACTCGTGTATCAGCCCAGAAGTTGTTGCGTGACCTTGCAGGGCTTGCAGTACGGATCGACTATTGGAAAGTATGCGGATGGGATATCCCCTTACCTCCCTGGAGGCGATTGCGTGAGCAGCCATTATTATGCCCATACACTCTGCCTGGAAGACGGTGTTGTGGGTCCCTAATGGTGTCGAAATGCGTATGTTTAGGTCCTCCGAGAATACTCCTGATCCGGTGCCTGACCTTGTCTTGGACCCGTCCGTGAAGATTCTTAGCTCTCTGGGGTTAAGTCCTTCCTGGGGGGTTTCGTATAGTTCAACTTTGTACTTTTTGTCAAAGACGAACTGTCTGGGAATGATGTCTGAAGTTGCCTCTATAAGGGGTTCCCTACCTACAGCCTCGTAGAGTATTTCGGTGTGTGGAACCCTGGGCGGTCTCCAGAGATGTTGTCTTTTGAGCCTTATGGCTGCTGCCAGAGCCTCTTGCCTGATGAAAATGTGAAGCGGCGGAATGTCCATGATGGCTTCCAGGGCTGCAGTCGGTGTAGTCCTCATGCAGCCACTAGCCGCCATGCAGGCCAGTCTCTGGAGGCGTTGTAGTTTAGCTTCGATCGTGGTTAGCGTGGTACGAGGCCACCACACTATGGCACCGTAGCTTACTATTGGTCGGATTACTGCCTGGTACAGCCATAGAGTGATCTTGGGGTTTAGTCCCCAGGTTCTACCTATCATTCTACGGCACTGCCAGAAGACGACTGTAGCTTTTTGGATTTTATTGTCTAGATGACTGCTCCAATTAAGTTTGGCATCGAGTATTACACCTAAGTACTTTACCTCTGTTGACAATTGGAGTTCTGTATTGAACAGTCTGGGCAGGCGGTAGGTCCCCAGATTCCGTTTGTTGGTGAACATTACCAGCTCGGTCTTCCTTGGGTTGACTGTTAGTTCATTGTCATTGCACCAGCGTTCCACTATGGCGAGTGCGGAGCGGGTGACATCGCACACTGTACCTGCATGTATGCCGCTGGTGAGTATCGTTATGTCGTCAGCATACCCGATGGTGTAGTGATGACTGTTGTTTAACTTGGTGATTAGGTCGTTAACCACCATGTTCCAGAGTAGTGGTGAGAGGACGCCTCCCTGGGGGCATCCCTTCGCTACTTGTGCTTGTTTTGTTTTGTCTTCCCCGAGCCTAATGACCCTTTGACTTAACATGTTGTGTATCCATTTAATCATAACCGCATTCACTCCATGCCTTCCCGGTGCTGCGGTTATGCTGGTGAATTTAGTCTTGTCGAAGGCTCCCTCGATGTCAATGAAGGTGCCTAAACACATAGTCTTGTTTTTGATCGCGACTTCGGCCTTGGTAACCACTGCGTGAAGCGCGGATTCTGTTGATTTACCTGAACTGTAGGCATGTTGATTCTGATGCAGGGGCATCCGCACTAGCGCCCTCTCTCTCAGATGTCTGTCACACAGCCTTTCCAACGTCTTCAGCAAGAAGGAGGTTAGGCTTATTGGTCTAAAGGATTTGGGGTCCGTGTAATCTCCTTTACCTGGTTTTGGTATGAAGATAACCTTGACTTCTCTCCACTGCCTGGGCACAAACGTGTGTGCCAAGCAGGCACTCAGGATGATGGTGAGCCTGTGTGTTAGCGCCCTCCCGCCCCATTTCAGTAGGGCGGGGAAAATTCCATCTGGTCCTGGGGATTTGTAGGAGTCAAAGCTGTCAATGGCCCATTGAGTTTGTGGGGTCGGAATCGACTCTCATATTAATTAATAATTTATTTCAACAATTAATCGATTAAACATAATAATTTCAATTATATATATTTTATATAGTTATACGTGTGTAAGTATAACTCATATTAAGATATATATAATAATGTAATAAAATAAAATAATGTATAATGTAAACCTTAAAATTCTAGTAATATTTAATAATCACTCGGACAGAGCGACCGAGTTTCTTATTAGATATTTCGCGCGGAACCGGTCTGACGGCCGGCCGCCGCAGAGGCGATGCATTTTGCCCGGCGCTCGCGCGCCTAGTGATTAATGGTTCTCGACGCGCAACGCATGTGCATCTCTTGTTTACTCCGTTTACTTTTTTCGCATACGTATTCATAATACCTAGTGCTTATGACTTTCTTTCCATTTTCGCTTATACTCCTTCTAAATTGACTGCTTGTGTATTGTGCTAACTGTTTCTTCTGTGTGCTGTGATGAACAATAAATAGTGTGTGCTTTTGGACATTGGATTGCTTATTTACGCCCGCATCCACCTACGACTACTGGCCGCTACGGACATCACTAAGGCAAGCATAAACACTGCACGATACCTACAATGGTGACCCCAGGAGCACTAAAGATGAGCGATACTGAAGAACACCCCGGTACGGGCGCTGGTGCGAACAAAGAAAAGAGCGGAGTGCAAAATGGCGGCGCTACAACGGAAATATACCGAGTTGGCGTCAGAGTTCCCGCGTTTTGGCCTGAGAAACCGGCAATATGGTTTGCCCAAATGGAAAGTCAGTTTTGCATTTCCAATATAACTACGGACGCGACTAAATTTAACTACATTGTCGCGCAGCTTGAGTCGCAATATGCTGCCGAAGTGGAGGATATTATAGTTTCACCACCAGCTACCGACAAATACAAAAAGCTGAAAGAAGAGCTGATAAAACGGTTGTCAGTTTCCCGGCGGAAAAAAGTGAAACAGCTGCTGAGCCAGGAAGAATTAGGTGATAGAAAACCCTCTCAGTTTCTTCGCCACCTACGTAACCTGGCCGGTCCAAATATTCCCGACGAGTTCTTATTATCAATCTGGACATCGCGCCTTCCAAAAAACGTGCAGTTTATTATCGCGTCGAAGCCAAATGATTCACTCGAAGAACTCGCCGATCTAGCTGACCGTGTGTACGACGTAGCCACTCCACAAGTCGCCGCAACATCCGCATCAGAACCACAAATGACTACCCTTATGCGTCAAGTTAGCGAGTTGACCAGGGAGATGAAGGCGCTGAAAACCCAGCTTAATAGTGGTAGGCCGTCGCGATCCAAAACCCGTTCATCCAGCCAGTCCCGCAACCGTTCCAGCTCACAAAGGTCTCAGTCCAGTTACCGAAAGTACCCTGAATGCTGGTACCACGCGAAGTTCGGCGAGCGGGCTAGTAAATGTGTAAAACCCTGCGACTATCAAGCGGGAAACGAACAGGGCACTCGTTAATGGCGACCGCCGATTGCCCCAGCACTGGTCGCTTATTCGTCACTGACCAGGCGTCGAAGATACAGTTTCTCGTTGATACCGGAAGCGATCTCTGTGTCTTTCCAAGGTCAGCGCTCAAAAATCAACGACAACAAACCAGCTACCAGTTATGTGCAGCAAACGGCTCAACAATAAACACGTACGGCTATTTACACTTAGTGCTGAACCTAGGCTTGCGCCGCGACTTCGCTTGGCGATTT
Source organism: Epinotia brunnichana (assembly GCA_963854355.1). NCBI lineage: Eukaryota > Metazoa > Arthropoda > Insecta > Lepidoptera > Tortricidae > Epinotia > Epinotia brunnichana. Next base: position 13,603,711 of record OY977956.1, read on the forward strand.
ATCGTCGCGGACGTTACGAAGGCGATAATCGGCGTGGATTTTCTGTCGTTCTACAACCTCGTCGTAGACTGCAGAGGCAAGCAGCTGATTGATAAAACGACTAGTCTCTGTGCCGTGGGTTTGCCTGCGTGTTCGTCGGACGAAATTTCATCTGTCAAAGTATTGTCGGGTGAGTCAGATTATCATCGCATACTACTAGAATACCCCGACATTACTCGCCCATCCGGCGTTCATCGGGTTCCGAAGCATAACGTTCTCCACTACATCAGAACAACTCCAGGGCCTCCTGTGTCTTGCACTCCTCGACGGTTGGCCCCGGACAAATTAAAAATAGCTAAGGACGAATTCTCAGCAATGCTTCAGAACGGAACTGCTCGACCGTCAGAATCACCTTGGTCGTCACCACTACACCTGGCCCCTAAGAAGAACAATGGCTGGCGTCCTTGCGGTGACTACCGAATGCTAAATGCGATGACTATCCCGGACAAATATCCCATCCGTCATATTCATGACTTTTCTCATGATATTTCTGGTTGCCAGGTTTTTTCCACGATTGATCTTGAGAAGGCGTACCACCAGATCCCCGTGAATCCAGAGGACATCCAGAAGACCTCGATCACCACACCATTCGGCTTATACGAATTTCCGTATATGACGTTTGGACTGCGAAACGCCAGCCAGACCTTCCAGCGGTTCGTGGATGAGATGGTAAGGGAACTGGATTTTTGCTATGCCTATTTGGACGATTTTTTGGTGTACTCAAAGGACGAAACAACACACAAAGAGCACCTGCGTCAGCTGTTTGCCAAATTTGAGGAGTATGGGATGGTGATCAACACCTCCAAATGTGTCTTCGGGGTCTCAGAGGTCACATTTCTGGGATACAGCATTTCAGCCGAGGGCACCAAGCCACTGCCAACCAAGGTCGAGGCCATCAAAGACTTCCCAACGCCAAAGAATGTGAGGGAGCTGCGCAGATTCCTGGGAATGGTAAACTTCTACCGCAGATTCATTCCAGGTGCAGCGATGTTCCAAGCTCCACTTAATGCGCTGCTGACCGGCTCAGTCAAGGGCTCTCACCCTGTCAAGTTTGAGGCTGAAGAAAACGAAGCTTTCATTCGTTGCAAGGACAGCTTATGTCAGGCTGCGCTGCTAGCGCACCCGAATAGCCAGGCTAAGCTGGCCATAGTCACGGACGCTTCAGATACTGCCATGGGTGCTGCACTGCAACAATGCGTCGACGGAGAATGGCAACCTCTGGCATTCTTCTCCAGAAAACTAAGCTCTACACAACGTAAGTACTCACCATATGACCGCGAGCTTCTGGCTATTTACGAAGCTATCAAGTACTTTAGGCACATGGTCGAGGCCCGAGTCTTCGTAATTTACACAGACCACAAGCCCATCTGCTACGCATTCAACTCGCGCAAAGACAACTGCTCTCCAAGGCAATTCAGGCATCTCGACTACATAGGGCAATTCACCACCGACATCCGACATATTTCGGGTAAGGATAATGTGGTGGCAGATACCTTGTCACGCATAGATGAGATCACACAGCCCATCGACTTGGAGAAGCTAGCGCAATCCCAGCTGCAGGATCCAGAACTGCAAGAACTCCTACACAGTGCCACTTCACTACGCCTGAAGAAGCTCAAGTTGCCAGGTACGCGTGCTGAACTGTACTGCGACGATGGTGACCGCACACTCAGGCCATATGTCACAAAGGAGTTGCGCAAACAGGTATTCCAGAGCTTGCACTCTCTTAGCCACCCAGGTGCCAATGCCTCGATAAAGCTCGTCACAGATCGTTATGTGTGGCCAAGCATCAAGAAAGATTGCCGTGAATGGTCACGTACCTGTCTACCGTGTCAGAAGGCTAAGGTCAGTCGGCACGTTTCTGCACCGCTGGGCACCTATAAACTACCAAGAGCAAGATTCATGCATATACACATAGACCTTATAGGCCCCATGCCAGTGTCTCAGGGATTTAAGTATTGCCTCACAGCCGTCGATCGTTATACACGTTGGCCTGAGGCGGTACCACTACAGGAGATCACGGCAGAGGCCGTAGCTAGAGGACTTCTTCATGGTTGGATATCTCGCTTTGGTTGCCCCACTGTCATCGTGACTGATCGTGGCAGACAGTTTGAGAGCAATCTATTTAAGCATCTGTCTGAGCTAGCTGGATTCCAGCATCGACGCACTACTGCCTACCACCCCGCTTGTAATGCCCTCGTTGAGCGTTTTCATCGGCAGTTGAAAGCCGCCATTACTTGTCACGCAAACAGCAACTGGGTAGACTCATTGCCCTTAGTCCTACTCGGGATACGCAGTGCGTACAAGGAAGACCTCAATGCCTCGACTGCAGAACTCGTCTACGGAGAGGCATTGAGATTACCGGGAGAGTTCATACATGGCAAGGTGCCAGATGACACTATGATGGACGTGACTGATTATATCGCAAGACTACGTAAGTTTGCCCATAACCTGACTCCTGTGCCAGCATCGCGTCATACCAGCAATAGGAAAGTCTTCGTATATAAGGACCTTAAAACAGCCCGTCACGTACTGCTCAGAGACGATACCAGCCATCCACCACTACAACCAGCCTATACCGGTCCATACGAAGTCGTGAAACGAGGTGACAAAGTGTTTAAGTTAAAAGTGAATGGCAAATGTGTCACAGTATCCATAGACCGTATTAAACCAGCATACATACTGGCTGAGTCAGCAAACGTACCAATTCCTATCCCACAGTTTCAAACTCCTCCAGATACTGGCAACAGTGGCAACACTATAAAAAAAACTAAATCGGGGCGCACAGTACGTGTTCCAGATTTTTATTAATCCCTATCGCCCTGGACGGTCTCTGGAGGGGGGTGATGTGGGGTCGGAATCGACTCTCATATTAATTAATAATTTATTTCAACAATTAATCGATTAAACATAATAATTTCAATTATATATATTTTATATAGTTATACGTGTGTAAGTATAACTCATATTAAGATATATATAATAATGTAATAAAATAAAATAATGTATAATGTAAACCTTAAAATTCTAGTAATATTTAATAATCACTCGGACAGAGCGACCGAGTTTCTTATTAGATATTTCGCGCGGAACCGGTCTGACGGCCGGCCGCCGCAGAGGCGATGCATTTTGCCCGGCGCTCGCGCGCCTAGTGATTAATGGTTCTCGACGCGCAACGCATGTGCATCTCTTGTTTACTCCGTTTACTTTTTTCGCATACGTATTCATAATACCTAGTGCTTATGACTTTCTTTCCATTTTCGCTTATACTCCTTCTAAATTGACTGCTTGTGTATTGTGCTAACTGTTTCTTCTGTGTGCTGTGATGAACAATAAATAGTGTGTGCTTTTGGACATTGGATTGCTTATTTACGCCCGCATCCACCTACGACTACTGGCCGCTACGGACATCACTAAGGCAAGCATAAACACTGCACGATACCTACAAGTTCTTTGAGGGGTTATTACCTCGCTGGCCAGTCGCCACCCTTCCTCTGTCGGGGCGGTTTCCTCATCCAACCGTACCGTTGGACTCGCTATCTCGCAGTCCGGAAAGTGCGTCTGAACCAGGACGCACTCTGTTTCCTCCGGTGAGTTGGTGAGGGTGTCGTCAGGTTTACGCAGGGATCCTAGAGTTAAGGCTGTGTTGTTGGAGAGAACCTTCCTTACCCTGTTGGCCTGTGTAGTGGACTCAATGTTGGTACAGAAGTTACGCCATGAGCTTGTGCTCCTGTATCTGAGCCGTTTTTTGTACCTAGACTTGGTGATTTTATAATCATCCCAGTCCTGGTCTGCACCGGTGTTCATTGCCCTGTTTAGTTGTTTCCCCATTTTCTTCCTGAGTCTCTCCAGCTCAGGTCCCCACCAGTTGGCTTTGTTACCATTGCCTGTCGGCGGGGTTGTTAGAGGACATGTCTGGTGGTAACAGTCTATGATGGTATCTGTAAGGACACCTACCTGTTTGTCTATTTCTGCGGTGCCTGTTAGTTTAGGAGGAACCTCCGTACGTATGAGTGCCTGCCCTATTCGCTGTGCGTACTGGGCCCGGTTCGTTTTCCTGGGGTTCCTCCTGGATGTTGCCGCAAGTGTATTTACCTGAATGTCGAATCGAATCCATCTATGGTCTGAGCATGAGAGTTTAGTTTTTTAAGTTTACAGTAATCCAATTATCATAAGTTCATAACTACTTGCTAAGTGTAACAATCACTTAAAGGTAAACACCGCATGCATTATATAAAAAAAAGCCTTAACATTAACTTATCAAAATTATACACAGTTTTTGCTTCTTATTATTGCGACGTAACTAAATAATTTAAAAAAAATTAACAATTTTCTGCGCGTCACTCTCGTCTCGTCGTGATGAAGAGGTGGTTGGCCCTTCACGGTCCTAGTTATAAGTAAATAGTTTAGTTAATTATTTTAGTTATGTTTCATCATCATCATCATTTTCAGCCTGTAATCGCCCACTGCTGAGCATAAGCCTCTCTTCGCGTACGCCACCCATCCCGGTCCCGTGCTAGTCTCATCCAGAAATGACCCGCGGTCTTTTTTATGTCATCAACCCATCGAGCTGGTCGACCAACGCTTCTTTTTCCTGCAATTGGCCACCAATCCGTTAACGTTTTGGTCCACCTACCGTCACGCTGCCTGGCAATATGTCCTGCCCAACTCCATTTGAGTTTGGTTATGACTTCGCCGACGTCACGCACCTTAGTTATGTTTATTATTTTAAAATTCAAAATTTACTTTGTTATTATTTTTGCTTTTATGTATATACCCACCTATGTCTGAAATAAATTGCTATTTAATTTATAGAAAATAAATAATAATAATAAATAAATAAATATTATGGGACAATCTTACACAAATCAACCTAGGCCCACGGTAAGCTCAGTAAGGCTTGTGTTGTGGGTACTAGGCGATGATATATATAATAGATAAATACATATAGATACTTATATACATATATAACATCCATAACTCAGGAACAAATATTCGTGATAAACACACAAATAAATGCCCTGACCGGGATTCGAACTCGGGACCTCCAGCTTCGTAGGCAGAGTCACTACCCACTGGGCTACGGAGGCCGTTGAAAGAGAAAATGGATGTCACCAACTTTATTATTATTGCAAAGCCAAGCAGTTACCAGACCTTATTTTAAATTTCACGACCGAGTCAAAGAAAACATCAGACATGTGACTGCAGCTGTTAATTGCTTTACACATCCTTGGGATAGGCGAGCTACTGCCGAGGACAGTCCTTCTGAGCGGTGGGCAGAATGGCGTGATAGGTTTGTGATGAGCACAAATATTTGTTTCTGAGTCATGGATGTTTTCTATGTATTTAAGTATTTATTTATCTATATAAGTATGTTTATCGTCGTCTAGTACCCATAGCTTTGCTTAGTTAGGGACGAAGCCGATCTGTGTAAGATTGCAAAAATATATATATATATATATATATATTACAAAATATTTATTTATTCTGGTTATATAGGTAGTATTTGTTGTTATAGCGGCCACACAAATACTTGATTTTTTGAAATTAGACTGATGGCAAAGGCACCATGGTATTGGGACATGGCCGTTGGGGCGGAAAGGTTCTCGAGTAGCAACAACGTATCAGAAGACGCAGCGTGGGTAGACCCTTCACAAGGTGGCCTGATGACCTGGTAAAGGTCGCGAGAGTCCGCTGGATACTTTGGCACTCTTTGGGGGAGGTATATGTCCAGCAGTGCACATATTTCGGCTGATATAATGATGATGATGATGAGACTTTAATGTCACACATAATGATAGGAACGCGCCCACTCGCCTTCGTAAAATGCAACCACTAGGTATAATTAAATAGTGGTAGGTACCTATAATATGAAGTTTGTAAGGAAATACTTGCAAATGACGTCACGATTGAAAATGAAAAATATTTTATTAGGTTGAACTATACAGGTTTATAACACGTGAGGTTGGGACCTCCTTTTAAGTAAGCATACTTGTATCAGGTAGGAGGACCCGCTCTTCCGCAATATAATTTTTAATTGTCGAGACCCTTGGTCCATGGGGTCCCAGCGCACTCTACCTTTTCAAAAAAAATAAAAAAATAAAAAAAATTAGCCGACACCACCGGGGACCGAAGACCTGGCAGCTTCCTCGCTCAACGCATTAGTATTGCGATACAGCGGGGAAATGCTGCCAGCATCTTCGGCACCATGCCGCGGGGAGACCCCTTAGTTTAGTAATAAATAGTTTTATTTATTATTTTTTTCTGGTTTTTAGTATTTGTTGTAATAACATTTTGTGATCGTGAAATAAAAGTTGATTTTGTTACACAATTAATGTATTCGTATCGTACCTATCTTAATTTCAGACTTTTACTACTTCAAAGTTCACAAAAATTAAATGTAATTTATTGTAACTAACACATTATGGGTCCAGTAACCTGAAATAAATATATATATTAAATTGAATTGAATTAAACATTTTAAGATTGTTTGTAATGAATAACTGCCATGGGCTCATGGGCCTCCAAATAATAATAGAATATTAAAATACTTAGACCGTTTTATATCTATTAACCTAATACGGCTCTACGAAAAAAATTTTGTATAAAGAAAAATTGGAGTGCCGCTTTATATTTAAGCGCTTCTAATTAGATTGGGCCTGCCCAACTCAGGCTGTCACTTGCCATCTAATTGATTTCGTGTGGCTGGAATTTGGATGTCAAATATTTGAAATGGCAGCAGGTCGATAAGATTATCTCATAAGGGTCATTTTGTCATTTAATATTAGTTAGTGTTCAACCTTTCCTGTGAACACATTCAGAGTTTTATGATTTTTTGGTCTTACTTTACGCATTGTATGATCGGACCTTAATTGGTATTTGCCTACCCCAAAACATTTACGTTAGTATTGTCTAGACTACAGGAAAGACGCCTAGTTTTTGTTCCTGATTTTGATTTTTGTACTTTGACAACTACTTTTGACAAAACTGGAACAGGTTAATCTAAGACTATACTTTACGACAAAATATTATGGACTAATGATGTTAATATCTATACTTGGTTGGTCGATCTGACATCAATTTCTTTAAAAGCTGAACTGTAATTAAACTTAAAACTAAAAAGAATTAATTGTATAACATAAACAAGTTTGTAGCAATAACGACTCTTAAAAAATATTAGTGCACATGCATAACCTATGCACAATACATAATCAAATTGAAATTGTATTAAATTTAATTGATTATCCCTGCATGCAAGCCCTGTGTGATGTCTATTGTGTGAATTAATTGAAACTGTATCATACCTCCGATACAGCGCTCTATGTCGTTCCGGCACTCAGCGTCAATAGTAAGAAGCATAATTTACCTTGACAGCTGGTGGTCGCCGGGGTAAACAGCGCCGATATTAAAGTTCTATCATAGGGTGCCCTTGGTGCTCTTGTCCACCAGGACAGCGTTATGGACGATCGCGGCGCTCAGCGCCAACAGTCAGTATAAGAAGAATTATTTACCCTTACAGCAGCTGGTCGCCGGGGTAAACAGCGCCGATATTAAGGTTGTATCGTGGGGCGCTCTTGTCAACCAGTACAGCGCTCTGAGTGATCGCTGCGCTCAGCGCCAACAGTCAGAATACAAAGAATGATTTACCTTGACAGCAGGCGGTCGCCGGGGTAAACAGCGCCAACATTAAGGTTGTATCGTGGGGCGCTCTTGTCAACCAGTACAGCGCTGTAGACGATCACGGCGCTCAGCACCAACAAGCAAAATACGGTTTTCATCTGGAAATAATCAGAAATAAATATATTTTACCAAACCACATTTATTTATGATTTTCTATGTATTTTCGCTCTATCTGCTAATATATAAATTCCCTCGAAGTATTGTGATCAAGTTGTTAAACTAATAGTTACCTAACTCCTAAGTTTAAAACTGAAAAAAACTTGTGAAATCATCCCCAATAAAGTCTCATAAATTGTGATCAACTAAAACATAAACAGGTCTTTGCAACATTGCTTTCGGATTACAAAAAAAAACAGTCAAGTGTGAGTCTGAATCGCGCATCGTATCTTTACAAACTTTCATACATCATTCGACAAGACTCGAACTGTTTATTTATATAAATAATACCAAGAATTTATAAAACATGTAATTTAACACACAATAGATGATGATTTATTATTATTGTAGTAAATAATTTATAATATACAAATGTTAAATCGTAAATAAATACTTTTATTTCGAAATATTTGTTTATGAAGTTGGCACCACTGCAATATAGCGGCCGATTTAAAAAAAAGTTAAACAGTGCTTTTATGAAAAATGTATGAACCAAAAAAGTACGCTAAACAGTGCGTTTTTGGGCCATAGAGCATAGAGTTTTGCGACGACTTATTAGTGGTGTCATTGTATTTGAGCTAAAGCCTATATAAATGACAGATAACGGTACAGGAGTAGAAAAAGTATACAATATTCTTGTTTTAAGGTAAGAACACAATATCAGCTAGTGGATGAAAGTGGACTGTATATGGATGTAAGATTATGAAAACACGTATTTAAAACTGGTATTTATTAAAATATAAAACACAGAATCAGCAAATATATCAAGACGTGACAAAGGCAATCTGACAACTTCAAAGTCACTCAAAGCTGTTATATAATCAACAATAAAACGGGGGCCTTATTTAGATGTTTTTTAGTTTCTAAGTTTAGTTTTGAGATTTTGTAAATATTTATTTAAGTAGTTTCTTAATTCGTTTTTTATTTAGGTTTTTTTATACTTAGTTTTAATTTAATTTACCTATGTAATAATAAAGATGATTTGAAACAAAACATATTTTTATAAACAAAAAAACTCACATTGCAAATTGATTTTCAGATCCTTCACACACTATAGTTGTATAGTTTTTGATAAGAACGTATCGTCCTAGGATGGTTTTATTAAGTATGTTGTCTCTCAACTGATAAGATTGCGATATCGCCGGTTCAGAGAAGTGTTGGTTTACTAACAGCGCATGACTAACCTATAACATAGATTACCGTTGCAATGCTGTTACAGATAGACGCTCATATAGTTCAAACTGAATAAGTATCTGTCAATTTTTTTTTTGATACAAGCTTTTATTGCTGACTGTACTTTTCTGTATGCCGCCATCAACTACTCATTGAGACGATTCTCACGAGCCCAAACTCAACGGGGTTACGTCGGTTACCTAAGTACTGAATTCCTATGACCACATCATCCATCATCAGATCAGCTCGATGGTACCAAAATATTGAATTGTCATCCAAACTACCTTTACCCAAAATTTCAGCTCAATCGGTTGAAGATTTCACCCGAACAAACATAATAGTGACATAGGGACATACATATTTAGTTAGTTACATACATCGCAAGTTAACAGAAAGCATGTAAAAACGAACGATCAAAAAGAAATGAAAAATAACTAAATAAAATAAAATCAGTTTATTGCAGGCAATGTCCACACACACACACACAAAAAGACAATAAAGTGAATGGCATATTTTAATAATGTTTCCACACTAAACCTTTTAAAAATGACAAACTGGACATCCTAACGGTACTAGACCACTATAGTACATATAAATCCCACCAAAAACATAAATGTAAAAAAGGAGAGCCAAGTTCAATACAAAAATTATGCTTGGCTGTGGGCTTCGCCGCAAAAAGAATGGAGATCTAAATGAGTGCCAAGTTCTATGCAAAATCCAAATATGTATTTATATGAACAAAATAACATTATGAACAAGTATTAAACTCTATTTATTTGCTTTATTGGATACCTATAACAATTGCTGTTATTTAAAAATGTGAGATCTTAAATTAGGTTAGATTTTACTTGTTCAGTTTTCATTACATCAGTCATTTTATAAAGTTATTCAACATACTTATATTTTTTTTTTTTGATTCTGATAAAAAATTATGTTCTCACATTTTTAAATAACAGCAATTGTTATAGGTATCCAATAAAGCAAAGACATAGAGTTTAATATTTGTTCATAATGTTATTTTGTTCCTATAAATACATTTTTGGATTTTGCATAGAACTTGGCACTCATTTAGATCTCCATTCTTTTTGCTGCGAAGCCCACAGCCAAACATAATTTTTGTATTGAACTTGGCTCTCCTTTTTTACATTTATGTTTTTGGTGGGAGATATCATTACTTTTTGTAAAGAAAACTATGTATAGTCTGGACGTTTAAGTATTTAAAAAACCGGCCAAGTGCGAGTCGGACTCGCGCACGAAGGGTTCAGTAACATTATCAATTTTTTTTTTTTTATTCTGTTTTTAGTATTTGTTGTTATAGCGGCAACAGAAATACATCATCTGTGAAAATTTCAACTGGAACTATCACGGTATCAGTGAGATACATCCTGGTGACAGACAGACGGACGGACGGACGGACAGCGGAGTCTTAGTAATAGGGTCCCGTTTTACTCTTTGAGTACGGAACCCTAAAAAACAAAAAAACCCACGTGACTTGGTCATTCAACCAATCATAGCAACTTTTTGTATCTATGGTATTATCTTATTGGCTAAAAGACCAAGTCACGTGGTGTTTTTTGTTAACATTTTTTTAAATACCTAAACGTCCAGACTATAGGCAGGGTATTGAGATTTACTTCTGTTCTGTGTATAATTATGTGGTGCCGCGCGCCGCCGACGACACACCGTTGGCCGGTTGTTTAGCGCGTATTACAAGTTTTTTGTATGGGGACACCACTTATTTTTTGACTCAACTTTATTTTTATATTTCTGTTATATAGCAAATATAATAATACATATATTGGATAGTTTCAAATATCTGCTTGTAACGTTTCCAACGCTACAATTAAAAAACAAAACTTGTATGGGGGACCTCCCCTATTTTTTAATTTTTTTTTTCCTACGCATTCATACAGTTACCGAGCTGGATTCCAAATGTCATCCTTCTAGGTCATCTGGAAGTAGGTTAGGTTTAGGTACTATATGTCAGTCAGTCAGTGCTAAAATTTACGACTTTTTGACCTTCATATCTTTATAACCGTTTGAGCTAGCTTCATGAAATTTGGGCTTCTAGATGTCCTTATGGTAATTAAACACACGTAGTTTTATGTGTTTACGTTAAAGAGTTTTTGAGTTATAGAAGGGTCAAAAGTGGCTCCAAGTGGTTCGCGTGGCACACTTGGCGCTGGCTAGCCAGTTCCTTTGCTTGAACTTTGGCTTGACACGCTGCCGCGTGTCTAGATAACAACATGTGAACATGCAATCGTCTATACTATGACTATTAAATAAGAGGTAAAGTTGTGTACAGCTTTCTGAGAGTGTAGTGTTGTAATAAGCTTCTTTGTTGGCAATAAATGACTGACTGTTGAGTTTGTTTCGTTGTTAACAGTGGTCTTCTTTTTCAGAAACGCTAGTAGAATTCTCCGGAACTACTTATCCGCTTTCAAAGATTTCAACTGAGATAGCCTGTACCGTCGCAGATGTTTCCGTGGCCACCATACACATACGCATTCTACTCTTGTAAGGCACAACCCTCAACCCCAACAACAAAAAAATCATGTATAAAAATTAAATAAGAAGTAACTCCTCCAACGAAAGAATTTATTTATAGCTTGTCTTAGCCTTTTGTAACCGCTCTAAGTCAGCGCTAATTTACCAATTTTTCTAGAAATCACCAAAATGCTTATTTCGCGTGTCCAAAGCAGAGAAACGCTAAATGGCAGCGTAAATAATCAAACCTGTGCATCTCTGTCGGGCCGACAGCAGCAGCGGCCGCCGTGATTGATGATAGGACCGCGTCTCCGAACATATTCCGTTGACAGCAGAGGTCTTAAGCTGGAAACGCACTGACAGCGGTGGCGGCGCGGTGCGGTGCGGCGCGGAGGTGGTACCAGTTGTAATGTTCGAGCTAATATAAAAGGGTCCGCATAGAATATCGCGCCGCGCCGCGCCGCACCGCGCCGCGCCGCACCGCGCCGCTCTATGCGGATCCTTTCATATTAGGTCGAAATAGTTAGTGACAAATGATGTAATGTATACGTGTATGTACAATAAATTACCAACTTAGATAAGTAGGTATATTAAGATTTATGTCGATAAATGCATTCTTAGATTGTGACTTTAAAATAAGTAATGTAACATGCAAACTTTTAGAATTAGGTGCATATAATTTATAACTATCACAACATGGAAAATACTTTTCAACACATTTGCTCGTAACGTGCCTCTTATTGTGCCGTTTCTAGGCTCATAATCCTGGGTATTAAACACGCGTGTTTTATCTAATAATAGGTAAAAATGACATGGAAAATACTTTTCAACACATTTGCTCGTAACGTGCCTCTTATTGTGCCGCTTTTAGGCTCATAATCCTGGGTATTAAACACGCGTGTTTTATAACATTACGACACTCGTGTAGTTATGTTTATATCCCGATTAAGACACGTTGGCATCTTGCAGCAAGGTGTATGTATGGACTCGGCGCATTCTTAAATTGACAGGGTTATACTGGTTTGTTTTTAATTCTCGGCAAATAGATTCTTACTCGACTAAACAAATTAAATCCTTCTCGTGAATTAATTGATTATTTCTTCTTGGATATGATAAAGAAACGTTTCATTTAGTAAAATTATTTACTTTTGATAACATTTTACATGAATTTATATTGATAAGAAAATATTTATTTTATTTTGTATTGGCTGTTTAGAGATTTCATCTAAGCCTCGCTGCGGGCGCACTGCGCGAACTTCACGAAAAAAAATAGTTGCGCGCCATTGTAAGTAATTTCACAAATGTTTGTAAACATTGATGATGCGTGTTTGGTTATTATTAAAAATGTTGACTAGTGGTGAATAGAAAAGTGATAAATAGAATTGACGCCACTGTACATTCTTGGAGATGTACAAATGTATGTGAGGGTTGTTGTCATCAATAACTAAAGGAAACAACTTAGGAGCCTGTAACATTTTAATTTTATGAAAAGGATTTTTTCCTCGCAAATGAAAAACGTCGTATGACACGCGTGAGCTTTGATAACCTGCGGTTCGCGTGACAATTCCGCCTCTGATGTAATAATCATCATAGCTCAATAGTATCACAATGTACTATTATCTATCCAAATATCATAAACCTTCCATGATGCGTTCAAGAACCGCACATTATGACCACCATAAAAATAGACTGTTTTGTTAGAACAAATTTCTTATCAGTGTAAATGTTATTATTACTAAATAATATCATCGATTTCGATAATATTATTTCATTCAAATTTCGAACGTCTCAAAAACAAAGAAATTTGATTTAACCTCTATTCTAATATCAGTGGAGATGACGTTTAGTTCGAAATGAATTGTCAATTTGCATACAAATTTGACAAATGTCGCACGTAAGTAAGCTATCGAACGATATGATAGTTGGATCTGACTATAGTTTGTCTCTGAATTAAAAAAGAACTATGACAGCTGCCAGAAAACAACGCCGCGATGCCGGTCATAATATGCGGCTCCTGAATGCATCAAGGAGGCTTATGATATGTGAATAGATAAAGTAGTGTATGTAACTATACATAATTAGGCATTAAGATACTCGTGTGATGTTATTATGAAACTCGCCTTCGGCTCGTTTCATAAACCCACACTTGTATTTAATGCCCTTCATTATGTACAGTCACATAAACTACTATAATTTTATAAATAAATATCTGAATCCATAATCTGAAAATTACAATCGGTACCGCCTCCGCGCCGCACCGCACCGCGCCGCCACCGCTTGCTGTGCGTTTCGGCCTTTAGGGTGATCAACCAGAGTTGAGCGAAGCTGTGTTTTCATATATTTGCCACCTAGCTGTCACACGTGCGATGTGTCAAGTATATGAAAACACAGCTTATCCAATACAGCACGGTTAGAACAAGAGAGCGCGTGAACTATAAAAAAAATAAAACCATTTATTTCAGGCATCTAAGGCCCATAGTAACAAATACCTTAAAGACTAACACTATGTCGCGCCGAAACAGACTATACGTGTCTGTGTTCTAATTAGGCGGGTGGCGCAGGACCGGTCATTGTGGTACTCTTTGGGGGAGGCCTATCGTCTCTATATCGTCCAGCAGTGGACGTCTTTCGGCTGATATGATGATGATATGACGATGAGTCTATCTCGTTATGTTCGCTGTTGTGCTAACCGTTCGTCGTTCACCCTTGAACCGATTTTGTTGAAACGTAGCTATTTAAGAACCATCTCGATCACGTCAGCTTTCGGATTAAAAAACCGCATTCAAATCGGTCCATTCGTTTAGGAACTACGATGCCACAGACAGACACACACACAGACACGTCAAACTTATAACACCCCTCTTTTTCCGTCGGGGGTTAAAAAATATTATCTAAGGAAGTCTCTGCTGTACGGAACAGGGTTATGTTTTAAAAATGACGGTCGTTTGTCCGATCCTTAACATAAAGATATTTTTTGAGAAATCATTACAACTAAAGCATTAATAGGAAACATTTCGCAAAGCTCTTCGTAGGTGGCAACACTAGCAGCGTTGACATTGTATCTCGTTCCCACTTGCGGTATTGTCTATGCAAGCATCCTTGTCACTCATTTGACAATCAATTGTGCATGTGTGTGTGAATATCTATATTCCTATACTGGTTTACTATTAGTGGTAGTGCTGCCTCTGGCGGCAGAACATTGCAGTAATGTTCCCTATTTGCAAAACGGCCGCCCATTGTCACAAGCGTTTTAATTCCCAGGTGCACCTTCTGTTTCCTTTACTACATATACCTACGAGTATGTGGCAAGACGAGCTTATAATGAACGGACTACTTTGTCCCATACACAAATAATCGCAGGCGTATTCTCTGAAGATCTATGCTATGACTAATTAGTTCTGTTTTCATGCAAATTATCTATTTTCCAAGGAACTTTATTAATAGGTATGGAAACATGTGGTGTTTACGTGTATCAGGGAAAACTAATGATAAACTAATGAATATTCTGATTTGTGAGATTATTATTTTACCATAAAAATAGTATGTAAAAGAGATGATGGTATACAGACGGGGACAGACGGCTGGCAGTTATAAAATAAGGATGGTATCCAGCACATGCCATCTGTGCTTCTTTGACAAAAATACCCCTAACACGTTCGTTGCGTCATATAGTTGAAGCAGCCCGTCTCATCAATGTTTTGTAATTACAGTTAAATATTTTCCCTTGCGCCTTCCGGTACGTGGTCGCCACTCGAGAACCTTTCCACCACAACGGCCATCGGTTCTACGTGTAATGTGCCCCACCCACTGCCACTTATGTTTAGCGATTCGGAGGGCTACATCGGTTACCTTGGTTCTGCTGCGGATAGCCTCATTTATGATGGGATCGCGCAGAGAAACTCCCAGCATAGCCCTTTCTATTGCCCTTTGGGTGACTTTGAGCGTCCTTATGAGGCCCATAGTAAGCGACCACGTCTCCGTGCCATACGTCATCACTGGCAACACACACTAGTCAAAGACTCTCGTCTTGAGACACTGCAGAATATTGGACGAAAAGATGTACTAGCTTCCCGATTGCTGCCCAGCTGAGTCGGATTCGACGATTGACCTCTTTCTCAAAGTTGGACCTACTTAACTGGATAGTTACTGGGCAGCTATCTTTATAACCTGTGTTTTGAATTTAATTATTGTGTAACAAATCGTTTGACTTTCGTATTTTAAAGGACACGTTCGATTAACGCCCTCGTGTTTGGGCCGCCGGTACCAGCGCTATGACCATCATTTTCCTTTTCTTCATTACGTAATTACTAATTAGACACCTGAAGGGTCGCCATACCTTGTACTATTACTTATTCTGTAGCCATACCTGGTTCAAATACTTTAAAAATTAGTGTCAGTATCTCCCGGTCTACTAGCACTAGACTGTAAAGGTACCTTACACTAAACACGTTTTCTTTTTATTTCCTATATATCGGATAAAATGCCTCTATTGACTCGGCTCTTGGAAAACGACACACAATGTAACTCTACACCTCTACAGCCACGATCGAGTCAAATAAAACGTGATACTTTATAGGAGGGGATTTGTTGGTCACGGCATAGCACTTTTGTCTTAGAAGACTATTATTAGCGCTTTGTTTCTTTATAGGAGGGGATTTGTTGGTCACGGCATAGCACTTTTGTCTTAGAAGACTATTATTATCACTATCGTTTCTTTATAGGAGGGGATTTCTTGGTCACGGCATAGCACTTTTGTCTTAGAGGAGTATTATTAGCGCTATTGTTTCTTTATAGGAGGGGATGTCTTGGTCACGGCATAGCACTTTTGTCTAAGAAGACTATTATTATTTAACACTATTGTTTCTTTATAGGAGGGGATTTCTTGGTCACGGCATAGCACTTTTGTCTTAGAAGACTATTATTAGGTACTATTGTTTCTTGGTGGTTATTAGCATTATTAAGTAACCATAAAATTATTATCATCCTATACATTTACGTCCCACTGTTGGAAACAAGCCTCCTCTCATGGGTGAAAGGGAATGGGTAATAGTCACTGTTACAGATTCTTCGATAGCTCAGCGAAAGGGGGGTTGGAAAGCATGAATTCCCCAGAGAAAGTAACCAAGGCGATCAGCAAGAGAAAAGAGCAACCCACTCACCTTGTGCACCTCAATAGCAGCAGCTCGTGATGTGGTGAAAGCCCAGCTCCTTTCTCCTTCTGCTATGCCTAGGTCTTATAAGCCTCGATCTTGGTTCAGCACAGGTTAGAGTAAAAGCACAATAGAGAAAGCGGTAAAAGTAAATAGCCACGAAAGCACCGTGGTATATATGTCACAGCGGCTGGAAGGGATGCGCGCGCGACGACAGCCAGTTGCGTACTACTCAAACGTTCTGGAAGGAGCCAGTCCGAAAGGGCGAGATTCGCTTGGCATTGAAGGAGCCTTCGGTGATGGACTACTCCTAGCTCTTGACAATAGCCTAGTTACTTAATCCTAAACATACTCCCCCCCGCTGCGAAATCATAATTTCCAGAAATGAAAGGGAATAAACAGAAACGCCTGATGGCACAGTGACAGACGGCCGAATAGCATTCTTGTTATTGAGGTTCAGTATAAATAGTATGTCTAACTAACGATTAAGTTAAGATTAGTAAAGAATAAAACAATGCGACAGAATTATAACAGATGTAAAACGAACCCTAGTGGCAAAAAGCACACTAAGTAAAGAAAAAGTATAAAGAAAGTGTGTATTTGATGTCTTAGTTATTACTAATAGGAAGTACGCAGAGCTTGACGACGGGCCGTTTAAAGTCTCTATTACGCGAATCAGCATCTGCGGTACGAACAGTTGCCACTCGTACGATCCCGTCCTGACCAGGATGCACGTTGACGACGCGTGCCACCGACCACAGCAACGGTCGAAGGTTGTCGTCCTTAATGAGGACTAAGTCACCAACTCTCACAGCACGAGAATTGTCTGTCCATTTGTTTCTCTGATTTAAAGTATTTAAATAGTCACGATGCCAACGCTTCCAAAAATCAGCATGTAAGCGCTGTAACAATTGCCAGCGTTTCAGCAAAGAAATCTTTGTGATCTCATTATTATCGTCCGGGACAGACGTTAAAGGAGAAAGCGTTAAAAAATGGCCTGGCGTAAGGACAGAAAAATCATTTGGGTCATTACTGATAGCACACAAAGGACGTGAGTTCAGTACTGCCTCTATCTGCACGAGAACGGTATGAAACTCTTCTAAAGTCAACAGATGACCTCCCACTACCTTGGCAAGGTGTCCCTTAACTGAGCGTACCCCGGCCTCCCAAACTCCACCGAAGTGGGGGGAAGAGGGCGGAATAGTCTTAAATTCAATGCTCTGTGATGCGGCGGCATCCTTCATAAGCCCCGCTAACTGATTTCTGGCACCGACAAAGTTGGTACCACAATCGCTCATTATCAGGGAGCACCGGCCCCGGCGAGCGACGAAGCGACGTAAGGCAGCGATAAAAGATTCAGCCGAAAGATCATTGGCAATCTCCAAATGCAGGGCCTTGCTCGACAGACAGACAAAGAGACAGAGATATACTTTGTCAGAGCGCGCTCCTCGGCGACGGCGACCAAGGATGACATGAAAAGGACCAGCGTAGTCACAGCCCACACGTTGAAAGGCTTTGACAGCAGTAACCCTGACGCGAGGAAGGTCCCCCATCATGGGTTGTGACGTCGTTGGTTTAGCCCGAAAGCACGGGATACATCGAGAAAGACGTTTCGCAATAGCACGTCGAGCAGAAAGTACCCAAAAGTTCTGAGACAAAAGGAAATGCACCATTTGTGCACCACCATGCAACGACTTTGCATGTACATCATCGATAATTAAAGACGAAAGTCGATGATTTGAAGGCAAAATAGCGGGATGCTTTGCATCGTATTCTAAATCTGAGTGTCGAAGTCTCCCTCCGACACGCAACACGTTGTCCTGTGAGAGAAAAGGACTCAATTTCTTCATAGGCTTTGGCAAAGGCTTGTTATCTTTGAGATTATTGATCTCATTAGCAAAACAATCTTGCTGACATGACTTAACGAGAGTTTCAAGAGCTTGATTCAGCTCTTGTTCACATATTGGACCAGAATATGTTCTCTGCTTCCGCAAAAGACTCAGGAACCTAAGCACAGTCGCAGTTACTCGCAGGATTTTCTTCAAGGAAGAGAACCGGAGTAAAAGCTGCTGTATCGAGTCAGTCTCGTTGGTGACAACGAAGGCTGACTTCTTCTCTTCTTGACGTAATTCCGTTGTTACGTCGATTGGTGGGGGAAGAGTTTTTAAACGAGGCCAATGATCAGACGAGAGGGACAGAAAACTCGGACCATTCCACCAAAGTGAATGTTCCAGCATTGCATTTGGAAGCATGCCTCTCGAGGCTGCATCGGCCGGGTTATCGTGGGTGCTTACGTAGTTCCAGTGTGCTGAGGGCAATTTTCGTTGAATCTTTGCGACTCGATTGCCAACGAAAATTTTCCATTTGGATGGGTGAGATGCGATCCAAGAAAGAGTAATCGTCGAATCAGACCAAGCAAAGATATTCTTGATTACGATCAAAGACAACAGATGAGGAAGTATCGAGTGCACTAAATCTGCAAGCAGAACGGCAGCACATAATTCCAGACGTGGAAGACTGATCCGTTTGGTAGGGGAAACACGAGACTTCCCACACACCAGATGGGTAGAAAAAGTCCCATCATCTAGTTCTGCTTGCAAGTAGACGACGGTGGCATATCCGGACAGAGAAGCATCGGCAAACCCGTGCAAGTGATAGGCCACTGCACGCGAGTGCGTTATCTTCCGTGGTACAGCCAAATTACATAGAGCGCCCAATTGGGAAGAAAATTGACGCCACAATTTTACTATTTCTTCGGGTGGCTTCTGGTCCCAATCTAAGCCTAAGAGCCAAAGACGTTGGATCAAAGTTTTTGCCAAAAAAATGACAGGACAGAGTAGCCCTAAAGGATCAAACACACGAGCCAGCTCTGACAGTATCTGCCGCTTCGTGCATTGATTTTGAGACGCATTAACATTGTACTTAAACTGATCAGACGCTGAGTCCCAGTTTAAGCCAAGTACTTTCACAACAGCATTATAGTCTTCGTCAAACGACGTTGCTTGAGTCACACAATGCTCAAGTGGGATATGGCTTAACAGTTCCGGATGGTTGCTTGCCCATTTACGGAGCTCAAAGCCTCCCTTGGCTAACAACGCGATTAATTGCTTTTGTAGCTCAAGAGCCTCACTAACAGAAGACGCACCTGTGGGAATGTCATCTACGTACGTGTCTGTAGACAATACCTCCGCCCCTCGCGGAAAGGCTTGACCATCTGACACGGCCAGCTGTTCAATTGCCCGCAACGCCAGGAAGGGGGAGGATGAGACCCCATAACTTACAGTATTTAGACGATAGTCCCTGAGTTCCTCATCAGGATGGAAACGCCACACGATGCGCTGAAAGTCACGATGTTTCTCCGACATCACAATGTTTCTGTACATCTGACGAATGTCTGCAGTAAACACTACTTCGTGTAAACGAAATCGCAAAAGTATATGGGAAATGTCCTTTTGAAGCTTCGGTCCCGTCAGCTGTGTGTCGTTTAGTGACAGTCCCTCGCCGTCACGAGCCGATGCATCAAACACGACGCGTAACTTGGTGGTTACGCTTGATGGTGACAACACACAGTGATGAGGGATGTAATAGGAACCCGTGGTATTTTGGTCAGAGGAAGGTACCTCTGACATGTGACCACTGTCCAGATAGTCCTGCATAAACTCATTGTAAGACTTTCTCAATGCGGCGTCATTAGATAAACGCATTTCCAATTTGTTAAAGCGGCGCACAGCGATAGACCGCATGTTACGGAAAGTCGGCTCAACAGATTTGAACGGTAGCTCAACAACGAATTTTCCGGTGTCATCCCGCTTGTGGGTAGAAAGAAAATTCTCTTCACAAGCCGCATCTTGCGGCGACAGCATTTTTTCGGGAGTACGCACATCCTCTATCTCCCACAACCGTTTCAAATCATTTTCCAATTCAGCATTTGACGCGTGAAGCGTTTGGACTGACGAAAGGTTTGAGTATAACGAGGGTATACTCTCAAGGCAGCGAGAGCGCCCTAAAAAGACCCAGCCAAAAATAGTATTTAACCCTACAGGGGAGTCATTCCCACCCGGAATCATACCCTGTAGAAAGATCTCATTCCAAAGTTCGGAACCAAGAAGGAGGTCGATTGGTCCTGGAACATGAAAGGATGGGTCCGCGAGTTTAATGAAACCCAAATTCTTTAAAAAGCTGGTTTCGACCGTGACTGACGGCATGTCATGACAAATGCGGGGTATCACAATTGCCTCGAAAGATATTTCTTTGTCCTGATGGTTCTCGGGACGGACAGTGCATTGGACGGTACCCAATACAGGCGTGGAAGCGTTACCTATGCCAAAAACTGAAGGTGCGTTACTTGAGACAGGTAAGCCTAGGCGATTTGCTAGACCTTGGGAGATATAATTGGCTTGACTGCCAGAGTCAATTAACACGCGCACGGCGTGAAAGGAGCGCCATCTATCCAAGATATCTACTTGAGCGGTTGACAGTAAGACCGTTTTATTGGACGACGTATTTGTAGAAAGCCCCTGAACACCTAAAGCATTAGAGGTGGCGTTGGGGTTGGATGGCCCTGATTTGCGATCCACATAAGTGTCCTGAAAGTGTAACAACGAATGATGACGGCGACCACAAGTTCGACACGAACCTTGTGAAGGACAGTTTGACACTACATGACCTATGCGCAAACAATTGAAACAAAGCTGTTTCTCACCAACGACTTGCGATCGATGCGCAACAGTTAAGTTTTGAAAGTCCGGACAATGTGCGAGAAAGTGCTTTTTCGAGCAGAATTGACAAGGCGGAGGTGGAGGCAGTGCAGGAGAAGTCGACTGGTTACCCACCAAAGTCGTTTGCCTAAAGCGTCGTGGCGGTGACGTGACGTGATCGGATCGCATGGTGTTAACGACAGGTGGCCGCGTGTATCCGCCGTGAGCTGAACTTGTACTAGCTCCGGCATGCTCCACCGCCTTGCAGTAGTTCTCCACGAAGGTCTCCAAAGATTTATAGGTCGGAATGTCCTCCGACGTGACGGTCATCTCAAATTCTTTACGAATGGATGGTTCCAATTTCGATAAAAGCGTATAGAACATTATAAAGTCCCATTTATCGATGGGCAAATTCAATGACTTTAAAATAGCTAAGTTTTCTTGGAATGTGTCCAAAAGAAACCGAAACGCTTGCGCCGTGTTATTCTGTAACTTAACAGTTACAATAGACTGCCACGCTAGAAAGGCTAGCTGGCGTTTATTTTGATAGCGCTTCACCAAAGTTTCATACGCCATATCGTAATTGTCACACGAGATAGGAAATGCTTTTATTAGGTTTAACGGTTCACCTTTCAATGACGAGACTAAATATTGAAACTTTTCAATTTTAGAGATCTCGTGTTTGTCATGTACCAAGGTTCGGTACAGATCATAGAAAGTAATCCACGTTTTATAGCCACCCTCGAACGTAGGTATATGGATGGGCGGCATGCGAATATGACCCGTATTGCTGCTCGAGCTACCTGCGGGTACGGGCAAAGCGACGCTAGGCACTTGAGGTGCTTCCTCAGCAAACAATTGCGATTTAATGGACAAAATGTCTATCACGGTCTCGTCAAACCCCTGTCGTATCTCCTCATTATCCGCGATCTCCTGAGGATCCTTTAAAGAAGCTACTATTTTCGCATGATTCTCGTCAAATAACACTTCTAAACCTTCCAATCTCGTTAAATGCACCTTAAAGCGCGGTTCCATTTCCGGGTCCGTTATACATCTTTTTGCACAAATATAAGCGTCATTCAAACGCTTAAGAGCCATAGAACGGCGGCATTTTTCCATTTTGTGCATAGTCTAATTTATGAAAGCAAACGCAAGCGATAGGTACAACGTGATCGAACAATTACCTATCTTACTACGAGTAAGTATAAATAATTCGACAAAAGGCGAGAAAGAATTTTAAACCTTGCGTCTACGGCGTAAGGTCGAAAGTCAATAAAATTAATTCGTATGGTTACGTACTGCATTAACTAACTAGACTTAGTAATGAAAGAAGTTCCCCTACATACACATTTTCACTGATATCGCTTATGCTTCAATGTACGTAATGCATAAACATAAAGTTATAACTTAATCATAATAATCATATTGAACTCGTTAGGTACGTCAACTTCCAGATGCAACGCGTTGAATGCGCGCTAAGGAATTTGAAACACGGAATAACTACCCTGTTTCGCACAGAATATATAAATTTAGTGAAATTTACTATTACAACAACACATTTTACACTCAAATAAACAGTTAAACGTGTAATTAGAACATACAACTATAATGTTATAATTTACGACGGCGAAATAAGCCTATTTACTCGTAAACAACTCGCTGCTCGGACAAAAGGTCGTAAGTTCATACGAAAATTACAGCGGTTACGTCTTTTTTAGAAATCGACCAAATTAGTTTGAAATACATCAATTATTTTAATCTAGTATTTAATAGTATGTTAATGAAGAATGCTATTCGTATGGTTTACCCTGTAATCCATAGGTATACAACATTTAGTTCGAATTAATATATCCGGTATAGAAGGAACACAAATATGTTACAGATTCTTCGATAGCTCAGCGAAAGGGGGGTTGGAAAGCATGAATTCCCCAGAGAAAGTAACCAAGGCGATCAGCAAGAGAAAAGAGCAACCCACTCACCTTGTGCACCTCAATAGCAGCAGCTCGTGATGTGGTGAAAGCCCAGCTCCTTTCTCCTTCTGCTATGCCTAGGTCTTATAAGCCTCGATCTTGGTTCAGCACAGGTTAGAGTAAAAGCACAATAGAGAAAGCGGTAAAAGTAAATAGCCACGAAAGCACCGTGGTATATATGTCACAGCGGCTGGAAGGGATGCGCGCGCGACGACAGCCAGTTGCGTACTACTCAAACGTTCTGGAAGGAGCCAGTCCGAAAGGGCGAGATTCGCTTGGCATTGAAGGAGCCTTCGGTGATGGACTACTCCTAGCTCTTGACAATAGCCTAGTTACTTAATCCTAAACAGTCACTCTGTGAGAGTTTTGCACATACACCTTTGAATATCTTCGCTGATATAATAAATAAATAAATATTTGGGGACAAATAAATATTTGGGAAAATCTTACACAAATCGACCTAGTCCCAAACTAAGCAACGTTTGTACAGTCGATGCCAAAATGTGTTTACAGTTTTCGCCTTATTACAATGGAATAAGGTGCAAAAGTGTAAACATATTTTTGGCGTCGACTGTACTATGGGTATCATATGATGACGATGATATGCATTCTTATATAGATAAATAAATACTTAAATACATAAGAAAATATCCATGACTGAGGAACAAATATTCGTGCTCATCACACAAATAAATGCCCTTACCGGGATTCGAACCCGGGACCTACGGCTTCGTAGGCAGGGTCACTACCAACTGGGCTACAGAGGAGGAGAATATTTGCAGGTTTTCCTCATAATGTTTTCCTTCACTCATAAAATACTTAAGTAACAAATAGTACCTATATCGTTGAAGAGAATGTAGGGCCTTGAAAGTAGGCAATAGATGGAAAGGTGTGTCCATCTATTACGCTTTTAGCCGAGACATACTCGTAACATGGTGCTTTTCACGTCTCTAGTCTAATGTGAGGAAATTGCAAATAATTTAGGTATAAATCTAAATGTACTAAATAATTTATTTTCTAAAGTAGGTATATATGATAATTAACATAAACTCAATTAAATTAAAACTAAGTTAAATCTAAAAAGGCCCTCGAGGCATTTTGAAAAAAAAAAGTGACTAGACATTTTCTTTCCGTGGACCCTCATATTATTTTTTATTCGTCAATGAAGATCTATAGTGGTGTATTTTTATAGGTATTGTTTATTTAATGCATTAAATTAATGAGGATGAGTATGAGTATAAATTTAATTTTAATGCTTACAACGACTCCATAGCATACTTTAGTCTTACCGTGCTACAAATAATCCGATGCCTGATCATAATAGTACGCCGGAGCGCGGCCGGCCCCCGCGCAGGCTTTCCTGATTGGTCGAATAGCTGTTCCAACTGGTCTTCTATAACATTGTTGGCCTGTTTGCATTAATAGAAGGCATGTTGTGCACTGTAATCGCTGTTTTGAAGCCTCAATTATGTGACGGCAATATGACGCATGCCCTTGTTGAACGGAAAGTGCGGTGTGAATTTAGCTTTAGGTATCTACATACTCTCTGATACGGTATTTGATAGTAGTCAAAATTTACTCATCTTTGGCTCATCTTTCATATGCCAGACTCTATCCTTAGTACGAGTATGTCGCCTTCTATGAATTAAGTCTAAATGGAATCGTATCCCTGCCGTTATCCGAATTAATCCGAATTAGGAGATTAATTGATTCTGATAACGTTATCTGGCCTTTGGTCAAGTTGGGTGCTTAAGCTTAGGTATAAGTTTAAGTACTCAACAGATTAGTCACTAAAATAATCTATTATCATCATCATATCAGCCGAAAACGTTCACTGCTGGACATAGGCCTCCCCCAAAGAGTGCCAAAGTGATCGGTCGTGCGCATCCCGCATCCAGTGGACTCCCGCGACTTTTACCAGGTCAGCACCTTGTGGATGATCTAACTACGCTGCGTATTCCGGTCGCCACTCGAGAACCTTTCCGACCCAACGGCAATCGGTTCTGCGCGCAGTGTGATGGGCGTGCCAGGAAGCTCATTGGTGACTTAAGTTTAACTGAGGCTAAAATGCAAAGACTGGAACACCGTAGAAAAGTTGCCTGCTTATGAGTGTTCTACAGGAATTACAGGATACATTTCGGAGAGTGTGCGCTAAGATTACACGAATTAATCCCGCCCTCACCATTTCGCCATCGTGGGACTAGGCGCGGTCGTGGGTTACACCCTTATGTTGTTGATTTACCACTGATTCGCACGAAGCGCATTGCATCCAGTTTCATTCGCGAGGATAGCTATAAAGAGTGAAACTCACTTCCGTCAAACCTTTTCCCAGTTACTTATAACTTCGATCGTTTCAAGACGATTTATATTTTACCCCGCCGCTTTTCACTGTAAAAATATATTTTCTTAAAACCATTACTTATATAATTTAACGTAATATCGTTCGACATAATATATCGCGGCTGCACAATATGGCCGACAATTTGTCCGCACGCTGTCTGTGCATGGCGCGCCGCCAAACGTATGTAGTCCGAGAGACGACCGAGATTTACCTGTCTCCGTAAGATATACATCTTACGGAGACAGGTAAATCTCTGTCGGTAAATCATAGTGTGAAAAGTTTATGATATTTATAGCCCATAGATTTTTGGAAGATCTCTTGAAAGCAAAATTCCCCTGTTTTTTCAGGCCTTGGTTGTGTCTGTGTAATATAGAAGTAGACGAAAAGTTGCAAAATGTTTAATATGATATCGCAAGTATCACAACGTTTCATTATAATGTACTGGGGCCTGAAATATGTATATTTTAAATACTAGTTTGCTTTTTAAACTCTCATTGCCAAGACTCTGCCAAATAATTATCGCCATAGAGGAGCGAGGCTTCCTGATACAGGTATTTCATACTTAATAGGAAGCCCCTACCTTGTAGTTAATAGTTGTAATCACTGTGTTACGGAAATTATTTTTTTTTTTTTCATTTCTGCTTGACTGCTGTTAGGAAATTGCTTGATAGTGAAAAAAACATACAGTTAAATAAATAAATATTTGGGGACAATCTTACACAAATCAACCTAGTCCCAAACCAAGCAAAGCTTGTACTATGGGTACTAGACGACGATATACCTACATACTTATATAGATAAATAAATACTTAAATACATAGAAAACAACCATAACTCGGGAACAAATATTCATTGTTCATCACACAAATAAATGCCCCCACCGGGATTCGAACCTGGGACCTCCGGCTTCGTAGGCAGGGTCACTACCAACTAGGCTACAGAGGTCGTCGGTTAATATATTTCTCCCTTCTAATCTGACGGGTATTTATAAAACAACGATTTACTCCAGTAACTGAGAGCACAAAAGGACTGAACACAATAGTTTGATTACAATAAAGTTAAATGAAACTCAATTAATTTAAGCTTTCCAATAGGAAGGACCTTTATTTGCAACCCGCTACTAAAGTTACAATTCAATTATACCTTTTTGCAGATCCGTATTAAAAGAATAGGGTGCGTTCTAATATATTTTGTGTAGTAAAAATTTACGAAGTACAATTTAGTTACCTATGGCAAAGTTTTTTAAATCACAATCTGACGGAAACTATTGGGCCTAGAAAGTCAATTCTAGTCTCATATTGTAGCAAATCTAGTCTTCTTTAAAAACGTTCTGAGAAGATACTATCAAAAACTAGTCCTATAGGGTTATAATAAAAACTTTCGCGGTAGGTAGTTCAGATTTTTGACAAGGTTGCGATCGGCGCTCGAGTTTACAAACTTGGATTATTCATTGGGCCAACGACAGGGTTGCGGGATCATTGTTGCCGTAATTTTCTGTCAATGATCCAGCATGACCACAAACGTAGCAACAATCATACGACAAGGAATCCAGTGACCGTTGACTGATGAATCTTTCGTATAAGAATCCCCAGGAAGCTGCACTCTCCATACAAACGTAGTTGTGTTTTAATTTCAAAACGGCATGCTGGAATAAGACGAAGAAATGGCGATCGCTAACCGGAGTTCTGTGTGACCCGCGTATGCCCGTGCGGACAAAGGATAAGGTCTATAAGACAGCAGTACGACCTGCAATGATATATGGAGCCGAATGCTGGCCAGTAAATAAGACACACCTGCAAAAACTCCATACGAATGAAATGGAGATGCTGCGATGGTCGGGAGGGGTGACGCGATTGGACAAAGTTCGGAATACGTACATACGTGGCAGTTTCAAAGTGGCCCCCATATCTGAAAAACTCGCTGAAAGCCAACTTCGATGGTATGGTCATGTAATGCGGAGAGACGAGGAACATGTTGTACAACAAGCGTTGCGCCTACCAGAACGTAAAAAAGGTCGAGGACGTCCACCTGCTACCTGGTGGACCAGCATGACGAAACTACTAAAAGTGGAAAATTTACCAAACCCGACAACCCAGGACAGATTGTCTTGGCGCCGACTAACTAGGAGAGCCGACCCCACCTAAAGTGGGAATGCGCTAAGAAGAAGAAGATGCTGGAATAAGACGAATAACATAAAAGTTTGTATACAAAATCGAAACAAGTTTCTGGTGCTAGAAACTATAATAGAAAAAAACCGGTCAAGTTGCGAGTGTGACTCGCGCACCGAGGGTTCCGTACAAACGTTCATACACCATACCCGTCACGTCACGACCCCAATTCATTCTTGAACAATGTACAGCGCCATCTGCATTTTGGTACTAATAACTTGCAACCTAGTATGTTTGTTTATCAGCGATATTTTTTTATTACGGGTACAGATTTCGATTATTATTTTTTAGGGTTTCGTACTCAAAGAATAAAACGGGACCCTATTTCTAAGACTACTGTTGCCGCTATAACAACAAATACTAAAAACAGAATAAAATAAATATTTTTACACGGAACCCTTCGTCCGACTCGCACTTTTCCGGTTTTTTTTTATTTGTAAGGAGGGATGTTAACAATAATCTCATAGGAATTTGAATACATAAAATATCATACAAAAGTAATAAAATCACAAACATAATTAAGAAATGATTTTTGATAAAAATAAAATTACTCTTAACCATATGTAGTAATACTTTCAGAATTTTCGCTTGGTAAACTTCGAAGATAAAGGGGGGGGGGGGGGGGGGGGGTTGTTATTTCAACATATTATTCCTTAATAAATCAAAATTTAACCACTGTAGAAAAAAAATTAAAACGGTTGTAGAAAGCGCAAATCAAGCCCTTTCATATGATACCCCACTTGATATATTAACTAGACTTTGAATTTTTAACCCGCCTCATATTCGTCATTTACACAGAAAATAAAAATTCATATTTAATTTTTTTATTTTCCATATACGTGTCTTAACCTTCTTAACAGTTGTTCCAAATTTCAAATTGATAGCATAAGCAGTTTCTGCGATATTTAACGTTTGTGACAGACGGACAGTCGCACCATAAGGGTTCCTTTTTTACCTTTTGGTACGGAACCCTAAAAATTTACACATAAGAAGTTTTTCATACTAAACTTCTTTTCGCTCTATTTTTTTACTATTATTATTTGGTTTCCGACCTAGAATGGTAGATGAATACAAAGTTTCACGTTAGTCCAGCACGCCGGTTTAAAATGAGAGCCAAACTACGTTTTTATGGGGAACCGACTTGTTTCGAGCTTCCTTAAGAGTCCCCCTTAAGTATCGTTTTAATAGATCATTTCCACGCCAGCATACTACATACATTGCATTATTCATTGACCTACGATTTTTCTCTGCCATCCCTCGCACCACTCGCTCGCAATTTTACTTTATTGGTTCGGATTTTCGGAGCCATGCGCTGATATAACGAAACATGACAATACCTTGCGTTAGATTACACAATTCCGTGCCAGTCCCGCAACATTACAACGCGGATTTTTAGACCAATTTGAATATTACATTTATAAAACAACTTCAATAAAAGGAAGGAGATTAGCAATGTTTTCCATGCTCGTTTATGTAAAAAAAATACTAGCTTTTAACTAACTTGGTAACCCCTAAGGTCGTCTGGAAGAGATCGCTTTTTAGCGATAAGACCACTTATTGTCTACCATTGTTTATGTTTAATATACCTCTGTTTTATTATGTACCTACTATTTCTGGTGAGCAATAATAGTAGATTGTTAACCAAGGGTTGAAAGTGACCCATTGCACCCGAGATATTTCTGGCGCTCAAACGAAGTGAGAGCGCCAATAGTTCGAGGGTGAAATGGGTAATTTCACCCGAGTTAAACACTCTACTTTTCATTTCGACTGTGAGGAAAGTAAAATACTGCACGTGCATTTTATAAAACAATATATTAAGAGTAATCAGTTAAAATACACATACTGCCAACTTTAGAAAAGTTTAAAAAACGTATCTGATCTAATAGTTTTAATCTTATTTCTTGTATTTATATAATTCTATAAATAAATGTATAGAATTATTTTCTTAATATGAAATTAATTAATTATTCGATTTTAGATATACCTAAATAAAATAATTAAAACTATATCCAACCTCTAACCTCTTTGCACTGGCCACTTGCCACGGCCTACTCGATTGTAATCAATTGTAATCGAGTAGGCCGCGACGCAACTAATCTAGAGGACCATGCCGAAACGTGAAAAAAAAAGTTTGTTAGCATTATGGCGGGCAGCCGATATTTACAGAAATGATTTTGAATGTTGATTTTCTGTAATTAGGAAGAAAAATACCAACGGTAAAAGGATTTTTATCAACATCGTCGTAATGAACCCGTCGCTTAATGTATAGCTGAGTTTCGATATATGTAAAGCTTTTATTTTTATAATATGAAGTAACTCAATTATCTTTGACTCCGTGGCTGACCGTAACAATTTAAAAAAAAATACTTTCCAGCCCATGAAAAGTCAACTTTCTGAACAGGAGAGATGAAAAGAATATTTGTATTGTATTGTAACTTGCACGGTTCAAATGTCTATTCTTTAAATTGGTGGGAAAAAAATTGGATGAGTACTGTATTTTTATTTCATGAGCTTTCAAACGTATTAATAAAATAACATAAATATTAACAAAAAAGCCAATTATAGTTTTGGAGATTACCCCCTACACACATTGCTATATACAAGTTGTAAGTTACAAACTCAAATCTAACAAAAATTAACCTCTTTATTATTATTGGTTTAGAGTATAGATATAGATGTACCTATACCCACTGTATCTGATTTGTAGGTTAAGTTAGTTAAAGCTTATGGATGGCATTAATTAAAACCACCATTTGTAAGATAAATTCTTCTTTTGCGTCATTAAGATTAGAATTATTAGTAAATATACTCGTAATATGATTGGTCAGTTGGTCACGACTACCGGCCAAAATATTCCAGAACACGATTTGAAATACAATTTAAATTTAATTTGAGGTACAATTTAAATTTCGAAACGAGAGCGCAGCAACGGCTGCGTTCCAAGTTTGAAATTGCTTCCCATTCAAACTGGTGACAACAATGGGCGCGTTCAAGTCGCCGATGATATTTTAAAAGTAGGTTTTATGCTGGCTGGAGAGAATTGAAGAGATTATTGCTTTTAAAAAGCGACCTCTGCATTAATGGTCGTATGATTTACAGCCAGCATCAAACTGTTAGAAAGTAGCCAAAGTTTCCCAATACATATCGTCGGGTGACTAGCAAAACTCACTAAGTAACAAATACCTACTTAAATCAAAGGTTCTCGATATCGACTACGTACCGAGATACGAGGTTTTGAAGAGCAGTGACAGTTTTGGTAGTGACTTTTGCTTGTCACCCGACGATATATCGAAAATAGTTATTTAGAATGCACGATAACAGCACGGCAGGGACAGGGCCTGCTCGTGCGGAATGGATTTCAGTACAATATTCCCGCAAACTATGCGGGAATGAGATTTCGTGAGTTCGTTACAATTCAAATTTCACCTTTTATGCATATTTTTTTTTATGTCATCATGCGAGGAAATAAAAAAAATATGCATAGAAGGAGATAAGATATATTATAAATCCTCAATAATAGTTTATTAATTTGATCGCCATAGCTGTTTTAATATGTTGTAATTTTCAATATGTTACCTGCTCGGTATTGAATCAATACTTGCTTCATATTCTAGTTATTATATTTACATTCGTACCTACCTAATGACCTTTCGAAATTCAAAATAAATGGTTAATGCTACTTAATTACACAACAATTAACTGCTATTTATTGCCATGTATATTCACGAGACTCGAAACGACTTAACTACAAATATACTGTAATTAAAAAGACTTTTATTAGTTTAAATGAAGCATATTTGAGTCTGAATATTCAAATTACTCTTTGGTTCGAGAACTTCTAATTACCATAACTATAGCTTTGATTAGGTACATGTTATCGGTAATTATGGGTCATGTCTAATTACTGTAATTATTGAATTC
The DNA here is from genome assembly GCA_963854355.1 of Epinotia brunnichana. Lineage (NCBI taxonomy): Eukaryota > Metazoa > Arthropoda > Insecta > Lepidoptera > Tortricidae > Epinotia > Epinotia brunnichana. The sequence goes on from OY977956.1 coordinate 13,635,493, forward strand.
GTCTACTAGTTATTTGCTATCATGTATCATTACTACATTACAATACATTTTATAGTTGATAAATTGGTTTACTTTTTAAATGTTAGCGGTGGATTTTTTAATGTTCTTATAGCAGTTAGTAATTATGGAGATATGTTTACATTATAATTACTTTACGGTGAACGAAAACATCGTAAGAAACCAGTCTAAACCCAACGTCTAGTCTTCCCTCGGGGACAGAAAGTCAGATGACAGTCGTTTTCGTTTAACTAGTACCTTTGTCAAAACGGACCACGGATAGATAGATAGATTCATTTATTTCTTTTAGAAAATAACATATTATTTTACATCAAAAATATCACAAGTAAAAGTCAAAAAGAAAAATAATAATGTCAATAAACTTGTATACATAATTAGGATATCCTAAGCAACGTCAAATGTCAAAATAAGTTATTTTATCAATAGGTACAATATCAAAATATAAAAATACAACTGTAACATGTCAAAATAGTATAAAAAACAAAAACAACACAAATACTTAATAACTTAAAGATAATTACCATAACAAATTAATTTTAAAATTTGATTTCGTTATATTCCTTCACGGAATATAACGGTTTGGACAATAAAAGTTCCTTCAGCCGGTGCCCAAATTTATCATCTGAGATTTCATTTTTGAGACTGGTGGGTAGGCGTTCATAAAACAACGGGCCTACTACTCGGGGATTCTGATCGAGCAGCGCAAGTCAACGCGGCACGGACAGTAGTCGCCCCGTTTGGCGGGTGATTCTGCCAGGGAAATTCGCCCGTTTAAATAATTTAATATTTCCACGTGTGAACATAATAACCTCATATACGTAAAGTGAGTAGTGGGTCATCAACTTCAATGTTTTAAATATTTCTCTACACGAGTGCCTCGGATTTACTCCCGCTAATATGCGTATGGCTTGTTTTTGTAATTTAAACACTATGTTAGAATCGGTTGAGTTTCCGCACAAAATTATACCGTACGACATAAGTGAGACGAAATGCGCATAGTAGATTTGAAGTAAGGCGTCACTAGAGACAATTGGTTTCAGTTTGCGCAGCGCGTTTGCGATATAACCGGCAAAAGCGCTAAGATCTAGGAGGATGGATATACTTATTGCAAAAAAAAGATTTTTCGCGTCAAGGCTCCTCGAATAACAGATGCCCAATGGGAAGCGGTGTTGAAGAACTGTATGGTAACATTCTAGAATCATTATGAAGTCATGCCTCTCAGAACGAAAACAAAAAAATGCTAACCGTGTAGCATGGCTTAGAATGCTTAGGCCTCGAAAAGGAGCAGCGGGCGAGATCTGTAGAGATCATTCGTAGCAATGCTACGAGTCTACGAAGCCTCTACGTAGTTGCAAAAGAGACGCATACCACGCCGTACAATTCCGGTTTATGATTTTAGATCTAGACACGCGGTAGCGTGTCCAGCCAAGTTCAAAGTCAAATGGAACTGGCGACGCAGCAGCCGTTACACGAACCATTTGGAGCCACTTTTGACTCCTTAATAATATATTATAACAAATTCACTACCAAGAATCGCTACGCGCTACGCACGTAGCCTATCCGGTGGTTTTCGCCGTATGTAGCGGAAAGCGACTATGGCATAGGCGCCCGCTAGGTCCATTCTGTGACAAATATAATTATAATGTGTAATCAATCTATTTGTTTGTTTAATAACAGCAAAAGCGATGAAAATAATAATGTTCCTTTTCGCTAAGAATAATATAGTGTTGTAAGAGTTTCGCTAGTGGTCCGTCGACTGAGCATAATCTGTATTGTTGCAGGCCGTGTCAGACTCCATGCTGGTGGAGTTGAAGGCGTGCTTCATGGAGGCGTACGATGACAACCAGGACGGAAAGATCGACATTCGAGAGGTCAGCACATCCACGATGATTTTTTTTTTATTTATTTATTTAATAATTTACTTCAGAAATATTATTTCCATAATTTGTTAGTAACAGTGATCTTAAAACTATGTTAGTAGGTATTTTATCACACTTACAATTAGCAGTTGGGTGGCCTATGCAACCTATCCCAATGGAACAGGAAGGGACCATCCAAGCATTTTTAGGGTTCCGTACTCAAAGAGTTAAACGGGAACCCTATTACTAAGACTCCGCTGTCCGTCCATCCGTCTGTCTGTCACCAGGCTGTATCTCACTGATACCGTGATAGTTCCAGTTGAAATTTTCACAGTTGATGTATTTCTGTTGCCGCTATAACAACAAATACTAAAAACAGAATTTTTATTGATAATGGTACGGAACCCTACGGGCGCGAGTCACAATCGGTTAAGCGGTTCAACCGTTAAAACCGTTTCACAGGTAGACAGAGTTACTTTCTTTTGTTACAATAATAGTATGGACTAATTTGATCTATATTGCACAAAATTATAACTTATTATACAACAATCGGACTGACAAATAAATAAATATTGTGAGACAACCTTACACAAATCGAAATGTAAATAAAACTATAATACAAATACAATTTACATGTACGAATAATTCAAGTCGTTGAATTATTCGTACTGTCGAGTAAACTTTTTTTTTATATACTTATTATTCGAAACTTTACTATAACTATTGATTGAAGCTTTTCCGTATTTTAACATTTCAAATTTGTTGTTTTAAGAAATTGCTATGCTCAACAGAGCTCATGTTAAAACTGTACCCAACTTTAAGATCTTATTATACTAACATGAAACGCAATAAACGATTGAATTGAATTGAATTGAAATATCCCCATATTTGTGAAATTCTCTACCAATCTTCATTAATACCATATTGTTCCTGAGGCATCGTTGCTCCGAAATGGATGAGCCATTGTGAATCTTTGATTTTATATTAACTCTATTGTTCCAGTTGGCACAGCTACTACCGATGGAAGAGAATTTTCTGCTGCTTTTTCGATTCGACAACCCGCTAGAGTCCAGCGTAGAATTCATGAAAGTAAGTAGTCTCTGGGTCCGGTCCTAAGACTTAAGGCCTTAAAGCGGCCATCATCACTCTGCCGTTGCATACCGCTGCGTGCGGAGCGACAGTTCGCAACGTTGTATGCCAAACTATGGCGGACTTGAGTAAAATTATGTACCAGTCAACCACAAGATAAGATAAGATAACATTTATTGGTAAATATAAGTACAAGTCAAGTGTTTTTTTTAAACAGTTACTATTTAAAATGGTACAAGATATTTCATACGAATACCTAAACACATCATTTATACAATGTATACTCGTAATGTCGTTATATTAATTAAACAGTCATTGATAGTTTCATTAACTCACTGAAACTGTAAAAGTTTTGCATGAGTAACCATTCTTCAAGCTTACTTTTAAAAGAATGAAGAGATGGTGCATCTCTTATGCTGTCTGGGAGGCGGTTGTATACTGCAGGGCCCGTTACTTATACCGACTGCTCTGACCTAGCGAGTTTGTGACAAGGTGTAACTAGGCGGTCCCGGTGCGCATTGCTGCGGAGGCCGTAGGACGTGTCTATTCCCCTACGTTTAAATTTATTTATGTTCATGTGTGTAAAGCTCGCGATTTGGAGGATAACTAAGCCGGATAGGGTTAAAATGTGTAGGTCCTTAAAGTGGTCGCGGGCGGATGACTACGGATGTAATATATAGTTACATTATTATTTACACCTACAGCATTAAGGGTAGATAGACCTTACAATGGCCGTGTTTCAGATATGGCGAGAATATGACACCGACGGCAGCGGCTACATAGAGGCAGACGAATTGAAGGTAACTAAAATACATAGACACATAGATGTAACATCATAATTTTCCACAATCACATAATATGTGTCATTCTCAAGGAATCATTATATAAAAGTCAGCGACAATAAAGCCACTTAAACCTGAGAATTACACATAGGTAACACACACACACAAACACTAAGATAAACTTTGACATACCTAACTGGTCAATGGTTTATATTTTATAAGATATATATTTATTACGTATAAATATATATATTTAGTTATTTTGTATAAGTATAGGCTAACCTAAAAATAAATTCAAGGCAAGCCGGTGGGAATGGGCTTGTATTAGCGCTCCGAGCTCCGTTACTGCTAGGTATATTATATGTTCTTGTGAAATAAGAGTCTGTAATGACAACGGAAAGCCAATATTTAAAACCGTTCAGATGTTCTAATTAAAAAAAATTGCACGCACCTATATAACATGTACACCAAACGCTGAGTTAACGTGTCTGAATGAATACGCGCACTACATTGATATATATATTTTTTTTTATTTATATACATAATTATTTTACAATACATGGCCAGGCAGCGGACAAAACCCAGCAGGGTTTCACTGCCACTGCATTCACTCAATTAATATTTAGTTTATACATAGGATAACAAGCTTATAAAAATAAAGCGCACACGGCGATTGCCTACACAAAATGCGACATTATGACGTGATATGCTGTGAAGCACTTGGGAGCACGCTGGAGATGTGCATACCGTTTCTTATCCTATTGCCGCGGCTTAGGGTCCAAAAACTGCATGCACGTCTACGGCGGCAACAGTAATTTAGATTAGCTATTTCATTAATTATTACTATCAGGTTTGGGATATACAAGCAGATATCGTATTAGCTTGCAAAGTGTTTATCCAAATTGATCTCCAGTCCAGATTTGATCTACAGCTACATACGTCTTGATATCATTCACTATACAGGTACTTTGTAGTTGAATACACAATAAGGTAACCGTATCATTCATTATTATAGTATGTTACTGTGTAGCATATGATTTATATGTTTGTATGTATGTCGGTCATTATCTCTGAAACGGACGTCGTTATCTCAGGCCTGTGGCGCGGCGTAATTGCGGCTGAATATACCTACTATTTTTTGTTGTATGCTTTTAGTAAAAAAGGCAATAGTGCTTTGGTAAGTATGTGCGCCCAGAATTTTGAAAGCAATGGGAAATAGGTAAAGCTAATTCGCAAAAAGAGAATATTTGAGTTTTTACAAGCTTTCTATTAACTTGTAACTACCTATGTTCGGGTGGCATCTTGCAACTCAATTTTGACGCAGATATCTTCAACCGATTGAGCTGAAATTTTGGGTATATAGTTTGGATGACAATTCAATATTATGGTACCATCGAGCTGATCTGCTACTGCTGCTAAGCTGAGCTTGAGAAAGATCGGAAGACTTTAATATCCTCGACATCTCATATTTTCTTTCAATATTATGGTTATTAATTTAGCCACGTTTTACCCCTACTTTGTTAAAATCACTTGTTTTTCTGTAACTGAAATGAAAATGATATGAATTTGATATGTTTTGAAAGCCAGAATTATTAGCTTTCTAAAAATACTACAGTTACAATACTAATCTTATAGTTTCAGAGATATTACACAGAAACCAGAATAATGTTTGAGTCGATTTTTTTGTCCGTAAGTGTATATACTTTAATCGGATTATTTCCGTGACGTTAGTTTCATCACAATATTTTGACAGGTGGTGACAAACAAAAAAGCCTATACGCGCTGAGGGACAGGTTATTTGATATTGTATCTCGTTCCCACTTGTGATGTTGCCTATGCTTACATCTTTGTCACACATGTGTGTATGTGTGAGTGAGTCCCTCTATTCCATCCTTTCTCTGTGTTAAATTAAATGTCTAACACAAATAAAACAAATGCCTATTCGAACACGTCACCCCTATATGAAAGAGGGGATGTACTTAAGTGTTTTACCTATAGCACAGTTTACACAGTGATTATGATCTAGGATGTCAATATAACCGCAGATTTCATAATAGTTAGTATTTTGCTTCAATGCTTGCATCAATATTTACGCAATACCGCGTCAATTTTGTATGGCATCATCATCATCATCATATCAGCTTGAAGACGTCCACTGCAGAGGGGTAATCAAATCACGTAACGTTCCGAACGCGCGTCGGTACAATTAACTGTCAATTTTCCATATAAAAAGTGACATTTAGACCTAACCGACGTTCGTACAATGCGTTACGTGAACGACCTACTGGACATAGGCCTCGCCAAAAAGCGCCAAAGTGACCGGTCCTGCGCCACCCGCATCCAGCGGACTTCCGCGACCTTTACCAGGTCATCAGTCCACCTTGGCCACCCACGATGCGTCTTCCAGTACGTGGTCGCCAATCGAGAAACTTTCCGCCCCAACGGCCATCGGTTCTACGTGCAATGTGCCCCGCCCCCTGCCACTTAATATTGCGTATATCGTGATAATAATAACTGCGTAGACGGGGCCTGAACGTGTTCACGTCAAACCAGCCGTGGGAATGACCTCTAACCGCTCTTAAGCGCAAAGCCGATTAAACGGAAGTTGAACATTAATTATTAAACTCTTCAGCCAGTGACAGAGCGATTTCGAGCTCGAGCCGGGGTTGCCACCTGACTGACGTTAAAATCTTGAATTTGGGGAATAAGATAAGGGTAAAGTGGCTATGAGGTTAAATCGGAGACTTAGTTTTTTCCCCTAAGTATTAAGTATGTTGTACCGCACTACTGTACCGGAAAGAAGATGAATAAATCTATCTTGGACCAATGATCTGCTACCAAAGGATTCTCTGCTATTACAATATAAGTGTCTGTCAAAAATGTCATTTTAGGTACAAGCTTTTTTTCAACTACTCATTGAGACGATTCTAACGAGCCCAAACTCAATGGGGTTACGTTGGTTAAGTACTGAATTCCCATGGCCATCTTCTGCCTCCATCATCAGATCAGCTCGATGGTATCATAATATTGAATTGTCATCCAAACTATAGGTACTTATACCCAAAATTTCAGCTTAACCGGTTGAGGGTTACTTGGTGCCAAATTCAGTTCCAAGATTTGTCCCACACTAAAAATCTAACAGACAAACGAACAATTCAAGTTAAATAAAAGCTTGTAAAAAGACAGACTTGACAAGCTTGTTGTAGTCGGTAAAAAGTCAAATACAAGAATATTTTAATCCAAGCGTCTTTGCGTCGGTGGGCCGCTAAGCAAATCATTATCTGGCTGGTGCCGAGAGAGGCAGCCCTAGCTTCGCCCGGACTCACAAAAACAAATTAACGTTTTACTTGACTGTTATTTCAAATTCCTTCTAACATACCAGCGTTTAGTAATTTCTCAGGGCGACCCGAGGCAACTTCGTTTAAAAAAACACGCAATTATTCCAAGCATTCTGAAATAATTACATAGGTGACACCAGCCAAATGTCAGATTCAGGGTTAACAACTTAAAGCCTCTCACAGACTGGCAGTCATTAGCTGTCCTATTGACCGCTGCCGCAGGCCGCGCCATTGTATTGCAGGCTTAAGGCCTAACACTGACGCGGCCTGCGGTGGCGGTCAATAAACTTGACAGTTATTGTCAAATTTATTAACGACCGCCACCGCAAGCCGCGCCAGTTTGTGAGAGGCTTGACACTACTTTAACTTGACAACTTATAAAGGTCGATTTATTTCTACAGACATTGAGCGTGCCAGACACGTGTCGTGGCAGACAAAAATAATATTACTGACAGACACAGATGTAAATAGGTACGTTAATACACTCTGTATAGAAGAATATTATTTTGTCTGCCACGACACGTTTCTGGCACGCTCAAGGTCTGTAGATATAAATCGACCTTAATGGGTGTTAGGTTTTGAACAGTAGGTCGATCACGTAACGCATTGTACGAACGTCGGGTAGGTCTAAATGTCACTTTTTATATGGGAAATTGACAGTTAAATTGTACCGACGCGCGTTCGGAACGTTACGTGATTACACCCCAGGAGTTTTAACGTTGCCATTACACTGTAGCCAAGCGGTAAGGCGTTTAGATTTTCAATCTGGAGACCGATTTTTGACTTTCGAGCGCTGGAATCTTTAACTCGAAAACTTTTAAAAAAAATGAATTTCTATTTTAAAATAGCAATAGAAAATTGAAAAACGAGTGGTATATCAGACCCTTGTATTCAATTATATCGGTAGAAAGTAAGTGCCTGCAATTTTTACACTAGAATCGTATTTACTTTTATTTATTTTCGAGCGTTCGAAAGTCAAAAATCGGCCCCCTGGATACGGAACCCTAGGTCCAAACCCCGGCTTGCCACTCGGTTTTCCAAAAAGACTTATGTACGAAACATCATTTGATATTTAACAATAGCTATTCGGTGAAGCGAAATATCGTGACGAAACAGGTCTAACTCTTCCTACAAAGTCCCTTTGGGTTGGAAGGTCAGAATGTAGTCGCTTTCGTAAAACTAGTACCTATGCCAAATCTTGGGATTAGGTGCCTAAGCGGCGCGTTTTCCTTTAGGGGGAAATCGTAAGGAGGATGATGATGAGAGATTGAAATACGTATGATTTAGAAAATCAGGAGTAAACACTCCCAAACAACGGCTACGGTACCTGCTTAACATCAGGCAGGCCGTAACGTAAGCTTGTTTGCCACAATCGTTGTATAAAAAAAACCCTCCTTAGCACCAGGAAAAAGTTGCAGACTTTTCGGCTGTGCCAATTATTTGTGAAAAATATAAACAGTTTCCTCACGCACGTTTTGGGTTTAGGACGGACGGCGAATAAGACACTTTGCTTGATCCGTCTCATATTACAAAAAATATCTTAGAAATCCGTGGTAAACTAACACTGGCAATGATATTGACAGCTGCAGCAGCTATATAGAGTAATATGAGACGGATCAAGGAAAGTGTCTCATTCGCCGTCCTAAACCCAAAACGTAAGTGAGGAAACTGTTTATATTTTTCAAATATTATTGACGCAGCTGAAAAGTCCACAACTTTTTTCTGGTGCTAAGGAAGGTTATTCATATCACCAAATAAGAAGCACTTCTAAAATTTTCATTTATTCCGCAATTGTCCGTAAACAGCCTACAGGCCTAATTAAAATGATTGTCATGAATACCTATTGAATGCCGTCTAATTAAAATATGTCTTTCAGAATTTTCTCCGGGACCTGTTGAAAGAAGCGAAGAAAATCAACGACGTATCCGAAGATAAGCTGATAGAGTATACTGACACTATGGTGAGGCCCCTTTTTAGGCAAACGCCACGAGTGTCGACTAGGAGGTGCGACTGCGTTCGCGTTTAGTCGGCGGTAAAAAGGCGCACGCAGGCCTGTTCCACTTACTGGTAAAATCAGCTCCTCAGAGGTCACAGTTCACCTACACTACAGCGACGGTCATCCTAACACGGCTGACGTGCCACCACTATGATATGTGGCAAGTGACGTGACAAGCCTAAATAGACGAAACACCGTCAATCGTCGACAATCGTCGCGCGGAAGTGCGTTGTGCTCCCACTATGCGCAAAGGTAACGAGCGACCCTAAACGAAAGAGAAACGCAGCTGCGCCTTAGCGTGGCAAATTCTTGATTTTATATAAGTTAGGTTATATAAAATCAAGATTCAATGATTCTGGATGTGTGCAGATGCGTTCCCAGAGCTCTGTCATTATGTGAGCCTTGAAACACCCCAGCGGTTTTAGTCCGTGTGAGTGGGACATACTCACGCGGCCTCTCCCAAGTCGGGTGGGATCCATAAGGGATTTCCCCTGGGTCAACAAAAAAAAGGGCCTATGCACGCAGCGTCTTTTAAACGCGCCTTCGACGCGCGTTTGTAAGGAATAACAAGTATTTCGACACAACCACGCGTCAACAGCGCGTTTAAAAACGCAATGTGTTTAGGCCCTTAGCCAAACATAATATCGAATCGACCTGACGGTTTTCATTGAAAGTCACTTATATGGGTCCATTTTGTTCGTTATATATTTTTTTTTTCTTGCGTACAATCTTACACAAATCAACCTAGTCCCAAACTAAGCAAAGCTTGTACTATGGGTACTAGACGACGATATAGATACTTATATAGAGAAATAGAAAACATCCATGACTCAGGAACAAATATTCGTGCTCATCACACAAATAAATGCCCTTACCGGGATTCGAACCCAGGACCTCTTGCTTCGTAGGCAGGGTCACTACCAACTAGGCTGAAGCGGTCGTCACTTATTGTATTTCTAAATTATTCAGACATACTAACTTTGTCTACTTCGCGTGGTCGGGATATAATATGATTGTTTATTACATACAAACTGTCTGATGTTATATTCATCAGTCGTAACTTTGAGAACGAATATAAAATTCAAGAACAATAGCCCCATGAACTGCAACTTACATTTATCCTTTCAGAAAATTAAAAACTAGAATTTTGTTATTTAAATGAGAAAAGAATTTCATTGTTAATTCTGTTACAGTCAGAGAGCGAAAAGCTTTTAAACGTAATTTACTAAATTAAAATTCTTCACTAATTAAGGTCGCTAGAAAGCTCTACTCGACTCTCCATACAAATGTAGAGACAGCATTTTCACAAACGTAGAGTCAGCATTTTCACAAATGACTTTCCCACGTGGTTTGACGCCGGAATAATGACTCTGTTCTTTATACACTTTGATGGCGAAAAAGTCTGCGACATTGTAGTTTTGTAACTTTTAGTATTTTTGAGTATGTTGGAGGAATATATGTATAATTTCAGTATCAGAGTATTATAAATCTACATTTTATATCATACTAATTTATCATGATATTCATTTATTTTGAATACACAATAGTATATTTACTTAAACACACATTTATAAGCACTCTTAAATTAAAAACAACTAATACTAAACAACAATTAGAAAAACTAAAAACAAATTACAAAAAAATAGCCCGTCCAAAAGTTCTTCATGCGGCAAGGACCCCATGACGCTGGCGGCATTTCCCCTTTGGACCGCAAGAGCGATCCTTTGGGAAAGGTATGCACCAGCTCTGGGGTCGCCTGAGGCGTGGACCAGCCGTGACGACAGGGTCCTCATGAAGGCCTTCATGTCGGCTGACCAGGGAGGATATCTCCGGAATCACTTATCTGATTACAAAAATTATTTCACCTGAATATAAAATAGGCTTGCTCGATGGACATGGGCCTTTGCCTGTGTTATTTGCAATACTTGGGCGAAGCAGCGAGAGAAACTAGTACTCCATACATTTTAAAATTGTGGATTGTCAACATTTAGTTTTTTCAAGTGGGCCATGCATTTTATGATTTACTTCGCTAGAAAATGTTTTCATAAGCGACTCGTGTTTTTTTGTTTCTCCCAAAATTGTAATTTTCTTTCTGAAATATCAAATTTTTAAAAAAAAATTAAAAAAAATATTTTTTAAATTTAAACTGTTTATTGCATTAATTTAATTGTTACAAGTATGTCTACTAATTGCTTAGCGCAATCTAAATTTTTTGAGATTATTTGCTAAGCTTAGCTATTATCTATCACATTTCTAAGTTTAATCTATATAACTTAACTTATTTATATAATATAAGTGTTCGCATAACAGTATTTATTTATTTATTTTCTATTATTTCACCTATCACACATGATCTTCTTCAGGGTACATTTGATCTTCTGTGGTTTATTCTCTATAATACTTATAACCTCACTGGGTAAACTATTTAGGATATGCGGTAAGTGACTGGACCATACTCTTTTGTTGAATTGAATATACCTTTAGGGACCCAAAATTACAGCTCATTCGGTTGAAGATATCTGCTTCAAAATTGAGTTGCAAGATTCCACCCGAACAAATTACATACATACTTACATACACAGATGTATGAATATAAGGAGATCCGACATGCCGGCCGATTTGTATTGAGTACGCCTGTCGCAAGTACATTAACCCACACAAAGCCCAAGTAATTGACAAGACAAACATCCAAACACAACACACACACTTGTATATCTACGCTCTTATTGGACAATACATACGCGCATCATATCAGGCATTTTGGGAAGAAACGTAATATTCTCTGCGATCTTCTGTTCGATTCTCTGTTTAACCATGTGGAAATAATTGTTCAGAAGCTTAATAATTTACCGTTTAATTTTTTGCTCCTATTACAGGCCACACCCTGTATATATGTAGAATCTTCCAGGAGAAGTAACCATAGCAACGAGCAACGAAAGAAAGCTAATTGACTCAAATATATTCTGATTCCAGCTCCAGGTGTTCGATTCGAATAAAGATGGCCGGCTACAGCTCTCCGAGATGGCTAAGTGAGTTACTCTTCAATTCTGAATTCATTTGAATGAGATGAATTTCAAATGGAGAGATTGATCTCAATTTGTATATAAATTCAATAGATGTCTGAAAGTATAGTTTGTTTAAGTAGAGGTGACGAAAAGTGCTTAAAACCAACCGACACCGACATCTATTGTTTAATTTTTCTCTTCAAGTAGGTACCTACTTAGTGTTGTAAAACAATTACGCATAAACAATATAACAAATAGTAGCTGCCAGTACACGTGCCACACTTGGGTCAGTTTTATGACGTCTCTTTGTTATCTTTTCCTCTCATATTTAGCAACAAAAGAAGTTGTAAAGCACGTTAAGTGCATTTTCGTCATTTTACTAAATAAACTATATTCTTTAAAATACGAAAATATAGAAACTTTTGACTTATTCTGGCAGTTTTTCCAGAAAAATCGTCCGCGTGAACACTGGTACAGTCAGCAGTCAGTACTGTACGGTATCATAAACATGTATACACTATTCGACTTTATATCCAAACAATGAGGTCCTAGGTAGAACCACCTACAATACATATAATATACATGTATATGATGCTGACACTTGTCCACAATTTAAAAAGGGATAAAATTTAAAGACTCCTGATGGCCAATTGTGTGGAGCAGGCCTAATATTTGAATCCTGGTTATAATCTATCTATGATCCGTTCTGCGGTTTAAGGGGTCTATACATGTAATGATTTGTCAGCCCTAATTTATCAGAACCTGACTAATAACTTTTTTTTTCCGTCTAATAACTTTTTGCTGCTTAGGCACTATGCCAATGTCAAGTGGGGATTAATTGCTATTGTCTGGAGGCATATTGCGCTGCTGATCCAACTGGCAAACGAGTCGTACCTACTGAGAAATTGCATGCACATGTGGTCGGATTGTTACATCTGTACGACACACACAATTATGACTTCGACATGTTGTAGGGCGATTATTCGAGCGTTTCAAACGCTTGACTTCGGTGGCCACATTGTTGAAGAATTGGGCAAGCCATTGATGCCATTTTTAGATATTTGTTAGACGTCCGGTAGACTTATATGCTTACCAGAAACGAAATCGAAATCAGCCGCCACTTCTTCAAAAATGTGGCCACCGAAGTCAAGCGTTTGAAACGCTCGAATAATCGCCCTGTAATGACAAATTGTGATAGTCACATAATCTGTAGAACTCTTGACGCGATTGGTGATTGAGTAACAAATACCTAAATTATTAGTAGGATAAGTTTGGGGACTTTTGGATTTCTTGGGACGTGTGCAAGATGCTTTCCTTATCCAAAGATTTGGAAATCTTAAGCGAATAAACCGGGGTGGGCTTGCACTATCTCCAATCATAAGAAACATTTGGTGCGGATTATTTTTTTAGACCTTATCTTGTCTAAAGAACCATCGGTCGAACAAAGCAATTGTTTAGCAACAACAGCCACGTGCCACAAAGGCTTCGAAATGAAAAGTCTTTCATAAATACTTTACCCGAATAGTAACTCTATTGATGACGTAGTATATTGTTTTAAATACAAAATGGTCAACATTGCAGTAGTATTTTTTTATGTGGACCTCCATTCCTTAGACATAAAGCCACCTTTTGGTTGAAAAAGTGTTGATGTTTACTACGTTTATTTTACAGTATCAATACGGTATTTGACAAAAGTAAAATCAGCTTCTGTTTATGAAACGTCAAAAACGCTCCGTTAATATGGAATTTGTATATAGGGATTACAGTAGACGGCAAACTTCGTGCGCAAATGACCTTGCCTGCGCAAAGGCGAATTGTACGTGCAAGCTGCCCCCCCCACTTCCCTTCATTTGCGCACGAAGTTTGCTGTCTACTGTACTTGCTTGTGACGTGACGTCACAATAAAATAACAATCGTAAATTAAAGATTGATATTAGTCTTCGAGTATTTACGTAATGTTTATCTGTTTCTAATGAAAAAACTATTCATTTTCACTGTTGTTAAATACCTTATTGGCAGTCAATACACGGTGATTAAATACTGATGATCCACCATAGCTGTCTCTATCTATAACATGCAATGGGATAGAGACAGCGCATGGATCGCGTGATAATAGGGAACATTACTGCAATGTTCTGCCGCCAGAGTGCAGCACTATCACAATTAGTAAACAGTTTTTTTGACAACTTTGACAAGTCCTTCAAAGCTCTGGATCAAATAGGGAAGAGAATATTTCAATAAATAAAATGCATCAGTGCTGCGTAATTGGATGCAAGAATGAAGGGCATCATTAATTTCCGAAGGAAACGATGATACGAAAACTATGGGAAGCGGCCGTAGGTACGTCGTAAAGCAAAAAAAAGCCCTCATCACCTTTAAATGGCTATAGGATGCCATTTTGATATCACTGTACAGGTATTTTACACACGAATGATAATAAAATTATTGTAGTTTAACGCGTTTTCATCAATTATGTGTTGGGTTAAGGCTCGACAGTCAACAGGGGCAGCGTTTTCGAGTTTTTTAAAACAATCTCAGACGTAGAAAATAGGATTTAAAAATCTAAAAAAAAGATACGTATTATTTAAGGATCTAATCTAGTCAAAGTCGCATTCAGTTACGCGATCTAATGAACTTCACTCGATAGAAAAAAATCCCAAAGTTACCTCTTTTTGTAAAGTTTATTCAATATTATGACTAAACTAATAGATATTTTAAATTAATTTTTTGTACTCAAATAAAGTTATTAAATATTTATAGACACTTTCGCAGAGTTTGAATAGATAAAATGATTATCTTAATTACTATGTTTAAATACCTACAAAATGCGCGAGCGCGGAGGCTCGGCAGGCCCGATCAGTCGCGCGCTGGCCCATACGGACAACGACTCAAGGACGTTAGCGGGTGTATAAGCCTTAATTAATATGGCTCTATTACGGTTTGACGGTTTGTTTACGGTTTGTGTTAGTGTCGCCCCCTACGCAGAGCTTTGCTTAATGTTCCCTATACTTCGCCGTGTATGGGCCGCCATTACCTACTGACATTCCTTCCACAGACTGCTGCCAGTCAAGGAGAATTTCCTTTGCAGACAGGTATTCAAGGTAGGTTTCCCGCAAAAATTGGGCGGCCATATCGCGTAAAATGTCAAAATAAAATTAACTGTTGTATTTCAAGAGGGTTGATGAAATTTGGAAATTATGATAATTTTATGTATTAGTTTCCTCCCCGAAATCGTTTGAAAACTTCCTAATAACACTAATCTTGTAGCTACAAAAATTGCCTTTACTATTTTTACCCCGTCGGCTTGGGATATCCAATAATTTTCAGTCGAGTGAATTTATTTACGATACGAAACTGTTTTCTCGTTCAACAATAAACTTTATATATATGGAAATATCTTTGAAATAACTCGGTATATGAAAATTCCATTTCCATCGAATTTCCATACTTAATCCGCCCTCATCTTTGCATTCAAGAGTGTACGAACGTGTCTTGTATATTAAATAAGGGCCAAATGAAAATAAACCTTATTTCTTCTAGTTAAAGCACAGTCTTGTCTGACACAGTTTGACCACAGATAACTTAATTTTAGATGTGAGGAGAATGAATGCCATATTTTCAATTACGCATCCTGCATGAACATTTTTTTGTTTTTTTAATAATTGGATGTATTTTTTGACTTAGACAAATTAATTCAGCCAATATTATTTTGTCGTGTATCAAGAATTCCTAATGATAAGGAGTACTTAAATATATTGTCGGATAATTAATTCGTCTAACGTCATATCACGCAAACATTACTGTTTTCGTTCTACCCTCATTTCCATATTGTTAATGTTAATCATTCCGTTACAAACACATGCATTTAAAATTCATCACAATTATTGGTCTTCTCCTAGTAGCTAAATACATTTTAGACACATGTATAACCATTGTCAAAACATAATAATTATACATTAAAATGATTATTTTCTACACAACATTAAAACCATAGCATTGTGTACACAAATTATCTTAATCACGAACATTTCATAATATACGAATAAACCTTAAATAGAAAATGGTACCAAGTAAAAATAAAGTCAGTGAGTTGATAAAAAATACTAAGTAGGTATTTGTACTTGGTATTTTACTGTTCAAAAAATCTAGTGATTAAACTAGACGAATTGGTTGAATTTGCACATTAATGCTAGCCGCGGTTACACGAGACAAATTCTAGGTACGTTTATCTTGCTTGTGACTGTCATTAATTTGCCTGTCGTTGTCCTAACACTGAGCTTGTGTTGCACTCCGCACTCTAGGAAGGCATAGATGAGATAGAGGTGAGTCACTGTTTAAATACTCACATGGGTATTTCGCACTAGGTTTAAATACTTGTTATCTCGTAGTAAATACCTGTTACAAAATATTTATAGATACTTATTGTACTCATTCAACGATATTTTTTGGAAACGTGTTTGGTTGCGATGTTATTTAGTCATAAATTTCTAAAAATATTGGTAATAGGTATGTAGATATAGATATATAATATTAACCTTTTGTTTTTGGTGTAATATTTTGTTTCCTACTTGTTGACGTTGGATGAACACAATATCGAAAAAAAACAATAGTTTAATTACTTTTTGCACATACATTTTGAATTAGCGCACGTTCTACGCTTTATATTTTTTATTTTACGTAGTTACTATCGAACCAACTGAATCATGACCATACGTCGCACTGCAGCGGGCATTCTGTGGGCGCGTCAGTTGGTAAGGTTTACAAAAAATACATCTAAATTTACGAGTACACGTACTTAGTATTTGTAACTTACCTAGTATCTATTCCCGTTATATCGTAATAACAAAACATAAAAAATCAATCAATCTCAAACTAAGTTAAGACCACAAATAACGTGAATAAAAAAACTGCAGCATTTTGAGCGCTGTAACTACTAGCTAATTACGTCACTTGATGTTGAGAGGTCGTTCTCCAATTTGGAATGGATTTTTACTAGCAGACGATGAAATTTGACTGCCAAAAATTTTGAATGAATTCAATAATTATATACTGTTCAATAATTATATCACTTGTTTTATTTCAAATAGAATTGCTTCCGTAGACTCGGCTACCACGGTACTCGGAATTGCGTAGTACAAATACTAGGTTAAAAATACTAGGTACCTACCTATACAAATACCTTTTTCTGCCAACGTGAAAATTGATTCATTTATTTGTTAACCTTACCTACCAACTGACGTGCCCGCATAATGCCCGCTGAAGTGCAACGTATGATCATGACCCACTAAAGAACCTTGTTACAGTTAACGAACATACGCGCGATCATATGACGTTAATACGTCAGTTAATTGTGACAAGGTTCCATGGCGGGTCATGATTCAGTTGGTTCGATAGTACATAAAATATATCATTGCCTGTTATCATTTGTATTCTTTTTTTAATTATATAACTTCCATCGCAAATTACAGAACCAATATGTTTTTTTTTAGTTTTGCGATACCGTAAATCTCTAATAGGCATCCATCTCTTTTTTGCTACAGAAGGTGTAAGTATGTGCGAAAGCGACACATGCTTTATTCGGTCCATAATATCATTGATAACCATGCTTCAGTACATAAATAATCTAAGTACCTACTTCGTTTGACCTAATTTGATATTTCGACGAATAATTTACTTTGAGTCATAACTGCCCATAAAGCAGCAATTACCGCACGCTACTTGTACGGAAAATCCCACTTCCTGGCCAGGGAGAGACGTAAAATTGTGTACTCGCTACGGGCGGTAATAAAGAAAGCCTCAGATCGCATATTTATTGCCCTTGCCTTCGGTTCTGGCATCAAATACCGGCGATCTGAGACATTCTTTGTTGTACCGCCCGCCCTAGGTAAATAATGTACTATTAAAAACCAAGTTTTTTCCCAAATCGGTCCAGGCGTCTTCGAGTAATCGGAGAACATAGGTACATAAAAAATAAAAGTTTCCGACGAATTGAGAACCTCCTCCTTTATTGAAGTCGGTTAATAATTAATTTGACATATATATATATATGTATATATATTTGACATATATATGTATTTTTTGCCAAATTACTCATTTGATAGACAGGTGTGATACTTACCTGTAAACGTTTTTTTTCCATCGTAGGCATCCATTATATAGGTTAGGTGAGCTTTATAGTAATAAATATCCAAAAGATTTAGGGGAATACATTAGGTTAAATTAATCAAACGTAAAGTCAAATATTTTCAAGGTCAACCGAAATTAATCAAAGATCAAAGTAATGTTTTTTTGTATGTTTTTTTAATGCTGCAGGGAGCTACGAAGTTGACGAAGGATGACATTGAACGGGTCTTCTCGTTGTACGACAGAGTAAGTTCATTCACCGTTCACCCAGGGAGGTCACGCCAAACGAGCGAAATTGGCGGACAGCCAATCAAGGTCACGGAAAATCTAGTACGGAGTGACCTTGGTTTGGTCGGCCGCCGTGCTTCCGGCACGCGTCCACACGGGCCGAAATCATACCCTGAGAATATTACGATTTTTTTGGAAATAATTCAATATCAGGCTAATTATTTGTATACGGCTTTTATATGTTATTTTAAACAACTTTTACTAATGAAATGAATAATTCTATGGACCGGAAGTTAGGAAAAAATTTAACCCGCAAGCAAAAATGCTATCAGTATTTTTATAATGAAAACATGTTTAAGTACACAAATTTGGAGACTTACTGCCTGAATCCAAAAATATATGCATCAGGAAATAACGGCATATTAAATATTTACGACCTTGAGATAATATTGAATTTCATCTGGCCTATAGAAAGGTTTATTCATGAACAAAAATAAGTGGATTATGCGCGTATCTCAAAGAACGTATATAGACGTAGTCAATTATAAAGTAAAGAAAGTTTATACCATTTTCGCCTGATTTTTACGGAATTTATGAAGATTACTTTTCATTATTTTTTTATTTTTACCGTTGCGGTACCTATTTAATTTAGGTGGATTATTCAAGAATACTTAGTCCAATTACCATACCAAATTTCTGGTGTGAACTAAAGGCTGATCAGCAAAAGCAAAACAAATTTGCTGTATGTTTTATACTATGGTATCTGAAGCTACATCAACTAATTACAGACCTGGATGGTACTTAACTTATTCTAAGTACAACGTTTCAGAGCAAACTAGCTAGTCGTTTTAAAATGAGAGCGTAACTACGTTTGTATGGAGAATCGAGATCGAGCTTATTGCGGACTCTTACTTAAGCCCCTCACAGACTTTACGCCGCCATACATTTAGTCGGTTGTAAAGGGATATCTCCCTCTCTGTCACTCCAATATGCAAGTGCGACAGAGAGGGAGATACACGAACGAACTTCGTTATCGTTTAACGGTGGCCACTCAGCATGTGTTTTTTTTATTTGCCGCCTTTTTCTTGTTACTTGACTTCCTGGTCCCACTTAAGGTGGTTCGATTGCCATACAAAACGTTATTTGACATTCGCAGGCCAACGCGGCGTGATATTTTAAGAAAATTATGAAACAAACTTTCATAAATTGGCTTCCCATTTGCGCCAAATTCCCCCTTTCCTAGAATAAACTTGTATAAACTAGATTTATTTGAGAAATTGGTTTGGGACGTGAAATTTTAGGAAAACTATTTTTCTCAAATTAATCTAGTTTATACAAGTTTATTCTAGGAAAGGGGGAATTTGGCGCAAATGGGAAGCCAATTGATGAAAGTTTGTTACATAAGTTTCTTAAAATACCATGCCGTTAGCCTGCGAATGTCAAATAACGCTTTGTATGACAATCGAACCACCTTAATACAGTCGTACTTAATACTGAGTCGAGAAAAAATTGTTTGTGACGTCAATATCATTATCATTAATTAACTCAGTGTCTTAATTTCAGGATAATAATGGATCTATCGAGAATGAAGAGTTGCGAGGTTTTCTGAAGGATTTATTAGAATTAGTGAAAAAGGTAATTAATTAATTTACTTTTATGAACTTTTCTAGTTTCAGATCTAGGTAATGGATTAACGACTTAACTTGGAAAATGGACCATTGGAAGCCATGTTTTATATTCTTAGGGCTCCTCAACACAATGGATCATCATGGCCGCAGGACAGGACGCAGATATGCGTTGGAGTGCGATGGAAGTATTTTTCCCTCTAACGCATAGCTGCGTCCTATAGGACGACGTCCATGATGGCTGATTGTGAGGAGGAGCCTTTAAATTGCTTACAAATGGATTGTCATGATAAATAGCATTGATTTTGACAAGGCGACAAGAATCCTTAAGAGAGGAGAAAAGTTGTATTTTTTTTTTATATACATTACATACTACGATGGTGGCAAACTAGCATGTGCGTGATATTGATAGTAAGCAGATACTGTAGCCTATATACGTTTGTGACTACAAAACGATCACAAATGCGTTGCCGACCATCTACTGTTCGACGGTGTCTGTTGTTTGTCTCGAATAAAAGTTTCTTTCATTATTTCTTTCTTTCTTTATTGATTTGAGGACTCGCTATGTTGACAGCAAGAGTCAAATACATATCTCTCAGTCTAAACTCTCAAGTGGGTCATTGTCAGATTTCGGTTTGCGCGTGCCTCTTCGGTGGACATATAGCCTGAGAACTTTACGGTTTCTCTCTATGGAAACACAACAATATATCGATATCAGCCATATTTTTACACCATAAAATAGGTTGGGTAATTTGACTAAATATTCATTAATAATCCACCAAAATTTAATACCGCAACGGTAAAAAAGAATGAAAAGTAATCTTTATAAATTCCGTAAAAATCAGGCGAAAATGGTATAAACTTTCTTTACTTTATAATTGACTACGTCTATATACGTTCTTTGGGATACCCGCATAATCCACTTATTTATGTTCATGAATAAACCTTTCTATAGGCCAGATGAAATTCAATATTATCTCAAGGTCGTAAATATTTAATTAAAATGCTGTTATTTCCTGATGCATATATTTTTGGATTCAGGTAGTAAGTCTCCTAATTTGTGTACCCAAACATGTTTTTATTATAAAAATACTGATAGCATTTTTGCTTGCGGGTTAAAAAAAAATCCTAACTTCCGGTCCATAGAATTATTGACTTCAATAGTAAAAGTTTTTTTAAATAACATATAAAAGCCGTATAGAAATAATTAGCCTGATATTGAATTATTTCCAAAAAAACCGTAATTTTCTCAGGGTAATAGCCAAAGTTAAGGGCTATAAAGCCTAATTTTTGGTTGAACTCTGAATCCGCATAAACGGCGCCACCTCTTCCATGATTATATTCGATAAAAACTTGAGCCCTTAACTATTGACCACAGAAAAGACGATTTTAGTTTTTGTGACTGACAATGACCCAAGTACTCTCAACACGCATTCTCGTTATCTTCGAGAGATCACTGTCTTTAGAAAACATTATGGTAAGGAGACGCTCTACGGGCCGATTTTATCGGACGGCCAAGCGAGGTCACAGAAAATCTAGTATGGAGTGACCTTGATTTGGTTGGAAGCCGTGCTTCCGACACGTATCCACACCTGCCGATTTCGCTAGTGTAGCGTCTCCTATAGAGACTTAAACTAAAGCGATACCTATATCCTAGGTATACGTATACCTTCCGTAAATTTAAACAAATGGATAGATAAAGCTTAAGATGCCATTGTAATTTACATTTTTTTTTCGCGTAACGTCTGGTTAATGTAACATAGAGGCCCTAGCACACTAGGTTTTATCGCCACGTTTTACGGCGAAAATGTACTGAAACGTCACGTAAAACGTGACATAAAACCTAGTGTGCTAGGGCCTCTGCCCCCCTAGCACACTACGTTTTATGTCGCGTTTTACTTGACGTTTCAGTACATTTTCTCCGACATAAAACCTATTGTGCGGCCCTAGCCTCTGGTGACCGAAGCGACCTGGCGGCATTCTCGCGTAACGCATCAAAATTACAATTCGATGAAATGCCGCCAGCATCCTCGGCATAATGCCTCGAGTTTAGTAGTTGAGTTTTAATTTAATTTAGTTAAATTATCATCTTGTATATACTTTAGAAAATAAACAAGCTTTATTTTACATTTATTAAACAACACATTTCACTATTTTCCAGGATTACGACGCCCAAGACCTGTTAGAGTTCGAGGAGACCATCCTCCAAGGCGTGGAGTACAGCAGCGATGGCAAGATCAGCAGGAAGCAGCTGACTATGATCCTTCTAGCGCTTGCCAAGCACCATCAAGAAGAAGAAGTGCCCACGCCGTAAACGCGCGTGAACGCGTCCGTCACTCCGTCCCGATTTCTGAACGAATTTTTTAGTCAACGCAGCATGCTTAGGATGCATCCCCGCGGTTCACTGTGTGAAGCCTGTAAATCCTCTCACAGTCTGGCGCGGCCTGGCCGCGGTGGTCAATAGTAAACTTGTCATTAGCTGTCAAGTTTACTATGGACCGCCACCGCAGGCCGCGCCAGTGTGTTGCAGGCTTACGGTGGCGGAAGCTAATGAGAAGTTTACTATTGACGCCAGTCTGTGAGAGGCTTAACGCTTCTTTCGTTCGCGTATCCGATATCGGCCCGTGTAGCGTCTCCTTATCTCTGACACTGTCGCACTTGAGTATTCAAGCGACAGAGAGGGAGATCTTGCAAGTTTCTAATTTAGATTTTCGTGGTAGCCGGGAAACTTCGTTCGTTTCGCGGTAGACCTCAGCAGTGCTACCACGAAAATCGAAAATCGGAACTTGCAATATCTCCCTCTCTGTCGCTTGAATATGCAAGTGTGACAGTGATATATATACTCGCACGAACGAAGCCTTTCATAGTGGACCACCTGCTTGGCGGACGGCATGAGCGGTACAAAGCTGTAAGAGAGAGCGAGATGGAGAATAGAATGACCTTAATTTAATATTCTTATCTCGCTCTATCTTGTAGATTTACGCCGCTCCGCAAAGCAGGACCGTGGGGATGCGGCATTAGGGCGCGTCAAGACGGTCTAACTAGCCGACTGCAATCCTGCAAGCTCTATGTAAGAGCGGAACAAGCAGATTCTTGATCTTAGAGTATAGATATATACAGAGGAGCTATAGGTACTCGTTCCACCATAAAGGATGGAAATGCTTCTATCTGGCAAAATTATAAACACTGGTTTTAAAATGGCTGACGGCTTACCATAAACAACCTACTTCATTTGGGCGGGTATTTAATGGTTTATTTGCCGCTGCGCAACCTCATTCTAACTAGAAGCGGGAAATAAAGTGAAACTATGACAAGGACCACGAAATATGTATCCCTTTCAGTCACACTTATTGAGATTTGTATACTTACTACCGTCTCGCTCAGTCGTGGTATTATTATTATTACCATAAGTCCTCTGTAGAAATATATACTCTAGGTTCTTGATTTAATATCCTTATCTCACTCCGTCTGGACGATTGCAGTCCCCTGCGCAGGTCCGTCTAAGTGCGCCTTTAGACGGTTGTCACCACTTAGGCGGGTAGCAGACGATCCGATTTGGCTAGCTCTAGGTTGCTTGGATTTGTTGGGTCTTTAACTGTTGTATTGGTGACTATTTTTTTTACCCATAATTAGTTACGAAATTCAGAAGAAAAGAAAAATACAATTATTTTCAACGTCCGTGAACGAGAAACCTGCCATATCTTTTTAACTCTTATTTTAAACGCAGTATTTCGTTGTGAGACATACCGTCTTATGATCTCAACATTTTGATATATTTATTTTTCTTTGATTTTTACTGCGCTAGAGGGTTGGGATTTATATACAGCTTTGGCGTTTATATACAGCTGCGTCAGCTACCTATAATTTATATAAACGATTGCCGGATTTATTTTCCTGTTTTATCGTGGTGACAACCCTAATAGTGAACGGCAATTTTATTAATAAATATTTGTCTTCTATACTGTATCGCTCTACACTCCAAGATGAATTGTTTGTACTGAATCAAACATTTCTTTTTGTATCTTATTTTTATATTAAAATAACAGCTTACCCACGTGTATGTTTGCCACCAAGTCACAGTATGTATTATAGTTGAGATTTTTTATGTCTGACTTTTCATAACACTGTCACTGGAATTGCAATCTTCTACAATGGGCAGTAAAGTTGTTTTTTTAATGGACTACTTTGATGAAATCCGGCAACTTAAATAATCTCAAGTAAACATAATGGGCACATATGTGCAAATGTATAGGACATTGCTAATTCACGTGAATGAAAAAAAGCATTCGTCAAGACAGCTTTTTTTTAGTTCATTTAGATATAAAAAATATGAAACATAAAATGCCTAAGAGCGATATATTTAGGAACGAGTAAGCAGGGTTGTATGAATGAATGGAAAAACATTTAAATAATACGCAGAATCAAATTTATAAACTCTTTTATTAATAACGTTTTCAATAAAATCCTAGTTTTGTTTTAGCGTATAAAAAACTAATTACCTAAACAGATTTAATAACTTTGTTATTTTTATAATAACTAAAGAACCATTTGAAAACTATCTCACTTAATAACATTTTAAGCCAAAACAAATGCCAAATATTTAATACTACGCTACACAATATTTTCATAAATCATATAGTAGGAAATGTAGATTTTACATATATGAATATCATTGCAAAAGGGCTCCTACATATCATAAAACATGTTTAAAAGTTTTTTTATGAAAAAACACCTAGTAAAACATTTCTAAAGCACGACACGTTTTAATACATACCTAATATTGCAAAGTTATATTTAATCGATAGATAAAACGTTTATGGGAATAAAATAAACATATATGATAGTGAATGACATTAAAAAAGTGCAAAATTACGCAATGTTATTACTTACAATAATAAAACAAAATTTCCACGATTATTTGGTTACATTTTTCAAAAAACCATGCATTGTGTCTCAAGGGGGCAAAATTATATATTTACGGCGAGGACGGTATATTGAATCCTGAAGATTCTACAATAGAATTCCGAGCGTAGCGAGCTATTCTAAAGTAGAATCTTGACCGTAACGAGGGATTCAAGTGTTTACACCCGAAACGGAAATAATTTTGCTACCAAGAGTGGCACATACTGCTTTTCACACCGTCTATGAGAAAAAGTGAAATCAAACGGGAAGAAAAGTTCAACTTGATCCCTCATTTGGGGGCGACAATGACTTTTCTCTGAAAAGAAGGTGTGAAAATGTTATTCATTTGTAAATAATAATTGATTTAGTATTAGCATGGAAATGCAACTACGTAATCGTTGTTTGTTGATGTTAATTGTCTATTTTACAATAAATTAATAATTTAATTTGTGTTATATATGTATATGAATGTTTAGAATATCTATTTACCCATGATGTATTTATTAGATGGTTTAAGACAGAGATCGTTATGATAACTAGGTAACAGTAATGGTTAAAAATGTTAAATACACGTATTTTTGTTATCAACATAAAACATAATATATTTCTATCAAAACTTATTGTAACTTATTTTTTTAACTGTAACATTCTTACACTAGTTTTTTTTTATGGTCCCGTTTTACCCTTTGGGTACGGAACCCTAAAAATGTCTGTAACAAAAACGCCCTCGATGGCACTGCATGCTCTAAACTAAATAAATATCTGTGTTAATATAGACGTTGTGATCAAAAATATAGTTAGCTTTAACGTTAATTAAGTTTAATGGAATGATATGCACAAAACGCCAACATTATAGCTAAGTATGATAGGTATTAAGGACAAATAATATTTAGTGTCAAGCTTATGAGATATCCTTGGACAGAAATGTTAATATTATCACGGTTCGATAGTAGATTGTGTCTCAAGGGAGCAAAGTGATATATTTACGGCTAGGGCGGTGTATAGAATCCTGAGTGAAGGGAAAGACTAAAGAGTCTACCATAAAAAAAGTAGAATCTTGAGCGTAACAAGGGGTTCAATTAAGTGTCTATGCCCAAGATGGAAATAATTTTGCTACTGAGGCACGTACTATTTTTCACACCTTGAATCAGGAAAAAATTAATCCCTGGGCACGGCAACAATTACTTTTTCACTTCTCATGCTCGAAAAGTTCGCTTTTGTGCTGGATGTATGCTGCACAAAATGCCACTTTTATGCTCTAGAGCACAAAGTAAATTTGTTTTAAAGACTAAGATAATCGGGCCTAACAGCCACACACAATAAAACTTCGTAGAATAAGCTGCCATTTGATTTGATTTGCTTTAATAAATTTCACATCCGTGTTTTCAATTACTAAATTAATTAAACCCTTAAGAAAATAACAAATAATTGCAAAATGAAATAAAACTCACTTTTTAAAGTTTTTATGTTTAACTTTCGACACGTGATATTATACTTAGGTACTACATACTGCCAAGTAATTTAATGGTTCAATACGTTTTAAATAATAATTGACTCCTATTTTATCTGGTTTTATTAATTTAGTAATGGAAAACATGGATGTGAAATTTATTAAAGCAAATCAAATCGAATGACAAGTTTATTCTACGAAGTTTTATTGTTTGTGTGGCTGTTAGGCCCGATTATCTTAGTCTTTAAAACAATTTTACTTTGTGCACTATAGCATAAAAGTGGCATTTTGTGCAGCATACATCTAGCACAAAAGCGAACTTTGCGAGCATGAGAAGTGAAAAATGTATTGTAATGCCGTTTTCATGTTGGTAGAAACGAAAGAAAACCAAATAATGAAGAGGCCATCCACATATTACGTTCCACGATTTTTCTGATTAAAGTACCCAGTCACGGACCTATTCACAGGGCAAATTTAAGCGAGGAAACAAGAAATATTATGAAGCACACCTTTTTAACCGACTTCAAATACGGCGAAGTACTGAATCAAAGTCGGTTAAAACTGAATGATTATTGCTTTTATTTCCTAAACATGTAACGTAATTTTTGGATGGCCAAAACGCTCTGTTTCAAAATGCCACATTTTATCTTATCAAATTCCTATTACCTATACTAGACTATCTTTTTTCGCATGATCTACCTACTCAAGTATTCAGATTGATAAAGTAATCAGACAGTTTTTTTCAATCGATGATCCTTGTACTGCAGATTACCTACAGAATCCAAGGATTTCTAATGCGCTGAAGCTAATCTACTAAATGTTTGTCAAATAATTGCAAATATTAAACTATAAAACTTAATTCGATGTCATTATATTATTTATTTAAGTCCAAATCAGAGACTAGAAAAACAATTAAAAGCTTGGCAATTTCTTCAGTTTTACCATAGACGAGACCTACTAAATAAAAAAGCGAAAGAATTAAAATCATTGAAGATTTTTTTTTATTTAAATATATCTTTTCGAGGTTAGGATGAGTAGGTATTTTAATGTTACAGAAGAACTCGCATAATTTACTTTGATGTCTATTTGATCTGTTACATCATCTCACTCTCGTATTGTCGTGTGGTGTAAGGGAGCGAGTAGGTACCTACTTTTAGTACCTACGTAATAAGTATTACTTACGAGTATTCTGTGCTGTAAAAAAACAGCGGAGAAAATTATTGCCATTAGTAGACTTTATAATTTTCTACTCTCTGATCTGAATGTTAGAATACTCGTAAGTTGGGTATCTGAATTTATTTAGAAATCTGGCTGAGTTATTCCCAAGCCTGGCACTGCGTGTTGAATACGATATTTGTTATAAAATGTTTATATTTGTAAATGTTTGTTTTAATTTATTAAACCCCTACTCTTACCTTGTTGGTTTTAAGCTTCCATAGTCAACAAGGCGCCTTTATAGTTTGGGTCTTGTTTGGGTATACAAATCGATAAAATAAAACCGGCCAAGAGCGTGTCGGGCCACGCTCAGTGTAGGGTTCCGTAGTTTTTCGTCCATCAAAGTAAGTGTGTGAAATTAATTTGTAATTTTTTTCAAAAACTATTCGACCTATCAAGTT
This sequence comes from Epinotia brunnichana, assembly GCA_963854355.1. Classification (NCBI taxonomy): domain Eukaryota; kingdom Metazoa; phylum Arthropoda; class Insecta; order Lepidoptera; family Tortricidae; genus Epinotia; species Epinotia brunnichana. The sequence continues at coordinate 13,663,524 of OY977956.1, forward strand.
CAAAATAATTTTCCTAGAATGTTTTTATAAAGTTCTACTTTTGAGATTTTTTTCATATTTTTAAAACTTATGGTTCAAAAGTTAGAAGGGGGGGGGGGACACATTTTTATTTTACTTCTGGAGCGATTATCTCCGAAAATATGAACATTATCAAAAAATGATTGTAGATTTGTAGCAAACCCCTATTCATTTTTGAATACCTACCCAACAATAGTTATATCACACGTTAGGGTTGAAATGAAAAAAAAAACACTCCCCACGTTACGTATAGCGTAACCTAATAAAAAAAAATCACTTTTTATTTTACCACTTTGTCGGCGTGATTGATATACATATCAGTACCAAATTTCAGCTTTCTAGTGCTAACGGTTACTGAGATTATCCGCGGACGGACGGACAGACAAAGCGAAACTATAAGGGTTCCTAGTCGACTACGGAACCCTAATAAGAGATCAAAAAGTGATAAAATTAAACCTTGAAAAAAACCGACCAAGTGCGTGTCGGGCCACGCGCAGTGTCGTTGACACGCGCGCCAACGCCGCCAACTTAGTGCGGTTCAACGGGCTGCGTCGAACGAATTGGTACGAAAGTTGGCCTTTCCATGTAGGTATTTTTACAAGCTTTTATTAAGCTCACCCCGTTTGTTTTATTCTTTCTTGGGTCAAATTTAGTAATTGAAATTTCACCCTCTTCCTGTCAACCGATTGATCTGAAATTTTGCATGCATATGTATATCGCATGACAATGCAATATTATGATGACATGGAGCTGATCTGATGCTGGAGCTGGAAGGTGGCCATAGGAACTCCGCAATAAAACGACACAACCCCAGAGTTTGGGCTCGTTTGAATCGTCTCAATGAGTAGTTGATGATGGTATGCAGATAATTGACTTTCAAAACAAAGTTTTAACCGACTTCAAATCAGTAGCCAAATAGCTTCAAGTTTGCCTATAAAATTTGAAGAGTTCCCTCGATTTCTCCAGGATCCCATCATCAGAACTGGATTTTGGTGACAACGGGACCAATCTGGAAGTATATGCTTTCAAACAAAGAAAGTTCATAAATTACGGAGTTATAGCGTAACATACACACATAAAATAAAATAAAAACATACAGACGAATTGAGAACCTCCTCCTTTTTTGAAGTCGGTTAAAAAGTACAGTCGGCAGTAAAAGCTTGTACCAAAAATTAAATTTTCGACAGAAACTTATTTAAGTTGGACTATTAAATAATTACTAGTTATGCCTAACTTACATTAATGCGACTCCTACAGCGTGCGAGCCGAGCGAGCGAAGCGAGCGTGCTGCGGAAGCGGCCGGCGCAGCTCCAGAACCGATTTTTTTTATTAATATAAATAATTGTCCAAATATATTTTTTTACATAATATTCCAAAAATATGTGTGGCGCCCGAAATTATGTATACAACTACTATGATTTTAGCATTTCGAAACATTGAAAAGTACCAATGTTATTTGAAAAAAAAATTATTATTTGATTTTAGAGAAAAGTTTTACAAATAAAACATGTTTTTAGCATATTCTGTAGGATCAAATCATAAAAAATATGTGTCATACTTAATGACATTTAATATATTCTCTTAGCTTTGCTTGAGCGTGGCTTGAGCTTTGCTACACCTCGACATTATGTTGCTCACTGCAAAGGTGCAATTCAGTGCAGCCTAATCAAGATTACTATTGACCGCCACCGCTGGCCGCTCCAGGATGATTATTAAGGCCTCTCACAGACTGGCGCGGCCTGGCCGCGGCGGACAATATAAAACTTGTCATTAGCTGTCAAATTTACTATGGTCCGCCACCGCAGGCCGCGCCCGTGTGATGCAGGCTTAAGGCCTAACATATAGACAAGCCCATCCACTCTTGCAATATGTCCGATATTAATTTATCAACATCGATTAATCGGATCGTCCGTATCCTGTTCAAAAATATTATATTTGTCTATAGTCTCATTCATAAACAATTCAGCCAATCACACTCCTTTATTACAGCGCCATGATTGATTTTACTACCACAGATAAAGAATATGCTTTATCGCTATGACAGTGTTGCCAGGTTATACCGCTATACCGCGTTTTCACCAATAATAAGCAATTAAAACATTATTTAAGAAGAAGAGGTAAATAATACAAAGACCATAATTTTATGCCTCTTTTTAAGTACAATATGTTACACCTGTGTTAAGATGCTCAATTTGAAGCCCTAATTTTGATAGAGTCCAAGGTTCCCGCCCCCCACTCCTGCCAGCTAAATGGATATCCCTGCACGGCTAGCACAAGACGGCCGCGACATACTCTCGAGCTCTGTCGCACTATCCGTCTCTTTCTAAGTGGTCTAATAAGAGAGAGACGGATAGTGCGAAAGACCTCGAGAGTATGTCGCGGCCGTCTTGTAATAGCCGTGCTGGATATGTGAAAAAAATCATGGCAGTAGTACCATATAAATAAATTTAAAAGGAAAACTATCATGGATAAGTAGGCCTAACTAATTAACGAGTAATAGTCGACCAAATTAAAAGATGTACTTGGACAGGCCAACTTTCGTACAAATCGGGCGACGCAACCGCAACGTTTAATTGGCGCGCGCTTGTCGATGTAACAAAAACACTGAGCTTAGCCCGACACGCACTTTAGCGGGTTTTTTTTATAGCAACCCACATATTGCGGCCTATTTTGTTCAAATAATATAGGGTTTTAACCGTGAAAATGATTAGAATATATTTTATTCTATACCGGTAGCCGCTCGGACATGCAATAAAGCTAAAACTACAATCCTCGATTTTCGTGGTACTGCTACTGATTTATCTTGTTTAGCTGAATAAATGGCCAATTTAATATGTTAATGGAAAAGGTAGTCAAAAAATATACATATATATATATATATATATAAATAGATTTTTCCGTAAGACCGTTTTAAAAATCCCGCGTGTCCCGGTGCTGCTTCCGCTTTTTCCATTAGTCATCTGGCAACACTGTAGATCTAGCCTAGATTTAAGATTGTAGGCGTGAGTAGAGGCGGTGGTGCATTGGTGTAGCGTGGTTTTAATAAGTAATTGATTTGTATATATAACAACAATCATGGGTGTCACCGTGGACACAATCAAGCCCGGAGATGGTAAGCACGTTTACTTCTAAATTAACAATATACTAAACCAAACTTCAACTGTAAAAAATGTCCTCCTTAGCATCTCTTCTTCTCTCATTAATTATTTATAATTAGTACTGTCATTGATTATGCAGAAATAAGTGCGAAAATAACATCTAAACTACAATCCCGTGGCGGTAAAATATTATCTTATTGATCGTTGTTTTTTTATATGATGACCTCTAAGACGCCGCGCCGCCTCGTTGCCGCCATACCATAGGCGGGACGTTAACCTATTCTAGTTCCATTTTCTAAAACATGCTGTTTTGCGAAGAAAAAATGTCGTAGCTTTTTCGTTACTTTCTACTGAAGTTTACGCTTGGTTTTGCTTCGCTTAGCTGAGGTGTTACTAAATATAATTAGTATGTATCAATAGCTACTTATAATATTGCAAGGCCTTCGACACCTGTTTGTCTAAACTAAAGGCTTTGACAGTTCGTTATATTATAAGTCTACATAATATATTATATATAATAGCTCAAATCAGATATGGGTAAGACTAGCACGGCTATCACAATATTCACGGCGCGCGAGCTCTCGCACTATCCGTCTCTTTCTAAGTTTTCTAATAACAGAGAGACGGATGGTGCGAGAGAGCTCGCGCGCCGTCTTGTGATACCCGTTCAGCAACGGAGACCCCAGGCGGAGCCCTAGGAGAAAAAACATAGCTAATTTCCATCCGGAAGAAGCATTCTAGATTTTGGTGAAATGATTTTTGAATTCGGATGAGTAGGTCCGGAGATTACCCTCTACATATAAACTTACAACCTTGCAGACTTTTCCTCTTTATAATATCCTCCTAGCGCCTATGGGCCTACTGGAAGGACATATTCTCTTAAAGGAATTTAAACAATTTTGGGTTGGAATTGAGTTGCATTTGTTTTGTGTTGGTCTTCTCTTGAAACAAAAGAAATTCAACTCTTTCTTTTATTAGTTTGATTCAAATTTCAATGTCATTTTGTGTTGTATGGTGGGCGCCACGAGGATAAATAAATATTTTCGGACATCTCGTGCTCATCACACAAATAAATGCTCTTACCGGGATTCGAACCTAGGACCTCTTGCTTCGTAGGCAGGGTCACTACCATCTAGGCTAAAGCTAGGTCTTCAAAAATATATAATATTAGTACCTGTAGATTACTGTAATTGTATTTTATAAAACTGTATTCAATGCAAATCCTCTTATTTCATGATCCAATAACTTGTTAACTACCTACTTAGACTTCACTACTAGGTATGATCAACACTGCTATATTTTACTAGAACTAATTTATGTTCACACACCCACCTAAACATGTAATATTTTGAGTATGAAAGTTTCCTATATCCTTATATAGCTCAAATTACATAGTTACTTGAAGTTCCATACCAATTTTTATCAAATTTCATTAATTACTGAATTCCCCTTGACCCTTTCGCCACTGAATCGATGAACACTGATTGGTGCCCTATGGCACTATCTAAATTTCATGGCAAAAATTACCACCTGTTAAGGTCATCTTTTAGTATTTTTTTATGGTGCAAGAGACTTGGATTAGTTATTATTTAATTTTAGCTTTGCCTGTTAAAGGGAAAATCATGAAAAAAAGCCCTCATCCACCTTTAAATAGCTATAGGATGCCATTTTAATATCATAGTACAGGTATTTTACACACGAATGATAATAAAACGATTGTAGTTTAACGCGTTTTCATCAATTATTCGTTATTGTTTGTTAGGTAAATAAATATGACATTGTACGTCATGGCGGTTTGTTGGTGCCGGTTAATGTACGGCCCGATAATACGCGTCCATCTAGCGTTATCTCTCTCTTTTTGTATAAGTTAAAAAGAGACATAGATATAGAGGATGCCAATTATTGGGCCGTACATTAACCGGCACCGGTTTGTTTACGGGTTGTGTTAGTGTCGCCCCCTACGCAGAGCTTTGCGTAATGTTCCCTATTCATTTCGGAGTCTGATGTTTACATTTTTAATTATATAACTGAATATCATCATCCAGTTCCTTTAACTATAGCTTTATTAAGATACCTTAATATTCATCTATTTTATAATTTATTTCCAGATTCCACATACCCGAAGAAGGGCCAGACAGTGGTGGTCCACTACACGGGTACCCTGACCAATGGTACCAAGTTCGATTCGTCCCGCGACCGTGGCAAGCCTTTCAAGTTCAAGATTGGCAAGGGAGAGGTCATCAAGGGCTGGGATGAGGGTGTTGCCAAGGTGAGAGCCTAAAAACTATATTAGGAAAAAAGTTTCTTTTGTGCAGCCATACTCAACCTTTTCTCTACAAGAGCTACAAATACATTTTAGATAAGGGCCACAAGGTAAATTTATGATTTTTATACTTGCTGGATGGTAGGCCAATCGCAAAAGCTTAGCGAGCCGCAGGTTGAGTGTAGCTGTTCTGGTGGCTAGCCTATTTGAGGCTAAGTAACTAACACTAAAAGTGCTATGACGTAGTGTGTAGCAGTATTTTTCCGCCTTGTAGCAGAAATCGTTAGGCATAAAATAAAAATAAATATGTGAGGACAAATCTTACACAAATCGACCTAGTCCCAAACTAAGCAAAGCTTGTACTATGGGTACTATGCGACGATATTCATACTTATGTAGATAAATAAATACTTAATACATAGAAAGTATCCATTACTCAGGAACAAATATTGGTGCTCATCACTCAAATAATTAAATAAAACTAGTATTAAATAAATTGTAAGAGACAATCTTACACAAACGATTGCAGCTATGCCATCTGACATTGTCAGCAGGTCCCATACTATAATCCTAAAGCAATTTATTGCAACAACTAACAAACACAGCTATAGTTGTAATGGGACAGCCATACATACCTTTCATTCGAATTATAACAAGACTGCGGGATGCTATTGGGAAAGAAAAGCTAAAGACAGGGAAACCTGAAAAGCTTTGGGGGAGGCTTTCACTGCTTTAGGCGGTCCTTATACAGAAGAAGAAGTAAAATAATATTTTTTAAATAGTGAATTAGAATAGTGAAATAAGAAAAAACAAACAATATAAAAACTTTATTTATGAAATAAGTGCATATGGTTAAAAACTCTGTTACAACGAAATAAAAGCTTATCTTTCTTTAAGGTATCATTCTGTCAATTCCAGATGTCTGTAGGGGAGCGCGCAAAGCTGACCTGCACACCCGACTACGCGTACGGCCAACAAGGCCATCCCGGCGTCATCCCGCCCAACTCCACCCTCATCTTCGATGTCGAGCTCATCAAACTCGAATAAACCGCATTCTTAACTGCCGCATCCTTCTGGACGCCTCTGGGCGCAGTTCCATAGACAACTAGGGCACTTATATACCCAGTGACGAGGGCTTTTGAAAGTGCTTTGAAAGCATGGACTTGCAACATAGTACTAGAATCGGAGACTAGATTCAAGAGCGGAGAATATCAGTTTCATGAAAGCAATTTCGAAACCCTCGTTAAAACTACTTGTATATCACAAAAGTGTTCATGTAGATGCCCTACCTATCCATTTTCGTAAAATTATAGAAATTGGGATAACTATACTTTACATTACTGTGCCTTCACTTAGCACTCTGTTATTTGTTATTTTCAACCAAACACTAGTTTAAGGCAAGTCAATTAGGCTAAGACAGCATTTTGCCCCATTTTCCATTCACATCGCTTGATTACATTCCACTGGCATTTGTAGATGGAATAGTTCTTTGTATTCTTTTTTATAAAAAATATTAAGATCCTTTAGCACAAATTTGGAATGTTTTCTTGTGAGGTTGGGTTTGCACATTTTTGCCGTACGAGTATATATAATAATTTCAGATGAAATAAGAATAAATTTATTGCGAGAATTTTGCGTTTTATTGCCGGGTTGTCGAAACAGTTAATTCCTACACTAAAATAATGTTTTAAAACTGATTTAAAGCACAAATGGATGCATGGTATCCATACAATTCTCCCAGTGGGCCGTTTCTGGAAGCTACAAGCTTTAACCTTTTCGACGCCAACGAGCGATATCAGCGCCAACGAACGACATATGCGCCCAGCGCGATAGCAACCTTGCATTGATATAAGGTTTAACTCCGCACTACGTCTGGTTGATTTGGCGTGTGGTTGACAACTTTTGTCTTTGACAGAGGTTGAAAAGGTTAAACATGTAACACAGCACAGCACAGGCCAAACCTCTGTGACATCAGTGCTTCGAGGTCAGGCCCTGTTTACGAACGCTACAATCGTATAATTCTACAAGTGCGTATTCTTTTAGTAGACCAACAGGTTGATCACGTAACGAATTGTACGCGCGTCAGGTAGATCTAAATGTCACTTTTTAAATGGAAAAATTACAGTTAAATTGTCCTAACGCGCGTATGGAATTGTTACGTGATTACCTCTCGGATCCATCGGTCCAACAAAGCCACACACAATTCGATGTATACTCGAATAGCGACTATTCTTTTAAATTCAAAATGGTCTACACTGCTAAGTAGTATTTCTTTATGTGGGCCCTTTAGTTCCTTAGACATAAAGTCTTGATGTTTACTACGGTTATTTTACAGTATCAATTATCGGTTACACTTAACAATATAATTTACTTTAAAAACAAAGTTTTTACCGACTTCAATTCAGTACTCCGCCAAGCCACATGAACATTACCACAGTTCTTTTGCAATTTACCACATGAACTGATTTCCGAGAGCAAATGCGTTGATAATTAGTGAAAAAAACCAAATCACCGTATGTGAGTCGATAATATTTGAGGACTCCCGTCGATTCCTCAAGCATCTCAGAATTACCCTTGGCACTTCATTGTTTGCTATTTCAACGCAATCATATCAGAATCTGTGACGTATTTTTATAGTTTGAAGTAGGTAAGTACATCATTGAGAAGTTTCACAAGCCATCTGTGGTCTTCATCATCACTTCCACGATCACCAAATTTATGATTTCCGGGTGTAAATACACGAGTTATAATAGAAAATACCGAAATTACTACACGCGTGCCTAATATATTTGAGGAGTTCCCTCAATTCCTCATGGTTCCCATCATCCAACTGGGGTTTTGAAAACAATGGGACCAATCTGGAAGCATATACTTTCAATTAAAAAAAGAATTGTACGAATCGGTTCATAAATGACGGAGTACTGAGGTAACAAACATTAAAAAAAAAAACATCCGAAATGAGAACCTCCTTCTTTTTTTGAAGTTGGTTAAAAAGACAATCGCTGCATTGTTTTTTAGGCACCAAGAGAAGTGAATTCGATCTAGAAAAAAATCGCACCATACCCGTATTAACACTGGTCAAAAAAAGCTACTTAGTAATTGGTCAAGTATCTTCTGTGTAGACTAGAGGCCCTAGCACGCTAGGTTTAATCGCCACGTTTTACGGCGAAAATGTACTGAAACGTGACATAAAACCTATCGTGCTAGGACCTCGGCTAGTCTTTGTAGCGTTCAAGCGTTCTTGTCGTAAAATGCTCCACAATGTTGGAGGCAGAACAAAATAGAGGAAAAAATACTTGGGTTCTAAACTCACTACAGAGGGGTAATCACGTAACGTTTCGAACGCGCGTTAGGACAATTTAACTGTCATTTTTCCATATAAAAAGTTACATTTAGATCTACCTGACGCGCGTACAATGCGTTTACGTGATCGTCCTGCATGACGCAGTAAGCAACACCAAGGCACTCGCTAACTTTGAGGAGCTGGGGTGGTTAGAGTACACTGGACGTGGACTTGCGGAAAATGCCCAGTAAAACTAACTAACTATACGTTCCCAAGGATAATAATTATTTAATGTTTATTCCTATCTGCATCAAAAACCAAATACCTATCTCACGTGGCATTGGGCATATGTAAGTATACATTGAAAACCTTTCATAAGGGTATTTGTAGAAGTAGGTATACCGTAGATGAAATAGCTAGTGCGTGTTCGTGGGTGCTTCACACGGGATTCAACATACACTTTTGGTCAAAATGTCCCTTTATTGCTGTAGTACCATTGGATAGTACCATCAATGGAACTAGTGACGCACTTGTATATCGCTAGTTCCATCGATGGTACTAGAGACCACAGTTCTTAGTACCATTGTCCGATAATAATAACAGTAGGTACCTACTAGTGACACACTTTTGTTTTCAAGTACCTTTAGGAAAAAAACTTCCTGGACATTTAAAAGTTTTATAATTCCGACACCTCCAAATGCAGTTATTATTTTTGTACTTGGTGTGAAAATAAAACTCATACCCATTGTACAACAATACTTTTCCGCGCCCTCGCACTATAACACTTACAACAGAATCATTCATTATTTCACCGGTTTAATACATTTTATTTTTATAGTCCAGGCAATGAACTGACAGCTTGTATGGAAAATGTCAAAATTGGAAACAATTTATAATAGCAGATTTTTTTCATGTTATCAATTAAATAGTTACTTAGTGACAAAATCCAACAAAATTTCAGACATCAAAAAAATTATAACTTAACTAGCTTCTGAAAAGTCAGAAAAAATATTAATAAATGGTTTTATCTTTGTTTTGGTTCATTTACATTTGCTCTATAATATTCAAGATAAATAATAAAAAAAAACAATTCATTCTTTTTTTAAATCTATATAAATACTTCCGGATGGAAAGTTTGTTGGATTTTTGAATAAAGCATCTTAGATCATTGTTTTAAAATGATATAAAGAAAAAAAACGCTATTATAAATTAATGTTTTTCATAACCGTATTTTGCCTGGAGTATTACGCACAATTTCTTCCAGTAATACCTACCTATCTGGAAGTTGACACTTTTCAAAGTCAATGAAAGTGGATTGCTTATAATTATCATAGCATAGACTATGATAATATCTAAAACAATTAAGTGGCCAGTATTTTCCTAATGGTACTTGAAAACGACAGTGTGTCACTAGTACCTACTGTTATTATTATCGGACAATGGTACTAAAAACTGTGTTTCTAGTACCATCGATGGAACTAGCGATATACAAGTGTGTCATTAGTTCCATTTATGGTACTATCCAATGGTACTACAGCAATAAAGGGTGTATGTGTATGACCATGTGTTGCCGCGTAAATGAACCTAGACTGGTTCAACTTTCGCTTGCCAGACTCTCATAGATTGTGTCTCAAGGGATCAAAAAGATATATTCGCGGCGAGGGCGGTATATTGAATCCTGAGCGAAGCGAAAGATTCTACCATTCTGAAGTAGAATCTTTGAGTATTCTGCTACCAAGTACCGAGCGGTACAGTCGCCATCACATACATAGTGTTCACTATAGGTGTTCAAAAATATCGGCACATGCACCCTAATGCCTTGAAAATAGATGCCGATGTATGTGATGGCCACTGTAGGTACAGTCGCCATCACATACATCGGAGCAAACAAGCACGTCACAAACATCGGAACACACCTCTATTTTCAAGGCATTAGGGTGCATGTGCCGATATTTTTGAACACCTATAGTGTACCTAGGTATGTGATGGCGACTGTACATACTGTTTTCACATCTTCAATGAGGAGAATCCCTCAATTGAGGGCAACAATAACAATAGATGATATGGGAATAACGTAGCGAACGGTCCAAATAAAAATCTTTGTACGTTATTCATAAATATAGGAATTTATTTTCGAACTAACTATACGAAAACATTTTTAATATTCTTATCTTACAAAATGTTCTCGTACTTGCACTTTTTTAACTCAAAATTACAAAACTTCTACACTTACAATACAAGCTATTTATTTACTTAACTTAATATTACAAAATTCAAAACATATACTGCCATTCCGTACAGAACTAAACAAAATCAAATCTTGTCAATAATTGCATAAAGTCTCTTTCATAAGTATTTTTATGGGTACAAAGTAAATAAAAATGTCTACCTCTGAATATAAAAATATTTTGACAATCTTAGGAAGTAAGTACTAGAGTACATAGTAACTTTACAACATCGTATATAAATTAATAAGTTGAATCGCATTTCATATCATGTGATCTGTAGGTACATATATATATCTGTTTGAAGGAAATTGTAGGTAATACATAACTTGTTATTACAATTCCCTTTACAAAGCTGTCAATATTGTATCGTCTACAATGATAATACAAAAAAAACCACTCAAGAGCAAAAAAATGGGTAGGTATACTTTGTATTGTATCTCCACACAAAGTGTAAGCTGTGTATAATGCGTCATACAGTAAAATTCTAGTTTTACTAACATTTCAATACCGATAGACACTGGGTGCCTAACTAAGCTATGTAACTCAGTTCTTATTTATATGAAGACGGTAAAATACGTACAAAGTATGCAATATTTACTAGCAAACTCGAAATGAGGGCCTAAAATACAGCATGCATTGCCACTATATGCTAGAATATAAATCTGTAGAAATAGTACCTATGGGTTTGTAGCTAGTTACGTCTCCCGTCACTTTAAAAAACTAATTTTATTGGTTTATTAAATCCACCACAGGTATGGTTTTGTTAACTTTCTTAACGGTCGCCAGAACGCTCGACTCCCCATATAAACATTTGGTTCTCATTTTAAAACGACATGCTAAGGCGTGAACCAGGGACTGATTTCGGTTACGGTTATACCGGTATGCAACCGGTATTCCATGACGGTACCGTTATGTCGTAAAGGTTATGCGCGCCGCGCGAACATAACGGTACCGTAACCGTTTTGAAATAAAGGTTAGCGGTATCAGTTTTTAATGATACCGTAACCTTTATAATACCGGTATTATAAAGGTTATCGAGAACAGTAAGCGAGCTGGCACTCTACAGAGGAAGCATTGGCTACTAAACATTTAAAGAAAAAACGGCAGTGCCTTTGCCGGCGGTTTGGCAATAACGCCAGGCCAAAGTATATATCGACTTTGGCCTGGCGTTATTACCTTTAAAAAGCGGTTACGATACCGGAAAAAATAAAGGTAGCTTTATATTACGATAGCGAAATAGGTTCCGCTACCGAAACCGCTATTTGACAACCGATATGACGTCATACCGTTAAAATAGAATACCGGTATTTTTCGGTTATGCAGTCCCTGGCGTGAACCACACAGAGACTGCGTAAGGCATAAGGCGCAGCGCCGCTTCAACCTATTGTAGACCTTTAATACATTGAAATAAGGGTCCATTGGCGAATTGAACGCGGTGCCTGCGCCGCGCCGCTTGAGTGTAATTCAAAATACGTCTCCTTAGTACATTTTGTATACAAACGTTTTGAAGCGGCATCGTTCCTGCGCCGCGTCTTCGCCTTATGCCGTCTCTGTGTGGTTCAGGCGTAAAATAGAAAAAAAATAGAGCGATTAGAATGTTTTTCATAAGTCAGTCTCTAATCGCACAATTTTTTTCTATTAAGTATAACTTGTAGCAATTGATACTAGTTTCCGATGTAGATAAGGCAGATCCCATTCTGTATAAAAAGTTTAATGTTATTCCAGTATGCTGTTTTGAAATGAGAACCAAACAATGTTTGTATAGAGTAGATAGTCGAATTGAGTCGACCGTGCTCTTTTCGTCGTCAGTCGACTGGACTCCTAAACCATTTTTATGGACAATATATTAGAACTGGACCTCTTAGAAGGACTTGTAATGACACTCTGTAAAATGTCTCTTGGCTAACAGAGTATAACCAGAACTAGTTGATCGACCCAAATAGAGACACTGGCGATTGTAGAAATGGGAATTTGAAATTTGAGGAATCTGTAGAAATTGTATGCTTCAGACATACAAATCTGTGGACTAGATATAAGATAACTAAGAGATATATCTTTAGTCCTCTTGAGTATACATTTGGATCACACACACTAGCTGTTTTGTCGATCTATTCCTTGATATATTAATTTATTTCCATGTGCATAATGTTTCGAGTAGTATCTTAATATTTCAACAAAGTCTTTCATATTTACATATCGTAATGAATAAACTGTTAATTAAAACAACATTATTATAAACGAAACTAAATAATTCTGACAACATTTTTATGGACAATGTTATATAAAAATGAGTATACGTGTCTATGTATAAAAATGTAAAGATTCCATATTGTGAATATAATTTTTTGCTTTGAGCCAGTAAGAATTTAACTGAAAATGTACAATACTGCGAATATCTTACAATTAGAAACTCTAATGAAACTTAAGTCACATTTACAAATCACTCCACTTCATAACGCCCGAAGCAGAATTCTACGAGCCAAGAAAAAAAAAATTGAAATAATGAGGATTAAAAAGGAATATAAGTAAGTAGTGAATAATCGAATAAATGCCAATTCTCAGATAAAGAAAAAAATAAAGAAGTTTTTTTCTCTGCCCGAGTGTCAGTTTGACATGCTGCTGTAATAGGGAACATTACTGCAATGTTCTGCCGCCAGAGTGCAGCACTAGCACAAACCGTAAACCAGTAGAGGAAGATAGGGACTCACACACACATGCACAATTGATTGTCAAATGAGTGACAAGGATGAATGCATAGACAATACCGCAAGTGGGAACGAGATACAATGCCAACTCTGCTATTATAGTGTCGCCCCTTACGCTGAGTTTTGCGTAATGTTCCCTATTAGTGTATTTACTACTAGGTACAGTCGACGTCAAAGATTTGTTTACACTTTTAATTATTTAGCGAAAATTGTTAACATCTCTTTGAACGGAGCGAGAGATAATATACCATAGAATTAGTGCGTTGATGTTGATACGCCATTGGATACCATCATTCTACGGTCTCTACGTTCTCAAATACAGCTTCTAATAAAAATAATACTCATCTAAAAGTCTACTGTCAAATACCATATCATTATGATATGACGCTGTGTGTTCTCAAGTGTCGCAACGCCTATAGTTCTAACTCATGTAGTTTTGTCAATTATAATGATTTAACTACCTGAAGTTTCCCATGACTCGCGAAATTTGATTCCGTCGTTTGTTGGACCCGGATATCTCAGGGCAAATATTTAACCACTCGTGTTTGTCGCTTTCCCATGCGCCCCGTTCCCCCCTCGACCAATCACGGTGCACGATTTGGCGACCTTTTGACAAATAGCGGGTGTCACAAAAAAGGCCGGAGTCAACATCCTCAGAAATGTAAAAATAAGTTTTGATCATTCAATTCAATAATGAAACCTAATAAAGTTAACTCACTCGTAGAACTAACTCATATAATCGCGTTCTGAAGTCCACCTTCAAGTAATTAAATGAACCTACTTAACTTACGTGTTTGGTAAGGGTTTTAAAGGTCCTAAAGTCAGTAAGCCGTCAGCACCGAGCGCCTGAAGGCAGGTCGTCATACCGTTGTTGACATTGTGTACAGAGATCACTGGGATTCCGAAGTACCCGTTTGATGTTTCCCGGTTAGCTAAGGGGATAAAACTGTAAATACCTAGGCTACTCAACCGCTGCAAGTTCTCTTCCTGCGACAGATCTACAACGGGTAAACCCAGTTCTCTATTAGGGCCTGTGACATTATGGAACACCCGTTTGTGGTGCTGTAGTTGCAATGACTTGGGGTACGAGGCTGGACACTCGTCGCATTTGAAACCTCTCTGTGGATGCGCCGCAGCCATGTGCGTGGACAATGAAGTGTGATTTGAAAACATTTTCCTACAGATCTTGCACGTCAGCATATTAGAGCCGACTTGCGCCTCCGGTATGGAGAAACTACTAGATTTCGATGTGTGCTTAATACTAACGCCGGAACCGAGGTTCGGGATGTGCGGGATCGGCCGCTCCGGCGTCGGCGATCGACTCTTCTGTTTCTGTTTTATACTAATACCGCGAGACGCAAGCACGTTGGCCATAGCATTCGCTTCTTTGTTGACAGTTTTCTTGGTAATTGAAATCTGGCTGCCGAGATTCAGTTTGTCTTTGGCTCCTTGCACGCTCTGGATCATTGGTAAACCTTCTCGTTGCTTCTGCATCGCCATGACTTGGCAGTCTTCGTTGTCATGTTTCCCTGGTAGCAGCATGTCGGGCCGCCGCTTCTGGTTGGGGCCGCCGGGCATGATGACTGCCGGTCTTTTCATGGGCATACGAGGTCCGGCAGCCTTGCCGCCTCGTACTTGCCCGTGGACTTGGATCCCAGGTCTGATGGACGGTCGGGCACCTCTAACAGGCATGCGTTGTCGGGGGCCAGTCATGTTAGCGCCAGCTGCCATCCTGATCTGCCCCGGAGCAGGCATCTGGGTGCTCGGGCTCGAACCTGGCGCGTGTTGCTGCCCGAGAGCACCCATCTGCCCGGGAGGGAAAGTCTGCACATTCTGTATTCTAATCCCACTGGAAGTGCTCGTAGGCGGCTTCATAGTGCCTCCAGGGCTCGATGCGGGGTATGGATGGCTAGGCGACGACCCAGGAGGACCCATTTGTCCCATCGGCGGATTCATCATGCCAGGCGTAGTTTGGCCGTATACTTGCTGCATGTTTTGAAGCGGCGAGGCGGTTGAATACGGCGAGTTAGCTGTCGAGTAGGTGTTCTGAGACATTCCTGGGGAAAAACCAGCCTTCGACATTGGCGATTGATACCCCATGGATGACTGTTGCCCATATCCACCTGTGTAATGTTGTCCAGGATATTGCCCGGGCATCGGTCCTGGCGCATTCCCATACATGTTGTTGCCTGGCATTTGCTGGTAACCTGGGTGCATGTTCTGCCCAGATGGGTATGGGCTGTAGCCCGGCTGGGGTGGTACTATGCCTCCTGCTCCGGGATAAGCCTGAATGTTGATCATAACATTTTGTTGATGCGTAAATCCAGGGCCACTGTTCATCCCAGAAAGCTTTCCAACCTGTTCCGCCAAACACGTTACAGGCAGCAACTGAGATAAAATGCTATTTGACGCATGTGACGGATTATAGGGCATTAAAGTCGAACTTGGTGCAATAAGGGTTTTCGTGTGTCCCGTCGTTCTGATATGATCGTCAAGTAGCGATATATTCGTAAATCTAGTATTGCATATATCACAGGAATGCTGTGGCCCTAGGGTATCTAAAGATATGTATTCGCTGACATCTGACAAAGAATGTTCCTTTTTGGTTGCACTGGAGAGAAGGCTTTCGAATATTTCATCTGCACTTTTTTCAAGCATATCAATCGGCGGCTTAGTATCCGGTGCATTCCAATTGAAGGAATGCTGCTTTTCAGTTGATGCGCTACTAGCCATTGATGTCAAAGTTGATGTTAGGACTGGTGTAGAATTGTAGCTTGACTGTGTGTTATGGTAGACTGGCGGAGGATAGGAAGGCGGCAAACTCGGTTCAGTTTTCGGAATCAATGGTGGTTTTGTATCTACAGCTGGCGTAGCCGACACCACACAGCAATCATCGTCATCACTGGAATCGCCATTTATTTCGACAATGGTTAAACCTGTATCTTCTTTCTTAGTTACTGGTAGTAGTGGTGTCTCGGCTCGGCTAAAAGCTATGGAAGCTGGCGAGTGAGCGGCAGCAGGGGCCGAGTCGGGCTCGGATTTAATTCTAGCTATTACAGGGGTGCTCTCCGGCCCCATGGTATTAGCAGGAGGTGGCGAGGCCCTTTCAGACTTAATTTGGCCTGAGAACAGTGGTACTGAAGTTTCCGCCGCACTGTCTCCTACTTCTTGCTTAACAGTGACATTCTCTGCGCTCGCTTCACTAGCTAGCGAATCCCGCCTCTCAGGAGTAGATGTAGTGGAAATATTTTTACCTTGAGTGGGTGTTTCAGATTGCATAGATTCTCTGGCCACTAGCGGTAAATTCGCACCTCGTTTAGGAGTCTGCTTAATAGCTGGTCTAACCGGTTTCGCGAGCTGAACTTTCACGGGTGATGAAGTCGTAACCGTCTCTGTTTTAGGAGGGATTATTTTGGTTACATTTATTACTTTCTTGTTTCTAAGGTTAAGCTGATTGTTAATGGTCATTTGATTGCCGGGTTTCTTAGCAGGAGGACTTAGTTCTTCGGAATCTTGATCATCTCCCGACTGCTGTTCTTGATCATCTGGTTCTTCATCAGTATCTTTGGGATTGTCTTTGCTATCATCTTCGTTACCGCTTTCTTGGCCTTCGTCGTCAGAAGTTTTGAAGTCTTTCAGACCGTTGACCACCTTGAAATTTGTATTACCATCAGATTTTATTTTAAGTTTAATGCCGCCGAGACTCCCCAATTTTTGTACAACATCGTTAGTAGACGGTTCTTGTTTCTCCTCTTTTATAGGCGTTAAACTTTTTTTAATAGTGAAGCCAAGACCGCTGAGCTTGCTTAATGCTGACTCTGAGTTGTTGGCGTTAGAAGTGTTTTCTCCCGGTTTTTTGATGGAGAGGCCAGTGTTTTTGAGTAGTTGTGACACATCTATTTTTTGCGGCGTTTTCTGGAGTTCTTGTTTCGGTGGTGGTAGGTCTTGGTCCTCGTCGGACCATTCATCGCCGGAGGGGCCATACTCGTCGTCGGAAGGCAGCTTGTCGACTACCACAGACGGCAAGGAAACGTGCTGTATGAGATGATTCTCTAAAGTTTCCCAATCGGGGAAGTCTTTCTCGCAAGTGAAGCACCGATGCTCTTTTTTTATCTGAGGTTTTTTTATGAGCGCTCCAGACGACTGGAGTCTTAACAGAATACTCTGAACATTTGAGAGTTTAGAAGCAGGCGCTTCTTCTTCCTCTTGATCTGGGTCAGGATCTTCTACAGAATCGTGTTCTTCCCCATCTGAAAAAAGAAGGAAAGAAGAACAAATGTAAGTATAAAATTTGTGTTAGTGATTTGTGGGCGGAGTTTGGCGTCAGTTCAACACGTGACCCTGATATACATTAATGCTAGACTAATGCAGCGAGGCAAAGCATTATTACACTCCATACGGATACTTCATTGATCGTGGGGATAAAACACTTTATAATTATATCATCATCACGTTGTTCACTCAATCAATACTGCACGTAAAGCACAAGACGGCCCGCGAGCTCTCTCGATTTTTTTGCAGTATACGTCTCTTTCTAAGTTTTCTAATAAGAGAGAGACGGATAGTGCGAGAAAAATCGAGAGCTCGCGCGCCGGCTTGTGCTAATAAACCGTGCTGAGGTTTGAGAAATCATGTAATTTTCTAACCAGATTCAGAAAATATCGCCCTTGAGAGGGATATTTTTTATTACGGAAATTATCCTCTACGGGTGAAATATGTGTGTATGTGGTGGGTGTATGTGGGGTGTGTGTGTATGTGAAAGGTCAATGAGAGAGAGAGCAATGAAGTCAACGCAGATAGTACAGCCGGAGGCTCAGCTATTAAAAAATAATATAGATTGTGATGCAAAATAGCAAACAAATATTTGTATACATTATAAATGCACCACCTCATGGTATTAGTTTGGACAATGGCGGCCTTTGGGGGTGGCGAGGGCGAGCAGTGCAACCGCTAAAAATATTAGGTACCGGTCAACCAATTTGATTCCTAGGCCATCATAGAACCTTGCCGTTGTAAATGCAGTTAAAATTACAGGGTTCTACGGTGGCCTAGGAATCAAATTGGTTGACTGTACAAGAGCCTCGCAAAGATTTACATACCCATTACATACACACTTACAGAGTTTTCCTCTTTATAATATTAGCAGGCATAGATAATGATTAATGACACTCCAGATGGGAGTTTCAAAGAAAATTAAGCCGACATTAAGGTTAACTAAAGTGATGTTTAAGTCACGTCTAACCGTCGGTTTTGTTACTATCCGTAGCTGTCCGTTTAATAGTACAAAAATAATGAATATGACCTGGAAGAGCCGGTTAAAATATCAAAATATAGTGTCCGACCGAATGTTCGGTTTCGGCGTAAAAATCATGTTTCGGCCAAAAAACCGCCGAACCTTTCGGCTGCGCCGAAACTTACAAGTCTTACAACATCGTGGTTTCGGGCGGGACATCGCGTTCGGCTAACGTCGGGTGCGCTTAGGGTTGCCATACGTCAGGATTTTTGACCTTTTGCCAGGATTGCGGCCGGACTTGGCAAGTGTCATTGGATTTTTAAAACCGGCCAAGTGCGAGTTGGACTCGCGCACGAAGGGTTCCGTACTATTATCTATAAAAACGGCAAATCACGTTTGTTGTATGGGAGCCCTCCTTAAAAAATATTTTATTTTGTCTTTAGTATTTGTTATTATAGCGGCAACAGAAATACATAATCTGTGAAAATCTCAACTCTCTAGCTATCACGGTTCTTGAGAGACAGCCTGGTGACAGACAGACGGACGGACGGACGGATCTTTGGGTACGGAACCCTAAAAATGACCTCATAAAATACAAAATTAAATATATGTTCTTATGATACAATTATTACAAATTTTACACTTTTAAAGAATTAAATGATACAACTCTGTTATAAGAAATGTCAGGACTTTTAGGGTGATGTCAGGATTTTTATCAGGACAATATTTTTTTCCATATGGCAACCCTAGGTGCGCTCGGCACGGCTAGCAATATTTAGAATTCGTCTTAGTTGCGTGTATGTAACTAATAATGATTGTCGATACCTAACCTACGTAATAAAATGATGGGTGAATGAATAACTTAAAGCATTTCTTTTGATATTGGCGTTAATAACTTAATTTCAATTTATAGTTTTGATCAAATTTTGGAAATCAGATAAGGTCAATTTGAGTAGAGATTTTGACGATTTTCTACGCTTAAGGTTCATTAGTCTTGGTAGTTTATTTATTCGTAGCACAGTGAATAAAAACAACAATACAAAACTTAACCTAAAGGTAAAAAAATTGGCCTAAATCGCCGTCAATAGGCAAGGTGCCCAGAAGGCTGGCCGTATTTCCTCGCTGTATAGCGATACTGATAAGCTGTGCGAAATAGTGGCCAGCCCTCTGGTCGTCTTGGTATTGAAATTCCGATAATTCGATATTATAAATAAATAAATATTATTGGACAATTTTTACACATATCGAACAAGCTCCATAGTAAGCTCAATAAGGCTTGTGTTATGGATAATACTAGACGACGATATATTTAATGGATAAATAGTACTTAAATACATAGAAAAAATCCAAAACTCAGAAACAGATATTCGTGCTCATCACAAAAATATTTGTCCTTACCAGGATTATTATGATACAATTATTATGATAAAGATTGTATCACGATGAATACGGAAGACAGACGTAGGTACCTACTTAGTAGTAACACAACAAAAACAACACACAATAAACCTTTCTTTATTTTATTTTTTAGTTGTATCATTGCACTTTTTAAAAGAAGTATAGTCTGGATCTTCTCAGGTGATTTTTTCGCTCCGAGCCCTAATCTTTCAAACAAAGCCCATTGTCTCTATTATCGCATAGCCGCCAGCTACCGAGTAAGCACGTGCTACTACAACATTCATGGTGAAAAACAAACGGTATGATCATAGTATTAAGGTTCAAATTTAATGTCACTGATATTCTACATATTACGTTTTGGTAGTGTAGGACGATAGACTGCCCCGAAGCAATACGGCACTCACATTATTTTGATACTTTGTGGTGTTAAAAACGAAACGTGGTTTATTATAGCAAAAGTGGGATAGCAGCCCTAGGACGATAGTTCCCCCATTTATTAAAATTCCAACTTGCAATGCTAATTTTGCCGCAAATAATACTAAAATGATGTCAAATTCAATACATTGTTTGTTTACATTTATTTTGTTTTCAGCTGGTGCTTACTTTTTAACAGTTTATTTACCTACACGGAAAAATGTTGATTATTACCTATTTTGAACTTTTTAATCTTAAATTTACATTATTACCTTACATTTTGATATATATAACAAATATACAACGCTTTATCATAAATAACCGTGTTTCATTTTTAACACCACAAAGTATCAAAATAATGTGAGTGCCGTATTGCTTCGGGGCAGTCTATCGTCCTACACTACCAAAACGTAATATCTAGAATATCAGTGACATTAAATTTGAACCTTAATACTATGACGATACGGTTTGTTTTTCAACATGAATGTTGTAGTAGCACGTGCTTACTCGGTAGCTGGCGGCTATGCGATAATAGAGACAATGGACTTTGTTTGAAATATTAGGGTTCGGAGCGAAAAATTCACCTGAGAAGATCCAGACCTTAGAATAATAACGCTTAGAATAATAACGCATAGAAGGATAGTTTCATACGGCCGACGCGCCAAGCGTGAGGCATAAAATGGATTCATGTAGTTGTGATTAACTCGTATTCACACGCGCCAATACGCACACAAACGCACCAATTTTGTTCCACCGATCGGCGTACTGGGCCATTTATGGCCGAGTTTTTGTGGCCTCACCGTTGCGCGTGAACTGCGTTTCTAATCTAAGATCCAGACTATACATATAGTCGGCAATAAGCACATTTTTCTCGAGATCTAGTAAGTTAAATTAAATTTGACATATTTTGTTTAATTGATAATTTTAATTGTGTTCGTGCTATGGTATTCAATATAATTACATATCTATTCCGGCTAGGTTCGGTTTCGGCCGAAACTATAATCAAAACTAGGGATGCAACGATACCAATGCCGATAATCCTAAACCGCAGGTTATCGTCGTTTTTGACGATCATCCGTATCGTAAAAAGTATTACGATTTATAACGATTCTTAAAACTTGTTAGATGTAAAAAAAATCGTGAAAAGGAATGCAAGACAGCATTACTGGCAACACTAATGACAGCCATCTTTCATATTTTTGACTTTTTCATATTTCAATTAATTTGTGACATTTGTTTTTCGCGCCAGCTACTGTAGATTCAGAAAGATTGTTTTCCACAGCTGAGGGGCTACTGCGATGTGAAAACGAACCTCGTTCGAGTATCTCCCTCTCTGTCACTCGAACCAGCAAGTGCAACAGAGAGGGAGATACACGAACGAAATTGGTTTTCGTTTCGCGGACTTCGCGGTAGGCCCTCAGGTTTACATACGGATATACGAAATAGACTAAAACCTGATAATTTAATAAATAAATGTTTTCTTAATGAGAACTTTTAATTATGATATTTAGGTTGTAAATAGTATAAAATTTAAATAAATGTTGATTTTACTCAATTGTCTTGTTTTATTAGATGTAAATACAAAAAATTGTAATGCATTCGTTATCGTATTCGCTATTACGATGCATTCGTCATTCGTATCGGTATCGGTATAGACATATCGTTGCATCCCTAATCAAAACCGAACCTTCGGTTTCGGTTTCGGCAAAAAAACATGTTTCGGTCGGACACTAATAAAATACTTGAATAATTTATACAAAACTAGCTTCTGCCCGCGACTCCGTCCGCGTGGAACTCGTTTAAATATCGTAGCTCCATACAATAATCCTTGTCGCCTGAAAGTTCGGGGTAGTTTGCGTCAATTCCGGTAGTTCAGATTTTTTGCAGACTTGTTTAAGTATGATGTTGGCCCAATGAATAATCCAAGCTTGTGACCTCAAGCGCCGAACGCCACTTTTGTCAAAAATCGAAAATACCGCGAAATCCCTAAATGACTCGTTTTTGATAGAACCTTTTAAGGACGTTTTTTTGGACTAAATTTGCTACAATATGAGACTAGAATTGCCTCTGTA
Source organism: Epinotia brunnichana (assembly GCA_963854355.1). NCBI lineage: Eukaryota > Metazoa > Arthropoda > Insecta > Lepidoptera > Tortricidae > Epinotia > Epinotia brunnichana. The sequence goes on from OY977956.1 coordinate 13,686,236, forward strand.
GACCCAATAGTTTCCGAGATAAAGCTTTTCTAAATTCATATTTTTTTTCGTACTTCGCAATTTTTTGCAATATTTTAAACATTGCTCAAACAACTCTAGCGGGATGAAGTTCCAAGTACGCCGACGGAGTTTGCTAGTGTTGCGAAGGTCGAAAAATAATAAACTTTGAAAGGTGTTATCTCGGAAACTATTGGGTCTACAGAGACAATTCTAGTCTTAAGTAGTAGTGTAGCAAATGTAGTTTACTTTAAAAACGTCCTGAGAAGGTACTATCAAAAACTAGTCGGTTGGGGTTATAATAAAAACTTTCGCGGTATTTTCGATTTTTGTGACATTTCGGCGCTCGAGGTCACAAACCTGGATTATTCATTGGGCCAACATCATAAACAAGTGTGCAAAAAATCACAACTACCGGATTAGACGCATGCTCTGGATGTAGGTATAAAGTTACTGGATTAACAAACTTTCACCCCCCATTCCACCTCCTTAGGCGATGATTTTCGGAATAAAAACTATCTTATGTCCTTCCCCGGGATTAAAACTATCTCCATACCAAATTTCATCTCAATCGGTTCAGCGGTTTAAGCGTGAAGTGGTAACAGACAGACTGATACATTTACGCAATTATAATATTAGTATGGATATCGAACTGAATACCGGTATTTTTGTAAGTACTTACTAATAGAATACCGGTGTACGGTCCCTGTTAACAAGTGACAAGTCTTTGTGAAATGGGCCCAAGGTATAAATAACAAAGCTATTTGTAAAATTATTATTACATCTTAGTTTTGTCGTGGCTGTTTACTGAACCCCAGCATCCACATTACACAGCACTTCTTCTGCGAAGGCAAACGCTATTTAACCTTCCAACCCAGAGGAGAATCTAGAACTTGCTGGAAATTAGGCTTTGTTAAGAGAGTGGACTGTGTCCAGCAGTGGGACATATATGGCTGATTTATTAAATTACTAGCGACCCTGGCTTCGCACGAATTTGTATGTATATTACATGCATGTATTATACATATAAACCTTACTCTTGAATCTATATACTTTTCAAAACAAAGTGTTAACCGACTTCGAATCAGTAGCCAAATTGCTTCAAGTATGCCTACAAAATTTGAAGAGTTCCTTCGATTTCTCCAAGATCCCATCATCAGGACTGGATTTTGGCGACAACGGGACCAATCTGGAAGCATATGCTTCTAAACACAGTTTTTTTTTTATTGGTTCATAAATTACCGGGTTATCGCGAAACAAAGACAAATAAAAAAAAAACATAAAAACAGAGGAGTTGAGAACCACCTCCTTTTTTTAAAAGTCGGTTAAAAAAACCGGCCAAGTGCGAGTCGGACTCGCGCACGAAGGGTTCCGTACCATTATCTATAAAAATATCTATTTTATTCTGTTTTTAGTATTTGTTGTTATAGCGGCAACAAAAATACATAATCTGTGAAATTTTCAACTGGAACTATCACGGTTTCAGTGAGATACAGCCTGGTGACGGACAGCGGAGTCTCAGTAATAGGGTCCTGTTTTACTCTGAGTACGGAACCCTAAAAAAAAATCCGTTGCGTAGTTTTAAAGATCTAAGCGTACATAGGGACAGCGGGAAGCGACTTTGTTTTATACTCTTCTTCTTCTTCTTCTTCTTAGCGCATTCCCACTTTAGGTGGGGTCGGCTCTCCTAGTTAGTTGGCGCCAAGACAATCTGTCCTGGGTTGTCGGGTTGGGTAAATTTTCCACTTTTAGTAGTTTCGTCATGCTGGTCCACCAGGTAGCAGGTGGACGTCCTCGACCTTTTTTACGTTCTGGTAGGCGCAACGCTTGTTGTACAACATGTTCCTCGTCTCTCCGCATTACATGACCATACCATCGAAGTTGGCTTTCAGCGAGTTTTTCAGATATGGGGGCCACTTTGAAACTGCCACGTATGTATGTATTCCGAACTTTGTCCAATCGCGTCACCCCTCCCGACCATCGCAGCATCTTCATTTCATTTGTATGGAGTTTTTGCAGGTGTGTCTTATTTACTGGCCAGCATTCGGCTCCATATATCAGTGCAGGTCGTACTGCTGTCTTATAGACATTACCCTTTGTCCGCACGGGCATACGCGGGTCACACAGAACTCCGGTTAGCGATCGCCATTTCTGCCATGCCACATTAACTCGGTGTGCAACGTCGGCCTCTATATCTGCACTTTCCGCTATTACAGAGCCTAAGTATTTAAATTGCGTCGTTTTTGGAACTTGCGTATTATCCGGATAGCTGACTATGGCTGGGTTGCTGACATTACTGAAACTGCATTGTAGGTGTTCTGTTTTGGAGCGACTAACTTTAAGGCCCGCCGCTTCAAGGACCGTGATCCACGATGTCAGTATGTTCTGTAGCTCGCTTGCTGTATTGGCCATTAAGACTATGTCGTCTGCATACATAAGGTTCCAGGGCAATGGGGATTGAATTTGCTTTGTGACAAGGTCCATGACTAGGTTTTTCTTAATTCTTTTCTCTTTCTTTTTTCGACTTTGTTTTATACTATGTAGTGATTATAAGAGTGGCCTACTCAACAGTAATCATGATTTACTTTAAAAGCAAAGTTTTTTTTTATTTATTTTTTTATTTATAGCCTCTTTTCAGAAAGTTACAATAACATACTTAAAACTACAGTAACCGCAAAATATTACATTTCTGTGTGCCTACTGGCAAAGGCCTCCCCCAGTCTTCTCCATTCCTCCCTGTCTGTGACCACTCTGGTCCACGTCTTGCCGGCCATTTCTATAATTTCGTCCTCCCATCTTTTAAATTGCCTGCCTCTATTCCGTTTGCATCCTCTTGGGTACCATGTAGTTAAAATTTTGCTCCATTTCTCCGGTCCTCTTATTGTATGTCCAGCCCACTTCCATTTAAGATTTTTCACTTTATACGCTACATCCTCGAGTTTTGTCTTGTCTCTCAGTTCCGAATTCTTTATCTTGTCTATTCTTCTCTTCTTGAGTATGCTTCTTTCCATGGCTCTTTGACTTACTTTTAATTTCAGACACTGTGCCTTGGTCAGTGCCCAAGTTTCGCAGCCATATGTGAATATTGGCAAAATGCATGTGTTGAATAACTTCCTCTTTATACTGGTACTAAACTGGGTGCTCTTCATAATCTCTTTCATTGACCAGTATCTCTTCCATGCATTTCCGATTCTTCTGTCTATTTCTTTGGCGGTCGACTCATGTGGCGAGATTATTTGGCCTAAGTATAAATATTCTGGGACATATTCAATTATATTGTTATTTAGCCTAATTATATTTTTGTTGCTCGCATTGGACATAGCTTTTGTTTTTTGTACATTCATCGAGAGTCCCACCTCTCTGCTAGCTCTGTCCAGGTCTTCTAGCATTTCTTGTAAGTCTTCTGCGCTTGTCGCAAATACTACTATGTCATCCGCAAATCTCAGATGGGTAAGTTTAACACCGTTTATGTGCATGCCATAGTTCATCCACTCCATCTTCTTGAAGACTTCTTCCAAGACCGCTGTGAATAGCTTAGGCGATAGGGGGTCGCCCTGTCTCACCCCTCGTTGTACTTTTATGTCTTCTCCTTCTCTTTCTAATTTTATCCTTGCTGTGGTATTTGTATAGATGTTTCTAATTAGCCTTATATATTTGTGTTCTACACCTTGCCTTTTGAGTGCTTCCCAGATCTTTGTGTGGAATAACGAGTCAAATGCTTTGCAGTAGTCCACAAAGCAGCAGTAGAAGGTGATGTTGTATTCTTTACATTTTTCGAATATTTGTCTGACTGCATGTATGTGGTCCACTGCAGAGTATCTGCTTCTGAATCCCGCCTGTTCTACCGGTTGGTTCTCGTCCAATGTTTTTGTGATACGGTTTAGGATGATTTTTGAAAAAGTCTTGTATATGTTCGACATTAAACTTATTGGCCTGTAGTTGCTGATGTCGTTTTTGTCTCCTTTTTTATGAAGTAGTTTAATGGTAGATACTATCCACTGCTTTGGTATCATTTCCTTTTCCAAAATCATGTTAAAGAATTGAGTCAGGGTCGGTACTATATGTTCTTTAGTCTCAATTAGAGTTTCGTTGGAAATATTATCAGGCCCCGAAGCTTTGTTTATTTTCTGTGTGCTGATTGATTTTTCCACTTCTCGTTGCAATATTGGGGGTACTTCGCTTGTGTCTGGTAGGTCGATATATTCACTTGCATCTGGATTGGAATAGAGATCTTTATAAAATTCGGTGGCGGTGCTGATGATATCTATTCTTTTAGTTCTATCTTTGCCGGTGCGGTCTTTTAGTTTAGGGATCCAATCTTCTTTCTCTTGCAATATTTTTATCGCTTTTTTAGTCCCTCCAGTAGTAGCTATCAGGTCATGTAGAGTTTTTCGTCTATGTTGTTGACGGTCTTTTCTCATGTTTTTTCTTAATAGTTTACTTATATGGGTTATTTCTTTTCTTACTTCTGGGGTCTTAGGTGTTGATTGAATCATTTCTGCTCTATTTATCATTAATTGTTTCGTTTCTTCCGATAATATGTCTTTACCCTTTTTATTTTTGTCTCTCGTTCTCTTACATTTATTAATAACTTCAGTAAGCTTATTGTATGTGTCTGGGATATTATGTTCAGATAAGCTTCCTTGTAAGTTGTTTAATTCTTGTTTAAGTTGGTCAGCTGTTATTTGTGACTTTAGGTCAGTGGTCTCTTTGTACTGACAGACCCATTTCCTTGTAGGTTTAGATGGTATAGTTTGTAGTCGAGCTCGAACCATTCGGTGGTTTGTGTTAAAATTAAGGTTGGCTATTACGCTACAATCTTCAAATGATTTGCTTCGATTGGTCAAAATATAGTCTATCACATTTTTATAGCGACCATCAGGTGACATCCAGGTCCAACAGCTATTTTCTTTCTTTTTATAAAGTGTATTTAAGATTACTAAATTCTGTTCGTGGGCTAAGTTGATTAATTTTTCACCATTCCTGGTCCTTTTTCCTTTGCAGTGTAGACCTAGGACACTTTCTTCTCCTTTTTTCCTTGTTCCTATTTGGGCATTGAAGTCTCCCATTAGGATAAGATTTTTCGAATCTAAATTGATGATTGTGTCCATGAGTTTGTTATAAAAATCTTCGATTACAATTTTAGGTGATTGTTCTGTCGGTGAGTATACTTGTACTATTGTCCATTCAGTGTTGTTTGGTGGAAGTGTGATTTTAAGAACTGCTATTCGTTCGGATATACCCTGGAGTTCAATAATATTATTTTTAAGATTTTTGTGTACCAAGAAACCAACTCCGTATTGGCCTGGCGTTAGTCCCTTATAGTACAGAACAAAGTTGCCATAATCTTCTATTTGATCGCCTGTACGTCTAACTTCGCTTATTCCTATTATGCTCCAATTTATGTTTTCTAGCGCCATTGTAAGTTCTAGCAGACTGTCATCTGTTCTAAGCGTACGTGTGTTTAGTGTTGCTATGTAGATTTGATTTGATCTATTTCTTAGAGCTTTTGGGGGGTTTTGGTCTAATTCCCCACGGGGACCAGCCGGATTGGGGAATGCTGTTTTAGTTTGATTGAATATGGGGGTTGTACTATCATTAGTTTTTGTTTTCCGGTTACTGTATGTTACTAGTTTTTTGTCTGTGCTTCTATCCGTGGGTTGTTTTTGTTTGCCATACTGTGGTAAATTTTAGATTGTTTAGCAGGCTGGTTAATTTTTTCTTGATTTTTGCCATAATCGAAGTTGTTCGGTGGTGTGGTTGGGGGTGAAGATGGTACCCTTTTCCTTTTATCCGTTTTTGGATCAGTATTGTCTTTTATTACTAATTTGTTGTACTTTATGATGGCGTATTTTCCTGCCTCTCTTGCTTCTATCAGTTTTGGTATGAGAGCCTTTCTCTCTTCGCGCACTTCTTTTGTGAAATCTTCAGTTATCTTCAAATCTTTTGGATATAGCTTCTTGTTTCTAAGTAGTTCCAATTTTCGCCATTCTAATGTGAGAGATATTTTTATTGGTCTGATTTTGTTCTCAATCTTCTTCCCCAATCTTTCCGCTCTGCTAATTTCCCATCTGTCCCACTCAGCACTCTTTAGGTCTTTGTTAAAATTGTTCAAAGCTTCCAAAACAATTTCCATTAGCTCAGTGTTATTTCTTTCTCTTTCTTCTACGCCATGAATGATCACGTTGTTTCTTCTTGATTCAAATTCCAGGCTTCTTATTTTTGATTTCAGTATACCATTCTCAATTTTCAGGTTTTCAGTTTCCTGGATGATTGGCAGTAACTTTTCGTCAATTGACGTCGAGATCGTTTTATGGACAGTTTCATTTATTACATCCGTTTGTTTTTGGAATTCTTCCTTCATTTTATTCCATAATAGATTCATTTGTTCTTCCATGTTTTTTTTTTTTTGTTGCGTTTCTTTTTAAGATGCAATAACGAAACGTTTAATGTTTGCTCAAAATGGAACGTATTTCACTGGCTAGGTTGCTTGCCTTGCCGATATGTCACTTCTCTTAATGTTTATTTGTGATGACAACACTGACACTGACCTCCCGCCGTTAGGTTGGCAGATTGGTATGATATTAGACACTAAACTTTTGAGGTTATGATCGTTACTGTTTTTCGGAGATTTTTGTCTTAATCTTGACGTAAAACACTGAGTTTTTCACTACATTTCCTTTATAAAGTTCTTCTTAATAGTATTCTTCGCAGCCCGATTGATTTTGCCTCGTTTGCACTGAGATAGCGATTATTTTTTACGGAGAGCACTGACAATCAACTTCACTGTTAGAACACCGGAACCGGAAAAAAGCAAAGTTTTAACCGACTTCAATTCAGTACTCTGCTTCAAGTGTCCCTATAAAATTTAAATAGTTCCTTCGATTTATCCAGGATCCCATCATCAGATCATAACCTGATGACCACGGGACCACCTGGGAAGGATACCCTTTAAAACAAAAAAAGAATTTTCTAAGTCAGGGATCATGCATAAAAAATAAAAGATTCCGACGAATTGAGAACCTCCTCCTTTTCTGAAGTCGGTAAAAAAGTTATAAAGCCACCTTTTATTGTTTTACTATTGATGATATTTGCCTCCTTCATAAATGTTCAACAAACTTATTTTCGCTAAAATGCCCGTTAAATTATCTTTCACTTTGACATTTGTGATCGTAAAAAAGGGACAAAACACATTTTATTTATCCGAAGTATTTTAAGTTATAGGAATGCCTAATAGTGATTGCATAAAACCTCTAGGCACCCAAAGTGGATCGATCAGTGAAATTTAAAACATTTTGAATTGTACCTATGTTTACTTTCATTCAATTTTAAAACAAAACAAAACTGTGCTATATTTCCTTGTATGACTAGGGATACTTAATAAGAGTTCTGTTAGAGTTTTTTATTCAGGTCAGGTTTATTTATACTTGCAAATAAACACATAATAGCTATATAAAATATATACACATTTAGTTTTAAACACAAACCTACAAAAAAGAAAAGAATTAAGAAAAACTATGAAATCCTAACCTAACTACAAATAAGGAAAAAACATGAAATGAAATTAGGAAATCAGTTCTTTTATTAAAAATGATGAGGCTAAAACATGAAATGAAGTTAAAAAATACTACTGCTGAACGTGAAGAGGCAAAAACAAGTAATGAAATTAGAAAATGAGTTATTTTAATAAAAATGAAGAGGCCAAAACAAAAAATGAAGTTAAAAAATAACAAATGAAATCAATAATCAGGCAATCACTTCGTTTTTTGAAAAAGAAGTAGGTATAATAATATGAAAACCGGTAAAATAAGAAATGAAATTGGAAATTCATGAAACATTCTATTAAAAATGAAAAGTGCTCCAAAATTATGATTGAAAAATGGGCAAGATCATAAAATTAGGTTAAAAAATCATGAAATGATATCTGCTAATTATTTACCAGATATTTTTTTTGGTTAGTGTATATTATACTGAACAGCACATTATTTCATTGCACAATACAATTTGATTATTACTAACAGAAATAGGAATATCAAAATATATAAATAGAATGTTAACTGAAAATAGCAACAAACAAAGCAGAAAAAAACAAACCTGAATCATTGTTTGTGGGTGATAACGGGTAATCAGGTTCTAACTTTGTAGCCATGATTTACCTGTAAACAAGTAGACTTTGGTTAATTTAGCACCCAATATCTTGGCACAGCCTGTTTCTATGCCTGAAATGTGCAATTGGGTAAACTTGTTCACAGACCAGTATGGCCAATATGAACAGATGCAATACAACATAAAAAATAGTTAAAGTACACTGACATAGGTAGTAAAAAATAATGAAATGTTAGAAATCAATTGAATTCCAATGAAAAGAAATACATATAAAATTTCTTAGTTTTCCAAACGAGTAGTAATATGGAACACAGGCTTTACAAACCACAATTCTTAAATGATGACAAACAACAACACAAATCAGTAAGTCATTTAAGAAATTAGTTCATTACTTTATAGTTTTGAATGACTACTGTTACACTACATCGAGGTGCCGAATTCATGCCTTATGAGAACAATGCACAAAAACTCAAGAAAAACAATAACATGCTGCCCTTGCACCGTACATAAATAATAAAAAGATTTTTCTTTGATTTACTCACTCTCATTGTCCAATCAAGCACGATTTAAGTTAAGAATTCAACGTTCTTCTTCTAATATATCGGATTAATGTAAATATTTCCGTAAAAGACGCGTTTATTCACATCCCACACTTGAAGCACTTCAAGTTGGCGTCAGGCCCGATAAACCGGCATAAAACAAAAGTTTATTCAATTCACAGATATGAAAACGCTCTATTTCACAAGTTCTTACTCAGTTTTCCGCCAAAACAATGAATAACAAACAAGAAAAGGATTTTTCCGCGTACTTTTTTCTGTCACTGTTTCTTTCTGACCATCCGTGAATACAAAATGGCTGGCTAAATAAACGAGCACTTGTCAAAATGCCGAGCACAGGAAAACCGAACAAATCCACCCGAAACGCGAACAACCGATTAAAATTCAACTGTGTTCAATTCAATCCAATCCGGAAAAGTCTTGAACGTTTTGTCAGTCGTTAATTAATTCAAATAACAACTGTATTCCGTGGTACGATTACAAAACTCTGAATATGAAATGTACTCGAGCAAGGGTCGATTCAATTCGGTCGAACGAATCACGGCTTGAACCGAATGGTTGAACGACGCATATGCCAACCGACCTGTATAGTATGCCAGTACAGTACAGTATTGGCTGGCTGGCATTCCTAGCCTAGCACAGAGACGGAGACTGACGCTATTGTGTTCCGTCTCTGTCGGTCCCGCTGCGAAACGTCGGGCTGTCTCGTATATACTTTCTATAGAGTGACGTGACGCTTACTCAACATAAATATCTGTAGTGAGACGTAGCGGTAGCGAGGCGAGGTAGGTACCGACGGGTATTATTATCGGCTCGGCTCGGGTTGGCGTGACCTCGCTGTCGCTTCTCGGCGCGCCGACTCGAGCAGTTTCGAGCGCAGCGGAGTAATAATAAGAATTCGTCGTTATTATTATGCAGCGTGGAACCGGATGATCGCCCGGAGCGCGACGGACTGGTTTCGTGCGCATGGCCTCATTACATTATCAATTATCATAAATCACGTCGCGTATAATTTACATCGCTGTTCATAATAGGTAATAAGACTAATAAGTAATAACTTTACCTTGGGTAAAAAGTTCTTTCGTTCTCGCTTAATCCATTGTTTTAATAACTCTACCTATTTTAGGTATGTAAATAGGTAAGTAATCTACAATGTTAGTGATATTATTCACTTCGTCTAAAATAAAATCTATACGTACGTATTATTCCTTTATCATTTAAAATACCAAAACCTAGATAGACATCTTTTAAATCGAACCATCCGAAGCTAATTCTATATTTACTTAGGTATACCTACCTACAATGGATAGGTATACATAGTTCTTATTTATACTGACTAGGCTTAGGTCGGTCGAGGCATCGGTCGCACGAAGTGCCTCGCAGCCTTTCACCGGCGTGCATGCGTAGTCGGCCCCAAACAGGTTTCGACCGGTTTTCGCCCCGTCCCACTCGCACCCGTGGGGATTATGAACATAATGATTTTCAGAATTAATTAATCCGTCACGACGATGACTAATCGCAGGATTGGCAATTTTAACGATTACCTACGACGATAAGCGCGGAACGTGGCATGTTGATTAGTTTTATCGACTGATCTAATAAATTATCCCATGCGTGTTCGTTATTGCGTGTTATTTATTGTTCTATGAATTGAACAATGTTTTTCGTATCCATTTGGATTCAATTAAATAATGTCCTTATGACAGATCGTTCATTGTCGTTCGTAAAATTACTGTTTGTTATAATATACAGGTTTCCACCCGCGACTTCCGCGACTCAAATTAGGGCTTCCAATCCCGGGATACCGCCTTTTTAGGACCTTTGTCAATACCGGTATTTAGGTAAGTACTAATGGGAGCGGTGATGAGGGACAGTGTGGACAAGTTTCCAGGTCTCGCAGTTACAAATGTAGGTAAATAGAATTAAGATAATGGGGAACAGTAAACTTTCGTGTCTTTCGGTTGAAATTTATTAAATTTTGATAAATGTGTAAAGTAGGTATGTCAAATTCTAAAGAAATAAAATAAAGACATCCTTAATATCTGAGAGGCGCGGTCCGGGTGCTTATGTCTGATGACGGAGTGGCACCACTGAGTCCAGAAACGCTTACCACCCTGGAGTCTAAGCATCCGGCCCCATCCCGGCCACTTGAAGTTCCACTGGAGCCAGACAGATCCATCGCTTCTCATAGTGTGGAGATAGAACACACCGTTAGGGCAATAGCGTCCTTTAACAGTAGTTCTGCGGGTGGTTTGGACGGAATTCGGCCTGTACATTTAAAAGAGCTGACGTCTGCATCGGCCGGTGATAGTGGAATTCGTTTGCTTGGTGGTTGGTCTTACTAAACTCTGCAATTTTTTACTAGGCGTTATGCCGTGAGGGAGGAAATGGCCGCCTATCTGCGACCTTGTCAGTTGGGTTTTGGCACGAGATTGGGCTGCGAAGCTGCTATCCACGCAACACGGGCTTTCTCATTAGATCTTGGCCACGCAGATTGTGTGATTATTAAGCTGGACGTCAAAAATGCATTTAACTCCATCGAACGGGATGTTTTGCTACGTGAAACTCGGGAGAAGATGCCTTCCCTTTACCCCTTCCTCTTCCAGGTATACTCCTCACCATCATACCTCTTTTACGGTGAGTCCCTCATACTTTCCCAGGTTGGTGCACAGCAGGGGGACCCACTTGGCCCTCTAGTCTTTAGTCTTGCCATTCAAAAGGTTATATCAGAGTTGCAGTCCCCTATGAATGTGTGGTACCTGGATGATGGCACCCTCGGAGGGAAACCAGAGGTGGTACTGAAAGACCTCATTCTCATCATCTCTGGGCCTGGAGATTAATAGTGCCAAGTGAGAATTCTTCCCTTGCAGTGCCCAATCCAATGCGTCCTTCTGTTCTTTTCACGCTTTGCTTCCCGGCCTTAGAGTGTTATCGGAGCAAACGTTTAATCTTCTGGGGTCTCCTATTTTTCCAGCAGCGACTCCTGATGCCTTTGAAGTAAGGAGGCAGCTCCTCCTGGCGGCGGCGACTAGATTAAAAAATCTTTCGGCTCACGCTGCTCTCACATTGTTGCGGTTTTGTTTCGCAGTGCCCAAGCTCACTTACCTTTTGCGCACTGTGCCGGCTTGGTTGCACCCCGGTGATGTCGATTCATTCGATAGTGTGCTAAAGGACACATTAGAGTCCATCTTGAATGTTTCCCTAAATCAGGACCAATGGGAACTTGCGTCTCTCCCTATCCGGAATGGTGGATTGGGAATTCGGCGTGCGCGTGACATCAGCCTTCCGGCTTTCTTGGCGTCGGCGAGTGGTGTTGTGGGCCTTGTTACTGATATACTATCCATGGAGGGTGACAAGGTAACCATACCACACGCGTCTGATGCTTGGGATGCTTGGGTGGCTCTAAACCCAGGTGCGTGCAGGCCGGAAAAACCCGATCGCCAGCGTTCGTGGGACGATATAGGAGTGAGACAGGCACTGGATTCTCTTGTGGCGGCTGCACAAGGGGTGGATAAGGCTAGACTGAAGGCAGTTTCTAAGCCAGAGTCTGGGGCATGGCTGCATGCGCTTCCCTCTCCACACATGGGCACTCTGCTTGACGACGAATCGATGCGGGTGGCGGTGGCTCTCCGCCTGGGCTGCGATGTATGCGAACCTCATTTATGCATCTGCGGCGCCATGGTGGAGAGCAGCGGGCACCACGCCTTGAGTTGCTGTCGCTGTGCGGGGAGATTCTCTCGTCACCATGCCCTCAATGATATTGTCCGGAGGGCGTTAGTCTCGGCCAATATTCCATGTGTGCTGGAGCCTTCAGGCCTGAGCCGGTCCGATGGCAAGAGGCCGGATGGCTTGACCCTGGTGCCATGGCAGAAGGGTAGATGCTTGCTGTGGGACGCCACTTGTGTGAGCACTTTCGCTGCCTCGCACCTTGGTCGCACCATTGGACCCGGAATGCCACGGGGCGGGTTATTTGACTAAGTTTTATTGACTTGTAAAAAAAAATTAAAAAAAAAAAAAAATCCTTAATATAATATTTCTTAAGTAACCCTTCGGCGGGCCCTCCGTCCACTAAAATCCATTTGGTAGGATCCATTATGGAACCGAGTGGATCTTTTGTGCGTTCAGATCTATCAATGGATTTGAACTGATTTATTGGACACTAGCATCCACAACGCGCTGAAGTGGACTTTTTGTTCATTTGGATCCATCAATGGATTTTGAGAAACTCCAATATTTACGCTGATCCATCAATGGATTTTATTGAACACTTGTGTTATACTCAGATCCACATCAATGTAGTATAATAGACTTTAAAACCTACCTGTACCTAACCTACGAAGATCAATTAACGGTTCCCGACTATTTTTCCATAACTGTCCAAACCGTTCACAATTTAACGCATTAAGTATTTTTCGTTAGTTTATAAACTATCAATGTCGAATCGTCAAATTGTCAACTGAGATCAAATCGGCTTGCTACGGAACGTACACAAAGACTAGGTAGGTTAGGTTAGTTAGGTAGCTTCACTTGCCCGAAGGGCAAACCGCCCAGAAATAGGAGCCCCGCTGCTGGATGACGAAATAAATAGAATAAAATGTCTGGATGAGAAGAAAACAATCATGTTCTGACATAATAAGTGGAAACTGATGCAAGAGGAAGTATTCGTTCAACCAATCAGCCTGTTTATTAAAAGTTCACATGACTCAATTGATGGATTATATTCGACATCAAAGTTAACTAAAATCCACCTAAGGATCGCTGGCTATAAATAGTTTACATGAATCTATTGATGGATTTTAGGAGACTTGTTAGTTCAACATAATATATTTGGATCCTAGTGCTGTTGTAGTGGATTTGGATCCTCAATAAAGTCTACTCAAATCCATTAATAGATCTGAATGAACAAAAGGTCTACTCGGATCCAAAATGGATCCTACCAAATAGATTTTAGTGGACGGAGGGTCGGCGGGAAGTATCCGGAAGCCGGACCCAACGCCAAGTGGCGTCGATCCGCGAGCCGGACCTGACATAACAAACCTTTGAGTGGCGGCGCCGCAGATTGAAATTCAGAAGAAATGGCACGGCCATTTTGGCAAACATACCGTCAAGTGGGTTTATTTTTGAAGTTAACTACGAACGTTTTAGTTTTATTAATATTTATTTTAAGCCCAAAATCCTCAAAAATTTTATTCATATCTATAATTAATTCTTCTAATTGTTTTGATGAATGGGCAAACGCTGCGATGTCGTCAGCAAAACGAATAGACTGGATTATTTTTTACTGGTGTCTTTTCAAAGCCTAAGAATATCGAGCCATATTCGAAAGAGGCTTATAAAAGTGTACATTTGGAGCATAGCATTGTATGGAAGCGAAACGTGGACAATGACTCAGCGTGATAGAGAATGGTTGGAAGCCTTTGAAATGTGGTGCTGGAGGTGGATGCAGAGCATTAGCTGGACAGAGAAAAAGACGAACGTGGAGGTGCTTGAAAGGGTGAAAGAAAAAAGGACGTTGTTAAAAACCATAGAGAACAGAAGAGGCAAGATGTTTGGACACTTGTTACGACACGATGATACATGAAAACTATAATAGAAAGGAAGAGAGGGGACCAAGAAGATTTTTTACGGACCATATCAAGGAAAAAGTAGAAAGCGTGTCGTATCAAGATGTCAAGAAGAAAGCTGAGAATAGAGACGAATGGAAATTGCTCCACCGACAAGAGCCTGGCTCTGAAATATATGATGATGACCGACAAGTGGCAGGCCCCCCAGGTCATCGCGAATTTTGCGCACGTTATAAAAAATTACCATTTCTCAAAAAAAAACCTATAGGTACTGTATATAAACCATGTATCGTTGGATTCAGCATGAAATGGCTTATTTGATTATATTTTATAGCAATAAATTACATTCCATTTATGTGAATTTTGCTAGTCTTGATCAAATCTCAGGTGAACATTTTCTTTCCACTTTCATGAATAAAAATAACTATGATTACGAAATAAAACAATTAATATTAATTGTAAAAAACACAGATTGAATGATAAAACTATACAGGGTGGAAAGTTAAAACGGGGCAGTAAGGGCAGCTACTAGATCCCTTGCCGCCACGCAAAAATGGCATAAGGATTTCATTCCTAACTTTTTAAGTGATGAGAATCTACATTCACAGATTTTTTAAAAAAAGTACAGTCAGCGAGAAAATCATCACTTTTGACGAGTTTTTTTTTAATGCCATTCGATCCCATTCTTATTAAAGATCAAAATACTCTTTGGGACCGACTAAGGTTTGACAACTAGAACGCCCAGAAATCAAAGAAAACTTTTTCCATACAGTTAGTATGGGAATCCCCAAAGTGCAATTTTTTTTTATGCCATTCGTTCCTATTCCTATTAAGGGGACGTAGGTTCGTGGTCTTTTCTCCCTCTCACTGAGCATAAGCGTGAGCGAGATGGAAGTGCGTGTTTGGTAGCGCGGATATCATGTTTTTTAATTTTAATTTTTGTGCGTTTTAATAAATAAAAAAGTAATAGCTGATTTCCCTCAAACATGACATTGCCGATTTTTAGAACCAATTTGAATATGTTTAGCTATTGTGCATAATTTGTTACGATTTTTTAAAGTGTATTTTAGACCTATGTTCGTGATTTTTTTCTATCGAGCGAAAATCAAAAACTCAGGATTCGAATAGCTGATTTCCCTCGAGAAAGGCCTCAAGATTGCTAATTAAATTTTAGGCAGCCGTATTATAACCAAAACAAGAGCTACGATTTTTTAAAATCAGTTTTTGGAGCTCACGTCGCCTTAACGATCAAAATACTCTACGGGACCGACTAAGGTTTGACAACTAGAACGCCCAGAAATCAAAGAAAACTTTTTCCATACAGTCAGTATGGGAATCCTAAAGTGCAATTATAAACTGAGGAATGAATTCTCTCATTTTTAATCTAAATGAAGTTATCTCCGTCTCCATACAATTTGATGATCGTCTAACTAAAGGACTACTTGCACTTTGGGATTCCCATACTGACTGTATGGAAAAAAGTTTTCTTTGATTTCTGGGCGTTCTAGTTGTCAAACCTTAGTCGGTCCCAAAGAGTATTTTGATCCTTAATAAGAATGGGATTGAATGGCATTAAAAAAAAATCGTCAAAATTGATGATTTTCTCGCTGACTGTACTTTTTTTCAAAAATCTGTGAATGTAGATTGTCATCACTTTAAAAGATAGGAATGAAATCCTAATTCCATTTTTGCGTGGCGGCAAGGGATCTAGTAGCTACCCTTACTGCCCCGTTTTAACTTTCCACCCTGTATATTAATGTACACTCATAAATCTTTTAATTACCCCTCACAGTACAAAAATTTTACACTGCGTGGTTTTCAAAAACTTCGGTCGGTGCGTAATGAAACAGGTACGAGTAGGTCGAAAAGATGACGCAATTTCTAACGAACTTTGTATAAGCGCGGCAATTCCACCTTTAGGGAATGCCATCCTTGTTTATTGTCGAATGTATTTTACGAGTGTGAGCAAGTAAGGAATAGGTTTATCGGTTTAATTTCTTGCGAAAAATAAGACATCAAACAGGGTCCGGGAGGCGGTCGCTGCCACCCTAAGGCTTGTGTGAGGACCGTTTTCCGGATCGCTGCCACTTGGGTTCGGCTCCCGGTTCCTGCCACATACGGTATATCTTACCAAAATGTCTGTGCCACATGTTTATCCGTGCAACCATGGCGCTGCGGCGCTGCCTGCCTAAGGGTTACGTTCACGGGTGACGCAACCGTAGCGTTTTTGGGTCATTCTTGAGAATTGTGTCTGCGGTTGGGGCTAATTACCCCGACGTTTTACTAACATTTTATATGGAGTCAGAGTAAGGGGAACTAGACGCAGTCACAAATCTGAAGAATGGCCCTTTGACCATATTTTTTCAAGCAAGATTAGAAATATTAGAATGATAGATATGCCAAACTGACGTAACTAGAGGTGCTACCACTGTTATGCAAACTATCGATACTATTCGAATGTAGTGTACCTATGTATATACCTGGTGCTAAAAGTATCGCCGGTATAATATTGTTGGAAAATGTAACAGTATTGAAATAATCGCTCAGGTGAACGATAAATTCACGGCACTGGCTCTATTAAGCATGGTTTTATTCCTTCTTTTCGGCTTTACAAAAACGTAACAGAGAACATATTAAAAAACAAAACAGTTCAAATACCTACTTAACAAACATAATTTACTTTCAAAACAAAGTTTTAACCGACTTCATATCAGTACTCCGCCAAGCCACATGAACATTTCCAAATTTTTTTCCCAATTTACCACATGAACTGATTTCCGAGAGCAAATGCGTTGATTTTTATACCAATAAACCAAATCGCTGTATGTGGGCCGATAATATTTGAGGACTTCCGTTAATCCCTCAAGGATCTCAAAATGACCTTTGGCACTTCATTGTTTGCTATTTCAACGGAATCATATCAGAATCTGTGACGTACTTATATAGTTTGAAGTACATCATTAGGAAGTTCCACAAGCCATCTGTAGTCTTCATCATCACTTCCACTTCACCAAATTTATCATTTCCGGGTGTAAATACACGAGTTATAATAGAAAATACCGAAATTACTACACGCGTGCCTAATATATTTGAGGAGTTCCCTTAATTCCTCATGGTTCCCATCATCCAACTGGGGCTTTGGAAACAATGGGACCAATCTGGAAGCATATACTTTCAATTTAAAAAAAAATTGTACGAATCGGTTCATAAATGACGGAGTTCTGAGGTAACAAACTTTAAAAAAAAAAACATCTGAATTGAGAACCTCCTCCTTTTTTTGAAGACAGTTAAAAATTAATAAAATCAGTAGATGAAACAAAACTAGGAAGTCAAACACGAAACAACACGTGGCGAATACGAGGCACTCGTACTGTCTGACTGCGTAAATAAAAAACTTACATGTAAAGCTGAAATACATACATTACATTCGTGTATCATTTCTAGTTTTGCCGCAAATTCTGAACGTCCTTGGATTTTTTCTTGTTTTTTTTTTTAATTTTGCTAATAGAACTTAAACTAGCGTATATATTGAAATATAATGTACAAATGAACTATTGACAATTTATTCAGCTTTCATTTAATGCCCCACATGTGTATGTACATTGCATAGTTTGGGTGTAATTTACACTTTTCCAAGCGCGATCGCGGCGTTGATGATTGGTCAAATTAAAATGTTTTAAAATCATAAATATGTATGCATATTTTCCCTAGGGGCTAAATGTACTACTTTGGCCCCGCTTGCTAAGTCTAATATGACACAAATGACACACTTTTCGAGCAGGAGAAGTGAAAAACATATTTTTTCTAGCAAGATTAGAATAATAAATGTCACTTCATGATAGCATGTAACTTTGTATAAGGCGGTATTAAGCGAAATTAATATTTTTCTAAGGGGCAAATATTGCTTGTAAAAATTCAATCACGTCTTATTATGCGGATTTTATATAATTTTGATCTCAAATTTGTTAATAAAAAGTCTAGCTACCGTGAAAACACTACGTAATGTTTACTTACATTCTTAAGTGAACGTCATTACAATGTTGTTTCAATACGCTTGGATTGCTAGAGGTGAGGGTTATCGATAAAGAAAAAAATATTAAATATTGTGTATAGGTAGGTTGTATGCGGGCATAAATGCGCCTATGTTGCGTCTATATTCTGTAACAAAATAAGGAATTGCAATAAAAATACCAGTTGTTCATAACTGTAATAGCATACCTGACAAATTGTATTAGTGGCAACACACATAGGACCGCCTTGCCGTGCCGCCATTTTGTATTTCGATGTCACCGTTTGTCAAATAACAATAATCAGTACGAGTGCCAACGCCTCGTATATGCCAGCGGCGCTACCACGAACTTCGAATCTCGAACTTCGTATATCTCCGTTTCGGTCGTTCGAGTACCATAAACCATAAGTGCGATAGAGACGGAGATATACGAAGATCGAGATTCGAAGTTCGAGGTAGCGCCGCAGGTGTTTTGTTTCGTGTTTGACTTCCTAGTTTGGTTTCATCTACTGATTTTATTTTATTTTTTTGTTAAGTATTTGAACTGTTTTGTTTTGTTAATATGTTCTCTGTTACGTTTTTGTGATGCCGAAAAGAAGGAAAAAAAACCAAGCTTAATAGAGCCAGTGCCGTGAATTTATCGTTCACCTGAGCGATTATTTCAATACTGTTACATCTCTCAACAATATTATACCTACCGTCAATACTTTTAGCACTAGATATACATACACTACATTCGAATAGTATCGATAGTTTGCATAACAGTGGTAGCAGTACCACCTCTAGTTACGTCAGTTTGGCATCTATCATTCTAATCTTGCTAGAAAAAATAGGTATGGTAAAAGGGTCATTCTTCAGTTTTTTTATTAATTTAGAAATATCCATTAATAGGTAAGGATGTCTTAACTTATTTTCTTTAGAATTTGACATACTTTACACATTTATCAAAATTTGATAAATTTCAACCGAAAGACACGAAAGTTTACTATTCCCCATTATATTAATTCTAAATTTACCTACATTTGTAACTGCGAGGCGAATGCGAACTTTACGGGAAACTTGTCCACACTGTCCCTCATCAGCATCACCGGGGCCTTTAGTCCCATTCTATGTCCAGTTCGTTCACTTTGCAGGCTATCCGGCTATGGAACGCTCTCCCTTTTAGCATACGACAGGCTCAGAGTAAATTCTAATTCAAGCGCAAGTTGCGCAAGCATCTACCATTGAGGTATAATGTCCTAGGGAAGACAACACGAACATTATTTTGTGCGCCGGCCGGCAGCGCGGGGCGCATGCGGGGGGAGGGTAACTTGTCATAGAACGCTTAAGGATATTTATGACTTCAAAAATTGTTTTATGTGTGATAGCTATACTTAATATCGACCATGACTGTTTATACAGCTCAAACAGGTATTCTAGTTTGCTTAAATTACTTTGCTTTTGCAATAAGTTTCCATAATTTTAAGTTATACCTATGACCTTTTAGGTAGAAAAATGGAAAATCACCAGTGAATGAACCCGGTTTTCTAGTAAATGAACAACTAAAACCATTGTATGAACTACTGTTATAGCTATGGACTTAGGGTTTGCAATCCGGATCCTACTTGTATGGAAATATCCGGATCTGGATCCGCGGATCCGGATATTTCCATACAAGTCGGATCCGGATTGCAAACCCTAGGCCTATGGTTTATTGGTTGAAATTGCTGTTTAGCGATTTTGTTTGGAGTTATCTCGATATAGCAACACACGGAATAGTAGTTGGTTTACTTTTTCCAAAACAATAAAAAAACTGATAGAAATGTTCGTTCATTAAGTAACTGGTTCCAAACTAAGCTAATAAATGAACTAGGTAATTATCGGTCGATGTTCATTTACTGGAAATCTATACACCAGTGAATTAACTAACTTTATGTTCGAAAATAAGGTTTGTTCGAAGGTTCGAACACTGGGCCAACGATGTACAAACCATTGGTGGTTATGTTAATAAAAACGAAATCTTATTACAATCACTAGAACATAAGATATTGCAAAAACATTAAAACAGGCGTTGCCAGTGAATGAACACTCCGGTTCATTCACTGGATTTAGGCGGTTACTCTTATGATTTTAGTTATAGAACACCTACCTACTAAAAAACGAGAATCTAAACTTAAATAATTTAAAACGATGTTTTAATGGCACAATTTCACTCTTATGATTTCTAAAAACCACACACAATAAGTCTCAAGCTTTTAAAACTAGTTCAATGGCAAATCAAATAAAAGGTGACATTCTTGTCCCCTTAGTACCGGCTCATACAAAAAGTCCACGCCCATAGCCCGTCAACTTTAAGCTTCGCTCATTTTGTAATGTTGCGACTGAGTTGATATAACCATGTTACAAAACCCTTACAGTAAATGCTGCTAATCGAGAAAAAATATCCGGTATGCTAGAAATATACAGATCTCTTAATTTAAGCAAATAAGCAGGTTTTCGTTCATTCACTGGATCCGTTCATTCACTGGAAAATGAACGAAAAGTGAACCGTCTGATATCACCTTAACCCATCCTTAACCACATCAGGGGCGGTTCACTCTGTGATTCCGTCGCGCCGCTACAAGTACATGCCGGCGGCCGCCAAATTGGCGGCCCATTAGTAGTTGCCGCGCGTTGGTATTGGTACGAGACGCTCGCACGGGTCGCAGCGCGTTGCATGCGATAGAAAGGGATGGCCACATTTAGGCACGTTTGGCGTACCTAAACAGGGAATTTGTTAACAGAGAACCTTCTGTACGTAGTACTATTACTTATTCTGTGACCGCATGCAAATACATCGTATAGTGCACTGTACTTTTGAAGGAAGAAACTGCAAAAGTAAATTTGGTATCGCATGTATTTGTATAGGATTACAAACTTACTTATGCGGTTTGTATATATCTGAAAAATGACTGAAATTGCAATATATTTAGGTTTTTATGAATTGATAGACTAAAAACTAATCATGTTTAAAATTTTGAGCTTGTGGGTCTGCTAGAAGTACTTTAGAATTATGTTGATCATTATATATGAGTGAGTGAGTATGTCAGTGACAAAACGGAACTTTGACGGACAATAGTTATCAAACTAATAGTTCAAATTCAATGCTATTGAGCCATATTATGCCCTACATGTTACTGAAAATTCCGGGATCTAGCTTTAG
The DNA here is from genome assembly GCA_963854355.1 of Epinotia brunnichana. Lineage (NCBI taxonomy): Eukaryota > Metazoa > Arthropoda > Insecta > Lepidoptera > Tortricidae > Epinotia > Epinotia brunnichana. The sequence continues at coordinate 13,707,650 of OY977956.1, forward strand.
CCAGCACAAAATTACAGGATGTTGAAAATGGCCTGAATGTCTTCGAGAAAAGGATGGTACGGCCGTGCCTCTTTGTTTTGATCGACTTGGCGGGGGCAATGCCGTGCCCCCAGATATTATGCTGTATTATATTATATTATATGGTATTTACTATATTTGTATCTATTAAGTATACCTATGCGTCATTCTCAATTAGTTAACGTCACTTATCACAAGTAGTCACAACCATGTGCAAAAGTTAAGGAATTTCCCAGCAGTTAAATATTGTAGGTACTATTTATTTAAATAAAAGCTGTCCTTTATCAATGTCAAGTGTAGATTGTATGACAAGGGTCTAAAATAAGCCATATAACCACAAGATGGAAATTGTATGAGTGGTAATATGACTTTTAGACCAGGGTTATACACTCTACTTTTCACTTCAACTGCGAGAAAATAGTAAAAACAATAGTAGACTGTTAACCAAGGGTTGAGTGACCCATTTCAACCGAGATATTTCTGGCGCTCGAAAGAAGTGAGAGCGCCAATAGTTCGAGGAGGAAATGGGTAATTTCACCCGAGTTAAACACTCTACTTTACATTTCGACTGTGAGGAAAGTAAAATACTACACGTACCTATACTTTATAAAACAGATATATTAAGAGTAGGTAATCAGTTAAAATACAAATACTGCCAACTTTAGAAAAGTTTAAAAAACGTATCTAAAAAAAAAATGAAAAAAGTTTATTGGACAAAAAAAAGATAAACAATATGCTAATCACGACCCTAATCTAATAGTCTAATCTAGCAGTGATCTGATCTAATAGTTTTTATTTTAATGTAATTTTTTGTATTTCTATAATTCTATAAATAAATGTACAGAATTATATGTATAATATGAAATAAATTAATTATTAGATTTGATATACAACGTGTCCCAAAACTCAACGATAAGCCGGCACCAGAGGATGGAGCTGCTTATGATTAGTCGAGAAAAAATAAGGAAAAAAATATATCTAAATAAGTAGCTCCATCCTCTGGTGCCGGCTTATCGTTGAGATTTGGGACACGTGGTAGATATATTTTATTTTATATATTTAGATATATTTTTTTCCTTATTTTTTCTCGACTAATCATAAGCAGCTCCATCCTCTGGTGCCGGCTTATCGTTGAGTTTTGGGACACGTTGTATACCTAAATAAAATAATTAAAACCATATCCAACCTCCAACCTCTTTGCACTGCACTGCAGCACTGGCCGATTGCCACGGCCTACTATATTATAATCGAGTAGGCCACAACGCAATTAATCTAGAGGGCCATGCCGAAACGTGAAAAAAGGAAGTGTCGCATTATGGCGCGCAGCCGAAATTTACAGAAATATTATTAAATGTTGATTTTGTGTAATTAGAAAAAGCGGCCAAGTGCGAGTCGGACTCGCACATGAAGGGTTCCGTGAAATAAATTGCGGTTTACGATTTATGACGTATTAAAAAAAACCACTTATTAGATCTCGTTCAAACCAATTTTCGGTGGAAGTTTACATGGTAATGTACATCATATATTTTTTTTAGTTTTATCATTCTCTTATTTTAGAAGTAACAGGGGGGGGGGGACACACATTTTACCACTTTGGAAGTGTCTCTCGCGCAAACTATTCAGTTTAGAAAAAAAAAATGTTTGAAACCTCAATATAATTTTTGAAGACCTATCCATAGATACCCCACACGTATGGGTTTGATGAAAAAATTTTTTTTGAGTTTCAGTTCTGAGTATGGGGACCCCTAAAACTTAATGTTTATTTTTCGATTTTTGTGTGAAAATCTTAATGCGGTTCACAGAATACATCTACTTACCAAGTTTCAACAGTATAGCTCTTATAGTTTCGGAAAAAAGTGGTTGTGACATACGGACGGACAGACAGACGGACATGACGAATCTATAAGGGTTCCGTTTTTTGCCATTTGGCTACGGAACCCTAAAAAATATACCAACTGTAAAATGATTTTATCAACATCGTCGTAATTAACCCGTCACTTAATGTATAGCTGAGTTTAGATATATGAAAAGCTTTTATTTTAGTAATATGCAGTAATCCACGACTCCGTGGCTGACCGTAACAAAAAAAAAATACTTTCCACCCTAGGGTAGAAAACGATATTTTCCACCCGGCTATATGCCCATGACAAGGCAACTTTCAGAACAGGCCCCGTAGCATGGATGGCGTTATCACGCGATAAGTGACAGGATAAGCGCGTCGTCTCGTTCTATCGAACGGTGTCAGCCAGGGACGGATGCTCTATCCATGCTACGGGGCCAGGAGAGATGAAAAGATTATTCATCCACAATCAATAATAAATTCCACGCCGAAAAGATAGTCCAATTTGGTGGCATGATTTTTTTAATAAACTGCTTTGACACATAGATATACAAAATATTGACATCAAGAACAAACGCGTCTGACCGTTTATAGGCGCATCCAAACGGCATGATTGTGTGTAAAGCCGCGTCCGCTGCGCCATGTTTTCGTGGTTTTTAAACATCAAACATGTTTTGCCAATCAAATCAAAACAATACCCTATTTGTTTGCCGAACCTGACGGAAAATATGTTAGATGTTTAAAAACTGTTTGAAAGTATTTGTAGTAGAATAGTTATTTATGATACAAGTGCGGAAAGTTGGTAATCCCCAACCAGTGGCGATGACCAAAATAACGACCGTTAGGGAGTGTTTTTGATCGACACGAGTTGGGAATTACCTATCCGCACGTGTATCATACAACATTTTACAATGCATCATGCGAGGAAATAAAAAAAAAGATGCATAAAAGGTGAAATTTTAATTGTCACGAACTCACGAAATCTCATTCCCGCATAAGTAGTGTGCGGGAATATTGTACTGAAATCCATTCCGCACGGGCAGGTGCCGACCGGCGCTGCTCGTGCTGGCATCGACCACTTCCCGTGTTTATGTTGAACCATAATTATAAAGGGGCACATTCAGAGCAAGACGACAGACAAGAGCATGACGTAGAAATGAACATTGAGAACATTCATCCGTAGTCTCTTTCAATATGGCGTCGAATGAAGTCGTGCGTCTTGGAATACTGCTCCAGGCGAAATACGGTTTTGAAAACATTAATTTATGATAGCGTTTTTTTTCTTTATTTCATTTTAAGGTGGTTCGATTGCCATACAAAACGTTATTTGACATTCGCAGGCTAACGGAGTGATATTTTAAGAAACTTGTGTAACAAACTTTCATCAATTGGCTTCCCATTTGCGCCAAATTCCCCCTTTCCTAGAATAAACTTGTTTAAACTAGATTAATTTGAGAAAAATGGTTTTCCCAAAATATCACGTCTAAAACCAATTTCTCAAATTAATCTAGTTTATACAAGTTTATTCTGGGAAAGGGGGAATTTGGCGCAAATGGGAAGCCAATTTATGAAAGTTTGTTACATAAGTTTCTTAAAATATCACGCCGTTAGCCTGCGGATGTCAAATAACGTTTTGTATGGCAATCGAACCACCTTAAAACATTATTCTAACATGCTTTACTAATCCAACAAACTTTCAATCCGGAAGTATTTATATAGATTTAAATAAAGCATGAATTCAAAAGTGCCGCTGGTCGCACGAAAAGCTATGCACATACATACTAGACACAATAAGGCAGCTCACATCCCGTGCCTCATAGCGCACAGCGTCGACTGCTTGCATAATAATTACGATGTTAAATGTAAGTGTAACTGTACACAGATTGAAATAGTCATGCAACATACATAAGTGGGTTTAATAATTGACCAGAGATTTAACTGGGGTCTGCATATAAAGCATGTATGCGATAAACTAAGAGCACTACACAGTAAAATACACATTTTAAAATATAAACTACCTACCTTATCTACTACTACTACTACTTTAAAATAGAATACCTCCATGGCAGATTCAGTGGTTACATACGGCCTAAGCAGTTATGGTACAGCTTACAAAACTTACCTGAACGATATTTATAAACTACAAATTAGATTACTTAAAAACATTGTACCCAAAAACACAAGGAAAAAAATATCCCCAAACTATGAGCGTTTGTTTAATTATTGTGAAGTAATGTCAGTGTTCAATAAAGTTAAACTATGTATTTTAAGGGAACAGTATGCGTACAAAGAGCATTTAGTATTAAATGTAAGAAAAGCGGCCAAGTGCGAGTTGGACTCGCACATGAAGGGTTCCGTAAAATAAATTGCGGTTTACGATTTATGACGTATTAAAAAAAACGACTTACTAGATCTCGTTCAAACCAATTTTCGGTGGATGTTTGCATGGTAATGTACATCATATATTTTTTTAAGTTTTATCATTCTCTTATTTTTTAGAAGTTACAGGGGGGGGGACACACACATTTTACCACTTTGGAAGTGTCTCTCGCGCAAACTATTCAGTTTAGAAAAAAATTATATTAGAAACCTCAATATCATTTTTGAAGACCTATCCATAGATAGGTACGTATGGGTTTGATGAAAAAAAAATTTTTGAGTTTCAGTTCTGAGTATGGGGACCCCTAAAAATTACTGTTTTTTTTTCATTTTTGGGTGAAAATCTTAATGCGGTTCACAGAATACATCTACTCACCAAGTTTCAACAGTATAGCTCTTATAGTTTCGGAAAAAAGTGGCTGTGACATACGGACGGACATACGGACGGACAGAGAGACAGACAGACAGACATGACGAATCTATAAGGGTTCCGTTTTTTGCCATTTGGCTACGGAACCCTAAAAAAGCAACCTTAGACAAAATTTACCAAAGCAAGCTATGTTCAATTTACCTAATTTTGTCAATGTGCATGGGAAAAGAAACGTCAGCAGATATCTTCTTCCTTATAATTATAATACACCAACTACCTAAAGAACTACAGCATAAATACGTAAATAGCTTACAATCGATACCTAGTATCAAAAGGTATCTGACGTTATCTGAACCCAATACGAGTGTATTGTAATAATTATGAGTCTATAAGATATTGATAAGTACCCGTGTTTAGAAAAAAAAAACATATTTTTTTGTATATGTATATTTATTTCTCTACGTAGTCACCTTTTAACTCTATACACTTGTTCCAGCGGTATTCTAGCTTTAATAAGCCATCCAAAAAATAAGATTTCGGAAAGTCGTCGAAATAGGCCTGTGTGGCGGCGATGACCTCATCATTTGACGCAAATCTCTTTCCGCCGAGCCATTTTTTTAGGTTTGGGAATAAAAAAAAGTCGGATGGGGCTAAGTCTGGTGAATATGGTGGATGGCAGCAATTCATAGCGTAATTTTTCTAATTTTGCCCCTGCGATTTTGGACGAGTGAGCTGGTGCATTGTCATGGTGGAAAAGAACTTTTTCTTTTTTAAATGCGGTCGTTTATTCCTTAAAACGGAATCAAATTCGCCCAATAAATTTGCGTAGTATTGCCCTGTTATCGTTTTTCCTTTTTGTAAGTAGTCAATATGTATGATCCCTTGCGAGTCCCAAAAAACGGTCGCCATGACCTTTCCGGCCAATGGGACGGTCTTTGCTTTTTTTGGAGCTGATTCGCCTGGTAAAATCCACTGCTTTGATTGTTCTTTATTTTCTGGGGTATAGATATGAATCCACGTTTCGTCTACTGTCACAAAACGCCGCAAAAACTCATTCGGATTGCTTTTATACTTTGCTAAACATTGCTTCGAAGTAGTCATCGGGTAAGCTTTTGTTCCTCGGTGAGCAAACGCGGCACCCATCTTGCAGATACCTTTTTCATTCCTAATTTGTTTTCTAAAATATATTGTACCCGCTCGATTGAAACATTAATAGTGTCAACAATTTCTCTAAGCTTTATTCGGCGGTCGGCTAATACGATATTTTCAATTTTCTTGACCATCTCTTCCGTAGTCACCTCAATAGGGCGGCCTGGACGGTCTTCGTCAAAGACGGATGTTCTGCCCCGTTTAAACTCGTTATACCAATATCTGATAGTTGTCATAGAAGGTGTATTATCCTTGTAAACAGCTTGCATTTGTACTTTTATCTCATCACATGTTTTTCCTCCCAAAAACAGAAAACGAATTACAGTACGATACTGTTATTTCTCCATATTTGCAATTAAAATCGAAATCTGACATTCAACAGCCGTTAAACGAAAAAAAACAAAAGAATGCTGTGATATATTTTTAATTTTTCCGGGTCATGAAGGATGCCTTAAAACGGTCGTATATATATTTTCAGCCAGTGATAAGAATAACATTTGAAAACGGGTACTTATCAAACAGCCCTCGTAATGTACCATAGCGAACTATTCATCAGCATATAAACCCTAGAGGTTTCCGCTGGTGAAAAAAATGTATACCAAAATGTACTACTCAAATTATATTGGTCAACTAGCTGTTGCCCGCGACTTGGTCCGCGTATAACATATTATCGTCTAAATGTTTGTTGAAGGAATGAATAAAAAAAAACATAAATTATTTTTTTACTTAGTCTTTTAGAAAACAATCTAAAACCGAAGTTACAAATCTCTTGCTCTCTATACAAACTAAGAGCCCTCTCTGAACCCTCATAGTAAACAGTCTGAAACCGTTGTTACAAATTTCTTACTTTAAAAATGTCTTGCTCTCTATACAAAGTTCGAACCCCCTTTTAACCTTCTTAGGCGATGAATTAAAAAAAACGCTGAAATAAGTTTTGTAGTATTTTAGCAAACAGTCTAAACCCGAAGTTATAAATCCCTTACTTTAAAAATATCTTGCTCTCCATACAAACTTTGAACACCCTTATAATCCCCTTTAGGGGATATATTTCAAAAAAATCTAAAATAAGTTTTGCAGTCTAAACAGGCTAAGATCGAAGTTACAAATATCATACATTAAAATTTTCTTGCTCTCCATACAAACTTTGAACGCTTTTCAGGGAAAAATTAAAAATAAAACACTCGGTATTTTTTATTGTAATAGGTAAGTATTTTTTCTACAAACTATCTAGTCTCTAGCTAAAAAAAAGTGTTCCAAAACGCTGGCAGTAGGTATTTTTTTGTATTTTTATAAGTAGGTACTTAATCTTTCTACAGAGTTTTAAGTTTCTACCTAAAAAAAAGTTTTCCTTTACAAACATTGCACCTCTTTATCCCCCTCTTATAGCGGGTAGAAATTTTGAAACCACTGAAAGTAATTTACCTATATATTTGTATTCTAATAAATAATCTTTCTACACAATTTCAAGACTTTAGCTCAAAAAAAAAAGTTTCCTCCATACAAGTTTTCACCTGTTTTAATCACCCTTAGGGGTGAAATTTTCCAAAACGCTGAAAGTTCTTTATTTGTATTGTAATAAGTAATCTTTCAACAAAGGTTTGTCGCTTGCTATAAAAATATATTTACAAACGTTGAATTTCTGAAACGCTGAAAGTATTTTATTTTATTTTATTATGTAATCTTTTTGAAAAGGTTTGAGATTCTAGCTCAATAAAATCCCCTTTACCAACATTGTACCCCTTTTTCATACCCTTAGGGGTGGAATTTTCCAAAACGCTGTTTTTTTTATTTGTATTGTAATAAGTAATATTTCTACAAACTTTTAAGCTTATCTCAAAAAGAACTTTCGCTCATACAAACTTTGCAACCCTTTTTAACCCCCTAAGAGGCTGAATTTTCCAAAACGCTGACAGTACTTTATTTGTATTCTAATAAGTAAGCTTTCTACAACATACCTATTGAGTCTCTTGCTAAAATAATAAAGTTTCCTTCATACAAAATTTGCACCCCTTGTTTACCCCCTTAGGGGCAGAATTTTCCTTTACGTTGAAAGTATTTTATTTGTATTCTAATAAGTAATATTTATACAAAATTTTAAGTCTCTAGCACAAAATATAAAGTTTTCCCATTACAAACTTTGCACCCCTATTTGACCCCTGTCTGTAGAATTTCCAAAGATCCCTTCTTATCCGTTGCTTACGTTGTAAAAGGTAGTTCTGGTGTAAATTTCAACTCTCTAGCCCTAGTTTCGGCTATGCGTTGATGAGTGAGTGGGTGAGTCAGTCAGGGCATTTATATGTAGGTATAGATATTAGATAGATAGAAGATGACGAAAATCCCATTCAAATATTTCAAAACCGTTTTAATGTCGCTTGTTATAGTGAGAAAACGATCGGGGACTGTGACGTCAATATCCTCGAGCGTCATAGTAAAAAACAATCGTTTCATCTGAAGGTTCGTTTTGTGGAAAAGGGACAGAACATAAAACTTTGGAACTTAGTGATTACCTATACAAGTATACATATAATAACCTCTTGCGTTGATTTTTTCTCTATTATCCTTTTTTCGAGAAAATACATTATGATTATTTTATTTAATGTCTACCTACAGCCGGGTCCGCTGCACCAATGTTTTCCATGTTTTTAAACATCTAACATATTTTCCGTCAGGTTCGGCAAACAAATAGGGTTTTGTTTTGATTGGCAAAACATGTTTGACGTTTAAAAACCACGAAAGCATGACGCAGCGGACGCGGCTTACTTACGGGGTGTAGTTTCGATTCCTGTGGGCCTACCGCGAAAGGCATTCGAAGTTTCCCCTCTCTGTCATACTAAAGAGTTCGTACGTAAGTGCGACGGAGAGGGAGAACTTCGAATGCCGTTCGCGGTAGGCCCTCAGAGCTATAACCACGAACTTCGGAATTCGAAAATATTCGGGTATCTCTATCTCTATCGCACTAACAATACTCGAGTGACAGGGATGCAGTTATACGAACTTCGAGTTTCGGTTTTCGTGGTAGCGCCGCAGGCACTTTGGCAGAATGCGCAAAGAGCGCGTGCCATTGCCATTCAAAAAAAACAAATTCGTGTTAATTATATTGTTCAAATTTGTTAATACATTTTTTGAAATTACGCCATAATGCGACATTTGCGCGTATAAGTTCTCATATCACAATGGAATATTTTTTTATGGTTTAACTTTTGGCATGTGTATCGTAAAGGTCTATCGTAGACTGGATTTAAATTATAAGTGACAGGCAAAGCAATTCCGCCATTTTGACGAAAATTTGACGTTTCTTATAGCTGACAGTTGGAGCAGCGTTTGATTTCAATAAAAATAAATGAAAAATTAAATGAAGTCGTATATTTCGGAAAATTAATTAATTGTCGCAGTCGGATAAAAACTATCCTAAGTTGCAGCTAGAATAATAATGTACCTATATAAAATGTTTCATATTTTTCCGTTCATGGGATGCTGAGAACATTCGAACCACACAAAGCTTAGTTTCAAACTGGCCGATTCTTTTTAATTTAGAGATTTATTATAAGTTGAAATAAATAAAAAAAAAATGTAAAGGAACCAAATTAATATTTTTTCTGACTTTTCAGAAGCTAGGTAGTTTATTCATCATTTTTGTGATGTCTGAGATCTTGTTGCATTTTGTCGCTAGGTAACTATTTAATTGATAATATATCCATTACATATTATATAATAATATTACATAAATATTTCCAAATTTGTCATTTTTCCATACAAGTCCTTTAGGCGACGCAGGTGGGTTTCTTATTTTGTTGGATTCGTAGTAGTTAGGCCAGGTTCTGATTTTGTCAAATTCTTAGAAGGTCAGTTTCTTTTTTGGCGGTTTCGTAATATGTCATTTCCTTATTTTGCCAGCTTTGAAGTAGTAGTTTCTTATTTCGTTAAATTCTAAGTAGGTTATTTTTTTATATTTGTATTTTTGTATATTTCAATATCTCAAAAACGGCTGAAACGATTTTGTTGAAACGTACGAGTAGCTAAGAACCATCTCGATCACGTCAGCTTTCGGACAAAAAAACCGCATTCAAATCGGTTAATTCGTTTAGCGGCTACGATGCCACAGACAGACACGTCAAACTTAATAACACCCCTCTTTTTTGCGTCGGGGGTTAAAAAACAACTCTAAGTACCTACTGTAATGAGTTACAAAAAAAGTAGGCCAATATTAAATAATCGCAACTTAAGTCACGGAATAAGTAATAGTACTACGTACAGAAGGTTCTCTGTTAACAAATTCCCTGTTTAGGTACGCCAAACGTGCCTAAATGTGGCCATCCCTTTCTATCGCATGCAACGCGCTGCGACCCGTGCGAGCGTCCCGTACCAACTAGGTACTAAATGGACCGCCACGCCAGCTGGCGGCCGGCCGGCATGTACTATCGCCCAACGCGTTGCAACGGTACGGGTTCACACTTTCTCACCAAAATCGCCTGCACACACATACAATGCGGTCGAAAAATTACCCTAAAGGTGTGAACCCGTATTAGCGTTGGCCGATAGTACTTGTAGCGGCGCGACGAAATCACAGAGTGAACCGCCCCTAATTAATGCGGCAATTACACTTCGTCGTTCACCTAATGCGGTCGCCGCATTAGGTGAACGACGCCGTGTATTTGCCACTTTACGAGTCTTTACACTTTTGCGGTCGCCGCATGCAGCATGCGGCGAACGACGAAGTGTAATTGCCGCATAAGTTTACTTCAGGTAAAAAAAACCGGCCAAGTCGGACTCGCGCACGAAGGGTTCCGTACCATTATCTATAAAAAACTATTTTATTCTGTGTTTTTAGTATTTGTTGTAATACCGGCAACAGAAATACATCATCTGTGAAAATTTCAGCTGGAAATATCACGGTATCAGTGAGATACAGCCTGGTGACAGACAGACGGACGGACGGACGGACGGACAGACGGACAGCGGGGTCTTAGTAATAGGGTCCCGTTTTACTCTTTGAGTACGGAACCCTAAAAAGGGAACAGTTTAAATAGATGATCACCAAAAAAAACTTTGGTACTCTATGGAAACCTCTTACCAAAAAAAGAAACTGAACAATACTTATAGTGCGTGTTGTTAGGGGATTCCGTCGAACAAATACCTACTTCACTTTCGGATACCGGCGCCATATTTTAGTATGTTGTTAGGCACGTCCCCTGGATTCCAAAACTGCCGGGAGACAATCTCTAAGGAGTCTGTCTCCCCTGTAATGACGTCATCAAAAACGCCACGGCCGCGCTTGGAAAAGTGTCAATTACAACCAAACCATGCAACATACATACACATGTGGAGTACCAAATGAAAGCTGAACAAATTGTCAATAGTTCATTAGTACATTATATTTCAATATATATGCTAGTTTAAGTACTATTAGCAAAAATATGAAAAAAAACAAAGAAAAATCTAAGGACTTTCAGACTTTGCGGCGAAATTAGAAAAGATACACGAATGTAATGTAATAAATAAATAAATAAATAAATAAATATTACGGGACAATCTTACACAAATCAACCTAGGCCCACGGTAAGCTCAATAAGGCTTGTGTTGTGGGTACTAGGCGATGATATATATAATAGATACATACATATAGATACTTATATACATATATAACATCCATAACCATCTTTTAGTATGTTGTTAAACATGTTATGTGCACTGCAAAACTGCAAAGACAGTCTCTAAAGTGCCTAGGTCATTAGAAATGACATAATCTTCATTGCTGCAAAGGCTTTTTGAAAAGCGGGAATTTTACCTGAACCATGTAATATATAGAAAATTGTGTTATATTACCTAAAAGCTAAAAAATATGCTATAATTCTTGCCAACATTGTGATTCCATATATCCATAAATTTAAGAGGTATTAGCAAATTTGTAGAGAAGAAAAGAGAGAAGCCCCCGCTCCCGCTTTTTGAAAAGTCTAAATTAAACCCGAACTATGTACTTTCTGAACCTGGTAGTTCTGGGACACCCTGTATAAAAGCCTGCGGAGTCAAAAGGTCTAAAGCGAGTTTCTGGCGGGAGCCCGGGCGGAGGGCGGGAGATTGAGTTCCAGCACGGCTATCACAAGACGGCTGCGACATACTCTCGAGCTCTCTCGCACTATGCGTCTCTCTTTTAATAGACCACTCAGAAAGAGACGGATAGTGCGAGAGAGCTCGAGAGTATGCCGCGGCCGTCTTGTGATAGCGGTAGCCGTGCAGAAACGAAAGCGATGATTTACATAGCGTAATTTACTTTACTAGTTTAACGAGATGATATATATTTGCTTGACATTTTAAATTAAAATGTGGTTCAAAAAATATTTTTGGGTTAGCAATGATTAAGTAGTTTGGAGTCATGTGTTTTAATAGGATAGCAAGTTGGGTTATAATTTGGGTTATAATTTTACATAAAGGTAATCATTAATTATTTTTGGGTTAGCAATGATTTATTAGGATAGCATTTTCTTTAATAGGATAGTAAGATGTTATCATTTGGGTTATTACTTATTTCACATTAAAATGGAGATTAAATTTTGGTGATCATTTATTATTTTCGGCTGTAAAAAGTGCTTTTTTTTGCGTTATATTTTACTATATCTGGTGATTCGTTAAATACATGCCAAAAAAAATCCTTCCAGCCATGTGCGTGTCGGGCTACGCGCAGTGTGTAGGTTCCGTAGTTAGAGATATCTGTTACGTTGACTAACGCGAGCTAACAAACAACCACTAACAGTAATAAAACTAGCTCTGTGACTGTGAGCTGTACCCACGTGTGTCAGCCTAGTAAAAAGAAGTCTAAAAGTTCAAATTGAATGTTATTGACAATATATGTATAACATATATTGTCAATAACATTCACTTATCATTAGCTAAGTCCACACCAGACTGGTGTGGACTTAGCTAATGATAAGCTATTAGCTAACCAGTTGAGTGCAGTGCGCTTTCCGTTCAACAAGGGGATGCGTCATAGAGTTGTCACATGCAGTCTATTATTATTATTATTCTGGTAGTGGCTTTCGGGCTGTCAAAGCCCTTATATCACTGCGACCATCGCTGATCTATTGTGATCGCCACTTACTACAATTCTTGGTCAAGTCCTGCAAACTCGAAGAATTGCAGGATTTTGTTGAACTCAAGAAATTTGATCTCCTCCAGGCACATGATGTGTTTGCCCAGGAAGGAGTTACGACTGCGCATGAGGCAAGGGCAATCGGTTAGGATGTGTGTAGGCGTCTCCTCTGCTTCAAAGCAGAATCTGCACTGCCTTGTGTCACACAGTCCTATCGTTTGCATGTGCTTATTTAGGCGGCAGTGCCCAGTAAGCACCCTGACCAGCATGCGTAGACGGTTCCTACTTAGCGACAAGGCGTCAGAAGACGCCTTTTTGCTAAAGGCTCTAATAAGTGCCTTGGAATGTTTCAGTCCTGGGTTAGCTCTCCAGGCTTGAATGGTCTTGTAGAAACAATAGGCTTTTAGAGTGAGCTTGGTTAGACTTTTAGGGATACTGTCACACTCAGTCTAAGGAAGAATAAGTGTGACAGCAATACTCGTATATGACGTATGCCCTTGTTGAACGGAAATAGCACTGGAGTGGACTTAGCTATAGGTTCATGGAATAAATGTATGTAATTAAGTCTCGTTTTGTAAAAAAATATGTGAATGTAAACTAAAATACCTAGTAAATAGTCCGAACTCTAGCTGTAAATAAGCCATTAATGGCTTTAGCACATTATCATGAAACTCTGCAATAAGTAAGAATTATTTGGAACTTTAAATTAAAAAAAATTAATGACCAGATATGATTTCATTCATTCATTCTGTAGGGTAGGAGGATAATATGTATCTTCATGCATACTACGTGTACTTATTTATTTATCGTATGGCAAATCAGTGTATTAGATTAGAACCGTGAGATCTTCGAAAACACGGTACTTCGTGTAGGTACTACCTAAACGAGCTAAACAAGAAAACACAGCGATATCGGTGTTTGCCTAGTTTATCGTCGCACTCACAGTGCAACATGGTCTTATCGTTGCATTGCATGTGATACGTATAACCTTATATCTCCAGGGCAAAGGTTGTTTTTTTAGAGTTATCGCGTCGTTATTTTTGCAATTTTGTTTGTTCATTTAATTCGGGCAACTAATGACCGTAATAACCTTAGACTACTTAACATACTTACAATTATAAATGGATTCTTTGGATTTGCATTCTGTTACTATCTTTTTGGACATTATAGGTCGACTTACCTAACTCAGTCCTCGCCTGCGCGACGCGCGGGTGCAGCGGTATGACGATAACGGGGCGCGGGAGGCGAATCCCGGCGCCCCGTTGGATAAGCGGTCGACCCTCAAATGGTTCAAAATTCAGTTCCCAAGTTTGCCCCTCACTAACAAACGAATAGGTCAAGTTAAATAAAAGCTTGTAATAAAAATAGGCAGTTCTAATGAGCCGCCAAAAGTAGTTGAGTACCGGCACCGGCTTAAGAGTTCCCGGCAAGTTCGGTTCTCCATACAAACGTAGTTACGCTCTCATTTTGAAACGACTAGCTAGTTTGCTCTGAAACTTTGTACTTAGAATAAGTTAAGTACCATCCAGGTCTGTTAGTTTATGTAGTTTCAGATACCATAGTAAAAAAAATACAGCGAATTTAAGTTTTCTGTTTATATTGTATTTATACTTATATACTTAGGCAAAGTTTCGTTACAATCCAATACGTAGTTTTAAAATGAGAACGAAACTCCGTTTGTATGGGAAGGTGAAATTTGGCCGAGGTTACTGCGGACTCTTAAAATAGGTTTTTGACAGTGAAGCCAATTTAGTCTTCCAGTTGCAATATGACTCATTCTAGTATGAATGTGATCTAGTGATTTGTAAATGAAAAGCAAAATTTTTGTACGAAAATATTAATTTATTACATGCATGAATATAAAACTTTATTACATTATTTATCGAACAATACAATTACATAAGCAATTAAATCCATTAGGTCGCTGTTTTGTTTACATAAAGATCGCCACGACGCTCGGCTCTCCATACAAACCTAGTTTGGTTCTCATTTTAAAACGACATGTTAGAATAACATTAAACTTTCTATACCTACACAATGGGATTCGCCATATCTAGATCAGAAACTAGGTTCTGTTGCTAGAAATTAAAATAGAAAAAAAATAGGAAGAAAAAATAGCTTACATTTTTTTGTATCATATTTCTATTATTACAATATGATACAAAAAAATGTAAGTTATTATTTTCTTTATATATATACTTTTATTAATGAGAACCAAACTACGTTTGTATGGAAAGTCAACTCTTGAACACGTTGATACTTATCTGTTTATAAGCAAAAGGTTACCATAAACACGCGTTCAGAAACTCAACGCCTCCAAATAATACCCCTCATAAGCTTTATACGTCTTGCCGTCAACAGTTCTCCGCTGCGAGATGTGGTCTCTGAACTGATTGTTGGACCACAGACTAAGGTTCTCTCTGCCCTGGTCTAGAGTCTTGCTGGTTTTGGTGAGGCTGCGAAGATTCTCTCCCAGGCGTTTCTTGAGTTTGTCTATGATGTGTTCCTCTTCGTTGGTGTGTTTGTTGATGTCTGAAGAAATAAAAATAATGTTAGAATTTGACGGTAGATGGCGGTAAGGGTTGTTTGATTTTACTAATAACTCTACAAATACATTCACTAATGGCTCTGTGAGCTGTAGCTTTAGTATAAGTTTTATCGATACATATACATTTTCGAACGCGTTTGCGTTTAGTTTCAATTTGTATGGCAACGCGTAGTTCCTAATAGTTACTACCAGAGGCGCTGTTCGCGTTGCCATACAAATTGAAACAAAACGCAAACGCGTTCGAAAACGTATTGTATCGATAAAACTTATACTAGAGTCTCTGTAAACTCGCGATTTGCGAGTCTGTCTTTTTAGGGTTCCGTACTAAAAGAGTAAGTTAGTATTAAGAGTAGTCCGTCCGTCCGTCTGTCTGTCTGTCACCAGGCTGTATCTCACTGATACCGTGATAGTTCCAGTTGAAATTTTTGCAGATGATGTATTTCTGTTGCCGCTATATTTAACAACAAATACTAAAAACAGAATAAAATAAATATTTTTATAGATAATGGCACGGAACCCTTCGTGCGCGAGTCCGACTCGCACTCGGCCGGTTTTTTATTTTTTTTTGTTTTGGAAAAAGTGAACCGACCAATAAAATCTATATTATTAACGAACCACTTCCACTGCTGGACATAGACCTCCCCCAAAAAGTGCCAAAATGAGCCTGTGTTTGACAAATAAATTATTTGAATTTGAATTTTTAGTATTCTTGCAGAGCATGGCCTGTTCGATTTTTTTTCAACCAATCACAGAGCAGTATTTTTGCAGCGCATGGCCTGCTCGATTTTAATTTAACCAATTGCAGAGCAGAATTCTTGTAGCAGGCAATCCTAGATTTGCTTTAACCAATCAGATCACACACAAGCTCATAACTCCCTAGGGAGTTATAAAAATCCATAACTCCCACGGGAGGTAAATCGGCTATAGCTGCTCAATACACCTGCCTATAATACACCCTTTACGAGCAAGTGTGATAAAAAAGACATAATGTACCTGGGTAACAAAACCCTCAAAATGAACCCACATATCGACAAAGTAGTTAAAAATTTAAAACAGGTCAGAGGTACTCTGGGTATTGGCTTTTATGCCAAAACGGATGTCGAAGTCAAACTGGCAATCATAGAAGCCTGCATCCTTCTTCATGGATTATGGAGTGGTACAGCTACAGTACTATCCAGGTACAGTTACTCGAATCTACTGAAAATAGAGAGACAATACAGAATGGCGCTCAAGAGCGCCGGTCAGTTTACAAAGACGTCTACCCACGGAAACGCTCTGGGAAATCGCGGATCTTGAAGCGTGGCACTGGCAAATCGCAAAATGCTGGACAAGGTAGCAACTCTGGGTATAGAAGATCTCGACACACCTGGGCCGCTGGGGACGCTTACCTGGCACACGGCGAATTTAACCCGCTATTAACAAATAATAGAATAGGTGAAATCACCTATACAGGGTGGAAAGTTAAAACGGGGCAGTAAGGGCAGCTACTAGATCCCTTGCCGCCACGCAAAAATGGCATTAAGATTTAATTCCTAACTTTTTAAGTGATGACAATCTACATTCACAGATTTTTGAAAAAAAGTACAGTCAGCGAGAAAATCATCACTTTTGACGAATTTTTTTTTAATGCCATTCGATCCCATTCCTATTAAGGATCAAAATACTCTTTGGGACCGACTAAGGTTTGACTACTAGAACGCCCAGAAATCAAAGAAAACTATTTCCATACAGTCAGTATGGGAATCCCATAGTGCAAGTAGTCCTTTAGTTAGACGATCATCAAATTGTATGAAGACAGATTATACAATTTGATGATCGTCTAACTAAAGTACTACTTGCACTATGGGATTCCCATACTGACTTGTATGGAAAAAGTTTTCTTTGATTTCTGGGCGTTCTAGTAGTCAAACCTTAGTCGGTCCCAAAGAGTATTTTGATCCTTAATAGGAATGGGAACGAATGGCATTAAAAAAAATTGCACTTCGGGATTCCTATACTAACTGTATGGAAAAAGTTTTCTTTGATTTCTGGGCGTTCTAGTAGTCAAACCTTAGTCGGTCCCGAAGAGTATTTTGATCCTTAATAGGAATGGGATCGAATGGCATTAAAAAAAAATTTCGTCAAAAGTAATGATTTTCTCGCTGACTGTACCTTTTTTCAAAATCTGTGAATGTAGATTGTCATCACTTAAAAAGTTAGGAATTAAATCTTAATGCCATTTTTGCGTGGCGGCAAGAGATCTAGTAGCTGCCCTTACTGCCCCGTTTTAACTTTCCACCCTGTATACCAAATAAAGAGATGAGGCGCTGGCCCCGAGGGACGGCGGCTCCACGTCCCCTTAGAATTAAATAAATGTAACATACGAAACACAACCAACACAAACATCCTTTACTCAACACATGTGACATAACACCTACTGCTTACACACACACAAGTTTTAGACCATAAGTTAGCTGACACAATACTGCGGTAACGAAAGGATGTAAACCCTAATAGGTAGTAAACATTTTCTCATTCTCATTCGCAAAATTTCACGAGAATCGGTTGAGAAAGGCGACCTGTAGAGGAGAACAGCGGGACAGCGTGTCATCCGGACAAACGAACCGATTTTCGGCCCAAGCTGAAGCAAAGAACTTCGTTCGCTTCGCTCGCTCGTTCGATATGAAATGTAAAACACCCTCGACACAACTAACATAGCTAAGAACCATCTCGACAGACAAGACCTTCGGTAAAAAAACCGCACTCAGATAGGTTCATCCACTTGGGAGCTTCGATGCCACACATTCGTTGGGGGCTTGGGGGTTCATAAGATTTTTACACGGGCAAAACGTGTGCTGAATTCTGGCCGAACTCTCTCTGTCCCTCAGTAGTGTTATGTCCCTAGCTACACTAGCAAGGCTCAGTATGTTCTGTGGTAGGGTGTATGTGGGATGGACAGATGATTGAGCTACACGTTTGTAGTGTTTCGAATATATTTGTTAACTCACCAACAATAGCATGGAAGTCCCCCGCCCCCCTCTCTCTGTCCCTCAGTAGTGTTCTGTCCCTCGCCACACTAGCGAGGCTCAGTATGTTCTGGGGTAGGGACTGGGATGGACAGATGAGTGAGCTACACGTTTGTAGTGTTTCGAATATCTTTGTTAACTTACCAACAGTAGCATGGAAGTCCCCCGTCCCACTCTCTCTGTCCCTCAGTAGTGTTATGTCTAGCTATACTAGCGAGGCTCAGTATGTTCTGTGGCAGGGACTGGGATGGACAGATTATTGAGCTACACGTTTGTGGTGTTTCAGATATCTTTGACAACTTACCAACAGCAGCATGGAAGTCCCCTGTCCCCCTCTCTCTGTCCCTCAGTAGTGTTCTGTCCCTCGCCACACTAGCGAGGCTCAGTATGTTCTGTGGCAAGGACTGGGATGGGCAGATGATTGAGCTACACGTTTGTAGTGTTTCGAATATCTTTGTTAACTTACCAACAGTAGCATGGAAGTCCCCCGTCCCACTCTCTCTGTCCCTCAGTAGTGTTATGTCCCTAGCTATACTAGCGAGGCTCAGTATGTTTTGTGGCAGGGACTAGGATGGACAGATTATTGAGCTACACGTTTGTAGTGTTTCGAATATCTTTGTTAACTTACCAACAGTAGCATGAAAGCCCCCCGTCCCACTCTCACTGTCCCTCAGTAGTGTTATGTCTAGCTATACTAGCGAGGCTCAGTATGTTCTGTGGCAGGGACTGGGATGGACAGATTATTGAGCTACACATTTTTAGTGTTTCGAATATCTTTGTTAACTTACCAACAGTAGCATGGAAGTCCCCCGTCCCACTCTCTATGTCCCTCAGTAGTGTTATGTCCCTAGCTATACTAGCGAGGCTCAGTATGTTTTGTGGCAGGGACTGGGATGGACAGATTATTGAGCTACACGTTTGTAGTGTTTCGAATATCTTTGTTAACTTACCAACAGTAGCATGGAAGTCCCCCGTCCCACTCTCACTGTCCCTCAGTAGTGTTATGTCTAGCTATACTAGCGAGGCTCAGTATGTTCTGTGGCAGGGACTGGGATGGACAGATTATTGAGCTACACGTTTGTGGTGTTTCAAATATCTTTGACAACTTACCAACAGCCATGGAAGTCCCCTGTCCCCCTCTCTCTGTCCCTCAGTAGTGTTCTGTTCCTCGCCACACTAGCGAGGCTCAGTATGTTCTGTGGCAAGGACTGGGATGGACAGATGATTGAGCTACACGTTTGTAGTGTTTCGAATATCTTTGTTAACTTACCAACAGTAGCATGGAAGTCCCCCGTCCCATTCTCTCTGTCCCTCAGTAGTGTTATGTCCCTAGCTATACTAGCGAGGCTCAGTATGTTTTGTGGCAGGGACTGGGATGGACAGATTATTGAGCTACACGTTTGTGGTGTTTCAAATATATTTGACAACTTACCAACAGCAGCATGGAAGTCCCTTGTCCCCCTCTCTCTGTCCCTCAGTAGTGTTGTCCCTCGCCACACTAGCGAGGGTCAGTATGTTCTGTGGCAAGGACTGGGATGGACAGATGATTGAGCTACACGTTTGTGGTGTTTCGAATATCTTTGACAACTTACCAACAGTAGCATGGAAGTCCCCTGTGCCCCTCTCTCGGTCCCTCAGTAGTGTTCTGTCCCTCACCACGCTAGCGAGGCTCAGTATGTTCTGTGGCAGGGACTGGGATGGACAGATGAGTGAGCTAGTCGTGTCAGACGCCTGCCAGCGAGCGTGCAAGCGCTGCCCGGCGGATTGTAGTGTTTCGAATATCCATTTTTTTTCGCCGCTGAAAAATAAGACATACTTACATTATTTTGTTTCAACTGTATGTGTAATTTGGGTATCTTTGGTTAATTCTTTGCAAGCTAAAGTTTCGAAAATTAATTTAAACAACCTTAGTAAATTATAGAATAGAACCCAATCCATGCATGTGGCGAGTATGCAAAGAAAAGTCCAGTCGGGAAGAAGCTTAATAGAAAATAGAATTTTATATTTTTGTAAACTTAAGAATGAGCTTGTATTTTGATCCATTAGATATACATACCTCTCTAAAACCAGTTTCCTGTTTTTCTCCAAACGGAATTTCTTCAAGTATATCCTCAGTTCGTCAATGAATCTTGCGTTGCTCAAATCTAGAAAAGTACAAAAATGTCTTTTAGGTCAGGTAAGATAATATAAAACGATTGAAAACAGAAGGGGAAAAATGTTAAAGCACCTAGACATGACAATTACACAAAAACTATAGTTGAAGTTAAGATAGAAGGAAAGAGAGGCAGGGGAATACAAAGACAAGACGTGCGTTTATGGATCAAGCTAAAGAGAAAGTTAATGTAATGTCGTATCAGGAGCTGAAAACAGTGGCACAGAGAAGAAGAGAATGGCGATTACTCCACCGACCAGAGCCCGGCTCTTAAGTTTGTGAAGATGAAGATAAGAATGAGACCCTCGAGTCTTCCGCATGAGAGCGCAGATGGTAACGCTGTGGAGTTTTTAGTGGATAGAAATACCACAAAAAAAAAAGCACTACACGTAGATTGTCATAACACCAGCACTGATAAATAATATTGGTATATATGAAATGTAATAGATATCAAACTAATACTAGAGATATAAAAATTGTTTAAGTCGCAACTGATTCTTGCAAATAAGCGTAATTGCGGCTTCAGTAAGAATAAAAGAGTAAATGTAGTAGTATTTTATACAAGTTTATATTTTGAATAAATACAAGTAAAAAAAAACATGTTCCAGTCATCTGGGTACCTGGTTCGCAGGTTTTCTCCACGATAAAAAAGGTAAGGTAAGACAAATCTAAATAGAAGTTCAGATGGCAGTCACCCAATCCCACGCAATTCGCAGGGTTAGGCAGCAAAAAACAGGCCCCGTAGCATGGATGGCCTTATCACGCGATTAGTGACAAGATAGAGCATCCGTCCCTGGCTGACACCGTTCGATAGAACGAGACGACGCGCTTATCATGTCACTTATCGCGTGATAACGCCATACGTGCTACGGGGCCAGGTTATAACCTAGTTATGGTATCACTGGTATCAGGATCCATATACCAGTTTGAACTTGGTGGAAAGGAATTCTAGTTTTGGGTTTATTATACAGAGGTTCTTCTCTATCTATCATATCGTCTATGTCGGTGGTTTCAACTTTAGTAGAAACATTTTTGAAGAATTGGGCATAGATTTTGATGCCGTTTGCGGACATTTGTTAGATGTCAGGTAAACTTAGATACCTAACTAGCTAGAAAAACGAAAGTGATTCGGAACAAACGCTTGAATAATGTCCCATGTACAGTATCATTATATATCTGTGACCATACCTGATATATCGTTAAAGGAAATCTCCGTAACATCAAACTCCATGCTTAGTTCCATCTTTCTTCGCTCACGCCGCTCGTAGAACTGACGGAGGGACGCTATGGACTCCAATGGTAAATCTAACTGGAGACCTGTCAAGTAAACAAAACATAATAAATTCATTGATATATGCAAAATCATTGTGGCTCATAAAGAAGCATATTATTATTATTATTTTATATATTTATTTCAGACTCCATAAGTAAGTAAGTAATAATTTATTCGCAGAAAAACGGTAAGTTTACATGCCTTAGAGTAAATATACAATTGTTCCATCTTTTTCAACTGTTGACAGCAGCATGCAAATTTATACATCTTTACCATAAAAATGTGTTCATTATGTTGGTCGTTAATTATGTTCAATAACATTTACAACCAATTTTAATATTTAAGTAACCAGGGGTTGTAACCGGTTTTTTTTTGTATGGGAACGTTACAGTTATTTTTCGTTCTTTGTTAATTATTTCATTTTCTAATTGGACAATCTAATAATACGCACTCGTTACCTCAAAACACAACTGAGTCCTACATATGAAGTATAAAATAGTTCGAGATATGTGGTTATTTCGAGGTTTTTGCAAAAAACCGGTTACAATCCCTGTAAGTAACTAACACTTTACATTGTAACATTATAAGTATTATAACATTATATTATGTACTTTATACCAGACTTTAAATAAAATTTGATCAATCTATATTTAGCAATAATAACATTTTCACAGATAAGAAATTTGTTCTAACAAAACAGTCTATTTTTATGGTGGTCATAATGTGCGGTTCTTGAACGCATCATGGAGGGTTTATGATATTTGGATAGATAAAAGTATTTATGTTTAATTTTCGACACGCATATTAGACTTAGCTACTTCATACTGCCCAGTCATTTTAATAGTTCGATACGTTTTAAAATAATAATTGACTTCTATTTTATCTGGTTTTATTAATTTAGTAATAGAAAACACGGATTTAAATTTAATTAAAGCAAATAAAACAAAATAACAAGTTTATTCTACGTAGTTTTATGCGTGTGGTTGGGCCTGATTAATGATTATCTTAGTATTTAAAACAATTTTACTTTGTGCACTAGAGCATAAAAGTGACATTTTGTGCAGCATACATCCAGCACAAAGACGAACTTTGCAAGCATGAGAAGTGAAATAGTAGTTTATGCAATCGTTATATAATGTATGCTTTTTAAGTCGAGTACCACGTTTAGGCCGCGAAGCTTGCTGAGTGGCCTAATTAAGGTACGAGACTTAAAAAGCTAATTATATAACTATTGTATACAATACTTTTTCTACGAGTCAACGGAAATAATAATTTATTAAACAAACTTGGTATCTATTGAAAATCGCCCTGCTGAAATGAAGCGCAGCAGCTTAGTATCTTTGCGCGTTGATGTCTTCACAGTTATCTTATACAGCTCCTGGATTCATAAGATGACTGCTGGCGGTTATCTTATTAAAACCACGAGCTCCGTGACGAGCTCGTGGAGCTCCAGGATTAAAAAGTCTGTGATCTTAGTTTCGTGTACGAAATCTTAATTCAAAGATTAAAGTCGACGAGTAGAAAATAGTACATTATGATACAAGTGAGGTATGTTGATCATTACATCAGAGGCGGAATTGTCACGCGAACCGAAGGTAAGCGTGATAATAGAGCCGAGGATGTAATTATCAAAGCTGACGCGTGTCATACGACGTTTTTCAACACATTTGCGAGGAAAAAATCCTTTTCATAAAATGAACATGTTACAGGCTCCTAAGTTGTTTCCTTTAGTTATTGATGACAACAGGTTTTTACTCACATATTTGTACATCTCCAAGAATGTACAGTGGCGTCAAATCTATTTATCACTTTTCTATTTACTACGAGTCAACATTTTTAACAATAACCAAACACGCATCATCAATGTTTACAAATATTTGTGAAATTACCTATAATGGCGCGCAACAATTTTTTTTCGTGAAGTTCGCGCAGTGCGCCCGCAGCGAGGCTTAGATGAAATCTCTAAACAGCCAATACAAAATAAAATAAATGTTTTCTTAGTCAATATAAATTCATGTAAAATGTTATCAAAAGTAAATAGTTTTACTAAATGAAACGTTTCTATATCATATCCAACAATAAATAATCAATTAATCCACAAGAAGGATTTAATTTGTTTAGTCGAGTAAGAATCCATTTGCCGAGAATTAAAAACAAACCTGTATAACCCGGTCAATTTAAGAATGCGCCGAGTCCATACATACACCTTGCTGCAAGGTGCTAACGTGTCATAATCGGCATATAAACATAACTACACGAGTGTCGTAATGTTATTAAACACGCGTGTTTAATACCCAGGATTATGAGCCCAAAAGCGGCACAATAAGAGGCACGTTACGAGCAAATGTGTTGAAAAGTATCTTATGCATGTGTATTTCATTTCATCATCGCCTAGTACTCATAGTACAAGCTTTGCTTAGTTTGGGCCCAGGTCGATTTGTGTAAGATGCAGGAATCAAACCGAGATGATATCAAGAGTGTAAAATCACCTCTAGCTACGACAGATATGAAGATAGAGAACGTGCGAGAGTGCCTGGCGGCCATCTTTAATTGGTTCCGGAGTGACGCGGCGGCGGGTGACGTCAGCAGTACCAGAGGTAAATTGGATTCATTATCTGCACAATAGTAGATTGTACAACAAGGGTCTAAAATGAGCCATATTACCACGAGATGGATATTATCCCGAGCGAAGCGAGGGAAATTTGTTCGAGTGGTAATATGGCTTTTAGACCAGATTTATACACTACGTATACTTTTCACTTCGACTGCGAGAAAATAGTAAAAACAATGATTATTCCAACCACAATCAATAATAAATTCCACGGCGATAAGATTGTCCAATAGGGAACATTACGCAAAACTCTTCGTAGGTGGCGACACTAGCTGCGCTGACATTGTATCTCGTTTCCACTTGCGTTATTGTCTATGCAAGCATCCTTGTCACTCATTTGACAATCAATTATGCATGTGTGTGTGAATCCCTATATTCCTATACTGGTTTACTATTAGTGGTAGTGCGGCCTCTGGCGGCAGAACATTGCAGTAATGTTCCCTATTTGGCGGCATGATTTTTTAAACTGCTTTGACACAGATACAAAATATTGACACCAAGAATAAACTAAACGCCTCTGACCGTTTATAGGCGCCTCCAAACGGCATGATTGTGAGTTAGGGAATTTAAAACACCTGATGTTTGAAATTAATTCTGTTTCCTGATTGGTAGATAGCAAATACAAATGTTTTTAAAGGGTTGTGATTAGTGGATTGATCACGGTGAAGTGTTTTGATTGGTCAAATTAAAATGTTTTAAAATCATAAATATGTATACATATTTTCCCTAGGGGTTAAATGTACTACTTTAGCCCTGCATTCTAAGCCTAATATGACACACTTTTCGAGCATGAGAAGTGAAATAGTTATTTGTGTCACAAGGGAGCAAAATAGTATATTTACGGCGAGGGCGGTGTATTGAATCCTGAACGTAGCGAGGGATCCTATAATAGAATCCTGAGCGTAGCGAGGGATTCTAACGTAGGATCCTGAGCGTAGTGAGGGATTCAAGTGTTAACGCCCAAGACGAAAATAATTTTGCTCCTGAGTGACACATGTAACTTTTCACACCGACTATGAGGAAAACATTTGCAAAAAAAACAAAAAAAAAACCAAAAAAAATAACAAAAAAAGAACAAAAAAAAGAAAAAACAACAAACAAAAATACAAAAAAAGAAAAAAACAACAAAAAACCTAAAAAAATT
Organism: Epinotia brunnichana; assembly: GCA_963854355.1. Classification (NCBI taxonomy): domain Eukaryota; kingdom Metazoa; phylum Arthropoda; class Insecta; order Lepidoptera; family Tortricidae; genus Epinotia; species Epinotia brunnichana. The sequence continues at coordinate 13,733,223 of OY977956.1, forward strand.
ACAAAAAAATAAAATAATTATAAAAAAATACCTGGAATACAAAAAAAAGAAAACAAAAAAATTACAAAAAAACGAACAAAAAAAGAAAAAAACAGCAAAAAAACCAAAACAAAAACAAACAACAAAAAATCAACAAAAACCAAAAATAACAAAAAAAAACAAAACTAAAAAACGAAACAAAAACAAACGAAACTAAAATTACAAAAATACAAAAACAAACAAAAAAACAATAAAAAACAAAAACAAACAAGACAAAAAAACAAAAAAATTACTAAAAAAACAAACAAAAACAAACAAAACAAATAAAAAAAGAACAACAAAAAAAAAATACAAAAAATATATCCTCATGTACATTGCACGTAGAACCGGTGGCCGTTGGGGCGGAAAGGTTCTCGAGTGGCGACCACGTACCGGAAGGCGCGGCGTGAGTAGGCCTGGTAAAGGTCGCGGGAGTCCGCTGGATGCGGGTGGCGCAGGACCGGTCATTTTGGCACTCTTTGGGGGAGGCCTATGTCCAGCAGTGGACGTCTTTCGGCTGATATGATGATGATGATGATGATATAATATACGTTTGTCGATTACGATGAGATTACAATCGATTATTTTATCAAGATTCTATTGTACTAAATGTGTAATTTCGTGCATCGCGGCGGATCGCAGCCGCGCGCGATCCAACGCGTGCGACTGACGCGCGCTGTATATATGCACGATTACTGTAAATAAACTACATAAACAAATTAAATAATATACTTTGTGCAGATAATGAAATAAATCTAATTTACATCCGTCACTGCTAACGTCACCCGCCGCCGCGTCACTCCAGAACCCGTTAAAGATGGCCGCCAGGCACTCTCGCACTTCCTGTATCTTCATATCTGTCGTAGCTAGAGGTGATATCACACTTGATCTCATCTCGCTTGGATTCTTGCATTCATATACAGTCACCGCCAATAATATATGCGATAACAAAGCTGGCGATAATATCTGGCACGTCCTAATGCGCCTAGAAATATAGTCGTATGTGATATTAAGCGCGCTCCGTTGTATCAGATATTATTGCCGGTGACTGTACAGTTACCGCCTTCAATATATGATGAATCAAAAGCCGCAAAAATATCTGAAACGCTCTTACGGCTCTAGGAATAGAGTTATCAATGTTATCATCAGATATTTTTGCGGCCTTTGTTCCATCATTATATTAATGCCGGTGACTGTACGAGATATCCAGGTTCATGAGTGGGAGAGCGAGAGATCCGTGTCCAATCGTCGATGTTACTTTATGTAAGAGCGAGAAAGACAGCGAAGCGAGTGTCCACGACGCCCCGTATTTATCATGCGCCGGACTGCAGGAGACTGCAATGCACATTCCCTGCTCCTGCGGACCCACTCATGCATAAAAGAGGTACCTACCTAGGGCGGCACATCGTGCACCCACAAGATGTACAACATATCACCGCCCAAACAATCTGGAATTTCCTGGAGGCAACGGGACTTAACGGTGAACTCTAAAGAAAGGACTGCCACAATAAATAGATCATTTGCTGGTCGAAGCGGCACATTAAGGCCCACAAACAAACAATAAATAAATAATCATGCGGCCGTGCAAGATCTATTACTTAATAACACTTACGTCATTCCTGCGGCGCTACCACGAACTTCGTATGTTTCTGTCGCTCGAGTACCATAAACGTATGCGTATAGCGACGGAGATATACGAAGTTCGTGGTTATAGCTCTGTCCGTAAAGTTGCAATTACAGCTCGCTACGCGTGCGGAAAATCCCACTTCCTGACGAGAGGTACACGTAAAATGCTTGTATTCACCACGGGCGGCTAAAAAAAAAACCTCATATCGCATATTTTTCGCTCTTAACTTCGGCTCGTGCGTAAAACACCTGCGACCTGAGTCATTATTTTTATTACCGCCCTTGGTAATGTAGACCTTCTTCTTTTGCCTGGCTCCTTCCCATTTACTTGGGGTCGGCCCTTCTAATCATGCGTCGCCCGGCCGGTCGGTCCTGGGTCGTCTCTGGTCTTAAATTTCCCGCTTCCATGTCTTTTCTCACTACTGCCATCCAGGTTAACCGGGGTCTACCTGGGGCCCTTGGTAATGTAGACCAATGTGTGAAAATAGTTCTCTTCACTCACCTCTGGTACTGCTGACGTCACCGGCTGCCGCGTCACTCCGGAACCCATTAAAAATGGCCGCCAGGCACTCTCTCACGTTCTCTATCTTCCTTTCTGTCGTGGCTAGAGATAATATCACGCTTTTCATCTCGCCTCGCTTGGATTCCTGCATTATCAAATAGGATTATAAGTAAAAAAGAAGCGGGTTGTGTCGGAGATACAACCGTTAATTAAGTTTAAGTGGATACTTCTTTGTTCGCTATGGAACCCTAATATATTTGAATTAATTCACTAAAATCTGTATACGTACAGATAAATCGGTATATATGGCAACATTGACTGACGTAACTCATTTGACTCGCGATACATTGAAAATGGCGGTCATTTCAGCATTATTTTCATGTCCGCCACATAAAGTAAATAACATTTTGTGATTAACATCTAATGGCAAATAAAGAAGGATTAATACATGTAACATACAATTATTTGAAATCAGATTAGGCTTCTCTACAAAAAGTTATTCCGGAAGTCACGTGATACATTTTGAATTGTACCCCTATACAAGAACGCGAGCAAAGAAGTATCCACTTCAAATACTTAAGTGAGGGCCCTCCTGTAGTTGCGATCTGTTCGAATTTTAGACAACATACCGTAAGTAAAAAAAAATAACAAATGCTATTCGAACAGTCCACAACTAAATGAGAGTGGCCTTACTTAAGTTATTTCACCTACAACTTCTACGACACCCAATTCGGTATTTGACAAAAGTCAAATCAGTTTCTTTTTATGAAACGTCAAAAATGCTCGTTATTATGGAATTTGTAGGGATTACTATGTTGTGATGACGTCAAAATCAAACAACGTCCTTTTTGTTAGTTTTTATGAATGTGAAAATCTTAAAATAGCAAACATAGATGAAAACTTGATACTTTCCGAGTATTTTCGTAATGTTTATCTGTTGCTAATGAAAAATAATTTCTTTTCACTGTTGTCAAATACCCAATTAATTCATGATTAACTTTCTCATCATAATGCACAGTGTTCCCTTGAACCACATTTTGAGACAGTCTTACTTTATTGGATGATCGAATAGAGAAAGATGTCACGAATGAAGGACAAAAACTCCCGCGTGGCTCACTATCATAGTTTTGATGTAATCTAAACTTTAAGTCCCGGAATCTTAAGATAAACTAAATCTTTTTTTTTTTAAGAAACCAACTTATATAAATCTTGATTTTGTACTGTGATGAAAAGGCTTACTGTAAGGCTAAATTATAAACCATTTGAGGCCAGCACTCTCAGTTTCAAGATAATCGAGAAAATGTCAAAATCGTATTTTTTTTTGTGATTAATGTCTTTAGTATTCGCAATTTATTTTGATTTAAAAACGTAGCCACAATAATGGACTACTACCACAAAAAAATCCGATTGCATATATCACGGACTTCCGGAGATAATGTTTTTTTAAATCTTGGTTTCCGCGATTTTGATACCGGGACTTAAAGTTTAGATTTTAGGAAAACTTGGTCTTGTTTGGACAACCTAGGCCGTCTAGTATCAAAAATACAATTGGGAATGCAAAAGAGTCAAGCTACAATAGGTTGTTTTATCGATATAGAAAATGCATATAATAATGTGGATACCGTATATTTAGTGTTATTTTTGGATAAAATTGGGATAGGATCAAAATTATGTGAATATCTGTGGAATTTCTTAAAAGACCGAGTACTTACAGCTGAAGTAAACGATTCTACCATATACAGGCACACAGGCAGGGGATTAGCTCAAGGAGACCCACTTTCTCCCTTATTATTTAATATTTATACTACTATACCTTAAATATTTGTAAAGACATCTCAACTGTTAATGTATCACAGTATGCTGATGATTTTGTGTTGTTCAAAACGGTGAAAAGTGTGACTGAGGGTGCTGTCGACATACAATTAGCACTAGACAATCTAGTCAACTTGCTATCAAGCTGTGGCTTAACAATCTCCGCTACTAAAAGTAAGATTTGTATATTTAAAAGAGGTCTTAGCCCTAGCTTACAACAATTTAACGTGACTGTAAATGGATCAGCTATGGAAACTGTTGATCATGTTAAGTATCTCGGCATGTGGCTGGACCGTTCTTTGAGATGGAAAAAACATATTAACGAAATGGCGCAAAAAATTTCAAAATATCTGAATATATTTAAAGTGCTGGCAGGCTCCGGATGGGGCGTCCACCAAAAACATTTAAGACGGTTGTATATAGCGATTATTCGAAGTAGACTAGATTATGGCAGTTTCTTGTACGATACTAGTGCTAAAACTAATCTTTATATACTAGAAAAAGTCCAAAATCAGGCTATGCGCAGTATTGGGGGCTTTATAAAAAGCACGCCTATACATAGTATGCAAAGTGAACTGTTTTTACAACCATTATCCATACGAAGACGATATCTAGCATGCAAATTTTGGCTTAAATCTAGAGCACTACTGAATAATCAGTCGGTCACAGTAGTTCAAGATATAGCCACAAATACTCAGAGTCGTCACCTAAGATCGAAAGAACCGCTGTTACTGACTGTATATAATATTTTCAAGGAGGTGCCGATTCATGACAGTGCGCAGTTACATATGTTCTCCTTAGATACCTGGACTAGCAACATAAATATAGCAGCCTTTATTAAGTTAAATCTAGACGTTATGTCTGACCCTAAGAGATCGTATAATTCCACCTATTTAAAAGACGAGTGTCTTAAGTACTTGGAGACTAATTACAGCACATTTTATCAGATATATACGGACGGATCGAAAGACGAAAATGGCGCGGGAGCTGCATTGTATGACCCTCAAACGTATTCATCCATGAAGTTTAGAATAGATACAGATATCTCAATTATGCAAGTAGAACTTATTGCAATTGCTGAAGCTTTATCTTTGGTCCTATCGATGCAGGGAAACAAATTTGTGATCTTGACAGATTCACGTAGTTCGCTTCAACACCTGGCTCGATGCTCCTCGAGTTTTCGAGGAGCACCGATAGCCTACGCAATTTTGAAATTAATAATGGCACTGAGTGAAGGGTCTAAGAACGTCAAGCTACAGTGGATACCATCTCATGTAGGCATAACTGGGAACGAAAAAGTGGATAAACTCGCGAAAGAAGCTCATAGTGATGGTGTGGACTTCTATTATTTACCCACTTTTTCCGACCGCCTTAGTATGGCAAAAACTCATTGCCGTGAGTCGTGGCGCGAATTTTTTGATTTACGATCAAAGGAAAAGGGTATATGGTACAGAACGGTTCAGCCACAACTCCCGCGGTCTCCATGGTTTGATGAATGCGGCCTAAACCGCGCAGACACAGTACTCGCTATGAGGCTTCGCTGCGGACACATGCCTTTAAACAAATTTGCTTATCTGATGAGAAAAGTTCCATCACCGAATTGTACCGAGTGTGATGTTGAGGAAGATGTGTATCATATTTTAATGGAATGTGTCCGCAATGAATCGGCCCGTAGACAGATCGTGGATGAAGCCTTTCACGAAATTGGTGGATGTAACTACATTCTGGCTCACCCAATTTCAGATTCAGCACTCCTTATTTATAAGCTAGTAAGAATAGGTTTAAGTAGAAGATAGAGCTATGTATAGATGTATATACAGAGCGACATCGTCACTCAGTGACAAAGCTCTTCAAATAAAGAAAAAAAAAAAAAAAAAAAAAGTTTAGATTGCATTCGTTTCAAAACTATGATAATGAGCCACGCGAGAGTTTTTGTCTTTCATACGTGACATCTTTCGATCATCCAATAAAGTATGACTGTCTCAAAATGAGGTTCAAGGGAACACTGTGTAATGTGTCCTAGTAAAATTCGGCTACTGCTTCGGAAGCCGGGATTTTGACACTTAACCCCAAGCATTGGCGTAGGCACTAGTCTTTACGGAGACGACTGCTTTCTAACATAGAAATAAAACTAGACCATATTGGGATTATGCAGAGTGAAGTCGTGTTGAGGGTAAAACATTGTTATCCATTCAGTTACAGAATGTGCAATAAGTATCATGATATTCATGATACGTAAATAAGTGTTTATTTTACAGGTATAGTTTACGGGTCACTTCGTCTTTTGACTGGAGCCATAACTGGTCACGCACTACTAAACATACACCTTTTTACTCTAGGTGTTACACTTACAGACAGTCTTCTCTGCAGAGCCTGCATGGAAGAGGAAAAAACAGTTGCCCACGTGGGTCTGCTAGGCTTCCTTGTGGAACTGGGTTGGCACGAATAATAAGTAGTGCCAAAACCCATACGCAAAATACATATACATTTATGATGTCGAGTTGCGGCAATCCAGCCCGCGTACAGCCTATAACCTACAGGTCACACAAAAAAAACAACTGACCCCTGTTTCGACACCTAGGCACTTATAAGGTTGTGTCGTTTTATTTCGGAGTTTATATGGCCACCTTCCAGCTCCAGCTTCAGATCAGCTCCATGTCATCATAATATGGCATTGTCATGCGATATACATATGCATGACAAATTTCAGCTCAATCGGAAACCGGGAAGTGGGTCAAATTTAACTTGCAAGATTTGCTTACAGACAGACAGACAACGGGACAGGTGAAACTAAATAAAAGCTTGTAAAAAAGGGGTTAAAAATGCCAACAACATCCTACATTTGGTGGTTATAAACCCGTAATAATAATCACAATTTCAATAATTAACAACTTCGATAAATTTAAAATCCCCTGATATTTTCATTTCAAAGTTCAATATCTCAAAAATATTGAAACCTAAGAACCATCTCGATCACGTCAGCTTTCGGACGAAAAAACCGCATTCAAATCGGTCCATTCGTTTAGGAGCTACGATGCCACAGACACACGGAAACACAGACACGTCAAACTTATAATATCCCTCTTTTTGCGTTGGGGGTTAAAAAGTGACCCGGGAGACGTAACTACAAAAATTCGTTGTCTATAAAGTCGGTTTACGGACGATAATTTTACGTGATAACGACATAAAGCCGAACGCTCGGCTCAGGCGGAACGGGGCAATAAGTCATAATTTTTCGTGCGTGCTGCCGGTGTTCATCGATTTATGAGAGAGGTAGGGCACGGCGGAATGTCATCTCGCTCGTATGTGGAGCAGCCCAACTGGGGAAGTACCTCCACCTTACAGAAGACCGCAGCCATAATAGCACCACTGCTTTGTAGTGTTGCTGTATTACTGCATGCTATGAAGCAGGTGGTGTTGTGTTCCTGGTGGTGAGTAAGGTCGCCAGAGCTCCCTAGGATGCGCTGTGTTGGGAGTGAGGGACCTGCATGTCTCTATCTGCCAACACAGCGAATCCTCAAGTGAATAAAAGGTCGGCAACGCGCTTGTGATTCTTCTGGAGCCACAAGTGTCCATAGGCTACGGTAACTGCTTAACATCAGGCAGGCCGTAAGCTTATTGCCACCGGCTTTGTATAAAAAAAATTATAAGACGTTATCACGTCAAAAGTTTCACCATCTAACAACCCTAGTGTTAACTCACAATAGCTTTATCGATGCGGTCTATCATAGCCCGCGTCGGCCTCGCGTCCTCGGCCCGCGAGGTGGCAAACAACCCCTCGCCCGCGGTGACGTGTTGCAACAGGTCGCGCAGCGCGTTCACACGCGCCTCTGTGCGCGCGTGTTCGCAGCGGAGGACAAGAAGCTCGCAGGACTCGCTTGATAGTTGGGACTGGAACAATATAAAACATATAGAACATCTTAAAAAAAAACACTAAAACAACTAAAGACACAAAAGTTTAGTTTGAAGCCCTCACTACGCTCTGTATTGAGTTACACTACACTCATAGTTACAATTCACACATGCGTATAAATGTATAAAGGGTCAGTAACACGCATGTGACGCCCCGGAGTTGCCAGCGTCCATAGGCTATGTTGACCTCTTACCATTAGGCAGGCCGTAAGCTTGTTTTTACCACCCAGGTGTAAAAAAAAAGCCACAAAGTTTACTTGGAAACCCTCACTACGCTCTGTATTCAGTTACACACATTTTGGCTTCCAATGTTTAGACTAGATTGAATTGAAATCTCATATTAACCGCCGATAAAAATATGATCATCGCGATCACGTAGCGCTACGTAAAAATTAACAGTAAACTTTAAGATTACACTAATATTTTAAGCTCATTATGTTACAGACTGCATTTTGTTGGGTGAACTATAAAAAAAATATAGCGTCTAAACTGTACAGTACCGTTTGAATCTCAATCCCTCGCTACGCTACAACTCACACTGAAAAAAACTATTCGCCACGAGCGGGATTTGAACCCGCGCCTTCGGGAAGCTTGGCCACAAAGTACAGTTTGAATCCCTCACTACGCTCAAACTCCTCACTCACGTTTAAGGCGTCGACGGCTTGCGCGAGTCGTTGCTGCGCGAGGCGCGCCATCTCGCGGCACTTGAAGCTTGGCCACAAAGTACCGTATGAATCCCTTGTTATTCTCAATCTCCTTCACCTCAATCTCATCACTTACACTAATGTATAAGATTCAATGTTGTTGGGTAACTAGCGACAAAATTAGTTCCATTTGAATCATTCGCCACGCTCAATCTCCTCACACTGAACCTCACTCACGTTTAAGATTGAATTTTGATGCGTCAACTAGAAACAAAACTAGTTCCGTTTGAATCCCTCGCTACGCTCAACCTCACATTGAGGTCACACTCACGTTTAAGGTGTCGACGGCTTGCGCCAGCTGTTTCTGCGCGAAGCGCGCCATCTCGCGGCACTTGAAGTTTGGCCACAAAGTACCGTATGAATCCCTTGTTATTCTCAATCTCCTCTCATTAAAAATTCATCACTTACACTCATGTTTAAGATTCAATGTTGTTGGGTAACTAGCGACAAAATTAGTTCCATTTGAATCATTCGCCACGCTCAATCTCCTCACACTGAACCTCACTCACGTTTAAGATTGAATTTTGTTGCGTCAACTAGCAACAAATCTAGTTCCGTTTGAATCTCTCGCTACGCTCAACCTCACATTGAGGTCACACTCACGTTTAAGGTGTCGACGGCTTGCGCCAGCTGTTTCTGCGCGAGGCGCGCCATCTCGCGGCACTTCAGCGCTTCCAGCGTCAACGTGCACTGTAGCGCCGCCGTTTCGCTCAGGACCGTTTGTAACCTTGGCCACAAAGTACCGTTTGAATCCCTCGCCACGCTCAATCTAAAGCGTTTGCACTAATACTTTCACTGCCAGGAACCTGCCTAACGGACGTTGTGCTCGTAGGTGCTTTCCGCTACACATCGGGAAAACCACGGCATCGGCTGCGAGCGTTGCACTACGAAATTGTTGGCACTAAATGTGTTAAGCTCAGCCAACTAGCGACAAAATTAGTTCCGTTTGAATCCTTCGCTACGCTCAAACTCCTCACTCACGTTTAAGGTGTCGACGGCTTGCGCGAGCCGTTGCTGCGTGAGGCGCGTCATCTCGCGGCACTTCAGCGCTTCCAGCGTTAATGTGCACTGTAGCGCCGCTGTCTCGCTCAGGACCGTTTGGAAGCTTAGCCTTGAGGAGAAAATATAATATATATAGGTACTATACAGTCGCCATCACATACATCGGAGCAAACAAGCAGCTCACAAACATCGGAACACACCTCTATATTCAAGGCATTAGGGTGCATGTGCCGATATTTTTGAACACCTATAGTGTACCTACGTATGTGATGGCGACTGTACTAATATTATAAATACAAATACAAAATATTTTATTTGTTAAACATAGGTATGTACATCGGTGTTACAAAGAGAAAGTGTCTGTGGAGTAGTAGAAGAAGTCTGTGGAGTGTAAGATTATATATTAAACCGGTCTATCGAACCCCACTTCTTTGAACCTGAAGTTCGATATACCGGACTAAGACTGGACTTAGTTTTTTATTATTCTGTTGTCTTCTATAGAAACTCGAGTCATCTATACAGAGAGATTACGCAACTTACTCAGTAAAAGTAGTGTAGCAATCAGTATATTTTTTGGATCTTAATTCCGTCTGTTAATATGGTTTCCTTAATTTATCACAACCCAGAAAATATTAATATAAAGTTTTAAAAAAAACCGGCCAAGTGCGAGTTCGACTCGCGCACGAAGGGTTCCGTACCATTATCTATAAAAACGGCAAAAAAATCATGTTTGTTGTATGGGAGCCCCCCTTAAAAGAATATTTTGTTTCGTTTTTAGTATTTTTTGTTATTGCGGCAACAGAAATACATAATCTGTGAAAATTTCAACTCTCTAGCTATCACGGTCCTTGAGATACAGCCTGGTGACCGACAGACGGACGGACGGACGGACGGACGGACGGACGGACAGCGAAATCTTAGTAATAGGGTCCCGTGCTCTTTGAGTACGAAACCCTAAAAATACTATAAAAGATACGATGACTTGTGTCTTTTTACAAGCTTTTATTTACTTTCACATGTCCCGTTGTCTGTCCGTCTGTCTGTAATCAAATCTTGCTAGTTAAATTTGACCCACTTCCCGAATTTTGTATGCATATGTATATCGCATGACAATGCAATATTATGATGACATGGAGCTGATCTTCGCTTCATCCGACAAAATCAACTCGTCCACGAATTGCAATTTCCCGGCCTCTGCAATAATGTACTCGTACTATAGAAATTATAAAGTTTTTGGCATTTATAACTGTGTAGATAAGTACCTGTTATTATCCACAACCGCATCGCCTTTGCTGCTAAGTGAGTTGACGAGGGCAGCGCGCCGCGCGCACAACTCCGCCCAAAGCGCGTCCGCGCGGCACTGCACTAGCTGCGCTATGTTTTCCTCTGTAAGGTCCAAAATTCAATGACAAATAAATATAAGAGGAGAGTCTTACACAAATCCGACTATACCTCATTCTCTATAAGGCGTGAACCACACAGAGACGGCATAAGGCGAAAACGCGGCGCAGGCACGATGCCGCTTCAAAACATTTGTATACAAAATGTACTAAGGAGACGTATTTTGAATTACACACAGGTGACGCGGCGCAGGCACCGCGTTCAATTCACCAATGGACCTTATTTCATTGTATTAAAGGTCTACAATAGGTTGAAGCGCGCTACGCCTTATGCCTTACGCCGTCTGTGTGGTTCACGCCTTACATTAGATTTATAACATACAAATTCGTCTACATTTCTTCGTTTATAATTAGTCTGACGTGTCTGTGTATGTGTCTGTCCGTGGCATCGTAGCTCCTAAGTTAGATATTTAAAATATTTTTTTGTAATATGAAACGGGTACATTGCACGTAGAGCTGATGGCCGTTGGGGCGAAAAGGTTCTCGAGTGGCGAACACGTGCCGGAAGGCGCGGCGTTGGTAGGCCTCCCACAAGGTGGACTGATGACCTGGTAAAGGTCGCGGGAGTCCGCTGGATGCGGGTGGCGCAGGACCGGTCACTTTGGAACTCTTTGGGGGAGGCCTATGTTCAGCAGTGGACGTCTTTCGCCTGATATGATGATGATGAATATGAGATTGTTTTTAATAATTGGCGCAGCTGAAAAGTCTGCAACTTTTTTCTGGTGCTAAGGAAGGTTATTCCTATCACCAAAATCCTATCCGTCCTGTTCGCTGCCCGCGGTGGAGGATATCATGGTGGACGACGCGACTGCGGTTGGCTGAGTGTGTCCCCAGCATTAGGAAGCTAGTATATGTGAGCGCTCACCGTCCTGTTCGCTGCCCGCGGTGGAGGATATCATGGTGGACGACGCGACTGCGGTTGGCTGAGTGTGTCCCCAGCATTAGGAAGCTAGTATATGTGAGCGCTCACCGTCCTGTTCGCTGCCCGCGGTGGAGGATATCATGGTGGACGACGCGACTGCGGTTGGCTGAGTGTGTCCCCAGCATTAGGAAGCTAGTATATGTGAGCGCTCACCGTCCTGTTCGCTGCCCGCGGTGGAGGATATCATGGTGGACGACGCGACTGCGGTTGGCTGAGTGTGTCCCCAGCATTAGGAAGCTAGTATATGTGAGCGCTCACCGTCCTGTTCGCTGCCCGCGGTGGAGGATATCATGGTGGACGACGCGACTGCGGTTGGCTGAGTGTGTCCCCAGCATTAGGAAGCTAGTATATGTGAGCGCTCACCGTCCTGTTCGCTGCCCGCGGTGGAGGATATCATGGTGGACGACGCGACTGCGGTTGGCTGAGTGTGTCCCCAGCATTAGGAAGCTAGTATATGTGAGCGCTCACCGTCCTGTTCGCTGCCCGCGGTGGAGGATATCATGGTGGACGACGCGACTGCGGTTGGCTGAGTGTGTCCCCAGCATTAGGAAGCTAGTATATGTGAGCGCTCACCGTCCTGTTCGCTGCCCGCGGTGGAGGATATCATGGTGGACGACGCGACTGCGGTTGGCTGAGTGTGTCCCCAGCATTAGGAAGCTAGTATATGTGAGCGCTCACCGTCCTGTTCGCTGCCCGCGGTGGAGGATATCATGGTGGACGACGCGACTGCGGTTGGCTGAGTGTGTCCCCAGCATTAGGAAGCTAGTATATGTGAGCGCTCACCGTCCTGTTCGCTGCCCGCGGTGGAGGATATCATGGTGGACGACGCGACTGCGGTTGGCTGAGTGTGTCCCCAGCATTAGGAAGCTAGTATATGTGAGCGCTCACCGTCCTGTTCGCTGCCCGCGGTGGAGGATATCATGGTGGACGACGCGACTGCGGTTGGCTGAGTGTGTCCCCAGCATTAGGAAGCTAGTATATGTGAGCGCTCACCGTCCTGTTCGCTGCCCGCGGTGGAGGATATCATGGTGGACGACGCGACTGCGGTTGGCTGAGTGTGTCCCCAGCATTAGGAAGCTAGTATATGTGAGCGCTCACCGTCCTGTTCGCTGCCCGCGGTGGAGGATATCATGGTGGACGACGCGACTGCGGTTGGCTGAGTGTGTCCCCAGCATTAGGAAGCTAGTATATGTGAGCGCTCACCGTCCTGTTCGCTGCCCGCGGTGGAGGATATCATGGTGGACGACGCGACTGCGGTTGGCTGAGTGTGTCCCCAGCATTAGGAAGCTAGTATATGTGAGCGCTCACCGTCCTGTTCGCTGCCCGCGGTGGAGGATATCATGGTGGACGACGCGACTGCGGTTGGCTGAGTGTGTCCCCAGCATTAGGAAGCTAGTATATGTGAGCGCTCACCGTCCTGTTCGCTGCCCGCAGTGGAGGATATCATGGTGGACGACGCGACTGCGGTTGGCTGAGTGTGTCCCCAGCATTAGGAAGCTAGTATATGTGAGCGCTCACCGTCCTGTTCGCTGCCCGCGGTGGAGGATATCATGGTGGACGACGCGACTGCGGTTGGCTGAGTGTGTCCCCAGCATTAGGAAGCTAGTATATGTGAGCGCTCACCGTCCTGTTCGCTGCCCGCGGTGGAGGATATCATGGTGGACGACGCGACTGCGGTTGGCTGAGTGTGTCCCCAGCATTAGGAAGCTAGTATATGTGAGCGCTCACCGTCCTGTTCGCTGCCCGCGGTGGAGGATATCATGGTGGACGACGCGACTGCGGTTGGCTGAGTGTGTCCCCAGCATTAGGAAGCTAGTATATGTGAGCGCTCACCGTCCTGTTCGCTGCCCGCGGTGGAGGATATCATGGTGGACGACGCGACTGCGGTTGGCTGAGTGTGTCCCCAGCATTAGGAAGCTAGTATATGTGAGCGCTCACCGTCCTGTTCGCTGCCCGCGGTGGAGGATATCATGGTGGACGACGCGACTGCGGTTGGCTGAGTGTGTCCCCAGCATTAGGAAGCTAGTATATGTGAGCGCTCACCGTCCTGTTCGCTGCCCGCGGTGGAGGATATCATGGTGGACGACGCGACTGCGGTTGGCTGAGTGTGTCCCCAGCATTAGGAAGCTAGTATATGTGAGCGCTCACCGTCCTGTTCGCTGCCCGCGGTGGAGGATATCATGGTGGACGACGCGACTGCGGTTGGCTGAGTGTGTCCCCAGCATTAGGAAGCTAGTATATGTGAGCGCTCACCGTCCTGTTCGCTGCCCGCGGTGGAGGTTATCATGGTGGACGACGCGACTGCGGTTGGCTGAGTGTGTCCCCAGCATTAGGAAGCTAGTATATGTGAGCGCTCACCGTCCTGTTCGCTGCCCGCGGTGGAGGATATCATGGTGGACGACGCGACTGCGGTTGGCTGAGTGTGTCCCCAGCATTAGGAAGCTAGTATATGTGAGCGCTCACCGTCCTGTTCGCTGCCCGCGGTGGAGGATATCATGGTGGACGACGCGACTGCGGTTGGCTGAGTGTGTCCCCAGCATTAGGAAGCTAGTATATGTGAGCGCTCACCGTCCTGTTCGCTGCCCGCGGTGGAGGATATCATGGTGGACGACGCGACTGCGGTTGGCTGAGTGTGTCCCCAGCATTAGGAAGCTAGTATATGTGAGCGCTCACCGTCCTGTTCGCTGCCCGCGGTGGAGGATATCATGGTGGACGACGCGACTGCGGTTGGCTGAGTGTGTCCCCAGCATTAGGAAGCTAGTATATGTGAGCGCTCACCGTCCTGTTCGCTGCCCGCGGTGGAGGATATCATGGTGGACGACGCGACTGCGGTTGGCTGAGTGTGTCCCCAGCATTAGGAAGCTAGTATATGTGAGCGCTCACCGTCCTGTTCGCTGCCCGCGGTGGAGGATATCATGGTGGACGACGCGACTGCGGTTGGCTGAGTGTGTCCCCAGCATTAGGAAGCTAGTATATGTGAGCGCTCACCGTCCTGTTCGCTGCCCGCGGTGGAGGATATCATGGTGGACGACGCGACTGCGGTTGGCTGAGTGTGTCCCCAGCATTAGGAAGCTAGTATATGTGAGCGCTCACCGTCCTGTTCGCTGCCCGCGGTGGAGGATATCATGGTGGACGACGCGACTGCGGTTGGCTGAGTGTACCCCCAGCATTAGGAAGCTAGTATATGTGAGCGCTCACCGTCCTGTTCGCTGCCCGCGGTGGAGGATATCATGGTGGACGACGCGACTGCGGTTGGCTGAGTGTGTCCCCAGCATTAGGAAGCTAGTATATGTGAGCGCTCACCGTCCTGTTCGCTGCCCGCGGTGGAGGTTATCATGGTGGACGACGCGACTGCGGTTGGCTGAGTGTGTCCCCAGCATTAGGAAGCTAGTATATGTGAGCGCTCACCGTCCTGTTCGCTGCCCGCGGTGGAGGATATCATGGTGGACGACGCGACTGCGGTTGGCTGAGTGTGTCCCCAGCATTAGGAAGCTAGTATATGTGAGCGCTCACCGTCCTGTTCGCTGCCCGCGGTGGAGGATATCATGGTGGACGACGCGACTGCGGTTGGCTGAGTGTGTCCCCAGCATTAGGAAGCTAGTATATGTGAGCGCTCACCGTCCTGTTCGCTGCCCGCGGTGGAGGATATCATGGTGGACGACGCGACTGCGGTTGGCTGAGTGTGTCCCCAGCATTAGGAAGCTAGTATATGTGAGCGCTCACCGTCCTGTTCGCTGCCCGCGGTGGAGGATATCATGGTGGACGACGCGACTGCGGTTGGCTGAGTGTGTCCCCAGCATTAGGAAGCTAGTATATGTGAGCGCTCACCGTCCTGTTCGCTGCCCGCGGTGGAGGATATCATGGTGGACGACGCGACTGCGGTTGGCTGAGTGTGTCCCCAGCATTAGGAAGCTAGTATATGTGAGCGCTCACCGTCCTGTTCGCTGCCCGCGGTGGAGGATATCATGGTGGACGACGCGACTGCGGTTGGCTGAGTGTGTCCCCAGCATTAGGAAGCTAGTATATGTGAGCGCTCACCGTCCTGTTCGCTGCCCGCGGTGGAGGATATCATGGTGGACGACGCGACTGCGGTTGGCTGAGTGTGTCCCCAGCATTAGGAAGCTAGTATATGTGAGCGCTCACCGTCCTGTTCGCTGCCCGCGGTGGAGGATATCATGGTGGACGACGCGACTGCGGTTGGCTGAGTGTGTCCCCAGCATTAGGAAGCTAGTATATGTGAGCGCTCACCGTCCTGTTCGCTGCCCGCGGTGGAGGATATCATGGTGGACGACGCGACTGCGGTTGGCTGAGTGTGTCCCCAGCATTAGGAAGCTAGTATATGTGAGCGCTCACCGTCCTGTTCGCTGCCCGCGGTGGAGGATATCATGGTGGACGACGCGACTGCGGTTGGCTGAGTGTGTCCCCAGCATTAGGAAGCTAGTATATGTGAGCGCTCACCGTCCTGTTCGCTGCCCGCGGTGGAGGATATCATGGTGGACGACGCGACTGCGGTTGGCTGAGTGTGTCCCCAGCATTAGGAAGCTAGTATATGTGAGCGCTCACCGTCCTGTTCGCTGCCCGCGGTGGAGGATATCATGGTGGACGACGCGACTGCGGTTGGCTGAGTGTGTCCCCAGCATTAGGAAGCTAGTATATGTGAGCGCTCACCGTCCTGTTCGCTGCCCGCGGTGGAGGATATCATGGTGGACGACGCGACTGCGGTTGGCTGAGTGTGTCCCCAGCATTAGGAAGCTAGTATATGTGAGCGCTCACCGTCCTGTTCGCTGCCCGCGGTGGAGGATATCATGGTGGACGACGCGACTGCGGTTGGCTGAGTGTGTCCCCAGCATTAGGAAGCTAGTATATGTGAGCGCTCACCGTCCTGTTCGCTGCCCGCGGTGGAGGATATCATGGTGGACGACGCGACTGCGGTTGGCTGAGTGTGTCCCCAGCATTAGGAAGCTAGTATATGTGAGCGCTCACCGTCCTGTTCGCTGCCCGCGGTGGAGGATATCATGGTGGACGACGCGACTGCGGTTGGCTGAGTGTGTCCCCAGCATTAGGAAGCTAGTATATGTGAGCGCTCACCGTCCTGTTCGCTGCCCGCGGTGGAGGATATCATGGTGGACGACGCGACTGCGGTTGGCTGAGTGTGTCCCCAGCATTAGGAAGCTAGTATATGTGAGCGCTCACCGTCCTGTTCGCTGCCCGCGGTGGAGGATATCATGGTGGACGACGCGACTGCGGTTGGCTGAGTGTGTCCCCAGCATTAGGAAGCTAGTATATGTGAGCGCTCACCGTCCTGTTCGCTGCCCGCGGTGGAGGATATCATGGTGGACGACGCGACTGCGGTTGGCTGAGTGTGTCCCCAGCATTAGGAAGCTAGTATATGTGAGCGCTCACCGTCCTGTTCGCTGCCCGCGGTGGAGGATATCATGGTGGACGACGCGACTGCGGTTGGCTGAGTGTGTCCCCAGCATTAGGAAGCTAGTATATGTGAGCGCTCACCGTCCTGTTCGCTGCCCGCGGTGGAGGATATCATGGTGGACGACGCGACTGCGGTTGGCTGAGTGTGTCCCCAGCATTAGGAAGCTAGTATATGTGAGCGCTCACCGTCCTGTTCGCTGCCCGCGGTGGAGGATATCATGGTGGACGACGCGACTGCGGTTGGCTGAGTGTGTCCCCAGCATTAGGAAGCTAGTATATGTGAGCGCTCACCGTCCTGTTCGCTGCCCGCGGTGGAGGATATCATGGTGGACGACGCGACTGCGGTTGGCTGAGTGTGTCCCCAGCATTAGGAAGCTAGTATATGTGAGCGCTCACCGTCCTGTTCGCTGCCCGCGGTGGAGGATATCATGGTGGACGACGCGACTGCGGTTGGCTGAGTGTGTCCCCAGCATTAGGAAGCTAGTATATGTGAGCGCTCACCGTCCTGTTCGCTGCCCGCGGTGGAGGATATCATGGTGGACGACGCGACTGCGGTTGGCTGAGTGTGTCCCCAGCATTAGGAAGCTAGTATATGTGAGCGCTCACCGTCCTGTTCGCTGCCCGCGGTGGAGGATATCATGGTGGACGACGCGACTGCGGTTGGCTGAGTGTGTCCCCAGCATTAGGAAGCTAGTATATGTGAGCGCTCACCGTCCTGTTCGCTGCCCGCGGTGGAGGATATCATGGTGGACGACGCGACTGCGGTTGGCTGAGTGTGTCCCCAGCATTAGGAAGCTAGTATATGTGAGCGCTCACCGTCCTGTTCGCTGCCCGCGGTGGAGGATATCATGGTGGACGACGCGACTGCGGTTGGCTGAGTGTGTCCCCAGCATTAGGAAGCTAGTATATGTGAGCGCTCACCGTCCTGTTCGCTGCCCGCGGTGGAGGATATCATGGTGGACGACGCGACTGCGGTTGGCTGAGTGTGTCCCCAGCATTAGGAAGCTAGTATATGTGAGCGCTCACCGTCCTGTTCGCTGCCCGCGGTGGAGGATATCATGGTGGACGACGCGACTGCGGTTGGCTGAGTGTGTCCCCAGCATTAGGAAGCTAGTATATGTGAGCGCTCACCGTCCTGTTCGCTGCCCGCGGTGGAGGATATCATGGTGGACGACGCGACTGCGGTTGGCTG
Source organism: Epinotia brunnichana (assembly GCA_963854355.1). Taxonomy (NCBI): domain Eukaryota; kingdom Metazoa; phylum Arthropoda; class Insecta; order Lepidoptera; family Tortricidae; genus Epinotia; species Epinotia brunnichana. Next base: position 13,751,740 of record OY977956.1, read on the forward strand.
AGTGTGTCCCCAGCATTAGGAAGCTAGTATATGTGAGCGCTCACCGTCCTGTTCGCTGCCCGCGGTGGAGGATATCATGGTGGACGACGCGACTGCGGTTGGCTGAGTGTGTCCCCAGCATTAGGAAGCTAGTATATGTGAGCGCTCACCGTCCTGTTCGCTGCCCGCGGTGGAGGATATCATGGTGGACGACGCGACTGCGGTTGGCTGAGTGTGTCCCCAGCATTAGGAAGCTAGTATATGTGAGCGCTCACCGTCCTGTTCGCTGCCCGCGGTGGAGGATATCATGGTGGACGACGCGACTGCGGTTGGCTGAGTGTGTCCCCAGCATTAGGAAGCTAGTATATGTGAGCGCTCACCGTCCTGTTCGCTGCCCGCGGTGGAGGATATCATGGTGGACGACGCGACTGCGGTTGGCTGAGTGTGTCCCCAGCATTAGGAAGCTAGTATATGTGAGCGCTCACCGTCCTGTTCGCTGCCCGCGGTGGAGGATATCATGGTGGACGACGCGACTGCGGTTGGCTGAGTGTGTCCCCAGCATTAGGAAGCTAGTATATGTGAGCGCTCACCGTCCTGTTCGCTGCCCGCGGTGGAGGATATCATGGTGGACGACGCGACTGCGGTTGGCTGAGTGTGTCCCCAGCATTAGGAAGCTAGTATATGTGAGCGCTCACCGTCCTGTTCGCTGCCCGCGGTGGAGGATATCATGGTGGACGACGCGACTGCGGTTGGCTGAGTGTGTCCCCAGCATTAGGAAGCTAGTATATGTGAGCGCTCACCGTCCTGTTCGCTGCCCGCGGTGGAGGATATCATGGTGGACGACGCGACTGCGGTTGGCTGAGTGTGTCCCCAGCATTAGGAAGCTAGTATATGTGAGCGCTCACCGTCCTGTTCGCTGCCCGCGGTGGAGGATATCATGGTGGACGACGCGACTGCGGTTGGCTGAGTGTGTCCCCAGCATTAGGAAGCTAGTATATGTGAGCGCTCACCGTCCTGTTCGCTGCCCGCGGTGGAGGATATCATGGTGGACGACGCGACTGCGGTTGGCTGAGTGTGTCCCCAGCATTAGGAAGCTAGTATATGTGAGCGCTCACCGTCCTGTTCGCTGCCCGCGGTGGAGGATATCATGGTGGACGACGCGACTGCGGTTGGCTGAGTGTGTCCCCAGCATTAGGAAGCTAGTATATGTGAGCGCTCACCGTCCTGTTCGCTGCCCGCGGTGGAGGATATCATGGTGGACGACGCGACTGCGGTTGGCTGAGTGTGTCCCCAGCATTAGGAAGCTAGTATATGTGAGCGCTCACCGTCCTGTTCGCTGCCCGCGGTGGAGGATATCATGGTGGACGACGCGACTGCGGTTGGCTGAGTGTGTCCCCAGCATTAGGAAGCTAGTATATGTGAGCGCTCACCGTCCTGTTCGCTGCCCGCGGTGGAGGATATCATGGTGGACGACGCGACTGCGGTTGGCTGAGTGTGTCCCCAGCATTAGGAAGCTAGTATATGTGAGCGCTCACCGTCCTGTTCGCTGCCCGCGGTGGAGGATATCATGGTGGACGACGCGACTGCGGTTGGCTGAGTGTGTCCCCAGCATTAGGAAGCTAGTATATGTGAGCGCTCACCGTCCTGTTCGCTGCCCGCGGTGGAGGATATCATGGTGGACGACGCGACTGCGGTTGGCTGAGTGTGTCCCCAGCATTAGGAAGCTAGTATATGTGAGCGCTCACCGTCCTGTTCGCTGCCCGCGGTGGAGGATATCATGGTGGACGACGCGACTGCGGTTGGCTGAGTGTGTCCCCAGCATTAGGAAGCTAGTATATGTGAGCGCTCACCGTCCTGTTCGCTGCCCGCGGTGGAGGATATCATGGTGGACGACGCGACTGCGGTTGGCTGAGTGTGTCCCCAGCATTAGGAAGCTAGTATATGTGAGCGCTCACCGTCCTGTTCGCTGCCCGCGGTGGAGGATATCATGGTGGACGACGCGACTGCGGTTGGCTGAGTGTGTCCCCAGCATTAGGAAGCTAGTATATGTGAGCGCTCACCGTCCTGTTCGCTGCCCGCGGTGGAGGATATCATGGTGGACGACGCGACTGCGGTTGGCTGAGTGTGTCCCCAGCATTAGGAAGCTAGTATATGTGAGCGCTCACCGTCCTGTTCGCTGCCCGCGGTGGAGGATATCATGGTGGACGACGCGACTGCGGTTGGCTGAGTGTGTCCCCAGCATTAGGAAGCTAGTATATGTGAGCGCTCACCGTCCTGTTCGCTGCCCGCGGTGGAGGATATCATGGTGGACGACGCGACTGCGGTTGGCTGAGTGTGTCCCCAGCATTAGGAAGCTAGTATATGTGAGCGCTCACCGTCCTGTTCGCTGCCCGCGGTGGAGGATATCATGGTGGACGACGCGACTGCGGTTGGCTGAGTGTGTCCCCAGCATTAGGAAGCTAGTATATGTGAGCGCTCACCGTCCTGTTCGCTGCCCGCGGTGGAGGATATCATGGTGGACGACGCGACTGCGGTTGGCTGAGTGTGTCCCCAGCATTAGGAAGCTAGTATATGTGAGCGCTCACCGTCCTGTTCGCTGCCCGCGGTGGAGGATATCATGGTGGACGACGCGACTGCGGTTGGCTGAGTGTGTCCCCAGCATTAGGAAGCTAGTATATGTGAGCGCTCACCGTCCTGTTCGCTGCCCGCGGTGGAGGATATCATGGTGGACGACGCGACTGCGGTTGGCTGAGTGTGTCCCCAGCATTAGGAAGCTAGTATATGTGAGCGCTCACCGTCCTGTTCGCTGCCCGCGGTGGAGGATATCATGGTGGACGACGCGACTGCGGTTGGCTGAGTGTGTCCCCAGCATTAGGAAGCTAGTATATGTGAGCGCTCACCGTCCTGTTCGCTGCCCGCGGTGGAGGATATCATGGTGGACGACGCGACTGCGGTTGGCTGAGTGTGTCCCCAGCATTAGGAAGCTAGTATATGTGAGCGCTCACCGTCCTGTTCGCTGCCCGCGGTGGAGGATATCATGGTGGACGACGCGACTGCGGTTGGCTGAGTGTGTCCCCAGCATTAGGAAGCTAGTATATGTGAGCGCTCACCGTCCTGTTCGCTGCCCGCGGTGGAGGATATCATGGTGGACGACGCGACTGCGGTTGGTTGCCGCCGCTGCGATGACAGGCATCTGTCTAGTCTCGTCTGCAAGATACAAGACTTAGCAGCATGGGGATATTGTTCAGGGCCATTTCTTCTCGTCCACGAGAGGCGATCTGTTGCCAGCAGTGGGGCATGTGTATAAATAAATATTTGGGGACAATCTTACACGAATCGACCTAGTCCCAAACTTAGCAAAGCTTGTATTATGGGTACTAGATGATGATATACAGTCATGGCCAGATAATTAAGAACATGATTTTTTGCATGATTTTTCCCCATACAGTAGCATACAAATATGACTTTTCAAATTGGATGATAATTTATAAATTTTATAATGTGTTTGATTAATTTTGTTTTTGGATTATACGGATGTAACCGTGTTTAAACAGTATTTAATATAGTGTAAAAGAGCTTCTGAAAAGTTTTGACTAAAAAATACAGGCGATCAAAGCAACACTTTTTATAAGTTCATGCATTGTTCCTAATTACAGTATGAACTCGTAAAAACTGTCCATTTTGCCAATCCATATTTTTTTTTAAGATATACACAGATACCTCGATATACTCAGAAATAAAATTGGCCAAACATACTTTAAATCATCATTAAATTTGAAATGTCATATTTGTATGCAACTGTATGGGGAAACAAATCATGTTCTTAATTATCTGGCCATGACTGTACATACTTATTTAGATAAATAAATACTTAAATACATAGAAAACAGCCATGACTCAGGAACAAATATTCGTGCTCATCACACAAATAAATGCCCTTACCGGGATTCGAACCCGGGACCTCCGGCTTCGTAGGCAGGATCACTAACTCACTACCAACTAGGCTACAGAGGTCGTCAAATAGGTAGGTATCGCGCTTAACTGAGAACCCTTTGGCAGGCAGGCAGGATCAACTCCTACAAGCCTGAGGTATTTAAATTGACTCGAAAATTTCACGGATCCAGATAACATAGAGTTTGACATAAGGTTTCTAGTAGAGAATGTTGTTCTTTCGGTATGCATACATTAATTACTACAGAAGGTTCTTCCAATGAGTTTTTCGGAACTTATGTACGGAATATTTACCGTTAGGTTTTCGGTGAAGGAAACTGGTCTAATCACAGTAAGGTCTAGTTTGCCTCAGGGTTGGAAGGTCAGATGGTAGTCGCTTTCGTAAAAACGAATGCCCATGCCAAATCTTGGGATTAGGTGTCAAAGCGGACCCCGGGCTCCTTTAGGACACAACCGGGAATAACGCTAGGAAAATGATGATGACTTGTTACTGTGCAATAAAGTTTAAATAACTACAACTTAGTAAAGTTGAAAACCCCCCGACATTTTCATTTCAAAGTTCAACATCTCAAAAACGGCATATGTCAGCTTTCAAATCGGTCCATTCGTTTAAGAGCTACGATGCCACAGACAAACACACACACAGACACGTCAAACTTATAACACCCCTCTTTTTCCGTCGGGGGTTAATAAATAAATAAAATCGCTTTTACGGCAAATGATTCTGGCAAAGCACCCTTATGGCAAATGAATTTATGGATGTCGAAGGATCTAGGTTGTGATCAAGGAATTGATGGCAGTACCTGGACATCAGTTTGTTGGTGAATGGTGCACATGTCTTCAGCAATAGTTCGGGTCTCCGTGAGGCTCTGCTTCTTGCCACGAAGGTCCTCCGCCAGCAGCTGGAGCAACCAGCCTCTCCGCTGGAGATCTTGTACTCTCTGACGGGCCAGGTTGCGTTGGGCCACTGGGAAATAATGTAAGTTAATATTAATATAAACGTATTCATACTAGCGTGATGTCCGTCTGTTTGCTCGGCTGACGTGTTAGCCGTAATAAAGAGGGCCAATAAGGGCCGTTACAGCGGAGCTGCATTTCAGCTGCTTTCCTTCTCCAAAAGTGCAATTTGAATGCGTCGAACCTGCATGGTGCACACTAACTGCAAACTAGCTGCACGGTTGTAGTGCAGTCGGTACAACTGTAATAGAACTGCAATAAAACTGCAATATATTTCAGATTGCTGTCGTCGGAACTGCACGCCGACTGCAAGTGGACCGTGCAATCGGTTTTCAGTTACGATGCTGTTATGTCATCTGCAAAAGAACTGCATTCAAAATGCACATATGCAGCCAGAAAGCAGCTGACGCACTTGGTAGCTATGTTATCTGGATGCATGTGTTAAGAGGATTGTGAACCTGTAATTTTTCATACAAAAAGCGATAACGTTTTTCACCCCGTAAACATTCTTCGATTATTATAATTTTTGGACATGTTGTAGATATAATGAAAAACTAGGTCTGTACGTTTTAATTTTTAAGAAATATTGCTTGCGGTAAAAGTTATTAGCATCTAAAAATCGATATTTTTGACTTAAAAACTTTGTCTATCGTTTTATTTTTTTTTAATTAATCTAATCTGATTTGCTAAAAAAAGAAAGCGTACAGACATAGATTATAGTGTATTGAATCTAATAATACCAAAATTATTTCATTTCATAGAGGTTTAGGGGGGTAAAAACGTTATCACCCGGAACAATATTTCAACAAGGAAATGTAGGCAATTGTCTCCAGGACTAGCTACTCTCTCTATCGCACGATACGGGTGAGGCACAGAGCGATGTGAAACAGATAGATTTTTTTAAAATACCTACTGGTGCCGCGTATCGGCACTTCACAATCCTCTTAACAGACGAGGGGCGGACCTAGTCCCAGTTTTTTATAATAATACTAATGAATGTTGTACAGTTTATAGAGAAGCAGCTAATGCCGATACTTCGAAATTGCTTTGCAATCCTTTCAGAGTTCACAATGCTTTATAGATAGTTTGTCAAGTCTAATTCTGAACTGGTTATAACACTTTTCTGAGGGTAATTTGTTCCATGCTTTGACTATTTGTGATAATTTTTTGCATTTAATTGATGTTTAATGCTCACTTTTGCTAGAAACCTTATCCATGACCTCATTAAGGTCTCTCCTGGCTTCAGGGTTGCGGGTCTCAGCTTCCAGAACCTGCCGACGTATGTCAGTTTGTTGCCGCCACAGTGTCAGCTCCGGTGGTATCAGGACATTTGTGTCTTGCTGAAATCAGAGTGTGACTGTGGTATTTGGAAGTTTGCTACACTTTCACATAAAACCGACCGTTAACTTTCGGTAAACCTAAAGAAACTTACCGCGCGCGCAGTCGCGCATGGTGGAGACCTGTCTTTCTAAGTATAGCCTTGGTCTACATTAATATATGAACTTCTACAATTCTAGGACTATACTAATGAAGTTATCTAGATCTTTACACCACTGGTAGTGAGTGATCCCAAATTTCATCATCATCATATCAGCCGAAAGACGTCCACTGCTGGACATAGGCAAAATAGGCATAGGCAAGAGTGCCAAAGTGATCGGTCTTGCGCCACCCGCATCCAGCGGACTCCCGCGTCCTTCCCCCCCCAATTCCAATATTTATGACATTAATATTTCTGGATCTCAATGTCAACCAATTCAAGAACAAATTAGACAAGCAAATTTGTACAAAAAAGAAAAAGCTCAACAATTATATACTTAAAATTCATTGGATTCAGGCATTAAGTATCAGTTGTTTCAACTGCCTGCCTGATAAAGAAATAAATAGATGTTTATATATATAACCAGTGTAAGTAAGTATGTATATGTCAGTCTAATCTCTAAGGAGCATCCATTAATTACGTAATGTGTTTAAGGGGGTGAGGGGGGTTGAGCCAAATTTCACCTAATCTCACGTGGGAGAGAGATACAGTCATGGCAAATGTTACATTTCTTATTTTAAGAAGAATTTGTAAAATAGTACCTGGGTATATATTCTTTTATGAACTTTAGTAAAAACATTGCCTAAATCACGTCACGTAATTAATGTACGACCCCCAAGGTTCAGGTACTGCCTACAAATGTCTATTAAGGGGTGTTCAACTAACCATTTTGGTACTACTACTTGGTTGGTTTAGAGACAATATGCACTGTCGACTGGTCGCCGGCGACTCAGTCGTCGGCAACTGTGACTTTCTTTAGTTTAAATTAGAGTTTACGCACTCGGTCGCCAGTTGCGCAGGCGACTCGGCGACTCGCCGCGTAGTAGCGACGCACATTTCGATCGTCGAGAGACTGAGTCGCCGACGACAAGACGACAGTACATATTGGCTCTTAAGTAGGATTTTCTCTAACCTCTGTAAATAGATTTTTTTTCTTACACCTGCGTACATCATCAGCGAAAACTTGCAGTCTCTTCTGTTTAATAATGTCTTTTGACTCTACTAGCTCCATGAGGCTGCGCCACACTAAATAGTATGTCCCTCTACACATCCTAGAAACATAATTATGAGGTTAAGACATTTGTTATAGTTTAGATTATATGAACTGGGCTCATGAATGGTTCTTTGTTAGCCAGGTACACAATGCCCGTATCTGCTTTTGTTTGCGAACATGTGCCATTTTATGCAAGAAAAAGGTTAGTGCCATGTAAAAGGTTTATTTCAATTTATTCAATTTATTTCAATTTATTCAACATCATCAGTCATGCGCATTACAAGGGATGTTAGTTAATACAGGTGGTAGGTACATGACACCCTGTGTTTATTGAATAATGAACTCTCTTCTTTTACAATAGATTCCAAATCAGCTACGAGTTAACCACACGCAGCGCCTTACATCTGGCTTGCTGGGAGTGGGTTTTTTAAATCTTTTAGTCCATTTTAAAACTATTGCATAAGATGATAGAGTTCATTATTCAATGAACATTTTACGTAACGCTAACCTTTTTCCTTGCAAAAAATGACACGCGTTCGTAAACAAAAGCAGATAAGGGCATTGTGTACCTGGCTATTATTATTATTATTCTGGTAGTGGCTTCCGGGCTGTCAGAGCCCTTGTATCACTGCGACCATCACTGATCTATTGTAATCACCACTTACTACAATTCTTGGTCAAGTTAGTGTACCTGGCTAACAAATAACCATTCATTTTTTATTTCACTCAAGCCTATGAGTGCAAAGCCAGTCCCAAAAGCATCCGAGTCCTTCCAGACAAATCTTACATTGAGCTGAAATCTATTTCTAGTGTTAAAGCCCCCCCAAAAGCCCCACCCAAACCAAAATCCTGGATTGGTCACTGGTTTGTGTCAATTTTTTTATTTTACCTCCAATCTGTGGGGTGGCATCATAGTTACCAAAGGATGAACCAATTTGAGTGTTTTTTTTATTCAAAGTTTTGTCTGTCAAGATGATTCATTATCATCATGGTTGTCAGGGGTTTTCTAATAAAATTAATACAGTTATGATACTTATGATACAAGCACATTGCTAACTAAACTTTTTTTGCAGTCATCTCATTGAGAGCATTCCAAAAAGTGTATCTCTATCATGTTAGAGTTGCTATGGCAAGCATCTGTGCCATCATCAGATTAGCATAGCAATCAGATTGTCACTAAAGTTGGGTGAAAAACGGAAGCCTAGGATCAAGTATTATGGTGCATTATGAAAGAGGCAGCCTGCGTTCAGTAGTGGACGGAATATGGCTAATAATGATGATGGAGATACAGAGTCCCAAAGGACAATTTAGAATACTTTTTATCACAGCACGGCTATCACGAAATAGCCGTGCTGAAATCATCCGCTAAGTGAGTAAAACGAAGTATGGAAATTTGGACAGGGGTTCTAAGCGTGCGGAACCGTGGGCACTGCTGTTACTAGTAGGGAAGGGACATCAAACATAAATAAATAACTTTATAAAATGAAAGTGAAGAGACATACTGTGAGATTTTATCCACTGTCGGCACTTTTTCAGGCGGACATCCCATAGCCAGCAACCAGTCGGCAAATTTTACAGGCACTTCATCACTGCTAAGTTTGATTTCGCTCATTTTTAAATGCTTGCTTAGAAAGATTAAATTAATAACAACAACAACGGTTCAACCAACTGTCAATTGTTCAAAATTTTCCACAGACAAGGGTAGAATGTTTTTATTTTGGGGTTGCCAAGTAATTCAATTTCAATTCAAGCCGCATTTACAGAAGATCATTTCTCACTCTGCAATTTGTCTTTTTCCCACTTTTTTCAAAGTTTCGATCTACGGCTGCATCTTTGTCATGACTGTACTTTGCATAGGAAGCGAAGCTCATCATCATCACATTCACCCAACTCTTCATGCATACAGAGAGAGAAAGATACGTGGTCGTAGATTATTGGGCCGTACATTATATTATACGGACCCACGCACGACACTACTTGTGGGAAAAACGAAAAACATCTAAGTGATCTATCTACGTAGATAGAGGATACCTCTATGTCTATCTATCTACGGAAAAACACCTGTGCGCTGTCAAAACAAATATTGTTCCGTGTGATGTAGTTGTGGACTATTATAAATATTGTAACTTAAAACTTTTAAATCCCTGTTTCACTGCTCTCATTGAAATGTTAGGTAATTTGAAAGAGTTTATTTCTGTGGTACAAGATGGATTAACATCTAACAGTAACTTGCGGCAGACTTTACAAGAAGTACAGAAGGTAAAGAACATTTTCAAGGATAAACAAAGATTGGTCAACGACAGTCAAGTCAATTGTGGTGCTGGCGCTTCATTGCTGGACAAATATCAGGCAGAATGGGCTTCATTACATGAGAACGCTGATAAAAACGCTAAGGCAGCGGAAGAGGCAGATAAATTGATAGTGGAACTACATGAAACTGCTAAAACGAAGTTACAAAACGCGAACGAAATAGCGCAAAATTTGTCTCATTTACCGATTCTCACGGCGTCCGTGGCTCAGTGTATTGACGGTTTGAAGAATTTGGAGGAGTTGATGAACACTGTGGAACAGGATCTGGTGGAATTTGAGGATTATGTGGAACGGAGTAAGATGGAGAGATGGAAATTGGACCATCATTATCACCTCACTTTGTACAAGGAGAAAAAAATGGGTAAATATAACTTCGCTCTAGTTGAAGACCTAGAACTTTGTAACTTTCTCTTATTGGATTTCTAAGCTAGATTATTATTTAGGAACTCTAATAAGAATTTTATTAGAATATCATCACACAGATATTTGTCCCTACCATGATTTGAAGCCAGGATCATCAGCTTCAAAGGCTAATTCATAGAGTTAATTGTATGTACATAAGCCATGTAAGCAAAGTGATTGGTACAAATTTGTTCTGCCATTTGATATGAGATTGCAATAAAAACATCCAAATTTATAATATTAGTAGGATACATTCAAAACCCATGTTCCCAGAAGGAATGGCAGAGCACATTTAATCCAACTTTTAGTGCCACTTCACTTTGTCACCGACACCCATCACCCACACAATTGTGGGTATAAAAGATTGAAAAAAAAAGTGAGCATATAGGTATGGAAAAATATTTCAGTTACCCTGGAAGACACGCGGATCAAACTTGCCAGAGAGAATTCCGTCCAGAACCAGGACCGGGAGAAAAGGCAGCTAGCTGAACTCCAAGCCCGAAGAGAGAACAGTGCCATGGCGTTTCAGCAAGACTTAGCCAGATATCTGGCCAGTGGAAGTGTGCCTTCAGGTTAGTCAATGAAACTAGTCAAAAAACTCTGAAGGAATTATTACTAGAACTGAATTTAGGTCGCTCACGTAAAGCTTTTCTTCAAATGGTTTTGAAAATGCTAGGAAACCAATTCCCTTCGGCCGCCTACGACACCAACGCCACGTAACCAGTTACGTTTAAGGAATTATTTTTTTTGCTATGAAATTAGTTATGTACAAAGAATTCTTCTTATTTGTTGGAAACCTGTTACGATTGCAAAACACCAGGTAGGTTAGGTTTCTTAGGTAGCTTCAGATGCCCCAAGGGCAAACCGCCCAGAAATAGGAGCAAGAGGGTCGAAACTGACCAAATACGAAAAACAATGACGTAACTGGTTTCGTAGTAGGAAGAAAAAAATTCTGTAAATAACTAGTTTCATAACAAGAAAAATAATTCTTCACACATAACTGGTTACGTGGCGTTGGTTTCGTAGGCGGCCGAAGGGAATTGATTGACCGATTTTCACAGTATTTTCTCGTGCATTATGTTCTTTTATTAAGGTAGCTGCCATACAGTGCAGACTCTTTACATAAGCTACATTTTCGTGAAATCACACTGATCTGAAGTGCTGCCATTCCGGTCTGAATCGGCCCTAAAGAATGTTATTTTGCTCCCTTGAGACACAATCTACTTATATTACAGAATGAACATTGACAAACTAGTAATGTACTTTTTCACTTCTCATGCTCGCAAAGTTCGCCTTTGTGCTGGATGTATGCTGCACAAAATGCCACTTTTATGCTCTAGTGCACAAAGTAAAATTGTTTTAAAGACTAAGATAATCGGGCCTAACAGCCACACACACAATAAAACTTCGTAGAATAAACTTGTCATTTGATTTGATTTGCTTTAATACATTTCACATCCATGTTTTCCATTACTAAATTAATAAAACCGGATAAAATAGGAGTCAATTATTATTTTAAAATGTATTGAACCATTAAATGACTTGGCAGTATGAAGTATACCTAAGTCTAATATCACTAGTGTCGAAAATTAAAAATAAATACTTTAAAAAGTTAATTGACAGGAATGAGCAATTATTTTATTTTATTTTGCAATTATTTGTTATTTTCTCGCAATCGAAGTGAAAAGCAGTGTGTATAACTCGGGCATAAATTAGCCATTTAACCCCTCGACTTAACTATTCTCAGGTTAAATGGCTCGTTTTGTGCCCTTATTGTACAATCTACTATACAGTACACATGGTGCTACTTTTCCGCACGTGTGCGGAAAAGAGCACTTTCCGTGCATATGTCGAAACTTTAAACAGCCATATTTACTGTAAAACGTTGTACGATACACGTGCGAATAGGTAATTCGCAACTCGTGTCGATTTAATACACTCCCATCGGTCGTGTTTTAATTTATCACCACTCGTTGCGAATTTCCTATTTTCTGCACTTGTATCGTAAATAACTATTTCAGGCCACTGTTCGGAAATGTGGCAATAGATGGTCTAAAACCAAGCTGGAAAGTAGGCAATAGCTGTAGCACCTGAACCACCACTACTACAATGTTTCATTGTAGTAGTGGTTGTAACATTGTAGTAGTGATTGGTCAGCTTGAACAGCGCTTCGACCAATCACAGGGCGTCGAGCGGGAGGTCTCTCTCCGCCGCGCCGGCGAGCGGGCCGCGCTCTTTTGTTTTTTGATTAGTATTATGATCTTCAATTAGGTACTTAATTTTGATTTAAAATTATAATTATTTGCAATTTCTTCGCAGTAGGCGTGAAAAGTACTATGTTAAGCCTCGGCTGCAAGTGCAATAGCTGGACTCGTACTTTCGAGGGCCTCCGCTTCGGCCCTCGAACTAACTCGTCCATCTATTACTTACTTTCTAGCCTCTACAAAATGTAGGTACTATTGTCTACTTTCTTTCCAGTTCCTACTAAACTGCAAGAGGTGACGCTAGAACAAGTGCAATTAGACGAGGACCGGGCGGCGCTGGACAGCTTCCTGGAGAGTTGATGTTCATGGATTACAGGACATAGTAATACGAGAGCTTCTATTTTAATGTACCTACTTGTAAGTTTTATTCCAAAGTTAATATAATTGTTGTTGATATGGTGTTGTTTTTGTTGACTGTAGGAATGTTGCCACCCACCAAGGTTAAATTCGACTGTTGATCACCTCCGAGGTGTAGTTTAGCCAAATGCGACCCAGTGACAGTGACAGACGTCTTATTTGAAAAAAACCATTGCTTTGAATGGGAAAATCGCAGATAGGCATTCCTCTAATAATTATATAGTTTTTTTTTGTAGAGTCACTTCCGAAAGCATTTTTTTTTTAAATACTGGCTTGCAAGTTTACAGCTCACAGAGTCACTACAGTCCCCCGCGGCTATGAAGTCAATCCTGAGACATGCCTCTAGGGTTGAATATATAATTTTTTCCTATGGTTGACATTGTCATTGTTCAGAAAATTCATAGTTGCGCAATGTGTCAGGATTGACTTCATAGCCGCGGGGGACTGTAGTTTAGTTAATAGTAGCCATATATTTTAGTACACGTCTTTATTACTATTAGAGTAAGGATGTGCCACGATATAGGGTCAATCGCCAGCAATTAACACCTTATGCTAAAAATTAATTCCATAGAATTCGTTTTTAGCATAAGGTGTTAATTATTGGCCACCCTTCAATAACTGGCCACGTTATACTAAATTGAATTCTGTTTGTAGCGGGACAGAGTTCATTTTCAGTATGAGGTGGCCAGTTCTTGAACGGTGGCCGGTAACTGGCGATTTACCCTATTTGGCTACTTTGGCTGCTACTGTCACCAGCATTAATATTTGCCATAACAATGTGGGCAAAAATATCTGACATCCCATGAAAGAGCATGTGTTATGCGGTTGGATTGAGTTTTCTAGCTGTCAAATATCGGACCCTACGCTTTGTTAAACAGAGGCCCTTCTGTATGTAAGTACTATTGTTAACCTTTTCGACGTCAACGACGCATATATCCGCACCGCAGGTTCAACGCCAACGACTGATACATGCGCCAAGGAGCCCAGCGCGATAGCAACCTTCTTGCATTGACACAAGGTTTAACTCCGCACTAAATGTCTTATTGACTTGGCTTGCGGTTGACAACTTTTATTTTTGACAGAGTTTTGAAAAGGTTAACCCCCGACGAAAAAGAGGGGTGTTATATTTATAAGTTTGACGTGTCATGTGCGTGTCCGGCATTGTAGCTCCTAAACGATTGGACCGATTTTAGTGCAATTTTTTTGTCCTAAAGCTGACGTGATCGAGATGGTTCTTAGCTACGTTTCAACAAAATTGGTTCAGGCACTTTTGAGATATTGAAGTTTGAAATTAAAATGTCGGGGGTTTTTCAACTTTTCTAAGTTGTTATTTATTCTGTGCCTAAACCACGACTTTGATAAGACAGCATCTATTCCTGCCTAAACTTTAAACTTTAAACCTGAGGTTTCCCCCATACCAGGAAAATAGGCAGTGAAATTTGAATCAAATCAAAATAAAAACTAGAGTAGACTTTGTTCTGTTTCTTAAATCGAATGATGCAAAACAAATGCAACTCTGTTCTAATTTAAAATGATATAAATTCCATTGAAGGGAGGATGCCGTGAATTCGCGGGATCGGGAGACAACAGGATATTATCTAAAATAACAGCCCAAACTTAGAGCAAATCATATAAATTTAATTTTTCTATTTTGTTGAATACCTAAAAGATTTAAGCTTGCACACCATATTATCCTTTGAAGAACTGAAATTCTTTTTCTTAATATCAATAACAAAGTCAAAAATACAAAAAAATATATACAAAGCATTTATGACTAGTAAAAGTAAGCACACAAGACTGTCTGAGCGTTTGCATCACTACACCAATAATTGTATAAAAATCCTGAACTTTGAGAGAAAACAAAATCAATCACACACTGCAACAAGACATCAGAGCTTCTATATCAAAGCGTAGGTACACCAGCCCAATTCAACATTAAGCGTGTCGAGTTTCTGTTTATTAAAATGTTAACTTTTTCTCATAATAAGGTCTCCGCCGCCGTGTGCCGAGTGCATTCCTAGATTTTTCATGCATGGCCCCGCGTCCTTTATCGACCCAGGCGTATCTTCCATCTCTTCGTCGGATGAAAAATCTGATACGCATAAAGTCAGATGCCTCTTCTTGGGAAGTACGTGAAGCGTCCAGCGCGAGCTCTTATGGGCTTTAGCCTCGCGCGCTTCATAATCCGTATCGGAGGCCGCTCTCTGACATTCGCTCTTGACACTCCGTTTACTAGGTCTGTGGGTCTGCTCCTTTTTTTCCCCCCTCGGGGGGGTGTGGAAGTTTTTTAAATTAGTTACACTTGCGGCTTGCTTGGAGTTAAGGTCTGGAAAGTTCTGGGAGTAACCAATGACGTTATCGACCTTTTCTTTTTGAAATTTTACCGCTCGCTTCGGGCTCTCTAGGACTGTTGGGGAGGGCTTTTTTTCCGCCGACTGCCCGCTGCTACAACTAGTGTTACTATTGCTGGTACTGTACTGCTCAACTGCCTGCTTTTCTAGCTCACGAAACGTCGTATCGATGCTTTCATCGGAGGCTTTGTACTGCTCTAGCGCCTCCTTTTCGAGCTCCTCAAACTTGTTCTCTACAGGCCTGACTTTGGGAAGGGTCATCTTTGGGTTGAGTTTCAGTAAGCCTGGCGCGAGTTTCTGCGTAAGTCTGACGCAGCCAGGTAGATTGATGGTTGCGGGTGCGCTCATGCTGAGAACGGTGCTGTAGAGGCGTTTGTTTCGCAAGCCTTCCATGGCAGCGGCGCTGGTGGTCGGCTGCTGGTCGTCGACAAGTTCCTTGGTCGCGACTTGTACGTCTGGTTTGTTTTCCTTGTCTTTGGGCTCGGTTAGTCGGAGGAGGGTGGAGGTGAGGCGCGCGGGGGCCCTGCGGGCGCCGGGCGCGAAGCGGACCGTGCCGCGGTAGGCCGCGGGACGGCATAATGCAGGTAGTCGGTAGCGTTGGCTCAGCGGCGGCGCGGGCGATTCGAACTGAAACTGAAATTCTCACAGTTACCATACCAAACTTAGAGCATGGAGGGTTGGCTACTAGTATTTATGACACGACGTATATGGTGTGCGTCACGGCGGTCAGTGTCATGAACGAGAGAACTTAGCCGTTGATAGAAAGACAACTCGGATTCCTGACAAGAATGTGTGCGGTTTTTTTTTCAAATCGTCTTCGTGGGTCGCAGAGGACCATTTTCAAAAGATCATCGCTCTTTTTTGCCTAAGGAACCTCAGTGAGGAACCCTCACTTATGTCTTATCGTTTTTGCAGACTGGTGATGAACTCTTAGATTTTCTCACGTAGCCCCGTTAGATTTTCATGGTGGTCGTGTCACCACCCTCTACAAATCCACTAGGGGGGACGGGCATACCTTGAGACGTAAGCAGAGTATTAGGTATTGGTCAAATACCAAACACAGAGTAAACACATGCCAAGATTTAGCGGGTTACCAAAATTTTCCGATCTTAAGTCTAAAAATCATGTCATGCTCCCTGGCAACCCCACTTTCGATTTCGGGATTTCTAAGTATGTGAAAAAATTGTACCAAAATTGTACCGAATTAAGTAGTACTTACTTGAGAAAAATTGTACTTCAATAGTTTCGAAAGTACAATTATTTTAAATTGGGGTTGCTGGGGAGCATCTCTCCAGCAATCTTAAAAAGAAGGCTTTTGCGTAGAATCTAAGTTTTTTGGGTAAAATAAGGCCCAAAAAAATTGTACTCTCGTTTTTCCCGTTGAACGAGATAGTAGGCTAGTAAAAATACCAAACTTGCGCCAGAAAGTGAACGCCTGCGTGACACAGCAATACGGAAAACACATGTACTTATATTTTGCTAATATTTTTTATCAGGCGCAAAAACTTGTAAAATAGTAAGTAAAACTAACTAATAGCTGACTCATTCAACAGTAAACACCAATGAGTACAATATTTCCAGCCTAATGCATGCTACTGGTGGCGGTCATACTCGTAGGTTTACGCGTAGAGCGACGCGTAAAGTTTTTGTTGGTTAGGCCGAGTTCCTCCGTCCCGGCAAATTAAGATAAACTTTTCGGCATCGACGGCACTTTCAGAAAGCTGGCTATCGAATGAGGCATTTGCCCAAACGTTACAGCAGTCTATTGCTATGCAATGCAATGATTTTTTCCGCCTGATGAAAAATATTTGCAAGATATGGAGTACATGTGTTTTCCGTATTGCCGTGTCACGCAGGCGTTCGCTTTCTGCCGCAAATTTGGTGATTTAACTAGTCTAGCTATCTCGTTCAACGGTAAACACGAGAGTACCTACAATTTTTTTTGGGCCTGATTTTACCCAAAAAACTAAGATTCTACGAGAAATTCCTTCTTTTTAAGATTAGGGTTGCTGGAGAGATGCTCCCCAGCAACCCCAATTTAAAATAACTGTACTCTCGAAACTATTGAAGTACAATTGTTTTAAGTAAGTACTAATTCGGTACAATTTTGGTACAATTTTTTCACATCCTCGGAAATCTCGAAATCGAAAATGGGGTTGCCGGGGAGCATGACATTAAAAATCACGAGTTCTGTATCATGAACAGACTGAAGTTATCGAAAAACTTTCATTGTAAGCAGGAAACTAGTGTTCCAAGAAAAATGACAGCCCGAAATATAGTGAATACCTACTTGGGATCGCAGAGGAGGACGGGCGCTAAGTAGTAGACCGGTAGCCACGTAGCGCGATGACAATGTGTATGACTTGTACGAGTACTGTTGAGAACTGGATCGACATGCGCTCGGGAGGAGACGAGCGGGCGCCACACAGCGTGACGTCATCGTTGCGGACGGCGCGGCGACCCGCGAGCGACACTCGGCTTCACGAACCCCACCGGCAACGGACGACTCTCGATTTAAATATACTATGTTACTACAGACAGCACAGTACCTTGCACTTGGGGTCACACAGCAGCGCGGGCGCCAGGCAGTAGGCGGGGAGCGGCGCGCGCGGCGGCAGTCTGCGCGGCTGGCGGCGCCGCGCGCGCATCTTGCGCGTCGCGGGGGGAGGGGAGGGAGCCCGGGGCGCCCACAGCCCGCGCACGGAGAGCACCCGCGCCGTCAGCGCCTCCTCCTCTGCGCGGCGGGGCGGGCCCCAGCGCTCGCTAACTGCCGATCGGTGCCCGTTAAACTCACATACATCGAGCTTCAGTACGCCACATAAGTTTGCGTCTGTGATGAGCTACTAGTAGCGTCGCAGAGGGGTGTGAGGGAGGCGACTTGAGGCTAACTTCAGAGACGCAAACTTATGTGGCGTCACTTGAAGAGCGCTCGCACAACAGCGACTACTGGTTGCTACTCATTCATGCTGCCAATCTGCCGCACATAAGCCACCAGTAGACGCGGCCACTAGCCGAGACACACGCTGCGGGCGTGGCTCGCACGTGCCACTAAACGCCCGGTGTGCGCTGATGCTATACAAAATTAATGAAAGAACTCTTCGGCAGCTTGTGGCGGCGAGTAGTGGCTCAATGTGAGGCAGATCTAAATAACTTTCTAGCAAAATTTTCAGTTCTTGCAGTCATCGTTGAGCCGCGATTAAGCCAAACTCGAGGAGTTTATATTTTGTAGTTCAGGAGTTCTTACGGCCACCAGTGGCGTGGCGTCCGTAGTACTCGATTCCTACCGACTTGCCTAAATGGCAATTGAGAACCTTTATCCTTCTTGTCTGAAGAAAAAAAAACAATATCTGCTCGGGCTTGTCTAAAGAATAGGTTTGACGCTACGCCGCTGGGGGCCACCAGTATCCATCTTCAGATCAGCTCGAGGGTCGCTCAACAGCAGTTACAACGTCACTAGCGCCATTTTACGCGAAAATATCGTATCAAACATGCAGCGGCGTTCCACTCGATAATTTCTGTCCAAGATCTTTGATTAAATGTATTTGCGTCTCCCACTTACACTCGGCGTCAAGAGTAGGTATCGCACCTTTCCTAAAATTCGTTACAAGCGATTATTACTCCTAAGATACTTACCGTACCCTGTCGACATTAGTATCATTTGAAAGGTAATAAAACCCCCTAAGCTTTCAAATGATACTAATATCGACAGGGTACAGTAAGTAAGTATCTTAGGAGTAATAACCGCTTGAAACGAATTTTAGGAAAGGTATAAATAGGTAAAAAAGGTATAAATAAGGAAAGGTAAAAATAGGTAAAGATACTTTTGACGCCGAGTGTAAGTGGGATATCAAGGATGATGCTTCTAGATCATGAATGGGGGCCATGCCATGATGGTTCCGAAAATATGAATGAGCCGATTATTTGTATGAGATCTTTTTGACAAAACATTGTAAAATCACACCGGTTTAAAACCTCTCGACACACAGTGAGCCAAAATACCGTTCACGGTATTTGGGATGCAATTGTTCATGGACTCATAATCGCGTGTGCGAGATAATGAAGGTCCATTGCCGTCCAGGATGGGACTGACTCTCAGGTAGCTACTATCTACTAACACCTGCCTATTACCAAAAGTTATTTGTTGGATGGACACAATGGATAACAACCAGCATCTTTTTTTTCTAAATCATAGAGCCCCGCATTCGCACTCGCGCCCGTATCCAGATGTGATCTATTTGGTAGTGAATGAAGGACGTAGCGTAGCAGGAGGGCTTCCTGGATATTCCCCTGTGGGCTTGAGTAAGTACCTACAGACATGCAAGTAGCGGAAAGTTTCCAAAAACATGAGAAACATCTCGGAAATTTCAGGAAATTTTGATAACTAGATCTTTCCATTGAAAAATATTCGCAATTTGGGTACTTTCCGTCAGTACATCAGTAGGTTTGAGTACCTAGTGAGCCACATCGGACAAACCGTACAGTACCCAGCACAAAAGTTTGCGCGTCTGATGTTAGCTACTAGTAGCTCCGCAAAGGTGTCAGAGGGGTCGGACGGGTATGCGGGAGGCTTTTGTGCCGCGTACTGTACGTCCGCGTGCGGGATTTGAGTAGGTATAACCTGCACTCCTAATCTAGAGTCTGGAGAACGAAAGATGAACCTACTACTTAAATTCAAATACCAGTACATATTGAACAACAGTGTTGCGTCATGATTGGATCTAGTGGGTTAAATTTTCGCTTGCCGGACACTAGTTTCTGACGGGATAGTGACACGTTGGAATGAGCTCATCTTCCCCAGGGCTAAGGCCACGTGAGGATAGCGTTGGCCCGGCAAGTAGTCTAATTGTGCATCTACACAGGACATTGATGGTCCCATATAGGATAGGTGAGAGTAGTCTCTGGGCTCTTGCCCAGCATGGTTCGCACCAGACGGTGCGCGAGCATATAGACTATCCGTCTCTTTCTAAGTGTTCTAATTAGACCACTGTAATCAGATTGACATATACTCACAAATAAAAAACTTTGCATTTTGAATATATCTCACCCCGAGACAGTCTTGATTCAATGACAAAATCGCACTGGGGGCATTTCACGAAGCTGCAAGTTACAATTTTTTAAGTCTAAACTGGCAAGACTGAGACGCTTGACCAAAAGCCTACACCAGACGACCAAACGCGGTGGATTGAATGCAGTCCGCCGAATTCGCTCGTCTGGCGGAGGCGCGACACTTTTTACTTCTGAGCTATAACCACGAACTTCGAATCTCGAACTTCGTATATCTCCGTCTCTATCGCACTCATGGTTTATGGTACTCGAGCAACAGAGACGGAGATATACGAAGTTCGTGGTAGCGCCACTGCTTCGTGAAATGGGGTTCTGATCTTCACTCTCTCTAACGTGTTACTGCGTCCTGAATGAAGACTAATGTAAACGTAAGGCGCATCCCCAAGGGCGAGCATGGCGCACTGCCAAGGAAGGTGGCGGTTGCGATCCAATACGGTGTGACCTTTGGTTTTGCAGTGCAGGCTGCAACTGTCCACACGGACGGAATCACGATGACTGCCATGCTCGACCGTGGGGTTGCGCCTATAACTAGAAGTGGATGCACGCACAAGTCGTTTTCGTTGGGCACCCGGTAGCGGCGGCGTCGCGAGCTCGAGCGCTCCGGCGCGTCGTCTAGCAGCTTCCGGAACCAGTAATCCACCTGTCGAACATGTTCAAACATTCAGGTACAGTCGAACTCGTAGCTGAACACTGATACCTTGTCACTTTTACCCGTTCGACAACTTCATTTGGCAGTAACATGGCGTTAAAGCGACGCGGTACAAAGGGATTCAGCTCCGTGTGAGTCCGACTGTCCGACCGTACAAGTCGGGTGTGTGACCTAGACCTCGACACTCCAGGGGACGCTTACCTGGTGCACGGCGAATTTAACCCTTTACTACATGATGATGAACCCTTTACTAAAAAACCACGGATGTATGAATATAAGGAGATCGGACATGCCGGCCGATTTGTATTGAGTATGCCTGTCGCAAGTACATTAACCCACATAACGCCCAAGTAATTGACAAGACAAAGCACGCACACATCTTAAACACACACACTTGTATACCTAGGCGCTTATTGGACAATACACGTACAGAAAAAACGTAATATTCTCTGCGATCAGCACGCGTGCACAGTATATGCAGTGTGGCAGTGTATGCCCATTGAGCATACAGCTGCGACACGGCCGCCGGCGGCTTGTCCTCTCTCTAGTTTTCTATGCTCTGAGTAAAAAACAATAGAATAGGTGAAATCTTGTATACTCCGAATAAAGACATCCCATAAAAACATTCCATGTAAAAACAGGCCAAGTCTCGAAACTCTTCCACAGTCAAAAGTGGTGAGATATTTCGTAGAGCCAAGTCAGGCATTCTTATTAATCTTTATTTGCTTGATAAATCAAATTCCGCAACTTGGGAATCCACTGCATTTACAAATTTTTGCATACCTATTTACCTAAAACTATGTAAGTGTGATTTCCAAGTCACAAAAAAATATTTAGCAAGCAAATAAAGATTAATAAAAAAGCGGCCAAGTGCGAGTCGGACTCGCACATGAAGGGTTCCGTTAAATAAATTGCTTTTTACAATATATGACGTGTTAAAAAAAAACTACTAACTAGATCTCGTTCAAACCAATTTTCGTTGGAAGTTTGCATGGTAATGTACATCATATATTTTATTTAGTTTTATCATTCTCTTATTTTAGAAGTTACAGGGGGGGACACACACATTTTACCACTTTGGAAGTGTCTCTCGCGCAAACTATTCAGTTTAGAATAAAATGATGTTAATAACCTCAATATCATTTTTGAAGACCTATCCATAGATACCCCACACGTATGGGTTTGATGAAAAAACATTTTTTGAGTTTCAGTTCTAAGTATGGGGAACCCCAAAATTTATTGTTTTTTTTTCTATTTTACTGTGAAAATCTTAATGCAGTTTACAGAATACATCCACTTACCAAGTTTCAACAGAATAGCTCTTATAGTTTCGGAAAAAAGTGGCATACGGACGGACAGACAGACAGACAGACAGACAGACAGACATGACGAATCTATAAGGGTTCCGTATTTTGCCATTTGGCTATGGAACCCTAAAAATGCCCGACTTGACTCTACGACACATCTCACCATTTTTTACTGTGGAAGAGTTTCAAGACTTGGCCTATTTTTTTCATGGAATGTTTTTTATGGGATCTCATTTCTTTTTGTAGACTGTATGGGAATTTTATTTTAGTATAGTTTTGGACTGCCAAAAGCAATGTAACAGAAAATCTAGTACGGAGTGGCCTTGATTGGGCCGGCCGCCGTGATTCCGGCACGTATCCACACGGGCCGACTCACGCGTCGGCCGGCATGCAGTCTGCCAATTTCGTAGGTGTAGCCGCACCTTATGGGCAACGACGGATTTGTCGATAGTCAGGGTGCGGCGCGTGTAGTGAATAACACACAAGGTGCCTACACCAAAACTAGGGATGAGGTGACAGGCTCCATTAAAATAACGCTAAGGTGACGAAGAAGATAAATACAGCAAGTTGAAACTAACCTCGGGAAGCATCCAGCATTCGGTGAGGTCGGAATTCTCGCATCCCTGGCCGTTGCAGCCTCGCCAACTTGATTTCTCGTTCGCATTAGCGTAAGACTTTTCTCTACAATTAAATGGTTAATATATTGACTAGCATTTAGCTATTTAAAAAGCTATATAATTGAATAAATTTTGTTTCATTTTTAAATTCTTACTTTTTTTAAGTACCTCAAACAGTTTTTGAGAAACGTCAAATTTCATTAAAAATACGGTTACCGCCATTTTACCTTCACCATCACCAATTTGACATTGCCGCAGGCAGAAACACGGAAGGTGTTATTATATTAGAATATTTAAATTAATACATGTAATTAAACTACTGATGGGAACTGAAAAAACTACACACGCTCTTAATTTCTTAAGAATAAAGTCGTGTGCAAGTCATTTTGAACACCCGGCCCGCTTAGCTACTTCTGCTGCTGACTGTACAAGAGTGTGCTGAAGGAAGGAGCCGAGAGACCAAAACGAAAATTATCCCTAGTGTACCTAGGTAGGGTTGTTACAATAAATAAATATTAAATAAATATTATGGGACACAATATTATGGGACACAATCTTACACAAATCAACCTAGGCCCACGGTAAGCTCAGTAAGGCTTGTGTTGTGGGTACTAGGCGATTATATATATAATACATACATACATATGGATACTTATATACATATATAACATCCATAACTAAGGAACAAATATTCGTGATAAACACACAAATAAATCCCCTGACCGGGATTCGAACCCGGGACCTCCAGCTTCGTAGGCAGAGTCACTACCCACTGGGCTACGGAGGCCGTTAAACAACACTACTACAATATCATGAGTAAAGGAAAACCTGGCTTCATCGTAATAAAAATTTCCATAGAACTGTGCCAATCTTGATTCTGGTATAATATCTTTGACACTTTTCCGGCTGGAACTACCATTTTCTTGATTTTGACTCGAAGTTGAAAGTTTCTCTGGAAAGCGATTTTCAATCAGGAATATCCTCATTTAAGTGTGATATTCTTCAAGGTGCTCTTACTTGCGCTCAATTATATAATAAGTACGAGTAAAGACAGCTGAGGCTATCACACTAGGCTGCTGTAGGCTTTTACGTGATCGACATTTCAGTATATTTTCGCCGTAAAACGTGGAGATAAAACCTCGTGTGCTAGGGCCTATGTTAAGAATACATATAGAATGCAAACGACCCTCATAAGCCGATGGCGGCTTTTTCCACATTTTCTTTTTGGAAGGCGTGAAGGACGTTCAAAAACTTCTAGTTCTCAAGTTGATGGCCCACGCTGCGTATTAGGTACAGCGTGAAATGCGTGAAATGCATGGAACCATGGAAGGAACAGCTATATACCTACATTTCTATAGAACCAGACGCTGTACCAGACTGCTGACCTGGTAAAGGTCGCAGGAGTCCGCTGGATGCGGGTGGCGCAGGACCGGTCACTTTGGAACTCTTTGGGGGAGGCCTATGTCCAGCAGTGGACGTCTTTCGGCTGATATGATGATGATGAGACGCTGTACGCGGCGTGCAGGGTAACTATAACTACAAGAACATGATTGAAAAGGTTTACGTATCTTACTAGCTCTAATTAGCCCAAGCTAGAGTACCTACCTATGCCTACTATATATAGGTACCCTAGCTAGAAGGCCTAGAAGACACGCCCACCATACCTTTCACGCCTTTTCAGTCGTCCCCTAGTATACGGGTATTTTTAGACTTCTTGAAAGTCCTCTTAACTTTCGTACGATTGTTTTGTTGGTCTCATTGGTACTTGCCTGTTTGTTCACCTTGATTACTTGACTGTGAAGGTTGAGAGTCCGTAGAAGAGTCCTGTACTTGAGAAACACGACAATGTTGTGCCCAAAGGCGCTGGAAAGAATTACACTGCCGTCAAATGTCTAATCTAAGCTAAATTCTTTTCCACTCTGCTTTTCTTTTCAGGGTACCGGAAGCGTAAAATTGTATATAAGTGTTGTATTCAGTTTGCATAATCTGTTTTTGAAACGAAAAAAGATCGTGAACTTGCTAAATGTGATAGAAATACATAATCAGCTGTGATTGACATGTGCTTTTCACGTCGATATGTTATGATTTATGATTGACGAGTGAATGTACGTACCTGATTAGCTATAATAAAATCATCGGGAGGTTCCGTGGCCCATGTGAGATCCGCACAAAGGGCAATGTGAGCCCACGCAGAGGAATGCCGATCCACTTCGAAGCTCATTCAATGTGACATCTCATGCATACAACTATTTAACTATCGTAGAATAAGAAACGTACTAATATAATAGCCACTAAATGTTAAGAGATAAATTAACGGTAAAATTGGTAATAAATATGACGACAATTTGAAAGACATTAGTGTTTTAAATCTACAATAACAAAATTTTCCTCTTTTTAAATAGATACATGATTTATAACTTTTTTCTTATTTTTAAATCGCTTTTCAAATTTCGTACCAATCATTTATTTTCTCATCTCGATGGCTAAGCGGGACGTTCGTGAAGGTTTTAATATCGTCTCTCTGGTTCTGACAGTTATCTATGAATAAGGTTTTATCCAATCTTGAATAATTTATTTACGATATGATCGTTTTCCGTACAGTATTCTAAATCGTCTTCAAAATAATCACCCTTGTCCTCCTTTAATTGGTAAACTAGTGGTTTCGACTGGCAACACTGCGAGTCAGGGACCTTGATTTGTTGTTAGCGGCATCCCCGACCGTTAGTTTGCGCAGGTGGCGCTTGGAGGCGCACGCATGCGTCTCGCTGTGAACGAAAACGGGCATTGACAGAGTCAAAAAAATTACATTTATTTAACTAAATGTCATTAAAAACGATCAAACCAACTTAAATAAATATAGTGAGCAAGTGAACCGAGACGAAGTTAAGTGAACAAGTTCGTTATTAATAAAAAGTTATAAAAAAATCGATTGTAAAAAGCGACTTTTCTTTATTTTCTGGTCGGTTTTCTCGTTGTAAATCGACTTGGAGGTATCGTGGGTGTTGAGTTTTGCAACAAGTGTAAGTTGGCTGGTGTTAGTAGGTTGGGAACACCGAACAGGTTTCGGGGACCGTTGGGTTTTTTGTTGTTTATGTACATTTAGGTGTGTTGTTTCGCGAGTGTATGCGGTGAGCGGACTGCGCCCGGCGATGCTGCAATCCCGTGCAAGAGGCTTCGACTGACCTGTCATCTCTGCATGGTAAGTACTTAGATATTCTCATTGTAGATAGACATACCTGTAACCCGATGCAGCTTTGATCGCTTCTAGAAAGTAGTTCGCTAACTTTTTTGCGCGTTTTTTTATTGTTTGCATTGTCCAAATTGTCGGTGTATTGGTAGTCAGGTACACTCGTTTTGTATATCAATGGGACCCAACTAAATTAGGAATGATACGATGTGTTCATTATCATTAGACAAAATGTAGTAACATAGAAGGTCGAAACGCACAGACAGCGGTGGCGGCGCGGTGCGGTGCGGTACGGAGGCGGTACCAGTTGTAATGTTCGAGCTAATATGAAAGGGTCCGCACAGAATACCTCCGCACCGCGCCGCCACCGCTGTCTGTGCGTTTGCAGCTAGAGGACGGCTTATAAAATAAAAGCCGGCCAAGTGCGAGTCGGAGTCGCGCACAAAGGGTTCCGTACCATTATCTATAAAAACGTAAAAAAAAAACGCTTTTGTTGTATGGGAGCCCCCTTAAATATTTATTTTATTTTGTTTTTTAATATTTGTTGTTATAGCGGCAACATAAATAGGTACATCATCTGTGAAAAGTTCAACTGTCTAACTATCACGGTTCATGAGATACAGACTGGTGACAGACGGACATACAGACAGACAAACGGACAGCGGAGTCTTAATAATATGGTCTCGTTTTACCCGTTAGGTACGGAACCCTAAAATGTGAGAGGTAGGCTGAATTTGTGCTTTTAGTCTTGGGTCACAGAGCTAAAAGGAAAGCCTAACCTTTTTAGGAAATTTTAGTATTGTACCTAACCTTTTTAGGAAATTTTATTATTATTTTTAATTTCGTATAATTTAATTGACAAAAAAAGTTTTGGTAATGATTAAACCTTCTCGCCAAGTTTCACGAGAATCGGTTGAGAAATGCGACCTGTACAGCCGGACATCCGGACATACGAAATCATTTTGGCCTAAGCTGAAACGGAGAACTCCGAAGAAATATATCTATAGGCCCTATTTTATAACAAAACTCATCGTACCATTCGGCATTTAAACGCGTACCTACAAATTAAACTAGAACACGCATTTATCAAAGATTGCCTGATACGGTCAGCTGTATATTATCAAATGGGTCATTTTAGAGATAATGCACATAAATTTACATTATAATGGCTGCAGATCGCCCTAACGTGACGTGATTATTAACTATCAAGTTTGTTTTTATAGCCACAAGTTCCAAGCATTGGTCCTAACCTAGCTTATCGAATCCTGTGATCATATAAGGATCTGATTCTGATCAGTTAAGGACAGAAAGTGGCAGCTTTTTGTTCAACAAACAGACTTTATATGAGCTATGCGATTTGCAAACTGGTCTTCAGAACTAGTCCGCAGTATGATTTTAAGTCGGTAACTTATTACACTACCTACACTTCTTCTCCAGCACGATGTTTAGGTTTCCGATGCTTATTGTAATGAATGAGTGCTTCGAAGTTAGAAGTTCTAACCCCATTCCAACCAAGATATAAATCTGCTAGGGCTCTTGTTCAGGTGCCACAGAGAGAAACACTCTGTTTGTAAACTTCGGTGACAAGACAAGGAAGAGACCACACTAGCCTTCCCTAAATTGGGGTAACGGAATACTGTGGATTAAGCTGGAAATTAGTCCATCAACAACCCTTGGTCATGAACCCCTTTTTAGGGTTCCGTAGCCAAATGGCAAAAAACGGAACCCTTATAGATTCGTCATGTCCGTCCGTCTGTCTGTCTGTCTGTCCGTCCGTATGTCACAGCCACTTTTTTCCGAAACTATAAGAGTTATACTGTTGAAACTTGGTAAGTAGATGTATTCTGTGAACCGCAATAAGATTTTCACTTAAAAATCGAAAAAAAACATTGAGTTTTAGGGGTCCCCATACTCAGAACTGAAACTAAAAAAAAATTTTTTCATCAAACCCATACGTGTGGGTATCTATGGATAGGTCTTCAAAAATGATATTGAGGTTTCTAATATCATTTTTTTCTTAACTGATTATTTTGCGCGAGAGACACTTCCAAAGTGGTAAAATGTGTGTCCCCCCCCCTGTAACTTCTAAAATAAGAAAATAATAAAACTAAAAAAAATATATGATGTACATTACCATGTAAACTTCCACCGAAAATTGGTTTGAACGAGATCTAGTAAGACGTTTTTTTTTAATACGTCATAAATCGTAAACCGCAATTTATTTCACGGAACCCTTCTGTGCGAGTCCGACTCGCACTTGGCCGCTTTTTTTCTTAATTGACTATCCCGATTTAAACTATGGGATAGTTACAGTATAACGTCTACATATTGGCGATCTTGTTGGTTGTAATTTTTAACCCCCGACCCAAAAAGAGGGGTGTTATAAGTTTGACGTGTCTGTGTATCTGTGATTCTGCCTTTGGCATCGTAGTTCTTAAACGAATGGACCGATTTTAATGCGTTTTTTCTTGTTGAAAGCTGACGCGATCGAGATGGTTCTTAGCTACGTTTCTAAGTTGTTAATTTTAGTAATCAATTACTAGATTTCTGAGCTACCAACACTAGGAGATCTTGTTAATTACTAGAATTGCGTTTTTGATAGAACCAAAGTCCCACCCGCATGACCACTGGTAAATTTGTAGCCAGAGTCCTGACGCGCTAAAGAAGGAAGGCACGCCGCTGCGGAAATTCTTGTGGTGGCATAATGAAAGGTACGCCTGTATCCTTGCGGTATGAATAAATCTGGATTGCTACAAGAAGCCTTAGAACGCTCACAGCTAATGTTATCAATAGGTAATACTCAGGAACAAGAATGTACTTACCCTTAACCTTAACCCTTATTAATGGGAGATTTAGAATATAATTTAGAGATACATTGCAGTGATTCCTGTCCCTCAGAAAGGTTAGGACTTGCCGCGACTTGTTTATTGCGTTACGTCGAACTGGCTTCTTGAAATTCGATGACCTGTCTCCCTTGCACTGTACTGAAGAGTCTGAAGAGAATAGAATACATATCGTTTGACAAAAAGACTCACGCGACCAACAAGGCAACATCTTTCATCTTCCAACTAACATAGCTTTACAACATATATTTATGCATGCGCCATTATCATTGCTTCACAGCTATTGATCTATTTTCTAAGAATAATATAGTTTTCGCACTCTGCATGTGGCTTTACCTATCATTTACTTCACACAAATGCTTCACAAGCTATGTTTACTTTATACACACCTTCCACATACATATTTGTATTTAGATTGAATTTTAAATCTCTTACAATTGGCTCCTACTAAATACATGAATTTGGTTTTAGCGCGATTTCAGCAGCCTATCATTATTATGTAGCACGAAATTAGATCGAGACGAGTTGATTTGTATTTGTAATACTTGGTATAGAAAATCCTGTCGATAAGGCATTACATGCATAAATACCTATTTCGTTATGCGAATAATTTATCTGGTAATCTAAACGAAAGGTACTTGCTAGATTCATATGGTCATGACATTTTTTGTTGAGTATTTCACGCTATTAAGGCTGAAACGCACTGAAAGCGGTGGCGGTGCGGTGCGGAGGCGGTACCGGTTGTAATGTTCGAACTAATACGAAAGGTCCGCACAGAATACCGCGGCGGGACGCGGCACGGCGCGGTATTTTGAGCGGACCTTTTCATATTATCTCGAACATTACAACCGGTACCGCCTCCGCACCGCACCGCCACCGTTTTTAGGTCTAAATAAAATATTGAGCACCGAATATGTTTAACTTTGTAGACATCACCTAATGTAGGTATGGAAGTTTTAAAACGTAAAGAGTTCTTATACAATTTCTGGGGATTTCTGAGAGCTAATGTTGATTTATTTACTTCTGGCGTTTCATGTTAACAAAGAGTTTTAAATTAGTTTTACAATTAACCCTTCGTATAAAGTTACACGGTCCATTATGTTTATGTACAAACAGATTTGCGTAAAACCCACAGTTTTAGTCGGAAACGCTTTTGACCCGGCATTAAGACGACCGTGACCCAATTTCGCCTTTAAGTGCAGGCGCGGGGTATCCGTTGTGAATCCGTAAGTAAAAAACACGAAAAAACCTTTGGGGGTTATAAAGGATCAACAAATTGATATCGAATGTAAAAAATGTGTCCTTTGTTCTGTTCACCAATGATTGTTCAGCTGACCAGCGCCTAAGCAAACAGTAGATTTGTCATTGGAAACGTTAAACTTTTTCCCCGCACCGCAAGAGCTCAGGGATTTGCCCTTGGCCCATTTTCGGCGCTAGTAATGTCCTTAACCCACGTACCTTTGCGTGTATCGTTTAGATAAAATATTGTACATTTGCGGTAACATCGGGACGTGTGCGAACCTTTTTCGGTATTTTATGCTGTAGTTTTTTACAGCTCAATTCCCTATCCCTACATGAATGCGGAAATGTCTCTGTTTAGGTTGCGTTGCGTAACTTGTATGGATGATAGTCCGCAGAGAATCGTTTCTAGTCTAGATCAGAGCCGGTTTAGGCCTTTGTAAAGGTGGAACGAGATTCGCAGCCCACACGGCATGTCCTGCCTATTCACAAAACGTTCTGTACTCAATTATGTTGGTATAACGTGGACCCCAAGTTTACGGCGTTATCGGTGATCATAGTTATACTGGCTGGCTAGAAATGTGCTTACCTTACTTGCAGCTTGTGAATCCCTGTACATTCTATGTTCTGTAGCGATGAAAGAGTTAGCAATCCCTTGAGATACGCCCTCTTTTTTGTTTCCCCTTCCGCAAATAACTCTTTAGCTGTCTCCTTTCAACCCTAAATAGGTAGTGCTTACTTACGTTCGTCGTTAGGAAGAGGTTCTCAATTCGTTGGAATTTTTTATTTTTTTATACCTATATGTTCCCCGATTACTAGTACTCGAAGATGCGTGGACCGATTAGTTTTCCTTTTCGGTCCCATGGTCATCCATCAGGTCAGTATCTGATGATGGGATACTGGAGAAATCGAGGGAACTCTTCCAATTTTATAGGCACACTCGAAGCGATTTGGGTGATTAGAAGTCGGTTAAAACCTAGTTTCAAAAAGGCATCAAAGTAACATTAACTGAACGAATTGCTATAATCCGGCTCCTTTAGGTAGATTTTAACGGTGGACCTAAAACTGATGTCTGTTGCAATTTCCACGCGGTGTTTACTCTGACCCCATTCGTGGGTTTAATTTTTCGTTTTATTAAGCCGGTAATAGAGACTCGGCATTAACGGCGTGTTAAAAATAAGATGGCGCATCTCTTGGGGGTATCGGCCGGATAATTGTTGAAAGGTTATGTTGGGGACATTTTGCTTATAGCGTATTAAATGGTGTTTAGTCGATATGCACAAAAAGTAACACAATTATGGAAACAATGATCATAATCAGGGTCATGCTTGATACAAGTGTTCTTTTCATACTTATGTATCGGTGTTTATAAATATTGGTTGCTTCTTGTTGAGTACTCTCTTTTTTAGGGTTCCGTACTCAAAGAGTAAAACGGTACCCTATTACTAAGACTTCGCTGTCCGTCCGTCCGTCCGTCTGTCTGTCACCAGGCTGTATCTCAAGAACCGTGATAGCTAGAGAGTTGAATTTTTCACAGATTACGAGTATGTATTTCTGTTGCCGCTATAACAACAAATACTAAAAACAAAATAAAATATTTTTTTTAAGGGGGGCTTCCATACAACAAACGTGATTTTTTTGCCGTTTTTATAGATAATGGTACGGAACCCTTCGTGCGCGAGTCCAACTCGCACTTGGCCGGTTTTTTGCATTTGGGACTGCCAAGGGTATGTCGCACATTTACGCAGATATTTTAAATAAAAAAATCTGTTAAGTACCTACGGTCCTTGATAATACTACAACTCCATGGGATTTGTGAGGAGTCATACAAAAAGAGAAATAGGTATATTTATTACCTACTGGATGTACAGTCAGGGGTAATAATATACGTACATAAATAAGGACATAAATATCTGTACACACCTTTATGTCATTGACAATAGCGTCCTGTACAGATATTTATGTCCTTATTTATGTAAGTACGAGTATATTATTACCACTGACTGTACATGTAGTTAATTCTTCTAAATGTACAGGATTTCTAATTTATTTGGCTGTTCATCATGGTAGGGTTCTATTTTAGTTAGAAACGCTAATGTTTGTGCAATTATACTGATTTTATTACACAGCGACGACCCAACTTTAGATCCTAACTATCATCAACTTATTTACAGAAGCAGCTCCTCTAAATGTACTCTGACGTTTGTTTATTTTTCCTTATTATGACTTCGCTTTATAGACTGCGCAGACAGATTGTTAAATAAACTGAACGTAAATATAAATAAACATAGCTCTTAGTTATGTCAGCTAAATAAGATTCCTAGTATCTCAAGTTACCATTTACTTATAACGGATGTTAGCCTGAGGCGTTGCCAAAATTGTTGTGCTGCCGGTTTAATTTACCCATGGCCTATAATCTATAGTTATCCATCGTAAAACCATAAGAATATGTTATAGAACGTTTGATATAATGTGGAACGAAAGTATCATAATAAATTGATGTAATTGCGATTATTTTTCAATCCATATTATGCGTATATATTATCTAACTCGTCCATGCGTTGTGAGATGTTTGCTGAGTAGGTTGTTAAAATTCCATGGCGACTGCCATTGGCGCTCCTACGCGGAAGGGTCCAGAATCTCAAAATGAAAGCACTGTAGCCCTCTTCACATGCCCTTCAATCGCAAATGTTGTATGAAAACCCATTAGTCAAGATTGGTCAAAAGCTGTTAGGCAAACATTTCCATATTACATGGCATGGACACAGATTGTAGTCACATAGTTAAGTAGTAAGATATAACTTCTCAAACCGTTGAAAGCTTTAATGTACTTGTTAACTACAGTTCTGATGTCACATTTGAAAGAAAATACGTGATAATAGGTATCATCAACTGCCTCTGCGTTCATTCGATTTCCACCGAGTAATCGAAAAACTTCCACCATTGTTGGCTCATAACTAGGTCTTGATAAAACCCTGTACCGTTGTTCGATATCTAGAAACGTACCTGTGTACGATCCCACGAGGTTATACCGTTGTCTCCAGCATTCCCATAGCCTACTAAATAGTACAATGTGTGCTATAGATCCACATGTTGGTAGAATTTGCATTAAGCGTGGTCACAGTTTCGCTATAGTCATGATTCTAAGATCCGTATATTTGCTGTGGCTAAGCAACATATATGAATTTGTGCTGTTAGTAATGTAACGCAATATTTAGCACCTGGGTTTTGCAAACTGTTGCACTATGTGGAATCATATGCAAAATTATATTTGTCGCCTATTATATGAGGTAGGTATTTAGGTATGTACTTATTTGGCAATACTTGAACTGGGATTACTTGTAATCAAAATAATGTGAATAGTGAATTTAGGAAACATGACTGTGGATTTAGATTTTCTTAGAGTGAATTGACATTCGTTTATTGCTGTGGATAAAACATCCGTCAAATTCGGACAAGCGAGTGCGAGACGCATATCGATAGGCAACATAAACCTTGACCATCACAGGCTTTCTGTAAAGCTTGACCAATACCCATGACAATGCAGTGTCGTTGCATCCCTCCCGCCTTGACACCAGTTGACACAATGCCTTTTGCCATTGTTCAACTATGGAACAATAGGGTCTTAGACGGACTTTCCGAAAAGGATTAAAAGAGTGTATAAAATACAATACAGTGCAGAGATTCTTCAGTTCTGGAGTGCGAATTGTTAAGTTAGTTTGTGGAAATAACGCCAATGTTAAATAATGACGACGAACGATACATCTATTTAAAGATTGGAACTTGACTTGATATGTATATGCTGCTTGGTGCCGTCTTATGTTTAAAATAACTTCATAAATATTTGTGAGTATTAAGTCATTTGATGGGACGGCAATCTGTTGCTCTCTAAGATACTTAGTTAATGTAGTGATCAAAGTTCGTTCCATTATCTATTTGAATATCTAATAGTGGATGTATATTAGTAGTTAACATTATTATCCAAAGTACTTTTGAGAAACGATTAGGTAATTCGCAATTAAAAAAGCATTACTAATCGCTGTTTATCTAAATTAAATTGCACTCCAGCACCTCTATCCAAATCCTAATTGCTTTCCAATAACGGAACAGATCGGATGTACAAAAAGACAACGTTTCGTTTAAAATTACAGCTAGGAAAAACTAGTGAATGGTGTTTTTCTGTTCGTTCTATAAAGAAATCGCTTAGTGGAGTATCACTTACTGAACGCCATGATTGATTCGATGCTCCGACAAACATTAAGCCTTGTTTCCACTAGATCAGCTGCGTCGACTCGAAGAATGAGAAATTGGGAAGTGGAGGAGAGAGATGTTTCGGCTTGAACCGAGTGAGCCAAGACATGAGGATGTGGCCAATCAAATCACCCCGGGTAGTAGGTACAAGACCGCGTACTCGAGATAAGTCATCCATCTCCTAAGTGTTATTTCGAAGTCTATTTTTTATTATTAGCCTGTTGAAAGACGCCTATTTGGTGATCTGAGGCTCTATTATAAGTTTTATCGATACAATACGTTTTTGGACGCGTTTTCGTTTAGTTTGGCAATGGCAACGCGAACAGCGCCTCTGGTGGTAACTATGAGGAACTACGTGTTGCCATACAAATTGAAACTAAACGCAAACGCGTTCGAAAACGTATATGAATCGATAAAACTTATACTAGAGCTACCGGTGATTTGTGGCTGGGAGCGAGCCTGTCGCTGTGATATTAGTCTAAATAGGCAAGGCACGCTCAGCGCAAGTCTGTAATCGCGGTTTTGTCTTTATTGCCGCGAATAAACCGGTAGGGGCCAGATAGGCTAGCATAACTGCTATCTCACTCGCATTCAGCAAATTAGAAAGAAGAGGAGCATGTTTTCTCGTCTCGTCTCGCGTTGTGTTGAGGCGTCTGTTACCCTAGTCCCGCATACGAATAACGTTAATGAATGTCTTATTCAGGGCGATAAACTAAAGACAATAACGCCCTCAGTTATAGCTTGGCATGAGACTGCGCAAATGGATACAAAGCATTACGGCAGCCTGGTGGCCACGTTTCCATTATTAAACTAGGAAAATGATAAAGGAGAAACGATCATGTGCCAACAATCGAAAAGCTATCAATATGATAAATGTCCTGAAATAGGATTAAGTTTAACTTTAGAAGGGGGATTGGGGTTGAAATATTGGACAAGGACATGATTAGGTAAGTAGGACCTGACACACCGAGCTTTTGCTACGCTTCTAAAAAAAGGCTTAGGTTTTCCCGGAAAAATGATTTTTCCCGGAATAGAGACTTAAAGTTAGATCGATTGTTCGTTTGAAAAATTCGCATCGAAATTGTTAGAGCCGTTTTGCCACGGTCTTAGTGTAGAATAGTTTACTTTCAAAACAAAGTTTTAACCGACTTCAATTCAGTACTCCGCCAAGCCACATTAACATTTCCACATTTTTTTTCCAATTTACCACATGAACTGATTTTCGAGAACAAAAGCGTTGATTTTTAGACCAATAAACCAAATCGCTGCATGTGGGCCGATAATATTTGAGGACTTCCGTCGATTCCTCAAGGATCTCAGAATTACCTTTGGTACTTCATTGTTTGTTATTTCAACGGAATAATATCAGAATCTGTGACGTACTTATATAGTTTGAAGTACATCATTGAGAAGTTCCACAAGCCATCTGTGGTCTTCATCATCACTTCCACTTCACCAAATTTATGATTTCCGGGTGTAAATACACGAGTTATAATAGAAAATACCGAAATTACTACACGCGTGCCTAATATATTTGAGGAGTTCCCTCAATTCCTCATGGTTCCCATCATCCAACTGGGGTTTTAGAAACAATGGGACCAATCTGGAAGCATATACTTTCAGTTAAAAAAAGAATTGTACGAATCGGTTCATAAATGACGGAGTTCTGAGGTAACAAACATTAAAAATAAAAAAAAATACATCCGAATTGAGAACCTCCTCCTTTTTTTGAAGTCGGTTAAAAACGGTTTCAAACAGCATTTCACAATAGGCGATGCAAGTGCAAAACTGCTACTAGTTCCGAGACATCTATACAATTCTACAGGCCAGACTATTCGTAGAACATTTTGTGCTCCGCCTAGTATAATTTGAACCCCAGATTAACATCAACTGTGTGTAATCGAAGATCAGGCTTATAATGGTAATTCGTAGCGAGGTGGTAAGGTTAGTGAATAGCTGGCTAGTTAAGCCATGTAGTTATAGTACAGACAAGCTGAGCTCTCAAGTGCTCGGAGAAAATTGAAGGACTTAGACTAGTAGGGTGCGAACACTTGTGAACTTTAATGTATACCTAATCTCTACTTGGAAGTTCGTACTTGCATATCATGTCTGAACATTGCATGGGCATTATGAGGTACTCGTAGGGTATTATATTATGCTCACCTCAGTGATCAAATTCTTCAGGTCAGCTGGAAACAATTTTCCACTTGCTGCAAGTTTACAAGTCTAAACCGAAAACACTGGTCAAATGGCCAGTCGTCAATCGTCATTGGTCGAGCGCTTCAGTGTTACCAGTTTACACTTAAAATTGTAAGTTACGATAACTATATTCCTTCTCTATTTCGATAAAAAAACGTGCAAGTCTATTAGCGATGATGAGATATATTTGCGTATGAGAGATGGTGTGTGAGATGTATTTGGTTTTTTGATAGATGATATTTGCGTATTTTTGCATGGGGTTAATGCGACAACCCAAGCATATTCATATCTAGATGTTCTAGAATAGTTTCGGTGTCAAGATATGTTTGAGAGTGTTAGGGTTAGTATCCAGTATCCCCCAGAGCTGTGCGAAGTAGGGGAGCGGTGTGCGAGAAAATAAGTTTCTGTCATTTAATTTTTGGTAGGTACAAGCTTTTATTGCCGACTGTTCTTTTCTGTATACCGTCATCAACTACTCATTGAGACGATTCTAACGAGCACAATCTCAACGGGCTTACGTCGGTTAAGTACTGAATTCCCATGGCCACTCTCTGTCCCCATCATCAGATCAGCTCGATGGTAACATAATATTGAATTGTCATCCAAACTATACCTTTACCCAAAATTTCAGCTCAATCGGTTTGAGTTGTATGTTTGCAATCATTAGTATCATTACTCATAGAGTACATGTGAATGTCTGTCTAATTAAACGAGCTAGACAGGACTGGCTTACCACGAGGCAGTTTGACCCAAAGGCAGTTGAAGATGTCTGCTTCAAAATTGAGTTGCAAGATGTCACCCGAACAAACATAGTTAAGTACATAGTGTACTATCGCCTAGGGAATGCAATTACCGGGCAAATTTCATTACCGGTAAATTACCGACTTGAGTGAGGCAAAACCGGTTAACCGGTAAATTACCGGTAAATTCAATTTGGCTAATAAGTATCGTTATTTGACGTTTATTTATCGTAAAAATAAGCTATGATATAATATAAAGAGTTTTCATGTGCCGTAAATGCCGTAATTATCAGATTCTTTCATATTTAAAACTTGAGGGCAAAAAACACAACTGAAAACGTTCCTTGGGGATCAGCAGGTAGGTTGGAATTGTCCCCAGTTCTACAGAAACTTACTACAAGCCCACTTAGTATTCTAAAATAATAATTCACTAAATAGATATTTCTACGGGCTTCAAGAGTATATAACCAACCATTCCTAGGTCAAAAAGAGTTGGATAGAGAAAAGGTTAGTAATAGTAACAGTTCATTTTACCTACGAGCGTTCGTATAAACGGTTTTATAACTTTTTCTAGGAGTGGAGCTCATGGGGGTTCCAAATTGTGGTATTGGTTTAGCGATTCATAAGGCTTTATCTGTTACCTTAGTTCTGCTGCGGATAGCCTCATTTCTAATGCGATCACGCAGATAAACTCCCAGCATAGCCATCTTCATTGCTCTTTAGATGACTTCTAGCCTTCTATTGAGGCCCATAGTGAGCGACTACATTTCAGATGTCATATATTATGTCGTCACTGGCAACACACACTGGTCAAACCGAGCCCACATAACTGGAACTGGACAGTCTCGTCGTTTACAACTCTGAGCGTAAAGCATCCGATTGTAATGGAAGTTGGCACTACATCGGGATTTGACATGATCTTCGTCTTATCCATGTTCATCTTTAGACCGACTCGCTCGGAGATTTTACTGAGGTCATCGAGCATCGTACTAAAGTCCTCCATGGTCTCAGCGAAGATTACTAAATCTTCAGAAATCCGAAGGTGAGTGATGTACTCGTCGTTGATTTCTGCCTTCTCCAGTCCAGAGTCTTGAAAAAATCCTCCAGTGCAGCGGTGAACTGGTTGGGGAAATAACATCTCCTTGACTGACTCCCCGCTGCAGCAGAATAGGTTTTGCGTTCAAATCCTGGAGACAGACTGACAAAGTGCGTTTTCGTACAAACACTTCGATACTTCGATATAGCGGTAGTCAACCGCGCCGGCGGGTGGGTTGGCGCCACTGGAGCGACTAGTACAGCCCAGGTTTCGATCAAATCGAAGGCTTTCTCGTGGTTCGTGAACGCTTAGCAGAGGGGCAGGTTATACTCCTCAGTCTTCAGTCTTCTGTATAACCTGACGGAGCATATCGATGTGGTCTACGGTGCTCAAGCCTCTCCGGGAATCGGCTTGTCCGAGAGGCTTGAAGTCATCTAGCTTGCGTACGAGGCGATTTGTAATGACTCTCGAAAATGGTTTATAGACATGGCTCAGAAGTCAGATGGATTGGTAGTTCTTCAGCAGCGTGTTGTCACCCTTTTTGAAGAAAAGCACCACCACACCTCTGTTCCTTGCCTTTTTCTCCCTCCCAGTAAGACGAAGAGAGGTATTTCTTTGGATTGTTATGATAAGTATACCTCTAAAGTATGTTAAATAAGGCGTCTCTATTGTACTTATTCAAACTGATCATTATTCACATTTTATAGAACGGCACCGGGAACGTGTTTATATTTTAAGAAGCTTCTACAAACGATTGCATTAATTTGATCCTACATGAGCTAAGCTAAATAACACTAACAAGTTTATTCAATTTACATTTTTACATGATAAAAGGAGTGTTATTGAGGTATAAACATGACGATGAAGCATTGACAATCGTTAAAATGTTGTATTTTACTTATAATTTGTGTTCCGGTAAATTACCGGTTTTGATTTTAATTTACCGGTAATTTACCGGCTTCATATTTAGTAAATTTACCGGTTAACCGGTTTGCATTCCCTACTATCGCCCAAGGGTAATACGGGTACACCTCTCTAGGGTCATTTTTCGAACGCACTGTATATGTGTGCATCAGACGATTTTGTTGAGAAAGTGTGTACCCGTACCCGTACCCTTGATGGGCGATTGGTACATACATTGCACGTTAATAGAAAGCTTGTAAACATCCAACAAAAGGAAGAGATACGCGTGCCAGGCTAGCAATGACTATTGGTGGATAGCTTGTTACCGATTATCTTGAATAGCTTATAGGTAGTCTAGAATCTTTCACCTTACTTATTATTTACAGTGAGTGGCTGTTAAATTTATAAAACCATTTTAGTAGCAAAGATGTTGTAGGAACTGATTATACCACGAGATCATCTATACACGTATTAAAGTGTAAGCCGATCTCGCTCAGTAGGTCACGTGGTAAAAAGTGCATATGTAGCAACTGCAGTGGCGCGGAACAGCCTCGCTGACGCGACAGATAACCATATCGCGTTATAAATTGAACGTTTTAATGATTTGTAGCCGTGGGATAGCTTCATTAACAGAACTGAAACGTTTTTATTGACTGCAGCGGTTTTTGTTGACCTGCATTGGCGTGTCAGTCGTGATCATGTTGAAAAGTCACGCTTGGGACTGAATTTGTGTGCGTGTTGATGTATACCTACGGGGCTTGTATTGCTGGGAATCATGTTACTAGACGACCTCACTGGTGCTCGTCCACACACTCAGGCTACCCGCTGTGCGCAGAATTTGTCCAACAATCGCGCCTAAAAACCCCAGGGAAGGCGACGAACATGTTTTTCTGTGTGGTGAGGCGTGGGCTCAGAACATAAAAATAGGTATTAGTATTCCTTTTTATGATCTGAGGGCGTGGGGCTTCAGTGCGTTCAGTTTCAGTATGAGATCCCGGAGTCCTCTGCATGAGGCCAGATGGCGGCCACCTAATTGATGATAATATTTGGTGGTACATTTAGGTAGGTATTTAAAAGTAACACTTTTAAGTAACTTTTTTTCTATTAAAACGTGTTTTTTCGTGATAGTTATGCACCTAAACTAAGTTTTCATAGAGTACTTAAGTTTCGAACTAAACGCGTATGTTGTAATAAATGTAGGTACCTTACCTTGGAATATCCAAAATCGAATCGAAAGATGATGAAAGGTATCCAGTTCATTAACTAGTACCAAATTTCATAAATGTCCTCAAGATTTCAAGGTTTTGCAATATCTACTATACCTATTATATCTTCACACAGCCATATCCGCTTTCCATGATAACTTTCCGCATCTATTAGAGCAGAACAATAATGTACAAATTGGTACCCAATGCTCCATTCTTATAGACATTAATGATAGCATTACGTGGCATAAGAAATCTGTAATGTGGTACAGTTTATTTTCTCCAGTGTCAATAAACTTTTAACCGTCGAGTTTACGATTCAGTGTACAATGAAAGATTCATTGTTTGATAGTGACTAACTTTAGATTCCGTAGGCTTAAATATGTAAGTTGTATTGAACGCAATACAACTTACCTATTTAAGCCTACGGAATCTTGGCATCTCAAAAACCTTTGTCCAACGATACTTAGTGGATTTGAACGGAAATGTGGACGAGTTGCGAACTATTTTGAAAATGAACGTATAACAAAGTTCTTAAATATGTCTAACTAAAACCAGTATCATTCAAAGATTAATTTAAAAATATTGGCCAACCCCTTTACAATAATCGCTTATTCTGTATACTTAAAATCTGCATAATTTTCCCTCAGACAAAGTCACGAAGGTCACAGACTGGATAGCAAAGGCAGTTTTCCTATTTCAAGGTTAGATAACGACGGTAAATGATCATTACGAAGTTAAGTAACGTGACAAATCTGTGTTAAATCATCAAGTTTATAACTTGACCGCAAACGCATTATATTTGAAGCGCCTAGTCGTTTTACGTGATTTCTTATGTCCGACCGACATAAACTGACGATGTGTCAATGTTTGTTAGATGTTACCCGTTCTAAACGTCAATCTCATCAAGTGTCAGATAGGATAGGTTCTTATTTTTGGTCAATTTATGATGAAAGGATTCTCCGGAATCTCATGAGGAATAGAGGGTTCGTACGAGATATATGTCCAACGGGATCACCCAGGGATCTCAGTAGGCGAATATTTAAAACACTTGTAATCCAAATGACCACACACGGTCGGTTTCAGATGAATTGTGTGGATTGAACTCTCCAGGTGTTCCCAAGGGAGTGGTCCCTTGGGAATATATAATATGACTTCAAGCAAGGGTTGAATATGTTTTCAAAGGATTGCCAACACGCGACACTATCAGGCGATCCGTACGGTTGTATGCCATATGCCACCATCGTGGAATGGAAAAAGAGCGTGTGATCTGCTTAAATCTCGCAACGGTTACCACTTAATCTTCAAAACAGAGCTAAGCTAATCATCTAAGAGCTATTTAGCGACTTTCTTCACACTATGACTAAAATAATTCAGTTCTAGTTTCACGAATTGCCCCATTGTTACGCAAACATAACAAAGCATAATGTTCTTGAAGAATTCACATTTACGTTCGTCTTATCCGTATTTTAGTGGCATATGTTTGCCAGGTGTGTGACCACACGCATGCACCCAAGCGTGGACCATGTACGGTGACTGCAATTAAAGTTTTTGTGGGACCGCATCTTTTTTTTGTTGAATATGGATGGATCATTGTCTTGATTATGCAGTCTTTGGATGTTGTATTTAGGACTGGTTTTTGCGCAATATACCTAAGTTAGACTAGACAATGTGTTTATAAAAGGAGCAGATGGACATTGCGTCAGTATTTCGCTCTCATTATGGGTAGTGGATAGGATAGGAGAGTGAATAGGCACTATCTAACCTATAAGTAATAAAAACAATTTTTTTTTTTAAAAGATTATGAAATTAAACGACAGATAATAATTAAAAAACTAAAATTCATATAGCCGGAACATTTTTTATGTATCAACGTGCCACATGTAAACATATTTTGTATCAAGGTTTGAATGTCTATTTTGACCCAACTCACTCAATTTTACGGTACCTATACTCTCGAAGTCTCGACCTGTCTTTAGAATTTCCCCGATTGGGTCGGTCAACATATAAAGGCTGTGTCTTATTAAGGAGGTGATACACTTATATGTCTTAGTCCAATCTGAGATAGTTTTTAAAAATCGAGTTTATAAAAAGTTTGTTAATTTAACTCGATTAAAAAAAACTATCACGTATAGATAGAATAATATCTTTTCTCTATTTAAAATTCGGCGCCTGTCTACATAGTTTTGTTTATTTGTGAGTGAATAATGTAGGTTGTTATCTACGCTTTATTTGTATTGTGTTTACACTTGTTTACTTGTCTAGTTCTAATTAGTTTACAATGTAAATACAGACTGGTAGATATAAATAGGTGAACCTGCCAAGTCTAGTAGGTTCAATTTATATACCTGTACAAATCTTAAGTATCGACAAAAAAACATAATAACGGACCTGCTCACAAAATTTCTTGTATAAAAAATAACTAAAACTTACTAACATTAATTATTCCTCCAAGTTTCTAACCTGATTCTCGAGTCCTTGTAAAAAATTAAAATTCTAACTCAAGGGCATCTGCTCTCCCCTAATTAGGTTAAGAAGGAACATGTAACTGCTAATCAGCACATTCTGGCGTTTTGCCAGGTCATTCACTTCAGTTAAGCTTACATTAGGGCTCGCCACATATAGGTAAGCTGAATACCGCGAGTTCCGCGACCATATTCCGCTGGGCGGATTCCTGGTGCAGCTGCACGGTTAACACAAGATGGCGCTCGAGCTGTGTCGCGGCGAGATAGACTATCCGTCTCTTTCTAATCAGAACACGGAAAGAGACTTAGTCCATAACGCCGCGAGACAGCTCGCCCGCCGTCTTTTGCTAACCGTGCTGCTTCATACAAAATCATGCCATAAGGCCGAAACGCACTGACAGCGGTGGCGGAGCGGCGCGGAGGCGGTACCGGTTGTAATGTTCGAACTAATACGAAAGGATCCGCACAGAATATCGGGCGGGAAAAAAGCGTTCTGTGCGGATCCTTTTGTATTAGCTCGAACATTACAACCGGTACCGTCTCCGCGCCGCGCCGCACCGCTCCGCCACCGCTGTCAGTGCGTTTCGACCTTTACAGACTCAAACGGATAAATTCCGCCGCGGAATTCAGCTTATAAGTGTGGCTATATTAAGGAGCGTGGCGGCGTCCTGTGGCGTCACAGTTGCAAGCGTCCATATGCTATGGTAACCACTTACCTAGTTTGGCTTGCGGAAACTATATTTAGACACACGACGAGATGCATGAACTAAATGTGTAGGTACCTACACTACAGTTATACACATTTAGTTCGTGCATCATTTAATCAATTGGTCGCCAATGACGGAAACATGCTGACGCCATAGGATCCAGTTTTTAGCTTGTCAGATACTTACTTATTTTATTAAGTTACAATTAAACAAGTCTAAATCTTCACTGGTAAAAGTTCTCGCGTTATTAGTCGAAGTCATGCAGCTTTGACTTGGAAAGTAGTAATTTGTAACTTTATAAAATGGGACTCTATGGTGTGCAAGCCTAGCCATCATTTGTCTTCATGCAGATCGTATAAATTGTGTTCTTATATACTTTTAATTAAAACTTGATCTCAATTTTATACAGAACGTATGGTCTTATCTTATCTTATCTAGGTGAGGGCCCTTTCGGATGCACTTCGACCCAGTGGGATCTTTTGTGCATTTGCCCTCTCCTTTATACCTGCTCCCAGGCTTGCTCCATCATTTCCACAAAGCGGATGATGCAGTTCACCGGGAGCGCCTTGAATTCCTTTGGTTGCGGGTAACCGGGCATGACATTCACACAATAAGTGTTCCATAGTCTCATCCTCCTCGCCACACATTCTACAGTCTAAACTATCACCATCTTGGCCAAGAGATCCTTGACCCCGAAGTGACCTGTGAACACCCCAGATATAATTCTGAGTTGCTTCCTACTGGATTTCCAGAGTTTTCTGGAGTCCATTCCTTCTATGAAGAGCTTAGAGTGCCTTAAGCCAGCCTCATTCCTCCACTCGTGTTGGTGTTTGGTTTTGGCGTAGGCTTTAAAGGCCGATATTATGGTCCCCTGCGAGAGTCCCACAAATGGTTCTGGACCTACAAAGTGATTGTATACTTTTAATTAAAACTTGATCTCAATTTTATACAGAACGTATGGTCACAGTGGCGTGGTATAATAACCAGTGCGGGCCGCCACGCTCCGCTGGTCCAGGGTGCACTGACAAGCGCCATTCACTGCGCGAGACATTCAGCTGTCTCGCTCTGTCTTATGGCTTGTAGGACTGCCATGCAGGAACGTTATAATCTACGTTTTAATGAGCTTATTAAAGAACTCAGACTAGAGAATATGCCCATTTGCTGTCATTGCGATTTTGTTCCCAATCCGCTGTCGCCACTTTTAAGTGTGCGACCACCTATGACAACTACTGACAGTCCATTTGCC
Source organism: Epinotia brunnichana (assembly GCA_963854355.1). Lineage (NCBI taxonomy): Eukaryota > Metazoa > Arthropoda > Insecta > Lepidoptera > Tortricidae > Epinotia > Epinotia brunnichana. The sequence goes on from OY977956.1 coordinate 13,796,500, forward strand.
CAATATCTATTTACGCGCTTACGCGACAGCTTAAAATAAAAAGGAGTGTATTTCCCTTTGGATTCGAAGAAATTCGCCATAAGTCTCTTCATAAAAAATCCGCCGGCGCGACATAGAAGCCATATGATCACTAATATCACTATGTCTCAAGCTAACATTAAAACAAGTGATATGACGCCCCTGGAGATACAATCAATTCATCGTTACGGCCAACCCCAACTTTCTTCGAGATCGTTGCCAAAGTCATTCCGATGCTAAGTGACGAACTTTTTCTCATTTCCCCGTGGAGTTTAGGTACTTATAAACCGACCAAGTCAAATAAGCAATTGGCGCGGTAGAAAACCTATTATTTCGTTGGTCCAATTAGCTTGGCCGGATATTTAGAATATTCAGATAGGCTAGACTTTATCGTGGAGCCATCAATTTTGATATTTGCTGGGATGCTATTTGTTTTCGTTGGCATTGTTGGAACGGGTCCAAGCGGAACGATAAGGGAATGGAAGCCAAGTGGGCCTGTTACGACAATAGGGGTAATCAGCACTTTTGACTTCGTATCAGAGACACAAACGAGTCTTCCTTATAGCTTTTCGCGTAGAACTCGATAATCGTTCCAAATCCGAAATACGAAACTCCACTCTCAAATTAATCTCGTTAGAGGGTGAAGACAAACTGAGTGTAGAAAAATGTCCGACTGAAATTGAGAGGGTATGTAGAGAGGATTAAAGAAGATTAACAAAGAGAGTATAGTTGATGGAACCATTGGATGGGGCAGACCCTCAGACCATGAAAAATGAAAGTAAGTTTTTAGGGGCAGACCTCGCCGGATTTTCTCCGACCACTGGAGAAATCCTAATAAAGAGAGCAAATGGAAGACATTTTATCAAACGGAAGTCCTTGATTTCTGCCTGCCTCCGACAGGAAACTGGCGTTTACGTCTTACGCAAACGCAACGTTTACGGAACGCAAACTATTTCACCTAAATCGGTCCAGCAGTCAGCCCACAGGCAGACGACAAATAGATTAAATTAATTTTAATGAAGACGTGGGTTGTTTAATATCACATGAGATGCCAAAGATAACCAAGTGATGGTATAATCAACAGTCATTTCATCTCGCAGCCGGGTGAAAGCGGTAACTCTTAGTTTGCTCAGCGTTTTAATACGCCGTTAATGATCCATACAGTCAAAAACATAACCTCTCTCCTTCGGCAGTCGGGTAAAAACACAACCAAGTCATTGAAAAACACATGTCACGTAATACAGAACGTAATATCAGTCAATGATTTGCGATTGTAACCTGTCAATGGTTGCATAATGCCGGTGTTAAATTACTCGAACTTTTTTTTAAACGACTTAAGTTCATACAGTACCATCGACAACAAAGCATGAACCTTAACGTAACGAGATAAAGTCTACCATTGATCAGTGTGACTTATTATGTTTCATGTAGGTACCCAATATGTACAGCGTCACGCAAAAGTTGCGACCATAATGCAGTACAAGTACAATTAGAAAATGTTAAGCAAAACTAGAAATTGAAATGTTGATATTGACTTATGTATGGAGTTTCTGTCTGTTTGTCGTACTAATAACATATATTTTTTACTTTACACCTACTCGTGTTATTAATCAAACCTTTTTACCAGATAAAAATCTGTACGTCTCATGCCGTGCCATCTGTTGCCCTGTTGGACACAGGTCTGGAGATGAGACCTTCGTGGGGACCTGCTATTAACCCTTTTTCAGGCAGAGACTGTCAAATACATCATTTGATTGACCAAGACTGACGTTTCTATGACATTTTTAGGGTTCCGTACTCAAAGAGTAAAACGGGACCCTATTACTAAGACTTCGCTGTCCGTTCGTCCGTCCGTCTGTCTGTCACCAGGATGTATCTCAAGAACCGTGATAGCTAGAGAGTTGAAATTTTCACAGATTATGTATTTCTGTTACAATAACAATATTACTATAACAACAAATACTAAAAACAAAATAAAATGATTTTTTAAGGGGGGCTCCCATACAACAAACGTGATTTTTTTGCCGGTTTTATAGGTAATTGTACGGAACCCTTCGTGCGCGAGTTCAACTCGCACTTGGCCGGTTTTTCTACAGCTGAACTGACGGTTGCGAACAGATTATAAATCACATTTCACACGTAGGTAAAATACCTTCGCTTATTTTGCAACTGACTTCAGTTTTATTCAATTCAGCAACAAAATATCGCTGCCTGCAATAAATAATGTATGTCTTTTGTATATTGCGACTTGGCGCCGCAATAACCAAAACAAGCTATGTTCAAATTACCTAATTTTGTCAATGTGCATGGGAAAAGAAACGTCAGATATCTTCTTCCTTATATAATAAACCAACTACCAAAAGAACTACAGCATAAATACGTAAATAGCTTACAATCGATACCTAGTATCAAAAGGTATCTGACGTTATCTGAACCCAATACGAGTGTATTGTAATAATTATGAGTCTATAACGGTGATGTATTCAAGTAAATTAATGTACCATAGCGAACTATTCATCAGCATATAAACCCTAGAGGTTTCCGCTGGTGAAAAAATGTATACCAAAATGTACTACTCAGATTATATTGGTCAATAAATTAAAAAAAAAAAAAAAAAAAAAAAACCTAAAATGAGGCGTCACTCAGGTCAAGTCATTTGTATCCTTAATATAAAGTTATTCTTCTCAGGTTTCGGCTATCTGTCTCACTGTCGGATTGTCTTATAAAGCAGACTGTGTCTCGTTATGGCGTCGTTAAGGCATCAAAAATTACTGTTATGATGCGTCTACATTTGGGCTTTTACGAGTATAGGATACTAGCGTATGCCCTCGACATCGTGCGCGTATACTCGTGTGAGAAAGTGTATCCTTCCCAGGTGGTCGCATGGCCATCAGGTCGGGATCTGATGATGGGATCCTGGAGAAATCGAGGGAACTCTTCAAATAAGGCGAAGTACAGAAGTAAAGTCGGTTAAAACTTAAGTTTTTAAAGTACCTAAATTATTTAGTAAGCGTATCCAAGTGTGCTCAAGTGCAATGTATTGATAAACAGATAGGATTGAAACCAAACTGAAAGGAACATTTTAGGTGCAAGTGTTCAAGCATCAGAGGATAGTTACAGCGCCTACGCTTTAGTTAAGAGCAATGCGCACACGTGCCATCTGGAGCTCACACCTAAGTTAGGAGATAATACCTATTCAAAATCTGCATGTCACTGTCATTATTTTATTCCTTCATCCTGTACCCTTTGTCACGGAATTACACATCTTTTTATACCAGAGGAGTTTTCATCAAGAGACCATATTTCACCCCTAAACATGGTCCTTCGAACCGGATCTGAACCAGTGACCTATGGCTACGTGCCACCTCATAATTACTCCCAGAGAATTCAATTGAGTGAATGACTAAGGCAGCAGAACCCTCCAACGACGCCTTTAAATAGTGGAATTTGTTTATGTTATCAATTTCGTCGTTCGAATGTATGAGACTTGTAAATGTGTCATGAAAACCAAGCCAGTCCTCGTATAATCCACCATACTTAGGTAACGAAATCGTCGGGAGTTTAACCAGCTGATGATTGTTTGAACTATGCTTGCTAAATGACTTGAAATCATCACCTTGTTTATTAAAATCGCTAAGTATCTCGTGGGCTCGCGAAAGGGTTGAGAAGTAATTACTTTGAAACTCCTCTCTGTCTAACATAAGCGCGTCTAAGTTATCGGTCTTACATTCTAACTGTGTTTGAACATCATCATAAAGTTCATACAATGCCTCAATCTTACCTATACGCAACTGTAATTGTTTAGCTTCAACCTGAGTTAATGCAGATTTCTTCAATGTGCCTAGGTATGTGACAAACAGAGTTAATTGACCTTTGTAACTGCCTCTTTTCCGAGTTAAGTCCTTCTCATCACTCATCTTGGGAAGCTGGTGTAGACCTTGAATGTAAACAATTTATAGATGTAAGTATGGTTATTGTAAAAAGTTTAAATATTAAAATTACACTTTGTTTTCGGTTTAGTCAATAAGCTAAAATAATCTCGTTCATAAATCTTTGTAAATAAAATTGTATACCCGAATATAATTAAAAATAAAAGATAAATAACAAATTGATTCGAATAAGATTATGTAAATATACCGAATATTATCCTATTGTACCTACTAACAAAGCTTGGAAATGTATAAAATAATTTGCGTATCAAAATTCATTAAACAATTCAATTCATTATACAATTATCATTTAAAATCCCTATCTAATTCCTGTTCTAAATTAATCCACAATGTCACAAAATATTAAATGCTACAAATCTCAAGTGAATACCTGTACAGGAATATCGGTAAATCCTACCGGCCGACCAAGCCATGCGTTGACAAAAGTTAGCTAATTAACTGCAATTATCTACTTTAATTTAATATGCACTGGTATATTTAAATAATTGACTAGATAACTAACATATTTAATAATAAATATAACTAACTTAGTGCACAATTAATAGACTTAACGGTCAAGTAACGGTACATTTTAACATGAAAAGTATTCACTAACCTGGAGTTTCCACAATAAATCCTACTTATTTTACTACCTGAATGGAGTGCTGGGTCCTAACTTTCCCTACCACACTCAACACTATTGGGTTCCGAGGTCCTGATGGTCTTCTTCAGCAGATCCTTGTCTCCCACAGCAGTAATAAGTATCTCGCCAGTAGCCAGTAGTGACGAGAGGGCACGACGTCAGTTATTGATGGCAAAACAAAACAGTGTAGATGTGCCGAGTATCAATGAAATCATTGAATGATACCTACTCGACCCATCTACACTGTTTTGTTTTGCCATCAATAACTGACGTCGTGCCCTCTCGTCAAATAGATCTCTCGAGATTAAGTATTCCGGCTGATCTTTGTTTAGCTGATCCTAACTTTCATACACCGTCTCCGATTGATTTTATCATTGGTGCTGATCTCTTTTGGGACTTGTTAGGATCGCAAAAAATTAAATTAGGTATTGGGCAGCCGATACTATGTGAGACTCGGCTCGGTTGGCTAGTCTCAGGCCCGATTAACAGCGGTCAAGTATCGACTCCATCGCATACCATTATATGTAATTTTATGAATGTTACTTCTAGTCCTAGTACTGAATTGCTTAACAATGAGGTTCAAAACCAACTCACGCGTTTTTGGCAGCTTGAAGAAGTCTGCTCTGAAAATCCTCATTATTCTCCAAAGGAGAAATTATGTCAAAAGCAATTCGTTGAAAACTTCACTAGGCTAGAAGACGGGCGTTTCTGTGTACGTTCACAAAAAGAAGATCCTAGTGTTTTAGGTGATTCTATTAATCGTGCTAAGCAGTGTTATTTATCGTTAGAGCGTGAGAGAGAAATTAGAGACATGACAGAGTATCAATCTTTAAACCACATGTCTGAAAGTGATGATGAGGTCGTTCGTGAGATCATCGCTCAAGACTTTTACGTAGATGATCTACTCACTGGTGGGGATGAGTTGCAACAAGTGCTGTCGATTAGATACAAAGTCTCTTCTGCTCTAACATCCGCTTGCATGCATTTGAGGAAATGGAAGTCAAATGAACGTCAACTTGTAAATGACTCCTATCCCGCTCAGTCAAAAGTCAATATTTTGGGAATCAAACCCAGTAAAACCTTGGGGCTTAGCTGGCAGCCAGATTTTGATCAATTGTGCTTCCCGGTAGGTAGTTGTTCGCTTAGCGGCAATACCAAAAGGGATTTGTTGTCAGCGATTGCACAAATATTTCACCCCACTGGTTTATTGGCTCATTACATCAATCTTATGAAAAGTCTCTGGCTATACGCGGAGGCTCTAAATTCACTCAGGTGTAAAGTTAATGTTAACTTGAATCCATTAGTGGCACAGTCAATACCTGAAAGTCGGCCTGAAGTAGTACTTCATGTAGATGTCACAAATAACCAGGTTGGAATCGACATAAGTGAATTTATTGCCGTTTCTTGGTTTTCAAACTTGTCGCGACTTAGTGTAAGGCCTGAGTGGACGCTCGAGTCGGGCGTGCGGGTGAGCGGGGTGTACGGCGTGCATGTTAAACAAATGAAACTCATACTAGTGTCCTGAGTAGACGCTGCACAAAGTGAATGCACGCTCGCCCGCCCCGCTGCACGCCCCGCCGAACGCTCCGCTCCGAGCGTCCACTCAGGCCTTACACTTAGTCGTGCAGTCACTTATGCGCTGCGTTTAGTGAACTTGTGTAGAAAGCAAGTAGGTATAGGTACCGTCGACTGGCTACCTAAATAATTCGGAACTGAAAACCGCATTGAATGTTATTATTAGAACCTTCCAATGAGAATCATTTTCAGAGTACAATTTACTTGTCAAATATTTAGTTGTTGATTATAAGAGACCTCTGACTTCTGCCAGTCGTCAGGGTCGTGTATGTAGACATGTAAAGGTGCACATAGCCATTTTCGTATGTTTCACCACCTAGAGTTGGCGGAGGGCTTAACCAGCAATAACTATCTGTCAGCATCGCGTAGCTTTGTATCTCGGAGAGGTTTACCATCTGATATTTATTTAAATAACGAGACATCATTTGTAGGTCCATACAATGAGTTACCATTTCTTAAGGGCAACTGTAGTTCGTTGGCTGAAGCTGCAGCTCACGAGAGGATTAATTTCCATTCTATAGTCCTGCCTATTCTCTACACTCAGGAGGTCTTTGGAAAGTTGGGGTAAAATCTAGTAAGTTTCATTTCGAAAGAGTGCTGGGAGATTATAATTTAACGAAAGATAAACTTAACACTGTTCTGGTCCAAATCGAAGCAGCGTTGAACTCTCGGCCACTTACTCCCATATCGTCACATCCAGAAGATTTGCTGCCGCTAACTCCGGGGCACTTCCTCATCGGGCGTCCTCTAACCTCACTGCCAGTTCAGGACATCAGAGAACCGCTATCAGTGGATCGAACAACTCCGGCAGCATTTCTGGACCAGATGGAGCAAGGAGTATGTGTCCGAACTCCAAGTCAGAACCAAATGGCGCACGAATCACGAAGCGCTGAAGCTGGACGCTCTGGTACTCATAAAGGAGGACAACCTTCCTCCTTTGAAATGGAAGCTGGGTCGCGTCGCTGCCATCCACCCTGGGACTGATGGCATCACCAGAGTTGCAGACATCAGGACTGCGACTGGATTAATCCGGCGGTCCTTCAGCAGAATCTGTCCGCTCCCGGTGTCAGAAGATTCTCTCTCTGGTTGAAAGAGAGCTTTCAACGCCCGGGGGCATGTTCAAGCATCAGAGGATAGTTACAGCGCCTACGCTTTAGTTAAGAGCAATGCGCACACGTGCCATCTGGAGCTCACACCTAAGTTAGGAGATAATACCTATTCAAAATCTGCATGTCACTGTCATTATTTTATTCCTTCATCCTGTACCCTTTGTCACGGAATTACACATCTTTTTATACCAGAGGAGTTTTCATCAAGAGACCATATTTCACCCCTAAACAGCAAGCTAGTCAGGTTTGAATCCGGGTACCTTCCCAGTTTTACGAGCTTTGACTACCTCAGTGGCATAATCAATCAATTTTACAGATAACAGAATATACGAGGTTCGACGGTAGGCCTGCTCCGTTGCGTAACTTGGCGTAAACACATTCACAAGTAAAGCACGTTTGTAAAAAGTTTCACCATCTTTTGATTTGTGGTATCATGTAAAGAGAAATGTGATTTATCTGCACTGATGAAGTTAACATCAATGTGAAATTGATTCCAAGATTTAATTTGTAAAAATAAGAATAACAAAAACTTTTCAAATTGTCAACATGCTTACGTGTATGAAGCCGTGTGGAAAACAAAACTCATTTTCACTAACCTATATTGGTTAACCAGTGGCTCTCAGGAAGCCAGTCAGGCAGTCACGGGTCAAATGGCTAGTCGTTATTGGTATTGAATGTTGCCTATTCAAGACTTGTAAAATTGTTACTTGTATAGCTTCCTGAAACTAGCTACAGTGGCGTTGATAGGTGTTTAACGTTAGCTCAGAGCGCTCGGAACACATCGAAATCAAATCAAAATTTTGGGGCTTCCCAATACAGGCATTGTTTGCTTACCGGGCGGCTCCCTATCTTGAATTTAGACTGTAATTTAAGAAAATAAAGAATTTTGTATTGTAAAATGCGAAATGTATGCCTCTGATTGGCTCCTGTCCTGTGGATTAACTAATGTTGGTGTTCACATATTTCTGATCAATTTGTCCGTGCACCTATTTTCAAACGGTACGATGTCATAATCATAATTCATATTCACACTTCTCATCGGAGTCGTAATGGGTTATAATTTTGACAGTTTTGGTCTGGTTAATTCCTAAACCAGGCCTAAATGTCCCCATTTAGAACACGTGTTTTGACTTAAAATGATAAATGTGTCGCCTCATTTAGCCGACCACATGTTGGATATAAAAACAGAGAAATGACTTTTGCTTCAAATGGAGCGGTTCTTAACCCGAAGGGTAATTGTCTTATTGTACCTAACCCGTAGTTATCTTTTTTGAATGGCTTGGGTGTTTGAAACATATGTTTTATGCCAAAAGTGGAACAAAGTCGCTGTCAATTATAATAATGGGTCTAAAGCATCATTTAGTTTGAGTTAGTGTAATTCAGTCTTTCACATAGGCCTAATTTAAAAGCAGTGACTTTGCGACTTATGATCAGAATATAATTTTTACCTAAACCGTTATTAACCCCCGACGCAAAAAGAGGGGTGTTATTAGTTTGACGTGTCTGTGTGTGTGTCTGTCTGTGGCATCGTAGCGCCTAAACGAGCCGACAGATTTTAATGCGGTTTTTTTGTCCGAAATCTGACGTAATCGAGATGGTTTTAGCTACGCTTCAACGAAATCAGTTCAGCCGTTTTTGAGTTTTTTTTACAAAACACATAGACAGTATTACCTACAGTGAGACACCGAGGCACTGTGAAATGCATGCACACAATGTTATTTAATATTTGAGACATTGAACTTTGAAAAGAAAAAATCGGGGTTTTTTCAACTTTTGTAAGTTTATACCTTTGTACATATCTTCTAGAGGAAACACGTCTAGGTTTTGTCCCGACGCAAAAAGAGGGGTGTTATTAGTTTGACGTGTCTGTGTGTGTGTCTGTCTGTGGCATCGTAGCGCCTAAACGAGCCGACAGATTTTAATGCGGTTTTTTTGTCCGAAATCTGACGTAATCGAGATGGTTTTAGCTACGCTTCAACGAAATCAGTTCAGCCGTTTTTGAGTTTTTTTTACAAAACACATAGACAGTATTACCTACAGTGAGACACCGAGGCACTGTGAAATGCATGCACACAATGTTATTTAATATTTGAGACATTGAACTTTGAAAAGAAAAAATCGGGGTTTTTTCAACTTTTGTAAGTTTATACCTTTGTACATATCTTCTAGAGGAAACACGTCTAGGTTTTGTCTCTGATTTTGACCTGAAGACATTGCTGAGAGGTGATTTATTTCCACGTACATGTTGCTGACTTTCTTATGCTTGTTAGGTAGTTTATACACGTTTTTGTGAAGTGATAGTCCTGGCTGTGACTAGTGTCTATTTACAGAATCTAGTGGTAAAATACACAAGACCTAAACAAACATGGCAACTGGCTACGGACTTCTCCTATTTATAATCGTGTTATTTAGAGGAATACACGGATACAGTGTTATGGTTATCAAAATACTGATGATGGTGTTGTGTTGACCACTAGATTGACTGTTTACTAATAAATCCATTTATATACTCCTTAGTATCTGTATTAGACAGGCTTAAATGTCGTACGGTCAGCCTCACAAGGGGCTTAAAACCTTTGTACCGTGTCGCATTAAACGTCATGTTAAACTGCCATGTGAAGTTGTCAAACGAGTGAAAGCGACAAGGAACTTAGGTGTTCAGCAACTTATGAGTCCGACTGTAGGTACTATAGAATTAGTAGCATGTAGCGACAGGTAACGATTTGGTTTTTAGATTCTTAACAGTATCTTGCTGCAATTGTGTAGAGCTTTTGAAGAATGACAATGATGTACCTAAAGAAAGAAAGAAAGGAAGAAAGAAATTTATTTGCTAGAGACATGGTACAACAAAAGAAATAATTTAAATAATAATTTTAATAGTCATTAATCTTAATGAGTATTCAAATTATTTTCACCTCACTGTAGCGAGGAAAGTGCAACATGCAAAACAACTATATTTAATTTAAATAATAAATTGGCACCCTTGTATAAAAAAATATAACAAATAATTATTTTCAAGTGCGAGTTGGATTTTTGTTTTCCCATACATTTTGTGACCCAGCGCCTGATGAAGGCAACAAGCAATTCTGAAAAGTTTTTTTTTTGTATGTTTATTATATTCTGTTTTTTAGTATTTGTTGTTATAGCGGCAACAGAAATACATCATCTGTGAAAATTTCAACTGTCTAACTATCACGGTTCATGAGATACGCTCCAAATTACTTTGCCCACTAGTGGATAAAATGCGATTTTTCTCACTGGTTTTAAAGGATAAAAGACGGCTTTCAGAGGCAGTGAGGGGAAAAATTATTCATACATCATCATCTGATAATTCCTTAAAAACTAGTAATTAAACCAAATCTTGGTTATGACCCTGATATCATTCAGGGAGCAAGTAGGATAACGAAGATGGAAATTAAAAAAATCTATTACGGGATATCTGAAAATTAATCCCAAAGAGGGCGAAATGTTGGAAGTTTAAGTCGAAAGTCTGGTTGACTGATAAGTGATAAGGAATTCTTTATTGCATTAAATCAGCCATTTGTATTATAATATAAGTTCTCATTTTCTGCAATAAAGATGAAATAAATAAAGTAATTAGTAGGTTTAGTTTAGAAGCTCAAATAGCGAATCATATAAGTTTCTACAGATAGTTTAGGTAACTTCGGGTAACTTTACAGTACTATCGCTAAATCATTAAGTATTCAGAAAGCCAGCACCGCTTCCTATCAAACATCTGTTATTTGCGGAACCTCGAAGGAGTAGAAAGTATTCAGGGTCCGAGATGATTTCCTTGGCAAGGAAACTACGCCTTTCTTTCTCTCTCTATCATCTAAGTCATTACATTACACTGATAGAGAGAAAGGGTCATCGATAACCTCGTAGTAGCATGCATGTAAATGCTTAAGCTTCCGATAACGAGTGTTGATTTGTCTACACACACAATCACGTACTAACTGCTTCGCACGCTACTTGAATTATCTTACATAACGAACCTGTATGTATATGTATCGTCGCACATTACTCACAAACTTAGCTGCCCAGCCAGATTTCTGCCAGGTCATCTATCGATTCACTCTGCACACAACCGAGTATAACTCCTGCAAACACATATCAAACGCATTTAGTCATCGCCAAATCCAACCTTTCCCCAAAGAGCGAAAGTTCAACGTCCAAGCATATGCGTATGCTTGATACGCACTTGAGAAAGTTACTCGACGTTCAACCGCAAAAACAAAAGAACATCAGGCAGCCAAGGAGCTACCCACAATTTCATACTCAATGGTGTTACATTAAGATTGAAATTGCAATGGCTCCTCTTTCCCCCCTGTGCAGCTGTGTGTAGGTCTGAAGTCTGAAGATGTAGGCACGGATGGTGAGCCGTTTCGGTTCACTGACGTACAGTTGAGTCATTCTAATCTGCCGCGCCGAGCGTCGGCCACGTCTCAGATCGTAACCAATCTCAGCTATACGATTCACGAGTGCTCTGCTCACTTTACTGCGTCCCTTCTATAACTTGACCTGGACATTCAACAAACGTAGGATGTCAGACTTATGATGGTTCGGCCGAGTCGCGTTGGTGTGCGTTGTGATTACTAGCCCAGAACAAAGATTTGCTCCGTTTAAACAGACGGTCAAACGACCCCAAGTTTTAATTTACTTTGATATAAAAGAAAGGTGTCTAGTGACGTCTGTGGGCGGCATTTGACTTTTTACTTAGTCAAGCCACAATATCACGAACTTCGCTATATCTCCTGTTTTCCGCTTCATATTTGTTAGTGAACTTGATTTAAAGGTCGTGAAAGTAATACTTCTTTATTATTAACCAGAACCACCAGAGGATCCAGAGTCCGGAGCATAGTTGCATACTTTGCCGTCGTCACGATTAGGAACCTTATTGAACAAAGACTCGTTGCGGGTGGCGGTGGTCCTAAGACTCGGAAGTAAGGTTTGCGAGCCACACCGGTGTAGATGTGGGGTGATGGTCGAGTCAGATGGACACCACGGTCTAAGCTGCGTGCGATGTGCCGGTAGGATACCCAGGCACTGGGCTATCAATGAGACGATTAGGCGCGCTTTAGTTTCGGCAAACGTGCCATGTGTAATGGAACCCTAAGGCCTGAGCCGTACAGACGGTAAGAGCGTCCGGTCTCTTACCGTCTGTACGGCTCAGGCCTTAGGATTCCATTACACATGGCACGTTTGCCGAAACTAAAGCGCGCCTTATCGTCTCATTGATAGCCTGCCTGGGTATCCTACCGGTACATCGCACGCAGCTTAGACCGTGGTGTCCATCTGACTCGACCATCACCCCACATCTACACCGGTGTGGCTCGCAAACCTTACTTCCGAGTCTTAGGACCACCGCCACCCGCAACGAGTCTTACACTGGTTCCATGGGCGAAGGGTCGTAGCTTGCTTTGAGATGCGACGTGTGTGAGTAGGTACTTTCGCTCCTACTCACCACACGGTTAGAAAGGCGGGTGGATGCGGATGAAAATGCGGCTAAATTTAAGCACGACAAATACGCCGACCTTGATATGATTTTGTCCCGGTTGCTGTCGAGACAGCTGGGCCTTGGTGTACCGAGGCCAAGAGGTTCGTCAAAGATAGGGTGGCGCTTGAGAGAAAGGGGCTGCGACCCTCGTTCTGGTTCTTACCTGGTCCAACGAATATCTGTGGCCATTCAACGTGGTAATGCTGCAGGTATTTTTGGCACGTTTGGTCCGGGTGAGTATCGGAATGGGGGGTGAACTGGTGGTGAATGTTAAATATAGTTGACGAAACCTGTGTGGATTTATGATTTGTAGATGATTGACGAAACCTGTTGTGGATATATGATTTGTAAATGATTGGCGAAGCGTGTTTGCAGATGTTTGCTGTTTAGATGTATTGACGAAGCCTACGTTGTGGAAATGGGTTGTATTTCTTTTTTGTCACAATTTTACATTATTTATTATTATTACATTTTAGGAATTACGAGCATCGCTACGTGTTAAATGTATGTGTATGTATGTAAATACTTTATAATACATGTGTGTAATGTTATTTCTTATTAAAGTCAAAAATGCCTTCGACTTTCGTTTTACAGTAGGTACACAAAGTTCTTAAGCGGAAATGGTAATACATTTCCTGTCATTTGAAATGCCAAAGTAAAACGGAACAGTTTCTGTTAAATTAGCCCAAAAAATTCAAGCAATTTTGTAACCTTAAACTAGTAAGGTGTTCATTTTAAATCAAACTATTTTTTTTAATGTCAATGTCGTACATATTTGTAAACAAAGAGAAGGCTGGCGGAAAATACAGTAAATTAATTTATTCCGGAAACTTCACGTAATATCATTAGCATAATTTCCATTCCATAATACCTTTCGATTCTAAACAAATGTTGTAAATTTTGAGCCTATGAATTGTGGTAATCGTCTACGATTACATTAGTATGTTAGTAAACTAGGAATGTGCGTAAAGTAAACAGAGAATTTCCTGCTGATTAAGTGGAGTTCAATGCACTTTGATTTGCTTTTCAATTTGGTCAACCTCCATTAGTAAATAACTTTAGCTAGCTGGCTGCATATATTCTGATTTAGTTAGAATTAGAATATTAGTATTAAATATGAATTAATTAATTTTGAATTCTTCAGCCTATGGCGAGATAATAAATTACAATTCCAACGAGTTGTTTTCTTTTGCGCGATAGATAGTTTTTGATGGTGCAAAGAAGTACTATGAAATCAAACAAACATAAATAGTTTAAAAAACTATATTCCGACTACGGAAAAGTAACTATGAATAATATATTTAAATATTTGAACTCGAAATTCTCCTCTTTCATTTGATACCAAACACGCTATTATATGCGAAATATTTTTTTCAAAGTCAGTCCCTTATTTGTATGTCAGACATGCAGCCACCATGTTTTTATTTTTCATATAAAAAGTAGCCTATGTCACCCGGAGCATAATTTTGAATCGATTGACACAACATTTATCAAAATCGGTTCAATATTTTAAACGCTACAGTGGAACATACACAAATACAAACATAGACTGATAAAAACATATCCCTTCCTTTCGGCTCTGCCGTAGTCGAGCAAAAAAATGATTTTATCGTTGTCAAAAACCTGATTTTATCACAAGCCTTAGGTATATTAACTTCCTCTGTAACTAAGTAGTAATCAAATCTTGCAAATTGATTTTCACCTTTGCAAGTAGTGTACGTATAATATAGATGACAATACAATAATTTGATACCATCAAGTTGATTTTAATTATGAAGTTGATTGAACACGTTATATTACAATAGTGTCACGTACTCTGACAGCTATCATTTTAATGTTTGTACTAAAAATGTATGTTTTTTTAATTTTTATAATTACTAGAATAGCAGTAGGTAAGTATTTTTTTTATTGAAAGATTCTCGACCTTTAAGTCTTACTTAAAATAGCTAACCCTATTTTACATAGGTAAGGTCATAAAAATTCAGAAGGCAGTTCAGTTCCCAAGCCACCCGCGCTCTCTTTGAAGCACCCGATATCTTTACGACGATCTTCAAAAATTCGCGTCTTAATCCTTCCCTTATTTGCCATTTACTTCCACGACCATCCTACGCTTTTTGCTATATAGGATCAAGTTTGGCAAGCTAGGTCTTACAAATGTAGATTTAAACTGTATTTTAGAGAACATTATCGCGACGTTCGTAACGCCTTCTGGATCTATGAGTTCAAGTGAATGCCTTTTGGCATGTACATGTGTACATAACATTTGTATTTTTTTTCATATTGTGTGTTCTACATTAATGTGTCTAGTTTATTCTTGTTGTTCCGACCTGTAATATCAGTACCGGAAAACAAACATTTTAGTCGATAGCAACCAAATCGAGTCAAGTTGTATTAAAAACCAATTTCTTATTTGGTCCGCACGAAGACCACTCCGCGTGATTTTTTTGCTACCCAGGTGAGCCATCACGTCTGTAGCATAACTAATTTAATATAAGCTTTAGGTTCATAGGAATAGAGGCCAATTCTATTACCATTAGGAAGTGAACGGACTTATCGTTCTTTTTTATGCACGAATTATCGTAAATCGTAACGCCTTTAACAATATCGAATATCGGTCCATTGGTGCTTTGGAAAGTGTTTCGGTAAAAGGTTGTTCGGAGATGACTTTGGGCATAAAATTTGCGCGAAAAGTGAAAGAACGAGATAAAATTGATTTCTCAAAAGAATTGAGGCCATGGGTCAAATACTGTTAAGTTTGAGTATAAAGAAGATCCTGAAGCTGTGAACTTTTATTTATCACCCTTACCTTACCCTCCCATAAAGATTAATAAAATTCTTAGCTAGCTGTGCCTGCTGTGACTCTGTCCGCGTAGAATGGGGAATGGATGAAAATTTTAGAAGTGCCTGATATATTTTTGGTGATAGGAATAACCTGCCTTAGCACCAGAAAAATGTTGCGCCAATTATTTTTGAAAAATATAACAGTTTCCTCACTTACGTTATGGGTTTAGGACGGTGAATGAGACACGTTTTCCTTGATCCGTCTCATATTAGAACTTTTTTTTAAATGTCTCACCCTGGCAATGACCAATATAGCTGCTGCAGCTGTCAATATCATTGCCAGTGTCAGTTTACCACGGATTTTTAAGATATTTTTTTGTGTTATGAGATGGATCAAGCAAAGTGTCTAATTTGCCGTCCTAAACCCAAAACGTGAGTGAGAAACTGTTTATATTGTTCAATAATTACTTTAAAAACAAAGTTTAAACCGACTTCAATTCAGTACTTCGCCAAGCCACATGGTACATGAAAAATTCCACATTTCCTTTCCAATTTACCACATGAACAGCTTTCCGAGAGCAAATGCGTTGATTAGGTATTACAGAAAAAGCCCAAGTCGCTATAATTATATGGGCTGATAATATTTGAGGAGTTTCGTCGATTCCTCAAGGATCTCAGAATTAACAATTTATTAGTTGCTACTTCAACGGAATCATGTCAGAATCATTAACGTACTTTACATCTATGAGGAGTTCCATAAGTCATCTGTGGTCTTCTTCATCAGTTCCACTTCACCAAACTTACGATTTTCGAGGGTAAATACACGGGTTATCTAGACACGCGGCAGCGTGTCAAGCCAAGTTCAAGCAAAGGAACTGGCTAGCCAGCGCCTAGTGTAATATTACACGAACCACTTGGTGCCACTTTTGACCCTTCTAGAACTCCAAACCTCTTAAACGTAAACACATAGAACTACGTGTGTTTACTTATATCCATAAGGACATCTAGGAGCCCAAATTTCATGAAGCTAGCTCAAACGGTTATAAAGATATGAAGGTCAAAAAGTCATAAATTTTAGCACTGACTGACTGACATATAGTACCAAAACCTAACCTACTTCCAGATGACCTAGAAGGATGAAATTTGGAATCCAGCTCGGTAATTGTGTGTAAGCGTAGGAAAAAATCTAAAAATAGAAGAAAGTTAAAAAAAAGGGGGGTCCCCATACAATTTTTTTTTTGTAGCATTGGAACCGTTACAAGCAGATATTTGAAACTATCCCAATATATGTATTATTTACTATACAACAGAAATATAAAAATAGGTAAAGTAAAGTCAAAAAATAAGTGGTGTCCCCATACAAAAAAACTTGTAATACGCGCTAAACAACCGGCCAATACAACGGTGTGTCGTCGGCGGCGCGCGGCACCACATAATTATACACAGAACAGAAGTAAATTTCAATACCTGCCTAGTTTTCTGTACAAAAAGTAATGATATCCCACCAAAAACATAAATGTAAAAAAGGAGAGCCAAGTTCAATACAAAAATTATGCTTTATTTATTTATTTATTAACAACAAAAATGTAATTGGCTGTGGGCTTCACCGCAAAAAGAATGGAGATCTAAATGAGTGCCAAGTTCTATGCAAAATCCAAATATGTATTTATATGTGCGAGACGCACCTATGACTGGCTCTGGGCTGAGTAGAATTTGAAGGGAAATCCTGCACCTTCGGCGTTGGTCGTTACGGCTTAGCAGGAACTTGGTCGGGTCGGGGTTCTGAATTGAAAGGCTTGTTTACTTTTTCAAGTAATGTCACTTCGCTGCTACTGTAGGTACTGAATTTCATGGAGCCTGGCCGCCCAATTTATACTATCAAGTTACCTCGGCCGGACGCCCCTTCGCCCCGTATTTATGGCGGGAAAGCGATTTGCGCGGGAAATTTTGGCGCGAAATGACATGTTCATTTATTATACTTCAATCTTACTCTAATACATTATTTACAGTGCTTATACCTATTTCTATGCTATTTATAATACATTATTACACGAGATCCCGCTCGTTCGGCGTCAAAATGCATCTGAAACGCGGGGATTCCGTGTCGGCCCGTATATACGTACCTCGTCCCCCACCTGAGGTATAAATACCGGGGTTCCCCCCTCGCTCGCCCATCAGTCGTTGCCTGACTGGCGCGCGAGTAGGAACTCTAGGTTTCCTTTAGTCTGTCTATGTTTCTTAGTGGAAACTTAGTGTTGTCCACTCTTTATTTAGGAAACCAGCGGTATATTACCCTTTTTTTTACTATGTAGGAATGAAATGTGAGGCCTATTATTCTTTATTTCAGGTGCCAATTACATAAGGCAATAGTAGCGCAATGCCTATGTTATAAGAGGTTATAAGCTAGATTACAAGTTAGGTCGCGACTGACAATTTTATGTTTATAACGGGTTTTATTCTATGCCGTCCTGCACATCTCTCCCGCCGACCATCGTTCGGGTGAACGTTGGATCTTCTTTTGCGTGCAGGTTCTCAGGCTCCGTCGGCAGGATCACCAGCTTCTTGGTCGGTCTTCTGAAGACTCCGCCCTTGGTGGTCACGTCCACTGCTCGCGTCACGCCGTCGGGGCCCGGGTATATAGCTGTAACCCGGCCTCGTGGCCATGTGTTGCGAGGCAGATTCCCGTCGGCCACTAGCACGATGTCGCCGACGTTGATAGGCCGCCCATGACCGTAGGGCTCCCGCCGGTATGAAGCGCCAGCTGATACCGCGTTGCGCGGCGTCGGATTCGAGGGCGTCGCCGTAGTAGGGGTAGGCGCGCGGAATCGCGAGGTCTCGCAATGCCCTTAGGTGCAGCGTCCACTCCGTCCATTGGCGCGCTAAGTCTGCATCCAGCTTGTCATCCCAGCCAGTTCCGCGCCGCCACACCTCTTGTAGGATTTTCTTTGCTATGATGGTTACCGGCGCCGCTAGCCCGAGAGGGTCGAAGATCGACATTGTTATTTTCAATATTTGCCTTTTGGTAGGCTCGATATCGTCCAGGGCTCCGGGAGGTAGGCGGCTGAGGTCCAAGTTGAAGGCGAGTTCGTCGCTCGCGGGTTTCCATATTTGTCCCAGGATTCGTTCATTTTTCATTTCGCTTTTATTCAGTTCGACGGGCGCGGACGTGGCGTCCTCCGAAGTGAGGGCTCGGAGGACCCGCGTGGAGTTAGAGGTCCATTGGCGTAGTTCGTAATGGGCCTCTCTATGTATATCGCGTACATCACTTGACACTCGAATCGCGTCTTCTTCCGTTTTGAAGCTGTGTAGGTAGTCATCGACGTAGTGATGTCTTATTATTGCTTTGACGGCCTCTGGATGCGTTTCTTCGTGTTTCTGGGCGTTGACATTCTTCACATATATTGCTATTGACGGTGAACAAGTAGCGCCAAAAATGAGTGAAGTCATGCGATATTCTTGCGGCGCGTCGTCGCCCCGCCGGTCGCCCCGCCATAGATAGCGCAGGGCGTCTCTGTCTTCAGACTTGACTTTCACTTGCATGAACATTTCTTTAATATCCGCCCCCACGGCGACTGGGTGTTGCCGGAAGCGCATAAGGACGCCTGGCAGCGACTGTAGGAGGGCCGGGCCCGTCAGTAGGCGGTCATTGAGCGACACGCCCCTTGTAGGCGCGGCGGCGTCGTGGACAATTCGGACTTTCCCGGGCTTGCTAGGATTCAGCACCGGGAAATGGGGGAGGTACCACACTCTTGATGACTTGGTGGGCGGCGCAGGCTCGGCGTAGCCCTTCGAGACAAGGGCGTCCATTTCTTCACTATATTTGCTTTTAAGCTCTTTATTTTTGTCGAGTTTCTTTTCTATGTTATGAAGTCTTCTCAGTGTATTTTCGTAGTTGTCAGGCAAGCGGCTGTCGGGTTGTTTCCATAATAGCGGTGCTTCATAATGGCCGTCGGCTGTAGTCGTTATTGACTGGGCTAGCATGATACGCGCCCGCTCTTCCGGGCTTGACTGGGGTAACTTCGGCTCGATAAGTAGGTTTTCGAGCGCGAAATATTCACTGAGTTGTAAATTCAAATCTTCATTTTTCTCGGCTTCTTCAATAGTGGTCAAGCGATGCGTCGCATGTACTTGTTTGCCTGTGATGCGTGTGTGTGCACCGTGTAGCACCCAGCCTAGCGGCGTTAGGGATGCCGCTGGCTGATGCCGCTGGCCGCGGCGTGTTTCATTACTGACGAGTAAATGCCAGTTATCTTGTCCGATTAACACTCTAGGTCTCGCTGACTCGTACCGCAGGCTATCTTCTATGTCGCATAAGTGTGCGCACTCGCGGAGATCCTCCTTCTTAACGGACTGTGGTGATAGGCTCAGATCGTCTATGGTATGCGCACCGACCCTATAAGGTTGGTCGGTGCCGCGGATGCTGAGCGTAACACGGCGTGATCTCGATGTGTCGATTTTTTCTTTCGTTATAGCTTCTATTTGTAGCGGCACTGTCGGGCCGTCCAGGCCTAAGTCGTTCGCGAGCCCTTCTTGTACAAGTGTTATCGTGGAGCCGTCGTCGAGGAGGGCGTAGGTCTCGACGGCTCCCGCCGGTCCAGAGACTGTGACCGGGATAATTTTCAGATAGGCTCTCGCTTCTCGGGAGGCGCGCGTCGATGTGACGGCCTCGTTTCTTTCTTCAATTCTTTGATAATGTAGCAATTTGTGGTGGAAGTATTCGCAGCCGTCTCGCTCGCACTTCGTGCGCTTGCATGAGTGCATCCTGTTCTTGTAGCGCAGGCATCGGAAACATAGCCGTTGATCTTTGGCTAGTTTCCACCGGTCTTCAACGGCTTTTTCGATAAACTTAGTGCATTTATCTATTGGGTGACCGGTGTTGTTGCAGGCGGCGCACTTAGGTGAAGGCTTGTCTGTGGTCGCGAAGGCTCGGTGTGTCCTCTTTGCAGGATGAGGATTTGCACCGTCGACGTTCTCGGGCTGCGCGTAGAGCGCGCAGTAGTCCGCCTCGCGTTGCAGGAAGGCTGATATCTTTATTAGCTCAGGCTCGTCGTTTTTCTGCGTATTCGCGTAGTCGAACCATCTGTAGCGTAGGGCGGGCGTAAATTTCTCCATCATTGCCCTTGTCGTCTCCGGGCTGTGTAGATAGTGAGCGCGGTCAAGAGCCTTGAGTGTGGCTATGACGTTGGCTACACGGCTGGCGAAGACGCAGATGTCGAGCGGCCCGTCGTTAAGGCGCGGTAGGGCGCGTAAACGCTCGAGCTCGGCGAGGGCAATGGCGTCTGGGCGGCCGAAGCGGGCTTCTAGGCTTCTCATTACTTCGTCTGCGCGAGCGTTGTAAATGAGGAGGCTCTCGACGGCTTCTTTGGCCCTCCCTTTGAGGCATCTTCTTAATCTTGCTATATTATCCACTTCGTTATAATTTGCGGTGGTTCCGTTGTAGGCGGCTTTGAATGATAGCCATTCTTGATGCGAGCCGCTGAATGGCGGCAACTCGGCGTGGTAGCGTGATGACTCTCTCGGGCCGGCACGCGCGGCGATGGCGATGGCAGAGGCGAGCTCACTCAGGTTCACACTTTGTTGATTCTTCATTACTATGGCGCTATCTTCTTGCGCATTCGCTTGTGAATACATTAACGGTGGCGGATATGCGTCTGTTTCGCGTGGGCGCGGCGGCGTTGGCGCGAAAACGGGAGCGTGGGTTCCCCCGGCGGGGGGAGGGGCGGGGACGGCGGGGCGCACGGCAGCGGCGCCCTGTCCCGCGCCCTCGGCGGGGCTCCTCTCCCGAGCCTGCTCGGCGTACTGTGGGGTTGCAGGCTCGGGTTCTTCGATGTAAGGTGCATTGGAGATGGCGAGGACATGTCTCTGGCTGGTCTCGAGCCATTCATCTATGCGGCGTTCTTGTTGGACTGTAGATATTGTGCCGGTGTCATCGTCGCTGTCTTCGGCTTCTATGGCGGCTATGCGCGCTTGCGCGAGCTCCAATTTGATTCGGAGGGCTTCTTCTCGCGCTTGTGCGAGACGGCGGACGCGATGACTCGACGTTGTTTTCACCGATTTTGACGGCGGCCGTGCGGCAGGATGCTGGCTTGACTGTGGGGTTTCCTGCCGCAGTGTTGCTGCAGGGTGTAGGCTCTCCTGCAGCAGCGGGACTATGGGTGGCAGCGTTGACTGTGGGGTTTCATGAGGCAGTGTTTGTGACTGCGCGGCATCATGATGCTGCCCTATGGGTGACCTCGGCTGTGGGTCTGGACGAGGCGCCGGCGTCGCAGGAGTGCTTGTCTGTGGGGTTTCCTGCGAGGGCCTCGAGCCGTCTTGACACGTAGTTCTTGACGGCACTATGGGTGGCAGCGTTGACTGTGGGGTTTCATGAGGCAGTGTTCTCCACTGCGCGGCATCATGAGGTTGCTGCCCTATGTGTGACCTTGGCTGCAGGTCTGGCCGAGGCGCCGGCGTCGCAGGAGTGCTTGTTCGCGAAGTCTCCTGCGAGGGCCTCGAACCTTCTTGAGTAGTAGCAGTTCCCGACGTGGACGTGGTTGCTTCTTCCAGCATGGCTTCTCTGATGTTCGCTGCGATAAGTTGACCGAACGTGCGTTTTCCTGCTTTCGATCTTGTAAGGGGCATCCTCTATGTAGAATCCGGTTTTCGATGGACCAGCATGTGCGAGACGCACCTATGACTGGCTCTGGGCTGAGTAGAATTTGAAGGGAAATCCTGCACCTTCGGCGTTGGTCGTTACGGCTTAGCAGGAACTTGGTCGGGTCGGGGTTCTGAATTGAAAGGCTTGTTTACTTTTTCAAGTAATGTCACTTCGCTGCTACTGTAGGTACTGAATTTCATGGAGCCTGGCCGCCCAATTTATACTATCAAGTTACCTCGGCCGGACGCCCCTTCGCCCCGTATTTATGGCGGGAAAGCGATTTGCGCGGGAAATTTTGGCGCGAAATGACATGTTCATTTATTATACTTCAATCTTACTCTAATACATTATTTACAGTGCTTATACCTATTTCTATGCTATTTATAATACATTATTACACGAGATCCCGCTCGTTCGGCGTCAAAATGCATCTGAAACGCGGGGATTCCGTGTCGGCCCGTATATACGTACCTCGTCCCCCACCTGAGGTATAAATACCGGGGTTCCCCCCTCGCTCGCCCATCAGTCGTTGCCTGACTGGCGCGCGAGTAGGAACTCTAGGTTTCCTTTAGTCTGTCTATGTTTCTTAGTGGAAACTTAGTGTTGTCCACTCTTTATTTAGGAAACCAGCGGTATATTACCCTTTTTTTACTATGTAGGAATGAAATGTGAGGCCTATTATTCTTTATTTCAGGTGCCAATTACATAAGGCAATAGTAGCGCAATGCCTATGTTATAAGAGGTTATAAGCTAGATTACAAGTTAGGTCGCGACTGACAATTTTATGTTTATAACGGGTTTTATTCTATGCCGTCCTGCACATTATAGGAACAAAATAACATTATGAACAAGTATTAAGCTTTATGTCTTTGCTTTATTGGATACCTATGACAATTGCTGTTATTTAAAAATGTGAGATCTTAAAGTAGGTTAGATTTGACTTGGCATAGTAGTAGGAATCTATCTATAAAAAAATTAAATCGATTCACACACAGACTGACACACTTTCGCATTTATAATAGTAGTATGGATATAAGAAACATTCAAAACATGGTGGTACATCCTCCTACACTCAAGTCATTATTGTATCGAAAATACGTCAGAATATTGTATTACATCATTGTAAAATAATTCATAAGTCATAACATTCAGTTGCACACGTAACAAAACTGCACACGTTCAAATAACGCTACGTTGACACACATTACACAACCTCGCATAAATTACACAAATAAACTAAAGAACTATGCAGTTAAATAAACGGGGAGCCATCTTGTCCACAATATGGATGCCTCAAGTGTTCGTCAATTTGTAACAAGGACAGTCTTATTGAACATTATTGACGCCAGCCCCGCTATTCTGTAACTCGTTTTAATCTCTCAACGTTCACCCACAAACATATCTTGACACCGCGATTTGTAGTAACTAAGCGTAGGTAAAGGTCTAGTTTCGTTAAGTGAGACGGGTGGGGTGAGGTCCATGAGCGAGTAAAGAATTACAGCCCACAGCAAAACGACGTTAACGATCTAACAAAAAACTTCACAATGGTTGTAAAATGGCTCGAAAAGATGCGGGACGATTAAAATGGACAAAAAATTGATCGCAGGGCAATGACCGAATGCTGGGACGGGACGGGTGACATATTATTGGGCGCGTGCTTTAGAAAGATGAAAGCATAAATTCTGTATTGTTGCTGTACCTACCTGTTTTTGTTAGGTAATTTTGCTTTATAACGGCCTCCGTAGCCCAGTGGGTAGTGACTCTGCCTACGAAGCTGGAGGTCCCGGGTTCGAATCCCGGTCAGGGCATTTATTTGTGTGTTTATCACGAATATTTGTTCCTGAGTTATGGATGTTATATATGTATATAAGTATCTATATGTATGTATCTATTATATATATCGTCGCCTAGTACCCACAACACAAGCCTTACTGAGCTTACCGTGGGCCTAGGTTGATTTGTGTAAGATTGTCCCATAATATTTATTTATTTATTTATTTATAATATTATATGCCTACGAGTTCCTGTTATAATGACACCGACATCGACAGTTAAGTTAGTATGTCATTTTCGGTCGTTCCCAAAATAATAAGTTTAATTTAAATACATCTGATGCACTCATTAGCTAAAACGATTTCCGAAACACATTTTTTTTACTCCCGACGCAAAAAGAGGGGTGTTATAAGTTTGACGTGTCTACGTAGGTCCTAAGGGAATGGAAAGTTTTTTGTCCGAAAGCTGACGTGATCGAGATGGTTCTTAGCTAAGTTTCAACAAAATCGGTTCAGCCGGTTTTTGAGATGTTGAACTTTGAAATGAAAATGATGTCGGGGGGATTACAATTTTTCTAAGTTTTAATTCAAAATAATGTGCCAGTACAAATATTTGACCCGCCTCTATTGGTCGGACCGTTTTAGGACGTGGTAGATATTTTTATTGGGAGCCAATAATGTACATCCCGATAATACGCGTCCAATTTTAGTGGACGCGTATTATCGGGCCGTACATTATCAGCCCGGACAAAGGTGGCTTCCAATTATTGCCCCGTACCGAATTTGCTCAGGGTGATAATGCACGGCCCAATAATGTGCAGCCCAATAATACGAAGCCACAAAAAGTGGACGCGTATTATCGGGCCGTACATTATCAGCTCGAACAAAGGTGGCTTCCAATTATTGCCCCGGACCAAGTTTGCTGCCTGTCAAAAGCGAACTCTGCCTTAGGTCGGTTAGGTTAGGGTTCACTTGTGACCCTCAGACCCGCTGGAGACTTTTTAATGGACGCCAATTATTGGGCTGCACATTATCAGGTCGTACAAGATTGGCTTCCAATTATTGCCCCGTACCGAATTTGCTCAGGGTGATAATGCAAGGCCCAATAATGTACGGCCTGATAATACGCGTCCAATTGGACGCGTATTGGGCTGTACATTATCATGGCCGTACATTAACCGGCACCATTTTTATT
This sequence comes from Epinotia brunnichana, assembly GCA_963854355.1. NCBI lineage: Eukaryota > Metazoa > Arthropoda > Insecta > Lepidoptera > Tortricidae > Epinotia > Epinotia brunnichana. The sequence continues at coordinate 13,821,656 of OY977956.1, forward strand.
AGCTCCGCTTTGCTATGGCAGATATGCTGGTGTCTTCATAATTAGGAAAGTGCAGACACAAGCTAATCTAATCTTGAGAATTTTAGTTGCTGACTGGTGTATTTGAAACCCCCCGTAATGGGTGTCTGAATGACTGTATGCATAATAAATAGCAATATCGCAAAGGGTTTAACAAGAAGTATGCAAACGATGGACAATGTGCAATTAGAAATTATTGGCCATAACCATCAGTTACGGTTGACCCGACGTTACTGCCCATTACAGAGTTCAATAGTCACGCTAAGCAAATTAAGTGTTTTCTGGACAATAAAAGGGTATTTGTGATTGTCATGATATATCCATGTGGGTTAGAATAGCACCGCCAACTTTCTTCTACTACGAGTAGGTATCGTTAAGTGTCGACTGTGCAGTGCATAATATTGAGGCATGTGCTATGAGCTTTTACTTGTACTAGATAATATAACAAGTACTGCATTACTGAACACTGCTGTGCCGACTAGCATAATTATTAATTAACTATGACGTCTTTGTCACTATACATGTCCAAGATCATATTGGTCATTATTAGCGCTCTTGTTAGCGCTATTGGTCACTTTGAACAGGAACGCCATAATACACTGCACGGTATTATCACAAGACGGCGCGCGTGCTTTCTCGCGGCGAGACAGACTATCCGTGTCTTTCTAAGTGTTCTATCGAATTATCTTTCTAAGTATATCTCGCCGCGAGACAACTCGCGCGCCGTCTTGTGCCAACCGTGCTGAATCATCTTCTAATATACAGGATGTATTATTCAAACGGGGCAGTGAGGGAAAATCCGAAACTATAAGATATACGGAAATTTGCTCTAAGGAGTCACGAGACCAATTTTATAAAAAATAGAAACTGCATTCAAAGATTTTCAAAAAAGGTTCATACACAGCCGGGAATCGAACCGGGCAAATCTGTCTAAAAATCAGAGTTCGTTTTATTGCGTAAATTAATGTGCTGGATGTGAGTAAGAATTGGTGCTAAGGGACCCTGTATCTACAATCACACATTTTTTATTGTTTCATTTTATTCTACACCGTATTAGCTTTCTAACAGTAAAATTACCACGTTTATGACTGAGATAAAACGTTTGTTAGCAGCGGTCAAACAATGACTTTGCGCACTACGCACGTGCTACGATGTCGCAGGTAGAGACCGTATTTTGCCAGTTACTGTAAGTGCTACGACGGTTTGGGAGTGGGAAGTTTGTTTGACCGCTGATAACAAAAGTGGTATCTCAGTCATAAACGTGGTAATGTTTCTGTTAGAAAGCTAATACGGTGTAGAATAACATAAAATAATAAAAAAAGTAAGGTAAAATGGGACATTTTATTGAGTTATTACACATTTTTGAAAAAAGTAGGAAAAATAAACACATCTTTATGATAAACCTCGTAATAATAAATTGGAGGCGTGATTTTTTTTGACAATTATCATTTTAGTGCCTTAGCCTGTTATTAATGATAATTTTTGTTTTTTTTTCGTGTCGATGCATGGGTTAACGTTTTATTTACAATAGTATGGAATGTCGAAATAAAAATCTAAAAAAATCATAAAAAAATCAAACTAGCCAAAAAATAATTATACATTTTTTCCGTCGATAAAAGTGGGCGTAGTTTCTCCCATTTTGCTATGTGCACATTATAAAGACTCACACTGTATGTAAACCACCCTTATTCTTGCATACATACTAATATTATAAATGCGAAATTGTGTCTGTCTGTCTGTTACCTCTTGACTCTTAAACCGCTGAACCGATTGAGATGAAATTTGGTATGGAGATAGTTTGATACCCGGGAAAGGACATATAATTGTTTTCATCCCGGAAGTCATCCCCTAAGCACGTGAAATGGGGGGTGAAAGTTTGTATGGAGCTACGATATAAACGAGTTCCACGCGGACGGAGTCGAGGGCAGAAGCTAGTTGAACAACAACAGAAATTACTGTAAGAAGGTTGTACTCGACGCCATATCCAATATTTAGAGAACAGTAATTTAATTTCATTTATTCAAACAAGTTTCTGTCAAAAATTTAATTTTTGCTACAAGCTTTTATTGCCGACTGTACTTTTCTGCATACTATCATCAACTACTCATTGAGACGATTCTAACGAGCCCAAACTCGATGGGGTTGTGTCGTTTTATTGCGGAGTTCCTATGGCCACCTTCCAGCTCCAGCATCAGATCAGCTCCATGTCATCATAATATTGCATTGTCATGCGATATACATATGCATGCTAAATTTCAGCTCAATCGGAAACCGGGAAGTGGGTCAAATTTCAATTACTAAATTTGACCCAAGAAAGAATAAAGAAAAATAAAACAAACGGGGTGAGCTAAATAAAAGCTTTTTTTACAAGCTTTTATTTAGCTCACCCCGTTTGTTTTATTTTTTTCTTTATTCTTTCTTGCTTGTAATAAAAGCTTGTAAAAACAGTTTGCATTATGTGTGAAATACATGTAGGTAAATTAAAGCGGTTTGGTAAGTGCACGTGCACCGCGCAATGACTTCTGCTCTTACGATAAACTATATCAGTCACTAATAGCAACTGTGGATGAACAAGATGTGCATCTGTCGACGCCTGCATTAATGTCTTATCGAGCAGAGGTCGGAACTCGTCCGTCCAGTGATTTATAACGATCTGTTTAATGCGAGGCTGGCAGAATTGACGCGATGCTCTTTTTAACCAACTGCGCGACGCAAAGGACGGTAATGTGTTTACCAGTCTATGTATGTATGTATGTTTGTTCCTTTGTGGCACTCTAGAGATCGAACGCATTGGTCCATTTTCATCGAACGTCAAGGTGGCCGCATCTTGTAAAAAAGAAAAAAAAATAAGTCCACGAACTATGTCATGTAAGGTATCGTTGAATAGATATTTCAGAATCATTATTAGGTTCCTTTAATATTTTATTAGTTTACATAACCGTTTAGGTTTTGTAACGATTTAAAGTTGAAAAGGGCACAGTTGGGTTCTTTGAAAAATCTTTTTATTTCAATTGTTTTAATTGGCTTAGTACAGTCGCCATCACATACATCGGAGCAAACAAGCAGCTCACAAACATCGGAACACACCTCTATTTTCAAGGCATTAGGGTGCATGTGCCGATATTTTTGAACACTTATAGTGTACCTATGTATCTGATGGCGACACCATTCAGCCCGTCTGTCTTTGGCAGGGCAGGGGGCCATACATCGCGGAATTAGCCCGGTGAAATTCAGCGTCTGAGTTTGCTCTAGGAATTCAGGCCGCGACTCAGCGGATTTTGTCTCATTCACACTGTGCAAATTAGAAAGAGGTTGGTAAATAAATTACATACAATACAAGTTAAAGCATATAAAAAGAAAAGATTGGAGATTATTAGGCGAATTCTTTGATCTGTGGCAATAGGCATATTACAAAACATCGCTCCTAATCTCGCGTATTGACATTCAACCGGTATACAATCCAGACCAAGTATCATGCAATTGCCATTGAAATTAGTACTTAATATCTTCGTAATAAGAACTAAAACGCCTCAGAACTTTAATGTCATAAAAATCACATGCAACACTTACATAGTAACGCTTCTGTTTTCGATCACTGTTTAGTAGACTACAGTAAAGAGGATTAAAGAGACTTAAGTTTAAAACGACTCTGGCGCATACGTAGCTTGCATCCTGCGCACTTCACTAAACATTTTGACTACCAGTATATCTTGCCCCCCCCTGGGTGCAACAGAGATGTGTGGCGGGAGCTCAGACCAAGAGTGGTTTACGATGCAGGGCGGTTTTGTGCTCAGTTCATTGACCTACGTGTCAATCAATGTGTACGGTGAGCTTTTGACAGCGATACGAGCGGTTTGAAATATGGAGGATATTTTAGGGAGTTATTTAATGGTAAGGGCGTGGATGTAACTGTTAGAATTTGATTTAATGTGTAGTTTTAACTGCAGTGTATTTTTAACCGATTTAAAAAAAGGAGGAGGTTCTCAATTCGTAGGATTCTTTTTTTTTATGTATCTATGTTCCCCGATTACTCGAAGACGCCTGGACTGATTTAGAAAATTCTGATGATGGAATCCTGGAGAAATCGACGGAAATCTTTAAATTTTATAGGTGATTTGGATACTGATTTGGTCGGTTAAAACTTTGTTTTTAAAGTAAATCATTGTAGTTTAATGCGGTGTCATAACAGTAGTGTGGTTGGTAGACTGCGGGTAAAATAAATCCTACAACAAACAAACCTTTCTTGCTAAAAATGTGCCAAGTCCCACTAAAATTCTGCCATTAAACCTGTCAACAAGTAGATCTACGAAAACTCGTGTCGTGCGACATGTTGGGCGACAAGGCGACATCCGAAAACGTTGCACTTCGCCCGACGTCCCTGGAGACACGTGCCGCAGGACATTTGTCCCCTAATAAAACCTGTCCCTATCCATCTACATAATACATACCGAAGTCATGTAAAACCACATCAACACCCAACTTGTACGTAATTCAGCATTAAACGAAATGCCAGTCGAAATAATATCACCATTTGACTAAAATGTTAGCGAGATTCGTCGACTCAGACACTCTATGAATTAAATTATAACGGGCACAGCACACAGTCTGGATGCAATAGGAAAACAAAGTTTTCTTCACAGGCAGGACTTTTATATCAAGAAAACAGAACAGTAACTTTTTTGCGTTTTTTGTAGGTACAATAGTTATTTGTGGGACAAGAGAGCAAAGTAGTTAAGTTGCTGCGAGTGCGAAGGATTCTTAACGCGAACGTAGGCTCAGAAAACGGATTTTTAAAAAGTCGTAGCGCTTGTTTGGATCATAATACGGCTGCCCTAAATTTAATTAGCAATCTTGAGGCATTTCTCGAGAGACTATAGCTATACGAATCCTGAGTTTTTGACTTTCGCTCGATAGAAATAATCACGAACATAGGGTTAAAAACTTTATATATCAAGTCAACAATCAACTTTATAAACCCACACTCGTGTTTAATGCCCTTCATTATGTACAGTCACGTAAACTACTATTAAAATACACTTAAAAAATTCGTCATAAATTATGCACAAAAGCTAAACATATTAAAATTGGTTCTAAAAATCGGCAATATCATGTTCGAGGGAACTTAGCTATTACATTTTTATTTATTTAAACGCACAAAAAATTAAAATTAAAAAAACATGATGTCCGCGCTTCCGACATTCGGACCACGCACTTCCATCTCGCTCACGCTTATGCACAGTAAGAGGGAGAGAAGACCGTGAGCCTACTTCGCGCGTCGCCTTTAAAATCACGCGTCAATAGACTCAAAAGTAAAGCAGGAACATGCTATTGTATTTCTTTTTAACCGACTTCCAAAAAGGAGGAGGTTATATGTTCCACGGTATATATATAATATATATATATATATATATATTTATGTATTTTCACCGATTTCTCCGTCAATAATTGTGGACCGATTTCAAAAATTTTTTTTTTTCGAAAGAGTACTCCTGAGGTGGTCCCATTGTCTCCCAAGTCAGGATCTAATGATGGGATCCCAGGGAAATTGAGGGCAACCCTCAAATTTTATAGCCACGCGTGTAGTGATCAGATCCTGACCTTGATGACCATTAAAGAATACCCTTTCAAACAAAAAAATAATTTTCCAAATCGGCAAACGCCTTCGAGTAATCAAGGGGAACATAGATTAGTAGTTTATGCAACAGTGCTATAATAAGGGTTCTTAAAATTTAACGGTCGAAGGTACAAAACGAGACGTAGTCGAGTTTTGTAATAAAAGACCCGAGAATTCTAAGAATCAATTATGAGCTGTTGCATACATTACTTTTTCTATGACAGCAGCAGTATATTTCTTGGTATATTCACAAAATAAAGCCAATTAATTGCAAAAGTTTTTCAATTTCGAAGACGGAACATCAACTTGATAGCATAGACAAGAAACAATAAGACTGCAGTTCTCAATTACGAAAAATGTGGTTGTGTTCAAGTAAATCTAAATGTCAAAAAATAATATTAAGTTGATAGAATATTGGTGTTTATTTTTATTTTGTAAACATTCATATAATTAAGAGTCTTAATTTAAGACACGTTTAAGTGTTTTTCAATCTAGATTCAAAATATGTACCTAAGTAAAGTATTATTTTAATTTGAAAAGTCTGTTATTATTAGGTATTGAAAAAGAAAACAAATATTTTTCAGACATGTTGCACGTATGTTGAAACTTAAAAAAAAGCAGTTGTCTTAAAAAAAAGACAAACAGACTTTATTGCCATTACTCAAATGAAGTTGATTTAGATATCGCTGTCAGTCATTTAATTGACAGATAGAAGTACTGGAGTAGAAAAAAAAAAGATTTCGACGAATTGGGGTTTCTCAAATCAGTCCTAAATTTCATGCGATAAACCAACCATTCTATGCTCACTGACGAACCGCTGGGCCACATACTACAGACTGGGGACTAAGCTTACTGTTTTTAACACGACCGCCAACCGTGGGCGTATAATCGAGAAGAGCGTGGTTGCTAGTGGCGACCGCCTCGAATCGATACGCGATACGCGCCTATAGTTGCAACCCTGCAAATCATCCAAGTAAGGATTTATCTGTTTTACATGCTGTTGATCTTCATCTGTACAGCCAACGTCAAAGAGATGTACATTTTTGCCCGACTACAGCAGAGCCGCAAGGAAGGAACTATGTTTCTAGCAGTTTGTTCGTATTGACGTTTAAACCGTAAACGCTACTACGGTGGAAACCGCGTTTAAGATAATGAATCGATTTTGATAAATGAGATTTCAATCGATTCGAAATTATGCTCCGGGTGACCATTTGTATGGTAGCCAATATGGTCCAAAAGTGTAGACATATCTTTGACGTCGACTACTTACAAGATGTTTAGGGTTTCGAAACCAAAATAGCAAGGAATTTGTTTTAGTTTTGTCGTGGCGGCCTCGTACAAACGCCAACACAGTTAACTGACCATTTGTGACCATGCAAATAAAGTGCAGAAATGGTCAGTTAACAATGTTAGGTTTAGGTACCTTCGCCAACTACAAAACTTTAAAAACTTCAGCCTTAATTCGACCACAATATCTTAATTCCACATACTCTTTGACTGTCCTTCCGTTTTTTTTTGCTGACCAGTTTCGGTTGGAACCCCCGAACATTAGTACCCTATGCAAGTGTGCAAACATTGCACATTGGCCGAAGGTTACAAATGTTACAATTCCATCAAGTTTGAATTGCCTAATTGAGTCTTTGATAACTTAAGAAAACTGCAGTCATATCAAACTTCTTATTTTTCTGAAATTTATTATCAGAAAATTAAAATTGCTCAGTAGCTAATAAGGTGATCTCTAAGAAAACTAGATTTACCTGATCTCCTAATCGGCAAGCAATTACTAGTATGCTTACGGTGTGGTCCACTCATAATCTGCAAAACACTTTCTCCAAAGTACTTACTCTCATACAAGTTTTAAACTCATAACGGAAGGAAATTAAATGTGTAATTAAGTTACCCAACACGGCGTTGTAATTCGATTTGCCATTTTAATGATTGAGTTAATGAGTTTGTCAGTGAAAGAGACGTGGAGGAGGGATGTCTTGTTTGGAATGGAAGAGATAGATATTGTATAATATTGGACGGAAAGATGCTCAAGATGATGATGAAGCTGATGGTTATGATGATGATGACAATGAATATTGTGGTCAGTAGTGATCAATCAAATCATGATAATGATTGGATTAGTTTTTTTTTTTAAAAACGATCGTGTTAAAAATGGGGGATTTCAAAAAAAAATGGCAGATTAAGGTTAACTAACTAAAGTGATGTTTAAGTCACGTCTAACCTGTCGGTTTTGTTCCTAAACGTAGGCAATTGACATTGACTGTCGGTTTTGTTAATATCCTTAACTGTTCGTTTAAGGGTGCACAAATAATGAATATGCCCAAATTCTTATAATGGTTATGCAAATTTGTACTGCAACTTGTATTATGAATTCTAACCTAAGCAATGATCCAAGGTTACAGATCAAGTCAAGATGTGGAGGCTTACAAAATACACCTATATTCTAAATTTCATTCATAAATACTACTAGGTACCTATAGATTTTGAGTAAAATGTCTTTGACAAACGGACAAACAAACAGATGGACATGCCAAAACTGTAAGTTCCCTTTCTGGTTACGGAACCCTAAAAAAGCGGCCAAGTGCGAGTCGGACTCGCACATGAAGGGTTCCGTGAAATAAATTGCGGTTTACGATTTATGACGTATTAAAAAAAAACTACTTATTAGATCTCGTTCAAACCAATTTTCGGTGGAAGTTTACATGATTAATGTACATCATATATATTTTTTAGTTTTATCATTCTCTTATTTTAGAAGTTACAGGGGGGGGGGACACACATTTTACCACTTTGGAAGTGTCTCTCGCGCAAACTATTCGGTTTAGAAAAAAAATATGTTAGAAACCTCAATATCATTTTTGAAGACCTATCCATAGATACCCCACACGTATGGGTTTGAAGAAAAAAAAAAAAGTTTCAGTTCTGAGTATACCCCTAAAACTTAATGTTTTTTTTAGATTTTTGTGTAAAAATCTTAACTAACTAAACCAAGTTTCAACAGTATAGCTCTTATAGTTTCGGAAAAAAGTGGCTGTGACATACGGACGGACAGACAGACAGACGGACGGACATGACGAATCTATAAGGGTTCCGTTTTTTGCCATTTGGCTACGGAACCCTAAAAATTAGATTAATAAGAAGCTTGTAAACCACAGAGTTCTATAATTGCAAAATAAAATTAGCCTTGACTACCCAAACATAATTGCCGCGTTTCGACAGAGCGTGGGTGAGTGTGGGTTTTAGGCTACCATAGCCATGCTACTTGGCTAGTATAACTTGACCTAGAACTTCGTAACAAGAACAACTATACGTGAACGGCCGTTGGGGTGAAATGGTTCTCGAGTGGCGACCACGTACCGGAAGACGCAGCGTGGGTGCCCCCCCACATGGTGGACTGATGACCTGGTTAAAGGTTGCGGGAGTCCGCTGGATGCGGGTGGCGCAGGACCGGTCATTTTGGCACTCTTTGGGGGAGGCCTATGTCCAGCAGTGGACGTCTTTCGGCTGATATGATGAATACGTGATCGGAGGTCAGACTTAAACTGGTTGATACGTGAGGTTTTGTAAGTGTTGTGAATTCTAATCTAACTAGCCCAGGTTAGTGATGTGGGCTGAATTTATGTGCCTGCTTCATTATGTTTAGACTGAATGAGGAATAAGTATTTGCGCAAAAGCTGTTTGAAAGGTCGCGGGAGTCGCAGGACCGGTCATTTTGGCACTCTTTGGGGGAGGCCTATGTCCAGAAGTGGACGTCTTTCGGCTGATATGATGAATACTTGATCGGAGGTCAGACTTAAACTGGTTGATACGTGAGGTTTTGTAAGTGTTGTGAATTCTAATCTAACTAGCCCAGGTTAGTGATGTGGGCTGAATTTATGTGCCTGCTTCATTATGTTTAGACTGAATGAGGAATAAGTATTTGCGCAAAAGCTGTTTGAAAGGTCGCGGGAGTCGCAGGACCGGTCATTTTGGCACTCTTTGGGGGAGGCCTATGTCCAGAAGTGGACGTCTTTCGGCTGATATGATGAATACTTGATCGGAGGTCAGACTTAAACTGGTTGATACGTGAGGTTTTGTAAGTGTTGTGAATTCTAATCTAACTAGCCCAGGTTAGTGATGTGGGCTGAATTTATGTGCCTGCTTCATTATGTTTAGACTGAATGAGGAATAAGTATTTGCGCAAAAGCTGTTTGAAAGGTCGCGGGAGTCCGCTGGATGCGGGTGGCGCAGGAACGGTCATTTTGGCACTCTTTGGGGGAGGCCTATGTCCAGCAGTGGACGTCTTTCGGCTGATATGATGATGACTGGTCATTGGCACTAAGTTATCGGCCTTATCGCTTTCTTCACTTCAAATCAATAAAGGGTGGGCAAGCTTGTGATTCTTCTAAATCGTGACCTGATGACCGTGCGTACACCTGGGAAGGATACCCTTTCAGAAAAGAAATTTCCAAATCGGCCCAGGCGTTTTCGAGTAATCGGGGAACAATACATAACCAGTTTCTGTCAAAAATTTCATTTTTGGTACAAGCTTTTATTGCCGACTGTACTTTTCTGGATACCATCATCAACTACTCTTAACGAGCTCAAACTCAACGCGGTTACGTCGTTTAAGTACTGAATTCTCATGGCCATCTTCTGTCTCCATCATCAGCCCATAATATTGAATTGTCATCCAAACTATATTAATAACCATAATTTCAGCTCAATCGGAAACCGGGAAGTGGATCAAACTTAACTTGCAAGATTTGATTACAGACAGACAAACGGGACAGGTGAAACTAAATAAAAGATTCCGACGAATTGAGAATGAGAACCTCCTCCTTTTTTGAAGTCGGTTGAAAATAACTAGACCCTTCCTAAATATGTCCAAAGGGGGATCCATCCACCAAAGCTGTGCGATGCAGCGGAGCGTTGTGCGAGAAGAACATCCACCAATAGCATAGTGTGTGGTGTGCGGTGGGTTTTTCCTGGCACACTGCTTGCTACCTCACGCAGCTCTGAGAGGCCTAAAGGCCTAAAGGTCGCATTAACGCACTGGCGTAATTTCGCGACACGACGCGTGAAATTACGCCTCTGTAAACACGCCCTAAGTTTCCAATGTACTTCCTGTATTATTCGATATCTACCTAATATACTGTTATGTCGCTTTTATGTCACATAAATTGTTTCTAACAATTGGTTTCCTATTGTTACAGGTACGCAGAACTAGCATAAAACAAGAAATTTGACGTAAGACCAGCGCATATTAACTCAACGAACTGAATCGAAATCAAATTGGTATTTCTTGCCCGCTTCCACGCCCACCACGTCTCAACCGTTTATTTATTTTATTTATTTACTAGTGAGCGATCTGAGGAACCATCCACATATTACATCACATCAACTGGGGGGAGGAGGGGTCATGCCAAACGTGACAGTACGTGTCAAATAGATCGGAAAAAACGTGTCATAGGAGAAAGGAGGATCCAAAAAGTCGAAATTCCCAAATTTTCCAAAATTCCCCTGACCGCCACCGCAGGCTGCGCCGGTGTGTTTAAAGCCTTAAGCCTGAACACCCTAGCACACGCCGCGCCAGTCTGTGAGAATCTTTAAGCCAGAATCAGGCGCGGCCTGCGGTGGCGGTCAATTGTAAATTTGACAATTGCTGTCAAGTTTACTACTGACCGCCACCGCAGCTTCAATCACAAAAGATTCAAGCTTTAATCACGTCATGTATCACATACCAACAACGCAACGACCTATCATGCTTTTTGCTAGTTATGGAAATAGAAGGATATTCTATATCGCGCGCGAGATAGGCTGTTCGACAAATTCTTAACAGATTCCAATTGAACATGTCAACTCAAACAGACTCTCCGATATGTCGTAACGTCCGTATCACGACCGGTTCCCACGGCTCACGCGGCTGTAATGCTCACGCCTTGGTCTGAGCAAATAAAAGAAACACGTTTGGCGGAGGAATTAAAAAGTTTCGGGGTGTTCTGGAGTTCCGTTTTGCTTTTAAATTTGTTTATCAAATGAATTCTGGCGTGCCAGTGCGAATTGTTTCGGAGTAATGTTATTTCGTTCTCCTTTGTTTACAGCGGGCGTATTATATTAATTATACAGAGTGAGAAATCCAAATGGGTCAGTGAGAGGAAATCAGAAACAAGAGATAAGGAAATTGGTAGTCAGGAATCACGTAATCAATACATAGAAAAAAAGTAGCATTCGAATATTTTCACAAAACTATACCTTTACCCAAAATTTCAGCTCAATCGGTTAAAGATATCTGCTTCAAAATTGAGTTGCAAGATTCCACCCGAACAAATGAAGTACATACCTACGTATGTTATGTAACTTGTTCGGGTGGCATCTTGCTCTAACGAGCCCAACTCAACGGGGTTACGTCGGTTAAGTACTGAATTCCCATGGCCACCTTGTGTCTCCATCACCAGATCAGCTTGATGGTACCATAATATTGAATTGTCATCCAATCGGTTTCAAAATTTCAGCTCAATCGGTTGAAGATATCCGCTTCAAAACTGAGTTGCAAGATTCCACCCGAACAAACAACATAGTTACCTAGTTAGGTATGTATGTAACATTGCACTAAAAATCTTAAAATTGAAAGATTGTAGCTATATTTAATGTAGAATTAAGTATATTTTTTTAAGGAAATAAACAGTTAAAATTAAAAAAAAAATTGTTACCTATGTAAATATAAAGTTGGTCAAAAAATAAAGGATAACTGTGAGAGAATTAAATATTACACCAATAATTAACCTTTGTAAGTTACCAATTATCATTTCAAGTATTAGCAATTTCGTTCAAATCAACCCGATTTAATTCCTTTACTTTATCATTAAAAAAAATGATTTTTTTATTCCCACGCAGCAACCGCGCCTGCAATTTTGGTTGACCACAGAATGGTCTTGAAATTTTGCGGCCGGCATGTGGTGGGAACATCCAAACTAAAGAGTTGCAAAAAACCTGTTTGTGTTCGGTTCTATTTATAACATTTGCATCTACGTATTTGCATGTAAGTATACTCGATGTCTCTTCTTCTCCTTAGCCTTTCCTCATTATCTGGGGTCGGCTCTCCTTGTCTGTTTCTTCCATTTTCCTCGATCTTGCGCTGTTGCAGCGTCAATAGCCGTCTCTTTCAGGTCCTTCTGGACCGTTGTCAACCAAGTGGCGGGTGGTCTTCCGCGGCGTCGCGTCGTCATCGTTGGCAAGTTAAGGGCTACACGTTCTATATGGTCATTCATCACTTATTCTCTTAAAGGAATTTAAACCATTTTGGGTTGGAATAGAGTTGCATTTGTTTTGTTTTGGTCTTTTTTGAAACCAACGAAATTCAACTATATTTCTTACGTTAGTTGATTCAAATATCAATGTCAGTTTGTGTCGTATGGTGGGAGGATATAGCTTCCTCTGATCTTAGGAGGATATAGCTTCCTCTGATGCAGGCCTTTAAAACGTTATAAAAAATAGCGATATTATAACGATATATTTCGTTATGTTGAAAAATAGCGTTATAAAAAAAAGCGGTATTCTCCATAACGATATAAATATCGTAACAGAATGAATATCATAACGAAATAAAATACGGTCGAATAACGTTATAATAGCGCTTTAAAATGAGAGCCGCGCGCTTCGGCTGCGCTGTTGCCGCTCTGTTAGGGTTTGCAATCCAGATATCCGAAATATCCGGATATTCGCCAAATTTCGGATCCGGATCTTACAGGCTCTTGGATCCGGATTTTTCGGATATTACGGATCCTTAAAATACAACCATGAAAACCGAAAATACGGCTACAAATTTAAGTTTTTACGAGTCCACGCTGAAAACCGAATGGTAGATAACTCAATCTCTGTCTTTATTCGCCACTTCATCATCCCATCCCAGATTATTTTTGTTTTTAATTTATTAGTTAACTAATTAATCCTACATACTACAAACTAGTAAAATTGCCGCAGTTTCACCGTAGGCAAAGACACAAAGTAATTATATAAATCCAATGTTACCTATATATACTATTATAGCTATCTACTAAAGACTTACGCCCGTAATTTATAAACGATCAACAAGCCAATTTTAAATAAAATGGGGTTAAAATTAGTTTGTTCTTATCTGTCACTTTGACATATTTTGTGTTCGTAAGAAAGGGACAAAGCACATTTTATTTAGCAGAGACATTTTAAGTTTTATGAATTTATTTATTAGCTCTTTAAAACCAACCAAAAGAGCCCACACTCGAGGGTATACAAGTAGCCGTTGAGGAGTTCCACTATCCACCTCCTGACTCCATCATCAGACCATCGTCACCAAGTTTAATGTATAGAACTCATCAAAACAAACCAAATGAACCCTTATTCGAAGGGTATACAAGTAGCCGCTGAAGAGTTCCACTATCCACCTCCTGACTCCATCATCAGACCATCGTCACCATGTTTAATGTATAGAACTTATCAAAACAAACTAAATGAACCCAAACTCGAGGGGTATTCAAGTAGCCATTGAGGAGTTCCACTATCTACCTCCTGACTCCATCATCAAACCATCGTCACAAAGTATAATGTATAAAACTCATCAAAACAAACCAAATGAACTCTTATTCGAAGGGTATACAAGTAGCCGTTGAGGAGTTCCACTATCCACCTCCTGACTCCATCATCAGACCATCGTCACCAAGTTTTATGTATAGAACTCGTCAAAACAAACCAAATTAACCCTAACTCGAGGGGTATACAAGTAGCCGTTGAGGAGTTCCACTATCCACCTCCTGACTCCATCATCAGACCATCGTCACCAAGTATAATGTATAGAACTCGTCAAAACAAACCAAATGAACCCAAACTTGAGGGGTATTCAAGTAGCCATTGAGGAGTTTTAGCCAGAAACTTATGTAAATCCACTTATGTATCTTCATCATCACATCATCATCATCAATGGCCTTTAAGTCTGTTACTATATATCTTACACCAAAGTTAAAACATTAAATGTGTCATGGTCTTGATATTATCTTAGACTAAACTGCTCTAAAACACAGGACAGTACAATCATATTACATATCTAAAGTCCCTTCTCCCGACCGCCAAAAGCACCGTCAAGTGTCAACCTCCTTAAGTATTAACCACAAACAGGATGTTAATCAAAACAAATCTCTGTTCACAGTATAATGTTACGAAGCCCCACAAATCTGTAGCTAAAGTAAGTCAGGTTGAATCAATCCGATCGGATAATCCTTGGTTGCTGACAACGGGTGTTAAATCTCTGTAACCCAATTTAGAAGTTATTAATGGTTGAGCTGCCAAACTATACAGGGTGGAAGGTATGAGCCATACTTGGAGAGTCAGTACTCTAAATATTGTTTTAAGGATTTTATTTTAATTATACTCGCTGTGATTTCCAGCTGAATTGAAGAGGCTGCATTAAGTTTGAATATGTGTATGAATATGAACCATTTACCTACTTAGTACTGTGACGTTGATACGTTTGTGAGCTTTTGCCTTCGAAATTATGTTCCATGGATGTTATATCAGAAAAGGTTCCGGTATATACTTATGAGAGGATTAACTCGGTACATATTTTTGCACTTGACTGTGCCAGGCCTTGTAGAAATGGCTATTGCGTCAGTTGCCATGCCATAATAATAAAGTGCTACTTCCAGCCTTCATTGTTCTCTAGCGGAAACGCTCCATGTCTGGATGGTGAATGCTACGAATAAAGATGGCCTGGAATACCCGTGAACGATCGATAATGAGCTGAGCTCTCAATTAGGAGCCTTGGTTAGTGTTAATTTGATTTGAGTGAATGTATAGACTGTTTTAGTCGCTTCATTTGTTATATCGCTTAATATCGCTTCATTTGGGCTGAAATTCGTAGATGTTTGATTTCCTAAATCGATTAATTTCGATAAATGCTACACTTTTGTAGTACTACATTCAGTCAGATTAGGTTTGTTTTACATAATATACCTATAACAGTTCAAAAAAACATTTATAATTGAGATAACGGATATTTTGGTGCAATCAAGGTCTATTGATATTGTTTTCAACATTTAGTAGGGCTCTGGTTCTTAAATCTAGGTACCATTTCCCTAAATACCTACTACACAGAAATAGTTATTTGTTATACAAGGGTGCAAAGTTGTATTTTACCCGCGAGTGTGGAATTGAAACACGAGCAAACGACAGGACTCTATATTTGACCCACGAGCGAAGCGAGTGGTTCTAAAATAGAACCCTGAGCGTAGCGAGTGTTTCAACACACGAGAAGTAAAATACATTTGCACCCGTGTGTAACACAAAACTTTTCACCTCACTGTAGCAAGGAAAATTAATTTAAATAATAAGTTTGCACCCTTGTATAAAAAAATATATAACAAATAACTATTTATTTTTTATTTTTGGTCAAGTGCGAGTCGGATTTTAGTTTTACCATACATTTTGAGACCCAGCGCCTGATGAAGACAACAAGCAATTCTGAAAAGTTTTTTTGTATCGGAGCCCCCTTAAATATGTATTTTATTCTGCTTTTTTAGTATTTGTTGATATAGCGGCAACAGAAATACATCATCTGTAAAAATTTCAACTGTCTAACTATCACGGTTCATGAGATACATGAGATACGCTTACAAGGTCAAATTACTTTGCCCGCTAGTGGATAAAATGCGATTTTGCTCACTGGTTTTAAAGGATAAAAGACGGCTTTCCGAAGCAGTGAGGGGAAAATAAACTAGATTCGAGCTAAATATAATTGAAATAAATAAATTACGATGATGATTAATTATCTCGAATGAAGCAAAATTATCTTGAGCTAAGAATGTTTTATCTTTGTTCGCGAGAATCATCTTAGTTCAAGATTTATTTCTTGTGATTCAAGCAATATTTATTTTGTGTGAAGACTGAGTTCTCACTCACGTGGCTATCCCATTAACGTGTTAACAGTAACTATCCTAATATTACTCTAGAAAACTTATTCACGGTCGAAATTACTCACTCGATCAGAGGGCCTACCGCGAAAGGCATTCGAAGTTTCCCCTCTCTGTCATACTTACGAGTTCGTACCTAAGTGCGACAGAGAGGGAAAACTTCGAATGCTGTTCGCGGTAGGCCCTCTGTTCCCTTGGACCTTATGCGTCGTTATGCTCCGGTGGGCAAAGGACGGACGCCACGGACGTCCGGCTGCACGGTGCTGCTACAGATTGATTAGGAAGGCATGAGAATGGACTTAATTAGATCATATGGGGTCGTAGTGGTGGTAGTTTATTTTATATTTGCAGACCCATCGGTACACAGAAAAAGAAAACATACTTGAATCGAGATTTGAATTAAGAAGATTGCCATTATCTTGAATGAAACCGAATCCATCTTGAATTAATATGATTCTCTCGAACCAAGATAAAAAATGGCACACGATAATTTCGCTTCATTCAGTCAATTTAACATTTTTTATTAATATCTGGGTTCAAGAATATTTACCTCAAATCAAGTATATGCATTTTTGCACGTCAAATTTATAACACCCCTCTTTTTACGCCGGGGGTTGCGTAAAAAGAGAGGTGTTATAACTTTGACGTGTCTGTGTGTCTGTCCTGTCTGTGGCATCTTAGCCGCTAAACCAATGAACCGATTTTAATACGGTTTTTTTTGTCCGAAATGGTTCAGATGTGATCGAGATGGTTCTTAGCTAAGTTTCAACAAAATCGGTTCAGCCGTTTTTGAGATATTGTACTTTGAAATGAAAATGTCGGGAGTTTTTCTACTTTTCTAAGTTGTGAATTATTTTTCTATGCACACTCGATTGACTCGATCACTTCCCTTGTACGTTATGCGTCGTTATGCTCCGGTGGGCAAAGGACGCCACGGACGTCCGGCTGCACGGTGCTTACAGGTTTATTAGGAAGGCGCGGGGAAAGGACAATTAGTTCACGTGGATAGTTTATTGTTTATCCTGTAGAATCGTCGGTAATCTAGCGGTTTATTTCAAGCTTATTAGCATGTTAATGTGTATTGAGAACGGTTAGTCGTATTAAATTAATTTCTAACGGGTGATGTCATCATCTACATGTTACTAAAAGTAGTATGAGTAGTTAGTATGTAAGTAAAGGTACAAGTTGGAACCCGACCACAGACAGCAGCAGTAGACGACGTGTCGCGGCGACATGACTGTTTTCTATGTATTTCTATCACGGCGACGTAAGGTATTTCAAAGAAAGATATCGTCGGGTGGCAGGGTTCGGAACCGGTTAATTGCTAAAACCTCGGTTTACCACAAATCTCGAACTATTTTATACTTCACATGTAGGACTCAGTTGTGTTTTGAGGTAACGAGTGCGTATTATTAGATTGCCCAATTAGAAATGAAATTATTATCAAAAGAACGAAAAATAACCGTTTTCGTTCCCATACAAACAATACCGGTTTCCTATCCCTGGTCGGGTGACAAGCAAAACTCACTAAGTAACAAATACCTACTTAAATCAAAGGTCGTATCTCGATATCAACTACGTACCGCTATACTAGGTTTTGAAGAGCAGTGACAGTTTTGGTAGTGACTTTTGCTTGTCACCCGACGATATACAAACCAGTCGTCTAGACGCGACACATCGTCTGCTGCTGCTGTCTGCGGTCAGGCTTCAACTTGCACCTTAAGTCACAATTTAGTACATGTACAGTCAGCATCAGATAGTTAGTAGCAGCCAAGGTAGCCAAATATATCGCAACACATCCTTACTCCTATAGTAATAAAGACTTGTTGCGATATATTTGGCTACCTTGGCTGCTACTAACTATCCGATGCTGACTGTACATCGTCAGAAACAATTAACAAATTATGATCGAAAAAGCGAACCTTGTTTTTCGCTCCTGTACCTATATGTTAAATAGATATTATTGAGAATGTCCGTTGTTCCGCTCCACCCGGTATACCTACTAAGTATAGGGATTCGGGAACACTTCATCACAATCCATGTAAGTTTGAAGACTAAAATTATTATTGAATAGCTCAAAATAACAAGACAAACGTATTAAGTTTAGTTACGTAACAGTATCAAGCCAATTCGTATTCGTTGGGTTAAGAATTCTGGTAGCTTAGTAGCGGTTGCATACGGTGGGCAACGCATATGGATGGTGCATGCAGTGACCCTCTAACTAAGCGTATGCTGCGTTCGACGCAGATAGTGAATAACTCCGCGGTGGGCGGTACAGTTGCGCACTGAAGTACCTACTAGTAAGTTATTATTAGTATACTTTTAAACATTGCTTTTAATATTTCAGAACTGGTGATGTCGTGGATGATGTTGAATTGTTGATGGTCTTATTAGACTATGAACTATTTCTTATCCTGTCGATAACAATAAAGTATAAATAAATAGAGGCAGACAGTGAAATTAAAGTTGGACAAGACATTGCTTACTTGCTTAAGCTTTTATGCTCAAGCAAAGTAAAGGATTTGGTGACCCAAAATTTGAATAAAAAAAAAACAAAAAACATATTTATTCATTTTTTTTTAATAAATTTCCAATATTGAATTATCAATAAAATCCGTTTAGTTCCAAAACCCTCAGAAAATTTGCATAACTGGTGTTGCCAGTTTTACTAATATACTTAACCGTAAGTTACCGCTTTTTAATACCTCCGTTATGGACCATTAAATCAATCCCCGTCTATGGAGGCGAAGGCTATTGTTCCATAAACTATTCACATCCACTTCTGTCATTTCCCTGGAGGCACTATAAACTTAAAGTGTCCTTCAGCCAACGGGTGATTTTAAAAACCGAAACAGCTGTTTATCTTTTGTTTTATTGATAGAACGAGCTAGAAGACAGCTTATTATTAGTTTCATTGGCATACTATTGTTAAGAATACCAGAAAATTTTACAAATTTATATGAGTAAGTACAAGTACCTATACCATAAAGGTAGTGTTTCAAGTGTTTTCTGTATTTATAAAATAATGTATTTAACCTCTTTTTTTGATTTAAAACAACCAAAAAACCTCCTGTATTGTTTAATTCAATCTTATTACTGACAGTTGGATCTAATTGCAGTTTTAAATATCAAAGGCACATGCCGCAAACTTAAAATAAACCGATTTAAAATTTATCTAGGTTACGTTATTCATTATATCAAAAAAAAGGAACACGCACTAAAACTTGAAACACTCCCCTTTTACATTTATTCACACTTTTTTTTCAAACCTAATCAAAGGCAAAATAAGTTTTGTAAACACTTGTGCACACGACAGTACAGTGTTAAATATTCGACGCACGCGCCGGTTCGTTCACATCGTATGTATTTACACACCAGACCACCTCGGACCGAAAGGGCGTAACTCCATATGAATTCCATACAAACTTACTATCTTTTGTATTCGATGGGAGATGCGACAAGTCATACAAGTAAGAACGCATTGTTTTTAAAATATTCTGAGCGTTCTAAGTGAAGAATGCGTTAAAAAAGAGTATTTTTTTATGCATCTGCATATTCTGCATGTGCTTTGTTCAGAGTTTTTTTTTACTTTTTTTACCCGACTGCCTCAGAAGGAGAGTTAGGTATGTATTGTATGTGGAGAAGAATAATTATATTTCACGGGCTATTATAATTCAAGCGCAACGATGGATTTGGACTTATGATTTGTTATTCATCTTAGCAGCGCGAGTGATGGTAGATGTATTTAACATTGTATAATATCAAAATGGCGGATTTTAATCGAAAATTTTAAGTTTGCTATTTCACGGGATTTTGACATATCTCGAAATTCATCTTAGTCGTGGGAGTGACATAAGCTTTAATGTTTGTAGAAATGCAGTCGGGTTGTTTAAATAAAGGTTTAAATCATTTCACTTGTTTAATGTTTAGTCTTTTGGTAGCTTAACTTACTTACACTTGCACTATAGTTTGTTAGCTGCTCGACATTTCAAAGCAAGACAGTTTTACTTTTGGTAGCTTAACTTACTTACACTTGCACTATAGTTTGCTAGCTGCTCGACATTTCAAAACAAGACAGTTTTACTTTTGGTAGCTTAACTTACTTACACTTGCACTATAGTTTGTTAGCTGCTCGACATTTCAAAACAAGACAGTTTTACTTTTGGTAGCTTAACTTACTTACACTTGCACTATAGTTTGCTAGCTGCTCGACATTTCAAAACAAGACAGTTTTACTTTTGGTAGCTTAACTTACTTACACTTGCACTATAGTTTGTTAGCTGCTCGACATTTCAAAGCGAGACAGTTTTACTTTTGGTAGCTTAACTTACTTACACTTGCACTATAGTTTGTTAGCTGCTCGACATTTCAAAACAAGACAGTTTTACTTTTGGTAGCTTAACTTACTTACACTTGCACTATAGTTTGCTAGCTGCTCGACATTTCAAAACAAGACAGTTTTACTTTTGGTAGCTTAACTTACTTACACTTGCACTATAGTTTGTTAGCTGCTCGACATTTCAAAGCAAGACAGTTTTACTTTTGGTAGCTTAACTTACACTTGCACTATAGTTTGTTAGGTGCTCGACATTTCAAAACAAGACAGTTTTACTTTTGGTAGCTTAACTTACTTACACTTGTACTATAGTTTGTTAGCTGCTCGACATTTCAAAGCAAGACAGTTTTTCTTTTCTAGCGTCTCCAGAGTTCCCAGTATTCCCACCACTGATCGCGAAGTTGTGTGGTTTCTCGCAAGTCCTCAGGGCTGTTATTCGCTACGCGTTAATGCGGCTCACCCCGCCGGTCACCCGTTAGGAAACTAGACCTCTACCTTCGCCTAATTACTACGCATCGCAGTGTCAAGGTATAATTGTGGGTGAGCGTTGAAGTGAGCTTAAAACAAGTTACAGAATACGGGGGGCAGCTGCGCTGCGAAAATCTGATATGCATCCATCACATACGCCTATTGTTGGTTGGGACGGACCAGACGTAGTCTTACCAGTTGTTCCTCCTAAAATGCTCTTTATTTGTCTAATCGTATGGCAATACGTAACTATATACAGACGGCAATCAGACTACCTACACTTTGATTAAGCAGGGCAGGAGGCAGGTGCTCCAGGTGTTAAGGCGTCCATCTCCTCAGCAGGTCAAGGGTAAGAGTGAAGAAGACAGCGCCGGAACATGCCCTTATTTAGGCTTAATACAAGCTTTTATTTAGTTTCACCTGTCCCGTTGTCTGTCTGTCTGTCTGTAATCAAATCTTGCAAGTTAAATTTGACCCACTTCCCGGTTTCCGATTGAGCTGAAATTTTGCATGCATATGTATATCGCATGACAATGCAATTCTATGATGACATGGAGCTGATCTGATGCTGGGGCTGGAAGGTGGCCATAGGAACTCCGCAATAAAACGACACAATCCCATGTAGTTTGGGCTCGTTAGAATCGTCTCAATGAGTAGTTGATGATAGTATGCAAAAAAGTACAGTCGACAATAAAAGCTTGTACCAAAAATTAAATTTTTGACAGAAACTTATTTTAATGACGGGCTCTTTTAATTTCCGATCATCTCACATTCGCTCTAGGTGGCTGAGCCATCGAGTTTTGATTCCGGGACGATTTATTTTATTAAGTAGGATACCTACTTATACTTACGTAATAACCTAATAACGTAGTGTGTCTTACAACAAATCCACTAAAGGCAACCGTATCCACGGAACGGCCGCACCCTAAGGCCGCACCCGACGTATGCGGTCCTCAAGACTCCGTAATATCGCGGTTATTAAAATAACTTGGCCGTTATTGCTTCCGCGGAGACACTGCTGTTTACGGAGAAACTTTATATGAAGTTTATATTTAACTTTTAAAGAGCTAATTCAAATGCCTATATAATATATGTACTATATTACGTTTACGTATAACTACCTACTGTTATTAATTATAATGTTATGAAATCTTGTTTTAAATATTGCATGTTACTTATATATCTTTTAATTTTAGTTTTTAGATCAAATTGTATTTAAATCATTTTAATGAAACTATAAAAACAACAAAAAAGAAACAAAAATTTATAACTTTATAGGAATATCTTCCTCATGAATTGTTAATGTATATTCTATTCTTATTGTCCAAGCGTTATGATTGTTGAAGAGCTATTTAAGATTTTCGATTATCTCCTTTTAACTGTTTTAATTATGCATGATTTATATTTGCGAATGATGTGTTCACCTGTAATTGGGGTGCATGTAAACCCAAATAAAAGCAAATATTTAAATTAAGATTTGTTAACATGTACTCTGTTGGTGTCCCGTACAACTAAATAAATAAAATAAATTAATTAATAATTAATGCCTTGCCAAAGAAGAAGCGCCAGTTTCCACAGTCAAACTGTTACTAAAGTTGTGGGTCCATGTTTTATTTTTTAGGATTGAGCCAATTTTGGTCATTAATTAAATAAATAATAATAATAATTAAGTTAATTGTCACCCACATCACACCATCATGTATAATCCAAATTTCGGTTTCAAATTAATGTAACTTTCTGACAATAATGCAATTTTTGGTACAAGCTTTTATCGACGACTTTACTTTTTTGCACTCATTAACTAGGTAATACCTACTACTTGATAGGGTTTTAATAAAACTAAACATGGTGGTTTTATCTTATGTAATTGAGGAGTTCACTATCAGACCAGCTTTGTGTTACCAATTCAGTTGCATTATTTGACCCGATCAAACTTACTCGTACATGTGCCATTGATCTCGCTCTAAAAGGTTATTACACCATCTGTAAGCAGTGTAATGTCACATAACACGTTTATCGTATATCAATTAGGTATTCTCTGATTCATGTCTGTTGATATCATGCACATGGCCTGCCAGCTATGCATTTGTTGACCTTTGAACTTCTATTATCTATCCTATATGACTCTGTACGTAGCACTACGCACATAGGTGATAAACCTTTCGCGTTAGGCCGGCCACAGACACACGGAATTTTCATTCGGTTTCCGTACGGAATGCCTAATTATAATTATGTACAGTTACATACACTACTTTATCTATCCACATATCATAAGCCTCCATGATGCATTCAGGAGCCGCATATTATGACCGGCATCGCGGCGTTGTTTTCTGGCAGCTGTCATAGTATTTTTTTTAATTCAGAGACAAACTAGAGTCGGCGCCAACTGTCATATCGTTCAATATCTTAGACATTTGTCAAATTTGTATGCAAATTGACAATTTATTTCGAACTAATCGTCATCTCGACTGATATAAGAATAGAGGTCAAATCAAATTGCTTTGTTTTTCAGAGGTGTTCGAAATTTGAATGTAATAATAGCATCGAAATCGATGTTATTATTTAGCAATAATAACATTTTCACAGATAAGAAATTTGTTCTAACAAAACAGTCTGTTTTTATGGTGGTCATAATGTGCGGTTCTTGAACGCATCATGGAGGGTTTATGATATTTGGATAGATAAAATATATTTTTCTCCAACTTACTCGGAAATGTTTCCATTAATGGAGTAAAAACACACCTCGAAGTTTATCGTTATATGCATTGATGAGATAATAAATTAAAAAAAATGGAAATACTTCCCGGACATGCCCGGGAAGTAAATATTATTGTGCAGGTTACTTACTTTTAATTTCATGCAAGACTACAAATTCACCATACAGCCAATTGTCCAATAGTCACGTACAAAAACCGACATAGATAGAATAATAATTGTGTCCAAATCATAAGACAGTTTTTTTAGACTTAATTATTTTCTCGGACTGATAAATATTTTGTAACAAATGTATAGTTTTTTTAAATGTCTAATGCGTTTAGGGATTGTCGATTTAACTAAATGTAATAATGCCTATATTTATATTTACTAATACTATAAGTTTTCTTTTATTTATTTTCATTGCTATGTTTTATGTGGAATCAAATATACAATTCGGACCCAATACTTTAAACTTTAATATCCTTAAAAAAAAATTAGGCGGGAAACTGGAATTCATTTTGTCAAAGATTTTCTGCCGTGTTATTTTTACGAAAATAAAATGAGTTCTACAAATAGTGACGAAGATATCCCAATGGGTACACCACCAGAATTAGCAGCAGAGGCAAAGTTGGCGAGAGCTAACTTGCTTCCGCCTAAATCCGAAGAAAAATATTTAAGAACGTTCGCAAATTTCAATTCCTGGCGAAAGAAGAAAAATACCAGTTCGTTGTCGGAAAATGTTATTTTGGCGTATTTTAACGAACTTGCAAAAGATAAAAAACCTTCTACTCTGTGGGCAATGTACTCAATGCTGAAAAGTACTATACAACTAAAATATAATATAAACATTAAGAACTACGCGAACTTATTGTCATTTTTGAAACGGAAATCATCCGGTTTCAAAAGCAAGAAATCGAAGATTCTTACCAATGAGGATATCACAATATTCTTAAATGAAGCTCCAGATGAGATTTTCCTAGCAATAAAGGTAAACATAATATTGTATAACTGACTTAATAAATATAACCTTTTAAGATTTTGTTTTATTTCCTCGCATATTTGGAGAAAAGCAGTATACAGGCCTCGGCAGGAATGTCATTTCGTGGATTCGTATCTATTGAAGGACTCGGCTATGCCTCGTCCTTCAAAACCATACTCATCCACGAAATGACTTTTCCCGGCCTCTGCAGTAATATACTATTAAAATGTTCGTATAGATTCGATCGTCAACTGGTATCTTTATTTCCTTATATCGCTTACGAGTATACACATTTTAATCTTATAACACCCCTCGTCTTTTCTCCTCCTGGTCCGGCCCTTAAAACCACCAGGCCCCTATTTCACCAACTCGACAATTGTCGCCTGACAATGACAATTCAACATACATGGCTGCGTCGACAGGTTAAGATTGTTGCTTCACAGCTTATTGACCAAGCAATGTAGGTGGAATTGCAATGTCATTGTGACAATTGTCAAGATGGTGAAATAGGGCCCAGGGAGGTTGTCCTGGATCATGTGTCCTGCAGACCAAAAAGAGCGGCCAAGTGCGAGTCGGACTCGCACATGAAGGGTTCCGTTAAATAAATTGCTTTCTACGATTTATGACGTATTAAAAAAAACTACTTACTAGATCTCGTTCAAACCAATTTTCGTTGAAAGTTTGCTTGGTAATGTATATTATATATTTTTTTTAGTTTTATCATTCTCTTATTTTATAAGTTACAGGGGGGGGGGGACACATTTTACCACTTTGGAAGTGTCTCTCGCGCAAACTCTTCAGTTTAGAAAAAAATTATGTTAGAAACCTCAATATCATTTTTGAAGACCTATCCATAGATACCCCACTCGTATGGGTTTGATGAAAAAAAAAATTTTGAGTTTCAGTTCTTAGTATGGGGAACCCCAAAATTTATTGTTTTTTTTCTATTTTTGTGTGAAAATCTTAATGCGGTTCACAGAATACATCTACTTACCAAGTTTCAACAGTATAGCTCTTATAGTTTCGGAAAAAAGTGGCTGTGACGTACGGACGGACGGACAGACAGACAGACAGACATGACGAATCTATAAGGGTTCCGTTTTTTGCCATTTGGCTACGGAACCCTAAAAAGGAATAAAAATCCCTTGGTTTACGTCGGGTGTTAAATATGTTTGACACAAATTTGTGACTGTATCAGTGGCGGCGCGTAAAAATGTTTGATGGGCAACCCGGATCAAAAAACGTCATGCAAGAGTTTAGAGTAGGTAGGTATATAACAGCCGGTGGGAATCGGCTTGTATGGGCGCTCCGCCATTGGACTTGACTTTTACTTTAGACTTTTTTTTTAGACTTGAGATTATTAATTGAGTTGGCCGAATTGCATCAAAGTAGTCAATTCAAATTATTGAATTTACTAGAAGTTGTTCGACAAAAAAATCTAATATAATTATCGAAACTGCTCACGAGAATCGGTTGAGAAATGCGACGTAGCTCTAGTATAAGTTTTATGAATACAAATACGTTTTCGAACGCGTTTGCGTTTAGATTCAATTTGTATGGCAGCGCTTAGTTCCTTATAGTTACCACCAGAGGCGATGTTCGCGTTGTCATACAAATTGAAACTAAACGCAAACGCGTTCGAAAACGTATTGTATCGATATAACTTATACTAGAGCCTCTGTAGAGGAGAGCAGCCGTACAGACACCGGACACTGGAAAAATGGACATACTTACTAGTTACAAACGATTTTCGGAGCAAGCTTCGTTCTTTTCGCACCCTCGTTCGATAATCTCAACGCTGGTAGGCATCAAAGTTTCGATCGCGGCAGCTGCTCCCTATAACCACATTTTCATTACGATGCTTAAACAGGCTAGTTTGATAGCTTTATGCGCTGATATCCCGTGAGAAACTCAAATAGGAACTGTTTATACTTTATACAAACTATCAGAATGCACTTGGGCGATAATAGGTTTATTTGGTGTTGGTCGAGACGTGTTTGTTTATACGTGAAGGAGATTTAATTTATCTGTAAAAGTAAATGAGCTCAGTTTATCGTGGACTAGCGACCTGCCCCGGCTTCGCACGCAAATCACTCTATCTATTAAAAATAACCGCATCAAAATCCGTTGCGTAGTTTTAAAGATCTAAGGATACATAGGGACAGACACACAGCGGGAAGCGACTTTGTTTTATACTAGTGTAGGGATGTCACACGTGTGTTCTCGTAATACACGTGTGTTGTTATTATCTAGAAGTAAGAAACGAATCGTTTATTGTAGCGACAGAAAATAAACATAAACCACTTATATACTTTTACAATTATTGCAGGAGATATGCATTAACTCTGCAGGACTGAGTATGTTTATTTTTATTAAATTAAAACTTGTGTGAATGAAATTGTGATTTATTTACATTATACTGTCGGTTATCTTTTCACGCTTAAACCGCTGAACCGATTGAAATGAAATTTAATATGGAGATAGGATAGTTTTTATCCCATAAATCATCCAAGAGGGTGCAATGGGGGGTGAAAGTTTATATGGAGCAACGATATAAAGAAGCTAGTGCTTATATATTGTTGACATTTTTTTTTATTATTATTTATTACCTATTTATTAGTATTCACCATTATAAGCACTAAAAGCTAAACCTTACGTGCTAATTGGTATTACATATAAACTTCGAGTCACATAAAATATTTAAATAAGTACCTATAATCTAAAGTAAGGGACTAGGTTGATTTGTGTAAGATTGTCCCGTAATATTTATTTATTATTTTATTTATTTATAACTTGAGGACAATAAGTTTAAACAAACTCTTAGAACTTTCAGCGAATATCTGAATAACCACCAAATGTAATATGATGTTTATGTAGTTTTAGTTTAACCAAATTTAATTTTATGTTTGTCATGATAACAATGAATAATATATTGTTACAATTTAAAATGGGGGCGTAATTAAACAAGTGTTAAATACTTCAATGTGATAATTATTTGATGCAAATGTTATAGAATTTAATTAAGGGCCACCATAGTTACAAACATGTTATGACTTATGATATAGTATATAGATGTACATATTTGCATGCTGTTTGTAACAGCTGGAAAAGGTGAAACTATAATGTATTTACTCTAAGACATGTAAACTAAAATTCTTTTCTGCAAATAAATTATTTGATTGATTGATTGATAAATACAAAAATGTAGTTACATGTCAGGTCACATTAGTGCAAAATTAAATAGTCACAAAACTTAAAATACAAGGTGCTCCCGAGGAAGCCGTGAGATTTTAACCACACATTCCTGAGGTCATCAGGAGTAAAAAAAAAACATGAAAACAATTCAAATTCAGCAAAAAAAAACTTATTTTCGGTTTTTGTAAATAAAAATTGGTTAACTATCGCTTCTCTATGGAAATTATCCCTTTTAATAAAAACGTAACGATTAATTTTCCAAAAAAGGATGAATTTAGTGAGTGGTAGCTGTCACTTTGGTGTATGTCAATAGCGACGCGACACTTGGGAACATCGGTGGCAACGTCGCAATTAAAAGAGCTTAACGTACTTTAGCAATCATAATAAATAGTTTACATATAAATGATAATATCTTCAAAACTAAGCCGGACTGGACTGGGGTTCATATAACATTTTTTGCTCCTAATGACCTAAGGAATGCGTGGTTAAAATCTCGCGGATTCCTCGCGAGCACCTTGTAAGATTAAGATTTTTTATAGTAGATTTATTGCATCTCAACATATGACATTAGGGTACCACAAACAGTTGGTCAGCATAGTCTTCAAATATGTTTATTTTTCAAATTGGCAAATACGTGTTTCTTATTACATAATTTATTAGGTCAAGTAAACAAACCATCTTGAATTACACAGAATTAACGTAAATTGACCGATGACCATCGCGAACTGATTTTAAAACAATTGACCTGAGATTGACCTTGTTAGGTATTTGCCATAGACAACACAGACATAGAGCTACTGTGATTATGCCATAGTTAAGGTACCGTAGTATTTGAAGCGCTCATTCGTGCAGTGCCCGCGTCGATTGTGTAAATAAATCAAGGACGTCGATCCTGGTGGTTGTCTATAATAGCAGTCGTTAAGTTCAGTAGGTATTAGCTTGAGAATTTCTAACAGTTAAGTTGCCCATAAAGCTTAATCCTAATTAGGTTTTGTTTCGCCTCTATAAGTTGTTCAGCTTGGCCCGAAAACTGTTCGTATGTCCGATCTCCCGCTGACCGGCTGGTTCTCCTCTACAGGGTGCTATTACTCAAAAGCTTGTAACTTGTACCTAATACAAGCGGAAGTCTCTTCCTAATAATAATAACTACGAGTACAACTTAGAAAAGTTCAAAAACCCCCGACATTTTCATTTCAAAGTTCAATATCTCAAAAACTGCTGAACCGATTTTGTTGAAACGTAGCTAAGAACCATCTCGATCACGTCAGCTTTCGGATTAAAAAAACCGCATTCAAATAGGTCCATTCGTTTAGGATCTACGATGCCACAGACAGACACACACACAGACACGTCAAACTTATAACACCCCTCTTTTTCCGTCGGGGGTTAATAAAAGGAGTTGAAAAGAGGCGTCCGCTTGTATTACAAGCTACAAGCTTTTGAGAAATATGCCCCAGGTCGCATTTCTTAACAGATTCTCGTGAAATTTTGGGAGTAGGTTCAATAATTTTGGGAGTAGGTTCAATAATTTTGGGAGTAGGTTCAATAGTTTTGGGAGTAGGTTCAATAATTTTGGGAGTAGGTTCAATAATTTTTGGAGTAGGTTCAATAATTTTGGGAGTAGGTTCAATAATTTTGGGAGTAGGTTCAATAATTTTGGGAGTAGGTTCTATAATTTTGGGAGTAGGTTCAATAATTTTGGGAGTAGGTTCAATAATTTTGGGAGTAGGTTCAATAATTTTGGGAGTAGGTTCAATAATTTTATAGAATTCGATTTGAGACTCGCGAGTGCTACAGCTCACAGAGCCTCTTGTAAATAAATACCTTTAGATTTATAGAAGATATATAAATATATTTAGTTACATATATATATATTCCGGACATTGTCAAACTAATTTGACTTGCAAGGCATAAACTAAACAAAAGTACGTGTACAACGTACAACCTTAGAACAGGCCAAGATACAGGCTTTGCCTAGTTTGGGGCTGACGGATATCTTTCTTTGTTTGTTAACAATATGCATGTTAACAGAATTTAAGTTTAACTCAATCGGATGTAACGTTGTTATGGTAAATAAATAATTTGTATTTGTAGAAACACAAATGGTAATAAAACTAATAAAACTCCACACGCCTGGTAACCTGCGTAGTGAACTTACTGGCCAATAATAACCATAGTTTATTATTACCGTACCGTCACCGAAACGAACTAATGTGGCAACGATGCGCCCGAGTCGATTTTGCAACAATTACAGTTATGCTTCTCATTGTTTGAAATCAACACCAAACTTTCTGACTGCTAATATAATTTGAACCGTCGTGCTTAGACATGAAGTCGATATTTGAACTAGCTTTTTTGTTACAAATGATCATCTCAAATAAGTGGACTATACATAAGTTTCCTATGCCATAAGGCCTTAATGTTTATGGGTAGCTACAGCGCGTACGACGTTTGTTAAAAAGATACAAAGTTAGCGGACCATAATATGATTAGCATATTCGCATATGTTAGTTATAAATAGTGTGTTATTTTGGTAATTTGATATAAAATTATGATAAAGCACCCGCTGCTTGAAAGGATAACGTTACTTTGCCTTGTTTATTATGGTCCAGGAAATTGTGTCTAACCTGATATACAACTAGATAAAATAACTTAAAGAAAAAGCTATGGAAACAATCTATCAACGTCGAGCAATTATATTTGAGACTAAAGTTTTTACCCTGCGACTTCGAGAATTTCGCGTTTAATTCGTCAATGACCATACAAACTTTTACCACCATTTCACCTCCATAGTACTCGTACCTACACTATTAAGTGGGTAGTTCCAGGAGTCTGTCGCCTTACAAACTTTTACCACCACTTTACCTCTGTAGTACATTATTAAGTGGATAGTTCCGGGAGTATGTCTCCATACAAACTTTTACCACCTTTTCACCTCCATGGTACACTATTAAGTGGGTAGTTCCGGGAGTCAAACTATCTTCAAATCGGATCATCTGCTTGGAAACTACGATGCCATATACACACACAACAAGACAGACACACTAATAAATAGACACACATATGCATATGTTAAACTCATAACTGCTCTAATTTACGTCGGAGGTTGGTAAAGGAATCGTCCAAACGGTGTTTAACTATTTAACCATCTATCTGTGATTATGTGATACAGACAAGTGAGTACAGACCGCAGAAATAAACAATTTTCGACCTCTATCCTTTGAGATAAAGCCGAAAAACGCTTGACACACCATCACGCACTATTGTTCCTGTATAGGTTGTTTTGTAATGAATGTGTTTGCATGTGTGCGTAGTCGACATCGGTGTTGTTTGAACTGCGGCGGCAGCGTGGGTTACGGAGCGGCATATTAGATTAGCATGTGTCACAATACAAGCGATGTGGCGATTACTACACAGATTATAAAACTTGAACCGAGTCAAATATTCTTGAACCAAAAAAAGAAAAGGGTGGAAAATTTTTCGAGTGGCCATCACGTACCGGGAGGCGCAGCGTGAAGGTGGACCGGACCGTTCACCTGGTAAAGGTCGCGGGATGCGGGTGGTGCAATACCGGTCATTGTGCTTTGGGGAGGCGTAGTCCTAGTATACATATATGTCCACCAGTGGACGTCTTTCGGTTGATACGATGATGAAGAAATAAAATAAGAAGATGCTTAATTGAGGAGCTCAGCAGCACGCATGTTGGCTGCTCTGTTGACGGTGTCCTTGTCAATAACCTCAGTTATGCGGATGACATGGTGCTGTTGGCCCCCTCAGTCAGTGCATTGCGTCAATTAATTGCTGTATGTGAGGCGTATGCAGCAGCTCATGGCTTCTAAAATGGTCTTCAAGGCGGGAAGTAAATGTCCGTTCTTTGTTTCACCTATAGTTCTTAACGATGTTCCCCTCAAAAGGGTAAATCAGTTTAGATACTTAGGACATTTGCTGACCGAGGACCAGAAAGACTTGATAGACATGGAGAGAGAGCGCAGGGCATTGTCAGTCCGAGCGAACATGCTAGCCCGCAGATTTGCACGGTGTACAGATGAAGTGAAAATTACACTTTTCAAGGCTTTCTGTACATCGCTGTACACGTCGAGTCTGTGGGTTAGATATACTCAACGGGCTTACAATGCCGTGCGCATTCAATACAATAATGCTTTTAGGGTGTTGTTGAAACTTCCGCGTTTCTGCAGCGCATCGTCCATGTTCGCCGAGGCGCGCAGACGGATTTGATGCCGTCTGGCGCAAGAAAACGGCCTCGCTGTTAGACAGGGTGCGCGGGAGTAGCAACAGCATCCTAAGCATGATAGCTAACAAGCTAGATTGTCCTCTTTTGTGGCAAATGGGTCAGAGGACTAAATCTCTTTTGTGTATTAATTATTAAGCTACTAACATTAGATTAAGTAAATACTAATAATTTGTGGACCAAATGTTGTCTTTAAAACTGAATAAATAATAAATAAATAAATTACCTCGAACGTAGCGAAATTTGCTTGATGCAAAAAAAATTACTCTTGGTTCTAAAGAATCATCTTAATTCAGGATTATTTCTGTTTCATTCAAGATAGGGTCTTGATAATGAACTTCTTCATTTTTTCTGTGTATGAATGAATGAGATTGAATATTTGGATTGTCATCGCCCTCATATCTAGTCCAGTCCAACTAGGGAAGTACCTACCTCTACCTTACAGAAGACCTCAGCCGCAATAACACATATCTGTTACTTGATACTAACAATCCTCTTCACCTCTCTGGGTAATACGATATACCACGATACGATATCACGGGCCATTTTGCAAGTGAAATAGTAAAATACATTCGCGACGGTATTCTTCGATTCGAAATGTCTCACACTACCGATTGGTAGTACGAATCGAACGTTAAATTACGCATCTAAAACGAAACGCTAGAGTCTAACGTTTTGCAGTTGGTTTCGTAGTACAACGGCAGTGTGAGTTACAAGTTTGACGGGTCGAATCGAAAAATACCGAAGCGAGTTCGAAATCTATTCGAAGCGCGTTTATTCGATCTCGTATATAGTTACATATCGTTAGGTTACGATTGTAACTCACGTTAGCCGTATGTGTCTGTAGTTACGTATCGTAAGGTTACGATTGTAACTCACGTTAGCCGTACTGTACCCTTATTGTGAGATAACAATCGTAACCTAACGTTACGTAACTAATACGAGATCGAATAAACGCGCTTCGAATAGATTTCGATCTCGCTACGGTATTCTTCGATTCGACCCGTCAAACTTGTAACTCACAATGCCGTTGTCCTACGAAACCAACTGCAAAACGTTAGGCTCTAGCGTTTAGTTTTCGATGCGTAATTTAACGTTCGATTCGTACTACCAATCGGTAGTGTGAGACCCAAATTTGACATTTCGTATCGAAGAATACCGTAGCGACTGTAGTTTACTATTTCACTTGCAAAATGGCCCGTGATATCGTATTATTCCGTCAAGAGTTACCGTAGATCCGATCGAAATTTATCTCAAATTAAAGAACTTATAAAAATAAGGGTTTTGAATTGACAACATATATCCACAAAATTCGGATTGTCGCGTATTTTGTATTTAAAAATGCAAATAAATGGCCCCCGCGCCGCCATATTGTATCGACAGTGGACACTGTCGACGTCGCGATGCGCGTATTCTGTAATGTCATAACCGACAAACATTTAAATTAAAACGATAAATGCTAGTGATATAAGGTTGAATATTGGAAAATCGTGAACGAACGTGAAGTCGATGGCGAATTAAGTAATGTATAAGTGCCTCACGTTACAGTTTGGATTTTTAGTTCTATGAGTGACCACCAGGGGCGGTGTATAGACTTTTCATACTAAATCTTGACGATAGGCGCTAGCGCCTGTAGTAAACGCAACTCACGTCAATCCCACGCTAAAAGTACAGGTCTGTAGTTACGTAACGTATGGTTGCGATTGTAACTCACGATAAGGGTACTGAGCAGCTATCGTTATTATTCGATCCAGAAATGCAGCGGTGCAGTTTTTATCCCGAAAATCCCCTAAGGGGGTAAAATAGGGGTGGAAGTTCGTATGGGGATACGATATAAACGAGTTCCACGCGGACGAAGGGCAAAAGTTAGTTACAAAATAAGGGCCGAAAGACAATTTCTACAGAACATCGCTAATCGCTACCTCTTATGCTCTGAGCCCTCGGGCTCCGCTGCTTCATTGATATCGATCTTCGGCCATTCATTTTTCAACATCGCATCTCCGTTACTCCGTAGGGCTGTCACGTCACGCCGGAACAAACTGTCTACGTCAGGGCTGGCTTTGTTTTTTTTAAATACCGTACTGTATCACAGGGTTTCCTAGCTCAGGACGCAGGGTGACACGGAGGATGCATTTTGTAAAGGTTCAATTTGAAACTTGAACGCAGACAGCAGCATGCAATCTTGCAATGCCTCTTTTTTCCCTTAAACATTTTTTTTCATACTACAACGGTGGCAAACACAGAACACGAAATAATATAGAAGGGGTATCAAGTGCGATTTCCATCGGGGCCGGTGTCGCCACCTCGTCCCCTCCTCCACGTCGCCTACAACAACACTGCGATCGGGTGGCTTTGGTGCGAAAGCTTGAGCGCATGCTCAAACTTTAGTGGCGCGCGTACCACGCCCACATCGCCATTCTATAGTATTAAGTGTTCTGTGGTCAGTGGTGGCAAACAAGCGTACGGCCTGATGGTAATTTTTTTTTTCAAAATGAGATTTTAATGTCACGTAATAGTTCATAACGAGCGCAACATTTTGACTTCTCATTTTGAACAAAAACGTGACTAGACATGTTGTTTCCGTGGACCCTTCATATTATTTGTTATTCGTCAATGAAGATAGTGGTGTATTTTTTTATAGTTATTATTTCTTTTATGAATTAAATGAATGAGGATGAGTACAAGTAAAATTTTAATTTTAATGCTTACAACGACTCCATAGCTAACTTTAGTCTTACCGTTCTAAAAATACTCCGATGCCTGGATATGACACTCAAATATACATGTCTCCAGCATGTCATAGGGATATCTCCACCTTCATCTATCTGCGATTCAAAATGAGAATGACAGAGACATGAAACATGGATCATGACGCACCCTTCACATTTTGTAGTTGGTATAATATATACATACTTGTTGCTTGAATTAGCAAGATGTTTTTGTCGTGTTCAAGATTAGCAAGTGTGCGAATTAATTAAATGTTTAATTTTGTATAAATTTTTAGTGGCAACCCTATTGACTGCCTTGTGGTGAACGGCGACTTACGAACTAAATATTTGGATGCTATTATTGAACAGTAGATTGTTATAAGTATTTATGAACTGCTCCACAAATTCTCAAATGTTACGCTAAATGTTTTATTTGGGTCATATTTATTTCGCTAAATCAGCAGGTTTGAGTGTTTTTCTGTGCTGGCACCACAAAATATTTTGTACTCGGGTGAAGCTCGTCCCAATAATATAATTAAAATATATATTTATTTTTTTAATATTAAAAAAAAATTGGCGGTGCGCGTCAGAGCCTGTTCACTCCTGAAAGGTTCGAAAAATGTCGCCCGTGGTGTGATAATTACTGTAATTAGTATAAGCTTTCATTTAGGTACAATTTAACTCCTAGATTTCCTTTTACGAATATGACTAAATAAAGACTTCTTGTCTCGGCAAATCCAAAGTTGATTGGTACTTTCTGAGTACAAAGCAACAACAGTTAGCTGTTATAAAATATACCTGCTCAGCACCAAAAAAGCACCAAAACTCCATACGAGGCCGGACCAAATCATACTACAATACAACCGATTGTAGTCCTAATTGCTATGAGCCTACATTCCAAAATGGCAAAACATAGACTCTCAGATTCAGCCTACATCTCTATACCTACTAGCTGTTCACAAAACATTTTGAATAACCCTATTATAAGTTAAACCGTAGTTTCGTAACAAGTACACGTAATTCGAAGCCAGAAATCCTGGTTATCATGTTGCGCGCTCGGTAAGCGTTTTGAATAATGACCCAATTTAGTAAAGACTTGGGACCTTTTTCGTATGAATCTCTTAAGTTCGTGACCAGCTGCCAATGAGAGTTGGAGTCTAAGCGATCTTCAAATCATGTCCAATGGATAGAGTTTGTCGGTAGAATGATTACCCCTTCATGTTTAGAGTTTTCAAGAAGCTGACTGAACTTGACTTTCTCATGTTTAGCACAGACTTCAAAAAGAGGAAGAGACCGTTTATCTTTCTTATTATCTTCTTTCGAGAATTGATAAACTTTTCTTATTTTTAAAACTGAAAGAAACGTTGTGTACGATATTTGAAATGGCATTAATATGTAGATAGTTTTAAAGGAAATAAATACTAGTGGCTGTGAGCTGTAGAACTCGCCAGACTGTAAAAAAAATTATGTTTTTAATTTCGAAAAAGTGAATCTACACAAAACATCTATATAATTATTGAACCTGCTCACAAAATCTCACAAGAATCGGTTGAGAAATGCGACCTGTAGAGGAGAACAGCCGGACAGCGTGACAGCGAGACATAGTGATTCGTGAGATCGTG
Organism: Epinotia brunnichana; assembly: GCA_963854355.1. Lineage (NCBI taxonomy): Eukaryota > Metazoa > Arthropoda > Insecta > Lepidoptera > Tortricidae > Epinotia > Epinotia brunnichana. Next base: position 13,858,470 of record OY977956.1, read on the forward strand.
ACAGACACCGGACATACGAACGATTTTCGGCCGAAGCTGACGCATAGAACATCGTTCGCTTCGCTCGCTCGTTCGATAATAAATAGAAGTTTTCCGTGATATAGGCTTTATTATCATGTGGATTTATTGGAACCAAATTGTAACAGACTCTTCATATTTTAAAACGTAAAAAGTTTTAGGCTCGAATCTAACTACGAACATCATAGAACCAAAGCCGTCTTGTGTTCTTTATAAACAGCAAATTCACTAATTATCTAGTCTAATAAATTAATAAACGACCCGAGCTGTCAATTGCAATAATTGCTTTCTAAGAAGCTAACCCACTTGGAGGTAATTAGTGTTTCAGCCTGTCAGACCCGTCTGTACCTAGACTTTGTTGATGTCTGGACTTTGTTGGATGTACTGTTTAGACAATCGCAGTAGGTAGGTTAATGATAATAGAGTTTAAGCAGATAATTTGCCTCAACAGAGTTTTAAGTTCGCTGGATATTTCAGTTATAACTTGCACAATATGCGTACAGTCGCCATCACATACATCGGAGCAAACAAGCAGCTCACAAACATCGGAACACACCTCTATTTTCAAGGCATTAGGGTGCATGTGCCGATATTTTTGAACACCTAAAGGTTGAACACGCCAAAACGTGGGCATACATATGTACTTATATTTTTTTAATTTACGACTGTACAAACTATTTAGTAATATATTTATAAACTCCATAGTATGATGAACCAAAAATATTATAACAGCATATCACTTCATACATTCGTTTTCACGATGGAGAGCCCTGAACTTCAGCAGCGTGAAATGATTTTGCTCAAGCACACAGAAAATCCCCTTCTAAGCTACAGAGCACTAGCAAAGTTATTGAAATATCCACAATCCACTGTTTGTTCTGTTTTAAAAAAGTTCCGGGAACGGTTGACTGTAGAACGGAAGCCAGGAACTGGCGGAAAGCAAGGCATAAGACACAAAAAAAAGAAGCCAGAGTTTTACAGCTTTTTAACACAAATCCGAAGATCTCGTCTCGCGATGTCGCTAAAAAGGTACAAATGTCACAATCTTATGTACAAAAAGTAAAAACAAGAGCTGGGTTAAGGTCGTACAAGGCTCAAGCTGCACCTGACCGCAATGCTCAGCAGAATTTGACGGCCAAACGAAGGGCAAGAAAGTTATACGACAATTTCTTAACAAAATTTAAATGCATCGTGTTGGACGACGAAACGTAGGTACATAAAAGCTGACTTTAAACAGATACCAGGCCAGAAGTTTTATACTAGTACGAGTCGCAAAAATGCTCCTGAGGACTGTAAGTTAAAAAAGAGGTCCAAGTTTCCGAAAAAGTACTTGCTTTGGCAAGCTATTTGCAGCTGCGGTAAAAAATGTCGATCATTTATCACTACAGGCACTGTAAACAGTGAAATTTACAAAAAAGAATGTTTGGAGAAGCGACTTTTACCCTTTCTAAGAATCATAATTCGCAACCATTGTTATGGCCTGATCTTGCATGCTGCCACTATGCCAAAGCTGTGTCAGACTGGTACAAACAGAATGGTGTTGCTGTGGTACCTAAAAACTGCAATCCTTCTAATTGCCCTGAACTCAGGCCTATCGAGGAATATTGGTCCATAATGAAAGGGATATTAAAAAAGAAAGGCGGGCAAATCAATTCCTTGGCTGATTTGCAAAAAACATGGACTTGGGCTGGTAAAAAGTACCCTGACAATGCCGTGCAAACCTTGATGAGCCGCATCCGACGCAAAGTGAGGGCAATGGCGTATTCAAAGCATAATTAAAACACATCGGTATGTTTATAAATGTACGATAGTAGTGTAAGCCAATGTAATATATATATATTTTTAATTGTACTTGATTATGTTTTTATTGACTATTTAATATGCCCTTGTTTTGGCGTGTTCAACCTTTATAGTGTACGGATGTATGTGATGGCGACTGTACCATCGCTAACGCAGTTAACTGACCATCCGTGCAACAAGGTTCAATATAAATACAGGATTGTCAGTTAACTTTGCTAGCGTTTGTACCTAGTAGGCTAGTACTTCAGGAAAAATACGGTTTCGAAAAACATTAATTAATACCTAATAGTAGTTTATGCAATCGTTATAATAATGTATGCTTTTTAAGTCGAGTACCACGTTTTGCTGAGTGGCCTAATTAAGGTACGAGACTTAAAAAGCTAATTATATAACTATTGTATACAATACTTTTTCTACGAGTCAACGGAAATAATAATTTATTAAACAAACTTGATATCTATTGAAAATCGCCCTGCTGAAATGAAGCGCAGCAGCTTAGTATATTTGCGCGTTGATGTCTTCACAGTTATCTTATACAGCTCCTGGATTCATAAGATAACTGCTGGCGGTTATCTTATGGAACCACGAGCTCCGTCACCAGCTGGTAGAGCTCCAGGATTAAAAAGTATGTGATCTTAGTTTCGTGTACGAAATCTTAATTCAAAGATTAAAGTCGACGAGTAGAAAATAGTGTTTTATTTTGTTTATTTCATTTAAATACGTTATTCTAAGATGCTTTATTCAAGAATCCAACAAACTTTCCATCTGGAAGTAATTATATAGATTTAAATGCAGCATGAATTGTCTTTTTTGTTTTATTTATTTTGAATACCTATCATAGAGCAAATGTTAATGAACAAAAATAAAGATAAAACCATTTAATAATATTTTTCTGACTTTTCAGAATCTAATTGAGTTATAATCTTTTTGATGTCTGAAATTTTATTGGATTTTGTCGCTAGGTAAGTATTTAATTGATAATATATCCATTACATAGAAAAAATCTGCTATTATAAATTATTTCCAATTTTGTAATTTTTACAAGCTTTATATTAACTTGCACTGTTCGTATGTAAAATATGTAAGTTAACAGTAAGTTGTCCTTCAAAATTTGCAATGCATCTTTCAGTCACTTCCGGTTATCCAATTGAGCTGAAATATTGCAAGCATATGTATATCGCATGACAATGCAATATTATGATGACTTGGAGCTGATCTGATGCTGGAGCTGGAAGGTGGCCATAGGAACTCCGCAATAAAACGACACAACCCCATCGAGTGTGGGCTCGTTAGAATCGTCTCAATGAGTAGTTGATGATGGTATGCAGAAAAGTACAGTCGGCAATAAAAGCTTGTATCAAAAATCAAATTTTTGACAGAAACTTATTTCCATACAAGTTGTCAGTTCATTGCCTGGACTATAGTAGTTTTTATGGTTGTCGTAAAAATAAATGACTTATTACGCATTAGCATACTATATCGCATTTAGTATACTATTGCCTTTACAGTCGAATTGGGTGACATGCGTAACCTAGATTAGTAACTTATTATATTTTCAGTGCATTAAAGACATTCATTAACACCAAACGTGTGTTAGTTTATTATGAAATTATTCCTGCATCATATCCTGCATTCTTTGACATACAGCTGACATACATATTGACATATTGACAGTACGGTCGTACAGGATCGTACATATTGTGCTCTGCGTGAGTTGTAGAACTCGCGAGCCTGTCTTATTTTTTTTTCTAAAAAGTGAGGGCGCAGCCTGAAATAGCCATGTCAACGTGGCTTGCATATCGATTGGACACCTCAACAGGTTAATTAACTATTCGATATGACAGCCACGTTATTGCAAGGTTATTAGCATTTCACTAGAAAGCTACAAAGCTATCGACATAAAACTTCCGCTAAGTTAGCTTATCTTGCTTCCATTCGCTTTCCCGCTTCTGAAACAGCAAGGGATAACCTGGCGTTACGATCCCGTTGGAAAACCGATACCTACGTCGACAAATTCGACTCGTATTTTCCACAAAACCCGGTCCGTATATTGTAGCTTATGTCAGAGGTAGTAAACAAATAATGGACGGCTGAAGTAACACACAAACGGGTTTATTCAGTAACCTAACTCAATACAAGGGTTTAAACATCGACAAATCCGAAAAATACATAGGTGACGAACTACGTAACTATAATAATTATAAATGAACAGTTATAAGTATTATTTATACTTCTATACGAATATGTGGCTCTGTGAGCGGTAAAACTCGCGAGCCTGTCTTTTATAAAAAAATAATAGTTTTCAAAACGTGACTCGACAATAAAATTATATATAATCAACGAACCTTCTCATAAAATGTCACGAAAATCGGTTGAGAAATGCGACCTGTTGTAGAGGAGAACAGCCGGACAGCGTGAAATCGTGACAGACACCGGACATACGAACGATCTTCGGCCCAAGCTGAAGCATAGAACTTCGTTCGCTCGTTCTATAAAGAGGAAGTGTCTGTGAGAATGTAGCTTTGTAAGTTTGTATGTTTTGGGTAATCAGCTAAACCGCTTAAACAGATATAGTACATTACTTACCTAGGGCGGTTAAACAAAGAATGTCTCAGATCGCAGGTATTTGACGCCCGAGCCGAAGGCAAGGGCGATAAATATGCGCTCTGAGGCTTTCTTTATTACCGCCCGTGGTGAGTACAAAATTTTACGTCTCTATCTGGCCCGGAAGTGGGGTTTTCCGCACGCATAGCGTGCGGTAATTCCTACTTTATGGCCAGGTATGACGTAAAAAAAAACACCTGCGTGTAGATGGGATTTTCTGGATGGTTGTAGGCTATATTTTATCCCGCGAGTGCCCGCGTTCTTTGCAATACGCGGGCGAAGCCGTGCGGGCAGCTAAAAATACTATAAACTTATATGTTTAGGCATTGCTTATACATGATGCGCGGCAGTAGCAACATACAACATACGATAGCGCGATTGGACCATCAATTTTTGTTCAATAAATATTATATGTATTCGTATCGATGTCGCTGATAAAGTTCCAGTGTGCGCTGCGAGGTTCAGAAGGAACAGTGTAGCTGCCTAGCTGCCGAGTTTGTTGTTCTTTTAGCACCACCCGGAGGTCACGTGTAGGGTTTCTAGGGTTATTCCTACGGACGTAGAACAACAACCACCTCCAAATATTAAGTAGGTAATACCTATTATACGATCAGTGCCAGAATCTCGACAACATCGTGATTCGCCAGTGTACGAGTATCGCCACAAACAGTCGTCCAGTGGGCTGATCTGAGCCACGATGGCGCCAAATTCTAATATTCAGTTGAGTTACTGCTTCAAGCCGTATGTTTACCTACTGTGGCACAAGAGAAGTCACCCGGGTATTCTCGTGTTTCGGTGTTTGTATAGGTTTCAGTGGAACCCGATTCTTACCCGGCTCGGCTTCGGGAATGTTTACTTGCGGAGTACGCCATTAAGTAGGTTTTACGGTGTTGGAACTCAACTCATGGGCGCATGGGATTAGAGATTCAAAATGTGATGTCTGCATCTCAAAGGGATGTCCTTACTTTCATGAAGACTGGTGGCTTTCTTGGAGGAGAATGATGGAGATATTAAAGGGATTATATATCCATTCAACACGTAGTAGGTGAAAGAATTTTTGAAATCGAATAAGCGGTTCCGTAGATTATTACCCATTACATACAAACTTATAAACTTACAATGCTACAATCTCACAGAGTTTTCCTCTTTATTATATTACTAGCCCCGATGCAGAAGAGTTCGTCCAGTAATTAACATCAATCACATTTTTTTTGATATTTATTACATGCTTAGATCAAACGACTAAGTAATAGGAACAATATTAATAATGTTTAATGTAGTTTATTTTCATTGTTAAATAGAAACCCTAAAAGGTATTTATTGTGGAAAAAAGGGCACTTAAAAACTATTGTCCAATTCAAATTGTGGTCTCCAACTGCACTTCTTGACTCATGGGCTCGACGCAGAACCGTCAGCTAGTCCCTAGTAATGGCCCTTTTTTTGCCTGTTGAATTCGTTACAGAAATATGTTGAAAAAAAAACCGCAAAATTTCTTCTGCTCGTAAAAGTGGTATCCTTATATTTTAATTGTGTTAACGTGGAATATTTTCATAAATAATGGAACTAGTATACAACTAGTATTAAACGGTATTGATTTTTTATCGAAAACATAATTTCCTTACAAATGGGAGAACCTACAAAACTGCTCTGACTAGACGAAAACATGCATCGGGGCTAGTAGTATAGTCTAGTATAAATTTACCCCTACATTCATAGCATCTGTTCAAGCAAATTGGACATGTTTTGGTGGAATCTAGTATTCAGTATCAAATAATCATAAATCAAGATCACTCTGCTGTCAAAGGTCGATTCTAGTACTCATATTCAATACTAGTGCGACGCCAGCGCCGCCGGGCAGAGACAACTGTAACTTAAGGCGCTATAGTATCATGGTCTTCTCTCCCTCTCGCTGAGCATAAGCGTGAGCGAGATGGAAGTGCGTGTTTGGAAGCGCGGATATCATGTTTTTTAATTTAAATTTTTTGTGCGTTTAAATAAATAAAAAAGTAATCACTAAGTTCCCTCAAACATGATATTGCCGATTTTTAGAACCAATGTTAATATGTTTAGCTATTGTGCATAATTTGCTACGAATGTTTTAAGTGAATTTTAATATGTTTTAGACCTATGTTCGTGATTTTTTTCTATCGAGCGAAAATTGCTTAATCGTGTTTCGAATCACTGATTTCCCTGCAGAAAAGCCTCAAGATTACTATTCGTATTTTTTTGAAACCATATTATTATAAACAGACGCATTATATTGTTTCAATAACTATGTTCGCTTCACTTCGCTGAACCTATAGCGCCTTAAGAGATTCATGTCATGAGTCGTTCATTGCAAATCGGGACGGAGATGTAATCGCATGGTTTGAGGTTAGGAAAAGCCTTTAATTAAGTCCTAGGGTTAAGGAAGTTCAAATATCATGTAACTACTCGCGTGTGTTAATATAAAGAAATAACAGTGCGAGATGGTTTAATTTCAATCAAATCCTCAAATTCATTACTTGGGCGTGGGTCTGGGCGACTGCGGCCAAGTTGGTGGCCCAAATATCCAGGATGGCTGGGGAGCAGGCTGCGACGAGCAGTTCCCGGGCGGAGCTGCAGGCGTGCAACCTAGGTAAAAGTATAATCTTCTACTTCAGCCTCAGGGAGGGACCCCTATTTCATCATCAGTGTTGGTGTACCCATGACGGGATTTGACACTAATATCTTCATCATTTTTATGTGGCACCAAGAGAGGAGCACTACCACAATCAGAAGGCTAGGGCACCTATCAACACACTCATTTTCTCCTTCAGCATCTATTGGACATTTTCACTCAAATATGCGACTTTAAAAAAAAATCTCAGTATTTATCTTTTTAGGGTTCCATACTCAAAGAGTAAAACGGGACCCTATTACTAAGACTTCGCTGTCCGTCCGTCCGTCCGTCCGTCCGTCCGTCCGTCTGTCTGTCTGTCACCAGGCTGTATCTCGAGAACCGTGATAGCTAGTGAGATGAAAATTTCACAGATTATGTATTTCTGTTGCCGCTATAACAACAAATACTAAAAAAAAAATTTTTTTTAAGGGGGCTCCCATACAACAAACGTGATTTTTTTGCCGTTTTTATAGATAATGGTACGGAACCCTTCGTGCGCGAGTCCAACTCGCACAACCGGTTTTTTTTTTTGCTTTTACTGTTCAGAATCATGAGCACTCTTGATCCCGATGAAGAAAAAAAGCGGCCAAGTGCGAGTATGAAGATGAGAAATTGCTGTTTACGATTTATGACGTATAAAAAAAACTACTAACTAGATCTCGTTCAAACCAATTTTCGGTGGAAGTTTCCATGGTAATGTACATAATATATTTTTTTTAGTTTTATCAGTCTCTTAGTTTAGAAGTTACAGGGGGGGGGGGGACACATTTTACCACTTTGGAAATGTCTCTCGCGCAAACTATTCAGTTTAGAAAAAAATTATATAAGAAACCTCAATATCATTTTTGAAGACCTATCCATAGATACCTCTTACGTATGGGTTTGATGAAATTTTGTTAAAAATTCTTAATGCGGTTCACAAAATACATCTACTTACCAAGTTTCAACAGTATCTTAGCTCTTTTTGTTTCGGAAAAAAGTGGCTGTGACATACGGATGGACAGACAGACAGACATGACGAATCTATAAGGGTTCCGTTTTTTGCCATTTGGCTACGGAACCCTAAAATCTATAAGGGTTCCGTTTTTTGCCATTTGGCTACGGAACCCTAAAAATGTCCCCAGTTTCTTATTCCACATTGTGACTTTTTTTCATACATTTTGTATGAATCGTCACACAGTGGTGGAAACCTAAAAAAATATGGATACCTAATTGGGGAGTTTTTTTATCTTTATTGGGATCAAGAGTGCTCATGATTCTGAGCAGGAAAAACCAAAACAAATCTAAATTTTGAGAAAAAAACCGGTCAAGTGCGAGCCTGACTCGCGCATCGAGGGTTCCGGGCCACCCCGTACAATAGAAACAAGTCCACTATAAACTGACACTCACTAAGTATGTATTCACATACTTAGGTAGTGCGTGTCAGTTTATACTGGACATTAAATTTTCAGTGATGTAACTAAAAATTTACGGTTTTCGCAACTTTTCCTTTATCTGTGCTATAAGACGTTGCTTCGTACCAAATTTCAAGATTATGAGTTCACGGGAAGTACCCGGGAAGTGCGAGTTTCGAAAATTTGCGGCATAAACGGCTGTATCTTTTGATTGCGTTGGCTTAGAAGTTTGTTTTTTAGGGTTCCGTAGCCAAATGGCAAAAAACGGAACCCTTATAGATTCGTCATGTCTGTCTGTCTGTCTGTCCGTCCGTATGTCACAGCCACTTTTTTCCGAAACTATGTAAGAGCTTGGTAAGTAGATGTATTCTGTAAACCGCATTAAGATTTTCACACAAAAATGATGAAAAACACAGAACTGAAACTCAATTTTTTTTTATCAAACCCATACGTGTGGGGATCTATATGGATAGGTCTTCAAAAATGATATTTAGGTTTCTAATATAATTTTTTTCTAAACTGAATAGTTTACGCGAGAGACACTTCCAAAGTGGTAAAATGTGTGCCCCCCCCCTGTAACTTCTAAAATAAGAGAATGATAAAACTAAAAAAAATATATATATGTTGTACATTACCATGCAAACTTCCACCGAAAATTGGTTTGAATGAGATCTAGTAAGTAGTTTTTTTTTAATACGTCATAAATCATAAACCGCAATTTATTTTACGGAACCCTTCATGTGCGAGTCCGACTCGCACTTGGCCGCTTTTTTCACAGCTCCAAGGGACAGTAGACCTGAGTATTTGATATAAATTTCAGCCTGATACCTACACGTCCTGAGAAAAAGGGTCTTGACAGACGGACGGAAGGACGGACGGACAACCAAGTGATCCTACTAGGGTTCCGTTTTTTCCTTTCGAGGTGCGGGAACCCTAAAAAGTTGAAATAGTATATTTGAGTGAAAACGCCCTATTCCATGTGTACCTGGTAATCAGCGACAAAGCGGTCTAAAGCTACTACGAATTCAGGAGTTTTAAACATAATGGTCCAACGGCGAAACCAAGTCTAATTTCTACATTAGCAGCTTAACATCCTAACGTATCTAATGTGTATATGTCGGCTTAGCGAATGTTTTAATTAACTTCAACAGGCTGGCTTATTGGCGCGTAGCCAACTGGCTCTGACCCTAATTATACCTGCGCTGTTCAATGCATAGTGAATTTCGGAACGATAGGGGTTTTTATAGCAATGGATGGTGCCATACGGTACCTACTAAAAGACTTACTAAGTACTTACACTCTGTGAGCTGTATAACTCGCGAGTCTGTGTTTTTTAAATTTTTAGGGTTCCGTAGCCAAATGGCAAAAAACGGAACCGTTATGGATTCGTCATGTCTGTCTGTCTGTCTGTCTGTCCGTCCGTATGTCACAGCCACTTTTTTCCGAAACTATAAGAACAATACAGTTGAAACTTGGTAAGTAGATGTATCCTGTGAACCGCATTAAGATTTGAAGAACTGAATAGTTTGCGCGAGAGACACTTCCAAAGTGGTGAAATGCCCCCCCCCCTGTAACTTCAAAAAAATATATATGATGTACATTACCATGCAAACTTCCACCGAAAATTGGTTTGAACGAGATCTAATAAGTAGTTTTTTTTAATAAGTGAATAAAGGGTCGGCAACGCGCTTGTGATTCTTCTGAAGTCAAAAGTATCCATAGGCTACGGTAACTGCTTAACATCAGGCAGGCCGTAAGCTTGTTTGCCACCGTCGTTGTATAAATCGTAAACCGCAATTTATTTTACGGAACCCTTCATGGGCGAGTCCGAATCGCACGTGGCCGATATATTTTTTTATTGCGTAAAACTGAATCGACGTCAGACTAAATTTCACGGGAGTCGGTTTTGAAATGCTACCTGTAGAGGTGAACAGCTGGACAAATGAAGTCCATAAAATTTTTGTCGTTTTTTGCATACGAAAGAATTTTGGCCGAAGCTGAAGCAGAGAACTTCGTTTAATTATTACAAACTGGCAGTTTACGGTACACAAATATACTTAGAGTTAAATCTGGATTATAATTTAACAACTTAGAATAGTTAAAAACCCTCGATATTTTTGAAATGTCAAAGTTCAATATCTCAAAAACGGCTGAACCGATTTTGTTGAAACGTAGCTAAGAGCCATCTCGATCACGTCAGCTTTCGGATAAAAAAACACCGCATTAGAATAGGTCCATCCGTTTAGCAGCTACGATGCCACAGACAGACACACAGACACGTCAAACCTTTTTGCGTCGGGGGTTAAAAAGGTAGTACCTATACCTACCTACCTACATTTAGTGTCATTAGTGTTGTGTGTTAGAGTGATATATATAGATAGGCCTGCCTCAATTATTGTGAACCCACATGAAAAATCTTAGTTATATTCTTCTTTTAGAGAAAGTACAAAACGCCTCCACTTTCTTAAGGAGAATGTGTACCGGTTCTATCCCTTTATGTATCCTACCAAATACTTAGGTACTCGGAATCTAAGGTTTCAAGACGTTCAAGTAGTTTCAAGTTTTCAACTCCCTGGAGGTTAGGCGCAATATCGAACTTTTGACCACTGCGTGTCTAATTTTGAGAGGCGAGTCGGATTTGGTCATAAAGCCCTTGCTAGACGGTCGCCTACACGCCCCTCCGACCGAGCGACCTTGGTCCGCACAGACCGTGTAGACAGTTGTTTGGAGCAAAATTTCATACTACAGCGGTCGGTGCCGACTGCCGACCAAGGTCGCTCGATCGGAGTGGCGTGTTGGCGACCGTCTAGCAGAGGCTTAAGAATATGTGCTGTCGTTGATTCCTGATTCCTGATATGTAGGTACCTACCGCGGTCATTTTACTTGATTTTTAACCGACTTCAATAAAGGAGATTCGAAGATGCCTGGACCGATTTGGAAAATTATTTTTGTTCATTTGGATTGCTTCATTTTGTTTCAAAGGGTATTCTTACAGTCCCAGGTAGTCCTATGGTCATCAGGTCAGGATCTGATGATGGGACCCAAGAGAAATCGAGGGAACTCTTCAAATTGTATAGGCACACTTGAAGCGGAGGACTGAATTGAATTCGGATAAAACTTTGTTTTTAAAGTAAATTATATTTCTAAATATTCGATCGTCTATGACCGCCACAGATCGCGACAGATACGTCAATTTAAAACTCCAATCGAATGACACTGTCCGTTCCAGTCACTGATAATAATCTGGAAAGTTCTCCAAAACAATTAGGGAATTGATTTCACCGCTTGTTTTCCGTTGCTTGATTTTCAAAAGTCGTAAGTGCATAAGACGGTAACGGTGTATACGACGTTGGGTAGGTTACGCAATAGAACGCAGCCTTCAATAATCGTTACAGTGATTCATGTAATCATTTTTTTAACTTGCCGTTGAAATGGTAGTGAATGTTTATATTGTAGGTACCTACCGGTATTGTCTATTATATGATTTGTAGTCTCAATTTTAATGGTACCGGGAACAATCCATAGAATAGTTACGTACTTCCATAGGTACTAATCTATACTAATATTATAAAGAAGAAAAGTCTGGGGTGCCTTTCCACCAGAGATGTGCTATGCCTTGCTATGCTATGTTTTAGTAGCTGTAGCCGGAGTTACGTGTCAAATGTATGAAAACATAGCATAGCATGGCATAGCACATAATCTGGTGGAAAAGCACCCTTATGTAGGGAACAAATCTTTCACCTGTGTGGAATGGACCTTCAAGATGGACATTTTTTTTATTTTATTCTGCGACTCTTCTTGGATACTCTGTAATGATAAAGGAAGGTTTTTTTTACATTTAAACCACTGAACAGTTTTGAATTTGATTTGGTAAAGAGACAAGTCCCGGAGAAGGAAATAGGATGTTTTTATCTCGCTTCCCGCGAGTAAAGGGGTCTACAGAGTATTTGATTCTACCACAATTTGTCAGTGCAACATGGCATAATTGGGTGTCGTACAGATGTAACAATGCAACTACAATTTCATTCAGTGTGGCCAGTTAACAGTAAGAACGCGAAAATTGCCGCATTCAAACAGTCCTTCGAAGCGGACTGCACGAGCGTTACTAACCTATGAGATAGGGCGAGACTGGAAATGTATTTCATATCCCCATCCCGCTCTATCGTACTGATTCATATAGCACGTGCAGTCCGCCACGCAGGACCGTCTAGAGTTGGTCAAAATTGACTAGACTTTAAAATAAAGAGAAAATAGCGTTTGCTCTAGTCAACTCTAGTGCATGTAGGTATTCCTATCCCATATCATCTCAGAGGATTTTGATAGTGATATTATATGGTTAATATTATATCAAAGAATAACAATGGGCGCGACTTTGTCTAAATGCCAGAAAGCGGCTCTGGCAATTTTTTAAAAATTTGCGTCCAAATTTGAGAATTATAATGCAAAACATTAAAACAATATTCTTTGATATTTATATTTTTTAATTACTTAAATTTATTTGAATGAAATTTGTGGATAAAAAACACTTGGCAGATCATGCAAAGTCCATGTTCCAAATTGTGATGTTCATGCAATCAGTCAGTACAACTCGTTTGACAGTTGGATTGGATCAGCAGCGCAATATGCCTCCAGACAATAGCAATTAGTCAGCTTCTGATAAATTGGGGCTGACTAATCATTATAAAACAATTGTACATGTATAGATTCTTTAAAATTAAATGACTGAACGCGGCCGAAAGCTAGTAAGTACATCATAGTTACCTACTCTAGACTATAGTATCGAAGCCAGCTTTATCAGTACGATACGCATATAGACTATAGAAAGTTAAGATTCGCGGGAAAACGAAAGTATGTTTAAAGACTAGTTTTTATGACGCCTAACGGTGTAATCACACGGTATGGGAGCCTATCATAACAATGGTAGAAAACACAGGGAAGTTATGTTATGTGTGAACTCGTTGAGAAGTAATGCAGTTGAATTTTTAACTTCATTCGTAGAAGTTAAGTAGCTAAACCCCGCGTACTGTGCAGTACGTGCCATAAGGTGTTCTTGAAGTTTTTAGGGTTCCGTAGCCAAATGGCAAAAAACGGAACCCTTATAGATTCGTCATGTCTATCTGTCTGTCTGTCTGTCTGTCCGTCCGTATGTCACAGCCACTTTTTTCCGAAACTATAAGAGCTATACTGTTGAAACATGGTAAGTAGATGTATTTTGTGAACCGCATTAAGATTTTCACACAAAAATCTAAAAAAAACATTAAGTTTTAGGGGTTAGATACACAGAACTGAAACTCAAAAATTTTTTTTTCATCAAACCCATACTTTATACGTGTGGGGATCTATGGATAGGTCTTCAAAAATGATATTAAGGTTTCTAATATCATTTTTTTCTAAACTGAATAGTTTGCACGAGAGACACTTCCAAAGTGGTCAAATGTGTCCCCCCCCCCCCCCCTGTAACTTCTAAAATAAGAGAATGATAAAACGAAAAAAAATATATGATGCCATGCAAACTTCCACCGAAAATTGGTTTGAACGAGATCTAGTAAGTAGTTTTTTTTTAATACGTCATAAATCGTAAACCGCAATTTATTTTACGGAACCATTCATGTGCGAGTCTAACTCGCACTTGGCCGCTTTTTTTAAGTAAGTAAATATTTATTTGTGATGCACAGGTTACATGATAGGTGACAATAGAATAAAAAATACAGTGTGTACCTACGCTGTGACTTACCCAAAAAGTGAACAAATGTTGAGCCTTACAAGAACTAAAAACCGGCCAAGTGCGAGTCGGACTCGCGCACGAAGGGTTCCGTACTATTATCTATAAAAACGGCAAAAAAATCATGTTTGTTGTACATATTGAGCCCCCCTTAAAAAAATATTTATTTTGTTTTTAGTATTTGTTGTTATAGCGGCAACAGAAATACATAATCTGTGAAAATTTCAACTCTCTAGCTATGACTGTTCTTGAGATACAGCCTGGGGACAGATTATCTATAAAAACGGCAAAAAAATCACGTTTTTTGTATGGGAGCCCCTCTTAAAAAAATATAAAATCAAATATTTAATTAAATAAAATTTCAACTCTAGCTATTACGGTTCTTGACTTGAGATACAGCCTGGTGACAGACAGACGGACGGACAGCGAAGTCTCAGTAATAGGGTCCCGTTTTACTCTTTGAGTACGGAACCCTAAAAAGTGTATGAATGCAGATTTATTTGGCAGTTCGCTAGTAACATTTAAAAAACAAATTTATTCATTGTTAAAATAATGTTAAAATAGTGTGTAATATAAAACATTAGATTATGGTAAAAGTTCAAAAAATAAATACATAATGTATTTTGAAAAAAAAAGAAAGTATTTTGTAAAAAAATGCTTTTTACGTGTATTTTCTTTACTTATTTACTATACGTTGTTACGAGTAATACTGTATAAGATTATAGGTAAAACTGTAAATAATGATAACGGTTATACCTAGTGATTTAGTTGTTTAATTTAATAAAAATAAGGGAACTCTAGGTCTATTAATATTGTTACTGAATAGCTTCTAGCTAATTAATGTGTATATAATTTAAGACCGTTTGTTTCTAAATAAAAATAAAAATAAAAACTTATCGAATGGTGTAATATCCTCTCTCTAAAAGTTTTAATTTCAATTTGAGTTTAAACATCGACATATTTAATTTCTTTAGGCTTTCTGGTAAGAATTTATATATTTTGGAAGCGTACGTACACTTTCTCAACAAAGCTGTTTTGCCACTCACGGTTTGTTTAGCCTTAAGGGAAACAGCGAGGAGTTTGATTTGACAAAGACTGCGATCTCGTAAATACATAGCCAGGTTAATGTGAGGACCTTTAATTCTTTAAAATAAGGTTTGCAACTCTCTGATCGTTTGAGGCCACATTTTGCTTTTTGGTCTTTGATGTTCGCTACCAGTAGCGTCGCAATCGCAAAGGTGTCAAAGGGGTTCGACGGGTGTGTGGAAGGCGCCATGAGGCTAACTCTCAGACGCAAACTTATATGGCGCATATTGTAAACGGATGTCAAAATTGTCCAATCAAATAGGGGTGTATTTAAGTTATGGGATCCGATAGATTCACGCATTTTTTTACTAGGAAGGTACTGCCTCTTGCACTATAAGTACAGAACAGTACTTATAACAGTACTATTAGCTTCTGCCCACGACTCTGTCCGCTTGGAACTCGTTTATCGCAGCTCCATACAAACTTTCACCCCCCATTTCAACACCTTATGGGATGATTTCCGGAATAAAAATATCCTATGCAGTTTCCCGGGATTCAAACGATCTCCATGTAAAATTTCATTTCAATCGGTTCAGCGGTTTAAGCGTCAAAAAGTAACAGACAGACAGACACACTTTCGCATTTATAATACATACATTAGTATGGATTAGACGCTCGTACATGAACTTAACTTGAACAGTTTTAATACATCATCTTTGTAGATATCTGTGCTGTCCGCCCTGCGCGTCGCTACGCCAGTTGATGCCTTTAGCACACCTCCGCCGCGAAACCAGCAACGCGAAACCGCTAACCATGTTTCGCGGCGAAACGTAGCACACTACCGCCGCGAAACCGATCGCTGGTTTCGCGGCGAAACGTCATTACATGCCGACTAGCGAAACAGGAGTGTCGTAATAGGATTAAGCAAAATGTCGTCGCTTTCGGAGTCAGAGGAAGAAGAAATCTTATTGTGGTCATTAACATTAACAAGGCGTAGAAACTGGGTGCATGAGATTAATGAAAAGAGGAAAATGTTAGGCGAAAATCGGTTATGTAAAGAACTAGAGTCACACGAAGATCGTTTTTATTCATATTTTAGAATGACTCCGCAAAGTTTTGAAGAGCTACATGATTTATTGAAGCCACATATTACAAAACAAAATACAAGGTTTAGGGAAGCTATTTCAAGCAAAGAAAGATTGGCGTTATGTTTGAGGTAAGTATTTTTTATTAATTTAAAACAACAATCATGTCGATTACTTAATCAGCAATGCAATCATAAATTATACAATTATTTTTCTTCGAGGCGTTATAATTGAAATTGAAAAAAAAATCGTGAGCAAGTATTATTATTAACATTAGTGTAATTATTGTCAGCCGAATTTGCCGAGTTACAATTAACGTTATTGACAGTCAAATCAGTAGGATGCACCGGAAGAATGTACTCTCTAGATTCCTGTGTATCGTTGATGGTTGCATCGCTGATCATAGAGTAATTTCCGGGTGTCAGTGGTGCTATGTAATTTTCCGGAGAAGCGGCGTTTATGAAAGAAGTGCCTGAAGACGGAGAACGGTTTTCGGGTGTAATTAGATCATCTAACTCTGCTTCCATTAATATTTTGGCTATATCAAATTTTACAGTTACTTGTTTCCGCTTACTAAGTTTTTTAAAAGTGTCGGCATATCCAAGGAATATCAAGTCTGTTCCATCACATTTCATATCGACTCTTTCATCATTAGAATTACGAGTCCTTTGTCTATTTTGTAAATACTCGATCATTCGATCTCGATCAACATGACAGCTATATGCAAGTACAGTCAGCATTATATATAAGGGTCGGCAACGCTCAAGTAACACCCCTGGTGTTGCAAGCGTCCATAGGCTACGGTAACCATTTACCATCAGGTGGGCCGTAAGCCTGTTTGCCACCGACGTGGTATAAAAAAATATAAATATGTATACACTTTTCAACCTTATAAGGTAAGTAAATAAATAAAATATAATAAATAATGTATACATGTTTATGATGCTGACTATACTATAACTATATTTCACTGTTTCGCTATTAAATTCTGTCGACATCGACAGATCATTCGCGAACCACAGGCGAAATGGCGGACCGAGCGCGGAGGTGTGAGCGGCGTGCGAGCAGATCGCCGATACGCGGTGGAAAAGAGACAGAGTCATAGGCGTTTCACCGCGTTAGAACAGGCAGCTTAGCGACTGTTTCGCTCGTCATACAACGGACAAACTTAGGCGAAGCAACCGCGGTTTCGCTACTTTGGTTTCGCGGCGGAGGTGTGCTAAAGGCATGAAAGCCTCGCTATGCTCAGGATTGTACTTTTTATCCAATCTAACAATCCTTCGCTAGCTCGGCATTCAATACAAGCACTTGCGCCAAAGAACAACTTTGCAGCCTTGCATAACAAATAACTATTTTTTGCTCCATTATTACACAAATCACAGACGCGTGTCTAGCGGATCGCACGCGCGCTCGCACTATCCCCAATCCGCCCGAGATATCGTGTCCGTGAGCAGTGTCTATGTGTGCGTTCCTCGAGCGCACTTTGTAAGTAGATTGTCTTCTGTACCTATCTGTTTTGTGGCTACGCGCATATCCTATCCATGCGTGTTTAGAAAGAGGAATATGTTTCATCAATCACTATTTATAACGGACCGTCTCGGCTCGTCTCGGCCTCGTCAAAAGAATCGCTCATAATTCGCATCCAAGCACATAAACGAATAACTAAATAACACACCTACCTACTTCTTCTTTTACTAGCATTAGAGTGAGATCAACTAGACTAGAGCTACGATGGGAAGATATGGTGGCTATTGGTGGGTTTTTTTTCCACGCACAATTTGCTAGGTAGCGACAGCTTATTTTCACTCCAATCCCGGATTTCGCTAGGGCCTCTATCCTACTCGCTTTGCTCCATTTTGCACGAGCCAGTACCTACGACTATCACAACGGCCTGTGAGGTATTATTATTATTATTATTTATTCAGAAAACCAACAGCGATACAAAGTATGTAACTTATAATATAATACACAGTAGTATGGCCAATTACAGGTTTCCCTAGATAACTTGATATGTAAAGTTGACAGTTGAACGGACTATCATAACATGTGTGAAAGAGAGATTTTTTTTTTAAATTAAGTTTAAGTCATTGTTTTTTTTTTTCTTTTTTGAAGATGAAAGCATAACCAAGCATGTCAATCTATATAGGTTACCGCAAATGAGAATATATTGCTATATTTTATCCTAGTGACAATATTATTGTATTTATCCCATATTTACTCTAAACAAATAGATTTATTAACTTATGTACAATACTACAACATTGTTAAACATGATAAGAGGTGAGTTACCTATTTCAAAAACTATTTATGCTGCTTATTCTTAACACTATTAATTACTTGCAATTTAAAAGATGCCTTTGAATATCTAAATATATCTACGCTACTGAAATCCGCATTATAAGTTCGAGCAATTCGTGTGAGCACGTTATTCTTAGCGTAGTTGGTGCCATGCATTGGCACGTGTAACATTGGGTTATGACGAGTGCGACGAAGACGAGCATTAAACATTATTTGAGAGACCAATTCGGGACAGTCCAAGCGATAGTTCAGTATGTCATATAACAAACACATGTCCATGACTTTGCGCCTATCGACAAGCGGCAGCAGATTATGTTTGCGACAGTTATTCTCATAGGATGACGGAGGTAGGTGTTGACGAAAATTAAGGTGGTTAATAAATTTTTTTTGAATACGCTCAAGTTGATGAATGTATTTAGTATAATTCGGAGACCAAATAGGGCCGGCATATTCGAGAGTACTGCGTACATACGCAAAATATAGCAGTTTGATTACTTCTATGTTTTTGAAGACTTTACAAGACCGTAGGATAAAACCTAGATTTCTAAAACCCTTATTACTAATATAATCAACGTGTTCTGAAAACATTAATTTACTGTCGAACGTGACACCTAAATCGCGAACTACATCTACTTTACTAATTGTGGTACCTTCAAAATTGTATGAAAAACAGACAGGACGTTTTTTACGTGTATAACTTATATATTGACATTTTTTGACATTAACAGTAATTCTATTTTTAGTATAGTATTTTTGTAATTGATTAAGGTCTGCCTGTAAAGCCATACAATCGTCAGGACTTTTGATAACGTAAAATATTTTTTTGTCATCGGCATACAATAAATGTTTAGCATTTGTAAAAGAGTCAGTGATGTCATACAAGTAAGCGCAATAAAAGAGAGGCCCTAAATGAGATCCCTGTGGTACGCCACTAGGAATCTCACAGAAGTTTGAACGGTAACCTCCAAGAACTACCGCCTGTGATCTTTTGGTCAGATAAGATTTTATCCAGCGAAGAAGGTCTCCTCGTATTCCCAGTCTGAATAATTTCTCTAGTAGGATGACGTGATCCACACGATCGAAAGCTTTTTCAAAATCGGTGTAGATCACGTCAACCTGTCCACCTTTATCCATATTTTTAAGAACGTAATTAGAGAAACATGCTAAATTAGAGATGGTAGAACGTTTTCTTAGGAACCCATGCTGTTTATCAGATATACCTGCTAGGATGCACGGATAAATCGCGTTATATACAATTTTCTCAAATATCTTACCAACTGTATTAAGCACAGAAATACCCCTATAGTTTTCAATATTTGTTCGTGAGCCCTTCTTATGTATGGGAACAATGTTTGCCTTTTTCCATATGAGAGGGAAAATGCCTAAGCTAAGAGAACGATTAAATATTATGCTGATAGGCAAAGCCAGTGATTTCGCACAGTTTTTCCAAAATATAGGAGGGATGCCGTCAGAACCAGGTCCTTTGTCAGCAGATAGTATACTTAACGATCTTACTACAGTGGATACGCTGACCTGTAGGTTTGAAATTGAGGCAGCACCGTTATCTAAAAACTCGGGTCTAAAAGTGTGTTTATCGGGAACAGAGCCATCGATGAATACAGAATGGAAAAAATCATTGAAGGCCTCACATATGTTAAAACCGTCCGAATAGTTTTTATTATTGTAGGTTAACATTTGTGGATAATTTGAGCCCCCGCGAAGGGTTTTAATGTAAGTCCAAAAGTGTTTCTGATTTGATTTCAAAGCATTTTCAGTTAAACGTAGATAATTATTGTAACATGTTTCTTGTACTAGACGTTGTCTAGACCGTAAAAGCGAGAACGCGTTATAATCCATTAAGTTCCCATATTGCTTCCAACGTTTATGAGCTTTCATTTTTTCATTTATTATCTTTATCAAGGATAAGCTATACCACGTTGGGTATTTACGCGAGCTAGTTTTACGGCTCATGGGGACAAATTTGTTAATACCTATTTGAATTTGTTCGTAAAAATAGTGAACAGCTTCATCAATCGAATCTAATTTATTTAACGGTTGCCAGTCGATTTCGCTGTAATTTTCATTTAAAGAATCATAGCTGGCTTTACGGAAGTTAAATTTGGGGTTGCGAAGTTCTTTAAGTGGGGATACTTTTAAATCGTAAATTTCTGCAACAAACACGGGATGGAAAGAATCGACTTTAGTTAGGGCGTGATCTGGTACTGGAGTTACTTGAACCGGTAGATTAGAGAAAAATAAATCCAAAGTATTGCCCTTATGGTTCAAAATAGTATTATGTTGCGTTAAACCAAAAAAGTACAGTTCATTTACTAAGCGTATTCCAGAGTTTTGTATTTCAACTGAGCCCTTTTTGTGAAACACGGGTCTACCGGTTTCCCAGGATATACACGGCAGGTTAAAATCTCCCACTAAGATATGATTAAGTATGTCGACCTCATTCGAGAATACAGATTTAACACTTTGCAGTAAGTAGTCAATATCTGTGGGTATTTTGTGCTCATCAGGAGGAAAGTACACTACACTAACATGAAGGTCAGCGGTCGCGGACAGCGACCGCGCAGGTAACACAATGGTTAACATTTCTGTTGAACAATTAGTATCACACTGAATACTCCAAGCTCCTAGTTCATGACGAGAAAGTATCATAACACCTCCACCCGTTTTTTTACCCGAAGAGACTAAGTCACGATCGTTGCGGAACACGTCATATCTGTCGTCACACAGTTCTCCATCAAAAATACCAGAATATAGCCATGTTTCGGTAATTACAATTAGATCATATTGATTTTCCAGTATTTTTTGACGAAATTGTGATAATTTTGTTCTTAAACCACGACAGTTCTGGTAATATAAGTTAAGATTATGCTGAGTCATTATGAACACCAGGTAACACTACAAATCGTATAACAGCAACGATGTATAACAAAGGCTAACCATAACAAACGACAACGCAACACAGGCATGGCGTGAACGCAACTTTTATTTGTTTTAAATATTAAACTGAGCTCGATATGCTCAAGAGTTTGTAATAATTGACAAGTTTCGGCAAATTTATTAGTATTATACGTATATATAGAACATAATTGAAATGTAATGTATATCAGAGAAACCAATAACAAACATTGGTCCGAGAAAGTACTAATATTATAAATGTTATGCATAGTTACTAAGTGGGTAAATAAGAATTTGCTCGAAATGTACCCGCGCCACGGATAGCTAAAACGTAAACAACCTAATGAGCATACGCTATGTAAGGTTGCACCTTTATGTTCGTCCGTAAGCGATCGATTTGTAACCACACGCACGAGACTATTTATATGAGAATATGCAAAGACATTATTAGTTGTGAGGTTTTTGATGCACCACTGTTCTTTTAAGGTAATTGAGTGGCAATTACTGTTTATAATATTAGAAATCATCGTTTTATATATGCATAAGAAATCGTTCACATAATTATATGTAGTTATATAACGCGGCAATATGTAGAATAGCATAGAAATGTTAAAAAGTATTACGTGTATCATGCGTTCCAATTCCAATACACCCAGCAGGCGTCGCACCCTCTTCAGTCGCGTATTTATTACACTCGTAACACACAATACTCGAACAAATGCGAAGATCATAGCGCATAGAACCAGTAGGCAGTCAGAAGTGACATGCAGAAATACAAAGTGAGCTAAGTAAACAGCATCGAATAAAAGTGCAAGCAAGACAAAAATTATACAGTAGTAGCAATGGCTAAAAATACGTAACTCTGGGAAGTAAAGTATTTCAGAATACTTTATGAAGTTCAAGACCTCACCACAGTAATAGTAACACTTTAAGTGATCTTCTTGAGATCTTCTTCTTCTGTGACTAGTATTGCTGGCATAGTTGGCGCTTTTCTGACGTATATTCTTCCGTTTTTTACCCACGCGTACTGGTATTCTTTGTTAACAGCTACCTCCTTTACTTTCCTCAGAAGATCTTTGTTGAATAAAGTTAGGTGCTCATTGACGTAGACTGGTGTTATATTGCCCTGAATATCCAGATCTTTGGTGGTCACACGCGATTTACGTGCTTGGGAGATGACGTTGTCCTTGAGCAGACGCGTACGTAACTTAGCAACGATATTCCTCGGTCTGCCTTGAACTTTAGACTTGGACGAGACTCTGTTTACCTGGATAATATCCGTAACCGTTAAGTTAATTCCTGAGTGCTCTCCCAGTTTCAGTATAACTTTAGTGAGGTCTTCGTTGCCATTTTCCGGTACACCAACCAGCTCGATGTTAAGCAGTCTGTCTCTCTGCTCGTTCGCGTTGAAATCTGATATGAGTTTCTTGTTCTGCTTTCTTAGTTCAGAGATCTCCGCGTTCATCTTAGGAATGTACTTAATTTCTTTAGACTGGTCGTCTAACTTTTTTAGGACGTCATCGTACTGCTTGCTGTTGAATTGTACCGAGTCCTTTACAGTGCTGAATTCGTGTTGTATGTCGTTAATTGTCCCTTGAAGGCCGCCCACAGAATGTTTGATTTGCAGGTAATCCTTTTTGATGCTGGTGAGTTCCGACTTCACATCCTGGGAAGCGTCATTTAATTTATTGAGTTTGTCGTTAATTTGTGAAGTTTCGTGTGTCACCTCGACCTTCCATTTGTTTATCATTGCCGTTATCTTTTCCGTGAAGTGATCGAAGGCTTCCGTGAATTCGTCATTATGGCCGCGTTTGCGGCGATTAGCGAGTATTCTTTCTTCTTGATGTGTTTTTTCTGAAGAAAGATCCGGAGCCGAACCACTTAATGCATTGTTATTCATCTCGCCTGTCTGTTCGTAGTTAGGTCTCTGGTGAAGCGATAAGGCCGGCATGCAGGCCGTATGCACAAGAAATTAAACCGCACAACAACTTTGAACTGTAACTACTTAAATGTAAGGATCGTTTTTGAATGAAGGTTAATTTAATAATTATTTAAAAATATGGATGCGTCCGTTCGCGTCGGGTCTGAGAGCGAGTATGCCTCGCCTCGAGCGGTTAGTATTCTTCATATGGATATGTATGGGCATGGCATGCGCTCACTACATCAACTCCGTACTCCGTAGCATCACCGGATCGCCTCGCTCGCGTTCACTGGTGACAACGCGGCGTCCACCTGTGGACCACCTGATGTCGACAACGAGTGGACGCCGAACGACGAGGCGGTGTGGGTCGGGTGCCGGGTGGCTGTAATGAGCTGTGACCTTTTTAGAGCGTGAGCTGTGGTTGATGCTTATGCTGGCTTTTGCAAGGGCCTTCATCCTACTCGTGTTGCTCCACTTTATAATATCCTAAGCGTCCTCTTTCGTGAGGCCGTTTTCATGTCGGCCTGCACTACATATATAGGTACTATACTATAAAAATATGTAGGTACCTAGTGGCATATAACGGCGTGCAATTATTCTGCGGGCCAGTCCGATTGACACATTCGGGTCAGCGCTCTTTTATTATTATAACAATAGACAAGTAACGAACGCGCGGACGAGAACAATTATAATATGCGAACTATACAACCATAAAGACGTATTTATTCGTTAAATATATTAAACTTACGCCCATTTGCTTCCAAGCTACATAAATAACAGCCCAAATGAGGAGTAAATGTGCCGTGTGTAATGCGTTTTTGGTAAACTGGGACGCACTTTTGTTTTAATTTATAATGCATTAATTATAACAAATTATACGGTAGCTGCTCCGCGCTTGACTTTCAGGCTTTTGTTTGTGTCGTATGATTTTAGAACACAATATTAACACTTTAGAAAGTGAAATGTGGATTCCATGTTTGATTTCGAGAAGAGAATAGAGTGAATTAAAATTTGACAGGTATATATTTTTTAACCCCCGACGGAAAAAGAGGGGTGTTGTAAGGTTGACGTGTCTGTGTGTCTGTGTGTGTGTCTGTCTGTGGCATCGTAATAGCTGCTAAACTAATGGACTGATTTGAATGCGGTTTTTTTATCCGAAAGCGGACGTGATCGAGATGGTTCTTATATTAGCTACGTTTCAACATTGAACTTTGAAATGAAAATGTTGGAGGTGTTGCAACTTTTCTAAGTTGTAGTTATTTACTGAACATTGTGTACCTAAATTTTTTTTTTTTTTTTTTAAGTAATTAAGATGATAAGATGTTTTTAATGGACTTAATTATTGAATATCGTGACACCGTCAACAACTATGTATCATTTAGAAATAATGGGATAATTAACAGAAACAAAACTTAAACCTATACATTTATTTGTGTTGAAGGTGAGCGACTTGTATTTCGCTGTAAAGCTGTCATCCCATCGTATACCTGTATAAACGGTCGGAGACACGCATATGAGGATACCTATATTACCTATGGAGTAGCAGTCGCCATTAAACCACAGAAAAAAATATAATAATTCATTTATTGAAAACGTATTTTACAAAATTACTGCAATATAATATTAATACTAAAATATAACAAGGGGCTGAACTAGGATACCCTGTGTTCAGCAGGAAGTAGGAAGGACCAGTATGAACTATTTTTTAAACATAATCTTGCAAACTATAAAAAAACCATTTATTAAATAAGCATTTAAATACAGTACTAAACTTAAGAACCATACAAAGTACTTAGTGAATAGAACAATAATACAGTGTCAGCCGTGTTTGGGTGAATTTGCATCTTGGAGGTGCGCGGGAGCCGAGTTTAACCGAAGCGGAAAGAGGGAGAGACCTGCACGGCTATCACAGGATGGCCCGCGAGCTGTGTCGCGGCGACATACACTATCCGTCTCTGTTTAAGGCGCTGTCAACACCAAAAACGCGCACACTGTCTATTTGTATCGGAGTAAACGAGAGCGAGTGTTACTTGGGCGGCCAGGTTTTAGACGAAAATATGGCTCGTTAGCGGTTTAGGTATGAATATGTGGACTTCATGTTTGTAATTGCAGACCCATACGTCAAAAAAATAAGGACATAGAACCGTTTAAGATGATTTTAAGACCAATCTTTGCAAATTATTTTCTATCGAGCCGATTTCATCCAATTATGTTTCAAGTCCGTCTACTGTCTTGGAAATATGATGAATATTAACTTATATTTTTTTTTGATGTTTGGTGGCGGAGCGGCGCGGCGCGGTGCGGTGCGGAGGCGGTACCTCTGTCAGTGCGTTTCGGCCTTAAAACTTAAAATGCCTCTGCTAAATAAAATGTGTTTTGTGCCTTTCTTACGAACACAAATGTCAAAGTGACATATCAGGACAAACGAATTTTAACGGCATTTTAGTTAAAATAGGCTTGATGAAAATTTATGAATACGGCCGTATACTTATAGCCTAGCCTATACAGCATCTTGCGGATGATGTTATGTGTGTGCTCTTTAAATGTATACTGTAATCCACCACCATCATATCATTGTTTTGTCATGTCATCTCTCTTTAGATGTATTCGTTTGACCCCTGTAGCTTTCCATTTTTATTGAACTGGTCCATTGTTTGGACACTGACCCACTGAGACACTAAACAATAATTGCATAGAAGTGTCAATCTACGTCTATGCTAAGAGCTACAATGCTCAATGGTCCAAGTTCTTTGTTTAACATAATCTACAGTTTTGTTTGTGTTACACTAGGCGCCTATGTGACAACTGTCATCTCATCTCAGTGCAATGCGTAACTTTCAATCTACTTGGACTCTTCCACAATAAAATTAGAGCTAATTTTGATGCACTTCTTTAACTAACTTTGAATAGAGTATCGTTTTATATTCGACCCCAGGACCGTCCGCTTCGTAGTCAGGGTCACTATACCCCAGTGGCGGTGCGTGAAAATGGGCGTTTCGATGGCCAACCCGGAACAAAAAAGTTATGAAAGAGTTTAGAGTATATACCTGGATGGGGAATGGATGAACATTTTAGAAGTGCCTGATTTTTTTTTGGTGTTTGGAATAACCTTCCTTAACACCAGAAAAAAATTGCAGACTTTTCAGGTGCGTCAATTTATTTTGCAAAATATAAACAGTTTCCTCACTTACGTTTTGGGTTTAGGACGGCGAATGAGAAACTTTCCTTGATTCGTCTCATATTACAAAAAAATTTTTGAATATCTGACCCTGGCAATGACATACCTATATAGCTGCTGCAGCTGTCAATATCATTGCCAGTGTCAGTTTATCACGGATTTTTAAGATATTTTTTGTAATATGAGACGAATCAAGGAAAATGTCTCATTCGCCGTCCTAAACCCAAAACGTAAGTGAGGAAACTGTTTATATTTTTCAAAAATAATTGACGCACCTGAAAAGTCTGCAATTTTTTTCTGGTGTTAAGGAAGGTTATTCCTAACACCAAAAAAAAAATCAGGCAATTCTAAAATTTTCATCCATTCCCCATTGCAAGCCGGTGGGAATCGGCTTGTATTAGCGCTCCTGCTCAGAGGCTCTAGTATAAGTTTTATTGATACAATACGGTTTCGAACGCGTTTGCGTTTAGTTTCAATTTGAATGGCAACGCGAACAGCGCCTCTGGTGGTAACTATTAGGAACTATGCGTTGCCATACAAATTGAAACTAAACGCAAACGCGTTCAAAAAGGTATTGTAACGATAAAACTTATACTAGAGCCTCTGGCCACGTGTCAGCAGCGGTGCGGCGCCGCTACGCAAAATTTCGTGTTGCGGCTCCCGCACCGCAGGCTAGGCCCTATGGTCGCGAATATGACCCCTTGACACTGTCATAATAATATGTCCGGCCTAATGCAGCTGATTTAATATTGTGTATATATGCTTGTTACAGATAGATACTCGGCGGTGGTGAGCGGGCTCGTTTGCCGAATGATGTGTGCGGCGCCCCGACAGCCGGCAAAATGGCGGCGTTGTCCTGCTACCAGCCGTGCCGGTCGCACCTCGCGCAGCCCGCTAGGTAAGAAAGAAGTCATATATTTACGTATTTGGGAGGCTGCCACCGGTCAACCACCAACGGAGCCGCAGCTGACGTTCACGGGTCTAATTCTAATTGCCTGGGAGGAGCCCGGTCATGACAATCTGCGGTGATGTTGTCCATTAGCCAGTCTAGAATTTTTATTTCCATAATTTTTTATGAGCTTTTATGGTTGAGTTAATAGTGTGTCATAACATAACGTTGCGCATGCGACTAAGTTTGCGTTGATTTTTCAATATGCGACCCATGGCTTATACAATTTTCTGTGGGACCAGGATGGGCATTTTTATGCCCACTCCTTACTTAGGAGTTCGACTGTTCCAGTACTATACCTATTGGTACTATCTGGTGGTACTGAAGCCCCTAATCCCTCAATTTCAGGTGCCTAGACGAAGAAGAGGAGCGGTTGGCGTCGGCTACCCTCTCCCTGCGACGGCGACAGCTCGCGGAGCGATGCCACGAGCCACGAAGTCTGCGCCACGACGCCATACCTGAGGTCTCGGTCAAGGTGATAAACTGTCCACTAAACCATTAAAAACATTAATTAATTCTTTTTTTCTTTTTTTTTCAACTAAAAAAGCCACTCCTGAGCTATAACCACGAACTTCGAATCTCGAACTTCGTATATCTCCGCCTCTATCGCGCTTATGGTTTATGGTACTCGAGCGACAGAGACGAAGATATACGAAGTTCGAGATTCGAAGTTCGTGGTAGCGCCGCTGATGTCGTAGGTTTGAACCCCAGTGGCCCCTTTCACGAAGCTACATGGTACATCATTTTGGAACTCTTAGCTGGTAACACTGGTCAAATAGCCAGTCATTATTGGTCCAGAGACTCAGTGTTGCCAGTTTAAACTTGTAAAATGGTAGCTCCGTGAAACGAGTCCCGGCTCGCAGGCATCACTGGGTTGAAAAATAAATATTATTTTATATTTAAGAGTACCTTAATTTCGGTGAAGGAAAACATTCTGAGGAAACCGACCTAATCCCAACAGGGTATAGTTTTCCCTCTGGGCTGGACGGTCAGATGGCAGCTGCCTTCGTAAAACTATATAGTGTCTACGCCAAATCTTGGGATAAGTTGCCTAAGCAGACTCCGGGCTATTTTAGGGAACAACCCGGAAAATGCCAGGAAGACAATGACTCGTATCTGCCCAGCTAGCATGATTACGTTTATGTCGGATATAAAGCACTTGTCCCGCTCCCAGTTACTAACTTGCTAGTAAGGGGCGAATGCAGGTACGTGTCATCATCTTTCTAGCGTGTTCCCGGTTCTACCCTAAAAAAGCCCGGGGTCCGCTTTAGCCTAATGCCAAGATTTGGCGTAGACACTAGCTTTACAAAGGCGACTGACGTCCTGACCTTCCAAGCCAGCACGGCTATCACAAGACGGCCGCGACATACTCTTGAGCTCCGTCTCTTTCTAAGTGGTATAATAAGAGAGAGACGGATAGTGCGAGAGAGCTCGAGAGTATGTCGCGGCCGTCTAGTGATAGCCGTGCTGTGGATGAACTAGACCCTTTTGGGATTAGGCCTGTTTCCTCACACTATTCACCTTCACGGCCACAGGTCGTCTAGGCTGTTTGTTGAAAAACGTCTAGAATAAACTAATAACTTCCTCAGTTTGACGTACAACGGACGCGCGAGGAGCTAGTGAAGCATGCGGCACAAACCCAACTGAACCGCCGGCTCAATGTGGAGTCGAGCTGGTCCAAAGTCGAGGAAGTGAGGAAGAAGTTCGAGAGGGCAGCCGCTGAGCCCTCGTACTCCCGCTCTTTTGAGTCCCCTCCCAGGTGAGTGCTGTTGTCTAATTTCAACTGAAATAACTAGGCTGGCACGACGTCCCGAAAAGAATCTTGGCATCCGATACAAGAACACACCACTTTGCTCGGTTTTGCGTAATTTTTCGCAAGCTTGCGACGTCTCACTCAGGCCCTTTCAATTACAATTTTACTAGCCAGAACATACACAGTTATACACAATTAACATGTTAGTGATCCATTAGTTACATGAATAGGTACCTGTATTAAACTCACTGCTCAGGACAGACCTCTTCTCGTGGATTAAAGGAAATGGGCTGTGACTATCAGATCACACAAATTAAAATAGATAAGTAGGAAGTACCAAGACCTTTTATTGAAAAGAAAGAAAGAAAGAAAGAAAGTACGTTTATTTAGCACATTTGTATTGCCACCTAACGTTTAATGTAGAGCCAAAATGTCGTGCCAATGAGCCCATAGACCTTGTACTCGCCTTTCGCTCACACTAAAACATGCTGCGCTTAAGAGTCCCCGTCAATCTCGGTTCTCCGTACAAACGCAGGTTGTTACGCTCTCATTTTAAAACGACTAGCTATTTTTCTTTGAAACTTTGTACTTAGGTAAGGTATGTAATTAGTTTATGTAGCATCAGACACCATAGTAAAAAATACAGCGAATTTAAGGTTTTCATACAAAACTTGTTTTTCTGTACGAGTATTTCGTTTGTTTTATAAACTGGAACCATATAAACTAATTACAGACCTAGATATACCTCATGTCATTGTATATGCAAAGTTTCGTTACAATCCAACGCGTAGTTTTAAAATGAGAACGAAACTCCGTTTGTATGGGAAGGTGAAATTCGGCCGAGCTTGTCGGCGACGCGAGAGACAGCGAGTGTGAGCCAGAAGTCAGACACGTAATTCATAGTCCAATCGTCACGATGATTTTGGAGGAATTCCAACTACCGGCGTCATATTAAAAGTTAATCGGTCTGTAGGTAATCGTTAGTGTGTGATAATAACCGACCATGTTGAACCCCCAGACGGCGTCTCGCTGACTCCCTGTTCGCGAGCTTCAAGCTGCCGCGCAAGAAGGACGCGATGGCGGCGCCGCGCGCGCCCGCGCAGCAGAAACGCAAAAGTGCAGTCGAGATGCTTGCAGAGTCTAAGGCGTTCTACGTCAAGTCGGAAACGGTGCTGGATCGGAAACAGGAGCTGCCTCTTAGGGTGAGTTCTTTGCTTGTGAATATAGAGGAGATTTTGCTTGGTGCGAGGTGTGTGAGCGCTCCGCGATCTTTGGCTTTTAACCTGAAAAGTTTAGCAGTACTGTCGACGTATGTACTGGAGACAAAGGGGATGGTATAGTAGATATCTAGTCTACTGCACTTGGTAGGTGTGTACAGGACACCAGCTTCTTCCAGGCAATAAAGATATCCTCAAAGCCCGCAGCACGCTCATAACAGTGCGGTCTGCTATGAGTCGAGTAAATCGTTGGAAGTTGGATAGGAGCTTGTTTCTTTATGTGCATAACATTTCAAAGTAGGATAGAGGTTGAAAATGACGATATGACCATATGTTTATGGTTTAAAATGTATTATTTTCAGGTAAGCAGCGGACTGGGTCAAGCCATTGTGGCCGGCGGCTGCCATCTGGTCAGCTCCAGCACGCTCAACAACGACGCCTGTTGCAACCCCTGTAAGCAAAAGCCGCTATGCTACAAATTATAAAAAATCAAAACCCTATAATTAATTTTTGTAGTACGATATCTATTAATATCTATAATATATATTAGAATTCTCGCGAATAAGCGATCCAAGAGGCACCAGCATAGCACCTGTTCCCCGCGAGCAAGTTTCATTTGCATGACTTGCGGTCGTACGTGCCGCTCCCGTATCGGCTTATATAGCCATAAGAAACGTTGTCTCTCCCCTTAACACTGTTTTTATAGTCTGTAATAGACTGAAAGGCCTATGATGATGATATATAAGAGTTCAAAGAGAAAAGCATGTGCGAGTAAATATACACTATTACGCTGTCTCAGCGTTTTGAGTTTATATAGTAATTGCTTCATGAGTTTATACTTAGGCTTTTCTGTATTATCAACCAACGATTACATTCTACATTTCAGACGGCACGACCCGAAGCGCGGTGGTAACCACCCGGCGGGCGGTCAGCGCTGGAGAAGGCTTACAGAACACACTCAGAAGGCTGCTGGGGCACGCTGACAGTAGGGAAAACATGTACTCACCTCACTATATGGGTATGTTAACGTTGTAACTAGTCACTAAATAGGGTATTTCAGACGGTATGACCCGAAGCGCTAGAGAAGGCTTACCGAACACACTCAGAAGGCTGCTGGGGCACGCTGACAGTAGGGAGAACATGTACTCACGGCACTATATGGGTATGTTTGTTGTTCTTTGAATAAATCTCCTTGTGATTTCGTTCTAAATGGAGGAAATTACTCAAGAAATTGTCTATGAAACATATAATTTCTAAAAGAAGCCTCTACGAGATTTCTGTAAAGTCCTAGTAGGTTCTATGAAATTTCAAGTGGACTTTATATAGATATCTGAAAAAATTGGGTCTAAGATATTTCTAGAAGTTTTAGGGTTTTATCTAGATTACTGGTCCTGCAAGATTCCTTCGGTCAACTTAAGACCGGTAGTCCTGGAAATCCTTGGAGGGGGACTTTGTCCAGCAGTGGACACCTTCCGCCGGAAATGATGATGCTAATGATAGGATTCCTAGAATAAATAAATACATATTTGCGGACTATCTTAAACAAATGAACCTAGTCCCAAACTAAGCAAAGCTTGTATTATAGGTACTAGACGACGATATAGATACTTATATAGAGAAATAAATACGTAAATACATAGAAAACGTCCATGACTCAGGAACAAATATTCGTGCTCATCACACAAATAAATGCCCTTACCGGGAACCCAGCCCCAAACCCCTGGTATTCGAACCCAGGACCTCTTGCTTCGTAAGTAGGCTCACTACCAACTTGGCTAAAGCGGTCGTCAGAAGTTTCAAGTGAAGTTCATAGAAGTACCAATAACATTCCATTTTACACGCAGCTCACAAAATATACGCGGAACCGCGACGTGTCAAAGAGCCCTACCCGGACCGGGAGCCCAGGCCCCACGCCGCGGGCACCTTCTCCGGCACCTCCTCGTCCGGGACCTCGGGCTCCAAGCACAAGGAGGACAAGCGGCCTCTGAGCTTTGGGGACGCGAGGGTGTTCTTCCCGGAGTCGTTTGTGATACCGCGGCAGAGGGCCAATGAGGTGGTGATTAAGAGCGCGTATTCTATACGTGAGTATTGAAAGGAACTGATCAAGCATCCAATCCAATCCAACGATCGGATTTCTCGGTGCAACACGGAGTGAATGATCCTAAACATTATGTTAATAGGGATATGCTCCGGGATTCAGGGACTTACCACTAGTTTTTGGAAGACAATGATTCTTATAATATTACCTGAAATAAAGCTTAAGAATCAATAAATAAGAATTGAAGTGCTACTTTCTGGGATGAGGGAGGTCATGATCACTCCCTAACTAAATTACTAGGTTTACAGCGTGTCATACCCCGCCTCATTGTTCGATTCCGAATTCAAAAACCTAGTATGGCTTTTTGTCCACCCAAAAACCTAGCAAGTCTCAGACATTTAATAGATTTTGAAACGGCTTAGGTGAGTGACTATGTTTTAAACTGGTAAAGTGATAGTTCTAATGGCATTAAGATTCGATGTATTAAAATCTCGGTAATTACGTCGGTTTTTAAGCTGGTTACTTTGTAAATTGGTGAGAACTTATTAGTTAGGCAAGAATATGTTATAAAACTATTTTCAAAAAAACGTCCTAAGTATACTAGGTTTTGATATGGGGCAGCCGTAGCAGCCTACTTACAAATATCATAATTCTCACTAGCATTTTTCGTAAACAAGATGCCGGGATTTTGGTCATGTGCATATTAATATTTCTACTCGATATCCCGCTGTGTTGCACCGTAAAATCCGATCACTGAATTTATTTATAACACTGGGTGAGTTGCACCAAGTTACGATTACATACCGATCAACGTTAAATATGGCGCCGGCAGCTGTCATTACCGCGCACCCTGATGCCTTGGTCACACGTACCGAGCAAACGGGCGCGACAGTGCTCTCGGCCGAGTACTCGGTGCGTATAACATAGCGAGTGACTGTTTATACGCACTGAGTACTCGGCCGAGAGCACTGTCGCGCCCGTTTGCTCGGTACGTGTGATCAAGGCATAAGAACCTCTAACAGTCGAGTTGCCCACTCACTTGACAAAGGGGGGACAACTGTCACTTGCGTCCGCAGGAGCTACCTACCACAACCCTGCACCAGGGGACACCCTGGGTGATACTAAAGAGTGACAAACTCAAAGGCCAAACAATGTATGCCATACGATTAAAGAAAAGCGCCTACGGTACTACCAGGGCCGGATTTGGGGGAGAGCAAGCGGGGCTCCTGTCCCGGGCCCTCCGCAAGAGAGGGGCCCTTACAATAAGAGATAAATATCTATTGTGGGGACCCTCTCTCTCTCTATTTCTCTCTCTCCGCTCTAATGTTGCCCCAGGGCCTGCAGACCTCCAAATCCGGCCCTGGGTTACTACTGAGAACGGCTATCATTGCCTTATAGAGACGTGTATGATGTGATGTTATAATAAATTACATATTAGAGAAATGCGTGGGCTATCGTTGGCTGATAGAGACATAACATAAACAGTGCATAACAGACATGCGACTGTCGAATCGGCCGCTACCCACGAAACTCAAGCTTTAGACGGCAGTTTATTTTATACAATGCTTATGTCCATCCCAAAGGTAAAGGATTTTTTTCTAATGGGATTATTAGTTCCCGAGGTTATTCTCTACACACAAATTTACAAAGCTGCAAACCCCTCCCTGCCTGTTTATAATATAATAAATAATAATAAAACCATTTATTTCAGGCATCTAAGGCCCATAGTAACAAATACCTTAAAGACTAAAATACATACAATAGAATTATAAAATTAAAAACAAATTATTTAGGCCACAAAACACCGCTATATGTAGGTATTTTCCGATCACTTAGCCGTGTGCCCTCACAGGATAGACGTAGCATAGCATAGCATACTTGGTTTTTCAGAATGGTGTGATTATGCCTTGATATTTTTTATATTTCCCTTAGCAGCGAGTTCAGCGTCCAGTCCTGAGAACATCGAGCTTCCTGAGCCCATTTTGAGTCCTGAAGGCTCCCCGTCGGGCGAACCTTTGGACGCCATCAGCCCTCCGGCACAGTACGCTCATTCCGCTCCTAGATACATCAGGTAAGTGCATACTATACTATCACCACAGTCTATAAACCAATACAGTCATTCGACGAAGCCGTCTAGTATGCTCATCCCGCTCCTAGATACATCAGGTATGTGCATACTATACTATCACCACAGTCTATAAACCAATACAGTTCGACGAAGCCATCTAGTATGCTCATTCCGCTCCTAGATACATCAGGTAAGTGCATACTATACTATCACCACAGTCTATAAACCAATACAGTCATTCGACGAAGCCGTCTAGTATGCTCATCCCGCTCCTAGATACATCAGGTATGTGCATACTATACTATCACCACAGTCTATAAACCAATACAGTTCGACGAAGCCATCTAGTATGCTCATTCCGCTCCTAGATACATCAGGTAAGTGCATACTATACTATCACCACAGTCTATAAACCAATACAGTGTTTCGACGAAGCCGTCTAGTATGCTCATTCCGCTTCTAGATACATCAGGTAAGTGCATACTATACTATCACCACAGTCTATAAACCAATACAGTCATTCGACGAAGCCGTCTAGTATGCTCATTCCGCTTCTAGATACATCAGGTAAGTGCATACTATACTATCACCACAGTCTATAAACCAATACAGTGTTTCGACGAAGCCGTCTAGTACGCTCATTCCGCTTCTAGATACATCAGGTAAGTGCATACTATACTATCACCACAGTCTATAAACCAATACAGTCATTCGACGAAGCCGTCAAGTATGCTCATTCCGCTTCTAGATACATCAGGTAAGTGCATACTATACTATCACCACAGTCTATAAACCAATACAGTCATTCGACGAAGCCGTCTAGTATGCTCATTCCGCTTCTAGATACATCAGGTAAGTGCATACTATACTATCACCACAGTCTATAAACCAATACAGTCATTCGACGAAGCCGTCTAGTATGCTCATTCCGCTTCTAGATACATCAGGTAAGTGCATACTATACTATCACCACAGTCTATAAACCAATACAGTCATTCGACGAAGCCGTCTAGTATGCTCATTCCGCTTCTAGATACATCAGGTAAGTGCATACTATACTATCACCACAGTCTATAAACCAATACAGTCATTCGACGAAGCCGTCTAGTATGCTCATTCCGCTTCTAGATACATCAGGTAAGTGCATACTATACTATCACCACAGTCTATAAACCAATACAGTCATTCGACGAAGCCGTCTAGTATGCTCATTCCGCTTCTAGATACATCAGGTAAGTGCATACTATACTATCACCACAGTCTATAAACCAATACAGTCATTCGACGAAGCCGTCTAGTATGCTCATTCCGCTTCTAGATACATCAGGTAAGTGCATACTATACTATCGACCTGCACCCATTCATACAAGGTTCAATTTCGAATTTGATATTACGGTTATGAAGGGGCGTTAGTAGGTGTTGTGTGGTGTAGTGAAACTTATGAGTTGGGAAATAAGATTCAAATTTGAATACCTACATAAAGAGACAGATTTAAACGAATTGTAATTGTATACGTGTACACATATTTATAGATGACCGCGTTGACGTGGAGTTCAAAAGGTTACCGGATTAATGGCATACGTCTGTTGATAATTGTAACAAAACACTTTATCAAAAGTTGACATTATCGATGTATCCATTTTTATTCGTCATTCGGTATAATATTTGTGATAGAAGCGGACGGTTTTCACAAGTCTTTAGTAACTTATAATTAGCACAAGTTATATTATATCTACACGGGCGAAGAATACATAAATATTTATACGAAGTCTTATAGTCTTGACGAGTAGTGTAGATACTTTTAGTCACTTCGTCTATATAGATATGTGTGCTGCTAAATATACAATGTTTGAAATTGGGCGGACTGGTTGGAAGTATGGTATGTAGCAATTAAAGTAAATTAAAGTAAATTAAATTAAAGTAAATTACTTTGGTAACGGCTATTCGCAACCAAATGAATTAAAGGTGCCTGAATAATGCTATATAAAGTATTTTACGTCCTAAAAGTAAAATTGACATAGGTACTTGATATAGGTCGAAAGAAATACTTCCATATGGAAATACGCACACTCCAAAAATATGACCAATCAGAAATACGTCATATATGAATTTTGTGCAAAAAACTCGATTTTTATATAAAATTATGATATTGATTTAAATGAGCCAACATTCACTTTGCACGTTTTTAAATAAATATGGACGTGGATATCCTATACTATTAAACGAGCAATACCTACTTGTATATATATATATATATGTATGTATGTAAGTATATATTATATATATATATATATATATATATATATATATATATATTTGCAACGTTCTCGGAAACGGCTCTAACGATTTCTACGAAATTTGGAATGTAGGTTAAGGAGGCGAGAAATCGATTTAGATAGGTCTCATGTCCGGGAAAATTCGTTTTCTCCGTATTTTTTTCCATTTTCACCCGAGCGTCTCGCCCAGGGACTATTTCATAATGGACCAAATTCCGTTTGGGCTAGATTCATTTTGAACAAGAAAAAAATTGTCAGAAAAATCTTGTACCAAAAATGAAATTTTTGACAGAAACTTGTTTTTTGTTTCAGATCCAATTCGCACTCGCAGCCGAGCATGCGCGAGGAGGACGGCTGCACGAACATCAACAGCCACAAGTCGCTACCGGACTTGCACACGCAGGCGCGGTGCTATCCCGAACAGTAAGTACTTTTTCTCAAAAATGGCCCGCAAAGTGAACATAACTCGCTACATATTGGAAGGTAAAGTGTATAGTATGGCCAGATCAAAAATTAAAAAATAAAAAACATTGCAGGCCGCCTGGAATGTTACATACAAATTCCTTTATTTGTCGAGTACCAAACTTTTTAAAAAGTAGAAACTGGCATATAAAAGACGGCACAAGTCGTATTCAGCCAAATCAACTCGTATTTTTCTGTTGCAAACGCGACATTTTTATATGTGTCATAAAAAGATTGCGTTTTTCGGTGGAAAAATACACCTGCGATTCTGTTTAAAAAAAAATATGACATTTAATTTAATGTAATTTGCAGTATCCTCAATTTGTATTTAATAATAACGCTTGATTTTAATTTAGTCTTTTTTATTCCCCCATTTTTGAGAAAAGCACTATATTAGCCTCAGCCGGAATGGCAATTGCAGGCTTCGTATTATAATTAAACGGACTCGCAAGCTCGTCCGTTTAAACAAAATACTCAGCCTGCAATTGCCTCCTTCCCGGCCACGGCAATAATGTACTATTATATGACAACATTTTACATACTGGCGTATACTGCCGACACTGGAGTCCTCAAGTGCCGCTATGCCAACTTCACTATACAGATGTAGTGCAAATTTCAATTTAAATTTATTTATTTTCTAAGATAACATTGATCTCATTGTTGTTAGTATAAGCCTTAAAAAAATGTTAGTACTTAAAAACTAAATTAGATTTAACATTTAATATTATTTCATTAAGTACAGGACAACACACATGATCATCTATCATCCTTAGGATGCTGTTTGAGCTGTCCCTAACTCTGCTCAGAAGTGACGCTGCTTTTTTGCACTAAATTAACGACCGCTTTAGCCTAGTTGGTAGTGACCCTGCATACGAAGCAAGAGGTACTGGGTTCGAATCCCGGTAAGGGCATTTATTTGTGTGATGAGCACGAATATTTGTTCCTGAGGCATGGATGTTTTCTATGTATTTATTTATCTATATATAAGTATGTTTATCTTCGTCTAGTACCCATAGTACAAGCTGTGCTTAGTTTGGGACTAGGTCGATTTGTGTAAGATTGTCCGCAAAAATTAAATTGTTTTCTCGGAAACGTTCGTATTTGTCATACTAATTCAGTCAACCTCGGTACTTTTTGTACCGAGACAGACTGAAATAGCAAGACACGTTCGTAGGTACGTTTCCGTGAAAATACGATGGAAAATTATTATGCACTACATCTGTACACGATTATTGGGTAAGTGTAAGAGATATAGTGTAAATCGCCAGTAGCTGGTCACCTCCCTCATACTAAAAATTAACTCTGTTGCCCTACAAACAGAATCCAATTTAGTATGATGTGGCCAATAATTGAAACCTTATACTAAAATGAATTGAATGAATACAGTTCATTTTTAGTATGAGGTGGCCAGTTATTGAACGGTGGCCAGCTACTAACGAATTACCCTAGGTAATTTAATAAAAACCGGTCAAGTGCGTGTCGGGCCATGCGCAGTGTGTAGGGTTCCCTAGTTGCTCGTCTGACTTTATTACACCGACACGCGCGTGCCAAGCAAATGTTGCGGTTGCGTCGCATGAATTTGTACGATAGCACAGAATAGGTAATAGTACTACGTACAGAAGGTTCTATGTTAACAAATTCCCTGTTTAGGTACGCCAAACGTGCCTAAATGAGGCCATCCCTTTCTATCGCATGCAACGCGCTGCGACCCGTGCGAGCGTCCCGTACCAACACGCGGCAACTACTAATGGGCCGCCAAATGGCGGCCGGCCGGCATGTACTTGTAGCGGCGCGACGAAATCACAGAGTGAACCGCCCCTGACGAAAGTTGACCTTTTTAAATACATTTTTCAAGTTGGTTGACTATCTACTCGTTAACTAGTTATGTATACTTTTCTCTCGAACAAAAATTTGGGCTTTAGAGCCCGATATCACGCAAACGTACCGAAATGAACATTAAACGTCAAAAACCACGCTCCGTTATTATGGAATTTGTAGGGATTACTATGTTGTGACGTCACAAACAAACAACGTCCTTAGTTTTTATGAATTTAAAAATCTTAAAATAGCAAACATAAATGAAAGCTTGATACTTTCCTAGTATTTTCGTAATGTTTATCAATTGCTAATGAAAAATCTATTTATTTTCACTGTTGTAAAATACCCAATTATGTTGTCTCTAAATAAGAATTCACCGAGTAAAAAAATGGCCGCCATTTAAAGCTGATTGTGTTCATAATCGATCGTGATCAAATCCGTTTATTGTAATAGTGGACGCATTTATGAGAACGAAAAAATTGCACCTTCAAAGGTGGTCGCAACATACCCATAACCCTCTTGCTATGCCTCGATTGGAACTACAAGCGGCCATGTTGTTCCAGTGCAAACATGGGCGGCACGGAGACGATCGGGCGTTCGCCGCGGCGACGGCGACATTCCACCCACCAGAGAACGGCGTCCTGCTCTTCCAAGGGCACTAGGTACGTCCTTCTCTTTCGTTTACCATCAGTGAGATCTTGATAACACGCATCCATTAGTAGCTGTACGTCACCAGCATTAGAATCTGCTACAACAAAACACGCATAAATTCTACTAATATTATAAATGCGAAAGTTTGGATGTTTGTTACGCTTAAACGGCTCAACCGATTTGGATGAAATTTTGCATGAAGATAGTTTATAGCCTGGATTAAAATATAGGATTGTTTTTATCCGGGGTCCACGCAGACAAAATCGCGGGCGGAAGCTAGTATATATCTATATATCTGACACGACTCTATTTCTACTGCCGTTTGGACGTTCACATATTTTTGCCTGCTTTGTTAATGCAGATATTAATGGTGGTTTTGGTTTTTACTAAGTTTTCGTTTTTAAAAGCTTTCATTTAATATCACTGCCAATTTTTACATCCCACCTGGTCTGCCTCCTTGTATTTTGATGGTTTATAAATCTCTTTTAAGTCTCATCGTTGACGGTAATTTTTGGAGCGATTCAGTAGCACATTTCACGCATGTGCAGTACAGTATCCCTTCTGCATCGTTGTAAGACGATGTCACCTTGCTGTGTCCAAAACGATGTCCCTATAATCCTATGCAACACCGTTTTGCTTACTCAGTTAATTTTGAAGGCTGTCGGTTCGTTTGACATAAAATTTGTATGTGGGAAAGCTATTTTAAACACTTTTTAATAGGGAAGGCAACTGTCAAACTGACAGCACCAATAATGGTACCTAAAAGAGCTAAATTTGTATGGCGGGAAGTACTTTTTATTTATTTTTGCGAAAATGGCTTTATGTTTCGTCCCGAATTGCTCCGAAGTGGGTATCCACCGTTTTCCGAAAAAGGCTAAAAATAAAAGGTTGTGGATTAAAGCTATGGGGAAGATTTTTGCCTAAGAACTGTATGTGGTTTCCGTACATAGTTAGGTACAATCGATCTTCTGTCTCTCTCTCTCGTCGTATGGAATCTAGAAGAGCGCCATCTACAATTAGCTTTCACCGGCTAAGCTTAAGGAGGTTGCAACACTGTTACCTGCTCAGTTAATTTTGAGTCTAACCCAGCAATTGCTTGTCTAGGTCTAAC
Organism: Epinotia brunnichana; assembly: GCA_963854355.1. Lineage (NCBI taxonomy): Eukaryota > Metazoa > Arthropoda > Insecta > Lepidoptera > Tortricidae > Epinotia > Epinotia brunnichana. The sequence continues at coordinate 13,899,413 of OY977956.1, forward strand.
CATTCGTCCCTAATGTCTTCGTGCGAGGCCTTCTCAGAGCACCCCTCGCCCGGAGAAGACAACTATCAGTCTTACAATAGGTATGCACAAAGTAATTGTATTAGGCGAAGGCTCAGAAAAATACAGGCCTGTAATAGGAGCAAATATTCAAAGGGACGCTTCCTTAGAGCATTTGTAGTAACCCCTTTTGTCCCACTCATTTTATTTTTTTTTGGATTCGGAGATATTCTTATCTAAAGTTATGCCCTCCAAGTAATGTATCTTGGCACCACGACATCATAGCACAGCAATCAATGCGGATTTTGAGGTAACATCATGTAACGAGTCATAATAGTTTTTGCATTTTTGTTTTCAAAAGATATTTTTGTGATTTTTTGATTTTTATTTCTTTTTTTTTAGTGTAAAATAAAAAGTTACTGATAGCACTCCAGAAGAGTAAAAAAATACAACTAAACTTATTTTAAAGAAAAAAAAATTCAAAAAAATTTTTTTTTTCAAGTTTAACCATGTGGAAATAATTGTTCACAAGCTTAATCATCTACTGTTTAATTGTTTGCTCCTATTACAGGCCACACCCTGTATATCCTCATAATTGTTACACATCGGAAAATGTTGCCTTCTATGACGAAAATGTTGCCTTCCATGACATCTGTTCTGTGGCGCTTTTTAGAAAATAAGTTTCTGTCAAAAAAAACATTTTTGATAAAAGCTTTTAATGCCAACTGTACTTTTTGTATGTCGTCATCCCTTCTTTCCCACCGTCCACCTCCCGAGACCACCTAGGTGAACTGTTGAAAATTATTTTTTCCTACCATTCACTTTTAATTATATAGTGTAATTTATATTGGTGACCGTCCACCTCTGAAATTTAATACTGGCTGTTTTATTATATCTATGGATTTTTTTATGTTTGCGTGAAGAATTTGTCTGACAGGAGAATGTCATAGAATTAAGCCCGCTTGTGTCTGTTTGTGACAACATAAATTTTATAAGGGTACGCAGGACTTAAATTTTTTTTCATTGGTGGGTCATCATTATGACACATATTGTATATGTTTCTATCGTTTAGAATACGCCAAAATAAGCATACTATATATGAAAAAAAATCTCTAAAATAAAAAATGGCCGAGATATTGGACCTCAAAATTGAAAAGTGTCTAATACTGCTGAAGTCACGCGAAACCTATGCTACTCTTAACTCTAAGGCAGGTCGGTGTAGGTTACGACGACGAGCGAAGCAGGAGTGTTAGGTGCACCGCGACCCTAAGCGCGCGAGCCGAGCGAGCGAAGCGAGCGTGCCGCGGCAGCGGCCGGCGAAGCGCCAGAACCGACTTTTTTTTTAATTTATAGTTTTGCGAATATTAAAAAAAATAGTATGTATTCCTAAAATATGTATACTCCCATCATTCCAAAATCGCGTGGCTTCAGCAGTTTCGATGATACGGGTATTATAATGATTCAGTATTAGACACTTTTCAATTTTGAGGTCCAATATCTCAACCATTTTTTATTTTAGAGATTTTTTTCCATATAAAGTATGCTTATTTTGTCGTATTCTAAACGATAGAAACATATAAAATATGTGTCATAATGATGACCCACCGATGAAAAAATGTCTAGTCCTGCGTACCCTTTGCTACACCTCGACCAACTTTCCAACTTTGAGGTCAAATATCTCTGCCGTTTTTGATTTTAGACAAAAGTTTTTCCTACAAAACATGCTTATTTTAACGTTTTTGATTAAAATTTTCTAAGTCTTTTATGATTCCTATGTTTTTTCACTTTTGGTCAAAAATTTTCTCTTTTTTTGTGCACCTCCTTTGCTTTAGGCGGACCGACGAACTTGAAATCTGAAGAGTTCTGATAGTATGTAGGTACGCTGTATTGATAACAAGGTGTACGGTGGAAATTAAAAAAAATCCATTGTACACCCAGGTGGTCAAAGGTGAACGGTAGGAAAAAATAATTTTCAACGGTTCACCTAGGTGGTCTCGGGAGGTGGACAGTGGGAAAGAAGGGGTCGTCATCAACTACTCATTGAGACGATTAAACAAACTCAATGGGGTTACGTCGGCTAAGTACTGAATTCCCATGGCCATCTTCTGTCTTCATCATCAGATCAGCTTGATGGTACCATAATATTAAATTGACATCCAAACTATACTTATACCCAAAATTTCAGCTCAATAGGTTGAGGTTAACTGGGTCAAAATTCTGTTTCAAGATTTGTCCCACACTAACAAGCAGCAAACAAACGAACAGGTCAAGTTAAATAAAAGCTTGTAAATAGTGTTTACCCGATGTTAAAATTAGATCCATTCAAGTCCATTACCTGTACTAATATAATTAACAGGATAAGTTGTAATATTGTAGAAGTAGGGAGTTTCCTATCCGACCAGCTTTACCTTGAGCACTGCCTACTAATATCAACCCAAGTAATGTTTTTTTTTATATGTTTTAAAATAGTCAACATATTTGTGTGCCATGCATCGCTTGATTTTGATAAGTTCGTGCGTACGATATTGAGCGGTACCACTCTACCTACTAATGTTTTAAAACGCTTGATCGCGCCGTGTGTAGACTCCCTAACTGTAGTATCTCCCCCAGTCGTTGCGGTTCCTCCTTCGCTCGCGACTCTGGCGGCTCGAGCGGCCATTACACGCAGCACAGCGCGCCGCCCGCGCCGCGCGCTCCGCCCCGCGACCGCGCCGCCCCGCGCGCAGACTCGGGCTCGTCCACACAACACGGGTGAGTCACTGTGGGCTGTGTGTGGAGATCTAGTTACACATTGTTCAGTGGACAGTGCGAGTCCGTACAAAAGTAACTCGCAAAAATAAAGAACCTACTCTTCATATTCTATAATCTCACACTAAACACTAATCAAAATGTATACAGGCCATAAACCAAGACATCTTGCAGTCTCCAACCTTGCGCTAATTATCTGTAAAAGGATATATATGAGATGTCGCAATTGCAACATGTCATACGTACAGTCGTACACACACATATTTCTTAGGTACAAATGAATAACAAATGATCACGTTCCACAGCCGCTACAGCGGGTACTACGGCTCGTGGGCCGGTCTAGAGCAGTGCTACGTGTCGGCGCCGCCCGAATTCCAAGATGGCGCGCCGTCGCCGCCGCGCGCACCGCCGCCGCCGCTCTACCCGCCGCGCGTCGGCATACACTTCCAGGTAGGCTACGAGTGCTACGGCTCGTAGAGGCTGTAGCTCACATATCCAGCTTTTAGAATGTACAAGTGCTACGACTTCAGATACACACCGCGTCATGTGCATACACTTTCGGGAGGGCTACGAGTGCTACGGCTCGTAGATACATCCCTACGAATGCTACAGCAAGTGGACTCGCTCTACTCGCTGCGCGTCGGCATACACTGCCGGGCAGGCTACGAGTGCTACGGATTGCGGGTCGGGCTGGAACAGTGCTACGTGTCCAATAATATGTCGGAGGGGAGAATTGGGTTCTCTTTCGTTGAGGAGAAAAGTCTGAGTGAAGGTGGAAGCTCTTTTTGATCGAGAATTAGACGCGAATACGCATTGTTTTGACAAAAACTAAGATCCTTATTTGCGTGTTTGCTCTCACATGATTTTTGCAACTATGCTGAAGTGAAGTCAAAAGTGAAGTGTATAAATCTAATACCGCCATCTTTTATCAATGCCGGAGTTCCCGGAATACGCCCACGAACCGACAGTATACATATATATGTATTAAGTTAAGGTTTGTTTCACTTTTATGTAAGTTTAAGTTTTGCACTATCAATTATTTTCTTTGTTTCTTTCTTTGTTAGGCGAGCGCTCCACCACCTCAGTTCCAAGACGAGGCCCCGCTGTACGACTATGGCGACTACGACTGCACTTACAAGCCCCCTAAGTGTCATGGACGGAAGGACTACCCTACCAGAGAGAGAGACTATAACAGGTAAGCCATTGTGTACACATCAAGATCTAATCTACAACGGTAATATAAAAAAGCGGCCAAGTGCGAGTCGGACTCGCACATGAAGGGTTCCGTTACATAAATTGCTTTTTACGATATATGACGTATTAAAAAAAAAACTCCTTCATAGATCTCGTTCAAACCAATTTTCGTTGGTAGTTTGCATGGTAATGTACATCATATATTTTTTTCATTATTATCATTCTCTTATTTTAGAAGTTACAGGGGGGGGGGACACACACATTTTACCACTTTGGAAGTGTCTCTCGCGCAAACTATTCAGTTAAGAAAAAAAATGATGTTAGAAACCTCCATATCATTTTTGAAGACCTATCCATACACGTATGGGTTTGATGAAAAAAAATTTTTTGAGTGTCGGTTCTGAGTATGGGGACCCCTAAAACTTTATATTTTTTTTCGATTTTTGTATGAAAATCTTAATGCGGTTCACAGAATACATCTACTTACCAAGTTTCAACAGTATAGCTCTTATAGTTTCGGAAAAAAGTGGCTGTGACATACGGACGGACAGACAGACAAACGGACGGACATGAGGAATCTATAAGGGTTCCGTTTTTTGCCATTTGGCTACGGAACCCTAAAAATCAAGATATTTGTGGTAAAAATACTACCTGTATTAATGTCTGTATTCATCCCATTTGAGGCTTTTTTTTAGAAACAAAATGGTCTTCAATTTTTTAAAAGGTAATTACCTAGCTAGAAGATATACAATAGTAATATAACTAGACCTACAGTTTCCTATTTTATTTTATTAAATTACCCATCTTACACATATTTAGTGTGTATTTTAGCTGGATGTAAGTAATACATTTTTTCCCGGAAGGACTGATGCTTTTGAGCCCCCTTAGGTCTCCCTGGATCCGCTAATGCAAATAGCTTACTGTATTCTTTCGTCACAGATACGTAGATAGATGATATTAATGGATGCCGTCTAAGCGAACCCATAAGGGACGATGGTTAATTAACCTTATCAAATTAGGAAGTATCAGAAGACTAATACATTATTGACGTCTAATGTCATTTATAACTTAGCCGTGTTATATCGGTGACGTCATGGTGGTGTCAGTTTCAGTACAATATTTTGCCAGGTGTGGTGGCAAACAAGCTGGTGGCAAACAAAAATTCCGTATACGCGATGAGGGACAGAAAATATGACATTGTATCTCGTTCCCACTTGCGGTATTGTCTATTATGCATACATCCTTGTTACTCATGTGTGTATGTGTGGGTGAGTCCCTCTATTATATTCTACCTCTGTGTCTCAGATACCAGGAGAGCGGAACGGAACCCATAAGCAAGCAGCCGCAGTACGCCGAGCGGCGCGCGCGCGTCGACGAGCCTCAGGAGTACCTCAACGCCACCCAGGTACAACCCATTATTTTAATGATTATTTGAATGGTGTACTTTTAATATTGTAATTAACTTTTAGTATCTGCATTCCCAGTAGCAGGTAGAATACACTGTACGAATTTTACTTTTTATCAACATCCGCTTGACTGTGTTCTAGCAAATAACCTATTTTGATTTTGTTTTTTTTTTTAAATAAATAATTTGATTTCAGATGTGTCCGCCCGAGGAGGTGACGTCCCCGCTAGGCACCTTCAAACGCCAGCGCTGTTTGCGGTACAAGCAACGGCGCCCGCGCCCTATTCTACGCTCCAAGTCAGACATCTCCGATAGGTAACTTACTTGTGGCATTTTACAAGCTTTTATTAAATTAATATCACCTGTCCCGTTGTCTGTCTGTCTGTAATCAAATCTTGCAAGTTAAATTTGACCCACTTCCCAGTTTCCGATTGAGCTGAAATTTTGCCTGCATAAGTATATTGCATGACAATGTAATATTATGATGACATGGAGCTGGAAGGTGGCCATAGGAACTCTCCAATAAAACGACACAACCCCATCGAATTTGGGCTCGTTAGAATCATCTCAATGAGTAGTTGATGATGGTATGCAGAAAAATACAGTCGGCAATAAAAGCTTGTACCAAAAATGATTTTTTTTACAGAAACTGTTTCTTTTTATGTTTGATTTTTACAACACAATTATCGTTGATTATTAGTAAATATCGTGTTACTTACTCTCGTTTTGCTTTTTCCTTAAGCAAAGGCTTAAAATACTGCTAGAGAGCAGTATTTTTGGGTTCCAACATCTGGTATTCAAACTGAACTGGCCTCCATAGGCACACTAAATAACTTTCTAACAAAACCGTTGTTTGAAAGCAAGAATCCTCAAATCATACCAACCGTTGCACGTGCTCATTCGTCTATAAGGTTGGCGCGTTTTGTGTGCAAGTGTAACTGACAGTGACATTGTCCGAATGATAGTGTCACTGTTTAGCGGTGATAGCTTGCGTTCTGGTAAATTTGCACCTCGGAGATGCGTGAGAGGAGCTTTTTCTTTGAGTTCAGAGCGCTGTTGTGTAAAGCGGCCATTATTATGACGTTAACATGATGTTAATCTTAGAATAATAACGCCTAGAAACGCAGTTTACGCGCAACGGTGAGGCCACCAAAACTCAGCCATAAATGGCGTAGTACGCCGATCGGTGGAACAAAATTGGTGCGTTTGTGTGCGTATTGGCGCCTGTGAATACGAGTTGATCACAACTACATGAATCCATTTTATGCCTCACGCTTGGCGCGTCAGCCGTATGTAACTATCATTCTAGGCGTTATTATTCTAAGATGTAATTGTACTGTAGGTACCGGCGCAGCGACGGGCGCAGCCCCGCCTCGGCCCCCTGCGAAGACTCCCCCCCCTCCAGCCCCTCGGACTCGGCCCTGCAGCAGTTCTTCGAGCGGCTGGGGCTGGAGCCGCGCCAGTACGACGCGCTGCTGCGGGACGCGCTCCCCGACAGCCCCGTGTTCTTCTCCTCCGCCTCCACTGTCGACTCCAACCAGCTGGCGAACGCTGCCGACTATACGGTCAGTAACTATCTTCGAGCGGCTGGGGCTGGAGCCGCGCCAGTACGACGCGCTGCTGCGGGACGCGCTCCCCGACAGCCCCGTGTTCTTCTCCTCCGCCTCCACTGTCGACTCCAACCAGCTGGCGAACGCTGCCGACTATACGGTCAGTAACTATCTTCGAGCGGCTGGGGCTGGAGCCGCGCCAGTACGACGCGCTGCTGCGGGACGCGCTCCCCGACAGCCCCGTGTTCTTCTCCTCCGCCTCCACTGTCGACTCCAACCAGCTGGCGAACGCTGCCGACTATACGGTCAGTAACTATCTTCGAGCGGCTGGGGCTGGAGCCGCGCCAGTACGACGCGCTGCTGCGGGACGCGCTCCCCGACAGCCCCGTGTTCTTCTCCTCCGCCTCCACTGTCGACTCCAACCAGCTGGCGAACGCTGCCGACTATACGGTCAGTAACTATCTTCGAGCGGCTGGGGCTGGAGCCGCGCCAGTACGACGCGCTGCTGCGGGACGCGCTCCCCGACAGCCCCGTGTTCTTCTCCTCCGCCTCCACTGTCGACTCCAACCAGCTGGCGAACGCTGCCGACTATACGGTCAGTAACTATCTTCGAGCGGCTGGGGCTGGAGCCGCGCCAGTACGACGCGCTGCTGCGGGACGCGCTCCCCGACAGCCCCGTGTTCTTCTCCTCCGCCTCCACTGTCGACTCCAACCAGCTGGCGAACGCTGCCGACTATACGGTCAGTAACTATCTTCGAGCGGCTGGGGCTGGAGCCGCGCCAGTACGACGCGCTGCTGCGGGACGCGCTCCCCGACAGCCCCGTGTTCTTCTCCTCCGCCTCCACTGTCGACTCCAACCAGCTGGCGAACGCTGCCGACTATACGGTCAGTAACTATCTTCGAGCGGCTGGGGCTGGAGCCGCGCCAGTACGACGCGCTGCTGCGGGACGCGCTCCCCGACAGCCCCGTGTTCTTCTCCTCCGCCTCCACTGTCGACTCCAACCAGCTGGCGAACGCTGCCGACTATACGGTCAGTAACTATCTTCGAGCGGCTGGGGCTGGAGCCGCGCCAGTACGACGCGCTGCTGCGGGACGCGCTCCCCGACAGCCCCGTGTTCTTCTCCTCCGCCTCCACTGTCGACTCCAACCAGCTGGCGAACGCTGCCGACTATACGGTCAGTAACTATCTTCGAGCGGCTGGGGCTGGAGCCGCGCCAGTACGACGCGCTGCTGCGGGACGCGCTCCCCGACAGCCCCGTGTTCTTCTCCTCCGCCTCCACTGTCGACTCCAACCAGCTGGCGAACGCTGCCGACTATACGGTCAGTAACTATCTTCGAGCGGCTGGGGCTGGAGCCGCGCCAGTACGACGCGCTGCTGCGGGACGCGCTCCCCGACAGCCCCGTGTTCTTCTCCTCCGCCTCCACTGTCGACTCCAACCAGCTGGCGAACGCTGCCGACTATACGGTCAGTAACTATCTGAGGTCCCTCCCTCCCTCTCCAGCCCCTCGGATCTTTAAGGAAATTCATCTGGTTAGCTCAAGATCTCTGCATCTACTTACCGTTGAATCTAACCTCACTAAAGACACAGACAGGTATTCTTTCAGAGCTTTAGAGCTCTCGTCTTATAGATAGCTCTGTCTGATAAACTTCCTATCATAACCATCATCAGCTCATATACGTCCCACTGCTGGAAACAGGCCTCCAATGGTTAAGAGAGAACACCCTATAAATAAAATCCGTTACTTGAGAATCTATCAATTGCCTAAATAATTTGACCATCATCATCATCATATCAGCCGAAAGACGTCCACTGCTGGACATAGGCTTCCCCCAAATAGTGCCAAAATGACCGGTCTTGCGCCACCCGCATCCAGCGGACTCCCACGACCTTTACCAGGTCATCAGTCCACCTTGCCTACCCACGCCGCGCCTTCCGGTACAATTTGACCGAATCAACCAAACTTTGTATGACTTTTTGTCTTTAAAAATCAACACACTATTAAAGTATGTCTCGTTATCAGTAACCGAGTCCTATAAAGCCCTATCACCCCGCAGGTGCAAGGTCCCGGCGTCCCGAAGCCGATCTACCGCAACACGGAGCCGCCGAGCGTGGTCGAGCGGAACGCGCGCATCATCAAATGGCTCTGCCAGTGCCGGAAGACCCAGATGCAGACGCCGCAGTGAGGACACAGCCTAATAGATACATTGTTGACACAGCCGGTGTGAACGCAGTGTGGACGCCGCTGTGAGAACACGGCCTAACAGAAACATTGTTCACATCCACTATGATAAAACGCAGTGAGGTCGAGGAGAGTAACGAGTAACTAAAAGCAGGGATTGTAACCCGGTTAATTTTGCCGTAGCGGTTAGAGCCAGATTTTGAGAGCCTAACCCATAATAAAGGTTACGCTCGCAAGAACACCGCTCTCCCCGGAGCGTATGTCGGAGCGCAAACAGGGAACGAAGTACCATTTACCGGTTAGAGAGCGCTCTCTCCGTGTACGGGTGAACGACCGCTCGCTGGCTCGCTAGAGTCGCAAGCTTATACAGGATTAGTTGGCTATATATATAGACGCTTGAGTATTATTACTATTTATTTATACTTTATTGCCCAATATAAAAAAGTAAATGGCGGACTTAATGCCATAAGGCATTCTCTACCATTCAACCATTGGGCTAATATAAACATTTAGTGCAGGCATTTAAATTATTAGTATTAGATTCGATTTTACTAAGTAAGTACCCTACCTAAGTATTTATACTGTTCATATATTGACATTGTAGGTACTGTAGTAAGTAATAGTGGCGGAGCGCCCGTCCAAGCCGATTTCCCACCGGCCTTCCTAAAATTTATTTTTAGGCAAGCCTATAGTTAAAAACTCTTAACTCATTCATAACTTATTTTGTTCCGGGTTGCCCATCGGAAATTTTCACGCGCCGCCACTGGTAGGTAAGGACTTACATAAAACATCAAGTATGATTTGCGAAACATTGTATAAGTACTTAAGCCCCTGCTAGACGGTCGCCAACACGCCACTCCGACCGAGCGACCTTGGTCGGCACCGACCGCTGTAGTATGAATTTTAGCTCCAAACAACTGTCTACACGGTTGGTGCGGAACAAGGTCGCCCGGTCGGAGGGGCGTGTTGGTGACCTTCTATCAGGGGCTTAAGAAATTTAGCTCCAAACAACTGTCTACACGGTCGGTGCGGACCAAGGTCGCCCGGTCGGAGGGGCGTGTTGGCGACCGTCTATCAGGGGCTTAAGAAATTTAGCTCCAAACAACTGTCTACACGGTCGGTGCGGACCAAGGTCGCCCGGTCGGAGGGGCATGTTGGCGACCGTCTATCAGGGGCTTAAGAAATTTAGCTCCAAACAACTGTCTACACGGTCGGTGCGGACCAAGGTCGCCCGGTCGGAGGGGCATGTTGGCGACCATCTATCAGGGGCTTAAGAAATTTAGCTCCAAACAACTGTCTACACGGTCGGTACGGACCAAGGTCGCCCGGTCGGAGGGGCATGTTGGCGACCGTCTAGCAGGGGCTCCCACCGGCCTTCCTAAAATTTATTTTTAGGCAAGCCTATAGTTAAAAACTCTTAACTCATTCATAACTTATTTTGTTCCGGGTTGCCCATCGGAAATTTTCACGCGCCGCCACTGGTAGGTAAGGACTTACATAAAACATCAAGTATGATTTGCGAAACATTGTATAAGTACTTAAGCCCCTGCTAGACGGTCGCCAACACGCCACTCCGACCGAGCGACCTTGGTCGGCACCGACCGCTGTAGTAGACTCGGTGCGGACCAAGGTCGCCCGGTCGGAGGGGCATGTTGGCGACCATCTATCAGGGGCTTAAGAAATTTAGCTCCAAACAACTGTCTACACGGTCGGTACGGACCAAGGTCGCCCGGTCGGAGGGGCATGTTGGCGACCATCTATCAGGGGCTTAAGAAATTTAGCTCCAAACAACTGTCTACACGGTCGGTGCGGACCAAGGTCGCCCGGTCGGAGGGGCGTGTTGGCGACCGTCTAGCAGGGGCTTTACACCAATTTGTTCGACAAAATGGTAAAATGCCCTATCGCAAACCTAACGTGCATAGGTAGTAGGTAGGTAGGTACTTAACCAAAGAATTAGTGAGCCATTAGCAACCTGTGACGTAAGTAGGGACCAAAAAAATATAATGAGTTATATATTTTTTCACACCTCTCATTCAGAAAAGTAAGTTTTGGTCCCCGACGAGAGGGAGCAAAATGCTACTTTTCTGTTCAAGCTACTTTTTTAATTTATTCATTGGCTTGTAGCATTTACGCAATGTGCCAATAGAATCTTGATAAAATAATCGATTGTAATTTCATCGTAATCGACAAACGTATATATATATCATCATCATCATATCAGCCGAAAGACGTCCACTGCTGGACATAGGCCTCCCCCAAAGAGTGCCAAAATGACCGGTCCTGCGCCACCCGCATCCAGCAGACTTCCTACCCACGCCGCGCCTTCCGGTACGTGGTCGCCACTCGAGAACCTTTCCGCCCAACGGCCATCGATTCTACGTGCAATGTATGTATATATATATATATATAAAGGATATTTTTTTTGTTTTGTTCTTTTTTGGTTCTTTTTTTTTGTTTTTTTCTTGTTTTTGTTTTTATTTGTTTTTTTTTGTTTTAGTTTTTGTTGTTTTTTTGTTTTTCTTTTAGTTTTTTTTGTTTTGTTGATTTTTTTTTGTTTTTTGTTTTTGTTTTTTCTTGTTGCTTGATTTTGTTTAAATTTTTTGCCGTTTTTTTTGTATTTTAGTTTTTTTTTTTGTTTTTTGTATTTTAGTTTTGTTTGTTTTTTGTTTCGCTTTTTAGTTTCGTTTTTTTTTGTTATTTTTTGTTTGTTGTTTTTTGTTTTTGTTTTGGTTTTTTTGCTGTTTTTTTTACTTTTTTGTATTTTTGTTCGTTTTTGTTTTTCTGTATTTTTTGTATGCGTGTTATTTTTTTCTTTTTTTTGTAATTTTTTTGTTTTTTTTTTGTTTCGTTTTTGTTTTTTTTTTGATTTTTGTTGTTTTTTTTGTTTTTTTTTTTTTTGGTTTTGTTCCTTTTGGTTTTTTTTTTTAGTTTTTTTGTTTTTGTTATTTTTTCTTTTATTTTGTTCTTTTTTTTGTTATTTTTTGTTGTTTTTTTTTTGTATTTTTATAGTTATTTGTACACAAGGGAGCAAAATAGTAGATTTACTGCGAGGGCGGTGTATTGAATCCTAAACGTGTTGAGGGATCAAGTGTTAACGCCCAAGACGAAAATAATTTTGCTCCTGAGTGACACTTGTAACTTTTCACTCCGACTATGAGAAAATACTTTGCAAAAAAAACAAAAAAAAACAAAAACAAAACAAAAACAGCAAAAAAATAACAAACAAAACAAAAACAAAAGAAAAGCAAAACAAAAACCAAACAAAAAAAACAAAAACAAAAGAAAAGCAAAACAAAAAAGAACAAAAAAACAACAAACACGAAAAAAATAACGAAACAAGGAACGAAAAAAAAAACAAAAAAACGAACAAAAAAAAAATAACCAAAAAAATAGAACAAAAACAAAACAATAAAAACACCAAAAAACAAAAAAAACAACAGTAAATACAAAAAAAACTAACAAAAAACAAACTAAACTAAATAACGAACACAACAAAAAAAAAAAACAAAAAAACATCAAAAAACAAAAAAACGAAATAAAAAACAAAAACAAAGCAAAAACAGAACAAAACAACAAAAACGAAAAAATACAAAAAACAAACAATCCACTAAAAATCCATCGAAACAAAAAAACTTAAAATGAACCATAACAAACTAAAAAAACCAAAAAATAACGAAAAAAACAAAAAAACAAACACCCTAAAAAAAGCGAACAAAAACAACAAACGAAACAAAAAAAACAACAAAAATAAAAAAAAAAAAAAAAAAATACAAAAAAAACGAACAAACTAAAAAACGAACAAACAAACGAAATAAAAAAACAAACAAAAAAAAACTAAAAATGAACTAAAAAAAAACAAAAAAAAACGAACAAAAATAAAAAAAAACAACAAATAACACCCAAAAACAAAAATCCTAAAAACAGCGAACAAACGAAACAAATAAAACAACAAAAATACAAAAAATAACAAAAAAACAAGAAAAACGAAACAAAAAAACAAACGAAACTAAAAAAAACAAACAAAACTAAAAAAAGTACAAAACAAAACAAGAAAAAACAAACAAAAAGAACAAAAAAAACAAACAAAAAAAACAAACAAAAAATTACTTATTAAGTCGATAATTTTATTAAGATTCTATTGGCACATCGCGTACGAGTAAATGCTACAAGCCAATGAATAAATTAAAAAAGTAGCTTGAACAGAAAAGTTCGTGGTTTGGAAAAGTTGGTTCGGGGACCAAAATTTACTTTTCTGAATGAGAGGTGTGAAAATTTTATTTCAATATTTTTATCGTCGAAAGTAGGAGCGGCGAGCAGAAAACTAGGGCGTCAGCATCGGCGGAACACGAACGAATTCATCGAATAAACAGAGTAGGTAGCTACACTGTAGCTAGGTACCTACGCAGCGCCCCGCAACGAAGCGGCGGTCATTGATCCCGTTTCGCAGCACGGAGTGAACGGTTAGAGAGCGCTCCGAAATAAGGCTCCCAAATCAAATAGTTCAAACGGAACCTAATCAATTAACCGGTTCTGTAACCGGTAAATTTGTAACCGGTTACAATCCCTGACTAAAAGCCATTAAACACCTAGCAATTTGTCACGACAACTTGCTATAAGTACATTGGATGAAAGGTATGTATAGTTGTGACGAATTGTGATGGCCTTAAAGCTCACTACAAACGATGAAATATGTAACAAGAATTGACGGGGACACCGCTATTAGAATGAATATAAAAGCTTGTATAATTTACTCATTCCAAATATTGCTGTGTATCTGTCGGTTGTTGCGACAAATGGCAAAGGGTGTAATGGCCTGAACTCCAACTCACCTGCTGGCTTTTCAAGGTATTCGTGGCAAAGGGAGAGAGTGAAATAGCAGTTCCGATCCGTTCATTTGTCGAACGCCTGGTCGGAAGGCTGTACTAAAATAGCTACAGATGAATTAATACCAAATTGCGCCGTAAAGCCCAGTACAGTAGAAACGATTTCAAATTTACCAAAAGACAATGTACGTAACTTTAGTTTAAATAAGGTATAAATTTCAATGCTCTGAGCCCGGATTTGGAGGATATTGTCTATTAGGCATTGTGTCTCAGAACATTGGAATTTCTACCTTATTTTTGGTGGTGTCGGTGGGTCAAACTGTTTTATCTAGTTCAAAAAAAGTACATTGACGTGCAGAGTGATATTGAAGTAATCAGAGAGAAGTAGTCAGTAATCAACGACTGATTACATTACGAAATTCTTTTTCAATCATAATTAATATTGAGACGACATAACGGGAAACTGTATTAAAATTGAATTAGACTATATCTAGTTACAAATTTAAAACGTCTGAATAGCGTAAGAATGAATAATTAAAGAGATAATGCCTTAGTTGTTTTTAGTGTAGAATACCTACTTATTTATACAATTTTTTAAGTGTTTGGTCTAAAGTTGCTGTCACAGTATCTATGTATCTAGTCAATAAGGGAAACGAAATGCCCTAGAAACAGAATGTACAATGTACGTACATTTTACGATTTAACGCCAACTAGCGAAAGCAAAGTACATAGACGAAGTATGTAAAACGGTTATACATAAGTAAAGGGGTCGATGACTGACATATTTAATATTAATAACTGTGGAAACTTAAACACTTTTTGAAAGTGGGCAACGACTGGTGATGGAATTTGTTTCCTTACGCACCTAAATCTGTAACTGTTTCACTAAAACCAACTAAGATATTATCTAAATTAATGACTAAATTAAAATTGCAAAATTATACTTTAAATAGCGTTAAATAGTAATTTTGAGTAAGAAATCGAACCTAAGATAGATAGAAAGCTAATCAATGTTGAAACGAATATTAGATTTCAATTTACGGTTATTACTTTGAAGTGACACAATGCGATCTAAATGTATTAAATTTGCTCCGAATCGCAACCTTGAAATGGGCATCGATTACAGTCATTATTATCACAATACTTGGACGTGAATATTATCGCGGATTTCAAAACTTATTAAACGCCATGACACGTTGAGTATTACACGCGATCTACCCATATCACAATCCGGATCACATGCATATTGACGGACTGTGATTATATTGCAGAAAATCCGGATAATTTTGATAAGAAATAATCTGTCAGCGACAAAAGGCACACCACACGATTCTGCTTGGTGAATGGTATGAGCAGTACGCAACTATAAGATAGAGCGAGATGGGGATATGGAGGAAGCAGAACTACCGTCTGGCCAAACCTTTAATACTGACGCGATAAATAATTAGTGTTTAAAGGGCTTCAGTACTGCTTCCATACTGAGTATTGCTGTTAATACTGACAATCCAGGATCATGAGTATTTAATCACCGTGTAATGGCCGCCATTGAATTTAGCATCAATGTTCATTAGATATTGCTTCTATATTGCGTGTCACTGAAGGAAATAACCTTAATCTTCATAATAATACCTAAAGACTTCACTAACGTAACGGTTTACAATAAGGCGACGCCATCGACTGCTGACTTGAGAAACTAGTTCGTAGAATAGTGAACTAGTTAGACGTTCTGCGTTCATTTTCAATGTCGACATTAGTGTAAGTGATATTTTTGCGACATGGGCGTGATATCACGAAATTGGTCGTAATAGAATAATGTCTCGTCTTAACAAAACTCATGCGCTGCACACTGATTTGAAATATTCTTTCAAAAAATACATTCTAATATTTTGTCGTAACACAATGGGGAATGGATGAAAATTTTAGAAGTGCCTGATTCTTTTTTTTGGTGTTAGGAATAACCTTCCTTAGCACCAGAAAAAAGCTGCAGACTTTTCAGCCGTGGTTAGGACGGCGAATGAGACACTTTCCTTGATCCGTCTCATATTACAAAAAATATTTTAAATATCTGACCCTGGCAATGACCAATATAGCTGCTGCAGCTGTCAATATCATTGCCAGTGTCAGTTTACCACAGATTTTTATGATATTTTAATGTAATATGAGACGGATCAAGGAAATTGTCTCATTCGCCGTCCTAACCACAAAACGTAAGTGAGGAAACTGTTTATATTTTTTTTTAATTATTGATGCATCTGAAATGTCTGCAACTTTTTTCTGGTGCTAAGGAAAATTATTCCTACCACCAAAAAAAAAATCAGGCGTTTCTAAAATTTTCATCCATTCCCCATTCCCAGCATTTTTTTTCGATGTGGGTACGATTTTCATTTAAATACGGTACTGTGAATCCACATAATGTACAATTTTTTGAGCAATTTTTAAGTGTTTTAGAATCAACTAGTTTTGATTATAAACATTAATTCCGGTAACAACTCAATTTCATTATGATTTATCTTATCAAACTGTACACCGGATATTATTCGAAATACATCTCGGTAGCAGAATAATCAGCATAAACATTTATTTCGGTATAAACCTGATCTTGTTATTATTCAAGTACGAGTATTATCCTATTATTATTATTATATCGAGCCCGTTATGTCCCACTGCTGAGCAAAGGCCTCCCCTCTCCCCTTCCATTCATCGCGGTCTTGAGCAATAACTGGCCAGTCTTTTAAAAAGGAGTCCAAGTTATCCCGCCATCGCCGACGAGGTCTACCGCGTCTCCGTTTTGAGTGTTGGGGCTTCCACTCCGTGGTCCCTTTGGCCCACAGCTCATTCGGCATGCGGTAGACGTGACCAGCCCAGTCCCACTTTAACTTGGCTGCCTTCCGAGCTACATCTTCTATTTGGGTTTTGGAGCGCAGCGTGGTGTTCCGGATGTGGTCCATTAGCTTTACACCTAATATGCTGCGCTCCATAGCTCGCTGGCAAACCCCAAGTTTGGACTTCTGCGCTTCCGTCAAAGACCAAGTCTGTGCACCGTAGGTGAGAACTGGAAGTATGCACATGTCCATGAGCCTACGTTTAAGTGACAGAGGTAGGTCGCCCTTCATTAGGTGTTTCATGGACCAATAGCTCCTCCAGGCGTTTTCGGTCCGTCTATCGACCTCTTTCTCTTGTCGCGCCTGGAAAGAGACTAATTGGCCCAAATAAAGATACTCATGGACATATGCTATATGTTCTCCGTTTATCTCTACCCTACGTTCTGTGCTATTGGTCATGACTTTGGTCTTTGACATGTTCATCTTTAGGCCAACCTCGAGGCTTGCGGTGCTGAGATCGTCAAGCATATGACAAAGCTCGGAAGCGGTTGAAGAAAACAAGACGATGTCGTCGGCGAAACGAAGATTGGTCAACCTTCTTTCCCCGACGACTAACCCCTTCTCTTCCCAACGTGGCGTAAGTTTGTGGAACACGTATTCTAAAGTGCTAGTGAATAGCTTCGGCGAGAGCGGATCTCCTTGTTTGACTCCTCTTTGTACTTCGAAAGACTGACCAGAAGATTGAAGTTTTATGGCGGCTGTACTGTTTTTGTAAATAGTTTTTATGAGTTGAATGTAGTTTGGTGCTATTTCATGCTGTTGTAGAGCTGCAAAGATGGACTGGTGCGATATACTGTCGAAAGCTTTCGAGTAATCGACAAAGGCCAGGTAAATGGGGATATTATGTTCCTGACATTTTTCAATCACTTGGTTCAGAGCATGTAAGTGGTCGGTGGTGGACAGGCCAGGGCGGAATCCTGCTTGTTCGGGTGGCTGGTGAAGATCAAGTTGGCCCGAAATGCGACTTTCTATAATTTTAATAAATAGTTTGTACAAATGAGATACAAGGCTGATAGGGCGATAGTTTCCTATATCAGCCTTGTCCCCTTTTTTGTGTAGCAGTATTATGTTTGAATGGCACATTTTATCTGGGAAGGTATAAGTCTCTATGATTTTATTAAATAGTCTGCTTATGTGGGGAATTAGTGAAGGCCCTCCCACTCTTAAAGCTTCAGTTGTAACGTCATCCTCACCAGAACTCTTGTTGTACTTCATTTTTTGAAGTGCTAGGTACACTTCGTGTTCTGTTATTGGTGGGATGGCGCTGAAACTCTCGTCTCCGGTTAGTTGATCATTACTCTGGAGAGGGTTAGAGTAAAGAGCGCGATAATACTCTGTAGCTACGTTCAGTATTTTAT
This sequence comes from Epinotia brunnichana, assembly GCA_963854355.1. Classification (NCBI taxonomy): domain Eukaryota; kingdom Metazoa; phylum Arthropoda; class Insecta; order Lepidoptera; family Tortricidae; genus Epinotia; species Epinotia brunnichana. Next base: position 13,917,551 of record OY977956.1, read on the forward strand.
TTCTATCTCCCTGTTTGGCTCCATTACTGTCCCTTAAGCTTGTTATCCAGCTTTGCCCTATTGGTGCACCTTCTTTGGCGGTCTTAAGGGATTTGTTTTTTGTTAATGCTATTTCGACTAATTTCGTTTTATAATTTCTAATGTCTGCCCGAATGCTCCGTTTTACCTGTATATCTATTGTTCTATATTCTGCACTACCCTTTGCTAAGTTTAATGCGTGTCTGTCTTCTAGGAGTTTTATTGTGTTTTCGCTTAATTTCTTATATTTTCGTTTTATTGATTTTATTTTACTGCTGGCTTTTCTAATACTACTGATAATATGTCCATATTGGTCATCTACATTATATTCATTGTAATGGTCCAACGCATCAAAGTAGTTATTTATTTCTATATTAAATTCATGTTTCTGAACTATAAGTGCCTCTTTGTTATGTTTTTGTATTTTGCTTTTTGAAATGAGTTGTTGGCGATAAATTTGGTTACTGAACACTAGTTTCGCACGGAGTGGTCTGTGATCGGAGCTAAATTTAATACTGTTAATGGTTTCGACGTTTTTGATGATTTGGCAATTGGATGTAATAACATAGTCTATTTCGTTTCTAGTTTGGGAATTTGGGGACATCCATCCATTATCCTATACCTACTATTAAACGAGCAATATTGCAATCCCGTTCTCGGAAACGGCTCTAACGATTTCGATGAAATTTGGAATATAGGTGGTTACGGGGGCGAGAAATCGATCTAGATAGGTCTCTTGTCCGGGAAAATTCGTTTTCTCCGTATTTTCTCCATTTTCATCCGAGCGGAGCTCGGTCGCCCAGGGATTATGCTGTAAAAGCAGATGATACTTGAACTACTTTCAAATTTGCACCAGTGTAATTTTTTCCCGTTATTACTACGTACCTTCTATATAATATTGTAAATTCGCCTGGGTTGTACAATTCCCAGCATTTTTTTTCGATATGGGTACGATTTTCATTTAAATGCGGTACTGTGAATCCACATAACGTACAATTTTTTGAGCATTTTTTAAATGTTTTAGGAACAACTAGTTTTGATTATAAACATGAATTCCGGTAAGAACTCAATTTCATTATGATTTATCTTATCAAACTCTACACCGGATAATATTCGAAATACATCTCGGTAGAAGAATAATCAGCATAAACATTTATTTCGGTATAAACCTGATCTTGTTATTATTCAAGTACGAGTATTATTATACTGTAAAAGCAAATGATACTTGAAATACTTTCAAATTTGCACCAGTGTAATTTTTTCCGGTATTACTACGTACCTTCCATATACACCGGATAATATTCGTAATACATCTGGGTATCGGAATATTTAATCAGCATAAACATTTATTTCGGTATATACCTGATCTTGTTATTATTCAAGTGTTACACTGTAAAAACAGATGATATTCAATCGCATCTGGTTACCAGTATAACTAGTAAACATTTGTTCCTGATTTTATTGTTGAAATATTATACTATACTGTAAATCCAGATAATATTACATGTAAAACATTTTTTAAATGTTTTAACGTGTTCAAATATTCTAGATACATCTGGTTAGCATGATAATAAAAATTATTTCAGGTATGAAATCAATTTTATTATGATTTATCTTTTCAAACTCTACATAATATTCAAAATACATCTGGGTAGCAGAATTACTCGCATAAACCTTTTTTACAAATATGAACCTGATTAAATTTTTACTCAAATATTATACTGTAAAAGCAGATAATAATCTAATAGCGTACAATACGTAATTCGGTACATCTGGGTAGCAGAATAATCAGCATAAACATTGATTTCGGTATAAACCTGATCTTGTTATTATTCAAGTATAATACTGTAAAAGCAGATGATATTCAATCGCCTCTGGGTAGCAGAATTACCCGCATAAACATTTTTTCCAATATGAACCTGATTTAATTTTTACTCAAATATTATACTGTAAACGCAGATAATACTCTAATAGCGTACAATACGTAATTCGGTACATCTGGGTAGCAGAATAATCAGCATAAACATTTATTTCGGTATAAACCTGATCTTGTTATTATTCAAGTATAATACTGTAAAAGCAGATGATATTCAATCGCCTCTGGGTAGCTGAATTACCCGCATAAACATTTTTTTCCAATATGAACCTGAGTTAATGTTTACTCAAATACTATACTGTAAAAGCAGATAATAGCGTACAATACATAATTCGGTACATCTGGGTAGCAGCATACTTAAACATTTATTTCGGTATAAACCTGATCTTGTTATTGTTCAAATATTAAACTGTTAAAAGCAGATGATATTCAATCGCGTCTGGGTAGCAGAAATCCGCATAAACATTATTTTCCGGTATGAATGTAATTGTGTTGCAATTTAAATATCATTCTATTTATGTCGCGAAGCCATTTCTGGCCGCGAATGAGAACCTATAGCACTCAAGCTAAGACACCCGTATTCGCATATATGCAACTATAAACATACCCTTACAACTTGCGGAATCCTTTATATATCTGACATAGGGGCTGCCGCCTCGTGCGTGCCAGCTCCCTATGACGTGTGGGGACTTTCGTCCCCGAGAATGTCCTCCAACCTCCCCTTATAGACATCCCTTACCACCATTGATACTGTCCCAATTCACACACTATTGTTCCAGTTACCCGGGTGCACCCTTGACTGATGATGATATGGCCTGAAGCCGAGACTACCGAACTACCCTGTTGTTACACTTGTAACTAATCCTCTAACACTAAAGAACTCCACAAATAAGAACTGTGTTGTGTGTCCTACAGGTCACGTACATGCGCGACCTGTAGGAAAACCTTATTCATCTACATAATATACCAATACGCCTCCCAAAGAGAATGAGACCTGTGGACGCACATAAATACATCGCATCATAAACAATCATCGTCCGATCTGTGAAAGTACATGAACACACGTGTAAATGATACCAAATCGTTACAATATCATAGGACGCATCGAAAGTGATTATGGAAAGAGCTCACCCTGGTTTTCCTCCAAATCAACCACTACAAACCGCACTTAACTGTTCGTTCCCAATATAGCTGTTAGAAACTCTGACAGCACGCCTACCCGTCAACCTTGTTATAAAAATGATTCCTTGTCGGTGTTGCTACATAAGATAAATCGGCTGTTTGAGACATAATTATAAACACCAATGTAAATACTATCGTGAATCATGACCATTCACGACACTCCCGGCCCCCCAGAAAACTGGCGATCATATATCCAATAGAGATTATCATCTTTCACAGCTTTATTTAACTCTTCCTCAGATCTTTGAAATTACCGTTCTTTTCCCATTGCAAATATTGACAAGCTCTGAATCCTATCGATCACCTTGATTGGGCCCAGTAATCCACATAGTTTCTGATAGCTGTAACGTCTGATAAGTTCATCTTGACGCACTTTTCTAAATCAGTTCCAAACTCTTCGTGGGGCCCGAGTAGCCAACTGCGAGGTCCTCTATTCTTGAGATTTTGACCAACCAAGCTTCATCGTGTCTTGCCGTTCCATGTCGTAATAAACAATCAATCATAATATGTCCTATATATATCGTAAAACCGTATTATAGATTTGATAGTGTATGAAAATATTTCTATACATTGTGCATTGCTGATTCATGTATGTACATACTTTTAGGTTACCGTAATAGGATTTGCTTTGCCTTGCTAGATTGAAACGAATATCTGGCCAGATTTTATTATCATCTTTATACTTGTTTCCTTTTTCCATGGAATGGAATCCTCCCCCGCGGGCAAAATTTCTTACGTTATTAAACGAATGCACGAAGCATTACCACAACTAATGTTAATTTATCTGTTAATCTATTGATTTCCCTGATTCCTCCTCGACCTACTATAAATATTTAAAAATTATTCTGCGCGGGTCAGTGTGATTTTTTATTTATTTTTTTATTTTTAAAGCTTTTTCTTGTCTATACAATACAAATACTGATCACCAAAAAAAATAACATAGGATAGAACATGAAGCTTGAAAGTAGAGGCAAACAACGGGCTGCCCTATGGCTTGACGTTGTTTTTTCTTTTCTTTTCCTAAGACCTGGTTATTATTATTTATTATATAATACCGAAAATGAATTGAATTCTTAAATAAAATACGATCCACCACAAACTTAGTTTGACGGTGGAGTGAGCACTCAGTCTCAATATAAATTAAATGAATTATGTCTCATACTTGATATAAAACCTCTTGATATACAGTAAACTTGGTTAAGTATATAGATAAGTGAGAAACCTCCATAGCTGGAACTCATGCTGAGGTCCCAACACTGAACCACCTCTGTTAGTGGCAGAAACCCAGCCTATATAATGTATCTGGGACTAGTGCTTTCGATTTTATTGTCATCATTACCTCTATAAATGAGACAGCGAGTGTATTTTACCTCTTTTACTAAGACTATATTTAAAAAAATACTTTTGTAAAATTGTTTTTGATTTATTTCATACTACGTATACCTTGATAACTGAGATAACGTTAATTCATTCCCTCGTATAACTCGTACTTTATTGTTGATTCATTTTCGTCTTGTTTCCTCATTCTTGGCTAAATTACCTCATGTTACTTCCAAAGTACACAAAACAAATATACAGTTTATTTTAATTTTTATAAATGTTTTTTTTTGTGTTTTTTTTTTTTTGTTTTTTAATAAAATTTTGTGTTCTATTTTGATTGACGGATTCTGTATGCCTTCATGTACTGTTAATAGAAACGTGCTTAATTATTTCTGTTTACTAACTTTTTTATTATACATTTAATAATCGCACCTCTGTAACGAAAATAATCTCTTATCTCACCTGTATTAATGGAACCCTCTGTAAATGAGACAGATATTAATACACTTGGATATCTGAGACACTTGTTAAGTGGAATACTTCTTTAAGCGAGACACATCTGCCGGTCCCTTGAAGTCCCAGTTATGTCAAAGTTTAACTGTACACATTTGGCTATATCTGCACAGATCTTGCCTATTTTTACTCGCAGTTGTATACGTTTTAATTCAACAATGAAAGTAGTATGCTACGGTGATTTTCGACTCCAATGCTCCACTATCAGTGGTCGAGTCAAGCATTTACCGACCGTGAGAAATATTTTTCTCAGCCTCAAATCTGATCTTTAACAGCCCATTTTATTCTGAGCGTAAATCCAAAATTGGCTGAGCATTGCCAAAATAACCTGTATTGTTGTAGCACTATTGAAATCGCTCAATTGTGCTCGAGTCTGAGGACCACCAAAAATAATTCTGAACACCATGGAAACTGTTCTGATGACCGCTAAACCAAGACCTCTGAGCACTGCGAAATCTGTTCTGAGGACTGCTTAACCTAGGCCTTTGAGTCCTACGAAAACTGTTCTGAGGACCGCTAAATCCAGACTTCTGAGCGTCGCGAAACTGTTCTGACGCGAAACGGTTGTGAAGCTGTTTTGAGCACTGCCAAACCAGTATTTTGAGCACTCCTAAAGTGTAATAATGATATGTTGGCTTTGAAGGATACCAAAAGTCATAATTTTTGGTTGAGTTTTAAATAAAGACTTTGTTTCTGAGCTGAAAGCATGAAAATCATCATTTTCAACTATTGCTTGTATTCTTCATATTATTTACCTCTGCCACGAGACATCGAGAGCGCCATATAGTATGACGGGTGTCCTTCAACATGTGATTTTCCGATAAGATTTTAGGCTTTTCGATATTGCGTATCTCAATCCTCGCACACGGTCAATAGGCGCCATTACATTAGTTCTTATGACCGTGCGACGTTTTATCATGCCTCCTCCCATAGTGTATCGGTTATTAATGATGTTAAACTTGTTCAAATATTCGCTACCCCTCAACCGCTTAAACTCTTTAGTAATCATGCACTGTGTCTGTCACATCAGTATAAATGACTAAATAAAATATATATGTGAATTATTTCCTGGACTACAGAGATACCAGTTTACGCTATAAAATTTATTTCTGCTATTAACTTTAGTGTTACTTGCAGCAGTTCATATTTCATTAGTTATCGATGGATAGTCTCTGTATGAATCTCAGTTTATATATATTGATGTGACGTGCTGCAGTCCAAAGTGTTTGCGACATCTAGCGCAACGTTCAGGTCTTTGTACTAGGTATATGGAAAATTAATTGTGAGCTTTGGATCAGATTGGTCCTTATAGTGCTTTTCCGAACCTTTCAGATTTAATTAACCTTGGTTTATTACAGGTACGTAGAGATTCTTCTCTCTTCTCCTTATAAGTACTGTATTCATTCCGGATTTGGTCATATAGTGTGATGCCCACTCGCTAACACAGTAGCTTAATATTTTAAATTACATTGAATTATCGGTAACCATCAGTTTAAGTGACTTCCGTTTAAATTTTATACTAATGGTATTAGTTTCGCTTTCCTTTCCTTCCCCTTTAACACCTTTATAAGGTCGGGTCTCTTAGTCAGTTTGCGACAGCGCGATTGATTATGAGTTGTCTTTTCTTCGACCAGGTTCTTCACATTACATTTTTTCTAATATTGGACTACCACGTGGATTTTGGTACACCTATTCCTCTGGAATGTTTGGGAAGGCGAAGTGCAATGTTATCGATATTATGGTATTTTCCTCCTTTTTGAGTGTGTCCGAACCATCGCAGTCTTTGATTGAAGCTACTTTAAAAACTTCCGTGGACGTTAAGTTATGTTATTAATGTCATTATCCTTGCCGTGCACACATGATATCTATTCTGAGTTATCATCCAGGAGCCAAAAACAATTTCACTAGTTTTTCTGCAGTTCCTAAGATTGGAAGAACAGTCGTTGCTATAATCAAAAATAAATAATTTTGATGTCGGTTTTAAAGAAATCCATGCTGCTGTTTAAATTAAGGTTGAGGATGGAAGTTTCATGCACCGGGACACCGATTTCAAACGCTTTACCTTTACCATCGGGTTTTAATACTTCTTCTTCTTAGGGTGCCATATCCTAACTAACAGAATATGTCGGCGATCATCATGCGAAAGTCTTCCCTGCTCTTCGACGTCCTGGCGAGAGTAGCGGCGTCAATAGTACCGGTCTAGTCCCTTATATTTCCTTATATACCACGTGGTTCTAGGTCTTCCTCTTCCTCTTCTACCTTTTATTTTCCCTTCTATTATGTTTGTTATTATTTCATATTTCTTGTTTCTGTAAATATGGCCAAAATATGCTGTTTTCTTTCGTTTTTATGTTGACTACAAGCTCCATTTTCTTCTTTATTTTGTTCAATACTCTTTCATTTGATACTTTGTCTGTCCACAAGATTTTCAACATTCTCCTATATAGCCACATTTGAAATGCATTCAGTTTTTTAATTGTCAATTTATTTAAAGTCCAAGCCTCTGCACTATACACAAGTATTGACAATACATAGCATTTAACTAATCTCCATCTCAGTTTTAAATTTACATCCTTATTTGTGTATAGTTTTTGCATTTTCCATACTGTTTTTAATACTTAACCATGTAAATTTTGTTAAGGCTGATATACCAACACTGGTACCCTGGTACCTAGATATTGTCGCCTTAGTACTGCCTCGTGAGATACCACAAGCGATATGATTGAACGCCTTCTCAAAATATATAAAACGAATGAATTATGTTTGAGTATCATTTAAAGAACATGTCTAGGAATGATGAAAGAATGTTTCTTGATTGAATTCTAGCTCGTAGCTGTCCATAAAAGAATTATGTACCAACTCGTAAGGTACAACAAATGATACAATTCATCAATATTAACGCGTAAATTTGTTTAATCCTTGCATACAGTCGGCGTCAGCTTATCCTACGAGCAGGTTTATTCATATCGAAAGGCAAGTTCGCCATAAGATGCTTATGTATGACGTGTAGTAACATGGGGACAGTCAGGTACTTAGTTACTTAAGTTCATGTTTAATGCCTTTGTTTTTAATGAAGTCCCAAACTTGAACTCCTTTCTGTTATTTATCGCAGTCTGCTGACATTCTTCTGATGAAGGAAGCGTGATGTTTCGTAAGTTTAGCTTCTTGAGGTAACACTTAAAACTAGTGGTCAGTTCCAGCTCCAAGGCTATTTGTCTGCGGATGTCCAGGTTTGAGTCTTCTGAGCTGTTGTCAGGATATTATTAAGTGTTTCTAACTATCAGGTGCCCGAATAGCCATATTTTTAGACATACAAATTGGTTTGCAAGTGTCAGATTCAGAATCACCCAGGCTCTATGATTTGCCTCTCAGAGAGGCGTTAGACTCATCGGCCTCCACATCGTGTATTGACTGTGTGAACTGTGTCTGATAAACCTGATTGATAATGAACATTATACATTTACACTAATGCACTTTAAAACTAAAACATGGCCCACTAAACATAACTACCAATAACACCATTGTGCCTCAGGTAAACGCATCCCGATTCCTTAAATACTAGCTCAATAGCGACAGCCATCTCGGTTTATCACGCCTATATTTGCTCCCAAATACGACATGGGATCGTACTATGGGGAAGTTGCTAAGAAGCAAATAGAGTATTCATTGCCCAAAATAAATGCCTCAGAGCAATCTGGGGTCTGAGAAATGTAGACTCATGGACACAAATCTTTATAAAAAATAAGTTTATGACAGCGCCTAACATATATTTTTGAAACTGCGAAATTAGTAAAGTCCAATATGTCACTATTCAAATTAAATGACAACTCTCACCGTAGAGCAGTTACGCATACGGCCTTGTCTATGCCAGCTCCAAGACTAGAAATTTACCGCAGAAACTGCTACTACATGGCTTGCTTAATTTATAACTCCATACCGAAAGAAATTACGGACATGTTTTACAATAGTTTCTGTAAGAAATTGAGCACCTGATTGACCGAAAATTGCTTTTATTCGGTCCAAGATTTCCTTAAAACAACAAATTGTAGGTATACTAAGTACGCACAGTAAATGTTAAGTAAAATTCGTTTTGATAGTACCTATTTATATAATACTATGACAATGGAATTATTTTAGTCATTATTATACTGGACTTTGTTAATATGTTGAATATTATTGAATTGTAAATGTTGTAATGTATGTGACGATTTTCTTTAAATATTTGCACGCCATCAGCCGGCAGAATTGTGCTGGACTATAAAATTGAAATGTAACACTTATAATGACCATGATTCAAGCAGATAAACGATATATCTCTCTATCTATCTATTGACTTCATGATCGATTCAGGGTCTCATCAGGTCATCATATATTGACTACTCGTATGTATGTGACAAGCTATCCGCCGCGTGCTACGGCGTCTTGACTCGCACCTATATTGTCTCTCAGTAAATTGAATCTATTCGATTCTAATTTAAGGGGTAAATCTTCGCGCCGGTGCATGGCAAAGGTTCGCACGGCACTGCCTTTTTTACAAGAAACTTTAGGAACTTAAGTATAGTTTACTGACCCTTTGTGCTACACTGTAAGTGAGGTTCTTCAGAATAATCATTGACCCCAGCACATTCCAAAAATTGTAAATTCTATATATTTAGACATGTAAATGAGATGTACAATTTTCAATAAATAATCTAAAATCTAACATTTAAGAGTCCCATTACGAAATATTTAAACCAGTCATAATTACAAATCTTTGTTTAACCATAACACTTGATTATACTCAAGTCTGAAGTCTAAAGGTATTCTATCCACGAGCCGAACCTTTCGGTTGCACCTACAAAACGTATTCGTGATTCGCGAGATTCACTTAACGAAGTCACGTGAGTTATCTGACTATTTACTTTCAAGTCACAAATGAATTTACTTATACAAGAATTCTGGACACTACTGTGTAAGACATGGTTTATAGCTAAAGGATTAAAAGAAACTAAGCACCAAAGCTTTCATACCCATTTTACATCCTGATTCAGAGCATAGTATCGGAGTCAACAAAGCTAAGTGTTTACGATTGCTAGGTGTACATCTTGTTGTATTTACTAACTTGTTGTAGCTATGGTTACGCACGTAGGATATATTCATGATTAAATTGTAAGTAATTTTACTATTATATTTATCGTTGTGTATGGAAAGCATTTAAATGATTAATACCTGCTGATTATGATCAATATTGCAATTGACAATATTGTCAACGTATCACGTAGGTATCCGATGAATCTTCATTGGTTTATATTTCAAGACTCCACCTGATATATTGAGTGACAGATACGTGATGATGATATTTTTTTTATAATAAATGAATTTTTCCCTGCCCCCTAACAATCGACTCGTACCTGAGGGCCACCAGCCACCTCCACACATTATTTTGGTGTAGGTATACTATTGGTGTATCATACTGACAACATTGTTCCATCCCCTGTTTCATCACAGCTGAGCATCACGCACGACACAACACAGTATACTCACTATGCGACTCATAATATGTCTGAACTCAACAACTTCTTTAACTCTTTAACCAGCATTATCTGATATATCACAACTGTCAATAAATAACACTTCCTTGATTTTCTATGATAGACCGCAAAATTTGCTATGTCAGTCACCTGAGGGCGCACCAGTGACGCTCTCCGCAGTGATTAGCAGTCGCTGAGGCCGAATACGGCTAGGAGAAGATGATGATGACACAGTTAAATTGCGAGTAACTTATTTTACGTTAAAAGTTAATCCTTCTCGGCATAACCTGGTAATGAAAATCATCACTAGTGGTCTTGAGATAAGTTGCTGGTAACCAAACAATAATGAAGTCAACATCAATTAGATCCATCGAATTGCTGTCAGATCTCTTATTGACAATAACCACCGAAATAAAAGTGAATCAGCACCAAAGCCTACTGCCACATACTAATAATACAACAAACAAGTGAACTCCCAGGATGCTACCATTCTTTTGATCTCAATAATATGGTAAAATAGATATGAGCAACGTATACCGATTTCAGTAATTTATTCGGTATAAATGTACCTATGAACAAATACACTGATGAAATCAGAACGAAACTTGAGAATAACATCATACTGTCTAAAACTTCCTCCTCCTGTCAACTAGAAAAATATAGGAAAACCACAGATTGCTCCCAAAGGTAAAATTGTAACCGTCAAATTGATACAATTCATTCGCAATTTATTATTTGTGTCTGCAGCTTATAGTCTCTGAAGTTCGTACACGTCTTGATTGCAATCAGAACAATTAATCCGATTCACCAGAAAACATTTAGGTCATATTTTCAATAAAAAAGTAACCATCAAATATAGTACCTACATACCTGAAAAAACAGGCTTTGCTCTTTGTTTTTTCCAGAGAAAAGGAGTTGATTCTTTTCACCTCCGTAAACCCGTGTAGTAAATAAATTGCATTGAAATCTAAAGCGCTATTTTCGACAATCCATTGACAATAAAATAAATATACCAATGCTGCTCATTGAATAGTTTAGAATAATTATATTTTGTATATAACCCATAATTTGTCATTGAGTCAGTAAAAAATACAAATGCTATACATATTTTTTGCATTTATAAGGTGCAAACCAGCCACGAATGTACTTTTACCTACTTTAGTATGATACCAATAAATATTTTTGATTTTGATTGAGAGCCGTACCCATTACCCTATTTATCGTAACATGACATTAAAATGTACTACTTATGGAAGGTTAATTCCTTATGATGTCTAAAAAGTCTTAAATGTTTGCACCACACTAAACATTGATCAATGGTATGGTTCTGTTATATAACTTGGTTTTAACTGTAACCTTTGCATAAGGAGCACCTCTGACATAATACAGTGATAGTTTGCTGTAAGTATGTTTTCTGAAAAGACAAAAACAATTAAACCGATTAAGGCTTGGCATCTCAAATTTTGGTAAAAATGAGTTGTTTAGTAACCAGTTTATACCTTATAACGTAACAATTTTCGTGTTGAAAAATAAATATCATAATCTGCAAGATATAAGAAGTGACATTGTTTTCGTGGAAATCCATTTTAACGTAAGGAAGTGGAGAAAAATGAATCTAAATTCAACCCTATTTTTTCACTTGTAACCAGTTTACTGCTCCATTTTTTATCAGAAAGAGATGAAATTTTATAATCTTCCTCATAAAGTAATGAACAATAACTTCATTTTCTTACTTTCTTAAATTTCGTCTCGTTTCTAAAATATTCCGAAAAACATGATATCCGCGCTTTCGACCACGCACTTTCATCTCGCTCACGCCCACGCTCAGTGAGAGGGAGAGAAGACCATGAACGTGCGGGGCCTTAAGACAGGATTTTAATAATGTTAATCTTTTTCTCGTGGATGGTTTTAAAATCTTTAGATTACCTTTATGAACAGTTATCTGTTTTTGAGTCAATAATGCACATGCTACATTTAATATTGGTTTAGCAGGAAGTTGGGGCAAATAAAGTGTTAAACAGATGAAGACTGGCTTAGATCCCAGCATGCTCCACCATGTCGCGAAGCCATTTCTGGCCGCGAATGAGAACCTATAGCACTCAAGCTAAGACACCCGTATTCGCATATATGCAACTATAAACATACCCTTACAACTTGCGGAATCCTTTATATATCTGACATAGGGGCTGCCGCCTCGTGCGTGCCAGCTCCCTATGACGTGTGGGGACTTTCGTCCCCGAGAATGTCCTCCAACCTCCCCTTATAGACATCCCTTACCACCATTGATACTGTCCCAATTCACACACTATTGTTCCAGTTACCCGGGTGCACCCTTGACTGATGATGATATGGCCTGAAGCCGAGACTACCGAACTACCCTGTTGTTACACTTGTAACTAATCCTCTAACACTAAAGAACTCCACAAATAAGAACTGTGTTGTGTGTCCTACAGGTCACGTACATGCGCGACCTGTAGGAAAACCTTATTCATCTACATAATATACCAATACGCCTCCCAAAGAGAATGAGACCTGTGGACGCACATAAATACATCGCATCATAAACAATCATCGTCCGATCTGTGAAAGTACATGAACACACGTGTAAATGATACCAAATCGTTACAATATCATAGGACGCATCGAAAGTGATTATGGAAAGAGCTCACCCTGGTTTTCCTCCAAATCAACCACTACAAACCGCACTTAACTGTTCGTTCCCAATATAGCTGTTAGAAACTCTGACAGCACGCCTACCCGTCAACCTTGTTATAAAAATGATTCCTTGTCGGTGTTGCTACATAAGATAAATCGGCTGTTTGAGACATAATTATAAACACCAATGTAAATACTATCGTGAATCATGACCATTCACGACAATTTACTCATTCATTATCATTACCCTCATTTCAAACATGCCAAATCCAAAAAGTATTAGTTTTATTTGTGTGAAAGAATAAATCAAAACGGTGCACTGACGCAAAGGTGGGTGTTAAGTTTAACATGTGTGTATGTGCGTCTGTCTGTGGCATCGTAGCTCCCAAACTGATATACAGATTTACGTGGGGTTTTATTTAAACGAATGTTTTGTCCGTCGAGATGGCTCTTAATTCTTATCTACGTTTGGTGTTTCGAGGGTGTTTTAACTTTTTTTTAAAAGCAAGTGACAATTTCCTTGGTGTTCCTTTCATTTTTTGAAGAAGCAAATGTATGTATCGTTGCAATTTCGATGTTGAAAATGAACAATTGTAAATAAATGTAATAAGTACCTAAACATATGGTGTTAAGTATCTACGTAAAATATGGAATAGTATTTTTGATCGCATAATAATGTTCAAGTTCAGAAATAAGCGTATTTTTGTCTCTTACAATGTACAAGTGACGAGCTTAGTGGATAAAAATGATTGTACAATCTAAATTGAGATAGTTTGACTATCGTACCTTGTTAACTTTTCGATACAAGCTTTGATTATGGTCCAAATCGGTCTAAAAAGAGCCTAAAATAAAGGTACTTTCTCAGAGTTTGGCAATCCTAAGAGTACAACTTTGCGCATTTCAAAGTCTAACAAAAAGCACATTTAAAACTGTTGTCAATATATGTGACTTTTACCCTGTTTATTGAACGATTTTAATTATGTCTAATCAATGACAAAAAAACGGTCTATTCTTCGTTTTAGATCAGTGTGAATTTAATTGACATACCTAAGTTTAAAAATTGTTGCATTTACGTTATATTTTCATAGTTTATGATGATTTTTATTGGAAATTGCATTTCAATTAAGAAAATTATGTGAGATATTTAATAATGTTCCTATTATGGATTTGTCATTTCTAATTACGTATGTATCACTATTGTAGTTATATATTTAAATTATAGAAAGAGAATAAATGAGACCTATTAGTAACGTAAGCTCATTGTATTTGTGATCTGATCTGGGAGCACAAAATGGAACAATTTTAGCTAAATACTGTATCTAACTGTGCCAAATTACATTAAGAATCTGATTCAAGTACTAGGATAACATGAACAGCGCCAAGACTATAGGGCTGTACCACATTGAAATGAGATTTTATTATAAAAGTTTTGAAAATAAACTATTACTACAGGTTGCCAGGAATAAAAATAAATGTAGCTAATTTTCAACACTTTTAAATAACTGTCTCATGTTTAAAGTACATGTAACCATAATAACTTAAACGACAATATCATGAATCGATCTATATATTTAATTCTTAAAATAATTAAATATAATTGAAAATAACGCAACAATTATGTAACTGTGTTAAGTTGACTTGTAAATATATAAGTAGTTAGAATTAGAAAGATAGCTCTCGATTCCACGAATTCCATTATGACAGAAAAAAATCGCGTTTCGGGTATTACTTTAGTTGATTTACAATAACAACTAAACTGGTCATGCTAAACGCATGTTTTCTTGTTTAAAATGCTTGCCTTACTTGGGCATAACAATTTAATAATCTACTGAAACCTACATTTTAACGGATAGTTAACCAAACTATTCGTTAAGAATCTTATTAATCATATTTTAATTCACATCTTTACCTACTTGAATGTATCAAAAAGATTGACAATAGTGAAGAAATTGTCAGCTCAATCAGTACTGCCAACCTTAGTATCTATTTGAATTCAGAAGGCAGTTAAGTATTTTTTTCAACCTACCCTCAACTAGTTCTCATTAACAAAGACTGTTGTTTTCTCTCAAATGTGTGTTCTGTGATATTATAGATTTGATTCTCCATGTAGCTTAATGTGGTGATCGAAATTCAATGAATTATTGTAATATAGCGTGTGTCAAGACTCGTCGTTCCTAGGGCCAATAGAAGTAGAACCCCGGCTCGCTACGAAACGAACTGAGCCGTGTGAGCTTTCGCGTTTCGGCGAGAAATGGGCTGTCTCTGTCACACGCTATAGAAAAGATATTTTTCTCAAAGAGAGAGAAATACTTAAAAAGTAATATTTTGGAATTTCTTTGTCGCTACCTGATAGTATTTTGCAAATTGTGAGTGAAAATATATTTTTTTAATTTTGTTGAGAGATCCATTTATTATAACATGAAATGGCGGCCGAGAGGGACGCAGCTATTTGTTAGAACGGGAGATATGTACTTTATTATTGCTACTCTATTCTTAAATATATCTGTGTCCCCCTCGATTCAGTCAGGCCTAGGTGATGCGACGTGTGTTTCGGCAGTTGCGTTAAGTTTGTTTTTGTCATGTTCAGTCGAGGGTGAACGAATACGTGCATAAATAATTACATAAATATCTGTACACGCCTTTATGACATTGACAATAGAGTCCTTTTTTTAGCTATATTATTTTTAAAAACCAAATTGACAATAGAGTCCTGTACAGATATGTATGTCCTTATTTATGTACGGTCACCAAATTTGATTCCTAGGCCACCGTAGAACCCTGTCATTTTAACTGCTACATAGCGACGCAATAATCCTAGTAACCCGTATTGACATCGCATTTACAACAGCAAGGTTCTATGATGGCCTAGGAATCAAATTGGTTGACTGAACGTATTCGTTCGCCCTCGACTGCTCATAAAAATATTAGAAATAGCGCCATTTTGGTATATTTTGCTACATCATCGGTTAGTGTTACAGTATTCGGTAGTTCTGCATTCGATGCTTCCAATGTGTGTAAATATGTTTTACCTAAATTGTTAGATGAGTAACGTGGTGATGAAATTATATTGTGGTCTAATTACATGGTGTTTCTTTTCCATAATACAATCCCTTACTCCCTCTACCGGTTTTTATATCATCATCATCATCATCATCATCATCATATCAGCTGAAAGACGTCCACTGCTGGACATAGACTCCCCCAAAGAGTTCCAAAGTGACCGGTCCTGCGGTTTTTATACAGCGTGTATTTTTAATATTACCTCAAATTTTAACCAGACGTAGGCATTATTGCTATGAACCGATGTTGCATGGATAAAACTCTTAACTATATTTTTTTCCCCTATAACATATTTCAGCACGCAATGTATCGCTACTTTGACTTAATGGCGATGGCGTGACATCACAACTGTCACTTCAAGTGATAGCTTTTACCTGCTGTGAATAATAGAAAACCGACATTGAGTTTGGTATAAATTTGTATTAAAAATAAAAGTCATTACGATTTACACGTCTGAGGTAGCGATTTTCCACATGTCGTCCTTGAACTTCGCGGCAGGCGACACAACGACGTAACAATGATTGTCGTACCTTCTCCATATCAACCTGCTGGAGATTTTCAATCACATCTGCATTTTTTTCCTGAATTTGTTCGACAGTCGTTCTAGGTTGGGAATAAACTTCATTTTTCACCGCTCCCCATAGGTAGCGTAGTAGGTAGCTCATCACGAACTCGCTGTAATGCACGAATAATAAGGCGAGGGTCCTGCGGTGCCCTACGATCTGGAAATCGCTCCCTGTATAAAGCTATGGCTCACCGTCCACTTTGGCCATAATTTAAAATCATATCGGCTAGTTCCCGAGAACTAAATATTGATGGTTTTGGCATTGTGCAGAAGTTGATGACACCGATTTACAAGACAATCTACGTCAAAACAAATCAGTTTCTTTCATATTGTAAAATTTACCTTAATACACCTTAATAGCTTCATTCTTACCAGCCAGTGAACAGTTATGCGTAGTCGGCCTGAGTTTGCTGAAGTTAGTTATCATTAGGTTGGTAGTTTGTATTATAACTCAAAATCAATTTTGAATGAAATGAATACTCCTTTACGAAACTTTTTATTCAAGTAAGTAGCTATTTCTGTGGTAGGTATATTCATATTCATATTCACTTTATTCATAAAACCGGTTTACATGTCATTAAGTCAGATAAAAAGTTATAAATTTAAAAATTATAAATTATACATTAACTAGCGACCCGCCCCGGCTTCGCACGGGTTTATATGTATGCAAATAATAATAACATGCATGTATTATACATATAAACCTTCCTCTTGAATCACTCTATCTATTTAAAAAAAACGCATCAAAATCCGTTGCGTAGTTTTAAAGATCTAAGCATACATAGGGACAGACAGACAGACAGACAGACAGCGGGAAGCAAATTTATTTTATACTATGTAGTGATTAAAAATAATTTTAATTCATTACAATTATACAATTAAAATCGAAGTACAAAGTTAAATCAAACATTACATTAAAATTTAAAAATATTACAGCAACACGGTATCGACCATGTATCGACTATCGGGTTGAAGTGTGTCATTGACGTTATCTGATCTTGTCAATAGGGAACATTACGCAAAACTCTTCGTAGGTGGCGACACTAGCAGCGTTGACATTGTATCTCGTTCCCACTTGCGGTATTGTCTATGCAAGCATCCTTGTCACTCATTTGACAATCAATTGTGCATGTGTGTGTGAATCCCTATATTTCTACTTATACTGGATTTACTATTAGTGGTAGTGGTAGTGCTGCCTCTGGCGGCAGAACATTGCAGTATGTTCCCTAATATTATTGATTATTTACTGTAAATGTGTGTACGTTAAAATAATACTAATTTAATAGTAGAAACATTAGGTTCATAACAATTTCAGAAGAATTTAAAAAAATGTGGTAGGTAATATCAAATGTAAATTTATGTGATTTTTTGGAGCAAGACATTTGTTTTCTAATAAAATGGTAAGTGGGTATTATTTTCTAATAAGAATTCTTTGCTTTTAATGTTTGGTTAGTAATTAATATCAAAAATGATTTCACGCAATATACGTAACGATAATAAAATAACTAAACAATACTAGACCCTTCTCTTCCATGTGTCAAATAAGTACGCAATACATTGCTGCTCGAAAAAAAAACAAAAATTAATTACGCTTCAGTACATTTTCGCCGTGCAACGTAGCGATCAAAGACTACAATATACATACTGAGATAGACAGGCAACTTGACCAAATTGAGAAGGCATTTAATGCTTGCGTATACAGGCGCCATCTCTTCTGCGGTAGTTACAACTTTTCTTTGAATGTACAAAACATACAAAAAGTGCGCCGGTGGTAGGGATCGAACCCCGGATCATCAACTCCAAATACCACCGTCTGTACCTCTAGGCTACTGATGCCTTGTGACAATACGGCGAATTTTGAAATACCTTGACAGCTTAGCCTAGCAATCGCTAGAGCTTCAGAGAGTTCGCCAGCTATCAAGAAGGTGGCACTGTTTTCAATAAGAAACTGGATTTGCATTAAGTTCTAAGTTCGCATAGCATGGTAGCGATAAAACCTAGTGTGCTTAGGGCCCCGGATGTCGCTAATTTTTTTATCAACACGTTAGCATCTTACTACGAATAGCGATATCATAGAAAAATTAAGTAATATCACAATGATGAGAGTGCACACAGACAGTGCTTGGTTATAGCAATATTATTTTTACTAAATTATACCCCTAAATTCCCACAATTTGCCAGAATTGGAGGCGACAAATCAGAAGTAATAATTGTATGGCTTGTAGAGCTCTTAACACCGTGAAAGTCTACGTATGGCACATCTGTGGTCCTGGCCTGTCACTTTGACGTGACGTGACGTCATGTGTTTTTATCTTGATTCTATTTCTGTCACATTTCTTTAGAAATTCTCTGAAGCAGTCAAAACAAAAGTATTGTTTTTGTATTTGTTGTTAAATCAGACGAAGAAGAAGCCATATTTCAACTAAAACCTCATACAACCTTCGTGATTAGCAAAACTTACAATTGTAACAATTTTGTCCAGATTATTTGAGATAAATATTGCGTCATTGTTGCCTCAACTTTTTTAATTTATATATTGCGTCAACTTTGCAGTGTTCGGTAACCACGTCCTATCAGCCAGAGTCAGTCGCGCTAATGCTGGCTAGGTGTGAACATCTGTGATTTGATGATATTTGCCTTTGAGAACGATTCGGAGATGCCTCCTACACAAGGCAGAAAGGGTGTCAGCGATGCTGATGACGAGAGTGACGACTACAGAAAACGGAGAGACAGGAATAACGAGGTGAGTCTCACAAATTATTATGTTTTAATCTAAAAACAACCATGAACCATTACAAGCGGTTATGGTAGTTTTCTGATGTTATTGAGATACTATCACCTTAGTCATATTGATCAAATAAAAATAAGAGTTTTTTTCCAAGATGCCAAGGACAGATAATTTTAACATTTAGTTTTACTCCGTATTCCCTTTTTTTTTAATTTTCCCTAAAACAATTAGGTAGCTGCATTTAGACAGTTGAAACTATTTATAATGACACACCAAGTGTAATTACTAAGAAACTACACAAATCAGCCTTAACCCATTTGTCGCCACAGAAAAAAAACGAGGTGGCATTCCCACAACAACCCGTCCATTCCCACTAAAACCTATAGAAAAAACAGTTGATCTGCAAAGGGTGAGTTAAGTCTATTGTTTTTGGACTTCGTATGAAGTTGGTGGCAAGTTGAAAACAGTGACGAACTTGAGTTCAAGTCAGTGGCGGCGAACGGGTTAGAGACTAAATATTGGAGCTGCTGCATTGCCAGGTCCTTTTTCTTGGGTTGAATCTGGCTTGACATGCTATTATCTATATAAACAGTTTTGATTGTGGTTTTGAGAAACACTCCTTTAGAGGTTCTCATTTATTCTGATAATTACAGTACCTAACTTCCTCTCAATTGCTCAATGGTTAGCTGTACGAGATCCCTTATTGGGATAAGTTCGCCTTTGTACTGTAGTGATCTATATTGTGCCATGTATAGTATATTATTTTACCTGTTATTATGGGGTCATTAATCTTTCATATAATGTCAAATAAACTAACATACACTTGATATCAGTAAATTGTCATAAAGATATTTTGCTTTACTCTAATTATCGATTGATATAACAGGCAAAATGACATAATTTACGACAGGCATAAGTCTATTATCTTTTAACGCATTTATGACATAAATATTATAATCATTATATCAATTAGTACATTAGATCATTTGAAAATTATCTCAAACAATATTATACCATTCGTTACATTATACAAAGCAATGGTATATCAAATCAAAATAGATTAAGTGAAATTATATAAAATGTCGTGCACCCGTTATTATGCACAATAAAGTGCTTACATACAGTTAAGGGATTTTAACCCTAAAATTGACATTGTATCTAATAATGCACACATTTTTTGGTCATCTTTTTCCATTTTTTTCTAGAACAATTTTTTGCGCTCTATACAGCGCAAACGAGACTTGAACACACGTTTTTGTTTTATTTTGCCAAGTTTAGGGTTAAGAAGTTTCTTAGGCTGAAAGTTCTGGCAGTGAAAGTGTTAATTGAGTAGATCTTGGGAAAGAGTAAACAGATATGACACCATTTGCCTTACCTGAGTCAGTTATTTCATCATTAAAATGATATGTTACATATTGTTGTGCAACCCCATATGGGTGTGTTAAACATACAATGTGTAAGTTTTACGTACATGTGCTTTTATTTATAAACAACATTATTTGTCCGCAGGCAGTGAAAAAGAGCAGACACAAGTCAAAGCAACGGACACAGGAGACTTTCACTCGGGTCAGCAAACTGAAAGCGGAGAACCAGATGTTAGAAGACAAAGTCAAGACGCTCACAAAAGAACTGCAGTTCCTCAAAGAGCTGTTCTTGGCGCAGGCCACTAAAACACCCAATCCTAAGCTGGATGGTGTTGATCTGGAGAAACTTCTGGAGGATATCCCGGATGAGAAGAAGTAGATTTAGGAAAAGTTCACAGTGCAAGTGGATAGTGGTGAAGGAAATTCAGACTTATGTCTTGTAGTTAAAGTTTATTCTTGAACGTGGCAGAGCCTACTGTTGGCTGGTGTGTGAACTTTTACAAGAAGAAAAATGACATTTAATCAAAATGTCACTGAAAAGAACTCATCTTTGCACCCTGAAGGAGTTAGGGATGCTTATGGCACTACAGCTCAATAAAAATATGATTAGGAAACCATCAACATAAGAAAAAGAATAGGAAAATTTTACCTAAAATGTGTATTTTTAATAGTATATTTTCCTTTGCTACTATGTTGAGCTCCTATTCTGTGTGAACTTAATTTATCAATAGGCATCACAGGTTAAATAAGTTGGAATGAAGAATAATTTTTATGTAAGTATACTAGTATGTATTTCAATGAAATATTTACTGATTTCACAAATACTGTGCATAAGATGCCCGTTTTGCAATAGTGAATTTAATAAAATAAAAATTCTGTGAGAAGAAGTGTCTTCTCACAGAATTTTTATTTTATATATTTACGTATAAAATTAGGAACTTCAAATAAAAGTGGAAAAATATAGATACATTTCAAGAGTGTACAGTCAGCATCAGATAGTAGCAGCCAAGGTAGCCTAATATATCGCAACACGTCTTTTTTTTATTGATTACTAGTGAACCGCCCCGGCTTCCCACGGGTTTATACACCATGTTTTTTTTTATTTCCGTTAACTTTAAGGGAAGAATCCTCAGGTTAAATGGAACTAATTTCTCTAAGAAACTAGTGTCTTAACTCTTACTATTTTTCAGATATTCAATAAATCAATTTAATGACCGAATCAGTGTGAAGGGTCCTTTATTTTATTTACGTTTTAATTTTCGTTAAACGAAAAAGGGAATTATTGGGATTTGAACCTGGGACCCCTCACTCCATAAGCAAACTATTTACCACTGAGCCATGTGTTGACAAGTGCTGTCGTAGGTGAAAATTAACTTTGTGTTAATTGAGATTAAGTGTTAGAGCCCTCCCACACTGTAATATTGATTTAGTTTGTATAATAAATGAAAAAAAAATTTTTTTTCGAATTTAACAAAAAGCAACATACCAGGTAGCTTCTGTTAATGAACCGAAAATCGTATCGAAATTAACGGAAATCAAAAAATACACGGTGCAAATAATAACAGCATGCATGTTTTATACATATAAACCTTCCTATTGAATTACTCGTATCTATTAATTAAAAAAACCGCATCAAAATCCGTTGCGTAGTTTTAAAGATCTAAGCATACATAGGGACAGACAGACAGCGGGAAGCGACTTTGTTTTATACTATTTAGTGATATTTTAATGAATCCCTATTACTACTATTCCTAACCGAAATCATAACTACTACATGTTATTGTGTTACTTATAAGTTTTGTATATTGATATGTATGTTAGTCTGTCGGGTATTTTTAAATATGGGCCTGTTGTTGCCAGAGACAAATAAATAAATAAAAAAAAATTATTACTGTAGGAGTAAGGATGTGTCAACGATATATTTGGCTAGTACCTTGGCTGCTACTAACTATCTGATGTTGACTGTACAGACAGTTAATATACCTGTACGGAGAATTGGCCAAAATATGTGAATATGATTAATATGGATGTATATTTTTGTTAATTTGATAATATGTACACATTTATGATGTTGACTGTATAGAATTTGTCTAGTGTATTCTTCGGCTCGCATAGCGAATAAAAAATATTACTAAAGGGCCAATTACATGGTGCAACAACTCGTATGCGATTTTCATTACATTGCGGGCTACCGAAATACGACGAATTCATCTGCAATGTAATAAAATAAAACTCGCATGCGAGTTGTTGTACACTCAGCGTCAAATACTCTGTAGCAGTCAAAGTGGCCAAGTAGTTCAGTACACCTAACTAAATATATGGTGTACCGAACTATTTGACTACTTTGGTTGCTACAAAGTATTTGACGCTGAGTATACCCTGTAAATGTCCCTAAAGGATCGTGTTGATGTGATTTTTTTTAAACATTTAGGACAAGATACTGTGTTGTGATGTCAATGCACTATATATGGATAAGATTTTATCATAAAATATGCAATTTATATGACAAAATAAAAGATCATGCAATCATTTCATGTTTTATTTATAAGAATTATATTATATAAAAAATCTTTAATTTGCTAAATGAGCAATTAACTTATAAACAAAGACTATCTATTTTACAAACGACGTAGTCATAGTCCGGCCAGCCAAGCTAGGTACAGTAGCCGAGTGAAAAGGTTCGTCAATTTTGGCCCTTACAGGCATTGAAATAAAGTCGAAAAGTGCCGAATCTTATCAATCCTCGACTATGCAATAGGAAGTAAATGAGTATATTCACGTCTCTTTCTAAGGATATGAAAGAGATGGGTGAATTATCTTAGTTTCGTCCACCAACCACATTTGGCTGACCAGTTTAGGGTTTTAAACTAAACGAGCAAGAAATAATGTTGGAATAATGAATAAATGAATACATTTCAAGCTAATCACTAGTAATAACAAAATAAATCTATTTACAACAGTCGTAGAGTATCACATTTTTAGCGTCTAATGGAAACAGTAATAGCCTAAAAATAATTAATTCAAACTCCCGCTAGATGGCGCGTATCGAATGAGTATGACACCTGATGAATAGAAGAAAGGTGAATTTCACGAGCATGTGAGGTGAAACGTTTTAGCTAAGTCACAATAAATGTTTTATTTTTAGGGCCATTACAGACAGCTGCTTTCTGGCTGCAAAAGTGCAGTTTCAACGCAGTCAACATAACTGAATCGAAACTGCAAACCGACTGCGCGTCGGCTTGCGGTCGGCGTGCAGTTGTCAGAAACTGCACAGGGAGGTGTATTGCAGTTTTAATTCAGCTCTATTGCAGCTTTACGAATTGCAGTACAATCGTGCTGTTAGTTTGAACAACAAAAGAACTGCATTCAAAGCAGCCAGAAAGCGACTGAAATGCAGCCCGTCTGTAACGGCCCTTAGAATGGTTTTCACAGAATTCTCCTAGATGGCGCTCACTTCCACACATTAATAACGCCATCTGCCGACGTACTGACGGCGCGATATACGTTGTCGTCCACAGCCGACACGGGGGCCGGCTGGCTATGCTTGCAGTATTTAATGTTGTATTTTTAGTATGACTTATAGATTGTTAGGTATGGTTTCACTTCCACACATTAATAACGCCATCTGCCGACGCACTGACTAGGTAAGGCTTGTGGCCCTCCACCACAGTGATGTCGGTTATGGGCGCCGTGTGATGGAACGAGCGGCTCTCGACGGCGCGATACACGTTGTCGTCCACAGCCGCCACGGGGGCCGGCTGGCTCGGCTTGCAGTATTCTTGGATGACGGTGGTGCCATCTATAATGCGGCTTCTGGAAGCAAAATTGTATGATCAATTAGAGACTAAGAATACTTAACTTAGATCCGGTTATATCAAGATCCGTTAGACCAAATGTCTTATAAAATTTTAGTACCTAACCCAATACATTTTTTGACATTACTAACCGACGTAAGGTCTTACGGAAAATTATAAATCCGGGAGCATTGACGTAAGATTATATTTGAAGTGTGCGAGGTTTTCAATGTTATTTGTGTGTGCGTGTATGTACACGGTACCTAAGGTAAGTTTGTGCGCGACACATATAATGGAGAACTTGCATGGAACTTCCATTTCGAATAAATTGCACTCAATCGATGCGGATATACGTAGAGATGTTATACAAAAGAAAAAAAAAACATTTGTAATAGTTTTATCTCACGTTAAAATCACGAAAAATGTTTTATTTTTATTTTTTGGATAAAATAACATTAACAGTTACACAGAATATTAAATTATAAATTATATTTTGTATGACAAGTATATACTTAAGCGCAAAATTTATGGAGATAATTGCAAATTAATGACTTACTCCATAGTAAACGCGCCGAGAATATACAGTGCTGGACAAAAAGAATCATACACTTACACGGAAATGAGAGTTTCTTTCTGAACTACTTTATGAATTCGATTACATATATTATATCTTAGGCAAACTTGTAGCACATTCCATGGCTTATTATATATAGATATTAAAATTTCAAGATTCAACAAATTTATTTATTTACATGGGTATTTATCAATAGCACTTCATTTTGCTCTGGACAAATTAAATCATACATTAAACACAAACTCAATTAAACTTAATCTAATATTTTGTGTGGCCTCCTTTTGCTTTCAAAACCGCTGCTAATCTTCTAGGCACGCTTTCCACCAATGACTTTAGGTATTCAGGGTCGATATTGTCCCAAGCTTCTTCCAGTGCACCGAAGTAGGAATCCTTGTTAGTCACATTTGTTTTATTAATTTTGCTATCCAAATAAGACCATAAATTCTCAATCGGGTTGAGGTCGGGCGATTGTGGCGGCCATTCAAGCTGTTTGATCCTATTTGCCTTGAAGAATGCAGCGGATATTTTAGCTGTGTGCTTCGGGTCATTATCTTGCTGAAATAAATATCGGCCCTCCAAGCCACATTTAAGCAAATAAATCTCTAAATTTTCTTGTAATATGTTAATATAATCTACAGCGGTCATTATTCCATTAATTCGAGCTAAGCTGCCAACTCCAGACCAAGCAAATGAGCCCCACACCATAACATTACCTCCACCATGCTTCACAGTTTTTTGTATGTTGCGTTCTGCCAACGCTTCGCAAGGCTTACGCCACACTCTGAACCGGCTTTTTTGTCCAAACAGCTCGAATTTACTTTCATCAGTCCATAAGATTGACTTCCAGTACTCCAAGGGCTTTCCAATATGTTTCTTCGCAAATGCAAGACGCTTTGTTTTGTTTTTACTGCTTATAAATGGACGCTTAGATGCTAAACAGTTTTTTAAACCATTTTCTCTGAGCCTGCGACGTACAGTTCGAGAACTGACCCTAAGATCCATCGTTTCCGTAATAGCTCTCGATGATATTTTTGGATTTAGCTTCGCACATCGAACAATTCTAGCATCATCGCGCAGAGTTGTTGATCGCTTGCGACCGACTCCAGGCAAGTTCGCCACAGTTCCTTGGTTTTCATGTTTCTTCCAAATGTGCTGTACAGCTCCCACAGAGATGGAATATTTTTCGGCAATTTTCCGAAACGAAATTTGTTTTTTCCTATCACGTATAACCAGATTACGAACATCTATGGAAATCTGTTTTCCTGACATCTTCAACATTGAAATAATACATGAAAGTTACTTCAAATGGTCAAGACTGACACAATGACCTATTTTTATTTTGTTTCTAGCCAGGCAATTACGTGGTACAATTTTATTTCTAGTAAAGCGTCCGTATTATCTATTTTGTCCAGAGTAAAATGACGCGGTAAAAGTAATCAAGCACTAGAAAACAATATTTTGAGAAGATCGCTAATATTGTTATATTAATAATAGAGCTCATTAAATGTCCTAAAAGTTTTCTATACAAACATCACGTGGTGAAGTTCACAAAAAAAGTTGTAAAGGAAAATATACTTTTCGTGTAAGTGTATGATTCTTTTTGTCCAGCACTGTATGCTGTGACTTCATAGCATAAGCCCGTTTAATTTATAGCGTTTTCGAGGGGTGCCGGCGCGTGCAGATTTCAAATGCATAGAACATCAGAAAAATAAATCATAAGAAAATTTTAATGCTACAGTTGTTTTAATCCAGATTGTACTTTTGATTTTCGTAATAACAAAAAAGATGCAAGTTCCCTATTGGTCCAGTAACCAAATTATTGAAAAAGGCGGCCGTTTCCAGTGTACCTGTATCGGTGCGCGGCGGGCGGCGCTAGTTGGGCGGAATCCTCGGCGCGCGAGAGCTGCCAGCTGCGCAGGCGCTGGTCGGAGCCGCCGGTCACCAGCCACGGCTGCCCGTCTGTGCTGCCGGCGTACCCGCAGCTTAGGTAGTGCGACGCCTGGGTTATTAAAAAAAACTAGTGTTAGCGGTATTTCTGAACGCGCCTAATGAATGTGGGCGAGTTGGCAACACTGGAGGCATCATGGCGCATCTTCGATAACGTCTACGGTTCAATGACTTGTGATTGTAATGTGTATTATATCATAGCCCAAGTAACCAGTGCTTTTATTGTTAAAAAGCTAAGGCATTAAGTATACTTTCGACCGATTGTGACCGTTTTTGCGCCATGATTTTGTAACGTACTGTACTTTTCTTTGCAAGCACACGAAGTAACGATTCTAACGAGTCTTAAAACTTGATGAGGTCGCGTTTAGTTACCAGCAAATTCCTTAGGGACCCCTTTACTATCGGAGCATATGTGAGTGTCGGAGCTATCAACATAGTTACAAATATGCGCATATGCTCTCGAGACACCAGGCGGCCGCGTCGCGGGCCCCGAGCGCCCACACGAGGGACGATTGTAGTAGCTAGTTACACATATGTAGATACGCTCCAGAGTCAATGATCGACCCCAGCTTACTGCCTAGCAATACTCACAGGCGCCTGGTAGTCTAGAGGAGTGGGTCCGGCGGCGGCGGGCCACAGTGCGTGGGTCCTCTGGGTGCTCTCGAGACACCAGGCGGCCGCGTCGCGGGCCCCGAGCGCCCACACGAGGGACGATTGTAGTAGCTAGTTACACATATGTAGATACGCTCCAGAGTCAATGATCGACCCCAGCTTACTGCCTAGCAATACTCACAGGCGCCTGGTAGTCTAGAGGAGTGGGTCCGGCGGCGGCGGGCCACAGTGCGTGGGTCCTCTGGGTGCTCTCGAGACACCAGGCGGCCGCGTCGCGGGCCCCGAGCGCCCACACGAGGGACGATTGTAGTAGCTAGTTACACATATGTAGATACGCTCCAGAGTCAATGATCGACCCCAGCTTACTGCCTAGCAATACTCACAGGCGCCTGGTAGTCTAGAGGAGTGGGTCCGGCGGCGGCGGGCCACAGTGCGTGGGTCCTCTGGGTGCTCTCGAGACACCAGGCGGCCGCGTCGCGGGCCCCGAGCGCCCACACGAGGGACGATTGTAGTAGCTAGTTACACATATGTAGATACGCTCCAGAGTCAATGATCGACCCCAGCTTACTGCCTAGCAATACTCACAGGCGCCTGGTAGTCTAGAGGAGTGGGTCCGGCGGCGGCGGGCCACAGTGCGTGGGTCCTCTGGGTGCTCTCGAGACACCAGGCGGCCGCGTCGCGGGCCCCGAGCGCCCACACGAGGGACGATTGTAGTAGCTAGTTACACATATGTAGATACGCTCCAGAGTCAATGATCGACCCCAGCTTACTGCCTAGCAATACTCACAGGCGCCTGGTAGTCTAGAGGAGTGGGTCCGGCGGCGGCGGGCCACAGTGCGTGGGTCCTCTGGGTGCTCTCGAGACACCAGGCGGCCGCGTCGCGGGCCCCGAGCGCCCACACGAGGGACGATTGTAGTAGCTAGTTACACATATGTAGATACGCTCCAGAGTCAATGATCGACCCCAGCTTACTGCCTAGCAATACTCACAGGCGCCTGGTAGTCTAGAGGAGTGGGTCCGGCGGCGGCGGGCCACAGTGCGTGGGTCCTCTGGGTGCTCTCGAGACACCAGGCGGCCGCGTCGCGGGCCCCGAGCGCCCACACGAGGGACGATTGGCCGGAGCCGAAGCCAACGATGCGGCGGACGCGTTCCGCTGTATAAAATAGAAAATTATGTTATGATCATTTGGGTCCGTATAATCACAGTCTAACTACATACAGTCTGCAAGCTCGGGGCTGCACGGGCCAACGATGGGGGTACGTGGGGAAGCCCGAGGCGAAGAAATTTAGCGCAAACTCACGCTAACTACTCTGAACGGGTGTCCAATTGAATTTTAAAAATCGACTTCAAAAAGGTAAGGTTGAAATTAGGTTTGGGAGTCGGAGGGCTCGACTTCTAAATACGAATCTGAGGCTGGGTTTTCAAAAAGTGGCCGCCATTTTTAAATTCTTCAAATACGGTCCTATGTCCGTTCAAAGTCGATATCTGAGGGTCCGAGGGGGCACTTAATACAAATTTGAACTTGGATTATAAAAATGTTGCCACCATTTTGAAATTCTTTAAATGCACTCCGATTTCGTTCAAAATCGATATCTGACGGTCCGACAGGCCTCTTAATATGAATCTGAGTTTGAAAGTGGCCGCCAACTTGAAATTGTTAAACGATTTTTCCCTGCCATTCGACCTAGTTACATCGATTTATCACCCTCGTAATGTAACAAGTCTCGATTTTGAACGACATCGGGCCGTATTTAAAGAATTTCAAGATGGCGGCTACTTTTAGAAAATCCAACCTCGGATTTGTATTAAAAAGCCCGTCGGAACCTTAGATAACGATTTTGAAAACAAAAAAAACTGGTCACCTTTACTAAGATTATATTTCTATTTAAAGATCTTAGTGAGTGAGAGAGTGTTTATAAAATAACTAAATACCTACTTATGAAATGCTTGAAAATTAAACAAGTAACTATAATAGTACATTGTTTAACAAGGGGCGTATGAGGAATATTGCAAACGAGAGTCTCTCAGGAGCCCGACGCCGTAAGGCGGAGGGCTTTTGATGACTCGAGTTTGCAATATTCTTACGCCCGTGTTATACACAATGTTTTTCATCACATTTGCGAGGAAATAAATAACCACATAAGACAGAAAAACCTATGTTTTACACAAGAGCATCAATCAAATGTTGACGAAATTGACAACTTCACTTCTAGATCAGTGCGAGTGGAGGGCGGAGCTTCAATATTTCAACCAATCACAGAGCATGGAGCATGTGGTTCTTGCAGGGCGGGGCCTGATCGTTTTTATTTTTCAACCAATCACAGAGCAGAATTCTTGCCGTGCAGATTTGCTTAACCAATCAGATCACACACAAGCTCATTACTCCCATGGGACCATTATTTCCCGCGGGAACAATTTAGGCCATTGTCCTTCTGTATACAGGCAAGGAATAACGCCATTTATGAGCAAGTGTGATGAAAACAAATGAATATCTCCCCAAACATATTTTTGCGCGGTTACACTAAGCGGGTGCGTAAATTCGTAAGATGAATGAAGCTTGCCTACTGGTTGTAGTTCTTTATACGGGTGGGCCCTGTAACAGGAGCAAATTTTCAAAACAACGGTTCCTTAGAGCATTTGCAGTAATGCCTTGTTTTTTAGGGTTCCGTAGTCGACTAGGAACCCTTATAGTTTCGCTTTGTCTGTCCGTCCGTCCGCGGATAATCTCAGTAACCGTTAGCACTAGAAAGCTGAAATTTGGGTACCTCCCCTATACGTAACGTGGGGAGTGTTTTTTTTTCATTTCAACCCTAACGTGTGATATATTGTTGGATAGGTATTTAAAATGAATAGGGGTTTGCTAAAATCGTTTGTTGATAATGTTAATATTTTCAGAGATAATAGCTCCAGAAGTAAAAAAAATGTGTCCTCCCCCTCTAACTCTTGAACCATAAGTTTTAAAAATTTGAAAAAAATATATATATAAAAAATATAAGTAGAACTTTATAAAAACTTTCTCGGAAAATTATTTTGAACTTGATAGGTTGAATAGTTTTAGAAAATAATTACAAAATAATTTCACACACTTACTGTGACGGACGAAAAACTACGGAACCCTACACTGAGCGTGGCCCGACACGCCCTTGGCCGGTTTTATTTTATTTTTTTGGATATAGAGAAATTGCATGTGTACACGCCCTGTTTGAGTTGAACTTACAGTTAGGGTGTCGCACGGAGGTGATAGGCAGTTGGAAGCGCAGGTCCCACACGCACACCGACCCACTGGAGGTGCCCGCGCACAGGTAGCCGCCGCGAGCGAACATGCATGTGTACACGCCCTGTTTGAGATCACCTTGCAGCTTCCATGCGTTACCTGAAAAACAAAACGGTATTAAAAATGCAATCTAATGTGGGTGAAAGACCGAGTTCTGGGGACTTTTTTTACCCGACTGCCTCAGAAGGAGGGTAAAAACGAGCGTATGTATGTGGACAAGAAAAGACTATTTCACGGGCTACAGTTACAAGTTGGATTTTGACATATAAGGAGTCGTTGGATTACTCATAAACGTGTGAGTGACATAGGCTTTAAAATATGAAAAAAAGCAATTAGGTTTTTTGAAAAATATTTTGATTTCGCTCGTTAACGGAATCTGACGGAACAAAAGAGCTCTCAGAGCGGTTATTAAATTGCAATCGTATCGTCGCAAAAAATCGCCGCGTGTAACCGCCCTAATAACCACTGTTGCACGGTAATGCGCACAACTTTTAATCTGGAGTTTGTAGATATTTATTATATGTATAACTAAATTATTGTGAAGAAACCGGTCTAATCACAAAACGGTGTAGTTTACCTCTGGGTTCGAATGTCAGATGGCAGTAGCTTTTGTATAATATAACTAGTGCCTACGCCAAATGTTGGGAGTAGGTGTCAAAGCGGACCGTCGGCATCGTTAGGATACAACGCTAGAAGAGTGGATTTATATTACGGGGCGCCCTTAGGTCCCAGCCGACGACGCTGGCGTAGAGCGTGCAGTACGCCACGACGCCGCCCGCGCAGGTGACGCAGCAGCACCCTCTGCCCCCGGCTACAGTAGTATAGTATATTACGGGGCGCCCTTAGGTCCCAGCCGACGACGCTGGCGTAGAGCGTGCAGTACGCCACGACGCCGCCCGCGCAGGTGACGCAGCAGCACCCTCTGCCCCCGGCTACAGTAGTATAGTATATTACGGGGCGCCCTTAGGTCCCAGCCGACGACGCTGGCGTAGAGCGTGCAGTACGCCACGACGCCGCCCGCGCAGGTGACGCAGCAGCACCCTCTGCCCCCGGCTACAGTAGTATAGTATATTACGGGGCGCCCTTAGGTCCCAGCCGACGACGCTGGCGTAGAGCGTGCAGTACGCCACGACGCCGCCCGCGCAGGTGACGCAGCAGCACCCTCTGCCCCCGGCTACAGTAGTATAGTATATTACGGGGCGCCCTTAGGTCCCAGCCGACGACGCTGGCGTAGAGCGTGCAGTACGCCACGACGCCGCCCGCGCAGGTGACGCAGCAGCACCCTCTGCCCCCGGCTACAGTAGTATAGTATATTACGGGGCGCCCTTAGGTCCCAGCCGACGACGCTGGCGTAGAGCGTGCAGTACGCCACGACGCCGCCCGCGCAGGTGACGCAGCAGCACCCTCTGCCCCCGGCTACAGTAGTATAGTATATTACGGGGCGCCCTTAGGTCCCAGCCGACGACGCTGGCGTAGAGCGTGCAGCAGTACGCCACGACGCCGCCCGCGCAGGTGACGCAGCAGCACCCTCTGCCCCCGGCTACAGTAGTATAGTATATTACGGGGCGCCCTTAGGTCCCAGCCGACGACGCTGGCGTAGAGCGTGCAGTACGCCACGACGCCGCCCGCGCAGGTGACGCAGCAGCACCCTCTGCCCCCGGCTACAGTAGTATAGTATATTACGGGGCGCCCTTAGGTCCCAGCCGACGACGCTGGCGTAGAGCGTGCAGTACGCCACGACGCCGCCCGCGCAGGTGACGCAGCAGCACCCTCTGCCCCCGGCTACAGTAGTATAGTATATTACGGGGCGCCCTTAGGTCCCAGCCGACGACGCTGGCGTAGAGCGTGCAGCAGTACGCCACGACGCCGCCCGCGCAGGTGACGCAGCAGCACCCTCTGCCCCCGGCTACAGTAGTATAGTATATTACGGGGCGCCCTTAGGTCCCAGCCGACGACGCTGGCGTAGAGCGTGCAGTACGCCACGACGCCGCCCGCGCAGGTGACGCAGCAGCACCCTCTGCCCCCGGCTACAGTAGTATAGTATATTACGGGGCGCCCTTAGGTCCCAGCCGACGACGCTGGCGTAGAGCGTGCAGTACGCCACGACGCCGCCCGCGCAGGTGACGCAGCAGCACCCTCTGCCCCCGGCTACAGTAGTATAGTATATTACGGGGCGCCCTTAGGTCCCAGCCGACGACGCTGGCGTAGAGCGTGCAGTACGCCACGACGCCGCCCGCGCAGGTGACGCAGCAGCACCCTCTGCCCCCGGCTACAGTAGTATAGTATATTACGGGGCGCCCTTAGGTCCCAGCCGACGACGCTGGCGTAGAGCGTGCAGTACGCCACGACGCCGCCCGCGCAGGTGACGCAGCAGCACCCTCTGCCCCCGGCTACAGTAGTATAGTATATTACGGGGCGCCCTTAGGTCCCAGCCGACGACGCTGGCGTAGAGCGTGCAGTACGCCACGACGCCGCCCGCGCAGGTGACGCAGCAGCACCCTCTGCCCCCGGCTACAGTAGTATAGTATATTACGGGGCGCCCTTAGGTCCCAGCCGACGACGCTGGCGTAGAGCGTGCAGTACGCCACGACGCCGCCCGCGCAGGTGACGCAGCAGCACCCTCTGCCCCCGGCTACAGTAGTATAGTATATTACGGGGCGCCCTTAGGTCCCAGCCGACGACGCTGGCGTAGAGCGTGCAGTACGCCACGACGCCGCCCGCGCAGGTGACGCAGCAGCACCCTCTGCCCCCGGCTACAGTAGTATAGTATATTACGGGGCGCCCTTAGGTCCCAGCCGACGACGCTGGCGTAGAGCGTGCAGTACGCCACGACGCCGCCCGCGCAGGTGACGCAGCAGCACCCTCTGCCCCCGGCTACAGTAGTATAGTATATTACGGGGCGCCCTTAGGTCCCAGCCGACGACGCTGGCGTAGAGCGTGCAGTACGCCACGACGCCGCCCGCGCAGGTGACGCAGCAGCACCCTCTGCCCCCGGCTACAGTAGTATAGTATATTACGGGGCGCCCTTAGGTCCCAGCCGACGACGCTGGCGTAGAGCGTGCAGTACGCCACGACGCCGCCCGCGCAGGTGACGCAGCAGCACCCGCCTTCCACTCCTGGCTCCAGCTGTCGGCACTGCGATAACGTCATACGGGACGAGCCGGAATCTGGTCTGTAATAGACACATTATTTTATATTTGCCGAAATTTTCTTTGCGAAATGGTGTCGATTAAAATATAATTTTGAAAAATCTTTTGTAGTCCCATCGACTATTAGGAAGTTTTTTAAAGATATTATTTTGAAAACTAGTGGAACACGACTTATTAACTGACTAACTTTTGTTTGAAGTTTAGATACAAACCTGAGTACAAATATTGATCCCTCCTGAGTGGCGGCAACAAAAGACTGTCCGCCCTCGCACGCCGCCATCGATATCACTGGGCCCGCGCCGCGGTTGTATATAGCCTTCGATCTGTCAAAGGACAAATATATGTCAAGTCTGCTTGGACAATTTGTCGACTGTAACATTGCTGGGTGTATAGTCAATATAGGTAAAGATAGTAGCCGGGTACCAACTTTACCAACTTTACTTAGCGATTCAGAAATGTACGCCAGCCAATTTACGTCAAGTTACTGATATAGGCGCCTGATCTCAAGAGGTACTAGAGTTTACTAACGGAAAAAATAGTGCTTACGTTAGTTATTAAGAGTAGGTATGATTTACGGGAACGGGAAACCTCTGTTACACTTACCTGCGATGGATTGGTACGACAGAGAGCGCAATAGAGCTGCCCCATTGCCACATTTGGTGGCCCCGCGCACAGCGAGCGTTTGATAATATAATAAAAAGACGCCATCGACGGTTTTCGTTTGAATCCTGGTCCTGGCACCAAATTGTAACACAACCAACCAAAGAAACACTGAATAAGCCAATTATCTACTAGTTTATAACTCAGACTTGGCTTGCTTCAATATACAGTACGCGTCACATAGGTTTGCGTCTGTGATGATAGCTACTAATAGCATACCGTACTTAGCATACATATAACATCCGCTAAATTTAAACCATATTTACAGCTTGGTATGGGTTTAAAACGAGTAATACATAGCGTCAGTGGGTATTTTAGTCTAAAAACGCTTGACCTACATGTGCGTCAGTGGGGGCAAACAAGTGGAAAATATGAAATGCTCTGTCATCTATCGCCTGACGCACTTGTGCGTCAAAAAGAGGTGTCAGAGGGGTTGGAGGGGTGTGCGGGAGGCGACTTGAGGGCTAACTTCAAGTTACGCAAAGTTATGTGGCACGTATTGTAAGAGTTAGCCGCTTACTTGTTGACGTATGCGTGTTGTGCGAGCCGATTGGCGTCCCACAGCCGCACGGTGCCGTCGTCCGAGCACGAGCCGAAGACGTTCTTCTGGGCTGGTAACGTCACCAGCTGGGTCACACGGGCCCTGTGTCATACCAGGACTAGAAGTGAATTATATTGTAAGAATGTTGAGTGAATCAACTATTTTTAATGCTTGTTGCCATAGTTACGGTTCCCGGAGAACTCTTTAAAACATATTGGCTTTATAAACGTCAGTCAAACTTGTTATATATATTTGACCTTAACAATCGTGTGTTTTATCAGTCCCTTAGACATTTGTTTGTGAGAAAGGGACAAACACACATTTTAGTTAACAGAGGTTTGTAAAGTTTTATGAATAATCGGTTAAGACTTTAATGAGCTTGACTGTGTGAGTGCGTCACATCGGACGTTGCATGATTTATTTTGCTGCTTGAAGCTATATATCGGAAATCAGCATTGTATTGATAAAACACATTATTTTACATACCAATGGTTGGTGGTCATTGTATGTTTATTTTTGTTCTGTGTAAGTATGTACTGTACTGACTTGTGCTCATGCAGATACGCCAACAGCTGACTCCCCGGCCGCCACGACGACGGCGGCCGCACCTCCTCGCTGTTTTTGTTCTGTGTAAGTATGTACTGTACTGACTTGTGCTCATGCAGATACGCCAACAGCTGACTCCCCGGCCGCCACGACGACGGCGGCCGCACCTCCTCGCTGTTTTTGTTCTGTGTAAGTATGTACTGTACTGACTTGTGCTCATGCAGATACGCCAACAGCTGACTCCCCGGCCGCCACGACGACGGCGGCCGCACCTCCTCGCTGTTTTTGTTCTGTGTAAGTATGTACTGTACTGACTTGTGCTCATGCAGATACGCCAACAGCTGACTCCCCGGCCGCCACGACGACGGCGGCCGCACCTCCTCGCTGTTGTCTACACTGTCGTCGTTGGATCTGAGACGACAAATAAAATAACAAAAGATTACAACAGTCGAAGCGGTATGTAAATATTTATCATATAATAGAACATCATTTATTCATCACACACACAAAACGACAAACATAAAACGAAAGAAATATGTAACTAAATGTAAAGATAACGACATAAATTTAATATTTTTCTGACAAAAATATAATTTTTGGTACAGTCGCCATCACATACATAGGTACACTATAGGTGTTCAAAAATATCGGCACATGCACCCTAATGCCTTGAAAATAGAGGTGTGTTCCGATGTTTGTGACGTGCTTGTTTGCTCCGATGTATGTGATGGCGACTGTATGATGCTTGCTTGTTGGCTTTTTTGCCAACAGGACTTTTCTGTATACCGTCATCAACTACTCGTTGAGACGATTATAACGAGCCCAAACTCAACGGGGTTACGTTGGTTAAGTACTGAATTCCCATGACCACCTTCTGTGTCCATCATCAGATCAGCTCGATGGTACCATAGTATTGAATTCTCATCCAAACTATACTTGCACCGAAAAATTCAGCTCAATCGGTTGAGGTTAACTGGTTCCCTATGCACATAAATAATTTCAATTGCGAGAGTGAACTTACCTAATCTATGCTATCATTACCTTAATGACTTCACGAACTTCAGTTGCATCCGCGACGTCAAATTCCTCAGTTCGATGCGGCACGGAGCCATGCTGTCTGTATCAAATAACGACATCAATATTTTATTTCTTATTAACTATTCGTTTCTGAGCGGGATCTCCCATGTAAACGTTCACCAGTTTATTTATTATCTTTGGAGATAATTTTCGTGAGAATGTTAAAATATGGGCTGTAATTTTATAAGCTAAGCCTCTCATCTAGGTGACTTTATCTAGGAGTAACAAACACGGGCGTAGAGGAGGGGTTGTGGGGGTTCAACCTTAAAGTATTCTGTAGACTTACATTGCACGTAACTGGCACTATGCAACTAAACCCCAAAATCACTCTATGGCTTTACCAGGCAGTAATCCGACCAATAGTAAGCTACGGTGCCATAGTGTGGTGGCCTCGTACCACGCTAACCACGGTCGAAGCTAAACTACAACGCCTCCAGAGACTGGCCTGCATGGCGGCAAGTGGCTGCATGAGGACTACACCGACTGCAGCCCTGGAAGCCATCATGGACATTCCGCCGCTTCACATTTTCATCAGGCAAGAGGCTCTGGCAGCAGCCATAAGGCTCAAAAGACAACATCTCTGGAGACCGCCCAGGGTTCCACACACCGAAATACTCTACGAGGCTGTAGGTAGGGAACCCCTTATAGAGGCAACTTCAGACATTATTCCCAGACAGTTCGTCTTTGACAAAAAGTACAAAGTGGAACTATACGAAACCCCCCAGGAAGGACTTAACCCCAGAGAGTTAAGAATCTTCACGGACGGGTCCAAGACAAGGTCAGGCACCGGATCAGGAGTATTCTCGGAGGACCTAAACATACACATTTCGACACCATTAGGGACCCACAACACCGTCTTCCAGGCAGAGTGTATGGGCATAATAATGGCTGCTCATGCAATCGCCTCCAGGGAGGTAAGGGGATATCCCATCCGCATACTTTCTGACAGTCGATCCGTACTGCAAGCCCTGCAAGGTCACGCAACAACTTCTGGGCTGATACACGAGTGCCACAAGGTCCTATCAGAGGTATGTAATGACAGCGACATAACCCTGCAATGGATCAAAGGGCACAGCAATTCACGCGGTAACGATGCAGCGGATGCACTGGCTAGAGAGGGTTCAGAGTCAAGAGCTGTAGGACCGGAACCCACAATTCCTCTACCCTCTGCATGGCTGCGGAGCACACTGCGACTAAACACCAAGGTAGAACACCAAAAACATTGGAACACCCTAGGAACCTGCAGGCAAACCAGGGAGGCCCTCCCGACCATCAACCCCGAATTGTCAAGGAAGCTAAAACAGCTAAAGAGGCCGGCACTCCGTCTTCTGACAGGAGCTATATATAACTGGTCATGCACTACTAAACAAACATCTTTTTACTTTAGGTGTTACAGACAGTCCTCTCTGCAGAGCTTGCATGGAAGAGGACGAGACAGCCGCCCACGTCATCCTGACATGTCCTGGAGTGGCGGAATACAATACAGGGCAAAACACCGAGCAACACCGGGGTCACTACCGGAGGCCGTCGGCAACATAAAGGGTCTGCTAGGCTTCCTGGTGGAACTGGGTTGGCACGAATAACAGTAGTGCCAAAACCCCTACGCAAAATAGGCGCATTTATGACGTCGAGTTGCGGAAACCCAGCCCGCGTACAACCTATAACCTATAACTGGCACTATGTCCCATCTACGAGTGAGTGGGCATCGAGGCGCCCTGCCATTCCAGGTGGCTGGTCGTGGATATCACTTGGGACTGCGGGGCTTGGGAGACTGAGGCTGACTCTGATGCTGTATAGAGTAAACTTACATTGCACGTAACTGGCACTATGTCCCATCTGCGAGTGAGTGGGCATCGAGGCGCCCTGCCATTCCAGGTGGCTGGTCGTGGATATCACTTGGGACTGCGGGGCTTGGGAGACTGAGGCTGACTCTGATGCTGTATAGAGTAAACTTACATTGCACGTAACTGGCACTATGTCCCATCTGCGAGTGAGTGGGCATCGAGGCGCCCTGCCATTCCAGGTGGCTGGTCGTGGATATCACTTGGGACTGCGGGGCTTGGGAGACTGAGGCTGACTCTGATGCTGTATAGAGTAAACTTACATTGCACGTAACTGGCACTATGTCCCATCTGCGAGTGAGTGGGCATCGAGGCGCCCTGCCATTCCAGGTGGCTGGTCGTGGATATCACTTGGGACTGCGGGGCTTGGGAGACTGAGGCTGACTCTGATGCTGTATAGAGTAAACTTACATTGCACGTAACTGGCACTATGTCCCATCTGCGAGTGAGTGGGCATCGAGGCGCCCTGCCATTCCAGGTGGCTGGTCGTGGATATCACTTGGGACTGCGGGACTTGGGAGACTGAGGCTGACTCTGATGCTGTATAGAGTAAACTTACATTGCACGTAACTGGCACTATGTCCCATCTGCGAGTGAGTGGGCATCGAGGCGCCCTGCCATTCCAGGTGGCTGGTCGTGGATATCACTTGGGACTGCGGGGCTTGGGAGACTGAGGCTGACTCTGATGCTGTATAGAGTAAACTTACAATGCACGTAACTGGCACTATGTCCCATCTGCGAGTGAGTGGGCATCGAGGCGCCCTGCCATTCCAGGTGGCTGGTCGTGGATATCACTTGGGACTGCGGGGCTTGGGAGACTGAGGCTGACTCTGATGCTGTATAGAGTAAACTTACATTGCACGTAACTGGCACTATGTCCCATCTGCGAGTGAGTGGGCATCGAGGCGCCCTGCCATTCCAGGTGGCTGGTCGTGGATATCACTTGGGACTGCGGGGCTTGGGAGACTGAGGCTGACTCTGATGCTGTATAGAGTAAACTTACATTGCACGTAACTGGCACTATGTCCCATCTGCGAGTGAGTGGGCATCGAGGCGCCCTGCCATTCCAGGTGGCTGGTCGTGGATATCACTTGGGACTGCGGGGCTTGGGAGACTGAGGCTGACTCTGATGCTGTATAGAGTAAACTTACATTGCACGTAACTGGCACTATGTCCCATCTGCGAGTGAGTGGGCATCGAGGCGCCCTGCCATTCCAGGTGGCTGGTCGTGGATATCACTTGGGACTGCGGGGCTTGGGAGACTGAGGCTGACTCTGATGCTGTATAGAGTAAACTTACATTGCACGTAACTGGCACTATGTCCCATCTGCGAGTGAGTGGGCATCGAGGCGCCCTGCCATTCCAGGTGGCTGGTCGTGGATATCACTTGGGACTGCGGGGCTTGGGAGACTGAGGCTGACTCTGATGCTGTATAGAGTAAACTTACATTGCACGTAACTGGCACTATGTCCCATCTGCGAGTGAGTGGGCATCGAGGCGCCCTGCCATTCCAGGTGGCTGGTCGTGGATATCACTTGGGACTGCGGGGCTTGGGAGACTGAGGCTGACTCTGATGCTGTATAGAGTAAACTTACATTGCACGTAACTGGCACTATGTCCCATCTGCGAGTGAGTGGGCATCGAGGCGCCCTGCCATTCCAGGTGGCTGGTCGTGGATATCACTTGGGACTGCGGGGCTTGGGAGACTGAGGCTGACTCTGATGCTGTATAGAGTAAACTTACATTGCACGTAACTGGCACTATGTCCCATCTGCGAGTGAGTGGGCATCGAGGCGCCCTGCCATTCCAGGTGGCTGGTCGTGGATATCACTTGGGACTGCGGGGCTTGGGAGACTGAGGCTGACTCTGATGCTGTATAGAGTAAACTTACATTGCACGTAACTGGCACTATGTCCCATCTGCGAGTGAGTGGGCATCGAGGCGCCCTGCCATTCCAGGTGGCTGGTCGTGGATATCACTTGGGACTGCGGGGCTTGGGAGACTGAGGCTGACTCTGATGCTGTATAGAGTAAACTTACATTGCACGTAACTGGCACTATGTCCCATCTGCGAGTGAGTGGGCATCGAGGCGCCCTGCCATTCCAGGTGGCTGGTCGTGGATATCACTTGGGACTGCGGGGCTTGGGAGACTGAGGCTGACTCTGATGCTGTATAGAGTAAACTTACATTGCACGTAACTGGCACTATGTCCCATCTGCGAGTGAGTGGGCATCGAGGCGCCCTGCCATTCCAGGTGGCTGGTCGTGGATATCACTTGGGACTGCGGGGCTTGGGAGACTGAGGCTGACTCTGATGCTGTATAGAGTAAACTTACATTGCACGTAACTGGCACTATGTCCCATCTGCGAGTGAGTGGGCATCGAAGCGCCCTGCCGTCCCAGGTGGCTGGTCGTGGATATCACTTGGGACTGCGGGGCTTGGGAGACTGAGGCTGACTCTGATGCTGTGGGAGGCAAGAATATTAAAAACAAAACCGGCTGTGACAGACGCATAAATGTTCCGTTGGACAAATTTTGGTACGGAACACTAAACATCAGGCAATAAATGGCAACATTGTCCAAGTATGCTTAGCAAAGGCGATTTGAAAACCAAATAACTTCTCTCAAACATGCAATGAAATATTCTCTTTAAGTTCCTTGTAATAGACTCGGAAGTATCCTTTTTCGGGCGCAGCATCTCGAGGCGGCCTGAAATGGGATTTCATACAACTTTTCAGGCCTGCAAAGTAACTTTTTAATTTTCATTCCAATATTTGTGACACAGCATCACGGCATTCAGCCATGAAAATTAGTTTGATTTGAGGATTTTTATTTATTTATTTCATTGCATGTTTGAGAAAAGCACTATACATGCCTCGGCGTGAAAACGGATTTCCGGCCAAGTAGGTCCGAGCGTAGCGAGGCCGGATAGAGATACGATGAAATACGGTGTTTTCCCGGCCTCTGATGTAATGTACTATTATTGCAGTAAGCGGTCTCATAAAGAAGAGCCCGGCAATATAATTGCAGATTGCTCAGTGCTGTCTTCTTTTACCAAAATTGCACTCAACTGCTCAAAACTGAAAGCGATCCCTTATAGTTCGCCTTCGTACTTTGATCTTGTGTGACATGCACATGTGTGTGCTTTAACCTGTACATCATTATCATCATCATCATATCTCCCGAAAGACGTCTACTGCTGGACATAGGCCTCCCCCAAAGAGTGCCAAAGTGACCGGTCCTGCGCCACCCGCATCCAGCGCACTCCCGCGACCTTTACCAGGTCATCAGTCCACCTTGTGGGGGGCCTACACATGCCGCGCCTTCCGGTACGTGGTCGCCACTCGAGAACCTTTCCGTCCCAACGGCCATCGGTTCTACGTGCAATGTACCCCGCCATGTGACACAATACATTGAGTTAGATATGTTTAAATAAGTATTATTTTTCTCGCCGACTCATACCTCTGGTAGACGTTGGATCGTGGCCCTGCCCAAACATGTGTTGCCATTCAGTGTTCATGTGGGCTTCTTGCGATACGGACGTCTTGTGAGTTCTCCTGTTAATAAAAACATTTAATTTAAATTAACAGTATGTATCACACGGAATAACACGATGGGATTCAGATTGAATGTTTATGTGCCATTTTGTACACATATTTTAAGAAGAAACTAATATATATATAAGAGAAGACGAACTACATATGCAACGGATTCTGGAATGTTCGATACCGCAATGTAAAAATTTACAAATGGCGGCCATAGCATATGTCGCTCATCGCCACAGATGTATGAATATAGTATTCTATGCTCTGAGCTCATCGCAGTTGCAAATATCAGTTGATATTAGCCGAGGTCCCAGAACTATGTAGTGTTGTGGATAACGCTCATTTTGAGGCTTAAAGACTCGAACCCTAAAGACTCCCGAGGCTTAAAGAATCAAGTGACGAAAAGTCAATATTTTGCATTCATATGCGTAAAATAAACCAACACGGTTCTTAAACAGCATCGAGTCTTTAAGCCTCGGGAGTCTTTAAGGCTTGAGTCTATAAGCCTCGAAATGAGCGTTATCCACAACACTAGAACTATGCCATCCCAATTATACTTCTGTAATAAAACCAATAATAATAGTCATGTTATAGCTTTCCTGTCTTTGATCAAAAGAACTCTCATACCCATAAGGGGTACGGGAATAAAAAAAAATACAAAGTGTTTGCAGCATGGTGTCATTTTTTAATGGTCACCTGTTTTGCGAGGTGTACATCTTGTCTATGGGCAACGCGTCGCTGCCCGAGTCCAGTGGGACGGAGCGCGACACGCCGCCGCCGGTGAGAGAG
The DNA here is from genome assembly GCA_963854355.1 of Epinotia brunnichana. NCBI lineage: Eukaryota > Metazoa > Arthropoda > Insecta > Lepidoptera > Tortricidae > Epinotia > Epinotia brunnichana. The sequence goes on from OY977956.1 coordinate 13,960,690, forward strand.
AGACGGCCAGGCGCGTCCGTTATGTGCTGAAACGAGACAGCAAGCTACAAACAGACCAACCTATCCTACAGAAGCGGACGTAGGGTTCAGGGTATCTGAGTTTTAGGGCGAGTTGCACCAACTTACGGTTACAGAGCGTTCAATGTTAAATATTGCGCCGGCAACTGTCATTCCATAGAAAAGTGACAAAATACAACATTTTGATAGGTGGTGACAAACAACATAAGTTTCTATTGCCGACTGTAATTTTCTGTATACCGTCATCATTCATTGAGGCGATTCTAATGAGATCAAACTCAACGGGGTTACATCGGTTAAATACTGAATTCCCATGGCCACCTTCTGTCTGTCTATTCTGATGATGGCATCAGATCAGCTCGATGGTACCTTGGTACCATGATATTGAAATGTCATCCAAACTATACCTTTACCCAAAATATCAGCTCAATCGGATAACGGCAAGTGACTGAAGAATGGATTAAAAAATTTTGACAGACAACTTACTTATTACATATACTTACATACACAAGGTCAAAAACGAACAGTTCAAGTTAATATAAAGCTTGTAAAAAGGGGGGCAATGTATTTTTTTTAAGCTAAACCAAAACTTACCCTCAGCGGTGTTAAATTTATCTGAAACCAAAATCCTGGATCTTATAGTCGGCAGCTGAAGTAGCTAAGCAGAATAACACGTTCAAAATGATCTATCTACTGTATCGTATATTTTGAGGGTAGATAATTACTCCTATTAATACCAACCATTATAATATTGAGGGTAGAACATTGAGTGGGGAACGTCACCGAAGGTTAATAACTATCAACTTAGAAAAGTTGAAAAACCCACGACAGTTTCATTTCAAAGTTCAATATCTCGAAAACGGCTGAACCGATTTTGATGAAACGTAGTTAAGAACAATCTCGATTACGTCAGCGTTCGGATAAAAATAACCGCATTCTAATCTGTCCATTCGTTTAGGCGCTACGGTGCCACAGACAGACAGACACGTAACACCCCTCTTTTTGCGCCTGGGGTTAAAAACAGGTCCATCCAGCTCTGAACGTGTTTTGTTAAAGTGAGAATAAATTTGATTATTCTAACAAACGCGGTTTTCCTCCCGCACTGAAGGTTTCACTACACGGATCCTAATTCTCTTGAAATTAGATAGTGTGTGTGTAGATAATTATGAACACTAGGCCCGCGTAGCTACTTCTGCTGCTGACTGTACTTTCCTTTCACCGTCAACATATATTCGTGCCACTTCTGGGTAAAGGCCCGGGTCGGAAAGTTGGCACTAACATGACGGCTTAGGTACCTGAGTAGAGGAGCCCTGGATCTTGATGAGATGGGCACTCATGGCCAGCAACTGGTTCTCAACATGTTCCGTCATTCCTGAGTAAAGAAATATTCAATAAGTGAATAACTACAACATAGAAAAGTTGATAAACTCCCGACAATTTCATCTCAAAGTTCAATATCTCAAAAACGGCTGAACCGATTGTGTTGAAATGTAGCTACGAACCACCACGATCACGTCAGTTTTCGGATAAAAAAACCGCATTCAAATCGGTCCATTAATTTAAGAGTAAGTCATCCGATGGCTCGCCACACAACATCGGATGACTTCTTTTGGCCCACCTTGTACAAATACTTACTACTAGTCACATAGAAAACGTCCAAACTCAGAAATATTCATTTGCCTTTACCGGGATTTGAACCCAGGACGGGCAACTTCGCAGGCACTATCCGCTATTCTAAACCGCTCGTAAACATTTAACAACCACACGGAATAAATAAAAGTGAAGTAGGGTAAATCGCCAGTAGCTGGCCACCCTACTCATACTAAATAAGTTTCTGTCAAAAATTAATTTTTTGGTACAAGCTTTTATTGCCGACTGTACTTTTCTGTATACCGTCATCAACTACTTATCGAGACGATTCTAACGAGCCCAAACTCAACGGGGCTACGTCGGTTAAGTACTGAATTCCCATGGCCACCTTCTGTCTCCATCATCAGATCAGCTCGATGGTACCATAATATTGAATTATCACCCAAACTATACCTTTACCCAAAATTACAGCTCAATCGGTTGAAGATATCTGCTTCAAAATTGGGGTGGAAGATTCCACCCGAACAAATTACATACATACTTACATACATTGCAAGTTAATAAAAAGCTTGTAAAATTAACTCTGTTCCCCTACAAACCGAATTCAATTTAATATGACGTGGCCAGTTATTGAAGGGTGGCCAGTAAATGAAACCTCATACTAAAATGAATTCTATTATAGGTGAATGGGATTATTGAACGGTGGCCAGCTACCAACGATTTAGGTACCCTTGTTCTGTTTTAACAACAAACATAAGTATCACATTTTTTTCTCTATAAAATCATAACAAAACGATACTAACTAAGTAGGAGATTAACTACAGATACATTAGGTAAGACTAATAAGTATGTTGCACAAGTATTACCATCGGATGCCAGCCTCCTGAACAGATTCCTGAGCTGCTGTCCCATCTCACAGTACTGTGGCATCACTCCTTGCTTCACCTACAACGAAATAAGTTTTATTGCCGACTGTACTTTTCTGTATGCCGTCATCAACTTCTCATTGAGACGTTTCTAACGAGCCCAAACTCAACGGGGTTACGTCGGTTAAGTACTGAATTCCCATCGCCACCTTCTGTCTCCATCATCAGATCAGCTCGATGGTACTATCGGCCAAAGCCAAAGCGACCACCTTAAAGGCGCATTTTGGTTCCAGCCGTATAGCATTGCAAGCGATTCTGTTTTGAATCTGGTCGACTCTGGCTTTGGCCGATGGTACACTCAGCGTCAAATACTTTATAGCAACCAAAGTAAGAATAATAAGAATAACTTTATTACACAAAAAGACACTGTTACATAATAGGAAAGCGATATCTGGTGAGTCCCAAACTAGGCTGAGCCTGTATCTTGGAACTCATGGAGTTATCAGTTACATCTGTTATCTATAATTATAATGAGTAATGAGCCACAAGAGAGAAGTTGTGTTATAAAAAAGAAAGTTTATAAACTGTGACAAACATTATTTTAAAGTATTAAACCGAAAACTTAATAAATATATTTGTACTCAAAATTTTAAAAGTTCCTAGTAGGTAATTTATTTGTGAAACAGGTAGGCAAGCGAGTTTCTGTGTGATTGTGCGTGTATGTGTGTATAAGTGTATGGATATTAGAGTAGTCAAATAGTTCGGTACACCATATATTTAGTATGGTGTACCGAACTATTTGGCCACTTTGACTGCTACAGAGTATTTGACGCTGAGTGTACCATAATATTGAAATTTCATCCAAACTATAACCAAAATTTCAGATCAATCGGATGAAGATATCGGCTTCAAAATTCAGTTGCTAGATTCCACCCGAACAAACATAGTTTGTTAGGTACATACCTACTTTGTAAGTTAATAGAAAGCTTGTTAATACATAGTACATTAATGCCAACAAACTGCTTTGCAGTTTGGCGAATCTTTAGGTTAAGTTACTAAAATTGTATTTTTTTGATTCCAAATAAAATAAAAAAAAGACGCCGGGAAAGAAGGGCTAGCCGGGTGAGGTATACGTGATACGAAGCCGGCAAGCCCTTTTCACGGCCAGGCATGTATAGTGCTTTTCTTAAACATGCAATGAAATAAATAAATAAAAACTCCTCAAATCAAACAAATTTTCATGGTTAAATGCCGTGATGCTGTGCCACAAATAGTGGAATGAAAATTAAAAACTTAATTTACTTCCCGGCCTAGGCCTTCAATTTCGTAGACTCGTGGCGCCATCTAGCGGGATTGACAAGACTGATCTTGAGTTTAGCGCTCTTTCTTTCTCGAAGTGTCTGCACCAGTTAGTCCAGGTCACCGTGACGTACAGCGTCTAGAACCTTCTAAAGGAACGGTTCTTCTAGGCGTCACTAATACGGACACACAGCTAAGCATATCAAGAGTGGATACTCCTTAGACTCGTGGCGCCATCTAGTGGAAGTAACAAGACTTGAGTGACCTTGAGCCTCGCGCTCCTTCTCTCTCGAAGTATCTGCACCAGTCGGTCTACGTCACGGTGACGTATTACCGCGTCTAGAACATTCTGAGGTCTCAGCTGTTCTAGGCGTCACTAATACGGACACACAGCTAAGCAAATCACTAGTGGACACTCCTTAGACTCGTGGCGCCATCTAGCGGGAGTAACAAGACTTGACTGACCTTGAGCCTCGCGCTCCTTCTATCTCGAAGTATCTCGGTCTACGTCACGGTGACGTAGTACCGTGTCTAGAACATTCGGAGGTCTCAGCTGTTCTAGGCGTCACTAATACGGACACACAGCTAAGCAAATCACTAGTGGACACTCCTTAGACTCATGGCGCCATCTAGCGGGAGTAACAAGACTTGACTGACCTTGAGCCTCGCGCTCCTTCTCTCTCGAAGTGTCTGCACCAGTCGGTCTACGTCACGGTGACGTATTACCGCGTCTAGAACATTCTGAGGTCTCAGCTGTTCTAGGCGTCACTAATACGGACACACAGCTAAGCAAATCACTAGTGGACACTCCTTAGACTCGTGGCGCCATCTAGCGGGAGTAACAAGACTTGACTGACCTTGAGCCTCGCGCTCCTTCTCTCTCGAAGTGTCTGCACCAGTCGGTCTACGTCACGGTGACGTATTACCGCGTCTAGAACATTCTGAGGTCTCAGCTGTTCTAGGCGTCACTAATACGGACACACAGCTAAGCATTATTACTAGTGGATACTCCTTATACTCGTGGCGCCATCTAGCGGGAGTAACAAGACTTGACTGACCTTGAGCCTTACGCTCCTTCTCTCTCGAAGTGTCTGCACCAGTCGGTCCACGTCACCGTGACGTAGTACCGCGTCTAGAACATTCTGAGGTCTCAGCTGTTCTAGGCGTCACTAATACGGACACACAGCTAAGCAAATCACTAGTGGACACTCCTTAGACTCGTGGCGCCATCTAGCGGGAGTAACAAGACTTGACTGACCTTAAGCCTCGCGCTCCTTCTCTCTCGAAGTGTCTGCACCAGTCGATCCACGTCACCGTGACGTAGTACAGCGTCTAGAACCTTCCGAGGGATCGGCTCTTCTAGACTTTCCAGCAGCAGCTCTGCTCTTTCCACCTGTTACATTGAAATGAATATTAGATTGTGTCTCAAGGGAGAAAAGTTATATATTTATAGCGAAACACGTATATTTAATTTTGAGCGTGCGTTTACGACCACGGCGGAAATAGTTTTGCTACAGAGTGGCATATTACTCTTTTCACACCTTCTATGAGGACAATTTAAATCCCTTATTTAAGGGCAGTAATGACTGAATAACGGAACCAGGGAAGAAAAGTACATAAGCTATTCTACGATTTTTTTTAATATATTATAATGTTCGTATAGATTCGATAGTCAATTGGTATTTTTATTTCCTCAATATAATATCGCTTTATGCAAATAAATAATGGTTGAAATTTGAACGTTGTATATTAGCGCCAAAATGGCAGCCGCCATTATCGTGACATCATTAGGTCTCTCACAGACTGGCGCCTGGCCGCGGCGGACAATAGAAAACTTGTCATTAGCTGTCAAATTTACTATGGTCCGCCACCGCAGGCCGCACCAGAGAGATGCAGGCATTAAGCCACAGACCACAGACTAAAGAAGATACTATGTGCAGAAACATAGAAACGTCAAATGTGCGTGTCCTTCTTATCTACGCTTTCTGATTTTTGCATTTGATGTTCTGACGTCACAGAAGACAAAATGGCTGTCGGCGTTTTCGGTCAAGTAACATACAAATACCTAACAAAACTACGATTTTAATTTTCAAATAAAAAATAAATCTTGTTTTATAACAAAATAGTGTTATATTCGTATTTCTTACGGCAAAAATTAGATAAACAAAATACTTTGATAATTTAATTTTGATTGATGAAAATATCGTATTTTGATCCGTAATTTGAAGGCAACAATGACTCTTTTCTGAATAGCAAGTGTGCATAAATTTATCCAAGGATCTTTTATGCCACGTTACAGAAATATGCTCGACTTTGCGTTTCATGTTCGGAAATTAACCCCCTTATATTTAAAGCTTACAGACCTCTTTTTACCCAACTGCCGAAGGAGAGGAGTGTTATGTTTTTCGAGCGTATGTATGTATGTAAGCATGTATGTATGTAACGGCCTCCGTAGCCCAGTTGGTAGTGACTCTGTCTATGAAGCTGGAGGTCCCGGGTTCGAATCCCGGTCAGGGCATTTATTTGTGCGTTTATCACGAATATTTGTTCCTGAGTTATGGATGTTATATATGTATCTAAGTATCTATATGTATTTATCTATTATATATATCGTCGCCTAGTACCCACAACACAAGCCTTATTGAGCTTACCGTGGGCCTAGGTTGATTTGTGTAAGATTGTCCCGTAATATTTATTTATTTATTTATTTATGTAAGTATGTATGTATGTGTGTGTGTATGTCTTATTCTTTGACACGCCCTGTAGCCTAAACCGTTTGACGGATTTCGACATGTGAGGTGTTGTTGGATTCCTCATAATTAGTGGGAGTGACATGGGCTATAATATTTGCAAAAAAGCAGTTGGGTTTTTTGAAAAATCTTTTGGTTTCACTTTTTTACTAAAATGTATAAATTCTGTAATAATACCTGTATCAGCTTGTGCTTAAGGTGCGGCCACACCAGCGGCAGTATCTTGCAGTTGACATCGATGGGGTTGAGAAGACTCGCCACACAAGACACCAGCCCGCACACTTCGTGTCTTATCTGTCGGGAACATTGTATAAAACAGAGTCGCTTCCCGCTGTCTGTCTGTCCCTATGTATGCTTACATCTTTAAAACTACGCAACGGATTTTGATGCGGTTTTTTGTAATAGATAGAGTGATTCAAGAGGGAGGTTTATATGTATAATCGTGCGTAGGCCCCCCACAAGGTGGACTAATGACCAGGTCATTATACTTACCTAGGACAGACTGTCCAGTTAGCAGTGGCGGATCTCCCATATAAGCAGATTCCCATTGGCTTACCTAAAATGTTTTGCTATATATATATTTTGTCGATCTTCTATACCCACATTCATGCTAAAAGTGGCACTGGAACACAAGTTTCATGTGCTCTGCTTACCCCTTTTAGGGATAAAGGCGTGATTGTATGTATGTATGTATATATTACCAAACTTGTGAATCACGACAAAACAGCCCTATTTTTTGCTCCGGGTTGTCCAGTGAATATTGTCACGCGCCGCCACTGCCAGTTAGGTAGGTCCAACTTCGAGAAAGAGGTCAATCGTCGAATCCGACTTGGCTGATGGCCGTTGGGGCGGAAAGGTTCTCGAATGGCGACCACGTACCGGAAGGCGCGACGTGGGTAGGCCCCCCACAAGGTGGACTGATGACCTGGTAAAGGTCGCGGGAGTCCGCTGGATGCGGGTGGCGCAGGACCGGCCATTGTGGCACTCTTCGGGGGATACCTATGTCCAGCAGTGGACGTCTTTCGGCTGATATGATGATGATGACATGCATGTATTATACATATAAACCCGTACGAAGCCGGGGCGGGTCGCTAGTTATACTTATATGAGTCATTCAGTCATGTCATGTTCATTTGTTATATGAATGGGACACTATCGATCCTCATACGATTATGGTCAGTTTAGAAAATGTCTTAGTGTAAGGCCTGAGTGGACGCTCGAGTCGGGCGTGCGGCGGAGCGGGGCGTGCGGCGTGCATGTTAAACAAATGAGGCTCATACTGGTGTCCTGAGTAGACGCTGCACAAATTGAATGCACGCTCGCCCGCCCCGCTGCACGCAACGCCGAACGCTCCGCTCCGAGCGTCCACTCAGGCCTTAGACTTATAGTAATCAGCGGCAGAACTAAGTAAGCGAAATGCTCTCAATTATGAGTGCTACACAAGCTTTTATTGCCGTGTGTAGACCATTTTGATCTCTTCGCACGCGCAGATACTTCTGAATCTATCTAACTTCTATTTTTTTTTGGCGATCGCCGTCTCATGTTCGGTTCTCTCTTTTTTTTAATTTTTTTTATTTAGGTAAACAAACAGCCACTACAAGGGAGTCTTAAATTATTAGCCTTATAAATAAATACAATATGTGTGGCCAACACCGTTCACCACTTATTACTTATTTTATATTACATCATCATGCGGAGTAAGTCAGGGGTGCAGCCCCTGAAGTGTTGTGAATCCGGGGGGTTAAATACTAACAAAATATAAAAAGAGAAAGAAAAATAATAATATAAAAACACATGCCCGGTGACATTAAGAGCGATAATTGAGTATGTAAGTTAATATGGTTAAACTAAGTGCTTAAACAACATCAAAGTGTTTCAGTTAGTTTGTATTGTTTTTGAGTACATCTGTTATTTGTGTTTTGTATGAACTAATACTAAAGCCAAATATATCTATGTGATTAAAATGTACATTGTAATTGTGAACGAGCCTGCGCAGCTCTTACGGCCGTATTCACAAAACGTTCTACAACCCTATTTTAACTAAAATGCCGTAATAATTCGTTTGTCTGTATCTGTCACTTTGACATTTGTGTGCGTAAGAAAGGGACAAAGCACATCCGCCAAGTCGAGCAAAACAAAGAGGCACGGCCGTACCATCCTTTTCTCGAAGCCATTCAGGCCATTTTCAACATCCTGTAATTTTGTGCTGGCTAAAGCTAGAACCCTGAATTTTCAGGAACATGTAGGGCTTAATATGGCAAAAAAAATTTGTGACTTGGCAATCACACTTACATAGTTTTAGGTACCTATGCAAAAATTAGTAAATGCAGTATAGTTGTGTGATTCCCAAGTTGCAGAATTTTATTTAGCAAGCAAATAATAGTACATTGTTTAACAAGGGGCGTATGAGGAATATTGCAAACGAGAGTCTATCAGGAGCCCGACGCCGTAAGACGGAGGGATTTTGATGACTCGAGTTTGCAATATTCTTACGCCCGTGTTATACACAATGTTTTTCATCACATTTGCGAGGAAATAAATAACTACAAAAGACAGAAAAACCTATGTTTTATACAAGCGCATCAATCAAATGTTGACGAAATTGACAACTTCACTTCTAGATCAGTGCGAGTGGAGGGCGGAGCTTCAATATTTCAACCAATCACAGAGCAGAATTCTTGCCGCCCAGATTTGCTTAACCAGATCACACACAAGCTCATAACGGAGGCACAACGCTATCATAAGGAAGCGTTGTGCCTCCGTGCTTACCCGCCTGCGCACGACCACAAACAGCATCCTGAACGTGTTTGCTGACAGGTGGAACACACCCGTGATGAAGAGGTGGTTGGCCCTTCAAGGTCCTAGTTATTAGTAGTTTAGTTAATTCTTTTAGTTATGTTTATTATTTTAAAATTCAAAATTTCCTTTGTTATCATTTTTGCTTTTATGTATATACCCACCTATGTGTAATACCTATGGATGAATGTCTGAAATAAATTGCTATTTATTTATTTATAACTCCCATGGTGCCATTATTTCCCGCGGGAACAATTTAGGCCATTGTCCTTCTGTATACAGGCAAGGAATAACACCATTTATGAGCAAGTGTGATGAAAAGATTAATAAGAATGCCTTTGTTCGGGCCGAGCGTCTGCCCGCCCCCTTAAATGCCTCTCGTGTGTACGCCCTTTTAGTCTTTGGTTTTGAAGGTGACACTTGGCTGTCACATTTTGCTTGTCTGTCGATATTTTGGTGAAGTGTTTCGAGACTCGCTTGGTGACCTGAAGGCCCGAGTCATTTGGTGAAAACAGTAACATTTGGTGAGAATAGTGCCGGGAAGATTTGGCGCCTGGGACGGGCCCCGCATTGGGTCTCCTCGGGGAACAACACGGCCCCGGAGGCAGCTTGGGAGACTTGATTTAACTTGACTGACCTTTGACGGATAACAGACAGACTTGACACGATATCGCGTCGATGGGAGCCGGTAAGTGAACTCCACATTTTGTACAAAATTTTGACAATTTTGATAGCCATTATTGGCATAAGAATTAGACCCACGGATCGTGAGGCGCGCTCAGTTCCTAGCATTAGGCGAGGACTGAACAGCCTGACTTGGCTCTACGAAATATCTCACAACTTTTTACTGTGAAAGAGTTTCGAGACTTGGCCTATTTTTTACATGGAATGTTTGTTATGGGATTTTATTTAGCAGAGTCATTTTAAGTTTTATGAATAAGGAGGTAGTAAGGATCTTGACCTAAATTATACCTATGAATCAATCTAGTTTTATTTCTCCTCTAGTTTGGTACTACACTGGGCTGCAAAAGAAGGTATAACAGTTTTTTCACGCCACTGCTCGGAAATATGGCCAAAGATGGATTGAAATGATAGTAGAAAGTAGTTCTTAGTAGTACAATTCAAAAACAGTCAAACAATGTAGATTTGCAAAGTAAAATGTAGTGTTTAGCGGCCTTTTTTACTTTCTACTCTGCTATTGGTCGATTATTTTTGAGTGGTTGGTCATTGTAATAGTGGTTGTTCAGTTTGAACAGCTCTTCGACCAATCACAGGGCGTCGAGCGGGAGGAGCGGCGCCGCCGCGCCGGCGAGCGGTGCCGCGCTTCTTTTGTTTTTTGTTTTCAGATTTATACATCTTCAATTAGGAACTTAATTTTGACTCGTACTTTCGTACTAACTCGTCCACCTATAGCTTACTTTCTAGCCTCTACAACAATGTACTATAGTTATCGTCACGTATATGAGTGTTATACCTTCTTTAGCAGCCCAGTATAGATAGACAGCGTGGGTAAGCCCCCACAAGATAGACTGATGACCTGGTAAAGGTCGCGGAAGTCCGCTGGATGCGGGTGACGCAGGACCGGTCACTGTGGTACTCTTTGGGGAAACCTATGTCCAGCAGTGGACGTCTTTCGGCTGATGTGATGATGATGAAGAGACAGACTTACCCACAGGTTGGGATGCGCGAGATAAACCGCGCTCTCTGCGACCAAGTCGCACAGCGCCTGTTTCTGCAGCAGCCCCAAGGACGCCAGGCTACTGGTGGCTCGGAGGGCCTTCGCTATGATCCATTCTGATTGGTCCGTGAGGCCCTGTCGAATTGATGATATTTTAAGTTAGCGAACATGTTGAAGATCATTAAGTTTATTCATAGAAAAGTCAAATGCCCATGTAGTACCAACTCCCATTACAATCGGACACTTTACGCTCGAAGTTGTAGACAATTATGTATTAACTAGGACAGACTGTCCAGTTAAGTAGGTCCAACTCCGAGAAAGAGGTCAATCGTCGAATCCGACAAGGTGGACTGATGACCTGGTAAAGGTCGCGGGAGTCCGCTGGATGCGGGTGGCGCAGGACCGGTCACTTTGGCAATCTTTGGGGAGGCCTATGTCCAGCAGTGGACGTCTTTCGGGTGATATGATGTTTTTTTTATGATGATGATGATGATGACGCATTCGACGAAAACCTTTTTGTTAAGGAATGTCAACATGGACGCGTATAATAGCAGGATAGGCCGAGTAAGTTATGGCGCTGCTTGTGTGATATTAGGTCCTTACCTATGAAATTGGCGGTGTGTATGGAGAATTTTATGAAAACTGCGATTTTCATACATTGAATTTTGCGGATTATTCAGCAATGTCAAATTCAAAGCAAACTAAATTTTGGTAGGAATATAGAAAACTTTTAAGCTACTTTACACATATCTTCATTCCTTAAAAATAGTTCGCATCATAAAACTATACGTAATTGAAACACTTTAACCGGCAGCACATGAAAAGGGCGGTTTTCAAGCTTTAAATTGAAACACTAAATAAAAAATTCAATCCTATTTTTTGTATTTAAAACCTTTGTTACATAGTCTTATAATGAAATTAAAAAATAATTTGGAAGTTGCAATAGAAATGAATAAATTACGTACAAAATAATATCTGTGAAAAAACCGCCAATTTCATAGGTAAAGACCTAATATTTTCTACCGTGTAGTTGCGTCAGTTTTAACTCTAGTATTTAAGTTGTTGTTTTTCTATATTGATGATGATGATGATGATTTCTATACTACGACTATGGCAAACAAGCATTAAGCGTGCCTGGTGGCAAGCAGACACCGCCGTCGCTAATAAGCTTGCGACTCCAGTAACGTCAGAAGCGCGCTGCCGACCATTATGTTGAGTCTTTTAACTGGCTTAAGAAAGAACGCACACCTCTTCTATTATTTCCTGTTTCCTGTCTCTTACAGCGCCGCCTTTTCCTTGTCGTTCAGGAATGTCACAATGTGGGGCGCGTATATTATATATGTAACTTTTATCAAACATGCAATGAAATGTCATCACTACGTGGGTTATATCAGGCTTTTGTAAAGGAATTTCATACGAAATTGAAGGCCTAGGCCGGGAAGTAATTTTTTTTAATTTTAATTCCACTATTTGTGGCAAAGAATCACGGCATTCAGCCATGAAAATTAGTTTGATTTGAGCAGTTTTTATTTATTGATTTCATTGCATATTTGAGAAACGCACTATACATGCCTGGCCCTGAAAAGGGCTTGCCGGCTTCGTATCACTATCCAACCTCCATACGGTCGGCCGTCTATACCTACTCACCCGGCAAGCCCTTCTTTCCCGGCGTCTGCAGTAATGTACTATACCTGTTGCAGTAGAGGCATGAGTATGGGCGCGGCGTGTTGGCCGACGTAAGCCGCGACGCCGACAACGCGCTCGAAGAAGCAGCCGCGCAGCGCCGCCTCCTCCTTGTCGTGCAGTAATGTACTATACCTGTTGCAGTAGAGGCATGAGTATGGGCGCGGCGTGTTGGCCGACGTAAGCCGCGACGCCGACAACGCGCTCGAAGAAGCAGCCGCGCAGCGCCGCCTCCTCCTTGTCGTTCAGGAATGTACTATACCTGTTGCAGTAGAGGCATGAGTATGGGCGCGGCGTGTTGGCCGACGTAAGCCGCGACGCCGACAACGCGCTCGAAGAAGCAGCCGCGCAGCGCCGCCTCCTCCTTGTCGTGCAGTAATGTACTATACCTGTTGCAGTAGAGGCATGAGTATGGGCGCGGCGTGTTGGCCGACGTAAGCCGCGACGCCGACAACGCGCTCGAAGAAGCAGCCGCGCAGCGCCGCCTCCTCCTTGTCGTGCAGTAATGTACTATACCTGTTGCAGTAGAGGCATGAGTATGGGCGCGGCGTGTTGGCCGACGTAAGCCGCGACGCCGACAACGCGCTCGAAGAAGCAGCCGCGCAGCGCCGCCTCCTCCTTGTCGTGCAGTAATGTACTATACCTGTTGCAGTAGAGGCATGAGTATGGGCGCGGCGTGTTGGCCGACGTAAGCCGCGACGCCGACAACGCGCTCGAAGAAGCAGCCGCGCAGCGCCGCCTCCTCCTTGTCGTGCAGTAATGTACTATACCTGTTGCAGTAGAGGCATGAGTATGGGCGCGGCGTGTTGGCCGACATAAGCCGCGACGCCGACTACGCGCTCGAAGAAGCAGCCGCGCAGCGCCGCCTCCTCCTTGTCGTGCAGTAATGTACTATACCTGTTGCAGTAGAGGCATGAGTATGGGCGCGGCGTGTTGGCCGACGTAAGCCGCGACGCCGACAACGCGCTCGAAGAAGCAGCCGCGCAGCGCCGCCTCCTCCTTGTCGTGCAGTAATGTACTATACCTGTTGCAGTAGAGGCATGAGTATGGGCGCGGCGTGTTGGCCGACGTAAGCCGCGACGCCGACAACGCGCTCGAAGAAGCAGCCGCGCAGCGCCGCCTCCTCCTTGTCGTGCAGTAATGTACTATACCTGTTGCAGTAGAGGCATGAGTATGGGCGCGGCGTGTTGGCCGACGTAAGCCGCGACGCCGACAACGCGCTCGAAGAAGCAGCCGCGCAGCGCCGCCTCCTCCTTGTCGTTCAGGAATGTACTATACCTGTTGCAGTAGAGGCATGAGTATGGGCGCGGCGTGTTGGCCGACGTAAGCCGCGACGCCGACAACGCGCTCGAAGAAGCAGCCGCGCAGCGCCGCCTCCTCCTTGTCGTTCAGGAATGTACTATACCTGTTGCAGTAGAGGCATGAGTATGGGCGCGGCGTGTTGGCCGACGTAAGCCGCGACGCCGACAACGCGCTCGAAGAAGCAGCCGCGCAGCGCCGCCTCCTCCTTGTCGTGCAGTAATGTACTATACCTGTTGCAGTAGAGGCATGAGTATGGGCGCGGCGTGTTGGCCGACGTAAGCCGCGACGCCGACAACGCGCTCGAAGAAGCAGCCGCGCAGCGCCGCCTCCTCCTTGTCGTGCAGTAATGTACTATACCTGTTGCAGTAGAGGCATGAGTATGGGCGCGGCGTGTTGGCCGACGTAAGCCGCGACGCCGACAACGCGCTCGAAGAAGCAGCCGCGCAGCGCCGCCTCCTCCTTGTCGTTCAGGAATGTACTATACCTGTTGCAGTAGAGGCATGAGTATGGGCGCGGCGTGTTGGCCGACGTAAGCCGCGACGCCGACAACGCGCTCGAAGAAGCAGCCGCGCAGCGCCGCCTCCTCCTTGTCGTGCAGTAATGTACTATACCTGTTGCAGTAGAGGCATGAGTATGGGCGCGGCGTGTTGGCCGACGTAAGCCGCGACGCCGACAACGCGCTCGAAGAAGCAGCCGCGCAGCGCCGCCTCCTCCTTGTCGTGCAGTAATGTACTATACCTGTTGCAGTAGAGGCATGAGTATGGGCGCGGCGTGTTGGCCGACGTAAGCCGCGACGCCGACAACGCGCTCGAAGAAGCAGCCGCGCAGCGCCGCCTCCTCCTTGTCGTGCAGTAATGTACTATACCTGTTGCAGTAGAGGCATGAGTATGGGCGCGGCGTGTTGGCCGACGTAAGCCGCGACGCCGACAACGCGCTCGAAGAAGCAGCCGCGCAGCGCCGCCTCCTCCTTGTCGTGCAGTAATGTACTATACCTGTTGCAGTAGAGGCATGAGTATGGGCGCGGCGTGTTGGCCGACGTAAGCCGCGACGCCGACAACGCGCTCGAAGAAGCAGCCGCGCAGCGCCGCCTCCTCCTTGTCGTGCAGTAATGTACTATACCTGTTGCAGTAGAGGCATGAGTATGGGCGCGGCGTGTTGGCCGACGTAAGCCGCGACGCCGACAACGCGCTCGAAGAAGCAGCCGCGCAGCGCCGCCTCCTCCTTGTCGTGCAGTAATGTACTATACCTGTTGCAGTAGAGGCATGAGTATGGGCGCGGCGTGTTGGCCGACGTAAGCCGCGACGCCGACAACGCGCTCGAAGAAGCAGCCGCGCAGCGCCGCCTCCTCCTTGTCGTGCAGTAATGTACTATACCTGTTGCAGTAGAGGCATGAGTATGGGCGCGGCGTGTTGGCCGACGTAAGCCGCGACGCCGACAACGCGCTCGAAGAAGCAGCCGCGCAGCGCCGCCTCCTCCTTGTCGTGCAGTAATGTACTATACCTGTTGCAGTAGAGGCATGAGTATGGGCGCGGCGTGTTGGCCGACGTAAGCCGCGACGCCGACAACGCGCTCGAAGAAGCAGCCGCGCAGCGCCGCCTCCTCCTTGTCGTGCAGTAATGTACTATACCTGTTGCAGTAGAGGCATGAGTATGGGCGCGGCGTGTTGGCCGACGTAAGCCGCGACGCCGACAACGCGCTCGAAGAAGCAGCCGCGCAGCGCCGCCTCCTCCTTGTCGTTCAGGAATGTACTATACCTGTTGCAGTAGAGGCATGAGTATGGGCGCGGCGTGTTGGCCGACGTAAGCCGCGACGCCGACAACGCGCTCGAAGAAGCAGCCGCGCAGCGCCGCCTCCTCCTTGTCGTTCAGGAATGTACTATACCTGTTGCAGTAGAGGCATGAGTATGGGCGCGGCGTGTTGGCCGACGTAAGCCGCGACGCCGACAACGCGCTCGAAGAAGCAGCCGCGCAGCGCCGCCTCCTCCTTGTCGTGCAGTAATGTACTATACCTGTTGCAGTAGAGGCATGAGTATGGGCGCGGCGTGTTGGCCGACGTAAGCCGCGACGCCGACAACGCGCTCGAAGAAGCAGCCGCGCAGCGCCGCCTCCTCCTTGTCGTGCAGTAATGTACTATACCTGTTGCAGTAGAGGCATGAGTATGGGCGCGGCGTGTTGGCCGACGTAAGCCGCGACGCCGACAACGCGCTCGAAGAAGCAGCCGCGCAGCGCCGCCTCCTCCTTGTCGTTCAGGAATGTACTATACCTGTTGCAGTAGAGGCATGAGTATGGGCGCGGCGTGTTGGCCGACGTAAGCCGCGACGCCGACAACGCGCTCGAAGAAGCAGCCGCGCAGCGCCGCCTCCTCCTTGTCGTGCAGTAATGTACTATACCTGTTGCAGTAGAGGCATGAGTATGGGCGCGGCGTGTTGGCCGACGTAAGCCGCGACGCCGACAACGCGCTCGAAGAAGCAGCCGCGCAGCGCCGCCTCCTCCTTGTCGTGCAGTAATGTACTATACCTGTTGCAGTAGAGGCATGAGTATGGGCGCGGCGTGTTGGCCGACGTAAGCCGCGACGCCGACAACGCGCTCGAAGAAGCAGCCGCGCAGCGCCGCCTCCTCCTTGTCGTTCAGGAATGTACTATACCTGTTGCAGTAGAGGCATGAGTATGGGCGCGGCGTGTTGGCCGACGTAAGCCGCGACGCCGACAACGCGCTCGAAGAAGCAGCCGCGCAGCGCCGCCTCCTCCTTGTCGTGCAGTAATGTACTATACCTGTTGCAGTAGAGGCATGAGTATGGGCGCGGCGTGTTGGCCGACGTAAGCCGCGACGCCGACAACGCGCTCGAAGAAGCAGCCGCGCAGCGCCGCCTCCTCCTTGTCGTGCAGTAATGTACTATACCTGTTGCAGTAGAGGCATGAGTATGGGCGCGGCGTGTTGGCCGACGTAAGCCGCGACGCCGACAACGCGCTCGAAGAAGCAGCCGCGCAGCGCCGCCTCCTCCTTGTCGTGCAGTAATGTACTATACCTGTTGCAGTAGAGGCATGAGTATGGGCGCGGCGTGTTGGCCGACGTAAGCCGCGACGCCGACAACGCGCTCGAAGAAGCAGCCGCGCAGCGCCGCCTCCTCCTTGTCGTGCAGTAATGTACTATACCTGTTGCAGTAGAGGCATGAGTATGGGCGCGGCGTGTTGGCCGACGTAAGCCGCGACGCCGACAACGCGCTCGAAGAAGCAGCCGCGCAGCGCCGCCTCCTCCTTGTCGTGCAGTAATGTACTATACCTGTTGCAGTAGAGGCATGAGTATGGGCGCGGCGTGTTGGCCGACGTAAGCCGCGACGCCGACAACGCGCTCGAAGAAGCAGCCGCGCAGCGCCGCCTCCTCCTTGTCGTGCAGTAATGTACTATACCTGTTGCAGTAGAGGCATGAGTATGGGCGCGGCGTGTTGGCCGACGTAAGCCGCGACGCCGACAACGCGCTCGAAGAAGCAGCCGCGCAGCGCCGCCTCCTCCTTGTCGTGCAGTAATGTACTATACCTGTTGCAGTAGAGGCATGAGTATGGGCGCGGCGTGTTGGCCGACGTAAGCCGCGACGCCGACAACGCGCTCGAAGAAGCAGCCGCGCAGCGCCGCCTCCTCCTTGTCGTGCAGTAATGTACTATACCTGTTGCAGTAGAGGCATGAGTATGGGCGCGGCGTGTTGGCCGACGTAAGCCGCGACGCCGACAACGCGCTCGAAGAAGCAGCCGCGCAGCGCCGCCTCCTCCTTGTCGTGCAGTAATGTACTATACCTGTTGCAGTAGAGGCATGAGTATGGGCGCGGCGTGTTGGCCGACGTAAGCCGCGACGCCGACAACGCGCTCGAAGAAGCAGCCGCGCAGCGCCGCCTCCTCCTTGTCGTGCAGTAATGTACTATACCTGTTGCAGTAGAGGCATGAGTATGGGCGCGGCGTGTTGGCCGACGTAAGCCGCGACGCCGACAACGCGCTCGAAGAAGCAGCCGCGCAGCGCCGCCTCCTCCTTGTCGTGCAGTAATGTACTATACCTGTTGCAGTAGAGGCATGAGTATGGGCGCGGCGTGTTGGCCGACGTAAGCCGCGACGCCGACAACGCGCTCGAAGAAGCAGCCGCGCAGCGCCGCCTCCTCCTTGTCGTGCAGTAATGTACTATACCTGTTGCAGTAGAGGCATGAGTATGGGCGCGGCGTGTTGGCCGACGTAAGCCGCGACGCCGACAACGCGCTCGAAGAAGCAGCCGCGCAGCGCCGCCTCCTCCTTGTCGTGCAGTAATGTACTATACCTGTTGCAGTAGAGGCATGAGTATGGGCGCGGCGTGTTGGCCGACGTAAGCCGCGACGCCGACAACGCGCTCGAAGAAGCAGCCGCGCAGCGCCGCCTCCTCCTTGTCGTGCAGTAATGTACTATACCTGTTGCAGTAGAGGCATGAGTATGGGCGCGGCGTGTTGGCCGACGTAAGCCGCGACGCCGACAACGCGCTCGAAGAAGCAGCCGCGCAGCGCCGCCTCCTCCTTGTCGTGCAGTAATGTACTATACCTGTTGCAGTAGAGGCATGAGTATGGGCGCGGCGTGTTGGCCGACGTAAGCCGCGACGCCGACAACGCGCTCGAAGAAGCAGCCGCGCAGCGCCGCCTCCTCCTTGTCGTGCAGTAATGTACTATACCTGTTGCAGTAGAGGCATGAGTATGGGCGCGGCGTGTTGGCCGACGTAAGCCGCGACGCCGACAACGCGCTCGAAGAAGCAGCCGCGCAGCGCCGCCTCCTCCTTGTCGTTCAGGAATGTACTATACCTGTTGCAGTAGAGGCATGAGTATGGGCGCGGCGTGTTGGCCGACGTAAGCCGCGACGCCGACAACGCGCTCGAAGAAGCAGCCGCGCAGCGCCGCCTCCTCCTTGTCGTTCAGGAATGTACTATACCTGTTGCAGTAGAGGCATGAGTATGGGCGCGGCGTGTTGGCCGACGTAAGCCGCGACGCCGACAACGCGCTCGAAGAAGCAGCCGCGCAGCGCCGCCTCCTCCTTGTCGTGCAGTAATGTACTATACCTGTTGCAGTAGAGGCATGAGTATGGGCGCGGCGTGTTGGCCGACGTAAGCCGCGACGCCGACAACGCGCTCGAAGAAGCAGCCGCGCAGCGCCGCCTCCTCCTTGTCGTGCAGTAATGTACTATACCTGTTGCAGTAGAGGCATGAGTATGGGCGCGGCGTGTTGGCCGACGTAAGCCGCGACGCCGACAACGCGCTCGAAGAAGCAGCCGCGCAGCGCCGCCTCCTCCTTGTCGTGCAGTAATGTACTATACCTGTTGCAGTAGAGGCATGAGTATGGGCGCGGCGTGTTGGCCGACGTAAGCCGCGACGCCGACAACGCGCTCGAAGAAGCAGCCGCGCAGCGCCGCCTCCTCCTTGTCGTGCAGTAATGTACTATACCTGTTGCAGTAGAGGCATGAGTATGGGCGCGGCGTGTTGGCCGACGTAAGCCGCGACGCCGACAACGCGCTCGAAGAAGCAGCCGCGCAGCGCCGCCTCCTCCTTGTCGTGCAGTAATGTACTATACCTGTTGCAGTAGAGGCATGAGTATGGGCGCGGCGTGTTGGCCGACGTAAGCCGCGACGCCGACAACGCGCTCGAAGAAGCAGCCGCGCAGCGCCGCCTCCTCCTTGTCGTGCAGTAATGTACTATACCTGTTGCAGTAGAGGCATGAGTATGGGCGCGGCGTGTTGGCCGACGTAAGCCGCGACGCCGACAACGCGCTCGAAGAAGCAGCCGCGCAGCGCCGCCTCCTCCTTGTCGTGCAGTAATGTACTATACCTGTTGCAGTAGAGGCATGAGTATGGGCGCGGCGTGTTGGCCGACGTAAGCCGCGACGCCGACAACGCGCTCGAAGAAGCAGCCGCGCAGCGCCGCCTCCTCCTTGTCGTGCAGTAATGTACTATACCTGTTGCAGTAGAGGCATGAGTATGGGCGCGGCGTGTTGGCCGACGTAAGCCGCGACGCCGACAACGCGCTCGAAGAAGCAGCCGCGCAGCGCCGCCTCCTCCTTGTCGTGCAGTAATGTACTATACCTGTTGCAGTAGAGGCATGAGTATGGGCGCGGCGTGTTGGCCGACGTAAGCCGCGACGCCGACAACGCGCTCGAAGAAGCAGCCGCGCAGCGCCGCCTCCTCCTTGTCGTGCAGTAATGTACTATACCTGTTGCAGTAGAGGCATGAGTATGGGCGCGGCGTGTTGGCCGACATAAGCCGCGACGCCGACTACGCGCTCGAAGAAGCAGCCGCGCAGCGCCGCCTCCTCCTTGTCGTGCAGTAATGTACTATACCTGTTGCAGTAGAGGCATGAGTATGGGCGCGGCGTGTTGGCCGACGTAAGCCGCGACGCCGACAACGCGCTCGAAGAAGCAGCCGCGCAGCGCCGCCTCCTCCTTGTCGTGCAGTAATGTACTATACCTGTTGCAGTAGAGGCATGAGTATGGGCGCGGCGTGTTGGCCGACGTAAGCCGCGACGCCGACAACGCGCTCGAAGAAGCAGCCGCGCAGCGCCGCCTCCTCCTTGTCGTGCAGTAATGTACTATACCTGTTGCAGTAGAGGCATGAGTATGGGCGCGGCGTGTTGGCCGACATAAGCCGCGACGCCGACTACGCGCTCGAAGAAGCAGCCGCGCAGCGCCGCCTCCTCCTTGTCGTGCAGTAATGTACTATACCTGTTGCAGTAGAGGCATGAGTATGGGCGCGGCGTGTTGGCCGACATAAGCCGCGACGCCGACTACGCGCTCGAAGAAGCAGCCGCGCAGCGCCGCCTCCTCCTTGTCGTGCAGTAATGTACTATACCTGTTGCAGTAGAGGCATGAGTATGGGCGCGGCGTGTTGGCCGACATAAGCCGCGACGCCGACTACGCGCTCGAAGAAGCAGCCGCGCAGCGCCGCCTCCTCCTTGTCGTTCAGGAATGTCACCATGTGGGAGAGGATCACGTCGTTCGCTGGAACAATAGTTCATTATTACAGAGTCCGGGAAGTGAGGGGTTGCCGGCCGAGTCGTAGACGAGGCCGGATACAACGAGTCCAGCAATCCCTGTTCCGGCCGAGGCTTGTATAGTGCTTTTCTCAAACCATGTGAGGAAATAATAAATAGTTATTTGTTAAACAAGGGTGCAGTTATATTTTTACCGCGAGTGTGGAATTGAAACACGAGCTAGCGTATGTGAGTGGTTCAAAAATAGAATCCTTTTCACCTCAATTATTTTTTAACTTTTTTGTTTATTTATCCAATATACTTATAAACTAATTACATAATGATTCGAACAGCAAACGAAACCGCGTACGGTTTATCTGTCGCCGTTGTCGCTCGTTTTACAATTGATAATTAAGAAAAGGGTAGTTTTACTAAAGTTACAATTTAATATGTACATAATATAACACTAATAAGAACAATAATAAGTACATAATTTGTGTACCGCCCCCGAGCGGCATCGGTAGTTGACAAGTAAGTAGGTACATATTTTTTGTGATGATTTTTATTTTGTGATGATTATGAATAAGTTTCTGGAAAACATCATTACCATTAGGCCATTCGTTTAATACGTGTGAAACAACCCTAAGTCTTCTTGCTTCCCGATACCATACCTTAGTTAGTTAGTTAGTTATACTGGGCGTTTTCATTGTCGCAAGTCGACATCCATTGTGCCTATTTTGCGTGAAACGGCGGTGTGGCGCTACTCTAACCACCCCATGGTGTTGCTGACTGCGTCCCGTAGTGTGTCTGGAGAACCTAGGTGCTTCATTCTGTATACTTCTACCTGCTTGCAGTCCAATAGTATATGATTAGTCGTTTCTTCTGCCTCCATGCACGCTCTGCACATGGGGCTGTCTGTGATACCTAAGTTATAGAGGTGTCTGTTCAAGGTGTTGTGTCCTGTTATTATACCCACTATCTTGCACAGTTGGTTTCTATGTGTCCTTAGTTACATACCTTTTTGCTTCCCGAAGAAAATGCAGAGCTTTGTGATCCCATTGTCAACGAGCGCTCGCTTCACGACTGCCTGCGAGTCCGTCAGCACATATGACACGGTTGAGCGGACCTACAGACATACAAAAGGTATTCAAAACCGGCCAAGTGCGAGTCGGACTCGCGCACGTAGGGTTCCGTACCACTATCTATTTTAAAATACACGTTTGTTGTATGGGAGCCCCCTTAAATATTAATTTTATTCTGTTTTTTAGTATTTGTTGTTATAGCGGCAACAGAAATACATCATCTGTGAAAATTTCAACTGTCTAACTATCACGGTTCATGAAATACAGCCTGGTGACAGACGGACGGACAGTGGAGTCTTAGTAATAGGGTTGGGTGCGGAACCCTAAAAATATGTCATCTAAATATACTAGTATTATAAAGAGGAAAAGTATAAAGATGTCAAATATATGTATTCAAACCGGCCAAGTGCGTGTCGGGCCAAGCACAGTTTAGGGTTCCGTGGTTGCCCGTCTGTCTTTGTTACATCGACACGCGCGTGCCAGCTAAACGTTACGGTTGCGTCGCCCGAATTTCTAAGTACAGTTCTAAGTTAAATTAATAAACAAAATAAATATTTGCGGAGACTTTTACACAAATCGACCTAGGTCAACACTAAGCAAAGCTTGTACGATGGGTACTAGACGACAATAAACATACTTATATAGATAAATAAATACTTTGTGGGGACACAGATTGCTGAGTAGGCTTTTCGCCGTAGCGCGCCCTACTACTTAAGCAATATGCCGGTCCCACGCCAGTCATATCCCGGGACGCGCACTGAAAGCACTGATCTGTAATAAATAACATATAAACCATTTTCCGCCGTTTCGCTGACCTCGTCACGTCAACCTTCCCCACATACTTAAACTTAACTACGGAACCCTAAAAACGCTCATTCAAACGTAGAAAATTACATACCATTTCGTGCAAGGCCGACAGCTCTGTCTCGTAATTGATGGCTGCCTCCTTGTCCACCATATTCTGTGTCTGATCCAGGAACCGAACCGCGATCTCCGCCAGTTTAGCTGAAATAATAGTAGATTGTAAGTATGACAAGGGTCTAAAATAAGACATATTACCACGAGATTTCGTTCGGGTGAGGGGAAATTGTTCGAGTGGTAATATGGCTTTTATACCAGAGTTTATACACTCTTCTTTTCACTTCGACTGCGAGAAAATAGTAAAAACAATAGTAGATTGTACAACAAGGGCATAAAACGAGCCATTTAACCTGAGACGTTTATATCCACCCTCGCCGGTGGCTCGGGTGGATAGTTAAGTCGAGGGGTTAAATGGCTAATTTATGCCCGAGTTATACACACTGCTTTTCACTTCGATTGCGAGAAAATAACAAATAATTGCAAAATAAAATAAAATATTAGCTCATTCCTGTCACTTAACTTTTTAAAGTATTTATTTTTAATTTTCGACACTAGCGATATTAGACTGAGGTACTTCATACTGCCAAGTAATTTAATGGTTCAATATATTTTAAAATAATAATTGACTCCTATTTTATCTGGTTTTATTAATTTAGTAATGGAAAACATGGATGTCAAATTTATTAAAGCAAATCAAATCAAATGACAAGTTTATTCTACGAAGTTTTATTGTGTGTGTGGCTGTTAGGCCCGATTATCTTAGTCTTTAAAACAATTTTACTTTGTGCACTAGAGCATAAAAGTGGCATTTTGTGCAGCATACATCCAGCACAAACAAAGGCGAACTTTGCGAGCATGAGGAGTGAAAAGATTATTCATCCACAATCAATAATAAATTCCACGGCGAAAAGATTGTCCAATTTGGCGGCATGATTTTTTTTAATAAACTGCTTTGACACAGATACAAAATATTGACACCAAGAATGCTCTGACCGTTTATAGGCGCGTTCAAACGGCATGATTGTGAGTTAGGCAATAAAAAACGCCTGATGATTGAAATTGCCAACACAGCGAATCCTCAAGTGAATAAAGGGTCGGCAACGCGTTTGTGATTCTCCTGGAGTCACAAGTGTCCATAGGCGACGGTACAAGCTTAACATCAGGCAGGCCGTAAGCTTGTTTGCCACCGACGTTGTATATTAAAAAAAAAACTTTTTCCTGATTGGTCGATAGCCAATAGAAAAGTTTTTTTAAATGGTTGTGATTGGTGGATTTAATACGGTGAAGTGTTTTGATTGGTCAAATTAAAATGTTTTAAAATCGTAAATATCACCTACATATTTTCCCTAGGGCTAAATATACTACTTTAGCCCCGCTTGCTAAGCCTAATATGACACACTTTTCGAGCATGAGAAGTGAAAAAACATTTAACCTAAACAAATTTGAACACTAATGAAGGTATTTTGTTTATTTAAATATCTGTAAACTTATCCCAGACTACTGACAAAATTAGCCTTCAAAGTAGTTAAAAATGAGTGATATAAATCATTAACACGTGTCCATATGTGTATGTGTAGTCTGGCGTTAAGCAGATGTGGACCATTAACTAGGGTCCTAGTTGGTAACATATCGCAATCACTAAATTTTATTTCCCAACTGTATAGTTTGTCCGAATTTTCATTTCGGCAAAAAGCCAATTATCTCGGAAAACCAAAAGCTTTTCAATTTTTGTTAATAGGTACTTATCGCGTAGAATATTTAAGGTTAGGTTTGTTTTATAATCATCCTGAAAATGCCATGGCTTCAGAGAAAAACGTCTTTTAGGACAAATGAAATTTAAGACCGTTTATTACTAAATAAAATATTGCTTTTTTTTATTAAACATTTTTTTTCAGACAAACGTAAAAGTTGGGAAATGAAATTTACTGATTCAGATAGGTAACCGTCATAGTTTACAAGCTTTTATTTAGTTTCACCTATCCCGTTGTCTGTCTGTCTGTAATCAAATCTTGCAAGTCAAAAATGATCCTAACAGGGACCGCCGGGTCCGTAGCGCGCGGCGCTAACTCTGGCAGGATGTACTCAGGGAACACGTTACAGTCCGACTTGGGCAGTGTGCGGACTAGAGAGAGTGGCAATAGTCACCTATGTTGTTAGCGTAAGCGATCCTAACAGGGACCGCCGGGTCCGTAGCGCGCGGCGCTAACTCTGGCAGGATGTACTCAGGGAACACGTTACAGTCCGACTTGGGCAGTGTGCGGACTAGAGAGAGTGGCAATAGTCACCTATGTTGTTAGCGTAAGCGATCCTAACAGGGACCGCCGGGTCCGTAGCGCGCGGCGCTAACTCTGGCAGGATGTACTCAGGGAACACGTTACAGTCCGACTTGGGCAGTGTGCGGACTAGAGAGAGTGGCAATAGTCACCTATGTTGTTAGCGTAAGCGATCCTAACAGGGACCGCCGGGTCCGTAGCGCGCGGCGCTAACTCTGGCAGGATGTACTCAGGGAACACGTTACAGTCCGACTTGGGCAGTGTGCGGACTAGAGAGAGTGGCAATAGTCACCTATGTTGTTAGCGTAAGCGATCCTAACAGGGACCGCCGGGTCCGTAGCGCGCGGCGCTAACTCTGGCAGGATGTACTCAGGGAACACGTTACAGTCCGACTTGGGCAGTGTGCGGACTAGAGAGAGTGGCAATAGTCACCTATGTTGTTAGCGTAAGCGATCCTAACAGGGACCGCCGGGTCCGTAGCGCGCGGCGCTAACTCTGGCAGGATGTACTCAGGGAACACGTTACAGTCCGACTTGGGCAGTGTGCGGACTAGAGAGAGTGGCAATAGTCACCTATGTTGTTAGCGTAAGCGATCCTAACAGGGACCGCCGGGTCCGTAGCGCGCGGCGCTAACTCTGGCAGGATGTACTCAGGGAACACGTTACAGTCCGACTTGGGCAGTGTGCGGACTAGAGAGAGACATCGGGTGGCGGCTGAGACGGCTGCGGCTCGCACGCGGGAGACGGAGTCGTGGGAGAGGTGGATCTGAAAAAATAATTAAAGACGTATCATCATTTTTGGTAAAAAACTTTTGTCAACACTAGTGTAACCCCGCTTTAAGATCGGCCGAAGCGCGATGAGGAAATAATGGCCGCCATTTTGAACATTTTTGTTCATCTACCTTTTTATCTTGAAGAACTCACATTACAATTTTAACCTTCTCGCTTTAAGCATCAAGTCTATATTTAACCAACATACCACATAAGGCAGGATCCTGTCGAGTATAGTCTCAGAGCTGGAGTTCTCGCACAGCAGCTGTAAGGTCTCCAACGCGCGCAGCTTGGAGGTGCAGTGCTGGAGGCCCCGGATGCATGTCTATTACAAGTGTAACCGCACCTCAAGATAGGCCGAAGCTACCATCAGAGCGCGAATGCGGAAATAATGGCCGCCATTTTGAACTTTTTAGTTTATCTACCTTTTTATCTTGAAGAACTCGCATTACAATTTGAACCTTCTCGCTTTAAGCATCAAGTCTATATTTAACCAACATACCACATAAGGCAGGATCCTGTCGAGTATAGTCTCAGAGCTGGAGTTCTCGCACAGCAGCTGTAAGGTCTCCAACGCGCGCAGCTTGGAGGTGCAGTGCTGGAGGCCCCGGATGCATGACGTCACTAGTGACGTCATCAGGATTAGGCCTTCGCTGTCGGGGCCGAGTTCGGGTTTTTCTACGCCTGTGTGGGAAACGGATTGTATGAATAACGGATATCAAAATAGAAGATACTAACTTCCCACCCGGCTCCGCCCGTAGTATTACAGGTAACCTGGACGGCGCTAAGGAATAAAATATAGTCTATGCTTATCTTGAAGTACAACTCAGTATTCTAATGAAATAATTTTTAAATTTGCATTTCCGGAAGCACATCCGATTTCAAAAACTCTTTCAGCTTTTCATAAAATTAATTTTACGGATGGCCATGGGCTGTTTTATCTCGTGGGTTGCTTTCTATACAATACGCAGCTAGTCTAAATTGTCCTTGAAAGGGTTGAGTCGTTTAAGTACTTAGGACACATCGTCACGTCGGACCTCAAAGACGATAATGACATGGAGCGGGAGCGGAGGGCCCTGTCGGTCCGTGCCAATATGATAGCTCGTAAGTATGCTCGCTGTACCAGGGAGGTGAAACACACGTTATTTCAAGCTTACTGTACCTCCATGTACTCGTGCAGCTTATGGCGTGATTATACAAAACGGGCCTACGGGTCCCTCCGCGTCCAGTACAACAACGCGTTCCGGGTGATGGTGGGGCTGCCGCGCTTCTGTAGCGCATCAAGGATGTTTGCGGAAGCGAGAGTGGATTGCTTTTATGCCACCATGCGCAAGAGAGCTGCATCCCTGGTGCGTCGGGTGCGCACCAGCCCCAACAACATCTTAAGGATGATAGGGGACAGATTGGACTGTCCCTACTTGCTTCATTGTAGTCGGCTACAGCAAAGCTTAATTTGTGCAAAGCTTAATTTGTGCAAAGCTTAATTTTTTATTAGTTTTAGTTTTTGTTTATTTATATTTATAGTGTATGTACTAACATAGTCTTTTTAAGGATACTACTAACAAATAATGGATCTTTGTAATCTGAATAAATAAATTAATTGAATTGAATTAAATTAGATCGTTTTGTATGGGGTTGAAATATGAGGTCCTGGTCTTTGTCCATGATGCGCAGATGATGGCCACCGTGGAGTTTTATTGAGTTCAAATACCAGATTCATCCCCCAATGATAGGTTACCAGGTTCGCAGAAAGCGTGCCGCTCTGGAGAAAAACGGGATTGAAAATGACCTTTTTCATCCTCCTCGTTGTCCACAACGTTCAGGTTGAGCACCTTGAAGCCGTCCTTCTTCAGCATGTCTATGGTCGCGCCCTTGTCTGTGGTCTCCTCAACCAGGTCCTTGTAGTTCTTGGCGTCCGAGGGTTGGGTGAAGATCCTGGTGGAGTTTATTTTATTTGTTGGATTATATTTTTTTAACCCTCGAGTCCCCCGACGCAAAAAGAGGGGTGTTATAAGTTTGACGTGTCTGTGTATCTGTGTCTGTCTGTGGCATTGCAGCTCCTAAACGAATGGACCGATTTAAAGTCATGATCATGAGTCTGAGTCAGGGATCGGAAACCGGTATTGTTTGTATGGGAACGTAAACGTTATTTTTTCGTTCTTTTGATAATAATTTAATTTCTAATTGGGCAATCTAATAATACGCACTCGTTACCTCAAAACACAACTGAGTCCTACATGTGAAGTATAAAATAGTTCGAGATTTGTGGTAAACCTAGGTTTTTGCAATTAACCGGTTCCGATCCCTGGTCTGAGTCATGGATGTTTTCGATGTATTTAAGTATTTATTTCTCTATATACAGTACCGGTCAAAAGTTTAAGTTCACCCTTTGTTTTTGGTACAAATTTGTACTTTTGTGCGATAATGTTTTGCAGTTCAGATGTCGAAAATTGTTTCCAACTGATTCGTTATTGTTTACGGAGATGTGTTTGATTAGTCAGACACAATTTTAGTATATTACTGCAGAGGCCGGGAAAAGTCATTTCGTGGATGAGTATGGTTTTGAAGGACGAGGCATAGCCGAGTCCTTCAATAGATACGAATCCACGAAATGACATTCCTGCCGAGGCCTGTATACTGCTTTTCTCCAAATATGCGAGGAAATAAAACAAAATCTTAAAAGGTTATATTTATTTCGCACATGTTTATATAACAATCTACCTACAATCTAAACAAATTCAACACTTTAATAGTAATAAAAATAAACCTTATGTCAGGAGTTTTAATTGAATGTTATAGATACATTATTCATATTAGGGCAGTTCGTGAAAGACAGAGTTATATTTTTCCCCGGAACGCTTATGTTGGTTTGAATATTTTCTTGATTAGAAGTTGTTGTTGATTGTGTGTTAGAATGCTGCGGATTAGGTGATAAGGGAGCAGAATCTATGCGGGAGGTGGATGGTTTCGGACTTGATATTTTATTACATTGATGATTCGATGTAGATGGCTGAGATTCTGTTTGAAGGGTGATAGTTTGATTAATTTTTTCGGATATGTTCTTTTTGTTTTGCACCGATTCTTCAATATAGCTCTCGGCTACTGCGTCAGATTTCCAACCACCGTGCCTCTTTATGGTTGTTAAATTTGCCCCGGAGTCAGCTAGCAAGGTGGCCGATGACCGCCGAAAGCAATGGCCTGTGTAGCAATCGCTGTCAGCTAAATTTAAGTAGCTTGCGATTTGTGTTGGCATTTTCGCCATTGCATGCCGTCCAATTACTTGATTGACACACTTCCCATTTTTATAATTTATAAAAAATCTGTCCGAATTGGTACTTTTGGGACGAAGTAATTGGTATTTTTTTACAACTGGCACAAACTCATTTGGAATAACGAACATGCGGTCGATTTTAGTTTTTGTGTCCCGTAGTTTTACCAGAAGTATATCATCATGGCACGTTATGTCGTTTACTGTTAAATTAGTCAACTCGATCATTCGGCATGCACCGTTGACGCCTAAAATGAGAGCAACCTGAAACAAATAAATAATAATGTTAACATACGACGGATAGAGTCCAAATATGGAAAATAATATTTAAGTCAGTTATACAATATTATGTTTACCTTTATTGCTAGGAAAATCTCATCTGGAGCTTCATTTAAGAATATTGTGATATCCTCATTGGTAAGAATCTTCGATTTCTTGCTTTTGAAACCGGATGATTTCCGTTTCAAAAATGACAATAAGTTCGCGTAGTTCTTAATGTTTATATTATATTTTAGTTGTATAGTACTTTTCAGCATTGAGTACATTGCCCACAGAGTAGAAGGTTTTTTATCTTTTGCAAGTTCGTTAAAATACGCCAAAATAACATTTTCCGACAACGAACTGGTATTTTTCTTCTTTCGCCAGGAATTGAAATTTGCGAACGTTCTTAAATATTTTTCTTCGGATTTAGGCGGAAGCAAGTTAGCTCTCGCCAACTTTGCCTCTGCTGCTAATTCTGGTGGTGTACCCATTGGGATATCTTCGTCACTATTTGTAGAACTCATTTTATTTTCGTAAAAATAACACGGCAGAAAATCTTTGACAAAATGAATTCCAGTTTCCCGCCTAATTTTTTTTTAAGGATATTAAAGTTTAAAGTATTGGGTCCGAATTGTATATTTGATTCCACATAAAACATAGCAATGAAAATAAATAAAAGAAAACTTATAGTATTAGTAAATATAAATATAGGCATTATTACATTTAGTTAAATCGACAATCCCTAAACGCATTAGACATTTAAAAAAACTATACATTTGTTACAAAATATTTATCAGTCCGAGAAAATAATTAAGTCTAAAAAAACTGTCTTATGATTTGGACACAATTATTATTGTATCTATGTCGGTTTTTGTACGTGACTATTGGACAATTGGCTGTATGGTGAATTTGTAGTCTTGCATGAAATTAAAAGTAAGTAACCTGCACAATAATATTTACTTCCCGGGCATGTCCGGGAAGTATTTCCATTTTTTTTAATTTATTATCTCATCAATGCATATAACGATAAACTTCGAGGTGTGTTTTTACTCCATTAATGGAAACATTTCCGAGTAAGTTGGAGAAAACGTAGATTTCTAAACAACTGATTCCCTAAAAACCAACATTGTATCTGATCATTGTACGTTTTAAGTGGCAAGGCCATATAAGGCACAGCCTTTGCCGTCATTCCTATAAGATTTTAGGGAATGCGCTGTTAAGAAATGTACGTGAATTGTGTCTGATTAATCAAACATATCTCTGGAAACAATAACGGATCAGTTGGAAACAAATTTCGGCTTACGAACTGCAAAAAAATATTGTCCAAAAGTACTCATTTGTACCTAAAACAAAGAGTGAACTTAAACTTTTGACCAGTAGTGTAAGTATCTATATCGTCGTCTAGTACCCATAGTACAAGCTTTGCTTAGTTTGGGACTAGGTTGATTGTAAGATTGTCCGCAAATACCTACTTATTTATTTACTTATTTAAATGCGGTTTGTTTTGTCCGAAAGCTGACGTGATCGATATGGTTCTTAGCTACGTTTCAACAAAATCGGTCCAGCCAATGTTGGGATATTGAA
The DNA here is from genome assembly GCA_963854355.1 of Epinotia brunnichana. Taxonomy (NCBI): domain Eukaryota; kingdom Metazoa; phylum Arthropoda; class Insecta; order Lepidoptera; family Tortricidae; genus Epinotia; species Epinotia brunnichana. The sequence continues at coordinate 13,991,726 of OY977956.1, forward strand.
CTTTTAAATGTAAAAGTCGGGGGTTTTTCAACTTTTCTAAGTTGTTAATTATTAGTCGGCTTTAAAACATTCCCGGGCAAATAAATAAATTTAAAATTACTTGATGATGTTCTTGATATCCTGGTGGATGCGCAGTATCTTCTCGTCGGGCGGTAAGATAGGTTGTGCGGAGAATATTAGCATGTACGACTGTAGGAACGAGTAGAAGTATTCAGGGAAAAGTCTGGAAGAAAAAAATATGCATAATATACGATTTACGAAAAAAGTACTATACTCGTGTATGTTCCAACACAGTCGGTTACCTTTTTACAAGCTTTCTATTAAAATGCAATGTATGTTCGGGTGAAATTTTGCGACTCAATTTCGAAGCAGACCGATTGAGCTGACCTTTTGGGTAAAGGTATAGTTTGGACATTGGCGAGGAGAAACGATGGGAGATGGACAAAACAGGTTACTGAATGGTGGCCAAGGTCATCGAAACGGTCAGCGGGCAGACCACCAGCCCGATGGACCGATGATATTTGCCGAACAGGAACCAAACAGTGGATGAGATTAGCACAGGATCGGGGAGAGTGGCGTAATAAAGAAGAGGCCTATACTCAACAGTGGGTGGATACGGGCGGAATAGATAGATAGATAGTTTGGATGATAATTCAATATAACGGTAACCTGGCGGTGGCGGCAGAGTGGCCGCTAGTGGCCGTAATGTGCGGAGGCTCTTAGTCAGACTCACTTGCCCCTCGCCTCGTCCAGATAGAGCTCGGCGCTTCTCCGCTCCCTCGGGTTCCGCTCCGTCATAGAGAGCAGCAGCTCTTGTAGCGCGGGCTCCGCCCCTTGTAGAGTCATGCTTGAAGGCCGGGGGGCGCCGTTACGGTAGGCCAAGAGCCCCGGCAGGTCCAGGGCTGGGGTGCCGTCTTGCCACAGCTCTACGAGGGCGCAGCTGGAACGGGTGCGTAGATTAACATGACAGTTGGAAAAAGTGGGTTAGGACTAGTCCATCCATACTTATTAGTTTCTGATAAAAAGAAAGAGAGACTTACCCAGCTGAGAAGATATCCATACTCGGCTGTAACTCTCCCACTTTGCAAGGAGACTCGCTCAGCAACAAGTTACTGTTTCTATCGTCACTCTAAAACAATAACAAAGACTAATCAATGATTGCAAAAGACAACACAGAAAATACTACGAGCTATTTCGGATACAGAGCGATGGGTTGCCTCAAATGGGTTAACACATTCAGGGGTTAGGGTCGTAAGGACTAGGTAGCAGAATGACTATGTCCGCAAAACGTCGTAGTTGTACAGTTACGCACTTTACTTGTTGAGCCATTTAGAGCTCACTATATACTGGACTTTTCAAAGCTTACTATGGAAACCAAAATTAGTTGACACCTAAATGGCTCAACCATTAAAATCCGTGACTGTACGAGTATAATACCTTAGTAAAGACAACGACTTTTTTGCAAGCAGTATGTCTTGGTAGCACGATCGTCAATGGGGAATGGATGAAAATTTTAGAATTGCCTGATTTTTTTTTTGGTGATAGGAATAACCTTCCTTAGCACCAGAAAAAAGTTGCAGATTTTTCAGCGGCGTCAATTATTTTTGAAAAATATAAACAGTTTCTTCACTTACGTTTTGGGGTTAGGACGGCGAATGAGACATTTTCTTTGATCCGTCTCATATTACAAAAATATTTAGAATATCTGACCCTGGCAATGACAAATATAGCTGCTGCAGCTGTCAATATCATTTCCAGTGTCAGTTTACCACGGATTTTTAAGATATTTTTTGTAATATGAGACGAATCAAGGAAAATGTCTCATTCGCCGTCCTAAACCCAAAACGTAAGTGAGGAAACTGTTTATATTTTTCAAAAATAATTGACGCACCTGAAAATTCTGCAATTTTTTTCTGGTGTAAAGGAAGGTTATTCCTAACACCAAAATAAAAATCAGGCAATTCTAAAATTTTCATCCATTCCCCATTATAGCAGAATGCTGTAGTTGCACAATGACTAGGTAGACTTTGGTGATATTCTATTATGCCTTGGTTGTAAAATGACACATATGTATTTTGTCTAGATAGTAACAACGTCTTGGATTTCAAATGTCTAGGTAGCAAAAGGTTGTGGTCGCATAACGACCAAGTTATAACTGATGATCAATGGCCAGATACTGACGTTTGAAGTTTCTTTATCTAGTCAACAACCTTTCTGTGATTTTCTTGTCATTCGATTATGAAGGCGTTTTTCAACCGAGACTATCTGGCTATTATGCCTATCCTGCCATTTTACTCTCAGGATGTTTTGCTACTTGGTCGATTTGCTATTAGGACATTTTGCTTATTCAGCTGTTTTGCAAACAAAGACGTTGTACAACTAAGTCCAATTTTGTACCCAGTAATCTTAATATTATGGCATTTTACATGCTTGGACATTTTACTACCGCGACCTGTGCAAATTAGACCTTTTACATATATAATCATTTTACTACAGTCCTTATGACCCTAACCCGTAGGCGCCCGCTAGGCGGGTTTCTGGCGGGTGAAAGTGTTAAGTGTGAAAAGTTAACAGACAGACACTTATAATGGTGCTAAGGGCACGACAACTTAAGGCGTCCATAGCGTTGAAAGGGTTATCACCGCGGGACGATGCGGGTCCGGCGCGCGCACGAACCGCTCCGACGCGACGTAGCACAGCCGGCGCCGGGACGTGTCGAAGAAGTAACTGAAGTCCGCCGGATTGTCGTCCGGCAGGAACGTCGGCTTGAACGAGTTATATTACCGCGGGACGATGCGGGTCCGGCGCGCGCACGAACCGCTCCGACGCGACGTAGCACAGCCGGCGCCGGGACGTGTCGAAGAAGTAACTGAAGTCCGCCGGATTGTCGTCCGGCAGGAACGTCGGCTTGAACGAGTTATATTACCGCGGGACGATGCGGGTCCGGCGCGCGCACGAACCGCTCCGACGCGACGTAGCACAGCCGGCGCCGGGACGTGTCGAAGAAGTAACTGAAGTCCGCCGGATTGTCGTCCGGCAGGAACGTCGGCTTGAACGAGTTATATTACCGCGGGACGATGCGGGTCCGGCGCGCGCACGAACCGCTCCGGCGCGACGTAGCACAGCCGGCGCCGGGACGTGTCGAAGAAGTAACTGAAGTCCGCCGGATTGTCGTCCGGCAGGAACGTCGGCTTGAACGAGTTATATTACCGCGGGACGATGCGGGTCCGGCGCGCGCACGAACCGCTCCGACGCGACGTAGCACAGCCGGCGCCGGGACGTGTCGAAGAAGTAACTGAAGTCCGCCGGATTGTCGTCCGGCAGGAACGTCGGCTTGAACGAGTTATATTACCGCGGGACGATGCGGGTCCGGCGCGCGCACGAACCGCTCCGACGCGACGTAGCACAGCCGGCGCCGGGACGTGTCGAAGAAGTAACTGAAGTCCGCCGGATTGTCGTCCGGCAGGAACGTCGGCTTGAACGAGTTATATTACCGCGGGACGATGCGGGTCCGGCGCGCGCACGAACCGCTCCGGCGCGACGTAGCACAGCCGGCGCCGGGACGTGTCGAAGAAGTAACTGAAGTCCGCCGGATTGTCGTCCGGCAGGAACGTCGGCTTGAACGAGTTATATTACCGCGGGACGATGCGGGTCCGGCGCGCGCACGAACCGCTCCGACGCGACGTAGCACTGCCGGCGCCGGGACGTGTCGAAGAAGTAACTGAAGTCCGCCGGATTGTCGTCCGGCAGGAACGTCGGCTTGAACGAGTTATATTACCGCGGGACGATGCGGGTCCGGCGCGCGCACGAACCGCTCCGACGCGACGTAGCACAGCCGGCGCCGGGACGTGTCGAAGAAGTAACTGAAGTCCGCCGGATTGTCGTCCGGCAGGAACGTCGGCTTGAACGAGTTATATTACCGCGGGACGATGCGGGTCCGGCGCGCGCACGAACCGCTCCGGCGCGACGTAGCACAGCCGGCGCCGGGACGTGTCGAAGAAGTAACTGAAGTCCGCCGGATTGTCGTCCGGCAGGAACGTCGGCTTGAACGAGTTATATTACCGCAGGACGATGCGGGTCCGGCGCGCGCACGAACCGCTCCGGCGCGACGTAGCACAGCCGGCGCCGGGACGTGTCGAAGAAGTAACTGAAGTCCGCCGGATTGTCGTCCGGCAGGAACGTCGGCTTGAACGAGTTATATTACCGCGAGACGATGCGGGTCCGGCGCGCGCACGAACCGCTCCGGCGCGACGTAGCACAGCCGGTGCCGGGACGTGTCGAAGAAGTAACTGAAGTCCGCCGGATTGTCGTCCGGCAGGAACGTCGGCTTGAACGAGTTATATTACCGCGGGACGATGCGGGTCCGGCGCGCGCACGAACCGCTCCGGCGCGACGTAGCACAGCCGGCGCCGGGACGTGTCGAAGAAGTAACTGAAGTCCGCCGGATTGTCGTCCGGCAGGAACGTCGGCTTGGACGAGTTATATTACCGCGGGACGATGCGGGTCCGGCGCGCGCACAAACCGCTCCGGCGCGACGTAGCACAGCCGGCGCCGGGACGTGTCGAAGAAGTAACTGAAGTCCGCCGGATTGTCGTCCGGCAGGAACGTCGGCTTGAACGAGTTATATTACCGCGGGACGATGCGGGTCCGTCGCGCGCACGAACCGCTCCGGCGCGACGTAGCACAGCCGGCGCCGGGACGTGTCGAAGAAGTAACTGAAGTCCGCCGGATTGTCGTCCGGCAGGAACGTCGGCTTGAACGAGTTATATGACCGCGGGACGATGCGGGTCCGGCGCGCGCACGAACCGCTCCGGCGCGACGTAGCACAGCCGGCGCCGGGACGTGTCGAAGAAGTAACTGAAGTCCGCCGGATTGTCGTCCGGCAGGAACGTCGGCTTGAACGAGTTATATGACCGCGGGACGATGCGGGTCCGGCGCGCGCACGAACCGCTCCGGCGCGACGTAGCACAGCCGGCGCCGGGACGTGTCGAAGAAGTAACTGAAGTCCGCCGGATTGTCGTCCGGCAGGAACGTCGGCTTGGACGAGTTATATTACCGCGGGACGATGCGGGTCCGGCGCGCGCACGAACCGCTCCGGCGCGACGTAGCACAGCCGGCGCCGGGACGTGTCGAAGAAGTAACTGAAGTCCGCCGGATTGTCGTCCGGCAGGAACGTCGGCTTGAACGAGTTATATTACCGCGGGACGATGCGGGTCCGGCGCGCGCACGAACCGCTCCGGCGCGACGTAGCACAGCCGGCGCCGGGACGTGTCGAAGAAGTAACTGAAGTCCGCCGGATTGTCGTCCGGCAGGAACGTCGGCTTGAACGAGTTATATTACCGCGGGACGATGCGGGTCCGGCGCGCGCACGAACCGCTCCGACGCGACGTAGCACAGCCGGCGCCGGGACGTGTCGAAGAAGTAACTGAAGTCCGCCGGATTGTCGTCCGGCAGGAACGTCGGCTTGAACGAGTTATATTACCGCGGGACGATGCGGGTCCGGCGCGCGCACGAACCGCTCCGACGCGACGTAGCACAGCCGGCGCCGGGACGTGTCGAAGAAGTAACTGAAGTCCGCCGGATTGTCGTCCGGCAGAAACGTCGGCTTGAACGAGTTATATTACCGCGGGACGATGCGGGTCCGGCGCGCGCACGAACCGCTCCGGCGCGACGTAGCACAGCCGGCGCCGGGACGTGTCGAAGAAGTAACTGAAGTCCGCCGGATTGTCGTCCGGCAGGAACGTCGGCTTGAACGAGTTATATTACCGCGGGACGATGCGGGTCCGGCGCGCGCACGAACCGCTCCGGCGCGACGTAGCACAGCCGGCGCCGGGACGTGTCGAAGAAGTAACTGAAGTCCGCCGGATTGTCGTCCGGCAGGAACGTCGGCTTGGACGAGTTATATTACCGCGGGACGATGCGGGTCCAGCGCGCGCACAAACCGCTCCGGCGCGACGTAGCACAGCCGGCGCCGGGACGTGTCGAAGAAGTAACTGAAGTCCGCCGGATTGTCGTCCGGCAGGAACGTCGGCTTGAACGAGTTATATTACCGCGGGACGATGCGGGTCCGTCGCGCGCACGAACCGCTCCGGCGCGACGTAGCACAGCCGGCGCCGGGACGTGTCGAAGAAGTAACTGAAGTCCGCCGGATTGTCGTCCGGCAGGAACGTCGGCTTGAACGAGTTATATGACCGCGGGACGATGCGGGTCCGGCGCGCGCACGAACCGCTCCGGCGCGACGTAGCACAGCCGGCGCCGGGACGTGTCGAAGAAGTAACTGAAGTCCGCCGGATTGTCGTCCGGCAGGAACGTCGGCTTGGACGAGTTATATTACCGCGGGACGATGCGGGTCCGGCGCGCGCACGAACCGCTCCGGCGCGACGTAGCACAGCCGGCGCCGGGACGTGTCGAAGAAGTAACTGAAGTCCGCCGGATTGTCGTCCGGCAGGAACGTCGGCTTGAACGACGCTATGTCCGTCACGAGCACCCAGAGCCAAGATGTCACCATTATGTTCTCCAACTGTGGAATAAATTGGGGTTATTGTATGAACAGATCATTCAATGTGTTATTGATGTCGGCGGCCGATCGTAAAATCCGGCAGATCACGAAATTCCTAGGCATATCGTGAAACGCCGCCATTTCATGATTTGGCTACATTTAGCATGTCATTACATCCGCCATATCGTTCAAAACTTAACGTTTAACGATTTGTCTAATGACGTTTAGGCAGATCATTAAATTCCTAGGCATATCATGAAAGGCCGCCATTTCATGATCTGGCTAAGTAACACCCACCAGTGACGTTTAGGCAGATTATGAAATTCCTAGGCATATCATGAAACGCCTCCATATCGTTCAATACTTGCCGTTATACGTAAGTAGGGTTTGTAAACAAGTTTTTCCGCTACTTTATAAAAAAAAAAAACCTCGAAGACAAAAGCGGGCGGGGGGGTCTTCTAACCTATCCGCGATCCGAGTCGGTTTTGCCACTAAATCGATCTGCCGTATTTTTTATCAGGCACATCATGATATGCCTGGTCAACTATTAGCCAAATCATGAAATGGCGGCGTTTCACGATATGCCTAGGAATTTCGTGATCTGCCGGATTTTACGATCGGCCGCCGACATTTATACTACAAGAAATATGTTCTCCATTCATATTTTCTCCACCTTCAAACCTACAAATCAGTGGCACTGAAAATTCAATTTCAAATGTTCTGCCTACCCCTATTAGGAACACACGCATGACTTTATGAATGTATTTATTTGACATGATGGGAAAAGTGATATGTTTGTCTTTATCTGTCACTTTGACGTTCGTATTTGGAAGAAAAAAAACAAAACTCAATAGGGAACATTACGCAAAACTCTTCGTAGGTGGCGACACTAGCAGCGTTGACATTGTATCTCGTTCCCACTTGCGGTATTGTCTATGCAAGCATCCTTGTCACTCATTTGACAATCAATTGTGCATGTGTGTGTGAATCCCTATATTCCTATACTGTTTTACTATTAGTGGTAGTGCTGCCTCTGGCGGCAGAACATTGCAGTAATGTTCCCTATTGAGTTAAAGTAAGTTAGCCAGATAATTTGTGACGACCAATATCGTCTCTTGTTATATGTCAATATACGCCGACATTGGCGAAATATCCCTTGCCAAAATACGCAAGGAGTGAAAGCCATTAAAAAAAAGCTAGTCATAGTTTTTAACTAATTAAGACAATCTTATGAGGTTGTGTTGCTGCACTAAAGCTGTTGTTTGACTATGGAACCCAAAATACTGTTACAAATGTATTTTGTACCTTGATGTCACCATGACATATCCCGAGCTTGTGCATCCTATGCAGAGCATAGAGCACTTGGAAGGAGATCCATTTCTTCTCTAACACGGTGAGGAAGGGACGGGTTGACATGCGGTCGTAGACGCTGTACTTGCAGTACTCTCGCATTAACAGGCCCGCTTTGTCTGTTAGCTGGGGACAAAATAGTACATTGTTTAACGAGGAGCGTAAGTGGAATATTGCGAACAAGAGTCTATTAGGCTTTTGATTACTCGAGTTTGCAATATTCTTGCGCCCGCATTATACACAATGTTTTTCATCACATTTGCGAGGAAATAAATAACTACAAAAGACAGAAAAATCTATGTTTCATACAAGCACACCAATCAAAAATTGACAACTTCACTTCCAGATCAGTGCGAGTGGAGCGCGCAGCTTCAATATTTCAACCAATCACAGAGCATTATTCTTGCAGCGCGTGGCCAACTTGATGTTTTTCAATCAATCACTGAGCAGAATTCTTGTGGCGCGCGGCCAACAAGATTTGCTTAAACCAATCAGATCATACACAAGCTCGTAACTCCCTCGGGAGTTGTAAAAGACCATAACTCCCGCGGGAACATAAATGATCTCCCAAATGTTACAAAATATCCGATGGTTCTCTTTGCGGATGATAGCACTGCTATATTTAGTGGTACAAGTTTAAATAATTATGACGTAGAAATGAATCGTGCTTTGGAATGTATAATTACGTGGCTAAGCAATAATAATTTGCAGATGAATTTAGAAAAAACGAATATTATGAATTTTAAGCAAAGGAAAAATGTAGGTTATAGGGGACAACAAATTACTGAAGTCAGCAATACAAAATTTTTAGGGTTAGTTTTGGACAGTAACATGAATTGGAAATGTCAAATTGATATTGTATGCAAAAGACTTAGTCGCTATTCGTATGCTATATATATGTTGAGGAAAGTCGCGAGTCAGTCTGTTATACTTACGGCCTATCATGCTTATGTGTCGTCTATACTTCGTTACGGTATAATTTTTTGGGGGAATTCAACGAACTGGCCCTTGGTTTTCAAAGCTCAGAAAAAATGTGTTAGAGCTGCATGTCATTTAACACCGACTATATCGTGTAGGCCATACTTTGTCAACTTAAGAATATTAACTTTTCCCTGTCTATACATTCACGATTTAGTAGTTTTTGTTAAGAGTCATGCACATTTATTTCATCGTTTCACCAGTGAACGTTTGCAGCATAAGATCTGTGCTCATCCCTCAAAAACTGCTCTTTTATCCAAAAGTGTTCTGGGTATGGCTCCCAGAATCTACAATAAGTTACCTGAGCGGCTGAGGATAATATGTGACATTGTTAAATTTAAAGTTCATGTGAAAGAATACTTGATTAAAAAGGCTTACTACTCCTGTAACGAATTCCTGTCAGACATCGAATAAATGTATCATATTTTATTGTACTAGTAATACGCCTTTTTTTTGACATTAATTATAACAAAATTATTTATTTGTAATTAGAATCTTCATAAATTATTATTATTATTATTTTTTTCTTTTTTGAAACTTGACATTTTAAATTGTGACTACCGTAAATGAATTAAAATTTAATGCATGCCTACTCTTATCACTCAGTGAAAGCATGTACAATTTCGTATGCCTCTGGGTACGACATAGTGAAACAATACCGCTTTTACCACCGTCTGCAATATTATGTTATGTGTATAGTTCGTCCGGCGGCGTAAGAGCCAAAAGCCATAAAGATAAGCTAATTAGTCATCTATTGTTAAAAGTCTGGAGGGTAGGGCTGCAACAAACGGGAAAAGTCCATCTAGTATTCCGTTGGAACTGATTTAGTGATAACGTGTTTATACTAAGTATTTAAGTTGTTTTGGTAAAAATGTTTCGTCCGTGGGTAGATAAAAAGAAAACCAGTACAAGTGCTCGAACTCATTTAAACAGTCAAAGTAAGCAAATTGTCAAAAATGTGTACAATGGACTTTTTAGAAAAAAAGTTTCGCGAGGAGGTGATGAAAATTGCTAATAATGTATGGACCGCATGTTTTAGTCATGTTGAGGGTATCGAGAACACATTTATTATTCAAGATCAGCAACGCTTCGTTATCAACGCAACGTGACAGAGAGCTCAGATAGTGAATAATTACATTATTTTTAATAAAGTAATATATGAGTAAATAATTTATGTTGTATTATTTTTACTCCATTCCAATGTTAGGTACATTTTTGACAACCCTATGCAAAAGTGATGATGCCTTTTGTTAAAGAAACATAAAGTGCATTATAAGCTGTAATAGAAGTGGTTTGGGTCGAATCTCACTTTGTCGTATTACGACTATAGACCTTTTGAAATAAAAATGCCATTGTAACAAGTTTTATGGCTTTTAGCTCTTAAACCGTCGGACAGCCATTTAGGCCATTGGCCATCTGTATACAGGCATGGAATAACAGCATTTACGAGCAAGTGTGATGAAAAATATGTTAAGAGCACTTTTAAATAGGTGAGTAAGTTTTTTTCCTAGGGCTAGTTGCCATGAATAAAATCCATTCAAATATCAATCTTGCTGTTTAATAGAGAAGGTTCAAATTGTTTTTAATTTCTTGTTTTTATTGTGTCTCATTAAGTCACGCCTATGTCCAGCAGTGGACGTCTTTTGGCTGATTTGATGATGATTAAGCAGTGTCATGTTGTCTTGACAGACTTTCTTATGAAAAGTGATACAACATGGACTTCTAATATAACATATTTATTAGCATATTATTAGGTGCGTCCACACCAAACGCACGCTCACCCGAGCGCGGCTCGCCCTAGCGTGCGCGCTAAGTGTGGACGGCGATCGGCGAGCGGCTCACCCGAGCCGAGCCGGTGTGGACGGTTGTTTTGTGGTGTGGCCTCACGCTCACCCGAGCGTTGTCGGCTTTTTGGGCGAAATCAAAGGGGCCGCGGCGCCATGCTACTGGCAATGTACTTATTTATTTATTTATCATATGGTGGTTAAACACTGCTCAACTAAAAGCCCTTAGGTAAATTCGGCCGAGCGCATTTGGCTCTGACATGCCGCGCGGTCTGAACGCACGCTCACCCGAGCGGCTCGCCCGAGCCCTCAGCACACTCGCCTGAGTGGCTCATGTGAGCGTGTGGAGGGCTCAGATGAGCGTGCGTTTGGTGTGGACGCACCTATTGATTATGATTATGGTTTGCTTTTTGGTTACAATATACACAATTTACCTATGTAATAATAACATATGCTTTAATTACATAATATCAATACTAAGCATTTTCCCTATGCCAATACTGTATTTCTAACAATCTCTGGATTAACAGATGTCCACAATACATTATTTTTATTAAATACTTACTATAACTCTTTGGAATGGCAAACAGTTGAAAGCTGAAACCAACTGTTCCTTAATCTTCAGTATCCTTTCTTTATGTTCCGCCAGAGGCAATGAAGGATCATGTACCGCAAACACTTTGACCACAACCAGGCCTTCTCTGGACCGTGCCCGGGCTACTTTGAGGAACCTTGTGGAGCCAAGGCTGAAAATAGAAAAAGGTATAGAAACAATTATACAAACCATTAAAACTATTATTTTTATCAGGCAGGCATTTAAAATAACTGATGAGTGATGATGCAGGTATCCAAATAACTGAAAGCTATTGGTAACGATGCTACCTGCCCACACTGTGGGCAGGAAGAAACCAGCGGTAATCTATGATGTATGCCGCGCGGTTTAATACATACAGGAAAGACGTGTTGGAGGAGAGGGAAATGAGGGATGTCGACCTTAAGGATGTCATTCTGTTCTGCAGGAAAACGAGAAGAATGGAAGAGTTTGAGCTTGAAAACTAATTTGCTTGGGGCTTGTCTTATGAACAACAGCTTACATGGAGCGCATTCCAGAGGCGGATTGCCTGAGCGGCGAAATAATTTGACATAAAACCAGTATGGTGAGAAGGTATGTGACGTGATGGGACGGTGAGTTATGTGTGGATATTATATTAGTGTTTGGCATATGTTGTAGACATAATTACCTCATATCGAATGACAGGTCTGCATGGTCACTTAAATAATGCTCTACAGGGTATATTTGCGAGGGTGCTACGCCCACTAATTGGTTACCCATTTTTAACACTAATTTCCTTCCAAATCACTATAACTATTTACATTAATAATTAACGTTTTTTTTCATAGAACCGTCTTGGATTGAATCTTTACGAATATAATGTGATTTGAATTGAGTAATAAATAACGAAATAGACAATTTCACATTTTAATTAGTGATTATTGATGATTTTTATAAATTTCGTCTATTTTCAAAACAAAGACTATTTTGACATTTGTGACAAAAGTGACGTTTGATGATTTGGTTTTAAAATGTTTCAGGTGCAATGAGCCTCTACCGGACTCAGCCATCTCCCAAGAAGGTGTTTATAATTTATCAAGTTAACCTAAGTCTGTACATAACTCATAAAACTTATGTAATTAAAGAGCGATTAAATCAAATCAAATTAAAACAGTTTCTGTTGAAACAACTTGCGGTCTTGCTAGCTACTTCTTCAACCATGAACAAGATACAGAGATACACCTCATCAGTTCGGCTGTCAGTTCACTTTACTCTATGGTTTCTGCTGCTGCCTTCAACAAACAATCCTTCCACCCATTTTCAGTGATTTTCACGTCGTTTGCTACAAATATCTAACTGAAATGACATCGAAAAGTGAAAAGGACCGGGCCAAACAGATTCAGGAACGATGTATGAACATAATAATGCTAATGCTGAAGGACGAAGATAACAAATATTGTGTTGACTGTGACGCGAAAGGTACGATGATTCTCATGTTTCTTATGTAGATTAAAATACTGTTTATGTCGAAGGTAGTTGCATAGGAGGCGTAATAGGTAGCTAGCTGGCTGCCAGCGAGCCGAATCGTGATTAGGTCCTTGAACTCATTGAACCGTGAGGTGTCCGTTGATTGGAACCAATGAGTCATGATATCCTTAAACAATTTAGTTATTATCAATGCCAGGGCTCAATTTACGTGCATTTCCGCTCGTCCACATCCTCAGGTAGCCAGTTACTATGTTCAAGTGGTATTCCAGTAAATTTTCTCTTCTAATTCTTAAGAAAACTCTTGGAAAAGAAAAGGTTACTGAAGTGCCAGATGGACAAATTTGAATGGAATTATAAATACATATTCATCTTCTATACATATTTGCAAAGCTCCTAACCTGAATAGAAAGAGATTAAGATTTAATGACCTTTAAATAAGTATTTTTTAGATTAGAAATCTGTCCTATGTAACATCCACGTTTCCTTATCGTAAACATGAAGAAGCTCCAGTGAGCAGTTAGGATTTGGGTATTTATTTCTTTCTTGCTTGCTCTTACATATTCTTATGCCAAAATAAATAATTTCACTGATAATACCTGAATACTCAGAATACTGTTCACAGACCTGGACTGTATTCAGTTAATATTCATACTATATTGACGTGCGGCTTCGCCCGCGTATTGCAAAGAACACTGTCAAACCTGCGGGATAAAATATAGCCTATAACTACCCAGAATGCCCATTCTACATGCAGGTGAAAGAATGCTTGAAATCGGATAAACCCAGAGGTTATCCATTACACACAAACTTCCAAAGCTGCAATATCACAGACATGTTCTTTTGTTTAATATTAAGAAATAGAAATAGAAATAGAAAAAACTTTATTGTTTAACCGTGTTACATAGATGGTATTTTATACAAGTGTTAGGTCCCAACGGTTACCCATTTCGGGTGTACAATATTAACTTAAAACTAAGGAAAACAAAATGAATATATAACACAATCTTTTTCTTTAAGATGAAAATTCAAAAAATTCTTTTAATGAATAGAAACCATTCTTATTTAACCATGTTTTTAGATTACGTTTAAATTTTACGTCATCCAACATTTTTATTTCGCTAGGAAGCTGATTAAAAACTCGAATGGCACTAATAAATGTGCTTTTATCGTAAGTTTTATTTTTTACCAAAGGCAATGTTAAATTGTACCTATATTGACTACGTATATTATTGCTGCGTTGGGAGGCTAGTGTTGTGAAGTAATCTTTGTTACTTTTTACAAAGTTACAGAGCTCATAAATATAAATGCTAGTTAATGTTAGAAAACCTTGCCCTTTAAAAATATTTCGGAGTGATTGCCTGTTGTTCATGCGAAAGATAATTCTCAAGTAATAGATAAGTATAGATTTATAGGAGAATGTTTATTTTAATATTTCTTCTATTTGTACATTTTATCATTTTACTTAGCAAATTGCATGTTTTCCATGTGTGGGTTGTCAAAAGTACAGACTCTAGGGGGTCATACTAACTCTCTGAGGGGGATCAAAATTACTATATTTACTATGTTTACTAAATTGGCATGGTGTTTGTAAAAAGCATAGTGCACAAGAAAAAGTTTTTAAATATGTTTTTTTTTTTATGATTTTTATTTAAATAACTTACATTGTCACTTGCACAATTGAAACAAATGTAATGATATATAATACAAAAAAAAAACAACCAAATTAGCATCCTCCTAGTTTTGAAGTCAGTTCAAAATCAGTCTAGTTAGAGGTCTAGGCTGCATTTAATTGTACATATCGTCGGGTGACAAGCAAAAGTCACTACCAAAACTGTCACTGCTCTTCAAAACCTCGTATCTCGGTACGTACTCGATATCGAGATACGACTTTTGATTTAAGTAGGTATTTGTTACTTAGTGAGTTTTGCTTGTCACCCGACGATATATGTGTTCCTTTTGTGGCAGTTTGGTAAAAAGTTTAAATGGTGCAAATTTAATAATTTATTGTGACATTGTGTATATCACTATTTTATTCTCAATTACATAGATCCTTTCCATAGAAAACTATGTAGGTACCATAACAAATTGAAACAAATGTAGCATAGCACTAAAACATTTATTTTGCAATGTTAAACCTAAAGGAAACTACTAATTAGACTTTCCTGTTTATAACCCCATTTGAAGTAATTTCAAATGAATTATGCTTCAGAATCATAATGTTTCATTGAGGTTTGTCAAGGTTGTACTCCAATTCAACTACCGAACCGTTTAGCCTAGTGTTGGACCTTGCTTATAAAGCCAACAGGATTTGAATCCTGGTAAGGGCAAATATTTGTGTGACAGCACACGGGGAGATTTCATGAACATTTGTACAAGTAGTATTTGCATTTCTTCTCATTTTTTTTATATGGCTTTTACTCCTTGATGTTTTAGCAAGGTGGATTTAATAATAAAAATAAATAATGTGGACCCCAAACTAGGCAATGCCTGTATCTTGGGATCCCTGGAGTGCTTAATGGTAGAACACGAGTAATTAAAAATTTAACAAATCTAGTGAAAAAAAAGAACAAAAATTACAAGCAGATAAAAAGTGTGTGTGTGTGTGTGTGTGTACTGTGTGAGTTATTTGGGTAGGTACAACTAGTGTTCAATGTATGCGCGTGTATTTGCCAATAACAGGTTAAAAGGTGTTGACTGTTGACATATTTACACATGAGGAGAATTTGCATTCTGAGACAACTGTCATCCCAAAACAAATTATGTCATCATTGACGTTTATTGTACCGGGATGACAGCTGTGTCAGAATGCAAACTGGTCAATCAACTATTTCTTGTTGTTATTCTGTTCCGTTAGCCAGAAGACAATTTGACGGACTTTCTTAGAAAAATTGGTACAATTATGGACTTTAAACTTGCTTAATAGAAGGAAAACGAAAACCCCACATTTGGTGAAATTAAACCCGTAAAATCGCAGTTTTATAAGGTGATCCAGGGGACGTAACCATGGCAACTAGTGACAGAGAATAGTTGATACACCCAAAAAAATATAGTGACTCTGCAGACTACAGACTGCAGAGCTCTGTGAGCTGTAGAACTCGCGAGTCTTATGTTTTTATACATCTTTGATGAAAAATTTCCAAAAACTTAATTATGAAAAAAAAACCGGCCAAGTGCGAGTTGAACTCGCGCACGAAGGGTTCCGTACCATTATCTATAAAAACGGCAAAAAAATCACGTTTGTTGTTTGGGAGCCCCCCTTAAAAAAATATTTTATTTTGTTTTTAGTATTTGTTGTTATAGCGGTAACAGAAATACATAATCTGTGAAAATTTCAACTCTAGCTATCACGGTTCTTGAGATACAGCCTGGTGACAGATTATCTATAAAAAGCGGCCAAGTGCGAGTAGGACTCGCACATGAAGGGTTCCGTTACATAAATTGCTTTTTACGATTTATGACGTATTAAAAAAAAACTACTTACTAGATCTCGTTCAAACCAATTTTCGTTGGAAGTTTGCATGGTAATGTACATCATATATTTTTTTCAGTTTTATCATTCTCTTATTTTAGAAGTTACAGGGGGAGGGGGACACATTTTACCACTTTGGAAGTGTATCTCGCGCAAACTGTTCAGTTTAGAAAAAAATTATGTTAGAAACCTCAATGTCATTTTTGAAGACCTATCCATAGATATCACACACGTATGGGTTTGATGAAAAAAAAAATTGAGTTTCAGTTCTAAGTATGGAGAACCCCAAAATTTATTGTTTTTTGGCTACGGAACCCTAAAAACGGCAAAAAAATCACGTGTTTTGTATGGGAGCCCCCCTTAAAAAAATATTTTATTTTGTTTTTAGTATTTGTTGTTATAGCGGCAACAGAAATACATAATCTGTGAACATTTCAACTCTCTAGCTATCACGGTTCTTGAGATACAGCCTGGTGACAGACAGACGGACGGACGGACGGACAGCGAAGCCTTAGTAATAGGGTCCCGTTTTACTCTTTGAGTACGGAACCCTAAAAACTATCGAACCTGCTCGCAAAATTTCACGAGAATCGGTTGAGAAATGTGACCTGATGAGCGGAGCGTAAACAGCTGGACAGCGCGGCGGGAGAGCTGGAGACTTCGTTAATTTTGCTCGCTCGTTCAATAAGACAAATTTGACAACAACTTTGTTACCGTTTTACTATTATTGTGAGAGTACTGCATTTGTACAACCTTGAATATTGAGCAATTCAGCTTTATGCCATTTTAAAATGCCGATAAGATATGATTTTATTTCTCATTCTGGTAAAATTGGTCTGAATGCCATATTGATTACTAGCGACCCGCCCCGGCTTCGCACGGATTTATATGTATGCAAATAATAATAACATGCATGTATTAAACATATAAACCTTCCTCTTGAATCACTCTATCTATTAAAAAAACCACATCTAAATCCGTTGCGTAGTTTTAAAGATCTAAGCATACATAGGAACAGACAGACAGACAGCGGAAAGCGACTTTGTTTTAATACTATGTAGTGATGTTATGAGCATATTTATTTAATAAAATTGAAACAGTGTCTCATAGACATAAGAATCCGTATTGGGTATTTAAATGTTGACACAGGACATCCCTTTATAACGTAAACTACCGGTCTACCACAACAACACGAATTACAAATATTACGATACAAATACACAGAAATAAACCCCTCATTCATTAAACTGAAAAAAAAACATTTTTTTTGCCTTAATGCAAAGGAAAATGTTTCGAAATATTAAGCGACATTTACATGCAAGAAATACCATGCAACTTTAACTAGAGGTTTCCGCTGGTGTAAAAAATGTATACCAAATTGTATTACTCAAATTATATTGGTCAATCAATAAAATAAAAAAAACTACATTGCGGGGTTTGAGATCAATTGAACGCAGTATACTTCGGCATCAGAGTAACTAGATAAGAATTGAAAGTGTGTCTGAAATAAAATGTTTATAATTAATTAAAAAAAAACTCGGTCGCCCGCAATGTAAACTGGCATGAGTAATTTGCACTTAACGCTAGCGCGATCTCACGTTGCCCCCAGCAGCAGCGTCGCATTCATGAGTTCATGACCCCACTTTAAAAACTGCATCAAAAAATATAGCACAATCATAGAATGCTAATATAACTCTGTAGACTGTCTAATGTATTCTAAAGACTTATTTGCATATTATGATGCCGAATGCTCTAGTCAAGGTTCCGACCTGCATTTAATAGCAGTTTATGCAACTGTTGCGTACTGGGGTTCTTAAAATACGAGTGTAGTTTTATGAAGCAGGCGATTCGTATGAATTTGAGGGTCATTACGTTATCGATGTCGTAATGAAAGTATTATAAATCTGATTGATGTAATGCTGGTTATTACCGCCAGTTTCTGAACGTATTTCAGCGGGTTTATAATTGTTTATACAATTAGCCTGGCAAAGGTCGCGGGTGTCCGCTGGGTGCGGGTGGCGCAGGTCCGGTTATTGTGGCACTCTTTGAGGGAGGTCTATGTCCAGCAGTGGACGTCTCTCGGCTGATATGATGATGATGATGAATACATTAGCAAGTGAGATCTCTGGCAGTTTGTTAAAATGTTTTGAAATTATGACAGTTTGTAATCAATTTGTAACATTAATTCTACATTCCGCATTGTTTGGGTGGATCGACACGTAACACGTCAGATGTATGAATTCATCGGCTTGCAAAATATTGGAACAACAAATTGGTGTTCAGATATAGTTGACCCTGTGACATATTCTTAACATTCCAACCAGGTATACATAGGTAGAACACTTCAGTAAAGTAATTCTTGCATGTAGAGCTGACGTGTTCGAATAGGCATTGGTTATGTTTGTGTTCGACAATTTAAATATGATACAGAGATCGAATATCAATAAGGTCTACTCGTAGTTTTCCCTCTGGGTTGGAAGGCCAGATGGCAGTTGCTTTTGTAAATCTAGTGCCTATGCCAGTTCTTGGGATTACGTGTCAAAGCGGACCCCGGACTCGTTTAAGGCTCAACCGGGAATAACGCCAGGAGGATGATGACAGAGAACGAATATAATGGAAAAATAAACCATCATAGTCTGTGGTGTAGCCCTAGACAGGACTCGAACCAGTGACCTTGAATTGCCGGTACAGTGCTCTCACCACTGAGCTACGAGGACAGTGACAGATGAAGAGTATCCTTTAATCATATTTGGCGCCGTTACTAGTAGCGACCTCTCGGTATTTTCTTCAAAGGCTCACAGCCTGAGGTACAAAAATATTTAATAAAATAATTTGTTTCGTTAAGGAGTGTTACGTCACCACAACATACCAGGCCCCGTAGCTTGGATGGCCTTATCACGCGATAAGTGACAGGATAGAGCATCCGTCCCTGGCTGACACCGTTCGATAGAACGAAACGACGCGCTTATCCTATCACTTATCGCGTGATAGCGCCATCCATGCTACCTACGGGGCCAGAAGGGTTTTACTTAAGTTTTTTCCTATAGTATAATAGGCCATTACACAACAAGCAATTTTTTACCACAACGTGCTATAGTTGTGGTGAGACAGCAATACATATGTTTCAAGGTCGAAACGCACAGACAGCGGTGGCGGTGCGGTGCGGTGCGGAGGAGGTACCGGTTGTAATGTTCGAGCTAATATGAAAAGGTCCGCACAGAATACCGCGCCGCGCCGCGTCCCGCCGCGGTACTCTGTGCGGACCCTTTCGCATTAGTTCGAACATTACAACCGGTACCGCCTCCGCACCGCGCCGCACCGCACTGCCACCGCTTTCAGTGCGTTTCGGCCTTCATTCTAACTACATTAACTTGATGACTGCAAAAAACAGTCGGCAATAAAAGCTTGTATCAGAAATGAATTTCTTGACGGAAACTTTATTGATCCTATTGTTGCAGGACCCCGCTGGGCATCATGGAACCTGGGCATCTTCCTGTGCATCCGCTGCGCCGGCATCCACCGTAACCTCGGAGTCCACATCTCCAAGGTCAAGAGCGTCAACCTGGACTCTTGGACTCCGGAGCAAGTGGTACAGTAATTAGTTTTACATATTAAACTGTTTATTTTTTTATTTACATATTGTTTACAGTATCTACCCAGACAAATGAAAAATTTCACACAGAAGAAATATTATGTAAACCAAGTGTAATGGCGGTTTTGACAGATGGTTTTCAATTGTAATTATGAACGAGCTGAGCGATTGTAACAGAAAATCAATCAATCTCTATCCGTCTATACCTACTTGGTCGGAAATCCGTTTTCACGCCGAGGCATGTATAGTGCTTTTCTCAAACATGCAATGAAATAAATAAATAAAAATCCTCAAATCAAACTCATTTTCATGGCTGAATGCCGTGATGCTGTGCCACAAATAGTGGTATGAAAATTAAAAAGTTACTTTGCAGGCCTAGGCCTGAAAAGTTGTATGAAATCCCATTTCAAGCCGCCTCGAGATGCTGCGCCCGAAAAAGGATACTTCCGAGTCTATTATAAGGAACGTAAAGACAATATTTCATTGCATGTTTGAGAAAAAGGGTTTTTCAGAA
Source organism: Epinotia brunnichana (assembly GCA_963854355.1). Classification (NCBI taxonomy): domain Eukaryota; kingdom Metazoa; phylum Arthropoda; class Insecta; order Lepidoptera; family Tortricidae; genus Epinotia; species Epinotia brunnichana. Next base: position 14,011,953 of record OY977956.1, read on the forward strand.
TGCATTAGGTCACCAGCCCCACCTCGTCACAGTGCTGCCCCCGCTGGTGAGTGTCAAAATTTACCAATCATGTTTAATCATCATCAAATTAATTGGTGGATTTAAAAGGTTGCTGTCAGGGACTGCATAACCGAAAAATACCGGTATTCTATTTTAACGGTATGACGTCATATCGGTTGTCAAATACCTACCTTACCTTTATTTACCTTTATTTTTTCCGGTACCGTAACCGCTTTTTAAAGGTAACCGATATATCGACTTTGGCCTGGCGTTGTTGCCAAACCGCCGGCAGCCGCACTGCCGTTTTGTCTTTTTGTCTTTAAATGTTTAGTAGCCAATGCTTCCTCTGTAGAGTGCCGGCTCGCTTATTTTTTCGGTTACCTTTATAATACCGGTATTATAAAGGTTTCTGTATCATTTAAAACTAATACCGCTAACCGTTATTTTAAAACGGTTACGGTACCTTTACGACATAACGGTACCGTAATGGAATACCGGATTCATACCGATATAACCGTAACCGAAATCAGTCCCTGGTTGCTGTCAAAAACCTCTCGCACCAGTGCTGTCAGCTGGTTACATAATGCAGGGCTGGCCCGAGGTTAGAGCGGAGAGTGCAGCCACTCTGGGCGCCAGATGCAGATGCCAAAGGATCGCCAAAAGTGGAAAAAAATCAAGCGAAAAAGAAAATTATCATGTGAAGTGAGAGCGTCAACCAAAGGGCGCCAAAACAAAGCCCATCTGCAGGCGCTGACATAATACATTCTGAAATATCCTCATTGATTTGAACTGCATTCTAAAACAGAACTATTCAATATTGTGGTATTTCCTGAATTTATTTCAACAAATTCCAGGTATCCCTCCAACAAATGGGCAACTCTCGCGCCCGGGCCGTCTATGAGGCCAACCTGCCCGACTCGTTCCGTCGTCCGCAGAACGACTCTTCACTGGAAGCCTTCATCCGAGCCAAGTATGAGCAGAAGAAGTTCATCGCCAAGGAGTGGGTGCCGCCCGCCCCGCCCAAGGTCAACTGGTTAGTATGCTTTAAGGGGCTACCCGAGGTTTTTATCGATTTTTGATTAGTTTTGAATCGATACAAATATTTTTTCACCTCAGCAGCTCGAACAAGCATATTTTGCTGCGTGAAAACAGTGAGCAAAATGCGATTTTGCTCACTCCGTGAGTCAAAGTAGCTTTTTAATTTTGATATCGAGCACTGGTGACACATCAACATCATAGTGTGGGGTCTATTACAAATTCAGAATATTATAGGTGCGTAAAAGCCTAACGATATATTTTTTAACGTGACGATGTTCTCACTGCTGAGGTGAAAAGTTGTATGTATCACACGAGAGCAAAGATATTTGCATCTCGTGCCTTTGAGTCCCTCACTACGCTCAAGATTCTAATTTTAATCATTCGCTACGCTCGTGATTCAAATATAGAATCTTTCGCTTGCTCGGGACTCAACATCAACACTCGCAGCAAAAATCTACTTTGCTCTCTTGTTGAACAAATAACTATTGCACTACAGATAGAATTATAAGACAAACGGCTATCGATTCTTCAATCTTTAATCTCCATTTTGGTGTACCATATTTTGAAAGAAATGGACAGTTATTTTTTTATGATTTTTTTAAACATTGTCTAAAAAAACACCTTTTTTGTTATAAGATATATTTGGCTTTAGTATTAGTTCATACAAAAAACAAATAACAGATGTACTCAAAAACAATACAAACTAACTGAAACACTTTGATGTTGTTTAAGCACTTAGTTTAACCATATTAACTTACATACTCAATTATCGCTCTTAATGTCACCGGGCATGTGTTTTTATATTATTATTTTTCTTTCTCTTTTTATATTTTGTTAGTATTTAACCCCCCGGATTCAAAGGCTAATAATTTAAGACTCCCTTGTAGTGGCTGTTTGTTTACCTAAATAAAAAAAAAAAAAAAAAAAGATTGCTGTGAAAGATCTAACATATACGAAATATACATATTTGGGTTCGTCTCTGATGTCTCTATAAACGTGTGTAGGGTTTTGTTTTTATACTAATTAACACAAAAGTTATGGCCAGAAAACCTGTTTTTGGTCTAAAATTGTTTAACTTTGATGCCAAATATCTCGAAGACAGTGATGTTTGAAGTAAATATAGGATACCATATTACTTAAAGCTGTTGTTGTTAATTGACGAGACAGTGATAGACATTGTGCCACGCTTTGAAGTTTTTGAAGCGGCGAGCGAAACGAACGAAGTTCTCCGTTTCAGCTTGGACAAAAATTCTTTCGGATGTCACGCTGTCCGGCTGTTCTCCTCTACAGGTCGCATTTCTCAACAGATTCTCGTGAAATTTTGTGACCAGCCGGCTATCACAAGACGGCCCGCGGCTCTCGATTTTTCTCGCACTATACCCCTTGTTCTAAGTTTTCTAATAAGAGAGAGAGATACGGATAGTGCGCGCCGTCTTGCGATAGCCGTGCTGGTTCGATAAATATATAAAAAATTTGTGCCGATTCAGTTTTTGGAAATTGTTCAAAAAAAACAACTGTCTTGCGAGTTCTACAACTCACAGAGCCATATATTTTGCGCCTGCACAAAATTGCCTCAATTTGACTTCAACACATTGGGCCTCCTTTGTTAGACCTAACAACTTTAGCCCTAATGTTTCACTAGACCTAATGTTTCACTAGACCTAATGTTTCATTAGACCTAATGTTTCACTAGACCTAATGTTTCACTAGACCTAATGTTTCACTAGACCTAATGTTTCATTAGACCTAATGTTTCACTAGACCTAATGTTTCATTAGACCTAATGTTTCACTAGACCTAATGTTTCACTAGACCTAATGTTTCACTAGACCTAATGTTTCACTAGACCTAATGTTTCACTAGACCTAATGTTTCATTAGACCTAATGTTTCACTAGACCTAATGTTTCACTAGACCTAATGTTTCATTAGACCTAATGTTTCACTAGACCTAATGTTTCATTAGACCTAATGCATTTTCCTTCGAAACAGTGAACTTTTCGGGTTTTCTTTGAATATCATCAAAAAGATGTCATGGTTAGGTTTGTTTTGAAATAATGCTATAAAGTTAACTATTGAAGAAAAATGCATTAGGTCTAATGAAACATTAGGGCTAAAGTTGTTAGGTCTAAAAACGGAGAACCCAACAAATCACTCTGCCGGTGGGCCAATCTCCGAGCGTTTGAACCGCTCGGTCCTAAATTCATTATCGGCTCAAGATTATTTCAGCAGAGGTAAAACATACCGCGGAAACTTAAATCAAAAAAGACTCACCGATATTGGCTTACGACATCATCAAAAGTGGACTCTGATATTCGTCTCTTTTATTTAATAGTATTTCCTGGAGACAACAGTGACGAAAAAAAAACGCCTTAAAAACGCTGAATATTCGCCCCGGTACACCTCAGTTATACTGATAGCTCAATTTTACCATATTGTCCTGTCAACTCCAGGGACAAGGAGATCGATGAGGAGATGGAGAAGCAGAAGCGGAAAAAGAAGACCTCCTCGTCAGGACTGGGGCCCCTTCCCGCGCCCTCCAGCGACAAGAAATATAACGTGAGTATACAGTACATCCTGGTATCATCATCATCATATCAGCCGAAAAACGTCCACTGCTGGACGTGGGCCTCCCCCAAAGAGTGCCAAAATGACCGGTCCTGCGCCACCCGCATCCAGCGGACTCCCGCGACCTTTTTACCAGGTCATCCTGGTATACAGTACATCATCATGAAATCTTACAACAGTTAAAAAACTCCCGACATTTTCATTTCAAAGTTCAATATCTCGGAAACGGCTAAACCGATTTTGTTGAAACGTAGCTAAGAACCATCTCGATCACGTCAGCTTTCGGTTAAAAAAAACAGCATTCAAATCGGTCACACAGAGACAGACACACAGACAGACACGTCAAACTTATAACACCTCTTTTTTTCCGTCGGGGGTTAAAAAGAAGACTGGTGTTGCTATAGTGGCCGCAAGTGGACACCACTCAGCATTTATGCTCTGCCATTAAACAATTCCACAGCGCTGGTCTTCCGTGGAGCCCAGGGCTGTGAGGTAGTTCCGAACAGCAAAAAGTGGCAAACGTGGTACTACATATACTATATTTTTATTTATTTATTTATCATTTATTTCAAGTAACTTAGACTCATTGACTTATGGTTGTTGTCTCAGAGCATAGAATACTAGAGAGAGGACAAGCCGCCGGCGGCCGTGTCGCAGCTGTTAGCTCAATGGGCATACTCTGCCATACTTTGCACGCGTGCTGCGAGCAGAGAATATTACGTTTTTTCCCAAAATGCCGGATATGATGCGCGTTTATGGTCAAATAAGCGTGTAGGTATACAAGTGTGTGTGTTTTAGATGTGTGCGTGCTTTGTCTTGTCAATTACTTGGGCGTTGTGTGTGTGTAATGTACTTGCGACAGGCTCACTCTATACAAATCGGCCGGCATGTCCGATCTCCTTCATACATCAGTGGTTGTTGTGTACTTATATCTATGTTAACATCTATATCAATAATTTAACATTAACCATATTATTATTATATTTACCTAATGTTAATGTCATGTTTCTAGAAGCACTTAAGTAGGTCAGACATAGTAAGTAAATGCCTCAAATAAAGGCAGTCAAACCCCTCAGCCAACAAACGCAGGATGGGGTTGGGGCTGGCCCGCACCCGACGCACCAGGGATGTGCATCGCTTGCGCATAGTCATATCATCATCATCATCATTGTCAGCCCGTAATCGCCCACTGCTGAGCATAGGCCTCTCTTCGAGTACGCCACCCATCCCTATCCTGGGCTAATCTTATCCAGAAGTGACCCGCGATCTTCCTAATATCATCCACCCATCGAGCTAGTGGACGGCCGACGCTCCTTTTACCTAGAAGTGGCCACCAATCTGACACCTTTTTGGTCCACCTACCATCATTCTGCCTGGCAAGGTGTCCTGCCCAGCCCCACTTGAGTTTGGTAAATGGTATCTCCAACGTCGCGCAGTGCGACGTCGGATCTCAACATTCCTCAGTCGGTCTTGTAGTTTAATGCCGAGCATGGCGCGCTCCATGGCTCTCTGTGCTACTCGTATTTTGTGCACAGCCTCATTTGTTAGCGTCCATGTCTCGGCACCGTACGTCATGGTGGGCAGGACACATTGGTTAAAGAGGCGAGTCTTCAGGCATTGTGGAACATCGGTAGACTTGAGGATGTCGTCCAGTTTATTAAATGCTGCCCAACCCAGCTGTATTCTCCTAGAGATCTCCTTATGTTGATGCTCTTTGTCAAAGGATAGAATATGTATAGTCATATATTAAGTGATAAAACCCAATATCGCTTGAAAAGCTCGAAAAGGTCGCGTGGTTCTACTTTTCAAGCGATACTGGTCTTTAAGTATGTAGATATAAAGGCGGCGACGGGAGCCTACTGCTGCCGGCCGCTGCCATTCCGGTCTGAATCGGCCCTAAGTGTAGTATAGTGGTTTCTCCATTACCTTTCACACTGCAGTTTACGAACCAAGTTTGTCTCCGGGGTATCAAAACATTAACCCTACCAGAGCGGCTACTGCGAAACGCAGACCAGATTGATTTGTGTAAAATTTTCCAAATATTTATTATTATTAATTATGTGGCGACCATAGCCTGGGTTGCGCCACCACATATGTGCGCTGAACCTATCCACGTCATTCCTTTCTAAAATCACTATACATTTCCAGAAATCGGACGTGATACCAAGCATACCGAAGCCGAAGTCATCAGTCAGCCCAAAGCTGGGCCGGAGTACTCCCACTGCCCAGCCACCACCAGAGCCAGTTAAACCCACCAGCTCCGCAGACCTCCTCGGCTTGGACACCTCCAAACCAGAAGCCAAGCAAGACGATATCTTCTCAAGCTTCTTCTCTGCTCCACAAGAACTTGTCGAGCCCCCTAAGGAAGTCAAACCGGACTTAAAGACCGAAGAAGAGAACTTCTTCAAACAACCCGCCCCGACAGAGAAGGAAAAGAACAAACTAACTAAAGATAGTATTCTAGCTTTATATAGTAAGACGCCTTCTAATTTAGGGAACCAATTCACTCAGCAAAACTTTAGTGGAACGAGTCAGTTCCAAGCGCAGAGTCAATTCAACCAGCCTGCTCAGCAGTTCCAGCAACCACAGCAGTTTAATCAGACCAACCAGTTCAACCAAACTCAATTCCAGCAGCAGAATCAGTTCGGTTTCGCTAACGCGTTCCAAACGCCGGCGTTTAATAACACGCCCCCTCAAAACGGAATGCAACAACAATTCAACCAGTTTCAATCGGTGGCTGGTCAGTTTCAACAGCCGTTCGGACAGCCACAGCAGTTCAATTCAACCCAGCCGCAAGCATTTCCTCAAAACAACCTATTTAATCAGCCACAGCAGTCACAGCCGCTGCCTCAGCAGTTCGGCTCTTTAAGCTTAGGTCAAGGTTTCCCTAGTGCGTTTCCAAACGCCAATGTTGCCAGTAACAGCACCTGGCAGTAACTTGGTAGTTCTAGTGACGTTCCTACGTTGTGTTGCGATTTTGTTTATGTGATAGTCTTGTTTTAAATAATGGAATACGCATTTGTTATCTGTGCAAAGCTGATTTATTTTCGATAGTACACTGGAGGACAATAATATGAATACATTTAGTAGTTGCGAATTTGCCGGTGACTGTCAGCACTTTGTTACGCCTTTAGCCCGTTACGAATTAGTGCGAAAGGGACAACTATTAGGTCTAGGTAGGTAGCTACGTCGAAGCGAGAAAGCGAGGCGCGTATGTATCAGTCTATACGTTATTATCTAAAAAATATAACAGATCTGTAGCTCTAGTATAAGTTTTATCGTTACATATACGTTTTCGAACGCGTTTGCGTTTTGTTTCAATTTGTATGGCAACGTTTAGTTCCTAATAGTTACCACCAGTGGCGCTGTTCCCGGTGCCATACAAATTGAAACTAAACGCAAACGCGTTCGAGAACGTATTGTATCGATAAAACTTATACTAGAGCCTCTGGTCTTACGTTATTAAAGTCATGGATTCACTAGCGGACAACTGTATCAATCTGTTTGTTCCAAATATGGAACAGTGTCGAGCGATGTCCGCCGAGTCCGGCGACGTCACCGTACATTTGTCCTCTAGCGAATCCCTGGCTAAATACTAAGTAGAACTTAGAATAAGTGGGGTAGAAAGTGGAATATTGAACAGCTTATAAAAGAAGTGACACAAACAACCAAACCTGCTTCAAAGGCGCTGTTATGTGTGGTTGTCTTTTGTGTTAAAGTTGCGATTAAACTTTCGGCAAATTCGCACACGATTGTCGAGTAATGTAAATAACAAGCAAATTTACATTATAAGAGGTGAAAATATTTGCACTCCTACTATTTTTTTCTACTTAGACGTCACATTTCTGTTTTAGCACTTTCAAAATTAACGCACTGTAAATTGTGTTCGTGTATCTTAGTGATTGGAATTGTAATGTCCGTATGAAACTTTTAAACTGCTGTTTTCCGTTTCATCATCATCATCATATCAGCCGAAAGACGTCCACTGCTGGACATAGGCCTCCCCCAGAGAGTGCCAAAATGACCGGTCCTGCGCCACCCGCATCCAGCGGACTCCCGCGACCTTTACCAGGTCATCAGTCCACCTTGTGGGGGGCCTACCCGTTTTCCGTTTGGGAGACCATATTTAAATTGTGAATTTATTATGTACAACTTGACACTCGTTACTCGGAGATTCCAACGGCGTATCAAGTTTAATGACATCCTTTTGTACCCTAAATGGAACAAAGTATGAAAATTCAGTGCTGGTTTCACTGATAACGAGCAACACAGATCGTCATCAAACTGAACGGAACAATCAACGTCAAATGTATGCTATCTGTGGTGGCCTTTTATTTTACGTAACATTGCTCCATCATATTCGTTGTCACTATACAGAATGTTCGGAATAACGATGTAGGAACTTAAGGAGGTGATACACTGGACTATTAGGAAGAGTTGGAACCTTATATGTCTCAGTCCAATCTGTGATAGTTTTTTTTTATATCGAGTTTATGAAATTGTACTCCATTTAAAAAAAAACTATCACCGTTATTCCGAACACCCTGTATATGCGCCAGTTGTAGAGACATATTTGCAATGTTACAATATTTATAACATGATGTTCCAAATTTGGCACAAAGAGTAAAGGGCTATATAGCTCTGATTTAGTCACTGAAGAGAAAGGCTCAACGATTCGTTAAAATTGTTTAACTCTCCTCTTCTTTTTTGGTAAAGTGTAATAGCCTCATAAATCTTGTTGTGACAAATATGGAACTTCATGCCCATAAAGCCGGGTATTCATTAGGCAACATTTGTCAATAAACTGTTTATGAATTTGATCACAATGTTTCGCGACAAGTTTAAGTAAAGACTGTTTCTGAAACTTCGCAGTCTACACTTGTCAGTTGTTTATAAACTCAAAATCATGTTTATAAACTCAAGTACTGTTTATAAACTCGCGCAACACACGTCCACACCTGTTGGTTTTTGCTTATAAACACTTGTTCTCCACTCGAAGTGGGGAACATGGCAACATGTTTAATAAACAATGTGTCATCACCTTTGTTTATAAACTGTTTACAGAGATGATGAAACATTGTGAAACACGGTTTATAAACTGTTTATAAACAGTGTATATTAACAAATGTTGCCTAATGAATACCCGGATTTAGGATGCTGCCTAGCAGATTGTACTATTTACAATGATCATAAAACCTTAAATGTTTGCCGAGATACTTATTACTTACTTGCATTTATTGTGATGCTATTAGCATTCGTACCTACTTAAATTTGAGGGGTAATACTTCCTTGAAGCGAGGGTGCCTGTCGTCACAATAAATACTTAACTTTTATACTCGCTTGCACATGGTATGCATTTAAGTAGACTGATCTGAATTATTATTAACACGGAGGAGCGCCCTGCGCCTAATTCACTGCGAATGCAATGCAACGCAGCGAGCAGTGTGATCCCCAGGGCCCGTAACTGTCATGCCGATGACATCAATTTGACGTCACGATGCATATAGGGGGATCCCAAATAGGTTAATTGAAATTATTAATCATTAGTCGTCAATCATTTTATCCATGTACAAATTACTTCAACAGTAATCTATTCACACGTGGAACAATTAATAGGTACCAACTTGATACGTGAAACGTAAATGAAACTATTTGTTTGGTTTTTATACATACATTTTATTAAATGGTATTGTTACCACCAAGGCCCGTACTTATCATGCCGTTGACGCAAAAATGACGTCACGCTGCATAGAGTATGATTGCAATTGTATGTACCTATAAAAACAAAACAAATAGCTTAATTTACGTTTCACGTATCAAGTAGGTACCTATTAATTATTCCACGTGAATAGATTACCGTTGAAGTAATTTGTACATGATTAAAATGGTTGACGATTAATGATTAATAATTTCAATAAACCTATTTTGGATCATCCTATATGCAGCGTGACGTCAAATTGATGTCATCGGCATGAAAATTACGGGCCCTGGCTGATCCCAAATTTTGACATATGTAACAACACAGTAATTGCCATGAGTCCCGTATAACATGTGTAGGTTTGTAGTATATTATATAGGTTATTAGTTTATTTTTTAAGTAAACTTCGAAGTTAAGAACCTATTAACCTCGTCTTAAAATTGTTAAGTCATTATTGTACTTCTAAATACACCCTGCTGGCGAGCGACCAACTTTGGCAAAAATGTATGTAATAAAATAAGACAATGAGTGTTTTTTTGAAACAAGCGCTTTCACCTGCCATCTTATTGCTGTCACCTTGAGTGTCTTATTGTTGAGTGATATCTCTATCGCTAAAATTATGAAATAGCAATAGAAATTGTTTTCGAGTCAACTAATTTCAGTAAACTCTCATTGGGAAATTACTTCGTCACACAATTTGGAAAGAAATATATTAAAATTAAAGAAACATTCAACTTGTTTCCTATGTTTACTGCAGGGATTAGACGGAAACTTATTTTATATGTAAACGGTTAAAAAGTTGGTAGCTAAGATCTCAGGTGTGATTATAGTTTCTAGTAGTTTCGATGCTATTGTTTTAATTTAATGCAGTATTTAAAGTCCATGATATTTTGTATTTATTTTATAAATTGGTTTAAACAAATTTTATTTACAATTCATTATTATGGAATATTGACTGACGTCACTATTTTTCTTGTAATTTAACACTTTTAAATTTCAGGTCGATAAGACTGATTTCTCCCACAGTTTCTTTAGAGACAGGGTCGTATTCTACACTCTTTACACAACAACACTTATTCGATATATTTTTTGTGCAAAGAGCGTAGTATTGTATAAAATCGACGGTAATAGTTATTTGTCAATTTTTAATGGCATGTAGTGTAAATTTATCAGTAGACCACTCACAACAAAATTAGTCCATACTAATATTATAAATGCGAAAGTGTGTCTGGCTGTCTTTCTGTTCGTCTGTCGGTCTGTTTGTCTGTCTGTCTGTCACCTTTTCACGCTTAAACCGCTGAACCGACTTGGATCAAATTTGGTTTAGAGATAGTCTAGAGTCTCGGGGAAGGACATAGGATAGTTTTTATCCCGGAAGCCACCCCTAAGGGTAAATGGGGGTGAAAGTTATGGTATGGAGCTTACGATATTAACTAATTCCACGACGATGGAGTCGCAGGCAGAAGCTAGTAGCTTATATCAGATTTCCAATCGGTTTATTCTAAAATAAACCAGGGTCATTTCGCCGGTTACGCGACCACCTTCGGTTAGCGACCAATTGAAGATCACATCAATTCTACAGAGCCTATTGAAACAGTTAGCCGTTTACATTATTGTTTGTAGTTATGGAATAGGAATTTACAAAAAAAAACTACAAAATATGCTTTCAGTTCACCAACTCAGCGAAGTGGTCGCTAACCGGCACATGAAATTAGGTGGTCGCTAACCGGCAAAATGACCCCATTTAATAATATACACTATACTTGAATTAATTTCAAGACCGAATGATTTTTTTTGTACCATATTTGGAACAGTTTCATCAATTAGGTATAATTATATTTTTCTGTGAGTGGTCTCATTAGGAGCATCGTGCGATATCCATGTAAATTGTAAAGGTAGCTGTCGACCGTTAAGGTGTATTCAGGTCTCATTAGTGTATGACGTGTTTATACGACGTTGTATGGGTGAGGGCTTTCGGCCGGTCGAGTCTTTGTTTACACCAATAAACACTACACCAAGCACTGTTTTTTTTTCTATTAAAATACCTGCTGAATTAAAAGTCACGGCAACAGCTGTTGCACTCAGTTTCTATATTTTTCTATCTAGCAATGCTAATGGTCGATTTTTTCTTCGCATACCGCTCCTCCGCTGCTCTACATAGAACCTTATAATAATAAATATAACCACGGAATAAATATATTTATGTCCATTCTACTAAAAAAAGTAGCCAAGTGCGAGTCGGACTCTCCCGTGAATGGTTCCGTCAAATAAATTGCGGTTTACGGTTTATGACGTATTAAAAAAAACTACTTACTATCTCGTTCAAACCAATTTTCGGTGGAAATTTGCATGGTAATGTACATCATATATTTTTTAGGGTTCCGTACTCAAAGAGTAAAAGAGTAACCTATTACTAAGACTTCGCTGTCCGTCTGTCTGTCACCAGGCTGTATCTCAAGAACCGTGATAGCTAGAGAGTTGAAATTTTCACAGATTATGTATTTCTGCTGCCGCTATAACAACAAATACTAAAAACAAAATATAATATTTTTTTAAGGGGGGCTCCCATACAAAAAACGTGATTTTTTTTGCAGTTTTTATAGATAATCTGACATCAGGCTGTATCTCAAGAACCGTGATACCTAGAGAGTTGAAATTTTCACAGATTATGTATTTCTATTGCCGCTATAACAACAAATACTAAAAATTAAATAAAATATTTTTTTAAGGGGGGCTCCCATACAACAAACGTGATTTTTTTATAGCCGCCGTTTTTATAGATAATGGTACGGAACCCTTCGTGCGCGAGTCCAACTCACCCTTGGCCGGTTTTTTTTAGTTTTATCATTCTCTTGTTAACAGTCTTCAAAAAAAGGAGGAGGTTCTCAATTCGGATGTTTTTTTTATTTTTTAATGTTTGTTACCTCAGAACTCTGTATGGGAACCATGAGGAATTGAGGGAACTCCTCAAATATATTAGGCACGCGTGTAGTAATTTCGGTATTTTCTATTATAACTCGTGTATTTCCCCGGAAATCATAAATTTGGTGATGGTGGAAGTGATGATGAAGACCACAGATGGCTTGTGGAACTTCTCAATGATATACCTACTTCAAACTATAAAAATACGTCACAGATTCGGATATGATTGCGTTGAAATAGCAAACAATGAAGTGCCAAGGGTAATTCTGAGATCCTTGAGGAATCGACGGGAGTCCTCAAATATTATCGGCTCACAATCTCACATAGGATCATTTCGCCGGTTGGCGACCACCTAATTTCATGTGCCGGTTAGCGACCACTTAGCTGACTTGGTGAACTGAAAGCATTTTTTCTTGTTTTTTTTGTAAATTCCTATTCCATAACTACAAACAATAAGGCATCCGGCTGACTGTTTCAATAGGCTCTGTAGAATTGATTTTATCTTCAATTGAAAAAACCATGTTCTTCAAGTGGTCGCTAACCGAAGGTGGTCGCGTTACCGGCGAAATGACCCTACAGTGATTTGGGTTTTTTTCTCTAATAATCAACGCATTTGCTCTCGGAAATCAGTTCATGTGGTAAATTGCAAAAGAAATGTGGTAATGTTCATGTGGCTTGGCGGAGTACTGAATTGAAGTCGGTTAAAACTTTGTTTTTAAAGTAAAATTTTTTTGAAGTTACAGGGGGGCCGGGGGGGCATTTTACCACTTTGGAAGTGTCTCTCGCGCAAACTATTCAGTTTAGATTTTTTTTTTATTAGAAACCAAAGAGTTAGAAACCTTAATATCATTTTTGAAGACCTATCCATAGATACCCCACACGTATGGGATTGATGAAAAAAATGAAGTTTTGTGTTCATTTCTAAGTATGGGGAACTTTATTGGTTTTTTTTTTTCAATTTTGTGTGAAAATTTTAATGCGGTTCACAAAATACATCTACTTACCAAGTTTCAACAGAATAGTTCTCTAGTTTCGGAAAAAAGTGGCTGTGACATACGGACAGACAGACATGAGGAATCCATAAGGGTTCCGTTTTTTGCCATTTGGCTACGGAACCCTAAAAATGCATTAATTTTCAGGCAACATATTCATCTGAACCAAACGCACGTGTATTGTATGAAGAGGTTAACGGTTTATACAAATAGTCAATGCAGTAATTAAACGCGACTACCGAATGAAGCATTGCTGTGTTATACTTATTTCTACTGTATTTTTATATTTTTGTTAGTTTTTAGCCCTTTATTTCTGCGCCAGACTTTACAACATGGACGAAGGGTAAGTGTTTCATGTAGGGCTAGCACTTTTTCTTTGATGAAACTTAAAAATTCAATAAATTTCTGTATTCTTGACGAACTAAACTTTTGTTTTGGCTTTTGGCGCCCGCGGCCATATTGATAGAACAGCTGTTACGCTCTGTACGGTCCGGTTGTTTTCATAGTTTTACTAATGAAAAATCGTGTAAAAATATGTAAATGTGACTCGATAAACTGTGGAACACAGTGAATATGTGGAATAAAGTGCGGTTAATTATCGAAAGTGTGATTTCCCGTGTGTGTTTACGATAACAGCCATGGCTTGTGGGTTACAATACGAAGACAATGACATTCCCACAGACGAGATGGAATTCCAGGCGAAGTGGAGCAGGTTTTCGGACTGGCTGCACTGTATATGCGTTGTCACGTTCGACTTGGAGTTGGGGCAGGCAATGGAGAGCGTGTACCCCCCAGGGGTAAAATTAACTGACCAGGAAAAGTGTAATATTTGTTACTTGGCGTTCCCGGATTCTAACTCTGGATGCATGGGGGACACCCAGTTTCACGTAAGATTGCGTTCGCGCGCGCCCCTGTCCCGCCAGCAGTTGATTTACAACGAAGACAGCGTACCTACATTACGTGCGGACGCTACGCACTACTGGGGTTTCGTATATTTCCGACAATGTAAAGACCCGTCGCTGCCGCGAGGTTACTTCCAGAAGAGCATAATTCTGCTCTCGAGACTGCCTTTTATAAACCTTTTTTACAAGGTCATTCAGCTCATTGCTCCGAAGCACTTTGAAGAAGGCGAGAGCAGTTTAGAAGCTGCGTGCCATGATATAAATCGATGGCCCGTGCTGGACGCTGGACAGAATGTCCTCTTACCCGTTTTGGGGACTGTGTTCCAGTCATACATTCCTAATCAACAGACTGGTAAGATCACACGTTCAGATATAGCTAAGCAAATCAATTCTCCAAATGTACCTCATATATTAGCTTCTATACAGGATGTGAACGTATTTGACGCGTTATCTACAGTTATATCACACTTACATTTGCTGTGGGAGCTTATATTAACTGCGGAGCCTATAGTTGTCATGGCAAGTTCTCCAACAGAATGTTCAGCGTTAGTCCAAGCGCTTACACACCTGATCCAACCACTCCCATACGCAGCCGAGTTCCGGCCATATTTCACAATACATGACAGTGAATTCAAAGAGTTCACCAGAAAGCAGTACAATCCGCCTTGCGTAATTCTAGGCGTAACTAACCCATTCTTCACAAAAACATTGCAACATTGGCCACATACTATCAAGCTGGGTGACCCAACAACTGTGAAATCGAAACTACGGAAAGTCGGCAATATTAAGCTCCTAGACACTGCTCCAGGTGTCTACACTCAGTATAAAACGTTCCTAGAAAAGGATAAAGCAATAATCAAGAAGCTACATAATGGGATTAAGGCTGATCGGCCTTCGGAAGTCCAAACTGCAATGGTGAGGAGGCATTTGCTAGAACTAACCCAAAGCTTCATGATACCGTTAGAAAGGTATATGGCATCTCTAATGCCACTGCAGAAGAACATATCGCCATTCCGGGCACCTCCTATACCCAACCCGTTCAATCCAGAAGACTTCTTTGCGACCCTACAACAAGCCGGCCCTCAACTCACGTCCGGCATTAAAGGTGACTGGATTGGGCTATACCGAAGCTTTTTCAAGACTCTAAACTTCAGCGCCTGGTTCCATCAAAGGCATAGCAACTTAACGAACAAACTACATGCGCTACAGCTTGAAGCACTAGCTGAGAGTGACTTAAAAAAGTGGTCAATAGGAAAAAAAGAGGTGGAAATTGTAGACATGGTCCTAAAACTCCGGGAGGTGTTAAAGAAGAACCCTCCTGTAGCGGATAACACTCGGACATTGCTAGCGAGGCGATTGGATGATCTGAACTGTGTGTTGCCGGAGGATATGAAGTCTATTCTCAATGCAGGGTTGTGACACGAAGAATGCTGCGCCTCAAGACTGAGAGGGTGCAGCGGGGACTGCCAAATTCAGTTGAGCTACAGGGCTATTGCTTGCTGTTAAACCTATCCTATGTGAGAGTTCTCAGATAGATATACTAGAACTAGATGTATGCCAAGCCTAAAAGGGTTAAATTTAATTTTATCTAGCATTAGTTATACAAACCAACTTCGAGAAAGAGATCAATCATCGAATCCGACTCGGCTGGGCAGCTTTCGGGAAACTACATTTCGTCCAATATTCCGCAGTGTCTCAAGACGAGAGTCTTTGACCAGTGTGTGTTACCAGTGATGACATATGGCACTGAAACGTGGTCGCTTACAATGGGCCTCATGAGAAGGCTCAAAGTCACCCAAAGGGCAATGGAGAGGGCTATGTTGGGAGTTTCTCTGCGTGATCGCATCAGAAATGAGGCTATCCGCAGCAGAACCAAGGTAACTGATATAGCCCTCTGAATCGCTTAACTTAAGTGGCAGTGGGCGGGGCACATTGCACGTAGAACTGATGGCCGTTGGGGCGGAAAGGTTCTCTAGTGGCGACCACGTACCGGAAGGCGCGGCGTTGGTAGGCCTCCCACAAGGTGGACTGATTATCTGGTAAAGGTCGCGGGAGTCCGCTGGATGCGGGTGGCGCAGGACCGGTCACTTTGGAACTCTTTGGGGGAGGCCTATGTCCAGCAGTGGACGTCTTTCGGCTGATATGATGATGATGATGATGAGGAGTCATACAAATAAATAAGGACATTCAATTTTCACCTTTTATACCAAACAAGAGGATGTATTCCAAGTTTCTTGCATTGCGTCAGTTGTTTCAGAGTTCTCTCGTGAAAAAGATAGTTTTTCTTTTTACAAGATCATTTGATTTAACTTACGCTGGTGCAATCAAAAATCATATTTTTTTGAAAATACATTTACAATTGACTAAAGCAATGCAGCTGTCCTATTCTGACTCTGTTCTCATTTGACCTAATGCTAAGTCCCTGGGCGAAAAATATGGAGATAACAAATTTTCCCAGACATGAGACCGAGCTAGATCGATTTTTCACCTCTGTAAACCTCTACATTCTGAATTTAATTGAAATCGTTAGAGCCGTTTTCGAGAACGTGATTACAAATATATATACAAATATTTTTTTCTTTTTTATCTTACTCACACATTTTATTGCTTGTTTAATAGTATAGGATAGGATTTACAAAAATGTTCAGTAGCTATCAGACAAATTTAAAGCTAAAGATGGAAGGTTTTTAAAGTAACATTGCTTTATTTTATTTTTAACATGATTTTATAGAATAATGATAATTTTTCTAAAAACAGTATCTACAAGTGTAACTACTTATTAGAATAAAATGATGAATATTTTATCTATCATTTGAGAAGATGAATTATTTTAATTCAAAGGAGTGGACTCCTTTGAATTAAAATAATCAAATCCTAATCCCTTTGGAAAGTTTAAAATCTAGTATTATTGTCATCCATAGAACTCTCGATTTCCTTCCATTGCTACTCAATAAGGTAAATTTGTTAATGCTTGTAGTACAGACTTCAGTAGTTAATAATATCTTGTTTATATTTTCATATTTGTTATTACAACAACATGTTTTCCGCATTGCTTGTTACAATAAGAATTAAAATGACTAATTGTTTTGTTTGTTAACCACTGAATTATACAATGAGTATATATTGTTTTTATTTTTTTAAACAAATGAGTCAGGCACATTGACTTGTCTTTTAAGGCAAAAGACTTGGCTTAAAATATAAGGCATTTTCCTTTAAGAGTGCATGTTATATAAAATACATTATTTATCTATTTCTAACCTATAATTCAGTTGTTATCAACCTTTTTCATGGAAAAATATTTGACAACCCTTACTGTTTCTAACTTGTAATAGTATATTACTGTAATATGTATGTTAATATAATTATGGTCCCACATGCCACCTAAAGGTTGATGTTGATAGAACCAACTTTGAAAAAGACAAAAATGCAATGAAAAGTATGTGAAATACAAAAACCATTTTGTATAAAGTGACTTGTTATGTAGTAAATTGGTGCCTAAAAGGTAATAAAAACAATTCAATTATATAATATTATAAAACACGAATGTACAATTTTAAGCCATACAGCATAATATAGATAAATCAATGTTAATATTAAATAATGGAATGAATCATAGCTGTATATTATGCTTTGTTTGGTAGATAAGATTTGTGTCAATTTAATTATACTCCGATATGATATTATTCTGTATAATTTGTCATTTTAAATTCAATTTAGTTTGAAAAATGTTTTCTAGGAAAATCCTTACTTATAAGATTTCATTGTAATAGTCCAAAAACAGACATAAATTTATCACAACCAGGACTCGAACCAGTGGCCTTCAGCCACACCGGGACAATAGCTCCGCCGTGCTGCTTACTAAGCTATAAAGGCCGAAACGCACTGACAGCGGTGGCGGGCGCGCCGCTCTATGCGGATCCTTTCATATTAGCTAGAACATTACAACCGGTACCGCCTCCGCGCCGCACCGCATCGCGCCGCCACCGCTGTCTGTGCGGTCGGCCTTTAGTGCGTTTCCAGTTTAAGTTCTTACTTAATCTGGAAACGCACTAAAGGCCGATCGCACAGACAGAGAAGGGAAGAGGAACTACTCGAGTTTATTTTAAATTAAGTAGGTAGTAAATATGATAAAATAAACATAAAATTATATGTAATAAAAAAGTAAGACTTTCCTCAAAAAATAACTGTTAGCTATGAAATAATCATCATGAATATAACCAACTTAAACAAACCACACCTTTGTATACTTTAACTTATTTCAACTGGGCTCATGAATTGTTCTTTGTTATACAGGTTTTAGAATGGCATTATCTTCTTTTGTGTGCGGACGCGTGCCATTTTTTGCAAGAAAATGTTACCGCCACATAAAACATTGTATAATGAACTCTATCGTCTTATTCAATAGATTCAAAATGGACTAAAAGATAAAGAAAACCCGCTCCCGGAGAGCCAGGTAAATATAAGGCGCTGTGTGTGGTATTTTATCTCGTAGCTAATTTTGAATCTATTGTTAAAGAAGATAAAAGTTCATTATTCAATGAACATTTTACGTGGCCATAACATCTTTTTTGCAAACTTTGGCACGTGTTCGCAAACAATGTCTATTCATAAGCTCAGAACAAAGGGCATTCATGAGCCCAGTTGAAATAAGTTAAAGTATATGTAAAGTCGTATTGTTGTTAAGTCTTATTCAAGTGGGTAAAATCACCATTGATTGACCCCCAAAGACCCAAAATACTTATGTGACACCCATTACTTTGCTTTATAATTGTTGAACGAACCAATAATTTGCGGGGTGACAATAGGTAGGTTTACCGTTCAGAAACTGCACTGCAGAGTATTACAACGATTTGTATCAACTGGTCTGAAGATAGGGTCGGAAAGTGGAGACATTTGGACAACTGGCAGCTTATAACAAAATACGTAATTTTTAAACCAAACAAGTATGATACTTTGCGAGACACTATATCCCTCTCATGACGTGGGTTTCATATCGATTGAAACTTGAACACATTAAGGCCCTTTACAGACTGGCGCGGCCTGCGGCGACGGTCAATAGTAAATTTGACAGTTAATGTCAAATTATTGACCGCCACCCCAGGCCGCGCCTGTGTAAACCCTGTATCACACTGGCGCGACTTGCAGTGGCGGTCAATAGTAAACTTGACATTAACTGTCAAATTTACAATTGACCGCCACCGCAGGCCGCGCCAGTCTGCAAGAAGCGTGATACAGGCTTAAGAGGCTGACAAGACCAAATTTGTTGAAATTGATATTATTTGAGCAGTTGTATAAGAAAAACTATTTGTTCTAGCACATCAAAAAAAATATAAGTTAATATTCATCATATTTCCAAGACCGTAGACGGACTCGAAACATAATTGGATGAAATCGGCTCGATAGAAAATAATTGTAAAGATTGGTCTTAAAATCATCTTAAACGGTTCTTTGTCCTTATTTTTTTGACGTATGGGTCTGCAATTAAAAACACGAAGTCCACATATTCATACCTAAACCGTAGACGAGCCATATTTCACAAATAATCCACACTTTTTTTTTATTTCAATATTTAATCATTATTTTCGTCTAAAACCTGGCCGCTCAAGTAACACTCGCTCTCGCTTACTCCGATACAAATAGACAGTGTGCGCGTTTTTGGTGTTGACAGCGCCTTAACTGGTTGATTAACCATTCGGTGTGGCACTCGCGTTATGACAGGGATAATTAATTAATTATATTACTGTTTAATCTCCCATAATATTCCAAACCCACGACCCATTCAAAATTGACCAAGGTACAGTCTAGGTGATATTCTGTAGCTTTAGAAAACTACAAATGGTAAGAATCTCTTTAGGTAATTTTGTCGAATTTTCGAAATCCATCCAATAATAGAGTTGTAAGTCAAATACACTGAAAGTACGGATAAAGTGAGAAATGTTTTTCCTGCCACCTGCCTAGCTAGCATGATCGCTTTTACGTCGGACTTAAAGCATTCGTCCCTTACTAGCAAATATGTGAGTGCGAGCGGGACGAATGCTGGCCTATGGAAAATGCTTTTTCACTTTACCAGTTCTTCATACTGCTTGTTTGGAGTTGCGTCTGTGTTTAGTCGATGTTTATTGCCATCTCACTCTTATGTTAGTTAACTTGAATGTATCAGAATGAAACCGCGATTCTGTTATAATGGCGTTTACCATCAGGTAGGTCGTATGCTTGGTTGCCACCGTATTGCAAAAAGAAACTTGAGAGTCATGTTCATGTCGTGGAATGAAAAGGTTAGTCACTTTTGAATCTTCACTATATTGAAATAAAGTCGAAATTTCAACGACCTTAAGATTCAGAGATGACAAACCTTTACATTCTGCAATTATACGATTAAATGTTTTCGATTAGAATGCGGTTTCGTCGTGTTAGTAGTATTACAGCGAACATTATCTTTTCTGCGGAAGCACTGGCTGGTCATAATCATATTAATATATGTTGCTCTGATAGTTAGGTAATAAATAAACAAGAGGGCATTAAGATAAATTTTATCTGTTCACGTTATCATAGGATTCCGTCAGTCTAGTTGTATTTGTATTGGGTTCATTTCAATATGTCTACTTCCACACACTATAGTCTGAATATGAAACAAGAAAACAAAATAAATTGTTAATTTACCCTATAGGAAAATAAAATTATATTCAGTCTCTTTTCAAGGAGCGGTACTAGAAATAGGCGAACAGATATTGTCTCATAATAGCCACGCAAGTCAGACTTGAGATTATTTGAGTTGGGTCATTGTCAGTCACAAAAACAAAAATCATCTTTCCGGTGGTCAATAGTTAAGGGCTTTACGCTCACATATAATATGTTTTTATCACATAGAATTGTAGAAGGGGCAACGCCGTTTATGCGGATTCAGAGTTCAACCAAAAATTAGGCTTTATAGTCCTTAACTTTGGCAATGTCCACCGAAAAGACGCGAACCTAAATCTGACAATGACCCAGTTGGGTGAATTGTATCTAAGTAGTTCATTCAAAAATTTACTTTAAAAACAAAGTTTTAACCGACTTCAATTCAGTACATGAATATTTTCACATTTATTTTTCAATTTACCACATGAACTGATTTCCGAGAGCATATAGGTACGCTGATTATTAGACAAATCGCTGTATGTGGGCCGATAATATTTGAGGACTTCCGTCAATTCCTCAAGGCTCTCAGAATCACCTTTGGCACTTCTATGTTTGCTATTTCAACGGAATGATATCAGAAACGGTGACGTACCTACTTTTATAGTTGGAAGTACATCATTGAGAAGTTCCACAAGCCATCTGTGGTCTTCATCATCACTTCCACTTCTCCAAATTTATGATTTCCGGATGTAAATACACGAGTTATAATAGAAACACCAAAATTACTACACGCGTGCCTTATATATTTGAAGAGTTCCCTCGATTCCTCATGGTTCCCATCATTCAACTGGAGTTTTGAAAACAATGGGACCAACCTGGAAGCATATATTACTTTCAATTAAAAAAAGAATGGTACGAATCGGTTCATAAATGATCGTGGTAATAGCTCTGATCATGATCGAAAGCCTGAAAGTTGAACACACTGGTATAAGTGTACAGTTGAATTCACTTATGAATTTAGTGTTAATTTGATTTGCAAGAATTAATATTATTAGTGCCAAAATTGTAGTAAGTTTCTTTACAAATTGGAAGTTATTAGATAGCTGAAGCTTGTATCTAATGCAAAGAATTTTCTTTGTTTTCAAATAAAAGTTAGCCGCATTAATGTAAATTTGATTTATCATAGATAGGTGTTACTAGGAATATTCATTGTTTTAATTAGTAGGGAGGGAGTAAGTTTTAGGGCTTCTTTACATTAACACGTTCACAGTCCCCATGCAAAATGTTTCAATTTTCTTGGACGTCCAAGCAAATTACTTCCATCACACGTCCGTGCTCCACGTTTGGGTCACTATGAAACGACCAGGTACGCACTCGGATTATTACAATATAGGTACATTATAGAATGCTATTTCATATCTAACTAAAATATGAATTGATATATCTGAATTGTCTTTATAAGCCTTTTATCGAATGCAGGAGTAGGAATAAGTATAGTGATTTCAGTGCGTAATACTGGTCGGAAATAGTGACCCATGTACGGGGCACGGACTTGTGGAGATAGTTCGTCGCGAACCATGTATATTATGTGGACTGTGAACGTGTTAAATCGACGGTCGAATTGTACAGTCTACAGCGCAGCGCCATTTTGATTTAATTAGATCAAGCAAGCGAGCAAGGTCGCCAGAACTCCCTAGGGTGTGCTGCTTTGAGTGAGCTGACGATACGACGACTCCTCAAATCAGTAAAAGGTCGGCGTCGCGCCTGTGACCCATGATACCATAGGCAACGGTGCCTGCTTACCATCCCGCAAGCCGTATACTCGTTTGCCGCCGTCGTAAATAGAACGTTAGTTAATAGCGTTAGCATTCCGTCATGATCTGGCCAAACATCTATTGTAAATGGGCGTTTTCACAAAAATGTGCGACTTACTTTTTTCTCAGAATTTAGTCTTTTGTTTATGTTTTTCCGGTTCTGAATCATGAGCACTGTTGTCCCCGATGATGAAAAAAAGTGTCCCCAATTTTCCATAATTTTTTTCGGAGTCTGAGAATGTGACGGTCCATACAGAATGAAAAAAAACGTCACATTGTGGAATAAAAAACTGTGAACACTTTTTTTCTTTATCGGGATCAAAAGCGTTCATGATTCTGAACAGGAAAAACAAAAAAAAATCTGAACAAAAAGTAAACACATTTGAGTGAAAACGCCCAAATTCATAAAATAATGCTGTTCATTTTTTTCTAAACTTAGCATAAGAACAGTATGGTGCTGTGAAACGTCGAATTCGACTTAATGTAATAATTAATGCAATTAGGATTATAATTTCCCACATTTAAGTTGTGCTAGCTCCGTTGCTCAATGTAATTAAAAATAAGCTTAAAATAGTTATTTTTACTCCACTATACAATAAAACCAACATATCCATAGAGGCAAGCTAGGTCCACAGTCTATGTATTAAAATGTTATAGTTTATGCACTTTGCAGATCGCAAGTCCTCTTTTGTAGACTCCCGTGGCGAGGTAAGACGCGTTGCGCAGAACTACAAAAATGTATCAAAAGCGCACATGAAGACTCCTATATATCATCTCAACGCCACGTCTGTCCGAGGCCTTATGCGCTCATGAATTGCATAAACTATACATTTTGGGTATTGGTGTAAAAATTGTAAATGAAATAAATGTTTTAATTTTTCAAATAATAAGTTTTATTAACATTTAACAGGCTGTATAATTGTGCGGTTCCTGCTTTGATACGGGCTCACGATCGCTGACAGGTTCACACGGCAGGGCGTGATCAAGGTTTAGGTTTAATGCAGGCTACAAGGCTTAGGCACTGCCATCCACCATATAATTAGGCTTACAAGGGCAGCTTACATCACCACAAGTGTCCACCATATAAGCCTTTTGGACTACAAAGGCTTACAACGACCGACTTGGGCTGCACCCTCTATAGGCAATTTGGGCCACAAGCGCTCCCATCATACTTTTTCGGCCTTAATGGCTTCTTACACAGTCACACATTTGGGCCACAAATTCTTTCATCTTTTTGGGCCACATGCGCTTCTTGTTGCTACAAGCGAGCCCTGAAACTACGCGAATTACTTCAGATTAACTTGTAACCAATTTCAACAGCCTACACAACCATAAGGTTGATCGGGCCCTGCTTCGATCCAAGCGCATCGACATGGCATGACTAAGTACTATGCGCTCGATCATTCGGCTGATTGCGATTAAATCAACTTAAAATAACAGTCTATTTATTTACATATAAACTAAAGGCGGTGTGATCACAATCTGTTGTACTGTGCTTTGCTCCATATATTGTCGTTGTCTGTAACTAAGGTGTAGACTCCTGCAAGTGTTAAACCTACAGCAGCGCCAAGCCCGACTGAGCGGAGACCAGAAGTGCTTTTGTAGATCATGCCGGTGGTAGCAGCGGCTATGAAGGTGTTGGCTGTGTCCTCTCTGTCCCGGATCCAGGTGACTCCAAGGGCGATGCAGGAGTAGAATGAGGCAATGATGCCCAGGGTGCAGCCGGTTGTTGTGCCTGGAAAATGAAGAGTTACTAGTTAGAGATGCAACGGATATCTGGCCTATCCGGCCACAATTTTACTATCCGGCTGAATACCGAATAGTGCTGAGGTATCCGGCTGGATACCAGATAGTATTTTAACGCAGAAGAACATAGGTAAAGGGAGAACAAGAGTAAAAATAACAAACTACAAAGCTATCAATTAATTATGGTCAGTTCAATCTTCGTATGAAAAATTAAAAACGAAAATTTTAGCTTTTCCTATGAAAACCTGCCTTTAGAAACCATATACAGCAAGTATTACTATTATTATTCTGGTAGTGGCTGTCGGGCTGTCAAAGCCCTTATATCACTGCGACCATCGCTGATCTATTGTGATCGCCACTTACTACAATTCTTGGTCAAGTCCTGCAAACTCGAAGAATTGCAGGATTTTGTTGAACTCAAGAAATTTGATCTCCTCCAGGCACATGATGTGTTTGCCCAAGAAGAAGTTACGACTGCGCATGAGGCAAGGGCAATCGGTTAGGATGTGTGTAGGCGTCTCCTCTGCTTCAAAGCAGAATCTGCACTGCCTTGTGTCACACAGTCCTATAGTTTGCATGTGCTTATTTAGGCGGCAGTGCCCAGTAAGCACCCTGACCAGCATGCGTAGGCGGTTCCTACTTAGCGCCAAGGCGTCAGAAGACGCCTTTTTGCTAAAGGCTCTAATAAGTGCCTTGGAATGTTTCAGTCCTGGGTTAGCTCTCAAGGCTTGAATGGTCTTGTAGAAACAATAGGCTTTTAGAGTGAGCTTGGTTAGACTTTTAGGGATACCACAGAACGGCTCTGGTCCGCAGTGTGTTCCCTTCTCCCCCGCTCGTGCAAGCTCATCAGCCTTTTCATTTCCCTCAAATGCCCTCGATACCTGCATGCCCTGGGACCCAACGTAAAATTACCTTTTTTTTGGCACCCAGGTCATTCAATAGTTCCCGGCAGTTCTCGACCAGCCTCGACGTTGTGACGTTAGAGGTAAGAGCCAAGAGAGCCGCCTGGCTATCCGAGTGGATATAAATATTATGATTGAGGAAGGCGCTTAGCAGATTCGTTGTCGCACATTCTAGAATGGCGTTATACAGCAAGTAACAAGTTGCAACTTGCACAGAGCATCATGCAAGGCTACTTTAATTTAGCATGTAACTTTGATATATTAATGACCGCAGCTGCACCCAGATATTCAGTATCCATAAGTATCCAGCCAAACCACTATCAGTTGCATCTCTAGTTACTAGTTTACTGGAGAACTATTTAGTGTTACCATCACATCATGTTGAATAATTTTTCTTAGGCTCTATAAATTCGTCTTAGAAGAAAGAAAGAATTTATTTATTCAAATAGGATTCATCGAACCACTTTTGCATCATCTCATAAGCTACAACACTAGAAACACTCAGGTTCTATTAAATATACTTAAGACTTTGTCACAGGGATATTTACATAAAATTTGTTTTTAATATACCTTAGATAATAAAATGTGTATGTGCATTGTCTATAGTTAATCTAACAATTAATACATTAAGTAAATAGGCATAGTTTATATATTATAAGTAATGTCAAGGTAATCAGTTATAAATAATTAGCAACTTTTCATTATTTTTTTACTAAAACCAGTTTTTATCCCTTTCAACATAGACAGTAGTCCAGGCAATGAACTGACAACTTGTATGGAAAAAATTTCAAATTTGGAAATAATTTATAATAGCTGATTTTTTCTTTGTTATGGATACATTATCAATTAAATAGTTACGTTGCGATAAAATCCAACAAAATTCCAGACATCAAAAAAATTATAACTTAACTGGCTTCTGAAAAGTCAGAAAAAATATGAATAAATGGTTTTATGTTTATTTTGGTTCATATACATTTGCTTTATAATATTCAAGATAAATAATAAAAAAAAAATCATGTTTTATTTAAATCTATATAAATACTTCCGGATGTAAAGTTTGTTGGATTCTTGAATAAAGCATTTTAGAATAATGTTTTAAAATGATGTAAAGAAAAAAAACGCTATTATAAATAAATGTTTTTCAAAACCGTATTTTGCCTGGAGTATAGTGAGTTCTTGCCCACAGAGCTTGGACTGAATGCTGATAAATAATATTTCTGTTTACATATTTCAACATTAACATACTCTTGTAGCAAAGATTTTGTACCTCAGTATGCCCACAAATTATTCAACACTGCAAACAAGTGTGAGGAGTAAAAAATTGCTGGGTATATAAAATACATCTGCATTGGAAATAATTGCATATAGATGGCACTGGCAAAGATTTAGTGTCCATTAAATCAGTCAGAAGCATCTTATTGATACAATATTAATATTCTGCTTAAGATAATTGTTTATAAACTTTGAATGTCTTAAGAAATAGTTGACTTAGAGTATGTACCTATTATGTCAAACATGTTTATTGAACAACTCTCTTTTCGAAGCTTGGATCTAAATATTCTAGAAACATCAATCTGGGCACTCACCATGCTTCATAATGTAGTTGACGACTTGGGTCCGTCTCACTTTCCCGGTCTGTCCTGCGAGTGTGGTCGCTCGAAAACCTTTGTACAGACCTGCCATACTTCCCAGCCCTAAAACACAAATATTAAACACTAAGAAACCC
This sequence comes from Epinotia brunnichana, assembly GCA_963854355.1. Classification (NCBI taxonomy): domain Eukaryota; kingdom Metazoa; phylum Arthropoda; class Insecta; order Lepidoptera; family Tortricidae; genus Epinotia; species Epinotia brunnichana. Next base: position 14,038,878 of record OY977956.1, read on the forward strand.
CCGTCATACTGATTTATAGATAAGATTTTTCAATCTAGCCCCCCTTCAACCATAAATATTAAATCGATATTGGTTCATCTTTGAGAGCAACTATGCCACAAACAAATACTCAGATTCAGATACACATGTTACTCTTAAAAGGCTTGTATGTTTGTGTAGGGGAAAACAAGGAATTACGCACAAATTATGTAAACAGTTTTGAGGTTATAATCACAATATCAGTGGATATTCTTACCTGAGCCGGTCATAAAAGACATTCCAATTATAGGTAAAGCTACATTAGATCTTCTAGCGGTAGTGGCCATATGGCTATCGTCTGGGTACAAGAATTCCGGCTGCATTTTCGGTATGTAGTGAGGATCGAAGTTGAGGTAAGGGGACATAGATGCCCCTTGCCCCTGTGGTTTCTCATCATTCTTCGATATCGTTGGCAAAATATCACTAAAAAGAGACATTTTCGTACATTCACTAAATTTTAACTAAACTAAAAACTATGTTACAGCAATCGTGAAGAATTTACGATATAGAATTCGATATGTCAAAAGTCTGAAAGGTCAGGAAGTGAGTGTTGCTAGTACAAAATAAGTGCTCATCTCATAAAAAGAAACGTATGGTTGCCAGTATCATTATGAATCACGTTAGAAAAGTAAATCCCATAAAAAACATTCCATGTAAAAAATAAGCCAAGTCTCGAAACTCGTTCACAGTAAAAAGTGGTGAGATATTTCCTAGAGCCAAGTCAGGCATTCTTATCTTTATTTCATTGCTAAATAAAATTCTGCAACTTGGAAATCACACACAACTTTACTGCATTCACCTACTAATTTTTGCATAGGTACCTAAAACTATGTAAGTGTGATTGCCAAGTCACAAAATTTTATTTAGCAAGCAAATAAAGATTAATACGAATGCCTGACTTGGCTCTAGGAAATATCTCACCACTTTTTACTGTGAACGAGTTTCGAGACTTGGCCTATTTTTTACAAGGAATGTTTTTTTTGGGATCTCATTTCTTTTTGTAGACTTTGTATGGGAAGGTTATTTTACCAGCCGCAAATAACGTTTGTATAGTTTTGCAGGAAGGGACTGCAAACGTAACTTTGTAATCGCATGTATTTGTATAGGATTACAAACTAACTTATGTAGTTTGTATATCTCTGAAACGTGACTGAAATTGCAATATTCTTAGGTTTTTTATGAGTTATTAGGCTAAAAACTAATTACTTTTGAAATTTGGAGCTTGTGGGTCTGCTAGAAGTACCTTAGAATTAGCGTGATCATTATCAGTGAGTATGTCAGTGACAAAACTAACGATCTTTGACGGACAATAGTTCTTAAACTAAAAGTTCAAATTGAATGTTATTGATATTACATGTTAGCTATATTATGCCCTACATGTTCCTGAAAATCCAGGTTTCTAGCTTTAGCCAGCCCAAATTACAGGATGTTGAAAATGGCCTGAATGGCTTCGAGAAAAGGATGGTACGGCCGTGCCTCTTTGTTTTGCTCGACTTGGCGGGGGCACCCAGATAAAAATATCATCATCATCATATCAGCCGAAAGACGTCCACTGCTGGACAAAGGCCTCCCCCAAAGAGTGCCAAAGTGACTGGTCCTGCGCCACCCGCATCCAGCGGACTCCTGCAACCTTTACTAGGTCACCAGTCCATCTTGTGGGGGGTCCCACGTTGCGTCTTCCGGTACGTGGTTGCCACTCGAGAACCTTTTTACCCCAACTGCCATCGGTTCTACGTGAAATGTGCCCCGCCCACAGCCACTTAGGTTTAGCTCTCCGAATCGCTAAAAATATAATAATAAAAATGTAGAAAGATAAAATTAATGAACAAATTAAACATAAGAAATATGAATGACTAACACTTTCGAAAGTAATCTATTCACCTCGTATAAAATAAAATCATCACCCCGAAAAACACCACGACTACTTGTTTTCAAATACGCTGTTACTGGCACGGTTGACCAGATCAAGGTTTGTTAAATGTTTATTTTAATCAATATTGTATCTTTATTTTCAGCGAGGAAAGAACTTCTGAAGACGTAAGGAAAATCATCAAAACTGCGAAACTCCACGAATCGGAGCTGACTGAAGTGACCCAAGTGTTGAGGTTCCCAAACGCCAGCAAGCAGAATCAGAACCTCAGACTTATGTTACTCGATGCGAATTTGCTTAAGGAAATCGAGGCTGGCAATGAAATTTTATTCAAAGGTAATATAAGGCTTTAGTTCACACGGGTCATCGAAAGTAGCTGTGGAACCAGCCTATCTCTTCCATAAGCTGTAATATTATAATTCAAAAAAGGATGACGTGATATATAATGAACAAGCCCTTGGGCATCCTTGGGGGCCTTAGAGCCAATTGGCTCTAACGGGTGTTACAAAAAATCTAGTTGAAATGTCCTCTCTAGTAGTATACATAATTACTCATCTCCAACGTTTTGCTTTGTCCCTGTTACAATAGGATCGTATGTAATAAGCCCTTTACATATTACTTCAAGCTATACTTACATAATTTCAGGGGATCCCGAAGAAAACGTAGTTCTCTGCACATCCACCAAAACCTATGACGTTAAAGAAGCAGAAACATCCAACAGCCTCCTATTAGTGCCAGACTTACTCTTCGCCGCAAACACCGGTCTAGATGAAACCATCGCCAACAATTCCATGGATGATTCCGAAACTTCCTTCGACAAATCAAACAACTCCCTCAACAAATCCACCGAATCCGACGAAGGCGACAAACCACCAAGGAAAATAGAATACAAAGAAGTCATAAACACTTTTTTCACATATTACGAACTAAAACCGTGCAAGCCTCGTCTAAACAAGCTACAGAAGCTTCTAGAACCATCCAGATTTCAAGGCTTGGAGCTGGAATACGCAATAGACAAGGCAAATCTGAAGACTTATCAAGCGATTTTCGAAGGAGCTCAAGCATCTAGAAAAGAGTTGGATGAGGAACTTCAGAACATACAAGCCGTTGAAATAGACGGGTATTACAGGTTACTTGAATTCGATTACGAGTTCAGAGTTCTGTCTTACATGCTCGACTTGATTGACGAGAATTCTTGGTCGCTAGAGAAAATTTCTAAAGAAATAACTCTAGACAGTCTGAAAGACTTAGTACCTCCGTCGATTTTGGAGAGTATGTTCAAGTTTTATACAGAAGAATCGATTGAAGAGGGTGGGGTGCAGTATTATAAGTATAAGCAGGATAAAGTGTGCCGGTTTCTAGCAAGAGTGCTGTTGAAGAGCGCTGGTAAATTCAATTTGACGGAGTTCATGCAGGCTTGGATGGATTCGGTGCCTGAAGGAATGGTTACAGATGTAAGTGGATGTTTGTTATTGATAGAGCGTAGTGAATTCCAGCTTTGTCGAAATTCTACAGATCTTCTAGCGAAGTTATCCTTTGCAGATGACATTAGCCAAACAGCACTATACTTATGCCGTATTTTGTGTTGTATTCATGTGACTAATTTTATACAACTACAAGTTACTATTATATTTGTCTCAACTGATAACGCTGAGATTTTAACCTGACGCTTTGTGAGCTGTAGAACTCGCAATTTGATTTAAATTTCAAAAAAAGTGATTATATAAAAAAAACTATATTTTAACGAAGCTCACAAAATTTCACGAGAATCGCTTGAGAAATGCGACCTGTAGATGAGAACAGCCGGACAGCAGGACAGACACCGGACAAACGATTTTTCGGCCCATGCTGAAGCATAGAACTTCGTTCGCTTCGCTCGCTGGTTCGATTATGCATGACCAGTGTTGCTTATTATAGACTTGTTAAATAGTAACTTGTAGCTTTGCTCCGGTAGTGAGTATAGTTGAGATGTATTCAACTGAGCTGATCTACCCATCTTCAGAACAATACCATTCGAGTCAAACAATACGATTGTGTGGTCGGACGCGTGCCTTTTTTTGCAAGAAAAAGCTTAGCGCCACATAAAATGTCCATTGAATAATGAACTCTATGAGCTTATTCAATAGATTCAAAATTGACTCAAAGATTAAAAAAACCCGCTCCCAGCAAACCATAAACAAGAAATTTTCCTTCATTGTTTGTTAGTCCGTTTTGAATCTATTGAATAAGACGATAGATGTGTGGCACTAACCTATTTCATGCTACAAAAGGCACGCGTTCGACCACACAATCGTATTGTTTGACTTGAATGGTATTGTTCTATAGATAAGTAGATCCTACTAAAACATTATCATGTAAATTGTAAAGTGATTGCCAAGATAGTACTAATTCTCTGGCCTAGACTCCCTAGCTCATATAGCCTTCAGCGAAAAAAAGATATCAGATCGCAAGTAGCGCCAAGCTTCCTTCTCCACCCGGCTTAACTCTACCAGCCACACTACAATTAATGCTACATCCACAATGCACATCTATAATGTTATTTGACGACCGCTTTAGCCTAGTTGGTAGTGACCCTGCCAACAAAGCAAGAGGTCCTGGGTTCCCGGTAAGGACATTTATTTATGTGATGAGCACGAATATTTGTTCATGTGTCATGGATGTTTTCTGTGTATTTAAGTATGTGTTTATCTATATAAGTATCTATGTTTATCTTCGACTAGTACCCATAGTACAAGCTTTGCTTAGTTTGGGACCAGGCCCCGTAACATGGTTGGCCTTATCACGCGTTAAGTGACAAGATAGAGCATCCGTCACTGGCTGACACCGCGACGCTCTTATCTTGTCACTTATCGCGTGATGAGATAAGGCCAACCATGCTACGGGGCCAGGTCGATCTGTGTAAGATTGTCCGCAAATATTTATTTATTTTATCTTGGCTAAAAAGTATAGCTTTATTAGGCACATCCCGGTCGCCGCATGGCGCATAGGATCTCGCGCTTGCATACGGTATGATAAGCGACGGATCTATACTTTATTACAATAATTTGATGGTTTACATCACGCAACTAGCCAATTCTGTTCTACATAATAAAGCCTCATGTCTTGACAGGAGTCCATGCTGTGGGGCATAGCCCTGGTTGACAGAACCAGCGTCCCCCCAGTGGTGTGGGGCTTCACCGAGGCAGAGCTGCCGGAGAACATCAACGAACGGTTCCAGGTTCTGTTCCGGGCCAAGACCAAGTGGACCGTGGATCAGATATCGCCGTACATCGAGTGAGTATGGATATATGTACAAGATAATATAAATCATAATCAATATTAAAGGACAAACATACACGGTGAAGAAATATATCGTTAGGAAACCGGTCTAGGATTACCCAATAAGGTCTAGATTTCCTCCTAGGTTGGAAGGTTAGATGGCAGTCGCTTTCGTAAAACTAGTGCCTACGCCACATCTTGGTATTAGGTGCCAAAGTGGAGCTTTGGCTCGTTTAGGGGACGCTGGGAAAATTATGAGGACAATCTTACACAAATCGAATCGATACATAGCTATGTACCCCCGGTACTTTATTCCAGCGTTAGTGCTATAATGGTTCTATAAGGGTTCCAAGTGGTGCTAGTTTCGCTTACGCATCAACTCCTGCAGGGCTATGCACCCCCGGTACTATATTCCACCGTTAGTTCTATAATAGTTCTATAAGGGTTCCCAGTGATGATAGTGTCGCATGCAACTCCTGCAGAGCTATGTACTGTACCCCCGGTTCTTTATTCCATTGGTTGTGCTATTTTGGTCTATAAGGGTGTCCAGTGGTGCTAGTTGCGCTTACAATGCATTTCCTGCAGTGCTATGTACCCCCGGTACTTTATACCAGCGTTAGTGCTATAATGGTTCTATAAGGCTTCCCAGTGGTGTTAATTTCGCTTGCAACTCCTGCAGTGCTATGTACCCCCGGTACTTTATTCCAACGTTAGTTCTATAATGGTTCTATAAGGGTTCCCAGTGGTGCTATAAGTGCTTATAGTTTCGCTTACAATGCAACTCCTACAGTGCTATGTACCCCTCGTATTCTATCACACCCTTAGTGCTATAATGGTTCTATAACGGTCCCCAGTGATGCTAGTTTCACCTGCAATGAATGCAACTCCTGCCGTGCTATGTACCCCTGGTATTTTATTTCAACGTTAGTGCTATAATGGTTCTATAAGGGTTCCCAGTGATGCTAGCTTCGCATGCAACTCCTGCAGAGCTATATAAGAATAAATAATTGATTTTGATTTTGATTTTGATTTCTATGTACCCCCGGTTCTTTATTCCATCGGTAGTGCTATAATAGTTGGTGCTAGTTTCGGTTACGCGTCAAATCCTGCAGGGCTATGCACCCCCGGTACTTAATTCCAGCGTTAGTGCTATAAGGTCCCAGTGGTGCTAGTTTCGCTTACAATGCAACTCCCGCAGTGCTATGTACCCCCGGTACTTTATTCCACCGCGGCACCGTTAGTGCTATAATGGTTTTATAAGGGTGCCCAGGGGTGCTAGTTTCGCTTGCAACTCCTGCAGTGCTATGTACCGCTGGTACTTTATTCCATCGTTAGTGCTATAATGGTTCTGTAACGGTCCCGCAACTCCTACCGTGCTATGTACCCCTGGCATTTTATTTCAACGTTAGTGCTATAATGGTTCTATAAGGGTTCCCAGGGATGCTAGCTTCGCGTGCAACTCCTGCAGAGATATGTACCCCCGGTTCTTTATTCCATCGGTAGTGCTTTAATAGTTCTATAAGGGTGCCCAGTGGTGCTAGTTTCGCTTACAATGCAACTCCCGCAGTGCTATGTACCCCCGTTACTTTATTCCACCGCGGAACCGTTAGTGCTATAATGGTTCTATAAGGGTGCCCAGGGGTGCTAGTTTCGCTTGCAACTCCTGCAGTGCTATGTACCGCTGGTACTTTATTCCATCGTTAGTGCTATAATGGTTCTGTAACGGTCCCCAGTGGTACTAGTTTCACCAGCAAGGAATGCAACTCCTACCGTGCTATGTATCCCTGGTATTTTATTTCAACGTTAGTGCTATAATGGTTCTATAAGGGTTCCTAGTGATGCTAGCTTCGCATGCAACTCCTGCAGAGCTATGTACCCCCGGTTCTTTATTCCATCGGTAGTGCTTTAATAGTTCTATCCAGTGGTGGTGCATGCGGTACATAGCACTGCAGGAGTTGCAAGCGAAAGTAGCACCACCGGGCACCCTTATAGAACTATTAAAGCACTACCGGTGGAATAAAGAACCGGGGGTACATATCACTGCAGGAGTTGCATTGTAAGCGAAACTAGCACCACTGGGAACTCTTATAGAACCATTATAGCACTAACGGTTGAGTTAGTGGTGAGTTTATTCGACATGAGACGTGGCGGGCCGGGCGTTGTGGAGGTCGGCATACACAAACACGCAACCCTGCATCCGTATTGAGAGACTTTTATCGTTCTAAACCGATTAATCCGAATAAAACCTTTATATAAAACTCCTCCATAACGCGTTTTAATAAGACGATTTCTGTGAATATGAAATTAAAAGGTTTTACGTCGAGTAACCGAGCCCTGCGACCGATATTTGGTATCCCATATGTGCTCGTACAGTCGCCATCACATACATAGGTACACTATAGGTGTTCAAAAATATCGGCACATGCACCCTAATACCTTGAAAATAGAGGTGTGTTCCGATGTTTGTGACGTGCTTGTTTGCTCCGATGTATGTGATGGCGACTGTATGTTGCATGGTTTGGGTGTAATTTATACTTTTCCAAGCGCGGCCGCGGCGTTTTTGATGACGTCATTGCAGGGGAGACAGACTCCTTAGAGATTGTCTCCCGGCAGTTTTGGAATTCATTGGACATGCCTAACAACATACTAAAATATTGCGCCGGTATCCGAAAGTGAAGCAGGTATTTTCCCGTAACAACATGCACTAAGTAATGTAATATTTATAAGTTCTCGATTGTTCCAGGTGTTACGCGACAGAGAAGTTAAACGTGAACGCAATTTTAACGAAATATGCCCGCGCGTCAACGCAAGATGGAGTCAGAGTGTTTTCAGCTAAGCACATGAAGTAGATAGAGATACGCAGAGGGGATACTTACTAGCTATATTAGCATTAGTATGTTTGCCTTAAAATTGCCAAAACGCACTTAACGTGGGCTTTTACAACTTGTTTTGTTGCTAAATATGAAAGGAAAAAAAAAACAACCACACGTCATAAAACTGACCAAAGTATGGAATGTGTAGGTAGGCACTACTAGCTAGGTTTGACATTCGAATCAAAACACTAATGTAAAATAAATGTTTATTTTATAATCTCATTTCTTATAATTACAATAAGTCATTAAAAATCATTTTGCATTATATTTTGAGCGCGATCCTTACCTATTTACACTTCGTCAAAACTTAATTATATCATTTACCTAACACAGCCAATCGATTAATAATCCATTCTCATTCTTTTTATAGAATTAAAGTCTTAAATCGATTCATTAAAATATCATTTAAATTATCTTAAGCTACTTATATTCGATTTGGAGGAATGGTTACACATTGAATAAGTAGAATTTAAATGCATAAGGGATATTATTTATGCTCCAGATCTAGGTACTATTTTGAAATAAATAATAAAAAGGCATTTATATAAATAATCAGGGGAATAATAAAAGATATCGAAAACAAATTGATCTAGTCTCAAACCTAGGTCTGCACGTGCAATGAGTAAGTACTTAACGACTATTATCCAATACTATTAAACAAGCAATATTTGTATAGTTTTTATAAATACTTGTAGCGATCTATCAAGGCATAATTCACTGATCGGTCGCCTCACCAATAAATAACCTCCTTATAAATAGAAGGGGTCAATTTTACACAATCTGTCGTACGGGTACAGTCAGCCTCATATGTTGCTGAACACCTGAGTACCTTGTCGTTTTCACTCGTTTCACAACTTCATATGACAGTTTAACATGACGTTTAACGCGACACGGTACATAGGTGTTAAGCCCCTTGTAAGGCTGACCATACTTGACGATGATATATTTCATAGATATATCATCCAATACTCAGAAACAAATATTCATCATCACCCCAATATTTACCCATATCGGGATTTGAACCCAGGTCAGTCAGCTTCGTAGGCTTCACTTCACTGTACCCATTAGACTTAACCGGTAGTCAATAAATGCGTGTAAATATAATAAAATTATACAAGAATCAAAAACATTATACAAATATTTTCTGTTACAATCGCTCAGCTCGTTCATAATTACAATTGAAAACCATCTGTCAAAACCGCCATTACACTTGGTTTACATATCGTCGGGTGACAAGCAAAACTCACTAAGTAACAAATACCTACTTAAATCAACAGGTCGTATCTCGATATCGAGTACGTACCGAAATACGAGGTTTTGAAGAGCAGTGACAGTTTTGGTAGTGTCTTTTGCTTGTCACCCGACGATATCCTGAACATAAATGAACAGTTAATAAGGTTGAATTTCGTTCGCACAGTTACTCTATGCTAATCATTGGTATGTCTACGCGTGCTTGATGTTACTCCTGAGTATCTCCAGCTGTTCCCACATTTGTTTGGGAAGGTCAGCGCCCACTTCTTCTTTGAAATACTTTTCGATGGAATCCGCCTGTGAATGAGAATGATTTTAGTTTTCGGAGTTCTGGAACCGGAATGGTTTTGAAGTTTTAGTGCAGGTAAGGGCATAGTGGGATGTCATATCGCTCAATTTGGAGCAAAGTATAGAAGACCGCAGGCGGTACCGAGAGACTTACTCTGACAAGTCTGACAATATCGCCAGAGTCAGTGGCGTAACTTGGGTGTCCATTTCGTAATGTTGTAAATTACAGCTTACACGTCGAGATTGGTCACACTGAAGCGCTTTACTAATGGCAATTGGTCATTCTGACCAGTGTAGCAATTGAAGACTGTCAATCGTAACTTGTAGATTGAAATGATTCACTGCAAGACCGTAGATGTAAGGAGGCATTGTTGATGATTAATGGCCTTGTACATAAGCTTTCATCAAATCTATTTTAGCGAAAATGCCGTAAAAAATCTGTTAGTATTTATCTGTCACTTTGTGCAAGAAAGGGACAAAATAAATTTTAGCCGACAGAGATTCGTTAAAATGTATTAGTATGGGGATGTGATTATAATTACCTCCTGGATCCAAAAGTCTTTCGGAATACTAAACAGCTCCTTCGTATCCACTTCGCCGAGGCCGTCGGTGCGCAGGGCTCCCGGGGCCGGCACGAGGCCGAGCGGGGTCTCCACGTGGCAGGCCTCCTCGTCGCAGCGGCGGAGCACCCAGTCGAGCACGCGGGAGTTCTCGCCGAAGCCCGGCCAGAGGAATTTGCCCTGTAAAGATATGATGATTTAGAGACTGAACTGGCTTGGGGGTAAAAATTGGATCATGTAGTTTACAAAGTCAAACTGCTATTTATTTTGTTTTTTTTTTGGACTAAAGAAAGTGCGTTGGATTGATACAATAAAGAGGATTTGGCAAATGCAGTGTTTCCAATGCGATCCACTTGTAGAGGGACCGAACTGCGTGGAGGTCAATTGCAAGCAATCACGATACTCAGTCATGAGCTCATGAGGGATCGACTAAGAAAAAGAAGATATGTCTACTTTGACCATCCTGAACCAATTGAAAAGTAACACCTTGGTCATTTTGCGATCTGCCTACGGAATTGACAGCCAGTTCGGCAGTTAATCCCCGAAGTAGCCAAACGACTGAGGTTAGGTAAGTAAGTAAGGTAAGGTAGTATACCTGCCCAGCTAGCACGATACGTTTTATCGTTATGTTTTACGTGACGTCTCAGTACATTTTCACGACGATAAAACCTATCGTGCTGGGCCTCTGTTGGTTCCTGAACCAGTTGAGATGGAACACCTTGGGCATCTTGCAGCATGGGTGGATACTCTCCGAAGTATAGTGACAGACTGGGGTAAGTAAGGTAAGGTAGTATACCTGTTGGTAATTCCTGAACCAGTTGACATGGAACACCTTGGGCATCTTGCAGCATGGACAGCCAATGCGGTAGATACTCTCCGAAGTAGCTGACAGACTGAGGTAAGGGGTAAGTAAGGTAAGGTAGTAAACCTGTTGGTTTTTCCTGAACCAGTTGACATGGAACACCTTGGGCATCTTGCAGCATGGACAGCCAATGCGGTAGATACTCTCCGAAGTAGCTGACAGACTGAGGTAAGGTAAGGTAGTATACCTGTTGGTCTTTCCTGAACCAGTTGACATGGAACACCTTGGGCATCTTGCAGCATGGACAGCCAATACTCCCCGAAGTAGCCGATAGACTGAGGTAAGGGGTAAGTAAGGTAAGGTAGTATACCTGTTGGTCTTTCCTGAACCAGTTGACATGGAACACCTTCGGCATCTTGCGGCCTGCCTGCGGCATGGACAGCCAGTGCTTCAGATACTCTCCGAAGTTGTAGCCGAAGAAAGGACGCATGGCGAATGGGTCGTGCATCACCACCTTGCCCTATAAGTATTTTATGTTAAAATATTTGTTCAAGCGTCCTCATTTTGGCTGAATTTTAACTGTTGGTGAGCTACAAATTTGTTTCTTGTATCAAGTGGTATCTGGGGACGTGCACCGCCTCCTGGCGGCTCAGGCGATAACTTGTGATTATTACACACTTGCGCTTTTCGCCTATGGGTCATAAACTAAGGTAGGTACGATCATCATATCAGCCGGAAGACGTCCACTGCTGGACATATGCCTCCCCCAAAGAGTGCCACAATGGCCGGTCCTGCGCCACCCGCATCCAGCGGACTCCCGCGACCTTTACCAGGTCATCAGTCCACTTTGTGGGGGGCCTACCCACGCCACACCTTCCGGTACGTGGTCGCCACTCGAGAACCTTTCCGCCCCAACGGCCATCGGTTCTACGTGCAATGCACGAAGGTACGATACCTCAATAAATATCTAAGGTTCAAAACCAAAACGCATGGAGAACATTTTAACAGACAGGCGATTTGTGAATAAGCTCCCTGCGGTGTTAGTCCCTCACTTCCCACGCCCCTGGGGCGTCGCCCCCTAGCAAGATACCTACTACAGTAACAAAATTCTGAACTCACGCTATGCTCAGCAGCAGCGGTGGCCTCCGAGCGCATAGCAGCCCCCATGAACACGCCGTGATTCCAGTCCCTCGCCTCTACCACCAAAGGGACGCCCTCGGGGCGCCGCCCTCCAAGCAAGATGGCGGAGATCGGGACGCCCTCAGGGCTCTCCCAGTCATCGTCGATCATCGGGCACTGCGCAGCTGGAGTGCAGAACCTGATGACAAAATATAAATTAGTAACTAATTTGATTTTATTTCATAACATTTATGACGAAGGTAATGAGTTAGTCCAGGCCCCGTAGCATGGATGGCCTTATCACGCGACAAGTGACAGGATAGAGCATCCGTCCCTGGCTGACACCGTTCGATAGAACGAGACGACGCGCTTATCCTATCACTTATCGCGTGATAACGCCATCCATGCTACGGGGCCTGGCCTAGGTAATTACTAAAGCCATTTATACTCGTCGTATGACAAATGTCAAAATAAATGAGTAACTAATTGGATTTTATTTCATAACATTATGATGGAGGTAATGATTTAGTCCAGTAGGTAAATACTAAAGCCAAGCATAAAGTACTTGGTTAATAACTGCACTCAAGAATAAAACAAATTCGGCGATTGGAAGTATTCGAACTAGGCACAAGGTGGACTGATGACCTGATAAAGGTCGCAGGAGTCCGCTGGACTGGATGCAACTGGCGCAGGACCGGTAATTGGGAATGGATGAAAATTTTAGAAGTGCCTGATTATTTTTTTGGTGATAGGAATTAACCTTCCTTAGACCAGAAAAATGTTACAGACTTTTCAGCTGCGTCAATTATTTTTGAAAAATATAAAGTTTCCTCACTTACGTTTTGGGTTTAGGACGGCGAACGAGACGTTCCTTGATCCGTCTCATATTACAAAAAAATATTTTAAAAATCCTTGGTAATGATATTGACAGCTGCAGCAGCTATATTTGTTATTGACAGGGTCAGATATTTAAAATATTTTTTGTAATATGAGACGGATCAAGCAAGGTGTCTTATTCGCCGTCCTAAACCCAAAACGTAAGTGAGGAAATTGTTTATATTTTTCAAAAATCATTGACGCAGCTGAAAAGTGTGCAACTTTTTCTGGTGCTAAGGAAGGTTATTCCCATCACCAAAAAAATTAATCAGGCACTTCTAAAATTTTCATCCATTCCCCATTGTGACATCACGCTTTGGTGGAAGCCTATCTCCAGCAGTGGACGTCTTTCGGCTGGTATGATGATGATGAAGAGATTTCCATAAGTATATATATAATTCGTAAACAGCCGTCGTGTCACGCTAAATTTTACGTGCGTTTTTTACACAGGCAATATTGTTTCGTAACTTTTTAAAGGGGCCCAAAGTGGCCCGTGAATACTCTATTCAGCACTAACCTAGAATTCGGATGTGCCGCTGGAGTCTTCTTGCTAGAGTCCCAAGGCTGGCCCTTCCAGTCCGTCAGGCCTTCAGGGGCCGGCCCCATGCCCTCCCACCAAACACCACCGTCCTTTGTCTCAGCTACGTTCGTGAACACGGTGTTTTTGAATACTGTCGCCATTGCTATGGGGTTCGTGGCTTCGGAAGTACCTGTGGAAGAGTTTAGATGTTAAGAAATGTTGAATAGGTTGTTTCCGCTTAGGTACACACATTGGCGTATTTACAACTATTCAATTGATTACGGCACTAGAGTACATAATTTAGTGCGAGGTGCTATCTTTGTTTTTATCAGTAGTAATAGTGGTTTCGGATACAATCGGTTAACAATGCCATTGTATAAAACAAGGAACTACCTATACTTGCTAACTTTGTCAATTTATGATGTCTCACACCTTGCGAGATCCCAGACACACGATTCATCTAACATTGACCAAGGAATAAGTAACGTAGTAGCCGCAGTCTTATACCAAAGTGTCCAATATTGATGACTAAGTTGCGCGCGCGTCTTCGCCCGCGTATTAGGTACAAAGAACGAAAGCAAACGCGAGATAAAATATAAAGTATAGCCTAGATATCTGTATGAGCCAGTTAGGCCATACACTTGAATGTTGTGTTGGAGTGCGTTGAGAGAACGGAGAAGTTAAGTTATAGTTATTAAACTGATTTATTACTTGTAAGGTATAAAATAGTTATTATTTGGCCGTTCTTTCAGTTGATGCTAATGGTATGCGAGTTATGTTTGCACTGATATAATTTACTTCATAATGTCATATTGTAGCGCGGCCTAAAGTAGGTCGCAAATTGCGACTCGCAATGTAAACGGAAAAATTAACAGTAGGTAGTGAGACTACAATAACCACTCAGAAAGTCTATTCTACGTCCATCCACACACATAAAAGTTTTTTTGAAATTGGATACGCTAAAATCTCACAGACTTCTTCTTTATAATATCTGGAAGAGATCCCTTATATACAGGGATACGTTCGCCTTTGTACCAACTTAACCTATATTGTATGTCTTATGAACAATAAAGTATTTACATCATCATCATTTCAGTGTAGATTAATAGAAACAAACCTGGAGCAACTCCAAAGAACCCGTTCTCAGGATTGATCGCCCTCAGCACCCCGTTCTTGTCGAAGCGCATCCACGCGATGTCGTCCCCGACGCACTCCACCTTGTACCCGGGCAGCGACGGCGTCATCATGGCCAGGTTGGTCTTGCCGCAGGCCGAGGGGAAGGCGGCCGCGATGTAGCGCTTGTGCCCTTGCGGGTTCGTTATACCCACGATCTGGGGAACGCACCAACTTTTATACTCTAACTTAGTGTAAGGCCTGAGTGGACGCTCGGAGCGGAGCGTTCGGCGGGGCGTGCAGCTGGGCGGGTGAGCGTGCATTCGCTTTGTGCAGCGTCTACTCAGGACACCAGTATGAGTTTAATTTGTTTAACATGCACGCCGCACGCCCCGCTCCCCCGCACGCCCGACTCGAGCGTCCACTCAGGCCTAACACTTAGTCCTCTGGTCTAGCGCGCTCTGTGTGAGCTCAACGGTCTGTGTAAGAACATGTACGGTCGAACCCATAAATAAGTAACTGCACTCCTTGATACCTTGTCGCTTTCAACCGTTCGTCGACTGCGTATGGCAGTTGAAACATGACTTCAAAGCGACACGGTACAGTCGGCCCCATAAGTTGCTGAACACCTCTAAGCTAAGTACCTTGTTGTTTTCACTCGTTTGACAACTTCACATGGCAGTTTAACATGACGTTTAATGCGTCACGGTACAAAGGTGTTAAGCTCCTTGTGAGGCCGACCGTACGAGTGAGTTCAGCCCCTTTGTGAGTTCACCCATGGGAGTAAAAGTTTCAAGCATCTGCTTTCTCCAATCATTTCATATGGATTAGACTTGTGTTACTAAGTAATTAATTTGTAAGCTTCTTATTAGATACGAATGTACGTTTGTTTTTCTATCATCATCATATCAGCCGAAAGACTTCCACTGCTGAACAGTGGACATGAAATATAAATAGAAAAAACTTTATTGTCCTATCCAAGAGTGCCACAATGAGCGATCCTGCGCTACACGCTTCCAGCGGAATCCCGCGACCTTTACCAGCTCATCAGTCCACCCTTTGGGGGGTTCATATAAGTAAACAAAGCTAGATATTTAAGTGTACGTACCAGCATGTGTTCAGCCAGCCAGCCCTCCCGGCGCGCGATGACGGAGCCGAGGCGGAGGGCCAAACACTTCTTGCCCAGGAGGCTGTTGCCGCCGTATCCGCTGCCTGTAAGAGAAGCTTTCGTTACTAGAAGTACTTATCTACATTTAATTCATTTAACGTGCTACCAAGTGATATGCGATTATCGGGTTCAATCTAACAACAACATACTCTATCGAATAGTTCGACAGCTCTACCAACGGACATATTTCTAAATATTTTTTTGAAAGGTAGCTGTGCGTGGTAGCGGAGCAGTGTCCGAGTGCCAATCGTGGTACCTATATCATAGATAAATTGTATTTGCTATAGCAAATACGTATACGTATGGTCATCATCATTGTTTTTCGCCCTGCTTGAAGTCTGTAACAAACTTTATGACCATTGATATAATATAGTTACCGTAGCTGATGATCTCATTGTCACTGGGCTTGTGCAGGATGATGGTGCGCGGGGGGTCGCAGGGCCAGCCGGGCACTCCGCCGCCGCCCACGGCGTGCAGGCAGCGCACGAACTGCTCGTCGTTGCGCAGGGCTTCCAGGACCTTGCTCCCTGTTGAAGAGATTATGAGAAATGTTACATGCCTTCGGATTAGTGTTGCGTTAGAGATTGACCGACCCATAAAAACCGACGAGCCGTCAGTTTTCTCAGTGCTGTCTTAGCTTTAACGGCTCGAGGTCCGAGCATTAAATCGCAACGATACTTCGCATTAGGCTGTCGTGTCGGGTGGTTTGAGAACTTGTAGCCGTCAACTCACTTGACCAAGTCATTCTTCACAAAGCTAATAAAATCTAGATTCTCCCCTGGGTCAGCAATTAGGCTTCAGGAAATAAAGTGTTTTTGTTTGTTTGTTGTAGGTAAGAAGGTAGGATACGTTTTTTTCACGCCTTAGGTACCGGGCCGTACAGTGACTAATACCTACCGCACGTTATGCGTGCAGAAAAGCCCAGGCCCCAGGCACAGGCGTAAAATTTAAATTTCTCAGATCGTATATTTATCACCCTTGCCATCGACTCGGGCCGAATACCTTTGCCTTTTACTATACATATTATTGTACAATTTATCGACCAACTTACCGATTCTTGTCATCACCCGCATGGAGTACACGACGTAAGGGGAGTCTGTGATCTCCACGCCGATCTTCGACAGCGGGGAGCCGACAGGACCCATCGAGTACGGGATCACGTACATGGTACGTCCTGAAATACATACTCATTAGGAACAGAAAGGAGGAAATTGTACACCTCGGGAGCGAGCGACCTCACCGGACGGTATCGTATGCGTCATAGATCTTCTTCAAACCTTCTGCTGTGTTGTGGTCTATGTGTAAGACTTAAAAACAATGGAAAGAGCCACTGCACTAACTCCTTCAAAGGCACGCGACTTTAAATCTGGAGGATATTTAACAGTAGCTTTTGGTGAAGAAAAACATGTGAGGAAACCTGTCTAATCCCAACAAGTTCTCGTTTTCGCTCTAGGTTCCCGATGGCAGCTTTCGCAAAACTAGTGCCTATGCCAAACCTTGGGATTAGATTACAAAGCGCACCCCGGGCTCCATTAGGATACAACCCTAAATCTACTAACTAACTCCTTCAAAGATGTGAACTTACCTCTCATACATCCCGGGAACCTCTCAGCAACCGCCTTATCATAGTCGTTGGGAGCGATGTAGTTGCCAAGAGCGGACTTCTGGCCAGCGCGCGCCGCGGGCACCACATCACGCTCCCGTTCAGAGCAGATGAAGGTTCGAGATTCAACGCGCGCCACGTCGGAGGGATCCGTGCGGGCTAGATAGCTGAGGGCGAAGAATATAATTAGTTGGGCTTTGACCACACACCGGAAGGCGCAGCGTGGCTAGACCCCTCACAAGGTGGACTGATGACCAAGTAAAGGTTGTTGAGGTTCAATGTCAGCGCATCTATATATATTGTCTGTGGTAGATTTCGTGTTGTCAATGTGAAAGAAGTGATTTCGGTTAGGATTATTTAAAATAGAGAAAAGTACAATGTAATAGTTTTAGCTGTGATGATATTAAAGAAGATAAATGATAGAAGGCGTTTTAATAATTGATTCTGATATCAATAATGGTAGCAGTCCGTGGTTACGCCGACGATTTGTATTTGCAAATATATGAGAAAAAAAGACGTACGATTATGACGGAAACAATTAAAATAAAGCAATTTGCGGGAGATGATTTTGCTATTTGGAAATTTCGTTTAAGTAGTATACTAAAAGAAAACGAATGCATAGGAGCGATAGAAAACAAAGACTTCGCGGCCACTGAAGCAAACAAAAAATTGGAGGCTCGAGCTCAAAGCCTCATAATAAGTGCCGTTGCGGATAGTCACATTGACTACATACAAGATGAAGACACGGCTTTTAAAACGATGTCAAGATTGGAGAATCAGTTCATGAAAAAGGGAACACGCAGTAAGCTGTTCTTAAGACGCCAGCTCAATGACATGAAGTATAAAGAGGCAACGTCGCTGGCGGAACATTTTGTGTCACTATCAAAAATATTCGGACAATTAAGGGATGCAGGAAGTGCTTTATCGGAAGAAGAAAAGGTCAATGTACTGTTGATGTCCATGCCAGATTCCTACGAAATGGTAGTGACAGCAATAGAGTCGCTCCCCGACCTGACACTAGATATAGTCAAAGATAGACTGCTTGGTGAAGAAGAAAAGCGCATGAAAAAGGTTTCTACAACAGAGCATCACAGAAATGCGTTTCTATGCTATGCATGCGGAAAAGAGGGACACAAACGATATGAATGCAGAACGAGATACCAAGAAAGAAGAGGACAAAGTTTTTCCACACCAGCTCGAGGATATGGACGAGGCATACAAGCGCCTCATAGGGCAGGCTTTAGAAGTCCAGGATTTAGTAGAGGACGAGGACACAATTTTAGAGGAAGATCTTGGAGAGGAAATCAAGACCAGAATCATTCACAATCATATACTGCAAGTACTGAAAATGAGAATGCTTTTTTGGCAGGAACTGAAAAATGTCAAGGACCTGGAAGCGATGAATGGAACTGTATCACATTTTATATGGACTCAGGATCGTCTGATCATCTGATAAATAATAAAAATGCGTTTACTGAGTATCTTGAGTTGAAGCAGCCCAAGCTGATAGCAGCGGCCAAGAATGGAGTTAGCTTGGTTGCAGTCGGAGTCGGCAATATACAGGCAAGATGTATGATTGGTAACAGGTATGTCGATTGTACTATTAATAATGTATATTATGTGCCTGAACTGAGAAAAAACTTGTTATAACAGACTTGGACGTAGGGCGACTAGACCATTGGAATTAGTGCACACTGACGTTTGTGGACCCATTAACCCACCAACTGAGGAAGGGTATAAATATTTTGTGACGTTTATTGACGACTACACCCATTTTGTTTGGGTGTACCTGATTTTAAATAAAAGTGAAGTTTTTGACAAATTCAAACAATACTATTTTTATGCGACCAACCATTTTAATGCTAATCTTTTAAGGTTAAAATCTGATAACGGTGGTGAGTATGTTTCGAGGGAATTTCAGGAGTTTTGCTATAATAAAGGTATTCAAATGCACTACACAGTACCGTACAATTTTGAAATGAACGGTGCAGCAGAACGGATGAATAAGACTTTAATAGAGAAGGCGAAAACCATTCTAATAGACTCAAATCTGGGGAAGGAATTCTGGGGACATGCGGTGTTGTTTTCAGCATATGTAACAAATAGAAGTCCAACTGTTGGAAAAGATAAAACACCATCAGAGTTATGGGAAGGCCGGAGACCTAATGTGTCAAATATGCGAGTATTTGGCTGCACAGCTTATAACCATGTACCAAAAGAGTTGAGACAAAAGCTGGACAATTCCGGTAAGAAAATGATATTTATAGGATATGTAACCTCAGGATATAAACTGTACGACACTGACTCAAGGAAAGTTATATCGGCGCGAAACGTAATATTTGACGAAACAAAACCGGAAAAGGACAACACTGTGAATTATAAAGTGGACATGACAGAGAAGAACCAAGATCATGTAAGTGACCAAGAACAAGAAGATGATGATGAAGATGATGAACAATATGAACCAGCAGATGACATGGATGAATCAGTAAAGGAACAGAATCAAGCAGCTAAGAAAAATGAAAAAGAAGAAGAGACCGAGACAACAGAGAGTTCAGAAAGAGGGAGAGGAAAAAGACAAATTAAGAAACCAGTATGGCTAAAAGACTATACAATTGACTTAGATCAGAATGATGAAGCATTATATGCCTTGTTGTCAAGTCACCAAGATGCTCCATTAGATTTTGAGGACATCAAAGGAAGAAAAGATGAAAAAGAATGGAACTTAGCAGTAAAAGAAGAGTTTAAGGTTTTACAAGAAAATGAGACATGGAAGTTTGTACCTATACCAAAGAATGATAAACTACTAGATACTAAATGGGTTTTTACAAAGAAAAACGTCGGAGACCAAGAAATATGCAAAGCAAGATTGGTAGTGAGGGGCTATCAACAAAAAGACAAGTTAGAAAATATATACTCCCCTGTATTGAAGTTACAAACATTAAGAGTGCTTTTATCAGTTGCAGCGCAGAAGGACTATGATATCCATCAAATGGATGTTAAAGGCGCATTCTTATACGGACGGATTGATGAGGCAGTATATTTAAAACCTCCAAAAGGACTAAGAGTCCCAGAAGGAAACGTTTTAAGATTACAAAAGTCCCTGTATGGATTAAAGAAGAGTCCAAAGTATTGGTATGAGAAATTTACAGAAGTTATAACTGAATGTGGTTTTATGCGCTCTCAAAATGACTATTGTCTATATAATAAAGGGGATTTATACTTGATTTTATATGTTGATGATTTATTGATAGTAGGGCCTAGTAAATCGGATATTGAAGGTGTCAAAAACTTCTTAAAAACCAAGTTTAATATGAAAGATTTGGGTGACAGGATTCTAATGTATCTCGGCATTAGTATTCAGAAACAACATGATGCGATTTATATAAATCAATCTAAATATTTACAAAAGGTCATTGAATCTTATAATATGGACAACTGTAGAGGGACTAATTCTCCAATGGACCTTAATTTTAAACTGGACTTTGACACGACTGAAGTTGACATGACTTTGGAACATCAGTGTAGATCTCTCATTGGCTCTCTGATGTATGCAATGGTGAGTACTAGACCAGACTTAGCTACAGCAGTGTCATATTTGAGTAGATTCCAGTCACAGCCAACTTTAAAGTTATGGCAAGCTTTGAAGCGTGTTCTTAGATATGTCAAGCAGACTATTGATTATAATATAAAATATTGTAAATATAAAGATGCTAGCTTGATAGGCTTTGCAGATGCTGATTTTGCACGGGATACTGACAGAAAGTCCACTAGCGGATATTTATTTCAGTTGTTTGGTAATATAGTAGCATGGAAGTCTAAAAAACAAAGTACAGTGGCATTGAGTACTACGGAAGCAGAATTGATTGCTTTGTGTGAGGCATCTGTTGAAGCTTGTTGGCTAATGAAATTATTATTAGACTTTAATATTGATGTCAAAAATACCATCATTTTTGAGGACAAAATTAGCACTATTAAAGTAGTACAGAATCCAGACCAAAAACGTTTGAAACATATGGATGTAAAATTTAACTTTGTGAAACAAAAGGTTGAGGAAGGAGTAATATGTGTTAAATATGTTTCCACAAATGATCAATTAGCAGATATATTAACAAAGCCGTTGGCTGGCGAAAAATTTGTGAGATTGTGTAATTCACTTAATTTAGTAAAATGTTAGAATGATGTGCAAACATTGAGGGAGAGTGTTGAGGTTCAATGTCAGCGCATCTATATATATTGTCTGTGGTAGATTTTGTGTTGTCAATGTGAAAGATGTGATTTCGGTTAGGATTATTTAAAATAGAGAAAAGTACAATGTAATAGTTTTAGCTGTGATGATATTAAAGAAGATAAATGATAGAAGGCGTTTTAATAATTGATTCAGATATCAATAAAGGTCGCGGGAGAAGGCCAAGAGGCAAATAAATACTGACTGATCTCTCGCATCCTCGGTACAATTATGAAACCAAGATCATTTATTCGCCTCTTGGCCTTCTCCCTTAAAGAGGGTGGTATGTGACGATTTTTGGTCTTCGCGATGCCGCAGTTTCTTGACGATGTCGCTTTATTTTCCGATCACTCACCAGTTTTCATACTGTGGCAGACGGCGCAGCGTACCCTGTTGCTGCATCAAACGCAACAACGCCGCAGCCTCCGACTCGGAGCCGTCGCAGACATGGACCTGCTCCGGTTGGCAGAGAGCAGCACTGCGCTCCACGAAGGCACGGACCTGGAAAAGGTATCCCTTTAGCTGCTGGCTTCATCTATTCTAAACTATTACTAGCTACCCACGCGGCTTCGCCAGCTTATTACAAAGAACGCAGACAAACCCATACACATGTGAAAAAATTAAATAAATAGGATCAGTGGTTTCGTAGATTACCCTCTTGCTCTAGATAAACTGTTTCCCTGCTGGTCGCTTACGTAACGCATTGTACGTGCGTCAGTAGATCTAAATGTCACTTTTTGTATGGGAAAATGACTGTTAAATTGTTATAACGCTCATTGAAAAAAATTACGTGTTCCCTCTGATGATTACATAGACATTAGTTAAAACTTATTTTTCAACACATTTGCTCGTAACGTGCCTCTTATTGTGCCGCTTTTAGGCTCATAATCCTGGGTATTAAACACGCGTGTTTTATAACATTACGACACTCGTGTAGCTATGTTTATATCCCGATTAAGACACGTTGGCACCTTGCAGCAAGGTGTATGTATGGACTCGGCGCATTCTTAAACTGATCGGGTTATACAGGTTTGTTTTTAATTCTCGGCAAATGGATTCTTACTCGACTAAACAAATGAAATCCTTCTTGTGAATTAATTGATTATTTCTTCTTGGATATGATATAGAAACGTTTCATTTAGTAAAACTATTTACTTTTGATAACATTTAACATGAATTTAGATTGAATAAGACAATATTTGTCTTATTTTGTATTGGCTGTTTAGAGATTTCATCTAAGCCTCGCTGCGGGCGCACTGCGCGAACTTCACGAAAAAAAAATAGTTGCGCGCCATTAAGTATAAGTAATTTCACAAATATTTGTAAACATTGATGATGCGTATTTGGTTATTATTAAAAATGTTGAGTCGTGGTTAATTACATCCTCGGCTCTATTATCACGCTCACCTGTGGTTCGCGTGACAATTCCAACATAGCTCACTTGTATCACAATGTACTATTACCTGTAATTACCGCAATAGCCTGTTGGAATTATATAGTGTAACTACGCATGCGGAAAATTCCACTTAATGGCCAGGGGAGAAGTAAAATTGTATACCTACTCATCACTGCGGTAAGGCAGCATCAGATCGCATAATTATCGCCATTGGCTTGCCTTCGGCTCTGGCTTCAAATACCTGGTGCTCCGATTTTCTTTGTTTTACCGCACTATTATTGCAAATCGCACACCCATATTATTAACCACGTGCGTTTGTTATCAGCAACAACATAGTTAATTAAGTAGTATATGTAACTAATAAATATTGATGACGACGTCATCAGATGCATATTGCAACTTAATTTGTATGTACAATCATATATGAACTGTGATACCTACTTAGATTACTTTAGACTATGTTCTTTGGGGTCGGGTCTTTGTTCTGTCAGTTAATTCCTCAGTTCTTATCGTTTCTACGGAATTTACATTTAGAACAAGATAATTAAAATCTGGGGGCACGGCAGTGCCCCCGCCAAGACGAGCCAAGCGAAGCGCAAGGGCAGGCACTACGTACCTTTTCTCGAAGCGCTTCGTCGTTTTTTTGAACCCTCATAATTTGTGTTTGGATTATACCAGATAAACGAAATTCTCGGGATATGATGTCAATAGTGAACTTATTAAAAATATAAAGTTTAAATTGCATAGCTCTTATACTTTAGATTTTATTGATATCTAAAAAACGCCGATTTTGTCACTGACTCACTCACGTTGATCATCAAAACCTCTAGGGTACTTCCTGAAGTCTGACATTTGGTATGTAAGCTAGTATTAGTACACAATCAACAAAACAATTCATTTCTTTTTTACCCCCCAACTCCTTAAACTAGGGGATGCAATTTTGTATGAGACTTCCGCTTTAGAGCGTGGCTGGTAGTGGTAGGTTACGCCGTATGGAGTAGGAAGATTGGCGCTCCTTATGGATATCTTTTAACGCTGAAAGCTATATGAGCTAGGGAGTCTTGGCAGTCAGTTTACATGTAATGTTTTGGTGGGATGCCTATTGACCCAGAGGCTTTATCTATTCATGGACAGCTGTCTGCAGGATCTGGAAGGTGATGAATGTGGTTTGAGAATGGAAGGGTTACGCGTCAAATGTCTCCTATATGCTGACGACCTTGTACGTGGTCCGCTGAAGAGTTACAAATAATGGTGACGAAGGTGAATTAATCTGTTGAATGGAAAGGGATGAAGATGAATGTAAGTAAGACGAAAGTGACGGTATTTGAAAAAGATTATATTATGACTAACTGCGAAATAATGATTGGTGAAGAAAGACTGGAACAAGTAAAAGGTATTGTGTATTTGGGGACATTATACTGGAGACGGAAAGCATGAGAAAGATGATGAAAGGAGAGTGAATGCAGGGAATCGAGTGAATGGGGCACTGAACGCCTTTATGGGCAGCCAGAAAATATCGCAAAAAGCACGCGTGGCTGTGCATAGGGGACCCTAGCGATCAATCGTATTCCCTACTTGTCGTTTGGCTGTTGGAAAAATGTCAATAGGACCATGGCTTGACTTAAGAGTCATTACCGCGTTAACAGACGTGCTCGGTCGGTAAATAGCGATTGGCCCAAGATAGAGCAGCACAACGTTAAGTCTCGGAATAAGTACATACGAGTAGGTACATTTAGAATTCCTGCCCACCCCCTCCGTTACCCCCGAATCTGAGTCCAAGATTCGAATTCCAGATGCCTGTAGAACAACACTTAAGAGCGTACATTAGCTGAGTCTTTTTTCAGATTCGAGAATTCCCAGTCCCAAAAAATTACCTGTGGTCTTTCCTCTTAAGTTTCGATCCGATAGTGTGACGGTTTCCTTTGATCTGTGCACTATGGGCCTGTTTAGCTGATAATGACTGTTTACCTTGGGAGTGAGGGTAGCTAGTTGGGGAAGTTTGGCGCTCCTCGGGGCAGGCTGGTGTGCAGCCCGGCTGCAGTTCAAAGCCACTTGGGCACATCTGCAACAAGCAATCAATATATCGATAAGGTCCAGTTTGGCTGGGAAGGTTAGATAGCAAACGAGAATAACTTTGGTTTATCTAACTCAATAAATTAGGTCTAGTTTCTTACCTAGGTAGTTCCGATGCTTTTCGCAACTTGAATTTAGGTAAAGGCTAGATGAGGGATAATTACTATATAATTGAGTAGGTACCTACTTTCCTGGGTAAATAAATTATAATTATATTTAGTCCAGTTAGATCATCAAAATATATTTGACCAGTATTTTTTTTTGTCAATCTACCAAAATATAATGAAGATATAGCCCGTTAAAGTTCGGCGTGACGTCACATTATGCTCAAAAGTTTACCATAATGTGACGTCACATTATGCTCAAAAGTTTATCATAATGTGACGTCACATTATGCTCAAAAGTTTACCATAATGTGACGTCACACGGATCTATAACGGGCTATACCTTCATATTTTTTGGTAGATTGACAAAAAAAATACGTGTCTATTGTTTGATAATCTAACTGACGGACTAAATTGTTTTTTTAGGAAAGTAGCCCAATTAGCACAATAGTAGTTTATGCAATCGTTATATAATGGATGCTTTTTAAGTCGAGTACCACGTTTAGGCCACGAAGCTTGCTGAGTGGCCTAATTAAGGTACGAGACTTAAAAAGCTAATTATATAACTATTGTATA
Source organism: Epinotia brunnichana (assembly GCA_963854355.1). Classification (NCBI taxonomy): domain Eukaryota; kingdom Metazoa; phylum Arthropoda; class Insecta; order Lepidoptera; family Tortricidae; genus Epinotia; species Epinotia brunnichana. Next base: position 14,064,574 of record OY977956.1, read on the forward strand.
CAATACTTTTTCTACGAGTCAACGGAAATAATAATTTATTAAACAAACTTGGTATCTATTGAAAATCGCCCTGCTGAAATGAAGCGCAGCAGCTTAGTAATTTTGCGCGTTGATGTCCTCACAGTTATCTTATACAGCTCCTGGATTCATAAGATGACTGCTGGTGGTTATCTTATGGAACCTACGAGCTCCGTGACGAGCTCGTGGAGCTCCAGGATTAAAAAGTATGTGATCTTAGTTTTGTGTACGAAATCTTAATTCAAAGATTAAAGTCGACGAGTAGAAAAAATATCATAAGGAAACCTGCATACATCTGCGAAGAAATTCGTAGGTGTATGTATGTGAAGCCTCCAACCCGCACTAAGCCAGTGTAGGGGCCTACCTTACTGGTCATTCCCTCTCATCCATAAGCGGAAGCCGGTGCCCTACAGTCTACTTCAATAATATTTTTTTCCATAATAAATCAAAACTTAACCATCGTAAAAAAAAGGCTTTAGAAAGTGCAACTCAAGCCCTTTCATATGATACCACACTTGATATATTTACTAAACTTTGATTTTTACCCCCCCCCCCCCCCCCCCCCTCATATTCGTGATTTACACAGAAAATAAAAATGAATATTATTTTTTTTTCATTTTCCATACACGTGTCTTAACCCTCTTAACAGTTGTTCCAAATTTCGAATTGATAGCTTAAGTAGTTCCTGAGATATTTAACGTTGATACAGACGGACGGACAGAGTCGCACCGCACCATAAGGGTTCCTTTTTGGTACGGAACCCTAAAAAACTAATTATTTAACCGACGAAACAGCGACACACGATGAACACACGATCGGTTAGATATGTACGAGTAAATCTACCCGAATTTATACATGGGTCCGTATCTATTTAGGAGCCCACCATTTTTTTTTCATCCCATCTTAATATATTTTTGATATTGACACAGTTGATGTCCTATTTTTAACCGACTTCAAAAAAAGAAGTTTTTTTTATTTTTTGTGTGTTTGTTACGCGATCACTCCGTAATTTATGAACCGATTTGAAAATTTCTTTCTTTGTTTGAAAGCATATACTTCCAGATTGGTCCCGTTATCACCAAAATCTAGTTCTGATGATGGGATCCTGGAGAAATCGAGGGAACTCTTCAAATTTTATAGGCAAAAATGAAACAATTTGGCTACTGATTTGAAGTCGGTTAAAACTTTGTTTTTAAAGTCTGCAAATTTAATAGGTCACCCACGGCAAGGGTCAGGTTTCAAGATTGAAAAAAAATACTACCTAGCGGGTTTACACGGTGTTAAATGAAAGATGGAGAATCCTTTTTCTCAGAACATATATTATGAGAGATCTAAAAAAAAGGTTTAATAAGTTACCTAATATTTCACGTACCTATTCGAATATACTTTTTTTCCTGGGCATTTTTCAACAATATTTGGCATAAATGCACTACAAAAAAAAAATGCTAACAATCATAAAAGGGCATTTTTCCTTCCCCTGCTTACGGCCTTTAAAACCATACTCACTTGGCAGACTTCCAGATGTAGTCCTCAGGGACCGACTTGAAGTGCAGCATTTTGATTGATTAATTAAAAATACTTAATAATAAATAAATTAAAGCAGATTACCGTTCACTGAATTAAAATAACGAAATAAATTAATACTTTTTGATTTGAAACTAAACTATTAACAATCACTAAATAATCCCCAAATTACTGAAACTGAAGAGAATTACAAGCCATCTATAGTATCCAATTATATTTAATCTATCACCCATTTAACGAGTATTTACACGTTCGCGGTTGGAATAGAAATAATTTCGAAACGAGGCGCGCGCGCCGTTTTATAGCGGGGGCTTGTGCGCACGGCGCCTTCTGATTGGCCGAGCGCGCGGGTGTGTCGCGCAAACGCAGATCAAAAACAAACGATGCGAACTTGTTTTTTAACCTTTATCTATCTAACGTATCACTTCATTTTAATGTGATGTTTATAAGCTAGCTCGCGAGGCAATCTCTCGTTGCTGGGCGAAAGAATGTGCTGTATTTCATCAGCAACTCCAAGGTACTGTTGCGTCATGCTGTGACGGGATCGAAAGGCGCATTAGAATGCCTGTTTTATACATACTAACTAAGGCATTTCATAGGAATAGGACATTGGGTGATGTCATCATTATTGGACGTTGTCAAAACAAAGGCGATACAAATAACGATAATGATGTAAACATAATAGTAGTTTATGTGACTGTACATAATGCCTAATTATGTATAGTTACATGTACACTACTTTATCTATCCACATATCATACGCCTCCACGATGCATTCAGGAGCCGCATATTATGACCGGCATCGCGGCGTTGTTTTCTGGCAGCTGTCATAATATTTCTTTTAATTCAGAGACAAACTAGAGTCGGCCTCATCTATCATATCGTTCGATATCTTACTTACGTGCGACATTTGTCAAATTTGTATGCAAATTGACAATTCATGTCGAACTAAACGTCATCTCGACTGATATTAGAATTGAGGTCAAATCAAATTTCTTTGTTTAAGAATAAGAATAAGAATAATAAGAATAAGAATAAGAATAATTTATTATTGGACAAGCACATGATTACAGATTATACAGACATTATCCGTGGGGTTCCAAACTAGGCTGAGCCTGTATCTTGGGACCCACTGAGTCGGTTAACAAATCTCATTAGACACACGTCTCAAGAAGCACGACATGAAAGTAACGAAGTGAAAATTAAACATATGAGCGCTGCTAACTTATCAATGGGAACACAAATTCATCATTAATAAAAACAAAAATTATGCTGTTTTAGTAGTACAAAGAGAGTTTGTGTATGAGAGTGTGTGAGTGTGTGTAAGTGTGTAAGTGTGCGTGAGAGGGAGTGTTTACGTGTGTTAAGTGTTTGTTACGAGTGTATGTTGAATTGTTAGGTACCTATTGGAAAAAGCAACCTTAGATGCAGGGACGTAAAATCTCTTCCGTATCACTATACGAGAGTTCAGCAAACCATTTCCTTAGAGTGGACTTAACTTTGCGTATGGTGCACTTTTTTATGTCACAGACTTTACAGACAGCATTATAAACAAAGGGGTGGTTTTTCAGAGATGTTCGAAATTTGAATGAAATAATAGTATCGAAATCGATGTTATTATGTAGCAATAAAAGCATTTTCACAGATAAGAAATTTGTTCTCACAAAACAGTCTATTTTTATGGTGGTCGTAATGTGCGGTTCTTGAACGCATCATGGAGGGTTTATGATATTTGGATAGATAAAATGTGTTATCGCGGTGCATAAGAGGAAATATGTATGGTGAATGACGTGTGAATCGATAACGATACCTACCTACGGATTTAAAATGCAGTTCAACGAGAAAAAGCTTTAGGTACGATATGATGATATCAGATACTTACCTAAGGAATGATATTGATATGAATGATGAATATCATAACGGGATAGTGTAGCGAAAAAAGATCGAACCCACAAGACCGCCATTGAAACGTATGACTTTTGTTCAAGACCACAAAGGTTCCAATTTCAAGTTACATCGCGCGTGTCTGTTTCGCAAAACTAGGTCCAGTTAGTCAATTTGTTTTGGCAACGTCAATTCGTTCACTTATGGTCTTGATCCATTTGTGTCGTAGCACATGCATGATGCAATATTTGCCGCGTCGTGAAAAGCCTTGTTTATGGACAGGCGACGCGTACGCCGGCGCGACTCGCGTGCTGTCAGATTTGTCCAAAAAAAACCTGGCAACGTTTGTAAATAATCACTAAGTAGCGCCACTTGTATGTGTCAGGGCTCGCGTCGCCAGTCCCTATGCGGCCTTCGCCCTACTTAAAATTCGTCAAAAGTCAGGATTCAGTCAGGCACGAAATGCGGTCGGAATGTCAGGACTTTTGGGAAATTGGTGAAATACAGGGTCCTTCCGACGCCTAAGTTTTGCCCACATTAACAATGTACACATTATTGAGGAAGAAAGCTGCATGTAAGTAGATATTTAGAGACAATTTTCTCCAGGATGCTGAAATTGCTGAATGGCGCTGTGTTTTCGGTGTATGGCTCGATGCTGTAGTTACCTACTTTACGAAATAGGTATCTATACGCTACAAGGCGCTCTGCAGGGTCTATCGCCGTAATAGTTTTTTCATATTTCGGATATACGTAGTCCTGACGAATTACCGAAATTCCTGACAAACCGGGGAAAATCCTGACATTTGATTACGTGCCCAACAATAATGTTCACAACATACTGGAAAACAAAACACTCCCTCAATCTCGTATCTTTATCGAGTCAAGTGATTACCTTTGATAGTGGCCGTTCACCTGTGTTGTACCGTTTCATATCGTTTGAACTTTGCGCTGATTATATCGATTCTTTGTAGCTGAAAATAGTTCACTTATCGATTAGAAATTGTTTAATCGATTTATAACATTGATTAAACTCGGATTCGTGAACTGGGATTAGGATTGAAGTATTGGACCCTACTGATGGCAGCTTCATCACCAATGCACATTCAAAGTTTACAAAGTTAGTTAGTTTAAGAATTACGACATCCTCTGGCAGAAATTGAATACCTCTGGCGTGCCAGCTGGCCTGAATAGCACTCTCAAATTCTGGTACCATAACCAATCCAATGTCGTTAGATGGGCAGGGGCGTATTCGGATGCATACAGGCTGAAGTGTGGAGTAAGGCAAGGAGAACCTCGCCTAAACTCTTCAATCTGTATGTAAACGAACTTATAGAGGAGCTCAGCAGCGCCCGCATCGGTTGCCATATTGACGGAGTGTGCGTAAATAACATCAGTTACGCAGATGATATGGTGCTGCCGAGTGCCTCTGTGAACGGTACGCTATGAGTCACGGTCTGCAATACAATGTGTTGAAAAGCGAATGTATGGTCTTTAAGGTTAAGAATAAAAGTCCACTGGATGTTCCACCGATAAAACTAAATGGCAAGATACTGACTGTGGTATCACAGTTTAAGTATCTGGGCCATATCGTGACCTCTGACCTTAAAGACTGTACAGACATTGAGCGGGAACGAAGAGCATTTTCTGTGAGAGCTACCATGATCGCTCGCAGGTTTGCTGGATGCTAGAGACAGGTCAAGGTAACCCTTTTCAGGGCCTACTGCACGTCCTTATATACCAGCGGCCTGTGGGCGAACTATACTTGCAGCGCGTCAGGGATGTTCGCAGAGGCGAGGGTGGACTGTTTCCACACTACTATTCGCAAGCGATGTACATCCCTGGTGCGTAGGGTACGGGCCAGTGCCAACAGCATCCTGAAAATGATCGCTGAACGGATGGACTGTGGGTATCTAAACCACTGCTGTATGATGCACACAAACACACATGTTAACTACGAGGTCGCATAACATTTGACATTTTCTGATTTAAATGAGTAATTAATTATTTAACTTGACATCTTGTACATTTTTAATTCGAATTTTTCATATACATATATATTATTTTAATTGACCGTACTTTTAGCTACTTACCTTTAATGTAAATTCCATTCTGGCTGGCATATTGTATTATTATTGCTTTAAAATAGACTATGTGTGCTATTTTATTATTTTTATAGTTACTAATATTAAGCTAAGTATTATTTTATTACTAACAATAATGATCCATGTTGGTCCCTGAATTGAAATAACAGACTCCTCAGTATTTCTGTCATTTTATCAGTCATGTGACAGATACGAGTATGTACTCGTATCTGTCACTTCACCTGCCTAGCATTATCGCATTATTTATGTAGAACATAAAGTAGGTATTCGTACCACAATAGCAAAATGCTGTACAGTCGCCATCACACACATCGGAGCAAACAAGCAACTCACAAACATCTGAACACAACTCTATTTTCAAGGCATTAGGGTGCATGTTCAGATATTTTTGAACACCCTGTAGTGTACTGATGTAGGTACCTATGTGATGGCGACTGTACCTATACCTACTTAAATATGTAGTTGTCGAGAATGGCGAGTACTTAAGTAATATTGTTAATAAAGACGAATACAATTTTGGCACCGTTACGTCAAGTTGATCCCGTTCAAAACCTCGATCATCACCTCCTAGCGTTTTTCTCGGCAGTGCCCTAGACTAGACGAGCCCGGAGTCATTTAGTACATAATCCCAAGATTTGGTGTAGTCACTAGTTTTACAACAGCCACTGGCATCTGACCTTCCAACCCAGAGGGAAAACTAGACCAGACCTTATTGGGATTACTTAGTTAGACTGGACCTGATGTGTCACCACCGCGCGGACGCCCTGTTTGCTCTCCTTTTGAGAAATCGTTATATCTTCAGCCAGTCTCCGAGTTTGAAGTACTCAAAATTGTACGCGGACTTAAAAACACACATAGCACCGGAATAGACGAAATACCTACGACGTTATTGAAGTTTTGTGCTAGTGAACTGGCGCCGCCACTATGTAAGCTAATCAACCAATCTTTTAATGAGGGTGTTTTCCCCCAAGAGCTAAAAGTAACAATTATAAAACCTATACATAAAAAAGGAAATCCTCTTGATACAAATAATTATCGGCCAATAGCACTCCTCTCCACACTATCAAAAGTTTTTGAAAAATCGATGTGTAATCGGGTCTACCATTTCCTGGAAAAAAATCATATATTACATGACAACCAATATGGTTTTAGAAAAAATCGCTCCACTGCCCTCGCCGTTAGTAATTACACTCAGAACATTCTAAATACCATAAACAATAAACGAATTGCTGTTGGATTACTTTTAGATCTCACAAAAGCATATGACAAAGTCTCACACAAGATTCTGCTTAGTAAATTATATGGATCGGGAATTAGGGGCATAGCATACGACTGGTTTAGATCTTACTTAGAAAAGCGCATGCAGCTCGTTCAGGTTGAATATGTCAACCCGACGTCTAATACGTTGGATATTGTCCGATCTAACATAACTGAATTAAGGGGCTCAATTCCACAAGGAAGTGTGCTGGGGTGCCTACTTTTCTTATTATATATTAATGATCTTCCCAGAGAAATAGATGCCAATTGTACTTTATTTGCAGATGACGTGTCTATCCTTTTTGACTTTCATAATAATAACGATTTTAACGAAGTACTATCAAAAACCTTGCACCAAATCAATCACTGGATGAATGATCACAACCTTTCAATTAACATCAACAAAACTAATTTAATTCAATTCTATCCTCATCAAAGGACGCCACCGCCTCTGAAACTTGAGCTGAACAATAAAGAAATAGTACAAGTAACAAACTTTAAACTCTTAGGCATTACTTTAGACAGGCACATGAATTGGAAAACACACATTTCAATTACTAAAACAAAAATATCCCAGTTTCTATATGGGTTATTCACGCTCCGCAAAACAACAGACTTTGCCACAGCACTCTCTGCCTACTACGCCTATGCCCACTCGTGGTTCAGGTACGGCATTATTTTGTGGGGTGACAGTACAGATGCTCATGACCTATTCATAATGCAAAAAAAATGCATACGTGTACTGGTGGGCATACGAAACCGGGATAGTTGCAGGCCCTATTTTACCAAACACGGCATATTAACCTTGCCCTGTATGTATATATTGGAATTATGTATATTTGTGCGGAAGAATATTCACCAGTTCAAGGAGCAACAAAATAAAAGACTAAAACATAAACTTATATTACCTGTCCCAAATCTTGAAATATTCCGAAATAGCCCTCAATATGCAGCAGTTAAATATTATAATCATCTCCCAAACTATTTAAAGGCAGAAGAAAAAGACACAACTTACGCAAAAAAGTTAAAATCATATCTAGCAAACAAAACATATTACACAGTAGAAGATTATTTTAGTGATAGATAATAAGAGCGAAAGTATTTTTTTTGTTTTGATTTTATGATGTATACTATATTGAATTGAATTTAGATTTATATAAGCTATAGTGTGTTTTTGCTTTGTAAATTTAGCTTTTCCTAATTCTGCCTACACACTAGCAAATGTAGGTAACAATTTAATAATTTAAGTTTGCTATACCCGTCCAGGGTCCATGAGACACATACATATTGTAAGAACTTTTATTTTACCATGGTGCAATAAACGATTATGATTATGATTATGACCTCAAGATGGTCAAAACCTGCCGATACTTATTAGGTACTAAATATAATTTCTGTACACTTACTTATTTAACGTATTCAACAATTTAAGACTAAGTAGGTAGTTAATTAAGTGTAGGTATACTGAAATATCAGCGTTTTATAATGCTAAAGAACTGGCCGGATCGAACATACCTACCGCCTCATAAACGACTTGATTTTCTGGTTTCGATTTATTTATTCGTATGGCTAAATTAAAAATTAAAATCGTTCTTAGTTAAAAAAAATGCATGCAAATTAGAGCAGTACACCCAATTGCTGGATCCATTGGGTTACGTTGTTATCTAGGGTGAACAAGTCGGCTGGGTTGCCCTGGTACTTGGTATCCGCGAGTGCCCACTGATTTCGATTAAAATGGTTCATAACCTTAGTAGGTAGTTAACTATAAATATAAATTAAGTCTGATATTAAGTATAGCCTATAAGGTAGGGTAGGTAAACGTCCGAGTGCTCGACGCTGTACTAGTACATACATATATCCGATATTTGCCTAGTCAACTTATCATCTTTATATTCTTTATGTTATACGTGATAATAGTACATTGTTTAACAAGGGGCGTATGAGGAATATTGCAAACGAGAGTCTATCAGGAGCCCGACGCCGTAAGGCGGAAGGCTTTTGATGACTCGAATTTGCAATATTCTTACGCCCGTGTTATACACAATGTTTTTCATCACATTTGCGAGGAAATAAATAACCACGAAAGAAAGAAAAACCTATGTTTTATACAAGAGCATCAATCAAATGTTGACGAATTGACCACTTCACTTGTAGATCAGTGCGAGTGGAGGGCGGAGCTTCAATATTTCAACCAATCACAGAGCATGGAGCATGTGGTTCTTGCAGGGCGGGGCCTGATCGATTTTATTTTCCAACCAATCACAGAGCAGAATTCTTGCCGTGCAGATTTGCTTAACCAATCAGCTCACACACAAGCTCATTACTCCCTTGGGACCATTATTTCCCGCGGGAATAATTTAGGCCATTGTCCTTCTGTATAGAGGCAAGGAATAACGCCATTTATGAGCAAGTGTGATGAAAAGTAACTGTTTAACTGTTTATATATTGTATGGTAGGTAATATGTTACTCTTCAAAAATTTGGCTTGCTACAGCTTAGTTATTCTACTCTAAGGCAGGTCTTTGTGAATATTGGGCTTTAGGGCCGCCACCGAATCCAACGCGAGATTCCGCCCGTACGTCGACGTTTGACGCCTCAGTAACAAGATAATATCGCCAGTTGACAACATTAGCCAATCTTCCACTAAAAATATTACTTGAACCACGTATCTCAATACCTAGTCATTGTTACTTGTTGCTTATCGTGTGGTTTGTAGGCGATAAGCTCGCAACCTTATACTGGAATATTACAATTTATCATTAACCATTGCATACAATTTCGATTTTTGGTCGTCAACTGACAATACTCTCCATTCTCTACCGATTCCAAGGCTCGGGGCTCCCCGTAGTTAGGCGGGAAATTTTATAAACCTCGGCAACCTCGTTAGTTAGGTATATTTTAAAAGGGTGGTCCGCGCCCACTTCTAAGTAACTTGCTGGGCTGTGGTCTGTTAGGCTGTAAAAAGGGCTCAAAAAAGAGTTACATGAAGACTGCTCCATCGACAAGAACCAAATTCTTTGGTCACCCTATGCCAAATAAAACTTTATGTCATCCCCCATGCAGCAGACCATAACTTAAATTTGAAGTCCAAGAGATGTAATGATGAACTTGTAAAGGTTGCGAGAGTCCGCTCGATGCGGTTGGCGCAGGCAGGGCCGGTCCTTGTATCTTTGGGGGAGGCCTATGTCCAGCAGTGGACGGCTTTCGGCTGATAATATATGATGATTCAGTAATTATATTTCATTGCGATCAATGAATGAGTCTAAAAAAGTGATTTCTGATCGCCGTATTCTCTGTTATACCATACCTAACTCCTACATAGCCCGTAGTATAATGACTTTGTAACTTGTAATACCTACCTATATCGACTAAAAAGAAGATATTTTCTAAAAAAAAGAGTTGAAAAGAGATTTCCGCATGAAATAAAAATTGCTCGTCACTCCTACAGATTTGCACGCGCCGTACTACAAATACAAACTTCAGTTTCGTCAGCAACTAACTTATCAAAAAGGAGGTGTGTGCAACCGGTTATCAGCGTATTATTTATATTTATATCACAGTTGGCACGAGGCGCGGAATGTGACGTTACGTCATGCACGTAAACTTTGTGAGTTGAAAACAAGGTTGATACACGCCCCCCATATTTGTTGTACGATGTTGACCTTAGAGTTGACCTGATGGGTGTGTAAGGCGTCGTTTATGTTATGACCAACCTGACCAGGTGACGCGTCCGGCACAACACGCGGTCTGTCGGGCGAGTATGACCAACCTGACCAGGTGACGCGTCCGGCACAACACGCGGTCTGTCGGGCGAGTATGACCAACCTGACCAGGTGACGCGTCCGGCACAACACGCGGTCTGTCGGGCGAGTATGACCAACCTGACCAGGTGACGCGTCCGGCACAACACGCGGTCTTTCGGGCGAGTATGACCAACCTGACCAGGTGACGAGTCCGGCACAACACGCGGTCTGTCGGGCGAGTATGACCAACCTGACCAGGTGACGCGTCCGGCACAACACGCGGTCTGTCGGGCGAGTATGACCAACCTGACCAGGTGACGCGTCCGGCACAACACGCGGTCTGTCGGGCTAGTATGACCAACCTGACCAGGTGACGCGTCCGGCACAACACGCGGTCTGTCGGGCGAGTATGACCAACCTGACCAGGTGACGCGTCCGGCACAACACGCGGTCTGTCGGGCGAGTATGACCAACCTGACCAGGTGACGCGTCCGGCACAACACGCGGTCTGTCGGGCGAGTATGACCAACCTGACCAGGTGACGCGTCCGGCACAACACGCGGTCTGTCGGGCGAGTATGACCAACCTGACCAGGTGACGCGTCCGGCACAACACGCGGTCTGTCGGGCGAGTATGAAAACTCACGCCTGTCATTATTTAAACACTAGGTACTAGGCCGTTGCTTAGGTGTCGAAAGTCGCCCAAATCGTTCCGTATGTCGGGTAGCCCCATAGTGGTGCCTACCCACAGACTGTTATGACGAGCAGCTAAAGCCCTCGGGCTGCTGCAAGAGAACTTTAACCAAATCGTTCCATCCAAATACTCTCCATGCCTACTATCCATACTAAATTATGATACTTATTATAGATGCGAAAGTAACTCTTTCTGTCTGTTACCTTATCACGATTAAACCGCTGAACCGATTTAGAAAAGATTTTTCATTACATTTTTAGTTACAAATATCTGAAGTGATCAACAAAATAATGATAGTAAGTAATTGTATATATTCTAGGCATTAACTTCATGCTTCTGGAGCTGCTGCGATGTTGCTGCTGATATTGTCAATAACATTTAGTTTAAGAACTATAGTCCGTCAAAGTTCCCATACAGCCTGTATGTTTTAACACCTCAAATTTTAACCATACGTAGCTTTTAGTATTATGGGCCGATATTGTAAGAAAATTGTAAGTTAGTCTTAAATACCAAAGCGTAATTATAAGACCATGTAGCATTGCGTGCTGAATTATTTTATAAAGAAAAAAAAAGTTGGTAGTTAAGAAAAAAAATCTTGCAATATCGGTTCATAGCCCTAACCTCTGGCAACTGGTTACAATTTGAGATAATGATAATGATCAACATAATTCTAAGGAACGTCTAGCAGAGCCACAAGCTCTAAATTTCAAACTTAATTAATTTTTAGCCTATTTATTCATAAAAAACCTAAAAATATTGCAATTTCAGTCACGTTTCAGAGATATTAAAACAGAATAAGTAAGTTTGTAATCCTATACAAATACATGCGATTACAAAGTTACTGTTGCAGTTCCTTCCTGCAAAACTATACTAACGTTATTTGCGGTTGGTAAAATAACATTCCCATACTTACAGTCTACAAAAAGAAATAAAATCCCATAAAAACATTCCATCTAAAAATAGGCCCAGTCTCGAAACTCTTCCACAGTAAAAAGTGGTGAGATATTTCGTAGAGCCAAGTCAGGCATTCTTATGAATCTTTATTTGCTTGCTAAATAAAATTTTGTGACTTGGCAATCACACTTATCTACATAGTTTTAGATACCTATGCAAAAATTAGTGAATGCAGTAAAGTTGTGTGATTCCCAAGTTGCAGAATTTTATTTAGCAAGCAAATAAAGATTAATAAAAATGCCTGACTTGGTTCTACGAAATATCTCACCACTTTTTACTGTGGAAGAGTTTCGAGACTTGGCCTATTTTTTACATGGAATGTTTTTTTATGGGATACATGATACGGAATCTGTTAATTACTTTACATTTTATCACTTCACACTAAACATTGTCTCAGCTATAAGCTTGCAAAAGTAAGTGACCTATTTTAAATACACCGAATTATTAGGGTACCTACCTCCCCTATACTTAACGTGGGGAGTGTTTTTTTTTCATTTCAACCCTAACGTGTGATATATTGTTGGATAGGTATTTAAAAATAAGGGATAGAATAGGGGTTTGCTAAAATCATTTTTTTGATAATGTAAATGTTTTCGGAGATAATCGCTCCAGAAGTAAAACAAATGTGTCCCCCCTCTAACTTTTGAACCATAAGTTTTAAAATATGAAAATCTCAAAAGTAGAACTTTATAAAAACTTTCTAGGAAATTATTTTCAACTTGATAGGTTAAATAGTTTTTGAAAAAAATTACAAAATAATTTCACACACTTACTGTGAGGGTTGCCATACGTCCGGATTTGTCCGGACATGTCACTGATTTTTGACCCTTTGTCCGGATTGCGGCCGGACTTGGCAAGTGTCCGGATTTTTAGGAATGAATCAACTCGAAACATACCTACCTACGAGGCGACTAAACTACGCGAGCAGCTGCGATGCGGTTTGCGCTTCGCGCCAAATCTCTGTTATAGTTGTTATTTTCTAAGCCGTCCGTTCTGCAGTGCGGCGTTCTTTAGTGCGGAACGGACGGCTTAGAAAATAACAACTATACAAGAAATGTCAGGATTTTTAGGGTGATGTCCGGATTTTTGTCAGGACATTTAATTCTTCCATATGGCAACCCTCTGTGACGGACGAAAAACTACGGAACCCTTACACTGAGCGTGGCCCGACACGCTCTTGGCCGGTTTTTTTAACTTTACAATTAGACACAAACACAAGATTCATTATTTACATGATAATTATCTTTATTATATACCAAATAACAAGTATTTATAGGAACAAAAGCAATAAACAAATTGGAAATAAAACATTAAACTAAATTAAAACTACTCAAACAACCCACCCCGCGTCACTCCCGGTGCAAAGGTGCCCATCACGCTCGCCGCATTGCCGCGTTGGATTGCGATGTGAATTATTTACATCCAATACATAACCAAGATAATAATTAACACTTCTCACTTCACACCAAGTGTCACAAACACTGTCACTTGGAGAGTTGACCGGCATCGGCAGCCAGAATTTAATTTGCCTATTTTCGTCGTTACGATACTTTCGATGTGGAAGAAAAGCATAACTCGTATTCTTTCGTAAGGTCTTCTGAGGCTTGCATATTCAACGTTTTTTCCTTTTTTCTCCCCACTTTTTTTCTTTTTTGCATCCAGTTTCCTTGGAGTTTGGTTTTCTTTTCGTTCTAGTGAGTAAAAAAAATAGCTGGTCCGCTACTATAAGCTCGCAATTGCCATCTTTGGGTATTAGGCATATTTTCATTGTTTTCATTGCCGGCCTTCCTTGAGCTAGCACTACAGACACTACAGTAATAAGTTGTGCAGGTTGCACTCTAAAGCGTCGAATGCATATTGCATAGCATAGCACCGGAGCCACCCCAATTGTTTTTTTCGGAAGTATTTTATTTGGAAAAGGGAATTCCCCGGGTGGTGTTTCTTTGTTGACTACCTAGGTAGCAGATGTTGGTTGAATTCTTTGAAAAACTACGCTAGCATGTGCTTTGTGTGTGACATGTTGTTTTGTTACAATGTTTTTGCCTAACGTGTGGTGGACTAAGTATAGTCAAATCTAGTCGGGTTGATCGATGTTCCTAGGTAAGTATGTATTTCCACGGGCATTCTTGGTGACCTGTAGTAATTTAGTCAAATGTGCAAAGGGTACATAGGTCGTGTATTTCTAGTTTAACCATAGATTAATTAACTATGTGACAGGTGCATTAGTATCTAGTTATTTCTAGTTTAACTATCGATAAAACGAACTATATGACTGACATCTACTCCATGTAATAGTAGGTACTAGGTAAATAACAAATACCTAAACAGCAGAAGTGCAATTATAGCTTCTCTGCGTCGCTAGGTGTGGGTCAATGCAGATGTTCTTCATAGGGTTTCCGCACTTTCTGCTCGAGCCTTCTCGAATTCGAGAAAACTCGAGAAATTTCGCTCCATTCGAGACGAGAAATAAATGACCGAGACTCGAGAATTCTCGAGTCCCGAGCTTGAATTGCGCCAGGCGTGACGTGCGACTATTTTTCCCCCAAAATCCCAAGTCACAGAGAATTTTAATAAGAAAATAATCAACTGGGAAACAAAAATCCAATCTCGAGAGATTATTCCAAGCGCTCATGAAGCATGTTTTCAGCGGAACAAAATATTTCAAAAATCGATTCGACTACTAAAATGGGCCCCTGTGGCAAGGTACCGAGGACGCTGGCAGCATTTCCTCGCTGAATAGCAATGTTTATGCGTTGAGCGAGGAAGCTGCCAGGTCTTCTATCCCCTGTGACGTCCAACAACCGTTTTGCCAATTCACGTTAGAGTGCCTGTACGACTGGGCTCCACGGACCAAGGGTCTCGACACCAAAATCAACAAAGTTGTAGTTGGTGTCGAGGCCCCTGTATTTGCGCCTTTTGTTCGCCTCTCGGTAGCCTCTGCCGCCGCGCCGGCCTTATTGATGGTACCGGTGAGATGAGAGGGAGCCAGTGTGTCTACGCAGGTCGCGTCCCACACTAGCACTCGTCCCATCTTCCACGGCATTAGTGTCATTCCATCTGGTCTCTTGCCGTCGTCTCTGGCGATTCCGACCGGCTCGAGTACCGCCGGTATATTCACGCTGGCAAGAGACCGTCGGATGATATCGTTAAGCGCGGCGTGACGAGAGCAGCGCCCGCACTCCTCTGGCAAGACAGTCCGTGGTGCCCCAGTTGGTCGACGTCGTGGCCACAGTGACATTTATGGGGAGCGCATATGGGTACCCCTAGGCGGAGGCCAACTGCTAGTCGCAGTGTCTCCGGCCCCAAAAAAGTACCTGCGTTTGCCGAGTGGTAAGCACTGAGCCAGTGACCAGCCTCCTTAGTTCCTGCGGCAGCTAGGCGGGCGCGTTAGACTCCAGAACTATGGCTTAAAAGGTTAGAGTAGGATAATTTGGAAATAACATCATCCCAGCTCCTTTGTAATTTCGGATTTCGAGGAACATTTGTAATTAATTTAATTATTCTAATTTGTATGTACAAAATAAAAAATTAAACTATATATGTTTAATAAGTTCACAATTGACATCATATCCCGCGATTTTTTTTTATCTGGTACCTATAATCCAAATAGGAGTGTTAGGTGGTGTAATGTAACTGCGACCCTACAACGCGCGAGCCGAGCGAGCGTAGCGAGCGTGCCGCGGTAGCGGCCGGCGAAGCGCCAGAACCGACTTTTGTTAGGTCCCGAGCGAAGCACCAGAACCGACCTAACCTACCTACCTACCTACTGAATGTAAAGTTGATGAGCTAAAAAAAACAAGCATTAAGTGAGTAATTGTGTGTAAGCGTAGGAAAAAAACTAAAAATAAAAAAAAGTAAAAAAATAGGGGGGTCCCCATACAATTTATTTTATTTTATTGTAGCGCTGGAACCGTTACAAGCAGATATTTGAAACTATCCCAATATATGTATTAAATATTATATTTGCTATATAACAGAAATATAAAAATAAAGTTAAGTAAAAAAAATAAGTGGTGTCCCCATACAAAAAACTTGTAATACGCGATAAACAACCGGCCAACGGTGTGTCCTCGGCGGCGCGCGGCACCACAGAACAGAAGTAAATCTCAATACCCGCCTAGTTTTCTTTACAAAAAGTAATGATATCCCACCAAAAACATAAATGTAAAAAAGGAGAGCCAAGTTCAATACAAAAATTATGCTTGGCTGTGGGCTTCGCCGCAAAAAGAATGGAGATCTAAATGAGTGCCAAGTTCTATGCAAAATCCAAATATGTATGTATAGGAACAAAATTAACATTATGAACAAGTATTAAACTCTATGTCTTTGCTTTATTGGATACCTATCAGTGGCGATGCGTGAAATTTTTCGATGGGCAACCCGGGTCAAAAAAGTAATGAAAGAGTTATGAGTAATATAACTAGGTACATATAGGCTTGCCTAAAAGAAATTTTAGGCAAGCCGGTGGGAATCGGTTTGTATGGGCGCTCCGCCACTGATACCTATAACAAGTAATAACAACTGCTGTTATTTAAAGAGAGTTTACATCAGAATTAAAATATATATATGTATATGTTGAATAACTTTATAAAAAGACTGATGTAATGAAAACTGGCCAAGTCAAATCGAACCTACATTAAGATCTCACATTTTTAAATAACATCAATTGTTATAGGTGTCCAATAAAGCAAAGACATAGAGTTTAATACTTGTTCATAATGTTATTTTGTTCCTATAAATACATATTTGGATTTTGCATAGAACTTGGCACTCATTTAGATCTCCATTCTTTTTGCGGCGAAGCCCACAGCCAAGCATCATTTTTGTATTGAACTTGGCTCTCCTTTTTAGGGTTCCGTACTCAAAGAGTAAAACGGGAACCTATTACTAAGACTTCGCTGTCCGTCCGTCCGTCTGTCTGTCACCAGGCTGTATCTCAAGAACCGTGATAGCTAGAGAGTTGAAATTTTCACAGATTATGTATATCTGTTGCCGGTTTTATGGGGGGCTCCCATACAACAAACGTGATCTTTTCCCATTTTTATAGATGGTACGGAACCCTTCGTGCGCGAGTCCAACTCGCACTTGGCCGGTTTTTACATTTATGTTTTTGGTGGGTATCTAGTATAGCGTGGAGCACTCGAACGTTTACGTTATAGAAGCGGTTTTAATATTTATAGTTACGAAGGTTATGTACCATTTTAATCGAAACCAGTAAATCAAGTCGTTTATGAGAAGGTAGGTATGTTTGATCCGGCCAGTTCTTTAGCATTATAAAACTCTGATATTTCAGATTTAAATGTCACACGTTCAGTACACTGTTAATTAACTGCCTACTTAGTCTTAAATTGTTGAATACGTAAAATAAGTACCCAGTCCCAAGTGTACCTACAGAAATTAAGTATCGGCAGGTTTTGAACATCTTGAGGTCCGGTCTAATTCCAATAAGGTCTGGTCTAGTTTTCTCTCAGGGTTGGAAGGTCAGATGCCAGTCGCTTTCGTAAAACTAGTGCCTACGCAAAATCTTAGGATTAGATACTAAAGGACCACGGGCTCGTTTAGGGTACTGCCGGGAAAAACGCTAGGAGTAGACCAATCAAATTAGTTAACCAACCAAGTAAATTCGTTGTTTTTATTATTTTATCGGATATTAATATTCAGTATCAAATATTAATGAGATATATTAGAATAATAATTATTAATTGTAGCTGGACGCTCAGAGAGCTTATACATACATCTCTGGGATATAAAATGATATCACAAACTTCTTGTTAATTCTGATAGAATATATAATAGATTGACATGTATAAGTACCCTTGTGGCTAAATGTTTGATTTTGATTTTTAATTAATAAGTAAAAAATCCTAGATCGTACACGTATTTAATAAATCTTCAGATTTCGTACACTACCTAACTTTGTCCTAAAAGCAAAAGAGGTAACCAAATACCTTGTTAGTATAATTTTGAGGTGCATTCAAATTCGATCACTTAATAGCAAAAGTAAACTGAAACCAAATTTGCATGGTTATACGTTTTTTTCATAGTTTTCAGCTGATCTGATTGGGATCTTGTGTCCTCTGAAAATAATCATAAAATTTGTCATCATACTTAGGTCCAAAAGTTTAGACACAAAATTTCGAATTCTCCTCTTGCTTCACGGGAACGCCAAAGCGGATGCACGCCAAATTGTCTTGAGGAACATGGTGCCAAAGCGGATGCACGCCAAATTGTCTTGAGGAACATGGTGCCAAAGCGGATGCACGCCAAATTGTCTTGAGGAACATGGTGCCAAAGCGGATGCACGCCAAATTGTCTTGAGGAACATGGTGCCAAATATTCTTCTTCGTCTTGAATTATTGCAACAGTCAATATTACATCAAAATCAGACACTCTCGACATTTTATTTAGGTTTTTTTTTATCGGATTTTATCGTATAAGAGAACTTTAGTACATTGTGATACAAGTGAGGTATGTTGATCATTACATCAGAGGCGGAATTGTCACGCGAACCGCAGGTGAGCGTGATAAGAGAGCCGAGGATGTAATTATCAAAGCTCACGCGTGTCATACGACGTTTTTCAACACATTTGCGAGGAAAAAATCCTTTTCATAAAATGAACATGTTACAGGCTCCTAAGTTGTTACCTTTAGTTATTGATGACAACAGGTTTTTACTCACATACTTGTACATGGGCCAATCTCCGAGCGTTTGAACCGCTCGGTTCTAACGTCATTGTCGGCTCAAGATTATTTCAGCAGAGGTTAAACATACCGCGGATACTTAAATCAAAAATAAAAAAAGCGGCCAAGTGCGAGTCGGACTCGCACATGAAGGGTTCCGTAAAATAAATTGCGGTTTACGATTTATGACGTATTAAAAAAAAACTACTTACTAGATCTCGTTCAAACCAATTTTCGGTGGAAGTTTGCATGGTAATGTACATCATATATATTTTTTAGTTTTATCATTCTCTTATTTTAGAAGTTACAGGTGTCCCCCACACATTTTACCACTTTGGAAGTGTCTCTCGCGCAAACTGTTCAGTTTAGAAAAAAATTATATTAGAAACCTCAATATTATTTTTGAAGACCTATCCATATACCCCACACGTATGGGTTTGATGAAAAAAAAATTTTTGAGTTTCAGTTCTGAGTATGGGGACCCCCAAAATTTACTGTTTTTTTTCGATTTTTGTGTGAAAACCTTAATGCGGTTTACATAATACATCTACCTACCAAGTTTCAACAGTATAGCTCTTATAGTTTCGGAAAAAAGTGGCTGTGACATACGGACGGACAGACAGACAGACAGACATGACGAATCTATAAGGGTTCCGTGTTTTGCCATTTGGCTACGGAACCCTAAAAAGACTCAGCACCGGTATTGGCTTACTTCTTCATCAAAAGTGGACTCTGATATTCTTCTCTTTTAATAGTATTTGCTGGCGACGACAATGACGAAAAAAAAAACGCCTTAAAAACGCTGAATATTCGCCCACATCTCCAAGAATGTACAGTGGCGTCAATTCTATTTATAACTTTTCTATTCACCACGAGTTAAAAAATTTAATAATAACCAAACACGCTGAAGCATAATCATCAATGTTTACAAATATTTGTGAAAACTGAAATTACCTATAATGGCGCGCAACTATTTTTTTTTCGTGAAGTTCGTGCAGTGCGCCCTCAGCGAGGCACAGATGAAATCTCTAAACAGCCAATACAAAATAAAATAAATATTTTCTTATTCAACATAAATTCATGTAAAATGTTATCAAAAGTAAAAAGTTGTACTAAATGAAACGTTTCTATATCATACCCAAGAAGAAATAATCAATTAATTCACAAAAAGGATTTAATTTGTTTAGTCGAGTAAGAATCCATTTGCCGAGAATTAAAAACAAACCTGTGTAACCCGGTCAATTTAAGAATGCGCCGAGCCCATACATATACCTTGCTGCAAGGTGCCAACGTGTCTTAATCGGGATATAAACATAAAACACGAGTGTCGTAATGTTATAAAACACGCGTGTTTAATACCCAGGATTATGAGCCTAATAGCGGCACAATAAGAGGCACGTTACGAGCATGTGTTGAAAAATATAATTATGTTGCAGTTGCAGACAATGACTCAGTGACATACTTTTTTTGACATTAAAACGACTGAAACGTCTGCATAACAACCGTCGTTGTATAAAAAAAAACGGGCCGGTGGCGAAAGGTGTAACAAAATAAGCTCGGTGGCGGCTCGGTACGTTTACGGCCCGTGCCGGACACGGCCCGTTCTAGCGTGAGTCATCCTTTGTAAACAATGTTATGAAAGTTTTAAAAGCAATAATATCGAAAGTAAAGATACGCTTGTCAGAACAATTCGCTTGACATCTGTCCTGAATAAAAAATCCATCTGCTGCGCCATCTGCTGTACGGACGGCGTACCACACGTACGGCCGGATTAACCTTGTAAGGGGGACTTTTCTCAATATTAATGAAGTGGCTGGCAGCTGGCATGTGGTGGCTGGTGGTGGCAGAGATAGTGGTACCTATGTAATAAATAAGTAATCCCATAAAAAAAACATTCCATGTAAAAAATAGGCCAAGTCTCGAAACTCTTCCACAGTAAAAAGTGGTGAGATATTTCGTGGAGTCAGGCATTCTTATTTTTATTAATTTTTGACCGATTTTTGACTTTCGATCGCTCAATTCTTTCACTCGAAAATAGTAAAAAATTATGAAATGATATTTTCAAATAGCGATAGAAAATTTAAAAACGAGTGGTAGGTATGTGGTATTTTTATGAGGCTTAAAATAAGGTTCATTTCGTTGTTTCTGAATAATACGGCTCCAAAGTTCTGTAATTTAAAAAATATATAACTCCACACAGGTTGGATTGCACAAAGGTGCGGATGCGGGTGGCGCAGGACCGGTCACTTTGGCACTCTTTGGGGGAAGCCTAATCAAATGTATAGCTATATATTATCAAACAATGTCCATAGTTAATGGTTCATACACCAGTATAAAAATGATGCCCTTACAAGGTTACTTTTGATTGACTTGCGGTTGCGAACTAACAAAACGTAATGGCGCTAGGTAACCAAATAATTCTTTTGAAAATGTGTAACTAGGCGATAAAAAGAAACTGACGATACTTACCGATGATACGATATCCCATGTATTTTTTTTACTTTTGTATCATAATTTTTGCACCCTTTTACGGCGCAACTGGGCATTTTGAGACAGTCGGCTCTGACATACTCTGACAGCTGAACGGTACGGCGTCCTGCCACAGACTAAGGCACGGTGGCCCTAAATTGTTAGTTTAGGGCCACCGCATTGGACGAATTACTTTGCGCGTTGGGCCTATCTTTACGAAGTAATATATATATATATATATATATATATATGGTTAAAAGAGTCCTCATCAAAGTTGTTGATAAACCATGTAGGTAGCTATTTGTTTTAATTTCATAATGGTATGTGGCTGTCTTCTCATATCTGCAGCTCTGTTGTTGCCGACATGAGAAGAACTTGGAGTCTAACGCCTTGACCACGACTTTGGTCTTAAGCGACCTGCGACCAGCGTTTTATCTGTTCATTGCGCGTGGTCCCAACTAACCACAGTGCGTTGCGCGTCTCGACCGCGCAATGAACAGATAAAACGCTGGTCGCAAAAGTCGTGGCCAAGGCGTTAGGGCTTCCACATACAGTGAGTGATTCTTGGTGGATCGACAAAGTAGACCCTTCAAGGTTTTTAAGCATCCGGGTTAAAGCTAAATTGAGGAGGAAGATGATTGATGAAACCAAAACGTCGTTCCTGTTTGTTTCATTTTTACACGACTGCCCAACGAAAAGGAGTTTGTGTATGAATTGACAAAGGGAACTAAGTAACTAGATACTACACGTGTTACGTTGTACGTACATATAACGTACGAATGGCATTGAATTCCGGACTTCAACTTCCAAGAACTCTGAACCCTTCTGGAATTAGTTCAAGATTAACGACTGTACACTTTCGCAAAACCGTGCATCATCACTTTGTGTTAGTATAATTAGACTTTATTATATTGTAGCAGAGTTGAGTTTTAGTTGGCACGATAAGCGGAATACGAGCTTATTAAAGATAGCATCTCAGACTAACGGAATAATTAAAATTATAATTGATATGGACATCCAATTATACGGTAACCTATGACATAAAGTAATTTCCATAAATGTTTTTGTTTACAAATAAGATTTTTGCGCAGTAGTTAGTCTTAGTAGATATAAGTACCTACGTCATTATTGATCAATTCCGCGTAGGTACAACATATGTGTCACATCAATATTGATTAATAATGATTGACGTGTGCTAGGATTCCCGGTGGGTGCAGTCGATTTCAGGGAAGTAATGTAAATTATTTATAGTGCGATCCCTGTTTAGCTTTATGAATATGGATGCATTTTTAATTGTGTGTTAACATTCTTTACTTACTTATTGTAAGTTTTTTAATCACAAACCATAATGATTTGCACGCCTGCACGCAGTCTGGATACACGGATACACCTACACCGAACTGGAACATACTGTACCTACACCATCTTTAAACTTTTATCAAATAAACGATTTGTTTTTGCAAAACAACCATCTGTAAGATCATCTGTTTATTTCACAAAAACATATGTCATGCTGACTGTGACAGGCTGACAGGATAGAGCATCCGTCCCTGGCTGACACCGTTCGATATAATGAGACGACGCGCTTATCCTATCACTTATCGCGTGATAACGCCATCCATGCTACGGGGCCAGGTATACTTTAAGAAACAGAGCTAAGTAAGTTCTAAGTTAATTATTTCATCAAGTTCGTGTACGGTTACGTACGGGTATACGGTTAATGAGAGCTAAGTAGAACGAAAAAGTAAGCATAAGATATCTGACGGAATAAGTTGTCGTTAGACCTAGGTATTGATAACAGTGATAACTGATATTATTATAAATGCGAATGTAGCTATCTGTCGGTCTGTTTACCTTTTGACGCCTAAACTACCGAACCAATTTGGCACGTACGTAGAAAGCTTTTAACCCCTAGATACCCATCTCTAGGGGTAGCTTTCTACGTCTAAGTATGTCAATTTCAGTGCCCACTCACCTAAATTTATACTGAGCAGAAACGTCCGCTAACGAAATTCTAAGTTTCGATCAAAGAGGAAAATTGAAAAATTATTCGCCACGGGCGGGATTGGGATTTCGTTAGCGGACGTTTCTGCTCAGTATAAATTTACTGTTAAAATGGAGTAGCGCATTGTTACTAACGATTCTCAATGTAACTTGGGACGTTGGTGCCGTATCAGAAGTTTGTAACAACTTCACGGTAGATGTCGCTACGAGCCTCCTTAAGGTTAATTAGAAGAGTGAAGGGATTGAAAGATTCGTTGCCACTGACGGGACCCACGGTAGCTCAGTTGGATAAGAGCATCCGTCCATTGCCCCTTCCATTCCAGAGGTCGTGGGTTCAAATCCCGCCCGTGGCGAATAATTTTTCAATTTTCCTCCTTGATCGAAAACCACTCACCTAGTATATAATATTTGGCAGGTTAGTTTGCTATGAGGCTTTAAGAACTGTCACACATATACACAGAATAACTAACCTATATTAAGTCATCAGCTGAGTGAGCTAACCAAAATAACACGTTGAAAAATATTTACACCGTCCTTCTTCTTTTGAAATTAGACTCGTGTATTTTAAACGCTTGGTCCGCGTAGCTACTTTTGCTACTTTAGTCAATGTCAATGATGAAATCAATCTCCGTCTCAATGCATACATTAGCAACGAGAAAACACACAGTGCGTCTTGACACCCGCGTCACAAACGTTACTTATTGTTATTGAATAATACGTTCAATCAGTGATACATACGCAAGTATGAGGTAGGTACTGTTTGTCTCAGTAACACTAACACCATATACAAAGTGACAGTTGAACACATTCCGGAAACGCCTTACGTAGCAGATTTTATCGGCATTTATCGGCCGACAAAGAATGAATGTAATTATCTACTTAGCGATTCTATTTTGAGAATAGCAGTTATCAAGCTACGCCGTATTCAGGGACCTTTCTCTAAATATTTTTTTAGGTATTTCTTTGCAAAGGCCATCTTAATATTAGGCCCTGAATATCTTGTAGCCTATCAAAGGCCAATTAAAAAGGCATCCTTCTCATAGATCTCTTCAAAATAATGTTGGTATACCTACATAAACATACATCCAAATTGGGACAGACTTGCATTTGTTTTGATTGTTGTTTGTTTTTAAAAAACATAACCCTCTCTCCTTCGGCAGACGGGTAACAAAACAAACCCAGTTCTGTACACTGGAAGATTCCAAATGTCTTCAAATGATCTATGTAAAATACCTTGGTTTGCAATAAACGTTATTACTATTACTATTAAACTCCACACGAACGCAGCCATTTTTTACCGGCTGAAAATTAATTATTCTTTTATCAATATGGACTAGTCTTTCAAAACGAAAGGCAGGGTCATTTCGCCGGTTACGCGACCACCTTCGGTTAGCGACCACTTGAAGAACATGGTTTTTTCAATTGAAGATAACATCAATTCTACAGAGCCTATTGAAACACTCAGCCGTATGCGTGTGTTGTTTGTAGTTATGGAATAGGAATTTACAAAAAAAACGAGAAAATATGCTAAGTGGTCGCTAACCGGCACATGAAATTAGGTGGTCGCCAACCGGCGAAATGACCCCATTTGGTCCTTGACTTACGCTCTAATTAATCATTTGAATAAGGAAGAACATTTTACATTATCGTTAATGAAGTGAATGTTAAAATAAAATAAACCGGCCAAGTGCGAGTCGGACTCGCGCACGTAGGGTTCCGTACCATTATCCATAAAAATCACGTTTGTTGTATGGGAGCCCCCTTAAATATTTATTTTATTCTGTATTTTAGTATTTGTAGTTAGTTATAGCGGCAACCGAAACACATCATCAGTGAAAATTTCAACTGTCTAACTATCACGGTTCATGAGATACAGCCTGGTGACAGACGGGGACGGATAGTGGAGCCTTAGTAATAGGGTCCCGTTTTACCCTTTGGGTACGGAACCGTGAGGTGGGTGGGGGTGGGTGACGGGTGAGGTGAGGTTAAAACAAGTTACAGAATAGCGGGGCATTCAAATAAATTTGACTGCTCCATTTATAATAAGTGGAGGCAGATAATGCTTGGCATATAAATATAAATTTAATTCAATTTTATTTAATATCATTTAATATATAATACAATTTCTAATGTAATAATTCATACTAACATAGTTTAATGATGTACTGTACTAACAACTTTATGGGCTCCTGGCCTGAAATAAATAAACAATAATAATAATAATTACTAGCTAGTGCGTACGGCAAAGAACGCAGAATAACCCGCGGGATAAAATATTACCCATGTCCATTCCAAAGGTAGACTAATTTTTGCAATCCGATGTGTTAGTTTGGGAGATTACCACAGACATACAAATGTACAGAGCTACAAACGACATCCATAGACATTAAGGCACAGCGTCGAGCACTCGGACGTTTGTTAACCTGACTTCTTTGTTATTAGTATAGATATAGACAAGTATAGCATATTGTAGTTAGCCGTTAACTAGCTACGTTATAAAGTAAACAAAGCTTTTCAATGCTCGATCAGACACGGTGACATTCCAAAAGCACTTCCTGGACTCCTAAGTCCTTGACGACCGGTCTGTCTGCCGGAGAGAGGGTTACAAACATGACAATAAAAACGTCTAAAGTACAGTGATATTGCAATTCAATATCAACTCTGCTGTTGTAGTAAAAAGACTCAAATAAGAATGAAACACGTACATTTGTGTTTCATTCTTATTTGAGTCTTGTTACTACAACAGCAGTTTCGACGTACGAGTACATTTAAAAGAATGAAAATCACATATTTACGTCAACTAGTTGAATCGAGCTAACACGATAGGTTTTATGGTCCAGATGTACCAAAACGTGACGTAAAGCAGGACCATAAAACTTATCATGCTAGTTAGGCAGGTATGTCTTGGAGATCTGACTCTGGCTGATGGCTAGGTAAAACTGAAAAACAAAATTCAAGGAAGACTTCTTAAGATCTAAAGATTCAAAGAAGATTCAAATATTTATTTGTCCAACATAGGTAGTTATTAGGTATTACATTTTTGTTCAGTATCACTTGTGGCGCCTTGCACTATATGGTAATATTATGTAACATTCTTCTGCATGCAGGATGCATGCAATTTGATCTGAATGCTCGCCGTCCTCAACAGTTCTGACAGCCTTCCCACAACCTGTTAAAAATCTTATTCTTCATCCTAAGATAAGTGTTAGATGCAGTGTTCAGAAATTCAGAATGTTGTCTCGCTCATACTCGTATCTGGAGCAGCTAGACTAGGGAAGTCCTTCCACCTAACAGAAAACCGCAGCATAATAACATCACTAGTTGCTCTGTAGACATGCGGTTATGTGTTCCTGGTTCTGAGTAAGGTCGCGACTGTCGCAAGAGCTTCTGAGTTAGTAGGTAGGTTAAGAGTGATGGACTCAACAATACGAATCCCCAAAGCAATAAAACATTCTTCTTCTCAGTCGCTTCACTCTTGGCAGAGTGGTCGTGATCGTCATGTCGGTTTAGTGGCAAGCTTGACAATCCGTCGCCATTCGTCTCACAAGGCCGCCTTCCTTGTGCACATTATGTTAGGGTGCGTCCGCGGCCCTTGGTCAGTCCATCTCATAGGCGATCTGCCGCACGTTCCCAATCCCTGCACTACAAGCCACTCGATAGAGTCACCGCCCCGCCGTGTTACGTGGCCGACGAAAGTCAGAATACGGGACTGGACAGTGGAGGAAAGGCGCTGCCTGATGTTCAACTCCTCCAATATGGATGTGTTGGTCCGAAATAAAACAATAAAACATTGGCAAACGGCAAACTAACCTTCGACATCGATATAATATCGATACAACTGTTTTTAAAAGGATAGGTCTGGTCTAATCGTATTGAGTATATATCATCAATCATCAGATTATCACCGACAATCGCTTTCTCTTATCTCAATGATCGGCCAGCACAGCATGTTTTTATCATCTTTCTTTTTCCTTGTACCTAAGTATCATCATATCAGCCTAAAGACGTCCCACTGCTCCCCCAAAGAGTGCCACAATGACCGGTCCAGCGCCACCCTCCGACCTCTTCCTCGAAGTTGGACCTACCTAATTGGACAATCTGTCCTAGGTACCCAAATATAATCTTCTAATTACAACTTCGAGCGTAAAGCGTCCGATTGTAATGGGAGTTGGTACTACATGGGCATTTGTAAGTATAGGTACATTATTGCTAATATATCCTCTGTTTTTGCTACCGTGTTTTTCCAGACGAGTTAAGTAGTGGATTGCACAAGCATTCGCGATAAGCGGGGGGTGTGCGACCGCGCCTCCGGACCTTTGCCCCCGTGATAACTCGGTACGATTCCATCGACCACACCAGTACAGTTAGGTCTCCGATTATGAATAGTTGCTACGATATTAAGAGTCAAGGTATGTTGGGATTGACGTAACAGTCGAGATGTTTTGTGAAGAGATGTTTAGAGAATTGGAACGTTGTTGGATCTATTCGAGAATTTGCTCTGAACTGAAGAGTAAGGCAATCATCACACTGCCGACGCATCCCGCTGCGGCGTGCGGAGCGACGGTTCGCAACATTGTAAGTTTGTATTTTAAGCAATTCCGAACGGTACGGCCAAAGATAACCTATGGATAAGGTTATCTATGGGTACGGCACACACACTGCACCGCGCCTCCGTCCGCCGGCGACATTTGTACGCGGGTCAAAATTTTCAAGACTTCCTATTGTGGAAAGATCTTGACACCTCATTTTTGAACATTCTTTGAGGAGAGCTTCCTGGATGGAAACTTATGTGCCCGCGTATAAAGTGAATAATCAAGTAATTCCTGAAATTATCCCTAAATGCATGAGAATTTTCTACAGTTTCTACATTGCTAACTAACCTAAATGGAGATTTGGTGTAGAAATGTGTACCTAATGAATGATTGAATGTTTATATTGCATTTATTTCAAGTAACACAGGACTCATAAAGAAAATGACATATTAACTTAAGCACCTATTAAAAATAATTCCTCTTCATAAGAGCCTCGCAGCAATTAAACAGAAGCATTTATATATTAAGTTTCTGTTTTCAATGCCATACGATTAAATAAATTAAAAATATGCTCAGTATAAAAATAAAATTAAATTACTTTATAAATACAGTGTGTCTCTGACGTTGGGGCTTTAAATGCAAATATCGATTATGGTCCTGAAACTGAACCACTTTTGTTCCGCAACTTTGTAAAATAACTATTATTCCTATAATTTGTTAGTGTTTGAACTTTAACAGTACCATCAATGTATTGCAAACACGGCCTCATTATTTGACATCCATGACACGCAAGTATGAAAACTAACTAATGGATGTACATTGAACATTTCATTTAATTTATATGGAATAATGAAAATACAAATACAACGTATTTTTGAAAAGTTGTAGAACAAAAGTAGTTCCGTTTCAGGAGCATAATCGACATTTGAATTTAAAGCCCCAACGTCAGAGACACACTGTATAATACACGATTATGCAATAGTAGTTTATAATTACTTAATTACCTACATATCAACATGTTTGACCAATAACAACAAGTTCACAAAACTCTCATCTCTTATGCAAATCCGGGTTCAAATGTTTTATCTATAAAACGGAGTTGAGTCATTGTTGTTGTGGATAAGTAGTAGGTATTGTACCTAGTGTAGGTAGTTCTTTAGACCAGGGTTGTGGTGTGTAAACTGTAAACGTAAACATCGGATCTCCCGATGGTACCTAAGTAAACACTATAGTCTAATGTGGTGTGCAAACTACAGGGCCGAGGTTTTCCTGAGGGACAAGGTAGGAGTACATATTTAAAGGGTCGGCAACGCGCATGGAAATCCCTGGGGTTGCAACCGTCCGGTGACCGCGGACTATCTGTTGGGCGGTATACCATGTTTCCTACCAACGTTGTATAGAAAAAATAGGATTTCGAATTGCGATATGTATATATAGGTTGGGTCCGTCGGCTTTCGATAACACTTACTTAAGTAACTACGCCTACACGCCTTTGCCAGGCAAATCTTCATATACGATGTCAAACGAGCTTACCTACTATGTAGATACTATTTATGTATGCATGTTCGTCATATAGAGGTAATGATATGATAAGATTGATAAGTAGGTATAGATACCTAGGTATGTGCCCACAGAATGGGCAAATATGAGGTAAGTATACAACTTTAAATCGATGCAATTACAAAAATAAGTCATAAATACCAAACATTTTTGTACTTATAAATGTAATTTTAAGACTTGGCGCGTGCGAGTATGTATGGAAACAAATATCCGCCTAATATCCAGTGTATACAGAGTGTTTTTTTTTAAATGGGACAGTATGGGGAAATCCGAATCTAAAGGAGATAGAGGAAAAGTGTCCAAGGAGACATTAGGTGTTTTTTTATGTAAACAAATTTGGCTCATTAAAATTTTTGGTCAAGCGTGAGTTGTTCTTAAAAAATTATAAAGTTGGTAAATTTTTTTTGACGCGGGTCGGCTCTGTTTCATGTAAGGATTATTTTATTGTATGGAAAGAAAAAAATCTGAACAGCAGAAGTTGGTCAAATTTAATGAAAACTAATCCTCATACAGTTGGTTTATTACTTGAGTAAATGTTCGATGTGGCCGCCGTCTTGTCTTATGCAGGTACGAGCACGCTTCAAGACACTTCTAGTTGCATTTAACACAGACTTATGGTGAATTATATCATATATTGGGAATATTGGTGGTATTATATCATTCAATGTGGGAAATTGCGAGGAATTTTCAGAGTTTTTCGTGATTTGTCAGTGTATTTTAACATCGACTGTTTTTTTTCGCTTTTACTGTGTCAGACGTACCTAATCATGTAGGTAAAATTGATTTATAAAAAAATATAAAAAAGTCCCTCCCTTCCTCCTCCTTCCTCCTTCTTCTTTTCTGTCCTTTAGAAAAAAGTGAAAAGTCAAATTGGGTGACCTTGAGTCCTTGAGGGTTAAGGTCAATAAGGGTGGGATGTACCAACTAACAATAAAAAATCGATCGACGTTAAATATGTCGCCGGCAGCTGTCATTCCATAGAAACTTGTCAAACTTTCCATACCTACATTACGTTTGTTTACAGACGGTTTGGTGCAACCCACTCTAAGTCGTGTAACATGTCTCAGAAGCTTAAAAGTAGGGCTCTGGATATCCGTGATTCACGCCAACCCGTACGTACGTACTCTTAACCCCGGCGGTACTAAGATCACGGATTTCACGAACACGCCCAGTACGTGACACGTACCTGCGTTCGCGTCCGGATTCACGTGACACGTGACACGCCAAGATACGTAGCCCGTACCTGCGTTCGTGTGCACCGGTCGGAACGGAACGATACACCGAGGCCGCCGCCGCCGCGCCGGTTGGAGTTAAAATTAAAATAAATAAGGACTATTAATTAATTACTCATTATTACTTAGTACGGGACGAACGGGTTTTTTTAGGATTTAAGTTTAATAGTAGATTGTACAACAAGTGCATAAAACGCACCATTTTACTCGAGACGTTTATCCATCCGAGCGAGCTTGCGAGCGAGGATAGATATAAAGTCGAGTGTAAAATGGGTTTTATGGACGAGTTGTACACTCTACTTTTCACTTCGATTGCGAGGAAATGAAACAGCAACACGTAAAATAATAAATGAGACGAAATACAAATTATAAGTTTATTTCATGAAGTTTTATTGTGTACTTTGGCTGTTGGTATCTTTGCCTTGGTCTTAGAATACGAACGAAACGAAATAAAATAAAGAGGTTGTTGTATGAAGTTAAAGATGTTCGTGTGGCTGTTGCAGCGATTGCCTTGGTCTTCGACGAAGATTTTACTTTATGCTCTAGAGCATAAAAAGCGACTTTATGTCGCCTACGCACGACATAAAGACGAACTTTTAGAGCATGAGAAGTGAAAATTATATTTTTTGCGTCATTTGAGTTATAATAGTTAGGTATATTTAAGTAATGAACGGCGTTATTCTGTTTTCTGTATAACCAGCTATTGTGATTTTAGTAAAAGCTAGCGACGATGCAAAATTCTCTAGTGCCATTAGGTATACCTACTTGTACTTAAGTATAGCGTTATGTCACCATATCAGTAAATAGTTATCGTTAAATTGAGACAAGAGAAAAAAATGTATTTTTTCTGCTATTCATGAAATGAATGAATGTAAAAGTTTACTATCTAAAGCTAAAATGTTGACGTGACAGGCAATCCTAATCCAAAGAAACAAACAAGCAAACTTCTGCGAATCTTCGGTACGTATGATGACGGTAAATCCAGGCAAATAACACGTGCATGGACTACACAAGAAAACAACAAACCAAAAAGTACACAGCTGCAGTTCTTATAGGTTTCGGTTCGGCACATTACAAAGTAGATAATGACATATTTTTGTTCGACTGCTTCCATTCAGAATAACAAGGTAAAAAATATTTTCGTTAAATGGATTGTTGCTATATAGAGTTTAATTACACTACATGTACATAAATATGTTCTTCTATGAAAGTAAAAACAAATGTCGCAGACTTGATGACATTTTATTTTACATCTCTATAAAAATATTTTATTCAAATTTGGGTTCTCTCAAGATTTAAATATTATTGAGTCATTCTGTTGGATATTATCTTCTATAATATATTCGCGTTTATTCTGCTAGTTTGCGTATAATTTCCTAGAGGTTATGGGCCATCCTATGCCTATTAGCAGTCGAATTATTACTGAGAAGTAAATTCCGGAGAATAAAAAGTGCACGGGAAAAATGACGTCACACAATCTTCAAATAGAAAAATTAGCCGGTCGGGCGAATTACGCTACTTGGAAGTTTGCGGTTAAGACATACCTCGAGCTTGAGGAATTGTGGGAATTTGTGGACCCAACGCAGATCGCAACTGATGCCAAGAAGGACGTTAAAGCTAAGTCCAAAATAATTTTACTAGTAGATCCGATCAATTACGTACACATTGAAACGGCCGAGACTGCTCGCCAAGTTTGGATCAATCTACGAAATGCTTTCGAGGACTCTGGGCTATCGAGAAGAGTCGGGTTATTGAAAGATTTGATTAACACGTCACTGGATAGTTGCCCAAGCGTAGAAGAATACGTAAATAAGATTATGGGTACCGCACACAAACTGAGAAACATCGGGTTCTTAGTAGACGATGAGTGGTTAGGAACGCTCATGCTGGCGGGATTACCGGACACGTACAAACCGATGATCATGGGCCTGGAAAGTTCCGGCACGAAAATATCGTCAGATTTTGTAAAGACAAAACTTTTACAAGAAGTTAAAGTTTCTGAGTCTTCGGCATTCTTTACGAAGCATAAGAAGAGCACCAGCCATCAAACGAAGCCAAAAAAGAAAGGACCACGCTGTTTTAAATGCAATAAATATGGCCATTTCCAAAATGATTGTCCCGAAAAGAAAGCCTCTAACAATGTTTTTTCTGCCGCTTTTTCAGCTTTCAGCTCAACTGAACAGGACGATTGGTATGTCGATTCAGCAGCAACTATGAATATGTCAAGACGTTCAGACTGGATGTACGAGGTAGAGTCATCTCCGATTCAAATAATAATGGTGGCGAACAACGAAGCTGTCTCCGTGCAACATATGGGTAAAGTAAACATCCATACCGTTATAAGCAAAGACGAGCATCGAATCCAGGTGAGAAATGTTCTTTATATTCCTGAGCTAAGCGCGAACTTGTTGTCGGTTAGTCAACTCACTAAGAATGGCTGCAAAGTTAAGTTCAGCGATACTAGCTGTGAGATATACAACGCACATGACATCCTTGTTGCGACAGCGCGACTAACCAATAACATGTACAAGCTGAATACTGTTATAACTGGCAATGCGTATGCAGTTTCCTTAAATGAGAGTAAGGCAGATATTGATACAACGGCCTCCGTAGCCCAGTGGGTAGTGACTCTGCCTACGAAGCTGGAGGTCCCGGGTTCGAATCCCGGTCAGGGCATTTATTTGTGTGTTTATCACGAATATTTGTTCCTGAGTTATGGATGTTTATATATGTATATAAGTATCTATATGTATGTATCTATTATATATATCATCGCCTAGTACCCACAACACAAGCCTTACTGAGCTTACCGTGGGCCTAGGTTGATTTGTGTAAGATTGTCCCATAATATTTATTTATTTATTATTTATTTATTATTGTTACTTGGCATAAGCGAATGGCACATTTGAACATGGCAGATGTAAAGACGTTGCAATCTTGCGCTGAAGGTATACAAATTACTGGTAAAC
Organism: Epinotia brunnichana; assembly: GCA_963854355.1. Lineage (NCBI taxonomy): Eukaryota > Metazoa > Arthropoda > Insecta > Lepidoptera > Tortricidae > Epinotia > Epinotia brunnichana. Next base: position 14,098,195 of record OY977956.1, read on the forward strand.
TTGAACAAACTGTGTGTGTACCATGTTGTAAAGCTAAACAACCCAGACTTCCGTTTCCCAACTTTGGTTCAAGAGCAAATGGATTGTTGGATATAGTACATTCCGATCTATGCGGTCCGATGGAGACGCCATCTATTGGCGGCGCGAGGTACTTCATAACCTTCATAGATGATTATTCGCGAAAAGTATACGTCTATTTTTTGAAGAACAAGCTGGATGTTAAATCTGTTTTTCAGAAGTTTAAAAATGAAGTTGAAAACGAGTTAGACAGGAAAATAAAGATTATACGTAGCGATAATGGTACAGAATACTATAATAAAGCATTCTCCGACTTTCTAGCAGCTTCCGGCATCAAACATCAAACCAGCGCACCGTACACAGCAGAGCAAGACGGGCTTTGCGGAAAGAAAAAATCGCTGTCTGGTCGAGCGCGCTAAGTGCATGCTATTTGAGGCAAATCTGCAGAAAGAATTTTGGGCGGAGGCAGTTGTCGCAGCAGCTTACATCATTAACAGATCGCCATCACGAGTTTTAGCTGAAAGAACACCGTTTGAGATGTGGACGGGTAAGAAACCAAACATTTCACATTTGAAGATTTTTGGCTCGAAAGCCATGGTCCATGTTCCGAAGCCGAAGCGACTAAAATGGGATTCGAAATCACGTGAGCTACTTTTCATCGGCTACTGCGAAAATACAAAGGGCTACAGACTGTACGACTCGAGCAATAAAAAAGTTGTGGTTAGCAGGGATGTGATATTTATCGAGAATTGCACGAGCGCAAATAAAATCACACCGGACCCTGGACCAGTGTCACGGATTACTACCGTACCTCTGACATCGCAGAGTGTGAGTACGGACACATCTGAGTATTCCACAGAAAGGGAGGACACTGTCACACCACCGAATGAGACGCATGATGTGGAAGATACATCACCGGAAGAGACGCAAGATGTCACGTTACCCTCGAGTGCTGACACTTCTTTTGACAGCTGTGTGAACAGAGCGAGTGAAGACGAAACATACTTACCTAGCGACGGTCATGATAGCAGCAAAATTCCTGCACGTACTATTATATATTTAAGTACGTATATATTTAAGTTAAAAGACGTTTCGTAATACTTACCTACATTTCTCGCCTCTTCACTTGATATTATCACTAAAAGATTCGTGAGTTTCCCTCCAAAAAAAGTACATTCCAGTTGCCGACCCTGTACTTACTTACTCAATACAATGAGGAGGTAACTCATGTAAAGGTTCCGACGGAAGACCAGCGCTGGGCCTTCTAGATTAGCACCATGCTGAGTCGGGGCCTTTTCGTGGACCCTGCTATTTTTACGTTCTGTGTTTTGTTTTTTACGCCCATTGTTTTGTCCACGAATAAATGTTTTCTTTCTTTCTTTCTTTCAATACCTAGTATTGTCTTCGCTTCGGTTACCGCGCTTAATACTGAATATAAAAATCAATGTCGCCCTAAGTCTGTAGGTAGACAGACCATAATATCTTAATTATAATTAGTGATAGAAATATCTTACCTTTTCGTGATTCTCCTGAAGAAAAACACCATGTTCGCGATCTCTTGTGTTCCTGCAAAAAAAAATTTTTTTGATTATGATTATTTGCTCCAGTAGGTACCTATTATCGGGGCTATTCACACCGGCGACAAATCGCCTCAGCACGGCTATCGCAGGATTAGAACGCTTAGAAAGAGATATATATAGTCCTCGCCAAACGCTTTAAGTTCAAAGTCTCATTCCACATATAGGTAGTTGTCACACTTGTCACGAACACTAGTGGATCCAAAGGGGCTAGGGGGCTTCAACCCCCCAAAAGCATCTGAGTCGTTGTTCTGCAGGAACACGAGAAAAATGGAAGAATTTGATGTGGGAACGCTGCCGGTACAGTAACCTTAAGCTCCAACCTTAGGGAATGGGGCTGAAAGAACGCGACGAGCGATCGACTGCCGGCCTGTTTCCGGCCAGGCGTCCCTTCACAACATCAACATCAAGGTCGCCAGAGCTCCAGAGGACGTGGAAAATTTAGAGCGAAGCATTTATTAACCGTCCGCCCGAGTCCTCAAATCATTAAAGGCATAAAGGGTTTTGACATCGCATTTGTGACCCCTCTGCACTGTTTCTTTCTAATTAGAACGCTTAGAAAGAGACGAATAGTCTATGTCGCCGCGACACAGCTCGCGGGCCGTCCTGTGATAGCTGTTCCTGGAATCGCAAGCGTCCCTAATTAACTACGGTGTCTAAGCATAACTCAGTATGGGCGTAAGCCGCCATTAACCGTGCCACTGGCTGGCATGTTCCTTCAGTGATACGACTCTTGTCTCGGAATTTTTTCGGCAGAAGTACGGAAATAGTTTAGGCAACTCTTTGTATTAGTCTATTTAGAACTAAGTACCTACCTAATTATGTAGCATTACCAAGACGCAAAAGCGTTGCGGTTTTGTTTGGGTTTTTGCTCACCTTTTTAGTAATACCAAGTAATATCTATAGATAATTAAATACGCAATCGGTGAGGATCTGTTATTAGCTCACTGACACTACTGTTTTAAGCTACTGTGTCATCATCATCATCATATCAGCCGAAAGACGTCCACTGCTGGACATAGGCCTCCCACAAAGAGTGTCAAAGTGACCGGTCCTGCGCCACCCGCATCCACGGACTCCCGCGACCTATACCAGGTCATCAGTCCACGTTGTGGGGGGCCTACCCCACGCTACGCCTTCCGGTACGTGGTCGCCACTCGAGAACCTTTCCGCCCCAACGGCCATCGGTTCTACGTGCAATGTGCCCCGCCCACTGCCACTTAAGTTTAGTGATTTGGAGGGCTATATCGGTTACCTTGGTTCTGCTGCGGATAGCCGCATTTCTGATGCGATCACGCAGAGAAACTCCCAACATAGCCCCCTCCATTGCCCTTTGGGTGACTTTGAGCCTTCTTATGAGGCCCATTGTAAGCGACCACGTTTCGGTGCCATGTGTAATCACTGACAACACACACTGGTCAAAGACTCTCGTCTTGAGACACTGCGGAATATTGGACGAAAAGATGTGCAGCTACTGTTTAGTACCTATTTAAGCTGATGACCTTCCTATATAAATAAAAGGCCGTATCCTTGTTTGCCACAGCCGTGGTTAAAAACAAATGGGGTAGGGGCGGGAGTGGTGGGGTGAACATCGAAATATAAGGAGTGAAAGGTGAATCGGGTTCTCTTATTTATCGCCGAAAATTGTATGGCCGATTATCACTCCCCAACTCACGTTTCGCGTAATTTTATTTCGCCGAACGTTCATTTCCCAACTTATCTAATTTACTTGTTTTATTTGCCAACTGAACAGTTACCAACTCAACATGTGGTCTGTGTTTTATAATGTCATTTTTCAAAACGCCTACTTTCATATTGCTTAATGTTTTAGTTGGCATAATATACATTTGGTAGTTTATTGTTTACCAAATGTTTTATTGAGTACCGTTTCGTTTAGCAACTACGTGATATAATTTTAGCAACATCGTGGGTAAGCGCAACCGCTCACTTATTTTTATGACAAAGTATGTAGGTAGGTACGAATAAACGGAGCTCCCGCTTTCGTCTTCTAACCTATCCGCGATCCGAGTCGGTTTTGCCACTAAGTCCCTGCTGTTCCTGTTGCCGTTGTTACAATATTTGTGTTAAGAACAAGTATTTCCGCACTTTTATAAAAAAAATAACCTCGAAGACGAAAGCGGGAGCAGAGCTCCCGCTTTCGTCTTCTAACCTATCCGCGATCCGAGTCGGTTTTGCCACTAAGTCCCTGCTGTTCCTGTTGCCGTTGATATCTATGCTAGTATCTTTTGCCTTGCCTAATTTATGAAAAGTGAACTGTTGCATCAACTAAACGTTATTCGTCCAAGAGTTGTTCGACCAAGTGAAAGATTTGACAAATGATGAGTCTGCCAAAAGTGTAAAGGCGTTATAATAATCCGCTTTATAATAATTCTGCGAATTAAAAAGTTGTCATATAACATTTTGGTAATCGTTAGTTGTCAAAGTGAATCTTCGGCGAAACGTTAGTTGGCAAATGATATTCGGCCAAAAATAGTTCTGCGAAAAGGCAGAACACCGGTGAATCGTTCAGGTAAATAAGAATAAAAAAGGCAACTTTCATCTTATTGTCCAAGCTTGCACAAATAAAGCGTTGATTAAAATGCTCAATTTATAAGCATGTTTTATCCTTGTGTACTCATCCTTATTTAGGTTCAAAGTAAATCTACTGATTTCCGTTTTTAATTACCTTCGTAATTTTGGAGACCATTTAAAAATATTCAGTAAGGGAGCCATTATTTCAGTATATTTTTAGCGAAACTAGAAGGGTTAATGCCGGACACCGAGGGTTACGTACCTACAAACTTTAAACAATCATATCCGTATCGATCGACCTCATTAGTTTTGAGAGCAGAATAATTTTAAGAATACTTTTCAGTTATTTTATTTCAAAGAGGACTCTGTGTCATTCATGTCAGATTTCAAATTGAAATGTAAAACAAAACATATGCAGAACTTAATCACAAATCGAAAAGGAAAGGCATTGGAACAATTGGATAATTTTGTCCTGTGCTCGCGCTAGAACGGGCCGTCTCCGGTCCGGGCCGTTTTCTAAGAAAAACGACAGCGTTTTGCGCGTCCGAGGCATACCCACTGCCGACACCGAGCCGCTACCGAGCCTCGGCCGTGGCCGTGGCTCGACCGGGCTTGGGTATGGCTCGACCACGCAAAAACGCCGTAAAAAAGTAAGAAAATTCGTGGTAACAGGTGGGAATAACTCTTTTTTTGCACGCTAGCGCAGTGTTAGCGCGCCCAGAATGGATTAGTACATTTCGATGCTAGTGCGGAAAGTATGTCATTACGGCACAAGTACCTACCGAGATATCGGGACGAGTTAAGAATGACATTTCCGCAGCACGTGTATCGAACGACGTTTTTTAATACAGTTGCGAAAAAGTAAGAAAAACAACAAGTAAGGAAGAACTGTATTAAATGATTTTTGAACAACTTCATTATTTTTCAACTGTATTAGGTACAATGATGTTACAAAATTAATAATATAAAAGTTTCGAATTCCTTAGGTACTTGTTGTTTTTCTTATTTTTTCGCAACTGTACCTATTAAAAAACGTCGTTCGATATACGTGGAAAAGTCATCATCATCATCATCATATCAGCCGAAAGACGTCCACTGCTGGACATAGGCCTCCCCCAAAGAGTTCCAAAGTGACCAGTTCTGCGCCACCCGTATCCAGCGGGCTCCCGCGACCTTTACCAGGTCATCAGTCCACCTTGTGGCGCGCGTGGAAAAGTGAAAAGCACTAATTCGCGAAAACCAACTTTCCGCACGCTAAACAGCTATGTTAAGGATACATTTTTTGAGCAACTGTATTTAAAAAATCTTTACGACCGTGCCTAATTAAGACAGCACTGCCATGTCCCCAGATGGAATAAACCAGAATCTATAAACTAATCAAGATCTGCCATATAGGCTTACGTAATCCAGAACATTCGCCACTCCGCAAAAACAAGATAAAACTTATAAATATCACCATGTTTGCGTAGAAACGAATTGACAACGACATGCAGAACAGTAGGTAGGTATTACATACTTATATCATTCATGGTAATAGGCGGCGATGTCACGAGCCCCGCTTTTCTGAGGTTGACAAGACCAAATTTATTGAAATTGATATTATTTAAGCAGTTTTTAGGGTTCCGTAGCCAAATGGCAAAAAACGGAACCCTTATAGATTAGATTCGTCATGTCTGTCTGTCTGTCCGTCCGTATGTCACAGTCACTTTTTTCGGAAACTATAAGAACTATACTGTTGAAACTTAGTAATTAGATGTATTCTGTGAACCGTATTAAGATTCTCATACAAAAATAGAAAAAAAAACAATAAATTTTGGGGGTTTCCCATACTTAGAACTGAAACTCAATTTTTTTTTTCATCAGACCCGTGTACCCCGATACGTGTGGTGGTGTATCTATGGATCGGTCTGATATTGAGGTTTCTAATATCATTTTTTTCTGAGTTTCAGTTCTGTGTATGGGGAGGGGAACCTCTAAAACTTAATGTTTGTTTTCGATTTTTGTGTAAAAATCTTAATGCGGTCCACAGAATACCTACATCTAATTACCAAGTTTCAACAGTATAGCTCTTATAGTTTCGGAAAAAAGTGGCTGTGACATACGGACGGACAGACAGACAGACATGACCAATGTATAAGGGTTCCGTTTTTTGCCATTTGGCTACGGAACCCTAAAAATCATAACCTTAGTATTAGGGATGTAACGATACTAGGTTTTGCCGATACGATACCGATACCGATTTTCGAAGTAAATAATCGGCGATACAGATACCGATATCGATATTGATTGTTACCGATGTTAAATGGACACTAGATTTTGTAAAGTGTGACAAAAATTATATTAAAAATGCCAAATGAAATCAAAGAACACATTTATTTAGGTAATTATCAATGTTAGTAATTTTCACTTTCGGAAGTTCACTTTAGGAAGATTTTTGTTAAGGAAACAAAGTTTATTCAAATTACTAGCAGATAATCTGTTGCGCAAATCATTTTGTATGAGGCCTGCAGTTGAAAAAAGACGTTCTGAGGCAACTGAGCTCATTGGGTAAGATAAATATTATATCGGCTGTATTTATATCGGCGATGCCGACATATCGGCCTACCGATTATATCGGACGATATATCGGTATCGGTATCGTTACATCCCTACTTAGTATATCTCTTATCAGATGTAGATGACTCTTATATCACACGAGAACTAGGTACCTACTTATTTACCTACTTTTAGTTTACGTCAGTATATGAATCGTAGATTTCGGAATCTTATAAAAAATATCATGATCATATTTGCACCATTTTGATATTCGCACAGGTACTGATGGGTCATTCTTTCAGCGATTAATCACTTTCATTTATTGCCATAAAAAAGGTTCAGAATGCCAACTACTTAAGTATTAAAGAGATAGCAGGGTTATTCACTTGGTTAAAATAACGTAAACCGTTTTAATGTATGTCTGTCTGCCTACCTAAGTATATCTATAGTTCTAGAACACATAATCATATAGCAAGTGGCTCTCAGCTTTGCATCAAAATTGTGACTTACTTGAATAGCTAGAACTTCACAGGAATCTTCAGAGAAACGCTCATAACAGACTGCAGCAATTTTTAAACGCCAATTAAAAATAAAGTGACGGCTCTTCACGATATTATACTTTCCACGCGTCACTCACCTATCCCAGATATTGCCACAACTGGGCTCAGATGTGTTCTTATCAATAAGCGTGCCAATGATTCAACAATAAGACAAAACTGTGTTTTTCCATTTGTTTACGCGGCTGACTCAAATGATGGACTAATTTCGTATGATATGAACAATACGTAACATTCGCTACTTCTTGTACAAAACAAATATATGCGTAGGTATCTGAAATTAATGTAGGTACATATGGTACGAAATCGGATATAATTTCCAATATCAATTTAGAAAGAAATGAGTTAGTGTTTTGTTTTATTTCAATACGGTATCTTATACTGTCTTATAATTAGTAATTTAAACTAATGTAGATAATAATAGGTGATCAATGATCATTGTACCTAAATAATATTGTAAACAATGCATAGTTTGATTAACAACAACGGAATCCATGTCAAAAATATATCAAATGCTTCCGAAACTAATTAAGATAATACCTAATCGTAACATTCTAATCAATTGCATCACTTATTGACCCATTTCCCGTCCAATAGTCTTGACATTTGGCACGATAGCTTGGCAACGCATTTGAGGCCATAATTAGCATGGTCTTAAATACTACCTATAGTTACAAAAAAAGAAATATACTAGATTCCAGGTACATATATTCGTGAACCAGGAAGATAGTGTAGATTTTTCTCCCGCGAGATAATCTTAATTCAAGATAATTTCTGTTTCAATCCAAGATAGGCTGTCTTCCTTATAATTTTTATGTTCCAATTTTTTTTCCTGTGTAATGGTTCTTAAATTCCAACCCACCTGTTCAACGGAGTTCAGTCAACCCGCATGCATCACTACACATTCAGCGCGTTGCTACAATTTCTAATGGACTTCTAGTACGTAGTACTATTACTTATTCTGTGCTTCTAGTTAATAGACGTGTGCTGAGTCTGTTTATACACGTACAACTGATATCACGCGTGAGTCTATTGGGTCCGGTGCAAAAAGGGCCAAAACAATACGCCACTCACGAGACTTTTGGTTGATTACGTCGGCCCAATCTACATCTAGTTAGTTTTCTTGCTTATCGTGTTCTATTTGGATAACTATCCGTTGGTGATATTGAAATTTTAAATCAATCAGTCCATTGAATTTTTGCTAATACAAGTAATAAATTAACTAAGTACGCGTAGTTATAATGTCCCGTCAGATGACTGGCACAGACTGCTCAAACATTATATTTACGTAAACTACCCCCAATTTACCTAAGTAATTGATTTGGAAAGTACCTACTTAATTGACGGCAGCAAATTGTAGATCTACAAAAATATTTAAAGATACACCTACAAGTTAAATGTGTGATTTTTTTTTAAATTGTTTTGCCTTTCTGATGTGTAATCACACTAATCACTTTGCTGTAACAAAAATTAGGACTTTACAAAGCTTAATATTAAATACTTAAACGGATCCATGAATCGAAAAATGGTTTTTGTGGAGTCATATTATTTTAACGACACCCCACCCTAGTTATGGGTTTAACGAGAAAAACAATTACATCCCCACTTTACATTGTAGAGGAGGTACACGTAATAATAATAATAATAATAAGCCCGCAGGGCAGCTTGTGGCGAGCTGTTGGGGAGTAACGACCCCACGGACCCGAGTGCTCCCGAGAGTCGGTCAGGGCCTCCGTCTCCGGCGTGTCTTCGTCGGTCGGAGTGGAACCCTAAGGGGGACCGCAGGACTCTCAGCTCTGGCTTGCCTTCATTGGCCGTCCAGAGAGGAGTCGTCAGAGCTATATGCTCCAGGGGTGGAAGTGTTAAAGGGCATAACGCCGCGAGTAACTTCGGAGAAAGCGCAGCACCACCTCTCGACACCCCTGAGCCGCTCACCCGGTGTTGCTCCTGGCCGTCTTTTCTACGGCACTTTCAGGGGCCCATCTTATAAGTGAGTGGCTAGTCACCGCCTGCCTCGATAACCTTGTAAATTACAATGTTATGGCAGGTGTCCGGACCTCTATGCAATAGCCCAATTTTATTGCCCACCCAAATCTCATCACCATAGACCCAGTTCTCTATCCATTTCACCCACAATAGCCCCAACGCCTGTTGGGACCGGTTCACGGGTATCTACCGATGTACCCGTGAATGGGTTCTAGCAGGTGTACTACATCACATTAAACTTCGTCTCCATAGGGCCTCTACGTGTTGGATCTATATCCCCACGCACGCCTTCCAAATGACCGGGCTTTGTCCCGTGAATTTAAATCGGAGATAATAATAAAATCTTTATTTCGGAATACAAAAGATTCCATAGTTGTTAGTAACATAAAAAAACATACAAATTATATAAAACTATGTTAGTTTAAGTACAATACAAGGTAACTTAATTAAATTGAATACAATTACAAGTTAAATACAAATTAAATACAAATTAAAATACTTTTTAGTCGGGGTTTAGGGCTACCCCTTTAATAAGTCCAACCCAATGCATGAGGATTGGATGTGTATGTAATAATTGACAACTTAGAAAAGTTGAAAAACCCCCGACATTTTCGTTTCAAAGTTCAATATCTCAAAAACGGATGAACCGATTTTGTTGAAACGTAACTAAGAACCATCTCGATCACGTCAGCTTTCGGACAAAAAAAATGCATTAAAATCGGTCCACTCGTTTAGGCGCTACGATGCCACAGACAGACACACAGATAGCCACACGGAGACATAAACCAGGGATCGGAACCGGTTAATTGCTAAAACCTCGGTTTACCACAAATCTCGAACTATTTTATACTTCACATGTAGGACTCAGTTGTGTTTTGAGGTAACGAGAGCGTATTATTAGATTGCCCAATTAGACATGAAATTATTATCAAAAGAACGAAAAAGAACCGTTTTCGTTCCCATACAAACAATACCGGTTTCCGATCCCGACATAAACACGTCAAACTTATAACTTATAACAGCCCTCTTTTTGCGTCGGGGGTTAAAAAGAAAATATTCATGATTTTATTTTACCACTTTGATGGACATGGTGAAACTAGAAGGGTTCATTGTTGACTACGGAACTAACCTAACAGAAGGAGTAGCTACCTAATATTCCGGTAACTTAGCTGTGTCGCAGGTTATATATCATCACCATCATCATATCAGCCGAAAGACGTCCACTGCTGGACATAGGCGACCTTTACCAGCTCATCAGTCCACCTGCACCCACAGGTACCCATCAGGCTGCGCCTGCCGGTACGTGGTCGCCACTCGAGAACCTTTCCGCCCCAACGGCCGTCGGTTCTACGTGCAATGTTCCGCCTAATGCCACTTTAGTTTAGCGTAAGTAATATGATATCTGATTCAATTGATTGTAAGATAATCAATTCAATATAATTTAGATAATACTTAATCATAAACACAAAGTTTATTACGTAAAATCAGTATACCTAATATGCACTATGTGATAACAATCGACCGCCGGATCCACTTTATACTATAATACATTCATGTTACTTTACTCGTATCTATAGGCTTAGATAGTTTTTCTTTTAGATAAGTGCCTGATACTTATCGACAGATAACTTATACAGGGTGTAATCGTGCAAAGCTTCAAAGATTTATTTGTCCGACATACTTAGGTAAAGTACAAGGTGTTACATTACATTAGCTTTCGTATCACTATGCGGTGCCTGTCGGCATACAAATTTATTGGTCGAAACATGTTTATTCATTAGAATTTATTCACTATGTCAACAGATATTAGTTATTTATACATGTCATGAAAAGTGATTAATTAAATTAAATAGGTCAAGAGGTAGGTGTACTAATAAAATTAAGTAAAAAGTGTAGGGTTTAAATGTCAATATTTATCAAATACATCTGTAAAAAGTTCTGTTACCGTATAATATGCTTTTTCCGTAACGTCTGTTAAAATCTACCTAATTTCCATTGTTTGAATGAATCTTCATCTTATTATATATTTTGTGGGACATCCCTAGTATCCTTTTTTTGTAGTAGTGCTGTGTTAGATATATGACTGTGGATTTAATTTGTTCTGAGGGGTAATCACGTAACGTTCCGAACGCGCGTCGGTACAATTTAACTGTTAATTTTCCATATAAAAAGAGACATTTAGACCTACCCGACGTTCGTGCAATTCAAATTCAAATTCAAATTCAAAAATTTATTTCGGATCCATTTGTGGTTAGTAGCAATAAAAACACTTATTATTAAACTAATGTTAGTGGACACAAATTACAATGATAACTAAAATATTAACTTAGTACTAAAACTTGCGCAGCCTAGATTGCCCGCATCCCATTCACATGCAGTTGCATCCAGTGGTGCTGGAACGGGCAATCCAGCCTGCCGGCCACAACGCGTAGGAGGCTGTTGGAGCTGGCGCGCACGCGTCGCATCAGGGATGCCGCCGCACGTTTACGCAAAATGGCGTGAAAACGATCAGATCTCCGCAAACATACCTGATGCACTGCAGTAGCGCGGCAGCCCCATCAGCATCCTGAACGCGTTACGTGATCGACCTACTGGAGGCGTATACTTTTAATAGTATTTTATGCAACTGTTTTATAAGAAGGGTCTTAAAATGCGAGTGGCGTGAGTTGCGATGCGAGCCTTGGCGAGCATCGCAATTAAAGACGCCACGAGCGTTTTTAGACCAGTTATAAACCGTTGCATACAATACTTTTTCTACGACAAATTTTAAATAAATAGCAGACTACAAATTAGTTAGCCTTTTCGGGCAGCAAGTTTTCTATTCGTACTTTTGCTACTCACGCAATATCTTCAGGAGTGCAGTTATTAATTGCTTCGACCATTTTAAAAGGAACGTACATTTTTATCTTCACAAACACGAATAGGTACAATCTTAATATTCTAGGAATAACAGTTTATCATCTTTCATCTTTTCATTTTGATTTGAACTGTGTATATTTTGGTGGGAAATCGGAAATGTGACACTTCTTGTTTATGGTTTGTTTTGTTTTTAATTTGTTTGCATTTGCCATCCGAACCAAACCTAATCCGGACCCGGACCGAATTCGAACTTTATTTTCATAAATAATACCAAGAATTTATAAAACATGTAATTTAACACACATTAGATGATGATTTATTATTATTGTAGTAAATAATGTATAATATACAAATGTTAAATCGTAAATAAAAACTTTTATTTCGAAATATTTGTTTATTAAGTTGGCACCACTGCAATATAGCGGCCGATTTAAAAAAGTTTAACAGTGCTTTTATGAAAAATGTATGAACCAAAAAAGTACGCTAAACAGTGCGTTTTTGGGCCATAGAGCATAGAGTTTTTCGACGACTTATTAGTGGTGTCATTATATTTGAGCTACAGCCTATATAAATGGCAGATAACGGTTCAGGAGTAGAAAAATGTATTAAACTGTTGGCGATTAGTGAAAAGTTGACCATTTCGTAGATATACAAACAAGGTAATGTCAATATTTTTCGAGTTATACGAGTCATATTGCTTAATGCCACATATCGACCTTAAACACTTTTTTTGATCCTTAAATACATTTTCCTTATTTGTTGAATTTCCCCAGAAAAGTATTCCATACCTTAACACGTTAAGTGTAGCCATGCGATTATTCCGTAAATATAAAACTGATAGCGAAAGTACGTTACCCAATGAGTAAAATCACATCAATAATGCGTTTAGAATGCTGCTGGGGCTGCCGAGGAGGTGTAGTGCCTCGGGCATGTTTGCTGAAGCCCGTGTAAAAAGATAGCCTCGCTCAAAGAGAATATGCCTCGCTATTATAGTCTGTGATCTGTAGGAATGAACTTTTAACAGTTATGAATTGACCCTTATGAAGCTAAGACCTATCGTTTAAGGGTCAATTCATAACTGTCAAAAGTTCATTCTAACAGATCACAGGCTAAGAGGCAGGATGAGAGCAAGCGCCAACAGCATTCTACAGGCAATAGCGTGTAGGTTTAAACTATCCAATCCTACCTTTCTGGGTTGGACAGAGTCCGCAGTAAGCGCGGCCGAATTTCACCCTCCCTCCCATGCAAACGGAGTTTCGTTCTCATTTTAAAACTACGTGTTGAATTGTAACGAAACTTTGCATAGGTAGGTATACAATGACATGTAGGTATGTCTGTAAATAGTTTATATGGCTCCAGTTTATAAAACAAACGAAATACAGCATAAACTGTATGAAAAACTTCAATTTGCTGTATTTTTTAACCGACTTCAAAAAAGGAGGAAGTTATAATGTTCCACTGTATATATATATATATTTTTTTTTTTTAAATGTATGTGCACCGATTTCTCCGTCAATTGTGGACCGATTTCCAAAATATTTTTTTATTCGAAAGAGTATACTCCCGAGGTGGTCCCATTGTCACCAATTTAGTATCTGATGATGGGATCCCAGGGAAATTGAGGGCAACCCTCAAATTTTATAGGCACGCTTGTAGTGATTTTTGTATTTTCTATTATAACTCGAGTATATACCATCGGAAATCGCAATTTTGGTTAAGTGGAACTGATGATGAAGACCACAGATGACTTATGGAACTCCTCAAAGATGTAATGTATGTTCGCTGATTTCTCCGTCAATTGTAGACCGATTTCCAAAATTATTTTTTTATTCGAAAGAGTATACTCCCGAGGTGGTCCCATTGCCACCAATTTAAGATCTGATGATGGGATCCCAGGGAAATTGAGGGCGACCCTCAAATTGTATGGGCACGCGTGTAGTTATTTCGGTATTTTCTATTATAACTCGTGTATTTACCCTTAGAAATCGTAATTTTGCTGAAGTGGAACTGATGAAGATAATTAGATAAGATAGCTCCATAACTCCTCAAAGATGTGATGATTCCGCAAGTAGCAATAACTAATGAAGTGTTAATTCTGAGATCCTTGAGGAATCGACGGAAGTTCCGTCGTATTTTCAACCGACGAAAAAAACGGAGGAGGTTCTCAATTCGACGCGTATATATATATTTTTTTATGTATGACCACGCATAACTTTTTACAGAGTAGTTCGATTTTGATAATTCTTTTTTTATTGGAAAGGGTAACCCGAAGTTGGTCCCATATAAATTTAAAAAAAAAAAACAACCCTAAGGGTACGAAAATAGGGGATGATTGATTTTTCGTCGGTTAAAACTTTGTTTTCAAAGTAAATTATTATACCTACTTACTTATTGTTTATTGTCTGCTGTTACTAACCTAATTTGGTCTTAAGTCACTTGTTACTACACTAACACACTATGGATCAATCGGTCTGAAATAAAGTGTTTTTATTTTTATTCTGTTACTTTTTTTATATAAATGTAGTAATATTAAAAATATCAAAAATTATCATGAAGCTACGGTATTAGCCTAGTGGTTCAGGCATGCGGCTGTCAAGCGGCGGTCGTGGGTTCGAATCCCGCCGGCTCGTACCAATGAGTTTTTCGGAAATTATGTACAGCTTTGGGGTGAAGGAAAACATCGTGAGGAAACCGGTCTAATCCCAATAAGGTCTAGTTTTCCCTCTGGGTTGGAAGGTCAGATGGCAGTCGCTTTCGTAAAACTAGTGCCTATGCCAAATCATAGGGGCACAACCGGGAATAACGCTACGAGAATGATGATTAAAAATATCAAGTTTAAACGCTCCCATACATTTAGCTCCCAGTAATAATAAATCAGCCTATATACGCGTCCCACTGCTGGGCACAGGCCTCCTCTAATGGCTGAGAGGGAACGGACAGTAGTCCCCACGCTGGCCCAGTGCGGGTTGGGAACTTAATAAATAAATTATAATAAATCTTACACAAATCAACCTAGTCCCAAACTAAGCAAAGCATGTACTATGGGTACTAGACGATGATATAGATACTTATATAGAGAAATAAATACTTAAATACATAGAAAAAATACATGACTCAAGAACAAATATTCGTGCTCATCACACAAATAAATGCCCATACCGGGATTCGAACCCAGGACCTCTTGCTTCGTAGGCAGGGTCACTACCAAATAGGCTAAAGCGGTCGTCTAACTTCACTTACACCTTTGAATATCTTCGCAGACGTACGCAGGTTTCCTCACGATGTTTTTCCTTCACCGAAAAGCTAACGGTAAATATCAAATGCCATGCCGTAGCATACCTAGCTACATAAGTACCGAAAAACTCATTGGTACACGCCGGGATTCAAACCCACGAACGCCGTTTGACAGCCGCATGCCTGAACCACTATGCTACCGTAGCGTATACGTTTACCTTACTAGTGGCACTGTGATGTAGAACTCGCGTGCCTGGCTTAGAAAAAAGAACTTTTATTTATTTCAAAAAAATTAATAAACATAAAAAAAACTATAATAACCTGCTCACAAAATTTCCCGAGAATCGGTTGAGAAATGCGACCTGTAGTGGAGAACAAACGGACAGAGTGACATACGAAAGAATGTTGGCCCCAACTGAAACGGAGAACTTCATTCGCTTCGCTCGCTCGTTCAACTAGAAAGTTTGCGAAGAAGTTCTTTCATATCTTGCGTAGGTAGTTAATCTGATGTATGAAGAATGTAAGCTGCTTGAGAATATATGTGGCTTTATTCACGCTTACTCTCTTCACAAATAACCAACCAGTATCAACGGAGCTCCGACAAAGCGTAGTTGTTACGAATCCAAAGCCCTCCTTATACTGGAGGGTACAATCAAGTGCCAAACTGTTTACTTGCCGTTCGTTAATGCCACTGTACAGTCGCGTGGACAATACGTGGATTCCACGGACGTTCCTTTGATCGGCTACCTTTGTTATTTTGCATGAAAACTTATCTACGGGGTGTTTCAAAATAGAAAGCATGTACCAAATTGTTAAAGATATCGCGAGAGAGATATTACAGAGAACACTTTAGATAAGAAGTGAGAAATGATTTGGCCTGTCAAAGTCTTAGTCTTAGCCTTTTAAATTACATTGACAAAACCATGGTATAATAAAACAAGGTAGGTATGCCATTCCCGACGATGTCTCACATCACACAAAATGTTGCAATTGAGCAAAGTTGGCACACAAATGTTGCCATTGACTGACATCTTCCACGCAAACAAGGAGTTTTGTTAATGAACTATTAATATTTAAAAAATATTAGCTAGTGTAACTATTTATTTGCTTGGCGTGAAAAGTAGTAATTAGTACTTAGTAGTTCCACGTACTTATATATTTATTGGAAAGATGTAAGTTAAGTTATGCAATTTACTTGTGTAATATATACTTTCACATAGTGGCAACACTGGCAACACACTAGCTGGAACGGTCAACTTCATTCGCTACTCTCGATCGTACAAAACTACTTTTCCTGAAAAACCTATGCGTTAACTGTAACGTTACGTAAGCTTCAACTGGATGAAAAAGTTCTATCTCTCATCGCTTGACTTTTTCGACCGCACTTACTAAAATTTGCTGCCCGGTATTTTACAACCTATTACTATTACACTTTGGGCTGGAAATTTATGACCCCTAAAATAAAATATACAATGTAGTATTTTTAAGTCCACATGGAAGGGAAATAAATCACCTGTGAGATAGTTGAGAGGATAAGGATAATGAGTACCCCTCAAAGTAGTTATTTTATTAATCATGCACATGCATTATGAGTATATGATGGATCAAAGGCCGCAAAAATACCTAACACGCTCTAAACTAAAGGCTCAAGAGCCGTGATGACGACTTTATTCCTAGGAACTCTAGGACTTTATTCCTTTTGCGGCCTATGTTCCATCATATATTGATCCCTGTGCCCATGCCGAATTACGGCTTTTTTAGTAGTAAGGGTCACTGAGCTAAGCCGTAGACAGACATGGCGAAACTATAAGGGTTCCTTGTTAACTACGGAACCCTAAAAACTATTCGGTGACTAGTACACTCAGCCACAAAGAAACGTGGCCCACCATGCATAGAATTTTGTATGCAGTGGGGGTCTTCAATTTAACTTTCAATGTTTGTTAAGGCGCATTAATTGTCTATTCCCGTTGACCAATCAACGCCCTTAAAGTTTAAATATGTAGGTAGGTAGTTCAAATATTGCAAGCCGTATATGAACGACGTTTTCGGCAGAAGCTTATAGATAAAGGCGACACTTTAGCTTTAACGTTGATCATCCGCGAAGACAAGACATTTACTATGATTACTTTCGAAATGTTTTCGGGCTCCTCCACACAATGGACCATAATGGCCCATCATACAGGACGCAACTATGCGTTACACGGAGAACGACATATTTCCATCGCATTCCAACTCATAACTACGTCCTGTGCTGTCGTTCACCGCCAACGATCACCATGATCTAGTTTTAATTTAACGTCACCTCACCATTCACCTTGAAATATATCTAGACGCTGCGATTGCGCTAAGCGTAATCAATCACCCCCCTATTCTCTGTTATTCGGGAGTTCAGACCATGGGTGAACTGTGAGGTGAGGTGTTAAATAAGTTACAGAATAGCGGGGCTGTAACTTGTTTTATCCTCACCTCACACCCGTCACCCACAATTCCCACAAATATATCTTGACGCCACGATTCGTAGTAACTAAGCGTAGGTATATGCCTAGGTCAAGTGATAATTTAGTGAACCCTAAGTTGTCGCTTGCTGGTGTTACCAATAACCCGACACGGGGGGGGCTCGGGGGGTTCCGCCCAGGGAATCGCAAGATTCCCCAGGTGCGGCTTGAGGGAGAGGCCATTGCCGTTTGCCTCTATAATAAATAACGGACCCGGAACCCTGACAAATCCTCTGCTATCAGAGGATTCATGTAAGGCGCGGGGGCTGCGACCGTCAGGCCGGGGCCGAGTTGTGGCTGCGAGGAAGAAAACCTCTATAAAAAGTTACAAGGGGACCTGAGAGGGTGAATCCGAGGTCTATCACCCTCTCCCGGCGTAGAGGTCCTTTGGTCGGGTCGGGAAGCGTGTGGTGTCGCCCTGCACGCTTACGACGGGAGGGGGGCTTTTGCCTCAGTAGTGAGGGCAGCTGCGGCTGTTGCAGAGGGGCGTCGTGGTGAAATGTTCGCGATCCCATGACGCCCCTACTACACGGCAGAGAGGGCATACCTTGGTGGTTTTAGACGGTAGTCCGGGGGGTTCCCGGGAGCCCGTCATACCCATCCTAGTTCCTCACCTAGGTGGGATGCGTAAAGGCATTTCCCCAAGTAAAAAAAAAAAAAGGTATATGCCTAGGTATAGTTTCGTTAGGTGTGTCGTGTGAGGTGAGGTGACGCATGAGCGCGTTCCGAATAACAGCCCAGCGCCGGAGATCACCATGACACTAAATAACAGCCCAGCGCCGGAGATCACCATGACACTAAATAACAGCCCAGCGCCGGAGATCACCATGACACTAAATAACAGCCCAGCGCCGGAGATCACCATGACACTAAATAACAGCCCAGCGCCAGAGATCACCATGACACTAAATAACAGCCCAGTGCCGGAGATCACCATGACACTAAATAACAGCCCAGCGCCGGAGATCACCATGACACTAAATAACAGCCCAGCGCCGGAGATCACCATGACACTAAATAACAGCCCAGCGCCGGAGATCACCATGACACTAAATAACAGCCCAGCGCCGGAGATCACCATGACACTAAATAACAGCCCAGCGCCGGAGATCACCATGACACTAAATAGTAGCCCAGCGCCGGAGATCACCATGACACTAAATAAAACCAGCCTACTAGTATTTCTCTTTACAAATACACCCTGTATAATGTTAATAAAGATCGTGCGACCCCACAGGTGCGTCTGCACTCGTGATCGCCATTGTGCGGCGGGACTATTGAACGGCAGCGTGACGACTAATTCCTAATCCTTCTGTTGCTAGCCCTTTGACAGGCGGTCCGATATATCATCTTATCTAGGTGTAGGCGTCAGAATGGTGGAATCACAAGATATATACTTAATACCAGGGATTGTAACCGGAATTTTTTTGTATGGGAACTGTAACCGGTTTTTTTCGTTCTTTGTTAATTATTTCATTTAGAATAGTTTAATTTAATCGCATGTAACGTTGTTATGGTAAATAAATAATTTGTATTTGTATTTGTATTTTCTAATTGGGCAATCTAATAATACGCACTCGTTACCTCAAAACACAACTGAGTCCTACATCTTTTTCTTCTCTTACTTAAGAGCTAGGCTCTTGTCGATGTAGCTCAAAGTAGGCCCGCCATCTACTCCGATCCCACGCAAT
This sequence comes from Epinotia brunnichana, assembly GCA_963854355.1. Lineage (NCBI taxonomy): Eukaryota > Metazoa > Arthropoda > Insecta > Lepidoptera > Tortricidae > Epinotia > Epinotia brunnichana. The sequence continues at coordinate 14,117,679 of OY977956.1, forward strand.
CTCTTTGACCTCTCGATACGACCCAACATCAACTCTCTTTTTGAGTGTCCATGTAGTCTATTCTAGGTCTTCCTCTTCCTCGCCTCCCCTCTTATCTTTCCTTCAATTATGTTAAGTACGAAGTTGTCATGTCGTAAGAGGTGCCCTATCATCTTCCCTCTTCTATTTTCTAAGTTCCTAACTAACTGCCTGGTTTGCCCCACTCTATTCAGCACTTCTTCATTGGTTACTCTATCTCTCCAGCTAATTTTCTCCATTCGCCTCCAACACCACATCTCAAACGCTTCTAATATCTCCGCATCTTTCTGGGTCAAGGTCCAAGTTTCACTTCCGTACAATGCTATGCTCCATATGTATGATTTAATAAATTTTATTTTCGTTTCTTTCGATATTTTTGAAGTTATGAAGTATAAAATAGTTCGAGATATGTGATTATATCGAGGTTTTTGCAAAAAACCGGTTACAATCCCTGCTTAATACTTGTATTATAGTTAAATCGAACGAGCGAGCGAAGCGAACGAAGTGCTATGCTTCAGCTTGGGCCGAAAATCGTTTGTCCGGGGTATGTCACGCTGTCCGGCTGCTCCTCTACAGGTCGCATTTCACAACCGATTCTTGTGAAATTTTGTGAGCAGTTTCGTTAATTATATTTAAAAAAAATTGTCGAGATCTACAGATCACAGATCCACTATTAACATCATGTTAAAATTTAAAACGTAGTGTTGCTATATTGATAGTAAACCATCTTATTATTTTTATATAGTGTAAATTACAAAGTATAATTAAAGGCATAAATAAATTACGCGTGACCGGAGGGCTGGCTCATACCTCGCACAGAGGATATGCATTGCCATCCAACGTATCAATGCTGCCAGCTTTCTGGGCACGTTTTAGATATAGTTATTATAAGTTTTGTGTTATTTTTTAATTTCATCGTTTGTAAGTAGTTACTATTAACTACTGCCTATGCACGTTGCTAGTCTTTATTAAAGGCATAAAAAGATATAAGAATTGAAACTAAAAAAAAAACAAGTTTAAATAAAAGCGGCCAAGTGCGAGTCGGACTCGCACATGAAGGGTTCCGTAAAATAAACTGCGGTTTACGATTTATGACGTATTTAAATTAAAAATAACTACTTACTAGATCTCGTTCAAACCAATTTTCGGTGGAAGTTTGCATGGTAATGTACATCATATATATTTTTTAGTTTTATCATTCTCTTATTTTAGAAGTTACGGGGGGGGGGGACACATTTTACCACTTTGGAAGTGTCTCTCGCGCAAACTATTCAGTTTAGAAAAAAATGATATTATAACAGACAGAAAAACAGACAGGCAGACATGACAAATCTATAAGGGTTCCGTTTTTTGCCATTTGGCTACGGAACCCTAAAAACGTAGGTTTCACGACCTAAAGTACAAATAGAATGATGTAACGTCATAATACTATGTCAATTAGTATGAGGTGTTTCGGCTGGCGCCAGCGAGGGTCCGCCTTTGACTCTCATTTTTGCCGATTTACGTGCTCCGAGGTACCTACTTGTAGCTAGTCCCATACAAACATTTGATTCACTCAAAAAACTGTTTCGAATGGCATTCGTGATTATCAAATAGCAAATTACGTACCTATAATAATAATAATAATAAAGTGGCGTAGGGATGTGACGGCCCCATCGCCCACCAGATTTCTGGTGCAATCAGTCAACGTAAGGCAGCTTGTGGCGGGCTGTTAGGGAGTAGCGACCCTACGTACCTGAGTGATCCTGTGGTCAGGCTGAGCCGATCGGGTGGTTGGTTGGACAGGCCCCCCACCTCTGGCTTGCCTTAACTGGCTGTGCAGAGTGGAGTCGCAAGAGCTGTTGCTCGAGGGTAGATGTGGACACCTAAGTGGCGAGTTGGCTATATGTTTAAAGTCCAGTGCCACCTCTCTACCCCCCAGCCTCTCTGACTGGTGTTGCCCTTAGGCCATTTTTTAATGTCTCTATTAATAGGGGCCCATCTAGTAGTTGGCGAGTCACCGTCTGCCAGAGATAAAAAATGAGACAGTTTATTAGGCAGGCGTCCGATGTTTCACCCAATAGCCCAGCCACTAGTCCATCATTTTCACCCAATAACCAAATTTTCTTTAGATTCCATCAACAGCAATAGTCCCTATACACCCCAGCGGGTGCTGTCTCTGTGTGCGTCCCATGACACGGGCAGGGACAGCATCCGCTCGGTGTACTCCTTGCATTTCATTAAATTGTCAAAAGGGCCTCTACGTGTTGGCTCAGTTGGTACTTTGTAGGTACCTAGCCCCACGCACGCCTCCCAAAGGTCCGGGACATCATTGTCCCGTGAGCGGGAAAGACATACATAATAATAATAAGTACTATAAGTACACACCTGCGCCAGTTCTCGAAAATGGTCGTGCCACGCTCTATTGGGATCGATCTGTCATCACGGACAGGACTATTCTTGCCAATAGGCCTGATATCGTGCTGACAGATCGATCGAAACGCCAGGCGGTGCTGGTTGACATCACCATCCCCCATGGCGGGAACCTCGTGAAGGCCGAGAAGGACAAAGCCAGCAAGTACCTAGACCTGGCACACGAGGTAACTGCCATGTGGGATGTTGATTCGACGATCATCGTCCCGATAGTCGTTTCGGCGAACGGTTTAATAGCGAAGAGTCTCGACCATCACCTCAAGAGACTCTCGCTAGATGGCTGGATCAAGGGCCAGATACAGAAGGCGGTACTCCTGGATACTGCGCGGATAGTCAGGAGGTTCCTGTCTCTGTCGCCCTGACCACCGGTGGCTTAGGCCCCGCCTCGCTGCCGGCGGCACCCTAGGTTAGGTTTTTATAATGATTTTATGTTTTGTATGTATAGTTTTATATTTTACTTTTTATATGAATATTGTAAAAACCTAATCTAAGAACGGAATGAAATAAAGAGAATAATAATAATAATAAAATCTTTATTTAGGAATACAAAAGACTCCATAGTTGTTAGTAACATAAAAAACATACAAATTATATAAAACTATGTTAGTTTAAGTACAATTCAAGGTAACTTAATTAAATTAAATACAAATACAAATTAAATACAAATTAAAATACGTTGGTACTGGTAGGAACGCGACGCAAATCACACAAGGTAAGGATTGTGCAAGATTAAAAATATCTGTGTAATTTCTAAGGTACTGTTTCCTTTTATCAGAGTACCTTTACTATCAACATGGAACAGAAATGAGGAAAGCAATGCAAGATATGTTCTTCCGAGTGTGGCGTGCTAATTTCGCTTACACGAGTTATCCTGTGCTTGGCAATGTGGAATGTTTTAATAGACATGTCTCTTTGCTGGCTGCATCTTACAATTGTGGTGTCACTATTTTGGGTGCACTCTTTTGTCGCAGCTTATGGTAACTGTGGTATATCACAATGGATATGCTCGTTTACCAATGGCACTTGGTGATGCTGATGATATCGCTCCTTCTATTTCGGATCCCTGTTGGTATACTGCTACAGATTCTTTTAGAATGGTGTACGGGCGTATGTCATATGCAAGTTTTTTGCTGATGCCCTGAGTGCTGTGATATGGTTACTACGGGCACCTTTATTACCTATTGAGTAATCCAAGCAATATAGACCATTAGCACCACCTGCGGTGTATTGGTGTAAGTGTGAGGCACCTGTATTTCACTGCTACCTTGGGATTCCTGGGTCCATTCATTGCTCAATGAGCAATCACAGTGGTATAGTCATTACTATGACTGCTTATATGTACTTGCTCTATTTACAGTTGATGAAGAATTAAGCGAGGAGATATTGGCCCTACTGGGTGTGGCCCCAGTAGAGATCAGCTATGGACCAAGACTGTTAGGTCAACTTTCATCTCGCTGGCAGGACATAATTAAAAAAGGATTAAACAAGGATGAAAAGGAGAATATTATCAAAAAGTATCCAGCTCCAGAAAATTGCAAGATAATTAATGCTCCCAAGATGAATCCAGAGGCTCAAGCGGCCGCCGGGGATACAATTGTTAATAGAGATAAAGCGATTGAGGCAAAACAAGGAAGTGTATCCTGCGCGTTAACCGCTATAGGCCTAGCTCTTAACAAGTTATGTAAAGCTTCAGGCAATGAAGAAGTGATAACACTCCTGTGTGACTCCGCCAGACTATTATGCGATTATCAGAATCGGGAATCTCATTTGAGGAAAGCATTCATTATATCCAGTCTTGATAACAAGATGGCAAGAGAAGTCTTGAGGGACACAGAAGTTGATCAGTGGCTCTTTGGAGAAAAACTTGCTGAAAAACTGCAGGCCTCAAAGGCCATTGAGAGGTCAAGTAAGGAGCTAAAAGGCTTTAAAAATAAACTGAAGAAACCAAGTGGTCATTTAAACTACAAGGGCCCGGCCAACAATACATACAAGCCGAGGAGACACCGACAATATTACAGGAAACCGGGCAACAGTTCAATGATTTAGTACTAACTGAGGGTCCCAAGTTACACTATATTTAGGTTGAGGAGGGTGTAATCTAAAAACCCCTTTCATAAAGCGTTTAACCCTATCGTCAGATGACATATTAGAGCCTAATAACAACGAGAGAGCTGATTTACAGCTATTAATGCTTCCATAACTAGCACCATTGTCACATATTTTCGTTAAAAAATTTAGTACCTCCGGAATAGATGCCTTCAAATAGTTAATATTATATTCTTTGCAGAAATAATACCAGCGTCTCAGGTATGTGTCATATTGCTTAACGGTGTTGGGCGTAAGCGACTTCAGCATTACGTCGGCCACAGCTGATGACACTCCTCTCAGCGAAAACGCTTCCCGGATAGCACTGCAGCAACCAGGATAAGATGGTCTTGAAACTGCTGGTTGCTGGAATAAGTTTTAAATAAGTTCTTACTGGGGCCCAAATGTACACATCTTGAGATTATTAGTTTCATGAATACTGGGTACCAGGCTTGCGCTGGCCAATTAGGGACGACAAGGATACCCTCTGATTTTTCCAAAATAATCTTTTGTAATATCTTTGGTATCAATCCAAAAGGAGGGAAAGCGTAGAAAAAATATGAGTTCCAAGGAAATGTGAAAGCATCTATCTGAAACGCGTCAGGGTCACTCTTCCATGAGACATATTGTTTACATTTAGCATTTGCACGACTCGCGAACAAGTCAATATCCGGTAGTCCAAAATGTTGCAGGATTCTTTCAAAGTATTTATCATCTAGTTCACATTCGATCTCTGAATGAACCCTCCTCGACTCTCTGTTCGCAATAATATTATGTTTAGATTTTATATATGAAGCAAATACAGTAATATTTCTTTTTTCACACCACTGCCAGATTTGTCTAGATATTGAGTTCAGGTGTGGAAACTGGACACCGCCCATGCGGTTTATATATACAAACAAACAAACAAACAAACAACGTTTATTAAAGTAATACGTGTACATATTTATGCTTACATTTTAATATTAGTACAAGAAGTTAACTAAGTATGAGCCAAGTAAGCTTCAACTGATCCCCGTACTAGTGTGAACTGTATAACGGTGGATCAGGATTCACTGTCCTTAACTATTAATACCCATAAAAACATATATATTTAAATGGTAGCAAACTTGTTAAATGTAGGTACATTTACAAAAGATTGGTGAACTAGCCTAGCAACGCCTCCTAAGCGAGCGCTGTGTCGAGTCGAGAAGTAAACAAGTAGTATATTTAAAAACTTAACATAATTTTACACTGTAATAACGTATCGGGGTTTAAATAATGTTGTACAACCGTAGTAATATAGTTTATATATGGATGCGTGTGTGTGAGTATGCGTGTGTATGTATGCGCGTGTGTGTGTGTATATGTGTGTGATGTGCGTGTGTGTGTATGTTTATGTGTGTGCGTGTGTGTGTTACACCATGTGTTTAAGTAGTTGTTCAGTATTTTCATAACTCAAGTTCTGTATGTACTGTTCCACCGTTTTTTTGCAGGAATGCAGATTAAGTGACCGTAGGTGAATTTGTTTGCTTAGTTTGTTGTATAACGTTGGGCCAAGTACACTTATGAATTTTTTTGAAAACGTAGTTTTGTGAGTCGGAATATAATATACCAGATCATTTCTTCTCTTGGTCGCAGGGTAATTAGGAATGCATTTGTGTTGTCTTAGTAATAATAACTTAATAAATAGTTGCCTAACCGTGAGTACCATGGTTTCACGGTAAAGTAAGTGTGTAGGAAATCTAAATTTGTTGAATGTCATAACCTTAAGTACCGACCTTTGAGCTCTCTCTAGTGTAATCATCAATGTTTTAGAGGCACCTCCCCAGGCTGTGATACAATAGGAAGTTACCGACTGACATAGTGCATAGTACATTGATAATAACAGTTTTTTGTCGCATACGTGTCTGAGTTTTTTGAAGACATATATCAATTTTCTTACTTTTGACGTTAGATTTAAAATGTGTTCGCGCCAACAGAGATTTTTATCAAGTAGGACACCTAGGTACCTAATAGAAGCAGTTTAGGCTATATATGGACAAGTGCATACATTATCACTCTGGCAGTTATGCAATTTAATTGATATGTTTCTATGCAGTGTCTGTGGGGTATTCCTCAAGCAAAATGCCATAAATTTAGTTTTTGCCAAATTTAGCGTAAGGAGATTGCTGGAAAGCCACGCATTTATGTGATTAAATTCAGTTTGTGCTTGATTAGCGACCTCCTCCCATGAGTCCCCGTAAGACAATAAAACGGTGTCATCAGCAAAAGCTATAATATCGGCGTGTGAGTTAGTTATGCGACACAGATCATCAATATAAATAAGAAACAGGGTAGGCCCTAAGACACTACCCTGAGGCACACCATACTCAACTTCACTCTCCGTACTATACAAATCGCCAACTCTTACTGATTGTTTCCTTTTATTTAAGTAGCTAGTGAAAAGTTGTAACGGTAGGCCACGTATACCTATGCTTTCCATCTTGGTAATTAGTATAGGGACAGAGACTGTATCGAACGCTTTTTTAAGGTCCAGGAAAATACCCAGTACTTTTTTATTCCGATCCAATTTATCAACAATATAATTAGTTACATGTAGAACTGCATCTTCCGTACATTTACGTTCTCTAAAGCCATATTGATTACTGCTTATAAGATTGTATTTTTCAAGGTATACCTTTAATCTTTTGTTAATAATTTTTTCAAATACTTTGGCTATGTTCGGTAATAAGGATATTGGTCTGTAATTTGAGATACAGTCTCTGTCTCCAGCTTTAAAAATAGGAATTATGACTGCTCTTTTAAGTGCATCAGGAAATACTCCAGTTTGGAAGCTCGTGTTACATATGATAGATATGGGCAATGCTAGTGTATCAGCAGCTAGTTTCAAGAAGGCTGAAGATATACCATCCCAACTCGTAGTATAGCTATTTTTTAGTTTATGTATAGTATGTTTGACTTCTAGCTCATCAGTTTCTAGTAATATCATAGAGTGCACAGGTGTTGCGATTGGTGCATTGTTTTTGATAATGTGATTTCCCGATGAGTTAGATTTATTTATGATCTCGCTAGCCAAGTCACTTCCAACACCTGTAAAGTACTCATTGGCATAATTTGCAGATTCTTGTGGAGACGATTTTATTGTAATCACATCATTTTGGGTATCCGTATTGGACTTAAGATTGCATACGTTTTTAATCAGAGCCCATTGTTTTCTGAGATTATTTTTGTGTTCGTTTATTTGGGACGCATGATAAGCTCGTTTGAGTTTTTTAAGGATATTATTACATGTATTGCGATATCTTTTATATGTAATGGTGAGTATTACATTACTAGTGTCTTTTCTTAGCTTTTGGTGTAGATTATCTCGGTTTCTCATACATCTAATTAGACCGGGGGTGATCCATGGCTTGATATTTTGTTTTCTACGTGACCTTTTTATATAACGTGTGTGCTTTTCCATAGATTTGACGACTAGATGTATGAATAGATTTGTTATATAATTGGCATCTAATGCCGCCAAAATACTGATCCAGTCTATCTGTTTTAGTTCGGAGATCACTGCATGATAGTCAGTTTTTCTGTACGTACGTGAATGGCTTGCCTTATGTTTGGGAATCTTTGTAAAAGATACAATTACTGGAGAATGATCCGTAGTGGATGTATCACATACTATTGTGATATTAGGGAGAATGGTCTTTATCATGCAATGATCAAGGCAATTGTTGCCCCTGGTAGGAAGTGTATGTGATGGTAGAAGTCCATGAGAAGCTAACATGTCAAGATAGTCTGACGATCTGGTATCCAAGGCATCATTTTTTATGTTTATATTCACATCACCTAGCATAATAATGTTTGTATACTGTTTCAGATTAGATAAAACTGCATCTAATGATGTAATAAAGTTGTCTGTATTTCTAAACGAAGGCGGCCTGTATATTGAAACAAACGCATATTCCTTACCGATCGTTGATACAAGGCAATTTGACTCCTGACATTCTAATGGTTCGATAGTTTTTATATGAAGACCATCCTTGCAGAATATAACTATACCGTCATTTTGGTTGATGTAACGTGTTGTGTATACAGAATTATATCCAGGTAATGTCGGTATAGATACATCCTCGTGAAGCCAGCATTCAGTTAGTATAATAATGTCAAAATCCACATCAAATCTAGTGATCAAAACTTGCAAGTCATTGAAATTGTGGTTAATACTTCTGATGTTCTGAGTTAATATTTTAGTTTGCGGATTTAAGTTAGTGAAAATACTTCTACAATCCTCAGGATTGCTGATTGCCACAGAGTTGCCAGTGCTGACACTATGATCAATATCGGTCAGCAAATCTTGAATGTCATCCATTATCTAAACATTTAGTTTTAATAGTTAGAATATAGACATCCCAGTGGCAACTGAATCCGTAACCGCATAGGTCAGGATTGAACGAGTAATTGGTGTAACATAATTGTATTATGAGTGTAGTGTGTGTTTTAATTAGATAATTGATTGAGTAGAGAATGTGTGAAGTGCTTAAGTGTGAGTTTATTGTATCGTGTGCACTGTTAATTAATGTTCTTATAATAATAAACAACAACTTACAAAGTGAGTCTAAAAATAGTCACTGATTCCTTTTAATTCCTTTCAAATCTTCAATTTGTTTGACTGTCTTGATCCAAATAGTTGCCGAGCTATCAGTTTTCTTGACAAACACTTTGCCTTGCCCTGTCCAGCATTTTTTAAATCTAATATGAAACCTAAAAATTTTACAGATTTGTCGGGTAACAAAGAGCTCTTTTCATAGTTTATTATGAAACCCAAATAATTTAAAATATTAATTGTTGCCTGTATACTATTGTTACATTCATTATATGACCTTCCGACAACCAAAATGTCATCTAAGTAATTACATAATATATGTCCACTAGATCTCAAGTATCGCATGACTGTTCTAAGTAGTTTTGTGTATACATAAGGCGATACATTAAGTCCAAACGGGAGGACCTGAAATTCAAATATTTCAGTTTTCCACATGAACCTTAGATATTTCCTATGATTTGGGTGTATAGGTATCAAGAAATAGGCATCTTTGAGATCTATAGACCCCATGTAGCAGTCTGGAGACATAAGCTTTATAGCAGTTCTAATATCTTCTAATTTGAAGTGTTCAGTGGCAATATATTTATTTAAATTCTTTAAGTTCAAAATAAACCTATGTTCACCATTGGGCTTTGGTACTGAAAAAATTCTTGACAAGTATTGTCCTTTACAAGGTATGCATTTAATAATAGCACCTTTGCATAGTAAATCTGTTACTAATTTATCTAGTATTTTATTGTCCATATCTGAAAAAGAATCATTTATTGGAACAGCTTCTTGTTCAGGAAATGACAAAAAGGGAATCTTATAACCCAATATCCAGGATAAAATTCTCTGGTCTTGAGTAACACATTGCCATTGTTCATAAAAGAACTTAAGTTGACCACAGTAACTTCCTACCTGTTTGTTTAATGTCGGCTGGTGTACTGCTGACTGGCATATTGTCGCTGATTGCGACCCCGACCCTTCTGTTGCCGCGGCTTCATTGAACTGTTGCCCGGTTTCCTGTAATATTGTCGGTGTCTCCTCGGCTTGTATGTATTGTTGGCCGGGCCCGTGTAGTTTAAATGACCACTTGGTTTCTTCAGTTTATTTTTAAAGCCTTTTAGCTCCTTACTTGACCTCTCAATGGCCTTTGAGGCCTGCAGTTTTTCAGCAAGTTTTTCTCCAAAGAGCCACTGATCAACTTCTGTGTCCCTCAAGACTTCTCTTGCCATCTTGTTATCAAGACTGGATATAATGAATGCTTTCCTCAAACGAGATTCCCGATTCTGATAATCGCATAATAGTCTGGCGGAGTCACACAGGAGTGTTATCACTTCTTCATTGCCTGAAGCTTTACATAACTTGTTAAGAGCTAGGCCTATAGCGGTTAACGCGCAGGATACACTTCCTTGTTTTGCCTCAATCGCTTTATCTCTATTAACAATTGTATCCCCGGCGGCCGCTTGAGCCTCTGGATTCATCTTGGGAGCATTAATTATCTTGCAATTTTCTGGAGCTGGATACTTTTTGATAATATTCTCCTTTTCATCCTTGTTTAATCCTTTTTTAATTATGTCCTGCCAGCGAGATGAAAGTTGACCTAACAGTCTTGGTCCATAGCTGATCTCTACTGGGGCCACACCCAGTAGGGCCAATATCTCCTCGCTTAATTCTTCATCAACTGTAAATAGAGCAAGTACATATAAGCAGTCATAGTAATGACTATACCACTGTGATTGCTCATTGAGCAATGAATGGACCCAGGAATCCCAAGGTAGCAGTGAAATACAGGTGCCTCACACTTACACCAATACACCGCAGGTGGTGCTAATGGTCTATATTGCTTGGATTACTCAATAGGTAATAAAGGTGCCCGTAGTAACCATATCACAGCACTCAGGGCATCAGCAAAAAACTTGCATATGACATACGCCCGTACACCATTCTAAAAGAATCTGTAGCAGTATACCAACAGGGATCCGAAATAGAAGGAGCGATATCATCAGCATCACCAAGTGCCATTGGTAAACGAGCATATCCATTGTGATATACCACAGTTACCATAAGCTGCGACAAAAGAGTGCACCCAAAATAGTGACACCACAATAGTGTCATCAGCTGTGGCCGACGTAATGCTGAAGTCGCTTACGCCCAACACCGTTAAGCAATATGACACATACCTGAGACGCTGGTATTATTTCTGCAAAGAATATAATATTAACTATTTGAAGGCATCTATTCCGGAGGTACTAAAATTTTTAACGAAAATATGTGACAATGGTGCTAGTTATGGAAGCATTAATAGCTGTAAATCAGCTCTCTCGTTGTTATTAGGCTCTAATATGTCATCTGACGATAGGGTTAAACGCTTTATGAAAGGGGTTTTTAGATTACACCCTCCTCAACCTAAATATAGTGTAACTTGGGACCCTCAGTTAGTACTAAATTATTTGTCATCATTGGCACCTAACGATAGTCTTTCATTAGAAAACTTAAGCAAGAAGCTAGTTACATTATTAGCCCTTACTACTGCACATAGAGTGCAAACCCTGTCTCTAATAAAATTGGAAAATATTTACAAATATACTGATAAAGTCCTTATTAAAATTCCAGATTTTATTAATTCAAGAGTAGGTGCAAACCAGCCGGTGCTCTCTTTGCCATTTTTTAAGGATAGGCCAGAAATTTGCCCAGGAAAAACTTTATTGGATTATATAGATAAGACAAAGGATATTCGTGGAAACAATTGTAACAAATTGATTATCACTTTTAAGCGACCCCATAAGCAAGTTACTTCCCAAACAATTAGTAGGTGGATTAAAACAATACTCAATGAAAGCGGTGTTGACACGTCTATATTTACTGCTCACTCAACCCGTCACGCATCGGTCTCGGCGGCGCACCGGTTGGGAGTGAGCATTGATGTAATTAGAAAGACTGCTGGTTGGTCTGAGTTCTCCAAAGTGTTCGCACAATTTTATAATAGACCACTGGCGCCGTCTGATAATTTCGCTAGATTGCTAGCCTCTTAGATATAAATATTAAAGAATAATAATACAAGGGATAATATTTTTTATGATTAGGATTGGTCATAAAATCAAAATGTAGTTTCTACATCTTATGATAAACAGCTAGCGCCATCTAAGGGCCTAGCCTGGTGATTTATTAATAGTTACCTGAAAAGTCTAAGGGACCGTAACATGACTGATAGTAATTAGAAAGATGGTTGTGCTTGTAAGGAAGTTTATAAAGATGTAAAATATTTAAAGAAAATATTTGAGCCATTTGGTGAGCTCACTAGTTAACCAACAATCACTTAAGATTATATTAGCATATAAGGCTTGGAATGAGATTCCAATTTGTATTATGTTTGTACTCGATCTGGTGTAATACGCCAGATTATTATTAGTATTAGCTTATATAATTTGGCTAAGACTTTATTAACTAAAAAATGTTTGTTCTCATTGTTGGTGAAGCTACAAATAAAGAACTTTGATTACCTAAATTCTCTGAACATCTACAAGTAATTAATTATCATTTCGAGATTGCGCAGCGTAACATAATTAGAAATTAAACGAACTTACCTGTAAGTGAACTTCTATTATAATTATGTGAGCTGCGCAATCTCGAAATGATAATCCCACCCGCCTCATACCCATGTTGTAAGGAAGTGTATCAAAGTTTCTTTTAGACAATCCGTATCTGGATCTGACCTTGCTGGCATCAAAACATCATCATACATATAGGACAGGGTGTTGTGGAATACCTTCTCCGTTGTTACTCTGAACTAAATGACGGGCAGCGGGGAGCGGGGCGCGGGAGGGGTCAAGGGTTCGTTCGGAAACCGGTGTTTTTTTTTTCCGTCTAGAAACCCTTGTGCTCTGAATTTTGTGAAAAAGGCTGTACGATAAAGGACGTACTACAAGTAATTAATTATCATTTCGAGATTGCGCAGCTCACATAATTATAATAGAACTTCACTTACAGGTAAGTTCGTTTAATTTCTAATAATACATTACATATGAAAATGTATCATCGATCTACCGGAAGCAACAAACGTATTGATTCACACACATTTCACGCATTTCACACATTATTTTAGTATTAATTTAAACGGATTTTTTTTTAACACGTATAATTTATATTTTATTTTGCGCCTTTTCTTCGGATGGTCGCGAATAAATTTAAGTTTAAAATAAAGATATTATAGGTACTGCAAGTTATACTTTCCACAACATGTTGCGTGAGTTTTTATGAAAATTTTCATTACAGCAATAAACTAGACTTTAATACCCCTCAGTTTGATTCAGCGGTAATAACCGTTCCGTTTGGCGGGGGATTTTCCAACTCTGCGTGAATATTGCTATGAAAGTAATAACAAGTAAATTAAATTATTGCAGTGTAGCTAAGGTGCCTACTGAAAGGGTTCCAGTGTTTTTGAAGTCAGAAATATTCATTAATTAAAAAACCGGCCAAGACCGAGTTGGACTCGCGCACGAAGGGTTCCGCACCATTATCTATAAAAACGGCAAAAAAATCACGTTTGTTGTATAGGAGCCCCCCTTAAAATAGTACATTTCGATGCTAGTGCGGAAAGTATGTAATTACTTCACGAGTGCCGAGATATCTTGCCACGAGCCGTAGGCGAGTGGTAAGACTCGGGATGAGTGAAGAATGACATTTCCGCACATATATCGAACGACGTTTTTTAATACAGTTGCGAAAAAATAAGAAAAACAACAAGTAAGAAGAGTATTTAAAAAAATATTTTTTTGAACAACTTTATTACATGTATACACTTTTGGTGACTCTAGGGCCTCATGTCTAGGCGATAAGGTCCTAGGACCACCAAAAGTGGACTGTAAACTCAAGTATATGTTTTTTTTTTAAATTTCAACTTTATTCCCGGGATAACGGGTATTGACAGACAGTGTCGCATTATGTCCTGTCAACCAGGGGTCAAAAAACGATTTTTTTTAATTTTTCGAGTTGTTAGTTTGTTTGAAAAATTCGCCTTGCAGCCTTAAAGTGCTGATTGTGACAAAAATGTTTTTTTACCATCCAAATGGAAGTACTTTTGTCACAATCACCAGCTGCAAGGAGAATTTTTTTCATACAAACTAAAAACTCGAATATCTCGGAAACCAGCGAGTTTCGACCCCTGGTTGACTGGACATAAATTGTTGCAAATTAGCTCTAGTATAACCCCTTTCAAGGAATAGGTCGAATTACCATTCACCCTGTATACTCTGCAGCTATACTCAATCTGCGGCCCGCCGAGCCATTGCAATAGGGGTGTAGACAATAGTACATTGTTTAACAAGGGGCGTATGAGGAATATTGCAAACGAGAGTCTATCAGGAGCCCGACGCCGTAAGGCGGAGGGCGTTTGATGACTCGAGTTTGCAATATTCTTACGCCCGTGTTATACACAATGTTTTTCATCACATTTGCGAGGAAATAAATAACTACAAAAGACATAAAAATCTAAGTTTCATACAACCGCACCAATCAAAAATTAACGAAATTGACAACTTCACATACAGATTTGCGAGTGGAGGGCGAGGGGGCGGGGCGTGGCGCCCCACGGCCTGCTAGATTTCTTTCAACCAATCACAGAGAAGAATTCTTGTGACGCGCGGCCAACTAGATTTGCCAACCAATTTGTTTGATTTGCTTTTAACCAATCAGATCACACACAAGCTCATTACTTCCCATGGGCCATTATTTCCCACGGGAACAATTTAGGCCATTGTCTTTATGTATACAGGCAAGGAATAACACCATTTATGAGCAAGTGTGATGAAAATAAAATTACCAATAATGATGAATTTTCTCGAAAAAGGATTAAAAATATTGTCAAATGGAGAAAAAAGTAAAGTAGGCGATTAAATAATCACAAAGTTATAACTGTTCAGAGTTTTAACATACATACATACAATCACGCCTTTATCCCTAAAAGGGGTAGGCAGAGCACATGAAACTTGTGTTCCAGTGCCACTTTTAGCATAAATGTGGGTATAAAAGAGCGACAAAATGTGATGTCGCAGTGATAGGTTGCTAGCCCATCGCCCACAACACACTTCAACCCTTCAGAGTTTTAAGAGGACGTATATTACAACGTACATATGATACGATTGTCATTTACTATGGCGCTCGTGGATCGTGACGTCACGATCCCCTACCGTTTTCTCTCTCTAAAAAGTAGTATTAAAACGGTTGTAACTTCGTTTGAAATATCCGAATGGGATTTTCGTCACTAGGCATATTTTTTGCCTTCTTTCTTTTGGAGTAATGATACATTTTGAGTCTACACCCCTATTGCAAGTGGCCCGCCATCCGCCATGCGATCCTTAGTATAAAAAGCTTGTGCCCCGGAGCTACTTAGCTAAAATGTCTTTGCGGCCCTCGTAGAAAAAAGGTTGAGCATGGCAGCTCTAAGGTTAAAACACAACCAAGTCCATGGCAAGTATAAATCGGAATATATCACTCCCTTACGGTTACTAAAGTCCTACGCCTCGCCAGGCAGGTATATAAGGATGGCGTCGGGAGGGCCTGCCCATTCGGAGGGCACTGCTCACTGTGTTGTCTAGTCAACATGGCTGGTGTGAAGTTTAGGTGAGTGAGAACTTTGTGAAAGTGTTGTGAAATATAAAAATTAAATAATTCGTTAAAGGGAATTTAAAGTTGAGGTGAATGATGATATAGAATGCATGCAAATTTCTTAACATTGCGGGTTTTCGAGGTATACTGAGTTCAATTGATTTGACAACACACATGTCATTGTACACCTGAGGGGTAATCAAGTAACGTTCCGAACGCGCGTCGGTACAATTTAACCGTCATTTTTCCATATAAAAAGTGACATTTAGACCTACAGTCGCCATCACATACATCGGAGCAAACAAGCACGTCACAAACATCGGAACACACCTCTATTTTGAAGGCATTAGGGTGTTTTGAACACCAGTGTACCGATGTATGTGACGGCAACTGTCCCTGACGCGCGTACAATGCGTTACCTGATTGACCTACTGACCCTACTGTTGGTTAAATTTATTAATTGACATCATAATACACTCAAGAGCAAAAGTTTCAAGTCGGTGAAATACCGTCATATTTCCTAAAATAGTGCAAGGTTGTATAGTTTTTTTAATTCTGTCATGATCTTTATTAAATTCTACATCTAAACTGCAGAAATAACAGTAAAAAACAACACGTTACCAGGTTTATATCGGACTCGTAAAAACCCATGAAAAAAACAACGTTAACGGAGCGAGATATCGTAAAAATCGTAATTTTTGGATGTTGATATTTTTATGATAGGATCCCGGAAATTGCTAATACATTTGGGTATTAAAAAGAATAATATATTATGTAAATAAGACCAGTGTAAAATATTAAAAAAAACCTATTGCGGTTATTTAATTTAGGGTGTCCCGAAACTTTTGCTCTTGAGTGTATATGGATGTGCAAAAAAAAATGTCTGAAATAAATAAATCTATTCTATTATTCTATTCTATAACTAATTATGACCTATATTTAAATATAATGTTTTAATCCATTTTAATATTTAAAAAAATATGTAGGTAATTAAAATTGATATAGGTACAATGTTAATTGTGACCGAATAAACCCCGCAATGTAGTTTAACTCGTATGCAATTTCTTGCATGTGTAAATTGTGCTTTTTATACTTACCTGCCCGTGCTTCGCCCGCGCTTAGCAAAGAATGCAGGCAAACCCGCGGGATAAAATATATAATATATATGTATATACGCTTCTGCTCACGACTTCGTACGCGTATAAATTATATCTTACGTACTTACATGTTATTTTTGAAGTTGTTAAGATGGATGTGTGGTGTGACGAGGATGGACCGAATAAGAAATGTATTATGTAAGGGGAAGCCTGAAAGTAGCACAGACCTATCGCGGATAAACGCCTTGCGCGGTATGGGCACGTAATGCGGAGGGATGAAAGTCATGTGACCAAAAGAGTATTAGGTATGAATGTGGATGGATGTAAAAGACGAGGTAGGCCAAGGCAAAGGTGGATGGACTGTGTGAGAGACGATAAGAGAAAAGAAGTGAGTGATGACATGACGGCTAAGAGAGAAGTATGGAAGAAAAAGACATGCTGCGCCGACCCCAAGTAAATGGGATAAGGGCAAGGAAATGTTGTAAATAACGATATTTTTTACACCACGACGGTGGCGAACAGATACATTTATTTCAATTTGAAAATGTATATGTCACCGTTAGATTGTGAACACCGTCAGTTTATAATCTTACCCGTTATATTGTAAACTGACGGAATATTGTGAACTGCCAAAACCGTTCACAATTTAACGCAATATTTTTCGTTAGTTTATAAACTTTCAATGTCGAATCGTCAAATTGTGAACTGAGATCAAATCGGCTTGCTACGGAACGTACACAAAGACTAGGTAGGTTAGGTTAGTTAGGTATCTTCAGTTGCCCGAAGGGCAAAGCGCCCAGAAATAGGAGCCCCGCGCAGCGGGGCTCCGTCGACACTGCTGGGTGCCGAAATAAATGGAAGAAAATGTCTGAATAACAAAAAAAAAATCATGTTCTGACGTAAGTGGAAACTGATGCAAGTGGAATAATTTGCTCAATCAAACAGCGCATATGTTGCGTTCCAAATCAGGCAAATTTGATTCAGTTTACAATTTGACGATATGACATTGTTAGTTTATAAACTAACGAAAATGAATACGTAAAATTATGAATTATTTTAGCAGTTCACAATATTCCGTCAGTTTACAATATAACGGGTTAGATTATAAACTGACGGTTCTTACAATCTAACGGTGACATATATATAATTTTACGTCATACCTGGCCATAAAGTAGGAATTACCGCACGCTATGCGTGCGGTAAACCCCACTTCCTGGCCAGATAGAGACGTAAAATGTTGTACTCACCACGGGCGGTAATAAAGAAAGCCTCAGAGCGCATATTTATCGCCCTTGCCTTCGGCTCGGGCGTCAAATACCTGCGATCTGAGACATTCTTTTTTTAACCGCCCTAGGTAAGTAATGTACTATTATAACATTAAAATCGCATGCATTCACAAAAAAATCGTCAGTAGTAATGTAAAATTAAATATAAAAGTCTATTGAAATACAATGCAAAATGAAATAAAATAATAATAAGTACTTGCATCCAATTATAATAACAGCTGTATCGTATCATACTGTGCATCTCGGCTGCTGTGCTGGCTCATTTCCACTTTCGACTGATAGATTCAAACACATTTTCATATTGATTGTTTCACAAAGTTATGTATAGGTAGGTATTAAAACCTCTAAACTCTCAGGAGTTTATTGTTGCTATTCGAGAAACACTAATTTTGTTTGCACCGGAATTAGTAATAATTGACTGTAGAACCAATTTCAGTTCTTATATTAATATCGAGATCACTGTTTAGAACCACACGTAGAACACCACATGTTTACTACTGGTTCACTGAGAGGGAAAGTGCAAGTGGACCCGACCGCCTCAACTATAGTTACCATGCTTAGAACCGCTTGTGAACTTTACTCCATGCAAAATACGGTTTTTAAAAACATTAAATTAGAATAGGGTTTTTTTTGTTTATTTCATTTTAAAACGTTATTCTAAGATGCTTTATTCAAGAATCCAACAAACTTTTCATCCGGAAGTAATAATATAGATTTAAATAAATCATACATTGTTTTTTTTTAATAATTTTCATTCAATATTATAGAGCAAATGTAAATGAACCAAAATAAAGAAAAAACCATAAAATAATATTTTTTCTCACTTTTCACAAGCTACTTAGTTAAGTTATATTTTTTTTTGATGTCTTATATTTTCTTGGATTTTGTCGCTAGGTAACTATACACCGTATAACCTGTATAACCATTACATAGAAAAAATCAGCTATTATAAATTATTTCCAAATTTGTAATTTTTTTCCATACAAGTTGTCAGTTCATTGCTTGGACTACTTGTGATAGTGGGTCAGACTGGCCGAGGTCCTCGTCGAAGTCTCAGCAGTCACTAAATATCAGTGTCCAAAGATCTACTTGATTTTCACCAATACATTTATTATTGGTCGTGACGTAATTATATTCCTTGCATACAGGTCCGATCAAATTTGCACCCCTATTTAACCGCCCTGGGGTGGAATTCTCAAAAAATCCCCTGCCTACGTTATAAAAGGAAGTTCTCGTGTAAATTTCAAGTTTCTAGTCCCAGTAGTTTCGGCTGTGCGTTGATGATCAATCTTTTATATACTTATATATACTATGGATAGATATAGATAGATATAGATTAAGACCTGATGTTTTATGTATACATTAAAGTTATGCTGCGTGGCACTTCAATACATTGTTTCTAATATTTTTTACAAATATAATGCCGTTTATTGTATATAAAAATTATCATGATAATTTACCAAAATTAGGACAGCCAACGCCATCTGTTGGCCGACTTGTTAAATCATAATCAAACTAAACAGTACAATTAAATAAAAGCGATTCAACACAAGCGGACCTTCTGTAAGTAAGAACTATTATTTACTGCTTGTTATGCACAACCTATGATGGTTTGTGGGTTTGGAATACTTGGGAGATGTAACAGTAAGGTCCTTGCCATAGCGTTGCTGTCACATCGACTTTAACATACTTATTTCCAATCAATTTGACAGGCACGACATGACATAGTTATGTCACTGTTAAATCTCAGAGTGTATCCCAGGTCCACGACCACGAATAAAATTTACATGTAATAAGTTTGTATTGAAATTAAATTAAAAAAGATTTATCGAATCAAGAATCGTGAATCAGTTTATACGTTTATAGGTCGTGAAATTAGTAATAAAATTTGCCGCTAGATGTCGCTGTTCCGAGGGCTGACTCACGCTATCGTTGTGTTACCCTAGAATCTAGATAATATAAAGTTTGCGGATTGTTGTTAACAGTTTGCAGCAGGAATACACCAATTTTCAAATTTTTGGGACGCGTCTTCGCAAATACCAGCGAAGATGAAGCGTCAATAGAATAGTGTAATCTGGGGGCACGGCAGTGGCTCTGCCAAGTCCAGCAAATCAAGTTAGTATAGTATAATGCTTGTATAAGTTTCTGTCAAAAATTAAATTTTTGGTACAAGCTTTTATTGCCGACTGTACTAAGTACTTTTCTGCATACCATCATCAACTACTCATTGAGACGATTCTAAAGAGCCCAAACTCGATGGGGTTGTGTCGTTTTATTGCGGAGCTCCTATGGCCACCTTCCAGCTCCAGCATCAGATCAGCTCCATGTCATCATAATATTGCATTGTCATGCGATATACATATGCATGCAACATTTCAGCTCAATCGGAAACCGGAAAGTGGGTCAAATATCAATTACTAAATTTGACCCAAGAAAGAATAAAACAAACGGAGTGAGCTAAATAAAAGCTTGTAATAAAAGCGGCCAAGTGCGAGTCGGACTCGCACATGAAGGGTTCCGTGAAATAAATTGCGGTTTACGATTAATGACGTATTAAAAAAAAAACTACTTACTAGATCTCGTTCAAACCAATTTTCGGTGGAAGTTTACATGGTATGTACATCATATATTTTTTTTAGTTTTATCATTCTCTTATTTTAGAAGTTACAGGGGGGGGGGACACACATTTTACCACTTTGGAAGTGTCTCTCGCGCAAACTCTTCAGTTTAGAAAAAAATGATATTAAAAACCTCAATAAATTTTTGAAGACCTATCCATAGATCCCACACGTATGGGTTTGATGAAAAAAAAAAGTTTGAGTTTCAGTTCTGAGTATGGGGACCCCTAAAACGTAATGTTTTTTTTTCAATTTTTGTGTGAAAATCTTAATGCAGTACACAGAATACATCTACTTACCAAGTTTCAACAGTATAGCTCTTATAGTTTCGGAAAAAAGTGGCTGTGACATACGGACGGACAGACAGACAGACGGACGGACATGACGAATCTATAAGGGTTCCGTTTTTTGCCATTTGGCTACGGAACCCTAAAAAGGCACGGCTAGGTACCATCCTTTGCTGTGTAGTGGGCAGATCAATTCAATGTAGCGTAGCTAAGCTAAGTTGAGTCGTAATAAACCACTTGACACCTAACGACTGTTCTTCCTTCGAACCTGACCCTACATAATATATCTCCACATGGCGACCTTCGCCGGAGAGGCGGTGTTGTGTTCCTGGAGGTAAGTAAGGTCGCCAGAGCTCCCTAGGGTGCGTTGTGTTGGGAGTGAGGGACCTGCATGTCTCTATCTGCCAACACAGCGAATCCTGAATAAGTGAGTTAAGGGTCGGCAACGCGCTTGTGATTCTTCTGGAGTCACAAGTGTCCATAGGCGACGGTACCAGCTTAACATCAGGCAGGCTGTAAGCTTGTTTGCCACCGTCGTAGTATAAAAAAAAAAAAAAAAACGCGTCGGGTCTATACCGTGGCGTCGCGCGCGTCAGCAATTTCATTGAACAAAGGACGTATTAGTTATTAGTTTTGCCCGCGACTTCGTACGCGTGTGCTAGCATGGAGTAGTGGGTGATTCCAATCTTCCAACCTATCCAACCCAGGTTGCCTGGGTTGAATAGGTTGGAAGATGGGAATCACCCGTAGAGACGATTCATGACTCTCAGCATCTCCGTTATTAAATCGCTGAAAACAGTTTCCTTGTATCTTTACATAGAGTCTATTTACGAAGTTTTAAGGCTGAGAGTTGGAGTACCTATTACCTACATACAATACCTAAACAGAAGGTATTCCGACTGCAAACTATCCCGTGGTGTCTTGCAAGCGAAACCTGAGGCCCAAAGTCGAGAAGATGAGCGGCAAGGCAAGCAAGGCCAGAGGAAGATTTTTATAGCCTTAAACCTGGCCGTGGATTTTCTCGACAGATTAGTAAAGTTTGCATCAAAATCCGTTCAGCCGTTTTCACGTGATGCGTGGTCACATAAACAGACAAACAGATAAAAAGACAAACAGACAAACATTTTAAAAACTGTAGGAACGTGTTCTGTTATCGATCCTAAGTATCACCAGACTTTTTTTTCAAATATTTCCCATGTTTCGGCCCTCTTCAGCTTTATTATATGTATAGATAGATAGCCTTATGACTATGAACGTTCGGACAGGTGAGAGGATTTTAGGGTTCCGTACCAAAAAGGTAAAAAAGGAACCCTTGTGGTGCGACTGTGTCCGTCTGTCCGTCTGTCACAACGTTAAATATCTCAGGAACTACTTGAGCTATCAATTTGAAATTTGGAACAACTATTAAGAAGGTTAAGACACGTGTATGGAGAATGAAATAGTAGATTGTATTACTTGGGAGCAAAATGATATATTGTAACGAGGGTGACTGATTGAATCCAGAAGGAAGGGGTCAGAAGGTCTAACGTGGAATCCTGAGCGTAGTGAAGGATTCAAGCAACGTCGCCCGAGATATAAATAATTTTGCGCCCGCGTAATACACTCTTCTTTTCACTCCTTCCATGAATTATCATAAAAACACGATAATTTTTACCTAAGAACAAGGTTTAATATAAGTAGGTATTTAAAAAAAATATATTGTTTTTGACGTTTTTTTGACGTTTGTTGCTTCCATTTTAAACAAATTCCGGTGTTAACGTATAATTTTCCGTTGAACTGGATGAATTCATCATCTTAAATTAAAAATATTAGTATAGGAAATGCTTTTACGTGCTAGTCATTAGTCACGATGGTTTTTTTTAAATAAAGAAATACGGACTTTTTGTTACGGCTATTTGTTCCATAGTCTTAAACTTTTTATACTTAATATATTTATATTTATAAGTACCTAATCATATTATACATATCAAATAAACATTGTTTGAAATAACACGCAGATATTAGAAAGTAGTAGGTATCTATATTTTTATTTATCAAGCATATTAATATTCAAAAGCGTTCAAGGAAAACAATATATTAGTCCCTAAACGCTCCAAGAACAAAACAGCGCGGTATTTAAAAAACCGGCCAAGTGCGAGTTGGACTTGCGCACGAAGGGTTCCGTTGGTTCCGTACCATTATCTATAAAAACGGCAAAAAACGCGCGTTTGTTGTATTGGAGCCCCGCTTAAAAATATATTTTATTTTATTTTTAGTATTTGTTGTTATAGCGGCAACAGAAATACATAATCTGTGAAAATTTCAACTCTCTAGCTATCACGGTTCTTGAGATACAGCCTGGTGACAGACAGACGGACGGACGGACAGACGGACGGACGGACAGCGAAGTAGTAATAGGGTCCCGTTTTACTCTTTGAGTACGGAACCCTAAAAACACTCAATAAAAGTGTCTTCTTAAACACGCTACTGAAATAACATATTGTCTCTGACCCCGCGCAGGCCCACAGATTTTTTTAAATAATGATTTTAATGCTTTCTTCTCTATGTGGTCTATGACTAGCGTGCAGGGAGCAAAATTGAATTTTGCTCCTTAAGGCAAAAAATAAAAATTGAAAAAAATATATGCATAGGGATCAAAAACAACTTGTGCTCCCTGTAGACGGGCTAGAAAAGACTTATTTTCGAATAGAAGGAGTGAGATAAATATATATACCTAGGTACATATTTATTTTCTGTGTCAATGACGAATATGAGGGGGGTTCAAAATTTAAATTCTAGTTAATAGATCAAGTGGGGTGGGGTATCATATGAAAGGGCTTAAGTTGCGCTTTCTAAAAACTTCCTTTCCTACAGTGGTTAAATTTTGATTTATTAAGGTAAATGTTGATAAAAATACCTAATAAATGTTTGTATTTTTTTGATACAAACTTGCAATCTCACAGACTTTCCCTCTGTATATAAGTAGGTATAGATTAACATAAAATACTGTTATACACCGTGGGCCTGAGGAACCCGACAGATTTTAGCAGCGTACTCCTAAAGATATTACGATTAATTAATGTTATATAAACATAGGTCCAATTAAGCATTTTAAGAAAATATTTTTTTAAAACCAAATTAATAAATAAAGTTAAGCACTTCCTTGTGAACAAATTTTTAGTTGAGTGGGAGAAAGACAATCCTATCCCTAGGCGAGAAAGTAAGTAATCAAACGACAAATAATTGAATGACAAACTTGTTGATAGGAACTGGCCAGATACTGCGAATAGCATATTCATTAAAATAGTTTAAACGCGTCCATGTACCTACGTCACGTTCTTAGGGTGTGTTAGACTTGAGATTTTAAAATTTTAATTTTGGTTTAAATAATTTATATCTCGACGATTATGCGTAATTGGACTATATGTTATACCACATTTATATACTCCAAATAGGCTCTAGAATCGATAGTTAAAGTTGGTCGGGTTCCTCAGGCCCACGGTGTATAGGGGTAAAGTTAGTGAGTGTTTAGTTTTGTGAGTGTATCCGTGTATCGCTTTGTAAGTTTGTACGTACGTAAGAGATCTCCAGATTTACTCATCCGATTTCGAAAACATTTTTTTTTATACCCCGTCGGTGGCAAACAAGTTTACGGCCCACCTGATGGTTAGTGGTTACCGTAGCCTATGGACGCTTGCAACTCCAGGGGTGTTACATGCGCGTTGCCGAACCTTTAAGAATTTATACACTTCCTGTTTTACCATTGGACCTTTGTGGTGGACGTAGGCACGCTCTGTGTAACACAAGAGAAAAAAATAAATAACTACAAGTTACATATGTAATGAATGTATATTCTGTAAATTTCCGCAAAACGCTCTTTCTTATTAAATAGCTTATTAGAATTGGATTTTCATCATTAAGCAAATTTTATGCCCTCTTTCTTTTGGAGTAAAAATAAAATTTGAGTCAATAACCCAAAATAAGCATTGTATAACCAATTAAGTATTGTAAAGAAAGCTAACCCACGTAGGTACATGGAGATTTTTCCAGAATTAATGGGGTAAGAAAGTTTGGACGGAACCCTCGGTGCGCGAGTCAGACTTTCACTCGATTTTTAGGGTTCCGTATCCGAATGGCAAAAAAACGGAACCCTTATAGATTCGTCATGTCTGTATGTCTGTCTGTCTGTCCGTCCGTATGTCACAGCCACTTTTTTCCGAAACTATAAGAGCTATACAGTTGAAACTCAGAGCATAGAATACTAGAGAGAGGACAAGCCGCCGGCGGCCGTGTCGCAGTTGTATGCTCAATGGGCATACACTGCCATACTGTGCACGCGTGCTGATCGCAGAGAATATTACGTTTTTTTCCAAAATGCCTGATATGATGCGCGTTTATTGTCAAATAAGCGTGTAGGTATACAAGAGTGTGTGTTTTAGATGTGTGCGTGCTTTGTCTTGTCAATTACTTGGGCGTTGTGTGGGTTAATGTACTTGCGACAGGCTCACTCTATACAAATCGGCCGCCATGTCCGATCTCCTTATATTCATACATCTGTGAGTTGAAACTTGGTAAGTAGATGTATTCTGTGAACCGCATTAAGATTTTTACACAAAAATCGAAAAAAAAACATTAAGTTTTGGGGGTTCCCCATACTTCAAAAGGTCATTCTCGTGACGCGGCGTATGATCTTCTTATCTCTGGCGGTGCAATGTGGGCCCAGAACAGTGCATGCGCAGTGATGAGGCATTGTGTGGGTGTGGGAACTAAGCTGCCAGTTATTGCGCATAGTGCTCGATTCAGCTGGACGTCGACTTTACCCGTGGTGCGCGCTCCGGTACCACACTGCGGCACAGTACTCCTCCGTGGGGTAGACAAGGGCTAAACTGGAGGTGCGCAAGACACGGCCTCGTGCTCACCACGTGGTTCCCGCAAGTCCCGCAAACTTGCTTGCTAGTTTTCACTTTCTGACTTACGTTCTCGAGGTGGGGTTTGTAAGTCAGGGACCGGCCGAGAGTAACCCCCCGATATTTCGGGGTAGTATTGCGCTGAGTTTTTTGCCACAAAAGGAAACGTCCACTACTCTGCGTGCCAGGCAGGCTATTAGACAAGTGGAAAGCGGCTACCTCAGTCTTAGTAGGGTTCGGGCAGAGTCTCCATTAAGGATTTGCAAGTCTCGTTCAAGTGATATTTCCCCAGTTTCGAAGTCTTTAGTCTGTATTGTGAGGGCCAGGTTGTCGGCGTACATAAACTTATCGCAGTCTGTCGAGGGCATATCTCGTGTATAGATGTTGAAAAGCAGAGGAGCTAAGACTGAAACCTGGGGGAGCCTATTTTTCAGAAGTCTGTATCGACTTTCCTTGTCCCCCAGACGAACTTTGATTTTTCGTGGGCCAAACATGCTCTTGAGAAGGCGTAGAATCTTTGCCGAGGGTATTATTTCGCTAGCTTTGTACAGTAGTCCCTCTATCCAGACTGTGTCGTACGCAGCCCGCAGATCCACGAATGCTGCTAGGGTTTTCTGGCCACGCTGGAAGCCAGCTTCTATATGGCTGGTGAGTGCGAGAAGCTAGTCTGTGCAATAGCGGCCAGCACGAAATCCCGCCTGTTCGATAGGAATTTCTTGGTCTACTATATCTTTAAGACGATTATACAGAAGCAGTTTGTATGTAACGTTTAAGAGAGATATAGGGCGGAAATTTGCTGCGTCATCGGGAGTTTCTCCAGGTTTCAGAATAGCTGTTACTCTCGATTTCATGAAGACCGAGGGCATCGTGCAGGTGTTGTAGATGTCGTTGAAGAAATCCGCCAGCCAGCGGATGGCTCTTTTACCCAAATGACTGAGGAATTCCGGATAAATGTCATCGATACCTGCTGCTTTTCCGCATTTTTTCTACGTTGTCCAACCATTTCTGTCGGCGGCATATAACTAATTTTGTAATCAAGGTATTAGCTGCATTGACATCTTGTGTGGCGAGGTAGGTGCGGTACGCGTCCTCGGTCTCTTGTGTCCGGCCGGGAATGTATTCCTTGCGGAAACCTCTTGGAATACACTTCTTGGCTGTGCTTAAGACAAGCCCACAGAATCTAGCGTAATTTGGGTTTAATCCACCGGATATTGGCATCCATCAGTATTTTGTAGGTGTCCAGTCAGCTTTGTTAAAATTCCACCGTGGCTTCGGCAAAGAGTTCACTAGCGGAACTTCCAGGCCTATATTCATGAGTGCTGGGCGGTGTTGACTACGTGGGAAGTTGTGTAGGATGGTGCGGCTTGTGGGTAGAATGTTGCCACTTTTGTCTTCAGAAACAAAGCTAAGATCTGGATTTGTGTCGCGTTGCCACCTCGCAGAATGAAAAGTGCCTCTCTGTTTCGCGTCGAAGACAAGATGAAGGTTTTCTTTTTGGCTCCACTCATTTAATGATTCGCCATTCGAGTCATTCGACGAATATCCCCACGATGAGTGCTGACAGTTGAAGTCACCAATGTAGACGGCATGGTGGGGGTTAATTTTGAAAGGGGGAACTGGGATGGTTTACGTTGGAGGGTTTGTAAATGGAAGGTATACCATTGAGATTGTTTGAAACTTTAATTGTAATTGATTCCAGGTTGTCTAAGCTAGATGTTTGTAGGGATTGCATGTTCGAGAGTGACGATCTTACGTTAACAGCAAGTTAACAGCGGATCCATAAACAGGTGACAGGGTAATGGCGATCAAATTAAAACCCGCTATTTTACCGCGGGTGTCATGCGGGTCCTTTTTAAATGAATCTCATAGTCAGATGCGTCATTTTGCTTCATCATCATCGTCATCATATCAGCCGAAAGTCGTCCACTGCTGGACATAGGCCTCCCCCAAAGAGTGCCAAAATGACCGGTCCTGCGCCACCCGCATCCAGCATTTTTACTTACGGCGGCAGAACTTGTAACCTGGTGACGCCCATAACGCTGTGTTTCGCTGGCTATTTCTATGAACACAAGGTCTAACATTTGCGAGCATGTTTGAGAAAATACTCTTGAAGTGAATAGTTGATAGAAAGTAATCTCGATACATATTCATGGACGATTAATTCGCTGTCAGCCGCGCCAATTTTGAGTGACACGTGACGTCAAGTCAGGGGGGAGTTGTCTATGGTAGAACATATTTTTAGTTCAAGTGGAAGATAGTTAAAATTAAAATGCACGAGCACCAAGTTACGGAGTTTACTCAACCGGATCATCATAGAATTCTTGGTCCAGGAACGCACTAAGCGGCTAACCGCATGCGTTTGCGGCTAGCCGCATAGTGCGTTCCTGGCCTTACTCGTACTTGTGGCGACAGCGTGCAGCGGTTTACAACCTCTTTAGATGTTGGCCGCTGCTCGCACGGCTGTCGTAGAGTTTGACAGAGCTGTTGTCAAGTTTTAGCTTTCAACGGTATTGTATTTTATTATTCCTAGTTAATGTTTTGCAATATTAAATAACGTGAATGTTATGTGAAGTTTATCATTTATCACGTCCCAAGAAGCTTTCCTTCAACTGGTGACCCCGACGTGATAAATGATAAACTTCACATAACATTCACGTTATTTAATATTGAAATGATATATATGACTGAAACCAGTTACTAATAGTTTTCCATCCAATCACCGCCACGCCCGTACCGCTACGTCGTAGTCAGTAGCAGCGTGATGTCCGTATGTAGCGAAAGGCACCAGTAGCGCTCTGAGACGGTATCCTATCGCAAGCACTACATTTCATTTCCCAACTGTATCGTTTGTCCGAATTTTCATTTCGGCAAAAAGCCAGTTTTCTCGTAGACCGCCGCATAGTTTTTTAAATCAAATCAAATCAAATCATTTATTCGTAAAACATAGGTAAATACAGAGGTGTTATGAACATTTTACAGGTCTCACTATGTCTTCGCCATAAGGCATACAAATAGTCATAATCATAACATATGACACAAAAAAAATTAAAATACATTCAACAAAATTATTAAATTATCATATTAATCATGCATATGTCAAAATAAGGCAAAAATAAATGAAATAAAAGAATTCAATTAAAATTTGTCCGCAAAGAAGTCTGTCAAGGAATAATAACATTTATCGATGAGTAATTTACATAAATTATTTTTAAATATCTTGAGTGGTGCCAGTCTTAGAGGCAAGGGTATTTTATTATATATTTTACTTGCCAAGCAGAACACGCTTTTTTGCATCAGTGCAGTACGTGAGAACACTATGCAAAGATTGTGAGCCCGATAGGTGTCTCTATTGGATACCTCAGACACTTGTTTAAAATTAGAAGGGTTTGTTTTAACAAATATAGCTGTTTCAAAGATAAAAAGACAGGGAAGAGTTAAGATATTCAGTTCTTTAAAATATGGCACACAGCTGTCTGTTTGTTTCAGGCCACACATAGCCCGGATACATCTTTTTTGTGCCCTAAAGATGGTTTCTCTGTTGGTACAATTTCCCCAGTAAATAAGACCATAGCGGAGAGTTGACCCAACATAACCATGATAGGCTGAAATTACCGCCTCAATGCTCACTAGTTTGGACACTAATTAATTATTATTATTTTAAATACTTGCCGTCTAGGACCCATTGAGTTAAGTTAGGTTTGTTTTATAATTATCCTAAAAAAATCATAGTTCGGAAATAAAATTTTGTGATTGCGATAGGTAACCCTCTGAGACGCATGTGCGACACTGGCGCTGAAAGGGTTAACAAAATATACTCAATGTTGCATAGGATTTCTGCGCAATATATCCCCGCTTTCTTCGCTTTTGGTACCAATTGCTCTCCCTTACCTTATGGGTCCCACCCGGCTCGGGAGAAGCCGACTAAAACCCGACGCTCACGGACTAAAACCCCTGGGGTTTTCCACGACTCGCTTTTAGACAGAGCCCCGGGAACGTTATTACACACATTCGGAACTAGGTATATGCAGCCCTAAGCCAACAAAGCCGGATTTCTATAAATACTCAATGACGTCCACTGATGCCTTCGTTGGCGATTCCAGAAGAAGCTATACGGTGTCTGCTTACAACCAGGCAGACCGTAGGCTTATTTGCCACCGTCGTAGTATAAAAAAAACCAACCTATTACTTCTTGTTCCCAGAAGCGTGACCCTGGTGGTGTGGGCGCTGGTGGCGAGCCTGGTGACGGCGCAGATCACCTTCAGCCGCGACTGGACGGGCGGCAAGCGCGCGCCCGCGCCGCTTGACTGCGCGCAGTTCACAAGGCTGTGTCGCCAGTTCGTAGTGAGTACTCTAAGACTACTGAACATAGTGTAGTGTAGGTGTGGGCACTGGTCGCAGCCTGGTGACGGCGCAGATCACCTTCAGCCGCGACTGGACGGGCGGCAAGCGCGCGCCTGCGCCGCTTGACTGCGCGCAGTTCACAAGGCTGTGTCGCCAGTTCGAAGGGAGTAGGTACTCTTAGACTACTGAACATAGTGTAGTGTAGGTGTGGGCACTGGTGGCAGCCTGGTGACGGCGCAGATCACCTTCAGCCGCGACTGGACGGGCGGCAAGCGCGCGCCCGCGCCGCTTGATTGCGCGCAGTTCACAAGGCTGTGTCGCCAGTTCGTAGGGAGTAGGTACTCTTAGACTACTGAACATAGTGTAGCGTAAGTGTGGGCACTGGTGGCAGCCTGGTGACGGCGCAGATCACCTTCAGTCGCGACTGAACGGGCGGCAAGCACGCGCCCGCGCCGCTTGACTGCGCGCAGTTCACAAGGCTGCGCTAGTTCGTAGTGAGTACTCTTAGACTACTTCTGAACATTCTAGCGTAGTGTAGGGGCGGGTGCTGGTGACGGTGTATCACCTTCAGCCACGGAAGGTCCGGTAGTTGTGGCACTCTTTGTGAGAGGGCTACGTCCTATGTCCGTCTTTTGGTTACTCGCTGGATTAAAGGCTTTAAGAGGACTGCCACAAGTGGCTGGATAGAGGAAGCCCTTCAGTAGGTGCGTCGGCACTTACTGGGGTTCGAACCCAGGACCATTAGCTTCGTAGACGTATTATTACCAACTAAGCTTAAGCAAGATAAAGGCGATTATTACTGCAATCTCCCGAAGAAGGTGCGGAGCATTGGTTTTCTCGTTGTAGGTATGTAGGCACCTCAATTTGGATATAAAATCCGGCGAAATTTCTACTCGTCTGGGTGAATATCCAATTGTTTGAAACGCTCGGTTCTAAAGTTATTATCACCTCAAGATTATCGCCGTAAAAGTATGACAAAACACCAGAATTTTGATCAAACAAAACTCAACGCCAGTAACTACCTGTTTGCGCCGATGCCGGTGGTGTTATTCGCTCGACGACTTTAAATAAAACTTCGATAAAAGTTTGACTGTAATATAATGTACAATTATATAGGCTCTGATTAAAAGCAAGGAGAGTGTGGCCGTTTAGATAGTTACAGAAGTGGTGGTATATATGGTACGTCAAAGTAAGTGACCAGTGAGATATTTAGTTGCTTTAGGTATAGGGATAAACCCACACATGTGTAGCACCATGATTGGCGCATTCAAAGCCCCTCATGCAAACCGTGCCTGACGGGCGCGTTTTGCTACTGCTTATGAAAAAGGTACCTATAGTTAAGTTTATACACAAAAAAGAGTTGCGTTCGCAACACTACCTATATGTTATTCGTTTGTAACAACTATTATTGAGAAAAATAATCTTTGGTTTGTAACTAAAGTTAATTCTGATCATTTATGTTGACAATATTTTCTAAGATAATGACAAAAAGGAATCGCCGTGAAAACGCTGAATACTCGTCTCCCTCCGGAGATGCGGTACAGTGTACATACATACATACATACATACATACAATCACGCCTTTATCCCTAAAAGGGGTAGCCAGAGCACACGAAACTTGTGTTCCAGTGCCACTTTTAGCATAAATGTGGTACAGTGTAAGAACCACCAAAGGCGTAATTTTTCGACCTAATACGATAGAAAAACTTATCCACTACATTTGTACTAGTATGTTCCTTCATCTGTCGGCAGCACGAACTCAAGACGTCGATGGACCCGGGCCTCGGCAAGCACCGGCGACCCGACGACGACCCGACCTACGACGACGAGAAGTAAACGACGGACTGCTATCGTTGCTAAGTTTCAAGTTAAGTCATTAAGCGATTCGATGGTAAATTCGTGGATATACAACTGTCAACCTTTCACGGTCACTTGATGACTTTACAACGACGTGCGCTAAAAACACTTAATTTAGTAATATTTCCTAGTCATTTTGTGATTTCATTAGGTACATATTTTTTTTTCTTTTTAGATTTTCATGGGCTAGTCTATTTATAATTCTACATTTTCAAGGCTGGTCAATCAATATTTTACTTAATACACTTAATGAAGTAATATTTTCTAGTCATTTTGTGATTTCAAGTATTTCAACTTATTTTTAGGGTTCCGTACTCAAAGAGTAAAACGGGACCCTATTACTAAGACTCCGCTGTCCGTCCGTCCGTCCGTCCGTCTGTCTGTCTGTCACCAGGCTGTATATCACTGATACCGTGATAGTTCCAGTTGAAATTTTCACAGATGATGTATTTCTGTTGCCAATATAACAGCAAATACTAAAAACTGAATAAAATAAATATTTTTATTGATAATGGTACCTACGGAACCCTTCGTGCGCGAGCCCGACTCGCACTTGGCCGGTTTTTTATTTATTTATAAAGATTTTCATAGGCTAGTCTATTTATAACTCTATTTTATTTTACATGTAAACTATCTTACGAGGGTCGCCTAAAATGCCGCGAGCTCCTTAGAGACCGTGATATGAAAAAATCATGTTCCTTGCAAGTGGTATTTTATGGGTCATTGACGTTGACGTCATTCGTTAGGCTTCTAACCTTTGTTTTATATAAACTTGGTATATTTTTAAATCTACAGGATAACAAAAGTGGTGGCGATAAAGGCGGTTTTCGTATATTGCGGCAACCTATTTTTTGTATGTGAACTTAGCAAATTTAGAAAAAAAACCCCTACAAAAAAAAGGTTGGCGACAAAATTTTACTCATTTTATATTCCCAATGCGACATCAAGTAATGTCTTAATTAAACGAATCACCAGCTCTTTTTTTACAACCTGTACAAGTTCTTTTTTGTAGGTAAGATGCCTACAACTATTATTACTTACATTTTTTTTATTGTAAAGTAATCTGTTGTTTTTTTTTTTAATACTACGACGGTGGCAAACAAGATTACGGCCTGTCTGATGTTAAGCTTGTACCGTCGCCTATGGACACTTGTGACTCCAGAAGAATCACAAGCGCGTTGCCGACCCTTTATTCACTTGAGGATTCGCTGTGTTGGCAGATAGAGACATGCAGGTCGCTCAATCCCAACACAGCGCACCCCAATACGTTTTCCTCCCGGGTCGCAGCGCGTTGCATGCGATAGAAAGGAATGGCCACATTTAGGCACGTTTGGCGTACCTAAACAGGGAATTTGTTAACAGAGAACCTTCTGTGCGTAGTACTATTACTTATTCTGTGCCTAGGGTACGTATATATGTGTATTTATAGATAGACATAAGAACTATACTAACCTTAGTATAGGTAACATGTTATATGACATATATTGTTATGAATGAGCGACAATCTTGTGACTGCCCCAAAGAGCTAAATAAAGTACATTCGACTACGTTGTGTTTTAATTATCATTTTAGGCATAAGTACCTAAAATGTACCTACCGTTTATAGTTGTTATTTTCTAAGCCGTCCGTTCCGCACTAAAGAACGCCGCACTGCAGAACGGACGGCTTAGAAAATAACAACTATAACTGAGTGTATTATTGCCAGTGTAGGTAGGTGACTCAAAGAATTGAAAATAATAGGAATATATATATATAATAATAGGAAAATAGTATTTTCATCTCTCCTGTTCTGAAAGTTGACTTTTCATGGGCATATAGCCGGGTGGAAAATAGCGTTTTCTCCCCTAGGGTGGAAAGTAATTTTTTTTTAATTGTTACGGTCAGCCACGGAGTCGAAGATAATTGAGTTAATTCATATTATTAAAATAAAAGCTATACATATATCGAAACTCAGCTATACATTAAGTGACGGGTTCATTACGACGATGTTGATAAAAAATCCTTTTACTGTTGGTATTTTTCTTCCTAATTACAGAAAATCAACATTCAAAACCCTTTCTGTAAATATCGGCTGCCCGAAATAATGCTATAAAACTTTTTTTTTCACGTTTCGTCATGGCCCTCTAGATTAGTAGCGTCGTCGCGGCCTACTCGATTACAATCGATTACAATCGAGTAGGCCGTGGCAAGTGGCCAGTGCAAAGAGGTTAGAGGTTGGATATAGTTTTAATTATTTTACTTAGGTATATCTAAAATCGAAAAATTTATTTATTTCATATCAAGCAAATAATTCTATACATTTATTTATAGAATTATATAAATACAAGAAATAAGATTAAAACTATTAGATCAGATACGTTTTTTAAACTTTTCTAAAGTTGGCAGTATGTGTATTTTAACTGATTATTCTTAATATACCTGTTTTATAAAATGTACGTGCAGTATTTTACTTTCCTCACAGTCGAAATGAAAAGTAGAGTGTTTAACTCGGGTGAAATTACCCATTTTACCCTCGAACTATTGGCGCTCTCACTTCGTTCGAGCGCCAGAAATATCTCGGGTACTATGGGTCACTTTCAACCCTTGGTTAACAATCTACTATTTAGATCACAATAGATCAGCGATGGTCGCAGTGATATAAGGGCTTTGACAGCCCGAAAGCCACTACCAGAATAACTATACCGTACGAAGGAATGACAGTAGATATTAATCGCAGTTCTTATACTCGTATAGCTTAAAGCCTGGTAAGAGCAAATATTTGTGTGATGGGCACGAATACTTGTTTCTGAGTCTTGGATGTTTTCTATGTATTTAAGTATCTACATGTATTAAATATATCGTCGTCTAGTATCCATAACACAAGCAGCATTTAAAGCAGTAAACCAATCCGTATTGTAAACGTCCGATTTGACGCACTCGCGCAGACACGTGCCACTACAATAAACTTTAGCGGACTTCGGCGCCGGCGCCGGCGGGCTCGGCGGTGCATCAGTCACGTAACTATGTGCAGCGCATGTGCCGCGTAGAACTGGTCTTCACTCGAGCTAAGGTATAAAAAGCGGCCAAGTGCGAGTCGGACTCGCACATGAAGGGTTCCGTTAAATAAATTGCTTTCTACGATTTATGACGTATTAAAAAAAAACTACTTGCTAGATCTCGTTCAAACCAATTTTCGTTGGAAGTTTGCATGGTAATGTACATTATATTTTTTTTTAGTTTTATCATTCTCTTATTTTAGAAGTTACAGGGGGGGACACACACATTTTACCACTTTGGAAGTGTCTCTCGCGCAAACTATTAAGTTTAGAAAAAAATGATGTTAGAAACCTCAATATCATTTTTAAAGACCTACCCATAGAACACGTACGGGTTTGATGAAAAAAAAAATTTTTGAGTTTCAGTTCTTAGTATGGAGAACCCCAAAATTTATTGTTTTTTTTTCTATTTATGTGTGAAAATCTTAATGCGGTTCACAGAATACATCTACTTACCAAGTTTCAACAGTATAGCTCTTATAGTTTCGGAAAAAAGTGGCTGTGACATACGGACGGACATACAGACAGACAGACAGACATGACGAATCTATAAGGGTTCCGTTTTTTGCCATTTGGCTACGGAACCCTAAAGAGGTCTGCTTTAGCTAAAATATTTACCGTGGTATGCGTAAAATATTCATGCCAATATTTTACGCATTATTTTGGTAGGAAACATTAAATTTTATAAAAATGCCCCAAAATTCCATTAATCATATCAAAGCCAATTGGGTCATTGTCAGATTTAGGTTCGCGTCTCTTCGGTGGACATTGCCAAAGTTAAGGGCTATAAAGCCTAATTTTTGGTTGATCTCTGAATGCCCCTTCTATAATTATATGCGATAAAAACATATTATATGTGAGCGTAAGCCCTTAACTATTGACCACCGGATAGATGATTTTTGTTTTTGTGACAATGACCCAATTAGGCCATTCAGTTAATATATTACGTTTGTTGGATGTTTATGAACTAGAAAAGAAGCCATAGGTATCGCAATTTTTGTAAAGTGGAACTGATGATGAACATCCACTGGAACTCATCAATGATGTAAAGTACCTACGTCAAAGATTCTGACATTTTTCCGTTGAAGAAGCAACTAATGAAGTGTCAATTCTGAGATCCTTGAGGAATCGACGGAACTCCTCAAATATTATCAGCCCACATATATTAGCGACTTGGGTTTTTTCTATAACATTCAACGCATTTGCTCTCGGAAAGCAGTTCATTTGGTAAATTGGAAAGGAAATGTGGAAATTTTCATGTACCTATGTGGCTTGGCGAAGTACTGAATTGAAGTCGGTTTAAACTTTAAATTATTTGATGTGCAATATAGGGTTTTATGGGGGTTAAAAATCGATGTAGCTAAGCCTGGTAAGCTGTAGATCTGGGAAAATCGGTTGTCTGTATTTGCACCCGAGCGGAGCTCGGTCGCGCGGGTGCTATAAGTTTATCTAAGTCATTATATTAAAATTACAATGGTGGTTAATCCCCACGTGATAAAAAGGTCATAACGAACGCTCGACGACATAAAACGCGACGAACGCAATAAATGTCATAATTTAGGATTATCACCTTGTTTATACTCGTAAGGGCGCGTGCCGCTCGTAACTTTAGTTCGTGTTAGACAATGTTTAGGGGATAAACATGGACAACAAAAGGTTAGAGGTACACACTTTGGATATCTTGTCTTCTCTAATTAGGTACGCCTATTGTCAGTATCATATATTCTGTCCTTACCTATGAAATTGGCGGTTTTTTCACAGATATTATTTTGTACGTAATTTATTCATTTCTATTGCAACTTCCAAATTATTTTTTAATTTCATTATTAGACTATGTAACAAAGGTTTTAAATACAAAAAATAGGTTTGCATTTTTTATTTTGTGTTTCAAATTAAAGCTTGAAAACCGCCCTTTTCATGTGCTGCCGGTTAAAGTGTTTCAATTACGTATAGTTTTATGATGCGAACTATTTTTAAGGAATGAAGATATGTGTAAAGTAGCTTAAAAGTTTTCTATATTCCTACCAAAATTTAGTTTGCTTTGAATTTGACATTGCTGAATAATCCGCAAAATTCAATGTATGAAAATCACAGTTCATAAAATTCTCCATACACGCCGCCAATTTCATAGGTAAGGACCTAATATTATAGTTAGTATCAGCAAAATATATCGGAACACGGAACACTACTATTTGACTTTTTACACCTTGCATTCATTAGAGAAGGAACAAACATTTTCTTGACACGCGAATTTAGATAAATTGCGTTTTTGGTTGTACATAATACCTATGTACAATATTATATATTTTCGTTTACAAGGTATAAATAAAATAAGTTAATAGACGCGTTTTACCTACCAATAAAACGCATATTAATTTACTTACCTTATTCGAAGCTTATTTAATTGAGAGAGGCACGTTGTTTCCCGCCATGTTATTGCTATCTCTTTCTTTCACATTTCCCCCTCCAACGGGGACCCCCACCACCTGGCAGTGGGGATAAGTCTCAGTTTAGACTATATCCCATTTTGTTTCGTCATTGGATCGAAATTAAATTCCACCAGGCAGAGTTTACTCATAAGCTTCGAATAAGGTAAGTAAATTAATATGCGTTTTATTGGTAGGTAAAACGCGTCTATTAATTTGACTGTACCGTTATTCGAAGCTTATTTAATTGAGACCTGTTTGTTATCGCCTGGTGGTGGTGGAAAAGAAGATGCCAATGTGATCTGTTAGTTTTGTGATACACTTTTATAAAAAATATAAAAGGCATATGTTGAGAAAATCATTTATTTCAAACAAAAAGGTTCT
The DNA here is from genome assembly GCA_963854355.1 of Epinotia brunnichana. Taxonomy (NCBI): domain Eukaryota; kingdom Metazoa; phylum Arthropoda; class Insecta; order Lepidoptera; family Tortricidae; genus Epinotia; species Epinotia brunnichana. The sequence continues at coordinate 14,155,578 of OY977956.1, forward strand.
GTAACCTACTATTACATATTTAGGTACTCAAGGATTATTCAATTGCTTCAAACAATCGTGAAACATTTATAGAAACATCATTAGAAGACACAGGCATTACCTCGCGCCTGTAGTAACGACTAAAAGTATTTTCTGATCGCCAATTACCACGGGCAAGAATGTCATCCACAGGAAAATTATCAACCCAATTTTTTGACGCTACAGCGGAACGGACGCTGCCCGGCGTCGCTGTAATGCCTGCTTCCTTAAACACACTTTTTATCCATCCCGAAATTATTGTCCGGGAGGCCGTTCTCACTTCACCCCTTAAAGTGACAAATAGACTATCTATATTGACTAAATCTCGCCTATTTTTTAAAATTGAAATAGTGTGATTGACCCAGAATACAGGATTTAAGTTATGACAGGTAGCATTATATAACAATTTCCATCCAGACTGTCGATAATCAGCACAATCTGTCTTAGAGCCAAATTCCGGCCAAAAAGTAACAAAATCATCTGACTGCACAAAATGCTTACAATCAACTTTTAATAATGTTAAATCATGAATCCTTCTGCCAGAGCAAAGAAGAAGTAACATTGCAGTATGTCTACACGTATCGAAACAGCTTTCTAGGTTTACATTGCTTTTAGCTAGATGGTTCAAAAGAATCTCAACATTCCAAATAGGCGGGTTTTTGCTAATGGGTTTCTGCAAAGCTATAGACTTCAGGACTTGTTTCACAAGAATGTGTGAACTTAGTTGGCCAGACGCTTCAGCGTTACATAATGTTGACACAACTGACTTATAAAGTAAAATAGTCCTATACGACAGATTATGGACTAGATGAAGATCTGATAGATATTTTGCTACATCTGAACCTGACGGTGTCCTATAATTAACGCCTTGACTAGTAGCCCAAAGAACCCACTTCTTCCACGCTATGTCATATGTTTTACGTGTAGAAGCTCGCCAAGATTGCTCGAGAAGTTTTATCTGATCTGGACTCCAATCGCTTAGGCTTTCAGACCACCCCCACACTTCCAGACCTCTAGTACCATTTCCTGAACTCGTGGAGGGGGTAACCCCGTCGTGACATCGATCAGGAATCTGCCCAGAGATTGTATCGTGAAGGAGGCTGCAAGGGGGCGCGCTTTGATGTCCGCGCGCCAATAAACCCGATTCCATCGTGGTACTACCAGGAGATACACAACTGATGCCCGGTTATTTCTGGGCAGGTGATCTGCGTGGCTGTTGTATTTTCCCGGAATATGGAATAAGTTCAAGTGGATGTGATGTTGATCCAGTATTCGAAACGCTTAGTATGTTAGTTCCAGAAGGGGGCTCGATTTTGTTCCACCCTGATTGCATAAGTAGGCTAGTACCGTTTTGCTGTCGCATTGAACATTTACTAGAGAGGTCAGGTACCGACAATGACCTTTTAGTACCTTCAAAACAGCAAGCATCACTTTTTGATTGCAGTGCAATTTTTGTTCCGATCTGGTCCAAAATCCAGTCAGAGAATGATCGTCTAATTGGGCTCCCCAGGCAAGGTATGAGACGTCCGTCGTTAGAAAATGTGACGATGGAGGCAGGGGGATCGGCGAAGGGTAGTGGTAATTGCGCAACCACCATGTCAGATTTTCCTTCGCTTTGATGAGAATGGCGTATATCGACCTCGAGAACCTTGGCATTGCATTGAGGACATTTAGAAGTGCTCGGTAGTTTAATCTCCTCCGTGGAACTGTTAAACTTGCAAAGTTGAGGAGTCCCACTAACCTCTTTAATAAGTCTTTCCGGCTGGTTCTTTTGACATAAAATATCCGGTGGATCCTGTCTATTAACATAGGATTTTTTTCGACTGGCAGACTTTTTTGATTTTTTTAGAGATCCCACCATACGCCCAAGTATACCAATGCCTTTTGAGGCGTTAATAGAGACTTTTCGTAATTGATTAGCCAACCGAGCACCTCTAATTTCTCCACAATTATCTTGCACAGCCAATCTTGTGGTTGGATGAAGTTCGGCACGCGGTGCACGTTTATTAATCCATAATTTTTGGTCTCTATGTACCGATTTAATGCCTTCTGATTGAAAATGGGTCGGGACGAGCTGACGCTCTTGGGCACTTAAAACATTATTGACAGAAAACTGGTAGACAGACTCACTGCCTCTAGAACGCCCTGTTTTTTTCATTTGATTGATAATCTTGGTTATTTCCTGTGTATGCGGGCATTCTAAATTGTTGCTGCAACGATTTGGAAAAACTATGGGTGGTTTTGCATAGAGGGTATGCGATACCCGTTCAATATCCATAGTAAGTGATCTGGTGCGCCCATCATCTCCCAAGTATTTCAAAACTGCGTCAGTCGACCTGCCCTGACCTCTTGTCAATACTTACCTCGTTTATATGCATTATACTCTGTGGGGGATGCTGGTCGCTTACGTGCGCTTCTGGGTTGAGGTCTTGACTGATATTGTTTATTCTGACGCCCTCGAAAGGAAATGCTCGGACCAGCCTTAAATGCATTGTTGTATCCTTGCGAAGGATAGTTATAATTGTTACTTCCCCGCGGGGGAGGAGCTTGCTGTACTGGGGCATATCCCCGGTAAGCGTGATTAAAACACGAAGGTGTGCTACCAGCGGCCTGTGCATGATTGTAGTAACCCTGCGAGGGTACCTTGTGGAGCGCTGTTCCCTGCGAGGGAGCGGCTGCGACGGCCTTAGTCTCATCTGTTTGCGAAACAGTAGTCTTTTTCAGGGGCCAGAAGCACTTACGAACACCACCATGGTTCTCAATTTTTGATGTGAACGATTCTGTGCTAAAAAGCGAAGAGCTGGATGGAGGAATCTTGCGAATGGCTGCCTTGACCAAAGGATCTTTAATATGTTTCGTTATTCCATTTCGCCTCATGTTTATCACCTCTGCTCGGTGACCGCAAACTAGCTGTAATAAGTCCTCCGAGACCTTTAAAAGGTCACCACCTAGAAGAACGCTATTCACCTTGTCGCAGAAAGTGTCATACGAAAATTCACCCCCCAATCTGGTAAAATTGCGTATTTCCGCTACTGCAGCGTGCAGTGCTTCTTGTTGTTTTATTATACAAAAGGTCAATGCACCGTATGCTTTGTCAGAGTGAACTAAATGATGGTTTGTATCATATTGTTTAACCTCCTCGTTTACCTCCAAATCGGTGTAACCCGGGGTGCGACTGTAAACTTTTTGTGTCTCGGCATAACGTATATCATTCCAGCCTTTACTATCGAGGCGCTGCACATCTCACAAAAGTTTTACTTGGTCTTCCGTAGCCTCAGGAATTGCAGGATCTTTTAATTTAGTACCAAGACCCAAAACAAAGGGTTTCGAAGGACCCGGCTGGGGTTCGTTTTCGTCATAAAGATCACTACTGACGTTGTCTGAGACTACGGAATGTACATCAAAATCATCGTCGTGATTACGAATGTTATCAGGATTAACAAGTGCTCGTAGCTCATTTACCTGTTGCGTTAATATAAGCAGTTGGTGAGAGGCCTTTTTTCTGCCCCCCCTTTTCTTACTGCGATCTCGGTGCCTGCTTATTTGCGACACCTTCTTTGTCCTCCTGTACTCCATTATCACCCTCCATATTCTACAAATCAAATTAACAATACATATCGAACGGTAAAACCGTTAATCAAATTTTTTCTTTTTATAATGATTACTGAAGGTAGATAAATACTCGGAAACTCTTTCGCAATAGCTCTCATAGCAATATAAATGAATTACTTACGTGAATTCGTTGTCACAAGTCACAACTTACGATTATACTTGCGGATAATGATTTGCCCACAGTAATTATATTTTTTAAACAGCGTAGTTTTCACTTGGTTCAGAGATACTTATTTGAACACTGTCCTAAATTACTCTGAGTCGTACTTTTGCTAGTGCGACTTACCGCGGCGGGAAACTAGACGCCAATGACGAAACAAAATGGGAAATAGTCTAAACTGAGACTTATCCCCACTGCCAGGTGGTGGGGGTCCCCGTTGGAGGGGGAAATGTGAAAGAAAGAGATAGCAATAACATGGCGGGAAACAACGTGCCTCTCTCAATTAAATAAGCTTCGAATAACGGTACAGTCAAATTAATAATTGACTTTCAAAACAAAGTTTTAACCGACTTCAAATCAGTAGCCAAATAGCTTCAAGTTTGCCTATAAAATTTGAAGAGTTCCCTCGATTTCTACAGGACCCCATCATCAGAACTGGATTTTGGTGACAACGGGACCAATATGGAAGTAGTAGAAATTTCAAACAAAGAAATAATTTTTCAAATCGGTTCATAGTTATCGCGTAACATACACACATAGAAAAAACATACAGACGAATTGAGAACCTCCTCCTTTTTTGAAGTCGGTTAAAAATTAATATTTCCTTCGGAACGCAACCGACAATGAGTAAATTTAGTGGTTCATGGTCTTCTCTCCCTCTCACTGAGCATAAGCGTGAGCGAGATGGAAGTGCGTGTTCGGAAGTGTGTAACTACCCTATTGATTTTTGGAATACTGGATAATTTATTAAAAATCTGTCCGGTTATTAGTTATTAAACTAGAATAATATTTTTTTTACAGAGTCACCAAGCCATTTTTTAATATTATGTTATAACACTTCTTTGTTTCTTTTTCAGTCTACAGTCATTTTTTTGTAGTAGAATGCTTCATTACTTCTTCACACTGGAAACTCAAAAATCAATATTTTCGTCAGATCGTGAACCAGCCTCGCCTTAAATTCATTTTCAATGTACCAGAAGGTCGTGAAAGAGACGAGATCTGTGATTTTTAGTGTTCCGGACCAAAAAGGTAAAAACGGAACCCTTATGGTGCGACTCCGTCCGTCTGCCAAGAAGGTAAAAACGGAATCCTTATGGTGCGACTCCGTCCGTCTGTCTGTCTGTCTGTCTGTCACAAAGTAAAATATCTCAGGAACTACTAATGCTATCAATTTGAAATTTGGAATAGGTGTAAACAAAACGAATCCACGTGTATGGAAAATAAAAAAAATAAGATATATTTTTAATTTCTATAAAAAATTATGGATATATGTATCGTAATTCGTATCGTATGATAAGTGGGGGGTAAAAATTTAAAGTCTAGTTAGTAGGCCGAGTGGGGTATCGTATGAAAGAGCTTGAATTGTACATTCTAAAACGGTTTTTTTTTTCTACAACGGTAAAATTTTGATTTATAAAGAAAAATGTTGAAAGAAGTAGGTACCATTCCCTCCCCCCTTATCTCCGAAGTTTACCAAGCGATTTTTTTTAAATTTATATATATTATTAATATTAACGTAAATATTACCGGAAAAGTATAACAAAACCTCTATCTAGCGTTTTTTTTTTAATTTTCAAATAACATTTCATAACGAAGTTGTTGAATAATGTTTATTTTTTTCCTTCAAATTCGTTTGAAAATATTCTGAAATTACATTTAATCAAATACAAAAAGAATAATCGAAATTGGTTCACGTGATAAAGAATTATCTCTGAAAAACCAACATACCAAGTTGCAAGTTATTTTATTAGTAATGTAAATGTCGCGCCACATACGTGTTACACGCTAGATGTCGCTGCCTGTAAGATAGATCGCGCTAACGTTTGTTTAACGTAGAAAGTGTAGGATTTATAAGAAGTATAGTAAAGTTTCGATCAAAGAGGAAAATTGAAAAATTGTTCGCCACGGGCGGGATTTGAACCCACGACCTCTGGAATCCGTCCATTGCTCTTATCCAACTGAGCTACCGTGGGTCCCGTCAGTGGCAACGAATCTTTCAATCCCTTCACTCTTCTAATTAACCTTAAGTATAGTGAACTTCCGCACTCATCGCGTCTTCATCTTCACCCGAAACTCTCGGATGGAACCTGCGGTTATTCGTGTTTCGGATGATTAATGCTTCCTGCGTCTGTGAGACAGCATTCTGTACTCGGACAGTACAAATAAGATTTTTTTCAAAATAAAGCTGGGTCGTGACCTGTACAGTTTCTGATAGTTTGTACGGAACCCTCGGTGCGCGAGACAGACTCGAACTTGCCCGGTTTTTTATTATGTAGCGAGGGTGCGTGCGGTGCTGGGCGCGAAGGGAAAGTCGTGACGTATATTGGGATACGTACGCAATTACTTGAAGGAATACTTTACTACAGTGGAAATTAAATAACGTATGAATTCCCCAGCCAGTAGTGTAAGCATAAGCACTAGACGTAGACTAGAGCGGATGCACGTTCGAGCCTATATCTAACCATAAGCTGGTGCTGATGATTAATATGATAATTATCACGATAATTGTCGTGATAATAACAGATGGATAATAACAAAAAATTGCGCTCGTGAAAGTGAACTGTATATGTATTCGAACTTGCGTCTATCCGAACGCACGAAGTGTCAACGTGACGTGCCGCGCCGCGCCGTGGAGTCTCCCCTTACAAGAAAAATTCAGTTCGGATTATGCAAAATTGAGTGAACTCGAGTCCGAGTGTCATTGGTTTGTTAAGTTAAATATTGTTTATTGTGTTGAATTTCAACAATGCCGCGTGAGAAAGATTCAATATGGTTTTACTTTATTTGCACTTAAACTGGTGATAATTATCAAGAAGCGTAATTATCATGATAGTTCCATCCAAATTAGAGAAGAGGGAAGCAGGGGGCCTATGGCGTGGCGAGGAACATAACGAGTATAAATAACGATCAACTTAATAAAAACCATGATGGTTTTTAGATTTCTAACATTTCAGTCGGCGATCCTAACCAAACCAGGAAAAATCTTAACAGCGCGTTGCAGGATTACTATGGGACCTTGACAGCGACATCTACTAGCTTATTCGGTACTATTACGAGGGCGACACTGAAAGTCTTTAGAACTGGCCACTTGTAATAAATATAATAAAAAAATAAGTTCAAAATTTGAAAATGGAACTCTTTCTTAATATTTTTGTGTACGAATTCCACTCGATTGTCATTTGTTTTACGATTTGGCGGCAAATTGAAAATTGTGTGTACTACGTGAGCATGAATTTAACGCGAGAAAATTTTCGAGCAATGATTTTTTACGACTTTCGATGTAATTTAAGTCAACAAGAAAGTTATGATAGACTTCGATTGGCCTTTCACGATGAAGCCCCATCTCGTGCTACTATTTACAACTGGTTTAATGAATTTAAACGTGGCCGCACTGATCTCACTGATCATCTGCGTGAGGGCCGGCCTTCTACGGCGACTACTGAAGATAACATCAGTGTTGTGCGGCGTATGATAAAGACTGACAAAAGAGTAACCTATCAGCAGATTCGTACAAGCTTAGCCATTGGTATGAGTCAAGTCCACAAAATCCTCCATGAACATTTAGCGGTGAGGAAGCTTTGTGCCCGGTGGATACCTCATAATTTGACAGAAGCCCAAAAAGTCCGTCGTGTTGATTGGTGCCGTGAAATGGGTCAAAGATTCAACGGAGGTGACTCAAATGCTGTGTTCGACGTAGTTACGGGTGACGAAAGCTGGATTTACTGTTATGATCCTGAAACTAAAAGACAGTCTGCTGAGTGGGTGTTTCCTTCCGAGGAGTTGCCTACTAAAGTGAAGAGAGGTCGAAGTGTGGGAAAAAAGATGGTGGCCTCGTTCTTCGGAAGGACTGGTCATTACGCAACAATTATTTTAGAGGATCAAAAAACAGTTACTGCGAAGTGGTACACTAACAATTGTTTACCACTTGTCTTGGAAAAAGTTCGAGAAAAACGGCCTCGCAGTAGGATCCTGCTTCACCACGACAACGCCTCATCGCACACCGCCAAGCAAACGATCGACTATTTGGCGACGGCAAACGTGGAATTACTGGGTCACCCACCTTATAGCCCCGACCTTGCACCTTGTGATTTTTATTTATTCCCAAAAATTAAAGAAAAACTTCGAGGAAAACGTTTTATGGACGCCGACGAAGCAGTGGCTGCGTTTCAAAAGGCCGTCGAAGAGACCCCTAAGGACGAGTGGGCAAAGTGCTTTTCTCAGTGGTTTTATCGAATGCAGCGATGTATTGATGTGAAGGGAGGCTATTTTGAAAAGATATAATAAAAGTAATAAGTTGCTTGATTGCTCAGTTTTTGATTTTCTAAGAACTTTCAGTTTGACCCTCGTAGTACGTCCGCTCGTCGCGGGGGTTCGCTAGTAGTATCGCCGTTTCTAAATGTTTCGTGTCTCTGCTCCTCACTAAATGGCGGTAGTAGTTTGGCTTCTTAGTCTCATTGGTGAGGTTCTTGGTATTGATTGTTACAATTATTATTTTTAATGTGTGTTACCTCAGATATCCGTCGTTTATGAAGTGGTTCGTACAATTCTTTTTTATTTGAAATTATGTGCTTCCAGGCTGGTCCCATTGTTGCCAAAACTTCAGTTGGATGATGGAACTCCTCAAATAATATATAAGGCACCCATGTAGTAATTTCGGTATTTTCTATTATAACTAATGTATTTACACCCGCAAATCACAAATTTGGTGAAGTGGAACTGATGATGAAGACCACATATGAGTTATGGAACTCGTACTTAAAAGTCTTAAAACTGTAAAAGTACGTTACAGATTGTAGGTAATATGATTCCGTTGAAATAGCAACTAATGAAGTGCTAAATGTCAAGTGTGCCAAATCGACGGATCTTCTCAACTATTATCGGCCCACATACAGTGATTATATGGTTTTCGTCTCTAATAATCATCAACGTATACTCTCGGAAAGCAGTTGTGGAAATTTTCATGTGGTAAATGTGGAAATGTTCATGTGGCTTGGCGGAATAAATAACTACTAAATTGAAGTTGGCTAAAACTTTGTTTTCAAAGTAAATTATTAATATAAATAAAATCTAAAATATATCGCGGCGTCAAGACATAATAAGTAGGTATGTGTGGGCGAGCGTAGTTACAGAATAGCGGGACAGATGTCCGGTTACGTTGATTGTAACGACGCGTGTATGTCTGATCTAGGTGAGGGCCCTTTCGGATGCATTTCGACTCAGTGGGATATTTTGTGCATTTGCCCTCTCCTTTATACCTGCTCCCAGGCTTGCTCCAACATTTCCACAAATACCCTGAGAAAATTACGGTTTTTTTGGAAATAATTCAATATCAGGCTAATTATTTGTATACGGCTTTTATATGTTATTTTAAACCACTTTTACTATTGAAATGAATAATTCTATGGACCGGAAGTGAGGAAAAAAAAATTACCCGCAAGCAAAAATGCTATCAGTATTTTTATAATGAGAACATGTTTGAGTAGACAAATTTGGAGACTTACTACCTGAATTCAAAAATATATGCATCAGGAAATAACGGTATTTTAATTAAATATTTACGACCTTGAGATAATATTGAATTTCATCTGGCCTATAGAAAGGTTTATTCATTAACAAAAATAAGTGGATTATGCGCGTATCCCAAAGAACGTATATAGACGTACGTCAATTATAAAATAAAGAAAGTTTATACCATTTTCGCCTGATTTTAACGGAGTTTATGAAGATTACTTTCATTATTTTTTACTGTATCGGTATTAAATTTAGGTGGATTATTATTGAATATTTAGTCAAATTACCCAACCTATTTTTTGGTGTAAAAATATGGCTGATATCGATATACTGTTGTGTTTTCATAGAGCGAAACCGTAAAGTTCTCAGGGTATAAACGGATGATGCAGTTCACCGGGAGCACCTTGAATTCCTTTGGTTTCGGGTAACGTTACCAAAGTAATTCATTCTTTGTCTGGCAATGGCATGACATTCACACAATAAGTGTTCCATTAATCCTCCTCGTCACACATTGACACGACACACAGTCTAAGGTGGATAATGAAATTAAAGATAAAAAATGTAAACAAATAATGCGACTAATTTATACGTAAAACAAAGCCTGGAAAATATTCGTAAATATTTAAATAAGCCAAATTAAAACGTAATTATTTTATATTCATAAATATGTGCAGTTTATATTTACGCCACTGGCAATGGTTAGGAATTGTAAACCTTTGGTTCGTAATTTAATTAATATACCTGGATACTCCTATTCCTTATTCTTAATGTTCGAGGAAGGTTTAAAATTGGTGACGCCTCAAAGATGGAGTGATTGTATGGCTCATGTAATAAAAGTAGAGGATAACTTGTGCCAACTTGACCACCTAATAGACAATGTAACAGAGACATTAATAATAAATGTAACTGAGGAGGATTCGACGTCTTCATCAGAAAGCGAGAGTGGAAGTGAATAAATAAGAATTTAAAAATCTAGTGTTATTTTTCTTTGTGTTTTCCTGTCCTAATAAGACATATAATAATGGCACGTCTTGCTTCCATTGCTTGGTGTGGTTCTAGTGGCTGCAGGCAATAGGCTTTTGCTGTATATCGTACCCGGACTATCGTCACCTACTAAGTACCTATTCATACCAACCTACGACATTAAAGTGATCAAAGTAAAATATAAGATTGTTTTAAAAGTAGTGACGATATATTTATTAGTTAAAACCAAAACCTGGTTGATTGCCCCTGAGACGTCACTTCGACGTTGACAGTTCTTTGTTTACATTTTTTATCTTTAATTTCATTATCCACTTTAAACTATCCGATAGTCCATCTTGCGCGTGTATGTCAATCGGACGTTTGTTCGGATTTCATTTAAGTACTGCTTTATTAAGCTACATATATTAAATACAAGGGAAGCACTTAATATAAAAAAAGTATACACATTTATAACATTGATCCCAGTTACAAAATAAATAGGTTAGGTTATGTTCGTATGATCACTACACTATGAATAATACGATGCTAAATAGCGCACGAGCCGAGGGAGCATAGCGAGTGCTAGAAACGACTTTTTTTTTGGTGGGAATTAGAACTTGTGGACTCCGCAACGAAACTGCATCTGCCGCTTTTCGTATTTATATTTTTAAAATTATCTACGTTTAATTTACCGACGTTTTGTCAAAGGACCCCCGCAGTAAGTATGGAGTATGGAGAAAAAGTGGAATAGTGGATATTTCTCCTGATTAAATAAATTAACTAATTTATTGGCGCATTTTTAATTTAAAGCGTCTCCGCTGGTATTTGCGGAGACGCGTACCAAAAATTAATCTACATAATGTGAGCAAACGGCAATCGAATCGAACGCAAACTTTATATTATCTAGATTCTAGGGTAACACAACGATAGCGCGAGTCAGCCCTCGGAACAACGACATCTAGCGGCAAATCTTGTTACTCATTTCACGACCTATAAACGTATAAACTGATTAAATACAAAGAACTGATTCATGTATGCAAATTTGTAATGTAATTTTTTATCATGAAATAAATAATCTAATCTAATCGAATACAAACTTATTACTTTTAAAATTAATCCCATAAAAAACATTCCATGTGTACAAGCTTTATATTAACTTAAACTGTTCGTATGTATGTATAAAAGTAACACTACGGCGGTGCTACGGCGTTGCACTACGAGCGTAGCTTAGCGGTGAATGGGTTATAATTGTAATGGCTCCTCTACACGTGCTACGCCGTAGTCCGTAGCAGCTTAATGCCCATGTAGTGAAAATCGCACGTACCGCGCTGACGCATGTGTGTCGTGAGAGCAGTGATTGGGTTCATATTGGCTTCATAACCATCTAGATATTTGATTTCAAATCCGCACTCAAATCGGTACATCCGTTTTGGAGATACGTTCACACAGGCAGATGCATGGAGGCGATCATAGACGATGATCTCTCGCTCTGTAGATAATCGTCGATTATCTACAGAGCGAGAGATCATTGTCTATGACCGCCTGCGACCCGTGATGTGTCGGTTTTTCGGGCTCGCATCAAAGGGAATCGCCTACTACAGACGATCGTGTGGATGCTTGCACGATGATCGTGCCGATTATAGAGGATCACACGATCATCGCCGATAGTGTCGAAAGGCCATAACGCTTGTAGCGCCAGGAAATCAAGGAGGGCGCTCTGCTCCGCTCGTAGGCGATTATCTTTACAAACGGGTTTTCCCATGTTATCGGCTACGTGTGCGTAGCGCCACGAAATGGGGAAGGCAACTGTCAAACTAAAAGCACCAATAATGGTACACTCAGCGTCAAATACTGTAGCACCCAAAGTAGTCAAATAGTTCGGTACATCATATACAGGGTTCGGAAATTCGGGGGCTTTTATACCTATTATTGGGCCACAGTACCTACACCGCGTTGTTGTTGAGTAGCATGGAGGCGGACCACAGATGTATGAATATAAGGACATCGGACATGGCGGCCGATTTGTATAGAGTGAGCCTGTCGCAAGTACATTAACCCACACAACGCCCAAGTAATTGACAAGACAAAGCACGCACACATCTAAAACACACACTCTTGTATACCTACACGCTTATTTGACAATAAACGCGCATCATATCAGGCATTTTGGGAAAAAACGTAATATTCTCTGCGATAAGCACGCGTGCACAGTATGGCAGTGTATGCCCATTGAGCATACAGCTGCGACACGGCCGCCGGCGGCTTGTCCTCTCTCTAGTATTCTATGCTCTGAGTTAGGGACCATCGATCCTCTGTCTCTCTCTCATCGTATGGAATCTAGAAGAGCGCCATCTACAATTAGCTTTCACCGGCCATCCCCATTGTTGGCACTGAATGTGTTAACCCATTCACGGCCACTCTAATCTTGTAGCACTACGCCGTAGTCCGTAGCAGCTCAAACCTCGTAGGTATGTAGCGAAAAGCGGTCGTAGTGCTCTGACGCATATGTGTCGTCATGGGCTCTGAATGGGTTAAGTATGTTTTTTGTCAGGGGTATTTAAAATTTCATTCAATTTAATATTCGGAGAACCAACAGCTGCAATGGAAAGAAACAATGGATAAAACAGTAACAAAACAACATTGAAACTTAAATATATTTTATTGCATAAATTGATTTTATATACATAATGCATATTTCGTATTATTAATAATTATTGTACACTCGTGCATAATGTAACATTATATTAAACACACAATTGTGAATGTCTTTAAAACAACGAAATCTAAGAAATTACATATAGGTACATAAATGGTTAATAGGTGGTGTAAAATATGGGCTACCCAAGAAATTATATTTAGAAAATGAAAAAAGTAGTCTAATATAATTTGAACACTTTACATAAGGCCTCGTGTCCACTACATATGTACTAATCCGCGATACATAGAAATCGGCCAAGCTGTGTTATGGAACTTATGGAGCGGGCTGTTTGTATAGAAACATAGCTTTGCATAGCTCTGGCCCTATGGTAAATTTCATTATAATAATCAGGATAATTCTAACTAGTACCTTTTTAGCATACGCAAACTGATGAATAAGTCCATAATGTTAGCTCTTTTCCACTTACATGTCATACATGTGTTACGGAGTGTGTCTCACTTTTATTGCAACCAGGCCCCCTAGCATGGATGGCCTTTATCACGCGATAAGTGACAAGATAAGAGCGTCGTCTCGTTCTGTCGAACGGTGTCAGCCAGGGACGGATGCTTATCATGCCACTTATCGCGTGACTTGCGCTTGCGGGCACTATAGTAATAAATAAACATGATATTTCCGTGTAACATTTTCACGGGTCAAAAATGAATGTGTATAACAGTGGCCCATTTCACAAAGCTACAAGTTACAATTTTACAAATCAAATCTGGCAACACTGAGACTTAAGCATTCACCGGTGTTACTAGTTTAGATTTATTAAATTGTAACTTGTACCTTCATGAAACGTGGCACAGGGTTTTCAAACATTTTTAGTATTTTTAGTAGGTATTAGGTACGAAGGTGTAACCATAGCAACAAGCAGTAAGAAAAATCGATTGACCCGTAAGTACTCTAAAAAGATCCATTACGAAAACCTCTAAAAACCCAATCCGTTACGTTAACCTATGTTGCATAATGCGGCCCCTACCGTAAAGATAATACTTTAACATAATAAAATAATTCCCTAAGGAACGCTGTGTGATGTCCCTAAGTACGATATCTTGTCATGGTAAGTGATGTCAGGTGAGGATATAAAATAATAATTGAAGTATTTATTTATGGTACTTTTACGTAAAGTACACCTCAGTTTTAGGCCTAAATGTCCACTAATTTAATAGCAAAACATCCTGTATTCTAATTAAAATTTATTGTGTTTTCGTTGTATATTAAAAAAAAAAAGACAACATATAGGCAAACATAAAAAAAATACGTTTCAACACCATTTTCGTAATTGCACCGCATTATATGGTGAGTAAAACGAGTTCTGTGGTTTTTAACTAAATGTCATAACGGAAGCAAAATTGAATTGTTGTACCTAGAACTATTTGTAAATCTGTACTCTAATAATCAGTCTATAATATATTGGACATTATTTAGTAAAGTTTAGTTCCTTTCTCTAAATATTAAGCATAATTAAATTACATACTATTGAGTACATTGTTAATAATTAATACTAGGGTTAATTTAAGACCATAATAAAAAAAATCGCCAGTCACGTCTATAAATCGCGATTATAAACTTTATCATAATGTACTAACGTGCATTTTAAACTGTGCCGTGAGCCAAAAAAGCCTACCTAATTTTAGACTTTATTACTAGTCAGTTAAGGTTCACAGTGTAGAACACTATGTAGGCTTAGGTACTGTACACGTTAGTCCCAACATCTAAAATGTTTGCTAAGGTAATTTGAATCTAGTTGCATAGACAATCGAATTTAATTTTAATTGTTCGAATAATGAAAGAAACAAGAGAAATGTTACTTTAACTATCCAAATATCATAAACCCTCCATGATGCATTCAAGAACCGCACATTATGACCACCATAAAAATAAACTGTTTTGTTAAAAAAAAATCTTATCTGTGAAAATGTTATTATTGCTAAATAATAACATCGATTTCGATAATATTATTTCATTCAAATTTCGAACGTATCAAAAACAAAGAAATTTGATTTAACCTCTATTCTAATATCAGTCGAGATGACGTTTAGTTCGATATGAATTGTTAATTTGCACACAAATTTGACAAATGTCGCACCGCGCGTAAGTAAGATATCGAACGATATGATATTTGGATCCGACTCTAGTTTGTCTCTGAATTAAAAAAAGAACTATGACAGCTGCCAGAAAACAACGCCGCGATGCCGGTCATAATATGCGGCTCCTGAATGCATCATGGAGGCTTATGATATGTGGATAGATAAAGTAGTGTATGTAACTATACATAATTAGGCATTAAAATACTCGTGTGATGTTATTATGAAACTCGCCTTCGGCTCGTTTCATAAACCCACACTCGTATTTGATGCCCTTTATTATATGTACAGTCACATAAACTACTATTATTTGTTTTCTGAGAGGTTCAAATCCTATTGAAACGTGGACATTTGAAATGTGAACGTGAACAACATGAAATCGTGAACAGTTTGAAATAGAACAACGTACATTGTACAACTTGGTACATTGGATAAGTATGGCAACACATTTAGTGGTCGGTGGTGATAAAAAAGAAGAAATACATTATAACTACTTTTAGCTATCATAATTTACATTAAAGCTTTTTACAACTAGTTGTCAATTCGAGCAAACTCCAAACTGTTAATGCTCCTTGGAAAATTATAATTCATTAACACATACAATCATTCCTCTTTGGAAGTTTGTGTTAGCGTTTGTGAATCCGGTCTAAACGAATGAGACGTGAATTTATAAGTATTCATTAGACTGTACATACAGAAGAAAATGACGTAGCAAGCGGAGCCCGTGCTTAGAATGCAACCGGGATAACGCTTAGCTGAGATGAGCATTGGATATTGATAAAATTGCCATTATAACGGAGAACAGAGTTACAGTGACAAATAACTATTCCGCGAAACACAATGGGTCATGATGGGCCATCATTTAGGACGCAACTGTGCGTTAAAGGGATAATATATAATACATACTTTCATATTATTCCACCGCATAACCGCGTCCAGTCTTGCGGCCACGAGGGCACATTGTGTGGAGCTAAACTTTAAACCTCGACGAATAATGGCTGAATAAATCTGTTAGCCAGCTTAGTCGTCATCAGGACAACATCTAACGTACTCAAGCGCTTTAGTCAGACACTCTAACCACTCATCACTCACACCCATACCGTCTGATCTCTTGAAGTATACGAGCGAGCCAGTACAGTAAGAAACAGTTACAATGGTCGCATTAAAAACTCTTACTTTCGACGAATAAGAACTATATAAGCTCTTAGATCGGACAGGGTCTTTTTAAGGTCTTACATAGCCTTTGTGACGGAGAAACAGAGTTACAATGATTCAAAGAAGTATTAAACTCGACTAATAATGGCTGAATAAGCATACTCGGTTATTCGTCATCAGGACAACATCTGACATACTCAAGCGCTTTATTCAGACAGTCCAACCAGTCGTCTCTATCCTTCGAGGTATCGGCTGCGAGCAGATGCCTCCTCACTAGCACACCGTCTGATCTCTTGAAGTACACCAGGGAGCCCGAGTCCGGCGCGATGAGGCCGGCGGGGACGGTGCTCTCCAGGAGGATGGTGTTGGGTCGGGCGCAGAGGTCGCGCGGCGCCTTCACGATCTTCTCGGAGATCACTGATGTCAGGTCGATGTCGCCGATCGGCATCTGAAACAAGATAGTGTTGTGATGATTAGGTTGTTTGCTAAAATAACCGAACAAAGAGAACTATGTCATTTTTTATTCTAAAGGGGATACCTTTGGCCGGATATTTTTGTCTATTTGTATAAGACATGTATGTTTTTAAATAAATATATTCTCATCCTTATTATTTCTCTGAACATCATCAGGGTAATTCTTGCAGACGAAGTGTTTGCAGGCGTTGAGTGCCCAGCTTCGATGAATCGAATCGAAGATAGGGGTAAGCTTTTAAAGAAAGAAAGAAAGAAAGAAAACATTTATTCGTGGACAAAACAATGGGTGTAAAAAACAAAACACAGAACGTAAAAAAAAAAAAAAAATACATGGTCCACGAAAAGGCCCCGACTCAGCATGGTGCTAACCTAGAAGGCCAGCGCTGGTCTTCCGTCGGAGCCTTTTCGGGAGTACATGCCCTGTTCTGCAAGCCATCAGAACACTTCCAGTAGTTAGGCGGATTAGGCACGGCAACTCTCCAGTCCGCGTTGTCTGATGCCCTGGTAAGACGCAGCGGTACAGGCTATCAAGCGCTTAGCGCTGAGGCAACAAAGGTGTGGGTAGGAACTGGTCTCAAGACAATGCATACCTTCTTCTGCACATCATCCGGGTACTTCCAGTAGGCGAGCCTCGGCGGCTGCAGACGGAACCAGCGGCGGTGCCACGCGCCCAGGCCGGAGACGTCGTCGAAGGCGGTGAGGAAGGCGGCGTGAGGCGCTGGAGCGAGGACTCGCAGGCGAGCCTTGATGCCGAGGTTGATGGCGCCTTCGAGAGGACTTCCACCGGAAACCTGACAAATCAATCTTGCGTTCAGAGCAGTGGAAAAAATTATTGATTTTCGAAGCTATATTTTCTGATTAAAGATCTCACAAGAAATTACAATTTCACATACATGAGAACATTAAGACTTACAATTTACGGTTAAACGCATAATGCTTAAGAGGTATGTAGACTCAAAATTAATTATTACTTCAAAAGAAAGAAGGCAAAAAAATATGCCTGATGACAAAAATCCCATTATATATCTCAAAAAATTACGAAGCTACAACCATTTTAATGTTGCTTGCTAGAGAGAGAAAACGCTAGGGGATCGTGACATCACGATCCTCTAGCGTCATAGTCATAGTAAATGACAATCGTTTCATACGAAGCAAGAGGTCCTGGGTTCGAATCCCGGTAAGGGCATTTATTTGTGTGATGAGCACGAATATTTGTTCCTGAGTCATGGATGTTTCCTATGTATTTAAGTATTTATTTATCTATATAAGTATGTTTATCTTCGTCTAGTACCCATAGTACAAGCTTTGCTTAGTTTGGGACTAGGTCGATTTGTGTAAGATTGTCCGCAAATATTTATTTATTTATTATATGAAGGTGCGTTTCGCGGAAAAGGGACAGAACATACCCCATTCTTAAAACTTTGGATACTTACAACTTTGTGATTATTTAACCTCTTGCGTTGTTTTTCCTTTATTTGACTACATATTTAATACTTTTTCGAGAAAATGAAACATTATTGATTATTTTATTTAGTGTCTACACCCCTATTCTAATAAAGTATACAAAAATAAATGCAGGTAAGTTGACAAACGGCATGCTACGTCGTCGGGACGGGACGGTCGCTATACACAGCGCATAGCGATAACGAACTAGATAATAACAATCATGTTCATGCAATAACTTTTTTTTCTACTCCTGTACCGTTATCTGTCATTTATATAGGCTGTAGTTCAAATACAATGACATCACTAATAAGTCGTCGCAAAACTCTATGCGCTATGGCCCAAAAACGCACTGTTTAGCGTGGTTCATACATTTTTCATAAAAACACTGTTTAACTTTTTTTTAAATCGGCCGCTATATTGCAGTGGTGCCAACTTCATAAACAAATATTTCGAAATAAAAGTATTTATTTCCGATTTACCATTTGTATATTATAAATTATTTACTACAATAATAATAAATCATCATCTTTTGTGTGTTAAATTACATGTTTTATAAATTCTTGGTATTATTTATAAAAATAAACAGTTCGAATTCGGTCCGGGTCCGGATTCGGTTTGGTTTGGATGGCAAGTGCAAACAAATTAAAAAAAAAAACAAACCATAAGCAACAGCTGTCACATTTCCGATTTTCCACCAAAATACAGTTCATAATGAAAAGACGAAAGATGATAAACTATTAGTCATAAACTATTAAGATTTTATTCGTGTTTGTGAAGACAAAAGTGTACGTTCCTTTTAAAATGGTCGAAGAAATTAATAACTGCACTCCTGAAGAAATTGTGTGAGTAGCAAAAGTACGAATAGAAAACTTGCTGCCTGAAAAGTTTAACTATTCTTTAGTCAGAGGCTCTAGTATAAGTTTTATCCATACAATACGTTTTCGACCGCGTTTGCGTTTAGTTTCAATTTGTATGGCAACTCGTGGCTCGTGGCAACGCTCGTGGCGTCTTTAATTGCGATGCTCGCCAAGGCTCGCATCGCAACCCACGCCACTCTCCTTTTAAGACCCTTCTTATACAACAGTTGCATAAAATACTATTGTGTCAGCATAGCAGTTACTTTAGTGTTACGTATATTTGCTCACTTTTTAAAAGTCTGATTTTATGGTTTTGAAATAGTTTGAATCTATCAAATGTTGGGTTTTCCTATTATGTTCATGTCTTTTTTTATGGACAAGCATGTTAGTTGTAATTGCATGGTAATGTTGTAACATTTTTTCTAAAAAAACCCTGTCATATTGTATTCTGGCGAACGGGACATAATAATAACAGGAATAATTGGTTGACCTATTTCATCATCTTCCTACCGTTGTGCCCACAGATGTATGAATAGATCGGACATGCCAGCCGATTTGTATTGACTACGCCTGTCGCAAGTACATTAACCCACACAAGGCCCAAGTAATTGACAAGACAAAGCACGCACACATCTAAAACACACACACTTGTATACCTACGCACTTATTGGACAATACACGCGCATCATATCAGGCATTTGGGAAAAAAACGTAATATTCTCTGCTCGCAGCGCGCGTGCACAGTATGGCAGAGTATGCCCATTGAGCTAACAGCTGCGACACGGCCGCCGGCGGCTTGTCTTCTCTCTAGTATTCTATGCTCTGAGGTTGTGCCCCTAAAGGAGCCCCGGGGTCCGTTTTGACCCCTAATCCCAAGATTTGGCATAGGCACTAGTTTTCACAAAAGCGACTGCCATCTGTCCTTCTAACCCAGAGGGACAACTAGACCTTATTGGGATTAGACCGGTTTCCTCACGATGTTTTCTTTCACCGAAAAGCTTACGGTAAATATTCCGTACACAAGTTCCGAAAACTCATTGGTACGAGCCGGGATTCGAACCCACGACCGCCGCTTGACAGCCGCATGCCTGAACCACTAGACTACCGCAGCTTCTTGGTTACTTATAGTTAATAAAATAAAATTTGGTAAAGTTTGTAAAAAAATTATGGTAGACAAAACATAGAGTTGAGAACCAAATGGTTGTTTTACGAATTCCGTGCGTAGTCATTTTGGTATTTGGAATCACGCTGCGTACCACTGTAAATCCCCCCAGGGGGTCCCTTAGGGACCCCCTTGAGTCCATGCACAATAATTGGAGAAGCGCTCCAGAATTGCCGAAAGAAAAAAAAACCCACTGTAAAGTGTAGGTACCTTGTTGAGAGTGAAGGTCCTGCGTTTGGCCTGCTGCAGGGCGAAGATGCAGTACCCGTGGGGCTGGAACTGCGGGCTGCGGACCGACAGCGGGCCTCCAGGGCTCTGCACTCGGGGCGCCTTCAGCTCGGACACTTTGGACTTGGGGGTGAGGAGTTTGGAGTTCGACTGGAACATATTCAAACCATATCAGTTATGTGTATGTATAACGGGTGTCTTAATAAGATTGCATTCAGATTGATTTTTATTTCGATTAAAATAACCCTATAATAAAATAAATAAAAAAATATATAATATCTTTATTTCAGAACATTATTCCATAAAACATTACATTAAATTAAATTAAACATTAAAATTATTTAGTGAACATTAAATATAATACGGGTAATTAATAGTGCACTCTTATTGACACATGTTACTTTCACGATTGCGTACAATTAAGAAGATTTGTACCGATTATCAAAATTAAAATATTAGTTAATTCAATATCAAATACAAGATGATAATTAACATTATATTTAGTCAATTTATTATGTTGGCGGCATTTTCTCGCTGAATTGCAATGCTGATGCGTTACGAGAAAGCCGCCAGCTCTTTGGTCACCAGTTACATCAACCAGACAACATTAGTATCGCTCCTAGATATTAAATCACACTTATCTTCATTTATAAACATTACTAACCACGCATTCGCTCCCTTAATCAGATGGGCAGGAGATCAAACAAAAGCAACAATTTCAAATCGAGAGAAGTCATCTATTTAAATAATATATTATAATGTTATAAAGAGTATAATATTTTTTTATCTTATTTTATATACAGCAGATTTTTTTTGTATCGAATGAGAAGATCATACTAACGCACGAACTACAAAAAATACCTATGTACAATATTAATAAAGTTTACATTAACGAGGTATATTTAAGTATCTACTCTTACCTTTTTATTTGTGATATGATATTTGACCTCATGAGATAATATCTCCTTTGACGCTTGCAGCAAGTAAACTTCCACTGTCACCTGAAATTAAAAGCCTGATATAGAAACACTTTGTAACAACGTACTTTGAATAAGCAGAATAAAATTGATAACATAGTGTTGCTAAATGGATAGTAAACCATCAAATTATTGTAATAAAGTATAAATTATAATTAAAGTCATAAAAAGATATGGACCTTGAAAGTTTAGAAAAAACATGTTTTTTTTTGTTCAAGAGTAAATTTACAGCTACCAATAGAATCCTCACGCTTTTATAGAAACAAAATGGTATCACAGCTATGTACCTAAACGCAGTATATCGCGAGCGAAACAGCAATTTACTTGATTTTCCATACAACGATTAGTACAAATAACAGGTGTGACGTCATCCCCGTCTGTCAATTAGTATGAAGCGTTTATGGCTGCCGCCAGCGAGGTCAATCTTTGTGTCAAATTTTTGGGTATTTATGTTCTTTAATTGTAGTTTCTCCCATACAAATATTTGTTGCTGTACAAAGACTGGTTCGAATGGTATCGTACAAAAATCTCAGTCATCATCCCTATTGTGACGTTCTCAGACAAAAGGACCTTATTGTCGTTGCTGCTGATGATATTATTAGCAATAACGCCGTGAATCATCTCATTTGTATTAGTGCATCGTTAATAATGACAATGCGGCGTGAGTAGGCCCCCCACAAGGTTGACTAATGACCTGGCAAAGGTCGCGGGAGTCCGCTGGATGCGGGTGGCGCAAGACCGGCCATTGTGGCACTCTTTGGGGGAGGCCTATGTCCAGCAGTGGACGTCTTTCGGCTGATATGATGATGATGATGATGATGAATAATGACAAAAGCGCTAGCGACCATAAGTTTCCTCTTCCCTGAGAACGTCTTTATGTCTAGACCTTTCTCAGTTAATGATGGGTCGGGGGTATGACACAGCGTGACTGAACAGTGATATAACCTTGCCTTCATATCTAATAAATTAACCAGTCAATATGCCCAATGGATGTGACAGCGATGTCAAGGATAAGGATAAATTACTAATGAATCATTCAAAGTGTCTTATTACCCACGGCCCATTATAAACTTCCTAGTTAGTATATTGATAACGAGGCGCGAGGAGGGCTCCAGCGCGTTCAGTATGAGATACTTGAATCCTCCACCTGGCTGCCCCCCCCCCCCCCCCCCCCCCCACCGATGATATTTGGTGAGGTTCTTGGCTACTCACTGGCTCGACTACTCATTGAGACGATTCTAACGAGCCCAAACTCGATGGGTTTGTGTCGTTTTATTGCGGAGTTCCTATGGCCACCTTCCAGCTCCAGCAACAGTTCAGCAATATTGCACTGTCATGCGATATACATATGCATGTAAAACTTCAGCTCAATTGGAATGATGAGAGCCACGGAAGACGCAGTGTGGGTAGATCAGTGTGGGGGACTGATGACCTGGTAAAGGTCGTGGGAGTCCGCTCCGCTTGATGCGGGTGGCGCAGGATCGGTCTGTGGCGCTCTCTGGGGGAAGGCCTATGTCCAGCAGTGGACGTCTTTCAGCTGATATGATGATGCAGCCTGGTGGCCTGCTATAGCATTTGTACGTACTTTGAAGTCACTGGCGAGTCCCTCCATGCGTATCTCGTCCGGGAAGTGCAGCAGATGGCTTGTGGGCTGTGTGAGCTGCATGCTGGTGGCCACGACTCGGTCGCGGCATTTTAGCAGGCATACTGCGTGGTGGCCTACTGCACCGTCTGTACAGAGAAAAAAACTATTCAGTTAGCTGAGTTATACTGGGCGTTTTCCGCAAGTCGACATCCATTGTGCCTATTTTGCGTGAAACGGCGGTGTGGCGCTACTCTAACCACCCCAGCTCGTCTAGAAAGTTGGTGAGTGCCTTGGTGTTGCTGACTGCATCCCGTAGTATGTTTGGAGAACCTAGGTGCTTCATTCTGTATACTTCTACCTGCTTGCAGACCAGTAGAATATGTTTAGTCGTTTCTTCTGCCTCCATGCACGCTCTGCACATGGGGCTCTCTGTGATAACTAAGTTATAGAGGTGTCTATTCAAGGTGTTATGTCCTGTTATTATTCCCACTATCTTACGCAGTTGGTTCTGAGCTTATGAATATAGGTACATTGTTTGAGTCCCACGTAAAATGTTCATTGAATAATGAACTCTATCTTCTTTCCAATATATTCCAAATTAGCTACGAGATAAAATACTACACACAACACCTTATACCTGGCTCGCTGGGAGCGGGATTTTGTATATTTTAGTCCATTTTGAATCTATTGAATAAGAAGATATATTGAATATAGAAAAGTTGAAAAACCACCGACATTTTGATTTCAAAGTTCAATGTCTCAAAAACGGCTAAACCGATTTTGTTGAAACGTATCTAAGAACCACCTCGATCACGTCAACTTTCGGATAGGAAAAAAAACCATTAAAATCAGAGCTACTATGCCACAGACAGACACACAGACACGTCTAACTTATAACACCCCTCTTTTACCGTCGGGGGTTAAAAAATGGCACGCGTCCGACCACACAGTCGTATTTTTAGACTTGAATGCTATTGTTCTGTAGATAAGATCAGTCCAAGAAGTTTAGAATAGATACAGATATCTCAATTATGCAAGTAGAACTTATTGTAATTGCTGAAGCTTTATCTTTGGTCCTATCGATGCAGGGTAACAAATTTGTGATCTTGACAGATTCACGTAGTTCGCTTCAACACCTGGCTCGATGCTCCTCGAGTTTTCGAGGAGCACCGATAGCCCACGCAATTTTGAAATTAATAATGGCATTGAGTGAAGGGTCTCATGTAGGCATAACTGGGAACGAAAGAGTGGATAAACTCGCGAAAGAAGCTCATAGTGATGGTGTGGACTTCAATTATTTACCCACTTTTTCCGACCGCCTTAGTATGGCAAAAACTCATTGCTGTGAGTCGTGGCGCGAATTTTTTGATTTACGATCAAAGGAAAAGGGTATATGGTGCAGAACGGTTCAGCCACAACTCCCGCGGTCTCCATGGTTTGATGAATGCGGCCTAAACCGCGCAGACACAGTACTCGCTATGAGGCTTCGCTGCGGACACATGCCTTTAAACAAATTTGCTTATCTGATGAGAAAAGTTCCACCACCGAATGGTACCCAGTGTGACGTTGAGGAAGATGTGTATCATATTTTAATGGAATGTGTCCGCAACGAATCGGCCCGTAGACAGATCGTGGATGAAGCCTTTCACGAAATTGGTGGATGTAACTACATTCTGGCTCACCCAATTTCAGATTCAGCACTCCTTATTTATAAGCTAGTAAGACTAGGCTTAAGTAGAATATAGTGTTATGTATAGATGTATAATACAGAGCGACATCGTCACTCAGAGACAAAGCTCTTCAGATAAAGAAAAAAAAAAGTCCAGTTCAGAAAATGTAAAGTATACCTGCGTTGAGCTGGCGCACGTATTCCCTGCGCAGCGGCACACTGAGACTGTCGATGTGTATGGCGGCCATGCCCCGCGCCGCGCCCGCGCCCGCGCCCTCTACTTGTAACCGCTGGATTTCGTGCAGACACGCTTGGCGACGGTGCGCTGTTCAACAAACAGTTAGGTAACGATTAGGCATGTTTGAAGATCGCCTAACTATAGTATGTATTGAATCCCTCACTACGCTCAGGATTCTATTGTGGGATCCTGAGCGTAGTGAGGGATACAAGTGTTAACGCCCAAGACGAAGATAGTTTTGCTCGTGAGTGACACATGCAACTTTTCACACCGAATATGCGGAAAAAAATGCAAAAAAACAAAACATAATTTAAAAAAAGAGAAAAAATGTTCGTTTTTAATCGATTACGATGAAATTACAATCGATTATTTTATTAAGATCTGTGTTCAAATGGCAAATTGCGTAAATGCTACAAGCCAAGGAATAAATTTAAAAAGTATAAAGTACGACTCTTCTCAGGTGAATTTTTCGCTCCGAGCCCTAATCTTTCAAACAAAGGCCATTGTCTATATTATCGCATAGCCGCTAGCTACCGAGTAAGAACGTGCCACTACACTAGTGTAGGACGATAGACTGCCCCGAAGTATGTAATCGTATGCTTCGTGTTATTTATACACGTACTCTGCTCGATATTGTTAAAAACTTGACGACCTGCTTACGTGACACTGGATTTTGAGTGCATAGTGTTTGGATTGTTGTGCGACAGAGAGCTTTGAATAACGACCGCGACCGTGTTTCCGGACTTTGATCAAGCTAAAATGTTTCGGCCATTCCGCCCATGGGAAATCCCAGGGCCATCTTCAGTAAACATACCTAGTCCACCCTCAGTTCCACGGACACCGAGGAAGCATTTGCACCCTGCAACTCAATGTGCTATTTTGGACGTTTATGCCCAGGTTTGTGCAGAAATAGGACCGTTCAACCAATCTCACTGGAGCGCAAACTTTTAGAGTATTCCAGTGTTTACCCCTTCCCGCGTGGTCGTGCCGGAGGTTCCCCTTGGATTTTCCCCAAGCTACCCTCCAACCACGCAATTCGACTGCTATATTGGGTTCGTCCTATCATAGCAACAGTCAGGATAAAAAAAAAAAAAAAACAGAAATAGGCAAACGTGGAGCTTTGAAGCGTACAACTTTTCTAACAAAACGCCGCGTGTCAACGGTCAGAAGAATCATAATAAAAGGCCGTTCGACAGTACGCAAAACAAATAAAGGAAAATTTGAAAAAGTTGACAGTTTTACCAAATTCACGATTTTTATAGACAAAATATATTTTCTGCTGCCATGATTTATGAAGAATTGACCAAGGACGGTGCTGTTTTCCCATATTGCTTGTCATACTTCACTAAATTATTGAAGAGTATGAGATTTGACTACAAAAGATTAACCGCACGGAAATGCATTATGGACTCAAAAAGATTGATTGATCTTCGTGACATATATTTAAAAAAAAAATTGAAATACCGTGAAGAAGGGAGGAATGTCCTATACCTGGATGAGACATGGTACGATACACAAGATGATGAGGCAAGATGTGCATTAAAGATTCCAACATCACAAGGAAAGCGAATTATTTGACGACCGCTTTAGCCTAGTTGGTAGTGACCCTGCCTACGAAGCAAGAGGTCCTGGGTTCGAATCCCGGTAAGGGCATTTATTTGTGTGATGAGCACGAATATTTGTTCCTGAGTCATGGATGTTTTCTATGTATTTAAGTATTTATTTCTCTATTAAAGTATCTATATCGTCGTCTAGTACCCATAGTACAAGCTTTGCTTAGTTTGGGACTAGGTTGATTTGCGTAAGATTGTCCGCAAATATTTATTTATTTATTATAATGTTGCATGATGGTTCCATTTGCATGCAACATGCAAGATATTTTTTTTGTAATTGTAAGATAATGATTAATTTAATTTGATTTAGTGTTTTTAATTTTGCTGTCTTTTTCTTGCTATCCCAACTTTATTAGCAACAAAAAAAAATTTCAGTTGTAATATATTATTTTTAATTGTTAAAGGTTTATAATTATAAGAAAGAAATTAATTATATCTGATTTTTATGACACCATTTTATCTAGTAGTACGTATACCAGTCTATTTACCTACACGGAAAAATTTTGATTATTACCTATGTTAAACTTTTAAATCTTAAATTTACATTGTTACCTTAGATTTTGTTATACAGTCATGGCCAGATAATTAAGAACATGATTTTATCCCCATACAGTTGCATACAAATATGGCTTTTCAAATTTGATGATAATTTATAATGTTAATTTTGTTTCTGACTATACGGATGTAACCGTGTTTAACCAGTATTTAATATAGTGCAAAAGAGCTTCTGTAAAAATATATAACAAATACACAACGCTTTATCATAAATAACCGTGTTTCATTTTTAACACCACAAAGTATCAAAATAATGTGAGTGCCGTATTGCTTCCGGGCAGTCTATCGTCCTACACTACCAAAAATGTATCTAGAATATCAGTGACATTAAATTTGAACCTTAACACTATGACGATACCGTTTTATTTTTCAACATGAATGTTGTAGTGGCACGTGCTTACTCGGTAGCTAGCGGCTATGCGATAATAGAGACAATGGCCTTTGTTTGAAAAAGGGCTCGGAGCGAAAAATTCACCTGAGAAGAGTCGTACATAGCTTGAACAGCATTTTGCTCCCTCTCGTCATGGACTAAAACTTCCTTTCCTGAACATGAGGTGTGAAAAAATTTTTGATGGTAGTGGCATACTTTTCTTATGGTGTTGTTCACTGTCGAATTCGTATAACTTTCTCTACTCAGATGTTTAACTTAATTATACATACTTGCTAATAGAAGTAGCCGCTCCCCTTCCGCTTGTTCTGTTGATCCACTAAACTCTATAGTAGCTGCGCAGAGGTTTAGAGCTTGGCTGGCCTGAAACATTACATATATTATTAATTAACTGCACTGGGACAGAAACAAGTAGCAGTAAGTAAGACGTTTACGAAGGCGAAAGTCTCGCTTGGCTTTAATTAAATAATAATGTACAATAGTCCACTGCCAATAGTCCACTGCCAACAATAGTCCAATGGCTGCAGAAAGTGATCTCCAAGATCACTGAAGCAGTAGCCACTGGACTTGACAACGCATAGTATATGCGTTAGTCGCACTTTCACCAGTGATATGACGTGTGACGTGTGACGGATGATGCGCATGGGCGTCATTGGGCCTACGCCACGCACACCTGTGATATGACCGTCTGTTGCTTCGTGACCTCGATCTGCAGCTCCTTGATGCGTTGTCGCACGGTAGTCACGCTGACCGCGGGCTCGTCCGGCGTCGCCGGGATGTCCCGCTCCGGTGACGTGTGACGGATGATGCGCATGGGCGTCATTGGGGCCTACGCCACGCTCACCTGTGATATGACCGTATGTTGCTTCGTGACCTCGATCTGCAGCTCCTTGATGCGTTGTCGCACGGTAGTCACGCTGACCGCGGGCTCGTCCGGCGTCGCCGGGATGTCCCGCTCCGGTGACGTGTGACGGATGATGCGCATGGGCGTCATTGGGGCCTACGCCACGCTCACCTGTGATATGACCGTCTGTTGCTTCGTGACCTCGATCTGCAGCTCCTTGATGCGTTGTCGCACGGTAGTCACGCTGACCGCGGGCTCGTCCGGCGTCGCCGGGATGTCCCGCTCCGGTGACGTGTGACGGATGATGCGCATGGGCGTCATTGGGGCCTACGCCACGCTCACCTGTGATATGACCGTCTGTTGCTTCGTGACCTCGATCTGCAGCTCCTTGATGCGTTGTCGCACGGTAGTCACGCTGACCGCGGGCTCGTCCGGCGTCGCCGGGATGTCCCGCTCCGGTGACGTGTGACGGATGATGCGCATGGGCGTCATTGGGGCCTACGCCACGCTCACCTGTGATATGACCGTATGTTGCTTCGTGACCTCGATCTGCAGCTCCTTGATGCGTTGTCGCACGGTAGTCACGCTGACCGCGGGCTCGTCCGGCGTCGCCGGGATGTCCCGCTCCGGTGACGTGTGACGGATGATGCGCATGGGCGTCATTGGGGCCTACGCCACGCTCACCTGTGATATGACCGTCTGTTGCTTCGTGACCTCGATCTGCAGCTCCTTGATGCGTTGTCGCACGGTAGTCACGCTGACCGCGGGCTCGTCCGGCGTCGCCGGGATGTCCCGCTCCGGTGACGTGTGACGGATGATGCGCATGGGCGTCATTGGGGCCTACGCCACGCTCACCTGTGATATGACCGTCTGTTGCTTCGTGACCTCGATCTGCAGCTCCTTGATGCGTTGTCGCACGGTAGTCACGCTGACCGCGGGCTCGTCCGGCGTCGCCGGGATGTCCCGCTCCGGTGACGTGTGACGGATGATGCGCATGGGCGTCATTGGGGCCTACGCCACGCTCACCTGTGATATGACCGTCTGTTGCTTCGTGACCTCGTTCTGCAGCTCCTTGATGCGTTGTCGCACGGTAGTCACGCTGACCGCGGGCTCGTCCGGCGTCGCCGGGATGTCCCGCTCCGGTGACGTGTGACGGATGATGCGCATGGGCGTCATTGGGGCCTACGCCACGCTCACCTGTGATATGACCGTATGTTGCTTCGTGACCTCGATCTGCAGCTCCTTGATGCGTTGTCGCACGGTAGTCACGCTGACCGCGGGCTCGTCCGGCGTCGCCGGGATGTCCCGCTCCGGTGACGTGTGACGGATGATGCGCATGGGCGTCATTGGGGCCTACGCCACGCTCACCTGTGATATGACCGTCTGTTGCTTCGTGACCTCGATCTGCAGCTCCTTGATGCGTTGTCGCACGGTAGTCACGCTGACCGCGGGCTCGTCCGGCGTCGCCGGGATGTCCCGCTCCGGTGACGTGTGACGGATGATGCGCATGGGCGTCATTGGGGCCTACGCCACGCTCACCTGTGATATGACCGTCTGTTGCTTCGTGACCTCGATCTGCAGCTCCTTGATGCGTTGTCGCACGGTAGTCACGCTGACCGCGGGCTCGTCCGGCGTCGCCGGGATGTCCCGCTCCGGTGACGTGTGACGGATGATGCGCATGGGCGTCATTGGGGCCTACGCCACGCTCACCTGTGATATGACCGTCTGTTGCTTCGTGACCTCGATCTGCAGCTCCTTGATGCGTTGTCGCACGGTAGTCACGCTGACCGCGGGCTCGTCCGGCGTCGCCGGGATGTCCCGCTCCGGTGACGTGTGACGGATGATGCGCATGGGCGTCATTGGGGCCTACGCCACGCTCACCTGTGATATGACCGTCTGTTGCTTCGTGACCTCGATCTGCAGCTCCTTGATGCGTTGTCGCACGGTAGTCACGCTGACCGCGGGCTCGTCCGGCGTCGCCGGGATGTCCCGCTCCGGTGACGTGTGACGGATGATGCGCATGGGCGTCATTGGGGCCTACGCCACGCTCACCTGTGATATGACCGTCTGTTGCTTCGTGACCTCGATCTGCAGCTCCTTGATGCGTTGTCGCACGGTAGTCACGCTGACCGCGGGCTCGTCCGGCGTCGCCGGGATGTCCCGCTCCGGTGACGTGTGACGGATGATGCGCATGGGCGTCATTGGGGCCTACGCCACGCTCACCTGTGATATGACCGTCTGTTGCTTCGTGACCTCGTTCTGCAGCTCCTTGATGCGTTGTCGCACGGTAGTCACGCTGACCGCGGGCTCGTCCGGCGTCGCCGGGATGTCCCGCTCCGGTGACGTGTGACGGATGATGCGCATGGGCGTCATTGGGGCCTACGCCACGCTCACCTGTGATATGACCGTATGTTGCTTCGTGACCTCGATCTGCAGCTCCTTGATGCGTTGTCGCACGGTAGTCACGCTGACCGCGGGCTCGTCCGGCGTCGCCGGGATGTCCCGCTCCGGTGACGTGTGACGGATGATGCGCATGGGCGTCATTGGGGCCTACGCCACGCTCACCTGTGATATGACCGTCTGATGCTTCGTGACCTCGATCTGCAGCTCCTTGATGCGTTGTCGCACGGTAGTCACGCTGACCGCGGGCTCGTCCGGCGTCGCCGGGATGTCCCGCTCCGGTGACGTGTGACGGATGATGCGCATGGGCGTCATTGGGGCCTACGCCACGCTCACCTGTGATATGACCGTCTGTTGCTTCGTGACCTCGTTCTGCAGCTCCTTGATGCGTTGTCGCACGGTAGTCACGCTGACCGCGGGCTCGTCCGGCGTCGCCGGGATGTCCCGCTCCGGTGACGTGTGACGGATGATGCGCATGGGCGTCATTGGGGCCTACGCCACGCTCACCTGTGATATGACCGTCTGTTGCTTCGTGACCTCGATCTGCAGCTCCTTGATGCGTTGTCGCACGGTAGTCACGCTGACCGCGGGCTCGTCCGGCGTCGCCGGGATGTCCCGCTCCGGTGACGTGTGACGGATGATGCGCATGGGCGTCATTGGGGCCTACGCCACGCTCACCTGTGATATGACCGTCTGTTGCTTCGTGACCTCGTTCTGCAGCTCCTTGATGCGTTGTCGCACGGTAGTCACGCTGACCGCGGGCTCGTCCGGCGTCGCCGGGATGTCCCGCTCCGGTGACGTGTGACGGATGATGCGCATGGGCGTCATTGGGGCCTACGCCACGCTCACCTGTGATATGACCGTCTGTTGCTTCGTGACCTCGATCTGCAGCTCCTTGATGCGTTGTCGCACGGTAGTCACGCTGACCGCGGGCTCGTCCGGCGTCGCCGGGATGTCCCGCTCCGGTGACGTGTGACGGATGATGCGCATGGGAGTCGTAGGCGTTGACGACTGTTGAAAAAAAAATGCTTAATGAACATAATTTTTGAAGCTCTCACGCCATGTACACATATTTAAATGACTACTTTACACGGGTCTAACGCGATATTTATTTACCTTGATTTCTGACCAACAAGTTGTCAAAGGAGATATGAGTGAATAATATTTCACCATCGTGGTCACCTGTAAAGTAATCATTTAATGTATAAGGACTAAAACTATACCTACTATACTAGGATTTTGTTGAAAAGGGTGCAGGCAAAGTAATTCTCCTATATAATTTACACTCTGCAGTTCGAGAGTGCTTACCCAAACTCCTTCAGCCACTAAAGGACAATTCTTGACTGATTGTAATCCGTTTGAACTACTCACCGCGCTCTGCATCCTCCTGTAGAAGCTCACGCTGTGCACCAGCTCGGAGCCCTTGTCGCGAGGAGTCTGCTGCGTCTTCATCGGCGACTTGAACTGCTTCTCCTGATACACGAAACTTGTTGACGATAGGCTGCCATTCTGCAACCCATTAATCGTGCATTTTCATCGAGGCTTGGTGGACAATAACTGTCGTCAATTAATGTTTTTTTGCAGATCTATTAGTTGTAATGAGATATACCACAACTAAGTAAATATTTAACTGGCACGAATCTATGTATAGCTAGGTGTAAGATATTATTGCCTGCTTTATTACGGCAGTTATTGATGTTGGTGACCATATATCTCATTATCAGTCAATGTGTTGATTTAATCTTACAAACATTGTACTGAGATAACATGTGCCATTTTAATTAAGCCTCGATGAAAATAATGTAACTGTATAAGCAACACACACACACGCACGTGCCTCTCACTATCTCTCTTACACACTGGGCTTCTTTCTTTGTATTATATATGAACGGTTTGCCTCACTAGGGGTTGAAAGTTTGTTCCGCGTCGCTTGAACGTCATGTTTAAACTACCTCTTTTCCTTTTTCCTTCTCTTGGGTACCATTCTGATATTTGCTTTGGCCATTTATTAGAAAATTGCCATACGAAGTTGTTAAACGGACGTAAGCGACCAGATATCAAGGTGTTCAGCAACTAATGAGTTCGACTGTACGCATAAATAATCATACCTTGTTGATCTTAGGCGGCGTGGGTCCATCGATCTCCTCGTCCAGCGCCTCATCCAGCAAATCATCCAGCTCGCTATCGCACCCGCTCTGAGAGTCGTCCGAGTCGAACTCTTTCACTGCCTTTTTGTAGCTTGAGTTGTTCTTCTTTACCACCTACAAGGGACAACGTGTTATACATTTTACCTGGCCTATTTCAACAACTTGACTATGCTGCGACGTACTTTGCTGGGTCAACTAGTTAAGGTAGTCGATGGACAGTACTGTTCCTTATCGACCCGGCAATGTACATACGTCGAAGGTGTATTAGACACCTTTAACCAATTTCACAACATTTATAATAGGTAATAAATTTTGATAAAGGCCAATATCAAAACACTAGTTTGTAAACTGAATGAATATCATAAACTCATGTGACAAAGAAATATATCAAAACAACTGGGTGTATAATGAGTTATCAAAGTTCGGTTTCCTTAATGCCAATGATATTTTAAATAGGACCTTAATGGCGAAAACTTAAGGTTCGATATACCGTTATGTATGCAATAAAACATCATTAAATTAGGTACATTCATTGCCAACGACCAATAAGGAAAGAAATGACCATTGAATGGATAAAACTAGTGATGTATAGAAGGATCACTGTCTGTAAAACATGAAAATATACCGAAACATGCTCTGCCAGTTGACCTATACTACTTCAAGCGACACAGGGTTGTCAGTTTGTTCGATACGTCCACTGCTCGACATAGGCCAAAAAGCCCACCGAGTAATGCTTATTATACAAAATAAGCTTTAAATAACACAAGCGCCTATATGGCGTATTAGCATTGCTTCTAAGTAAATTTTATAGCAGAATACAAACGTTTGATGAGTCCACGATTAGTGAATTCACTATATAAATGTTTGCTTTACGTATTGAGGTAGGCGCTAATGTTCCGATTACCTTCAGCATTGCATCAATTAATCATACTTTTCGCAATGTATAGAGAAGTACAATTACGTTATTTAACACTACTAGAAAATATATATTTAACAAAATTTTGTATTTATACTCACATTCATGACTTCTCGTCCGAAAGATGTATCTGCCCAGTTGTCTGATTTGTTCAGATTGTCATTTAAGGTCTCTCTGAAACGAAAACACGTTGTTAATATTAAGGACTTTATTTGGTGAATTGTACAATTACATTTATGAATAATGCTACGAGGTATGTATTTTCATTCTCCCATATTGTCTATGCTGTCTTGGTATGATACACTTGTATACAAATAGCTGTATAGAATTTGATTATTATAACATTACTGATGAAACTTAGCAAACATCTGTTAACTAAAATGTGTTTATCAAATATATGTCTAACATGATACATTTTATGAGAAAAGCGTTTCCTAACTGTTACCGGTATTTACATACTAGAATTATGCCTACTCGTTAAAAACTATACCTACCCTGAATGCTTTCAATGGAGATCGTGCAAACCTAACGTACGGTCTCAATACAAATATGATATTACCGTCCCAAAAATAAGTACATCCATATACAACAAAAGTACATTCATATGATACGCATTTTTAACAATCTTCCTGTAGAAATAAAAAGGCAGGAAGGAAATAACTTCAAAAGGTGTTAAACTTTCTAATAGATACGGTTTTCCACAACCTAAACGAATATTATAGTAAAGTGTAATATTATAATGTAGTAATTTTTATAAATAAAATTGTAACTATGTTAAGATTTATAAAATTGTATGCCCGAAAAGGGTAAAACTGTTGGAATCCATAATTTTTGTTTATTTATGGCAAGTTATTGTATTAGAACCCGAACCGTGAGATCTTCGAAAAGACGGTACGGTTGCCAGGTTGTTGCACTTTTAGCACCGCCCAGGGGTCACGTGTAGGGTAGCGATGGGTAATTCCTACGGACGTGGTGCAAGTTCAACCCCCACCATAATATCATGCTTCTGTATACCTTTGTGCCTACACGGTTTCATACAATAAAATTTTCTATGTCTATGCTAATACGACTGTCGCAAAGAACCATGCAGTCAGCCTGATGGTACGCAGGCAGAATCACAAGCGCGTTGCCAACCCTTTATTAATTTGAGGATTCGTTGTGTTGATAGCTAGTGACGATCGTGGGTCCCTCACTATCAACACAACACATCCTCGGCAGCTCGAACGACCTTACTCATCACCAGGAACACAACTCCACATACCTACAGAGGAAGTACTGGCGTTGATGAATATCAACGAATTTTAAGGGCATTTTAGCTAAAATTGGACTGATAAACGTTTATGAATAAAGGGCATTAGTGGGTGGCATAATACGTACGCAACAATCCTAGGGTATTTTGTTGTCTCGCTTGCTCTTATACGTTCTATTTGGGTCTTGCAGCGCAGCGTGGTGTTCCGGATACGATCCATTAATTTTACACCTAATATGCTGCGCTCCATGGCTCGCTGGCAAACCCTGAGTTTGGACTCCTGAGGTACTGTCAAAGACCAAGTCTGTGCACCGTAGGTGACGATCGGTAGTATGCACATGTCCACGAGTCTCCGCTTGAGTGATAGTGGGAGATCGCCCTTCATCAGATGTTTCATGGACCAATAGCTCCTCCATTGATACAGTATGCCAAGAAAATGGTCTCTCAGTTTTGAACCTTGACATACAAATACTGTCTCATTAAAAAAAAGGACGCATCTGACTATATTACTTGACAGATGCGTCCTTTTTGGACGTATGACGGCAGCATAAATAGAGTCGAAGAGTGGTAGACCGCTTTCTTGGCTAACTGTATTTACTGAACCTCACTAACTCAAGATTAGTAAACTTTGACTCATTCACCGTGGCCTATGGACGCTTGCGAATTCAAAAGTCTCAAGCGCGGTCCCGACTCCCTATTGATTTGAGAATTCGTTATTTCGACAGCTGTCGAGACAAATGATTTTTGACATGCTATTTTTATTTATTTGCTGATTTTGCCATATTTAATCTTATAACACTTTAAACTCTCGCGCTTTGTACACATATTTAAATACTGTTTTAACGCGATATTTATTTACCTTTATTTCTGACGTTTCGACACGGGTTGCACCGGTCATGGTCGCAGATAACTGTCGTCCCAGCAAGTTGTCAACAGAGAGATGGGTGTACAATATTTCACTACCCTCCAAAAGTCGTCGCCTCCGTTAGAGTTCGGCCACGATGCCCACGATATCAAGCGGCGGCAACTGCGGCGCTATATGTGAGAGCGAGAGGCCGAGCTACGATCTGTCACTCCCACTCTGTGTGTATGGCACACTGCTACCGCTGACGCCGCCGCTCGAAGGCGTGACCGAGCTCTAAGGCCGTGTTTATGGACAAGCGGGGCGATCGGCGTCGCGGGATCCGCGTCAGAACACGCGGCGTTACTACTACAAACATATGGCGTTGCCTAGTGTGCATGTTTGCGGCGTGAGCGCATTCATACACGCTGCCTTTCTATAAACAGGGCCTAAAATTGTCTCCCTGAATGCCGAATGTCATAAGTAGCACTTCGGGGGACTTAGGATACGAGACCGCGCGCTTTGAGTGGTTCATCAAATCAGCCGAAAGACGTCCACTGCTGGACATAGGCCTCCCCCAAAGAGTGCCAAAGTGACCGGTCCTGCGCCACCCGCATCCAGCGGACTCCCGCGACCTTGTGGGGGGTCACCCACGCTGTGCTTTCCGGTACGTGGTCGCCACTGGAGAACCTTTCCGCCCCAACGGCCATCGGTTCTACGTGCAATGTGCCCCGCCCACTGCCACTTAAGTTTAGCGATTCGGAGGGCTAATGCCTTGCTTCTGCTGCGGATAGCCTCATTTCTGATGCGATCACGCAGAGAAATTCGCAGCATAGCGCTCTCCATTGCCCTTTGGGTGACTTTGAGCCTTCTTATGAGGCCCATTGTAAGCGACCACGTTTCGGTGCCATACGTCACCACTGGCAACACCACAGATGTATGAATATAA
The DNA here is from genome assembly GCA_963854355.1 of Epinotia brunnichana. Classification (NCBI taxonomy): domain Eukaryota; kingdom Metazoa; phylum Arthropoda; class Insecta; order Lepidoptera; family Tortricidae; genus Epinotia; species Epinotia brunnichana. The sequence continues at coordinate 14,192,323 of OY977956.1, forward strand.
GGAGATCGGACATGGCGGCCGATTTGTATAGAGTGAGCCTGTCGCAAGTACATTAACCCACACAACGCCCAAGTAATTGACAAGACAAAGCACGCACACATCTAAAACACACACACTTGTATACCTACACGCTTATTTGACAATACACGCGCATCATATTGACGACCGCTTTAGCCCAGTTGGTAGTGACCCTGCCTACGAAGCAAGAGGTTGTGGGTTCGAATCCCGGTAAGGGTATCTATTTGTGTGATGAGCACGAATATTTGTTCCTGAGTCATGGATGTTTTCTATGTATTTAAGTATTTATTTATCTATATAAGTATGTTTATCGTCGTCTAGTACCCATAGTACAAGCTTTGCTTAGTTTGGGACTAGGTCGATTTGTGTAAGATTGTCCGCAAATATTTATTATTTATTATTATTATTTATATCAGGCATTTTAGGAAAAAACGTAATATTCTCTGCGATCAGCACGCGTGCACAGTATGGCAGTGTATGCCCATTGAGCATACAGCTGCGACACGGCCGCCTGCGGCTTGTCCTCTCTCTAGTATTCTATGCTCTGAGGGCAACACACTGGTCAAAGACTCTCGTCTTGAGACACTGCGGGATATTGGACGAAAAGATGTGCCGTAGCTTCCCGAACGCTGCCCAGCCGAGTCGGATTCGACGATTGACCTCTTTCTCATAGTCGAGTGGTTAAGTGGTTGTTACTACTGAATGCTTGTAAGCTTTGGTAGGCACGTTAAATAGTTTACGTCATACCTGGCCATAAAGTAGGTATTACCGCACGCTATGCGTGCGGAAAACCCCACTTCCTGGCCAGATAGAGACGTAAAATTTTGTACTCACCACGGGCGGTAATAAAGAAAGCCTCAGAGCGCATATTTATCGCCCTTGCCTTCGGCTCGGGCGTCAAATACCTGCGATCTGAGACATTCTTTGTTTAACCGCCCTAGGTAAGTAATGTACTATGATTTCGTTTGTGGTTTAGCAGCAGTTAAGTCGAGCTTAGACCGGCTTAAGATTACAGTAAAAGGAGGAAGGAAGGAAGGAAAGGAAGGACGCACATGTGACACCCCTGAAGTTACAAGCGTCCATTGGCTACCATTAGGCGGGCTGTAAGCTTGTTTGTCACCGACATAATAAAAAAAAGCTTTGTGTTCTAATGAACGTAATTTCATTTTGCCTAATACTCCAATACATCTAGATCTCAAAAGAACTTAGTGTCAAAATGCCTGTCTGTATTTGTAAACTGTCAATATTTTCCGCCACTGACAGATCTAATGTTAACCCGGGAAAATCAGTGATAGGTACTACCATCTCGATCGCTACCGACCACTCTTTGCATCTTGATCGGTGGGAGTAGACATGTCAGGAGTGTGAGATTTTGAGACTACGGAAATTGGTTATCGTTCGACATCCGCCATTTTTTTTGATATGTCTATTAGACATCGTCCCGATCGGCCCGAGGATTGGTCTCCAAATGGCAGTTGCTACCGAAAAACTATATACATATGTATATAGGTACCTACCTACACCATTCTTGGAGAACTTACTATACCCTGTCTATTTAACAGAGTTAGCAAAGCGTTCTTTCTGTTGCACTTTTGTATGAAAAATTAAAGGGACAAGAAACTGCCAGTGTGGGAGTCAACAATCGCACGTCGATGGCGGGCTCGGCTTACATACCGCTTGTTGGAATACTCGTAATATTTCTCGTGATTTTTGTTTGTAGTTAGAGGCACCTCAAATAATTAACTCATTGATAACATGCCATTGTCATGTCATGTTTATTAATATATAAATCATAATTATCCATGCGAAATTCTCCTCAATGCGTCTTTAGTGAAGTTGTCAGTTTTGCTAATAACAGATTTCCTTGTCTTTGCCTTCTTAGGCGATTTAAGGATTCAACTTGTCTGCTTTTCCTTCACAATTCTGTACACAGATACCCATTGAATGCCTAATGATGAGGCAATTGTTTTTGCAATCTCATTGTGTGAAGCGTGTGGAGTCTCCTACCCTTTTCCAGGCTGTGGCGTTATATTGACCACCTACAGACTGTCAAACATGTGTCTTAATGTCAATGAATAAGACTGACATTTGATTGTCATGTTTCAATTGCCGGCCTGGAAAAGGGTTAAAAAAGTATCGTACAAGTTTTGTACCATTGTCTTCTCTTGTGACGTGAAATGTCTTAAACGCCTTTTTTTCGTCACATTTGGCGGGTTTTCCATATTTTAACAAAAAATAGTCCAATAACAAGCCGAGTCACAGAAGAAGCAGAAAACAGTTCGATAAACAAGCCGAGTCACAGGTTAAATGGGAAACAGTCCAACAAACGAGCCGAGTCACAGGTTAAATGGGAAACAGTCTAATAAACGAGACAGGTAAAAATTTGACAGGCATCTTGTGCCTGTGCATCGTCCTTATCGCTGACCAATTACGTGCATTCTCAGAAAACCTAGTCATGTTTTGTGAAAATATTCAAAGATAATTTCAAATTCGAAAGTGAGAAATACTGTTGATGTATTAAAGACTTAATGCAGAATTATTGCACATTTTCTTTGGCATTGCACGAGATGGAGGATGCACGTCGACTGTGCCGCCTTCCATCCTATATATACCTAAGTATTATTCAGCATTTGCATCAATAAAACTATTACAGTGTAGCATACCAAGACTTATCTGAAAACTGCATAGGCAAAGAGAATGAAAAACCAAAACACGTTCAAATTATTTATTATACAAAACTTCTGATAGAAAACACTTCCTATTATCACAGACAACGAAAAGTACACTTAACAATAAGCACAAACTTAAAGTAAAAAACACATTTTAGTATACGATTAATGAGGTTATTTCCGTCTGCGGGGTATTATCGTACTAGAACAATACGCCATCTGGTTTTAAATGTTGTTAGCTAACAACTGCTCGATTGACAGAAGGCATACGGTATTGCCCCACAGACGGGTTGACCTTATATAATTAATTTGATAGCGAGTATAATGTCCTACGTTTTAATTGAATAACTCTGGTGTGATTTTCATTTAGACATCTACAAACAAGAATGCATAATAATATTAACCCATTCAGGGCACATGACGACACATATGCGTTAAAGCGCTACATACGAGGTTTAACCTGCTACGGACTACGGCGTAGCGCTACGAGATTATAGTGGCCGTGAATGTGTTAACACATGCTGACAAGGACTTGCTATTGTAGTGCCGAAATCATCATGCTATTGGAGCCATAAATCAAACAGATCGACCTCTTGCTCGCACTCGCATTTAAGTGATGCGTGTATAAGTGAGGCAGGTCCGACTTTATGATGGCCCTTCGGCATGATAATATTAACTAGGTTTTCTTTCTCGGGGTTTGTTCTGTACAAGAATGAAAGAACTTGGCATTGAAAGTATTAATACATAATATGTAGTATAGCAAATAATGTCTGTCATCATATTTCATTGTCATATAAATTGCTCGTAGCTGTCTTTGCACCATGTTTTCAATTATTATACATATTATACTTATATTTAACCGAATCAACTCAACATGGCATCATAAAAAAATTAAATCCTAAACAACAGTTTTTCATAGGCAGGAATGACTTATCAATATTGCCAATGATATAAAGGGTCACTAGTTTACCCTTAACCAGGATTTGATACTATGACATCCCGTATTATTTTGAACTATTGATTTGTAATAAGGCTCAAATAGAGATGGGTAGAGAGATGAGTGAATATATCCGGTATTTACCCACCTCTAACATACTAGAAGCTGGTAGTGACCGTATTCATAATCGTTTAACAAACCTATTTGAGCTAAAATGACATTAAAACTCATTCGTATTTATGTTTCACTTTTACATTCGTGTTTGTAATAAAGGGACAAAACACATTTTAATTAACAGAGGCATTTTAAGTTTTATGAATAAGGGGTTATAATTGTACTAGGTAACACCCATCTCTTGGCTCAAAACCAATGCCTGGTTAAGCGTAAAGTAGGAAACATTAATTAGCTTAATACACATATAAGTAGATATTACATGTAAAAGTAGAAAAGATCGGAATAATACTTAATTATGGAATCGTAGTCACCTTAAATCTATTTTAATAAATTAAATTACTATTAAAATTAAATGATTATTTAATACGTAAGCAAACGCCACGAAAGTATAATTACCTATAACTACTAATAGGCAACATTACAGTCTTATCAAAGTAAATGATATACCCTAAACTGGACTTTTAAGTATAGCTGCCTTATTCAAAAACGTGTAGGCAACTTAACCTATCTAACTTAAATTAAATTATTTTAGGAGAAATTGGTAGAGGTGTGTAAGTACCGGTAATAGATCCGGTATTTACCCATTTCTAGCTTCTATAAGTACTAGTCACTCGTATGCGGATGTCACAATTGTCTAATGAATAAGTTAGGAGTTTTTTTAAATATTTGGCACGGATCGGTTCCTCAGGGGTAAAAACTGGGAATATGTTCAGTATATACTCAGCTAAATCTTTAGTTCAGACTGCAATAGTATAGTACTATACATATGTAGTAGCGTTCAAAAATCAAATGATAGAATCTCCATTCTTACAGCAAAAATCTAACTCTGGAGAATATTGCTTCAACCACTTAGGTTTCCGATTTTCTGCCTCTATCTATTTAATACATCCACAATATGCTCACAAACATCTAAACCCCACCTTTTAAAGCATGTTCAGATGTTTTACAGCACAATTGTGGGTATATTACGATATATGTATGTGATAGCCACATTAGCGACTAAAACTGCGACTGCGATGGTTGAGTACCCAATATATTGTTAAAATGACTAATCAAATCGTACAGCTTCTTTAAGGCCTCCACACACCGGTCGCGGACCCGCGTTCGATGTGTGTTTGAATTGTAGTTTCAATGTTTTACAACTAGCGCGGGCCCGCGCCCGACGCGCGCACGACCCGCGCCCGCGACCGGTGTGTGGAGGCCTTTAATTATGACGATTTGTACTTCTTTATGTTTGTTTTCATTTTGTGATTTTTATATATATTTAAGGGTCAATCAACTTTTTTTGTTGTTATTCATTCCCGGAAAGCCGGGAGACAATAGTAACAATTTTTTTGAGAAATAATACTACATATTGGACTCCTAGCACGCTTAGTAGATGCCCACCATGGAATGGGTTTACCAAGAAATTACATAAACATGAGTTTAGTTATTTAAACACTATTAAATCATAGTTTTAAATAGTGACCCAGGTGAGTAACCATGGCAACAACCAAATAGTTGATTGGCCCACATTCACATACATACAAAATTATCCAAATCTGATTTTAAATATCAACAAAGATATATATATTATGAATTGAAAGTGAAGTGATAACTGACCATACGTCTTGTTTTGTATGCACCGTCGAGATTTGCATTCCCAACCCGCTTTTGTAATAAATAAAAAACCGTGCCAAAATAGTCACCAATGACGCAATCTGACAATTCAATAACGTATGCAGAGTAAACATTAGGGGCAAGACTGATTTGCATGGCGCCTCGCCCGCTATGGTAAGTTGCGAAAGGAAAAGTCTTCCTAGTAATTTGCAAGACGTTACGGTGGGGCTACACCAAACAGAGCAATCTCGCGTTTGAGCATTTTCCAAATATATAAAAAAAACAGTAATATTGAGTAGGATTGCGAAAATATGTGCAAAATGTTGCTCAGATCTATTTGAACCTTTAGGAACGTACATATATTGAAATATATATATGAAAACCAAACAATTGTATGATTAATTACAGTCGCACAACGGAAAACTTACAAATAAAAGTTAGGAGTCCGCTAAGACTTCGCCACCACTAAGATTCCACCATTTTGGACTCTATCCTCTAAATGTATAAGTATAACATTTTTCATAAAATCCTTATATTTAATTTTTTTGTTATAAAATGAAGTAGGTATATAAAATTTGTTTTTCACATTTACAATTTTGAATAATTTCAACGGATCAACAGCTACATAGTCATTAAAACTCGTATGCAAGTACGTCAATATTATTGCCAATTGATACAGTAAACGAATTCATCTGTGACAGCTTGCGAAAATTATTATGATACGGGATTTCTTCATTCTGTATCAAATGACTTCTATGAAGTACCACCTGATATGGCGTCTTAGGTTTTACCGTTTTCTATTTGTGGTGCAATATTCACAAGGAAAACTGATTAGTGACTAATTTAAGGCTCGATCAAGGCATGTGCCAGTAAAAGAGATGCGTTTCCAAATATTAGACTCCCATTCTTGACAGCTAGGCGTCAATAGAAGACCAGCGCTGGCTGCAAAGCTAGCAATATGCTGAGCAGGGTCCATTTCGTGACAAAATATGTATTATATTATTTCTTTTGTAAATTGTGTGTCACGAATAAATATTTGAATTTGAATAGTCAATTTATGGTCTTTGAGAGCGGACGTAAGAAAATGGAGAATGTTCCCCATATCCATCTTAACGGTGAACCTCTAGTTAGAGTGGATCATTTCAATTATCTTGGACATGTGGTGACGTCCGATCTCAAAGACGATATAGACTTGAAGAGGGAACGGAGGGCCCTTTCTGTAGAGGCAAAAATCACATTGTTCAGGGCTTACTGCACCTCCCTCTACACATGCAGTTTGTGGAGCCATTATACGCAGCGGGCATATGGGGCTCTCCGGGTGCAATTTAACAATGCGTTCCGGGTGTTGATGGGGCTGCCCCGTTTCTGCAGCGCATCGGGGATGTTTGCGTACGCAGGAATAGACTGCTTTTACGCGACAATGCGCAAACGCAGCGCGTCCCTGATGTGTCGGGTGCGGGCCAGCCCCAACAACATCCTGCAGATGTTGGCAGGTAGGGTGGACTGTGCATATTTACGGCACTACTGTGGTGATATGCACAGGCCAATCGCCACCTATCTATGGTGAAAGGTAGTTAATTATTATTGTGATTTTATTTTATTGTATAATGATGGTTTTTTGTTTTGTGTGTATGGGTCGATGATACCCGAAATAAATTATTTTTATTTTATTTTATTTATAACATATGAATGTCGCAAATCTCTGTGATATTTGCCCTAAAACTTCACTTTGAGATCTTTCCAGTAGATTTCAATGATAAAACGTTTCTTCTACATTTCAACAACCAAATTCTCGCGCGCAGTTATATTTTCTATGAAAGTTTTCCGCGGTGCGACAAAAATTACAATGCAAAGTTTCCGATTTCATCGGTTCAACTAATTGAACTCCAGTATGCTTTATATAATCTAGAACATAACATATATACTAAATAGCAATACTAATCCACGTTTCAAACCAGTTGACATTACCCACTACGCTTGGCCTAGTAAAATCCGTGCTAATGCCAAGGTTTGCGCGCCACACACATGCATACATTTAGATAAAGTTGTTGATAAGCTGAGGCGTTGTTGTGGCCTAACGAACAGTAGTTTACAAATATAACAGATGAATAAGCGAGAGAAATGTACATGCCGTGGTATTTGTGTTTAGGAATTTAGATTTTGTAATTTAACTTTTTTCTACCTGTTGTTTCAAAACGTCGGTAATCTTAAGTTACACCCGTCACAATGTGATTGCATGGGAAGTTTGACAGTCAGTTCTCGTCTCATAAGATGACAGCTGCTGGCGCCATAATTAAACTTCACCGGTCAGAAAAATGCAACCCGCTTTTAGTCTCTTCAAATATTGCGTTTGGATGTTGTTTGGAAAAATGTCATTTAGTGGTGTGCCACTAAGGAATACGGTTATCTGGTTTCGCTGATTTCATTCGCTCATTTCATCTCAATGATAAGTCGAAAATGCAAACATATTTTTATACTCAATTAAACTTTTTGTATGACAAAATGTCAGCTCAACATATTGAATGAATATGATATTTGTGGTGAATAACCACGGATATCATTTAGAATGCTAACCTATTTCTAAATGGTGTAACAAGAAATTTATTCACTAAGTAGGTGTATATTGTAATTACTAGTTTTCTAACTAGATATATATGATCTACCTACAGTCAAAATTCTAGGATATGAACACTTTAGATGAAGTATCAAAACATTTTAAGGCAATAGAGCCTTTTTACAACCTTTATGATAATAAAAGCGAAAAAGTGTAGCAATATTATTCAAAAACGTTCAGTCTGAATAACATATGTTTTTAAAAGTATTGATTACTTAGAAAACGGCTAGCTTAAGTTAATTGATATATTATCATGCCAGCCAAAAGATGTCCAAAGCTGGACGCCTAACCCAAAGAGTGCCACAATGACCGTTCCTGCGCCACCCGCGTCCAGCGGACTCCCGCGACCTTTATTACCAGGTCATCCGCCCAAATTGATATATATTCATATAAAATAACATATAAATTATTAACGAATTTGACATATATCAGACTGTTTATAATGTGCATTTTCATTAGTTATTAATAAATTGAAACATCAGCAATTTTGCAAAAGGTCACATTTTCAATGAAATTATTAGTCTTAACATCTGATGTAATGCGCATAACTTAGTCAAGCGGTCAGTTTGAGACGTAAATTTCACATTATAATTTGTATTGAGTTTCGCTCGCTCGCTCTTACCCGTGCAGAGCTAATTGGAACGAACAGTGCGAAACTCATTGCAATCCGTGTGTCACAAATCGACCCCTAGATGTCTGACATTCTCGTATGTCAATGCCAAAACGATCATTACGATATTACTGTCATACTTAAAGTGCTAGAATCATAGATTTATGGAACCACATTTAATTGTAAAGAATTCTAAGATACTAAGTTAAATGCCAAGTCTAGAATACAGATGTATAAATGTGAAGGCCATACAAATTGATAAATTGAAGCAGTCTTTTACAGATATATCGAATAAAAGCAATCGCCATTATTCTAGTCTAAATCATTGTCAAAAGTTCATAATAATCAGTCTACACTCCTAATTTATTCTTAGTGTACCCAATGACGATAGCAAAAGGATCACAGATGCTTCTTGAGATCATGCTTAATACATAGATTACTTTCAAAGAAATGCCTTCATCTCCGTTAATGTCAATGGGCGAGTCTTTTCCAAGTTCTAATACTCCTTTTGCTAGCACCATCGTGCCGTAAAACAAATGGCAATCGCCCGCATGAACTCCAAACGCTATCCCCATTCGGTATTCCAATGCCGTCTCTTCAGTACTCCAATCCTTCCGGAACCTTCCAGAATCTTCCAGAATTCCTTTGAAACCCGAACAATTGACGGTCGAGTTTCGAGAACATTCGAACACAAAAGCGCCCTGAAAACAATCAAATGCACAGGAATAGGAATACGCATTCTAACGCGTAGTGTCCACACCTTGAACCGCCGCAGTCGGAGTATTCGCCTTGTGTGTGAGAGTTATCCGTCTCAATGTCCGATAAGTGTGGGTATAAGCTTGTTGGTTGGCTTGTGACTGTGCCGTTCGCTGGTTCCTTTTTGTTGTTCACTTTTATTCGCTTTACGTCTTCTAGAACGGATAGGACAACGGGGGAGTCTTGCGAACCTGAAAAAGTAATTTTTATTTTGTTATTTGTGTACCTTTGTTGAGATGGGTTTGGTTTTTCCCTTTCTTTATTTGTGGGATAAAGTCATTCAAAGCATCGGACGTCTGCCAAAATGCTTCTGAAGTTGAACAGAGTGGTCGTGGTTGTTCCGATGGCGGACGAAGTTAAGGGTACGCATATACATATGGCTAATCTTCGTAGGTCATTTCGGCTTGAACTGCTTTGCTTTCATACTAAACTCAATAAGACTTGTATTATAATTATGATGACTAAGTAGAAGAATTTTATTAGATACTAGCTGTTGCCCGCGACTTCGTCCGCGTAGAACATGTTATCGTCTAAATGTTTGTTTAAGGAATTAATTTTTAAAATCATTGAAATTAGCTTTGTAGTCTTGTAGTAAACAGTCTAAAACTGAAGTTACAAATCCCTTACTTTAAAAATGTTTTGCTCTCCATACAAACTTTGAACACCCTTATAATACCTTTTAGGGGATGAATTTCAAAAAACGCTGAAATGAGTTTTGTAGTCTTTTAACAAACATACTAAGATCGAAGTTACAATTCTCATACTTAAAAATGTTCTTGCTCTGATAGTCTGCATACAAACTTTGAACCTTTGAATTAACGCTTTTCGGGGAAAAATTGAAAAGTAAACACTAAGTTTTTTTATTGTAATAAGTATTTTTTCTACAAAATACCAAGTCTCTAGCTCAAAAAATGGGTTTCCCATACGAACCTTGCACCCCTTTTTATTCTCATTAGGGGTCGAATTTTTCAAAACGCTAAAAGTACTTGATTTTTATTGTAATAAGTAATCTTTCAACAAAGTTTTAAGCCCCTCGCTAAAAAAATATTTTCTTCATTCAAACGTTCTTATAAACCCCTAAAGATCGAAGTTTCTAAAATGCTGAAAGTATTTAATTTTATTTTTAATTAGTAAGCATTCTACAAAATTGTAAATCGGCTAAAAAAATGTTTCCTCCACACAAATGTTGCACCCACTTTTAACCCCCTTAGGAATGGAATTTACTAAAACGCTGAATATCCTTTTTTTTGTATTTCAATAACTAATCGTCCTACAAACTGTTAAGCTCCTATCCCAAAAAGAGTTTCCCCATATAAACTTTGCAGCCCTTTTTAACCCTCTTAGGGGTGGAATTTTCCAAAACGCTGAAAGCACTTTGTTTGTACTCAAATAAGTAATGTTTCTACAAAGTTTTAAGAACCCCCTCAGGAGATGATTTTCGGGATAAAAACTATACATCTTCCCTGGGACTCTTACTATCTCTATACCAAATTTCATCTAAATGGGTTTTATCCAAATTTTCACCCCCTATTTCATTACCTTGGGAACTATTTTCGGGATAAAAACTATCCGCTTTCATTCTCCGAGACTTAAACTATCTCTATACCAAATTTCATCTAAACGGGTTCCATCAAAAGTTTCATCCTCCATTTCACTCCCTTAGGGGGTGATTTCCGGAATTGAAACTATCCTATGCCCTTTCCCAGGACTTAAACTATCTCTAAACTAAATTTCATCTAAATGAGTTCATCCAAATTTTCACCCCCATTTCACCCGCTAAGGGGATGATTTCCGAAATAAAAAATATTCTATTTCCTTCCCTAGGACTCTAACTATCTCTATACCAAATTTCATCTAAATGGGTTCCATCAACATTTTCACGCCTAATGTCACCCCCTCAGGAGCTGATTTTCGGGATAAAAACTATGCATTGTGCTTCCCTGGGACTCCTACTATACCAAATTTCATCTCCATGGGATTTATCCAAATTTTCAAAACTATCTAATGTCATTCTCCGGGAATCAAACTATCTCTATACCAAATTTTATCTAAACGGGTTCCATTCAAAGTTCAACCCCCCATTTAACCCCCTTAGGGGTGATTTCCGGAGTTAAAACAGTCCTATGTTTCATCCAAATCGGTGCAGCGGTTAAGTAGCACCATACAAATTTTCAACCCCAGTTTCATCCCCTTAGGGGTGGATTTCCGGGATAAAAACTACCCTTTATGTCCTTTCCCAGGACTCAAACTATATCTATACCAAATTGTATTCATATAGGTTCCATCCGAATTTTCACCCCTAATTTCACCCCCTTAGGGGATGATTTCCGGAATAAAAATTATCCTATGTCCTTTCCCAGGACCTAAACTATCTCTAAACCAAATTTTATCAAAATTGCTTACTTCTAAATTTTCACCCTCTCATTTAACCCATTTAAGGGATGATTTCCGGATTCAAACTCAAACTATTTATGAACCAAATTACATCCAAATCAGTGCCGCGGTTTAAGAAACTCGATATAAATGTTCACCCTCAATTTCACCCCCTTAGGGGTAGATTTCCGGGATAAAAACTACCCTATGTCCTTCCCCGGGACTCAAACTATCTCTTCACCAAATGTATTGAAATGGGTTTCATCCGAATTTTCACCCTGATTTCAACCCCTTAGGGGATGATTTTCGGGATAAGAACTATCCTATGTCCTTTCCCAGGATTTAAACTATCTCTGATACAAATTTCGTCAAAATTGGTTACGTCCAAATTTTCACCTCCTCATTTCACCCTCTATTTTACCCCCTTAGGGGATGATTTCCGGGATCAAACCTATCCTTTGTCCTTCCCCGGGACTCAAACTATTTAAATACCAAATTTCATCCAAATCAGTGCAGCGGTTTAAGTAGCTCCATACAAATTTTCACCCCCAATTTCATCCCCTTAGGGGTGGATTTCCGGGATAAAAACGACTCTATGTCCTTTCCTAGGACTCAAACTATATCTAAACCAAATTGTATTCAAATGGGTTCTATCCGAATTTTCACCCCTTATTTCACCCCCTTAGGGGATGACTTCCGAAATAAATACTATCCTATGTCCTTTCCTAGGATTTAAACTATCTCCAAACCAAATTTCATCAAAATTGGTTACCTCCAAATTTTCACCCCCTCATTTCACCCCCTTAGGGGATGATTTACGGGATCAAACCTATCCTTTGTCCTTCCCCGGGACTCTAACTATTTAAATGCCAAATTTCATCCAAATCGGTGCAGCGGTTTAAGTAGCTCCATACAAATTTTCACCCCCAATTTCATCCCCTTAGGGGTAGATTTCCGGGATAAAAACTACCCTATGTCCTTTCCCGGGACTCAAACTATCTCTATACCAAATTTCATCTAAATCGGTTCAGCGGTTTAGGCGTGAAGAGGTAACAGACAGACAGACAGACAGACAGACAGACAGACACACTTTCGCATTTATAATATTAGTATGGATTATGGCGCCGCGCCGGCAGCTGTCATTCCATATAAACTTGTCAAACTTTCCATACATTCAGATTTTAACGAACACCGCTCACGATTGCAGACCATTTGGTGGCACTGGCACCCTTGGAATAGATTTATTAATTCGAGATCTTACTAACACTGAACGCTATAACTCGTGCGAGTTTACTTGAGACCTCGCTCGTATGACGGTAGTACGCGCTCGAGTCTCGAGTTAATTCGTACGGGTTGTACATCTTTACTGTACTCTTAGATTTTTACTGTGATTATCATACAAATGCGCCATCTTGTACAAATACATATATTTAACGCTAGAAACATTCCAAAGAGCAAATAGCAGGTGCTACTGCAGGAAGGACTCTGGGCATAATTACATTGCTTCCCTTATTATTGGCCAAAAGCCTTATTATCAATGTGTTAAAGGCTATTTTTGAAGAAATAAGGATGATAGAAACCAGGGTGTGTTGACAGGTGACCTGATCTCCTGAATTTTAGATAATACACTGCATAATAAACTTAATGACGGCTTGTTGGTATAAGTTGTTATATACCGGTTTCTGTATTATATTAAGTATTGACATTTGAAAGGATCATCATCATCAACATATATTGTGTCCGGCTTTCAAAATTAAATTAGTTTTTTTGACGAGTAGGTAATATGTACTTTTCATACTCAAACCATGTATTCATGACAAACACACAGATAATAAAAGAATTTTAGGTGCGATTTTATTTCAAAAGCATACAGTGCAAATGTGGTCATTGTCCTTACATGCATACAAAAATAATATGATTTACTAGAAAAAATATTATAAAGAGTAAAAGTCTGTGAGGTTGTAAATTTTACCTAACTCCGGAATAACCCATCCGAATTCAAAAATTCTTTGACCAGTGATAGAACGAACTTTTTCGATATACAAAAGCGATATTTTATTCCGCGGCTACACCTGAGTTCTTTGTAATCCGTGGGCGGAGCCACGCGAGTACTCGTAGCTAGTATTAGATGAATAGAGAACCATACCTATTACTCGTATGTCAGAGAAAACCGCAACGAAGTCTTCTTAATATTTATAGCAATTAAATAACGATAAGAAACACATTGATTATATTGTTTGAACATGAACAATTGTTGCTTTGAAGTCAATACATATTATATTTACTTACGTAAGTCATTTATTAATAATATAATACATATTACGAGTATATGTCATCATTATTACATTAAATTTTAAAGTGTCTAGTATAAAGTGAGCTGTAAATGGCTCAACAATTAAAGTCCGTGTCTACTAGAGGACGAAAAAAATAAAATACTAATATAGATAAATAAATACTTTTTCTACTCCTGTACCGTTATCTGTCATTTAACCTTTAATTACCGAGGTGGTTTATGAGTAGCACTAACACCGAGGTACTGTCTTACAGACACCATATTTCAACTCGATTTTAAAAAATCCTATTGACATGCGAGTATTATCAAAGCTTTTAAACTAGTTGGGTAATTATATTAGGTAATTCAAAATGGGATAAAAAACACTGAATAACTTCAATCATGCTGACAATATTTTTTTAATTATGAGGCGACATTTTTCATATGCTAAATTTCCGGATTTGGTTCAGTCTTATTTTTTACTAAAATTATGAAGATATTATCTATAAAACATAAAATACCTTTTGATTGTAAGATGTTTCATCATATTACATAAATGAAAAGCTCCAAACTTTAAACATAAAAAAACTGACATCATATGATTTAGGCATATTTTTACTGAACTAATTGGTAGTTCCTAATGATACTAACTTCCTACGGGTAATTAATAATATGTAGCGAGCAGAACCTTATACTGACAGTAAGCCTTACCTGTTTTTTTCTTAGAATTTTATATAAAAAAAAATATAGCTCAAACTTAAAAGATGACGTCACGACTAGGATACACGATAATTACTATAGAGTCACAAACACTAACACCGAGGTGACGTCCAGGAGACGTGCATATTTTTTGTACATAAACACCGTGGTGGCGTCTGTGAGACGTCGATCGCTCCGTAACCGACTCGTGCGCACTCGCCGCGGTTACGGTCTTGGCTGCGGCTAGAGGACCCCAAAAAAGGAAGCTAGCGGAAAGGATAGCTACAGACGCCAGACATTCGCAAAAATATTTTCGAAATGAAAGTGGTGACGTCTGTGAGACGTATACCACGGTAGTTAAAGGTTAAATAGGCTGTAGCTCAAATACAATGACACCACTAATAAGTCGTCGAAAAACTCTATGCTCTATGGCCCAAAAACGCACTGTTTAGCGTACTTTTTTGGTTCATACATTTTTCATAAAAGCACTGTTTAACTTTTTTTAAATCGGCCGCTATATTGCAGTGGTGCCAACTTCATAAATAAATCGATCTAATCGAAATAAAAGTATTTTTTTACGATTTAACATTTGTATATTATACATTATTTACTACAATAATAATTAATCATCATCTATTGTGTGTTAAATTACATGTTCTATAATTTTTTGGTATTATTTATAAAAATAAACAGTTCGAATTGGCAAGTGCAAACAAATTAAAAACAAAACAAACCATAAGCAAGAGCTGTCACATTTCCGATTTCCCACCAAAATACAGTTCAAAATGAAAAGACAAAAGATGATAAACTATTAGTCCTAAACTATTAAGATTTTATTCGTGTTTGTGAAGACAAAAGTGTACGTTCCTTTTAAAATGGTCGAAGTAATTAATTACTGCACTCCTGAAGAAATTGCGTGAGTAGCAAAAGTACGAAAAGAAAACTTGCTGCCTGAAAAGTTTAACTATTCTGTAGTCTGTTATTTATTTAAATTTTGTCGTAGAAAAAGTATTGTATGCAACGGTGTATAACTGGTCTAAAAACGCTCGCCAAGGCTCGCATCGCAACCCACGCCACTCGGCTTTTAAGACCCTTCTTATACAACAGTTGCATAAAATACTATAAATGCATAGAAACCATCCATGACTCCGGAACAAATAGTCGTGCTCATCACACAAATAATGCCCTTACTGGGATTCGAACCTCTTGCTTCGTAGACAGGGTCACTTCCAACTAGGCTAAAGCGGCCGTCAATCTTTATAAGATAAGATATACTACTATTAAACGTATTTTCAATACTCACTTCGTCTCTTAACAGGCTGTGCGGCTAGTAGCTTCTCCTCAATCTTCTCCCTCGCCTCCAATTTCTTGACCTCGTCAAACGTGACCTTCGGTACATTGGCGATGACCTCAGGCTTCTTGGCCTGAGTTAGGCTGGTGGTGCTGCCCATGAGGGGCGCCTTCTCTGAGGGGTCATTGTCGTGGTCCTCGTCTGAGTCGTTTGGCGTTGGTTCGGGGTTTGGCTGAAAAAAAAAACATTTGTGATTGAGCATGGGTAGATGAGGTGAACTGATGACCTGGTAAAAGTCAATTTGGCACTCTTTGGGGGAGGCCTATGTCCAGCAGTGGACGACTTTTGGCTGATATATGATGATGACATTTGAGATTGTGAGAACAGGATATTAGAGACATCACGAAACTTTAGGAGGATGCTGGCGCTGTAGCATCAATCACTCGCTATACAGAATAAGTTTCTGACAAAAATAAAAATTTGGTACCTACTATTCTTCGTTGCCGACTATATTTTTTGCATAATTATCAACTACTCGTTTACTGGGTTCCAATGACACGACGGGTGTATCTTGTGCAGTTTAGCAGTTGCTATGGCTACCTTCTGTTTCCATCATCATACCAGCTCGGTGCTGCAATAATATTGCGTATTCAACGAACTTACACGAGTACGCAAAATTTCAGCTAAATCGGCTGATGATAACTGCTTTAAAATTCAGTACTAACGAAAAAAATAACAAGGCAAGTTAACATAAAGCTTGTAAAATGATTGTAAAAATGTGCAATGACTCTTATTAATTACTTGAATAATTCATTACATAACTATCAAAATTTCTATATATTATATAGCATCCATAAAATGCCGTATTTGGCATGTTACGAACGGTATATGTATGTCGGTAGTCGAGCTATAAACACAAGGTCATCTATTATCTGCCCTTTTTTATCTACCCTGTTCTTGTGAACTCACATGGCAATGAAAATTTATAAATAACATTAGATATTATATTGCATTTTAGTACGAGTGTTTTGCTTAATTACGTCATAGTACGTTAAAGTATGTTTTGGTTACTTATGCAAGGCTTGCTTGGCGGAAAATTATACAGGTTTTTTAAGTAGCACAATACCTAAAAAGGAGATACAATTATTGACCACAGTCACTGTCATCTGTGGGTCTGGGTCAGTTTTAGGGCGAGTATCCACCAGTGTGCTGTGCGAGGCAGCACAACTATGTGCTAGGAAAAAAATCCAACAATCATACATTCACTGTTTAAACTAAAGAAACGGTTACTTCTCAATGTCCAATTTCGAAAACCATTACTCTCTTTTGTAACGTCGTTGGTTAAATACTAGACTTAATAAACCAGGAAACGATAACCACGGCCTTTCGTGCCTACACAAAGGGAAAACCTTTGTTTCAACAACGAATTACCGCATCTTACGAAATAAGTTGCATACTTCTTGCATAATGCTTTCTAACGTATGAAAATCGCAACTTTTTAACACATCTATACGTACAGTGAGCAACGCAGCCACGATTCATAATACACACGCACGACTCTATTATTAAGATCTTAAGAACTAGTATAGATTGAGAGTTCTGCTTAGCTATTTATGTGGTTCGTTGTACTAAGAACCCTTTTTGTGTAAACGCACCCATAACGATACGTAACGTCTCATAGCGACTTGCCATTTAAATTTCACCTTTACCCATATTCGTTTAAAGCTTGTTTTCGGGATTACGTAAGTCAGATAATACATTGCTAAGGTTCCATGTGGATGTATGTGAATATTCAAATTGTAACTATAACCGCGTTCGTTTAAGGTCGCTTTTTAAGAGTGCGTGTCACATACGTGAAGGGATATGTGTAAAAATTAACACGGTCCCGCATAAGCGACTTACAAAACGTATTAAGTATATATGGACTATGTTAGTTAGTTTGTATGTAGGTTTTGAGTGTTAATAGACTATTGTATGAAGAATAGTAGTATTTACTTGACCTGGATATGCCATGTCAGTGAAATATGGTTGCACATGTTTGCGATTTGTATTGAGATTGTAGTTATCTTTGTGGCACTTTTAAAGGCTTCCACACGGATGATTCGGTGCAATATAAATGACTTGTTAGCAGGTTCTAATAAAACCTTCTTAATATGAAAGTAAATATTTACATGCCTTTTATAGCACTGTAACCTTTTACGTCACACCTGGCCATAAATTGACAATAAATGCCCGCTACGCGTGCGGAAAATCCCACTTCCTGGCCAGGGGAAACTAAAATCTGAACTCAATAGCGGTAATCAGGAAAGCCTCAGATAGCATAGTTATCGCCCTTGCCTTCGACTTAGATACTGAATCCATACTTCCATACTAATATTATAAATGCAAAAGTGTGTATGTCTGTCTGTCATTCATTCCTCTTCACGCTTAAACCGCTTAACCGATTCAGATGAAATTTGGTATAGAGATGGTTTGAGTCCCGGGGAAGGACATAGGATAGTTTTTATCCCGGAAATCATCCCCTAAGGGGGTGAAATGGGGGGTAAAAGTTTGTATGGAGCTACGATATACACGAGTTCCACGCGGACGGAGTCGCGGGCAGAAGCTTGTACTGTCATAAAATTTAACACAATGTTTTTGCCCATTACTCAATGCCTAATAGGTATGTTAATGTATAATGAGTACCTATCCCTACGATACTATAACATTACCCCCTTTTCCACAACCGCCTAGTTAACCTCCAAGTATCGGTAAATATTTACCCAATGGCGCTTATTAACGTCAATGGGCGTAATCACTTTAACTCACTGCTACCTTAAAGTGGCGATTTACTTGCTTATTACTGATGACATCAGGAAAACCCGTTTTCCGCACGATTTAGAACTTGAGAAACCTAATGGTTAGAGGAAATATACGGTTTTAAGTTGAAATTAATTTTCCTGCTCGGAAAGTGAGATTTCATATGTCGACGAGCGGGCGGAAAATCGCTTTTACTTCCCTAGTCTGGAGAGTACGTAAAATTATAGTATTTTGGTAAGCTACTGGACATAGATCGCAGGAGTCCGCTGGATGCGAGTGGCGCAGGAACGATCACTTTGGCACTCTTTGGGGGTGGCATTTTACCTCATCATAAAACCTTCTGCCAAACTATTGGAGCCTAATCCAATTAAGAGACTCAAGAGAGCCAACGTGCTACCTGAATTAGACGAGAGCTAGGACATTGGTCTTATCTCTCCAAACATCTACCACCTATTACCCATCTGCTTATAGTCTTGCGACTGATCGCAGATATAAATAAAGGAAAAAAAAAATCCTTAAACTTCATATCGAAATTTGTCCAAAAAACTTCCTTTCTGTCCTTTCACGAAAACTGTTGCATCTCCTTCGTTGCATTAAATTCTCTTAATTGGGGGCGTGGTTTACACGAATCGAGGCATAATGAAACATTACTTACTGACAGCGCAGGCAGGTAAACGAAAGTTTTAATAAGCCTTGAATAATATAGGTACGTGAGCGTTTTTCAAAAAAACTGTACAAAACTTATTTTTTTCAGAATTCGTTTTTTTTGGTTTCTCTTACTTAGAATCGTTGATACTATCGATCCTCATATAAGAAAAAAAGTGTCCCAGATTTTACTATGTAAGTTTTTTCTTTCAGTGCGTCACTACCATAGAAATAAAAAAAGACTGCATACAAATATGTGATGATCTGGATTGGAATATTTAGGACACTTTTTTTCTTGTATAAGGATCGATAGAATCAAAGATTCTGAATAAGAAAAACAAAAAAAAAACGAATTCTGTAAAAAAAAGTTTGGTACCTACACTTTTTTTGAAAAACGCCCACGTGTGACGTGTTTGACTCAGGGGTTTATCAAGAACTTAAGCGTCTGCTAGATGGTCGCCAACAAGCCCCTCGGACCGAGCGACCTTGGTCCGCACCGACCGTGTAGACAGTTGTTTGCAGTAAAATTTCATACTACAGCGGTCGATGCCGACCAAGGTCGCTCTGTCGGAGGGGCTTGTTGGCGACCATCTAGCAGAGGCTTAAGCTTTAAGGAAGGTAAGATATCTAAGAGCACTCATATAATTTTCCACATAATGACTCATGATTCAAAATCCTTTACGTGTGTAAGGCAGTAATAAAATTTGCATGAACATTTAATTGCGCAATAATATCCATGCGGTGGAAAAACCTCGTTAAATATAAGGTTTTAAGTACGAGTGCGAAAAATGAGGGCAGAGTATGTTAAAGATAACGCAATGTTGTCACGAACCATAAAACGAAATACTATTTCTAACACATATACTCACACCTGTATTTTCAAAGGGGGTAGGCAGAGCAGATGTAATTTAATTCTCAGTGCCACATTTATTTATATTTATTTATTTAAACTTTATTGCACAGTAACAAGTCACTAACCTAATGCCACAATACATTCTCTACCAGTCAACCTTTAGGCCAAACAGAAAATAATCATATATGGTACGGGTTATGAGAACAACCCAGAAATAAAGAAAACACACACATCTAGCAATTATATTAGGTTAATAGGTGGACACAATGTGATATTGCAGATTGCAGTGATAAGTTGCTAAGTGCCACAACACACTTCAACCCTATTCATATAGTCAACTCTTACGGCGCCAAACGGTAAGAAAAGGGGTGGTGGTATTCTAACCCGACACTAAACGAGAATAATAGCCCTCACATAGGAAATACTATTTTCACTAGTCTCCAGGAAGCTCGACTCTCCATACAAACGTATTTTGATTCTCATTTTAGACGGCGAGCTAGAATAATCCAGCACGCTCACATCAACTACGTTTATATGGACTCTTAAGGATAGATGGTGTAAATGAAATCTCACAAAAGCGGGTTTTGTTATAGTAGGGTGGGAATACGCACATTGTATGTGTGTGACACTGTGCGTACAAATGCACAAAGAGACTATAGTGAACGCTTTGAACGTGTCTAAAGTTTATCTGCTTATCATGTATCAGAACAGTCTGATGCGAAAGACATGATCTCACGTTTTGGCAGATAAAAACGCTATTTTATCACCGATTTTATGTCTATGTAGACTTACCATAGACAACGATAAGGCGATAGCTTCATCATCAAATAACAGTTAAATTTCAATTTAAAATTCAAGATCCAAACTGTTCATATGGGTACAGTAGGACCTTTTTTTAACTCATGAGGAAAAACGAACCCAATATTGTTCAGCTTCATTTACCTACATTATATACGTACTCTAAAGCAACGAACATAGATTACTTGTTATAAGATTTTTACAAAAAACAGTATAAAGGTAAAATACATTATAAGGTGCCACGTTATAGGTATTAATTTATCCAAAAAAAAATTTGTACGCATATTTGGTCAAAACGCAGCATCTGATCGTGCGAGCAACCTGTTTTTTACCAAGAACACCAAGTTACTTCTCTTAATAATGTACTTTAAGTCGTGACTCTATCTGATCGGAAGGGCATAGATGAATTAAGTAGATGACCGTTCTCTTGTGCACTGTACTAGACGGAAACAGACAGAATGTTCAACTGTGGGTACTTGTACTATTACTTATTCTGTGTTATGGGTTTAAGTCATCTAAAAATATCTAAAACTATCTCAAGACATGCGTGGTTCCCAAACAAAAGGTACCACCCGCTCTGTAGAAATATGAATAATTTTGACAATCAAAGCGGTATTTACAGCGAGTAATAACTAGTTTTAATAATATATTATTACCAGGCACCTGTAGTAAGCAGGTACACTGAATTGTCAGTCCCTCTAGTCAAAATGACAACGTGCTCAATGGAATAGTGACCTGAAAACCTAAAAACACATGTATATCCCGACCAAGCTAAGAATGCTACTCGAGGTCGAGTTGTAAATATAACTCACCTTATAATGAAATCTGTTCTGCAGCATCTCCATCTCTTTCTCTCTCTCCTGCTTAAACTTGTTCGCTATAGTCGTCTCGCTTATCGTCTGTTCTTTATTGAACAAGGCCGCCAATTTCCCTTTGATCCCTCCGACTGACTTCACACTGATACTGTCTTCGTCTTGGGACTTCCTTCTGGTTTTGGTTGGTGTGGTTTTGACTGCTGGTTTCTTGTCTGAAACAGTTGATATATTAGTAACATTTCTTTGTACAAAATAAGTTATATTGCGGTAGACAGTCTTTTGGTTAGAAGTTTGGTAGCAAGCTTCTTGGATAATTGAAATGTCGAAAGGGTAAGGAAGGTTTTCGGGGCTGCAGTTTCACTCAATACAGCACTGTATGAACTAGGAACCCTAGTTCTGTTATATATTATGGTTGTGTTAACAGAGAAATGAGAGTTCTAGCATGATTTGTAAAGTTGCTAAGCGATAAACAAACCATGCAAGAATCATCATTTTTGTCATAAATGTAGGGATTCTATAAAAAAAAACGACGCTTTTTTTCTGTATAAAGCGCGCGCCGTTTTATTTTTTATAGGTATATATAATTGCATGAGAACGGCCAGCCATAGACATCCATTTACATAGGTTATTTTTGTATGATAAAACCGCATTCACAACGCATTTCGGGATTTAAAACAATAGGACGCGCATTACCTTATCTACAGTAATACATCTGCACTCAACTGTTGTGCACAATAAATCTTAAGTATTTATTTAAACATATGTATATATGCAGACGCCATTCTAAGGTCGAGGTCAACATACAAGTTGTAGACGACGTTTGGTGCCAGTTTTTTGTTAATTTATTGTACGTTTTGTATATTGAGATCGAAGTGGGAGATAAATACTTACATAAGTAGATATTAGCGGAAGTCTATGTGTGTAAAAACGCTCGTTTTTTAGAAGCGTATTAGCAATGCTTAGATTGGATACATAAGGTGACTATGACATAAAATAAATGTGTTTTAGTTGACTTAAAAGAGTTCGCAGTAAGCTCGATTCTCCATACAAACGTAGTTACGCTCTCATTTTAAAACTACGTGTTGGATTGTAACGAAACTTTGCAAATCCAATGAAATTAAGGTATATCTATGTCTGAAATTAGTTTATATGGCTACACATACCATAGGGAAAAAAATACAGCGAATTTAAATTTTTCATACAAAACTTGTTTTTGCTGCATTTCATTTGTTTTATAAAGTGGAGCCATATAAACTAATTTCAGCCTTAGATGTACCTCATGTCATTGTATATGCAAAGTTTCGTTACAATCCAACACGTAGTTTTAAATTGAGAGCGTAACTCCGTTTGTATGGGAAGGTGTAATTCGGCCTAGCTTACTGCGGCCTCTTAAGTTCACTTTTTTCAGTTTTTACTAACCCTAACCATCCAAACGCCGTTGAAAGGTTGGATGCTAACACACGCACACTCTATGATAGGTCGTGGGTCTGAATACCTTGCGAGATTTAACAACCATAGTGGTGACCCCTGTCATTACGTGGCTGTCATATCGATGGTACCCAGTCGCATTAAACGTCATGTTAAAGTGCCACATGAAATTGTCAAAAGAGTGAAAACGACAAGGCACGCAGGTGTCAGGGTGGCCAATCTTAGTACTAGGTGGACGGTAATGACAGCATAATAAGTTTACTAAATAAAGAAGGACATTAAGTATAGGGGCCTACTATGAATATCTGGTGATTTCCAATTTAGTCACATAATAATTCATAGATGTGAAATGCAAATAATAGATGGAAGCACGCGGCACCTAATACTAAAAATCGGAAAATAATCAATTGTACTAATAATATCAATAAATAATTTCAAAACTAAAATACTTGTGTAATTTATTAATTTTCTTTATCTATATTGTGACGACGGCGGGGTCAATAATGACCTTGTTTCTATGGTGATCAAACGCGCCGTCAAGGTAGTTCGAAATTCACCGTATTGTCAAAAAACATCAGTAGCGTAGGGGTACAGACGGCGGTATTTGGAGTCGATGAGCCCCGGTTCAAACCCTGCGAACGACGCACTTTTTGTATGTTTTAACACTTTTAACATTCAAGTGGAGTCTTCAAATAAAAATATCAGATGGCGCATCAAATGTCATCAATTACAGGGTTACCGTTTTTAGGCCCAGATATTGTTCTCTATTTCAGTATATAACAATAGTATTTTTCACAATCGTGTTATAATAGAGAGCTTTTAGTAAGGTACGAGATTAAAAAGCTTGATTATAACACTATTGTGAACAATACTTTTTGTACGAGTTCATTAAAATTAATTTTCTACGAGTCAACTGAACTAATTAAACAAACTCGATAGTGTTGAAACGAAGTGCAGCTCATCGCTCGTACGCTTGTTGATATCTTAAAAGACATCAACGAGCGTACGACATCAAAGCGATTCTATTGGTCCAATTCATTACAGTTCAGTAAAGCAGCCACGTGATTGGTCGAATTTATTTTAGTTGTCTGGAGCGTATCGAAAAGTAGTTATTTCGATTGTTTCGACAGTAACATGGACTACAACTATGAAAAGAGTGACGTTGCAGTATTCTCTATGAAATCTTAATACACATATTTTAATCGTCGAGTACAAAAAGTACTTTGTGGTAGGTGTTCAGCAACTTATGAGGCAGACTGTACACAAACTGGTTAATTAACTAGACATACCACAAGCTCTATCAAGAGCTTACTATCTGGCTAGCTCGATTTGTGTAAAATTGTCCCCTAATGTTTATTTATTTATTTTAAATTACATCTATGTTAAGTATTAAAATTATTTATCACTTTTAAATGATTAAGTTAGGAAAAGATTCTCCAATAAACTTTTTATCGAACCTGCTAAAAGTCTAGAATTATAAGACGTCTTGGACCAACCTCACACAATCAACGTCGAATGTCACTTGGTTCGTTTGATTTCTCATTATCATTATAGTCAAAAGGACCTCCAAGAGTATGTATGTCAGTTCTATATAACCTGCCCTGCACCTTCATGGGAATCCGCCAAAGTTTAATTGATTTGACCGCATAATTAAACCTATTAACGGATCATTGTCAAATTTAGGTTCGCGTCTTTTCGGTGGACATTGCCAAAGTTAAGGGCTATAAAGCCTAATTTTTGCTTGAACTCTGAATCCGCATAAACGGCGTTGCCCCTTCTATAATTCTATGTGATAAAAACATATTATATGTGAGCGTAAGCCCTTAACTATTGACCACCGGAAAGATGATTTTTGTTTTTGTGACTGACAATGACCCAAACGAGTGCGTCAAAAATAGCTCGTTAGGACGTAGTCATACAGAGTTAAAATCTAGTGGCTCTATGAGCTGTAGAAATCGAAAGCCAGCCTTTAAAAAAAAGTTCCGGGCATCAGAATCGACAAAAAAAAACTATATAATTATTGAACCTGCTCATAAAATTTCACGAGAATCGGTTAAGAAATGCTGTTCTCCTCTACGGAGAACAGCCGGACATACGAAGTATTTTTTGCTGAAACGGAGAAAACGAAACTTGTTCCTTTGGCTAATACTGCCTAAACAATACATGTTCCTGTGGTCAATATTACCTAAACAGCATATGTGCATGTAAGTAATATTTTTTAAAACATCTCTACATAGTATAAAACAAAGTCGCTTCCCGCTGTCAGTCCCTATGTATGCTTTCATCTTTAAAACGACGTTTTTAGGGTTCCGTACTCAAAGAGTAAAACGGGACTCTATTACTAAGACTCCGCTGTCCGTCCGTCCGTCCGTCCGTCCGTCCGTCCGTCTGTCTGTCACCAGGCTGTATCTCACTGATACCGTGATAGTTCCAGCTGAAATTTTCACAGATGATGTATTTCTGTTGCCGCTATAACAACAAATACTAAAAACACAGAATAAAATAGTTTTTTTATAGATAATGGTACGGAACCCTTCGTGCGCGAGTCCGACTCGCACTTGGCCGTTTTTTTAATAGATGTGATTCAAGAGGAAGGCTTATATGTATGATACATGCACGTATTTATACATATAAACCCGTGCGAAGCCGGGGCGGGTCGCTAGTATATTTATAAAACAGAAGTCACCGCGAATACGGATAATAGATACTTAATTTTGGGCCCTTATAGGCCAGAGGAAAGTCGCGAACCTAAACCTCTATAAGACCCTCTTATATAAACTATCTTCCTAACTATCTAGCGTAAGCAATTTTAATGAGAAACAAAAAAAGAATAATGACTATAATCGATCACACAGAACATCTTTATTCGGCCATAATTGGACAAGTGTTCGTAGGTGTCTCCATTATAGCTAGTGGGTCATCGGTTCAGGATGGGTCCTTGACACAAACATATGCTTCTTTAAAGTCTTTAAACACTTTATGCCTTTGAGTTAAATTCGACAATTTCGCAATTGTACTGTATTTTATTTGAACACCGGTGGTATGGTATTGTTTGTAAAATTTTAGTTAGGTATTAGATATTTTTAATTTAAATAGTGAATTTGACCAAAAAACAAACAGTCTTATAGTCAATAGTAGGGCTTACGTGCGTAGGTCTTTATCACATAAAATAAAATAATAGGACACGCCATTTATGCGGATCAAGAGTCCGACAGTAATTATTTTTAAAAACAAAGTTTCAACGATTTCAATTCTGTACTTCGCCTTATTTGAAGAGTTCCCTCGATTTCTCCATGATCCCATCGTCAGATCCTGACCTGATGACCATGGGACCACCTGGGAAGGATGCGCTTAAAAAATATCTATATCGGTTCAGGCGTCTTCGAGTAATCGGGGAACATACCTAAAATAAGTTTCCGTCAAAAATTACATTTTTGGTACAAGCTTTTATTGCCGACTGTACTTTTCTGTATACCATCATCATTCATCAACTACTCATTGAGGCGATTCAAACGAGCCCATACTCAACGGGGTTCCGTCGGTTTAATACTAAATTCCCATGGCCACCTTCTGTCTCCATATTCAGATCAGCTCGATGGTACCATAATATTGAATTGTCATCCAAACTATACTAATACCCAAAATTTCAGCTCAATCGGATAACGGCAAGTGACTGAAAAATAGATTGCACATAGGTACGAACAGGTCAAGTTAATATAAAGCTTGTAAAAATACAAGATTCGGACGAAATTAGTACCTCCTCCCAGGGATCGGAACCGGTTAGTTGCTAAAACCTCGGTTTACCACAAATCTGGAACTATTTTATACTTCACATGTAGGACTCAGTTGTGTTTTGAGGTAACGAGTGCATATTATTAGATTGCCCAATTAGAATAAATTATTATCAAAAGAACGAAAAAGAACCGTTTTCGTTCCCATACAAACAATACCGGTTTCCGATCCCTGCCTCCTCCTTTTATGAAGTCGGTAAAAAATTTGGCTGTATATCTCTGTTTAACTCATATACGACTATAACAGCTAAGATATTATCTGTATAACACTGGTTATGTGTGCATAACGTCAACTATCCGTATATTGTGTAATCCTCGTGTAATCGCGGCGATAGGGATCTAATGACGGTTCGCAAAGCGTTTATCTGACGTGTAATTACGTTGGCAGGATTTTGAAACGTCTTGGCGTTTAAAATGTTGACAACTTAAAATACTTAAATCATACGAAAGTACAGGGTTCTGGGTGGATTACACCACCATACTCGAGGGTGTTGTAAGAGATGTCAAAGGCGTTCAACTGACATTGCCGGGAGCGGAATTATCATAGCAAAAATCGTTGCAATATTGTTTCATGGACTTTTACAGTGGTTTTCACAGAAGTGTGATAATGATAGAAAAAAATATGACTATATGAAGAAACTTTAAATTTCAATTCTGGTATTGCGCGTGAAGGTTAGTTTATTTGCTACACCCTAAGTAGGGTCCATGTTTGTACTGGTTAGATTTTAAGAACATCCTGCAAATACCATGGTTGCAGCGAATAAATGAGTATGAATATATTATATTGTTAAGTATACCTCTATGTCAATTCCGTTTTTCGTCTTTGTAGGTTAAGTTGTTGTTTTATTGTCTGTATTTTTTTATTGTTATTTTATTATTGTGTACTTAATAAATTAATTCATAACACAAATAATTAATTAATGTAATTAAATTATTATTTTCTTTTATTTATATATTATTTTGCTTACGTATATGTGCATACAAAGAAGGCCTAATTCCATTACATAAAATATGTCGTGCTAAATAAGAATTATTTGTCTTTGATTTTTGCTTTGAGAATTCCGATATCACAGCAGTCAGAAAAACATAGACATCCGCATCGAAAGCTACGCACATATCTTGCGGCCCGAAAGCTCTACTAAACTGCACTAAGGCTACTACCAAAATATTAGGTCATAATTTAGAACTTATTTGAGTGAGATGTGAAACCTCAGTCGCACTTATATGAGTAAAATACCAGTAATAAAAATTCCGCAAGATTACAAAAATAATAAATTTTCTTATTATTTATTTACTCGGCTAACTCGGACTGATTGATTAGATCATGTTATCAACATTTTAAGAAAAATGCCTACCATCCCTAAATCTCAGCGTGATTATAACACGAAATCCTCTAACAATATTTCTTATAAATAAAACTGATAAAATCAATACCACAAAAACACGACTTACATAAACCTGAGGCACCACAAAAACAGTCACAAGTCGCCGAAGAAAAAAAAAACTTAAATCGTTCACGATCACTGGCCAGTATTTTTTTCTGAGCAACATCGATCTTTCGCGTTATGCGTTCGCGCGCGGAATGGCTAGGTGTGAGCAATCTGTACTCTGCGTCTACTTCCGAATCCCACGCGGTGCAGGGGTCGGCAACATTGCGCCACGGTGATCGAAATTTTATCGGTTTTCAGTGAAACATTGATTTGCTGTCTGCAAGCGTGAGGATGAGCCTAGTGTGAGCAATGATTATTTTCATAAGCACACTATCCGTATTGTGATGTAAGTTTCGAACAATTTTCATATAATTTCTAAATAAAGCTGTTTACCTATCTGTCCGATCGTAGGAGCAACGTATTAAGATTCAAAATCCAGGGTTGTTTACTTTTCACGTTCAGTTTTATCCCAAAATTCTTATTTTTTTGTCATTGTTAACATTGTATTAACAGTTTAACACCAATAATAAAGTTGCATTTGCGTGTACTTATATATTTTTGGTTCTATTTCTAAAGAGTGGACACAATAACTGCATAAAAATATACGCAACGTAAACGCAATCACCTACAAATTTTTCACACAACATTTTGTGATCACTATATCCCCAGCATACTGGCACCTAGAGATTCTAAACCCTTTGAACGCCATGATTCACAGTGTGACTATGAACCTTATATGAAAGTCTGAAGGTTGCTTTGACAGCGGACGTCATAACCGCTATAGGGGTTCTTGGCGTGGTGGGCACGACGACACACGACCACTTTATAGGTTCTTGGCGTTCAAAGGGTTAACAAACACACGTGCCTATTCAGAAGTCATACTTCTACTGGGTTATCTGTTGTGTTGTTATGTGAATAACAGCCTTATCCACATTAATCAAGTTCTTATCGTAAGAAAGTCATAATTATTCAGTAACCTGATTTCCATTGTCTCACGGGACAGGTTTTAAACTGCACTTTACTTCCGAATCCCACGCAGGGATCGCCAACATTTCACCACACCTCACTGGGTGTGTGTTATTGCGATTGTATCGTGCACAATGACTGATTGATGGTGTAGGTCAAACATAATGAGGCGACAGTTTACGGGACTATGTTTAGATATATAATAGTTGAATGATTATAATAAAACATCAGCTACAATGTCACTATACTCACTATACAGGAACTGTACCTATCAATCACTATTCATAGCACTGGTGAAAGATACGCGAGTATAAGAGTTATTCCGTTTTTATAATAACTTCCGTGAGGCGCGCGGGAATGCTGACAACGCATAGCCTGTTCCTATAATGGTGGTGAGTAAGTACCTAAATAATAAATGGTGGTAAGTACCTAAGTAATAAAGTACTAAGGTCACCAGAGCTCCCGAGCATGTGCTGTGTTGAATGTGGGACCTATTTGTCTCTAGCTGTCAACGCAACGAATCCTCAACAATAAAAGGAAGACAACAGAAATACATAATCTGTGAAAATTTAATATAAAAAAAAAAAAAAAATCTATGCAAAAAAATATTTATATAAATATTTTTTTATGATTTTGGGATTTTTTTTTAAATTTAAACTCTCTAGCTATCACGGTTCTTGGGATACAGCCTGGTGACAGACAGACAGACAGACGGACGGACGGACGGACAGCGAAGTCTTAGTAATATGGTCCCGTTTTACTCTTTGAGTACGGAACCCTAAAAAATGCCCATATGTTGCTGCAACTTTGCCCCAAGATCCTATACGCGTGTGAACTTCTAGATAGCCTATTTGTAAAGTAATTTTTATAGCGTCTACACTATAATATTGCGGTAATGATCATGGGACCCGCCCTCGGGTAATGACGGAGTAGGAAAGGTGAAACATCAGTAATGACAGTGAAGTCAATTGTAACATGTGACAGAATGACCAGGGGAGCATATAATGGGAATTGTAAATAATGGGGTAAAACATACTTTCCTTAGTTTTACCGTATTTGGCCTTTAAATGCCATCATTAGGTTTGAACGTTTTGAAGTGGATACTTCTTTGCTCGCGTTCTTGTATAGGGGTACAGTTCAAAATGTATCACGTGACTTCCGGAATAACTTTTTGTAGAGAAGCCTAATCTGATTTCAAATAAATGTTTGGTAGAGAAGCCTAATCTGATTTCAAATAATTGTTTGGTACATGTTTTAATCCTTCTTTATTTGCCATTAGTTGTATCACATAATGTTATTTAGTTTATGTGGCGGACATGAAACTAATGCTGAAATGACCGTCATTTTCAATGTATCGCGAGTCAAATGAGCTACGTCAGTCAATGTTGCCATAAATACAGATTTATCTGTACTGTACTCATAAAGATTTTAATGAATTAATTCAGATATATATTTTACGGGTACACCTTATGGTTTTCCCTTTAGATTGCAATTAATCGCAAATCCATGGGATACAATTTAGGACACGAAGAAAGAAGTATCCACTTAAGCTTAATTAACGGTTGTAAGTATCTCCGACACAGCCCGCTTCTTTTTTGTAAACGTTTTAGTTTTTTTTTATCACAGGTCTATTCTACATTTTTACGTCAGCTAGCATGAACACATCAATGCATGTCTAACGTATCATGCCTTGAAGAAGCTATGGTACTATTCCTGTTACAAACCGATTTATCACAAATACATGGACATTAGATGGTGTATGAAGTACATATCTGTTTCCGTCATTAACCGACCAACAGATGGGCTATCAAGTGTGACATTTAGAAACTGTCACTCTGCAAGAGCCAGCACATGCCCCATGCAAGTTGTCTAGTTTTGACTAACTTGTGCCTTATTCTAAAGTACACAATCCGTGATCTTACAACTGCACTATAACATTACAGTAATGATCACAAACCCCCTTAGTTGGGTAATGATAGATAGAGTACCTACCTACTTACAATTCACAATTCATATTGACAACTCGCCTTAGACCATCCTGTTCTGATCTCTGATAACGAAGAGTTGTAACGGAACCGACTAAAGTGAATCCAGGTGAAACGTCAGTAATGACAGTTCAGTCAAATGGAACATACGACAAATTGTGTACCATTATATGAAAAGACGTAAAGGTAGATCTCTAGTGATATTCGTCGTTTTAAACATGATTATACCTATTGTAGTAATGAACAACGATAGCGGTTGATTAGGGTTACTTTCTCAAAGGATTTGAGTGGGAGATGATGATTAGGGGACATGATAGTATTGCATTATGCTAACTTTAGTGATATGATAGTGTTTGCAGGTTGACTTCGCTACGTAAGGCCTCATTAACGAAACGCGAGGCATATCGCGCAACGCTCCGCGTGGCATAAAAGGGGTTTACCTAGACTTAATTAAAATTAACTATTCGTTGCGCTTTTACAGCTGTCTATAAGTAATACATAGGTTATGGTGTGCGCTTTCCATCAGCCAGGCCGTAGATATGCGAAATGTTTGTTGCAAGACCACGATGATGGCATCGTATACAAAATAAATCCATAAATAATATTAATTAAAATGAGTCAAACATCGTGATACATTTCAAATTCACACGTAAAACGGTATTTCACAGTCCCACTGACACACGATAGTGAAAATTGTATGTATGAGTCATATTTGACTCATGTGACAGGGAAAGTGCTTGTAGTCTAGAAGAAGATATTACTTACCGTATGAATTAACATATGGCGTCTGAAAGATTTCTAACCAGATGACATGGGTCATACAGAAATTAAGGTTCCCGTATTTGTTGTGAACAAACGCTATCTAAAGTTAACCCTTTCAGTCCGCTAGCCGAGTAAACTCGTTTAAATTTTTTGTCACTAACTCCTGGATTACAGCATAATTTCTGTTAACTTAATTAAGTTAACTCGCCTCCAAGACTAGCCCACAGGGTAGATTCTGTGTACCACTTTGCCGAAACGAAAGGGTTTAGCACTGTAAAGTCTAATATGTGCTTGGACTCATATTCCGCGTAAACGGAGTCAGTCTCCTTTTAAATCTATGCAATAAAAACATACTCTACATGCACTTGCCACATACTTTACATGCTTTACTACAAGAAAGACGACTTTTGTTTTTTTCGACTCTATACGGCCGATTTGTACCTCGGTTTGAAAAGGAAATCACGATAATGCAAATTAGCCGTGTTCCATATAAATCACTTTTGTCTGACACTCAAGGTTAACTGGAAGAGATCCCTGTAATGTAAGGGATACGCTCGCTTTTGTCTTACTTTGTTCAGGGATTTGTCAAGGTGGACTGCACTAATTTGTACGTTCTATGTTGTATTATATATATATGATTATGACCTCATTTCATAGTTTTTGTAAAAGCTATGATTTTGGACTAAATGTATAAACTTTTCGGAATTACGTTTTTTTTTTAATACACTCGCGGTCAATGAATACCCTAACCTAAATCACCCACCCTAAATTAAATAACCGCAATAGGTTTTTTATTTAACACTTGTTATTCACTTAGTATATTATTCTTTTTAATACCCAACTGTATTAGCAATTTCCGGGATCCTATTATAAAAATATCAACGTCCAAAAATGACGATTTTTGCGATATTTCGCTCCGTTAACGTTGTTTTTTTTCATGGGTTTTTACGAGTACGATTTAAAACTGGTAACTTTCTATTGTTACTGTTATTTTTGCAGTTTACATGTATAATTAAATAAAGATCTTGACAGGATTAAAAAAACTGTTCAACCCTGCACTATTTTAGGAAATATGACAGTATTTTACCGACCCGTATTCATTGACCGCGAATGTACATATTTACTCGTACATTTCATACATCCCCGAAATAGATAGGAGAGTCGTGTGTGACGCAGAAAATTTGGAAATATCTACCTAAGTCAAGATCACGTCGACGTCACACCTGACCATAAAATGGCTATCACCGCTCGCTACGCGTGCCGAAAATCACACTTCCACCACGGGCGGTAATAATAAAAGCCTCAAATCGCATATATATCGCCCTTGCCTTCGGTGCCAAATACCTATGATCTGATGGTGATGCTGATGACCTTTGTTTTACTGCCCTAGATGACTGTCGTGTGTGACTTATTACTCTGAGTAATCTAAAATCTATCATAATTTCATAAATAATCAAGTCAAGTAAACTAGCACAAACTCTAAATCCACCAGGTGATGTCGTCAACAACTTTCTAGTCAGCTAAGCCTGTTGAAGTGTAGCAGCGAATTCGTTCCGTCATAGACAGATTTCGGTCACTATTGTCAATTTTGGAAGGTTATTGTGCAAGAAAACGAAACACAGGCTAGGATTTGCATTTTTAGATTAACATAAGTATTGAGGATTATTTTAAGTGTAGGTTTTGTTCCCTTGATATGGAAGCCCTTTGGATGACACAATGGAGTTCACCGACATACTATGCTGGTCCCATTTTCTGGCTATTAAATTTTGAGCAAAGGTTTTAGCAACAGAGCTAACCAAAGCAAACCTTAAAAAACTTAATATCTCACAGACTTTTCCTCTTTGTGATATTAGTGTTTAACAAGAAAAATATAATTTGAATTTCACGCCTTTTCTGGCCGGCTCATGCTTGGCCATTTCTTTGTTTGCGCCATCTTTTGTTTTCTCTCTTCATATTTTGTCATTATCAGGATCTTTTGTCAATGATGTAATATAAATAAAAAACCTCACTCGCGCACGAAGGGTTCCGTACCATTATCAATAAAAATATTTATTTTATTCTGTTTTTAGTATTTGTTGTTATACATCATCTGTGAAAATTTCAACTGGAACTATTACGGTATCAGTGGGATACAGCCTGGTGACAGACAGACGGACAGCGGAAACTTAGTAATAGGGTCGCGTTTTACTCTTTAAGTACGGAACCCTAAAAAACGGTCAAGTGCGAGTCTGACTCGCGCACCGAGGGTTCCGTACAAACTTTCATACACAATACCCATCACGTCAGGACCCCATTCATTCTTGAACAATCTTAACAGCTCATATGGTAGAAGTTATCGTTGTACAGCGCCACCTGCATTTTGGTACTAATAACTTGCAACCTAGTAGGTATGTTAGTTTATCAGTGATATTTTTTATCACGCGTACCAATTTGCATTATAATTTCTTTATTCGAAAGAAGGAACTTTAACAATAATCTCATAGGAATTCGAATTTTATTATTTTCCATACACGTGTCTTAACCTTCTTAACAGTTGTTCTAAATTTCAAATTGATAGCTTAAGTAGTTCCTGAGATATTTCATTTCATTTATTCCTTTATAAAACATAGTTTCACATGTCAATTTTAACGTTAACGTTGATTTAACGTTGTGACAGACGGACAGAGTCGCACCATAAGGGTTCCTTTTTTACCTTTTTGGTACGGAACCCTAAAAAGGGGTAGATAAGTTGCCTATACGAAATTCCCTGTTTAAAAATGGCCAGGCACCTCTGACAGCCGAGACACGTTTATCGTCGTCAATGGAAACGTCCATTGACGACGCGAAACTGAGGCAAGTTGGTGCAATTGACTCAATTTTAGTGTGCCATTTGTGGAGCGCAGAAATAAATTCAGTGTAAAAACTCATAGTGAAAATATCATCATCCACCTATTCCTCGGTGGCATCATAAAGGAGCCTAGGGTCCGCTTTGGCCTCTTATCCCAAGATTTGGCGTTGGCACTAGTTCTACGATAGCAGCTACCATCTGAACTTCCAACCCAGAGCAGAGAGATAAGTTGACTGAATAATTATTAGTAACTTGTTGTAGACACTTTTTGTGTAATGCTGATATTTTTTTATAAAAATTCTGACATGTAATATTGACAATTACAAATAAAAAAAATAATAATAATTTAACCGCGCTGGGATTAGACCGGTTTCCACACGATTTTTCCCTTTCACTGAAAAGGTTCTGTTAAATTATATCCCCTAATAGGTCACTAGGTCTAACAATATGCGATGTTATTGCTCATTACATTAGTACACTTTCGCCAAAACGTCTCGACACAGTTCGGAACGCTAAACAAATTGTAACAATTTCGGTACCGTTTGTCACATTTGTCCTTTTAAGGATGTGCTAACAAGGCCTTTGTCACTTTAGAAACTTTCCCAGGTGATGAATGCATTAAAGACTTCACATTTTCGACGCCAACGACGCATACGAGGGCTGTTTGATAAGTACCCGTGTTAAGAAAAAAAAAACATATTTTTTTGTATATGTATACTTATTTCTCTACGTAGTCACCTTTTAACTCTATACACTTGTTCCAGCGGTATTCTAGCTTAAATAAGCCATCCAAAAATAAGATTTCGGAAAGTCGTTGAAATAGGCCTCTGTGGCAGCGATGACCTCATCATTTGACGCAAATCTCTTTCCGCCGAGCCATTTTTTTAGGTTTGGGAATAAAAAAAAGTCGCATGGGGCTAAGTCTGGTGAATATGGTGGATGCGGCAGCAATTCATAGCGTAATGTTTCTAATTTTGCCCCTGCGATTTTGGACGAGTGAGCTGGTGCATTGTCATGGTGGAAAAGAAGTTTTTTCTTTTTTAAATGCGGTCGTTTATTCCTTAAAACGGAATCAAATTCGCCCAATAAATTTGCGTAGTATTGCCCTGTTATCGTTTTTCCTTTTTGTAAGTAATCAATATGTATGATCCCTTGCGAGTCCCAAAAAACGGTCGCCATGACCTTTCCGGCCGATGGGACGGTCTTTGCTTTTTTTGGAGCTGATTCGCCTGGTAAAATCCACTGCTTTGATTGTTCTTTATTTTCTGGGGTATAGTTATGAATCCACGTTTCGTCTACTGTCACAAAACGCCGCAAAAACTCATTCGGATTGCTTTTAAACATTGCTTCGAAGTAGTCATTCGGGTAAGCTTTTGTTCCTCGGTGAGCAAACGCGGCACCCATCTTGCAGATACCTTTTTCATTCCTAATTTGTTTTCTAAAATATATTGTACCCGCTCGATTGAAACATTAATAGTGTCAACAATTTATCTAAGCTTTATTCGGCGGTCGGCTAATACGATATTTAAAATTTTCTTGACCATCTCTTCCGTAGTCACCTCAATAGGGCGGCCTGGACGGTCTTCGTCAAAGACGGATGTTCTGCCCCGTTTAAACTCGTTATACCAATATCTTATAGTTGTCATAGAAGGTGTATTATCCTTGTAAACAGCTTGCATTTATACTTTTATCTCATCACATGTTTTTCCTCCCAAAAACAGAAAACGAATTACAGAACGATACTGTTCTTTCTCCATATTTGCAATTAAAATCGAAATCTGACATTCAACAGCCGTTAAACGAAAAAAAACAAAAGAATGCTGTGATATATTTTTAATTTTTCGGGGTCATGAAGGATGCCTTAAAACGGTCGTATATATATTTTCAGCCAGTGATAAGAATAACATTTGAAAACGGGTACTTAACAAACAGCCCTCGTATATTCGACGTGGAGCCCAGCGCGATAGCAACTTACATAGCATTGACGTAGGTCACAAAATGTCTTGTTGATTTGGTGTGTGGTTGACAACTTTTCTCTTTGACAGAGCGTTGAGAAGCATTTTAAATAAAATTTAAGTAGATATAAAAAGTCCCTTTTTAAAGTGTTGGCATGTAAATAAGACATTTTAACGATGTTTTTTTTAAGCATGCAACATTATTTATTTATTTAAACTTTACTGCACTAACAAAGAGTTCAAAAGGCGGACTTAATGCCGTGAGGCATTACCAGTCAACCGCAAGGCTAAACAGAAAAGCTTATATTAGGTGCAGGCAGTTGCCAAAAAAATAACAAATAAAAAGGATAGATAGATTTAACTAATGAATATACATTTCCTAATATAATATATAAATGCATAGACTTATATGTACCAGTGTGTAACCGCCATACGATAAATAAATAAATAGACTTACATACAATAAAATATAATATACATACATACATATTACTTTATGTACCCAGTGCAAAGAACTACGTCGTTAAGCTAACCAGAGATATCGTCGATTATATGTGTCGTTAATAATTAATTATATGTGCATGATAACAGAATGCAAAGTTGAAGGATGCATTAGCACCGTACGAGTTTGGTAAACTGTGGATTAGCCCGACATAGCAAAATCTTTTTTCTCAAACATGCAATGAAATATTCTCTTTTCTCAAACATGCAATGAAATATTCTCTTTACGTTTCTTATAATAGACTCGGAAGTATCCTTTTTCGGGCGCAGCATCTCGAGGCGGCCTGAAATGGGATTTCATACCAATTTTCAGGCCTAGGCCTGCAAAGTAACTTTTTAATTTTCATTCCACTATTTGTGGCACAGCATCACGGCATTCAGCCATGAAAATTAGTTTGATTTGAGGATTTTTATTTATTTATTTCATTGCATGTTTGAGAAAAGCACTATACATGCCTCGGCGTGAAAACGGATTCTCTCGGCCTCTGATGTAATGTACTATAACGATCCTCGACTAGTTTTTATTTTAATTTTACTTGATGCCTCAACGCATTATTTACCAGTAAACCATAGGGCTTAACAGAGACATGCAAAAGTGTGGTATGACCAAGATCGCTAATTACGCACTACCATTCACAATACCTAAGCCAATACTCGTTTTTACCACCATTCGATGACATTCAATGGAAATTTTCAAGCATTCTTATGCAATTACGCTTCTCAGAAGCGATCAATGTGAAATTCATTGTTATTTTAGTTCGCGTGTCTAATAACACTACAAGAACTGTCATGTTTCTGGAAATTATATTGATGCTTGGGTTTCATTTTAGGTATTATCTAAGCTTAGTCAGCGGAAACTATTTCGTAACCATCCATCCATACTATCCATACTAATCCATTTTTATCCAAGGGGGTGAAATTTTAAGATCAGAAACTAGTTTTCAAATAAAAAAATCAATTTGGTACCAAACCCATCTACCCCAAATAGAAAGTATAAGAATACTCTATAAGTCTATATAACCTCCTGAGTCCTGGTAAAAAAAAGAATACACTCGCATAAAAGCCGAGAGTCCTTTATAAAGGAAACAGCGTTTAGTCCTGAACTTTCTGTCGCTTACTCTAAGGTCTAAAATGAGTTTCTCGGATTTTCGTTAGAACAAAGTTGATTATATACTCTATGAGGAATACTTTAAGCATCATTTTATTTGTTAATTATTTGGGCTTTATAAACGCCTCTCGGCTTTTATACGACTAAGATTATGTAATTAATATGGCTAATATCTGTCATTTTGTATGGAATCGGGTATATATTTAAACAATTAAATAAAATGCAAATAATTGTTAAAATGGTATTATAATCGAAAATAACAAAAAACACAGAACCACTCTGTTGGAAAAAACATAACAAACGTACTTTTAAAATCTTATTCAATATAAAACTGTCGTAGCAAAATCAGTCTACTTCTCACAATACAATATACTATTAACATAGTCATAGTACGAACTTTACTATTAACATAGTCCGAGAGGGCTTTACAAAGGTCAAACGAATTTAACTTGTAATTGTACTTCAAATATCATATTAATAACAAGAATAGTAACGGAATAATAATAACCACACAAAATACTCATTAAATACAAAAAAAACAGACCAACACATACAGGATTGAGCGAAAATTTTGGGATTGAACTTACCTCCACCTGCACGACGCGACATCTTGCTGGACTCGTGGCATCGTACTGACCGGAATATTCCTGTTTTCTATGCAATAGCTTTTGCTAAAGCGATATAGATATATTCTGGATTGGAGGATAGCGATTGGTTCTCAGGATCACGCCACTATCGCCCGATTTTAAGCGCAAAATATTAGGGGCGTTGTAACGGACACTCGGCGCTTATGAATAACTTTATTTTTTGGTGCTCGGTCTATAAACATGGTTCGATTTTGGCCTATAAAACGGACTCAGGGACTCAGGAGGATATACGCATCTACCAGTGTGTTGCTTGGTAACCACTGTGTTACCAGGCTCCAAAATGGCTAATTTACAATTGTCACCCAACAATGATAATTTGTAGCCAATCTAATATTAGTATTTCGTCACGCTCACACAGACACTGTGCTAGGTATGCATTTACGCAAAGGGAGTATACTCGTAAACTAAGATGATTCACCTCTGAACATGAGTGATTCACATATGATTTCAATACTTCTTAATCTTCCGGAACTCCCCTAAAGTGGGTCACGCAACTACAAATAACAACAAACAAAGTGGATCCCTCGTGTTGGTTACTCCAATTGGTATCTAACAAAACAATATAAGTTCAGTTTTAGGATATAATTTTTGCCCCAGCCTAGTTACTAGAACTAGCATAGCAAGTTCGTCGGAATGTTGGAGTTTTATAATTCGTCGGAATTTCTTTTTTAAGTATGGGCCTAGCGGCCAGGCCCATACTTAAAAAATAAATAAGACATGTGGCCAGGCCCTGGCCACATGTCTGCGGTGCGGCGCCGCAACGCAAAATATTCAGAAAGCCGCGTTCAGTACCGAGAAACGCAGGTTTTGCGGCGCGCGCGCCGCATAATTTTGCGTTACCACACGCGGTGCGCTAACCACACGGTTTTATAAGTTTGACGTGTCTGTGTGTCTGTTACAGCATCGTAGCTCCTAAACGAATGGACCGCTTTTAATGCGGTTTTGTTGCCTGAAAGCTGACGTGATAGAGATGGTTCTTAGAGACGTTTCATCAAAATCGGTTCAGCCGGTTATAAGACACTGAACTTTGTAATGAAAACGTCGGGTGTTTTTCAACTTTTCTAAGTTGAAATTATTCATGTAAGTATATTATGTTGAGCATAGGGGGCGAATGTTGTATATCCAACTAGATCATGCTAGCTAGGCCGATTCGTAGCACTATTGTTTTCAAAATAATCAGATAATTAATGTAATACCAATACGCATTTACGCGAAACAAAGAGGTTTGACTCCGCTCTTTGTCCCTGATATACTTATACGTACTTATGTGCTTTTGTCATCGTTGCTTTGTGCTAATTGTGTCACAGAATGTACATATATACCGTATTTCCGGAAACTTTAAAACTGATGTCTATAAGGTCTGGTCAGCGAGTCATGTGTCACACGCATTTTTTGCCCGACTACGGCAGAGCTGAGCCGAAAGGAGGATATGATTTTAGCAGTCTACGTGTGTATTTACGTGTGTTCCACCATAGCGTCTAAGATACTGAACCGATTTTGATGAATGAGGTATCAATGGGATTCAAAATTATACTGCGGTAGACACCTTTAAGAGGAGTAGGGGAAAGCCATACAAGAGATGGGAGGACGAGCTCAAACTGACAGCTGAGCTGGTCCAAACTGGAGAATGTCACATGTCGCACATTATAGACAGCAATGGAAGGGGTTAGAGGAGGCCTTTGCCAAGAGGCACGCTGAACTCAAACATAATATGAAAAAAAAAACATATATAAGTAGGTATATATACAAAACACTGTGTAACATATAACTACAAAAAATAACAAGAAAATATATTATATATTAATAACAAACAAAAAAAAGGATACCTACATGTCCTACATTAAAACATTATGTACATTCAAATATGGAGTTCAGGATAAAGGGCTTATATAGATAGATAGATAGACACCTTTGAATCAGGTCCCCAATTCGCACTAGGTCAGCGTGGGGAGAGGAAAAAAAGCACAATGCATTCGTGAGAGACATATGTGCGGCTGTGGGACGATACAGAATTACAGAACAATGATGATGATAAGTAATGGTTTCGCATACATCCAAGATTTGACACAAAAATACTTTGGTTATCTTTCTGCAAAGCTATACAGTCAAATGGGCTCTGTTTCGTAAATTTATGGATGAGTTCCTAAAATTTCGGCTTTTCTAGTGAAAATGTAATTTGAATTTACACCACTAAAGTATTGCCTTATAAAACTTATGTCAATCATCTGTTTATACCTTTATACTGATGCAATTATAGCTGTTACAAGTATGACGCAATACTAACAACAAATTACTTTCTAGTCAAAAAAAACCGTTACAATTACATTCCTATACCTTTTACAAGATAATAGCTTATAATGTAAC
This sequence comes from Epinotia brunnichana, assembly GCA_963854355.1. NCBI lineage: Eukaryota > Metazoa > Arthropoda > Insecta > Lepidoptera > Tortricidae > Epinotia > Epinotia brunnichana. The sequence continues at coordinate 14,234,009 of OY977956.1, forward strand.
TTATAACACGCTTATTTACCACTTAAACTTAGTAACCAATACAGGCAAAAAATAACATCAAGCCAATTTATCTGCGTTCGATCCTCATTCAAATAATTGATAGTAGATAACTTGATAAAAAAAGCCCGAGTCATCTCTATACAATGCGAGGGAATAATGCAATAAAACCTAGGCTTGTAATATACTTAGAGGTCAAACTTGCTTGTACTTAAAATCTAGACGGAGCGTAATAAAAATTAATGTTGTGTCATAACATTTTTTTGCAGTCTCGTTTTGGTTGGGTATTTACAGGCCAATGTTGACCTTAGTAAAAAAGAATTCTATCCTGTTATGGTACTATATATAAGTAATTTTTCCAAGAACGTAAAGTTGATAACACGTTTTCGACTGTATTTCAATGCAGTTAAGGTTCAAATTTCTCGAAACGGTATATTAATTATTACGTGACTCGGACAGGTTTCTTACACAACCATTTCGAGTCCTTACTAGTATTAAAAATGCGAAAGTGTTTTTTCCTTTTCAGAGGAAAGAGGAAATGTGAAATAGCAATAGGGTACGGTAGAGGCTGCATAGTACCGAATAGGAAAGTGCAAGATTCCAGGAACTTATGGCCAAACCAACCTACAGGATTCCAGTTATCCTACTGGAAATAATTCGTAATATAACGGAACTAATAACTTATTTTATCTATCCAAATATCATAAACCCTCCATGATGCGTTCAAGAACCGCACATTATGGCCACCATAAAAATAGACTGTTTTGTTAGAACAAATATATTATCTGTGAAAATGTTATTATTGCTAAATAATAACATCGATTTCGATAATATTATTTCATTCAAATTTCGAACATCTCTGAAATCAAAGAAATTTGATTTGACCTCTATTCTAATATCAGTCGAGATGACGTTTAGTTAAAAATGAATTGTCAATTTGCATACAAATTTGACAGATGTCGCACGTAAGTAAAATATCGAACGGTCCTAGTTGGATCCGACTCTAGTTTGTCTCTGAATTAAGAAAAAACTATGACAGCTGCCAGAAAACAACGCCGCGATGCCGGTCATAATATGCGGCTCCTGAATGCATCGTGGAGGCTTATGATATGTGAATAAATAAAGTAGTGCATGTAACTGTACACAATTACAATAATTAGGCATTAAGACACACTCGTGTTTAATGCCCTTCATTATGTACAGTCTCATAACCTACTATAAAATGACTTGAAAATCTCCTTGTTTACCACGTAAAGTTTCATGTTATCATATTTAGATGGTGATGGACAAAACAGGTTACTGAATGGTGGCCAAGGTCATCGAAACGGTCAGCGGGCAGACCACCAGCCCGATGGACCGAGGATATCTGCCGAACAGGAAGCAAACAGTGGTTGAGATTAGCACAGGATCGGGGAGAGTGGCGTAATAAAGAAGAGGCCTATACTCAACAGTGGGTGGATACGGGCGGAATAGATAGATAGTTATTTAGCTTATTTAAAATTTTGCAATATCATAGGTATTTTCTAGGTATATCTTCGGCAAGTACCCATAACACAAGCCATTGAGCTACCAGGGTGAATAAATCGATTCGTGTAAGATTGTCTCCTAATATTTATTTATTATTTCAGCATTATATGAAATATATGTTTATTGAACAAAGTAAAGTAAACATTTGTTGACATGTGTCATTATACTCATTATTGTGCAATTATAATTAGACAGTATTATTTCCATATTATTACTATACTTATAGGCTTAACATTCGTTTCAATTCTACATGTAAGTAGGCACAGACTGAGAACTGTATTTCCGTGTCAAAGTTTTTTTTAACTGTTCCTATATGTTAGCAATGCCTCTTCGACTTACTTACTATGTCTATCGAATTTGAATATTCGTCATTCTCTGGAAGAACGTATCTTATACAAGTATATTCGGGAGTGAAATACATAACTACATTAGTATTATTATAGTAGAAACACTAGTACACGCAATGTACCTATTGTCTTTTCGTTTAGTAAGCGTGAGAAATGCGATGCACTGACAACATATTAGTAAAATACCAACATATAGGTAACATTATTTTAGCATGACCTAGAAACCAAAGTCTAATATTTATGTATTTAGCACTCGTACTAATTCTTCAGACAAGGCTAATTATATTCAATATCGTGACATGAATAAATATTTAAGTCTAGAACTTGTAGACGCTGAAACTCGCTACTTATGCGCATTTTCGATAAGATCGGTTACCTAGCAACCAAGTAAGCTTGCTTAGAAACTCGGACGACTCATAAAAGGTAAACAAAGAACTCATTCAATAATAACCCGTGGCGTAGGCATAACGTTATACCAGCACGGGTATCACAAGACGGCCGCGACATACTCTCGAGCTCTCTCGCACTATCAGTCTCTCTCTAATTAGACCACTTGGAAAGAGACGGATAGTGCGAGAGAGCTCGAGAGTATGTCGCGGCCGTCTTGTGATAGCCGTGCTGATACGACAAAAATGCCCCATTGTTACCCTATTATTAGCACCAAACGTCGTCCAGAACAGGAATACACTTGAAAATAGGCCTTATAACTAAGAGCGTTTACGACCTTTTTCAATCAATAAGTCAGTAACGTAGTAAACATATGACTATCGATGTAAAAAGGCCGTAAGCGGTTAAAGAAAAATGTGGATCTTACCTTTATCCCCCATTAGGGTTTTGGCGGAGGGCGCTTGCCCAAAGGGTGCTTTGGGCACCATAGCGGCCCCCTTATTCTTCTCAAAAAGGGCTTTTCGTTCCCTGAGCGACATCTCTGCAGGGTCTTTAGCCTTAGGACTCCCAGCTTCGAACATAGCGGCACGGGATAGCACGGAACTCCTATCACTATTCGATTTTGGCGCGAAGCGTTTAATAACAGGCGAGCTAGGCGTTTTACAATCAGTCTCATTATAGGCATTATGGTTCTCCTCTGTCGGCACAACATTGTTTTCTTTGTCTTTATCACTGTCACAATTTTCAGGCGGCGTCGGGGCTTTATACTTCTTTAAGGATGGTTTTTTCGTTATAGCCGGCTTGTGTGCCACGGCAGCCATGTTGGGGGTTGCAGCTGCACTGGGGGTAGTCGATGCACGCTTCGGCTCCTGTCGGGTGCGATCGGCTTTTGTCGCGGTGAAATCGTAAACGAGCCGCGATTGGCTGGCCGAGACGCGACGGTAACCCTCGTGCTCCTACGATTGGACTAGTGGGGTGAGCACGTGCGTAGTTGCATCATTATAAACGTCATATGTGTTTAATTGGCTGTTCTGTGTACCGTTATAAACTAGACTTTTGGGACGCGTGGGGCGCGGACGGCGTCGTACGGACAACTGACGCTGGTCGGACGAGTCGGGAAGCGTACGGTTGCTGTAACCTTTAAGTTGACTATAAGGGCTATATTCTTTGGGCAGATTAGTTAGTTTATTTACACGTGCAAGATGCGCGCTAATTAGAATATTTTTGACATATTTAGCCTCAACATGTGTCATTGGATGTATAGCTTAGTTAGACCGCAGATGGTTTGCGGTTTTAAATTAAATTTAACTGAATCATGTATTAAACCCTAAAAAAGAATAACAGGTGTACATGTACAGTCGTACACTATAGTAGTATAGTACACTATAGGTGTTCAAAAATATCGGCACATGCACCCTAATGCCTTGAAAATAGAGGTGCTCCGATGTTTGTGACGTGCTGTTTGCTCCGATGTATGTGATGGCGACTGTACTATGTCGTCAAAATAAACATTTAAGTATAAACGTTTTATTGACAGACATGAAGAAAGGAGGATATTTTTTATTGCAATATTCTTAACATATTATATCCAACAAAAAGCAATGTGTTTACAGTATAAAGAACCAGAAGCAATCACGCTCAAATAATTTATATTAATATATACTTAAGTAGCAAGTAGGTAATACGTGTTAATAACAATTTTTAAGAAAATTAATACATAATATTTAATGACTAATATGCGTATGTATTCATAAAACGTACCATGCATCTGTTTATTAAAATTTGTTTATTTCCTTTCTTACGCACTCAAATATTAAAGTGACAAATGAAAACGACATTTTAGTTAACAGAGGTTTTCTTAAAGTTTATGAATTAAACTTTAATAAACTAAGCATACGTAGCCGCTGACACGTAATATAAAAACTCGTAACTACGTAGCGTAACAACCGAGCCACTAGAACACTTTGACGGTACACTTAACTTTAGGATACCGTAAACTAAATGAAACCATTGTTTGGTCAAACTGCAGGTTAATTATGCATGTTTACCCGGCCCTGGGCAACTTGACAATTATCAAATGACAATGACAATTCTGGGTTGATAAAAGTAACGAAGGGTTGGAAGCAGCTAGTGGGCGAATATTCAGCGTTTTTAAGGAGTTTTTTTTTTCGTCATTGTCGTCTCCAGGAAATACTATTAAATAAAAGAGACGAATATCAGAGTCCACTTTTGATGAAGACGTAAGCCAATACCGGTGCTGAGTCTTTTTTGATTTAAGTTTCCGTGGTATGTTTTACCTCTGCTGAAATAATCTTGAGCCGACAATGACTTTAGAACCGAGCGGTTCAAACGCTCGGAGATTGGCCCTAGTGACATAAGTCACCGATAATTTACATACTTTAATAATTGTTACTTAGAAAAGTTGAAAAATCCCCGTTATTTTCATTTCAAAGTTCAATATCTCAAAAACGGCTGAAACGATTTTGTTGAAACGTAGCTAAAAATGTAAAAGAACCATCTCGATCACGTCAGCTTTCGAATAAAAAAAACCGCATTCAAATAGGTCCATTCGTTTGGGTGCTACGATGCCACAGACGGACACACAGACAAGTCAAACTTATTACACCTCTCTTTTTGCGTCGGGTGTTAATAACAAAATTTTAACAGACTTCAATTCAAAAGTCTGTTAGGTATATGTTTATAAGTGGAATGGATAATATGGATATAATTTGCTACAATATGGATCTGGAAATAATAATAAAGTTGGTGACATCCATTTTCTCGCGCAGAAAGTTGTTAAAAAAGTTTTAAATTATTTAGTTACGTCGCAATAATAAGTTAAGCAAAAAATATGTATAATTTTGATAAGTTAATGTTAAGGTTTTTTTTTATATAATGCATGCGGTGGCCGGTGTTTACCTTTAAGTGATTGTTACACTTAGCAAGTAGTTATGATACTTGGATTACTGTAAACTTCAGTGTAAACAATTGTTGGTGAACCAAAATAAATAAATAAATAAAATAAATCTCAAGCATCATGTCACCCATGAGCCAGCGATATTTTTGTAGTTAATTTTAATATTAAATAAATCTAGTTTGTGAGTTGTTAATTTACTATATGAGCTACGGAACCTCGCGTTGATATAAACCACTAGCTACGCTTTAGAATTAACCTGAGAATGAAGGTCGAGTGATGCGTGAATTCATGCGAATGATACACAAAGTACGTTACACAGTCAGTAAAAAAGGAAGTGTACTTAATGAGCACATCGTCAACAGTGCTAATTGACCTGTGTTGATCATTGTATTTAGTTTAAATTAAAAAAAACCGCAGGAATGTTCACTAGAGACCGTACGACACAAGTCTATTTTAGTTTTTACATGCGATTATGGTTCTAAATGCTAGAAAATTACGTCTTAGAATCGCGTAAACATTCACGTGAAGTTATCACGCCGGAATGCTACTTGATATTCTTGTGAATGAGAAGAACAATTGATATTCTTTGTTATATCATTAGCTATGGATACAGAATAGGCTGTTAACATGAACATTAAGGTTATGGTTCGACGTGTATTTATCTTTTGCTCGAATACCTCACGTGGTGGTGGGTTCAAGTTTGTCTGGATTCTGTATCTGCTAAATACTTAGTGTCATGTCTATAAAGCCAGACAAAAAACTCTTGTATTAGTCTATGGGAATCTCTCTTCTTTCTAACTTCTGACACGTCAAATCAGAATTCCTCGCTGAATTGCAATGCTGATGCTTTGCGCGAGAAAGCCGCCAGCTATTCGATCACCAGTCATCAACCAGACGTTTCGCGATTACCGCAAATAACTTATGCACACTAGGACCCCTCGAGAAAATAAAATTGAACACTATGTTAATACTACGTAAAGATTGAACACGCCAAAACGTGGGCATACATATGTACTTATATTTTTTTAATTTACGACTATACAAACTATTTAGTAATAAATTTATAAACTCCATAGTATGATGAACCAAAAATATTATAACAGCATATCACTTCATACATTCGTTTTCACGATGGAGAGCCCTGAACTTCAGCAGCGTGAAATGATTTTGCTCAAGCACACAGAAAATCCCCTTCTAAGCTACAGAGCACTAGCAAAGTTATTGAAATATCCACAATCCACTGTTTATTCTGTTTTAAAAAAGTTCCGGGAACGGTTGACTGTAGAACGGAAGCCAGGTACTGGCGGAAAGCAAGGCATAAGACACAAAAAAAAAGAAGCCAGAGTTTTACAGCTTTTTAACACAAATCCGAAGATCTCGTCTCGCGATGTCGCTAACAAGGTACAAATGTCACAATCTTATGTACAAAAAGTAAAGACAAGAGCTGGGTTAAGGTCGTACAAGGCTCAAGCTGCACCTGACCGCAATGCTCAGCAGAATTTGACGGCCAAACGAAGGGCAAGAAAGTCATACGACAATTTCTTAACAAAATTTAAATGCATCGTGTTGGACGACGAAACGTACATAAAAGCTGACTTTAAACAGATACCAGGCCAGAAGTTTTATACTAGTACGAGTCGCAAAAATGCTCCTGAGGACTGTAAGTTAAAAAAAGAGGTCCAAGTTTCCGAAAAAGTACTTGCTTTGGCAAGCTATTTGCAGCTGCGGTAAAAAAATGTCGATCATTTATCACTACAGGCACTGTAAACAGTGAAATTTACAAAAAAGAATGTTTGGAGAAGCGACTTTTACCCATTCTAAGAAAATAAGTTTTGGCCAGATCTTGCAAGCTGCCACTATGCCAAAGCTGTGTCAGACTGGTACAAACAGAATGGTGTTGCTGTGGTACCTAAAAACTGCAATCCTCCTAATTGCCCTGAACTCAGGCCTATCGAGGAATATTGGTCCATAATGAAAGGGATATTAAAAAAGAAGGGCGGGAAAATCAATTCCGTGGCTGATTTGCAAAAAACATGGACTTGGGCTGGTAAAAAGTACCCTGACAATGCCGTGCAAACCTTGATGAGCCGCATCCGACGCAAAGTGAGGGCAATGGCGTATTCAAAGCATAATTAAAACACATCGGTATGTTTATAAATGTACGATAGTAGTGTAAGCCAATGTAATATATATATTTTTTTAATTGTACTTGATTATGTTTTTATTGACTATTTAATATGCCCTCGTTTTGGCGTGTTCAACCTTTATAAGAACTACAATAAATCATTAGAAATTATTTTAAGTCCAGCACTCTTAAATTATTGATGGCATTATAAACTCAGATACCTACGCCAACTTGTAGAGAGTTGACTTTCTATACCTTAGATCTGACATTGTCCGTGTTCCCACAGGAACAAGCTAATTAAATAACAAGCTTTTTGACCTCCTAAAACGAACAGTTACCCACCTAATATAATCCGTTCGTAACCCCAAAGCCCCCATCTAACGAAGACGTCAACCCATCAATTTATCACGGGTTTCAGAATTAGCCCCATCAAGCAATTGCAGCCACTTTATATTTCGGGTCCCTACTACGAGACTCATTGACATTTAGAGATCCACATTCTACACGTTACTTTTAGACTTGAACCTTGCGGTTCTTTCGTGATTTACGTAAAATGGGCGATTCGTCCGTTAAATGACAGTGCTGAAAAGATTAGTCGTACCACAGAAAAAAATAATAGTACTACGTACAGAAGGTTCTCTGTTAACAAATCCCCTGTTTAGATATGTTGAACGAGCCTAAATGTGGCCATCTCTTTCTATCGCATGCAACGCGCTGCGATAGTACGCGTGCGTGCCGTAGCAGCGCTGACATACCCCCTGGGGCCGGCAGGCTGGCATTACTTGTAGCAGCGCGACCAAATCACGGAGTAAGCCGCTCCTGAGGCCCTAGCACGGTAGGATTAATGTCATACGTTTTACGTGACGTTTCAGTACATTTTCGTCGTAAAACGTAGCGATATAACCTAGTGTGCTAGGGCCTCTGGTCGTTGTAAAAGAAGTGTGTCATGAGGATTGTAGCAAGTCGAAACCCTACTCAGCAGGATTATATGATTACCTACGATGCGGGTGGCGCAGGACCGGTCATTTCGGCACTCTTTGGGGGAGTCCTATGTCCAGCAGTGGACGTCTTTCGGCTGATATGATGATGATGATGATGATACGATACGATTATGACGGCCACTTGGGCGAAGCCGGCGGCGGCGGCGGTCCCGGGTACCAATTTCGGTAATGACGTTTATTTGAGAGACAGGCTCGCGAGCTCTACAGCTCACAGACTATAATTTATTTAGTTTTAGAGTAAAAGTACGATTAAATCATTTGATTTATACATAATTGAATTTTTTGTATTTTTTTACAAACATGGTCTCTACCTCAGAGCATAGAATACTAGAGAGAGGACAAGCCGCCGGCGGCCGTGTCGCAGCTGTATGCTCAATGGGCATACACTGCCATACTGTGCACACGTGCTGATCGCAGAGAATATTACGTTTTTTCCCAAAATGCCTGATATGATGCGCGTTTATTGTCAAATAAGCGTGTAGGTATACAAGTGTGTGTGTTTTAGATGTGTGCGTGCTTTGTCTTGTCAATTACTTGGGCGTTGTGTGGGTTAATGTACTTGCGACAGGCTCACTCTATACAAATCGGCCGCCATGTCCGATCTCCTTATATTCATACATCTGTGGTCTCTACAGATGGACGCAGAAAGAAAGCAACACATACCTATCTATTTACTTGACGAAACCAAGCTCCAGCCACTCTCTAGGGGGTTGACTGTCAACAATCTAGAATTACAGATAAGTATGACAATTTTATCTTTCACATGAATATTTTTGGTGAGACAATTTGAATACGAAATATACCATTCCCATTCTTGAGTGCATTTACCGAAGTACAATAGGTAATTCAATTGTGTAACAGTTCATCTCGTCTAACAGATAGGTATAGATACCCAATTTCTTTGAGGCGAGAGAGGCGTGTCGGTATGCGAGAAAGAATGAGGTTTGACACCTCCAAGCTTGATTGACGACTGGCGCATCATAATAGCTGTTTTTAGTCTAATAAACGAATCTAAGATGCTACTTTTTGGTCAAAAAATGTTGTTAGGCTCAGATGAAGATACATCTAAATATGTGTACAAACAAAACGATACAGGTGTTTAATAACAAAATATATGGATTGTTCAATTCTCATTTTGAAGAAGCATTTTTTTTCAATAACAATAAAAAATGTTTCTATATAGCTCGTCTTAAGACATTTAACGGATAAACAAGCATGGACCTGGTTCCAAATGTAATTTATTATTCCGCAAGAAGACCCCATATATGTACACACTGGTAAACGACTACCTTGTAGATATATGAAAAAAATCACAAAAAATTATGTTCTAAAACTTCACCGTCTGTACGTTTAAATTAGATTCGACCGCAAATCTTACAGTGTATAGAGAACATGCATTTTAGCACGCGAAGTAGGTATTTAGGCGATGTTGTCAGATATCCATCTGTGTTATAGGTTCTATGTAATCTATGTTCGTATTTTGGACGTATGATGATTGTTTCTCAAGGACAACATTTTTATAGTGTTAATTTTCTTTAATTTTTGTTTTACCAGTAATTTGCTTCTATGATACATGCCACGAGTTATGGCAATTATTTAGGCGATGTTGTCAGATATCCATCTGTGGTATAGGTTCTATGTAATCTATGTTCGTATTATGGACGTATGATGATTGTTTCTCAAGGACAACATTTTTATAGTGTCAATTTTCTTTCATTTTTGTTTTACCAGTAATTTGCTTCTATGATACATGCCACGAGTTATGGCAATAGCGATCATTATCGCGACTTTCATCCTGATCTCCTTCTGGCGATAGCTCTCGCTTTGGAGAGATCTTGTAACAAACACAAGGCATTAATGCGTTAACTGTTACAATAAAATATACAGGAGCTTTGGTTAATGATGTTTGATATCGGGCTATTGCCAAAACTCATCACGTATTAATATATGTATGAAGTCGCTATTCCTTCTCACACGGGATTTCAAACCGATGATTCAAATCTAATCCATCACCATTTATGTCAAGCGGTTGTCACCTAGATGACATAACGACGTCTACCAACGACACTGACCCTTCATACACCTTATTCCTACGAGTTAAGGTCCAATATTGATCAGTTAAATGTGTAAATAGATGTTTTGCCTAAAGTTCGTTGCACTAGCACAAAGCATGATCGAATAAAAACTACAACCGGTAGTGATGCGAAAAAAGTTAGTTCAACAAACTGCAACCAGGCGAGATAAAACTGTCGAGACTTACTCAGTGAACTAACCGATGTATTGACTCTTGGATTCTGTTGGATAGTCATAGTAAAGTGGTGTAATATAACAATGATGCAATTAAAAAAAAGTATATGGAAACCTATATAAAACGGGCTGTAAAGATTTAACGATCTCCTTTTATGTTTATCTCCGGGGCGGGCTTTGGTATGCCAATTGGATAGAAAACGAGTTGTATTGATACTAGATACGTATTGGGAGAAAATCACGGCAGTTGTTTTAAGATAGTAGTTTTCGAGATTAGAAAATCTTGTCTACAATTTGTGGAATTAGATCCTTCAATTTTAAAAGAATGTACATATTTCAATAACCTAATAACATGAAAATATACAAGAATAAGAAAATGTTGACTGACATACAAATGGACGATATTTTAGAGTAGGTACTTGTTCAGCTATTTTTATTATTTTATTATTTGGCTTGCTCAGTTATTCGAGTGTGAATCACACTCGAATAAGTTTGTGCAGTCACAGCGCTATTCCTAGATGTTTACTCGTTGCACCCTTTATTTAGAATAGCGCGTTTGAAGTGCGTTCAAATGAATGCATTACTTAGGAGAACTGTAGGTTAGAATACATTATGGATGAGGTTACTTATTATTGGTTTCTTGGATTGCGTATATTCTAGAGACAAATTAAAGCTGTTCAATGAGAAAAAACACAACAACTTTTCACACTGCCGTTGAGATAAAGTTTTCTATAGAAATTGTTTGAATCCCGGAAATGGACGAATGATTCTTTTTATCCCGACAATCATCCCATATGAGGATAAAATTGTATGGAAGTGGTGGGCAGACGGTAGGCTTCATTATACCGATTAGACTACGACTTTCCTCGCGACTCATTGACACCATTGGGTCTTTGAGTTTCAGAGTTAGAATTTGATTTCATGCGTTTCGCCAAGCATCCCATACGGGGATGCATATGGGGGATAAGTCGCGGGTAGAAGGTCAGCTTAATTACGAGTATACCGATTCCAATAAGACTATTGCGCGAGTCAAATCGACACCATAGGATCAGTCAGGTCAGTTACGTTTCGGAGTTCAAATTGATTTCATGCGTTTCACGCACTTCGCAGTCTTACACCTTAGCTCGGCGCGTGTGCAAGAGAGCGCGAAACGCACTGAAATCAAAATGCGAAACGTAACTCAAATAGACTCACGACCTGCAAACAGAACGTCGCCTATATTTATAAACGTGGAAATGTTAAATCATTTCGCAAATTCATTCGTGTCTAAAATAAGCTGGACGTTTGTTTTGTTTGTGGACGGACCAGCGTAATGTCTGTGCGTTCAACTCTGGTCCATTCAACTGTAGGGTAGGGTTGCCTGAAATGCAAGGCTAGCACAAGTAATACCGCGACGCTATCTATCCTGCTTTTTGCTAATTTGCACAGTGCGAGTAAGACATGAGAGCTGAGTCAGGCACAGACACAAGACACGACTTGGCACAAAATTGGGATCGCCTCTCTGTATAAATAAAAAAAAAACTGGGTGTGACAGACGGACATACCGAGTGATCGCGTGTTCCGTTGGACCAAGTTTGATACGGAACTCTAATTAGGCCTGATATTTGACCAAAAGCAAAATCTTGACTGTATTATTTATTACATTGGTGCCTAGAACTATATTTATAGTTCTTTCTTTATACCGTTTTGCAGATTTACCATCTGCTTTGGGTGAGGCTTTTTAAATTATGGAATAGGTACCAGTAGAAAATTCTTGCAAAAATGGCTCGTATTGTAATGTTAGAAGTGCTAAATTAATAGATGTATGCTATGCACTGGGTTGAATATTATGAAAGACGGCAGGAAACACACCGGTTCGCAGGTGTAAGCGACGCTATACTTGGGTCAGGCTTGGGCGAGATAAGGCACGTTGGTATTATGCTTATTTATATACTACTTTTCCCCGCGATTTCGTCCGCACACACCCTTAGTAGAATTTATCCCCTTAGTTAGGGTATGATTTCTGGGGTAAAAAGTATTATATGTCCGTCTTGGATTTTGTCGACTCATTCTAATTCTATAAACATTTGATCTAAATCGGTCCAGCGGTCTCAAGAAAATTATACAGGGTGACTGGTAATTCGACCTATTCCTTGAAAGGGGTTATACTAGAGCTAATTTGCAACAATTTATGTCCAGTCAACCAGGGGTCGAAACTCGCTGGTTTCCGAGATATTCGAATTTTTAGTTTGTATGAAAAAAATTCTCCTTGCAGCCTTAAGCTGGTGATTGTGACAAAAGTACTTCCATTTGGATGGTAAAAAAACATGTTTGTCACAATCAGTACTTTAAGGCTGCAAGGCGATTTTTTTCAAACAAACTATAAACTCGAAAAATTAAAAAAAAATCGGTTTTGACCCCTGGTTGACTGGACATAAATTGTTGCAAATTAGCTCTAGTATAACCCCTTTCAAGGAATAGGTCGAATTACCAGTCACCCTGTAAACGGATATATTTATAAACTGACCTTAATGGGGAATGGATGAAAATTTTAGAAACGCCTGATTTTTTTTGGAGATAGGAATAACCTTCCTTAGCACCAGAAAAAAGTTGCAGACTTTTCAGATGCGTCAATTATTTTTGAAAAATATAAACAGTTTCCTTACTTACGTTTTGTGGTTAGGACGGCGAATGAGACAATTTCCTTGATCCGTCTCATATTACATAAAAATATCATAAAAATCCGTGCTAAACTGACACTGGCAATGATATTGACAGCTGCAGCAGCTATATTGGTCATTGCCAGGATCAGATATTTAAAATATTTTTTGTAATATGAGACGGATCACGGAAAGTGTCTCATTCGCCGTTCTAACCACAAAACGTAAGTGAGGAAACTGTTAATATTTTTCAAAAATAATTGACGCAGCTGACAAGTCTGCAACTTTTTTCTGGTGCTAAGGAAGGTTATTCCTACCACCAAAAAAAATAATCAGGCATTTATAAAATTTTCATCCATTCCCCATTACGTTTTATAACAATTTACCATCACAGCAAGCCTGTCAATATTTAATGCATACTAATATTAAGAAGGCGAATAACTCTGTCTGTTCACGCTGAAACTGCTTAACCGATTTAGATGAAATTTGGTACGGAATATGGACAGAGTCCCAGAAAATGATATAGGATACTGTTTATCCCGGAATGAACCCTATAAGGGGATGAAATGGGGGTAGGAGTTTGTATAGGTGTGCGATTAAGAGGTCCTCATTATTCGGCACCGCAGCCACAGCTAACACAAAATACAACATTAAAAAGCTGAAAGTATGTTCCAAGAAATAACTCAAACTGCCATTAAGCCATGTAGAGTCACCATTTAATTCACAAGAGCCCACTAGGATGAAAGGCCGATTGTTTCGAGTGAACACTGCCCGATAAAATATTCGGGATTCGACTGTATCTTAAGTGTCGAGTTTCGTTCGCAGCTGTGCTTTAGTGTGCATTACAAGAGCTCGTGATGATTATTTGAGTTTAAACGACACTTACCTAGTTAGTTTTAAATCCAGGTTGACTTTCGGAGCGATGATCTCCGAAAGTGTGCTCAATGCAAAAAATTTGTTACCTTAGGTGGCGGTTAATTTATGGGGATAGGTACACATCTTCGACTGGTTAAGAAGATGCCTTGACTTTTTTAAACCGCACGAGAAAACGAGATGAAACAGTCTTCGGGAATGGCCTTTTTGGACAAATGGTCAGTAAATACCTATCTAAATTAGCGAAGTTTTATTAATACTTTGCTTCTTTGAGATTATGGATGCGGTAACATACTCTCATTATAACTTGATAATGTCGTTCAATAGTGTATTTTTAGATTGGTCAGAGGTAAAAAAGGAAAATAAAGACCCAATTTTAGAGTTGTTCCCAGAAAATGTTAAATAATAGTTTTTTTGCTTCTGACACAAAACAAAAGATACATGTGGGTATCTTCAAACAACCATAGATCATTTTAGGGCATTTATGATAACCATTTCTCTAAGCAACACTATCACTGTCGCCTCGCTTACGGAACACAATAACAACAAGACAATAGTTATTTTATTTGTTATACAAGGGGGGAAAGTTGTATTTTACCTGCGAGTGTTTCAACACACGAGACGTAAAAAAACTTTTCACCCGTATATAACACAAATCTTTTTACCTCACTACAGCGAGGAAAATTAGAAGGGTAAAAAAAGTAAAAAAAATAGTTAACAAAAAAGAAGTTTAAAAAAAATTCAAAAAAAGTTTAAAAAAAGTTAAAGTAAAAAAAATATATATCATAAAATATACAAAAAGCCAAAAATAAACATTTAACGTTCTACGTCATAGTACTTTTAACGTTCTACGTCTTATAAATAATAAATAAAAAAAAGATATTTAGCCACAGTGCTGCGAGCTGGTGACATAATGCATTTTGAGAAACAGTTATTTAATTCTATTTCGACCCGATGCACTAATCCAGCTATTCATAAATCATCGCCGTCGGTACCGATATAGATAGAGTTCACGGAAATTTCAAAACGGCTCCAAACAGTCTGTCGACATTTTAAATTGTCGTTTTAAGCGGTCGACATGCGAGCTTCAGGATTAACTTTGATACCGCTGAAATGTTAATGGATCGTCATCATTTGATTAATGAGAGAGCTTTTTATATAAGGTAGTCAAAGAGCTTTTCACCTCACTTGCTCGGAAAGGCCTTTTTGTATGTTTGATATCTATTGAGAAAATCGCTTTTTATCCACATGTGAAGAAAGTAGACGTAAAACGTTAAAAGTACTATGACATAGAACGTTATTTTTGGTTTTTTGTGCCATTTTTTTTTTACTTTTTTTTAACTTTATTTTCATTGGTTTTTTTTACATTTTTTACAACTTTAAAAAAAAAAATTTTAAACTAACTTTTTTTTTACTTACTTTTTAAAACTTAAAACTTTTTTTTACCCTATTTCTTATTTTCCTCGCTGTAGTTAGGTGAAAAGATTTGTGTTATACACGGGTGAAAAGTTATTTTACGTTCGTGTGTTGAAACACTCGCTACGCTCAGGATTCTATTTTTGAACCACTCTCTTCGCTCGTGGTCAATCATAGAATCCTTTCGCTAGCTCGTGTTTCAAATGAACACTCGCAGGTAAAATACAACTTTCCCCCCTTGTACAGTCGCCATCACATATGTACATCGGAGCAAACAAGCACGTCACAAACATCGGAACACACCTCTATTTTCAAGGCATTAGGGTGCATGTGCCGATATTTTTGAACACCTATAGTGTACCTATGTATGTGATGGCGACTGTATAACAAATAACTAAAACCTACCTAAGTATACCTAAATGTCCGCATTTACAGTAAGTACCTACGCACGAAAAGTTTACAAACAGTACAGTGAACACGTGGGCTGTATGTAATCGGATATTTGAATTGTGAAGCCATGCCCGTTACGGCGGTTGGTCTGAAAGCGACGTGACGCTCGAAACACTCGAATACTGTCTAGGAAATTACGTAACTTTCATTTAGTCTAGTCCTGTAGTGACTAGGTTATTTACTTTCATTTACTTAACTTATTAAAGCAGGTATCTAGTTGGGTAAGTCGTTAGTTGGAACTGAAAATCAGTAAACAATCAAAGTTTAATATTCGAAGTACCTAACAGAAAACCACTGCCATATTATTACTTCTGTCGGTTATTAAAGCGGTCGCAAAATTTAGATTTAAGTAAATAAAGATCCTTAGAGGCTAATACTAATATACCTAAGTTAATACTATACCAACTAACAATATATGGATGTACAAAAAAAATGTCTGAAATAAATAAATCTATTCTATTCTATTAAAGTCGCCAGAGTAATTGCAGCGTTATTAGACGGATGCGTTTCGAAGTACGCCGGACACAACACTAAACGTAAACCAGTTTCTGTCAAAAATTTAATTTTTGGTACAGTCACCGGCATCAATAAAATGATGAATCAAAGGGCGCAAAAATATCTGATACGCTCTTACGGCTCTAGGAATAGAGTTGTCATCAGATGTTTTTGCGGCCTTTGTTCCATCATATATTTATGCCGGTGACTGTACAAGCTTTTGTTGCTCTTTTGTGGACAGTCAGCAACTACTCGTTAGGTTATAATTTATAATTGAGCCCAAACACGAAGTGTATTTCTTGTGTAGTTTAGAGAGTTGCTATGTATATTGCTTCCTTTCTTTATTTATTTCTATAGCCACCTTCTGTCTCCATCATCAGATCAGCTCAGTGGTTCCATAATCAATCGGATAGCGACAAGTGGCTGAAAAATGAGTTAATGATGAGGAGGAAGACTTTGAGGACAACTTACTTACGAACAGAGCAGAATAAATAAAAGCTAGTAAAAACAATGTTTATCAATTGGTTTATGTAATACAAAATGGTGGGCCGGCTTCAAGCACATTGCGTTTATCGCATAAAACAATCGCCTGCGCATGCTTTTATCTAATAGGAGGCATGATAAGTATCGTCCACTGTCCTGTACCCTAAATAATTAACAACTTAGATAAGTTAAAAACCCCCATTTTCATTTCAAAGTTCAATATATACGAAGCAAGAGGTCCTGGGTTCGAATCCCGGTAAGGGCATTTACTTGTGTGATGAGCTCGAATATTTGTTCCTGAGTCATGGATGTTTTCTATGTATTTAAGTATTTATTTCTCTACATAAGTATCTATATCGTCGTCTAGTACCCATAGTACAAGCTTTGCTTAGTTTGGGACTAGGTTGATTTGTGTAAGATTGTCCGCAAATATTTATTTATTTATTTATTTATATCTCAAAACCGGCTCAACCGATTACGTCCGCTTTCGGACAAATAAAAATAGGTCCATTCGTTTGGAAGGAAGCTACGATGCCACAGACAAACACACATATACAGGGTGGGCCCTGTAACAGGAACAAAACATTAAACTGTAGATTATTAAGCTGGTGAACAATTATTTCCAAGTTGTTTTACATGAAAAAAAAAAAAAATTTTTTTTTCTAAAATAAGTTTACTTGCATTTTTTTTACTCTTCTGGAGTGCTATGAGTAAATTTTAATTTTAAAAGCACTAAAAAATATATATATTAAAAAAATCACAAAAATATATTTTGAAAACAAATTTGCAAAAAACGATTATGACTCATTACATGAGGTTACCTTAAAATCTGCATTGACTGCCGTGCTATGATCTCGTGGTGCCAAGATACATTACTTGGAGGTCACAACTTTACATCAAAATTTCTCCGAAACCAAAAATTTTTAAAATGAATGAGTCACAAGGGGTTACTGCAAATGCTCTAAGGAAGCGTCCTTTTGAATATTTGCTGCTGTTACAGGGCCCACCCTGTATACAGACACTTCAAACTTATAACACCCCTCTTTATGCGTCGGGCCGGGGGTTATTAATAGTGGGCGTCAAACGTTTATCGCATAAAAACCTGCGTCTGCTTTATTCAAATAGGAGGCCTGATATCGAACACTGTCCTTTACCCAAAAAAATTAACTATATTCGTCACTTTATCAGATCTCCATTTTTTGTCGACTTAAAGTTACAAATGTTTTCCTAAACAACATGAGGAAATGGTAACCCGAGCCGTGCCTGTACAGATCTGAATGGGACCCATAAAATCTTCATACAATGGCACAGAATGCAGCGGCGCACCTAGCGACCGCATTCAGGGATCACACAAAGCTGGGTACTGTATTATAGTACTTTAATAGGGTCATTTAAAAAAGCGTTGCATCAAACTGTCAAAGAATAGTCAAATTACCGCCAAAAATATCTTTTGCGCAGTCTTCAACTCGAGTCACTCGTCAATACGATGCTACCGCGCCCTGACACGCTGGTTTTGTCTTGAGTAAATTATTATGGTGTTACTAAAGACTGTATCGAAAAGTATAAGGACAAGTAATAGTACATTATGATACAAGTGTGCTATGTTGGTCATTACACTCGAGTCGGTTTTTAAGCCTGAGCCGAAGGCGAAGGCTTAATGGAGACGAGAAGTGTAATGACCAATGCTCACGTGTTTCATACGACGTTTTTCAACACATTTGCGAGGAAAAAAAAATAAAAATAAAAAATGAAAATGTTAAAAGATATGTAATGAAAAGGCACTAGTGCGATAATGTAATGTAAAAGTCACGGCATGGGTAATATTCTGCATTATTTTGCTAATATTTAAAAAGATATGTAATGAAAAGGCACTAGTGCGATAATGTAATGTAAAAGGCACGGCATGGGTAATATTCTGCATTATCAGTGTAAATACGCTGTAATAAGACCTACTTTACGAGCAGGTGTGTTGAAAAATATGTACTTAATGACTTTTTAAATATTTATTATTTTACATATGTATGTTCTTGGCTTATGTTTGAAATACATACTGTTAACTAATAGTATGAGAGCTAGCGACCAAATCGGTCATGTGGCTTCAGCTGTATTGAAACTCCGTTAGCTACTTCCCTGAACAACCTTTTCATATAATCTTCGTGCTGGCAGGCCGCGGGCGGTGGGTGCGGGTGTAGTGGGGTGGGGAAAAAATAGAAAAAAAATGTGGGCTCTGCGACTTTAATTTTTTTTCAAACAGTTGCTCTGTACTCCCTGTGCACCCAAAAAAAAATTTAAATCGAAGGGGTTGCCAGCGTTAATTAAAAGTACCAAAATAATAATCATTTTCGTGTGGGCTCAGCTGTATTGGCTTTTTTTCTGACGCGAGATTAATCAATATGTAAGCCCCAAAAAATTAGCCATGCAAAAATATCGGTGGGAAGGTATCGAAAAAAATTGTTGAAATTCTCGGATCTTTCAGTGCAGCTTATTTGTGTAAATTTTTAATTATAAATTGACCGGGCAAAAGCCCGATTTGTAATAAAACACGGAGACACAAACACAACAAAAGGCTACACGCGAAATGTTGATACTCACCACAAGATACACAACGTTTTTCTACTCCTTGTAAAATGTTTATCATTCTAAATACAACTGCAATATCATTAAAACTCATATGAATTTTACGCGTTTTTAATCTACCACAGAAACAAAAACCCCAAAAAAAACGCACAATGGAAACACTCACGCGCATACAATGACGTCATTATTAGCTAAAAGAACACTTACGTTCTTTTGTCACGCGGCCGTTTTTAAATAAAGAACGGTAGGGGTGTGAAGAACGTTGATTTTACGATTCGGCCTTGGCGCACGATTTGGGACAAAAGTTGAATGACGGGGCTTGTAGTGCGTTGGCCAAGTATAGAAAAGTAGTGCCATGAAACTTAGGCCGCGTCTAAGGCAGGTCCCCTAATGCCGCGCGACACGACACGCGCTTAGTACATCTAATCTAATCCCAAATTCTTCCCTTTAGGGCATCATATTCGGGATGAAAGATATCCTGTTTTAATCTAGGTTATAAATTATCTTTATGCCCAATTTCGTCTAAATCATCATCAAACTTTAACACATGTATATTTTTTAGGGTTCCGTAGCCAAATGGCAAAAAAAGTCATGTCCGTCTGTCTGTCCGTCCGAATGTCACAGCCACTTTTTTCCGAAACTATAAGAGCTATACTGTTGAAACTTGGTAAGTAGATGTATTCTGTGAACCGCATTAAGATTTTTACACAAAAATCTAAAAAAAAAACATTAAGTTTTAGGGGTCCCCATACTCAGAACTGAAACTCAAAAAAAATGTTTTCATCAAAACCATACGTGTGGGGTATCTATGGATAGGTCTTCAAAAATGATATTGAGGTTTCTAACGTCATTTTTTTCTAAACTGAATAGTTTGCGCGAGAGACACTTCCAAAGTGGTAAAATGTGTGTCCCTGTAACTTCTAAAATAAGAGAATGATAAAACTAAAAAAAAAAATGATGTACATTACCATGTAAACTTCCACCGAAAATTGGTTTGAACGAGATCTAATAAGTAGTTTTTTTTTAATACGTCATAAATCGTAACCCGCAATTTATTTCACGAAACCCTTCATGTGCGAGTCCGACTCGCACTTGGCCGCTTTTTTTACAGCTCCGTTAATCTACAATATCGTTTTAATATTACGGTTGTACTAGGTTCTGCCCGCGACTCCGTCCGCGCGGAACTCGTTTATATCGTAGCTCCATACAAACTTTCACCCCTTTAGAGGTTCATTTCCGGGATAAAAACTATCCTATATCCTTCTCCGGGACTCAAAACTA
The DNA here is from genome assembly GCA_963854355.1 of Epinotia brunnichana. NCBI lineage: Eukaryota > Metazoa > Arthropoda > Insecta > Lepidoptera > Tortricidae > Epinotia > Epinotia brunnichana. Next base: position 14,254,771 of record OY977956.1, read on the forward strand.
CCTCTGTACCAAATTCCATCTAAATGAAGAGGTAACAGACAGATAGACAGACACACTTTCGCATTTATAATATTAAGTATTTATTTAATCGTATGGCATACATTATTTGGCCTTTGAGTTTGTCACTCTTTAGTACCACCCAGGGGACACGTGCAGGGTTGTGGTACGTAGCTCATGCGGACGCAAGTGACAGTTGTCCCCCCTTTGTCAAGTGAGTGGGCAACTCGACTGTTAGAAGTTCTTAAGCCGGCCGAAGGCCTCTAACTCGGCTTAACGACCACTGTCATAGACAGCTGCCGGGATCAACTGCTTAGCGTACCTTCCAAAGCACGGAAGCGCTCATTTAGAGTAACCACTCAAACAGGCGGTCACCCATCCAAAGGCTGACCGCTGCCATCTTTGCTTAACCTGCGATATCGTTTCCGACTTGCAGGCGCCGCTGGGCTATGAACGCTTCAATTAGTAAGTATGGAATTATAGTAATTATATTAAGTATGGAATTATAGGTCATTGGAGAAATATAGCTACCTGCCTAGCTAGCATGATCGAGTCCATCTCGGAAATAATAGTACATTATTGCCGTGGCCGGGAAGGAGGCAATTGCAGGCTGAGTATTTTGTTTAAACGGACGAGCTTGCGAGTGCGTTTAATTATAATACGAAGCCTGCAATTGCCATTCCGGCTGAGGCTAATATAGTGCTTTTCTCAAAAATGGGGGAATAAAAAAGACTAAATTTAAATCAAGCGTTATTATTAAATACAAATTGAGGATACTGCAAATTACATAAAATTAAACGTCATACAGGGTGGAATTTCATAAACTGTACAAAATAAAAGGAGAAAAATTTCAGCCAATTTCATCGGTGAAACGGTGTTTTTTTTTTTTTTCTAGTCATTAGTTTTTTTTTTTACAGAATTTTGAAAATTTTTGTAAAAACTCGGGTAATACACCTAATTCAGACGGTATAACTTTTGATCCAATGGTCCTAAAATGAAAATAAAAAATGCAGAGTATTACCAAGGGACAGGTTAATAATTCTTAATAACAATAGAAAACCAACTAGAAGAGAAAATCCGCAAAAAAAATTATTGTTTTTGAAAAATGGCTACAAAAATTACGAATTTTAAAAGAAAAACACAATTTTCTGAAAAAAACGCAGATTTAGTTACCATTTTTTTTGCTTAGTATTAAACCTCACTTAATGCCAATTCTAAAACCGTTTTTAAACTGTCTCAGACTTTGAAAAATACCACGCTAATGGGTACGTAAATCAAACCATAATTTTATTAATTTTAATCCTCTTAAAATCCTTAATGACCGCTTGTTCCCAGGTAGTTGAAGGGTGTTTTTGGGTTGAAGGTGGAGATAACATGAGGGGTATAAAGGCATTGGGCAATAGGTCAACTATTCAGTCGCTCGCAAATCGCAATTGCTTGTCTTTGCTCGCCACTTCTTTGAGTACTCCAGTACTTGTTCAGTTTGAATCATCATGCCCCGCTTACGAGAGTTTTCGCCGTTACAAATAGCCAACATGCACTATTATTATGGATTGTGCCATGGATCTGCAAGAGCTGCGTGTATCGCCTATTTGGAGCAGTATCCTAATGACGTTCCAAGACCTGCTGCTCGCCACTTTCAAGAAGTTCATCGCCGGTTGTGCAATATTGGCCTGGGATACGGTGGCCGAGATCGCCGAGAGCCAGGAAACATAATTGATGTTGCCATAGAAGAAGCAGTTCTCAGAGACTTGTACGCGGACCCAACCACGAGTCTAAGACGCTTGGCATTGAGGCACGGAATCTCAAAATTCTCTGTCTGGAAAATTTTGAAGAAGGAAAGACTGCATCCATTTCATTATCAACGGGTACAAAATTTGCAAATTGGCGATGCCCGCGTTAGGTGTGTTATGTCGACTTGGATACTTGGCAATATCAGAAGGGATCCGGAATTTACTAGAAGAATTTTATGGATGGACGAAGCAAGATTTACTCATACGGGAATAACTAACTTCAGAAATTTACACACATGGGCTCACGATAATCCAAACCTAGTAAGACCATCTAATTTTCAAGACCAATTCTCCATAAACGTTTGGGCAGCGGTACTCGACGATCAATTGATTGGACCAGTCTTCTTACCGAATACTTTGAACGCCGACAGATTTTTACTGTTACTGAGAGACGAGCTCCCAGAGCTTTTGGAAGATGTGATGTTAGATGTGAGACAACGCCTGTTTCTCCAAATGGATGGATGCCCAGCTCATTGGGCATTAAGAGTTCGACATTTTTTAAATGAGCAATATCCCAATAGGTGGATCGGCCGAGACGGCCCCGTTGGATGGCCTGCAAGATCGCCTGATATGACGCCGTTGGATTATTTTCTTTGGGGTGATATGAAGCAACGGGTATATCACAGAATCGTCAATACCGAAGCAGAATTGCACGACAGAATTTTAAATGCAGCACAAGAAATAAAAAATAATCCGGGAATGATTCGACGGGCTACGCAACAAATTCAAGCTCGGGCCACATTGTGCCTTCAAGAAAGAGGAGGTCATTTTGAACAATTAATACCATACAGGGAACGCCCTTTGCAACACTAGAATAAGTTTTTTCTTTAATAAAGGTTTATCAATCGAATTTATGACTTTTAATTAAAATACATGATTTTATTTACGCAATTTTTAGGACTACTTTTCTTCCTATTGTTTTCTCTACCTAAAACCCGATAACACCCTTCAACTACCTGGGAACAAGCGGTCATTAAGGATTTTAAGAGGATTAAAATTAATAAAATTATGGTTTGATTTACGTACCCATTAGCGTGGTATTTTTCAAAGTCTGAGACAGTTTAAAAACGGTTTTAGAATCGGCATTAAGTGAGGTTTAATACTAAGCAAAAAAAATGGTAACTAAATCTGCGTTTTTTTCAGAAAATTGTGTTTTTCTTTTAAAATTCGTAATTTTTGTAGCCATTTTTCAAAAACAATAATTTTTTTTGCGGATTTTCTCTTCTAGTTGGTTTTCTATTGTTATTAAGAATTATTAACCTGTCCCTTGGTAATACTCTGCATTTTTTTATTTTCATTTTAGGACCATTGGATCAAAAGCTATACCGTCTGAATTAGGTGTATTACCCGAGTTTTTACAAAAAATTTCAAAATTCTGTAAAAAAAAACTAATGACTAGAAAAAAAAAAAACACCGTTTCACCGATGAAATTGGCTGAAATTTTTCTCCTTTTATTTTGTACAGTTTATGAAATTCCACCCTGTATATTTTTTTAAACAGAATCGCAAGTGTATTTTTCCACCGAAAAACGCAATATTTTAATGACACATACAAAAATGTCGCGTTTGCAACAGAAAAATACGACTTCATTTGGCTGAATACGACCTGTGCCGTCTTTTATATGCCAGTTTCTACTTTTTAAAAAGTTTGGTACTCGACAAATAAAGGAATTCATATGTAACATTCCAGGCGGCCTGCAATGTTTTTTATTTTTTAATTTTGATCTGGCCTTCAACTATACACTAATACCTTCCAATATGTAGCGAGTTATGTTCACTTTGCGGGCCATTTTTGAGAAAAAGTTCATTACGAGTAATGCGAATGTTCCCCTTGCAGCTAGCTATTAATTATATTATATCCCGTGTTGTAGGTGCGGGCTGAAAAACAGCGCTGTATAGCCGACAGGCTAGCAGCAAACGCTGAGCCCCGAGCCTATTGTCGCATCATTTATTTTCTGCATTGTGTTGTTTTATATAAGTGTCTACATCAGTGTTCGATTTTGTGATTTTGTGTTTTTTTTTGTGTTTTTTTGCGACAATAAATCTTTTTGTATTTTATTTATATTTATTTATTTAAATTGCTCCCGCGGGAAATAATGGCCCATGGGAAGTAATGAGCTTGTGTGTGATCTGATTGGTGGAAAGCAAAACAAACAAATTGGTTGGCAAATCTAGTTGGCCGCGCGTCACAAGAATTCTTCTCTGTGATTGGTTGAAAGAAATCTAGCAGGCCGTGGGGCGCCACGCCCCGCCCCCTCGCCCTCCACTCGCAAATCTGTATGTGAAGTTGTCAATTTCGTTAATTTTTGATTGGTGCGGTTGTATGAAACTTAGATTTTTATGTCTCTTGTAGTTATTTATTTCCTCGCAAATGTGATGAAAAACATTGTGTATATAACACGGGCGTAAGAATATTGCAAACTTGAGTCATCAAACGGCGGCAAACTTACGGCGTCGGGGTCCTGATAGACTCTCGTTTGCAATATTCCTCATACGCCCCTTGTTAAACAATGTACTAATATAAGTAGGATGAGAGAGTAATATTAACATCATTCTGAAAAATGTTAGTTCATATTTGAGGTACGAAGGATTTGCAACTTACATTTTTAATCGAATTTTAGATTTTAATGGAAGTTCGCCTAAAACAGACTTATTTACCAAAATGTCTAATAGGAAATCCAATCGTCCACCCGCAGAAACCAGACTTTTCCAGATCATAATAAATCTCGCTTGTTTTACCGAACTTGGCACCTTTTCTCATTTACTCCCCACTCAGAATTAGCCATTGTTTCGGCCACCCATGGGCAGTAAACATCAGTTTTAAATATAGCCATAAAACTCTCAAAATAGGCCGTTAAAGACTGCGGTGGGGCAACTTTACGGGGCTGTGGGCAATACCTGGACTTTTTTTAGGTAAACCTTTTTTGTTTGACAAAACTCGTGTTGATACAAATCTGGGGATGATTTTGGGAGATAGCTACTATGCGGGTCTAACGCAACTAAGGCGACGCGACGCACCACGAGAAAGATCTAGCTTTCTCTTTCTAATTTGCACAGTGCGAGATAGACGGGAGTCGCCTTTTGACATTCAATAAAAGTTTAAATTTTTGACATTTTTACGAAACTTTGTACACGGGTTCTTAGGAGGAAAAAGCTACTAAAATGACTTAAGGCTTGGTTGTTTCCTCAGAGCATAGAATACTAGAGAGAGGACAAGCCGCCGGCGGCCGTGTCGCAGCTGTATGCTCAATGGGCATACACTGCCATACTGTGCACGCGTGCTGATCGCAGAGAATATTACGTTTTTTTCCAAAATGCCTGATATGATGCGCGTTTATTGTCAAATAATCACTCTATACAAATCGGCCGCCATGTCCGATCTCCTTATATTCATACTTCTGTGGTTGTTTCAAACGATCGGCAATCTTAAGTTAAGTCCGTTAAAATCTGTTTACGTAGGTTAGTTTGCGGGTGGCGCAGGACCGGTCACTTTGACATAATGGGAAGTTTGACAGTTCTCTAAGATGACAGCTGTCGGCGCCATATTTAATTAACGATTACGGTTCAGTAAAGTGTGGTTGTAGCGACCAACCCTTACTTTTCTTTTTTTTACGTATCACCTGGCCATATGAAGGCAATTATCGCGTGCTATGCGTGCAGAAAATTCCACTTCCTGGCCAGGGCACAGTGTTTTATAGAAGCCGAAAAAGTGACATCCCCGTTTTATTACAAATTACTGTAGTTTAGATCATTACAAATGTGAGACTAAAACTCCTGCGTTTCTAATATGCGTAGTTTTTGAGAAATACATTTTTGAAAATCTTGTTTCTGACACCCGGATATTACGAAAAACATTTATATATTGCAAATTATTTAATATTTTTTTCTGTTGTTCAAAATGTTGGATAATCCCTTCAAAGATATACATTTAGAGGCAATTACGAGCTCTCTAGGTACATTTGTTACAAATATATTAATGATTTTATAGATTTTGGTTTTTATTTTTTTTCTTCTATGTTCCACCGTAGTAGGACGCGATATTTGTATGACAGCTTCATTATTATGTCTTCTATCTACCCTATTTTTTACAAGTCCTTATTCCATGGAATATTCAAGTAATGACCTAAACTCTATATATCCGGTTTATCCGGCCACTAGGGTTGACACTTCGGTATTTTGAATTGTATACGCCGTTTTTTCGGGAATCCTATTCTTTATGTTTTTCTTGGATCGCCAAGGCTTAAAAAATAATAATTGAGAGAAATCTTCGATATTTGATTTTGATTATTGCAAAACATGTAAGAGTTAAGTATTGAGTTTTTTTTTATTTAACACTGAAGAAAGAGCTATTGTCTAGTTTTTTTTTAATTACGTGTAATTTCACTGATTACTGTTTTGTTTTATGAGTATCGTATTTGCTTTTTAAAAGCCCTCTTGTGTGGTTGTTCGTATATACAACATAAGGGGCTTTCGGAGAAACGCCCAACTAAACATACTATTGTTGCCTAGGTTGATTTGTGTAAGATTGTCCCGTAATATTTATTTATTTATTATACTATTCTGTGCCGTAAGAGACGACACATAATAAACGTAATACTTTATTAACACACATGTGCAGAAAGGTCACAGACAGACAAGCGGTCGCATACGATGATGGAGTGCGCAGACTGGTTCCTCTACTAGCTAGACATGCAGGAATTTGTTTGCGTTGGCCTTTACACACAACGCAGAACATGAAACATTATGAACGCAATAGCCTGTACTACAAAATAAACGAATTATTATATCATTTTGGTGAAAGAAATTTTGGTGAAAATGTCCAATTTGAACTAATTGACAACATTTCATTTTTTCAAGTGGCGCCATTTTATGATTTATTTCGCTAGAAAATGTTTTTTAAGCGGTACGTGTTTGTTTATTTCTCCCTAAATTGTAATTTTCATTCAGAAATATCAAATTGAAAACCAGCGAATTCCAGAAGGTCGTAAGTAAATTATGACGTCAACTCAACGTTACGGCTCTGTATGGCAGCTTGCACACCTTTCATATGACAGTCGTAGTATTGACGTCACACACGGCTAAAACAATAAAGTTTTTCTATATCTATTTAAACCACATTTATACAAATTCGCTTAAAAACGGTAGAGAAATGAAATCTGAAAACTACTTTATTACGTTCAGGTAACATAATTACCGAAATGGTTTTCGAATTAAGCATCATTACATTTTGAAATGTTGTCAATTGATGCTGTTTCCGACGTTTCCGTATTTTCGGCGGGTAGCTGTTATGCTTATGACACGCGGGTTTTTTCTCGCAATGCCATGCGACGTGGCAGTAAATTTCCATTTCTTTCAAACTCGTGTTAACTACGTATATTTGGGATCGCTGAATTTTAACTCGGCTCGAAAGAGGTGGGAAAATTTGGTATTTGTTTATACATATAATTAGTTAGATAGAATGATGTCTATATATCGTCGGGTGACAAGCAAAAGTCACTACCAAAACTGTCACTGCTCTTCAAAACCTCGTATCTCAGTACGTAGTCGATATCGAAATACGACCTTTGATTTAAGTAGGTATTTGTTACTTAAGTAGTGAGTTTTGCTTGTCACCCGACGAATACGCCTAGAAAATGGTATATTTGCCTGTATACTGTATAGTGAGGATAAATAACTTCACAGCATTCCACTTATAAGAAAAATATGCAGTTGCATTTAAAAGATGATCGATTTCACAAACAAGTGGAATCAACGAAGAAAAAAAAGTATCTACATTTGATTATAAAGACATATTTATAGGGCTACATTTTCACCTTATAACATGGAAAATTGATCTCTTTGTAGTCAACCTACTTAAATAATAATTTATACATCATTTTATACATGGAACTCCACTTAAGTTTAAGGAAAACCATCTCAAAATATCAACATTAACCAGTTTCTAGAGAAACTAGGTATGTAAGACAAGGAAAACTTTTGAAATAAATATGTCTAGCACAAGTTAATAAATTATTACTTACTAAGAAATAATAATCATTGGTATACAGTAGTATTTTAGTATGGAATTTGTAAGGATTACTATGTTGTGACATTTTTATTTCATCTTTATTAGTGTTTTTACTACCACTTGGAAATAATTGTTCACAAGCTTAATAATCTACCGGTTAATTTTTTGCTCCTGTTACAGGGTGGGCCTGTATATACGATATGCATAATCAAAAGTTGTATTTTTCCGGCGAAACGAAATATACAATTGTCTGTTTAGTATTCAATGCGGGTGACTTCTCAAATTGTCGTTAGCAGAGATATCAATACGGGTTTTGGAGCACACAGAAATACATGGAGACGACGTACGGATTTTTAAACAGGACCAACATTATTACCAATGAATAGTTAAGTGCTAAAATACAGGCTCTTATATCACCAATAGACAATTGTCACCAGGCCCCCATTTCACCAACCTGACAATTGTCACCTTGCTGGTTCGAAAACTAACCTAGCGACCACCCTTCTAGAACAAGCAATGTATGGCGAATTGTCAGTGTCATGTGACAATTGACAAGTTGGTGAATTATGGGCCCGGGATGTTATTCGGAGCGCGCTAATGCGTCACCTCACCCGCCATGTCTAACGAAACTAGACCTCTACCTACGCTTAGTTACTACGAATCGCGGAGTCAAAAAAAATTTTTTTTTTTGAACAGTAAGTGAAGTTAAAACAAGTTACAGAATAGCGAAGCTGACACCATTCGAAATACATTGGGCCGATTTGTAACAACGCTGTCCAGCAAGCGCCTTTGTAGACCCAGCAATTTACGTCGAATCGCCATTGTCAGCTGACAATTGTCTAGAGTACAGGGGCCAAGAAGGATCACTGTCTCGAGATTATTCGCAATTAACCACACAAATAATAATAATAACTTCTTGCTTATAATAAAACATACATATCTATTTACCTTTTTGAGGCTACTCGCTTTCTATGCGTCACAACGACCTGATCACGAGCATACGAGTAAATAAATAAGTTTAACTACCTATAAGCGATTAAGACCCGTTTCGTAAAAAAAAAGTGAAAAAGTTTAATAAAATCAATATATTTAAATACTGTTTAATCCGGGTCTAACGCGATATTTATTTACCTTTATTTCTGACGTTTCGACACGGGTTGCACCGGTCATGGTCGCAGATAACTGTCGTCCCAGCAAGTTGTCAACAGAGATATGGGCTTACAATATTTCACTACCCTCCAAAAGTCGATAAAAACATGGAGGGTACACCCGAAATAAGTCCACTACCCATCCATTTTAATGTTAATTCTCTAGGAAAATGGGATAGCTGGAAATTATGTCACTTTACTAGAGCACTGTTTGGAGGGAAACTATTAAACAGATAGATGGAGTAGCGATGGGCAGTCCAGTTGCCCCGGTAATTGCCAACATCTGGATGGAGCATTTTGAGGAGTTGGCATTAAAGACAGGACCTTCCGTAATTACATTATGGAAGAGGTACGTGGACGATGTATTCAGCATCTTGAAGGGTAACGGTGACACAGTGAATCTTTTCATCGAGCATCTAAACTCCATCCACCCTAAGATTAAGTTCACATACGAGATGGAGTGTGAGAGATCGCTGTCTTTTCTAGATATCAAATTAAGCGTCAGATCGGATGGTACCTTAGCACACTCTGTATATAGAAAGCCCACATACACTGATAGGTACTTGCAGGCATCTTCTCATCATCACCTGAGACACCTGCAGTCCGTGGTAGCGTCGCTGGTTAACAGAGCACACGCCTTATGTGACCCTGAGCACCTAGATGAGGAACTAACCCATGTGCAAGAGGTACTCAGACGAAACGGGTATAATGGGAGAATGCAGCGTACAACCAAAAGGGGGGAGAGGCACCCGGAGGTTAGCAGACAACCAGCATTTCTGCCATACGTGAAAGGGGTAACGGACAAAGTTGGAACAGTACTCAAGAAATTCTCCATTAAGACTGTATATACGCCGTTATCCAAAGTAGCGAATCAGTTACGCAGTCCAAAGGATGTCATCCCGTACCAAAATCCCGGGGTCTACAAGGTGGAATGCAGTTGTGGGAGTGTTTATATTGGCCAGACTAAGCGAAGCGTTCAAGAGAGAGTGAAGGAACATATAGCGGCAGTCAAAAATCGACAAATAAACAAATCCGCAATAGCGGACCACCTACTAACCAGTGGATCGAATCATTGGATTGAGTTGCACAAGCCCGAAATCCTCTCTACTGAACGCCACTACTACCCGCGGATGGTACGAGAGGCAATTGAAATCAGGAAACACCCGAAGAACTTCAATAGGGATGATGGTTTCAATTTATCGGCGACTTGGGGACCAGTGATTCAGAAACTGAAATCTCGTATATCTTCGGATCTGTGCGCGGATACTGTAAGTGTTGTGTGCCGTGCCCTAGACAATTAACATTAAAATGGATGGGTAGTGGACTTATTTCGGGTGTACCCTCTATGTTTTTATCGACTTTTGGAGGATAGTGAAATATTGTACACCCATATCTCTGTTGACAACTTGCTGGGACGACAGTTATCTGCGACCATGACCGGTGCAACCCGTGTCGAAACGTCAGAAATAAAGGTAAATAAATATCGCGTTAGACCCGGATTAAACAGTATTTAAATATGTGTACAAAGTGCGAGAGTTTAAAGTGTTATAAAATCAATATACTCCATTCATGGCTCTGTCCTCACAAATCGTAGTACTAAAAAAGGCCGGGCGCGACGCGGGTACCAATCGCGATACGCAAATGTCGCAAATCACTCCAAGGATACCACTTACACTCTTCCAAACGTCTCATCATAACATCCATCGTCACGAATCTCAACTTTAAATATTTATTGATAAGGTTGATTTTATGTTGTTGTATGATGATGAGATATGAGTTTGAGATAGTTAGTCGTTGTTTAGGTCAGTCGGATAATCGTATGCAGTTTAAGGTGGATTTATGTTAAACAGTTTGTTTTAAAGCATTTTATGTGGATTTATATTTGTTTTTTAACGACTTACAAAAAGGAGGTACAGAAGCACTTGCTTAGTACTTATTCACGATGTCAAATTAAAAAAATACGAGAGTGTTATGACGTAAGAGAGGTTAGTCAAGGGATCGATTTTTTTTACGTTATCCTTAACTTAAATACTAAGACATTGTAACGAATAAAGACATATTAAAAACATACGAAACATTTTTATAAATGTAAAAAAAACTACTGTGACAATATTTTGTTCCCGGTCCGAAAAACGTCTAGATGCAACTACGCAAAATTTTTACAAATTAAATACGCTGAAAAGTGATTAAGTATTATAGTAAAATGATAACATATAAATTCTTAAATTATACGTATCACCCACACCGTACCAATCATAGGAAGAGGGTTAGTCCGGACTTTACCATTTAAAATAAAATTAGCACCCTTGGTAGAAAAACAGGCTCAATACATAGCACCCTTGGTAGAAAAACATCAGAGGCTCTAGTATAAGTTTTGTCGATACAGTCCGTTTTCGAACGCGTTTGCGTTTAGTTTCAATTTGTATGGCAACGCGAACAGCGCCTCTGGTGGTAACTATAAGGAACTACGCGTTGCCATACACATTGAAACTAAAAAAAAAGGCGTTCGAAAATGTATATGTATCGATAAAACTTATACTAGAGCTACAGGCTCAATACACGATGAAGCTTATTGAGCAATATCCATCCATCTCTCTCTCATATTGAGTAACAGAAAGTGATGGATTGATCGAAACAGGGGGCAAGTGCAAGTTGTATGAAATTTTATTTAAATGCTCATCTTGTCAGTGGAAAAGTACCTTATGAAAACTTTTTGCACTTTTAAAAAGACTAAGGGTGAATTTCCACTAGAGATATCCGAAGCTGTATTCATATATTTGACACCTAGATAACTGACATGTGTGTGAAATAAATGAAAACACATATTTGCACTTGTCTGGTGATTACACCATAATTATACTGAATAGGGAACTACCAAGAGTGTAATTTCAAGAATCATTTGATAATAACGCTCTCTACAGTCTTCAACACAAGTTTAGTGTAAGAATGCACATGCTTTCACTGAAAATAGACGTTACTTTTGTTGCCGACTGTACTTAATACTTTTTAAGTACTACGTTACTTTAGTAGCGTTTATATTTTAAAAAAAGAAGAGAAATAGTTTTGGATAGCCCCCACCAGGACTTGAATTGAATATTCTGTAATTATAGCAAATTTTGTTAAAACTGAAATGAAACGAAAGTTAATAAGCATTTCAGAATAATATATGAATATTCTCATCATTTATACAAACATTCGTTAAAATAAAAAGCAAGAAACAAACTTACCTTGAATCAGTTATTAAAAATCAAATAATCTCCTCTTAATACTTCGTTTTTTTTATAATTCTGAAAAACACGCTGGCCAGAAATGCTATCTATTTCCGAAAAATCATTGTATCAATCAAAAAGTTATACTTTCTTTACTGCGCAAAGTAAATTAATCTAGTGACAAAGGAAATTGACACTTAATACTACAAGATTTAAATTCAAGTTTGCTAGCGGCCGTCACACTTCCTTATATTTAAGTGTGAGATCATAAGCTTCAAAATCCTTTATAAAGCATGACGCTGACTTGAAGACTACTAAAAGAAACTACTAATGTATAACAACTTGATGGCACTATTAGAGATGTCTCATCGCCATACAAAATATATGTAGCTGCTATCTCGCTTATACAATGCCATCAAGTGAAACTGACATTTTCAGTATTCATAGTTTACTAGCTTTTGTTAACAACAAACCTTTTCAAGGAATATTAGACTATATTACATTGCGATAGAGTCTGTAATAATTCACTTAAATGCATATAGTCCAAATGAAATCTTACTAAGCTTGTCAATTCAAATATTACTGAGATTATCATTTTCAAATCCTGTTTTTCCTGAAATACATGGCCTCAAAAAAGCTGTGGAAAAACACAAGTATTAAAAAATGCCGCGGCCAGTCTTATTTTCTAGGTACTCACCAATTCGGCAACAATTTTCTTGTCAAGCTGTGTGTTGGGTTTTGTAAACGTGTGTGGTTTTGATGTGGTCTTCTTTGATGGCTGTAACAATTGATTTTGTGATCAAGTAAACGACAATTTTGCAAATAGCACTTTTTATTATAAAATTTCGCTACGATACTAAGATTCAGTCATTTTACTCGAGCAGCCTGTGGGTGAAGTACACGAAAAGATCCTATAATGACCTACGCGTGCAGTATAATTATACAGTACAAAATACATGAAAAAAAACGTTTAATTTTTTATAGTTATTCTGCTATTCGGGGCGAAGACAAATCCAACAAATCAAAAGTCATGAAAGTCCGTTCAGCCATTCTCGAGTTATAAGCAAAGGAACTAACACAACTTTCTTTTATTAATATAGATGATTAATAATATATATTATTTTTTATTTATATTGTAAATTCATTTTAGTTAGTCTGTGGTCACTTGGACTGTCAACATCGGCTCTGTGTTAATTAAGTATTTAAAATAGATTGTTTACGTTTACAAGACCAAAATGACGTTAAAAATGAGAGTGGGACCAAAATACACAGCATTATGTGAAGGTGTAAATAGAAATTAACTAAAACAGTGGAAATACGAGCAGAAACTATATAAGAGATTGAAGTGACTTTCTCGCGAATACTATTTGTTCTAAGTGCAGTGTTACGTTAAATTACTTCGTAGAACGCATTATAACAAAGACCGAAATATCCACAAGTGCCGAAAAACAATCAAAACAATAGTGTATAACCTAAAAATAAATAAGGACATTGGATTCATAACAGAAAAGTTGATTGCCTTCCCGACAGTAGGAAAAAGTAACTCCAACTATCCCAAGGTGGCGTTGTCGTCTACGTGAAACTTAGTTCTGCTAACAATCACCAAGTGTCACTGTTGACAAGAGTACCATCGCACAGATATATCAATTTTCCTACGATATTAGTTCCACCATCAACCACCAGGTGTCGCTGTTGACAACACGAAGTTTCACCACAGAAATAACTATATCGATACAAAATTCCACCACCTGCCGCATCTGTCGCTGCCGTCTATGCGACAGGGTGATTCAAGTGCCAAGCCCCTAAGCTGTAGCAATAAGTGTCAGAGTCGCTTAGCCTGCTACTTACTTTTTTGTTTTGATTTCGTCTCGTGTTTAGCTGTATAAAACATGTTGTGTTTAGCTTGCGATACAAATACTCAAAGGCTAGAGCGTCTATTTTGTGCCCAATGTAAAGGGTGCTACCATTACCAATGCGTAAATTTCACATCCGCATATTTTAGGGAGCATCACAAAGAGCTCGCGGCTTGGAAATGTCCTTCATGTGAGTTAATCACCCGCCGGCGGCGCAACGACTACACTCCGGCATCACCCTCTGTTATGAAACAGGTACAGGAGAGTCAGTCCGAATCCTCTAATAAGAAAGCTGAAAACACAGATATGTCTATAGGCAACATCACCCTTGAGGACACGAACTTGAGCGTGTTAAACGACACAACAGGCCCTGGAAGAGACTCGCGCAACCAACAAATAACTTTAGAACAAATCAGCAATCTCTTTGATACAAAGTTACAAAAAATTGAAAAATTAATAAAAAAAGAGATTAGCCTTGCCATCGACAAACTGAAACAAGATACAATAAAGAATAATAGCGCAATCATGACTGAACAAAATAATCAGGCACAGCAGTTAAAAAGCATAAATATGAAAATAGATACTCTTGAAAAAGAAAATAGAGTGCTCAAGTCGGAATTAAGTCAATTATACTCTCATCTAGACCAGAAATTGATTTCAGAGCTCAATATAAAGTCTCCTCAAGTCAACGATAACCATAAAAAATTCATAGTTTATGGCTTGGACGAAAACTACGGCGAAACTGAAGCGGAAATATGTCATCGCATCAATAATATGTTTAGTACCATACTGAACGTACAAATTAACGGATTTATCGAATCTGCAAAACGCATTGGAAAAAAAGGAAAACGCCGTCCATTACTAATCGAACTCATCAACAAGCGGATGAAAAAATATGTTATTGAAAATTCCCTATACTTCAGAAACACTGGATACGCCATAGCAGAAGTGTTAGATGTAGAAGCTCTACGGACCAGACAACAATTGCAACAGGTCCTTAAAAGTGCCCGAGAAAACGGGAAACACGCGGTCATCCGAAATAATATACTGTATATTAATGGAAAAAAATACACACCGGCGGCGTCAACGTCTCAAACTCAACTCCTGGAACCAGAACAAATTCACCGCGAAACATCAACCAGCTTTCAAGAACAAACAGCCGAACTGGTAGCAGAGGTAGCAGAAATTTCCGTTGAGGAAGATAGGAACCCGGACCAAAAAGAAGACGAGCCACAAGAACCACGCAAGAATACCTCTGATACTGAGCCGGCCACAGAACCAGAACCAAAAAAATTTTTTCGAAAGTAACCTTAACGTTCTCTACCAAAATATACGCAGCATCAGAAATAAACGCCACCTAATTGAAGCAGAAACGGATGAAAATTATAATTGGCACGCCCTCTGCATATCTGAAACTTGGATTTCTCCATCTAAACTTGATCTCTTAGGGATTCATGGGTATAAACTCGCTTCTTACTACTGTCGCCATAACGCAGAGGGAGGAGGAGTATGCATACTTGTAAAAGAAGATATGGATTGTTTAGATTGTAAGGAAATAGTAGATATGTCGATTGAGTCTTTATTTGAAGTATGCGCCGTTGAAATTCCAGCGCTTAATACAATCTTAGTTAATGTATACTGGCCGAACAGCCAAAGGATGCCTGATAGCTTTTTCGCGTCAATGGAACTACTCCTAAAACATTTACAAAAGAAATACGCCAAAAGAGATGTCACGATCGGCGGCGACTTTAACGTCAATGTACTTGAAAATACAAACTGTTCTAAAACTCTTCTAAAACTAATGTCTAGCTTTAATTACAAACAAAATGTCCAGGAACCGACAAGAGTAACAGATAAAAGTGCAACCTGTATTGACCTTGTGTTTACAAACCATTTAAGTAACATGACTGTAACTGTAAATGATTACGGATTTTCAGACCACAAAGGAGTTCTTGTTAGTATACCAACAATAAAAACAAATACGCGAAGTAGTTGGCATACACGAAAACGACATTATAGCAAGGATAATATAAAAAAATTCAAATCAGAGCTAGGAAAAATAGATTTTACCAACATGATGACAATAGGGAAAACTATAAATGAAAACTATACCACTCTACAAAAAATATTACTGCATTTATTGGAATTATACATTCCGAAAATAAAGACAAGAATGAAACTACATAACAATAACAAAAAATGGTTAACTTCCGGTATAAAAATATCTTGCAGGCACAAGCGGCTATTAAAAGCATTCACTACCCGAGTAAATAATCCCATCCTAAACCAAAATTATAAACAGTACGGAAAACTATTAAAAAGGTCAGTTGCCGTATCAAAAAAGCTACAAAATATCAAAAAGATGAGAACTTCTAATAACGTAGTAAAGTCAATGTGGCAAATTGTTAAAACACAAACCAATAAACTTCCAAAAAGTACTAGAACCAATATTAAACTTAATATAAACACACAACAGACGGAAGACCCAACAATAATTGCCAATTACTTTAATAACTATTTCTCATCGGTGGGCGCAGTTAGCACCGGTACCACACCACCGAAAGGACGGCCACCCATTACTCGCACAGAAACATCATTTTTCTTGAATCCCACTACTCCAAACGAAGTTTTTAAAATAATAAAAAGCTTGAAAAATAAGAGAAGTTGTGGCCATGATGAACTACCCCCTTTACTAATTAAAGAATGTGCTGAGGAGCTGGCCCTCCCACTAACGTACATAATAAACCAGTCCTTTGCCGAAGGCATATTCCCGGACTTATTGAAGATCTCCGTAATAAAACCAATACATAAAAAAGGTATACAAAGTGACTGCGCCAACTACCGGCCCATAGCTCTGTTATCAACTATTTCAAAAATATTTGAAACTGCAATGGCTAAGCGATTATATTCCTTCTGCGAGAAATATAACATATTTAGTGATGCACAAAACGGTTTCAGAAAACACCGGTCAACAACTTTAGCTGTTTTTAAATATATGCAAGACGTACTAAATATAATAAACAACAAGAAACACGCCATTGGAGTATTACTTGATATGAGTAAGGCTTACGATCGAGTTCTCTATGACATTTTACTACAAAAGGTACGCGGAATCGGTGTAAGAGGAATACCTTATGATTGGTTTGTTTCATATCTTTCAAATCGTACGCATTATGTAGAAATTGAATACCACAATCACATAACTGGTAACATTCATCAAATTAAATCACAAATGAGCAGGGTTACACAATCAATCCCTCAAGGCAGTGTTCTCGGATGCATCCTATTCCTAATATATATTAATGACTTGCCCAAAACGATAAAGTGCTCCTGCACTCTTTTCGCAGACGACATATCCCTAGTATTTCCGTGTGACAATAACCATATTCTAAAAAATCAATTAGACAAAACTATATCTAGCATCGTAACCTGGCTTCAAGACCACAACCTTAAAATTAACTTTTCCAAAACTAAACTTATCGAATTTAAACCTTACCAAAAACGCAGCTTGAACATAAATTACAGTTTCGATAAAACTAATTTAGAATGTGTAAATACCGCTCCACTCCTGGGTATTCACATAGACTCTTCTATAAATTGGAAAGAACACGTACATCAAACATCCCTTAAGTTAAGCCGATTCAGTTACGCTCTCTATGAGTTAAAAAAATGCACCGACATAAAAACTGCGACTTGTGCCTACTATGCTTACGCACACTCTTGGCTACAATACGGAATATTATTGTGGGGAAACAGTCCAGATGCAATACAACTGTTTAGACTCCAGAAACGTTGCCTAAGAATACTAGTTAACGTGGACAAGATGACAAGCTGCAAACATCATTTTATTGAACAAAAAATTCTAACTCTACCCTCCATGTACATTTTACAAGCCACTATATTTGTGAAAAACAACATGTCATTATTTCCACAATACTCACGTGCATCTTACTTACGACCCCGTAACAAACTGGCACTACCCGACACTAAAATGAAAATGATAAGCTCTGGCCCCTTTGCCATGGCAATAAAAATATTTAATAAAATCCCAAAAAAGTTTCAAGATATAACTAACACACATATATTGAAAATTGAACTTAAAACTTATTTGAGTAAGAAATCCTATTATTCCATACAAGAATTCCTGAATGACGCCGAGACCAAATTAAATTAAATTATAATGTAACTTACGAAATTTTATATAAGTAATGACGAATTCTACTGCAATAAAAATGTCATCTTATTATTATTTTAATGTAAACAAAACTATAATATAAATACAATTTACTTACTTTTTTTTAATATACCTACTTATTATTCGAATCTTTATTCTAACTATTGTTTGAAGCTTTTCCGTATTTTGACATTATAAATTTGTAGTCTTAAGAAATTGCTATGCTCAACCAGAGCTCATGTTAAAACTGTACCTAACTTTAAGATCTTATTATACTTACATGAAACGCAATAAACAATTGAATTGAATTGAATTGAATTTTAATTTTTAATAATATTTTATTTTAATTGATTTAATTTTTTTATATTTTAATGTAATGTAATAGGTTAATACCTGAATAAAGAACTAATTTATTTTATTTATTTATTATTTCCTCGCAAGTCCCCGCGTACTTTTAAAAGTACAAATTCAATTTGAGTTTTGAACTATAATAGAAGTAACCAAGGTTCCAAATTCAAAATTGCGAAAATCAGTCTGGGTCTTACGAGGATAATTTATAATTCATTTATTTATTCAACCAACTTGGATCATACATTTAAATACTATACACAAACCATATAACGCACTCAGATAATAACGCTCTCAGAATGTTGTTGGGGCTGCCCACATGGTGTACGTAGTGCATCGCGTATGTTCGCCGAGGCCCATACGGACGATTTTTACGCCATTATACGGAAAAAAATTGGTTGTCTATAAAGTCTTACGTCGGTTTACGGACGATAAATTTACGTGATAACGTCATAAATCCGAACGCTCGGCTCAGGCGGAACGGGACACTGAGTCATACTTTTTCGTGCGTGCTGCCGGTGTTCATCGATTTATAACACGTTATCACGTCAAAAAATCGTCTCGATGATGGGTCGACTCAGGGGCAGCTCCAACAGCGTTTGGGGGGTATTTGTGGGCCGATATGATAGTCCAATTTTGGCTCACTGGATAAGGATGTCAAAGAGCTTTCTATCATATAGGAAATAAGTTAGATTTATTCAGTACTAGCGACCCGCCCCGGCTTCACGCGGGTTTATATGTAAGCTTATTACATGCATGTATTATACACATAAACCTTCCTCTTGAATCGCTCTATCTATTAAAAAAACCGCATCAAAATCCGTTGAGTAGTTTTAAAGATTTAAGCATACATAGGGACAGACAGAGGGAAGCGACTTTGTCTTATACTATGTAGTGATGTTAATTATCATTTTGTATAATAATTACTTTAGAATATAAATTACGCGTTTCTAGTGACCACTTCAATCATGCCAGTATACTGATTGTACTTAACATTTTTCTGCAGCGAACAAAACTAAGCACATAATATGTGTTATGGATACTAGATGACAACTTATTTAATAATGGATATAGATACTTAAATACATAGAACACATCCAAGACACAAAAACAAATATTCGTGCTCATCACACATATATTTGTCCTTAACGGGATTCGAACCCAGTTCATAGTCACTCTCTTATGGAATACGGGTATCAATGAATTCGAACGCTCCCGTCTCTTAGATCTGGACGCCAAACGCCAGCTCCGTAAGACTCGGCCCAAGCCCTCGTACCACTACACTTATAACTCAAGTGGACAGCTTCACTGTGTCTCTTGCGGTCGTACATTCAAAACCAAATTTGGTTTTGCAAGTCACACTCGAGCCCATGCACGTAAAGTTTCCCAATCTTAAATGATAATTTTGTCAGGATGTTGCCGTCGACGGATACGTCTGGGAGGACATCATCATCATCATCTCATGGAAAGATTGGCGTGTCAGTGACACTTCAGTAAGTGAATAATGGCGTTCAAAAACTTCAAAAGGTCAAAGAGGCCAGTGGAGGCGAGTAAACCAGAGCTCCCACGGATGCGCTGTGCTGAGAGTGAGGGACCTGCGTGTCTTTGCTGACAACTCGAGTCCTCATATCAATAGAGTCGGCAACGCAGTTGTGATTCGTGAAGAGTTGTTAGCGTAGGCGTCTGCTTAACATCGAGCAGGCCGTAAACACGCTTGCCACCGTCGTATTAAAAAAGAATACGCCTACTTATATTAGCATAGCAATGTTTCATTCCGATCATGTGGTGATGAACTCTTTGAGTGGCAAGCGCTAAACGAAAATGACGCATGCCTGACGCCCCAGAACAATACACTAAAACAACAAAACAGCTAGAAATTTCAATTATTGGCATCCCGCTCGCGCTCGCTAGCGGCGTGGCACGTGCTCTTTCGTTTCTAACGCGATCGAGTATATCGAGGTAGTGTAAGGCCAGCGGCGCTACCACGAACTTCGAATCTCGATCTTCATATATCTCCGTCTCTATCGCACTTATGGTTTATGGTACTCGAGCGACCGAAACGGAGATATACGAAGTTCGAGATTCGAAGTTCGTGGTAGCGCCGCTGAGTGGACGCTCGAAGCGGAGCGTTCGGCGGGGCGTGCAGCGTGCATTTGCTTTGTGCAGCGTCTACTCAGGACACCAGTATGAGTTACATTTGTTTAACATGCACGCCGCACGCCCCGCTCTCCCGCACGCCCGACTAGCCAAAGGGGCAAGAGTAACAAGCTTGACTATGACATTACCACAGATGTATGAATATAAGGAGATCGGACATGCTGTCCAATTTGTATTCGAATATTCATTATCCTACACAAAGCACAAGTAATTGACAAGACAAAGCACGCACACATCTAAAGCACACACACTTGTATACCTACGCTCCTATTGGACAGTACACGCGCATCATTTCAGGCATTTTGGGAAGAAACGTAATAATCTCTGCTTGCAGCACGCGTGCACACTCGGTAACAACGGACGGTGAACTAGCGGCAGAGTATGCCCATTGAGCTAACAACTGCGACGCGGCCGCCGGCGGATTGTCTCTCTAGTATTCTATGCTCTGAGGACATGACACATGGCTCACGAAAACGTACCTGGTCAGATTTGACAGTGTGCAATGCCTTGTTGATGTCGTTGATGGAGTGTACTGAGATGTCCAGAGTGGAAGCATCTTGCTCTTCCTTCTTTTGCAGTCTTAGTGGGTTCTTTTTAGTTTCTTTAACAGGTTCAGGGTGCTGGAACAAGGAAAACATTTTTATTTTGGTTTCTGTAACCTGTTAGGACTGCGCGAAAGCACTTTACTCTGACATTATCCAAAAACTTTGGTAAAGAAAGCAAGTTTTAGACAAACTGTACACTTTTTGGGTGACAAATTTCAATTTAGCAAGTGTTCAACAGAATTTATGTCTACAGAAGACAACTTTGCTGTGACGTCATAGCATAAGCCAGTTTAATAAAGAGCGTTTTCAGGGGGTGCCGGCGCGTGCAGATTTCAAATGCATATAACATCAGAACAATAAATCATACGAAAGTTTTAGTGCTACAGTTGTTTTAATGCTGGATTATGCGTTTGATTTTGGTAATAAAATAAAAAGATGCAAGTTCCCTATTATATAAATGTATTTCGATTGAAAATCGTTATAAGAACTGCAGGCGCTAGGTGGGCTCACAGCCCATCTCGTCCCGCGCCAGCGGGGGAAGAAATGTGCAGTGTTGTGTTGTGAGAATGATGTGCAACTGTGTTCCCACATCTGGATGGATATACGCTATGTTTTATCCCGGGGCTGCGCATGCATTCTTTCTAATACACGGAGCCGCGGGGTACCTAGTAAGGTTTATAAATAGCACTTACTATATTATGATGTGTCAGATCATCTTCCCAGTTATTAATCTGGTCAGCCAGCGCCGCCAGCCTCCCGAACTTCTTTCCCTCCTTGGGCCTGGGCTTCACCTGCTGGGCCTTGGGCGGCGTCGCTGCATTGAAGTACTGCTCCGTTCGGTGGATAGGCGATGAGAGGGTCGGGTTATCTGTAATGTTTATAAGGATTTGGTAAATGAAAGTTAACTAGAAGTCTGCTATAAGCCATCGTTCATAGTCTTAGAGGGTGAATCCCACAGATAAGAGACGGAAAGGTTGGAACTTGTTGTAAAATGGCTGATGGCTTACCATAAAAAAAAACCTACTTAATTTGGGCGGGTAATAATTTGTTTGCCGCAAACTTATATCAAAAAATAGTTTAGGGCAAACAAAAGAGCTGAAACTATCGGTTTTAGAAATAGATAAACTAAATTGCTCTTACACCTGCGGGTTCCGTATACTGACCCATTTAAAGTAGTATAATTGACTCGTACCGCGTGGACAAGTTAACGCACCTAGGTCCTAGTTAATTTTGTCAGGGTAGTGTTGGTTTGGTTGTGACACACTCCTTATCAGCCCTTATCGCATCCTTTCGATTATTGATGATCCTAGCCCATTGGAATTGATAGTACAAGTGATATCATCGTGCCATTTTACGTCCGGGGTAAGATGACTGTACAGTCGCCATCAGATATATCGGAGCGGCCAAAGCGCTCGCAAATATCTGAACACGTCTCTATTGTCGAGGCATTAGAGACGTGTTCAGATATTTGTGAGCACTTCGGCCGCTCCAATTTATCTGATGGCGACTGTATAGTGGATGTCAAAGATATGATAATTTACACCTTGTGATAAGGCGAAAATATCTCTCTTTGACGACGACTGTACGTGAAATCAGCACAGTTAAAGTTCCGGAAAATGTTTGTGAGATGAACACGAATTTGGCTCCAGTTTTAATTTGTTTATGAATATGTTTCTTGGTAAAAGCTTTTATTGCCGACTATACTTTTTGTCACAGCCATCAACTCGTTAATGGATGTGCAATAAGGGTACCAAAGGAGTGCTAATGTAACCACACATGATGTAACCATGCTAATGTAACCACACCGAACTTACACAAGTAGGTATGCCATATTTCAGCTTAATCGAATTCCGGCAAGTGTCTGAAAAATGGTTTGCAAATGCCACTTGTAGCATAGATTATTTATTCTATGCCATAGAACGCAAGAACTTCAAAAAAAGAAACAAAACCACAATTTGACAGTAAGACAAATCGAAACATGGCATCCTGCTCACACGCGAGAACCGAGTTTAGTCGAAGCAAGAGGAACAGGCTTGCATGTAAGCCAGAAATGTTCTTACCTTGGCAAATTTGTGCCGACTTACGATTACAGACAGATCAGCGTTAAATATGGCGCTGGCCGCTGTCATTCTAAAGAACCTTTTTTTTTTTTACGTGGGGAATTGCATTTGCGCATCTCGCCCGGCCAGGGGAGCCAGGGCGGGTATGTCGGACTCCCGGGAACTGCCCGAACTACCGACTAAAACCCCACGGTGTTCCATCTCGTCACCAAGGTGCCGGGTTACGGGCACGCCGAAGCACTCTTCCGCGACCCGACGGTGACTGGCCTTGTTAGGGGCCCCAAACTCTGTAGCAGGTGGTAACCTGCACCAACTCAACGAGTGGCGCGCGGGAACACGCGCAACGCCGTCTCGGGCCAGTTAGTGACGCGGCCGACAGACTTCCCCAAGCCTGCCGGTCCTGGCCACAGTTAGGGTGGAATGTGGCGAGCGTAGGCTCGCCGCCTTCACCCAATTCGCCGCTGGCGACCGGGATTCACAGATGTGGCTTCCCTTTCGCGTTCAGCGGCTTCTTTGGCCTCCATTACGGCCTCGCAGAAGGCAAGGACCGCTTTCCATGCCCTGTCGCTGTCCAGCATTGTGCGAACTATGGTAGGCAGCGAGAGGTCATGGCCTATCGTGGCGCAGAGAGTTTCGCGCTCATCTCTCCAGGCTGAGCACACCTCCAGCGTGTGCTGGGGTCATTCTATAGAACCTAGTCCAACTTTCTATACTTTCAGATTTTAACCAAAACCGCTTATGATTACAGACGGTTTCACCACAACCCACCCTTAGTTGGCCAGAACGCCAAATAAATCGAGCGTTCTGTGAATTCATTTTATTTATGTACAAAGAGAATTTGTAAAATATTATGTCAATTTTCAATCAGCAATAGATTAATCTAATCTAATCTAGAAGAAAAAAATTCTTACCTGAATATAGGTTGCCGAGCCTGTCAAGTCGCGATTTGTTTCTCAAGTTGCTCTTCCCGCCAGCTTTCTCCGTGTTGTGTTCGACTGCGTCCAGATTCGTCTCCAGCGGGCGTTTGGATGTGTCATCTGAAATGCATGATTTAACAGAATATAAGTTTCAACAACATACAAGCTTTAAGGTACAAGCTTTTATTGCCTACTGTACTTTTCTGTATACCATGATCAACTACTCATTGAGACGATTCTAACGAGCCCAAACTCAACGGGGTTACGCCAGTTAAGTACTGAATTCCCATGGCCACCTTCTGTCTCCATCATCAGATCAGCTCGATGGTACCATAATATTTAATTGTCATCTAAACTATACTAACCCCAAATTTCAGCTCAATCGAGTAACTGAAAAATGGATTGCAAATTTTGACGGACTACTTACATACATACGAACACGTGAAGTTAATATAAAGCTTGTAAAATACAAAATTTAAGGATAATTTGAAGCATTTTTAGGGTTCCGTAGCCAAATGGCAAAAAACGGAACCCTTATAGATTCGTCATGTCTGTCTGTCTGTCTGTCCGTCCGTATGTCACAGCCACTTTTTTCCGAAACTATAAGACCTATATTGTTGAAATTTGGTGAGTAGATGTATTCTGTGAACCGCATTAAGATTTTTACACAAAAATAGAAAAAAAACATTAAGTTTTGGGGGTACTCAGAACTGAAACTCAAAAAAAAAAATTTTATCAAACCCATAATACGTGTGGTATCTATGAATAGGTCTTCAAAAATGATATTGAGGTTTCTAATATAATTTTTTTCTAAACTGAATAGTTTGCGCGAGAGACACTTCCAAAGTGGTAAAATGTGTGTGTCCCCCCCTGTAACTTCTAAAATAAGAGAATGATCAAACAAAAAAATATATATTACGATGCAAACTTTCAACGAAAATTGGTTTGAACGAGATCTAGTAAGTAGTTTTTTTTAATACGTCATAAATCGTAAAAAGCAATTTATTTAACGGAACCCTTCATGTGCGAGTCCGACTCGCACTTGGCCGCTTTTTATTCATTTCTAGTGTTATGATTTAGCGCTCGGCCTAGCTTTGAAAACTCGAGCCGTTAGAACTTATCGGTCGTTCAACTTTTCTTTTTCATTCATTATCAGTTGTGTATTTGACAAAATTTATCAGTACTTATAGTCTCGCAAAAAACCGTATTCTAGCAGAAAACATGGTTGTCTAGGGGACAAACCACTATTTTCATACAAATCGGGGGTCATTTTACGTCCGCTGGGCAAACAGTGAAATTGAGGGCAAATGATAATTTTTAGGGTTCCGTACTCAAAGAGTAAAACGGGACCCTATTACTAAGACTCCGCTGTCCGTCTGTCTGTCACCAGGCTGTATCTCAATGATACCGTGATAGTTCCAGTTGAAATTTTCACAGATGATGTATTTCTGTTGCCGCTATAACAACAAATACTAAAACCAAAATAAAATAAATATTTTTATTGATAATGGTACGGAACCCTTCGTGCGCAAGTCTGACTCGCACTTGGCCGGTTTTTTTAAAACAGTTGTCATGTAGTTTTACGCTATAATTCATTGATTAAGGACTGCAACAACAATGTTTATTTTTGTTTCTGATTTTAATGTCTTTTGGTTAAAGGCGACGTGCTCGTGGTCTTCTCTCCCTCTCACTGAGCATAAGCGTGAGCGAGATGGAAGTGCGTGTTCGGAAGCGCGAATATCATGTTTTTTTATTTAAATTTTTTGTGCGTTTTAATAAATAAAAAAGTAATAGCTAAGTTCCCTCAAACATGATATAGCCGATTTTTAGAACAAATTTTAATATGTTTAGGTGTTGTGCATAATTTGTTAAAATTTTATATCGAGCGAAAGTCAACAACTCTGGATTCGAATAGCTGTTGTCCCTCGAGAAAGGCCTCAATATTGCTAATTAAATTTAAGGCAGTCGTATTATAATCCAAAGAAGAGCTACGACTTTTTAACCGACTTCAAAAAAGGAGGATGTTATATGTTCCACTGTATGTATTTTTTTTTAAAACCCAGTGGTACATACGGGCGGAGGTTCGAACTCACGCCCTCCAGATTGGAAGTCGCGTGCATTTCCGCTCGGCTAGAGATACTTTTGCAAATTAACCCGCAATATAGGTCCTACTAAAAGTTTAAAGTTGTCTAATTAATTAGTAACATGATTACCCGTGTGGTGTTCAATTAGAATCTTGTCAAGAGTAACAGCTGTAAGCACCTTGGGTGTAAGAGTTGCTTAAGAGTCCCCGGCAAGCTCGGTTCTCCATACAAACGTAGTTACGCTCTCATTTTAAAACGACTAGCTAGTTTGCTCTGAAACTTTGTACTTAGAATAAATTAAGTAATATCCAGATCTGTAATTAGTTTATGTACCTTCAGATACCATAGTAAAAAAAATACAGCGAATTTAAATTTTCCTTACAAAACTTGTTTTTGCTGTATTTCGTTTGTTTTATAAACTGCCATATACCTCATGCCATTGTATATGCAAAGTTTCGTTAAAATCCAACACATAGTTTTATAATATAGTTACTTTAAAAACAAAGTTTAAACAGACTTCAATTCAGTACTTCGCCAAGCCACATAGGTACATGAACATTTCCACATTTCTTGTCCAATTTACCACATGCACTGCTTTCAGAGAGCAAATGCGTTGATTATTACAGAAAAAACCCAAGTCGCTATCTGTGGGCTGATAATATTTGAGGAGTTCCGTCGATTCCTAAAGGATCTGAGAATTAACACTTCATTAGTTGCTACTTCAACGGAATCATGTCAGAATCTTTGACGAACTTTACATCTTTGAGGAGTTCCATAAGTCATCTGTGGTCTTCAGTATCAGTTCCACTTCACCAAAATTGCGATATCCGAAGGTAAATACACAAATTATAATAGAAAATACCGAAATCACTACACGCGTGCCTATAAAATTTGAGGGTTGCCCTCAATTTCCCTGGGATCCCATCATAAGATCCTGATTTAGTGACAATGGGGCCACTTCGGAAGTATACTCTTTCGATTAAATAAAGAATTTTAGAAATCGGTCCACAATTGACGGAGAAATCGGTGAACATACATAAAAAAAAAAAAAACATACATACAGTGGAACATATAACCTCCTCCTTTTTTGAAGTCGGTTAAAAATGAGAATGAAACTCCGTTAGTATGGGAAGGTGAAATTCGGCCGAGCTTGCCGGGGACTCTTATGGATATTGAGAATTTTTGAGATATCTTTAATATTTTTTTTTTAACTGTCATGTGCAGCATGGCTAGCACAAGACCGCGTGTGAACCGCGAATTAGACAATCCAACTCTTTTTAATTATAACAATTAGATAGAGATAGGTAGCTTATCTATGGACAGCTATCTCCTGAGGGGTATTTTGCCAAAATCAGGTCACAATTGCTAGTGCCTTTTGCACTATCACAATATCCAAGTTTTTAGTAGTTTAATTACCAAAACTGACCTTTTTTACTCACAGAATCCATTTCCACAACAATCCAGAAACTACTCACTAACTGACTAACTCAACACAAACAAACTGCAGAATTAATTACAAACTCCTTAATTAATTATGTTTACACAAACAAACTAGGACTTCTCGTTAACTGGAACATTTGCTAATTGTTTTCGAGAATTATTTATCAAAGGAAATGAGTAATACCCATGCACCCTATTCTACACATAATAAGAGTCAATGTTGTTCGTCAATTGTCTACTGTCCAAGGTACAGACAGTGGACATAAAGTTGATAGATTCATTCTATATGTTTCAGAAAGAGGAGTATTATACCTACTTGGGTCTTATTTATTAACACATAAGAGTTAAAGTAGCTTGACAGTGTTTTTTAAGGCAGTATGGGAACTGCAGATTGTAAATTAAATTGAAGTTGGTTCATTGTTTAACTTTTCATTGTTTTTTTTGTCTATTGAAGGAAGTTGAGTATTGTCTCTATATTGGGGACAAGTTTTTATTGTATGTATGTATTGTATGGACAAGAGATAATTCATTCATTAAGTTAGGGACAAATAATGTTTCCCTGTCGCCTTGGACTGTCTATCAATTAATCTCAATTTTTTTCTAAGAAACTGGTAGCATACACAAAAAGGTTTGCTGCCCTTATACAAGTATGGTCATCTACTCATTTACAAAGGCTGACCCTCTTGTTACCATGACCATCCAATAATCTTTCATTAAACAGGTTTGCTATAACTTGCACCGTGGTTCTGCAATTATTTGTATATCTACCAAACTAAACAGAATCAACAAATAATGGACTGATAGGAAGCGAGGTGCGAGCCAGCTACACTACTGGTGGAATTTAGTCCTTGCTCACTGCCTCACAGCCTCTCACAGCTCCTTGGCTATCACAAGATGGCGCGCGAGCTCTCTGGCACTATCCAAATCCTTCTAAGTTTTCAAATAAGAGACAAGAAAAGAGACGAGTAAATTTAATAATTTTATGTACAATTTGAGAGAGATGGATAGTGCTAGAGAGCTCAAGAGAGATCGCGCGCCATCTTGTAATAGCCGTGCTGTGGTGGATACACACCCTTAGAATGTGTTTTTTACAGTTATTATTATAATTACTATTATTATACAGGTATCATAAAACACGCTATATAATTTAAAAAAATCAGGCAAGACTCAATAGACAGACAAGACTCTTCACTTTAAAACTCAAATTGGTACATCCGTTTGGGAGCTCCAATGCCACAGACAGACATACAGATATGTTAAAATTATAACACCTATTGTTTTTAACCAACTTCAAACAAGAAAGTTCTCAATTTGTCTGTATTTTTTTTTTATGTGTGTATGTTACGCGATTTTGAGCTGATGATGGGATCCTGGAGAAATCGAGGGAACTCTTGGCTACTGATTTGAAGTCGGTTAAAACTTTGTTTTCAAAGTACAATTATTGTCACAAGTTCTTAACTGTCATGTTAACATATCTAAACTAGGTACAGGTACCACTTGTTTATAATAATGGTTGACATCAGCAGTTCGAGAATACCGTAGAGAGGATGGTTTAAATATCAATGAATTTGATTGTAAAAGATAATGCAGGAACAAAAAACTGTTGTGTAAAAAAGGCCCTAATACTATAAAATCGAATTCAACTCACCTTCAATTTCCTTTACTATGACTCCATGGCCGTCGTTGTAAACAACACCAATCGGAGCATCTCTTTCTTCCACCTGCACTTCAATTTGTATGTCATTCCTATGCATAATATTGATCTCAACAGACACGTCAGAGTTTCTTCGGTTAATGCTTCCACGCTTAGGGGTGTTGAACTCCTTTTTCGTCACCACATAGTCATTTCTAGGCTTGGCTGACACCACAACCGCATCTGTCTTAGATCTAGGCGATCTAATTGGAGATTCTGACTTCAATGAGTTTCTTGAAGACCTTCTAGGTGATGAAATAGAGTCTCTAGTAGGTTTACTAGGAGATTTCGTCGGCGTAACGTCTTTTTTCAAGGCAGAAACGTTCTCACTCAACGGTTTGCGTCTCGGTGTCTGACCAGAGCTGGCCATTTTCTGGTCGATTTTCTCCTGTCTCGCTCGAGCTCGCTCTAACATGCGCTGCAAACAAGTTAATTTTATACCCTTGACCTTCACGGATCTTAGAACGTCGATAAAACGAAACTTACCTGAGTGAAAGGATCCATGATTAGATTCCAACTTATAAACCTGTATTTTATTCGAACACTCAATCACACTAATAACATAATTGAAACTCTTATTTAGATCAACAATAGTTTGTCTCAAAACAATAAGTAAAGCGAGTTTAGTAAGTAAAATACGCAAAACGCTTTTCTCGTTGAGCGTTTGATTTGACACCACCACAAACCGAAATATTTGAATGAAAACGTTTTGCGGTTGATCCGGTAGGTAGCGTTGATTGATAACTTTCGTTCAGGAACCGAAACGTTAATTAAAATATGACGACACGTATATGAAAGGAATTTATTTCATAAGTATCTTATTGGTTAACTTTTGTATTATTACGAGTAACATAATCAAATTGATACATTAGATTTTTTAACGATGAATGAATACGAATTCAAGCACGATTTTAAATAAATATTTTGTGGTATCAAAAAATACCTCTTCCTTATTTGTGGCTAACTTCAGGTTAATCAATTGTTACCAGACTAAAAAAAAATTGCCTTCCAAAATAAAGGGTTCTACACATATACACATGCAATTATATTTATTTGTCGTTTTAACTTGGGTCCCATTAGGCCTACATCACACTGGCGCGGGCTGCGGTGGCGGACCATAGTAAATTTGACAGCTAATGACAAGTTTTCTATTGTCCGCCGCGGCCAGGCCGCGCCAGTCTGTGAGAGGTCTTAAGCCGCGTCCGCTGCGCCATGTTTTCGGTGTTTGCAAACATCTAACATGTTATCCGCACAGACTAATACAGACCGGCAGTATTAAGCAATACCATGTTTCATACAGTTGTCTCTGTCAATTCTTATGGACAGCTGACATGAGTTAGAATGAGACGAATATTACGTTATTTTGAGGCTTTACCGAGCTGTCTCCAAATACTGTCAACCGAGGCGTTAAAAAAAGTAAACAAAATACCGACCCGTCAAAGTCAATCAACTATTAGATTATTGTGAGATTATTTGAAAAATATTTTGTGTTTTGTGTGGCAAAAGTGTAAGATACAATTTATATGAAGTGGCAAAACTGGCAAAATGTCTTGTGTAGTTCCATTGTGCCGGACTTACTCCAGATTAACAAAGAAGACCGGAGAAAAGACTGGTTTTCATCGGTAAGAACCTTTTGCTTATTTTTCAAATATTTCGTGTACATTACGCAATATTATGGTCTGGGATTACAGCAGATGCTGGATATTATCAAATAAGTACTTTTTACATGGTTCCAAGTTGATCTTATTGGGATTTTTGGTAAAAATACAATTGTCGTAAACACGGGTAGTGTTGTAACTAAATTAAAATATATATGTCGATATTTTATCGACATGAATTATTTATGTAGGCGTTTAGACAAAATATTTTGATGTTACACGTAGTTAACTGTTAAGTTCAGATTTCCGAAAAATAACCTTCGACAAAAATGGATTAATTGAAATGTTTTAAGTTGCGTATTTAATGTCAGGCTTGGACTATTCTCATTGCTTACATTAGTGACACTCGATGACTTTTAATGTGTTTATCGTTGCCATTATAACTTACTTTAATAACAAAAAGTTTTTTACGTCATACCTGGCCATAAAGTAGGAATTACCGCACGCTATGCGTGCGGAAAACCCCACTTCCTGGCCTGATAGAGACGTAAAATGTTGTACTCACCACGGGCGGTAATAAAGAAAGCCTCAGAGCGCATATTTATCGCCCTTGCCTTCGGCTCGGGCGTCAAATACCTGCGATCTGAGACATTCTTTGTTTAACCGCCCTAGGTAAGTAATGTACTAAACCGACTTCAATTCAATACTTCACCAAGGTACAGGAACATTTCCTTTCCACAATACCACATGAACTGCTTTCCGAAAGCAAATGCCCGAGTCACTATTAAAAATACCCAAATCGTTTCAAGTATGCCTATACAATTTGAAGATATCCGTCGTTTTCTCCAGGATCCCATCATAAGATGAACCACTGGGAAAGGATACCCTTTCTAACAAAAGATATTTTTCCATATTGGTCCACGCGTTGGGATAATCGAGAAACATACATAAAAAATAAAAAAAATCCGACGAATTGCCAACCTTATTTTTTGAAGTCAGTTAAAATTAAATTAGTTCCACTAAAAATCCACAAAATGGCAAGGGTTAAAAAAAACTTGTCTGACTACCTATGTATTTTCATAAATTAATTTGTAGCGAATGTCTAAATCTTGAATGCAGTGTATTATTTTCGTAGTACTTAATGGATTTTGTTTTTAATTCGGTAAGTACCATATGAATTTTGTCACAGTATGGATGGGAAGATGGATAGAGTACCTATAGTTACGAGTATCGCACATTACGAATATATTATTAACAGAAATATCGATATCGATAACTTGTAAGGAAATATCTTTCGCGGCACTAAATCTCAAGCGAGTGAGAGAGCGAATTACATCGTGCGAGCGAGAAAGCGGAGACAATGACGTATGTAGACCTGGCAGATTACGTGTTTCTATCCCTTTCTTACTCGTTGTTCAGAACGTAAGTGTGAAGAGATCGGATGTATAGAAAACGTTCAATTTATTAGGGCCTATCTGCCTTTCTCTGTAATCTGTGGTTATCCGTCAATTTCGGCAAACAAATAGGGTATTGTTTTGATTGGCAAAACATTTTTGACATTAAAAAACCACGAAAACATGGCGCAGCGGACGCGGCTTTACGTTGTGTCAAGTTTGATAAATCTAATGATGAAATCCTCTTCGCTTAAAATTATTAAAACTATAAATGTGAACAGGGTCCTTTCAATGTCATCATTATTATTTCTTGTATACGATTTTTTTTCTTTTTTTTAACTCGTTTTCCACAATTCAAAGACATTCATTATCACGGAATGTGTCTGACACTCGGTCGATAAAGCAGATACTGATAACTTATACTGAGCAATCAAAAACAGATCTTAAGGTGGTCAACCTTTTCATTCCGTGACTGTATATACTCCATTATAGCATTTCGGCTACAATAGGTAGCGAACACTTTATTGAGTTTTTTTTTAAATTTAACGATAGATATTTAAAAAAGGACGCCAGTATCTACTGGATTTTGTAGTTAAGTATCTTTTGAATACATCATAATAGTTTTTACGTCATACCTGGCCATAAAGTAGGATTTACCGCACGCTATGCGTGCGGAAAACCCCACTTCCTGGCCAGATAGAGACGTAAAATGTTGTACTTACCACGGGAGGTAATAAAGAAAGCCTCAGAGCGCATATTTATCGCCCTTGCCTTCGGCTCGGGCGTCAAATACCTGCGATCTGAGACATTCTTTGTTTAACCGCCCTAGGTAAGTAATGTACTATTACGTTGCTGGATTCGTCAATCGGAGTTCCGTTCCGTTCATAGATTCCTAGTTTTTTAAATATCTATCGTTAGATTTAAATAATCACAATTATTTACCAGTGGCGCTAGTGAGCACGTTAATAGGCTCTTAATGATAGAAATATTTATTTTTATTCATCATCCTGGTTCCCAACCTCTAATATCGACAACATTATATTCCATCACACTTTTTCGTTTTTATAAAGGTGTAATTTGGTTGCTATTCTCTTTGGCTGATACGGCGGTGCTGCGTTGGTACTGGTAGTGATCGTGGAGGTACAGGGATAATTTGTATGGCATTATCGCGTCAGCCCTAGGATTAATAATAAGTACACTAGCGCCATCTATTGCCCAGTAGCCGACAACTGATCTGATCAAATAAAACACAAACATCATTTCCAAGCCTTTATTCGCCGTCGGATAGGCACCACAACGTCACGGTCGTCGCTACCCGGCTTAACCATATCTTTTTGCAACTCAACAACCATCCGTAACATAAAATTAACGATTTGACTGGCTGTACCATCGCGCAGTCGCGGAAAGTCGCGTTTGGTCGGAAGACACCGTCCGGTGACGGATACGGTCTGGTGTGTCAGTGAGGCGACGAGGCGTTTTATGATGTCAACCTTCTTGTTCGCCGCCAGAGGCCGTAACCGGGTCACGAACCGGAGGAGATACTCGAGGAGGATCACGTCTTCCTGTAAAGTTTATTTGATTAGAAGTTTTCTACAAACGTATTTGTAAAAGTCATTTATTTAACATTCGGCTGTTCTACTCGTCACTAGATGGCGCTATTAGTTGTAATGCACCACTGTAATATCGCCTCTAATTCTCTCTTACTTATACTTAATGTGGCACCGAACCCTCAACTCAGTCAAAAGACTTAACTCAGTACTCTCAGTAGGTACTACTTATACACATCAATTCTTCTTCTTCTTAATTCTTAATTAAGGTGCATCCACACGATTCTGCGAGGTGGACTGCATGCTCAAGACAGAACGAGATGCGAATTTAAATGATCTTGAAATGTTCTAGCTTGCAGGATGATTTGCTGCTCGCCACACCATCCGACTGTCATAGGGTCGTTTCGCCGGTAACGCGACCACCTTCGGTTGGCGACCACTTGACGGACTAGGCTGCTTCAATTAAAGATATTAACATTTCTACAAATCCAACAGAAAACTAATTAGTTATTAACTATTCTTGAATAGTGTCAGAATAAGAATAAATACACTTTAAAACCCAAAGCTTAATCCAAAGCAAGAAAAAATAACCTCAATTCACACATTTCACACATTGCTTCCGAAAAGTGTTGACGTGCAGTGAATCTGTAATAGTACATTTTACAACTAGTGTGAAAAGAATGTCTTTTTACCACTAGTACCGAGGTATCTTGCCACGAGCTGAAAGCGAGTGGCAAGACTCGGTACGAGTGGTAAAAGACATTTCACACGTGTTGTAAACGACGTTTTTTAATACAATTGCGAAAAAATAATAAATTAATATTCGTCATTTATATATTAATGAATTCTTTATAGTATTTTTCACAATCGTGTTATAATAGAGAGCTTTTTAGTCGAGTACCGTGTTTAGGCCACGAAGCTTGCTGAGTGGCCTAAGTAAGGTACGAGATTAAAAAGCTTGATTATAACACTATTGTGAACAATACTTTTTGTACGAGTTCATTAAAATTAATTTTCTACGAGTCAACTGAACTAATTAAACAAACTCGATACTGTTGAAACGAAGTGCAGCTCATCGCTCGTACGCTTGTTGATATCTTAAAAGACATCAACGAGCGTACGACATCAAAGCGATTCTATTGGTCCAATTCATTACAGTTCAGTAAAGCAGCCACGTGATTGGTCGAATTTATTTTAGTTGTCTGGAGCGTATCGAAAAGTAGTTATTTCGATTGTTTCGACTGTAACATGGACTACAACTATGAAAAGAGTGACGTTGCAGTATTCTCTATGAAATCTTAATACACATATTTTAATCGTCGAGTACAAAAAATAAATTTATATTATTGTACCTCGATCTCAACTGTTAGTGGCTGCATCGAAACTTCTGCTTGCGTATGCGCTCCTGGTACCTATAGGTGGACCGTTTAACTCGGTCCTCGCCTGCGCGGCGCGCGGGTGCAGGGTTATGACTATAACGGGCTGCGGGCGACGTGCGGAAGGCAAACCCCGGCGCCCGCACCCCGTTATCGTCATACCCCTGCACCCGCGCGCTGCGCAAGCGAGGAATGAGTTAAGCGGTCTACCTACAGATGCGTACATTTTCAGCTTCAAAAATGACTTTCATACTAACGCGATCAAAAATAAATACTCCTAGTATTCGTAAGCGTTTTTAATTTCATAATTTCCAAGTAAAAAATCTAATATAAAATTACTGCGTTTCGAAAGTATAGTTTGGAACTAAAAAGTAAAAAGCACTAGTGCGAGAAATTGAGCTTCTCGCACGCTACGCAGCCACAAAAAGTACCACTTTTTGAGCAACTGTATTAAAAAAAAAATAACGCGACAGTTGGCGCGAAAACTTTAGTTACGTCACTTAATTTTATTATTATGCTGAAATTAGTTACTTGATTGCTTAAATGATTTAGCTATTGTAATAATTTCGTTGAAATTCGGCATATTATAAAAATAGATTTAAATAAAATGGGGTGGTCGCGTACCCAAAAAAATTATTACCAAAGAAGTCGGATAGCGACCACATCGTTTTTCTTTTTCTTTCCTTATGGATTCTTGCGGCACCCGCGATATTTAGCTTGGCAAGCCAATTGTGTCGGTAGGTATTTAAGCCGCGCCAATCCATGCTATGTCTTTAGTAG
Organism: Epinotia brunnichana; assembly: GCA_963854355.1. Lineage (NCBI taxonomy): Eukaryota > Metazoa > Arthropoda > Insecta > Lepidoptera > Tortricidae > Epinotia > Epinotia brunnichana. Next base: position 14,290,890 of record OY977956.1, read on the forward strand.
GTATATGTAATATAATAATATATAATTATAAAATGAATAATTCATATGATTATATGATATGGTTATATTACAAATGCGAAAGTGTGTCTGTCTGTCTGTTACCTCTTCACGCTTAAACCGATGGACCGATTTTGATGAAATTTGGTATGGAGATAGTTTGAGTCCCGGGAAAAGACGTAGGATAGTTTTTGTCCCCGAAATAATCCCCTAAGAGGCTGAAATAGGGGTTGAAATTTTGTATGGAGCTACGATATAAACGAGACACACGGACGGAGTCGTGGGCAGAAGCTAGTGTAGGTAAGTAGAATTTAATCTAAAAGTTACATAAAAGCTTGTAAAATGGTGGCATTTAGATACCTACTATGAACGACATGTGTGACTGTAATAGCAATATATATAATAGCACTATGGTGTGAGCGAGATGGCGCGCCGTTTTCGATTCTATTTTGCATTGACAAGCAATGTAAAGTAGATTTAGAAGAGTAACAATTTGTAGTAGTATAAGGGCAGTCAGGTCAGGTAGGTCCAACTTTGAGAAAGAGGTCAATCGTCGATTCCGACTCGGCTGGGCAGCGTTCGGGAAGCTACGCTATGGCACATCTTTTCGTCTAATATTCCGCAGTGTCTGAAGACGAGAGTCTTTGACCAGTGCGTGTTGCCAGTGATCACGTGTGGCACCGAAACGTGGTCGCTTCAGAAATCATAAGAAGCATCATAAGAAGGCTCAAAGTCACCCAAAGGGCAATGGAGAGAGGGCTATGCTCGGCGTTTCTCTGCGTGATCGCATCAGAAAAGAGGCTATCCGCAGCATAACCAAGGTAATCGATATAGCCCTAAGCCGCTAAAGTTAAGTGGCAGTGGGCGGGGCACATTGCACGTAGAACCGATGGCCGTTGAGGCGGAAAGGTTCTCGAGTAGCGACCACGTACCGGAAGGCGCGGCGTGGGTGGCCCCCACAAGTTGACTGATGGCCTGGTAACGATCGCAGGAATCCGATGGATGCGGGTGGCGCAGAACCGGTCATTATGGCACTCTTTGGGGGAGGCCTATGTCCAGCAATGGACGTCTTTCGACTGATATGATGATGATGATGATGCATCGTTTTATTAACTATTTAAACACTATTTGCAAGAGTGGTCGCCAACTAGCTAACAGGTGGTCGCAAACCGACTAAAGCGGTCGCTATCCAGCGAATTCGCTATTTTGAAACCTTTTCCATATTTTTTCCTAATCTATGGATGAAAGTGCTATATTTTATTGTAGGTTTCAAAACTTGACTATACTCAGAACCTATACGAATACCATCTATTATGTGTGTACATTGAATAGGTATACATTTACTAATCTAAAGTGAGCAACTCGGCTAAGTGGTCGCTAACCGGCGAAACGACCCTACGCCTTCAGCAAATACGAAAAAGCTTTGGCTTTTGCCGTACATCTAGTCGCCGCTAGATGTCGCTAAGATTCTCACCATTTGCATAGCCACGATGCAACTGTCGACGTCTTGTCCGCGCCCCACGATCAGTGCCAAGTCCTCTCGATCTAGCACAGGCTGCTTCAAGCCTTCAAGCCACTCGAACAGCAACCCGGAAAGCACTTTTGGGTCCTCCTGGCGAAGAAAGGACAGTTAATATTATGACATTATTATGATTACCGTTTAACTGAGACGATCGATTGGTAGGAAGTTTGCATGGTAACTAACGCAACAACTGACAGAGATGCAGGCAGCAGACATTAAGTGTTATGCATTGCTATCTCATTCTAAATATGTATAATTGAATTCAAATATGTGTTAATGCAAATCAGTGGTTTTCGGTTAAGGCATCATTACATACCTAATATTGTGAAATTTCACGTACCTCCTCGTTTATCCTGTCAATGGCTTCTCTCCTTTGGTTGATATCTATGCGCATCTGCTTCAAATACTTCTGTCGTTCTTCTGGAAGACTGTGGTGGTCCACTACAAACGCCTGCGGAACGACGATAAATTCAATGCTTTTACAATTGAAGGGATGTTTACAAAAACAACATAACTACATTGGAGTTGATTTCACAGGAAGCGAAAAAAACGTACTTTCTCCTAAAATATTATTTCTTTAAACAATACCTTCCATTTACTATGCAGTCGTATGGCCATAGAGTTACACTTGCATCTTGGATGCCATTAATAATCGGTTATCTCTTCAAAAATATGTAAAATAACTTCGTTACTTATGCTGTTATTGTAATAGTACATTACTTACCTAGGGCGGTTAAACAAAGAATGTCACAGATCGCAGGTATTTGATAAATATGCGCTCTGAGGCTTTCTTTATTACCGCCCGTGGTGAGTACAAAATTTTACGTCTCTATCTGGCCAGCACGGCTATCACAAGACGGCGCGCGAGCTCTCTCGATTTTTCTCGCACTATCCGTCTCTCTCTTATTAGAACACTTAGAAAGAGAGGTATGGAGCGAGAAAAATCGAGAGAGCTCGCGGACCGTCTTGTGATAGCCGTGCAGGAAGTGGGGTTTTACGCAAGCATAGCGTGCGGTAATTCATACTTTATGGCCAGGTATGACGTAAAATTATTAGCAGTTATGTTATTTTTGTGCAAAAATCATTTATATTCCTATAGTAAAAATAATGATTAAATTTACAAAAACTGTTTTATTACCGAATGTATTGCATTTAAATTAAATACATAAATGTATAAGAGAATGTAATGAATTATGTACTATAAGTTCCGTGGAGCTGAGTAATTCCATTTTAAAGATAGGTGGGTAATTTTGGACAAAAGGGTTCCTAATTAAACAATGTATATTACACAATTGTAGCGTCTTGACAGACGGACATTATCATAGCAATGACTCGATTTCGTAAAATATGTCAGTTATGTTGTTTTTGTAAACATCCCTTCAATTGTCAGTGGCCAGGACCCAGTAAATCTTCTGATTATGATGTTGTTGATAATGTTCCTTTAAAATAATGAGCCACTTGTATCTAGTTTCACTATTGATAGGTATTTGTATCTCTGCTAAATCAATAGACCCATCTATGAACTCAATAAAAAAACTCCTAATAAATGGCGCCAATGTGTTAAGCCGAAGGTTTATGAGATAAGTGTGAGGCCTACCTCATAAACGTGTAAGGCTGGTATAGTCCCCGTGGTGGCCCCTGTGATTCTGCTGACCGTTTCCAAGTTCCTCTCAATGTCCTCTTCAACTGGATCCCTCCATTCCACCATGGGTATCATTGGCACTTGATCTGGAACTGCAAAGTTCGGAAGTTCAGGATTTATAGATTCTTCAATTCACGATGAACTATAGACAAAACACAAACTAGGTATAACTTGCATAATTTATTTACCCAGTCTATGTATCAGCCACGTTAAATTATGACATGATATCACTGTTATATCTCCTAAAGTGTTCCAAACCTACGAGGAAGCCCTACAACGAGAATTTAAGAAAAATATTTATTTCTGGCCAACATATGCTGAGATTAGGTTCCATTGACGGTAGTTGAGTCAATAGGACCTAATCTCAGTTTATATAATAAATCTGTTTCCAAATATCTGTTTCTTTTCATGCTGTTACACAATCCATTGTTTTTTTTACCTGCAGGCAGCCCTTCAGGAGTAGTTGGGTCGGGCGCCCGCACCTGCCGCAGCCGATACGACAGGAAGAACTTGTAGAACGGCTTGTTCTTTACGTGGAAGTCCAGACCCACGCTCCGCTAAAAGAGAATAAGTCACTACAGTTTACCTGGGGACAGTTCCTCAGGAGTGGTCGGGTCGGGCGCTCGCACCGGCCGCAGCCGATACGACAGGAAGGACTTGTAGAACGGCTTGTTCTTCACGTGGAAGTCCAGACCCACGCTCTGCTAACAGAGAATAAGTCACTACAGTTTACTTGGGGACAGTTCCTCAGGAGTGGTCGGGTCGGGCGCTCGCACCTGCCGCAGCCGATACGACAGGAAGGACTTGTAGAACGGCTTGTTCTTCACGTGGAAGTCCAGATCCACGTTCCGCTAACACAGAATAAGTCACTACAGTTTACCTGGGGACAGTTCCTCAGGAGTGGTCGGGTCGGGCGCTCGCACCTGCCGCAGCCGATACGACAGGAAGGACTTGTAGAACGGCTTGTTCTTCACGTGGAAGTCCAGATCCACGTTCCGCTAACAGAGAATAAGTCACTACAGTTTACCTGGGGACAGTTCCTCAGGAGTGGTCGGGTCGGGCGCTCGCACCTGCCGCAGCCGATATGACAGGAAGGACTTGTAGAACGGCTTGTTCTTCACGCGGAAGTTCAGTCCCACGCTCTGCTGGCAGCCGCTTAGCTTGAGGAGGCGCTCGCAGAGGCAGTATAGTATCTGGTAAAAGGAAGTTACAGTTAAGTTTTAATAATACGAATTGGCACGGTAGGTATGTTGTATCCAAGTCTGACGAATCAAATGTGCCTTTTTACGTTTATTTATGTTGGACACAACTGGGGCCCATTCTATAAAACTACAAGTCACAAAATAAGTCCACACACACACACACACAACTAGGGAATGCAAACCGGTTAACCGGTTAGCCGGTTAACCGGTAAATTGACTAAATATGAGGCCGGTAAATAACCGGTAAATTAAAATCAAAACCGGTAATTTACCGGAACACAATTTATTAGAAAAATACTACATTTTAACGATTGTCAATGCTTCATCGTCATAATTATACCTCAATGACCCTCCTTTTATCATGTAAAAATGTCAATTGAATAAACTTGTTAGCGTTATGTTACCTCATGTTCATGTAGGATCAAATTAATGCACTCGTTTGTAGAAGCTTCTTAAAATATAAAATTAAACACGTTCCCGGTTCCGTTCTATAAAATATGAATAATGATCAGTACAATAGACACGCCTTATTTAACATACTTTAGAGGTATACTCATCATTACAATCCAAAGAAATACCGTCTTACTGGAAAGATGAAAGCCAAAGGCAAGGAACCGAGGTGGTGGTGCTTTTCTTCAAAAAGGGTGACAACACCCTGCTGAAGAGCTACCAACCCATCTGACTTCTGAGCCATGTCTATAAACTGTTTTCGAGAGTCATTACAAATCGTCTCGTACGCAGGCTAGATGACTTCAAGCCTCCCGGACAAGCCGGTACCTGGAGAAGCTTTAGCACCTTAGACCACATCCATACGCTCCGTCAGGTTATACAGAAGACTGAGGTATATAACCTGCCCCTCTGCTTAGCGTTCGCGAACCACGAGAAAGCATTCGATTTGATCGAAACCTGGGCTGTACTAGTTTCTCCAGCGGTGCCAAGTTGACTACCGCTATATCGAAGTATTGAAGTGTTTGTACAAAAACGCCACTGTGTCAGTCCGACTCCAGGATTTGAACGCGAAACCTATTCTGCTGCAGCGGGGAGTCAGTCAAAGACATGTTATTTCCCGCTGCACTGGAGGATTTTTTCAAGACTCTGGACTGAAGAAGGCAGACATCAACGATGAGTAAATCACTCACCGTCAGATTTCTGACGATCTAGTAGTCTTGGCTGAGTCCATGGAAGACTTTAGTACGATGCTCGATGACCTCAGTAAAGCCTCTGAGTGAGTCGGTCTAAAGATGAACATGGATAAGACGAAGATCATGTCAAATGCCCATGTAATGCCAACTCCTATTACAATCGGACGTATTATATTTACTCGTACGCTCAGAGTTGTAGACGATTACAGACTGTCCAGCTCCAGTCCTGTCGGCTCGGTTTGACCAGTTTGTGTTACCAGTGATAACATAATATGGCACCTGACATATAGTCGCTCACTATGGGCCTCAATTGAAGGCTAGAAGTCACCCAAAGGGCAATGAAGATGGCTATGCTGGAAGTTTATCTGCATGATCGCATTAGAAATGAGGCTTTCTGCAGCAGAACTAAGGTAACAGATATAGCCCTCCGATAAACCAATGACGCAATTTGGAACCCCCATGCGCTCCACTCCTAGAAAAAGTTATAAAATCGTTTGTACGAACGCTCTCAGGTAAAATGTATTGTTACTATTACTACCCTTTTCTCTATCCAACTCTTTTCGATCTAGGTATGGTTAGTTATATGTACGTCTCTTGAAGCCCGTAGAAACATCAATTTATTGAAATATAATTTTAGACTACTAAGTGGGCTTGTAGTTAGTTAGAACTGGGGACAATTCCTACCTACCTGCTAATCCCCAAGGAACGTTTTCAGTTGTGTTTTTGCCCTCCTACCACTGAGCAAGTTTTAAATATTAAAGAATCTGATTATTACGGCATTAACGGCACATGATAACTCTTTATACTCTTTATAGCTTATTTTTACGATAAATAAACGTCAAATTACGCTACTTATTAGCCAAATTTAATTTACCGGTAATTTACCGGTTAACCGGTTTTGCCTTCCTCAAGTCGGTAATTTACCGGTAATGAAATTTGCCCGGTAATTGCATTCCCTACACACAACACATTAATGTTACTATCGCCCAAGGGTACGGGTATACCCCTCTAGGGTAATTTTTCGAATGCACTGTATGTGTGTGCAGACGATTTTGTTGAGAAAGTGTGAACCCGTTTTACCCTTGGGCGATAGTACCTACATTAAGTATTTTCACGACGGCTGATCTTGCACTCGCCTCCAAGTAACGCTTTCTCGCGATCTTGACCAGTGCCAAGTAAAATTGTAACTTGTGGCTTTGTGAAACGAGCCCCTACCGATGGTTATAAAAAAGGGTATTTGTGACTTAAAATGAGGAGCATGACACTACACGGTTTCGTGGTATCCGTTCCTTCCATTCCTTCTTTGACAAGTATATATGTACTTATTCCCACTTATACCTTCGGAAGTTCCTTAAAGGCCCTCTCTTCCAGCCCGTGAAGAGTGGCCCGCTGTCGATACAGGTATTGTCTTATGGTGAACTCCGCCGTCTTCTTATCCTTCGTCAGCATCACTGGTTCTCTGAAAATGATGTAAAAGCCGTAATAATACACACATTATATATACTGAGACTTCTAGGTCTTAACCCTATAAAATATCTTCGAAGTCTAATCAAATCTTGGAACTGAGCACATCTCCCTACGCAGCCAGAAATACCTTACCACCTTTAAGACATTCACTGGAAACCAAATCCGACGGTCTGCACCGACGTTTGTTTCCAAGTGATTTACCAACTTAAAGGAGGTAATTGATCTAGCTGCTATATACATTGTATATGCTATAGACACACACAGATATCTAGGTCTTCAAAGACCGAGTCAAAATCTTTCAGATACTCACTTGGAACTACGGTCTGCGGCAGCAGATAGTGCTCAAACTACTGCACGCACAGAACCTGGCCCGAGGTCTGCACTGCACAGACCGCGGTCGCTACTTGCGCACGAGTCGGATCACGTCGTTGGCTTAAGGAACTAGGTCCCTACTTCTCAGATACTTCTCTGAAGACACGCTGCCGAAGATGTGTTGTGTTGAGAATGAGGGACCCACGTTCGTCTCTAGCTATCAACACAACGATTTCTCAAATCAATAAAGTGATTCTTCTGAAGTCGCTAGCGTCGATATGCTACGGTGTCTGCTTCCTACAGGCGGTGCATGCTCGTTTGCCACTGTCGTATTGAAAAAAACTCACTTGGAACTAAACACAACGGTCTGCGGCAGCAGATAATGCTCAAACTGCTGCACACACAGAATCTGTCCCGAGGTCTGCACAGACCGGGGTCTCTTCTTGCGCACGAGTCGGATCGCGTCGTTGGCGCGCACGCGCAGTGAGTACACGAGGTAGCACGCTATGAGCACGCCTGTGCGGCCGAGACCTGGGAAATGAATAAGTTCCTGTCAAAAACATAATTTCTGCACCACTTACTTCATAGTCATGTTTCATCTCTTTTCTCTCCGTGACCCAAAGACTGTCTAGAAGAGATCACTCTTTAGCGATAAGAGCGCCTGATGTTATTGCTTTTGTTTTCATTTGTAACTGTTTTGTTGGTGTGAGGCTTTCGTGTATTTGTCCTCTGTACAAATACACTCGGTACACGGAAGCTGCTACCGCCACCTAGGGACGAGTAGCGTGACTAAAATGGTTACTATATACTAATCAAGATTATCCTAATGAGCTCTAACACGACGGATTTCCCATGTAAAATCATGTGTACTTAGTTCCAATAGCCACCATCCGTTTCTGTCATCTTCCGCGAAAACTGTTGCCCACCATATTCCAATAAAGAGTCTTCAGCGTAATAATTCGGACGCGCCTCGGATGTCGGATCCGACGACATTTTTTGTTTGGAGCATGCTGATGTCGGACTGGGCGGTGTAAACAGTAAGCATGTTTTCCATACATTTACTTGCCTTCCGGTATCGTTACTGGGTCCGACACCGACAGTTAGGTACGCAATGGTGTGAACAGGCTCATAGCGTTGTTATAAAATTTAAATTGATGTAGTGACAGTATTGTTTACCTATATAGGTATTTAGGTAGGTAGGTACTAGATTAAGTTCAGTGTGTGAACGGGCTAATTAGATTTCACGAATAGGTCAATATCATGAATAATTCAGCTACTAAGTTTGTAGCTACATTTGAAGCATATAATCAACGGACGTTTGCTTTTTAACTCAAGCTATGAAAATATTTAAATAAAACCAAATAAAATACGACGAACGTAATTTATTAACACAATAAAAAGAGCAAGTCACTGTAAGTATGTTGGCAATAAGTGTAATAACATAATAAAAAATCGGTCAAGTACGAGTCTGACTCGCGCACCGAGGGTTCCGTACAAACTTTCATACACCATACCCGTCATGTCAGGACTAGGGAATGCAATTACCGGGCAAATTTCATTACCGGTAAATTACCGACTTGAGGGAGGCAAAACCGGTTAACCGGTAAATTACCGGTAAATTAAATTTGGCTAATAAGTAGCGTAATTTGACGTTTATTTATCGTAAAAATAAGCTATAAAGAGTATAAAGAGTTATCATGTGCCGTTAATGCCGTAATAATCAGATTCTTTAATATTTAAAACTTGCTCAGTGGTAGGAGGGCAAAAACACAACTGAAAACGTTCCTTGGGGATTAGCAGGTAGGTAGGAATTGTCCCCAGTTCTAACTAACTACAAGCCCACTTAGTAGTCTAAAATTATATTTCAATAAATTGATGTTTCTACGGGCTTCAAGAGACGTACATATAACTAACCATACCTAGATCGAAAAGAGTTGGATAGAGAAAAGGGTAGTAATAGTAACAATACATTTTACCTGAGAGCGTTCGTACAAACGATTTTATAACTTTTTCTAGGAGTGGAGCGCATGGGGGTTCCAAATTGCGTCATTGGTTTATCGGAGGGCTATATCTGTTACCTTAGTTCTGCTGCAGAAAGCCTCATTTCTAATGCGATCATGCAGATAAACTTCCAGCATAGCCATCTTCATTGCCCTTTGGGTGACTTCTAGCCTTCAATTGAGGCCCATAGTGAGCGACTATATGTCAGGTGCCATATTATGTTATCACTGGTAACACAAACTGGTCAAACCGAGCCGACAGGACTGGAGCTGGACAGTCTGTAATCGTCTACAACTCTGAGCGTACGAGTAAATATAATACGTCCGATTGTAATAGGAGTTGGCATTACATGGGCATTTGACATGATCTTCGTCTTATCCATGTTCATCTTTAGACCGACTCACTCGGAGGCTTTACTGAGGTCATCGAGCATCGTACTAAAGTCTTCCATGGACTCAGCCAAGACTACTAGATCGTCAGAAATCTGACGGTGAGTGATTTACTCATCGTTGATGTCTGCCTTCTTCAGTCCAGAGTCTTGAAAAAATCCTCCAGTGCAGCGGGAAATACCATGTCTTTGACTGACTCCCCGCTGCAGCAGAATAGGTTTCGCGTTCAAATCCTGGAGTCGGACTGACACAGTGGCGTTTTTGTACAAACACTTCAATACTTCGATATAGCGGTAGTCAACTTGGCACCGCTGGAGAAACTAGTACAGCCCAGGTTTCGATCAAATCGAATGCTTTCTCGTGGTTGGCGAACGCTAAGCAGAGGGGCAGGTTATATACCTCAGTCTTCTGTATAACCTGACGGAGCGTATGGATGTGGTCTAAGGTGCTAAAGCTTCTCCAGGTACCGGCTTGTCCGGGAGGCTTGAAGTCATCTAGCCTGCGTACGAGACGATTTGTAATGACTCTCGAAAACAGTTTATAGACATGGCTCAGAAGTCAGATGGGTTGGTAGCTCTTCAGCAGGGTGTTGTCACCCTTTTTGAAGAAAAGCACCACCACCTCGGTTCCTTGCCTTTGGCTTTCATCCTTCCAGTAAGACGGTATTTCTTTGGATTGTAATGATGAGTATACCTCTAAAGTATGTTAAATAAGGCGTGTCTATTGTACTGATCATTATTCATATTTTATAGAACGGAACCGGGAACGTGTTTAATTTTATATTTTAAGAAGCTTCTACAAACGAGTGCATTAATTTGATCCTACATGAACATGAGGTAACATAACGCTAACAAGTTTATTCAATTGACATTTTTACATGATAAAAGGAGGGTCATTGAGGTATAATTATGACGATGAAGCATTGACAATCGTTAAAATGTAGTATTTTTCTAATAAATTGTGTTCCGGTAAATTACCGGTTTTGATTTTAATTTACCGGTTATTTACCGGCCTCATATTTAGTCAATTTACTGGTTAACCGGCTAACCGGTTAACCGGTTTGCATTCCCTAGTCAGGACCCCATTCATTCTTGAACAATCTTAAACAGCTCACAGTAGAAGTTACCGTTGCAAAGCGCCTTCTGCATTTTGGTACTAACAACTTACAACCTAGTAGGTATATTTGTTTATCAACGATAGCTTTTTATCACGCGTACAGATTTCGATTTTTTTTTCAACACATTTGCTCGTAACGTGCTTCTTATTGTGCCGCTTTTAGGCTCATAATCCTGGGTATTAAACACGCGTGTTTTATAACATTACGACACTCGTGTGTTATGTTTATATCCCGATTAAGACACGTTGGCACCTTGCAGCAAGGTGTATGTATGGACTCGGAGCATTCTTAAATTGACCGGGTTATACAGGTTTGTTTTTAATTCTCGGCAAATGGATTCTGACTCTACTAAACAAATTAAATCCTTCTTGTGAATTAATTGATTATTTCTTCTTGGATATGATATAGAAACGTTTCATTTAGTAAAACTATTTACTTTTGATAACATTTTACATGAATTTATATTGAATAAGAAAATATTCATAGGTATTATTTTGTATTGGCTGTTTAGAGAGTTCATCTAAGCCTCGCTGCAGGCGCACTGCGCGAACTTCACAAAAAAAAATAGTTGCGCGCCATTATACTATTATAGGTAATTTCACAAATATTAGTAAACAATGATGATGCATGTTTGGTTATTATTAAAAATGTTGACTCGTGGTGAATAGAAAAGTGATAAATAGAATTGACGCCACTGCAGTACATTCTTGGAGATGTAAGTACAAATATGTGAGTAAAAACCTGTTGTCATCAATAACTAAAGGAAATAACTTAGGAGCCTGTTCATAAAATGAAAAGGATTTTTTTCTCGCAAATGTGTTGAAAAACGTCATTCTCGGCTTTCTTACCACGCTCACCTGCGGTTCGCGTGACAATTTCGCCTCTGATGTAATGATCATCATACCTCACTTGTATCACAATGTACTATTATTTGATAGATATTGAAGAACAATCTGATAGGAATTTGAAGATATAAAATTTCATACAAAAGTAAGTAAATTACTAATTTAATTAAGAAATTATTTTTTTTTAAATAAAAAAAAATAAGCTAGATAGAGATATCCTTTTATTTTTTCTGTATTATTTATGTTACTCTTAATCATATGTAATTATTTCAGAATTTTCGCTTCGTAAACTTCTGAGATAAGGGGTGGGTTTTAGAAAGTGCAACTCAAGCCCTTTCATATGATACCCCACTTGATCGATTTACTAGACTTTGATTTTTAACCTCCCTCATATTCGTCATTTAACCAGAAAAAAAAAAAAATTTTTTTCCTTACACGTGTCTTAACCTCTTTAACAGTTGTTCCAAGTTTCAAATTGATAGCTTAAGTAGTTCCTGAGATATTTAACGTTGTGACAGAGGATGGACAGACGGACAGAGTCGCAGCACCATAAGGGTTCCTTTTTTACCTTTTTGGTACGGAACCCTAAAAATAAAACAGACTGCTAAAACCATATCCCTTCCTTTCGGCTCTGCCGTAGTCGGGCAAAAATAGACAAAAAAGTATCTCCTATTCCCTAAAATTTAAGGGTTGAAAAGAAGCGGAAAAGGGAATTATTATTATCTTTTGTAAAAGTTTATGATTATGAATATTATGATTTTAGGACCCTACACCGATATCGTACTGAATAATGTGATCACGCACTGTAGGTATGTTTTTTTGTATTGATTTCTAGATACGGGAAACGTCTCAATGTTTGAGTTGACACAGCAATTCCTAATAGTCTGTCAAGTATTTATTGGGGCAGCTTCACGCACTGGGATACCTGAATTTAATAACAATTATGCGCAGAATTTTGAAGAACGGAGTCAGAGACAAATACCGACGGGTTTAACTATTCGTTAACCGTATACTCTCTCTCCAAACCTTCTCAATAAGTGCATCGTCCTTCGCTTCTTTGGCAATTGCACTCACTTTACAATCGGAGTAGTATTTCCCGCTTGTATCCTCTAATTCGGAAGCCACACACAAATGAATAGATGTCTGAGCACCCTCTTTAGGCGTCTTGAAAAGAAGGTCAATCACTGCCAGTATAATCCTCCGTGGTGTCACCGAAATATGGTTGAAGATCTCCGTGTTAACTACTCCTGGATGAAGGGAATTTGCGGTGATTCCTTGAGGCAGCTTTTTGGCTAACGCCTTGGCCCACAAGACGTTGCACAGTTTCGTGTTACAGTAGCTAGTATAATAACCTTCTGTTTTCAAGCCAGCTAAGTCCTCTACGTCGAGTTTGGCGAAATGCGAGCCGTATGATGAAACGATGACTATGCGGCTTGGTTTTGACTCTACCAGCTTCTTAAGCAGTAGGTTAGTGAGCAGAAATGGACCTAGATAATTGACTTGCATCACCAAATCGATACCGTCTTCTGTTACTCTCCTTTTGACTCCACCACATCCAGCGTTGTTGACCAAAATGTCTAATCTTTCGACAGTATTGTTGAAATCCTCGCAAAATGTTCTAATGCTTCTAAATTTTGATAGATCCAGATGTTTATATTCCACATTGATGTTCCCTGTGGTATTGACAATGTCCGCAACAGCAGCTTCTGATTTTTTGTTGTCTCTGCTAGCGATAATGACCCTTGCGCCTCTTCTGGCCAGGTCTCTGGCCGTCTCAAGTCCTATTCCAGAGTTTCCTCCGGTCACAAGAGCTATTTTTCCATGCAGCTTTGTCTTGCATTTGCACACTCCTTTGATAGGTTCCAGCCATAGTTTCAAACCCAGTAGGAGTATAACGAACAATATGGTGAGAAAGCCAAAAAGCTGGAGTAGGAAGAGGAAAATAAGGTAAAAGAACATGTTTGCTTGTTAATAAGGGAACTACTGTGTAATAAATGAACTGAAAGTTTCTTTTGTTATCAAATACAGTCGTGTGGAAAAGGCATTGCAAAGTGTAAACATATAATAAGTCCGTAAAAGCGATCTTTTGTTTGTCCGTATATCTCAAAACATCCAGACGGATTGAGCGATCAGTAATTGCAGGATTCATTCTATTGATGATCTTCCCCGAGTCAAGGATGTCTTAATTGTTTTAAATACGTACGTACCTACCTATCTGTAGTCCTGTAGCTGATAATTTACCTACTAATTTTTGTATTTCTTATTTTTGCTCATAACATTAACTGTGGAGTGGATGTGACTCACTAGTCACATCCGCAATAGGTACCGTGAATTTTCTTTTACTCATGCCTTGACTGCTGTAATTTAACAGCGAAGACGGGAGATTGAATGTATTTATTTGATTCCGCTCAAATGCGATGAAAAACATTGTGCGTGACACGGACTTCATCAAAGCCATCATCGCCGGGCTACTAATAGACTCATGTTCATAAAGAAAGTTCCATACCGCCCTCGCTGCACAGTAGGTACCTACATATACTATTCTGTATTGTCTCACCGATTGTACACAAAAGAGGGGATTGAATAATGAATAACATTCACCTTCATCGGGTCGCCGTATAAGTAATTCTACATTCCAGACTTGTTTACTCAGTTAATTGAATTTGTTTAAGGCATGCAAATACGTATTTCGGCTTAGGTAACCAGCCAACGTTTGGTGTTTCTTTGAACAAATTTCTAAGACAGAAGAGATTCTCGATTTGATTGCATTTTGACATGTTTTAGGCCCGTCGCTAGGCTGAATCGGACTCCATACAAAATGTCTTGTCCTACCACCTACCACAGAGAGGCGGATACCACAGATTAGGGGATACCATGCGACCTGTCTGCCCTCTTAGCCTGCATCACACTGACGCGGCCTGCGGTGGCGGACCATAGTAAATTTGACAGCTAAGTAATGACAAGTTTTCTATTGACCGCGGCCATGCCTGTGAGAGGTCTTAAGCCTAATCGTAAATTTGACAGCTCATGACACTATGATCAACCAAAGTGACGACTGAGGGAATAAAATAAAACCATTAGACTCGCTTATTAGCAATTTGTTAACTCACTATAGTTTGTTAGTTGAATGAGACAGCAGTGGCGGAACCAGGAATTTGGTTGGACACTGTCTGGGGCGGGTTTGACCCTGCTGAGGTTTTTGTAAGGACAGATGCTTTTGACCGGATTCCGCTAATACGAGTATACGACAGCAATAGGTACATTAGATACCTTTCGTTCTTACTGTAGCAAGTTGGTGTCACAATGTCATTTTTTAACCGACCTCAAAAAAGGAGGAGGTTATATGTTCCACTGTATGTATTTTTTAATTTTTTTTAATGTATGTTCGCCGATTTCTCCGTCAATTGTGGACCGATTTCCAATTTTTTTTTATTATTCGAAAGAGTATACTCCCGAGGTGGTCCCATTGTCACCAATTTAGGATCTGATGATGGGATCCCAGGAAAATTGATGGCAACCCTCAAATTTTATAGGCACGCGTGTAGTGATTTTGGTATTTTCTATTATAACTCGTTCATTCACCCTCGGAATTCGCAATTTTGGTTAAGTGGAACTGATGATGAAGACCACAGATGACTAATGGAACTCCTCAAAGATGTAAAGTAGGTAGGTCAAAGATTCTGACATGATTCCGTTGAAGTAGCAACTAATGAAGTGTTAATTCTGAGATCCTTAAGGAATCGACGGAACTCCTCAAATATTATCAGCCCACCGTATAGTGACTTGGGTTTTTTCTGTAATAATCAACGCATTTGCTCTCGGAAAGCAGTTCACGTGGTAAATTGGAAAGGAAATGTGGAAATTTTCATGTTACCTATGTGGCTTGGCAAAGTAGGTACCTACTGTTGACGTCGGTTTAAAAGTTTAAAATTTGTTTTTAAAGTAAATTATATTTGTCATAAACATAATCGATATGTTAGCTAGGCAGTTACATTACTTAAGGCGACGTAGGTTCGTGGTCTTCTCTTCCTTTCACTGAGCATAAGCGTGAGCGAGATGGAAGTGCGTATTCGGAAGCGCGGATATCATGTTTATTATTTTTTGTGCGTTTAAATAAATACAAAAGTAATAGCTAAGTTCCCTCAAACATGATATTGCCGATTTTTAGAAACAATTTTAATATGTTTAGCTGTTGTGCATATTAATTTGTAACGAATTTTTTAAGTGTATTTTTTTCTATCGAACGCAAGTCAAAAACTCTGGATTTGAATAGCGAGGGACAACCCTCGAGAAAGGCCTCAAGATTGCTAATTAATTTCAGGGTATGAGGTCGGTATATTGAGGTCGGTTTAAACTTTGTTTTTAAAGTAATTATTATTTTATACCACTTCGGTGGCAAACAAGCTTACCTGATGGTAAGTGGTTACCGTAGCCTATCAGTGGCGGAGCGCCCATACAAGCCGATTCCCACTGGCTTCCCTAAAATTTCATGCTATACTCGTAATATTACCAAACTCTTAAATCATCAAAAAACAGCCATTTTATTTGGCTCCGGGTTGTCCAGTGAAAATTCTCACGCGCCGCCACTGTAGCCTATGGACGCTTGCAACTCCAGGGGTGTTACATGCGCGTTGCCGACCGTTTAAAAATTTATACACTCCTTTTTTGAAGAACGCCACACATAAGTACTTGCAGTCCCTTGGGAAAACCTCGGCATCGCTCATTCCACAACCGGCGCGTCCGAGGGAGAAAATTTCTCTGAAACCGTACGTTTGTAGTGTTCTATAGAAAACTAAAATAATGTTACCTGCGTGGCAATGAATTGCCACTCTGCCCTCTTGGAGTGCGAAAGAGAGCACTTTGGCCATATCCAGCAGTCCACTGAGGCTCGCTTCTCCGTAGTCTGGCCATGCGAAGTTGTAGTAATAGACTGAAAAAGAAATAGTTCTAGTAACACACTGGAAAAACTAGTAGGTACTTAATTAAGTACTTACACATCATTAAGGTTTTTTTCGCACATCTTGGGTGTATTTAACATTATCGATATAAAAATTGGAAAACATTTTTTTTTTCTTGCTTGTAAACAGGACCAAGTCAGTCGACGTTTAAGATATGTTTACACGTTTGCACCTCATTCCTTGACGTCGACTGTAGGTACTTGCATCCAGCACTATATACTTAATTACTTATTACTTAACGCAAAAAAAAGGAACTCCGATTTTTACCGCATATCACGGTTATGTAGCTTCAGTTCTCCGGTATGGTCTGATACTGTGGGGAAACTCAGTTGAGATGAAAAGAGTGTTAGAAAATTACTGAACTGTAAACTTAAGCTAAAGTATAATGTCTAAAATAGCTTCTGTCTCGGCATAAGTTAACGAGTGAAGAAGATTAGAAGTTAGTTGCCTCATTTATAGTACGACCCTTAAGGTTGCAATGCTTTTGAATCTCGTTATAAGTGGATACCGAAACGCTTACCAAATGATGAAAGTAGGTACTCTGGGAACTGGTAAGGCAAATACGCGTTTTTTAAGTAGAATGTTATAGCATGTTAACGTTTTGAGAGATCTATGAGTAAGTAAAGACATTTTTTCTATTTCTATTTCTATTAGACAGATTTGACCGGGTTCGATTCCCGGCAGTGTGAAGCTTTTTTGAAAATCTTTGAGTGTTTATTTTTTTCTAAAATCGCTCTCGTGACTCCTAGAGCAAACTTCCTTATGTCTTGTAGTTTCCGATTTTCCCTCACGGAATATTACACCCAGTAAGTATGTCGGTGTTGTCGCGATCGCGCGATGAACGTCTCCGCCCGATTTGTCGTAGGTACCTATTACTTCGCATTGCAAAATGGCTATACTCATACTCATTTATTTATATTATTATAAAAATATTACACATCACATAATTATTCACAATTTCATATTATAAACAATTCAATTTTATAAATGTTTATACATATCATTCAATTATTATTTTCATAAAAATTGTTTAAATTATAAAAGGCATGTCCAATTAGCAATTTTTTTAATTTATTTTTGAAGGTGTTTGTGCCTGCCTCCATCATAATGTCTACAGGTAGTTTGGGACCTATTACGTGCATTGTCTTGGAAAACTTAGTCAGTCGGTGACAAGACGAAAGAAGTCGCTCTTTAGTGCCTAGACGGGTGCGTGTGAGTTTGCTTGTGTAAAAGGTGTGTTTGTATAGTCCTAACTGTCCTTAAAACTAACAGTACGCTTACTGTCATTGGCCATGAATATATTGGGATCGTAGGTGAACCCTGAACTGGTGAGGGGAGGCCCGCAGCTGGAGTGCTCGCCGGGAGTCTGCAGGTTTATCACCGTACGGATATCCCAACTGTGGAAGATTGAACATTGTTAGTTAAGGCGACGTGTGTTAGCATGACTCCTGGACGCCCCTTATTTGACATTGATTTGAAAACATTTATTAAAAGAAGAGGGTAGTTAATACTATTTATTGGTCGTATGGCGGTAGGAAGCGCAGGCGGCCACCGGGCAGTCGGAATAGATCCATCGGACCGTACGGTTAGAGATATCAGGCTGTTTGGATTAAAAAATCATTGTAGCTATTGGCAGAAATATAAAGCTGATTGGATATCTTCACTGGTTTGTATCATTACTCTAGACTCCTCTCACACGTGAGCTCAGAAAACGGATTTTTAAAAAGTCGTAGCTCTTGTTTGGATTATATTGTAATACGGCTGCCCTGAAATTAATTAGCAATCTTGAGGCCTTTCTCGAGGGTTGTCCCTCGCTATTCAAATCCAGAGTTTTTGACTTGCGTTCGATAGAAAAAAATACACTTAAAAAATTCGTTACAAATTAATATGCACAACAGCTAAACATATTAAAATTGTTTCTAAAAATCGGCAATATCATGTTTGAGGGAACTTAGCTATTACTTTTGTATTTATTTAAACGCACAAAAAATAATAAACATGATATCCGCGCTTCCGAATACGCACTTCCATCTCGCTCACGCTTATGCTCAGTGAAAGGAAGAGAAGACCACGAACCTACGTCGCCTTAAGTAATGTAACTGCCTAGCTAACATATCGATTATGTTTATGACAAATATAATTTACTTTAAAAACAAATTTTAAACTTTTAAACCGACGTCAACAGTAGGTACCTACTTTGCCAAGCCACATAGGTAACATGAAAATTTCCACATTTCCTTTCCAATTTACCACGTGAACTGCTTTCCGAGAGCAAATGCGTTGATTATTACAGAAAAAACCCAAGTGGCTATATGTGGGCTGACAATATTTGAGGAGTTCCGTCGATTCGTCAAGGATCTCAGAATTAACACTTCAATAGTTGCTACTTCAACGGAATCATGTAAGAATCTTTCACGTACTTTACATCTTTGAGGAGTTCCATAAGTCATATGTGGTATTCATCATCAGTTTTCACCAAAATTGGATACATCTAAATGACATGTGTCACAGTACCCAAGCTATCCGGAAAGTGCTATGGAAACGGTTTGCAAAAATATGAGTAGCCGAGTCATGTTTTAGATACAGTTTTAAAACAAAGGGTACCTGTGAAATTGCTGTATGATGTTCCTGGCGGCGATACCGGCGGTGCTGGGGCGCGCCATCGCCAGAATGTCATCCGTGATCCTACAACAATACGTTACTGTTAGTGCGTGACACACGCTCATCATAGGAATATTATGTCCGAAGTCGTAGATCATAGACAGTAGTTCATAGCCCAGGCGGCGCCTGCGAATCGGAAACGATAACGCAAGTTAAGCAAAGATCGTAGCGGTCAGTCTTTGGATGGGTGGTCACCTGTTTGAATGCGGTATTAAATTTATAGTAAATGAGCGCTTCCGTGCTTTGGAAGGCACGCTAAGCAGTTGATCCCGGCTGCTGTCTATGACAGTAGTCGTTAAGCCGAGTTAGAGGCCTTCGGGTGGCTTAAGAACCTCTAACAGTCGAGTTGCCCACTCACTACCACAACCCTGCACGTGTCCCCTGGGTGGTAAACTAAAGAGGGCTCATCCATTTATACGTCACACGAATTTCATGACTTTTTGACCCCTCCTTGTCACACTTTTTTTTTTTGTTTTTTTTTTATTTGGTTACCCCCGCCCCCCTGGTGTGACGTCACATATGAAGCAATTTTCAATTTAGAAAAGTACAAATCAGACCAGCACTTCCAAAATAAATTAGTAGGTATCACAATTTAAAAATATGTTTATAAAATCAACAAAGAGAAAATTAACACAATAAAAAGTTATTAACAAACTTAGTTTACAATTAAAGTAAATTCAGAATTTCAAAGCAACATCACACCGTTTGGCCAAAATTAATCTTCATTCGGCCTATTCTATCATTAAGCATTGTCTTTTCGTCCCAAAATTTACATACTCGTATTTACTTCGTGGAACCCATTTTTGGAAATACCCCACTTTGGTTTCAAAATTAGATACATTAGTCGTAGAAACACTCACATCCATCTTCAATATTCCTTTTGACGATAGATCTTGGTCACAGGCTAGCCTACCCATTCAATTCGGCGGCCTGGGTATCCGCAAAATTTCTTGTGTTGCTCTACCTGCTTTCTTGTCCTCGGTGCATGGCGCTCAAAGCCTTATAGAGAAAATATTAGATCCTTCCGTTGGATCTACGGAGGCTGCGCACTGCTCCGAGGCCAAGAACGTTTGGTCCATAACCTGCCCCGATTCGGACCCACCAGCCAATCCCTGCTCGCAGAGGCAATGGGACGAGCCGCTCTGTCAGCTAGTACGGAAAAGACTTTTAGATACGTCTAGTAGCTCGGCAGACCGTGCTCGCCTCCTTGCGACTGCAGAGTGGGAGTCGGGTCTGTGGCTGCAAGCGGTACCCTCTCCAAACATAGGTACTTTTTTTATAACACCACCTTCCGCCTGGCAGCTAGCTTGCGTTTGGGGGCATCAACAAATCAGCCACACCGCTGTCAATGCGGCGCCATGGCAGACATACTGGGCCACCATGGCCCCTCATGTGTCCGGAGCGCTGGTAGGATCTCCCGCCACGCCAGTATTAATGATGTCATCCGTAGGGCCCTTGTCAGTGCGAGAGTGCCGGCAGTCCTCAAGCCCAGCGGACTCTACTCTTGGGTCGGCCGCTGGTTTAGGATGCTACTTGCGTCGATACCCTGGCACCGTCCCATGTTCCAAGCACCAGTGCCACCGCTGGCGCTGCGGCATCCTCGGCCGAAAGCCTCAAGCACCGCAAATATGCCATCCTATAGGAAATAGCTACATATTTGCGGCGTTTGGCGTTGAAACCTTGGGGCCATGGGGGCCAAGTGCGCGGCGGCTGTATAAAAATTTGGCGACGCGCCTAATAGAGGCCTCGGGCGACCAGAGGGCTGGCCACTATTTCGCACAGCGTATTAGTATCGCGAGGAAATACGGCCAGCCTTCTGGGCACCTTGCCTATTGACGGCGATTTAGACCACATTTTTAGGGTTCCGTAGCCAAATGGCAAAAATCGGAACCCTTATAGATTCGTCATGTCTGTCTGTCTGTCTGTCTGTCTGTCCGTCCGTATGTCATAGCCACTTTTTTCCGAAACTATAAGAGCTATACTGTTGAAACTTGGTAAGTAGATGTATTCTGTAAACCGCATTAAGATTTTCACACAAAAATAAAAAAAAAACAATAAATTTTGGGGTTCCCCATACTAAGAACTGAAACTCAAAATTTATTTTTCATCAAACCCATACTACGTGTGGGGTATCTATGGATAGGTCTTCAAAAATGATATTGAGGTTTCTTGCATAATTTTTTTCTAAACTGAATAGTTTGCGCGAGAGACACTTCCAAAGTGGTAAAATGTGTGCCCCCCCCCCCCTGTAACCTCTAAAATAAGAGAATGATAAATAAAAAATATATGATTTACATTACCATGCAAACTTTCAACGAAAATTGGTTTGAACGAGTACTAGTAAGTAGTTTTTTTTTAATACGTCATAAATCGTAGAAAGCAATTTATTTAACGGAACCCTTCATGTGCGAGTCCGACTCGCACTTGGCCGCTTTTTTACCTTTAGTTTAAATTTTATATTGTTGTTTTTATTCACTGTGGTACGAAATAAATCATTTTAGCTGTTAAATAAGTGAAAAAAAAATTAAAGTAAAAAAATAACTATATACCTACTTTCGATTTTAATAAATATTTTGTATGTGATGTCCCGAAATTCGGGACTCCTCCCTCCCCCTCGTCACAACATGTCACTCTTTGTAGACCCCCTTCCTTCCCCTATAGGTGTGATGTAATTAATGGATGAGCCCAGAGTGACAAACTCAAAGGCTAAATAATTTGTATGCCATACTTAAATAAATAGTAGGTACGTGATCGGAACCAACCCTATTTGACTCAGTAGGTAAGTTATAAGCTACTGTTTCAAATCAATATTAGTCAGATTAACGTTATTAATTTTTTTTAAATAACGAAAACAAAACATCTTTTTTTTTGTAACTTAATGCATGGTCACCCTACAATCGGTTACTCTTAATCTTAACTGGTTTAATGTTGATTAATTTGTTATGGTAGTGTTTGGTATGGTTGGTAAAATGATCAAAAAATGTTAACATTTCGTATTCATACACTACTACAGGGTAGATTATAATTTAGTAAATTATGTAGGGTCTTAGAATAATAACGCATAGAAGGATAGTTTCATACGGCCGACGCGCCAAGCGTGAGGTATATAATTTACTTTTCACTTCTCATGCTCTAAAAGTTCGTCTTTATGTCGTGCGTAGGCGACATAAAGTCGCTTTTTATGCTCTAGAGCATAAAGTAAAATCTTCGTCGAAGACCAAGGCAATCGCTGCAACAGCCACACGAACATCTTTAACTTCATACAACAACCTCTTTATTTTATTTCGTTTCGTTCGTATTCTAAGACCAAGGCAAAGATACCAACAGCCAAAGTACACAATAAAACTTCATGAAATAAACTTATAATTTGTATTTCGTCTCATTTATTATTTTACGTGTTGCTGTTTCATTTCCTCGCAATCGAAGTGAAAAGTAGAGTGTACAACTCGTCCATAAAACCCATTTTACACTCGACTTTATATCTATCCTCGCTCGCAAGCTCGCTCGGATGGATAAACGTCTCGAGTAAAATGGTGCGTTTTATGCACTTGTTGTACAATCTACTATTAAAAACAAAGTTTTAACCGACGAAAAATCAATCATCCCCTATTTTCCTACCCTTAAGGTTGGTTTTTTTTTCCAAATTTATATGGGACCAACTACAGGGTATACCCTTTCTAATAAAAAAAGAATTATCAAAATCGAACTACTCTGTAAAAAGTTATGCGTGGTCATACATAAAAAATAAAAAAATATATATACGCGTCGATTTGAGAACCTCCTCCGTTTTTTTCGTCGGTTGAAAATGGATTCATGTAGTTGTGATCAACTCGTATTCACACGCGCCAATACGCACACAAACGCACCAATTTTGTTCCACCGATCGGCGTACTGGGCCATTTATGGCCGCGTTTTAGTGGCCTCACCGTTCCGCGTGAACTGCGTTTCTATGCGTTATTATTCTAATAAGTGTAGGGTTGGTTCCGATCACGTCTCCTCTAGGTATATGAATTTGAAGACCGGTTTTAACAAAGTATTTCGTAATTATTTGCCGAAATGACCAGGCCTGACCGAAACACAGTTGAAACTCCCTTTATTAAGGGAATGATCGTTGGTAACAGGGCTCGGATTCTTCGGAAGTTTTGCTGGAAATAATCCAAAACCACTCGCAGTTGGCAGGGCCAACGGAACGGTCCGATTGTGAAATGAGCTACTTAAGTCAAGGTTCTCTTGAGTTAAAGGTTCCGCAAATGGCTTGCCTGGAGACGCCTAGAGTTCCATATGCTAAGGCATCAACGTTGCAAAAAGAAATCCCATACGTGTATATAATAGGATCTGTGAGTTTCTTTAATTGGCTTTACATATACATCATTTCCTCGCCGATCAATTGTGCAATGCCTCGAGGGCCTTTTTTAGGGTTCCGTAGCCAAATGGCAACAAACGGAACCCTTATAGATTCGTCATGTCCGTCTGTCTGTCTGTCCGTCCGTATGTCACAGCCATGCACTTTTTTCCGAAACTATAAGAGCTATACTGTTGAAACTTGGTAAGTAGATGTATTCTGTAAACCGCATTAAGATTTTCACACGAAAATATAAAAAAAAACAATAAATTTTGGGGTTTCCCCATACTAAGAACTGAAACTCAATTTTTTTTTATCATACTCATACGTGTGGGGTATCTAGGGGAACCTGGGGAGGGTTGATCACCCCCTTTGATTATGCACTCTATTTTGTTTATTTTTTGTAATATAGGAAAACTTTTTAAGCTAAACGATTTGGAAATTATCTATTTATTGATAGTTTGAATAAGAAGCAGATTGTGTCACAATTTAACTCATTATGTATTGAAACTCCTGATTGTAAACTTTTACCATGTGTCCCCGATATTAGGGAGACTTCTTCACCCCTGTTTGGGAGCCTTGATCCTGGGGGGATCAAGTCTCTCTATTGCGTGGGAGACGTGGTAAACAGATTTTTACCGTGTCTCCCCACGACTGATTATCATTGACTAAGTAACTCTATTTGCACTCTACAAAGCATATAGAAATAGAAAAACACACAACAAATAGCTATGTACCATACCTTCCATTGGTTCAAGTTTAATTCCCACCAGTTAGATAACTTGATCCGCAGGGATCAAATCACCCATGATTTGGGACACATGGTAAACAGATTTTTAGCACGAATGTCAAATTCAGAGGGTTGAATCCTGTTTAATTCACTAACTTAATCCTTAGGAAATTAATTTGTGAGGAAATCAAATTCATGGTGATTCATGTATTTTAATGATTAAATAGGGAACTGTATTAATTTTGAAATAACAACACATTTTTAGTGATAATTTTTTTACTATCCAACAAGTTAACATTCGGTATTAGAAATTGAAAACAAAAAGTTGCTCTGCTTAAGCTTGTAGCCTCTGGTTTTCTAAGTGATACATTTTTATGGCGTTGCATGAAACCCCAGAACCAATCATTACTAGCTTCTTTTTTGACTTCCCAATTGTCAGGAATTTTTTTGTTGTTCATTTTGACAAACTGATATGCTAAAGATCGAACATTTTTTGGAGTAAGGCCAAGGTACAACTTACTAGCTGTCTGTAAATACATTGACAACTCTTTCTCTTCGTCGTCTGTAAATATCTGTGATCGCTTGTAGTTAGGTTCATATTGTATTTCTTCATTTGATGTTTTTTGTAATCTTGCGTATCTTTTTAACGTCATTAGAGGGACACCATATTGCTTTGAAGTTCCCTTCAATGTTTTTCCACCTAATACTGCACCTACAGCATTTTTAAATTTTTCCTTGTCTATCGGTTTTCTCTTTTTTGATCCCTCTTTGGTCGTATATTTTCGCGGCATTATTATCTAAAAAAATACATGTAATTATGACAGGTCTGTAAATCCTCTGATTTTTTGACGCAAAGGTAGACTTGATCCCTCTCGGGGACACATGATCCCGGGATCATGTCACCCCCAAAGAAAAGGATAAAATCTCCCCAAACATAGTGAGTTTATAAACCATGCCGTACTCAAAATGAATGTACACGTATTTCAAGTGAATCAAAGCTAATGTATACTCAAATAAACTACTAACAAAATAAACATAGTCACTAATAGCATTTACTTCATATTTTAATAAATAAATCCGACTAAAACTTACCGAAAATTAAATATCACACCACGCGAATATTTCACCGTCCGCCATTTGCAAACCACTGACATTTGTCAAAGAGTGCTATGCTAGAGAGTGAAGTTAGGAATGAAGGAATCAGTGTTGCCAGCTTAAAAAAACGTATCACGTTTGGTAAAACTTTTAAATAAAGTTACCAAAGGGGCTAGCACACTAGGCTTTATGTCGCGTTTTACGTGACATTTCAGTACATTTTCGCCGACATAAAACCTAGTGTGCTAGCTAGGCAAGTGTCCCCAAGGGATCGACCCTCCCCAGGTTCCCCTATGGATAGGTCTTCAAAATGATATTGAGGTTTCTAACATAATTTTTTTCTAAACTGAATAGTTTGCGCGAGAGACACTTCCAAAGTGGTGAAATGTGTGTCCCCCCCCCTGTAACTTCTAAAATAAGAGAATGATAAATCTAAAAAAAATATATGATGTACATTATCATGCAAACTTTCAACGAAAATTGGTTTGAACGAGATCTAGTAAGTAGTTTTTTTTTAATACGTCATAAATCGTAAAATTAAAGCAATTTATTTAACGGAACCCTTCATGTGCGAGTCCGACTCGCACTTGGCCGCTTTTTAGATCTAACTTTAAGTAATTTATTTATAGTTAATGTTAATTATCATCTTGTATAATAAGCAGTGATCGTTAATTTTCCAGCATTTTTGGTACAGCGTAGTGTTGTTAACGGAATTGGCATGGACAATATCAACCAAAATTGTTAATTAGGGTAAATATTGACATTATTAAAGCTAATTAAGCATTACAAAAAAAAATGACTTTATTTACCAAAGGTGCAATTACAAGAATGAATTTTACAAATTAGTGTGACAAGTTATGGTTACGATTGAAATAGTTTATACCAATTCCGTTAACAACACTACGCTGCACCAAAAATGCTGGAAAATCAGCGATCACTAATAATAAGTACTTTAGAAAATAAATGACGAGTTTGTAGTGACCATTTCAATCGTACCTGGTCTGCATACTGATTATATATTGAACATTTTTCTGCAGCGAACAAAACTAAGCACATATAAAAATGCCTGCATGAAATGTCATTAGCACACGGCATCGCAACATTACTTTAATGTATGAACACTTATTTTCCTGCTACGATAAGGTCTAAATCTATCAAAGAAGTCCATTATAAAAACAACTTTATGCACAAGCATTTGAGTTGTATTTGGAATGAGAAAGGGTGAAGATAAGAGGCCTACTTGAATGCGGACGCGGAATATTAACATAATAAGTGGAGGTAAAAAGTCACGCTAAATAAATTATTGTTACATTTTATTTCTCAAGGATCCACATAGGTACTTGTAGTTTTGTTAAGTAGGTAGTACACACAAATTGTGGGAAACAACAATCGATAACCTCTCTTGAATTCAAAAGCCTATTGGTAAAAGTAGAAAGTGTAGAAATAGGGACATACCTACACAAAAAAAACTAAGTATTTTACAACTCTGTGATTTTATTCAATTTTCAAGTAAAGGAAATACGATACAAAGAGGTTTTTTTATTTTTTAAAAGAGGTACAAGTACGACGTGGTCACTTTTCTTTGCCGTACATGCCAGCCCCACGTTGGGTGCCAAAAGGGACGTAGACACCAAATAAATTAACCAATAATGATGAATTTTCTCGAAAAAGGATAAAAAAAATTGTCAAATGGAGAAAAAAGTAAGATCAAATAATCACAAAGTTATATAAGTGTTCAAATTCTTAAGTGGGGGTATATTCTGTCCGTTTTCCCCAAAAAAGCACTGTTGACGACGGCCTCTTTACTGTGTTACTTGTCATTTTTATTATTTTTCTATCCGTCTTGTGATTTTAGCTGTCATGTAAAAAGTCTAGTAAAAATCTGCACGTTAAAATAAGCTACGAGTTTTTTCCTAATATTTAAGGTGTACAGCGTTAACAAAGTGGTCTTCGAGCCGTTTCTAGGGTTAATTTGAGCCGCACATTGTGTACACCGCGAAATGATTCGCACCCCGAGTAAAGAAAAAACACGTAGTGCTACTCGCGCAAAACGCGAGGCAGAAATAAAAGTGTCGACGCCTGCGAAGGCACCCGGCTCTTCACCAGCATCACTGACACGACATGCCGCAGACACGACGTTCGTGGCTGGCAGCAGCCGTATGGAAATTAAGGCGCCGTCGTTGAGGGACGACGGTGTGCTGCACCCGCTGTCACCGCACAATAAGGTACCGTCTGCATCCACATCCATGTCGACTAGAAAAAAGAAGCTGGAACTAGAGGCCAAAAAACAATTGGCACTAATGGAATTGGAGGCCGAGGAACGTAAGACGCTTTTGGAGTTGAGAAAACAGAAATTATTAATCGACATACAATTGAAGGCTGATTTAGCCGACCTCGAAGAGGAGAAATACAGTTCACACATTAGTAATGCTAGCACGCGTCACGATATTGAACATTGGATGGAACACAGTGAGCACGAACTTAAGAAAGCGCAGCCCGCCCCCGAGGATGGTTTGAATATCGGCGAGTTGCACCAGTCGGCGCCACCTGCCGTCGGCTCTTCCGATGAAATTGTTAAGATGCTCGCTGCGGCAGTTAAAAACTTGACTGTTGCCTCCACACGCAGTAAGTGTGATGCTAATGTATTGAGTCGTATGTGTACGCCACGAGATCTACCTGAATACTCCGGTGATCCACTAGAGTGGTTACAATTTAAGCAAGCGTACGAAGAATCGACCGACGTGTGTAAATTTAGCCCTAAAGAGAATCTATGGAGATTACGCAAGTGCCTGCGCGGACAGGCTAAAGAAACCGTCTCAGCCTTGCTCATGAGTGCCGCCTCACCTGACCGCATTATGGCCACATTGGAACTACGTCATGGTGACCCAGAGTTTATAGTAAGCAGGCTTATACAGGATGTAAAGAAACTTGCGCCCATATCCAACGAGTACCAGAGAGATATTATTAACTTCTCTATCAAAGTTCAAAACTTCGTGGAATCTGTGAAGGCGGTTGGACGCGAGGAGTACGTACAAGGATTAAGTATTGTTCCTTTACTCATATCGAAGCTGCCGACTGTACTCGTTTCTAAGTGGTCGGACTATAGCTATCCGCTCATCAAAGCTGGAACAAAGACCCGTCTGAGCATTATGTCGGACTTTCTCAATGCGGAAGCTGTGAAGATAGCCACCACCGCTAACGTTCATCTGCAAAGTTATCGCACAGATCAGAGTAAACACAAACAATACGATAGCTTCTCTCGCCCGCAACCTGTGTTATTGCAAACTGAGCAACGCAGCGATAATGATAAGCGTGATAAGTGCCTCTTTTGCCGTACACAACAAAGTCATGACCTACCGGATTGTAAGAAGTTCAAACGCGCTTTGCGCAAAGACAGATGGCGCTACGTGAAAAGGCACGGACTTTGCTTCAAATGTCTATTGCACCGTCACGACCGTGAGACATGTACTGCGCCTGCGTGCGACAAAGAAGGATGTGAAGGCGCGCACCACCAGCTGCTGCACTACACTGCTGCTGTCAACGGCAGCGCTCGCCGGTCGGACGACGTGACCGCCAGCGCCCTACTGCTGCCAGAGCCTGCACCATCACCAGCCACGGAGCCTGCACCATCGAGTTCTTCAGCACAGGCACCGAGCGTGACGGGAGCAACGTGTTTCATAGATAACGACAAACGCGTACTACTGAAAGTGGTTGCTATCAAGATTCACGGCCCGAACGGCGTGTTTGATACGACCGCAATCTTGGACGATGGCTCGTCAGTGTCACTCCTGAGCGCCGGACTAGCGGCGCGAGCCGGCCTGCAGGGCCGCAGCGAGACCATGCGCGTGAGCGGCGCGTGGAACAATAACGTACTTGTGTGTGAATCAACTGTAATGACTGTAAATATTTCTAGCGTTGCTGACGGTACTATGCACTCTCTGACTGTACGCAGTGTAAAACAATTAGATTTACCTGTACAAAATGTAGCTTTAGTAGACTGCGATAGGTATGAGCATTTAAAAGCGCTTAAATCAGTACTGCATACTAACTCATGTTGTAAACCTGAGTTGCTTATAGGTCAGGACAATTATAATTTGTTGTTGCCTTTAGAGTTATGTATAGGTCGATACAATGAGCCGTCGGCTACACGAACCCCCTTAGGTTGGTGTGTACACGGGGCGGTACAGGTGGCACGCGCGTCGCGGGCCGCGCGCTCGGCGCACGCCACGCTCAACCTTTGCGTGATTCCTGAGGAAGACGCCGTCGCGCACGCGCTGCGCGAGCTACATGAAGAGGTGCGCCGGTCGTTTGCAATCGACGCTTTGGGTATTTCAGGTAAGCCTAGGGAGAACGCTAATGATGTGAAAGCGCAAAAGATGCTAGAGAAGTCCGCCGTACTTGACAACGGCAGATGGACTGTGGGTCTGCCTTGGAAAGATCCGCACTGTAGTTTGCCCGATAGTTTTCCTAGCGCATTCAAAAGGCTACAGGGTGTAGAGAAAAAGATGCTAGCCGATAAAGCTTACGCACACAGGTACGAGGAACGTGTCCACCATTTGTTTGAGAACGATTTTGCTCGGCAAATGGCCGACACGTCACTCACGCCGAACACTTGGTACTTACCTCATTTTGGAGTTGACAATCCGAATAAGAAGAAGCTTCGTTTGGTTTATGACGCAGCTGCAAGAAGTCAAGGCAAATCCTTAAACGATTTTCTTCTCACAGGCCCGGACTTACTTGCTTCCTTGTTCGGCATTATGGTTCGTTTTCGAGAGGACAGGATAGCAGTAACCGGTGACATAAAGGATATGTTTTTGAGAATTAAAATTAATTCTGTAGATCAGAATGCCCTCAGATTCCTGTGGAGAGGCAGCGACCCCACAGGCCCAGTGAAGACGTACGCAATGACGTCACTGATTTTTGGTGCTAACTGCTCGCCCTTTATAGCGCAATACATAAAGAACAAGAATGCAAGCCGGTTTGAGTCAAAGCTTCCAGCTGCTGTCGCCGCTATACATCACCAGCACTATATGGATGACTATATCGATAGTCTGCCGGACGAGCCTACCGCCATCACTATGGTCAAGAATATTCGAGATATTCACAGCGCGGGAGGTTTCGAGATCCGCAACTGGACGTGTAATAGCGCTACTGTACTCGACACTATTCCTAAAGATATTTTAGGTACTACAGCTGTGACATTTGGACTTGATGAACATGACGAAGGCGAGCGCACGCTCGGACTAATTTGGTACCCCGCTAAAGATGAACTAGGGTTCGATGTGTCATTTAAGCGTATCCCTGAAAGTGTGATTAAAGGCGAACAAAGACCCACGAAACGAATTATGTTACGTGTCATAATGTCCATTTTTGACGTCTTCGGGTTCTTGACACCTTTCACTACGCAAGGCAAAATCATGCTTCAGGACACTTGGCGCCTACTTATTGGTTGGGACGATATTATTCCAGACGAATTGTATAAAAAATGGTGTAGTTGGCTAGAACTACTGAAAGTTATTGGAGAAATTCGCCTCCCGAGATGGTACCAATCTTGCGCTGCCAGCTGTAATGTGTTGGAAGATGAACAGACTGCCAGTGTCGGAAGCCCTTCCACAAGTGTTGCGACCAAGCAAAGTTACGGCGATTTGGAATTGCATTTATTTAGCGATGCTTCGCTCAAAGCAATGAACGCAGTCGCATACTGGCGCTGGAAGAGCAACGGTCAGATATTTGTCGCATTTGTTGCCAGCAAGTCCCGAGTGTCGTCAGTGAAACCTCAAACCGTGCCACGTTTGGAACTTCAGGCTGCACTCCTAGCAGCACGGCTCGCGGAAACGATAGCAAAGACGCATCGTTTACACGTCACTCGGCGATACTTTTGGTGCGATTCCAGCACGGTACTACACTGGATATACAACAATACGCGTCAGTACAAGACTTTCGAGGCTAACAGGTTAGGTGAAATAGATGACCTCACAAAAGCCTCTGAGTGGAGATATGTGCCCACTGGACTAAACGTCGCAGACATTGCTACTAGAGACACGTTCGATTACCACTCATTTCTCAACGAATGGTTCAAAGGGCCTACTTTTTTAAACGAACAAGAGAGCTACTGGCCAGTGAACGTAATAGAACCTGAGAATAGGGATAGTTTTGAAGCTTGCGTGACCGTTGTACAAAATTCACCTGCACGCTTACCCGTTCCTGACCCTGAGCGCTTCTCTTCGTGGCTACGGTTTGTTCGATCTGCTGCTTCTGTTTTGAAGTTCACAAATAAGTGTAGAGGTCTTACGACTCTCGACGACTACACTCTGATGGAGCAAGCAAAGAGATTGGTTCTGCGGCAAGCTCAAGAGGATTCGTTTGCCAGCGATTTGGACGCAATAAAGAAGGGCAAAGACTTGCCACGCGATAGCAGATTGATCAATCTCTCACCTTACTTGGATGAGAATGGTCTTTTTCGCATGAGTGGTCGCATAGATGCTGTTTGCGACGTAGCCCAGGAAGCGAAAAGACCAATAATACTGGACGGACGACATCCTACTACCCGACTTTTGGTCAAGCACTATCATGTAAAGGCTGCGCACGGACACCAAGAAGCAGTAGTGAACGACTTGAAACAGATGTATTGGATAATTCAGTTGCGTCCTACTGTCAAGACTGTTGTGTCCCGTTGCATGTTCTGCAGGTTAAGAAAGGCTACCCCACAGGTGCCTCGGATGAGTGACTTGCCTCAGGCACGCATGGCGCATCATCAGCGCGCCTTTACCTTCTGCGGGATTGATCTGTTCGGACCTTTGGAAGTCACGGTAGGCAGGCACCGAGAGAAACGTTATGGCGTTTTGTTCACCTGCCTCACTGTTCGCGCGGTTCACATTGAAATCGTGCACTCACTTACCACCGACTCCTTGATCATGGCGCTGCGCAGAATGGCGTCTCGACGTGGTTGGCCGGCGCATATTTACTCAGATAACGGCACCAACCTTCGGGGCGCAGACGTAGAACTGCGAAGATCTGTAGAGGAGCTCGACGAAGAATCTCTAAGAATGGAGGCCGTTAATAATCAAGCTCACTGGACCTTCATTCCCCCCGTAAGTCCCCATTGGGGTGGGGCGTGGGAGCGCTTAATACGGGCTGTCAAGAGATCACTCCATGTCATTTTGAAGGAAAGAGCGCCCCGCGATGAAACCTTGAGTACTCTTCTAGCGGAAGTTGAAGGTATTATGAATGGTCGACCCTTGACACATGTCTCTGTAGAGCCGGGCTCTACTGAAGCGCTTACGCCCAACCATTTCCTTATAGGCTCTTCATCCAAATTACCACTGAATGGAGTTTTTGACGATTCGGATCTAGCCTTAAGGAAGCAGTGGCGCATCGCTCAGCGGTTGGCAGACATGTACTGGCAACGTTGGCTAAAGGAGTTCCTTCCCCAACTGTTACCCAGAAAGAAGTGGCAGCAAGAGAAGAGGCCTCTGAATGTCGGTGACCTCGTACTCGTCGTTGATCCTGACTCCCCTCGAAACGTATGGCCACGGGGCTTAGTTAAGAGTGTAGTGCCTGGCAAGGACGGTCGCATCAGAGTGGTTGAAGTAACCACCGCTACCGGCGTGCTGCGCCGATCCGTAGCGCGCGTTGCACCTGTCCCATTAGCTGATTAAGTGCTAGTTTCGCACTAGGGTGGGGAGTGTTGACGACGGCCTCTTTACTGTGTTACTTGTCATTTTTATTATTTTTCTATCCGTCTTGTGATTTTAGCTGTCATGTAAAAAGTCTAGTAAAAATCTGCACGTTAAAATAAGCTACGAGTTTTTTCCTAATATTTAAGGTGTACAGCGTTAACAAGCACCTTCATATGTAACGATTGTCATTTACTATGACGCTCGTGGATCGTGATGTCACGATCCCCTAGCGTTTTCTCTCTCTAACAAGCAATATTAATACGGTTGTAGCTTCGTAATTTTTTGAAATTATCTAGATGGGATTTTTGTCACTAGGCATATTTTTTTGCCGTCTTTCTTTTGGAGTAATAATACATTTTGAGTCTACACCCCTATTTAATTATGAGGACATCAAACAGGAGTAGGCGGAAGGCAAGTCCCAGGTAGGTACCGAAGAAAAGTTGCCAGAATCTTGCGTTTAGTAGGTACTGCTTGTAAGCCCGCCGGTTTAATTTTTCCTTATATTTATTTTTCCCTGTGCACATTTGATTGCATGCAGCTGGATGCGCTTAAACTTTCACGATTCTCACACATAATTTTTACTAAACGATTTAATCGCTTATAAGTTATAATTAACTTATTTATTTTCATCACTTTTGCTCGTAATTTGTATTATAGGCAGGTGTTATAGAGCAGCTAGGTACATTCGATTTACCTCCCGCAGGAGATATGGATTTTTATAACTCCCGAGGAAGTTATGAGCTTTTGTGTGGTCTGATTGGTTAAAGCAAATCTAGGTGG
Organism: Epinotia brunnichana; assembly: GCA_963854355.1. Classification (NCBI taxonomy): domain Eukaryota; kingdom Metazoa; phylum Arthropoda; class Insecta; order Lepidoptera; family Tortricidae; genus Epinotia; species Epinotia brunnichana. The sequence continues at coordinate 14,324,771 of OY977956.1, forward strand.
CCGCGCGCTACAAGAGTTCTGCTCTGCGATTGGTTGAAATAAAAATCTAGTAGGCGATTCGCTGCAAGAATCTTGTGTGTGATCTGATAGATTAAAGCAAATCTAGGTGGCCACGAGCTACAAGGATTCTGCTCTGTGATTGGTTGAAATAAAAATCTAGTAGGCCATGCGCTGCAAGAATACTGTTCTGTGATTGGTTGAAGAAGCTGCGCGCTCCACTCGCACTGATCTGGAAGTGAAGTTGTCACTTCGTCAATTTTTGATTGGTGCGCTTGCATGAAACATAGGTTTTTCTGTCTTTTGTAGTTATTTATTTCCTCGCAAATGTGATGAAAAACATTGTGTATAACACGGGCGTAAGAATATTGCAAACTCGAGTCATCAAAAGCCATCCGCCTTCGGCGCCGGGCTTCTCGTTTGCAATATTCCACTTACGCCCTATATATCTCTGAGGTCTCCCGACGTTACGGATAGTGTCACAACATCCATGGTCACGGGACAACTAGAGAGGTAAATAAATAAGTTAGTTATACGCGATTAAGGCCCGTTTAGTAAAAATAATAGCCGATGCGCGTCGTTTACTCCCACGATGCTAATGTAGATTGTAGACACAGTCCAGAAACCTGATCTAGACCTGCCCTATGCAAGAATGCAAGCCCTGTCGTCAGTAGGTAGAGCGCTTTATTTTTGATCAAAAGACATGACTGTCCAAACGTCTGAGTGCCGCGTCTGCATGCGGTGTTATATTATAAGCTATAAGATAGAGCGAGACTGGAAATATTCTGTTTTATCTCGCTACCTTACAGCTTATGCCCCGTATGGAGTTCGCTGCGCTCGGATACTGGGCGCGTCTGAAAAGAAACTCTCGTTCCGATGTATACACACATCTTTATCGTTGTCGTAACTGGCTCATCTCTACATCCGATCCAGTAGGTATTCGTACCTACTGCCTGTGTTGGCTCACTCTTGACCGACTTGTAAATTGCCTCTTACCATCGTCACGAATATCGTGCCAAGTACTCGTACTCGGTTGACACTAATATAACAAATTAGCGGCCATTTAACTTTTATTACTGGTATTAAATTGAACATGCTAAAAATATTTAGTTTTGATTTTAATATAATTTTGATTTGTTTTATGAGAAAATTTCGCGTAATTTAGGTATTTACCTTATCAAGTTGTTAAGTACTACCTGACCTAACCTATCCGGATTATGAGCATTGTCATGATATCTGGTGATCGAAAACTCTTTCATTACGGGTTTGGGATGGTTAGAATCGTCTTAATGAGTAGGTATAGGTATTTACAATCTGTGAAACTACAGTCGGCATTAAAACCTAAGGAATAAATATGAGGTATACTTATCATGGGGGCGCTCTTTTCTGGCAATTGTGGCACATTGATAATATATTTACCGTGCTAGGAACGTGAAACGGTCTAAGGCAAAAGTAATAAGTAGCTAATATGTTCACACCTTCGTATTAGCACGTTATTCCTATATAATTTCTATGAAATTCAGTAGTTCCTAATTTCTACGAATGTCCGCAAATGGCTGGCCCTCATATAATTCTTATTACTTAGGCTTTACTTTGTTAATAAAGGCTATACAGGGTAAAGTAAACGGTTAATTTACTGAGCTGTCAGAAAAACTGGGTCAAAAGCTTTATATCGTAAAAACAAATAGTCCTTACTGCATGTAAAACAAGTTACGTTTAATCACAATACAGATTAAGTCAACGAAACAGTAACACAAGTTTCAATCCTATTGCAACGCATGAGAGTGTAAAATGAACATGGTAAAGGGTTTGACAAACGACTGTTAGACTTTAGAGTGGTATGCAGAGTGCTTCACGCACGATATGTAAAGTTGTTGTTGACAATGAAAAGGCTTGTACTCGTGTCACGCCATCGTAAAACAAAATGAGTTTTTTTTTAATTGAACAAGCATAATATTTTGCCTATACGTTTAATAGAAGCCCCTATGCTCGCTTGCATCTTGCATCCTGACGGAGTCCGATGTCCGCTTGCTACTTCCGAATAACCTTAAGGTTCTCTAAGGTTTTGATTCCCGTATTTTTAGATTTCGTTAACTTAGAAGCTTAATTTTTTTCACAGCATTAATAAAAAGTACTGCGGATTGATTTCAATTTCAAGTATACCTCCGCATACCTGAGAAAGAGGATCTTGACAGACAGACAACGAAGAAATTAGGCTTTGTAGCCCTTAATTTTGACAATGTCTATAGGAAAGACGGGATCCTAAATCTGTGTATGACCCCCAACCGGTCCGGTCCAGCTGCAAGTAGAGGTATTTCCTCGGATGGACTGCTCCGAATGTGCAGAGTTGGATTCTCATCCCTGATATCATCAATAATATCATCTCTATTAATAGCGAAATATCATTGCTGATATTCCGCTATGCCCAGAACCGGCCCTATAGCACTCAATTAGAGTGATGGCGCGAGATGTTCTTTAAATTATGCTTTTACTTCACAAGGCAAACAGATTTTTCGCTTGATTTTTTCCGCTTTGTCATTTTGGCGCCCTTGACACCTGGTGCCTAGAGCGGCCGCTCCCTCCGCTCTACCCACGGACTGACACACGCTACGCCCTCTCTCTCAACTGTAGTCGAATGTTGAAAACTCACCAGTGCGCCGCCGCAGAACAGCGCGCACTGGAGCGCCGCGGGTATGTTCACGCGCACCTTCTCGCTCAACGCGCTGTAGTGCGCGGGCGGCGGGTGGTTGATGCGCCGACGGGATTCCCGGCTCCTGTGCCCTCTCTCTATCTTCGTACTCACCAGTCGGAGTACAGCCCCTGCAACGCGGAGCGCTGCGCCGGCCTCTCGTAAGGGCAGCGCGCGCCGCCGCAGAACAGCGCGCACTGGAGCGCCGCGGGTGTGCTCACGCACACCTTCTTGCTCAACGCAGAGCGCTGCGCCAGCCTATCGTAAGGGCAGCGCGCGCCGCTGCAGAACAGCGCGCACTGGAGCGCCGCGGGTGTGCTCACGCACACCTTCTCGCTCAACGCGGAGCGCTGCGCCGGCCTCTCGTAAGGGCAGCGCGCGCCGCCGCAGAACAGCGCGCACTGAAGCGCCGCGGGTGTGCTCACGCACACCTTCTTGCTCAATGCAGAGCGCTGCGCCAGCCTATCGTAAGGGGAGCGCGCGCCGCTGCAGAACAGCGCGCACTGGAGCGCCGCGGGTGTGCTCACGCACACCTTCTCGCTCAACGCGGAGCGCTGCGCCGGCCTCTCGTAAGGGCAGCGCGCGCCGCCGCAGAACAGCGCGCACTGGAGCGCCGCGGGTGTGCTCACGCGCACCTTCTCGCTCAGCGCGCTGTAGTGTGCGGGCGGCGGGTGGTTGATGCGCCGACGGGATTCCCGGCTCCTGTGCCCTCGGTCTCTATCTTCGTACTCACCAGTCGGAGTACAGCCCCTGCAACGCGGAGCGCTGCGCAGGCCTCTCGTAAGGGCAGCGCGCGCCGCCGCAGAACAGCGCGCACTGGAGCGCCGCGGGCGTGTTCACGCGCACCTTCTCGCTCAGCGCGCTGTAGTGCGCGGGCGGCGGGTGGTTGATGCGCCGACGGGATTCCCGGCTCCTGTGGACAAATAATATCTACTTTTTAAAATTCATTGCATACTCATCAAACGAGTGGACAATAAAATACAAATACCTACTCTTTATTGCTCACCAAGAAATAACAGGTTGTACATTAAACTTAACCTAGATATAAACTCGGTAGACAACATGCGGTCTTATCGCTAAAGAGGGCCATGGGAGAGGAAATAAGAGCCAATTAAGAGTTAACTGTGAGTTAATTGAGAGTTAATGTATGGAACAGCTGATATTTTTTTGCGATTTCGCGGTCTGTTTCTTGGGAAAAGTTGTTATTCGCTTTTGGTCTTCTTGCTACACGACCCCTAAATCACCCTGTATAATTACATAATTAGGTACCTAAATCATAAGTGCAAAAAAACATCGTCGAACACCCAAAAAAACACAAAAATGAGAACTTTTGTTCTCTCATTCTGTATGACCCAAATGTAAAAAAACTAAGTATGGATATATCCCGGCTGCATCCTGAAGGATTTAAATTGTCAAGAAAGTATAAGCTTGACTGCTAGGAGTTCTCAAGCTGCACGAAGGCCAACGACGTGTGGTAAAAATGGCGGAATTCTTACCAGATATAATCTACCGGTCAAACGGAGCCGAACAGAAAGATATGGTGGAAATAGAAAAGCTGGATCTTAGGCGGAATTTAAGTACGCCTGTCTGTGACAGGGTCATAGATTTTGTATGGAGTGGCTGCGGTCGGAATCAGCCTAGCGGAACGGTGAGTCAGTGTGGCGACCCTTATCCAGCTGTTATTGCCGATCAACATACCCCATTCTTAAGGGGACGTAGGTTCGTGGTCTTCTCTCCCTCTCACTGAGCATAAGTGTGAGCGAGATGGAAGTGCGTGTTTGGAAGCGCAGATATATCATGTTTTTTAAATTAAACATTTTTGTGCGTTTTATTAATAAAAAGTAATAGCTGATTTCTCTCAAACATGACATTGCCGATTTTTAGAACAAATTTTAATATGTTTAGCTGTTGTGCATAATTTGTAACGATTTTTTTTAGTGTATTTTAGACCTATGTTCGTGATTTTTTTCTATAGAGCGAAAGTCAAAAACTCAAGATTCGAATAGCTGATTTCCCTCGAGAAAGGCCTCAAGATTGCTAATTAAATTTAAGGCAGCCGTATTATAATCCAAACAAGAGCTACGATTTTTTTAAATCTGTTTTTGGAGCTCACATCGCCTTAAAGGTATCCTTGAAAACCCTGAACAGCACAACTTTTGTGAACAAAGTGGTTGTACCTTGTTTTAATAGCTACAAATGTTCCATCGAATGTATGTTTCGCAGAATTTTCATTTCATCGAAAACCATTTTTTTTCAGAATCAGTGAACTTTTCAGGATTGTTATGAAAAAAACACACTTTTTTTATGTATATATTTTTTTCCTGGGGAAATGCAGTTACGCATCCCGCCTGGCTGGGGAACCAGGACGGGTACGACGGACTCCCGGGAACGGTCACTTTGGCGGAGCCACGGGAACGCTCGCGCACACTTCCGCGACTCCGCCAGCAGCTGTCCCCATGTGAGATCCATCGGGAGGGGAGGAGATGGATACTCGTCCCCCAGAATAACTTTCTCAGGGCGTGCCCGAACACCCGACACGCCCTCCAGCTCGAGGACCTCTTCCCTATATGGGTGGCAGTCGCCCCCGTGACTGCCACCCGGAGGTCTTCGTTAAGGCGGCAATCGCTGGTTGTGCGCAGCGCTCTTGCGTCCAGTTCTGCAGCGGCGCATTGGGTCAGCCTCAGTCCAGGCTTTCCGCTCGCGCTCTGCCCCCTCCTTCTCGGCCATAACGTGCTCGCTAAAGTCCAGCATCGCCTACCAGGCTGCTTTGCTGGACACCATAGCCCGCACTACGGCTGGCAGAGACAGATCTTGATACCCTATTCGGGCGACCACCTCCTGTCTCTCTGCACTCCAAACCGGCCACTCGGTCAACGTGTGCTGCGCCGAGTCTATGCCGGCTCCGCACTGGTGGCATTACTTAAAAATCTTGAAATTCAATTTTTATTTTATTTTATTATTAAGGATCACCAACAGCGGAAACAACAAACACAAGCGCTTAATACAAATAAAAAATTGGTTTAAACTTGATTGCGCCACCAATTACAGGTGAACACAGCAAGCATATATTTTTTGTACTCGACGGTTAAAATATGTGTATTAATATTTCATAGAGAATACTGCAACGTCACTCTTTTCATCGTTGAATAGTCTGTTACTTCCAAAACAACCGAAATAACTGTTTCGATACGCTCTAGACAACCGAAAAAAAATTGAAAATATAGAACTAAAATAAATTCGACCAATCACGTGGCTGCTTTACCGAACTGTAATGAATTGGACCAATAGAATCACTTTGATTATTGAGTTTACTCGTTGATGTCGTACGCTCGTTGATGTATTTTAAGATATCAACAAGCGTACGAGCGTTGAGCTGCACTTCGTTACAACAGTATCGAGTTTGTTTAATTAGTTCAGTTGACTCGTAGAAAATTAATTTTAATGAACTCATACAAAAAGGTTTGTTCACAATAGTGTTATAATCAAGCTTTTTAATCTCGTACCTTACTTAGGCCACTCAGCAAGCTTCGTGGCCTTAACACGGTACTCGACTGAAAAGCTCTCTATTATAACACGATTTTGAAAAATACTAGTTCACAATAGTGTTATAATCAAGCTTTTTAATCTCGTACCTAACTTAGGCCACTCAGCAAGCTTCGTGGCCTTAACACGGTACTCGACTGAAAAGCTCTCTATTATAACACGATTTTGAAAAATACTATTTCAGAAGGTACCTAGTAGATATTTCAATTATGCATGTTACAATTAGTGGTGAGCCTAATCGCCATACAGAAAAAGCATCTCCCTATGTTACCTAACAACATTATATTCACGGATTAAAATCTCGGCCTTTTTGGAAAATCGCTCAAAGTACCGAATTAGGTAAGTACGAAAATACGAACCTGTCCAAAAAATGAAACCGATCAAAGTTGAGGAAATTTATACTCGATTTTCTTCTGTCTTTGTTAAATACATCGACCATTTTGTTAATCTTGTGTTTTCAAATGACTGTCACACACGACGGTGTCATCAACACTGGCATGTCACCATGAGTGTGTAATGGGGTAAAAATCAACAAAAACACATTAGGGACGACCATCAGTGGGTGTAGCGATAGCATAGTTAATAGAAACAGAAGACTATTTTTAACAGTTTTTTAATAGACACTTCAAACATTCGATTAATAATTTACTGTAAAAACAAAGTTTAAACCGACTTCAATAGGTACTTACTTCGCCAAGCCACATAGGTAAATAAAAATTTCCACATTTCTTTTTCTATTTACCACATGAACTGCTCTCCAAGAGCAAATGCGTTGATTATAACAGAAAAAAAACCCAAGTCGCTATCTGTGGGCTGATAATATTTGAGGAGTTCCGTCGATTCCTCAAGGATCTCAGAATTAACACTTCATTAGTTGCTACTTCAACGGAATCATGTAAGAATCTTTGACGTTCTTTAGGAGGAGTCATCTTTGAGGGGTTCCATAGGTCATCTGTGGTCTTCATCATCAGTTGCACTTCGACAAAATTGCGATTTCCGATATACACGAGTTATAATAGAAAATACTAAAATCCCTACACGCGTGCCTATAAAATTTGAGGGTTGCCCTCAATTTCCCTGGGATCCCATCAGCAGATCCTGACTTGGTGACAATGGGATCACCTCAGGAGCATACGTTTACGATAAAAAAAATTTTTTTTTGGAAATCGGTCCACAATAGACGGAGAAATGACGATCATAGGTACATAAAAAATAATTAAAAATACATACAGTGGAACATATAACCTCCTCCTTTTTGGAAGTCGGTTAAAAATGTATGACAGGTGTAGGACCAGAGGCGGATTGTCCATATAGGCAAACTAGGCACGTGCCTAGGGGCGCGGGGTTCGAAAGGCGCGGCGGTTTTTTCCTTATAATTTTGAATCTAATATGGCCGCTAGAGGGACGATACGCGCATGAGGTGCTTACAATGTCACAGACTTTATCTCTTTATAATATTAGTATAGATTCTATAGAAATATAGACTAGCTTTTGCCCGCGCTTTTGTCTGCGTGGTACTAGTTAAGGCGACGTGAGCTCAGAAAACGGATTTTTAAATAGTCGTAGCTTTTGTTTGGCTTGTAATACGGCTGCCTTAAATTAAATTAGCAATATTGAGGCCTTTCTCGAGGGACAACAGCTATTCGAATCCTGAGTTTATGACTTTCGCTTGATAGAAAAAATCACGAACATAGGTCTAAAATACCTAAACTTAAAAAATTCGTTACAAATTATGCACAACCGCTAAACATATTAAAATTGGTTCTAAAAATCGGCAATATCATGTTTGAGGGAACTTAGCTGTTACTATTTTATTTATTAAAACGCACAAAAAATAAAAAAAATAAAAACATGATATCCGCGCTTCCGAACACGCACTTCCATCTCGCTCAAGCGTATGCTCAGTGAGAGGGAGAGAAGACCACGAGCCTACGCCGCCTTAATATCGTAGTATCGTACCTCCATATAAACTCCCGCCCCCCATTTCGCCTCCATATTAGGGACTGAAGTGAGTGAAGCGAAAGTGGTTTGTCAGGATCGTAGCAAATGGAGATCCGTGATCTCTGCCTACCCCTCTGGGAAAGAGGCGTGATTATATGTATGTATGTATTAGAAGTATTATTACATAAGGAGATCTCTAGGAGAATACAGCTGGGTTGGGCAGCATTTAATAAACTGGACGACATCCTCAAGTCTACCGATGTTCCACAATGCCTGAAGACTCGCCTCTTTAACCAATGTGTCCTGCCCACCATGACAAATGAGGCTGTGCACAAAATACGAGTAGCACAGAGAGCCATGGAGCGCGCCATGCTCGGCATTAAACTACAAGACCGACTGAGGAATGTTGAGATCCGACGTCGCACTGCGCGACGTTGGAGATACCATTTACCAAACTCAAGTGGGGCTGGGCAGGACACCTTGCCAGGCAGAATGATGGTAGGTGGACCAAAAAGGTGTCAGATTGGTGGCCACATGGCAAAAGGAGCGTCGGCCGTCCACCAGCTCGATGGGTGGACGATATTAGGAAAATCGCGGGTCACTTCTGGATAAGATTAGCCCAGGATAGGGACGGGTGGCGTACTCAAAGAGAGGCCTATGCTCAGCAGTGGGCGATTACGGGCTGACAATGATGATGATGATGATGTATTAGGGGCTCATTTCCGGGATAAAACTATCCTATGTCCTTCCCCGGGATTCAAACTATCTCCATCGGTTCAGCGGTTTAAACGGTAAAAAGCGGCCAAGTGCGAGTCGGACTCGCACATGAAGGGTTCCGTAAAATAAATTGCGGTAACGATTTATGACGTATTAAAAAAAAACTACTTACTAGATCTCGCTCAAACCAATTTTCGGTGGAAGTTTGCATGGTAATGTACATCATATATTTTTTTTAGTTTTATCATTCTATTATTTTAGAAGTTACAGGGGGGGGGGGACACACATTTTACCACTTTGGAAGTGTCTCTCGCGCAAACTATTCAGTTTAGAAAAAAATGGTATTAGAAACCTTGATATCCTTTTTTAAGACCTATCCATAGATACCCCACACGTATGGGATTGATGAAAAAAAAAATTGAGTTTCAGTTCTGTGTATGGGGACCCCTAAAACTTAATGTTTTTTTTCGATTTTTGTGTTAAAATCTTAATGCGGTTCACAAAATACATCTACATACCAAGTTTTAACAGTATAGCTCTTATATTTTCGGAAAAAAGTGGCTGTGACATACGGACGGACAGACAGACAGACAGACAGACATGACGAATCTATAAGGGTTCCGTTTTTTGCCATTTGGCTACGGAACCCTAAAACAGACTGACAAACAGACAGACATACAGCTTACTTTCGCATTTATAATATTATAAGTACGGATTAGTATAGGTAGTTTATATGCCGACACTACCTACAGCACTGACAACAATTAGGTAGATGTGGCCAAGGCACAACACCACAAACTCGAAATGTAGTACATGCAGAAAACAGTCATACGACGTGTGACCTTTTAGCCTACGCGGCTGAATAGTCAATAACTCTAGCACGCTATCCTCTAATTTCATAATTATAATATAAGTACTTGTTTTGTGATGAACTATACCTAAGTAACTAGGTACTAGTAACTACTGCACGCGTTCGTGTAGAAAGCGAATAAGTACCTATATCCATTTTTAGGGTTCCGTACTCAAAGAGTAAAACGGGACCCTATTACTAAGACTCCGCTGTCCGTCCGTCCGTCCGTCCGTCCGTCCGTCCGTCCGTCCGTCCGTCCGTCCGTCCGTCCGTCCGTCTGTCCGTCTGTCCGTCTGTCCGTCTGTCTGTCACCAGGCTGTATCTCACTGATACCGTGATAGTTCCAGTTGAAATTTTCAGATGATATATTTCTGTTGCCGCTATAACAACAAATACTAAAAACAAAATAAAATATTTTTTAAGGGGGGCTCCCATACAACAAACGTGATTTTTTTGCCGTTTTTATAGATAAGAGTACGGAACCCTTCGTGCGCGAGTCCAACTCGCACTTGGCCGGTATTTTTTTTGTATTTGTTGTTATACCGGCAACAGGCATACATCATCATAATGTAAAAAGTCTTGTAAAAAGCCTTTTATTTCTTGCTCTGTTAACCCTTTACCAGGCCCCTAAGAACTAGCGTGCCTTCATACGTACTTTATATACTGTTACAAACGTATTGAACGCCTTGTAAAAAATGTATTTACGAAAGTCGGAGATGTTCCTTTAACCAGAAATAAAAATGTGTGTGTAATTAAGTGACATACTCGCTTTTGTCGTATTATATTCTTGATCAAGCGAAGGGATATATTCCTCCTACATCTTATATCGGTTATCATAGTCAAGGTTTAACTCCGAACCTCCTACAAAATATTTTACACTTAACTACATAGTTTTAGGTATGCAAACATTATTAAATGCAGTAAAGTTGTAATTCCCAAGTTGCAGAATTTTATTTAGCAAGCAAATAAAGATGCCTGACTTGGCTCTAAGAAATATCTCACCACTTCTTACTGTGGAAGACTTGCGAGACGTGGCCTATATTTTACATGGAATGTTTTTTATGGGATTCTTATTTTAGCATCAGTGTAGTTCTTTACCACCTATTTGGTTCCATAAATTATCTCTGCGTTAGTTACTATGAATCGTATAGGTTAGATTTGATTTCCGCTAACCTAAAGTGGTCTGGACGAGATCGCTCTTTAGCTATAAGACCGCCTGTTGTTTGCCTGTACTTGTAGCTAATGTTTATGCTATGTACAGTGTTCTTTTATTGAGGTGTGCAGTAAGTAATATTTGTATCTGCATTTAGGGGGTATATGCCATAATCGCCTCGCTTGGCATGCGGGTTGGCGATCGCAGTATTTCCACCGTACTCCAGAGATGCTGCTGCCCGCTGGATCCGGGGAGTCCGCTGGATGCGGGTGGCGCAGGACCGGTCATTTTGGCACTCTTTGGGGGAGGCCTATGTCCAGCAGTGGACGTCTTTCGGCTGATGATGATGATGATGTTATTTGTATTGTTCATCGCTATTGCTGTAATAATTAAGATTGAAGGTTTAAGGAAAGTGTTTGGACACTGCACTTTTTACCATAATCTTACTATATAACGCTGCCGCCAACTCGGACGATGGGTGGAACATTACACCGCACTCTATTCGAACCCGATTGCTATTGACTCAGAGGTCTTAGAGCATACGCCTAAATTAGCAACTTGGATCGAGCTAGAATCTCCACCCTCTATAGAGGAATTTCACAAGGCTGTAAAACAGCTTAAACGCGGAAAGAGTCCAGGCAGCGATGGTACTCAAGCTGACATCATAAAGCTTGAGTGTGTGGGTCCAATTCTGCACAGTTTGTTGTGGAAATGCTGGGAGGAAGGTAAATTCCCACAGGATATGCGCGATGCGAATATCGTCACGCTGTACAAGGGGAAGGGAGACCGCGGCGATTGCAACAATTATTTACCGCGGAATTTCTCTCCTTAGTATCGTGGGCAAGTTATTCGGTCGTGTAGTATTGTCAAGGCTACAGCAACTTGCCGATCGCGTGTATCCCGAAAGTCAGTGTGGATTCCGTGCTCAGCGTTCCACAGCGGATATGATTTTTACACTTCGACAAATTCAAGAAAAGTGTAGAGAGCAGAAAACGCCTCTGATTGTTGCGTTCGTTGATCTGAACAAGGCCGTCGACACCGTCAGCTGGGAAGGGTTTAATTCCGTATTAGAACACATTGGATGCCCAGCAAAACTCATAGGTTATGATGGGTATTATAAAGTCCTTTCACGAGGGTATGCAGGGTGCGGTGGTGTTCGATGGCACCGTGTCTGACCCGTTCTTCATGCGCAGAGGTGTTCGTCAAGGCTGCGTACTGGCGCCTACCCTGTTTGGTATATTTTTCTCGTTACTGCTGAAAACCGCTTTCGGTGACGACCAACAGGGTATCCATCTCCATACAAGGGTTGACGGAAAGCTTTACAATGTTTATCTCCTAAAGTCAAAGCAAAAGCGAGACGATTTATTTGTTGACAGCTTGCTGTTTGCTGACGACGCAGCCTTCGTCGCCACATCGCAGTGCGAGCTCCAAACCATGATGGATAAATTTTCACATGCCTGCGCTCTATGTTCCAGAACATAGAGCGCAGGCATGTGTCCATAAACGCCCGGAAAACTGTTGTGCTGGCTCAAGGGTATGCGATAACACCGAAAATTCTGCTGGATGGCACGCCGTTGGAGTCAGTCGACAGGTTCTGCTACCTCGGGTCGACTGTGACTAGCAATCTTTCATCGGATGCAGAAATCGATGTTCGGATTGGAAAAGCAACGACGATGTTTGGGAAGTTAAGTACAAGAGTATGGCAGAATTAATATCTAACCAGGAAAACCAAGATAGTCGTATATCAAACTTGTGTCCTTAGCATACTCTTGTACGGCGCTGAGACCTGGACATCGTACGCCAAACACGAACGTCGGCTTAACACCTTTCATATGCGCTGCATCCGAAACATCTTGGGCATACACTGGAAGGACAGGGTCACAAACCAGAGGGTGCTTGAGGTTGCACAGCTGCCCAGTCGCTTTGCGCTGCTTAAGCAGAGACGCTTACGCTGGCTGGGGCATGTGCATCGAATGGATCCATCGCGTTTGCCGCGGCAAGTTCTGCTTGGGGCCGTAGCTGATGCCAAAAGAAGCGTAGGCCGGCCGATGCTGCGGCATAAGGACTGTGCCAAGCGAGATATGCACGCATTCAACATCCCGGTTCACAAGTGGGAGGACCTTGCCGTGGACAGGGACAAATGGCGCAAACTGGTGTTCGATGGTCGTCAAGTTCATGATGAAGCGTGGTTTAAAACACTCGCAGTAAATCGAGCCAAGCGGCATCAACGTGGCACCTGTTCGCCGCGGGCAAATTACACCTGCCAAGCTTGCGGTCGTGTATGCCGCTCTCGCATTGGCTTACACAGCCATGGAAGTCGTTGTCTCCTTTCTTAACACTGCTCGTATAGTCTGTAATAGACTTAAAGGCCATTGATGACTATATAACACTTAAAACTCTCGCGCTTTGTACACATATTTAAATACTGTTTTTTCCGGGTCTAACGCAAGGTAAATAAAGGTAAATAAATATCGCATTAGACCCGGAAAAAACAGTATTTAAATATAATCTTACTATGACAAGGCTGTGGACAGGCCCCGTAGCATGGATGGCCTTTATCACGTGATAAGTGATAGCTGCCGTCCCTGGCTGACACCGTTCGATAGAATGAGACGACGCGCTTATCTTATCACTTATCGCGTGATAACGCCATCCATGCTACGGGGCCAGAACACATTAACCCATTAATCTCTCACTTATCTATTTGTACTCGTCGATTAAAATCTGTGTATTAAGATTTCATAGAGAATACTGCAACGTCACTCTTTTCATAGTTGTAGTCCATGTTATATACTGTCGAAACAATCGAAATAACTGTTTCGATACGCTCCAGACAACCGAAAAAAATTTGAAAATAGAACTAAAATAAATTCGACTAATCACGTAGCTGCTTTACCGAGCTGTAATGAATTGGACCAATAGAATCGCTTTGATTATTGAGTTTACTCGTTCATGTCTTTTGAGATATCAACGAGCGTACGAGCGATAGGCTGCACTTCGTTTCAACAGTATCGAGTTTGTTTAATTAGTTCAGTTGACTCGTAGAAAATTAATTTTAATGAACTCGTACAAAAAGTATTGTTCACAATAGTGTTATAATCAAGCTTTTTAATCTCGTACCTTACTTAGGCCACTCAGCAAGCTGACTAAAAAGCTCTCTATTATAACACGATTGTGAAAAATACTATTTTATCACGTCACACATATATGCGTCAGAGCGCCACCTACGTGCCAGTTTCGCTACATTTGGAGATTAAGCTGCTACGTAGCCGTAACTGGTTAACGAACCCGCTTAGTGGGCGCCAACGGCGTAGTCGCTTTCCGCTACATACGAGGAAAACCACAGGATCAGCTACGAGCGTAGCGATTCATAGCAATCACTGGTTAAGAGCCCGTTCACGTGCTCACTAGCGGCACTGGTAAATCATCATCATCATTTTCAGCCTGTAATCGCCCACTGCTGAGCATAAGCCTCTCTTCGCGTACGCCAAATCGAGATTATTTAAATGTAATGATAGATATTTAAATTTAAATACACTAGCCTAAACCGATTGTCATAAGTTTAATAAAATCAAGTATAAAGCCCCGTTGTTTCAAGCAATCAGTCAACTTCCTTGTGGTAATAATGGTAATATTAATGAAATCATCTAAAAATAACGCCATATTTCTTTCACCCGGTGCGTGTTCGGTAGTTTATTATGTGTGTAGTCTTATATAGAGCAGTAGGTATTTGTCACGCGAGCTTGCCCTTATTAGGGGCACAGTGGGCCGAACATACATGGTAAATGGACAAAATGTATTAAATCGACTTTTTTTTTTTTTTTAAAGATCGTTACGTATTTTTAAATAACGAAAAAACGACGCATGCGACCGGATGATGCAAAAGGTCCTGGGTTCGAGTCCCGGTAAGGGCAAATATTTGTGTGATGAGCATGAATTTTTGTTTCTATTAAATATATCCTTATTGACCTTACTATGGGACTAGTTTGATTTGTGTAAGATAGTCCTTTGCTATGTATTTATTTATTATATGTGTATTTATTTATATAACCCGTTAGGTTAAGTATGTGTTATTTCATAACAATCGTGAAAGAAAAAATAGAAACGTATGTAAGGGAAATAAAACTTACACGAAATTAATCATTCGGGAAAAAATAAGCCAAAAGTTAATAAACCAAGTGAATGGTGTTTTTGAAGTCCCTAATCCGCACTGGATAAGCGTGGTGACTACCGCCCTTTTCCATCTCATTCATTAAAAGCAGCCTTTGGCTTAATATTCCTGGAAGTGAGATGTATATTGGCTAATAACGATTATGATGAAGATCATGAACAAAAAAAATTGTTTGACTGATATGTTATTGGATATTCACTCGTCCATTAATATCACTATCACAATATTTTGGACGCAATTACTTAGCAAAATTCATACGCATAAACCGATTTTATCATCTGTCAAATATGTTGTCCAAGCAACGACACCAGAACACCACAGTGCAGCGTATCAAGATCGAATGCAAAGCCCAGCTTGCTTCCTGTGTTCCTGGTAGAATTAGAAGTTTTTCAACGAACTCGGTCACGATATTAACCCACTGTGCAATTACCAAGTTGGTTGTGTTCTGTTATAATGTTTTTGAATGATCGAAGTTCGAGAATATGGTAGTTTTTTAGTCGAAAGATAAATAAACAAATTTCGATTTCTGTTTTCTGACTTGCTTGAATATTGAAGTGTTTATAATTTGAATGTAGTCGACTACAAAGATATCGACACGACCAAAGTTACAAAAAAATATATACACGACTTTATTGCCTTAACATTAAGGTCGTGTATACATATTTTTGTAACTTTGACCGTATCGATCTCTTTGTAGTCGACTGTGGCGACTCCAAGAATCACAACTTTTGGCTTTTTCTCACCAAAATTATATCGGGAACGCCACATCACTAGTCCTACTACAAGCAAATATTGCACAATATTAAGACTAAACCCGATGTCGTGTCTTGAACCTTAGTTATTAAAACACCTGCCTATCTACTCATAAAAGAATATACTCGACTTTACCCTCCAGTATATATATTGACAGTGTCCCTAACAACCAGTTGTGATCGGAGGTGCAAGTAATATTGGTTAGTCGAGAAGTGCTTTGTAATGTTAATGTTGTGAATGTAGGATGTAATTACAGCCATGAATAATGATACGCGAAGGAAAACCGCAAGTTATTAAGTTAATATTCTACAATAATACACGCGAGAACTTGTGAAGAAAACAAAACCGTCTTTAATTATAAAAGGTATTGGTACATGGGTAAGTATTTACATTGTACAATGCAATAAGTACCAAGCCAATATACTTGATAGTCTTCAAATAATAAAAATAAAAAAAAATAAAAAGCATTTATTCAGTATCTTAAAATATTTACATAGTCTGGAGTTGGTGCCTCTTTTTAAGCATTAAAATATGCTTGTGTTAAGAGACCCCGCTCTTCCACATGTTAATCTTAATAATTTAATTTTAGGTGTACACATATTATACAAACTTACTTAGCTTAACCTGAAATCTAAAATCTTTATATTTACTTTACTTTACTAAATAAATAATAGGAGAGGATAGTCCCGCGTAACGCGGGCCTTATGTATGTGTGTGTGTGTGTGTGTGTGTGTGTGTGTGTGTGTGTGTACGTGTGTGTAAGTGTGTGTGTGTGTGTGTGTGTAAGTGTGTGTGTGTGTGCGTGTGTGTGTGTGTGTGTGTGTGTGCGTGTGTGTGTGTGTGTGTGTGGGTGTGTGTGTGTGTGTGTGATAGAGAGAGTATGTGTGTGTGTGTGTGTGTGTGTGTGTATATTTATGTGTGTATATTTGTGTATAGAGAGTGTGTGAGTGAATGTAAATAAGAAATAGTATGTGAGTTGTGGATTAAGTGTTCTGAAATAGTAGATTTTCAATATCATGGTAGTTTTTTGTTTTTAACCATTCAGTTAATTTAGTTTTGCATTCGTAGAGTGTATTAGGGTAAATATTTATGACTTTATTTATAGCATTATAAAGTTTTGCCGATCGTGATCTTTGCTGTCTCCTGGCGTAAGCAGTTTTCAACATCGGAGTATTAATTAGTTTAGTCTGTTTCCTTCGACGAGTAGATGCAGGTGCTGGTGTATACACGGATGTTTTGTGTGTTTTTAGGATAGTATTTAATATGTATAGTTTCCTGACAGACAATACATCAGCAGTAGTATATAGTTTACTTGTAGGGAATCTATACGGTTTGAGGTGCATGACTTTGAGCAGTGCTCTTTGGGCTCTCTCTAGTTCAAGGAATTTAGATTTCGTGGCACCGCCCCAGACGGGGATGCAGTACGTGAGGATAGATTCCGCAAGCGAAGTATATACCTGCTTTAATATAGTCTTGGTAGCTACATTTCTGAGATTCCTGAAGACCCAGATGAGCTTTCTCACTCTGGACATAAGACTCTCAGTGTGTTGATGCCAGGATAGGCGCTGGTCAAGAACAACACCCAAGTATCTTGTAGTTTCTACTTTATCTATGACTGAGCAGGAACAGGTGGTTTGTGTGACGTTGTCGCAAGTGTGGATTCTGATTACAAAATTTGGATCAGGTTGAGTACGCTTATTGTTGGTAAAACTGATGAAATTGGTTTTAGCAGTGTTTAACGTAAGTAAGTTTTCATGTAGCCATCTAGCAACTTTAGAGAGTCCACGTTCGGCGACTGAGCGCACGTCCTCCCAGGTGTCCCCAGAGAAAACAATAGCAGTGTCATCGGCGTATGTAAAGATTGTGCCTGACTTTATTTGCATATTACATAGCTGATTAATATAAATTAGGAACAGCGTAGGTCCCAGGACACTTCCCTGCGGTACCCCGTAAGTTATATTGCACTGGTCACTGACATGATTGCCTATTTTAACCATCTGCGTGCGGGATTCAAGGTAGCTTGTCAAGAGGCGCAGAGGAGCATCCCTTATACCTGTAGTTTCCAAGGTGTTGACAAGGATGGAAACAGAGACAGTGTCAAACGCTTTCTTGAGGTCTATAAATACAGACAGACACTTCTTGTTCCTGTCCACATTATTTACTATTAGGGAGGTAAGAGAAGAGATAGCGTCCTCTGTCGAGAGACCATGTCTGAAACCAAACTGGGAGTTTGATAACAAGTTAAATTTATCTAAATAATTGATTAGTCGACCATTAATGATTTTCTCAATGATTTTGGAGATAGCAGGAAGTACCGAAATAGGCCTGTAGTTGGAAACATCATCTCTGTTCCCACTCTTGTACACTGGAGTGATTACTGCTTGTTTTAGGACATTGGGAAAAACTGCTTGATTAAAACATAGATTTACTAGATACGATATTATAGGGACTACAATACACTTTTTGTATCAGGTAATTTACTTTTTGACACATGATTTTTAGGGTTCCGTAA
Organism: Epinotia brunnichana; assembly: GCA_963854355.1. Lineage (NCBI taxonomy): Eukaryota > Metazoa > Arthropoda > Insecta > Lepidoptera > Tortricidae > Epinotia > Epinotia brunnichana. The sequence continues at coordinate 14,343,097 of OY977956.1, forward strand.
AAAAAAAGCATTGTAGGTATGTCACCCTGAACGCTTTCAACCTTGTTCACCATGATTGCCCTTAGAATAATCGCTTCCCAAAATGATCACTCGAAAAGTCCAAATATCCGCTTTAAATGGCAACTGCGAAATAACCCCGTCTTGCCACTACATAAACAGTTATTCGGAGGAGTCAACATTCAGAGTGGCGACCGTGACAGGAGAATTGTTCATTCCTGTATCAGGCTCGCGCTCGTCACATATAGGTTAAATTCCGCGACCGAATTCGGTCCCCGAATTCTGCTGGCTAGATTCCGACTGCAGCCCGCTCGATACGAAGATACACTAGGAGGAGGGATTCCTCAGCGGTGTTCAGCCTCTTCTCTTTTTTTTTTGGCTTTCTGGCCAACTGAGTCGGCTCAATTTTGCCACAGCCTGTATGATGTGGCAACCCTGTGCGACTATACTAACCTGAGTGCCCTCCCGTTGCCAGCTCGCTCCGGCGCCACCCGCCGCCGACTGCATAGCCGCCTGCGCGCGCGCTGCAGCCACAGCCCACAGCACGAGCTCTCTTCGTCCACGGCCGCCATCTTTGTTTACCTCACATTGTCCGCACTAATCACATGACTTTAACACTGCACGGCTAGTCAGAGAAACATGAAGGGGTGGCATCAGTAATTGTTATGGAAAGGTTAAATATGGCGCCAGCAGCTGTCATCCTACAGAAAACTGTCAAAATTGGCAAAACTGAGGCACTTGACCGATATTATTAATCCGAATGGGATTGGGGGCGATGGTTTTGCCACATAAATATAGCTCATTGCGGTTGAGTAAGGCCCGTAACGTTTCGAACGCGCGTTAGGACAATTTAATTGTCATTTTTCCATATAAAATGTGACATTTAAATCTGCCTGACGCGCGTATTTACAATGCGTTACGTGATCGACCTACTGGATCACACTGGCGCGGCCTCCGGTGGCTGTCAATAGTAAACTTGACATATATCTGCCTGACGCGCGTACAATGCGTTACGTGATCGACCTGCTGGATCACACTAGCGCGGCCTCCGGTGGCTGTCAATAGTAAACTTGACATAGATCTGCCTGACGCGCGTACAGTGCGTTACGTGATCGACCTGCTGGATCACACTAGCGCGGCCTCCGGTGGCTGTCAGTAGTAAACTTGACATATATCTGCCTGACGCGCGTACAATGCGTTACGTGATCGACCTGCTGGATAACACAGGCGCGGCCTCCGGTGGCTGTCAATAGTAAACTTGACATAGATCTGCCTGACGCGCGTACAATGCGTTACATGATCGACCTGCTGGATCACACTGGCGCGGCCTCCGGTGGCAGTCAATAGTAAACTTGACATTAACTGTCAAGTTTACTACTTATTGCTGTTCTAGTACGCACCGATATCATTCTTAAAATATACAAAATTAACAACTTAGAAAAGTTCAAAAACCACCGACATTTTCATTTCAACGTTCAATATCTCAAAACCGGCTGAACCGATTTTGTTGAAACGTAGATAAAAACCATCTCGATAGCGTCAGTTTTCAGACAAAAAACCGCATTAAGAGCCCGTTAACGTGCTTACTAGCCCCAATGGTGAATTAAATACGTTTACATTAAACTAGTTTTTATGAACTTGAAAGAAAAACGACCGTTTTAACTTTGGACGCATACATAGATTGACGAATCCAGCAAAGTAAAAATGATGTATTGAATGTAGTTCCTACGGTTATAGGTCAGCGTAGGTATATTGGTGCAACTGTGAATAAAAGATCAGGTATCGATCGTAACTCGCACAACTGTTATAATTAACGATCTACCTTGCCGAGCTAAATTGACTCTTATTTTTCTTATTGACATGAGTTAAAATTGAAGAGATTGAAAAATGCAAATTGTTAAGCATGTCTTGCGACCTTTTTCACGCCGCTTGGAGCATGATTTTTACGATAAAAAGTATTGATAAAACTATTAATCGATGATGTATAACCTATCTTCCAGATTACATCTTTTTGTACAGTCGAGACTGTCTACCTTTGAAATCCCGGGGAGTTCGATGAATGCGGGTACGAATGTTCGTTGGAACCCCTGTTTTCGTCTCCCAAAAGTCCCCGGGTCAGGACCATGTAGAATGTTCTCCATTCGTAAGAAATTCAAGTTTTGTTCGATAAACTACGTACTTTTTATACAACGACAATAGCAAACAAGCTTACAGCCTGCCTGATGTTAAGCTGGTACCGTAGCCTATAACTACGTACTCTATGAGAACATGGTCTAGAGCAACATTAAAGCTGAATAAATTCTGCACAAGAAGGTACACAACCTTGACGAGAAAACGTGTCTTCATGGAGAAAACTGCATCCACATGTGAGATTTTCCCTGAATGTCCTTCCAGGAAAGATTGTCCGAATTTGAAGCTCGTAATAAGAATTTCAAATCCACTCTGATTAAATCCACTTAGGATATGAACTACATTAATATTAACATTTTACCCTATTACGGCTAAACCCAAAAGAATGGAAAGAATTGATTGATTGTTTTCGTTAAGTATTGATAGTGTGCTACCGGGACACCTCCAGGTCAAGATGCTTGATGAATTCTAACAAATGAGGTGGTGTTAGATTTCAAGATTCATAACCGAATAGATATGATATTGTACAATATAAACCTTGATGATGCAAGTGATTGTAAAATCCTACTTGAATAAATGATTTTTATCTTTATCTTTAACTTATCTATATCTTATCTTAATTCTGACAATGTGTCAATTGGCCACATCGAGTTTAAAATAACTATAACTTAGCAAAGTTGAAAGGTAGGTACCCCGAAATTTTCATTTAAAAGTTCAATATCTCAAAAATGGCTGAACCGATTTTGTTGAAACTCATCAGCTAAGAACCATCTCGATCACGTCAGCTTTCGGATAAGAAAACCGCGTTCAAATCGGTCCATTCGTTTAGGAGCTACGGTGCCACATACAGACACACACACAGACAGACACGCAGACAGACAGACACACAGACGTTTGACACCCCTCTTTTTCCGTCGGGAGTTAAAAAACAATATGGCACGCGTGAGTGGACAGTTGGACACCAAATCTAAAATCACAACTTTGCTTCTAGCACTTAAATTATCGGGCGGATTTAAATAAATCATAGATGGTTCAGAAACACGCCAGTGATATACTTACACTATACAATTAATCCTATACTATTAAACGAGCAATATTTGTATAAATATATATATTATATTTGCAATCACGATCTCGGAAACGGCTCTAACGATTTCGATGAAATTTGGAATATAGGTGGTTACGGGGGTGAGAAATCGATCTAGATAGGTTTCATGTCCGGGACAATTCGTTTTCTCCGTATTTTCTCCATTTTCATCCGAGCGGAGCTCGGTCGCCCAGGGATTATATATATATTTGCAATCACGTTCTCGGAAACGGCTCTAACGATTTCGATGAAATTTGGATTATAGGTGGTTACGGGGGCGAGAAATCGATCTAGATAGGTCTCAAGTCCGGGAAAATTCGTTTTCTCCGTATTTTTTCCATTTTCATCCGAGCGGAGCTCGGTCGCCCAGGGACTATTAAGTAATGACGCAAGGCGTATTACTGGAACTTCATAATGTAATGGTCAAAACTGATTTTAGGGCAAAAATGGGGTCCTAATGCAAGTGACAGTTGTCAAGTTCACTACATTTAGATGACTGAAAATTTTGAACTTTATGGGCGTTATCGCTATCTTGAAAAGTGTACTTATGTTTTATTAAATCTGCATTTTCCTATAAAACTATTCACTTTATTGGCATGCAATATATATATATATATAAGTACATGGACATACAAGTCAGCTTCTGTTTGTCATATACCATTTGTCATATATATAATGACATAATTACTTTAAAAACAAAGTTTAAACCGACTTCAATTCAGCACTTCGCCAAGCCACATGGTACATGAAAATTTCCACATTTCCTTTCCATTTACCATATGAAATGCTTTCCGAGAGCAAATCCGTCGATTATTACAGAAAAACCCCAAGTCGTTATATGTGGGCTGATAATATTTGAGGAGTTCCTTCGATTCCTCAAGGATCTCAGAATGAACACTTCATTAGTTGCTACTTCAATGGAATCATATTAGAATCTTTGACGTACTTTACATCTTTGAGGAGTTCCATAAGTCATATGTGGTCTTCATCATCAGTTCCACTTCACCAAAATTACGATTTCCGAGGGCAAATACACGAGGTATAATAGAAAATACTGAAATCACTACACTCGTGCCTATAAAATTTGAGGGTTGCCCTCAATTTCCCTGGGATCCCATCATCAGATCCTAAATTGGTGACAATGGGACCACCTCGGGAGTATACTCTTTTGGATAAAAAAAGAATTTTGGGAATCGGTCCACTATTAACGGAGAAATCGGCGAACATACATTAAAAAAAAATACATACAGTGGAACATATAACCTCCTCCTTTTTTGAAGTCTGTTAAAATGAAACCAAGCTTTTGTTTCAAATGCAGCATATTTGAAACAAAACCTTTTTCTCCCTATTGGCAATTGAACACAAACGCCTGATAGTTCTGAATAACGAACGTGGTAAATTACTTTAATTTAAATTATTTTCATAATTCGAATTACTTAAGTCTTTTTTAGGGTTCCGTACTCAAAGAGTAAAACGGGACCCTACTACTAAGACTTCGCTGTCCGTCCGTCCGTCCGTCCGTCCGTCTGTCTGTCTGTCACCAGGCTGTATCTCAAGAACCGTGATAGCTAGAGAGTTGAAATTTTCACAGATGATGTACCTACTTATTTCTGTTACCGCTATAACAACAAACAGGTACTAAAAACAACATAAAATAAATATTTTTATTGATTGCACTTGGCCGGTCTTTTTAACCTCATGTTAAGTTCTTCTTTCAGTTTGATCAAATCCGGTTAATTTGGTAAATTACGTGAACTTTTCGTTAAAACTGCAAAAGTTGTTCGATTTTCAAGTACTACATAGGTACACTTTAACCACTTTCTTTCAGAACCGAAGAAACTTATCGTAAAACTCGTCGTAAGGAATAGAACCGTTTTCTTATACGCGAGACGGCGGCGACCGTCGAGAGACGACTAAATATCGACTATACAAGCAGATTAAGGGTTAGTAGCGAGCACGGGGATAGGGTGGTACAGGGGTGATATTCCTATTAGCCTGGTACAGGGCTGTTATTCGAATCGCGTTAATGCACCCCACCCGTAGCGCCCAACGAAACTAGAACTTTACCTACGCTTAGTTACTACTAATCGCGGCGCCAAGATATATTTGTGGGTGAGCGTTGAGGTGAACTTAAAACAAGTACCATAACTATGGCTGGGCTGTTATTCTCTACACGCTCATGCGCTTCACCTGTGTCCCGCCTAACGAAACTTGACCTCTAGACTGTTATTCGGAACGCGTTAATTAATGCGCTTCACCTCACCCGTCGTGCCTAACGAAACTAGAGCTCTACCTACGCTTAGTTACTATTACGAATCAAACAGCTGACATATGAGAAAGAGGCTTAAGTTAACAGGCTACATATATAGCACCAGTGGATATTAGTATTTGTTAACAAACTATACAGGGTGTGGCCTGTAATAGGAGCAAATATTCAAAGGGACGCTTCCTTAGGGCATTTGTAGTAACCCCTTGTGTTCCACTCATTTTTTTTTTTGGATTCGGAGATATTTTGATGTAAAGTTATGACCTCCAAGTAATGTATCTTTGCACCACGACATTATAGCACAGCAGTCAATGCGGATTTTGAGGTAACATCATGTAACGAGTCATAATAGTTTTTGCATTTTTGTTTTCAAAAGATATTTTTGTGATTTTTTGATTTTTATTTAAAAAAAATAGTATCTTTAAAATAAAATGTTACTGATAGCACTCCAGAAGAGTAAAAAAATACAACTAAACTTATTTTGAAGAAAAAAAATTCAAAAAAAACTTTTTTTTTCAAGTTTAATTATGTGGAAATAATTGTTCACAAGCTTAATAATCTACCGTTTAATTTTTTGCTCCTATTACAGGGCCCACCCTGTATACACTGGCCTGCAAAAAAAGGTATAACAATCATAAACGTGACGATAACTAAAACTGTTATACCTTCTTTTGCAGGCCAGTGTATAATTATAAGTATAACGTCATTATAATTATAGGTATATAATATATACGGTCAGCCTCACAAGGTGCTTAAGGGGATCCCATACGCCAATTCAATTCAATTCAATTAAATTTATTTTACATAAAAACATGGTGTACAGTCGCCATCACATACATCGGAGCAAACAAGCACGTCGCAAACATCGGAACACACCTCTATTTTCAAGGCATTAGGGTGCATGTGCCGATATTTTTGAACACCTATAGTGTACCTATGTATGTGAAGGCGACTGTACATAAGGGTATTACAATTAAAACAAAGTATCACATGTTTTGCTGCTAGTGCAACACGTAAAATGTTAGGTACCTAATATTTTAACAGGATTTGTCACACTTCATGCTATATGCAATAATTAATAGATACAATTCTATATTTAATATTACTTACACTGGAATGCTAGTATGAATAGTTAAAGTAAAATTAGACAGACCAATGACCTTCGATCTGAATCCCTTAGTTTTCTAATGTTTTTTTGTAGCTTATCATATTAACTACAACAGCTTTCGCTTCGCTCATGGTTCAATCTAACAATCCTTCGCTAGCTCTGCTTTCAATACAAGCACTTGCGCCAAACAACAACTTTTCAGCCTTGCATAACAAATAACTATTCCTGAAGATAGCAATATTTGTGAGTCTACGTCAATTGACAATAATTATTTGTCATACAAGGGTGCAAAGTTGTATTTTACCCGCGAGTGTGGAATTGAAACACGAGCAAGCGATAGGAATCTATAGCTGAACCACGAGATAAGCGAGTGGTTCTAAAATATAATCCCGAGCGTAACGAGTACTTCAACACACGAGAAGTAAAATATATTTGCACCCGTGTGTAACACAAAAAATTTCACCTCACTGTAGCGAGGAAATTTCAACATGCAAAACAACTTTATTTAATTTAAATAATAAGTTTGCACCCTTGTATAAAAAAATACAACAAATAACATTTTTTTTTTGAATTTTGGTCAAGTGCGAGTTGGATTTTAGTTTTCCCATACATTTTGAGACCCAGCGCCTGATGAAGGCAACAAGCAATTCTGAAAAGTTTTTTCGTATGGGAACCCCCTTAAATATTTTTTTATTCTGTGTTTGTTGTTATAGCAGCAACAGAAATACATCATCTGTGTAAATTTCAACTGTCTAACTATCACGGTTCATGAGATACATGAGATACGCTCCAAGGTCAAATTACTTTGCCCACTTGTGGATAAAATACGATTTTGCTCACTGGTTTTAAAGGATAAAAGACGGCTTTCCGAGGCAGTGAGGGGAAAAACACATTCACTGCCGGCAATTTCGAGCGCTACGTTCGTAGCCGATGTTGCTTTTCCAGCTTAGTAGAGGAAAGCGCGTTCGAACAGAATGCCCGCGACGAGGGTTCCTCTCAACCGTGTAGGCTCGGACAAGAATAGGTCTACGGTCTCCCCCGCCTGTCGTAGAAGGCGACTAAAGGGGGTCATCGGGGTCGCAGTGTTTCTGGCGGGGGCCGGGGCACTCACCTCATATCAGGGAAGGCGAACATCAGCATCCTAGGATGCGCCAAATGTGCTCCAGTGCGTTCAGTATGAGATCCTGGAGTCCTCCGCATGAGAGCGCAGATGCCGGCCGCCGTGGAGTTTTTAGTGGATAGAAATACCACATAACTCAGTCATCCCCCGATGATTGGGTACCTGGTACGCAGGTTTCCTCCACAAAAAAAAAGGAGGGTTCCTCTCAGTAAATAAGCTGATAATGAAGCGATGTACAGAAACAGCTTCCTCATTATAAATGTATTTTAATTGCTAACAAGATCCCAAAATCGATTAAACAAGAAACACGTGACATTTTATATTAAAAAAAACAAAAAAAATTACTAATTGACAAATGTTATAACTAAAATGATAATAAATTTATTTGAAATGTTGTATTAATGTTATTGTAATAAGTAGGTAGGTAATACTGAGATGATAAATTGTTAACTTAATGCTATTAATGTCAATTTTAAATTTTATTCCTGTTTTTTTATATTTAAGTATTAGGTACTTAACCTTATTTTAGGTATTTTCTTTTATCATTGTGTCGTCATGGCCTGACTACTATTACTTTTCCCCTCACTGCCTCGGAAATCTTTTATCATTTAAAACCAGTGAGCAAAAGCGGCCAAGTGCGAGTCGGACTCGCACATGAAGGGTTCCGTAAAATAAATTGCGGTTTACGATTTATGACGTATTAAAAACAACTACTTACTAAATCTCGTTCAAATCAATTTTCGGTGGAAGTTTGCATGGTAATGTACCTACACCATATATTTTTTTTAGTTTTATCATTCACTTATTTTAGAAGTTACAGGGGGGGGGGGGAGGGGACACACATTTTACCACTTTGGAAGTGTCTCTCGCGCAAACTATTCAGTTAGGGGGCGTCCACAAATTATGTAACGCAAATTGGAGGGAGGGGGGAGGTCCGGCCAAGCGTTACGGTTCTGTTACGTTGGGGGAGGGGGGTGTCAAGGTTTGCGTTACGTCACGCACGATTTTTTATTATAGTATACCTACTTAAAAAAAGTTTAGTTTTTCACATCCCTAGTTTGCGGTATTTGTCTAAGAAAATATTGGCAACACCGAGCGCGCGACGCGACAATGACAGACAGATACAAATGTCTACCATCCAAACGAAAACAAAATACAAGTACAAAGTGCCGTGCTGCAAGTGACGCAGGTGTTTGTCAGCTGCATGACAGAACCTGCAAAATTTGTGGCTTATATTCATGCTCTAAAAAGCACCTGCACACCACCGCAGAATTATTCACTCAAAATCAACTTCTGCAAATAAAGTCTCCGTTAGGCGAGTTCTCACGCGGCGTCAGGGAGAGCTATTGTGCCAGGTGGCACCTGCCGCGGTGGAGTGGGTGGCAAAAGAAGACGCAGAGATACCGAACCGAAGCCGATACCAATTGTGAGAGCGATTCTGATTCCGATTTACCCTTAATAGAATGTATTAAGAAATGGAACCGAAACCCGTTCATAGATGATTAAATTTCTTGATTCCTTGAAACCACACTAATGTTTCATAAAAAAAATGCAGATTTGTGATTAAAAAGTATCTAAAATACCACTTATCTTTTCTGAATATTACCCTGAAGATTTGTTACGTAACGGAATGGAGGGGGGGGGTCCCAGCTAAGCGTGATGGTCCTGTTACATGAGTGGAGGGGGGGGTTAAAAATTTAAGAATTTTGCGTTACGTAATTTGTGGACGCCCCCTTAAGAAAAAAATTATATAAGAAACCTCAATATCATTTTTGAAGACCTATCCATAGATACTCCACACGTATGGGTTTGATGAAAAATTTTATGGGGAACCCCCAAAACTTAATGTTTTTTTTCGATTTTTGTGGGAAAATCTTAATGCGGTTCACAGAATGCATTACATATACTTACCAAGTTTCAACAGTATAGCTCTTATAGTTTCGGAAAAAAGTGGCAGTGACATACGGACGGACAGACAGACAGACAGACAGACATGGTGAATCTATAAGGGTTCCGTTTTATGCCATTTGGCTACGAAACCCTAAAAACGCATTTTATCCACTAGTGGGCAAAGTAATTTGACCTTGGATGTATTTCGGTTGCCGCTATAACAACAAATACTAAAAAACAGGATAAAATAAATATTTAAGGGAGCTCCCATACAAAAAACTTATCAATATTTTGTTGGATTTTTACTTTACTATTTTATTAATAATAATATATCCATTATCTACTTCGCAAAAATCTGCTAAGTACAAGTCGTCCGAAACAAGTTCCCAGCGAGGTTCGCAGATATTTCCGACGAGTTATATTATAAATTATTTCCAAAATTGTATTTTTTTCCATACACGTTTTCAATTCATTGACTGGACTACAGTGGGCGGGCCCGTAGTACCGATGGCCGTTGGGGCGGTAAGTTTCTCGGGTGGCGACCACGTTACGGCAGGCGCTGCGTGGGTAGACCCCCCAATTACGTACGGAGGATTCTCAATTTCCATGAGAAATTAATTGTGTTCCTAAACTAGCAATATTCCCCACGCAACTCGGCAATATTGCACAGTAAGTATTAGTACCTTTTTAGCCGAAGCGACAAGGGGTACAGGCGTGTCTTGGTCAATAACTACGGAATAGTTCACGGACATATGCAAAACGTTTTGTCAATGAGCTGGGCGTATCTCATTGTCATCGAATAAATATAACTATAACTAGACCAGTTAGACCTAAACCAGTAGACCAAGTGGTAAATTGTCCCCATTACTATAACGAGTTGATTAGTGACCTTTCTGACGACTAGAATATTAACTGAACTAACGTTTTGAACGCGCGTTAGGTAGGACCATTTAACTGTCATTTTTAGGGTTCCGGACCAAAAAGGTAAAAACGGAACCCTTATGGTGTGCGACTCCGTCCGTCTGTCTGTCTGTCTGTCACAAAGTAAAATATCCCAGGAACTACTAATGCTATCAGTTTGAAAATTGGAATGGTTGTAAAAAAATTATGATATATTTTTAATTTCTATAAAAAAGGGCGGATAAGAGGGGGGGCAAAAATTTAAAGTCTAGTTAGTAGGTCGAGTATCACATGAAAGAGCTTGAATTGTATATTCCAAAACAATTTTTTTATTTTTTTTCTACGATGGTAAAATTTTGATTTACAAAGGAAAATGTTGAAAAAAATACCACCCCTCTCCTAAGTTTACAAAGCAAAAGATTTGAAATTAATATATTTTAATAATAACATTTTTTTACTAAGTTTACAATCAAATACTTCCATGTTTAACTATTTTCCTATAAATTCGTATCAAAAAAATATCCTGAAAGTACCTTTAATTAAATCCAAAAAGAATTATCGAAATTGGTTCACTTGATCTCTGTAAAACCATGTAAAACCAACATACCAAGTTGCAAGTTTTAGTAACATCAATCGTATACGCCACATACGAGTTTACGCAATTACACGCTAGATGTCGCTGCCTGTAAGATAGATCGCGCTTACGTTTGTTCGACGTAGAAACTATAAGATCGCACCGTTCCTGTGTCGCTTATTTCCCAGCACACGAGGTGGAAATCCGCATGGAAAAGGAATTCCAGCTCAAACTTAAATCAGTTCTAAATTTGGCAAGAGTGTACAACGGCACTGACTCACTTAACGTGTACCTCTCCTCCCAACAGCCCAGAGTGCCCTATAGGCCTCACCAACACCAGCGCCGTGGTAGACCCCCACGGTCCCCCATTCGCTACCATTGGATCCCTTTCCCAAGGGCATCAACCTTAGATATTAGTAATAGTTGTAAAAATAGTCCTCCTCCCCCTATGCCGGGGAGAATCAATGTACTCTTAAAAAAATCAACGTCCCTAGACAGGGTTAGTAGTACTAACCCTCTCCCCACTATGGGGAGCGTTCGACCTGCTAGTCGCTAAGACTCGATCGATCGATCGATAAGGTCGATCGGATCAAATTGCCATCACATAACTAGTTATAAGGTGTTAGTTTAAAGTAGTCGTAAGATGTTAGTTTAAGCATAGTTTTATATAACCTCACGCTGTTATGCTCTCCAACGAGCATAACACGCTCCAGCACCGAGCAAAAGGGTCATGTGCGGGGCTCGCAGATACCATGCACAAAAAAAAAAAAAAAAAAAAAAGTCGCTTATTTCCAACGAGCTTAACACGCTCCATCGCGGAGCTAAAGGGTCCTGCGTGCTGCGTGGGCCCGGCTCGAAGTTCTCATGCTCAAAAAAAAAAAAGTTGTTTATTTCATCTCCCTCTGATAGACCCTTAACTCCAAAGACTACAATATACATATTGAGATAGACAGGCAACTCGACCAAATTGAGAAGGCATTTAATGCTTGCGTATACAGGCGCCATCTCTTCTGCGGTAGTTACAACTTTTCTTTGAATGTACAAAACATACAATAAGTGCGCCTGTCGTATGGATCGAACCCCGGATCATCGACTTCATATATCGCCGTCTGTACCCCTAGGCTACTGATGCCTTGTGGCATTACGGCGAATTTTGAAATACCTTGACAGCCTAGCCTAGCAATCGCTAGAGCTTCAGAGAGTTCGCCAGCTATCAAGAAGGTGGCACTGTTTTCAATAAGAAACTGGATTTGCATTAAGTTCGCATAATCGCTAGAAACGAATTTTAGAAAAGGTGCGATTCTCTTGACGCTGCGTGTACAGTACAGACATTGTCTATGGTTACGACAGTCAAAATTTAGGTACCTATTAATCTACCAGCTACCACATTATAACAAAACGAAACTTGTTGTGTAGGTAACTTCATTAAAGTGGGTGTATCCGGACGACAGTACGAAATAAAGTTTGGTAGGTAGGTAGGAAAATACGAATACCTATTTTCGTTATACAGGGTGGAATTTCATAAACTGTACATAATAAAAGGAGAAAAATTTCAGCCAACTTCATCGGTGAAACGGTGTTTTTTTTTTTTTTCTAGTCATTAGTTTTTTTTTACAGAATTTTGAAAATGTTTGTAAAAACTCGGGTAATACACCTAATTCAGACGGTATAACTTTTGATCCAATGGTCCTAAAATGAAAATAAAAAATGCAGAGTATTACCAAGGGACAGGTTAATAATTCTTAATAACAATAAAAAACCAACTAGAAGAGAAAATCCGCAAAAAAAAATATTGTTTTTGAAAAATGGCTACAAAAATTACGAATTTTAAAAGAAAAACACAATTTTCTGAAAAAAAACGCAGATTTAGTTACCATTTTTTTTGCTTAGTATTAAACCTCACTTAATGCCGATTCTAAAACCGTTTTTAAACTGTCTCAGACTTTGAAAAATACCACGCAAATGGGTACGTAAATCAAACCATAATTTTATTAATTTTAATCCTCTTAAAATCCTTAATGACCGTTTGTTCACAGGTAGTTGAAGGGTGTTATTGGGTTTTAGGTGGAAATAACAAATTACGTACTTAGTATTAATCCTCACTTAATGCCGATTCTAAAACCGTTTTTAAACTGTCTCAGACTTTGAAAAATACCACGCTAATGGGTACGTAAATCAAACCATAATTTTATTAATTTTAATCCTCTTAAAATCCTTAATGACCGCTTGTTCCCAGGTAGTTGAAGGGTGTTATCGGGTTTTAGGTAGAGAAAACAATAGGAAGAAAAGTAGTCCTAAAAATTGCGTAAATAAAATCATGTATTTTAATTAAAAGTCATAAATTCGATTGATAAACCTTTATTAAAGAAAAAACTTATTCTAGTGTTGCAAAGGGCGTTCCCTGTATGGTATTAATTGTTCAAAATGACCTCCTCTTTCTTGAAGGCACAATGTGGCCCGAGCTTGAATTTGTTGCGTAGCCCGTCGAATCATTCCCGGATTATTTTTTATTTCTTGTGCTGCATTTAAAATTCTGTCGTGCAATTCTGCTTCGGTATTGACGATTCTGTGATATACCCGTTGCTTCATATCACCCCAAAGAAAATAATCCAACGGCGTCATATCAGGCGATCTTGCAGGCCATCCAACGGGGCCGTCTCGGCCGATCCACCTATTGGGATATTGCTCATTTAAAAAATGTCGAACTCTTAATGCCCAATGAGCTGGGCATCCATCCATTTGGAGAAACAGGCGTTGTCTCACATCTAACATCACATCTTCCAAAAGCTCTGGGAGCTCGTCTCTCAGTAACAGTAAAAATCTGTCGGCGTTCAAAGTATTCGGTAAGAAGACCGGTCCAATCAATTGATCGTCGAGTACCGCTGCCCAAACGTTTATGGAGAATTGGTCTTGAAAATTAGATGGTCTTACTAGGTTTGGATTATCGTGAGCCCATGTGTGTAAATTTCTGAAGTTAGTTATTCCCGTATGAGTAAATCTTGCTTCGTCCATCCATAGTTCTTCTAGTAAATTCCTGATCCCTTCTGATATTGCCAAGTATCCAAGTCGACATAACACACCTAACGCGGGCATCGCCAACTTGCAAATTTTGTACCCGTTGATAATGAAATGGATGCAGTCCTTCCTTCTTCAAAATTTTCCAGACAGAGAATTTTGAGATTCCGTGCCTCAATGCCAAGCGTCTTAGACTCGTGGTTGGGTCCGCGTACAAGTCTCTGAGAACTGCTTCTTCTATGGCAACATCGATTATGTTTCCTGGCTCTCGGCGATCTCGGCCACCGTATCCCAGGCCAATATTGCACAACCGGCGATGAACTTCTTGAAAGTGGCGAGTCTTGGAACGTCATTAGGATACTGCTCCAAATAGGCGATACACGCAGCTCTTGCAGATCCATGGCACAATCCATAATAATAGTGCATGTTGGCTATTTGTAACGGCGAAAACTCTCGTAAGCGGGGCACGATGATTCAAACTGAACAAGTACTGGAGTAATCAAAGAAGTGGCGAGCAAAGACAAGCAATTGCGATTTGCGAGCGACTGAATAGTTGACCTATTGCCCAATGCCTTTATACCCCTCATGTTATCTCCACCTTCAACCCAAAAACACCCTTCAACTACCTGGGAACAAGCGGTCATTAAGGATTTTAAGAGGATTAAAATTAATAAAATTATGGTTTGATTTACGTACCCATTAGCGTGGTATTTTTCAAAGTCTGAGACAGTTTAAAAACGGTTTTAGAATCGGCATTAAGTGAGGATTAATACTAAGTACGTAATTTGTTATTTCCACCTAAAACCCAATAACACCCTTCAACTACCTGTGAACAAACGGTCATTAAGGATTTTAAGAGGATTAAAATTAATAAAATTATGGTTTGATTTACGTACCCATTTGCGTGGTATTTTTCAAAGTCTGAGACAGTTTAAAAACGGTTTTAGAATCGGCATTAAGTGAGGTTTAATACTAAGCAAAAAAAATGGTAACTAAATCTGCGTTTTTTTCAGAAAATTGTGTTTTTCTTTTAAAATTCCTAATTTTTGTAGCCATTTTTCAAAAACAATAATTTTTTTTGCGGATTTTCTCTTCTAGTTAGTTTTTTATTGTTATTAAGAATTATTAACCTGTCCCTTGGTAATACTCTGCATTTTTTATTTTCATTTTAGGACCATTGTATCAAAAGTTATACCGTCTGAATTAGGTGTATTACCCGAGTTTTTACAAAAATTTTCAAAATTCTGTAAAAAAAAAACTAATGACTAGAAAAAAAAAAAAAACACCGTTTCACCGATGAAATTGGCTGAAATTTTTCTCCTTTTATTATGTACAGTTTATGAAATTCCACCCTGTATATAACGTACGAGTAAGTATATAAATAACGTCATAATGTATAAAAGTTTAAAAGTAGCATTGCAAACTTGGAGTTAGTTGTTTTTAAATATTCTGATTACCTACGTTTCATCCTCGCGAGTGCATTCCAAGCTCTTCCAAAAGGTTATGAGTCCCTATAGCAACGACGATGTTGAGGCCGTGCAATGCATGCACCCCGCAAATCTTACTAAGTAAAATATTATACTAATTGCTGCTAGACAGAGATAAATATAAACATGAAATCAATACAAACAACTAAATAATTAATTTGGACATAATGGCAGTGGCGGAATACCTACCTAAACTTACGGTTACGGCTCGAGGTAGATAGGTATACCAAATTACCAAAACTCAAGCAGGCCTTACACATGTATTACGTAAGTATTTGAAATAGGTATTAGGTGTTCCGTAAAAAAACATTACCCCTTTGTTCAAACTCACTAGTTTGTACCTGCCATAGAAATAATGAGTAGTTATAGGTATATAAAGTATAGGTAAGTTACTAACTTTTCATCCGTTTCATAGTCTGTCGGCAATACAACTTATTAACTACTTTGAGAAAGAGGTCAATCGTCGAATCCGACTCGGCTGGGCAGCATTCGGGAAGCTACGTCACATCTTTTCGTCCAATATTCCGCAGACGAGAGTTTTTGACCAGTGTGTGTTGCCAGTGATGACATATGGCACGGAAACGTGGTCGCTTACTATGGGCCTCATAAGAAGGCTCAAAGTCACTCAAAGGGCAATGGAGAGGACTATGCTGGGAGTTTCTCTGCGCGATCGCATGAGAAATGAGGCTATCCGCAGCAGAACCAAGGTAACCGATATAGCCCTCCGAATTGCTAAACTTAAGTGGCAGTGGGCGGGGCAAATTGCACGTAGAACCGATGGCCGTTGGGGCGGAAAGGTTCTCGAGTGGCGACCACGTACCGGAAGGCGCGGCGTGGGTAGGCCCCCCCCACAAGGTGGACTGTGATGACCTGGTAAAGGTCGCGAGAGTCCGCTGGATGCGGGTGGCGCAGGACCGGCCATTGTGGCACTCTTTGGGGGAGGCCTATGTCCAGCAGTGGACGTCTTTCGGCTGATATGATGATATTCCAAGATTACTCGAAGACGGGACCGACTTTTGACTTTCGAGCCCTCGACTCTTTCACTCGAAAACTGTCAAAAAAGATGAAATGCTATTTTGAAATAGCGATAGAAAAATTAAAAACGAGTGGTATTGACCACGCGTATTCAATTCCATCGGTAGAAAGTAAGTGCCTGTAATTTTGACACTATAATCGTATTTAGTTTTATTTAATTTTCGACCGCTCGAAAGACCCCTGAATACCAAGAGACCATACATTAATAGGAGGTACTGGTTAAGAAAATGGAAAAAAGTCAAGGTCCTCCTATTAATGCATGTGCTCCTGGTGACGTAGCCCCGCTCTCCGGGGCTCCTATTTCGTCTGTTTGCCCTTCGGGCATCTGAAGATACCTAAAGAACCTAACCTACCAAGGGTTGGAAGAATTGGAAGAATACTTATAGGCGTAACGTGTTTTAGCCTAACTGCTAATTAGGCGTATCGCGAAATGGACAAACAGTTACTTAGGCTTACTGCGTTTGGGTCATATTGCGAAATAGGTAATATAATATAAGTAATAGGTCAATAGCGACATAGACGAATAGCTATTTTCGAAACGCGAAATCAGCAGACTGCTGCTGCTTTTAGGTACAGACCAACTAAAGGTTCAATTCTATTGGTAGAAAGTACTTACTACGTACTTTGACTCTACAATCGTGTTTACTTTTATTGAATTTTCGTGCGCTCGAAAGTCAAAAATCGGGCCCCCCCCCCCCACTGGACAGATTTGGAAAAAAATTTTTTTGTTTGAAAGTGTCTCCTCCCAGGTGTCCCCATGGTCATCAGGTCTGATGATGTGATCCTGGAGAAATCGAGGGAACTCTTCAAATTTTACAGGCACACCGAAGCGATTTGGGTATAGGTAGGTACTGAATTGAAGTCGGTTAAAACTTTGTTATTAATGTAAATTATGCACTTTACTTTACTGCACAGATTTTATTATTCGGGAGGTCATAAGTATCTAACATCATCATCACCAGCTGTTTTCATTTTATGATAACAGCTACCTAGTGATGTTGTTGCCAATATTCCCGATTAGTTGCGGAATATTCTCTAGCTGAGAAACCATTCAAATGAAACATCAAATTACAAAAACAGTTTATTACAAATTAAAGTACAGTAATCGCTTCTTGTAAAGTAAGTTAACCATGTCTTAACTTTACGTATTATAGGGCAGAGTAGGTACGTGTATAGGTAGACGTCCGAGTACCGACGTGTATAGACGTCCGAGTACAATCGACGTGTATAGACGTCCGTATGTTTAAGAACGCACGCATTTCATGCGTTTAGTGGACGCGTCCGTCTTGCAGACCTCATTGGGGCTGCATTTCTGGTTGTTGCAGTACACGCCACCACCTGAGCCTCCTGCAACAATCACAAAGTTTCACAGAATTTATATTAACTATAAGTACGTTGTTTGACTGTGACGTCACATCATAGTAATCCCTACAAATTCCATACAAACGGGGCGTTTTTGAGCGTTTTTCAAAAAAAATGTACAAAAATTTTTTTTTTCAGAATTCGAAATTTTTTGGTTGTTCTTACTCAGAATCGGTGATACTATCGATCCTCATACAAGTAAATAGGTATGTGTCCCAGATTTTACTATGTGAGTTTTTTCTTCCAGTGCGTCTCGACCATATAAATAAAAATCGGCCAAGTGCGAGTCGGACTCGCACATGAAGGGTTCCGTTAAATAAATTGCAGTTTACGATTTATGACGTATTAAAAAAGAACTACTTACTAGATCTCGTTCAAACCAATTTTCGGTGGAAGTTTGCATGGTAATGTACATCATATATTTTTTTGAGTTTTATCATTCTCTTATTCTAGAAGTTACAGGGGGGGGGACACACATTTTACCACTTTGGAAGTGTCTCTCGCGCAAACTATTCAGTTTAGAAAAAATGATGTTAAAAAGCTTAATATCATTTTTGAAGACCTATCCATTGATACCCCACACGTATGGGTTTGATGAAAAAAAAAATTTTAGTTTCAGTTTTGTGTATGGGGACCCCTAAAACTTAATGTTTTTTTTAGATTTTTGTGTAAAAACCAATTCACAAAATACATCTACATACCAAGTTTCAACAGTATAGCTCTTATGGTTTCGGAAAAAAATGGCTGTGACATACGGACGGACAGACAGACAGACAAACAGACAGACGGATAGACATGACGAATCTATAAGGGTTCCGTTTTTTGCCATTTGGCTACGGAACCCTAAAAAAGACTGCATACAAAAATGTGACGATCTGGAATGGAGAATGGAATATTTAGGACACTTTTTTTTTGTATGAGGATCGATAGTATCAAAGATTCTGAATAAGAAAACAAAAATAAACGAATTTTGAAAAAAAATAGCTTTTTACACTTTTTTTGAAAAACGCTCTTTTGACGTTTCTCTAAAAAGAAGCTGATTTGACTTTTGTCAAATACCGAATTCAGCACGTCTCCGCTCCATCTCAGTGGAAACGCACCCTAATGGTTGCCACACACAGGTTGAAATCCACTACAGAATTCTGTCGCAGAATTCCGCAGAGCTTTCCGACATCAGCTGTCCATACAAAATCTATGATCCTACCCCTACCACAGACAGACGGATAAATTCCTCTGCTACGGACTATTTTAGACCGAATTCACTTGTCTTTGTGCTTATAAACAAAGCGATTGTCTTCAATTGTTAACTCAAAAACAAAGCGATTATTTATTATTGCCTATTTTTTAAATGGAATGTTTTTTATGGGATACATTTTACAAGTAATAAGTTTGTATTGAATCCGTTTATACGTTTATAGGTCGTGAAATGATTTGCCGCTAGATGTCGCTGTTCCGAGGGCTGACTCACGCTATCGTTGTGTTACCCTAGAATCTAGATAATATAAAGTTTGCGGAACGTAAAAGTATAAAAACAACAAAATAAACTAAATTTTTGGGACGCGTCTTCGCAAATATCAGCGCAGATGCTTCAAATAGTGTAAATACACAATATAATCAATTAATAAACTTTTCAGTTTGACATCTCATGCTCGAAAAGTGTGTCACATTAGGTTTAGCAAGCGGGGCTATAGTTAGTAGTAAATTTAGCCCCTAGGGAAAATTTGTATATATCTCAGGCACCCTCAAGTACAAATTTTCTAATGAAATTCCATAATTAAAACCCAAAATCTTTTGTAATTTACGTATATTATTTGGGGTGGGGGGGTGGGGGGCGGGGGGGAGACTGGACCACAAAACTGGTTGGCAACATCCATTTATTGGATGTCTGGGATTCATACAATATATATCAGCAGTCAGATTGCGGTGCGCTATTTTTGCAAACCAAACTCCACTGAGAGCCTGCACTAATAGGCTGGTGTTGT
This sequence comes from Epinotia brunnichana, assembly GCA_963854355.1. Lineage (NCBI taxonomy): Eukaryota > Metazoa > Arthropoda > Insecta > Lepidoptera > Tortricidae > Epinotia > Epinotia brunnichana. The sequence goes on from OY977956.1 coordinate 14,363,050, forward strand.
GTGCATGTCTATTTTTAACCCCCGACGCAAAAAGAGGGGTGATATAATTCAAAAATTGACGTGTCTGTGTGCCTGTGTATCTGTGTCTCTGTCTGTGGCATCGTAGCCCCTAAACGAGTGAACCGATTTTGATGCGGTTTTTTTTATCCAAAAGCTGACGTGATCAAGATGGTTAGCTACGTTTCAACAAAATCCGTTTTTGAGATATTGAACTTTGAAATGAAAATGTGGGAGGTTTTCCAACTTTTCTAAGTTGTTAATTATTGGAACACTGAATAGAGATTATTATTATTATTTTGTGGGCCTTAATATGCCGCTTCGACCAGCAAGTGATCTATTGTGGCAGCCCTTGTTTTAGAGTTCACCGTTAAGTCCCGTTGCCTCCAGGAAATTCCAGATTCTTTGGGCGGTGATATGTTGTACTTCTTGTGGGTGCATTATGTGCCGCCCTAGGTAGGTACTTCTTTTATGCATGAGTGGTCCGCAGGAGCAGAGAATGTGCATTGCAGTCTCCTCTGTCTCCTGGCAGAACCTGCAAGTTGTGTCCTGCTTCATACCCATTTGAAACAGGTGTTTGTTCAATTTGCAATGTCCTGTCAGGATTCTTGTCACTGCGCAGGTTTTGTGCCTTTTGAATTGTAATAACTCTTTAGACAGCTTACTATTGAACCCTTCGATCAGGGCTTTAGCTTGTTTTTGTCCTTTGGTGAACTTCCACAGCTTGATTGCCTCTGATTTTTCCGCGTTGTTTAGCAGAGAATATGCTTTCCGTTTTGTGATGCCACAGAACGGTTCCGGGCCGACTAGGGCCGTGTCTGCGCCCTGCCTTGCAAGTTCATCTGCTCTTTCGTTTCCTACAATGTCGGAGTGCCCTGGTACCCATCTAAGTATGACTTTGTTGGAGTTCGCCAGGGTGTTTAGATTATTTTTACAATTCTGGACTAGTTTAGAGTAGGACTCTAGTGATTCTAGTGCCAGCAGAGCAGCTTGGCTGTCCGAGTTGATGTAGATATGTTGGTTCCTTAGGTTTCTTTCAAGATTTATCTCCACGCATTTATTTAATGCGAAGAGTTCAGCCTGAAAGATTGAGGCCTCCTTCCCCATGCTGACGCTAGCTTTGAACTTTGGCCTCTCACCGTAGATACCACATCCAACATCATCACCTTTTTTTGATCCATCTGTATACCAAATGTGGCTTCCCTCCTTGAAGTCCATTTGGTCATTTGTCCATTTGTCTCTCGGAGGTATTTCCACTGTATACAGTCTAGTGAATTTGCATTCCACGTATGTGTCGTCAGTGGGCATGCTTAGGTTTTTGTTATCAAAAACAAGGGCCTCAAGTTTGCTTAGCGCTTGAGAGCGCCATTTTGGCCTTGTTAGTGTGCATATCCTGTAGATGCACTGCTTCGCCTCCTTTTGCACTTGCAGGTGGAGTGGCGTTAGATCGAGCAGTGCATCCAAGGCTGCCCCCGGTGTTGAGCATAAAGCTCCTGTTGCTGTTAAGCAAGCTGTACGCTGAAGACTGCTTAACTTTGTGATGGCTGTCTTTTGGTGGACTTTGTTACACCAGACTGCAGAGGCGTATGTGATTATCGGCCTCACTACGGCTGTGTAAAGCCACAAAGCAATTTTGGGTCTTATGCCCCATCTTGCTCCTGCCATTCGGCAGCAAGTCCACATGGCCATTTTTGCCTTTTGTATTGTGTTATTCAAATGAGCGTTCCAAGTTAGCCTTTGGTCAAAGGTAACTCCTAGGTACTTGACCTCATTTGAATAGGGTATTTCCTGTCCATTCAGTTTTAATTTGGCAAGCTTATCTAGTTTCCTTTGAATAGAGATACGTACAAGAGTTTCCTCGGAAGATTCATTTTTTAAGTCATCGGGTAGACGATCATTTCATAATGGTCGACACTACCACTCGCGTATTCTTTGAGTGGGGTGATGGGGTACCTACTCTACGCCCCGTTGCACTGTCTGAAGTCTTGGGGTACCAAAAGACTGCTCTACCGTGGTGAGACAGAACACCGAAGTGAGATACATACCAGAGTACTTGTTGCTGCCGGTGCCCTGCGAGCCGCTGACCGGCTCCGCGCAGGACTTCTCGTTGCAGCCGTTCTGGCAGCACAGCTTGCCGTTCGAGCAGCTGGAGTTGTCTTTACATTTCGGGCTACAGCTGTACACTTTGGAGGGGAGGGGACAGCTGCCACCTGAGTGATAAAGAAAAATCATAGAGTCCACAGGAAGCTCGACACAACACAAGTGGGCTCCCCGTACCTACGAACGTAGTTTAGCTTTAATTTTAAAACGGCGTGCTGGAAAGACATGAAACTGTGTAATATACACAAAGACATCCGCCTTAAGGATGACTCACGCTAGAACGGGTCGTGTCCTTCCCAGGCCGTTTTCTAAGAAAAACGACGGCGTTTTTGCGCGGCCGAGCCATACCCAAGCCCAGCCGAGCCACGGCCGGGTCGTATCGACACTGGGCCGCTTCCGAGTCTCGGCCGTAGGTGGTAGCACTTATTCTGTGGCCGTAGTTCGGCCGGGCTTGGGTATGTATCGGCCGCGAAAAAACGCCGTCGTTTTTCTTAGACAACGGTCTAGCGTGAGTCATCCTTTATCTAGGTCGAAAACTAGTTTCTGGTGCTAGAAACTATATTAGAAAAAAATAGACACAAGCAGTTATTCATACTAAACTTCTTTTCTCTTTATTTTGTTTCCTATTCCAGCATGCTGCTTTAAAATGAGAAACAAATTTCGTTTGTATGGAGAGTCCAGCTTCCTGTTGTTAGTATTTTCAATGTGGGTTAGCCAGTAGAAGGTACGGAACATCGTCTTGCAGTCGACAAGCGGCGTCAATAAAAAAGTTGCCAGCAATATGTGCACCAGCCTAGTTAAAATGTAAGTGCGAGTTCGACATAATAGCTATCATGTATGCAGGTAAAATGACCACAGAAAACGCCTTCCTCAGACATAGCTGTATTAAAAGTACTCACTTGCTTCAGTGTAGCCGATGACTACAAGGACTGCCAAAATCGACAAGGCCACCGTGAGGAATCCTGAAACAAAAGTCGATTGATAACCAAAGGTCAAAATGCATAATTGTCAATGTCAACCCGCTTACGTAGCTGGAGCTGGAAGGTGGCCATAGGAACTCCGCAATAAAACGTGTGTCGTTTTATTGCGGAGTTCCTTCAGCAGTATTAAACTCTATGTCTTTTCTTTGCTTTATTGGATACCTATAACAATTGCTGTTATTTAAAAATGTGAGATCTGAAAGTAGGTTAGAATTGACTTGGCCAGTTTTCATTACCTACATCAGTCATTTTATAAAGTTATTCAACATAAGTATACATTTTTTAATTCTGATAAAAACTGGCCAAGTCAAATCTAACTTACTTTAAGATCTCACATTTTTAAATAACAGCAATTGTTATAGGTATCCAATAAAGCAAAGACAGAGTTTAATACTTCTTCATAATGTTATTTTGTTCCTATAAATACATATTTGGACTTTGCATACAACTTGGCACTCATTTAGATCTCCATTCTTTTTGCGGCGAAGCCCACAGCCAAGCATAATTTTTGTATTGAACTTGGCTCTCCTTTTTTACATTTATGTTTTTGGTGGGATTACTTTTTGTAAAGAAAACTAGGCAAGTATTGAGATTTACTTCTGTTCTATGTATAATTATGAGGTGCCGCGCGTCGCCGACGACACAGCGTGCAGCGTTGGCCGGTTGTTTAGCGCGTATTTACAAGTTTTTTGTATGGGGACACCCCTTATTTTTTGACTTAACTTTATTTTTATATTTCTGTTATATAGCAAATATAATATTCATATTTCAAATATCTGCTTGTTAAAATTGTACCAACGTTAAAATGAAAAAAAAAATATGGTGACCCCCCTATTTTTAATTTTTTTTATTATTAGATTTTTTCCTACGCTTTTAAACAATTACCGAGCTGGATTTCAAATTTCATCCTTCTAGGTCATCTGGAAGTAGGTTAGGTTTAGGTACTATATGTCAGTCAGTAAGTGCTAAAATATACGACTTTTTGACCTTCATATCTTTATAACCGTTTGAGCTAGCTTCTTGAAATTTGGGCTTCTAGATGTCCTTATAGATATAATTAAACACACGTAGTTTTATGTGTTTACGCTAAAGAGGTTTTGAGTTAAGGGTCAAAAGTGGCACCAAGTGGTTCGTGTAATGATACACTCGGCGCTGGCTAGCCAGTTCCTTTGCTTGAACTTGGCTTGACACGCTGCCGCGTGTCTAGATCCCCAAATATTTATTCGTTCAATATAGAGAGCGAAACGAACGAAGTTCATTCCTTCAGCTTGAGCCAAAATTATTTCGTATGTCCGGATGCCCCGCTGTCCGGCTGTTCTCCTCGAAAGGTCGCAATTCTCAAACGATTCTCGTGAAATTTTGTAAGCAACCTACAGAGCCCTATGGATAGAGACACCTATAGAGTTTTTTTGTGAAATGCATTCGCGAGTTCTACACCTACACCTCATAAAGCCACTAGCCTATTTAATTGCAAGTCTAACTTACACTGGCTCGCCTGTGTTGAGGCAAGGCGCCTTATGAATAGCAGCCATATATATAGGTATATAGATTTAATATAGATTTATTATCAGTCTTGCGCCTTGACCCGTTGCCATTTTGCAAAACGCCACCGAATTGGCAAATATTGTATTATGCAATCTGTTTTTGTCGCTTCTCCAGTTTTTATGGACTTGGCGTGTATAATTTCAAGTGCTTAAGATTTATGACTTTCAATTCGACACAGCTTAAGTGCCTAGTTAAGACCGGGTACACATGTTGCATTGCAAGTTACAATGCAACATGCTATGAAATTTTTACAAGCTTTTATTTAGTTTCACCTGTCCCGTTGTCTGTTTGTAATCAAATCTTGCAAGACCCACTTCCCGGTTTCCGATTGAGCTGAAATTTTAGGTATGAGTATAGTTTGGATGACAATTCAATATTATGGTCGAGCTGATCTAACCGATGTAACCCCGTTGAGTTTGGGCTCGTTAGAATCGTCTCAATGAGTAGTTTATTTAATTTCATTTATTTATTTGCAACCAAGTACACAAACACATGCAATTTAATGCTAGGTATACCTACAGTACGAGGACCCGGATAGGGCGCAGCAAAACAAGAGTTTTAATTAAAACATTATTACTTAGTCAGGAGTACAGGACTAACAAGATTTTTTTTTAAACTATTTGAGTATAAATAACAATGTCGCAAACGGCATGCAGAAACGTACAGTCGGCAATAAAAGCTTGTAGGTACCAAAAATGACATTTTTGGCAGAAACTTATTCCTTGTAAGTACACACTTCTACTAGCGTGTAGGTACCCTGAAGGAGCCGAGTCCGCTTTGGCATCTAACTGAGCGAGCGAGCGAAGCGAACGAATTTCTCCGTTTCAGCTTTGGGTCAAAATTCTTTCGTAAATACGGATGTCCTCTACAGCGGCGCTACCACGAACTTCGGATCACGAACTTCGTATATCTCCGTCTCTATCGCACTTATGGTTTATGGTACTCGAGCGACAGAGACGGAGATATACGAAGTTCGAGATTCGAAGTTCGTGGTAGCGCCGCAGGTCGCATTTCTCAACCGATTCTCGAGACATTATGTGAGCAGGTTCAATAATTATAATAATAGGTACATTTTCGTCGATTCAGTTTTTCGAAATTTAAAAACAAAACATTTTCTGTCATATTCTACAGTCTTAAGATTTGGTGTAGGCACTAGTTTTTCGAAAGCAACTGGCATAAAGTAGGTAAATAAAGTAGGTTACACAATGCGCAAAGATGTGAACTATATCTACCGGGGCTGTTATTAGCTACGCGTTAATGCGGCTCACCCCGCCGGTCACCCGTTACGAAACTAGACCTCTACCTACGCTTAATTACTACGCATCGCGGTGTCAAGGTATAATTGTGGGTGAGCGTTAAGGTGAGCTTAAAATAAGTTACAGAATAGGGGGGCTGCACGGCAATCACAGCACGTCTATCACAAGACGGCCGCGACATACTCTCTCGTTCTAAGTGGTCTAATAAAAAAGAGACGCATAGTGCGAGAGAGCTCGAAAGTATATCGCGGCCGTCTTGTGATAGCCGTACGGTCGGCCCGCGAGCTGTGTCGCGGCGACATAGACTTTCCGTCCCTTTCTAAGCGTTCTAATTAGAAATACCCTGAGAACTTTATGGTTTCGCTCTATGAAAACACAACAATATATCGATATCAGCCATATTTTTACACCAAAAAATAGGTCGGGTAATTTGACTAAATATTCATTAAAAATCCACCTAAATTTAATACCGATACGGTAAAAAATAATGAAAAGTAATCTTCATAAATTCCGTAAAAATCAGGCGAAAATGGTATAAACTTTCTTTACTTTATAATTGACTACGTCTACGAGTATATACTTATTTTTGTTAATGAATAAACCTTTCTATAGGCCAGATGAAATTCAATATTATCTCAAGGTCGTAAAATATTTAATTAAAATGCCGTTATTTCCTGATGCATATATTTTTGGATTCAGGTAGTAAGTCTCCAAATTTGTGTACTCAAACATTTTTTTTATTATAAAAATACCTAAGTAGGTAATGATAGCATTTTTGCTTGCGGGTTAATTAAGGTTTAATTAAACTTCCGGTCCATAGAATTATTGATTTCAATAGTAAAAGTTGTTTAAAATAACATATAAAAGCCGTATAGGTACAAATAATTAGCCTGATATTGAATTATTTTCAAAACAAACGTAATTTTCTCAGGTTAAAAGAGACGACGTCTATCTCGCCTGTAACAGCCGTGCTGAGAACTCTACTTACACGTTAATGTGGCATTTTGCTTTGCTGACTAAGTATGTGTACCCGGCTTAAGGTTTAAATCATTAAGTGGAACGATCTAGAATTATTTTTGCATGCTTTATAAGCAATTGTACGGGGATGTGAATATCATAACGTCTAATGACAACTCACTAGTTGACCAGTATAAGTGTGACCTCCAATCGCATTCAATTATTGTAAGACTTACGATTGGTCAAACTGTAATGAGTTGAGAGGAAATGCCTAACAGGTTGCGAATCGCTTACATATTGGCATGAGAAACGGTGTTTTTATTTTACCCGGGTGGGAATTATCGTACCTAAGCTACGCTTATTTAGTGCTACCTTCCTGTATAAATTAATTACTAAGGTCGAATCTTATTACTGTTCACGAATTGCTGTGTCGATACAAACCCGATAGGGTTTAACGACACTGTTAGATTTAACCAAATGTATTTTCTTTTATATATGTAATAAATAAAAATAAAAAAATGTTGATGTTACAGAAACGAACAACTAACAACTTAGAAAAGTTGAAAAACCCCCGACATTTTAATTTCAAAGTTCAATGACAGACATAAGAAAAGAATTATCGAAATCGGTTCATTTGCAAAAGAATTATCTCTGAAAAACCAACATAGATTTTTTCCTAATAAAGCGTGGTGAAAATGTGTACGGAACTGTCGGTGCGCGAAAAAAAAGACTCGCACTTATTTTATTTTTATTTTATTTTATTTTATTTATTAAGTACATCCACATCATATATATTACAATTCACTTAAAGCTAGCATATTAAGAGGTATTTATTTCTGATATATACAACAATTACGGAAGTACATAACATAACATTGGCTACGCATGTTGCATTGATAGCAATAAAAGTTATAAATAACTTAATACAAAACAAAATATGAACTAAAATAATATTAACAGAATTTATATGTAAATATCTATAGAACTAATATTATTTGCAATAATGGCGACAGAATTATTTTAGTTTTGGCAATGATGTCGATTTAAACTTAGGTAGACGGTCGTGGAAGATGTCGATACATTTATTTTGGCTGACAAAGTCATTAAAACTTGAGCAAATTCTCACCACTCGCACTTGACCGGTTTTATTTTTTACATTTTTATGGGATTCTTTTTACAAGTAATAAGTTTGTATTGCATCAGTTTATACGTTTACTAGCGACCCGCCCCGGCTTCGTACGGGTTTATATATATATGCAAACCGCATCAAAATCCGTCGCGTAGTTTTAAAGATCTAGGCATACATAGGGACAGACAGACAGAAAGCAGGAAGCGACATTGTTTTATACCTAGTGATAGGTCGTGAAATTAGTAACAAGATTTGCCGCTAGATGTCGCTGTTCCGAAGGCTGACTCACGATATCGTTGTGTTACCCTAGAATCTAGATATCATAAAGTTTGCGTTCAATTATTGGGTAAAAGCTAAACAACTCATTTGGAGAATTTTTGTACGCGTCTTCGCAAATACCAGCGAAGATGCTTCAAATTGTAATACATGTGTAATACATAAAATAATCAATTAATAAACATTTCATTTGACAAACAAACGCAAATTTGTGATTTGCGAGTGTAAAATACCGAAATTACTACATGCGTACTTATATATGGGAGTTCCCTCATTCCTCATGGTTCCCATCATCCAACCCATTCAGTGGAAGCATATACTTTCAAATAAAAAAGAATTGTACGAATCAGTTCATACATGACGGAGATCTGAGGTAAAACACATTAAAAATAATATTGTTGTAACAACAATATTATTTTTAATGTGCACACACACACACACACACATACATAAGGCCCGCGTTACGCGGGACTATCCTCTCCTATTATTTATTAAGTAAAGTAAAGTAAATATAAAGATTTTAGATTTTAGGTTAAGCTAAGTAAGTTTGTATAATATGTGTACACCTAAAATTAAATTATTAAGATTAACATGTGGAAGAGCGGGGTCTCTTAACACAAGCATATTTTAATGCTTAAAAAGAGGCACCAACTCCAGACTATGTAAATATTTTAAGATACTGAATAAATGCTTTTTATTTATTTATTTATTAATACCAAGAACCTCACCAATGAGACCATGAAGCCATACTACTACCGCCATCTAGTGAGGAGCAGATGCACGAAACATTTAGAAACGGTGGTAGCGACCCCCCGCGACGAGTGGACGTACTAATAGTACCGAATAGGCCAGTAGATGTCGCTGTTAAGGTCCCATAGTAACCCTGCAACGCGCTGTTAAGATTTTTCCTGAGGGCCTACCGCTCTGTCATACTTACGAGTTCGTACAAAAGTGTGACAGAGAGGGGAAACTTCGAATGCCATTCGCAGTAGGCCCTCTGCACGGCTATCACAAGACGGCCGCGACATACTCTCGAGCTCTCTCGCACTATGCGTCTCTCTTTTATTAGACCACTTAGAAAGAGACGGATAGTGCGAGAGAGCGAGTATGTCGCGGCCGTCTTGTGATAGCCGTGCTGGTTTGGTTATGATCGCCGACTGGATTATACCACCGCGTATTGACTCTAGAATTGTCAGTTCTTCCTACATACAGCCTTACTTTTTATTTGAAAGAAGCAAAAAAGCGACTTTTAAATACTCATAGGTATTTGAAGACATAAGATTACATATAACATACAGAAGTAAGTAAATGTCAAATTTAATTAAGAAATTATTTTTGAAAAAAATTTTTTTTTCCTGTGTTAATCATATGTAATTATTTCAGAATTTTCTCTTGGTAAACTTCTGAGATAAAAAGGGGGGGGGGATAGTACTTTTTTCTACATTTTCCCTAATAATTCTAAATTTAACCACTGTAGAAAAAAAATATAAACTGTTTTAGAAAGTGCAACTCAAGCCCTTTTATATGATACCCCACTTCCACTTGATCTATTTACTAGACTTAGATTTTTTAACCCCCTCATATTCGTCATTTACACAGAAAATAAAAATGTATGTTAAAATTTTTCATTTTCCATACTTAGACGTGTCTTTGGTGGGAATCGGAAATGTGACACCTCTTGTTTATGGTTTGTTTTGTTTTTAATTTGTTTGCACTTGCCATCCGAACCAAACCGAATCCGGACCCGGACTGAATTCGAACTGTTTAATTTCATATACTTAAATCATACCAAGAATTTATAAAACATGTAATTTAACACACAATAGATGATGATTAATTATTATTGTAGTAAATAATGTATAATATACAAATGTTAAATCGTAAATAATAGTATTTTATGCAACTGTTGTATAAGAAGGGTCTTAAAAGGCGAGTGGCGTGGGTTGCGATGCGAGCCTTGGCGAGCATCGCAATTAAAGACGCCACGAGCGTTTTTAGACCAGTTATACACCGTTGCATACAATACTTTTACTACGACGATTTTTAAATAAATAGCAGACTACAGAATAGTTCAACTTTTCAGGCAGCAAGTTTTCTATTCGTACTTTTGCTACTCACGCAATTTCTTCAGGAGTGCAGTTATTAATTTCTTCGACCATTTTATAAGGAACGTACAGTCGCCATCACATACATAGGTACACTATAGGTGTTCAAAAATATCGGCACATGCATCCTAATGTCTTGAAAATAGAGGTGTGTTCCAATGTTTGTGACGTGCTTGTTTTCTCCGATGTATGTGATGGCGACTGTACACCTTTGTCTTCACACACACGAATAAAATCTTAATAGTTTAGGACTAATAGTTGATCATCTTTCGTCTTTTCACTTTGAACTGTATTTTGGTGGGAAATCGGAAATGTGACAGCTCTTGCTTATGGTTTGTTTTATTTTTAATTTGTTTGTACTTGCCATCCGAACCAAACCGAATCCGGACCCGGACCGAATTCGAACTGTTTATTTTTATAAATAATACCAAGAATTTATAAAACATGTAATTTAACACACAATAGATGATGATTTATTATTATTGTAGTAAATAATTATAATATACAAATGTTAAATCGTAAATAAATACTTTTATTTCGAAATATTTGTTTATGAAGTAATATAGCGCAATATAGCGGCCGATTTAAAAAAAAGTCAAACAGTGCTTTTATGAAAAATGTATGAACCATAAAAGTACGCTAAACAGTGTGTTTTTGGGCCCTAGAGCATAGAGTTTTTCGACGACTTATTAGTGGTGTCATTGTATTTGAGCTACAGCCTATTTAAATGACAGATAACGGTACGGAGTAGAAAAATACTATTAAATGCTCAGACCAAGAAAAAAGATAGACGGAGCATTATGAACAACCCACTGAAGCCGGTTTTCAACCAAGCCAAATAAGTTTAGCACACGCTCACACACAAGTATACAAACAAAATTGCACAAAACTCTTCAGCACCTGTCGCAATGCTGTCAAGATCACCTATTTCTAGTTTTGTGCAATTTAATTTGTTTATGTGTGCGTGAGCGTGTGCTAAACTTATTTGGCTTCTTTGAAAACCGGCTTCACTAGGTTGTTTGTCATCCTCCGTCTATCTTATTTTCTTGGTCTGAGTTTAAAGGTATTTAGTTTACATTAAAGCGAAGCATCAAACCAGTCTCTGTGGATATTAAGTACTGTTGATTACTACATGAATCTTTGTGGAAATGTACCGAACGGCTACGCAAAACAGTCTTAATCGAAGCGATAAGCGATGCAAGTCATTAACCTAATACCTATTTAATTTAATTACTCTTAAGCACCTTCTATGGTAAAAGTTACCAAAGGTACTAAACAGTTGACTACACAAGAAGATCCATTATTAGGGTTCCAGACCTCAAAAGGAAAAAGGAACCCTTATCGGATCACTTTGTCGTCTCTCTGACAGTCTATTAAGACCCTTTTTTCTCAGGAACGCGTTGAGGTATCAAGTTGAAATTAACACCAAATACTCAGGTCTCAAGTTCCTTGGAATTGTTCAGAAATAAAACTAAATGAAGATCCGGACGTGCAGACGCTGGAAACACTTCGTGACGGGAGCTACTCGACCAAGCTGAGAATGCACCTCGTTCAGTGTAACTTGTTCGACGCCAGGTGCATTCTTAAGCGGGTATTATCTACATTGTCATGAATTTAGCATCCTGAATGACCTAGGAAGCTAATTCAGTAAGGTGTAATCGCATTTAGCTAGTAAGGATCCTAAATCAAAATGCGATTACACCTTCCTGAATCAGCTTCTTAGGCAGGATGCTACATTCAGGACAATGTAATGCCCGCTTTAGCTTGGTCGAGTTGTACCTATACCTAACACGTATTCGTATAAATATTTCCAAAACATGGTTTAGGTAATAATAATTAGGCAACAATCCTGTCAGTAGGTACCTACATTATGGAACTGGAACCATCGTGCGCGAGAACTAACTTAGATATTTAAGACACTACTATAGTCCCCCGCGGCTATGAAGTCAAACCTGAGACATGCCTCTAGGGTTGAATATGCATTTTTTTCCTATGGTTGACATTGTCGTTATTCAGAAACTTCATAGTTGCGCAATGTGTCAGGATTGACTTCATAGCCGCGGGGGACTGTACTGTAGGTATATTATGTTAAAGAGAAATTAGAGTGTAATTTTGACTCCACGGACAAACTGAACAATTTATTTTGTGGAGCAGTGGTACTATCTTAGGACTATTCATGTATTTTTTTTTTTTTAATAAATAATAATAAATAAATAGTAAACAATAAAGCAAAATGGATTATTGTTTTGTATAAAACAGATTGCCAAGCTTTGTAGGATACAAAAAAAAAAAAAAAAAAAATGGCGTAGGGATGTGACGGCCCCATCGCCCACCAGATTTCTGGTGCAATCAGTCAACGTAAGGCAGCTTGTGGCGGGCTGTTAGGGAGTAGCGACCCAACGTACCTGAGTGCTCCTGGGGGTGTCCTGTGGTCAGGCTGAGCCGATCGGGTGGATGGTTGGACAGGCCCCCCACCTCTGGCATGCCTTAACTGGCTGTCCAGAGTGGAGTCGCAAGTGCTGTTGCTCGAGGGTACTTAGATGTGGACACCTAAGTGGCGAGTTGGCTATATGTTTAAAGTCCAGTGCCACCTCTCTACCCCCCCAGCCTCTCTGACTGGTGTTGCCCTTAGGCCATTTTTTAATGTCGCTATTAATAGGGGCCCATCTAGCAGTTGGCGAGTCACCGTCTGCCAGAGATAAAAAATGAGACAGTTTATTAGGCAGGCGTCCGATGTTTCACCCAATAGCCCAGCCACTAGTCCATCATTTTCACCCAATAACCCGTTTTCTTTAGATTCCATCAACCAGCAATAGTCCCTATACACCCCAACGGGTGCTGTCTCTGTGTGCGTCCTATGACACGGGCAGGGACAGCATCCGCTCGGTGTACTCCTTGCATTTCATTAAATTGTCAAAAGGGCCTCTACGTGTTGGTACTTTGTAGGTGTTTGTGGGGACGCACGCCTCCCAAAGGCTAGGGACATCATTGTCCCGTGAGCGGGAAAGACATACATAATAATAAATAAAACTGTTCGATTTTATGTAGCGGACACTAAAACACAATTCTCGGTCGCTCATAATCCTACACTTGGCTCTTTAAATGCGCCTTTTGGATTTTTTTAAAGTCGATATTTGGCTCTCTTATTAGACGCGACTTATTTAGATTTGAATTTGAACTCACTGCTTTCTTTTCCCAATTTTAGGAGAAACTAAACGTGAAATCAAGACAAATGTAAACTACGGTCAATTTAAAAATACATTTTATATTCAACATTAATAAATTACATACCCATTTTATAACAACGTTCAACAGTCAACACAGGTCCACCACTAGTTAAAGTCAATCGGAGACTGGTAGTAAGACGAGACCAGATACGATAATACGAGAAGTAAACACGACGATTATTGTCTATTCATAAACCGTTTTATCTACTTACAATAAATACCAGTATAATGACCGTGAGATAAGCAGCTTCTGTGTGTAACTGGAGGTCAGAAAATGCTGGTTATGTGGCCAGTAGGTCAGCTTTGATTATTGGCTGTTGTGGACTGAGAGTAGCGTATGTAGGTTTTGCATATTACCTAATAGTGTGCTGACTCTGAGAGGTATAGGTCTGGTAGGTAGGTATTTTAAAAAGTCTTGTACCATCATAACAATGTGACCCCACGCGGAACTTTAACGGGCCGTATCTTCATATTTTTTTGTTTGATTGACAATATAAAAAACGTGTCCAATTTGGGATAATCTAACTGACGGGTTTGGAGCAAAGCCAATTAAGCGTAGGTAGAGATAGAGATCTAGTTTCGTTAGGCGTGCGTGACGGGTGAGGTGGTGTGCATTAGTGCGTTCCAAATAACAGCCCTGGCTTTTACTAAGGTTAGGGCGGGTTGCACCGACTTACAAATAACAGCCCTGGCGTTTACTTAGGTTAGGGCGGGTTGCACCGACTTACAAATAACAGCCCTGGCGTTTACTTAGGTAAGGGCGGGTTGCACCGACTTACAAATAACAGCCCTGGCGTTTACTTAGGTTAGGGCGGGTTGCACCGACTTACAAATAACAGCCCTGGCGTTTACTTAGGTTAGGGCGGGTTGCACCGACTTACAAATAACAGCCCTGGCGTTTACTTAGGTAAGGGCGGGTTGCACCGACTTACAAATAACAGCCCTGGCGTTTACTTAGGTTAGGGCGGGTTGCACCGACTTACAAATAACAGCCCTGGCGTTTACTTAGGTAAGGGCGGGTTGCACCGACTTACAAATAACAGCCCTGGCGTTTACTTAGGTTAGGGCGGGTTGCACCGACTTACAAATAACAGCCCTGGCGTTTACTTAGGTAAGGGTGGGTTGCACCGACTTACAAATAACAGCCCTGGCGTTTACTTAGTTAAGGGCGGGTTGCACCGACTTACAAATAACAGCCCTGGCGTTTACTTAGGTTAGGGCGGGTTGCACCGACTTACAAATAACAGCCCTGGCGTTTACTTAGGTAAGGGCGGGTTGCACCGACTTACAAATAACAGCCCTGGCGTTTACTTAGGTTAGGGTGGGTTGCACCGACTTACAAATAACAGCCCTGGCGTTTACTTAGGTTAGGGCTGGTTGCACTGACTTACAAATAACAGCCCTGGCGTTTACTCAGGTTAGGGCGGGTTGCACCGACTTACAAATAACGGCCCTGGCGTTTACTTAGGTTAGGGCGGGTTGCACCGAGCCACCGACTTACAAATAACAGCCCTGGCGTTTACTTAGGTTAGGGCGGGTTGCACCGACTTACAAATAACAGCCCTGGCGTTAACTTAGGTTAGGGCGGGTTGCACCGACTTACAAATAACAGCCCTGGCGTTTACTTAGGTTAGGGCGGGTTGCACCGACTTACAAATAACAGCCCTGGCGTTTACTTAGGTTAGGGCGGGTTGCACCGACTTACAAATAACAGCCCTGGCGTTAACTTAGGTTAGGGCGGGTTGCACCGACTTACGATTACAGACCGACCAACGTTAATTATGGCGTCGGCAGCTGACAAACTTCCCATACATTCAGATTTTACACCCTTAGACTGATAAACATGTAAAAATACGATATTCAGAAGTGCATCATCATCATCAGCCTATTTAAGTCCACTGCAGGACATAAGCCTCTCCAGCAACTACGCGTCCTTACAACATTCATGTAAATATATATTTTACTTCATACCTGGCCATAAAGTAGCAATTACCGCACACTACGCGTGCGGAAAGTCCCACTTCCTGGCCAGGGAGAGGCGTAAAACTTTGTACTCACCACGGGCGGTAACAAAGAAAGCCTCAGATCGCATATTTATCGTTCTTGCCTTCGGCTCAGGCAACTGCGATTCTTTGTTTCACCGCCCTTAGGTAAGTAATGTACTAATATGATACACGTGCGGATAGGTAATTCCCAACTTGTGTCGATCAAAAACACTCCCTGACGGTCGTGTTTTTGGTCTTTGCCACTCGTTGGAAATTACCTACTTTCCGGACTTGTATCATCATAAATAACTATTCAGTTACCTATACCTACTTACCTGCTTGAGTCAACCACTCAGTAATTAATATTTTTTCAACACATTTGCTCGTAACGTGCCTCTTATTGTGCCGCTTTTGGGCTCATAATCCCGATTAAGACACGTTGGCACCTTGCAGCAAGGTGTATGTATGGATGGACTCGGCGCATTCTTAAATTGACCGGGTTATACAGGTTTGTTTTTAATTCTCGGGAAATGGATTCTTACTCGACTAAACAAATGAAATCCTTCTTGTGGATTCATTGATTATTTCTTGTTCTATATGATATAGAAACGTTTCATTTAGTAAAACTATTTGATAACATTTTACATGAATTTATATTGAATAAGAAAATATTTATTTTATTTTGTATTGGCTGTTTAGAGATTTCATCTAAGCCTCGCTGCGGGCGCACTGCGCGAACTTCACGAAAAAAAATTGTTGCGCGCCATTATAGGTAATTTCACAAATATTTGTAAACATTGATGATGCGTGTTTGGTTATTGTTAAAAATGTTGACTCGTAGTGAATAGAAAAGTGATAAATAGAATTGACGCCACTGTACATTCTTGGAGATGTACAAATATGTGAGTAAAAACCTGTTGTCATCAATAACTATAAGGAAACAACTTAGGAGCCTGTAACATGTTCATTTTATGAAAAGGATTTTTTCCTCGCAAATGTGTTGAAAAACGTCGTATGACACGCGTGAGTTTAGATAATTACATCCTCGGCTCTATTATCACGCTCACCTGCGGTTCGCGTGACAATTCCGCCTCTGATGTATTAATCAACATACCTCACTTGTATCATAACGTATACACGATGGAACATTTGGTTCCTTCAGCCCAATAAAGTAACTTAAGTAACACATTTTGCAATAACGTCACTGTTTTCTTAGAACTCGCTTGTTTTTAAAATTAACCTACTTTTGCCATGTCTGATTTAAACATATTTTTGTTCTTTGAACGTATCGAGGTGGCTTCACTTCGAAGAATTTACTTATTGGCATTGGCAATCACCCAAAATAACGAGTTACCTACCTACATTTATTTGCCTTAGAATTTTCCTTCTTTGAAGAGGCTTAAGCTGTAGAATATAAACAAAATATAATTGTAACGATATGTGTAACTGAACGTTACATACACACAAATAATTTTGTGGCTACTTCTACCACTATTCAAAATTTCAAATTTGAAAGCCTTACCTATTCGAATTCAACGTAACGTAACAGTGCGCAGCATGCACCTGACGGTTCAGCGGCGCTACCACGAACTTCGAATCTCGAACTTCGTATATCTCCGTCTCTATCGCACTTATGGTTTATGGTACTCGAGCGACCGAAACGGAGATATACGAAGTTCGAGATTCGAAGTTCGTGGTAGCGCCGCAGTTCGAATAGGGATTTCAAATCGTTACCTACTGAACAAATTTGCACCTTGAGGTCTCGAGGGGAGCGTAGAATAATACACCGCGATCAGTATTCTCACAAATGTATTTATTCTACCACACAAATTCTCACTCAAACATAAAAATCGTTCCTAGTGTCTACATATTACGGCAACCTAGCGTTACCTAGTTTCTCGGCGGTACAGCGCCATCTAGCGGCAAATTCGTAAACTATGAATACAACAATCTTAACTAAGTTTTGGACATACCGCCCACCAAGGACAACATGTCCTTCATCCATTATCGTGACCGCCTACCATGGAGTATCTAGGGACAACGTTAACATATCAAATGGGCTAATGGTACGTTCTCTCAAACGGTACATTGATTTCTTAAACTAATAATAATTTGCTTAACTAAGTTCTAAGTTAATACATAAGTACAACTTCTGGTTAAGTGGTGACAGGTAATATACAAAGCTTATATGTAGGCCGTTTAATTATTGAATTTCCACATTTTAAGGACACGACTCTAGTTAAGTTGTCAGTGCCTGGATATTTTTGCATAATTCGACCAAAAAGCCATTTCGTTGGAGGTAGAGTCTGTCTAATGAAAGTTGAGACTGCGATTTATTATAAACTTTTTAAATGGCAACTACAATTCAAATGTCAATTACGTCAAATGTCACTTTACTGTCGTGTCACTAGTGTCATTTGGAAAAAATATTGCGTTTTTCTTTAACGTTTTTGGTGTTAATTATGAACAAAAGTATTAAAAGTAATACGCGTCAGTTACTTTTTACCATGATTGGTAAATACAAAGAAAAACGAGACGAGCGGGAAGAGATTTTCGATAAGAAAGCAGCGTACTTACGTACGATATCGGATTTCGTAGGTTAGTATCCCATGATAAATTTTGATACTTTATTTGCAACATATCTAAGAAAGCAACTGTTTCCTAAATACTTACGTATTGTCATTGTTTTTCTTTCAGCGGGTAATATGGAGCTTGTCGAAGGTGTGGAGGAAATTCAGAATGCCGTTCAGAGCTTGAAAGACCTGGAGCAAGATTCGTGTATAAGGAATCAAAATCAATACCTTGAAGAATTGTCGTCTCTTACCGGTAATTATTTCCATGAACAATCTTGGACAATTCGACTTAATCTTAATCTAAGCAAAGTGTTTACTGTGAATATTAAACAAAGTTATACCTACACAAGTTAATTACATAGAGAACATTTAACACTTACGAAAAAATGTGTGTGCTCATCGCATAAATAAATGCCCTTATGGGAATTCAAACCTGGTACTTTCAGGTTTTTATAATGAGTGGCACAACCTGCTAGTCTAAAAAAGTCATCTATGTAACCACATACTTTCATTTTGTTTGTTGCAGAAGTTAGTGTCTCTACCCTCAAGAGAATAAAATATGAAGGTGGAATCAATAATAATGTTTGGAATACCCCAGGCAAAAAGAGGCCCCATAAGCCTATGGTGTCAAATTTAGATAGCTTCGACATAAACGCTATTAAAAATAAAATTACTGAATTTTATACTGTCAAAAAGGAAGTACCAACACTGCGGAGCCTCCTGGTAGAGTTGCGGACTAGCATAAATTTCCTTGGCTGCATTGAAACACTAAGGCGGATTTTGAAAGCAAACGGGTATGAGTTTCAAAAAAACAAGAATGAACGATATGTTCTAATGGAACGCTACGACATTGCTGCATGGAGGCATAGATTTCTTCGGGAGATTGCAGAGAAACGTGCAGCAGGAAAACAAATTGTGTATTTGGATGGAACCTATGTCCACAAAAACTACAAACCTAAAAAATCCTGGCGAGGGCCGGGAACAAGTGGTGCAGTTGAAAGCATTTCGTCTGGAAAAAGACACATTGTTGTGCACGCTGGGCATGAAAATGGTTTTGTCCCAAATGCTCTTCTAGTTTTCAGCACAAAATCTAAACTGGCTGATTACCACCATGACATGAACGCCGGCAACTTCAATAAATGGTTAGAAGAAAAACTCATACCAAATTTAGACAAACCTAGTGTGGTTATTATGGATAATGCCAGTTACCACAGTGTTGTAAAGAATAAAGCCCCAACAACTCAAACAAATAAGCCCAAAATCAAAGAGTGGCTTACAGCTAATAATATTCACTATGAAGAATATCACAAGAAAGATGAATTGTTAGTACTTGTTGACAAATACAAGCCAGAGCCAGTGTATGAAGCCAATCACATACTTCAGCAACATGGCCATGAAGTTTTACGGCTGCCTCCATACCACTGCGATTTGAATCCTATCGAGCTAATATGGAGTCTAGCAAAAAGGAAAATTGCCAAGAAGAACATAGGGTTATCTGCACAAGACACAGAAAAACTGATCCATGAGTCTTTTGCAAGCATAACAGCAGATGATTGGAATAAAATGATCAATCACGTCATTAACGTTGAAAACCAATATAAAGACAGGGACAACATCAAAGAAGATCTAGATAAATTTATTATTAGTGTGGGAAGTAGCAGCTCGACCACTTCGGAGGATTCAATGGAAGTTGAGATTTTAGAGAGTGAATTTAATTATTCTTCTTAAATATACAATAAGACAGTGAATCCTATGTAATTTAAGAAATTATGTACACTTGTACCTAAGGTGTACACCTTTTGAACTTGATAATAAACTTATCTTGTAAAACGAAGTTAAAGTTTTATTTCATATAACCTGTACTTTTTCCGCTATAACCTCACAAAAATGTGCAAATGGAATTACATAAAGCGAGACCCATGAAGTTAGCCTCACTTTCTAAAAAAACACCTTTTCTTAGACACATTATAGATTATAAGCATCTAATTACTTAATTTGTAATCTGTCTAAAGGTCTTTTATTTTACTGTTAGATGGTTGCAACAACTTGAATGGGATCAAGTTTTTAGGTCATATACACTATACTGGGATTTGGGATATTATCTTACCAACAATTTGGGCAATTTTGAAACTAATCTGTATAGACGTGGCTACACTAAGTAGTAAGACAATTATAATTTTTGTTCAAGTATCATTATCGTTCTTTCGCACTATACTCGGTGTTGCAATACGTCGATTTTTTAAATTTGCCGCTACTTTCTAGTCTCTACTTTCATTAGACAGACTCTAGATCGTCCTCCTTCACCAAAACGATGTCACCTACCTCGGGTTCGGGTGTTTGGTACGCCCACTTGTACCGATGTAGAAGATTAACCAGGTACTCATCGGACCATCTGCGCCAAAAGCTTTGCAACATCCGTTGGGTCAACTGCCATCGTCTCAATGAACTAATATTAGTATTCTCATAATTAACTTCCGGTATGGTTACGAGGGGCTCGCCCACCAAGAAATGACCGGGGGTTAACGGGTTTGGTTCATTGGGATTGTTTGGCAGCACGGATATCGGGCGGGAGTTCAGACACGCTTCAATCTGGCTAAGCAGCGTAGACATCTCTTCAAATGTCAATGTGGCCTCGCCAATAACTCGCTTTATATGGAACTTCGTGGACTTTATAGCCGCCTCCCATAAACCTCCGAAGTTGGGAGCTCGTGGGGGTATGAAGTGCCAAGTGGTTCCTTTTGATGCCAAGTCTTCAGCTATTTCTAGTATCATCGTTGACCTTTCAGATTGCATCAATTTTCTGAGTTCCTTGGCAGCGCCTACAAAATTGGTTCCATTGTCGCTATATAGATCCGAGCAATGGCCACGTCTTGCAGTAAAACGCTTGAATGTCTCTAAAAATCCTCTAGATGTCATCTCGCTAACAACATCTATGTGAACTGCTCTGGTCACCATACACACAAAAAGGCATATATACCCCTTGTACGATTTGTGCCCTCTTCCTTTCGATGTCCTTAATTGAATAGGTCCCGCATAGTCTACACCACTTCGTAGAAATGCCTTTGTTGGTGTGGTTCTTGCAGGTGGTAATGAACCCATCAATTGTCGTTGCACAGCCGCCTTATTTCTGACGCATGGTATGCATTTACGGACGCAATGTTTTACCAGATTTTTTACGCCAACAATGTAATAGACCTCTCGCAAGTAGTTCATCATTAACTGCTCTGCCCCGTGTAATGTTTTCTTATGAGCGTCAGCTACTAACAGCCTTGAAAGGGGGGAGTCTTGAGCTAGCAAAATTGGGTGCTTAATATTTTCTGTTGTGGTTGATTGGGACAATCTGCCTCCCACTCTAAGTATCCCCTTGGCGTCTAAAAATGGTGTAAGCGACCAAATTTTTGACGATTTGTTTTTGATGCAACTGTGGTTTGTTATTTCGGAAAGCTCCGATCCAAAATCATTTCTTTGAGCCATTGTAATGCACGTAATTAAGGCCTCATTGAACTCTGACGGACTAATGTATTTGCTTTGTATGACTGGTTGATCTGCCTTCGAGTCTCTTATCTTGAGGAACCGTCTACAATAGGCAATAACGCGTAGTAGCTTCGGAAGGGACGAATATTTACTTAAGACGCACTCTTCTACGGTGCCGCAGTGTGACTTAATCGATTTCTCAACTTGTGTTTCATTGTTGTTTGGTCTTTTGTACGCAATTGAACTATTTTCTAAGAATTGAGGACCGGTCTTCCATAACGGGTTATTAATCAACTCCGCTGGACTAACACCACGCGAGGCACAGTCTGCTGGGTTTTCCTTTGTGGGAACATGGAACCACTGCGACGGTTCAAGCAAGGACAGTATTTCGGAAACCCTGTTCGCCACAAACGTCTTCCAGTTGCTGGGATGCTTGTTCAACCAGGCAAGTACTACCATTGAATCTGTCCATGCTCGTACGTTCTCCTTTGCAATGTTAAGGACTTGTGCAACTTCCATTAACAACTTGGCTAACAACACTGCTCCGCACAATTCCAACCTTGGTATGCTGACCTGTTTAACAGGTGCAACCTTGGTTTTAGCTGCAATCAGTTGGACTTTCACGTCGCCTGACGCGCTGATTACCCGAAGATATACTGACGCAGCAAATGCCAGGTTGGAAGCATCTGAGAACCCGTGCAATTCGACTACCTTATCATCTAGTTTGGTGTTAAGCCACCTAGGAATGGTGAACTCAGCAAGTTGGCCCAACTCTTCGCGGTAAGTATACCAGTCATTTAATATGTCCTTTGGCGGCTCTTCATCCCATCCCATACCAGCTGTCCATAAACGCTGTATGAATACCTTTGCTTTTATAACGCATGGCGCTGTCCAGCCTAAGGGATCGAAGAGTCGTGCAACATCTGATATAATTTTCCTTTTTGTTATAGGTGCAG
Organism: Epinotia brunnichana; assembly: GCA_963854355.1. NCBI lineage: Eukaryota > Metazoa > Arthropoda > Insecta > Lepidoptera > Tortricidae > Epinotia > Epinotia brunnichana. The sequence continues at coordinate 14,385,610 of OY977956.1, forward strand.
ATACAGTCGGCAGCTTCACTGAGTATTGAAATTCATCTTTCTTCTTGTTCCAGGTAAGTCCTAATATTTTTATTATATTGTCTAGCTTTATTTCTACCTTCTTCTCTTCCTGTTTGACCTTTCCTTCTCCAACCTCACTTTTATCAATGTATTCTTCCAGCCTTCTGCTGTTGCTGCCCCATTTTTGTAGGGTAAATCCTCCTCTTTGCATCAATGCTTTCATTTCTTTGTAGACTTCGATGCCCTCATCGACTGTTTCACCTCCGGTCATCAGATCATCCATGTAGAATCCATGAGCAACTCGGCTTGCTGCTACAGGATACTCATCCATGTGGTCGATTGCTACTTGATTGAGTGCCTTGACAGCAAGGTATGGGGCCGATGCTGTTCCGAATGTGACGGTTAACAGTTTGTAATCCTGTATTTCTTCATCTTCATTGTCTCTCCAGATAATTCGTTGGAAATCAGCATCCTCGTCCGATACTCTTACCATGCGATACATTTTCACTATATCTGCGATGAGACATATGGGATATTTTCTCCATTGCAAAATAAGATGGCGTAGCTCTGGTTGCAAAGTAGGACCTATCATCAAGGTATCGTTTAACGATGTATCTTTTTCATTTTTGCAGGATGCATCAAACACCACTCGTACCTTACTTGTGGACTTATCCTCTCGGACCACCGCGTGGTGTGGTAAGTATACCGAGTTATCTTTACTCTCTTCAGCAGCAGGGACTAGAGTCATATGATCTAGTTGCATGTATTCTTTGATGACCGATGTATATTTTTCTTTGAACTCTCTGTCTTTAGCCATTTTCTTTTCTAAAGATTTAAACCTTTTAATTGCAATCTCTCTTGATTTTCCTCCTTTACAGAGCGGATCTTCATCACGGAATGGGAGGTTGACGACATACCTGCCGGTTTCATCTCGCTGCGTCGTAGCTGCAAAGATGTCTTCGCATCGCTGTTCTTCAACCGTCAGCATCCCTTTTGAAGTCAATAAAGGCTCCGACTCCATCTCCCAGAAACGTTTTATTATTTCATCCTCGTTTACCTGAGCGTGTAGAACAGTCACATTATCGTTTGCACTCAGCGAGCCGATAGGACCCGACAATATCCATCCAAGTGTTGTGCACTGGGCTACTGGAGTTCCTTTTGGACCTCTCATAATTCCCTCTCTTAATATCTGGCAGTAAACTTCTGCTCCCAACAACACATCTATTTTGTTGGGTGTGTGATACGTTGGATCAGCCAACGTGACTTTCTGTAGTTCCATCCATTCTGGAACGGCTCCTCTCTTCCCAGGCAGATAAGTAGTGATTTTGTTCAGCACATATGCCTTTAACACAAGTTGGAAGGTGGGGTCGGTTAGCGATTGAACCTTGAGTTTAACCATATACTTCGACCTCACTGAGGTCTGATCGCCACCTAAACCTGAGATGGTTCCTTGGATGGGAATTTTCTTTATCCCTAAATCTTGCACTACAGCTTCAGTAACAAATGAAGCCTGTGAGCCCTGGTCTAACAACGAGCGAATCACTCGATAGTCACCTGTTTTAGACTCGGCCTTTATCAGAGCTGTAGCTAACATAATCTCTTCCTTTACTACTCCCTTCGTGAAACAGCTGACTATCGGTGCGTTTTCTGGCGGTGAACTATCAGTCTTGGCGTGATGTGTGGCTTCCCCCGAAACATCCTCAACTGCTTGATCTACATTCTTTGAATTGGCAGTTGAAGTTGAGACATCCTTTGGGTGAAGTAAGGAATGGTGTCTTCTTTTACAGATCCTACAACTAGTGGCTTTTTGGCAAAATCTAACAGAGTGGTTGCTTCCTAAACAGTTGTAACAGATCCTATTATTTGTAACAAATTCGTGTCTTTTACTATAATTTTCACTTGCAAACTCCTTGCAGAAGCACAGTTTATGAGGTCCAGTACAAAATTCGCACGCCATAGTGTCGTGTACTAGATATGTTAATCGGGAGACAAATAACACAGCACGCGAGTATATTCAAGACTGGTTTATTTCACCTTGGTCGGTAGGTGCGTAAATCTTAATCTACCCACATTCAATACAGCTCATTCTTCCCCCCTTAAATTAGCTTACGTATTGTTTACCAACTTTAATCTAACATTGTTCACAATAGCAATTAGTCTATACCTCATTCCGAGATTAGTCGTCATAATCACGATATTTAATCTTGGAATAAGTTTATATTCTGCGATCATAGAGATCAGTCCTTATTACCTAGTTTATTAAACATAATATGCATAAGTACTTATAGTTAGCGTCGTGTACCTTCCTATGAACCTAATAATCATTAACATACGTTTCACAAAACATATTTAGGAGTACTTGAACTAAACACTGCGCACTGGAAAATGAAATCTACTTCTTATACATTGGTAATTATAAGTAACTAGTACATAGTACTTAAGTATATAGTACTTAAGTCGAAGTCTTAAAATTTATTCCTGTCACGCGTACATAAAGTAAATGACACGATTAAAACATGTATATAACAATATGAACTATAATTATTTTCTTTCTATAAGTAACTCTTATCTTTTTAAACCCGTACCTTATCGGTGGACGACGAACGCGTTTAGCTATAGTTATCGTCTTGTATATTACCAGAGTCGCGCGAGCGTGGTGACTCAGCGGTGGCGCGGGCCGCCCGGCCTAGCGCTGTCGCCTGGTTCGATTCTTCGGCATCACAATACCGTGTTATAATTTTCTTACCGGTATCATACTTACGACTACGATTCGTCGATAATTGATCTACGTGCCTTTTGTGTTCACTCCCATCAGCCCCACGTATACGGTATGTTAGTGGCCCTACACGTTCCATAAATGACCCTGTGGCCCAAAACAGCTCGTTTTGTTGATACACGCGATACCAAATTTTTTTTTTTTTTACCCACCTGAAATTCCGGAGTCGGCGCCTCCTTACTTAATTGTTTTCTTTGAGCTTCTCGCGCATACTCTCGCGGGTCTGGCCGCCGCAGGTCGAGGCGATTAGGAATGTTGTTTTTCAACATTAACTCTACCGGTGACTTACCCGTTGTGGAGTGTGGTGCGCATCGATGATTCAGCAAATACATTTGCAGGGCTCCGTCTACGTCCACATTATCGCACTCTGCCTTTTTTAGGCCCTTTTTTATTATTCCAAACGTCCTTTTGGTCGCACCGTTGCTGCTCGGCTTGTACGGCGAAGTGCGAATGTGATGACCGCCTTCTTTCTTCAAATACGATTCCAACTGACCCCTCGTAAAAGGAGGCCCGTTGCCTGACACCAACTCATAAGGATTTCCGAAGCGAGCAAATATTTCGCGCGACTTAGCTATGGTATCTGCAGCTCGTGTCGCCTTTATTTTGCTTGCTTCGATCCATTTAGAGAAGGCATCGATCAGGACAAAGTAATACGTACCGCCTGACGGCGTAAGGAAGTCCTTGTGTACCCGGTACCACCTGCCCTGCGGCCACTCCCGCGTGTGCGTCGGCGCCCGCGCCGGCGTCGGGCGCTCCGCCGCGCACACGGCGCACGAGGCCGTCATGCCCTCCACGTCCGCGCCCGGTCCGTGCCACCCCACATAGGCGCGCGCCAGTGCCTTAGTCCGCATGGCGCCGCTGTGTGCCGCGTGCAGCTCGCGGTGCCCGCGCCCGCGCAGCGCTTCTGGCTCTAGTACACGGTTTCCGAACGTGATACATACCTGCTCGCGACTTAATGCCTCGCGCACTCGCCAATACGGCTTGACCTCTTCGTTTCCGCAATGCTCCCAGCCCCTACCTAAATGGTTAAACACTTTACTCATTATGGGGCCCTGCTTCGTAGCTTTGGCTATATCTTTATGATTAAGCGATATACCGTCCTCCCGCGATAAATGATCAGCAAAACAGTTCTGGTCGGATGCGACACAATGTATCTTATAGACGTACCCGCTTAGAATAACGGCCCACCGCTGCAAATTCGAAAAGATTTCGTCTATACGGGGTATCGGGTATTTATCGTCTTCCAGCACCGGATTTAGTGTTATTTTGAAATCTCCGCATAGTCTTACCTCGCCGGACTGCTTGATGACGGGCACGACGACGGGCGTCCCCCATTCGCTGGTCTCGACCGGGGAGATACCTCCTTCGGCCCGCAGCTCGGCCTCGACGGTGGCGCGCAGCGCGTGCGCCACGGGCCGCGGCTTGCACAGCACGGGCAGCGCGTCGCGCGCCTCGCTCAGCTGGGTGGGTTTGCCTGTGAATTCACCTGTTCCCGGCGCGAGCACCTGCGGGAACGCTAGCGCGAGCTGACTCCCCACGCCATCGCAGTCGCATTGAGTGCTAAATACCGGTTTAGCGTTGCACTCGATCCCTATCGCCGTCATCCACCGACGTCCCATAATGGGAGGGCTATCCTTAGAATCTACTACTACTAAACTCAATTTGGTAAAGGTTTTTTTACAATATATTACTTCGCATGGAAGTATGCCCTTTGGTACTATTTTTTGTCTCGAATACATCTGTAATTTCATGGCAGTAGGTATTAATTTAACATTTTTAAATAGCTCACTACAGAATTTGTAAGACACGACGCTTACCGCCGATCCACTGTCCAATTGCATTCTTACATTTACTCCATTGACCTTGACCGTGCGCCACCACGGCTCGTCGTCGTCGTCGCCGCCCACCGCGTACAGCGGGACGTCGTACTCGTCGTCGTCTACCTCGGGCTCGTCCTCGCTTCTGTGCCCAATAGACTCTGTACACGCGTTGACATTATGAGCCTTTCGTCTCCTACACGCTTTCGCTATATGTCCTTTCTTGCCGCACACGTAGCACTCCGTGTTGATGAAAGAACAGCGTTGAGGAGGATGGGGACCCAAACACCGTGTGCAACGCGCGCGCGGCGCCGCCGTGGGTTCCCTATCCTTGTGACGCGGGGGCGCGCGCGCGCCGCCGCCGCCGCCACCGCCGCCGCCGGCGCGCACCGCGTGCACGCCCTCGTCGTTCACCGACCTCGCCGTCGATGTCATGGCTCCGGCGCCGCTGCCGGGTCCACTCGCTTTTGAGTCTCGATCCGCCGCCTCGAGCGACGTCGCTATTTCTACAGCGCGGCTAAAGGTTAGTTTAGTCTCCGTTAGCAGTCTAAAACGAATCGCCTCACTTCTCATCCCGTATGCCAGCTGGTCGCGCAAGTTCTCTTCTAGATATATAGTACCCGTGAAGTTACATCTTTGCGCGTGTTGTTTGAGCAGCGCCACGTATTCGCTAATTGACTGGTCCGTCGTTTGCTTGCACGCTCGAAAACACATACGCTCCGCCAACTCCGACCGCTTAGGTGACAAATGTTCACGCACTTTTGACACTATATCATCGTAACTCACTTCATCCGGCTCCGATGGATAGCACAAATCTATAATTAAGTCTAAAGTCTCGGTTCCGACCACTGCGATGAGGTACTTCGCCCGGGCGTTCGGTTTAATGCCACTTATATCAAACCACGCAGTTAGCTGACTTATATAGGTATTCCACTTTTCCGAGCGTAGATTAAACTCCTTAACGTTTAAAGGTAATGTTTTCGACATCCTCGTTCGCCAAAATGTCGTGTACTAGATATGTTAATCGGGAGACAAATAACACAGCACGCGAGTATATTCAAGACTGGTTTATTTCACCTTGGTCGGTAGGTGCGTAAATCTTAATCTACCCACATTCAATACAGCTCATAATCTCTTCCTTTACTACTCCCTTCGTGAAACAGCTGACTATCGGTGCGTTTTCTGGCGGTGAACTATCAGTCTTGGCGTGATGTGTGGCTTCCCCCGAAACATCCTCAACTGCTTGATCTACATTCTTTGAATTGGCAGTTGAAGTTGAGACATCCTTTGGGTGAAGTAAGGAATGGTGTCTTCTTTTACAGATCCTACAACTAGTGGCTTTTTGGCAAAATCTAACAGAGTGGTTGCTTCCTAAACAGTTGTAACAGATCCTATTATTTGTAACAAATTCGTGTCTTTTACTATAATTTTCACTTGCAAACTCCTTGCAGAAGCACAGTTTATGAGGTCCAGTACAAAATTCGCACGCCATAGTTGGCGCGTCAGTAACGTGCAGTACATTTGGTTTGCTATAACCTGAACCTGAACTACTAGCTGGCTTCACGTACGCATTGGGGGCTCTGCTGTTTTGCGGCTCAATGAACTCCAGGGCTCTATATCGACTGGTTAAAAACTCTTTAAATTGAGCGAAGGTGGGTAACTCGTCTGATGCCGAGTTACTTGCCACATTGAGCTCCCATTGCCTGCGTGATTCTGGATCCAACTTTAATGTCAGCAAGTGAATTACTAGTATGTCCCACGTGGAAACATTAATACCTAAGTTACTCAAAGCACTTAAACAATCTTGAGATGTATCCATTAAATCTTTAAGAAACCCGGCGGACTCAGTGTTGGAACTCCTTTGACTCAAAAACCGTTTTAAAATACAATGCGACAAGTATTTCTTATTATTGTACCTTTGCTCTAATTGGTTCCAGCACTGAGAGTAATTTTTATCTGATACGGGTATGTTACGCAAGAGTTGCTCAGCTTCTCCTGTTAGATAACTCTTGAGATACTGCATTTTTTGCACGTCATCTAATGAATTGTTGTTGTGGATCATGGATATGAATAAATCCTTGAACGTTGTCCACTCATGATATTTGCCAGAGAAGCTGGGTATACAAATTTTCGGCAATTTTATTAAATTTGATTGGTCGTGAGCCTTATCATCGTTGCTCTTTGACTGACTTGCTCTAAAGGTAGCAAACTGGTCTAGATATTCTTTTAATTCACATATATAATCCGTGTATTCTTCCTCTGTTTTGTCATAAGTATCATTTTTACTGTAAATATGCGCCTTTAACACTACTCGATCAGCCAAACGCAACAATTCTTTGTGCCCCTGTCTAAATTCAGACCAAAGATGTTCTAACGATTCCAACCTGCTTGTCACATAATTTTTTGTTATACGTTCCTTCGGTGACTTTTTAAAATTAGCTCGTGCTTTAAATATACGACTATATAAGTCCTCTTGACAGTTAATCACGGCCTCCATAATGTTTAAAATGTACAATGAATACTCTCAACGTTTGAATAGAATGATAGAATTTTTACACTGAATAATTCTCACTACAAAAAGTTAAAAATCCTACAAATACACACGGTAAAATTTTACAAGTGTTTGGAACTTTGAGCAAAATCGGGCGTGGATTCCACGTACCAACAGGTCTACCCTTAATATTCTAAGTTAGTATTCATTAAACTATTCTAAGTTAATTTCCCATACAAAATGTTCATGCAAAATTTCTAAGTTAGTAATGTGTCCGAATTTTTCTATGTCGATGAACCGAAGATTAAAATCTCCCAAGTTTATTTACCACTGATGATTCTTGTTCTCTTGCACATATGGTTCAAATTTCCGTATCAAATATCACAAATTTATTAGTGTTCACAGAGTTGAAACTTGCTTGACACAAAATATAAAAGTACTCACAGTTCGTGCTTGACTCACTCTGATGACATGACAGTATACCACTTCCCGATGGTGTGTGACGTCACCCTTCGCCGAATTTTCCAATGGTCGCTGTTTGATCTATTTGTTTCCTGCTAGTCGCCGATAGATGCCTGTCCTCGTGTTGCCCGCCGCTCGCCACCAGATGGCGCTGGCAACCTCTGCTAGCTGCAAGTCTTCCCGGCTTCTATTGAACAGCGATCCACTGCTACTTCGCGCGGGTTGGAAGTGTAGTCACACTGAACTACCAAAAACGCCAATTCCAAATGGCCTCCGACTCGAATGGACCATGAACAAATTTGCACCTTGAGGTCTCGAGGGGAGCGTAGAATAATACACCGCGATCAGTATTCTCACAAATGTATTTATTCTACCACACAAATTCTCACTCAAACATAAAAATCGTTCCTAGTGTCTACATATTACGGCAACCTAGCGTTACCTAGTTTCTCGGCGGTACAGCGCCATCTAGCGGCAAATTCGTAAACTATGAATACAACAATCTTAACTAAGTTTTGGACACCTACAATAATATGTTGTACCTATACCTAACTAGGTACAGTCAGCATCATAAATACATATGTAGGTGTAGATACACTTTTAAATAAATAATAAATATAAATAAATATAATGGGACAATTTTTACACATATCGAACTAGCTCCATAGTAAGCTCAATAAGGCTTGTGTTATGGATACTAGACGACGATATATTTAATGGATATAAAATACTTAAATACATAGAAAACATCCAAGACTCAGAAACAAATATTCGTGCTCATCACACAAATATTTGTCCTTACCGGGATTCGAACCCAGGACCTTCAGCTTTGTAGGCATGGTCACTACCCACTAGGCTAACCGGTCGTCAAAACGTCAAAAATTTTCGACCTTATTTCTAAGCAATAAGGTCCTAGAACCAACTAGAATGTATACATGTTAATGATGTTTACTGTATGGCACCTTCACTACTTTGCTTCAAGAGCCCGTTCACGTGCTTACTAGCGCCACTGGTAAATAATTGTGATTATTGAAATTAAAAAATATAGAGATATTTAAAAAATTATCTTTTGAATTCATCATAATAGTTTTTAAATCTATGCGTCCAAAGTTAAAACGGCCGTTTTTCTTTGAGTTCATAGATCGACGGCTTCGTAGAAGGGTCACTACACTCACTACCAACTAGGCTACAGAGGTCATCTTATGCTAGTTTCATGAATATAGGTATATCTTCATTATCTTGACTAATTGGAATAAAACTTGTTGATCTTCACTTAAGTAGTTTTATTTATCAGTAGGTAATAATAACACAGAATACAGGAATTACATTATTACAATTAATCATTTCAGTCGGCGAATGAGTCAAAATAAAAATTACAGACAAGAGAGCAATGAGTCTAGTGTTGCCAATATAAATGTATAGCACGACAAGTTTATTTTTGAGCCTAACTACCTAACTGCTGCAGCTGTTAAAAATTTAAGACGAATATAGAAAAAAGCGTTGGTCGTCCACCAGCTCGATGGGTTGATGACATAAAAAAGACCGCGGGTCATTTCTGGATGAGACTAGCACGGGACCGGGATAAGTGGCGTACGCGAAGAGAGGCTCAGCAGTGGGCGATTACAGGCTGAAAATGATGATGATGATAGAAAAAAGGTAATTTATGTAGTCTAATCATAGACCGAAGTTTTTATAATTGAGGTCGGCGATCGATCTTTAAAGCGACACATCAGAGTCCAGAGTCTTCGGAGTCACAATCTGAACAATATTTAAATATTTGAATACTTAAAATCAGATATGGATGAATTTATTATAAAGCGTAGAATTATTACATTCAACAAACAACACAAGCCAATACACACTGTCCCAACTATACATGACGTATGTACATTATTGCCATATTGCAATAATATGCTGCAATAAAATTAATATTGCTGTTTACAGCGACACTATCTCTGGGTCAAATAGCGGCATGTCGGGCTATACAACCCGGTCACAATATCTGTGCACCTGACCTCGTGACGTCATATCGGCGGTCTGGGTACGGTGTGAAAAAAAGTTTTTTCGAGAAATGTGGAGGTAAAAAAAATTTACTAACCTTTTCAAATCAATTTATTATTGATGAAGGGTTTGTTATTAAAAAACAATAATTTTGATTACAAAAACATTGCGAGGTGCACAGATATTGTGACCGGGTTGTACATAGTACCAACACTATACCTTGTAGAGAATACTTTATGCCCGCACGCACTTCTTCCGTTTCATAATCTTATCAAACTCGCATTTTTCATATTTGGTGCACCTCACGCCATCGCAGTCAATAGCACCGCCCGCTGCAAAAATAGAACACAGCATGAAGTTAAAATAATTTACTTTAAAAACAACGTGCTACTTAGAGGACGAATTTTAGCGAACGGTGCAGGTGTAACCACGAGCTTTACGACATGTTTGGGGAGCCGACCGGTATTAAAATAACAAAACAAGGCTGACTGCGCAGTCACGTAGCGCGAATGGAGGAACATAGAGCTTCGCTATAACTAATCGACGGCAGACCAGATGGTTGTCGTAGCCGTGGTAGGCCTAAACCTCGGTGGATGGACGGCGTTCAGAATGACCTCAAAACGATTGGAGTTAGTCGCTGGAGAGACATGGCGAAGAACAGACCAGCATGGAGGAAAATACTCCACCAGGCCAAAGCCCACCATTGTAGAGCAGAACAAATATTCACGATCACCACACAAATATTTGCCCTTACCGGGATTCGAACCCAGGACCTTCAGCCTCGTAATAGGCAGCGTCACTACCCACTAGGCTAACCAGTCGCCAAATGTCCTCTCCGGATGTCCTGGGTATTCATTATATTATCTTTGCGATTTTCACCGTTTGCCAGCCGGCAGCACGAGCGAATGCATGTTCTATTGAGTGCACTGTGAGTGTAGGCCCTCCACAAGGTGGACTGATGACCTGGTAAAGATCGCGGGAGTCCGCTGGATGCGGGTGGCGCAGGACCGGTCACTTTGGCACTCTTTGGGGGAGGCCTATGTCCAGCAGTGGACGTCTTTCGGCTGATATGATGATGATGGTGACTGTGAGTGTAAGTGTACGTGACCACCCTCGCATACAAACTTCTGCACAGCACGGTCATCACAAAACGACGCTCGAGCTATGTCGATGCGAGATATAATATCCGTCTCTTTTTAAGCGTTCTAATTGAAATATCTGTGAATTAAACAGACACGGATAATCTATCACGCCGCGACACCGATAACAGTGCAGGAGTCATGTTTCTCTGCGCTGACGTACTTAACAGATTCACTGCCAAAAATTTAGTAGGGCGACGCTCATAGCCAATACCGTGGCTTTCCAGCTAAGTAACGGAAAGCATCTACAGAGCATCCGCTAGTCTGGCTGGCATTGAAAGTGTTATAAGGACTTACGAGTGTACTTATCGCTGCCAGTGCCGCCATGGCTCACAGCCTCAATGCAGGACATCTCGTTGCTCTGATTCTTACAGCACAGCTTGCCGTGCTTACAGTCGGAGTTGTTAGTGCATTTTGGATTGCGCGTGTACACCTTCGAGGGTTGCGGGCATTGGCGATCTGGAACAGAGGTGAATAAACTGAATAATGATGTACCTTACAGTGCGCGGGTCATATCATACAAACATTTAGGTTGGCGTCTCTCCTCTCCTGCGGACAGTGCAAAAGTTAAGGGCTATACGCCTAAATTTTGATTGGACTATTTATCCGCATAAATGGAGTCTCCTCTTCTTTAATTCTATGCGATAAAAACATATTAAATATGTACGTAAGCCATCAATTGACCACAGGAAAGACGGCTATTATTAGTCAGACTGTATATAACAAGCGCCCGCGCAAGCTACAAGATAGAGCGGGAATGGAATATTGAGGACCTTCGAAGTCATATCTATGTCTATATTTTATAGCTCTTCAGTCCGCCACGAAGGACCGTTTCAATTCGCTTTAGGTCTCACAAATGGTTTATGATCTTTAGGCTTCAGGCCGGATCAGACCATGGTGAGATAAATTACGCATTAAGCCGCCGAATTCATCCGCCGAGTACCTAACTGCGGTTGGATTGGTATCAGCCCGGCGGAATTCGGTAGCGAAATTCAGCCTGGGACGCTACCGGCGGGAAACGAGAATGAAATTCTGTCGTGTATCTCCCCCTCTGTCGCTCGAATATGCAAGTGCGACAAAGACGGAGTCACAAGAAAGCATCTCTGTGTGAGCCTTTAGATGACTCATGTCCGCGTCGCTCCATGAATTACACTTGATACGTAGCTATTTACCAACTTATTTTTTATTATTTTTTTTTGTTTGTGGGCCTTAATATGCCGCTTCGACCAGCAAGTGATCTATTGTGGCAGCCCTTGTTTTAGAGTTCACCGTTAAGTCCCGTTGCCTCCAGGAAATTCCAGATTATTTGGGCGGTGATATGTTGTACTTCTTGTGGGTGCATTATGTGCCGCCCTAGGTAGGTACTTCTTTTATGCATGAGTGGTCCGCAGGAGCAGAGAATGTGCATTGCAGTCTCCTCTGTCTCCTGGCAGAACCTGCAAGTTGTGTCCTGCTTCATACCCATTTGAAACAGGTGTTTGTTCAATTTGCAATGTCCTGTCAGGATTCTTGTCACTGCGCAGGTTTTGTGCCTTTTGAATTGTAATAACTCTTTAGACAGCTTACTATTGAACCCTTCGATCAGGGCTTTAGCTTGTTTTTGTCCTTTTGTGAACTTCCACAGCTTGATTGCCTCTGATTTTTCCGCGTTGTTTAGCAGAGAATATGCTTTCCGTTTTGTGATGCCACAGAACGGTTCCGGGCCGACCAGGGCCGTGTCTGCGCCCTGCCTTGCAAGTTCATCTGCTTTTTTTTTATTTACCAACTTGCTAGATGTAGGTAACATCTGGACGGGTGTAGGATGCAATAGATAGGACCGGTCCTATGATACTTAGGACTCCTATCCCACTAGAGGTTGGCAGTATATATAGCGTCAGCTAAGTAAGTAAACGTCCGAGTGCTCTACGCTGTAGGCACAGTCGCCATCACATACATCGGTACACTATAGGTGTTCAAAAATATCGGCACATGCACCCTAATGTGTTCCGATGTTTGTAACGTGCTTGTTTGCTCCGATGTATGTGATGGCGACCGTACTAGTACAGTCAGGGGCATTCCCGGTGGTCGACCTTTAGGGCGCTGGGCGATATTCGTTTGTCTGATCGACGCGTAACGACCCGAACGCTCGCATTAGCTAGTAGCGCCGAACAAGGGAAAATTAGGCAAGATGCAATATTTTCATTTTTGCTTTCATTTGAAAGCATTGCATCTAGAATAGACCACGAGTGTATTAAAAAATGAAAATACTATAATTTAAAGTCAAAAATTTCTGTTACAAACTGACAACTTTCGCGCCTAAACGGATCTACAGTTCCTGTGACGTCACTCGTGTTTGTCACTCGCCATAATTTACGACCATGTCGACACTAACTTTTGGACGGTTTCTAATAGAGTCTGCTTTAATAAAGCCTACTTCCATTTTTATTCAAAATTCTTCAATTTGTTTTATGAAACAGTCTTTCACTTAACGTCATTTCGCCGGTTACGCGACCACCTTCGGTTAGCGACCACTTAAAGAACATGGTTTTTTCAATTGAAGATAACATCAATTCTACAGAGCCTATTGAAACAGTCAGCCACGCCTTATTGTTTCTATTTATGGAATAGGAATTTACAAAAAAAACGAGAAAATATGCTTTCAGTTCACCAAGTCAGCTAAGTGGTCGCTAACCGGCACATGAAATTAGGTGGTCGCCAACCGGCGAAATGACCATTAATAACCTTTCATTAGTTGTCTTAACAGGAGTGACGTCACCAGCCACTGCGGCGCTACCACGAACTTCGAATCTCGAACTTCGTATATCTCCGTCTCTATTGCACTGATTGTTTATGGTACTCGAGCGACTGAGACGGAGATATACGAAGTTCGAGATTCGAAGTTCGTGGTAGCGCCGCTGATGGGGTGGATAAAAACACGTTCCGTTACACATTACTTCAAATCGTGTTTATCGTTTGAAATTTGTATAAACTAAAGTAAAAACCTTTCAGAACCAAATATTTTATGTTTATTCAACATTTTGATCACAAAATAATGGTAAATATTAAAGATGCATCTTAATTCCCTATTGTTAATGGTCGACCGGGAAAGTCCCTAACTGTACCTACAGCGTAGAGCACTCGGACGTTAGACGGACGTTTAGTATATGGCATGGGCACTCGTATGTCAAAGTGACATGGCTTAAATTCGAATGAAGATAAATCGTCTTAGTTCGATTTTACGGGCCCATGCAATAAAACTAGTACAGCGACGAGCACTCGGACGTTTACCTTATGCGTTTTATAGAGCGGAAAGAATCATTAATACGGTATTTAACTGACAGTGCCTATATCAGAAACTATTTATGAATCATCATTATTAGTTTTATGGTGCTAAACACTGTTTTACGAACTCAAACATAGAAGAGGCCTGTTCAGCAGTAAGACTATCTACACTACAGTATCTACACTGTATGAGTGATGTGTTACTTGAAATAAATGTTTTCATTCATTCATTCATTCATACCAGTTTTAGTTATCGTCACGTTTATGAGTGGTATACTCGATACCTTCTTTTGAAGGCCAGTAGGTATATATCTATCTTCATAAAATAAACATTTTTATTGCCTTACCGGCGTCAGAGTAGCCGATGACCAGCAAAATCGCGACAGCCAACAACACCAATGTGAGGGACCCTGGAACCAAGGCATATTATAGGTTAATAATTAATTAGACTACAGACTTCAAGATAGTACTAACGTATATACACATTTAGTAAATATAGAGGCCTCGGCAGAGAGTTCCTCTTCGTACCCTTTGGCGTCGAGACCCTCGGTCCGTGGGGTCCCAGTGCGCATAAGTTATTTGCGGAAATCGGGAAACGTCTAGTTCGTGGTCTGGTTGATGTAACTGGTGACCGAAGAGCTGGCGGCGTTCTCGCGCAAGGCATCAGCATTGCAATTCAGCGAGGAAATGCCGCCAGCATCTTCGGTACAATGCAATGCCTCGATGGCCTTTTTAGGTTTCCGTACTCAAAGAGTAAAACGGGACCCTATTACTAAGACTTCGCTGTCCGTCTGTCTGTCTGTCTGTCTGTGTCTGTCTGTCTGTCTGTCTGCCTGTCTGTCTGTCTTTCTGTCTGTCTGGCTGCCTGTCTGCATGTATGTCTGCCTGTCTGTCCGTTTGTCACCAGGCTGTATCTCAACAACCGTGATAGTAAGACAGTTGACATTTTCACAGATGATGTATTTCTGTTGCCGCTAAAACAACAAATACAAAAAAAAACTGAATTAATAAATATTTTTTTATACATTTTTTCTTTTTTCCCAAACTAAGCACAGCTTGTACTATGGGTACTAGACGACGATAAACATACTTATATAGATAAATGAATACTTAAATACATAGAAAACATCCATGACTCAGGAACAGATATTTGTGCTCATCACACAAATAAATGCCCTTACCAGGATTCGAACCCGGGACCTCCGGCTTCGTAGGCAGGGTCACCACCAACTAGGCTACAGAGGGCTCCCATACAACAAAGGTGATTTTTTTGCCGTTTTTATAGATAATGGCACGGAACCCTTCGTGCGCGAGTCCGACTCGCACTTGGCCGGTTTTACAACTGTTTTTTTCTTATTTAAATTAGTTAATGCAAATTATCAACTTGTGTAGGTATACTTAAGAAAATAAATGATTCTTACTAATAATATATCAATCATAATTCAAAACTATTAGGTGCTCATAGGGTTGCCAACTATTTTATGGAAAGATACTTACTTAGTATTTTCCAGAAAAAAACTACAAATATAATATTTAGTAAAAACCTCGGCAATTTGAAGCACTTCGTAAAGGTCCCTCATAATATAGTATTTTCGCGTATATTATATATTTCTTCAACAGTATATAAGTAGTACAAAGACTCAAAATATACAACAATATATATAATATAGTACGGTTGGCAACCCGCTCAAACTAAATATCACATTAAATAAATAAGTACCACACCTGGGGGCCGATTTTTGAATCTCACTGGTGATATCAAAGTCACCGGTGACTAAAATTATCACCGATGACTTTTATGTCACCATTTACCAAAAGCCGTATTTTTGAAAGTCACACGCTGTTTACCAACATGCAGAAATTTTACAATGTCAGTCAGAGACAATCTTCCCTTTACGTTCCTTTTTACGCAGATGTTATAGTGTTGTCCTTGATACCGGTTTCTATTTTGTCAAAAACAATCACATGGTGATTTCAATTACGAGTGGGTAGGGGCACTCGTAAATCGATATCATAGGTATGACAAATGTAAGTCACCGATGAGTTTCAAAAATACGAACTTTCGGAAATCACTCACATCGGTGAGAATTAGTCACTTGGTGAGATTCAAAAATCGGCCCCCAGAGCTAGGGAGCACACTAGGTTTTATGTCGGCGAAAATGTACTGAAACGTCACGTAAAATGCGACATAAAACCTAGTGTGCTATGGCCTCTGTCCAAAAAAAAATTAATTCGATGCAAACAAATGTCACCTTAACACTTATCCACTGAAAACTACCTATGTTTCACTGTAGAAATTCAAGTACATATTTCATAGTTTTTATTTTTATAAATAAATTATGCAGACACTCAAGCTAAAATTTTAAATCCGACACGATTACTGATTATGTTGTCTATCTTGGTGAAAAATACCTATCTGAAATTCGGAGATGCTTTGAAATGAATAGGTACTTGAATCAAGAAACTAACAAACCTATTGTGTCTAAGTATTTAACAGCTAAACAAATACGTACCCATTTTGTACAGGGAATGCAATACGGTCACTCTTTCTTGGAGTCCGCAGGACACTGAATACTCAGACCGTCATCCGGCATTTAAATACTAAATTACTGAGTCATGAATAATAAAAATATAATATCTAGTTACTTTTAGTACTTAGCGCTTATATCTTTTTTCCAATGCGTACCTAATCTAGTAGTTAAGGATACATACAGAAGCACAATTCGCCAAAGATATTATAATATATGTATATAACGCGATTAAATAGGTAGTTACTAGAAGGAAGGATTGTATCGAATAAAATTAATTGCAATACATAAAATATTCTTGTTCTCACGTAAGGCTGTTCTAACAAGTTTTACATGTATTTTTAGATCCTATTTTGAATATTAGATGAAAAAAGTGGATTAATTATACACGTATAAATATTTCTGCTAATTCTACTACAACTCGCGTCCATTTTCTTCGAAGACTATACATAATATACCTCATAGCAATTCAAATATTCAAAATAGTTTGGTTCTTAAATTATTTTTTGAGACCTTATATTGCCGACTGAATTTTACACTAGCTTCTGCCCGCGACTCCGTCCGCGTGAAACTCATTTATATCGTAGCTCCATACAAACTTTCATTTTGGGGTGATTGGTGGGTGATTTCTGGGATAAAAACTATCCTATGTCCTTCCCCGGGCCTCAAACTATCTCTGTACCACATTTTATCCAAATCGGTTCAGCGATTTAAGCGTGAAGAGGTAACAGACAGAAAGGCAGAAGCACAGACACACTTTCGCATTTATAAGTAAATATTAGTAGCTTATAGTACAGGGACCGGAATAAATACGAGTATATGATGCAACAAAGGCCGCAAAAATATCTGATGACAACTCTATTTCTAGAGCCGTAAGAGCGTGTCAGCTATTTTTGCGGCCTTTGATTCATCATAATATTCATAATATAGGTATATTTATATACATATATTGATGCCGGAGACATGTCCATAATGAATAGTTATTTGTTATACAAGGGGGAAAGTTGTATTTTACCTGCGAGTGTTCATTTAAAACACGAGCTAGCGAAAGGATTCTATATATGATTGACCACGAGCGTAGCAAGTGTTTCAACGCACGAGACGTAAAATAACTTTTTGTACTCGACGATTAAAATATATGTATTAAGATTTCATAGAGCAACGTCACTCTTTTCATCGTTGAATAGTCTGTTACTTCCGAAACAACCGAAATAACTGTTTCGATACGCTCTAGACAACCGAAAAAAATTTGAAAATAGAACTAAAATAAATTCGACCAATCACATGGCTGCTTTACCGAACTGTAATGAATTGGACCAATAGAATCGCTTTGATTATTGAGTTTACTCGTTGATGTCGTACGCTCGTTGATGTCTTTTAAGATCTCAACGAGCGTACGAGCGATAGGCTGCACTTCGTTTCAACAGTATCGAGTTTGTTTAATTAGTTCAGTTGACTCGTAGAAAATTAATTTTAATGAACTCGTACAAAAAGTATTGTTCACAATAGTGTTATAATCAAACACGGTACTCGACTAAAAAGCTCTCTATTATAACACGATTGTGAAAAATACTATTTCACCTGTGTATAACACAAATCTTTTCACCTCACTACAGCGAGGAAAATAAGAAAAAGGGTAAAAAAAAAATTAAAAAAATTAAAAGTTATAAAAAAAAAGTTAAAAAAGTTTAAAATAAATAAATAAAAGTAAAAAAAAGATTTAAAAAAGTTAAAAAATATATGTCACAAAATATACAAAAAACCAAAAATAAACATTTAACGTTCTACGTCATATTATTTTGAACGTTCTACGTCTACTTTCTTCACATGTGGATAAAAAGCGATTTTCTCAAAAGATATCAAACATACAAAAAGGCCTTTCCGAGCAAGTGAGGTGAAAAGTCCATTCTATACACAATTACACAGGTGAAAGAATTGTTTAAATCTGATAAGAGCACGAGAAAACGAGATTTAATTAAATGGCTTTTTGAATGAATTTATTTAAATACCTGACCTTGTGAAATATATATAATATATATAATATATTTCCTTAATAATCTCACATTTAAGATGCGCTGAAATACCACCATATTTTTAAACTTGTTTAGTGTCTTTTGTGTGTTTCGTGTTCCGATTGCTCTGTCAATTGTGGACCAATTTTCAAAATTATTTTTTTATTTCAAAGAGTATACAACTGAGGTGGTCCCATGGGATCCTAGGGAAATAAAGGGCAACCCTCAAAATGTATAGGCACGCATATAGTGATTTCGGTAATTCCTACTATAGGTAACTTGTGTACCTATTTACTCTCGGAAATCACAATTTTGGTGAAGTGGAAATGATGATGAAGACCCCCGATGACTTATAGAAATTCTCAAGTACGCCAGAGATTCTGACATGATTCCGTTGAAGTAGCAACTAATGAAGTGTCAATTCTGTGATCCTTGAGGAATCGACGGAACTCCTCAAATATCAGCGACTTGGATTTTTTCTGTTATACTCAACGCATTCGCTCTCGGGAAGCAGTGAATGTGTTAAATTGAAAAGGAAATGTGGAAATTTTCATGTACCTATGTGGCTTGGCGAAGTAGGTACTAAATTTAAGTCGGTTTAAACTTTGTTTTTCAAGTAAATTTATTTACATAAGTAGGTTACTCACTAAATAATTATAGGTACACAATAGCGGGGCAAATGACTACATATTGCCGACAGATAGCGGTCAATTTGTAAGTGGGAATCCCATCGCGGTACATTACTTAGACTGGATTATACTTATTGTGTTGGCTTATCCTGACTCAGTTATGAAACAAGTGAATTGGATTTTACGACCGATCATATCGTACCTGTAACATAATACCTAACAAGTTTTTATTATACACTAGCATTAGCCTGAGGCGCAACCCGCGTGAACAATATCATCGTTTTGAGAGTGATTTTCTGGATGAAAAGTATCCTATGTTTTAAAACAGGTTATAAACTAGAGTCTGGCAAACGAAAGTTGAACCCACTAGATTCAATAACGCGGAGACACTAAACGTCATACGCATACATTTTGACCAACAGTGTTGCCGCGTAATTGAACCTAGTGGGTTCACCTTTCGTTTGCCAGACTCTACTTATGTACTTACCTAAATTCCTTCTCTATATGAGGATTCACAGTATTGAATTTAAAGCACACTTCAAAAGATACAATTTGTCACACCAACTTGGTATTATCATGTCAGCCGAAAGACGTCAACTGCTGAACGTAGATCTCCCCCAAAGAGTGCCACAATCCTGCGCTACCCGCATCCAGCGGCCTCCCGTGACTGTTACCTCAGTCTACTTTGTGGGGAGGAGTCTACCCATGCTGTGCCTTCCCGTACATACAACTTGCAACTTGTAGTGTTGGTTGCAAGTGTTGCAATTTGGTATGATAGGTAGTAGTTAAAATGAAAGGTACGTAACACGTCCCTAATTGCTGCCTCATTCGGACTACCTATAGCAAATAGTTGTGACAAATTGCTCGGCGTGTAATGGCCTTAAGGTAGTTTAGGCAGTGGTCTGGCTGCACTTCCATACAACTTGATGCAGTACGCTGCGTACGGCCTCAAACTGAGGAGGAGTAAAGTATTCTATGCACGCAGCAAGACTTGCATTGCACTTAAGCCGTACCCTTAGGCTCAACTTAAGGCCATTTTACACACCTTGGGAATTTGTTACAACAACTTAGCTTGTACCTATAGTTATAATGTGACAGCAATGGTTACCTATCTTTCATTGTACTCATGTACTGTGCCGTACAGCGGTGGCGACAGCGGTGCAGGTCGGAGCGTAGTAATGAATGCAAGTTTGGTACCCGTCCTCGGGCTCCGAGATTTTGTAACGTGTCGTGTGCTGCACTATTAGGTAGAACTTAATAAAATAAAATGCATACCAAATAATAACAACTAGTACCTCCATCCGTAACCTAATCTATAGTTTAATACAGCGGTCGGCAACGGGCCGCATGCGGCCCGCGAGGCCCTTGCTTGCGGCCCGCCAAAGACTACAATATACATACTGAGATAGACAGGCAACTCGACCAAATTGAGAAGGCATGTTCTGTATGTAAAGGTCGTTGAATTCAGAATTTTGGAATTACCTGCTAAAGTCAGAAATAATTAAGAAGTGCGGCCCGCGTATTTTTTTTAGCTCCTATATGGTGGCCCTTGGTTGCTAAAAGGTTGCCGATCCCTGGTTTAATATAATCCTGTAAAAATGTATGACATGTAAAATTATGTATAATTTTATCAATAAATTTCTCATTTTCATTGCTTGCTTGCACTTGTTGTTTAAAAACAGCACAGTAAAAAGTATTCGCGCTATCTAGTGATGAGTAGAAATATACAATGTACTTAATACATTGACGTACCATAAAATAAAGTAAATAAACTCACAATGCCAAACAAAAATGTCTAGAAATGTGCCCCAAAATGACAACTCTAGCTATATTTCAGTAGTTGCTAATAGCGTTAACTTATAACCTGCATCAAGATATATGTTTCATAAAAAAAGAACTCTGTTTTTTAGACGTTAAGCACCATATTAGCAAATCAACATCAACAGATAAAATACTTTTTAGTTTATTGAGATTTTATCATAATGTGACTTAACTGCTCACGTCAAAACTAAATAGCGAATGAATGGAGTAGCGTTTTTAAATTATTTTAACAATATTTAATGTAGGAATTTAAACGGAAAGACCAATATCACAATTAAAAAAAGTTACTTTATTTTACAAGTTTCAAATTTCCAAATGATGTGTTGATATTGAATTATACAATTATATTATAGTAAATTAAGAGTCCGCAGTAAACTCAATTCTCCATACAAACGTAGTTACGCTCTCATTTTAAAACGACTAGCTAGTTTGCTCTAAAACTTTGTACTTATAATACCGTCCAGGTCTTTAATTACTTTATGTAGCTTCAGTACCATAGTAAAAAAATACAGCAAATTTAAGTTTTTCAAACTTGTTTTTGCTGTATTTTGTTTGTTTTATAAACTGGATCCATATAAACAAATTAATTTTTCCTGACAAATTATTGGAGAGAATTGAAATTAAAATATGTAATGGAAAGAAATGGACTCGTTAGTCCATTTCTTTCCATGACAGGTGTGGCCGTTTTAGTTGGCACTTTAATCCATTTTTTGACGTATATATTATCCGAAGCAGGAAAATGAGTCGAACAAACGACGCGCGAATAGAATAGAATAGATTAGAATAGAAAGTTCTTTATTGTTTTTGTTTTCGGTGTTACAATCATTTTCGCTAAACGGGTGCGTCCTTAATGGAATATGCCTTAAAGATCTGTACATTTATTTTGTATCGTGTAGCAAATTTACAGCTCACAGATGGGTGTAACATAAAAAGTCGTTTGGTTTAAATAAGTCGTCTCGACTGTCGCGTGCTATGACTGCAGACTGCAGCCCATTTTGCATGTCGCTGAGGATTTCTTGGAAATATTAAATATGAAAGCCATATAACGTAGGTAACAACGTCATAAAAAAGTATCTAATACCGACTCCTTAGATTTATGTTCTGCGACTTATGTCATTTGAACTAACAAAACGAATTATTTAAAACATGTTTAAACCTATTCAATTACAACGAGTTTACACAAATTTCGTTACGTTATCAAGAGAACTTACTGGAATAAATATATTTATTTATTATTTGGCTGCCCAACGTTTGGGGGTCTGAGTCGTTTTGTTTCGCCGTTATTCGAAATGTCAAGGTCAAGAAGACCGCGACGTGGCTCGTTAGGGTCTCATGATAATTCAGATGGGAACATTACTATGAACAGCGAAGCCCTAACAGCGATGCTAACCACGCTCCAGCAAACGCAGCATGAGTTCTGCCAGCAGTTGCTGCGCGAGGTGAGGTCATCGACGCCGTCGCAGGCCGACGCTACCGCTGCCGCCGTCGCCGCTGCCGCCGTCGCCGCTGCCGCTACGTTCGCTTCAATAAATGGTAACTTCGCGCAGTGCACGGCTCGTTACAGCGGCAGCAAGGACGAGAATCTGGATACGTTTGTTGATAGCATCGAAAGTTACAAGTCTTGTGTGCACATCACCGACGAGAACGCCATCCGCGGCTTGGCGCTGCTACTCACGCGCGAAGCCGGCGTCTGGTGGCAGGGTGTGAAGACTCAGGTCAGGACTTGGGAAGAGGCGCTCGATAGGCTAAGAAGTGCCTTCGGCGAACGCCGCCCCCCTTTCGTCATTTACACGGAGTTGTTTTCTATGGTACAGGGAGAAGAGTCTACGGAACTATTCATATCAAGAGTGAGAGCTTTGTTAGCTAAATTGCCAGCGGATGACCTTTGTGAACGAGTTCAACTGGACATGGTATTTGGTCTTTTAAATCGTCGCATCAGAAAAAGGCTAAAGAGAGAAGCCGTTGATAGTTTTGAAAGCTTAATAAAACAGTGTCAAAGCATTGAAGACTCCAGAAGAGAGAATCATGTTCCCGTAGCAACAGCGCGCGATCGCGCGAGTTCGCCGACCGTTTCCAAGAACCGCCCGAGCGCGGCCGGTTCCGAGAATCGTACGACTGCGAACGAGGCCACCGACGCCTGTACTTCACGAACTTCGGTTTCGTATGACAAACCTCGGCGTAAATTTTGTGTTTACTGTAAACGTAGTGGTCACAGTAAAGACTCTTGTGAAAAGTTAAAAGAAAATAACGCGAAAGTTATTAAAGACTCAAGTGATAAGTTTGTTGAAAATAGTTCGAAAGTAAAGTGTTACGGCTGCGGCGCCCCTAATGTTATTCGTTCTAAGTGTCCGAACTGTAACCAGGGACAGTCGTTTTATTCCGTTGACGTAAATTCGAGTGACGCCGACGCCGATGCCGCTGCCGCCGACGCCGATGCCGCGGCCGCCGACGCCGCCGCCGTCGCGCACTGGGGCGGTGCGGTCGGCCCTGATTCGCTACCTACATCGCAGCGTGCGTCACCTGCGCGCGCCGACAACACGCGTGCGCGCGTCGGCGGGAGCCGCGCGCGCCTTCGCGCGTGCTCACTGGCGCGAGATGCCCCCTTTCACGGCGCCGAGGCGGCGCGCTCGTCGGACGCGCTGTCGCTAAGCGCCGAACGTCCCGTTAACCCGTCGCCTGCGCTTGGTACTACAGGTAACCCTACGTGTGCCGTGGGGGATTTTTCTGAACTTTCACAGAGTGATATATGCAACATTTCAAAGTGTGTTTATGAGGGCGTTGATAATGTTGATAACGTTTACAATAAGTATAAAGTCAACGAATCTCAAACTTTTTCGGAACAAGTCAATGTTTGTCAAACTTTTTGCATTAAAGACAATGTTTGTAAAACTTTTTGTGACAATGTAGAGGTGCGTGCTGTTGAAACTTCTCGCCGCCCTATTTTAAATATTAGTATTCTTGGCGCGAACGGTTCGGCGCTTGTTGATACTGCGGCTAAAAGTTGCATCGCTGGTCACACGTTGTATGCTCTCCTCGAACAGAAAGGACACCCGTTAGTGTCGTCAACAAAGGTTGTTAGGTTGGCTGACGGTGTACGTAGGGAAATGATTGTACTCACCGCTGAGGTAGAGGTGACACTCAAACACAAAACAAAAAAAGTCAGTTTTGTGATTTTTCCTGACGCGGATAATAATGAGTCTCTTTTGGGGATTGATTTTTTGAGGGAGTTTAACCTTAACTTTGAGTTTGGTAATAAAAGCTGGCACTTTGGTGAAAATGATAACCAGAAGTATGAGTTACACTTTGAGAACGTGTCACCTCTCACTTCATGTGTAGCAGCTGTAGAGGCACTTAGGGAGGACGAAGCTACGTTGCTTAGCGCACAGCGACGCGGGGTGCTTGCGCAGCTCCTCACTGAGAACCAGGACTTGTTTGAGCCAGGGGGAGGACCAACTCCTTTTGCCGAGCATAGGATCGATACGGGCGATCATGCGCCTATTGCCGTGCCGCCTTATCGTGTCACTCCTGCCAAGAGGGAGGTCATGCGGGCGGAGATCGAGAAGATGCTGGCGGACGATATAATAGAGGAGTGTGAGTCTCCATGGAGCTCTCCTGTTCTCTTGGTGCCCAAGGCCAATGGCAAGGTACGTTTCTGTGTGGATTACAGGAAGCTCAACTCTGTCACGAAGACCGATGTTTACCCGATGCCCCTGATCGACGAGCTCGTCCAGTCAACGAAACGGAACTGCTTCATGAGCACGCTTGATATGCGAAGTGGGTTTTGGCAAGTGCCTGTCAGACCAGAAGACCGAGATAAGAGTGCGTTCGTCTGTCCTCTAGGTACGTACCGCTTTAAACGCATGCCGTTTGGGCTCAAGAATGCCCCAAGCACGTTCCAGCGGCTCATCGACAGGTTCCGCTCTGGATCCTCTCTCCAGAACGTGACCTTGCTCGCTTATCAGGACGATTTGCTGGTGATATCTGAAGGGTTCGAGCAGCATGTTGCAGATCTTCGCGCAGTATTTCAAAGACTGAGGATGTTTGGTTTGCGCGCTAATCGCGAAAAGTGTGTCTTTGCACGTGATAAGGTAAAGTATTTAGGTCATGTGATCACACAAGATGGCATTTCACCGGATGACGACAAAGTTCGCGCTGTCCTCGAAATGAAGGCTCCATCTTCGCTGCGCCATTTGCGAACCTTTTTACAAACTTGCTCGTGGTTCCGCAAGTTTGTGCCGCGCTTCTCTGCTGTTGCCGAGCCATTGACCCGCCTACTGAAGAAGAATCGACCTTGGATGTGGGGTTTCGAGCAGATGGAAGCTTTTGAAAAGCTTAAGAGTTGTTTAGCCTCTGCTCCAATCCTCATACAAGCAGATTATCGGATGTCATTTATATTGAGGACTGATGCCAGTAATTATGCACTTGGTGCCGTCTTACTTCAGGGTGAAGGTAAGGACGAACGTCCAATAGAGTATGCCAGCCGCTTGCTCTCTCCAGCTGAAAGAAATTACAGCACAACGGAGCGTGAGGCGCTTGCTGTTGTGTGGGCTGTGGAGCGATTTAGAGGTTACATAGAAGGGCAAACGGTTGTTATAGGGAGCGATCATCAACCGTTAAAGTGGCTTTTAACCTTAAAGTCACCGTCAGGAAGGTTAGTTCGCTGGTCTTTGAAATTGCAGGCCTTTAACATAATATTCCAGTACACTCCGGGTAAAGCGAATGTCGTCGCCGACACGCTCAGCCGTCCTACCTGTGAAGAGGTAAATAAGGATCAGTGTGGTGTATGCTCAGTCATCGTGGACTTCCCTGCTCGCAGCCCCGCTGATCTCCGACAGGCTCAACTCGATGACCCGGAACTGGAAAAGATTATAAGTGAGTTAGAAAGTGTGTCAGATGCTGCAGCCGTTGGAGTGAAGCGTTGGTCGGAACGAGGGTACTTCATGCAGCAAGGCGTCTTGTACAGGTACAATCCCGATGTCGAAAGCGAAGAGCCGCAGCTGGTGGTTCCCGTTTCGCTTCATCTTGACATCTTGAAGGAATGCCACGATTCTCCGTTATCGGGGCACCAGGGGATTGAGAGGACCTTTTACAAGATCTCGCAGCGCTTCTTCTTCACAGGTATGCGTCGTATCATTGCTGAGTACATTAAGACGTGTGTACCTTGTCAGCGGTACAAAGCATCTAACGAAAAGCCGTCCGGTCTTCTTCAGACTCCCGTTTTAAGTCAACGCAACGAGGTGGTGGCGATTGACTTGTTTGGTCCCTTGCCAGTAGGTGAGAACGGTGAGCGCTGGATCTTGCTGGTCGAAGACACGGCTACACGCTGGGTTGAGCTTTATGCTCTGAAGGAAGCAACTTCTGAAGCATGTGCTCGTACGCTCGTGGAAGAATACTTCTTAAGGTATGGTTTCCCTCGCAGGGTGGTATCGGACAACGGAGTGCAGTTCGTCGGAGCGGTTATGCAACAGTGTCTCTTTGTTCTTGGAGTTAAGCAGAGCCTCGTGCCACTGTACCACGCTGAAGCTAATCCCGCTGAGCGCAAAAACCGAGACTTGAAAGCGCAGCTTGCCCGGTTAGTTGAAAACGAACACTCGTCGTGGCCAACTAAGCTTGCTATCATCCGGTTTGCCATGAACAGTGCCATGTGTCGCACCACCGGAGCTACTCCTGCATATCTCATGTTTGCGCGCGAGATGAGGTCTCCAATGATTTAAGAGCCATACTTGACAAAGAAAACTTTGTCCCTCAGATCACGCCATATCTGCGATCGTTTATCAGCTCATTGTCAGCAGTTCGAGATCGCGTGGAGTCACAGCAGGACAAACGTAAAGAATATGCTGATAAACATCGTCAGCCAGGTGATGTATTCGACGTCGGGGATAAGGTCCTCATTACGTCTCACGTTCTTAGCAACGCAGCTAAGGGCGTTTTGGCCAAGTTTATTCCAAAGAGGGATGGTCCTTACTTGGTCGTTAAGAAAGTTAGTCCTACAACTTACTTGGTCTCTGGTCTCAATGCACCCGAGGAGGTGCTGGGCAAGTACCACGCTTCACAGCTCGTGCGTTTTATTGCTAGGGATGACGTGGTTCCTTCTCCCGTAGTGCCTAAAAGGAAAAGAGGTCGTCCACGCTGTCGAGATCAGGATATTGTGCGAGTCCATGGACGTGGGCGTCCTCATGAACTCGAGGGGGAGTCTATAGCGTGTGACAGGGATAGCCCTATTTCTCGCACGTTACCTCCTAGGGCCAATAGAGGTAGACCCCCGGCTCGCTATCAAAAGGATTGAGCCGCGGATCTACAGTCGTTAGCCGGTATGCGCGCACGCCATGTTGCGAGTCCGCGCGATAGTCGGTATTCAGTGGGTTACTAGACAGCTTCGCTAACGGATACGCTCTGCCCTAACGTCTTGAGATATGTTGTTTATATGTGGTTTGTGACTTGTGTAGTTTATGTGTTTAACTCGTGACAATATATGTCTTAGCGTCAGTGTTGTGTTTTCTTTATAAACTATACGTCGCCCTACACCATCTTTTTTTCTTGGGTTTTTGTTGGTATTTACGCAGTATTTGACTGAACATTTAGACATATCTGACAACCAACAAGTCTCACGGTCGAAACCAGCGGGGGGCTAGCACACTAGGTTATATGTCGCGTTTTACGTGACGTTTCAGTACATTTACGGTGACATAAAACCTAGTGTGCTAGCTAGGCAGGTTATTCAATATAGTCTATGGAAACCAGACTAAACGCAAAAGAGCCGGCCAATTCCATCAGCCGGTTCTTTTGGACTGCCATTTTTTTCGGCTGATTGTGTATGATCACAACAATCTTTTTAGTTCACGGCACCATAAAATACCTGACTTTATAGTTGCCATAATTATAAAAAAATATAAAAGATCAATGAAGACGCAAAAAATTTATGTAATTTTATGTAAATTATAATATTCAACAGGATGAATAAAGCAGAACGTATGATATTCGATATGTTATTGCACTATTTCCGTTTTTCTGGAATATAAAATAGATCTACAATGTTGCCAGATGAAAATACGTTTGACGTTTCACCGCGCCCGTGTCACTGTGCCTACTTACACGTTGACAATTTTCGCGTATTTACGGTATAATCTTGCTTATCAGATATTACCTTCCCCGTGCATTTTGTGGAACATTTTCACTAATTAACAATGTCGTCCCCCGATAAACCTTCTCAACTTTTGGCTGGACATCCTCCTGCGGGTAAGTTTACCTTGTTAAAAGTTCTTTGTTTACATGCATTATCCTTACCTACATTTTAGTATGAAACGTGTTTATTTTACAACCATTGCTTTTAACTTTTAAGCATATGGTAGCGTGTAAGACGAGCTTCACTATGAGTTTTGAGTTAGTTTTCCAATGTTTTGGTTGTAAAATTGTTGTTTTGTTTAGAAGACTTGATCAAATATACCTAAATGACGCAATTATATTTATCTGCTTTGCTTTGTTACATACATGAAAGGCAATCAACAAAACACCTTCAAGGTCAGATGGTCACCGGTAGAACGATTATTTGCTTCTCTAAACAAAGCAACCATGACCATACAGAATGATATTACTTTAATTACTTAAAAATTATATGCGATAGATTCTCTGTTACAATTATGTCGTAATATTTATCAATGCGCCATATATTACAACCTTGGGATTGCCTATGACTTTTCCTTGTGTTAGTTACACTTACACTAATAATCTATACACTTACTCTTGAATTTCAACACCTGTAAATGACATAACACCTACACCTGCATTTCATCACCTACCTTAGACCTGATTTGTAAACTTACTTAGCTCTGAATTAATTATTTGCCCAGCGACCTCGCCTTAATTAGGTTTATTTTTATTTGTTTACATATAAGTTATAATCTCTATTATCAAACCTTTATAATGTAAAATTGTGACAAAAAAGAGATACATACCATATTCACAATGGAGGCATCGTCAATACATCCAAACAGCAAACATCTGCAACATGCTACGTCAATCATTTACAAATCATATATCCACAACAGGTTTTGTCAATCATCTACAAATCATAAATCCACACAGGTTTCGTCAACTATATTTAACATTCACCACCAGTTCACCCCCCATTCCGATAATAATTATAAGTTATATTTTAAGATCTGTCTCTCTCTGGGTGCCCTGAAAACCAGCGCCTTTAGCATATATTGCTGCTGGCATATGCCGAGTGTTATCCATTTTGGTGCATTTGAGTTTTATTTAAACACATGTGTAATTTCTGTTACACCAAATAAATATATTTATTTCTTTCTTTTTTATCCATACAAATATTTCAAAGAGGAAAACTCTGTGAGATGGAGCTCTGTACGTTTGAATGAAGGGGGTGATCTCCAGAAAAAAACTTGATTGCTATTCTGCACTTTTGTATTTATTTTTTCTACCCTAAGGTTGTATGGAAGAGATTTCTCTTTAGTGATAACGTCTCCGGTTGCAATGGAGTATTTCTATTGTATTGTACTTTCCCTGTTTACTTGAGACCATTTGAGTTGGCCGAATTGCATTGCAAGGTAGAATATTCCAATTACAATGACAGTTTTATAATAAGTCTGCCACATTCAATAATCTTAAGAGGCCGCAGTAAGCTAGGCCGAATTACACCTTCCCATACAAACGGAGTTACGCTCTCATTTTAAAACTACGTGTTGGATTGTAACGAAACTTTGCATATACAATGACATGAGGTACATCTAAGGCTGAAATTAGTTTATATGGCTCCACTTTATAAAACAAATGAAATGCAGCAAAAACAAGTTTTGTATGAAAAATTTAAATTCGCTGTATTTTTTTCCCTATGGTATCTGAAGCCATATAAACTAATTTCAGCCTTAGATGTACCTCATGTCATTTTATATGCAAAGTATCGTTACAATCCAACACGTAGTTTTAAAATGAGAGCGTAACTACGTTTGTATGGAGAATCGAGCTTACTGCGAACTCTTAACTGTACAAAAAATTATCCAGTTTGCAATTTTACCTCCACAGTCAAAGCTGGTGGCATGAGAATCACACAGCACAAGACTCCGCATGCAACCAACCCTAAGGAGCCAGCAAACGAAGACCTGACCGGTCTGTCTGGCCCGTCTCCCGTGCCGTCCAACCCAGTGTCTATCGCCGGCGCACCTAACCGGGGCAATGCTGACTTCACTCCAGTGGCTGCGCAGGTCGCACACAGTCCAAAGCCTCCGGCACACATTAATGTTGTGCCTAAGCCAAACATCCAACAACCAAGGAAGTAGACATGTCAAACTTGATGGTGGAGTGCAGATGTACATTGGTTTTGTAACTGAGATCAATTTTGTTACAAAACTCAGAAAATGCAACAAAAGTAATATCAATTTTGCCACGAAATAAAAAATTGTGACTAAACTGATATTGATTTTCTTACTAAGGAAGGAAACTGTAACAAAAATGACATCAATTGTAAAAACAGATTTGAAATTGTGATGATGATACCATAATTTCTCAGTTTTGTAAGCTGATGTACATTCTAGATTTCATTAAATGAATAGGCATATCAACATCTCCCAGCTTTGCATTAGGTGCTCTACACACACACACTAGTCCACAGGTAGTTCAAATAAATATTATGGACTGTAACACTTGTACAAATAACAATCATAATTTCTTTGTGAAAACTAGTTCTTGCGATGGACTGTGTTGTACTATACTGCCAATAGATAACATATATTGTATAACTATATGAATGAATCCAGATAATCAAAATAATAACTACTCCATACTATTCATAGGCTTATTTTAATAGCCTTTTTTACGTTTCTATATGGTTAGTATTAGTTATTTCAACTTAATAAAAACATTTGTGACCAGCTAAGCTATGAAATATATATTTTCACGCAAAATAGGCGCATCTAAGACGTCGAGTTGCGGAAACCTAGCCCACGTACAGTCACCGGCATAAATATATGATGGAACAAAGCCGTAAGAGCGTGTCAGATATTTTTGCGGCCTCTGATTCATCATATATTGATGCCAGTGACTGGTAGTAACCTATATAGATAAATCTGTTCAAAAATAATTCAGACACCTAATGCGATCTGTGTGCCTCCTAGCCTCTGATTAGATTGGTATAGTTATGTCTATTGTAAACAATATTGAATGTAAGTAGTCAGTCAAGCATCTACTCTGGCAAATACAGAGTTTGCAAGGTATTATTGCACTTTAGTGAAAATATCCCGGGTTATCATTTCAAGCTACAAATTTTTTAGAATGTTTATGTTCCACAGATAAAAATAGTACCTATACATTTTGAGTACATATGCAGTGCAGGAGTGAGATGGGAGTTGAGAATCTCACTCTAACATATTACTGTGTCAATTAGGAAAGTAATTAGTACATAACATCACTGGGTGCAACAAGCACTTAAGAACACAATTTAATAGTTTATGTGAGTCATTAGTTAGAGTGTGGGTACACTGTGATCATTTTGAAATAGTTTTGTGGACATTTTGTATTTTTTATTAGTACTGTTCTATAACAACCTAATCAATATAAAAAGGCCATTTTTACATAAAATGTGTGCTCACTAATGTATAGTGTTTATGAAACTTAGATATATTTGTATCTAATAACTGATTCATTGATTCCTTTAAAGGCTATCATTATATCAGCCGCAAGACGTCCACTGCTGGACATAGTCGTCGCCCAAAGAGGAAAGGCTATGGTATAAGATTAATAAGCATATTTTTTTATTGTAATAATCTAGTCTCTGTACTAGTATTGAAAACATCCCCATATATAATGGGTAGGTTTAAACCCAAACAGATGTGTGTTGTGTTAACTTTAATGTAAAATCAACCTTAAGCCTGAAAGCATATGTCTGTTACCGGCTCCCTGACACGGTTTGAGGGTGTTTGGAGTGATTCATATTCGAGCGCTTATTATCAAAACCATTGCTGCGCTTAAATACTACATAATCCCAAAACCGTGTCATAGAACTAGATCCTGGTAGAGTTCTGCGGGCCTAAATGGAAGATAATTCTTTGGTCTTCATCCAAAATATAATTATTTGAAATCCTATGCTCAGTTTGCTGATATTGAAATTTAGATAATTTGATCACCCATAGTCACCTATTATTGATGCTGACTGTTTACTTGGATCCAGAGTCAATAAGGATACCAAAATTCCTAAATCAGTAATGTTGGATCTAAGAATTATTGTATCCATGTAAAATGTTTGGATCTAATTATACAGTGGCTTAATATTTACGAATAAGGATTGCGTTTAGAATATAAATAAAATTAACCCTTCCTCACCCATCAATCGGTTGCTCGAAGGCCTGGAATTGTATGGGTCGGCAGGTGTAGTCCCAGCGGTCCAGCAGTCAGACCCTGGAGACGGCGTTAATCGCTCTTGTAGCTCAAGTGTTTATACTTAGAACAATAATGCTTATACTGTTTTGAAGAGCATGAGTCAAGCTTCAATATGTTGTATCAACAAATCAAGACGCGTTCATATTTTGCATGCAGTACATAATTTACATAAGAAGACAATATGAGTCATAACAAAAGTAATAAATATTTTAAAAAGATAAGAAAAAAACATTTAATACGTGGTTACAACTAATATTACATAATAATGTATTGTATGTGTTCCAGTTTTAACATTTTATACAAGATTTGCTTTTCTACTATGTTATTCTACTACTATTTTAATTAATATTTTGTGTATAAACTCGTTGGATTTTTGATTGAATATTTTATTATATACAGGGATTGGTATCATTTAAATATTTTCGGATGTATGTTATATATGATTAGTTTATTTACAAACCAGCCAGTTTATATGATGCACGCTGCACCCTCAACTATTGCATTTTATAAACATTCTAAACTAAAATTGTTTCTAACTGTCTTTAAGTGAGAAGTTACTTAAAAGTAGGTGCTATAGTGCAATTTGTTTCTTCATGTTTGGGACCATTATTTTGCCATTATACTTTGTATTTTTCTTAGTTTTTAATAAACTTAATTATGAAATTATGGTTTTTATTTTTTCTGTTAATAAGAATGTTCCTGGGTAAAATCTATACGACCATTGTGAGGCCTGTCGTCATGTATGGATCTGAATGTTGGACGTTAAAGGTGACGGATGAAAAGAGACTGCATGTTACGGAGATGAGAATGTGGTGTGACGAGGATGGACATAATAAGAAATGAGTATATTCTGTTATGGTATGGTATACTATCTACGATTATTTTTTCAGATTTCATAGTATTGCGTTGTTAAATAGATAGAAAATGGATTTCGTAATTTTGTACAGTTAACTTTCGGCTAGCTATGGTTTAATCAAAGAGAACTATGAATGATATAGAGTAAAGTCATATTAGGCTTAGCAAGCGGGGCTAAAGTAGGTAGTACATTTAGCCCCGCTTGCTAAGCCTAATATGACACACTTTTCGAGAATGAGATATGAAAAGTTTATAAATTGATTATTTTGTGTATTTACACTATTTGAAGCATCTTCACTGATATTTGCGAAGACGCGTCCCAAAAAATCTTAAGTCAGAAAATTGTATACTGTAATTCGTTATATTTTTATGTTACGCTAACTTTATATTATCTAGATTCTAGGGTAACACAACGATAGCGTGAGTCAGCCCTCGGAACAGCGACATCTAGCGGCAAATCTTGTTACTAATTTCACAACCTATAAACGTATAAACTGATTCAATACACATATACTTGTAAAAATATAGGCAATAAGACTTGCAGCACATAATATATGTACATAAGAAGACGATATATGAGTCATAAAAAAGATATAAATATAAAAAAAAGATAAGAAAAAACATTTAATACGTAGTTAAATCTAATATTAGATAATAATGTATGTATGCTGTGTTCCAGTTTTAACATTTTATACAATATTTGCTTTTCTACTATGTTATTCTACTACTATTTTAATTAATATTTCATGTATAAACTTGTTGGATTTTTGATTGAATATTTTATTATATACAGCGATTGGTTTCTTTTTAATATTTTCGGATTTATGTTATATACGATTAGTTTATTTACAAACCAGCCAGTTTATTTAAGTTTATATGGTGCACACTGCACCCTCAACTATTGCATTTTATAAACATTCTAAACTAAAACTGTCTTTAAGTGAGAAGTTACTTAAGAGTATACCTAGTGCAATTTGTTTCTTCATGTTTGGGACCATTAGGGTCGTTTCGCCGGTTAGCGACCACTTAGCCGAGTTGCTCACATTAGATTAGTAAATGTATACCTATTCAATGTACACACATAATAGATGGTATTCGTATAGTTTCTGAGTATAGTCAAGTTTTGAAACCTATAATAAAATATAGCACTTTCATCCATAGATTAGGAAAAAATATGGAAAAGGTTTCAAAATAGCGAATTCGCTGGATAGCGACCGCTTTAGTCGGTTTGCGACCACCTGTTAGCTAGTTGGCGACCACTCTTGCAAATAGTGTTTAAGTAGTTAATGGAACGATTTATCATCATCATCATCATATCAGTCGAAATACGTCCACTGCTAGACATAGGCCTCCACCAAAGAGTGCCACAATGACCGGTTTTGCGCCACCCGCATCCAGCCGATTCCTGCGATATTTACTAGACTAGGTTATCAGTCCACCTTGTGGGGGTCTATCCACTCAGCGCCTCCCGGTACGTGGTCGCCATTCGAGAACCTTTCCGCCCCAACGGCCATCGGTTCTCCGTGCAATATGCCCCGCCCACTGCCACTTAACTTTAGCGATTCGGATGGCTATATCGGTTACCTACCTTGGTTATGTTGCGGATAGCCTCATTTCTGATGCGATGCATTGCCCTTTGGGTGACTTTGAGCCTTCTTATGAGGCCCATAGTAAGCGACCACGTTTCAGTGCCATACGTCATCACTGGCAACACACACTGGTCAAAGACTCGCCTTGAGACACTGCGGAATATTGGACGAAAAGCCATAGCGTAGCTTCCCGAACGCTACCCAGACGAGTCGGATTTGACAATTGACCTATTTCTCAAAGTTTGACCTACCTAACTGCCCTTATACCACTACAAATAGGAGTGTAGACTAACCATTTATTATTACTCCAAAAAAAGAAGGCAAAATAATAAGCCTAAGTGACGAAAATCCCATTCATATATCTCCAAACATACGAAGCTACAACCGTTTTAATATTGCTTGTTAGAGAGAGAACACGCTAGTGGATCGTGACGTCACAATCCCCGAGCGGCATAGTAAATGACAATCGTTTCATATGCTGAAGGTGCGTTTTGCGGAAAAGGGATAGAATATACCTACCCCCTCTTAAAACTTTGGATACTTTAACTTTGTAATTACTTAATCCCCTGTTCTTTTTTTTCTCCATTTGACATTACATTTAATCCTTTTTCGAGAAAATTCATCATTATAGGTCATTTTATTTAGTGCTACTCTTCTAAATCTACTTTACATTGCTGTGTCAATGAAGAATAGAATCGAAAAAAGCGCGCCATCTCGCTCACACCATGGTGCTATTATATATATTGCTATTACAGTCACACATGTCATTCATAGTAGGTATCTAAATGCCACCTTTTTACAAGCTTTTATTTAACTTTTAGATTATATTCTACTTACACTAGCGTCTGCCCACGACTCCGTCCGCGTGGAAATCGTTTATATCGTAGCTCCATACAAACTTTCACCCGCTTAGGGGATTATTTCGGGGATAAAAACTATCCTAGGTATGTCTCTTCCCGGGACTCAAACTATCTCCATACCAAATTTCATCAAAATCGTTCCATAGGTTTAAGCGTGAAGAGATAACAGACAGACAGACATACACACTTTCGAATTTATAATATAACCATCTCATATAAATTGTGTATTATTATGTAATATAATATATAATTATATATTATTATATACTATGGACATAGCATGGATTGGCGCGGCTTAAATACCGACTCAATTGGCTAGCCAAGCTAAATATCGCGGGTGCCGCATAAGAATCCATAAGGAAAGAAAAAGAAAACGATGTGGTCACTATCCGACTTCTTTGGTAATTATGTATTTGGGTACGCGACCACCCCATTTTATTTAAATATGCCGAATTTCAACGAAATAATTACAACAGCTAAATCATTTAAACGATCAATTAACCAATTTCAGCATAATAATAAAATTAAGTGACGTAACTAAAGTTTTCGCGCCAACTGTCGCGTTATTTTTTTCACAGATTCACTGCACGTCAACACTCCACGGAAGCAATGTGTGAATTGAGGATTGAGGTTATTTTTTCTTGCTTTGGATTGAGCTTTCGGTTTTAAATTGTATATATTCTTATTCTGATACTATTCAAGAATAGTTAATAAGTTATTCTTTTTCTGTTGGGTTTGTAGAAATGTTAATATCTTTAATTGAAGCAGCCTAGTCCGTCAAGTGGTCGCTAACCGGTGGTGGTCGCGTTACCGGCGAAACGACCCTATTTTGTCATTATACTTTATATTTTTCTTAGTTTTTAATAAACTTAATTATGAAATGATGTTTTTTATTTTTTCAGTTAATTAATAAGAATATTTCTGTATATATATTATGTACGCACGGCTATCACAAGACGGCTCAGCAAGCTCTCTCGATTTTTCTCGCACTATACCCCTCTTTCTAAGTTTTCTAATAAGAGAGAGACGAATTGTGCGAGAAAAATCCAGCGAGCTCGCGCGCCGTCTTGTGATAGCCGAGCTGGAGCATAAAATAAATAAATATTTTTTTGCGGACAATCTTACACAAATCGACCTAGTCCAAAACCAAGCAAAAGCTTGTACTATGGGTACTAGACGAAGGCGAAGATAAACATACTTATATAGATAAATAAATTTAAATACATAGAAAACATCCATGACTCAGGAACAAGTATTCGTGCTCATCACACAAATAAATGCCCTTACCGGGATTCGAACCCAGGACCTCTTGCTTGCATTTTTATTCTGTTATGGTATTATTATTTTCAGATTTCATACAATTGCGTAGTTAAATAAATTAAACTGTGGATTTCGTCATTTTGTATTGTTAACTTTCGGCTAGCTATGGTTGAACGAGCGAGCGCAGCGAACGAAGTTCTCCTTTTGCAACTTGGGCCGAAATTCGGTGTCCGAATGTCCAGATTTAAAAGTCAAAAATCGGTCCCCAGGTCGCATTTCTCAATCGATCCTCGTGAAATTTTGTGAGCTGGTCTAATAATTATGCAGAATGTTATGGCCGATAATTTTTTTCGAAAATAAAAAAGACAGGCTTAAGATAAGATAAAGATAAATCTCATTTATTTAAAAGAATTGTGTTACAATAGGGAACATTACTGCAATGTTCTGCCGCCAGAGGCAGCACTAACACTAATAGTAAACCAGTATAGAAATATAGGGATTCACACACACATGCAAAATTGATTGTCAAATGAGTGACAAGGATGCTTGCATAGACAATACCGCAAGTGCGAACGAGATACAATGTCAACGCTGCTAGTGTCGCCACCTACGAAGAGTTTTGCGTAATGTTCCCTATTGTTACCAGGGGTCCCTACACTAGGCTACGCCTGTTGTAGGGACCCCTGGTAACAATTGTAACACAATTCTAGGTTTAACTATGTGAACTTCATCTCTATGGGGTACGAAACCTTCAGAATAACTAAAAAAACAACGTTTTTCTTGATAATAATTTAATATCAAAAATGATTCATGATTTCCTGTAAAGAGAAGGTAGTAGATCAAAAGTATAAGTACACAATTATTATTGGGCTTATCAAAGTAATTGTATCCTGTACCATTCTTCTAACCAGGAAATTCCCATAATCATCAAAAGAGGATGTAATCACTACGTTTTACTTCATCAGTAAGAAACTCCTCACGAAAACAACACGCCAACCTTTATTGCAACTAGCGCCATCTGTGGTGGAGTAGATGAACTAAATCTCGTATGAATTCGAACATATCTTTTACATTGTTATACAGGATCAATAGAGACATTTTAACATTAGTAACGTCTTGTGAATTAATAAATGTATCCTGGGTCCTCGTTCTAGATACATATCATACACTTCGTAAATAACTCCGCCTGCCATTGTGTTAAACATCTGAAAAAGAGGACACCACTAAATTATGATATGAGTATCTTGAAATTATTTGAGTTGGCCGAATGGGGGATGGATTTTTGGATTCAGGTAGTAAGTCTTCAAATTTGTGTACTCAAACATGTTTTCATTATAAAAATACTGATAGCATTTTCCTAACTTTCGGTCCATAGACTTAGTGATTTCAATAGTAAAAGCTTTTAAAATAACATATAAGAGCCGTATAATTAGCCTGATATTGAATTATTTCCAAAAATACCGTATCTTGCTCAGGCTATTACTCCATTGCAAATCTGTCTTAATCTAAAGGCGTGAAAGGCGTGGCGTGGCGGGAGTGAAGGTGTTTTTTGTGCCATGAATAAATGTTTTTCTTTGAATAAAACCCCATTGTTCTGCTCTGCTCAAATAGAGACTTTGCTTATAGAGACCGCTGGATGCGGGTGGCGCAAGACCGAGCACTCTTTGCGCTCCCCAAAGAGAGAGTGCCTATGTCCAGCAGTGGACATCTTTCGGCTGATATGATAATGATGATATACCTGATAGTCCCGTAGCTCTGACTTCTTGTTCAAGTTCTGTGTCTTCCAGCTCTCGAGTCCGTAACGTGGATTCTGAGGGCTCATCTGTGAACACATGACTATTAAGTTAAGAGGAATGCCTATCTGTGATTTTCCCATACAAACGCTCTCGACTGTTTCCTCCCTGGTTTTTGAACCTAGAGCAATGATTTTCTCAATTAACCCTTTATTTGATGATGTATGACACAGTATACACATTTTTTGATGTGCTTTTTGTATTTTTTTAATGCACTTTTTTTTTGTTCTTTAAGGCGCAAACGAGGCTTGAACTCACGATATTTTTTTAATTTGCCTAATAAAGGGATAAGTTCAATATCATCAATATCTATGCCGCTATGTTTCGCTTTTTTGGATCTTTTTATTTTAAAGAAACTTACAGCGACTCAAAAATCGCAAAAACGGCTTAATTGAAATGGCTGCTAAAAAAAGGGCGCAGTATACAATCTTGCAGTTTCCAAAATTTTATGATGATTGGTTGCGTAAATAGTCGAAAGCGAAATCTCGATTTTTGAGTTTTTTACGTGGGAATTTTAGTTTGAGCTGCAGTTGTCCTTATCGCATAGACAGCTCCCGCCGCCCACAACAGCGCGACAGAAACATTGCGTCAAAAATGTGAGATTTGCTCTTAAGGCGATGCCTTGATACGAATCGATTCATAAAAACCACGCCCCCTTGACAGAGACACGCTTATGCCTTCCGGGCACGAGAAAGAAATGTACACTCTTCGCGAATGGTGTTTTGTGAGGGGTTTAGACTAAGATTTTTTTACAATGCCATTCGAACCAGTTTTTGGAGAGGAACAAATGTTCGTATGGGAGCAACTACGATTGAAGAACATAACTACCCAAGAGACAAAGATTGACCTCGTTGGCGGTAGCCCAAAACGCTTCATACTAATTGACTCAAAAGTATGACGTCACATCTGCTATCTGTACTAATCGTTGTATGAAAAATAAAGTAAATTGCTGTTTCGGCCGCGTAAGTAAATACTGCGTTTAGGTCCATAGTTGTCAAACAATTTTGTTTCTATAAAAGCGTAAGGATTCTATTGGTAGCTTTAAATTGATTAGGTCCATATCTTTTTTCATATTAATTATATTTTTTTATTACTTCATTACAATAATTTGATAGTTTAGGTACTATCCATTTAGCAACACTACGATTATTTCCAATCCGCCGTAGGTTCAGCGAAGTTAAATGATCAGAGTTTTTGAAACAATATAATGCGTCTGTTTATAATATTATTATGGTTTCAAAAAAATACGAATAGTAATCCCGAGGCTTTTCTGCAGGGAGATTCGAAACATGACTAAGCAATTTTCGCTCGATAGAAAAAAAATACGAACATATGTCTAAAATACAGTTAAAATATTCGTAACAAATTATGCACAAAAGATAAACATATTAAAATTGGTTCTAAAAATCGGCAATATCATGTTTGAGGGAACTTAGTGATTACTATTTAATAAAAAAAAATAAAATTTTAAAGATGATATCTGCGCTTCCGAACACGCACTTCCATCGCGTGCTCACGCTTATGCTCAGGGAGAGAATACCATGAACCTACGCCGCCTTAAGACACCGTAGACAATATCCTTTCAGCATTGAGCTGCAACGTCGGCTGGCTGTTTAGTCTAGTTGGTTACGATTTACGAAGCTGGCGCTCCCATTCTGATTTGGTCTCCACTCACGCCCGCCATATTGTTTTTTTTAAAACTCGATGTGCGCCAACACGTTGTCAGCATTAAGAGAAATCTAAAACCACCTCATTTTTTTGCAATTCATTAAGCATCTTGACCTGGAGGTGGTAGCAAACTATCACTACTGAACGAGAAATTAAATCCATTACCATTCTTTTGGGTTTAGCCGTAGTCGGGTAAAATGTTATCATTAATGTAGTTCATATCCTATTGTGTAAATGCTCACATGTGGATGCATTTTTCTCCACGAAGACACGTTTTCTCGTCAAGGTTGTGTACTACAGGCTTGTGCAGAATTTATTCAGCTTTAATGTTGCTGTAGACCATGTTTTCATAGAGTTCGTAGTTTTCGAACAAAACCTGAATTTCTTACGAATGGAGTACATTTCCCAAGATAGCGGCCGTTCTACAAGGTCCTGACCCGGGGACTTTTGGGAGACGAAAACAGGGCTTCCAACGAACATTCGTACCAAATTTCATCAAACTCCCCGAAATTTCGAGGTTGAACAATATCGACTGTATTATTAATAGTTGGCAGTGATCGTGTATTGCGTAACATGCAATGACAGTGTAAACCAAAACGTTACAGTAAAATATGACTTACACATTCTGACCCTGGATGTGTCGCGTTTTTCAGACAGTGCCTGAAAAAAAAATTATAAGTTTAGGTAGGTATAGTGCGGATTCTTATTCTAGACCGGATCTTATCTTAAGTCACATCGGCCCTACAAAGCAGTTCTTTAGCCACGAGTCACATACGCTTCGAAATGAAGGGTCATGTTTAATAAATACTTTACTCGAATTAAAATTACTCTATTGTTAAAGTAGTAGGTATATTGATTTAAATACAGAATGATAAACATTGCTACAAAGTATTATTTTAATATGAACCTCCGTTCCTTAGACATAACGCCGCCTTTTGGTTAAACAGTAGATTGTATGACAAGGGTCTAAAATAAACCAAATTGTTCGAGTGGTAATATGGCTTTTAAACCAGAGTTCTACACTCTACTTTTCACTTCGACTGCGAGAAAATAGTAAACACAAAGATTATTCATCCACAATCAATAATAAATTCCACTGCGAAAAGATTGTCCAATAGGGAACATTACTGCAACGTTCTGCCGCCAGAGGCAGCACTACCACTAATAGTAAACCAGTATAGGAATATAGGGATTCACACACACATGCACAATTGATTGTCAAATGAGTGACAAGGATGCTTCCATAGACAATACCGCAAGTGGGAACGAGATACAATGTCAACGCTGCTGGTGTCGCCACCTACGAAGAGTTTTGCGTAATGTTAATGTTCCCTATTAGGCATCATGATTTTTTTAAATAAACAGCTTTGACACAGGTACAAAATATTGACACCAAGAATTAAACGCCTGACCGTTTATAGGCGCGTCCACACGGCCGAACGCGGCGGACATCATAAGATAAAGCGGGGACAGCAGTCAATCCCGCTCAATCTCATACATAGTTTATGCCATGTATGTTGTCAACCACGCTCGAACGTTTGGACGCGGCTATAGAACGGTCAGAGGCGTTTTTAGGGTTTCGGACCAAAAAGGTAAAAACGGAACCCTTAGGTGCGACTTCGTCCGTCTGTCACAAAGTAAAATATCTCAGGAACTACTAATAAATAAAAATAAAAAAATAAAAAACATTTATTTCAGACCATACAGATCCATAGTTTTGTTAGTAAAATCTTACGTGTTATGTTAGTATTGGGAACAAAAATAAAATAAAGTAAGAAAAAAAAAATACATAAAATTCTTAGGTTTTCCAAAGAGTTGGCTATTGAGAGAGTGAAGAGAACACCAAGGCTACTTAACTCTCCCTATAGCCACCTCAACCCAAAACTTCATCATCGGGCAGTCGAGTATTACAGCCAACGCCCCGAGAAGACCGTTGTTGCTAATGATATCAATTTGAAATTTGGAATAGTTTTAAACAAAACTAATCCACGAGTATAGAAAATAAAAAAAATTAAGATATTTTTCTCTAAAAAAGGGTGGATAAGTGGGGGGGGGGCGAAAATTTAAAGTCTAGTCAGTAGGTCGAGTGGGGTATCATTGAATTGAACATTCTAAAAACAATTTTTCATTTTTTTCTACAATGGTAAAAATTTTATTTACCTATAGGAAAATGTTGAAAAAAAATACCACCCCCCCCCTTCCTTATCTCCGAAGTTTACCAAGCGAAAAATTTTAAATTAATATATATTATTTAGATTAACGTGAATATTACCGGAAAAGTATAACAAACATTTTTTAACGAAGTTTGCTATTGAATACTTCTGTGTTTATTTTTTTCCTTCAAATTCGTATGAAAATATTCTTAAAGTACATTTAATCAAATACAAAAAGAATTATCGAAATCGGTTCACGTGATAAAGAATTATCTCTGAAAAACCAACATACCAAGTTGCAAGTTATTTTATTAGTAATGTAAATGTCGCGCCACATACGTGTTTACGCAATTACACGCTAGATGTCGCTGCCTGTAAGATAGATCGCGCTAACGTTTGTTCGACGTAGAAAGTGTAGAATTTATAAGAAGGATAGTGACCTTCCACATTCAACACTCATCGCGTCTTCAATTAGTGTGGTAAGACTCTCGGGTAACCCTTAACTATGGAACCTGCGGTTATTCGTGTTTTGGATGATCAATGCTTCCTGCGCATTCTGGACTCGGACAGTACAATTGATTTTTTTTTTTAAAAAGCGGGGTCGTGACCTGTACAGTCTTTGAATTTTTGTATGGAACCCTCGATGCGCGAGACAGACTCGCACTTGACCGGTTTTTTTTAATGATTGTGATTTAGGGAACAAAAACGCCTGATGTTTGAAATTAATTATGTATCCTGATTGGTCGATAGCAAATACAAATTTGATGTTTTTTTAAAGGTTTGTGATTGGTGGATTTAATACGGTTGGTGTTTTAAAATCATAAATATGTATACATATTTTCCCTGGGGGCTAAATGTAAATGTACTACTTTAGCCCCGCTTGCTAAGCCTAATATGACACACCACACTTTTTGAGCATGAGATGTGAAAGTTTATTAATTGATTATTATGTGTATTTACATTATTTGAAGCATCTTCGCTGATATTTGCGAAGACGCGTCCCAAAAATTTAGTTTATATTGTTGTTTTTATACTTTTACGTTCCGCAAACTTTATATTATCTAGATTCTAGGGTAACACAACGATATCGCGAGTCAGCCCTCGGAACAGCGACATCTAGCGGCAAATCTTGTTACTAATTTCACGACCTATAAATAAACTGATTCAATACAAACTTATTACTTGTAAATTTTATCCCATAAAAAACATTCCATGTATAGTTGTTATTTTCTAAGCCGTCCGTTCTGCAGTGCGGCGTTCTTTAGTGCGGAACGGACGGCTTAGAAAATAACAACTATAAACAATAGGCCAAGGCTCGAAACTCTTCCAAATTAAAAAGTTGTAAGATATTTCGTAGAGCCAAGTCAGGCATTCTTATTTAATCTTTATTTTCCCGCTAAATAAAATTCTGCATCATGGGAATCACACAACTTTACTGCATTTATAAATGTTTGCATACCTAAAACTATGTAGTACCTATTGTATGATTGCCAAGAAAAATAAGAAGTACTCAGAGGGCTCTAGAAAGAAAACTATTAAAAATAAAAATCTCGGATAGGATAAATCATGCAAACTCAAACTCAAAATCTTTATTGTTGATAAGACAGCGGACCAAGGTAATTGATACACTCTCATTCGCTCAAAGCTTGATGTGGAAGTGGGCAGGGCATGTCGCTAGATACAAAGACGACCGCTGGACGAAGACAGTGACCAAGTGGGCAGGACCAGCAGGATCGAGACGTGTCGGCAGGCCTAAGGGCAGGTGGAAAGACGAGATCGAAGCGATAGCAGGGAACAACTGGGCTACAAAAGCGAAACAAAGAGACGAATGGGCGACTTTGGAGAAGGCCTTTACCCGAAGAGGGGTCCATACTCAAAGCTAACGAAGGATTTTTTTTTTAAATAAACTATAGTTTATATGGAATAGTAAAAGGCTTTTTTATTTTTATTTTATTTTATACTATGTTGTGACGTCACAGTCAAACAACGTACTTGTTGTTAGTTTTTATGAATTTAAAAATCTTAAAATAGCAATCATAAATGAAAGCTTGATACTTTCCGAGTATTTTCGTAATATTTATCTGTTG
This sequence comes from Epinotia brunnichana, assembly GCA_963854355.1. Taxonomy (NCBI): domain Eukaryota; kingdom Metazoa; phylum Arthropoda; class Insecta; order Lepidoptera; family Tortricidae; genus Epinotia; species Epinotia brunnichana. The sequence continues at coordinate 14,430,200 of OY977956.1, forward strand.
CTAATGAAAAAACAATTTATTTTCACTGTTGTCAAATACCCAATTGGTCAATCAAATTAATCCATTAAATCGAAGCATCCCTATATCACAACAGGGACAATTAAAATTTACAAATGGGTCAATCAACTGTTTCTTGCCGTTATTCTGTCCAGGTAAGCCAGGAGACAACAGTGAAAGAGTTTCTTAGAAAACGCGTACGAAGTAGCGGGCACTAGCTAGTTATACATACTAGAATAGAGACCCACTTGAGTTTTGACAGCTGTTCCAAATTTAACCTTTTGAACGCCAAGAACCTATAAAGTGGTCGTGTGTCGTCGTGCCCACCACGCCAAGAACCCATATAGCGGTTATGACGTCGGCTGTCAAACCAACCTTCAGTCTTTCATATAAGCTTCATAATCACTCTGTTATGGAAAGAAGGTTGGCGTGTCAGTGCCACTTTAGTACGTGAATCATAGCGTTGAAAAGGTTAACGATACAAAAATCTGTACTGTAATGACACTAATGACATTACAGTACAGATTTTACCTACTACCACATACAAGAAAGTTGTCATAGTAAAATTGGTTGTAATAATGCTGGTCATTTCCGACGGTTTCTGAACGCATTTTACGTCATACCTGGCCATAAAGTAGGAATTACCGCACGCTATGCGTGCGGAAAACCCCACTTCCTGGCCAGATAGAGACGTAAAATTTTGTACTTACCACGGGCGGTAATAAAGAAAGCCTCAGAGCGCATATTTATCGCCCTTGCCTTCGGCTCGGGCGTCAAGTACCTGCGATCTGAGACATTCTTTGTTTAACCGCCCTAGGTAAGTAATGTACTATTAGAGCACTAATGATATGTGAGTAGAAAAATACATATAACATCAGAATAATAAATCATAAGAAAGTTTTAATGCTACAGTTGTTTTAATGCTGAATTATACTTTTGATTTTCGTAATAAAATAAAAAGGTGCAAGTTCCTTATTGTATTTACAAATAACTAAATCAAAAGTTATCTTTCCAAGCTACTCACGCTTTCCAAACCAGGCCTGAAGTATTTGGAGCCGATTTCCTTGAGTTCTTTGTCTGCGTTATGGGTTGAGGGTGCTGCATCTGTGAATGGATATACCATTTGAAAAGGCTAAATTAATTTGTAATTGTTGTTAGGTACAGTTAGGATAGTGTAAACCAAAGTGTGCAGGTTTGAAAACAGGGATTGTAAGTGACAGTTTTGCCACATACCTAACTACGTCAAATTTTACCTATATGAACAGACAGCTGACCAAATTTACAGGGGTCGAATAAAGTCACTCAGAAACTGGCGCGGCCTGCGGTGGCGGCCAGTTGTGTTACTTTGGCTATGATAATCAAGGCCGCGTGTATCTTATCTTATCTTATCTAGGCGAGGGCCCTTTCGGATGCACTTCGACCCAGTGGGATCTTTTGTGCATTTGCCCTCTCCTTTATGCCTGCTCCCAGGCTTGCTCCATCATTTCCACAAAACGGATGATGCAGTTCACCGGGAGCACCTTGATTTCCTTTGGTTGCGGGTAACCGTTACCAAAGTAGTTCATTCTTTGTCTGGCAGCGTGTATCTGAATCATTGATAGGATTATCATAGTAGTAGTCCACTGGCCGCCACTTTGTGACAGGCTTAACACTCACACGTTATGCTGGCCATACACCATCCTTCCTATCGTCCAATCGGCATGACGCTACCGATTGGATCAGTTATAACTGACCGTGTGTGGGAGTGCATTAGCATGATCATGCCGATTGGAGGATAGGAAGGATGGTGTATGGCCAGCATACGACACAGTATAAACTACTATAAATAGACGATTAGATCAAAGTCAAAAACATTTATTGCAAGTCACATTACAGTTGAAGAGATGGAATTAAGAATAGGTATACATGTGACGCCCTGCAAGGGCACAGCAACATATTAGTTAAGAGGACTAATTTGTAACATAATTTTTACTTATACTACTATCTATTACATATATATTTGTATAAAGGAATCCAAAGGTGGCGAACTTTGGCACCGTACTTCCGGCCATTTGAGGACTGACAGACTTAGGTTTACTCTCTCTACGATTAAAGGGCTGAATGATTCTCGTACTGTTGTCACATGACGTAAATATACCTACCCTTACAATTTTAACCGGAAGTGAAGGATTTTTCAAATTTTCGGTCTATTTTAGGTGCGATAATTTTCTGATTCTTGCTTAGCACAACTTTCTCGACGTGCTGTCATGCATTTTATCGTGTTGTCATGAGACGTAGGCGTATTGGGTGTGGGCTTACGGACTGTTCGACAGGTATATTTAAAATTTTCATTATCCATACACGTGTCTAAAACCTTTCAACAGTTGTTTCACAAATTGATAGCGCAAGTAGTTCTGAGATATTCCATGTTGTGACAGATGGACGGACGGACGGAGTCGCACCATAAGGGTTCCTTTTTTTACCTTTTTGGCACGGAACCCACAATTAACTCTATTCACCTATAATAAATTCATTTTAGCATAATGTTTCAATTAATGGCCACCCTTCAAGAACTGGCCAATTCATACTAAATTTAATTTTGTTTGTTGGAAACAGAGTTCATATTTAATATGAGGGGACCAGTAATTGAAGGGTGGCCAGCTACTGGCTTTTTTCCCTACCCTATACTATATATGCTATGCCCTATCTATAGACAGACACTATTCATATGATACCTACTAGTATAGTCGCAGGTGTCGCCCTATTATAAGACATTATAAACGCAGATGTTAGCCTATCAGTAAACACTGTTAACAAAGTTGTCACTCAAGCACGGCTATCACAAGACGGCCGCGACATACTCTCGAGCTCTCTCGTAGTATCCGTCTCTTTCTAAGTGGTCTAATAAGAGAGACACGGATAGTGCGAGAAAGCTCGAGAGTATGTCGCGGCCGTCTTGTGATAGCCGTGCAGCATTAAACGCAGGTGTTACCCTTTCATAAAACACCAATAACGCAAGTATTTCTCTATCATTAGACGGTAATAGACACCAGTGTCGCCCTAAAATAACATTCAGTAACAGCCCTACAATAACAGACGCAGATGTTGCCCTATCACAAGATAGTAATATAGTACATCTAGCCATATTTTTAGACTTAAAGACACAAGTGTTTCAAGATCCCATCATTAGATAATATTATGAGATACTTTAGACACACATGTAGCCCTATCATTAGCTACTATAGACGCACGTGTATCCCCATCATTAGCGACTATAGACGGCCGTGTATCCCCATCATTAGCGACTATAGACGGCCGTGTATCCCTATCATTACAATACTCACACGTGCCGCGGCTCCACACGGACTCGCGGATGTTGACGCGGCGCACGCCGCCGCCGCGCCTGCGCTTGCGCCGCGCGCCGAGCTTCATCCGACTGTCGTTTGCTATCATTACAATACTCACACGTGCCGCGGCTCCACACGGACTCGCGGATGTTGACGCGGCGCACGCCGCCGCCGCGCCTGCGCTTGCGCCGCGCGCCGAGCTTCATCCGACTGTCGTTTGCTATCATTACAATACTCACACGTGCCGCGGCTCCACACGGACTCGCGGATGTTGACGCGGCGCACGCCGCCGCCGCACCTGCGCTTGCGCCGCGCGCCGAGCTTCATCCGACTGTCGTTTGCTATCATTACAATACTCACACGTGCCGCGGCTCCACACGGACTCGCGGATGTTGACGCGGCGCACGCCGCCGCCGCGCCTGCGCTTGCGCCGCGCGCCGAGCTTCATCCGACTGTCGTTTGCTATCATTACAATACTCACACGTGCCGCGGCTCCACACGGACTCGCGGATGTTGACGCGGCGCACGCCGCCGCCGCGCCTGCGCTTGCGCCGCGCGCCGAGCTTCATCCGACTGTCGTTTGCTATCATTACAATACTCACACGTGCCGCGGCTCCACACGGACTCGCGGATGTTGACGCGGCGCACGCCGCCGCCGCGCCTGCGCTTGCGCCGCGCGCCGAGCTTCATCCGACTGTCGTTTGCTATCATTACAATACTCACACGTGCCGCGGCTCCACACGGACTCGCGGATGTTGACGCGGCGCACGCCGCCGCCGCGCCTGCGCTTGCGCCGCGCGCCGAGCTTCATCCGACTGTCGTTTGCTATCATTACAATACTCACACGTGCCGCGGCTCCACACGGACTCGCGGATGTTGACGCGGCGCACGCCGCCGCCGCGCCTGCGCTTGCGCCGCGCGCCGAGCTTCATCCGACTGTCGTTTGCTATCATTACAATACTCACACGTGCCGCGGCTCCACACGGACTCGCGGATGTTGACGCGGCGCACGCCGCCGCCGCGCCTGCGCTTGCGCCGCGCGCCGAGCTTCATCCGACTGTCGTTTGCTATCATTACAATACTCACACGTGCCGCGGCTCCACACGGACTCGCGGATGTTGACGCGGCGCACGCCGCCGCCGCGCCTGCGCTTGCGCCGCGCGCCGAGCTTCATCCGACTGTCGTTTGCTATCATTACAATACTCACACGTGCCGCGGCTCCACACGGACTCGCGGATGTTGACGCGGCGCACGCCGCCGCCGCGCCTGCGCTTGCGCCGCGCGCCGAGCTTCATCCGACTGTCGTTTGACAGCTTCCTTACGGACTTGTGGTACAGGCAGCGCGAGGAGGCGTTTGATATCTGTTAAATATGGGAATAATAAATAACTTACTAAATTTGCTTTGCGTTTTCATACATTTCTACTTCCGCACATCTATAACACATTTGCTAAACGTATTGACCTAAGAAGAAGCAGTGTCCTAGAGGCAAAAATTTAAATCCAATCTCTATTGTTACCTTGGAACTACGAGCAATCGGAAACAATCATTAATGTAATATCATAACATACACAAGCACCCTAATATAATTAATTAATTGTTAGTTTATAATTGTCTTTTTTTCTCTTTTCTGTTTTTACTTTGTCTTGTTTTCATGCTAAGCCGCATGGACAGTTAATCAGTATTTGTCTTTGTTGATGATTCTTCGGGTCTTCTTCAATAATATGACAAGGTTTTAAACTTCAATTGGCTTTAATTAACCATATAAAAAATTACAAAAAAGTACGATGTGCGCTTGAGCGCGGTTGGATAGCGTCTGTCCTTTGCGGGCGCGGGGTGCGATCCCATTAGACACGGTATCGACACCGTGTCGCGGCGCTGTGTCGCGGGGTGTCTCGCGGTGTCTCCAACATGCTCCCGCGCCTTGAAAGCTCCTGCTTTCAAGAGGTTTGTTGATGAGCATCTTCATCTTCATCCAGCAGGGGGCAGATGCAAGAGATGCCACGTCGTACGATGCCCTTATTGGTTCTAACGTCGACTACGCGGCAGAGCCCGTCAGAGCCCTTGTGTAGCTGTACGATGCGTCCTAGCGGCCATGTCAACGGCGGGCCGTGGGCTTGCTTGACGAGGACGAGCTGTCCCGGCTGCAGGCTAGGCTGTTGTACGCGCCACTTGGCACGCTGTTGTAGCAGAGCCACATACTCGCGGCTCCACCTGGCCCAAAAGTGTTGTCGCACTTGCTCAATCTTTGCATATCTGTGCAATTGGTTCGGGTTTGCTTCCTCTAAATACGGCGCTGGCAGCGAGGTTAACGGTCGTCCGATGAGGAAGTGCCCTGGGGACAACGGGGAAAGGTCGTGAGGATCGGATGATAGAGGACAGATAGGGCGCGAATTGAGAATAGCCTCAACTTGCGCGAATATCGTTATAAATTCTTCATACGTAAAATGCATATTTCCAATTATCCTTTTAATATGATATTTCGCGGACTTCACCGCGGCTTCTATTAAACCAGAAAAGTTAGGTGAATACGCGGGTGCGAATCTGAACTGTATATGTTCATTAGCAAACTCCTCTGACACAGAATCACAAGCGTTATAAAGAAACTGACCTATTTCTTTACTCGCACCAACGAAATTTCGGCCGTTATCGGAAAAAATCTCGCGTGGCCGCCCTCTTCTAGCAATGAATCGCCTAAGAGCTAAAATAAAACTTTGAGTACTAAGGTCGCTTGCGATTTCGAGATGTACGGCTTTAGTTTTTAAACAACACATGATACACATATAGCACTTAATTAGTCGTGCTCCCCGTCCCTTTTTATTTAGTATTAGGAACGGACCAGCATAATCTAAAGCCGTGACCTCAAATATGTACCCTGGCGTTACGCGCTGGGATGGCAAATTTCCCATAATCTGGGACGCAACTGCTCCGCGCACGCGTTTACAAGTTGTACACGATTGATATACTTTTCGCGCTAATACTCTTCCTCCGATAATCCAATACAGTTCGCGTACGCTTGAGTGCAGCAGTTGAGGCCCCGTGTGCTTTAATTGTTTATGAAAATGTTCATAAATTAGTGTGCTTAAATAATGTTTGTTATCTAAGATAATGGGATGTTTTTTCTCGTAAGCATAATCCGAGTTACTCAATCTACCACCCACGCGCATAACGCTGTCGTTGTCAATAAATGGATTGAAAGACAATAACTTGGATTTTTTATTTATTGGAACATCATTTTTTAACCTGTTAACCTCGTCAGAGAATGAATTTCTTTGAGCCATTTTTACAAGCTCAATTTCAGCCGCTTGCAATTCTCGTACATTTAATGGACCTTGAAATTCATTCTTTGTCAATTTACAATTATTTATAAATCTTAAAATGTATGCGACTGTCCTTCTCAACCGATTAAAACTAGAGAAATTTTCCATGTTTATGAAATCCGTTGATGGATTCAAGGTAACGTTCATAACTTTAACAGTAGACTTAATTTCGGGTATATCTGAAATTAACTCAACTGATTCATTGTGAGAAGACCACTCGGTCTCGCCGCGCTGCAGGAAACTCGGCCCTCCGAACCACATCCCGTCCGGCGTCAGCTGATCGGGCAACACTCCGCGTGATCCTAAGTCAGCGGGATTCTGCGCAGATGGGATGTAATTCCATTCAGCGCCGCGAGACAATTCAGTAATCTCAGATACTCGATGTAACACAAATGTTTTTAATTGCATCTTATTAGAATTATATATATTCAACCAAGCTAGGACTATTTTTGAATCGGTCCAAAAATACACCTTATCGACATTCTGGCGTAATGAGTTTTTTATTTTGTCGTATAATCGACTTGCTACCAATCCGCCTAATAATTCTGCCCGCGGAATCGTCACCGCTGGCTTTAAAGGCATGACCTTGGCCTTCGCACAGAGCAGACGAACCGTTATGATTCCCTTATCGCTTACTGAGCGAATATATGCGCACGCAGCATATGCTAATATCGACGCATCAGAAAAAAAATGAAGTTCTATTCTTTCGGCGTTTGATTGCAATACGTAACGATCAATTTGGAACGTACATAAAGTACCTAGTCCACGCACGATTTTATGCCATGTTTGTTTTATATCGGAGGGTACCTCATCATTCCAGTCTAACTTCAAAACCCACAGCCGCTGTAGTAATATTTTAAACGTGATTGTACACACACATAAGAGACCCAGCGGGTCAAAAATGCTTGCTATGGTGGATAAAATCGTTCGCTTTGTACATTTTTCATCATAATTACCCACATCATTGAAATCTTTAGCACAACTAATTGATAGTTTGTCCGACGCCGGGTTCCACTTAATTCCGAGCGTTGAACACTCGCTATTAAAGTCGACATTCGTTTGTTCGTTGAAGTTATCATTGTCATTAAAGAGGTAAGTACAGTTCGATTTTATTTTACGCAATTTCATTTGTGCGTTTGCTAAGGTTTGTGACACAGAATTTAGAATGTAGGTCAAATGATCAGGATTATCCGTACCCGTTACCAAGTCATCGACGTACATATCTTTTTCAATTATGGTTTTTATTACTGAGTCATCACAAGTCTTAGCAATCTCATGTAAACATCTTATACTTAAGAACGGGGAACTGGACATTCCATACACGACAGTATCAAGACGCATATACCTAATGGGTTCCGTACTATTTTCGCGCCACAAAATTACTTGTAGGTATCTATCTTTTTCGTTTACAAGAATTTGGCGGTACATTTTTTCAACATCTCCTATCAACACATATTTATGCTGACGGAAACGAGTGAGAATTGAAAAAATGTCGTCCTGAATTACAGGTCCAACCATCAATAAATTGTTCAAAGAAAGACCAGACGACGTTTTACAGCTCGCGTCAAATACCGCACGACAGCGCGTCGTGGTACTTTTTTCGCGCAAAATTGGGAAATGAGGTAAGTAGTTAGCTACGTCTGGTTTTTCTATTTCCGTTAAGTGCCCCAGCTCTTGATACTCGCGAATGAAATCACAATATTGTTGTTTTACGTGAGGTTCCCTTTCGAAGCGGTTTTCTAAATAACTTAATCGTCGTTTTGCTATATAAAATGAATCGCCTAATTTTTCGGGTGACTCTTTCAAAGGCAAACTCACGCAAAACCTACCGTCAGGCAATTGATGTGTATTTTCGACAAAATGAGCTTCGCATGCTTCTTCTTCGGCTGTCCATTTCTCCTTCTGTGGCAGCTCTTCCAGCTCCCAGAACTTTCTAAGTTGAACGCTGATTTCGTGGCTAAAGTTACATTGTATTTTGTTGTTTTGCGATCTATTATAATTGTCATAGGCACAAGCGGTTGGACCTACAACAAGCCATCCGAAATGCGAGTTCTGTAAAACTGGTTTATTTACTCCTAACTTGATTTGACCTTGTAGGATGAAATCCCAAAAAACATCAGCCCCTAGTAACAATTCTACTTGAGAGGGACTATTAAATGTCCCGTCAGCTAATTTAATATTTTTAGGTATTTCAAATGATGAAATATCGACCTCGTTAGCCGGGAGGTTATTTGCAATTTGATCGATTACGAAACAATGCACGGATCTTTTTATAGACCCATCCCTGGCTTGCAAGTTTATCTTGCACCGTCGTATAGCTGTAAATGATATATTATTGATGCCTGTGACATCAGTGGGCTTGGTTTCAACAATGGGAATATTTAATCTTTCTTGTAACGATTTCGTTATGAATGAAGATTCGCTCGCGCAATCGAGCAATGAACGTACGCGATGGCACTGGTCTACCGCTTTGTTTACGACATCTACTATGGCTGTCGATAGCAATACTTGCGTTGCTACACAGGAAGACAATGAAACCGGGCAAGCATTTTTACTATGGCTATCACTTTGCGGCGAGTTATTCGCCTGCGACGTAGTAGGTACCTGGCTATTATTAGGCACGTACGGTCGATGTAATAATGAGTTATGTTTATATCCACATATTTTGCATGGATTTGCTCGGCACTGATATGCGCGATGACCACCTCGAAAACACACTGCACATACTTTTAATTTATATATCTCATTACTTCGCATTTCAGGAGTCATTTCGAGAAATTTACTGCAAGTGTAAACACGGTGGTCACCCTTGCATATCAAGCAGCATACCTGAGGTAAGTTGGTCGTCGTTGGTTTAGAAACAGCGGCTACAAATGTTTTTTGTGCTTTATCTAATCTTTTTTGGTATATTTTTTCAGGTTTATCAACGTGACTGCCACCACTTCTAGCCAACGACTCCAGCACATCGGCTCTGCAACGAAGAAACTCTGTAAAATCAGAGAGCTTCGGCGAGTCTTCGAAACTGATTCTCTTTTCCTCCCATATTCTTAATGTGATCGGATCAAGCTTGGAGGAACAAAGGAAAACAACTAGAGTGTCCCAGCAGTCCACTTTCTCGCCGAGGGTCTCCAGTGCTCGTAAATTTCTTGCTACGTCATCAATTAAGTTCCTCAAAGCTTTATCCGACTCTTTTGTCAAAGCCTCCATATGGAATAAGGACTGTAAATGGTTGTGAATCAACTGTCGCTTATTATCATATCTATCACATATTAGTTTCCAAGCTACGGCATAGTTGGAGGCAGATATTTCTAATGATTTTATTACAAGTGCGGCGCTGCCCTCAAGAGAGGTGCGTAGGTAATGAAACTTGTTTATCTCATTCAGTGAACTGTTATTATGCACGATAGAAGTATATGTATCCCTAAATTCAAGCCATTTGCTATAGTTACCATCATACGAGGGCAACTGTATTTGAGGCAATCTAACATTTATCTGTTGGCTTGATTGGCTACAAACACTCTTATCGTCAGCATCACCAAATATTTGTTTATTTTTTTCGATAAATTCTTGTGCGCAATTAATCAGCTGAATGAATTCGTTTTCAATCTGTATGTTTTCTGTCAGCTGGTCACTTTCAGTTAATAACTCAATTTGGTCCCGCACTGCATCAAATTCAGTAAACACGATTTCAAATCTGCCCAACCTTATGTTTAACTCATTAATTTTGCTCAGCGTGATATCTTTCTGGTTTACATATTCCGCATACTTATTTCTAAAAACAGTTACTTTCCCTTTAATTACACTACGCTTTTTTAATAACTCTTTTAACTCTGTGTCAGACATCGTAATTAATGAACGAGTAGTAATAAAATGTTATAAATACCGTTTAATTCGGCAAAACTTGTAAGTAGTTCAGATTCAAACCCACGTCTTCATAGGCTTAATGATGTGCTAACACGCCGATCGAGTGGCCGATGCGCGTGATCTTTTGTTCTCCGCGGGTGGCAACAGCCCTCCGGCCGCTCGACTTGTTTACGCAAATCTGGAATAATCGGCGAGTGCAATAAATACCTATGCACCAATGCTGCAGTTTTATATTTCTGATTGCTAGCTGGCTATAAATGAGATCAAGGGGAATCAATTCTGATATTATATCTAGGGATATTTTCGATTAACTAAATTAGGTATGTTACTTATTTCGCAATTAAATTCAATATATGAGAACGCTATCTATATCCATTAGACTTAGACTTTATTTACCTAGTTGGACACATTAAAATGCAATGCTAAGCTACTAGTGCCAACTGCCACGTGCACGTGCCGTGCGATATGCAAAAACCACAACGGTACTCGTTTAGTTGAGACTTTCTCTGGAAAGGAAGTTGGAACACTAGGAATTAATGGAATGAAAAGGAATGGCACTCCCCTGATATTTGTAGAACTGCAGTCAGGAGTCCAGTTCTTCGCGCCGTCCTCTCTTTGCTTTGTACTGAAGGAGCATCCAAAGAATCGGAAGATTGCAGGGCCTTTCTGTCCTGTCACACGGTCGCCATAAATGTTGATGATTCTTCGGGTCTTCTTCAATAATATGACAAGGTTTTAAACTTCAATTGGCTTTAATTAACCATATAAAAAATTACAAAAAAGTACGATGTGCGCTTGAGCGCGGTTGGATAGCGTCTGTCCTTTGCGGGCGCGGGGTGCGATCCCATTAGACACGGTATCGACACCGTGTCGCGGCGCTGTGTCGCGGGGTGTCTCGCGGTGTCTCCAACAGTCTTGGTCTCCACGGGACAGGCCTAGCCTAGTGTGGGACCACAGTTATGTTTCTGAATGTCTGTCTGTATATGTAATAATAAATATTTTCATTTTCATTTAATTTTTTTTTTCAAATAATAAATAAATATTTGCGTACAATCTTTCACAAATCAACCTAGTCCCAAGTGTACTGTACTATGGGTTGTACTATGGGTACTAGACGACGATATAGATACTTATATATCGCAGGCAGGGTCACTACCAACTAGGCTAAAGCGGTCGTCATGTAGAGGAAATATCAATCCTACCAAAAACATTACATGTAAAGTGATTGCCAAGACATAAGTGGGTCATTGTCAGATTTAGGTTCGCGTCTTTTCGGTGGACATTGCCAAAGTTAAGGGCTATAAAGCCTAATTTTTGGTTGAAGTCTGAATCCGCATAAACGGCGTTGCCCCTTCTATAATTCTATGTGATAAAAACATATTATATGTGAGCGTAAGCCCTGAACTATTGACCACCGGAAAGATGATTTTTGTTTTTGTGACTGACAATGACCCAAGTAGCGTAGCGCCGAGCTTCCTACACCAGTCGGCGTAACCCTACCAGCCACGCTCTAAAAATTCTGCATCCCGGTCGCCGCATAGACTCTCGCGCCGAATTAATTTATGATATTTATTAATAAGCGACGGGTCTATACTTTTTAGCCAAGATATACTTAGAATAAGGTTTAAGATCATTTAATCTCATAAAGAATTGTACAATTCACTTACATGAGATAAACACATAATTAAAAACAAAAATTGAATGTTTAGATCGTGGCTGGTAGTTTTAGAGTTAGGCTGTCTGGTGTAGGAAGCTTGGCGCTACTTATGATCTGATATCTTTTTAACGCTGAAAGCTATATGAGCTAGGGATTCTTGGTAATCACTTTACATGTAATGTCTTTGGTGGGATCCTTTTTGTATAAAGTAATTTCTAAAGAAGTTAAGGGAAAACCCATACAAACTTCCATCCCCTAATTTAAATGGTGGGGGGTGATTTACAAAAAATCCTAAGTTTGTATTTTATTATTTATAACAAGTAGTCCCTATATCAAATTTCAGACTCCTAGCATCAAGATTTGCGTAAGTCTCATACAAAATTCCATCCCCTAGTTTAAGGGGTTGGGAGGTAAAAGTTACAATTTTTAGATTTTTTTTTTGTTGATTGTGTACTAATACTACTAGCTTACCTACATACCAATTTCCAGCTTTCTAGACTTCAGCAGCTAGAGGTTTTGATGGTCAACAAGAGTGAGTGAGTCAGTGAAATCGGCGTTTTTAGATATCAATAAAATCTAAAGTATATGTAATTTAAACTTATTATATGTTTAATAAGTCCACTATTGACGTCATATTCCGAGAATTTGGTTTATCTGATATAATCCTAGCCCAAGTTATGAGGGTTCAAAAAAACGATGAAGCGCTTCGAGAAAAGGTAGGTAGCGCCCTGCCCTTGCGCTTCGCTTGGCTCGTCTTGGCGGAGGCACTACCGTGCCCCCAAATCACTGGGCAGATCTACATCAAAATGAGGTTTAAATTGTAACCGAGCGCGGCGAACTGCTAAGGAAAGTCAAAGGGAATCCAGTACGGTGTGACCTTGGTTTTGCCGGACGCCGTGGAACTGTCTACACGGGCCGAAATCACACGGCGGACTGCATGCCTTCCGCCACGCTCGGACGTCTGGACTCGCCTAATAAGTTTTTCTCAAGAATTCGTGTCTTAATAGTACATTATTGCCGTGGCCGGGAAGGAGGCAATTGCAGGCTGAGTATTTTGTTTAAACGGACGAGCTTGCGAGTCCGTTTAATTATAATACGAAGCCTGCAATTGCCATTCCGGCTGAGGCTAATATAGTGCTTTTCTCAAAAATAGGGGAATAAAAAAGACTAAATTTAAATCAAGCGTTATTATTGAATACAAATTGAGGATACTGCAAATTACATAAAATTAAACTTCATATTTTTTTTTAAACAGAATCGCAAGTGTATTTTTCCACCGAAAAACGCAATCTTTTTATGACACATACAAAAATGTCGCGTTTGCAACGGAAAAATACGACTTGATTTGGCTGAATACGACCTGTGCCGTCTTTTATATGCCAGTTTCTACTTTTTAAAAAGTTTGGTACTCGACAAATAAAGGAATTCATATGTAACATTCCAGGCGGCCTGCAATGTTTTTTTATTTTTTAATTTTGATTTGGCCTTCAACTATACACTTTACCTTCCAATATGTAGCGAGTTATGTTCACTTTGCGGGCCATTTGTGAGAAAAATATTGATGTGTTCACAGATGAGCCCCCAAAAGCGCAAGGGTTGCGGGCCCGGGATCGGCAAGACATTGAACTCGCACAAGAGTTCGGGACTACGGGACTACCAGGTGTATCATCAGATTATTCTAGTCCACCGATAATAGGGAACTTGCATCTTAATATTTTATTACGAAAAACAAAAGTATAATCCAGCATTAAAACAACTGTAACATTAAAACTTTGTTATGATTTATTTTTCTGATGTTATATGCATTTGAAATCTGCGCGCGCCGGCACCCCCCGCAAACGCTCTATACTAAACGGGCTTATGCTATGACGTCACAGCATAGCCTTTACTATGGAGTAAGTCATTAATTTGCGATTATCTCCACAAAATTTACGTTTAAGTCTATACTTGTCATACAAAATATCATTTCTAATTTAATATTATATGTAACTGTTACGTTATTTTATCGAAATAATAAAAAATAAATTTTCGTCATTTTAACGTTAGGTAAAACTAATAAAATCGTTTTTTTTTCTTCCGCATCGATTGAGTGCAATTTATTCGAAATTGAAGTCCCATGCACGTTCCCCATTTATGATGTACCTATCGTGTGCCTGGGATACTTTGTGGAATACGGTGCTATCATATCTTATTGTTCATGTAGTCAGTCTCCAAATAGTGCGGTAAATGGGGAATGGATGAAAATTTTAGAAGTGCCAGATTATTTTTTGGTGATAGGAGTAACCTTCCTTAAATATCTGACCCTGGCAATGACAAATATAGCTGAGCAGCTGTCAATATCATTGCCAGTGTCAGTTTACCACGGATCTTTAAGATATTTTTTTGTAATATGAGACGGATCAAGCAGTGTCTTATTCGCCGTCCTAAACCCAAAACGTAAGTGAGAAAACTGTTTAATTTTTTCCAAAATAATTGTCGCAGCTGAAACGTCTGCAACGTTTGTTCTGGTGCTAAGGAAGGTTATTCCTATCACCAAAAAAAATATCAGGCACTTCTAAAATTTCCATCCATTCCCAATTGGTCGACGTTACTAACTAGTTCGCACTGCAAGTCTTCCATCTCGTCTTCCATAATCTCGAGCTCGTCCGTGTCCTTAGATGGCACCAGTAAGAGCTTCGTCTCAGGGCAGGCGCTGGTCACCACCAGCTGGGAGGACTTCGGGAATATGAGTCGGTGGGCAGTCCTGTGGGAAGACAAGAGATGGCACCCATATCGCTACTGTAACTCATCTGAGTTACAAACTACAGTGAATGTCTATTTAGAAGTGTATTTGGATTTAAATTTGAAATACGAGTAACTACAACTGAGAAAAGTTGAAAATCCCCCGAAATTTTCTTTCCAGAGTTCAATATCTCAAAAACGGCTGAACCGATTTTTTTGAAACGTAGCTAAGAACCATCTCGATTACGTCAGCTTTAGGATGAAAAAACCGCATTCAAATCGGTCCACTCGTTTAGGAGCTACGATGCCACAGACAGACACACACACACACACACACAGCCACATAAACACAGCCAGACAGACACACAGACACCTAATATTTCTATATATTGTTATTTCGTGCGCCTGTTTATGGAGGTCATAGATTTTGTAAGGAGTAGCTACGGTTCGAATCAGCAGCGAAATTCGGCGACGGAATTCGGTCGCGGAATTAGGCATGTATGTGGCGAGCTTTATGGTGAATTGAAATCAATTGTTGTTTTTTTTTAGGGTTCCGTAGCCAAATGGCAAAAAACGGAACCCTTATAGATTCGTCATGTCTGTCCGTCTGTCTGTCTGTCTGTCCGTCCGTATGTCACAGCCACTTTTTTCCGAAACTATAAGAGCTATACTGTTGAAACTAGGTAAGTAGATGTATTATGTGAACCGCATTAAGATTTTCACACAAAAATTTAAAAAAAAACATTAAGTTTTAGGGGTCCCCATACTCAGAACTGAAACTCAAAAATTTTTTTTTCATCAAACCCATACGTGTATGGTATCTATGGATAGGTCTTCAAAAATGATATTGAGGTTTCTAATATAATTTATAGTTTGCGCGAGAGACACTTCCAAAGTGGTAAAATGTGTGTGTCCCCCCCTGTAAAATCTAAAATAAGAGAATGATAAAACTAAAAAAATATATATAATGTACATTACCATGTAAACTTCCACCGAAAATTGGTTTGAACGAGATCTAGTTAGTAGTTTTTTTTTTATAAGTCATAAATCGTAAACCGCGATTTATTGCACGGAACCCTTCATGTGCGAGTCCGACTCGCACTTAGCCGCTTTTTTAGAAACTCGAGAAAGCAAGTTTTGAAGACAGTAATTTTGAAGAATGAATAGGTTCGCCACTTTTCGACTTTATTTCAATGCCCTTAAGGTCCAAAAGTGAAGAATCGAATTCTGCAACTGTACATTGCTACAGTACTTTAACGTGCTAAGAGATCGACTTCATTTTCTAGTGTTACTCTCAAGCTAACTTTTGTGCACTACAATGGCGCCCGACATGGGGCTATTAAAATTGCAAAATCTTGGAAAATCGTTGGAATACCTTGGTATGTAGCACGGAGGTTGGAACACCTCTCGGGTTGCTGCGTCCTGGCAGATGCCATCTAGCAACACTATGTCTTCCATCAACTCGTTTACCACGAATACCTAGAAACGGAAACCTTTAAACACACAGAATACCTACATGGTACCGTGACGTGAGATAACATCGAGTAGGCTCAGATGCTCTAGTATAAGTTTTATCGATACAATACGTTTTCGAACGCGTTTGCGTTTAGTGTCAATTCGTATGGCAAAGCGAACAGCGCCTCTGGTGGTAACTATTGGGAACTACGCGTGGCCATACAAATTACAAACTAAACGCAAACGCGTTCGAAAACGTATATGTATCGATAACACTTATAGTAGAGCTAAAAACCAACCCGACTCGCCGCGGTAGTAATAATACCACTACCGAGAGAGATGGTCGTATACCTATCAATAAGTGTGACAAAGATATGATATGCCATTTGTTGTCTTGGTTTTCAAGCTAATTGATGTGTTTCTGCAAACGATTACCCGCCCCAATTCAGTACCTAGGTTGTTTATGGTAAGCCAGTCAAAATCTAGTCTATTTCCTATTTTAATAGGCAATTAAATTCAGTTATAATATATTCATTGCCAATTTTTCTTGTATGGAGGGCCGCTAGACGTTACTTGGTTTTATTGGGTTTGGACTTACCTTGATAACCTTAAGGCAGGGCACAAAGGAATGCTCTAACCGCATGCTGATTTTCTCCACCGACCAGTTGTGATACGCCGGCACGGTTGGCAGAACCATCATGGATAACTTGATGCCGATCTCGCGCCACATCGCTGCTTCTAGGCTGGAGAATGATAAATATTAATATAATAAATAACAATATTTGATGAAATTATTGACAGAAACATTTTTATACTACAGATGTAGTGCATAATTGTTTTCCATCGTATTTTCAAGGAAACGTTCGTATTTGTCATGCTACTTCAGTCAACCTCAGTACTTTTTGTACTGTGACGACTGAATAAATAAAATAAATAATTTCAATGTTACACAAATCGACCTAGTCCCAAACTAAGCAACGCTTGTACCATGGGTACTATTTAGACGAAGATAAACATACTTATATAGATAAATAAATACTAAAATACATCGAAAACATCCATGACTCAGGAACAAATATTCATGCTCATCACACAAATAAATGCCCTTACCGGGATTCGAACCCAGGACCTCTTGCTTCGTAGGCAGGGTCACTACCAACTAGGCTAAAGCGGTCGTCAAAATACGTTCGTGAAATAGCAAGACACGTTCGTACGTTTCCGTGAAAATACGATGGAAAACAATTATGCACTACATCTGTACATCATTGTTGGCATGATATTACCCCATGATTGGATGTGGAGCAATATTGAAGGCTTCCTTGACGACAGCTAGCGTAATGTAGTAAGCTTGGACGGCAGAATCGCATCGAACTGTGTAGCTGTATGGGCGGTTGGTCAGTACCTGTAAGAGGGATTATTATTTTAGGGTTTCCAAAGCATTTTGAAGTAGTTACATTCATCATCATCATATCAGCCGAAATAGGTCCAATGCTGGACATAGGCCTCCCCCAAAGAGTGCCACAATGAACAGTCCTGCGCCACCCGTATCCAGCAGACTCCCACGACCTTTACCAGGTCATCACTCCGCCCTCTACCCATGCTGCGCCTTCCGCTACGTGATCGTCACTAGAGAACCTTTCCGCCTCAAAGGCCGTCGTCTTACCGTAGTTACATTAGGATAGGAAATATACTTATTTAAATTGGAAGAGGGAGACCTAAGCAAACGTTTACATAATTTCCTTAAACAATTTAAATTTACCCCCAGTACTCCAACGGCGTTCCCAGACACAATGTAGTCTTTACTAGGCTCTCCAAACTTCAGGTCAGTCAGGAACTCGTAGTTAGGTATGGCCTCGTCGATATCATCGTCCGGGGGGATGTACGAGGCCTCGAGGAGGCCTGAGACTAGGATGTAGAGGCCTTTGGGTTCGTCACCTGTGAAATTATTTTGTTTTCTAGGTATACTTTGATTGACAAACTTACGACCCGCCTGATATACTATGGACTCAAGAGTGACTCGCTAGTGAGAGCGAGAGCTTTGGCATTATGTTTTATGACTCCATCGGCACTGTACTATAGAAACTCCTTATGGGCAGCCCAACGACGCTCGCTCAAAAAAAATCCTATAAAAAAGAAGTCTTTTGACGTGATAAAGTCTTCTTAATCGATGAATACCGGCAGCACGCACGAAAAAGTATGATTCATTGTCCCGTTCCGCCTGAGCCGAGCGTTCGGGTTTATGACGTTATCACGTAAAATTATCGTCCGTAAACTGACTTTATAGAAAACCAATTTTTTTATCTCCGGAGATCTCAAAGCAACATTGTGGGTTTTGTCATCAGCGCCCTGGTACGCTCGCAACTCAGAAATCCATGAGTATCTGGAAATCCCAACCATACTCAAAACAACAGGCAAAACGCTACACAGCTAACTACAAGAACCGACTAGCAACCCATCCAAACCCTCTATCACAGTTGCTTCTAATGCCAAACCCAATGAAGAGACTCCAGAGAGCCAATGTGCTGCCTGACTAGGGGAAGCTAAGGCAATGGCCCTACCTTGCCAATCGCCAACCTTTCTCAACTCATCTGCTCATAGTTGTATCGACTGATCGCAGATTAACAGAATATACAAAAAAAATGTATCGCTGGACATTTGTCTCTAAGTAAATGCCCGATTGTGTACCAACCTCTCGAAATAAGTATTTCGTTTATATTGAAGTTGAGTATTTCGGAATTTTCTATAAAATAATCCGCCACTCGCTCGTTCCCCTGGAGCCAGGATACCGCTCGCAGCTGCGTCTGGTAACATACAGAATAACATTCAAAAGTTAATCAGAAATCACGTTTCCACAATTTATATCCATACTTCCATATCCAAATCCATACTAATATTATAAATGCGAAAGTGTGTATGTCTGTCTTTCTGTCTGTTACCTCTTCACGCTTAAACCACGGAACCGACTTAGATGAAATTTGGTATAGACATAGTTTGAGTCCCGGGAAAGGACATAGGATAGTTTTCATTCCGGAAATCATCCCATAAGGGGGTGAAATGGGGGGAGAAAGTTTGTATGGAGCTACGATATAAACTAGTTCCACGCGGACGGAGTCGATGGCAGAAGCTAGTTATGCATAAATTGATGTAAATTGACTATAACGTGTATAAATTAACACTACAGCAGAGTTCAGTGAATACGCTAGTTGTTTCGTGGTCTGTTTATTTTCAGCAAGTGACAATACAAAGGAACGTAAACAAACGGTTTCTAAGTATATTTGAATCATGACAAGCATTTCGTAATAATGATTATACATATGGCCAGTAGACACATATGCGAACTCCAATATAAATCACTTAGTATACTACGTTTCAAATACCAAGGCCCGATTGCACTTGAGACGGTCAATGGACGTTAACAATAGGATTAGTGATAACAAAAGATACTAAAAGGCAAACATTATGAGCCCTATTGTTAAGTTTCAAGTGCATAGGGCCTTCGTATTTGAAATGGACTATACCTCTGGCGATGACGGAGCGACGAGGCTGCCTTTGTGTCTGATGTATTGGACTTTCTCCTGAATCGCCATCACAAGCAAACGCCACTCCACTTCATCCAGAAAACCTGGAATTTAATTTGGTTGAATGGAACCTAATTGGGTACTTTTCTGGGGAATAGTACATTACTATAGAGGCCGGGAAACGAAGGGTTGCAGGCCAAGTAGATATAGACCGGATAGGGATACGCGGCCGGCAACCCGTTTCTGGCCGAGATTTGTATAGTGCTTTTCTCAAACTTGCAATTAAATAAAAAGTAGTCAATTTGTTTTATTCGTACAACTAAATAATACGTTTCTGATAGCTGTCAGTGCTGTCACATCATAACCTATAATAGTGTCCCCACATCATTTGTTACTAACAAATATTCCGCTTATTTCCTAAATTAAGTATAAGTTTATAGTTACATGAACTTATATCTAACTATATAGACGAGGCACTACAACAAAGAAAACACTTATAATTTTTATTAAATTTTCATACGCCGTCATGTACCTAACTTTTGATTTCGGGGGTAGTAAATTATTCATGGCTACTTCTGCTCGCAATTCCGGATGCATAC
Source organism: Epinotia brunnichana (assembly GCA_963854355.1). Classification (NCBI taxonomy): domain Eukaryota; kingdom Metazoa; phylum Arthropoda; class Insecta; order Lepidoptera; family Tortricidae; genus Epinotia; species Epinotia brunnichana. The sequence goes on from OY977956.1 coordinate 14,450,655, forward strand.
AGTTCAATTCCATATCATTTTCGTCCGATCTCATTTCGAAATCGATTCCTTTTATTAGAAAGTTTCAAAATAATTACAAACTTGACAAATCCGGCCAACAAGAAAAAAAAACTTTTTTCAATTTACGCGCCAAACATTTTTTAAACCTGTTTGAAGCAACGTTTTACCTGGTGGCATTGACATTAGTCCTAATCTTTTTATTTTTTTTTGGTGATTGAATGCCAAGACGTTCTGTCACAATTTGACGTTTATAAACAAAAGACGGTTGCTTTGCAGGCTTAGGTGTGTAAGGTTGTATGAAATTCCTTTACTTATAATATCATCTTCACTAGTCGCATTTTTTGCACTAATTTGAAGTAAGTCATGTCAACATTTCATTGCAAGTTTGAGAAAAAAAAAACTATTTATTCCGTCAGTTAGATTATCAAAAAATATTGGACACGTTTTTTTTATTTTGTCAATCAAACAAAAAATGGTGAAGATATAACCCGTTAAAGTTTCACGTGATGTCACATTATGCTTAAAAGTGTACCATAATGTGACGTCACGCGGAACTTGAACGGGCTATATCTTTATAATTTTTTGTTTGATTGACAAAACAAAAAATACGTGTCCAATATTTTTTGATAATCTAACAGACGGACTAAATATTTTTTTAAGGAAAGTAGCCAATTGAACTGAATGGAAATTATACGCGCAACAGCACTATCACTATTAAGAAGAGATTGAAAGAAACAAAAAACACAATGGAACTCAAGAGCTAGACTGGGTTTAAAAAAAACTTAAGTATGTTATATCATTTGACGACCGCTTTCGCCTAGTTGGTAGTGACCCTGTCTACGAAGCAAGAGGTCCTGGGTTCGAATCCCGGTAAGGGCATTTATTTGTGTGATGAGCACGAATATTTGTTCCTGAGTCATGGATGTTTTCTATGTATTTATGTATTTATTTCTCTATATAAGTATCTATATCGTCGTCTAGTACCCATAGTACTAGGTTGATTTGTGTAAGATTGTCCGCAAATATTTATTTATTATTTATTTATTTATATTTGATATTCAACCGTTACTTTTCGGTGAAGGAAAACATCGTGCCATCGTGAGGAAACCAATCTAATCAAATGAGGTCTAGTTTTCCCTTCAGGTTGGAAGGTCCGATGGCAGTCACTTTAGTAAAAGTAGTGCCAGCGCCAAATCTTGGGATTAGGTGCCAAAGCGGAACCCGGGCTCCTTTAGGTAACAATCGGGAATAACGCTAGCAGGATGATGATGGAACAAGAACCTCCTCTTGTTCCATCCTACCTACCTTCTACCAAATCTTGGGATTAGGTGCCAAAGCGGAACCCGGGCTCCTTTAGGTAACAATCGGGAATAACGCTAGCAGGATGATGATGGAACAAGAACCTCCTCTTGTTCCATCCTACCTACCTTCTACCAAATCTTGGGATTAGGTGCCAAAGCGGAACCCGGGCTCCTTTAGGTAACAATCGGGAATAACGCTAGTAGGAGGATGATATGGAACAAGAACCTCCTCCTGTTCCATCCTACCTACCTTCTACCAAATCTTGGGATTAGGTGCCAAAGCGGAACCTGGGCTCCTTTAGGTAACAATCGGGAATAACGCTAGCAGGATGATGATGGAACAAGAACCTCCTCTTGTTCCATCCTACCAACCTTCTACCAAATCTTGGGATTAGGTGCCAAAGCCGAACCCGGGCTCCTTTAGGGAACAATAGGGAATAACGCTAGTAGGATGATGATTTTACTGCCCTAGTATGTAGTAAATTGGAAGCTGAATCGATTGTCTGGAACTCTTATGAATCCTCTTACACCTTGCTGCTTGAAAAAATCCAAAAAACCTTTCTTAGATTTTTTTATAAAAAAATGTACGAGTACTATCCTTTTTTATACCCTACAAAGTTCCTGCTAGGGGTATTGGGTTTTAATTATCTGGAAGCGATGCGTAACTATGCACTACTAACGGTTGGTTGTAAAATTTTACGAGGTGATTCAGACTGCCCTGAACTGGTGGAGCGGATAGTGAGGCTGCACACACCGTTGCAATCTTATGCATCTACGTCCGCGAAACCGACCACTGCTTGCTCCTCCGGAGGCGCGAATTGTGGCTCATAGTAAGTCGCCGCTTATTCGAGCTCTTCACTGCCTCAATGTACTTCTCGCATCTGCTTCAGACTGGGATGTTTTCGCGAGTAGTTGGGTAAAAGTCTGTCGTGAATGCTTGAGGTTCAGCGAGACGATGGATGGCCGTCAGTCTTCGATAGTATATTAAGTATGCTGGTAATGTTAATTCTAAGTTTCACAGTGCATTAGTTCTGTAACTGTAATACTGTGTAATAATTGTTTGGATAAATAAATAAATAAATGATGGAACAAGAACCTCCTCTTGTTCCATCCTACCTACCTTCTACCAAGTCTTGGGATTAGGTGCAATCGGGAATAACTCTAGGATGATGATGGAATATGGAACTGAAGTGGTTTACCTTCTTCCTTCAACTGAATTGCGTCGATGAGCATATTGTTGAGAGTGGACGTGGTGGCTTGTCGGGTTTTGACGGTTATGGCCGTCCAAGGTCGGTCTCGCTGCAGCAAGCCGAGTTGTCGGGTCACTTTTAACCTGCAAGTATAGATTAGATTTAGATTTATTTATTTCATAATATAAAAATACAATATAATATATAAGTACATAATATATACAAGTAGTTATAATAATATTACACTCCTTTTCGTTGGGCAGTCGTGTAAAAAAAAGTATAGCAGCTACTAATATAAGTTCAGAGATCACCATAAAATCCACAACAAAACAAAAAACCGGCCAAGTGCGAGTCGGACTCGCGCACGAAGGGTTCCGTACCAATATCTATAAAAACGGCAAAAATCACGTTTGTTGTATGGGAGCCCCCTTAAATATTTATTTTATTCTGTTTTTTAGTATTTGTTGTTATAGCGGCAACAGAAATCTGTGAAATTTTCAACTGTCTAACTATCACGGTTCGCGAACTACAGCTTGGTGACAGACGGACAGTGGAGTCTTAGTAATAGGGTGCCATTTTACCCTTTAGGTACGGAACCCTAAAAACATGATCAAATCGCTCACAAAACTGTGTCGTCGATGGCAGGACTGGTCTTGCCACTTCGGCTGAACTGGGCTCACGCGCACCAAGATCCAATTCATCCAAACGCGATTGACAGTGACACTCATCGTACCGCGGCTGGCGTTGTGCCACCACGATAACGCGCAAACGTGACAACCCTATTTAGACGAAAGAGCACGTGCTCTGCGGTAGAGCTGGATGGCATGATTTGAGTTTGCTAGCGGTCAAACATCGATTTTGTGAGACAGAGGACCTTACGTACAGTCAGCATCAAAAGTAACTACGCAATCGAAGACGTCCAAAGCTCTTATTCCCTTTTAATAAAGACTTTTGACGTTTTCGTTTGCGTAGCTACTTTTGATGCTGAATGTAAGTAAGAGCTATTATTAATTACGTGTTGATGGTGCTCCCTCTTGGCGAGTAGAATCCATTGTGAACCTTTTGTGCGTTCAGATCCATCAATGGAGACTAGTGGACTATATGTACCTACTCTAGAATCCATTAAGGGTCAATCAACTTTTTAGTGTCCTCCCCGTTTCTACTATGTGCTGATTAAAAGGTGATTACAAGTAAATACGATATTTTATGTGGGTAATTGTTGTCCCATTCCTTACCCAATTAATTATAGCGTGTAACTCCATGACAACTGTATTAAAAAAATATTCATTTGACCGCAATTTCACCGGTTGCCCAGCGGACGTAAATTTGTATGAAAATTGTTTTTTGTCCCCTGGACAACCATGTTTTTTGCTAGAATACGTTTTTTTTGCGATATGCAACATATATGTTCAAATAGACTGTTTATCTGGCTATAAGAACTTATACATTTTATCAACATAGGTATAGTCCATTTCAAATACGAAGGCCCTATGCACTTGAAACTTAACAATAGGGCACATAATGTTTGCTTTTGAGTATATTTTGTTATCACTAATCCTATTGTTATAGCCCATTGACCGTCTCAAGTGCATCGGGCCTTCGTATTTGAAATACACTATACACATAAGTACCGATCTTGCCGTAACTGATAATGCAGAAAAAACAGAAGGGTCATTTAAAAGTTGATTGACCCTAATCCTAATAGTGTATGGTGAACTACATATAACATCTTCAGCTTAAAGTCCGCTCGTCTCCATTGGTGGATCTGAACGCAAAAAGGGTTCACCCGACTCCACTGATGGATCCCGCCAATGGATTCTAGTGGCCGGAGGGGTCTTACCTATCGTCCTCTAGCCTCGCGGTAAGGGCTTCCTGTATGATCCGGTTGTCAACTAGCTGAGGCAGCAGATTTGACACTTCTTGCTCTGCTGTCACAAAGCCCTACGTTTTAACAGACATCAGTTGAAAAGCAATAAGGGTCATATGCATACGCCCACATAACACTAAATACTATAGAAGGGGTATCAAGCGCGATTCCCATCGGGATCGGTGTCGCCAGCTCGTCGCCTGCAACAACACTGCGATCGGGTGACGTTCGCAAGTTCATTAACCCACACAAGGCCCAAGTAATTGACAAGACAAAGCACGCACACATCTAAAACACACACACTTGTATACCTACACGCTTATTTGACAATAACCGCGCATCATATCAGGCATTTTGGGAAAAAACGTAATATTCTCTGCTCGCAGCACGCGTACACAGTATGGCAGTGTATGCCCATTGAGCTAACAACTGCGACGCGGCTGCCGGCGGCTTGTCCTCTCTCTAGTATTCTATGCTCTGAGGAAGTGACCTTTGTTTCGCCGGACACCATGCGGCCGTTTGATGTAGATTCCAAAACAAAATTGCGTGAAAGTGAAAAACAAACCAAGTGTATTTATAAGGTGACTAAATTAAATTAGTCTGACATAGTTTTTTTTCTGAATTTTATTGAGAATAAATACGTAGATAATTGAAATTAAATTCGTAATTTGAAAGAAAGAAACATATTGGAGGTTATGATTACGTTTGCAAACAATTAGTTGTAATAGGTTATGTAATCCAATGCCCGGGATATTATATAGCCTATAACCACCCAGAAAGTCCATTTTACACGCAGGTGAATGAATTTTTGAAACCGTATAAGCGATTCCGGTGGTTACCCAACACATATAAATTTAAATTTCACAAAGCTACGACCTCACAGACTTTTCCTCTCTTTAACCTCCTAAGGCACACCATACGACACAAAATGACATTGAAATTTGAATCAACTATCGTAAGGAAAAGAGTTGAATATCGTTTGTTTCAAAAAAAGACCAAAACAAAACAAATGCAACTCTATACCAACCTCAAATGGTTAAAATTCCTGAGAATAAGTCCTTCCAGTATGCCCATGGGCCTTAGGAGGATAATATTAGTATTTTTATTTTTATTTAATAATTTACATCAGAAATATTATTTCCATAATTTGTTAGTAACAGTGATCTTAAAACTATGTTAGCAGGTATTTTATCACACTTACAATTAGCAGTTGGATGGCCTATGCAACCTATCCCAATGGAACAGGAAGGGACCATCCAAGCGCGCCGCCACCGTCTGCAAGAGGCTGTTCGGGGCCGCGCAGGCGCCTCATCAGGGACGCGACCCGCGCCCGCATTATGGCGTGAAACCCATTCGTGTGCGCTTCGCAAAACATCCCTGATGCACTGCAATGGCGCGGCAGCCCCAACAACATCCTAAACCCATTATTATAGTGGACGCGTAGGGCACTGTAAGCCTTTTGCGTATAGTTGATCCATAGGCTGCAGGTGTAAAATGATTGGCAGAACGCCTTAAAAAGGGTAATCTATACGTCGGTGGTACACCTTGCAAACCTACGAATCAACATGTTGCTCCTGACTGAGAGTGCCCTACGCTCCCTCTCCACGCCCTTGTTGTCACTCTGGGTCTCCGTGACCCAGTGACCCAGGTACTTGAACTCCTTTACCATTTGCAGAGGTGTGCCGTATAGATAAGCCGGTGGAACGCGTGGATAGCATTTGTTAGTATTTAATAATAATACGCACTTTTCCCACATCGTAACCAAACGCCAGCTGTTTATCGATCATACGATCCATGTAACCCATGATCTTTGGAACTGTGACCCTGTAAAACAAACATTGATCCTTCGAACCGGATGCTTAGCGAATTTAGGTTCCAGTCCGATGGAGCCGTTAGTGTGAAGGCGCATTCTATTGGTCTAGTCACCGACCATACAAGAAAAAATACAAATAAATATGCATGTATCATAATATATCTATTATGTTTTTTTTTTACTATAAATAAAGTGTTAAGTGTATTTCTATGCAAAAAACAAATGTGCTTGCCATATTATTTACTATGGGCAGCATTTTATTGTGAAATTGAATATAGGAAAAATAAATGTTTTTTTTTTTTTTTAATGGACCGAAACCAAAAAAAGCCACTTTTTCTTAACCAATTAAGAATGGTATAAATTCCATTGAAGAGGAAGATGCATTTTAAAGGCCTTTGGGCTTGCGAGGTTATTAGTACCTACAGATAGATACGTATGTAAGTACCTACCTACCTAACTATGTTTGTTCGGGTGGAATCTTGCAACTCAATTTTGAAGCAGACATCTTCAACTGATTGAGCTGAAATTTTGGGTAAAGGGATGGTACGAGAGGCAATTGAAATCAGGAAACACCCAAAGAACTTCAATAGGGATGATGGTTTCAATTTATCGGCGACTTGGGGACCAGTGATTCAGAAACTGAAATCTCGTATATCTTCGGATCTGTGCGCGGATACTGTAAGTGTTGTGTGCCGTGCCCTAGACAATTAACATTAAAATGGATGGGTAGTGGACTTATTTCGGGTGTACCCTCCATGTTTTTATCGACTTTTGGAGGGTAGTGAAATATTGTAAACCCATATCTCTGTTGACAACTTGCTGGGACGACAGTTATCTGCGACCATGACCGGTGCAACCCGTGTCGAAACGTCAGAAATAAAGGTAAATAAATATCGCGTTAGACCCGGATTGAACAGTATTTAAATAAGGTATAGTTTGGATGACAATTCAATATTATTATGGTACCATCGAGCTGATCTGATGATGAAGACAGAAGGTGGCCATGGGAATTCAGTACTTAACTGACGTACTTAACCCCGTTGAGTTTGGGCTCGATAGAATCGTCTCAATGAGAAGTTGATGACGGTATACAGAAAAGTACAGTCGGCAATAAAAGCTTGTACCAAAAATTAAATTTTGGACAGAAACTGTCACTTACCTGGCTAGTTTGCATAGTCGGAGGAATCGCAGCATCCGCAGTAACTTTGTCGCAGTTAGAATAGTGGAGTTGAATGTCGTGTACTTGTTGAAATCCGTCACAAATGTGTCTATTATGTCCAGGACAAAGTCTGAAATGGAGAAGACTTCATTTAATTGACCTGAACAATAGGTACATAAACATAGAGGTAGAATAGATAGAGGGAGTCACCCACACATACGCACATGAGTGACAAAGATGTATGCATAGGCAATACCGCAAGTGGGAACGAGATACAGTGTCATATTTTCTGTCCCTCATCGCGTATACGGATTTTTTGTTTGCCACCACACCTGTCAAAATGTGTACTGAAACCACAGACCACTTAACCTATAGACGCCGCTTACCAAGGCGCCCGCGTGAGCCAAGCTTAAGCTCAAAAAACACCAAGCAGCTGCCACGCCCCCAAACACTATTTTAGTACGCGGTCGACCGTTCACGAAGTAACATGTAATATTCGACTGCTTTCTTGGCTATAAAAAATATGCCTTATTGTATGGTTAAACTGTGTGGAAATTGTAGCAAGACATCAAGTCTTCAAAAGGATGGGATTTTATTTCACAGGTAAGCAATTTTTTACTTTTTACAACGCAAAAACAATCATAACCTAGCATTTAAATTTATAAAGTAAAGGTTGCTTAGCGTTGATGTCTTTCAACGGCTGTCTTTTTCTTTCGCTTACATTTTCTTGGCATTCCGTCTTTGTCGCACCATTGCAGTGTCTTAATTAGTGATGTGACTGGTCAATAACTTACGTCACCGATATCCGGAAAACAATATGAACTGTGGTGGTAAATACTACTAATACTGTATTTATTTATGAGAGGTGTATTGTATTTGTAAATAATCTTTTATTTTGTTTTACAAACTTTTATTTACTTTCACATTCAACCTTGCAAGTTAAATTTGACCCACTTTCCAGTGACCGATTGACCTCAAATTTTGGGTATAAGTATAGTTTGGATGACAATTCATTATTATTGTACCATCGAGCTGATCTAATGACGGAGACAGAAGGTGGCCATGGGAATTCAGTACTTAACCGACGTAACCCCGTTGAGTTTGGGCTCGTTAGAATCGTCTCAATGAGTAGTTGATGACGGGATACAGAAAAGTTCAGTCGGCAATAAAAGCTTGTACCAAAAAAATGTTTTGATAAAAACTTATTTAGTAAGTATATATATTGTTTTACAAAACTCTAATAGTTAGTGGAATTTATTTTTGTTTATGCATTGAAGATGTGTAAAAGAAAATAGAAAAGTCACGGCTGTAGACAAAAGCCAATTTTGAACCATCCATTTTATCCATCCATATTTCATACTAATTCCATACTATACTAGCTATAATATATATACTATATTTTACTATATAATTTTACTATATTATATTATAAATGTACGTACTTAGCAAAAAAACACAACCGCACAGCGCTATTAGACGCATATACACGAAACTAATACATTTTAAAAACCAATAAAATATGACATTCGCTTGAATGTTGACGTTGGTTCCAAATAAAAATATTTACACTTATATTCTGTAGTATATTTTTCGAGTGTGTCCCATCACTACCCAAGATGGCGCGCGGCACCGTGCCCTTGAGCCAGCCAATCACAGTGCACTTGTCGCCCCCCGCGCCCCGCCAATTTGGCATAATGAAATACTAGACAAAGTTTTATGAAGTGGCGTCTATAGGTTAAGTGGTCTGTGACTGAAACTGACACCACCATGACGTCACCGATTTAACCTCCTGACGACCAGAACCTAACATTTTAGAATATTTTTCCGAAACTTTCAGGGTTAGTTGCATATGCAATGAATATGCGTGGAAAATACTTAAAAAAATCCTGAGATGGAAAATCTTGATTTTCGTTATGTACTGTATACAGCACATGTGAAGGCTATTCATATGTACTTTTCATAGGACATAGGTTTTATGTTCTACGTAGAGTACTACAGAAGCCAACGCACATGTACTTCATACAGGACGTAAGGATGAAATTAACATGGGAATCCTTAAAACATACGAATAAAACACACTTTTAGTGATCGATGTAATATTAATATAAAGTATTAAAAAAAAACAAAATTAAGTCTTCTTAACAAAATAATATAGTCATGAAAACTTCAATACCACTTTTATAGTTTCACGAGATTTATGTTTTACTTAATGTGTTTAAATTTAACTCAGACATAATACTTTCTCTTAAACAATAATCAACATCTAAATTTACACCCATGGATGGTGTTTTTAATAAGTACGAGATGAAAATTTCAGTTTAAAGCAACCTATTTATTAATTTTAAAAATTTAAAAATACATAAAACTAGTATAATATAAATACACACGTCAACTACACTACAACTAGTTAACCCCGTTCGTTATCGCTTCCGGTGCAAAAGTGCCCATAATGCTCACGGCATTACCCCGCTGGATGGCTATGGACAGTCTCTGCACCAGAAACGATTCGGAGCGGGGGTCCTCTCCCTTTTGCCTGAGTCGACGGCCTATGTCACGCACGAATTGTTTCGCGTCAGCACCCCAGCAGCCCGCCGTTTCCACCGCAAAAGGGACGAAAATATACCCCGAGCCCAATGGAGCATACTTTTGGCGCTTCACCGCCGCCTGAGACTCGGCTGCCGCTCCAGCCGCGCGTACAGTGCGACTGATATGAGAGGCGGCGAAGGTGCTGACGCAAGTAGCGTCCCAGACCAAGCAACGTCCTCTCTCCCACGGCACCAACGTTAGGCCATCAGGTCGCTTGCCATCCGTGCGACTAAGACCCGGAGGCTCAAGCACAGACGGAACACCCGCTGACCTGAGCGCCCTTTGGACCACGTCGTTCAAGGCGTGGTGACGCGGATGCCTCCCGGCACATCGCCGGCAACTCAATGCATGATGACCGTCAACTCCCACCGTGGAACCGCATATGCATACGTGTGGTTGACATACATTGCAGCCCAAGCGGAGAGCGACCGACACCCGCAACGAGTCACCGTCGAGTAACGTGCCCAGTTGAGGGGAGGGTAACGCCTGCAGCCAAGCCCCTGACTCCGGCCGCGACACTGCCAGAAGCCTTGCGCGGTCCACACCTGGAGCGTTCCCAATCTGACCGTCTTTTTTTTTTTATTAATTATTTTTTATTTTTATTATAGGTACGAGATCAAGTATATAGGTAACCTTTCTTTAAGTAAATAATCAGCCTCTTAATTAGGATTTTATTCTTCATCATTTTCATGGAAACTTAGGAAGCAGTTCCTGTTTGGTACAAAGCACAAGTATACTTCACACTTTTTGCAAAATACAGTGGTCTTTTTATCGCAAAACTTATTTCTGCATCGTGATTGTTTTGGTCCATAGTCAGGCATATGGGCAGCTCTTTGCTGCCGTCGTTCCTTTGTTGGGACGGGTTTTATCAAGACCTTGCGTTTTTTGTGCTTTGGCGCCAGTTCTTCTATCTCATCTGGATCACTCTCGCTGTCACTTTCGAAATCATTGTCTTCGACCATTTTGATTCCCAAATTGAGTTTATAATCGCGAAACTTCATTATTTGGCTGTGTTTCGTGCCTTTTTCTAATTCCGTGGCGCGGTACTGAAACCAAGAGTTGACAGCAGCCAAGTCAAACATATGTGCAATAACTCTAATAGTCCACTTTGTTGTTCGGCTTCGTGATGGTCCAATGGAAAGCATCCTATCTGCCAAGTCCACACCGCCCATATTTTGGTTGTATTCTCTTATGACCTCTGGCCTCTTTACCCTTTCGTACAGTTTTTTCTTTTTTGACCATCTTTCACAGTCATCTTCATTACTGTTACCATACAAAGTAGACATCATCATCACTGGTTTATTGTCTAACCACATAGTTAATGCCAGCTTCCCATCATCTCTTACTTTCACGACGCTTGAACCACGAGGCATTTTTTTAAATTCTTTTTCGTCAATCAACTTGGCATCTTTTGGTAACCTTCCTCTCTGAATGGTGCCTGTTGTGTGAAATCCTCTATTAATCAGCTCATTGCACAACTTTTCTGAGGTGAAATATCGATCAAAGAAGAGAGAATGTCCAGGGACCAAGGTTCGGGTTAGATATAAAATTGCAGCTGCGCCTAAACCAAATCCTTGCACGGTTAAGTCGGTAAAAGTATTCTCTCCTTGGTAAATAACCATGTCACATACAATGCCTTTTGGTGACGCAAGAACAAACACTTTAAGTCCTACGGGATTAGGCTTGTTTGGGCAATATTGTCGCATGTGGCACCTCCCGGAAAATGGAATGATCATTTCGTCTATGCACATGTCTTGAGGCCGATTTTGCTGATGACAGCCGTTCAGAACGCAATCAAATAATGGTTTCACTTTCCAGATTTTTTCTTTTTTTTCGTCGGGTGTAATATCGGCATCATAAACACACTTCAGTTGCGTTCTAATAGAGTAAAACCTGGTTCGAGTCATGGCTGAGGCAATCACATTTACTCTCCATTTTTCAGACCGATACATGTTAATTTGAGGATATTGAAGTGCTGACATAATAAAGTTAATCCCCAAAAAAACTTTGAGTTCTTTGACTGTAAGACCAAGTGTTTTTCCTTTTAGCTAAATATGGGTCATCATTAATATACTGATCATAATACGAATGCCACTCCCAGCTCATGACATCTTTCATTAAGTATGCTGGCTGCATCAACTCTCTTTTCTCAGGCTCAAAAACCTCTGCGGACCATTTGTCCTGCTCATTCTCATTATTCTCCTCATTGTCAAGGAGCACGCGACTGCGTAATGTTGTCAATGACCGTCCTCTGGCTTTACGACTTCCCCGAGCACGTCTTGATCCTCTACCGCGCCCGCGACCGCGTGTACTAGGGATCGCAGAACCATCAGATAATGCTGGCGAAGGAACTGTATAATCCATGTTCATGGTATCTGCTACGGCATCATCGGAGTCCGTGCTGTCTGTATCAGAATCGTTCTCGGGAACTTTTTCAGGATCAAGATGTGGAGGAAGGTAAACCGGATCATCATCTGAATCATCGCCGGAATATTCAAACTCAGAGTCGTTTAGTAATTCTACAATGTTTGCATCGTTCATCACTGTAAAAAAAAACAAAAATACACATGAGTAATGCAATGTTCTATAGAAAAGACATAGGAAGTCAATACTATTAAACTTTTGTTAACGACGGTAGTCCTTTGCAGAGGACATTAAACATTTAAAGGTTAAACTTGTCATCATTTTGAAAATTTCACAAAAATATGAAATATAAACTATTAATTATTATTGTTTCAGTAAATTTAAACATCACTACAATGGTTTCTATCAAAAGTAAATAAGATGAACATGGATAGTTACCTCGGCGCGAGCGCATGCCTGACCGGCCTCCTTCCAACGCCATTTTTAACAAAATGACAGCTGTCAGTGGGGTTCAAGGAGACTAAAATAGTTCCTTAGTAGTTAATAGAGGGCGCCAAAATAAGATCGTAGTATTGGCATTAGCCGAAAAAGTGGCGGATTTTTCTGAATCTTATGTCCTATGAGAAGCACGGCAGTCGTCAGGAGGTTAATACGACTAAATTATAAATGACATTAGACGTCAAGAGTGTATTAGCTTCTGATACCTCTTAATTTAGTATGGTTAATTTACCATCGTTCCTTTTGGGTATACGCTAGGACGCTATCTATATATCCTCTATCTACGTACATAAAAAAATGCGCAGGATATGTTAGTCGTATTGTGTATGTAGCAACTGCAGGAGTCTTTCATCGGCCCACCAATAGCTTAGTCACGTGGGCGAAGACGCGGGAAAACCCTGAGTAGGGTAAATCGCCAGTAGCTGGCCACCCTTCAATAGCTGGCCCCCCTCATACTAAAAATGAACTCTGTTCCCCTACAAACATAATTCAATTTAGTATGACGTTGCCAGTTATTAAATGGTGGCCAGTAATTTAAACCTTATACTAAAATGATTTCTATTATAGGCAGAGGTCGGCGGGGGTGAGCTATTTTACCTCATTAATGTCATGTAGTTGTGTCTTGTAGATACTAATATGGATAAGGTGCCATAAAGAAATATTAAAAGAAGACGAAATTGAAACGATTAGCCATAAAATGAAAATGCATTACAAAACGAGTATTTACCTTTTTTTATTTATTGTACTATATGGCAAGAGGCTGCAAAAGAAAGAGAGGCAGGCAGACCAAAAGATGGGACGACGACATCAGGCCTGTTGCTGGTGTCACCTGGAGCAGGGTTGCCAGAGACAGACATGAGTGGAGAAGGCTGGAGGAGGCCTTTGCCGACTGGCAAGCGGACACCCAAAATAAATAAACAAACCCAGGGTTGCCAGAGACAGACATGAGTGGAGAAGGCTGGAGGAGGCCTTTGCCGACTGGCAAGCGGACACCCAAAATAAATAAACAAACCAAACTAATAACCAAAGAAGAAACTACAACATTTGGATGTCACGATCAAAGGCTATAACATAACATAACATGGTACTTGCCCTTTTAAACATCGACCATTTCTGTAATTTAAACCACGTAAGTATAGTATTCTAATAAAACTCATTTGTTTTGATGGCAACATAAAGCTCGTAGGAGAAAGGCAGCCTAATAATAGTACATTATGATACAAGTGTGCTATGTTGGTCATTACACTCGAGTCGGTTTTTAAGCCTGAGCCGAAGGCGAAGGCTTAATGGAGACGAGAAGTGTAATGACCAATGCTCACGTGACGTTTTTCAACACATTTGCGAGGAAAAAAAAAATAAAATAAAAAATTAAAATGTTAAAAGATATGTAATGAAAAGGCACTAGTGCGATAATGTAATGTAAAAGTCACGGCATGGGTAATATTCTGCATTATTTTGCTAATATTTAAAAAGATATGCAATGAAAAGGTACTAGTGCGATAATGTAATGTAAAAGGCACGGCATGGGTAATATTCTGCATTATCAGTGTAAATACGCTGTAATAAGACCTACTTTACGAGCAGGTGTGTTGAAAAAATCATTACATTAGTTAATGGGCACACATGGGGCATTTACCATTGAATGACACGGTATGTCCATATTATGCCAAAACTGAAAACAGCTCACCCCCGCCGACCTCTCATTATAGGTGAATAGAGTTCATTTTTAGTATGAGGTGGCCAGTTATTGAACGGTGGCCAGGTACTAACGACTTACCCTATAATAGAATTCATTTTAGTATAAGGTTTCAATTACTGGCCATCCTTCAATAACTGGCTAGGTCATACTAAATTGAATTCTGTTTGTAGGGTAGCAGAGTTCATTTTTAGTATGAGAGGGGCCAGCTATTGAAGGCCAATTACTTAAACAGCCCAAAAGGGCTGTTTAAGTATTGTTGGTAGTAAAAACTAATGTTGCGAGTTTAGTGTTATTATGATATGGAGTCCTGTAAAGTACCTCTATCTTACAGGAGTCCACAGTGTGTTTCTCCTCCCAAAGTTATAGCCCCACGCCAAGAACGCCTAAATGCGTTGCGTGTTCTCGTGCCCACGGCACCAACAACACATTTCCCACCGAACCGCTGCTTTCCGAGGTAGCTTCAAGTTCGCAGCGTCTAAGTGCTGGAATGATATCCCTCCCCCTATCCAAGGGGCGCTTAGCAGATACACCTTTAAGCGTAAGCTTAAAGGCTATTTGTTGACGCTCCAAAAATCCTAATCCTAATCCTGCACTTTTGACAGCAAAAATATGCCAATTGCACATTTTTATCTAGTTTTTGTTTTTAGTTTAATAGTAAAATTTACTTTAATGTGTAACGTAGTTATTATTTTATTAAAGCTGCATGTAGGTAGTGCTGTATGTATTATCTCACTATGTATTTATGTTTATTTCTCTCTCGCCTTGCACAATTTATTATATGTATAGTTGTGTAATTATAATTGTATGACGTTTCCGTGAGTCACCAACGGTGCTGGCTGAAAATCAGCGCTGTAGGTGTCTGACTGACACCTCAGCATAATGCTGAGCCAGTGTCCGGTTCACGGCCGCAGAGACACACTTGTTACATGTTATTTACTGTTATTTTTATTTATTTTTGCTTAATATATGTGTCCTGTGTGTTAGTGAATAAATGTATCTTTCTTTCTTTCTTTCTTCTTTCTATTTAGGTTTTATGGCGTACGCTGTCAATGTAGCCTTCATGCTTTCAACGAAGGTTCATATTCACACTTTTATGCAAAAATACTTGGCGTATACGTGTCACTTTCCTACGTGAAGAATGGCGTCCAATGGGTTAAATTAAGAGTCAAAATAAAAAAAGATTCCCTGATTAACTGGAATCCCTTCATTTCCCTAAGTACAGTCGCCATCACATACATCGGAGCAAACAAGCAACTCACAAAGACGACCGCTTTAGCCTAGTTGGTAGTGACCCTGCCTACGAAGCTAGAGGTCCAGGGTTCGAATCCCGGTAAGGGCATTTATTTGTGTGATGAGCACGAATATTTGTTCCTGAGTCATGGATGTTTTCGATGTATTTAAGTATTTATTTTCTCTATTTAAGTATGTATATCGTCGTCTAGTACCCATAGTACAAGCTTTGCTTAGTTTGGGACTAGGTCGATATGTGTAAGAATGTCCGCAAATATTTATTTATTATTTATTTATTTAAACATCTGAACACAACTCTATTTTCAAGGCATTAGGGTGCATGTTCAGATATTTTTGAACACCCTGTAGTGTACAGATGTATGTGATGGCGACTGTACAGCCAGGAAATCATAGTTGTTGTAGTGTATCTGTGCTTATCTAGTGCGCATACGTCACGATGACAGCAGTCATGGCCCGACCGTTGCCGGGAGTGGTGGCCTGTGGTGGTGCGTTGGCTAGCCAAGCTATACAGATATACCTTTAGAATCGGCAAATAAGTGAATACTACTGTTGTCGTAGTTTATTTGAATGCCATTAATGTTATCTAACTACAAGGTACGGTTAGGTAAGTCTAACCTAAACTAGCCATGAGCACAATGAAGAAGTCCAGTTTGTTCCAATTAGAAGCGAAGTAGCCAGGAATACCATAAGCACACATCTTGATCACCATCTCCATTAAGTAGATAGAGAAGAAAAACCTGAAATTATACATATTTCAATATCACTCAACTAGGCCAAAATCTTAGTATATTTAAGCCATCAATTATCGCACGCCCATAGAAATACCACCTTTTGGGGATGATTAGATGGTTAAATTCTGGCGCTCTCATGTAAGCCTAAAATAACTATAGTCTGACTGCTCAATCGAATTAGTAGCAAGCAAGCATATTGACAAACCTCAGTCTGTGCGAGTTACAAAGCTTTCCCTACGTTTAGCGAGCTCTCTCTCTCTCGCACTATCAGTCTCTCTCTTATTAGAAAACTTAGAAAGAGACGAATAGTGCGAGAGAGATCGAGAGAGCTCACTGTGCAGGCCAGCAGTCTTAGATCAAGTCTAGGTTTAGGTTTAAAGCAGATCTAATGTCACTGACGCCGTTTGAGGATTAAGAGCGCGCATGGCGCATATTATCGCATTCGACCGCTGTCAACGGTTTTTAAATCATTATTTCAACCAGGCGTAGGCGCTCTGATCCCAAAGAAAGACGTGTTAAGCCTCTCACAGAATGGCGTGGCTTGCGGTGGCGGTCTTGACAGTTAATGCTAACTTATTATTCACCGCCACCGCAGGCCGCGTTCGTGTGATTCAGGCCTTATACAACCGTATCCGGGAACCTTATGTGTAGTAGAATGGCAAGGCTTTTATTCTGCAAGTAGCCCGCAATAGCACTTTTCTAAGTCAAAATCTACCAATACTACTACTATAAAAAGTTCTGTCAAAAAAATTACACAGCTTTTATTGCCGACTGTACTTTTCTGTATACCGTCATTAACTACTAATTGAGACGATTCTAACGAGCCCAAACTCAACGGGGTTACGTCGGTTAAGTACTGAATTCCCATGGCCACCTGTCTCCATCATCAGATCAGCTCGATGGTACCACAATATTGAAATGTCAAGATATCTGCTTCAAAATTGAGTTGCAAGATTCCACCCGAACAAACTTAAATACAGGTACATACGTTGCAAGTTAATAGAAAGCTTGTAAAATAGGTACTCACACGTTAAGCGACTTGATGACCATCGACACCGTCCAGTTCGGCGATGGCAACGCCACCTCACACAAGATCACTGGTGTGTTGCAGAGAATCATCAAGTAGATGAATATGTCGAACCAAACGTTGTTGACGAAGCGGTAGCATCGCTGCCGCCACGGCGCGCGCGGGATGCGCGCGTTGGCCGCTTCGGGGGTGATCATGTTGACCAGGCGGCGGCGGAGCCAGACTGCATGCGGCTTGAAAGAAGGGTTTTATGACAAGACAAGAGATAGCAGGACAGATTAATAGTACATTACATCAGAGGCCGGGAATCCGTTTTCACGCCGAGGCATGTATAGTGCTTTTCACGAACATGCGATGAAATAAATAAATAAAAATCCTCAAATCAAACTAATTTTCATGGCTGAATGCCGTGATGCTGGGCCACAAATAGAGGAATGAAAAAATAGGCCTAGGCCTGAATAGTTGTATGAAACCCATTTGAGGCCGCCTCGAGATGCTACGCCCGAAAAAGGATACTTCCGAGTCTATTATAAGGAACGTAAAGTGAATATTTCATTGAATGTTTGAGAAAAGGAGTATTATAGTACATTGTTTAACAAAGGGCGTATGAGGAATATTGAGGAATATACATCAGCTATGCCGACGACATGGTGCTGCTGAGTCCCTCAATAAACGGTCTAAAAATAATGTTATCCATATGTGAAAGGTTTGCTGTGGCCCACGGTCTCAAATATAATGTTAAAAAGAGTGAAGTTCTCGTATTTAAATCTGGCAATAAAACGTACTCTATTCCGCCCATAAGTCTCAACGGTTCTCCTCTTCAGACTGTGTCTAAATTTAAATATTTGGGACATTGGGTCACAGACACCCTCAAAGACGATGTCGACATAGAAAGGGAACGCAGAGCACTGTCGGTTAGGAGTAATATGCTATCACGCAGGTTTGCACGCTGTTCGCGGGAGGTGAAGATAATGTGTCCGAAATAAATGCTATCATTTCATTTCATTTCATTCATTTCATTGCAAACGAGAGTCTGTCAGGAGCCCGACGCCGTAAGGCGGAGGGCTTTTGATGACTCGAGTTTGCAATATTCTTACGCCCGTGTACACAATGTTTTTCATCACATTTGCGAGGAAATAAATAACCACGAAAGAAAGAAAAATCTATGTTTTATACAAGCGCATCAATCAAATGTTGACGAAATTGACAACTTCATTTCTAGATCAGTGCGAGTGGAGGGCGGAGCTTCAATATTTCAACCAATCACAGAGCAGAATTCTTGCCGTTCAGATTTGCTTAACCAATCAGATCACACACAAGCTCATAACTCCCATGGTGCCATTATTTCCCGCGGGAACAATTTAGGCCATTGTCCTTCTGTATACAGGCAAGGAATAAACACCATTTATGAGCAAGTGTGATGAAAAGATACTAACTCTCTACATACGAAGCCCTCTGCAAACAGTGAACCAGTGGCATATGACGCACCATCTGCTGGTCGGAATAAAAGGTCTCACGGATTCTTCCCTTAAACGGAATGGAACGGAACCTTATCAAAAAGATAGGTGAAGATGCTAAGAAGTCTCTAAGAAGATTATTGTAGACACGCGCTAGCAGTACCTAGTGGATCTATAGGATGGACCAAGTATACATGAATCCCTCGCCGATTCTTTCGTAAACCTGCGTGCGGAATACCTAAGTGAAATAGACAATAGAGTAGTGCAGCAGAAGCCCAATTATTTCTGAGTAAATAACTACGAAGACCTTGGGAAAGCAAGCTGCAGAAGCAATGAACACACACACAGAAGGCCTTACAGAAGACCGCAGCCATAATAACTACGAAGACCTTGGGAAAGCAAGCTGCAGAAGCAATGAACACACACACAGAAGGCCTTACAGAAGACCGCAGCCATAATAACTACGAAGACCTTGGGAAAGCAAGCTGCAGAAGCAATGAACACACACACAGAAGGCCTTACAGAAGACCGCAGCCATAATAACTACGAAGACCTTGGGAAAGCAAGCTGCAGAAGCAATGAACATACACACAGAAGGCCTTACAGAAGACCGCAGCCATAATAACTACGAAGACCTTGGGAAAGCAAGCTGCAGAAGCAATGAACACACACACAGAAGGTCTTACAGAAGACCGCAGCCATAATAACTACGAAGACCTTGGGAAAGCAAGCTGCAGAAGCAATGAACACACACACAGAAGGTCTTACAGAAGACCGCAGCCATAATAACTACGAAGACCTTGGGAAAGCAAGCTGCAGAAGCAATGAACACACACACAGAAGGCCTTACAGAAGACCGCAGCCATAATAACTACGAAGACCTTGGGAAAGCAAGCTGCAGAAGCAATGAACACACACACAGAAGGTCTTACAGAAGACCGCAGCCATAATAACTACGAAGACCTTGGGAAAGCAAGCTGCAGAAGCAATGAACACACACACAGAAGGCCTTACAGAAGACCGCAGCCATAATAACTACGAAGACCTTGGGAAAGCAAGCTGCAGAAGCAATGAACACACACACAGAAGGCCTTACAGAAGACCGCAGCCATAATAACTACGAAGACCTTGGGAAAGCAAGCTGCAGAAGCAATGAACACACACACAGAAGGTCTTACAGAAGACCGCAGCCATAATAACTACGAAGACCTTGGGAAAGCAAGCTGCAGAAGCAATGAACACACACACAGAAGGTCTTACAGAAGACCGCAGCCATAATAACTACGAAGACCTTGGGAAAGCAAGCTGCAGAAGCAATGAACACACACACAGAAGGCCTTACAGAAGACCGCAGCCATAATAACTACGAAGACCTTGGGAAAGCAAGCTGCAGAAGCAATGAACACACACACAGAAGGTCTTACAGAAGACCGCAGCCATAATAACTACGAAGACCTTGGGAAAGCAAGCTGCAGAAGCAATGAACACACACACAGAAGGCCTTACAGAAGACCGCAGCCATAATAACTACGAAGACCTTGGGAAAGCAAGCTGCAGAAGCAATGAACATACACACAGAAGGCCTTACAGAAGACCGCAGCCATAATAACTACGAAGACCTTGGGAAAGCAAGCTGCAGAAGCAATGAACACACACACAGAAGGCCTTACAGAAGACCGCAGCCATAATAACTACGAAGACCTTGGGAAAGCAAGCTGCAGAAGCAATGAACACACACACAGAAGGTCTTACAGAAGACCGCAGCCATAATAACTACGAAGACCTTGGGAAAGCAAGCTGCAGAAGCAATGAACATACACACAGAAGGCCTTACAGAAGACCGCAGCCATAATAACTACGAAGACCTTGGGAAAGCAAGCTGCAGAAGCAATGAACATACACACAGAAGGCCTTACAGAAGACCGCAGCCATAATAACTACGAAGACCTTGGGAAAGCAAGCTGCAGAAGCAATGAACACACACACAGAAGGCCTTACAGAAGACCGCAGCCATAATAGCACCACTGCTTTGTAGTGTTGCTATATTATTGCATGCTATGAAGCATGCAGTGTTGTGTTCCTGGTGGTGAGTAAGGTCGCCAGAGCTCACTAGGATGCGCTGTGTTGGGAGTGAGGGACCTGCTGTCTCTATCTGCCAACACAGCGAATCCTCTAGTGAATAAAGGGTCGGCAACGCGTTGTGATTCTTCTGGAGTCACAAGTGTCCATAGGCTGCGGTACCTGCTTGACATCAGGCAGGCCGTAAGCTTGTTTCAAAAAAAAGAAGTTTTCGTTGTATAAAAAAAAAGAAGAATATCAACAAATAAGTCGCTGTGTAAATGAGAAAACGGGTGTGTTGGATTGGAGCGTGAAGGAAGTCCATATATAAACAAGATATCTTGTTGTCTTTCATCGCGATTTACTTGTATCTAGTGTATATATACACTATATATTAGACTGACGGTAGGAGTTGACGGTATATATCCAAGAGAAACTGTCTCCAGTGACCACTAGCCTCAATAATGAAAAAATCCTATGCAATGAGGAGGACAGGAAGAGAGGTTGTGTTGCATGAAACTGTGAGACTCTCCTCACGTTCTACATGGCTATCACAGGTCGGCCCGCGAGCTGTATCGCAGCGACATAGACTATCCGTCTCTTTCTAAGCGTTCTAATTAGAAAGAGATGGATCGCCGCGACAAAGATCGCGGGTTTTTCTGTGTTAGGCGTGCTGGTAGAGAGGAAATACCCAAAATATGCTAACTAGATATGCAGGAAGGAATTACGTAAAACGGAACCCGCGGGCTCCAAAACGGTAGCTGAAGGTTAACTTGACTGCTTACCTTTGGTTTCCACAGATTCCCGAGCTGTTCCAGATTGATCCAGCCATCATCAGAATCTGCTGCCACCTCCACAGCTTGCACCAGTATCCTCACACTGTCTTTACTGATCTTTCCATACTCGTATTGGCGCCAGAAAGATATCTTCAGTGACTTTAGTAGTCGTTGGTTAGCTTCTCTGTAAATATATGGGCATTTTATGGGTTCCGTAGCCAAATGGCAAAAAACGGAACCCTTATAGATTCGTCATGTCTGTCTGTATGTCTGTCTGTCTGTCCGTCCGTATGTCACAGCCACTTATTTCCGAAACTATAAGAGCTATACAGTTGAAACTTGGTAAGTAGATGTATTCTGTGAACCGCATTAAGATTTACACACAAAAATTGATAAAAAACATTAAATTTTAGGGGTCCCCATACACAGAACTAAAACTCAAAAAAAAATTTTTCATCAAACCCATACGTGTGGGGTATCTATGGATAGGTCTTCAAAAATGATATTAAGGTTTCTAATATAATTTTTTTCTAAACTGAATAGTTTGCGCGAGAGACACTTCCAAAGTGGTAAAATGTGTGTGTCCCCCCCTGTAACTTCTAAAATAAGAGAATGATAAAACTAAAAAAAATATATGATGTACATTACCATGCAAACTTCCACTGAAAATTGGTTTGAACGAGATCTAGTAAGTAGTTTTTTTTTAATACGTCATAAATCTTAAACAGCAATTTATTTTACGGAACCCTTCATGTGCGAGTCCGACTCGCACTTGGCCGCTTTTTACCTAGTTTTTCGCGGGGTCTATTGAATTGTCGCTATATCTAGGCACCAAGCTACAGTAGATATAAGTGTTGTAGGGTCAGAACTTTGTACTGTGAAGATTTTATTTTAATTTATTTATTTCGGGTTTACCAACAATTGTTTACACCACGGGTCGGCAACCTTTTAGCAACCAAGGGCCACATAGGAGCTAACAATAATTACGCGGGCCGTATTTGGTAATTATTTGTGACTTTATCAGGCAATTACAAAATTATGAATTCAATGACCTCTACATACATAACATACATACTTATTTTATATGTATTAGGTTAAAGTACTTACTAACTTTAGGCTAAGAAACTGTAACTAACTTTATCTATGATCCCAGTTGGTCGAAATAAATGTCTTGAATTGAATTGAATTGAATAACAGCCAGGCAAGCTCGCGGGCTGCAAGCAAGGGTCTGTTGCCGACCCCTGGTTACACTAAAAATACTTAGTTAATGAACAGTGAGGTAGTCTATTAGGCCAATTGTTACAGCAGTTGGAGCTATGTCTTTCTTATTCCAGCACAATTACCCAAATGAAACACACACACATACAGCTAGTCCTGTACTGACGGGGTCGTGGCCATAATATAACGTGGACTGGACCTATTTAGAACAGTGAATTGAAAGATTCGCCGCTACGAATATGACCTACGATACAGCCTAGTTGGCAAGAGCAGTAACAGAAAGCAAAGGTCGTAGGTTCAAATCCCGCCGTGGGGAATAATTTCACTTCTTATACCCCGACGAAAACGAGGGGTTTTATACGTTTAACATGTATAACTGTGTGTCTGTGTAGTAGCATCGTAGCTCACAAACGGGTAAGCCGATTTGTGTGCGGTTGTTTTAATCGAAAATATTATCTGCCGAGATGGTTTTTAGCTATGTTTCTTGTGTCGGGAGTGTTACGAGGGGCGTCTGATAAGTTCTAAGCCTAAGACATAAATTGAAAGAAAGGTCTACACCAAAAATTTTGATTGAAATATATATCTATCCTCGAGTAAAATACACTTAACACATCAAGCATATAGTACTTCATATCCCCAAAAATTTTTTTTTTAGTTTTGCCCTCAAAATAGCCCTACAGAACTACTATGTCGGCTTTTTTTTCGTCTTATCTTTGGAAGCGTAATTCGTTTTTCAAATTAGTTAACCGAATATTGTAACCCGAAACCAGGTCCTTATGGTCGGGTAGGCGATTAATATTAGCGCATCAATTCTATTTGATGATCTGCCTGGCAACTCTTGACAAGTGAACAGACGTGGTGGTGTCCTATGAAAATATCACTTTGGATACGAGTTTACCACGTCGTTCCTGAAAACTGGCTTTGCGTACTGGCCTTAACAACTTTGTGCAATAATGACAAGTCCCTGTCGCCCCTATTGACAAGTATATATTTACTAAAATACCTTCATCGAACGAAGACACGATTATAGAACTCTTTTAGACGACTTTTATTATTGGAATTCTTCGGTAGACATTATTTTTTTTTAAATCGCAGCATGTAGATTTTTTTATAATCGTGTCATACTGGCATGCGTAAATTAAATCTACGGAGACGATATAATAGAAAACTTTTTTACAATTGCTATTGCCTAATTCTAATGAATGTCCCAACTTTATAGTCAAGATTCTTTATTAAGCGCCCTGGCCATTTGTGTAGCACACAGTTCAAGGATGTTTATTACGTTCTATATCCGTGTAAAGTTTATTTTGTCCATTTCTTACGAATTTTTTGCATTTTTGCTACCTGCTACATTCTTAGATTTTTATATTTTTTTAACATTTTCCCAGACACCACCACCAGAGATCGCCCTGAGCGGGGATTGACATTATGGCGCTAATGTCCTTTTTAAATAAAGCGGACTTATACTTTTAAAATAGCGTGCAAAAAGATGGTAGACTGCGGAATATGAATCAACTCTTCAAATTTTACTGTAGGGGATATTCTCTTTCTAACAAGAGGTTACCTTTATGAGCGGAATTGAAAAAATGCCGAAATACCCGAATTTGGCAGACATGGTGACCTTTTCTTGCCTGTTTATAAAAATATAATAGTATTATATTAATGTGGTGGTAACCGTTAAATTCCTCAGAATGTAACTGAATGTGTACTATACTTTGAACTTCAACGTTTCTTTCATTTTATGCCTTAGGCTTAGAACTTATCAGCCGCCCCTCGTATATTTTTCCAAGCTTTTATTTAGTTTCATCAGTCCCGTTGTCTGTAATCAAATCTTGCAAGTTAAATTTGACCTACTTCCCGGTTACCGATTGAGCTGAAATTTTGCATGCATATGCTAGGTTGATTTGTGTAAGATTGTCCGCAAATATTTATTTTTATTTTATTTTATTTATATGTATATCGCATGACAGTGCAATATTATGATGACATGCAGCTGATCTGATGCTGGAGCTGGTAGGTGGCCATAGGAACTCCGCAATAAAACGACACAACCCCATCGAGTTTGGGCTCGATAGAATCGTCTCAATGAACCGTATTTGATGATGGTATTCAGAAAAGTACAGTCAGCAATAAAAGCTTGTACCAAAAATAACAATTTTGACAGAACGTTATTTTTATTTTACCTCATCATCTCAGCAAACTCTTTCTTCGTAGGCTCATTGGGTATCTCTCTCTCGCAGTCAGGGCATGTCGTGTATCGGTACCCCATATACGTATCGTCATCGCTCTCCTCCAGACCAGCCGCAGAGAGTTGAGTCTGGTACGGATGCTTTATAGTAGTGCCTATGGAATAAATAAAGCAACAATCATGAAAACGGAGGCTGCGGGCGTATTCTCACATCGCGCCCCACGCCTTCGACGCTCAGAGGCCGGAAGCTGACTCACAATAGATATTCATTATTATGTTATTGCATTGAGGTATAATGTACTAACGTACTAGAGAGGACAACACGAACATTATCTGTGCGCCGGCCGGCAGCGCGGGGCGCATGCGGGGGGGAGGGTAACTTGTCATCTGCGGGCCTAGCATAGACGCTATCACTTGTCACGTGATTGTGGATATGATTCCGTATCGTTCGTGATACGTTAACCAAGCATGCAAACATGGTTTACAAATGCCCCGTCGACTATTTGACAGCTTGTCACTTATTGCACAACAAGTGTCAAAAGTTGTCGTGCTTCAAAAACTCTAGCCTCTATGCCTTTTATAAATTTGTTGGTAATATTGGATGAATGATTGCACACAAATAGGATGTTTTATTTATTATGACACCAAATTAAGACGATTTTGAATGCCTTGAGTTTAACACACTTAAGCTACTTTTTAAAATATACGGTTAGTGACATTCTGCATTTCTTTATTTGCGGGCGCATATTAATATTATAAATGCGAGAGTGTCTGTCTGTCTGTAACCTCTTCGCACTTAACCGATTTAGATGAAATTTGGCATAGAGATAGTTTGAGCCTCGGGGGGGACATATGATAGTTCTTATCCTGGAAATAGCTACGACATAAACGATTTCTACGCGGACGGAGTCGCGGGCAGAAGCCAGTAAACAAACAAATAAATATTAGGGGACTTAAATACAGACACGCAGGCAATAAAAGCAGGAAAAAAAAAAGCAATCAAATTACCGATTCAAAATGGAGTTATCCAACGTTGACAGGGATACATGACAAATGATAGCCGTTACCGTTTTGTATAACATGGTGGCTGGTTAATGTGATAGATTATCGTAATTTGACGTCTCAACTTAGTTTACTTTATCTAAGTGCTTCCGAGGTGACGATAAGCTATTTTGTGCAACAAAAAAACCTCAATTTCCGCACTGTTTCAAGTAAGTATATTTTTTTATACGAGAATAACATACAATCACTTGCTAAAACATATTTATAGGAAACATTAAATAAAATAATAAATATTTGGCGACAATCTTACACAAATCGACCTACCTAGTCCCAAACTAAGCAAAGCGTTTACAATGGGTACTAGACGACGATATACGTACTTATGTAGATAAATAAATACTTAAATACATAGAAAACATCCATGACTCAGGAAGAAATATTCGTGCTCATCACACACATAAATGCCCTTACCGGGATTCGAACCCGGGACTTCCGGCTTCGTAGGCAGGGTCACAACCAATTAGGTTACAGAGGGCATCGTTTTTAGGGTTCCGTACTCAAAGAGTAAAACGGGACCCTATTACTAAGACTTCGCTGTCCGTCCGTCCGCCCGTCTGTCTGTCCTCAGGCTGTATCTCAAGAACCGTGATAGCTAGAGAGTTGAAATTTTCACAGATTATGTATTTTTGCTGCCGCTATAATAACAAATACTAAAAACAAAATAAAATAAATATTTTTATTGATTATTAACCCTTCGTGCGCGAGTCCGACTCGCACTTGGCCGGTTTCTTTTTTATTTGTAGATATTTCACGATTTTATTTTTTTGGCTTGTCAGTTGCTGCTGCCGAAAACAGCAAAAAAAATCCATCACATATGCATAGTGCGTAAGTAGATGTGATGAATTGGGCGAGGGCCTCCGGCCTCGTCACGCCGATGAGTTGCCAGTCCATATAAAGGTAACTTAGGTGTATTGTTTCTCGAATATAATGGTCAATAAGACAAAATCAAATCAATCAAATCGAATATATTTATTTGCATAGAATACAGTACAAAGGGATGTCACATTATTATTTTACTTAGATTTGAACAAGTTACCATACATCGTCCTTAATTCTCCGGGCAGACGGTTGTGGATGGCAAATTGGCAAAGCACATATTTGGTGCGCCCTATAACGTACATAAATAAAAACTTTGTTCTATAAAGCGCGCGGTTGTTTTATGCGGTAAACGCTGCGGTTCTATAGATACCTGCGCTTGAATATTACCGAAAATTGTTCAATAAAAGTCACACATTACGGATTTGAGGTTTCTAATTGAGACACACTTTTCTTTTGCAGGTCGCTCCCAACTTTCGATACGCTGGAAGCAGAGGGAGCGGAGAGAGAGAGGGAGGATGACCCTCCAGCACAAGTGCGCCACCCGCAAGACGGGCGGCTGCTGCGGTTAGCTCAGGAGAAGCGGGCAAACGCAATAAATACCTATGTATTAGTCTTGGCCAGATAATTAAAAACACGATTTTTTTCCCAGTTGCGTTGCATATACACTATGACTTTTCAAATTTGAAAGATTTATTTGTCCAACATAGGTGGTTATTAGGTATTACATTTTTGTTCAGTATCATTATGTGGTTCCTTGCGGCATACAAATACGGTTGTATCTTTTGTAATATGCTTCTACATGCAGCATGTTTTACAAATAATTAACATTATGTAGGTAGACAAAATTTGTACAAAAAATATATAATTTAAGTTCGTAGGTCCTAAAACTAACATTACGTACCTAGTCAACATTATAAAAAAGATAATTATGGAAGAATTATTAATTAAATGCATATGTCCGTTAAAAAAACATACATTGAATAATATGCTTCTCTTTATCGAAATTTTGTTACAGTATCTTCTATAAACCTTAATACTGTAGTATTTAGTGGCGTGACATTATAATCGCTGCCTCCGCACATTAAGATTAAACAGTATTTTTTTTATTAATGATTTTATCCTGCACATTTTGCAACACTTGCTCAGTAGTTCCATGGTATATTACATCAGCAGAGAAGTCATAGTCATTCTTTCTGATCGTAGCAGTTATACAAGTTGATGATAATTTATAATGTGTTTGATTAATTTTGTTTCTGATTATACGGATGTAACCGTGTTTAAATTGTATTTAATATAGTGTACATACAGCTTCTACAAATGCACATGATCAAATCAACACTTTTTATAAGTTCATACATTGTTCCACAGACGGACCCACAGCGGAGGCTTGGTAATGGGTTCCGTATGGTATCCTTTGGGAGCTCGACCCTAAAAAATTCTAGTTGAATTCCCTGACCCCAAATATGTATATTTAGACACCAAGTTTGTGATTCTAAGTGATTAAGAACCCTAGATATTAATAATATAGGTACCTATAATTCAAAATAACCCCCATAAAAAAAGATAGCCGACGGAGGAATTGGTTCCTATCAAAAACTTAAAGCTATTTACCTAACTAGTACCTGAAAAAAAATTTGGTGCTTTTGTCCAGCGTGTTCACATTATCACGTGAAACTGCCTTACTAATGGTCAAAAAACGAGTTTTAGTGGTTATATATAATGCAAATGAAAACGTCAAAAACCGGCCAAGTGCGTGTGAATATTTTGTGACTTTCGGGGCGATTATCTCCGACTATATTCACTTAATTTAAAAAATGGTGAGAAACTTTATACTTATTTTGATTGGCCTATCGATTGATGTGCCGCACGTGGACTTTCAATGATATTTTAGTTTTAAGTTACATGACTTACATGTATGAAGTACACCCCTAAAAAATGTTTTTTGTTGTCATTTTATTACAGAACCATGTAGCAGCTAACAAAATACACCTATCCTCTAAATTCTATTCAAATACACCTTATAGTAAAATGCCTTTGACATACGGACATGAAGAAACTATAAGGGTTCCGTTTTTGCCATTTTGGCTACGGAACCCTAAAAATGGCTATGGATTTAGGCCAGTGCGTAGGGGTTCAAAGCAAGGGGGTACGTTGCAAAAGGTGGTGTAGAAGTTTTTTTTCTAATATTACACGGTTTAATATTACATGGTTACACGAGATATCTTGAAACAACTTTTGGCAGCCACAAATCCTCGAAATTTTGGGATCTTTTTTGGTTTCTCACTCGTAGCTTCTATACGGTGCATCCTAGCGAAAAGTTACTCACTAGGAAATAAAGAACATGAAATTATGCGTCTAATGAGTACCAATAAATACATAACAATTCGGTTCAGCGACATGATAAAAAAACCGGCCAAGTGCGAAGGGTTCCGTACCATTATCTATAAAAACGGGAAAACATCTCGTTTTTTGTATGGGAGCCTCCTGTAGCCTAGTTGGCGAATCCCGCTAAGGGCATTTATTTGTGTGATGAGCACTAATATTTGTTCCTGAGTCATGGATGTTTTCTATGTATAATTTAAGTAATTATTTACCTATATAAGTATGTTTATCGTCTTCTAGTACCCATAGTACAAGCTTTGCTTAGTTTGGGACTAGGTTGATTTGTATAAGAATGTAAATGAAAAAATTAAAATAAAAAAAAATATAAATTTATTCTGTTATTGCGGCAACAGAAATACATCATCTGTGAAAATTTTAACTGTCTAACTGTCACGGTTCATGAGATACAGCCTGGTGACAGACGGACAGACATACAGACAGACAGACAGACGGACAGCGGAGTCTAAGTAATAGGGTCCCGTTTTACTCTTTGAGTACGGAACCCTAAAAACCATGGTCGAAAACGAGGCTTTCCTCAACTTTGTATGTTATTTCAAGATAGTGGTGTTTAAGCTTCTGCGTTTCAATTTTGAATTTAACTATAGATTTTAGCTCCTCAATTGTAGCCCCGAAAGTCACAAAATTTTCAGGATTTGTAGCTGCCAAAAGTTGTCCCGAGGTATTTCGTGTAGTTCCGTACCATTATCTATAAAAACGACAACAAAATCGCGTGTGTTGGTATGGAAGCCCTCTTAAATATTTACTTTATTCTGTTTTTTAGTATTTGTTGTTATAGCGGCAACAGAAATACATCATGTGTGAAAATTTCAACTGTCTAACTATCACGGTTCATGAGATACAGTCTGGTGACAGACGGATAGAGAGACAGACAGACGGACAGCGGAGTCTTAGTAATAGGGTCCCGTTTTACCCTTTAGGTACGGAACCCTAAAAATGGTTACACGAAATATCTTGGGACAACTTTTGGCAGCCACAAATCCTCGAAATTTTGGGTTTTTTTTTGGTTTCTCACTCGTAGCTGCTATACGGTGCATCGTAACGAAAAGTTACTCACGATGAAATTAAAGAACATAAAATTATACGTCTAATGAGTACCAATACATAACAATTCGGTACAGCGACATAGTAGAAAACCATGGTCGAAAACGAGGCTTAACTTTGTAAGTTATTTCAAGATAGTGGTGTTTAACTTCTGCGTTTAAATTTTTATTTTAACCATAGGTTAAAACTTCCTCAAATTGTAGGAATTTACAGAATCAAGAGTTATTTCAGCATTAGTAACCAGGGTGTCCACTGCAAACCCTGAAAATATTTCCCTGACTTTTCCCTGACTTTCCCTGACCATTCTTTCGAATTTCCTTTAACGCCATTTCAAAGTACGCCTGTCACACTCCAAACTCTTTATAGCTATGAAGCGCAAGGAAAACTTTTTATTTATAAATTTCACTACGATGGTGACAAACAAGCGCACGGCCTGCCTGATGCTGTGTCACCGCAGCCTTTTAGACGTTTGCAAGGCTGTCGGACGCATAATTCGTCTGAAGCTAGTACACCTACTCGTGCTTTGACATTGTTAGCACTTGACTAATTTGTTATTTCTATTATATGACAAAGCATAGTTTCATGTTTAAAGATGATAAAATTATTAAATTTTTTGTCATAAACTATTTATCTGAAAATCTTGAAGAAAAATAGTTGAGGGGCGGAAACAATTGTATTTTTTAAAGCCTCTCGTTCTAGTGTTTATTGCATCAAAATTTGTAAGCTTCAGATTAAATAAAAGCATCAAATTGGTGGAGAGATTTTTGCATGTTGTAACAATTCGGATTCACCCCATCAACCTGGGAAGATGGGTGTGAATGTGGAAAAAGTAGGCGTCGCCTGCGATATGACCTCCTTGATAAACTTTTAAACCTGGGGCTTGTGCGGTAAATATAGTTATCGACTAGAACAGGCATCAGGAATTAATTTTTCACAACACAAAGTATACTTCTATAGAAAAAAAATGTGACGAACAAAGCAACCCGCATAATATGACGAAAATGTAAAATAAAATATTGCATGCACCTTCAAAAAAAAACCAAGCAATTTTATTTTTTTCGTGTTCCTAAGATCAAATTTCCGTATCTCATTGCCCCGTTTGAATAATACACTCTGTCTGTATGGGTCGTTATTTTGACGTGAAACTTATAAAAAAAACTGACTTTCCCTGACCACCATGAGCTTCCCTGAATTTTCCCTGACTTTCCCTGACTTTCCAGAAAGTGGACACCCTGGCATTAGTAACATCATACATAACTGATAATCGAAGAGCTGGCGGTTTTCTTGTGCAACGCATCAACATTGCAGTTCAACGAGGAAATACTGCCACCATACTCGGTACAATGCGAAGGCCTTTTTAGGGTTCCGTAGCCAAACTGGCAAAAACGGAACCCTATAGTTACATCATGTCTGCCCGTCTATCCATCTGTCCGTATGTCACAGGCATTTTACTCGAAAAGTATATGGTGTATTTGTATAAAGTTTGGAGGGTAGGCGTATTGTGTTAGCCGCTACATAGTTATGTAATGAAATTACTAAAAAAATATTATTTTAGTGGTGTACCCCATACATGTAACCGGAAGTCTAAAAAAAGAAAAACATTGTAAGTTCACGTGTGGCACATCAATCGATAGGCCTTTTAAAATCAATATAAGATTAAGGTTTCTCAACAAGTTCTTCGATTAAGTGAAAATGATCGGAGATAATCGCCTACGCCAGTCAGTAGAGGTTCAAAGCACGGGGTACTTTCAAAAATAGTTACACGAAATACCTCGGGATAACTTTTGGCAGATACAAATCCTGAAAATTTTGGTGACTTTCGGGGCGATTATCTCCGACTATTTTCACTTAATCGAAAAACTTGCTGAGAAACCTTATTTTAAAAGACCTATCGATTGATGGGCCACACGTAGACATACGATGTTTTTCTTTATTTTGACTTGCAGTTACATGTATGGAGTGCACCCCTAAAATAATATTTTTTTAGTCATTTCATTATAAAATTATGTAGCGGCTAAAAAAAATCACCTATCCTGTAAATTTTATTCAAATACACCTTATAGTCTTCGAGTAAAATGCCTATGACATACGGACAGACATGACGAAACTATAAGGGTTCCGTTTTTGCCATTTTGGCTACGGAACCCTAAAAAGGCCCTCTTAGGTATTGAACCGAGTATGCTGGCGGTATTTCCTCACTGAACTGCAATGCTGATGCGTTGCACGAGAAAACCGCCAGCTCTTCGATTACCAGTTATGATGATACTAGTTAATGCTGAAATAACTCTTGATTCTGTAAATTCCTACAATGGGGAATGGATGAAAATTTAAGAAGTCCTGATTTTTTTTTGGTGTTAGGAATAATCTTCCTTAACACCAGAAAAAAAATGCAGTATTTTCAGGTGCGTCAATTATTTTTGGAAAATATAGACAGTTTCCTCACTTACGTTTTGGGTTTAGGACGGCGAATGAGAAACTTTCCTTGATTCGTTTCATATTACAAAAAAATATTTTGAATATCTGACCCTGGCAATGACAAATATAGCAGCTGCAGCTGTCAATATCATTGCCAGTGTCAGTTTACCATGGATTTTCAAGATATTTTTTGTAATATGAGACTAATTAAGGAAAATGTGTCATTCGCCGTCCTAAACCCAAAACGTAAGTGAGGAAACTGTTTATATTTTTCAAAAATAATTACGCACCTGAAAAGTCCGCAATTTTTTTCTGGTGTTAAGGAAGGTTATTCCTAAAACAAAAAAACAATCAGGCATTTCTAAAATTTTCATCCATTCCCCATTGAGGAGCTAAAACCTATTGTTAAATTCAAAATTGAAACACAGAAGCTTAAATACCACTATCTTGAAATAACTTACAAAGTTGAGGAAAGCCTCGATTTCGACGGACACATCACAAAATCTGCAGGATTTCATCGTCAACAGAACATCGACAAAAATGGTGGCTCTTGTCACACTGTGCGTTGTGTGAAAGATAAGTACTTATACAGCAGGTGCAATATTATATCCTCATCAATCAACTCAATCACTCAAATTTAGACAAACCATAAAATTCATAAATATAGGTACATACATGAGGCAAAATATTTAGCCGTACAGTTTCAAAAATATGTATACCTACACTACTTTATTAACTTAACATTTATGTCGTGTATACATATTTTCATAACATTGCAAGGCTACATGTTTTTGCCCTTGACTGTATGGCAATCCTTCATTTCTAAGTGGCCGGAGGAAAAGAGCTGTTTTGTGAAACGATTTGTAAAATCACAAATTGAAAATTGACAACTCGAAATTATTGGTCTATATACCCACAAAATTTCATTCAAATCAGTTTCATTTAATTTCATTTCATTTATCACTACATAGTATAAAACAAAGTTTCTACCCGCTGTCTGTCTGTCTGTCCCTATGTATGCTTAGATCTTTAAAACTACGCAACGGATTTTGATGCGGTTTTTTTAAATAGATAGAGTGGTTCAAGAGAAAGGTTTATATGTATAATACATGCATGTATTATACATAAATATAAGCGTATATAAACCCGTGCGAAGCCGGGGCGGTTCGCTAGTTCCTTTATAAAACGTAGTTTTACATGTCAATTTATAGATCTTAAATATGTCTTATAAGTATGTCTTAGTTTAGGTACACTGCAGCATGTAGTCAACGAATTAATTATTATTATTACATTTATTTGTCAAGTTACATTTATAAATCCAGCCGTTTAGGAATTAGGTGACAAACACAGCACGTACAGAAGAATGATATACATTAAGATACTAGCTGCCCACGTATTGCAAGGCCGGCGCCCACCCGGTCCGTGTACATGGCGGTCCGGCGCGGGCGGCCGGCGCGGGCACAGACGCCGACGAAGGCAGCGGGGATACCGGCTCGCGGCGGCTCGGGCGACGCCTGCTTGCACGGTGCGATGGCGGCGGCGGCGGAGCGCGGGGGAGGCGGGCGCAGGGGCGGCGGGCCGGAGGAGCACGAAGACCCCAGGAGTGACTCGAAGTGGACCGGAATGCGGCTCCTTGGTTCTAGAACATCATTCATAAAAGCTATATAGTCCTGCAATACTTTGCTTGACAGTTTGTGATTGCAATTAAGGTGGTTCGATTTCCATACAAAACGTTACTTGACATTCGCAGGCTAACGGCTCGATATTTTAAGAAACTTATGTAACAAACTTTCATAAATTGGCTGGCTTTCCATTTGCGCGAAATTCACCCTTTCTTTGAATAAACTTGTATAAACTAGAACAATTTGAGAAAAATTGTTATCCGAAAGTATCACGTCCTAAACATATTTCTCATCATATCAGCCAAAAGACGTCAACTGCTGAACATAGGCCTCCCCCAAGGATATATGCCTCAGAATTGAACTGAATGCTTACTAACTGCACTTTAAGCACACATAACGCAAGCAAAATACACTTTTATTCTCTTAAACTTCGTACAAAAGTTAGTACTAAAGTAACAAATAGGTTACGTTTTGATGCACTTACACATAACTTAAGGTACTAAATAATGCCAAACAATACTCACATGCTTTCAAATTACGTCGAAATCCAGCATTCACACAATTTATTTCAATTTTAAATCGGTAGCCGGCACTGAACTGACATTTTTTGTCTTGGCAATTTGTAACCTTTACGTTTAGTAAAACTCCATGATAACATTAGCACAACTAAATTACTCACTAAGGATTACTATAAGTATGTAACTAACTAACCAAATTAATAAATTATACACTTTTTTTACTATATTATAAACGATGTTCGGTTTATTTTGCTTTGGGACAGATACAGATACACAATACAATGTTAACCCAAATATTTTAAAGAGTTAAGTCAAGTATGTGTTAAGGTATTGAATTTCTATTACCTCTCAATTTGATGGCATTATAGTATACCATCCTATTCATTAGCAATCAGTCACCCAATATTACCAAAAAAAGTATAAAAAGGGCTTTATGGCTCAAGTTTTTGACGTTCGACGAATTTGGACAAATTGTCCGCTATCGTATGATTGGTGATAGCGTTAAATATTATTGTAGATAAAACCATCTTTGCATTTTCGGTAAAATTAACACAATCGGTACGTTAATATACCGCTAGTGAATATCCGCCAGAGGCGCTAGTGACGCGTCATGTCTCCAATAGGCACAAATTACAAAATATGTTTGTCAACGCTTACGTTGTGAATGTTTTGCTATACCAGCAATTAATTATGGCAAATAAGAGTTATGGATCAAATAAAGCAGTGCTTAAAAAGCGGATCTAAGAAAAGAGTTGGGCTAAATTAAGCGAGCCGAAAGTCAGCTAATTGACAGGTTAGTGTGTTTTTTGTTTACTATTAACTTACAAACACATTTTTACCTTGTTTTCAGCTGTTTCTTCTTTTTACAGACTTCAAGACTATGATAGACATTAATTATTATGTATTTATTGAAAACATAGAAGATAACTGAGGCTCAGTGCTACAGCACACTTCAAAGAAAGTGCTAATAAATATGATGATAAATGTAATGAAAACACGAAAGCATTATCATGTTTTATGGGTATTACCTTTGAGTTAGATGGAAAAACATACAGAAAAGCACGTAAATAAAGAACAAAAAGATTATAAGCTTGATGGCAGTTCACGTGTTTTAAATGTGTCGGTAAGTTGTGATACATATTGTCTAATTACAATTACAGTGATTTTACTTATTTGCCCAAGCAAATACTAACTACTAAAATATTTTTTCAGACCAAGGATCTACCCGAGAAAGACAAATGTAGTATTCCTGTCTAGTAAACTATCTTTGTGTTTCTTTTAACCAAAATATTATTTACTTTATGTTCTAAAGTATGTATATACAACTTGATAATTTACATTTAGATATCACACCTACTTTGCCATAATAAATAATAAAATGTGAAACATAACAACATTCCTTTGCATCAAATGGAAATAAATTATTTTTGGTGGTCTGTCAATATTTCTCCCCGCTGTTAATCAATAAATTGAATGGTACTTAGTTGACCGCTTGCTTGTATGTATCTCAAACGATTATTTTCATCATTATTCATCCATAATCCTATGTTAGTCTATAATAATATATATATAGAGAAATATTTGTCTACTATAGTGTCGATGCAAAATATTTTTGCTTAATATCATTACATAATTTACCGGTAGGTACTAAATGTAAAAAAATATTTAACATGAACAACTTACAACTTTGTGATTTGAATGATGTTGGAATAGGTAACATGAAAATAACAGTCAACTTTGGTTTACTGAAATAAAACTAAAATTTATTTCATCATTATAAATATACTGCGCTATACTGTAGTTTATTTCTTATCGGTTTCTAGACTACTGAAATATGAATCAATGATTCCCATCCAATTTTATTTGACAGCATGAATATGGCCTGCCTGTGCCTGGTGATAAGCAAACACTAGTGTGTTGCCAATCAAAGATTTAATAGGTGCGTCCACACCAAACGCACGCTCACCCGAGCGCGGCTCGCCCTAGCGTGCGCGCTAAGTGTGGACGGTGATCGGCGAGCATCGGCGCGCCTGAGCCGAGCCGGTGTGGACGGTTGTTTTGTGTGGCCGCACGCTCACCCGAGCGTTGTCGGCTTTTTGGGCGAAATCAAAGGGGCCGCGGCGCCATGCTTTTTTATTTATTTATCGTTTTCAAATGAACAACGTGAAAATTATTTTCGCGGTGTGCGTCCACACTGAACGCACGCTCACCCGAGCGGCTCGCCCGAGCCCTCCGCACGCTCGCCTGAGCGGCTCGGGTGAGCGTGCGGAGGGCTCGGGCGAGCCGCTCGGGTGAGCGTGCGTTTGGTGTGGACGCACCTAATCAGTAAAGATAATTGAGGATTTTGTGTTAATAGTTGGAGGCAAATCTCTTACTCTTATCTATTACACCTTTGGGAGGTCTGGCGACCTTACTCACCATCACAAAAGTCAAAGTCTATTATTATGACTAAAGATGTGCCTACTTAACAATACTTTTGTTTCAGAATGGTGTAAATGGGACCTAAATTTTAAGACAAACAGCAAAAACGCAAATCTACTCAAAGGTTGGACTTAAAATGGATAAGTCTGTATGTTTTGCACAATAGACTCAAATTGAAATAAAAGTAATAAATTCAATGTTTTTATTATATTGTGTATTTTTTTATACCACATCGTAGGCAAAGAAGTGTACGACCCGCTTGATGGTAAGTGGTCATCGTAGCCTATGGAAGCTGCCAACTTACGTTGCCGATTCTTTAAAAATGTCTTTTCTTGAATAATTCAGTACTGTAGTCCCTATTTTTAAGTATATGTTACAAATTCTTGAGAATATCTTAAAAATCACACAAGCTGTTTTAAGGTTAAGATGGTAGGGCGCGTTAGTATGAATCACCCTGACTACATTTTTGCTTGACATATGAAAAGCAGCTAAGTGGAAGTAAAATCGCCCACACGGAAGAGTTCTAAAACCTCACCTTTCAAACACTCCCTGTATATAGGTGGCAGATAACAAGTAAAGGTATCAATCAACTCAAATGAAACAATAGCTTATTCATAGGTGTATTTACTGTAGGTAATTTGATTTTTGAACATTTATTATGTTTTGAATACCATCGGGTGTAATTTTCTTTTCTTTCGTTGGTAATAGATCTAAAAATTCAAACACTCCCTGTATATAGGTGGCAAAGTAAAGGTATCAATCAATTCAAACGAAACAATAGCTTATTCATATATTTATGTAGGTAATTTGATTTTTGAACAGTTATGATGTTTCGAGTACCAGCGAATGTAATCTTCTTTTCTTTCTTTGGTAATAGATCTGAAAAGAAGATAAAATACAGGTATCAGTAATATATGAAATACAATTACGTATGTTAATCCTAGTCTATATACTTCTATGCTATTATTATAAAGAGCTGAAGTCTGTAAGATTGTGGCTTTGTAATGTTGTTTTTAATGGGCAATCTCCAGAACTACTCATATAAACCTTCCTCTTGAATCAATCTATCTATCAAAAAAAACCGCATCAAAATCTGTTGCGTAGTTTTAAAGATCTAAGCATACATAGGGACAGTCAGACAGACAGCGGGAAGGGATTTTGTTTTATATTGTGACAAATTGCAGTTACTAATCAATATACATAGTATATTGATGATCACAATATCTTGAATATCCATACTTACAAATATTATATATGGGAAAGTGTGCCTGTCTGTCTGTTACCTGTTCACGCTTTAACTGCTGAACCGATTTAGATGAAATTTGGTATAGAGATGGTTTGAATCCTGGGGAAGGACAGAATAGTTTTTATCTCAGAAATCATTCTCTAAGAGGTGAAAGTTTTTATGGAGATGCGATATAAATGAGTTCCTTGCGGACGAACATGTTGATTGCAGTTGGTAACTAAGTCCTCATCATCATCATATTGATACCCTAGTTCACAGTCGTACTAATTACATTTTATTTGTCACTGAAATTGTAACTTTATGATTTGTGCACTATCATCCTAATTACACCACTTTTTTCCCCGTAATTAGTACGATTGTGAACTAGGGTATCGATATCAGCCGAAAGACGTCCACTGCTGGACATAGGTAGGCCTCCCCCAAAGATGGAGGTTTAATAAAATAATCACTGGCTGGCGGTCCATACAACTTATCAATTCATCCAAATAGCATTACTTACCTTAAGTACCGGTTCGATAAGATTATCACCTCTTTGCGTACTAATGATATGCAGCGAAATCTCTGGTTTAGGAACTCCACGAGCCCACAGCGTTTGTTGAAGACTCTCCTTGATGAAATTTCACGAGAACTTTTTCAATAATAGGTGTGAATTCAACAAACAAATCAATGTTTGATTATAGGGATAAAATTACCATATCACAGTATCATTATTATCGAGTATTTTACTCGTAATTTTAGTGCAAAACCAAGTTTTTTACATAGCTTATCGTCATCTCCGAAGCACTTAGATAAAATAATAAAATAAACCAAGTTGAAACGTCAAATTTCGATTATCTGTCACATTAACCAGTGACAATGTTCTACAAAACGGTAACGGCTATCATTTGACATTTATCGCTGTCAAAGTTGGATAACTCCATTTTAACACGTGCCAGCATGTTCTGAATCGGTAATTTGAGTGAAAAAGTAGACAAATCATGTGATTGTCACGTGACTTGTCGTCTATTGCGTGATAAGAGCTCATCCATGCTAGCCGGCCTGGACACGCGGCAGCGTGTCAAGCCAAGTTCAAGTGAAGGAACTGGCTAGCCAGCGCCTAGTGTTACACGAACCACTTGGTGCCACTTTTGACCCTTCTAGATAAAATACACTGAGACGATGCGGCCCATGGACCGCAACGCGTAGCGCAAACTTCTTGTTCGCCGTGTCTTCTCTAGTACGTTAGTACATTATACCATTAAGGTATTTTGTCATATAGACTGGCAGGGAAAACTTTTCTCACTGTATCTGTATGGGACTTAATACATTATACCTTTGGATTTCTTCACAAATATATGCACTTAAAGCAGGTTTCTTCGCAACATTTTTCTTGACCGATAATCGATTGGTAAACATTGAATGGCCGTATATAGGTTCCGAAAATGCCTAAATAAGCACATGCAAACGATAGGACTGTGTGACACAAGGCAGTGCAGATTCTGCCTTGAATCAGAGGAGACGCCTACACACATCCTAACCGATTGCCCTTGCCTCATGCGCAGTCGTAACTCCTTTCTGGGCAAACACATAATGTGCCCGGAGGAGATCAAATTTCTTGAGGTCAACAAAATCCTGCAATTCTTCGAGTTTGCAGGACTTGACCAAGAATTGTAGTAAGTGGCGATCACAATAGATCAGCGATGGTCGCAGTGATACAAGGGCACTGGCAGCCCGGAAGC
Organism: Epinotia brunnichana; assembly: GCA_963854355.1. Classification (NCBI taxonomy): domain Eukaryota; kingdom Metazoa; phylum Arthropoda; class Insecta; order Lepidoptera; family Tortricidae; genus Epinotia; species Epinotia brunnichana. The sequence goes on from OY977956.1 coordinate 14,491,103, forward strand.
CACTACCAGAATAATAATAATAGGTTCCGAAAAACTTGTTGTTACGAACCTGGATTCGAACCCACGAGAGCTAAAACCACGAAAATCGAACTTCGAAGTTCGGACATTTCCGTCTCTGTCGCATTTATATAACTAGAGCGACGAAGATGTAAATATACGATCTTCGATATTCGATTTTCGTGGTAGTGGCGCGCACTGGCTTGACTTTGGTTTGGGGGGGCTTATCAGCGTTGAGTTTATATTTTAGTTAGGACTCAGGTGCTTTTGGCGTGGGCTTAAGCCACTTAGCCCTTCCACCTGAATGTTACGTATGATGAAGAACATACCATCTTGGACCAAATCCCAGTTAGCGTCAGCTAGAAACTTGTCCATCTTCAGCATGGAAACACACCGGTCCCTCGTCATCATGATCCGTTTGACGCAGTTCGTCATGTTCGCTTTCTTGGCCAGAGATATTTGTGACAAGCCGAGCACCTTGAGGACCTTTTGCATGGTTGTGGCGTTGATGAGGAGGGATAAAATCACCAGGCCCGTGGTTTGCACGATCATTACCTGGAAGTTAGTTGCCGTGGAAGATATAGATTGTTTGTTATGGAAACTTTTTAAGATTGTGAACTGCCTTTGCTTTTTTTTTTGTGACATGTCTTTTTAAGTTGGGCCCCTAAGGGTCCCTTAACTAGTTACCTATAAATGACGCCTGTGCTATGTGTTTTTTAGTTTATATTGACCACCTTCCATCTCAATTGGACACCGGGAAATTGTTCAAACTTGGTTTGCTAAGTGGGTAGGTTTATTGGAGCTGCCTTAGGCTCACTACAAACAGTCCTTAACAAGTTTCTGTTTGCCTACGGTTGACTGGTAGAGAATGCCTTGTGGCATTAAGTCCGCCCTTTGTACTCTGTGCAATAAAGTTTAAATGATAAATAAACAGATCGGACTCACCCAGCGGAATTCGGCGACGGAATTTGGTGGCAAAATACAGCCTGTAAGTGGCGAGCCTTAAGCGTTCTATACACCTACCTTTTGTCACAAGAACCGCCTTATAGCCACAGACCATAATGGTCTGTGCTTATAGCTCTAGGTTGTTGTGATTGTGATAAATTGCTAGATGTATAATGGTCTACGAGTTACAACGAAAAAATAACAGTACGAGTAATACGTATACTCACATCACCAACTTTTTCCACCTCCGGCGTTTCCCTCACAAGCAGCGCCAGACACAGCGACAGCGGCCCTCGCAACCCTCCCCAAACACACGCCAAACTGTGCTGCCACGTCATACCATACCCAATCACTCTCAGAACAGGGGTCATAATCCCATACGACAACAACCTCGACACGTATACCGTCGCATACGTCACGAAAATAAGCGACACCTCCCGAAGACTTAAAGAATCGGCCATAGTTTCAAAAATAACAACCCCAACCATAGTGAAAATTAATGTGTTCGCCGCGAACGACAGAATGACCCAGAAATGCGATACTATCTGCTCAACATCGCCCGCGATCGTCGCTTTGCCGTTACTGATTATTACACCAGCTATAACCGTCGCTAGCAGCCCAGAGACATACAGGAACTTCTCGCCTACATAGTATGTTAGATACGCCCCTGCGCACGTCACTGATACAACGCAAAGCAGGTCGTAGTACGTCAAAGACACTAGCGTCCCTACAATATTTCCCATCACTATGCCTAACAGAATCCCGCCGCCAGCGAATCGTAGCAGCATCAACGATATTTGAGAAGGAGTGCTCACTGCTTCAGCTATATAGCCAAACAGCACAGTAAATAATATCATCACTACAGCATCGCCTATAACACCTTCTCCAAGCAGCAAGACACTGATAAATTTACATCTAGAAGCCTCTTTCAAAAGCTTTACAACCTCCATTGGGTAGATCGGAGAACATATAACGCCAAAGAGCATCGTCGTTCCGAACGACCACTGGCTTTCTATAACATAATACGCCATGAAAGCTACCATTGAACTAGTCAGTAATACCCCAGGTACAGACACTAGGACAATCTGAGGGAAGGTTTTCCAGAAAGAATGAGCGTCGACGGAATATGCCAAGTTAAAAAGGATGATAGGCAAGAATGTTAATAGGAGATAGTCCACATCTATGAAACAGATCAACACTATAGGCTTGAACTTGGGGTATAAATGTGCGAGATACCCTAGTAAAGCTCCTATAGCAAACATGACGACTCTATACGGTATACACATACTGGTCCAAAGCATCAAAGCTCTAATGAAGACGCCGAACAGTAAAATTGTGAATACAAATAGGAAAGAAGTGGCCATGGGGTACGCAGGTGTGGGCCGTGAAGGGTCGTCCAGTAAAATTTCCGGAACATCGCTGGTATTCTGGGCGTCAGAAAATTGTAAAATTATTATAAATAGCAGTATTCGTGGCATTTTGCCGTGGCCAACTAGATTTTGACAATGCAGGTCAGTGTGAATAAACGGCGTAGCAGGCTATGGGCATTTTAGACGGTAATACATTTGCACTGGAAAATCGTTGTTTGGTGACCAATAATTTAGGACTTTAAACTCTCGCGCTTTGTACACATATTTAAATACTGTTTAATCCGGGTCTAACGCGATATTTATTTACCTGCGTTTAGTTATCTGCGACCATGACCGGGTGCAACCCGTGTCGAAACGTCAGAAATAAAGGTAAATAAATATCGCGTTAGACCCGGATTAAACAGTATTTAAATAATTTAGGAATTGATTGAAGTATTTTTTTGTTGGTAAGTTGTAATCATCGTGTTTTAAATCGATGCAAAACTATATTACATCACTGTCACCACAGAGCCCATGAAAACAAATTCAGGAATTAATTCCTGAATTCTTTGGGCGACGTAAGCTCAGAAAACGGATTTTTAAAAAGTCGTAGCTCTTGTTTGGACTATACTACAGCTGCCCTAAATTTAATTAGCAATCTTGAGGCCTTTCTTGATGGACAACAGCTATTCGAATCCTGAGTTTTTGAAACATCGGCAATATCATGTTTAAGGGAACTTAGCTATTACTTTTTTTATTTACGCACAAAAAAATAAAATTGATAAACGTGATATCCGCGCTTCCGAACACGCTCTTCCATCTCACTCACGCTTATGCTCAGTGAGAGGGAGAGAAGACCACGAGCATACGTCGCCTTAAACAAAACGTCAAAGATATGTTTACATTTTGCAATAAGGTGGCAAATGTATACTTCTCTTTGACGTTCGACTGTACGTCAGTACAGTGGATTGTAAAAAGTACGAAACGTACTACATTCTATTTTAAACTTGTTAGATATAGGAAAAGCGATAATTAAAATTGATATTTAGGCATTCAACAATTATAATTACAATAAGTTAATAATAAATTAAGTACATTACATAATCTAAAACTATAATGTAAAACGTCAAAAAATAATACGTCGCATTTTTACTTAATTCTAAAGAACCTAAATGCGTACATGGTCGACATTATATATTCAAAATTATTACTGCCATTTGAAATGTCAAAAAAGACTCCCTCAGACCAGCCGTGGAACCGGCATAGAGCAGATTGCAGATGCGTCCTTTTTGAATGAGACTTTTTGCTTAGGACGGCAGCACGTCAGTGTATGTTCAACAGCTAGAGAACTCAAATCATACCATCCTTCTCTACCGCGTAACACGTGCTCTTTCGTCTTATTAAGGTTCATGAGTTGTGTGTGACACTGACAGTGTCAACGCAGGCCACGCGACTAACTGTGAACGATAGGTTCACTGTCGCCCGTGCAAGCCGTATTCGGGTGAATAAGCATCTCGGAGGTGTGTCGGGGAGAGTTTGGCAGAGGTGGCAAGAGCGACCGGCAACTTGGAATGCACTGAACGTTATAATGCATGTAAGTCTGACCTGCGACCCGCGCTGGGTCTTTTATAGTTCATATTGTTCCATTGCAATTGGCTACTTGCCTAAAAAATCTATTTAGTCCATCAGTTAGATTATCTATAGTAGTTTATGCAATCGTTATATAATGGATGCTTTTTAAGTCGAGTACCACGTTTAGGCCACGAAACTTGCTGAGTGGCCTAATTAAGGTACGAGACTTAAAAAGCTAATTATATAACTATTGTATACAATACTTTTTCTACGAGTCAACGGAAATAATAATCTATTAAACAAACTTGGTATCTATTGAAAATCGCCCTGCTGAAATGAAGCGCAGCAGCTTAGTAATTTTGCGCGTAGATGTCTTCACATTTATCTTATACAGCTCCTGGATTCATAAGATGACTGCTGGCGGTTATTTTATGAAACCATACGAGCTCCGTCACCAGCTGGTAGAGCTCCAGGATTAAAAAGTATGTGATCTTAGTTTCGTGTACGAAATCTTAATTCAAAGATTAAAGTCGACGAGTAGAAAAAAAATATTGGACAATTATTTTTTATTTTGTCAATCAAACAAAAAATGCTTATCATAATGTGACGTCACAAGGAACTTTAACGGGCTATATCTTCATCATTTTTTGTTTGATTGACAAAATAAAAAATACGTGACCAGTATTTTTTGGTTATCTAACTGACGGACTAGTTAAATAGAATTATATATTTTTTACCCAGGAAAGTACACAATTCTCGCGAGCCCGCGTGCAAGCTGTTTCCGTCCCGCTACCGTGGCCGGTCTGATGAAGCCTTTAAACTTACCTCAAAATCATTGTATCTAAATTATATTCATCTTAAAATACGTACTCACCCAGTCGCAAAACTTTCAATGCTAAAATCAAAATTAACTATTACAATACCATTTATCAAATAGGACTGGTATGGCACAGTCAACAACGTCAAAGATATGTATTCCTTTTTTTACCTAATTACAATAGGCTTGTTGCGTGGTGTTAAAATTGATAACGTCGTGTTGCTAAATGGATAGTAAACCATCAAATGATTGTAATAAAGTATAAATTACAAAATATAATTCAAATCATAAAAAGATATGAACCTTGAAAGTTTAGAAAAAAAAGTTTATTTATTTATTGTCCAAGAGTAAATTTAAAGATACCAATATAATCCTTACGCTTTTATAGAAACAAATTTGTATGACAACCATGGACCTAAACGCAGTATTTCGCGACCGAAACAGCAATTTACTTCATTTCCCATGGTTCGGTTAGTACAAATTGCACGGTGTGTATCTCGGTACTTTAAAGCCAATCAGTATGAAGCGTTTTAACTCAATTTTTTGGGTATTAATGTCCTTTAAATGTAGTTGCTTCCATACAAACATTTGTTCACCTACAAAAACTGGTTCGAATGGCATCGTAAACAAATTTAAGGTCACAAGCCCATTGGATAAGGTACAAAAATGTATACATATCTTTGACATTGACTGTACCACATCCAATAAAAATGTCATTCAAATCTAAGGTCTTTGGTCTAACACTGCATCAAAAATTAGGGAACAATAACCTAACCCCACCCCCTTTAGTAGGTGTTTTGTATGGGGAATATTTAACCGGAGTCTTTCTAGGAGATTTTCTGAGAAACATATCTTCAGGTACACTTAGCAAATCCTTTTGAGCGCTACTGCGGAAATCGTTTTGCAATGTACCACGTGAATCTTTTTGTGGGGTACCATTCGTCTTTTGCGGAGTACGTAAATCCTTTTGTGGGGTACTGCGTTCTTTTTGCGGGGTACTACGTAATTCTTTTTGTGGGGTAGCTCGTTCTTTTTGAGAGGTAGCACGTAGTTCTTTTTGAAGAACTACTCGCAGTTCTTTTTGCAAAGTAACGCGTACCTCTTTTTGTGGGGTACGATTATCTTTATGCTGACCACGCTCCTTTAACGGGGTTTTCTTTGGGGATTTCTTATTTTCTTTCCCTCTCTGTTCCAGTTCTCGGTAGGCAGCTTCTAGCATTCGCCGTCTCCATTCTTCATATGGTTCTATCTCTGTCTCCGTTGGCACTTCTTCTTTCGAGTCTATCTCCATTTCCTGGGTTTCGTCTGAAAATGTTGAAAACTTATTAGAATGTATTAGAACCGGAAACTATTAGAATTTACTTATTTGGTGCGTTGTGTTCGCCGTGGTACGGCCAGCCTCACAAGGAGCTTAACGCCTTTGTACCGTGTCGCATTAAACGTCATGTTAAACTGCCATATGAAGTTGTCAAACGAGTTAAAACGACAAGGTGCAGTCAAGGTCACCAATATGTATACACAAAGTTACAGAAATATGTATACAGACCTTATTACTATGGAAGTAAGGTTGTTGTATACATATTTTTGCAACTTTGGGTATACAGAGTGTTTTTTTTAAATGGGACAGTATGGGGAAATCCGAATCTAAAGGAGATAGAGGAAAAGTGTCCAAGGAGACATTAGGTGTTTTTTTATGTAAACAAATTTGGCTCGTTAACATATTAATCATTAAATTTGACCAACTTCTGCTGTTCAGATTTTTTTCTTTCCATACAATGAAATAATCCTTACATGAAACAGAGCCGACACGCGTCAAAAAAAAAATTGACCAACTTTATATTTTTTTAAGAACAACTCACACTTGACCAAAAATTTTAATGAGCCAAATTTGTTTACATAAAAAAAAACACCTAACGTCTCCTTGGACACTTTTCCTCTATCTCCTTTAGATTCGGATTTCCCCATACTGTCCCATTTAAAAAAAACACTCTGTATACAGTCGCCATCACATACATAGGTACACTATAGGTGTTCAAAAATATCGGCACATGCACCCTAATGCCTTGAAAATAGAGGTGTGTTCCGATGTTTGTGACGTGCTTGCTTGCTCCGATGTATGTGATGGCGACTGTACATATTGGTGATCTTGACTGTACCTAGGTAAATAATATAAATAAGTAACATACCAGCCACTGCAACTTTAGCAGGCCTTCCTCTCTTGTTGGCAGTAATAGAAAACTTGTCATTGACGAATTTCGTCCAGTCCGCCTCCAGCAAGGCCCACTGGGCGGGCTTCAGCCGACACTTCTCGTTAATCTTCACTTTCGACACTTTCACTTTCTTTATTCTGAAACCGTTTACATTACAATCACATATATTTAGTTTAAGGTGGTTCGATTGCCATACAAAGCATTATTTGACATTTGCAGGCTAACGGCGTGATATTTTAAGAAACTTATGTAACAAACTTTCATCAATTGGCTTCCCATTTGCGCCAAATTCCCCCTTTCCTAGAATAAACTTGTATAAACTAGATTAATTTGAGAAAAATAGTTTTCCCAAAATATAACGCCCCAAACCAATTTCTCAAATAAATCTAGTTTATACAAGTTTATTCTAGGAAAGGGGGAATTTGGCGCAAATGGGAAGCCAATTTATGAAAGTTTGTTACATAAGTTTCTTAAAATATCACACTGTTGGCCTGCGAATGTCAAATAAGGTTTTGTATGGCAATCGAACCACCTTAAACTTTCTTTTCACTTCTCAATTCATGGTCTTCTTTCAGTATTCCAAAAGTGTACTTAGGCCACTGAGCAATTATGTAGATGAGTCGGTTAGAATACAAAAAAGTTAAATACTAAGAGAGTTACTGAAAGTTAATACAGGTATTTTTGTATTGTTCTCATGCTCGTAAAATTAATTTTTTATGTCGTGTAGGCTGCATAAAATGACTTTTTCACTTCTCATGCTCGCAAAGTTCGCCTTTGTGCTGGATGTATGCTGCACAAAATGCCACTTGTATGCTCTAGTGTACAAAGTAAAATTGTTTTAAAGACTAAGATAATCGGGCCTAACAGCCACACACACCATAAAACTTCGTAGAATAAACTTGTCATTTGATTTGATTTGCTTTAATAAATTCCACATCCAGGTTTCCCATTACTAAATTAATAAAACCAGATAAAATGAGTCAATTATTATTTTAAAACATATTGAACCATTAAATTACTCGAAAATTAAACATAAAAACTTTATAGTTACGGAAATGGGCTATTATTTTTTTTTTTTCATTATTTGTTATTTTCTCGCAATCGTAATCGAAGTGAAAAGCAGTGTATAACTCGGGCATAAATTAGCCATTTAACCCCTCGACTTAACTATCCAAACGTCGATACAAACGTCTCAGGTTAAATGGCTCGTTTTATGCGCTTGTTGTACAATCTATTATTTATGTTCTAGTTTATGCAGTAACATCCCGTAACTACGTATATTGTAGTCTAGTACCCATTATAAAAGATTTGCTTAGTTTGAGACTAGGTTCATTTGTGTTATTTTACTATGTCTTTTACCTGCCAGCTTGATAGACTGCCATGCAGACATACTGTGGTAGACTCAAATCCAGCTCCTGAAATAGAATAGAATTAAATGATTCAACATCACATGACATGACAATAGAATAGAATTAAATTATTCAACATCACATGACATGACAATATAATAGAATTAAATTATTCAACATCACATGACATGACAATAGAATAGAATTAAATTATTCAACATCACATGACATGACAATAGAATAGAATTAAATTATTCAACATCACATGACATGACAATATAATAGAATTAAATTATTCAACATCACATGACATGACAATAGAATAGAATTAAATTATTCAACATCACATGACATGACAATATAATAGAATTAAATTATTCAACATCACATGACATGACAATAGAATAGAATTAAATTATTCAACATCACATGACATGACAATAGAATAGAATTAAATTATTCAACATCACATGACATGACAATAGAATAGAATTAAATTATTCAACATCACATGATATGACAATAGGGGTATACAGTTGAGGGTCAATGAATACGTACATAAATCCTATCCTATATATACTATTATAAATGTGATAGCTTGGATGTTTGGATGTCTGGATGTTTGTTACTCAATCACGCTTAAACGGCTGAACCAATTTGGATGAAATTTTGCACGAAGATAGTTTATAGCCTGGATTAAAATATAGGACAGTTTTTATCCCGGGTTTATACAGACGAAGTCGCGGGTGGAAACTAGTAATTACATAAATATCTGTACACACCTTTATGACATTGGATAACAGAGTCCTGTACAGATATTTATGTACGTATTCGATCACCCTGGACTGTAGGTAGACACCAAATAAAATAACCAATTAATTTTCTCGAAAATTGATTAAATAAAAATATTGGCAAATGTAGAAAAATGTAAAGCCTGGGATTAAATAATAAGTTTCCAAAGTTTTAAGAGAGGGTATATTCCGACCCTTTTCCGCAATAGGCACCTTCATATGAAACGATTGTCTTTTATCATGACGTTCGGGGATCGTGACATCACGATCCACGAGCGCTGTCTCTCTTTAACAAGCAATATTATAGTACATTGTGCATTAAGGGCCGTAAGAAGGGGATTACTAACGAGAGTCTATTAGAAGCCCGACGCCAGAGGCGGAGGGCTTTTAATGAGTCGAGCAACTGGAAGGTAGACGTTGTGCACCCGATGACGGTCTGCTTCACAGATGGATCAAGAAGGAAATCAACAGGACTAGCGGGAGCAGGTATAGCTAAACTGCGTGAGAGAGTACCCATCCCACTGGGGAGGTTGCGTGAAGCGTTCATAGCCCGGCGGCGCCTGCGTATCGAAAACGATAACGCAGGTCAAGCAAAGACGGCAGGGGTCAGTCTTTGGATGGGTGACCGCCTGTTTGAGTGGTTACTATAAATGAGCGCTTCCGTGCTTTGGAAGGCACGCTAAGCAGTTGATCCCGGTTGCTGTCTATGACAGTAGTCGTTAAGCCGAGTTAGAGGCCTTCGGTCGGCTTAAGAACCTCTAACAGTCGAGTTGCCCACTCACTTGACAAAGGGGGGACAACTGTCACACGCGTCCGCAGGAGCTACCTACCACAACCCTGCACGTGTCCCCTGGGTGGTACTAGAGAGTGACAATTTCAAAAAGGCCAAAAATAATATATGCCATACGATTAAATAAACTGGGGAGGTATGCTAGCGTTTTCCAAGCAGAAGTGTGTGCGATAACGAGGTGCGCACAGATTATAAGAGATACAAAGCAACTGACAGGAAGGGTAGTGATTTACACGGAGTCAGGCAGCATTGAAGGCGCTACGAAAGGCAACGGTAACATCTGCCTCAGTGAAAGAATGCAAGGAAGAGCTTAATAAGATAGGAGAAAACCCAGGTGTGACGGTAGCGTGGGTGCCAGGACATCAGGGAATAGTGGGCAATGAGAGGCCAGATGAGTTGGCCAGGGAGGGTGCGGGAAGGGAGTTTGAAGGCCCAGAACCGGTCCTTCCCTTTTCGGCTCACAAAGGGGGTCATAGATAAGCTAAAAGAACTGGATGGGGAAAGAGAATGGAGGGAAACATCTGGATGCAGACAGACAAAGATGATGATAGGAGGCATTAATCACAAAAGGACCAGGTATCTGCTGAAACTGGGTAAGAGCAATCTGAGACTGCTGTCTGGTATCATAACCGGTCACAATACTCTGAAAGATAATAGGTATAAGTAACGACGCTACTTGCCCACACTGTGGGCAGGAAGAAACAAGCAAGCATGTACTAGCGGAATGTGTTATGTACGCGGCACCGCGGTTTAACACATTCGGTAAAGATATGTTAGAGGAGAGGGAATTGAGGGATATCGACCTTAAAGATGTCCTTCTGTTCTGCAGGAAAACTAGAAGAATTGAAGAGTTTGATGTGGGAATGCCGCCGGGACAGTAACCTGAGGCTCGAAACTAAGGGAATTTGGCTGAATGACCGCGACAAGCGGTCGAATGCCCGCCTGTTTCCGCCCAGGCGTCCCTTCACAACATCAACATCAATCCCTTTACTGCCCGTGATACACACAATGTTTTTCATCACATTTGCGAGGAAATAAATAACTACAAAAGACAGAAAAATCTAAGTTTCATACCACCACTCAAAAATTGACGAAATTGACAACTTCACTTACAGATTTGAGGAGGGCGAGGAGGCGTGGCGCCGCCATGGCCTGCTAGATTTTTTTCAACCAATCACAGAGAAGAATTCTTGTGACGCGCGGCCAATTAGATTTGCCAACCAATTTGTTTGATTTGTTTTTAACCAAACAGATCACACACAAGGCTCATAACTCCCTAGGGAGTTATAAATCCATAACTCCCGCGGGAGGTAAATCGGGTATCTATAAACTAGAATACACCCTTTACGAGCAAGTGTGATGAAAAAATTATTGTAGCTTCGCAATTTTTAAATGGGATTTTCGTCACTAGGCATATTTTTTTTGCCTTCTTTCTCTCTCCCCTATTGACTATGCAGTATGAACCTTAACCTATAGCCACCCACCAAACAGGAATAATTGGCAATATAATTTGCTTTTGAGTTTTATTTCTTTTAAAATTGAAAGACTCAAAGAAATGTAACTCCATTCCAATTTGAAATGGATTAAATTCTATTGAATGGGACAATGTCTTTTAACACTTTCGTTGACAGTACCATCAATTAAGCGTTGTTAAGCCTACATATGACTTGCCTGTCGATGACGTACTAAAAGTGTTAATAAGCTCTTTGATTGTTTTTTTTTTCAAAAATATACAGATCATTTTTACGTTATTCTTACATACTGTGTAATTTAGAAACAGTTAAACTGATGAAATCGAAACTAACCATTTTAGCATGTCTCCGATAGTCCGCCAGAATCTTCTCCGCAACATCCTGTATACCGGTACATTGCAGTGTCACACACATCTGCGCTACTGTCAGCTGACTGCAGTTCAGCTCAAGCAGATTCTCTATGGTCTTGCGGTTGCTGGTGTACGCTATTGGCTTCAAGCCAGAGTACTTTATGGCCGTTTTCTGCAACAAGGATTGTTCAAATTAATTATTTCCAGTGTATGAGCAAATTAATATTGTATATTGGTTTATTTGTTTGTTACCAAATGGATTTTCAAAAACTTATCGAAGAGAAAAACAATCTACCTTGGTCTCAACCAGGAAAATTCCTGTTCTCTCAGTTTTTACAGGGCAAAGCTCAGCCTCCTTGGTGATATTGGAGTAATATCAGTAGGGGATCCAGGGAGGGCTAAGGGGGCTCAAGCCCTCCAAAAGTATCCAAATCCTTCCTGGACAAGTCTTATGTTAAGCTAAACTAAAAAAGTTGAAGCCTCCAAACTTCTGGATCTAACACTGATATAAATAATATGTAATTGATTACGTAAATAAATACAGGGTGTTTTGAAGCTGGGTGTAACTTTTAAGGGGGAGATACACTAGACCATGTAGAACATATTCGTCCAAAAATTCTTTTTTTTTAGCGATTTTCTGATTTTTAAGGGAACTTTTACAATTTTAGTATGAAAAACCCAAAATTGGTCAATTAAATGCTAATAACTTCCAATCCAAACAGAAATGTCCGTTTTTTTTTTATTATTTTAGTAGGTAGTCTAATGTGTCCTTGATCGTACCAAAGTAGTTTGAAGCACCATTGTGTCCAAAAAAGTTATGTGCAAAGCATTTAAACTTTACAAAAATAAAAAATAAAATCTTACTTTTGATGTCATTAAAAAATATATATATATTTTTGGATGAATATGTTCTACGTGGTCTAGTATATCTCCCCCTTAAAGGTTTGCACCCAGCTACAAAACACCCTGTATAACTATGATTTAACAAATAGAATTTAGGTCCCTAGTGTATATTTTTATTATTATTATTATTATAGCCTTTTATTCAGACAATAAAATTTGATATTATATAAATTATGGGTTTTCTTTCTTTACGTTTCATTCATATATCTCTTTTTTCTTCCATTTTTGAGTGTCCGTTTGCCAGTTGGCAAAGGCCTCCTCCAATCTTCTCCATTCCTGCCTTTCTGTGGCCACTCTACCCCATGTTATACCGGCTACCTGTCGTAAATCGTCATCCCATCTTCTTTGTGGTCTGCCTCTCTTTCTTTTTCCATTCCTTGGGTACCATTGGGTGATTATTTTACTCCATTTGTCTTTCCCTCGAATCGTGTGTCCTGCCCATTTCCATTTTTGTCTTCTTATTTTTTGGGTTATATCCTGGACTCTCGTCTTGTATCTGATGCTGCTCTTCCTTACTTTGTCTGTTCTTTTAATCCCAACCATACTTCTTTCCATTGCTCGTTGGCATATGGATAGTTTATTTGTTATATTTCTTGTCAGAGTCCATGTTTCACTTCCATATACTAGTATTGGTAAGATGCATGTATTGAATAGTTTGCTTTTGGTTGATATGTGTAAGTTTTTGTCCTTCATTATCTCCTTCAGTCCCCAATATTTTTTCCAACTGTTCGCAATTCTTCTTTCAGTTTCTTTACTTATATTGTCTTTTGGAGACATCAGTTGCCCAAGATAAATGTATTCTTCAACATAGTCGATCCGAGTCTGTTCCGCTGATATTGGGTATTTGTTGCCATTGGTCATAACTTTGGTTTTATCGGGGTTTAGCTTCAACCCTGCCTTTGCACTTTCTGATGTTAGATCGTTAATCATCTTGTTTAGATCGTCAGGTGTTGCTGCAAATAATACAATATCATCTGCAAATCGCAAATGTGTCAGTGTGCGACCATCAATAGTTATGCCCAAATTTTCCCATTCAAGGTTCCTGAAGACCTGCTCTAATACAGCTAGGAAGAGTGTTGGTGAGAGCGGATCTCCCTGTCTCACGCCTTTTTGTACTGGAAACTTATTGCCTACCTTTTCTAGTTGGATACGTGCTGAGCCGTGTTTGTATATATTTTTTATAATCCTTATGTATTTATGTTCTATTCCCTGATCTCTTAATGCTTCCCAGATTCTTGTGTGTATTAAAGAGTCAAACGCTTTGCTGTAGTCAATAAATGCCATGTAATATGTTAATTGATATTCAGCGTATTTTTCTATTATTTGCCTCACGGTATGGATGTGGTCTAGTACAGAAAAGTCTTTGCGGAATCCTGCCTGTTCTATTGGCTGTTGTTCGCCTAGTTTTTTTTCTATTCGTTTCAGTAGAATCTTTGCAAAGGTTTTATATATGTTGGAGAGCAAACTAATGGGTCGGTAGTTTCCTATATCACAGTGGTTCCCTTTTTTGAAAAGAAGGATTATATTCGATTCAGTCCATTGTTTTGGGATAATTTCAGTGTTGATAACGGTATTAAACATTTCTGTAAGTACAGGTACTATTGCTGGTTTGGTTTGTTTCAAAATTTCATTACATATGCCGTCTGGACCAGGTGCTTTATCTGTTTTTTGGGTGTCAATAGCTCTTGCAACTTCTTCTTGCATGATTGAAGGTACTGTTGTTTTATTTGACAGGTCTACATCACTTTCTATTATGTTGTTTTGGTATAATTCAGTGTAGTAGGCTGTTGCAATCTTTAGTATTTCTTTTCTGTCACTTTTTTTAGTCCCGCTTTTGTTTCCCATTTTCACAATCCATTCTTTATTGTTAGTAAGTTCTCTGTATGCCTTCTTTATTCCTCCTGTTTGTTTAATATGCTTCTCTATCGTTTCCATTCGACGTTGTCTTCTGTCTTTCCTTATATTTTCTTTTATTTCTTTATTAATTTTTGTAATTTGTCTTCGATTGTTGTTTGTAGGTTTGGCGTTTATTAAAGCTGCTCTTTGTTCTAGAAGGTTGATGGTATTTGTTGTCATCCATTTGTTTGAATGATTTTCCTTGGCGGCATATTGCTTGGTGGTGTCTGTGATTGTGCTTTCCAGCCAGTTATATTTTTCTTGTAAGCAGGCATCTTTTGTTTCTCTATCATATTCTTTAAGTTTGGAGTCTAATGAGGTAGCTATTTGGTCTATTAAACGGTTGTTGGATTTTATGTACTCTGCATTTATTTTTGGTCTTGTGTTCTTGGGTTGCGATGACTTCAATTCAGCTCTAACCATGCGATGGTTGGTGTTGAAGTTTAAATTATTAATGACATTAATGTTTGTGAACCATTTAGACTTGTTGGTCATTATAAAGTCTATTTGGTTTTTAGTTTTGCCATCAGGTGATGTCCATGTCCACATTCTATTTTTCTTTTTTTTAAACATAGAGTTTAGGATAGTTAGATTATTTTCCATTGCAAAGTCGATCATTAATTTTCCATTCCTGCTTCTATTTTTTGGGCTGTATGTATGTGGTCCTAAGATTGTATCTTCATCCAGTTGTCTTTCCCCGATTTGTCCATTGAAGTCGCCCATCACTATTATATTTTTATGAGCGTGTTTCTGTAGAGCTTCATTCAAGTTGTGGTAAAATTTGTTGATTGTATCGGTCTCTGCTTGTTCTGTGGGTGAGTAGATTTGCATGATGGTCCATGGGTCTTTGTAGCCTGGTAGTTTTAAATTCAATAATGCTATGCGCTCTGATATGCCGTAAAATCCATCTATATGTTTTGTTAAGTGTTTATTGACCAGAAAACCAACTCCATGCTTGCCCGGGGTCTCACCTATGTGGTAGAATATAAAGTTTGGGTATGCAACAATTTTTTCGCTTATTCTTCTTATATAGCTTGGGCAAATTTACAATCAGCCATGGTTCTCAATGATACAATTGGTTTTCTTTTAGTGTAGTTTTTTTAAATATGGCAAATTTAATTAGTATTAGTAAATTTAATAAAACAAGCTTCATAAGCCTTGGCCAAACACACGGCGCGGCGCAGCGCCGCGGCCGCGCGGCGCGATATTTCCATACATGGCCTGTTTGACCACGCTAGCGGCTTGCTCCTAGATATCGCGCCGCGTCCGCGGCGCTTGCGTCGCGCCGTGTGTTTGGCCAGGGCTTAAATGTAAGGTACTTACTACATCGAAATCAACTCCAAGTATGCCTGCAGCCAGATCAAGACAGACCACAAGCTTGCTCGTGTCGCTCAAGTTACTCCCGGAAATTGTTTTAGTCTGCAGAAGTCGATCGAACTCAGCCGCTTTGCTGTTGCAAAAAAATATTAAATGTAACATTAAGATACTTTTGTTCGGTACGGTTTGTACTTTTAAATACGTATTTATGGATTAATGTTAACTTCCATGTATGAAAAAGCATAGGTGATTGATAGCATAGGCACTGTAATTGATTAACACTGCAAATATAGCCGATATTTTGTTGTTAGGTGTAAAACATACATCGAAACACAGGACATGCTAACCATACCTCAAAACCTTTTCCTCCTCACTTAGACCTAATTTAGAAGCTAGTAATTGTAGAGTTTTGTTATACGGAGCCATTGTTCTAGTAGATCACAGATTTACCTTCCTAAATTAGTTTAAAAAGTACTTGGAAAAAATGGAAATAAGATATATAAGAATTTTTTTTTTTTTTTTTTCCGTGTTGTGGCTTTTTGCTGCTTAGGCACTTTGCCAATGTCAAGTGGGGGAAGTTTTGGCTTTACGGTTCCGTGGAGTGCACCTAATAATTTTGCCCCAGGGACTAATTGTACGTAACGACCATATTTGAATATTGGTAATAAGTGGATAAAAGAGTGCTTATATATATTCATAAATAGTTATAATTTGATATTATTTTTATCTATAAAATAAGCCAAAGCCTTAGCGACTTTGGGTTCAAAACTAGCCAAGAGAGTTTTAACATTAGTAGGGAGTTGGACTTTAAGTTTTGTTAGTAGGTCATAAAGAGAGAATAGAGTTGAAGGACACTCGAGAAAAATGTGATCAATTGAACCTACATCATGCCCGCACAGACATACCGCACTATTTATGACTTTGATTTTAAATAAAAATTCAGGGGAGCACAAATGTCCCAGCCTGAGGCGTATGATGCAACTAGTTACTCTTTTTTTAAATTTGAATTTAAAAAACCAGGGAGAAGCCGGAATATTTCTTTGCAGTTCGTAAAACTGCAACTTGTTATCGGTAGCCCATAAAGCCGACCATGATGAAAATAGTTTTAACGATGAGATCGCGTCCAAGTCTTTGCTAAAGCTTTGAAAGAAAGTATAAGAATTGCGCGCTCTGCGCGGTATATTGTTTGACAGTGACATTCGATTGACGGTTATTTGCTGTGTTGCCAGTAAATCGACTGAATTGTCAATTTAAAATTCATTGTTTATAGTGTAAGGCTAACCATTCATGAAGATTCCAAGCCAAGTATGCGCCAAGTCCCGAGGCGAGTTTGAAATGTTTAAATTATGTATGATTTAGAGAAAACCGTAAACGGTATCTATTTTCATACAAATGATTTCTGACATCAAAAACGTTTACTAATGTTTATTAGTACGTTGCTTACTAAAGTAAGTTCATAACTATATAATATATAGACTTTTCAGGCACTCATGTACGGAAGACAAGTTGTTAATATTTCTTCAAATGTACACTGTATTATCCATTTAATATACTGTTAAGATTAAAGTCATTGAAACTTTTTGACAGGAATAAATTATCTCGATTGTATTTGACCACGCCCCTTTATCTCGATTCTACTGAAATATCAACGATAAAACACCTTTTGGCGACATGTTGATTTTTTTCACAGGTTCTGTGAAGCCGATACGGATTGCTGTCATTGCTACAAAATGTCTTTGTAGTTATCAGGGTGTAGGTCATTTAATTGTACTCTTATAAACTAATCCGTGCTAATTTTCATATGTTGAACGTATTGTAAAAAGAAAGAAGAGGATCCAATCCGCCCGAATCGAGGGTGTGTATATGCAGTGATGCTAGTCTAGACCGATTTAGATTTGTATCAAAATAATCTGAAGCTATTTATAAATATTATTTTCTCAGCTTTTACTTATGTTCAAGCGTTAATAGTAACGTCTGGTCTATAATTAACCTGTGAAAGTTTAAATATTGCAGTATAATACAGTGCTAGTGTGTGATGTGTCCGTACAAAATTTATGAAGGTTGCCATTTTTTCGTGGTAGATATTGTAGATCAGTGTTATTGGGCGTGATCATGTCTCTTGGAGCTCGTCGCGGTCGCGCGGAGGAGCTCAGGAGCACGCTTTAGCGCGTATTGGCGTTCAGTTTTACCCGCGAGTGTTCAGCCTGTGCTATCCGTAAAGCTTACACATCGCGATCTCATCGAAAGTGAATTCTCTCGTGAAGAGTATTCTAGTGATCTGATGTGATAAATGGTGGTTTCAGGTAGCGATGCAAGTAGTGTATTCCTGGAGGTAATATCTGTGTGGTTGTGCGGTACTGGGACGATGGCCCACTGAACGGGCGCGGACATCACGGCTTCGTCAGCGACGGGCGGCGCGCGGGGAGCAGAGTCTCCTTCGCAGGCCAACCAAAACACCGTGGATAACGCCACTCCCACCTGCTGGTGAGTGCTCTTATATGCTTCTGTCAGCCTGGTACTTTTGGGCATCTAGACTAACTATACTGTAAACATTATCATTTTAATTCGAATGAGTGTGAGCTCATAGGATGTGCACTTGCAATATGATGGAGACAGTGAAACAATAGTTTCCTGTTACATGCTTCTGTCAGCCTGGTACTTTGGTTTTGAAGAAGCAACAAGATTAACTGTAGGCATTATCATTTGAATCCCAATGTGAGGTGCTCATATGACATCTTGCTTGCTCTATGGACTGAGATATCTGATAGTTTCCTAATGAGCCTTAGAGCTCAGGGGAAAATGTCCATGGTACATCATACTCCTGCTTGCTATAGCATTTGAGTCCTCTTATGTTCAATTAGGTATGATGTGGAGTGTCTCTAAATGTGTTCATGTCTGAATAAATCTTTCATCCCGCTCGCTACATACTTGCTAGTAAAGGACAATCACTTGCCAGATCATGCTAGGTATTAAGTTTTTTTAATAAATACTACATGTGGCTCTCTTTGGGGGAGGCCTATGTCCAGTAGTGGGTGTCTTTCGTCGGATTTGATGATGATGCTACCATTCATATTAACACATTTTGTGCAAACAGTTTCATAGTGATATTTTAATTGCCGGTAACATATGAAAAACCATTGTAAAGAAAATGAAATGTGTTTATGCATCTGCGACAGAGAAGGAGATACACGAACGAACTTCCTTTACGCAGTACTCGTAGCAGGGCCTCTGCCTTAAAGCAAAGCACCCACAAAAATAAAAATTAAACAAAGATTACGTACTTAACACTTTTGTTGACAGTACCATCAATTAAGCGTTGTTAACCCTACATATGGCCCGCCTGTTGACTACTGTCACCGAACGAGTTAATACACAGTTTGAGTTTGGGGTCTCCTTTTAATTAAACAATAATACTTGTGTCAGGAGATCCCGCCCCGCTCTTCCATTAACAATAGGTGTTATTGTTTTACCTTTTTACCTGGTACTGAAAGTCCATATTCAGCGAATAAATTATCATTCATTCATTCATTCAAAGTATTAAGCTAGGAACCAGACTATTTGGCAAAATACATGGTTTGGCTAAATAGTCTGGTTCCTAGCCTAATATCTCTGATGCTCATTGACCCCTCTTGCACTTACTTACACACTTTATATTTGACATGATCACGACCATTTTCAATTTTGGTTTTTAACCCCCAAAGGTAAGTAACGACCAATGTTATAAGTTTGACGTGTCTGACTGTCTGTGTGTGTGTCTGTCTGTGGCATCGTAGCTCCTAAACGAATGGACCGATTTGAATGCGGTTTTTTTTATCCGAAAACTGACGTGATTGAGGTGGTTCTTAGCTATGTTTCAAAAAAATTGGTTCGGCCTTTTTTAAATATTGAACTTTGAAATGAAAATGTCAAGGGTTTTTCAACTTCTGAGTTGTAGTTATTCAAACTAATGGATGCAAATTTTTTGTGTATTTTAAAAGTAAAATAAACATATGGTATCAAATCATGATCATTCTTCCTATTCGGTTTATTTGGAAGTGATTTAAAGGAAGCCATTTTCCAATACACTGACATAGAGTTAAACTAATTGTATACCTGAGAATAAGGCTACACATAACTGGAAACCGCATCAAAATCGGTCCAGAAATTCTATATTTTTTTGAACAGACTATCATTTTCAATACAATATAATAATATAACATGTTATCAAGGTTTATACCTAGGCCTCTTCTGAATCACCATTGCCTATTCAAAGAAAGCAAACACGAGTTACAGGTTGTGCTTGACTTGTAAAACCCTTTCAATATGATGCTCAAGAAGGCACATGCCAATTATACACACAGAAAAAAAAACATTAAGATGATTGGTGATTAATTAAGATATCCCTTTACATTATATTAAATGAAATAGGTTTGAGTTGTACAAAATAATAATAATAGTAGTAATTGTAATGTCTCAAAAGATTACAAATTCTTATTGATTATTACATAGGTATATTAAAAAAAACAAAAAAAAACTTGTCAAATAACCACCCCTGGTCGCCTCCGGTGCGGTGCAAAGGTGCCCATAATGCTTGCCACATTACCCTGTTGAATGGCCAAAGACAACCTTTGCCTAAAAAGATTATATATATATATAACTTAGAATAATAACGCATAGAAGGATAGTTTCATACGGCCGACGCGCCAAGCGTGAGGCATAAAATGGATTCATGTAGTTGTGATCAACTCGTATTCACACGCGCCAATACGCACACAAACGCACCAATTTTGTTCCACCGATCGGCGCACTGGGCCATTTATGGCCGAGTTTTAGTGGCCTCACCGTTGCGCGTAAACTGCGTTTCTATGCGTTATTATTCTAAGATTAATAATTATAAAATTCCCATGCTTGCATTATTATTTATTATCATCAATTCATCAATTTACTGGCACACTGGCATGCCATGTTCAGGTATATTTGACAAGTCCAGGACTACTAGCAGCTGTAGAAATCGCGAGCCTGTCTTTAAAACAAAACACTTTTTTTGTAACTTCGAAAAGTTGGCTCGACTTCAAAATTGTATATAATCAACTAACCGGCTCACAAAACTTAACGAGAATCGGTTTAGGAATGCGACCTGTAGAGGAGCACAGCCGGACAGTGTGACATCGTGACAGAACCGGACATACGAACGATTTTCGGCCGAAGCTGAAGCATAAAACTTCGTTTTTTTTTTTTTTTTTTTTTTTTTTTCATTTTTCCAAACGTTTTTGGAGATATACTCCACTATCTCGTTCGTCACACTCGTTCGTTCGATTACAGGTAAAGCGGATCAAAATCTGCAAGAACTTTACAATAACCCAACCAGGGGACCGATTTTTGACTTTCGAGCGCTCGACTTTTTCACTCGAAAACGGTCATAAATGATGGAATTCTATTTTGAAATAGACATAAAAAATGTAAAAACGAGTGCTATCCACCACTCGTATTTAATTCGATCGGTAGAAAGTAAGTGCCAGCAATTTTGACACTAGAATCTTATTTACTTTTATTTAATTTTCGAGCGCTCGAAAGTCAAAAATCGGTCCCCTGGGACTGACGGCGGTTAGAACGCTCGTAGAATCACCCTAATATTATAGAAAGTCTTATCCATCAACTAGGTACTCTTTGCAGACATTAAATTGGGAATGGATAAAAATTTTAGAAGTGCCTAATTAATAACCTTCCTTAGCACCAGAAAAAAGTTGCAGACATTTCAGCTGCGTGAATTATTTCTGAAAAATATAAACCTTTTCCTTACTTACGTTTTGGGTTTAGGACGGACACTGCTTGATCCGTCTCATATTACAAAAAAATATCTTAAAAATCCGTGGTAAACTGACACTGGCAATGATATTGACAGCTGCAGCAGCTATATTTGTCATTGCCAGGGTCAGATATATAAAATATTTTTTTGTAATATGAGACGGATCAAGGAAAGTGTCTCATTTGCCATCCTAAACTCAAAACGTAAGTGAGGAAACTGTTTATATTTTTCAAAAATAATTGACGCACCTGTAAAGTCTGCAATTTTTTTCTGGTGTTAAGGAAGGTTATTCCTAACACCAAAATAAAAATCAGGCAATTCTAAAATTTTCATCCATTCCCCATTGCAAAACAAATGGAAATGGGCTTGCAAAAGATATCCTGACAGTGCTGTGCAAGACTTAATGAGCCGGATTCGACGCAAAGCACGCAGTATGGCATATAGAAAAAAAATGGTTATTAGTCTAGTAAATAAATGCAATAACAATTTCCTTGAAATATGTTCCATAACATTTTTATTTTTGTTACTTTATGTGCCCATGTTTTACTGTGTTCAAGCTTTATTCTGTTTTTGTTTAGTATTTGTTGTTATAGTAAAATTTCAACTGTCTAACTATCACGGTTTATGAGATACAGCCTGGTGACAGCCGGACAGACATACAGACGGACAGCGGAGTCTTAGTAATAGGGTCCCGTTTTACCCTTTGGGTACGGAACCCTAAAAACGGCTTCCTTACTGCTTTACTAACCATTTTCTCTAAGAACAAAGTAGTGACAAATCAAGTAAGCAATTAAACAATCATTGAAGGAAAATATATAAAAAATGAACTCTGTGTCAGTAAAAAATGAGTCAACACTGCTGGATACTAATCCATGCTGATGCAGTATCCAGGATTTCTAAGCAATAATAAACCCTCACTCTGAGCAAGTTTATTGTGTCAACTAAACATTTGCTTGGTTGATACAATGAACTTGCTCCCACCATTGTATTTTAATTTAAGCTAATGTAATTTACTTATAAGATAACTAACCTAGGATAAGTATATATTAACACCATTGTGGACCCCAGCTGCCTTAAATTAATAAATAATAATAATATATTGTATCGCCCGCGTATTAGGTACAGAGTACCCAGGCAAAACCGCGGATTAAAATAAGTATATATTAATTTTTAGGGTTCCGTACTCAAAGAGTAAAACGGTCTGTCTGTCACCAGGCTGTATCTCAAGAACCGTGATAGCTAGAGAGTTGAAATTTTCACTGATTATGTATTTCTGTTGCCGCTATAACAACAAATACTAAAAACAAAATAAAATAAATATTTTTATTGATAATGTACGGAACCCTTCGTGCGCGAGTCCGACTCGCACTTGGCCGGTTTTTAAAGTGGTTGAGCCGAAATTGTCAACGAGAAATGGTATCCTATCGCAATCACTAAATTTAATTTCCCAACTGTATTGTTTGTCAGAATTTTCATTTCGGCAATAAGTAAATTTTCTCGAAGATTTTCTTTGTCTTATTTTTAATACTTATTAGGTTAGGTTTGTTTCATAATAATCCTGAAAATGCTATGGCCTCAGATAATTTTTAGTGATTCAGATAGGTAACCAGGAACTTTCTATAAAAGTGAATTATCTCAAAAATGGTTCACATTTGTATAATGCATTATGTAGTTATTTAAGCAAGCATAAAGTTGCAATCCTCTCCTGTAACCCCTTAACAGGAATAAGTGCGTTGAATTACCAATAACCCTGTATATGTGTAATATTGTGGTGGTTTTAACCCTTCATCGGCGTGGGCTTTGGACCCTTCAAGCGTTCGAAAGTCAAAAATCAGCCCCCAGTCTGCGGCTGATTTTTGACTTTCAAGCGCTCGAAAATTTAATAAATGTAAATACTATTGTAGTGTCAAAATTGCAGGCGCTTACTTTCTACCGATAGAATTGAATACGAGTGGTCAATACACAGATGGTCTGTGGGTCAATACCACTCGTTTTTAAAATTTCTATCGCTATTTTAAAATAGCATTTTATAATTTTTGACAGTTTTCAAGTGAAAGATTCGAGCGCTAGAAAGTCAAAAATCGGTCCCCTGGACGGCAGCGGCAGTTCATACATTCGAGCGACATCAATGTATGGGCAGCCGCTTGTCGCCCCGCTGTCCGCTGGCGTTTGGACCGCGGCCTTAGTCGACGTAAAAAATGTCCCTTAATTTCCGCCCTGTCAAAAATGCCTATGTCCTGATCCAAGGTCCAATCTATCTATAGCAAAATTCATCAAAATTGGTTCAGTAGTTTAGGCGTGAAAAAGAAACAGGGGACCGATTTTAGACTTTCGAGCGCTCGAAAATTAAATAAAAGTAAATACGATTATGGTCTCAAAATTGCAGTCACTTAATTTCTACCGATAGAATTGAATACGAGTGGTCGATACCACTCGTTTTTCAATTTTTTATCGCTATTTCCAAATAGCATTGTATTGTTTCTAACAGTTTTCGAGTGAAAGAGTCGAGCGCTCGAAAGTCAAAAATCGGTCCCCAGGTGTGTTGCACTTTAACCCATTCGAGGCCAAAGTAAATATTTTTTTTTTTTTAAATTTGTTGTTTTAAGAAATTGCTATGCTTAACAGAGCTCATGTTTAACTGTACCTAGCTTTAAGGTCGTATTATACTAACATGAAACGCAATAAATGATTGATTGATTGAAGTACCGCTACGTGTGCTACATCGTAGCACGTATCAAAAATTCCTCTTTGTAGCGGAAATCGCTCGTAGAGACATGGCTCATATTATGTGAGTCATTAGCCTTGAATGTGTTAACTCATTCGCCACACGCAACGTTCGTAGCGCTACGCCGTAGTCCATTTTTAGGGTTCCGTACTCAAAGAGTAAAACGGGACCCTATTACTAAGATTCCGCTGTCCGTCCGTCCGTCCGTCTGTCTGTCACCAGGCTGTATCTCACTGATACCGTGATAGTTCCAGCTGAAATTTTTACAGATGATGTATTTCTGTTGCCGCTATAACAACAAATACTAAAAACACAGAATAAAATAGTTTTTTTATGGATAATGGTACGGAACCCTTCGTGCGCGAGTCCGACTCGCACTTGGCCAGTTATTTTATTATTGTCGCGAAGCCACTTCTGGTCACTCTCATGGCCGCGAATGAGAACCTATAGCACTCAAGCTAAGACACCCGCATTAGCATATATGCAACTATAAACATAACCTTACAACTTGCGGAATCCTTTATATATCTGACATAGGGGCTGCCGCCTCGTGCGTGCCAGCTCCCTATGACGTGTGGGGACTTTCGTCCCCGAGAATGTCCTCCAACCTCCCCTTATAGACATCCCTTACCACCATTGATACTGTCCCAATTCACACGCTATTGTTCCAGTTACCCGGGTGCACCCTTGACTGATGATGATATGGCCTGAAGCCGAGACTACCGAACTACCCTGTTGTTACACTTGTAACTAATCCTCTAACACTAAAGAACTCCACAACTAAGAACTGTGTTGAGTGTCCTACAGGTCACGTACATGCGCGACCTGTAGGAAACCTTATTCATCTACATGATATACCAATACGCCTCCCAAAGAGAATGAGACCTGTGGACGCACATAAATACATCGCATCATAAACAATCATCGTCCGATCTGTGAAAGCACATGAACACACGTGTAAATGATACCAAATCGTTACAATATCATAGGACGCATCGAAAGTGATTATGGAAAGAGCTCACCCTGGTTTTCCTACAAATCAACCACTACAAAACCGCACTTAACTGTTCGTTCCCAATATAGCCGTTAGGAACTCTGACAGCCCGCCTACCCGTCAACCTTGTTATAAAAATGATTCCTTGTAGGTGTTGCTACGTAAGATAAATCGGCTGTTTGAGACATAATTATAAACACCAATGTAAATACTATCGTGAATCATGACCATTCACGACAATTATTATTTATGAATTAATAACTACAACTAAAGGCTGGTTTCCACTTTGATTAGTGATTAGTGCGAGTTCATACATTTGCTGCAAGTGCGAGTAGCTTTTGTATGGACTCGCACTAATCACTAATCAAAGTGGAAACCAGCCTTTAGAAAAGTTGAAAAACCCCCGACATTTTCATTTCAAGGTTCAATATCTCAAAAACGGCTGAACCGATTTTGTTGAAACGTAGGAGGACGTTAGGAGCTACGATGCCACAGACAGTCAGACAGACTTACAGACACGTCAAACTTTGTCAAACTTGTACAGGTTTTGGAAAAAAACATACAGGGTGCGAGAAAATGGTCATTTTTGACAAACTTTTTTTTTGATGGCAATCGATCCCATTCCTGTCCAGGATCAAAAGAGGAAAAAAATTGCAAAAAAAAAAAAGTACTTTAAAAAATAATGTTCGTTTGTAATCGATTACGATGAAATTACAATCGATTTTTTTATTAAGATCTGTATATTCTATTGTCACATTGCGTAAATGCTACAAGCCAATGAAATAATTAAAAAAGTAGCTTGAACAGAAAAGTAGCATTTTGCTCCCTCTCGTCGGGGACCAAAACTTACTTTTCTGAATGAGAGGTGTGAGAAATCCATTTCCACCCCTTCTCGCAAAACCAAATATTCATCACGCACAACTGCCCATCAGCTTGCAAACACATCACATGCAGCGGCTGATGCGAGGAGTGCGTTCAAAAGGTGTACAGTTGCCATCACATACATCGGAGCAAACAAGCACGTCACAAACATCTGAACACACCTCTATTTTCAAGGCATTAGGGTGCATGTGCCGATATTTTTGAACACCTATAGTGTACCTATGTATGTGATGGCGACTGTACGGCACGTCCCAGCGGCGAATTTCTGCCTGACGCCATTCGCGATATTGGTACCGCTATCAGATAGCGATCACGCGGCCGGAAATCAAACCTGGTTGGAGAGGGAACGAACAAACGCACTAATTGCGTAACTCTAGTCGGTCCATAAGTTCTGTCACAAATGTTTTGCCGCTTAGTAAATAATACCAAGCATGTTTTTGAATATATGGTTTGATAGCTCATTAAATAGTGATAAATTAGAACGATGATTGAATTTAAATGCTTAAAGCCATATTACACAAATGCTAGTTTGAAGAGATTTTGCACTTTTTTAGCCAATCAAAAACACGGACGTGATCCACTTTTATCTTTTTTCCATGATTCTTAAAGCCTTTCAAACTTAATACGTGAGATTTTAGTCAGAACCCTCCCTGAACCCTCCCTCCTCCATTATGAAGCATAAGATAAGTAAGTCTCGGTAAAACTAATTTTCTCACATTTCACGTGTACTTGTTGCCCACAAGATCAAATTTACGCGTTTTTCTGAAAACGTAAAAAGTACGTAAAGTTCTCGATGGGAGCAGTTGGAATTGAAAGCTAACAGAAAATCAAATGCTCGTTGCTAAGCATGGTCTAGAATAAATAAAAATAAGTTTCTGTCAAAAATTTCATTTTTAGTACAAGCTTTTATTGCCGAATGTACTTTTCTGCATACCATCATCAACTACTCATTGAGTCAATTCGAACGAGCCCAAACTCGATGGGAGCAGTTGGAATTGAAAGCTAACAGAAAATCAAATGCTCGTTGCTAAGCATGGTCTAGAATAAATAAAAATAAGTTTCTGTCAAAACATTTCATTTTTTGGTACAAGCTTTTATTGCCGAATGTACTTTTCTGCATACCATCATCATCATTGAGTCAATTCGAACGAGCCCAAACTCGATGGGGTTGTGCCGTTTTATTGCGGAGTTCCTATGGCCACCTTCCAGCTCCGGCATCAGATCAGCTCCAAGTCATCATAATATTGCATTGTCATGCAGTGTACATATGCTTGCAAAATTTCAGCTCAATTGGATAACGGAAAGTGACTGAAAAATGGATAGCAAATTTTGACGGACAACTTACAAACATATTTTCATATACCTACTTACACATTTACATACATACGAACAGTGCAAGTTAATATAAAGCTTGTAAAAAAAACCTTGTTGGTCATCTGGAACACTGTTTTTTTATTAAATTTGTTGTAAGTGGTATTTTTGTCAGTTGCGGCGTGTTTTGGGTTCACGATTGCCTCAAGTTACAAGGGTTTTTTGTCATATTGCGATTATTGTTTAAAATGTGTTGTATTGCAATTTGATTCGTGTAAAATAAGCTTTTTAATCATGTATAATACGAATAAGAAAAAGTTTATTGCTGAGTTTTATCTATCAAAAACCTTGTGACAGAACTTTTACAAGGGTTTTTGTCATATTGCGATTATTGTTTAAAATGTGTTGTATTGCAATTTGATTCGTGTAAAATAAGCTTTTTAATCATGTATAATACGAATAAGAAAAAGTTTTTTGCTGAGTTTTATCTATCAAAAACCTTGTGACAGAACTTACGGACCGACAAGATAGGTACGGTACATACAGTCAGATTGCATATACACCTTAAGTCGGTCGTGAATGGTTTAAGTTTAAAGGCAGTTTTCATAAAGATCCAACTGGCAATATTGGTGGGAACGTCAACGTTGCAGGCGTCCATAGGCTACATTGACCGCTTACCATCAGCAAGTTTTAGACATATGTCAGGAATGCGGCCGGAAAAGGTAAATGTCAGGAATTCTCGGAAAATAAATGAAACAATAAAATTTTATAGGCTGTAAACTTTTATTTTTAATCACAATAACAAAAAAGGTAAAGCCACAAGTACTTTGGAGTTTCATAAATTGTAACTTATAAAAGCCCAAACTCGATAGGAGCAGTTGGAATTGAAAGCTAACAGAAAATCAAATGCTCGTTGCTAAGCATGGTCTAGAATAAATAAAAATAAGTTTCTGTCAAAACATTTCATTTTTTGGTACAAGCTTTTATTGCCGAATGTACTTTTCTGCATACCATCATCAACTACTCATTGAGTCAATTCGAACGAGCCCAAACTCGATGGGGTTGTGCCGTTTTATTGCGGAGTTCCTATGGCCACCTTCCAGCTCCGGCATCAGATCAGCTCCAAGTCATCATAATATTGCATTGTCATGCAGTGTACATATGCTTGCAAAATTTCAGCTCAATTGGATAACGGAAAGTGACTGAAAAATGGATAGCAAATTTTGACGGACAACTTACAAACATATTTACATATACCTACTTACATATTTACATACATACGAACAGTGCAAGTTAATATAAAGCTTGTAAAAAAAACCTTGTTGGTCATCTGGAACACTGTTTTTTTATTAAATTTGTTGTAAGTGGTATTTTTGTCAGTTGCGGCGTGTTTTGGGTTCACGATTGCCTCAAGTTACAAGGGTTTTTTGTCATATTGCGATTATTGTTTAAAATGTGTTGTATTGCAATTTGATTCGTGTAAAATAAGCTTTTTAATCATGTATAATACGAATAAGAAAAAGTTTATTGCTGAGTTTTATCTATCAAAAACCTTGTGACAGAACTTTTACAAGGGTTTTTGTCATATTGCGATTATTGTTTAAAATGTGTTGTATTGCAATTTGATTCGTGTAAAATAAGCTTTTTAATCATGTATAATACGAATAAGAAAAAGTTTTTTGCTGAGTTTTATCTATCAAAAACCTTGTGACAGAACTTACGGACCGACAAGATAGGTACGGTACATACAGTCAGATTGCATATACACCTTAAGTCGGTCGTGAATGGTTTAAGTTTAAAGGCAGTTTTCATAAAGATCCAACTGGCAATATTGATGGGAACGTCAACGTTGCAGGCGTCCATAGGCTACATTGACCGCTTACCATCAGCAAGTTTTAGACATATGTCAGGAATGCGGCCGGAAAAGGTAAATGTCAGGAATTCTCGGAAAATAAATGAAACAATAATAGGCTGTAAACTTTTATTTTTAATCACAATAACAAAAAAGGTAAAGCCACAAGTACTTTGGAGTTTCATAAATTGTAACTTATAAATAATCGTAATTATCTTCTCGCCGTCAAGCTCGTGTCAGGAATTTTGGCCGAAAATCAGGAATTTTGTCAGGACTTTTTAAAAATTGTATCTGGTAAGGTAACCTATCAGCAAGCCATGCTTGTGCTCCATAATCCTCTTAGCATGTTCCCGGTTATTTCCTAAAGGAGCCCGGGGTCCGCCTTGGCATCTAATCCCAACGTAGGCACTAGGATTATGACAGCGTCTGCCATCAGAAATGAGACTAGAATAGAGAGAGAATCCGCAGCAGAACCAAGGTAACCGATATAGCCATCCGAATCGCAGCGTTCGGGAAGCTACGCATCTTTTCGTCCAATATTCCGCAGTGTCTCAAGACGAGAGTATTTGACCAGTGTGTGTTGCCAGTGATGACGTATGGGCACCGAAACGTGGTCGCTTACAATGGGCCTCATAAGAAGGCTCAAAGTCACCCAAAGAGCTATGCTGGGAGTTTCCCTGCGTGATCGCATCAGAAATGAGGCTATCCGCAGCAGAACCAAGGTAACCGACGCTAAACTTAAGTGGGAGTGGGCGGGGCGGCACATTGCACGTAGAATTGATGGCCGTTGGGGCGGAAAGGTTCTCGTGTCGAGTAGCACCCACGTACCGGAAGGCGCGACGTGGGCAGGCCCCCCACAAGGTGGACTGATGACCTGGTAAAGGTCGCGGGAGTCAGCTGGATGCGGGTGACGCAGGACCGGCCACTTTGGCACTCTTTAGGGGAGGCCTATGTCCAGCAGTGTACGTCTTTCGGCTGATATGATGATGATGACGGCCATGTGGCTTTTCAACCTACCAGAAAAGCGAAATATATGGTTGTGCTTTATTTTTATAAAAAAATATATTGTACGTGAAACTTAAGAAGTTATATAGTCTAGACCCAACTTTATCAGTACATTATGTTTACATTTAAGGATAGTCAATTTTTGCACTACGTTTTTAGCTCGATTGTTATCATTGTTGCTAAAAATAAACCATCAGCCTACAAAGTCTGTATAACTATGGCTGTTTAATTATAAACATAATGTAATGATGTAAAGATTAGTATTTGTGTAGTCATGTAAAGTAAACTTGGTGAATCAATGCCACATAACATAACAGAATGTACATACTTGAAAGAGCGAGCGAAGCGAACGAATCTCCTTTTCAGCTTGGGGTAAGATGCTTTTGTATCTCTGTCCGGGTGTCCGGCTGTTCTCTACAGGTCCGCAACCGTCTGTCCGTCCGTATGTCACAGCCACTTTTTTCCGAAACTATAAGAGCTATACTGTTGAAACTTGGTAAGTAGATGTATTCTGTGATCCGCATTAAGATTTTCACACAAAAATCGAAAAAAAACATTAAGTTTTAGGGGTCCCCATACTCAGAACTGAAACTCAATTTTTTTTTTTTATAAACCCATACGTGTGGGTATCTATGGATAGGTCTTCAAAAATGATATGGAGGTTTCTAACATCATTTTTTTCTAAACTGAATAGTTTGCGCGAGAGACACTTCCAAAGTGGTAAAATGTGTGTCCCCCCCCTGTAACTTCTAAAATAAGACAATGATAAAACTGAAAAAAATATATGATGTACATTACCATGCAAACTGCTAACGTAAATTGGTTTGAACGAAATCTATGAAGTAGTTTTTTTTTAATACGTCATATATCGTAAAAAGCAATTTATGTAACGGAACCCTTCATGTGCGAGTCCGACTCGCACTTGGCCGCTTTTTTATAACTTTTAACCCTCGTCGCAAATAGAGGGGTGTTATTTATACGTTTGATGAGTCTGTCTGTGGCATCGTAGCTCCTAAACGAATGGACTGATTTGAATGCGGCGTTTTCTATCCGAAAGCTGACGTGATCGAGGTGGTTCTTAACTACGTTTCAACAAAATCGGTTCTGTCGTTTTTGAGATATTGAACTTTGAAATGAAAATGTCGGGGGTCCAACTTTTCTTAGTTGTAGTTATGTCGATTCAGTTTCTGAAAATATGAAAAAAAATGTTTAAAAAAAAAACCGACTTGTTAGGTCTGCTTCACACAGTCACGTCAGAGCGCATAAGACGAGTGTGAATCTAACCGTACTAAATGTATGAAACCGATATCATTGCGTCACGACACGACAAGTCAGATATGAATCCGGTGTGACGCTTGGATTTTTGACTATGATGACGTACGATTAGTAATTACGTATAGGGAAATTGGTCAATGAAAAACCTGGGTGAAGTAATACGTATGCGATATAATGACGTGGTAACTGCTCTAATTACTTCCCTACTGTATCCGTAATAATTAGGTAGTTTCCTTATGTCACAATTAAAAATAAATGGTAACTATCACTATATGGATAACCAAAAGGTTTTTTATTAATATAAGTTGTTATATTTATTTCGAAATTATATTCAAGTTGATATACTTTAACTAAATTAAAATAAAAACTAAGTTTAATCTAGAAAAGGCCCTCGAGGCATTGTACCGAGGATGCTGGCGGCATTTCCTCGCTGAATTGCAATGCTGATGCGCGAGAAAGCCGCCAGCTCTTCGGTCACCAGTTACATCACCCAGACGTTTCAGAAACCTTAACCTTAATTAAAATAAAAAACGGTGTTAGGTACAGTTACGCACTATAATTACGACAAAAATAGCAAATTTACTTATTTTTCCATACTTACAACGATTAGTCATCATCCTCCTAGCGTTATTATTCCCGGTTGTGCCCCTTAATCCCAAGATTTGGCATAGGCACTAGTTTTTACGAAAGCGACTGCCATCTGACCTTCCAACCCAGAGGGAAAACTAGACCTTATTGGGATTATACCGGTTTCCTTACGATGTTTTCCTTCACCGAAAAGCTAACGGTAAATATTCCGTACATAAGTTCCGAAAAACTCATTGGTACGAGCCGGGATTCGAACCCACGACCGCCGCTTGACAGCCGCATGCCTGAACCACTAGGCTACATTAGTGCGAATGCCAATATAAAGTCGTCATAACAAGGACCGGAAAACCCCTTTTCAGGCTTAAGCCTATCGATTTGGTAACCCTATCAATTTAGTAACCTAATGATAAGGTAACCTTACTGATAGGGTAATCCTAACAAAACCCTATCAAGATAGGGTTTTGTTAGGGTTACCTTATGATCACCACATCCGATATCGATACCTGCAGACTCAAAGGGCGTAACAGTCATTAAAACAACAGGCTGTTACGCCCTTTGAGTGTGCAGGTATCGATATGCTTACAATAACAATAGGGTTACCCTCTCACTAAGGTTACCATTATGGATAGGGTTTTAAAAACATCTTCTAAAATAACCCTATGGAAAACCCCAATAAGGGAAACCGGTTCCGGTCCTTGCGTCATAATTTTGTGTCAATTAGTATGACCTGTTTTTGCGATCGGATCGCTAGCGATGTCTGATTTTGACTCTTATTTTTAACTTTAGCTGTACTTTAATTGTAGTTAGACCGATACTGACATGGCATCATCATCATCATCATATAGGTACATAGCCTTCCTCCAAAAAGTGCAACAATGACCGGTAATATTAATAAATATAGGAAAGTAGCTAATTCCGAATTTTATTCCAAAGAAAACAAATTCCTAATTAACATAGACAGGATGCAGTCGTATGCCTGTTTAGGCGGTCGGTCGTGTATTGTAATGGCAGTCAATACCCTACCACAACGGCGTCATACATGCGTCACACACATACCACCCAGCGTCATAAGTGTCATATTGCTACGTAAAATCTGCCATTGCCACCCAACATCATAAGTGTCATACATAATGCAATGTAAAACCATCATCACTAAGCCAGGCGCACTCTTAAATTGTTAATATCGCGATCATGGCAAACGACCGTACGGCCATGACCACTGCCTGATACTAAAGGGGTACCGTAGGCTATGGACGCTTGCAAATCTAGAGTCATCGTTCATCATCATCATATCAGCCGAAAGACGTTCACTGCTGGACATACGCCTCCCCCAAAGAGTACCAAAGTGACCGGCCCTGCGCCACCCGCATCCAGCGGACTCCCGCGACCTTTACCAGGTCATCAGTCCACCTTGTGGGGGGCCTACCCACGCCGCGCCTTCCGGTACGTGGTCGCCACTCGAGAACCTTTCCGCCCCAACGGCCATCGGTTCTACGTGCATTGTACCCTGCCCACTGCCACTTAAGTTTAGCGATTCGGAGGGCTATATCGGTTACCTTGGTTCTGATGCGATCACGCAGAGAAACTCCCAAACATAGCCCTCTCCATTGCCCTTTGGGCGACTTTGAGCCTTCTTATGATACCCATAGTAAGTGAACACGTTTCGGTGCTATACTTCATCACATCACTGGCAACACACACTGGTCAAAGACTCTCGTCTTGAGACACTGCGGAATATTGGACGAAAAGATGTGCCGTAGCTTCCCGAACGCGGCCCAGCCGAGTCGGATTCGACGATTGACCTCTTTCTCGAAGTTGGACCTTCCTAGCTGGACAGTCTGTCCTAGGTATATATAATCGTCTACAACTTCGAGCGTAAAGTGTCCTATTGAAATGGGAGTTGGTACTACTTGGACATTTGACACGATCACATTTAATACGTGAGTTTAATCGTGGAGTTATTAGTAGTATTTAAGTATTAAGATTGTCATGACTCATGAAAGCGAATGAAGCAAGCTGCCTACCCTTTCAAAAAATAGGCGTGATTATATGACATATAATGATCATGTTTGTATACTTACACATAAATAGGAATACTACAATGCGTATTTGTTGTTTGTTTACAAACATTATGTACGTACTCGTAAATGAATCAAATGTTTTAATGAATTAATTTAAAAAAAACCTCTGAGTCACGGCACAATACCAAACATTTCATTTCAAAGTATTGCAACATACTTTTCATCACACTTGCTCGTAAAGGGCTTCATAATGCGCAGGCATACAGAGCTACAATAGTTTTAAATTACGCTAAAGGGTGTAAAGGTTTTTTTTTTTAAATTGTATCTGGCACTCATGCGTCAGTTATAGTTAGTTATAAAGCAAGGAGGTTTTGAACTCAAATACGATGTTTGAAAACCTATTCATAAATACATCTAAAACTTTTATCTGAATTGTTTAAAAAATTATCAATTAAAATATGGTAATTTAGTGTATTTTTAACAGTGATTTTAATCGTCGATCAGGTCTGTATGCCGAAGGCCTTGCGCGCCTTACCCTCAAATTCAACAAAATGGACGATTGACATTTTGTATTTTTTATCGCGATTAGTATTATTTTTGTTTCAAATGTATTTGTTTCGTCGCAAACATTGTCTGCGACACGTACGCTAAGAATTTAACAAACTCGATTTTCTAATAGCTCTTAGAGTACTTGTGGCACAATGTACTATTAGAAGATCCAGTCTACAGGGGTCTAATACGATGTTCATTTACATTTCTGACGTTCCGTAAGTTCCGTTAGAGAAACTCACGCGTGGTCCCAAAAGGCCCCAGAGCATGTTGATTGCAAAATTTTACGTCTTATTCTGGCCAGGAAGTTGATTTTCCGCACGTGTAGCGATCAAAATCATTCAACAAAAATGCACCCCTTAGGCCTTGTCTTAACTTTCTATCAGGTTAGACGAAAGACAAATGCAAAACGCAATCCCATTTTTTGTAAAAAAAAAAGTGGATACAAAATGTTTCAGTCTCACTTTTTCATTGTTATTCAACTGACACATACGTTATTGTAAGAGTAATATTGTTTTTGTCCCTATTAAGCGGTCTGGCATTCCCTGGATTTCTATACCGGTTACAAAGAAGAAAAATGACATAACAGCCATGCAAATGCTTTTAAAATTAGTCTTTTTAGTAATAGTCTTGTTGATCTGTTTACATTTAGATTCATGAATGAGTAATATTAATGTTTTTATATAATAATACGAAATGCATTAGTAAACGTGCTCCATTCACGTTGAGAGGACCAGTGTGTTAAGTGATGTAATAGTTTATTAGAGGTTTATAATACATTAAAAAATTAACCATAGGCTTTATGGTGTTATTTAGTTTTTCATTAGTTGTTCCTTACAATATGATTAAAAATTTATTGTGAATGCAATTTTGAGTTACTTAGGTATATTTGTGTGTTAACAACAAGAGCGAGTAAGTATATTTTAATCACATTTTAGTATAGATCGATACTTAAGGCCGCATTCACAAACGTTCTACAAGCCTGTTTTAACTAAAATAGCGTTAAAATTATTTTGTCCTTATCTGGCACCTTGACATTTGTGTTCGTAAGAAAGGGACAAAGCACATTTTATTTAGCAGAGGCATTTTAAGTTTTATGAATAAGGGGGTATATAAATGCAAACATCATTAGTCTGATGTCACTTTCCATTCTTTTACTGCTGAATCGATTAGAGTAATTATGTTACAAATACTAATATTATAAACATCTAAAGTTACGCACACTGGGGGATAATCTCCGGAACTACACATCCAATCACAAAAATCCTTACACCAATATATAGAATGGATGGACATTCCGGGAAGGCATACGCTATATTAACCTATGTCCTTTTCACCCCGCCCGCGTTTTACAAACAACGTGCGCGATGTCGCATGGGCAGCTAGTATATAATTACTGTAGTTACCTTACTTACCAAAACTTACCAGTAAAAAAAATTAAAATGGCTAATATATCAAAGTTCTATTATGTCTTTCCACTAGTCCATTTCGTTGGAGACCGAGTGAAAATTTACAAGATGCGTCGGGACCTTGGGAATCAACCACAGCCTTGCGCGTTGCATACACTTGCTGCTCTTTACATGTACAGTCACTATAGCGAAGTAAATATTGTAATCTTAAGGCCCGGTTTTATAACTATCCACAATGATGTAATATAAAAATAGGTAGATATGTTGTCTATACGAAATTCCGTGTTTAAAAATGGCCACCAAATTCTGATAGCATTCGTTTCCATTGACGACGCAAAACTATGGCAAGCTGTGTGACTTGACCAAAATTTAGTGTGCCACTTTTGGACCGCTTATAACATATCTACGTATATTTTATATTACATCATTGACTATCCATTACAAAGTTTAGTTTTCGTTTTAAGTAAGTTTTTTTGCACAGTCATCAACCGCTCGTTGAGTGTCCAATGAAGCCAAACACAAAGAACGTATCGTGTGTATTTGTTATGGCCGCCTTCCGCCTCCATCATCAGATCAGCTCCGTCGTGCCATGTCACCGAAAGTTACATAAATATGCCCAACTTCAGCTAAATCGTATTCTGGCAAGTAGCTGAAAAATGCTTTCAGCAAGAACAATTTTACCGTACCGTACGGTTTCAGAGAAATTTCCTCCCTCGGACGCTCCGGTTGCGGAATGAGCTCCCTGCTGAGGTTTTCCCAAGGGACGACAGTATGGGGTTCTTCAAAAAAGGAGTGTATAAATTCTTAAAGGGTCGGCAACGCGCATGTAACACCCCTGGATTTGCAAGCGTCCATAGGCTACGGTAACCACTTACCATCAGGTGGGCCGTAAGCTTGTTTGCCACCGACGGGGTATAAAAAAAAACTTCGGTACCTAATCATGAGTTCGTCCGTCAAAATCGTTTTATATGGCAAGTTTGACAGTTCTCTATGAGGTGACAGCTGCTGGTGCCATATTTAAAGTTTACTGATCAGTAAACTGGTCTATGCAAACCGCCCTAATTCTGTCAACCTGCGTCACTGAAAAAAAAAATTAGAAGAAAACAGGTCGCATTACTCAACCGATTCTCGTGAAATTTATGAGCAGATTCGATAATTTTACGGATTGTCAAATCAGTTTTTGGTAATAAAAAAAAATATGTTTCAAACTAGACTCTCGCCATGCCTACAGCTCATATCACAGAGCCACTAGTAAATAAGTACCAGCTGGTATCTAATTACCTATATGATGTAATTAAACCTATATATAGACCGTTTGAAGCAAGATTCCCACGCTATTGTACTGTTTTTGCCAATCGATTATAATTGGACAATCATCAAAGGTGTTTTAACTCTATTTGATATCATCACAACTGAACACGCGACATACACGCGTCTCGTTCTGTTTAATACAATAAGACCGGGACGGGTGGTAGCGTTTCGCTACCGTGTAGTTTGGTACTCGCAGTTTGAAGAACTCGATCTCTATCACACGATTCATGGAAGTGCGATAGAGATGAATATAACCAAGACTCGAACTTTGCAATGACCACCAATTTGAAA
This sequence comes from Epinotia brunnichana, assembly GCA_963854355.1. Lineage (NCBI taxonomy): Eukaryota > Metazoa > Arthropoda > Insecta > Lepidoptera > Tortricidae > Epinotia > Epinotia brunnichana. Next base: position 14,528,859 of record OY977956.1, read on the forward strand.
AATGTTTGTTACTCAGCGGTTTCAATATTTATTTGTACTAATGTATGGTAAACTGTTAGTCAGATGACAATTGACATTGTCACATAAATCCTTGCTAAATTTATCATTACAAATGTGAAAGTAAAACGCTGAACTGGTTTTGTAAAAAAAAGTAATACAACAAAGAACCGGAAACGGACATCATCATCATCACCATTTTCAGCCTGTAATCGCCAACTGCTGAGCATAAGCCTCTCTTCGCGTACGCCACTTATCCCGGTCCCGTGCTAGTGTCATCCAGAAATGACCCGCGGTCTTTTTTATGTCATCAACCCATCGAGCTGGTGGACGACCGACGCTTCTTTTTCCTATAATTGGCCACTAATCCGTTAACGTTTTTTTTTGTCCACCTACCGTCACGCTGCCTGGCAATATGTCCTGCCCAACACCATTTGAGTTCGGTTATGACTTCGCCGACGTTACGCACCTTAGTGCGACGTCGGATCTCAATATTCCACACTCGGACATAAGACACTGTTTTTTAGGGTTCCGTACTCAAAGAGTAAAACGGGACCCTATTACTAAGACTCCGCTGTCCGTCTGTATGTCTGTCTGTCCGTCTGTCACCAGGCTGTAATCTCATGAACCGTGATAGTTAGACAGTTGAAATTTTCACAGATGATGTATTTGTATTTCTGTTGCCGCTATAACAACAAATACTAAAAAACAGAATAAAATAAATATTTTTTTATAGATAATGGTACGGAACCATTCGTGCGCGAGTCCGACTCGCACTTGGCCGGTTTTTTTTAAATCATCACCTAAAAGGAATGTAATATTAGGATATCTAGAGAAAGATACCTCTTGTAATTCTACGAAGGAACTGTTTCACAATTCTGTTATTATTCATGAGATTAAAATAGCCTCTTTTCTGAGAAAATGCGACAAGTCGATTGCTTAACGCATTTATCAAATAAAGATTACAATATTTACAATACACATATGGGTGAATCAACTTTTAAGGTATATTTGAAATCAAAATTAAAACTTAAGTCAATACTTAACGGTGACAAAAAATTATTCATATTAAAACTAGACGTCCAAAATATACCTTTTAGTTTTACATTCCTGGAAAAACCGTAACGCAGCGGAAAATGCACCTTCTTCGTATACATAACCTGGGCCCGTAGCATGGATGGCGTTATCACGCGATAAGTGATAGGATAAGCGCGTCGCCTCGTTCTATCGAACGGTGTCAGCCAGGGACGGATGCTCTATCCTGTCACTTGTCGCGTGATAAGGCCCATCCATGCTACGTGGCCTGGGGATAACAACGACTGCGTTACTTATTATTATAGTTATTATATTATTGTGACAATAATATTTAATATAAAATTATCGAGACTAAAACTTGGTTCAATAATCTGATTTAATAACAGCCAAGGTGGCATAATAAACAAATATGGAGTTTTTATAAAATTGCACACCTCGTGAAAACAGGGGCCGCACTGGTGGACGCGATTGGGGAAGCGATGGCGATTTCAGTACAACTTGGGCGACTTGATGTACTGAGATCGCCGGCGCTTCGCTAATTGTCCTACCAGTGTGGCCCGGGCCCAAATTCTTACGGACGTAGTTACTAGAACTGTAGAGGGTAGGGCACAGCGTACGAGTATTGTCATTCCTCTCTTATCTTAGCACAGCCCTATTGGGTAACCTACACCTTATGGAAGACCGCCATGATAACATATAGGCCTACTGTTTAACTGAGACGCCTGTGACGGGGCAGGGGCGCGATCAGACCGTCTCAGCTAAGCTAGACGTTCACCGCGACATTTGCTTCTGCGACGAATGGATGAAGATATATTTTTCCACATAGTTAAACGACGGCACTCACGGTTAAGCGTATGTTGGTTGCCCAACGTTAAGCGACCTATACATGCGTTGTATGTGTTGTGTTCCTGTTTGTTAGTCCGCCAGCGCCATCTAGGATGTAGGTCGAGTTAGGGACCTCCAATGGTGAATGGATGAAAATTTTAAAAGTGCCTGATTCTTTTTTTTGTGTTAAGAATAACCTTCCTTAGCACCAGAAAAAATAGAAGACTTTTCAGCTGCGTCAATTATTTTTGAAAAATATAAACGGTTTCCTAACTTACGTTTTGGATTTAGAACGGCGAATGAGACACTTTCCTTGATCCGTCTCATATTACAAAAAATATTTTAAATATCTGACCCTGGTAATGACAAATATAGCTGCTGCAGCTGTCAATATAATTGCCAGTGTCAGTTTACCACGGATTTTTAAGATATTTTTGTAATATGAGACGGATCAAGGAAAGTGTCTCATTCGCCGTCCTAACCACAAAACGTAAGTGAGGAAACTGTTTATATTTTTCAAAATTATTGACGCAGCTGAAAAGTCTGCAACTTTTTTCTGGTGCTAAGGAAGGTTATTCCTATCACCAAAAAAAGATCAGGCACTTCTAAAATGTTCGTCCATTCCCAATTGTCACTAGCTCTCGTCACAGCGAATCCTCAAATCTGGCTATGGTGGCTGCTCATCAGGCAGGCCGTATGTTTATTTGCCACCGTCGTGTTAAAAAAAAACTTTATCTCGGACATCGAAATTCTTCAAGAAACGAAACAAGATCAAATTAGTCAGTGATCATATGCTCACGCCGGCCACAAAGGCTGTTCGCATAATGAGTAAATTAACATATTCGTTGCATTATCCTGAACAATCGGGTTGCTGTGGGCTTTCATGCTCTTTTAGGCGGCGTCTGCCCTACCCATCTTGGCTGTATTGCTTTCTTCAAAAGACTTATGCTTTGCGCTACTGTATTTCTAAATTCAACCTATTTTAATTCTGATAAGTTTTAATCTCCTTAAACTGGCGTTATGGACATAAGGTCTGTCGATCGTCTTTCGATTGCATTATCTTTTTGAAAAGTCCTATTATCTTCTTTAATTGTGCTTGCAAATTCGACTTTAACCTCTTATGAGTAAAGTATAGTTTCCACTTGCCGCCAATGCGTATGTAAGTTGTAATGAAAATGGTTTGTTTTTGACGCGAGAAGAAATGTAAAGCGGTTGGTCATATTTAATTCGATTAAAATTAATCGTTGACAAATATTTGTAGTTTGTATCCTAATGCTCGACACCTTAATTCCTAATAGTTGACACCTATTGTTGTGACATGAGCTTGAAACTGTCATGTATTAGGTCAGTGGCGGGCACTAGGACGTTTATCTTATATAATTCTATCAAATTCAAATGATAAGCAACTTTCTTCGCAATTGATTACAGTATAAAGTTGAATGGCAGAAGCGAATTTTGAGGAATCCTAAAGTCTTAATCCCAACGTGGAACTACCTATAACGTAACAAACTCAGACGCGTGTTATTTTTATTTACCTATATCGTCGGGTGACAAGCAAAACTCACTAAGTAACAAATACCTACTCAAATCAGAGGTCGTATCTCGATATCGACTACGTACCGAGATACGAGGTTTTGAAGAGCAGTGACAGTTTTGGTAGTGACTTTTGCTTGTCACCCGACGAATGATAATGGGGAAGGCAACTGTCCAACTGACAGCACCAATAATGGCCAAATAATGTATGCCATACGATAAAAAAAATGGTGCTTAAAATAGCTAAATTTGTATGGCAGGAAGCAGTTTTTATTTATTTTTACGAAAATTACTATGTTTCGTCCCAAAATGCTCTGAAGTGGAAATCCACCATTTTCCGAAAGAGGCAAAAATTAAAAGGTTGTGGATTAGCTATGGGGAAGATGTTTGCCTAAGTGTATGTGGTATCCGTAGATAGTTAGGTACCATCGATCTGCTGTCTCTCTCTCATCGTATGGAATCAAGAAGAGCGCCACTATACCGGCCGCGGCCTTAATTATACATCTCCCTAAAGTTAAGGCCTACAAAAACATGACAATCCAAAAAAAACGCCCGTTTTTTTAAATCCGAAGGTCCTATAAACAGTCTGTGTGAATAGCTTATACATTTCTAAGAGCGCCATATCGTTGCCCATAGGTGGGCAGCTTGGTCTGCCATGGGGTGCTTCGGGTCGCCCAGCGGCAAGAGCGGCGCCGACGGCGGCGACCCCAGGGAACAGAAACGGCGCAGCGATGCGATTACACGCCAACTGCAGAAGGATAAGCAGGTAAACTTTATTACAACGTGTTAAGGTTCGTTTTAGCGCGTCATTCTCAAAGCAGTGCGACAGACAAGGTACCTACACATTATGGAGGATCCCAATCACGCAGCGAAGACGCTATAACTGGCGAAGAATAAGCAGGTGAAACATTAACTTTATCATAACGCACTAAGGTAGGTTTTAACTTCTCTACCTGGTCTACCATGAGATGCATCGGGTCGGGAGGAAGTAATACTAGTAGCGCCAACCATTTGACGCTTGGCCGTATGAGTGACGGACGCATAACTAACTAAGTACAACGGCTCACGGACCCAAAGCGAGCGAAGACGGAACAAGAGTTGTCGCATATTGTCTCGATCTTGCGCCAATTTCCGACGTTTCATAGCTTGAAGATCACGCTGGTCTGATTGACGTCGTTCCAAGGATACAGGGTGTCCGGTAAATAATGGACAACCTTCTAACCACGAATAGGGCACCTTAGACAACTTAGGTTTTGTAAAAGTCCCCTGGTTTTCGAGATATTCGCACTTTTCGAAGAGTGAATTGTACCAAAACAAGGTGTTTAAAAGTGAACATTTATAGCAACATCTTTATTTGTAAAGATGTAAATATTGTAAATGGCATGTGTTATACTAATATAAAATAATGTTAAATAATACCATTTTAGAAAACAATTTTTCAGGAAGTTGGCCACTCAGGTCCTCATACATTTTTTTTTTCACCACAAGCAATCAAACTTGTAGAACATTTTAAAGAAAAATGTGATCCTATTAACTAAGACCTAATTAAACAGAAATCGGTCTGGCCACCATAAAACTCTAATACAAGTTCATTAGCATCACTGTTAGAGAATATTTCCAAGAATTATGAACGTGCAGGTCATTAAAGTGAAATAAGGTGCAAGTGCTAAGTGGTGCAAATAGTGCACCTTATTTCAACTTTAATGACCTGGACGTTAATAATTCTCGGAAACATTGTGCCCTATACGTGGTTAGAAGGTTGTCCATTATTTACCGGACACCCTGTATATTTTTTTTATACAACGTCGGTGGCAAACAAGCTTACGGCCTGCCTGATGTTAAGCAAGTACCGTCGCCTATGGACACTTGTGACTCCAGAAGATTCACAAGCGCGTTGCCGACCCTTTATTCACTTGAGGATTCGCTGTGTTGGCAGATAGAGACATGCAGGTCCCTCTCACTCCCAACACATCCATCCAGTCGCTCTGGCGACCTTACTCACCACCAGGAACACAACACCACATGCTTCATAGCATGCATACATATAGCAAAACAGTGGTGCTATTATATAGCTGCGGTCTTCGGTAAGGTGGAGGTACTTCCCCAGTTGGGCTGCTCCACGTACGAGCGAGATGACATTCCGATGTGCCCTACCTCTCTTATGGGACGGGCGCCTGATTGAGCCCAAATTGAGAAGCTCTTGTGTCATCATAACAGTTCCTTTCAACCGCTGATGTCTGCTATTTGGTTGTTTTTTTCTCCTTACTCAAAAAGTGAATTATTAGATTACTGTTATCTTATCGTGCTATTACTAAATACAGTGGCGGGTTCGGTATTTTCGCTGAGGGTGCTTAACGCTGTTTTGTAGCGGCTTGACCCACTGATGTTAGTTTTCGGTCAGAACTCAGATGCTTTTGGGGGGCTTGAGAATCTCAGGCTAGAGATCCGCTAGTGTCTAATGACTTTTTAACCGACTTCAAAAAAGGAGGAGGTTATATGTTCCACGGTATGAATTTTTTTTTTTAATTTATGTTCGCCGATTTCTCCGTCAATTGTGGACCAATTTCCAAAAATTGTTTTTAGTCGAAACAGTGGGTATATTCCCGAGGTGGTCCCATTGTCACCAATTCAGGATCTGATGATGGGATCCTAGGGAAATTCAGGGCAACCCTCAAATTTTATAGGCACGCGTGTAGTGATTTTGGTATTTTCTATTTTAACTCGTGTATTTAGTCTCGGAAATCGCAATTTTGGTTAAGTTGAACTGATTATGAAGACCACAGATGACTTATGGAACTCCTCAAAGATTCTGACATGATTCCGTTGAAGTAGCATCTAATGAAGTGTTAATTCTGAGATCCGTGAGGAATCGACGGAACTCCTCAAATATTACCAGCCGACATTTAGCGACTTGGGTTTTTTCTGTAATAGTCAACGCAATTGCTCTCGGAGAGCAGTTCATGTGGTAAATTGGAAAGGAAATGTGGAAATTTTCATATACCATGTGGCTTGGCGAAGTACCTACTGAATTGAAGTCGGTTAAAACTTTGTTTTTAAAGTAATTATCTTGTACATATTCCAGCTATACCGTGCCACGCACCGGCTACTGCTGCTTGGCGCGGGCGAGTCCGGCAAGTCCACTATAGTAAAACAAATGCGCATCCTCCACGTCAACGGGTTCTCGGACAAGGAGCGTCGCGAGAAGATCGAGGATATCAAGAAGAACATTCGAGATGCGATACTTGTGAGTCACCTCACCTTATATTTACTTAACACATTGTTGGACACTCCTCCAGACACAGTAAAAATAATAATATAATTAAGCATATAAGCGTCTACTGTCCATCAACGTGTTCAGGCGTCGCTTTCATCCAGTATTGCCAGATAACGCTGACCATTTTTTTTTGTAATATGCTCAAACAGTTAAAAAGTTACCGTTTGCTCGTGGGAAATAGCGGTAAATTCAAAAAATCATATCAAAATCAATCAAATACCAAATGAATCGCCCGGATGCTTACAACTTGAGTGCTGTAGTGATATGCGCCGGTTCACTCAGCTTCCACCAAGAAACAAAGCACAGGTGAAATTGCCATTTTTTCAATTGGCCAATACACAGAAATGAGTTAATTATGAACTTTGAATATCCGAATTCCGCATTTTCATTAACATTAGCGGGCAATCTAGGCTGCGCATTTTTTAGTCCTAAGTTAATATTTTACTTATCATTGTAATTTGTGTCCACTAACATTAGTTTATTAATGAGTGTTTTTTTGTTACTAACCAAAAATATGGATATACACGTCCGAAATAAATTTTTGAATAGAAAAAAAATAATTGAATTATAAAAATCGCGTGCACAAAGCGCAGCTTCATCTTTTTGTATTTTATCTATCCAAATATCATAAACCCTCCATGATGCGTTCAAGAACCGCACAATATGGCCACCATAAAAATAGACTGTTTTGTTAAAACAAATTTCTTATCTGTGAAAATGTTATTATTGCTAAATAATAACATCAATTTCGATAATATTATTTCATTCAAATTTCGAACATCTCTGAAATCAAAGAAATTTGATTTGACCTCTATTCTAATATCAGTCGAGATGACGTTTAGTTTGAAGTGAATTGTCAATTTACATACAAATTTGACAAATGTCGCACGTAAGTAAGATATCGAACGATATGACAGTTGGATCCGACTCTAGTTTGTCTCTGAATTAAGAAAAAACTATGACAGCTGCCAGAAAACAACGCCGCTATGCCGGTCATAATATGCGGCTCCTGAATGCATCATGGAGGCTTATTATATGTAGATAGATAAAGAAGTGTATGTAACTGTACATAATTAGGCATTAAGACACTCGTGTGATGTTATTATGAAACTCGCCTTCGGCTCGTTTCATAAACCCACACTCGTGTTTAATGCCCTTCATTATGTACAGTCACATAATATACTATAGCACCTGGCATGTTAAGAAGAGCAGTGGCTTACATCATAACGCTATAGCAGTCTACTGCTATATACATATAAGCCCCTAACAACGTGAGTTTCTCTCATCCAGCCCCTACTAGCAAAACCTCATTTCGATTATCCTCAGGGAGTGATTCCAAAATTTAAGTAAGGTCAAAAGAAATATTGAATTTTAAGAAATAAAGAAAGAAGGCGGCAATGCCGGCTTAGGAGAAGCCTGTGGAAGCAGAAAAAAAACTACTTAATTTCAAAAAGTCTAACAGAGCGCAACTTTATAGTAATAATGTTTTTAAATATTTAAACATATTCATTGTTATAAGTTTGTATTTGTTGAAATACGCTCTAATGGGGAACTTGCATGGGACTTCAATTTCGAATAAATTGCACTCAATCGATGCGGATATACGTAGAGATATCATACAAAAGAAAAAAAAAAACGATTTTATTAGTTTTACCTAACGTTAAAATGACGAAAATTTATTTTTTATTTTTTTGATAAAATAACGTAACAGTTACATAGAATATTAAATTAGAAATGATATTTTGTAAGACAAGTATAGACTTAAACGTAAATTTTGTGGAGATAATCGCAAATTAATGACTTACTCCATAGTAAAGGCTATGCTGTGACGTCATAGCATAAGCCCGTTTAGTATAGAGCGTTTTCGGGGGGTGCCGGCGCGCGCAGATTTCAAATGCATATAACATCAGAAAAATAAATCATAACAAAGTTTTAATGCTACAGTTGTTTTAATGCTGGATTATACTTTTGTTTTTCGTAATAAAATATTAAGATGCAAGTTCCCTATTGGCATGTGTCGTTGGTTCCAGACAATCACTGGTGCCATGAGCACCCTGACGCCGCCCATACCGCTGGAGAAACCTGAAAACAAGCAACGCGTCGACTATATACAGGCAAGTCAACTGTTCACTTTCATTTACCTTGCTAGTTTGTTCCGGTCAAACCTTGCAAGTCAAATTTGACCAACATCCTGAAGTCCAATCAAGTGGAATTATACATATATGTATATACACTTGCATAAGTCGGATGACAATGGTACAGTCGCCATCACATACATCGGTACACTATAGGTGTTCAAAAATATCGGCACATGCACCCTAATGCCTTGAAAATAGAGGTGTGTTTCGATGTTTGCGACGTGCTTGTTTGCTCCGATGTATGTGATGGCGACTGTACTATAAGGCGTAAACCAAACAGAGAAGGCATACGGCGAGGGCGAGGCGCAGGCGCCGTGCAGGCATGGTGCCGCTTCAAACCATTGTAGATCTTAATACAATGGAATAAGGTGCTAGTAGTAGCTAGCGGCACGTCGCTAGCGTGCCTCCGCCGCGCCGCTTCAGTATAATTTAAAATACGTCTCCTTAGTACCTTACTAGCACCTTATTCCATTGTAAAAGATAAAGATAAATCATTTATTTGTCCAACATAGGTTACAGGATGTTACAGAGTTACGGTCAGTTTCACTATGTGGCGCCTTGCGGCTTACAAATTGTTGAGCATGCATGTCAAAGTCACTATCATTTATAAATTAATTTATGGTATAATAAATTGTATGAGCTAGAACATTTTTTAGAGCATTTCTTAAATTTATGTAGTTTATCTATTGAATGTAAACATTTTGGTAATTTATTAAATATTTTAGGAGCCATTCCGACTACATTTTTTTGGAATAAGGTTGTTTTGGGTATCATTGGGTTTGTTATTTTATGACGTAAACGGGTGCTATTAAAGTTTAGGAACAAATGGGGAGTTACATTTCACGAATTTGTATTAAGGTCTACAATGGTTTGAAGCGGCATCATGCCTGCACCGCGCCTGCGCCTCGCCCTCGCCGTATGCCGTCTCTGTTTTGATGATGGAGACGCAAGGGGGCCATGGGAACTCCTCAATGACACGTAAAACCCGTCGTGTTTGGTACCATTAGAATCTTTTCAAACTTCAGCAGTGACGTATGTCGCAGTTATTATGTGCCACAATATGCTTGATGGATGAGCCCGTCCAGAAACAGGCAAATTGTTGATAGTTTCCAGCTCAGCTCAGCATCCCTCTTCGAATATTTCTTCTCCTGCTGAAGATAAGATCACCTTTGAGATTGACGTCCTTAAATATCCTAAGAAATTTTCCACAAAGTATAACCTACCATTATAATTCCAGGACGTAGCCTCCCAGCCGGACTTCGACTACCCGATGGAGTTCTACGAGCACACGGAGGCGCTGTGGAAGGACCAGGGCGTGCAGCGCACGTACGAGCGCAGCAACGAGTACCAGCTCATCGACTGTGCCAAGTAGTGAGTACACACACTTCTCCTCACTCTAATCTGGTGGAGCGTTATAATATAACATGGTCATCAAGCAAGCTTACCCTGTACTAAAGAGACTTCAGACTACCCGATGTAGTTCTATCAGGACACTGCACACACACACATTTTTGTACGCAGCACGGGTCACAGTCATAAAATTTTATTTAGCAAGCAAATAAAGATTAATAGGAATGCTTGACTTGGCTCTACGAAATATCTCACCACTTTTTACCGAGGAAGAGTTTCGAGACGGCCTATTTTTTACATGGAATGTTTTTTTATGGGATCTTATTTCTTTTTGTGGACTTTGTATGGGAATGTTATTTTACCAACCGCAAATAACGTTTGTATAGTTTCGCAGGAAAAACTGCAAAAGTAACGTTGTAATCGTATGTATTTGTATAGGATTACAAACTTACTTATACAGTTTGTATATCTCAGAAACATGACTGAAATTGCAATTTTTTAGGTATTTTATGAATTAATAGGCTAAAAAGCTAGACGTACCTTAGAATGATGTTGATCATTATCAGTATATAAGTGAGTATGTCAGTGACAAAATTAATGAATTTTGACTAAAAGTTCAAATTCAATGATATTGACAATATATGTAATAATAGTATGCCCTACATGTTCCTGAAAATTCAAGGTTCTAGCTTTAGCCAGCACAAAATTACAGGATGTTGAAAATGGCCTGAATGGCTTCGAGAAAAGGATGGTACGGCTGTGCCTCTTTGTTTTGCTCGGTGCCCCCAGATCTCTCAGATCGTTGTAGACGCCTGAGCCGAAGGCAACACGTTGTTTTACCGCCCTATGTGAGTAATGTTTCTTCTTGGTCGTATGCTCATGTCTGATGGACGTGAAGTCTATGAGTGACTCGACCACTGCTCTCCAGAGGCTCTAGTATAAGTTTTATCCATACAATACGTTATCGAACGCGTTTGCGTTTAGTCTCAACTTGTATGGCAACGCGAACAGCGCCTCTGGTGGTAACTATTAGGAACTACGCGTTGCCAAATTGAAACTAAACGCAAACGCGTTCGAAAACGTATATGTATCGATAAAACTTATACTAGAGCTACAGGCCTGTAGTGTGGACCGGACCGACTTCATAGGCGGCTGGAGGTTATTAAACACGTGTTTTGTTTTCAGTTTCCTGGACCAGGTGCACACAATAAAGCAGCCGTCGTACACGCCGACGGAGCAGGACATCCTGCGCTGCCGAGTGCTCACCTCGGGCATCTTCGAGACGCAGTTCGTCGTCGACAAAGTCAATTTCCAGTGAGTACTACATACATATACATATAAGTCGTCAAACAAAAGAGCGCTTATAGTCCGTAAGCCCACTCCCGATACGCATAAGTCTCATTACAGCACGATAAAATGCATGGCAGGTCGAGAAACTTGTGCTGAGCAAAAATCGGAAGATACTTAGGCTCTTGTCGGTGAACTCAAAGTCTATCTACTCCGATCCCACGCAATCTCTTTGACATCTCGATACGACCCAACATCAACTCTTTTTGAGTTGCTCGATGTAGTCTATCGGAAGATTATCGCACCTAAAATTGGCCGAATGTTTGAAAAATCCTTCACTTCCGGTAATTTTTTTAAGGGTTATATTTACGTCATGTGACAACAGCATGAGGCATGTTGGCATCATTTAGCCCTTTAATCGTAGAAAGTAAACTTGAGTCTGTCAGTCCTGTAATGGCCGGAAGTATTGGCAGACGGTGTCAGAGGCGGCCAACTTTGAAACCGTCTCTGCTGTCATACATTTTATCGTGGTGTCATGAGACATAGGCGTATTGGGCGCTTACACCGATAATCGTCGTATTTGTTAGCGCATCGTCAATAATGGCTTAAACGCTAAAGGCAGTAAGATCGCTTATTCCTGAACGGGTACCGCGACTTTATCACACTTGCTTATTAGAGCAACGGGAATGAATTGAAGATACCCGTACAAAGTTTTGTGGTAGTCTCTCTGAGAATGAATGATTGTATCTTCCAATTAATCTTTTAATTATCTTCTTCTTCTTTGTGTATTTTCTTCGAATGATGTTTCCGAGAAGAGTCGGGAGCTGTTAAACTGGAAACGCACAGACAGCTGGAAACGCACAGCAGCACAGAATACCGCGCCGCACCACTCTATGCGGATCCTATATTAGCTCAAACATTACAACCGGTACTGCCTCCGCACCGCACCGCGCCGCTCTATGCGGATCCTTTCATATTAGCTCGAACATTACAACCGGTACCGCCTCCGCGCCGCACCGCTCTATGCGGATCCTTTCATATTAGCTCGAACATTACAACCGGTACCGCCTCCGCGCCGCACCGCTCTATGCGGATCCTTTCATATTAGCTCGAACATTACAACCGGTACCGCCTCCGCGCCGCACCGCTCTATGCGGATCCTTTCATATTAGCTCGAACATTACAACCGGTACCGCCTCCGCGCCGCACCGCTCTATGCGGATCCTTTCATATTAGCTCGAACATTACAACCGGTACTGCCTCCGCACCGCACCGCGCCGCTCTATGCGGATCCTTTCATATTAGCTCGAACATTACAACCGGTACCGCCTCCGCGCCGCACCGCTCTATGCGGATCCTTTCATATTAGCTCAAACATTACAACCGGTACTGCCTCCGCACCGCGCCTCGCCGCTCTATGCGGATCCTTTCATATTAGCTCGAACATTACAACCGGTACCGCCTCCGCGCCGCACCGCTCTATGCGGATCCTTTCATATTAGCTCAAACATTACAACCGGTACTGCCTCCGCACCGCACCGCGCCGCTCTATGCGGATCCTTTCATATTAGCTCGAACATTACAACCGGTACCGCCTCCGCGCCGCACCGCTCTATGCGGATCCTTTCATATTAGCTCGAACATTACAACCGGTACCGCCTCCGCGCCGTACCGCTCTATGCGGATCCTTTCATATTAGCTCGAACATTACAACCGGTACCGCCTCCGCGCCGCACCGCTCTATGCGGATCCTTTCATATTAGCTCGAACATTACAACCGGTACCGCCTCCGCGCCGTACCGCACCACGCTGCCACCGCTGTCTGTGCGTTTCGGCCTTTATGGATTTCCACGATCCTGAAAACCACTTTCCATCTCTTTTCCTCTTGCTACGATCCTTAGAAACCTTTCTTGCTTCATTTCATATTCTGCGCGGCCTCTCGCTCTCGCGTACACCGCTACCGCCCCTTTATGTCGTGTTGTCATAAGTCATAATACACTAATAAATATCCAATCTCCTACAGTATGTTCGACGTGGGCGGGCAACGCGACGAGCGGCGCAAATGGATCCAGTGCTTCAACGACGTGACCGCCATCATCTTCGTGACCGCCTGCTCCTCGTACAACATGGTGCTGCGCGAGGACCCCACGCAGAACCGGCTGCGCGAGTCGCTTGACCTCTTCAAGAGCATATGGAACAACAGGTGCGTTTGACAGGTTACTCTGTAGTGATGGATCCAGTGCTTCAACGACGTGACCGCCATCATCTTCGTGACCGCCTGCTCCTCGTACAACATGGTGCTGCGCGAGGACCCCACGCAGAACCGGCTGCGCGAGTCGCTTGACCTCTTCAAGAGCATATGGAACAACAGGTGCGTTTGACAGGTTACTCTGTAGTGATGGATCCAGTGCTTCAACGACGTGACCGCCATCATCTTCGTGACCGCCTGCTCCTCGTACAACATGGTGCTGCGCGAGGACCCCACGCAGAACCGGCTGCGCGAGTCGCTTGACCTCTTCAAGAGCATATGGAACAACAGGTGCGTTTGACAGGTTACTCTGTAGTGATGGATCCAGTGCTTCAACGACGTGACCGCCATCATCTTCGTGACCGCCTGCTCCTCGTACAACATGGTGCTGCGCGAGGACCCCACGCAGAACCGGCTGCGCGAGTCGCTTGACCTCTTCAAGAGCATATGGAACAACAGGTGCGTTTGACAGGTTACTCTGTAGTGATGGATCCAGTGCTTCAACGACGTGACCGCCATCATCTTCGTGATCCGTGTAAACAGAATTTATTTTTTTCTTACATCGAGTGAAATAGTCGAGCGCTCGAAAGTCAAAGATCGGTCCCCAGTTCCGCAGCTTGTCTGTCGGACGCGGCCACTAAACGCTCGGTGTGCGCCGATGCTATACATTAGTACATTGTGATACAAGTGAGGTATGTTGATCATTACACCAGAGGCGGAATTGTCACGCGAACCGCAGGTGAGCGTGATAACAGAGCCGAGGATGTAATTATCAAAGCTCACGCGTGGCATACGACGTTTTTCAACACATTTGCGAGGAAAAAATCCTTTTCATAAAATGAAAATGTTACAGGCTCCTAAGTTATTTCCTTATAGTTATTGATGACAACAGGTTTTTACTCACATATTTGTACATCTCCAAGAATGTACAGTGGCGTCAATTCTATTTATCACTTTTCTATTCACCACGAGTCAACATTTTTAATAATAACCAAACACGCATCATCAATGTTTACAAAAATTTGTGAAATTAACCTATAATGGCGCGCAACTATTTTTTTTCGTGAAGTTCGCGCAGTTTGCCCGCTGCGAGGCTTAGATGAAATCTCTAAACAGCCAATACAAAATAAAATAAATATTTTCTTATTCAATATAAATTCATGTAAAATGTTATCAAAAGTAAATAGTTTTACTAAATGAAACGTTTCTATATCATATCCAAGAAGAAATAATCAATTAATTCACAAGAAGGATTTAATTTGTTTAGTCGAGTAAGAATCCATTTGCCGAGAATTAAAAACAAACCTGTATAACCCGGTCAATTTAAGAATGCGCCGAGTACATACAACCTTGCTGCAAGGTGCCAACGGCCAACGTGTCTTAATCGGGATATAAACATAACTACACGAGTGTCGTAATGTTATAAAACACGCGTGTTTAATACCCAGGATTATGAGCCTAAAAGCGGCACAATAAGAGGCACGTTACGGGCAAATGTGTTGAAAAATGTATTTTTAATACAGTTGCTCAAAAAGTGGTACTTTTTGTAGCTGCAAATCGTGCGCAAAGTTGTATTTTGCGCACTAGTGCTTTTTACTTTTCCACGTGTATCGAACGACGTTTTTTAATTAAGTTGCGAAAAAATAAGAAAAACAACAAGTAAGGAATTTGAAACTTTTATATTATTAATTCTGTAACATCATTGTAATACAGTTGAAAAATAATGAAGTTGTTCAAAAAATATTTATTTTTTAATACTGTTGTTACTTGTTGTTTTTCTTATTTTTTCGCAACTGTATTAAAAAACGTCGTTCGATATACGTGCGGAAATGTCATTCTTCACTCGTCCCGAGTCATACCACTCGCCTACGGCTCGTGGCAAGATATCTCGGCACTCGTAAAGTAATGACATACTTTCCGCACTAGCATCGAAATATACTATATCAAAGAACTCGTCCTCAGCTTGTGGAGCTTTTTAACATTGAAAATGTTTTTTCGATCGCTTCAGTAAGGTCCCCAATATTAGCGAGAGTGATGCATTGCCCTGGTCTCGTGAGTTTTTTTTCGACAATTATCATTTTAGTGCCTTAGCCTGTTATTAATGAGCATTTATGTTTTTGTTTCGTGTCGATAGGCGGTGTAGTTGAAGAGCAGTAACGTTTTATTTACAATAGGATGGAATTGCAAAATAAAATACTAAAAAATCATAAAAAATTTAAAATATCCAAAAAACATTTTTTCCGTCAATAAAATTAGGCGTAGTTTCTCCCATTATGCTATGTGTACATTATAATGACTCACACTGTATAAACAATAGTACATTGTAATACAAGTGAGCTATGTTGATTAAGACATCAGAGGCGGAATTATATACATAATATAAGAGAGCCGAGGATGTAATTATCAAAGCTCACGCGTTTCATAGGACGTTTTTCAACACATTTGCGATAGTCATAAAATGAAAATGTTACAGGCTCCTAAGCTATGTACTTTAGTTATGGATTACAACAGGTTTTTACTCGCATAATTGTACATCTCCAAGAATTTCCAGTGGCGTCAATTCTATTTATCACTTTTCTTTACAAATATTTGTGAAATTACCAGTGATCGGCACTACCCGTGCAACACGGTGTCAATGACCTCAATCATTATGTTAATATGGATATTCCCCGGGATTCCGGATTTCGAGTCGGTAAAGGAAGACAATACCAGACCCGAAGAACATAAGTAAAAGTAAACATATTTGTTGTTAGAATTTGGTTGCATTCCTTATCAGTAAATTAGAGAAGGATGACATCAACTCTGTAAATATTACAATTAGCTGTCCTTTTCACACCAGTTTAAACTATGCGTTTGGTCATAACGCAAACAATAGAAAATCCTAAAGTGACCTTCGACATGACAGGTAGTCGGGAAAAGGGTTTTTTTGCACTTCAAATGGTTACATTTTAACACTTGCATATTTTATATGAGTGCACTTAATATTTTGCGCAATATAAAATAAAATCAATGTATATCAATATTTTCTTTTATGAAAAATGATACAATTTGTAAGTTTATTAAATATTCTGACTATTTCCAAATACATTTATTAACTCTCAATAGAGTTATTTTTGTGAACTAGATCACGGGATGTCATGTCCATATTAATATTTCTTACTCGGAATCCCGCGGTGTTGCCACGGGTCGTGCCGATCACTGGAAATTACCTATAATGGCGCGCAACTATTTTTTTTCGTGAAGTTCGCGCAGTGCGCAATTCAATATAAATTCATGTAAAATGTTATCAAAAGTATAGTTAGTACATAACTATAGAGGCCGGGAAACGAAGGCAGGCCAAGAAGATATAGACATACGCTGATAGGGATACGCGGCCGGCAACCCCGTTTCTCGCCGAGATATGTATAGTGCTTTTCTCAAACTTGCAATGAAATAAAAAAATTGTCAATTTGTTTTATTCGTAGGTAAACACAACTAAATAATACGTTTCTGACAGCTGTCAGTAGCGTCAGTGCTCAGCTGTCACATCATAATTATAACCAATGATTGTGTCCCACATTTCTTACTAACTATTATTCCGCTTATTCCCTAAATTAAGTAATAATTTACTGTTACATGAACTTATATCTAATTATATAGACGAGGCACACAACAAGTCTGTTTGAAGTAACGTTTTACCCGGTTACATTAACATTAGTCCTAATGTTTTTTTTTGGTGATTGAATGCCAAGACGTTGTGTCACAATTTGACGTTTATAAACAAAAGACGGTTGCTTTGCAGGCCTAGGTGTGTAAGGTTGTATGAAATTCCTTTACATATCATCTTCACTAGTGGATACGTAGTATTTCCGTAATTTGAAGTAAGTCATCTCAACATTTCATTGCACGTTTGAGAAAAATAGTTTTACTAAATGAAACGTTTCTATATCGTTGGTGGTTCTGTATCGTTGTGATTGGTTGAAATATTGAAGCTGCGCGCTCCACTCGCACTGATCTGGAAGTTAAGTTGTCAATTTCGTCAATTTTTTATTGGTGCGCTTGTATGAAACATAGATTTTTCTGTCTTGTGTATTTATTTATTTCCTCGCAAATGTGATGAAAAACATTGTGTATAACACGGGCATCCGGCGTCGGGCTTCTGGTAGATTCGTTTGCAATATTCCTCTTACGCCCCTCGTCAAACGATGTACTATTGATAATTTAGTTTCGATAGATGAAAATAACCTATTGTTAATATTGTTCGTCCACAGATGGCTGCGCACGATATCGGTGATCCTTTTCCTGAACAAGCAGGACCTGCTGGCAGAGAAAGTGCTCGCCGGCAAGTCGAGGCTCGACGACTACTTCTCCGAGTTCACGCGCTACCAGGTACACACAGACACATATACAATCGAGTACTGAAACAAAATAAATTTTTGGTATTTCATATCAGCCGTAAGACGTCCACTGCTGGACGTAGGCCTACCCCAAAGAGTGGATTGTTGGTTATTCTACGAGTAACACAAAAGATGCTGTGCGGAAGAAAAAAAAACACTATAAACAGACTTTGAAAATATCCGTTGTCACCTCCGACATCACATTTTTTAAATTATTTTGTGGTGTACTCCTTTTTAAATCTGTAAATTTATGTATTAGAGGAGTTAGCATTAATCAACTTGAATTATTATTTTTGATTTTGACTTGCGTGGAAATAAATTAATCATCAAGGATTTTGGAAAGAGGAACTTAATATTAAACCCCATTTTATATAATTTTTTTTATATTAAATACATGGTCGTCTAATACCCGTAGTATGTGTAAGATTGGTCCCTAATGATTATTTATTACTAGCGACCCGCCCCGGCTTCGCACGGGTGCAATGCTGATACTAAATATATATGTATTATACGTATAAACCTTCCTCTTGATTCACTCTATCTATTTAAAAAACCGCATCAAAATCCGTTGCGTAGTTTTCAAGATCTAAGCATACATAGGACAGACAGACAGCGGGAAGTGACTTTGTTTTATACTATGTAGTTATGTTTGATTTTCTTGTGTTATATCAGGTCCCTCCGGACGCGGCGCCGGACTCCCGCGAGCACCCGGAAGTGGCGCGAGCCAAGTACTTCATACGGGACGAGTTCCTTGTAAGTACTTAATAGTTGCTTGATGACGAAACTTACCATAGCTTCACTACTACGCGACAAAATTTCCTGGAGGTTGAACTTCTTAAAATAATAAATGAGGTTCATACAGACATTTAGATTTCGTCTTTCCTCTGGACATTGCCAAAATTTCATCCCTGTTGGCTCGAGTGAGGAAAATTACTAACAGCATCCTGAAAATGATGGTTGGTAGGTTTGACTGCCTAATACTTAAGTATTGGATTGGGCAGGTCAAATCTGCCTTGCAATATATTAAGTAAGTGTATGTTCTCTGTATGTTGTATGTAAGTTTTGTACTGTGTAATCTAACCTTATAATTAAAATGTAACTAACACCTCTTATATGGGTCGGTGAAGACCTGAAATAAAATATTTCATTAATTCAAAGGTTAAACAGCCGAATTTTTGGATAGCGTCTCCTTACATAATTTTATGCGATTAACAGATTATACATATGAGTGAAAGGCATCACTCTACTAACTATTGACCACGAGAAATATGTATTTGGTTTTGTTTTGTCTTTATGAATCTGCAAATGAAAGTAATAGCCGACATTCGATTGTCCAAAATTAAATGACTTACAAAAGGGTCTATTTCCAGCGTATCAGCACAGCGTCAGGCGACGGCAAGCACTATTGCTACCCGCACTTCACGTGCGCCGTCGACACGGAGAACATAAAACGCGTGTTCAACGACTGCCGCGACATCATACAGCGCATGCACCTGCGGCAGTACGAGCTCCTCTAACTGCCACTCACACAGGCAAGTACACACATCACTGCCTACACACTACACACAGCGCGGCAACGACTGCCGCGACATCATACAGCGCATGCACCTGCGGCAGTACGAGCTCCTCAAACTGCCACTCACACAGGCAAGTACACACATCACTGCCTACACACTACACACAGCGCGGCAACGACTGCCGCGACATCATACAGCGCATGCACCTGCGGCAGTACGAGCTCCTCTAACTGCCACTCACACAGGCAAGTACACACATCACTGCCTACACACTACACACAGCGCGGCAACGACTGCCGCGACATCATACAGCGCATGCACCTGCGGCAGTACGAGCTCCTCTAACTGCCACTCACATAGGCAAGTACACACATCACTGCCTACACACTACACACAGCGCGGCAACGACTGCCGCGACATCATACAGCGCATGCACCTGCGGCAGTACGAGCTCCTCTAACTGCCACTCACACAGGCAAGTACACACATCACTGCCTACACACTACACACAGCGCGGCAACGACTGCCGCGACATCATACAGCGCATGCACCTGCGGCAGTACGAGCTCCTCTAACTGCCACTCACACAGGCAAGTACACACATCACTGCCTACACACTACACACAGCGCGGCAACGACTGCCGCGACATCATACAGCGCATGCACCTGCGGCAGTACGAGCTCCTCTAACTGCCACTCACACAGGCAAGTACACACATCACTGCCTACACACTACACACAGCGCGGCAACGACTGCCGCGACATCATACAGCGCATGCACCTGCGGCAGTACGAGCTCCTCTAACTGCCACTCACACAGGCAAGTACACACATCACTGCCTACACACTACACACAGCGCGGCAACGACTGCCGCGACATCATACAGCGCATGCACCTGCGGCAGTACGAGCTCCTCTAACTGCCACTCACATAGGCAAGTACACACATCACTGCCTACACACTACACACAGCGCGGCAACGACTGCCGCGACATCATACAGCGCATGCACCTGCGGCAGTACGAGCTCCTCTAACTGCCACTCACACAGGCAAGTACACACATCACTGCCTACACACTACACACAGCGCGGCAACGACTGCCGCGACATCATACAGCGCATGCACCTGCGGCAGTACGAGCTCCTCTAACTGCCACTCACACAGGCAAGTACACACATCACTGCCTACACACTACACACAGCGCGGCAACGACTGCCGCGACATCATACAGCGCATGCACCTGCGGCAGTACGAGCTCCTCTAACTGCCACTCACACAGGCAAGTACACACATCACTGCCTACACACTACACACAGCGCGGCAACGACTGCCGCGACATCATACAGCGCATGCACCTGCGGCAGTACGAGCTCCTCTAACTGCCACTCACACAGGCAAGTACACACATCACTGCCTACACACTACACACAGCGCGGCAATGACTGCCACGACATCATACAGCGCATGCACCTGCGGCAGTACAAGCTCCTCTAACTGCCACTCACACAGGCAAGTACACACATCACTGCCTACACACTACACACAGCGCGGCAACGACTGCCGCGACATCATACAGCGCATGCACCTGCGGCAGTACGAGCTCCTCAAACTGCCACTCACACAGGCAAGTACACACATCACTGCCTACACACTACACACAGCGCGGCAACGACTGCCGCGACATCATACAGCGCATGCACCTGCGGCAGTACGAGCTCCTCTAACTGCCACTCACACAGGCAAGTACACACATCACTGCCTACACACTACACACAGCGCGGCAATGACTGCCACGACATCATACAGCGCATGCACCTGCGGCAGTACGAGCTCCTCTAACTGCCACTCACACAGGCAAGTACACACATCACTGCCTACACACTACACACAGCGCGGCAACGACTGCCGCGACATCATACAGCGCATGCACCTGCGGCAGTACGAGCTCCTCTAACTGCCACTCACACAGGCAAGTACACACAT
Source organism: Epinotia brunnichana (assembly GCA_963854355.1). Classification (NCBI taxonomy): domain Eukaryota; kingdom Metazoa; phylum Arthropoda; class Insecta; order Lepidoptera; family Tortricidae; genus Epinotia; species Epinotia brunnichana. The sequence goes on from OY977956.1 coordinate 14,550,423, forward strand.
CACTGCCTACACACTACACACAGCGCGGCAACGACTGCCGCGACATCATACAGCGCATGCACCTGCGGCAGTACGAGCTCCTCTAACTGCCACTCACACAGGCAAGTACACACATCACTGCCTACACACTACACACAGCGCGGCAATGACTGCCACGACATCATACAGCGCATGCACCTGCGGCAGTACGAGCTCCTCTAACTGCCTCTCACACAGGCAAGTACACACATCACTGCCTACACACTACACACAGCGCGGCATTGACTGCCACGACATCATACAGCGCATGCACCTGCGGCAGTACGAGCTCCTCTAACTGCCACTCACACAGGCAAGTACACACATCACTGCCTACACACTACACACAGCGCGGCAATGACTGCCACGACATCATACAGCGCATGCACCTGCGGCAGTACGAGCTCCTCTAACTGCCACTCACACAGGCAAGTACACACATCACTGCCTACACACTACACACAGCGCGGCAACGACTGCCGCGACATCATACAGCGCATGCACCTGCGGCAGTACGAGCTCCTCTAACTGCCACTCACACAGGCAAGTACACACATCACTGCCTACACACTACACACAGCGCGGCAACGACTGCCGCGACATCATACAGCGCATGCACCTGCGGCAGTACGAGCTCCTCTAACTGCCACTCACACAGGCAAGTACACACATCACTGCCTACACACTACACACAGCGCGGCAATGACTGCCACGACATCATACAGCGCATGCACCTGCGGCAGTACGAGCTCCTCTAACTGCCTCTCACACAGGCAAGTACACACATCACTGCCTACACACTACACACAGCGCGGCATTGACTGCCACGACATCATACAGCGCATGCACCTGCGGCAGTACGAGCTCCTCTAACTGCCACTCACACAGGCAAGTACACACATCACTGCCTACACACTACACACATCGCGGCAATGACTGCCACGACATCATACAGCGCATGCACCTGCGGCAGTACGAGCTCCTCTAACTGCCTCTCACACAGGCAAGTACACACATCACTGCCTACACACTACACACAGCGCGGCATTGACTGCCACGACATCATACAGCGCATGCACCTGCGGCAGTACGAGCTCCTCTAACTGCCACTCACACAGGCAAGTACACACATCACTGCCTACACACTACACACATCGCGGCAATGACTGCCACGACATCATACAGCGCATGCACCTGCGGCAGTACGAGCTCCTCTAACTGCCACTCACACAGGCAAGTACACACATCACTGCCTACACACTACACACATCGCGGCAATGACTGCCACGACATCATACAGCGCATGCACCTGCGGCAGTACGAGCTCCTCTAACTGCCACTCACACAGGCAAGTACACACATCACTGCCTACACACTACACACATCGCGGCAATGACTGCCACGACATCATACAGCGCATGCACCTGCGGCAGTACGAGCTCCTCTAACTGCCTCTCACACAAGCAAGTACACACATCACTGGCTACACACTACACACACATACATACAAAGTTACACCATCACAAAGCCACACACTCACAAACTTTACATCTTTACTATATTAAAAATAGATATAACCAGGCCTTTATAACATTATGAAAAAAAGCAATATCATAAAGCAGTATCAGTTACTGTTTCAAAATATACGAGTATACTGTAAGGTACAGTTTTTTTTATATCAATATTAAAATTGTTTTTTTTTTTATAACAAAATCAATATTATACTTGTTAGTTTCTGTATTTTTTTTTCATAAATTGAGGTGTGCATTAAAAAGTATTTGTATAGTATTGTATTGTATTACACCAATTGATACCAAGAACATTAAAATCATCAGAACATCGAAATTATGAAACATGACAATGAATCTTAAAAAAGAATAATTCAATATTCTTATCGCAGTCATAACAGAATCAAAATCATTTTGCCGCCCGTGCCGATATTTCATGCAGCGGCAATTGGAATTAAAGAAATGCGCGTCAAATATTGTTTTGAGTATTATTTTTTTACAATAATGTCATGAACACACGTCGCTTTCGTAAAACTAGTGCCTATGCCAAATCTTGGGATTAGGTGTCAAAGTGGACCCCGGGCTCCTTTAGGGGCACAACCGGGAATAATGACGCTAGGAGGATGATGAATGTCATGAACACACATAACTGCCACCTTATAGGAAAATAGCGATATTTAAAGGCCTGGATATATCAGTAGGAAACTACTATAGCTGTATTAAGTCTAAAATTGTAATTGCAGACGTAACCATGCTGCGCGGCGTTTCGCGCGGACCGCATGACACCAATGCCGTTGGGCACAGCAATATTTACACTTGTATTACTATTGTATACACGTATTACGTAACCCATGTCCCTATTGAACTACCCACTTTGACCGGGGTCCATTTTGCCTCCGAAAGTGTCATATCTCCGAAATATATACAACGCAACGGACACTTTGTGTCGAATTTCCGTTTATTTAGTCGCTTTCGTTGCTCTTGTTGATAGGGTGAAACGAAGAATGTCTTAGATCGTGGGTGTCTGCTGCACGAGCCTAAGGCGAGGCGAATGTGCGCTCTGAGGCAATAATAGAGAAATATTATCGCTAGTCGTGTGTTAAGTTATCGCCCTCGTTTTCGGCTCTGCAGAAATATCATCAAACTGAAACTTTATCTTAACGCCTTAGTCATTTCCGAACGCTATTTTACTTTTTATCATTTTATCGACAATTTCAACAGAAAATGGTATTCGGAAGGATTTTCGGAGTTATAACACATTCAGAGAGTTTTGAGTAAATTTAAAAATATATATGTATAAACGCATACAAGGGTCGCTAACAATGATTTACGTAGTAGGTATTTAAAAAAAAACTATTGTATTCAGTTGTTCAGGCACAAGAATAATTCGACTATCGGAACATTGAGCTATAGAACCGAAATTACCTAGGTACTTGCTAAATACATTCAGTGTAAAAGCTAAAATATACGACTTAAGGCGGGTTGCATCAACTGACGATAACAGGCCGATCTACATTAAATATGGCGCCGGCAGCTGTCATTCCATAGTAAACTTTCCATACATTCAGATTTAAATGAACACCGCCTACGATTACAGTCTGTTTGGTGCAACCGGTTTTGGAATCATATCATCAGTTAGTCATATTCAATACCATCGTTGAGCAAGAGAGAAAGCTTATTTCAATAAAAAGCTTATCAATATATCCAAATCCAATGTTAAACTTTGAACAAAAAAATGCAAAAGCCTGATTTTTGTTATTACCTTGTGGTATTATCAGAAAACGGAGAATAAAGCTTTTTTCAGAAATCCAACAGGCGTTTTCGAACTACGCACAAACAGCCAAAATGCTTCTTATGTCCATCAAATTGTTCAATAATACAACAAGCAAAAATAGTATTTAAAAACAGTTTTTTCCGGGTCTGACGCGATATTTATTTACCTTTACTTCTGACGTTTCGAAGCGTAAATAGTTCCAAAAACCGCATCCCGACTAAGGAAAACTAACAACACAAAAAAAAAAAATATGTATTATGTTTCACCCGGAGCATCATTTCGAATCGATTCAACAAAACCGGCTTAGTATCTGAAACACTAAGGAGGTACAAACGTAAATACAAACAGACTGCTAAAATCATATCCCGCCCTTCCGGCTCTGCGGTAGTCGGCCAAAAAAGGCACTGACACGTAAAATATGTGGTCTCTAAACTTTGAACCGCAAGCCATCTAATTGAACACATAATTTTTTCGTTGGGCAAATTTTACACCCGGGCAAATTTGGCAAATTTAACGGTAATGCATTGGTCTTGATATATTTTGCCTGTTGTACAGCCATATTTTCGTTGAGTGGAATAACTGCATTGCATTGCTCTCTTTCTAACTGTCCCAGTTCTGTATAATAATTGAATGAGTCATTAATTTATTGTTGAAAATAATAAGCTATCACTTTATAATAATTATTACTTAATTCCAAACACTTCAATGTATTTACCAGCAAGCCATATAGATACCACACTATAGCCAGTTCCATATCTTAAAATATCTGGTATAATATAACTTATTTCTACTGGTAATATGGTAAATACTTCGTAAATAATCATTATTGTATATACTTAAAATCCCTTGTATGAAACGACTATATATTTCCAAGTTTCACTTATGTAACTCGGTTTCGATATGCACACAATTACAAGTTTAACTCGTCCTTGCAGATCGCCTTGTTTCTGCCACAGTATACATAAAACAGTAGTTCAATTCGGACCGCGGAGTAGATGTGAGGTCTTACGACCTGTGTCACTGTGATTTCCTTCTGACCCACCAACTGTCACACTATAGCAATTTATTGTCAAAAATGTCTGAAACTCGAATCGTCGTTTTGATCTGAAGTTGTTTAGGCTTACAACTAAAAGAATAATCGGGTGGTTTAAAAGTGCGTTGGCTCAAGATGATGTGCATTGGCGTTATTTAAAAAAAAACAAAGACACGCCTCGCTTGCAACGGTCGCCTCAAAGTAATGATACAATGATGTTATTTTTTTATGATAAAATGCTATAGTTTGCTGTTTACTAGTGGATTTTTTCAGACAAGTCGTTCGCATGGTGTTTCCTAACACTTATATCGAAGCTGCACGCACAAAACTCATTTTCTGTCTCTGTCTGTTCGTATGAAACTTGCAGATACAGAACTTGTAGGAATGAAAATGAAAGAGAATGTGCGTTCGGCTCGACGCGCTGGCTACTTTGATTTGAAACGAAACGTCACAACGTGTTGAATATGGAATCTAATATTATTCAGTCTTTTTTGGGACACAAATCAAATAAAAGTATTTCTTTGAAGAATATAGTGAGCAGAGCATTTTATGAATTGCCAGCACAAATCCATTTTACCAGCAGCACAATATATACATTAAGTTTACCGGTTTCATGAATAGGGTTGTGACGTTTCCGTTTTATTTACCGGTATTTTGAGTGCCAAACGCGACCTGTCTATTGCTAGCAACTAAAAGGTATATGTCAAAAATAATATCGATTGTAACCACGGATATGTAACGTGCATTATTTTTGACATATGTCAATGCGATTGAATGAGGTTTGGGGATGATTTTAGTTGCCATATTTATTTTATAGCTACATAAAAATGCATACTTTTGGCAGAACACTATTGCAAATAAACAGTGGTATATGGCGAATAAAATCAACCAAAGTACCTCGTGTGTCGCGCTCCATATTCTGGAATATTTCGTACACACAAAGAAAGAATGACGTGTTAGGCTTCGAAGCCAAAAGCGTGGTGACGCTGAGTCATAGAAAAGTGTACAGATATCCGACTGCCTACAAGCTTTAAATCCTCACATGCACTTTATCTGACAACTTTGCCCAGTAAATACGTAACGTATTAATCGAAAAATAGATATTTTTATTTATAAAAATGTTATTAATCAACAATAAAAACGATGTGGTTTTATGGGCAAAGTTGAAGAAATTTCTATATTGGCAGAGAACACAATTTGCTTGAATGAAGTTAGATGTCTGTGCGTTCTCTATGGCTGTCTGTAAAAACCATTATTTATATTAAGGATCATCAGTGTAAAGTGGTGTTTTCTCGAGGCTAGAATATTCCTTTTACTGAGAAAATGATTATTTAATGGAGAATATGTTTTGATTATATGCATACGTGCTGGAGTATGCTCAATGTTAGGCCAAAATTTATTTATTTAGACAGTTATTAACTGTTCACATTAAATGAAATATACCCGATCTTATGAAGAGCATTTTTGCTGCATCGCACATTATTTTTAAATGAAATGCGGTTTCACACTGATATACATTGAAGTTAACAGTTTCACTGCGAATTTGGTATCCTACTAAATTATCGATATATTGTTTGGCAACTTTGCCCTAGATAAGACTTAATTTTAATAAATTCAATTGAATCAAATTTTATGCACGATGTCACTTTTTAGGCGGTTTGGAAATAATGATTTGTAGCAATTTCCATTGTGAGACGAATCCAAACGTCATGTCATGTGTATGTGTAGCGCCCAAAAATATATGAACATTTTTGTCAAGATGATAAAGTAATATTTCTGTCACATTTGAACACAGACAAAGTGATAAAAATGTTACGTTAAAAATTCTGACTGGCTATACATACGTTTAATGTACTCCAGCCGTCTAAGTCTTGGTGCGGCAGTGAATCTGTTGACTCTACGACCGCTAAGTACGACGTCGTAATATGAAGAATCTTATACGTAATATTTAACGTTCCAAATGCGTTGCACGTAGAAACGTCGGTCAATGGTCAGTATAGCGAGACAGGGAGAAGAAAATATTTGCATGCTTTCCCAAAGCACAAATAAGGTAAACGTCTGAGTGCTCGATGGTGTACTAGGATATGGCATGGGCACTCTATGTCAAAGTGATATGGCTTAAATTCGAATGAAGAAAAATCCTATTAGGTCGAATTTAACCCATATTGCTTTGACATAAAGTGCCCATGTCATATACTAGTACAGCGTCGAGCACTCGGACGTTTACCTTACTTAAAAAAAAAAAGATATTTTTGTCTGGAGGTAGTCGTAGGTCGACCATTACTTATGTAGATGTGTTTTATTTTAACGTACATGTCCGAATTTATGTATATCGAAGTTTATTGTCGTCAATGGACTTTGCTAACTATATAACAATATGTTTGTTTACATAGTTAGCAAAATCCATTGACGGCGACTTTACATTTATTTTTCTCAATGTACAAACATATTTTATGCAATATTTTCTTATTCCTGTTTCTATACGTTTATCAGAAGGTGTTTATAGTCAAATATATACAAGTGTATTTATAGATTTTTTTTGCACGATGACCCTTTACGTAATTATAATTTCTATTATAAACAAATGAATTGTTATGTCTGTATATTTTTGTCTACAAAGATTTTTTCGGTATATACCTAGTTTTTTTTCTCAATAATTATTCGTTATTGTTTCTATTTTCGATTATATACTATTATTTTCTGTTTAACGAAGATTTCGTTACGATTACAAATTATTTTTTAAGTTTTTATGAATTGTACGTCTTCCAATATTATCGTATAGTTTTCTATTAACTATTGTTTAACGCGTGGTCTTTTTCGGGGGCTTGCGAATGTCAATGTCATGTACCAAATTTAGCAAACAGGGAAATGCATACACAATGAATACTATAATAGATAAGAGGGGAATACTTATAACGAGTAGGTATAATGACTATATAACATTACTAAATCATACCCAGTTCCCAACTATTTACTTATATGCAATGTATGTAAGTTCATGTCATGAAATGAAAGTACAGATGTAGTGAATAATCATTTCCCATCGTATTTTCTCGGAAATGTTCGTATTTGTCATGCTACATCATCAGTCAACCTCAGTACTTTTTGTACCGTGACCGACGGAAATAGCAAGACACGTTCGTACGTTTCCGTGAAAAAACGATGGGAAACCATTATGCACTACATCTGTAAACATTTTGAAATTCTAATATGTCAGAAAAGGTACTGAGAACTAATAAAAAAAAATCAAAGGATCTTTTTAGTTCACTCTGTTTTAAAATATAGGGTGTAAATGAAAATGAATAAGGCAGTTTTCTGTATTTTGTATGCCAAGATTGGTACGTGGCAATGTAGTGGTGAGACCGCCCGTATCCACTAGCATCTTTAGAGTATACTTTTACCTGTAGCACAATTTTTTGACTAAATCGTAACACTAGCAGGAGCTTCGCTTAGTTTTACGTTAGTTTAATATATTTTTTAATATACCTATTGAGCTTTTAGTAATAGTAAGGTCCAAAGATACACCCCGCATGTGATGCGGCAAGAAATAATTCTTATTATTAGCAGTATTTAATTTAAAAGAATATTTCATATTATTCGGTATAGTTGTAAACGTTTTTTCGTTGTTTTTAAGATGGACGCGTTTAGCCGTAAGTACAAAATGTTATTAACAATTTTGCTCTAACAACTATTAATTAATAGCATTATCTTTATTTATATGAAAAATAATAATTGGTTCATGTACTTACCCTTTAAGCTACTATAGTAAAATTACGTTAAAAAGTCTATTCTTAATGTTATTTCACTTGTGAATCTGTAAAATCTAAAATTTTTATTTGTCGTCTTTTTCAGTTAAATGTGATTATGTTACGTTTAACTGAAAACGGCGTCTGTTGTTGTTATCGTTGTATATTAATTGTTTAGCCGATTCAATATGGTCCTTAATATAAGAATGTTACGGGCGAGGATTGATATAATGTGCCATACCCGGTAGACGGAATACCATCAAATGTTACCATATTTAAAAAAAGAGTCATAAAAAGCAAGCTAAACTTCCTCTGTCGTGTAAAGTAACAATGCTATTTTGCTTTTCTAAACACTTATCGTTATTTTTTTTAAATATATAACTACCGAAATTGTATTTTTTTTTCTTTTTTCTCTTTTATTTTCTCGGGATAGGTTAGGTTAGGTTTGTACGCCGCGCTGTGCCCGGGGGTCGTCCATATTTTCTACCGTTTTTAGCAAAACCTAACTCTTTTAGCTGACGTTTCAGTGGCGTTTTTCGTTTAGCAACTAAGCTCGCGTTTCACTAGACTTAGTCTCGTGTCATAAGTAGTTAAACTTGCAAAAACGCTCCTGCTGTACTGAAAAGTGTCTCCATAATTTAAGGACATGCTTTTTCGGTAACACAGCAGAACGGGCGGCCTTCCTTCCGCACAAATCAACCACTTTAGCGCCATTGTGTAAAAACGTGGCATCTTAAACGTATTGTATATGTATCTTTAAAATTAAAAATAAACTATTTGGTAGCTATTTAAGTAAGTTCTAGAGTATCGCATAAAGAAGGCAAGAGTAACAAATATGAATAATTTAGACAGGTCGTAAAACCGCGTACACGTCAGCTAAACGAACGCAAACTATAGAGATGTAGCTGTCTTTTATGGTCGCACTACACTTGGGGGTTCGTGTTCGCGTTGCGTTGTTGCCTCTCTTTCATTTTTGGGCAAATACCTCCAAGTGTAGTGCGACCATTAGAATGAGAGCTCTAACAGTATATAATTCTATCTCATCCTAACATGTAGCTGCGTCCGTTCATTTTCCGTTCGTTAGGCTAGTGTGTACGCACCATAAGTCCCGCATCGTGTCCTTTAGTCGGATGTCAAACCGTAGAAAGCTGTTCACAGTTGCTTTAACATTACACTAAATACAGAACCAAATTTTTTTTAAGGTACGGCGGTGGATCATTTGACCTTCAGGGATCGTATTACCTCACCTTCCCCTATTTATCTATTCATACATACATAGATTTAAAAATGGTGTTTCTTTTTACAGCTGCTATGTAAATGATGTTATAATTTCGAAGCCTTGGTCTGTCCGCTTGTCTGTGATCTCATCCTAGATGTACAATAGATGGGCCGATTTTAGTGAGTTTTTTAACTCCAAAATAAGAATAATTGTTTTTTTTTGTTTCTTTGTGGGCAAATCCTTCTCTGTATGAAAGTCTAAGCCCTCGAATGATCCAATCCTATTCTTTAACACACCTCACGCAAATATTTTTTGAAAATGGTAGATTTTATTGTATTATAAAATATATCGTATAGGTTTGATTGTATAGGATTTACACACACACACATACACAAAGTCTTGGTTAACTTTCAATGTTATATCAATAACATTAAAATAAATTTAACTAAAAAACAGAAGAAAACAGAATTTCAATTATTATTAAATACTCTACAAATATAACAATAGATAATAATTCGCTATTTTATGGAAATATGTACTGTTTTTAGATGAATTAAATCAGAAAAGCGTTGTGCAAAACAATGAGCAAAAAACATAAAATGTTTCTATGAATGTATAAAAAGGAATTATGGTTTAAGTAAAGTATAAACAAGACGCTCAGATTATATTAAAAAGTAATTGCGAGGCGAGATTATAGTTTAAAAAAAATTAATGCTTTTACAGTCAAGTGTAATCCTCTTCTAAATATGTACCGAAGCCTTAAACTGCTGACAGGTTGGGACAAATTTATAAGTAAGTTGTATTTTGTTAGTATTTTGACACTTGACTGTACAGTCGCCATCACATACATCGGTACACTATAGGTGTTCAAAAATATCGGCACATGCACCCTAATGCCTTGAAAATAAAGGTTTGTTCCGATGTTTGTGACGTGCTTTTTTGCTCCGATGTATGCGATGGCGACTATAGAACAAACAACAAGCTAGAAGAAAAAGTTGAGTGACGTATTTAAGTCTGAAACAAACAAATAATTTCGTATGTTATATAAGTAGGTAGTTTAATATCAAATGAGAAAAAAAAACTGTACTGAGCTAAGGCAACTGTGAACAGTATTAAAGAAACATACTGTCTTCGAACAGTCAGGTAAGATTGTCAAATATATATTATGTATTTATATTTGGCAAATGGTAAGTAAAGTTGGCCCTAGACCGCCCACCGGTGATGCGACCAGCATTTCTTTTCTTATTTCAGTCGCAGTCGATATTTGGTCGCATAATCGGTTGTTTGTTAGTACGAGCTTAAAGTTTTGTACGAATTTTCTTGTTTTGACGATCAGTTTATTTCCTTACATAACGAAATGCTTTCGTTTGTCGCATCAAACACTTTGTAAATAAAACGAGTCAGTCGAAAATGTGTTTAGCGTTCAGGTAAAACGTAAAATGCTTTGTAAACGTGCTTTTCTAACGTCTGCGGGGAGCTGCTAAACACAGTCAACTTTGCCCAGTAAATAGAAAATTCATAATATTTCTCCTATATAGTATTAGAAAACGTATTAGTAAGAAAAAGCTCAAGTGTAATACTTTTTTACGAAAGAGTCGTTTTGATTTATTTTGCTCTGCTGGGTACAGTCGAATCTTTTCGATCATCTTCACGAAGTGAGGTTTATAAACGACGACTGAACTTACTCCAAATAATGTTCCCGTATTATAGGTAATTCTAGTGTAGTGTCTGTTAATGTGTGTAGCGTGACACATATTTTAACAGGCTGGGCAAAGTTGGAAGTTTTCAGGGCACCATCGGACTAAGATGATAGGTATTTAGAGCGAATCTCAACCTCGAAATGTGTAATACAATTATGAACTTATAGGATCATAGAATACCGTTGAGAAAAATAAATCAGTTCTGAAGGAGAGATACGTATTTTGAGTCGAGCTTAAGATTTTTTTACATCTTGGTAGGCACCAACCTTGTCTTTGTGTACGTGGTAACTTTGTTTAACAAAAACATTATTTTTTTGCTTCAGTATTGCTCTCACCTTTAAGAAGAACACCAAATCCTAGAACGCAATATTTCAGCAAGAACCTGGCTAAGTTACAGCAGATGGGCAATGTTGGAAGGGGAGTTACGGTACTAGTCTGTAGAAGCAGTACCGCTTTTCAACACAATTATAAGGTTACCCGGATGCCATCTACCGATAGGTTGTATTGATTTACCCCAGTCAACAAGGACCTTTTTTATACAGGACTACAATAATTCTCATTGGTTATATTCAATATGATTAGAGAGTAGCAATGATAGAAGATCTATGCTTGGTCGTCCAGACATTCCTGATAATCTAATCGACGAAAGTAGACCTGAGAAATATTGTGGAGATAGAGTACCTTGTTGAGTGGACATGTTGCGATATATTTTAGCAACCGACCGCCCTTACTCGTACAATTTAAGGAAACGCAATAACGAGTGATTCATATAATATGTATAAAGTAGTATAGCATATCTTCTATGTTTTTCGATATTTAGATGAAATACTGCCAGTATCGATGTCAAGTTTACATGAAACTAAGGTAATTTAAGGTTATCTTCAGTTCAAAAATGCCAAGGTGTTAAATAAAGTCTTTCTGAAAAATTCGTTCAATAAAAAAACATCATAATGCCTTACATTCTCAATTATGTTGAACAACGCGCTTGATATATCTAGGTACTCGTCCTGCGGGGCAAAGTTTCAATGACAAAAGTTAACGGGCAAAGTTGACCACGACTCAATATAATAGTTAACTTAAAAGTAAAATATGTCAAGATAACAATTTAACAGTATGAAAGGCGTAAAAATATGATAGCATGGAACAATTTATTAAAAATACGAGTCTACATATTTTTAAGAAAGTTTAATACCTACTCTAATATTTTTACGCAGGTCTTCATCCCCCAACACTTAAAACTTCTTAGGGCTCGTTTACACTGGGTAATCAGGGGAATTTCCGACTTACCTGTGACGTGGCGTCCGCGCGTCCTTAGAACTCACTTCTTAACCCTTTTCCAGGCAGAGGCGTTACCACATACTGCTTGTCAAACATATACCTTAATGTCAATGAATAAGACTGACATCCGATTGTCATTTTCCAACTCCCGGCCTGGAAAAGTGTTAAAGCAAAAGTAAGTCAAATTAGTTCCGGCTTGTCTACGGACAACTTTGCCGCCATGTTTTTTTTTTTAATGTCACTACTGACTACCCAATGTAAATACCCGGTGGGTAACGCCGAATTTTCAGAAAGACTGCCGCTGTTCTAGTTCTATATTGGAGTATACTTGAATACGTTCGTAATATTATAAGTGGGGATTAACATATCACACACTCTTCAATAAAAATGGTATTTTACAAAGGAAGCTCTAGGAAGACAGTGACATATTTGAATATTGTGTCCCGATAACTTAAATGAGAAGATGATTTAGATAGAATAATCGTAAGAACTGTGTGGTGTTACTGGTGTTGTTCCTGGTGATGAGTAAATCCCACCGGACGTGTCGGGTCGGGTCGCGTCGCACCGCGCCGGATCGCGTTTTAAGAGTCCGCAGTAAGCTTCACATTTTAAAACTACGGGTTGGATTGTAACGAAACTTTGCATATACAATGACTTGAGGTATATCTAGGTCTGTAATCAGTTTATATGGGTCCAGTTTATAAAACAAACGAAATACAGCAAAAACAAGTTTTGTATGAAAAACTTAAATTTGCTGTATTTTTTTATTATGGTATCTGAAGCTACATAAACTAATTACAGACCTGGATGGTACTTAACTTATTCTAAGTACAAAGTTTCAGAGCAAACTAGCAAGTCATTTTAAAATGGGAGCGTAACTACGTTTGTATGGAGAATCGAGCTTACTGCGGACTCTTAAAAGCTGCAGTAGGCAAAAGTCGAAAGGAGCCGGTCAGATGCGTCGACAGCCGTCCGCGTCCGCGAGCCGACAGATCCATTCAAATATGAAACGAAACGTCTGTATTAAAGCTTCACATTTCTTTGGCAACTTGTTAAATGCGTGCTTTGGCCCGGTCCGGTCGGTGAGAATCGTACAGTCAGTGGTAATAATATACGTACAGTCGACTACAATAATAAGTATGTTTTTTTAATGTATATCTTATTTCTATGGTAGTAAAATCTATGTATACATATTTTTGTAACATCGTATGGATACATCTCTTTGTAGTCGACTGTACCATCGGCCAAAGCCAGAGTCGACCAGATTCAAAACAGAATCGCTTGCAATGCTATACGGCTGGAAACAAATACCCTAAGAAAATTACGGTTTTTTTGGAAATAATTCAATATCAGGCTAATTATTTGTATACGGCTTTTATATGTTATTTTAAACAACTTTTACTGTTGACATCAATAATTCTATGGACCGGAAGTTAAGAAAAAAATTAACCCGCAAGCAAAAATGATATCAGTATTTTTATAATGAAAACATGTTTGAGTACACAAATTTGGAGACTTACTACCTGAATTCAAAAATATATGCATCAGGAAATAACGGCATTTTAATTGAAAAATATTTACGACCTTGAGATAATATTGAATTTCATCTGGCCTATAGAAAGGTTTATTCATTTACAAAAATAAGTGGATTATGCGCGTATCCCAAAGAACGTATATATACGTAGTCAATTATAAAGTAAAGAAAGTTTATACCATTTTCGCCTGATTTTTACGGAATTTATGAAGATTACTTTTCATTATTTTTTTACCGTATCGGTATTAAATTTAGGTGGATTATTAATGAATATTTAGTCAAATTACCCAACCTATTTTTTGGTGTAAAAATATGGCTGATATCGATATATTGTTGTGTTTTCATAGAGCGAAACCGTAAAGTTCTCAGGGTAAAATGCGCCTTTAAGGTGGTCGACTCTGGCTTTGGCCGATAGTACATAAATATCTGTACAGGACTCTATTGTCAATGACATAAATGTGTGTACAGATATTTATATACGTAGGTATATTATTACCCCTGACTGTACGGTCGGCCAAGAAAGTGGTCTACCAGTTTTGACAAAAATTTCTTTGAGATCTGATTGTCGCTAAGGTTACTGTCATAATATTATTGCAAGAGGAAATCGACCTTGTTATTTCATGACGTTCAAATGAACCTTGGTGGACCAAATTTTAGGCCGATCGTACATAAGGTCACATGCACTTCACCAGAGCTCCTGACGCGCTGTGTTGAGAGAGGTACCTGTATGTGTCAGGCTGTCAACACAGCGTATCCTCAAACCACTGTAGGGTCGGCAACGGCGACGCGTCTAGCAAACGCCCATCGACGGCCTTTCGATCAGACAGGCCGATGCTTGTTTAAAAGTACATTGATGATGATGTTGTGTTATATAACTAAAATTCAAAACCCACGCAAATTCCTCACCGCCCAAGTTACCTCAGTATAAAACTAGAAGCGAAATCAGGGTAGGGCAAAAAGATCTCCCCTCCCTTTACACGCCTACCAGTGGTCATATTAAATAATAGTCCGATAGTATTAGTGTACAATGTAAGTCCAGGGGAGTCTCATCATCATCATATCAGCCGAAAGACGTCCACTGCTGGACATAGGCCTCCCCTAAAGAGTGCCAAAATGACCGGTCCAGGGGAGTCTGCTTACTGAATAATTCAGCAAATAATTTCAATATTAAAACGAATAAAATACGTCGTTGTGGCGAAATCTCCCGGATTTACCAATAAGGCTGATTTACATTCAGTCGACCTTATTGTAAACTCGCCGTCACACCTAATATTGTCTGACTAATATTTATTATGACACGGGCTCCAGGCCGTATTTCAGCAACTTGGCAATTTATCTGTAAATGACTCGTGACATTTCTGGGTCTACTACAGAAATGGTACAGATATAACTCATCTTTGCACGCAGTATGTGTGTGCACTTGTAGCTATAGTGCAAATCCTTCTTCTAGACCGAATTCACTTCTCTATGTAAACAAAGCGGTTGTCTTTTATTGTGAAGTGTAAACGCTTATTGATACTCTAAAATAAACGTACTTCAACACTTTTTCAACCAAAAAGCGGCTTTACGTCTAAGGAAAAGAGTTCCACATTAAGACCATTATGTATATAAACAATAGAGTCGCTATTCGAGTAAAGTATTATGTGTGGCACATGGCTATTGTGGCTTTGTTGGACCGATGGTTCTCAAGATCTAGAATAAAAATCCGCACTACACCTGCAACCACGTGCAAAGATGAGTAAATCTATGTAGCTAGTTGCTTAGAGACTGAAATGTGGCGAATTAATCAGTTGACAATTGTAAAGTTGTTGGAGTACCAGGCAGTTTAGATGTAGTGTATAATGTGGCTGGTCCGATCCTTGTGTAGTATAAAACGACCGTTGCCAACATAGTATTGACTCCTTTTTTTAAATCTTCATAGTAGTAAGTGCACGTTGATGCAACGGATTTCCCATTTATTTACAAAGTGCAGTATCTGCAAATATTTTTGGTAATATTTTACCTTCGTAGTCGTGACTTTCTTCCTAGACATTGACAGCATTTATCTAGCGGATATAAGTTTCTTTTTCAGTAGCACAAGTATCAATTCAGTAGTTTTATTTAAGTATGATACAAGTGACGTGCCCTGCCGTCGATCCTTTACCTTAAGTATAACTGAGAATCTATATTTTTATCGAAATTAATTTAAAATATACATTATATATATATACCTAATTATGAAATTCCTAAAGATTAATGATTTTTTTTATACTTATGTGTATAGTAGTGCGAGGTGAGCTTCAGTTCGATTTGTTTCATAGATCGTGCAATGTATTATTTACTGTCCATAAAATTAATAATTATCTATAACTGATGTGTACAAAAATCAGTATGTTTCAGGCATTTTGAATCCGACTTAATGTATGTAAAAATAAATGTTGTTTTAAAATTGTGCTTTTTTCATTTACCTTGATTTCTATTTGATCACATTAAACCATAGACTAAATACTACAATCAGACTAGTATAATCCCGGCGCATTATTATACACCGTGGCCGTGAATAACCCGAAAGATTTAAACCACGTATTTTTGACGACAGTACGAGTAAATGATGTTGTATCAACATGGGTCTAATTATGTGTCTTAATTAAGGTGGTTCGATTGCCATACAAAACGTTATTTGACATTCGTAGGCTAACGGCGTGATATTTTAAGAAACTTATGTAACAAACTTTCATACATTGGCTTCCCATTTGCGCCAAATTCCCCCTTTCCTAGAATGAACTTGTATAAACTAGATTAATTTGAGAAATTGGTTTGGGACGTGATATTTGGGAAAACAATTTTTCTCAAATTAATCTAGTTTATACAAGTTTATTCTAGGAAAGGGGGAATTTGGCGCAAATGGGAAGCCAATTGATGAAAGTTTGTTACATAAGTTTCTTAAAATATCACGCCGTTAGCCTGCGAATAACGCTTTGTATGGCAATCGAACCACCTGAAATTACTATTTCAGTACAAATTAAATCTTATTAATTGCCCGCTTCTTTGTGAACAACTCTTTAGTTGAGAAACTCAAGTTGAAGAACAGAGAGCGAGCATAACACTTCACGAATCGCTCCGAAATCATACGACGAACGGCGAATGCCGTCAAAGAGAATATAAACACTACGTTATACCGTGACTTGTGTTCCATGACAAGAAGTGTCAAGTTATGCTCAAGCCTTTAGGGTGTGTTAGACTGGAGATTTTTTAACTTTTAATTTGTTTCAAATAATTAATATCTCCTTAATTATGAGTTTTTACGTAACTTTATATTCTCTAATTAGGCTCTAGTATCGTTAGCTTAAATCTTTCGGGTTATTCACGGCCACGGTGTATTTGAGTTGGCTGAATGGGGTTGGCCGGTGAAAGCTAATTGTAGATGGCGCTCTTCTAGATTCCATACGATGAGAGAGAGAGACAGAGGATCGATGGTCCCTAACTTGTACGGAAATCATATACAGTTCTTAGGGAAAATATTTCCCCCGTAGCTTTAAAGCCTTTTATTTTTAGCCCTTTTCAGAAAACGGTGGATTCCCACTTCTTAGCAATTCGGGAAGAAACTAAGTAAACATTTTCGCAAAAATAAATAAAGACTACTTCCCGCCATACAAATTTAACTTTTTAAGGACTATTATTGGTGCTGTCAGTTTGACAGTTGCCAGCCCCATTGCACCAAAGTAGTCCATTCCAAACGCAACTCTTCTGTTAGGGGTAGGTAGAAGTTTCCAATAGGGAACATTACGCAAAACTCTTCGTAGGTAACACTAGCAGCGTTGACATTGTATCTCGTTCCCACTTGCGGTATTGTCTATGCAAGCATCCTTGTCACTCATTTGACAAGCAATTGTGCATGTGTGTGTGAATCCCTATATTCCTATACTGGTTTACTATTAGTGGTAGTGCTGCCTCTGGCGGCAGAACATTGCAGTAATGTTCCCTATTACAATGACAGTTTTGTAAATAGTTGGCCACATTTAAATAATGTCAACCAAAAGTAGAACCTGCGCAGTCGATTTTCGGGTGTATCTATTCTATACTAATACCGGCGGGGCGGCGCGATGCTCCACGCATGCTATTTGAGCATGTGTAGGTCACCAATATGTATTCACCACAAAGTTACAGAAATATGTATATACCTTATTACTACGGAAGTTAGGTTATTGTATACATATTTTTGCAACTTTGGGTATTGGTGACCTTGACTGTACTAGCGACTTGCGCGAATGCCGGCATTTTGGGTGTACTTATTGTGCCGGGGATTATACATAGATGAACAGGCGTTCTAGAATAAAATAAACATTCATCATCATATCAGCCGAAAGACGTCCACTGCTGTCCAGCCTCCCCAAAGAGTGCCAAAGTGACCGGTCATGCGCCACCCGCATCCAGCGTACTCGCGCGACCTTTACCAGGTCAGTCCACCTTTATTTAATCGTAGGTATATGTCGTACATTTACATTTAAAATGGCAACTACACTCGCGGTCAATGAATACGGGTCACCCTAAATTAAATAACCGCAATAGGTTTTTTTTAAATATTTAACACTAGTTATTAACTTAGTATAGTATTATAAAAATATCAACGTCCAAAAATGACGATTTTTGCGATATCTCGCTCCGTTAACGTTGTTTTTTTTCGTGGGTTTTTACGAGTCCGATTTAAACCTGGTAACTTGCTTTTGTTATTGTTATTTTTGCAGTTTACATGTATAATTAAATAAAGATCTTGACAGGATTAAAAAACTGTACAACCCTGCACTATTTTAGGAAATATGACAGTATTTTACTGACCCGTATTGATTGACCGCGAGTGTAGTTTAACATTACGAGTAATATTCGATAAAAGAGTGACAAGTGGACAAGAAGTGAAGGAAGTGGCCAGTCCTTAGCATCCACCTTGTGGCCTACCCACGCCGCGCCTTCCGGTACGTGGTCGCCACTCGAGAACCCTTCCGTCCCAACGGCCATCGGTTCTATGTGCTCCGCCCACTGCCACTTTAGTTTAGCGATTCGGAGGGCTATATCGGTTACCTTGGTTCTGCTGCGGATAGCCTCATTTCTGATGCGATCATGCAGATAGACTCGCAACATAGCTCTTTGCCCATTGCCCTTTGGGTGACTTTGAGCCTTCTTATGAGGCCCATTGTAAGCGTAATAAACATGCACTATGTAATCTACCATTATGGAATTTCTTGGCTCATCCGCCGCGCATAAACAATGGAAGCAACAAATGCAATAATAATAATTCAAGAACAATTGTTATTTGCATACTTGCATTAACTTCTGTTCGTATGTAAATTGTCAGTAAGATTTGCATATTTCTGCCACTTGCCGGTATTCGATTGAGCTGAAATTTGGAATACTTATGTAAATGGAGGCTCTAGTATAAGTTTTATAGATACAATACGTTTTCGAACGCGTTCGCGTTTAGTTTCAATTTGTATGGCAACGCGAACAGCCCCTCTGGTGGTAACTATTAGGAACTACACGTTGCCATACAAATTGAAACTAAACGCGAACGCGTTCGAAAACGTATTGTATCGATAAAACTTATACTAGAGCCTCGGTGACGATGCATTATTACGGCAGCGCAGAGCTGACCTGATGATAGAGACGGAAGAAAGCCAAAGGATCTCTTAAATCACGCAATAAAAAGACGTGTTTGGTCTCAACGAGTAGTTGGAGATTGAGCAAAAAAACAAGTAGGCTTGTTGCGTGGTGTTAAAATTGATAACGTCGTGTTGCTAAATGGGTAGTAAACCATCAAATGATTTTAATAAAGTATAAATTACAAAATATAATTCAAATCATAAAAAGATATGAACCTTGAAAGTTTAGAAAAAAAAGTTTTTTTATTTATTGTCCAAGAGTAAATTTAAAGGTACCAATAGAATCCTTACGCTTTTATAGAAACAAATTTGTACGACAACTATGGACCTAAACGCAGTATTTCGCGACCGAAACAGCAATTTACTTCATTTTCCATGCAACGGTTAGTACAAATTGCACGGTGTGACGTCATACTTTAAAGCCAATGAGTATGAAGCGTTTCGGCTGCTGTCAGCGAGGTCCGTCTTTAACTCGATTTTTTGGATATTAATGTCCTTTAAATGTAGTTGTTTCCATACAAACATTGGTTCATCTACAAAAACTGGTTCGAATGGCATCGTAAACAAATTTAAGGTCACAAGCCCATTTTCGTAACAAAACTGACAAAGTTAACGTTTCTTAATTTTACCTTAACTAGGGTACACTTTGTTTGAAAAATGCTCCGGTACAGTCACCGGCATCAATATATGATGGATAAAAGGCCGCAAAACGCTCCGGTACAGTCACCGGCATCAATATATGATGGATAATAGGCCGCAAAACGCTCCGGTACAGTCACCGGCATCAATATATGATGGATAAAAGGCCGCAAAACGCTCCGGTACAGTCACCGGCATCAATATATGATGGATAAAAGGCCGCAAAACGCTCCGGTACAGTCACCGGCATCAATATATGATGGATAAAAGGCCGCAAAACGCTCCGGTACAGTCACCGGCATCAATATATGATGGATAAAAGGCCGCAAAACGCTCCGGTACAGTCACCGGCATCAATATATGATGGATAAAAGGCCGCAAAACGCTCCGGTACAGTCACCGGCATCAATATATGATGGATAAAAGGCCGCAAAACGCTCCGGTACAGTCACCGGCATCAATATATGATGGATAAAAGGCCGCAAAAATATCGGACACGCTCTAACGGCTCCAGGAATAGAGTTCTCATCAGATATTTTTGCGGCCTTTGTTCCATCATATATTGATGCCGGTGACTGTACCAAAAATTATATTTTTAACCGACTTCAAAAAAAGGAGGAGGTTCTCAATTAAAATGTTTTTTTTTTTATGTTTATTACCTCAGAACTTCGTCATTTATGAACCGATTCGTACAATTCTTTTTTAACTGAAAGTATATGCTTCCAGATTGGTCCCATTGTTTCCAAAACCCCAGTTGGATGATGGGAACCATGAGGAATTGAGGGAACTCCTCAAATATATTAGGCACGCGTGTAGTAATTTCGGTATTTTCTATTATAACTCGTGTATTTACACCCGGAAATTTGGTGAAGTGGATGTGATGATGAAGACCACAGAAGGCTTGTGGCTTGTGTGATGTCTCAATGATGTACTTCAAACTATATAAGTACGTCACAGATTCTGATATTATTCCGTTGAAATAGCAAACAATGAAGTGCCAAAGGTAATTCTGAGATCCTTGAGGAATCGACGGAAGTCCTCAAATATTATCGGCCCACATACAGCGATTTGGTTTATTGGTCTAAAAATCAACGCTTTTGTTCTCGGAAATCAGTTCATGTGGTAAATTGGAAAAAAAATGTGGAAATGTTAATGTGGCTTGGCGGAGTACTGAATTGAAGTCGGTTAAAACTTTGTTTTGAAAGTAAATTATTAATAGAAACGTCATGAGAGGAGATTGCCTTAACGGCTGATTTAGCAATAACAATAAAACAACAAAATAAAAAAAAACATAGTTTTATTAAAACTGGACACAATGTTGTGTAAATCAAAATAATTCTAAAATGAAATGCAATACTTGGAATCATTAGGAAATAATTAGAGTAGCAAAATCGGGGAAAACATTAGAATAACAAACATTATGTACAAGCGTATGGCAATATCTTTGGACTCGCCCCTAGCTTAATCTAATGGCTCGTTTACACAGGGTCTTCTACGACTTTCTTATGGGGCTGTTGGGTTTTTCCCACCTGATATTTTTCCCCGTCTTTTACCACTAAAGTACTCTACTGAGTGGTAACTACTAGGAATATTTTTTCCTTCTTTTACCAGTAAAGTACTCGGTAGTTACTACTATTATTCCCCATCTTTTACTGGTGGGAACCAGTAAAAGATGGGGAAAAAAATCCCAGCTGTTACCACTGGTAACAAATTGATGGTAACGGGTGGGAATAACCCGGGCTGTTGACTGTTGAATTCGCATGACCTGGTGTAAAGGAGCCTTAAAGGCCGACCCAAGTGTTACCACAGGAGATACATAGCTTAAAGCAGTATAACAAATCCGTAAAAAGTTCGATTTGACGCACACACACACACACACTGTACACGCGTCGCTACAATAAACTTAAGCGGAATTCGGCGGTACATTTATCACGTGGCACGCCTAGAACTAGTTTTCAATGAATCGCAGGTCTACAAAGACCTTAAGACTCTAGTTGAGATACTGCGTTTTCTAATATATTTACTGTGGTATTACGGGTCCTAAATGCATGTCATTTGGCCGGCAAATACTTATTACTAAGGCACTAAAATCGACTGACCTTGTATATTTTACAATATTAAATAAAAACCTTAATTTCATTTAGAAATTAAAATAAGTAGAAAAAAGAGGTTTGCACTTTTATAGCAGCAAAAATCACGGTTAAATTGCCGTGCGACGAAACTTGTAGTCGCTCATGATTAAGAATCGCGGGTAGATTCGAAAAATGTCGAGAGATATTCGACCCTAATGACACGAGAGACTCACTGGTATGTTATAAAGTGCTACCTTACCTGAAAATTTTATGTACAGTCAAGTGCAAAAATATGTATAGATTTAATCCTTTCATAAATATGTACCGAAACCTTAACCTGCTGACATAAGAGCGGTGGGACATATTTATGAGTAAGTTATAGTTTTAGTATATTTTTACACTTGGCTGTATCAAGTTAAGACAGCGTGCGCTTAGAAATCCGAAAATAAATTAGCATAAAAGCTGTATTTACAAACGCGATTCACATTCAAAGAATAAAATTCGTCGTATACATATATGGTTAATTTTGTACAAACTCGTCTCAAATTATACCTAACTTAATAGTTATAATGTACATTGTAGTAGGTATCTAATTGTTACAATTATAAGCGTATCATATTACCGTACTTTATTGGTCGAACCCTTAACAACCAGCGTATAAAACACCTAATGTATATCGTACTCAGATAAAAAGCTTCGTTGAAATATTAAAACACATACAACAACAACAACAAGTTAATTCAGAATTGTATGAATATGGTCTATGTATAACGCGCACAATTAATGATGATTTACTGTCATTCGGGACAAATGGAAAATCGACAACAGGAAATGACCAAGTTTCGATCAAAGTGGAAAATTAAAAATTATTCGTCACGAGCGGAATTTGAACCCGCGCCCTCTGGAATCCATCCATTGCTCTCATCCAACTACTACTAAATAAATAATAACTATGGGCTAGGAAATGACCATTTTTAAATTGGACCAAAAGTATATCAAAAGTGAATTTAATCGCAGATGTATGCTCAATGGGCATACACTGCCATACTGTGCACGCGTGCTGATCGCAGAGAATATTACGTTTTTTCCCAAAATGCCTGATATGATGCGCGTTTATTGTCAAATAAGCGTGTAGGTATACAAGAGTGTGTGTTTTAGATGTGTGCGTGCTTTGTCTTGTCAATAGGGAACATTACGCAAAACTCTTCGTAGGTGGCGACACTAGCAGCGTTGACATTGTATCTCGTTCCCACTTGCGGTATTGTTTATGTAAGCATCCTTGTCACTCATTTGACAATCAATTGTGCATGTGTGTGTGAATCCCTATATTCCTATACTGGTTTACTGTTAGTGGTAGTGCTGCCTCTGGCGGCAGAACATTGCAGTAATGTTCCCTATTACTTGGGCGTTGTGTGGGTTAATGTACTTGCGACAGGCTCACTCTATACAAATCGGCCGCCATGTCCGATCTCCTTATATTCATACATCTGTGGTCTATATACTATTATGGCCATTATGGCTATATTATTATGGTCTTGTTTAGAATTAATCTAGCCCAAATGAAATTTTGTCCACTATGAAATAAGTTCATTTAAAATACGTGCAAAGAGAATGCTAATTTAAATTAATATCAAAATTTAATTTGAAAATCAAGTATTTTGTACAAAATTCATGTATGACGAATTCCCGTCAGTCATATTTTTAGTGTACGTAATTCCATATGGACGTGTATTTCATTCGACTCATTCGATTCAAGTAAGTCAATTTTACTTTTAGGACGTAATTAAATTTTACCATTTTCTACGTCGAGGATTTTCCAATTGACATTATTCCGATTCGACCATTAATTTCGAGTTGTCAATTTTCCATTTGTGACAGTAAATCTTGGACACATGGGGACCGATTTTTGACTTTCGAGCGCTCTAAAATTTAATAAAAGTAAATACGATTCTAGTGTCAAAATTGCAGGCATTTACTTTCTACCGATCGAATTAATTACGAGTGGTGGATAACACATAAGAATTCCATCTTTTAAGACCGTTTTCGAGTGAAAGAGTCGAGCGCTCGAAAGTCAAAAATCGGTCCCATGAACTGGTTTATTATGAAGTGGCCACTTTATGACAAGGTTATATCACTGGTAATTATCCTAAAGTGGCATATAACACATGCATGCCAACAAGTTAATTCAGAAATATGAATATGAGTTTAAATAATACCGTAACTGAAGTTAATATTATGTGAGCGTATTCGGCATTTGATAAGTTAAACCGTTTTGTGTCTGTAAAGTCAATATATCGATATTGACTTTACAGACACAAAACGGTTTAACTTATCAATGTTAGTAAACTATTTACATTAAAGAGAGCTTCGTTAAAATACGGCACAATTTTTGATCCATTCGCCTGATACAGAGACTAGTATAAGTTTTATCGACACAATACGTTTTCGAACGCGTTTGCGTTTAGTTTTATTTTGTATGGCAACGCGAACAGCGCCTCTGGTGGTAACTATTAGGAACTACGTGTTGCCATACAAATTGAAACTAAACGCAAACGCGTTTGAAAACGTATTGTATCGATTAAAACTTATACTAGAGCCTCAGAGATCGACAAGTTACAATTTTACAAGTAACACAGGTCAAACGGCCAGTCGTTTTATTAAGGCGTCAGCTAGTAAAGTTTTATCGATACATATACGTTAACGAACGCGTTTGCGTTTAGTCTCAACTTGTATGGCATCGCGAACAGCGCCTCTGGTGGTACTTATTAGGAACTACGCGTTGCCATACAAATTGAAACTAAACGCAAACGCTTTCGAAAACGTATATGTATCGATAAAACTTATACTAGAGCTACTGCTTAGACTTGCAAGATTGGGTACTTTACTGGGTAAAAAACAATATGCTAAAAACTGTACCATAACGTGACGTCACGCGGAAGTTTAACGGGCTATATCTTAATTTTTTTTTTGATTGACAAAATAAAAAATACTAATCTGACTGAAGGACAATTTTTTTTTTTTTAGGAAAGTAGCCAATTGTAACTAGTTGCTAGGTGAAACAGGCCACAGCTTACATTATGGAGCCAACTCGTGTTCGGCTCAATCTGTTGCATGACATGGACCTATGATTACATAGGACAAGCTTTGCTAATAATTATACCACGACTGAGCGAGATGGTAATTTACACATCTCAATAAGTGTGACACAAAACGATATATCGTTCGTTGTACTTGTCGTAGTTCCACTTTATTTCATTTTCGGCAACAGGGGGTGTAGACTCAAATTTTAATTCATAATTCATTTATTGCTATTACTCCAAAAGAAAGAAGGCAAAAAATATGCCTAGTGAAGAAAATCCCATTCGAATATCTCAAAAAATTACGAAGCTACAACCGTTTTAATATTGCTTGTTAGAGAGAACGCTCAAGGATCGTGACGTCACGATCCACGAGCGTCATAGTAAATGACAATCGTTTCATATGAAGGTGCGTTTGCGGGAATGGGACGGAATATACCCCGTCTTAAAACTTTGGACACTTATAACTGTGTCGTGTTATGATGTGTGTTATAACTTTGTGATTATTTAATCCGCTGCTTTACCTTTTTTCCATTTGTTTTTTATTACTCCTTTTTCGAGAAAGTTCATCATTTTTAGTGTCTACGCCCCTACTGAGTTGAGGTTGCGGCAAATAAACTAATACTCGCCCAAATTAAGTAGGTTGTTTATGGTAAGCCGTTAGCCACTTTAAGACCAGTTCTTAATTTAACTGCATTATTGTGGCAACACGTGTCGATATCTATACTCTATGGTCGCATTGTTGTAATTGTGTCTTTAGACTTAAAACCTATATACCGGTGGAGCATAACATGCTCTGTGTAGCTAGCATGCTAATTTTATGCACGGTTTTATAGTAACACAAACGTCAAAAACGTATGGGAACTGACAGTTGTGTGACCACATAATCCGACGTAAAAATTAGCATGCTAGCCCCCCTGAAGTATATAACTTAACTTAATTAAGTATCAATACAATCCGTTAAAATTATTATCAAAAACACTAAGCTTAAAATAAATCTTAAAACATAATAACTGAAGCAAAATCACAACTTATCAAAATCGAATATATTAAGAAATTGGCACATTCGCTGAAGATTGAACGAAATATTAAAATGACTTATAAATGTACTTACAAATTAAGAGGTCGCCTGTGTCTATCGTATAGTTGAGAAATTACTTGAAATTAAATAACAATATCATTATGGTTTTAGTGAATAGGTCCAAATTGTTTTGACAGTTGCAAGTTTACGTTCATATATCAAATAATTTTAACTTTAGCACTCAATTTTAACAAGTTAAAATTACTAAAATAAAGTTATACGCATACCGTTTAACTGAGTCAGTTCCAGCGGTAGTTGCACGGTGCGGGAGGGGTAACTGCGCCAGCGAAACGGGCACTAGATTGACCCCTGACCACGCAGGTACTACTCAGTTAAATGGTATCCTTATAATAAAACCTACCGTTGTAGACTTATCGACCAATTTTGAATGAAAATTAATGCTTAAAATATCTTATCAAAAGAGTATTCGATGCACTAGATCACTATGGTTCACCATAAACCTATAAGGAATAGGCTTCTTATAGGTTGAGGTCAATTTAATAAAACTTACTTAATCCCCATGCAATAATTTCATTTACAAATGTTATGTATTCTAACTTATTATCCTCGGCACCTAAGTAGAACCAATATGGCCTCATTTGCGCAAGTTCACTAGTGCACATGCTCAAATGCGGCGGATGGTATACACGCCATCCGCTGAATCCACTACACTCTACAGGTTCTACTTAAGTGCCACGGATTATTATCTTGTCAGTATCCGGGCGATAAAACTTTTTAAATACTGTATTTATTTACCTTTATTTCTGACGTTTCGACACGGGTTGCACCGGTCATGGTCGCAGATAACTGTCGTCCCAGCAAGTTGTCAACAGAGAGATGGGTGTACAATATTTCACTACCCTCCAAAAGTCGATAAAAACATGGAGGGCATAGCGTTAGACCCGGAAAAAACAGTATTTAAATATGTGTACAAAGCGCGACAGTTTAAAGTGTGATAAAACTTTTTCCATTCAGAGAAAATCCGATTACGAATTAACCCGGAATAAAGAAAGAACTAGTTAGTCCGATAAAAAAAACGGGGGATCCGTTTGGGAGCTCCGAGCGTACATATACACAAATATGTATGTTAAACAATAGAAGAAAATACGCTACTAAATTGACTACCTTGCTTTAAAGACTTAAAAATATTCACATAATTACTTACTTCTAATTTGCAAGTTTCAAATCTCATTGCAGCTTGGTTGAGTGGAGGTATGACAATTATTAATATTAGTATACAATTATATAAAAACTAATAACAATGGGTAGCTACCAAGCGCCAATTATCTACTTAGGTAAGCAAAAACTCTTTTGTCTTATCTAGTTGCTGTCATGTTTTTACACAAATCGTTTAGCTTATTTATATTATTCACGCATTTAACACGATAACTAAGACCATGAGGTTTTTTTTATCTATCCTGCCGCACATTCAATTCAAATGATTTATTTCAGTGCAAGGTCCATATATTACATTCACAGGCACCAGAATCCGTAAATTAATATACGTTTTCAAAAATTTACGACTTGTAGCGGATCGTAAACTTTTATTGCAGACATACGATGCTCTGTGCCAAGGTGTTCTGAGTTACTGCATATGCTCATGGGGCGGAGCCCCCAAAACATACCTTATAGAACTTGAACGTGCCCAGCGAGCGGTATTGAAGGTTATGTTCTATCTCCCATATCGATACCCCACGGAACTCCTATATAACCTGGTGGAAGTATTAAGTGTACGCAAACTTTTTATACACCAAATCCTACGGAGATACCACAGACTAACAGTCCCTACTGTATCAATTAGCAATAAGAGAAAAGTCCGTTACCCAGTCCCACGTTGTCACAGCGCTTGTGCTGGGAGACATTTTAATTTCTTAGCTCCTCACGTATACAACAAATGTATTAAGTCACTTGACAGTGACACCAACCAACTAAGCAATTATCAATTCAAAAATCGAATAAAATCCTGGCTGAAAACCTTAAACTACAACGAAACAGAAGAGCTATTACATGTCCTATCTTAACGTTTTCTGTTAAAAGAAACACGCACACGCAAACACACACACACACACACACACACACACACACACACACACACACACACACACACACACACACACACACACACACACACACACGCGCGCGCGCGCAAACATGCATGACTAGGTTAAAATAGAATATAAGTCTAAAATTGTAACAATTTTTTAAGCCTTTAATTGGGAAGGAACTGGCTCTTGAGACACAGGGAAACCTAGTTTGAGAGCCAGGGCTTTAACTTATCATGTACACTGTAGTTACAACAATAAAGAGTTTTATTATTATTATTGTACATTGAGCCACAAGTAACGAGAAATTTCATACATTCTGTTTAATGGCGGCTTTAAAAGTAAGAATTGATTTTATGGGGCTTCTAAACGGGCCATGTTTTCACTGCAATATGTGGCCAGCAACTATTGGTGTCTTTCTCTAACATGTGAGTAAGAGAGGGAGAGCAATAGTTGCCGGCCACATATTGCAGTGAAAACATGGCCCGTTTAGAAGCCCCATTACGTTACTGACTGGCTGGTGGCTGGGTTACGTGGCTTAAGATGTGGCAATTAACTTGAATATCCATCATAGATGCGTGAAGCTGTTTTCATATACATATTGCTGCCTGTCTCATCATGGCACGGCAACATGAGTAAAGTTGGTTAGCCCAAGTATTTCTTGTTCTTATTCTGTCCAGTTAGCCGTAATACAGTTTAAACTAGTACGGAAGGTGGCTTACTTAACTTAATGTAACCTCTACTATACTATAATATAATACAACATATTGTTAGTTATCTAATTTGTATACCTAGTTTAAGTAAGCTGAATAAATATATGAATATAAATATAAATATATGAATATTCTGTCCAGTTAGCCAGGAGACAATTCGGCAGAATTCCTCAGAAAATTTGTTTCAATATGGATTTCTAACAGCTGATTTGGGGAAGTCCTACTTGCGCAGTATGAAGACACTGGAACACCCGAATGTTCTTAGGTCGTGATTGTATTATTTTGTGACATTTGTAATTTTCAATATGACATTCAATCTTAACTCTTTGCCTTTTTTTTATACTACCACGGTGGCAAACAAGCTTACGGCCTGCCTGATGTTAAGCAGGTACCGTCGCCTATGGACACTTGTGACTCCAGAAGAATCACAAGCGCGTTGCCGACCCTTTATTCACTTGAGGATTCGCTGTGTTGGCAGATAGAGACATAGCCTAACATAGTTTCATAAGTTTTTATTGATACTAACATGATATGGACACGAGTCTGAAATAAATAATTTGAATTAGAAGATGGTTATCCATACAAATACAAAAAGGGGTTGTACATGACAAGAAACCACATTTGGTGAATTTACAACCATAAAATCACAATTTAAAAAAGTGACGCAGGAGATGTAACCATGGAACTAGCATGGACTGCATAACCGAAAAATACCGGTATTCTATTTTAACGGTATGACGTCATATCGGTTTTGAAATAGCGGTTTCGGTAGCGGAACCTTTATATTTTGCTATCGAAATATAAACGTTACCTTTATTTTTTCCGGTACCGTAACCGCTTTTTAAAGATAACCGATATATCGACTTTGGCCTGGTGTTGTTGTGAAACCGCCGGTAGCTGTACTGCCGTTTTGTCTTTATGTCTTTAAATGTTTAGTAGCCAATGCTTCCTCTGTAGAGTGCCAGCTCGCTTTTTTTTTCGGTTACCTTTATAATACCGGTATTATAAAGGTTTCGGTAACATTTAAAACTAATACCGGTAACCGATTTTTCAAAACAGTTACGGTACAGTTATGTCCACGCGGCGGGCATATCCTTTACGACATAACGGTAATGGAATACCGGTTTCATACCGGTATAACCGTAACCGAAATCAGTCCCTGGTAACTAGTGACAGAAAAAAGGTTGATTCACCCAAATACCTAATCGAGATACTTAGACGTAAAACTGCCCAGTCCCACAATACTTGGTAGCTAACGCCTTTCCCTGCGGGCGTGGGCCTCTCTTTTTCATCTTAATTATAATTATACACAGACAGTATGCAGACAATAAAACGCCTCTGACTTTAAAAGGTATAAGTGATCCATCAACTTTTTCTCATTCTTGTTCCGGTAAGCGAAGGCACATTAGCGACAAAGTTTCTTAGAAAAGTGACTATAATATGGCCATCTAGCATGCTTAGCTGTTCCACCGTAAAATGTATCCACGATTGTCACAAAGATATCATAATTTCACTTCCAGTGCCAGGTAGCGCTACAAAATCGGTAGTGAGTGTTAAAGAGTATTACAGTTCGGAACCATGGCAACGAGCGTAGACTTAACTAACCTAATCGAGATACACGTAAAACTGTCCAGTCCCACAATAGTTGGTAGCTAGTGCTTTCCCCGCGGGCGTGGGCGCGCTGAAGGCCACCTCGCTTCGCTCGAGCGCGCAACCGTACAGGGCGGAGGCGCGCGCGCAGTCCAGCAGGCGCGAGGCCACGCCCCTCCGCCGGTGGGACGCGTGGCTCCAGATGCGGGAGATGCCGCATCTGTAACAAGGTTACAGTTTGTAATGATTCTGAAATATACATTCAGAGGCTCTAGTATAAGTTTTATCCATACATATAAGTTTTCGAACGCGTTTGCGTTTAGTTTCAATTTGTATGGCAACGCGAACAGCGCCTCTGGTGGTAACTATTAGGAACTACGCGTTGCCATACAAATTGAAACTAAACGGAAACGCGTTCGAAAACGTATATGTATCGATAAAACTTATACTAGAGCTACGGGATATTTTATTACACTGGGCTTAAACGATAAAAACTTTCACTGGCCACTTTTAAGAACAAATTAAAACTCCACCTGCTAAAGGAACAGACGTCTCCTGTCTAGCTAGCCGATGAAATATAAACCTGTGACCGGTAAATAATACCAAGAATTTATTTAACATGAATTTTAACACACAGTAGATGATGATTTATTATTATTGTAGTAAAGAATTTATAATATACAAATGTTAAATCGTAAATAAATACTTTTATTTCGAAATATTTGCTTATGAAGTTGGCAACACAGCAATATAGCGGCCGATTTCAAAAAAAATAAACAGTGCTTTTATGAAAAATGTATGAACCAAAAAGTACCTACGCTAAACAGTTCGTTTTTTGGCCATAGAGCATATAGTTTTTCGACGACTTATTATTGGTGGCATTGTATTTGAGCTACTACTATACAGCCTATATAAATTACAGATAACGGTACAGGAGTAGATTTTTTTTTCTATCATTATTTGTAAAATAAAACATTCACGAAACGTGTATTTGCCTAAATATAATGATATGAATGAATGACACTATTTATTGACGCCATTTGAAGCATCTTCGCTGGTATTTGCGAAGACGCGTCCCAAAAAATGCAAACTAGATTCTGTAGACTGGATGACAATCGACCGCAAACTTTATGTTACCTAGATTCTAGGGTAACACAACGATAGCGCGAGTCAGCCCTCGGAACAGCGACATCTAGCGTCAAATCTTGTTACTAATTTCACGAACTACAAACATACTAGATTTTGCCCGCGGCTTCGTCCGCATGAACTTTAGTATTAACTTCCATTTCTTATTTCATCAACTACCGTTAGGTATTCCTAAAATAGTATTTAATGTGTAAATGATGCAAAATATGAACAATTTACCTGTAGGGCAAGAGTTACCTAAAACTGTTGTGCCGTTTTAAGGTGTCTGAATAGGTAACAATCACCCAAAATTGCAAACGTTTGCAATTATATTATGATATGAGTAGAGAGTGAAAAACTGTATTAGGCACTGGTCCCACCGCCTATAAGCTATCGGCGATTACTCGCCCAAGAAACGAACAAAAGATAATAGCTCAAGTGTAAATACATTTTATAGTTCATCGCCGGCGGTGGGAACAGCCAGCTATAAACTATAACTCTCTCTTTTATTTACACGAAAGCGATTATCTTTTGTTCGTTTCTTGAGCTAGAAAAAAGCCGATAGCTCATAGCTTACTCGCGCGCGGTGGGACCAGTGCCTTAAGTACCTACTCGTTTTCAATACTTGTATGAGCAACAGCTCTTGTAAATAAGAGTCATGAACAATTTATTACTATTCTTATAAACCATTCAATTTAATTCCGTTTGTATCACTTTGAGGGCTGAATTACGAAAGTGACTACTATAGCCCGGTTTTTTAATGAAACATGCACTACTTACTGAGTTCGTACCACTGCGCTCCCGCGTATCCCATTTTCTCGAAATGTACATACATTATCTTCATCATCATCACCATCATACCAACCGAAAGACGTCCACTGCTGGACACAGGCCTACTCCAAAGAGTGCCATAATGACCGGTCCCGCGCCACCCGCATCTACGGGTCCCCGTAACCGTTACCAGGTCATCAGTCCACCTTGTGATCTACCCATGCTGCGCCTTCACGTACGCAAGAGAACCTTTCCGCCCCCAACGGCCATCGTAATAATAACATAATGCTAATAATAATATAAGTTTCACCACTTACTTGACAGGATAATCCTCGACGGTGCAACAATCCGGGTCTCCGGGGATGAGCTTGAAGGCCCTCGTCTTCGGCTCTACGATCGCGCAGCCCGCGATCTGCTTCTTGTCGATGTATAAATATGCCTGAAGATAACAATGAAAATGAAAATATATTTATTGTAGAATCAGTAAATCAGCTTACATATGATATATGATACATAGAGTGCACTTGTATTTTTAGATAAGCCTAGAAACGGTGTCCTGTGCCCTAAACTTTGACGACCGCTTTAGCCTAGTTGGTAGTGACCCTGCCTACGAAGCAAGAGGTCCTGGGTTCGAATCCCGGTAAGGGCATTTATTTGTGTGATGAGCACGAATATTTGTTCCTGAGTCATGGATGTTTTCTATGTATTTAAGTATTTATTTCTCTATATAAGTATCTATATCATCGTCTAGTACCCATAGTACAAGCTTTGCTTAGTTTGGGACTAGGTTGATTTGTGTAAGATTGTCAAAAAAAAAAAAAAAAAAAAAAAAAAAAAAAAAAAAAAAAAAAAAAAAAAAAAAAAAAAAAACTAGGTAAACCTGTCTTTTAGGGAACAGGGGAGTTCTAATGCTCATAATAACAATGGTCTATTAGTTCTAGTGGACATTATCCGTGAATATCCGACGTCCCTATTTTGTGTGAGGACAACACAGTTATTATTAGGATTGACTGTCATTCAGCCGCAAATGGAAAATTGACAACTCGAAATTATTGGTCGAATCTGAATAATGTCAATTTGAAAATCCTCGACATGGTAAATAGTCATGGGGCCCGATTTTTGACTTTCGAGCGCTCGAAAATTAAATCAAAGTGAATACGATTGTAGTTTCAAAATTGCTTGCACTTACTTTCTACCGTTAGATTTGAATACGAGTGGTCAATACCACTCGTTTTTAGGATTCCGTACTCAAATAGTAAAACGGGACCCTATTACTAAGACTCCGCTGTCCGTCCGTCCGTCTGTCTGACTGTCACCAGGCTGTATCTCACTGATACCATGATAGTTCCAGCTGAAATTTTCACAGATGATGTATTTCTGTAGCCGCTATAACAAACACAGAAAACTAATGGTACGGAACCCTTCGTGCGCGAGTCCGACTCGCACTTAGCCGGTTTTTAAATTTTCTAACGCTATTTCAAAATAGCATTTCATCGTTTTTGACAGTTTTCGAATGAAAGAGTCGGTCGAGCGCTCGAAAGTTAAAAATCGGTCCCCAGCCTGAACACAGCTAAAATGCAAATACGTCCTAAAAGTAAAATTGACATACTTAATTGGAATTTACGTACACTCCAAAAAGATGACCATGACATGCGTCGTGTGTGGATTTTGTACAAAATAATCGATTTTCATATAAAAAATGACTATTTATTTAAAATATTCAACATTCACTTTGCACGTGTTTAAATATGGACCTATTTCCTCGTGAACAAAATTCCATTTGGGCCAGATTGATTATGAATATAATAAAGTAAAGACACAATTATATTTTCACCAAATTCACTTTTGATGGTATTTCAAAATGGTCTCTAGTTAGTAGGTTAAGTGGAGTATCATGTGAAAGGGCTTCGGTTGCACATTCTACAACAGTTTTTTCTACTGTGGTAAAATTTGAATTATAAAAAAAAAAATGTTTTTTTTTTATTTTTTTTTATTAAGCGGCGTCGTGATTTTATGATTTTAAAGTGTAGGAATGTTAGTACGCAACCCTTGCTACGCGAGACAGACTCGCACTTGACTGTTTTTTTCTGCGCCTAAAGAACTTATGCTAAACCGAACGATAAGGAATGCCTTAAGGTGGGTACGAATTTGAGCGGCTCAGCCTGAGGCATGCTCGCCCCGCGTGGCGAGCTGCTCGCGAGCAATTTGTCGTAATTTGTTGCACATTAACATTGCGCGGGTGAGGCAGCGTGCTCGCGGTGAGCCGACATTGTGAGTCATTCAAAATGGCGTCGGACACGGTGACAGCGCGGCTGCGTTTATTATAATTTACCGAATTATTAACAATTTTGAATTGACACGGTTTTATTTTAGTAAATTTCCAAGTTACGCGAGGCACGCACACTAAGGCCTATTGTACACGTAAACCGCACGTCATGCGCACGCTATCGTCAATTGACGATTGCAAGACGAACGCTTGCATCCTGCGACCTTCAACCTTCTCCGTGGACACAGTTTTGAAGGTTTCTATTCTAAGCAGGATGCAAGCGTTCGGCGGCACGGCGCGTGAGCGCGTACGACTTTGAGCAAAATAGGTGAGCCGTGCGTGCTCAACCCGAGGCTGCTCTAATGGGGAAGGCAACTGTCAAACTGACAGCACCAATAATAGTACAGTCGCCATCACATACAAAGGTACACTATAGGTGTTATAATAATAAATATTTGCGGACAATCTTACACAAATCAACCTAGTCCCAAACTAAGCAAAGCTTGTACTATGAGTACTAGACGACGATATAGATACTTATATAGAGAAATAAATACTTATATATATAGAAAACATCCATGACTCAGGAACAAATATTCGTGCTCATCACACAAATAAATGCCCTTACCGGGATTCGAACCCGGGACCTCTTGCTTCG
This sequence comes from Epinotia brunnichana, assembly GCA_963854355.1. Lineage (NCBI taxonomy): Eukaryota > Metazoa > Arthropoda > Insecta > Lepidoptera > Tortricidae > Epinotia > Epinotia brunnichana. The sequence goes on from OY977956.1 coordinate 14,585,900, forward strand.
TAGGCAGGGTCACTACCAACTAGGCTAAAGCGGTCGTCAAAAATATCGGCACATGCACCCTAATGCCTTGAAAATAGAGGTGTGTTCCGATGTTTGTGACGTGCTTGTTTGCTCCGATGTATGTGATGGCGACTGTACCTAAAAAAGCGAAATTTGTATGGCGGGAAGTAACTTTTAATTATTTTTGCGAATATGGCTTTATATTTAGTCTCGAATTGCTCCGCAGTGGGAATCCGCCGTATTCCGAAAAAGGCTAAAAATAAAAGGTTGTGGATTAAAGCTATGGGGAAGATTTTTGCCTAAGAACTGTATATGGTTTCCGTATATAATTAGGTACAATCGATCTTCCGTATCTCTCTCTCGTCGTATGGAATCTAGAAGAGCGCCATCTACAATTAGCTTTCACCGGCCAACCCCATTCGTACACACCGTTACACGTACAGTTCAAAGCTAGACCGGGAGAAGGGGACAGAGACACAGACCACCAGAGAGTCATAGGACTCCCCAGTCAGGACATTTATCGTCGGTCAGCGAATTCAGATACGGGACTATATTAATATAATATAATCTTTATTTCATTACAACAGAAGTTATTGGTACAAAGAAGTGTGGTTGAAACTAGTCACATAGTTATCGTTTTGTAATTTAAATTATTGGTGCAGAATGAAGTCCTTTACTTCCCGTACTAGTTAAAAACTGTATCATCACGGTGAAGTAAGATTCGTCAACCCACATCAATATAGGTATATAACTGATATATGTATTTACAATATGCGGCAAGTTACTTATTTTCTTATATTACATTTATGCAGTGGATCATAAATTTATACAATTTGATGGTATGTTAAATAACCAACAATGTAGGTAGGTAGATAATTATTTAGAGTTGGCCGAGCTACATTAAAGTAGTCCATTCAAAAGCAACTCCACCGTCCAAGGGCTATGAATCCAATTCCAATGTCAGCCGGGACAAAAGTCGGTACATTCAATAATCTCAACCAAATTGTGAACAAGTTAGCTTAGACGTAAACAACTACTGGACGGAATAAGTGGGAGTTTGGATCTGTCTCAAAGATTTTGGGCAGGTTACACTATGAGATCAAGACGGATTCAGGAGAGACTTGGAGAGACACGTAGATCAGATGATGAGTACAATCATCACATACATAGGTACACTATAGGTGTTCAAAAATATCGGCACATGCACTCTAATGCCTTGAAAATAGAGGTGTGTTCCGATGTTTGTGACGTGCTTGTTTGCTCCGATGTATGTGATGGCGACTGTACCATAATGCCAAGAATAGATAAGTCAGCCTATCGTAAAGATTTATGGCGGAGGTGTTGTGTCGTTGTCTATGCTGAAGCAAGATGGCAGAAAAATATTACGAGTGTCATGTCACTTTTGAGTAATGTAATGTCATTCAATAAAATACATACAAATTGATAAACATTGCGCTATGTGATTTAATTCGATAAGAATACATAAAACACTAATTCATGCTATGCGAACTTAGAACTTAATGCAAATCCAGTTTCTTATTGAAAACATTAACATTTCCATAATGCAAAGAGGTCAATTCTCATAGTGGACGTGTCTGTGGGCCATGTAGTGAGATGACATTCATGATGACGGAATGTGTCATAGGTCGATACATGCTATGCGAACTTAGAACTTAATGCAAATCCAGTTTCTTATTGAAAACAGTTCCACCTTCTTGATAGCTGGCGAACTCTCTGAAGCTCTAGCGATTGCTAGGCTAGGCTGTCAAGGTATTTCAAAATTCGCCGTATTGTCACAAGACATCAGTAGCCTAGGGGTACAGACGGTGGTATTTGGAGTCGATGATCCGGGGTTCGATCCCTACGACCGACGCACTTTTTGTATGTTTTGTACATTCAAAGAAAAGTTGTAACTACCGCAGAAGAGATGGCGCCTGTATACGCAAGCATTAAATGTCTTCTCAATTTCGTCGAGTTGCCTGTCTATCTCAGTATGTATATTGTAGTCTTTGCACTAATTATTGACGCCATTTGATTGAAGCATCTTCGCTGGTATTTACGAAGATGCGTCCCAAAAACTTCGTGATACCTTTCTGTGCCATTTTATTCCAATGCCTACATCGCACACTTTACATTATGTGTTCCGTTCGACGTCCAGTATTCCTTGAACTTGAGAGGGCGCCACTGCGCACGTTCGAACGTAGCCGTTTGCGTCAAACTGTCACTCCACGTCATCGCTGTGACGTCACATCCGCCTCCCCTCCTGTCAAACCAGCCAGCCAGCGCCCGCGCGCCCGCCGCCATCTTGGCTTCCTCATTGTTGCGTCGTCTGCCGTACAGATCGGACGTACCGTAGCTATTTTTGCAACAAGGAATCTTAAATCTCGATTTTTAACATCAGATAGTATTATTTTGCATAGAGGGAGTCCTAAATAGTATAAAAGTTATGGAAAGCGAATCGCGAGTGATATCTTTTCTATCGGACTACCCTCTTTTGTAAATTTTTTACTTCGTTGTTCGCGAGTGCTTTGGAATCGCATTTTGAGCAACGAGAGTCGCTCCACGTCGAAGGAGAATGAACGCGCTTCGCGATCATGCGGAGGATGGATGGCATCGGAGCCCGAAAGCGGCCGCGAGTCTCGCCTTCGTGGGCGCGTGCGCTCGTCGAGCACATTGTCGGGCCCGGAATGGAGGTTTGAATATCTTTCGAATCGATCGGTGAGTCAGTTACATAACAATATCCTAGGTGCCCCGCGTGCCGCCGTCGGCGCGGCGGGGCAGGCCGCCGGCCCCCGCGCGCCACGTGCTGGCCCCCGCACGCGCTATGGGGCTCCCGCGCGCCACGTGCAGGCCCCCGCGCGCCACGTGCCGCCCCCCGCGCGCCACGTGCTGGCCCCCGCGCGCCACGTGCTGGCCCCCGCGCGCGCTATGGGGCTCCCGTGCGCAACGTGCTGGTCCCCGCGCGCCACGTTTTGGCCCCCGCGCGCGCTATGGGGCTCCCGCGCGCCACGTGCTGGTCCCCGCGCGCCTAGTTTTGGCCCCCGCGCGCGCTATGGGGCTCCCGCGCGCCACGTGCTGGTCCCCGCGCGCCACGTTTTGGCCCCCGCGCGCCACGCGGCGGCGCCCCCGCCGCGACGGCGCTCCCGCCGCGACGGCGCTTGCTTCTGTGGTGGAGCCAATTTTTATGCTGTAATAGTGCTATCCGGCACGATGCCGCCACCGGCAACGGCCTTCTTACTCTGGTGCCGTCCGCCTCAATGGCGCCACCCCTTATCTGGTGCCGTCCGCCTCAATGGCGCCACCTCCTACCATGGGCCGTCCGCCACGATGGCGACGCCGATCGCGATGGCGCTGCCCACCGCTGGCTCTGTCGCCACGGTGGTGCCGTCCACCACGGAGGCGTTGCCCGCCATGGCCTGCCTCGCGGGCGCTATCTACCACGGCGGTGCTGTCTGCCATGCTGGCGCAGCCCGCCACGGCGATGCTGTCCACTACGCCGGACGCTCGCCACAATGATGCAGTACGCCACGCTGGCGCTATCTACCACGGCGATGCTGTACACCACGCTGGCGCTACCCGCCACCTCGGTGCTGTAGGCCACGCTAGCGCTGCCGGCCACAACGGTGCCGTACGCCACGCTGAAGCTGTCCGTTACGCTGGCGCTGTCCGCCACGGTGGCGTTGCCCGTTATATGGGCACTGTCCGCCTCGCTGGTGCTCTCTACCACGGCGGTGCTGTACGTCACGCTGAAGCTGTCCCCCTCGCTTGCGCTGTCCGCCACTGCTGGCGCTGCCCACCACTGCTGGCGCTGCCCGCCACTGCTGGCGCTGCCCACCACTGCTGGCGCTGCCCGCCACTGCTGGCGCTGCCCGCCACTGCTGGCGCTGCCCGCCACTGCTGGCGCTGCCTGCCACTGCTGGCGCTGCCCACCACTGCTGGCGCTGCCCGCCACTGCTGGCGCTGCCCGCCACTGCTGGCGCTGCCCGCCACTGCTGGCGTTGCCCGCCACGGCTGGCGCTGTCCGGCATGATGGCGCTGCCCGCCACTGCTGGCGCTGCCCGCCACTGCTGGCGCTGCCCGATATGCTGGCGCTACCCGCCACTGCTGGCGCTGCCCGCCACTGCTGGCGCTGCCCGCTACTGCTGGCGCTGCCCGCCACTGCTGGCGCTGCCCGCCACTGCTGGCGCTGCCCGATATGCTGGCGCTGTCCGCCATGGCGGTGCTATCCGCCACGGTAACACTGTCCGCCACGCTGGCGCTGTTCGCCAATGCCGCGCTGTCTGCCACGCTACTCTGGCGCTGCCCGCCACGATGGTAACGCCCGCCGTCCGGAGTGGAAGACGGCGCCGCTACATCGATACAGGAGAACTACTTACGTCTCTGGGCTTCACAGAGGTAATCAACAAGAAGCTGCGTGACTTCCCCGGCGTTCTTGCGCGAGCGAGCGACCCAGTAGCTGTAGAGTGGCGGGGTACAACCTAACACTCAGAATGAAGCCCTAAGTTCTCAATTATATCCAATTGGTCCAGTACGCCGCAGGCTCTAATCTACTTGGTAGTCAATCAAATTACAAGGTCCCGCAGTTTGTCTCGGAAAAACGTACCGTGCGGTCGGAGGACTCGATATGAGATTCGTTAAAAAGTAAGATGGGGTCTCCGACCTCTGAATATATATTTCTCAACCCCGTCAAACAATCCTGGAACAGGTGGAGAATGGACGGCATCGGCAAGGTAGGCAAACAGATTTCACATCGTCTCTTAGCTCGCTCTCGCTGTCCCGCTCAGGTTCTGCTCTATAAAGACAAACCTTTCGCAGAGGCCTAATAAACAAAAATTGGGACAAAACCACTTGCCGCTCCGAAGCGAGCCCGAGATTCCGCGCTCAAGGAGAAGGGATCGGAAATAAATACCTCAATTCGGATAAGCCACTATAGATAATGACTTCCGTGAATGTCTTACCGAAACAGTTTAGCATAGACTTGAAGGCACCGAAAATCGTCTTAGATTTCAGATCAGTAACGATTTTATTTTGTTCAAAAACCCTATTGATCGTGTTATGCTATCTATGGACTTCTCTAATGCACAAGTTTGTACACTGCCATATCCCGATACAGCCGTGACACATAAAATCTCTTCAAGTGCATGTACTTATAAATTATTCGTGACTATTTCAAAGAAATTACAGCCATTTGCTTTTCTTGTTGTCCCAGGGTTTTCTGGTAACTGTCTATATGGATGACGTCCTTGATATGATACAAACTTATCGAACTGATTACTAATAAAACAGGGGACTTATGGTCCATGTCTTTGAGTAGACATTGCCTAAATTAAGGGACATAAAGTTCAAGTGCTTGGTAGGATTCCTACTCCGCCGTATAAACGCCTCCTGTTTTTATAATAGTATGCCATAAAAACTTTATATACTGGCTAGCAAGCCCTTAACTAGTAGCCATGGGAAGAACGATTCCTTTGTTTTTTGCCCCCAAGCAAACCGACCTGTCGTACCCGTCGGAAAAGGTAAACACCATACGGCGCGATATATGCCTGTCTCGTGTTAGACGGTCTCATACTGGAGGGGATCGTCTCAATTTTGCAATCTTTACGACACACGGAGGAAGGTTGCATTGCCACACTCTCCGACTATACCTGCAAGACTACGAGGAGCGCAATGCACCCCCCTCGTCTCCCTTCTACTGTACAAGATACCGTAGTTGACCGGCATAACAAACCCGCATTTAACCGTAAGTGAGAAAGACTAACTATATTGTTGTGTTACTAACTGACAACCGGTGTGTGGTAGCATGGATGCCTTTCCCTGCTGCAGACTGCTGGCAGGAAATAACTATCTACGGGAAACACTGGTCCCATACTACTTGCCAGGTCAGTAGCGCCCAGAAACCACCGGCAAGAAATGTTCGTCCGCTGGGGTGTCTCGCCCATCGACCCACACACACACACTTTGTGGCGATACTTCTCGATCGACTCGCAGGTCTCGAGCGCCTACTGTCACGACGTCACCAACAGATATCGGTGTTACGGAATGACCTACACCCACCTTCCAGACTCCTGCTCCGCGCTCCACATCACGCTCCACGCTGGGCCTCTTCAGCATGATGACGCGCAAGTGGGGCAGTCTCTTCTGTTGGGCAGACCTGAAGAGGCAAGCCGTAGCGGAGCCGATGAAGGTTCACAATGTGCAGGCGTTCCTGAGTGACACGGCCACTATCCGCCCGCCGGGTGGGACGTGACGACACCAGGCTGGTCGGAGCAGAGAAGACTCCTCCGAGCGTCACACGCCAGCTCACTTATTACCGCACGCATACACGCCTGTATGACTAAATGGCCGTCATGGCGTGTCAGGTACAAGATCAACAGCCAGGTACCTCGTCCCATGCGCACTTTTTCTGTCGAATGTGTTCGCGTACCGCATTCAGTACGAATTATTATTTCTGTTCATAAATCTGCAATGACCGCTATCAGCTACTTTTTGGGTCACTATGATACCTTCGAACGGATACATTCAAGAATACCTTCAATGTGTTTGTGCATACCACTGCCTCTCAAACCACTGAATAAATAGGTTTGGAATGCGAGGAATTTAGATAATTACCTAAACACAACAATCTTACTTCAATAACTTATGTGGCGTATCAAGAAGATCGGCTGCACTTTTACTGAATTATTTTTCAGGCCTCAGAGATCATGGCTACACTGTAGCCCAGACAAATTGACAAATTTTGCTCTGTATCCGAAGTCTGGTCCTAAATAAGATAATTTTATCAACAGACTTATTGAAAGCTCCGGACAAAAATTATTAACCCAGTGTTCTGGATATATACTTATAACGATTTCGGAAGGTGTAAAACTTCAATAATCTGCTCTAATTTAGTCGAATCAACTAGTGTACCGTCCATGCCAAGCTTATCGGAGACGGGATTTAAAGTACATATACATATACTTTCTCTTTTCTTGGTTTTATGCTGCGTCTTCAGACAGAATCGGGCCTTCAAGTACCATCTGACTAACTTTTCGACCCGTGGTATCGTCGTTAAAACTGGATGGAAAACTATCCAATTAACGACATTTATAACAAAAGCTATTTGGCACCTAAAATCTACTCTTAGACGTTTATCTCGAATCTATTTAATGTCTAATGTTTAGTGCCCGTTAGAAATCTAACGCTAATCCAATAGTTCTCTTTTGTAGGAAAATTGTTTTTCTACCTACGCGTGGGCGCCCGCTGACCCGCCACCAGGAGATAATAAACAGATCTCAAGTTCAAGGAATACTGGACGTCGAACGGAACACATAATATGAAATTTTACCTTCCAATAAAATTGTTATTATGTTTCCTAAGACGTCCAGTATTCGAATAAGGGCTTCCTGGTGGGCTGCCAACGGCATTTCCTCCGCAACAATGAGGAAGCCAAGATGGCGGCGGGCGCGCGGGCGCTGGCTGGCTGGTTTGACAGGAGGGAGGCGGATGCGACGTCACAGCGATGACGTGGAGTGACAGTTTGACGCAAACGGCTACGTTCGAACGTGCGCAGTGGCGCCCTCTCAAGTTCAAGGAATACTGGACGTCTTAGGAAACATAATAACAATTTTATTGGAAGGTAAAATTTCATATTATCTAGATTCTAGGGTAACACAACGATAGCGTGAGTCAGCCCTCGGAACAGCGACATCTAGCGGCAAATCTTGTTACTAATTTCACGACCTATAAATAAACTGATTCAATACAAACGTATTACTTGTAAAATTTATCCTATAAAAAAAACATTCCATGTAAAAAATAGGCCAAGTCTCGAAACTCCTCCATAATAAAAAGTGGTGAGATATTTCGTAGAGCCAAGTCAGGCATTCTTATTATTCTTTATTTGCTTGCTTACTAGAATTCTGCATCAAGGGTCATTCACAGAACTTCAGCTACCGCTCAATACTAATTAACAAATATAAGTATGTCATTAAACATCGCGTGTTGTCATTGTTTGTTAGCTTGAAGTTTTTCAGTCGCTTTTTATATGATGAGTATCATGACTTGCGGCTTAGGGTCGTTTCGCCGGTTAGCGACCACTTAGCCGAGTTGCTCACTTTAGATTAGTAAATGTATACCTATTCAATGTACCCACATAATAGATGGTATTCGTATAGGATCAGAGTATAGTCAAGTTTTGAAACCTACAATAAAATATAGCACTTTCATCCATAGATTAGGAAAAAATATGGAAAAGGTTTCAAAATAGCGAATTCGCTGGATAGCGACCGCTTTAGTCGGTTTGCGACCACCTGTTAGCTAGTTGGCGACCACTCTTGCAAATAGTGTTTAAGTAGTTAATAAAACGATGCATCATCATCATCATCATATCAGTCGAAAGACGTCCATTGCTGGACATAGGCCTCCCCCAAAGAGTGCCATAATGACCGGTTCTGCGCCACCCGCATCCATCGGATTCCTGCGATCGTTACCAGGCCATCAGTCAACTTGTGGGGGGCCTACCCACGCCGTGCCTTCCAGTACGTGGTCGCCACTCGAGAACCTTTCCGCCTCAACGGCCATCGGTTCTACGTGCAATGTGCCCCGCCCACTGCCACTTAACTTTAGCGGCTTAGGGCTATATCGATTATTTTGGTTATGCTACGGATAGCCACATTTCTGATGCGATCACGCAGAGAAACTCCGAGCATAGCCCTCTCTCCATTGCCCTTTGGGTGACTTTGAGCCTTCTTATGATGCTTCTTATGATTTCTGAAGCGACCACGTTTCGGTGCCACATGTGATCACTGGCAACACGCACTGGTCAAAGAGTCTTCAGACACTGCGGAATATTAGACGAAAAGATGTGCCATAGCGTAGCTTCCCGAACGCTGCCCAGCCGAGTCGGATTCGACGATTGACCTCTTTCTCAAAGTTGGACCTACCTGACCTGACTGCCCTTATACAACTACAAATTGTTACTCTTCTAAATCTACTTTAAAGCAATGTAAAGTAGATTTAGAAGAGTAACAATTTGTCAATGCAAAATAGAATCGAAAACGGCGCGCCATCTCGCTCACACCATAGTGCTATTATATATATTGCTATTACAGTCACACATGTCGTTCATAGTAGGTATCTAAATGCCACCATTTTACAAGCTTTTATGTAACTTTTAGATTAAATTCTACTTACCTACACTAGCTTCTGCCCACGACTCCGTCCGTGTGTCTCGTTTATATCGTAGCTCCATACAAAATTTCAACCCCTATTTCAGCCTCTAAGGGGATTATTTCGGGGATAAAAACTATCCTACGTCTTTTCCCGGGACTCAAACTATCTCCATACCAAATTTCATCAAAATCGGTCCATCGGTTTAAGCGTGAAGAGGACAGACAGACAGACACACTTTCGCATTTGTAATATCATATAATCATATGAATTATTCATTTGATAATTATATATTATTATTATATTACATATACCTACTATAGACATAGCATGGATTGGCGCGGCTTAAATACCTACCGACACAATTGGCTTGCCAAGCTAAATATCGCGGGTGCCGCAAGAATCCATAAGGAAAGAAAAAGAAAAACGATGTGGTCGCTATCCGACTTCTTTGGTAATAATTTTTTTGGGTACGCGACCACCCCATTTTATTTAAATCTATTTTTATAATATGCCGAATTTCAACGAAATTATTACAATAGCTAAATCATTTAAGCAATCAAGTAACTAATTTCAGCATAATAATAAAATTAAGTGACGTAACTAAAGTTTTCGCGCCAACTGTCGCGTTATTTTTTTTACAGATTCACTGCACGTCAACACTTTTCGGAAGCAATGTGTGAAATGTGTGAATTGAGGTTATTTTTTCTTGCTTTGGATTAAGCTTTGGGTTTTAAAGTGTATTTATTCTTATTCTGACACTATTCAAGAATAGTTAATAACTAATTAGTTTTCTGTTGGGTTTGTAGAAATGTTAATATCTTTAATTGAAGCAGCCTAGTCCGTCAAGTGGTCGCCAACCGAAGGTGGTCGCGTTACCGGCGAAACGACCCTACACTCTATTAGATAATATTAATTTTCTATCAAGGTTAAGTTACCGTATAAGTAATGATCACTGTCGAGGTTTTCCCAAGGGACTACAGTATGAGGTTCTTCAAAAAAGGAGTGTATAAATTCTAAAAGGGTCGGCAACGCGCATGTAACACCCCTGGAGTTGCAAGCGTCCATAGGCTACGGTAACCACTTACCATCAGGTGGGACCGTAAGCTTGTTTGCCACCGACGTGGTACTTATAAAAAAAAAAAGTACGTATTTCACCCGGCAAGTCAGCGTTGTATCTTAACTGAGCGTGTACAACCCTAATCAGTAGGGTCACTCGCTTCCAGTCGTTTAAAAACTGTTTACTATTAAACTACAGGACAGTTGATCGAACGAGCGAGCGAAGCGAACAAAGTTCTATGCTTCAGCTTGGGCCGAAAATCGTTCGCCCGGTGTCTGTCACGCTGTCCGTCTCTCCGGCTGTTCTCCTCTACAGAGGGGTAATCACGTAACGTTTCGAACGCGCGTCGGTGCAATTTAACGCCACATTCATTACACCGCTGTAAAATACTACAATAATCTTCCTAATTATATTAAATCTGAAGGGAGAGATGAAATGTACATAAAAATGTTGAAATCATTTCTTACAAAATTGTTTTAATTGATAAATGATTTGTAGCCTGTTCTGAATGTTAATATCTACGTGATTAATTGTAGAATATAATAATATTGATATGCTAGTATTAGTGAATGTTACTTGCCATTTAGCTTTGTTATTCAACAGTGTATGCATATTGTGATGTTTAATTATAATTATATTAGTTCTTAAGGATACAATTGCTATACCCATTCAGGGTCCATGAGATACCTCCTTATACTGTAAATCAACTTGTATAATTACCATGGTGCAATAAATGACTAAACTAAACTGTCAATTTTCCATATGAAAAGTGACATTTAGACCTACCCGACGTTCGTACAATGCGTTACGTAATCGACCTGCAGGTCGCATTTCTCAAACGATTCTCGGGAAATTTTGTGAGCAGGTTCGTTAAGAGCCCGTTGACGTGCTCACTAGCAAATAACTCACTCACTGCTCACTGGTAAATAATTGTGATTATTTAAATTTAACGATAGATAAGTCTCGGTCAAAAATTTAATTTTTGGTACAAGCTTTTATTGCCGACTGTACTTTTCTGTATACCGTCATCAACTACTCATTGAGACGATTCTAACGAGCCCAAACTCGACGGGGCTACGTCGGTTAAGTACTGAATTCCCATGGCCACCTTCTGTCTCCATCATCAGATCAGCTCGATGGTACCATAATATTGAATTGTCACCCAAACTATACCTTTACCCAAAATTACAGTTGAAGATATCTGCTTCAAAATTGAGTTGCAAGATTCCACCCGAAGAAATTACATACATTCTTACATACATTGCAAGTTAATAAAAAGCTTGTAATATTTAAAAGAGTAGGTAGTACACACTGTCTTTTGTATTTGAGTATCTTTTGAATACATCATAATGGTTTTTACGTCATACCTGGCCATAAAGTAGGAAATGCGTGCGGTAATTCCTACTTTATAGCCAGATAGAGACGTAAAATTTTGTACTCACCACGGGCGGTAATAAAGAAAGCCTCAGAGCGCATATTTATCGCCCTTGCCTTCGGCTCGGGCGTCAAATACCTGCGATCTGAGACATTCTTTGTTTAACCGCCCTAGGTAAGTAATGTACTATTACGTTGCTGGATTCGTCAATACATGCGTCCAAAGTTAAAATGGCCGTTTTTGCTTTTGAGTTCATAGATCGTGCATCCAGCAACATAATAATTTACTTTAAAAACAACATTTTAACCGACTTCAAATCAGTAGCCAAATTGCTTCAAGTTTGCCTATAAGATTTGTAGAGTTCCCTCGATTTCTCCAGGATCCCATCATCAGGATTTTGGTGACAACGGGACCAATCTAGACGTATATGCTTTCAAACAAAGAAATATTTTTTCAAATCGTTTAATAAATTACGGAGCTTTCGCGTAACAAACACAAAAAAAAACACGAATTGAGAACCTCCTTTTTTGAAGTCGGTTAAAACTGGTTTGATTTATTCACAACGTACTTAAATACGACTTACAGTGTGTAGTGGCCTACTTTTTAAAATATCTATCGTAAAATTTAAATGAGTTGCTTAACTTCAAACTCGGGTAGATCCAATTATGTCATTTTGTAAGATTTTGGTATGAAATAAAAGGGTAAAAAACTAGTTTTGTTATAATTTAATCGGTTTAGTTTAGCTTTGTCTGGTTTTTGAGAAAAATACATTTAAAATCATAATATTTTATCAAAATCAGATAAATCCATATGACAGTTTTTTTCAAATGTAGGTAAGTCCATCCAAGCCAATCAGCGAAAGAAGTTTGTTCAACATGGCTGACAGTTTCTAATCGTATTTTTTTCAAATCTATATAAATACAGGTCTGTTAAATCAAAATTATACAAATCCACACTGAGTTTTTTCAAAGATAGATAAATTACAATCGATTATATCAAATGAAGGTAAATCCAATCTAAATTTGATTTTTTGTAAAGAATGGATCGTTTTAATGCTGAATTTGCCGAACAGGACGGCTTTATTTAATGCTTTAGCCATAATAAAAAAATACTGCCTTTCAAATCACCGAATTAACGTTATTATCACTTTTTTTCAATTATCTCGGAAGTGGTTAGAGTGGATTTATCTGAGTTTGAAGTTAAGCGACACAAATAATCACTATTATTTATTAGTGGCGCTAGTGAGCACGTCAACGGGCTCTTAACTAACAGCCCGTTCACACAGAGTCTCCGTATTTACGGTACCCGTTTTAACGGATAAACTTATTATGGATTACTGTATACTGAATACTGTGTCATATGTGAAGTCGCTCATACAACTCCACACGCCATCAATGAAAAAAAACGTATACGATAAAACGGAACAGTAAAACGGAAACACTGTGTGAACGGGCTGTAACCTGCTCACAAAATTTCACGAGTTTCGGTTGAACAATGCGATCTTTAGAGAAGAACAGCCGGACAGACGGAACGGCCCCTTAATTAGATAGATTATTTTGTGGACTCACTTTTTTGAAAAAAAAATATTTTTTTTGCAGCCTCACTTGTTCCATCAAGGTCACTTACCGTATAAGTGTGTATTTCGCGCGGCAAGTCAGCGTTGTATCCCAACTGTGCGTGCACAACCCTGGACAGCAGGGTTGCCACTCGCTTCCAGTTCTGTTCTCCGCCGCGCACCCTGATGCAGCGCGCAGTGTCCCATCTGCCGACTACGCATTCCTCTTTCCAGCCCTGAAAAAAAAAAGTTTCCGTCAAAAACTACATTTTTGGTACACTCAGCGTCAAATACTTTGGGCTTGTGCACAAATCACCCGAGTTTTTTCGGCTAATTTTTGACCCCCCCCCTGGTGATATTTGGTGAGGTTCTTGGCTACCTTCCCCTCCCCCACATAGCCTAACGTATATTTTTTTTCATTCGACCTAATTGAATAGTATTGTACAATAGTAAATCTTGTTTATTTTTCTATTTTAGTAAAATGGACTCGCTAAGTTAGTATTTTTCACAATCGTGTTATAATAGAGAGCTTTTTAGTCGAGTACCGTGTTTAGGCCACGAAGCTTGCTGAGTGGCCTAAGTAAGGTACGAGATTAAAAAGCTTGATTATAACACTATTGTGAACAATACTTTTTGTACGAGTTCATTAAAATTAATTTTCTACGAGTCAACTGAACTAATTAAACAAACTCGATACTGTTGAAACGAAGTGCAGCTCATCGCTCGTACGCTTGTTGATATCTTAAAAGACATCAACGAGCGTACGACATCAAAGCGATTCTATTGGTCCAATTCATTACAGTTCAGTAAAGCAGCCACGTGATTGGTCGAATTTATTTTAGCTGTCTGGAGCGTATCGAAAAGTAGTTATTTCGATTGTTTCGACAGTAACATGGACTACAACTATGAAAAGAGTGACGTTGCAGTATTCTCTATGAAATCTTAATACACATATTTTAATCGTCGAGTACAAAAAATTAATTTTCTACGAGTCAACTGAACTAATTAAACAAACTCGATACTGTTGAAACGAAGCCTATCGCTCGTACGCTCGTTGATATCTTAAAAGAGATGAACGAGCGTACGACATCAACGAGTAAACTCAATAATCAAAGCGATTCTATTGGTCGAATTCATTACAGTTCGGTAAAGCAGCCACGTGATTGGTCGAATTTATTTTTGTTCTATTTTCAAATTTTTTTCGGTTGTCTAGAGCGTATCGAAACATTTATATCGGTTGTTTCGGAAGTAACAGACTATTCAACGATGAAAAGAGTGACGTTGCAGTATTCTCTATGAAATCTTAATACACATATTTTAATCGTCGAGTACAAAAAAAGATTTATGTTCAACTAAACCGAGAAAAGGTATCTACTCATATGGTAGATATTTTTTCTTAGTTTCGTTCACTGCAGAGAAATACACGTGAGGTCTCCTTATTATTATCCCCCCCCCCCCCCCCCCCCCCCAACGTGGTGATTTTTTCCTGACCCCCTCCCACCCCTATCCAACCTCGCGTGATTTGTGCACAAGCCCTTTGTAGCAACCAAAGTAGTCAAATAGTTCGATACACCATATATTTAGTATGGTGCACGGAACTACTTTACTTGGCCACTTCGTGCGCGAGTTCGACTCGCACTTGGCCAGTTTTTTTATTATTCATATGTACAAACAACTTACATTGAATTTGAGCACGTCAGTCGCATTGTGGTGAACCAAATGGTCGTGCTCGTCTTGCGGATCTCCGATCTGTGAAAAAGCAGACATTAATTTTGTATTCAGCAGTACCATCTACCATCGTTCACTCAAACAAGGAGGTCGCTGTTGTTCTACGTCCGTAGGAATAACCCTAGAAATGTGACGTGACGTGATGCTAAAAGAACAACAAACTCGGCAGCTGCACTGTTCCTTCTGAACCTCGCAGCGCACACTGGAACTCTATCAGCGACATCGATACGAATACATATATGTACCAGTGTGTAACCGCCATACGATAAATAAATAACTCAAACGAAAATTATAATTTACAACCTTCTGGCATACGCCGGCCAGCCGCACTCAACCAACTGAGCTATCGGAAACGTGCTCGGTTCAACGAATTTATCAACCAGTTCCCTCTATATAGCGACATCTACCTGGATGACTAAGGCTTATTTCTATCCATGAATATAATAAATTTCTGCCAAAAGTTTAATATCTAGTACAAACTTGTTTTGCCGACTGTACTCTATTTTGCACTGTCATCAACTACACGTTGAGAATAATAGGGAACTTACATAGGACTTAAATTTTGAATAAATTGCACTCAACCGATGTGGATAGGCGTAGAAATATCATGCAAAAGAAAAAATAAAATAAACTATTGTATTAGTTTTATCTCACGTTAAAATGACAAAAAAAAACTTTTTTTTTCGATATAATTACATAACATTTGGACAGAATATTTAATTAGAAATTATATTTTTCACTTCTCATGCTCTAAAAGTTCGTCTTTATGTCGTGCGTAGGCGACATAAAGTCGCTTTTTATGCTCTAGCTAGAGCATAAAGTAAAATCTTCGTCGAAGACCAAGGCAATCGCTGCAACAGCCACACGAACATCTTTAACTTCATACAACAACCTCTTTATTTTATTTCGTTTCGTTCGTATTCTAAGACCAAGGCAAAGATACCAACAGCCAAAGTACACAATAAAACTTCATATTTACGTGTTGCTGTTTCATTTCCTCGCAATCGAAGTGAAAAGTAGAGTGTACAACTCGTCCATAAAACCCATTTTACACTCGACTTTATATCTATCCTCGCTCGCAAGCTCGCTCGGATGGATAAACGTCTCGAGTAAAATGGTGCGTTTTATGCACTTGTTGTACAATCTACTATTGTATGACTAGTATAGACTTAAACGCAAATTTCGTAATAAAATAAAAAGATGTTATGGCAACCTTCCGCCTCCATCATCAGTTAATATTGCATCATCATCATGATGATGATTATGATTCCCTATTGAGGAGATGTTATGGCAACCTTTTGCCTCCATCATCAGTTAATATTGCATCATCATCATGATGAGGATGCAATATTGAGGAGATGTTATGGCAACCTTTTGCCTCCATCATCAGTTAATATTGCATCATCATCATGATGATGATGATGTTTCCCTATTGAGGAGATGTTATGGCAACCTTTTGCCTCCATCATCAGTTAATATTGCATCATCATCATGATAATGATGATGAGTCCCTATTGAGGAGATGTTATGGCAACATTTTGCCTCCATCATCAGTTAATATTGCATCATCATCATGATAATGATGATGATTCCCTATTGAGGAGATGTTATGGCAACATTTTGCCTCCATCATCAGTTAATATTGCATCATCATCATGATGATGATGATGATGCAATATTGAGGAGATGTTATGGCAACCTTCTGCCTCCATCATCAGTTAATATTGCATAGTCACATGACACCTACTAAATTTCAACTCGATTGTACTACGGCAAGTTGGCATAATTAGACTTGCAAGATTTGACCCACACATACTCACAAATTTACAAGGCAAGTAAAGTAAAAGCTGGTAAAATAGCGTAGGCGGGAGTAGTACGCTACTTCCTGAATTGTACAGAAGCGAAAGATTCTACAATAGAATACCAGTCACGTCTAAAAACATGTATACGTTTTCGAACTTAGGTCTGGGGAATGGGATCGACAATCGTTAACATATTATTAGACTAGACTTGACCTAACCTAATGGGGAATGGATGAAAATTTTAGAAGTGCCTTAATAACCTTCCTTACCACCAGAAAAAAAAATTGGAGACTTGTCAGGTGCTTCAATTATTTTTGAAAAATATAAACAGTTTCCTCACTTACGTTTTGGGTTTAGGACGGCGAATGAGACATTTTCCTTGATTTGTCTCATATTACAAAAAATATCATAAAAATCCGTGGTAAACCTACACTGGCGATGATATTGACAGCTGCAGCAGCTATATTTGTCATTGCCAGGGTCAGATATTCAAAATATTTTTTGTAATATGAGACGAATCAAGGAAAGTTTCTCATTCGCCGTCCTAAACCCAAAACGTAAGTGAGGAAACTGTTTATATTTTTCAAAAATAATTGACGCACCTGAAAAATCTGCAATTTTTTTCTGGTGTTAAGGAAGGTTATTCCTATCACCAAAAAAATAATCAAGCACTTCTAAAATTTTCATCCATTCCCCATTGAGTACTTTCCTGGGTCAAAAAAAAATATAATTCAATTTAGTCCGTGCTAAATGTTAGCATAATGTAACGTCACGCGGAACTTTAACGGGCTATATCTTCATCATTTTTAATTGATTCACTTTAAAAAAACCGGCCAAGTGCGAGTCGGACTCGCGCACTAAGGGTTCCGTACCATTATCTATAAAAAAATATTTTATTCTGTATTTTTAGTATTTGTTGTTATAGCGGCAACAGATATACAACATCTGTGAAAATTTCAACTGTCTAACTATCACGGTATCAGTGAGATACATCCTGGTGACAGACAGACGGACGGACAGCGGAGTCTTAGTAATAGGGTCCCGTTTTACTCTTTGAGTACGGAACCCTAAAAATATATGTGTCCAATATTTTTTGATAATCTAACTTACTGACTAAATAAAATTATATATTTTTTACCCAGGAAAGAACCCAATAGGGAAGATTACGCAAAACTCTTCGTAGGTGGCGACACTAGCAGCGTTGACGTTGTATCTCGTTCCCACTTGCAATATTGTCTATGCAAGCATCCCTGTCACTCTTTTGACAATCAATTGTGCATGTGTGTGTGAATCCCTATATTCCTATACTGGATTACTATTAGTGGTAGTGCTGCCTCTGGCGGCAGAACATTGCAGTAATGTTCCCTATTATGTGTATGTGTACTGACCTGGTATATGACTCCACACTCGGTGCATTGTGTAGCGCCGAATTGCTTCTGTCCTGCGTCGATGACATATTGATTGTTGCCGTCCTTTAGAAGCGGCTTTTTGCTGCCTTTGTCTGCACATCAAAAAAGTTAACTTAAAATATGTAAAAAAAAAATACACTCCTTTTTTTTGTAAAATTACTTATGCTTTGCTAGTGTGTAGTGAAAATTATATGGGTAGTTATAGGTAATTACTAATTATTTACGTAGGTTTAGGTCTCAGAGCATAGAATACTAGAGAGAGGACAAGCCGCCGGCGGCCGTGTCGCAGCTGTATGCTTAATGGGCATACTCTGCCATACTGTTGCGCGCGTGCTGATCGCAGAGAATATTACGTTTTTTTCCAAAATGCCTGATATGATGCGCGTGTATTGTCCAATAAGCGCGTAGGTATACAAGTGTGTGTGTGTTTTAGATGTGTACGTGCTTTGTCTTGTCAATTACTTGGGCGTTGTGTGGGTTAATGAGCTTGCGACAGGCGTACTCAATACAAATCGGGGGGCATGTCCCATCTCCTTATAATACATCCGTGGTTTAGGTAATACGGTATGGGTAACTTTCGTCAGCGAATTAGCGATGTGATGGTTTTTTCTCCAAGTCGGATATAGTAGATTGTGTCTCAAGGGAGCCAAATTATATATGTCCGGCGAGCGCGGTATATTGAATCCTGAGCGTAGCGAGGGATTCTAAATAAGAATCTTGAGCGTAACGAGGGATCCAAGTGTTCACGCCAATAATTTTCCTACCAAGTGACACAATACTGTTTTACACACCGTCAGGGCAACAATGACTCTTTTCCGAATAGCAGGTGTGAAAACGTACTTTAAAGTAAGACCAAAACCGTGTTGATTCAAGAATGGAAGGAACAAGGTTCGAATTGATTCATTTCAAATTTCATGAGAGCTATTCGAATTGAAGAACACTAATTGTCCATTGCTACGACGAGCACTTAACTATATTATACAAACAGCCACACACTTAACTGACCATCTGTCAACTGTATTCGCATAACTATAAGGCTGACAGATGGTCAGTTAAGTGTGTCTTCGATTCTACATTTTTTGAAATACCTTTAGAAGTGGGGGTAGTGTTTCCAGGGTTGGGGTTGCTGAATATGGGGAACAGTTTCGATGCTTCATCTTGTTTTACGTCCGCTTCGGGCCCTGCAACATAAAATAAATAAATGAGTCAGCTTAACTTCAAACTCGGGTAAATCCAATTCTGACAGTTTACAAGATTTTGGTATGAAATAAAAGGGTAAAAAACTAGTTTCGTTATAATTTAATGGGTTTAGTATAATTTTGTCTGGTTTTTGAGAAAAATACAGTTAAAATCAGATAAATCCATATGACAGTTTTTTCAAATGTATACCTACATCAATCCAATCTTGTCAGCGAAAGAAGTTTGTTCAACATAAATAGATAAATCCAGGTCTGTTAAATCAAAATTATGCAAATCCACACTGAGTTTTTTCAAAGATAGATAAATTACAATCGATTATATCAAATGAATACCTTCATTTGATAAAATCCAATCTAAATTAGATTTTTTTGTAATGAATGGATGGTTGTAATGGGCGGAGGTAGGTCCAGGGGCAAGGTAAATTTGCGACCGGTCGCTACTTGCGTTGGGTCTGTCTCTATGGTAGCTGCCTGTCCGGCAGTTAACATGGTGGATGGCCTCGGGGGGAGCTCACAGTTGCTAAGATCCTCGAGGCAAAACTGATTGGGATCCTTCACGAGGTTACCGCCTGTTAGCTGACTGGTTCTACCGTTGGAAACAGGCAGAACAGAAACAATCAGTTGAGCCTTCCCTTTTGTATCCCAACCCATCCTATCCTGTATATCCTATCCAATCAGCCGAAGGCGATGATGTGGCATGTCGCAGCGGGCTTTCCATCCACAATGAAGGATGGTTAGTGGTAAAATCCCACCCGCGTGTTTGTGCCGTGCGCGGGGACCCGTATGGGTGGAGAGGGAGGTCCTGGAAGCTGAGTCGACCAGCGGTCGGGATAGTTACTGCTGGAAGACAACACTCTTCTTTGGCTCAGGATTCACCTCATACGGGCGGTCATGGTCTAGCCAGCCATGATCAATCGGCTGTTGCGTCCAGTCCGATGGCCGCAGGCGAGTGTCCTAGGGTATGGTGGTCTGTAGTCGGCGGAGCACGGGTTACGAGTCGTCTGAGGAGATGACGAGTGACTCGGCACCGTGCGGACTCACGGGCAACATACTTTAGGGTGCTATGTCGGTTTGGTAGCCCTGGTGCGTTAACGCATCCCCAGGTGTGGGCTCCATGGTGGGTGGGGAGCCAATCCGATGAAGCAACGAAAAGGTCTCATGGATACACAAAAACCAAAGACGAAGAAAGGAGGGAAAGCCGTACCCGCAAGGGATGAGGCCAAGGCGCTTAGCGCAAATGCTGTACCGGCGGTACGCACCACTGTCCTAGACAGGGGAGCGAGAGCGGATAGCAGTAGAGCAAGGGGGTCCGCAAGGATGCAAAAGGCGCGTGGCGCATTTAGAGGCAGAGGCCATGGTGGAGCGAACCAAACCGGAGGCATCGTCCGATCTTTTCCCCACGGGTCGAAAAGGGGACACGCCCAGCAGGTCCCCGCAAGGAGACCGGTTGGCGCAAATGCCGGAGGGGCGGTAAGCGGAACTGTGGACAACTGCAACCGGCCGGCTGATCCTCTCCCAAATCCTGCTGACGAACCGGGCGCCGTAGAGAGCGTGGAAGTACCCCAGGGTGCGGATACGTGGTCCGGTGGAGGAGTCGTCGGTCGCAGGAGGCAGAAGAGGCGAGACAATGCCAGGACGAGGGCTCATACATTGAGCGAGAGCACTCCCCAGGATGCACCCACTTCGGGGCTAGGGATGGTGCAAAACAAGAGGACACTGGGAGCCAGTGGTGACTCGTCTCTGCTTGTCAGCGACCCCAAGCGAACGACAGTCGCAGCTTCGTTCGCTGAAGTAGCGGCAAGCGAGAGGATGGCCATCGTCCCAGTGGCCTTTCCGGCTGAGAAGATCGGGTTAGGGCATCTGGGCGCCATCCAGGGGCTCATTCTGGGGCTCCTGGTTGACGCTCCGGATCCCCTACCCCGAGTCACGCTCGGCAACGTAGTGGCGGGCGCTCTCCACGTCAATTGCCAAGGGAGAGAGTCCACCACATGGCTCAGGTCAGCAATTGGAAGCGAGGAGATTGCTGGTCTGCGCTTAAAAGTCATGGACGCCAAGGATCTTCCGAAACCAATTAAAATGGCTTGGAAAACGAAGATAGTTGGCGGCCATGACGTCAAGCTACTTCTCCGTGTGTTGCAGAGGTACAATCCAGCGCTGCACACGGAGGAGTGGAAGGTGGTGGACACCTTGACGTCGGACGCGACCACCAGGCGCATCATACTGATGGACCGGGTGTCAGCCGACGTCATTTAGGCCGCGGGCTACCACCTACATACGGGGGTCAACCTGAGCTCTTTCAAGCTCCTAGAGGACGCGGAGGAGAGGGGGCTTGAAGGGGCTGAGGACGGCCCGTGTGCGAGGACGGGCGTGGGGGGTCCGACGCCGGGGGAGGGCGCGGGGGTCCGCCGCCTGGGGAGCCCGAGGAGGGCATACCTCCGGAGGCTAAGGCGCCAACCACCATTGACGAGAAGGCTGAGGAGGCCGAGGTAGCCAAGGAGGAGAGTCAGTCGAAGTCGGAGGCCGGGGACATGGCGGGCTCCAGTTACAGACTTGCTGAATCCCGCAGGGCCCGAGAGTCATCACCGATATCGACGATCGACTCAGAGGACCTGCAGGGAATGGCAGAGCTGTACCTGGAGGCCTCCATGTCTCCCATGTCCTGTGACGAGACTGTCCAAGAAGTGGCTGCTGACCACAGCATGCCAAAACAATAAGGGCTCCAATGGCGGGTTTAAGGTGTGTACAAATTAATTTACAACACAATAAGGCTGCCACTGCCCTTCTGGCGAGGCAGCTAAAAGGCGACAAGTTCGATATTGCTCTTATTCAAGAACCATATATATATAAAAATGAAATAAGAGGTTTAGGTGGAACGGGCGGAACAATTTTCCACCTGTGTCCAGATAATAACAATAATATGAGGACATGTATCTATGTCAAAAATGGCATCAATGCTATGCCTTTACATGCTTTCTGTTGCAGGGATCTCACCACGGTGATGATCCAAAACAAGGGGGAGGGTAAGGAGCTCATTCTATCATCGGCCTACTTCCCCTACGAGGCAACGGATCCCATAACACAACAACTGCGGGATCTTGTTGCATACGGCAGTCGGGCGAACACCAACCTGATCATCGGCTGCGACGCGAACGCTCACCATGTCATCTGGGGTAGCTCAGATGTCAACGGGAGAGGAGAGAAGGTATTGGATTTCCTGGTAAGCTCTTCTTTACAATTACTGAATAAAGGCAATGAACCTACCTTCGTCAATTCTAGGCGGGGGGAGGTTATTGATTTAACGTTGGCTACTAATAACACTAATAGCAAAATCAACTCATGGCACGTATCTGATGACATCTCCCTTTCGGACCACAGATACATTTGCTTTAGGTACCAAACTAGAATACAAACAAATGCGGTACGTAAACGGAATCCTAGGAACACGGACTGGTCGGCCTTTAGAAGTGACCTAAAAGTGGACTTAGGAGACCCAAAAGGAAAGCTAAACTCTATTATTGACATAGAATTCGAAGCGGACAAAATAGTACAAGCCGTATACACGGCCTTCACTAATAACTGCCCGGAAAAGAAAACCCTGGCTAAAAAGATACCATGGTGGACCCCGGAAATAGTCAAACTCAGGAGGGAAACGAGGGCAATATTTAATGACGCAAAGTCATCTAATGACTTTGGGTATTATGCACAAAAACTCACAGAACTCAGCAAGGCTGTGAGAAAAGCGAAAAGGAGAGCGTGGAGGAACCACTGCGATCAGATTGAGTCAATACCGGAAGGAATGAGACTAACAAAGGCATTGGCAACCACAAAGTCGGTCCCGCACACATCCATCAGGGACAATGACGGCACAATGACGAAAACGGGGCTGGAGACCCTTAAGATAATGTGTAATACGCACTTCCCAGGCTCAGTAATACAAGAGAGCGTAACAGACGATTGTACAATTAGTGCGTTGGAACAAACCATAAGTACAACGAGGCACAATTGGGACACGTCTAAAAAGGTAGTAGATCATAAAAAGATAAAGTGGGCACTTTCGACATTTCAACCTTACAAAGCCCCGGGGCCAGATGGAATCTACCCCATTCTACTACAGGAGGGCGCTACTGTACTAATCCCGCACCTTAGCAGATTGTACAGGGCGTGCTTAGCCTTCGCACACGTGCCGCGTGTGTGGAGGATGGTAAAAGTAACCTACCTACCCAAACCGGGTAAGGCGGATTACAGCGAGGCCAAATCGTATAGGCCAATAAGTCTATCGTCATTTTTCCTCAAAACATTGGAGAAGTTGGTAGATAGACACATAAGGGATGGCCCACTAAGGAGACATCCGCTGCACGAACTACAATGTGCATATCAGCCAGGGAAGTCAACGGAAACGGCACTTCATCTGGTAACAACCAGGGCTGAACAGGCTATAGAGAATAAAGAACTATGTCTGGCAGCTTTCTTAGACGTGGAGGGAGCGTTCGATCGTACCACGTATAAAGCTATTAGCGAAGCAGCTGCAAAACATGGTATAGAGCCGACCATATGTAAATGGATAGGCAACATGCTAAATGGCAGACTGATAAAGTCATTTCTTTTAGGGGATGAGATAATGGCCACGGCCACAAAGGGATGTCCACAAGGTGCGGTACTTTCACCAACTCTATGGAGTTTGGTGGTGAACTCACTCTTGATAGAACTCAATAAAGGTCCCATCCACACGGTAGGATATGCTGATGATTTAGTGATACTGGTTAATGGGAAATTCCCAAGTACGGTATCAGAAATCATGAACAAGGCACTGAGAAAAGTGGAGAGATGGTGCGACTGTCACCAATTATCCATTAATCCAGGCAAAACTGTAGTAATACCCTTTACTAGGAAAAGGACTCTTCGCGGCATACAGCAGTTGAAGCTGTACGGAAGGGTACTAGAACTGTCCAATGACGTGAAATATCTAGGTGTCACACTGGATAAGGAACTGAACTGGAAGAAGCATACAGATCTCACCATTACAAAGGCCCTGAGGGTATTTGGAATGTGTAGATCAGCGTATGGCAAAACATGGGGACTGAACCCTAAGGTACTGAAGTGGGTCTACACCATGATGGTGAGACCCATAATACTGTACGGTAGCCTGGTATGGTGGCCAAGGACTTTAATGAGCACATGCAGAGAGGCCCTGAGAAAGGTGCAGAGAACGGCATGCATGGCTATAACAGGGGCGTTTCGTCCCACGCCTACAGCGGCGCTAGAAGTCCTACTGGACCTACCGCCACTTCACATGGTGATTAAGTCAGAGGCGCGCAAATCGCTCTACAGATTAAGAACTCTTGGACTGTGGAGCGATAGCAAGCCAAAGACTAAGCACACAAACATGGAGACTGATGGTTTCTTAGACAGAATAACAAACATGGGAAGCGACAAAATGCTACCCAAGTATGTATTCCATAGGAACTACACAGCAAAAGTTCCAACCAGGGCTGAGTGGGCCGAAGGTCTAGAACCACCAAAGTCTGGTATCAAAGACAATATATGGTACACGGACGGATCAAAAATGGGATCCGGTACGGGAGCAGGCATTTATGCAAATGACTATAGCAGTAGTGTAAGCATGGGTAGTTTGGCATCTGTCTTCCAGGCGGAGACATATGCCATAATTGCCTGTGCACAGGAGAATATAGACAGGCAAACCAAAGGGCAGACTATCTATATACTCAGTGACAGTCAAGCGGCCCTTAAAGCGCTTACGGCGCCGAAAGTCGACTCTAGACTAGTTTACAATGGCCTCCAAGCACTAAACAAGCTTGGAAGGCACAATAAGGTGCAACTAGTTTGGATACCAGGGCACAAGGGCTTCATCGGCAACGAAAGAGCAGATGAGCTTGCAAGAGGGGTTGCTTGCAAATCACTTTGTAGGTCCGGAACCATTTGTGGGACTCTCGCAGGGGACCATAATATCGGCCTTTAAAGCCTACGCCAAAACCAAACACCAACACGAGTGGAGGAATGAGGCTGGCTTAAGGCACTCTAAGCTCTTCATAGAAGGAGTGGACTCGGGCTGGACCAGAAAACTCTGGAAATCCAGTAGGAAGCAACTCAGAATTATATCTGGGGTGTTCACAGGTCATTTCGGGGTCAAGGATCTCTTGGCCAAGATGGGACTATCGGATAGTTTAGACTGTAGAATGTGTGGTGAGGAGGATGAGACTATGGAACACTTATTGTGTGAATGTCATGCCCTTGCCAGACAAAGAATGAACTACTTTGGTAACGGTTACCCGCAACCAAATGAATTCAAGGTGCTCCCGACGAACTGCATCATCCGCTTTGTGGAAATGATGGAGCAAGCCTGGGAGCAGGTATAAAGGAGAGGGCAAATGCACAAAAGATCCCACTGGGTCGAAGTGCATCCGAAAGGGCCCTCACCTAGATAAGATAAGATAAGATAATGAATGGATGGTTTTAATGCAGGATGGCTTTATTTAATGGTTTAGCCATAATAAAAAAATACTGCCTTTCAAATCACCGAATTAACGTTATTATCACTTTTTTCCAATTATCTCGGAAGTGGTTAGAGTGGATTTATCTGAGTTTGAGGTTAAGCGACACAAATATTAGAACCATCCTGCACATTTTGAAGTTAAGCGACACAAATATTAGAACCATCCTGCACATTTTGAAGTTAAGCGACACAAATATTAGAACCATCCTGCACATTTTGAAGTTAAGCGACACAAATATTAGAACCATCCTGCACATTTTGAAGTTAAGCGACACAAATATTAGAACCATCCTGCACATTTTGAAGTTAAGCGACACAAATATTAGAACCATCCTGCACATTTTGAAGTTAAGCGACACAAATATTAGAACCATCCTGCAAATTTTTAAAACACCTCCAACAACAGACATAGCAAAGGACCATCTAGACAGGCAAGACTTTTGATTAAAATAATTTACTTTACAAAAGAAAGTTTTAACCAACTTCAAATCAGTACACAAATAACACATTATGGGTCCAGTAACCTGAAATAAATATATATTGATTGATTGATTGATTGAAATCGCTTCCAGTGCGCCTGTAAAATTTAAAAAGTTCCCTCGGTTCCTCCAGGATCCCATCATCAGATCATTATCTGATGACCATGGAATCACCGGGGAAAGTTATCCTTTCAAACAAAAAAAAAGTTTTCCAAATCTCCTTTTTTGAAGACGGTTAAAAACCGCACTCAAATCGGCTCACCCGTTTGGGAGACACGATGCCACAGACAAACAAACAGCCCTTTTGAGTTGGGGGTTAAAAAGTGTAGGCTTTGTTTTAATACCATGATCATCATCATCATCATATCAGCCGAAAGACGTCCACTGCTGGACATAGGCCTCCCCCAAAGAGTGCCAATACCATGATGATAGTCATACACAAGCGTAAGAAGACACCTTCGGGTGATCTACCGACCTAGATCTAGGAACTTGGCGTATAGATTCCTAGTTTCTACAGAGGAGGTACTGGTAATCAAAGATAAATAAATAGCATAGATGGAGTATATTAAGTTGAACAAAGTTCCTTATCTAATACGCTCTTTACTCTAACGTCAAACTGTCTGTGTTAAAACGAGGTAGCATCATGTCTCCAACCCTATCTTCAAGCCGTGCGCGCCACTTCACCTCGGCGGCCATATTAGCTTGATAGCCAGCTGGATATCAAAGGCGTTGTTGTGTTTTGCTAATAATTTGTGGTTTTTAGTATTGAAAGTGATCTTTTGGTTAAATGTACGCATTTAACATTAAATATGGCGTGTGTGGTACAGGATGTAATCACCTAATGGGTGTACTAAGTGAAAATAATTCAAGTGCATGATTTCACCCGTAAGCTTTATGACATAAATATTGTTATTTTAATGTTTGTTAAGTATGAAATACCTGCAGATCTTATTGAATATCGATCACTGGAAAAGCATGTACAGTTTTTTGCATCAATTTTGCGTATTTGCATCAGCTTTACATTATTATTTCAATTATAAATAATGCAACACGATATTTTGACACTTCACATACCACATCGTGTTGTACTTGAGATCCTACTAACATCGATAACGTTTGATAGTAAGTTTATACATTTTACTGTTTTTTTTTTATATAAACAGGTTTCCGGCTGATTTAGAAATAAGAAAGGAATGGGTCAAAAATATAAACAGAGGCGAGGATTGGAGTCCTACACAATACTCAAGGATATGCTCTGCACATTTTGAAGAATCCTGTTTTCGTCTGGGATACATTCGAAAAACTCTCCATTCGCATGCAGTGCCAACAATATTTGTTAATCATCCCTTATCATGTCAACCTGTAAGTGTTCAGATTATACAAGTCGTATGCACAAAAGTCCTAGTACGTCTAAGACTTATTCAGCTAGTCTGGTGTGATTTATTCAAACAAGTGGCAAACAATATCAACATGTAAGTCAAAATCTGTCAAAGTGCTCATTTGTATTGATATAACCTGACAACACTTTCACAATGTTCGCAGTTTTTATAACAAACTTGTATTGATTAAAGGTTTATAATGTTGTGAAGTTTTATAAATAATTTAATAAATAAAAAATATGAACTACATACGTCTTTTAATTTTCCGCTTTTACCCTATAGTAGCTGCCATAAGTATCAAATTAAGGCGAGACACGTAGCATGGATGGCCTTATCACGCGACAAGTGACAGGATAGAGCATCCGTCCCTGGCTAACACCGTTCGATAGAACGAGACGACGCGCTTATCCTTTCACTTATCGCGTGATACGCCATCCATGCTACGGGGCCAGGTCGATTCATTTTGCTGCAAATTTGTCGGATTGTACTGTTTATTGAAAAGGGCCCAGATGCACCATCCTCCTAGCGTTATTCCCGGTTGTGCCCCAAAGGGCCCCGGGGTCCGCTTTGACACCTAATCCCAAGATTTGGCATAGGCACTAGTTTTACGAAAGCGACTGCCATCTGACCTTCCAACCTAGATGGCATGCACAATAACATAAGAATTCGCCAAGCTAGTCAAGAGAGTGATATTTTGGACCAGTAAATCCAGTTTATTTTATTTTATCATTAAATATTTTATCGACAAAAGCTTACTATGAAGATTACACAACACTAGTCGTGATGACTTCTGTCAAATATATAGTTGAGAATTTAATCCATAAATGGGTCCATTGCACCATTAAAGACCAAGTAGAGTAGCCATATTTGTCTCTCTTTCTCTTATGAATATACTTCTTAAGAAAGTAAAGGACGGCACTAGTTATTCAGATCCTTCAAGATACACTCCATCTATGCTATTTATTTATCTTTGCTGGTAATAATAATACCACGACCGAGCGAGATGGTATGAGCTTTCTATGGGTCTAGTTCGATCTCTGTACAATTGGCCCCTAATATGTACCTATTTAGTTATTACCTACTTATTATAAGAAGTGTTTAACATAAAAATACTTTCGACAAAAACGTGTGATATTCGATTGACACACAGTATTGTAATTTGCAATATTCAAAACAATGGCTTGTCAAAATTTACATATATTAGGAAAACAGCATACTTATTACCTACAATCCTACTTTAAAGATAATATTATAAACGTTTAAGTTTTGATGTTCGAATGTTTGTTGCAACACATATCAAAGAATACTTTGGACTATCACGCAAAAACGACTTAACGGATTTAGATGAAAATTGGCATAGAGATATGTATATTTAGAACTATGTTTATAACGAGTCCCCAGCATGGTCGATACAAGTCGACTCCCCATACAAACGTAGTTTGGTTCTCATTTTAAAACGGCATACTGGAATAACATTAAACGTTTTGTACAGAATAGGATCCGTCATATATAGGGCAGAAACTAGTTTATGTTGCTATCACTTTCCGCTGTCTGTCTGTCCCTATGTATGCTTAGATCTTTAAAACTACGCAACGGATTTTGATGCGGGTTTTTTTAATAGATATAGTGATTCAAGAGGAAGGTTTATATGTATAATACAATACAATACATGCATGTATTATACATATAAACCCGTGTGAAGCCGGGGCGGGTCGCTAGTAAATTATAATAGAAATATAATAGGAATAAGTTTCTGTCAAATTTTTAATTGTTGGTACAAGCTTTTATTGCCGACTGTACTTTTTTGCATACCATCATCAACTACTCATTGAGACGATTCTAACGAGCCCAAACTCGATGGGGTTGTGTCGTTTTATTGCGGAGTTCCTATGACCACCTTCCAGCTCCAGCATCAGATCAGCTCCATGTCATCACAATATTGCATTGTCATGCGATATACATATGCATGCAAAATTTCACCTCAATCGGAAACCGGGAAGTGGGTGAAATTTCAATTACTAAATTTGACCCAAGAATAAAACAAACGAGGTGAGCTAAATAAAAGCTTGTAATAAAAACGTTCCACTCGCTATTTTTTTTTCTATTTTAATTGCTAGAAACAAAAGATACGGCGGAGCCCATTGTGTTTACGCTATGTCCATAAGAATCTACAACAAAATTCCGCAGCATATAAGAAATGAAGTAATATTTAACACCTTTGTCAATAAAC
Organism: Epinotia brunnichana; assembly: GCA_963854355.1. NCBI lineage: Eukaryota > Metazoa > Arthropoda > Insecta > Lepidoptera > Tortricidae > Epinotia > Epinotia brunnichana. The sequence goes on from OY977956.1 coordinate 14,615,774, forward strand.
TAAAAACGTACCTCATTACTGAATGCCCATACACTCTGCAGGAGTTCATGGGCCATTCAATTCTCATAATTTAATAAGTATAGAGCAAATATAAGTAAGACGGAAGTGTTATAAATATATTTTTCAACACACCTGCTCGTAAAGTAGGTCTTATTACAGCGTATTTACACTGATAATGCAGAATATTACCCATGCCGTGTCTTTTACATTACATTATCGCACTAGTGCCTTTTCATTACATATCTTTATAAATATTAGCAAAATAATGCAGAATATCACCCATGCCGTGACTTTTACATTACATTATCGCACTAGTGCCTTTTCATTACATATCTTTTAACATTTTCATTTTTTATTTTTTTTATTTTTTTCCTCGCAAATGTGTTGAAAAACGTCGTATGAAACACGTGAGCATTGGTCATTACACTTCTCGTCTCCATTAAGCCTTCGCCTTCGGCTCAGGCTTAAAAACCGACTCGAGTGTAATGACCAACTTAGCACACTTGTATCATAATGTACTATTGTTATCTAGCGTGTAGATAAATATATATATTATGTTGATTCTATAAATATATGTTGTTTAGGTTAGCTTAGTACATAAATATGTTGCTACACCCTAGTACACCCATGTCTGTACTGATTAGATTTTGAGAACATTCTGTGAATACCATGGTTGCAACGAATAAATGAATATGAACATTTAAAGATTCCATGTTATTCTATCATGTCGTTTTAAAATGAGACCCAATCTACATTTGTATGGAGAGCCGAGCCTCCAGGCGACCCTTCAAACATATACTTTTTCTCAAACATGCAATGAAATGTTGTCATTACGTGGGTTAATATCAGGCTTCAAAGTATCACGTTTCGGGCGGATCAACTCGAGAGAACTGTAAAGGAATTTCATACGAAATTGAAGGCCTAGGCCTGCAAAGTAACTTTTTAATTTTCATTCCACTATTTGTGGCACAGCATCAAGGCATTCAGCCATGAAAATTAGTTTTATTTGAGGATTTTTATTTATTTATTTCGTTGCATGTTTGAGGAAAGCACTATACATGCCTCGGCGTGAAAACGGATTTGTGGCCAAGTAGGTATAGACGGCCGAGCGTAGCGACGTATGTGTTTTCCCGGCCTCTGATGTACTTAATGTACTTTATCACGATAATTATACCGCAAGGGGAATTGGCAATGGAAGTTCCGGACACGCAAACGAAGTCGCGGGCATATGTTAGTGCACAATATATGCAAATTTGAGGTTTCCCTCCCACTTCCAATGTCACACCAAGGTTACTCATTGTTTTCTCTCATTAGCAATTTTAGGTTTACATATTTGACCGACTTCAAAAATGGAGGAGGTTCTCAATTCGTCGGAATATTTTTAGGGTTCCGTACTCAAAGAGTAAAACGGCACCCTATTACTGAGACTCCGCTGTCCGTCTGTCTGGCTGTCCGTCTGTCACCAGGCTGTATCTCATGAACTGTGATAGTTAGACGGTTGAATATCACGTGTATTTTTGGGACTAAGTATGAATTAAGTTATTTAATTAAAAAGTGCGAGTCGGGCTCGACCACGAAGGGTTCCGAACCAGTATTTATAAAAACGGCTAAAAAATCACGTTTGTTGTATGGGGGCTCCCTTAAATATATATTTTATTCTGTTTTTAACCGACTTAAAAAAAAGAGGAGGTTCTCAATTCGTCTGTTTTTTTTTTTGTGTTTGTTACGCGATAATTCAGTAATTTATGAACCGATTTGAATTTTTATTTCTTTGTTTGATATACTTCCAGATTAGTCACCAAAATTCATTTTTCATGATGGGATCCTGGTGAAATCGAGGGCACTCTTCAAATTTTATAGGCAAACTTGAAGCAATTTGGCTACTGATTTGAAGTCGGTTAAAACTTTGTTTTTAAAGTAAATTATTTAGTATTTGTTGTTGTAGCGGCATGCAACGGAAACACATCATCTGTGTAAATTTCAACTGTCTAACTATCACGGTTCATAGGATACAGCCTGAATGGGGGTGTAGACTCAAAAATTAGTATTACTGCAAAAGTGCCTAATGGTAATGACGAAAATCCCATTCGAAAATCTCAAAAAATTACGAAGCTGCAACCGTTTCAATGTTGCCTGTTAGAGTGAAAACGCTCCGGGATCGTGACGTCACGATCCTCTAGCGTCATAGTAAATGACAATCGTTTCATATGAAGGTGCGTTTTGCGGAAAAGGGACAGAACATACCCCTTCTTAAAACTTTGGACGCTTATAACTTTGTGATTATTTAACCTCTTGCGTTGCTTTTTTGTCCATTTGACTACATTTTTAATCCTTTTTCGACAAAATGCAACATTATTGATTATTTTATTTAGTGTCTACACCCCTATTAATTTAATTGAATTGAACTTCCCTAAAAACGAACTATACTAATATAAACATTGGTATCCAGCCTACACGGGCCCCGGGCTTCTTTATAGGACAGGTAAAATCGGTATGCCACTGAGACGAGGAAGAACATAGATAAGTAGGTACCTACACTACAACTCGTGCGAGTGAACTTGAGACCTCTCTCGTATGACAGTAGTAAGTGCTCGAGTTTCAACGTCAAGTTAACTCGCACGAGTTGTGCATTATAATCTTCCATATAAGTATAACTTAGGCATAATAATCGGCAGAGGCTGCCAAACGCCGCAAATACACGGGCCTTAAAGAGAGGTAGGGCACAGCGGAATGTCATCTCGCTCGTATGTGGAGCAGCCCAACTGGGGAAGTACCTTACAGAATAAAACCGCTGCCATAATAGCACCACTGCTTTGTAGTGTTGCTATATTATTGCATGCTATGACGCATGTGGTGTTGTATTCCTGGTGGTGAGTAAGGTCGCCAGAGCTCCCTACGGTGCGTTGTGTTGGGAGTGAGGGACCTGCTGTCTCTATCTGCCAACACAGCGAATCCTGAAGTGAATAAAGGGTCGGCAACGCGCTTGTGATTCTTCTGGAGTCACAAGTGTCCATAGGCTACGGTAACTGCTTAACATCAGGCAGGCCGTAAGTTTGTTTGTCACCGTCGTTGTATAAAAAAAAAAGCAACCACGTGTTTGCGGCTTTCGGAGTAGAGACCCTTGGGCCGTGGGGTCCAGACGCCCAAGATCTATATCGGGTTTAAAAACAACGTCTCTTCGAGCACACAGTTTCTCGGTCAAAGAATTGGCATCGCCATTCAGCGAGGAAACGTAGCCAGCCTTATGGGCACCCTACCGCAGAGCGCCGACCAGGGGGACTACATTATAGGAAATTTGTAAATATGTACATATTTTAGCTGTAAGTCTTTATGGAATTGAAGATAGGTAGGGCACAGCGGAATGTCATCTCGCTCGTATGTGGGGCAGCCCAACTGGGGAAGTACCTCCACCTTAACAAATTATGCACAACAGCTAAACATATTAAAATTGGTTCCAAAAATCGGCAATGTCATGTTTGAGGGAACTTAAATTACTTTTTTATTTGTTAAAAAATTAAAAAACATGATATCCGCGCTTCCGAACACACACTTCCATCTCGCTCACGCTCATGCTCAGTGAGAGGGTGAGAAGACCACGAGCCTACGTCGTAAGGCACTGGACCCACCGCCGACGATCAGCGAGAAGCGATTAGAGCTAGAAACTAGAAACGAATTGGCGAAGCGAGCGTGTAGTTCCGATAGTTTTGTCGCTCAGCTATAAGCGAGTGTTCGGTGCGACGGGCGATTACTCGCTCGAACGCCCGCGCAGCCGGCGCCAAGCGAAGCGAGTACCGCTGAGCGAGTCGCTGCGAGTAACTAGTGAAGCGAGAGTCCTCGCCGGCATTGTCAACAGCCTGCGATCAACTATAAATGGGTCATTGTCAGATTTAGGTTCGCGTCTTTTCGGTGGACATTGCCAAAGTTAAGGGCTATAAAGCCTAATTTTTGGTTGAACTCTGAATCCGCATAAACGGCGTTGCCCCTTCTATAATTATATGTGATAAAAACATATTATATGTGAGCGTAAAGCCCTTAACTATTGACCACTGGAAAGATGATTTTTGTTTTTGTGACTGACAATGACCCAAATATATCTGTCTCTTCTACCGACACGGGATCTATATCTTTTGTTCGTTTCTTGAGCGAGAAAATAGTCGATAGCTAATCGCTTCCTCGCCCTTGGAGGAACTACCATACCAATTATGATGTTCAAGTCGAATTTCGTCGAAAACAAGATTTTAGCGCATTCCAGGTGAGGATGCGTAGTGAATAGATGAATTCTATTGTGAAGCTATAGTAAGTATTATCAATGGGGGACTACGCGGCACCGGCGGCTATTATTTTGTTCTGTGCCCGCGGTACCGAAAAGGTAATTTAATAGGCACTAGGAGCGAGTGTTCGCGTTTCTTTGCTAGAATTCATTTTAAAAGTCCTTGTCGACAGAAAATGTTAAAAGTTGCATTAACGAGACGAATGAATAAGCGAATGACGTAAAGCGCGAACGCGTGCGTTCCGTAGCAGCGCGCGGCTACCTCTAACATGCCCGGCATTGACAGTGTTAACTTACCAGCTGTAGCGGTGGCGGGTGCCGCTGGTAATGCCGGGTTGGGTTGAGTCATCATGAGGATCTGCTCGTCCAGCATTTTCAGTTCGCGCTCGATCTCGTCCAAGTCTGTCAGCTCCTCTTGGGGCACTGTTGACAAAATAAAAAAATTAACTTCTATACAGGGTGACTGGTAATTGGACCTATTCCTTGAAAGGGGTTATACTAGAGCTAATTTGCATCAATTTACGTCCAGTCAACCAGGGGCCGAAACTCGCTTTTTATTTAGTTTGTTTGCGAAAAAAATCGCCTTTCGCCAAGTCGTGATTGTGCCAAAAATATTTTTTGACCATCCAAATGGAAGTACTTTTGTCACAATCTCCTAAGGCTGCAAGGCGGATTTTTTTCATACAAACTAAAAACTCGAAGAAACTCTGAAACCAGCGAACTTTGAAATTAAAATAACAGGTCTAACGCGATATATATTTCGGACGTTTCGACACGAGTTTCATCGGTCGAGAGTCTGGGGGCGTCATACGAGGGCTATTTGACTCCCATTTTTAACATGAATATCTGGTTGTAAGTCTTGGATATGAAGTATTTGTATGTATTTATAAAATAATTAACAACTTAGAAAAGTTGAAAAACCCCCGACATTTTCATTTCAAAGTTCAACATCTCAAAAACGGTTGAACCGATTTTGTTGAAACGTAGCCAAGAACCATCTCGATCACGACAACTTTCGGAGAAAATAACCCTAAAATAAGTCCATTCGTTTAGGAGCTACGATGACACAGACAGACACACAGAAACACGGGGGTTAAAAACGGTCAAATTCGAATTCGGATTTCGAGTATCTCCTCCAAAATTCAAGCTTGTTTCATACACATTTATTATTATTCTGTCTCTTTAGCCAAGAGACAACACGAGTTTCTTAGAAACATTTTCACAACATAGGTTTCTAGTTCATGCTTAGACGATGGCCCATAGAAAAAGTCATAGTCCTAGCGGTACAAGTGACTAAAATGTAATGTCGTAATGTGATATATATTTAGAGCCGGCTCAGAAAGCCCTTTCATTTAACACACACGATAGGTTTAAGAACATTTTTTTTTCATACAAAATATTGATGATGTCATAATCTCTCCATTTAACCCCCGACGCAAAAAGAGGGGTGTTATAAGTTTGACGTGTCTGTGTGTCGGTCTGTGGCATCGTAGCTCCTAAACGAATGAACCGATTTGAATGCGGTTTTTTTATCCGAAACCTGACGTGATCGAGATGGTTCTTAGCTACGTTTCATCAAAATCGGTTCAACCGTTTTTGAGATATTCAACTTTGAAATGAAAATGTGGGGGCGTTTTCAACTTTTCTAAGTTGTTAGTTATTTAGGCTAGCACTATCAACAAAACTCTACGTTTCGAGGATTTAAAGTACAGTCGCGGAATGAAAAGGTTGAACAATTATCAAATAAATTCATGTACGCGTTGCAACCACATGTTACCTTGTTAAACTGGGTGTCCCTTGTTTTGTCGACAAACTTTTCATCGAATTTCATTTCAATGAAAACGTTTCAAGTAACATTTAGTTCACGAGTTATTATTTGGTGTAATTTTATTTCATGACCAGATTATTCCAATTTTTATTATTTTATAGAATAACTGTTCAGGGAATATTATTTGGCAAATTATTCTTTTTGTATGAATTTTAAATAGCAGAATAACTAACCAACGAATTTCATTTGTTCGAAATTGTAATACAGCATTACAAAATAATCAAATTAAACTGATTACAGGGGTTTAACTAGGTTAGGGCAGCCAGAAAAACGGCGGAGCCCCCGCAGTAAAAAAACAAACAACCGTAACAATTGTATTATAAGTAGGTTAGGTTAGGGTTCACTTGTGTCCCTCAGAGCGGAAATAGGCACCCCGCGAAGCGGGGTGACGTCGACACGCTGGCGGTTAGGTTAGGTTAAAATTCTGTGCTTTGGAAGGCACGCTAAGCAGTTGATCCCGGCTGCTGTCTGACAGTCGTCATTAAGCCGAGTTAGAGGCCTTTAGGCGGCTTAAGAACCTCTGACAGTCGTGTTGCCAACTCACTCGACACAGGGGGGACAACTGTCACTTGCGTCCGCAGGAGCTACCTACCACAACCCTGCACGTGTCCCCTGGGTGGTACTAAAGCCATTGCATTGCGTTACGTTCTCAACATAATGCCATAGATAACTGTAATGCCAACTATTTATCTTAAATTTAAATAAGTAATAATCATTGTAATAATTTGTATGTTAATTAAAAATATTTGAAACAATAAATCACAAAACGTTTTCCATGACATAATACAACTATTTAATGAATCATCCGACAAGTAAAAATACACGATTTAAAACTACTTGTAATGACCATTCCACGAAATGAATTGTCGACGAAATGAAAATACATGAAACGTTGACTTTGAAGTGGAATTCGACGAAGTGAATGTCGACAATTTGATGATAAACCTGTTAAACTGTGTTACAGACTGTGTGTGTGTGTGTTGTATTGAAAACTATGTTTAACTGTTTGACAACAAAGTTTAAATTTACTCAGGCGTATGTTCCTTGACTATTAATAGTTGAACTAAAACATTTTTATTCGCCATTACTTTGTGAAATTTTTGATAAATCGAATAAGGTATTAAATCCTCTTCGCTTATAATGATTAAAACTATAAAATGTGAATAACAGTTCCGGTCAATGTCATAAATGCTATTTCTTGTATTATCTTTGATTTTAATTTTAACTCACCTTTCCAAAATGCAAAGAGGTCAATTCTCATAGTGGACGTATCTGTGGGCCATGTAGTGTGATGACATTCATGATGACGGAATGTGTCATAGGTCGATACATGCTATGCGAACTTAGAACTTAATGCAAATCCAGTTTCTTATTGAAAACAGTTCCACCTTCTTGATAGCTGGCGAACTCTCTGAAGCTCTAGCGATTGCTAGGATAGGCTGTCAAGGTATTTCAAAATTCGCAGTATTGTCACAAGGCATCAGTAGCCTAGGGGTACAGACGGTGGTATTTGGAGTCGATGATCCGGGGTTCAATCCCTACGACCGACGCACTTTTTGTATGTTTTGTACATTCAAAGAAAAGTTGTAACTACCGCAGAAGAGATGGCGCCTGTATACGCAAGCATTAAATGCCTTCTCAATTTGGTCGAGTTGCCTGTCTATCTCAGTATGTATATTGTAGTCTTTGGGTCGATAAAGCAGATACTGATAAGTGATAACTTATACGCTCAGTATAAGCAAACACAGGTCAACCTTTTCATTCCGCGACTGTATTTAAACCAACAAATCCCTATTTGAAAAGTGACCCATGAGACGCAACCATGACAACTATTGGCAGAAAAACTTGATTCTCCCTACAATAATAAAGAATTAGCCAATTACCTGTGGGTGCAGTATCCTGGACTAGCATGTACCCTCCATCAACAGGCAGGAACTGTCCGCTCGGCACATCGCCGTGGTCAGCTTTGTGTAGTTCCGTCATTGTCACGTCAAGGGCTGCCGGCTCGCATGGCTTCTGTATAGGCTTTTCTGTACCTAAAAAGGAATAAAATATACAATCAATTCGGTATGTTTATGTATGTACGGTCAACCAATTTGATTCCTAGGCCACCGTGGAACCCTGTCATTTTAACTGCCTACATAGCAACGCAATAATCCTAGTAACCTGTTTTGACATAGCATTTACAACGGCAAGGTTCTATGGTGGCCTAGGAATCAAATTGGTTAACTGTACATTCTTTATTGTACATGGAACAGAACAATTATTACAAGAACAGATATGACATGTACAAAGGCGAGCTATCTTCCAGCTAACCTTTGAGCAATTGAGTGGAGATGACATATTGGCTAACCGAGACACATGTACAAAACAATTAAAAATAAAACCAAAAAGAAATTGATCATTGATAAATAGATCAAATATATGAAATACATAACGATAAACTTAAATATATATAAGTAAAAGTCGTAAGATGCTAATAATATACAGTCAAAGAGAATTCAACAACAACAACTCCATCAACTTGATGTTTCGGTGAATCATATTATTATCATTTATAAGTTTCTGTCAAATAATTCATTTTTGGTAATCAGCGTCAAATACTCTGTAGCAGTCAAAGTGGCCAAATAGTCCGGTAAGACTAAATATATGGTGTACCGAACTATTTGTCTAGGTACTTTAGTGGCTACAAAGTATTTGACCTGAGTGTACAAGCTTTCTTCGCCAACTATACTTTAAGCCAATGAGCCCAAACACCACGGGTTTAACTTGTATAGTTTACAAGTTCGCATGGCCACCTTGCGAATCCATCATCAGACCAGCTGCACTGTAGTGCCATATCAATGTATTGTCACCACAAGACGACGATATACATACTTAAATACATAGAAAACATCCATGACTCAGGAATAAATATTCGTGCTCATCACACAAATAACTGCCCTTACCGGGATTCGATCCCGGGACCTCGGGCTTCGTAGGCAGGGTCACTACCAACTAGGCTACAGAGGTAATAATCCATCTGTATGTAAAATTATTATTATTTATTTATTTGGAAACAAAAGAAAATACAATTTTATTAACTTAACCTAAAGGGAAGAGAGAGATTAAGAAGAAATATCTTACCCAATTCTATAATAACTCCATCTTTTGGCAGACTCTCTCCGGAGACAGGTACGGCTGTGACCGGCTGGAAGATCTGGTTAGTCTCCTCAATGACGGTGCTGTTGAAGCATGCCAGCTCCGGTTTGGCCAGTGGCTCCTCATCATCTTCCGTCCATTGGCTGAGTAGGGCTTCTATGGTCAGTTTTTCTTTGTCAAAAGGATCTGCTTTATCTAAAAAGACAATAATAATTATAATAATATAAGCCTTTTATTCAGACACTTAAGTTTACATTTACATTTTTAACAATAACATTAAAATTCGACAACATTGGTTCGGTCTGTTTGCCTTTTGGCAAAGGCCTCCTCCATCCCTTTCCATCTAACTTTGACAAAGTTAGAAAAAGACAGTTATTGAAGTTTAAATTTAGTGTTAGGTCTCTATCAAAAATTACAGTTAATAGTTTGTTTGATTGTAACACTTTAAAAATATTGACATTATACTAATAAAAACACGGCTCAACTCACGTATTAAATGACACCAGGGCAACATGTTTACTACTTCTGTGTTAATTAGCTTAAAAGCCCGTTAACGTGTTCACTAGCGCCACTGGTAAAAATTGAGATTATTTAAATTCATCATCATCATCATATCAGCCGAAAGACGTCCACTGCTGGACATAGGCCTCCCCCGAAGAGTGCCAAAATGACCAGTCCTGCGCCACCCGCATCCAGCGGACTCCCGCGACCCTTATCAGGTCATCAGTCCACCTTGTGGGGGGGGGGGGGGGGGGCCTACTCGCGCCTATTTAAATTTAATGATAGATATTTTAAAAAGGATGGCCACGACACACTGCATTTTTAACCATAATTCTTCTGGAGTCACAAGTGTCCATAGGCGACGGTACCAGCTTAACATCAGGCAGGCCGTAAGCTTGTTTGCCACCGTCATTGTATAAAAAAAAAAAAACCGGCCAAGTGCGAGTCGGACTCGCGCACGAAGGGTTCCGTACCATTATCTATAAAAAACTATTTTATTCTGTGTTTTTAGTATTTGTTGTTATAGCGGCAACAGAAATACATCATCTGTGAAAATTTCAGCTGGAACTATCACGGTATCAGTGAGATACAGCCTGGTGACAGACAGACGGACGGACGGACGGACAGCGGAGTCTTAGTAATAGGGTCCCGTTTTACTCTTTGAGTACGGAACCCTAAAAAGTAGCCAGAGTACCACCTCCTGAGGATGCAATGGGTTGACTGTGAGATACTTGCATTTTTCTGTGGTTGTCAACAAAGCGAATAGTCGAACCAATAAAGGATTGGCGACGCGTCCATAGGCTACAATGTCTGCTTCCCATCAGGCAGGGTTCTTGTTTGCCACCATCATCATATCAGCCGAAAGATGTCCACTGCTGGACATAGGCCTCCCCCAAAGAGTGCCACAATGGCCGGTCCTGCGCCACCCGCATCCAGCAAACTCCCGCGACCTTTACCAGGTCATCAGTCCACCTTGTGGGGGGCCTACCCATGCCGCGCCTTCCAGTACGTGGTCGCCAATCGAGAACCTTTCCGCCCCAACATTATATTCCGCAGTGTCTCAAGACGAGAGTCTTTGACCAGTGTGTGTTGCCAGTGATGACTGATGACGTATGGCACCGAAACGTGGTCGCTTACTATGGGCCTCATAAGAAGGCTCAAAGTCACTCAAAGGGCAATGGAGAGGGCTATGTTGGGAGTTTCTCTGCGCGATCGCATCAGAAATGAGGCTATCCGCAGCAGAACCAAGGTAACCGATAAATACTACACACATTCAAAATAACTACAATCAAAAACTCCCGACATTTTTATTTCAAAGTTCAATATCTCAAAAACGGCTGAACCGATTTTGTTGAAACGTAGCTGAACCATCTCGATCACATCAGCTATCGATTAAAAAAAAACAGGCCAAGTGCGTGTCGAACCACGCACAACGAAGGGTTCCGTGCCTATTAAAAAGGTCGTATCGTCACAGAAATCTTACGGCACTTACATCCTTTTCCGCAGGGATAGGGAAGGCAGTTTTTCAGCAATATCTCGAAAACCTTTTAACCGATCTTGTTCAAAATACTTTTCAGTAAAAGAATTTAATAACCTCTATGTCTATATATATATATATTTTTTTTAAATCACCGTTTGGAAATTAGAGGGGGGGGACACAATTTTTATGACTTTCGGGCCGATTATATCCGACAATATTCACTTAATCAAAAAAATTGCTAAGAAACCTTATAATTATTTTGAGAGGCCTATCGATTGATGTGCCACACGTGGACATACAATGTTTTTTATTTTTTTGACGTGCAGTTACATGTATGGGGTGCACCCCTAAAAAAATTTTTTTTACTCATTTCATTACAGATCTATGTAGCGGCTTACAAAATACACCTATCCTCCAAATTTTATTCAAATACACCTTATAGTTTTCGAGTAAAATGCCTGTGACATACGGACAGGACGAAACTATAAGGGTTCCGTCTTTGCCATTTTGGCTACGGAACCCTAAAAAGCTACGATGCCACAGACAGACACACACACACACACACACAGACAGACAGACACACAGACACGTCAAACTTATAACTATAACGAGGATGATATGAGTTTTTTGCCTGAAATAAATGTCATTTATTTTATTTTACAACACCCCTCTTTTTGCCTCTAAAAACACAGGGGCATTGAACTCTTACGCAATTAGTTTTGAAGAAATCCGACTTGAATGAAATAATTAAAATAAGCATTATATGCAGCAAAAACAAAAATATGCTTACCTTTGTCCATTTCTTGCGAAGAATTCTGACTAGCCATAGAAACGTTATTCATACTCATATTCGCAGACACAGTTAAAACTGTGCTGTTATTACGAACAGCCGAGTCAGATTTGTTCATATATGGGCCTTTGTTTTTTTTCAGCATTTTAGGCTTCCTGATTCCGTGTCTAACACCCATGTTTATTTGACCAGATTTCTTCTTGCGCCCATGTGAATATCCCGTGAAAAGCCGACGATTCAATGTTGTTGAAGTGATAGCATTGGAGAGCTTGTTCGTTACGCTTGTGTTTAACTCAGGGTCAGTATTCCCGTAGAACGACTTGGCTGATAGTATCTCTTTCAACTTGTCACTGTTGAAAAGAGACAGACGCGCTTTGGGCACAGAATTGTCGATTTTAGGGTACTTAGACACAGGCCCGTACTCAGTAAGGCTGTTGTTGCGAAGTCTTTTGTGGCTCTTTTCGCTCTCACATGACTCTGGGCTCTCAGCGATTTCTACAACAAAGCGACGATTGTGTCCTAACTTCGGAGGTGACATAGTAGCTTCAGTTGTATGAGGCGTTTTAAGCATTTGCGTTGGAGACAGATTAGTAGCGGATTCCATCTTGGTTAAACATAACACAGCGTCCTTATTCGGAGGTGTTACATTCTTCCTCTGTTCCAGCAGGATGCCTTTGAAGCTCAGTTTCGGTGTCAATTTCTGGTTCCTATTGGATCTTCTCAGCGCTTTAGTTGGGGTGTTCTCTTTAGTATCTGTACCAGAGTCCGTATCGAAGTTGAGGTCTTTTAAAGAGCTGCTGCAGCTTTCCGTATCGGCTATTAGGGAGGCGAGGCTCTTCCGGGCCTTGCTTGAGGTAGACGATGTCGTTTGAACACTGGTGCAAGAATGGGTGGAGGATGGAGTGCCCGGGTGGTTCTGCATGTGTGGTGTGACGGGGGTAGAGTGGGAACCGGTGCATTTCTCGGGACAGGAGTACCGGGTCTGGTACTTGTTTAGTGTGAATGGGGATTTCATGAAGCTCTTCAGATCGTGGTTCTCTTTGAGGAGTTTTGAGCTTCGAGTGGCACCTGTAAACAAAAAGAAGTATGTCTTAAAAGAGGAACTCATACATTACCAACACTGAGAGCAGATCCCAAAAATAAGAGAGAGGTTCAACTATATAGTAGTACTTGTTGAGAGGGTTCCAAAAACCTTAAACAAGATGGGTTTATCTTGTGTGGATTAACAGTTGCTGGGGTGACATTCTGTCTCTGTCATCAGATTGGCATGGTGGTACGATAATATTGCATTGGTAAGGAACATACACTAGTGTGCCAAATTGCAGCTCAACATTACAGGCAAGTAAATGGTTTACGAATTTTCAAGGACAACTTACATAATTACAAACAAACAGTGCTTGTCCCCAGCACGATTAACTCGAGTCGACTCTCCATACAAATATAGCTTGGTTCTCATTTTAAAAATGGCTTACTGGAATAATATGGATCTTTTTATACACAATGGGATTCGCCATTTTATATATCTAGGTGGAAAACTGGTTTCTAGTATGGTCAGCCTCACAAGGGGCTTAACACCTTTGTACCGTGTGGCATTAAACGTCATGTTAAACTGCTATATGAAGGTGTCAACTGAGTGAAAACAACAAGGTACTTAGGTGTTCAGCACCAGGGCATGCAGGCATCGAGGGGAATGAAAAGGCTGATGAGCTTGCACGAGCGGGGGCGAAGGGAACACACTGCGGACCAGAGCCGTTCTGTGGTATCCCTAAAAGTCTAACCAAGCTCACTCTAAAAGCCTATTGTTTCTACAAGACCATTCAAGCCTGGAGAGCTAACCCAGGACTGAAACATTCCAAGGCACTTATCAGAGCCTTTAGCAAAAAGGCGTCTTCTGACGCCTTGGCGCTAAGTAGGAACCGTCTACGCATGCTGGTCAGGGTGCTTACTGGGCACTGCCGCCTAAATAAGCACATGCAAACGATAGGACTGTGTGACACAAGGCAGTGCAGATTCTGCTTTGAAGCAGAGGAGACGCCTACACACATCCTAACCGATTGCCCTTGCCTCATGCGCAGTCGTAACTCCTTCCTGGGCAAACACATCATGTGCCCGGACGAGATCAAATTTCTTGAGTTCAACAAAATCCTGCAATTCTTCGAGTTTGCAGGACTTGACCAAGAATTGTAGATGGTCGCAGTGATATAAGGGCTTTGACAGCCCGAAAGCCACTACCAGAATAATAATAATAATAGGTGTTCAGCAACTTATGAGGCCGACTGTACTATAAATTATAATAGTATAATAAAGGAAAAATAACAAAGGAATTGGTGACTTTGTAAGTTCCACTCACTCTATTTTTTTTCTATTTTAATTGCAAGGAACATAGACTAGTTTCCGACCTGGATATGGCAGAACTCATTGTGTATACAAAGTTTCATGTTATTCCAGCACCTCGTTTAAAATGAGAAACAAACTATGTTTGTATGTTGAGTCCCTTATACTGTAATCATCAATCATCAGTGACATGGCTTAAATTCGAATGAAGAAAAATCCTCTTAGTTCGTATTTAACACATATTGCTTTGGCATAAAGTGGCCATGCCATATACTAGTACAGCGTCTAGCATTCAGATGTTTACCTTATCACAAAATAATCTGTCATTGTAAGTTATGTCATTTGTCATAGATTTTAAATTACATGTTCCTATGTCATTTCATTTTCAGATAGCACCATTTAGGGGGGCTGTATAAAGCTTGTAAAAAAGTGACAAACCCAAGAGTTGACCCAGAAATCATGTATGTTTGGGCACTTGTTTTAGACATACAAAAGTAAGTGGTCATGAAAACAGCAAACCCAAGACAACATTTTAAGAAGTGAAAGTAGGCAGGTAAAGTTACCAAAAAAAGTTAGTAAAATAAATTAGCAGAAACAAGTGTTTCTGCTAATTTATTTTTACTTAAATGCTATGTTTGTTCCTTTTAATGTCAACATGTTGGTTTGAATTGAGATCCACAATATACATAGGTGCATGCATTATGTTTAAATTGAAGAATAAAGAACTTCTTGAATATTATGGCCACACATCTGTAGAGTATCTTGCCATACTTTTTCCATTTCATAGTCATTGCAAAATTAATAGAATACAACATTAAGTTCCAAGATTTGGGAGTTTGTTTCATATGTATTACTAAGAAGTTTACATGTTATAACCTAAAGTTAACCTTGGTTTTTCATTGGCATTTTATATTATAATGGTCATGAAATATTTTGCAGAATGATTATCATCATACACCTTGGTTACTTGGTTGTGGTCATGTATTTTACAGCAAGTATATCCACATATACAATAACAATATTTATGATAAAAACACTGAAGGACAAATTAACCTAACTTATAAATATTTCTCAAATTTCACATAAAGAACATTGAATGCTTTGTAATGATATGGTTTCATAGATTGAGTTTAGGCTTCAAAACATAATGAAGATAACAGATAGTAGTCATATTCAATTAGGTATGTTCTAACAGTTTCATTTATCATCTAGTCTCATTTAAGAATGAAGTCATTCAACCTGAACCATCCATCCATCCAACCATCTTCTTAACCAATCAAAACATTAACCATACCCCAGTTCCTAAATAGAACTAGTAAAAGACTGTACATAAGTTAATACTCACGACAACTGCGTTTTGGCGTCTTTGGGACGCCATGGTCGACCTCGTCCCCGGAGCTCGAATCCAGGGTGCTGATGATGCCCAGGTCACAGTCATCGCTGTCACTCTCACTGTTCACCACCGGCAACCGACGATGCTTCGTCAAAGACTCTCTTGAAGCCTCCAGTTCACTTTGAAACAAACTCTTCTTTCTCTCAGTCATTTTCGGCGTATGTGTATGGGGAAGCCGCGTAGAGCGGCGCGGCGTTACCGCAGACATTGTCTCAAGTATCCTAAAGTTGTTATAATAACACTTAATTAACTCTAACTCGTTGTGAGCCGCGTCGAGTTACATGACCAACGGACTTCGTATCTTGTTTTCTAACTTAAATGTCTCAAAATACAGAGGAATAACAGACAATCATATGTTCACGTAACGGTAAACGTATTAAGAGTAATTTCACGATGAGAAATAGTTAAAAACAACACAAAAAGGCATCTAAAAATCGTGTAAAGGAATCGCAATGAATGAAACGTTGACGGAGCGAGTCAAGCACCCATTGTTGTTTGGCGCGTAAACATCTGTCAGCTAAGCTATGGTCAGCTATTAACGGTGTTGCCATAAGTAATGCTAATAGTGCCGCCTTTTTGTTTTTGTATTGCTTTCTAGTTTCTTGCGAATAAAATATTGATATGCATTGTTATTACAGTATTGAGAATATAAATAACATATTGCAATTCTGAAATAACTGTTATGCATATAGAAATGTATTTGATGTGTATTTTGAAACCTTTTTTTTCTACGGCAACTGTCCTTTTCGCGCGCTTATTTAAAAAATCGATAAATAAATATAAAGTAAGTTACTTTACATAACATAATAGTGAATTAGTGAAAAAATTGCGATACTCGCGAGATAGTTATGCAATAACGAATAGCCCATCAAAAAATAGGCTAAAGCAATCAAAATAAGAATACTCAGCGGACGATTTTATAACCTACTAGCGACCCGACCCGGCTTCGCACGGGTGCAATGCTGATACTAAATATATAAACCTTCCTCTTGAATCACTCTATCTATTAAAAATAACCACAGCAACATCCGTTGCGTAGTTTTAAAGATCTAAGCATACATAGGGACAGACAGACAGCAGGAAGCGACTTTGTTTTATACTATGTATAGTGATGATGATGTATCATATCAATGCAAAATGACGTAATCTAACGCAGCGTAGTAAAAGTGAACCACGATGGTGGTTCGACAACACCACGTAATCAAACGAGTTAACTGTGCTGTATCATTTCCACATTTGTTTTTTACGATCGGCAACGGCATGAAATTGTTAGTTCTCGTATTTAACGAGCAGCTAACTATCTAATGTCCATTTCGGCGATGCATGACCCAACCGGCCGCCCTTCCCGACACGGCTGGCCGCCCACGGTTTTTACTCGTCTATCCGTTGCAATGTAACAAGTGTATTTCTATTACCAGCATCGTTGGAGAACGGGAAAACTACTACGGAACCTTTAGGGCAATCCGGACCATGCGCATGTTCCTTTTCACTCTTTTTATTTTGGTGTGAGAAGGAGCGCAATGGGTCCGAATTGTAAGTGTGACGTCATAAGACCGTCATATTTCGTTGCACGCATGATGGGCAGTGACTTTACAAGTGCCCTATGGATGTTACGCACGAGGTATTCGGTACAGGTTTCTTGGTAATTGCATCCGGTTTGATAGCTATCTAGGTTTGTTAGGGCAACGGGTTTAAATTATCATTATAGGTACTAGAGTGGAGTACCTACGCTGTATCATATTAATATTAATTTATTTCATAGTATCTAATAGGTATATCTAATGCATTATAACATTTTATAAATAGCCTACATACAATCTTTCAGTTACAAAAAATAGCGCCAATTTACATTCCTTCGGCGGTGTCACATGCGCATTCCTGAGGCTCTAGCTCGAAAGATTTTATCGTCACGTTTTACGTGACGTTTCAGTACATGTTCGCCGTAAAACCTGACGATTAAAGCTCTTGTGCAGCTTGTTGGGCTGATGACGTACAGCCGACCTCATAATTTGCTGGACACCCTGTTGTCGTTTTCACTCGACATTTAATGCGACACGGTACAAAGGCGTTAAGCCCCTTGCGAGGCTGACCGTACCACAGAATAAGTAATAGTACTACGTACAGAAGGTTCTCTGTTAACAAATTCCCTGTTTAGGTACGCCAAACGTGCCTAAATGTGGCCATCCCGTTCTATCGCATGCAACGCGCTGCGACCCGTGCGAGCGTCCTGCGGCGCTACCACGAACTTCGAATCTCGAACTTCCTATATCTCCGTTTCGGTCGCTTGAGTACCATAGACTATAAGTGCGATAGACACGGAGATATACGAAGTTCGAGATTCGAAGTTCGTGGTTATAGCTCTGTACCAACACGTGGCAACCACTGAATAGAGCCCTTCGAAGGGGCGACCGGCATGTACTTGTAGCGATAAACACAAATCGCGAGTGAGCCGCGCCTGACCGTAGGTACATGCACGGTAGGTACTGGCTGATCCAGTCTAAGGAGTACAGCTTCTATTTTTTGTATAAAAATAAAAGATTTTTTTTATATGGACGGTGGCAAATCAGAACACGGCAAGATTGATGGTAAGCAGTAAAGCAGACACCGTAAAGGTTGTTGATGTTGATGTTGATGTTGTGAAGGGACGCCTGGCCGGAAACAGGCGGGCAGTCGACCGCTCGTCGCGGTCATTCAGCCCAATTCCCTTAGTTTGGAGCCTCAGGTTACTGTCCCGGCGGCATTCCCACATCAAACTCTTCAATTCTTCTAGTTTTCCTGCAGAACAGAAGGACATCTTTAAGGTCGATATCCCTCAATTCCCTCTCCTCTTAACATATCTTTACCGAATGTGTTAAACCGCGGTGCCGCGTACATAACACATTCCGCTAGTCCATGCTTGCTTGTTTCTTCCTGCCCACAGTGTGGGCAAGTAGCGTCGTTACTTATACCTATTATCTTTAAGTGTCTATTCAGAGTATTGTGACCGGTTATGATACCAGACAGCAGTCTCAGATTGCTCTTACCCAGTTTCAGCAGATACCTGGTCCTTTTGTGATTAATGCCTCCTATCATCATCTTTGTCTGTCTGCATCCAGATTCTTATCCCTCCATTCTCTTTCCCCATCCAGTTCTTTTAGCCTATCTATGACCGTAAAGGTACAATAAGTTGAGACACAACGAATCCTCATATCAATAAAGGGTCGGTAACGCGCGTGTGATTTTTCTGGAGTCGCATGCAGGGCTGTTATTCGCTACGCGTTAATGCGGCTCACCCCGCCGGTCACCCGTTACGAAACTAGACCTCTACCTACGCTTAATTACTACGCATCGCGGTGTCAAGGTATAATTGTGGGTGAGCGTTGAGGTGAGCTTAAAACAAGTTCAGAATAGGGGGGCTGCAGCAGACGACCTGTCAAGGGGGTAAAAAGGGTGTCGAAAGTTTGTATGGGGATGGAGTAAAATTTTAAGTATGAGACTTGAAACTTTGTGTATGGCCTCCTTATTACAAATTACATTACAAGAAAAGTAATTTTAGGGTTTTGGAAAAACCCACCCCTAAGCGGGTTAAATAAGGCTGCAAAGTTTGTATGGAGCCTATGGATGACTCTTTTTTTGAGCTTTAAAATAAAACCTTTATGAAATGATTCCATATCAATCAGAATACAAAAAAATGGAGCTACGATAAAACGTGTTCCACGCGGACGAAGTCGCGGACAGAAGCTAGGTAGGTATAATTACCTACATAACTGTACTTACATGTTAGTTAGGTATCCTCTGTATGACTTATAACAATTGTTACGAATAAATATTTGTATTTGGTGTTAATATGACTGCTTATGTAGGGTATACTTTCCTAGTTGGGCTGCTCCAAATATGAGCGAAATGATATACGGTTTGTACTGTACCCTGCTGCTCTCTACATATTTACCAAGGAACATCGACCCACACTATTCTTCACATAGCAAAGCTTCGTCGCGTTTCTCTAAACAAAGATTTATTTGCACGGAAAATGTGGGTAGAAACCTCTATTTGTGTGTTTATTTACCGGCACGCACGGACATCTAGTCACTCATCAAAAACACTTATGTGTTACTGTTACTGAAACCCTATAAGACATACAGCTTTTTGTTTTACCAATAACCACATTTGAAGCCCGACTATCCGTATAAAATAAAAGAGTATCTAACAAATAAATATTCAATAGAAATTAGACCTTATGGCACATATTCTAAAATAGAAATTAGAATGTACTTCAACATGGCTTAGTCCTTTTTGGTTATTAGAAGATTAAGGTAGCGCAAAATAAATACAGGGGTAGGATATGTTGTTGAAAATATCTGATATTAAATCTTATGTTCAAGTGCTTGTGGTTGAAATTGGAACTCGTTCTCAAGGTGACTTAATGCGTTTTATTTTTCGATTTTATCTGTATGTTGGTGTCTGAGGGTACAAAGAAATTGTGTGACAAATATTGTGTAAGTAAACGAGCTTGAAGCGGTGTTTCGTTGAGCTGAAATATTACATCTTACTTGCTAATAAAGGTAGGGAAGGGAAGAATGCTGCTCTACAATCTCTACATGGACATATAATACTCAGGACAAGCTATACTCCTCATCATCATCATCATATCAGCCGAAAGACGTACACTGCTGGACATAGGCCTCCCCCAAAGAGTTCCAAATTTACCGATCCTGCGCCACCCGCATCCAGCGGACTCCCGCGACCTTTACCAGGTCATCACTCATCAGTCCACCTTGTGGGGGGCCTACCAACGCCGCGCCTTCCGGTACGTGGTCACCACACGAGAACCTTTCCGCCCCAACGGCCATCAGTTATATACGTGCAATGTGCCCTTAAGTTTAGCGATTCGGAAGGATATAAAGGCTCCTATGCAGCCAAATTAAGAACTGGTCTTGAAATGGCTATACCATAAACAACCTAGTGAATTTGGGCGGGTAATGGTTTATTTGGGCGGGTAATGGTTTATTTGCCGCAACCTCATACTAAACCAGTTGCGGCAAATAAGAAAAAGTGGAACTATGACAAGGACAACGAATGACATTTCCCTTTCTGTCACACTTATTGAGATTTGTATTGTACCTACCATCTCGCTCGGACTTGGTATTATTATTTTACTACCATCTACCTTGTCCTGAGTAGGTATTATAGGTCCATACTGCTCTATGAGTACCTATGTCCAGCAATGGACGTCTTTCGGCTGATCTAATGATGATGAGTATAATATCTATTGTCAGTTCGGATTCATTCCTAATGTCAATCCTAGAGAAATATGAAAAAAACTTATTTTTCTTATTATCGTGCCATAAAAAGTGAATAGGGTATAAAATGTAAATAATTTAATAGGTACCTATGTGGAAATTGATAAGTCGAGTGTTATGCACAAAATAATTTAGGTACACACAAAGTTTTAACCGACTTCAAATCAGTAGAAAGTTACCCAAATCGCTTCAAGAGTGCTTATAAAATTTGAGGAGTTCCCTTGATTTCGCCAGGATCCCATCATCAGATCCTGACATCCTGACCTGATGACCATGGGACCAATTGGGAGGGATACCATTTCAAACCAAAAAAGAATTTTCAAAATCGGTCCAGTAAAGGGGGACACAAAAATAAAAGATTCCGACGAATTGAGAACCTCCTCCTTAGGGGGCGTCCACAAATTATGTAACGCAAATTGGAGGGAAGGGGGGGGGGGGGGTCCGGCCTAGCGTTACGGTCCTGTTACGTTGGGGGAGGGGGGTGTCAAGGTTTGCGTTACGTCACGCACGATTTTTTATAATAGTATACCTACTTAAAAAAAATTTAGTTTTTCACATCCCTAGTTTGCGGTATTTGTCTAAGAAAATATTGGCAAAACCGAGCGCGCGACGCGACAATGACAGACAGATACAACAAAAGTGCCGTGCTGCAAGTGACGCAGTTGTTTGTGATTTGTGCCGTGTGTTACGCTAAATTATAAGTAAATTAATATATTTGAAGGAGATGACATCGAAAATAGGTGAAATTTATCAAAAGGCCTTTAAGCCATAGGTACAAAGAATGTCACTCAAGTATTTCAACAGCCACTGCACAGCAAAATTTCAATGTAATTTGGAAAGAAAAGGTTCGTGTGTTAAAAAACAAAGACGAAAAGGAAAAAACTGCTGGAGCCCTTCTGGCTGAGTGGACGTAACGAAATATTACGACTTGTTACGTAACGGAATTGAAGGGGGGGAGGGGTCCCAGCTAAGCGTGACGGTCCTGTTACATGAGTGGAGGGGGGGGTTAAAAATTTAAGGATTTTGCGTTACGTAATTTGTGGACGCCCCCTTATTAGAAATCGGTTAATAAATACACAATTATATCAACTAAACGGACCGTGTCCATTATTTTCAAAACAAGTGGAGATTGTTGATTTCAGGAGTGATTCGGGATGATGAGTTGAGGGGAGTACAGTACGCTATTAAGGTTTTAAAAAGTCTCTGTCAAAAGTTTCATTTTTGGTACAAGCTTTTATTGCCGACTGCACTTTTCTGCATACCATCATCAACTACTCATTGTGACGATTCTAACGAGCCCAAACTCGATGGGGTTGTGTCGTTTTATTGCGGAGTTCCCATGGCCACCTTCCAGCTCCAGCATCAGATCAGCTCCATGTCATCATAATATTGCATTGTCATGCGATATACATATGCATGCAAAATATGAGCTCAATCGGAAACCGGGAAGATTTTATTTTAGACAATGGGACAGGACAGGTGAATCTAAATAACCCGTGTCACAGAATAAGTAATAGTACTACGTACAGAAGGTTCTCTGTTAACAAATTCCCTGTTTAGGTACGCCAAACGTGCCTAAATGTGGCCATCCCTTTCTATCGCATGCAACGCGCTGCGACCCGTGCGAGCGTCCTGTACCAACGCGCGGCAACTACTTGGCGGCCGCCGGCATATGTACTTGTAGCGGCGCGACGGAATCACAGAGTGAACCGCCCCTGCCCGTGTGGATGGATGCGCTCATGCCTGAAAACAAACTTTGCTTTTAGGACGGCCGCAAAAGGTCATAAGCGTGAGGGCGTGCAGGGGTTACCGCACAGTTTCCTGGGTGGCTGCCACACTACTGGCAGGAGATCCGCCCTGGGAACTACAAGCGGAAGTTCTGGCCGAGGTATATCGCTACCGCGCGGAACTGAGGGCCAGGGGAGAGTATCCTAACCAAAGGGAGGTAGAAGGGCTTCGGGACGCAGCAATGACTGCCCTTCTCCCGAGATGGAGGGCAGATCTGGAAGTGAGCACGGCCGGCAAAATAACATTAGGGGCAATCTTGCCCCACCTTGAGAGGTGGATCGGCCGCAAAATGGTATTTTTTTCTACATTTTCCTTAATAAATCAAAATTTAACCACTGTAGAAAAAAAAAAGAAACGGTTTTAGAAATTGCAACTCAAGCCCTTTCATATGATACCCCACTTGATCTATTTACTAGACTTTGATTTTTAATCCCCCTCATATTCATCATTTAAACAGAAAATTAAAATGTTTATTTAATTTTTTTTTCCATACACGTGTCTTAACCCTTTTAACAGTTGTTCCAAATTTCAGATTGATATCTTAAGTAGTTCCTGAGATATTTAACGTTGTGACAGACGGACGGACGGACAGACGGACAGAGTCGCACCACCATAAGGGTTCCTTTTTTACCTTTTTGGTACGGAACCCTAAAAAAGATGAAACTAAATAAAAGCTTGTAAAAGAAAGCAGGAGCTATCGCCACGCTTATCCAGTGCGGGTTGAAGACTCAACACACAGTTTCTCGATAAATATGGGTAATAACGCATAGAAGGATAGTTTCATACGGCCGACGCGCCAAAGCGTGAGGCAAATGGATTCATGTAGTTGTGATCAACTCGTATTCACACGCGCCAATACGCAATAAACGCACCAATTTTGTTCCACCGATCGGCGTACTGGGCCATTTATGGCCGAGTTTAGTTTAGGTTGCCTCACCGTTGCGCGTGAACTGCGTTTCTTTATTATTCTAAGGGGTACAGTAAGTAAACTAAACATAATG
This sequence comes from Epinotia brunnichana, assembly GCA_963854355.1. Classification (NCBI taxonomy): domain Eukaryota; kingdom Metazoa; phylum Arthropoda; class Insecta; order Lepidoptera; family Tortricidae; genus Epinotia; species Epinotia brunnichana. The sequence goes on from OY977956.1 coordinate 14,639,579, forward strand.
TTTCTCAAGATTGATCTTTTGACTTCGTCCTCTTGGCAAAGTGTCCTTTCAACCTTCAAAACAAGATTCTAGTAACCAAGGTAAGTACATTGTGTTTTTATTTTTATGTCGGTAATAAATAAGCATCTCGAGATTTTTTGCACACGTTTAGATTTAAGCCGAGTATAACACTCAAAATGTTATCTCCATCGCTGGCTAAACGATGAGTCACGCTAGACCGGACCGTGTCCGCCCCGGCCATTTATCGGCGTTTTTGCGCGGCCGAGCAAAATACCCAAGCCCGGCCAAGCCACGGCCGAGCCGTGCCGACACCGAGCCGCTTGCGAGCCTCGACCGGGCCGTGGCTCAGCCGAGCTTGGATATGGCTCGTCCGCGCAAAAACGACGTTTTTTTTTCTTAGAGAACGGCCCGTTCTAGCGTTAACTTTTTTTTTTCAAAGTACCGCCAAAATTTTATTGTCGATTAAGTTTATGACCGTTCTACAGCTCACAGAGACACTAGTTATTACCTACACTTATTACTTTTGATCAAGTTTAGTGGCACATATTGGTACTATCGCCCAAGGGTATGGATTCATACTTTGTCAACAAAATCGTCTGCACACACATACAGTTCATTCGAAAAATGACCATAGAGGGGTGTACCCGTACCCTTGGGCGATAGTACCTGTAACGAGGGTACCGCTAATACCGCTATAACCACTGTTACACATTATTTTTCTTTTGTTGATATTTTTGTTATAAAAATACAATAGTCATCGTAAAACTAACTGGAGGGTAGCCGACGCTTTGTTGCTAGGTAGATACGCGTTTTTATAACCTCACTTAGAGATAACGACTATGCGGTAGTTAAACAATGGGACAGGGAAATGGTCACTTTCAAGTGTTTTTGCCACCTTAATAGATTATCCGTCTCTTTCTAATTAAAACGATTAGAAAGAGACGGGTAGCTTATCTCGCGCGTGGTCTTATGCTAGAGACTCTACTTCTAAACAGCGGAATGGCATCTCGCATCTCCTCCATGTCTGAAGCGCCGCTATTCTGGGCCCTCATTCGGAACGCGCTAAAGCGCCTCATCTCACCCGTCACGCCCAACGAAATTAGATCTCTAGTAGAGATCAAGCGTAGGTAGAGATTCTCCCTACGCTTGGTCGCTTAGTTACTGCGAATCGCGGCGTCCAGATATTTTTGTGGATGTTCGTTGAGGTGGCTTAAAACAAGTTACAGAATAGCGGGACTGTAAGTTGTTTTAAGCTCGTCACCTCCTTACACCTCTCCTCCTTAGACCTTACAGAAGACCGTAGCCATATCAATTGCACTAGGGTAGACCGGGGTCAAAAGTAGCACGGGTCAATAGTACCATCGCCTATAACTCTATAACTACATCGAACTATGCATGCCTGTGTATACACGAGTGTGCCTTGAGCGTGCCTCGACCTGGTCACTAGTCGGAGTCGGCCGCCCGCTGCCGCGCGAAACGCAGGTGCTAGGCGACCATTTGTGTTTTCGACGGGCCAAAGTACGTATTTACGTTTTACGTTTTGTACTAGTGTTTATAATGAAATAGTCGTAGTGTGAAAGAGTTACTGAATTGCGATTCTCTAGTTATTAAAGTTTGTAATGTGTCACTGTGTGCTGGGGGTCAGTAAGATATAGAAATCGAGATTTGTGAAGTTTAGTGAGTGCAAGTAAAAAAGGACAATTGTACCACAACACTCGGAGTCCATTGTAGCGTTACAATTGACCCGGTGCTACAACTGACCCAGAGTTCTTACACGACTGCTAAGTTGGATCCGAATTGCAAACCATTGTGTGTTGATACTATTGATATCTTCGATTTTATAATAAACTAGCTGTTGCCTGCGACTTCGTCCGCGTATAACATGTTATCGTCTAAATGTTTGTTAAAGGAATGAATAAAAAAAAAAACATTAAAATTAATTTTGTACCTAGTTTTTAGAAAACAATCTAAAACCGAAGTTACAAATCTCTTGCTCTCTATACAAACTAAGAATCCTCTCTGAACCCTCATAGAAAACAGTCTGAAACCGTAGTTACAAATTTCTTACTTTAAAAATGTCTTGCTCTCTATACAAAGTTCGAACCCCCTTTTAACCTTCTTAGGCGATGAATTAAAAAAACGCTGAAATAAGTTTTGTAGTATTTTAGCAAACAGTCTAAAACCGAAGTTACAAATCCCTTACGTTAAAAATATCTTGCTCTCCATACAAACTTTGAACACCCTAATAATCCCATTTAGGGGATATATTTAAAAATAATGCTAAAATAAGTTTTGTAGTCTAAACAGGCTAAGATCGAAGTTACAAACATCATACTTAAAATTTTCTTGCTCTCCATACAAACTTTGAACGCTTTTCAGGGAAAAATAAAAAATAAAACAATCGGTTTTTTTATTGTAATAGGTAAGTATTTTTTCTACAAACTATCAAGTCTCTAGCTAAAAAAAGTGTTTCCCATACGAACCTTGCAACCCTTTTTAACCCCTTAAGGGGTGAAATTTTCCAAAACGCTGGCAGTAGGTATTTTTTTGTATTTTAATAAGTAGGTACTTAATCTTTCTACAGAGTTTTAAATTTCTACCTAAAAAAAGTTTTCCTATACAAACATTGCACCTCTTTATCCCCCTCTTAGCGGGTGGAAATTTTCAAACCACTGAAAGTAATTTACCTATATATTTGTATTCTAATAAATAATCTTTCTACACTTTGGCAGAATTGTTTGCCATTAAAAAAAAACAATATAATTATATTGTTCAAATTTGTTGATACATTTATAGAGAATACGCCATAATGCGACATTTGCGCATATAAGTTCTCATATCACAATTTAATATTTTTTTATGGTTTAACTTTTGGCATGTGTATCGTAAAGGTCTATCGTAGACTGGATTTAAATTATTAATAAGTGAAAGGCAAAGCAATTCCGCCATTTTTAAGAAAATTTGACGTTTCTTATAGCTGACAGTTGGAGCAGCGTTTGATTTCAATAAAAGTAAATGAAAAATTAAATGAAGTCGTATATTACGGAAAATTAATTAATTGTCGCAGTCAGATAAAAACTATCCTAAGTTGCAGCTAGAATAATAATGTACCTATATAAAATGTTTCATATTTTTCCGTTCATGGGATGCTGAGAACATTCGTACCACACAAAGCTTAGTTTCAAACTCGCTGATTCTTTTTTTAATTTAGAGATTTATTATAAGTGGAGATAATAATAGTAATAAATCTTTTATTTCGGACGGAATCCATACCTCGGTGTTAGTTACAGACTTATATTCTAGTGTTAGTTGTTACTTGAAAATTTAAGTATTATTTATGTATGTAATGTATCTATGTAATTATTCTCATCTGGAGCTTAATATTAATCTCGGTAGAAGGGGGGAGTGCCATCTATCCACTAGCGCTACCAGAATGCCGTTAGCGCTGCCTCGCCAGCGGTTTAGTAGTGAAGCACACCGTTTACGCATGATGGCAGACGCGAATTACAGACTTTCAAGAGCAGATATCTCGATAATTATACAAGATACAGTAAAATTTGATTGAATAAAGCTTGTAGCAAATTTAATCAGATTTCAATTTGTATATAATAGCCATGTCGGTAGGACGCATGGTTTCCGAGATATAAGCGGAAACCCGAAAAATAGGACCTACAAACCCCCCGGTCTAGAGCTACGGGGACTTTTGATATTTTCATCTCCTAACTAGTCCAAACAAAGTTATGAAGTCAACAATTTTGTTCCAAGCATTTCCCTTATACCTTATCGTTGCCTGACCTCGTAGTATAATATTATTTAAGAATAATTTATTGTGAAGGATGGGGTTGATTGTACCAGGGGTCAGTTGTAACTGTATGGGATTAGTAATTGTTAAATAATTCGATATGTTTGTTGTACTGAGATGTTGTTATTGCTTGAAAGGTGTGTGCTATGAGCATCCTTAAGTGTTTTTATAATAAGTCGACATAATATGTATCAAAACTTGGAGAAAATTACGTTACGTTTAGTTCAACTGAAATGCTAGCTTTGTCTAGTCTAAATACGAGCTCTATAATTAAGACTGATGTAACGTAACAGGCTGATTCGACTTAAGAAATTAACAACAAATACTGATTGATTAGTACATTATTCAGAGTTTTATTTACCTTTGATTTTCTGGTACAATTGACCTGTACTAGGGGTCAATTGTAACACAAGGACTTCATGAACAAAAACTCAATTTGCTCCATTCTGATGCGATCAAATGAAAATTATTCTTTAGATTCTGATAGCCAATTAGCCTAGAATGTTATAACCCTGGCGATTTTTACGTGGTAGCTTTAGATTCAAAATTATAGGTTATTATTTCTTGTAAATTATAGCGTGTAAATCCATGACAACTGTATTAAAAAATACTCATTTGACCTCAATTTTACCGGTTGACCAGCGGACGTAAATTTGTATGAAAACTATTGTGGTTTGTCACTGGACAACCATGTTTTCTGTGCGTACGTTTTTTTTTTTTTTGCGAGATGCAACATATACAACAAACAGACTGTTTATCTGGCTATAATAACTTGTACATTTTATCAACATACCTACACATAAGTACCGTCAACTGGGGTTACTTTGATTCGCGGGGCGACTTTGATCAAATAGGTTTTTATCCGAAATCATTATTTTTACTTGTGGGTGAACTGTGGCAGTGAATATATTAGTTATCTATCTTGCTGTATACTCGATTAAATCTTCTTCATTTCAAATAGTTTTGCTTTTACACTACATTCTAAATGATCAAAGTAGCCCCATTTTCTCCTAAAGTAACACCAGTCCACCGGTACCGATGTTGTGGTAACTGATAAAGCAGAAAAAACAGAAGGGCCATTTTAAAGTTGATTGGCCCAATTGCTAAACTTGCAGTGACACTGAAAAAAATCATGGCTATGCTATAGGGCTTGGCTTGGCTTGGCCATATGTCTGCGGTGCACCGTAGCATACATGTGGCCGTCGCGGCCGAACCCTCAGTCTACCCCTTTTGGGAATAGAGGCGTGAATTTACGTAGGTAGGTTATGTTATGTTATGTGTGAGGTTTGAAACAACCAACCTAATATTTGTTCACTCTGCCCACAGATGTATGAAATGCTCTGAGACTCTGCCCCACTCAAGTAAGAGGGCTTGACAAACACTTCCTCCTGCATAATCATGCTACGTAGGTACACTTACAGAAAGGTCACGCATACCAATTACTATAGGTATTTCTTTTGTAGAATTTATATTATTGTCAATACGGTATGTGACTGATAGGTAGACGAATAAGCAACTATTTATGGAACAAATTTGAATTTAAAGGAAAAGTTGAAAAATTTAGGCTCCGAGCCGGATTCGAACCGGCGACCACAGACATAGGTACATGGCCCGTCGCTACTAACCAACTGAGCTATCGGAACAATCTGTCTCGGCTACTAAATCAGTTCCTTCTTACAAACGCCTTAGGGAGGCGTTTATGGCGACATCTACCTAGAAGACCTAGAAGCCTAAGCTTCTTAACAACTTTTCCTTTAATTTGAAATTTATAAATTTGGTTAGCAGCGTTACTGCTTAAAAAAACAATATTTTTTATGAAAGGTCAAAAACTTTTTGCTAGTAAGTAGGTACTAGTATGAATTTGGAAGGGAAATACACTAGTAATTTCACGATTTTCTGTGGTGGAACATTGCGTACCTACCTACTACTTAATTCAAATAACAAAAATGAGTTGTAGTTTTGTTATGTTTCTTAAGTATTTTCCTAAGTTTTATTCATTTTTAGGGTTCCGTACTCAAAGAGTAAAACGGGACCCTATTACTAAGACTCCGCTGTCCGTCTGTCTGTCTATCTGTCTGTCTATCTGTCTGTCTGTCACCAGGCTGTATCTCACTGATACCGTGATAGTTCCAGTTGAAATTTTCACAGATGATGTAGGTATTTCTGTTCTAAAAACAGAATAAAATAAATATTTTTATAGATAATGGTACGGAACCCTTCGTGCGCGAGTCCGACTCGCACTTGGCCGGTTTTAGTGTTACTAATAATTTATGTACTTACCTAACTGATGTCAAATAGGTAAATAAATACCTACGTTGTGGATTCTATATCTACTTACATCGAGTGACACGCCTTGAGACTAGCTGTGCCTGTTTGAACGACCGAGCGAAGCGAAGCGAACGATTTTTTTTGTTTCAGCTTGGGCACGAGGTCTAGTGTACCTACTTACAGCACACAGAGCTACTAGTGGTAAACATTCAAAAAAAAACGCGATAGGGTGAACTTTCTTTAAATATTTTTTGTTCCGGCCGGCAACATAGGCATTGTAAGATTTGTAAGTACCTACTCGGCAATATTGCTGGTGGCAGTGGCAGTATTCCCGGGAAATATTTGCAACGGCACATCAGCAATGTTACCGCTATAAACAGTAGGTGTACTCGTACCTACCCATTGATTGGATTCATACCTACAGTGAAATGGGTCACGATAATGTGTCAGTGTAACACGAGCGGCGGGCGGCCATGTTTGCGACCGGCCAATCAGGGCGCGGGGCGGCGCGAGCGATAGCGCTAGGAATACGGTAGTTGGGTCACAGGGATTTAGGTGTAGGTCGCGACTTCTGAGGGCTTGTGCACAAATCACGCGAGGTTTTTTCGGCTACTTTTTGACCCCCTCCTCCCCCTTGGTGATATTAGGTGAGGTTCTTGGCTACCCCCCCCCCCCCCCCTCCCCCACATAACCTCACATATATTTTTTTCATTCGACGTAATTGTAAGATAATTAGTATTGTACATAGTAAATCTTGTTTATTTTTCTATCTTAGTAAAATAGACTCGCTATTTTGAAGAGCTAAGTAAAGATTTATGTTTAACGAAACCGAGAAAAGGTATCTACTCGTGTGGTAAATACTTTTTCTTAGTTTCGTTCTCTGTAGAAAAATACACGTGAGGTCTCCTTATACCCCCCCCCCCCCCCCCACTCCCCCAACGTGATCTTTCGTGATTTTTTCCTGACCCCCCCCCCCCCTCCCCTATCGAACCTCGCGTGATTTGTGCACAAGCCCTGAGCTATAACCACGAACTTCGAAATTCGAAGTTCGGGTATCTCTATCGCACTTACTATACTCGAGTGACAGGGATGCATGCTGCATGTATACGAACTTCGAGTTTCGATTTTCGACAGTTACTTATTCGGAACGTGCTTTGCCTCACTTCACCCGTCACGCACTAACGAAACTAGACCTCTGATTACGCTTAGTTCCTACGAATCGCGGTGTCAAGATATATTTGTGGGTAACGTTACAGAATAGCGGGGCTTGCTAAACAACGAATAATATACCTACTTTCATAGTGTACCTATATATCTCTTTCTGTGACACTTATTAAGTTTTGTATGTACAACCCACAGAGAACAATAATAAGCATAATCCTTTAGTTCTATTTTTAAGATAGTCAGTCAGCCAAGAAAGTGGTCTACCACTTTTCGACTTTATTGCATACAAAATAAGGTCCAAAAGTGGTAGACCGCTTTATTGGCTGATGGTACTACCGTCTCGCTCGGTATTTAAATTGAATTTACTTACTATGACACACTAAATTTGACCCAACAAAGTCAAGCACAATAAAATAGTCTAAAAATTTAATAATTCTTACATTAAGTAATGTAAGAACAGGTAGGTAATTTATTTTAAAATGGGTTTATTTTCAAACGGTGTTATTTAGCTTGACTTTGGTGAGTCAAATCAACTCACTCTTCAACTTCTTTTAAATATTTTTTCATAAAAAAGATCAAATAATGGACGCTGTTTGCCCACAGAAAATGGTTGCTGGTTTGACTACTTTGACTAGGTCACAGAATAAGTAATAGTACTTACGCTAGGTATCAGTCAACATCTCTATTTATTTGAACGAGCGAGCGAAGCGAACGAAGTTCTCCGTTTCAGCTTGGGCCAAAGTTCTTTCGTATGTCCGGCTCTTCTCCTCTACAGTCTCACGCCACCCCTTACACCTAATGAAACAAGACCTTACATACGCTTAGTTACTACGAATAGCGGCGTCAAGATATATCTGTGGGTGAGCGTTGAGGTGAGCTTAAAACCAGTTACTACCACCAACAGCCGCTGTTATTCGCTACGCGTTAATGCGGCTCACCTCGCCGCTCACCCGTTACAAACTAGACCTCTACCTACGCTTAATTACTACGCATCGCGGTGTCAAGGTATAATTGTGGGTGAGCGTTGAGGTGAGCTTAAAAAAAGTATACCTAACAGAATAGGGGGGCAGATTAGCGGGGCTGGTTGGTCGCATTTCTCAACTGATTCTAGTGAAATTTTGTGAGCAGGTATTCACGGACGATCACAATTCAGTTTTTGGTTTTTTTTGATGAGACAGGCTCTCGATTTCTACAGAGTTACTAGTAAACATGGATGTAATTAAACGAGAATGAGAATCATACTTGTAGTAAGTAGGTAATAGGTACATATGGGTAGGTAGATAAAAAGTAGGCATGCAACGATATGTCTGTTACGATACGTCGATACCGATACGAATGCATCGTAATAGCGAATTCTATAACGAATGCATTAAATACGATTTTTGTATTTGTGTACAAATTTATTTATTATTGTTAGATGTAAACATCTAATAAAACAAGACAATTAAGTAAAATCAACATTTATTTAAATTTTAGACAATTTACCACCTTATGTCATAATTAAAATCAATGTTTTTCAAATTCTCACTAAGAAAAAATATATTTTTTTTAAATTATCAGGTTTTAGTCTATTTCGTATGGACTAAACCAGCTGTGGAAAACAATATTTCTGAATCTACAGTAGCTGGCGCGAAAAACAAATGTCACAAATTAATTGTCAATGTAAAATATGAAAGATTGTGTCATCAAAAATATGAACTGTCATTAGTGTTGCCAGCGCAAACATAAATGCTGTCTTTCATTCCTTTTCACGATTTTTTTTTACATCTTACTAGTTTTAACTTTAAGAATCGTTATAAATCGTACCTAATACTTTTTACGATACGGATGATCGTCAAAAATAACGATAACGTGCTGTTTACGATTATCGGCATCGGTATCGTTGCATCCCTAATAGAAACTATAAAAAGTATGTCTACTTAGTTATTTATACCTAGACCATAATCTAAACTTAATCTAATGTATTTTTAGTGACTTCCATTAAAATCAGCTTTAATCCAAGATTTATCACTTGATTGTCACATAATTACCTCTCTTAACACGTACAACCAATAAATAATTTTACATCCATCAACTTTGTTAAAAACAAATATAAGATGACCTCTAAACTGTATACAGCTTCGTAGAAATCAAGGTTCAAGTACAGTCAGTTGTACCGAATGCCGTTGAAGTCTTTTACAAAGGGTCAAGTGAGGTCTTTGGAAAAATACTGAAAGTAAAGTTGATTTTAAAACAATGTGTTAGTTAACCTTCAGAATAACGAAAATCATTATAATAGAATTATAATGTATTTCAGAAAAAAACTATCTAGGTAGAATTTGGTTGAATAGGTATAATTCATAAGTAGGGTAGTCGTAGGTACCTACTTTATGTACATTACAATGCCATGATAATTTTAGTTTTAGTAGGTAAGTACCTATTTGATTAAAAAGGTTGATTTGACTTTTTGAGTCACTTTTTGACACATGTCAATTCATCCGACTGCCACATGCCAGCATGCCACATCGCATTTTATTTAAATAAAGCTTGGCGATGATACCTAATTATATAAATGTAATTATTTCCAAATCATGCTAGTTAGGAAAAGTAAATATGTATAGTTAAGATGAAATAGAATGATAATGTTTTACGTTAACCATGTTGTTTGTTACATTTGGCATGATACTGTAAAAAGTAGGACATAGAAATCGCGCGATGTAAGGAATTTACAAAAAAACGCTCATTCGTCAGAATCGAATCGTTACGTACGTAATACGCATATAATTATAGCAGATAGCGATATAGGTATATCACGGTAGTAAATAAACAAAATCAGACGTTCCATGTAAACGAATATGAGCCTTGTTTTAGTAGTATAAAATACACAATCGAATAACTAAAAACGTGTGAAAAGTGGCGAAAATGCTGGCCGGTAACTTAATGTATTTAAATAAACAAAACCTTCCATTGACGTTTCGAAAGGGAATATTTTAATTTCGAATGGTGTCGGAGAGGTAATGTACCGTGTTGGCAACGGTGCGTGGATGTATTCAACTAGCTATCTCATCATTGATAATAGCGGAGCGGCAACGTCGCCTCACCTGGCTTACCTGCGCACTGTCAAGGGGGCAAGCGAGCGGCAGGCGGCACGGCGGCAGTCTCAATCTCACCATCGCGCAGACAACCGTTCATAAAAATACAAAACGAAATTAAATAAACTCAATATTGTCTGTGTTTCAGCGTTCGGTTTTCAAAACTATCGTTTTACCAGTGTTTGAAAGTGATGTGTATTATTTCGATTTACAAAACGGATGCTCGGTTAGCGGTACATTGCTCAACGGGTTTCTAGCGGCGAACGCCGTAAACGAGAATTCGGGCATGAGAGTGGTTTTTTTTTAAAGTGTTGTCATCGTATGGGGCCATGATCTCCGGAGGGTGGTTGTGTGCACTGCACGTGAAGACGGCAGGCTTGGGGGGCGCAGCCCTAGGCTCGGACGAGGAGGAGGTGGTCTACTTGGCCTATGTTGTCATTGACGTCAGCACTAACCAGGTAAACATAGCTTCCTAGGTACTTATTATATTGGACACTAAGCTGGCCGTAGTCTGAAAAAAAGTAACTGGTTATCTAGCACGTTCGTTTAACATAAAGCATTGTTCACTATTATCAAAGCAAGTGCAAGAGGGAAGCTTTATGACGGACATACTGGCCAGCCAACCATGTCAGTGGCAGAGTAGTTGGAAACATTCACTCCCTTTTGGGATAATGCTTGAAAGATGGTAGCTTGCTATAGATAGACTATACCTAGTTACTAACATGTTTGGCTATTAAGATCGCAGAGAGAAGGCAGTATCATCTTCATCAAAGTTTACAAAGTACTAGTTTTATTCCTATAATTCACACAATGACTTTGTGACGAAGTTAAGGCTGATTGGTCTACGGTTATGTATGTGAACTTCATTAGACCACAAAAAAATTAGAGGTGACCCAATAAAATCTGTAATGCCAGTTTCGATTCGAGCCGAAGACATGGCAGAATGCATGGCTTTACCCTATTCCTTTGAACAAATGAAAAAACAGTAGGTAACTCTTAGGTAACTAACTTTCTGCATGTCACGATTTGTCTGTTTTTGTTGTTTACAGTTTTACACTCAAATTCGACACACGTGTGGTGTGAGTGATCATGTTCACTCGATTCCTGTGATAGGCTTGCGTATATTTCTAAAAAAGATCATCTGTCTTTCTTGCACATATGCCTAGTCTAGGTAACATTCAGAAAGTGACGGTTCTTTTACATATCTTCCCTACTACTTTCATAGCTCATAGAGACACTGCAAAAAAATATGCCTAGTGACGAAAATCCAATTCAGATATCTCAAAAAATTACGAAGCTACAACCGTTTTAGTATTGCTTGTTAGAGAGAGAAAACGCTAGTGGATCGTGACGTCACGATCCGTGAGCGTCATAGTAAATGAAAATCGTTTCATATGAAGGTGCGTTTTGCGAAAAGGGGTAGAATAAATGTCTTAAAACTTTGGATTAGATAATTATAACCAGTGATCGGTTTTTTGGATTCGACATGGGGTGAACGACCTCAATCATTATGTTAGTATGGATATGCCCCGGGAATACGGGCTTTATGTTGTTAGAAAAGGAAAAAATAAAAATGTGTTTATTTTATTACACTTTAAAACATCTAAGTAGAATTAAGAACTGGACTAGATCAAAGTAAAAATCTTCTTTCTTCTGTTGTAATCCTCTGTACTTGCCACTTTTAACGTGTTTTTAGGGTTCCGTAGCCAAGTGGCAAAAAACGGAACCCTTATAGATTCGTCATGTCTGTCTGTCACACCCACTTTTTTCCGAAACTATAAGAGCTATAGGTACTGTTGAAACTTGGTAAGTAGATGTATTCTGTGAACCGCATTAAGATTTTTACACAAAAATCGAAAAAAAACATTAAGTTTTAGGGATCCCCATACACAGAACTGAAACTCAACAATTTTTTTTTCATCAAACCCATACGTGACTTCAAAAATGATATTAAGGTATCTAATATCATTTTTTTCTAAACTGAATAGTTTGCGCGAGAGACACTTCCAAAGTGGTAAAATGTGTCCCCCCCCCCTGTAATTTCTAAAATAAGAGAATGATAAAACTAAAAAAAATATATGATGTACATTACCATGCAAACTTCCACCGAAAATTGGTTTGAACGAGATCTAGTAAATAGTTTTTTTTAATACGTCATAAATCGTTACCCGCAATTTATTTTACGGAACCCTTTATGTGCGAGTCCGACTCGCACTTGACCGCTTTTTATTTAACAACATTTTTACTCGTACATCCGATGGTTACTTCACATTTTGAACAATAGATTGATTGCTTAGTCGACTCATATCATATCATTTCAACGTGGGGCTCGATCCAACTTAGAATAGTTTCATCGTTAGGGAAAGAATTAGGTTTTCGCGGCATGTCAACTAGTATGTAACACTGCCTTAGGTACGGTCCAGTACTCCCCGAGAATATTCCAATCATACGCGAATCAAAAGTTCAATTAGAGTAAGCCACAGTTGTCGTAAAAGATAATCTCAGAAGCAAGTCGATGAAATGAAAATTGAACCATAAATCATAGTGTGCAAACTTAACGTGGATACTTATTTATTGAATCGCCCTTGAGCTATAAAATCTATGTATTTGCACTTATACGATAACCTGTGACCTAATATTATAGTATAAATTATACAGCTAATACCTATTTATTTATGCAATCCTTAGAAGCAAATAATTAGAACTGAAATCCAGAGAAAATAATGAAATGTCAATTTCAAGATTTTGAAGTATTTTTTCCATCATGACAGATATATAAGCTAATACTTTGTGGAGGTTTTAATATATTTTGTTTAAAATAAAGTGTAGAGATTACGAAAAGAATAGAAGTTTTTGTCTCAACTGGTTGCCATGTAAGAGTAAAAAATTCCTTAGATATAATTTAAATTGTTTTATTTTTGTACGGTTTGTTCGGTATAGCGGGAAACTGTCGTATCCATATTAACTTTTCTACTTGATATCCTGCGAGGGAGAATCCAAATAACCGATCACTGCTTATAACATAACTTTGTGATTATTTAATCCCCTGCTTTACTTTTCGCTCAATTTGACATTATATTTAATCCTTTTTCGAGAAAATTCGTCGTGGTTATTTTATTTGGTCTCTACACCCCTATTTTGTGTTCTATGCTTTTAAGGCCTGAATCACACTCGCACGGCCTGCGGTCGCGGTCAATAGTAAATTTAGTAGTAGTAGTATCCGCCGCGGCGGTCAATAGTAAACATGTAATTAGCTGTCAAATTTATTATGGACCGCCACCGCAGGCCGCAAGATGCAATAAGTGAGACACCGCAGTGTTGGGTTGCTAGCCTGTCGCACATAAAACACTTCAACCTATACTACACCCACGCCACGGCATGAAAAGAGGTGCTATTGTAATCCACACTACAGGAGGAAACCTTACCTAAATAATAAAAGTAAATTCAATAAAAAACAACATCCATTGAAAGTAAGGCCGCGTTCCAACTGTTCAGGCCATTACTATACATATAACAATTTGTCACAACAACTTGTTATAATTGGAATGAGACAGCAATTCGTACCTTTCATTCTAAGTATAGCAAGTTGGTGTGACATATTGCTTCGTTTGCTTTCGTAAACGGGACTTTGCGAGATGCAAGTGGGACAGCAATACCTATACAGGGGGGCTAGCACAACTGACACAACAAGCGCGACGCGAGTCGAGAGAATCTATCCACCTCTTTCTAATTTGCACAATACGAGTGAGACAGGAGTCGCTGAGTCGCGCGCGACACGACTTAGCAGCAACTTGTGCTAGACGTACAGGGTGGACATTTTAAATGGGTCAGAAAGAGTAAACAAACGTTTGCTTGCCTTCACGCGAAAATGATCGTGCCAATACGGTAACTACCTATTTGATTGTTCGTCAATTCTACAACTTTAAATGAAAGAAAAAAAATGCTCTGTAAAACTAATAATATGAACTTTGTAGGGAAATACTTGCAAATGACGTCACGATTTTTTATGCTCAAATAGCGTCCAATTTATTGTCTTTTATTTACTTTAAATTATTTAAATTGCAAAAATAACTTAAAGCGTGATGTTTGCCTCGTACTATTGGGAGTTTTATTTATTTATAATAAATGATATATTTTTACTGTTTTTATAATAAAACAATAATATATTTTTACTATTGTCCAATACTATATTATCTTAAAACAAACATTCAGTATCTGACAAATTCTGTTGCGACGTCATACCCAAGTCGATACAATTTGTTGTAAAGAAACATCTTTAGAACAAATTGTATTGACTTGGGTCTACCACGTCACGTACGCCAAGTTAGGAGGCTGACAAGACCTAATTTGTGCAGTTTTAGAAAAACTATGTGTTCTAGCACATCAAAAAAATATAAGTTAATATTCATCATATTTCCAAGACCGTAGACGGACTCGAAACATAATTGGACGAAATCGGCTCGATAGAAAATAATTGCAAAGATTGGTCTTAAAATCATCTTAAACGGTTCTATGTCCTTATTTTTTTGACATATGGTTCTGCAATTAAAAACATGAAGTCCACATTATTCATACCTAAACCACTAACGAGCCATATTTCTGAAATAATCCACACTTTTTTTCATTTCAATATTTATTCATTATTTTCTTCTAAAAACTGGCCGCCCAAGTAACACTCGCTCTCGTTTACCCCCATACAAATAAACAGTGTGCTCGTTTTTGGTGTTGACAGCTCCTTAAGCGTCAATTTTGGTTATAGTTTATCGTGTGTCAATTTTGGTTATAGTTTATCGTGTGTCAATTTTGGTTATAGTTTATCGTGTGTCAATTTTGGTTATAGTTTATCGTGTGTCAATTTTGGTTATAGTTTATCGCGAAATACGGCATTTTCTGGTGATTCTGATCGATCACAATCCCTAATACGTTTTCAGAGATCTCGTAACGTCAATTGTTGTATTTGAGCGCTTGTTTTCAAAACGGTTTCTTGACACCATTGAGGCATTGACACCGTGCTGCGCTCTAATGTGACAAATTGACATTATACGCTGCGCGCGCCATGCATGATCCCAAAAACGTTCATAGAACTTGATCCGGGAGCCTGAAGTACTTATGCTGCGAGCCTGACAGGGACGCTTACCTCCATAACATACATACATACTGTAGGCCTCATAAGAAGGCTCAAAGTCACAAAAAGGGCAATGGAAAGAGCTATGTAAGGAGTTTCTCTGCGTGATCGCATCAGAAATGAGGATATCCGCAGCAGAACCAAGGTAACCGATATAACCCTCCGAATCGCTAAACTTAAGTGGCAGTAGGCGGGGCACATTGCACGTAGAACCGATGGCCGTTGGGGCGGAAAGGTTCTCGAGTGGCGACCACGTACCGGAAGGCGCGGCGTGGGTAGGCCCCCACAAGGTGAACTGATGACCTGGTAAAGGTCGCGGGAGTCCGCTGGATGCGGGTGTCGCAGGACCACTCACTTTGGAGTGCCAAAGTGAGTGGTCCTGCGACACCCGCAAAGAGTGCTTTGGGGGAGGCCTATATCCAGCAGTGGATGTCTTTCGGCTGATATGATGATGATGAATCGATATCGGTAAAGAATGTTATCATTAACAGACTATAATTACATAATTTAAATAAAAAAAAACAAGATAACAACATCATAAATAAGCAAATAATTATAAACTAATTAAAAACGTGCCCAGTCATAGAAAGAAAATAAAACCCCGTCCAGCAGTTCCGTCATTACATAATTAGCTATATACCTATACTATATCATTACTTAATTTCAAATTCCATAGTAACTTTAACGTTATTTCGACGAATCCGTTTATTTATAAATGTATGGAGTATTTTATGAAATTTTAATTCACGATTTGCAAATGTTTTAACAATTGCGAGAATTGGCACTGGAAAGTAAATACATATGTATGCTTTAAAGATTGACTTGAAGACTGATTTCAAATCCAATTGAATTTTGTAGTTCTAGGTACCTATATGTAGGGTCGTTTCGCCGGTTAGCGACCACTTAGCCGAGTTGTTCACTTTAGATTAGTAAATGTATACCTATTCAATGTACACACATAATAGATGGTATTCGTATAGGTTCTGAGTATAGTCAAGTTTTGAATCCTACAATAAAATATAGCACTTTCATCCATAGATTAGGAAAAAATATGGAAAAGGTTTCAAAATAGCGAATTCGCTGGATAGCGACCGCTTTAGTCGGTTTGCGACCACCTGTTAGCTAGTTGGCGACCACTCTTGCAAATAGTGTTTAAGTAGTTAATAAAACGATGCATCATCATCATCATCATATCAGTCGAAAGACGTCCATTGCTGGACATAGGCCTCCCCCAAAGAGTGCCATAATGACCGGTTCTGCGCCACCCGCATCCATCGGATTCCTGCGATCGTTACCAGGCCATCAGTCAACTTGTGGGGGGCCTACCCACGCCGCGCCTTCCGGTACGTGGTCGCCACTCGAGAACCTTTCCGCCTCAACGGCCATCGGTTCTACGTGCAATGTGCCCCGCCCACTGCCACTTAACTTTAGCGGCTTAGGGCTATATCGATTACCTTGGTTATGCTGCGGATAGCCTCATTTCTGATGCGATCACGCAGAGAAACTCCGAGCATAGCCCTCTCTCCATTGCCCTTTGGGTGACTTTGAGCCTTCTTATGATGCTTCTTATGATTTCTGAAGCGACCACGTTTCGGTGCCACACGTGATCACTGGCAACACGCACTGGTCAAAGACTCTAGTCTTCAGACACTGCGGAATATTAGACGAAAAGATGTGCCATAGCGTAGCTTCCCGAACGCTGCCCAGCCGAGTCGGATTCGACGATTGACCTCTTTCTCAAAGTTGGACCTACCTGACCTGACTGCCCTTATACTCTTCTAAATCTACTTTACATTGCTTGTCAATGCAAAATAGAATCGAAAACGGCGCGCCATCTCGCTCACACCGTAGTGCTATTATATATATTGCTATTACAGTCACACATGTCGTTCATAGTAGGTATCTAAATGCCACCATTTTACAAGCTTTTATGTAACTTTTAGATTAAATTCTACTTACCTACACTAGCTTCTGCCCACGACTCCGTCCGTGTGTCTCGTTTATATCGTAGCTCCATACAAAATTTCAACCCCTATTTCAGCCTCTTAGGGGATTATTTTGGGGATAAAAACTATCCTACGTCTTTTCCCGGGACTCAAACTATCTCCATACCAAATTTCATCAAAATCGGTCCATCGGTTTAAGCGTGAAGAGGTAACAGACAGACAGACACACTTTCGCATTTGTAATATAACCATATCATATAATCATATGAATTATTCATTTTATAATTATATTACATATACCTACTATAGACATAGCATGGATTGGCGCGGCTTAAATACCTACCGACACAATTGGCTTGCCAAGCTAAATATCGCGGGTGCCGCAAGAAACCATAAGGAAAGAAAAAGAAAAACGATGTGGTCGCTATCCGACTTCTTTAGTAATAATTTTTTTGGGTACGCGACCACCCCATTTTATTTAAATCTATTTTTATAATATGCCGAATTTCAACGAAATTATTACAATAGCTAAATCATTTAAGCAATCAAGTAACTAATTTCAGCATAATAATAAAATTAAGTGACGTAACTAAAGTTTTCGCGCCAACTGTCGCGTTATTTTTTTTACAGATTCACTGCACGTCAACACTTTTCGGAAGCAATGTGTGAAATGTGTGAATTGAGGTAATTTTTTCTTGCTTTGGATTAAGCTTTGGGTTTTAAAGTGTATTTATTCTTATTCTGACACTATTCAAGAATAGTTAATAACTAATTAGTTTTCTGTTGGGTTTGTAGAAATGTTAATATCTTTAATTGAAGCAGCCTAGTCCGTCAAGTGGTCGCCAACCGAAGGTGGTCGCGTTACCGGCGAAACGACCCTATGTCAATCTGAAATAAAAGTTAATTTTGGTAAAAAATCTAACAATGGTTTTTATAAGCCAATAGCTGTCCGCGTGGCTTCGCCCGCCTATTGTAAAGGACGCAGGCTACCCCGCGGGATAAAATATATAGCATATAACCATCCAGAAAGTCCATACAACACGCAACTTTATGAATTTTTGACATCGGATGAGCGGTTCCGGATAGGTATTACTCATTACATACAAACTTGCAAAGCTACCATCACACAGACGTTTCCTCTTTACAATACTATAGTACAGATAATAGTACCCATATAATAGAGATAAGTATATGTAGATGATAGTTTAAAGATATGAATTGATAGTAAAACATACAAACTTCCGTAATCATCGTATAGAATGTTCTAAATCTTGAAACAGGTGTTGACTAGCGCCTGTTTCAAGATGGCGGAAGATTCAAGTCTACGGGTCAATATCCCGCGGAATTGCCTAAAAAAGAAACGATCTGTGACGAACAAGCCTCGGACTACCAAACCGGCCTATCTATTAAAATTTCAAATATTTTGTGCTCAAATGTGACTACTGCTAATATAATTTGATCTCTAGATTCGTTACATTCATAATAGCCTTTTGATAAATTAATTCCTCTACATTGTTAGCTATTTTACAATCAAAGAAGTTAGTAAACGCTGATCTGTCAAAAATAACGTCAGACTACCGAGCGCCGCGAGTGTAGTGGCATTGCATTGCAATGCCAACCATTGCTTCGTGCTAGATTTATAAGTTGACTACACGAATAAATAAATATTACCACTAAGCAGAATAAGTGGTTTTTATTAATATTAATTACTACTTGACAAATACATCCCGAGGTTTAGAGCCTTTTCCGGCGGGTAAACTGAAAAACCTCTGCCAAATTACATCGGAATCGAATCGTCGGGATGTAAGTATTACGAGATAAAATTTCGTTTAGTAGGGTCGTTTCGCCGGTAACGCGACCACCTTCGGTTGGCGACCACTTGACGGACTAGGCTGCTTCAATTAAAGATATTAACATTTCTACAAACCCAACAGAAAACTAATTAGTTATTAACTATTCTTGAATAGTGTCAGAATAAGAATAAATACACTTTAAAACCCAAAGCTTAATCCAAAGCAAGAAAAAATTACCTCAATTCACACATTTCACACATTGCTTCCGAAAAGTGTTGACGTGCAGTGAATCTGTAAAAAAAATAACGCGACAGTTGGCGCGAAAACTTTAGTTACGTCACTTAATTTTATTATTATGCTGAAATTAGTTACTTGATTGCTTAAATGATTTAGCTATTGTAATAATTTCGTTGAAATTCGGCATATTATAAAAATAGATTTAAATAAAATGGGGTGGTCGCGTACCCAAAAAAATTATTACTAAAGAAGTCGGATAGCGACCACATCGTTTTTCTTTTTCTTTCCTTATGGTTTCTTGCGGCACCCGCGATATTTAGCTTGGCAAGCCAATTGTGTCGGTAGGTATTTAAGCCGCGCCAATCCATGCTATGTCTATAGTAGGTATATGTAATATAATTATAAAATGAATAATTCATATGATTATATGATATGGTTATATTACAAATGCGAAAGTGTGTCTGTCTGTCTGTTACCTCTTCACGCTTAAACCGATGGACCGATTTTGATGAAATTTGGTATGGAGATAGTTTGAGTCCCGGGAAAAGACGTAGGATAGTTTTTATCCCCAAAATAATCCCCTAAGAGGCTGAAATAGGGGTTGAAATTTTGTATGGAGCTACGATATAAACGAGACACACGGACGGAGTCGTGGGCAGAAGCTAGTGTAGGTAAGTAGAATTTAATCTAAAAGTTACATAAAAGCTTGTAAAATGGTGGCATTTAGATACCTACTATGAACGACATGTGTGACTGTAATAGCAATATATATAATAGCACTACGGTGTGAGCGAGATGGCGCGCCGTTTTCGATTCTATTTTGCATTGACAAGCAATGTAAAGTAGATTTAGAAGAGTATAAGGGCAGTCAGGTCAGGTAGGTCCAACTTTGAGAAAGAGGTCAATCGTCGAATCCGACTCGGCTGGGCAGCGTTCGGGAAGCTACGCTATGGCACATCTTTTCGTCTAATATTCCGCAGTGTCTGAAGACTAGAGTCTTTGACCAGTGCGTGTTGCCAGTGATCACGTGTGGCACCGAAACGTGGTCGCTTCAGAAATCATAAGAAGCATCATAAGAAGGCTCAAAGTCACCCAAAGGGCAATGGAGAGAGGGCTATGCTCGGAGTTTCTCTGCGTGATCGCATCAGAAATGAGGCTATCCGCAGCATAACCAAGGTAATCGATATAGCCCTAAGCCGCTAAAGTTAAGTGGCAGTGGGCGGGGCACATTGCACGTAGAACCGATGGCCGTTGAGGCGGAAAGGTTCTCGAGTGGCGACCACGTACCGGAAGGCGCGGCGTGGGTAGGCCCCCCACAAGTTGACTGATGGCCTGGTAACGATCGCAGGAATCCGATGGATGCGGGTGGCGCAGAACCGGTCATTATGGCACTCTTTGGGGGAGGCCTATGTCCAGCAATGGACGTCTTTCGACTGATATGATGATGATGATGATGCATCGTTTTATTAACTACTTAAACACTATTTGCAAGAGTGGTCGCCAACTAGCTAACAGGTGGTCGCAAACCGACTAAAGCGGTCGCTATCCAGCGAATTCGCTATTTTGAAACCTTTTCCATATTTTTTCCTAATCTATGGATGAAAGTGCTATATTTTATTGTAGGATTCAAAACTTGACTATACTCAGAACCTATACGAATACCATCTATTATGTGTGTACATTGAATAGGTATACATTTACTAATCTAAAGTGAACAACTCGGCTAAGTGGTCGCTAACCGGCGAAACGACCCTAACAACCACATGTCATGTCAATGTGACAGTTAAAAACAAACAATATGTATTATATTATAAATTATAACTAACGGCATTTGTCTATTTTACTATATTTGCATTGGACTCGCTAAAAAACTAGGTTTAAGCATAGTTTAAGCAATCAATCAGTCCACTTTGTCAAGTACGACCAGAATTAAGGTTATGGAATTTATGGCATAGAGTAGTCAAACGAGTGTCCGGGCCACCTGATGGTATACTTGAATTATTATTATAACAAATAGATCCATTAAAATGTCGACCTTATAGACTAGGCAGGAAGGTTCCAATTAGTAATTGAAGATAAATTTCCAGAAATTTCAACCGTAAACTCTCGGAACCTTGAGTATAGAAATATTGTGAAATGTTTGTACAGTTCTAGTTGTAATTATACCTTATTACCAGCACGGCTATCACAGAGGGCCTACCGCGAAAGGCATTCGAAGTTTCCCCTCTCTGTCATACTTACGAGTTCGTACGTAAGTGCGACAGAGAGGGAAAACTTCGAATACCTTTCGCGGTAGGCCCTCTGGACAGCCCGCGAGCTTTGTCGTTCTATCCGTCTCTTTCCAATTAGAGGGCGAATATTCAGCGTTTTTAAGGCGTTTTTTTCGTCATTGTCGTCGCCAGCAAACACTATTAAAACTATTAAAAGAGACGAATATCAGAGTCCACTTTTGATAAAGACGTAAGCCAATACCGGTGCTGAATCGTTTTTGATTTAAGTTTCCGCGGTATGTTTTACCTCTGCTGAAATAATCTTGAGCCGACAATAACGTTAGAACCGAGCGGTTCAAACGCTCGGAGATTGGCCCTAGAACGTTTAGAGCATATTATTTATAGGATAGTTTATGTGGCCGCGTCACAGCTCGCGGGCCGTGCAGACATGTTCTTTATATGACCAGGTGTAACCTCGAAGGTTTATTTCAATTGGCTTAATTAATAACAAAATTTCACTATTCACTAATGATCGTCGAATGACGTCACTATACATATATAGTGAGGAAAGTTCACCCTGTCAGTCTTTATTTCATTGGCATAAGATTGAATTTCGTCGGGCCTGTGGAAAACCATGGCTGTATGTGTGTGTTGTATTGATTTTGTGACCGAGTTAAATCGAGAACGAGATCTCGGTCGGACCTTACTTTTAAGTGAAACACCCTTAATTATTGTAAAATCTTCGTCATTAATATCGTGACAATGAACAACATAAAAAACTTTTGTAACATGTACCTACTTGTTATTCTTACATTTGCCATTTACATAAAAAGACTTGTGCAAAAAAATCTGTAATTCTTGCAACAATCATTACCATAATTATTATTATTTATTACCTATAAACCTATGAATTTAAAAAGCTTATTTTTAGGGTTCCGTAGGTGCCTCTAAAGGAAAAAAGCGGCCAAGTGCGAGTCGGACTCGCACATGAAGGGTTCCGTAAAATAAATTGCGGTTTACGATTTAAGACGTATTAAAAAAAAACAATTACTAGATCTCGTTCAAACCAATTTTCGGTGGAAGTTTGCATGGTTTAATGTACATCATAATTTTTTTTTAGTTTTATCATTATCTTATTTTAGAATTTACAGGGGGGGGTTACACATTTTACCACTTTGGAAGTGTCTCTCGCGCAAACTATTCAGTTTAGAAAAAAATTATGTTAGAAACCTTAATATAATTTTTGAAGACCTATCCATAGACACGTATGGGTTTGATTTGAGTTTGAGTTTCAGTTCTGTGTATGGGGACCCCTAAAACTTAAGGTTTTTTTTTCGATTTTTGTGTGAAAATCTTAATGCGGTTCACAGAATACATCTACTTACCAAGTTTCAACAGTATAGCTCTTATAGTTTCGGAAAAAAATGGCTGTGACATACGGACGGACAGACAGACAGACAGACAGACATGACGAATCTATTTACCTATTGCACGTACTTATCGTACGTGCAATAGGTTGTACGTAACGTGGGGTGTTTTTTTTTTTCATTTCACCCCTAACGTGTGATATATTATTGGATAGGTATTTAAAAATGAATAGGGGTTTGCTAAAATCGTTTTTTGATAATGTTAATATTTTCGGAGATATTCGCTCCAGAAGTAAAAAAAAATGTATCCCCCCCTCTAACTTTTGAACCATAAGTTTTAAAAATATGAAAAAAATCTCAAAAGTAGAACTTCATAAAAACTTTCTAGGAAAATTATTTTGAACTTGATAGGTTGAATAGTTTTAAAAAAAAATTACAAAATAAATTCACACACTTACTGTGACGGACGAAAAACTACGGAACCCTACACTGAGCGTGGCCCGACACGCTCTTACCCGGTTTTTTAAATTTTATTCTCCTTTATTTGCTACGTTTGCTTCGCCCGCTGCTGGTTCGATTAGTATGTACCTATGTAAGATTAATTAATATACTTTTTCCGTCACTGCCTCGGAAAGCCGTCTTTTATCCTTTAAAACCAGTGAGCAAAAACGCATTATATCCACTAGTGGGCAAAGTAATTTGACCTTGGTGCGTATCTCATGAACCGTGATAGTTAGACAATTCAAATTTTCACAGATGATGTATTTCTGTTGCCGCTATAACAACAAATACTAAAAACAGAATAAAATAAATATTTAAGGGGGCTCCCATACAAAAAAACTTTTCAAAATTGCTTGTTGCCTTCATCAGGCGCTGGGTCTCAAAATGTATGGGAAAACTAAAATCTGACTCGCACTTGACCAAAATTCTAAAAATAATTGTTATTTGTTATATTTTTTTTACACAAGGGTGCATTATTTAAATTAAATAAAGTTGTATTGCATGTTGCACTTTCCTCGCTAAAGTGAGGTGAAAAGTCTTGTGTTACACACGGGTGCAAATGTATTTTACTTCTCGTGTGTAAAAACACTCGCTACGCTCAGGATTCTATTTTAGAACCACACTCGCTTCGCTCGTGGTTCAACTATACATTCCTTTCGCTTGCTCGTGTTTCAACTCCACACTCGCGGGTAAAATACAACTTTGCACCCTTGTATAACAAATAATTATTTCACGCCACTGCTCGGAATGTGGCAAAAGATGGTCAGAATTCAGGTTTCAAAGCAGTGGATGTCGCACGAACGAATTTATGAATTCAAACTGTCCAACAATGTCATTGTTGGACAGTTTGAATAGCGATTCGACCAATCACAGGGCGCCGCTGCTCATCGCCGCGCTGGCAAGCGGGGACGCGCTCTTTTGTTTTTTTTGTTTAGTATTATGATCTCTAATTAGGTAGGTACTTAATTTTAATTTAAAATTATACTTATTTGCAACTTCCTCGCAGTAGACGTGAAAAGTACTGTGTCAACTCGTACTTCTAACTCGTCCGTCTATTGCTTATAAATATACTTTCTAGCCTCTACACAATGTACCTACCTACTATATTTTTACTGTTGTCAGCTACCGTATTAGGGTCATTTCGCCGGTTACGCGACCACCTTCGGTTAGCGACCACTTGAAGAACATGGTTTTTTTCAATTGAAGATAACATCAATTCTACAGAGCCTATTGAAACAGTCAGCCGCATGCCTTATTGTTTGTATTTATGGAATAGGAATTTACAAAAAAAACGAGTAAATATGCTTTCAGTTCACCAAGTCAGCTAAGTGGTCGCTAACCGGCACATGAAATTAGGTGGTCGCCAACCGGCGAAATGACCCTATCCCGCAGGACTGAGTTCTTAATCTTTATTCTCGTGGATGATTGATTGACAACATTGCCTTGCAAAAAGCCTATTTTAACGTGTCTTCTGCGATGCGCGAGGTCAGCCCAGAGCTAATTGGCCATAGCAGTAATTAAGGCATTGCGTGTCGATGCCGCCATTACTGCACGTGAAATTCGATACAGCGGCTTGCAGGATATACCTATAGCCTCGATTTGCGCCTGTGTGCATTTACACCCTGTTTTAGCGGGATTTTGCCGCCTTAGTAAAATATGAAAGTTTGTATTTCGGTTAAGTGTCCCATCGGCATGTTCATCTTGATCTTTTAATGCTAAATGATACATGAACAGTGCGAGAAAAAGTATATAATGAACTAGGTTTCGCCATCTCGCTCTATCTTATATCAATCGTGCAGTCATGCGTGCGGCTGAAATGCCGAAACGCACTGACAGCGGTGGCGGAACGGCGCCGAGCGGCGTGTGATGTTCGAAATAATACGAATCCGCACAGAATACCGCGCCGCGCCGCGCCGCACCGCGCCGCTGCGGATCCTTTCATATAAGCTCGAACATTACAACCGGTACCGCCTCCGTGCAGCACCGCACCGCTGTCTGTGCGTTTCGGCATTTCACGCAGCGCCGCGTCCCGCCGCGGTATTCTGTGCGGACCCTTTCATATTAGCTCGAACATTACAACCGGCACCGCCTCCGCACCGCGCCGCCGCCGCTGTCTGTGCGTTTGCACCTTTATATGAATCAGCTGCGGACGAAATCAGCCGGCGTTAGTCAGCCTGTATGTGGCGCCCCTAATAAGTCAGACTCCGCACATTCCGACACTGTGCTAACCTTCATATCCCCGCTGTTCCGTATAAAGGTATTTTGGTTGGCGAGGTATTGGTTCAGAAAAACCCTGGCGGATTAGTGATAATGAATCACTAATAAATCTAATAATAGAAAAACAACAGGAACCATAGCCATGATTGAGACATCACTTAGCGTCTTGGTGCAAAACGGTATGGAGGTCAAAGTGGATGAAGTCATATACAGGATGTCAAGGTACATAGGATACGATACATGAGGCGTTTCGGACCGCGTGTAGGGGCTTCCAATACGTCGTCATAGTAACGTTACGAAACGCACTCTGCCACCAAATTTAAATATTTTCGAAACTGTATTCTTGGGGTTAGATATGAGGATATTAGGTATCATTTGAGGTATATTTTACAAAAAAATATTCTACCTTATAGTATTTGGAGGAGCCCAAACTTGGTATGTTTTGAAAATGATTTTTATTTCCATTAAAAAAAGTGACTGAAATGTAATAATGTGATATATTTTTAGAACCAAGCCAGAAAGCCCTTTCATTTGATACCACACACGATAGGTTACAGAACATTTTTTTTTTCATACAAAAAAAGATGACGTCATAATTCTGCTCTTTTTAGGGTTCCGTACTCAAAGAGTAAAACGGGACCCTATTACTAAGACTTCATTGTCCATCCGTCCGTCCGTCCGTCTGTCCGTCTGTCTGTCTGTCACCAGGCTGTATCTCAAGAACCGTGATAGCTAGAGAGTTTAGCTTATACGTATATATTATATTTAATTATCTGTGCTCAATTTTATAATTAGTGGATTACCGCTTTTGGAATAACGATGATTTCGAGCATGTTTCTCTTTAAATTTTTTGTGTATTTTGCTGCCAGTAAAGCTCACTGTAGTGAGTGTTTTACTAAATTTGTTTCACGATAAGATTTGCCTCTGATAACAGGTGATTACTGTAATCATTAATGACTGTCTAGTTCATTAATTCAAGTTTTAGTATTGCTGCGTCATGCTGCTAAGACATTTTTTTATCAAGGGCGGTAAAATATCGTGATGTGTTGTGTTTGGTTGGATTTAATTCATGCTATATATAGCTATGTACATATAATAATTTACGAAAAAAAAAAAGTTTAAACCGACTTCATTTCAGTACTTTGCCAAGCCACACACATGATCATTTCCACATTTCCCTTCCAGGTTTCCCCATGAACTTCTTTCTGAGAGCAGATGCGTTGAATAATACAGAAAAACCCCATTTCGCTATATATAATATATGTGAACCGATAATATTTGAGAATTTCCTTCAATTCCTCGAGAATCTCAGAATCACCTTTGACACTTTATTAGTTGCTACTTCAACGGAATCATATCAGAATATTTAACGTAATTTACATCATTGAGGAGTTATGTCATCTGTGGTCTTCATCATCAGTTCCACTTCAACAAATGACTCTCATGTTGGAGCGAATACAAAATAAATATATTATATGTATATGAGGCAATACGGTGTGTACCCTTTTTATCCCTTAAAGTACCCTACATTGTTTATTTTAGGTATGGTTGGATATACAGAACTTAAAGTTAGAAGGGACCTCGCCCTCGCTACCTATATCTTTAAAATAATTCGAGGAAAGGTATACAATGCGGAGATATTGGAAAGGGTAGGTATATGCGTTCCTCGTAGTGTGGGGCGCCGGCGGCGGCCGCCGCTGCTGTCGGTACCGCATGCGCGCACGCAGCTGCTGCGTGAGGCGCCAATGACGCGCGCGCTGCGCACTCTGAACCTCATAGGGACTGATCTAGATCTCTTTTTCTGTACACTGAGTGAATTTACAAGTTGTTATTATAAATAATTAGTTATAAGGTGTTGTGCAAAATTATCGCATTGGGTCTATCCTGTAATGATAATTGTATGTATGGAAATAAATAAAAAAAAAAAAATAGCTGGTTAGATGCGAAACAAAACGCAGTTCCCGAGAGATGCTAAATACCCTTGCAGGCAACCAGACGTATACGTAGTTCATTCCGCAAATGATCAAGAATTAAGTAGTTAATGTTGAAAATAGTATAATATATCAAGTCAATCAAATGTCATAATAAACAATTACAATATAAATTAAAGCTAGCTAATAATTTATTACATAGGTAAATTAAATTAAAACTAAGTATAAAAAAACCTAAATAAAAAACGAATTAAGAAACTACTTAAATAAATATTTACAAAGTAGTTAATGCAGTTATATAAGTATAGGTGGGTTCTAATTACTTTTAATAAGAGAACTTATTAGAAAGACACAGTGGAATCGGTTTAGTAATTTCAGAGACAATGACAGACGAATTGATATTTGAGAAAATTTTCATGCCCTATGTTTAACTTCTAATCAGTATTTTCTGTGACTAACAGTATAATAGCAGTAGATTGCAGTAAAGAATACCCATAATTTGAATTACTAATGTCTATTTCGTTTATGGTTGGTTGAATGACCAAGTCACGTGGTTTTTTAGGGTTCCGTAGCCAAATGGCAAAAAACGGAACCCTTATAGATTCGTCATGTCTGTCCGTCTGTCTGTCTGTCCGTCCGTATGTCACAGCCACTTTTTTCCGAAACTATAAGAGCTATACTGTTGAAACTTGGTAAGTAGATGTATTCTGTGAACCGCATTAAGATTTTCACACAAAAATCGAAAAAAAACATTAAGTTTTAGGGGTCCCCATACTCAGAACTGAACCTCAAAAATTTTTTTTTCATCAAACCCATACGTGTGGGGTATCTATGGATAGGTCTTCAAAAATGATATTGAAGTTTCTAATATCTTTTTTTTCTAAACTGAATAGTTTGCGCGAGAGACACTTCCAAAGTGGTAAAATGTGTCCCCCCCCCTGTAACTTCTAAAATAACAGAATGATATAACTAAAAAAAATATATGATGTACATTACCATGTAAACTTCCACCGAAAATTGGTTTGAACGAGATCTAGTAAGTAGTTTTTTTTTAATACGTCATAAATCGTAAACCGCAATTTATTTCACGGAACCCTTCATGTGCGAGTCCGACTCGCACTTGGCCGCTTTTTTTTGTTTACATTCAGTTAAATACCTAACCAGATCGTGTATAGTAGATAACATCACAAATGCAAACTTATGTGGCGCGGACTGTACCCTGTTCTTATACATAACATAACACTTTAAGTTTAATGTGTTAAATAAAATGTTGTGTCCCTTTCTTACGAACACAAATGTCAAACCAACATACAAAGACAAACGACTTAATTTTAATGGCAATTTAACTAAAATAGGTTTGATGGACGTTTATGAATACGGCCTTTAATACTAAGCCTCTCACAGAAAGAATTTGACAACAACTGTCAAGTTGACTATATAGGATTTTTTCTAGCTTGCCTTGATTAGAATGATAGATGTCACTTCCAAAGAGAATATAACCACTACGTCTTTAAGGAATTTGTAATGTAGGCCTTGTTGCCTGAAATAAATTACAATGACACCATAGCTCAGCCGCAGATGGACTGACGGACAGATGGACAGACGGACATGGCGAAACTATAAGGGTTTCTTGTTTAATACGGAACCCTAAAAACGTCCACTGAGAAAAACTACCGGTAAATGTGTAACCTGTAGCTAGGTTATGTTATTGACTTACCGGAGATCATCTTCGCGAAAACTGGTAAAGAAACCTCCCCTGAGGCTTTCTCGGACGCCACACACTTCACATCGTCTAGTTTTAACGACCATTGTGCATACATGAGTCTGTCTCAAAAATATTACGTATACACGCGCGCGCTCGAGTTCTTTGATCAATTCAACTCGCCGATCGCCACGAAACTTTCAGATATCCTTAAATTCAAATAAATATTTATATAATAAATATTTATAATCTTTGAATAATTTTCACAAAAACAAGGAGAAAACACGATGACAGACGTTAGAATTTGACAATTTGACAACGCGTGAGGGCTGCCAACCAATATATTTGTCTAGTAGGTTGGCAAAACCCCCTCTCTTTTGCTCTTTGTATGGGAGTTTCTGAGGACTGGTCACTTCATAATAGAATGTCACTTTGTATTGGTAAGCGAAATTCATATTTTTTCCAAGGGACAAATATTGCTTGTATAAATTAAATCACAAGCTTCCAATATGCGGATTTTATAATATAGACTTGATCTCAAATCAGTTAATTAAAGGTCTAGCGGCCGTGAAAACCTCAGAGCATAGAATACTAGAGAGAGGACAAGCCGCCGGCGGCCGTGTCGCAGCTGTATGCTCAATGGGCATACACTGCCATACTGTGCACGCGTGCTGATCGCAGAGAATATTACGTTTTTTCCCAAAATGCCTGATATGATGCGCGTTTATTGTCAAATAAGCGTGTAGGTATACAAGTGTGTGTGTTTTAGATGTGTGCGTGCTTTGTCTTGTCAATTACTTGGGCGTTGTGTGGGTTAATGTACTTGCGACAGGCTCACTCTATACAAATCGGCCGGCATCAAAGACTACAATATACATACTGAGATAGACAGGCAACTCGACCAAATTGAGAAGGCATTTAATGCTTGCGTACAGCCAGGCGCCATCTCTTCTGCGATATTAAAACTTTTCTGTTAAAACATACAAAAAGTGCGTCGGCCGCAGGGTTTGAACTTCGGCTCATCGACTCCAAATACCGCCGTCTTAACCCTTAGGCTATGGATGTATAATGTCAACACGGCGAATTTCGAAATACCTTGACAGCCTAAGCCTAGCAATCGCTGTAGCTTCAAAGAGTTCGCAAGCTATCAAGAAGGTGTCACTGTTTTCAATAAGACACTGGATTTGCATTAAGGTGGTTCGATTGCCATACAAAACGTTATTTGACATTCGCAGGCTAACGGCGTGATATTTTAAGAAACTTATGTAACAAACTTTCATCAATTGGCTTCCCATTTGCGCCAAACTCCCCCTTTCCTAGAATAAAATGGTTTTCCCAAAATATCACGTCCCAAACCAATTTCTCAAATTAATCTAGTTTATTAAAGTTTATTCTAGGAAAGGGGGAATTTGGCGCAAATGGAAAGCCAATTTATAAAAGTTTGTTACATAAGTTTCTTAAAATATCACGCCGTTAGCCTCCGAATGTCAAATAACGTTTTGTATGGCAATCGAACCACCTTAAGTTCTAAGTTCGCATAGCATGGCCGGCATGTCCGATCTCCTTATATTCATACATCTGTGGTGAAAACCTACGTGAGTTTGGCGTCTGTCATTCTAATCAAGCTAGAAAAAATCCTATATATTGATCGCCAATTCGCCACCGCAGGCCGCGCCAGTGTGATGCAGACTTAATACTTATGTACCTATATACGCATGTCGAACTCCATTCCATTCCACGGCTGCGCAAATGCAATGACAATCACATAGCTTCCTTTTTTGCCGTGGCTTGCGTAAATGACGGACTACATTCCTAACGGACGTTACGTGTGGGGAAGTAAGAACAATCTCCGTTAGAAGATAGCTTGGGATGGGAAAGTGTAGTTTAAGAGGGCTGCAAACGCGTAGTTTTGTACATACAATTACAGTACCGGTCAAAAGTTTAAGTTCACCCTTTGTTTTTGGTACAAATTTGTACTTTTGTGCGATAATGTTTTGCAGTTCAGATGTCGAAAATGATTTTGATTAGTCAGACACAATTTACGTAGATTTCTAAACAACTGATTCCCTAAAAACCAACATTGTATCTGATCATTGTACGTTTTAAGTGGCAAGCCAATATATGACCCAGCCTTTGCCATCATTCCTATAAGATTTTAGGGAATGCATTGTTTAGAAATGTACGTGAATTGTGTCTGACTAATTAAACAAATCTCTGGAAACAATAACGGATCAGTTGGAAACAAATTTCGGCTTCCGAACTGCAAAAAAATATTGACCTAAAGTACTCATCTGTACCTAAAAACAAAGAGTGAACTTAAACTTTTGACCGGTAGTGTATAATGAATGGGAATTTCTAAAAATCCTCTGACACACTAAATATCACTCAGGCGGAGGGTACGCGGTAATAACAGCATCCTGATATCGCTTGTTGAACGGGTGGACTGCCCGATAATGCGGTACTGGGACGAGGCGCATGCTCCGGTGCCTGTCCCCAAACGCAAAATCAAATTAATGGATTAATAGTTCGAAATAAATGATTTTTAATTTAATTTTAATACAGTTCTAGTTCGCGCTTTGGATACTCTCAACGCGCTTCTCAAATCAGCACCTGACTGCGATGTGTTTGGAAGTACAGTCGCCATCACATACATAGGTGCAATATAGGTGTTCAAAAATATCGGCACATGCACCCTAATGCCTTGAAAATAGAGATGTGTTCCGATGTTTGTGATGTGCTTGTTTGCTCCGATGTATGTGATGGCGACTGTACCTACCTGTAGTTGGAAGATAAAATGTGATGAATGTAAGAGGTTATGTGAGACGATGGATGACCGTTCGTCTTCAGTTATTTGTTAAGATTATTGTTATTATAAGTTCACAGTGCCTTGGTGTCTCACTGATGTAATAATGTGAAATCTGTTTTGAAAAATAAATAATAGCTACTCTTTAAGAACCATTTCAAAAAAACCCACTCAAATCGTTTCATTCGTTTGGGTTCTACGATTCCACGCACAGATACACAAATCACTCGTGTTAAACTTATTACCCTGGTTTGCCTGATCGTATAAATAAGTTTCTGTCAAAAATGTCATTTTCGGTACAAGCTTTTATGACATCAACTACTTATTGAGACGATTCTAACGAGCCCAAACTCAACGGGGTTACGTCGGTTAAGCACTGAATTCCCATGGCCACCTCCTGGTCTGCATCATGGCCCCGTAGCATGGATGGCGTTATCACGCGATAAGTGATAGGATAAGCGCGTCGTCTCGTTCTATCGAACGGTGTCAGCCAGGGACGGATGCTCTATCCTGTCACTTATCGCGTGATAAGGCCATCCATGCTACGGGGCATGATCAGCTCAATGGTACCACAATATTGAATTGTCATCCGAACTACTTATACCTTTACCCAAAATTTCAGCTCAATCGGTTGAAGATATATCTGCTTCAAAATTGAGTTGCAAGATTCCACCCGAACAATAATAGTCAGGTACATACATACATATCACAGATGTATGAATATAAGGAGATCGGACATGCCGGCCGATTTGTTTGAGTACGCCTGTCGCAAGTACATTACACACACACAGAATACCGCGCCGCGCCGCGTCCCGCCGCGGTATTCTGTGCGGACCCTTTCATATTAGCTCGAACATTACAACCGGTACCGCCTCCACACCGCACTGCACCGCGCCGCCACCGCTGTCTGTGCGTTTGCAGCTTTATTGACAACTGGTACGGAAAAAATACTTCCGGCTTAAGTAGTAGTGTAATCACATGTTCCCAGTCATCCCAATGGCAATCAATAGTATATACTCGTTATTAGACAATAACACCCAAGAGTCGTAAGAAACTCATACAAATGATGATAATGCATTATTGCAAGCAACGTCAGAACGTCACTGTGTAACAGGATGGGAAAATACCAAGTTACGTTTGCACTAGCGTTGGCGTCGTGATTGCGTATGCGCAGCATTTGTTTATTGCGCCTGTCAACTGTTTTTATTGCTCGTTGCCATGGTTACGTCTAGAGAAGTGCCAACTATGGATTTTGCCGACTATAATCTGCACTGAGGTGGCTGACTTGTCGCCGACTATTTATGTGGATGCCTGAAAATAAAACTTTTTTTTTTTATGTGGCCGGATAGTCGGTTTTCCCTACTAGTCCGTACGTATACCTACGTATCTAGTTACCAGTGGAAGCGGTGAAATTGTTCGATGGGCAACACGGAACAAAAAAAGTTATGAAAGAGTAGAGTAGGTATATTATTATAACTATAGGTGTGCCTAAAAAGAAATTTTAGGCAAGCCGGTGGGAATGGGCTTGTATGGGCGCTCCGCTCCGCCACTGAGTATCCGCAGAATTAAGTGGCGAGCAGGGTCATAAAATATTAGAATCATGCTATTTTTACGCACAAAAAGGTTTCATTGTTACTTTGCGGATACTATAGTTACGTCTCATGTGGCCCGCGGCAGCGGCAGCGCGGCCAGCGTTTCACAAACCTGCAAGTTATAATTTTTCATCACACTTGCTCATAAACGGTGTTATTCCTTGCCTGTATACAGAAGGATAATGGCCTAAATTGTTCCCGCGGGAAATAATGGTCCCAAGGGAGTAATGAGCTTGTGTGTGATCTGATTGGTTAAGCAAATCTGGACGGCAAGAATTCTGCTCTGTGATTGGTTGGAAAATAAAATCGAGCAGGCCATGCCCTGCAAGAACCACATGCTCCATGCTCTGTGATTGTACTCTAGGCAAAATACGGTTTTGAAAAACATTAATTTATAATAGCGTTTTTTTTTCTTTACATCATTTTAAAACATTATTCTAAGATGATTTATTCAAGAATCCAACAAACTTTCCATCCGGAAGCATTTATATAGATTTAAATAAAACATGAATTGTTTTTTTTTATTATTTATCTTGAATATCATAAAGCAAATGTAAATGAACCAAAATAAAGATGCGTCCTGGAACCACCAGGCCTCAGTCGGTCCGACGGAAAGAGACCTGACGGCCTCACTTTAGTACCCTGGCAAAAAGGTAAATGCCTATTGTGGGACGCAACATGCGTCAGCACGTTTGCAGCATCCCACCTGGGCCGCACGATACGAGTGGCAGGAGCTGCTGCTGAGTGGGCGGCTGCACGTAAGAGGGACAAATACGCAGTGCTCTCACACTACTTATTTGTCCCTCTTGCCGCTGAGACCACGGGATGCTGGTGCTCGGAGGGAAAGTCTTTCCTTAGGGAGGTGGGGCGCCGCCTGCGGGAAAGAGGCCTCGACCCCCGCTCCGGGTCATTCTTATTGCAAAGGTTGTCCATCGCAATCCAACGCGGCAATGCGGCGAGCGTGATGGGCACCTTTGCACCGGGGGTGGCGCGGGGTGGGTTGTTTGAGTAGTTTTAATTTAGTTTAATTTTTTATTTCCAAGTTGTTAATAAAAATATTTACTTTCTAGTTGTGAAATAAAGATAAAACCATTTATTCATATTTTTTCTGACTTTTCAGAAGATAGTTAAGTTATCATTTTTTTGATGTCTGAAATTTTGTTGGATTTTGTCGCTAGGTAACTATTTAATTGATAATGTATCCATTACAAAGAAAAAATCTGCTATTATAAATTATTTCCAAATTTGACATTTTTTCCATACAAGTTGTCAGTTCATTGCCTGGACTATTGGTTGAAATATTGAAGCTCCGCCCTCCACTCGCACTGATCTAGAAGTGAAGTTGTCAATTTCGTCAACATTTGATTGATGCGCTTGTATAAAACATAGGTTTTTCTGTATTTTGTGGTTATTTATTTCCTCGCAAATGTGATGAAAAACATTGTGTATAACACGGGCGTAAGAATATTGCAAATTCGAGTCATCAAAAGCCCTCCGCCTTACGGCGTCGGGCTCCTGATAGACTCTCGTTTGTAATATTCCTCATACGCCCCTTGTTAAACAATGTACTATTACAAGAACCGAGACCAATAAGGACTGACCATTTGACCTGTGGTGCCTGTTTAGACTACTTTAGACTTGTGAAATGGTTACTGAGCTACATACGTGAAATACTGGAAAAGTGAACTGGAATGTTAAAGGATTTGACAAACGCAACTTAACTGCTAATGTAACAATTAGGCGCATCACACACTGCCGCCGCATCCAGCTGCGGAATGCGGAGCCGCGTACAAATTTCGACGGGCGGAGGTGCGGTGCAGTGTGAAGTACCGTGCGGAATTTATATACAAACTGAGGTACTGGCATAAAACGTTGCGAACTGTCGCTCCGCACGCCGCAGCGGTTTGCGGCGGCAGAGTGATGGATGACCGCCTTATATTTATTTATCGACGGTTCGGATGTATTGCAATTGCAACATCCTTATTACTATTTCCCATAGATTTTTTTTATACGTCGATTTTTGTAAAACTCGTTTCTAATATCTGTATTGTGACTCTTAAATTGGCAAAATTTAAAATAACGAGTTCTAGCCTCGATTCGATTGCCATATAATAAAGCAAAAAAAATGATCTTAAATAAATGCAAAAAGGTGACCAAAAATGTACACATTCAAAGATTTACTAAAATGTTACGTAATAATGATAGCCGAAAAAGGATCATAAAAATTTGCATAAACTGTTCGACCTCAGACCTTGCCAGCTGCAGATGGCAAATTGATAGTGTTATTTTAACATAATTGTCAAATTGAACAATTAGCAAAACTCAAGTCACGCTTCTAAAATATTTGATGGCATCTAATAATACCAAATGATTACCTTTGGTCCTTTTTACGTATGAGTCAACAAAAATTTACTATCAACATCAAGCCTGCTGTAGGTAGGTATACATGATTGCTCGCTCGTACTATAAAAAAAAGTCAGCTGTCAATAGGTGAATCCCAATAAGGTCTAGTTTTTCCCTCTGTGTTGGAAGGTCAGATGGCAGTCGCTTTCGTAAAACTAGTGCCTTTACCAAATCTTGGTATTAGGTGTCAAAGCGGACCCCGGGGCCCTTTGGGGCGCAACCGGGAATAACGCTAGGAGGATGATGATGATAAATAAAAACCGGCCAAGTGCGAGTTGGACTCGCGCACGAAGGGTTCTGTACCATT
Organism: Epinotia brunnichana; assembly: GCA_963854355.1. NCBI lineage: Eukaryota > Metazoa > Arthropoda > Insecta > Lepidoptera > Tortricidae > Epinotia > Epinotia brunnichana. Next base: position 14,676,018 of record OY977956.1, read on the forward strand.
ATCTATAAAAACGGCAAAAACATCACGTTTGTTGTATGGGAGCCCCCCTTAAAAAATATTTTTTTGTTTTTAGTATTTGTTGTTATAGCGGCAACATAAATACATAATCGGTGAAAATTTCAACTCTCTAGCTATCACGGTTCTTGATATACAGCCTGGTGACAGACAGACGGACGGACAGACAGCGAAGTCTTAGTAATAGGGTCCCGTTTTACTCTTTGAGTAAGGAACCCTAAAAAGGTTGGATAAGAGGGGGGGGGGGGGGGGGGAATGGGTTTCTTTCGATGAGTAAACGTTTCGATCTGCCACCTTATGATGTAATTTTTGATCAAAATAGCGATACGACGACGAAAAAAAATAAAGTTCTTCCAATTAGAAATCCAGTGCTCCTAAGTAGTATCCTATAACTATATTACATTTCTGATCTGCCACCTTGTGAGGTAGGGTTTCGTGCAACGGGAGCTTAGACTATAAGGAGGATGACGATGAGCTGTCAATAAATCATATTGTGTACACCTGGACTTTAAAAAAACAACAGGAAGTAATATTAAATTTTATAATGACATAATTGTGCGAATTAAATAAGACAATTATCTATGGTATTTTTTAATTATTATTGTTGGTGGATATAATTGCACAGAGAGATTTATCTTCGCATTTATAGTATAATCCAGACAATGAGGGAATTGCCTTGCAAAAGGTCGAGAGGAAAATCTTTTGATTTATATTGGTTGCGTATGAGGTCATGAAAAAAAATGTAAGTTTCCGACCTCGGGTCATGTGTGAATCAAACTGTAAAAGCCTAAGACCAAAAGATAGCCCGGAAAATTCAAATTGACCAGATTTCTGTGTAAAGTGCGTTACAACTTATTCAAATCAGTTTTTTTACTTGAGTATTAGTAAATTGCCATTAGATGATTTCAGAGGGGTATTTACGTAAAGTTTCGAAAGCGAGTTAGGACAATTTAACTCTAACTTTTCCATATAAAAAGTGACATTTAGATCTACCTGACGCGCGTACAATACGTTACGACGTTACGTGATCGACCTGCTGATTTACGTAAGGATAAATTGTTTAAATGTTATTAAACTGGCTGGACTTAATCGTTTAAGAGAGGTAGGGCACAGCGGAATGTCATCTCGCTCGTATGTGGAGCAGCCCAACTGGGGAACCTTACAGAAGACCGCAGCCATAATAGCACCACTGCTTTGTAGTGTTGCTATATTATTGCATGCTATGACGTATGTGGTGTTGTGTTCCTGGTGGTGAGTAAGGTCGCCAGAGCTCCCTAGGGTGCGCTGTGTTGGGTTCGACATTACAAAATTTTTTCAATTTGTATGAAAAGTGAAACAACCTACTTTATGCCGAAGAAGTCATTACAAAGTTTTTCATTGAACTTTATTCAAAAGAGAACAACGTCGCAGACTATTAGGTAACTTGTTACGTGGTTTTCAATGAAATCCCATTTGACATCTACCTGTCATTTTCAGAGGTCAAAAGACAAGACCTCTGTGTTCTTAAAATAATGAATTGCAGTATTGTTAACAGGTATTTTCTCAAATCTTGGTTGTCAAAGTAATGATTGCATTGTTTTAATATTATTGATGGTTTTGACTGATCGTTCATTTTGTTTTTTTATTTGGCGTCGCAGGATCGAGAATTCAGCATTGGCCATAAAGTAGCAGTTACCGCCCGCCTCGCGTGGAAAATTACACTTCAGGGTGAATACGTAATAGTACATTACTTACCGAGGGCGGTAAAACACAGACTTTCTCACAAGAAGGCAAGAGCGATAAATACGCGGAGGTTTTGCCTGTGGTGAGTGCAAAGTTCTACGTCTCTCCCTGGTCAGGAAGTGGCATTTTCCGCACGCGTAGTGTGCGGTAATGGCTATTTTAGGTATGACGTAAATATCTCCCTAGCTTTCGGCTCGAGCGCCAAATACCTGAGATCTGCAACGATCTTGGTTTTACGGCCTTAAGAGTATCCAGCACCTTCGACTCTTCATACAAACGTACAACCCGTGCGAATTAACTGTGCACCTTGCGCTGTGACGTTTGCACGCAGCGGAGTGCACAGTTGATTCGCACGGGTTGTACGATTGGTTCCATGGACCTATAATACTCAGGACAAGCTATACCTACGTGTTGCAGTGTTGCCGCAATGAATCTGGAAACGCACAGACAGCGGCGGCGGTGCGGCGCGGAGGCGGTATCGGTTGTAATGTTCGAGCTAGTATGAAAGGATCCGCATAGAGCGGCGAGGCGCGGCGCGGTATTCTGTGCGGACCGTTTCATATTAGCTCGAATATTACAACCGGTACCGTCCTCCATACTAGATCGGAAACCAGTTTCTGTTGCTATAAATTATAATAGAAAAAAATGAAGCAATTAGAGACTTGAATAAAAAACGTTCTAGTCGCTCTATTTTTTTCTATTTTAATTTCTAGCAACAGACACTAGTTTCCGAGACATATGATGTGTATACAAAAGGTTCATGTTATTCTAGCATGTCGTTTTAAAATGAGAACGAAACTGCGTTTGTATGGAGAGCCGAGCGTCGTGGCGACCCTTAGGTGAATAATGTGTATGTTATGCATTTACTAGCTTCTGCCCGCGACTCCGTCCGCGTGGAACTCGTTTATATCGTAGCTCCATACAAACTTTCACCCCCCATTTCACCCCTTTACGGGGTGATTTCCGGGATAAAAACTATCCCATGTCCTTCCCCGGGACTCGAAACTATCTCTATAACAAATTTCATCTAAATCGGTTCTGCGCGTGAAGAGGTAACAGACACATACCTACACACTTTATAATATTCGCATTTATAATATTTGTATGAAAAATTGTATGGATTGGATGAGCATGTGCTATGTATACTGAATGCACTAACAACTATATTAGACGGTGCTATTTACTATTACAGTATTTTACGACTACTTTAGGCGTCTTAAACACGTTGAATGGTGATCAACTGATCATGTATCGATCATTATGATCCGGTTATACTTAATAGCTTTTCTCATAAGATATTTTCCTAATAAGTAACTGATACTCGTACCAGAGAAGCATTTTTCCCCAGATTAAATACCTAATGCATGTTAGGCATAATTAGGAGTTGATCTATTCTTTTGTATTGTTGTGGTTTTTTGGGTATTACCTACATTTAACGTCAAATCCTATCATTAAAAGTTCCGCAGACGTCATTGAAGTGTACCTACATCATTATTCACTATTACGCCAATGACCTTCAATCTGAATCCCTTAGTTTTCTAATATTTTTTTTGTAGCTTATCATATTAACAACAACAGTTTTAAGCAATATATTATCCCATATTTACTTCAAACATCACTGTCTTCGAGATATTTAACATCAAAGTAGAACAATTTGAGACCAGAAAACAGGTTTTCTGGCCATAACTTTTGTCTTAATTAGTTTAAAATCAAAACGTTTATAGAGACACCAGAGACTAACTCAAATATGTAGATTTCGTATATGTTAGATCTTTCACAGCAATCTTATAAAAAAAAAGGTGTTTTTGTAGACAATGTTTAAAAAAATCATAAAAAAATTACTATTCATTACTTTCAAAATATGGTACACCAAAATGGAGATTAAAGATTGAAGAATCGATAACCGTTTACCTTATAATTCTATCTGTAGTGCAAAAATATTTGTATCGATTCAAAACTAGTCAAAAATCGATGAAAACCTCGGGTAGCCCCTTAAGGTCGAAACGCACAGACAGCGGTGGCGGCGCGGTGCGGTGCGGTGTGGAGGCGGTACCGGTTGTAATGTTCGAGCTAATATGAAAATTAATTAATTAATTCATTCATTTATTTATTCAACCAACTTGGATCATACATTTAAATACTATACACAAACCATAAAAAATATAAATACATGTCAGGGTTAGTAGGTAAATTTCATCTTACATCTAAAGTGTTAGTAGACATTATTTCCCATTACATGCAGTGCACTGCAATGGTTTAGGTAGGCACCATCCAACCTGCCTGCAAACATTGCCAGAATGCTGTTGGTGCTGACCCTTACCCTATTGAGCAGCGATGCGGCTTTTTTACGTATTATGGCAGCGAAGCTGTCCACGCGCGCCTCCGCGAACATTGCCGACGCGCTGCAGCAACGAGGCAGCCCCATCAGCACTCTGAAAAGGTCCGCACAGAATACCGCGCCGCGCCGCGTCCCGCCGCGGTATTCTGTGCGGACCCATTCATTTTCGCTTAAAAAAAGGCTTCACGTAAGTTTCATTTTCTTGTGACAGGGTATTTTTTTTTTAATATTAGTAGACCTAATTAAAAAACAATTACCAAGCTAAAATAATGTCTACGTAATTTTATTATTTATACAACGTTCACATTTAAGTGTATCATCAATACACTTAAATGTGAAGAACATCGAACGTTAAGCCTTATTTCACAAGCATCCAAAATAATTCAAAATAGACTACGACCAATAGCTGAAAACTGTCTTGGACCTGATCAGTACGGCTTCCGACAAAATAAAGGGACCAGAGAAGCCATTTTAGCCCTTAGATTAATTATTGGCAGACGATTGGAGCTCGACTTGGACACACATGTAGCTTTTATTAATCTAGAGAAGGCTTTTGACAAAGTAGACTGGAAAAAAATGATGCGTATTCTGCGTGAAGTTGGAGTCGATTACAGGGATTGAAAAATTATATACGAACTCTACAGAAACCAGGAAACCATCATAGAAGTAGGCGAAGAAAAGGGGAAGGCAAAGATCAGGCAAGGTGTAAGACAGGGTTGTCCACTCTCACCTCTTATATTCAATATCTTCATAGAGCGGGCCATACAGATAGCAATAGATTCAGACTTGGGGGGCGTTAAAATAAATGGAAACAAAGTACAATTCATTAGATTTGCAGACGACGACGCAGCAGTTACAGCAATTAGTATTAAAACTGGATGAAATTTTCAATCAAACCGGACTTCAAATTAACTGCAATAAAACCAAAATTCTCATTATCTCTAAACACACAACAGTATACAGAAACCCAATCGTAATCAGACATACGACAATAGAGCAAGTTCAGAAATTTAAATATTTGGGAAGTATCATTACCAGTGACTCTATTATGCACCCCTGACATCATACAGAAGATTGCTATGGCCAAAAAGGCATAACAAAAAGCATCTCTTCAAAGCACGCATATCAAAAACAGCTAAAAAGCGGCTGATTAAAGTTTACATTTGGAGCATAGCTTTATATGGGAGCGAGTCGTGGACGCTAACCCAGAGAGACAGAGAACGACTGGAGGCCTTCGAAATGTGGTGCTGGCGAAGGATGGAAAGGATTAGCTGGACGGAGAAAAAGACAAACGAAGAAGTTTTAAGGATGGTAAATGAGAAAAGATGTTTGCTAGGATGTATTAGAAATAGGAGAGGCAAGATGGTGGACCACCTAATACGGCACGACAGTTTCTTCCTAAACATCCTGGAGGGTAAAATTGAAGGCAAGAGAGGCAGAGGAAGGCCTAGGCTAACATATTCTAGCCAAATAAAACATAAAGCTGATGTCGAGTCATATGAGGAAGTCAAGAGGCTGGCAATGGACAGTGAAAAGTGGCGGTTACTCCACCGACAAGAGCAAGGCTCTTAAGTAATGATGATGATGATGGTGATACAACGTTCAAGCATACTATTTATAAGCGACGTAAAAACAGCGAATTCGGCCGAGTAGCCCCTTAAGGGGCTCACAGCTCCCAATGACCTTTGATCTGTTACTGTCCGTTTTTTCGTGTTTTTATGGCTTACCGTGTATAACAACAACGAGGTTTACCAAAATAGTATCCCATATTTACTTCAAAACTCACAGTTTTTGAGATATATGGCACCAAACTTTGGCAGTTTTAGGCCAAAAAGCCAGTTTTTTGGACGTAACTTTTGTGAAAATGAGTTAAACATTAAAATCTCTCGTGTGTTGTTAGAGACGTCAATAAGGAACAATTTAATTTAAATTTCATATATAAAAGTGGATAAACAACATACTAATATCGAAAACAGAGCTTTTTTGGACCATGTTTGAATAAATCATAGAAAAATAAATATACATTTCTTTACAAAAAACTCTTGTGCAAAAGTAGATAAAGGATTGAAGAACCGATTAACGTTTGTGCCATAAATATATCTATTGTTAGGACGGAGGAATATCAACTCAAAACTAGTCAAAAAGCGCGTGGAGCCCCTTAAGTTAGAAATGATAGACGACAAGAACACTGATGAATAACTTTACGATTGACAAAGTTCGCGATTGCGTACATGGACGCCTGCCTTTAAGGTAAATGTCCCAATATTTGACACCGTAATTCCAATGAAGGTCACCCTGAATTAATTTTTCTCACCCATTTCCCTACCTCAAAGGTACGGTACCGTCTGCCAAGTACCTACTTCAGGCCATTTCAGGACTGACAGACGAAGGTTTACTCTCTCTACGATTAAAAGGCTAATGTCTCGTACTGTCGTTATCTTTCAAGTTCAAGTCGAGCAAAACAAAGTGGCACGGCCGTACCATCATTTTCTCGAAGCCATTCAGGCCATTTTCAAGATACTGTAAATTTGTGTTGGCTAAAGCTAGAACCCTGAATTGTCAGGAACATGTAGGGCATAATATGGCTAACATATAATATCAATAACATTCAATTTGAACCTTTGGTTTAATAAGAACTATTTTCCGTCAAAATTCGTTAGTTTTGTCACTGACATTACTCACTGATAATGATCACGCTAATTCTAAGGTACTTCTAGCAGACCCACAAGCTCCAAATTTCAACTGTAATTAGTTTTTAGCCTAATAATTCATAAAAAATCTAAAAATATTGCAATTTCAGTCACGTTTCAGAGATATACAAACTGTATAAGTAAGTTTGTAGTCCTATACAAATACATGCGATTACAAAGTTACTTTTGCAGTTCCTTCCTGCAAAACTATACAAATGATATTTGCGGTTGGTAAAATAACATTCCATACAAAGTCCACAAAAAGAAATGAGATCCCATAAAAAACATTCCATGTAAAAAATAGGCCAAGTCTCGAAACTCCTTCACAGTAAAAAGTGGTGAGATATTTCGTAGAGCCAAGTCAGGCATTCTTATTAATCTTTATTTGCTTGCTACATAAAATTTTGTGACTTGGCAATAACACTTACATAGTTTTAGGTACCTATGCAAAAATTAGTAAATGCAGTAAAGTTGTGTGATGCCCAAGTTGCAGAATTTTAATTAGCAAGCAAATAAAGATTAATAAGAATGCCTGACTTGGCTCTACGAAATATCTCACCGCTTTTTACTGTGAAAGAGTTTCGAGACTTGGCCTATTTTTTACATGGAATGTTTTTTATGGGATATACATGACGTAAAGATACCTACCCTTACAATTTTGACCGGAAGTGAAGGATTTTTCAAACTTTCGGCCAATTTTAGGTGCGATAATCTTCTGATTCTTGCTCAGCACAACTTTCTCGACCAGCTGCCATGCATTTTATCGTGTTGTTATGAGACGTAGGCGTATTGGGAGTGGGATTACGGACTACAGGGGCTCCGGAAATGTTACCAAGAGGCATTTCTGGGAGTAGGAATATCATTGGCAATGGAAATCCATTCCCCACATCAGTACCAGGGACGCATATCTTCACGGAGCAATTAGTTATTAGAACGTAAGAGGTGTCAAGTCAAGGCGCGCGTCCTCCGAGACCTCTCACGTTTATGCCGCCCTAGTACTTAACTTAATGACTTAACTAGATCTGGTGATTATAGTTTAACTGGCGGTTCAGGTCATGTTAGGTTGTATCTTGATTATTACAAGATAAAAATGATGCTGATGTAATTGTTCTTCCAAGAAACCGCTTTAAGGATAAAATCACAGTGTCATTTTCATATAAACTTTATTCGGACTACATTTACGTAACTATATCGTTAGGTAACGGGGGCAACTATAATAATAATACGCCAGTCAGTAGAGTAAGTATTTGTTGCAAAAGGTGGTGTAGAAGTTTTTTTTTAAAATATTGTTTATATCGATACAACCGAGTAAATACTTATCAAAAATGGTTACACGAGATATCTCGAGCGGGACAACTTGTGGCAGTTACAAATGCTCGAAATTTTAGGTCTTTTTTAGGTTTCTCGCTCGTAAATTCTATACGCCATCCTAGCGAAAAGTTACTTTGTAACAAATTAAAGAACATAAAACTTTACGTCTAAACCCCATTTAAGCCTTCGACTTAACTATCCACCCTCGCCGGTGGCTCGGGTGGATATAAACGTCTTAGGTTACATGTTTCGTTTTATGCGCTTGTTGTACAATCCACTATTACCGTCAATTTAAATAAACAGCAATACCTATCTATTCTAAATACTAGAGATGCGGCGAATATGGGTTTTACCGAATACGAATATTCGGCCGAATTTTCGGTCCAGCTTATGCCGAACCGAATATTCGGCCGAATAATTCGGTTCAAAGGAATGCCTTATGCCTTAATCAGCGGTTCCAAAACAGACTCATTTTTCAGTGGTAAAAATGTTGTTGATTTTTAAGTGAAACATTTATACTAAAGGTAGTTAAATAACAATAAGAATCCGTTTTAGAATAATAATTTCACAGGACAATGACTATGTTACATTCTTACAACTTGCAGACAAGAAACCTGCAAAATTATTCGGTAAATATTCGGCATTTGAACCGAATAATTCGGCCGAATAACGAACATTGAAAAACGTGCCGAATATGCCGAATACCGAATATTTACCGAATATTTGGCGCATCTCTACTAAATACCAACACTGTTACCCCTATAGCTGTTTTACTCACAGGAATATTTACCCCCAGGCTCGGAACCGATATACAGGGTGTTTGGTCCATCGTTTGCCAAATTAAAACGTCAGGTAGTTTGGGTCATTTGCTATCAATTTGAAAAATTCTAAGGTGGGACCCTTAGAATTTAATTTAATTTTTTAAATTAAAAAAAAACCCGTGGCCTCAATTTTTTTTTGAATGTTGGAAGTGATAGCAAATGACCCAAACTACCTGACGTTTTAATTTGGCAAACGATGGACCAAACACCCTGTATAAGGTAAAAGTCCCAATTCTTGACACCTGATTACCTAATAGTTGACACCTACTATAGTACCTCCATTGTTTTGACATAAGATTGAAAGTGTCATATATTAGGCCAGTGTCAGGCACTGGGACGTTTACATGAATTGTTTTTGAGTTCTCAGCTAGTAATAAGCAAACATTAAATATAATTTGACTAGCCCTCATTAGGTAAGAGTGAGCGGATGGCGTTTAAGCAAATTGCTGGTAACTGTAAACTATGTTTATACTCGACACGACTTGTTTCGCTGCGCGGGCGCAGCGGCTACTTGTATTTGTCGGCGTTGTGACACCACCACTATCATGGGAATCCACTTGAGAGGTATAATGGAAACGATATTTACACACAAATCACTTTTATTAATAATTCGGGCAGAGTAACAACGTTCACAAATTTATATTGCAAAATGAATCCAGTTCTGGTGCGCTGCGCTCTTAAATACCAAGTTACAAACCACCCCACTCCTTCCATCACACCACCCGTTGTTCGAGCAAAACAAGTGACGTCACTCAAAGTGAATTTAGCTTCTAACAAAATAATTTAATACTAATATTACTGGTAAATTACATTAAATGATATTTAAATATAATTCTAAGTTTATAATTCATATAACACATGTAATTTTATTATTTTTAAACAATTAGCTATTAAAATTATCAATTATTTCCATTATTATTTTCATGAGGTTAGCTCATGAAAATAAAACATGAATTTAGATAAATAAAACGAACTTAAAGGTCCGCCGCCGCCCACATATTCGATTTACAACCAATTTCAACTCTCATCAACCCCGCTATTCTGTAACCTTACTTCACCGTTCACCCACTAATATACATATATTGACGCCGCGATTTTTTTTGTTCCGCACCAAAAATATTTAAAAAAACCGGCCAAGTGCGAGTCGGACTCGCGCACGAAGGGTTCCGTACCATTATCTATAAATATTTATTTAATTCTGTTTTTAGTATTTGTTGTTATAGCGGCAACAGAAATACATCATCTGTGAAAATTTCAACTGTCTAACTATCACGGTTCATGAGATACAGCCTGGTGACAGACGGACAGCGGAGTCTTAGTAATAGGGTCCCGTTTTGCTCTTTGACTACGGAACCCTTATGGTGCGACTCTGTCCGTCTGTCACAACTTTAAATATCTCAGGAACTACTTAAGCTGTCAATTTGGAACAACTGTTAAAAAGGTTACGACACGTGTATGGAAAATAAAAAAATTAAATATACATTTTTATTTTCTGAGTAAATGACGAATATGAGGGGGGGTTAAAAATTCAAAGCGTCAGTCTCTTCCCAAGCGTTCTAATCAGAAAGAGACGGATAGCCTATCTCGCCGCGACATAGCTCGCGGACCGTCATGTGATTGCCGTGCTGACGACATTCTCGCGTTACTTTGGTCCTAAAATCCTCAATGAGGCGGTTACGGAACAACCGCAGATTGGTCCAAATGTGACCGCAACGCGTTTTAGGAACAATTTTCATAAACATTCTACTAAAATGGACGGCCTCGTTTATGGACGCGACGCGTACTGTGTTTGAAAATGCGTACGCATATACTCTTACTTATACGCTTCCATAATTAAATATGACAACAATAAAACAATTAAGTCAATACATTCTTTCAATTTTTTTTTTATTAATATTTATTTAACAACCAAAAATTATAATTATATTCTTTGATAATATAATTCTGTATATAACTTAATATATTCAAGATAATGAAATGTAAAATTAAAAAAAGCATAATTAAGATGATGAAATGTAAAATAAATTAGATAAAAATTATATAATAATATTAATAAGATATATTGCTATTGTCTTGTGAAAAGAAAAATTATTGTGATATATGATATTATGAAATTGTAGCATGTTAGAGTAAAGGCTATTTTTAGGGTTCCGTACTCAAAGAGTAAAACGGGACCCTATTACTACTTCGCAGTCCGTACGTCCGTCCGTCCGTCCGTCCGTCCGTCCGTCCGTCCGTCCGTCCGTCCGTATGTCTGTCACCAGGCTGTATCTCAAGAACCGTGATAGCTAGAGAGTTGAAATTTTCACAGATTATGTATTTCCGTTGCCGCAATGACAACAAATACTAAAACCAAAGTAAAATATTTTTTTAAGGGGGGCTCCCATACATTAAACGTGATTTTTTTGCCGTTTTTATAGATAATGGTACGGAACCCTTCGTGCGCGAGTCCGACTCGCACTTGGCCGGTTTTTTTAACGCTTACATACCTACTTCGCCAGACGTGTGTTTTTTTATTGTGGTCGATTATTTATAAAACTGTCATTGGAATGGGGCTGGCAACTGTCAAACTGACAGCACCAATAATGGTCCCTATAAAAGCAAAAATTTGTATGGCGGGAAGTAGTTTATATTTATTTTTGCGAAAATGACTTTATATTTCGTCCCGAATTGCTCCGAAGTGGGAATCCACCGTTTACCGAAAAAGGCTAAAAAATAAAAAGTTGTGGATTAAAGCTATGAAGAAGATTTTTCCCTAAGAACTGTATATGGTTTCCGTACAAGTTAGGGACCATCAATACTCTGTGTCTCTCTCATCGTATGGAATCTAGAAGAGCGCCATCTACAATTAGCTTTCACCGGCCAACCCCAATTTGTATTTGGAATCTGCTACCCCGGACGGTAGAGTTGCTTTATGATGGAATCAAATAATCTCATATACAGGGTGACTGGTAATTCGACCTATTCCTTGAAAGGGGTTATACCAGAGCTAATTTGCAACAATTTATGTCCAGTCAACCAGGGGTCGAAACTCGCTGGTTTCCGAGATATTCGAGTTTTTAGTTTGTATGAAAAAAAATCTCCTTGCAGCCTTAAGCTGGTGATTGTGACAAAAGTACTTCCATTTGGATGGTAAAAAAACATTTTTGTCACAATCAGCACTTTAAGGCTGCAAGGCGATTTTTTTTCAAACAAACTAAAAGCTCGAAAAATTAAAAAAAAATCGTGTTTTGACCCCTGGTTGACTGGACATAAATTGTTGCAAATTAGCTCTAGTATAACCCCTTTCAAGGAGTAGGTCGAATTACCAGTCACCCTGTATACAGGGTGGGCCCTGTAACAGAAGCAATAAATTAAACGGTAGATTATTAAGCTTGTGAACAATTATTTCCAAGTGGTTTTAAGTGAAAAACAAAATTTAAAAAAAAATCATTAAAATAAGTTAACTTGTAATTTTTTAACTCTTCTGGCTGCTATTATGAGTAACTTTTTATTTTAAAAACACAAAAAACAATAAAAATAAAAAAACACAAAAATATCTTTTGAAAACAAAAATGCAAAAACTATTATGACTCATTGCATGATGTTACCTCAAAATCTGCATTGACTGCTGTGATATGATCTCGTGGTGCCAAGGTACAGTTCCAGAGGTCATAACTTTAAATCAAAATTTATCCGAAACCAAACATTTTGAAAGGGAATGATACACAAGGGGTTACTGCAAATGCTCTAAGGAACAGGGACTGATTTCGGTTACGGTTATACCGGTATGAAACCGGTATTCCATTACGGTACCGTTATGTCATAAAGGTTATGCGCGCCGCGCGAACATAACGGTACCGTAACCGTTTTGAAATAACGGTTAGCGGTATCAGTTTTAAACGATACCGTAACCTTTATAATACCGATATTATAAAGGTTATCGAGAAAAGTAAGCAAGCTGGCACTCTACAGAGGAAGCATTGGCTACTAAACATTTAAAGACAAAAAGACAAAGCTGCAGAGCCTTTGCCGGCGGTTTGGCAATAACACCAGGCCAAAGTCGATATATCGGTACCTTTAAATTGCGGTTACGGTACCGGAAAAAATAAAGATACCGTTATATTTCGGTAGCGAAATATAAAGGTTCCGCTACCGAAACCGCTATTTGACAACCGTTATGACGTCATACCGTTAAAATAGAATACCGGTATTTTTCGGTTATGCAGTCCCTGCTAAGGAAGCGTCCTTTTGAATATTTGCTCCAGTTACAGGGCCCACCCTGTATATGTATGTGTGTGTTTACTCGTCTTCTTGTTGTTGTAACCTTTAAGTAATCATTTTTCTTCTATTTCAGGTAATTAATTGCTGTAAAATTTGGACGTATGGGTAACGTTTTGCACATTACAAAGGACAACTTCGGTGAGTAGATAAAGTTGTGAAACAAGCATTCCGTGGATGACAATTATCTTAAGATAGATGCTATTAAAATCGACTTAATTGAACTGAATTAATAAAAAAACCCACTCAAGGCACTCGTACAATAGTACTATTATCTATTCTGTGCTCAAGGTAAATTATAACATTAATAAAGAATATCAATCAACTTATTACCTCTTTTTTATACAATGTCGGTGGCAAACAAGCTTACGGCCTGCCTGATGTCAGGCAGGTACCGTAGCCTATGGGCATTTCTGACTCCAGAAGAATCACAAGCGCGTAGCCGACCCTTTATTCACTTGAGGATTCGCTATGTTGGCAGATAGAGACAGCAGGTCCCTCACTCCCAACACAGCGCACCCTAGGGAGCTCTGGCGACCTTACTCACCACCAGGAACACAACACCACATTGCTTCATAGCATGCAATAATATATATATTTTGCCCGACTACGGCAAAGCCAAAAGGAAGGGATATGATTAGCAGTTTATTTAGCGCGGCTCGCATTTGATAACGATATTATATTATAACGTTATTTGACCCTATTTTATAATGTTACGGTATTCATTGTGTTTTGATATTTATATCGTTATGGAGAATACTGCTTTTGTTATAACGATATTTTTCTACATACCGAAATACATATATCGTTATGATATCGCTATTTTTTATAACATTTTTAAGGCCTGTTCTGAAGCACCTTGCGTCGTTCACATTTCCTACAGGCGTGCAGCGGAACTTGCATTTAGTACCTATTTATGGCTACCGGGCCAAGCATGTTACCCGGCATAAAAACAAAAACTATTACATAACACGTGTCATGATGTCAGCTCATGACGCGAGTCCCGTCCTTGTCGCCATGAGTGGCCTTTCGGCCTCTGCTAAGAGCTTCGCACATCGTTTGTTTACTACACAGTTTAGGTATTCAGTATGTTAGGTAAGAAATAATTAACAGCTTGGAAAAGTTGAAAAACCCTGGTCTTTCATTTCAAAGTATAAAGTAAGTATCTCAAAACCGGCTGAACGGGTTTTTTGGAAACGTAGTTAAGAACCATCTCGGTCACGCAGCTTTCGAAAAAAACCACATCAAAATCGACCCATTCGTTTAAATAAATCAATATTTGGGGACAATCTTTACAGAAATCGACCTAGTCCCAAACTAAGCAAAGCTTGTACTATGGGTGCTAGACTAGACGACGATATAGATACTTATATAGAGAAATAAATACTTGAATACATAGAAAACAACCATGACTCAGGAACAAATATTCGTGCTCATCACACAAATAAATGCCCTTACCGGGATTCGAACCCGGGACCTCCGGCTCCGTAGGCAGGGTAATGACGATGGGCAGGGATGATGATGAATGAAAGTTTTGACAACCTCTGTAGCCTAGTTGGTAATGACCAAATAGGCTACAGAGGTTGTCAAAACTTTAGGATCTACAATGCCACAGACAGACACACAGATACATCTAACTTATAACATAACACCCCTCTTTTTGCGTCGGGGGTTATTGCGTGTGTAGCAAAATATGCATCGGGATTGTAGTTTTAGCAATTATGGGAATCTATCATCTAATTACTGGTAAATACAAGCAGTACATACGAGATAGGGTTGAAATGTGTAGTGTGCAATAAGCTAGCAACCTGTCACTATAACATTTTTGTCGTGTTTAAACTCACAATATCTAGGAATGGCGCTGAAAATTAAATTGCATTTGCTCCCACCCCTTCTAGGAACACAGGCATATTGTCGATTAACTATTTAAATATTAATGTTGCCGTACTGAATACTTTAACTGTGCTAAGGATATGCTTTTCGATATTTGCATGTTTGCTATGCAAATTCACTTTTCTATTATACTTGTGTATGGTGTCCACTGTTTGCTCTGATATGCATGTACTCGAGGGTGTATAGATACTAGTTAGGGTTCCGTACCCAAAGGGTAAAACGGGACCATTACCAAGAGTCCGCTGTCCGTCTGTCACCAGGCTGTATGTCATGACATGAACCGTGATAGTTAGAAGTTAGACAGTTGAGATTTTCACAGATGACGTATTTCTGTTGCTGCTATAACAAAATAAACTTTAAGGATATTAAGTACTCCAGGCAAAATACAATATACATACTGAGATAGACAGGCAACTCGACCAAATTGAGAAGGCATTTAATGCTTGCGTATACAGGCGCCATCTCTTCTGCGATACTTAAAAATTTTCTTTGAATGTACAAAACATACAAAAAGTGCGTCGGTCACAGGGTTTGAACCTCGGCTCATCGACTCCAAATACCGCCGTTTGTACCCCTAAGCTACTGATGTCTTATAACAATACTGCGAATTTTGAAATACCTTGACAGCCTAAGCCTAGCAATCGCTAACGCGAGACTGCAGACCCAGCCGAGAATTCGAGATTTACGCGATTGGGCGTTTCTGACGGGCGAAAATGCTTGCAAATGCTATCAATCCTCCATTTAATGATTATCAACATGTGAAATAAAGCTAAAGACTGCATTAAGTGGTTTATAATATCCGTTATATTTAAATTATTCGTATATTTAAAAGTTATAAAATGAAAATTAAATAATAGTAGGTTTTAATTTGTCATGTCAGATGAAACTGTTGCCAAGCTGTGTGCGCAATCTCGCGAGAGCTCGTACAAAAATTGTACGAGACTCAGTCGAGAATTCGAGATTTACGCGATTGGGCGTTTCTGACGGGCGAAAATGCTTGCAAATGCTATCAATCCTCCATTTAATGATTATCAACATGTGAAATAAAGCTAAAGACTGCATTAAGTGGTTTATAATATCCGTTATATTTAAATTATTCGTATATTTAAAAGTTATAAAATGAAAATTAAATAATAGTAGGTTTTAATTTGTCATGTCAGATGAAACTGTTGCCAAGCTGTGTGCGCAATCTCGCGAGAGCTCGTACAAAAATTGTACGAGACTCAGTCTCGTACAATATGGACGAGATCTCGAGAGATCGAGATTGCACTCCCTAATGGAAACACGCTGTGCATTTGGATTTTAGTACCATGGATGTTTGCATTTGCAACGAATAAATGATTATGATACAGTGATTATGTAGTCAATTTATGACCGCAATGACCCACTGGTATTTGACACTAAACATGACGTAAATCATCACTAAAACACGGAATCAACGTGATATCGAATATAAACTACGTAACGACAATGAAAACAGATTTTTATTATTTTTACGCAATAAACGTGTTCTAAATACTCTAGTGACGTCAAGTGACGATACCTACTTGTCAAAAAACCAATAAAATATGAACCTTGCGTAGCTTTGTTAAGGTTGAAACTGATAGCTTCTGTCGAAATAAACGACATTCTAATAAATAGGATGTACCGTACCGATTGTACCGTGCGTTTACGTCACAGACGCGTAAATTTCAGGATCTTTTATTTTTAGATATATATAAGATTAAAATTTATATACAGCATGTTTTGTAGCTAGGTGCAAAGCTTTGAAAAGGTGATAAGTTGATAACCGAGGTAGTAGAGGTAGATAGTATAGGTATTTTTTTGAAACTCTCTCTACGCTTAGTTACTATGAGTCGCGGCGTCAAGATATAATTGTGGGTGAGCGTTGAGGTGAGCTTAAAACGAGTTACAGAACATTGACTTACTATTACTACGTATAGACTGGCAACCCAGAACATTTTTCTTGACGTTTTCCAATCAGGCCGCCATCTTAAAAATCAAAGAGTATGTGAACGTGCAGTAGATGCGTCATTTTTCTGAGTTTAGATTCAGATAAAGCCATAGCGTCATATAAAAAAAACTAATTATTGATTTAAAAACGAATCACATCATCGACATTTGGTATTTGTAATTTTTTTATACTGGATATCTGTATACTTCCCGAAGATGGAGCGTGTTGTTTGTGTTGAAGCAATTGGAAATTAAAATGGATGGCGGTTAATTTTTATTATTCTTATTATTAGCAATGGGTTCATATTCGGAGACCATACTCGCTTTGCGGTCATTATTTATATAAGAGAATTGGCCTAGGATTTAAATGAGTAGAACCTAAAATCTAAATAGCAACTGAACGCTGTCAATTCATACAAACGATTAAATAAATAAAAACAAATGGTTGCTGCTAATTTGGAGCTAAAATGCTGATAATTAAAGGTTCAAATAGTCAATTAGTCAGTTTATTAAGTTTAATGTTCCATTAGCACGGCTTATACTACTATTTTCTCCCTATTGGGAGAAAATAGTATTAGGATTTTGTCACTTCTACATTTTTTAATCTTTGAAATAATGGCCGACAGTATGGCGCGCATCTTATAAATTACAACAAAATTTAATAAATGAATATTATGAATAATATCCGTGAACGATGAAAAGTGATTACCGTATTTTTACTATTGTAGTGGTGCTGTCGTGTCGGTGCAATAGCGCAATGCACAAGAAGGCATTTTTAAAAGTTTTAAGTCAATCTGCTCTCGAAACGACTGCCATCAGTGCTCGCCAGTCGCCACAGACTAAACCAACATACGCTCATGAGCGTATGTTGACATGCGCAAACTTATGCTAGGTGATGTCTACTCTAGTAATATAACTCAATGTTACAGAATAGCGGTGCTGTTGTCGTATGCGTCCATATGCTACCGCGGTGTCTGCTTATTTGCCACAGTTTACTTGGTAGTTATTTGGCAGGGTATACGGATATTACGAATTTGCTTATTAAAAATAAACTTTCCACAATAGAAAGTAAAATTTTGGAAGATTTTCGCTATTGCATTGCTATACGGAGAATCTTTCACCTGTCGGCTATTTATCTATTGCACACACGACTTTTGCAACGTTTGTAGGTTACTGCTATGATATAACTTTACATGCTTATCTAATCTTATCTGCCGAGTGTTTATTTGCTTTAGTTTCGTCCCTAGTTGTGCCGTGACTCATAACATAATATATTTTAGAACGTTTGTATAAATCGTTCAAACCATTTTGAACACTCGTACAGGGCTGTTATTCTTTACGCGCTCATGCGTCTCACCTCACCCGTCACGCCTAACCGCTCGGCTAGACTTTGGTTGCAACCAGCGTTTTATCTGTTCATTGCGCGTGATCCTAACTAACCACATACAATATGAGAACAATACTTACCTAAGATAAATCTTACTATTCACATCACCTGAAAGTCTAAATCGAAAATGTCTTCATTAATTAATCCCATGGTACTTATAGTTCATACTTAGGTACTTATTACCTACCTTTAACTTGTGCATGCATACTGCGTCGACGACCGGTATTAATGATTTTGTTAAGGGGACGTAGGTTCGTGGTCTTCTCTCCCTCTCACTGAGCATAAGCGTGAGCGAGATGGAAGTGCGTGTTTGGAAGCGCGGAAATCATGTTTTTTATTTTTTATTTTTTGTGCGTTTTAATAAATAAAAAAGTAATAGCTGATTTCCCTCAAACATGACATTGCCGATTTTTAGAACTAATTTTAATATGTTTAGCTGTTGTGTATAATTTGTTATGATTTTTTAAAGTGTATTTTAGACCTATGTTCGTGATTTTTTCTATAGAGCGAAAGTCAAAAACTTAGGATTAGAATAGCTGATTTCCCTCGAGAAAAGCCTCAAGATTGCTAATTAAATTTAGGGCAGCCGTATTATAATCCAAACAAGAAATACGATTTTTTAAAAATCAGTTTTTGGAGCTCACGTTGCCTTAAGTATAAAATTTATAAATCTTTTAAGCGTTTTTTTCTATGTTTCATTAGTTATGATTAGTTTGTTATGTCAACATAGTTTTTTATATATTAATGAACCTCTAGGTCTTTAGCTTTATGTCTATTGGTACTCTTTATGTACCCCTTATATTTTTGTTTATGCGACTGTTTGTGTTCTAAATAAATTAAAAAAAAACCACAGTGCTTTGCGCGTCTCGACCGCACAATGAACAGATAAAACGCTGGTCGCAGGTCGCTTAAGACCAAAGTCGTGGCCAAGGCGTAAGGGCTTGGTCAGACAGCGGGCGCGACGGGACGTCGTCGACGCGACGCTGGCGGGGCGGCAGCGCGACGTGGGCGCGACGCGTCGGTACGGACGGCGCTCGGCGCTCGTGTATCATTTCGAAACAAGATGTCAGGTGATGTAGACGTAGAAGCAGTGGTGCTTGTGTTTGCGTTAGCTAAAAAAAATAGCGTGGAAACAACGTAGGTGGAGTTGTGTTCATTATGTAAAAAAATATAAAGCTGTTGTCCCGTCGAGCGCGACGTGATCCCGTCCCGCTGTCTGTTTCACTACTAATACTAAAATTCATAGAATACATCACGGCGCACTGTGGGCTGAAAATTGGCTCTCCATAGAAATAGACAATTAAAATTTTTAGATTACTTTTTTTTCGGGAAATGGCTTCCTCTAGTCATTATCATACCACAAAATGATTTTGAGATAATTTGGCCCGCTAAATAAAGCCTTATAATTTAAAAAAAAAATGTATGGAGCGTATGTGAAAAATCGGATTTTCTCTGAAAGTAAAACGAAAACCGTAATATCCTCGCGGATGGTTACAATACTAATTGTTTCTGATTTTTTGACGTACTTAGTTTTTAAAGAATAGGTGCCGTTTTTTTTTTGTAAAGCACTATCCGTCTCTTTCTTATTAGACCACTTGGAAAGAGACGGATAGTGCGAGAGAGCTCGACAGTATGTCGCGGCCGTCTTGTGATAGCCGTGCAGGTATAGTTGTTGCATTTTACAAAGGCAAAGGGTGGGCGCGTTCCTATTATTAAGTGGTTAAAGTCTAATTTCGTCAAAGCCATTCGCCGTCGTGAAATGCAAGAAGTATAAGTAACGCAGTAAAGTAACTGATCACTGCAGGTGGTCGACCGGACCTAAGTAGGGCGGGAACCAACAATCAAATCTCGACAACAGCTTAATAACCTGTAAACACAAATTTAAAGGCAATCATGCCTTTTCGAGATTCACCTCTGCCTTTCCTGCAATAACAACATTAACAACTCAACACGCACGCAGATAAAAAGAAAGTAAAATACAACTTTCTTGTCGTCTTCTGTCGCGCTACCAAAAAGCCTTAATCGCCTTTGGGTTTCGTAAAACTATGTCACTTTGTGTTTAGTAAGCTTGTCAGCTTATTTTGTTTTTAACATCTAGTTTGGTTACACAATCCGGTTGTTGCCAGTTAGGTATTTGTGTCCTAACAGCCGTGAAACTGGTAGTGGAAGATAATAACAGACATTTTGGCGCGAAATGCACGGTGGATCCAATCGTTGCAGTGTTTTAACTGCCAATAAACAGATTATACTCATTTGGACGCCAAATTGTCATGTAGGTACCGTAATGTTTGAAAAAGTCGGTCAGTTTGCATGACGTTCAAACATACTTATTGGCTCTGTGAGGGGTAGAACTCGCGAGTGTGACTTTAAAAAAAAACTAATTACTAAATCGACAAAAAAAACCATATACTTACATCTATCGAATTATTAAACCTCACAAAATTTCTCGAGAATACGACCTGTAGTCAGAACAGCCGGACGTCCATTCGCCGGACAGACATACGAAAACATTTTTGCCCAAGACGAAACGGAGAAGTTCGTTCGTTTCACTCGCTCATTCAATAATGCCAAATCATATGTACCAGTGCTGCAACGTCACTGTTCAAATTACGCAATTAGCCTGCTTAGAAATATCGAATTATCATCGTAATTGACTTTAGGTTTGTTTTATAACAATTCTGAAAAACTTACAAGTTATCGGTGCTATCCTTGGGCAAGGCAAAACTAATTTGACTCTCAGTCGAGGTGCTCAAAATTGGCAAGCCGAGTTCAAGACTATGGACGCCACGCCACAACAACTTATTGGATCCAACAGGGTAATATTAATGAAATAATCATTTTAAATTTGTGATTTCCAGAATTTTCGAGCCAAGGGCAAGCGGTGACAACTCGTGTCGGGTCGGAATCGGACGCCAAGACTCGCTTTGGGACGGCGAACCATTGTAGTTTGTTAGTTTTCTAGCGTTTGTAATAAGGTCAAAATACTGCTTATAATATAATAACTATTTAGGTACGACGAGATTAGGCGATTTCTAGACGTCTAATTTTAATCTTACTGGTTTTGCAAGTCATCTAGATGCATAAAATAAAATAAAAATAGAAGCTTGCAAAACGTATCCTTCATTATATGAATAGTGCATGCTGGTGGTTATTTGCGTCATAAAGTATTATTTTTTAGGGTTCCGTACTCAAAGAGTAAAACGGGACCCTATTAAGCTGATACTTCGCTGTTAGGGTTCCGTACTCAAAGAGTGAAACGGGACCCTATTACTGAGACTTCGCTGTTAGGGTTCCGTACTCAAAGAGTAAAACGGGACCCTATTACTGAGACTTCGCTGTCCGTCCGTCTGTCTGTCACCAGGCTGTATCTCAAGAACCGTGATAGCTAGAGAGTTGAAATTTTCACAGATTATGTATTTCTAAATATGATTTTTTTGCCGTTTTTATAGATAATGGTACGGATCCCTTCGTGCGCGAGTCCAACAAGCACTTGGCCGGTTTTTTATACTAGGTAATCAATGGGTGGATTGCAAAATTGTACATAATTAAGGACCTTAATCTAATCTATGCTTTAACTTTTTTCCATTGCGTAACGAATATTACCCATATAAAATGTATGGGTAATTGCCGTTACACAATGGAAAAAAGTTAAATCGTAGATTAGATTAAGGCTCTTAACTATGTACAATTTTTTTGCAATTCACCCCAATACCACTCGTGCAAAACGTGGACGGTCGCGTAGTGCTTGTTGACCGTATTCTTCATATTTTTGCAGCCATAAGTAAACCGTCCACCTACAGAGTCATATACAAACCTCGACGTCCAACATTTTTATTTCGATTCCTAAGAGCTCGTTCCCACTATGTCGTCCGTCGGGACGATATTTAATCGGGTGTCGTCGCCTCATACAAATTGGTGTCCGACAAGTGTGAACAACTTCATATAAAAGGTTCTGCCGCTACGACACACGATAAAAGATCGTCCCGACCTCAGAGCATAGAATACTAGAGAGAGGACAAGCCGCCGGCGGCCGTGTCGCAGCTGTATGCTCAATGGGCATACACTGCCATACTGTGCACGCGTGCTGGGGACCGATTTTTGACTTTCGAGCGCTCGACTTTTTCACTCGAAAACAGTCAAAAATTATGAAATGCTTTTCTGAAATAGCGATAAAAAATTTAAAAACGAGTGGCATTGACCACTCTTATTTAATGATATCGGTAGAAAGTAAGTGCCTGCAATTTTATCGCTACAATCGTATTTACTTTTATTTAATTTTCGAGCGCTCGAAAGTCAAAAATCGGTCCCCTGATCGCAGAGAATATTACGTTTTTTTCCAAAATGCCTGATATGATGCGCGTTTATGGTCAAATAAGCGTGTAGGTATACAAGTGTGTGTGTTTTAGATGTGTGCGTGCTTTGTCTTGTCAATTACTTGGGCGTTGTGTGGGTTAATGTACTTGCGACAGGCTCACTCTATACAAATCGGCCGCCATGTCCGATCTCCTTATATTCATACATCTGTGGTCCCGACAGAAGTGGGAACCGGGTCTCACGTCGTGGGCTCTCAGAACTGCTTCACACCGGAATTTTTTAACAAAAGTTAAAATAGTACATTACTGCAGACGCCGGGAAAGAAGGGCTCACTCTTATTTAATGATATCGGTAGAAAGTAAGTGCCTGCAATTTTATCGCTACAATCGTATTTACTTTTATTTAATTTTCGAGCGCTCGAAAGTCAAAAATCGGTCCCCTGATCGCAGAGAATATTACGTTTTTTTCCAAAATGCCTGATATGATGCGCGTTTATGGTCAAATAAGCGTGTAGGTATACAAGTGTGTGTGTTTTAGATGTGTGCGTGCTTTGTCTTGTCAATTACTTGGGCGTTGTGTGGGTTAATGTACTTGCGACAGGCTCACTCTATACAAATCGGCCGCCATGTCCGATCTCCTTATATTCATACATCTGTGGTCCCGACAGAAGTGGGAACCGGGTCTCACGTCGTGGGCTCTCAGAACTGCTTCACACCGGAATTTTTTAACAAAAGTTAAAATAGTACATTACTGCAGACGCCGGGAAAGAAGGGCTTGCCGGGTGAGTAGGTATAGATACGAAGCCGGCAAGCCCTTTTCACGGCCAGGCATGTATAGTGCTTTTCTCAAACATGCAATAAAATAAATTAATAAAACTCCAAGAAATCAAACTAATTTTCATGGCTGAACGCCGTGATGCTGTGCCACAAATTGTGGAATAAAAATTAAAAAAAAATTACTTCTCGGCCTAGGCCTTCAATTTTGTATGAAATTCGTTTACAGTTCTCTCGAGTTGTTCCGGCCGAAACGCCTGTTATTATAACGCAAGTAATGACGACATTTCATTGCATGTTTAAGAAAAATTTTACTTTAAAAACAGTGCCATACATCGCACATTTTTACCGGTCGTACCTATCTTACGAATACCGAAGGTTTGAAACAACCTAAGGAAAATCGGTTAGCGATTATACCGATAGCTGTGTTATTAAGAAACTAGTAGCTAGCTGATGTCACACAATACATTCATGAGAACCACGCTCTATTAGTAACCATAGTCCATTATAGCTTCAAGGAAACAACGCGATCACAGGTCTAAGGTCCCGGTTTCAAGAGTTAGAACCAGTTAATTATAATTACCACCGTTTAAGTAATGTTGGGTGGAGGATCGTAAACAACAACATCAGCTTAGGCGCGAATTGTACTAAGAATCGATATAAAAAACATCATTTCGATCCTGTAGCTCTACGTAGTATAAGTTTTATCGGTACATATACGTTTTCGAACGCGTTTGCGTTTAGTTTCAATTTGTATGGCAACGCGTAGTTCCTAATAGCTACCTCCAGAGGCGCTGTTCGCGTTGCCATACAATTTGAAATTAACGCAAACGCGTTCGAAAACGTATATATGTATCAATAAAACTTATACTATAGAGCCTCAGTAGCCCTAGTATAAGTTTTATCGTTACAATACGTTTTCGAACGCGTTAGCGTTTAGTTTCAATTTGTATGACAACGCGTAGTTCCTAATAGTTACCACCAGAGGCGCTGTTCGCGTTGCCATACATATTGAAACTAAACGCAAACGCGTTCGAAAACGTATTGTATCGTTAAAACTTATACTAGAGCCTCTGGTCTCAAAATTTCCCGAGAATCGTTTGAGAGGTGTGAACTGTAGAGGATAACAGCCGGATAGACGCCGGAGATAAGATTTTTTTTATCTCAAGGTGAAACGGAGAATTTCGTTCGCTTCACTCGCTCATTTTATAATCATTCGAAAGCCATCAAATCTAAAATGGTACCTAACGGTGCCAACGACCTCTGTTATGCAAAGATGACCATATGCATTAAACTGTGGTTAGACATTAGATATCTACGACATTGTTCGAAAACCTCGTATTTTACTAATCTAAACCATACTAAATTGAACTCTAAATTCGATGGTGCTAAACACAATTTAAGTTCCCCAATAGTATCATATAGGAGGTATTCGAAAATTCTAATCGATATGCATAAAAATGCCGTTGGATAGACTAGATATGACTGGTTTAGTAATGTATAGACACAAACTATTTAGCAGACTATGTATAATACCTGTATGTGCTATATATATATCTCTAAGTTTATAAAAGTTTGAGCAACAACATTTTCAACAAAAAACAGCCCCTTGCCTGTCTGTATCCGATTGAGGTGTTTTTTTTATGTAGCATACTTCTTTAAATTCAGTGACAACTTATATACCTATCTATATTTAGTATAATACTAATAACGTAATAACTATAGGTACAGGTGAAATCTAGTACACATTTATAAAACAAAATAAATAAAGTTTGCTACATAACATTATGTTACATATGTGTGAGCAAGTTGTACGCCATATTTCTGCACTTGACTGTACATTAATGTAAAATGCAAAACTATTTATCGATTTAATCCTCTCATAAATATGTACACATAAGAGCGATGAGACATATCTATGAGTAACTTGAATGCCCCATATTTATGAGTAACTTGTATGCCCCATATTTATGAGTAACTTGTATGCCCCATATTTATGAGTAACGTGTATGCCCCCATATTTATGAGTAACGTGTATGCCCCATATTTATGAGTAACTTGTATGCCCCATATTTATGAGTAACTTGTATGCCCCATATTTATGAGTAACGTGTATGTCCTATATTTATGAGTAACTTGTATGCCCCATATTTATGAGTAACTTGTATGCCCCATATTTATGAGTAACGTGTATGTCCTATATTTATGAGTAACTCGTATGCCCCATATTTATGAGTAGGTATTTAGCAGTCTATGTTTGTGTTTACGTGTGTTCCACCGTAGCGTATAAGATACTGAACCGATTTTGATAAATGAGGTGTCAATCGATTCGAAATTATGCTCCGGGTTTAATAGCACATTTTGTATTAAAAAAAAACAATCTTTTTCTTTTCCCTAATCGGGTCCGTTTGTTATAAGTTTGACGTGCCTGTGTGTCTGTCTGTGGCATCGTAGCTCCTAAACGAATATACCTATTTGAATGCGGTTTTTTATCCGAAAGCTGACGCGATCGAGATGGTTCATAGCTACGTTTCAACAAAATCGGTTCAGCCGGTTTTGAGATATTGAACTTTGAAATGAAACAGTCGGGGTTTTTTCAACTTTTCTAAATTGTTGATTATTTTAACTGTTTTGCTTGTTACACTTGAATGTAGATGTAGATACATATATCACGGAGACCCCAAGTCACCCAACGTGTCTAGGCATAAACATCCAATAAATTCAAATGGATCGGAATCTTTTTAACACATTTCTTAATGATTAATCTATTCGAGGTCACTTTAACACTTGTGCAACGGTTTCTTCACTGTGGTTTTCCTCTCATTATGGCTCATAAATATCATAATCATAATAAAAACTGGATCTTTAATGATAGAACTAAATTATAGTTAAGGGGACTACGCCATACGATTGTTTTTGAAACGCTCTTAAATTACCTGTTGTATACATCTGTAAAAAAACAAGGTTATCCTTTGATGATTTTGAACGAGCGAGCGAAGCGAACGAAGTTCTCCGTTTCAGCTTGGGCGTAAATTCTTTCGTATGTCCGGCTGTTCCCCTCTCCAGAGGCTCTAGTACAAGTTTTATGTATACAATACGTTTTCGAACGCGTGTGCGTTTAATTTCAATTTGTATGGCAACGCGTACAGCGTGCAGTGCCTCTACGCGTTGCCATACAAATTGAAACTAAACTAAATTAGGTACGCGTTCGAAAACGTGTATGTATCGATACAATTCTCGTGAAATTTTGTGAGCAGCGGCGCTACCACGAACTTCGAATGTCGAACTTCGTATATCTCCGTCTCTATCGCACTTATGGTTTATGGTACTTGAGCGACAGAGACTGAGATATACGAAGTTCGAGATTCGAAGTTCGTGGTAGCGCCACTGAGGGATAAACACGTAACGTTCCGAACGCGTGTCGGTACAATTTAACTGTCAATTTTCCATATAAAAAGTGACATTTAGACCTACCCGACGTTCTTACAATATATTATAATATATATTTTTTTTTAATATTACGGAACAATCTTACACAAATCAACCTAGGCCCACGGTAAGCTCAGTAAGGCTTGTGTTGTGGGTACTAGGCGATGATATATATAATAGATACATACATAAAGATACTTATATACAATGCGTTACGTGATCGACCTGCGTTCAATAATTATATAGTTTTTTTGTCGATTTAGTTCCTTGTTTTATTTTTAAGATAGGTACTTATTTTCCCGAGTTCTACAGCTCACAGAGCCACTAATAATATTATTTCTAAGGAATCAAACATCGACATTATGTCGACTAAACCAGTCGGACTTGATTAACGACTAGTTAAACGGTATATACGTTAGAACGCGTGGGCGATACCTTGTTCACGCTCGAATACAGGGTGACACTCGACACGTGCTCACTAAACTTATTTGATAAGGTGAAGATTTTTGACGTGATAACGTCTTATAAATCGATGAACACCGGCAGCACGCACGAAAAAGTATGACTCATTGTCCCGTTCCGCCTGAGCCGAGGCTTTAAGACGTTATCACGTAAAAATTATCGTCCGTAAACCGACTTTATAGACAACCATTTTTTTTCTATTCTTGGATGTACTCGTAAGATTAGACAATCCGATCCGCTGATAACAATATATATATGTACTGAAGTGTATTAACTGGATTCATATATTTGTAAAATTATTTTTCATTTTATTAGTGTTTTTTCGGTAAAACTTGTGATGGGAATGACTATTACGTAAATTGTTCCCTTTTGCATTAAATCTCAGTCAAGGAGTTATGGCGGCACCCAAAGATTGGTATATTTGGCTCATATATTTGTAAATATCAATTTCGCTTACAATACATTACACTGAACTGCCTTTTAAATACACGGGAGAGATATAAGTACTTATAGTGACTATAGCCTAGTTGGTAGTGACCCTGCCTAACGATGCCGGAGGTCCCCGGTTCGAATAGTACTTATAGTGACTATAGCCTAGTTGGTAGTGACCCTGCCTAACGATGCCGGAGGTCCCCGGTTCGAATAGTACTTATAGTGACTATAGCCTAGTTGGTAGTGACCCTGCCTAACGATGCCGGAGGTCCCCGGTTCGAATAGTACTTATAGTGACTATAGCCTAGTTGGTAGTGACCCTGCCTAACGATGCCGGAGGTCCCCGGTTCGAATAGTACTTATAGTGACTATATCCTAGTTGGTAGTGACCCTGCCTAACGATACCGGAGGTCCCCGGTTCGAATTCCGGTAAGGGCATTTATTTGTGCGATAAGGCCGATGAGCATGAATATTTGTTCCTGAGTCATGGATGTTAAACATCATAGAAATACATAGAATTTATTTATTTATATAAGTACCTATGTATATCGTCGTCTAGTACCCATACTACAAGCTTTGCTTAATTTGGGACTAGGTCGATTTGTGTAAGATTGGCCCCTAATATTTATTATTATTATTACATCTGATTACTTTTACAATATCATCCTATTCATCCTGTATACTGTGCGTCCGTGAGTCTGGTATTCTGTGGTGCAGAGCTAAACGCCGAATATCGTACGCAATCATGTAGCTTGTGTTTTGAAATTATATGGCATAGAATAGGTAAAAGTAAAACACATTTATAACTATACAAAATTCTGTAAAACATACGTGTGAGTGCGGATTTTAAATTTTTGTCGATTTTTTTTAATCCTATCCGAAGAGGTCCTCATTCTGTACAATATTGTTCCTACAATTTTATTCGATTGAGTGACAAAACCTATGGGATTTCAGGAACTCAAGAGGAAATTTAAGTTTAAAAAACTCGTTGGTCGTTGTTGTTCTACGTCCGTAGGAATAACCCTAGAAACCCTACACGTGACCTCCGGGTGGTGCTAAAAGAACAACAAACTCGGCAGCTACACTGTTCCTTCTGAACCTCGCAGCCTTAGAATAATAACGCCTAGAAACGCAGTTCACGCGCAACGGTGAGGCCACCAAAACTAAGCCATAAATGGCTGAGTACGCCGATCGGCTTGTCAGTGGCAAGGACGCGTGTGAAGTGTGAAGCTCCCACATTTTTCATTAATATGACGGTTTGTGCAGTGAAAGGGTGTCACAATGCATCGGATAAGAAGGATTAACATTCTAAGATAACATTTCACACGTAAGTATTATTCTCTGACTCGTATTTTTACGTAAAACAGTAATCAAAATTGCATATTTTCTATAAGCGGCAGCGTAGTGTTGCCAATGTAACGGATATATTTACCTATAATTCTGTTCTGATAGTATGCTAACATTAAATGCAAATATCGGCAGGTTTGAAAATACGAATAAGATAAATCACTTGATTTGTACCAAGCTTTTACTTGACTCCCCGTGTATGTTTGAGTATATCTAGGTCAAGTCTTGCAGTTCAATCGAGTTTAAATTTTGTACACGTGTTTTAAATCAGGTGACAATGCAATATTATGGTACTTCCGAGCGGGCCTGATGATGAGGACGGAAGGTGGACATAGGAACCCCTAAATTATCCTACTAATATTATAAATGCGAAAGTTTGGATGGATGGATGTACGTTCCAAACAATCTCAAAAACTACGAATGTTTATGAAACTTTCCAGTAAGTAATGTACCTTATGTAGCAGAATAGGACATAGGCTATAATTTCTGTCAAATTTCATCAAAAAGGGGATGAAACTTTGTATGGATACCAATTATTTTTATGTTGCGAGAGCGGCGTTATGGTTACCATGGTAATGACATCGTCAACAAATGGGGAACTTGCATGGGACTTCAATTTCGAATAAATTGCACTCAATCGATGCGGATATACGTAGAGATATCATACAAAAGTGAAAAAAAAGAAGAAAAAAACGATTTTATTAGTTTTACCTAACGTTAAAATGACGAAATTTTATTTTTTATTTTTCGATAAAATAACGTAACAGTTACATAAAATATTAAATTAGAAATGATATTTTGTATGACAAGTATAGACTTAAACGTAAATTTTGTGGAGATAATCGCAAATTAATGACTTATTCCATAGTAAAGGCTATGCTGTGACGTCATAGCATAATCCCGTTTAGTATAGAGCGTTTTCGGGGGGTGCCGGCGCGCGCAGATTTCAAATGCATATAACATCAGAAAAATAAATCATAACAAAGTTTTAATGCTACTTTTGTTTTAATGCTGGATTATACTTTTGTTTTTCGTAATAAAATATTAAGATGCAAGTTCCCTATTAGAAAATTCATCTTGGGCGTAGGTACATAACTTACATATTGTAGTTTTATTATAATATATATTTTTAGGGAATGTGTATGCGCTGGCAACACTATTGGTGCGTTTGTGTGCATATTGGCGCGTGTAAATACGAGTTGATCACAACTACATGAATCCATTTTATGCTTGCATGCATTATACGCTTGGCGCGTCGGCCGTATGAAACTATCCTTCTAGGCGTTATTATTCTAAGCTCGCAGCGCATACTAGAACTCTATCAGCGACATCGATATGAATACATATATGTACCAGTGTGTAAGCGCCATACGATACGCGTGCTTCCAAACTTCCCACTTTTATCTAATTCTGAAGAAAAAAAATCTTCACCCAAATAAAACTCCACCCATTGATTGATTTGTACTGACTGTGTCTGTGTTGATTTTACATTATAATGAAAACGAGTTTAGTATCGGACTGCTCACGAAGCTAAACAATTGTCACCTACTTACACCATCGGGTATGCCGATAAAGATGATGCACACAGATTATAACCCGACCCGATCTAAGAATGCACCTCGCGTCCAATAAGTTATACACTGAGCGTCGCATTCTTAGCTTGGTCGAGTTGTACATGCGATGTCACCCGCTCTGCACTCAAGATCCGTTGAAGAAATATATACCCTCATCTGTTATCTGTTGTTAGTAATGTGATTGAATAGGATTCCAGTTAATGTGTAAATGTAACTAAGTCACAGCGTATGTTTAACACGCCACACAACCAAGTTAACGAACAACCCAACGGAGACACTTTTGTTCAAGATTTTAAATCGACTGCAGCGCTGGCTGAGCCGGGTTCATTTCTAGACAACCTTTCGGTAGCCGAAACATTGCACCTTTGTATATTTTATTTCATTTCTCCCAAATTGTATTGCTAGTTTTTCGGTTAGGTACTTTTTGATTTGAGAAAAAACAAGTCACAAAATGACAACAAGGTTTCCTTGTGTCAGGAAGTCCCGCTCCTCCATTACATGATGTTGTTTAATTAAAGTAAGCTAAATCAAATTAAGTTTCTATCCTTAGGGTTATCTTTGAATTTACTTACCTAAGAAGTATATGACTTGTATTTATTCGCAGTATGTATGCAAGGCCAATTTATGAGTTTCCACACGCCGGTTATTTTCCAACGTCTGGCGCACGCAATTCTCGCTATGTCCGATGGCACGATATGACGATACCACACGATATTCGATTTTTTTTATCCTATCCTATACTATTAAACGAGCAATATTGTAGTCGCGTTGTATTAGGTTTAAGAATCAACCCGTAACAGATTTTTTTCTATGTACCTAACGGATATACTAGTATTATCAAATAAATAGTTACCTAGAGACATCAAACAAACACACAAATTATAACTTAACTAGTGGCAAAAAGTCAGAAAAAATATGAATAAATGTTTTTATCTTGATTTTGGTTCATTTGCTCTATAATATTCAAGATAAACCATTCAAAAAAAGACAATCATGCCTTCATCCCATTCAGTGTCCATGACGACACATATGCGTCAGAGCGCTACGAGCGCTTTTCGCTACATACGAGGTTTAACCTGCTACGGACTACGGCGTAGCACTACGAGATTAGCGTGGCCGTGAATGTGTTAAATCTGCTTCAAAACTTTTTGAATTCTAGAATAAAGCATTTTAGAATAATGTTTAAAAAAAAAAACGCTATTATAAATTAATGGTTTCAAAACCATATTTTTCCTGGACTTTAGAGCTAAATGCCGTTTTCCGGCGTCCTGGTCCTGATGCCAAAACCGTGTCAAAGACCGACCGGGATGTGGAATTTCCTAAAAAAAACATTTTTTTTCCCCAGCATGTTTATTATGTTCTTACTAGGTTTTCTAATAATTATAGTAATTTGTTCATCAACTTAACATGTTCTGTGTTTTGTTCCGATGGCATTGTAATTAAATAAGACGCCACTTGTGTGAGCACTTTCGCTGCCTCGCACCTTGGTCGCACCATTGGGGCAGCAGGAGCTGCTGCCGAGGCGGCTGCGCTTAGAAAGCGGGACAAATACTCTGCATTGGTGAATTATTTATTTGTCCCTCTTGCGGTGGAGACTATGGGATGCTGGTGCTCAGAGGCCAGGGCATTCCTGGCGGAAGTGGGGCGCCGTTTGCGACTGAGAGGGCATGACCCCCGTTCCGGGTCATTCCTGTTGCAAAGGTTGTCGATCGCGATTCAACGCGGCAATGC
Source organism: Epinotia brunnichana (assembly GCA_963854355.1). Lineage (NCBI taxonomy): Eukaryota > Metazoa > Arthropoda > Insecta > Lepidoptera > Tortricidae > Epinotia > Epinotia brunnichana. The sequence goes on from OY977956.1 coordinate 14,708,470, forward strand.
GGCGAGTGTGATGGGCACCTTTGCACCCGGAATGACACGGGGCGGGTTATTTGACTAAGTTTTATTGACTTGTAAACCTATCTAATATTATGACTTTTATTAAATAAGTAATTATGTTTAAACCTGGGAATTATGTTTAATAGTGGGAATGCCTTAGGAAATAAATTTTAAATATTTAAGTATAAATTAATTACCCTTTGTAAATAACTGTGTATTTCTATTTCTGTTTTTTTCCCCAATAAAGAAAATGAAATTAAACATGACGAGTTACCGCGTGCCGGATGGGGCCCGTATAGTAGGGTTGCCATACGTCACGATTATTAACCCTTTGCCAGGATTGCGGCCGGACTTGGCAAGTGTCAGGATTTTTAGAAATGACCTCATTATTATGAAACGTTTATTACAACATTTTCACAGTTTTAATGAATGAAATGATACAACTCTGTTACAAGAAATGTCAGGAGTCCTGACATTTCTTGTAACCCGCACACATAAAACCCGCACTTCCTAATTTGTCCCACAATTTCCCATACAAGACAGTGTCAAATGCTTTTGACAAATCTAGGAAGCACGCGTACACCGGTGAATTCAATTCAATGTTGCCGGTTTAGACTTTGTAAAAAGTTTCTGTCAAAAATTTAATTTTTGGCACGAGCTTTTATTGCCAAAGAACTGTACTTTTCTGTATACCGTCATCAACTTCTCATTGAGACGATTCTCACGAGTCCAAAGTTTGGACTGATTTCGGTTACGGTTATACCGGTATGAAACCGGTATTCCATTACGGTACCGTTATGTCGTAAAGGTTATGCGCGCCGCGCGAACATAACGGTACCGTAACCGTTTTGGAATAACGGTTAGCTGTACCAGTTTTAAACGATACCGTAACCTTTATAATACCGGTATTATAAAGGTTATCGAGAAAAGTAAGCGAGCTGGCACTCTACATAGGAAGCATTGGCTACTAAACATTTAAAGATAAAAAGACAAAGCAGCAGAGCCTTTGCCGGCGGTTTGGCAACAACTCCAGGCCAAAGTTGATATATCAGTACCTTTAAATAGCGGTTACGGTACCGGAAAAAATAAAGGTATCTTTATATTTCGGTAGCGAAATATAAAGGTTCCGCTACCGAAACCGCTATTTGACAACCGATATGACGTCATACCGTTAAAATAGAATACCGGTATTTTTCGGTTATGCAGTCCCTGGTCAGGACTAAGTATTACCGTGATGTCAGGATTTTTAACAGGACGATTCATTTTTCCATAAGGCAACATGGCCAATGGGGGGTCCCAGCGCTAGAATGAATGGAGCAATCATAGTACCTACCACTATATGTGTTACCAAAATGTTCCAATGTCTATGGTAAACGAAGATGGGAATATTTGTTACCTAGTATCCTGAATGACTTACCATCTGATGTACTCACAAATATATGTGATAAACCGCAACATTGTAAACGTATAATGAAATCAGCTTGTAAGTATATCCCAAACCTGATAGTAATAATTAATGAAATAGCTAATCTAAATTACTGTTGCCGCCGTAGACGTGCATGCAGTTTTTGGACCCTAAGCCGCGGCAATAGGATAAGAAACGGTATGCACATCTCCAGCGTGCCCCCAAGTGCTTCACAGCATATCACGTCATAATGTCGCATTTTGTGTAGGCAATCGCCGTGTGCGCTTTATTTTTATAAGCTTGTTATCCTATGTATAAACTAAATATTAATTGAGTGAATGCAGTGGCAGTTAAACCCTGCTGGGTTTTGTCCGCTGCCTGGCCATGTATTGTAAAATAATTATATATATAAATAAATAAAAAAAAAATAGTAGAGCCCCAGGTTCAAAGTGTCGGTACCGGTGAAGTTATAACGCCGGACATCTCCCTCGTACTCGTGAGTCAGTCCAGCCTAGTGAGCAAAAGATGCTGGATATAGGTACAAGCTACGACTAAATCGTATACATAATTACTATCGTAAAGTACTTTAACGAGTTCGCGCCAAATCGCGAACTTACGCAAAAAGTAAATTATAGATCGATCGTGTCTATGTCCATTCATCACTGACAGCATGCATCATAAATTAAGTACATTTGTAAGTACGCTGCACGTGCAATATTGACTCATCTGTTATTAGAGCTTGTTTACATACATAATATTGTTTGTAACTGATATGGGGTGAGCAAATGGTATGTTTTATAGCTTGACCTGCTAGCCAATCGTGTTATATTTATTTATAAGGAAATTGCGGGAAATGTATATATCTTCGCTCTAGGACGGGCATCGGGTAAGAATATTTAGATCTACGGTTAGACTTAAGGGGGTCAACGGGGCCGCCAGTGGTTTTTGTGGCGGGGGCCACATCACTCGGCCATGTACCCCAGAGAAGGCGACGAAGATGCCCATACGATTCGCTGGGGCAAAGCGCGAGGAGGGCTCTAGTGCGTTCAACCTGAGATCCTGGAGTCCTCCGAATTAGTTAGCGCAGATGGTGGCAACCGTGGAGTTTAGGGGATAGAAATACCACATAACTCAATCATCCCCCGATGGCTGGGTACATGGTTCGCAGGATATCTCCATGAAAAATAAGGAAATGATCTTAAAATTAAAAAGCGGCCAAGTGCGAGTCGGTCTCGCACATGAAGGGTTCCGTAAAATAAATTGCTGTTTACGATTTATGACATATAAAAAAAAAACTCCTTACTAGATCTCGTTCAAACCAATTTTCGGTGGAAGTTTGCATGGTACCTACATCATATATATTTTTTAGTTTTATCATTCTTTTATTTCAGAAGTTACAGGGGGGGGGGGACGACACATTTTACCACTTTGGAAGTGTCTCTCGCGCAAACTATTCAGTTTAGAAAAAAATGATATTAGAAACCTCAATATCATTCTTAAAGACCTATAGATACCCCACACGTATGGGTTTGATGAAAAAAAATTGTTTGAGTTTAAGTTCTGAGTATGGGGACCCCTAAAATTTACTGCTTTTTTTCGATTTTTGTGTGAAAATCTTAATGCGGTTCACAGAATACATCTACTTACCAAGTTTCAACAGTATAAGCTCTTATAGTTTCGGAAAAAAGTGGCTGTGACATACGGACGGACAGACAGACATGACGAATCTATAAGGGTTCCGTTTTTTGCCATTTGGCTACGGAACCCTAAAAAACAACAATTTCTACGGCTTTACCTTTGAAAGCATGACAAATGTTTATTTCCGATAAAACCTCGTGTAACGACTATAACTATACCCCATACCACGATTACTACCATTTGTAAATTCCATCGACAGGAATTATAATGAATATAACCATCTGTAGGTATTTATACATTGCTGAATAAGTAGGTACATAAGGAATGCTGCTCCAAGGAAATAGGTTTCTAATGGATCTATTATTCCAAGTAGGTTATTCAACCTAAGTAGCCTTGCTTGAGTAATAGGTATGTATCAGTGGCGGAGCGCCCATACAAGCCGATTCCCACCGGCTTACTTAAAATTTCTTGCTGTATATTACTAAACACTTAATCATCAAAAAAACAGCTCTAGTGAAAATTCTAACGCGCCGCCACTGGTATGTATACAACTATTATGCACATAATTATCTAGCCTATACCTATACTTTCATTTCATTCATGTTTCCTTTAAACACACTTTTTTTTTAATACACTATACCAGGCGCGGCTCACTCGCGATTTGTGTTTATCGCTACAAGTACATGCCGGTCGCCCCTTCTAAGGGCTCTATTCAGTGGCTGCCACGTGTTGGTACAGGACGCTCGCACGGGTCGCAGCGCGTTGCATGCGATAGAACGGGATGGCCACATTTAGGCACGTTTGGCGTACCTAAACAGGGAATTTGTTAACAGAGAACCTTCTGTACGTAGTACTATTACTTATTCTGTGACTATACGTAGTGTACACTACATATATTAATATTAATAACTATATTCAGCCACAACAAGTATAGTATAATATACAAACATTTAACAAGAAAACATATAAAACTAGGCAGTTTGAAAAGTATGACAAACTTTCATCTTGGTTCCTTGTTTAAAGTTTAGGTACTTCAACTTTTAGGCATAGAGAAATATTAGTACTACTCATAATTTTCGGTCAAACCCCCAACCCGTCGTGATGTGATTATCACTAATATATAACTTTATAAAGCCAAACACGTCAGGTACTATGACACGCTTTCGGACACTGCACTAATTTGATACGAATATGCATGTATTTTATCTAGTTACGTGCGCCGTTGTCAAACCGTCGAAAGCGCCCGAGTATGCCTATTAGCGCTACGCGCGCTGAACTCTCAAACAGTGACTGGTAACATAAAAAAAAAATGTTCATTTCAGTAATTTAATTGGTACAAAACTTTTTCTACTAATTACTTAGCACAATCTCAATTTTTAGGGTTCCGTACTCAAAGACTAAAACGGGACCCTATTACTAAGCTGTCCGTCCGTCCGTCCGTCCGTCTGTCTGTCACCAGGCTGTATCTCAAGAACCGTGACAGCTAGAGAGTTGAAATTTTCACAGATTATGTATTTCTGTTGCCGCTATAACAACAAATACTAAAAACAAAATAAAATATTTTTTTAAGGGGGTCTCCCATACAACAAACGTGATTTTATGCCGTTTTTATAGATAATGGTACGGAACCCTACGTGCGCGAGTCCAACTCGCACTTGGTCGGTTTTTTAAGATTATTTGCTAAGCTTAGCTAATTTCTAAGTAAAATATAAATAAATATTAATTATTAGTAATTTCTAGTTTCTTGAACCGGTGCATGTGCTTTGAGCTTTAAAGTTGAAAGCTTTATTTAACTTGACAGTATTATGTTTTTTCGTTCTGTGTTCAGTGGCTTTTTGCTGCTTAGGCACTTTTGCCAATGTCCAGTGGGGGGAGATTTTTGTCAGTATTGTTTACATACACGATCATTTACCCGAACTCACTAGTCTTGTGTGACACAAATTCAGAGAAAGTAGAAAGGTCGTTTCGTTTAAAATTAATGAACGAAACTCATTAACAATTCTACGGAATTTTAGTTTTAGTTACGATTGTTACGAATAACATAATTAGTATTGCTATGATTTCTATCAATTAATTAAGTTTAAGTAGGTACCCAAGTTTATTTAATCCTCTCATCGCGTAGGTGTTGGCTTTTTAGGGTTCCGTAGCCAAATGGCAAAAAACGGAACCCTTATAGATTCGTCTTGTCTGTCTGTCTGTCCGTCCGTATGTCACAGCCACTTTTTTCCGAAACTATAAGAGCTATACTGTTGAAACTTGGTAAGTATATGTATTCTGTGAACCGCTTTAAGATTTTTGCACAAAAATCGAAAAAAAACATTAAGTTTTAGGGGTTCCCCCCATACACAGAACTGAAACTCAAAATTTTTTTTTTTATCAACCCCGCTATGGATAGGTCTTCAAAAATGATATTGAGGTTGCTTATATAATTTTTTTCTAAACTGAATTTTTTGCGCGAGAGACATTTCCAAAGTGGTAAAATATGTGTCCCCCCCCCCCTGTAACTTCTTAAATAAGAGAATGATAAAACTAAAAAAAATATATGATGTATGCATGCAAACTTTCACCGAAAATTGGTTTGAACGAGATCTAGTCAGTAGTTTTTTTTTAATACGTCATAAACCGTAAACCGCAATTCATTTTACGGAACCCGTCATGTGCGAGTCTGACTCGCACTTGGCCGCTTTTTAGGGTTCCGTACTCAAAGAGTAAAACGGGACCCTATTACTGAGACTTCGCTGTCCGTCCGTCTGTCTGTCACCAGGCGAATAATAAAAACAAAATAAAATATATTTTTAAGGGGGGCTCCCATACAAAAAACGTGATTTTTATGCCGTTTTTATAGATAATCTGTCACCAGGCTGTATCTCACTGATACCGTGATAGTTCCAGCTGAAATTTTCACAGATTATATACGTACCTATGTATTTCTGTTGCCGCTATAACAACAAATACTAAAAACAAAATAAAATAAATATTTTTATTGATATTGGTACGGAACCCTTCGTGCGCGAGTCCGACTCGCACTTGGCCGGTTTTTGTTTGTCACCACCTGTCAAAATTCAATTTAAACTGACGTCACGGATATAACACGACTAAAGTATATGTCAATAAGATGTCAAAGTTGTATTAGTCTTTTTATTCATGTTTGATACTCCTTTGGGCATTCGTTGGAACTCCACCTATGAAATCCTCACGACAAGATAATATCACTTTTGAATCCCACCGTATCTAAAACCCACGACGGCAATTGACCATGTACAATACCTATACCTAAAATGAACAGATAGGTACTTGACGTTTACAACCGCTCATTTATGATTCTTGTCTCCTTGCAAAAAGCCATGTTTAACAATAATTAATGTCAATGTCGATTCCTAGACGTAGTATTATCTAAATTAATTTCTGTTTAACAAAGATGGCGGTTCCCGCCATTGTCACGCTGACATTTGCCCGCCCGCATGCGCAATGCGTGTCGCGACCCCTCTTTGCATACAATGCTTAAAAAAAACGCTCAAGCTCTCTGGTTTTGGAAAACAAATGAGAAATTAGGTGGATTTGTGGAATAGTGAAAACGTGGCTAGTTATTGTTGAAATAAACGTTATTTTGTGCGACATGCACTTTCTGGTTTGCCCTATTTTTAACCCCCGACGCAAAAAAAATAAGTTTGACGTGTCTGTCTGTGACATCGTAGCGCCTAAACGAATGGACCGATTTGAATGCCTTTTCTATATCTGAAAGCTGATGTGATCGAGATGGTTCTCAGCTACGTTTCATCAAAATCGGTTCAGCCGTTTTTGAGATATTGAACTTTGAAATGAAAATGTCGGGGGTTTTTCAGTTTCTACAAGATGATAATATATATTAACTAAATTAAATTAAAACTAAGTATAAAACATCCTAAATAAAAAAACGAATTAAGAAACTACTTAAATAAATATTTACAAAACCTCAAAACTAAACTTAGAAAACATCTAAATAAGGCCCCCGCGGCATCGTGCCAAAGATGCTGGCAGCATTACCTCGCTCTTTGGTCACCAGTTGTGCCGACGAGCGACAGCTCTTTAAAAAACGTCCTGGCGCCTGGACCCCACGGCCCCAGTGTCTCAACACCGTATGCCACGAAGTGGTAATGAGGTAAAACTGGTACTTTGCTATTTTTTTAGTTTCAGCCGCCCCTGCTGCCGCACCAGCCCTGGTCGAGGTTCGGGGAAGATAAGACGGTGCCAGAGTGTCAATGCAAGTAGCATCCCAGACCAGAACACGTCCATGGGACCAGGGTCATCCCGTCCGGCCTCCTGCCATCGTCCCGCGAAACGCCGTTGGGTTCGAGAATTGCCGGCGCGTTGACGGTGCCGGTGGCAAGAGTCCGGCGGATGATATCATTCAAGGCAGCGAGCCTTGAGAGGCGGCCTGCACTTAGCCGGCAAGAAAGGCCGTTGGTGGCCTAGCTCGTCCACGGAAGTGCCGCAGTGGCACTTGTGGGGGGCACAGACCCTCACACCTTAGTCTAAGACTTACCGCTAGTCTTAGAGTGTCGGGATCTAAAAATGTACCGATTGGGGGAGACAGGAAGGCGTGTAGCCACTGACCTGCTTCCTTTTCTGCAGCAACCAAAAGCAGGGCGCGCGTCTTGCCGGAACTGTAATTTAAGGCATCAGAATATACCAATTTTGATAGTGCGTCGTCCCAGCTCCGTTGGATGCGTAGATTGGTGCAATGGGTAAATTTTGACCCGGACAAGCCAATTGCCAAGCGTAGCCTCCGTCAGGCACACCGTCTCATAGTTTGAAGGGCTAGCCCTTTAGGATTTTACCTACGAGAGCGGAAGTGCCGTGTACGGATGATAGGAACGCTGGTAAAACAACACTTGACATTTTGCGAGTCCCTAACCCACCAAATCTGATGGGCAGGGACGCCTGGGACCAATTTTGCACGTTTAGCTGTATATTAAGAATTGATTCTAAAGAAGATCTAATAATTGTTTGTTAGTTATATGTTTGCTATTTTAAGATATTTAAATTCATAAAAACGAATAATAAGAACGTCGTTTGATTATGACGTCACAACCAAGTAATCCCTACCAATTCCATACTTACGGAGCGCTTTTGACGTTACATAATAAGAAGCTGATTTGACTTTAGTCAAATACCGTATTAGGCCTGATTTGCACGAGCACTTTTTCAACGGGCGTTAAAACGTCAAGTTACAAACTCCGTAGTTACGCCGAATTTGATTTAACGTCCAACGCCCAACGTCGAAAACGAAACAGAGGCAGAGAGGATGAGGAGGTATAAGATTTATCGATACAAAACGTTTTCGAACGCGTTTGCGTTTAGTTTTAATTTGTATGTTAACGTGAACAGCGCCTCTGGTAGTAACTATTAGGAACTACGCACAAATTGAAACTAAACGCAAACGCGGTTGAAAACGTATATGTACCTATCTATAAAACTTATACTAGAGCTACAAGTGTTCGATGAAAAAGCGCCGCGCTTTAAGACCGCCTTCGTGTGAATAAATAATTAAATACATGGTTATCAATTTGTGTAATTTTAACGCCCGTTGAAAAAGCGCTCGTGCGTAGCGGGCCTTACTTAGGACACAAGTTAAACTCGTCGTGTTCAGGCTCATTATAGAATCATCTTTCTAAACGAGTAGGTAGTTGATAACTGTGCACCAAAATATAAATTTTTGACAGAAACTTCTGTTGTCTGTTCAAGATGTAATCAGGTAGTGACTAATAATCGCTGAAAACAAGAATAGTACATTGTGATACAAGTGAGCTATGTTGATCATTACATCAGAGGCGGAATTGTCACGCGAACCGTAGGTGAGCGTGATAATAGAGCTGAGGATGTAATTATCAAAGCTCACGCGTGTCATACGACGTTTTTTCAACACATTTGCGAGGAAAAAATCCTTTTCATAAAATGAAAATGTTACAGGCTCCTGAGTTGTTTCCTTTAGTTATTGATGACAACAGGTTTTTACTCACATACATTTGTACATCTCCAAGAATGTATAGTGGCGTCAATTCTATTTATCACTTTTTTATTCACCACGAGTCAACATTTTTAATAATAACCAAACACGCATCATCAATGTTTACAAATATTTGTGAAATTACTTATAATGGCGCGCAACTATTTTTTTTTCGTGAAGTTCGCGCAGTGCGCCCGCAGAGAGGCTTAGATGAAATCTCTAAACAGTCAATACAAAATAAACTAAATATTTTGTTATTCAATATAAATTCATGTAAAATGTTATCAAAAGTAAATAGTTTTACTAATTGAAACGTTTCTATATCATATCCAAGAAGAAATAATCAATCAATTCACAAGAAGGATTTAATTTGTTTAGTCGAGTAAGAATCCATTTGCCGAGAATTAAAAACAAACCTGTATAACCCGATCAATTTAAGAATGCGCCTAGTCCATAGTCCTTGCTGCAAGATGCCAACGTGTCTTAATCGGGATATAAACATAACTACACGAGTGTCGTAATGTTATAAAACACGCGTGTTTAATACCCAGGATTATAAGCCTTAAAAGCGGCACAATAAGAAGAACGTTACGAGCAAATGTGTTGAAAAAAATTAAACAAGACGTCATGGCGGATAGTGGGAACGACGCCTAATTGTTTACTACGAATGACAATTAATATGACCTGTTACAGCCGTTACTCATTACATTAATTACATCAACATTACACACATAGGTAACGAATTAATTTATACGTATAGTTACCAGATAGTTAATGTTAATCGGTATAAAAGAATGAAATCATACTAGAGTGCCGACGAGAGGTAGGTACCTAAATTAAAATTAAAGAACATAAATACCCAAAAATTCGAGACAAAGATGGACCTCGCTGGCGGCAGGCGAAACGCTTCATACTAATTGTCACACGGGTATGATGTCACAACAGCTATTTGTACTAATCGTACTTAGTATGGAAAATCAAGTAAATTTCTAATACTGCGTTTAGGTACATAGTTGTCGTAAAATTGTGTTTCTATAAAAGCATAAGGATTCTATTGCGTTTTATTTACTCTTGGGCAATACAAAGAAATTTTTATAGTTTTAATTATATTTTACAATTTATTACCATCATTTGATGGTTTGCTATCCATTTAGCAACACTATTATACCTACGTTATCAATTTGAACAAGAGGCATCATGCCTATGGTCAGGGTGCTGAACTGCTGAACCAAGGTGGGCCAGGCTATTCTGATCTACAAGAAAGTAAGAGATTTCCTATGATAAGATAAACAACGTCTCGAAATTATTCCCGCCTTTATTTACTAACATTGGCTGAATCTGATCGGCTACCCGTCCATATTGAAAAGTCTTAAAATCACTACAGTTCAAGCAGTCTTCTGGCGTTTTGATCTAGCAATCACAGATTGAAAAGCGGATAAATTCGAAAAGAGCTCAAGCCCATACTACATGCATGACGTTTATGACTTTTTAAATTGGTAGCACTGGTTGGCGCTGGCTTCCCATTCGCTGGGCATTTGAAATTGGAACATGTGGGTTCGAATTGCGAGAAACAATATGGCGACCGTTTCTCCGTAAAATATAGAACGCGTAGAGAACCTTAAGAGTGTACAGTAAGAGCTATATTTGAATAACGAACTTATTATGTTATTTTTGGCTGGGTTTAATAGGACAACTAGTGATTTAAGCAAGCTCGTATGTATTTGACATTACAGTAAGGACTTTGGGTCACAAGGTTAAGGTTGAAATTACAGTACTAAATCTGTCTTGAGTCGCACGCCCATATTAGTGGCATCGTAGATACAATGTTTTTCATTAACACACGCGTTGCCTATGTGTCAATTCGACTGTATAAACATGCATAGGTATATCGGTAACCATGCCCAGAGTAAACATACACAAAGAGATATACATGCGACATCCAAAAGAACTACCTATGCTCATTTACGTGTCTATAAAAACGTTGTTTAGTATCCGCAATCTTAAGAAAAAACACTAAAACAAATGCAAGCAAATAGTACCATAATTTTGTTGGAAATAAAGTTTAAAATCAATTGACGAAATGTTAGAGAGGAGGGCAAAGATGTTTGCGACTGCGACATTGGTCGGTAAAAAAAGGTTAGAAGTGTCAAGGAAATTGATGGTGTTTATGTTTTTATGGTTGGTGGAGAATCTTGTTTGTTGGCGAATTAGTGTAAAACCACTAATGAAGCCTGAGGTAAGGCATTCCTCAGTTTTTAGCGTTTTATGGGATGATGTGAAGGCGACGATACTGACATAATTATTGTCGCGTGTATCTATTCAATTAATACGTTTAGGTACTTTAACATCCCAATGTAGTTTCAGGTTTAGATTAGCAGCACCCTTTTTGTACCAGTTAAATGTATCGAACAGAACAACGAATACAAGCATTTTCACGAGCATACTAGCGAACAATCTAGTGAGGCTCAGTCAAATACTAATTATGAGTTTACACTGACTGGAAGGCTAGCGAGTACATACAAGCAAAACCCAAGTAATAAGGCGCGCGGATTAAGCAATTAGCCTTTCGATCAACGAATTAAGGCTCGACAGTCAACAGCGGCAGCGTTTTCGAGTTTTTTAAAACAATCTCAGACGTAGAAAATAGGGTTCAAAAATCTAAAAAAAAGATACGTATTACTTAAGGATCTAATCTAGTCAAAATCGCATTCAGTTACGCGATCTAATGAACTTCACTCGATAGAAAAAAATCCCAAAGTTACCTCTTTTTGTAAAGTTTATTCAATATTATGACTAAACTATAGATATTTTAAATTAAATTTTTGTACTCAAATAAAGTTATTTAAATATTTATAGACAAATTCGCAGAGTTTGAATAGATAAAATGATTATCTTAATTACTATGTTTAAATACCTACAAAATGCGCGAGCGCGGAGGCTCGGCAAGCCCGATCAGTCGCGCGCAGGCCCATACGGACGACGACTCAAGGACGTTAGCGGGTGTACAAGCCTTAAGCGCTTTGACGCGCGCCATATCAGTTGGGTACTACTGTACCGACGTACGTAGAGAGAGGGCGGCGAAACAATATAAGCTAGAATTATTTTGGAAGTTCAACGCTCTTGTTTATTTTGTGAGCTATTGCTTTTACCTGTACCTAATGTAATGTTAATGTAGCATTCGCTAGAATGCTCAGGTGTATCGGCATCAGCACCTTTATGGGTGTCGTAAAAGTCTACTATGGGAGTAGAGGGTTTGTGTGTTGTGAAAAACAAAATAAAATAAATATTTTTATTAATAATGGTACGGAACCCTTCGTGCGCGAGTCCGACTCGCACTTGGCCGGTTTTTTTAATTATACTTTTGATGTCGTATGGGTCTATATTTATATAGTTACACACGATTTCGTGGTCTATTCTACTCAGGTTAAATTTAGGGCATTGTCTAAGAAGATGGTCAATTGTTTGTGAAGTAGTGGTGTCACACGGGCACAGATCATCCGCAGTGATTTTGAACTTGTGCAGGTATGCTTTGTGGTACCCATGTCCGGTGAGCACCTGTGTTAATTGGAAGCTGATTGGAATAGCGCCTCTTATGTTTCTTATGTCGCTAATTTTAGGCAAATGCTGTTTAAGGTGTGCTCCAGTTTCCGAATATAATATAATTCCGTTCGTGAGCTAAATCAGTGTCCTTTCTTCTATGCAGCTTTTCGTATGAGATTGGAAAATATGCATAATCTGGTGCTTTGTGCAGATTTGCTGCTCTCTTCGCCTCCATGTCCGCCATTTCGTTTCCCAGAATTTGATTGTGAGCTTTTACCCAGCAAAATACTATTGTTCCTGTGCATCTTATTTGAATAGTAAGCCTGTGGATGTTGTGTATAGTGTGTTGGGTGCTATTACGATTAGTTACTTAATTCCTGTAGGGCAGACATGGAGTCTGAAAAGACAGCGACGTCTTGTAAGCGTTCGTGTACGATTTTCCGGCAGGCCATTTCAATAGCAAGGCATTCAGCTTGGTAGTTTTAACAATAAAAGCACTGGTTCCATAGATTAAGACTATATTCCACATTAAATTACAAGCCATCGGCCTTTAGACATTATCTTAGACGCACCGGCCGCCATTATTAATCTCTCAGTATTGCCAACTGCCCTGACAACTAGGCACGTTCGGAAATGCGCTAACAGTTCGGCCAGCCTGACAAAACCTTCGTCCTCGAAGGTCACCTCCACTCGTACTTCAATGAACTCCGCCATCACGCTCTGCAGTAGCTTCGCTCCCAGTGCAGGCGGTAGACTTCACCTGTTTTCTCAGCCAAGGCCCAGCGAGCAGAGCAGAAGTCGCGCTTTCATTAGCTCGCCAGTGCGGCCCACGACCACCAAAGAAATACGCTGTATGTCTCAATCTCTGTAACAAACTTTAAGGCTGAGGCTAAAGGTTCCCCATAAAGCATAGCATAGCTTTTCTTTTGTTTGCGTTTTCGCACACTAGTAACAATTCACAAAGAACCATATTTATTTTGGCCATGGCCATCCTTGACACACATACAATGTGATTCCTTTCCTTCTTACTCATTTAGCAAAATTGTAGTATCATACCTCTTTATTAAGTCATCAATCAGACTTGAGCTCGCCTTACTTTTGATATGAGCATACTTAAGTTTCACATTTATTACATACTTTAATTACCACTACGGGTACAATTTACGTCACCTGCGTCGACTCATCTCAATGAGAAATATTGTAATGTTCATCATCATCTTATGAGCCAAAAGACATCCACTGCCGGACATAGGCCTCCCGCAAAGACTGCCACAATGACCGGTCGCACGCCACCCGCATTCAGCGGCCTCCCGCGACCTTTACCAGGTCATCACTCCACCTGACCATTGTAATGTTACCTTACCCTTAATATCTTCTTTACCCTTTTGTTGATGTCAACCTCACATCATCGGTAGGCAACGCCACTGCAGGATGACAGCAGCCTCACACACACTGCAGCCACATGAGGGAAGCACCGTCGTCCACGGCGCTGATCAAGTCGCATCCGATACCATCGCCTTGCAGCGCAATAACTCAACGCGTCACCGCCTGTCGACATCGTGACCAACCATATAACATCACCGCTCCACAGCGTCGTGAACAAACATCAAACATCACCGCGCTGTGGCGTCGTGACCAAACATATAACATCACCGCTCCATAGCGTCGTGAACAAACATCACCGCACTGTGGCGCCGTGACCAGACATATAACTTCACCGCTCCATAGCGTCGTGAACAAACATCACCGCGCTGTGGCGTCGTGACCAATCATATAACATCACCGCTCCATGGCGTCGTGACCAAACAAATAACATCACCGCTCCATGGCGTCGTGACCAAGCATATAACATCACCACTCCATAGCGTCGTGAACAAACATCACCGCGCTGTGGCGTCGTGAACAAAAATCAAACATCACCGCACTGTGGCGTCGTGACCAAACTTATAACATCACCGCTCCATGGCGTCGTGACCAAACATATAACATCACCGCTCCATGGCGTCGTGACCAAACAAATACAATACATCATATGAAATAATGATAAAATGAATATATAACATCACCGTTACAACGTCGTGATCAAATACTTATAAAATACTTTATGACATGGCGATCAAGTGAAGGTAATCACCACCCCACGAAGTCATGATCAAATAAAACATACAATAACATCATAATCCCATGGCATGGCGATCAACTTCAGATAATATAATACATCACCGTCTAATGACGTAGTGATCAAATAAATAAAATACATCACCATTCCAGGTCGTAGTGCTCAGGCCAATATAATACATCACCGTCTAATGCCGTAGTGATCAAATAAATAAAATATACTACCATCCCATGGCCTCGTGTTTTTAGAAGATTATAATACATCATCACCGTCTAATGACGTAGTGACCTAAGAACGGAAGTTACAGCTTTGATACTGCGACTGACTTACAGTTTGCTCCGTTGCCATAAATTACGTTTCATTTCAACATCCTCGACCATCTCACGCATGATGTGTCGTATCTCTGCCAACTGTGACAAGCTCGCCACACTGTCGCCAACATACCAGCAGTGTCCATATGCTGCTGCTCTAGTTTTGTCAACTGTGTTGCTCACAGGCAATAACTTGCCACCCACTAACATGTCTATCTGAAAACATAAACCAGCGACAGTAATTTGCTTTAGTTAGGTAACGCAACTAAGTAACTCAGGCGACTTGAGGCCTCTGGCTAATTAGATCCGCTGACAATTACTACTCCATGAAACAAACTGCTAATTATTCAAGTATGGTTCATCGCAATGTGAACGGACACCATAACCAATGAACGCTGGTAAGGCCAACTGTGTCACATGCGCATTGCCACGTTCCAACATGACACTATCAATCAAACATGATAATATCCCAACGCCACCATGATCATGTCAATATTAATCAATAGCCTAAACGCTCACTCCCAGACACACCCGCACACTCCGGACACTCCCGGAGTCTTGAAAAAAGCATAGCAGCCAGATTCACTAAACATCTGCAATAATGCAATTTAACTTCCAATATCATGTTAATACATAGTCAGTATACACACATACTATGTGCAATGAAACTCCATGATACATACACATTTGTCAATCAATACACATGTGTAAATTAATCCAAGTCAATCAAATCACACCACGGTTACCCATGACTGAATGCCTACAAATTGTCCACCAATGGTTCATGGACCACAACTCTTTGCAATCTGTCACAACAGATGTAACTTAAACTGTGGTTACTATTTTCATTTTTCAAGAGTTAAGCTAAGATTGTCATTGGCAAATATTATTCCAACTTACATAGCCATTTTAATCAATGTCAAACCAGACAAATTGACTAACCTTTTATTTCATTTTTGTCACATTTGACCGTCTCTCACCTCTCCATATTCCAGTAAGTCCATCTAGCCTTAAGTTATACTGACCAATCCTCTTAAGTAACAGGTAGGTCCATTCCATCGGTTAATTTCCACTTGTGTGGGACGGGCTGTAGCATTGTCGCCTCATGATGCATGACTTTTCATCACAGAATAAATCAACATCACATCACAACTCTGTACCTGTAATCATATCTATAGCCCACAGATACAGTACAATTTATGATATAGTACAATCACTCAACATTACATCTTTCATTCAAAAATAACTAGAATGACATACTATTGTACTCATTAATTCCACCAGTACTGATTAATAGTACCATAGCCAACAATATGTTGTGGTCAACAGTAAATCACAATCAATCAAACCAAAGGAACATTTTGCATAGAAGCAATAGCAGCCACTATAATTTCACCATTTAGGCCATATACTGAATTTATTAATTCTCATCAATAAATATTAAATAAATAAAAGAGCTTTGCAACCATATTACCAGTTAATTACTATCATGATTGTTGAATTCCATTTAAATGTTCCGCCACTGTCAAGCCACCACATGACATAGGTATTTGTTCAGTGTCACCGCTAGTATTGACACAATCAACATGTTGTATTTTCCTAAAACACACAGCCACTAATTTCACCATGAAACCTGTCTTATTTTAATTGAACTGTACTTATTCAAACTCCCAGTAAGCCTCAGCAACTATACATGGCACTCCATAGTGTGCATAGGTATTTCATATGTAATATCTTAGATCCTTATAGCTCCAGGTGTTGGCTCACTTGTCTCCGCTACAGATATTAAATTTTTGCTTGACATCAGCTGCAAGTCTTTAAGGTACCACCTTTCCAGCAGGTCTGCACCAACATCCATGGATTTGTGACACAATGTTCAGTCAAAGTTTCCATCTTAATACTTATCTGAAAATCAGACACAAAACACACCAACACAACGTGCCGCATGGTTCAAATATGTTAAGCGGAAGTAAGTTAGTATCAAAATAACACACAGACACACAATACATCACATATCCACGTTTTATTTTCGTGATTAGAAGGGAACCAAGCAAAACGTACGCTTCCTGTGAACAATGAACCTTAGTCCATTCACATGAAGACCAAATTCCAATTCCACTGTTAGTATTCCAATTCTCTGCGTCAGAATAACAACATTTTCTCACTCAAACTTTTCCGTAGCAAAGAAACATACCTTATAAATACATGGTTTTTATATTGGCCACCACTTACGAAGCTATCTCACCGAACTTACGACTTTCTCCAAAGAACAGACTTTTTCGTCACAAGTCTCAATAGGTAAATATCACCATGCTTTTGATGCACTAAATTACTAGTCGATGTATTTTGAATTCAGTGATTTTATCGTAATAAACGTAATACGAAACAAGGGTACGCGTAGCGTCCTCATATCGGTTTGTCAGATTTTTTACGAAACTTGATGTAACAAGCCAAACACTTTATGGGCATGAACAATTCAGATCTCGCTTCTGAACTTTTAACAATAAAAGCACTGGTTCCATAGATTAAGACTATATTCCACATTAAATTACAAGCCATCGGCCTTTAGACATCATCTTAGACGCACCGGCCGCCATTATTCATCTCTCAGTATTGCCAACTGCCCTGACAACTACGCACGTTCGGAAATGCGCTAACAGTAGACGGTGCAACTGTCATGTAGTTTGAGCCGTTTTGTAAATTGGCTGCCATCCGGGTACAGCATGACGTATGCAGCGCCGACCTTCCCGCCGAGTTTGATCCCATCAGTGTACAGATGGAACTGGACGGTATCGGCATTACAATGCGGTTCCATATCCCTACTGTCCTCGATTTTCGAGAATTCGATTACTGGACGTTCTGGGTTAGTTAGGTAGCTTCAGTTGCCCGAAGAGCAAACGGGGCTCCCTCGTCTCAGCCAGATGGCGAAATAAATGGAACAAAATGTTAGTACAAAAAAACCAATTCTATTCTGACGTCTCAGCGGAAGCTGGAAGTGAAATAATTCGTTCAACCAATCAGCGCAAAGGGCGCGTTCCGAATCATGCCAATTTGGTTCAGTTCACAATTTGATGATTTGACATTGATACATTTTAGATTATAAATTAAAGAAATATAATACGGTTTGAACGGTTTTGACAGTTCACAATTTCTCGAAAGTTTATAATATCGCGAGTAAGATAATAAACTGACGGTGTTCATAATCTGACCGCAACATAGACAGTGCCAGTAAGACAGGAGTCGCCGAGTGGCAAGTAAAGCTTCTTACAGACTGGCGTGTCCTGCGGTGGCGGTCAGACAGGTGTAATTTTTCCCCTAATAGTTACATATTTATTGATTTACTTTTTGTTTTTTCACAGATCATCGGCGAACGGGAGTATGCCGTCCGGCCGACGAGAAGGCCCTCTGAGGAGTTGCAGACGGGACAACCTCTTGAAGTGGTGGTGCAGCAGGTCAGTCCCATACCTATACACAAAACCCTTGAAGTGGTGGTGTAGCAGGTCAGTCCAATACCTATACACAAAACCCTTGAAGTGGTGGTGCAGCAGGTCAGTCCAATACCTATACACAAAACCTTGAAGTGGTGGTGCAGCAGGTCAGTCCCATACCTATACACAAAACCCTTGCAGTGGTGGTGCAGCAGGTCAGTCCCATACCTATACCTACACAAAACCCTTGAAGTGGTGGTGCAGCAGGTCAGTCCCATACCTATACACAAAACCCTTGAAGAGGTGGTGCAGCAGGTCAGTCCCATACCTATACACAAATCCCTTGAAGTGGCGGTGCAGCAGGTCAGTCCCATACCTATACACAAAACCCTTGAAGTGGTGGTGCAGCAGGTCAGTCCCATACCTATACACAAAACTCTTGAAGTGGTGGTGCAGCAGGTCAGTCCCATACCTATACACAAAACTCTTGAAGTGGTGGTGCAGCAGGTCAGTCCCATACCTATGCACAAAACCCTTGAAGTGGTGGTGCAGCAGGTCTGTCCCATACCTATACACAAAACTCTTGAAGTGGTGGTGCAGCAGGTCAGTCCCATACCTATACACATAACCTTTGAAGTGGTGGTGCAGCAGGTCAGTCCCATACCTATACACAAAACTCTTGAAGTGGTGGTGCAGCAGGTCAGTCCCATACATACAGTCATACATATACACAAAACGCGGTTTAAGGTGAAAGTCCACCGTAACGTGCGAAGCTGTTTACATACCTATATTTGACACCTCAGTTAGGTGTCAAATATAGGTATGTAAACATGTCGTCATGATTTACTGTCATTCAGCACAACTGGAAAATTGACAACTCGAAATTATTGGTCGATCCTGAATAGTATTAATAATAATTTTAAAATCCTCGACATGGAAATTTGTCCAGCCTGAATAATGCTAAAATTGAATTACGCTCTAAAATAAAATTGACATACTTGATAGGTCGAAGGAATTACGTCCAAATGGAATTACGTATCTACACTACAAAAAGATGACCAATCGGAAACACGTCATATGAATATGAATTTTGTACAAAATAGTCGATTTTCATAGTAAATTTTATTATTAAATTAAATTAGACAACATTCACTTTGCACCTATTTAAATATGTATGCACCTAGATCATACTATACTGGACAACATTTTGAACGAGATTAATTTTGAACAAGTAAAAAAAAATCATAAAAAAGTACTTACCTCAATAGACACAATTACATCATATTTATCACTAAATTCACTTTTGATGGTATTATTTTTGGTCTTGGTCCAATTTCAAAATGGTCATTTCGTTTTGACGGTTTTCGCAATCTATTGAGAAAAACAATCAATAACCTAACCTCTTACGTTACGTCTAAACATTACAAAGGGTACAGGTTGGCTGTTACTATACCCGGTAGTCTGTAATAAACCTCCGTTTTTACGATTGGCAACATTGTATTATTAATTACGTTCAGGTGGCAACCTTGACTCGATAAACGCAAGTAACGCAACTGATGACTTGTTCGTGAGTAAACTGTTTTAACTGTTATTTTGTTTACCTTGCACTGTACGCATGGTTGAGATTATTCAGTTTGGCCGGCTTTTTATAAAACTGTCATTGCAATTGGAATCTTATGCCTAGGGTGGTAGAGTTGCTTTTTAACCGACTTCTAAAAAGGAGGAGGTTATATTATATTCCACTGTATGAATGTTTTTTTTTTATGTATGTTCGCCGATTTCTCCGTCAATTGATGTGGACCGATTTCCAAAATTCTTTTTTTATTCGAAAGAGTATACTTCCGAGGTGGTCCCATTGTCACCAAATCAGTATCTGATGATGGGATCCCCAGGGAAATTGAGGGCAACCCTCAAATTTTATAGACACGCATTTAGTGATTTCGGTATTTTCTAACAGGTATAATTCGTGTATTATACCTTCGGAAATCGCAATTTTGGTGAAGTGGAACTGATACTGAAGACCACAGATGACTTATGGAACTCCTCAAAGATGTAAAGTTCGTCAAAGATTCTGACATGATTCCGTTGAAGTAGCAACTCATGAAGTGGTTATTCTCAGATCCTTTAGGAATCGACGGAACTCCTCAAATATTATCAGCCCACAGATAGCGACGTGGGTTTTTTCTGTAATAATCAACGCATTTGCTCTCTGAAAGCAATGCATGTGGTAAATGGGAAAGGAAATGTGGTAATGTTCATGTACCTATGTGGCTTGGCGAAGTACTGAATTGAGGTTTAAACTTTGGTTTTAAAGTAATTGAATGGACTACTTCAATTCGGCCAACTCAAATAATCTCAAGTAAAAAGTTAAGTACGATGTCGTCGCGCCAGCTTACGCTTTTATAGAAACAAAATTGTGTGACAA
Organism: Epinotia brunnichana; assembly: GCA_963854355.1. Lineage (NCBI taxonomy): Eukaryota > Metazoa > Arthropoda > Insecta > Lepidoptera > Tortricidae > Epinotia > Epinotia brunnichana. The sequence continues at coordinate 14,729,319 of OY977956.1, forward strand.
CTATGTACCTAAACGCAGTATTTATTTACTTGTTTTCCATACAACAATTAGGTAGTACAAATTGCAGTTATGATGTCATACCCGTGTGACAATTAGTATGAAGCGTTTCGCCTGCCGCCAGCGAGGTCCATCTCTGTCTTAATTTTTTGGGTCTTTAATTGTAGTTGCTCCCATACAAACATTTGTTCCTCTCCAAAAACTGGTTCGAATGGCATCGTAAAAAATCTTAGTCATCATCCCTATTGGCCGGAAGTGACGCGTGATCGGGATAAGTGGTGTGCTCGCGTCCCGCTAAAAACCTTTTTTAAATCACTGAGCCAAAATAGTTAGTTAAGGCACACTTAAAACATAAAACACATTTATTTATTTATCGTGTGTCGGTTACACACTGGTACATATATGTATTCGTAACGATGTCGCTGATAGAGTTCCAGAGTGCACTGCGAGGTTCAGAAGGAACAGTGCAGCTGCCGAGTTTGTTGTTCTTTTAGCACCACCCGGAGGTCACGTGTAGGGTTTCTAGGGTTATTCCTACGGACGTAGAACAACAACGACCTCCATTGTATAAAACACATTTAATATGAATCATGTTTTCAGGCCGACATCACTAAAGGTCACGAGCGACTTGACCCTCTAACTTACTGGCGTAGTTGTAAAAGTTCCACTTTCATGGCTAACTGTGACAACTTTTAACGAAGTAGAGAAATATTTAGATATTTAAATTAGAAATTAAGATGAATAGGTCACCACCCAAAATAATCTTCGAAACAAGCTTTTACTGCTATCTAATTGTAGGTACTTTTATGACACAGAATACACATTCAATCTTGATTGTGTAAAAGTAGTGGAATTCTGGAGTACCTATCTCTCTCTTTATTTATCTGTATTTCGAGTGTTTCCGAAAATTTCTATGTGAATTAGGCTTTTACAAAAAAAAAACATCCCTTTCCCACAAAACTTAAGTGTATAGTCGACAACATTTACCAAATACATATGTATTACAAATTCCATAGTAAATTTTAACTGTGTCAGATGTAAATTGTAAGTTTTTCTTGTCAAGATTTTCTGAATGATGTAATGGAATAATCCACTACTTACAATACAATTAAAAATATTATACCTATAGCAGTATTTCAATCTACATCCTATTCCCTGTCCGGGAAAGATGGCTTTACCAATTACTTACCGATGCTTAATTGATAAAGCCATCTTTCCCGGACAGGTAATAGGATGTAGGTCTTGTTAAGTCAACTAATTGTTTCAAACTGAAGCATTTATTTTCGGAAGTATATACAAGATGGTAATTATAACATGGAGGCGGCCCTAGATGGAGTCAGATGGAGGGAGCTGCACCGACAAGAGTGTAACTCTTAAATTTATGATGAATTAACGTTAACTAAATTAAATAAAAACTAAATTAAATCTAGAAAAGGCCCTCGAGGCATTGTACCGAGGATGCTGGCGACATTTCCTCGCTGAATTGCAATGCTGATGCGCGAGAAAGCCGCCAGCTCTTCGGTCACCAGCAGTTACATCAACCAGACGTTTCTCGATTTCCGCAAATAACTTACCTACTTAAACTTTGTTTCAGTTAAAAGTGAAACTATTTATTTTAATCACGAGTAATTTTTTCAGCAAAAAAAAATCTAGTTAAAAAAAAACCATGTCAATGGTAATGAAAATGAACTAATGACATACGATTGAATTTCACACGACTTTTTCACTATTAGGTACTTGTAAACTAGCTGAGCGCGCGGCTGCGCCCGCGTATTTCAAAGAATGGAGGTAAACTCGGGGGACAAAATATAGTCTAGGTCCATCCAGAAAGTCCATTCTATACACAGGTGAAAGAATTTTTGAAATCGGATGTTTCGGAGACAATACATACAAACTAGCAAGCTACAAGCTCACTAGGATTTCCTCTAGATCATTCATTATTTATACTTATATTACTAGTGGCTCTGGGAAATGTATTTTTTTTTTCAAATTTCGAATGAGTGACTTTAAAAAAAACCATATAATTAACGAACCTGCTCACAAAATTTCACGAGAATGGGTTGAGCAATGCGACCAGCCCCCCTATTCTGTAACTTGTTTTAAGCTCACCTCAACGCTCACCCACAACTATACCTTGACACCGGGATGCGTAGTAATTAAGCGTAGGTAGAGGTCTAGTTTCATAACGGGTGACCGGCGGGGTGAGCCGCATTAACGCGTAGCGAATAACAGCCCTGCAGTCGCTGCAGATCGATCACGTAACGCGTTGTACGCGCGTCAGGTAGTCTCGCTAAATGTCACTTTTTATATGGAAAAATTACAATTAAATTGTCCTAACGCGCGTCCGGAACGTTACGAGATTACCCCTCTGCACTGTAGAGGAGTACAGCCGGACAGCTGGACAGACATCGGACACGAACTATTTTCGGCCCAAGCTGAAGCATAGAGCTTCATTCGCTTCGTTCGATAAGGGGATACGTTTATGACATTGTAGCTATGATAGTTTATAAGTTTGTATGTAATGGGTAAACTCCACAGATGTATGAATATAAGGAGATCGGACATGGCGGCCGATTTGTATAGAGTGAGCCTATCGCAAGTACATTAACCCACACAACGCCCAAGTAATTGACAAGACAAAGCACGCACACATCTAAAACACACACTCTTGTATACCTACACGCTTATTTGACAATAAACGGGCATCATATCAGGCATTTTGGGAAAAAACGTAATATTCTCAGCGATCAGCACGCGTGCACAGTATGGCAGTGTATGCCCATTGAGCATACAGCTGCGACACGGCCGCCGACGGCTTGTCCTCTCTCCAGTATTCTATGCTCTGAGGTTCGAAACGCTTATATATCCAATTAAAAAAAATCTGGATGGTTATAGGCTATATTTTACTCCGCGGGTTTGCCTGCGTTCTTTGCAATACGGGTAGCTAGTGTTAGTGTAGATTCCGTAGAGTCGTAGTAGATCTTTTTTGATTGGACCGTCCTTTAAGTCTTTGACATCTTTGATTAATGTGCCCATGGGAATGTAGAGGAGATCAGGGTCGTATAAAAAATTAAAAACTCGTTTCCATGACAAATTACATTTTCTAGACATTCTTTAGCTGATTTAAATTTATATTAATGAAATTGCATTTCAGAACCTGTTTTTCTAGTTGTCGTGGAAAAACCCGGTCAAGTGCGAGTCAAACTCGTGCACCGAGGGTTCCGGACCACCCCGTACAATAGAAACAAGTCCACTATAAACTGACACTCACTAAGTATGTTATCACATACTGGATTTAAATTTTCAGTGACGTAACTAAAAATTTACGGTTTTCGCAATTTTTCCTTTATCTGTGCTATAAGAATCAATAATTTCAAGATTCTGAGTTCACGGGAAGTACCCTGTAGGTTCTGTTTCCTTTGCAAGTGTCGAAAATTTGCGGCATAAACAGTTTTATCTTCTGATTGCGTTGGCTTAGAAGTTTGATTTTTTCACAGTTCCAAGGGACAGTAGACCTGAGTATTTGATATAAATTTCAGCTCCACGCGTTCCTGAAAAAAAGGGTCTTGACAGACGGACGGACGGACGGACAACAAAGTGATCCTATAAGGGTTCCGTTTTTTCCTTTCGAGGTACGGAACCCTAAAAAGTGATAGATAGTGTTTGGTTAATAACATACAATACGGTGGAGGTAAGTTTGCCCTGTTTCTAGTATGGAACGTCATACTAGCGAGGGGCAAACTTAGTCGTGTTACAGCCATATCAACAACAAGCTTTTTACAAGCTTTGACTTGACCTGTTCGTATTTAGGTATGTAAATAGGTATGTAAGTTGTCCGTCAAAATTTGCAATCCATTTTTCAGTCACTTGCCGTTATCCGATTGAGCCGAAATTTTGGGTATAAGTACAGTTTGGTGACAATTCAATATTATGGTACCATCGAGCTGATCAGATGATGGAGACAGAGGGTGGCCATGGGAATTCCGTTCTTAACCGACGTAACCCCATTGAGTTAGGGCTCGTTAGAATCGTCTCAATGACTTAATCAACTGATGACGGTATATTTAGGTACGGTCGCCTCCAAATATATGTATCCAATTTTCAACTTTATTCCACCGACATACGTTCGTAAATGCATTCATATTTATGATGCTGACTGTACAGAAAAGTACAGTCGGCAATAAAAGCTTGTACCTACCAAAAATTATTTATATTATTATGACACGGGGCGATCGACTATGCCGACGAAGTTCGTTTTTTTTTTCTTTAAAAACTTTATGGTACCAAATTGCTTCAAGTTTTTATACTTTCAAGTACCCGCGAGGCTTTGCCCGCGTACCAATAGCAGAGAAGGCAGACATACCCGCGGGATAAAAAACAGAAAGTACATTCATTACACTGACGAAATAAATGTTGAAATCGAATGACTTGTTCCGGAGATTACCCCCTATATACAAACTAACAAACTTACAACAAACCAACCTTTTCCGCTTTATAACATAAGTAGGGTAAATCGCCAGTAACAGGCCACCATTCAATAACTGGCCACCTCATACTAAAAATGAACCCTATTCACCTATAATACAATTCATTTTAGTATAAGGTTTTAATTATTGGCCACCCTAGCCCTCATACTAAAAATAAACTCTATTTACCTAGAATAGAATTAATTTTAGTATAAGGTTTTAATTATTGGCCACCCTACACCTCATACTATATAAACTCTATTCACCTATAGGTAATAGAAGTCATTTTAGTATAAGGTTTTAATTATTGGCCACCCTACACCTCATACTAAAAATAAACTCTATTCACTTAAAATAGAATTCAATTTAATATAACGTGGCCAGTTATTGAACAGTGACCAGTTACTGGCGATTTACTCTAATACCTACCTAAGTATGTAAAGATGAGTAAATTTATGAAACCTGCGCTTGCGCTGTTATCTGTCTATTAAATACTAGTTGCTCTGTAAGCTGTAGAACTCGCAAGCCAGCATGTCTTTTCTATATATTTTTTTTTAATTTCGGAAAACGGAATCGGCCAAAAAATATTTATATAATTATTGAACCTGCTCACAAAATTTCACGAGAATCGGACAGTGGGCCATCTGGACATCCGGACATACGAAAGAATGTTGGTACCAGCTGAAACGGAGAACTTCGTTCGCTTCGCTCGCTCGTTCAATTATTTGGTTTATACGGGCCACGCACAAGTGCATCACACCTAGATATTTTAGTAGACTGTACCAAGGTTTCCAAACCTCCAAAAGCGTGTTAAACATGGCATTTATATTCGTTCGGATTAGTGGTTGCCCAACGTGTGTGCTCTGCAACGTGAGGCGCAAGGGTACGGCCCTATCATGGCACAATTACCTTACTAATGGGTCGGCTAAACCTCACACTTACACACAAGAAACGAGTACAGTAACAATGCAAGTTATGCAACAAGATTCGGTCAAAAATTCCATTTTTGGTAGAAGCTTTTATTGCATGCCAACTGAACTACTTTGAGAGGATTCTAAAGAGGCCAAACTCAACGGGGTCACGTGTCGGTTAAGTACTGAATTCCCATGGCCACCTTCTGTCTCCATCAACTCAACTCGATCAACTCGATGGTACCATAATATTGAATTGTCATCCAAACTATAGGTACCTTTACCCAAAATGTACCTTTACTCAATCGGGAAGTGGGTCAAATTTAACTTGCAAGATTGGTCCCTCACCAACAAACTGACAATGTATTATAAGTTGTAAATTGTTATGCAAACAATGTTTTAACCGACTTCAATTCAGTACTTTGCCTTATTTGAAGAATTCCCTCGATTTCTCCAGATTTTGACCTGATGATTATGGGAACACCTGGGATGGATACCCTTTCAAACAAATCAAGAATTTTCCAAATCGGTCCAAGAAAATACATCCAAAATTCCAGATTCCGACGAATTGAGAAGCTTCTCCTCTCTTGAAGTCAATTAAAAATAGACGCACTGATTGTAAAAAAGATTGGAATGCACGTGTTAAACCTTTTTTCGATTTACCCACTTGCAAAACATTTAATCACTACATAGTATAAAACAAAGTCGCTTCCCGCTGTCTGTCTGTCCCTATGTATGTTTAGATCTTTAAAACTAACGCAACGGATTTTGATGCGGTTTTTTTTATTAGATAGAGTGATTCAAGAGAAAGTTTATATGTATTATACATGCATATATTAACATATAAACCCGTGCGAAGCCGGGGCGGGTCACTAGTAATCATTTAAATAAACAGCGAACATATTGCATAAGAAAACCGACAATAATACGATGTTCCATATACAGAGGAGTTAAGGGCCTTTGCAAAACGGGTTGACGGAAAGGTTGTAAAAACGACAAACACACTTTCTCATTAATAATATTGTACGACTGTATTACCTCATTTCTTGGCAAAGTAGGCACGACACTGCATGAGATGGCTCCGTGCGCAAGGTTCCGTATAGAGAACAATTGAAATCAAAAGATTTTCCAAAAACCCCAACTGCTTTTTAGGGTTCCGTAGCCAAATGGCAAAAAACGGAACCCTTATAGATTCGTCATGTCCGTCCGTCTGTCTGTCTGTCTGTCTGTCCGTCCCTATGTCACAGCCACTTTTTTCCGAAACTATAAGAACTATACTGTTGAAACTTGGTAAGTAGATGTATTCTGTGAACCGCATTAAGATTTTCACACAAAAATCGAAAAAAAACATTAAGTTTTAGGGGTCCCCATACTCAGAACTGAAACTCAAAAAAATGTTTTTCATCAATCCCATACGTGTGGATAGGTCTATCTATGGATAGGTCTTCAAAAATGATATTGAGGTTTCTAATATCATTTTTTTCTAAACTGAATAGTTTGCGCGAGAGACACTTCCAAAGTGGTAAAATGTGTGCCCCCCCCCCTGTAACTTCTAAAATAAGAGAATGATAAAACTAAAAAAAATATATGATGTACATTACCATGCAAACTTCCACCGAAAATTGGTTTGAACGAGATCTAGTAAGTAGTTTTTTTTTATGTCATAAATCGTAAACCGCAATTTATTTCACGGAACCCTTCATGTGCGAGTCCGACTCGCACTTGGCCGCTTTTTTAATAAATAGATTGATTCAAGAGGAAGGTTTATATGTATAATACAAACCATACATGCATGTATTATACCTACATATAAACCCGTGCGAAGCCGGAGCGGGTCGCTAGTATGTTATATACGTTAAAAAATGGTGATGAGCAACAAAAACATGTATGTTTTCAACTGCTTTGTGCACTGTGAACTATGTCTATAGATAGATACTAATTTATAGTGTCCGTCTGCGAGATTGTAGCTTTGTAAGTTTGTATGGAGAGGCTAAACTCCGGAACCAATCATTCCGATTTCAAGAATTCTTACACCAGTTTAAACCTGGACCTTCAAATGGACATAGGGTTCTAATACGCGGCTAAGAGGCGGCTAGGCGGCTAAGTCATGACAAATTCGATTGCCAAATTATTATACATCGACACGGATTGCTGTCTAGCCCAGCGGGGGCCCCTCGATAGCGGAACGGAACCCTGAACTTCGTGAAAGCCAGTTCCGAAGCCCTTAATTACGAGATCTGCCCGGCCGGATAACTGTAAAGCGAAATCGAAAAAACAAAATGGCGGTTTCGGGTTTTCAATCTGATAAAAGTGTGGTGACCATGTTGCAGATGCAGAATCTGTAACAAAAGAAAACCTAGCTTGTGGTCGCGACTTCGTCCACGTGAGACTTTATACTAAAGTTGTGGCACGTAGCTAAACAATGACTTTTTTGAACTTATTCTCTTCTCTCTATCTCTCTTCGCAATATTACTTCATTCCTAGTACCCATATATAGTACAAGCTTTGCTTAGTTTGGGACTAGGTAGATTTGTGTAAGATTGTCCGCAAATATTTATTTATTTATTTATTTATTTGTCTCAAAGGTTGTTACCCCGAACAGTACTGTAGGTAGTAGAGCTAAACCCATCTTAACCGTCTCTGGCTCCTTTCTGAAATGTTTCAATAAATATTTTCCCTCGCACATTTCCAATTCCAAGTAGTGTGGAAAGGGGAGAGGCGTCCATTTTCAGATTCGTTTTAATCTACCTGAAGCGGATGAATAGTTACTTTTATAATAGCAGCGCATATATTGGACCGCTAGGGACTATTTATTAACATTTTATAGCCATATCTTCCAAGCAATCTTTCGCGTGTATTTCCACAGTCCAACGGCCTTGTTCAATGAATTTAACTAACGACATATTTTAATTGACTACCAATCATAACATTCTTACTCATAAATAAAGATCTTAACCGCCACGGTCGCTTTACTGAATTCCGCTATTTTGTATGTGACGAAAAACTAACTACAATTCAGAGAGTAGTGGCTATCAAATCATTAAATTCATTTAGAAACTAGTTTCCATAAAACTGGTTTCAAATGAAATCCCTTTTAAAACGTACCTAAACCGCTAAATAAATACGAGAAGAAAATGTAAAATATCGTCACCTTCGAAAAACTCTGTTAGCATCCCGATACTCGAACTTATTTAAGCAGAATAAAAACGCCACAAGCGACCTGTCATCATTCCAATTTCCACCTTATGTGTAGTTTACGAGGGTTGGTTTTCCTTCGCACTGGCGTTGAGGCGTTTTGTCCGTTTTAAACGTTTTTTAGCTGAAAAGCCGGGAACCTGTTCCCTGTACCGTTTGCGCAAGGGTTCACTGCCCGCTTGCTGTTTTACAACTGTCAATGGATAGACACGTGCATGAATGTCTGCTAGCGCGATACCGTAATCGCAGGTGGAGCGATTGTCTCTTTCTAGCAGTTAGGTGTGCGAAGGACGGATGCACTAGGTCGGTCAGGAACGCTATTATATTACTACCTAGTTTTGGATAAGCATAAGTTCTTGGCTTGGTAGAGTAAAGTCACAAGCAATAATAGGTATTTGAAATGAAATGAAAATTAAAAATTATTTATTCAAAAGCTCAAAAACTTTACAAATATTCAGGCTGGTGCCTCTTTTTAAGCAATCAAGATTTGTCAAGAATAAGGGCATTTATCTGATTAGCTCTACGTGCAAGCTGCGGTGGGGTTTTTTATCCGCATCATCCATTGCCTGTCTATAATTGTGTTCAGATAGTGTTTTAGATTGATATGGAGATACATATTACGTAGACTCGGAGATCAAACATGGATACTTTTTTAACCCCGTGCGTTATATATATATACTACTCAAAAGAAAATAGGGGCCACTAAGTATTTTGATTGCTACGTGAAAAATATAGTAAACAGTAATGTATATTTATTAAAATAACATGTAACAAGGCTTTTGTTTTAACTTATGCTAATAACCATTTAATTGTGTAGTCAATTGTTTCACTTATTTCAATTAACATGAAATTAGTCCATTGTCAACAGCAAAAACTAAACAGAAACTCTTTGCAAAACAAAACAAAAACTGACACAAGCTGTTTTTTTAATGGTTTAGTAACGGGTGTGTCCTCCTCTCCTGTTTTCACACTCCTGGAGCCTTGAATGCATACTCTCGATTAAGTTTCTGATGTTTTCATCAGGTATCTCTTCCCACGCACGTTTCAGAGCATCCATAAGCTGTTGCTGGTTATGAACCTCTTGCTCATGCTCCCTAACCCTTCGTTTTAATTGGTCCCACATATGCTCTATTGGATTTAAATCCGGACTATACGCTGGCCATGGTAGGACACGAATATGGGAGTCATCCAGTACAGTCTGAGTGGCCCGAGCTGTGTGTGGGCGGGCATTGTCATGCATTAACCAGAACCCTGGCCCCACTCTCTGTGAGAATGGAATCACATGAGGCCTGATGACTTCATCGATGTACCGTTGTGCAGTTACTGTGCCTTGATTTAAGAAAACCAGCTCAGTTTTGCCTTGTAAGCTAATCCCAGCCCAAACGATCACACTAGGACCTCCAAAGCGGTCAATTTCCTTGATGCAGACATCGGAAAATCTCTCACCCTGTCGTCTCCATACTCTAATCCGCCGATCATCACTACAAAGCTTCACTTTACACTCATCTGTGAAGAGCACCGTACCCCATTGATTCATGATCCAATCTGAATGTTCGCTGCAAAAACTTAAACGATTTCCACGTTGAACCCTAGATAAAGGAATTCGTACTACTCGGCGTCTGGACCTTTGCTGGTCTTCATGCAGTCGATTACGTATCGTTTGGTCACTAACACGAGTCCCCGTTGTCAACCGTAGGCGATTTTGTAACTTACGTGCCGTCACAGAGCGCTCTCGACGGGTACTCAATCGGATGTAGCGATCCTCTTGTGCCGTAGTCGCTCGCACCCTGCCCGATCCAGGCCTTCTTGCAACACTGCCAGTCTCTTGGAACCGATCCCACACATTTTGGATGGCTCGGCGAGAGAAACCCAACGAAAAAGCTACAGACCGCTGTGAATGACCTTCAGCAATCAATGTAACGGCTCTGGTGGCAGTAATGGTATCCATATGCCTTAAGTTGACGTGGCATTATTAACAAAAGATGTTAAAAGAAGCAAAAGATGGACAGAAATAGTTTTTTAACAGAATAAAATTGTGATTCCATCTGAAAGGAATTTGACCTGAAACTCGGGTTTTTTATTTGCTTCAATTTCTGGCCAGCTGTAAGACTTATCATTAATTAGTCACTTATTAATTAGTTTACATCTAAAAATTTACTCAAAAACAGAAATATGTAAGTGGCCCTTATTTTCTTTTGAAAAGTATAGATAAATAAAATAAATACCTTTTTTTTTATATATATATAATTATTTTACAATACATGGCCAGGCAGCGGACAAAACCCAGCAGGGTTTAACTGCCACTGCATTCACTCAATTAATATTTAGTTTATACATAGGATAACAAGCTTATAAAAATAAAGCGCACACGGCGATTGCCTACACAAAATGCGACATTATGACGTGATATGCTGTGAAGCACCTGGGAGCACGCTGGAGATGTGCATACCGTTTCTTATCCTATTGCCGCGGCTTAGGGTCTAAAAACTGCATACACACGTCTACGGCGGCAACAGTAATTTAGATTAGCTATTTCATTAATTATTACTATCAGGTTTGGGATGATATACAAGCTGATTTCATTATACGTTTTAGGACATTACTTACCCAGGGCGGTTAAACAAAGAATGTCTCAGATCGCAGGTATTTGACGCCCGAGCCGAAGGCAAGGGCGATAAATATGCGCTCTGAGGCTTTCTTTATTACCGCCCATGGTGAGTACAAAATTTTACGTCTCTATCTGGCCAGGAAGTGGGGTTTTTAGCGTGCGGTAATTCCTACTTTATGGCCAGGTATGACGTAAACAATGTTGCGGTTTATCACATATATTTGTGAGTACATCAGATGGTAAGTCATTCAGGATACTAGGTAACAAATATTCCCATCTTCGTTTACCATAGACATTGGTACATTTTGGTAACACATATAGTGGTAGGTATACTAATTTTCTGAGTCTTAGTGGTCTAATAGTTTTAGTTAATTTCTCTAAATTATCGAGTTCTTCAGCAATAGTTATAATTTTGAATCTATTGTATATACTTATGACGTTGCAGTATCTCAATATTTCCTTATCTTGTTGGCTAAACTTTTTTCTAACTGACTTTGGTACTATTGCTTTCAATAGGCTTAATTGTAATTTGTAAATTTTATCAATATATGTACCTAAATAAATATTAGAGGACAATCTTACACAAATCGAACTAGCCCCATAGTAGTCAGCTTAATAAGGCTTGTGTTATGGATACTAGACGACGATATATTTAATAGATATAAATACTTAAATACATAGAAAACATCCAAGACTCAGAAATAAAATATTCATGCTCATCACACAAATATTTACCCTTACCGGGATTCGAACCCAGGACCTTCAGCTTCGTAGGCAGAGTCACTATACCCACTACTCCCACTAGGCTAACCGGTCGTCGTTATAACTTGTGCATTCTGTGTGACTGTCTGTGGCATCGTAAGTCCCAAACGGATGAAAGGTGCTTAATCCAGAAGGAACTATTCAATGGCTAAGTAAAGGTGAGTATCACAGATGTATGAATATAAGAAGATCGGACATGGCGGCCGATTTGTATAGAGTGAGCCCGTCGCAAGTACATTAACCCACACAACGCCCAAGTAATTGACAAGACAAAGCACGCACACATCTAAAACACGCACACTTGTATACCTACACGCTTATTTGACAATAAACGCGCATCATATCAGGCATTTTGGGAAAAAACGTAATATTCTCTGCGATCAGCACGCGTGCACAGTATGGCAGTGTATGCCCATTGAGCTAACAGCTGCGACACGGCCGCCGGCGGCTTGTCCTCTCTCTAGTATTTTATGCTCTGAGGATGAAACCATATGAATGCGGTTTTCTAGGCTATGCTTATCGTCAGGATCGTAGCAAATGGAGATCCGTGATCTCTGCCTACCCCTCTGGGTAAGAGGCGTGATTATGTATGTATGTAGGTATGCTTATCGTCAGACGGCTCCTGTGCTTGTTTGCACCATCGCTGCATTAAATTCTACGCGGGCGAAACCGTGGATTCTACTTTTACCTATACAAGGTGTAAGCGACAACGTACCAAAGACTGAAACACTGGATTCTGACCATAATTATGAATCAAAAAACAGTAGAAATATGCTAAGAAAAATTCCATTCTGGTTTTTTTCTGCGAGGTACACTGAAGTAGCAATGGATTGCAAACTGTAAAATGAGACACGAGGCGGGAAAATGTCACTGACAATGGTGCAATAATGTGTAAATATACAACCAATTGCCAAACATTCAACAATGTTGCTTATTTGCGTATAGTAAGTAATGCTTTTTAAATGAATACTTGGTTTGATTGAATGAGACCATTTTTTCCTAGAATTTCTGAAATAAGCCACTTAATTTCAATTTACGGTAGGTAGGTAACTAAACTAAACCTATCGTTCCCTTACAATCAGTATCTATTATAGTCCCAGTGACCAGTTACGGTTAAAAATGTATGATTACTGTAACTATAGACGGTAAAATTAACATGTTAACTACCTTTAGTAATTAGGTACAGTCAGTTATGTTTTTTTGCGGTTAATAATAGTACATTGTTTAACAAGGGGCGTATGAGGAATATTACAAACGAGAGTCTATCAGGAGCCCGACGCCGTAAGGCGGAGGGCGTTTGATGACTCGAGTTTGCAATATTCTTACGCCCGTGTTATACACAATGTTTTTCATCACATTTGCGAGGAAATAAATAACTACAAAAGACATAAAAATCTAAGTTTCATACAACCGCACCAATTAAAAATTAACGAAGTTGACAACTTCACGTACAGATTTGCGAGTGGAGGGCGAGGGGGCGGGGCGTGGCGCCCCACGGCCTGCTAGATTTTTTTCAACCAATCACAGAGAAGAATTCTTGTGACGCGCGGCCAACTAGATTTGCCAACCAATTTGTTTGATTTGCTTTTAACCAATCAGATCACACACAAGCTCATTACTTCCCATGGGCCATTATTTCCCGCGGGAACAATTTAGGCCATTGTCTTTCTGTATACAGGCAAGGAATAACACCATTTATGAGCAAGTGTGATGAAAATCAAATAAATGGACGGTTTAGTTATGTATTGTAAGCAGTACCTATTTTATAGCGCCTACGTGGCCTGCGGCGTTCGGTTGCGGGTAAACGTTAAATATGGCGTCGGCAGCTGTCATTTCCTCATCTCACACAGAACTGTCAAAATTCCCATAATTACAAGCAGATATTAACGGTGGTCATCGGACAATCAACAGATTAATGATTAGATTACCGATGGTTTGAAACAACCGAGCTTAGTTTGATTTATGCCGATTTACGTCATTGTATTCAAGCCTGATACCGTATTTTGAGCGGCATTTAGGTCGACCTGTCCAAATTAAGCGCGGTAGCTTTGGGAGGGGAGTTATACCATCTCATTCTCACTCATTAGAGCGAGACCCAGCCCAGTTAGCGCATCAAATTTAGACATCTAAAAACTGCTTCACGCTTACTTATTAGCAGAGTCGAAGAGCCCATGCTAAGTATAGATTTAATTTTTAAACTCAAAATACTGGTTGAACTAAACTAGTTGTTTATTTGCCATGGTAACACTATGGCGTCATGAGCATCAATGGCTTACGTAATACCATGGCGTATTAGCGTAGGAAAGATTTTTAGGCAACTTTGTATGGATTCTAATTAGAGGAATCGATGAATTAAAGTTAATTTGTTTAACTTGACCTGTAGCTTGCGTATTAATAAATCTTGTCAATCGCCTCCATGCTATTCAATACAAAGTAAAAACGGGGCCTTAATTTTTAACCGATTTCAATAAAGGAGGTTCTCAATTTGGAATCTTTTATGTATGTAAGTAAGTAAGTTGTCCGTCAAAATTTGCAATCCATTTTTCAGTCACTTCCCGTTATCCAATTGAGCTGAAATTTTGCATGCATATGTATATCGCATGACAATGCAATATTATGATGACTTGGAGCTGATTTGATGCTGGAGCAGGAAGGTGGCCATAGGAACTCCGCAATAAAACGACACAACCCCATCGAGATTGGGCTCGTTAGAATCGTCTCAATGAGTAGTTGATGATGGTATGCAGAAAAGTACAGTCAGCAATAAAAGCTTGTACCAAAAATGAAATTTTTGACAGAAACTTATTTTGTTTGAAACGGTATCCTTTCCATGTAATCCCATGGTCATCAGGTCAGGATCTGATGATGGGATCCTGGAGAAATCGGGGGAACTCTTTAAATTTTACAGGCACACTTCAAGTGATTTGGGTACGCTTTTAAAGTCGTGGGTACGTCATGATGAAAGTTCGATACGTCAAATTGGATCCCGGGTGTTCAAATCTTTACTTGGGTACCTACTTTCCTGGGTAAAAAAAATATAATTAAAAAGTCCAATATTGTTTGTAATCTAACTGACGGACTAAATATATTTTTTTAGGAAAATAGCCAATTGGACCGATTTTTCGGTAGATTTAAATTTTAATAGTAGTGGGTAGGTTTGAAGATCTCCTGATTCTGTGTAATTCCAACGAACATCCAATTCCAACGAAAAATACAAAAATATGTTTTTGAATGGGGTATACAAGTATTTAAAAATTAAATATCTAGGCCGGTATTCCATCCGCGATATTTTACAGAAAACTGGGACAGTTTGACGTCTCTGTCGTTACAATGTTGAAAGGCATAGACATAAAAAAACCAGCGAAGTGCGAGTCGGACTCGCGCACGAAGGGTTCCGTGCCATTATCTATAAAAACGGCAAAAAAATCACGTTTGTTGTATGGGAACCCCCTTAAAAAAATATTTTATTTTGTTTTTAGTATTTGTTGTTATAGCGGCAATAGAAATACATAATCTGTGAAAATTTCAACTCTCTAGCTATCACGGTTCTTGAGATACAGCCTGGTGACAGACAGACGGACGGATAGACGGACGGACGGACGGACGGACAGCGAAGTCTTAGTAATAGGGTCCCGTTTTACTCTTTGAGTACGGAACCCTAAAAATGGTAAATGTGATTGAATTATCCAATATGCTGTAAAAAAAAACACATTTCTCTATCGTACCTACATCGATCGTGTCGTTGCATTGCTGCAATCCTAAGTTTAATTTTTATTTTATTTCCATATGACATAAGATAATTAGTGCATGGAAATAATCAAAAATAATCTCTCGTATCATCTTTTTTAATTAACGTAAGTACACCATAAATTATACAATAACCTCATTACACGAACGGAGCATTACCTTACGTTTATACCTCTGTTAAGTGGAAATAAAATTGAAGCAACATTCATTAATACACAACTTTGCCCCCAAACAAACTATCTACTAAACTAAGGTTAACTGGAAGATAATTACAGGGATAAGTTCGCCTTTGTAACAACTGTATTTTTACCAATTTCTTGTGTACAATAAAATATATTCATACATACATTACATACATACACAAACTACATAGGTACCTATAACATTTAGCCAAGTGCGTCAATTTTCATTGACAGTTAGTCATTTTAAAAATGGCAGGTGTAAATTATTTCTTTATTACGAACCACTTTTAACTGTCTACAACTTTGCCCAATCGTGTGTAACTTTGTATTTTTCCTCACAACTTATGTACCTATATTATATTGTATGGAATGGAATGTTCTGAAATAAAGATATTTTATTTTTTATTTATTTTGCCCAGTAATGTACAATGTTGCCTTTTATGTTTCAGTTCGACGAGTTCGCGCGCTCGCTACAAGTGGACCCACACTCGCCTCTCTTCAGGCTAGTCACAGACGGACAGCCCCCACTTAGGTGTGTATGATACCTACATTTATTAATAACATCGTTATACGTCGTCACATCATTGTATTATAAATATTCATGATTTTGTTATTATTTTCATAATATTATACCTACTTGTTTATTTATTTATTTTACATACCTATATGTAAGTGTACATGTATTCATGTTATATTTATTTATAATTTAATAACTCAGCTATACTGATCATAATAGACATAGAGAGATAATAATAGTCATCATTTATTGCATCCATGGTAAATACATTGGTCTTACATAGGGATGCCAGATGTCCGGTATTCAATCGTACAGTCCGGTATTTTCGAGGCCTGTCTGATAAAAAATAAATGGTCATACCGGACATGTCCGGTATTTTGAGGAAAGTCGGTACTACTGGTCACAAGCGCCTACAAAAGTAGGCATATGAAATCCCTCAAACGCAAAACTCGCGCGTCCGACTCACCTGGCAACCCTAGTCTTACATATAGTGTTTGGATTCACATGGACCCTGATAGGGCACATCAATGTACACTTCTTCGTCATTAATTAGATTTTTTTTTCTCCATCCGAAAACATACAATTGCTAAATTAAAGGACCGTCGTGCAAATTGGCCCAAAAACCAACAGAGCTGAGAGTGAGGTCATTAAAAAGGCCTGCTTATCTACTTTATTTCGTTTTATCGGCATAAAGTTGAATTCCATTGCAGAACTGAGATATTCATATTTAATTCAGAGTGGATTGATAGAAAGTGAGAAAACGGGCTTCATTTGGAGAATACATTGCACCTAATGGTTCATCCCGCAGGTCATCTAATCGACTTAATTATTGTGATTATGTTATAAATAAAAACTTAAAAGGTGAAAAAAAAACAAAAACAATAAGCAAAAAAAAAAACAAAAAAAAAACGTGATGATCACCTTGCTGTAAATAACATGATATAACTCTCAGCTCTGTTGCTTTTTGGTCCACGTTCCATACAAAGTTGCCCATGGACTTTCTTGTGCTCTGCCTAAGCCCTTGGGAACGTATAGGCTGCATTTATGAATGTAATCTATACTTACATTGTATTCATAAATGCAGCCTACGTTCCCTATCGGTGTTGCCGGGAGTTTCCGTTAACTTAGGTATATTGCAGAGTACATTCACAGAAACAAATTAGTTTGATTATTTCCTGAAAAAAAAAAAATATTTTTGTACAAAACAATTTAATGTAACATTAACGGTTACTGTCTATGGGTAAGTTGAAACACATGAAATAAAAAATATGTACCTCCGAGTCAGTTCGTGCCTAAATATCGAACGAACTCACTTTGTTAACCTTCTTGGCTGTAATTAAAAAAAAATGTATGGAGAATAAGAACCTTACAAAATTTAAAAAAGCTGTTATGACGTCAAAGTAAGGGCCATTTACACTGGTTAAATCTGCAAAATTGATTAAATTAAAATATTGAATATCTTGACAGTAAGAGTTAAGATACTACTGTCTTGGAGAAATTAACTTTATTTGATCTAAACTATGCCCCCTTGCAATTAACGGAAATTGTCCGTAAAGGTACCAGTGGCGGAGCGCCCATACAAGCCGATTCCCACCGGCTTCCCTAAAATGTCATGCTATATATTACCAAACTCGTAAATCATCAAAAAACACCCTTTTATTTAGCTCCGGGTTGTCCAGTAAATATTCTTACACGCCGCCACTGATAGGTACTGCCCCCCTATTCTGTAACTTATTTTAAGCTCACCTTAACGCTCACCCACAATTATACCTTGACACCGCGATGCGTAGTAATTAAGCGTAGGTAGAGGTCTAGTTTCGTAACGGGTGACCGGCGGGGTGAGCCGCTTTAACGCGTAGCGAAGCGAAACAGCCCTGGACGCCTATTACAAACCTTTTAGAAAAATAAATGGTCTATACTCTGTTTTTAGGGTTCCGTAGCCAAATGGCAAAAAACGGAACCCTTATAGATTCGTCATGTCTGTCTGTCTGTCTGTCCGTCCGTATGTCAAAGCCACTTTTTTCCGAAACTATAAGAGGTATACTTTTGAAACTTTGTAAGTAGATGTATTCTGTGAACCGCATTAAGATTTTCACACAAAAATAGAAAAAAAACATTAAGTTTTGGGGGTTCTCCCCATACTCAGAACTGAAACTCGATTTTTTTTTTATCAAACCTATACGTGTGGGGTATCTATGGATAGGTCTTCAAAAATAATATTGAGGTTCATAATACCATTTTTTTCTAAACTGAATAGTTTGCGCAAGAGACACTTTCAAAGTGGTCAAATGTGTGTCCCCCCCCCCCCCCCTGTAACTTCTAAAATAAGAAAATGATAAAACTAAAAAAAATATATGATGTACATTACCATAAAAACTTCCACCGAAAATTGGTTTGAACGAGATCTAGTAAGTAGGTTTTTTTTAATACGTCATAAATCGTAAACCGCAATTTATTTTACGGAACCCTTCATGTGCGAGTCTGACTCGCACTTGGCCGCTTTTTTTTTACTATTAAGTACTATGCCATACAATTTATATGCAAGAAAATAATTACCGTGCTATAGGTACTATTTGCTATGGCTAGCACTTTATAGTTAAACAATAGAGCATAGACTCGCTTGTCACTGTTGTTTTCTATCTTCATCAACAGCACAGTAGTTGCAAGCTTTGATAAGTCGGTGATAATTCGGCGTCGGTGACATGTATGTGGAACAAACAGTAGAACTTGTATGTGGCTCAACTGGCTAATAGATAAAATAGCATAGATAATAGTAGTTTATGCAATCGTTATATAATGTATGCTTTTTAAGTCGAGCACCACGTTTAGGCCACGAAGCTTGCTGAGTGGCCTAATTAAGGTACGAGACTTAAAAAGCTATTATATATATTATAATATAACTATTGTATACAATACTTTTTCTACGAGTCAACGGAAATAATAATTTATTAAACAAACTTGGTATTTATTGAAAATCGCCCTGCTGAAATGAAGCGCAGCAGCTTAATATATTTGCGCGCTGATGTCTTCACAGTTATCTTATACAACTCCTGGATTCATAAGATGACTGCTGGCGGTTATCTAATGAAACCACGAGCTCCGTGACGATCTCGTGGAGCTCCAGGATTAAAAAGTATGTGATCTTAGTTTCGTGTACGAAATCTTAATTCAAAGATTAAAGTCGACGAGTAGAAAAAATAGCATTAGGTGTCCAAAACTGTGTATTTTAAAAGTGCAGTGATCTAGTAAAATAACCTTCATAACAATGTTACCACATCAATAAGTATCTCATTTTGATATGTAGGACATCCTCTCAGTCTCACGTGGCATGTACATGTTAACAATGGAATTTGAAATTATGAATACTAGTCGCTATTACATTATTAAATCTATTTTTATCCGATACTATCATTTACTATGATATTGTATGCTCATCCAAACAACGTCATTAAAATATGAATGATGGTATCAGATCGAAATTATCTATCGCTAGGTTACAGATTGACTATAGATATAACATATCCGGTAGTGGGTTCGAGTTTGTATCCATTATATGCACTCACTCGGCACGGCAACGACCCTCATGAGCATGACTTTGCTATTTGTTTGCTGAATTGTGTCCAGTGTGAAATATTTATTATGAGAATTTAGACGTTATAAGCATGTATCGAAAGACGTCCACTGCTGGATATAGGGCTCCTCCAAAGAGTGTCAAAGTGAGCGGTCCTGCGCCACCCCGTATCCAGCGGAATCCCGCGACCTTTACCATCCGTCCCTGGCTGACACCGTTCAATAGAACGAGACGACGCTCTTATCCTGTCACTTATCGCGTGATCCATGCTACGGAGCCAGGTCTTAGTCTCCGAATAGCTAAACTTAAGTGGCAGTGGGCGGGGCACATTGCACCTGGAACCGATGGCCGTTCGGCTGGAAAGTTTCTCGAGTGGCGACCATGTACCGGAAGTCGCAGCGTGGGTAGACCCCCGATAAGAATTTATAGCCTTTTCACGTTCAGCCGCGTACAAAAATCTGTTGAAATATCTTTAGGTAGCATGTGCTCACCACACTAATGAGTGTAGTAGGTATACGTAATTTATCCGGCAGTGGCACTTACGAGTGTGTACGCTGCTGCTAGTAGAGAATAGACACCGTTAATCTCGCCATCTTTCGTAATCATATACGTAATTTATCCGGCAGTGGCACTTACGAGTGTGTACGCTGCTGCTAGTAGAGAATAGACACCGTTAATTTCGCCATCTTTCGTAATCATATACGTAATTTATCCGGCAGTGGCACTTACGAGTGTGTACGCTGCTGCTAGTAGAGAATAGACACCGTTAATCTCGCCATCTTTCGTAATCATTCTGTTTAAGGCGCCGCGCCGTAGGTTCATGGTCGTCTCTCCCTCTCGCTGAGCATAAGCGTGAGCGAGATGGAAGTGCGTGTTTGGAAGCGCGGATATCATGTTTTTTAATTTAAATTTTTTGTGCGTTTAAATAAATAAAAAAGTAATCACTAAGTTCCCTCAAACATGATATTGCCGATTTTTAGTACTAATGTTAATATGCATAATTTGCTACGAATGTTTCAAGTGAATTTTAATATGTTTTAGACCTATGTTCGTGATTTTTTACTATCGGGCGAAAAATGCTTAATCGTGTTTCGAATCACTGATTTCCCTGCAGAAAAGCCTCAATATTACTATTCGTATTTTTTTGAAACCATATTATTATAAACAGACGCATTATATTGTTTCAAAATGATCCATTTTCATTTGTTACTACAATTTCGTCAAACAAACAAACGGTCGCGCACAATCACGTCATTTTAGAGCACAATGGAACCGCGCTACTGAAAACTAATGTCATTCAAGCATTAAAATGGAAACGCCTCGCTTCCTGCGGCAGAGGTCACGGGTATATCTGCATTCCATTTGAATAATCAAAGCAATTAAGCTACTGTGGGACATTTCGAGTTGAATTTCTGTTTTGTCGGTTGAAATCGTGATTTAATTTGCATTTAAGTTAATTCGTGTGATCCGCTTTCTGGGGAAAGGGGCATTATGCATAATAAAGGGTTCTTGACTGAGGCATGTGTACACCATATAAGTACATACCTTTGTCAATAATCCTTTTCTCAGTGAACGGTTCATATTTATAAATTACGTTGTCTGTCGTGGGGGTGCGTCTGATAACGTAACGTATAAAAACTTTTGATATAATGTAACGTTAGATATATTAATTTTTTCTCATTATCTATAAACCGGTTTGTGTCTGTATTTCTTCTGAATCCTACGTAAAACGTCAGTAGTTTCCGCAAAAAAGCGCGTCATATCAAACGTTGATTTATATCAAATGTTATGTTATATTTTACTTACTTATATATAAGTTGTTTTACCAATCATTACTTAACTAACCCTGTCGTGGCTGAGACTTGCATATATTCAACAACCTACAAAATTACTTCTTTAATATCATAATTTAGATAAGCTGTTGGGTATATAGTTGCATTGCGTTAAGATTACGATCCTATAGCAATAAAAGTCGATCAATCAATGTGCCTTTTGTGCATAATGCTACTTGCACCAGTCACTCTTCATAAGAACATGCAAGTGCGAAACCATGGACATAGGATACTCTGGACAGGCTATGGTAATAATAATACCACGAGCGAGCGCGACAGTGCTATACCAAACGCAATAAGTGTGACAGAAAGAGATATATCATTCGTTGTCCTTGTCATAATTCCACTTTTTTTTGTTGGGCACAACTGATTACGTATGAAGTTGTGCCCACCAAACCATTACCCGTCCAAATTAAGTAGGTGTAAGCCATCAGCCACTTTAAGACCATTCGTAAGAAGGAACTTATTGAAAGATTCAGGGGCTATTACACAGGAGCATTGTTCCGATAGCTCACTTGGTTAGTAGCGACAGGCCATGTATGCCTGTGGTCGCCGGTTCGAATCCGGCTCGGAGCTTAAAAAAAAACAATTTTACTTTAATTTGAAGTTTATTTTAAGACCAGTTTTTAATTTAGCTACATAGGAGCCTTTCCGTTCCTCGTTGTGGCATCACGTATAGCCTGTCCAGAGTATCCTATGTCCATGTGCGAAACGGAGCGTGATTCTCATGGTACACTCAGCGTCAAATACTCTGGAGCAGCCAAAGTGGCCAAATAGTTCGGTACACCATACTAAATATATGGTGTACCGAACTATTTGACTAGTTTGGTTGCTATAAAGTATTAGACGCTGAGTGTACACGACTTGTCAAGTGGTATTGCGGATACTATAGTAGGTTCGTAAGATTGTTTACCATTTTCCTCCTCTGCCTGATCCATCATTATTATATTCTTGGTGTCATGAATTGCAGCGTGTTCATACCTAATTGTTGTATTTAATCGTTTTACTATACATAGTTAATTTATGGTGGGTCGTGATCTAACCTTGATGACTTATCGACTAATTAACCAGTTGATGTAACAACCACATTATGACAATGTCATATCACTGTTTAATCTCTCTAGTGTCCCAGACCTACAACCTCTCATACATTGACCAACGTATCCTACCTTCTATCGCCCAAGGGTACGGGTATACGAGTTGTATATTTTTTAGGGTTCCGTGGCTCGATGGCAAAAAACGGAACCCTTATAGATTCGTCATGTCCGTCCGTCTGTCTGTCTGTCTGTCCGTCCGTATGTCACAGCCACTTTTTTCCGAAACTATAAGAGCTATACTGTTGAAATTTGGTAAGTAGATGTATTCTGTGAACCGCATTAAGATTTTCACACAAAAATCGAAAAAAAACATTAAGTTTTAGGGGTCCCCATACTCAGAACTGGAACTCAAAAAAATGTTTTTCATCAAACCCATACGTGTGGGGTATCTATGGATAGGTCTTCAAAAATGATATTGAGGTTTCTAACATCATTTTTTTCTAAACTGAATAGTTTGCGCGAGAGACACTTCCAAAGTGGTAAAATGTGTGTCCCCCCCTTTGTATTGGGCGATACGAGGGTCAAACTGAAAGTTCTTAGAAAATCAAAAACTGAGCAATCAAGCAACTTATGACTTTTATTATATCTTTTCAAAATAGCCTCCCTTCACATCAATACATCGCTGCATTCGATAGAACCACTGAGAAAAGCACTTTGCCCACTCGTCCTTAGGGGTCTCTTCGACGGCCTTTTGAAACGCAGCCACTGCTTCGTCGGCGTCCATAAAACGTTTTCCTCGAAGTTTTTCTTTAATTTTTGGGAATAAATAAAAATCACAAGGTGCAAGGTCGGGGCTATAAGGTGGGTGACCCAGTAATTCCACGTTTGCCGTCGCCAAATAGTCGATCGTTTGCTTGGCGGTGTGCGATGAGGCGTTGTCGTGGTGAAGCAGGATCCTACTGCGAGGCCGTTTTTCTCGAACTTTTTCCAAGACAAGTGGTAAACAATTGTTAGTGTACCACTTCGCAGTAACTGTTTTTTGATCCTCTAAAATAATTGTTGCGTAATGACCAGTCCTTCCGAAGAACGAGGCCACCATCTTTTTTCCCACACTTCGACCTCTCTTCACTTTAGTAGGCAACTCCTCGGAAGGAAACACCCACTCAGCAGACTGTCTTTTAGTTTCAGGATCATAACAGTAAATCCAGCTTTCGTCACCCGTAACTACGTCGAACACAGCATTTGAGTCACCTCCGTTGAATCTTTGACCCATTTCACGGCACCAATCAACACGACGGACTTTTTGGGCTTCTGTCAAATTATGAGGTATCCACCGGGCACAAAGCTTCCTCACCGCTAAATGTTCATGGAGGATTTTGTGGACTTGACTCATACCAATGGCTAAGCTTGTACGAATCTGCTGATAGGTTACTCTTTTGTCAGTCTCTATCATACGCCGCACAACACTGATGTTATCTTCAGTAGTCGCCGTAGAAGGCCGGCCCTCACGCAAGTCACGCAGATCATCAGTGAGATCAGTGCGGCCACGTTTAAATTCATTAAACCAGTTGTAAATAGTAGCACGAGATGGGGCTTCATCGTGAAAGGCCAATCGAAGTCTATCATAACTTTCTTGTTGACTTAAATTACATCGAAAGTCGTAAAAAATCATTGCTCGAAAATTTTCTCGCGTTAAATTCATGCTCACGTAGTACACACAATTTTCAATTTGCCGCCAAATCGTAAAACAAATGACAATCGAGTGGAATTCGTACACAAAAATATTAAGAAAGAGTTCCATTTTCAAATTTTGAACTTATTTTTTTATTATATTTATTACAAGTGGCCAGTTCTAAAGACTTTCAGTGTCGCCCTCGTAGTACTTGCGTGTTATAGTGTCTACTTGTGTCCAGTGGCTGGCTAAGTCCGCCAGAAGTCCGGGGCGGCATACCCGAATGAGGCCCCACAGCCCTAGATTCAATGGACCGGGTGTGGTTTCTCGCATTACATGGCTCTCTCCGCCCCTTACTCTGCCACTGTTTAACTTGAAATAACCTAGCTTGCCTTTGTAGGTCCTATGTAAAGCCCTCAGAACATAGAATACTATAGAGAGGACAAGCCGCCGGCGGCCGTGTCGCAGCTGTATGCTCAATGGGCATTCACTGCCATACTGTTACGCGTGCTGATCGCAGAGAATATTACGTTTTTTCCCAAAATGCCTGATATGATGCGCGTGTATTCTCCAATAAGCGCGTAGGTATACAAGTGTGTGTGTTTAAGATGTGTGCGTGCTTTGTCTTGTCAATTACTTGGGCGTTGTGTGGGTTAATGTACTTGCGACAGGCGTACTCAATACAAATCGGCCGGCATGTCCGATCTCCTTATATTCATACATCTGTGGTAAAGCCCAATAATCCGCGCCCA
The DNA here is from genome assembly GCA_963854355.1 of Epinotia brunnichana. Classification (NCBI taxonomy): domain Eukaryota; kingdom Metazoa; phylum Arthropoda; class Insecta; order Lepidoptera; family Tortricidae; genus Epinotia; species Epinotia brunnichana. The sequence goes on from OY977956.1 coordinate 14,754,568, forward strand.
CAATATGTTCTCTTTTTAACCCATGCATAAAGAAAGAGATAAAGATACGTGAACGCGGATTATTGGGCTGTACAACACGTGTCACTTAAGTTCCCGTCTCTGAAGTCAGCCTCAAGTTGCCTCCCGCATACCCGTCGATCCTCTCTGACACCTCTGCGACGCTACTTAGTAGCTAACATCACAGACGCAAACTTATGTGGCGCGTACTGTACTTTAACTGGACTGCCTTTGTAGTACAAATAAGATTCTGTCAAAAAAATCATTTTTGGTACCAGCGTTTATTGCCAACAGTACTTTTCTGTATACCGTCATCAAGTACTAATTGAAACGATTCTAACGAGCCCAAACTCAATGGGATTACGTCGGTAGTCGGTTAAGTACTGAATTCCCATGGCCACCTTCTGTCTCCATCATCAGATCAGCTCGATGGTACCATAATATTGAATTGTCATTCAAACTATACCTTTACCCAAAATTTCAGCTCATTCGGTTGAAGATATCTGCTTCAAAAGTGAGTTGCAAGGTTCCACCCGAACAGAAATATTAGTTACATACACACCTCATAATACTTAGGTGGAAGAGATGCCTTAAAGGGATAAGTTCGCCTTTCTACAAATGTATTTTTTTTCCTCTGTTATGTACTTGATGTTTTTTTGGTGCAATATAGTGTTTACTACTACTACATAGTTAGGTATATGTACCTTTTCTTTTTTTTTTTGACGGAGTGGAAATGCACTTACGCATCCCCCCAGCCGGGAAGCTATAATGGGGGGTATGTGGGACTCACACCCTCAAGCCATCTCTATTTAAAGAGAAGAGGGAGGGAGTCTACCCACTAAAACCACTCCGGCGTTTCCGTCCCTGCCGTTAATGGGAGCGCCATGGGATCGCGAACATGTCACCACGACGCCCCCCGTAGGTAACTAACTATGTAGTTAACTAACATTGCAAGTTAATAGAAAGCTTGTAAAAGTACATTACTATAGAGGCCGGGAAACGAAGGGTTGCAGGCCAAGTAGATATAGAGAGATATAGCTATCAGTGCTGTCCCACATTTCTTACTAACAAATATTCCGCTTATTCTCTAAGTATTAGTTTATAGTTACATGAACTTATATCTAACTATATAGACGAGGTTCTACAACAAAGAAGACACTAATAATTTTTTTGAAATTTTCATACGCCGTCATGTACCTAACTTTTGATTTCGGGGGCAGTGAATTATTCATGGCTACTTCTGCTCACAATTCCGGAGGCGTACAGTTCAATTCCATATCATATTCGTCCGAACTCATTTCGAAATCGAAGGCTTTTATTAGAAAGTTTCAAAATAATTACGAACTATTGACAAATCCGGCCAACAAGAAAAGAAAACTTTTTTCAATTTACGCGCCAAACTTTTTTTTAACCTGTTTGAAGCAACGTTTTACACGGTGACATTAACATTAGTCTTCTTTTTTTTTTTTTGGTACTTGAATGCCAAGATGTTCTGTCACAATTTGACGTTTATAAACAAAAGACGGTTGCTTTGCAGGCCTATATAGGTGTGGAAGGTTGTATGAAATTCCTTTACATATCATCTTCACTAGTCGCACCGGATATGTAGTATTTCCGGACCTAATTTGAAGTAAGTCATGTCAACATTTCATTGCAAGTTTGAGAAAAAGTAAATAACGTTGTATTCGATTCCAGACAATGCCTCCACCCCGAAGCGTGCAGCAAGGAGCTCACGCTGCCGGCGTACTACGCGCGCTACCACGACCTGCGCAAGGAGTTCGTGCGCGCGTACGCGCTGCGCGCCGCCGCGCCGCCCGAGCCGACGGCGCTGCTCGACATGCTTACTTGTATCCTTTACACTTATTTAAACAACCGGCCAAGAGCGTGTCGAGCCACGCTCAGTGTAGGGTTCCGTAGTTTTTCGTCTGTCACAGTAAGTGTGTGAAATTATTTTGTAATTTTTATCAAAAACTATTCATCCTATTAAGTTCAAAATAATTTTCCTAGAAAGTTTTTATAAAGTTCTACTTTTGAGATTTTTTTCATATTTTTAAAAATTTATGGTTCAAGGGGGGGGCACACATTTTACCACTTTGGAAGTGTCTCTCGCACAAACTATTCAGTTTAGAAAAAAATGATGTTAGAAACCTCAATATTATTTTTGAAGACCTATCCATAGATACCCCACTCGTATGGGTTTGATGAAAATTTGAGTTTCAGTTCTGAGTATGGGGAACCCCCAAAATTTATTGTTTTTTTTTTAATTTATATTTTTGTGTGAAAATCTTAATGCGGTTCACAGAATACATCACTTACCAAGTTTCAACAGTAAAGTTTTTATAGTTCGGAAAAAAGTGGCTGTTACATACGGACGGACGGACAGACAGACAGACATACATACCGACTGACAGACAGACAGACAGACAGACATGACGAATCCATAAGGCTTCCGTTTTTTGCCATTTGGCTACGGAACCCTAAAAACAGGAATATTAAAACTGGCATCGTAGATGTGGGTCCCAAGACCGCTAATGTACAGTGGGACTGGGCTGGAAATGTCTGCCGAATGACCCCACAAGATGGCTACCAAGGTAGAGATAGAGACAGACAGAAAAGGAGATCGCGGGACGACCTTGACCTTACGGATTGGCGAAGACTAGCACTGGATTAGAAGAGTGGCGGAAATTGCCTAGCAGAGTAATTTTTAGGGTTCCTTACTCAAAGAGTAAAACGGGACCCTATTACTAATACTCCGCTGTCCGTCTGTCTGTCACCAGGCTGTATCTCACTGATACTGTGATAGTTCCAGTTGAAATTTTCACAGATGATGTATTTCCGTTGCTGCTATAACAACAAATACTAAAAACAGAATAAAATAACCATAATAATATCTATCTGCCAACACAGCGAATCCTCAAGTGAATAAAGGGTCGGCAACGCGCTTGTGATTCTTCTGGAGTCACAAGTGTCCATAGGCCGTAAGCTTGTTTGCCACCGTCGTAGTATAAAAAAAAATTTTTTTTTTTATAGATAATGGTACGGAACCCTTCGTGCGCGAGTCCGACTCGCACTTGGCCGGTTTTTAAACATTCTTCCTAAAGCTGAACTTGCTTGCTTGACTGAAAAGCTTTGTTACGCCCTAGCGTAACCAGATGGAAATGCAGCTTTTTAGTCTCTTGAGGTTTTTCAACGAGGGAATTTTTCGCTTGATAGTATTTCCGCGATCAGCGTATAGATAGCGCTCTGAACGTAGTTATGACATGTATCAATGCAACTAAATTCAACCAATAACTTCTTACATCCCCCAATCAGATTTAGGTATAACCCCATACACAGGAGACAATTTTTACGCGGCTGAGGTCAAAGACATGGCCAGTATAATTAGGAGAATAATTTCAGATGGTAAGCATTATTTTACATTCATTTGCCAGAATCCCCTTTTCGTAATTCTGCCGGAGTTACATTTATCTGGGACTAACTGATTTTGTTTTTAAATCAGATATGTCGTTCCGGAAACCCCCTACATACAAACTTACAATGTCGCAAAGAAATTGATCCTCGCGGGTTACCTTGACCTTGGTGGTAACTTTGTCCAAGTCATACTTTAATATTCTTATAATTAAGTGTTAGGTCTCCCTTACTGCTTATTTACTAAAACAAAAAACTTTATAGGTTTCATAGATTTAGACGACCGCTTTAGCCTAGTTGGTAGTGACCCTGCCTACGAAGCAAGAGGTCCTGGGTTCGAATCCCGGTAAGGGCATTTATTTGTGTGATGAGCACGAATATTTGTTCCTGAGTCATGGATGTTTTCTATGTATTTAAGTATTTATTTCTCTATATAAGTATCTATATCGTCGTCTATTACCCATAGTACAAGCTTTGCTTAGTTTGGGACTAGGTAGATTTGTGTAAGATTGTCCGCAAATATTTATTTATTTATTTATTCTATTATAGTGGGCAAAGTTACCCTAATAATCTGTTAATCAAAAGGTGTTTTCCCTTTGATTCCAAATGATAGATAATGAAGTTAGAGAATTAAGTAAATTAGGTTTAATGAACGTTTATGAATAAGGCTAATTTTGAATTTCCAGGTTTCCGGTTCGAGCTGCCAGAGACGGTCGACTTAGTATTAGAAACTGGAATATGGTGAGTTTATGATAGTTATAGTTATACTGGGCGTTTTCCGCAAGTCGACATCCATTGTGCCTATTTTGCGTGTAACGGCGGTGTGGCGCTACTCTAACCACCCCAGCTCGTCTAGAAAGTTGGTGAGTGCCTTGGTGTTGCTGACTGCGTCCCGTAGTGTGTCTGGAGAACCTAGGTGCTTCATTCTGTATACTTCTACCTGCTTGCAGTCCAGTAAAGAAAGAAAGAAAGAAGACATTTATTTACTACACAAAAGACACACAGAGACAAAGGGAGTAGGCATACATTACAATTTAACACATATTGTGTGTGTCTTTGCGGCAGTGAATAGGTCGCTGTCTCAGCATTATGCCGAGGTGTCAGACAGACACCTACAGCGCTGATTTTCAGACAGCACCGTACGTGACCCACGGAACGCAACACAACATAATACCATTGATAAACACATAATTATTGTATACACGTAATAAATAATAAATGTAATAAATTTGTAAAATATGTACCAGTAGCCAAATGGGATAGAAAGAAAAACACAAAGCAAAAAACGCGACACGGTTGAGGTAGGAAAGTGCTGGATGGGTTAGGATTGGGTTTGGGATTTCTGGAGCGTCAACAAATAGCCCTTAAGCTGACGCTTAAAGGTATACCTGCTAGACGCTCCTTGAATAGGTGGAGGGAGATCATTCCAACACTTGGACGCCGCGAACCTAAAACTACCTCGAAACGCCGTGGTCCGATGCATTGGCACCAGAATCATCGCCTTACACCTACGCGCACTCTTGGGCCATACAAGTCTACTCAGCAAATATGCTGGAACCCCAGATCGCACTATGCCAAAGAGAAGAGTGTATGTTTAGTCGTTTCTTCTGCCTCCATGCACGCTCTGCTCACTCTGAGTTTATGATATTATTGTATACAACGTATGTAATCCGCTGACATAAGAGTGATGGGACATATTTATAAATAAGTTGTATTCAGCCATATTTTTACACTTGACTGTACCTACTGTGAGAAACCTGTCCCTTCTATTGTAGTTTGTATGCAAACGTGGCCCATTTCTCTGTAGCTGACTGTACATGTTAACCCTATCACTGCGAATGACGCGATATCGCTTCAAAGCGCTAAAGCTGACGTTTCGCTACACAGCTGATGTGACACATTCTAAACTCAATTTACAGATGCAAGAAATTTCATGCAAGTTTAACTATATTGCGAGGTTTGATAGATCATTGAACTCAGCATCCTCGGTAACCCGCAATGTAATTAAACTTCCATGCAATTTATTGCATGTGTAGGAGACGATTTAGAAATAATCTCAAGTATAACCAATGTCCTGGTTTTCCCGCTATTTATATGAAAACGCTTACCTAGCGAGATCCTGCCACTGGTAGCGGTGATTATGGGCAACGGCGTAGCGCTGCCAAACACTGCTCAGTGAAAGAGTGAAAGAAAGTCTTATCTTATGAAGGAAGTAACTGACCTTATTTTCTTTTTGTTGCAAGCTAACAATCAAGTAAGTACCAAATACTAACCCCATTATTCATAAATTCATAACACACAAACCTCTGTTAACTAAAATGTGTTTGGTCCCTTCCTAGAGAGCCTAAATTGTAACTCAATGCGACTGTTTGCTCGGACACTTTTAACAGGCGCTTTTTAAATATTGTATTGCGTTGTATTGAATCCCATTCTACATAGTATGATGATATTGATGATAATTCATGTTATTAAAATATTATAATTATTGATAAGATTTATCGCCATAACGAATATATACTTTAATCCAAGTATTGCCTATAAATATGACATGTCATAATTTTTATGGCATAAATCTACACCAATATGAGTCACATTTTACATGAATTTATGACTCAGAAATTATAATTTAAAGTAGGTTTAATTACTGATGTGCCATTACCGGGAAATGAGAAAAATTCCGGTAAAGGCAATATGCTGGCAACTTGAAGCGGATTCAAACCTATATAACGTGTTGCGTCATAATATTGACGCAGCATAAGAAGAAACCATACATTTAGTTCAGAAAACATCACGTCATAAAAGTAAGAATCCCGCTTTATTCGGGTAATTTGTACTGTCTAACATTACAATAGGGTACCTATTTGACAACAGTGAAAATATTTTGTTTTTTAATTAGCAACAGATAAAAGTTACGAACATATTCGGAAAGTATCAATCTTTAAATTCATAATTAAGGACGTTGCCTGATTGTGACGTCACGAGCAAGTAATCCCTACATATTCCGTACTGATGGAGCGTTTTTGACGTTTCATGAAAAGAGGCTGATTGACTTTAGTGAAACACCGTATTCCCGTCGCCATCATATATACCTACTGTAGTTAAAGCAATGACGCGTAGTTTTAGTGTACAAGAGGCAACCGGAGTTCAAATACCGCGAACCATGGTATTTGAACTCGCGAAGCGTTGTGGAACCGCCCTGCTGTGCAACCCGAGCTGAGCCAACTTGGACTGGAGCAGAAATTGAAAAAAAAAACATTGATTTACACTACTTTGGCTTTGACCTAGTTCGGAAGACAGAGGCTCAACCTTGGCGAATCTGTCATAAACCTAATGACCCTAATGTACATATGTATTATGTATCATTAATATTAGTAATTAAATTTTATATTAGTTTTTATAGTTAATCAATTATTATTATTATTATAATTGATTAACGGTCTCCGTAGCCCAGTGGGTAGTGACTCTGCCTACGAAGCGGGAGGTCCCGGGTTCGAATCCCGGTCAGGGCATTTATTTGTGTATTTATCACGAATATTTGTTCCTGAGTTATGGATGTTATATATGTATATAAGTATCTATATGTATGTATCTATTATATATATCATCGCCTAGTACCCACAACACAAGCCTTACTGAGCTTACCGAGTGCCTAATATTTATTTATTATTTATTTATTTATAATCTCCGATTTAATTCACGTACCTATTACTTTTTTTTAATCCGTGCCACCGTGCTCCGTAAAAGACTGACCGAATCGACATACGGCTATTTTACCATAAATAAATTATGACGGTTAAAACGTGTGTGTGAGCTCTGATGGAGATAAAATACCTAGCATATTGTTCTATTATCAGAAAACAAAGTATATTGCTAAATATTTTACAATGGTTCCAAGATTAATGTTCTTTACGTAAGTATTAGTGCTATTTATTATTAGACTGTTACGAATGTAAGCATTGTTTACCAATTATTATTGTTAGTGTCGATAAGGAATCTATATAATTGAAGTGCCCAGCTGTTCTACTCGTACAGTAAGTCAAAACAGCGAATAATGGAATAACCACGAACTTCGAAATTCTAAATTCGGGTATCTCCATCTCTATCGCACTTACATTACTCGAGTGACAGGGATGCAGGCATACGAACTTCGACTTTCGATGTTCGTGGTAGCACCGCAGAGACCCAATTCACGAAGTAACAAGAACCGATGTTACTAGTCTTAACTGGCAACACTTGGCAATGGTCGATAGCGACGCGGGAGTTCACTTGGATGGTCCCTATCCTTCTTGAACTACCCTCTCGCATGGTTTTAATAGGGGTGTAGACTCAAAATATATTATTCCTCCAAAAGAAAGAATGCAAAAAAATATGCCTAATGACGAAAATCCCATTCAGATATCTCGAAAAATTACGAAGCTACAACCGATTTAATATTGCTTGTTAGAGAGAGAAAACGCTAGGGGATCGTGACGTCACGACAGTCGAGCGTCATAAGTTAATGACAATCGTTTCATATGAAGGTGCGTTTTGCGGAAAAGGAACAGAATATATTATTATCCCCTCTTAAAACTTTGAACACTTATAACTTTGTGATTATTTAATCCCCTGCTGTATTTTTTTCTACATTAGACAATATTTTTAAGGCGCTATAGGCTCAGCGAAGTGAAGCGAACATAGTTTTTGAAACAATATAATGCGTCTGTTTATAATAATATGGTTTCAAAAAAATACGAATAGTAATCTTGAGGCTTTTCTGCAGGGAAATCAGTGATTCGAAAAACGATTAAGCAATTTTCGCTCGATAGAAAAAAATCACGAACATAGGTCTAAAACATATTAAAATTCACTTAAAACATTCGTAGCAAATTATGCACAATAGCTGAACATATTAACATTGGTTCTAAAAATCGGCAATATCATGTTTGAGGGAACTTAGTGATTACTTTTTTATTTATTTAAACGCACAAAAAATTAAAATAAAAAAACATAATATCCGCGCTTCCAAACACGCACTTCCATCTCGCTCACGCTTATGCTCAGCGAGAGGGAGAGAAGACCATGATACTATATCGCCTTAATCCTTTTTCGAGAAAAATCATCATTTTTGGTTATTTCATTTGGTGTCTACACCCCTATTTGCCAGTCGATTTCACTGGTCGCTATACCGATTGTAGAACGACTGTGCTATACTGGAATGGACTTCGGTTAGTCGTTATACCGTCTGCGGGAGGACCAGCATGGCTGTTATGGACCAATAACAAGCCTGGTTATTATATATAGGTATATGCTTCATTCCCTCGAATGGATGGATTTTAATAGGGAACATTACGCAAAACTCTTCGTAGGTGGCGACACTAGCAGCGTTGACATTGTATCTCGTTCGCACTTGCGGTATTGTCTATGCAAGCATCCTTGTCACTCATTTGACAATCAATTTTGCATGTGTGTGTGAATCCCTATATTTCTATACTGGTTTACTATTAGTGTTAGTGCTGCCTCTGGCGGCAGAACATTGCAGTAATGTTCCCTATTGAACGAGCGTTCAAAGTTCTCCCTTTCAGTTCGGGCCGAAATTCTATCGTATGTCCGGATGTTTGGTGAGCAGGTTCGTTAATAATAGGTATAGTTTTTTTTCGTCAACTCAGTTTTTGGATTTAAAAAAATAAACACTTGCGGGGTACTTATAAGCTCACAGAGCCATTAGTTTTTACCCGACTACGGCAGAGCAGAAAGGAAGGGATATATTTGTAGCAGTCTGTGTTTGTATTTGTGTATGTTCCACTGTAGCGTTTAAAATACTGAACCGATTATGATAAAAGGGGCATCATTCGATTCGAAATTATGCTCCGGGTGACATACCTTTACCTACCTTTAGTTTGAAAAATAAAAACTGGTCGCTGTCACAAACAACTAAGTGACAGACTTTTAAAAAAAAAAATTTTTTCTTAGCGTGTTGGGTATCAAATGAAAGATGAGAAATTTTAAAGTTCAAATATATGAAAAAAATCCATTGTTACTTTTCCGTAGTCGGGATATAGTTTTTTAGGGTTCCGTACTCAAATAGTAAAACGGGACTCTATTACTAAGACTTCGCTGTCCGTCCGTCCGTCCGTCCGTCCGTCCATCCGTCTGTCTGTCTGTCACCAGGCTGTATCTCAAGAACCGTGATAGCTAGAGAGTTGAAATTTTCACAGATTATGTATTTCTGTTGCCGCTATAACAACAAATACTAAAAACAAAATCAAATATTTTTTTAAGGGGCGCTCCCATACAACAATCGTGATTTTTGTGCCGTTTTTATAGATAATGGTACGGAACCCTTCGTGCGCGAGTCCAACTCGCACTTGGCCGGTTTTAAACATGTATGCTTGTTAATGTGCCGATTCGCCAGAACCTGAGATAGTGTAAGATTTGTTTTAATAACAGTCGGGTTTTTACTATCTTGTCGCGAACCGTGACCATAATCGCTCTGCCCTATATTTTTAAACGACTAGGTATTTAAATAGGGTCAGTTGGACGGAAAAGAAAACTAATGAGGAGGTTCTGGATTTAGTCCATGAAAAAAGAAATCTGATAGAAATGATTGAAAACAGGAGAGGAAAAATGATAGGACACATGTTACGCCACGACGACTGGATGAAAACAATAATAGAGGGAAAAATAGAAGGGAAAAGAAAAAGGGGAAGCAAATAAATGGAGCATACATGGAGCAAATAAAAGAGAAAATAAACGCTTCATCGTACAGAGAAATAAAAAGAAAGGCAGAATGTAGAACAAGTTGGAAATTACTCCACCGACAAGAGCCTAGCTCTTAAATAAGAAGAAGAAGGTATTTAAAGGCACACCAAAAAACCTATTAACCAAAAATCTACTGATTTGCTCAGCTAAAATACTAATCGTTCATCAAAAATCGGGTATGATGTGCACGTCAGAAGGTATTTAAAAAAAAACAGGCCAAGTGCGATTTGGACTCGCGCGCGAAGGGTTCCGTACCAAAACGGCAAAAAAATCACGTTTGTTGTTTGGGAGCCCCCCTTAAAAAAACATTTTATTTTGTTTTTAGTATTTGTTGTTATAGCGGCAACAGAAATACATAATCTGTGAAAATTTCAACTCTCTAGCTATCACGATTCTTGAGATACAGCCTGGTGACAGATTATCTATAAAAACGGCAAAAAAATCACGTTTTTTGTATGGGAGCCCCCCTTAAAAATATATTTTATTTTGTTTTTAGTATTTGTTGTTATAGCGGCAGCAGAAATACATAATCTGTGAAAATTTCAACTCTCTAGCTATCACGGTTCTTGAGATACAGCCTGGTGACAGACAGACGGACGGACAGCGAACTCTCAGTGAGTAATAGGGTCCCGTTTTACTCTTTGAGTACGGAACCCTAAAATGCGCATTTGGTAGGCGATTAAAATTTTCCCGTTTTGAACCCACTTGTACCAAATTTTTAAACTTTACGACACAATTGCACGTTCTTTTCACATTGAAGAAGGCAAACGAAATACAACTTGCACTTTACACACTTCTTTCGTCACGCACACACGCAAACAATAATGCTTACATCGTACCGTAGCGGTCAAACCGAATAACATGGCCGGTACCACGATATGGAGGCGGAGCTGTCGCTCAATCATTAAAGGGCCGTTTACATGGTGCAACAACTCGCATGAGAGTTTTACTACATTGCAGGATTTGATTGACTTCCTCGTATTTCGGTAGCCCGCAGCTCCGCAATGTAATGAATATCGCATAAGGTACCTGGGTCGAATATGGCCAGCCCGAAAATATGGCCACACCCCTACACGTCCAAAACCATAGCGCCATCTACAACTTTGATAATAAATAAATAAATATTTGCGGACAATCTTACACAAATTAAGTCCCAAACTAAGCAAAGCTTGTAGTATGGGTACTAGACGACGATATAGATACTTATATAGAGAAATACATACTTAAATACATAGAAAACATCCATGACTCAGGAACAAATATTACGCGTTGAAACGTCTATGTGTGAGTAATGCTCAGGAGTCGTTGCTGCCTTCCCCTCCCCCGCCCTTGCCAGTCCCGCAATGGCAGTCGAAGTGAGACCACGTGTCGCGGATACAATTATTCACTCGTAAGTCTCTATGATTATTTAATTGTCTTGTACTTCAAAATATTTATTGTGTTTTGGTCTTTAGTAATCGTAGATGATATGTCTATGCTTATTTTCGAGATTTCTTCTGTATATCTTGGGTTATTTATGTTCCTTGAAGTGAAATACGAGAATGACAGAAAATATGGACATACAGAGAAAAATATAATGCAAAAATAAACCATCGTCGTCTGAAACGTGTGTCATCGTTTGAAGCTTCCACGTTAAATTGACACGAAACAAAAATATTTAATATTTTTTTTGTTTCGTTAAGAGTCGCACGATACTAGCCATAGAAGCCAATACCTACATAGATCACGTGTACCGAAGTATCGATATATGAGGGCAGAGCAGTCAAACCCGATAAATCGCGTAAGAGGTTTTTGAAAATAGAACGCATAACGATGTCGAGTTCTTATTTCAAAAAGCAAACGTCTCGATTTATCTGGTTTGACCGCTTAGCACAGTAGTATGTAGGTAATAATGGTAATACTATTCTGTGACAGTAGTATCGCGTTTCTGGGGCTCCAAAAAGTTACCGTGTTACCGTTCTAAGGGGCATATAGACGTGGCGATCTACTGACCAACTGATAGATTTTCGATACTGAGAGAGATGCACGATACATTTTCAATCATTTGATACAGAGCCTGCAATCAAACCCCTGCCCTCTGCTTTACTGGTTCGATTCCCGCTTTAGACGACATTCTATCACGGTAATTTTTTCTTTGTATTTGTTCTCTGTATGAAAGATTCAAATAGTAATTGCACAATTCTCATTTTACTTGGTTGGCCAACAGATTTTTACGTATGTAGGGCCCCTAATGATGTAATGATATTAGGTACCACGCTAACCAGCGTTTAAATCTCGGTAAGGGCAAATATTTGCGTGATCAGCACAAATATTTGCTTCTGAGTCTTGGGTATTTTTATACACAAAGGTGTCAAAGGTAGTATAGTCAACGTCAAAGTTATGACTACAGTTTTGGCCTAATTATAATGTAGACACACATCTTTGACACCGACCGAATCATCAACTTAGAAAAGTTACAACGATGCCATTCCAAAGTTCAATATCACAAAACCCGAAACCGATTTTGTTGAAACGTAGCTAAAAAAGAACCATCTCGACCACGTCAACTTTTTGACAAAAAACGCATTAAAATCGGTCCATTCGTTTAGGAGCTACGATACACGCACAGATACACAGACACGTCAAACTTATACGAGTAACTTCCCTCTTTTTGCGTCGGCGGTTAAATAAGCATACCTAGTCCCTAAGTACCTAAGCTTTGCTTAATTAGGGATTATTGTAGATCGTCCCTCAATATTTGTTTATCTCAAAGATCGGGGCAACGCCTATCTTATAACAACAGGAAGTGTGAGACTTTGCAAGTTTGTAGGTACGCAGGGGTTCCTACTCCGGAACCATTTAATCCAATTCCAAAAAAATTACCGTTTATAGGATGTTTTTTTTTGGATTACGTAATATACAGTTTGTGTTTTTTGCAATAGAAGCGAAGCCGCGCGGTCAGCTAGTTTCTATAATTTCACACATCAAAATCAATTACAAAACTTACAGTCATAACGTCTCATAGTACAGGCCGTCTTGAGACGTTACCACGTCGCCATTCCGCACCAGTCAGTCGACGCGCGCGCACGTTGTGTGTTGATAAAACGTGTTTGTACAGTGATAAAGCTTTTGGGACCGATAGGCTACGATAAGGAGGTGAGCCGCTTGAGATAATAACGTTAATTATTTGTTGGTTAATAATCCTTGGTATGCTTTGTGATCGTTTAAATTGTAAAGTTTTACATGCGCTTTGGTCAAAACAAACTGTCAGCCTAAGCATGATCGTTTGCACATGAAGCATACGATACGTCCCTCCTGCACTTACTATACTAGTAAGGGAGGAATGCTTTGTCTGACATAAATGTGATCATGCTAGGCAGGCTTTTTCGTGATAATTATAAACGTATAGGTACTTAATGGTGGGGTTTGGAAGGAGCATTCTTGTGCTTATAAGAGTTATAAGATAAGGGAATCTCGTCGCTTACCGGGAGTCAGTCCGACTCAGGTCCGTAGCCTAAGTTTCTTGCTGAAATCTTCTCAGCTTGGTTAGGTTTGGTCAACCAGCGAACTCTCTGTAGCTCGATTCCACTCACACGCAAATTCAGTTGAAATCGCCTCAAACACTGGAGCGCCAATTCTTACGTCATTATTCGTAAAACTTAACAAACCTCTGTTAATTAAAATTAGTTTTATAGATACTTTCTCACAAACACTAATGTCAAAGTGGCAGAATACGACAAACGAATTTTAACGGCAAATCAGCTACTCCGACCGGTAATTGTGGCACTCTTTGGGGGAAACCTATGTCCAGCAGTCTTTCGGCTGATATAATGAGGTTTGATGAACGGTTATGAATACGGCCATTAGAGTATTCCAGCGTTTTTAACCTTTTCACCGCCGAAGACGCCATTCACGTCATCGGAGAATCGTGCCATTCGTGCCCCTGCCGCCAGAGCCCCAAATACAGATGCCAGTAAATAAGGATACTGTGGACCCCAGTTGTCTTAAATAAATAAATAATAATACCAAACATTATAAAAGAGTTCTAGAAGTGGTTTTTATTGGTTTTTGGACGGTCGTCATTTGACGTCGGTGGCGTCCATGGCACGGCAAATCACTTCGTCAGCTGGCGGTCAATAGGTTAAAACCGTCCGCAAAAGCCAATAGAGTAGGTATTAAAACCAGTGTTAACCCCGCGTGATCGTCGCGGAGGTCTCCCCTGGAAAATTCATAAGTGGTAAACCACTTTCTTGGTTGACTGACTACTTATAGTGACTATACGCGAGGAGGACGCGCCCTCGTTGTTTGAAACATAAGAAAACGCAAGAAAACGGCCTCGCTGTTAGACAGGGTGCGCGGGAGTAGCAACAGCATCCTGAGCATGATAGCTAACAAGCTAGATTGTCCTCTTTTGTGGCAAATGGGTCAGAGGACTAAATCTCTTTTTTTTATTAATTATTAAGCTACTAACATTAGATTAAATAATTTCTTCTAATGTGTGGACCATTGTCTTTAAATAAATAAATAATAATAATAGTCAGAAAATTCCTACAGAATGATTCACTCACTAACGTACAAATCCATGCACACCCATCAGTTACTCATTTTCCACCCGAGTCAAACCATAACCAAGAACATCTCTCCGATCATCATCATCAAGATGTTCTTTCAGATCATCATCATCAAGATCTTCTCTCAAATCATCATCATCAAAATCTTCCGTCTTAATTAAAACGTAATAGGTATATGAGATGCACTTGGCTTCGGCCCGTGCTTCCCATTACACCAGTATTTAGGTAAATACTGAGAAATTTAAAGAAACGAAATAACAATAATAATAATGTAATTTTATTTTATTTTTAAGTCGTTTGCAAATAATAAATGTACATAAGTATATTAGTAAATGATAAAAAAAAAAAATAATAATAATCGTGGTTCCTATCACCCTACCGGTCCCCAACACGCCCCTCCGACCGAGCGACCTTGGTTAAATTTTGCTGCAAACAACTGTCTACACGGTCGGTGCGGACCAAGGTCGCTCGGTCGGAGGGGCGTATTGGCGACCGTCTAGCAGACTTTTTATGGTAGGTACCATAATATTGCGTTGTCACCTGTTCACTGACTTATACACGTGTACAAAATGTCAACCGCATTGGGCAACATTTGGCCTAAACAATCTAAGTGACTAACTCACATATCTATTGTACTCGTACCTACATAATGAAATGTAATATTCATCATCATCATCATCATATCAGCCGAAAGACGTCCACTGCTGGACATAGGCCCCCCCAAAGAGTGCCACAATGGCCGGTCCCGCGCCACCCGCATCCAGCGGACTCCCACGACCTTTACCAGGTCATCACTCATCAGTCCACCTTGTGGGGAGGGGGGGGCCTACCCACGCCGCGCCTTCCGGTACGTGGTCGCCACTCGAGAACCTCATCATCATCATATCAGCCGAAAGACGTCCACTGCTGGACATAGGCCTCCCCCAAAGAGTGCCACAATGGCCGGTCCTGTGCCACCCGCATCCAGCGGACTCCCGCGACCTTTACCAGGTCATCAGTCCACCTTGCGGGGGGCCTACCCATGCCGCGCCTTCCGGTACGTGGTCGCCACTCGAGAACCTTTCCGCCCCAACGACCATCGGTTCTACGTGCAATGTGCCCCGCCCACTGCCACTTAAGTTTAGCAATTCGGAGGGCTATATCTGTTACCTTGGTTCTGCTGCGGATAGCCTCATTTCTGATGCGATCGCGCAGAGAAACTCCCAGCATAGCCCTCTCCATTGCCCTTTGGGTGACTTTGAGCCTTCTTATGAAGCCCATTGTAAGCGACCACGTTTCAGTGCCATATGTCATCACTGGCAACACACACTGGTCAAAGACTCTCGTCTTGAGACACTGCGGAATATTGGACGAAAAGATGAGCCGTAGCTTCCCGAATGCTGCCCAGCCGAGTCGGATTCGACGATTGACCTCTTTCTCAAAGTTGGACCTCCCCTAACTGGACAGTCTGTCCTAGGTATACATAATCGTCTACAACTTCGAGCGTAAAGTGTCTCGAGAACCTAAAATGTAAATATATTTATGTAATTATTTATGTAGGTACGTATTCGTTCACCCTCAACTGTACTGAACTGAAGTCAGTTAAAACTTTTTTTTTTAAGTTTATTAGTATTTTGCCTAACCCGGATCTGCAGGTCGATCTCGCAACGCATTGTACTAAAAATGGCAGGGAGGGAAAATGACAGTGGGATTGTCCTAACGCGCGTTCGGAACGTTACGTGATTAACCCTCTGTAAAGATTATGACGTTTTTTTGCGAGAGAATGCATCAGTTTATGCATATATGTCATGCTACATTATGCTTATGCATATGTTAAGTGGACGACGATAAACGTGACCTGTAAGACCTGGGATCAAAGTTCGCGTCTATAGAGACTTAGATTAGACTTGATATCGGCGGATCGACGTCCAATATTAAATTATTTTACAAATTAATTACTTCATTAAGTATTAAGTAAATAGTTAGTACAATCTTGAAAAAGTTGATTTAAGGATATTTACAAAAAATACTGGTACTCTTAGGCGTTCCGCTTTCTTTCGGGGATGATTTCAGTGATAAAAATTTAATTCCCCGGTGATTTTTTTATGAAATACCATAAACGCTGTTAGTATGAAGTTCAAAGAGATCCCTGGCGGAGTCGCGGGATAAAACATAGCCTAAATCCATCCTATAGATAGGTCCATTCTTTATATTGGTGAAAAAAACCGGCCAAGTGCGAGTCCGACTCGCGCACGAAGGGTTCCGTACCATTAGCTATAAAAACGAAAAAAAATCACTTTAGTTGTATGGGAGCCCCCGTAAATATTTATTTTATTCTGTTTTAGTATTTTTGTTATAGCGGCAACATAAATACGTCATCTGTGAAAATTTCAACTGTCTAACTATCACTGTTCATGAGATACAGCCTAGTGACAGACGGACAGCGACAGATGGACGGACAGCGGAGTCTTAGTAATATGGTCCCGTTTTACCCTTTGGGTACGGAATCCTAAAAATATAGAGATTACCGTTAGATATAAACTTATATACAACTTGACATACTTACAACCTCACAGACTTTACGTCTTTATAATATTAGTAATATATAGCTAAATTGTATCCAGGCGAGAACCAACTAGTACTACTCATATCAATTGAAATACGCAAGTTGCTTTCAGAAACAATAACACAAGATTCATATACCTAGAACCGTGTCTCATTACTCTCATTGTACTATGAACCTGAAGTCGAGTGGTTCGCTCGTAAACTCAGGAATGGACGATAAGGATAATTCGAAATACATTGCGTGTCGTTAGGAACTAACATTAAGGCTATGATATGATAAGCGCAGTGTACACTTGAATGGCAGATAGCATAGCACACATGTATTTGTAGGTATAGAAAAAAAATTGTAGGTAGGTACAAGCTTGAAAATATTTACCGTCTAGCGTAACAAGTTACCAAGTTACTCGCATTATGATAATTAACAACTTAGAAACGTCAAACTTCTAACAAACCAACCCTCTTTTTGCGTCGGGAGTAAAAAAATTTAAACAGGTCGCGCCCATAGCGAATATTGAATATAAATATATAGTAGTCGCGCCGCGGCGTTGGCTATCCACAGAGATGTGCTAAGTTTCGTTTCCATGGACACAAGTGACAGTATTAGAACATCTCTGGTATGATACTCACCTTTACTTAGCCATTGAAGAGTTCCTTCTGGTTCAAGCACCTTTTGGCTCGATCAACTTCATGGTATATATGGTATTGGTAGCTCACTTTATACTGGACTTTTCAAAGCTTACTATAAAACCAAAATTAGTTGACACCTAAATGGCTCAGCAATTAAAGTCCGTGAATGTACCAAATTGTTATCTTTAGATTACATATTTGCAAAGTTTCTAATTGATACGACTAATAGATGATGATGAATATCGACTTGCAAGATTTGATTATATTTACATTCGGTAATCTTAGGAAATATTCATCCAATCTCAAAAATTCCTTCATTGACTATCTAGTTTACCTATAAAATGTACCTTAAGGCTATATTTTATGCCGCGGCTACGCCTGGATTCTAATAAGCGGCCGGTAAGCAAGTCTGTACTTAATAAAAATCCCATTCGTTGGTCGAATCGTTAAAGTACATCCCTAATGATTTACCCAGAATGTAATCTGACGCATTACGTTAGCCTCGGCAAAGCACGTTTCGCGTGCTCAGGCGTAACTCAACACGTCCCAAATCAACCAAATTCAATAAAACAAATCCACAATAATGGTATCCTAAAATAAATCTTATTGTGTAGAGAATTACGTTGGTATTTAAGTGTAACGTTGTTGGCGTTTGTGACGTTTTAGGTTAGAAAGTTTAGTGCTGAATTGAGAAGCCGTCAATCACAAGTCGTTCAATCGCGTTTTACGAAAATAAACCTTATTTTGTTTATTTTAGGCTGGTATTTAAGTGCAATGATATTGCGATTTGTTACTTTTTAGGTTACAATGTATTGTGCTGATTTGAGGAACGTTTTAACACTTTGAAATAACCATTTAAAATGTCACTTAGCTTATTTCGATGACGTGAATTATGTATCTGTTACTTAATTTGTTATTTACATTCAATATTTGCTGAGTTTTAGTACCTAAACTTATTCATCAAATTGTTGTGTAATAGTACATTACTATGAAACGAAGGGTTGCAGGCCAAGTAGATATAAACGAAGGGTTGCAGGCCAAGTAGGATAGGGATACGCGGCCGGCAACCCCGTTTCTCGCCGAGATTTGTATAGTGCTTTTCTCAAACTTGCAATGAAATAAAAAGTAGTTAATTTGTTTTATTCGTACAACTAAATAATACGTTTCTGATAGCTTGATAGCTTGATTGAGTGCTGTCACATCATAACCTATAATTGTGTCCCACATTTCTTACTAACAAATATTCCGCTTATTCCCTAAATTAAGTATTAGTTTATAGTTACCTGAACTTATATCTAACTATGTAGACGAGGTTCTACAACAAAGAAGACACTTATAATTTTTTTGAAATTTTCATACGCCGTCATGTAACTAACCTTTGATTTCGGGGGCAGTAAATTATTCATGGCTACTTCTGCTCGCAATTCCGGAGGCGTACAGTTCAATTCCATATCATATTCGTCCGAACTCATTTCGAAATCGAAGGCTTTTATTAGAAAGTTTCAAAATAATTACGAACTATTGACAAATCCGGCCAACAAGAAAAGAAAACTTTTTTCAATTTACGCGCCAAACTTTTTTTTAACCTGTTTGTAGCAACGTTTTACCCGGTGACATTAACATTAGTCCTAATCTTTTTCTTTTTTTTTTTGGTGATTGAATGCGAAGACGTTCTATCACAATTTGACGTTTATAAACAAAAGACGGTTGCTTTGCAGGCCTAGGTGTGTAAGGTTGTATGAAATTCCTTTACATATCATCTTCACTAGTCGCACCGGATACGTAGTATTTCCGGACCTAATTTGAAGTAAGTCATGTCAACATTTCATTGCAAGTTTGAGAATAATTTAACGAAATACACGTTGAATTGAAAGAATATTTGTTTTATAAACTTGAATGCCCTTTTTTCAAACCCAAGATGGAGCCATATTCGACAATTCACAGTTCTATACTTAAAGTTATAAGGTTGACATTCCTTCAACATATTACAATAGGAGTGTAGTTTTTACACTAAATTTGATGACCCTCAGATGTTGTAACTTCCCTTTTGGGTTGTCAGTTATGATACTTATGGTTAAAGTATGTCCCTTTTGTTTTTAATTTAAACGGGTCAACTAGGTTTATTGGCTACTTGAAATATTTGTGTAAGCTGTCGTCTCTTTCAGCCCATAAGTGCGAGAGAACGTAAGTATTAGGTACTTTAAGTGTCGTGCTAGGTTGACAGACGTTATCTTCGTAAAAGCGATCATGTTTTTTGTAGATAAACAATAGTTAAGAGGTCCGTTTAGTCGATAGGAAATGCATAGAAGTTAGCTCATGTAGCACCGCGCCAAATGCTCTTAATGTAAGAGTGAGACAAAACACCCCACACCGCTTCACCCTAACGTTACGATCTTTAGCTAGTGCATGTTAGATACGAAGTAAAGGTGCATTCAGACGATACTAAATGACGCACTGCAAGCTTTAACATAGGGAAAGCAAGGCCACATACCTAATTTACTTTAAAAACAAAGTTTAAACCGACTTCAATTCAGTACTTCGCCAAGCCACGTAGGTACATGAACATTTCCACTTTTCCTTTCCAATTCACCACATGAACTGTTTCCGAGAGCTTTCCGTTGATTATTAAAGAAAAAACCCAAGTCGCTATCTGTGGGCTGATAAATATTTGAGGAGTTACGTCGATTCCTCAAGGATCTCAGAATTAACACTTCATTAGTTGCTACTTCAACGGAATCATGTCAGAATCTTCGAGGAGTTCCATAATTCATCCGTGGTCTTCATCATCAGTTCCACTTCACGAATTATAGGTAATAGAAAATACCGAAATCACTACATGCGTGCCTATAAAATTTGAGGGTTGCCCTCAATTTCCCTGGGATCACATCATCAGATCCTGACTTGGTAATGGGACTACCTCAGGAGTATATTCTTTCAAATAAAAAAAAATAATTTTAGCAATCGGTCCACAATTGACGAAGAAATCGGTGAACATACATAAAAAAACATACAGTGGAACATATAAAGGCTGTCCCAAAAATGTATGGAAAATCTTGCGTTCTTTTTGGGACAGCCTATATAACCGTCTCCTTTTTTGAAGTCGGTTAAAAAGGAAAAATCCGTAACACGTCATCTGTGCCAAAACGGGCGGTCTGTATAGTCTCACTGGCAAAATTGAGCCGACTCAGTTGGCCAGAAAGCCAAAAAAAAAGAGAAGAAGATAGTCTCACAATTAGGCAGCTATGCCATAGCTCTGTGTCCACAATGTTATGGCACAGCGCCGTGCAACAACCATTGTCCGGCATTGTTATGGACGGACCGACATTGTTCATAACTCAAGGGATTGTTCACATAGCGGCTTAACACGCTCGGTGCCGCTGACACAATCTTTGTGGGTTTTGTATGACAAAATAGAAGGGTTTTTAAAAACAAAGTTTTCACCTCACTTGCTCGGAAAGGTCTTTTTGTATGTTTGATATCTATTGAGAAAAATTATTTTTATCCACATGTGAAGAAAGTAGACGTAATTAGAAAGTTGTAAGTACTATGACGTAGAACGTTAAATGTTTATTTTTGGTTTTTTGACATATTTTTTTTAAACTTTTTTTTACTTTTTTAAACTTTTTTTTTTAACTTTTTGTGTTACTTTTTTTTTACTTTTTTTACAACTTTTTTTAACTTTTTTTTACCCTATTTCTTATTTTCCTCGCTTTAGTGAGGTGAAAAGATTTGTGTTATACACGGGTGAAAAGTTATTTTACTTCTCGTGTGTTGAAACACTCGCTACGCTCAGGATTCTATTTTTGAACCACTCGCTTCGCTCGTGGTCAATCATAGAATCCTTTCGCTAGCTCGTGTTTCAAATGAACACTCGCAGGTAAAATACAACTTTCCCCCCTTGTATAACAAATAACTATTAATAACTAACAACTTAGAAAAGATGAAAAACCCCCGACATTTTCATTTTCTCATAAAAAACACAAAGTTGAATATCTCAGAAACGGCTGAACCGATTTTGATGAAACGTAGCTAAGAACCATCTCGATCACGTCAGCTATCGGGTAAAAAAACCGCATTCAAATCGGTCCATTCGTTTAGGGGCTACGATGCCACAGACAGACAGACACGTCAAACTTATAACACCCCTCTTTTTACGTCGGGGGTTAAAAAAGGTATAGTTTGGATGACAATTCAATATTATGGTACCATCGAGCTGATCTGATGATGGAGACAGAAGGTGGCCACGGGAGTTCAGTACTTAACCGACGTAACCCCGTTGAGTTTGGGCTCGTTAGAATCGTCTCAATGAGTAGTTGATGACGGTATACAGAAAAGTACGGTCCGCAATGAAATTTTTGACAAAAAAATATTTTTTAAACTTATTTAGAATTAAAACGACAAATAAGTTTATATAATTATTGAACCTGCTTACAAAATTTCACGAGAATCGGTTGAGAAATGCTGTGTAGAGGAAAACAGCCGGACATCCGGACATACGAAATAATTTTGGCCCAAGCTGAAACAGAGAGCTTCGTTCGCTTCGCTCGCTCGTTCAAAAATAATGGGTATATATCTGTATTGCTATTACTATCTACTAAAGCCAAGGGTGAACTAGCATATCTTCCGTAATTTTCCTTCGCCCTTCAGCTAACCTCTTTATCTCGTAAACATATCCATCCTCATTGAGAAATGCGATTACGCTAATAGAGAACATTTACTATACTTATGCTTCAGATTATTTGATTTGGTTGAATTGCATCAAAATGGGTCTATTCAAATAGCAAGAGATTCCAATGACACTTTCTTAAAAACTCGGCCACATTAAACCATCTCAACTTTAACTACATAAGATAAGATTCATTTATTGTCCAAAACTGTGTACAAATAGATCACATCTTATATGTATAATAATTTACTTTGAAAACAAAGTTTTAACCGACGAAAAATCAATCATCTCCTATTTTCGTACCCTTAGGGTTGGTTTTTTTTTTCCAATATTATATGGGACCAACTTCGGGTTATACCATTTCCAATAAAAAAAGAATTATCAAAATCGAACTACTCTGTAAAAAGTTATGCGTGGTCATACATTAAAAAAAAAATATATACGCGTCGAATTGAGAACCTCCTCCGTTTTTTTCGTCGGTTGAAAAGTCCAACAGTTTGCCCATTCCGGGCGTACAATAGTAAATTAACATCTCAACATGCATTAACATTATATTCATTAAAATTATAAAAACATTTAATTAATAGCCATTCCTTGAGTTTTTTTTTTTATTTGATCCCATTTTGTGACTAATTCCATTGACATATAGTATGAGCTCTTGCGAAGCCCTTGACCAGCGTGGAGGTGGTGCGATAGTCTTGGGCGCCTTTTGGTAGACGCTCTCACTTCACATGATACATTTCTTTTCGCTTGTTTTTTTTTCCGCCTTTATCATTTTGGCGCCTCTTGACATCTGGCGCCCAGTGCACTGTGGGGAAGTACCTCCACTTTACAGAACAGCCATAATAACAACACAACTTGCTCTGTAGCCAGGTATATGGTGTTGAGTTCCTGATGTAGTGTCCATTGAGAATCAAAAATCCAGCGTATTTGTGGGTAGATAGAAAAAGAAGTAAACAACGTCAGTTTCTTTTTCACAATGAGCGCACAAATGTAAACAAATGTATATTTGACATGGCACATAACCTCCAATTTTGACAGAAGTGCTATTGTGAAACAAATACGTGAATTGATAGTTATTTTAAAATGAATTTCATGTAAACAACATATATTGTGTAATTGATAATGCGATGCTGAGTCTTTAAGAGTACCTACCTATGTGATAAAAAGATAAATTAATTTGTTTACATAATTGTCCACTTCTATTGAACACCACTTCATCACATAATGTAGTTAGTGGGGACTGTGAATAGGTATGTGTTGCACTTCATAAATTTAACTGAAAAGTAATGCAATGATATTACACGTACATTTAGTAATAGTAAAATAATGCGAAAAATACCTTAGGTACACGCAAAAAACAATCGAACTGAAAACATCCTATTTTTTGGGAAGTAGGCTGACAAAACAAATGAGTTAAACAAACTAGATACCTTCGTGTTTTCATGACTAATACCTAGATTCTGCTTTAACTTTTGTTATAAATTCTCCAGTATTTTTACCTGATGGTACAATACGGGACAACCCACTGTAGGTATAGGTAGGTACTCTGTGCCCACTCCAGCATGACTGGCACAAGACCACGCTCGAACTGTGTCACGCGCGACAAAGAGCACCCCTCTATCTGAGTATTCTAATTAGAAAGAGACGGATGGTCTATCTCGCACTGTCTTGAGCTAGCCAGCCAGGCGACAAAAACTGAACGAATACTCGATCTGAACTCACACCGAGCAAATCACTTCTTTCCTCAGAAATTTCTCTAAATCGTGCAAGTGTCTGGATATCGACGATTTTGTAAATAGGTAGCGATACGGGGTCCCTTATCAATTAACGAGTCGATAATCGGACGCGCGATTACAGCGATAAGTAGTCGTCAAGTGTACCTATGAGAAATCATTCTTGTGTTGATGTTGGATTTGTTCATCGTTCTAATCGACGGCACCCACTGCAGCGGAGCGGTAATACGCGACTTTCAATTTGAAGGTCGTGGGTTCGAAAAAAAACTTAGGCATGTACGAAATATAATTCGATATTTAACAGTTTAACAGTATTTTCGGTGAAGGAAAACTTCGTGAGGAAACCTGTCCAATAAGGTTTAGTTTACCCTCATTTGTTCGAATAATCAACAGAAATGCTTTATTTGTTTTACAAAGGTTCAAATCCCTTAAAACGTAGTGTAGGTATACTTAGTTTACATTGTAATGCACATTGGGCCATTACCAGGTTTTAACCCTAGACAAGTATGTTTCCGTATAACATTACGTAACCCGAAGTGACCAAGGTATTATATTAGCCATCGCATCATCACAATTGAATCCACAATTGGCAAATTATATATGACAATGACAGTAAATAACTTAACAGCGAGATTATCTACCCGAGCATTGTTATGTATGTCAGAGCCAATAACTCGCAATAGTCTAATAATGGTGGGTTTTGAATCCTTCAAATGCGCATGGATTTAGAACAATGTCACTTTTGGTGCTCGGCTGGGCTTGGGTATGGCTCGGCCGCGCAAAAACGCCGTCGTTTTTCTTAGAAAACGGCCCGGGCCTGACACTTTTTTAAGAGAGGTAGGGCACAGCGGAATGTCATCTCGCTCGTATGTGGAGCAGCCCAACTGGGGAAGTACCTCCACCTTACAGAAGACCGCAACCATAATAGCACCACTGCTTTGTAGTGTTGCTATATTATTGCATGCCATGAAGTATGTGGTGTTGTGTTCCTGGTGGTAAGTAAGGTCGCCAGAGCTCCCTAGGGTGCGTTGTGTTGGGAGTGAGGGACCTGCATGTCTTTATCTGCCAACACAGCGAATCCTCAAGTGAATAAAGGGTCGGAAACGCGCTTGTGATTCTTCGGGAGTCACAAGTGACGGTACCAGCTTAACATCAGGCAGGCCGTAAGCTTGTTTGCCACCGTTCTAGCGTGAGGCATCCTTTAAACTGCACATTTTTGCCAATATCAGTATAGGGCGTAGATTTAGGTAAGGCACGTCATATTATGGCAGTAACACTGGCTGCTATCGGTCCGAGGCCAGGCTTTACGATGCATTCTTACCCGGCCTGGGCATTCACGCTTACTTACAAGTCACCGGTGGCTAAGCCATTGTGTCTGACTGACGAGAAAATACGCGCACTTATCACGAACTAACTTGTACGCGGCTTCGTTCGCGCGTAGGTAACTCGTTTATATCGTAGCTCCACAAACTTTCCCTTCCCCCCGTTTTCACCCCTTAAGGGATGATTTCTTGGATAAAAGGTATCCTATGTCCTTCCCCGGGTCTCTCATTTTCATACCAATTTTCATCGACATCGATTCAGCGGTTTAAGTGTGAAAATGTAACAGACAGACAAACAGAGTTACTTTCGCAGTTATAATATTGGTATGGTTTTACTGTTATACTTGAGATTATTTGAGAAAGTAGGCCGTTCAAAAAGCTACTCTACCGTTCAAGGTAAAATATTCCAATGACAGTTTTAAAAAAGTCTGACTGACCTTCAAATACCATAGACAAATGCCATTTCTAGACAAAACGCGAGTGAGATAAGCCTGCCAATGCATTACATCAATTGACAACATTTCATTTTTCTGACTCCTTAATTTTGTTTAGGCATTTAATAGTATTTGAAAAGTTAGAAGACACGTATTTTTTCTTTTCATTTAATTTTAAGTTGAACCCCCTAAATTTGGTAGTTTTAAACTACCACGTTCGAAAAGGGCCTAAGTACGTTTAAAGGATGAATAAGATTAGCACTGTGGTCTGTTTATTGAATTAAAAAGTAAAAAGTATGCTGTATCTGTGACAGGAACATTTGACATTTTGACGGTTCCTTGCTGACGGTTTTCTTGCAAATCATTAATCGTAAAAAAACGTGTTTTAATGAGTAAACGAAAATATATCGTCAAGATCCATTGATTTCGTGTTTTGTGCCAAGTTTCAGGCACACGGCACTGATGTCGCTTGAAAAGTAATATATTTTTATTTCCTATCAAAACCGGGTAGAATGGTGTGCTGCCGTCAACAAATCCAATGTTCCAAAAGGTTTATTATACATAATATCTGAAGATAACCCAAACTAATAACAGCATTTTTGATGATTACTTAATCTTCAAACTGGTTGGTTTAAAAACATTGAACTGTTTTATCATCATCATCATCATATCAGCCGAAAGACGTCCACTGCTGGACATATTGAACTGTTTAATACAATGTTGTAACGAAATAAAGATTATATTGATATTGAATAGAATTGTAAATGGTCTTTTAAGCGTTGTTTAATTTTTTTCCTGGCCCTACATGACAATAAATGTGTTTTATTTTATAAGTAGGTAGGTATATATATCTACCTTAAGTCACGACAAGTCCACTTTGTTCCGACTTTTGCCTCCTGCTTGCCTTGGACCAGCCTTTATTTTAATCATAATATATGTAACTAGCAAGTACTAGAATACTAGATCAAGGTATTAAATAGTAAAAGTAAATCCTTTCGACGCATTTCACAACAAGCAAAGATGACAAAAACGGCGCCGTGGGCACGATAACCCGCGACACCTTTAGGCGTTCTTGGCGTTAAAAAGGTTAATAGCGTAAAATAATAATGCATGTATTACACCTGATGCAGGACAACATTTAATTTTACAGTATTTAATTGTATTACAATATTACCTAAAGTATTGTTGCACTACTAGATATTTTATCAAAAATAAGCAGATAATATATGTCTTCCAACACAGCTCTGACTTCCAGTGATAATTTCTGCTCTGCATACCCTTTGAAGTGCTTCAGTGAGTTAATATATCTTGAGCTAAGACAAATGTATCTTTTAAAACAGCCTCAGACAACTTAAGTCGGGTCCAATAACACCTTATTGAGGTGACTAGTCAGTTAGCTTCCACACATAAACTGCATTAACATTATTCTATACACCTTTGGCAGAATACGAGAATTAGCTATAACGTATCCATCGGTGACTTACATTAAGTATTAATTATTTTCAAAATGTTATCAAAATGCTTAATATTACCAGTCACTGACTTAACTTGACAAGAATTAGTCAAAATAGTCAAATAACTGTCAATGTCACACCAATAGTTTTTTATTACATGGTACATTAAGCCAAGCTATGGAATGTCCGCATTCAGCCTTTAAATGGCTTTTTCAAAGTAATTTCCACTTTTCTCAAGAACTAGTGAATATAAAAATCTGTTATTTTTTTTATAAACTCAGCTAGCCCAAATCTCTAAATGGTTTTTAGTTTGAGCCGCTATGAAAAAATTAAATGTTGTCAATTCCACATTTTAAGTTAAATTGTTTTTAGGGTTCAGTACCTCAAAAGGAAAAAAAAACCGGCCAAGTGCGAGTCGGACTCGCGCACGATGGGTTCCGTACCATTATCTATAAGAACGGCAAAAAAATCACGTTTGTTGTACATGGGAGTCTCCTTAAATATTTATTTTATTCTGTGTTTTTAGTATTTGTTGTTATAGCGGCAACAGAAATACCTACATCATCTGTGAAAATTTCAACTGTCTATCACGGTTCATGAGAACCTGGTGACAGACGGACAGACAGACAGACCGACGGCCAGCGGATTCTTAGTAATAGGGTCCCGTTTTACCCTTTGGGTACGGAACCCTTATAGGATCACTTTGTTATCCGTCTGTCTCTCTGTCTGTTTTTATACCTGTCAAGATGCTTTATCTCGGGAACGCTTGGAGGTATCGAGTTGAAATTATAACCATATACTCAGGTCTCAATCAAACTTTTAAGTTAACGTAAAAAAAAGATACGGCCGTTTATGCCGCAAAAAACGTATATTTCGATACTCTCAAGGAAATACAACTTTATAGGGTACTTTCCCTTGACCCAGACCTATGAAATTTGGCAAGTAAGTAATATCGTCTTAATCTACAAGCACAGCGAAAATCTGAAAACTATACATTTGTAATTTTGGAACCCTCGGTGGGCGACTCCGACTTGCACTTGTTCTGTTTTTATATTATTCAGTTAAATAATATAAAGCTTAGATACAGCGAATAAGTGTATATGTCGGAAAAAAAGGTCCCACTGATAAAAGAAATGTGTTGACCTGATAAGTGATAAGAATATCCATGCCAGTGATTCAGCCGTGAAGTGTGTTGATTCTTAAATCCAATCGATCAGTAATCGCTTGTTGACAACTTTTATCGATACTGCTAGCAATGATGACATTAATGTAAAGATAATAAATTATGAAATGTAAAGTATTGATATCAATATTGAGTAGTAGGCGTAGTTTAAAACGAGTATTTTTTATTTAAGTAATTACCCGGCTGCCACAGAAGGAGGGTTATATTTTTCGAGCGTATGTGGATAAGGGCTAAAGGGGTGGATACATAGATATCTATGGGTGGTATAGTCCAAAAGTTTTAACATATGCGCGGTGTCGCTGGATTCCTCTTAAGGCCTGCATCACACTGGGGCGCGGCCTGCGCTGCGGTGCCGGTCAATAGTAAATTTGACAGCTAATGACAAGTTCACTATGCTGACCGCCGCAGCCAGGCCGCGCCAGTCTGTGAGAGGCTTTATCGTGGGAGCGACATACGCTATAATATCTGTTAAAAGCAGTTAAGTTTATTGAAAAATCATTTAATTAAAACGGAAACAAATAATTTTAAGCAATTCATATCTAATGCCTTTATTATTTTTTTATTAATAATTTATTTATTAACAACAAAAAGTTACATAAATACGTTGATAAATTGCTCCACAAAACTAAATTTTTCAGTTTGACTGTGGAGTCAAAAATTACAGTCTCATTTCTCTTCAGTTCAGCATTAACATACATTGAAGTGTCTTAAATATTGAGGTATCTATCTCATGAATGCTCAGTAGAAACGTAAAAGGAGATTTATACAGGGTATCAATGAGGTATCTATTTAATCGACTTTTTGATCACACGTACCGAGCAAACGGGCGAGACAGTGCTCTCGGCCGAGTACTCGGTGCTTAAAACATAGCGAGTGACTGTTTATACGCACCGAGTACTCGGTGCTTAAAACATAGCGAGTGACTGTTTATACGCACCGAGTACTCGGTGCTTAAAACATAGCGAGTGACTGTTTATACGCACCGAGTACTCGGTGCTTAAAACATAGCGAGTGACTGTTTATACGCACCGAGTACTCGGTGCTTATAACATAGCGAGTGACTGTTTATACGCACCGAGTACTCGGTGCTTAAAACATAGCGAGTGACTGTTTATACGCACCGAGTACTCGGTGCTTAAAAGTCTTAAAACATAGCGAGTGACTGTTTATACGCACCAAGTACTCGGTGCTTAAAACATAGCGAGTGACTGTTTATACGCACCGAGTACTCGGTGCTTAAAACATAGCGAGTGACTGTTTATACGCACCGAGTACTCGGTGCTTAAAACATAGCGAGTGACTGTTTATACGCACCGAGTACTCGGTGCTTAAAACATAGCGAGTGACTGTTTATACGCACCGAGTACTCGGTGCTTAAAACATAGCGAGTGACTGTTTATACGCACCGAGTACTCAGTGCTTAAAACATAGCGAGTGACTGTTTATACGCACCGAGTACTCTGCCGAGAGCACTGTCTCGCCCGTTTGCTCGGTACGTGTGATCAAGGCATAAATGTCAAGGATGTCACCAATATTGCCGCAAGGATTATACACACGTGACTGTAAATGTTATTGTTATCACAATGTAACAATCTTGTATGTTTGTTTCAGTTCAAAAGACGATGAGATCGACGGCAACTGTATAGTGCGCGCTCGCGGGCTGCCGTGGCAGTCCTCCGACCAGGACATCGCCAAGTTCTTCCGAGGGCTCAATGTCGCCAAGTAAGTGTGTTCAAAAGACGATGAGATCGACGGCAATTGTATAGTGCGCGCCCGCGGGCTGCCGTGGCAGTCCTCCGACCAGGACATCGCCAAGTTCTTCCGAGGGCTCAATGTCGCCAAGTAAGTGTGTTCAAAAGACGATGAAATCGACGGCAATTGTATAGTGCGCGCCCGCGGGCTGCCGTGGCAGTCCTCCGACCAGGACATCGCCAAGTTCTTCCGAGGGCTCAATGTCGCCAAGTAAGTGTGTTCAAAAGACGATGAAATCGACGGCAACTGTATAGTGCGCGCCCGCGGGCTGCCGTGGCAGTCCTCCGACCAGGACATCGCCAAGTTCTTCCGAGGGCTCAATGTCGCCAAGTAAGTGTGTTCAAAAGACGATGACATCGACGGCAAGTCCGCAACTGTATACTTAAAATAAATCAAATATTTAAGGGGGGCTCCCATACAACAGACATGATTTTTTACCGTTTTAATAGATATTGGTACGGAACCCTTCGTGCGCGAGTCCACACACTAGGTCGGTTTTATAATTATTTTTTTTTTCACAGAGGTGGTGTAGCTCTCTGCCTATCCCCGCAGGGCCGCCGCAACGGCGAGGCGTTGGTGAGGTTCGTGTCACAAGAACACAGAGACATGGCGCTGAAGAGGCACAAACACCATATAGGCCCGCGGTACATTGAGGTGAGCTTCATTTATTCAACGTTAAGGTTGATATTATACTGGCAAGCTGGCGCCATAATGATTAATTATTGATGAGTCTTGCTGTTTCGATGTAAGCTCCAAGTGTTGGTTGAGAATGGATTGGGTTTTTGATGATGATATTGAGGGTTGATGATATTGAGGTTCGTCTCACAAGAACACAGAGATATGGTTTTAAAGAACAAACATCATACTTATACCTATAGGTCCGCGCCGCGGTAGGTGACATTTCATTGGCAAACTGGCGCCATAATAATGATAAAAGAATGATTTAATGTCAAAGTGTTAAGGTAGGTAATGGCTCGAGTTATTAGTGAGGTTCGTGTCACTATAATATAGAGATATGGCGTAGAAGAGACTCAAACATCATATAGGTACGTACTAACATTGAGGTGAGCTTTAATAAGACGTACAAATGCTCATTAGATTATACAGCGGTAAAATCGTAATTGAAACATGTTGAGATGAATCCTCATGTTCAAACTATTTTTTTCACGCATTTTTTTCATAACGATATTCTTGAGTATGAAATGAAACTGTTATTTTAATTATTAATATTTCCAGGTGTACCGGGCAAGCGGGGAAGATTTCTTATCAGTCGCGGGCGGCGCCACATGCGAGGCGGCTGCGTTTTTGTCGCGCGGCGCGCAAGTCATAGTACGCATGCGCGGCCTGCCCTACGACGCTACACCCGCGCAAGTCGTGAGTTCTCTATACTGTTCTAGTGTCCTGGTACTTTTGAATTGGTATCTACGGTTAAATGTCAACGACGACACCACCCTGACCGCCGTCAAGTCGTGAGTACCCTTCACTGTTCTAGTCTCCTGGTACTTTTTTAAATTGGTATAGAATCTACAGTTAATTTTCAACGATGCCACCTTCACTCAAGCTTAGTATACTCCTTCACTGTTCTTTACTCCTGGTACTTTTAGATAGGAAGGAGAGTTCAACTTTCCAGCTACGATGTGCACCTTATGGTGGTTATAATAGTAATATATGCCTGTATAAGGCTAACTTCAGATCTCGCACACCTCCGAGGTGTCGATACGCCCGATCGCGCTAGGAGCGAAAGAGCACGTGCTATGCGACTTACTTAATTGTACAAAACATCAACTCGATTGGACTTCAGGAAATTGGACAAATTAGACATGCAAGATTTGACCCGCACATACCCTAACGAACGAAGTAACAAGACAAGTTAATAAAACTTACAAAATACAGTCGAACTTAGTACCTTCTTTTGGAAGTTAGAACCTACACCACCTAGTTACATTACATGTACTTTCTTTCCAGCTTGAATTCTTCTCCACCGGCGATGACCCAGTCCAAGTCCTAGACGGGGCAGAAGGCGTTCTCTTCGTACGACGGGCCGACGGGCGCGCCACCGGAGATGCATTTGTACTCTTCGCGAAGGAAGACGACGCCCCTAAGGCCCTGTCGCGACACCGTAAGCTGATCGGAGCGAGATACATCGAGCTCTTCAGGTCTACTACTGCCGAAGTGCAACAGGTATGTTCTAGACATGCTGCTTCTGGCGTAAATTCTTCTTACCCCAGTTTACGTCCTAACCTAAACAACGCTGACGGTCACCTCTTCGTTCGGCGAATGGATGGGCGAGCTACGGGAGATGTTAGTGATGCCCTAACGGCCCCGGGAGCCCTGGCGACTTTACTCACCACCAGGAATACAACACCAGCAAGATGCAAGTAGCGGTGTTATACGTTCTCAGCCGGACTGCACCAAAAATGAGCAATATTGCATTCCTCTGTGCTTCACCTCTATTTCATATGCTATAGATTTCGCGCGCGATTACCCGGTGCGTTAACGCAGGTTTCCGTAATCTCCTATTTAATAGCTCGCGTATCGCACCGTCCAACGCTTTCTTGTCCATAAACAGCCTTCGGTAGTTTAAATCAGTATTCTAATAACCACGTGTCCATTGAAGCAAAGATCAAGCACAATTAAAGGATGTATCGACCCGGTCGGACTCGACCCTGCATCATGCATCCCCATTGACTCGGGCAGGAGTGCTTTACCAATTAAGCCACATATCTAGTGGTAACTAGTGGTAGCTGACGTTGTCATGTATTCGTGCTACCTTACCTTACTTTTATACTAATACTCATTTATTAATACCTAATGCACAAATACATTGAACGTATTAGATTTAATTAAATTTATTCGACATACAACTTAAACAGATTCTCTCCACTAAATATGACGTACGTTAACACTGATGAAAAACATCAAAATGTTTGTGAGATCTAGGCGTGTTGCTAAACGTTGATTACAATGATTACCATCACGATTTAATTACAAGGCATCTAAGCTTCAACACTTGGACACTCGTTCAATCAGAGTCCGAGGCCGTAGGTGTTCTAAAACGGTTTTCTCCTTATCGGAGCAATAGTCGTTCGATAGCCGTATCGCAGGGAAATGCGTCGCGAGCCCGTGAACATAATGTTATCGTAAAGTACGAATAACAGTACTTGCTTAGACAAAACAGTACTTTGAAAAATAAGGAAATATCACGAGCTGCCTGCGCGGCCCCGACCGCGCATTTTTATTTACAGAGACCCCAAAGAAGAATATAGCCTATGAAGGTCTATTCGATATACAGCTGAAATAATTTTTGAAATCAGTTGATTACCTATTCCGTAGACTACAATATTACATACAGACTTTTCCTTTTATTAGGGTTCCGTACTCAAAGAGTAAAACGGGACCCTATTACTAAGACTCCGCTGTCCGTCTGTATGTATGTCTGTCTGTCTGTCTGTCAGCAGGCTGTATCTCACTGATACCGTGATAGTTCCAGTTGAAATTTTCACAGATGATGTATTTCTGTTGCCGCTATAACAACAAATACTAAAAACAGAATAAAATAAATATTTTTATAGATAATGGCACGGAACCCTTCGTACGCGAGTCCGACTCGCACTTAGCCGGTTTTTTTAAATACCTATTAGTTTAGAACATGAATAGGGAAATATTTATCAAAGCAACTTCTAATGAAATTTAACTAAATTTATTAAGTGAAGATTTGTAAAAGTATTCCCTATTTGCCGTCATTTGAGAATCTACAGAGACCACACTTCCAATTCCGGAATCCACAAGGAAATAAATAAATATTCCAAGTTTCATACCATACGATACTATACCATCAAAGCATTGATGCCCTAGTCGTTTTCTTGGCTAAAGTATGCATTTCAACAACAATAGCCAGTTTGTCTGAATATAACATTTATTTTCGTAGCCAGCTATTGTGAGCCGGTAAGTGTAAATGCATGATAAGCTTTA
The DNA here is from genome assembly GCA_963854355.1 of Epinotia brunnichana. Classification (NCBI taxonomy): domain Eukaryota; kingdom Metazoa; phylum Arthropoda; class Insecta; order Lepidoptera; family Tortricidae; genus Epinotia; species Epinotia brunnichana. The sequence goes on from OY977956.1 coordinate 14,788,951, forward strand.
AGACTTTCGCAATAATGACGGAAATGGCTTGATAACAGGTTAATCTCGTACCATGAACGTGTGTTATTTAGTATTTTTTTATTGTTTTTATACACCTGGATGTTTAGTTTAGTACCGATAACGTTTAGGTCTAACATTCCAAACCGGTCTCTATTCCCAATTCGACCACATAAGTTAATCTTGTAACGAAATTAAAGTAACCCTTTTTATAAAAAATAACGTTATCGAAAATAACGGCAATAAAAGATGACTTCCACTACTACTGACTACTAAATAACTAAAACTTCTACATCTACATTTCCTAGCGAAACTATTACTATCATCTCAATATATTTTTGTTATTAAGAGGTTAAAATAAAACTGGTTTTTAGGGTTCCGTACTCAAAGAGTAAAACGGGACCCTATTACTAAGACTTAGCTGTCCGTCCGTCCGTCCGTCCGTCCGTCTGTCTGTCACCAGGCTGTATCTCAAGAACCATGATAGCTAGAGAGTTGAAATTTTCACAGATTATGTATTTCTGTTGCCGCTATAACAACAAATACTAAAAACAATATAATTTATTTTTTAAGGGGGGCAACAAACGTGATTTTTTTGCCGTTTTTATAGATAATGGTACGGAACCCTTCGTGCGCGAGTCCAACTCGCACTTGGGCGGTTTTTTTATAAACTTAGAGTACCTACTCAATTTGACTTGTGTACAATGTAATACGCGCCTTGTCTTTTCTGTTTAGAATATTATCACGTGTTTGATTTAGAATTTCTTGCTCTTATCAAAAATAAAATACAAAAACTTATTAAAAAGTGAGGCTTGCGTGCAACGTCGTCACCCTTAAATGTAACTGTCACATTTGTCTTGATTGCTAACACACTTCGTCCATCAGGTGCTGAACCGTTCGCTAGAAACACGCACGTCGACCGCAAGTACCCCAGCGGCGCCCGCGCCGACTGAAGGCCTACTTCCGGTGGCCCTAGTACCCCAACACGTCATCACTTCCGGCACGGCCAAGGATTGCGTGAGGCTGCGAGGGTTACCTTATGAGTCGCAGGTTAGTACAATACGATGTTTGACAACATTTAAATTATTCTTACATTAGGTACCAATAAATAAAATTCATGAAATAACTCGGAAAACATTATGCTTTAACTTATTTATGTTATATTAAATATTTTTGAATACATAAGGATCAAAAAAAAATGGATACTCTGACTACAAAAAACCTCGACGTTATTTGCTGGTTTCATTAATTTCCCTACAAACTTCAGTACTATTAGAGCGTTTTGGAAGTTTTATAATAAAAAGTTGCTGATTTGACTACCAGTCAAATATGTATGCATAGTATCGTACGCGTTTAGTTCAAATTTTAACTTTTGTAGACACCAGTTATTAGCAGTGCACGATGAATTCTATCTTTTCGGCAGGACCGATTGTAGTTTTGGATTTTTTTATGGAATATGTTATTTTTGATTAATTCTCTATCGCTTAGTCTCTATAGACTTACACTACTAATAATGTGATTGCAGGTTGACAACATCCTAACTTTCCTGGACGAGTTTGCAAAGAACATCGTTGTCCAGGGAGTCCACATGGTTTACAATGCACAGGTAAATAATATTTTGATTTCGTTACTTGTAGCGTACCAACTATGGATATAATGTCACTAACTTGGCCACTAACATAGCTCATTCCGGGTCGAAGGGCCGGTTTTTATTCAATCTTATTTATTATTCCTAGATAATTATCGTTGGTTCGCTAAACATATATTGATTACCGTTGACGTATGGACATATATTGATTACCACTGCCCCTGTAGTAATAATTGGTACTTTTAGTTTGCTTCAAATCGATCCAGAGCCAACTTTCACTTATTTTGCAATTTAAACACTGGTAAAAGTTTCTTAGTTTTATTTATACATATTCTACCGTCATTTAAAATCTGACTTTATCACCTTTTTCATAATATCACTTCTCCAGGACTCTCACAATAGGTAGCAAAGATTTCATACTACGTAATTCATTTAACATTGAACCCTATTCGGTTGCTAATAAAGTGGTTATTACAGGCTCACCCGAGCGGCGAAGCGTTCATCCAGATGGACAGCGAAGCGAGCGCGTTCCTCTGCGCGCAGCAGAAGCACCACCGCTACATGACCTTCGGGAAGAAGCAGCGGTACATTGAGGTACGTACATATAAACGCAGATGATTCAGTAGGATTGCGTAAAAAGAATGACTCACACCTGTTGTCGAGTAAAATACATCAATCCTCTAATTAATCCAGTTGTTTCGCTAACGGATTGATTCAACCCACTTTTCGGCGTAAACGCGGGTCAAATAAGTAGGGTCGTGTAAATTTAAGCTTAAAACCTAGACTTCGCCAAACCCCTATCTTTCCGCGGAAATACGTATTTCGCTTACGTATTCTAGTTGCTTCTCATATTTAGGTCCCGATTGACAAAATTCGTTAGAGATTAGAGATAAAAACTAGCATTGTCATTTCTCTAAAAAGTTATAGTGATTTTATTAAATCCCTAAATTGGCCGAGGAAGAAGAGCATGACAGCGCCAACCATATTTAATTTTTTTCATGAAATATTCATTTCGGAAATAAAATACTCTGTGTTTGTTGAGGATAGTTGTTAAATTAACTTATGAATAATCATTTAAACGGGTGTTTAAATAGCATGCAAAATGCATGGTTACAGAGAAAAAAAAACAGTTTTTTTTTTTTTAATTATGTTATGTCATGATGTCTATTGGAAAAGATCGCAGTTCCATCGAGTTTTCTCAGTGAACAAACAACTGACCATCTATTGAACCTAGCCTAATTGGAAGTGATCGGTGTTAACCAAAGTTTCCTCCCCCTCAGGTGTTCCAGTGCTCCGGCGACGACATGAACCTGGTGCTGACGGGCGGCGTGACGCCGGCCACGTCCCCGAAGGTGCTCTCCCCGGGTACGTTGCTCTCCCCCCCGCCCCCCGCGCCGCGCCTGCTCGCGCAGCACATCGCCCACCAGAGCCTGTTGGCGCGCCAGCACGAGAACCTCCTCCTCGCCTCCATGCGTCCCTCCATGCTCCCTGTTCTCCCCACTTACCAGATCCGCTCCCCATCCCCCGCGCCTCAGTACCAGCTCCAGCAATTCCTGCCTCAGCAGATCCCGCTCACTAATAAGAGAAGCTACGAGCGTGCCTTTACGCACACTGCGGAAGCGCCGCCCGCGAAGCGGCAGTATCTTCCGCAACAATTGGCGCCCTCGATATCGCTACCCATGCTGTCGTACGGGACGTCCTCTCCCATATTCTCGTACGCGAACAGCAGTCCGATGCTCTCGTACGCGAACGCGCTGCAGCAGGCGGGTATCCCGACGGCGATGCCGATGCCGGGCGGCTACGGGACGGCGTTGTCGGCCGCGCTGCCTCCGACCATGACCTCGCCGTTCCCGGGGGCGTTCTCGATGCTACCGTCCATGTATCCCTACTATCATGGAGTTTAAACATAAACATTCATATACTTTCCAACTTTCTGTCAAACTCAAAAGTGTAGGCAAACGTTAGAACGGTATAAGATGATAGGCGTAGCGAAACATAGAAACAACTATCGCTATTTTCAAATCGAAACACAGATTGCATTGCAATTTGCAGTTTCAATAAACGTAAATAAAACCTCAGAAACAGCGCAGAAGTTATATGACAACTGATAAGAGATGTCGTTCCGAAAGCTTAGGTACTGTTGGACAATAATCGCGCCATATGATTGGTACAGTAAATTCCATTGGCAGTTAAATGTGTATACTTAAATAGAATAGTGATAAATTAAGAAAGTGCCTTGGAAGTTATCTGGGTTTAAGCAAAAGTTAAGTACATTTTAATATTTCAGTACCCTTTTTAGGGTTCCGTAGCCAAATGGCAAAAAACGGAACCCTTATAGATTTGTCATGTCCGTCCGTCTGTCTGTCTGTCTGTCTGTCTGTCTGTCCGTCCGTATGTCACAGCCACTTTTTTCCGAAACTATAAGAGCTATACTGTTGAAATTTGGTAAGTAGATGTATTCTGTGAACCGCATTAAGATTTTCACACAAACATCGAAAAAAAACATTAAGTTTTAGGGGTCCCCATACTCAGAACTGAAACTCAATACCATGTAAACTTCCACCGAAAATTGGTTTGAACGAGATCTAGTAAGTAGTTTTTTTTAATACGTCATTAATCGTAAACCGCAATTTATTTCACGGAACCCTCCATGTGCGAGTCCGTCTCGCACTTGGCCGCTTTTTGAAGAATAACCGAACTAAATGTTCATAGTAAGATATATATTTAGCAAGGGTACGTAAATGATTCGGCAATTCGTTGAAGCAGGGTAAAGCAAGCTCAAAGTTTAACTGTGTTGTGTCCGCGTTATTGATATTCTAGCTTAATGAATTTATTGAAATAAGACAGCTTTAGATGTAGGATACAGAGAGACCAGTTTGACGCGATGAGTTACATTCCGATATAGCTTCGTAAGTTCATATCTAAATTTAAGCCTTAGGCTTTAGCGAGTATGCGAAATATGTGCTTTCTACTTACTTAAATCTGTGCTGTGCTTCATTGCGCGAACTATCTCATTTAATTTACTTTACGTTAATAATTAACGGTTGTATTTAATGGCAGTTATTTTAGCAGCTTGATATTTCGTTACGTTAAGTACTTTACTACAATCAAGTTTTTGTTGAATTTATACTGACTTTATTGTTGTTGAACTCTCATGTTTTAATCATTTAATTATAAGTAAGGGATCTATTCGCCAAATCAATTTCATGGGTTGTATTATTTGGGCGGTTTGTTTCATCAGTGGTGCGACGATTACTCACAACGAGAATTAAAATGTTCAAATTAAATACAAACTCTGGATTTGTTTGCCAGAATGATAGAATTCCATAAATCAGAGGTTGTTATATGACAAGTTAAGATTATGAGTGATTAGTTAGTGTGATTTCTTTTTAACTTAAGACATTCCATGATTTAAAGACAAAGTTTTTTGCCAATTTTTTTTAGAGACTGATCGAAAGTCTGAAAAAAATATGCTGATTTCTTTTATGTAGGTACTTATTTTAGTACTTATTTGAATGTTGCGTTATGGAGTACAATGCACTTTTGTGGTTAGTATACACGTTGTATTTTAGGTGTCTGTATAGATGTTTTGTTTTTGCGTTTTTAGCACGAGATAGTTAATTTAAGTAAAATTAAGTGCCTAGTATACACTGCGAGTTATCGCATTTGTAAATCATATTTTGTTTATACTTATACATTATATACGAATTCGAATTTTAGCGAAGATGATTCGCACGAGCGTAGCTATTATTTCTAAAAACATAACGTTGATTTCGTATAGCGCAGTCAAGTAATCGAGCAGCTATCAAGTTTTTCGTCATTTAGGAATGAATGAGACATCGCTGTTTCGTCTCCCTTTTTCCTGTATACCCTTTCCTTTTTATCCCTTATCCCGGAGGTGATCACGTTAACAATTTTTGCATAGATACCAAGCTTAATGTCATCATCATTTACCTCACACCACCTAATTTAAAGGTATTAAAATATAAATAGAAATTTGGCAAGAATTTCCAAACACATCTGCATAAGGGCTTAAGCTAAGAGATATACACTATCATTTCATAACGTCAGGTATCGTTATCGTTATCGGATGTTTGAGAACCTCTTTTCTGTTGTTGCCCTCTAAGACTCCGTTCGTTATAGAGAGAACACAAGGTTTTTTCATACTATATAGTTATAAACGAGTATTGACAATATCAATTTTAATTATCTTTTAACGTTAGCGCTCTAGAGGGCTGTGGCAGATTGGAAATTGTTGCCAAATCGGGTGATCTGTATAGTGATTTTAGTACTCCTAAAATAACGTCATGTTGTCTATGGTGTTGCCATGTCTCAATCACTATAGGTCCTGGGCTTTCACATGGTGGAAAGGCTAATATATTTGTTCTATCATTTCTAAAATGTATTTACTGATAAATAGCCCTAGTGCATATTTTTTATCGCTCATACAGTTTCCATTTCACACTTATCCAATAAACTCTTTTAAGAAAGTGGATGCTCTATGTCGACGAAAAATTGTGTGTTAGGGATGTTCATTGCAGCTTTGATTTAGTTTTAACAAAGTTATAATGAACATAATACAATTGTTAACATGACAATTAAGTTTTGTAACTTGGTGTATCCGAACGGGTCGTGTTTTGGAAAATGGGCATGTTTTGTGGTAAATCGGTAAGTTGCACTCATTACTATATATATTTATGACGGACATTCTGATCAAGTCGAGGACTATTCGAGTTTTTTTCATCACTAGTTTTTCGAAACTGTCGTTTTCGAGATTGGAAAAACGTACGTTAGGTTTCTTTCCGTGATTAATAAAATGATTTATTGAGTATGACGTTAGATGATCCATCATACAAGAGTTTACTGTTTAAACCCTTAAAAAATAGTATTAGATATCGTCAAACTCTAGTTCTCAAAATTACAAAGAGGCGTTTTACTTAAAGTACGGTAAAGAAATGTATCTTCAACGACTGTTTTGTGTATGAATTAGTGGTTTATATTTTTCTAAATAGATCTGAGGTTAGCATGGATTGCTTAAGTTATAAGGACGGGGTTGCATGGCTAGACGTGACTTTCGCTTTGTAGAGTGAACGTTTTCCACAGCACGCGCGGCCGGATACAAGCGTACGAAACCATATTATCCTATGAAATGTACACGGTACTTTACTTGGCATTATGGTCTCTGTTCATCTTGCTTTGCTCGTTAGGATAACGCGTTAATCGAAGTAACGTGTTATTTTAATGACAGATCACTATGTAGCTGACTGGCTTGTTACCAACTTGTAGGTTCTTATCGCGTTAAAAACGGTAGTCAAATTTAACGTTACTCGTTGAAGTTTTTCAAGTAAGTTCTTGTGACTTCATGACATTTCTCGAGACCATGATGCCAATTCTTATTTAGGGATTTGGGTGTCCTCCAGTCATAAGCGCGCTATTCACAGCTTTTTCTTCCGCTACTCTGAGCTTCTTATGCTTTGACTTCGAATTATATCTCATATTTCAACGATTTTTCCAGTACTTGTAGTTGAGTAATTGGGTTTTTTTTAAAGAGATGAGTTATTTTTGATGAATTTTGGAACTCTAGTACACTTGTAAATTAAATAATTTTAAATGTATTTATGTGAAAGAGATATTGAAAGTCTTATTAGCAATGAAAGTTGATGGGTCACGTGGTTGTTTTGCCAAATGGTGGGTATTATAGGTTTTATTTGAGATTTTCCTGACAGTATATAAACACTTGCTCAATTTTTAATCATTACTAACATTACATTAAGTACAGTCGGCCCATGAAAATGTTGAGCACTTTAGGACTTTGTCGAATTAAATCACCATAAGGGAGAGTGACGCGCGTGGTGAATAGATGTCAACCATTTAAATTTAGAACCCATTTTCATGACATTCATGCAAAAGAGTGTAGACTTGTCATATATATATATATATCTGTCTCTGTTCCGCGATGTTGACAGACTGCAGTTATCAAAATTTAGGAAATAGGGAAGATTACGCAAAACTCTTCGTAGGTGGCGACACTAGCAGCGTTGACATTGTATCTCGACCCCACTTGCGGTATTGTCTATGCAAGCATCCTTGTCACTCATTTGACAATCAATTGTGCATGGGTGTGTGAATCCCTATATTCCTATACTGGTTTACTATTAGTGGTAGTGCTGCCTCTGGCGGCAGAACATTACAGTAATGTTCCCTATTAGGAATAGATGTTTCACGACACAATGTCAAACTTGCAAGCCACAAATAAGGAGGTTAATTTCGACTAATAACGTATGACTCCTCGTGGCGTTGTCAGTAATAGCTTGATTTCTAATATTGAGGACCTTGATTCTAATCCCACACAAAGGTTCTTTTTGTTTATTTTTATTTTAAGTTTTGTAATTTTGCAATTGGTTTAGTATTAGAAAAAGGTGCAAAAAAATATTTATGCAATTCTAAATTTTGGTGAATTGTTTTATAAAATCCGAGTATAAGTTTCGGAGATTAAATATAGGTTATATAGAATAACTACAACTTAGAAAAAATGACAAATCCCCGACTTTTTCATTAAAAACTTTAAAAAGTTCAATATCTCAAAAACGGCTGAACTGATTTTGTTGAAACGCAGCTATGAACCATCTCGATCACATCAGCTTTCGGACAAAAAAACGCATTAAAATCGGTCCATTCGTTTAAGAGCTCCGATGCCACAGACAGACACACAGACACGTCAAACTTATAACACCCCTCATTTTTCGTCGGTGGTTAAAAATACAAACTAACAAACTTTAACTACTGCTTCATTGGTGAAAAACCACGAGAGTCCAATTTTATGACCATAGATTAAACATTAATCTGAGCTCGATTTTTGATTAAAAATCTACATAAATTATAATGAGGACAAATCTTTATTCTTGCGTGGTTGCCACCATGTCATCTAAAACATCTTCATTAGTGATCTGATGAAATTAAACCCAGATTTATCCAGGATTTTTCTTTATTACAAAGGAAAATATACAAATGAGCGTAATTGAAGAATCTGTAGTGCAAACCAGTGATAACAAATAATTTCTTATCACTCGGAGACTTACGTCCGTCCACGATTCTTTCCTTTTACAGCATATCTTCTTACCCATTCACGGTTCTTTAGTCTCGGTATTACGCTGGAAATAATGAATTGTCAGTATACTGTTCCAATACAATAACATAGATACGTTGAAAACTAAGACAATAAACAGGAAAAACCGGGAAGACTCAGAATAATATCAATAGCTTTGGAAATAAATGCTTACAGTTGCCCTCTTGATACTGAGTCGTACTTAATTTCAACACTCCGTTTCAGATATTATAGCAGGCATATTAATTTATTTTAAATATTAACATTTATTTGATTGACAGACTCATCATTTTGGTAATTTAATGTCACCGATGACAGTGACTTTCAGTGGCATTTGTAGATGTTTTAATACCTAATCGGAGGAGGTTTCAAATGTAGGTATATGACATTTCAGTTTCAACGAAGTTGCTTGCAATTTGATGCGACAAGGTTCTAAGTATGCTCAACATTTTCATGGGCCGACTGTTCAACTCACAATGCAATGTAAGTTAATTCAGATTTGGCGGTATAACATAGTTTTATTATAGGGATAGTACAAAAAGTTGTTGAAATATTGTTTTTTATTAAATTAAAAAGTGACTGGGGGAAGTGGTGTGAGGAATAGGTAAAGCTCTCGTTAGCATAACGGTTAATTTTACGAGCATTACGGTTAATTTTACAGAAACATTAACGGTTAAAAATAGAAGCTTAATTTTAGTTTCTGGTTCCCTTTTTGTATAATTTTAATACCCAGTTTTTATATGGACAATGGTACAATGCTACAACGGAAATTTAGCTTTTGTTTTTAAATATTTAAACATCAATATGTAAAACGAAGTACTCGTTCCGTGTAATTTTAATCACCTTGTTAGTACCGCATTGATTTTTATTATAATTATTATAGTTGGCTAATTATAGTTTATTGCGTATTTTTAAATAAAGCGACAATCTTCGTGACATTGCAAGTTTCTCTGGTTGGTTGGTTGTGCTATTTTTGTTTCTTCGTAGGCTTGTGTCAAAAGTTGGTACTGTGAAGGGTCTAACACACTTGCCTCGTCCTCGCCCTATGAATTGACGTCCTTACATGTTTTACTAACATACATTATATACTTCACTGCTGTATGATCACCTTATATAACCATGCGATTTCAGATTATTATCGATCTTTTTTTCAGGTATGTAGAAATAAGTACACCATTTTAGAATATGCCAAGGAATTAATCAACATTCTATTGAGATATCAAATACTGATAGGTGCACGCTACTCTATACACATGTACAATCATTCACAAAACAAAATAGTTTCAAAATCACTGCACATATTATTCATTTGCAGGTTAATTAAGTATCACCAGAATTCCCTTCACAGGTTACCGCCATTACTCAAATAGCACAATCATCCCGTCCTCCCCTAACATATAGCTTAAATTAACTACGTTTATGGTCAATCACTAGACAGTTAACAGGCCGCGCTCTCTGATTGGTCGGCCAATTGAGTCAATTGACTTGATTGACCAATCATAGAGCTGCTGGGACAGTCTGGTAACCCGTAGAAACTTAATGGCTATATACCTAAATATATATAACATTTTACGGCTCCTTGATTTGCTCTGGACTTTTTGAATGATCATGCAGACTGACATGCATATATTTGTGTTAAAAGACTTCTAGTTAGAACATTGGCTAAAAAGTCTCCAAGGGAAAAGGTACCTCTCACAAAAAAGCACAGGTTTCATAAAATATAATACGTACATTAAGGCCAGCTTAGATTACGACACCACAAGTGATGATTTCGTCGATTTTCGTTCGTTGCTTAAAGCATGATAATTAACTTTGGCGCACATTCAAAGTCAGAGTAGAATTTAATGTCAATATTGTTCTTAATCGCGTTGCTTACAATAATTTTAAAGGAAAATAACGTAATAAAAGTTTCAACATGGAATCACACTGCGAAATTTAAACGACAAAAAGTATTTTTTTAAATTCAGCTACATCCTTGTCCCAGATTTATGACATAATTGCAAAGTAGAGCTCATATACCAACGTCGCTATACATTAGAATTTCCACAATCCAAGAAATACCACAGAAATAACCGTACTGACAATTTTGTGTGTCGCAGTCTATGCTAGCCTTTACATGACCTGCTTCCGAATGCATGTACAGGTGACAGAAATGGATAAACTTGTATAACAGGGATCTCCGCTTAGTGTGTCGTAGAAGAAATGTTTTTGTGCTTAATATAGTGGATTTAAGAGGGTCATATAGTGGCCAGGTGTAGCCAACTGGTGAAGTAAGTATACATTGTTAAGGGTTCACATGGAAGTTTCCTTCTGTTGATTATCACACTACAACCTCAGCTTAATGACTTTGCGTTTCGATTTGCTAACGGACCTAACGGTGCTTTGAAAGAAAATGACGAAGGCGAGATCGAAAATCTATACTTCAAAGTTCTAAAGTTCTCTTATTTTGGAGTTTAAAATTGCTCCTTTTGAATGAACTTCCATTTTTCAGCACATAAAGGATGAACAATTTTTAAGTATTTTAATATTTTACTTTTCAATTTAGATCGAAAGTTTTCACGCCAAATTACAAATTGTTTATCTTTCTCCCTTAATGCGCGTTGAATATAATTTTCATACTTCAACATTTGCAACGTTCGGTTCTTGTCGCTGCGCTACTTTACTAATTATCTCTTTTTCTCATAAGACACAATGAGTTGTGAGGCTCAAAGCACACGTCTGGTACCAAGTGAGGTTTCCTGACACAGTTTGGGAGCTAAGGTAGCGCTTATTGTCAAAACCGCTGACAGCGCCAGAATATGACAATATTCGCTACGCGTGCCTTGCACTCCTAAACAATGTCAGGAAACCTGACGTTCGCAGCGGGCTCCTCATTGACAAATGAAAGTCTACTTACAATATAATACCGATACAGGGTAACCAGGTTTTATTAAACTGAGGTCGTAGTCCAAGGGTACTAGGCAAGCATAAGTTCGGTAAAGTCCGCAGCTTGGTGTTGGCGGCGGCGTCGTGTGTAACAGAGGTGTAAGTTGCGCACTGCTTTGGTGAACTGTTAACGTACTGAGACTCTGGTGAGTGTTCATTCTGTTTTTTAATACATACATTGTGTATGTCTATTTGTATCGTTACTTATGCAATGACGTTCTTGGTTGGTTGAGAGTTTTTAAATAAGTAAAACGTAATTGTCACATTTTAACGTTATTAATTAACGTCGTTAACGTTACTTGGCGTTTTATTATATTTTAATTTTAAAAACTCTCAGCTTTTCATTGTAACTATCACAATACGAAATCGTATTTACATAATTATCTATTTATACGGGCTCTGTAAGCACCTAAGGAAATACATTGGCGGGTCGTATTTGGGAAAATTGCATTTGGCATATTATACAATACTAAAATATTAACATAAAAGCCGAAAATTGGATATAAGTTCAATATATCTACCCAGTAGTTATTGCGTGACTAACAAAAATGCATGATTATGATGTTGTGTACCGTTACTTAGATGGTTACTTAATATATGGAATCGGTCCCATTGGTGATTTATTTAAATACGGCATTAATAGTGCAAATTATTTTGTATCAGTCATAATTTTATATCTTTTAATATTGAAAAATTGCTTAATCACATAACTGTAAACTTAACTCATTAAAAACACTGTTGTAATTCTACTAACATTATTAAAAGTGAATATTAAGTGATTTTGTTTTTCTAAAAACATTGAATAATGTACGCCGATATATCAATACACAAATTAAAGGAAGCTACACAAGTTCATAGGTTATTTCACAAGGCTGCAGTTGTCGCCTAGTTTTGTCTGTAGTACATTGGTCGAAATGATTTTTGGTATTATGAGAGTCGTAGTATTGTTTTAACGCTAAACATTTTATTAATAAACATCGTTTCCGTTTCATTGAGGTGGCATTTACAACTGTCCATTCCGATTCTTATCAGAAGAGCAAGCTTTTATAATTTTTAAACCATCGCCGATTCAGCGGTAAATGCCAGCTCAATAGGGGTGGGGTGTAGACACTAAATAATATAATAAATAATGTTGTATTTTCTCGAAAAAGGATTAAAATTGTAGTCAAATGGAGACAAAAACAACGCAAGAGGTTAAATAATCACAAAGTTATAAGCGTCCAAAGTTTTAAGAAGGGGTATGTTCTGTCCCTTTTCCGCGAAACGCACCTTCATATGAAACGATTGTCATTTACTATGACGCTAGACGATCGTGACGTCACGATCCCGAGCGTTTTCTCTCTCTAACAGGCAACATTGAAACGGTTACAGCTTCGTAATTTTTGGAGATATTCGAATGAGATTTTCATCACTAGGATTTTTTTTTCCTTCTTTCTTTTGAAGTAATAATACATTTTGAGTCTACACCCCTATTATACAAATTAGCGATGGCTATCTGACATAATAGTGTACAAGCTTGTTGAACCAGTGTTATGTGCAGGTCCTCTCACGTATTACTACCCTACGATGGGGCCAACGTTGCCGCCACCGATGGTGTACTGGGGGTACCCCACGCCGCCCGTGTCGCCAGCACACTACTACCACCCGCCTCACCATCCGCAGACCATGGTAAATAAGCTTATTTCTACTTATTTGATTAGTATGGGAATTTAAGAGTGCACTAAGCCTGAATTTCACCTTCGCATACAAACGGAGTTTCGTTCTCATTTTAAAACGAGGCGTTGGATTGTAAGGAAACTTTGCATATACAATGAAATGAGGTATATCTATATATCTAGGTCTGTAATTAGTTTATATGGCGCCAGTTTATAAAACAAACAAAATACAGCAAAAACAAGTTTTGTATGAAAAACTTAAATTTACTGTTTTTTTTTACTATGGTAGGTATCTGAAACTACATAAACCAATTACAGACCTGGATGGTACTTAACTTATTTTAAGTACAACGTTTCAGAACAAACTAGCTAGTCGTTTTAAAGAGTCGTTAGAATAAAATAAATATTAAAGGGGGCTCCCATACAATAAAAGCTTGTTGCCTTCATCAGGCGCTGGGTCTCAAAATGTATAGGAAAACTAAAATCCGACTCGCACTTAACCAAAATTCTACTTGATTATTACTGTAAAATATAAATTATTTAATTAAATAAAAGTTGTTTTACAAGTTTTGTGTTACACACGGGTGCAAATGTATTTTACTTCTCGTGTGTCGAATGAAACACTCGCTAGATAGGATCCTTTTCCACAACTCGCGGGTAAAATACGACTTTGCACCCTTGTGTAACAATAGTACATTTCGATGCTAGTGCGGAAAGTATGTCATTATATCACGAGTACCGAGATATCTTGTCACGAGCCGTAGTCGAGTGGCAAGACTCGGGACGAGTGAAGAATGACATTTCCGCACGTGTATCGAACGACGTTTTTTAATACAGTTGCGAAAAAATAAGAAAAACAACAAGTAAGGAAGAACTGTAATACAAAAATATATTTTTGAACAACTTCATAATTTTTCAATGATGTTACAGAATTAATAATATAAAAGTTTCAAATTCCTTACTTGTTGTTTTTCTTATTTTTTCGCAACTGTACTAAAAACGTCGTTCGATGTACGTGGAAAAGTAAAAAGCACTAGTGCGCGAAAACCAACTTTCCGCACGCTAAACAGCTACGTAAAGTAGCACTTTTTGAACAACTGTATTAAACATAACTATTTAAACCCAGTAATGACTGACACAAATATATATGACATTAATAGATTTGCTGTGTTAATACAATTAACGTTTCTATTTTTTGTTTCCAGATGCCGGATGTGGTGTCAGTGGGAGGAGGTTCCCCGCTGCCCATCCCCCCTCCCGCCGCGTGTCCCGATTGGCCATTATTCATGGTCAATTAGTCAAGTTTCTTGTTGGCCCCAAAATTTGTTTAAGACCGTAGGCAAAAACGTTTGAAAAATATTTTTATTCGTCTAATGGATAATGTTTATCAAAATGTTTATAATTTTGCAATGTTATAAGCACAATGTAGTCTGTTTTCAATTTGGCCGAGATGCTTACTTTTAAATAGGTTTGAAGTTTGTGAAAATTGTATTTAAGATATTATACAGCAAAAAGTAAAACATCACTTGCCATGAGACAATGTCTACTATCTAAATAATAATAATTTAATGGCTCAAATATAGTAGTGATATTTTAAGATAAATAATTATATCATTATGATATTATTTTTCATTACGAACATTATTTATAAATAAGCTACATGTTATGTTTTTGCCCTTATTTCCGAGTTTTCAATGTTATTGCCAAAAAATCATCTGTCGGTTGTTATAATTTATATATTATTTAGTGTCGGTTTAATAAACATTTTTAATTTAAAATTTAAACTATCACAGATTTACGGCGACGGTACGATGGTTCTTAAATAACTTGAATATGGTTCTTTAATTCATATGAAAAGTCGTTAAATTACTTATGTTAAAAATGATGTTATATTATATTTATTATGTAAAGACCTGTAAAGGTAGTTCCTCTCACAGAATTTCACAAAGGTTATTATTACTATATTATCTTTATTTTGTTTTCCCCACTCTATTATAATTTAATCTAAAAACAACGAAACACAGTGATATAAACGGTGCTGTTTGTTGATTATTTTTTTAGAAAATAAACCAAATACAATGTTATCATATCTATTATATATTAGACTTGTAGTTTAAGACAACGCTCAATTAGTAATAGCTAAATCGAAAATTTAGTTACTGATGCAGAAATAGGCCATACACTTAAGATTTTTTACTTGAGCATTTTCTCTTTTATTATAGAAGTTAATGAATACAAGTTACATGTTATAAGTGTAGTTACAAGTATGTTTTAAGTTTTCTTTATTATTTATTTATCGTATGGCTTGTTTTTTATATCTCTACTTCAAAGATTTACGGTTTTCAAGTACGCTACCGCGTCTTTAGTTAAAGTTTTAAAATCCTCCACTTGCCCGTGGTATTTGGTTAGAGGGCAGTCAAATACCGTGTGGTGAACAGTCTGCTCGGGAGCTCCACACCGGCACACTGCTGATTCGCACCAGTTCCATTTGTGCCATAAGTAAGCACAGTTCCCAACTCCTGTCCTTATCCGATTCAGCATGCACCAAACGCGTCGGGGCTCTTCAAATCCAGTAGGTCGTGCCTTGGGATTAGGCTTGAAGATATCATCAGGAAGAGATCTTGACTCCCATTCAGATGCCCAGGATTCCTGTAGGTTGGAAGTTGGTTCAGGATCATGGAATCTCAGCGCTGGAGGGTGGCGTGACTTTAGTCTTGTCTTTTTAAAGTCGGCTAGGTCTTCATGGACGGGTAGTGTTGGAGATGCCCGAATTTTTTGTATTTCGAGTCCAAGGCATCTTTCTCTTCGCATATGAGGAGGCAGTATATGGGATAGGGCTGGTAGCCAGTAAGTTGGAGTAGGCTTAAGGCATCCCGTGATGAGGCGCATCGTGTGGTGGAGTTGGACGTCCACCAGGGAACTGTGGGCGCTGTTCAGCCAGACCGCAGAGCTGTATTCAGCCGTCGAATATACCAGCGACAATGCTGAGGTCCGGAGAGTAGCTGCATTGGCACCCCAGGTAGTTCCGGTGAGTTTTTGGATGATACTATTGCGAGTTTTCAGCTTTGCAGACACTTTCTCAAGGTGATGTTTGAAGTTCAGGCTTCTATCAAGGGTAACTCCCAGGTATTTGGGGGAGGAATTATGTTTAACCCTGGTGTTTCTGAACTTCACATTGAGTTCTTTGTTGGCCATTTTGTTGTTCAGGTGGAAGCAAGCTACTTCGGTTTTAGTAGGGTTTGGACACAGGCGCCACTTAGTAAAGAAGTTGTCCATGGTAGATAGATCCCTTGTTAGCGTTAATTCGGTAGCCTCCATGCTAGCATCCTGTGTTACCAAGGCCAAATCGTCTGCGTATCCAAACTTACGACTGGTTGTTTCGGGCATATCGTGGATGTACACATTGAAGAGCACAGGTGCGAGGACTGACCCTTGGGGTTTCACAGTTTTCTTTGAATGTTACTATCACAGATGTATGAATATAAGGAGATCGGACATGGCGGCCGATTTGTATAGAGTGAGCCTGTCGCAAGTACATTAACCCACACAACGCCCAAGTAATTGACAAGACAAAGCACGCACACATCTAAAACACACACTCTTGTATACCTACACGCTTATTTGACAATAAACGCGCATCATATCAGGCATTTTGGGAAAAAACGTAAAATTCTCTGCTCGCAGCACGCGTGCACAGTATGGTAGAGTATGCCCATTGAGCATACAGCTGCGACACGGCCGCCGGCGGCTTGTCCTCTCTCTAGTATTCTATGCTCTGAGGTTACTACCTATCAAAACATGGACTACGTATTACTTTAACTGAATATTGCTCAATAGACTTAGATTTACAATCTGCTCAAGTGACATCCTTTCGAGCCTGTCAAGTCAGATTTGACTCTCATATTTGTACTCGGTAACAGAAAACTCTTGCCAAAATAATGAATCTGCTTAATATAAGAAGCTAGAAACGATGTTCTTTTTGGCTTGATTTAAGTACTACTAGTAGTTAAAAAAAATGCAATAATAACAACCAACTTACTCGAGGACACCATCATTTCACGGTCTTCTAATGTAATTTTTATTTCTACGATTTAATTTAAATCCTTGTATACTTTTCAAAGAACGCCCTAACGATACAGGAAAAAATCATCGACGTATAAAACATTTTCCATTAAACAATCCTAAATCATTTTTTATATTATAATTTAAGCTAAGTAACGTTAAATATAGGCATAATAACTTAGATGTTATAAAGAAACAACAAAATCTTCAATTGTTTTCCATTTGTATAAACTAGTATTGTATATGCATGTCACAAATTATTGTGATTGTTAAGAAAACTCATATTTAGACACAATAATAAGTCCTTAATACATGTGTCAATAATATTACAATGATAATATTAAGGATAGTAAGGATTAGAAGCATGATGCCGTTTATGACTCCAGTTTTTTTATATCCTTACTGTGTAACACGTCGCTTTTCATCACATTTGGCCGGAATAAATGCGCCTATTAGGAATCGGAATTCCCTTCATCGACATAAAATAACTTCAATGAACAAAGTAATTGAAATTGAATCCGAAAATATAGATATTACCTTTATATATGTCACCGTTAGATTGTGAAAACCGTCAGTTTATAATCTTACCTATATATTGTACACTGACGGAATATTGTGAACTGCCAAAATAATTCATAATTTTACGTATTCAATTTCGTTAGTTTATAAACTAACAATGTCATATCGTCAAATTGTGAACTGAATCAAATTTGCCTGATGCGGAATGCTGTTTGGTTGAGCGAATTTATTCCACTTGCATCAGTTTCCACTTACGTCTGAACATGATTGTTTTTGACAGTTCACAATTTTTCGTCAGTTTATAATATCGCGAGTTAGATTATAAACAGACGGTGTTCACAATCTAACGGTGACATATACACGTCCATAATTCAACGACATTATATTATCATGTACCTATTATGGGTTTATTAGTCGTAATGTTTACGAGCAATTGTGATGAAAACGTTAGAAGTAAACAATTAGTGATGATATCAAAAAACATTATAATATATGTTTAAGTAATTTAATATAAGCCTAGTTATTTTTGATGTTGAAGATTGTTATCATTTTATTATGTTGCATATAACGTTGACTTGTAAAAATCGTTACTAGGTAACGTTAAATAAGTGATGATATTGGTAAACTTTTGATAACTTTACAATCGAGTTAAAAACAACTATTAAAACTAGGTATATTGCTGATATAAGTTTTACTTATATGCGAAAATGTAGATGATATCTTTAAGTATTTGGTCAGTAGTTATTGTTTATAAGTTTTTAAACCATGACGTTTGAAGCTATCATGACCACATAATGTTATTGAAATTGAAATTGAAATTGTTTATTTCGGACATCATCCATAGTTGGTTAGTGATACATTTACTTACGAACTATGTTAGTAGCTACAAAATTTACTAAAAATATAATATTTAATAACAATACATTAAGTTACATTACATTTAAATTAAATTGAATTATATAAAATTAAAGTTATTATTCGGCCTCACATGCATGCCTGCCCAGTGCCTGATCATAGGATTATCTATCCTATCTGCGACCACCTTCAGGAGAGTGTTAGGGCTGCCCCGCACTTTACCGCACCGTTATATGATGATGATTTTATATAAATAATACACTATAAAATATCTATTCCTTAATACAGATTATCTCATTTTATATGACCAATATCATAGGGAAATGGGTACTTGTTGTGCAGTCTGAGCCACCAATCGTTTTAGCAACAGAGCACCTAAAAAACATACACTTATCCTTTTCTTAAATGGGATAGCACAAGTCTTCTCGCCTTCATCAGACTATAAATGCAATTATGTTGAAACTACTTATAGGCAAACGAATTATTTATAATACTTATATACAATTATAAATATTATAATTTACTAAATGTAAATTACATTGCAGTTTATCTGTGTTACCTATTATTTTACTGAGATCTGACAGATTTTAATACAAAATATTATCAGAGCTATATTCTATACATCTTTCAGTCTATTAGACTAAAAGAATAATAATAATTATTATAATTTTGTTACTTTTTTTATAGAAAGTGCCACTTTTTAAATTTATTTTTCCTTTGAAGTGGCATTTTTAAATTGTTACCTACTTTCTGTTGATTTTTCTATAAATCTGTTGATGTCATAGTGTATTTTAGATAGTTTTAGTGTAATTAGAATGTGCAATGTTAGAAATTAGACATGTCTCGATGTTTAATGCCAAAAGTTGTTTGGTTTCATATCATACAAAGTAGTGAATTGTTCCGACGAATAAAGATAGATCCATAATAAAACGTATTTTTATTGCAATCAGTTGCAATGCAGTGCGACCAGTTTCAGTTAGCGGCAACGGCCCGCTTAATGGTGAGCGGTTACTGTAGCCTGTGAACGCTTGCACCACCAGGGGACTCGCATGCGGGGTGCAATCTATTATTTTGGCTTACGAACAAGTAAGGGCAAGCGAGATGGAAGTGGAGTGGAATCCTATTTAAAATAGTTTCATTTTACTTTTTTCACAATTTCTTAATACAAACTAGGTTGGAACCTTCCATTAACCCATTCGTTGCCCGCAAATGTTCCATATTTGTAATATGCCTGCCTGCCTGCCTGCCGGTCTTAGGTACTTCTGGCTATGAGTATGTGCTCATTAAGGTCCTGAATGTCACACTCGAAACCACAGAACACTAAATACTAAGTATAGCGCGGGGTATGGCGCGCCATTTCCATCGGGACCGGTGTCGCCGCCTCGTCGTCTCCACGCTGTCTACAACAACATGGCGTGAGGGTGACGTTGGTGCGAAAGCTTGAGCGCATGCTCAAACTCTAGTAGCGCGCGTGCCACGCCCACATCGCCATTCTATAGTATTAAGTGTTATGTGCTCGAAACAGTCCGCAATCTCTACAAATTCAAAGGTGTTGAGACTATCCATAAGTTCGAATCAAATCGGTAAAGAAGGTTGGGTCATTGTCATTGCAAATTAGTAAGGGTAATGTAAGTCCTAGGAGCGCATACATTGTAAAGAGTGTTTGACGGAGTGTCTAACCTAATTTGAATAGGTTTACTTATGTCAAAAATGACATTTTTGATACAAGCTTTTATTGCCGACTGTTTTTTTCTGTGTAGACACGGTATCGTCACTAACTACTAAACTTAACGGGGTTACGTCGGTTAAGTACTGAATTCCTATGGCCACCTTCTGTCTCCATCATCATATCAGCTCGATGGTACCATCATATTGAATTGTCATCGAAACTATACTTAAACCCAAAATTTCAGCTCAATCGGTTGAAGATATCTGCTTCAAAATTGAATAGCAAGATTACACCCGAACAAAAAAAAGCCCTTTTTCCCTGAATAACAGATTTTTGAAATGGCAGATTCTGGTAATGGCAGATTCTTAAAACGGCTGATGTATTGTACAGTTAAGTAAAATAATAATTGAATTCGGTTCAAATTCTCCGACAGTTTATTTAGAATAAATAAATTAACATAACTAAGTACAAACTTACAACAAACTCAACTTTCTTCTTTTAACAAATCTAACTTCAAGACAGTCGCAGGTTTTTTTTTTTGGTTATTTAACTATCTACTTTGGTTACATGACATAATCTTTTTAAACACTCTATTGTTAAAATGTCGCCTTGTAATGTAATTTGAATAACTTGATCATTTTATGATCTTTTTTTACTTCTATTCTCCTGCGTTTTTATCCTTTCGCAAAAATTTAATTTTTAATTACTTTTTCAACACACCAGGGGCCCATTGCATAACAATTTACAACTTATAATGTAAGCGGAAGTCTCTTTCTAATGCGAGAAGTTGAAAAGAGGTTTCCGCTTGTAATATAAGTTACAAGTTGTTATGCAATAGGCCCCTGCTCGTAAAGTAGGTCTTATTACAGCGTATTTACACTGATAATGCAGAATATTACCCATGCCGTGCCTTTTACATTACATTATCGCACTAGTGCCTTTTCATTACATATCTTTTTAAATATTAGCAAAATAATGCAGAATATTACCCATGCCGTGACTTTTACATTACATTATCGCACTAGTGCCTTTTCATTACATATCTTTTAACATTTTCATTTTTTTTTTTTTCCTCGCAAATGTGTTGAAAAACGTCGTATGAAACACGTGAGCATTGGTCATTACACTTCTCGTCTCCCATAAAAACCGACTCGAGTGTAATGACCAACATAGCACACTTGTATCATAATGTACTAATAACATGTGAATTTTCTTTTCAATTAAAATAAGTGAAGTTTCAGTTCGCTGATCTTGATACCTACTAACCAGAATCTGCCATTTAAGTAATCTGCAATTTAGGGAACAAGGGTTCCAATCTACGTATTTTATAGGTAACTGTACAATATCTGCCGTTTAAAGAATCCGCCATTTAAGTAGGTAATCTGCCATTTAGAGAACAAGGGAAACAAAGTTACATAGTGACATATGCCGGGATAAAAACTATCCTATGTCCTTCCCCGGGACTCAAACTATCTACATACATACATATAATCACGCCTCTTTCCCAGAGGGGTAGACAGAGATCACGGATCTCCATTTGCTACGATCCTGACAAACCACTTTCGCTTCACTCACTTTCATACCATTTCTCATACATGCTCGTCGGTTTAGGGTACTTTTGATCTGGCCTTTCTGTAAGATTTCTCCCTTCCACTCTTTTTATATACACTCTCTTCGTTAATCTTCTTTCATCCATCCTCTCTACATGCCCAAACCACCTTAACATACCCTTATTCTCAATGTTCGTGACTATATATCCATCCATTCCACACTTATCTCTTATCACACTGTTTCTGACTCTATCACTCAATTTCACTCCACACATACTTCTCAACGCTCTCATTTCTACTGCATTGACTCGACTTTGATGTCTTTTTTGCCACACCCAACTTTCGCTACCATACAGAAGTGTGGGCACCTACACTCCCCTATGCACAGCCACGCGTGCTTTTTGCGATATTTTCTGGCTGCCCATAAAGGCATTCAGTGCTCCATTCACTCGATTCCCTGCATTCACTCTCCTTTCAATATCTTTCTCATACTTTCCGTCTCCAGTAAATAGTGTCCCCAAATACACAAACTCTTTTACTTGTTCCAGTCTTTCTTCACCAATCATTATTTCGCAGTCTGTCATAATTTCATCTTTTTCAAATACCATCACTTTCGTCTTACTTACATTTATCTTCATCCCTTTCCATTCATCTTCGTTACCATCATTTGTAACTCCTCAGCAGACGACGCAAGTAGGTAGTACAAGGTCGTCAGCATATAGGAGACATTTGACGCGTAACCCTTCCATTCTCAAACCACATTCATCACCTTTCAGATCCTGCAGACAGCTGTCCATGAATAGATTAAACAGCCACGGAGACGCTACACATCCTTGTCTAACACCCTTTTCGATGTTAAAACATGACCCGTTTATTCTCACGCAAGCACTGGAATCCTTATATTAAGATTTCAGTGCTTGAACGAGGCGGCTGTCTACTCCATACGTGCACAACACCGACCATAGTTCATCCCTCATCACTCTATCATAAGCCTTTTCCAAGTCCACGAAAGCGCAATAGACCTTTTGACCTTTGGCCAAATATTTCTCGGCTATGCATCGTAAGGAAAATACTTGATCCGTACAACCCATACCCTTTCTAAATCCTGCTTGTGCATCCCATACTTTCTCATCGGTCTCTTTCACTACTCTTTTAATCAACACTTTTGCATACAATTTGCCGACGATGCTGAGTAAGCTAATGCCCCTGTAGTTTTTGCAGTCAAGTTGTGATCCTTTCCCTTTGAAAAGAGGAACGATTACGGCCTTGCACCAGTCCCTCGGTACACGGCCGGTGCTGTTGCACAAATTGAAGAGGAGATACAACTGACTCGCTACGACGCCCTGTCCTGCCATCAGCATCTCAGCGGAAACTCTGTCATACCCTGCCGCCTTACCCGATTTCATTCCTCTCAATGCTTTCACAATTTCGTCCATGCTGATATTACTTTCATCCTCGGTTGCACTACCATTCAGACTTGAGGTTAGACCATTTTCTTCCTCCCTATCAAACAAACTTTCAAAATATTCCTTCCACCTCCCTAATATGCATTCTGTCTCATTAAGCAAACTTCCATTCCTGTCTTTGACTGACTTCAGCTCAGAGTTCTGGCTCTTACCTCTGGCTAGTCGAACAGATTTCCAGAAATATTTTATGTTCGTCTGGAAGTCCCGCGACAGTCTTTCATCCAAATGGTCATTCTGTTCATCTTTCTTTCTTTTTACTACTTCTTTCACCCGCACTTTCATTATTCTACATGCCTTTTTTGCTTCATTGACTTCGTCAAAGGAGGCTTTATTGACTCTTTGGTTAGCTCTTGTAGCTAACCAATCCCGCCACAACTTTTTCTTCTCACATACAGCTTCTTGTACTTCCTTATCCAACCAAACATTCTTCTCCTTTCTTCCTTTGCTCCTTTGACTGACACCGCACACTTCCTGAGCCACTTTAACAACTTTATTTTTAAAGTTGTGCCACAAATCACCCATCTCGCTTAAACCATCCATTCCTTCGAATTCAATCTTCAACTTACTGACAAACTCATCACTTATTTCTTTTTCTTGCAGATTCTCTACTTTTATTCTCTCTAACACGCTAGTAGTAATACGCGGTCGGTGTCGCCATCCCTTGAACAGACCTCTTATTCGGCTCATTACCAGGAAGTGGTCAGTGTGGACACCGGAGCCGCGAT
This sequence comes from Epinotia brunnichana, assembly GCA_963854355.1. Taxonomy (NCBI): domain Eukaryota; kingdom Metazoa; phylum Arthropoda; class Insecta; order Lepidoptera; family Tortricidae; genus Epinotia; species Epinotia brunnichana. The sequence continues at coordinate 14,813,067 of OY977956.1, forward strand.
ATACTCTAGCGTCTAGAACATTCTTTCTCATTCTTTCGTCAACTATTATAAAATCAATCATACTTTTCCTAATATTCTCTGCCTCTCGAGTGTACAAATGGATCAATTTATGGGCAAACATTGTGTTTGCCACACAAAGATTCCAATCAAGACAAATTTCTAACAGACTTCTTCCATTCTCGTTAACTCTTTCGTCACAATGCATCCCTAACACCTTTTCAAATCCATCTCTCTTCACTCCTACCCAGCTATTAAAGTCACCTAACATTATTAACCTTTCGTTGTCCTTGCATAGCCCTAACACGTCCCTCAATTCATCCCAAAACCTCTGTCTTTCATCCTTTGTACGCTGTGAGCTTCCCGCACCCTGGTCTACAGGTGCGTAAACCCCAACGACAAAAATCCTCACTAGGCCCACTTTCATTCTTACCCATATCAGTCTGGGACTCACGCAGTCAAACTCGTTCACGCACTTAGCCATCCTAGCGGAGAGTATAACACCAACTCCCTTACAGGCCCGTTCTGAGCTTGGCACCCCTGACCAATAAGCCGTGTAGGGTCCATGTGTGGTGGTGTCACATCCCTTCCGCTTTGTCTCATTCACGCATAGCACATCAATCTTCCTTTCATCCATCATCTATAATACCTCATCAACTTTCTCACTCATACCTCCTTGAACATTCAACGTAGCAAAACGGCTTTCCGTGAGCCACTTCTCGCCCCCGTGAGAAACGAGACGTGACGGGTGGCGTACCGCGTCGCCGCCGTTCGGATGATTTTTATTTATAGTCTCCATTGCGTTCCCACGAGTAATAGGGATTTACGAGTCCACCCCAGCAGAGCCCTGATACTGAGGTAAGACGGGTGAGAGTAGTGCCCTGTGACCGCCAACACAGACACCCTCCATTATCAACCAGACTCCCTCTGGCCATGCATCCCTTAGCACGGGTCGGTTAACACCTTGGATTGAGGGTTTAGATTCGAAGTTTTCCGTCTCCTAGACAGGTTGCAGCACGATGCTAACGAGGCCCATCTCCCCGGGAAGACCTCACTCTTCAAACTATCTCTAAACTAAATTTCATCCAAATCGGTTCAGCGGTTTAAGCGTGAAGAGGTATTTCAAAGCGTTTGTGGCACGTGGCTAAAGAATTGCTTTGTTGGACCGATATGTAGATAAGATCCGTTCTAGAAAAATTATCCGTACTATACCTATTCTATGCGGGCGGACGCAATACATTCGTCTCTTTTTCACATATAAATGCGAGAGAGAAGAATGCTGACGTATCGACGTCAAACAATTACGAGTTCTAGCATGATTCGTGGAAATAAAACAACATCATACAGAGTTTCCTTTTATTCGTTACGTCACCACATTTAGTATGACACATACAGATGTAAACCTTAAAGTACAAGTAAACCTAAATAGTTCGATACAGAACTGGAAAGAGCCTAAGATGATGTGTGACTGTCACACCGCCGCACAATGTGGTAGAGTAGACACGATTTCAAAACTGTGTCCGTTTTTTGCACCTTATTACAAAAATGTATACATCTTTGCAGAAAAGAAGTACAAAAATGGATAGTAAAAGTGTAAATCAAAACAAAGCAATTGTATTAATACATTGAATTTGTTTTACAATAAAGAAACACTCTAATTGCAATCCGGATACATATAGTTTGCTTTAGATTAGATGACGAAAAGCACTAAAACCAACCATTACCGACATCTATTGTTTAATTGTTATCTTCAAGAAGGGTTGTAAAACAATGACGCATAAACAATAGAAGTTGTCAAATCTCACGATAAATAAAACAAACTATACTATGCGACACCCATCGACCGATGATTTTTTTATCAGATTCAACGTCTGTTAACACAAAGATAGATTGGTTAATCACCTTAAAAGGTAAGATGTACCTTAGTACCTATACTTGACACTATTTGAGTTGCCCGAATAGGGAACTTGCATCTTTTTATTTTATTACGAAAATCAACAGTATAATCCAGCATTAAAACAACTGTAGCACTAAAACTTTCTTATGATTTATTTTTCTGATTTGCTTCTCTGCATTTGAAATCTGCACGCGCCGTCACACACTGGGCTGAAAATCGGCTTTCATAGACATAGAAATCGAAGTTAACATTTTAAAGATTTTTTGCTTGAAATGGCTATAACTTGCCATTATTATGCTAAATTATGATCCTGGCGTGATTTGGCACGAAAACTTATGAGTTATAATTTTTTTCTGTAACAAATGTATGGAGATGGAACGAAAAAACTGGATATCTTGGGAACCGCAAAAAAAACACAAATATCCTTACAGCTGGTTATATTACTAATTATTCCTGATTTTTTGACATACTACATATTTCAGTAGTAGGTGCGGTTTTTTTTTAAAAAATCGACGAAATTTTTCATACAATCGTCTTTAATAGACATAGAAATCGAAGTTAACATTTTAAAGATTTTTTGCTTGAAATGGCTATAACTTGCCATTATTATGCTAAATTATGATCCTGGCGTGATTTGGCACGAAAACTTATGAGTTATAATTTTTTTCTGTAACAAATGTATGGAGATGGAACGAAAAAACTGGATATCTTGGGAACCACAAAAAAAACACAAATATCCTTACAGCTGGTTATACAGCTAATTATTCCTGATTTTTAGACATACTACATATTTCAGTGGTAGCTACGGTTTTTTTTTATCGAATAAAATTAAAAGTTAAAAAATATTGTAAGGTTATGCTATTATTTTTATACTTTAATTGTATTTATTATTTGTTTTTAAATTGTTATGGTTGTTTTTTTTTATGTAATAAAATTAACTTAAAAAAAACACTGAAAATTTGATATACAATGCCCCATCCTTTATTGAAAAGGCGAAGTATACATATTTCTGTCTTTTATTTTTAAAGTAAGACGACGGAGTTTAAAACAAATAATTTAAAAACTCCGTCGTTTTTTTTTAAATCCGTACCTACCACTGAAATATGTAGTACGTCGAAAAATCAGGAATAATTAGAAGTATAACCAGCTGTAAGGATATTTGTGTTTTTTTTACGGTTCCCAAGATATCCAGTTTTTTCGTTACAGCTCCATACATTTTTTTCGGGAAAAAATTATAACTCCTATGTTTTCGTGCCAAATCACGCCAGAATCATAATTTAGCATAATAATGGCAAGTTATAGCCATTTCAAGCAAAAAATCTTTAAAATGTTAACTTCGATTCCTATGTCTATTAAAGCCGATTGTATGAAAAATTTCGTCGATTTTTAAAAAAAAAACCGCATCTACCACTGAAATATGTCGTATGTCAAAAAATCAGGGATAATTATTAGTATAACCATCTGTAAGGATATTTGTGTTTTTTTTGCGGTTCCCGAGATATCCAGTTTTTTCGTTCCATCTCCATACATTTTTTACGGAAAAAAATTATAACTCATAAGTTATCATGCCAAATCACGCCAGGATCATAATTTAGCATCATTATGGCAAGTTATAGCCATTTCAAGCAAAAAATCTTTAATATGTTAACTTCGATTCCTATGTCTATGAAAGCCGATTTTCAGCCCAGTGCGTCACCCTCCGAAAACGCTCAATATTAAGACTGAGTCGTGCGAAATATGCCAAAAAGGTAGTGGCCGTTATAAAGATAACGTCAACAGTGTTTGTTTAATCCATTAATAAACTGTACATTTAGCACTTCGAAGAATGTGTTCAAAATCTCAGCGTGGAAAAAACTTAAGATTATTAGTATTTTACCCTACAAAACAAAGTAAAGTTGGACGAAAACTGTAAAATCATAAGCAGGCATTCAAGTGTTTTTTATACTTTAACAGTGGAAATCTATCCTGATTTTCAGTTCAAACGAAACATGAATGTTTATATTACAATTTGAGCGCATTAAATATTTAAATTATTGTCTTGTAATTAAGGTCCAGATTTATCAAAAGGCGCTTCAAATTTGCCATACATTTTCACTATGGCGGCCGCGCGCCCATCTAAATACGCGTTCCTCGCGCTCTGTGGTTCAGTCGCCCGCGAGTGTTCAGAGCGAGTCCACGTCACTTGGCAGAACGACCTACCGATCGCGTCATCGTCACTCGTACGCACACCGGCAATACGGTGTAAGTATATTTTTTGTGTTTTAAATTTATTGCTTGTATTTACTTGAGTTTAAATTAAAACATAACTGATTTGTTTCAGTAAAATGGGAAAACGGAAAGCAAAATATTATATATCAAAAAAAAACTGCGCTAGATTCCAGAAAAAAGTAATAAATCAAAAGTAAGTTTAAATTAAATTATTAAGTAGTTAAATTTATTGCAATTAAATCTATTGTTGAACCGACTATACTTCTAAAAAAGAAGGATATTTTATGAATATTTTCTGAGTACCTACCTACCTACTTGAAGATGGCTGGAAGAACTCATAAGTTGTTTTATTGTTTGTGTCGTGGTGGTTTTGGTATCTAGATAGTATATCGTGCATTTGTGAACATAATAGCTTCATTTGAAGGTGGTTATTTGAGGATATTTAATTTTGTATTTATTATTTGATGAACTGATAAATCCATACTTCCATATATCCATACTAATATTATAAATGCGAAAGTGTGTGTCTGTCTGTCTGACTGTTACCTCTACACGCATAAACCGCTGAACCGATTTAGATAAAATTTGGTATAGAGATAGTTAGAGTCCTAGGGAAAGACATTGGACAATTTTTATTCCGGTAATCATATCAAGAATAATCAAGATGTTAACCCATTTTGATAAAATTTGGTATAGAGATAGTTTGAGTTCCGGGAAAGGACATGAGATAGTTTTTATCCCGGAAATCATCTCCTAAGGGGATGAAATGGGGATTGAACATTTGTATGGACTACCGCTGCATCCGTTTAGATAGAATTTGATATAGAGTTAGTTTGAGCGCAAAAACAACAGTCCGATCGCGGCAAAACATAGTGATTTCAAAGAGGAATATCGATACTTAAATAATACCTGAATAAAAATAACAATAATGTAGAAAACCTGTTAGAAACATACATACAATGTGATGTTATTATGTTTTCATTGATTATTAACATTATAAAACAACATTAAAGTATGAAAATATCGAAAAATTCCCACATAATGCATTTTAGAATAATGGTTGGGTAACAACACTACTTGTATTATTCTAAGGTGATGACGTCACGCGTTCGCGCCCCCAGCAGTCGCTAGCCACGGAGGGATTGTAAAATGCTGTAATACGAGAGTTGGGAAGCTGTAGTATGCATCAACTTTTCATATCGATATTGTAGGTAGGGATAGCTATAAAATGTAATCTGTATAAAAATGTGTTTTATCATGTAATGTTTAATAAAAGTTTACTTACACAAATTGGAATCAATTATAGTTTCCGTTCAGCGGTAAAATACCATAGGTCGGCGAAGATAACAGATAAGGATTATTACCTGCTTTAGAACAATGAAGTTCGCACCTGCGAACATACACACTCAATAGACCAAGCCAAATTAGGTTTTATGGCATAGGCCGTAAAGTTTAATTATTAAGCAGTACTTTCTAAATTGCCAAAATGAGTGAGAACTCCAGCTGCGTACGTTTTTTTTTTCGTTTATTATCTAAATACGTGTTTACCCCGAATAAGAAATTTAAGAAACCTAAATATGAAGGCTTGAATCAAGTTATACTTCCACGGTTGTACAGTTAGTGTCAGAATAATATGCCTGGCTCATATAAAGATAACATAATAAGCATTGTTATAAAGGTTATTCGAGCGCATGGATTCTCATACAAACAAAGTCCTCCATCAATATCCACCCCTAGGCATTCACTTTTAATGAAGCACAGCATATACTGATAACAACTGGTTGCAAAAACTACCCTTTTGCAGCCAAATTTCAGAAGGATTGAACAAACCTACTACTGCTACATCAATAAAAACTTAGTAATAACTACCCTTTATTACATAAATGTATGTTTTAGGATTACAAACCAAAATAAAGATGATGAATCAGCACAAACTTCAGTCTCAAACATGTCGGAACGAGATGAAGATCAGGTCAGTTATTCTAATTATAACAAATAAATATTTAATTCATACGTCTTAGGTCTATATTTTTTAAAGTAACACCTGATTGAAATATAAAGTAACACCTGTTTTTTTATTTCAGAAATCACTGGAAAATGGATCAGATATTGAATTAATTATAGAAAATGAAAATGAAGAGCAAGAAGAATTTACAATAAACGGAAACAGAATTATAGATTTTGCCTACGTTTTTGAACAGCTACAAGAAATTTCAAGACATAACTCGGGATTGGGCTGTAATCTTAGTTGTATAAAACTTATTAAAGAAATAAAAAAAGGATTTCTTTCAAAATTTCATTTTGTCTGCAAAATGTGTCATCTGAAATTGGAATTAAAAAACTGTCCAGATTCTGGTAACTCCACGGATCTCAACCTCAACGACAATATGGTAAGCAGTTTTATGTCTATAGGTGCGGGGTTTTCGGGTGTGGAACTTGTCTCAGCCAGTCTCAACATACCATGTATGTCCGATAAACTATATGCAAAGTGCCATACTAAGGTATGTGAGTTATGGGAACTAGCCAAAGAAAAAAGCATGACAGATGCAGCCAAAGAAGAGTACGATTTAGCTGTTTTAAATGGAGAAGTTGATTCAAATGGAATACCAATGATAACAGTGGTTGCAGATGCTTGCTGGTCAAAAAGATCCTACAGAAAAAATTATAATGCATTATCAGGTGCCGCTGTGATTATAGGCTACAGAACAAAACAAGTTTTATTTATGGCGGTGAAGAATAAATATTGTATGGTTTGTGCGCGAGCAGAAAATAAAAAAACGGCTACACCAGACCATATATGTTTCAAAAACTATACGGGCTCCTCAAGTGGTATGGAAGCAACAGCTTTGGTTGAAGGATTTAAAACTTCCAAGGAAACGCACAAACTGATATACTCTAGGCTGATTGCTGATGGTGATTCAAGTACGTATAGCAGTATCCAAAAAGCTAAACCTTACGGGAACTTATTAGTAGAGAAAATTGAGTGCACCAATCATTTGTTGAGAAATTATTGCACGAAATTAGATGATTTGGCCAGAAATACGAATTATCCAATAAAATATCGAAAAGCTGTACAAAATAATATATTGCGTCTGAGGCGTTCAGTAACTGGGGCAGTAAAACATATAGATGCCAAAGATTTAACTTTTGGAGAAAAAGTTCTGGAGCTCAAAAAGGATTTATTGAATGCGCCGCATCACGTCTTTGGCGACCATGATTCGTGCAAATCCTATTATTGTAGGAACCTAGCTGAAAATGAAAAACCAGAAGAAAATTTAGTACCAGCAATGAAAGGTAAAAACGGTGGTTTTATTTTTCTGGCCATACAGAAAATTCTTTCTAGGCTGGTAAATAACGCAAAAAGTCTGATGCACTGTGTAAATAGTAATATTGCAGAAATTTTCAATAGCGTGATTGCGAAGTTTATTGGCGGCAAACGAATAAACTATTCAAGCAGACAATCGTATTCAGGAAGATGTGCAGCATCGGTTGTTTCGTTTAATTCAAAACAGCCGCAGACTTACCTGAGTAAAAAAGTTTTATTGCGAAGCCCAAACAAACTAATTAAACGCCTGGAATGGAAAAGGAATGTAAGAAGAGTAGCTTCAGCAAGTCGTAGAATTTTTAAATCTCGCAGATCCGCAAGCCAAAAGTCAATCAATACATACAATGACGAGAACTACGGCGAATGTTGTCAAAAACCTGACCTAAGCAAGGCTGATTTTGACTTTGCTAAAACAGAGCACTTAAAAAGCATAACGTTATCCGAAGACGATCGCCATGCTCTCGAAAAAAGGACCGTTCTGCAGGCCGAATCGATGGAATGGCGTCAGGAGAGAAAACTACGGCTTACGGCATCTGTATTTAGCAAAGTGTGCAAACGAGGACTGATCAAATGCGGGCCATTGGTAAAAAATTTGGTGACTGAAAAAAATTTAGACCATGTTAAGTCAATTAATCATGGTCGAAATCATGAACATCTTGCACGCGAACAACTAGAATCCCACCTAAAACAGCCTATCAAAATATGCGGTTTATTCATTGACAAAGATTTGCCATTCTTAGGTGCAAGTCCGGATGGACTTGTAGGAGATGAAACAATTGTCGAATTAAAATGCCCGTATGCGGCTCGGGATCAAAGTGTCGACGACGCTATCGAGGCGAAAAAAATTAAATTTTGGAAAAAAACTAAAGATGGAAATACGATTTTAAATAAAAAACACGATTGGTTCTTTCAAGCCCAAGGACAACTTCATATAACACAAAGAAAAACATGCATATTTGCTGTTTGGACAAATGTGAATATGAAGATAGAGGTGATAGATGAAGATAAAACATTTTGGAATGACATGGCAAATAAATTAAAAAAGTTTTATTTTGATTGTCTTCTTCCAGAATTAATAGATTCAAGATTAGATAGACAGATGGAAATTAAGGAACCCGACTATATTCTGGAAGCAATCGAAAGAAGAAATACAAAAGGAAACAAGCGGAAATTAGATGAAACTACCAGAGAAGCAAATGAAAAAGCAAAAAAAAAGAAGTAACGACAAGTATTCTGTCTGGTTGCCTGGAAGAGAGCTTTAACCAAAATTACCATTTAACATGCTTTTTTAGATTTGAGTTTCTTACACTCTGTTTTTTTTTGTGTGCAATAAAGAATATTGTATTCTATAGTATTTTCTCTCTCCCGTCAATAAAGTCCCATCAATGTACAAATCGTAACAAATATCTTTTCATCACACTTGCTCGTAAAGTCTCTTATTGTACGCAGGCGTACAGAGCAGTTATAGCCGAGTTACCTCCCGGGAGTTATGGATTATAGTAGTCGCCTACCACGAACCGAAAACGAAGTATCTCGCTCTCTGTCGCTCGAATACGCAACTTGCTGCAAGTGCCACAGAGAGACATGTATATTTATATATAGACCGATTTAAATACAGCCGATATAACAGTTTGAAAAGCGCGCGAAATGAACGATGAATGTTTTCTTTGATTTTGATTTGTCATTCTTTGTTATTTTTAATAAAAAAAAAATGTCACATTTTACAAAATCGAGTGTCTATTTAACAAAAGTAAGTTTTATGCATATGAAATACATCATTATTTATTTACTGGGTTTATTAACTACTAAGCCACCGATATCGGTAGGTATCGGTATCGCCGATTATTGACTTCAAAAATCGGTATCGGTATCGTATCGGCAAAATCATGTATCACATCCCTAGTAGCCTAGTACCTACATACAAGCATACATACTTACATGTGTTATTTGTTTTGAGTATGTAGATGTGTATACATTACACACCTAAATACTGAAAAGAAACTACTTACAAAATTACTTCATGTATAATTAAGATTCATAATTTGGAGTCCAGTATTTATAAAGTTCAATAATTCGAGTACGCATTCAAAAGACATTTTACAAGTAAGTATCTCCGTTTATTATAAGATAAATAATAATTGTGTTTACCTACCCTAACACCTAATCAAACAAAAATATTAGTTACGTTCTTCTGCGTTCGGCCGGCCGGTCAAGGTAGATACACTCGCCGTTGTGTGCATTCACGCACACATCTAGCGAAAACCCTAAACAGCGCCCGCGTCTTACGCACGATACAGTCTTAAACTGGCTTATGCTATTGACGTCACAGCTTATATTTTCGGCGCGTTTACTATGGAGTAAGTCATTAATTTGCAATTATCTCCACGAAATTTGCGTTAAAGCCTACACTTGTCATACAAAATATAATTTATAATTCAATATTCTGTGTAACTGTTATGTTATATACTATAGATAAAATTTTTTTCGTCATTTTAACGTGAGATAAAACTGATACAATCGTTTTTTTTTCTTCTGTATGTCATTTCGACGTAGGTATATCCGCATCAATTGAGTGCGATTTATTCGAAATTGAAGTCCCATGCAAGTTCCCCATTGCAACAAAGTAGTCCATCCAATAAGCAACTCTATCGTGCAGGGTGGAAGATTCCAATTACATTAAAAATTTATAAAAAGTCTCCTTACATTCAATAATCTCCAACATACCTACACACGTATGTAATGCAGTAGTATGGTTACATATCGCGACGGTGAGACAGTCAGTTGAAAATGATCAATATACAAATTCGATGATTACGATACTATGTACACTAATTACTTACAAAAATATTTCGCTCGCATTCGACTCGGCGGTCTCACACTTAGCTACATTTACCCTCCTAAGACTCTTGACTGCGCTTTGAACCAAGTTGATTTTCTATAGAGTTGACTTTCTCGAATCAAATGCAACTTTTAGGCATTATGTTTTTGAAATGTGTAGTAGAATAAGATTTTAATCAACGATTAAACGGCAATAGTTCTAATCTTGGAATAACCTTTCACGTTGTTCGAAGCACCTAGAGACTGAGGAGGTTGCAGATAAGATTGATATTTTAGAAGACTAAAGCTGGCAGGAATATAGAGGCATGGTTAGATGAATGTTTAAATCAGCGCAATTCCATCTTGTTTTTGACAGAACCTGCTATAAAATTTTCCATGTGTCCACCTAAACTCACAAAAACACACGACACGAGTGCAAAAACACATCACAAAAGTGGTCATATGGTTATAAAAAAAATGAGTAGTTGCAATTGGGAATGGATGAAAATTTCAGAAGTGCCTGATTATTTTTTTGGTGATAGGAATAACCTTCCTTAGCACCAGAAAAAAGTTGCAGACTTTTCAGCTGCGTCAATTATTTTTGAAAAATATAAACCTCACCTACGTTTTGGGGTTAAGACGGCGAACTTTCCTTAATCCGTCTCATATAACAATTTTTTTTTTAAATATCTGACCCTGGCAATGACAAATATAGCTGCTGCAGCTGTCAATATCATTGCCAGTGTCAGTTTACCATAGATTTTTAAGATATTTTTTTGTAATATGAAACGGATCAAGCATACGAGTATTGTCTCATTCGCCGTCCAATACCCAAAACGTAAGTGAGGAAACTGTTTATATTTTTCAAAAATAATTGACGCAACCGAAAAGTCAACAACTTTTTTCTGGTGCTATGGAAGGTTATTCCTACCACCAAAAACTTTATCAGGCACTTCTAAAATTTTCATCCATTCCCAATTGCATGCAAGTTTCATTACATTGCCGGTTACCGAGGTATGCTGAGTTCAATTGATCTATCAAACCCCGCGATGTAGTTAAACTTGCATGCAAAATCTTGCATACTGTGTATTTTGCGCTTTAGATATAACAATGTTTGACACTTTAATGCCTAGTGTTGACACCTATTCTTATTCCTACAGTGTCAACCCTCACATTTATAAATAGATGTAATTAACTATTTCAAAAATTCGTATAACCAAGCCATGAAATTGTTCAGCGCAAAAGCAAAATTCGGATTGATAGACACTACGCAGTACTTAAAAATTATAAAAAAAACATTAAAAAAATGGTGTAAACCCACATTTATATATGTCCATCACAACCCCTAGTCTGATCACAGCTTTACTTAACACTTGTTACGTATTATCTATTATCTAGGCCTAACATATCCTTTTCTGTACATCTTTTATCGCCCATAAGTTTAGGGTGGCAAACGAAAGCTGACCCACTAGATTCGATCACGCGCAACACTTGGTCCAAAATGCTTATGACGGTTGCATCATAATCACCATATCAGCCGAAAGACGTCCACTGCTGGACATAGGCCTCCCCCAAAGAGTGCCACAATGACCGGTCCTGCGCCACCCGCATCCAGCGGACTCCCGCGATCTTTACCAAGTCACCAGTCCACCTTTTGGGGGTCTACCCACGCTGCGCCTACGTGGTCGCCACTCGAGAACCGTTCCGTCCCAACGGCCATGGGCTATACTGACCGGTAAATGTAAAATATTGCACCGGCAACTCTCATGTCATACAGAATTGTAAAATTTGATATACAATCAGATTTTAACGAACACCACTTACGATTTCAGTTTTTTTTTGGTTTGATACAACCGAGCCCAAGTTATGCCGCGTATTTGTATATTGTGGGTACAGCGTTCGTTTTCCAGACTATATTCTATGAATTAATTGTACAGTCAGCGTTAAAGATGTGAAAACATTGTTCGCCTATTACAAAGCAGTATAAAAAGCTGTAAACATATTAACGTCAACTGTACATGCGAAATTAGTAGATATTTTAAAGGTTAAGTTAAAGTATAACCTAAAATATTAGGTCCTTACCTATGAAATTGGCGGTTTTTTCACAGATATTATTTTGTACGTAATTTATTCATTTCTATTGCAACTTCCAAATTATTTTTTAATTTCATTATTAGACTATGTAACAAAGGTTTTAAATACAAAAAAAAGGTTTGAATTTTTTATTTAGTGTTTCAAATTAAAGCTTGAAAACCGCCCTTTTCATGTGCTGCCGGTTAAAGTGTTTCAATTACGTATAGTTTTATGATGCGAACTATTTTTAAGGAATGAAGATATGTGTGTAAAGTAGCTTAAAAGTTTTCTATATTCCTACCAAAATTTAGTTTGCTTTGAATTTGACATTGCTGAATAATCCGCAAAATTCAATGTATGAAAATCACAGTTTTCATAAAATTCTCCATACACACCGCCAATTTCATAGGTAAGGACCTAATACTACTAATAAATCCACGGTTAAAGTCACGTATTCAATGTCGCGACAGGCGACATGATTCAAGCGACATTGCCGCGAAAACACTCATCCTGAAGAACTCCCGAAGAGTTCGAAACACATCGCCAGTCGTGGATTTATTACTAGTATTTTAGGTTATACTTAACCTTATTTTAGACATGTCTCACGAAAGTTTAAATTTGAAGGTATAAGATAAAAAAGAGAAGCTTGCAGTACAAGTGTGTGCAGTGAAAATCCCAATTCAACCTTATTTAACAAACATATCAAGTGTATTTACAAAAAGAGTGCGTTATTTATCTTTCAAATCCTATTAAAATACACACATACAGCCAGATTTATTTAATACTGATCGATTTTCATTCGTCGCAACATTTTAGTATGGAATGAACAAGTTGCTACTATACCAGTTAAGTCGATTTTACCAGAAACGTTACGACCTTTATTGAGAGTACGGTAGTAAAAAGGATTACGCTTTCATTCAAAAGTATTTAGGGTAAATCGCCAGTAACTGGCCACTGTTCAATAACTGGCCAACTTATACTAAAAATGAACTCTATTCACCTAGAATTCAGTTTAGTATAAGGTTTTAATTATTGGCCACCCTTCCCCTCATCATCATCATATCAGCCAAAAGACGTCCTCGGCTGGACATAGGCCCATACTAGAAAATAAACTCTATTCATCTATAATAGAATTCAATTTAATATAACGCGGCCAGTTATTGAACGATGGCCAGTTACTGGCGATTTACCCTATAACCGACTTCAATAAGGAGGAGGTTCTCAATTCATCGGACCATTTTATTTTTTATATAATAATATGTTACTCCAAGACGCCTGGACCGATTTCTATTTTTTTTTTTTGAAAGGGTATCCTTCTCTGGTGGTCCCATGGTCATCAGGTCAGGATCTGATGATGGGATCCTGGAGAAATGAATGGAACTCTTTAAATAAGGCGAATTGAAGTCGGTTAAAACTTTGTTTTTGAAGTGAAGTATAAATTCATTCATCGCTATAACGGCATATTATTTGATCAAAAATATTTAGACGACCTTTTTGGCTCGTTGACAGTAAAATTATGGTTGCAATTGCAGACTCCCAAATCCCAAGCATATTATGAGTCCATATTATATTATAACTATTATTATATTTTTAATTGCGTCCATGTATCTGATAAAGAAACGATTAAGATCGATAAAAGAACAGAAAGGACATACAGTTTCATGGGTCAATCAACTTTTTCTTGTTGTTATTCTGTCCCGGTAAGCCAAGAGACAACAGTAACAGACTTTCTTAGAAAAAATACTATAAACTGGACTTCTATCACACTAAGGAGATGCCCCACCATGGAATGGGTTTACCAATATAACAAAAACACGTGTTTAGTGGATTAAAACCCCATAAAATAATAGTTTTAAAGAGTGACCCAGGAGACGTAACCATGGCAACGAGCAACAAGAAATAGTTGATTGACCCTCATATAAATCCCATTAAAGTCACAAATACAACGACAAATCAAACTCAATGTGATCAAGGTACAGTTAGTAGCAGCCAAAGTAGCCAAATATTTCGGTACACGTCTTTATTACTGAAAGAATAAGGGTGTGTAACGATATATTATCCCTATCCGCAGCAGAACCAAGGTAACCAATATAGCCCTCCGAATCGCTAAACTTGAGTGGCAGTGGGCGGGGCACATTGCACGTAGAACCGATGGTTGTGGGGCGTCAAGGTTCTCGAGTGGCGACCACGTACCGGGAAGCGCGGCGTGGGGAGGTGCCTCACAAGGTGGGCTGGTGACCTGGTAAAGGTCGCTGGAGTCCGCTGGGTGCCGCAGGATCGGTGATTGTGGCACTCTTTGGGGGAGGCCTATATCCAACAGTGGACGCCTCTCGGCTGATATGATGATGACGGTGATTTGGCTGCTCCAAACTATACGATGCTGTTACAAAAAAGGGACTTATTCGAAACACCATAAAGGCCATAATCGTACCTACAGGCAGTTTTCCCATGCTATCACAATCTCAAAGGTTCAAGAGAGCTGAAAGCAAGCAGGACGGCTATCACAGACGAGATAGAATATCCGTTTTTTTCTAATTGACAACATTAAATTTTTTCAAGTGAGCCATTTTATGATTTATTACGCTAGAAAATGTTTTTTTAAGCGGCACGTGTTTTTTTATTTCTCCCTAAATTTTAATTTTCATACAGAAATATCAAATTGAAAAGTAGCGAATTCCACAAGGTGGTAACTAAATTATGACGTCAAGATTACGGCTCTGTATGGCAGCTTGCACACCTTTCATATGACAGTCCTAGTATTGACGTCACACACGGCTTAAACCACATTTATACAATTTCGCGATTTTCTTAAAAACGGGTGTGAAATGAAATCTGAAAACAACTTTATTACGTTCAGGTAACATAATTACTTAATTTACCGAAATGGTTTTCGAATTAGACATCATTACATAGTTTGAAATCTTGTCAATTGGAACACTTAGAGAGAGACAGCTCGCGCGACGTTGTGATAGCCGAAATTACTTTTACAAAATCTTAGAATATAATTTAATTTTTCAAGATATACAGTTTCGTTTAGTGAAGTATAGAGTTAAATAATGGGAAAACAACCTTCAATGTTTGTTAATGTTAAATGTATACACAATAATGTTGACAGTATGTTAAGGATCAGAAGGTATAGTGCGAATTAATTTTCTAGGCCGATTTCACTTCTCTTTGTGCCAAACAACAGAGTTACATACTCAAAAACTTTACCTCTGTATAATACAAGTCACAAAGCGTCATCATGAGGCTAATTAATGGCATTATAATTATCTATTGTGCAACAGACCCGATGGTACTTCTGATCCTTCACATACTATAATGGCTACGTTTATAAAACACGTGTAAATGTTATGATTGAGGCAATTTTAATGATAACACATAATTGTCAGCAGACGTACCCGGGCATACAGCTCAAAAAGATGTACACACTAAAACGAGATTACGAAATATCTGAGGAATATAAATTTGACGGACAGCGCCATTTCTGGGGTCATTCCCACCTGTAACCACCAATTTGTTACCAGTGGTAACAGCTACGATTTTTACCTTCCCCATCTTTTACCACTAAAGTACTCGGTGGTAACTACTGAAAAAAAAGTCAGTAGTTACCATCAATCTCTGTTCCCACTGGTAAAAGATGGGGAAAAAAATTCCAGCTGTTACCACTGTTAACAAATTGATGGTAACAGGTGGGAATGACTCTGTCACTCTTATAACGACTCGACAAACTGTATAGTTTTACTCTATCCGAAAGTAAATTTTCCTAAATGAACGATAACAAAAATCGACTTTTTATTCCTACTATGAGGTATGGGCTGTTTACACTCTGATAAGTGATTAGTGCGAGTTCATACGTTTGCTGCAACTTGCAAGTTCGAGTAGCTTTTGTATGGACTCGCACTAATCAATGTGTAAACAGACCCTTAGTGTCTTTGCTTGCGCGTTTTTTTGACAGTTTCGGACGACACACATACATACAGTCAGTGACGTACGTTAAATTATTGCGTTCTTTGAACAATTAAGACTGATTTTTCAAATACACATAGACATATTTAATTGTAGCTTACCCTCGTTTAAAAAAACCATCAACAATATATTCTGCACGTAGAAGGCTTTATGTACCAATTACCAAGTGTTTGTATTTTGTTTTTGTTTAGTTTAGTTTAGATTATTTCACATCTTACTTTGCGTTAATTTTCTTTCCTTCTGTGCACACATGTTTAGTCTAGATATGAACCTTTATGCTAATATGTTTTTCTGTAATTGTCTGTATCTTGTTTTGTGAGCCAACTAAATAAATAAAAAAATATATATATTATTCTTGACCATGATTGTTTGTCTGATTGAATTATTTTCATGATTGATTTAAAAGTAGACAAAAAAAACCAAGTTGGGACTTTATTTGACACAAACCAGTTTAATGATGGTATTTTACTTCTTGTAAAATCTCACGGAAATATGTAATATAACTTCACAACATTTGTTATTTTAAAAGGCATTCCCGAAGTGTTGCATCTCGTTCACTCGTGCGCGGAAGACATAAGCGTGTCTCTTTCATGGGGTGTGGTTTACTCGAATCGAGGCATCCCCACAACGTAAGTTTCCAACTATTCTGGACGGGCCCGGAACCTGTAGAAAAGTTTACAAGCAAATGCTTCGTAATATTCGATGGCTAAATGTTATTCGTTATTGTACCTAAAGTGTACACTAATATTGATTAAGTGTAAATAAAAAATTGCTAAACGCCTGGTTGAGTGTATCAAAAAGTTTAAAATGAGCGCATTAGCTCACTAAACTGTTCGTGTATTATGTTTTAGCTGTCTAGGATCTAAATGTACACTAGATAAGTAAGATACTGTTGTACTTATTGTTATTAATAAAGATATTTTATAAAGAAAGATGGCTAAATCCAATAACGAACGTTGTGTACATATTTTCAAGTCCTACGCCCGTGTAGGTACGGTCGCCATCACATACATAGGTTCACTATAGGTGTTCAAAAATATCGGCACATGCACCCTAATGCCTTGAAAATAGAGGTGTGTTCCGATGTTTGTGACGTGCTTGTTTGCTCCGATGTATGCGATGGCGACTGTACATCTACCTCTGTATACAGCTACATTAAACTGGAATGCATGTGATTTACAGTGAATTTCGTCATGTTATTATATTTAGTACATACATCGTTAAGGTAAGACTGATTTTACAAACACCTGGCCCCTATTTCACCAACTTGAAAATTGTCATCTGACAACGACAATTATCCGTACATTGCTGGTTACACAAGTAACCGATCGACCACCTTAACTTCTAGAACAAGCAATGTATGGCGAATTGTCAGTGACAGGTGACAATTGACAAGTTGGTGAAATTGGGGCCGTCCCTATAGGGAACATTACTGCAATGTTCTGCCGCCAGAGGCAGCACTACCACTAGTAGTAAACCAGTATAGGAATATAGGGTTTCACACACACATGCACAATTGATTGTCAAATGAGTGGCGAGGATGCTTGCATAGACAATACCGCAAGTGGGAACGAGATACAATGTCAACGCTGCTAGTGTCGCCACCTACGAAGAGTTTTGCGTAATGTTCCCTATTGCATCAACTTGACAAATGTCATGTGACAATGCCATTCGTCGTACATTTCTGAATCGACAAGGAATGATAGCTAGCGAACATATTTACTAGCAGAACTGGCGATGTACGTAGACATTTTTAGGCTTTGATTAATTGTCAGGTGAAAACTGACAAGTTGGTATAGGGACCTAACCCTGCCCTTATCTTTACACTTGTTTAATAAAAGGACAGCTAAACAGATATCTTAATGAGAACTGAAGATAAAGCAAATAAATTATGTCATAAGTACAGAACCGGCTATGTATTTACTTCAAGTTATAGTATAGCATCGAAATGCATTAAATACTAGAGTTAAACAGAAGTCTCTACTGAAATGTGCATACATTTCTCAAATCTATTTTTACGCAAAGTGAATAGATCACACATACATTAGTAGAATAGGTGACCTTATATAAAGCGTCGCGCACCCGGGGCGGATAACCCTTTTCTTGCAAAAAATGGCACGCGCCGACTATTCAATAGCATTGTTTGACTTGAACGGTATTGTTTTTAAGATAGTAGATTAGCTCAGTTGAAACAATTTCAACTATAATCGTCCGTATAAATCCGATTGTATGGGAAGTTTGACAGTTCTCTATGGAATGATAGGAGCAGGCGCCATATTTAATGCCAACCAGCCTGTAAACTGTGGTTGCAACCGGCCCTAAACAAATATGTGTGCATCTATTCATTTTAAGTCTGCTTACATATATTGTGCGTGGAATACTTGTGAAAGAAACGAGGCGACCATTTCCAAATACCATCCACCCCACAGCATTTTACAGTTAAAAAGATAAAGATCACATAATGAACTATTGAAACTGAATATGTTCTCAGAATGTGTCAGAAATGTGTCTTTTAGAAGGCTCCCAAAAACTTGGGTGTACTGCGACAATTTTAGCCTCTACAGTAGCCCATTTAGATCGGTCTGTATGGGAAAGTCTGAAACTATAAGGCATACGAAGATCTCTTCTTAGGAACCATATCATCGATTTTAGTAACAAGAAAAACTGCATTCATACATTAAAAAAAACATGTAAACAGACCACCATTTTTTTCAAAAAATACAACATTTTGTTTCGAAATTTTACTAAAATAAAGTAAAGTAAAGTATATCAAAACAGTGCATTTTATTCATTTTAGACATCGTCTTTCATGGTAACATTTACTGCTTAAGACCTACACAATCGATATCTAAATAGAAATACTAGTGTCAGTTTTAATTTTCAAAACGTCCGGGTTCGATTCCCTAGAAGTACAAGTCTTTTTTTAATGTATGAATGCAGTTTTTCTTGTTACTAAAATTGATGACATGGTTCCTAAGAAGAGATCTGTGTGTATGTCTTATATTTTCAGACTTTCCCATACTGACCGATCTAAATGGGCCACCCTATATGTATAATACGGTCAAGATAGTAGATTTTAACGATATAGATGGCTTTTGGAAACACACATCTCAAATAGCAGTTTCGCCGTGAAATAAATGTAAATGCTAAAGCAAGCACCGACAGAGGTAGAAACTCGAGACATTGAGTACATAACATTATCTGTCCAAGCATATTTTCTCTATAACAAGTGTAGCCCTTTTTTCCTTTGCCATAAAGCCTATATTGAAACTTTTATGGACTTGATGAGACACCGTAGACTCTCGCCGCTTGCGGCTCTGGAGACAAACCGAGAAATGAAAAATCACTCTCAACACTACACCATCAGAACTGAATGGTTATAGAGAAAATTAATGCTTGAAAATTGTATATTAAAAGGCGAGTGTGAGCGCAGTTTTTCATTATAATTAACATACATTAAGTCTCTAACATGCACTTAGTGCCATTTAACTAAAATTAGTGTGGTTAGTTATTTTATGTTTAAGCTGTAAAGCTTCTGTGATCCTCCTATCTCGTATTTAATTTGTAAATTTCTTTTCCGCAGAGAATATTAGACTTCTGTACTAAAATGGCTTCTTTCATGATGGTACTTTTACCGATATACATTATATCCTTCACCATCCAAGAGCAAATTTGACTTATAAGCCTAGTAAACGGCGATACTTTAGCGAAGTCTCTGTGACGTCCATTTTATACCTTTCCCTCACAAAAGACACATGATTTCAATGATTAATCTGATAAGGCCGCAGTACAGGGGTATTAACCATGTTTATACTCTTCGAAAACCTGCTACGAACAGAAATCCCAACAAGCATGAAAAGTTCAAAAAACTGAATCCCGATTACAGTAGACGGCAAACTTCGTGCGCAAATGACCTTGCCTGCGCAAAGGCGAATTGTACGTGCAAGCTGCCCCCCCACTTCCCCTCATTTGCGCACGAAGTTTGCCGTCTACTGTACGCAAAACTAACTAAAAAAAAAAACCCGTACTGTCATTGCTCATACAAAAGGTATGTTATGTCACCCGGCGCATAATTTTGAATAGATTGACTTAAACTTTACGTTAATACAAACATAGAGTGCTAAAATCATCCCTCCAAAAGGAAGTTCTGCCGTAGTCGAATAAAAAAGCAAAGGTTTAAGCTGGAAATGGATTGCAAGAGAGCTGGCTAAAATGACGCCATCTACAAGTCGTGTTATTCCGAAACGCGAGTGTACAGAGTACAGACTGACATTCCTCCTGATGTATTAGTACATGATTTAGGGCACTCACACCGCCGCTAACCTATGGCAACGTATGTAACTTAGCCTGTATGATACAGCACGACGCAAGTGCCGCGGGCAGCTTCATTCTTCAGTATACCTTTAACCTGTTGAAAAACAATGGGTTAATTTTATGATCTGCATTTTATATTGAGGGTTATTATTATTATCTTATTCAACGACGGTGGCAAACAGGCTTACGGCCTGCCTTATGTTAAGCAGGTACCGTAGCCTATGGACACTTGTGACTCCAGAAGAATCACAAACGCGTTGCCGACCCTTTATTCACTTGAGGATTCGCTGTGTTGGCATATTATACTTCAAGACTTTGTATTGGATTTATTAACCTTCCACGACGCATATATTCGCACCGCAGGTTCAACGCCCAAGGAGCATATCGCTATAGCAACTTTCTTCCATTGCCATAAGCTGTAACTCCGCACTAAATGTGTTGTTGATTTGACGTGGGGTTGACAAATTTTCTCTTTGACAGAGCGTTGAAACGGTTAAATACAAAGCGAGAAGTACAGGAATTTCGTGGCCCTGTGGAAAAAGCCGCGAGGGCGACTGCTTGACGTCTTTAATTTTCTTCTAGAAAGGCATTTTTTTCTAAATTAAGCTTGAAGAAAATATTTATTCTATTTATAACCTTCCAGACAGCTGGATTCAAAATAAGACTAGTTTTGTATAGCCAGCATTGTGGAGGTTGAGGGCGAATCTCCTAGCGTTTTAACCGCTCGGTTCTAACGTCATTGTTGGCTCAAGATTATTTCAGCAGAGGTAAAACCACAGATGTATGAATATAAGGAGATCGGACATGGCGGCCGATTTGTATAGAGTGAGCCTGTCGCAAGGACATTAACCCACACAACGCCCAAGGAATTGACAAGACAAAGCACGCACACATCTAAAACACACACTCTTATATACCTACACGCTTATTTGACAATAAACGCGCATCATATCAGGCATTTTGGGAAAAAACGTAATATTCTCTGCTCGCAGCACGCGTGCACAGTATGGCAGTGTATGCCCATTGAGCATACAGCTGCGACACGGCCGCCGGCGGCTTGTCCTCTCTCTAGTATTCTATGCTCTGAGGGTAAAACATACCGCGGAAACTTTAATCACGGGACGTCTTCGAATCCGTACTAGCGCTTCACCACCAGCCGCTGCACACTGAGCCACATGCTTGGGACGAGTTCTTTCATACATTTGGAATAACATCGGCGCACACCGGGCGTTTAGTGGCCGCGCCCGACCCACCAGCCGCGGAAGGGGCTCACGCTCATAGAAAACATCCATGACTCAGGAACAAATATTCGTGCCCATCACACAAATAAATGCCCTTACCTGGATTCGAACCCGGGACCTCCGGCTTCGTAGGCAGGGTCACTACTAACTAGGCTACAGAGGTCGTCAACATGGCTCTAAACAAGCTTAAGTACCGACCAGGAGCCCTCGAGCGGGGGCGCCAGGCAGTACATGTGGTAGCCGCGGTCGCAACACGACAGCTGCCCCAGAGACAGTACAGGGAGTGTGTACCTGCTCACTTGGTGTGGAACTCCTTGATGCATAGTGCGCACGACCAGGAGCCCTCGGGCGGCGTGTCGAGCGGGGGCGCCAGGCAGTACATGTGGTAGCCGCGGTCGCAACACGACAGCTGCCCCAGAGACAGTACAGGGAGTGTGTACCTGCTCACTTGGTGTGGAACTCCTTGATGCATAGTGCGCACGACCAGGAGCCCTCGGGCGGCGTGTCGAGCGGGGGCGCCAGGCAGTACATGTGGTAGCCGCGGTCGCAACACGACAGCTGCCCCAGAGACAGTACAGGGAGTGTGTACCTGCTCACTTGGTGTGGAACTCCTTGATGCATAGTGCGCACGACCAGGAGCCCTCGGGCGGCGTGTCGAGCGGGGGCGCCAGGCAGTACATGTGGTAGCCGCGGTCGCAGTCGTCGCAGAACAGTAGCTGGTCCTGTAACACAACCAACAAGGTACTAAGTATAGCTTCATTTCCACGCAGAGATGATCGTAATGGTTTGAAGGTCTGCTATACACATTGAGGCTTGGTTTATTTATGGTATTAAGAGCTTCGTGACGACCTGACTCCAGGCGTCACCTGACCACGGCAGCAACCATCGGCGATGACGTACAGCACCCGGCCGCCGCCGCCCCGCGCGCCTCTATAAAAGCGCCCGCGCACAGAGCCGGCTGGCAGAGCTGGATAGAACTGGCCTGTCCCCCACCACACTTATTCAGTTAGGTGTGATTGAAGACTCGAGCTAGCTAGCCGGCTGGCAGTCGCTCGCGCTCCGTATAGACCCACCTGCCCACCTGGTTAGTGCTATGCAGAGGGGGTACCGCGATCGCACGCTAGGTTCCTAGATTAGAAGGTGTCTTGGTGACGGTGTAGGGGTACCGCAATCGTTTCAGAAACCTAACCCGACCTTCCTCCTCACCGGTACGACATAGTGAAACAATACCGCGGTTACCACCGTCTGCAATATTATCATAGTATAAAGAGGGCAAAGTATGTTATCTTCATACAAACGCACCGCGCGCGGCTTGTATGTATGCGCTATACTATCTATACGTCGCCCGCACGCACACTCAATCAAAATCCCGACCCGTTTCTCAGTGCGTGCAGTACTTTGCCCTCCTTATACTATGATATTATTTGTTCCGTTCGATATCCGGGATCCATAACTTGAGAGGGCGCCACTGCGCACGTTCGAACGTAGCCGTTTGCGTCAAACTGTCACTCCACGTCATCGCCGTGACGTCACATCCGCCTTCGCCAACCTGTCAACTCTAGAACCAGTGCCCGCCACTGCTGGCGCCGCCCGCCACTGCTGGCGCCGCCCGCCACTGCTGGCGCTGCCCGCCACTGCTGGCGCCGCCCGCCACTGCTGGCGCTGCCCGCCACTGCTGGCGCCGCCCGCCACTGCTGGCGCTGCCCGCAACTGCTGGCGCCGCCCGCCACTGCTGGCGCCGCCCGCCACTGCTGGCGCCGCCCGCCACTGCTGGCGCTGCCCGCCACTGCTGGCGCCGCCCGCCACTGCTGGCGCCGCCCGCCACTGCTGGCGCTGCCCGCCACTGCTGGCGCCGCCCGCCACTGCTGGCGCCGCCCGCCACTGCTGGCGCCGCCCGCCACTGCTGGCGCCGCCCGCCACTGCTGGCGCCGCCCGCCACTGCTGGCGCCGCCCGCCACTGCTGGCGCTGCCCGCCACTGGTGGCGCTGCCCGCCACTGCTGGCGCTGCCCGCCACTGCTGGCGCCGCCCGCCACTGCTGGCGCTGCCCGCCACTGCTGGCGCTGCCCGCCACTGCTGGCGCCGCCCGCCACTGCTGGCGCTGCCCGCCACTGCTGGCGCCGCCCGCCACTGCTGGCGCTGCCCGCCACTGCTGGCGCTGCCCGCCACTGCTGGCGCCGCCCGCCACTGCTGGCGCTGCCCGCCACTGCTGGCACTGTCCGGCATGTTGGCGCTGCCCGCCAATGCTGCGCTGCGCTGTCTGCCACGCTACTCTGGCGCTGCCCGCCACGATGGTAACGCCCGCCGTCCGGAGTGGAAGACGGCGCCGCTACATCGATACAGGAGAACTACTTACGTCTCTGGGCTTCACAGAGGTAATCAACGAGGAGCTGCGTGACTTCCCCGGCGTTTTTGCGCGAGCGAGCGACCCAGTAGCTGCAGAGTGCCGGGGTACAACCTAGTGCCGCAGACGGAGCAGCACTTGCACTCGATGCACTGCCAGCGGTACTTGCGCACCGAGACGCTCATGTTTGTATACTCACGTCGTTGTCGCTGGTGCCGCAGACGGAGCAGCACTTGCACTCGATGCACTGCCAGCGGTACTTGCGCACCGAGACGCTCATGTTTGTATACTCACGTCGTTGTCGCTGGTGCCGCAGACGGAGCAGCACTTGCACTCGATGCACTGCCAGCGGTACTTGCGCACCGAGACGCTCATGTTTGTATACTCACGTCGTTGTCGCTGGTGCCGCAGACGGAGCAGCACTTGCACTCGATGCACTGCCAGCGGTACTTGCGCACCGAGACGCTCATGTTTGTATACTCACGTCGTTGTCGCTGGTGCCGCAGACGGAGCAGCACTTGCACTCGATGCACTGCCAGCGGTACTTGCGCACCGAGACGCTCATGTTTGTATACTCACGTCGTTGTCGCTGGTGCCGCAGACGGAGCAGCACTTGCACTCGATGCACTGCCAGCGGTACTTGCGCACCGAGACGCTCATGTTTGTATACTCACGTCGTTGTCGCTGGTGCCGCAGACGGAGCAGCACTTGCACTCGATGCACTGCCAGCGGTACTTGCGCACCGAGACGCTCATGTTTGTATACTCACGTCGTTGTCGCTGGTGCCGCAGACGGAGCAGCACTTGCACTCGATGCACTGCCAGCGGTACTTGCGCACCGAGACGCTCATGTTTGTATACTCACGTCGTTGTCGCTGGTGCCGCAGACGGAGCAGCACTTGCACTCGATGCACTGCCAGCGGTACTTGCGCACCGAGACGCTCATGTTTGTATACTCACGTCGTTGTCGCTGGTGCCGCAGACGGAGCAGCACTTGCACTCGATGCACTGCCAGCGGTACTTGCGCACCGAGACGCTCATGTTTGTATACTCACGTCGTTGTCGCTGGTGCCGCAGACGGAGCAGCACTTGCACTCGATGCACTGCCAGCGGTACTTGCGCACCGAGACGCTCATGTTTGTATACTCACGTCGTTGTCGCTGGTGCCGCAGACGGAGCAGCACTTGCACTCGATGCACTGCCAGCGGTACTTGCGCACCGAGACGCTCATGTTTGTATACTCACGTCGTTGTCGCTGGTGCCGCAGACGGAGCAGCACTTGCACTCGATGCACTGCCAGCGGTACTTGCGCACCGAGACGCTCATGTTTGTATACTCACGTCGTTGTCGCTGGTGCCGCAGACGGAGCAGCACTTGCACTCGATGCACTGCCAGCGGTACTTGCGCACCGAGACGCTCATGTTTGTATACTCACGTCGTTGTCGCTGGTGCCGCAGACGGAGCAGCACTTGCACTCGATGCACTGCCAGCGGTACTTGCGCACCGAGACGCTCATGTTTGTATACTCACGTCGTTGTCGCTGGTGCCGCAGACGGAGCAGCACTTGCACTCGATGCACTGCCAGCGGTACTTGCGCACCGAGACGCTCATGTTTGTATACTCACGTCGTTGTCGCTGGTGCCGCAGACGGAGCAGCACTTGCACTCGATGCACTGCCAGCGGTACTTGCGCACCGAGACGCTCATGTTTGTATACTCACGTCGTTGTCGCTGGTGCCGCAGACGGAGCAGCACTTGCACTCGATGCACTGCCAGCGGTACTTGCGCACCGAGACGCTCATGTTTGTATACTCACGTCGTTGTCGCTGGTGCCGCAGACGGAGCAGCACTTGCACTCGATGCACTGCCAGCGGTACTTGCGCACCGAGACGCTCATGTTTGTATACTCACGTCGTTGTCGCTGGTGCCGCAGACGGAGCAGCACTTGCACTCGATGCACTGCCAGCGGTACTTGCGCACCGAGACGCTCATGTTTGTATACTCACGTCGTTGTCGCTGGTGCCGCAGACGGAGCAGCACTTGCACTCGATGCACTGCCAGCGGTACTTGCGCACCGAGACGCTCATGTTTGTATACTCACGTCGTTGTCGCTGGTGCCGCAGACGGAGCAGCACTTGCACTCGATGCACTGCCAGCGGTACTTGCGCACCGAGACGCTCATGTTTGTATACTCACGTCGTTGTCGCTGGTGCCGCAGACGGAGCAGCACTTGCACTCGATGCACTGCCAGCGGTACTTGCGCACCGAGACGCTCATGTTTGTATACTCACGTCGTTGTCGCTGGTGCCGCAGACGGAGCAGCACTTGCACTCGATGCACTGCCAGCGGTACTTGCGCACCGAGACGCTCATGTTTGTATACTCACGTCGTTGTCGCTGGTGCCGCAGACGGAGCAGCACTTGCACTCGATGCACTGCCAGCGGTACTTGCGCACCGAGACGCTCATGTTTGTATACTCACGTCGTTGTCGCTGGTGCCGCAGACGGAGCAGCACTTGCACTCGATGCACTGCCAGCGGTACTTGCGCACCGAGACGCTCATGTTTGTATACTCACGTCGTTGTCGCTGGTGCCGCAGACGGAGCAGCACTTGCACTCGATGCACTGCCAGCGGTACTTGCGCACCGAGACGCTCATGTTTGTATACTCACGTCGTTGTCGCTGGTGCCGCAGACGGAGCAGCACTTGCACTCGATGCACTGCCAGCGGTACTTGCGCACCGAGACGCTCATGTTTGTATACTCACGTCGTTGTCGCTGGTGCCGCAGACGGAGCAGCACTTGCACTCGATGCACTGCCAGCGGTACTTGCGCACCGAGACGCTCATGTTTGTATACTCACGTCGTTGTCGCTGGTGCCGCAGACGGAGCAGCACTTGCACTCGATGCACTGCCAGCGGTACTTGCGCACCGAGACGCTCATGTTTGTATACTCACGTCGTTGTCGCTGGTGCCGCAGACGGAGCAGCACTTGCACTCGATGCACTGCCAGCGGTACTTGCGCACCGAGACGCTCATGTTTGTATACTCACGTCGTTGTCGCTGGTGCCGCAGACGGAGCAGCACTTGCACTCGATGCACTGCCAGCGGTACTTGCGCACCGAGACGCTCATGTTTGTATACTCACGTCGTTGTCGCTGGTGCCGCAGACGGAGCAGCACTTGCACTCGATGCACTGCCAGCGGTACTTGCGCACCGAGACGCTCATGTTTGTATACTCACGTCGTTGTCGCTGGTGCCGCAGACGGAGCAGCACTTGCACTCGATGCACTGCCAGCGGTACTTGCGCACCGAGACGCTCATGTTTGTATACTCACGTCGTTGTCGCTGGTGCCGCAGACGGAGCAGCACTTGCACTCGATGCACTGCCAGCGGTACTTGCGCACCGAGACGCTCATGTTTGTATACTCACGTCGTTGTCGCTGGTGCCGCAGACGGAGCAGCACTTGCACTCGATGCACTGCCAGCGGTACTTGCGCACCGAGACGCTCATGTTTGTATACTCACGTCGTTGTCGCTGGTGCCGCAGACGGAGCAGCACTTGCACTCGATGCACTGCCAGCGGTACTTGCGCACCGAGACGCTCATGTTTGTATACTCACGTCGTTGTCGCTGGTGCCGCAGACGGAGCAGCACTTGCACTCGATGCACTGCCAGCGGTACTTGCGCACCGAGACGCTCATGTTTGTATACTCACGTCGTTGTCGCTGGTGCCGCAGACGGAGCAGCACTTGCACTCGATGCACTGCCAGCGGTACTTGCGCACCGAGACGCTCATGTTTGTATACTCACGTCGTTGTCGCTGGTGCCGCAGACGGAGCAGCACTTGCACTCGATGCACTGCCAGCGGTACTTGCGCACCGAGACGCTCATGTTTGTATACTCACGTCGTTGTCGCTGGTGCCGCAGACGGAGCAGCACTTGCACTCGATGCACTGCCAGCGGTACTTGCGCACCGAGACGCTCATGTTTGTATACTCACGTCGTTGTCGCTGGTGCCGCAGACGGAGCAGCACTTGCACTCGATGCACTGCCAGCGGTACTTGCGCACCGAGACGCTCATGTTTGTATACTCACGTCGTTGTCGCTGGTGCCGCAGACGGAGCAGCACTTGCACTCGATGCACTGCCAGCGGTACTTGCGCACCGAGACGCTCATGTTTGTATACTCACGTCGTTGTCGCTGGTGCCGCAGACGGAGCAGCACTTGCACTCGATGCACTGCCAGCGGTACTTGCGCACCGAGACGCTCATGTTTGTATACTCACGTCGTTGTCGCTGGTGCCGCAGACGGAGCAGCACTTGCACTCGATGCACTGCCAGCGGTACTTGCGCACCGAGACGCTCATGTTTGTATACTCACGTCGTTGTCGCTGGTGCCGCAGACGGAGCAGCACTTGCACTCGATGCACTGCCAGCGGTACTTGCGCACCGAGACGCTCATGTTTGTATACTCACGTCGTTGTTCGTGGTGCCGCAGACGGAGCAGCACTTGCACTCGATGCACTGCCAGCGGTACTTGCGCACCGAGACGCTCATGTTTGTATACTCACGTCGTTGTCGCTGGTGCCGCAGACGGAGCAGCACTTGCACTCGATGCACTGCCAGCGGTACTTGCGCACCGAGACGCTCATGTTCACGGTGAACTGCAGGCACGTCGGGTGACCTGCATGCGTTCACACATTATACAGTGTTCTAGCGTATGATAGTGTAGGTCATGCACTAATATAAATCAATGAGATAGGTTGTTGAGATCCATTTCTCATTGTTTGGATGTGTAAGAAACAGTACGATACGACTCTTTCATGCAAATAACTTCAAAGATTAGTATCGTAGGTAACTATAGAAGCAATCAAGAAAGACTAACGGCGCGGCCACAAATTCCACTGGCAGCGGTGCCCGTGAGTGGGAGCGAGAGATCCGAGTGCGGCCTCTCACTCGCACGTATGGCTCACCGCTGCCGCCGCCTATAGAAAAAAGTAAAAAAAAACGAGTGAAACCTCTCGAGTCGTATCTTACCATGCTAAATATTTAATTACTTCATTATATTTATAATTCACTAATTGTAAGGCACATGATATTTTCTTACCTTTCCACAATTCTCGGTCAATCTTCATTAACGTTGGAACAAATTCAATAATTAATATTAAAGGCAATCAGGGTAAAATATTATGTGCCGAACAATAGTGAAACACCACGCTTTAAACACGACACTAATATATATACGATAATTATCTTAAATAACAAAGTATCACAATGTATGGAAGTGCACAATTCACTATTCTTCAGCACAACGCATAAAACAAAAAAAAGCCAATTTGAATGTTCAAAATTCATACAATTTAATATTATAAAAATCCGCCGGTATACAAAAACGCCGTTTAGGTGACCTAACTTATACTAGAACTATTGTTAACTCAACGAAGCGATAACAATCAACAAACACGTCTATGCACTTCCGTACTTGCATTTAAGATACTTTGGAATATAATCTAGCCAATCAGAAATAAAATAAAGATCGAATAAAAATAAAACATAACTTTAACTTGGCACGTACGATGCGTTAACAAACTATTTTAATATAATATGCGTATCTCACTTTTTCTCATGTTTAACTGCGCTTTAACCAGATACGATGATGCCCGTAAAATTTATGACAAAAAACGTACAACTCTGGGCAAAATTGTACGTACATGGGAAAATTTTACAAAAAATAATTTATGACAAAAAACAACTAAAGAAATATCAGTTCTTAGATTTCTTTACGTAAAACCAAAAAGCCAGCATTACTTTTGAGAAAACTATTTTTTATTATTCTAAAAGAGGTTCATCAATAAAAATAAATCTATCAATTCCGAGAAAAAAAATTGGTTGACTGGCGCGTCATATATGGTTGAAAACGCAACTAAAAGTAAATATATAATTCACAGAAAAATCTACCATTATCCACATCTTAACGGTCCATCTACAGGATGTTACAAAAATGGTGGCGATCCGTTTAAAGCGTTAATGGGTATTATTTATTTAGTATTATTATTTACTAACACTAGTCGTAAGTCTTCATTAACAAAATATGGATTATAACTGAAATAAAGATAAAAAAAAAATTGCATTGCGACTACGAACTAGTAAAATTTTGGCCAATCCACATTATATTTGGCGTTCTAAAAAAACACCTTGATCTAGTCATAATGCGATAACAACTAACGCTCAAGTCGGTTCGCCACTAATTTTGTCACACCTTTATAAATAAATTTCATAGAATTTAGTTGGAAACATGCTTATTGAAAAACCAACGATTGTGACAGATATCGTAAAATGAAGATTTGTAGGGACTAATGGTAGCTTTTATAAGTTTATCAGATCAGACTGCATGGAACTATGCTTCATAGGCCAGCTGGCTACAATGCCCACGGGTGTCAACTTTGCCTTCAGCTACGACATAAAATGTACCTATATTTACCAAGGCAACGTGCCTTGGCAAAGTTGCCAGCTTTCGCGGTAATTCAAGCAATTACATAAACTCACCAAGAAAACAACTACAAATGGAGAATTTTACAACAGCTACAATTTCTGTAGTCAGGCCATAAACCAACTTTTTTAGAACATTTCATTTATAACGCATTCAGTAACAGCATGCCTATATTGCCAAGAATACAACCCTCTGGTTTACAACGCATGATTTCAAACTACTGCACTTCAATTAATTGCAATATACTATTTTCAGTATTTAGATTAAAGTAAGTTAATTTGCCATATGGCTTCGTAAAATAGATGTTATCAATAGATAAATCGCCCGACAGCACATTTTGCCCACCTTTTTTTTTGTGCAACTTTGCCCAGATTATTTCGCATTATTTTAAGTAACTTTTGTATTTTGGCATGTGGTTTAAAATGTGGAAATGCAGTAGTTAGTAAAATAACACGTATCCAAGGCACCGACGGCAAACGCTCATTTATTGCACAACACAAAACATACAATACCAAGTAATAAGCTAACATACATGTATACCTCCAATTTACTATATAATATAAAGCTACATGATATATGTTTGCAAATAAAAATTATAACATTCAAATACCTTAATTGTCAAACCTTAAAATTTATATGTAAACAAAACAAATTATTCTACAGGAATGATATAATATATTTCAATTGATAACATCAAGTTAGTCTTTCGTTGAAAATAAACGCTTAGAATTTAAGTAAAATTTCGTAACAAAATCTTTGGGATATAATGTATATATAGACTATTCTAAAATGGTTAAAGTGTCTATTATTGCGTTTGTAAAGGCACTTACTAAGCTCGAAATGTAAGTAGACATTCTGAACAAATCGATCAATCTCAGAACCTCCAGTGGCCTATTTCCCCTAGAAGTTACGATTTTGCAAGTTAAAACTGGCAACACTGCGGCCTTTGTTCAAATACAGCTGGACTTGTGACATGTGTTGCCGGTTTAGTCTTGAAAAATTGTATGCTGTAGCTACAAAATGGGGCCCTGGTAACTATAATTGAAGTTGCATTGGGCGTGTTTCATATCATATAACAATAATGATACAACGTTATGTTTGATATATGTAGTTCAATTCATTTAGTAACTGTAAACTTTCTGTATTGATACTCCTTCTGAGGCATATAATATATAAGGTTGTGCTTTGTGTTAAAACAATCGTTAGTAGTTACGGTTACCTACCACAACCTCGAAAAATAATTTCTCCGAATGAGTCATCAGCAGGAGTTTAATTTGTCTGAATAACTAACTAATCCGAGTTAGGATCTTCAATGTTTTTCAAATCAACTAGCGTATCCTCTGTTTCATACAACTCTTTGGAGTTAACAATTTCTTTCAAATGTTCTATTAGAATAATAATTTGTTTAATTTCGTACTGCAGTCAAGAAGTTTCACTGAAAATCGATCTACATCTACAATGCTCTTTAAACACGGTTGGTTTTTAAATGTTTGGATTGTTTCAAACAGATTCCATGGGAGCATGATTCTTTTCATTTTATTTCTTTCTTCCGGAAGTATTTCAGTTAGATCTCTTTCCATCGTTTGATTCAAGCGACACACCCATTCGTCTAATTTACCCTACTCTAACCCTATTTTCCACCACAGCGTTTTTAATGTATTTTTTTTCTAAATCTTCATCTAAGTTGAATTGATTGTTTAACTTAGTAATGCAACTTACTTTTATAATGTCTCTAGATTTCTCTATATCATTTTCTGTCACATTAAGTCTACCTTTATATTATAGATTTCGTCGAAAATCTCCAATTTTCTTGATAAATTTTAATTATTAATATCTGGATTGTTTTTATCGCTTAGATTTTGATTAGAATTATGATTTTTCTGTATCAACAGTTGTTGCATTTTGATCGATTTTATTTTTAAGAACCGTTGTCCTAAACACATTTTTCGTGATTTGTGTTTGTGTACTTCGATTATTTACAGATATGTTTCCTGCGATACTTAGCGTTGTAATTTGATCTTTAATATTTATAATTTATAAAACTTTATAAAACAAACCTAACATAACCTAATAGGTTCTATACGATACTAATTTCAAAAGTTTGGAATTGTCAAAGGGTACAGAAAAAAAATGACTTCGGACAAGTGAAACTTTGGCAAATGAGTCATTTGGAGAAACAAATTTTCGAGGTTGTGAATGGCGTTATATCAACCGTTACAATTGTATCAGATGCTGTTATATCAATCATTCCACTTCCCTTATGCAGTTACTTTTGGCTAATGTTTTCGGACTTCCGACTAGCCCCAAATGAAATCACGTATAATTCGAGTGAATCTAAACTTTAAAATCATAGTCCAACGAACAAAGAAGCCGACCCCTGCATTATCATCTCGTCTTTACCATTTTGCATATTAATTTCTTGACAATCATTCGACATATTTTTTGATATACATATATACCTATGTATATAACTATAATATGTTTACAAAATGTCAGGACAAGGTAAATTTATGTAGGGCTTCTCAAATATAATATATTCAATTTAAATATTAAGAGTGACTCCTCACAAACATTAAAAGGTCGAACTAACATGACTAAACATTAATATTTCACTTTATTTATATATAACTATATGTTTTATTTAGATAAAACATTATAAGAGTTCAAATTGACTTTGAAAACAATAATATCATTTAAAAAAATAAAATTTGAACGGTTTAAAATATTAACAGATATAAATTTCGTACATGCATTATTAAAACAGACGTAGAAATAGAAAACTACCTGATTTATATTTATCATTCTTGTTTTGACTTCCACACATGAGTATGATTTGAGAAATAATATTAAAACAAAACTTTGCGAATGTGTTTGGCAAAAAGTAGAATCGACCTATCGCTCATTTTACAAACTGTGCAATTTTAATCAGGCAATACCGAGACAACAGAACGCCTCAGTGTGACTAGTTCAGACTTGTACAACAGTTTAGAATTGTAGCTTTATACATTGGGCTTCTATGGTCCTTTTCCAGACGAAGCTACAAATTACAATTTTAAAAGTCTAAATTGGCAACACTTATGCCTTTGATCAATAAGTATTGGTAATTTGACCTGTTAGACCTGTTAAATAGGACTTTAACCGCAAAAAAAAAACATTGCAATCAACAGAACCTCTTATTTATGCTTCATCTAACTACTGAAAACGCGTGCACACTTTTTGGCGCAGTGACTAGATAAGCTAGGTAATGAATAATTTGGCTTACAGGCAGCAAAAGCGAAGCTACTAACTACTAAATGTAAATAAGATCTATGTCCACCGACAAACCAAGGCACATGCTCGACGCCTTACAATACAACAGATAACATGTTAAAATATTTGGCATCCATCGTCACAATCGAAAATTTACATGGCAACACTAAGATCACAATTGCTTTAATGTATACCATTGACGAAAATCAATAATTAACTAATGTCCAACGTGAACGCAGCTAATTCTACTGAGAGTACTAATTCTGGAATGTATAATGGGAAGATTAAATAGATGATGTTTTTAATGAAATAAAATAACCCTCTTTGGTTCAGGAGTACCACATTCTTGTGATGATTTGTGACACACAAGATAATACTCGTCAGTTAATGATAGTAAGTATTACGCCCAATTTAGATCGAAGTGTGATCAATATGATCTATTTGTAAGCTGGGGCAATAGACGTACATCGCTATTGAAGGCCGATAGCAAAATGTCATTGAGTAAGACGTACAGAAATAAATATGTCCTGGCGGTATAGTCTATTTATACCATTTTGACACGACTGCCCCATGTAAATAAGTGTAATGTTTTCAGGGTCTATGTACAGTGGAGGGTGAACGAATACGTACATAAATATATGTACACGCCTTTATGATATTGACAATAGAGTCCTGTACAGATATTTATGTACGTATTCATTCAGCCTCGACCGTATGTATTTAAATATGAGTGTCGTATGGCTATAGTGACTAAAATAAAAGCCAGTTAGTAGTTAGTCGAACAACGCATAAACAATATGGGAAGTGAGCGAAGCTGATATGTGACGCTCGGATCCGTTACGTAACCCCATGAGTACGACAGAGTAATAGTACATTACTGCAGACGCCGGGAAAGAAGGGCTAGCCGGGTGAGTAGGTATAGACGGATAGTGATACGAAGCCGGCAAGCCCTTTTCACGGCCAGGCATGTATAGTGCTTTTCTCAAATATGCAATAAAATAAATAGGTTTAACTCCTCAAATCAAACAATTTTTTATGGCTGAATGCCGTGATGCTGTGCCACAAATAGTGGAATAAAAAAATTATAAAAAATTGTTTCCCGGCCTAGGCCTTCAATTTCGTATGAAATTCCTTTACAGTTCTCTCGAGTTGATCCGAGCGAAACGTGATACTTTGAAGCCTGATATGAAGCGTAATGACGACATTTCATTGCATGTTTGAGAAAAGTTAGTTTACATCAAACATGAAATTTTTGGTACAAAAGCTTTTGTTGCTGACTGTACTTTTTTGCACAGTCGTCCACTACTCAATGAGAGGGTTTCAATGAGCCAAACACGTCGGGGTAATCTTGTGTAATTGAGGAGTTCCTATGGCCAACTACCGTCTCCATCATCAGACCAGGTTTATGGTACCATAGTATTGCATTGCCATCCGATTTACATAATTGTACAAAATTTCAACTACACTGGCCTGCAAAAGAAGGTATAGATAACACTCATAAACGAGGCGATAACTAAAACTGTTACACCTTCTTTTGCACGCCAGTGTAGATTGGACTTTAGAAAGTTGGTCAAATTTGACCTGCAAGATTTGACCCACACGCCAAGTTTATATAAAGCTGGTAAGGTTGTCACGTGCAAACGATTTCACCATGCGTAGATATCACATAAATATATCAATGTGTGTATTACACATATTAGTAAACACACCGGCTATCCGATTGAGCTGAAACTTGGCATAATTATATACGGTGACTGGCCGAACTAATCTGATGATAGGCATAGGTGTCCCAAACTACACAAGATATGCCCGTCGTCTTTCGGCTCACTGAAACCCTTTCAAGAATGTAGATGACTGCAAAATAAGTATACATATTTTTTAACAACCTTATTCCATGCAAAACGGACGTTACTAACCTACCTAAAAACACCGAACGCATCAACCGCGAGAGGTTACATTCTGCACTTCTTACTCAACGACTCGCCTCTCGCCATACGTCACGACATACGTCTACAAAAGCTAGACTAAGTAGTTTCATCGCCAATCCCTAGGCGAGGACGGGGGCGACACAAGATACACATAACCATCGTTCTCTAACAGTTTAGTCTCCGTAGCGAAGGTGTCGAACGCGTCAGCAGAGTAAGACATAGAGTTGATGATCTCCACGACACCGTTGAGCCGCACGTTGGCCAAGTGTTTGTGGATGGTGCACGCTCGGGGCTCGTGCGCGCAGCCCCGCTTACCTGATCGGCCGCAGTCGGAGCAGCTGACGAGCTCTTCCGGGGTGCCAGTTTTCTTGTTCTCGCGGTCGTCGCCGAGGCAGAAGTCGCAGTATGGCGATGGTGAAGCCTGAGGAAAGGTTTCATACTATGTATTGTTATTTAGACAAATGTAAGAGTATTAGGCAGCTGAATTAATAGTATTCTTCATCACACTTGCTCATAAATGGTGTTATTCCATGCCTGTATACAGAAGGACAATGGCCTAAATTGTTCCCCCGGGAGTAATTGTATTTTACAGCTCCCGAGGAAGTAATGAGCTTGTGTGTGATCTGATTGGTTTAAGCAAATCTACATGGCCGCGCGCTACAAGAATTCTGCTGTGATTGGTTGGAAAAAAATCTAGTAGACCACGCGTTGCAAGAATACTGCGCTGTGATGATTGGTTGAAATATTGAAGCTGCGCTCCACTCGCACTGATCTGGAAGTGAAGTTGCCAATTTCGACAATTTTTGATTGGTGCGCTTGTAGGAAACATAGATTTTTCTGTCTTTTGTAGTTATTTATTTCCTCGCAAATGTGATAGAAACACAGGGGGGCGTAAGAATATTGCAAACTCAAGTCATCAATAGCCCTCCGCCTTCGGCGTCGGATAGACTCTTGTTTGCAATACTCCACTTACGCGCCTCGTTAAACAATGTATAATCGTTCCATAATCTTAAAGTCGAGTACCATGTTACGCGACGGTTAGCACGAGTTAGAGCGAGAAGCCCGACTTAATGAATTATGACCCATTTTAGCTACATAATGGAGACTAAAAGGAAAAGCCAAAGCCTTACTGTAGGACGGCCTAGGTTGGGGCGATGGCACGAGGTTGTATAGGTATACCTTTACCACAGTATATAGAACGAAATTTTATATAAGTAATGACGAATTTTACTGCAATAAAAATGTCATCTTATTATTTTAATGTAAACAAAACTATAATATAAATACAATTTACTTACTTTTTTTAATATACCTACTTATTATTCGAAACTTTATTATAACTATTGTTTGAAGCTTTTCCGTAAATTGACATTATAAATTTGTAGTCTTAAGAAATTGCTATGCTCAACCAGAGCTCATGTTAAAACTGTACCTAACTTTAAGATCTTATTATACTTACATGAAACGCAATAAACAATTGAATTGAATTGAACTACAACCAGTAGGCAAGCTTCATGCGTTTTTATAATTTACGCAGCCGCTTAGCGTAACCGCTCAAGAATCAGGATTGTCAAAATATGTTTGGACGAGATATACATTTTCTTATAATTATCGTTTCATTTTCAAGCATTTCATAAGTAGGTATGTAGTTATTTTAAAAACACTCTCTCACTCACTCAGATCTTTCGATAGAAATAAATTTAGAAATGGCGGACATTTTAACCCCCCCGGACCCTCAGATATCGATTTTGAACGAAATGGGGCCGTATTTAAAGAATTTTAAATGGCGGCCAATTTTTGAAAATCCAACCTTGGGTTCATATTATGCCCCTCGCACCCCCAGATATCGATTTTGAACGATTTATACCCTCGGATTCATAGTAAAAGACCTCTCGAGCTCTCAGATATCGATTTTGAACACAATTGAAGTGACATTACTTTCGCTGCTAACGATATTTATAAACTTCAAATTAAAGGAAATATTGAAAATTTTACGGGCTATGTATGCCCGTGGTCGCCGGTTCAAATCCGGCTTGGAACCTAAATTTTTCCTTTAATTTGAAGTTTATGAAGTGACATTATTTAAAACAAAACCGGCCAAGTGCGAGTCGGACTCGCGCACGAAGGGTTCCGTGCCATCATCAATAAAAAGATTTATTTTATTTTGTTTTTAGTATTTGTTGTTATAGCTGCAACAGAAATACATCATCTGTGAAAATTTCAACTGGAACTTTCACGGTATCAGTGAGATACAGCCTGGTGACAGACAGACGGACGGACGGACGGACAGCGGAGTCTTAGTAATAGGGTCCCGTTTTACTCTTTGAGTAGGGAACCCTAAAAACACATGCAACGCGCTGCGACCCGTGCGAGTGTCCCGTACCAACGCGCGGCAACTACTAATGGGCCGCCAAATTGGCGGCCGGCCGGCATGTACTTGTAGCGGCGCGACGGAATCACAGAGTGAACCGCCCCTGACAGTACTAACCTTGATGGCGCCTTCCTTGAGCAGCTTCAGCTCGGGCACGGCGGAGGCGGAGGCGGAGGCGGCGGAGGCGGCGGAGGCGGCGGAGGCGGCGGCGGCAGCGGTCCCCGGCGGCACGAGCGGTGCGTGCGCCGAGTCCGACGAGCTCGTGTCGGCCGACGCGGGCCGGGGCGGCGGCGTGCGGCGCCCGGGGGTCGCGGCCGGTTTCTCTATAGATGAAATGTCAGTTGAGTACTGCTGCTCTTAGTTCCTAGGTTTGACCGTTAATAACAACTCCTGTGATTAAACGCTAGAATGATATGCACCGTGTTTATGGAGCGAGGCGATCGACAGCGCAAGGCCCGCGTCAGTATCCGCGCAAATACAAATATATGGCGTTGTCTACGAGTGTTTATGTTGTACAGGTGATTATTCCATACTCGACGGACGCTACGCCCGCCCATAAACACAGCCTACGAATAATCTCCTGATTGATTTGGTGAGCCTCACAAAGTTTTTTGGGACTTCGATAGCGTTACCCTATATCATGAATCTCTCAAACTATATATATATATATATAAACCCCCAGCCTAACCACGAAACCGTGCTGTCTCAATGCAACATCCTATCTCCCTGAAATAACACCGTGACTCAATAGCACCCAATCTAACCGTAATAACAACCGATCTCACTCCTACGATATTGTGCCTCGCTGCAATAACACCCAACCTAACCGTAACAACACCCCACCCTAACTAACGCGGGCAACACCTCGCTGCCGTCTAACCTGCAGCGGGCGCTCCTCCGGGATTATTCAAGAACGTCACGTAACAGTCTTGGTATTCGGCGGCGGGGGGCTGCGGCGCGGGCGGCGTGTGCGCCCCGGGCCGACTGTGGCTAGTCGATTAATTACAGTCTGACTGTTTATCACCCTATCCTCACTGCCACTGCTTCCTACCTCACATCAATGAAACCCCGTCTCGCTAAAATAACATCCGATCTCACTCTAATAATATTATGCCCTGTCTCAAACACCCAATCTAACCGCAATAGCACCCTGTCTCAAACACCCAATCTAACCGCAATAGCACCCTGTCTCAATAGGACCCAACCTAACCGTAATAACACCTGATCTCGCTCCTATACTATTACGCCTTGTCTCAATAGCACCCAATCTAACCGTAACAACACCCCGCCCTAACTAACGCGGGCAACACCTCGCTGCCGACTAACCTGCAGCGGGCGCTCCTCCGGGATTATTCAAGAATGTCACGTAACTGTCTTGGTATTCGGCGGCGGGGGGCTGCGGCGCGGGCGGCGTGTGCGCCCCGGGCCGACTGTGGCTAGTCGATTAATTACAGTCTGACTGTTTATCACCCTATCCTCACTGCCACTGCTTCCTACCTCACATCAATGAAACCCCGTCTCGCTAAAATAACATCCGATCTCACTCTAATAATATTATGCCCTGTCTCAAACACCCAATCTAACCGCAATAGCACCCTGTCTCAAACACCCAATCTAACCGCAATAGCACCCTGTCTCAATAGGACCCAACCTAACCGTAATAACACCTGATCTCGCTCCTATACTATTACGCCTTGTCTCAATAGCACCCAATCTAACCGTAACAACACCCCGCCCTAACTAACGCGGGCAACACCTCGCTGCCGACTAACCTGCAGCGGGCGCTCCTCCGGGATTATTCAAGAATGTCACGTAACTGTCTTGGTATTCGGCGGCGGGGGGCTGCGGCGCGGGCGGCGTGTGCGCCCCGGGCCTGCTGTGGCTGTCCCGGGAGTCCCCGTCGCTGGTGGCCGCCGGTGCTGACTCCTTGTGTGTGTGCGTGAAGTGGTATGTGAGGCCGGGCCGGGTTTTATATTTTGCGCCGCACACTGTTGGGAAACGCGATAGTTAGTAACTGCTTGAGTATTTTGCGAAAAAAATATTTGTAAATAATGTTAAGTTATATATATCGCAAATGAATGTCTCAATAGGTCAATTACTTAGCAAGTCGAATAAAAAGTGAGATCACGGTCCCTTCACTGAATTGTTGAATCTTAACTACAAAGCCGCTTTTTGCGTCAAAAAGGGTTGATAGAATTTTTTGGAAATCATTATTTGTACATTTTGATTTTTTTGTTGAAGCGTTCATAGCCCAGCGGCGAAACGATAACGCAGGTTAAGCAAAGATGGCAGCGGTCAGTCTTTGGACGGGTGACCGCCTGTTTGAGTGGTTACTATAAATGGAGCGCTTGCGTGCTTTGGAAGGCACGCTAAGCAGTTGATCCCGGCTGCTGTCTATGGCAGTAGTCGTTAAGCCGAGTTAGAGGCCTTCGGGCGGCTTAAGAACCTCTTACAGTCGAGTTGCCCACTCACTTGACAAAGGGGGGACAACTGTCACTTGCGTCCGCAGGAGCTACCTACCACAACCCTGCACGTGTCCCCTGGGTGGTACTAAAGAGTGACAAACTCAAAAGGTCAAAATAATGTATGCCATACGATTAAATAAAAACCGTTTGTTGGTTTTGTTAGTGTAGTAATACAGGACACCAAAATGAATGTACTGAATCATAAACATAATCCCGAAACATTTTTCTCGTCGAATAACCATAGAAGTTGGAGACACGAAACTAGTGAATAGTGATGCCGCAGGCAATAATTAGGATACTCAAAAAGTATTGAGAATTCATTCTCGATATATCTAACACCAAACGTTGTATGACATAACAAATTCACATTTAATCTTAACCACATTTCATAATTATAATAACATCAATTCACTTACCGTAGTAGTGCCTCCATCTGCCTTTATCACTCATAATCATCATCACCAAAGTTAATCATTAAGGGGTATTGGCCTACGTCATCAGAACAGATCATAGAGGAGGCACTACGACGGCGAACATCATCAGTAATTATCCAAGATATATCCGTCATCAATCAATAAAATACACTACAACAGTCAACATGATTCAAGAACGAACGTGATTGTAAACCTTAAATTGGCTTATGTACTTTAGGAAGTACAAGGGTTCTAACACATATTTGCCCAGTAAAGTCAGTATCGACGACTAAAGTATTGTAGTCTTAATGAAAATGTTTTCAGGTGGCATCATGTTCAATAATAATTGATATTGAACAAAACATAGATTTTGGGGACATATGGGTCAATTATTCAGTACAATTTTTTTTGCCAGTTTAAGGTTTAATTAGAATATATTATTTCATTTAATGTTTTGCGTTCTTGTATAATGTCAAGTGCTAGCCGGCTCGCCGTTATAGTCTATGGTCAGTTCTAGAGGACGCAGGCCGCTGGGTGCATTTGATTGATGACTTCAAATCAATGGATCTGCAGTATGCACTCTAACGCCAAAGCAGATTTATTATTCTAAGATCCTAACTTGGAGTCCAATCAAAATTAGTGAAAAATAAATGATACATTTGGATACTTTTATTTCTTATTCAACATAAATATTCTTGTATAAATTCATAACAATCTTTGGGTGCTAATAATAGTTTGGATCTAAAAAGTTTCCTAATAAATTACTGCACTTTTTTATAAATAGATTAAATAAGTTGCCAACCGAACACATCCAAAAATACAGTGGCGAAAGTTTTGCTTCTCATGCTATTATTTTAAAAACTAAAACTAATTAATTACAGTGACAAATGGTATAACTTTAAAAAAAGTAAACTTTGAACATCTCGTGTCTTCAACAATTTCAACTTTGTAATTAATTATTGTAGAGGATATTTTTTGACGACAGAGGCGATCAAAGGGATCGTCAGTAAACCCCCATTGAAATGGTAGGTTCACATAATCAATTTAGTTTTCAAAATAAGCAAGAGGCGGAACTTTAGCCTCTGTGTAAAATTCATGTAAAATTCCTAGTATTATTTACGAAAAGATGAAATAAATAATCTATCACAGACAACAATCCAAACCGATGAGTGCACGATGAAATAGGTACTAGAAAAATTGTGATTACAATTGTGATTCTCATAAGATCCCATTTAGAATAATGATAGGGCGAGCTGCGAAAGGCCTAGGAATAAATGTAGAGCTTTAAAAATAAGTTGCTTTTTCATTTATTTCATTTACAGAAGTACCCACAATTTCATTGATTAATCGCCCCGTTGTTACGCACCAAAAAAGTAATTAGTACGTGTCAGAGCGGGAGGATGTTCACCGCTGTGTAGGAGCAGATCGGCTGGATTTTTTATTATTATTATTTGATTTGTGGGCCTTAATATACCGTTAAGGCCCGTTGCCTCCAGAAAATTCCAGATTCTTTGGGCTGGATATGTATGACGATTATGGTGTTCCTTTCCTGGGCTGCATTGTCAAATATTGAAAAGATGTGTTACTTTATTATTATTGCTTTTGACATCAAATCCTTTAGGAATAAATACATTTAAAGCGTAATACTGGCCCTATTTAATTTAATATCGATAGACATTCATGTGTAATTTATAAAGGACATGAGCCGGTAGGGGTTTAGAGATATTTCATATTTTCTGCTTTCTTGGATCTACAGAATATTCATAAGTCAATCGCAGCCGCTCTTTACAATCTATAATAAAACATAAACCTATACTAGCCTACACAATATGCCAACAGTACAATATGCCTACAACCGATTCGTACAAAATATAATTACGTGGCAGTGTATTTCCATTTTACATTTTATTTATTTTAATTGGTGTCACGATTTCCTGTTACAGTAACATTTATATATGTGTTATACAAATTTTGCACTTTCGGTTTTTTTAATTGACACTAAGGGCAGTCACACACTGGCGATCACTAGTGTGTAACGGCTCTTAAGAAAAGTTTAGCTACGTTAAAATACTACAATAAATACTTTGCCTAAGCCGATTTTAATTTAAATGCACAATACATCTGAATTTAGTTAAAATTTACGTGTAATCCATCTGGGATCATACATTTTAACACGTGATCAAAAATTTCCTTAACTACCTAGTTACATAGCTGCTAAAATATACCGAGTATCTTAATAATAAAAGGAAATTTATATTTTTAGTTACAACAAATAGTAAAGAATTGTAATAAATAATGTTAGTACACTCCATTGCAAAGACTTACATTGTTAGTACGATAGTGGTACGAAATTCTTTGGAGGTTAAACATTATATTAGAACTCTCTACATTCTTTTCACAAAGAATAAAAGGCATCCATGTTTAGATTGTAATAAATATGGCTAAAATTCTAAGAAAAAAGATCATACAAACCAATAAGCGTTTTAAAATTGCGAAAAATTTCCTAATTATGTTATTAGCGTCGTGTTTGCTCATCTCACGTCAGTTATTCAGTGGGTTCATACTTACTTGAATTCTTTCCATGCCAAAGATGACAAAGTTAAAGCAAAGGCTGCAGGTATACAGTTTTTTTGGTGGTAAGAATGACTGAGAAATGTAAATTTCAACTTTGAACTAAACTGAACCACAACGCTTGATAAAAACACACATTAAAAACGTCGTAATTAATGGACTTTCGCGTAACCCAATTATAAACAGTTTAATAGGGCACTCGAAAGTGAAATTTGTAATACACGCACCTGATTGGAAGTCAGTACAATAAATAATAATAAAACAGATATTCATAAAGAGATTCCCTTATACTAAAAATGTACTATCGAATCAACTGAATCATGATCATGACCCCACCATAGAACCTTGTTACAGTTAACGAGCATACGCACGATCATATGACGTTAATACGTCAGTTAATTGTGACAAGGTTCCATGGTGGGTCATGATTCAAGTGGTTCGATAGTACATGTCCATACACAATACACAACGATGAAAGGCATGTGTGCGACTCAACATTCTTACAGTGATTTATTGTTGCGTGTCAAAAATAAGTGCAGTTATTTTTTAATTTTACTTTATACTTTCTCTCAACTTGCAACTAAATAAGGTTCTTTAAGGGTGGCATTCCACTTGTCCAAGATCTTTGTCCAATGTGCATTGCGTTCCACTCACTCTTCAAGC
Organism: Epinotia brunnichana; assembly: GCA_963854355.1. Taxonomy (NCBI): domain Eukaryota; kingdom Metazoa; phylum Arthropoda; class Insecta; order Lepidoptera; family Tortricidae; genus Epinotia; species Epinotia brunnichana. Next base: position 14,857,398 of record OY977956.1, read on the forward strand.
AAAATGTGAGACGCAAATTCATTTGATGAAAGATCTTGGACAAAAATTTGACAAGTGAAATGGGATAGGATCATGGGGTCTAATTAGCAACTCGTCTATGTCGCGTTTGGTCTAAAAAAGCAACTAGTCCACATTTTTTTTGGAGTAGCAACTGGCCTAAGTAGCGTCTGGTCTAAGTAGCAACTGGACTAATTAACAACTGGACTAAGTAGCAACTACTACTCCAAAAAGATTGTAGACCAGTTGCTTTTTAGACCAGCACATATGTAGACCAAATGCGACATAGACGAGTTGCTAATTAGACCCCATGATCCTATCCCAGTGAAATACCCTAGGGCGGTAAGTATTAAAGTAAGTAATACGTGCATAATACAAATCTTACAAAGTCAACTACCTATACTGAACCTTACACATCACACAGTTGAACACTATAGGATTCGAGTAGTCTAGAACGTTTCCTAGCGTGATTTTACTTTTTTTTAAATATTATCTTAAACTACAGAACTCAATCTTACAACATTCGCTTGGTAAACGTTATATAATTTGACACACAACAATTTCAGTGCGTTCAAAAACTACCCCAAGTAGAAGGACTATTTCACATTATGCTACAGTTTACGAACAAAATCAAGCGAAATAGTAGTTTATGTGACTGTACATAATGAAGGGCATCTAACACGAGTGTCTTAATGCCTAATTACGTACAGTTACATATACTACTTTATCTATTCATATATCATAAGCCTCCACGATGCATTCAGGAGCCGCATATTATGACCGGCATCGCGGCGTTGTTTTCTGGCAGCTGTCATAGTTTTTTCTTAATTCAGAGACAAACTAGAGTCGGACCCAACTAGGATCGTTCAATATATTACTTACGTGCGACATCTGTCAAACTTGTATGCAAATTGACAATTCATTTCGAACTAAACGTCATCTCGACTGATATTAGAATAGAGCTCTAATCAAATTTCTTTGATTGCAGAGATGTTCGAAATTTGAATGAAATAATATTATCGAAATCGATGTTATTATTTAGCAATAATAACATTTTCACAGATAAGATATTTGTTTTAACAAAACAGTCTATTTTTGTGGTGGCCATAATGTGCCGGTTCTTGGACGCATCATGGAGGGTTTATGATATTTGGATAGATAAATAAAAATATCTACCTGAAATATCTGAACACATTTCCAATACAAGGGCGATTTTCAGAAAGGATACCCTTGTCATTCCATTATTTAAAGGAAAATACTTTCTTTCCTAGAATACCTTTTACTTTGCTCCCAAGTAAGAATTGCCAAAATTTTCCAAAGTACAATTTCTTTACTTTTGTACTCTTTTTAGGACATGCTACTTAAGAGCACTAACAAGACGTGTTTGTAAAAAAATAATGTAATTTCTTCTAAAAATCGCCCAGACACATATTATTGCACGCCCGAGTCATTTATCATTAAACTACAGTACTCATTGGCCCTGCGCTACTAAACCCTACTTACGTTACTTGATTGATATATTCTGTAAATATTTTAGCTACGAATACCTGGCCACAATATTCCCACCAGGTTGCTACGGTTGAAAGCTGCAGTCTCTACTAAAAATATAGTCGAGTTCGAGAATATGTGCACAGGAAAAAGTGATCGAAAATACATATTTTGATACACACATGAACACGACTTTATTGTTAATGGTACTGTTCAGATGGTTTTGAACGTACATATTTATGAACTCCAATGCACACACGAAAATGTACTTTACGCAGCAATAAACCGATTTACGTTTAATCATTCATTTTAAGGATGGCAGGTCTCCCAAAGTGCGAAATGTTTTTAGAACTTTCGCTTTTTTTCGGCAGCGGTACTAGATGAGAAAATCGTGACCACGTACGTTAGCTTACAGGGATGATTTATCATTGATATCAGATCCACCACGTAGATCACTGTATGGCAGCTCGACTTGGCAAGGGCAGTGCCGTGCTATCAGATGTGTGCACTGTATTACGTATTTCTAAGTAAAACTACTTCCAATAAAGATTGCAAGCTGGTTTTCACGTAACTTAGTGACATCAAGCGACTTCATCCCTGTAAACCTTTGCGGATGTGAATCGTCGACGTAATGACAGCTATTTTGTGGACCTATTGATGGACGCGTATACCGTGTGACAAAATATTTTGTGGACCTATTGATATACGCGTATACCGTGTGACAAAATATTTTGTGGACCTATTGATGGACGCGTAATACCGTATGACAAAATATAACACGTTTGTCGCTTTCTGACACCATTTGAAACGTGTCGGATGTTTTGGCTAATTAAACATTGTGGTTCACGCTATTAGTGTATAAAGAAGAAAGATTCGTAAAGAAATTGGCATAAAACCATAATATTGCATTATTCGAAGAGAGATTCGTAAAACTATATGCTGCAGAAGCAACTAGCTTTAGGGTCGAATGTCATCTTTCATTACTCACTGTATTTGTTTTACTTACTTCTAGTACTAGATCCACATCCGCTATTCTTTACATTAATTTAAACTACGGAAGCTCAGGTCCTTTTGGAATTTCAAGTATTGCATTTATACTATTGAGCAATGAGTATAGTTCCTAGCTGAGGTACAATGTATCATGTAAAACTCGACTATAAAACCATTTCTATTTATTCTAACATTTTTCTAAGGGTATCTTTATTAGAGACTAGTAAGTTATAAAAACTTCGTTTTCATTACTATTGAAAACGAAGTTGATAGGAGAATAAACACAAAATGGAAGAAATACAGGGCTCAGAAAGAAATCCTTAAAGGAAACTACAACCTTAACATAAAAAAGATAATAATGGATTCCTGCATCCTTCCAAGCTTGACATATGCTAGCCAAACATGGGTCCTATACTGAAATAATAAAGATCAATTTTTTATCCTGCCAGCATGCAACGGAAAGGAACAAGGAACGAAGTTGTAAGGAACAGCCGTATTGTAGCTCAAACATTAACATAAACACACTGCGTTTAAGAAAATCAAACCTTTTAATATTTTAGTTAAGTCTTTATAGTTATGTGTAATTCGTTCACCAGTCTTTCACGATGCATTATGGTTATTATGATATAGGGATTCACCGCTGTACTTTTCCGTTACTGATAATGCAAGAAAGATAATTCCATAGTATAATACACAATTTTAGAGATAAGTTTTTTGTTTAATCCATTTTATAACTCAGTCGGCTTTAGTTAAGTTTCTTTTTTGACCCTTAGGTTATATATTGTTTTGCTATTATGTGTTCCGTTCGACGTCCAGTATTCCTTGAACTTGGAGAGGGCGCCACTGCGCACGTTCGAACGTAGCCGTTTGCGTCAAACTGTCACTCCACGTCATCGCTGTGACGTCGCATCCGCCTCCCTCCTGTCAAACCAGCCAGCCAGCGCCCGCGCGCCCGCCGCCATCTTGGCTTCCTCATTGTTGCGTCGTCTGCCGTACAGATCGGACGTACCGTAGCTATTTTTGCAACAAGGAATCTTAAATCTCGATTTTTAACATCAGATAGTATTATTTTGCATAGAGGGAGTCCTAAATAGTATAAAAGTTATGGAAAGCGAATCGCGAGTGATATCTTTTCTATCGGACTACCCTCTTTTGTAAATTTTTTACTTCGTTGTTCGCGAGTGCTTTGGAATCGCATTTTGAGCAACGAGAGTCGCTCCACGTCGAAGGAGAATGAACGCGCTTCGCGATCATGCGGAGGATGGATGGCATCGGAGCCCGAAAGCGGCCGCGAGTCTCGCCTTCGTGGGCGCGTGCGCTCGTCGATCACATTGTCGGGCCCGGAATGGAGGTTTGAATATCTTTCGAATCGATCGGTGAGTCAGTTACATAACAATATCCTAGGTGCCCCGCGTGCCGCCGTCGGCGCGGCGGGGCAGGCCGCCGGCCCCCGCGCGCCACGTGCTGGCCCCCGCACGCACTATGGGGCTCCCGCGCGCCACGTGCAGGCCCCCGCGCGCCACGTGCTGGCCCCCGCACGCACTATGGGGCTCCCGCGCGCCACGTGCAGGCCCCCGCGCGCCACGTGCCGCCCCCCGCGCGCCACGTGCTGGTCCCCGCGCGCCACGTGCTGGCCCCCGCGCGCGCTATGGGGCTCCCGTGCGCAACGTGCTGGTCCCCGCGCGCCACGTTTTGGCCCCCGCGCGCGCTATGGGGCTCCCGCGCGCCACGTGCTGGTCCCCGCGCGCCACGTTTTGGCCCCCGCGCGTGCTATGGGGCTCCCGCGCGCCACGTGCTGGTCCCCGTGCGCCACGTTTTGACCCCCGCGCGCCACGCGGCGGCGCCCCCGCCGCGACGGCGCTCCCGCCGCGACGGCGCTTGCTTCTGTGGTGGAGCCAATTGTTATGCTGTAATAGTGCTATCCGGCACGATGCCGCCACCGGCAATGACCTTCTTACTCTGGTGCCGTCCGCCTCAATGGCGCCACCCCTTATCTGGTGCCGTCCGCCTCAATGGCGCCACCTCCTACCATGTGCCGTCCGCCACGATGGCGACGCCGATCGCGATGGCGCTGCCCGCCGCTGGCTCTGTCGCCACGGTGGTGCCGTCCACCACGGAGGCGTTGCCCGCCATGGCCTGCCTCGCGGGCGCTATCTACCACGGCGGTGCTGTCTGCCATGCTGGCGCAGCCCGCCACGGCGATGCTGTCCACTACGCCGGACGCTCGCCACAATGATGCAGTACGCCACGCTGGCGCTATCTACCACGGCGATGCTGTACACCACGCTGGCGCTACCCGCCACCTCGGTGCTGTAGGCCACGCTAGCGCTGCCGGCCACAACGGTGCCGTACGCCACGCTGAAGCTGTCCGTTACGCTGGCGCTGTCCGCCACGGTGGCGTTGCCCGTTATATGGGCGCTGTCCGCCTCGCTGGTGCTCTCTACCACGGCGGTGCTGTACGCCACGCTGAAGCTGTCCCCCTCGCTTGCGCTGTCCGCCACTGCTGGCGCTGCCCACCACTGCTGGCGCTGCCCGCCACTGCTGGCGCTGCCCACCACTGCTGGCGCTGCCCGCCACTGCTGGCGCTGCCCACCACTGCTGGCGCTGCCCGCCACTGCTGGCGCTGCCCGCCACTGCTGGCGCTGCCCGCCACTGCTGGCGCTGCCTGCCACTGCTGGCGCTGCCCACCACTGCTGGCGCTGCCCGCCACTGCTGGCGCTGCCCGCCACTGCTGGCGCTGCCCGCCACTGCTGGCGTTGCCCGCCACGGCTGGCGCTGTCCGGCATGATGGCGCTGCCCGCCACTGCTGGCGCTGCCCGCCACTGCTGGCGCTGCCCGATATGCTGGCGCTACCCGCCACTGCTGGCGCTGCCCGCCACTGCTGGCGCTGCCCGCTACTGCTGGCGCTGCCCGCCACTGCTGGCGCTGCCCGCCACTGCTGGCGCTGCCCGATATGCTGGCGCTGTCCGCCATGGCGGTGCTATCCGCCACGGTAACACTGTCCGCCACGCTGGCGCTGTTCGCCAATGCCGCGCTGTCTGCCACGCTACTCTGGCGCTGCCCGCCACGATGGTAACGCCCGCCGTCCGGAGTGGAAGACGGCGCCGCTACATCGATACAGGAGAACTACTTACGTCTCTGGGCTTCACAGAGGTAATCAACAAGAAGCTGCGTGACTTCCCCGGCGTTCTTGCGCGAGCGAGCGACCCAGTAGCTGTAGAGTGGCGGGGTACAACCTAACACTCAGAATGAAGCCCTAAGTTCTCAATTATATCCAATTGGTCCAGTACGCCGCAGGCTCTAATCTACTTGGTAGTCAATCAAATTACAAGGTCCCGCAGTTTGTCTCGGAAAAACGTACCGTGCGGTCGGAGGACTCGATATGAGATTCGTTAAAAAGTAAGATGGGGTCTCCGACCTCTGAATATATATTTCTCAACCCCGTCAAACAATCCTGGAACAGGTGGAGAATGGACGGCATCGGCAAGGTAGGCAAACAGATTTCACATCGTCTCTTAGCTCGCTCTCGCTGTCCCGCTCAGGTTCTGCTCTATAAAGACAAACCTTTCGCAGAGGCCTAATAAACAAAAATTGGGACAAAACCACTTGCCGCTCCGAAGCGAGCCCGAGATTCCGCGCTCAAGGAGAAGGGATCGGAAATAAATACCTCAATTCGGATAAGCCACTATAGATAATGACTTCCGTGAATGTCTTACCGAAACAGTTTAGCATAGACTTGAAGGCACCGAAAATCGTCTTAGATTTCAGATCAGTAACGATTTTATTTTGTTCAAAAACCCTATTGATCGTGTTATGCTATCTATGGACTTCTCTAATGCACAAGTTTGTACACTGCCATATCCCGATACAGCCGTGACACATAAAATCTCTTCAAGTGCATGTACTTATAAATTATTCGTGACTATTTCAAAGAAATTACAGCCATTTGCTTTTCTTGTTGTCCCAGGGTCTTCTGGTAACTGTCTATATGGATGACGTCCTTGATATGATACAAACTTATCGAACTGATTACTAATAAAACAGGGGACTTATGGTCCATGTCTTTGAGTAGACATTGCCTAAATTAAGGGACATAAAGTTCAAGTGCTTGGTAGGATTCCTACTCCGCCGTATAAACGCCTCCTGTTTTTATAATAGTATGCCATAAAAACTTTATATACTGGCTAGCAAGCCCTTAACTAGTAGCCATGGGAAGAACGATTCCTTTGTTTTTTGCCCCCAAGCAAACCGACCTGTCGTACCCGTCGGAAAAGGTAAACACCATACGGCGCGATATATGCCTGTCTCGTGTTAGACGGTCTCATACTGGAGGGGATCGTCTCAATTTTGCAATCTTTACGACACACGGAGGAAGGTTGCATTGCCACACTCTCCGACTATACCTGCAAGACTACGAGGAGCGCAATGCACCCCCCTCGTCTCCCTTCTACTGTACAAGATACCGTAGTTGACCGGCATAACAGACCCGCATTTAACCGTAAGTGAGAAAGACTAACTATATTGTTGTGTTACTAACTGACAACCGGTGTGTGGTAGCATGGATGCCTTTCCCTGCTGCAGACTGCTGGCAGGAAATAACTATCTACGGGAAACACTGGTCCCATACTACTTGCCAGGTCAGTAGCGCCCAGAAACCACCGGCAAGAAATGTTCGTCCGCTGGGGTGTCTCGCCCATCGACCCACACACACACACTTTGTGGCGATACTTCTCGATCGACTCGCAGGTCTCGAGCGCCTACTGTCACGACGTCACCAACAGATATCGGTGTTACGGAATGACCTACACCCACCTTCCAGACTCCTGCTCCGCGCTCCACATCACGCTCCACGCTGGGCCTCTTCAGCATGATGACGCGCAAGTGGGGCAGTCTCTTCTGTTGGGCAGACCTGAAGAGGCAAGCCGTAGCGGAGCCGATGAAGGTTCACAATGTGCAGGCGTTCCTGAGTGACACGGCCACTATCCGCCCGCCGGGTGGGACGTGACGACACCAGGCTGGTCGGAGCAGAGAAGACTCCTCCGAGCGTCACACGCCAGCTCACTTATTACCGCACGCATACACGCCTGAATGACTAAATGGCCGTCATGGCGTGTCAGGTACAAGATCAACAGCCAGTTACCTCGTCCCATGCGCACTTTTTCTGTCGAATGTGTTCGCGTACTGCATTCAGTACAAATTATTATTTCTGTTCATAAATCTGCAATGACCGCTATCAGCTACTTTTTGGGTCACTATGATACCTTCGAACGGATACATTCAAGAATACCTTCAATGTGTTTGTGCATACCACTGCCTCTCAAACCACTGAATAAATAGGTTTGGAATGCGAGGAATTTAGATAATTACCTAAACACAACAATCTTACTTCAATAACTTATGTGGCGTATCAAGAAGATCGGCTGCACTTTTACCGAATTATTTTTCAGGCCTCAGAGATCATGGCTACACTGTAGCCCAGACAAATTGACAAATTTTGCTCTGTATCCGAAGTCTGGTCCTAAATAAGATAATTTTATCAACAGACTTATTGAAAGCTCCGGACAAAAAATATTAACCCAGTGTTCTGGATATATACTTATAACGATTTCGGAAGGTGTAAAACTTCAATAATCTGCTCTAATTTAGTCGAATCAACTAGTGTACCGTCCATGCCAAGCTTATCGGAGACGGGATTTAAAGTACATATACATATACTTTCTCTTTTCTTGGTTTTATGCTGCGTCTTCAGACAGAATCGGGCCTTCAAGTACCATCTGACTAACTTTTCGACCCGTGGTATCGTCGTTAAAACTGGATGGAAAACTATCCAATTAACGACATTTATAACAAAAGCTATTTGGCAACTAAAATCTACTCTTAGACGTTTATCTCGAATCTATTTAATGTCTAATGTTTAGTGCCCGTTAGAAATCTAACGCTAATCCAATAGTTCTCTTTTGTAGGAAAATTGTTTTTCTACCTACGCGTGGGCGCCCGCTGACCCGCCACCAGGAGATAATAAACAGATCTCAAGTTCAAGGAATACTGGACGTCGAACGGAACACATAATATGAAATTTTACCTTCCAATAAAATTGTTATTATGTTTCCTAAGACGTCCAGTATTCGAATAAGGGCTTCCTGGTGGGCTGCCAACGGCATTTCCTCCGCAACAATGAGGAAGCCAAGATGGCGGCGGGCGCGCGGGCGCTGGCTGGCTGGTTTGACAGGAGGGAGGCGGATGCGACGTCACAGCGATGACGTGGAGTGACAGTTTGACGCAAACGGCTACGTTCGAACGTGCGCAGTGGCGCCCTCTCCAAGTTCAAGGAATACTGGACGTCGAACGGAACACATAATAACAATTTTATTGGAAGGTAAAATTTCATATTAAACGTGTTTTTTTCCTTTCTTTAAAAAAAAAAAAAAAAAAAAGGAGTATATTAAAACTAAGACGAATACAGAAAACGAGAAACACAGATATACGTAAGAAAACTAAGATATCAGATGCTCTTCAATATAGTTTAACACAGAAGTGGAGATGGGCAGGCCATATAGCTAGATATAAAGATAAAAGATGGAACCTCCAAACAACGAAATGGCGAGGTCCAGTTAGAAAAAGAAACGTGGGAAGACAAAGAAAAAGATGGGTTGACGACATCATAAAAACAGCAGGAAAAAAACTGGACTGACACATACAAGGAAAAGTGGAAAAAGATGGAGGGAGCTTTTACCCTTGGGGACCACTAATGTGGAAATAAAGCTACATATATATAATAATGATAAAGTTCATAAAACTGCCACTACGTGGTGTCTTTTAAGCGAAGGTCATAGTTATATATGGGTATTTTATAATATGCAGCTTAGACCTAACTTTAAAACGTCATCTAGTAAAACTGTTGTTGTTAAATAAATAAACATAACGGGCAACCTAACACAAATCGAACTAGCCCCACAGCAATAAGGCATGTGCTATGGGTACTAGACGATGATACATTGAATATATATAAATACAAAAAGGCATCAAAGTCCCAGAATGTTTATCAAACAAATATTTGCCCTTACATTTGAAGCTTCGTAGAGTCAATACACCCACATCTAAACCGGTATTTCGGTTACATTGGCAAATTTATAACTTACTGGTCTCTAGCAATATCGAAATCAAACGCCTAGTTTTTTTCATGGATTAGGCACGCTGCAATGATTTTTAACCCTTTCACTGATAGGACAAGCAAATTAAATAAAAAAAAAACGTTTTGAGGAATTAATTCCCAGAAAGCTGGAAAACGTTTTAATACCTTCATTTGGTCCTAAATGCATGTAATCCGAGTTTGCACCATCCCAGGAGGTGTGCATAACTTTTGGGAGCCCAATAACCGCGAAATTTTTGCTCTTTTTTTCAGTTCTTTGCATGTAGCACAAAAACAGTACGACGGACGGGAAATGTACCTATTCTATTCAATATTAAAGAAGGTCAATGTATATCAATCAATCAATCATTTATTGCAGATAACAAGGATCCATACAATACAAGAAAATCATTTATGTGAAATATTATTTTCTAAATTTTTATTCTATGTGTTTTTCAGCAGGTATATTTTTTTCAAAGATATGTTCGGTCTTGAAAAGTCGCAAAGTGGAAGTTTGCACCTAAATTACCAAATTTTCGCAGTTTCTAACCTTTGATTTCGACTATACCATTGAACAGAATTTGAAGTTTTAGATATTCATTCGACGCAGAATTTGATCCTCTTTAATATTGAATAGATTTTTTTTTCTGTCCGAAGTACCGTTTTTGTGCTACATGAAAAAAGAGCAAAAAATTATGCACACCTCCTGGGATTGGGCAAACTCAGATTACACTTACTATTTTCCAGCTTTCTGGGAATTAATTCTTCGAAAACTTCTTATTTGATTGGCCTATGAGTATGTTGCGTTATCGCGTCAAAGTGATACACGTAGACATCGCTACGTGTGTGATTCAGCACGCTGCGAGCTACGATGTAGAACAGAATGCTACGATTGCGAAGTGAAACAGGTTTTAGCGTGAATACAATTTCTTGGTCAATAGGATGGTAGAGAACACATTAAGGCATTTCATTCTCTATCATTATCTGTAAAACGCTACAGACAAACATAGGGCGATTAGTGTCAAGATAATATATTTTTGAACACTTTACTAGAGTGTAGATATTATTTCACCACTTACACGATAATTGTGGCAATATCATATAATTACAGAGTGCCTAACAATCCAAATAAACTAATATATTCGAGCAATCTAGTTTACAAGTCCGTCGTCCTTTATATAGGACGTAGGGTCAAAACTTCACCTGTCCATGAACAACCTAAGTAAAATTAGAAAAGTAGTACATTAAGCCGCGCAAAATCAGGCGTTTATCAATGAACATTGTCACACTCTTTATATGTAAACTACTTTTCTCTTTTTCCTAGGACATTAGGCTGGTTAAATTCATTTATTTGAACACAGGAAAAACATACTACAATTCTGATCGGGAATGTCTACTGACTGTATATGAACTCTATGGTTTGATTCTTCTGCACCTTCTTGTGAATCTATGTCTATGGTACTATAAATCTATTTAGGGGATGTTCGGGTTTCATAAATATATATTATTGCCCTGAGTAAAGTGATAAACTAGTTGAAAACCGGATGTGTACAATCAGAAATTTTGGAGTTGGACTTCCGATGTCGGACGGAATTTTCGATTGATGTGGATTTTACACTTCAATCGGAAATTCCGATTAATCAGGGTATTTTTTTTTAAATAAAAGTTTGACAGACCAGTGAATGGCCCTGGTCTAACCGGACGATCGAGATCAAAGCTTCGTAAATTCTCTATTAAATACAACTAATCACTGGTCATATTAGAAATTACTTAACCTCAGAATACCAAGGTTACTTAAAAAGGGTTGTTTTATAATAGCCACGGTAGCCTAGTGGTACAGGCATGCGCGGCTGTCAAGCGGCGGTCGTGGGTTCGAATCCCGGCTCGTACCAATGAGTTTTTCGGAACTTGTACGGAATATTTACCGTCAGCTTTTCGGTGAAGGAAAACATCGCGAAGAAACTGGTCTAATCCCAATAAGGTCTAGTTTTCTCTCTGGGTTGGAAGATCGGATGGCAGTCGCTTTCGTAAAACTAGTGCCTATGCCAAATCTTGGGATAAGGTGTCAAAGCGGACCCTGGGCTCCTATAAGGCACAACCGGGAATAGGAGAATGATGACCGTAGAGTCTCAGTAATCCGGCACCCTCCCTCCGCGCCTCCTCCCTTATTCCGCTCCATAGCTTTTTGGCATCAGTGTTACCTTGATTTTTTCTATATAATCCATTAATCACCCCCTGGTTAGAAACCAGTGCCGGATGAGTGAGACTCTAATTTACGCAAAATCCAAAGAAATAGTACATTACTCACCACGGGCGGTAAAACAAAGAATTTCTCAGATCGCAGGTATTTGACGCCTGAGCCGAAGGCAAGGGCGATAAATATGCGATCTGAGGCTTTTTTATTACCGCCCGTGGTGAGTAAACAGTTTTACGTCTCTCCCTGGCCAGGATGTAGGATTTTCCGCACGTAATTGCTACTTTATGGCCAGGTGTGACGTAAATGTACTTTTCGTGAAAATCACTTGACTGAGGGCAATATAAATAATGAAATATATCCGAACGCTTCCCGACTTTGCTTGGAACTATTTTGAGGGAATGAACTAGTATTGGTTATAAATGCTATTGATTGCTTTACTATAAACAACTCCTAAAGTTGACGATCTCTTAATGAAGTTCAAACTCTATTTTTTTTTTGCCAGTAACTAAATTAAATGTCATGATTAGGTTGAATACTAGTAAAGTTTCAACAGAATAGGGCCCTAAAGTCACAAAGATATTTTCGCCGATAAGAAAGATCATCCTTCCAATATTTTTCAAAAATACTTGATATAAAAATTTGAATAGTCACACAATTAAAAGAAGTCATCCTCGCATTGTTGAATTTTTTAGCCATGTTGGAATTTGAATATTTACCACTATAGCCTCTATTGATGTTATAAAAGAGCGCTAGTTCTTCGCGCAGTGATTCGTTAATTATTATTTGCAAAGGATAAACGAGAATTTATCATCGGGTGACAAGCAAGTCACTACCAAAACTGTCACTGCTCTTCAAAACCTCGTATCTCGGTACGTAGTCGATATCGAGATACGACCTGTGATTTAAGTAGGTATTTTGTTACTTAGTGAGTTTTGCTTGTCACCCGACGTTATAATGTATGAGAGTGGTGGGTGGGGCTATTTTCACTGCAATATGTGGACGGCAACTATTGGTGTCTTTCTCTAACATGTGAAGCGAAGGGGACACACTGCGGACTGTGGTATCCCCGAAAGTCTAACCAAGCTCACTCTAAAAGCCTATTGTTTCTACAAGACCATTCAAGCCTGGAGAGCTAACCCAGGACTGAAACATTTCAAGGCACTTATTAGAGCCTTTAGCAAAAAGGCGTCTTCTGACGCCTTGGCGCTAAGTAGGAACCGCCTACGCATGCTGGTCAGGGTGCTTACTGGGCACTGCCGCCTAAATAAGCACATGCAAACGATAGGACTGTGTGACACAAGGCAGTGCAGATTCTGCTTTGAAGCAGAGGAGACGCCTACACACATCCTAACCGATTGCCCTTGCCTCATACACAGTCGTAACTCCTTCTTGGGCAAACACATCATGTGCCCGGAGATCAAATTTCTTGAGGTCAACAAAATCCTGCAATTCTTCGAGTTTGCAGGACTTGACCAAGAATTGTAGTAAGTGGCGATCACAATAGATCACCTATGGTCGCAGTGACACAAGGGCTTTGACAGCCCGGAAGCCACTACCAGAATAATAATAATAATAACGTGTGAGAGAGAGACATCAATAGTTGCCGGCCACATATTGCAGTGAAAATATGGCCCGTTTAGAAGCCCCATGAGACATATATAATTATGTTACCTATACCTATGCTTCACAGAGACCATCAACCTTCTTTTGTTTAGAAGCTAACTTCCAAGTATTCCTCGACATGCAGTATGGTGGGTGTTGTGTTGTGGGGACCCGAGCCGTGGTGAGACTAGTGTCTCCGCCGGGTGGACTTACGTTCGCATCCGAAGGGCTTGTCCCCGTCGCCCGGGACCTCGTACGGCAGCGTGGCCTGGCCTGCGCGCTTGCGGCCGCGACCCTATGGGAAATGGGATAGGTTAGTAAGTTTGGTTTCGTTCTAAACTTGTCGTTTCTGTCAAAAATGTAATAGTAAGTAAGTATTCTTTCATGTAGGCTCACAGTTAAGCACTTTCAAAATGTCAAATATACAATGTAAAAAAGCATTAATAATAACAAATGTAACAAACACTAATTAGGTACTAACACAACAAAATAATTGTAACGAATACAGTTACAAGTAGTAAATTTTAAGTATGCGTAGAGCAATTCATTCCCAGACATTTTTGTCATTCATATAGTATTTAATGTTGTAATATGCTTTTCATCACACTTGCTCATAAATGGTGTTATTCTATGCCTGTATACGGAAGGACAATGGCCTAAATTGTTCCCGCGGGATATAATGGTCCCAAGGGAGTAATGAGCTTGTGTGTGATCTGATTGGTTAAGCAAATCTTGACGGCCGCGTACGACAAGAATTCTGGCTCTGTGATTGGTAATCGAGCAGGCCATGCCCTGCAAGAACCACATGCTCCGAGCTCTGTGATTGGTTGAAATATTGAAACTACGCCCCCCACTCGCACTGATCTGGAAGTGAAGTTGTCAATTTCATCAACATTTGATTGGTGCGCTTGTATAAAACATAGATTTTTCTGTTTTTTGTAGTTATTTATTTCCTCGCAAATGTGATGAAAAACAATGTGTATAACACGGGCGTAAGAATATTGCAAACTCGAGTCATCAAAATTCTTCTGATAGATTCTCGTTTGCAATATTCCTCATACGTCCCTTGTTAAACAATGTACTATTACATACTAGTTTACGTTTAAGATATTTTTTAAGTTTGTTAATCAACTAGTCACACTAATCAGGAGTTTATTATAGAACCGTATACAATTACCCTTGAAAGATTTGTTTATTTCTTGCAGCCGAGTATAGGGCACTGTGCCTCTTTATTTCTGGTATTTATATCATGTATATCATAATATTCGGTACAAGCTTTTATTGCTGACTGGTCTTTTTTGGCACTCATCGAATACCCTTTGAGGTGTCCAATAAGCCCAAACACAACGGATTTATCTTGTGTAGTTTTAAAGATGCTATTACCACCTTCCGTCTCCATCATCACATCAACCCAGTGGTACGGTCAGCCTGACAAGGGGCTTAACGCCTTTGTACCGTGTCACATTAAACGTCATGTTAAACTGCCATATGAAGTTGTCAAACCAGTGAAAACGACAAGGTACTTAGTTCATGCAGGTATCGAGGGAAATGAAAAGGCTGATAAGCTTGCACGAGCGGGGGCGAAGGGGACACACTGCGGACCAGAGCCGTTCTGTGGTATCCACAAAGGCCTAACCAAGCTCACTCTAAAAGCCTATTGCTTCTACAAGACCATTCAAGCCTGGAGAGCTATCCCAGGACTGAAACATTCCAGGGCACTTATTAGAGCCTTTAGCAAAAAGGCGTCTTCTGACGCCTTGGCGCTAAGTAGGAACCGCCTACATATGCTGGTCAGGGTGCTTACAGGGCACTGCAGCCTAAATAAGCACATGCAAACGATAGGACTGTGTGACACAAGGCAGTGCAGATTCTGCTTTGAAGCAGAGGAGACGCCTACACACATCCTAACCGATTGCCCTTGCCTCATGCGCAGTCGTAACTCCTTCTTGGGCAAACACATTATGTGCCCGGAGGAGATCAAATTTCTTGAGATCAACAGAATCCTACAATTCTTTGAGATTGCAGGACTTGACCAAGAATTGTAGTAAGTGGCGATCACAATAGATCAGCGATGGTCGCAGTGATACCAGTGAGCAGTGAGTGGTGCTTTGACAGCCCGGAAGCCATTACCAGAATAATAATAATAGGTGTTCAGCAACTTATGGGGCATGTAGTAAAATGACATTCATTATGACGGAATGTGTCTGACACTCGGTCGATAAAGCAGATAGATACTGAGCAAGCAAAAACAGATCTTAAGGTGGTCAACCTTTTCATTCCGCGTCTGTACATATATGAACGAACTCTACAGTAAACCGTTTCAGAATCAGAATCAGAAATCATTTATTGTCAAATTGTGCGAGTACAGTAGTTGTTATAGGACTAAGTTATGCGTGTGTCACAATCAACCGCTTAACGGTATACAATAATGTTAAAACTATGTATCAAATTAATTATAATATTTATAGTAATAGTGGAACATGTCACTACAAATATAAAACAATCATAAAAAAAAAAGTAATTACATTATATAAAGAAAATATTCAATTATGTCAATAAAATTTTAATTACAGTACCTTATCCTAGTTAATAATTTTTATTTCCAATTATCTATTATGTTTAATTACTTTCATTTTATTGAAAAAATCATTTATTGTATAAAAACATTTCTCAGCTTAGAGAGAAATTTGTTCTTGGGGAGTTCTGTCCATGAGATAGGCAACGTGTTGTACACTTTAATAGCCATGTGATAACAGTTTTTTTCCTTGACTTGTAATCGGCATTCAGGAGCTATTAACGCCTTATGCGTAGCTGAACGCTTTCCGTCATTACATTTCTTAGTAAATAACTCTGGATTGTTAATTACAAATTTACAGATTTCTAAAATGTACAAACTCGGAACTGTCAGGATCCCATACTTCTTAAACAACGGCTTGCATGACTCAGACCACTTTTTACCGCCTATGGCCCTGATACACTTTTTTTGTGCTATGAACACTCGCTGAATATCTGTTGAATTACCCCACAATACCAAACCATAGCGCAGTACAGAACAAATGTAGCTGTGATAAACTAGAAGTGCGGTTTTTTCGGAAGTAATAAACCTTAGTTTGTGTTAATTGCAGGTGTACGCGGACAAATTTAGATCCAGCAGTAACGTGTTTCGGCTGTAATAATGCCAACTCACCGCTCGGCCCCTCTTGGCCGGGGTGTCATCAGGCTGTGACTTCCTGGTGCGGCCGCCGCGGGAGCCCGGGCCGGTGGGCGTGACGCCGCCGCGCCGCCTGCGCCGGTTCGCGTACGTGTCACGTGTACGTGTAATAATGCCAACTCACCGCTCGGCCCCTCTTGGCCGGGGTGTCATCAGGCTGTGACTTCCTGGTGCGGCCGCCGCGGGAGCCCGGGCCGGTGGGCGTGACGCCGCCGCGCCGCCTGCGCCAGTTCGCGTACGTGTCACGTGTACGTGTAATAATGCCAACTCACCGCTCGGCCCCTCTTGGCCGGGGTGTCATCAGGCTGTGACTTCCTGGTGCGGCCGCCGCGGGAGCCCGGGCCGGTGGGCCTGACGCCGCCGCGCCGCCTGCGCCGGTTCGCGTACGTGTCACGTGTACGTGTAATAATGCCAACTCACCGCTCGGCCCCTCTTGGCCGGGGTGTCATCAGGCTGTGACTTCCTGGTGCGGCCGCCGCGGGAGCCCGGGCCGGTGGGCGTGACGCCACCGCGCCGCCTGCGCCGGTTCGCGTACGTGTCACGTGTACGTGTAATAATGCCAACTCACCGCTCGGCCCCTCTTGGCCGGGGTGTCATCAGGCTGTGACTTCCTGGTGCGGCCGCCGCGGGAGCCCGGGCCGGTGGGCGTGACGCCGCCGCGCCGCCTGCGCCGGTTCGCGTACGTGTCACGTGTACGTGTAATAATGCCAACTCACCGCTCGGCCCCTTTTGGCCGGGGTGTCATCAGGCTGTGATTTCCTGGTGCGGCCGCCGCGGGAGCCCGGGCCGGTGGGCGTGACGCCGCCGCGCCGCCTGCGCCGGTTCGCGTACGTGTCACGTGTACGTGTAATAATGCCAACTCACCGCTCGGCCCCTCTTGGCCGGGGTGTCATCAGGCTGTGACTTCCTGGTGCGGCCGCCGCGGGAGCCCGGGCCGGTGGGCGTGACGCCGCCGCGCCGCCTGCGCCGGTTCGCGTACGTGTCACGTGTACGTGTAATAATGCCAACTCACCGCTCGGCCCCTCTTGGCCGGGGTGTCATCAGGCTGTGACTTCCTGGTGCGGCCGCCGCGGGAGCCCGGGCCGGTGGGCGTGACGCCACCGCGCCGCCTGCGCCGGTTCGCGTACGTGTCACGTGTACGTGTAATAATGCCAACTCACCGCTCGGCCCCTCTTGGCCGGGGTGTCATCAGGCTGTGACTTCCTGGTGCGGCCGCCGCGGGAGCCCGGGCCGGTGGGCGTGACGCCGCCGCGCCGCCTGCGCCGGTTCGCGTACGTGTCACGTGTACGTGTAATAATGCCAACTCACCGCTCGGCCCCTCTTAGCCGGGGTGTCATCAGGCTGTGACTTCCTGGTGCGGCCCCCGCGGGAGCCCGGGCCAGTGGGCGTGACGCCGCCGCGCCGCCTGCGCCGGTTCGCGTACGTGTCACGTGTACGTGTAATAATGCCAACTCACCGCTCGGCCCCTCTTGGCCGGGGTGTCATCAGGCTGTGACTTCCTGGTGCGGCCGCCGCGGGAGCCCGGGCCGGTGGGCGTGACGCCGCCGCGCCTCCTGCGCCGGTTCGCGTACGTGTCACGTGTACGTGTAATAATGCCAACTCACCGCTCGGCCCCTCTTGGCCGGGGTGTCATCAGGCTGTGACTTCCTGGTGCGGCCGCCGCGGGAGCCCGGGCCGGTGGGCGTGACGCCGCCGCGCCTCCTGCGCCGGTTCGCGTACGTGTCACGTGTACGTGTAATAATGCCAACTCACCGCTCGGCCCCTCTTGGCCGGGGTGTCATCAGGCTGTGACTTCCTGGTGCGGCCGCCGCGGGAGCCCTGGCCGGTGGGCGTGACGCCGCCGCGCCGCCTGCGCCGGTTCGCGTACGTGTCACGTGTACGTGTAATAATGCCAACTCACCGCTCGGCCCCTCTTGGCCGGGGTGTCATCAGGCTGTGACTTCCTGGTGCGGCCGCCGCGGGAGCCCGGGCCGGTGGGCGTGACGCCGCCGCGCCTCCTGCGCCGGTTCGCGTACGTGTCACGTGTACGTGTAATAATGCCAACTCACCGCTCGGCCCCTCTTGGCCGGGGTGTCATCAGGCTGTGACTTCCTGGTGCGGCCGCCGCGGGAGCCCGGGCCGGTGGGCGTGACGCCGCCGCGCCGCCTGCGCCGGTTCGCGTACGTGTCACGTGTACGTGTAATAATGCCAACTCACCGCTCGGCCCCTCTTGGCCGGGGTGTCATCAGGCTGTGACTTCCTGGTGCGGCCGCCGCGGGAGCCCGGGCCGGTGGGCGTGACGCCGCCGCGCCTCCTGCGCCGGTTCGCGTACGTGTCACGTGTACGTGTAATAATGCCAACTCACCGCTCGGCCCCTCTTGGCCGGGGTGTCATCAGGCTGTGACTTCCTGGTGCGGCCGCCGCGGGAGCCCGGGCCGGTGGGCGTGACGCCGCCGCGCCGCCTGCGCCGGTTCGCGTACGTGTCACGTGTACGTGTAATAATGCCAACTCACCGCTCGGCCCCTCTTGGCCGGGGTGTCATCAGGCTGTGACTTCCTGGTGCGGCCGCCGCGGGAGCCCGGGCCGGTGGGCGTGACGCCGCCGCGCCGCCTGCGCCGGTTCGCGTACGTGTCACGTGTACGTGTAATAATGCCAACTCACCGCTCGGCCCCTCTTGGCCGGGGTGTCATCAGGCTGTGACTTCCTGGTGCGGCCGCCGCGGGAGCCCGGGCCGGTGGGCGTGACGCCGCCGCGCCGCCTGCGCCGGTTCGCGTACGTGTCACGTGTACGTGTAATAATGCCAACTCACCGCTCGGCCCCTCTTGGCCGGGGTGTCATCAGGCTGTGACTTCCTGGTGCGGCCGCCGCGGGAGCCCGGGCCGGTGGGCGTGACGCCGCCGCGCCGCCTGCGCCGGTTCGCGTACGTGTCACGTGTACGTGTAATAATGCCAACTCACCGCTCGGCCCCTCTTGGCCGGGGTGTCATCAGGCTGTGACTTCCTGGTGCGGCCGCCGCGGGAGCCCGGGCCGGTGGGCGTGACGCCGCCGCGCCTCCTGCGCCGGTTCGCGTACGTGTCACGTGTACGTGTAATAATGCCAACTCACCGCTCGGCCCCTCTTGGCCGGGGTGTCATCAGGCTGTGACTTCCTGGTGCGGCCGCCGCGGGAGCCCGGGCCGGTGGGCGTGACGCCGCCGCGCCTCCTGCGCCGGTTCGCGTACGTGTCATCGAAGTAGTCCTCGTCAGACTCCGGGTCGTGGTCCTCGCCGTTTTCGATCTCCTCCATTGCTAGCTCGTCGTAGAACCATTCCTGTGGATGAATGAGACTTATGAATATGTTACAAGACTCCTCGTGTGTGGACGCGCGTGAACGTGTGTGCACACCACAGCAGCTATGTATCAGCGTAAGCGTGACGTGTGCACACATACGTCCCGCACAGTCGCGTGAGGATTCATACTTTACAAAGCAGCGGAGCACGCACGTCTACGCTCACGCATCTGGTGGGGGCAGGTCTTTACAAGCGGCACATGGCTTCTGGATTTGTTAGTTATGTTATTTGTCTGTCCATCTGATTTTATGGAACTTTGACTTTTTATGTCACCGTCATCAAATGAGTTCTATGCTTGGGCCGATAATCGTTTGTATGTCCGGTGTCCAGCTGTTCTCCTCTACCGGTCGCATTTCTCAATCGATTCTCGTGAAATTTTGTGAGCAGGTTCGTTAATTATATAGTTTTTAGGGCTCCGTACTCAAAGAGTAAAACGGGACCCTATTACTAAACCCCGCTATCGGAGGTGCAAAATGGTAGCTGTCAAGTTCTAGGGATGGGTAAAAATTATTTTGAAATACTAGCTATATGTCGATAATTAAAGCTATATGTCGATAATTTTCCTTTGCCATAATGAGAGTCTAAATTAAACGTGTTTATTTTATAAAACAGGGCTTTGTAATTACAAAATTGTCTGTTCAATATTTTTCATTTTTATAAATAAAAATCTTCAATCTTTCATCATTACTAGGGCGAATATTCAGAGTTTTTAAGGCGTTTATTTTTTCGTCATTGTCGTCGCCAGCAATTACTATTAAAAGAGAAGAATATCAGAGTCCACTTCTGATGAAGAAGTAAGACAATACCGGTGCTGAGTCTTTTTTGATTTAAGTTTCCGCAGTATGTTTACCTTAAATTAAACAATCTTGAGCCGACAATGACGTTAGAACCGAGCGGTTCATACGCTCGGATATTGGCCCACTAACAAATTATCGTTATTTTCATAGTACGAACTATTCATAAATTAATTAAACATTCAATAGTTAATAAATCTTTTTTTTATTTTCACCAAAAGGGCTATCGTATTTTTTAAATAAACAATCATTTTTTTTTAGATTCTCTGCAGCAATCTAGTGCAGCCACGATGTATATATTCAACAATAAACCCAGTATCTCTATAAACCCTCTATCGATTTATCTCAAGACACTCAAGAGCGTTCATGCACTGCCCTGCAACTCAAAACATTAGAAAAGTAAAATAGCAACCATAGTATCTTTGTTGTACTGATAATGGTTTATATTTCTGATGAGTAATGACAATGATTATCATGGATCCCAAAAAAAGATGTTAAATTGTAGTCTAAAAAATGGTATACCTACATATAAAACTAAATGTACAGAATAAGTAAGAGTATCAATATCATAATTATTTTTCCCATCCCTAAGAACTTGACAGCTACCAATTTGCACCTCCGTATCTCACTGATACCGTGATAGTACCAGTTGAAATTTTCACAGATGATATATTTCTGTTGCCGCTATAACAACGAATAAAATAAATATTTTTATTGATAATGGTACGAAACCCTTCGTGCGCGAGTCCGTCTCGCACTTGGCCGGTTTTTTTTAATTACGCGCTCGTTCGAGTTCTGCCGCTCGCAGACAGAGCCACTAGTATTATTAATTTGACAATACCTTAGGGTCATCCTTAGCTGCAGTCTGTGATCCATCCCTACTATCTTCCCCGACCAGTGATTCACCAGGTATTCCAGAACTGTTCTCGCCTTCTCCTGTAGTGTCTGCTAGGTCTGCGGCCCCGCTCCATCCCCATCGGGAGGAGGACATTGTGAGGTATTGGCGACGGGCTTTTCGCCATCTACAGATAATAATAATATAGTATATGAGATTATAGCAAAATGAGTAATGCTCTAGACTAGAGTCTAGATACTTGTAAGAGTCTTCAATGGAATGCATGAGCAAGTGAAAATTATTTTTTTAGTTTAACAGCCAAATACTTCTGCTGAATAATCATAGATGAAGAATCATAACTCATTAAAACAATTTAAATCAACTTTATAATATGAAATTAATACATCTCCTGATGTTAAAAAAATTATTAAATTAAATCAGAAACATATCTATGAAGAATTTAAAGCAACAATTATGGTTAGATAAATATTGTTTAAAAGCTTAGTTCGTAATCGTTTGTTTCAAGACAGCCCAACAGGCAGGTATGTTGTTATGATTATTTCCTTTCATTTTGATTAGAAAATGTTACTCTTCTGCAACTAATGGGAGGCCCCTAGTTATGTTACTTTAAAATGGTAGGTTAGGTATTCATGTTTCTTTATTTATATCTCAATACAACTAGGAAATAGAATTTGTTTTGTTTAATCATTGATGAAAGAAAACATAACATGCAACTCTGCTCCAATTTAGAAATATATAAATTCCTTTGAAGAAGAGGCTTTTAAAAAGGCCTTCGGGCGCCTAAAAGTTAATAATAAGATATTGTAATTTTACCTTTGAGCAGGATATGTGTAAACTTGTCCCTCCCTCTGACCCGGCATACGCTGCTTTCTGCTCATAAACAAATTGCAGTGTGTCTGAGCGACGCCTAAAAACATAACAAGGAATATTATATCATACGCCCTCTCTTTCCCTCTACACACTTTCACATAAACACGAATAAAGACAAACTATGCAAAATCAATATCTGAAACATACCTGTTTGTGTGTCGATAAATGGCATTCTCATTCTCCTTTCGGCACATAATCGCGTATTAAATGTGGATGAGTTTTCTATAATTTCTTTATAACTAGGATCACTGAGAAAACTGAAACAGAAAGAGCGAAAATACGTAAACATTGGAGTCGGAGTAATTTACTGAAACACGAAAAGTTACCAAGTATTTTTGATGAATTATATCAGTAAAGGAAATATAAGCAATTTTAAAGTTATAAATACAAAAAATATTGAAATTACCTCTCAATTTTTGCTAAATTTGCTGGATTCACGATCTGAATCTCGGCGGCCGCCATTTTAGCAGACGCTTGACGTTTCTACTGAAGCAATGACGTAGCGTTTACCGGAAGTGAAACGACGCTACGACGTTGCCAGTACAACGAGTGTTGACAAAAGTATCATTATATCAACAATTACCCGATATTAACGCTTAAAATGAAGCTAACACATTCAGAAAATGGTTTGAAAATAAATATCATAACTTTTAAAACCATACAGAAGTTTAATAACGGCAAAATAATATTAGCCATATGTTACTGTACCGGAAGTAAGTACGTCAAAAAGTATACCCAATAAACTAGCAACACCATCAAAACGTCAAGCTTGTGACTGGTCATCGGTGGACGAATCGTGGAGGTGGCGCATTTTCAGTAATTGGTGATTGGAGATCTCCAAATATTAGTCTGATTATTGGTTACCGTATTCCATTGACCGCGGCTAATATTTTTCTAAAACACTTTGCAGTAAACTAATTTCGGTGTTTATTCGCTGGGTTTAATTTTGTCGAGGTTGTTCATTTCATTGTTCGTGTTGTTATTCAAGATGTCGGTTTGCTTCTTCGTGCCTGCGTAAGTTCCTGAATTATTTTTATCAAACGATAATCATGGCATGAATTACCTACTTGTGTTCTTTTTGTTTATTTGTGTTACCTACAACTTTCAAATACAGGTAGGCACCTTATCTTATATTGTTATTTCGTTTGGTTGTAAACATAGGTAGGTATTCAACTTTAGTCAAAGAATACAATTTTGGGAGCCGGCATCGACATTACACGGAGTTTTTATAGATAAGCCAATATTGATAAAACTTTTCCTTCTCGTTCGTTAACTGTTTAAGTTAAACCGTACCTTATTTCAAATTGTTAATTAGGTGAATAAAAATATGATCTTAATTATAATTGAATATTACTTTTGAATTCAAATATTTTTGTTGTTATAATTCGATTTCCACTGAATATTGAACCACTCCTGATGTTGGTACCTGTCTACATTCTCACCAATATAAATTGGTTCTTAATAATTTTTTTTTTAATATTATTAAAAAAGAACCAATATACCTATATATATTTATTTTATTTATTTATTATGGTTCACCAACAATTGTTTACACTGAAGTTTTCAGTAATCCAATTATTATAACTACTTGAGTGTAACAATCACTTTAAGGTAAACACGGCATGCATATAACTCTGTTCCCCTACAAACAGAATTAAATTTAGTACAACATGGTCAGTTATTGAACGGTCGCCAGCTACTAACAATTTACCCTACATAAAATGAATGATTACGAATATTTTCCAGTGATCAAGCTGGGACCTCAACAGCGGAGGAGATTATAGATCAGGAGGGTCCGGCGGAGGACTGTGTGGACACGCAACACCAAAATCTACAGCAGTTCTGGGGCAAGGTCACCGACGATATCAGGAAGGTCAACGCGGTGAGTCCAGGTCTCATCCATACTTTGCAGACTCTCACGCCGGAGGAGGCCAAATATCAGGAGGGACCGGTGGAGGACTCTGCGGGCATGCAACACCAAAATCTGCAGCAGTTCTGGGCCACAGTCACTGATGATATCAGGAAGGTCACTGCGCTGAGTCCAGGCCCCGTAGCATGGATGGCCTTATCACGCGATAAGTGACGAGATAAGAGCGTCGTCTCGTTCTATCGAACGGTGTCAGCCAGGGACGGATGCTCCATGTCACTTATCGCGTGATAAGGTCATCCATGCTACGGGTCCTGGTCTCTCACTCCCTGTGGGCTCTCATAGCCGAGGAGGCTTTAGATAAGAACAGCAGTCTCTTTGGACTCTCAAAAAGGAAAAGGCTATATATCCTCCAACGGTCCCTACCGTTGGAGGACACTTGGGGCAAGGTCACCGACGACATTAGGAAGGTCACCGCAGTGAGGCCGAAAAAAAAACTTTGAAAAAAACTTGTTTACACAAGCGATTTAAAACGCACGTTAAAGAAGACCAATGCACTTAAAACGAGCACAAAGCGCTTTAATAATCTCCTTTTATTCCGTCAGTTAATACGATGTCTAATTAGCTCATACAGTGACGTCTCAGTTGTCACTGTATGTCACAGTTTCGCCGTAAAACGTGACGATAAAACCTATCGTGCTAGGGCCTCAGTGCGCTTTCACGTTCAACAAGGCATGCGTGTCAGCTGCCACACTCAAGTCTAAGTAAATAATAAGTGTGACAATGAAAACAATATAATAAATAATAATAAATATTTGCGGACAATCTTACACAAATCAACCTTAGTCCCAAACTAAGCAAAGCTTGTACTATGGGTACTAGACGACGATATAGATACTTATCATCCTCCTAGCGTTATTATTCCCGGTTGTGCCCCCAAAGGAGCCCGGGGTCCGCTTTGACACCTAATCCCAAGATTTGGCATAGGCACTAGTTTTACGAAAGCGACTGCCATCTGACCTTCCAACCCAGAGGGAAAACTAAACCTTATTGGGATTAGACCGGTTTCCTCACGATGTTTTCCTTCACCGAAAAGCTAACGGTAAATATTCCGTACATAAGTTCCGAAAAACTCATTGGTACGAGCCGGGATTCGAACCCACGACCGCCGCTATAGATACTTATATAGAGAAATAAATGCTTAAATACATAGAAAACATCCATGACTCAGGAACAAATATTCGTGCTCATCACGCAAATAAATGCCCTTACGGGGATTCGAACCCAGACCTCTTGCTTCGTAGGCAGGGTCACTACCAACTAGGCTAAAGCGGTCGTCAAATGACTATATGACGCATGCCTTGTTGAACGTGAATGCGCACTGGTGTGGACTCAGCTATTAAATATTACATCTATATTTTCAGGATGACTTCAAAACCCAAGCGCTGCCGCTCGCCCGCATAAAGAAGATCATGAAACTAGATGAAGAAGTGAAAATGATATCCGCAGAGGCGCCCGTGCTCTTTGCGAAGGCCGCGGAGATCTTCATACACGAGCTGACGATGCGCGCCTGGAACCATACCGAGGATAATAAGCGGAGGACTTTGCAGGTAATAACTATGATGACGATGAGGACCTTGAGCGGATCACCTGAATGTTGAGACAGGCCCCAGTCCAAGTTGGTTCCGTTCTGGTTGCACAGGGTGGTTACGCATCACTGCTTTCACTATTAGTCGCATTATTGTCTAAGTTCATGTAGAATAGGCTTGTTGCGTGGTGTTAAAATTGATAACGTCGTGTTGCTAAATGGATAGTAAACCATCAAATGATTGTAATAAAGTATAAATTGCAAAATATAATTCAAATCATAAAAAGATATGAACCTTGTAAGTTTAGAAAAAAAAGTATTTTTATTTATTGTCCAAGAGTAAATTTAAAGGTACCAATAGAAACCTTACGCTTTTATATAAACAAAATTTGTATGACAACTATGGACCTAAACGCAGTATTTCGCGACCGAAACAGCAATTTACTTCATTTTCCATGCAACGGTTAGTAGAAATTGCACGGTGTGACGTCATACTTTAAAGCCAATCAGTATGAAGCGTTTCGGCTGCTGTCAGCGAGGTCCGTCTTTAACTCGATTTTTTGGGTATTAATGTCCTTTAAATGTAGTTGCTTCCATACAAACATTTGTTCATCTACAAAAACTGGTTCGAATGGCATCGTAAACAAATTTAAGGTCACGAGCCCATTGGCATTGGCATAGATGAATTATCGAGAACATGGATATGCGTTTGTAGTGGTTGTACCGTTTGCAACAAAAGGAGAATAATTTTAACGTAAATAATATTCGCAATTTGACACTGACATTATTTTGGTATTTACTTCTTCAATATATAACAAACCTCTTTTTATGCTGATAGTACGAGAAAATAGAAAATTCAAATATAGAATGCCTGTAAACATACAATTTATACTACTACATATGCAATTCCATGCTCTCGTTAATTTATCTTATATTTTCATGTACTAACAAAAAGTCTCGGACCGCTGTAAAATATCCAACCTCTAGGAAATCGGTTAAATAACCCGAGCTTCTAAGAACGTCACTACAAAAAGGGTGACACGAATTTTGAATATTTGGAGGTGGGATCTGGGCAAGACGAGCCAAGCGAATCGCAAGGGCAGGGCACTACCTACCTTTGCTCCAAGCGCTTCGTCGTATTTTTGACCCTCATAACTTGGGTTTGGATTATATCAGATAAACAAAATTCTCGGGATATGATGTCAATAGTAGACTTCTTAAACGTATAAAATTTATATAGTTTGTTTCAATTGCACTTTAGATTTTATTGATATCCAAAAAACGCCGATTTTACTGACTCACTCACGTTGATGATCAAAACCTCTAGGGTACTTCCTCAAGTCCTAGAAAACTGAAATTTAGTATGTAAGCTAGTGTTAGTATATAATCAACAAAAAAATTCTAATACTTGGAACTTTTACCCCCCAATAACTTTCGGTGTTTCAGCAACAAATTATCTTGAGTAGGTAAAAGACATCTAAGCAACAGAATTTTGCAAACTAGATGTGAATACACCCACTGTAGTAAAAAGTGTCGTAATCGAGCGTTTACACACGGCGATTTTTTGCACCGATATACTTACTAATTAGAATAAACGTAATTTCAGCGCAATGACATAGCGATGGCGATATCCAAGTCTGACCAATTCGACTTCCTGATCGACATAGTCCCGCGGCACGAGGTGAAGCCGAGCAAGCCGCGCGACGAGCCGCCCAGACACACCACCGAACACGTAAGTATTACGTCGCACATGCTCGGCGAGCAAGTCCGACGCGAGATGAAGCCGCGACACACCACCGAACTAGTAAGTATTTACTAGGGTTTGGGCGCATAACGTCCCACTGGCAAAACGTCCCTCCACCAATTTTTTTTCCTTATAATATAATTCAGCTTTGTCACTCAATCACTACTTTGTCTTACGGACGTCACAAATGTCACAAGTGACCCGCTTCTTCCATGTGTCAAAGGAGTGTACGCAATACATTGCTGCTTCGTAAATTTTCAAAAATTATTTATACTTTGTTAGTTAAGACTAACTTAAAATTTTCTTGCAATATCGTTTCATAGCCCTTTTACCTACATATGATTACAATTTGAGGTAATATTAAAAATACAGGCTGTATAAACAGGTGAAAAAAAAAATGAAATCTGATCTGATCAATAGTTACCCCCACATACTAACATTACTAACTTACAATCTCATAGACTTATTCTGTTTATAATATTAGTATAGGTTACAAGGCTTTTGCCAAATGGCCTCTGCCATAAAATATAAACACTGGCTTCTAACTGGGACTTGAAATAATAGTACATTATGATACAAGTGAGGTATGTCACATAGCTCCGCAGGTGAGCGTGATAATAGAGCCGAGGATGTAATTATCAAAGCTCACGCGTGTCATACGACGTTTTTCAACACATTTGCGAGGAAAAAATCCTTTTCATAGAATGAACATGTTACAGGCTCCTAAGTTGTTTCCTTTAGTTATTGATGACAACAGGTTTTTACTCACATATTTGTACATCTCCAAGAATGTAAAGTGGTGTCAATTCTATTTATCACTTTTCTATTCACTACGAGTCAACATTTTTAACAATAACCAAACACGCATCATCAATGTTTACAAATATTTGTGAAATTACCTATAATGGCGCGCAACAATTTTTTTTCGTGAAGTTCGCGCAGTGCGCCCGCAGCGAGGCTTAGATTAAATCTCTAAACAGCCAATACAAAATAAAAGAAATATTTTCTTATTCAATATAAATTCATATTGTAAAATGTTATCAAAAGTAAATAGTTTTACTAAATGAAACGTTTCTATATCATATCCAACAAGAAATAATCAATTAATCCACAAGAAGGATTTAATTTGTTTAGGCGAGTAAGAATCCATTTGCCGAGAATTAAAAACACCTGTATAACCCGGTCAATTTAAGAATGCGCTGAGTCCATACATACACCTTGCTGCAAGGTGCCAACGTGTCTTAATCGGGATATAAACATAACTACACGAGTGTCGTAATGTTATTAAACACGCGTGTTTAATACCCAGGATTATGAGCCCACAAGCGGCACAATAAGAGGCACGTTACGGGCAAATGTGTTGAAAAGTTATTTATTTAATCGTATGGCATACATTATTTGGCCTTTGAGTTTGTCACTTTTTAGTACCGCCCAGGGGACACGTGCAGGGTTGTGGTAGGTAGCTCCTGCGGACGCGAGTGACAGTTGTCCCCCCTTTGTCAAGTGAGTGGGCAACTCGACTGTTAGAGGTTCTTAAGCCGCCCGAAGGCCTCTAACTCGGCTTAACGACTACTGTCATAGACAACAGCCGGGATTAACTGCTTAGCGTGCCTTCCAAAGCACGGAAGCGCTCATTTATAGTAACCACTCAAACAGGCGGTAACCCATCCAAAGACTGACCGCTGCCATCTTTGCTTAACCTGTGTAATCGTTTCCGACTCGCAGGCGCCGCTGGGCTATGAACGCTTATAAAGTTATTAATAACTAGTTTCCACCCGCGACTTCGTCTGCGTAAACCCGGGATAAAAACTACCCTATATTTTAATCCAGGCTATACAAATACAAATAGTTTATTTTGCAAGAAAAAAGGTTGTTATGGTCTTGTTACAAAATATTCAGCACCTCCTTAAACAGCCATTACATATGGCATGCAAAATATTAACAGTTTATTTCAAATATTCCATTGTATAAATTATTACATAAAGGTTAGTCAGGTTCATCTTAAGTATTAACTAGCAAAATTTCATCCACATCGGTTCAGCCGTTTAAGCGTGATTGAGTAACACACATCCAGACATCAAAACCCAACAACAAGTATAGGATAATAAAAAATACCGGAACCAGCTATAGTTCTTCTACTAGAGTTGTTAAGGCGGATATTTTTGTTGCATTATTGTTTTTTTTTATGATAACACCTGATTTTTATTTTTCCAGGTGGTGCATCAACAGCAGTCACTGCCGGCTTCCAACCAACAGCAGTACGTTATACAGCCGTGCGCGCAAGTTGTGCAGGTAGCCAACATACATACATACTATTAATATATCTACATATAATCACGCCTGTTTCCCGGGGGGGTAGACAGGGATGACAGATTCCACTCGCTATGATCTTGACAAACTAGGTTCGCAACAGCTAAGACGCTCAAAATTGAATGGATGCTGACTGATTGTCAAAACAGCAACTTTGAATGAATGTAGTATAGGCCAGTCATATTTGACCAGTAAAATTGCAAGCTAACGGCTAGTTCTGCTTTTTAGGGTTCCGTATTCAAAGAGTAAAACGGGACCCTATTACTAAGACTCCACTGTCCGTCTGTCTGTCTGTCTGTCTGTCTGTCCGTCTGTCACCAGACTGTATCACAACAACAGTGATAGTTTGACAGCTGAAATTTTCACAGATGACGTATTTCTGTTGCCGCTATAACAACAAATACTAAAAACCAGAATAATTAAATAATTTTTTTATATATATTTTTTCTTTTACAATCTTACACAAATCGGCTTAGTCCCAAACTAAGCAAAGCTTGTACTATGGGTACTAGACGAGGATAAACATACTTACTTATACAGATAAATAAATACTTAAATACATAGAAAACATCCATGACTCAGGAACAAATATTTGTGCTCATCACACAAATAAATGCCCTTACCAGGATTCAAACCCGGGACCTCCGGCTTCGTAGGCAGGGTCACTATACCAACTAGGCTACAGGAGCCTCCCATACAACACACGTGATTTTTTTGCCGTTTTTATAGATAATGGTACGGAACCCTATTTGCGCGAGTCTGACTTGTTAGGACCACTACCAGTACTGTATATCCAAGTTTGCAGCTTCGAAAGGCCTGTGCTAACTTTGCAGCACTCGAAAATCCACGAAAATTTTGGTATTGTCAGTATAAGTCCTAAACTATGCGGTTTTAATTTAAATAATTTGGATATACGGTACTGGTAGTGGTCCTAACAACATATTCAAAAAGCAAAACTAGCCGTTAGCTTGCGATTTTAGCGATTTTTCTGGTTAAATATGATCAGCCTAGTAGAGAAATAGCAAAAAGTGAGGTCACGATCACGATTGTTTAGAACCCGTGCAGACAGAAGGGTTATTCCCACTTGTTATCATCAAATTGTTATCATTGGTGTAGCTACAGCTGGGATTTTTTCCCCATCTTTTCGGCACCGAGTACTTTAGTGGTAAAAGATGGGAAAAATATTCCCAGTAGTTACAACCGAGTACTTTAGTGGTAAAAGATGGGAAAATAATTCCCAGATGCCACTGGTAAAAATTGGTGGTAACATGTGGGAATAACCCGGGTTTTACGTTCCGCATTCCATTAAATCCAATGTAACGCGAACGCAGAACTCCGGCTGAACCACAGATGTATGAATATAAGGAGATCGGACATGCGGGCCGATTTGTATTGAGTACGCCTGTCGCAAGTACATTAACCCACACAAAGCCCAAGTAATTGACAAGACAAAGCACGCACACATCTTAAACACACACACTTGTATACCTACGCTCTTATTGGACAATACACGCGCATCATATCAGGCATTTTGGGAAGAAACGTAATATTCTCTGCGATCAGCACGCGTGCACAGTATGGCAGTGTATGCCCGTTGAGCATACAGCTGCGACACGGCCGCCGGCGGCTTGTCCTCTCTCTAGTATTCTATGCTCTGCGGGTTGAACGCTTGTCTGTGGCGACACTAATGGTCAATTATAAATTAATTGATCTTTATAATTTAATTGAAGTTATAAACTTCGATAGATACTATAATCCAGTAACTCTAGAGCATGCGTCAAATCCGGTAGTTCTGTTTTTTTTGCAGACTTGTTTATGATGGCCCAGTGAATAATCCAAGTTTGTGACCTCGAGCGCCAAACGCAACTTTGTCAAAAATCGAAAATAACCCGCCGAAAATAAGTAGTTTTAATTTATTTGGTCGAAAATGATTTTGTTTCGTCCCGAGTTACTCAGAAGTGGGGAATCCACCGTTTTCCGAAAAAGCCTAACAATAAAAGTTGTGGTTGTGCATGGGGAAGATTTTTCCCTAAGAACTGTTTAAGGTTTCCGTACATAGTTAGGGACCATCGATCCTCTCACATCGTATGGAATCTAGAAGAGCGCCATCTAGAATTGAGTCGCTTAACTTCAAACTCGGGTAAATCCAATTCTGACATTTTTTAAGATTTTGGTATGAAATAAAAGGGTAAAAAACTAGTTTTGTTATAATGTAATCGGTTTAGTATAATTTTGTCTGGTTTTTGAGAAAAATACAGTTAAAATCATAATATTTTATAAAAATCAGATAAATCCATAATGACAGTTTTTTTTCAAATGTAGGTAAGTCCATCCAAGCCAATCAGCGAAAGAAGTTTGTTCAACATGGCTGACAATTTCTAATCGTATTTTTTTTCAAATCTAGATAAATCCAGGTCTTTTAAATCAAAATTATACAAATCCACACTGAGTTTTTTCAAAGATAGATAAATTACAATCGATTATATCAAATGATGGTAAATCCAATCTAAATTTGATTTTTTGTAAAGAATGGATGGTTTTAATGCTGAATTTGCCGAACAGGGTGGCTTTATTTAATGGTTTAGCCATAATAAAAGAAATACTGCCTTTCACATCACCATATTAACGTTATTATCACTTTATTTCAATTATCTCGGAAGTGGTTAGAGTGGTTTTATCTGAATTTGAAGTTAAGCGACACAATTGGGAATGGATGAAAATTTTAGAAGTGTATGATATTTTTTTTGGTGATAAGAATAACCTTCCTTAGCACCAGAAAAAAGTTGTTGACTTTTCAGCTGCGTCAATTATTTTTGAAAAATATAAACGGTTTCCTCACTTACGTTTTGGGTTTAGGACGGCAAATAAGACGTTTTGAAGAAGAAGAAAAAGAAGAGGCTATATTTGTCATTGCCAATTGCCAGGGTCAGGTATTTAAAATGTTTTTGTAATATGACGTCTCATGAGACGGATCAATGAAAGTGTCTCATTCTCCGTTCTAACCCTAAAACATAAGTGAGATATTTTTCAACAATAATTGACGCAGCTGAAAAGTCTGCAACTTTTTTCTGGTGCTAAGGAAGGTTATTTCTATCACCAAAAAAATAATCAGGCAATTCTAAAATGTTTATCCATTGCCCATTAGCTTTCATCGGCCATCCCCATTGACATGTGCACTTCATGGAGAGTCAACCTGTATAAGGCTAATGGCAATATTGTGTTGCAGCAACAATCAGCGTCCCAGAACGTAGTCCCGCAGCCGGTGACGCTGATGCAGCAGGTCGTGACTCCTCAGGGCGAGGTGCAGCAACTACCGGTAACGTACAGTATAAATACTAGTGGCTCTGTCAGCTGTACAACTGTCTATTTAAAAAAAAATCCAAAGTGTGACTTGACTAAATATACAGTCGTGGATAATTAAGAACAATACTTTTTTCCCCATACAACTGCATACAAATTTGACTTTTCAAATTTAATAAAATAAAAAATAAAATAAAAATAAAAATCATTTATTTCAGACTCATAGAATCCATAAGTTTGTTAGTACATAAAATAATTTTTCTCCAACTTACTCGGAAATGTTTCCATTAATGGAGTAAAAACACACCTCGAAGTTTATCGTTATATGCATTGATGAGATAATAAATTAAAAAAAATGGAAATACTTCCCGGACATGCCCGGGAAGTAAATATTATTGTGCAGGTTACTTACTTTTAATTTCATGCAAGACTACAAATTCACCATACAGCCAATTGTCCAATAGTCACGTACAAAAACCGACATAGATAGAATAATAATTGTGTCCAAATCATAAGACAGTTTTTTTAGACTTAATTATTTTCTCGGACTGATAAATATTTTGTAACAAATGTATAGTTTTTTTAAATGTCTAATGCGTTTAGGGATTGTCGATTTAACTAAATGTAATAATGCCTATATTTATATTTACTAATACTATAAGTTTTCTTTTATTTATTTTCATTGCTATGTTTTATGTGGAATCTAATATACAATTCGGACCCAATACTTTAAACTTTAATATCCTTAAAAAAAAATTAGGCGGGAAACTGGAATTCATTTTGTCAAAGATTTTCTGCCGTGTTATTTTTACGAAAATAAAATGAGTTCTACAAATAGTGACGAAGATATCCCAATGGGTACACCACCAGAATTAGCAGCAGAGGCAAAGTTGGCGAGAGCTAACTTGCTTCCGCCTAAATCCGAAGAAAAATATTTAAGAACGTTCGCAAATTTCAATTCCTGGCGAAAGAAGCAAAATACCAGTTCGTTGTCGGAAAATGTTATTTTGGCGTATTTTAACGAACTTGCAAAAGATAAAAAACCTTCTACTCTGTGGGCAATGTACTCAATGCTGAAAAGTACTATACAACTAAAATATAATATAAACATTAAGAACTACGCGAACTTATTGTCATTTTTGAAACGGAAATCATCCGGTTTCAAAAGCAAGAAATCGAAGATTCTTACCAATGAGGATATCACAATATTCTTAAATGAAGCTCCAGATGAGATTTTCCTAGCAATAAAGGTAAACATAATATTGTATAACTGACTTAAATATTATTTTCCATATTTGGACTCTATCCGTCGTATGTTAACATTATTATTTATTTGTTTCAGGTTGCTCTCATTTTAGGCGTCAACGGTGCATGCCGAATGATCGAGTTGACTAATTTAACAGTAAACGACATAACGTGCCATGATGATATACTTCTGGTAAAACTACGGGACACAAAAACTAAAATCGACCGCATGTTCGTTATTCCAAATGAGTTTGTGCCAGTTGTAAAAAAATACCAATTACTTCGTCCCAAAAGTACCAATTCGGACAGATTTTTTATAAATTATAAAAATGGGAAGTGTGTCAATCAAGTAATTGGACGACATGCAATGGCGAAAATGCCAACACAAATCGCAAGCTACTTAAATTTAGCTGACAGCGATTGCTACACAGGCCATTGCTTTCGGCGGTCATCGGCCACCTTGCTAGCTGACTCCGGGGCAAATTTAACAACCATAAAGAGGCACGGTGGTTGGAAATCTGACGCAGTAGCCGAGAGCTATATTGAAGAATCGGTGCAAAACAAAAAGAACATATCCGAAAAAATTAATCAAACTATCACCCTTCAAACAGAATCTCAGCCATCTACATCGAATCATCAATGTAATAAAATATCAAGTCCGAAACCATCCACCTCCCGCATAGATTCTGCTCCCTTATCACCTAATCCGCAGCATTCTAACACACAATCAACAACAACTTCTAATCAAGAAAATATTCAAACCAACATAAGCGTTCCGGGGAAAAATATAACTCTGTCTTTCACGAACTGCCCTAATATGAATAATGTATCTATAACATTCAATTAAAACTCCTGACATAAGGTTTATTTTTATTACTATTAAAGTGTTGAATTTGTTTAGATTGTAGGTAGATTGTTATATAAACATGTGCGAAATAAATATAACCTTTTAAGATTTTGTTTTATTTCCTCGCATATTTGGAGAAAAGCAGTATACAGGCCTCGGCAGGAATGTCATTTCGTGGATTCGTATCTATTGAAGGACTCGGCTATGCCTCGTCCTTCAAAACCATACTCATCCACGAAATGACTTTTCCCGGCCTCTGCAGTAATATACTATTACGTCATACCTGGCCATAAAGTAGGAATTACCGCACGCTATATGAAATATGTTTGGCCAACTTTTTTTGGAGGTATTTATATATATAATATATAATGACAGTATGAACTCGTAAAAACGGTATATTTGACCATCCGTATTTTTTAAGCACAACTTTTGCAGAAGCTTTATACACTGCAAAAGTTGTGCTTAAAAAATACGGATGGTCAAATATACCGTTTTTACGAGTTCATACTGTCATTAGGAACAATTTATAAACTGGTATAAACTTATAAAAAGTGTTGATTTGATTGCCTGTTTTTTTTAAGTCAAAAGTTTACAGAAGCTGTATGTGCACTATATTAAATACTGTTTAAACACGGTTACATCCGTATAATCAGAAAAAAATTATCAAACACATAATAAATTATCATCAAATTTGAAAAAATATATTTGTATGAAAAAAAACATTGAGTCTTAATTATCTGGCCACGACTGTATCTATATAACGAACCTGCTTACAACATTGCTAGAGAAGTTTTATCGATAGGTGCATATACGTTGTCGAACGCGTTTGCGTTCAATTTGTATGGCAACGCGCAGTTCCTAACAGTTACCACCAGAGGCGCTGTTCGCGTTGCCATGCAAATTGAAACTACGTTTGCGTTTAGTTTTAGTCGAAAACGTATTGTATCGATATAACAAAAAAATCTAAAAAAAGAGCAGACCAAGGAGTCCGTCGTCAACAGAGTTTTTAATTTATTTATATCTTGTTTTCACACTGACGCCGCAATCTACAAAATGACGGCGTAAAGATTCGAAATTCTCACTAACTTTAACTGTTATTTTCGCGTTTCTCGGCATCTTCATTGTGCATGAAACATGGTTATATTTTTTATTTTTTTTATTTATAAAATGCAAAATCTCTGAAACACAATTATCATAATCACTTTTTGCATCAACCTGTATTTAATAATTATGTGATTCACACATTGACATTATCATTCACTCGTTCAATTCATTCGTGCCAGCTCTCGTGTCGATTCACGAGAGCTGGCACGAATGAATAGTACGCTGTACCTGCCTTAAGGCCTGAATCACGCTGGCGCGGCTTGCGGTGGCGGTCAATAGTAAACTTGAGTTATTGTCAAATTTACTAGTAACCGCCACCGCAAGCCACGCCAGTCTGTACGATGCTTAAGGCGTAATTCAATAGGGAACATTACTGCAATGTTCTGCCGCCAGAGGCAGCACTACCACTAATAGTAAAACAGTATGGGAATATAGGGATTCACACACACATGCACAATTGATTGTCAAATGAGTGACGCTTGAGGATGCTTGCATAGACAATACCGCAAGTGGGAACGAGATACAATGTCAACGCTGCTAGTGTCGCCACCTACGAAGAGTTTTGCGTAATGTTCCCTATTGTGTCTGGCCCAGTATCAGTCAATGCACAAACACACAGTCGTTGGCACCACTCAATTTTAACCTATCATAAATATATATAATTTACTTTAAAAACAAAGTTTAAACCAACTTCAATCCAGTTCGCCAAGCCACATGAAAATTTCAACATTTCCTTTCCAATTTACCACATGAACTGCTTTCTGAGAGCAAACGCGTTGATTATTACAGAAAAAACCCAAGTCACTATCTGGGCTGATAATATTTGAGGAGTTCTGTCGATTCCTCAAGGATCTCAGAATTAACACTTCATTAGTTGCTACTTCAACGGAATCATGTCGGAATTTTTGATGTACTTTACATCTTTGAGGAGTTACTTAAGTCATCTGTGGTCTTCATCATAAGTTCCACTTTACCAAAATTGCGATTACCAATTTATAATAGACGTTCATACACGAGTTATAATAGAAAATACAAAAATCACTACACGCGTGCCTATAAAATTTGAGGGTTGCCCTCAATTTCCCTAGGATTCCATCATCAGATCCTGACTTGATGACAATGGTACCACCTCAGGAGTATATTCTTACGAATAAAATGGGGAATGGATGAAAATTTTAGAAATGCCTGAGTATTTTTTTGGTGATAGGAATAACCTTCCTTAGCACCAGAAAAAAATTGCAGACTTCTCAGCTGCGTCAATAATTTTTGAAAAATATAAACAGTTTCCTCACTTACATTTTGTGGTTAGGACGGCGAATGAGACACTTTCCTTGATCCGTCTCATATTACAAAAAAAAAATTAAATATCTGACCCTGGCAATGACCAATATAGCTGCTGCAGCTGTCAATATCATTGCCAGTGTCAGTTTACCACGGATTTTTATGATATTTTTATGTAATATGAGACGGATCAAGGAAATTATCTCATTCGCCGTCCTAACCACACAACGTAAGTGAGGAAACTGTTTATATTTTTCAAAAATAATTGACGCATCTGAAAAGTCTGCTACTTTTTTCTGGTGCTAAGGAAGGTTATTCCTATCACCAGAAAAAAAAAATCAGGCTTTTCTAAAATTTTCATCCATTCCCCAATGGGGAAATTGGTGGTGGCTGTCACATACAAATAAGTGACTGACTTTGAACGAAATCTTTTGCTATGATAGCGTGTTGGGTATCAAATGAAAGAGGAGAAAATTTCAAATATATACAAATAATATTCAGTTACTTTGCCGTAGTTGGGATATAGTTTTTTAAACTTTTTATGCTTGTTGGTTTCAGCTGCAGCTAACCCAGGCGCAATTGAACATGATCCGACTGCAAGTGCAGAATAACCCATCGCAGCCCATCATCATACAAGCACAGCCGCACAACTCACAGATCATACAGGTAAGGTTTCCCAACAGTGGGCCCAGTGGACCAGTTTATGAAGCTTCGAATGGGCCCAGTTGGGTACTTTCCTGGGTAAAAAAAATATATTTATGTCCGTCCGTTCAAAAAATATTGGACACGTATTTTTTTCTTTGTCAATTAACCAAAAAATGTAGATATACTTAGAGCCCGTTAAAGTTCCGCGTGACGTCACATTATGCTAAAAATAAAAAGTGTACCATAATATGACGCCACGCAGCACTTTCTTTAACGGGTTATATCTACATTGTTTGGTTAATTGACAAACAAAAAAATAAAGACTCGTTAAGTATAAATACAAGTATAATGACGTATTACTGACAACTTTCATATATTTATTAATAAAAAAAATGTTCTACTACGTTTTAGACATTAAATAATAAAAAAACTTCTTTAAACACAGCAAAATCATTCCTTTTTAGCAAATTTTCTGACTTTCTGTCTGAACGTAGACATCAGAGATCGGACAGCGTCTTGGTCAATTTTTTTCCTCATCCTGTTCCAGTCTCGACGTAATTGCTCTTCGGAACCTGTAGAACGGGCATTTTTCCGCAGTTTAGCTTTAATTATAGCCCAAAAACGTTCGATAGGCCTAAGATTTGGCCAATTCGGGGGTTCATAGCTTTAGGTACAAAGTCGATATTTTTCTCTTCATACCACTGCAAAGTCTTGGACCCATAGTGGCAAGATGCCAAATCGGGCCAAAATACAGTCTGAACACCGTGTTTAACTAACCATAGGCAAAAGTCGTTTATTACACATTCCTTTATATAAATATCTGCCGTCATTGTAGACGTAGTGAAAAATGGAGTTGATTTGAAGCCACACTCGCAGATCGCCTGCCCTACCATCATTTTCTTGCCAATTTTTTTCTGTGAAAATTGACTTTTCAGGTTCACTAATAACAGATCGATCTTGAACTGTGTAATACTGCGGTCCCGGCAGAGATTTATAATCCAATTTCACGTATGTCTCATCGTCCATTATAACACACAGATTTTTCCTTGAAAGAATAGAGTCGTATTATTTTCGAACTCCTAATTTTACTGAGCTTTGCTGTTTTTCGGTTCGTTTGGGCTGCCTTTGCTTCTTGTAAGTCTTTAAATTGTTTCTCTGCTTTGCACGTTGGACCATACCCATAGATGTACCTAACTTTTTAGCCAACTCCCGAACAGACGCCTCCTTGTTGGTTTTGTATGCCTTTACTATCTTTTTATCCAAATTGGGGTTTGAAGGACCTGGTTTTCGGCCTGATTTCGGTTTGTCAACGAAAGTATACACTTGGCCGAACTTTTTGATCGCATTTTGGACTGCACGTCACTAACGTTGTCGAGTTAAGCTAGCTCCCTCAGAGTGATTCCTTTTATACTACACCTTTTGTCCAGAATTGATTTCCGCTTTTCTGGTGAAAGTCTCCATATTTTTAGTTTACAATAACTAACGAGGAAATCGAACAATCCAAGTCAAAGCCGGCATTGAATGTATAGATTGACAACAGTTTGAATTAATAACATCTATGTTTTAATCGAATTAACCTCTGTCAAGTTGTATTTATACTTAACGATACAGTCTTTATTTATTGATAATCTGACTGACTAAATAGATTTTTTTAGGAAAGTAGCCATTTCTGCCCTCGTAGCACCGTCAGTGCATTGCAAAGAAAGCAGACAAACCTGCGGGATAATAGTACATTACTCGTAAATTGTTTAACGAGAGGCGTAAGTGCAATATTCTTACGCCCGTGTTATACACAAGGTTTTTATCACATTTTCATAAATATGTATACTACACAACCTTATTGTTGCAGAAATAAGGTCTGTGTACATATTTTTGAGACTTTGTGGTGTATACATATTGGTGCCCTTGACTGTACATACTTACAAAGTTACAATGTTACAGACTGTGGCTCTTTATAATATTAGTGTAGATAATTGCGCGCGCGGTCTATCTAGGTCACAGCCTAGGGCTTGTGCACAAATCACGCGAGGTTTTTTCGGCTACTTTTTGACCCCCCCATCCCCCTTGGTGATATTAGGTGAGGTAGGTGAGGTTCCGTACGCGGAAACCGAACGTTTGCGCTCAGCCTAAGGCACGTCGTACAGTCAGCGTCAACATATAGTTAGTAGCAGCCAAATATATCGTAACACATCCTTACTCCTATAGTAATAAAGACTTGTTGCGATATATTTGGCTACCATGGCTGCTACTAACTATCTGATGCTGACAGTACCAAAACATAACATTTTTAATACAGTTGCTCAAAAAGTGCGTAGCTGTTTAGCGTGCGGAAAGTTGGTTTTCGCGCACTAGTGCTTTTTACTTTTCCACGACGTACATACATCGAACGACGTTTTTTAATACAGTTGCGAAAAATTAAGAAAAACAACAAGTAAGGAATTTGAAACTTTTACATTATTAATTCTGTAACATCATTGTTGAAAAAATAATGAAGATGTTCAAAAAAATTTTTTTTTATACAGTTCTTCCTTACTTGTTGTTTTTCTTATTTTTTCCCAACTGTATTAAAAAACGTCGTTCGATACACGTGCGGAAATGTCATTCTTCACTCGTCCCGAGTCTCAGCACTCGTGACGTAATGACATACTTTCCGCACTAGCATCGAAGTGTACTATTTTGTCCCAGGTATCGTCACAAGGGCAGCATCAGCCCCAGCAGCAAGTGTTCCTCGCGCAAGTGTCCAGCCAAGACGACTCCTAGTGCGCCGACTGAAGCCCCACCACACCAGACTTAAACATGCCCACTATCGGAGCCGACTATCGTATGGTTAACGTACGGCTCAGTAATCCGCGTCCACTATATCCCTTGTTCTTTTTCAACCGACGAAAAAAACGGAGGAGGTTCTCAAGTCGACGCGAATTTTTTTTTTGTTTATGTACTCATGACTTTTTACAGAGTAGTTCGATTTTGATAATTCTTTTTTTATTGGAAAGGGTCCCCGAAGTTGGTCCCATATAAATTTGGAAAAAAAACCAACCTTAAGGGTAGGAAAATCGGGGATGATTGATTTTTCGTCGGTTAAAACTTTGTTTTTAAAGTAAATTATAACCCATGCATGAAAGAGACTTACGCGGACACGAATTATTGAGCCGTACATTATACGGACCCGAGCCTTGTCGCTCTTATAGGGCCGACTGTTATAAATCGTTAGATCGGATCCCTCGCCCGCACTAGTTCATGCATTACTAAAGTGCGAGCGAGAGGTCGTTTATGGACGTGTCGTCTCGTTAATAGGCCATGATCCCGTTTAGGTCAGAAATAAAGTACAAGTCCCTTACTAGAGTATGTCAAGCGAGTCGTGTCCACAGCATTTTTATAATATTATCTATATATGGCAACCATTTTACCTATGAAATAAACTGTCAGTTATAAGTACCTATTAGAACTGAATCACAATGGCGCGGCCTGCGGTGGCGGTCCATAGTAAATTTGATAGCTAATCACAAGTTTACTATTGACCGCCGCGCCAGTCTGTGAGAGGCCTTTAAGCCTGCATCACACTGGCGCGGCCTGCGGTGGCGGTCCATAGTAAATTTGATAGCTAATCACAAGTTTACTATTGACCGCCGCGCCAGTCTGTGAGAGGCCTTTAAGCCTGCATCACACTGGCGCGGCTTGCGGTGGCGGGACCATAGTAAATTTGATAGCTAATCACAAGTTTACTATTGACCGCCGCGCCAGTCTGTGAGAGGCCTTTAAGCCTGCATCACACTGGCGCGGCTTGCGGTGGCGGGACCATAGTAAATTTGATAGCTAATCACAAGTTTACTATTGACCGCCGCGCCAGTCTGTGAGAGGCCTTTAAGCCTGCATCACACTGGCGCGGCTTGCGGTGGCGGGACCATAGTAAATTTGATAGCTAATCACAAGTTTACTATTGACCGCCGCGCCAGTCTGTGAGAGGCCTTTAAGCCTGCATCACACTGGCGCGGCTTGCGGTGGCGGGACCATAGTAAATTTGATAGCTAATCACAAGTTTACTATTGACCGCCGCGCCAGTCTGTGAGAGGCCTTTAAGCCTGCATCACACTGGCGCGGCTTGCGGTGGCGGGACCATAGTAAATTTGATAGCTAATCACAAGTTTACTATTGACCGCCGCGCCAGTCTGTGAGAGGCCTTTAAGCCTGCATCACACTGGCGCGGCTTGCGGTGGCGGGACCATAGTAAATTTGACAGCTAATGACAAGGCCTTACGCCGCCATACATTTCGTGTAACCAGCATGCGTTTTTTTAATTTGCCGCCATTTTCCAGGGACATGTCTCGCTTGA
Source organism: Epinotia brunnichana (assembly GCA_963854355.1). Classification (NCBI taxonomy): domain Eukaryota; kingdom Metazoa; phylum Arthropoda; class Insecta; order Lepidoptera; family Tortricidae; genus Epinotia; species Epinotia brunnichana. The sequence goes on from OY977956.1 coordinate 14,900,100, forward strand.
CAGACTAGCAATTGTACGGTCGAGGAAAATGAAGGTTTGGCACATGTCAACTCTATTTGAATGACGTTCTGGTCCAAAAGAGCTAAACATTCAATTTCCTCGATTGTACAAAAGAGAGGGACGAATGCTCCGGATCTTAGCACATCTCTGGTGTTTATACACCCTAAGGGCGAGTATGCACAACAGCTGTGCGAAGTTGCGAGGCGGTGAGCGAGAAAACTTGCGCGGTGAGCGAGGAAAATTGCACCTCAAAAGAAAGAAGGCAAAAAAATATGCTTAGCGACGAGAATCCCATTCAGATATCTCAAAAAATTACGAAGCTAGAACCGTTTTAATATTGCTTGTTAGAGAGAAAACGGTCGGGGATCGTGACGTCACGATCCCCTAGCGTCATAGTAAATGACAATCGTTTCATATGAAGGTGGGTTTTGCAGAAAAGGGATGGAATATACCGTTATTTTATTTGGTGTCTACACCCCTATTAGTGGAATATACCGTTATTTTATTTGGTGTCTACACCCCTATTAGTGAAATATACCGTTATTTTATTTGGTGTCTACACCCCTATTAGTGGAATATACCGTTATTTTATTTGGTGTCTACACCCCTATTAGTGGAATATACCGTTATTTTATTTGGTGTCTACACCCCTATTAGTGGAATATACCGTTATTTTATTTGGTGTCTACACCCCTTTTAGTGGATGATTTCCTTGCTCACCGCCTGCCTCCCTATCTCGCACACCTGTGCTGTGCTGGATACTCCTACCCTTATGAGTCCCCAGCAAAGTCTCAAGTCGACCCTCCATACAAACGTAGTTTGGTTTTCATTTTAAAATGGCATACTGTGATATGACTTTTTATACACAATGGAATCCCCCATAATTCTAAAATTTATAATAAAAAAAATTAAGCGATAGAGACTTTGTATGAAAATCTAGCATGTAAATCTAGTTCCGATCCCGAGTGTATACAACGTTTAATATTATTCTAGCATATCCTTATAAAATGAGAACCAAACTACTTTTGTATGGAGAGTCGGGCGTCCTGGCGAGCCTAAGCCCGCCGCGGCATCGACGCAACGCACAATATTGTATGGAGAGTCGGGCGTCCTGGCGAGCCTAAGCCCGCCGCGGCATCGACGCAACGCACAATATTGTATGGAGAGTCGGGCGTCCTGGCGAGCCTAAGCCCGCCGCGGCATCGACGCAACGCACAATATTGTATGGAGAGTCGGGCGTCCTGGCGAGCCTAAGCCCGCCGCGGCATCGACGCAACGCACAATATTGTATGGAGAGTCGGGCGTCCTGGCGAGCCTAAGCCCGCCGCGGCATCGACGCAACGCACAATATTGTATGGAGAGTCGGGCGTCCTGGCGAGCCTAAGCCCGCCGCGGCATCGACGCAACGCACAATATTGTATGGAGAGTCGGGCGTCCTGGCGAGCCTAAGCCTGCCGCGGCATCGACGCAACGCACAATATTGTATGGAGAGTCGGGCGTCCTGGCGAGCCTAAGCCCGCCGCGGCATCGACGCAACGCACAATATTGTATGGAGAGTCGGGCGTCCTGGCGAGCCTAAGCCTGCCGCGGCATCGACGCAACGCACAATATTGTATGGAGAGTCGGGCGTCCTGGCGAGCCTAAGCCCGCCGCGGCATCGACGCAACGCACAATATTGTATGGAGAGTCGGGCGTCCTGGCGAGCCTAAGCCCGCCGCGGCATCGACGCAACGCACAATATTGTATGGAGAGTCGGGCGTCCTGGCGAGCCTAAGCCTGCCGCGGCATCGACGCAACGCACAATATTGTATGGAGAGTCGGGCGTCCTGGCGAGCCTAAGCCCGCCGCGGCATCGACGCAACGCACAATATTGTATGGAGAGTCGGGCGTCCTGGCGAGCCTAAGCCTGCCGCGGCATCGACGCAACGCACAATATTGTATGAGAACGCTCACACGACGCCGGTAGTCCCTTAATAGGACCTTGCCAATAAGCGAGAAATTTTCTAATTGGCGTTAAAGACTTAAAAGTAAAAAGTGAATAGTTGTTATTTTGTAAATAATTTGTTTTGAATATATTAAGTTTAACATGAACGGTATTTTCTTTAAAAATCATCGTATTTTGTAACAATAACAACAATATTGGTTGATAATGATAAAACAACGTTACAGAAGCAACATTTATTTAACTATAATGAAAAACATTAATATCTAGTTCATCAGGATTTCGTAGTATACTTACCGTAAACCCCCCCAAGTTTAGTCCAAATCACCTACATATGGTCCAAATGAACTTGATTACATGATTGTGTACGAGGATATTATGGATGAACTCTGAGAGGCAATTAAACTACAAAACAAATAAAAACTAAGAAAATAACTAAAGACAGAACATGTCTTGGCAGAAATAAGTTACTCTACTACTTTGAACCATATTGTTCTTTTGGGAGGTTTTACGGGTACATATTTACCAAAAATTCGGGTTGGCTCGTTTCAAAGTTACTTTTTTACAAATCTAAACTTGCTTTGCTCAAGCGCCTGTGTGCTGTGTATTTCATTTCATTTCATTTGCCAGTTTATACTTGTTAAATTGTAACTCGTGAATGCTTTTGGACTCTATTCTTGCTCTGATTTACATATATGATCACAAGATACTACTATGACACTACAATAGACGTTTTAGTTAGTAACACTTAAACTTAAAATAATAAAATTAACAATCAACTTTAAACTTCATACATAACAATTAACAACCAAATTTCATCGTTCAATGAGAAAATACATAAAGAAACTTAACATACAGCATCCATTACGTAGGTAGGTAGGTATCTACTTAATACCAAATGCCAAAAATAATATGAACAACTATAAAAATAGAAAACACTTTTTCTTTCTAGGTACTTAAAACAAAAACTGATATATGGGTTAACATTTAGGTATCCCGATGTTAATAAATTCGCATCTAATAAATGCAAAAAATATGAGGATAGTTAGACAATTGAGGATAGTTTCAGAAGGCACGACAGTGTGCAGTTTCCATGCAGTTATGCCAACTGCAATATTGCATTCATGTCACTTTTGCCAGAAAGCAGCTGAATTGCAGCCCGTCTGTAACGGCCCTTAGGGCTTCACCAAGACTTCGAGCGCCCGCTGTCGCTTTCGCCGCCGCTCAATGTCATGGCCGAAACCTTAGAACCATCTCAATAACCCTTTTCCAGGCCGGCAATTGAAAAATGACAATCAAATGTCAGTCTTATAGTTGCTGGTGTTGGCTTCATCATACGGCGATTTGTGAGTTTCCTTTTGCTGAGTTGGTCCTTGCGATTCAAAGATGGATTACCCCGGATTACCTGGCGATATTTATTAAGCTATAAGGGCAAGCTTGGTATCATTTTCGTATAAATCAAGGACGCCGAATTCATTCCTGATATTTAATTATAACTTTTTTAACGTAAAAAGAAAAAAAATGAAAGAAATGATCCTTTTTACAAGCTTTATATTAACTTGACCTGTTCGTATGTATGTAAGTATGTGTACCTATATAAGTTGTCCGTCAAAATATGCAATCGATTTTTCAGTGACAGTCACACGCATCAAAAATCAATATGGCTCCCTTCTTAAAACGGTCTGGGGGTTCAGGGGATTCACTCTGCCAAAGGACACCTTCTAATCATCAAACGCCGTATATTGCACTTTTATGTCGTGTACAGATGCCACTATTATTCATTGATATTAAGATACACGTTTGACAGTCTGTAGGTATGTGGTCAATATAACGCCTCTGCCTGGAAAAGGGTTTATTTTAACTTTTTTTGTATTTGCGAATGTACATAAATATCTGTACACTATATGACATTGACAATAGAGTCCAGAGGCTCTAGTATAAGTTTTATTGATACATATACGTTTTCGAACGCGTTTGCGTTTAGCTTCAACTTGTATGGCAACGCGTAGTTCCTAAAAGTTACCACCAGTGGCGCTGTTCGCGTTGCCATACAAATTGAAACTAAACGCAAACGCGTTCGAAAACGTATTGCATTGATAAAACTTATACTAGAGCCTCTGTACAGATATTTATGTACTCGAACGTATTCGTTCCTCGACCGTACTACATATATATTGCTTCTGTAGCGCGACTTCTACCGGGTAACAGCAACATCAAACAAGTCAACGTCATATATACTACTCAAAAGGAAATAGGGGCCACAAGTATGGTGGTCGTTTCGTGAAAATTATATTAAACAATAATACATATATATTTTTCCAGCTATTAGACTTAATCATCATTAATCACTTAATCAGCTACTTATCAATTAGTTAATGTCCAATTAACAATAAAATAGAAAAATATAAGTGGCCCTTATTTTGTTTTGAGCAATATAGTTAGTAGCAGCCAAAGTACCCAAATAGTTCGGTACACGTCTTTATTACTGAAAGAGTAAGTATGTACTTTGGCTGCTACTAACTATACACTCGAGTTCTCCAATAAGTACAGTTACAGGCAACCTTTCCAAAATATCGTACTATAGCCTATATTGGTTTTACCCTGAAACTTGAATCCCTGCTGGTGCAGGCCTATGATTCGGTAGCCGAATTCCTGGACGACCAATTTTAACTATCTAGCTAGACCATTCAATAACTTTGATTGTCTTGTATCTTATGAGCCTGATGAGTGTTGACATTGTTTTTAATAATCTTAGCATGATATTTTTAATGTATTGAGTGACAATGTATGATTAATACGAAATAAAATAAATATCTACACATGCGTCTCAAGTCAGTTACAATATAGACTGTATAGATATGTTTGAAAGGTTGTCTGTGTAGGTTCTGTAAATTAGAGAACTCGACTGTATTGACTACCGTTGTGCAATAGCGTACCCAGTGGGCCAAGGTGGGGCATTTGCCCCACCTCGCTCTCTGACACGAAGCTAAGGATTTTTAGGCAAAATTAAATTTCATTTGGGTACTTTAAAAAATAACTTCTACCCCTTAAAATGCTGGGTACTGTGTCGAAGCCGTGTCGCTATCGCAAGGACCGGAAGACCCCTTTTCAGGCTTAAGCCTATCGATTTGATAACCCTATCAATTTGTATGATAAGGTAACCCCTATCGAGATAGGGTTATCTTATGGTTGCCACATCTGATATGCTTACCATAACAATAGGGTTACCCTATCAGTAAGGTTATAGGGTTTTAAAAACAACTTCTAAAATAACCCTATGGAAAACCCCAATAAGACAAACCGGTGCCGGCCATGCGCTATCGCCTTAGTCGAAGTGGCGTCGGATGTCTTCCACAAGAAACTCCACCATCCGCGCTGTATTCTCCTTCTGTTCGCGGAGACATTCGAGGGCTAGGCATCGGTTTTTCTTCAGCGCTGCGATGTTTTTCTTCAGCTCTGCGATGTTTGTCAGCTGCTCTGCGATGTTTGTCAGCTGTTTTGCGATGCTTCCTTGAATCCCGACAAACCTGAAACATTGTATCAATGACTATATCGTGACGTAGATGGAGGCGCATTAAATATAGGGGTTGGCCTCGGACTGCCTAGAACCCAATTTGACTTCATTTGTTATTTGCCTGGAGCTTAAAGTGACTACTACATAATGGGTCGAGCACTCAAATCTAAAGCCGGTTCTGGCGCTGCCGCGGCACGCTCGCTTCGCTCGCTGTAGGGTCGCAGTCCTTCCTAACTCCTCGCTTCGCTCGTTGTCGTATCTACACCGACCGAAGATTTTGAGTGCTCGACCTATTATGTAGTAGCGTCACATTAAGCTCTAGGCAAATATCAAATGTAGTCAAATTTGGCTCTAGACAGGCCGAGAGCACCAAATATAGCTGACGTCTATTCTGATGGTCCATTTTACAAAAATACAGGTGAGTTTTTGAAATCGGCTGAGTGGTTCCAGAGATTACCCCTAAGTACAGTCAAGTGCAAAAATATATATCGAATAAATCGTTTCATAAATGTGGTACGAAGTTCTTATTACGACTGCATAAAGATCATTGGGACATATTTTTGAGTTCATAAATACAATACAAGAAATAAAGATAAATTGATAGCAGTAAGAACTAGGTTAAGTAGGGTTCAGAAGTCTTTTGTGGGATTCTGTACACTCTGTTATAATAAGTTACCCAGTGCCATTACATGTATGCCAGATAATAAATTTAAGGCTGTTGTGAAACAAACATTGAGTAGTAGAGCGTACTATAGATTAGACAAGTATTTGCTATACAAACAAATATGGTCAGATGTCATACTTCCAGTGGCTCCAGTCAAGTGATATGTTGCGATTGGTATGATGATCCCCTAGCACTTAAGTATACATAGTAAGCATTTTATTTTTATATAAATGAGTATTTGTTAATGGACTAATGTAACGACTCCACCTCTGGATGAATGCTATTTATAAGATTCTTGTAATTTTTGACATTCGAAAAGTATTCTGTATTGAATCTACTTTGAATAAAATGTTTTGAATTTTGAATTGAATTGAGTATTTTAATGGACCCATATTTTTGCACCTGGCTGTACCGACTTTTCCTCTTTATTATATTAGTATAGATTTAACTGTCAATGTATAAATTTCGCCACATTGCGTTCTACTTCTATCAATCAAACTAATATTTTTACTAAACAAAAAGTGATATTATTTATATTTTTACGTAAAGAAATGGGTTCTAATATGCGTATATCCAACAATAAAGACTTTTGAGTTCAATATATAAGTGCCATCGCTTAAATATACCATCCCTAATATATCACATACCGAATGTAAGGAAAATGTCATAGGAATTCTCCGTAGGAAAAAAACAAATTAAATCAAGATTAAAAAAAAACTTTTTAAATTTATTATATCGTCACTCACACGATTATAAGGAATCTAACGATACCTCATATGTCAAAACCCATCAAGCCGTTTGGACTGTAGCCCGTTAAATACAATTTTCTTGTTCACATACGCTCGAAAAACATAACCCTCCTTCTGAGGCAGTCGGGTGCAAAGAATCGATATTTTAATTAATATTACCTGTTACTAATATCCTCTGAATCCTTCTCTATACGAGTTAGTTCCTCCTGATCTTTCAAAAACGCAGCTGCCAATCTGGAAGTGAAACAACAATGTAAGTTAATAGTGAAAATAAGTTTCGGACTAAAAAAACATTTTTGATACAAGTTTTTGTTGCTGACTGTCCTTTTTTGCTCCGTCACGTCACCCAGCACTCGTTGAAAGGGTTCCGATGAGCCAACGGGTTTATCTGGTGTAATTGAGTTCCTATGGCCTTCTTCCGCCTCAATCATCAGACCAGCTTTATGGTACCATAGCATTTGCATCATCATCCGACTTACGTAATTCATAATTGTACAAAAAATTATCTCGATCTAACTTGTGAAGTAGGTCAAATTTTACTTGCAAGATTTCTCTGCGCGATCGCATCAGAGATGAGGCTATCCGCAGCAGAACCAAGGTAACCGATATAGCTCACGGAATCGCTAAACTTAAGCGGCAGTGGGCGGGGCACATTGCACGTTAAACCGATGGCCGTTGGGGCGGAAAGGTTCTCGAGTGGCGACCACGTACCGCGCATCGTGGGCAGGCCCCCCACAAGGTGTACTGATGACCTGGTAAAGGTGGCGGGAGTCCGCGGGATGCGGGTGGCGCGGGACCTGTCATTGTGGCACTCTTTGGGGGACGCATATGTCCAGAAGTGGACGTCTATCGGCTGATATGATGATGATGATACCAACGAACGGACGAACTAACAACGCAATTATAGTGAGATGTTTTTAAGGTGTCCGAATGCTCATAAACAACTTATCTTTTGAACAATGCTTTTGTGCCCTTTGTCAACATGGCGCTTCTTATTACAGGGTGTCCACTTTCTGGAAAGTCAGGGAAAGTCAGGGAAAAGTCAGGGAAGCTCATGGTGGTCAGGGAAAGTCAGGGAAAGTCAGGGAAGTTCTAGACAGGTCAGGGAAAAAATCTATCTAAAAGGAAAAAATATAAATAAAAAAATCAAAGAGATCAACAAATGTATCTTGAACTATTAAATACATATGTTGATTCATCAACGTTATGTTTTCCATTAAGTAACTAAATTTAGAAAGGTAAGTGTAGATCTTAGTTAGTTTGATTCTTGTTTTTATTCAGTGTTAAATATTTTATGACCAGGTGATTATAAGGCCTTATAAGGCATTATAAAGGCCATTTTGTGGGGATATACCTCGATACATTGCCTTGCAAACGGTGGAGAGGAAGATGTTTTGATTGATATTGGTTGAGTATGAGGTCATAAGTTTCCGATCTCGGGCATGTGTGGGTTAACTAACCACCTTGATGCTGGCACTTCATTTGGCGTTGCGTGGTTGCCTCTCTCAAAGGGGCAATCTTTTTGGTGTTTTAGAAATAGAACTTAATTTGTTATTTCTATGACAAAGGTGTCTATGCCAATTTTAAGGATGATAAAAATGGTTTATATTTTTGTCATATATCACAACAATATAAACATTTTAAGTCTTACAGAGAAAAGTTGTGAAGTTTTTTGTGCCAAAATTGTACGCTCCGTATTAAAAGCATTCTATAATGAGTACTTATTTTTAAATGTTGGAACAACTCGGATTCATCCCATGAGCGCGGGAAAATAGGTGTAGGTAAATGTGGAAAAAGTAGGCTTTGCCTGCGATACGGCCTTCTCTATAAACTATTATTGCTAGGGCTTATGGGGTATAGTTATCGACTAAAACACTAAAACAAATACGGGGAAATCTTTTTTGGTGAAAAAAGGTATAGTTTTATAACTAAAAAAAGGTCTGAAAAAATAAAAATAAAACTTGCTATCGAAGGTAAGATGAGGTATCTAATACATATTTTTGAAAACAATATCTAAAAGGTCGTTTAGTTTTCAGAAATATGTGTACTTTTTGGGCGCTATAAACTATTATTGCTAGGACTTATGAAGTATAGTAACTATAGTTATCGACTAAAACAGACACGGGGAATTCATTTTTGGTGAAAGAAGGTATAGTTTTACCTTAGAAAAAAAAATGTCTGAAAAAAATTAAAATAAAACTTGCTGTCGAAGGTAAGATGATCATATCTAATACATATTTTTGAAAACAATATTTAAAAGGTCGTTTATTTATCATAAATATGTGTACTTTTTGAGCTACGTCCATACAAAAACTTCAAAAAATCCGTAAAGTAGCGTTATGCCTTTGTGTTCAGAATTATTGCTTTGAATATCTAAATCTAAATTATGAATTTTTATAATCATCATCATTATCATATCAGCTGGAAGACGTTCACTGCTGTGATAGGCCTCCGCCAAACAGTGCTACAATGACCGGTCCTGCGCCACCCGCATCTAGCGGACTCGCGCGTTTATGGGGGGGTCTACCGACGCTGCGCCTCCGGTACGTGGCCGCCACTCGAGAACCTTTCCGCCCCAACGGCCATCGGTTCTACTTGCAATGTGCTCCGCCCAGTGCCACTTAAGTTTAGCGATTCGGAGGGCTACAACAGTTACCATGGTTCTGCTGCGGATAGCCTCATTTCTGATGCGATCACACGGATAATCTCCCGGCATAGCCCTCTCCATTTTTGGGTGACTCTGAGTTTTCTTATGAGGCCCATAGTAAACGACCACTATTCATTGCCATAAAATTTGATACACACTGGTCAAAGAATCTTGTCTTGAGGCTCTGTGGAATATTTTACGAAAAGTTGTGCCGTAGCTTACGGAAGGCTGTTCAGCCGAGTTGGATTCGACGATTGACCTTTTTCTCGAAGTAGGTCTTAATTCAAGACATTTTATTAATACCTATCAAAATGCAAGTTGTAAAATAAAAATTACCCAGGTTTTTTTATAAGTACCACGTCAAAATAACGACCCATACAGACAGAGTGTATTATTCAAACGGGGCAATGAGATACGGAAATTTGATCTTAGGGACACGAAAAAAATAAAATTGCATGGTTTTTTTTTAAAGAAAGCCATGCATGCAATATTTTATTTTACATTTTCGTCATATTATGTGTGTTGCTTTGTTCGTCACATTTTAATTTTTTTTCAATAGAATAATACTTTGTTTCGTGAAAAATTAATTCCTTGTGCCTGTTTTAGTCGATAACTATATTTACCGCACAAGCCCCAGTAATAAAAGTTTATCAAGGAGGTCATATCGCAGGCGACGCCTGCTTTTTCCACATTCACACCCATCTTCCCACGTTGATGGGGTGAATCCGAATTGTTACAACATGCAAAAACCTCTCCATCAATTTGATGCTTTGAATCCGAAGCTTACAAATTTTGACGCAAAATACACTAGACCGAGAGACTTTAAAAAATACAATTTTTTCCGCCCCTCAACTATTTTTCTTCAAGATTTTCAGTTCAATTATTTATGACAAAATTTTTAATAATTTTATCATCTTTAAACATGAAACTATGCTTTGTCATATAATAGAAATAACAAATTAGTTAAGTGCTAACAATGTCAAAGCACGAGTACTAGCTTCAGACGAATTATGCGTCCGACAGCCTTGCAAACGTCTAAAAGGCTGCGGTGACACAGCATCAGGCAGGCCGCGCTCTTGTTTGTCACCATCGTAGTGAAGTTTATAAATAAAAAGTTTTCCTTGCTATAAAGAGTTTGGAGTGTGACATGCGTACTTTGAAATGGCGTTAAAGGTTAATCAATCGAGATATTTTGTAACATTTCTGGTCAGGGAAATTCGAAAGAATGGTCAGGGAAAGTCAAGGAAAAGTCAGGGAAATATTTTCAGGGTTTGCAGTGGACACCCTGTATTAGTTTAAAATGAAAAGAAACAAGTAACAAGATAACGCACATGAATAGCTACCTTCCGTTGTAAGCTATAAGGTTCAAGTTGTAATAATAGGCCGTAAGAAACAGTAGCCGCGGCGGCATATTGATACTACCGTTCCTATTGCTCTATTACGAGTATTACAACATGAAACTTATAGCGTGCACTAGAAGGTAGCAATGGGGAATGGATGAAAATTTTAGAAGTGCCTGATTTTTTTTTTGGTGATAGGGCATAACCTTCCTTAGCACCAGAAAAAAGTTGCAGACTTTTCAGCTGCGTCAATTATTTTTCAAAAATATAAACAGTTTCTTCAGTTACGTTTTGGGGTTGGGACGGCGAATGAGACAATTTCCTTGATTCGTCGCATATTACAAAAAATATTTTAAATATCTGACCCTGGCAATATAGTCCATGGGCCAGCCAACATATCGCAATAATTTGGTGGTACCAAATTTCCTTTTCACAGCAGTTAGATCTCAAAGTGGTAGCTAACAAAAATGGCCGCCAATCCAAGATGGCGGATATTGAGTTTTATAAAATCAACCATAACCCGAGAAGTATTCGTCTGATTTCATTACTTTTTTTTTTGAATCAAAGCCCTATACGAGTGCTTTGAATTTTACCTGAATATTGTATCCGGTGTGTATCGAACCGAAGGCTTTCTCGTAGTCCACGAACGCTAAGCAGAGGGACAGGTTATACTCCTCAGTCTTCTCTATAACCTGACGGAGCGTGTGGATGTGGTCTACGGTACTAAAAACTCTTCGGAAACCGGCTTGTTCGTAAATTATTCCTGGGCTGGAAGTAATCTAGCCTGCGTACGAGACGATTTGTAATGACTCTCGAAAACAGCTTATAGACATGGCTTAGAAGTGAGATGGGTCGGTAGCTTCTCAGCAGGGTGTTATAACCCTTTTTGAAGAACAGCACCACCACCCTTCTGTTCTATGCCTTTGGCGTTCTCCCTTCCAGTAAGACGGAATCGAACAACTTCTGAAGGGCCATAAGGACCGGTTTTCTGCACCGGGTGCCCTGTTGTTCTTGAGCTTTTTGAGAGCAATTACATTCTCGTACAGGCTGATGTCCGGGATATCGTCGGTATAGTGTCGGGTTAGTTCTAGGGTCTTCCGCCAGACTAACTTTGAGTCTGCGAGTTGACATGTATAGCTGTCCGTAAAAGCGCTCTATCTCACCCAGAATCTCAGGTTTAGAAGAAACGATTCTACCATCTTCAGTCTTCAATTTGGCGAGCTGGCTCTGCCCAATAGACAGATTTCTCGATGACAGTTCAGAGTTTTATTAGTATTTATTTAGTTTATTACGCTGGATGGCCTCTTTAATACGATTTCTATTGAATTGGCGCAGATCACGGGTAAGGGACTTGGAAATCTGTTTAGTGAGCTGCCGGTATAAGGTCGCATCGGCTGAATTTCTGATATTTGCAAATGTTAGAATTTTATTTCATCAAGCATTTTAAAATATAAAATATCACAGTGTTACAAGAGAAAACACGAATTTTAGCACGTAAACGACTATTTCTAGTCTTTACAATCTTTATTTTTATGCAAAATACCACGGATGCAGTTTCGGAACGCCGCCGCTTCAAAAAATTTGCACGAGTTTGGGTTTGTTGTTTTATCTTATTTTCTTGTATTGGGCTGCCGATTAGTACCTATAGCTTATTTTAATAAAAACATATAAAATATGAGCGAAACAAATGACGGATAAAATAATAATGAATAAGAATCTATAATAGAGCCCTGAAAATGGGAGCGAATACTTTGTCGCAAACTGAATTAGACTTTATTTAGTTTCACATTGTGATAGTAATCACTGATAAAATCGGCATCTACAAATGGTTAATTTTCATATTTTTTACCTTTCTGGGCTCGTATTTTTATATGTAACGTGTTCTCACTGCTGAGGTGGAAAGTTGATTCCTTTATTTTGTATGAAAGTGCTACGTGCTGCCTGCTGCTGCGACAGTGTCGCGCGCCTCGGAATCGTACCCTAAAGTTTCCGTAATGCAAAAAAAAATACAAGAAAATCCTAAAATATTCGATATTTCCATAAATACCTACTAATTTACGATATATTTGATTTAAAACAGTGTATTTGAAGCTTTTTTCTTTTATATGCAGTTATTTAGTAAACGGTAGATTTCAACGGAAGTAAACACAAATTCATGTTTTGCATGTAATTTCAGCCATATCCATACACATCGAATACATCACATTAAAGATAATTTATTACATTAAATCTTTTGTTTGAACTATTTTTTTCTAATGTACACGAAATTCTGTATAAACTAGTTTAAAAAATATATAATGAAAAAAAATGCAAAAAAGTGTCTAGCAGGCTAAGCTAACAAGATTGCCCCCCCCCCCCCCCCCCCCCCCGCAAGGGATCTGGTTGTAATTTGAGGTGCAGTAGTGGCAGGACCTAAAAACACTGTATGCGTAATATGAGCCTTCGATCATCTTTTGTTTCAGACTTATTCACGAAAATGTCAAAAAATCAAGGTAATTTTTAAACTGTTATTTTAGCTAAACCAAGCAAGCGAGAGTAACCAAATAAATTCAGAATTAAGGAGCATAAAATGAGGTTCATAATGCATATTTTTACAGACGTTTATATCCTTGAACTTAGATGAAAAAAAAAAATATTTTTTTTTCGCTTAATTTTTTTGCCACTTCTCGCGGAGACACAACTATCAAAAAAAAAAACTTAATGAGCCACTATTGTCAACTACGTATACATTTAAAAACATTTTGAAAAATCATGGTGCGTCATGTCAAAAAAAAAACATTTACGAACGCATGTTTAGGTACTATATCATAATTATCATATCAATATCCAAGTTCAATGATATGAATGTCTGTAAAAATATGCATTATGAACCCCATTTTATGCTCCCTAATTCTGAATTTATTTGATTACTCTCGCTTGCTTGGTTTAGCTAAAGTAACAGTTTAAAAATTACCTTGATTTTTTGACATTTTCGTGAATAAGTCTGAAACAAAAGAAGATCGAAGGGTGATATTACGCATACAATGTTCTTAGGTCCTGCCACTACTGCACCTCAAATTACAACCTAATCCCTTGCGGGGGCCAATCTTGTTAGCTTAGCCTGCTAGACCCTTTGAGATTTAATTTAATTTCTAATGAATGGTTGACTTTATCAAAACAGTTTATACAACAAAATTTAAAGTACAGTCACGAGCTTTAATTTGGGACCCACCCAAGGTGGAATATCGTTTAGCAAACTGAACACATTTAGAGCTAATATTTTTATATATTTTAATATTTTTAATGTAGTGTCATAAAGTTTGCCATTGACAACTTACGTTTACACGGCAACCGCTCAGTGACGTCAACCGCAAAGACTACAATATACGAGGGCGACACTGAAAGTCTTTAGAACTGGCCACTTGTAATAAATATAATAAAAAAATAAGTTCAAAATTTGAAAATGGAACTCTTTCTTAATATTTTTGTGTACGAATTCCACTCGATTGTCATTTGTTTTACGATTTGACGGCAAATTGAAAATTGTGTGTACTACGTGAGCATGAATTTAACGCGAGAAAATTTTCGAGCAATGATTTTTTACGACTTTCGATGTAATTTAAGTCAACAAGAAAGTTATGATAGACTTCGATTGGCCTTTCACGATGAAGCCCCATCTCGTGCTACTATTTACAACTGGTTTAATGAATTTAAACGTGGCCGCACTGATCTCACTGATGATCTGCGTGAGGGCCGGCCTTCTACGGCGACTACTGAAGATAACATCAGTGTTGTGCGGCGTATGATAGAGACTGACAAAAGAGTAACCTATCAGCAGATTCGTACAAGCTTAGCCATTGGTATGAGTCAAGTCCACAAAATCCTCCATGAACATTTAGCGGTGAGGAAGCTTTGTGCCCGGTGGATACCTCATAATTTGACAGAAGCCCAAAAAGTCCGTCGTGTTGATTGGTGCCGTGAAATGGGTCAAAGATTCAACGGAGGTGACTCAAATGCTGTGTTCGACGTAGTTACGGGTGACGAAAGCTGGATTTACTGTTATGATCCTGAAACTAAAAGACAGTCTGCTGAGTGGGTGTTTCCTTCCGAGGAGTTGCCTACTAAAGTGAAGAGAGGTCGAAGTGTGGGAAAAAAGATGGTGGCCTCGTTCTTCGGAAGGACTGGTCATTACGCAACAATTATTTTAGAGGATCAAAAAACAGTTACTGCGAAGTGGTACACTAACAATTGTTTACCACTTGTCTTGGAAAAAGTTCGAGAAAAACGGCCTCGCAGTAGGATCCTGCTTCACCACGACAACGCCTCATCGCACACCGCCAAGCAAACGATCGACTATTTGGCGACGGCAAACGTGGAATTACTGGGTCACCCACCTTATAGCCCCGACCTTGCACCTTGTGATTTTTATTTATTCCCAAAAATTAAAGAAAAACTTCGAGGAAAACGTTTTATGGACGCCGACGAAGCAGTGGCTGCGTTTCAAAAGGCCGTCGAAGAGACCCCTAAGGACGAGTGGGCAAAGTGCTTTTCTCAGTGGTTCTATCGAATGCAGCGATGTATTGATGTGAAGGGAGGCTATTTTGAAAAGATATAATAAAAGTAATAAGTTGCTTGATTGCTCAGTTTTTGATTTTCTAAGAACTTTCAGTTTGACCCTCGTACATGTC
This sequence comes from Epinotia brunnichana, assembly GCA_963854355.1. Taxonomy (NCBI): domain Eukaryota; kingdom Metazoa; phylum Arthropoda; class Insecta; order Lepidoptera; family Tortricidae; genus Epinotia; species Epinotia brunnichana. Next base: position 14,915,623 of record OY977956.1, read on the forward strand.
AACCGGGCGCAACGAGTCAAACGATCGTTTCCGATTTTTCCCGACTAATTGTCACTCGTCTTTTTGGCCCCGTCCTCTCCGGCCATATTTGTTGTTTGCATATTATATTTCGTTAAAATGTCAGTTTTCTCATTTTTCTTGTCTGACACTAACACATGTTCGTAATTAGAAAACCGTGATAGCTTTTTGCAAAGAGGTTATCAATTCAAGGGCCCATTCGATAAGACATTTAATTGTCTTATATCTTGACACTTCACCGCTATTATTGAACTGAAATTTTCGACCTTATTGCATTGTGAATGTTCTAACAACATTTGAAGGAAATGGGTCCTAAATTAAAGCTCGTGACTGTACATATGTAGAATTTTAGTTTAAAAAAAACAATAATGAAATCGGAAGAATAGTTCTCGAGTTATAGTTGATTTTTAAAACTCAATATCCGCCATCTTGGATTGGCCGCCATTTCTATTATCTACTTCCTAGATCTCGTTCAATAGTTATTTGTGTCACAAGGGAGCAAAATAGTATATTTACGGCGAGGGCGGTGTATTGAATCCTGAACGTAGCGAGGGATCCTACAATAGAATCCTGAGCGTAGCGAGGGATTCTAACGTAGGATCCTGAGCGTAGTGAGGGATTCAAGTGTTAACGCCCAAGACGAAAATAATTTTGCTCCTGAGTGACACATGTAACTTTTCACACCGACTATGAGGAAAACATTTGCAAAAAAACAAAAAAAACAACAAAAAATAACAAAAAAAACAAAAACAAAAAAAAACAAACAAAACCAAAACAAACAAAATCAAAAAACGGAAAAAAAATTAAACAAACAAGAAACAAAAACGAAACAAAAACAACAAAAAAAAGAACAAAAAACAAAAAAAACTAAAAAAAAAAACTAAAACAAAAACAACAAAAAAAAGAACAAAAAACAAAAAAAACAAAAAAAAAAACAACAAAAAAACAAAAACAAAAAAAACTAACAAAAATACAAAAAAGAAACAACAAAAACTGAAACGAACAAAAATACAAAGAAAAAAAACAAAAACAACAAAAAACAGATAAAACAAAAAAAAATATCCTCATATTTATATATATACGTACATTGCACGTAGAACCGATGGCCGTTGGGGCGGAAAGGTTCTCGAGTGGCGACCACGTACCGGAAGGCGCGGCGTGGGTAGGCCCCCACAAGGTACACTGATGACCTGGTAAAGGTCGCGGGAGTCCGCTGGATGCGGGTGGCGCAGGACCGGTCATTTTGGCACTCTTTGGGGGAGGCCTATGCCCAGCAGTGGACGTCTTTCGATTGATATGATGATGATGATGATATATATACGTTTGTCGATTACGATGAAATTACAATCGATTATTTTATCAAGATTCTAGGTATTGGCACATTGCATAAATGCTACAAGCCAATGAATAAATTAAAAAAGTATGTAGCTTGAACAGAAAAGTAGCATTTTGGTCCCTCTCGTCGGGGACCAAAACTTACTTTTCTGAATGAGAGGTGTGAAAACCAATTTTCGGTGGAAGTTTGCATGGTAATGTACATCATATTTGTGTTTTTAGTTTTATCATTCTATTATTTTAGAAGTTACATGGGGGGGGGGGACAAAACACATTTTACCACTTTGGAAGTGTCTCTCGCGCAAACTATTCAGTTTAGAAAAATATGATATTAGAAACCTCAATATAATTTTTGAAGAACTATCCATATACCCCACAAGTATGGGTTTGATGAAAAAAACATTTTTGAGTTTCAGTTCGAAGTATGGGGAACACCCAAAATTTATTGTTTATTTTCTATTTTTGTGTGAAACTTAATGCGGTTCACAGAATACATCTACTTACCAAGTTTCAACAGTATAGTTCTTATAGTTTCGGAAAAAAGTGGCTGTGACATACGGACGGACAGACAGACAGACAGACATGACGAATCCATAAGGGTTCCGTTTTTTGCCATTTGGCTACGGAAACCTAAAATGGTTTGATAACTCTGTAAAATAACTTAAATATTTCCATAAAAATAAACTTTCATGTTCGAGATTTATGTATTTTTTTTATAAAAAGGACAGTTTTTTTATTGTTCTACAACAATAACCGGATAGATTTTTAATAAATTATCCAGTATTCCCTAAATAAATTAATACGTACTAAAAAGTAATGTAACTTCCGAACACACGCTTCCATCTCGCTCACGCTTATGCTCAGTGAGAGGGAGAGAAGACCATGAACCAGAGGGCCTACCGCGAAAGGCATTCGAAGTTTCCCCTCTCTGTCATACTTACGAGTTCGTATTTGAGTGGGACAGAGAGGGAAAACTTCGGATGCCGTTCGCGGTAGGCCCTCTGCATCGCCTTAAAAACATCTCACTATATACGGGGGTGTACACTAAAGCTTTGCGAGGGTTGCGAGGCAAACATCAGCCAATAGGATAAAAATAGGAATCTCTTCCACAGTAAAAAGTGGTGAGATATTTCTTAGAGCCAAGTCAGGCACTCTAATTAATCTTCATTTGCATGCTAAATAAATTTTTGTGACCTGGCAATCACACATAGTTTTAGGTACCTATACAAAATTTAGTAAATGCAGTAAAGTTGTGTGATTCCCAAAATGCCGAATTTTATATGACTGACTTGGCTCTAAGAATATCTCACCACTTTTTACTGTGGAAGAGTTTCGAGACTTGGCCTATTTTTTAAATGGAATGTTTTTTATGGGATAGTAAATATGCTTTTACCTTTTACTAGTTGTCTCATGTATCTCTGCCAGTGTGGTCTGTAAGGTTTGCACCATTTGGTAGAACACTTCTCTACTGGCATGATTGTCCGCTGAAAGACAACAAAGCATTATAAAATGACTATTGAATCAACAAACTAGTGAACTGCTAAGTATTTACACTGAGACATATGTTTAAACTTTAACCCCATAGAGCCACCTATTAATTAACAAAAACTCTCAATAGGTAGGTAGGGTAAATCGCCAATACCTGGCCATCCTTCAATAACTGGCCCCATCATACTAAAAATTAACTATGTTCCCCTACAGACAGAATTTACTTTAGTATGTGGTGTGGTGGCCAGTTATTGAAGGGTGGCCAGTATTTTATAATACCCATTGTAGGCATACTAAAAATAAATTCTAGTATAGGTAAAAATAGTTAATTTTTAGTACGAGGTGGCCAGTTATTGGCAATTTACCCTATATGGCGCTTTTGTATTAGGTAAGCAGTGCACCTACAATACACTCAGAGGCAATAAAAACTTTCCATGGCTAGTCAAAGTGACTCGTTTTCGTTGCCTCTGAGTGTATAATAAATGTGAAAGGTTGGAAGTTTCTTTAGATGCAGTTTGCCCTACAGGTCCTAACCTAAATAAACTGACTAACATAGATACACTGCTAGTTAAATAAAAGCTTGATTAAATTGAGGATTTATGTTGAATACGGGATTTTACGCGGACGAAGTCGCGGCCAAAGACTAGTTGAATCGGGAACACTCCAAAATAGGGAAGATGCAGCTTTAATATTTACCATTATTTTGTAATCAAAATGTTGAAAAAACATAAAATAATAGCTACTGAAACGTTTTTACTTTAATTTATACTAATTTCAAACAATAATCACGATTTCAAGTAATGTGAAACGGAACGTGTTTTTATCCACCGATCAGCGACTGGTGACGTCACTCCTGTTATGACAACTAATGAAAGGTTATAATTGTACAGCAAAAGACTGAAATTAGGAATTTTGAATATGGAATATTTGAAATGGTCTTAAATTATGACGAGTGACAAACACGAGTGACGTCACAGGAACTGTGGATCCGTTTAGGCGCGAACGTTTGAATTGTCAGTTTGTAACAGACATTTTTTACTATAAATTATAGTATTTTCATTTTTTAATACACTCGTCCATTCTGCATGAAATTATTTCAAATGAAAGCAAAAATGAAAATATTGCATCTTGCCTATTCCAACAAGTCATTTGTCCGAAAGGTCATTAGGTATTTCGAAATTTCAAAATTCCGAACGCCATTTTCCGCTAAACGAAAATTTGGATGCAAAACATTTAATAGATTTACTTTACAAAATTTAAACCGACTTCAATTCAGTATTTAACACACGCACTGCTTTCCGAGAGCAAATGCGTTATTATTAAGAAAAAACACAAGTCGCTATCTGTGGGCTGATAATATTTGAGGAATTCTGTCGATTCCTAAAGGATCTGAGAATTACCACTTCATGAGTGACTCATGTCAGAATCTTTGACGAACTTTACATCTTTGAGGAGTTCCATAAGTTATCTGTGGTCTTCAGTATCAGTTCCACTTCACCAAAATTGCGATTTCCGAAGGTAAATACACGAATTATAATAGAAAATACCGAAATCACTACACGCGTGCCTATAAAATTTGAGGGTTACCCTCAATTTCCCTGGGATCCCATTCATCAGATCCTAAATTGGTGACAGTGGGACCAGCTCGGGAGTATACTCTTTCAAATAAAAAAAGAATTTTAGAAATCCGTTTACAATTGAACATACAGTGGAACATATAACCTCCTCCTTTTTTCAAGTCTGTTAAAAATGTAAATTCCATCAAATTATTGTAATAAAGTATAAACTAAAAAGCGGCCAAGTGCGAGTCGGAATCGCACATGAAGGGTTCCGTTAAATAAATTGCTTTCTACGATTTATGACGTATTAAAAAAAAACTACTTAATAGATCTCGTTCAAACCAATTTTCGTTGGAAGTTTGCATGGTAATGTACATTATATATTTTTTTTAGTTTTATCATTCTCTTATTTTAGAAGTTACAGGGGGGAGGGGGCACATTTTACCACTTTGGAAGTGTCTCTCGCGCAAACTCTTCAGTTTAGAAAAAAAATATGTTAGAAACCTCAATATCATTTTTGAAGACCTATCCATAGATACCCCACACGTATGGGTTTGATGAAATAAAAAAATTGAGTTTTAGTTCTTAGTATGAGGAACCCCAAAATTTATTGTTTTTTTTTTCTATTTTTGTGTGAAAATCTTAATGCGGTTCACAGAATACATCTACTTACCAAGTTTCAACAGTATAGCTCTTATAGTTTCGGAAAAAAGTGGCTGTGACATACGGACGGACAGACAGACAGACAGACAGACAGACATGACGAATCTATAAGGGTTCCATTTTTTGCCATTTAGCTACGGAACCCTAAAAATATAATTAAAATCATAAAATTTCTTGAAAGTTTAGATAAAATATTCATTTTTTAATTGTCTAAGTGTAAATCTAAAGCTACCAATAGAAACAAAATTGTAAGACAATTATGGACCAAAACGCAGTACCTATTTCCCGACCGAAACAGCAAGTTACTTGATTTTCCTTACATCGATTTATAGTACAAATAGCGGATTGTAAATAAATTAATGAAATATAAATATTTGGGGACAATTTTACACAAATCGACCTAGTCCCAAACTAAGCAAAGCTTGTACTATGGGTACTAGAAGACGATAAACATACTTATGTAGATAAATAAATACTTAAATACATAGAAAACATCCATGACAATGCCCTTACCGGGATTCGAACCCGGGACCTCCGGCTTCGTAGGCAGGGTCACTACCAAACTAGGCTACGGAGGTCGTCATTTGTGACGTCATACTTTTATATAAATTAGTATGAAGCGTTTTGGGCTGCCGTCAGCGAGGTCACCTTTGTCGTTGGGTACCTATTTAATTGTAATTGCTCCGATACAAACATTTATTCGAATGGCATCGTAAAAAATCTTAGATTAGATAACTTGATGAGGTGTAGACGGAAAAAATAGGTTTTCGGACAAATGGATCTTCGTAATTAATATATTTACATCACCCCAGGCCGTAAGTTGGATTTACCGCCCACTACGCGGGCAGAAAATCCTACTTCCTGGCCAGGGAAAGACGTAAAACTTTGTACTTACCACGGGCGGTAATAAAGAAAGCCTCAGATAACATATTTATTGCCCTTGCCTTCGGCTCGGGCGTCAAATACCTGCGATCTGGGACATTCTCTGTTTCACCGCCATAGGTAAGTAATGTACTATTTCTCAAACATGCAATGAAATATTCTCTTTACGTTCCTTATAATAGACTTGGAAGTATCCTTTTTCGGGCGCAGCATCTCGAGGCGGCCTGAAATGGGATATCATACAACTTTTCAGGCCTAGGCCTGCAAAGTAAATTTTCACAGGCACAGCATCACGGCATTCAGCCATGAAAATTAGTTTGATTTGAGGATTTTTATTTATTTATTTCATTGCATGTTTTAGAAAAGCACTATACATGCCTCGGCGTTAAAACGGATTCCCGGCCTCGTATCTCTATCCGTACTTGGCCGCAAATCCGTGTTTTCCCGGCCTCTGATGTAATGTACTATTATTATGTACCTATTGTACCTATTTGAATCATATTTACCTGCCCTCGGAGAGCTCGGGGTGGCGTTTCTCTGTAACCAGTCTTCAATACTCGCAGTACTCCTGTTTACATCACTCCGATCCCCAGATGCTGGTGCCTTAACCGACGATTTGGTAGTTTTTTGACTGCTCTTAATGAAAGTTTGATCTTTCTTGCTCGTTTGTGGTTTTGGAACTGATGTTTTAAGAGGCTCTTTATCAATGTTGGTAGCATGAGAATGTGTGGTTTTTGTAGAAGACTTAGTTCTAAGCGCTCTTGTCACTCTATCATCAGCCGCGTCTATTGTTAAATCTACTAGGTCAAAACTTAATTTTACTGGCGATATGTTTGGTTTAATCTTCCTTGCAATAAAATTAACTGGAGTCTTGGTTTTTGTTGGCTTTGAAGTTTGTCTCGTACTATATTTTTTTGGATTTTCGCCAGTGTCTACTACATATTTAGATTCGGGCATCGGTAGCCATTTGTTAATATCATCAGGCGAAATCCTTTCTAAAACTACTTTAGGTGACCCAGTATCGCTTGTTTTTTTTGTACGGGTGGGAGACATGTATATTTCTATTTCTCCGGAAGACATTCTAGTTAGAACGACAGACGAAACCTTTGATTTCGGTGAACCAATTGGATCCAGTTTCGATTCAATTTCTTTAGTCGGTAATCTTTCTAATACAACTTTTGGATTACTTTTATTTGACTCTGCATATGCTATTGATTTATGAATTGATTCTTCTGACGTCATTCTTTTGGCGCATAGATTTGATCGCGCACTTTCATTAGTAGACATTCTAGTTATTGGGATGACAGGAGAAGTTTGACTTGCTGTAGGCTTATAAGTTTGTAACTGATAATTCCTCATTTTTGTGAGAAATTCTGCCACAGCGTCACTCTTCCCTTCATTATGCACCTCTCTGTGCTGGAAAACTTCATCCAGTGACTTAACATTCGTAGGTTGCTCATCCAGATCGTTATGGTCTGTAATTGGAGAGCGACCGCCTGTAGCTATTGATTTTTCTGACAGTACATCTGACACAAGTGCAGTTTCTATGATTTCAGAGGGCTCTAAGACTGCATCGTCATTCTCATCTGCGTTTAACAGCAAATGTCGAGTGTCATCTGTTTGATTTAAATCATGCACGTCCGTGTAAATCCTTTTACATTTCTGAAGCAAATTAGCTTCTATTGAAGAGGTCAAGTCATCTTGGCGTGTCTTTTCCGTTTCTACGACAAGACCAGGCAACGGGCTTACAGGGGCACTGTCCTTTTCTTTGGATACGATTTTAGTAATTTCCTTGGCTTTTTTTGTTGCAATTGATTTCGTGACATTTTCGCATGTTTTACTTAATTTCGTCTCTTTTTTTAATTTAGGAATAGCCAATTTCTTTAGTGTCTTTGTTTTATTTTCCAATAGAACAGCTTCCGTTTCATCATCGTTTAGTTTATCAGTAGGCATATCTTCCAAGACGGGGGCTTGTTGTAACGCCGGTTCAGGCTCTTCCAGATTATTCGTATCAACTGTGTCTTTAACGAAAGACGTCTCTAAGGTTTCTTGCTGGGCTGCTCTCATTCTTTCGTCAATTAAATTAAATTTAAGTATTTTATTCGTTTTGCGGTTCCTCGGTTTTGCTTGTTTAACCGTTTTAGATTTTTGGGTTGTCTCGTCTTCATCTTCCGGCGAATAGTACTTAGAATAGTTTACACGGTTCATCAACCTTCGACGTTTAGTTGCTGATGACTCTAAACTAGACGAACTAATACGTTTTTGTACTTGGTTCTTTTTCTTCCTGAAATCTCCGTCTTCGCTTTCACTGGATAAATTGTAAAGAGATAGATCTTTTTTGGCACTTTTCTTTTCTACGAGCGTTATTTTTTCATCATTAACAACATTGTCTTTGATTTTATCAAACATTTCATTTAATTTTTTCGTTTTCGGCGAAAGTATAGGCCGAGTTCTTGTTTTTTTTTCTACTTTGCGGCTTCTAGGTGTGGTTTTCCTTGCCATTGTAGGTTTTATGGTCCTATTGTGTTTAAAATCGTCATCTTCCGAAGACGAATGCATGTCGGAACAGTGTGCGTCTATATAATTTACAATCTTCATTGATCTTTCACGTCTATTCATCGTTGTTGTTGACTCTACACTTGACGAACTAGTACGTGTTCGTATTTGGAACGACGGGTCTTCGCCGTCGCTTTCACTGGACATATTGTAGCGGGATTTCTTAGTTTTCGCGGCTTTACGTTTTCGTATTTGGAACGACGGATCTTCGCCATCGCTTTCACTGGACATATTGTAGCGGGATTTCTTACTTTTCGTGGCCTTAATACTTGCTCTTGATTTTCTAGAGATTCTACTATGAGATTGGCGAGCATTCTCTAACTCTCTGTAGCAGGTAGCTATTGGAGTTTCATTGTCATTTGATTGTCTACGTTTTACTCTAGTCTTTGGGGTTGTAATTTCTTTATTCTCATTCTCATCGTCTTTGGGCGAATAGAGCTTTCGCTTTTTTCGAGTTAATGTCGCTTTTTGGGAGTTTAGTGGAGAACTAGTGTTAGTACTTTCTACTAATATGTTGCTTTTTTTTATATCAATCGGGTCTTTATCATTTTTGGTTGTTTTCTTCCTAGTATTCATTTTAGGAGATACCTTTTTAGATTGTGTAAATTTCAGAGTGACTTTTTTAGTTCCTTCAGTAATGTGCTCGTATGATGTATCTTTGTCCGATTTCAATTTATCCTTGCTCGTTTTGAATACATCGGAATTTATATTCGAATTATTCTCGATATTCTTAGCAAATCTTAAACTATGAGGCTCTTGTTCTGCTAGTAATTCGGCATATTTATCAAGATCATTGCAAACTTTATCTATAACGCTATTAACGCAATCAACTATATCTCCTTCAATAGCTATATTGTTAATACTTAGTGCCTCCTCCATAAAGTGATCTTCAACTATTATGCAATCATCATCGCTGTCTTCCGAACTTGTTTCATTTATTTTCTTAGCTAAAGTTGGACTTATTACATTTTCTGTGTTATTTTGATTCACGTGCTGGGAAAAGAACGCATCAACTTCCGTTTCATCTAATGTTACAATTTCTTCACTAATTATCTTATCAGCTTTCGTGTTATTCGTTCTAACTCTTTCTTTCCTATCATAAACATAACAAGGAGTGTCTTCGATTACCTCAACTTCAGATTCATCGAATGCCGGCTTGCCTTGGACAATGCTTTTAGCGTTGCGTTTTTTGCTTAATTTCTTGTGCCGCACTTCCTTTTCAACGGGTGTATTTTCTATAACATCACTATCTTGAGTTACTTTGCCCGATATGATCCCACTATCCTTTTCTTGGGCGTGACGTAGCTCCGCCTCCACCAGCAAGGCGGCCACATCAAAGCTAGGATTCTCCTTGTAAAATCTTCTGAACAAATCATTTGCTACTACTGATACATCTGGATTGCCTAAAGCCGCCGTTAATACTAAGGTACCTGTATGTTCTTCGACAACAGGTGAAAGACACCTAGTTCTGTTTATTATTTGGGCTTGGGCTTCGCTGTCACTATTACATTTGCGGGGCACTCCGAATTTTTTTGAATGAAAACGCTTGGTTTTTGGTAAATGGTTGCTTACAATTTCGTGTTCATCGAGTTCGTTCAGTACTGGCAACTCGGGGCTAGTTGCAATTCTATGGGTTACTTTATTGAATGCCAATGGAGATAAATCGGTTAACTTGTCGCGAAGCTGAAATACAGAATGAACATGAAAAACACCTTAGATTTGCGGACAAGAACAACATTTTCAAGTAAATTGTGAAAAAGTTTTCTTTTTCTTTTCAAAAAGTAGATATTGAGATCCAAAATCCAAATAGTAGATAATTATAACAACTTAGAAAAGTTGAAAAACCTCCGACACGTTCATTTCAAAGTTCAATATCTCAAAAACGGCTGAACCGATTTTGTTGAAACGTAGCCAAGAACTATCTCGATCACTTCAGCTTTAGGACAGAAAAACCCGCATTAAAATCGGTCCATTCGTTTAGCAGCTACGATGCCACAGACAGACACACAGATACACAGACACGTCAAACTTATAACACCCCTCCGTTTGCGTCGGGGGTTAAAAAACATTTTAGCTAAACTTTAGTAGCATAAAAACTCACCCAGCAACAGTATATTCAAGAACAAGCTTAAATCATTGCTTATGGAACAGGCATGTTACTCAATTGACGAGTTTTGCACACTCATAAGGATCCAGCACCGTAATGTGTGACTGTGTGTACCTAACTTAATTTAATTTAATTGTGTTTTAAAAATTATGACTTGTAAAATGTACTTTTACCAATAAATATCTGTATTCTGTATTCTGTATAAGGTTGTCAAGCATAGCTTTGACGATCTATCAAATAAATAAATAAAATAAATAAATAATTTTTTGAAATTTTTGGTTTACGTTTTACTGACAGCTGCCGTCCTTTATTTACATCGTCATCAATTATTTATTAAGGAGGTTCCAATGAGAAATAGAAAGAGTTTATCTTGTATAGTTTCTAAGGAGTTCTATTGGCCACTTTCTGTCTCTATCATCAGATCAGCTCGGTAGTAAATATTGCCTTGTCATAAGTATATAAATATGCCAAATTTCTGCTCAATCGAATCAAGCAAAGCAAGAAGCTTGAACATTTTAAAGGACAACTTTCATATCTCTATTAAATACGAACAGGGCACATAAAAGCTTGCACAGTCGCGGAATGAAAAGGTTTAATTACCACCTTAAGATCTGTTTTTGCTTGCTCAGTATAAGTTAGCAGTATCTGCTTTATCGACCGAGTGTCAGACACATTCCGTCATAATGAATGTCATTTCCACTACATGGCCTACAGATACGTCCACTATGAGAATTGACCTCTTTGAATTTTGGAAAACAAATTAAAAAAAGAAAAAAAAACGTATACAAGAAATAACAATGATGACATTGGTAGGACCTGTTACTTACATTTATAGTTTTAATAATTTTAAGCGAAGAGGATTTAGGTAATCATTGGATCAAACTAATAAAAACCGGCCAAGTGCGAGTCGGACTCGCGCGCGTAGGGTTCCGTACCATTATCAATAAAAATATTTATTTTATTTTGTTTTTAGTATTTGTTGTTATAGCGGCAACATAAATACATAATCTGTGATACAGCCTGGTAACAGACATACGGACAGCGAAGTCTTAGTAATAGGGTTCCCGTTTTACTCTTTGAGAACGGAACCCTAAAAAGGTTTTAGTTCAACTATTAATAGTCAAGGAAAATTCCTCTAAATAAATTTGAACTTTTACAATTACAATACAACACTCTCGTCTGATACACAGTTTAAAAAGGTAACATGTGCTTGCAACGCGTAAATGATTTGATTTGAAAACTGGTCAGCCTTTTCATTCCGCCACTGTACTTAGGTAAAAAACTGTACTAAGTAGTAGGTAATAAAAGCGAGGATATCGTACATGTAGTAGCGAAGTGGTAGAATCGGTGGAAGGAGACTTGCACGTAAATGGCTGGAAAGATGAACGATTGCTGAAACCTATAACAAGCATAAAAAGTTAAAAAAACTAAATCCCAACTACAGAAAAGTAACTATGAATAATATATTTATATATTTGAACTCGAAATTTTCTCCTCTTTCATTTAATCCCCCACACGCTATGATAGCAAAAGTTTTTTTCAAAGTCAGTCACTTATTTTTTATTTTTCATACAAAAGGTAGGCTATGTCACCCGGAGCATAATATCGAATCGATTGACACTCCATTTATCAAAATCGGTTCAGTATTTTAAACGTTACAATGAAACATACACAAATACAAATACTTCCTTTCGGCTCTGCCAAAGTCGGGCAAAAAGTAGATATAACATCTTATTTCTGGGTCATACCTACCTACTGAGATTTTCATCACACTTGCTCGTAAAGGGTGTATTATAGGCAGGTGTATAGAGCAGCTATAGCCGATTTACATCCCGCGGGAGTTATGGATTTTTATAACTCCCTGGGGAGTTATGAGTTTGTGTGTGATCTGATTGGTTAAAGCAAATCTAGGTGGCCGCGCTATAAGAATTCTGCTCTGTGATTGGTTGAATAAAAATCGAGCAGGCCATGCGCTGCAAGAATACTGCTCTGTGCTTAGTTGAATAAAAATCGAGTAGGCCATGCGCTGCAAGAATACTGCTCTGTGATTGATCGAAATATTAAAGCTGCGCGTTCCACACGCACTGATCTGGAATAGTCCAGTACGCGAACACTGTAATTGGTCGTGAAACTAACATAATTCACAAGTCAGATTTTTTTTTATTATCAGCGAGAATACATTAAATACTATGAGGGAAAAATATTATTTAAGATTTTCTAACGTAGATTAACGAATAATTTACTTTGAAAAGATTATATACAAGTCATTGTTTTCTCCAATAATGCAACGCATTTGATTATTCAAAATGTGACCTATCGTTTTCTAATAGTTTTGTTAATAGATTACGTCAGCAAAACCGGATACGATTTAAAAAAATATATAAATCTCCTAAAAAAATATTTCAGTGACTAGTAGAAGGCTTTCAAAATTCAATTTTTCATATAAATTTAACCTATTGATGAATCTATTATTAATTCACACTGTCGTTATTTTTGATAGTTTTTAACACAATTCAGTTACCAAAACTCACTTGAATAATTAGAGATTTTTTTTTTTATTCGTTTTGGATTATACTGACCTTATCCACTGACGAAAGTTTAGTAAATTATAGGGACGGTTGTAATTATAACAGTTAAATGCGACACTCTATTGAAGAAAAATACCACTTGTATTATCTTTCCCTGGATTTACAAGGGTCACTAAGAAAATGCTGTGTCATACCTAAATCCACGTTAGAATTCACTTTCTCTTTTTACTACTAGTAATACTCATTATATTCTAAATATTAACAAAAAATCGCGCTCTTGTGAATTATCGAAGGTGCATTCTGTTTACGTACAGGACTAGAAGTGAAGTTGTCAATTTCGTCAAGTTTTGATTGGTGCGCTCACAGATGTATGAATATAAGGAGATCGGACATGGCGGCCGATTTGTATAGAGTGAGCCTGTCGCAAGTACATTAACCCACACAACGCCCAAGTAATTGACAAGACAAAGCACGCACACATCTAAAACACACACACTTGTATACCTACACGCTTATTTGACAATAAACGCGCATCATATCAGGCATTTTGGGAAAAAACTTAATATTCTCTGCGATCAGCACGCGTGCACAGTATGGCAGTGTATGCCCATTGAGCATACTGCAAGCTGCGACACGGCCGCCGGCGGCTTGTTCTCTCTCTAGTATTCTATGCTCTGAGGGTGCGCTTATATGAAACTTAGATTTTTCTGTCTTTTGTAGTTATTTATTTCCTCGCAAATGTGATGAAAAACATAACACGGGAATAAGAATATTGCAAACTCGAGTCATCAAAAGCCCTCCGCCTCCGGCGTCTGGCTTCTGATAAACTCTCGTTTGCAATATTTCTCTTACGCCCCTTGTTAAACGATGTACTATTACGTGCCTCTCCCCCGCAAAATTTAAGGGCTATTAGCCAAATTTTTGGATGGACTCTTTAGCCGCAGCTGACGTCAACGCGGCTTCATGACACAACATTCAGAATCTTCTCACAAAGTTATTAGGGGAATAAGTGACTGACGAAAAAATGCTCTTAGCTCGCGGGCTATTCTACAATACGGTATTTGACAAAAGTCAAATCAGCTTCTTTTAATGAAAAACAAAAACTCTCCGTTAGTATGGAATTTGTAGGGATTACTTGCTGTGACGTCACAAACAAAAAACGTCCTTATTGTTGGTTTTTATGAATTTAAAAATCTTTAAACAGCAAACATAAAATGAAAGCTTGATACTTTCCGAATATTTTCGAAATGTTTATCGGTTGCTGATGAAAAAACCATTTATTTTCACTGTTGTCAAATACCCAATTAAAATATGCAAGCAAGCCTTATTGACCACAGGAAGGACAACTTGTTTTTCTGACTGTGTATGTTCTGCTTACACATAATAGAAGTCGATTAATTTTTAAGAGGACTGTATACGGGTCGATCTATCCAAATAAGTTTGTGTCAAACATTTCATTTAATGTAGGTACCTACAGGTTCAAACCCTCTGAGCACGATCTGTGTAATTGAGTAGATGCTATAGCATGTATGGCCACCTTCCGTATCCATCATCAGACCAGCTTTATTGGATTATGGGAAGTAAATTTGTGTCGCAAGATTTGACCCGCACATACCTTCTGTCTCCATCATCAGATCAGCTCGATGGTACCATAACATTGAATTGTCATCCAAACTATACCTTTACCCAAAATTTCAGCTCAATCGGTTGAAGATATCTGCTTCAAAATTGAGTTGCAAGATTCCACCCGAACAAACATAAGTCGCGGGAGTCCGCTGGATGCGGGTGGCGCAGGACCGGCCATTGTGGCACGCTTTGGGGGAGGCCTATGTCCAGCAGTGGACGTTTTTCGGCTGATATGATGATGATGAAACATAAGTTACATCGGAACCTACATACCTAGTTAGGTACAAACATTGCAAGTTAATAGAAAGCTTGTAAAAAGGGCAAAATCGAATCCGGCTGTCTACTGTGTCATCCTCCAAACCATTCTCTATAGCCGTAAAGTAGTTACCAGGGTCCCCTATATGGAAACTTACACCCAAAAAGCTAAACGCTCACCAACTTTACCTAGAGCTATTAGGTATTTTTTGTATCAATAAATTCTTTACACGAACTGTGATTATGCGGGAATGTGTTAGGTACTAAAATTAACTAGAGATAAGCACGTTTGGACTTCTAAATAGTTATTGAATCAATGAAGGTGTTTTACCTGCTCTAAATCGTCGATGCGGCACGCCGACTCTGGGTCCCTGCCCCTGAACAAAATGTTATTGGTAATTTTTATTATGTTATTGACACTTCCACGACACAGTATTAGAACTACCCGCAATGAAAAATATTAAAACTATTTATTAAGCCTAGCATTCACTACACGAGTCGTGAGCCGCACCTTGCGCTGGACAAATCGATAGACAAATCCATCGTCGCCCACACACTCCTCGAGCGATCAGAGCCGTTCATGCTTAACTCATCCGCGAGATGGTTGCGTATGATGGTACACGTGGATTTGTCTGATGGGCGCGCGTATGAATTCTAGGTTTTATTAAAGGGTGGTATAGCCTACGCCAGACGTCTGAGCGCGGCGGACTGCATGAATGGCGCAAATTACAGGGCGCCGTCCCGGTGCGGCGGTTGTCTGGCGTCGCCTTAAGGTACAAGTTGATGAAGTTGAAGCCCGACCGCAGACAGCAGCAGCAGACGTGTCGCGGCGACACGACTGCTTTGTATGTATTTCTATGAAATACCTTTCTAAGGCGTGAAATACACACAAACGGCGTAAGGCAAAGTCGCGGCGTAGGCGCAGCGCAGGCATGATGCCGCTTCAACCTATTGGATACCTTTAATACAATTAAATAAGGTCCGTTGGTGAATTGAACGCGGTGCCTGCGCCGCGCCCACAGATGTATGAATATAGGAGATCGGACATGCCGGCCGCTTTGTATTCAGTACACCTGCCACAAGTACATTAACCCACACAAAGCCCAAGTAATTGACAAGACATAGCACGCACACATCTAAAACACCACACTTATATACCTAGGTACGCTCTTATTGGATATAGGTAATACACGCGCATCATATCACGCATTTTGGGAAGAAACTTAATATTCTCTGCGATTAGCACGCGTGCACAGTATGGCAGAGTATGCCCATTGAGCTAACAACTGCGACGCGGCCGCCGGCGGCTTGTCCTCTCTCTATAGTGTCTTGTCTATAGTATTCGATGCTCTGAGGCCGCGCCGCGTGAGTGTAATTCAAAATACGTCTTTTTAGTACATTTTGTATACAAACGTTTTGAAGCGGCATCGTGCCTGCGCCGCGCCTGCGCCTTACGGCGTTTGTGTGTATTTTCACACCTTCGCTAGCGACACATCGCCGTCATAGAAATACATACGCGACCGACACGTCGTCTGCAGCTGCTGTCTGCGGTCGGGTTCCAACTTGTACCTTTAGACTTTAGAGTCTTAAGTTACTTAGCGGCTGTAAGTTCATAATTTTATAAGTCCCATAATAATAGATTTAATGTCAGGTTCACTTACAGAGGTACTTGGATTTCCACTCGACAGTCTACAGCTGCCAGGATCACTGAAACCCTGAAAATGAGCACATGGAGGAATCAAGTTGAAATTAATATCAAATGCAATCTCCGCGACTTCAGTAGGAATGGTAGGAACACAAGGGCGTTGCCGAACCTTTATCGATTTGAGGATACGTTGTGTTGACAGCTAGAGTCAAATTTAGGTAACTCACTCTCAGCACAGCGTATCCTAGGAAGCTCTAGCGACCTTACACACTATTTAAGCACACAACAACAACATGACATACCTGCAGAGCAAGTTGTGTTATTATGGCTGCGGTTTTCTGGAAGGTTTTCCTAATAGGTACGGTATTTAGGTACCAAAAGTCAAATCAGCTTCTTTTTATGAAACGTCAAAAACGCTCCGTTGGTATGGAATTTGTTGGAATTACTTGGTTGTGACGTCACAAACAAACAATCTATAATCAATGAATTTATAAATCTTAAAATAGCAAACATAAATGAAGCTTTGTTGCTAATGAAAAAACAAATATTTTTCACTGTTGTCTGTTGTGTTGAGCTGATCCAAAAGAGCGATCATCATCATTTTCAGTCTGTAGTATCCCACTGCTAACCTTAAGTGGCAGTGGGCGGGGCACATTGCAAGTAGAACCGATCGATGGCCGTTGGGGCGGAAAGGTTCTCGAGTGGCGACCACGTAAAGGCGCGGCGTGGGTACTCCCCCCCCACAAGGTGGACTGATGACCTGGTAAAGGTCGCGGGAGTCCACTGGATGCGGGTGGCGCAGGACCTGTCACTTTGGCAATCTTTGGGGGAGGCCTATGTAAACCCACCTATGCCTATGCAGCCTATGTTGTCTGTGTTTGTGTGCGATGATGATGATGAAGCATAGGCCTCTCTTCGAGTACGCCGTCTCTATGCTGAGCTGACCCGCAATCATCCTAATATCATCGACCCACCGAGCTGGTGGAGGGCCGATCGACGCTCCTTTTACCACCAATCTGACACTATTGGTCCACCTGTCGTCATTCAGCCTGTGCCCAACTCCACTATGACCTAATAGGGTAGTTGCCTCATACAATACGATTAAAATCAGTTAACGATTCTGATGTTAGCTATACTAGTAGCGCCGCAAAGGTGTCAGAGGGGTCGGACGGGTATGCGGGAGGCGACTCGAGGCTAACTTTTGTGCCGCGTACTGTATTAAAATTGATAACGTAGTGTTACTAAATGAAATTATAGTAATAAAGTATAAATTCCAAAATATAATTTAAATCATAAAAAGATACGGACCTTGAAAGTTTAGAAAAATATACATTTTTTATATCCTACCTATAGTAAATTTAAAGCTACCAATAGAATCCTTACGCTTTCCTTTAGAGATTTCGGCCTAGCGCATTTGGCTCGGACATGCCGCGCGGTGTGCGTCCACACTGACCGCATGCTCACCCGAGCGGCTCGGGTGAGCGTGCGGAGGGCTCGGGCGAGCCGTTCGGGTGAGCATGCGTTTGGTGTGGACGCACCTATTAGGCTGTCGCCAGCGAGATCCGTCTTTGACTAGATTTTTTGGGTATTTATGTTCTTACATTCTAGTTGCTCCTGTACTAACATTTGTTCCTCTCCAAAAAATGGTTCGAATGGTAAAATAATTAATAACTTAGAAAACATGAAAAACCCCCGATATTTTCATGTCTAATATCTCTAAAACGATTGAACCGATTTTGTTGAAACGAACCATCTCGATCACGTCAGCTTTCGGATAAAAAAAAGCGCATTCAAATCGGTCTATTCGTTTAGGAGCTGCGATGCCACAGACAGACACGTCAAACTTATAACACCCCTCTTTTTGCGTCGGGGGTTAAACATCTTAGGTTACAAGCCTCTTTTCTTACCTGGTTCATGTCAGTGTCTGGCCGGGTGTGGGGTGGTCGTTTGGTCGCGCGGCCTTGACTGTTGTCATGTGAGCCCACACTGGTCGAAGGACGAGGGTCATGGGTAGCCGTGGCGCTTTCCTCCTCCCTATACAGCAAACAAGGGAAATTTAGGGAAAATACATACAATAACTACAACATAGAAAATTTGAAAAACCTCCGACATTTTCATTTCAAAGTACAATATCTCAAAAACCACTGAACCGGTTTTGTTGAAACGTAGCTAAGAACCACATCGGCTTTCGGATAAAAAAAACCGCATTAAAATTGGTCCATTCGTTTAGGAGCTACGATGCCACAAAAAGACACACAAACACACACACACAGACACGTCAAACTTATAACACCCCTCTTTTTCCGTCGGGGGTTAAAAACGGACCTGAATCCTGGATCAAAGCAAAGAAATCAAGATAGACTTTCAGAGAAAAGAAAAGTTAATCAATATGACAGTAATGTTGGGAAAAAAACAATACACTTAGTTAATATAACTATTTTTAATTAAGCAGAGTTCATTTTCTGTGGGGCCGCAATTATTAGTTATTACTCATTAAATAAAACTATTTAAACGGATTTTATCAAATATACTTAAATACATTCCAATGTTCTCTAGTTCATCATAATCATATCAGCCAAAAGACCACTGCTGGTATAGCCAATAGGCCTTCCCCAAAGAGTGCCACAATGACCGGTCCTGCACCACCCGCATCTGGCGGACTCCTAAGACTCTCTATTTAATAAGTACATCATTATAACTGACAACCTGACACAATAGAATAAATAAAGAAATAAAATCATATTCAATTGTAGAAAGTCAGTGAATAAAGGCTATTTCTATTTATTTTATTTTAGTTAGGCTTAAGTGTCCCACTGTTGGGCAAAAGCCTCCCTCTTTTCCTTCCACATATACCTATCCTGGGCAGTCTCCCACCAAGATTTATCCCGGAAGGACTCAGGATGGTTTGCGGGTCCTCTAGCCTCATATAGTCCCGTCCCCCCCTCTCCACACAGTAGCGGTTTCATTTCTATAATTTATCCAATGGGGTGCAATAAGCGTGGGAAGCCACTTGGGCAGCTAGTACAGCACAAACATACTCAACTTTGTAGTTATGATTATGACACATAACCAGGGGCCTATTGCATAACAACTTGTAACTTATATTACAAGCGGAAAGCTCTTTTTAACTCCTCGCATTAGAAAGAGACTTCCGCTTGTAATATAAGTTGTAGATTGTTATGCAATGGGCCCCAGCATGTAAGTTATAATAACTTATATAATAAACATACATAATACTAATATCGAGGCTGGTCGAGAACTGCCGGGAACTATTGAATGACCTGGGTACCAAAAACAAGGTAATTTTACGTTGGGTCCCAGGGCATGCAGGCATCGAGGGAAATGAAAAGGCTGATGAGCTTGCACGAGCAGGGGCGAAGGGAACACACTGCGGACCAGAGCCGTTCTGTGGTATCCCTAAAAGTCTAACCAAGCTCACTCTAAAAGCCTATTGTTTCTACAAGACCATTCAAGCCTGGAGAGCTAACCCAGGACTGAAACATTCCAAGGCACTTATTAGAGCCTTTAGCAAAAAGGCGTCTTCTGACGCCTTGGCGCTAAGTAGGAACCGTCTACGCATGCTGGTCAGGGTGCTTACTGGGCACTGCCGCCTAAATAAGCACATGCAAACGATAGGACTGTGTGACACAAGGCAGTGCAGATTCTGCTTTGTAGCAGAGGAGACGCCTACACACATCCTAACCGATTGCCCTTGCCTCATGCGCAGTCGTAACTCCTTCCTGGGCAAACACATCATGTGCCCGGAGGAGATCAAATTTCTTGAGTTCAACAAAATCCTGCAATTCTTCGAGTTTGCAGGACTTGACCAAGAATTGTAGTAAGTGGCGATCACAATAGATCAGCGATGGTCGCAGTGATATAAGGGCTTTGACAGCCCGAAAGCCACTACCAGAATAAGAATAAGAATACATAATACCAATATACCAAATGTTAGATGCACTGTTTAGTTCTTTGAAATATAGAAAGTAACCAGCACAAAATATGTATTTTTTGAGATGAGGTTCAATGTACTTAGACTAACCTAATTAGTAATTAATCTAAAGTTGATGCTTGGAAGAGTTCCTATAGTAAAATTCAGTGTACAGAATCAGACCATAGCTAAGCAATGACACCATAGCTAAACCACTGTCATCTGATTTAGAAGTACTGATGCAAGATCTTGGCCCAATTTACAAGATTAGTAAACATGAATACTCATAACAACATAGCATACAAACATAAATTCATTCATATAAAAGCTAGGATTATAATAAAATTATAAGTACATTACCAGTACAGTAGGTCATCCTGATTTTCGTCTCCCAGCAAAAAAACCAGCTTCTTGCTAGCAGCTCCATCCATGTCGCGGCGTTCCTGGGTTACGATTCAGATCATACCATTTATCTTCAGCCAAACGTATTTTTGATTAAAAAGCTCCTAGAAATTGTTGAACAATTGTATGCCTCTGAGCATTGTCACACACTAGAAATTGAATATTCCATGGTATAGTAACGATTCTCCTCATAACACTTCTTACTGTTTTCTTATTTGTTAGTAACTTTCACTGTTATGTTTTTGACAATAAAAATATGTGACGATTGGCATAAACAAAAATGACACACTGTTGTTAATATGATTACACAATTTTTCCCATGAAAAAGAATTCTAATTTACTATCATAATTTGAGATAGTGCACTTCAATTTCCCGCGATGACTGAAAAAATAAACAAATGATGATCAATAGACGCCGGTTTTATGTTTTTTTTGGTCTGGATGCAAGTGTTTTAAGCCATGTCTTTATTTGGTAAAATAATTACGTTACACCTATGAAATTGGCGGACGGCCAACGACCAAGTGTCGAGCTTCAAAAACTCTAGCCATAATATGGTGGGTACACACCAAGCCAACGACCGGCTATGTATCTCTCTCTGACACATAAATATATATAAATGCTGTCATATAAATGCTTCGCGTTCGTTGGTCGTTCGTATGCTCAGTGTGTACCAATAGAGCCTTTTATGGTCGGACCACACTTGGCGATGTTTGCCCAAATATTCATGTTGCATCTTTTTCCTTCCTACCGCAAATGAAAGAGAGGCAACGACGCAACGCGAACACGAACCCCCAAGTGTGGAGCGACTATTATACATTTGTTGGTTTGGATGAATGCTTGCTCATAAATAGGATGCTTTATTATTATGCCACCAAATTGAGAGGTCATAGCACAGACTAATACAGACCCGCAGTATTAAGCAAGACCATGTTTCATACAGTTGTCTCTGTCACTTCTTATGGACAGCTGACATGAGTTAGAATGAGACGAATATTAAGTTATTTTGAGGCTTTAATGAGCTGTCTCCAAATACTGTCAACCGAGGCGTTAAAAAAAGTAAACAAACCAACCGACCCGTCAAAGTCAATCAACGTCAAATCTAAGATTATTGTGAGATTATTTGAAAAATATTTTGTGTGGCAAAAGTGTAAGATACAATTTATATGAAGTGGCAAAACTGGCAAAATATCCTGTGTAGTTCCATATTGCCGGACTTACTCCAGATTAACAAAGAAGCCCGGAGAAAATACCAGTTTTCATCGGTATGAATCTTTTGCTTATTTTTCAAATATTTCAAATACATTACGCAATATAATGGTCTGCGATTACTACAGATATTGCATACTATGAAATAAGTACTTTTTACATGGTTCCAAGTCGATCTTATTAGGATTTTTGGTAAAAATACAATTGTCGTAAACACGGCTAGTGTTGTAACTAAATTCAAATCTGTATGTCGACATTTTATCGACATGAATTATGTCTAGGCGTTTAGTTAGACAATATATTTAGATGTTACACGTAGTTAACTGTTAACTTCAGATTTCCGGAAAATAATCTCCGTCAAAAATGGATTGCCGCAGTAGGGCGCAATAATTGGACGCCGAAAACATACGACAGAATATGTTCGAAACATTTCAAATCGGACTGTTTCGTTATTATTAAAATCAGAATTAAGACGCTTGTTGCCAGATGTGATACCTACAGTTTTTCAGAGACCGCTTGAGGTAAGTTGGAAAAGTAAGTTTTATGACTAACATTTCTGATGTCCCTCCAGATGAATTAGTTTGATTTAAGTTTTGTATATTTAAACTTTTTGTGGATAACTACATTGATTTTCTGTATATATTCATACTAATATGTATTATAAATGCGAAAGTAACTCCGTCTGTCTGTTTGTTTCTTACCTTTTCATGCTTAAACAACTGATTAAGATGAAAATCGGTATAGAGGCAGTTTGAATCCTGAGATTTTATCCCGGAAATCATCCCCTACGAGGCTGATATAGGGCCGGAATATGTTTGAATGGAGCTACGATATAAACGAGTTCCACGCAGGCGGAAGCTAGTATGTGATAACTGAGACAATTAACTTGATGTACCTTAAATGTATCATGTGTAAAAATAAATAAGGATTGTACAGTTTTAACTTAGTTATGTTCGAATTTGTATTTTTCGTTAAATTGAAATGGCAATAATGTGGACAAGTCACGCTCGAGTTAAAGCCTCTCTAAAAAAATAACGAACCCGCGGAATTGAAAACCTCCTCCTTTTTAGAAGTCGGTTACAAATATGTAAATTACTTCCACTAAAAATCCATAAAATGGTGAGGGTTAAAAAGTAACTTGTCTGAATTTGTAGTGAATATTCACAGTAAGTATCGATATCGATAACTTGTAAGGAAATATCTTTCGCTGCACTAAATCTCGAGCGAGCGAGAGAGCGAATTACATCGTGTGAGCGAGAAAGCGGAGACAATGACGTATGAAGATCTGGCAGATAACGTAGTTCTATCCCTTTCTTACTCGTTGTTCAGTGCGTAAGTTTAAAGAGATCGGATGTATAGAAAACGTTCAATTTATTAGCGCCTATCTGCCTTTCTCATTAATCTGTGGGTCATAGATATGTCTTATGGGGTGTTGGGCATGTTGCGCTGCTGATCCAACCGTCAAACAAGTTGTACTGACTAATTGCATGAAAATCACGATTTGGACCATGGAATTTGCATGATCTGCCAGGATGGCCTTCAATGACATCTGTCCCCTTCGATATTTGAAGTCTTCTTCCTCATACTTCAACCCGGGAAGCATGTTGAGAACTTAGAGCATGTTGAGAGAGAACTTGATCGACATGCGCTCGGGAGGAGACGCGCGGGCGGCGGACACAGCGTGACTAGGGTTTGCAATTCGAATATTCATATTATTCGAATATTCGCCATGAAAATTATTCGAATAACGCAAGGTTTAATATTCGAATAAAATGAATATTTCGAATAATATTAAAAAGTATTTTTTTGTCATTATATAACCATACTTTCAATAAAAATCATATATTTTGCAGGCAAAATTCATAACAAAATCGCGAATAAGATTTTATACTAAAGCCGCGTCCGCTGCGCCATGTTTTCGTGGTTTTTAAACGTCAAAAATGTTTTGCCAATCAAAACAATACCCTATTTGTTTGCCCAAACTGACGGAAAACATGTTAGATGTTTGCAAACACCGAAAACACGGCGCAGCGGAACCGGCAAGATTGAATTGAACACCGTGGTGCTACATCAATTGCCAACCATGATTAAAACGGGTCGCAAAAACTTAATTGTTGACAGCACGAAAGCTTCGGCTGTTCTGAAAGTAAGTAGGTATCTTACTTCTTTACCAACTGAATTAAACTAGCTGTGTACTCGTACCTCATTACCTATCCTTTGTAAAAAGTTTATGGATTTTCTCACAGTCACGATATTTTCATCACCTCACAGCAAACTAATGTTAAATGCCAAATTAAATATATATACATCCGAAACTAACTCAGAAAAACATTGGTTATGCGCGGCTTTCGCAAAACGTTCTGTATTTGACTGTGAGCTTGTTCCTATAGACTCGTAACGTTCGCGTTATAAAAGTTGAGGACTTAAATTCACCTGAGTATACCTATGCCTTTTTTTTAATTTTTTATTTATTGACCAATATAATTTGAGTAGTACATTTTGGTATACATTTTTTTCACCAGCGGAAACCTCTGAGGGCCTACCGCGAACGGCATTCGAAATTTTGCCTCTCTGTCGCACTAATGTACGAACTCGCAAGTAGGACACAGAGAGAAAACTTCGTATGCCTTTCGCGGTAGGCCCTCAGATAACGTCAGATACCTTTTGATACTATAGGTATCGATTGTAAGCTATTTACGTATTTATGCTGTAGTTCTTTAGGTAGTTGGTTTATTATATAAGGAAGAAGATATCTGACGTTTCTTTTCCCATGTACATTGACAAAATTAGGTAAATTGAACATAGCTTGCTTTGGTAAATTTTGTCTAAGGTTGCTTTTTCTTACATTTAATACTAAATGCTCTTTGTACGCATAAGTAGGTAAATATCGTTCAGGTAAGTTTTGTAAGTTCTACCATAGGTTAGTCCGTATGTAGGTAACCACTGAATCTGCCATGGAGGTATACAATAGCTTAAGTGTGCAATAAGGTAGTTTATATTTTAAAATGTGTATTTTACTGAGTAGTGCTCTTAGTTTATCGCATACATGCTTTATATGCGGACCCCAGTTAAATCTCTGGTCAATTATTAAACCCACATAAGTATGTTGCATGACTATTTCAATCTGTGTTACACTTACATTTAACATCGTAATTATTATGCAAGCAGTCGACGCTGTGCGCTATGAGGCACGGTATGTGAGCTGCCTTATTGTGTCTATAGTATGTATGTGCATAGCTTTGGTTTTTTGAGCATTAATGACAAGCCCCATATCGTGCGACCTATGAATGCCTGAGGGCCTACCGCGAACGGCATTCGAAGTTTTCCCTCTCTGTCGCACTTATGTACGAACTTGTAAGTATGACAAAGAGGGGAAACTTCGAATGCCTTTCGCGGTAGGCCCTCAGCAGTGGCTGCAGGTAAGTGGAAAGTATTTTTTTTGTAATAGGTACGTTAACGACCTTTTATTTAAGAATCGCGCGCCTGAAAGACACTACGCTACCTTTACTTTAATAAATACAGATATGTCTAGGTTATTTTATACTACCTACATATTTGTTACTGTAAAATTTAATAAATGTGTATTTATAATGATTTTCAGGTTGTTTTATATTTTAACACAGTGTTATTTATTATTTTGGTTCAATATCGGAAATATTCGAATAATGGAAAATTTACTATTAATATTATTCGAATACTAAAAACCGGCCAAGTGCGAGTTGGACTCGCGCACGAAGGGTTCCGTACCAATATCTATAAAAACGGCAAAAAAATCACGTTTGTTGTATGGGAGCCCCCCTTAAAAAAATATTTTATTTTCTTTTTAGTATTTGTTGTTATAGCGGCAACAGAAATACATAATCTGTGAAAATTTCAACTCTCTAGCTATCACGGCTCTTGAGATACAGCCTAGTGACAGACAGACGGACGGACGGACGGACGGACAGCGAAGTCTTAGTAATAGGGTCCCGTTTTACTCTTTGAGTACGGAACCCTAAAAATGGACGAATATTGCAAACCCTATGCGTGACGTCGTCGTCGCGGACGGCGCGGCGACCCGCGGGCGACACTCGGCTTCACGAACCCCACCGGTAACGGACGACTCTCGTATCTAGACACGCGGCAGCGTGTCAAGCCAAGTTCAAGCAAAGGAACTGGCTAGCCAGCGCCGAGTGTATCATTACACGAACCACTTGGTGCCACTTTTGACCCTTCTATAACTCAAAACCTCTTTAACGTAAACACATAAAACTACGTGTGTTTAATTTTATTCATAAGGACATCTAGAAGCCCAAATTTCAAGAAGCTAGCTCAAACGGTTATAAAGATATGAAGGTCAAAATGTCACCTAAACCTAACCTACTTCCAGATGACCTAGAAGGATGACATTTTGAATCCAGCTCTATAATTGTGTGTAAAGCGTAGGAAAAAATCTAAAAATAAAAAAAAGTAAAAAAATAGGGTATTTTTATATAAACTGTAAAGTAAAGTAAAGTAAAGTAAAGTAAAGTAAATTTTATTTGTAAAGCATAGGTAACAAAGATGGTACAATGGTAATAATGCGTATCACTATGTTTGGCCATTTAGGTATACAAATTTGCAAGCAGCATGCATTACATACTTATATATAGATAGTCTTAATTATAAATTCTATTTCGCTAGTTACAGTTTAAGTATTCATTGACTGAATAAAAAGCTTTACCTGTCAAGAATTTAAATAATTTTGATTTAAATTGTGGCATGTCAGTTTCTCTTATAAATTCCGGTAACTTATTGTATAGTTTCGGTGCCATGCCGAAAGCACTTTTTGCTAGTAAAGCTGTTTTTAGAGGCCTTGAATTTATTTTATGCCGCTGGGGTATACTTTTAAAAACAGGAAATTGTTTGATGTTGCACTTGATATACATTACTAACTCGAAAATATATAAACATGGCAGGGTCAATATTTTAAATTGGATAAAGTAAGGCTTGCATGAATCTGTTGGCCGTAGCCCACAAACAGATCTCAAGCACTTCTTCTGAGCCCTAAACACCAATTCTCGATCAGTGGAATTGCCCCAGAATATGACGCCGTATCTGAGAGTAGAGGTTACATAGGCGTGGTATGCGGTGAGTACTGTAGGCCGATTCACTACTTTATTCAAGTTATATAGTGCATACGAGTACTTATTTAATTTTTTACATACAATGTCAATTTGGTTCGTCCATGTTAACTTATGATCTAAGCTTAAACCTAAGAATTTTGTACATTCCGTTTCCTCAATTGTATGATTATTATATGTCACCATTAAATTAGTCAAGTTATTAGTCCTCTGATAAAAATTAATTACTTTGGTTTTGCCTAAATTTATATGTAAGTTGTTGTGGTTAAGCCAGTCAATTATTAGTTCTAGTGAGTTGTTTATATTTGCTTGACATATTTGTGGATTTTCTCCAGTTACTATGGCCGTGCTGTCATCCGCAAAAAGAACCATGGGGTAGTCAATGGCCTGGGGAAGATCATTGATATAGATCAGAAACAAAAGGGGTCCCAGTATGCTCCCTTGTGGCACTCCGTAGCATGTTTGTCTGAACTCCGATGAAAAGGTTATTTCGCACTTTGTTTTTAAACATATATGATTAATTTGAACCATTTGTTTCCTACCAGCTAAGTATGACTTTAAAAGGTCGTAAATATTGCCCCGTATCCCATAATTATGTAATTTACGCATTAAAATTGTGGTCAACGAAGTCAAAGGCTTTAGTTAAATCCATATATAGGGCGCATACAGAGTGCTTTTTATCTATGTTAGTCATTATTTCTTGTAGCAAGTTATCGATTTATATCGATTTATTTATATAGCCATGTTTATCGATTTATTCTTACGGAATCCTTTTTGTTCTTGTGCAAATAAGTTATTTGATTCAAAATATTGGTTTATACTGTTATAGATAACTTTTTCAATTATTTTGGAAAAAACATTTAAAAGTGCAATTGGCCTGAAGTTATCCATGCTTTCTTTGTCGCCTTTTTTAAAAAGTGGTCGCACAATAGCTAACTTTAATTTTTCAGGATAGCTCATATGCGATGCTATTACGGGTGCTACTCTTTTTACAATTTTCGTACATATTCCGTCATATCCGGTACTATTTGTATTATGTAGGGAATTAATAATATTAAGAATGTCATAAGGATTAGTTGGCTTCATAAATAGGGATCTAGATGAACTATATGTCAGTGTATTATATATTTGAGAATTATTATTGGAAGGGACATAATTAATATCATTTGTATTATTATTTAAACTGTAGAATATAAGGTGGTATCAAGTATGAACGACTTAGAAAAGACTGAAAGTGAGTTGGTTTGTAATTTCCAGAGACTGAAATTAACTACCGGCCGAAAAAAAAATTATGTCATATCTGATTCCATAACCGTCACGCGATTTCAAGGTATACAATATTCTAACGTAATAAGTAACAACTTGGAAAAGTTGAAAAACTCCCGATATTTTCATTTCAAAGTTCAATATCTCAGAACCGGCTGAACCGTTTTTTTTGAAACGTAGCTAAGAACCATCTCGATCACGTCAGCTTTCGGATAAAAAACCACATTAAAATCGGTCTATTCGTTTAGGAGCTACAATGCCACAGACAGACACACAGACATGTCAAACTTATAACACCCCTCTTTTTGCGTCGGGGGTTAATAAAATTACCTAGTAGTATTAGGTTCGATCTCACATTTTTAAATAACAGCAATTGTTATTGGTATCCAATGGAATGACTATAATTCCACGTTGTCAGCATAGAGGTTGCTACGGGTATCACAGAACGCAGATAATGTTCATGCGTTGACACTATGTTGTCTTTATGAAAAAATGTTCCGTCAGGTGAATGTCACTGTGTCCACGGATATCGATTTATTAATATTTTATGTATCTTGGAAGTTTGCAGCAATTTGATTCCAAGAAAACTTATTACTTTTCTTTAACCGTTGAGTGCAAGTGTTATCGAGACACGGGGTAAGTGATTTCTTTACATTTCTAACGGCTTAACATTTGACTTGTGCTCAAGATGAATTTTCGTGGGTTCACGTCCTGTGTTACGTTGTTCACAGCCTTTGAGACACGCCCTTTTGGATAGGGATTCAACATCCCACACTCAAGCGATTTCCGAAATCTTATTTGGCGCATTGCGCTGGAACGGACAGCTGTTTTCACATCGTCCCTCATCGTCTGCGTGGTCTAGCGGCCGCATAGTGCCACTAGTTTTACTGAGCTGCTACGTACGCCAGTTCGAGCCTCAACGAGGATAAATATTTTTGTATTTTTATTTCTTTGGTTTTTGTTTAATTTAATTTCACAACTTGTTCTTTTCCGTATTTTATAAATATAATTGTCACAAAGTGGTTGCTCAATTATTTATTCACCTTCGCAGCATAAGAACCAGAATCATTTCATTGGCGCCCACAGGGTTGATGAAGGTTGAGCACGCACTATTTAAATGTTTTTGTACGTAGGTAGTAGCTTTTTATAACGCGCTAAGATTTTAATTTAAGTTTTTTTTCTCTTATTTGTGTAAAGCTTTTGTTTGTTGGTCTTTAAACATGGACGTGAATTTTCTTTTGAAGGACGAGCTCATGTTTGAACTCGCTTGCAGGGGCGTGTATGATGTGGAAACAGTAGCTCCGATGCGTAGAATTCTTAGAGAAATTATTAAGAAGGAATCGAGTGGTGTTTGTTCTATTGAGTTTAAGGTACCAAAGAGCTGCATTGAGAACCCCCTGTCAGAGATAATCACTTGCGAGTCTAAATTTAAATCACTGTCTGCTGCACTCGGTGAGATTACGGACGGGACCGATCGTTCCAACTTTAGTAGGATTTGTACTCGCCTCGCTCATTTGTTAGGTCGCATTAAATTGGTTATTCCGACAGAACAAGGCCTCATAGAAAAACACTTGTCTATATTGAATAAAATCCAGGAGGCTACTGCTAGAATGCAAACATTGGAAAATGTGGATGAAGAGGATGATGAGTGTATTTCAGAGCGCGACAAAGAAATTTTGCATAAATCGCTGGGTGAGGAAGCCTCGAGTATAATAGACAATCTGGAGCAGGAAAAGATGTCCGATGTTAAGTCTTCATATAAACCAATTGTAGGGTTAGGTACGGCCCCACTAGTGGGGTCTGAGCTAGGCAATAGGTGCGGCCAGTCAGAGACTTTACAGCCTCCGTTATTCAAGGACAGTGATTTGAGACGTTCACAACATCAGCGTACTTCCACCCCTGATGTGGATGTCAACAAAAGGAAATTGGTCCCAATTAAGGACTGGGGCATAAAATTTAATGGTAAGCGGACTTTGAGCATCAATGCGTTCCTAGAACGGGTCGTGGAGTTAAAAGATGCTCGCAACGCCACTGAAACCGACTTATTTCGTTACGCTATTGACCTATTTGAGGATGACGCTCTGATTTGGTTCCGTGCTAATCGTGACAGAGCCTCTTGCTGGGATGAGCTAGTACGGCTCCTGATTAGTTCATTTCAAAGTCCATTTTATGAGGAAGAATTATTGGATGAGATAAAGAGGCGCACTCAGAGTAAACATGAAAACGTACAGATTTACATGTCTGTGATGCAGAACATGTTCAATCGCTTACCCACCAGGTTATCAGATCAACAGAAGCTGGCCATTCTGTTGAGAAACATCCAACCAGATCTTCAAAGAGCGGTGTGTAGAGACCATTTTAACACAATATCAGAATTGGTTGAAGTCTTAAGGGTTATTGAAAGAACGAACGTCAATTGCGAGAACTTTCAAGAGCCCTGCCAGGGTCGGTGTGTTGTCGAGCCCGATCTAGCATTCCGTGGCAAGGAGATTAATGCTTTGAATCGGAACCCCAATATGCAGGGTATAAGGATGACAGCCACGATGAGATGCTGGAATTGCCGAAACACTGGGCACGTTTTCAGAGAATGTCCAGCTGAAAAGCAAAGGGTATTCTGTTACAAATGCGGGAAATTTGGATCTACGGTTAAGAAATGCCCTTGCAGCAATTCGGGAAACGCCAATTCGGAAGGCAAACCTGCCGAACTCCTTCCGAAATAAATTATATTGATAATGATTGGCAGGCCTGGCTGACGGTAATTCACTCCTTCTTTGAGTCAGGGGAGATTAACAGAATTGAAACTAAGCCTCAGGATAAACGCTATTATGTTTCCTTCAAGATTTTAGGGAAAACATTTTCAGGGCTTTTGGACTCGGGCGCAACTATTTCGGTGATTTCAGAGGGTTTTCACACGCGGTTGATGTCTTTTGGTATGCAGGCGGAGAACATACCTCAGCAGTGTCTGTCTACCGCCGATGGCACACGTCATACCGTTGACTCTGTTGTTTATCTGCCCATAGAATCCTTTGGAAAATACAAAGTTATTAAATGTCATGTTATGAAACAACTAAACCACGAGGTTATCCTAGGCATGAACTTCTTCGAGCAGTTTGGGTTAGAAATCAACTGCGGCTGTGATCATACAGACATATTGAGCAGCGAAGATATTGCGGAGTTCAGCTCGCCTAATCCAGTTATTTCTAGAGATGAGTTAACGCCGGGGCAAAAAACGTCCTTAGACTTGATTATCAAGGAAATGCGTGAGCAAATAGGCACGGGTATTGGTAGAACACACTTGATTGAGCACCATATTGAAACGGAAAATCATTTACCTGTGTGCCAGAGGCAATATCCGTTCGCTCCCCTCATAATGAAAGAATTAGAAGCTGAGATAGAAGAAATGTTAGCTAACGACATCATTGAACCATCTCACAGTTCTTGGCGCTCTCCGGTCCTCCTGGTTAAAAAAGCATCGGGTAAAAACAGACTGTGCCTAGACAGTAGGCAACTAAACAAAGTTACCAAGAAGGATTCATATCCTCTACCCAGAATATCTGTGATACTAGACAGTCTAAGGAATGCTCGTTACCTGTCCACCATAGATCTGCGTTCAGCATTCTGGCAAATACCGTTAGAGGAATCTAGCAAAGAAAAAACGGCTTTCGGTATAAGTGGAAAAGGGCTTTTCCAATTTAAGGTTATGCCGTTTGGGTTGTGTAATGCTTCCCAAACTCAACAACGTTTCATGGATAGGTTATTTCCACCGGAATACGAAGGAAAGATATTCACTTACCTGGATGACATAGTAATTTGCAATAGTAGTTTTGAAGAGCATCTTTCCTCGTTAAAATGGGTCATAGACCAATTGAAGATGGCTGGTTTGACAGTTAATACGGAAAAATGTGAGTTTGCACGGTCTTCACTCAGATATCTGGGTTATCTGGTAGATAAAGAGGGTTTAAGGACAGATCCAGATAAAGTGAGTGCGATACTTAACTATCCACGGCCAGAAACATTTACGGAATTAAAGCGGTTTATTGGTATGGCTAGTTGGTATAGGCGGTTTGTTGAGAATTTTGCCATGGTGGCCGCGCCTTTACATGAACTTACGAAA
The DNA here is from genome assembly GCA_963854355.1 of Epinotia brunnichana. Classification (NCBI taxonomy): domain Eukaryota; kingdom Metazoa; phylum Arthropoda; class Insecta; order Lepidoptera; family Tortricidae; genus Epinotia; species Epinotia brunnichana. The sequence continues at coordinate 14,948,307 of OY977956.1, forward strand.
GGTGGGAAAAAGGGCAAGCGTATAGTTTGGAACATTGAGGCGGAGAATGCGTTCACGAATTTAAAAACAGCCTTGACCTCAACCCCGGTTTTGAGTGTTCCGGATTTCAGCCAGGAATTTTCTGTGCAGTGCGATGCGTCGAACAGAGGAACAGGTGCGGTTTTGTTTCAGAAGAGTGAGGGAGTTGAAAGGCCGATCGCCTATACCAGTTCTAAACTTACGGATAGGGAGAGAAATTATTCAGCGTCTGAGAGGGAGTTATTAAGCGTCCTTCACGCAGTAGAAAAATTCAGGCCATATGTTGAGGGAAGTCACTTCAAAGTAATTTCTGATCATAGTGCTTTGCAGTGGCTTCACAAAAACAAAGATCCACACGGCCGACTAGCTAGATGGGCCATGCGTCTGCAACAGTTTGACTATGAAATAGTTTTTCGCAAAGGCAAGCAGAATGTTGTTCCAGACGCGTTGTCAAGAGCTTTGAACGCAGAAGACGTAAATGTGTTGGAAATCAGGGCAGAAAATAAAGATGACTGGTATAAGGCACAGGAAGAGAAGGTACTAAGCGGATCGCATTCGGAAGATTGGCAGCTTAGTCAGGACCGACTTTGGAAATACTTGAAGCTGAAGCAATTTCCAGAGGAAAAATATAACTGGAAATTGGTAGTTCCAGAATCGCTTAGAAGCCAGGTTTTGAATGAATGTCATGATGATCCGACCGCGGGTCACTTTGGTGTCAAGAAAACAGTAAATAAAGTTAGGCAACACTACTTTTGGCCCTCCCTCATTAGCGACGTTAAACTTTATGTCAGAAAATGTGAGGTCTGCGCCAGCCATAAACCATCACAGTTACCTCCAAGTGGCATGATGGGGCGACAAAGAGAAGTGTCGGGGCCATTTCAGGTTGTATCAGTAGACCTAATGGGTCCATTCCCACGTTCTAAGCAGGGTAATACTATGTTATTAGTGCTTTCATGCTGGTTCAGCAAGTTTTCTCTGCTATTCCCTTTACGCACAGGTAAAGCATCTAACATTGTTAAAATTTTAGAAGAACAAGTTATATTAGTTTATGGCTCCCCGGATGTAATTATTTGTGACAATGGAAAACAATTTGTAGCCAACCAGTTTAAGGAGATGGCAGAGAACTATGGCGTAGACTTGTGGTATACACCTTATTATCATCCTCAGGCGAACCCGACAGAGAGAGTGAATAAGGTCATCGGAACAGCCATAGCCTGTTATGTGAGGGATAATCATAGGGATTGGGATAAGTACATCCATCACATTGCACATGCCATAAGAACTTCGGTTCATGAGGTAACGGGAAAGACGCCATCTTATCTGTTCTTTGGGCGAGAGACCTCTGTTCTAGGTAACAAATGCGGGCATTTTCAGGAGGAGGTTCCGCTGAAATGCAATAGAGAGGGTTTTGAGTCTTATTTAAAGTCAAGAAATGAAATCTACGCTGACATTAAAGAGAGGTTGAGAAGAGCACATGAGGAAAATTCCAAGCAATATAACAAACGACGGCGTATTTGTGAGTATCGGGAAGGAGATATGGTTTGGAAACGCACCAAATTCCTATCAAATGCTGCGAAAGGATTCATGTCAAAATTGTCACCGAAGTTAGAGAAAGCCATCGTTGCTAAGAAGTTATCGACAGACGTCTATAAATTAGTTAGTGTCAGAGGCAAAGACTTGGGCAAATGGCACTCATCGGACCTAAAGCGCATGTTATGAATCCGGGGCGGATTCTTCTGAGGAGAGGGGATATTGGAATGACTATAATTCCACGTTGTCAGCATAGAGGTTGCTACGGGTATCACAGAACGCAGATAATGTTCATGCGTTGACACTATGTTGTCTTTATGAAAAAATGTTCCGTCAGGTGAATGTCACTGTGTCCACGGATATCGATTTATTAATATTTTATGTATCTTGGAAGTTTGCAGCAATTTGATTCCAAGAAAACTTATTACTTTTCTTTAACCGTTGAGTGCAAGTGTTATCGAGACACGGGGTAAGTGATTTCTTTACATTTCTAACGGCTTAACATTTGACTTGTGCTCAAGATGAATTTTCGTGGGTTCACGTCCTGTGTTACGTTGTTCACAGCCTTTGAGACACGCCCTTTTGGATAGGGATTCAACATCCCACACTCAAGCGATTTCCGAAATCTTATTTGGCGCATTGCGCTGGAACGGACAGCTGTTTTCACATCGTCCCTCATCGTCTGCGTGGTCTAGCGGCCGCATAGTGCCACTAGTTTTACTGAGCTGCTACGTACGCCAGTTCGAGCCTCAACGAGGATAAATATTTTTGTATTTTTATTTCTTTGGTTTTTGTTTTATTTAAGGTTGTTCCTATTTCGCCCTTTGTTTGGTTTTTTTCATTTTGTTTAATTTAATTTCACAACTTGTTCTTTTCCGTATTTTATAAATATAATTGTCACAAAGTGGTTGCTCAATTATTTATTCACCTTCGCAGCATAAGAACCAGAATCATTTCACCAATAAAGCAAAGACATAGAGTTTAATACTTGTTCATAATGTTATTTTGTTCCTATAAATACATATTTGGATTTTGCATACAACTTGGCACTCATTCTTTTTGTGGCGAAGCCCACAGCCATTTATTATAATTTTTGTATTGAACTTGGCTCTCCTTTTTTACATTTATCTTTGTGGTGGGATTTAAATTACATAACTTTATGTTTGGCCGGGTTCCCACATTGTAATTAAGGCGGATTAAACCAGTCTATAGAATTTATACAGTCCATTTCATTTAAGTCCCAGTAGGACCCTTACATTACGTCTTTGTTCAAACTCACTAGTTCATCCTCCTTCCAACCTTTCATTGTCTGTCTAATTCAAAAAAAAAAAAAAAGAAAAAAAAATCAAAATAATTTATTTCAGTAACTTATAAATACGTACACAAGTATCTATATATACTTGTGCTAAGAAGATCACCGCTCTTCCACATGTTGTGACTTAGGTGTAGGCGTAACTTAAAATATAATGTATATAATAAGTAAACATTTTATATTATACTATGTGGTAAGTGTGTGTGTGTGTGTGTGTGTGTGTGTGTGTGTGTGTGTGTGTGTGTGTGTGTGTGTGTGTGTGTGTGTGTGTGTGTGTGTGTGTGTGTGTGTGTGTGTGTGTGTGTGTGTGTGTGTGTGTGTGTGTGTGTGTGTGTGTGTGTGTGTGTGTGTGTGTGTGTGTGTGTGTGTGTGTGTGTGTGTGTGTGTGTGTGTGTGTGTGTGTGTGTGTGTGTGTGTGTGTGTGTGTGTGTGTGTGTGTGTGTGTGTGTGTGTGTGTGTGTGTGTGTGTGTGTGTGTGTGTGTGTGTGTGTGTGTGTGTGTGTGTGTGTGTGTGTGTGTGTGTGTGTGTGTGTGTGTGTGTGTGTGTGTGTGTGTGTGTGTGTGTGTGTGTGTGTGTGTGTGTGTGTGTGTGTGTGTGCGTGCGTGCGTGCGTGCGTGCGTGCGTGCGTGCGTGCGTGCGTGCGTGCGTGCGTGCGCGCGTGCGCGCGTGCGCGCGTGCGCGCGTGCGCGCGTGCGCGCGTGCGCGCGTGCGCGTGTGCGCGTGTGCGCGTGTGCGCGTGTGCGCGTGTGCGCGTGTGTGTGTGTGCGTGTGTGTGCGTGTGTGTGCGTGTGTGTGCGTGTGTGCGTGTGTGCGCGTGTGTGCGCGTGCGCGTGCGCGTGCGCGTGCGCGTGCGTGCGCGTGCGTGCGTGCGTGCGTGCGTGCGTGCGTGCGTGCGTGCGTGCGTGCGTGCGTGCGTGCGTGCGTGCGTGCGTGTGTGTGTGTGTGTGTGTGTGTGTGTGTGTGTGTGTGTGTGTGTGTGTGCCCGAGAGCGATCCAAGGTCGGGAAATATAGCTGTCTCGGCGCCCAGTACGACTTTGTCGCATTTGGCGTCGAGACCCTCGGCCCTTGGGGAAAAAGCGCGCGTGGGCTCCACAAGGAGATCAGCAAGCGGTTGAGGGACGCAACGGGTGACCCTCGCGCAGGCAGCTTTCTCGCTCAAAGAATAGCGATTGCTATACAACGCGGGAATGCTGCCTGTCGGGCACCCTGCCTAAAGGGCAAAGTTTTGATACGTTTCTGTAATTTTATATTTTAATCATTTTATTTTTTAAGTAGTTTTAAATGACATGCTTGTATATAATTTTTGGTTGTTAGATAAATAACATGTACCCAACGAAGAAGAAGATAATAAACTGACATTGATGGTATCTCTGATGATATGGAAGTCCTGGTAGTCAAATTAGAGTACAAGTGTACTAAGTTGTTATGTTGTGTTATTTACCTTCCGCCAAATTATAAAGATGATCAGTATTTAAATGTTTTGAATTGTTTAGAAAATGCAATATGTAAATATTAAGAGTTGGATGTGTTAGTGTTAGGTGATTTTAACCTTAATTCATGTAGTGCCCACGTCCACCACCAATTCGAATGTTTCCTTGAGTTCTGCGAAATACGCCAATACAATAGCATTCGCAATAATCATGATGGATTGCTTGACTTGGTTCTGAGCGGGCTGAGCGAGCGGCGAGTGCGTGTTGAGCGCGCCGCCACGGCGCTGGTGCCGCCCGACGGCTACCACCCGCCGCTCGAGGTGGCGCTGTCGCTGCCGCGCACTCGAGCCGACGCGGTGCCCGGGTCCATACAATCTCACAATGTCTCTCAAGTACCGGAATGGAACTTTCGCAAAGCGGACTTTAGTGCACTATATGCTAGTATGGCTAAAATGGATTGGGGGACAGTCTTAAATTCTGATAATGTTGACGTTGCGACTGAGGCATTCTACATTAAATTGAAGGAATGTATTGCAGACCATGTTCCAATCAAAAGAATTTGACAATTTGCAGTAGGGAAATACATATACCCGACTTGGTACAGTCCTGAAATTGTGCACACTATTCAGACTAAATATTTTCATTTAAAACAATATAGAAAAACGAATGCCGATTTTAATAGGGAGATGTTTAGGTATTATAGACGACAAGCTAAGTATTTGATTGATATTGCGTATAAAAATTATAAAGCAGGTATTGAGCGTGATATCACTGACGAGACGATCCTACAAAGTTTTGGAATTATATAAAAAGTAAACGCAAGGATTTGAGACTACCTGACGACTTTACTTACCACGACAGAACTGTTACGGGACAAGACGCCGCAAATGCTTTTGCCGAGTATTTTAGCTCTGTATTCCATAGTGAGGTACCTCGCCTGGACGCCGAGGAAGCGGCGAGGGACAGCGCAGCGACGCGGGGGGATGCACACGATGCAGCGAGAGTCGCAGTAAACGCTGTCAACGCTGCCGATTTGCGGCGCGCTGCCAAGCGGCTCAAACCGCGCTCCTCGGCTGGACCTGACGGAATACCCACGTTTTTGGCCAGGGATTGTATATCTGTTTTAGAGTCTCCTTTTTTATTTATTTATAATTTATCCCTACAACACGCCGTGTATCCATCGTACCTACTGGAAGTTATCAAGAGTAACCCCCGTACCTAAGAGCAGTGCAGGGTCCGACGTGACTGGGTTTCGTCCTATTGCTGTGCTCTCTGTGTTTGGGAAATTGTTCGAATCAATCGTGGACCATCTTATCACTCAGCAGATCACAGTCAAAATGGACGATGCTCAGCATGGTTTCCGTCGAGGTCGCTCAACAACAACTAATCACATAGTCTTGGTTGATTACGTAACCGAAGCTATGGATGCCCGAATGCAGGTAGATGCTGCATACTTTGACTTTCGTAAAGCTTTCGATCTTGTAGATAACGATATCCTCCTGCGTAAATTCGCAGACATAGGATTTACGCCCCGGCTTTTACACTTCTTTGCCAGTTATCTACAGGATCGGAGACAATATGTCAAACTTGCTGGATTCGAATCTCAACAATACTTCACTCGTTCTGGTGTAAGTCAAGGCAGCACGCTAGGACCTACACAATTTCTTGTCATGATTAATGATCTCACGAGGGTCGTCAGCACGTCTAAGTGCCTAATGTTTGCAGACGACATAAAACTATTCCACAGTGTTAGGGATGACAATGACAGAGTACAATTACAGAACGACATAGACGCTATTTCTGAATGGAGTGAGACTAATCGGCTGGAGTTTAACGCCTCGAAATGTGTGCACATTTCCTTCGCTAGACGCCGCTCACCTATCGTTACCGAATACAGCCTTCGCGGGATGCCACTTCATCAGACCGACGAAATACGTGACTTAGGACTGACTTTGGATAATAAACTTGACTTCAGACAACATATAACGACGACATGCAAAAAGGTATCTAAAACGCTGGGATTCATAATGAGGATGGCTTCCCAATTCTCTATTACCATCAAGATAGCAGTCATGCTATATAAAGCATACATTCGTAGTAGGCTCGAATTCGGTGCGGTAGTGTGGGCTCCGGACGAGTTTAAATACATCACAATGCTAGAAAGAATCCAAAAGAAATTTGCCAGGTACATATACAAGCGACAGTACGGATACTACCCGTATATGTATCCGTCCCTCTTCGTTTCAGGAATGGTTGGGCTTCACATTCTTGAGACACGGCGCAAACTGCTGCATGTAGTGCACTATTACCAACTGCTCAACAATAAAGTTGACAATGCGTCCGTGCTGGAGCGAATGGGCTTGCATGTACCGCGTGCGAGTGGGCCGGCGGTCGGTGCGGCGGGCGGCGCGGGCGGCGCGGTGACGGCGCGGCGCCCGCGGCGTCTGTTCGCGGTGCCCGGCGTGCGCACCAGGCGCGGAGCGAACGCTCCCACTGCTAGAGCGCGAACCGTCCTAAACAAGATCATGCAGGAAACCGACGACATTGATATATTTGCCGACAGTATTGGCGTATTTTGTAGAAAAGTTTTAGCCATACTTTCCTAGTTTCACGAGTCTGTACAATGCTTGCTCAGCTCAATCTTTGGTTGATTAGGTATATTTAGTTTATTTTTATGATTGCTTCTCTTTGAATTGTTCCTACCTAAATTGTTGTATTTTTTATAGTGATGCTACCTCCTATGAATGTGTACCTACCTCATAAGTGTTTTGGCTATAAACTGTAAACTTGTGTGGGATTAATGAATAAATAATAATAAAATAATAATAATAATGGCGAGCTGTTGGGGAGTAACGACCCCACGGACCCGAGTGCTCCCGAGAGTCGGTCAGGGCCTCCGTCTCCGGCGTGTCTTCGTCGGTCGGAGTGGAACCCCAAGGGGGCCCGCAGGACTCTCAGCTCTGGCTTGCCTTCATTGGCCGTCCAGAGAGGAGTCGTCAGAGCTATATGCTCCAGGGGTGGAAGTGTTAAAGGGCATAACGCCGCGAGTAACTTCGGAGAAAGCGCAGCACCACCTCTCGACACCCCTGAGTCGCTCACCCGGTGTTGCTCCTGGCCGTCTGTACGACGACGCTTTCAGGGGCCCATCTAATGAGCGGCTAATCACCGCCTGCCTCGATAACTTTGTGTACAACAATGTTATGGCAGGTGTCCGGACCTTTTTGCAATAGCCCAGTTTCATAATCCACCCAAATCTCATCACCATAGAACCCGTTCTCTATCCATGTAACCCACAATAGCCCCAACGCCTGTTGGAACCGGTTCACGGGTATCTACCGATGTACCCGTGAATGGGTTCTAGCAGGTGTATTACATCACATTAAACTTCGTCTCCAAAGGGCCTCTACGTGTTGGATCTATATCCCCACGCACGCCTTCCAAAGGACCGGGCTTTGTCCCGTGAATTTAAACAGGAGATAATAATCATAATGAGAACTTACGCTTTATATGTATAGTAGGTAATTTTTTCATACTCCGGGAAAAAAAGTACCACGCCGATTTCACGCCGATCACGTCGCCGCCGGCGATTGCTATTGGCGCACACCTCTCTGTGACGTCATACCCGTGTGTCAATTAGTATGAAGCATTTATGGCAGCCGCAAGCGAGGTCAATCTTTGTCTCAAATTTTTGGGTATTTATGTTCTTTAATTTTAGTTGCCCACATACCTACAAAGATTCGTTACTATCCAAAAACTGGTTCGAATGGCATCGTAAAAAATTTTAGTCATCCCTATTCTAACTGGTTTAATACCTCGAGCCTTCTGTTTTCTTTAAGGTATTGTATCGTCACCACTGAATTTATCCTGCCTCGTTGGCCTTGAGTTTAGGAGGAGGAGGAACAGTTCAGAATCAGAAATTATGCTATCCGCAGCGTAACCAAGGTAAAGCAGTGGGCGGGACACGTAGAACTGATAGCCGTCGGGGCGAAAAGGTTCTCGAGTAGCAACCACGTACCGGGAGGCGCAGCGTGGGTAGACCCCCCACAAGGTGGACTGATGACCTGGGTAAAGGTCGCGGAAGGCCTATGTCCAGCTGGGGACTACTGCCCGTTCCCTCTCATCCATGGGAGGAGGCCTGTGCCCAGCGGTGGGACGTAGGTACTTATCTATATAGGGACTGATTTATTATTATTAAGTTGAAAATCAAAGGCGTTATCTTTCAAATTCATCGTATTTTATATCAATAACAAGTCTTGCTTGATAACAACGCAAGGTACATTATTAGAAGTAACACAATGGAAAAGATTTTATGGGGTCATAGTACTGACGCACATAATATCTTTATAGCCCAGAAAAAATGTGTCCGAATATTAGTTAACATTCTACAAACTCAAACTTGCAAACCACATTTCATAAACCTACAAATTTTGACTCTACCATCTCTATACATCCTGGAAATCGCCACGTTCGTCAGAAATAATCTTCATTTATATAAATTCAACCAAAGTGCACGTCGCAGAGACAAACTTATCGCACCGGAACCGATATTAGACATTTACAAAAAAGGTCCATATTACAGATCGATCAATATTTACAACAAATTACCATCAAATATAAGGAATTTAGAAAATAATAACTCTTTCATTAGCAAACTAAAAACATTTCTGATAAAAAAAGCATACTATTCGGTCTCAGAGTTCCTGCAGGATGATGACCTTCTGTAATATCATAATGTAAAACTATAGATTTTATTATGAACTAAATAATATAATTAGTTTGCCTAATAGATGTATGCACTAGAGTTTATATAAACTAGTTTTTAAGAACTATTGTCATACCCTACCAGGGTCCATGAGATACATTTTTATTTTGTAACATCTTTGTAAAATACCATGGTTTGCAATAAACATTATTACTATAACTATTATTATATATACAGGATGTAGCTGTCCGCGGTTTACGGGACAGCCTGTATATAGTCAACTACACAGACTCCTTATAGTAGGGATTAATGTTAATAATAGTTATCCGAACGGTCGCCCAGTTATGAACCCAACCAGTAATACAATCCCACCAAAAACATTACATGTAAAGTGACTGCCAAGACTCCCTAGCTCATATTATATATACAGGATGTAGCTGTCCGCGGTTTACGGGACAGCCTGTATATAGTCAACTACACAGACTCCTTATAGTAAGGATTAATGTTAATAATAGTTATCCGAACGGTCGCCCAGTTATGAACCCAACCAGTAATACAATCCCACCAAAAACATTACATGTAAAGTGACTGCCAAGACTCCCTAGCTCATATTATATATACAGGATGTAGCTGTCCGCGGTTTACGGGACAGCCTGTATATAGTCAACTACACAGACTCCTTATAGTAAGGATTAATGTTAATAATAGTTATCCGAACGTTCGCCCAGTTATGAACCCAACCAGTAATACAATCCCACCAAAAACATTACATGTAAAGTGACTGCCAAGACTCCCTAGCTCATATTATATATACAGGATGTAGCTGTCCGCGGTTTACGGGACAGCCTGTATATAGTCAACTACACAGACTCCTTATAGTAAGGATTAATGTTAATAATAGTTATCCGAACGGTCGCCCAGTTATGAACCCAACCAGTAATACAATCCCACCAAAAACATTACATGTAAAGTGACTGCCAAGACTCCCTAGCTCATATTATATATACAGGATGTAGCTGTCCGCGGTTTACGGGACAGCCTGTATATAGTCAACTACACAGACTCCTTATAGTAAGGATTAATGTTAATAATAGTTATCCGAACGGTCGCCCAGTTATGAACCCAACCAGTAATACAATCCCACCAAAAACATTACATGTAAAGTGACTGCCAAGACTCCCTAGCTCATATTATATATACAGGATGTAGCTGTCCGCGGTTTACGGGACAGCCTGTATATAGTCAACTACACAGACTCCTTATAGTAAGGATTAATGTTAATAATAGATATCCGAACGGTCGCCCAGTTATGAACCCAACCAGTAATACAATCCCACCAAAAACATTACATGTAAAGTGACTGCCAAGACTCCCTAGCTCATATTATATATACAGGATGTAGCTGTCCGCGGTTTACGGGACAGCCTGTATATAGTCAACTACACAGACTCCTTATAGTAAGGATTAATGTTAATAATAGTTATCCGAACGGTCGCCCAGTTATGAACCCAACCAGTAATACAATCCCACCAAAAACATTACATGTAAAGTGACTGCCAAGACTCCCTAGCTCATATTACCCTGACAACTTTACGGTTTCTCTCTATGAAAACACAACAATATATCGATAAGTATCAGCCATATTTTTAGACCATAAAGTAGGTTGGGTGATTTGACTAAATATTCATTAATAATCCACCTAAATTTAATACCGCAACGGTACAAATTTATGAAAAGTCTTTATAAATTCCGTAAAAATCAGGCGAAAATGGTATAAACTTTCTTTACTTTATAATTGACTACGTCTAGTCTATACAGGGTGGAAAGTTAAAACGGGGCAGTAAGGGCAGCTACTAGATCCCTTGCCGCCACGCAAAAATGGCATTAGGATTTCATTCCTAACTTTTTAAGTGATGACAATCTACATTCACAGATTTTTGAAAAAAAGTACAGTCAGCGAGAAAATCATCACTTTTGACGATTTTTTTTAATGCTATTCGATCCCATTCCTATTAAGGATCAAAATATTCTTCGGGACCGACTAAGGTTTGACTACTAGAACGCCCAGAAATCAAAGAAAACTTTTTCCATACAGTTAGTATGGGAATCCCAAAGTGCAATTTTTTTTAATGCCAGTCGATCCCATTCCTATTAAGGATCAAAATACTCTTTGGGACCGACTAAGGTTTGACTTCTAGAACGCCCAGAAATCAAAGAAAACTTTTTCCATACAGTCAGTATGGGAATCCCAAAGTGCAAGTAGTACTTTAGTTAGACGATCATCAAATTGTATAATCTCCGTCTCCATACAATCTAGACGATCACTACTACTAACGCTACTTGCACTTTGGGATTCCCATACTGACTGTATGGAAAAAGTTTTCTTTGGTTTCTTGGCGTTCTAGTAGTCAAACCTTAGTCGGTCCCAAAGAGTAATTTGATCCTTAATAGGAATGGGATCGAAAGGCATTAAAAAAATTGCACTTCGGGATTCCCATACTAACTGTATGGAAAGAAAGAAAGAAAGAAATAAATTTATTTGCTAGAGACATGGTACAACAATAGATGGAACAGTGTTTTAGTCATGATCAGCACATCTCGCCAAAATTTTTGGTCATGCAAATTTTTTTTTGAAACTTAATATTTAAATATTATTTGTCATTCCCCATACAAAATTACAATTAGCATACTTAAAGAATAAATATAATTAAATGACATCAATATTAAATAATAATTAGGTTCTAAAATAATCCTGCACTGAATAAAAACATTTTTTTAGTAACCAATTGTATAATTGTGCAGTGAAAGGTTTGAGAGAAAGTTGCCTTATGTCACTTGGTAAATGATTATAAATTTTTATTACCATTTGATAACAGTTTTGACTACAAAGCGTGGTATTATATTTGGCCGGTTGAAAAAGTTTTCTTTGATTTCTGGGCGTTCTAGTAGTCTAACCTTAGTCGGTCCCGAAGAGTATTTTGATCCTTAATAGGAATGGGATCGAATGGCATTAAAAAAAAATTTCGTCAAAAGTGATGATTTTCTCGCTGACTGTACCTTTTTTCAAAAATTTGTGATTGTAGATTGTCATCACTTAAAAAGTTAGGAATGAAATCCTAATGCCATTTTTGCGTGGCGGCAAGGGATCTAGTAGCTGCCCTTACTGCCCCGTTTTAACTTTCCACCCTGTATATACGTTCTTTGGGATACCCGCATAATCCACTTATTTTTTTAATGAATAAACCTTTCTATAGGCCAGATGAAATTCAATATTATCTCAAGGTCGTAAATATTTAATTAAAATGCTGTTATTTCCTGATGCATATATTTTTGGATTCAGGTAGTAAGTCTCAAAATTTGTGTACTCAAACATGTTTTCACTATAAAAATACTGATGGCATTTTTGCTTGCGGGTTAATTTTTTTCCTAACTTCCGGTCCATAGAATTATTGACTTCAATAGTAAAAGTTTTTTTAAAATAACATATAAAAGCCGTATACAAATAATTAGCCTGATATTGAATTATTTCCAAAAAAACCGTAATTTGCTCAGGGTATATAGCTTTCAGCGTTAAAAAGATATCAGATCATAAGGAGCGCCAAGCTTCCTACTCCACACGGCGTAACCTACCACTACCAGCCACCCTCCAAAAATTCTACATCTTGGCTAAAAAGTATAGCTTTGTTGGGCACATCCCGGTCGCCGCATAGGCTCTCGCGCCGAATGAATTTATGATGATATTAACCCATTGTATTCCAGCAATCCGGTGTACGAAGGCCTGGTATCCCAACGACTTACATGTATGTCGGCATGTGTGGTCCCATTGGTCCAGCAGTCAGACCTCGATAATGAACCCTGGTGTATTTTGTATATAAGGATCACATTAAAAAAAAAATCATGACCCCACATGTGGGTCATTGGGATTCCAGGGTAATAAAATGACCCACATGTGGGACCTGGCTGCCGACTCACATGTGAGTCGTTGGGAGACAAAGGGTTTAAGCGACGGGTCTATACTTTTTAGCCAAGATATAGAATTTTTAGAGCGTGGCTGGTAGTGGTAGGTTACGCCGTGTGGAGTAGGAAGCTTGGCGCTCCTTATGATCTGATATATCTTTTTAACGCTGAAAGCTATATGAGCTAGGGAGTCTTGACTTTACATGTAATGTTTTTGGTGGGATCTCATTCCTTTTTGTAAGGTAATTTCTAAAGAAGTGTATAGAAAACCCATACAAATTTCCATCCCCAAATTTAAAGGATGGAAGGGTGTGATTTACTAAAAATCCTGAAATACGTATTTATTATTTATAATATGGAGTCCCTATTTCAATTTTCAGACCTCTAGCATCAAAATTTGCGAAAGTCTCATACTCGTACATACGAAGTTCGAATATCTCCATCTCTGCCGCCCGAATTATACAAGTGCGATAAAGACGAAGGTATCCGAACATCGAATTTCGATATTCGAGGTTATATCGCTGTGTCGATGCTGGACTATTGTTGTCCAAGCAAGTCCTGGAGGCGTTGTATTTCCTCCTGAAGTAATTTCACCATCCGCGCTTTCTGCTCATCATCGCGGATCACGTCACTCATTCGGGTCCTGTGGTTCTTCTCTAGTTGTTCGATTTTCTTTTCAACCCTGAAAATATTTTTTTCACTTCTCATTCTGCACAACATGACATTTTTATGCTCTAGTGCACAACGTAAAATTGTTTTAAAAAGACTAAGATAATCGGGCCTAACAGCCACACACACAATAAAACTTCGTAGAATAAACTTGTCATTTGATTTGATTTGCATTAAGTAATAAATTTTACATCCGTATTTTCCATTACTAAATTAATAAAACCAGATAAAATAGGAGTCAATTATTATTTTAAAACGTATTGAACCATTAAATTACTTGGCAGTATGAAGTGCCTAAGTCTAATATCACGTGTCGATAATTAAACATAAAAACTTTAAAAAGTTAAGTGACAGGAATGAGCCCTGATTTTATTTTATTTTGTGTTAGCACATTTGCAGCGTCCCATCTAAGATACACAATTAAATCAGCTGGTTCGGCGGCTGAAAATGCCGCCAAGTTGAAACACACCAAGTACTCTGCCTTGGAACCAACCTACGACTTCGTTCCAGTCGCTGTAGAGACAGCTGGGCCCTGGGGCAGCGAGGCTCTCGGGCTTTTCAAGGAGTTGGGCAGACGTTTGAGGGAGAGGGGTCTTGACCCCCCGCTCTGGGTCATGGCTCGTCCAACAGGTCTCAATTGCTGTTCAGCGAGGCAATGCCGCAAGCATATTGGGGACCTTTGGTTCGGGCATGACGCAGAGCGGGATGTAGTTTTACTTTATACTTTTTCGGCTTATTTGTACCTATGTATTTTATTGTAATAATTGTTTTGTGAATTAAAATTTTGCAATTATTTGTTATTTTCTCGCAATCGAAGTGAAAAGCAGTGTGTATAACTCGGGCATAAATTAGCCATTTAACCCCTCGACTTCACTATCCACCCTCGCCGACGTCTCAGGTTAAATGGCTCGTTTTATGCGCATGTTGTACAATCTATTGTATCAATAACTAGCTGCCCACGCGCGCAGCTCTGCGCATTACCCACAGAGAAGTGAGACCCCAGGCGGAGCCGCGGGAGTAAATAATAGCTTACGTCCATCCTTCAAAATTAAAAGAAGACTCGATATTTTTATTAATTTTGCATTTTAAGGGCATGAATTGAAAAATACCGGGTTATTTGAAACGCCCGTCTGACCATATTAGAAAACATCGGTCAAGTGCGAGTCTGTCTCGCGCACCGAGGGTTCCGTACAAACTTTCACCACGCTTTATGAAGAAAAAATCTATGTTGGTTTTTCAGAGATAATTCTTTATCAAGTGAACCAATTTTGATAATTCTTTTTTAATTTGCTAGGAGTGCTAGAAGGTACTTAATTTCAGAATACTTCCATACAAATTTGAAGGAAAAAAATTCAACACAAAAGTATTAAATTACAAACTTAAATATTAAATGATTTTTGAAGAATAAAAAAAATACGCTAGATTAATTACGTTA
This sequence comes from Epinotia brunnichana, assembly GCA_963854355.1. Classification (NCBI taxonomy): domain Eukaryota; kingdom Metazoa; phylum Arthropoda; class Insecta; order Lepidoptera; family Tortricidae; genus Epinotia; species Epinotia brunnichana. Next base: position 14,963,362 of record OY977956.1, read on the forward strand.
ATTTTAATTAAATACCTATATTATTTTAAAATTTTTGGCTCGGTAAACTTCGAAAAAAAGGGGGGGGGGCGGATGATATTTTTTTCTACATTTTCCTTTGTAGGTAAGTAAGTATATCAACATTTTACCACTATAGAAAAAAAGGGAAAAAACTTTTAATTTTTGCCACCCCCTCTTATCCGTCCTTTTTATAGAAATTAAAAATAAATAATTAATTTTTAATTTTCCAGACACGTGGATTAGCTTTGTTTACAACTATTCCAAATTTCAAATTGATAGCATTGGTATTTCCTGAGATATTTAATTTTGTGACAAACAGACAGACAGACGGACGGAGTCGCACCATAAGGGTTCCGTTTACGAGACTCTAATGCTAGGCGGCTTGCCGAGCTTAGGGCGTGGGGGGTGGCATAACATACCTAATGTTGACGTGTTGCATGGCTTCTGAGACGATCTCCTGTACCTCGTTCTTTAGGCAGGTTATTTCCTCGTGGTTCTTCTTAAGGGCAGCTGGAAGACTGGAAGTCAATCAAAAAGGCAAGCCTGTAAGATACGGTCGAGTTCACAAACATCTTTACAAGCCAAACTCCCAAAAATATGTTTACTCGACCTTATCTGTCTCACAATAAGGTCGAGTAAACATATTTTTGGGAGGTTGGCTTGTAAACATGTTTATGAACTCGACTGTACCTAATTACTGAAAATAAGTTCTATGCTACAGTCAGCATCTTAAACAATGTATAAACTTCGACCTTATCTCTTAAGTTCCTAGAACCACCTAGAATGTATACATACCTACATGTTTATGACGCCGACTGTACAAGCTTTTTTTTTATTATTCATTTCTCGAAAGGACACATAAAATGGTTAGGTACATAACAAATGCACTGCCAAACTGCATGACAGTTTGTTGGCAGTTCGTGTTGCTCTTCTTACATAGTTGTGTCGCTACTTACTGCTAATTACTGCTGTATTATTTAATTAATGCTAGGCATGCACTTTCACATTAAATATCTAATTCTACTGTTTACAATTATATACTTAAATCAATGATAAAAGGTAGGTAGTAGGTAGGTAGGCTTTGGTTGCTGACTATACTACCTACTCGTTGAGAGCTACTAAAAACTACGAGTTTATTTTGTCTTTGTGTACCTAATTGAGGTGTTCCTATGTCCAACTTCCGTCTCCATCATCAGGCCAGCTTTATGGTACCATAGTATTGTATTGTCGTCAGACTAACGTAATTGTACACATGTGTATATCGGAGGATTGACGAGACATCACAGCTTTCTATTCACTTGCACCTAACTAAATATGTAGGTATGTATGTAACTATGTTTGTTCGGGTGGAATCTTCCAACTCAATTTTGAAGCAGATATCTTCAACCAATTGAGCTGAAATATTGGGTAAAGCTAAAGTTTGGATGACAATGTTATGGTACCATCGATCTGATGACGGAGACAGAAGGTGGCCATGGGAATTCAGTAGGTAAGTAGTTAACCGACGTAACCCCTTTGAGTTTGGGCTCGTTAGAATCGTCAATGAGTAGTTGATGACGGTATACAGAAAAGTACAGTCGGCAATGGAAGCTTAAACCAAAAATGAAATTTTTGACAGAAACTTATTTTAAGACGTAATCTTTGAAAGTGTCCTATGAATAATTTAGTTTAAAAACAAAGTTTTAACCGACTTCAATTCAGTACTCCGCCAAGCCACATTAACATTTCCACACTTTTTTTTCCAATTTACCACATGAACTGATTTTCGAGAACAAAAGCGTTGATTTTTAGACCAATAAACCAAATCCCTCTGGTACAGTAGTACTACCAGGTAGTTCTACTGGTAGTACAGATGATACACCTTAGGGACACTAGTACTACTTCTAAAAATACAAGAATATCCCTCGGGTTTTGTCATAGACCACTGTATTAAAAGTTCAACTGGTAGTACATATGATACACATTCCAGATGTAAACAAAATATATGTCACCGTTAGATTGTGAACACCGTCAGTTTATAATCTTACCCGTTATATTGTAAACTGACGGAATATTGTGAACTGCCAAAACCGTTCACAATTTAACGCAATATTTTTCGTTAGTTTATAAACTTTCAATGTCGAATCGTCAAATTGTGAACTGAGATCAAATCGGCTTGCTACGGAACGTACACAAAGACTAGGTAGGTTAGGTTAGTTAGGTATCTTCAGTTGCCCGAAGGGCAAACTACCCAGAAATAGGAGCCCCGCGCAGCGGGGCTCCGTCGACACTGCTGGATGCCGAAATAAATGGAAGAAAATGTCTGAATAACAAAAAAAAACAATCATGTTATGACGTAAGTGGAAACTGCTGCAAGCGGAATAATTCGCTTAACCAAACAGCGCACTGCAGGTTGCGTTCCGAATGAGGCAAATTTGATTCAGTTCACAATTTGACGATATGCCATTGTTAGTTTATAAACTAACGAAAATGAATGCTTAAAATTATGAATTATTTTGGCAGTTCACAATATTCCGTCAGTTTACAATATAACGGGTAAGATTATAAACTGACGGTTTTCACAATCTAACGGTGACATATACATACATGTTTTCTAGCTCACTGAAAACCTTGAACGGAAAAAACTTTGACTTTTACTATGCAGCCAACCAAAAAAAAATTATGCTTTTTCATACAAAATGTCTACTATTTATGAAGTGTTCGTGTTCTCTTCGTATTCTGCACCAAAGTTTTTTATTCTCTGTTTGGCCTGTAGGTTGACTGGTAGAGAATGCCTATGGCATTGAGTCCGCCCTTTGTAACTGTATTTTATACTGTGCAATAAAGTTTAAAAAAAACGTCGTTATCGATCGGTCAAAATGTATAAAAAACACATTTTTTTTAGATTGTATTGCTAAGCCGCGTTTTCACGTAGTGTTCTGAGCGAGCATTTACTTGTTCGTGTGCTGACGAACGAACATTTTACTATGTGGAATCCTGTTTTCATCCGCCCAAGAACGAACGAATGCTCGCTCAGAACACTATGATAATCGCGAAAGTAAATATATGTCAAAGAAAAGGTAAAAAAAACAAACAAACTACAGGACAGTTGTACTACCAGTCTGCCGTTATGGTCACTAGTACTACTGGTAGTACTAGTGACCTTAGGGTGTATCATTTGTACTACCAGTAGAACTACCTGGTAGTACTACTGTACCAGAGGGAACCAAATCGCTGTATGTGGGCCGATAATATTTTAGGACTTCCGTCGATTCCTCAAGGATCTCAGAATTACCCTTGGCACTTCATTGTTTGCTATTTCAACAAAATCATATCAGAATCTGTGACGTACTTTTATAGTTTGAAGCACATCATTGTGAAGTTCCACAAGCCATCTGTGGTCTTCATCATCACTTCCACCAACACCAAATTTATGAATTCCGAGTGTAAATACACCAGTTATAATAGAAAATACCGAAATGACTACACGCGTGCCTAATATACCTATGCCTCCTCAAGGAGTTCCCTCAATTCCTCATGGTTCCCATCATCCAACTGGGGCTTTGATGTGACGAGACAAGGATTTGGGATTTCTCAAAAATGCCCTGACTGTAATCGATGATGGCTCCACTCTTTAAGCAACTTCTTTCATAATCGATGGCAACCCTAGCGGGTGGGTGTTCCACTTGATGGAAAAATATAGGCTCAAAAAATTGCAGCCCAAAAGTTAGGTTTTTACAGGAACTCATGAATACATTATTCTCGAGTTGTCAAGATCCCAAAAAATCTCCTTCAAAACTTTAATCTTCCACCGGGACACCCCGTATAATCTCACCGCCTCACAACACAACCTGGAAAAGGGTAAGTACCCTAAAGCTTGTCATATTATAGTAATGCCTTTCATCCATTGTACCTACCTTTCACCAATAGCGTGATGAACCGCCAGTGTCGTCTGTGTTGTCTTCATCACTTGGCTCACTAGGCTGAGCATCCTGTCATGATTGTCAGCTGGAAGGATAACAAAGTTTTATATTGATTATATTAGTGATTATTGAATTGCGAATCTAGTGAAGCTGTTATTTACACTTAGACCTCTGCTAAACCCCAGTCCCCATGGCGCCAATCTTACCACGGGGGGGAATACGACGCTCACGGAACACTATCGTAGAAAACGCATATCGCGATATGAACACCCCTATCTTTAGGTACTGGCTTTCTGTTCACCAGAACAAGAATAATAAAAAACCCGGCCAAGTTGGACTCGCGCACGAAGGGTTCCGTACCAATTATCTATAAAAACGGCAAAAAAATCACGTTTGTTGTATGGGAGCCCCCGTTAAAAAAATATTTTATATTGTTTTTTGTATTTTTTGTTATAGCGGCAACAGAAATACATAATCTGTGAAAATTTCAACTCTCTAGCTATCACGGTTCTTGAGATACAGCCTGGTGACAGGTGACAGACAGACGGACAACGAAGTTTTAGTAATAGGGTCCCGTTTTACTCTTTGAGTACGGAACCCTAAAAAGTAGCAGGTAGTTTTACAATTTTAATTACCTATTATAATTTTTTATCTTATGCTTTTAGTTTTACAATTTTTGTTTGTAATGTGTTTTTGATATGGGTGGTCATCAATGCCTGAAAATAAAACTTTATTTATTTTACAATTTTATTTTACCAATCTATGAACACTATAAAAAGCTCTCGATTTATGGCGCTATTGTGTAGCAGAACTACCAGAGGTCTAACGTCTATCATAAGGAGACGCTACGCGCGTGATTCGGCCCGTGTAGGAAGTTCCTAATAAAAATAAATAAAGTTTTATTTTCAGGCACTCCATAGGAAGTCCGTGTTGTCGGAAGCACGGCGGCCAGCCAAATCAAGGTCACTCCTAGATTTTCTGTGACCTTGCTTGGCAGTCCTGCTGATTTCGCTGGTGTAGTGTCTCCTATACGAAGTGAATGGTACAGAAAAACTAGTAGTGGAGTGGCCAAGTTGAAGAACAGCAACTTTCGTAGGACTGAAAGATTTATACCGACAAGTGGTATCGTTGGAATCAGCATGGTCTACTGATTATCAAAATGCATGTTGTCGCTTCGAGACTTAGCCTATTTTTTACATGGAATGTTTTTATGGGTCGATTTAATTTTAAATCTGATTCGATTATTATACTTATTGATTTTTGTGATACTAATATTCGAGTTTTAATAATCGATTAATTTTTTCTTCCTAACCAACGGCGGCGCTACCACGAACTTCGAATCTCGAACATCGTATATCTCCCGTCTCTGTCGCTCGAGTACCATAAACTATAAGTGCGATAGAGACGGAGATATACGAAGTTCGAGATTAGAAGTTCGTGGTTATAGCATAGCCCAGACCAGAGCTATAACCACGAACTTCGAATCTCGTTATGGTTTATGGTATGTACTCGAGCGACAGAGACGGAGATATACGATATCTGCAAGTCTTTTGTTTGCCTACTACTTAGAATATGTTTTTTATCGCATGCCGATTACGAGCCTAGTGCGGGACCTAAACAAAATTGGCAAATTAATAAAGTTCTTTAAAGGTTGTTTTGGCATTATTGCACATCATTAGAAAGAGGATAGACTAGATAACGTTTTTAAAGCATTTTAAGAACTTGATCTTTTTTAGTTTTTTTTTTTATTGCAGATCAAATTATTCTAAATATTTCAAATTTTGCACCTAGTTTTTTTTTGACGGTCAATAAAAAAATAAGTAGACGTTACTTGCAAATAATTTTGACTTTGATAGAGACGTACGAGTACAACATCAAACAATACAATAAAAAAAGTAGGCTCTACCACTTCCTTTTTAGGGTTCCGTAGCCAAATGGCAAAAAACGGAACCCTTATAGATTCGTCATGTCCGTCCGTCTGTCTGTCTGTCTGTCCGTCCGTATGTCACAGCCACTTTTTTCCGAAACTATAAGAGCTATACTGTTGAAACTTGATAAGTAGATGTGTTCTGTGAACCGCATTAAGATTTTCACACAAAAATCGAAAAAAAACATTAAGTTTTAGGGGTCCCCATACTCAAAACTGAAACTCAATTTTTTTTTTATCAAACCCATACGTGTGGGGTATCTATGGATAGGTCTTTAAAAATGATATTGAGGTTTTTTATAACATTTTTTTCTAAACTGAATAGTTTGCGCGAGAGACACTTCCAAAGTGGTAAAATGTGTCCCCCCCCCCCCCTGTAACTTCTAAAATAAGAGAATGATAAAACTAAAAAAAATATATGATGTACATTACCATGTAAACTTCCACCGAAAATTGGTTTGAACGAGATCTAATATGTAGTTTTTTTTTAATACGTCATAAATCGTAAACCGTAATTTATTTCACGGAACCCTTCATGTGCGAGTCCGACTCGCACTTGGCCGCTTTTTTAGATTTAGATTACTAAGTTGAAAGTTTGGCTGTTAGTTAGATGTTTGGATGTTTGTTACGTAATGAAAGACGCAAGAACGGCTTAACGGATATCGATGAACTTTGGCACACGTATTATTCATTGCCTCAATTTAAATTTGAAAAGAATTAAAAAATAGAATAAAGAATAGGATACATGCACTGCAACTTAAATAAAGCTTGGTTAAATTGGGTATGATGGTTGTTGATACTGGATTTTACGCGGAAGAAGTCTCGGGTAATTACTAGTTGAATGATATTTATTTACCTGCACTCGGAGACTTCGGGGTGGCATTTCTATTGAGCCTGTCCTGAATGCTCCTGTTTACATCACACCGATCCGTATCTTTAAAATTGGGCATGCGTTGCCATCTGTTAATTTCATCAGACGAAAGCCTTTCTAAAACAATTTTAGGCTTAGACATTCTAGTAATTGGGATGACAGAAGTTAGACTTGCTGTAGGCTTATAAGTTTCTAACTGATTCCTCATATTTGTGAGAAGTTTTGGCATAGATTCACTGACCCCTTCGTTATGCACATCCCTGTGCTGGAAAGCTTCATCCAGTGCCTCAACATTTGGGGGTGGTTCATTTAGATCGTTATGGCCTGTAATTGGAGAGCGACCGCCTGTAGCTATTGATCTTTCTGACATTACATCTGACACAAGTGCAGGTTCTATAATTTCAGTGGACTCTAAGACTGCAGATTTTTCACATTTTTTCTTCGTTTTCGGCGATAGTACAGGCTTAGTTCTCGATGTTTTTTCCACTTTGCGGCTACTAGGTTTGATTTTTCTTGCCATTTTAGGTTTAGGACCATTCCTTTGTTCAAAATCACTATCTTCCGAAGATGAAAGCATGGTGGTATAGTGGTTGAGTATATAATTTACAGGCGTCACTGGTCTTTCACGTCTACTCATGGTTGTTGTTGACCCTATACTTGACGGCCTAACACGTATTTCGAACGACGGGTCTTCGCCGTCGCTGTACATACTGCATCGGGATTTCTTACTTTTCTTCGCTCTTGATTTTCTCGAGATTCTACTATGAGGTTGGCGTGCATTCTCTAACTCTCTGTAGCAAGTTGCTATTGGAGTTTGATTGACATTTAACTGAATTTTGGAGATTGTAATTTCTTTATTCTCATTCTCATCGTCTTTGGGCGAATAAAGCTTTCGCCTTTTTCGAGTTAATGTGGCTTTTGTGGAAATTATTGGAGAAGTAGTGTTACAAACACTTTTTACTAATAGGTTGCTTTTTCCTATATCAATCGGGTCTTTTCGGGGCTCGTCGCGTACAATACTTTTAGCTTTGCGTTTTCTGCAAATTTCTTTGGGACGCACTTCCTTTTCAACGGGCTTATTTTCTACGAGATCACTATTTTGAGTTACTACGCCCGATACGTTCCCACAATCCTCATCCATCACCACGAAGTCAGCGAAATTAACGTTAGGAGTGTCCTTGTAAATTTTATCCAGTAAATCGTTTGTTATGATTGATTCTTCGACAACAGATCTTTTTGTTTGTTCGCTGGCACATTTCACTCCAAAACGCTTGGTTTTTGATAAACTTTTGCTTAAATTTTCAAAAAAATTAGTAAATGCAGTAAAGTTGTGTAATTGCCAAGTCACAAAATTTTATTTGAATAAAGATTAATAAGAATGCCTGACTTGGCTCTACGAAATATCTCACCACTTTTTACTGTGGAAGAGTTCCGAGACTTGGCGATTATATTACGGACCCGGCAATAGGCCTGTATACAACGTGTCCCAAAACTCAACGATAAGCCGGCACCAGAGGATGGAGCTACTTATGATTAGTCGAGAAAAAATAAGGAAAAAAATATATCTCAATTATTTTAGAAATTACAGAAAAAAAATGAAATTCATCGAAAATCGACATCCCTAATGGTATTTTTAACGACCATGTCTACAAATATTCAAATATTACTGTTTTTTTTTTGTTTTTGGAAACTTATGTAGCCCTGCTATCTAACACAGTTCTTAAAAATACCATAATACATGTAGTTTTTACACAAAAAATAATCAAAATCGATTTTGTCCCTACAATTTTGAAAGATTTTTTCTTACAGTCCACTTTCAATCATCATGGTGTAGAAAAATTGTATTGACACCACAATGGCAATTATTTTCAAAAGTTGACGCAACTAACCAAGATTCCAAAATGGTATAATACTTTAGGAAACCTAGTCACAAAAAAAAACAACGAATTTTTAAACAAGAATCGACATTATTTAATGTTGGCGGTAATCACTTTTACTGTACCCAAAAAAGGATTTTTGTTGTTGAAAAATGTTGAATAAATGCAAAGAAATGGTACAATTTTTTTTTATTTTTTTAAATTAATTTACTACATTATTAATACTACAGTAAATGTTCAAATTGCCTGCCACCGGCATTAATACAGACATGACATCGCCTTAGAAATGATCGTTTTATCCGTCGTGCATATCTTCTACCATTGATATGATCCGCAGCTTGTGTGATTTTTTGGCGAAGCTCGTCCAATGTTGCTATGGGTTTTGAGTAGACTTTGTCTTTAAGACAGCCCCAGTAGAAGAAGTTCAGGGGGTTCAGGTCGGGCGAACGGGGTGGCCACAAGATAGGACCAAGTCGCCCGATCCAACGCCCTGGTCGTAGTTACAAGGAAACCTTAATGGTGATGGCTATTTGAACTTTTTACAAAACGACTTGCCTGAATTATTAGAAGACGTGCCTTTACGTGATTTACAAAACATGTGGTTTCAAAATGATGGTTGCCCAGCTCACTATGCCCGTGCAATGCGAGAATACTTAAACCAAGAGTATCCAGGGCGTTGGATCGGGCGACTTGGTCCTATCTTGTGGCCACCCCGTTCGCCCGACCTGAACCCCCTGGACTTCTTCTACTGGGGCTGTCTTAAAGACAAAGTCTACTCAAAACCCATAGCAACATTGGACGAGCTTCGCCAAAAAATCACACAAGCTGCGGATCATATCAATGGTAGAAGATATGCACGACGGATAAAACGATCATTTCTAAGGCGATGTCATGTCTGTATTAATGCCGGTGGCAGGCAATTTGAACATTTACTGTAGTATTAATAATGTAGTAAATGAATTTAAAAAAATTAAAAAAAATTGTACCATTTCTTTGCATTTATTCAACATTTTTCAACAACAAAAATCCTTTTTTGGGTACAGTAAAAGTGATTACCGCCAACATTAAATAATGTCGATTCTTGTTTAAAAATTCGTTGTTTTTTTTTGTGACTAGGTTTCCTAAAGTATTATACCATTTTGGAATCTTGGTTAGTTGCGTCAACTTTTGAAAATAATTGCCATTGTGGTGTCAATACAATTTTTTTACACCATGATGATTGAAAGTGGACTGTAAGAAAAAATCTTTCAAAATTGTAGGGACAAAATCGATTTTGATTATTTTTTGTGTAAAAACTACATGTATTATGGTATTTTTAAGAACTGTGTTAGATAGCAGGGCTACTTAAGTTTCCAAAAACAAAAAAAAAACAGTAATATTTGAATATTTGTAGACATGGTCGTTAAAAATACCATTAGGGATGTCGATTTTCGATGAATTTCATTTTTTTTCTGTAATTTCTAAAATAATTGAGATATATTTTTTTCCTTATTTTTTCTCGACTAATCATAAGTAGCTCCCATCCTCTGGTGCCGGCTTATCGTTGAGTTTTGGGACACGTTGTATACTCACGCAAACTCCTCATAAGTCTTAGCAGTGTGTATGGCATCGCATTTCACATCATTTCCGCGCCCCATTGCTGCGAAGTCTTCTTCGCCCAATGGCTAGTCCACTCTGAGAAAAAAAATTGTGTGACAATCATAAAAAGTTCCAAAAACTGTATTCCTACCACGGAAAACGAACTGAAAAAGTACTGTTTTTTTTTGGGTTCCGTACCCGAAGGGTAAAACGGGCCCCTATTACTAAGACTCCGCTGTCCGTTCATCTGTCTGTCTGTCTGTCTGTCACCAGGCTGTAAGTATCTCATGAACCGTGATAGTTAGACAGTTGAAATTTTCACAGATGATGTATTTCTGTTGCCGCTATAACAACAAATACTAAAAAATAGAATAAAATAAATATTTAAGGGGGCTCCCACACAAAAAACGTGATTTATTTGCCGTTTTAAGGGTTCCGTATTCAAAGAGTAAAACGGGACCCTATTACTAAGACTCCGCTGTCCATCTGTCTGTCTGTCCGTCTGTCACTAGGCTTTATCTCATGAACCGTGATAGTTAGACAGTTGAAGTTTTCACAGATGATGTATTTCTGTTGCCTCTATAACAACAAATACTAAATAAGTTTCGGTCAAAAAATAATTTTTGGTAAAAGCGTTTATTGCCGACTGTACTTTTCTGCATACCGTCATCAACTACCTACTCATTGAGACGATTCTAACGAGCCCAAACTCGATGGGGTTGTGTCGTTTTATTGCAGAGTTCCTATGGCCACCTTCCAGCTCCAGCATCAGATCAGCTCCATGTCATTATAATATTGCATGCGATATATACATATATGCATGCAAAATTTCAGCTTAATCGGAAACCGGGAATAGGGTCAAATTTCAATTACTAAATTTGACCCAAGAATAAAACAAACGGGGTGAGCTAAATAAAAGCTTGTAAAAAAAGAACATATTTTTTTTCTTTTACAATCTTACACAAATCGCCCTAGTCCCAAACTAAGCAAAGCTTGTACTATGGGTACTAGCAATGTACAAGTTGCAGAACATTCCCAAAACGCGGAAACATTCTCAAGAATTTTCCCAGAACATTCTTGCAACATGAAACTTATTGTTTAATTTTATTAATGTGCTTACAATAAAAATTAAACGAACATAATTTAATCATAAAACAAGTCGCGCAAAACAAAGAGGCACGGCCGTACCATCCTTTTCTCGAAGCCATTCAGGCCATTTTCAACATCCTGTAATTTTGTGCTGGCGAAAGCTAGAACCCTGAATTTTTAGGAACATGTAGGGCATAATATGGCTAACATATAATTTTAATAAAATTCCATTTGAACTTTTAGTTTAAGAACTATTGTCCGTCAAAGTTCGTTAGTTTTGTCACTGACATATATACTCACTGATAATGATCACGCAAATTCTAAGGTACTCTAGCAGACCCACAACCTCCAAATTTCAAACGTAATACGTTTTTAGCCTAATAATTCATGAAAAACCCAGAAGAGAAAGAAAGATAAATATCACAGTTTGTCAAACCAGTCAAACTAAGGAACCTGTAGAGGAAGTCAAATTTGGCTTTGTATGCGGCAAGGGGTAAAGTAGTCTTAGTCTTACTCTTAAGTGTCCGCAGTACTGTACTCATTTTTACTATCCTAATTTCATTTAAAGTTGATGTTGTTGCATTGCACTGATGATTTAAAGAGTTCCTATAGTTAAATGTCTACAGAATCAGACCGGGACCGATTTTTAGGGTTCCGTAGCCAAATGGCAAAAAACGGAACCCTTATAGATTCGTCATGTCCGTCCGTCTGTCTGTCTGTCCGTCCGTATGTCACAGCCACTTTTTTCCGAAACTATAAAAGCTATACTGTTGAAACTTTGTAAGTAGATGTATACTGTGAACTTTCAATTTTTCCTTTTATTTGAAGTTTATAAATATCGTTAGCAGCGTAACTGCGTTATACAAAAAAAAGCGGCCAAGTGCGAGTCGGACTCGCACATGAAGGGTTCCATGAAATAAATTGCGGTTTACGATTTATGACGTATTACAAAAAAACTACTTATTAGATCTCGTTCAAACCAATTTTCGGTGGAAGTTTACATGGTACAATAATGTACATCATATATTTTTTTTAGTTTTATCATTCTGTTATTTTAGAAGTTACAGGGGGGGGGACACACATTTTACCACTTTGGAAGTGTCTCTCGCGCAAACTATTTAGTTTAGAAAAAAATGATGTTAGAAACCTCAATATCATTTTTGAAGACCTATCTATAGATACCCCACACGTATGGGTTTGATGAAAAAAACTTTTTTGAGTTTCAGTTCTGAGTATGGGGACCCCTAAAACTTAATGTTTTTTTTCGATTTTTGTGTGAAAATCTTAATGCGGTTCACAGAATACATCTACTTACCAAATTTCAACAGTATAGCTCTTATAGTTTCGGAAAAAAGTGGCTGTGACATACGGACGGACAGACAGACAGACAGACAGACAGACGGACGGACATGACGAATCTATAAGGGTTCCGTTTTTTGCCATTTGGCTACGGAACCCTAAAAAGTGTATTTTTTTTGACATAACGCACGAAGATTTTTGAAAATGTTTTTATACATTTATGTAGTGGGCATTAGTGGCTTGTCACGATATTTATCTTGTAGGTATACCTGTGCAAAAGGTGTCAAAAAATAATAAAACAAAATTAAAAGTAGATTTTTTTAAAGGAAGTTTAAGGACATGGTGTTGATTGAACATATGCACTTTATAGCCTATTCTATTTTTATTCATGAGCATTTTGTTTGTTTACCTATTATGACACTTTAAATGACAACCTGTTTTTTTTTATATTATCCTAAATTACTCGAAAACAAAAGAAGATCGTGGACTGATATTAAGCATGGAGTGTTCTTAAGACCTGCCAGTACACCCCCTGAAAGAATCACCAAATCCCTCGTCGGGGGCCACTCTCACTAGCTTAGCCTGCTATTTAGACCCCTTTTTCCAGTTCCTTACTTATCTTATTAGACCTTTGATTTCGACCATACCACTGAACCAAATTTGAAGTTTTAGACATTCATTCGACGCAGAATTTGACCTTCGTTAGTCTCGAATACATTTTCCATCCGACGTACCGTTTTTGTGCTATATGCAAATAACTGAAAAAAGAGCAAAAATTTCGCGGTTATTGGGCTCCCAAAAATTTAGCACACCTCCTGGGTGCAAACTCGGATTACATGCATTTAAGACCAAATGAAGGTATTAAAACGATTTCCAGCGTTATGGGAATTAATTCCTCGAAACGTCTTTTTTGGATCTAATTTTTTTGGCTTATTTAATTTTCGAGCGCTCGAAAGTCAAAAATCGGCCCCCTGGTCATTGACACCAAAGGTAAACCAAAGTAACCAAACTACGTCATCTGACTTAAAAGTACTGAATGCCAGGATCTTGCCCCAATTTACAACATTAGTAAACATGAATACTCATAACAACATAGCATACATACATGTATTTAAAAGCTAGCAATATAATAATATGACCAACTAGGTATGATATTGCAGGCACTGATAGTAATCCAGCATTTGTCGCACAGAAATAGTGTATAGGTAAGAGCAATATATAAAATGCGACCAGACGAATCATGTAGGCCTTTGTTTAAAAAGCTCAGCTTGTTACCGCTTGTTTGTTACCCTGAGAAAATTACGGTTTTTTTGGAAATAATTCATTATTAGGCTAATTATTTGTATAGGTCTTTTATATGTTATTTTAAACAACTTTTACTATTGAAATGAATAATTCTATGGACCGCAAGTTAGGAAAAAAACTAACTCGCAAGCAAAAATGCTATCAGTATTTTTATAACGAAAACATGTTTGAGTACACAAACTTGGAGACTTACTACCTGAATCCAAAAATATATGCATCAGGAAATAACGGTATTTTAATTAAATATTTACGACCTTGACATAATATTGAATTTCATCTGGCCTATAGAAAGGTTTATTACTTACTTAACAAAAATAAACAAAGAACGTATATAGACGTAGTCAATTATAAAGTAAAGAAAGTTTATACCATTTTCGCCTGATTTTTACGGAATTTATGAAGATTAATTTTCATTATTTTTTACCGTATCGGTATTAAATTTAGGTGGATTATTAATGAATATTTAGTCAAATTACCCAATCAATTTTTTGGTGTAAAAATATGGCTGATATCGATATATTGTTGTGTTTTCATAGAGCGAAACCGTAAAGTTCTCAGGGTATGTCCAAAAGCATAAATCATTGTTTAGAAAAGCATGTGATACTCACCCTCGCTCCTGTCGAGACCCCGATAGGCTACTTGATGACTATTCGCGTTTAGCGAAACATAAAAAAAAGCTGTCTGATTATGTGTAGGTATACAAGTTTATAATAAAATGCCTGGTGAATTTCGGTCTATGAATATTATGTTATTTAAAGAGAAACTACACCAATGGCTTAGTAACAAAAACTTCTACAGTTTAAACGAATTTTTCGACATGTAATATCTTAGATATCTACGTATCTACATAAATCATTAAGTTGATATGTTAATATGTGTGAATGTGTAATACATACGTTTAAAATTTTTACAATTTAAATAGATTTATAGAATTATTTTGCGTGCGTACAGTTGATTGTCCTAATATGGTAAAGTTTATCCTCTCTCAACACTTACTATTTTTATTAGTTAGCTAATAACATTTTTATAACAAAGTGTTTCAAGTTTGCTATTGTCTTCAATTTCCCGCCAACAAAGGATGAACAATAGACAATAGACGCTGTGGAGACGCTTCAGGATACGCTACACGGGCCGATTTTGTCGGACGGCCAAGCAAGGTCACAGAAAATCTATTATGGAGTGACCTTGATTTGGCCGGCCGCCGGCCGCCGCAATGAGAATATAACCAACTACGTTCTTGCTTCCGACACGTATCCACACATGGGCATTTTCAGAAATTGTTGTTGGTGGCGTTATAGGAGACCCACTTAAAAATATTTTAAATTACGCTAGAATGTAGCTTAGTTGGTAATATACTGTAAAAAAAACATAAAAATACTAAATATAATGGTATATAATACTAATTTCAGCATTTTATTACGTGTCTGCTAGAAAAAGGTACGTCACTCATTTTTAAACAAACATAATAAGAAAAACTAAAATAGATTAATGTATTGTAAACTTTATTAATCGAATGTAAACCAAAACAGACTTCTATAAAATAAAGGTAATTATTTGATGTATTAAACACAAAACAATTAACTTTTATGAAATAATAACTTCGTAACGCTACTTTTAACTGTTCTGTTTTCCGCTGAGCGTGAGGCGTAATATTCTTGAAAAACTTTTAACAATTTTGGATAACTAATTTAAAATTATTTGTTTTCTAAAATTACCCTAATATCATTAAGGTAATAAACAAGTATCAACATTTGATCACAGCTCAAATAGGACAGTGGCGTATAATAGAACGCAAAATGGCGTGTAGAAGAATAGGCACTGTAAGGCATAGTTCATAATGCAAGGATGTTCACATTTATTTGAACAATTATGCTGCTACACAGGTCTATGCTATATAATTCTATGAGATCTTAACAGTCTTTAATAGAAAGTTACTTAATGAATGAACTAGAAACTGAAAACGAAATCTAACCTAAGAAACACAGACTTTAAGGGCAAAATTTTTAATTCCGATTGCATATAAACTATAAAAATGTCAGTCAATGTTACATTCTTTTCAGAATACTCATAATAAGTTCAATAAGATACATATCAAATGTAACAGGATTATTTTACCATATAGACCCTCTGAGGGCCTACCGCGAACGGCATTCGAAGTTTTCCCTCTCTGTCGCACTTATGTACGAACTCGTAAGTATGACAGAGAGAGGAAACTTCGAATGCCGTTCGCGGTAGGCCCTCAGTCTCGTATATGGAACTTTCGTTTTCAATACAACGCCACGCGACCTATTAAGCCTGCAACACACTGGCGCGGCCTGCGGTGGCGGACCATAGTAAATTTGACAGCTAATGACAAGTTTTCTATTGTCCGCCACGGTCAGGCCGCGCCAGTCTGTGAGAGGCCTTAAGCCTGCATCACACTGGCGCGGCTTGCGGTGGCGGACCATAGTAAATTTGACAGCTAATGACAAGTTTTCTATTGTCCGCCGCGGCCAGGCCGCGCCAGTCTGTGATAGGCCTTAAGCCTGCATCACACTGGCGCGGCCTGCGGTGGCGGACCATAGTAAATTTGACAGCTAATGACATGTTTTCTATTGTCCGCCGCGGCCAGGCCGCGCCAGTCTGTGTGGGGCCTTATGTGTTTCGCGGGCGAACTGCTGTCATTTTTAATAAAATGTCAACTGCCATAGACTAAATAATAATGTTGCTATAATTCACAATCTTCATGATTTTTGCCGCTGTTTTGTTGCCAAGTTTTTGAAAAAGCGGTCGCGTAGTGCGGAAATTTCTTCACTTAAAAAAAAATTCAACCTAAACAAATTTGTTTTAAAGTTTAAAGTGAAATTTCGGTAGTGACCAGTACATTTACCTGCCACTTTTGAAATATCTTAAGTAGTTGGTTTTAGATTTTTTTTTTTTTATAAATATTTATTCGACAAAAACATGATACACTAGGATACAAAGTCATTGGGTCCCGAGCTAGGATTCCCTGTGTTACGGGACCCAGTAGAACAGCAAGCATACGATATATATGGTTGGTATGGGACACGTCAAAACACGACTTCTTTTTTCACTTATTGAATTCTTATTTAAAATTTCACATAGCTTTCCATTCTTTTAGAGCTATTATGAAGTAAATAAGGTATAAATAATAAAAATAAACGAATCGAAGGGATCTTGCCAGAATTCGAATAACTGACCAGTGTCGCGCAACTATTATAGGAAATTTTATAGGAACAAAAAGATGAATGACGTCCAATTGCTCAAATTCAGCATCAAATCTGACAAGTGACAAGTTTTCTATCTGTGCTTTTGCTACTGGCGGACTCATGCTATCTCCTACTTCCGTTCTTTCTCTTTGTGTCATTTTGTCATGGTGACTTTGGCCGGTTACCATGGATATTATAACTTCACGAGAAAATATATGTCAAACAAACGTCAATGATGTAATATAAAAAATAGGTAGATATGTTGTCTATACGAAATACCGCGTTTTAAAATGGCCACCAAATTCTGACAGCATTCGTTTCCATTGACGACGCAAAACTATGGCAAGCTGTGCAACTTGACCAAGTTTTAGTGTGCTACTTTTGGACCGCTTATAACATATGTACGTATATTTTATATTACATCATTGCGAAATGTAATAATCTTAAAATAAAACACGTAAGTAACCATAACGAAATATCAAGCGCCAATATTGATTTACTTATGACAAACAACGGTTAGTACTAGGATACACCCTACAAGCTGGAGGTTACTTAGTACGAGAAGAATTAATTGCGACCCCATTCTAAGGAAAAAGATATGTGTACAGATTGGTGAATTTTTGTAAATATAGGTACCTACTTATGATTATGAAATAATTCTGAAATAGACTGTATGAAATTTGTGTTTTCCTTTTATTATTTCATTAATCGGATTAGTGTCAGATTTTGTAAAGCAATTTTCTGTTCAAGCAGTGGACCCAACGACGTCCCTAATCACAATTAATCGATATCGATAACGTTGGGTTCTGATATTATCGATATCGATAACGTTAAGTACTACAACCCTACTATCGTCCTCGTTCGTTAGGTTGGTAAGTCTACTTCCGCATTAGGCGTTTGTTTTTATCTGTATTGTGGTATTTCAAATTAGCTAAAGTTTGAATGAGTTGTCATGTCAAAATCAAATGACAATTTCACTGTCATCCAAAACCTAGTTCGAAGTCCCGTCTCTTAGAACGTAGTGGTTATATTCTCTTTGTAATTGACTATGAAAGTGATGGGCTGATGGGACATGCATGACTCTTTCCAACTGACAACTTTATCCCATAAAAAACATTCCATGTAAAAAATAGGCTAAGTCTCGAAACTCTTTCACAGTAAAAAGTGGTGAGATATTTCGTAGAGCCAAGTTAGGCATTCTTTGTTTGCTTGCTGAATAAAATTCTGCAACTTGGGAAACAACTTAATTTACATCATTTACTAATTTTTGCATAGGTACAGTCAAGGTCAGCAATATGTATACACCACAAACTTACAGAGATATGTATACAGACCTTATTACTACGGAACTAAGGTTGTTGTATGCATATTTTTGCAACTTTGGGTATATACATATTGGTGACCTTGACGTACCTAAAACTATGTAAGTGTGATTGCCAAGTCGATTTTTTTATTTAGCAAGCAAATAAAGATTAATAAGAATGCCTGACTTGGCTCTACGAAATATCTCACCACTTTTTACTGCGAAAGAGTTTCGAGACTATCTCTGAAGCGTGACTGAAATTGCAATATTTTTAGGTTTTTTATGAATTATTAGGCTCAAAACGAATAACGTTTGAAATTTGGAGCTTGTGGGTCTGCTAGAAGTACCTTAGAATTAGCGTGATCATTATCAGTGAGTATGTCAGTGACAAAACTAACGAACTTTGACGGACAATAGTTCTTACACTAAAAGTTCAAATTGAATGTTATTGATTTTATATGTTAGCCATAATATGGCTAACATATAATATCAATTATTATGCCCTACATGTTCCTAAAAATTTAGGGTTCTAGCTTTAGCCAGCACAAAATTACAGGATGTTGAAAATGGCCTGAATGGCTTCGAGAAAAGGATGGTACGGCCGTGCCTCTTTGTTTTGCTCGACTTAAAGGGACAGGCTTAAAGCCTGCAACACACTGGCGCGGCCTGCGGTGGCGGATAATACAAAATTTGACAGCTAAAGACAAGTTTACTCATGGACATAGGAAACCTATGGACAGGGTGTATTTTTCAAATATCATTTGTTTAGACATACAATTCCCAAAAATAATTCCGTCTCATTTTAATCAAGCACCATTTGGCTACCAAAAAAGAGATGGTAGTATAACAGTCAGAACCGAAAGTTGATGATCAAATGTCAAGTGTGGCCTAAAATCGCCATTTTACGCGCCACGATATGTCAGTTCCCGTCAGTTTTGTGGGTACATCATATGTCAACGACTGATGTAAACATACCAAAATAATAAAATAACTATTAATTGAAAATTATAAACTGCATAAAGCCCAAAGGGCACAATTAGTGGAATGTGGTGACCATGCCCAGGTGCAGTATAATCGGATGTGGCGTAATTGAAACAGCTGACGTAGACTCTGTGATAATTTTGGGTGATTTTAATGCACATCCTGGCGAGAGCTTTGGTAGAGAACTTTTAGAATTTTGTTTAGAAAACGGTTTAACTTGTGCTGATATTGTAAAGTTAGGTTTACTCTCTGACAGTTACACTTATCTTAGTGAGGCACACGGATGTAGACGTTGGTTGGATCACTGTTTAGTATCAGAGTCGGTGTTGAAATCTGTTGTTAATATTAAAATAGATAATGATGTATTTTGGTCTGATCATTTTCCAATGAAACTAGAAATTAATGTTAACATTGTGAGACGTAAAGTAAATATAAATATGAGTAATAGACCTCGAAATCATGTAATATGGGGAGAGAGAAGTTCAGAACAGGTAAGTGAGTACCATGACGCATGCAACAGCAGGCTGCGTGATATTGACTTGCCTGTGGAGCTCAGAGAATGTTGTGATAGAAATTGTGACAATATGGAACATCATGTAATTATAAATCACCTGTTTGGTGGAATTGTGGATATTCTAGTTGACGCATCTGTACTGAGCTGTAAAAAATCTGTAAAGCGGAAAGGAGGCTATATCACTGGATGGAACAAACATGTGAGTGCGGTGCATAGGGAGGCGAGATTGAAATTCCTGGAGTGGGTCGCTGGTGGCAAACCCAAATATGGAGGTTTATACCGTGATATGTGTGATGGCAGGCGCAGGTTTAAATGTAGGTTAAAGTGGTGTCAGAATAATCAGGACCAAATTAAAATGGATGTATTAGCCTCCCATCGCTCAAGGGCTGATTTTAAGTCATTCTGGAAGCACACTAAATCCATGAATGTAAGACCTAGCCTACCGGTGAGTGTAAATGGATTTAATGAGCCAGCGGAAATAGCTAATTTGTTTAAAGATAAATTCAAAGTCGAGTCACCGCTGGGTACCACAGTACAGTCATGTAATGCTGAGTTCGGTGCTGAGTTCACCGTGTTCACGTGTAAGGAAGTGTGTGATGTGATCCGTCACATGACGCGAGGAAAGTCACCGGGACACGATGGACTCAGTATCGAGCATTTGCAAGCTGCTGGAGTACACTTACCCAGAGTGTTAACTATGCTGTTTTCGTTGTGTATTGGTCATGCCTATTTGCCAGATGAAATGTTGAGGACAATTGTTGTGCCAATAGTTAAAAATAAAACCGGGGATGTGTCGGACGCAGGTAACTATAGGCCCATTTCATTGGCTACAATAATAGCTAAAGTACTTGACGGTGTGCTTGACGTGCGACTTGGTAGATATCTAAAGTTACATGATGCGCAGTTCGGTTTTAGAGCAGGATTATCTACTGAGACTGCCATTTTAAGTCTAAAACACACCGTCAAGTATTACACAGACAGGAGCACACCTATATATGCGTGCTTCCTCGACCTGTCTAAAGCCTTTGACATGGTGTCCTATGGTGTCCTGTGGGATAAACTATCATTGAGTAAAGTCCCGCGTGAAATGATAGATATTTTTAAATACTGGTACGGCAACCAGACCAATACGGTTAGGTGGGGGGCAGCACAGTCGGAGGCGTACAGGTTGGATTGCAGGGTGAGGCAGGGGGGTTTAACCTCACCGAAGCTTTTCAACTTGTATGTTAACGGGCTGATAGAGGAGCTCAGCAGAATGCCGGTCGGGTGTTATGTCGACGGTGTTAGCGTGAACAACATAAGCTACGCCGACGATATGGTGCTGCTGTCCCCCTCTGTCAGTGCACTCAGGACAATGCTGAGTGTATGTGAGGCCTACGCAGAAACTCACGGTCTAGTATACAACTCCAAAAAGAGCGAAGTCCTAGTCTTCAAGTCAAACAAAATGAACCCTAAGCATGTGCCCTCTATAGTTTTGAACGGTATTTACCTACAGAGGGTTTCACAGTTTAAATACCTTGGGCACTATTTGACAGAGGACCTCAAGGACGACCTCGATTTGAAGAGGGAACGGAGAGCGTTAGCGGTCAGAAGCAATATGTTGGCCCGTAGGTTTGCCCGTTGCTCAAAACAAGTTAAAATCACCCTTTTTAAGGCCTTCTGTCAAGTATTCTACACGGGTAGCCTATGGGTCAGCTACACGCTGAAGGCCTATAATGCTCTTCGGATCCAGTATAATGATGCCTTCAGAATCCTGTTGAGGTTGCCACGGTTTTGTAGCGCGTCAGGGATGTTTGCCGAGGCGCGTACCGACGACTTTTATGCGATAAGGCGAAAGCGGGTTGCATCTATCCTAAGCCGCATCCGACGCAGCGACAACGGGATACTGAAGGTCATCGCTGATAGATCAGACGGTTCCATCCTGAGTACCTGGGTTAAAATTATTAATTAAGATGCCTACCTAGACATTCTCTTGACATTTTCACAAATTATGTACCTATTGCTCTGTTGACGTTTTTCTGGAAATCAGTAGTTAATTAAGAAACCTTGACTATATTATATTGTATGGAATGGAATGTTCTGAAATAAAGATATTTTATTTTATTTTATTTATTTAAGAAAAAGCCCAAATCAGGAAAGTTTATCCTTGCACCGGTATGTAATGTATTTTTATTGAAATATTGGATAGTTTAAGCATTATCGAGAGCTGAGCATTTGCATTATGTTGTAATGAGTACACAGATTAAGATTAGTTATGTGTTGTAATAGGATTTAGCTTTATTTTCGATATTTTTGTACTTAAAATTACGTTTGAGTGGCAGTTAGGGTTGTTCTTGAAAATATCGATACTGAATGGTGATGACGTCATTCGCATTATCGAATATTTTCTATTTCTATAACCAGTGAGATCTCGAGACAGTATCTTGCATTTAAAAAAACTTGAAAAACCGTCTGGGTTGTCAAGATTGGTAAAATTGTATAGTAGGCAGGTACTACCTTGGAACTAAACAGGCTTCATTGATCGCTAATATAGCTATTTATAAAGGTTATCAAGAAGCGATTGTGCTAAGAAAAAAAGATTGGAGGCAATTGGACCTTAAAATATAAGGCAAAATGTAAAAGAAATATACCCCAGCTTCAGCATATAAACCCCAGAGGTTTCCGCTGGTGAAAAAATGTATACCAAAATGTACTACTCAGATTATATTGGTCAATAAATTAAAAAAAAAAAAAAAAAAAAAAAACCTACATTTGCTCTCTACATTTTGGTCAAAAATGCTTTAACAAGACCCTAAATGTTATTAGACTACGAGATGGTGCACTGCCATCAAAATATATATTGGGATCTTGTCGTTTTTTTGAGTAGTTAACTTTTTGAGTAGTTAACTTTGTATTTGTAGGGTATACTGACACTATACAATCACTTTACGTTTGTTTGCCTGCCTGTCAGTCTATAGTGTAGGTATCACAGAAGCTGGAATGGAAATTATTAGAAATTTATTCAGATGAAGTCACTATTTGCTGCTTAGAAAAAATTACTGAGCCATTCTTTTTTGCCCATGTTTGATGCCATAGAAAAAATGAAAGAAGAAAGAAAATACATTTATTTAACGTCACACACACACACAATGCTAGCTAAGAATTATTTTTCTAGTAATTTAAATCATGGAATTCCGCTAAGTAATGCCTGATACAACAATTATTGTAAAAATACAGTGTCATTTAGATCATCTTAAATAATGTACCTACTTAATAACTTAATAATACTTCATTACAGGAAACCAGTACTTTCTGAGATCTGTCTAGTCGTATATTATCGATAAACATGTTCCCTGTTTTATCGATAGCAGAACATCACGACATCCGCCATGTTATGAGCCAATATGAGCCATTCCGCTCCTGTCTGTGAGAGGCCTAAGGCCTGCATCACACTGGCGCGGCCTGCGGTGGCGGACCATAGTAAATTTGACACCTAATGACAAGTTTTCTATTGTCCGCCGCGGGCAGGCCGCGCCAGTGTGATGCAGGGCCGCTACCGCCAAGCTGACATCCGAAGCTTCGTTATCGTGAATTGATCGTTTCTAACCGCGAGGATGTCACAAACGTCAAATATCCGTCATCGATAACGAACTTTGAAAGAGTGAACGATATTGTGAAAAAGTTTACCAAAAGCTTACCGCGAACTCCGATTTTCGTTTATTTTGACAGCACGATTTTCGTGAGAAACGTCAAAATCTTACGACAGCAAAATAGTTGTCGTTTTGCCATCGTTTCGTCATTTTTATATCGTCTTCTCTTTCCCTTACCGGTAATGTCTCGCTCTTGTGCAATTAGCAACACAGGTTATTCAATATAGTCTATGGCAACACATGTGCTCGATGTGCCAGTGAAGTGAACGCTTACACGAATTTAAAGAAAATAAATATATGTAGTTAAATTGTGTTAAGTATTGATCCAAGTCTTTGTCTTAACCCTCGGTGAGTAATCTGACAAGGAAACGATGGTATCTACTTACTGCACGTAAACTAACCACCGTCCCAGTCGAATTATGTCGTATATCAACTTCTAGTAAGCAAACTTGAGCGCCTTCTATTACCTAGTTAGATATTATCACAGACTAATAAGAGATGATATTATACTTGTTTATTATATACTCTTGTCAGTCTTTGATTTTTTTTTTGTACTTTGAGTTATACATAGACAATATTGGTTTGGGTTAGTTTGAAGTTTCGCGTTGTTTTCAAAATTATAGTAATTCGGTATTAAAAACTCACTCTAAAGGTTTTTTAATTCATTCTCATTGTAAATTAAGCAAAATGCTATCCATTTATAAATTTTTTGGCTTATTTTTTGTCAAATATCAATTTACCGGTTTTTTATCGCTGCGTGTGAAATCACTTCATCCGATCTTTCCATTCACGATAGCAAATCCGCAAGTTGTCTATGGAAACGAAACGAAAGCCTGCGATCCGAAACTACCTCGCGGTAGAGGACATTTTCTTCTTTCGTTTCGATTTCGCTTTCGTTTTCGATTTCGACGGTACTTTTCGCGGTGGCCTAATGAATAACATGATTCACGCGGGCAGAATCAAGCATCGGCCGGCATGCAGTCCAGCGAGTCCAGCCGATTTCAGCCAAGTTCAAGTAAAGACCATTCGGTTTTTTTCTACTAACTATTAACCAGCACCATAATACTTAGCATTTATTTAATATATATTGCTTTATTATTTCACTTATTTTTGGTAAGCACGTTTCGATAAATACACTAAACATGTAAAGATATTCATATTCATACCATTTTCATATTCTGCGAGAAACAAAACGCAGACATTGTCTATCTCTGTCTGTCGCATTGGATTTGTTATGCTCACTAGCGCCAACTAAGAATAATCAATTTTGTTTTTGTTCTTATTATTATGTTGGCTGTTGGCTACAGTGTACACAGGCTAGAGGCCCCGTGAAATACAATACATATTAGTAATCTGTGGTGAAGTGGAGGGGTGTCGCTGATAGCGATAATGACGGGAGTTGTACGATATGTAAAAGAGGTTTACATTTAGTGATTCGGTAAAATCGTAACCGAGCGGCTGGCCGGAAAAAATGACACGGTAGCGTAGTTTATTATAATGGTGCATATTTGTACGAATTACGAACGTCCTCTACAGCAGTTTTTCTATCAGTCAATTCAGTTGTGACCGCGTCATAGAAGAGAATCGCCTCGGGGACACTCGATATTATGCGGCCCGAACGAGAGAACATTATAAAGAATTTACAATTATGATGCCTATGGTGTACACAGTGTATGGATTCGCTATATTCTTTATGCTAGCGTTTCTGTTTATATGGACAATTCATATAGTGTCGTTATCGTATTCGAAGTGGAAGTTGCATCGGACGGTGGACCGGTCGCCGCCAGAGCAGCCGTATCCCGGCGTGTCGATCCTGAAGCCACTAACCGGCGTAGACCCCAACTTGTTCTCAAACCTAGAGACGTTTTTCACGCTCGATTACCCGCTGTACGAGCTCCTGTTCTGTGTGGAAGATGAGCATGACCCAGCGGTGATGTTAGTTCACAGTCTCACGCACAAATACCCTAACATAGACGCGCGGTTGTTCACCGGCGGCGTTCGAGTTGGGGTGAACCCTAAAATCAACAATATGCAACCGGCTTTCCTAGCTGGGAAGTATCCTCTAGTGCTCGTCAGCGATGCGGGGATACGTATGCGGGAAGATACGTTGCTAGATATGGTGCAGCATATGAAGGATGACACGGGTATAGTGCATCAGATGCCGTTCGCGTGCGACGCGGAAGGTTTCGCCGCGGTGTACGAGAAGGTGTACTTTGGGACGGCGCAGGCCCGCATGTATCTGGCAGCGGACGTGATGAGGATAAACTGCCATGTGGGAATGTCATCGCTCGCTCGTCGCTGCGCGCTAGAGGAGTGCGGCGGGCTGGCAGCGTTCGGAGAGTATCTGGCGGAAGATTTCTTCATGGCGAAGGAGATAACTTCCCGAGGGTGGAGGATGCGGGTTTGCTCGCTGCCGGCGCTGCAGAACTCTGGGACGCGGTCTGTGGGCTCGCTGCAAGCGCGGCTGACGCGCTGGGCTCGGCTCCGGATCGCCATGGTCCCGACCACGACGCTCATGGAGCCCCTCAGCGAGTGCCTGCCTCTAGGCGCGGGTGCCGCTTGGGCGTCCGGGCAGCTCTTCGGCGCCGAGCCCCTCCCCTTCTTCCTTGTCCACATCCTCATGTGGTTCCTTTCAGACTGGCTCATGCTACGTTCAGTGCAGAACGGCTCGCCACCGTTCACCAAAGTGCAGTTCCTAGTCGGGTGGATATGGAGTGAGTGCTGTGCGCCGTTCATTCTGTTCGCTGCATTCTTGAACCCGGAGATCTCGTGGCGGACGCGGAGCTACCGGCTAGACTGGGGCGGGAAGGCCCACGAACTAAAACCCAAGCTCAAATTTTGAGCATCCTCCTAAAAGCTTTAATTTGAGTGCAGTTTCCGTTACTGCAGTGCTGCATGCTTCGAGTGAGTTGTATTATTACAATAAGTTTTTATTCCTATCTTAATGAATGCTTTTGATTCGAAACATGTACAATGAATATGTTAACTGTGGTATTTAATTTAATTACCGTGTCCTCACATAACTACAAAATGGTGATTCACTTTTTATCTATAAAACATGCTGGTATTGAACTAAGAATCATATCATTTATATTTCAATACTCTACTTAACTTCCAACTATCGAACATAAATAATTGACTAAAATAAGTTTAGCCAGTCATTGCGATGATAACTACAACGTAGAAAAGTTGAAAAACCCCCAACATTTTCATTTCAAAGTTCAATATCTCAAAAACCACTGAACCAATTTTGTTGAAACGTAGCTAAGAACCATCTCCATCACAAAAAACCGCATTCACATCGGTACATTCTTTTAAGAGCTACGATGCCACAGACAGACACACACACACACATACAGACAGACAGACACAGACACGTCAAACTTATAACACCCCTCTTTTTCCGTCTGGGATAATAAATGACCTAAATTCTGAACTTATTCAAATTTTAATTCTGGCCCCTCTACAAACAAACTTTAGCTAACATGAAAGCCTGTCATACTTACTAACAGCATAAGCATTAAGCATTCATCCTTCACTAGTAGTATTTAAAAGCGAGAGGAGGGACAATTGCTTTATCTCCGGCGTGAATTCATCACAAGACATGAATTATTTTTCTCAAAAATGTGCGTTAAAATAACAGGCTTCAAAGTATCACGTTTCAGGCGGAACAACTTGAGAGAACTGTAAGGAATTTCATACGAAATTTAAAGGCTAGTAGGTACTTCAATATATCAATTTCGTAATGGCAATAGGGAACATTACTGCAATATTCTGCCGCCAGAGTGCAGCACTAGCACAAACCGTAAACCAGTAGAGGAAGATAGGGAGTAGGGACACACATGCACAATTGATTGTCAAATGAGTGACAAGGATGCATGCATAGACAAAACCGCAAGTGGGAACGAGATACAATGCCACTTTAGTCCTTTTACCCATATAAAATGCATGGGTAATTGCCGTCACGAAATTGATAAAAGTTAAATCGTAGATTACAATAAGGCTCTTAACTTCGTAAATTCTTTTTGCAATCTACCCTTTTACCTATATGTTGTCAAGTATTTTTCTATTAATTATTCGTTAGGTAGAAACTTGCTAGACTGACTTTAAGTCAATACCTACTCTTTGGCTAATGTCAAACATTCCCGCACCAAAAACCCCGATGTCTGCTTATTACAATCAAATAAAGTCCAATAGTGCAATTTGATGTTGACATTGTTGACTGTACCTCTACATAATACTGTCATTTATTATAGTCTGGCCACCAATCATAGTCATCTACTTCTATTCTAGTCGACAGTTTCATATATATACATATACTTTTTTTTTCCTCCATATATGTCATGTTGGCATGAATAACACTGTCATTCACTTTCCCGCCCTTTTTTTCATAACGTTTGTGAATGTCATGTGATTGTCTGTGATGTCCATAATTCTATTTGTTTTAGGTTTCCGGATCCTTCCCCCAAAGACCGTCAAAATTTTACCGAACATTCTCCTCGTGTGTAAATATGTCAACAACAGTCAACACCGCTAAACTGATATTGGCAAATCCACCTTGCTAACACAGCAAGGAGTAAAAGCCATCTTATAAAAAAAAAAAAAAAAAAAAACAGTCATAGCAGAAGCTGAAAATATATTATTATTACTTTGTGATATGTAAAAAAATGATAGGATGCGCATCTGAGCTACTCTGCTGTGACAGCCAGACTGTAAACATGATATGCCATAATCAAATTTTACAACTTCACTAAATGCCACTCCAAATTGGATTCTAATGCCATCCCGCTAAATATACATTTTGTATAAGAGTTCAAAAGCTCTTGATACTTCATATTGCATTTCAGTGAATGTTTGATCAGTTTGATAGGCATGAAGAGGGAAATATCACAACTTCTATATGGCCCTGAGCACACGCCAGGTTCCTAAACTGGGTACAAAAAAATTGTACATTACTTACCTAGGGTGGTAAAAGAAAGAATGTCTCAGTCTCAGATCGCAGGTATTTGACGCCGGAGCCAAAGGCAAGGACAATAAATATGCGACCTGAGGCTTTCTTTATTACCGCCCGTGGTGAGTACAACATTTTACGTCTGCCAGGAAGTCTGCCCTGGCCAGGAAGTGGGATTTATTATTAAATTCATAGTCTTCGATTTCTGACACTATGTTACTAAGCCTTCCGATCGGTATGGTAAAGCTACAGGATTTTTTCTCGTGTAGCGGGTTCGATTCCCGGTTCAACCATGTAATTATTTAAAAATCTATGAGTGCAGTTTAAATTGTTTTTTAAATTAAAATTCTTTCACTAAAATGTTTCATATACAATATTCATGTAGATGTGGCATAGGCGTGGGACGCCCTGTATATTATATGTGCTTTGAGTTGAGCCTAACAATGCATAGTTGTGGTTTAAATTTAAATCATTCAGCTCACCACAAAAATGAGAATTGACACACTAATAATAATAGTTTGTGGCTTCAGCCATTCAGATTGTTTATTTATTGAAAGTTTTATTCTAATGTACAGAGGAAAGGTTTGTCAGTTTGCATGTACGTGTAATCTCGAAATTACTGTTCTAATTCCCAAAAAAAATTTTTGCTTTATAGTCAGACGTCTTTAACCCGGGTTACAATATCTGAACTTGACTTTGTACCCTAGTCAATAATTATGTATGAGATATGTATGAATATATTTTGGCTCATAATACAAGTTTATTCAACTGTACAGTATTATCAGACGACCAATACATTCAGGAACTATCAGTATGAAAGCTTGAGTCACCACTTACTTATCAGCGTTTTATGATAAATTGATAACGTAACGTTTAGCATTGCTTATCTAAGTATTAAAATAAATCACATACATGAATTATTAACTATATACTAGTGGCTCTGTGAGTTCTTCGTTCGATTATTATTATTTACATTGGTCAAATAAATTTTGATATCAGAAGTGTACCTTACATACAAAGTTACAATTGACAGACCTCTTTAATTTATTAGTAACGTTTGTTTCAGTTAAAATGACGGAAAATTTAGGTATTTAACGTGGGATTTTACAACTTACTTTGTTGCTAAATATGAAAGGAATATGTAACTATCGTGCAGAACAAAGTTTAAACCAACTTTAATTCAGCACTTCGCCAAGCCACATACCTACATGAAAATTTCCTTTCCAATTTAGCACATGAACTGCGGAGAGCAAATGCGTTGATTATTACAGAAAAAACTCAAGTAGCTATGTGTGGGCTGATAATATTTGAGGAGTTCCGTCGATTCCTCAAGGATCTCGGAATTAACACTTCATTAGATGATACTTCAACGGAATCATGTCAGAATCTTTGGCATACTTTAGTACTTTACATCTTTGAGGAGTTCCATAAGTCATCTGTGGTCTTCATCATCAATTCCACTTCACCATAATTGCGATTTCCGAGGGTAAATACACGAGTTATAATAGAAAATACCGAAATCACTACACGCGTGCCTATAAAATTTGAGGGTTGCCCTCAATTTCCTTGGGATCCCATCATCAGATCCTGAATTGTTGACAATGGAACCACTTCGGGAGTATATATACTCTTTCGAATAAAAAAAGAATTTTGGAATTTGTCCACAATTGACGGAAAAATCGGCGAACATACATATAAAAAAAAACATACTGTGGAACATATAACCGCCTTTTTTGAAGTCGGTTCAAAATAATGTCTGGAGTGTTATCATTATCAAAGTGGTTCCTTCCTATTGAAAGCTAATAAGTGTTAAATTAAAATATGATAAGAACTCGCTTTAAAATACTTGGCATTCTTATCGAACCAGTATTGTTAAAAAACTCTGATGAGAAACAGACGCATCAGTTAGATGAAATGTCGTGTTATCATACGCATATTGGAAGGTCAATTCGTGTAATTGAATGCTTGGTTGTTTAAAACCATCGGTAAACGTTAATTACGTCTGTTAACTTCGTATTGTATAGGAAGTTTGACAGTTCTCTAGTAGCGCTATGTTTCGAAAATCGCCTACTCCCTTAGGGATCGTCCTAATACTACGCGATTATCGCAAGTAGTCCAGGCAATGAACTGACAGCTTGTATGGAAAATATGTCAAATTTGGAAATAATTTATAATAGCAGATTTTTTTTATGTATTGTATATATTATCAATTAAATAGTTACTTAGTGACAAAATCCAACAAAATTTCAGACATCAAATAAATGATAATTTAACTAGCTTCTGAAAAGTCAGAAAAAATATTAATAAATGGTTTTATCTTTATTTTTGTTCATTTACATTTGCTCTATAATATTCAAGATAAATAATTAAAAAAAAACAATTCATTCGTTTTTAAAATCTATATTAATACTTCCGGATGGAAAGTTTGTTGGATTCTTGAATAAAGCATCTTAGATCAATGTTTTAAAATGATATAAAGAAAAAAAACGCTATTATAAATTAATGTTTTTCAAAACCGTATTTTGCCTGGAGTAAAGTTCGCGCGAATTCACTCGCGCGAACGCGCGTACAAACATATTGGACTCCAATAGGTATCCTAATTGATCGCGTGTTTGACAATTAGGACACCTATTCGAGTCCAATATGTTTGATCGCGCGTACGCGTGAGTAAAATTCGCGCGAACTTGCTGTAATCGCGTTGTAGAACGATCCTTTAAATGGCTTTAAACTGATAATTGATATCAGCTTCATTACCGTCTGAGTCGAACGAAACACAGTTATGTGATAGAACGGGGCAGTCATACCCATAAGTACTCGATATTAACGCGAAAGTTGCCCTTTCTCGCTTTAACCACTGCGCCGATTTCGATGACATTTGGTATGGTGACAGTTGTCCTGGAGGTACTTTTAATCCCGGTAAATCGTTACAAGTGGACTCGGAAGTGTGAAAGTCCATTGAACAGCGCAAACGCAATGTCGCTATCTGTCCTCATAGTTGTGAAGTGTAAGAGAAGTTACCTTTATAATTTCAAGTGGTTTATTTCATTTCATTTGTATCATTTTGTTAAAATCTGTATATATTTTACACCGAGGCCCAAGGATGCATGAATATGAGTGATTGATTACTATAATCAGTCATACTATGTAATTGCAGTAAATTCGACATAGCAATAGCCACATTCCAAGGTCATATCTGGCTGCGTAATGCGTAACGCACCCACGCTTAACAGCTGTCTTTACATTTTTTTCCATCGACACTTTTCAACTGAGAGCAGTTACGTGACGACTTTATGCAGCGATACCTATAGTAGCGATTCAGGTGATATTGGCATTTTTTTTTGGCCTGTATGGCCTGTTGCGCTGCGGTCACAGATGTGCTGCGGGATAAGCTCTCTGGGGGCTTTAGCTAGACGGTCGCCAAGACCAAGGTCGCTCAGTCGGAGGGACTTCTTGGTGGCCGTCTAGCAGACGCTTTATGAGCCAATTGAGCCACCCAGAGGGAAAGGTGATGTTGGCTAATGTCGCGCGACAGTAACGCGTTGGCTTGTATCGCTACAGAAGTCGGCGTGTAACTGTTCTAAACCACAGATAATCACTATACACTTGGTGACAATTTGTGGAACAGTCAAGTGTAAAAATATGGGTGCACACATCATCATCATCATCATCATATCAGCCGAAAGACTGCTGGACATAGGCCTCCCCCAAAGAGTGCCACAATGGCCGGTCCTGCGACACCCGCATCCAGCGGACTCCCGCGACCTTTACCAGATCATCAGTCCA
Source organism: Epinotia brunnichana (assembly GCA_963854355.1). NCBI lineage: Eukaryota > Metazoa > Arthropoda > Insecta > Lepidoptera > Tortricidae > Epinotia > Epinotia brunnichana. The sequence continues at coordinate 14,995,580 of OY977956.1, forward strand.
CCTTGTGGGGGGCCTACCCACGCCGCGCCTTGCGGCACGTGGTCGCCACTCGAGGACCTTTCTGCCCCGACGGCCATCGGTTGTACGTGCCCCGCCCACTGCCACTTAAGTTTAGCGATTCGGAGGGCTATATCGGTTACCTTGGTTCTGCTGCGGATAGCCTCATTTCTGATGCGATCGCGCAGAGAAACTCCCAGCATAGCCCTCTCCATCGCCCTTTGAGTGACTTTGAGCCTTCTGAGGCCCATAGTAAGCGACCACGTTTCCGTGCATACATCTTACTCATAAATATGTCCCATCGCTCTTATGCCAGCGGATTAAGGTTTCGGTACATATTTATGAGAGGATTAAATCGATACATATTTTCGCACTTGACTGAACAGGAACTTTGAGTTGACAACATTTAAAACTTCACTTCTCAGTTTGTTTTATTCATAAAAAATACGAAACACAACATGTTAACGTTTATTACCTAATAATATAGCTCATTTTAAAGCCTTATCTGACGCGATACCCTCTGATACCTACGCTCTGACGAATGTGAATGTAGGTATATCCGTATAAATACATGAAATCGATATCGTTTCACGACACATTACTTACGTAATGCCTGGTTTACACTGCCGAAGTGAGCAAGCAAGTGGGCAGGACGGGCGTAATACCGCATTTTACGTCCGTCCTGCCCAACTTCCCTGCTCACTTCGCCATAGTGTAAACCAGGCATTAGACAAGCATGAATTGGTTCTTGGCTTAGACTGATCGCATATGCAAAAAGTCGCCGTGTGTAAGTAACCGCTGTTACTGTAACCTCTACGTGAGGTTACGCGGAAGTAAATAAAAAAGTTCAGTTTTTTTAACCGACTTCAAAAAAGGAGGAGGTTATATGTTCCACTGTATGTATTTTGTTTGTTTTTTTTTTATGTGTCGCCATCACATACATCGGACCAAACAAGCACGTTACAAACATCGGAACACACCTCTATTTTCAAGGCATTAGGGTGCATGTGCCGATATTTTTGAACACCTATAGTGTACCTATGTATGTGATGGCGACTGTACGTTCGCTGATTTCTCCGTCAATTGTGGACCGATTTTCAAAATTCTTTTTTTATTCGAAATAGTATACTTGCGAGGTGGTCAAATTGTCACCAAATCAGGATCTGATAATGGGATCCCAGGGAAATTCAGGGCAACCCTCAACTAGGCACGCATGTAGTGATTCCGGTATTTTCTATTATAATTCGTTTCTTTACCTTCGAAAATCGCAATTTTGGTGAAGTGGAACTGATGATGAAGATCACAGATGACTTATGGAATTCCTCAAAGATGTAAAGTTCGTCGAAAGATTCTGACATGATTCTGTTGAAGTAGCAACTCATGAGGTGGTAATTCTGAAATCCTTTAGGAATCGACGGAACTCCTCAAATATTATCAGCCCACAGATAGCGACTTGGGTTTTTTCTGTAATAATCAACGCATTTGCTCTCGGAAAGCAGTGCATGTGGTAAGTTGGAAAGGAAATGTGGAAATGTTCATTTACCTATGTGGCTTGGCGAAGTAGTGTATTGAGGTCGGTTTAAACTTTGTTTTTAAAGTAAATTATTATAGTAGAACATTTCCTTATTCAGCCTAGCATTCACAAATCCTCCGATTGATTTATTCACAATGTTAAGAAATTTCTAATGTTGTCAAATCAAGACCAGAACGCCGACTCCCTCATGTAATCCATTCACCAGTCAATGTGACAAGTGACAACTCGACTACCTACGATTATAGAATAAGTTGTTAAACTATTTGTCGAACAAATAGCCATTTGAACCAATAGGTATTACGCTTTATATCAATCGTTATCGGTCGTAAGTGAACGTTATATAGGCACATGAAACTTTTTATTGCTGGTGCCAAATAATTCAAGGAATTCGCCGTTTGGCAGTTAGCGCCTTTTAGTCTGACAACTTTGACTGTGGCGTTGGCTAATTATGTTTATATTTACCTACATGTGCCTTGAGTATGGTGGAAAGACAACACTCTGTTATAGGTAGTTTGTTTTAGTTAAAATGACGAAAATGAATTAAACTTGGGATTTTACAACGTCTTTTGTTGCTAAATATGAAAGGAAAAGATAACAAAGAGACATCATAAAACTGACCGGCGTGTACTGGCTGGCTAAAGAAAAGAAAGCTACTGTTTCTTTTATTGTTATGGGTAATTGTTTTACAACCCTACTTGAAGATAACAATTAAACAATAGATGTCGGTAATGGTTGGTTTTAAGTACTTTTCTTTACTAAACTAAAATAAACTCTAATAGAGTCCGCGTCTTAAGGCCTCTCTTTCACCAAGTCGACAATGACAATTTCTGGGTAGACTAGTAAAGATAGTCGATCGGTACCATCATGACTTGTTTACCCTGATACGTGTGGAAAATTGTCAATTTCAGGCGACAATTGTCACCTGAAAATTACAATTCGCAGTACATTTCTGTCTATTCGTAACTCTTCGTTACGTCGTTCTACATCTTTACTTAGTCGATCAGGAAATGTGCGGCAATTTTTCATTGTCTGACAATAGCCAACATTACGCAAAACTCTTCGTAGGTGGCGACACTAGCAGCGTTGACATTGTATCTCGTTCCCACTTGCGGTATTGTCTATGCAAGCATCCTTGTCACTGAATTGACAATCAAATTTGCATGTGTGTGTGAATTCCTATATTCCTAATATACTGGTTTACTGCTAGTGGTAGTGCTGCCTCTGGCGGCAGAACATTGCAGTAATGTTCCCTATTGTCACGTATGGGAAATTGGGTCAGAGCTCGGTGATGAGTTTATTAGGCTTACTGAGCACTGGACCAAAAGCAGTATCTGGCCACTGCACTATGGGTTAAAAACTTAAGTACTTATAGCCCCTCTTGGATGTAGGGGTGACGTGTTCGAATAGGTGTTTGTGTTAGACAATTTAAATATTTAATGTCTATTCGAATACGTCACTTGTTTTTACCTATCTTCACGTGTAATCAAGGCATAAGGCAGGCGTACATGCGCACATGCGGAACCTACGTGGGAATAAAAGATTATCCTGTGCACTGTCAAATGTGTCTCATGGTGCATGCCAGGGGGGAGACAGTGACATACCCGTTGACGTGTGATAAAGATACTAAGCTACCGTCTTTAAATGCACCTCAAAACCTATTTTTTTATTTATTTATTTCAGACTCAGGGTCCATATAAATGTTAGTGCTTAGGTAATTACAATACACATACTTACAAACTAGAGGTTAGTACAAATTATACATTAAAAACAAACAAGAAACGGAATATAGCAATGTCAACATAAAAAATAATACATAATAATAATATTTCTGCGAATGTCAATTTGTTTATAGCTAAAAAAAATAAACATTCTTGAACAATTAGTTTTATTATTTATTAATGTCAAATATATTAGGCCTATATACTTAGTATTACTTACTTTACTCTTTGGTGAACTCTCTAATACGAGTCTGTCAAAATACGAAGAAATATAGAGAAAGTTATTGATGATGTTTATTTTTATGCTGCGCAGATAATTTTGAGCACTCTGCGTGCGTAGATTTGTGCTGCTGACTTAATTTACTAAGTAAGGGGTTCTTTATTTGAATTTGGAAAATTTTACAAATAGTAACATAAAAAGCTAAGAAAAGCAAAAAAAAACAAAATAATAGCCAAATCATGAAATGGCGGCGTTTCACGATAGGTATGCCTAGGAATTTCGTGATCTGCTGGATTTTTACGATGTGCCCGGTATAGAGCTAGAAATGCGACGAATGCTCTAATCGATCTGCCGTATTTTTTATCAGGCACATCATGATATGCCTGGTCAACTATTCGTGATCTGCCGTATTTTACGATCGGCCGCCGACATATTATACACCTTGAGAATCCCCAGCTCGGTCGAACCAAGTCGATTCTCCGTACAAACACATAAAATGAGAACCAAACCAAGTTTGAGTCAAGAGTCGAGCATCGTGGCGACCCTTAACCTAACAACTGGTTGAAGGATTTACTCATAAAATTGCACATAATCAAAAAGATAAAATTAGTAATCGTTTACCATTCAAGGCATTTATGGAGGAAAATAAAATTTGTTGATTCATAATATTCATGTAAATGGGAGGCCGGTATATTTCAAAAGCATAATTATTTACCCAGTACATTTTATACCAGCAATATTTTTTGGAAGTACATATTGTTTTGTACAACTGTCACTTATCCTGTGATTTCTACTTTTAAGCTTCGATGTTTTAGTTTTATAATTTTTTATACTGTACAAAGTCTGAAGTTTCGACCCTTAACTTGACTTAATGTAAAAGTGATATTTTATGTATTTTTATGTTTTCAAATAATTATGTTCATCTCTTATGAAGGTTATCTGGCTATAAACGCGTCACAAGGCCTTCGATGATTTTGACACCTGTCAAATTTGAATAATAGATCAATTGACATGTACCTAGTATAGATCGCATTTGTACTGATAACAGTGATAACCTTTGTAAGACGAGAATCGAGATAGAAGTAGGTATGCATAAACTAATTTGTAACGGTACACTTGTATATAATAAAATGTATATAAGTAGTTAAAAAAAATTGAATCTGTCAGTTATGTTATGACTCACTGGAAATAGATAGGTTTGCCATAGTTCTCCAAACGCTTCGCTCCCATTCCATTTCGATCTCAAATATACTTGTAGCAAGCAAAGTGGAATATTATATTGCTCATTCTCAAAATGCCAGATTTTCATAATTACTGTTTAATGCCAACTTCTCAAAATATCGCATCACGTCCAATATACCGCATTAGGACTTATTTTGAAATTTATCAATAGAACAAAACCGTTGAGTAAAGTCTGAAGAAAAACGGTGGAATTTGGTGTATTTAGAAAGTGGGTCGAGGACTAAACTGGATTTCAGTGCTTCTGAATACAAAATTGCAGACGCATACCTCTTCGAAAGGAGTTTATATTTAATTAAGCCAATTATTACTTTGTTCAGTTAAGGGTCGACTTTCCAAACAAGCAGAGCGGTTGTGTGATTTGTTTGTTAAATTATTGTGAAAACGAACTCGTTTCTACAGAAGTAAGAGCAATGCGCTTATACTCAAGGTGTTACTTCAAACGCTACTTGCGTTATCGTTGCGGTGACGTGACGGTAACGTTTGTAATCTTCGTATCTGTATCGAAGACGCCGCGGTGCTCTACGCCTATTCCAGCCGGTGATCTGCTTCATACAAATTCTAATATTACTAACGTTACCACCACCCCGCCACTACCGTCAGCGTTTGTATCTCTAGGGAATGTATAAAAGAAATAGCATAAAACGTGGTGTTAATACAGTTCTACTGTTAAGGACGTCGTTTATAATATAAATATAGCACTATCCGGAAAACCTACGTCGAACAAACAGGAATAAACTTCTGATTAATTAATTGATAAGGTAATCGAAAAGTTATTGACGTAAGTTTTACGGTTAGTATCATTATGTTACAGTTTATGGTACATTTGGGATAGATATTGGTGTTATTTATGTACTTTGACCTCATAATCCTTTGAAACCAGCACATCGTTTATCGACTTAAAGCATTTGTTTCTTTCTAACAACTATATACGAGTATGTAAGTGCGAGTGGGACAATGCTTTACGTCATAGGTAAACGGCATAATTCATACTATTAGTGCTCGATATTTTTCGCTTAACTACGTCCAATTTAGCGATCGATATGTTAGCTTAGCTTTGGTGACTCAATTTTATGCCCTGAACACACGAGTACATGCTATTTCCTAACATTTATTCACAACTTCCTCTAGTATACCTTGACGCTGGGATTTGTAATGGTACCTTTGACTTTTCTGCCTTGATTATTTTTAGAACGGAATTTATGGCTTGAAATCCACCAAATTAATTTAAATTTTAACCCCATGTTTATGTTAGAAGGTCTGTAGGTACCCATTTTTCTAGAAAAGGAGAAATTCTGTCATGTTGTTTCCTGGCTAACGGGTCAAACAACAAGAAATGATTGACCCAATCATCATCCTCATCCTCCTAGCGTTATTATTCCCGGTTGTGCCCCTAAAGGAGCCCGGGGTCCGCTTTGACACCTAATCCCAAGATTTGACATAGGCACTAGTTTTTACGAAAGCGACTGCCATCTGACCTTCCAACCCAGAGGGAAAACTAGACCTTATTGGGGATTAGACCGGTTTCCTCACGATGTTTTCCTTCACCGAAAAGCTAACGGTAATTCCGTACATGAGTTCCGAAAAACTCATTGGTACGAGCCGGGATTCGAACCCACGACCGCCGCTTGACAGCCGCATGCCTGAACCACTAGGCTACCGTAGCTTCTCTTCTTCTATTGACCCAATAACACCGCTTAATCGTAGGTCTTACTTACTCTGGTTCGGTGAAGCGTTGCGTTGCTGGTATTATATATAACAGTGATTCAACACGCTTCAGCAGAACCAGTCTATGTGTGGCCTTCGATCACGCAAAGTTGTTACGTCTCGGGGTCAAGATATACTACAGTTAAGATGTGAAAAAGGTTGATAGTGGTTGTGAACCGCGCCAGTCACGATCACAAGACAGTAGTGTCGGCCGGGCTCGCTTTATAATTCCTGAGTCATTTGTCATATTTTAACTGAATTTCAAATGAAATACTAACCTACTTATGTTTTATTAAATTTTATCAACTTTCGTCGCTAAGCGGAAAATGGGACCTGTTGGGAATCGGGTTCTACGAGTATGGAGCCATGCCATGCCACTGCTATTTAGGCAGAGTACTACGCCGCCTTACCTACTGGTCACATAAAATGCTATTAGATTGGCTTGGCATTCATGATCTTTCAATCGATATTTCACTCATTTGAGGACAAAGTACAGACTGCTAGACAGACGTTGATACATAACGAACTATTACACACACTGTATATATTTTACTTTTTGTGCACATACGTCAATTGATTTCTAAGAATGATAATGAAAGATAACTATAATATGTGGTCATATGTTAACTCGAAATGCGTATAACATAAAGCCTATTATGTCGGATTTAGATTTATAGACCAAGTGAACACCCATTTTTGGCACTACCTGCCCAGTTAGCACGATAGGTTTTATCGTCACGTTTTACGGCGAAAATGTACTGAAATGTCACGTAAAACATAACAATAAACCTATTGTGCTAGAGGGCCTCTGTTGATTTATCATAACGAATATTCGTTCGTTCATTTTGGTAAAACCAATTAATAAAAAATGTATGTTATCTGTTACCCAAAGTACCAATCGACAAGTATTAACACCCCAGCTTGAGTATAAGTGTGTTATTTATTACTTATAAGTACAATTGTATTCGTATTGTTGAGGTCCAACACTGTTCGTCTATATGTATGTATGTCGGATGAATATGAACCATCGTATGTCAATGATTGTACCCCATACATTTGACAATTGTCACTTGATTGACATTTGACTTCGAGCAACACGGCCTTCCTAGCGGAACTTCGCCTTAGGTATGGATATTACAGTCAAATAATTCTGCCAGTTCTTGAGGGGCCGGGGGAGGGAAATTTGCTGTAATGATGACACTAATACATCAAAAATGACACAATACACCGAAAAAACTTGCACACCTTCATACATTTTTGTGTACGAACCATGTCCACTTGGGCTTGTACTTTGACAAAGGGGAAATGGTGCGAATGCCTACTCCCTTCCGTGTTGCTTGAAGACATTTGACAAATCACCGACAATATCGATCGATAATTAAGAGCAAGCGCTCACGCATGTGTACTCGCCGTATACACCTTTAACTTGCTGTGCAGCATGTGTACACACACGGTTGTCAATGTTGTATGGATCATGGCAGTTGCCGTGTAATTTAACCACAAGCTGAAGCCAGATTAATACTTATGTGACGTGACGCCCTCTGATGCACTCTGCCTTACAAAATCAGCTGTCACGTCCGCCGATCTGATGAGCGAATTTAAGCGTAATAAATGTACGAAACCGATATGAGACGACATGTCAGATAAGTAAGAAACCGGCTTCACTCTTTCCGATGTACGCATGCGCGCTAAAGATTGTCGCTAGATGCCATTTTAACTCTTCGACCCAAAACGGCGAATTGTCAGTGTCAACTGTCAATTGTCAAATTGATGAAAAAGAACTCTGTTCATGGTTGATGATAATGATGATATAATTCGTGTGTTGGATCCGAGCAGTAAACGGATTATGAAGAAATAAATACGTTTATTCTGACTCACTGCGTTTGCATTTTATCCTCGTCGTCGCTAATAAGGAAGTAGATTACTTGAAAACTAGTCATTTATGGGTTTGTGCACTTTGTACATTAATACTGGGCTACTGAGGTATTGTCTTAAATATTCGTCACTCGACGTCGAACTACATAGGTATGTCATGAGTGTCATGCATGACACTCATGCTGTAACGTCACAACATATCGTGTTATTGTACCTATACTTATTGGGCCCTTTCACGGGTACGACGGTGTACGATGTGACAGCTACGTCATGAGAAGCTTTATCATTGTCTACCAAAGTGTTCCAAATCCACGATACACTAAGCACAAATTGTGCTTTTTTTAGCAGTTTTAGCAATCCTTACATTCTTCATGGGTGTGTAGATCTAGTTAACTTCCCAATATTCAATTATAATTTATTTCCAAATACAAATACAAAATTATGTATTGTCCGAATGTGAGTGGTGAGAGCTAAATGGTGGTAGGATTAGTATTTTGGTTATAGGTACGTCACAATCAGCCAGAGTTTGGCGTACAATATTGTTATTCTCAATATGCATGTCATTGAAATGATGTAATTTTTATTTATTGTTATATTAATAATGAATTGGAGTTCTGTTTGAACAGCCGGTGCGAGCGGACGCTGTTTTGGGACCCTTCCCCGATGTCTCGTTACGCCATAAAACTACACAATGCGGTCCTTCAAAACAATAGCAAACAGATAGCCCAGATGTCCGAGCGCCGCGCCCCGTAGTCCCAGCGATCGATTTACCCCACTCATCTTCTTGATATCGCGAATAAGTGCCGGATTATAGAAACGTGTAGTGTGTTACGTGAATATTACGAGGGTTCAGTCCATCTAGGTATTAGGCGCGTAAAATCAGTGCGTGTGCCTCTAACGGGTAGCGGTTATGCGCAGCAACGAGGCAGAATAACATCAACGGCAATCACAGCCATCACAGGCCCGGGTGAGAGCATTCCATATTACTTTTTAGGTAGAAGGTATACTTCTTTAATGAAGCAGTTCGGTTTATATGGTCGCAATTAGAGTCTAAACTACTGGCTAGGCTAGACGCACGAATAGGACTTACTGGCCCAAATCCGTAATACGTAGGGGTAATATTGTATATACGTACTCAATATTTCATTTTTGTATTGTATTCAATGTTGCTTTCAGTGCCTTTGTTAACTTAGTAAGATTTTACGTTAGATTACAGTGTGTCAATTACCAAACACTTAATTTATCTTACGCACTTTAATGAACCCCGTAATAAGCTCCTGTCTAGGACGCTTCGGCAGTGTCATACATATATGTGGTGGATCATAATATGTATTAGTAATATTTGGCACTTATAACTTATAAGTAATAGTATTTAACAACTGAGACCTACAAAACTGATTCATTGATAAATGAAATTTAGATCAATTATACAAGTAATTCGCTAGGCGTCCCTACTAACACAATGAGTAGTGGATAGGGGCTACGGGGCTAGACGAGACTGAAACTGGGCTGAACTGTGGTAGTGAGTGAAACACCGCGAAGCTATATTTATTAAAACTACGAAAATTAGCCCATAATGTAATAGGCAAAGTTCGACAGTACGTCGTACAAGATGACTTGAAAAGAAACTACGCGGGAGACGAACAATGAATAGCGATACATCTGCCTGAACCAAAACAAAAGAAAGCAAAAAATTATTCGTTTCTAGGTAGCTGCGCCTGAATGCACTTCCTTGACATGTCCAGATTTTATGGATTCACGCCACGCCAGATGGGCTTGAATAGGCGAACGATATTAACAAAATAGAGGATAAAAATGCTACATAAACTTGTAGTAAATAAAACACTAGAACGAAAAGAAAACCAGACTACAATTCAACTGGATGCAAAAAAAAAATGCCTAGAGCTTGTGGTGAAAAAAAAGCGTTGAATATGCAAGCCTCAGAAGACTGCAGAACCTTACAACTACAAATAAATACGAGTTATGCCTTTATTCCACATGATGAGGACTTGAAGACCGCCAAACTACGGTAACAGGCAAATTAAATACTGGCTGCCGATGCCGGTCAACTCTCCTAGTGACAGTGTTTGTGGCACTCTGTTTTGTTGTGCAGTGAGCAGTGTTAATATTTTGGTTATGTTTATGTAAATAATTAATGTTGTGTCTGTGTCTACAGTAAAAGCCATACGATAAATGAGGTAATAGTGCCCGCATCACGCATATTCTTGTCAAGCAGCAAGTCATTCACTGGAATGAATGATAAATACGTACTGGAAAATAGTAGTTGTCGTGGTTGCGAGTCATATTATGACCTCATGACATACAACCCCAGAGGCACACAATTAAAGATAATTTCTACAACACTGCACGAGAAATCGACGCAATGGAAGAAACTGATTGCGAATCAGAGGAACAAGTAGAATGATCTCGAAATAGCGAGCTGGAACTGATCCACGAGAACACCTTCAACATGAGAAGACTTTATAAAAAGCAACGTGCATCATTTCACCAACGCTCATCCCCCGACGAAGTATCCTTTCTCTCCTCTTTTCCAATATTGGCTAAAGGCTGCATAGCCGGTTGATTGTGGCCGACTGGTTGCGGCTGGTCGGTCTTCCCTTCCCATCCCAGAGCGTGTCACTCCCCACAAAATTGCGCCCCCTGGTATATCCGGCTCGTCCGGGTCAGGCTTGCTTCCTGGCTGGGTGTGGTGCCTATGTTCATGTTCATGTTCATTGTTATATTAATAATGAATTAAATCAGTAAAAAAATAAAAATTGTGAATCGCACCAGTTCCATTTGTGCCATAAGTAAGCACAGTTCCCAATTCCCTTATCCGATTTAGCATGCACCAAACGCGTCGGGGCTCTTCAAAGCCAAGCAGGTCGTGCCTTGGGATTAGGCTTGAAGATATCATCAGGAAGAGATCTTGATCCCATTCAGATACCCAGGATTCCTGTAGGTTGGAAGTTGGTTCAGGATCATGGAATCTCAGCCCTGGAGGGTGGCGTGACTTTAGTCTTATCTTTTTAAAGTCGGCTAGGTCTTCATGGACGGGTAGTGTTGGAGATGCCCGGATTTTTTTTGTATTTCGAGTCGAAGGCATCTTTCTCTCCGCACATGAGGAGGCTGTATATGGGATAGGGCTGGTAGCCAGTAAGTTGGAGTAGGCTTGAGGCATCCCGAGATGAGGCGCATCGTGTGGTGGAGTTAGTCGTCAACCAGGGAAGTGTGGGTACTGTTCAGCCAGACCGCAGAGCTGTATTCAGCCAGCGAATATACCAGCGATAATTTTTTTATTTATTTATTTTATTTATTAAAAACAAAAAGTTACATATATACGTTGATACATTGCTCCACAAAACTAAATTTTTCAGTTTGACTGTGGATTCAAAAATTACAGTCTCATTTCTCTTCAGCATTAACATATGTTGAAGTGTCTTAAATATTGAGATCTATCTCATGATGCCGAGACTATCCGGTAGGTCCGGAGAGTAGCTGCATTGACACCCTAGGTAGTTCCGGTGAGTTTTTGAATGATGCTATTGCGAGTTTTCAGCTTTGCAGACACTTTCTCAAGGTGCTGTTTGAAGTATTAATAATAAATCAATGTCATGCAAAAAGGAAAGTGGTCAGAGAAAATAATAAAATTCATTAGGAATTTGTGATTACAAAGTTTTCATTAACAGAATAGAACATTCTTTGTAGACACCACTTAAATAATTTGATTTTGAAACCTTGACAATCCAAGGATTTCATGCCCCTATTTTACCAACTTGACAATTGTCACCTGACAATGACAAATCGCCATACATTGCTTGTTCTAGAAGTTAAAGTGGTCGCTAGGTTACTTGTGGAACCAGCAATGTACGGAGAATTGTCGTTGTCAGGTGACAATTGTCACGTTGGTGAAATAGGGGCCAGGTCATTAGGCAAATGGTTGAAAATTTTGACATACATGAAAATAATACTTTTCCCATTCTGATTGGATAATATAATAAGATTTTGATTCCATAAATAGACACGTCAATACTCATATGAAATGTAACAGCTGAGTCAAAATGTGTGCACGTGCGGATAACAATAACCCGAATATCAATTCATATTCTGATGAAAGAATTTTTGAAAGGTTGAGTTGTTTCGGCTACCCTCTGCATACAAAACTACAAACTTAACAAATAAACATTTAACATCTAGGATAAGATGGGGGAATGGCGGTCACTTAAGCAGTAATCGATTTTTTATTTTAACCCAAGGACTTACGGTAAAAGTAACTTACTTTTCACATTGCTTATTTAGTGGACTTGTATAAACTAGATTAATTTGAGAAAAATAGTTTTCCCAAAATATCACGTGACAAACCAATTTCTCAAATTAATCTAGTTTATGTAAGTTTATTCTAGGAAAGGGGGAATTTGGCGCAAGTGGGAAGCCAATTTATAAAAGTTTGTTACATAAGTTTCTTAAAATATCACGCCGTTAGCCTACGAATGTCAAATAACGTTTTGTATGGCAATCGAACCCCCTTAAGATATATATTATAGATATTATCAATATCGTACGGGATTGTAATTTTTTAATTATTTTTCAAAACCCTTCGTTGACCGTCATTATTAAGGCGTGTCCGCTGCGCCAAAAAACTAACAGAACATGTTACAAAACTTGTTTAGGTACATTTGCACGTCCATTGCGACTTTGGTTAGAGTGAACGATGTATTGTTTGTCACTTTTCTTTTTACATCTGACATCTATCATCCCAGTACAATTAATTCCATGACAAAACATGACCCCCTCCCCCGGAGACGAACGCCCCCCTTTTCTGTAAAGTTTTAGAAAAACATGTTAGATGTTTGCAAACACCGAATATACGAGCCATGACGCGGCTTTACCCGCACCGGTAAACCGAAATTAGCACAGTTTTGCTTCTAAAAAGTACTAAAAAAAAATTTATTCAACCATACATACATCTTCTTTATTTTATTAGGTATATTCTAACCAAAATTAAATAAAACATTTATTTTTATAATAAACTACACATATTATACATTATTTATACTATGTCTATGAAAATTATATGTAGATCAAGACCCCTAAGAATTTTCCGTTTGCTCTCACAATAATCGCATAAGTAGGTCGCAGGGGAATCAGCACCACTGCACTCTTCATGATTCCATCGCCCATAACTTCGACATCTATCTATACCATACTTCATTCTGGACCGGTATTACCCCCTTAGAATGATTGCCATAACCCCAAAATACGAAAATTTGCTGTAATGATGACACTAAGGGCGATTGTGCACTACAATGAATTTTACGGTCCGGCAGTCCGATTTTTTACGGTTCGATATTTTTGTATTGAATGTTGGATACAAAAATATCGAACCGTAAAAAATCGGACTGCCGGACCGTATAATTCATTGTAGTGCACAAGCGCCCATACATCAAAAATTACACAATACACCGAACAAACTTGCACACCTTCATACATTTTTGTGTACGAACCATGCCATGCCCACTTGGGCTTGTACAGTCGCCATCACATACATAGGTACACTATAGGTGTTCAAAAATATCGGCACATGCACCCTAATGCCTTGAAAATAGAGGTGTGTTCCGATGTTTGTGAGCTGCTTGTTTGCTCCGATGTATGTGATGGCGAGTGTACATACTTTGACATAGGGGAAATGGTGCGAATGCCTACTCCCTTCCGTGTTGCTTGAAGGTATTTAGCGGTTCGTCTAGCGATGACGCTGATGACACATACATGTGTCATCACTTCATCAGCGTCATCGCTAGTGTGTGTATGTGATATAATATAACCACCTTATCAAATAATCAGTAAGTAGGTAATCAGAGGCGTCAAACATCCGATACGATAGTGATATACACACCGAGTTTGAGTCATGGTTCTCGAAACTTTACAGACAAACACCCACATAAGTATTGGCAAGAAATGCCCGTGGATAAATATTTGGGTTTTTTTAACAACATATTCGTACCATACATAGTCACATATTATGGTAAGTATATACTGACAACCGGTGAACTAGCGAAGTGACCCTGCCTAAGAAAAAGAGAGGGTTCGAATTCCGGTAAAGGCATTTATTTGTGCGAGCACGAACATTTGTTCCTGAGTCATGGATGTTTTATATGTATTTAAGTATTTATTTATCTATATAAGTATGTTTATCGTCGCCTAGTACCCATAGTACAAGCTTTGCTTAGTTTGGGACTAGGTTGGTTTGTGTAAGAATGTCAGAAAATATTTATTATTACCTATACTATAACATGAAGTATGTCATACCACGTTTGCCAACTCAATGTGCGTCAGTACCTACCATAGTTTTGTAAAAGTAGCGGTAAGGAATTAGGAATTCAGGAAACTTTCAGGCAAGTTACCGTTTAGGAAATTCCCTGAATAAATTTTGTACCTAGGGATAATGTTCTCAAATGGTATCATTATGATAGAAGGAAAATCGGCATTTAAATTTGAATCAACTGAAATCCATACTAATCGAACGAGCGAGCGCGAAGCGAACGAAGTTCTATGCTTCAGCTTGGGCCGAAAATCGTTCGTCCGGTGTCAGTCACGATGTTCGCCGGTCCGGTGTCCCGCTGTCCGGCTGTTCTCTACAGGTCGCATATTTCTCAAACGATTCTCGTAAAATTTTGTGAGCATGTTCGTTAATTATATAATCAGTCTTTTTTAGTAGTAAATTTTTCGTAATTAAAAAACAAAAGACAGGCTCGCGACATCTTTAGCTCACAGAGCCACTAATAAAAGTGCGGCCACAATTACTAATCGCCGGTGCGAAGCGTTAAATCCTTCGAGCAACACGGAAGGGAGTAGGCATTCGCACCATTTCCTCTCTGCCAAAGCAAAGTACAAGCCCAAGGGCATGCTTCGTACACAAAAATGTATGAAGGTGTTAAGTTTTTTCGGTGTATTGTGTCATTTTTGATGTAGTAGTGTCATCGTTACAGCAAATCTCCCCCCGGCCGCGCAAGAAATGACAGAATTGTTTGACTGTAAAGCCGCGTCCGCTGCGCCATGTTTTCGTGGTTTTTAAACGTCAAACATGTTTTGCCAATCAAAACAATACCCTATTTGTTTGCCGAAACTGAAAAAACATGTTAGATGTTTAAAAACATGTAAAGCATGTTGCAGCGGCTTAATATTCATAGCTAAGGCACGCTAAGGCTCCCTTCCGCTAGGAAGGCCGTGTTGCTCGATGGTTGAATCAGTAGAGTTGTAAACATGAACAGCACGTCAGGTAAGCTGTACGCGTAGCCACGGTTAATATATTAGCTAAAGCGGTAAAGGAGACGCTACACGAGCGAAATCGGCAGGCCAGCATGCAGTCCTGCGGCATGATTCGGCACGTGTGGATCACGCACGCACGGCTCCCAACCAAATCAAGGTCTTTAAAATGCTGTTTTACACGGGTCTAACGCGATATTTATTTCACCATGACCGGTGCAACCCGTGTCGAAACGTCAGAAATAAAGGTAAATAAATATCGCGTTAGACCCGGGTAAAACAGTATTTTAAATATATTGTGTACAAAGCGCGAGAGTTCCTGACCGCGGCGGACAACAGAAAACTTTTCATTAGCTGTCAAATTTACTATGGTCCGCCACCGCAGGCCGCGTCAGTGTGATGCAAGCTTAAGACCTTTCTGCACCAGCCCTTTTAAAACAGTTCCATGAATCGTTCTATACACCTTTCAATATGTCACAACAACCGCCTTCAAAATGACCGTTTGCTGTCTCTTTCTATCTTATAGCTGTGTCTCTAGGTTGTTGTGACAAATTGCTAGGTGTATATAAAGCCTGCATCACACTTGAGAAATGCGAGAGGGTTAATCACGTAACGTTCCGAACGCGCGTTCGTACAATTTAACTGTCATTTTTCCATAGAAAAAGTGACATTTAAATCTACCTGACGCAATGCGTTACGTGAACGACCGGCTGGCCACGCCAGTCTGTGAGAGGCCTTAAGAGCCCGTTAACGTGCTCACTAGCGCCACTGGTAAATAATTGTGATTATTTAAATTTAACAATAGATATTTAAATTAAAAAAACGAGACCACTAGGTACACACTCTAGTTTGTAATTAAGTACTTATCTTATGAATACATCATAATAGTTTTTATGGTGCTGGATTCGTCAATCTATGCGTCTAAAGTTAAAACGACCGTTTTTCTTTTGAGTACATACCCTAGATCGACGAATCCAGCAACGTAAAACCTGTTAACTAACCTATTCAAAAGATACTTTAATACGATTTTTTTTTTAATATCTGTCGTTAAATTTAAATTATCACGATTATTTATCAGTGGCGCTAGTGAGCACGTTAATGGGCTGGTAACACATTCAGTGCCGGGAACGGGAACACGACCATCGTGTGCCTACGTCGTAGGCGCTTTCCGCTACATAATTACGAGGAACACCACGCGATCGGCTACCAGCGTAGCGCGTAGCGATTCGCGGCACTGAATGTGTGGTACACCAAAAACGCGCACACTGTCTATTTGTATCGGAGTAAACGAGAGCGAGTGTTACTTGAGCGGCCAGGTTTTAGACGAAAATAATGAATAAATATTGAAATAAAAAAGTGTGGATTATTTGTGATATATGGCTCGTCAGCGGTTTAGGTATGAATATGTGGACTTCATGTTTTAAATTGCAGACCTATACGTCAAATAATAAGGACATAGAACCGTTTAAGATGATTTTAAGACCAATCTTTGCAATTATTTTCTATCGAGCCGATTTCATCCAATTATGTTTCGAGTCCGTCTACGGTCTTGGAAATATGATGAATATTAACTAATATTTTTTTTGATGTGCTAGAACAAATAGTTTTTCTTATACAACTGCTTAAATAATATCAATTGCAACAAATTTGGTTTTGTCAGCCTTTTAAGGCACGCGGGCGGCACGAGGACTAAACTCTATTCGCGTTAAGAATGCAGTTAATTATCATCATCATTAAACGTAATCTATAAAATATATTTTTTCTTAATTTGAACACTACAGGAATACACTTTTTCTCAAAAATGGCCCGCAAAGTGAACATAACTCGCTACATATTGGAAGGTAAAGTGTATAGTTGAAGGCCAGATCAAAATAAAAAAATAAAAAACATTGCAGGCCGCCTGGAATGTTACATATGAATTCCTTTATTTGTCGAGTACCAAACTTTTTAAAAAGTAGAAACTGGCATATATATAAAAGACGGCACAGGTCGTATTCAGCCAAATCAAGTCGTATTTTTCTGTTGCAAACTTGACATGTGTCATAGAAAGATTGCGTTTTTCGGTGGAAGAATACACTTGCGATTATGTTTAAAAAAAAATATGACGTTTAATTTTATGTAATTTGCAGTATCCTCAATTTGTATTTAATAATAACGCTTGATTTAAATTTAGTATTTTTTATTCCCCCATTTTTGAGAAAAGCACTATATTAGCCTCAGCCGGAATGGCAATTGCAGGCTTCGTATTATAATTAAACGGACTCGCAAGCTCGTCCGTTTAAACAAAATACTCAGCCTGCAATTGCCTCCTTCCCGGCCACGGCAATAATGTACTATTACCCTGCAGTTGTACTGATGATTTAGCCGACTACCTCGAGTACCTCGACTTGCACTTGTTTACTGTATCGACGCGAGGCTGTGTGAGTGTTGCATCGGACGTTCAATGGAATGAGGAGGAAAACTGACATTTTCTCACGCCAGGTGGCGCATAAGCTACTGTACCCAGCTTTGACAATTGACATAAGAACTGTCAAATTGCAAACTTATATAATTTCTTATAAGTATTTTTCCATATTTTTCTCAAGAATGCCTCAATGTTGTGCGCCAAATTGTAAAAATAGAGGATTCCACTTATTTCCCAAGGACCCAACTCGCAGGAAACGTTGGGAGAGTGCATTGCGCATCAATAACTTTAGGGCAAGTGACACAGCCCGATTATGTAGGCTGCATTTTAAGGCAGATGATTATTTCGGAAATAGTAGATATACAGATGCTGTACCACTAGCCAAATTTTTAAGAAAAACTGTTGTACCGTCTGTATTCTGTTTCACTACAACCAAACATGAAACACCAGCAGCTTTTGTCCGTCAGCAGCATTGTGAAAAAAGAAGACGAAGAAAGCTGTTTGAAGAGAATAATGTGATAGAACACACAACAGTGACAGAATCAATAATTAGTCAGACTACTCCAGAAGAAGAATTATGTACTACTGTGGAAATTGCAGAACCAGCTCAAAGTGAACACACAGAGCCTGAAACTTTGTCAAAGAGCACTCATATTGATCATGTGCATGTATATGGTTCAATAAACAGATATAAGAATGATGATAAGTCCATACTCTTCTATACAGGTTTTGAAACATATAAGAAATTCCATTTTGTCTACTCGACACTTAGTCCGATGGCACACAAGATTAGATACTGTAAGCAATGTAATTAGTCTATCTACCGAAGACCAATTATTCCTAACTATGATGAAACTACGACAGAATAAATGCATTTTTGAGCTGAGCAGGTTTTTTAACATAAGTGAAACTACTGTATCGAATATATTTATAACATGGATAAATTTTATGTACCAACTCTGGAGTATAATAAATATTTGGCCTAGTAAAGAATTGATTCAATATTACATGCCTAAGAATTTCAAAAAATATGATGAAAATGTTAGAGTCATATTAGATGGAACTGAAATAACTGTTCAAAAACTAAAAAATCCAACTTCCCAGCAAGCTTCTTGGAGTAGTTACAAACATGCTGATACTCTAAAAGTATTAGTCGGAGTGACACCAGGTGGATTGCTGTCTTATTGTTCACAGGCATATGCAGGATCTATTAGTGACAGACAAACAGTTGAAAGAAGTGGTCTTGTGTCGAAGTGTCAAAGTGGTGATAGCATACTAGCGGATAGAGGTTTCACAATACAGGACATGTTTGCAGACAAAAATGTTACTGTAAAGATACCTACTTTTCTAAAGGGAAAATCACAGTTACCAGGACTAACAATCGTAAAAGATAGAGAACTTGCTAGTAAACGTGTTCATATAGAAAGGATTATTGGGCTAACAAAAACCTACAAAATATTAAAGTCAGAATTGGACCATAGTTACATTCCAATAGCAAGTAAAATATTTTTTGTATGTTTTATGTGTTGCAACTTCAGAGAATGTATAATGAAGAGAAGCCAATAAAAAAGTGTTACGATGAAACCCACGATTTAATTTGCCATAATCACCACTTTTTCAGGATTGTTATAAGTGTACACAAACCTAACCCAACCCAACCTTCAGGGCTCTATATAAAGTTTATTGAAATTGTCCTGGAAATGTTACGGTTTCATAGAAAATTACTTTTATAGCTAATGAAATACTTAATAATGAAGGGATCCAAAATAAAAACATACAACAGTTCAATGTCTTTTTATTAGTGACAAGTAATTTTTATATATATATTTATTACATATGGCAGACTCCAGGTCATGCACATAAAAGTTTATTAATGCTGTGAGCATCTCGGCTATGTAGGACTCATCCCTTTCAATAAATAAGACTTTCATATCTTTGAAAAATTATACTATAAAATTGCAGTACTTCCTAGTGCTGCAATAAAGCTGGCCCTGTATTTGAGCATAATAAGGGTGTCTTCTTTTCAAGTGTAAATTCCCATCTATCACTTCTAGGTATGACACTGTTACCTCATTTATCTCGCTATACCGTGCTGCATATGGGCACTTCACTTAAATCACCGTCTCCTCACCAAGTAACCCATCAGGAGAGGCGGCAAGGAATGGACATTCTTGTGAAATAAATAATCCACATCTTTGCACATCTACATCATACATTGCTTCATACTTTTGTAAAGCAATAGGCTCCTGTATCTTCCCATGGGTTACCACTCTTGTGTGCACCGGCTTGGGAGAGATAATTTTCTCAACTATTGCTTTTTTTCCAACATGGGTGCAATGACTTACAGTATAAAACATACTGGCAGTAATCCTGCATGATCGCATTTCATGCCATTCAGCAGAAGTATCTTGCCCTCTAGTGTTTTGTTCCACTTCCTTTATTGTTTCCGCAGTAACCTTTTTTAAGAATAGATCTTTTAGTAGATTTTCTTTTGCAGTCTCCAAAGTATAGGAGTGATCCCATTCTATCCCATGAGGATTTGCCGGTTCGAATGTTTGCAGTAGAGGCATAGATGTATCCCCATAACCTATGGCCAAGTTCCTCACATAATCTTCATAATTATCCATTATGTCTTCCCTTTTTAGGGGTTCAAAATTGCACATTTTCAATCTCTTGCTGGGTAAATTTTGTGCAGCAATGGGTGATTTTTGAAACACCTTTTTAGGCTTGTTAAACATCATCAGCTGTTGAGTGCATACTTGATGTAACAATATGTAACTTTTATTTACAATATCATGTGCACCCAACAATAGTACAGCAACATGCTTGCAGCTCGCTTCTGTACCACTCCCTGCAGCACACTCACAGTGGCACGCTTCTATTGAACCTTCTTGAGACACTTTCACATCCACAAGGTAGGCTAGGCTCTTCATACTAGCTTTGCACTGTCCACGTAAATACGTGTACGTACCATCGGACGAGAAACGAGCAGTTACAAGGTGACGGGACTCATATAAAAGTTGGCCTTTTGGGTGAGTGTTGAATCTTTGAAAATATTCTTGTATTTCATGCTTGCTGATGTTGGGAATAGGCGAATCAGCGTTAATATCTCTGAATGTATCAGAGGGCGGGCACGCATATGAGCGGTCTTCTGGAACATCCAGGGTGGCACCAAAGTTTTGGTTGCGATCATATGCCTCCAACCTGAAAGAAAAAACCACACATGAGCATCGATTTTTTTATTAACACTCGAAATACCTAACATAACCTCAAATACTTGAGGCGATTACCTTTGTATCAAGTCGGCCTTTTTCCCTGCCACTGACGCTTTTCTTCTTCGAAGCTCAGCTTGAAGAACACGTACAGTCATAAACGCGTACATTTTAAGCTGTTAATCGCAAGGAATACTGAAAATATAGCAACCATACACTTGACACGACACGTAAACAAGGTATAGTCGATTGCAGCGCCATCTGCCTTGAGCTTCTAGTGTGTCTCCCAATTGTTTTACGTAAAGTCGTCGTCAATAGAACTTGCAAACTATGTAAACAAACAATGTATTGGAATTGACATTTGAAATGTCAATTCCAATACAGTGTTTGTTTACATAGTTTGCAAGTTCTATTGAATGACACTTTAGCCATATAGGTATATATCTACTGCGTAGCTGACGTAGCCCCGCGCACGGGCATTCCCCGACGTAAACAAGCCGTTCACGTAACAAGGTGACTGGGCCAAGCGGCCGTGTGTAAACAATTCATGCAGCCCACATGCATGGCATGACCAACAATAAAAATATGGGGTTTTAGTCACGTGCAAAATATGTTATCTCCACTTATAATAAATCTCTAAATTAAAAAAAGAATCAGCCAGTTTGAAACTAAGCTTTGCGCGGTTCGAATGTTCTCAGCATCCCATGAACGGAAAAATATGAAACATTTTATATAGGTACATTATTATTCTAGCTGCAACTTAGGATAGTTTTTATCCGACTGCGACAGTTAATTAATTTTCCGAAATATACGACTTCATTTAATTTTTCATTTATTTTTATTGAAATCAAACGCTGCTCCAACTGTCAGCTATAACAACCGTCAAATTTTCGTCAAAATGGCGGAATTGCTTTGCCTTTCACTTATTAATAATTTAAATCCCGTCTACGGTAGACCTTTACGAGACAAATGCTAAAATATAAACCATAAAAAAATATTCGATTCTGATATGAGAACTTATATGCGCAAATGTCGTTTTATGTCGTAATTTCAATAAATGAAATCAACGAATTTGAACAATATAATTAACACGAATTTGTTTTTTTTGAATGACAATGGCACGCGCTCGGTGCATTCAGCCAAAGTACCTGCGGCGCTACCACGAAAACCGATACTCAATGTTCATATATTTGCATCCCTGTCACTCGAGTATGGTTAGTGCGATAGAGATAGAGATACCCGAATATTTTCGAATTCCGAAGTTCGTGGTTATAGCTCAGGAATCGAAAATATGGTAAATAATCATAATGTATTTTCTCGAAAAAGAATTTAAAATAAATATAGTCAAATGGAGAAAAAAACAAAGCAAGAGGTTATATAGGTAATGATTAAGTTATAAGAGTCCAAAGTTTTAAGAGGGGGTATGTTCTGTCCCTTTTCCGCAAAACGCACCTTCATATGAAACGATTGTTTTTTACTATGACGCTCGAGTATATTGACGTCACAGTCCCTCATCGTTTTCTCACTCTAACAAGCGACATTAAAACGGATGTAGCTTCATAATTTTTTGAGATATTTGAATGGGAGTTTCATTATCTTCTATCTATTTATACATAATAAATGCCTATGTCCTGACTGACTTATTCACTCACTCACTCACTCACTCACTCATCAACGCACAGCCGAAACTACTAATCTTAGAGAGTTGATTTTTGCACAGTATGTTGCTTTTATAACGTGGGCTAGGGATAAAAAGGGATTTTTGAAAATTCTACCCCTAAGGGGGTAAAATGGGGGTGCAAAGTTTGTATGGGAGAACCTTTTTTTTTGAGCTATAGACTTAAACTTTGTAGAAAAATTAGTTATTAGAATACAAATGAAACACTTTCAGCGTTTTGGAAAATTCCACCCCTACGGGGGTAAAATAGGGGTGCAAGGTTTGTATGGGGGAAACATTTTTTTTTTAAATAGAGACTTAAAACTTTGTAGAAAGATCAGTCATTAGAATGCAAATAAAGAACTTTCAGGGTTTTAGAAAATTCTACCCCTAAAGGGGTAAAATAGAGTGCAAAGTTTGTATGGGAAAAACTACTTTTTTTTAAATAGAGACTTAAAACTTTGTAGAGAAATTATTCATTAGAATACAAATAAAGTACCTAGATTCAGTGTTTTAAAAAAATCTACCCCTAAGGGGGTAAAATAGGGGTGCAAATTTTGTATGGGGGAAACAATATTTTTTTTAAATAGAGACTTAAAACTTTGTAGAAAGATTAGTCATCAGAATACAAATTAAGTACTTTCAGCGTTTTAGAAAATTCTACCCCTAAAAATAGGGGGCTAAAATAGGGGTGCAAAGTTTGTATGTGGGAAACTATTTTTTTTAGCTAGAGTCCTAAAACTTTGTAGAAAGATTATTTAAATACAAAGAAAGTACTTTCAGCGTTTTGGAAAATTTCACCCCTAAGGGGGTAAAATAGGGTGCAAAGTTTGTATGGGAAAAACATATTTTTTTTTAATAGAGACTTAAAATTTTGACGAAAAATTACTTATTAGAACATGAAAAATACTACATTCGGCGTTTTACAAAAATCTTTCCCTAAGGGGGTTAAAAAAGGGTGCAAGGTTTGTATGGGGAACACTTTTTCTGAGCTAGACACTTAAAACTTTGTAGAAAGATTACTTATAAAAATACAAAAAAAGACTTTCAGCGTTTTGAAAAAATCTATCCCTAAGGGGGATAAAAAGGGGTGCAAAGTTTTTATCAGGGAAAGTTTATGTTTTTGAGTTAGAGACTTGAAACTTTGTAGAAAGATTACTTATTAAAATACAAAAAAAGAACACAAATCGTTTTAGAAAATTCCACCCCTAATAGGGTTAAAAAGGAGAGCAAGCTTTGCATGGGCAACACTTTTTTTTGAGTTAGACTTAAAACTTTGCAAAAAGATTACTTATTAGAATACTAAAAAAGAACTTTCAGCGTTTTAGAAAACTCCATCCCTAAGGGGATCCTTAAGATCCTTAAGAAGGGTAGCCAGTGTTGTGTGGGAAAAACTTTTTTTTTTACTAGACTTAAAACTATTCAAAATGTTACTTATTAAAATTAATAATAAAGTACTTTCAGAGTTTTAGAAAATTCCACCCCTAAGGGGGTTAAGAAAGCTTTGTATGGGCAACACTTTTTTTGAACTAGAGACTTAAAAGTTTACGAAAAAAGTTCTTTCAGCGATTAGAAAAATTCAACCTCTAAGGGGGTTTAAAAGGGGGTTCAAATTTTAAATGGCGAGCAATAAAATTTTAAAGTGTGAGTAAGAGATTTTTAACTTCGGTCTTATTCTGTACGTTAAAAGACTACAAAACTGATTTCAGAGTTTTTCCAAATTCATCCCCTAAGAGTGTTAAAATTGGTTCAAAGTTTGAGTATTTCAAGGCATTTTTAAAGTATGAGATTTTTAACTTTGGTTTTAGACTGTTTGTTCACAAACTAGAAAATGAACATCAACTTTTTTTTTAATTATCCCCTAAAAGAGGGTTCAAATTTTGTATTGAGAGAAATCATTTTCTAAGACGATAAAAAGTTCTACGCGGACGAAGTCGCGGGCAACAGCTAGTTCATAATATTTCTGGCGACCTACTCCCCATTCGCCACCAAGAACACAACACCGCATACTTCATCCATTATCTACTTACCGATATACCTTTTTTTACCCAGCTCTCGGGGGAGGTCTGGGTTGTGTGGTATTTCTACCCACTAAAAACTCCACGTCAACCGCCATCTGCGCTAAGTAATTCGGAGGACTCTAGGATCTCAGGTTGAACGCACTAGAGCCCTCCTCGCGCTTTGCCCCTGCTGGCTCGTTCTGGGCATCTTCGCCGCCTTCTCTGGGGTGGCCGAGTGCTGTGGCCCCTGCCACAAAAAATCACTGGCGACCCCGTTGACCCCCTTAAGTCGCCTTTTAC
The DNA here is from genome assembly GCA_963854355.1 of Epinotia brunnichana. NCBI lineage: Eukaryota > Metazoa > Arthropoda > Insecta > Lepidoptera > Tortricidae > Epinotia > Epinotia brunnichana. The sequence continues at coordinate 15,020,706 of OY977956.1, forward strand.
GACAGGCGGGGGAGACCGTAGACCTATTCTTGCCCGAGTCTACACCGACATACCTAGTAATTTTAAGATTTTCCTGTTTAGTATTAGGTAGGTATGGCATGACGTAACAAATTACTCCAAGCTTCGTTGGTTATGTCTCGGCTAAAATATAGAGACCTCTACATTGTATAAGTTGTATAACTTACATATAACTAGGCGTGGATCTATATTTTCTGGTCACGTACCTACAAACGCCGATAAACTCACAATTCGACAAGGGTTTAAAAAAGTGTCTATGAAAGTTGAAAGGTAACTGTATTTATTTATTTAATTAAACTTTATTGCACAAATTCAAAACAAAATAACAAATGGCGAGCTTAATGCCAAATGGCATTCTCTACCAGTACCAGCTAACCTTGCATGTGCTAAACAGAGACTTTTAAAAAGTGCAAAGAAAAAAGTATGATAATTTCTGTTACGAATACCTGAAAAAATAATGAATTATACACTACATATACACCATAAGTTTCGGGTCAGTGAAATACCGTAATATTTCCTAAAATAGTGCAAGGTTGTAGAGTTTTTTAATCATGTCATGATCTTTATTAAATTTGACATCTTAACTGCACATATAAAAGCAAAAAAAAACACGTTACCAGGTTTAAATCGGACTCGTAAAAACCCATGAAAAAAACAACGTTAACGGAGCGAGATATCGCAAAAATCGTCATATTTGAATGTCGATATTTTTATGATAGGATCCCGGAAATTGCTAATACATTTGGGTATTACGACGAATAGTATACTATGTAAATAAGACTAGTGTAAAATATTTAAAAAAACCTATTGCGGTTATTTAATTTAGGGTGACCCGAAACTTTTGCTCTTGAGTGTAGACAGTAAACAGTAATAGACATACATAAATAAGACTACATACAAAAATGTATACTAGGTACTATATTTTCAATACATCATTATGTGGATGGATTTTAGTCGAATTCTTGTTTAAAGCAGGTTTTAAAGCACAAACTTGCTTGGGGCTTGTCTGATGTTGACTTGAGAGGGAGTGAATTCCAAAGACGGCTTGCCTGTACGGAGAAGAAATAGTCATGAAACTAGTGCGGTTGGAAGGTATGGATACTCCGAGAACACGGGAGGTAAGTACGAAGAAACTAAACTAAGTTTGGAAAGTTGCCGCGCCTGGCTACCAATAAATATAGCTTGGAACTTAGCTCGGTTGACGCAGATGCCAAAACTGTAGACCATTCAGCAATGTGATCCAGGTCTGCGTTCATTAGGGAAATGGCACCGTCGATGTCATTCACGCCAGCTTGAGCGTACAGCTGCAGATCGTCTGCATACAAATGGTAAGAACTTTGAATCTTGGTGTTGATGAGGTTGATTAACACTGAGAATAGGAAAGGAGAAAGAATACCACCTTGCGGCACTCCGGTGCTCGCTCTCGGTTCAGTAGTAACAGTAACAGATCCCTTAAAGGGGTAAGTTCGCCTTTGTACTTGCTCTTTCCTTTTTTACATTATATATTGTTATTCTGGACCCTTGCATCGCTACTGTATCATGTTTGTATCTCTGCAAAAAAAAAGTACCTAAGTAAGTTCAGTAGTAACTGTAGGTGAAGAAAAAGTATAATTTTCCTTGTTTTATCGTTTTATTTCGTTACAAAATTGGTATACATATATTGGGATGGGCCGGAATCCGCAGTATTCCGCTATCAGTCGAAAATGAAAGAGGCAAATTCCCTGTTCTACCGACGGAGCTAGACCCGGTCGGTAGCACAGAGCCATCAGTGCCGTGGCGCCACCTACCGGCGGCGGGGTAAACCACTAAAGGTAGGGTTGATCATAATAGTGGGGTGGTTTCGTTATACAGCGCAGGCGTCCACCTGCTGTTGCTAAGTATGTCCATAGCAAAGCATTTTTGTCCAAGCTAAAACGGAGAACTTCGTTCGTTTCGCTCGCTCGTTCAATAATCTCTGGCACGTAACTAGAGCAAAGATGGCGGCGTCCACACAGGTTCACTAATGCTCAGATAGCGTCCCTTCTCAACCCATATCAGATTACACCCGATCTTACGTCCATAGATAAATATAATAAGTTAGGTAAAGTTTGTGAAAGTGTATAAGATTACCTCCTACATACCGTAACGTAACCCCTTACTCTCCGGAAATACTCATCCGATTTCAAAAACTCTTTCACCAGTAGATAAGTAAGTATATACCGGGGCAATGACTAAACAAATCATCGCCGCTTCAGGGGACCATAGGGCTGGCGCTTACCTCTCCCACCAACGTATTTCATTTCATTAGCAATAGAGAGAGATACCACCAGCGTTATGGGCGCCATGCCGCAGGCGGAAATGCGGGACTGGATATTCTTTCTATGACGGGGCAAGTTAGGTTAATTTAGTTTTGAAATAATTTATAATTATTTGTTTCTTTGTTTATTTTATTTAGTGATGTTATCTTGTTATTAGTCTCTGAAATATTGTTTTGTTCTCAGTATACTTAGTACCTATTACTTAACTGCCTAAGTAGAATGGACTTGGCATGGACATAAAAATAGCCTTATATTTTACTAGCTTTTACCCGCGACTTCGTTCGCGTTGACTTTCTTTTGTTGGATTTTTATTTTGATAAAAAGTATTCTAATGTTAATCTAGGCTAAACTCTATTCATCTAAAAAAATACTCACACTAGAACGGGCCGTATCCGGCCCGGCACCGGGCCGTTTTCTAAGAAACATGACGGCGTTTTTGCGCGGCCGAGCCAAACCCAAGCCCGGCCGAGCAACGGCCGAGGCTCAAAAGCTGCTCGGTGTCGGCACGGCCCGGCCGTGGTTCGGCGAGGGTTGGGTATGGCTCGGCCGCGCAAAAACGCCGTCGTTTTTCTTAGAAAACGGCCCGTTCTAGCGTGAGTAATCTTTAGTCCGTTCAGCCGTTTTTGCGTGATTTAGTAACAAACATCCAAATTTTCGAAGTTAAAATATAAAATACTATTTTAATACTTATAATATACCTTGTAGGATTCCGCAGCATCGTTTGCGTTTAGTGTACGGCGACGACACCGCGCGGCCAACTACGTAGATACGTGACGTGATATAACTCTTGAGCGCAATCCACTTTTATTGCTTCTTTAAGTATAATCTGATTGGATTATGTAGATTTAATGTGCATTTTAGAGATCACGTGATCACGTCTGACTCTGTGAAGCCAGACAGAGTCAGACGTGATCACGTGATGTCTAAAATGCACATACCGTAGCGATGCAAGTATACAATGTACAAAAGGAAATAGCAAGTACAAAGGCGAACTTACCCCTTTAAGGGATCTGTTACTACTGCACCAAGCACCGGAGTGCCGCAAGGTAGTATTCTTTCTCCTTTCCTATTCTCAGTGTTAATCAACATCACCACCACCAAGATTCAAAGTTCTTACCATTTGTATGCTTACCCCTTTAAGGGATCTGTTCCAGGTCACCTTGGCATTCGATGAGAGAAGACAAATTCTGCAACCATACGAGTACAACAAGATGCGATAAATAGAATAGATGCAAAACATGGGTATCTACTTAATATATACTCGTAGAGGTGTAATTACGGGATGTCATCATATTTTTATGGCTGTTATTCTGAACGCGTTTATTTGCCTCACCCCGTCACGCCTAACGAAAGTAGACCTCTACTCTACCTACTTACGAATCGCGGCGTCAAGAAAAGATATATTTGTGGATGAACGGTGAGATGAGATTAAAACAAGTTACAGAGTAGCTGGGATGATAACGCTTAGTTACTGCGAATCGCGACGTCAAGATATATTTGTGAGTTGTGGGTGCAAGGAGTGGCGTGGTTAAAGTGAATACATCAAAGTGAGGAATACCTAACGCTAGTACTCGATTTGTAAGATACCTATGTCACCTACCTATGTTGTGATACTTGTGATACGCTGGTTAAGCTTATCTCATATCAGTTGACAGCTTGATAAAGTAATATACATTAGATACTTGTATCATATCAACTTCAGGAAATATGCAGGTACAGTCAGAGAAACACGACTGTTTATTTACATGTTACAAAACACGACTTAATTGACCGAGCGCTTTTCCGCAGCTTGACCAGAGGGGTAATCGCGCAACGTTACGAACGCGCGGTAGTGCAATCCAACTGTCATTTTTCCGTATAGAATTTGAAATTTAGATCTACCTAACGTGCGTATAATGCGTTACGTGATCGACCGGCAGTTCCCGATCTTCGACTAAATACGCATAGTTGTTACAAATCAAGGTCTAGTTAATACAGTTACAGTGGGCGCTCTCACACTTGCGATTTGCTAGCGGTTTACTAGCGAAGCGATCAGTGAGCGTTCTCGCGGCGTGCTCGCGGCGCAACTGCGGCCATTTATTTAAACGTACGGCATACATTATTTGGCCTTTGAGTTTGTCACTTTTTAGTACCACCCAGGGGACACGTGCAGGGTTGTGGTAGGTAGCTCCTGCGGACGCAAGTGACAGTTGTCCCCCCTTTGTCAAGTGAGTGGGCAACTCGACTGTTAGATGTTCTTAAGCCGCCCGAAGGCCTCTAACTTGGCTTAACGACTACTGTCATAGATAGCATCCGGGATGAACGCTTAGCGTGCCTTCCAAAGCACGGAAGCGCTCATTTATGGTAACCACTCAAACAGGCGGTCACCCATCCAGTGACTGACCGCTGCCATCTTTGCTTTACCTGCGTTATCGTTTCCGATTCGCAGGCGCCGCAGGGCTATGAAGTATGAACGCTTCATCGGAAGTAAAGAGGTGCAATTTGGCGCACCAACGAACGTTGCTATAGTAGAATCAAAGATTTGTATTGTTGTCATATTCCAACTATAGCAAGTCCAAACGGCATCGTTGACGCAACATCGTACGTAAGTATTGCAGTTTACTGAAGAGGTATTACAACGATAAGATCTGAAGTGATTTCATGGTGCCTATTAATAGGTATACTTAGTACAAGAGCTGCTGACGAGTTTTCCGAGATTTTATGGCCACCCACAACGCAAACGAGGCATGTTAAGTTTAACATCTGTATCTGGTATGTCTGTCTGTGGTATCGTAGCTCCCAAACGGATCAACCGATTTTAGTGCAGTTTTTAAAAATCGAACGTCTGGTCTGCCGAGTTGGTGTGAGTGTTAATTTAGAGTGATGTGTTACATGATGTACCTAGTTACCTACCTAAGTATGTGGAGTTTTTTTTCTTTTTTTAATAAAGTAGGTATGTAAAGACGAACCAAGTTGCTTACTTGACCATAGGTCATTTGAGTCATACTAGTATTACTGAAGTAGTATTATTAGGTCATCAATACTTGTATTACTGAAAATTAAAATACTGTTTTGTACTTGTAAAAGTTCGAAAACGCCTTCATTAATAAAAGCGCATAATAGCTAAATACCGTTCAACTTGGTTCAACCTGTCAAATTAACATTTATGTTTGTGGGAAAAAGACCAAACACATTTCAGTTAACAGATATTTGTTAAGTTTTATGAATACGGGGGTAAATCTCGACTGCAGCTCTCAGTGCAGAACTATGATAGCGAAGGCGGATAGTAACTATAGGTAGTCATATCATAACACGAGTACAAGTATAGCACATATACAGGTGTAGAGTGAAGTTCTCAATATATCCAACGTTGCCACAGGGCACTGGCCTTGCACACTGAAAAAAAAGTACTTAGGTGTAGAAAAACCTTAACATTAGTTAAATTTGTTATGCAAGTCTGCAAAGTTGTTGTTTGGCACAGGTGCTTGTATTAAAAACCGAGCTAGCGATGGATTGCAAGATTCAAAAGTACAATCCTGAGCACAGCGAGGCTTTCAAAGCACGAGACGCCAAACACATTACATTTCACCGCGAGAAAATAAGGATAGGAGAATATAATGCAAGTCATATGGGCCTTATACTCATTTTCAATAAAGGTTTGTTTGGGCGTTTTCACTTACATGTGCGACTTTTTTGGTTTTTCCTGTTCAGAATCATGAGCACTTTTGATCCCGATAAAGAAAACAAATGTCCCTAGTTTTTTATTCCACTATGTGACGTTTTTTCATACATTCTGTATGGACCGTCAAATAGTGGAAATGCATGGAAAATTGGGGACACTTTTTTTCCTTATCGGGATCAAGAGTGCTCATGATTCTGAACCGAAAAAAAAACAAAAATATGAGAAAAAATAAAGTCGCACATTTAATTTAAAGTTAACTTTTTAAACGGTGCCTTCTCTTGGATCCGCTATTGAGGTGTAACGAAAAAATAATATTACTGTGGAAAACAGGAGCTAGTTACAGTAGTTACACAAAACAATACATATTAGATTCATATTAAACTACAGTCCCCCGCGGCTATGATGTCAATCCTGACACATTGCGCAACTATGAAGTTTTTGAATAATGACAATGTCAACCATAGGAAAAAATCACATATTCAACCCTAGAGGCATGTCTCAGGATTGACTTCATAGCCGCGGGGGACTATAGATGATCATAATGTAAAGCCCAACACCCGGGTCGCGTGACCCGCTCCCCAAAGGCAGGGCCTGAATGGCGGCATTAGGGAGTCTTTCATGATTTACCACGCCGTCACACCTTGCTGTTCTATTTATTTCAAATGTATAGGACTGATAAATAATTACTGAAATTGTTGTATTTTATTTTATTTTATTTAAAATAATTACACAGCATAACAGTTAAAAACCGGCCAAGTGCGAGTCGGACTCGCGCACGAAGGGTTCCGTACCATTATCTATAAAAAACTGTTTTATTCTGTGTTTTTAGTATTTGTTGTTATAGCGGCAACAGAAATACATCATCTGTGAAAATTTCAGCTGGAATTATCCTCCTAGCGCCCATGGGCCTACTGGAAGGACATATTCTCTTAAAGGAATTTAAACAATTTTGAGTTGGAATAGAGTTGCATTTGTTTTGTTTTGGTCTTCTCTTGAAATAAAAGAAATTATACTCTATTTCTTTTATTAGTTTGATTCAAATTTCAATGTCATTTTGTGTTGTATGGTGGGCGCCACGAGGCTATCACGGTATCAGTGAGATACAGCCTGGTGACAGACAGACTGACGGACGGACGGTTCCGTACTCTTTGAGTACGGAACCCTAAAAACTAAGTCACTATGAATTACAAATTAGATACATATGTATACATTTTAATATATGACAGAAGAATTACATTTATCTATCCATCACCTCACAGTACATTAATCATTCACTATACTGTTGACATTGAGTTTGATATACTAGTACAATAAGACGCAAAAGTCTGTGGGATTCTAGTTAAGTAAGATTTGTATATATAGTACGTCCGAAAGTGTAAGAGTAAATCGTGCCATAAAAACGCAAGCAAAAAATTACTTTTATAATCAGAGAATAAAGTCGATTTTTGGTTGCGTTTGTTTGACAGAATTTACTCTTACGCTTCCGAATAGAATCTCCGGAACCGATACATATCCAATTTAAAGATATCTTACAATTGGGTATTTGACAACAGTGAAATTAAATTGTTTTTTCACCTCACTTGCTCGGAAAGGCCTTTTTGTATGTTTGATATCTATTAAGAAAATCCCTTTTTATCCACATGTGAAGAAAGTAGACGTAGAACGTTAAATGTTTATTTTTGGTTTTTTGTATATTTTATGTAACATATTTTTTTTTTACTTTTTTAAAACTTTTTTTTTTTTTTTTTTACTTTTTTTAAAACTTTTTTTATACTTTTGTTACCCCTCTTCTTATTTTCCTCGCTGTAGTGAGGTGAAAAGATTTGTGTTATACACGGGTGAAAATTTATTTTACGTCTCGTGTGTTGAAACACTCACTACGCTCAGGATTCTATTTTTGAACCACTCGCTTCGCTCGTGGTCAATCATAGAATCCTTTCGCTAGCTCGTGTTTCAAATGAACACTCGCAGGTAAAATACAACTTTCCCCTCTTGTATAACAAATAACTATTTCATTAGCAAATTTAAACATTACGAAAATACTCGGAAAGTATCAAGCTTTCATTTATGTTTGCTATTTTAAGATTTTTAAATTCATAAAAACTATCAATAAGGACGTTGTTTGTTTGTGACGTCACAACCAAGTAATTCCTACAAATTCTATACTAACGGAGCGTTTTTGACGTTTCATAAAAAGAAGCTGATTTGACTTTTGTCAAATACCTTGTTCTTTCAACAGTGTTTATGGACTTTATGGTAGGTACTATCTGGTTGCATTGCATATGGGCAATTATTTTATCCCGTGGGTTTAAGGATGACTCACGCTAGAACGGGCCGCCTCCGGCCCGGGCCGTTTTCTGAGAAAAACGACGGCGTTTTTGCGCGGTCGAGCCATACCCAAGCCCGGGCCGTGCCGACACCGAGCCGCTTCCGAGCCTCGGCCGTGGCTCGGCCGGGCTTGGGTCTGGCTCGGCCGCGCTAAAACGCCGTCGTTTTTCTTTAAAACGGCCCGGGCCGTTTTCATTCAATTATATTTTCATTTCAAATACTTATAATTATATTTTTCGTTCATTAAATTATATTTTTGTACTCGACGATTAAAATATGTGTATTAAGATTTCATAGAGAATACTGCAACGTCACTCTTTTCATAGTTGTAGTCCATGTTACTGTCGAAACAATCGAAATAACTACTTTTCGATACGCTCCAGACAACTAAAATAAATTCGACCAATCACGTGGCTGCTTTACTGAACTGTAATGAATTGGACCAATAGAATCGCTTTGATGTCGTACGCTCGTTGATGTCTTTTAAGATATCAACAAGCGTACGAGCGATGAGCTGCACTTCGTTTCAACAGTATCGAGTTTGTTTAATTAGTTCAGTTGACTCGTAGAAAATTAATTTTAATGAACTCGTACAAAAAGTATTGTTCACAATAGTGTTATAATCAAGCTTTTTAATCTCGTACCTTACTTAGGCCACTCAGCAAGCTTCGTGGCCTAAACACGGTACTCGACTAAAAAGCTCTCTATTATAACACGATTATGAAAAATACTATTTCAGTGCCAAGGTAGTGGAAAATGTGATGTATTCACCTAGAGCACACTTCAAACATTTCCTACTGATATTCGCCTCTAGTGGAGACAGATCTTTATGAAGTTTACCCAAAAAAAAAAATTAAGCATAACAAAATATTGGGTTATGTATGGGAGCGATGCATATTCCTCCACTACCCTTGCCTTTTTAGTAGGGCAGTTTCACTTGATAACGCTGGACAAAAGCACCAAATTTTTTTCAGGTAATTGTTAGTACACCTACACTATTTATGACACGCGCGGGAAAAACACTCACCTAAGGCGGTAAAAAAAACTTAGATCACAGGTGTTGACTTTATTTATACTTTATACAGAATAAAATAGTTTTTTATAGATAATGGTACGGAACCCTTCGTGCGCGAGTCCGCACTTGGCCGGGTTTTTTACATAGTAGCTTACAGTGCAGTCACTAAATTGCGTACAATGTCATGTCATTATATTTAATTTACAAATCTTATTGCTACTTAATTATTAATTTCAATGTATTTAATACATCATAATTTGACTACCAAAAACATATATTAATTATCATTACTTATACAATTCTAAATAAATTTATATCACAATAAATTATTATAACAATTTCACATTAATCTCTATATAAACTATTTAAAAAGATAACACATTTTCTGCAAAATCCACCAGCACTATCGCAGAATAAGTCGTGGCCCTCGATAGCCGATCGATTTAAGAGAGCTAACGCCCTATAGGGGCGGTTGTTGGTCTGACGGGTGCGCGCGCGCAGCCAAACGAATAAGCGGCGCCGGTGCCGCGGTGGATGCGCGCACACCGGCTGTCCGTTTGTGTGTTTCTAGTGTAAATGTGTCGGATTTATTCAAAAAAGAAAAAAAAACTGGATAAAAAACATGTTGTACTTAATTTAATATTATTTTCTCGCAATTTTACTGTTTCTTGCGAAAACATTTTTTTTTTGATATTTGCCGAAACCCCCTCTCCGCAAAAGTAAGCTTAGATGAGATTCCGCTCGACCCCCTTGAATATCTCACGTAATTAATGGACGCCCCCTAGACTGCTATGCATGAAACATGACGAAGCAACAGCCACTCCTAAGTGCAGATGGAGACAATCACGTCATCGACACCTACACTTTCCGTCGAAGGAATGTATCCTATTCTTAGCACGTTCGCGACCCAATGAGTGCGTTATTTAGTCTAGGATTTAATTACGGTTTTTCAGAATGTATTACGTCATCAGCTGGCAGTACTGGAGAGAGTGGGCATGGCAGAATGTCATCCCGCTCGTATTCGGCGCAGCCCGTCTGGGGACGTGCTTCTAAAGTTACCCACACAATACTTACGCAGCTTGTAAGTAGTATGTGGTGTTGTGTTCCTGCACGGCTATCACAAGATGGCGCGCGAGCTCTCTCGATTTTACTCGCACTATCCGTGTCTCTCTTATTAGAAAGAGAGTGCGAGAAAAATCAAAAGAGCTCACGGGCCGTTTTGTGATAGCGGTAGGTACTGGTAGTGAGTAAGCTCGATCGCTAGAGTTGTCATTCGGAACGCGCTCAGACACCTCACCCCACCCGTCACGCCTAACGAAACTAGACCTCTACCTACGCTTAGTAACTACGAATCGCGTCAAGATATATTTGTGTGTCCTATCCGAGGTAAGATCCTATCAGAGGTATGTAATAACAGCGACATAACCCTGCAATGGATCAAAGGGCACAGCAATGCACGCGGTAACGATGCAGCGGATGCACTGGCTAGAGAGGGTTCAGAGTCAAGAGCTGTAGGACCGGAACCCACAATTCCTCTACCCTCTGCATGGCTGCGGAGCACACTGCGACTAAACACCAAGGTAGAACGCCAAAAACATTGGAACACCCTAGGAACCTGCAGGCAAACCAGGGAGGCCCTCCCGACAATCAACCCCGGATTGTCAAGGAAGCTAAAGCAGCTAAAGAGGCCGGCACTCCGTCTTCTGACAGGAGCTATAACTGGTCATGCACTACTAAACAAACACCTTTTTACTTTAGGTGTTACATACAGTCCTCTCTGCAGAGCCTGCATGGAAGAGGACGAGACAGCCGCCCACGTCATCCTGACATGTCCTGGAGTGGCGGAATACAGGGCAAAACACCTCGGAACACCGGGGTCACTACCGGAGGCCGTCGGCAACATAAAGGGTCTGCTAGGCTTCCTGGTGGAACTGGGTTGGCACGAATAACAGTAGTGCCAAAACCCCTACGCAAAATAGGCGCATTTATGACGTCGAGTTGCGGAACCCTAGCCCGCGTACAACCTATATTTGTGTGTGAACGGTGAGATGAGGTTAAAACGAATTAGAATAGCGGGGCAGAGATCTAGTTTCGTTAGGCATGGACGGGTGAGGTGAGGCGCATTAGCGCGTTCAGAATAAAAGCCAAGTTTAGTTTCCTACAAAAAAACCGCAGCCTGTAGGTAAGTAAGTAAGTAGACATGTGTTATTGTCAAGTCAAGTTGACCCTTTTCAAAGCATATTGTCAAACATTCTACACGTGTAGCCTGTGGGCGAGATTATCTCAGAGGGCCTATAACATCCTGCGCGTTCAGTACAAGAACATCCTCAGAATGCTGTTGAAGCTGCCGAAGCCCTGCAGTGCATCGGGCATGTTTGCCGAAGCCGAAGCGGACGACTTTTTTGCCATTCGGCGGAAAAGAATAGCCTCAATGCTAAAGCGGATGGGAGGCAGCAGCAACAGTTATGCTGAGGATTGGCAGAGCGCCTCGACTGCCCGCTCACTAAATAAGTATTGGGTTGAAGACTCGAAGTGGTCATTGACGCGATCATCAGGAAGCGGTGTTGCTCGCTACTGAGACGGTGGCGCGCCAGCTCGAATACCATCCTGTGCACGCTGGCCGACCGGTGGGACTCACCGTGGCTGAGGCACTGGGTGCAGCTGCATGTCCCCCTATGTCTTTACACCTAGACCTACTATATTAATATTAATACTAACCCTATTAGAATTAAGTAATGTGTTACTAACAATTTATGGACTTTGTCCGAAATAAAATTGATTGAATTGAATGGGGAATAGATGAAAATTTTAGAAACGCCTGATTTTTTTTTGTTGATAGGAATAACCTTCCTTAGCACCAGAAAAAAGTTGCAGACTTTTCAGATGCGTCAATTATTTTTGAAAAATATAAACAGTTTCCTCACTTCCGTTTTGTGGTTAGGACGGCGATTGAGACAATTTCCTTGATCCATCTCATATTACATAAAAATATCATAAAAATCCGTGGTAAACTGACACTGGCAATGATATTGACAGCTGCAGCAGGTTTATTGGTCATTGCCAGGGTCAGATATTTAAAATATTTTTTGTAATATGAGACGGATCAAGGAAAGTGTCTCATTCGCCGTCCTAACCACAAAACGTAAGTGAGGAAACTGTTTATATTTTTCAAAAATAATTGACGCCGCTGACAAGTCCGCAACTTTTTTCTGGTGCTAAGGAAGGTTATTTCTATCACCAAAAAAATAATCAGGCATTTCTAAAATTTTCATCCATTCCCCATTGACGAAGTAGGGAATACAATATTCACTTTCACTTTTTTTTAACATTTTCCTTAATAAATCAAAATTTAACCAATGTAGAAAAAAAAGCGGCCAAGTGCGAGTCGGACTCGCACATGAAGGGTTCCGTGAAATAAATTGCGGTTTACGATTTATGACGTATTAAAAAAAAAACTACTTACTAGATCTCGTTCAAACCAATTTTCGGTGGAAGTTTACATGGTAATGCACATCATATATTTTTTTTTGTTTTATCATTCTCTTATTTTAGAAGTTACAGGGGGGGGGGGGGCACATTTTACCACTTTGGAAGTGTCTCTCGCGCAAACTCTTCAGTTTAGAAAAAAATGATATTAGAAACCTCAATATCATTTTTGAAGACCTATCCATAGATACGTATGGGTTTGATGAAAAAAAATTTTTTGAGTTTCAGTTCTGAGTATGGGGACCCCTAAAACTTAATGTTTTTTTTCTATTTTTGTGTGAAAATCTTAATGCGGTTCACAGAATACATCTACTTACCAAATTTCAACAGTATAGCTCTTATAGTTTCGGAAAAAAGTGGCTGTGACATACGGACGGACAGATAGACAGACGGACATGACGAATCTATAAGGGTTCCGTTTTTTGCCATTTGGCTACGGAACCCAAAAAACGGTTTTAGAAAGCCCCCACCCCACCCCACTTGATCTATTAACTAGACTGAATTTTTAACCTCCCTCATATTCGTCATTTACACAGAAAATAAAAGTGTATTTTTTTCCATACACGCATCTTCTTAACAGTTGTCCAAATTTCAAATTGATAGCTTATATAGTTCCTGAGATATTTAACGTTGTGACAGACGGACAGACAAAGTCGCGCCATAAGGTTTCCTTTTTTTCCTTTTTGGTACGGAACCCTAAAAACTACATAATTAAAGAACCTGCTTAAAATTTTTCAGGAGAATCGGTTGAGAAATGCGACCTGACCTGAGGAGAACAGCGGGACAGACAAACGATTTTCGGCCCAAGCTGAAGCATTCGTTCGCTTCGCTCGCTCGTTCCATGAATAAACATACTGTTTCTCGGTGTTTTATTGAATTGAAATGTTTTCAAAGATCTAACCACCCTCGAGGCAACCAATTGGCGTAAGGTGGCGCAGAATAAGGAAGAGTGGCGTTCTTTTAGGCCAAGTTTTGTGTGATGTTGGCCGTTAGATGATGAATAAGGAACTATCGTTGTTTGAATGGTTTGAATTGTATCATTGGAATGACGAATGTGTTGACGGGTGACGGAGTGTGAAAGTAGAGCTGAACGAGAAAAGACGTTAAATTTGTAGTTAAATGAAGAAGATATTTTCCAAGAAGAGTAGCAGATGGGAAAAGTAACGCCCCCTTTTTCGCACCGGAAATGACTTTCTTTTTTTTTACTTTCGGCGAGTTCTGCCGCGATAGACTATCAAATTCGGACTTAGTATCACTTTTATGGGAAACCATTGTGCATTTCATCGCGGTATCAAGTCGGTACGAAATTTTGCAGTCGGCTACCTATTAAGGTAAAATTAAAAAACGTTAACTTTGTCAGTTTTGTCACGAAAATTTGCCTTACTTATACGGCAAATTTTCGTAACGAACCTGACAAAGTTAACGTGTCTTAATTTTACCTTAACTCCTATACTTTATTTGAAAAACGCTCATTTACGAATGACGATTACGTTTCGCGGTTAGCCGCTATCTGAACGCTGCATTATGATATGAGATATGACTGTGTATAGAAAAATACAATTGGCTTCAAAAGCTTCTCATAAATTAATAAGTATCTGTCAAAAAAATATTTTCTGTACAAGCTTTTATTGCCGACTGTACTTTTCTTTAACATACCGTCATCAACTACTCATTGAGACAATTCTAACGAGCCCAAACTCGATGGGGTTGTGTCGTTTTATTGCGGAGTTCCTATGGCCACCTTCCAGCTCCAGCATCAGATCAGCTCACAGATGTATGAATATAAGGAGATCGGACATGGCGGCCGATTTGTATAGAGTGAGCCTGTCGCAAGTAGGGTTGCCATATAGAAGAATTAAATGTCCTGACAAAAATCCGGACATCACCCTAAAAATCCTGACATTTCTTGTAACAGAGATTTGACGTAGCTTGAACGACGCACCGGCGGCGCGCTGCGCTCTGCGGTGTACTGCGGCGCTACCACGAACTTCGAATCTCGAACTTCGTATATCCCCGTCTCTATCGCACTTATGGTTTATGGTACTCGAGCGACCGAAACGGAAATATACGAAGTTCGAGATTCGAAGTTCGTGGTAGCACCACTGCGCCCGCGCGCGAAGCGCGAATCGCATCGCAGCTGCTCGCGTAGTTTAGTCGCCTCGTATGTTTCGCGTTGATTCATTCCTAAAAGTCCGGACACTTGCCAAGTCCGGCCGCAATCCGGACAAAGGGTCAAAAATCCTGACATGTCCGGACAAATCCGGACGTATGGCAACCCTAGTCGCAAGTACATTAACCCACACAACGCCCAAGTAATTGACAAGACAAAGCACGCACACATCTAAAACACACACTCTTGTATACCTACACGCGTATTTGACAATAAACGCGCATCATATCAGGCATTTTGGGAAAAAACGTAATATTCTCTGCGATCAGCACGCGTGCACAGTATGGCAGTGTATGCCCATTGAGCATACAACTGCGACACGGCCGCCGGCGGCTTGTCCTCTCTCTAGTATTCTATGCTCTGAGGATCAGCTCCATGTCATCATAATATTGCATTGTCATGCGATATACATATGCATGCAAAATTTGAGCTCAATCGGAAGTAGGTCAAATTTAACTTGCAAGATTTGATTACAGATAACGGGACAGGTGAAAGTAAATAAAAGCTTGTAAATTGTGACGGACACTTGTTTCGATCCGTCGCTACTGTCGCGAGTCGCGACATGGCACTTACAGTTATATCGAAAACTATTACGTGTTCAAGGTCAGCTGTTCCACTTGTTTATACAGGTGTCTATAGTTGTTATTTTCTAAGCCGTCCGTTCCGCACTAAAGAACGCCGCACTGCAGAACGGACGGCTTAGAAAATAACAACCTTACACAGCACTGTTTCATTAAACAACAACAACAAGTTTAAGGTTGAATTCAGGATTCACTGGGTATCCCTCGATATGGCCATAAAGTGGAATTACCGCCCGTTACGCGTGCGGAAAACCCATATTTCCTGGCGTGAAGCTGTAAATTTTTGTAGTGGGCGATTGTAAACGTAAAGAAAGTCTCAGATCGCATATTATACTAATTTATCGCTCTTGCCTTCGGCTCGTGCGTCAAATACCTGCGATCTGAGACCTATATACAGCCGTAGGTGTTTGTTACATATTGATTAAAACATGTTGATTACTCAGGTTGATTATTGGAATAGTTTCACTTTACTCGGTAATACCGGTAAGTAGAAGTAAGTAGTAGGTACCTAATTAGAACATTTATAACCGATAGTCGGTAGCAGTTAAAATACACGTGTGTAGATATTATTGTTGACTGCCTTACAACACACACACAGGTGTATTTCAAGTGACTTTAACACACGAAATATATGATAAATTCATCATTAATTTATTGATTGCTTGGTGCGTCAACGTTCTTAAATATTAAGGACATGTCCACCACAAACCCTGTTAGGGCGTAGCGTAGCATTATGCTCCACAAGTGTATAGGTACTATAGGTAGTATACTTACCTATTACATATAGGTATGTATGTAGAAGTACCTACGCATTTCGTTTACCTAATTGCAGTGCCATGTCATATTTTAGAGGATAATTTTCGATTTAACGGTGGGTTTTATTGTCCTTCCGCGAGACTCAAACTATATTCATACTTACCAAATTCCATCTAGGTATACCATCATACCTACTTCAGTTCCATGGTGGCGAAAACATCACGACTATTTATGACGTCTGCAAAATCTATCTATATTCTATACCTATAATCGATATCGTGATAAAGAACAGTGTTGAACAGTCCAATTGGACTACGTCTGGTAGTTTTTTTTTGATTGAAAAATAGTTTATTGGTCACAAACAGTGGTTATACAATTAATAAAGGGTTGGGATCACAGATGTATGAATATAAGGAGATCAGACATGGCGGCCGATTTGTATAGAGTGAGCCTGTCGCAAGTACATTAACCCACACAACGCCCAAGTAATTGACAAGATAAAGCACGCACACATCTAAAACACACACTCTTGTATACCTACACGCTTATTTGACAATCAACGCGCATCATATCAGGCATTTTGGGAAAAAACGTAATATTCTCTGCGATCAGCACGCGTGCACAGTATGGCAGTGTATGCCCATTGAGCATACAGCTGCGACACGGCCGCCGGCGGCTTGTCCTCTCTCTAGTATTATATGCTCTGAGGTTGGGATCTTCTAGTAAGTGTATAGCAGTACTTACTTGGGTAGAAGATGAAAGTGGTAGTTGGTTAGTATTTTGGTCGCCAAACTGTTTATAATCCCTACGACTCCTACGAGGGTTTTTGTTGGGCAGTCTTGTAAAAATACTTCTATCTATACACTGTGCATTGCTGATTCATGTACATACTTTTAGGTTACCACAATAAGTAGGATTTGCTTTACCTTGCTAGGTTGAAACCCCTTCTTTCCCACCGTCCACCTCCCGAGACCACCTAGGTGAACCGTTGTAAATTATTTTTTCCTACCGTTCACCTTTGACCACCTGGGTGTACAATGGATTTTTTTTAATTTCCACGGTACACCTTGTTATCAATACAGCGTTCCTACATACTATCAGAACTCTTCAGATTTCAAGTTCGTCGGTCCGCCTAAAGCAAAGGGGGTGCACAAAAAAAGAGAATTTTTTTGACCAAAAGTGAAAAAACCTAGGAATCATAAAAGACTTAGAAAATTTTTATCAAAAACGTTAAAATAAGCATGTTTTGTAGGAAAAACTTTTGTCTAAAATCAAAAACGGCAGAGATATTTGACCTCAAAGTTGGAAAGTTGGTCGAGGTGTAGCAAAGGGTACGCAGGACTTGGACATTTTTTCATCGGTGGGTCATCATTATGACACATATTTTATATGTTTCTATCGTTTAGAATACGACAAAATAAGCATACTTTATATGAAAAAAAAATCTCTAAAATAAAAAATGGCTGAGATATTGGACCTCAAAATTGAAAAGTGTCTAATACTGAATCATTATAATACCCGTATCATCGAAACTGCTGAAGCCACGCGATTTTATAATGATGGGAGTATACATATTTTAGGAATACATACTATTTTTTTTAATATTCGCAAAACTATAAATTCAAAAAAAAGTCGGTTCTGGCGCTTCGCCGGCCGCTACCGCGGCACGCTCGCTTCGCTCGCTCAGCTCGCGCGCTTAGGGTCGCGGTACACCTAACACTCCTCCTCGCTTCGCTCGTCGTCGTAACCTACACCGACCTGCCTTATAGTTAAGAGTAGCATAGGTTTCGCGTGACTTCAGCAGTATTAGACACTTTTCAATTTTGAGATCCAATATCTCGGCCATTTTTTATTTTAGAGATTTTTTTTTCATATATAGTATGCTTATTTTGGCGTATTCTAAACGATAGAAACATATACAATATGTGTCATAATGATGACTCACCGATGAAAAAATTTCTAAGTCCTGCGTACCCTTATAAAATTTATGTTGTCACAAACAGACACAAGCGGGCTTAATTCTATGACATTCTCCTGTCAGACAAATTCTTCACGCAAACATAAAAAAATCCATAGATATAATAAAACAGCCAGTATTAAATTTCAGAGGTGGACGGTCACCAATACACACACGGTATAATTAAAGGTGACACTATATAATTAAAGGTGAACGGTGGGAAAAAATAAATTTCAACAGTTCACCTAGGTGGTCTCGGGAGGTGGACGGTGGGAAAGAAGGGGTTGAAACGAATGTCTGGCCGGATTTTATTATCATCTTTATACTTGTTTCCTTTTTCCATGGAATGGAATCCTCCCCCGCGGGCAAATATACTTACTTATTATTTACTAGCTGTTGCCCGCGACTTCGTCCGCGTAGAACTTTTTATCGTCTTAGAAAATGATTTCTCTCAATACAAAATTTGAACCCTCTTTTAGGGGATAATTAAAAAAAAAGTTGATGTTCATTTTCTAGTTTGTGAACAAACAGTCTAAAACCAAAGTTAAAAATCTCATACTTTAAAAATGCCTTGAAATACTCAAACTTTGAACCAATTTTAACACTCTTAGGGGATGAATTTGGAAAAACTCTGAAATCAGTTTTGTAGTCATTTAACGTACAGAATAAGACCGAAGTTAAAAATATCTTACTCACACTTTAAAATTTTATTGCTCGCCATTTAAAATTTGAACCCCCTTTTAAACCCCCTTAGAGGTTGAATTTTTCTAATCGCTGAAAGAACTTTTTTCGTAAACTTTTAAGTCTCTAGCTCAAAAAAAGTGTTGCCCATACAAAGCTTTCTTAACCCCCTTAGGGGTGGAATTTTCTAAAACTCTGAAAGTACTTTATTATTAATTTTAATAAGTAACATTTTGAATAGTTTTAAGTCTAGTAAAAAAAAAAGTTTTTCCCACACAAGCACAACACTGGCTACCCTTCTTAAGGATCTTAAGGATCCCCTTAGGGATGGAGTTTTCTAAAACGCTGAAAGTTCTTTTTTAGTATTCTAATAAGTAATCTTTTTGCAAAGTTTTAAGTCTAACTCAAAAAAAAGTGTTGCCCATGCAAAGCTTGCTCTCCTTTTTAACCCTATTAGGGGTGGAATTTTCTAAAACGATTTGTGTTCTTTTTTTGTATTTTAATAAATAATCTTTCTACAAAGTTTCAAGTCTCTAACTCAAAAACATAAACTTTCCCTGATAAAAACTTTGCACCCCTTTTTATCCCCCTTAGGGATAGATTTTTTCAAAACGCTGAAAGTCTTTTTTTTTGTATTTTTATAAGTAATCTTTCTACAAAGTTTTAAGTGTCTAGCTCAGAAAATGTGTTCCCCATACAAACCTTGCACCCTTTTTTAACCCCCTTAGGGAATGATTTTTGTAAAACGCCGAATGTAGTATTTTTCATGTTCTAATAAGTAATTTTTCGTCAAAATTTTAAGTCTCTATTAAAAAAAAAATGTTTTTCCCATACAAACTTTGCACCCTATTTTACCCCCTTAGGGGTGAAATTTTCCAAAACGCTGAAAATACTTTCTTTGTATTTAAATAATTTTTCTACAAAGTTTTAGGACTCTAGCTAAAAAAAATAGTTTCCCATATACAAACGTTGCACCCCTATTTTAGCCCCCTATTTTTAGGGGTAGAATTTTCTAAAACGCTGAAAGTACTTAATTTGTATTCTGATGACTAATCTTTCTACAAAGTTTTAAGTCTCTATTTAAAAAAAATATTGTTTCCCCCATACAAAATTTGCACCCCTATTTTACCCCCTTAGGGGTAGATTTTTTTAAAACACTGAATCTAGGTACTTTATTTGTATTCTAATGAATAATTTCTCTACAAAGTTTTAAGTCTCTATTTAAAAAAAAGTAGTTTTTCCCATACAAACTTTGCACTCTATTTTACCCCTTTAGGGGTAGAATTTTCTAAAACCCTGAAAGTTCTTTATTTGTATTCTAATGACTGATCTTTCTACAAAGTTTTAAGTCTCTATTTAAAAAAAAATGTTACCCCCATACAAACCTTGCACCCCTATTTTACCCCCGTAGGGGTGGAATTTTCCAAAAAGCTGAAAGTGTTTCATTTGTATTCTAATAACTAATTTTTCTACAAAGTTTAAGTCTATAGCTCAAAAAAAAAAGGTTCTCCCATACAAACTTTGCACCCCCCTTTTATCACCTTAGGGGTAGAATTTTCAAAAATCCCTTTTTATCCCTAGCCCACGTTATAAAAGCAACATACTGTGCAAAAATCAACTCTCTAAGATTAGTAGTTTCGGCTGTGCGTTGATGAGTGAGTGAGTGAGTGATTGAGTGAATAAGTCAGTCAGGACATAGGCATTTATTATATATAAATAGATAGAAGATAATGAAACTCCCATTCAAATATCTCAAAAAATTATGAAGCTACATCCGTTTTAATGTCGCTTGTTAGAGTGAGAAAACGATGAGGGACTGTGACGTCAATATACTCGAGCGTCATAGTAAAAAACAATCGTTTCATATGAAGGTGCGTTTTGCGGAAAAGGGACAGAACATACCCCCTCTTAAAACTTTGGGCTCTTATAACTTAATCATTACCTATATAACCTCTTGCTTTGTTTTTTTCTCCATTTGACTATATTTATTTTAAATTCTTTTTCGAGAAAATACATTATGATTATTTACCATATTTTCGATTCCTGAGCTATAACCACGAACTTCGGAATTCGAAAATATTCGGGTATCTCTATCTCTATCGCACTAACCATACTCGAGTGACAGGGATGCAAATATATGAACATTGAGTATCGGTTTTCGTGGTAGCGCCGCAGGTACTTTGGCTGAATGCGCCGAGCGCGTGCCATTGTCATTCAAAAAAAACAAATTCGTGTTAATTATATTGTTCAAATTTGTTGATTTCATTTATTGAAATTACGACATAAAACGACATTTGCGCATATAAGTTCTCATATCAGAATCGAATATTTTTTTATGGTTTATATTTTAGCATTTGTCTCATAAAGGTCTATCGTAGACGGGATTTAAATTATTAATAAGTGAAAGGCAAAGCAATTCCGCCATTTTGACGAAAATTTTACGGTTCTTATAGCTGACAGTTGGAGCAGCGTTTGATTTCAATAAAAATAAATGAAAAATTAAATGAAGTCGTATATTTCGGAAAATTAATTAACTGTCGCAGTCGGATAAAAACTATCCTAAGTTGCAGCTAGAATAATAATGTACCTATATAAAATGTTTCATATTTTTCCGTTCATGGGATGCTGAGAACATTCGAACCGCGCAAAGCTTAGTTTCAAACTGGCTGATTCTTTTTTTAATTTAGAGATTTATTATAAGTGGAGATTATTAAAAGTTCGTCCATTACCACCACTAATGTTAATTGAACTGCGTACAAATTTTATCAATTTCTCCTAGACCTATTGCAAATATGTATTTAAAAAATATTCTGCGCAGTGTGATTTAATTTTTATTTCTAAAGCGTTTTCACTTTTCTTGAATAGTATATGTAGGTACAAATAATACGTGTCTACTAGTTACAAACAAGTAAATTCCCAGGATGCTAGGCCATTCTTCTGATTTCAATAATCTGGTATAAACAGATATGAGCAAATGTATACCGATTTCCGTAAATTATTCGGTACTAGCTGTTGCCCGCGACTTCGTCCGCGTATAACATGTTATCGTCTAAATGTTTGTTGAAGGAATTAATTGAAAAAAAAAATTAAATTAGCTAATTTAATTGTACCTAGTCTTTTAGAAAACAATCTAAAACCGAAGTTACAAATCCCTTACTTTAAAAATATCTTGCTCTCCATACAAACTTTGAACACTCTTATAATCCCCTTTAGGGGATATATAAAAAAAATGCTAAAATAAGTTTTGTAGTCTAAACAGGCTAAGATGAATGAGGTCATTGGCACCGTGTTGCACGGGTCGTGCCGATCACTGTTAATTATACATATATTCTGTTAATAATGTCTTAAATTCATGAGATACGAAACTATTTTATTTTCATCACACTTGCTCGTAAAGGGTGTATTATAGGCAGGTGTGTAGAGCAGCTATAGCCGACTAACCTCCCGCGGGAGTTATGAAATTGTATAACTCCCGAGGGAGTTACGAATTTGTGTTTGATCTGATTGGTTAAAGCAAATCTAGTAGGCTACGTGGGGCCACGCCCCCTCGCCCTCCACTCGCAAATCTGTAAGTGAAGTGAAGTTGTCAACTTCGTCAATTTTATTGGTGTAGTTGTATGAAACTTAGATTTTTCTGTCTTTTGTAGTTATTTATTTCCTCGCAAATGTGATGAAATACATGGTGTGTATCACGGGCAGTAAGGGGATTACAATCTCGACTCATTAATAAGTGAAAGGCAAAGCAATTCCGCCATTTTGACGTTTCTTATAGCTGACAGTTGGAGCAACGTTTGATTTCAATAAAAATAAATGAAAAATTAAATGAAGTCATATATTTCGGATAATTAATTAACTGTCGCAGTCGGATAAAAACTATCCTAAGTTACAGCTAGAATAATAATGTACCTATAAAAAATGTTTTATATTTTTCCGTTCATGGGATGCTGAGAACATTCGTAACACACAAAGCTTAGTTTCAAACTGGCTGATTCTTTTTTTAATTTAGAGATTTAGTCCCTGGGCGACCGAGCTCTGCTCGGATGAAAATGGTGAAAATACGGAGAAAACGAATTTTCCCGGAGATGAGACCTATCTAGATCGATTTCTCGCCCCCGTAAACCACTGCATTCCAAATTTCAACGAAATCGTTAGAGCCGTTTCCGAGAACGCGATTGCAAATATATATATATACAAATATTGCTCGTTTAATAGTATAGGATATATAGGTTTAAAAGTATAGGATTATAAGTGGAGATAAATGTACCTATAAACAAATACACTCATCAAATCTAAACGAAACTTGAGAATAACCTCATACCGTCTAAAACTTCCTCTTCTGCAGTATTTAGGTCAATCACGTAACGCATTATACGCGCGTCAGTTAAGTGTCACTTTTAATATGGAAAAATGACAGTTAAATTGTGCTAACGCTCGTAAGAAACGTTACGTGATTACCCCTCTGACAACAAGAAAAAATATAGGAAAACCACAGATTGCTCCCAAAGGTAAAATTGTAACCGGCAAATGGATACAATTCATTCGCATTTTATTATTTGTGTCTGCAGATTATAGTATCTCAAGTTAGTACTATTGACCCTCTGACTTCTTGATTGCAATCAGGAAAATTAATCCAATTCTCCAGAAAACATTTAGTTCATATTTTCAAACATTTAGTTCAAACGTAACCTCCAAATATAGTACCTGAAAGAACGGGCTTTGCTCTTTGTTTTTTCCAGAGAAAAGCAGTTGATTCTGTTCACCTCCTGTAAACCCGTGCAGTAAAAATAAATAGCATCGAAATCCTATGCGCTGTTTACGAAAATCCATTGACAATCAAATAAATATACCAATGCTGCTCATTGAATATAAAAAATATGAATATATAATTCCATAATTGGTCATTAATTCAGTAAAAAATACAAATGCTGTCAATATATATATATTGCATCTATCAGGTCTTGAGAGCCGTACCCAGTGTCGCGCAACTATTTAGGAACAAAAAGATGAATGACGTCTATTTGCTCAAATTCAGCATCAAACCTGACAAATTCTGACAAGTATCCTATCTCCTACTTCCGTTTTTTTCTCTTTCTGTCATTTTGTCATGGTGACTTTCGCCGGTTACCATGGATGGATATTATAACTTCACGAGAAAAAATGTGTCAAACAAATAATGCTTTTGACGAAATGTAATTATCTTAAAATACAACACGTAAGTACCCATGACGATTTACTTATGAAAAACAACGGTTAGTACTTGGATAAAACCTACAAGCGGGAGGCTTCTTACGAGTAGTACTTAGGTACTAGAAGAATTATTTGCGACCCCATTCTAAGAAGGAAGATACAGATTGGTGAATTTTTGTAAATATACTATGGTTTTGAAATAAACTGTATGAAATATTTGTTCTCCTTTTATTATTTCATAAATCGGATTAGTGTCAGATTTTGTAAAGCAATTTTCTGTTCAAGCAGTGGACCCAATGACGTCCCTAATCATTATTTATCGATATCGATAACATTGGGTTCTAATATTATTTATATCGATAACTTTAAGTACTACAACCCTAGTATCGTCCTCTTTCATTAGGTTGGTAAGTCTACTTCCGCATAAGACGTTTATTTTTAATAGGGTTCCGTACTCAAAGAGTAAAACGGGACCCTATTACTAAGACTTGTCCGTCCATCCGTCCGTCCGTCCATCCATCCATCCATCCGTCCGTCCGTCCGTCCGTCCGTCCGTCCGTCCGTCCGTCTGTCCGTCCGTCCGTCTGTCTGTCACCAGGCTGTATCTCACTGATACCGTGATAGTTCCAGTTAAAATTTTTCACACATGATGTATTTCTGTTGCCGCTCTAACAACAAATACTAAAAACCGGCCAAGTGCGAGTCAGACTCGCGCACGAAGGGTTCCGTACCATTATCTATAAAAACGGCAAAAAAATCACGTTTGTTGTATGGGAGCCCCCCTTTAAAAAATGTTATATTTTGTTTTTAGTATTTGTTGTTATAGCTGCAGCAGAAATATATAATCTGTGAAAATTTCAACTCTCTAGCTATCACGGTTCTTGAGATACAGCCTGGTGACAGACAGACGGACGGACGGACGGACGGACAGCGAAGTCTTAGTAATAGGGTCCCGTTTTACTCTTTGAGTACGGAACCCTAAAAACCGGCCAAGTTCCGTACCATTATCTATAAAAACGGCAAAAAAATCACGTTTGTTGTATGGGAGCCCCCCTTTAAAAAATATT
The DNA here is from genome assembly GCA_963854355.1 of Epinotia brunnichana. Lineage (NCBI taxonomy): Eukaryota > Metazoa > Arthropoda > Insecta > Lepidoptera > Tortricidae > Epinotia > Epinotia brunnichana. The sequence goes on from OY977956.1 coordinate 15,045,910, forward strand.
TTATTTTGTTTTTAGTATTTGTTGTTATAGCGGCAGCAGAAATACATAATCTGTGAAAATTTCAACTCTCTAGCTATCACGGTTCTTGAGATACAGCCTGGTGACAGACAGACTGACCGGACGGACGGACAGCGACGTCTTAGTAATAGGGTCCCGTTTTACTCTTTGAGTACGGAACCCTAAAAACAGAATAAAATAAATATTTTTATTGATAATGGTACGGAACCCTTCGTGCGCGAGTCCGACTCGCACTTGGCCGGTTTTTTTTTATTGTGGTATTTCAAATTAGCTAAGGTATGAATGAGTTGTCATGTCAAAATCAAATGACAATGTCAATGTCATCCAAAACCTAGTTCGAAGTGAACGTAGTGGTTATATTCTCATTGGCCGTATACCCATAACCCTATTTATCGTATTTAACATGACATTATAATTATGATTTATGAAATTAATTTTTTGTTTATTTTAGCGTGTAAGCGATTTGGTGTAAACTGTAAGCTTGCATTGTATTATTGTGTGAATAAATGAATAAATGAAATGTACTACTTATGGGAGGTTAATTCCTTATGATGTCTAAAAAGTCTTAAATGTTTGCACCACACTAAACATTGATCAATGGTATGGTTCTGTTAAATAACTTGGTTTTAACTGTCACCTTTGTATATAAGGAGCACCTACTGACATAAACATAATACAGTGACAGTTTGCTGTAAGTATGTTTTCTGAAAAGTCAGAAACGACTAAATTAACCGATTAAGACTTGATTTTACTAATGCTAAGCTCTTACTCGTGGATGGTTTTAAATCTTTAGTTTAACTTTATGAACAGTAATCTGTTTTTGAGTCAATCATGCACATGCTACATTTTACATTGGTTTAGCAGGAAGCTGGGGCAAATAAAGTGTTAAATAGATTAAGACTGGCTTAGATCCCAGCATCTCCACCATGTCGCGAAATTTCATTTAATCGTAAAGCATTTTTTTCAGAATCAGTAAATCATTATTTGTTATCATTTATACCACAGATAAGACAGCCGTATAGGTTTGTCCAGCTGTTAAACAATCCATAGATAAGTTCATAGATACCACATTGTAAACTGTCCCAATATGACTCAGTTTATCAACAAAACATTCTTGATTAGATAGGTAATACCTACCCTACAGTAAAAAACCCGGCCAAGTGCGTGTCGGACCGCGTACTATGAAGAAGGGTTCCATACCTTCTACTAGGTAACCCACTTTAAAAATCACTATCCCATACCGTAAGTTCAAATATTTGCAATATTATATAGTCGAGGAGAAATTAGGGAAATTGATGAAATTTTTATGCAGATAAATTAACATTAGTGGTGGTAATGGACGAACTTTTAATAATAAGTAAGTATGTTTGCCCGCGGGGGAGGATTTCCATGGAAAAGGAAACAATTATAAAGATGATAGTAAAATCCGGCCAGACATTCGTTTCAACCTAGCAAATGACAACTTTCTTGTCTGTAGTAGTAGGTAAAATCTGTACTGTAATGTTATTACAGTACAGATTTCTGTATCGTTATGAGTTTAAATTTGGAACAGCTGTCAAAACTCAAGTGGGTCTCTATTCTAGTATCTATAGATATTAAAACAGTTATCGATACGATACGTCAATTTATAGTTTTTTTTTTCACTTTTCTTTATTAAAATCAAAAAAAAATTTTTTTTTCACTTTTTTTTTTACTTTATACTTTTTAAGATCATTTACAGGTAAATAGCACTAGTAGCAATGCAGGTCATTTTCCTACGGCTGCTGAACCCATCTTAGAGTACTTATGATATCTGTTTAGATAAATTAGTGTATGCAACTGTACACAATTAGGCCTTAAAACAAGGCCTCTCATTATGCATCAGTAGCATAAACTACTATTATAGGATAGGTACTCACGGCACTAAAATCTATATAATTATTGAACCTGCTCACAAAATTTCACGAGAATCGGTTGAGAAATGCGACCCGGGCTGTTATTCACTACGCGTTAATGCGGCTCAACCCGCCGGTCACCCGTTATGATACTAGACCTCTACCTACGCTTAAATACTACGCATCGCGGTGTCAAGGTATAATTGTGGGTGAGCGTTGAGGTGAGCTTAAAACTACAGCATAGCTATTCTGTAGAGGAGAACAGCTGCACAGCCAGACATACGAAAGAACTTTGGCCCAAGCTAAAACGGAGAACTTCGCTTCACTCACTGGTTCATAAAGAATACATATTCTAAATTACCTATCAATGCACCTAATCTACTTTGGACAGATGTCTAGGAAGGTACCTATAAATGATTTCTAAAGCATTCATTTTCCGCATTCCTCTAGGTCGATCTAGACGACCAAGGTCGCAGTCGCTGGTAAGTACACATAATTGTTTGTCATAAGATAACGAGATTGTCTACACAATATTATCATTGTCATAGGTAATTTGTACAAGGAATGTAAAACGGTATATAAGGCTCGCTATACACGCCGCCGACTTGCTGCGAGCGACTGCGGAGCTACCACGGAAATCGAATCACGAAGTTCGTAAGTAGGTATATATATGATCTACCTACTCACTAACGCGTTCGCTCGAGTAATATGAACTGAATTTGGATATATGGTGCTATAGAGACAGAGATATACTACATATTTCGACTAAGAAAAATAAAAAGTGGGGAAAAACGCGGTTCTAGTAAGAGCTATAGGTAAATCATTGTTTTTCTCCGGAAATGCGTATAGATATATATTTTAATGGTTAATTATAATTTTAGTATATTGATACGTATGTTAGTCTGTAAGGTATTTGTAAATATGGGCCTTGTTGCCTGAGACAAATAAATTAATAATAATAATTATTATGTTGTGAACTATGGAGTTGCAGTTTTGCAGGCAATGAGTTCGAACAGTTCCGCAAGGCCCGAAGGCGAGCGGCGAGGCATGCGAGGGCAAAAGCCCTTCAGACCGCGCTCTCCACGCGAGCACGAGAGCTTAAGATCCCAAGGGCGAGCCCACGCGGACACGTTACTACTCGTAAAGTCTCTTACAAGCGAACCTATGTGATGGCCGAAGGCGCGAAGGTGAGCACCAAGGCACGCGAGGCCGTTGGCCGAGCTCGGCGAAGGGCCGAAGGCCCGAAGCGTCCATTCAGAGCGCTCTCTCTACGTGAGCTTGAGGGCCAAAAGCCCGAAGAGCGAGCCCACGCGGACACTTTACTACTCCTTAGTGTCTTACAAGCGATACCTGAGGGCTAAAGGCCCAAAAGGGGGGCCCACGCGGACGCTTCACTATTCATTAGTCTGTTACAAGCTAGAACTAAGACCTGAGGGCAGAAGGCCGAGCTTCGCTTGTGGCCGAAGGCCCGAAGCGTCCCATCAGAACGCACTTCGTACGCGAGCCCGAGGGCCGAAGGTCCGAATAGCCAGCTTGCGCAGAAACTCACAAGTGTCTTACAAGTAAAAGCGAGCGGTGAGGCATGCGAGGCTGAAGGCCGAAGTCCACGTAGAGCCGAAGGCGAAGCGTCTCTTCAGGGTGCGCTCTCGGACACCATTCCCCCGAGTATCTTACAAGCGAACCTGAGGGCCAAAGGCTCCAAGGTGAGTGGCAAGGCATGTGAGACCGAGGGCCGTGCTCCGCGTAGGGCCGTCGGCCCGAAGCGTCCCATCAGAGCTCGCTCTCTACGCGAGCCCGTGGGCCCAAGGCCCGTAGGTTAAGGCTACGCGGACACACACGACTCCTCTCACTCTTTCACAAACAAGACGGACCGAGTGCAACGTTTGAGTTACAAATCTCTCTCCCGCTTTTTGCTTCCCATAGCAGTAATTCACTTCCCTTTTCCTAGGAAATACTTAACCAAAACCAGTCAGATTTAGAAAATAGAAGTCAAAATACAACAAAGGTACTGCGGCGCACCCCAGGCAAAAACTAATTCTCTTAATACCTAATGCTGCTTTCTTTCATTGTTTTACTATTTTATTTTGAATGTAATACTGGGAACTAGACTAATTTCTCGCCTTCGGCTCGGGCCACAAAGTTTTTGAGAAGGTTTTTATTTAGCGGCTTTAGGCTATCATGGCCATCTGATTCGTATTCCATAAACATTACACTCCTTTTCGTTGGGCAGTCGTGTAAAAATAGTTCGTAAAGGCGCGCGCGACGCGACGCCAGCGATCGCTAGCAGAGTCGAGCGTGGTGATAGTCAATTGGTACGAAATGAACAAAACATATAATTTCTAGGTTATTTATTACTGTATACCAACAAATTCTATATTGTTGGAAAGCTTATAAAATTACCTAATTTTTTTTATAATAACTTAAATTGCGCTAAAAATATTATTTGTTGAGTTACAAGCGTATTTAATCAGTACTTATGCAAACTTGCACGGTAAAACAGTCATACTTTTTAAAATATTTTAAAAACTGTTGATTGTACGTCATAGATTTTAAAGAATCAATTATAGTACGGTTAATATGCTTTCAAATGACACCTCACACGAACCGATCAGTAAAATAGACCCCGAGATGTGAACAGAAAAAAAGGTATTTTTTTAATCATTAAAAAAAATAAAAAAAAAAGGAACAAAAAGCAGTTCAAATAAAACATTAAAAAAAAAGGAATAAAATGTTTTAAAAAACGAGAAAATCACAAAAAAAACATTTAAAAAAAGAAAAAAAAATAAAAAAAATGCAGTTAAAGCATTCAAAAAAGAAAAAAAAACGTTAAAAAACATTGAGAAAAGAAAAAAAATAAACTAAAAAAATGAAAAAGCATTAAAAAAAGAAAAGTAAAACATACAAAAAGGGGAAATGAGACATTTAAAAAGGTAAAAAGATAGAAAAAACTTAAAAAAAGCCAAAAGACCATACAAAAATTTCAACAAAAAAATAGACAAAACATCAAAAAAATTTACAAAAACATTAAAAATTATACACAAACGAGAAAAACAAAAAAAAGAAAAAAAACGAAAAAAAAACTGCAGAATTAAAAAGAAAGTTAAAAAACATTGAAAAAACAATAAAACGTTCAAAAAAAGAAATAACATTAAAAAAAGAACAGTAAAACATACAAAAAGGAAAAAAAAACATTAAAAAATTATTAAAAAACGAGAAAAACAAAAAAAAACATTAGAAAACAACAAAAACTCATTTAAAAAAACAAAAACGTTAAAAACATTGAAAAAACAATAAAACATTAAAAAAAGAAATAACATTAAAAAAAGAAAAATAAAACATACAAAAAGGAAAAAAAAATATTAAGAAACGAGAAAAACAAAAAAAAACATTAAAAAAATAAAACGAAAATAAAAAAAATTAAAAAAAAAACAAAAACGACAAAAAAAAATTAAAAACATTAAAAAAAGGAAAACATTAAAAAATTAAATAAAACTTAAAAATAACATAAAAGACCCTACAAAATTTTAAACATTAAAAAATAGACAAACATCAAGAAAAGAAAAGAAACTTTTTAAAATTAATTAAAAACGATAGACAACACTAAAAATAAAATAAACAAAAAATAACATTAAAAAAACAAAAAATATAAAAAACTGACAAAAACATGTTTTTTTACAAAAAGCAAAAAAACAAAAACAATTAAAAAAGAGTAGTGGTGGGTGGCAGTATGTAATTTTTCCTTTGTCTGTTTAATATTAGTAAGCAAATTTAAAAAGTTAGAGCAGCGGCCAATAATGTTTTTAGTTAGAGTTTTCATACATTACTTCTTGGCCTAGGCCAAGAATTAATGTAGGGAGCCATGAACAAGAAACTTCATGTCTTCATTTCCTGACATTAACGCATACATTTCCGAGCATGTTTGAGAAAACTATATTATTTTATTATATAATACTATTTAGTATTTTAATTAAAAAATACTAAAAATAGGCTAGGGCATAATGAAATGGAGTAGGCCATGACATTTTTATTCGTGTTAATTTGATCAAGTAGTTAGGACGAGCAAGTTATTGTTGCCTGCTTTGTTGCCTATTAAAAAGTAAATATAATTATATGTACCTATAGGGAAATTCGTTTAACCAATTTTAAGTAGATTAACTGATTTGTGCCATATTTAAACCAATATGCCCTAAATATTAGTGTAAATATGAACGACGCTCAATTAATGTGATTAAAGGAAGGAAAAACAGTTCCTGTAATCATGCCTAGCCACAAGTAAAACTATCCTGACACACGACTCCGACCACAAACCACAAGACTCCTACTGGCTGTAGATATTGTGGGTAGGTACAGTCAAAGAATTTAATTTCCTATCCATTTAGGACTATTTCAAAGTGACACTGTAAATAAAATCATAAGAAGTCTCTTACGTTTTGATTGATTACGTCACTTTGACAAAGTCCAAAGTGGGTAGGAAATTAAATTCTTTGACTGTACCTATAGTTATCATTATCACTAGTGGCTGTGAGCTGTAGAACTCGTGAGCCTTTCATTTTGGCTGTTTTTAGTGTTTTAACAAGCTTTCTATTAACTTGCATACCTATATGTACTAGGTGTAGGTACCTAACTATGTCGGTATATCTGTGTAACTATATGTTTGTGGTCGGGTGGAATCTTGCAAGTCAATTTTGAAGCAGATATCTTCAACCAATTGAGCTGAAATTTTGGGTTAAGGTATAGTTTGGATGACAGTTCAATATTATGGTACATACCATCGATCTGATATGATGATACAGACAGAAGGTGACCATGGGCATTCAGTACTTAACCGACGTAGCCGGTAGGTATACAGAAAAGTACAGTCGGCAGTAAAAGGTTGTACCAAAAATTTAATTTTTGACAGAAACTTATTTAATTTTGAAAATCTGAATCGATAAATAAGTTCTATATTTGCTTATAAGTATATAGGTAGGTAATTATGCTCACATAATTTCAATTTTTTTAAATTTAGTTCCAAGATTTGTTTCACACTAACAAACTGAAACTAACTAACAAACAAACGACGTGATGTTACATAAAAGCTTGTAAAAGGATTGGATTCACGGGATACCTATAATAATTAGTACATATGTTCCAGCGTCGGTTCGCGCAGCACGTCACTAGTTCGATGCAAGGGTAGAAGTAGTGGCGTGTGAATCATTCAGTGTGCTCGGTAAGTAGGTATTGCGGATATGTAATATATGTATAATGATGATGACGTACCCTAGGTGGGTCATTGTCAGATTTAGGTTCGCGTCTTTTCGGTGGACATTGCCAAAGTTAAGGGCTATAAAGCCTAATTTTTGGTTGAACTCTGAATCTGAATAAACGGGGGGCAACGCGTTACGCGGGGGGCACGTTATATAATTATATGTGATAAAGCCCTTAACTATTGACGACCGGAAAGATGATTTATGTTTTTGTGACTGACAATGACCCTCGTACTTGACGGAATGAAGATGACTGCCAAAGTTAGCTATATTTTATTCATAGCAATAAATGGCAATTTTATTGTATTATGGGTGTGTCCATCTAGTCGCATAATTACTTTTGTCGTAATTTCGATTGTCATACAACATAACGCATGAAATTGTTGCTTATAAAAGTCTTTTGTCATACTCATTAATGATTCTGTGCATAATACTTTCATTGTCCTAATTGTACTATTGAATATCATAACATTTTAGTCATTATATTTATGATATGGTTATGACAATAGACTGTTATTATGATTGAATCGTAAATAAACAAACTATTAAATCATTATGTGGCAAATAATTATACAGCAAATGATTTGCTTAGGCAAAAAACAAATCGTCAAATGTCATTTGATTTGAACAAATAGAAACTTTGCAGAATTACATTTTTCTCTAGAATCAAAAATACCACCGGATATCGGATGACAGATAATCTACTCTAAGGCAGGTCGGTGTAGGTACGACGACGAGCGAAGCGAGGAGGAGTTTTAGGAAGAACTGCGACCATAAGGCGCGCGAGAGGAGCGAGCGAAGCGAGCGTGCCGCGGCAGCGCGTAGCGGCCGGCGAAGCGCCAGAACCGACTATATATGATTTGAAAACGTTATGCGCAAAACTATTATGGTGATTGATATTTTTGCTTAAAGCTTTTATGCGCAATAAATTTATGACAATTGTTATTTATGCTCTCAAACATTATGGGTAAAAAATATATGCGAACTTAAACTTATGTATGACTTTTGTCGGTTATGCGTAATGATGATTATGACACGAGTGGTTATGCCTATAAAAATATGGCTGTAAACATTATGCAACCCGATATGGACCCCAATTTTACCCAATGCCCTTTCAGCTTTTAAACTGAAACATTCCCAATATATTTATTACTCGACCACGATAAGTTTGAAAATAGAGCTGACAGATTTGCCATATAAATAATTAGTTGCTCTGTTAGATGTAGGACACGCGAACACGTCTTTAAAATACGGACGGACAGACAGACAGACAGACGGACATGACGAATCTATAAGGGTTCCATTTTTTACCATTTGGCTACGGAACCCTAAAAATAAACAAATCGAAAACTGAATTGACAAAAAAGATATACCTACCTACATCATTATTGAACCTACTCACAAAATCTTACGAGAATCGGTAGAGGAATGCGACCTGCAGAGGAGAACAGCTAGACATACGATAAAGTTTTTGACCAAGCTGTAATGGAGAACTTGGCTTCGCTCGCTCGCAATTACATCAAAGTGTCGATCGACCATCGACGACTATTCCATTCCCAAACCCAACGCGGTTCAATAATACCAAATACATAATACATACGAACAGGTGCAAGCTGAATATAAGCTTGTATAAATATCCATCCGTCACTTGTCTTGGGTTTTATTGCGGCCCGGCTCGAAGATAGTCAACCAAAAAAAAAAAAAAAAAAAGTCTTGGGTTTTACCCAGCAAAGAAAAGAGGAATATTGGAAACACCCGAACATAACAGCACGTGATTTCCGATAGCTATTTCTGAGTACTCCTCAATATCAATAGGTACATACAAGTCCGCTGCGTAAAGTCGGAACGTACAGCTGTAGGCTCGCCACTTTTTAAATACCTAACTGTTTGCAAACAAAAGTTTGTCTTTATTAACCTTTAATTACAAGTGAAAAAAATATTATCAAGAAGAATGAACTTAAAGTATAGCTCGAAAAAGCGCGAGATTACCCTAGATGATATTTACCTACTAAGTGACGAAAAACTAAGTAACTCGGTCGCCCAGTGACTATTTAACTACCTATTATTATTTATTGTCTCTTGAATCAAGCGCAAAAATCTTGTGTCCGACAAAACTGACATGAACCCTTCTGGCTCACAGCAAAACAAGTGCACGTTTCCCACGTAACAATGTAAGAAAGTACTGCAATAGCAATAAAAGCTATTGAAAATTGCCAAAGAACTATTATTTTTACGCTAAAAATGACGTAAAGTTTCGTCCAATAACCCTAATCTCGATTTTGAACTTTACTGCCTTACGAATAAGACGGAATCCTGTTTAGGACTATCTTGGCAGTTTACCAAGATGGCCGACCTTGTACCAGTTCCGTGTAGGGTTCAAGGCCGGCAGCCCCGCATAAAGAATGCATTATGCTGGGCGGTACGGCTGTCATTATACGTGGTTATGCTTAGTTATGCATGGTTATGCTCTTTATGCTGATCGGGCGAACGAACGATGACTTTAAGTGGGCTCATTAGAAATGAAATTGTAATGAAGGTGCTTTTGAGTAAAGGTCATTACACACCAAGCAATTTGTCACACAACCACTTGCTTTAGTGGGGATTTGGGAGGTGAGGCAGCAATAGATAGCTATTGCTGCCTCACCCCAAATCCCATACCAGTACATACCTTTCATTCAAAATATAGGTGTTCTTTTTATAATACTTATGCAAATTACATAGGTATCTACTTCCCTATTATTTAGTTTTTATTCTTGTTTATGTTATTTTCTTGCTATTCTTGTTTAAGTTATTTTAGAGTTGTATGTAATTGTGTAATTTGGATTAGTTTTTTGTTCGATGAAATTAAACACAATTTCCTTCAAATTAAATTAAATCTAAACTAAATTAAATATAGGTAGTAACTAGTAAGTCGGTGTGATAAATTGCACAATTTGTAGTGTGCTTAAATTGACATGGATATACCATATACTAGTGATGGATACCTACTATCTCGGGTTCGATTCCCGGCAAGAAAAATTTGTTCGGTAAATATTTGCTAAGAAACATAATGGAGACGGACAAACATTAATATCAATAGTAGAACCTGTAACTGGTGAGAAATTCATCAGAAATTATTAATAAGTAGGTAGGTACTACTATTACAGCTACTTAATAAATGACGCAGTTGGGTACTTTCCTGGGTAATAAATATATAATATATATGAGGATATTTTTTTGTTTTTTTTGTCCTTTTTTTTGTCCTTTTTTTTGTTTTTTGTTTCGTTTTTTTTTGTTTATTGTTTTTTTTCTGTTATTTCTTGTTTTTGTTGTTTTTTTGTTGTTTTTTATTTTGGTTTTTTTGCTGTTTTCTTTTTTTTTGTAATTTTTTTAGGTTTTTTATTTTCTTTTTTGTTTCGTTTTTTTTTTTGTTTAGTTTTTTTTGTTTTTGTTGTTTTTTTTGTTTTTGTTGTTTTTCTTTTTTGTTGTCTTTGTAGTTTTTTTTTGTTTTTTTTGCAAATGTTTTCCTCATAGTCGGTGTGAAAAGTTACATGTGTCACTTAGGAGCAAAATTATTTTCGTCTTGGGCGTTAACACTTGAATCCCTCACTACGCTCAGGATCCTACGTTAGAATCCCTCGCTACGCTCAGGATTCTATTGTAGGATCCCTCGCTACGTTCAGGATTCAATACACCGCCCTCGCCGTAAATATACAATTTTGCTCCCTTGTGACACAAATAACTAATTATTATATTTAGTTCGTTAGTTAGATCATCAAAAAAAAACTCCGTGTTGAGTGTTAGTTTTAAGTGACATTGTATATTGTGAGATAAATAAATCATATCATATCATATTACGATGTTCTTTCTATACACGTATTATTGTATTTTATTTATTCGTATGGCAACGAAATGTACCGTTACAAATTTATAAGGAGACCATCGTGGGTTTAGAACTGTATGTTGCTGCGAGGCTATCAGAATAAGCAGTGCAGCAGCCAGAAGTTGATTACTCTTTAGCACCACTCGGGGGACACGGTAAATCTTCCTGCGGACGCGAGTAACCGTTGCCCCGCAAGTACCCGTTGCCCCCCAGTAACCGTTGCCCCCCAGTATGAAATCGGATAACCAGTTCCGTATATTACTTACACATTACATTCGTGTAGTATATGTTCTTTGTATATATGTCAGTTTATATGTTGTGTGTTATATTGTATGTAAGTTTGTTTGTATTGTGTAACCTAACCTTATAATTAAAATGTAACTTAACTAACACCTCATATGGGTCGGTGAAGACCTGAAATAAAATATTTCATTAATTCATTCATTACATTACAATTAGGTACCTAATTGTAATGTAATGAATGAATTAATGAAATATTACATACAAACTTATAAACTTACAAAGCTACAACCTCACATACTTTTGCTCTTTATAATATTAGTATAGAATTAATTAATGGATGACTGTTATTGGCCTTCTAGTATGTAATTAGTTAATTACCAATATGTATTAGTTACCTACGGCTGTTGTTATTCTTCATATGTACCAATAAAACAATAAAAATAGTATAGTTATTTACATATTTCATTGTTACTCAGAAAGCGATAAAGCGTGATAAATTCCTAAAGCAAAATTAAACGAAAGCAAATTTCGTCAATTCAACCTTGAAACTTTATCTAAGAGGTCTATTTATATCCGTTGTTTCATCGGAAACATAGGTAGGACAGCTGTTTCTACCTCGCCTCCACTTGCGCCAAACAGACGAGTCAAAAAGAGCGCGAACATATTAAAATACTAACTTTCGCCCGCGACTTCGTCCGTGTTTTCCTATTACCTACTCGTTAATCGCCTTAAGGCGCCGTAGGTTCATGGTCTTCTCTCCCTCTCACTAAGCATAAGCGTGAGCGAGATGGAAGTGCGTGTTTGGAAGCGCGAATATCATGTTTTTAATTTTAATATTTTTGGGTTTAAATAAATAAAAATGTAATCACGATAAGTTCCCTCAAACATGATATTGCCGATTTTTAGAACCAATTTTAATATGTTTAGCTTTTGTGCATAATTTGTTACGAATGTTTTAAGTGTATTTTAGACCTATGTTCGTGATTTTTTTCTATCGAGCGAAAATGGCTTAATCATGTTTCAAATCACTGATCTCGCCGCATAAAAGCCTCAAGATCACTATTCCTATTTTTTTGGAACCATATTATTATAAAAGGACGCATTATAATGTTTCAAAAACTCCGTTCGCTTAACTTCGCTGAACATACGGCGCCTTAAGGCTCGCCAGTCAGCTCGACTCTCCATACAAACGTAGTGGTTCTCATTTTTAAGCGGCATGAAATTCAACTCTATTTCTTACATTAGTTGATTCAAATTTCAATGTCAGTTTGTGTCGTATTATGGGCCTTAGGAGGATAGGTAATAACATGAAACTTTGTACACACAATGGGATAAATAGATGAATAGGCCTGTACAAAACTACAAAATCTAATAGCAAATATGCTAATTGGTTCCAATTTGTGTATGCTGGAATTTAATTTGTCCTTTGTCCGAAATAATGATGTGATTGTTTATCAATCGTAAATCGTTATCGATTTCAGTATAAAATACATTTTGTCTGTAAACTGTAGGTACTTAGTTGAACTACAAAATGCAACAGTAGGTACCTTACCTACCTTTTAGTTAGGTACTCGCCATTTACGTTTGCGTCCGTGCGTGCGGTCTGTGATGTTAGCTGATAAGTATCTCTGTGTGTTTACAGTATGTAAGTCTTACACCTGTAATAGGTTGTACTCGTACATTAAGGAATGCAATATAGTATTGAGTAGGTATCACTAATAAATATGTATGTGGGTCGCAGAGGTGTTTGCAAACTTGAGGCTAACTTCACAGACGCAAACTTGGCTGTTCTTATCAGAGCCGGATTGGAAAACCCCAACAAAAACACTTGCGGTAAAAACCACGATTTCCACGTTGCCGTACCTACTTGTCTCGCAGTTCATGGAAGCAAGATACCTACCGATAACTATAACTTAGAAGAGTTTAAAAACCCGCGACATTTTTTCAAAGTTCAATATCTCAAAATCAATCAAAATCAATATCAATTATTTATTCTGCAAATAGGCCCAAGGGCACTTTTACATGTCAAATGGTATTCTACAATATAATATTAATAATCTTACACAATAATCATTTAAATTGCTGGTAAATTGAGGTTTGCTGAAAATACAAAAACCTACCTTCTTTCACTTTGATTCTCGGAAAGTTGGGGTAGTTATTACTCCGACTCATGAGCACTTTTGATTCTGATATAAAAGAAGAGTCCTTTATATTTTTATCTATCCAAATATCATAAACCCTCCATGATGCGTTCAAGAACCGCATATTATGACCATCATAAAAATAGACTGTTTTGTTAGAACAAATTTCTTATCTGTGTAAATGTTATTATTGCTAAATAATAACATCGATTTCGATAATATTATTTCATTCAAATTTCGAACGTCTCAAAAACAAAGAAAGTCGCACGTAAGTAAGATATCGAACGATATGACAGTTGGATCCGACTCTAGTTTGTCTCTGAATTAAAAAAGAACTATGACAGTTGCCAGAAAACAACGCCGCGATGCCGGTCATAATATGTGGCTCCTGAATGCATCATGGAGGCTTATGATATGTGGATAGATAAAGTAGTGTATGTAAATATACATAATTAGGCATTAAGATACTCGTGTGATGTTATTATGAAACTCGCCTTCGGCTCGTTTCATACACCCACACTCGTGTTTAATGCCCTTCATTATGTACAGTCACATAAACTACTATTATTCCACCATGTGATATTTTCTTCATACATTTTGTACACAGTGGAAACTAAAAATTACATGGAGAATTGGGTACAATTTTTTTCTTTATTAGAATCAATAAGTAATAAACTTAAAAGCCTAATAAGTACGCAATAAATAAAATAGGGCGCTTAAATTCGTAAGTTCGTAGACTAAAAGACCTAACAACACAAGACACTGTTAATGAACGCTAGTCTCAATAAACATAATATAATATATTATAATAACACGTGTGCAGAGTTGCAGACATAATACGTAATTATATTCACGACGCGTGGACACCTTACGTCGCTACCGGTTGCGTGTTACCGTTAAACATGGCACATCTGTCAATCTATGTTCTCTACTAATATTTATTAACTAGTGGATTTAGGACAGAATACTTAAAAAAACCTCTTTTTATTAAATTTTGAAAAACTGAATCGACAAAAAATCGACTAACCCATTCAGTGCTCATGACGACTCATATGCGTCAAAGCGCTACGAGCGCGTTTCGCTACATAAGAGGTTTATCCTGCTACGGACTACGGCGTAGCGCTACGAGATTAATTAGCGTGGCCGTGAATGTATTAAATTATTTAAGTTATATTTTTATATAATTTTCAAAAAACTAACGTGACATTTTTTTTAAATATGATTATTCAAATTCAAATAATTTATTTCAGAACATTGTCCATAGTTGTAAAAGCAAATCATATGAAAAACTTAATTCTAGTGTTAGTGGGTACATGAAATGTAAACATTAGGTATTATACCAAACAATTAATATCGTTCCAGTGTTTCTGGATACGACCTTCAAATCTGTCAACAATGGTACGTACTCAGTACTTGGGCTTATTGAACTTGCTCAAAAAATTTCTGGGGAATTGATTGAGAAATGCGACCTGCCTAGGGTGACCAGATGTCAGGAATTTTCCTGACATGTCAGGAATTTTAGACATATGTCAGGAATGCGGCCGGAAAAGGGAAATGTCAGGAATTTTCGGCTAATAAAAATTGCTAGCTTGGTAAACTTCGGAGTTAGGGGGGGGGGGATTCTACATTTTCCTTAATAAATCAAACTTTAACCAATGTAGAAAATAAATAAAAACGGTTTAAAAAAGTGCAACTCAAGATACTTTCATATGATACCCCACTTGAACTATTTACTAGACTTTGAATTTTTAACCACCATATTCGTCATTTACACAGAAAATAAAAATGCATTTTTTTTCATTTTCTATACAGTAGGTACGTGTCTTAACAGTTGTTCCAAATTTCAAATTGATAGCTTAAGTAGTTACTGACATACATGGACAGACGGACAGAGTCGCACCACCATAAGGGTTCCTTTTTTACCTTTTTGGTACGGAACCCTAAAAAGGTAAAGCCACAAGTACTTTGTAGTTTCATATATTGCAAAACTTATAAAATAATCGAAATTATCTTCTCTGCGTCAAGTTTGTGTCAGGAATTTTGGCCGATAATCAGGAATTTTGTCAGGACTTTTGAAATTTGTATCTGGTAACCCTAGACCTGCCCCGCTATTCTGTAACATGTTTGATCCTCAACGTTCACCCGCAAATATGTATATGCTTGACTTGACGCCGCGATTCGTAGTAACTAAGCGTAGGTAGAGGTCTAGTTTCAGGCGTACGGGTGAGGTAAAGCACATTAGCGCGTTCTGAAAAGGACATACGAAGGAATTTGGCACAAGCTGAAACGGAGAACTTCGTTCGCTTCGCTCACTCGTTCAATTAAGATAGGTCTGTGAGAATGTATGTGTAGGTAATCTAAGGAACGACTCATCCGATTTAAAAAAATATTTCACCTGTGCATAGAATACATATTATAGTACCTACATTTATTTTCTAAAGTAATACAAGATTTATTTGTCCCGCTCGCGGTAGAAACGACCGGTTGTTGGGGTTCGGAGACCAGAAAATTAATCAAGGAGATCGGGCGCCGTCTAGCGGAGAGGGGTCTTGACCCCCGTTCCGGGTCATTCCTGGTGCAACGTCTGTCCATCGTGATTCAGCGCGGCAACGCGGCGAGCGTGATGGGCACCTTTCCACCGGGGGTGGTGAGGGGCTTTTTGACTAAGTTAATAATTTATTATTAACACTCATTGTACCTTTTTATTTATTGTCTAACTGTGTAATTGACTTATGTTGAAATAAAAAAATATTAGATGATAATTAACTTTAAGTAAATTTAATTAAAACTAGGTAAATCTAAAAAAACCGGCCAAGTGCGAGTTGGACTCGCGCACGAAGGGTTCCGTACCATTATCTATAAAAACCGGCCAAGTGCGATTTAGACTCGCGCACGAAGGGTTCCGTACCATTATCTATAAAAACGGCAAAAAAATCATGTTTGTTGTATGGGAGCCCCCCTTAAAAAAATATTTTATTTTGTTTTTAGTATTTGTTGTTATAGCGGCAACAGAAATACATATTCTGTGAAAATGTCAACTCTCTAGCTATCACGGTTCTTAAGATACAGCCTAGTGACAGACAGACGGACGGACGGACGGACGGACAGCGAAGTCTTAGTACCCGTTTAGGGTCCCGTTTTACTCTTTGAGTACGGATCCCTAAAAACGGCAAAAAAATCACGTTTGTTGTATGGGAGCCCCCCTTAAAAAAATATTTTGTTTTTAGTATTTTTTAATATAGCGGCAACAGAAATACATAATCTGTGAAAATTTCAACTCTCTAGCTATCACGGTTCTTGAGATACAGCCTGGTGACAGACAGACGGACGGACGGACGGACAGCGAAGTCTTAGTAATAGGGTCCCGTTTTACTCTTTGAGTACGGAACCCTAAAAAGGCCCTTGAGATATTAGAATCTAGAATTCTAGATGGACATAGGCTATAGTTTATCCTGTGGGTTTGCCGCCGTTCTTTCGAAGCCGCGCGGGCATCCAGTTTATTTGATTAAACAAATGTAGTAACAGTTAATTTGAATAACAGTAGGTTATGTTTAATTATAATTTAATAATTTACCTAATTAACAGTACGTTATAATTTGATTACCTATAATAATTGCCTGCTGTTTCCTCTTAAAAACTGTAATTAAGATATTATCTGCTAAACATACCAGGAAATAGAAGTGAAAGGAGCAAAGGTTATCCTATTTTGGAAGCAATCTCTAGTTATAAGGAAACATGTATGGTGTGAAGTATATAATATTTGTTGCGGACAGCCCCGAAGACAATAAAAAGTGAGAAGTGATCATGGACAAATTGTGTTAGGTTAGTGCGAAATAAACACTAGATCTAAGCATTCATCTACCAAATATTTTACCTTGTGTATTTTACCGAAATGTACTTTAGTCCAGGCAATGAACTGACAACTTGTATAGAAAAAATGTCAAATTTGGAAATAATTTATAATAGCTGTTTTTTTTTGTAATGGATATATTATCAATTAAATAGTTACCTAGCGACAAAATCCAACAAAATTTCAGACATCAAAAAAATGATAACTTAAGTAGTCTTAGCTTTTGAAAAGTCAGAAAAAATATAAATAAATGGATGTATCTTTATTTTGGTTCATTTACATTTGCTCTATAATATTCAAAATATATAATTAAAAAAAAACAATTCATGCTTTATTTAAATCTATTTAAATACTTCCGGATGGAAAGTTTGTTGGATCTTATAATAATGTTTTAAAATGATATAAAGAAAAAAAACGCTATTATAAATTAATGTTTTTCAAAACCGTATTTTGCCGGGAGTACTTCCCCAATCGCGAAATTATATTACATTAGCGCTTAGAGATATTGTAAAAGCATAAAAGATTTCGAAAGTTTATTACCTACCCCTGTGTTAATAGGCGGTCGTTAAGTTAAATACTGTCTATTTCGTTTGTCGGCATATCAAAACCATTGTTAGTAGCCATTGTATTGTCTACTCATTTTAGAACCATTGTTAATATATTTGTAAATTTACGTTGAACATTCAGGTATATTATATGTACCGTTACCCGGCGTGCCTCGGGACATAAGAGAGCACGTCTGGTTATGAACAAAGCAGTCCTTGTACTTGTGTTCCCTTTCCTTCCTCCTTTACTTTCCTTCCTTCTTCACTCTCTCTCTCTCTCCTTATTCTCCCTCTGAGAGGCCCTTAAGGCCCTCAGACAGGATATACCGTAACGCATCCGTTACTGGCCGCACTGCAAACCAAACGGGAAAAAAAAAAAAACAATGCAGTCAACAACTGTCAGTCACTCTGGTCTAGTCGAGTCAAGCTTAAATTCTGTTTCATAAATTCTCTAACGAACTGTCGGATCGACGAATTGACTCGGATCGAGCCTAAATTCTGTTTAATTATAATTTATAACCTTTTTAACTGTGTAATAGTGTTAAGACCAGTTTTGTACGTTTTTCCTTTGTCAAATTTCATTATAACTTTTAAACCAGACTCAGTGTTTGTATTACGGAGTGTTCAGATCTTTACAAGAACGGAGCTGCGAGAGTAGGCGTGCTTAGTCGAACGAAAGCATTACTGTGTATACCCCGATCGTGTGCAGAACAGGTGTGACGCAGCAGCGCTCGTCGGGACCAGCACAGTAGGAACCTGCGGCGCTACCACGAACTTCGAATCTCGAACTTCGTATATCTCCATCTCTGTCACTCGAGTACCATGAACAATAAGTGCGATAGAGATGGAGATATACGAAGTTCGAGATTCGAAGTTCGTGGTAGCGCCGCTGTGCTTTCGCATCGAGCTATCGAAGACGTTAGGCTGTGGGCATTGCGTCGCCTACAATATTGTTTCAGCAGACTTAAAAGTACCATGTATGGTCGACTCGACTCTCCAGACAAACGTAACTAGTTTTTTCAACACATCTGCTCGTAAAGTAGGTCTTATTACAGCGTATTTACACTGATAATGCAGAATATTACCCATGCCGTGCCTTTTACATTACATTATCGCACTAGTGCCTTTTCATTACATATCTTTTTAAATATTAGCAAAATAATGCAGAATATTACCCATGCCGTGACTTTTACATTACATTATCGCACTAGTGCCTTTTCATTACATATCTTTTAACATTTTCATTTTTTATTTATTTATTTTTTCCTCGCAAATGTGTTGAAAAACGTCGTATGAAACACGTGAGCATTGGTCATTACACTTCTCGTCTCCATTAAGCCTTCGCCTTCGGCTCAGGCTTAAAAACCGACTCGAGTGTAATGACCAACATAGCACACTTGTATCATAATGTACTATTCACATTTTAAAACGGCATAAATAAATAAATATAAATAAATAAATATTATGGGACAATCTTACACAAATCAACCTAGGTCCACGGTAAGCTCAGTAAGGCTTGTGTTGTGGGTACTAGGCGATGATATATATAATAGATAAATACTACATATAGATACTTATATACATATATAACATCCATAATCCATAACTCAGGAACAAATATTCGTGATAAACACACAAATAAATGCCCTGACCGGGATTCGAACCCGGGACCTCCAGCTTCGTAGGCAGAGTCACTACCCACTGGGCTACGGAGGCCGTAAGACACGGTACGGTAAGTACGGAGGCATATTGGAATAACATGATTTTTTTATAAACAATGAGCCATGTCATATCTAGGCCTGCTGTTGATATTTATTTTTCATCTCTCCTGCTCTGAAAGTTGATTTTTCATGGGCATATAGCCGGGTGGAAAATAGCTTTTTCTCCCCTAGGGTGGAAAGTATTTTTTTTTTTATTGTTACGGTCAGCCACGGAGTCGAAGATAATAGAGTTACGTCTAATCATTAAAATAAAAACTTTTCACAAATCGACACTCAGCTATAGGTACCTGCATTAACGAGTTGTTTATTACGATTATAGGTTGATATTAAATTATTTTTCCTCACAGTCGAAATGAAAAGTAGAGTGTTTAACTCGGGTGAAATTACCCATTTAACCCTCGAACAATTGGCGCTCTCACTTCGTTCGAGCGCCAGAAATATCTCGGGGTAAATGGGTCACTTTCAACCCTTGGTTAACAATCTACTATATCGTATGGCGGTTACACACTGGTACATATATTGTATTCGTATCGATGTCGCTGATAGAGTTCCAGTGTGCGCTGCGAGGTTCAGAAGGAACAGTGCAGTTGCCGAGTTTGCTGTTGATATAAATTATATTAGCCTCCTAAGGCCCACCATACGACACAAAATGACATTAAAATTTGAATCAACTATCGTAAGAAAAAGAGTTGAATGAATAAAGTTTGTTTCAAAAAAAGACCAAAACAAAACAAATGCAACTCTATACCAACCCAAAATGGTTAAAATTCCTTTAAGAGAATAAGTCCTTCCAGTACTACCAGCCCATAGGCCTTAGGAGGTTAGAAATATGTAAAAATAATAATAAAATGTTTAATGATTAAGTAATATAGATATTAACATAGCTATAAGTACACACTAACCATAAATATATGAGTCTAAGTTACTTGAAATAAATGATAAATTAAAATATAATAGAAAAAAAATTAAGCGATTAGAGACTTTGTATAAAAAAACCTTATTCGCTCTAAGTTTTCGACCTGAGGGGTAATCACGTAACGTTCCGAACGCGCGTTAGGACAATCCAAGTATCCTTTTTCCATATAAAATTTGACATTTAGATCTACCTAACGTGCGTACAATGCGTTACGTGATCGACCAGCTGGCCCCTATTTCACCTGACACTGACAATTCGCCATACATTGCCTAAATTAACCTTTGTATAAAGAGTCGAGTGTCCTGGCGACCCTTAATATGCGGAAATAAAAGGATACTTAGGTTAAATGGTCTTTGACAGTGTTCTAGCATCTCACTATGGTGCTGTCGAAGAGCAATGGAGAGAAGCATGCTGGGAATTAAACGGCAAGACAGACACAGGAATACAGCTATAAGAGCGAAAACAGGCGTAACAGATGTACTCTCTAAGATAGATCAACTGAAATGGCGATGGACAGGGCACGTGCTAAGATCAAGTCAAGAAAAATGGTGCAATATTGTAACACACTGGTACCCTAGAGATGGTAAGAGGAGTAGGGGAAGGCCATACAAGAGTTGGGAGGACGAGCTCAAACTGACAGCCGGTCCAAACTGGAGAAGAGTCGCAAATGATAGACAGCAATGGAAGGGGTTAGAGGAGGCATTTGCCAAGAGGCACACTGAACTCAGAGACATAATATGAAAAAAAAAAAAACCACATATATATACAAAACAATATATATATATTTTGTATATTAATAAAAAAAAAAAAAAAAGGATACATGTCCTACACTAAAACATTATGTATACATTCAATATGGAGTTCAGGATCAAGGGCTTATATAGATAGATAGGTTATATGGTCATATTTCACGTGACATGACATTTGGGCCGTGAAACTTGACCATACAACTTATCGTGCTAGCTGGGCTGGTCATAATACAAAATACCCATTTCCATGTCTACCAGCAACATAAATGCATTAAAGCATGGATCGGTAACCTTTGGTCGGGCGAATAGCATCACGTGCGCCACGGAGTTACCCAAACGTGTAACAATGAGTAGGTGAGACTTAACTATTGTTCTAGCATCTCCTGTTGATAACGTAATGTAATCACAGCTTGATAATTACAGCATTGTTGATAAGTACTTCGTTGTTTGTATAGTACAATACGACACAAGCGTGACGTTAGTTGCGTAATGAGTAGGTAAGTTGCATGTAAAAACAGGGAACTTTTACTGTAACTTCAAGTGTTTGACTAATAGGATTTAAAAAATTATACTAACTACGGAATGGCGAACTACTAAATGGCGGAATAGAAGAAGCTCTATTGAAGTGTGGGTATTAAAACAAATGAAAAACTGACTATGTGTATAGTGCATATTTAAACATAAAGAGCAGACATGAGAACTTTTGATAGAAAGTTAAAAGAATATTTAATTAATATACCATTTTATACAATTAAAGAATTTTTCGCCAATGCCCTTGACATCACAAATAACATCTATTAAATAATGTAACCAATAAAATCCAATGTAATGTGTCCTTTTATTAATGTGTATCTAGAAAAAGTAATTAATTTTAAAATGTATTATTATAACTAGAATTGTATTATTGAGTGTACCTAAAATTGTATTAATTGTATTTGCATGTACTTGTACGAATAGCAAATAAATCACCTGAATCTGAATCTGAGCATATTTTGATTTCCTGTCTGTCTTCATAGCTTTCCCACACACACATACATTCTACGTTTTGTTCAGTATCTAATTATAGTAAAAAACTATCCATTTCACGTTTTGTTTGTGTTTTTAGTACAGTCGCCATCACATACATCGGAGCAAACAAGCAACTCACTAACAACGGAACACATCTCAATTTTCAAGGCATTAGGGTGCATGTGCCGATATTTTTAAACACCCTGCAGTGTACCGATGTATGTGATGGCGACTGTACGTACCCACTGAAAGTCCCGAAAGTCCTACCACTCTGCATGGACACACATTTCTTGCCCCAGTTGGCTGTGTTCAACGCTGCCTCAAAACAAGTCATAAAGGAAACTTTAATAAACTTGATTTTAATCAAAATGTTTACGGCCTCTGCAGCGGACGCGCAGCAAGGTGAACCGGTTGGATGCCCAAATGTGGCTCGCGACTCTTAGAGGCTTTGTCTGATGGTATATGGGTTTTCCTGTCTTTGAAGTTTCCTGCACTGTAAGGTCCTTTTTAACCCCCGACGCAAAAAGAGGGGTGTTATAAGTTTGACGTGTCTGTCTGTGGCATCGTAGCTCCTAAACGAATGGACCGATTTGAATGCGATTGTTTTTATCCGAAAGCTGACGTGATCGTTTCAACAAAATCGATTCAGCCGTTTTTGAGATATTGAACTTTTTCAACTTTTCCAAGTTGTAGTTATTATTAGAGATGCGCCGAATATTCGGTAAATATTCGGTATTCGGCATATTCGGCACGTTTTTAAATGTTCGTTATTCGGCCGAATTATTCGGTTCAGATGCCGAATATTTACCGAATAATTTTGCAGGTTTCTTGTCTGCAATTTATAAGAATGTAACATAGTCATTGTCCTGTGAAATTATTATTCTAAAACGGATTCTTATTGTTATTTAACTACCTTTAGTATAAATGTTTCACTTAAAAATCAACAAGATTTTTACCACTGAAAAATGAGTCTGATTTGGAACGGCTGATTAAGGCATAAGGCATACCTTTGAACCGAATTATTCGGCCGAATATTCGGTTCGGCAAAATCTGGACCGAAAATTCGGCCGAATATTCGTATTCGGTAAAACCCATATTCGGCGCATCTCTAGTTATTATGGTGTTTTATGAAAGGGTAACACCTGCGTTTAATGCTGCACGGCTATCACAAGGCGGCACACGACCTCTCTCGATTTTTCTCGCATTATCCGTCTCTCTCTTATTAGAAAACTTAGAAAGAGACGCTTAGCGCGTGCCGTCTTGTGACTAGGTATATAATCGCTCACGCCTGTGACTTGACCTCACCTCGCGAACTTCACCCACAAAATATATACATATCTTTAGTGGGTGAGCGTTGAGATGAGCTTGAAACATGTTACAGAATAGGGGGGCAGGGCTGTTATTCGGAACGCGCTAATGCGCCTGACCTCATCCTTCACGCCTAACGAAACTAGACCTACGCTAAATTAAGGCTTGTACACCCGCTAACGTCCTTGAGTCGTCGTCCGTATGGGCCAGCGCGCGACTGATCGGGCCTGCAGAGCCTCCGCGCTCGCGCATTTTTTAGGTATTTAAACATAGTAATTAAGATAATCATTTTATCTATTCAAACTCTGCGAATTTGTCTATAAATATTTAATTACTTTATTTGAGTACAAAAATTTAATTTAAAATATCTATAGTTTAGTCATAATATTGAATAAACTTTACAAAAAGAGGTAACTTTGGGATTTTTTTCTATCGAGTGAAGTTCATTAGATCGCGTAACTGAATGCGATTTTGACTAGATTAAATCCTTAAGTAATACGTATCTTTTTTTTAGATTTTTGAAGCCTATTTTCTACGTCTGAGATTGTTTTAAAAAACTCGAAAACGCTGCCGCTGTTGACTGTCGAGCCTTAATATATTTGTGGGTAAATGATGGATCAAAGGCCGCAAAAAATATCTGACACGCTCTAAAGGCTCTAGGAATAGAGTTGTAATCAGAAATGTTTGCGGCCTTTGTTCCATCATATATTGATGCCGGTGGTATATATAGATAGTAGCAGCCCAAGGGCCAAGTAGTCAAATATGTATATCGTAACACATCCTAAAGGATGACTCACGCTAGAACGGGCCGTGTCAGGCCCGGGCCGTTTTCTAAGAAAAACGACGGCGTTTTTGCGCGGCCGAGCCTTACCCAAGCCCGGCCGAGCCACGGCCGAGGCTTGGAAGCGGCTCAGTGTCGGCACGGCCCGGCCATGGCTCGGCCGCGCAAAAACGCCGTCGTTTTTCTTAGAAAACGGCCCGGGCCGGACACGGCCCGTTCTAGCGTGAGTCATCCTTTATCCTACAGTAAAAAAGACGTGTTACCTACTGTTTTATATGACGTGTAAAATGTATATTGTGTTATCTACCATGTTTTGATTGTGTGAATTCTTGGCACTGCCGTTCGTCACCCGAGTCATGACCTGGTACAGAAAGCAGTCGTTTTATGTATGTATAGTTGAGCTTGTGACGTTCAATATTTAATTTTGCACCAAACTGTATTCGTTCTTAGTTTTCTTCCTGTATCACAAATGTACTTTTAACTTAGTATTCAGTTTCTGTATTTACGTATATTCACCATATATTCACTATCTGAAATAAAAGTTGCGTTCGGTCTGTCAAGTTGACAGTGACACTGACACCACAAAGTACTTTGTTATATACTGAAATAGAGAACAATCTCTGGGCCTAAAAACGGTAACCCTGTATTTGATGCGCCATCTAGTATCGTTAGTTGAAATACTCCACTTGAATGTTAAAAGATACAAAAAGTGCGTCGGTGGCAGGGTTTGAACCCCGGCTCACCGACTCCAAATACCGCCGTCTGTACCCCTAGGCTACTGATGTCTTATGACAATACGGCGAATTTCGAAATACCTTGACAGCCTCTAGTTGGCCTCTAGTAAACTTATTATGCCGTCATTACCGCGCACCTAGTACTAAGATTGGCCGCCCTGACTGACACACAGTTTGGCGACGCGTTCACTCGATGCAATCTGCCGTGCCACTCTGGCGTCGGATTTGGAATAGTTTTAAGATATATTATGTTTAGCGTAGGTATTTGTTTTGTGTTGCCTTCCAGGAGGTAACTCATGTAAAGGTTCCGACGGAAGACCAGCGCTGGCCTTCTAGGTTAGCACCATGCTGAGTCGGGGCCTATTCGTGGACCCTGCTATGTTTACGTTCTGTGTTTTGTTTTTTACACCCATTGTTATGTCCACGAATAAATGTTTTCTTTCTTTATTTCTTTTTTTCTATACTTTATTAATAACTAAATTGAATTGAATTGATACAAGATGATAATTAACATTAACTAGGTAAATTAAATGAAAACTAAGTTAAATCTAAAAAAAGCGGCCAAGTGCAAGTCGGACTCGCACATGAAGGGTTCCGTGAAATAAATTGCGGTGTACGATTTATGACGTATTAAAAAAAAACTACTCATTAGATCTCGTTCAAACCAATTTTCGGTGGAAGTTTACATGGTAATGTACATCATATATTTTTTTTAGTTTTACCATTCTCTTATTTTAGAAGTTACAGGGGGGGGGGGACACATTTTACCACTTTGAAAGTGTCTCTCGCGCAAACTATTCAGTTTAGAAAAAAATGATGTTAGAAACCTCAATATCATTTTTGAAGACCTATCCATAGATACCCCACACGTATGGGTTTGATGAAATAATTTTTTGAGTTTCAGTTCTGAGTATGGGGACCCCTAAAACTTAATGTTTTTTTTCAATTTTTGTGTAAAAATCTTAATGCGGTTCACAAAATACATCTACTTACCAAGTTTCAACAGTATAGCTCTTATAGTTTCGGAAAAAAGTGGCTGTGACATACGGACGGACAGACAGACGGACATGACAAATCTATAAGGGTTCCGTTTTTTGCCATTTGGCTACGGAACCCTAAAAAGGCCCTGGCGGCATTTGTACCGGGGATGCTGGCGGCATTTCCTCGCTGAATTGCAAGATTTGCAAGGCTCACGTCACGCCTGACCACGTTTGATGACTACATGTAACGTATGTCACACAATGATGTCGCAATTGTGATAATTGTCACGCCAGCAGGTCAAAGGGCCGCTTGACTCACGCCCTTTGTAATTATAGTTGCTTAACTCTTTATCTAGTTAAGGAAAATGGAGACAAATAATTAGTAACATTACTCATCAGTGGCTGTATAACAAGAAATGTCTCAGGTCACAGATATTTGACGCCCAAACCGAAGGCAAGGGCGATTAATATGTATGCGACACGAGGGTTTATTTACTACCGCCCGCAAAGACTAAGGAAACGGTGACACACCTGTACTTATTTTATCGAATGGCATACAATTTCTCAACTTAAATGTTTATGATATTAGATTTAAGGTAAGCAACTGCATCCGTCGAGATAATCTTTTAATCAGCCGAATTCCCGCTAAATTTGGTGATGGGACACTCAAAGATGATATGGTGTACCGTCTGATCTGGACAGCCACACTGGCACTCCGCTGACCCGCACCATCCCCATCTGCACCAAAGAGATGCTCAATTTCTGACCCCTGTCCTGAGCTATAATCACGAACTTCGAAGTCCGGGTTTCTCCATCTCTATCGCAGTTACATTATCCGCTTAACGCCGCGTGCGTGACAGCTCCAACAGCCTCGTGCGGTCTGGTGCTGGAGTCTCCTGCCTGCGCTGTGTGGAAGCACTGGGACTCGGTGCACATGAGAGGCTCTGTGTATTATAATATTAGATTTAACTGACTAACTTAGGATAATTAACACTAACACTATGGACATGGTCTGATTTAAAATTACTCAAGTGACAGAGATGCATATATGTATACGAACTTCGAGTTTCGATTTTCGTGGTAGCGCCGCTAATCCGGTTTAGACACCAGGCCCGTCGAGATTCCACGTAAACACTGCTAGACAGAAAACATTGCTTAAATCAAGAAATTCATTAACAACATAATATTAATCTTGAATGGAACAGAAAGGTATCTTAACAGCTTCCTACTTACTCTACTTAGTTCATGTTCTTTTTTTGTACCGAGAATGCCCAAATATATGCATTTTTTTTAAGTCGGTCGGGAGTTCACATAGCCATACTACTTAGTAATGAAATTCTTGGTTCAAGTTAAATCAAATGAATTTACCTAATTAGGTATCTCAATTCGTTTGCGTTTGCCCGCGTCGCCTATCCCTAAACGCGGCCTAAAAGCTTCGCTCCAGAGGATGCGCCGAGTGTCAATTATTGAGGATTCGTTTGTTACCAATGTTAAATTGTGTGAAACCTGATACTTAATTATTCTGTAAACAACTGTTATGAACCACATTTTAAGCAAAATAATAGTACATTACTTACCCAGGGCGGTTAAACAAAGAATGTCTCAGATCGCAGGTATTTGACGCCCGAGCCGAAGGCAAGGGCGATAAATATGCGCTCTGAGGCTTTCTTTATTACCGCCCGTGGTGAGTACAACATTTTACGTCTCTATCTGGCCAGGAAGTGGGGTTTTACGCACGCGTAGCGTGCGGTAATTCCTACTTTATGGCCAGGTATGACGTAAAGATATTTTCACCTCACTAGCTCGGAAAGCCCATTTTTATTCTTTAAAAACAGATAGCAAAACTGCATTTTATCCACAAGAGTGCAAAGAATATTTGAAATCCGAACGTGTTAATAAGTTACTTTTTTAAACAAAATAACATTTAAAGGCCAGTCCAGACAGGACATTTTTCGCCCATCAGATTAATTTTATTTAGGTACCTTTTTTTGAATGTTTTATTCTTTTTTTTAATGTTTTTAATTCTTTTTTTCTTTTTTTAATGTTTTTTTTGTTTTTTAAATCTTTTTTCTTTTTTCCTTTTTAAAAATTTTGTTTCTCTTTTTAAATGTTTTGTTTCTTTTTGAATGTTTTTCTGTATTTTTTTCTCTTTTTAATGTTTTTTTGGTCTTTTTATGTTTTTTTCTTTTTTTTTTATCTTTTCTTCTTTTTTGAATGCTTTTTGAAATTCTATTTATTTTTTTGATGTTTTCGTCTACATTTTAATGTTTTTTTTTTATATTTTATTGATTTAAATGTGTTTATAAAAAAAAAAAAAAAAAAATTGTTTATTAAAAGAACCTTTTTACAATACAAAATTTTATTCAAGGTTTTTTTATTTTTTCCACTAAAAAAAATAAAAAATAATCTTTTTGATTTATTTTTGTGGTTATTCCACTTTTTTCTTTTTGAAATGTTTTTTTAAGTTTTTTGTCTTTTTTTCTTTTTTTTTACGATTTTTCTCTTATTTTTATGTTTTTTGTAACTTTTTTTCTTTTATTATGTTTTAGTCTCTATTTTACTGCGTTGTTTTCCTTTTTTCAATGTTTTTTGTTTTTTTCTCCTTTTTATAAATGTTTTGTTTCCTTTTGAATGTCTTTTTTTTCTTTTTTTGTTTTTTTGGTCTTTTTTTTTTATACGTTTTTCCCTTTTTTTATGTTTATTTTTTATTATTTCAAGGTTTTTTTGAAATTCTCTTATATTTTTTGATGTTTTTCCCATATTTTAATGTTTTTTTTAATTTTTTGTTGATTTATATGTGTGTTTTCAAGGTTTTTTCTTTTTCCATTTTTTCGAATTTTTTTTCCACTATTCTCTTTTAACATGTTTTTTTTTTGTTTTTTTTTTTCGTTTTTTGTCTTTTTTTTACGTTTTTTCTCTTAGTATAATGTTTTTTGTAACTTTTTTCTTTTTACATGTTTTTTTTTGTTTTTTGTCTTTTTTTAAGTTTTTTTTCTTAATGTTATGTTTTTTGTAACTTTTTTCTTTTTTATATGTTTTTGTCTGTATTTTATTGCTTCGTTTTTCTTTTATCAGTCTTTTTTAATGTTTTTTGAAATTATTTTTTCCCTTTTTAAAAGTTTTTCTTCATATTAATGTTATTTTTTTTGTTTCTCAATGTTTTTTCTCTTTTCCTCTTTATTAAATGTTTTTTTTAATTTTGTAATATTTTGTTTCTTTTTACATGTTTTTTAATTTTTTTTTCTCATTTTTATTTTTTTTTCCCCTATTTTAATATTTTTTTAGAAAATTTCTTTACTTTACTTTTTTGTTTTTTTTCCTCGCTTTAGTGAGGTGAAAAGATTTGTGTTACACACGGGTGCAAGTTATTTGGACGTCTCGTGTGTTGCAACGCTCGCTACGCTCAGGATTATATTTTTGAACCACTCGCTTCGCTCTGGATTCTATTTTTGAACCACTCGCTTCGCTCGTGGTTCAACCATAGAATCCATTCGCTAGCTCGTGGTTCAACCCTAGAATCCATTCGCTAGCTCGTGTTTCAATTCCACACTCGCGGTTAAAATACAACTTTGCACCCTTGTATAACAAATAACTATTGTGTTTTAATTTATCACCACTCGTTGCGAACTTCCTATTTTCTGCACTCGTCTATCGTAAATAACTATTTCATCTCACTAGCCTTTTTGTATGTTTGATATCTATTGAGAAAATCGCTTTTTATCCACATGTATGTGTTTTATGCACTTGTATAACAAATCAAGGGGGCAAAGTCTACAGTTTAAAAAAAAGTAAAAAAAAAAGTCAAAAAATATACAAAAAACAAAAATAAACATTTAACGTTCTATGTCATAGTACTTTTAACGTTCTACGTCTAGTTTCTTCACATGTGGATAAAAAGCGATTTTCTCAATAGATATCAAACATACAAAAAGGCGAAAGGTGGGCGTTGGTAGGCCTTCCCACAACGTGGACTGATGACCTGGTCAAGGTCGCGGGGAGTCCGCTGGATGCGGGTGGCGCAGGACCGGTCACTTTGGAACTCTTTGGGGGAGGCCTATGTCCAGCAGTGGACGTCTTTCGGCTGATATGATGATACAAAAAGGCCTTTCCGAGCTAGTGAGGTGAAAATAACTATTTATCCCGTGGACGCACGGAGGTATCGAGTTGAAATTAAAACCATGAGTAGGTAATAAGGTTACATAGACTACAGTCCCTTGAAGCCGTGAACAAAACAAACTTCTAAGGTACCGTAAAAAAAGATACGGCCATTTGCCGCAAAAAACGTATAAAAATTTCGATCAAAATTTATAGGGTACTTTCCGTTGACCTGGAGTCCTGGAACCATGAAATTTTGCTTCTTATACTACAAGTACCTACAGGGGAAAATCTGAAAACTATACATTAGTAATTTTGTTTGGAATGGAACCCTCGGTGGACGAGTCCGACTCGCACTCCGGTTTCTTGTAGGGAGCATCGGAGTAAGCATGTTTTCCATACTTGATGCCTCCGATATCGTTACTGAATCCGACTATTAGTGTGAACAAGCTCTAATTCATTGCCACCGCGTACACTCTGAACATTCTTAACGTAGATTGACCATGACTCCATTTGACCCCAGTTTATTGTTTAAACCTAACCTCATCAAGTCTAACAACACGTCTCATTGCAAATTTTACCGTAACTATTACCAATAAAGTATAAATTCGCGGCTTAATTGGATAGTTCGCGCGGTTTTGCAGATCTAGGATGATATTCGTGATTGTCTTTTAACAGTTCGCGACAGCCAATCCAGGAATTTGAGTGGGGAGGGTCTTGATACCGCTGAGTTTAGATTTAGTTAAGAACTCAGATGCTTTTGGGAGACGGCTGAGCCCCACGATCAAGCTTCGATTTACGAAAAAGTGTTACTAACATGTTTCAAACAAAGAATAAAAATTTAATAACTGAATAAGAATCGACGGATCGCAACTGGTTCCGTACCAGGACAATAGTAACTACTTAAGGATGACTCACGCTAGAACGGGTCGTGTCCGGCCCGGGGCGTTTTTAGGGTTCCGTACTCAAAGAGTAAAACGGGACGCTAATTACTAAGACTTGGCTGTCTGTCCGTCCGTCCGTCTGTCTGTCACCAGGCTGTATCTCAAGGACCGTGATAGCTAGAGAGTTGAAATTTTCACAGATTATGTATTTCTGTTGCCGCTATAACAACAGCACGGTTATCACAAGACGGCCGCGACATACTCTCGAGCTCTCTCGCGCTATCAGTCTCTTTCTAAGTGGTCTAATAACTTAATAAGAGAGAGATGGATAGCGCGAGAAAGCTCGAGAGTATGTCGCGGCCGTCTTGTGATACCCGTGCAGATACTAAAAACAAAAAAAAAATTAAGGGGGGCTCCCATACAACAAACGTGATTTTTTTGCCGTTTTTATAGATAATGGTACGGAACCCTTCGTGCGCGAGTCCAACTCCGCCTTGGCCGGTTTTCTTATTTAAGAAAAACGTCGGCGTTTTTGCGCGGCCGAGCCATTACCCAAGCCCGGCCAAGCCGTACCGACACCGAGCCGCTTCCGAGCCTCGGCTGTGGTGGCTCAGCCGGGCTTGGGTATGGCTCGGCCGCGCAAAAACGGCGACGTTTTTCTTCGAAAACAGCCCGGGCCGGACACGGCCCGTTCTAGCGTGAGTCATCCTTTACTTACAAACCTGCGGTTGCGGCAGAGGCAGCTTTACCTGTGGTGCAGGGCTGTTATTCGCTGCGCGTTAATGCGGCTCACCCCGCTGCGCCGGTCATCCGTTACGAAACTAGACCTCTACCTACGCTTAATTACTACGCAACGCGGTGTCAAGGTATACTTAATTATGGGTGAACGTTGAGGTGAGCTTAAAATAAGTTACAGAGCTGGGGTGTTATTCGCTACGCGTTAATGCGGCTCACCCCGCCGGTCACCCGTTACGAAACTAGACCTCTACCTACGTTTAATTACTACGCATCGCGGTGTCAAGATATAATTGTGTGTGAGCGTTGAGGTGAGCTTAAAACAAGTTATAGAATAGGGGGGCAGTGTGCGTTGCACACGGGCGCAGTGTTCCTAGGGGCGCCGAGCGCCATTCGTCGCGCGCCGCTGCCAGGGCCGTAGATAAGCCTAGTTCGGACTTGGCTAGTATTTTAGTGCGAGTCCATACATTTGTTGCAAGTGTGAGTAGTTTTTGTATGGACTCTGTATGATGTAGCCAGAGTTGAATTTAAGATAGGGCAGCAGGATTTATAGGTAGGGCGTAAGTCAAAATTTAACTTGACCAAACTTGATCTAATCTATGTGAGGCAGTTTCTTAAGATTAGCCGCTGATCTACAAGAGGGCGCTAGGGTAATGATTGCACACGGGCGCTACATGGGCTAGAGACACCACTGGGTTACAGACGCGGATGAAGCAGTCCAGAGCTGCTAGAGTCAGGCCAGATAATCGTGACAGAAACATTTGACGTGATAACGTTTTATAAATCGATGAACGCCGGCTGCACGCACGAAAAAGTGTGACTCATTTTCCCGTTCCGAACGCCGGCTATGACGTTGTCACGTAAAAAAATATATAAACAACCATTTTTTTTTCTCATATGGTAACAATTTTACATATGAAATAAGCTCTGAGACCTGCCTATCACACCGCCATATTTTGAAATTTGTTTATCTCTATCATTCGAATTCTGCAAGCGCGATATTAGAATTATTGCCAATTGCTGCTGACATTTTCACTGTGTTTTTATGGTCGCTATATCAGAAGCCGCCATAACACCAAGTCGATTTTTTTTTGGAGCCTAAATAATAACTCAAGCAACGTCATTACAATTGGCGCTTATACCCAAAGCTCTGTATTATAAAGTATTTAAAATTATAAAGGCCTTAAGTACCTTTTAAAGTGCCTTCTGTATGAAGTATTTTTAGCAATTGACCAATTATCTCTTATGTAACCTTGTAATCCATGTCTTAATAAATTTATTTTGATTTCGTAATTTTGGAGATGACAAGTCTAAATTGATTTCGTAATTTTGGAGATGACAAGTCTAAAAGGATG
The DNA here is from genome assembly GCA_963854355.1 of Epinotia brunnichana. Taxonomy (NCBI): domain Eukaryota; kingdom Metazoa; phylum Arthropoda; class Insecta; order Lepidoptera; family Tortricidae; genus Epinotia; species Epinotia brunnichana. The sequence goes on from OY977956.1 coordinate 15,078,955, forward strand.
TGGATAGGAGCCCCGCTTAGCGCAACCCACGCCACTCGTTTTAATATCCTACTTAATACAACAGTTGCATAATAATACCTACTATTACGTTACAAGCCTACTTGCAGATAACAATTAAGAGCCCGTTAACGTGCTCACTACCTAGTGCCACTGGTGAATAATTGTGATTATTTAAATTTACCAATAGATTGTCTACTAGATACCTATTTAAATACAACTCTCGGTGCGCGAGACAGACTCGCACTTGACCGCGAGTCTGTCTCGCGCACCGAGAGTTCCGTACAAACTATACAGGTCACGACCCCGCTTTATTTTGATTAAAATCTTGACTTTACTGTCTTGAGTTCAGAATGCCGTCTCAGTCGTCTCACAGACGCAGGAAGGAAGCATTGATCATCCGAAACACGAATAACCGCAGGTTCTATACTCTATAGTTGAGGGTATACTTAGTCTAATCCCCAAGAATCTCACCACACAAATTGATGAGTGTGGACTGGTGTGGACGACACCTCACTCATCGCGTTTTTAACTAATCTTCTTATAAATTCTACACTTTCTACGTCGAACAAACGTTAGCGCGATCTATCTTACAGGCAGCGACATCTAGCGTGTAATTGCGTAAACACGTATGTGGCGCGACATAATCATAATCATAATCATAATCATAAATTTATTTCCATTTAACCTTAGGTGGTAAATACATTGTGGTCGAGTCCTCCTATTAGGTATTATATAACCTGTGTCAGGAGACCTCATTTAGACATTTACATTACTAAATAACAATGCAACTTGGTATAAATATAAATAAATAAATATAAATATTTGAGGACAATCTTACACAAATCGACCTAGTCCCAAACTAAGCCAAGCTTGTACCTACTATGGGTACTAGACGAAGATTATAAACATACTCAAATATAGATAAATAAATACTTAAATACATAGAAAAATCCATGACTCAGGAACAAATATTCGTCCTCATCACACAAATAAATGCCCTTACCGGGATTCGAACCCAGGACCTCTTGCTTTGGCAGCGTCACTACCAACTCTAGGCTAAAGCGGTCGTCAAATGTTGTGGTATGTTGGTTTTTCAGAGATAATTCTTTATCACGTTAACCAATTTCGATAATTCTTTTTGTATTTGATTAAATGTACATTCAGAATGTTTTCATACGAATTTGAAGGAAAAAAAATTAACACGAAAGCATTCAATTGCAAACTTTGTTAAAAAAAAACGCATACCTATAGAGGTTTTCTTGTACTTTTCCGGTAATATTTACGTTAATCTTAATAATAACGTGGATTAGCTTTGTTTACAACTATTCCAAGTTTAAAATTGATAGCATTAGTACCTGAGATATTTTACTTTGTGACAGACAGACAGACGAACGGAATCGCACCATAAGGGTTCTATTTTTACCTTTTTGGTCCGGAACCCTAAAAAGTAGACCACTACACACTGTATTCTGTATTTAAGTATCTTTTGAATACATCATAATAGTTTTTACGTTGCTGGATTCGTCAATCTATGGGTCCAAAGTTAAAACGGCCGTTTGTCTTTTGAGTTCATAGATCGACGAATCCAGCGACATAAAACTAGTAATTCACAACGTACCTACCGACTTAAATACAGGATGGGCCAAAAATTCTTGCACTTTTGAAACTTTGATGAAAATAAAACCATGAAAGTAAATTTCCTGATCATTTAATTTTTGTGACTAACAATGCAATTTATTTTTTGCAAATAATATCTTTGAGATGACCCCCATCTCGTCGCTGGCACTCCTGCAAACGACTCCTACGCAGATTTTGGGAAACTCGCTGACACGTGCTGCGAGGGATCTCGGCTATCTCATCGCGGATGTTTTGCTTGAGTTTGGATATTGTCTTCGGTTTTTTAACTTAGAACTCGACTTTATAAATATCCCCGCACGGAAAATTGGCGGGAGCGAGATCCGGGCTTCCTCCTTAATAGGCGGCGAACGGTTACATACAAACTGTTGCTTTTCTAAAACCGTTTTACACAAAAAGCTAGTTGTTGATCAGTAAAACGCTTTAATGCAAATAAAACTGCATAAAGTAATGTCAAATTTCCCTCCACTCAAAAACTATATAATTTATTATTATACAAGTGTTTCAATAGGGAACATTACTGCAATGTTCTGCCGCCAGAGGCAGCACTACTACTAATAGTAAACCAGTATAGAAATATAGGGATTCACACACACATGCACAATTGATTGTCAAATGAGTGACAAGGATGTTTGCATAGACAATACCGCAAGTGGGAACGAGATACAATATCAACGCTGCTAATGTCGCCACCTACGAAGAGTTTTGCGTAATGTTCCCTATTAGGAAAAATTTATGACCCAACCTGTACAAAACATTGTGTGTAGTGACCTCAGAGCATAGAATACTAGAGAGAGGACAAGCCGCCGGCGGCCGTGTCGCAGCTGTATGCTCAATGGGCATACACTGCCATACTGTGCACGCGTGCTGATCGCAGAGATATTATTAGATATTACGTTTTTTCCCAAAATGCCTGATATGATGCGCGTTGATTGTCAAATAAGCGTGTGTTTTAGATGTGTGCGTGATTTGTCTTGTCAATTACTTGGGTGTTGTGTGGGTTAATGTACTTGCGACAGGCTCACTCTATACAAATCGGCCGCCATGTCCGATCTCCTTATATTCATACATCTGTGGTAGTCACCTACTTTTTTAAATATCTATCGTTAAATTTAAATCTTAATCCCAATTATTTACCAGTGGCGATAGTCACACGTTAACGGGCTAACAACAAATAAACGGTGAAAGATTTTTAGATGAGTAGTTTCAGAGATTCACCTATATATAGGTACAAAGTCAAAGTTCAGGTTTTGACCGTGTGAAACAAAATTTGTCAATCTGACAGATAGATAAGGAGACGCTACACGGGCCGACGCGTGATTCGGCCCGTGTGGATACGTGTCGGAAGCAAGGCGGTCTAATCAAGGTGACCAAGGTTTACCATACTAGATTTTCTGTGGCCGTCCGGCAAAATCGGCCCGTGTAGCGTCTCCTATAGACAGACAGCCGGACAACTAGTAACCTTCGGATATGGAACCCTATAGAGTTCGACAAGGGTATTAAAATAAAACAAAAAGCTTCCGTACGAAATTTTTATTATTTTTTGGTATTTTTTGAGACACTTTCCTTTTGTACCCACTTGACTGGAATAAAGGTCTAAAAATTACAAAAACAACCTAAAATGTTGCGAACATTTCGACAGGTTACATTGGTATGACGAAGTAATATATGAGCACTTTTCGAAAAAAATGCTTCTTTAGAGCCACCAAAAACTTACTATCATTCACTTATTATATTTTATTTTCGGTAGGTAAGATTCTAAAGGTTACATTTTGATATTTAAAAGATTACATAATAGAAAGAAAACTATTCAAAATATTCAGTTTTAGGTTACTCTTAGGGAAATGCTCATAAAATGGTATTGTTGAAATTATTCCAAAATGGCCGAAAACATTCAAACTGTAATTACAATTTGACCCATCTCGCTTCAGTAAAAGCTTAAAGTATTAAGGTCTATATTCGAACGGATTATGTGGTTCCAAATGTTTTTCGAATAATTTGAACTATACCAAAGCAGAGTAAACAATAGTGAGTATTGGCACGTAACACGCAATTACATATATAAATAGTTGCCGTAATGTCTAAATACATAGCATTATTCTTGAGAGATACGATTGAAAATTGAATACATGATATTTAGACATGACTTCTTGGGTCGTATTGTTTTAGAGCGAGAACCAGGGTAATTCATTTCACGTTCTCGCTCTATCCTATAGCTTGCATCACACGGTAAACTGCCATACAGGACCGTCTACACCAGCCATACTCAACCTTTTTAGGATTTCGCACCTCGAAAGGAAAAAGCGGAAGGCTTATAGGATCACTTTGTTGTCCGTCCGTCCGTCGGTCAAGACCCTTTAAATGTTAAGTTACATCATATAATAAAATGATTTTTAATAAATAATAGGTTTGTACCCTCGGTGCGCGATTTCAACTCGCACTTGGCCGGTTTTTTTTCTAAGAGGACCGCAAAGACATTTAATCTAAGGATCGCATGGTGGATGGCAGGCCACTCGCGTGCGGCAGGTTGAGTATAGTCGGTCTACAGGATGAGTGGCTGCCCTATGTACGCCAATGTTTAACGCTGTTGACGGATTATACCGTCAGAGAACCTATAGTCTGTGATCTGTAAGAATGAACTTTTGACAGTTATGAATTGACCCTTATATATGAACCTAAGGCTACCAGTTAAACGATAGGTCTTAGCTTCATATATATAAGGGTCAATTCATAACTGTCAAAAGTTCATTCTTATAGATCACAGACACACACAACACATAACAAGCACTTTTTTATGCATTTCACATAGTACCTACTGACATGTACCTATTTATTATCCGGCCGTTAGAAAACTTTGACATTGTCTAATTTCTAAACCAATATCTACTTTTCAGAAAACTAGTCAAATTTCATTAGACCCGGCGCCACTCGGCTTTTAGGCGCGAAATAAGTAGGTACTGAACTTCGGAAACCTCTGTAGTAATATTAAATGATTGAGCAACTTAATACCTACATCCACACTTACTCATAAATAACATTCTTATGCGAGATCCGATTAAGAAACTATAAACCCTAGTGAACTCTATGCTTTAATACGATATGTCAAAACCGTATTTACCTAACAGAAATGCATTTGTCAGATGGTAGATGCCTTCATACTCTGACGGTATAATACGTCATTGCCGTTAAACACGTGGTACCTACGGATATGTCCGGCGTAACGTTCAAGGGAATAAACCAATACGACCTGAGTGATATAGTATTCTATATCCTTTTTACATAATTATGACTGTTATAGAAGCAATTGTACTAAATATGTAACAGTATCTTTCGATTCTCATAATCATTCATAATTTCCTTAAATACAATCAAAAACAGGTACCTACATATCAGTGGCGGAGCGCCCATACAAGCCGATTCCCACCAGCTTGCCTAAAATTTCTTTTTATACAAGGCCATAGTTGTATACTCTCTCATAAATTTTGTGTTCCGGATTGCCCATCGAAAATTTTCACTCGCCGCCACTGCTACATATTGACTATAAATTATATCAGAATTGTACACGTTTTGTTTGTTTCTGAGTGCAGAATTCAATACGTATTTTTATACATAATAGAATTCTCATAATAGGAAACCAAATTATGACAATCAATGGTTATGCGAACCGAAGGCGTATTCAAAAAATATTTATAACAATAAACATATTGGCTATCAAGGCATATTGAGAAAAATTATAGCAACATTAAATAGGACTGATAATTTTAATGACATACAATCATAATAACAACGAGAAAATAAATTTCAATAGATGTCTTAAATCGGAAATACATGATTTCTTTTCACTTTTCCTTTGTTTCTTAAATAAACCTTGTTGGAGCTTGTTTATGCCTCTTGATAATTGTTACTACTTAAAAAATACCATATAGACCTTACGAGAACAGGTCATATGTCCACTAATCATAAAAGTTGTTATGTATCCCTAAAACTGACAGTAAACATGACTGACAATTCAATAGAAAAAATATCTCGCGTGTAAGCTACGGCCACATTTAAAAAATCTCAACTAAGTAAGTATAAGCAGCAAAGTAGCTACGCGGACGAGTTACTCAAAATTATCTAAATAAGCTCTTATATATTGCCTTATAATACAGAGGTTTGTAGATTTTTTTGACCTCGTCACACGTGTAGCTACTTCTGCTGCTCTGTACAGCCAGCATATATTAGTGGCAGCCAAGGTAGCCAAATATTTCATTACACGTCTTTATTACTGTATTAATAAGTGTAAGGCCTGAGTGGACGCTCGGAGCGGAGCGTTCGGCGGGGCGTGCAGCGAAGTACTCAGGACACCAGTATGAGTTTCATTTGTTTAACATGCACGCCGCACGCCCCGCTCCCCCGCACGCCCGACTCGAGCGAGCGTCCACTCAGGCCTATTAAATATTTAGCAACCGGCTGCTACTAGCTATATGACACTGACTATACCTGGCCTACCTGGCTACTACCTATTTCATCAACTTGACATTGTTACCTGACAAAAACCATTACTTTATTTCTACTGAATTGCCAATGTCACAGCAGTAGACCCTGACATCATCGCATGACATACTTAAACTGCTTTTCCACCCAAGCTAAACTATAACCCGCATCATTTAGGATAATTTGCGAGATTTAACATTCATATAATCCAGGACGCATTAATAGGGAACTTGCATCTTTTTATTTTATTACGAAAATCAAAAGTATAATTCAGCATTAAAACTTTCTTATGATTTATTTTTCTGATTTGTGCATTTGAAATCTGCACGCTCCGGCACCCCCCGAAAACGCTCTATATTAAACGGGCTTATGCTATGACGTCACAGCATAATATATATTCTCGGCGCTTTTACTATGGAGTAAGTCATTAATTTGCAATTATCTCCACAAAATTTGCGTTTTAGTCTATACTTATACAAATTATTATTTCTAATTTAATATTCTGTGTAACTGTTGTTATTATATCGAAAAATATTAAAAAAATTGTCATTTTAACTTGAGATAAAAGTAATACAATCGTTTTTTTTCTTTTTCTTTTGTATGATATTTCTACGTATATCCGTATATCGATTGAGTGCAATTTATTCGAAATTGAAGTCCCATGCAAGTTCCCTATTATAGTTAAGATTATTTGAGTTGCCTGAATTGCATCAAAGTAATGCATTAAATAACAACTCTACCGTCCAAGGTAAAAGATTCCAATTGCAATGACAGTTTTATAAAATTTTGGTGACATTAACTAGTCTCAACCATATACAGCTTTACTAACAGCCTTGTCACGGCATTGTTTTATCGCTTTTATCTCTCCCGAAGTGTGTTAAACCAACAACTTATCTTTAATCGTGAATGATGTAATGACCTCACAGCAGTCACATCACGAAAACCGAGTCCATACAAAAAGACCCTAGACCGGCATTCACCTGATGCAAACGCTACCCAATACCCAATGGGTGAATGTTTTAAGAAGGCTCAAAGTCACCCAAAGGGCAATGGAGAGGGCTATGTTGGGAGTTTCTCTGCGTGATCGCATCAGAAATGACGCTATCCGCAGCAGAACCAAGATAACCGATATAGCCCTCCGAATCGCTAAACTTAAGTGGCAGTGGGCGGGGCACATTGCATGTAGAACCGATGGCCGTTGGGGCGGAAAGGTTCTCGAGTGGCGACCACGCACCGGAAGGCGAGGCGTGGGTGGGCCGCCCCACAAAGTGGACTGATGGTCGCGGGAGTCCGATGGATGCGGGTGGCGCAGGACCGGTCATTTTGGCACTCTTTGGGGGAGGCCTATGTCCAGCAGTGGACGTCTTTCGGCTGATATCATGATGATGAATGATTTAGACATCATATTATAATAATTAAGTAAAGCGACTCTGCAAGTTTATTAACTTACAGAGTCGCTTTACTTAATTATTATAATATAATGTCTAAATCATTCATCGTCATCATCATTTTTTTTCGTGTGGTTAATTAAAATAAAAAAAAAAATTTATCAACTTTGCAATCTTAAGTCGGTCAACCCATATGTAACTAAAATGGAAACGTAGCTTAACTCCGGTGGAATAGCAGCATTAAGAGACGCTCGGTTCTCCATGCAAACGTAGTTTGGTTCTCATAAAACGGCATGGCAAAATAACGTGGAACTTTGTATAATGGGATCCATGGAAACTAGTTTATGTTGCTAGAGATTATCATAGAAAAAAATAGACCGAGTAGAAGTTTTTCATAGTAAACTTTTAGTAGGTTTTTACTACTCTCTCTGTTTTTTTTTATTTTTTTGTATGGAGAGTCGACCGGAGTTGAGCGTGCTGGGCACTCTTAATACTTTCACTAGAAGCAACCCATGTAGCGGGCGCCTATGCCGTATTTCCGCTACATACGGGGAAAACCACCACAGTGAATATGTTAAGAGCCAACTGCTGTCGCATTTCATGTAAATTGTCAATGTATAATATAACGCAACTACACGTATAATATACAAGCTATAGTCATACGTATGCATATGTCAGCCTTTACAGAGGGTTTAACATAATGTGTCATCATTTCATTTGACATAACGCTACGCTTAAGTAAACTTCACATTATGTGAAGTTAAATTATAACATGAGATATTATGAAAAAGCAACATACATTCTTTGCTTGCTAAGTAAAATTTTAGCTTACTTTTAGATATACAACTAAATGTATATGTAATTTTTTTAAATTAAATATACGCACCAAAAACTAGAAGATACTTATAATTAATTAAATATAAAGTACTGGCGTAAGGTAACTTTTGATAATTTCATCATAAGCTTGATTAAATTCAATACCAATAATAAAAAAAAACATTTTGCATTAAGGTGGTTCGATTGCCATACAAAGCGTTATTTGACATTCGCAGGCTAACGGCGTGATATTTTAAGAAACTTATGTAACAAACTTTCTTCAATTGGCTTCCCATTTGCGCCAAATTCCCCCTTTCCTAGAATACACTTGTATAAACTAGATTAATTTGAGAAATTGGTTTGTCACGTGATATTTTGGGAAAACTATTTTTCTCAAATTAATCTAGTTTATACAAGTTTATTCTAGGAAAGGGGGAATTTGGCGCAAATGGGAAGCCAATTGAAGAAAGTTTGTTACATAAGTTTCTTAAAATATCACGCCGTTAGCCTGCGAATGTCAAATAACGTTTTGTATGGCAATCGAACCACCTTAAGCAGTAACGCAGCGTATGCCTGCTCGGAGCGATACAATTTTAATTTTTTCCCTTTATTTTGATACTAATCATAATAATGTCTAGAAAACAAATACTTAGTCTGACTATACGTTACATCAGACTTAAGTTGCTGAAACTTCTATATTATGTTTTCTGTTGGTCTAACGAGACATACAATTGTCATACAGAGGCTGACATACATACTAACAACATTATGAGTTAAGTCAGACTGTGACATTACAACCACAACGAACGAAAACTTACAATTATTTATAAAAATAAGTCAACTGTGCGTGCATATTATTACTTCACTATGGTACCGGTTGTAATGTTCGAGCTAATATGAAAGGATCCGCATAGAGCGGCGCGGCGCGGTATTCTGTGCGGACCCTTTCATATTAGCTCGAACATTACAACCGGTACCGCCACCGTGCCGTCACCGCTGTCAGTACGTTTCCAGCTCAAGTCGTGATTTACAGAAGTTTCATCATCATCATCATCAATGTGAGAGCATTTATGAAAGTAAAATAATAATATCCACACACTCCGCGTTCCTTACACGTAATACTTTTTTTATAGTATTATTTGTCAATTTTTTAATATTTTTTTTGTTGTATGACACCACAGCCACCAATTCTCACAAACACACACACACGTGACTTGTGCATTAATTATATAATAAAAAAAAACTAAATTAAACACTAAATGTCTATACCAAACAAGAATGGAGTCTATTCCAAGATTTTAACTTGTACAATTTATGTTAGGCCCTGAGTTTGGAAAACTTTGGGAGATTTGACTGATTAATTTTTATACAGTAAATGTGTCCAATCGATATAACAAAATAATCTACTTACCTCGCGTCGAATAAGTAACACTGAGCGAGGTGCAAACTTAGCTTGGTCGGGATATATGTTAATTTTTTTGTCAATTTTGATGTTAATGAATGTACACTTAAGTAAACAATAACACAGTCCCTGGGCGAATTTGAAATCGTTAGAGCCGTTTTCGAGATACAAATATTGCTCGTTTAATAGTATAGGATGTAAGCATGACATTAAATAGGAAACTGGTTACGCGATACGGGCACTTTTGCATTGTAAATTTCTATGCACTTTATCATACTTCTGTTTTGATTTGTATGCAAAAAATGTGCATTAAAGTTACATTTTATCTTTATGATTGTGAAAAATTGGCGGCGAGTATAGGACTCGCCTACCTAATGTGGGATAACAGGAACACATTATCAATCGATTTACCAGCCACGCTATGACAGGTTTACACCACTGTTAAGAGGCTGACAAGACCAAATTTGTTGAAATTGATATTATTTAAGCAGTTGTATACGAAAAACTATTTGTTCTAGCACATCAAAAAAAATATAAGTCAATATTCATCATATTTCCAAGACCGTAGACGGACTCGAATGATAATTGGATGAAATCGGCTCGATAGAAAATAATTGCAACGATTGGTCTTAAAATCATCTTAAACGGTTCCTTGTCCTTATTTTTTTGACGTATGGGTCTGCAATTAAAAACATGAAGTCCACATATTCATACCTAAACCGCTGACGAGCCATATTTCACAAATAATCCACACTTTTTTTTAATTTCAATATTTATTCATTATTTTCGTCTAAAACCTGGCCGCTCAAGTAACACTCGCTCTCGTTTACTCCGATACAAATAGACAGTGTGCGCGTTTTTGGTGTTGACAGGCGCCTTAAATCTCGCAAAGTTACCCAGATCCATCATAAATTGTGTTCAGTCGGCCCCATAAGTTGCTGAACACCTAAGTTCCTTGTCGTTTTCACTCGTTTGACAACTTCATATGGCAGTTTAACATGACGTTTAATGCGACACGGTACAAAGGTGTTAAGCCCCTTGTGAGGCTGACCGTACAGTATATAGTACAGTCAGTATCATATAGATAGTAGCAGCTAAAGTAGCCAAATATATTGTAACACATACAATGGGCTTGTGACTTTAAATTTGTTTACGATGCCATTCGAACCAGTTTTTGTAGATGAACAAATGTTTGTATGGAAGCAACTACATTTAAAGGACATTAATACCCAAAAAATCGAGTTAAAGACGGACCTCGCTGACAGCAGCCGAAACGCTTCATACTGATTGGCTTTAAAGTATGACGTCACACCGTGCAATTTGTACTAACCGTTGCGTGGAAAATGAAGTAAATTGCTGTTTCGGTCGCGAAATACTGCGTTTAGGTCCATAGTTGTCATACAAATTTGTTTCGATAAAAGCGTAAGGATTCTATTGGTACCTTTAAATTTACTCTTGGACAATAAATAAAAAAACTTTTTTTTCTAAACTTTCAAGGGTCATATCTTTTTATGATTTGAATTATATTTTGTAATTTATACTTTATTACAATCATTTGGTTTACTATCCATTTAGCAACACGACGTTATAAATTTTAACACCACGCAACAAGCCTATACTAATATAATAATAATGTGTGTGATGTGTTGCAATATACAGGGTGACTGGTAATTCGACCTATTCCTTGAAAGGGGTAATACTAGAGCTAATTTGCAATAATTTATGTCCAGTCAACCAGGGGTCAAAACTCGCTGGTTTCCGAAATATTCGAGTTTTTAGTTTGTATGAAAAAAATCTCCTTGCAGCCTTAAGCTTGTGATTGTGACAAAAGTACTTCCATTTGGATGGTAAAATAACATTTTTGTCACAATCAGCACTTTAAGGCTGCAAGGCGATTTTTTTTCAAACAAACTAAAAACTCAAAAAATTAAAAAAAATCGTGTTTCGACCCCTGGTTGACTGGACATAAATTGTTGCAAATTAGCTCTAGTATAACCCCTTTCAAGGACTAGGTCGAATTACCAGTCACCCTGTATTTAGTACTCTACTTCGGCTGCTACTACATATCTAAAATAATATGTGATGCTAACTGTACAGCCGAGTTTAAAAATATGTGCACGGCCAGTGATCAAATGTGAACAAGACTTGTTATATTAAGGGTTGCTCAGATATTTTAGAACCTTTGGAACCATATTTATGAACTCGACTGGCTATAATTCTGACGTGAACCTCGGTAAATCCTTATTCCTGTTAAGACGTATTGTTAAACCTTTCTGTGTGTATATTAGCAATTGGGATACAAAAGGTCTTATATTCGGCCACAATATCTGTGCACCTCCAGAATGCGCACCTACACTTCCCCTTTTCGCCTTCGCTATTATTATTATTATTTATTTATTTCAGATAACTATGTGATATATTGACAAAAACAACAGACAGACAAAATAACAAAAGTAACAGTTTTAACCTAAAACAAAAAAAGAATATCAGACAAAATAAAATGCTATGCGCTTCACACCGTACCTAGAGCACCGATATGACGCGAGGTGCGCAGATATTGTGAATGGGTAGTAATCGCTTATTTACATTAGATAGATGGACGCGACAGTAGAATTTGACTATTGACCCAATGTGAAAAGCCCTTGATACATACGTACCCGCGTGGCGTCGTGCGTCGCGTACCTAATGCTGTATGTAAGTAAACGCACAAACTACAAGAACACTATATGGTTGAATAGGGTATTTTAATCTATCAAAGTATATTGTCTATATAGTTTTTACCATAACAAATACGAATATAAAAACATAAGATTTATTTTTAATTCGAAAATTAAAATCGTTCTTTTATTATCTGCATGTCACATGACCGAAAACGCCGACCGCCATTTTGTCTTCTGTGACGTCACATTAGCAAATGCAAAAATCAGAAGTCGTAAATAAGAAAGGATAAGGACACGCACATTTGACGTTTCTACGTATATTTCTAGTTATGACGTCACGATAATTGCGGCTGCCTTTTTGGGGCGAATATATAACGTTCAAATTTCAATCATTATTTATAAGCATAAAGCGATATTATTTTGAGGAAACAAAAATACCAGTTGACTATCGAATATCGAATCTATACGAACATTTAAAAAAAAAAAAAATCGTAGTATATCCTATGAAAATGCTCGTAATGCGACGCTCGAAGCCGCGCGTGCGTGTAACATATAGCTGTAACATAAGGTCCTTAACAATTTCACAACCTGTCTGCGTAAGCTCATAGCGACTTTAACATGTTAACAATATGGCTCAGATTCGATTGGCACTACTTCAATTAGAACGGATTTTCTCAATCGCAAGCTTTTTAACCAACTTCAAAAAAGGAGGAGGTTCTCAATTCGTCGGAATCTTTTATTATTTATATATGATCCCCGATTACGCGAAGACGCCTGGGCCGATTTGGAAAATTGTTTTTTTGTTTGAAAGCGTATCCTTCCGAGGTGGTACCATGGTGTCAGGTCAGGATCTGATGATGGGATCCTGGAGAAATCGAGGGATCTCTTCCAATTATCTAGGCTAGTGATGTGCAAATTGCGGAAAGTTTCCAAAAAGTTGGAAAAGTTCCCGGAAATTTCTAGAAAGTTTCACAAAGAACTAAATAAATTTACGTACTGAAGCATAAAACTATAACTCTTATACACTGGGTATGTATAAGAGTTACAGTTTTATGCTTCTCAGTACGTAAATTTCCAAGTTTAAATTCCCATACAAAAATGAAGGAAATTTCCGAAATTTTCCTATGTTAAATTGCAGAAACATTTCGAAATATAGGCACATCAGTAATCTAGGAATACTTGTAGCGATTTGGGTACTGAATTGAAGTCTGTTAAAACTTCGTCTTTAAAGTAAATTATCATTCAGTAAAAAGGTAAAACGATTGAAAATCTCCGAACTAACTTATGAGCTTGATTATCGAGTACAACAAACTGTTAAAACCATTTGGTCAATATAGATGGTCGACAACTCGCATGTCACACCACTGAACATGCAAACCTTTGGCTTATAGGCCACAGTGACCACTTAACATGTATTTGCCACCGTCGAGGTATTTCTATTAACCAATAGTTTTGACGTTCACTTAATGAGTTAACATGACAAAGTTATACACACATTTGTGACAGCTACTTGATATTTACATATACATACAAACATTCTTCTACATAACGAGACTCCAGACATGATTTGAAAAACAAAAAAAAAAAAACTATTTTAGTTAAAATGGAGTTGACATTAGCTATGTGACACTTTGAGGGCGAGTTGCACTAACGATTAAAGACCGACCAACGTTAAGAGTCCCCGGCAAGCCAGATTTCACCTTCCCATACAAACGGAGTTACGTTCTCATTTAAAAACTACGTGTTGGATTGTAACCAAACTTTGCATATACAATGACATGAGGTATATCTAGGTCTGTAATTAGTTTATATGGCTCCAGTTTATAAAACAAACGAAATACAGCAAAAACAAGTTTTGTATGAAAAACTTCAATTCGCTGTATTCTTTTTACCATGGTATCTCAAGCTACGTCAACTAATTACAGACCTGGATATACCTTAACTTATTCTAAGTACAAAGTTTCAGAGCACACCAGCTAGTCGTTTTAAAATGAGAGCGTAACTACGTTTGTATGGAGAAGTCTCTTAAATATGGCGCCGGCAGCTGTCATTGCATACAAACTTGTCAAACGTTCCATACATTCAGATTTTAACGAACAAGCCTGCAATTACAGACTGTTTGGTGCCCAGCCTGAGACAACTCATTTTAACTAACAGAGGCTTCAATTTATGAACGACGCGAACTTGTAACATTATAGAGAAATAATAATTATTAATTACTGTCAATCAATTATATGCCTTTAGTAGTATATGATCTAGTTTTACTTCAATTATTTACCAGTGGCGCTAGTGGGCACGCGCACTCTTAATTCTTATTTCAGAGGAAATCTTTTTCTAATGGACTCTACAATTATTTGACAATAATAATTAATATCTTTCTCCTAATGCCATAAATTTAAAACAATTAGCTCCTATATACTTATGGTTGGCTTAAATATTTCGAAATTATTATTCAACTGACCGCTCCTCAATATCTCGATTTTTAAATAAATTTCTATGTACATAAAAAGGCATTGGGCCAAACGGGAAACGTTTTTTTATTTAAAAATCTAGACTAGGATGGTTTTAGATTTAAGCTTAACTATTCGATTCATATAAATTATTGACAAAATCGAATAGCAAGTCGTAATAATAAATATAAAAAAATGAAAATACGAACACGTACATAAATAACGTCATAGTGAGGCACGTTAATTATTAATTTATATATTAACCTTACACATTTATTAATAATTAAAACCATAAAAATAAAAAAAAAACATCCATGGCATATTGTGGTGTTGTCATAAGAAAAATATTTTTTTACACTTTTTTTTTCAATATTTCCATCACACGCAATAGCAAACGCCTTTCAAGGTCATCTTTTTTTAGAAAAAATACATTGATTTATGATTTCTTAATTTTATCATATTTTCAAAAATATTTACAACAGCCTAATGCTAAATTCTCATGAATTTTAATTCCGATTTCGTTAAAAAAAACAAATTTGACTAATTATTTATAATATGTCATCTTATATGTCGAGAAATTAAAAAAAGTTCATTTTTTCTATTTTCATCCACTGCTAAGGAATTAAATAAGACTTATGCACACCATCTGAGATCTGTCACTCACTTAACTTTTTTTAGTTTTTTTTTCACAGTTTTTATCACATTTTTTTTTCAATACTGTTTCCTCTTAGGTGCTTTAGTTGGGGATATGTTGTGATTGCTTCGCAGCGTTTGTGGCAACATTCAGTACTGTCTAGGTGTTGCCACACTAGTGGAGGATTGTGTAAAGGCTGGCAACTGAATTAATTCAGGACGTGTACAACGACGAGCCTTTGCTTGGGGAAACCTGGAATAACAAAATGTTGTCTCGTCACAAAATACCACATTTTTATGATTTAAAAAAGGTATCCCATACACTCAATGATAAAAGAGTCAAAATCAGGAACAACAAAGGCGTCTTTCCAGTAGATATCACAATAGTAACGGGTTAGGTACAATTGCCTGCATTCGCGGTGTTCTAACTAAGATAATTTTGGTGTTTACCTTGCAACGAGCTAAACTCTGGCATTTCCCACAAATAACGCGAAACGTTCAAACGATTATCACCCTAAGGTTATGACCTTAGGCAGCGGTCGGCAACAGGAACCCGCGAAGCCCATGCTTGCGGCCCGCGAGCCTCCCTGGCTGTTCTGTATGTAAAGGTCGTTGAATTCAGAATGTTGGAATCGCGCTTAAGTCACAAATAGTTAAGAAGTGCGGCCCGCGTATTTTTTTTTCTTAAGGTGATAGATAATCGTTTGAATAAAGATAATGTAACTAGAGAAATTAGAGGTGATGTAATTAGGACGATACGTAGTGCACAAATCATAAAATTAAAATTTAATTGATAATATATTTCGTTAGTTTATAAACTTTCAATGTCGAGTCGTCAAATTGTGAACTGAGATCAAATCGGCTTGCTACGGAACGTACACAAAGACATGTAGGTCAGGTTAGTTAGGTATTTTCAGTTTCCCGAAGGGCAACGCGCCCAGTAACAGGAGCCCCGCGTAGCGAAGCTCCGTCGACACTGCTGAATGCCGAAATAAATGGAATAAAATGTCTGAATAACAAAAAACAATAATGTTCTGACGTAAGTGGAAACTGATGCAAGTGGAATAATTCGTTCAACCAAACAGCGCACAGGTTGCGTTCCGAATCAGGCAAATTTGATTCAGTTCACAATTTGACGATATGACATTGTTAGTTTATAAACTAACGAAAATGATTACGCATTCATTATGAATTATTTTGGCAGTTCACAATATTCCGTCAGTGAACAATATAACGGGTAAGATTATAAACTGACGGTTTCAACAATCTAACGGTGACATTTATATAAAAGTAAAAGTCCTGACTCACTTACATCAACGCCCAGCCCAAACCGTTGAACCTAGAAAGCTGCTTTTTTCACAATAGGTACTTTATATAACGTAAGTACCCACTAGGAAGGGATTTTTGAAAATTCCACCCTCAAGGGGGTAAAAAGCGGGTTGAAAGTTTGTATGGGGGTGCAGTAAAATTTTAAGGGAGAGATTTGAAACTTTGTGTATGGACTCCTTATTACAATACAAGGAAAGTAATTTTAGGGTTTTGGAAAAACCCTCCCCTAAGCGGTTTAAATAGGGGTGCAAAGTTTGTAGGGGGGAAATTATCACAATTATTAGACGAATTTTGGTACAGAGATAGTTTGAATACCGGGGAAGGACATAGGATAGATTTCATCCCAAAAATTATCCTCTAACCCTAAGGGGGTGAAATGGGGGGTGGAAATTTGGATGGAACCGATTTCGATGAAATTTGGTAAAGAGATAGTTTGAGTCCCGGGGAATGATATAGGATCGTTTTTATGCCGGAAATCATCCCCTAAGGGAGTGAAATGGGGGTGCAAGTTTGTATGGAGCTACGGTATAAACGAGTTCCACGCGGACGGAGTCGCGGGCAGAAGCTAGAGAAATAATTAATATGTGACTTACCTGATTGTGTCACGCGATCGAGTTGACGGCGAAGCCAGGCCGCCCGCCCTCGGGCTGGTACAGCGTTATCGACGCGATGTAGTTATTGGACATCACCTGGAATAAATCAGTTGAATAGTACATCCTCTTGCGTCGTCTGACACCCTGGTACTGGTATGATTGAGATAGCGGTCCCGGTATCCATTACATTTGCCATAACAATAACTTAAGGTTCAAACAGTGATCAATGGCAAAGGAATTTGAATAAACTTATGCACGATTTGAATAGAAATTATTTTCATTAAAAAAAAACACAAGTTAATAGGCGGCGTTCTCTAGCGGATCTATGGAAAAGCTCGATGGCACGAGGTAATTGAGCGTAGGCCGCATGGCCGACTAGAGCGGCGCGTAGGCGCGTTCCACCTTTTTTTTTGTTTTATACAACGACGGTGGCAAACAAGCTTACGGCCTACCTGATATTAAGCAGTTACCGTAGCCTATGGACACTTGTGACTCCAGAAGAATCACAAGCGTGCCGACCATTTATTCACTTGAGAATGCGCTGTGTTGGCAGATAGAGACATGCAGGTCCCTCACTCGGGAGTGAGGTACCACCAGTGAGGGCTCGCCAGAGCTCCCTAGGATGCGCTGTGTCGGGACATAGCGCATCCTAGGGAGCTCCGGCGACTTTACTCACCACCAGGAACACAACACCACATGCTTCATAGCATGCAATAATATAGCAACACTACAAAGCAGTTGTGCTATTATGGCTGCGTTCTTCTGTAAGGTGGAGGTACTTCCCCAGTTGGGCTGCTCTACATACGAGCGAGATGACATTCCGCTGTGCCCTACCTCTCTAAAAAAAACCTTAAACGCGTTCCGCCTGGAGCACGAATCAAGTAGAAAGTACGTCGCCAATTCGACGCCCTATTACTTAAGCATCTGGTGCCGTTTGTGCTCGAACCATGTATGATGTGTCGTGGAGTTAGGAATTGCACAGTCTTACCTCGAATATGATATCATTGAGCACGACGGGCCGCTCGCACACGCGCAGCGCGCGGGACACGCTCTCCCACTTGCTGTACGCGGTGATGGACATAGTCTCACCTCGAATATGATGTCCTGGTACCCGTAGCAGAAGGTGGAGCCGAAGGGGTTGGTGGTGTTGGTGGAGGAGGCTCGGTTGAGCACGACGGGCCGCTCGCACACGCGCAGCGCGCGGGACACGCTCTCCCACTTGCTGTACGCGGTGATGGACATAGTCTCACCTCGAATATGATGTCCTGGTACCCGTAGCAGAAGGTGGAGCCGAAGGGGTTGGTGGTGTTGGTGGAGGAGGCTCGGTTGAGCACGACGGGCCGCTCGCACACGCGCAGCGCGCGGGACACGCTCTCCCACTTGCTGTACGCGGTGATGGACATAGTCTCACCTCGAATATGATGTCCTGGTACCCGTAGCAGAAGGTGGAGCCGAAGGGGTTGGTGGTGTTGGTGGAGGAGGCTCGGTTGAGCACGACGGGCCGCTCGCACACGCGCAGCGCGCGGGACACGCTCTCCCACTTGCTGTACGCGGTGATGGACATAGTCTCACCTCGAATATGATGTCCTGGTACCCGTAGCAGAAGGTGGAGCCGAAGGGGTTGGTGGTGTTGGTGGAGGAGGCTCGGTTGAGCACGACGGGCCGCTCGCACACGCGCAGCGCGCGGGACACGCTCTCCCACTTGCTGTACGCGGTGATGGACATAGTCTCACCTCGAATATGATGTCCTGGTACCCGTAGCAGAAGGTGGAGCCGAAGGGGTTGGTGGTGTTGGTGGAGGAGGCTCGGTTGAGCACGACGGGCCGCTCGCACACGCGCAGCGCGCGGGACACGCTCTCCCACTTGCTGTACGCGGTGATGGACATAGTCTCACCTCGAATATGATGTCCTGGTACCCGTAGCAGAAGGTGGAGCCGAAGGGGTTGGTGGTGTTGGTGGAGGAGGCTCGGTTGAGCACGACGGGCCGCTCGCACACGCGCAGCGCGCGGGACACGCTCTCCCACTTGCTGTACGCGGTGATGGACACGGCTCCCACGCTGTCCACTAGAGAGTTTGGCTCGCATCTGGAAAAATAAGTCGTTTGAAAAGGAACACTTTACTTTAACGTCCTTGTTTGAAAATAATACATATAGAAAGTTATTGGTAATTCAACGTATTCCTGCTAAAGGGTTATAGGGGAGACTGATTGCAACTTTTTAGCATTTTGGATTGCAGATGAAATTTAATTTTTAGTGCCACATGTAGCGATTTTAGATGTAGGTGTATGGATAAAATGTGGTATTGCGGAGATAGTTTACTAGTCATCGCCAAAAACGGAGGTCGTTGTTGTTCTACGTCCGTAGGAATAACCCTAGAAACCCTACACGTGACCTCCGGGTGGTGCTAAAAGAACAACAAACTCGGCAGCTGCACTGTTCCTTCTGAACCTCGCAGCGCACACTGGAACCTCTATCAGCGACATCGATACGAATACATATATGTACCAGTGTGTGACCGCCATACGATAAATAAATCGCCAAAAACACATTTCAATCTTTATCTTATAGTCGACTCTTATGACAACCACGAAAAGAAAGTGTGCTATTCTAACCCTTTTATATTATACATACATGACGGCGCGCTCCCGAAATAAAAAGGACGCACCCGACTAAATTACTCATAGACAGGTGCGTCCTTTTTGCTTAGGACGGCAGAATAGTGCTCGCAAATTTTAATAACCTTGTTTGATTCAAATGCGTCGTTGATTATTTGTACAACTTGGCTCTATATTTCGATTGTTTAACGTTAAATGAGTACCTACTTACTGACAATTGTTATAATAGTGAAGGTATCTTTGAAATAATGTTGACAGTTATATAATTATTGAGGGTAGTGTAAAATAAGAGCGGGCAAACCCGAATAGAGTAGCCGGTTGCCGCTGACCGGTGACGGCCGGTCATTAACAAAGACTACAATATTCATACTGAGATAGACAGGCAACTCGACCAAATTGAGAAGGCATTTAATGCTTGCGTATACAGGCGCCATCTCTTCTGCGGTAGTTACAACTTTTCTTTGAATGTACAAAACATACAAAAAGTGCGTCGGTCGTAGGGATTGAACCCCGGATCATCGACTCCAAATACCACCGTCTGTACCCCTAGGCTACTGATGCCTTGTGACAATACGGTGAATTTTGAAATACCTTGACAGCCTAGCCTAGCAATCGCTAGAGCTTCAGAGAGTTCGCCAGCTATCAAGAAGGTGGCACTGTTTTCAATAAGAAACTGGATTTGCATTAAGTTCTAAATTCGCATAGCATGGTCATTACTTTGACAGCCATGCTCGGTGGTGCACGCGCGCTAACCTATTGGCTTTTAATCCAATCGTATCTTGCCAATCACATGTTATTTTGATTCGAAGTTAATGTAAATAAAACCAATGATTGTTATACTTGACAGAGGTGCTTTTATTTTCGTATTTCCGTCATCTTCACTAACACTAACTGAATAATTAAACAAACTCGATACTGCTGAAACGAAGTGCAGCTCATCGCTCGTACGCTTGTTGATATCTTAAAAGACATCAACGAGCGTACGACATCAAAGCGATTCTATTGGTCCAATTCATTACAGTTCAGTAAAGCAGCCACGTGATTGTTCGAATTTATTTTAGTTGTCTGGAGCGTATCGAAAAGTAGTTATTTCGATTGTTTCGACAGTAACATGGACTACAACTATGAAAAGAGTGACGTTGCAGTATTCTCTATGAAATCTTAATACACATATTTTAATCGTCGAGTACAAAAAGTAAGATTGTTTTAAAGACTAAGATAATCGGGTCTATCAGCCACACACACAATAAAAATTCGTAGAATAAACTTGTCATTTGATTTGATTTGCTTTAATAAATTTCACATCCGCGTTTTCCATTACTAAATTAATAAAACCAGATAAAATAGGAGTCAATTATTATTTTAAAACGTATTGAACAATTAAATTACTTGGCAGTATGAAGTACCTAAGTCTAACATCACGTGTCGAAAATTAAACATAAAAACTTTAAAAAGTTAAGTGACAGTAATAAGCTATTATTTTATTTTATTTTGCAATTATTTGTTATTTTCTCGCAATCGAAGTGAAAAGCAGTGTGTATTTTAACTCGGGCATAAAACGAGCCATTTAACCTGAGACGCTTATATGACGCGATAGTTAAGTCGCGGCTTGTTGTACAATCTACAATTTTTTTGCAAGATTTGATTAGTAGCATTAGAAGTAATAATAAACGATGAAGGCTAGTAACAATAAAATCGGTAACTGACTTGTCTGGCTGCACTGCTAGTTCGAATTCGCAGCGGTGGTACATGTTGAAGTTGTAGTGCCCCGGATAGTTCGTGTGGAGCACGAACTTTTTCACCTGGTGCGTGCTGGCGTCGAATAAGATATCCTGGAAGGGAATATAATAGTCATTGACTGGCGATAACACTTGTATGGTTAACACCTTCACTGCCAATGATTTCGTAGCGCTACGCTCGTTGCCAATAACGCCAAGAGCGCCTAAGGGCAGAGCGCCCACCTAGCGGATTCGGAAAATGTAGTTTTAAATATCATAAATCTCTTAAATCATAAATATCTCGACGACCGTTTAGCCCACTGTTCTGTTTCAGATAGGTACTTCAGGGGGGTAATCACGTAACGTTCCGAACGCGCGTCGGTCCAATTTAACTGTCAATTTTCCATTTAGAAAGTGACATTTAGAGCTATCTGACGCCCGTACGATGCGTTACGTGATCGACCTACTGCTGTGTTACAGGTCGATTCACGAGAGCTGGCATGAATGGATTGACCGAAAGTAATGTCACTTGTCGCTGTGAGTGGCAGTGTGAGTGCCGTTCTTATACAGGAGCCTCCTAATATTTTGTAAACATATACTTATGTAATACGTTTTCGTTATTTAAGAAAAAAATAATTATAGTATTATAATCTGCACCAAGTATCATGTTAAAACGTATATTTATTTCTCTAACTTATTTTTAATGAATGAATGAATGAAACATTTATTTCAAGTACTATATTAAATATTAACTTAATGTCAAGAATCGCAAGGTGATGGCTTGTTCGAATTGTAAAAAATCTAAAAAAAAGAGCAAGAGTCCGTCGTCAGCAAAGTATTTAATTATATTAAGTTTGTTTTCACACTGACCCCGCAAAATGCCGGCGAAAATATTCAAAAATTCTAACGAAATCTAACTGATATTTTCGCGTTTCACGGCATCGTCATTGTGCATGAATCATGGTTATAATTATGTATTTATTTATTTATAAAATGCAAAATCTCTGAAACTAAATTATCAAATTCACTTTCGTTCAATTCATTCGTGCCAGCTTTGGTGAATCGACCTGTACCATCCCATCAGGCAGGCCGTATGTTAGTTTGCCTCCGTCGTATAAAAAATTGGTTGTCTATAAAGTCGGTTTACGGACGATAATTTTACGTGATAACGTCTTAAACTCGAACGCTCGGCTCAGGCGGAACGGGACAATGAGTCATAACTTTTCGTGCGTGCTACCGGTGTTCATCGATTTATAAGACGTTATCACGTCAAAAATAACTTCAAGGTAGACTCACCAGCCCCAATGTGAAGTAGTTGAAGAAGTAATCAGTATTGGGCGGCGCGTGTCTAGGGCGGCGCGCGGGCGGGCGGTGGATGCGCATCTTATCGTCATGCTTGTAGTAGAGCCGCGCGGGGGCGCCTAGGGCTCGTGCCACGGCCTGGCAGGAGTCCCCGAAGCATACCACGCGGCAGAGGGGCAGCTGGACTGGCTCTAGGGCACGAGATGTGCCTGGAAAAACGTTTTATATATTTATTTGCTACTAAGTGTTGGCTCACTCACAAAAAACTTGGCGAAACTGCATGATTAAATGTACAATCTCAATTCGAAGGGTCCATTCTATCTATAAAAGATTTTTTTAAGTTTGGTAAATTTTTAGTACACCGTGACGCGATTTTTTTTAAACTATCGAGTAATACCGATAAAATATGGAAACTGGATTGCTTTTGTGGTGCGACCCGTCCCGTATAAGGGCATTTTTAACTAAAACGAATAGGCTTAAGTATTATTTTAAACTTGGCTTATCCTCCGATTCTGTTCAAAATCGATATCTGAGAGTCCGTGGTATTGGATAAAGTGGCCGCCATTTTTAACATCTTCGTTTAATCTCCGGTTGCGTTCAAAATCGATATGTGAGGGTCCGAGAGGTTTATAAACACAAATCCGGGGTAAGGATTAAGGAATTAGGAAAATGTATCATAAACAAAAAAGTTCAAAATGGCGGCCACTATTTTCAACATAACAAAAGTCGTACAAGCTGACACAGTACCACGTCGCTGAACAACCACCTCGGTGAACATGTGTATGAGGAAAAAGTTGGATAAACAAAAAAGTTCAAAATGGCGGCCACTATTTTCAACATAACAAAAGTCGTACAAGCTGACACAGTACCACGTCGCTGAACAACCACCTCGGTGAACATGTGTATGAGGAAAAAGTTGGATAAACAAAAAAGTTCAAAATGGCGGCCACTATTTTCAACATAACAAAAGTCGTACAAGCTGACACAGTACCACGTCGCTGAACAACCACCTCGGTGAACATGTGTATGAGGAAAAAGTTGGATAAACAAAAAAGTTCAAAATGGCGGCCACTATTTTCAACATAACAAAAGTCGTACAAGCTGACACAGTACCACGTCGCTGAACAACCACCTCGGTAAACATGTGTATGAGGAAAAAGTTGGATAAACAAAAAAGTTCAAAATGGCGGCCACTATTTTCAACATAACAAAAGTCGTACAAGCTGACACAGTACCACGTCACTGAACAACCACCTCGGTGAACATGTGTATGAGGAAAAAGTTGGATAAACAAAAAAGTTCAAAATGGCGGCCAATTTCTTCAACATAAAAATCGTATAAGCTCATCACGTACCCTCGGTGAACATGTGCAGGCGCAGGCCGCGCGTGGTCTGCGGGGAGCGCAGCACGTCGCAGCGCCGCAGGTGCAGCTGCTGCCGGTAGCACGACAGCGGGAGCGGCGGCAGCGGCGCCGCGCCCGAGCCCACGCTGCTGCTCGACTGGTCACAATAGCACGGTCAACCAATGGGGAACTTGCATGAGACTTCAATTTCGAATAAATTGCACTCAATTCATGCGGATATACGTAGAGATATCATACAAAAGAAAAAAAAAACGATTGTATTACTTTTATCTCGTGTTAAAATGACGAATTTTTTTATTTATTTTTTTCGATAAAATAACAACAGTTACACAGAATATTAAATTAGAAATGATATTTTGTATGACAAGTATAGACTTAAATTTTTTTGTGAAGATTGTTGAAAATTAATGACTTACTCAATAGGAAACGCGCCGAGAATATATGCTGTGACGTCATAGCAACAGGACCCTATTACTAAGACTCCGCTGTCCGTCTATCTGTCACCAGGCTGTACCGCATGAACCGTGATAGTTAGACAGTAGTTGAAATTTTCACAGATGATGTATTTCTGTTGTCGCTATAACAACTAATACTAAAAACAGAATAAAATAAATATTTAAGAGGGCTCCCATACAACTAACGTGATTTTTTTGCTCGTTTTTGGTCGATATTGATAACGGCAACAGGTAGACGCTTGATATATTCACAGAATATAAAATTAGATGTTCACTTTAACAATACCTAAATAATTAAATTAAAATTAAACAAATATTTAAGGGGGGCTCCCATACAACCGTGATTTTTTGCCTTTTTTATAGATAAATGGTACGGAACCCTTCGTGCGCAAGTCCTACTCGCACTTGTCCGGTTTTTTCGTTTTGATGTATTAATACAACAAGAGCGGGGGAGGCGTAAGTGAAAACGCAATGTAAGCTGGATCTGGACCTTTTATTTAAAGTTGTAACAATAATAACGTAAGTACACTTCGTAAGTGCTGTTTACCGGTGTGATGGGCTGGGTACCGTCCGCATCACCCAGTAACAGGCAGGAGTCAATCAAGTGAGCCGGGAGTCCGTCAGCACTGGATTAATCCAAGGACGAAAGATACATAATGAAAATCCGTAATCCTAGTTAGGTATTATGTGTTCCGTTCGACGTCCGAGATCCGGTCTAGTTCGGATCTCGGACGTCTCAGGAAACATAATAACAATTTTATTGGAAGGTAAAATTTTATATTCTACGTTGAACTAGCGCCTTTTACTTGGAAAATAGGGAACATTACTGCAATGTTCTGCCGCCAGAGGCAGCACTACCACTAATAGTAAAACAGTATAGGAATATAGGGTATACACACACATGCACAATTGATTGTCAAATGAGTGACAAGGGTGCTTGCATAGACAATACCGCAAGTGGGAACGAGATACAATGTCAACGCTGCTAGTGTCGCCACCTACGAAGAGTTTTTACGAGGGTACTAACGTAGTTATTCTACACGCTTCTGGATGGCGTTAGTAGTGGTCACTCTCTGTTGTGGTTTAGTCATTCTACTCGCTCACGGATGGCGTTAGTAGTGGTCACTTTCTGTTGTAGTTTAGTTATTTCTACTCGCTCCCGGATGGCGTTAGTAGTGGTCACTTTCTGTTGTAGTTTAGTTATTTCTACTCGCTCCCGGATGGCGTTAGTAGTAGTCACTTTCTGTTGTAGTTTAGTTATTTCTACTCGCTCCCGGATGGCGTTAGTAGTGGTCACTCTCTGTTGTGGTTTAGTTATTCTACTCGCTCCCGGATGGCGTTAGTAGTGGTCACTTTCTGTTGTAGTTTAGTTATTTCTACTCGCTCCCGGATGGCGTTAGTAGTGGTCACTTTCTGTTGTGGTTTAGTTATTCTACTCGCTCCCGGATGGCGTTAGTAACGGTGACTCTCTGTTGTGGTTTAGTTATTCTACTCGCTCCCGGATGGCGTTAGTAGCGGTGACTCTCTGTTGTGGTTTAGTTATTCTACTCGCTCCCGGATGGCGTTAGCAGTAGTCACTTTCCGTTACTGTGTTACATTTTTATTACATGTTTATTTGAATACAAACAGTACAATCGTTCTTCAAATTAATGATTAGTTACTCATATCATAAACCAACAAAACGGCCACAACTTAATTCCGTTTGCGTAAGGTAGGTTAGTTAGTTATACTGGGCGTTTTCCGCAAGTCGACATCCATTGTGCCTATTTTGCGTGAAACGGCGGTGTGGCGCTACTCTAACCCCCCCAGCTCGTCTAGAAAGTTGGTGAGTGCCTTGGTGTAGTGGTGGCGTAACGTAGGTATAGAGTATTATAACCCGTAGGGCCTATACAGACTTCGTTTATTAAAAGCGCTGTCGACGCGTGTTTGTGTCAAATCACGTGTAAATTGACACAAACGCGTCGACGCCGCGCTTAGAAAACCTGCATGGGCACCTAGAAATAACTAGATACATACCTGGTGTTGAGATCCGTAGTATATCGTAGTTCGCGCGACGACGGGCGAGCCGCCGTTCGGGAACTGTAGAGAGCCGAGCCCGTGCGCGTAACCGGGCTATTAACAAATAAATTACTATTATTTTATGAGGCTTTGGCTTGTGCCTTCCTCCAACACAGAATACATGATAGTATTTATGCACAGAATGTTCAGTGTCTTACAGACTGACGTCCGGTATTATAATTAGCCGAATCAATCCTGCCTCTTCTGTCGCAAATGCATGTTCTCTTTCAGCTCGCTAGGGTTGTCCAAAACTCTCACAGCAACAATGTCGTTGTATATTTATTATATGGCGCAAGGACAACGCTGCTCACTATTATAAGTTTAAAATTAACATGCCAGTAATTCAGGTTATATTTAATAACTCTCCTTACCTATATACATTCGTGGCTATGTAGCGGCAAAAAAACGCACACCAAAGCACTTCTTTATAAAAAAAATCTGTTTAAAATCTGAATTGCTGCCATCGGACATCATGTGCGAGAAAACGACAGCGAATGCTTGCAAGAAGTCCAAGTAGTCTGCATGAGCTATGATAAAATGATCTTGACGTCACGAGTGGCAAGCGCGTGGGGTGAATGGGGAATGGATGAAAACTTTAGAAGTGCCTGATTATTTGTTTGGTGATTAAAATAACCTTCCTTAGCACCAGAAAAAAGTTGCAGACTTTTCAGCTGCGTCAATTATTTTTGAAAAATATAAACAGTTTCCTCACTTACGTATTGGGTTTGGGACGGCGAATAAGATCAGACTTGATCCGTCTCATATTACAAGAAAATATTTAAAAAATCCGTGGTAAACTGTTCTTCCTTGTCAGGTAAAAGTGCAACAACCTGGCAACCGTACTGTCTTTTCGAAGATCTCACGGTTATAAATACACTGATACGATCAAACAGTGTACTTTAATAGCCATACGATAAATAAAATAAAAAAAATGTCAAGGTCAGATATTTAAAATACTTCTTGTAATATGAGACGGATCAAGGAATTTGTCTCATTCGGCGTCCTAAACCCAAAACGCAAGTGAGGAAACTGTTTATATTTTTCAAAAATAATTGAAGCAGCTGAAAAGTCTGCAACTTTTTTCTGGTGCTAAGGAAGGTTATTCCAATGACCAAAAAAATTCAGGCACTTTCATCCATTCCCCATTGGCACGTACCACCCGATGTGTGATGTGAGAAGTGACAGGGATGGTTTTAATTCTACTAACCTCAAATTTGCTATCGACAGGGAAGTAGAAGGAGAGCCCCCTGAAGTTGAGCGCGAAGAGGTGCCTCTGCGAGTCGTAGAGGCCTGGGTGCGTGGCGCCGAAGCAGTGCTCCACCTGTTCTATAGATGGCGCGATCTCCGGCGAGTTGAAGCACATGCCGCTGCGGAAATATACCTTATTAATACATGCGCAGAGTCTGATTTTGTTTATAATTTAATGTTCAACCGTGTAGCAATTCGGAGCACAATCTGTCAGCTAGGCGCCACTATTTTAGTTGAGTAACAAAATGTATTATGCCATCTTAAGAGCCCGTCAACGTGCTCACTAGCGCCACTCGTAAATAATAGTGATTTTTTAAAATTTAACGATAGATATTAAAAAAAACCGGCCAAGTGCGAGTCGGACTCGCGCACGAAGGGTTCCGTACCATTATCAATAAAAATATTTATTTTATTTTGTTTTTAGTATTTGTTGTTATAGCGGCAACAGAAATACATAATCTGTGAAAATTTCAACTCTCTAGCTATCACGGTACTTGAAATACAGCCTGGTGACAGACAGACGGACGGACGGACGGACGGACGGACAGCGGAGTCTTAGTAATAGGGTCCCGTTTTACTCTTTGAGTACGGAACCCTAAAAAAGAGGCCGCTACCCACTGTATTTTGTGTTTAAGTATCTTTTGAATACATCATAATAGTTTATACCTTGCTGGATTCGTTAATCTATGCGTCCAAAGTTAAAACGGCCGTTTTTCTTTTCTTTTGAGTTCATAGATCGACGAATCCAGCAACGTAATAGTAGATTGTACAACAAGTGCATAAAACGCACCATTTTACTCGAGACGTTTATCCATCCGAGCGAGCTTGCGAGCGAGGATAGATATAAAGTCGAGTGTAAAATGGGTTTTATGGACGAGTTGTACACTCTACTTTTCACTTCGATTGCGAGGAAATGAAACAGCAACACGTAAATATAGTAAATGAGACGAAATACAAATTATAAGTTTATTTCATGAAGTTTTATTGTGTACTTTGGCTGTTGGTATCTTTGCCTTGGTCTTAGAATACGAACGAAACGAAATAAAATAAAGAGGTTGTTGTATGAAGTTAAAGATGTTCGTGTGGCTGTTGCAGCGATTGCCTTGGTCTTCGACGAAGATTTTACTTTATGCTCTAGAGCATAAAAAGCGACTTTATGTCGCCTACGCACGACATAAAGACGAACTTTTAGAGCATGAGAAGTGAAAAAACTATTATGATATGATGTATTCAAAAGATGTTTAAATACAAAATACTGTGGTTAGTGGCCTCCTTTTTTAAATACCTATCGTTAAATTTAAATAATCACAATTATTTACCAGTGGCGCTAGTGAGCATGTCAACGGGCTCTTAAGTTAATGTTCTTGCATTTACGAAATTAGACTAATGGGAATGCACTCTTTGGGGGAGGCCTATGTCCAGCAGTGGACGTCTTTCGGCTGGATGATGATGAACCACGAAAATCTACGCGGATCATTCGGAATTGACTCGGGCAGTACAGCGCCATCTACTAGGCAATTCGAAGACTAACTGTAACTTTGCTTATTTTTTATTTTTATTAGTTGCCTCGGACGGTAAGTATTTTTACCAACTCGAGTCATCAGTCCTCCTTCGCCTTCGACGTCGGGCTTCTAATAGACTCGTTCTTCAAGAAATATCTTACCGACCTTCCAGCACAATGTAGGTACTATTGAAGCCATTAGTGCGGCTGTACTTATGAAATGTCTGTGTTGTGAAAAAAAAAATTCTTATTTCCCAATACTATTCATCTATCTATATACCTACTCCGATTCAAACCTACTAATATTCAAACAAATTAAAAATAAGTCAATGTCTAATCACAATTAGCAACAACCAGATAGACAAATGGCAGATGTCATTGCGCAATCATCGATAGGGGCATTAGACGGCCATTATGATGTCGTTAGGTCACTCATTAACCTGATAGTAACTACTGTAACCTATTACTATACTATCGAACGTACATAGGTCACCTTCATATATTTACTTATATTCTTCTTCTTATTTAGGAGCCTAGCTCTTATCGGTGGAGTACCGTAAACCCGGGTTACTTTGGCCCTGAGGGGCAACATTGCCCACCCGTGAATAAACACTTTTTATTAATCCAATATTCTTACAAACAATACCACACGCTAAAGCAACGTTTGTTTTAACGTATCATAAATAGTTAAGACAACAGTCATTAAAATAATAAGAGTTTTGAGGATGGGCAATGTTACCCCCCAGGGCCAAAGTAACCCGGGTTTACGGTAATTTCCAACTTGTCCTACATTCTGCCTTTCTTTTTATTTCTCTGTACGATGAAGCGTTGTTTATATTGGAAGACAACATTGGCTAGGAATCAACAAACTATAATCATTATAATCAAGTATAGTAGTTCGTTTTGGAAGTGATCCTTTTCGCTTATCGTAAAACAAAGGCTTTGATTAAACAATTGATTTGTTTACATATTGTACATTACTCGAATGTTCAACCCAACACCCCAAGCGTCATAGTGGTACAGTCGCCATCACATACATCTGAGCAAACAGACACGTCACAAACATCGGAACACACCTCTATTTTCAAGGCATTAGGGTGCATGTGCCGATATTTTTGAACACCTATAGTGTACCTATGTATGTGATGGCGACTGTACTATATGTTATATATGTACCTATAGTATCATGGAGACTGTATATCTCTGGGCAAATGTGTGTCGAGGTACTCGTCTGCTGTATAAATATTGCTATCTATGTACATTGTAGGTATTTCATATCTCTTAATGCTATCATTAACCCCCGACGCAAAAAGAGGGGTGTTATAAGTTTGACGTGTCTGTCTGTCTATGGCATCGTAGGGCCTAAACGTATGGATTTTTTTATCCGAAAGCTGACGTGATCGAGATGGTTATTAGCTACGTTTCATCAAAATCGGTTCAGCCGTTTTTGAGATATTGAACATTGAAATGAAAATGTCGAGGTTTTTTTTAATATTTCTAAGTTGTTAGTCATGATTCTAAGTTTATGACATGAAATGTTTTTTATGGGATCAATTTTACAAGTGATACGTTTGTATTGAATGAGTTTTTTTTTAATAAAAATTGAATCAGTTGATACGTTTATAGATCGTGAAATTAGTAATAACATTTGCCGCTAGATGTCGCTGTTCCGAGGGCTGACTCACGCTATCGTTGTGTTACCCTAGAATCTAGATAATATTATAAAGTTTGCGGTTGAAGTTGTGTTATCGTGTATTATGATACAATTTTTGAGACGCGTCTTCGCAAATACCAGCGAAGATGCTTCAAATGGCGTTAATAAATAGTGTAATACACAAAATGATCAAATCAATTAAACTTTGAGTAGTTTTGAACGCCATTGTTCACGTACAAAAGGTCATTGACACGCCAACCTTTTTTCATAAGAGAGTATCTATGAACAGTATGAACCTTATATGAAAGACAAAGGGTTGTTTTGACAGCGGACGTCATAACACTTAAAGGCGTTCTTGGCGCTTCGGGCACGACAATACACGACGCCTTAAGGCGTTCCAATGGTTAATAATAATTTCATTTGACAAACGCATAATTCATATAATTATCATTAAGGAAATACACGTTTCGTAAATGTTTTATTTTACAATGATGATGGAAATAGTACATTATGATACAAGTGAGGTATGTTGATCATCACATCAGAGGCGGAATTGTCACGCGAACCGCAGGTGAGCGTGATAATAGAGCCGAGGATGTAATTATCAAAGCTGACGCGTGACATACGACGTTTTTCAACACATTTGCGAGGAAAAAAATATTTTCATAAAATGAACATTTTACAGGCTCCTAAGTTGTTTCCTTTAGTTATTGATGACAACAGGTTTTTACTCACATATTTGTACATCTCCAAGAATGTACAGTGGCTTCAATTCTATTTATCACTTTTCTATTCACTACGAGTCAACATTTTTAACAATAACCAAACACGCATCATCAATGTTTACAAATATTTGTGAAATTACCTATAATGGCGCACAACTATTTTTTTTCGTGAAGTTCGCGGAGTGCGCCCGCAGCGAGGCTTAGATGAAATATATAAAGAGCCAATACAAAATAAAATAAATATTTTCTTATTCAATATAAATTCATGTAAAATGTTATCAAAAGTAAATAGTTTCACTAAATGAAACGTTTCTATATCATATCCAACAAGAAATAATCAATTAATCCACAAGAAGGATTTAATTTGTTTAGTCGAGTAAGAATCCATTTGCTAAGAATTAAAAACAAACCTGTATAACCCGGTCAATTTAAGAATGCGCCGAGTCCATACATACACCTTGCTGCAAGGTGCCAACGTGTCTTAATCCGGATATAAACATAACTACACGAGTGTCGTAATGTTATTTACGTCATACCTGGCCATAAAGTAGGAATTACCGCACGCTATGCGTGCGGAAAACCCCACTTCCTGGCCAGATAGAGACGTAAAATTTTGTACTTACCACGGGCGGTAATAAAGAAAGCCTCAGAGCGCATATTTATCGCCCTTGCCTTCGGCTCGGGCGTCAAATACCTGCGATCTGAGACATTCTTTGTTTAACCGCCCTAGGTAAGTAATGTACTATAAACACGCGTGTTTAATACCCAGGATTATGAGCCCAAAAGCGCAACAATAAGAGGCACGTTACGAGCAAATGTGTTGAAAAAAGATTTTTCACCTCAGCAGCTCGAACAAGCATATTTTGCTGCGTGAAAACAGTGAGCAAAATTCGATTTTGTTCACTCCGTGAATCAAAGTGACTTTTTAATTTTGATGTCGAGCACTGATATTTCATAGTGTGGGCCGTGGGGTCTATTACACATTCAGAATTCTTGAACTTTATGAGCTCTGTCCCTTTCATTTCATTACGAAAGAAGAATACGACATAGATTTGATTCATAGTTCGACATTCGAATTTCAAAGTAGAACCCCAAAACAGCGCGAAGCAGGTAACACGTTCGAAAACACACTTAACATACTTCTAGTATAAAAGGAATTTTATAAATATTGTATGAAGTTGAATGACTTAGCTCATTTCAAAAAACAACATTTCAAAAACAACTGTACATATTATAACTACAACTTGAAAAAACCCCAACATTTAATTTCAAAGCTCAATATCTCAAAAAAGGCTGAACCGATTTTGTTGAAACCTAGCTAAGCACCATCTCGATCACGTCAGCTTTAGGATAAAAACCACATTCAAACGGTCGATTCATTTAGAGCTACGATGCCACAGACAGAGACACACACACACAGACACGTCAAACTTATAACACCCCTCTTTTTCCGTCGGGGGTTAAAAATGAGAAGTAGTTGTTGCACTCACCTATACCTAAGCTTAACCAGTTTCATGTTGTATATCTCGATGATCTTTAGCCGCTGGGCTACCGGGTCGAATATAAACCGGATGCCGTCCTGCGGCATGTTTATTACTAGGTCCACGCCCAGCGGGTTCTGTAAAATAAGAATTTGTGGTGAGTTATTGCCACACACCCGTATATACGGGACTGTCACCGTATTTAAGTATCACGTCCCGTGTTTGTCCCGTTTATCAATATTTCAATATACACGTACTAAAGGTCGAAACGCACAGACAGCGGTGGCGGCGCGGTGCGGTGCGGAGGCGGTACCGCGGCGCGGTATTGTGTCGGACCTTTTCATATTAGCTCGAACATTACAACCGGTACCGCCTCCGCACCGCGCCGCGCCGCACCGCCACCGCTTTCAGTGCGTTTCGGCCTTAAAGGCTCGAAGCCGACGGCAGGCAAGAGACGCGCGGGGGCGCGCGGTTGCGAGGAGAGGCGAGGGAGGGGCGGTGCAGACCGCTCGCTCGCCCGCGAGGTCACTAATAAGTCCCGTATCAGTTCTCAACAATAATGGCAACCCTACACATAGCTGAGTAAGTGGCCTATTGGCGTATGATGGCGGCGAGCGAGTAAAGGAAATAAGTCAACCGGGGCAAATGCGTCGATGGGGTAAATGCGTCTCTTGATGATATCTCCGAAGCTGAACATTTTAGAACTATTACAATAGTCTAAATCGAAAGTTTGGTAACCATACTTTGAACATCGAGGGCTGTAATAGTTCTAAAATGTTGCGTTTCCAAGATATCTTCAAAAGACGCATTTACCCCATTGACGCATTTGCCCCGGTTGACATTGACGGAGATGAGGCCGCGGGCCGTGAGGCTACTGATGTGCCGTCGGAAAGTTTCCAAGATTGCGAAACTTTTCAAATCGACAGCAGTGGACTAAGATAGCATGATGATTATGAATTAAGGTTTACGTACCTGATCACTATATAGTACTTGTACTCCTCGTAT
Organism: Epinotia brunnichana; assembly: GCA_963854355.1. NCBI lineage: Eukaryota > Metazoa > Arthropoda > Insecta > Lepidoptera > Tortricidae > Epinotia > Epinotia brunnichana. The sequence continues at coordinate 15,113,461 of OY977956.1, forward strand.
TGTGCCCACTTGACTCTGTATGATGGCCACTGACTGTGAGAAATGCATCCCTGGAACATACAGATATTGCGTGTTAAACACGTGATGTAATTTAAATCAAAATACAGGGAAGAGAGAATCCAAAAGCATAAAAAAATACTAAAAAAAGATTATATATATTGTCATAACACCAGCACTGAGAAATAATATTAATATTGGTATATATGGATGAAATATGATAGATAGCAAACTAAACTAATATTAGATACTAGTTTCCACCCGCGACTTCGTCTGCGTAAACCCGGGATAAAAACTATCCTATATTTTAATCCAGGCTATACACTATCTTCGTACAAAATTTCATCCAAATCGGTTCAGCCGTTTAAGCGTGATTGAGTAACAAACATCCAGACATCCAAAAATCCAAACTTTCACATTTATAATAGTAATAATAAACTATATATTGAGTCGCAACTGTTTCTTACAATTACTCCAAAAGAAAGAAGGCAAAAAAATATGCCTGGTAACGAAAATCCCATTCAGATATCTCAAAAAATTACGAAGCTACAACCGTTTTAATATTGCTTGTTAGAGAGAGAAAACGCTAGGGGATCGTGACATCACGATCTACGAGCGTCATAGTAAATGACAATCGTTTCATATGAAGGTGCGTTTTGCGGAAAAGGGACAGAATATACTCCCTTTTAAAACTTTGAACACTTATTTATAACTTTGTGATTATTTAATCCCCTGATTTACTTTTTTCTCCATTTGACAATATATTACATCCTTTTTCGAGAAAATTCATCATTATTGGTTATTTTATTTGGTGTCTACACCCCTATTAAAGAGTTTATCTATCCAAATATCATAAACCCTCCATGATGCATTCAAGAACCGCACATTTATGACCACCATAAAAATAGACTGTTTTATTAGAACAAATTTCTTATCTGTGAAAATGTTATTAGGGCTAAATTAATAACATCTATTTCGATGTTATTATTTCCAGCTGGAAGGTGGCCATAGGAACTCCGCAATAAAACGACACAACCCCATCTAGTTTGGGCTCGTTAGTATCGTCTCAATGAGTACTTGATGATGGTATGCAGAAAAGTAGAGTCGGCAATAAAAGCTTGTTGTACCAAAAATTAAATTTTTGACAGAACTTATTAATTATTTATTTATCGTATGGCGGTTACACACTCATTTTAATTATAATCGTAAAGTCATGAACTCATGATATGTACTTGCAGATTAAATGTTAGTTTTTTTTTGTATGGATTATGGTCCTTCGAACCGGATTTCTGCGCTGATGGCGAGGGACCTGCGTTGCATTGGTTTCAAGCTGTCAAAACTCGTCATATACTCATGAATACTTATGATATGTACTTATCGCTTTTGGAAATGCCATTTGCCCATAGCAACAACGGAAAGGACAGCATATTATCTGCTAAACAACGCAGAAAAATCAGAAGCAATGAAGCTGTGGAAGTTCGCCAAAGGACAAAAACAACCTAAAGCCTTGATCAAAGGGTTCAATAATAAGCTGTCTAAAGAGCTATTACAACTCAAAAGGCACAAAACTAGACAGCAATGCACATTCTGTGCTCCTGCGGACCACTCATGCACAAAAGGATGCACCCAGAAGAGGTACAACATATCAACGCCCAAAGATGGAATTTCCTGGAGGCAACGGGAACTCTAGATAAAGAGCTGCCACAATAGATCACTTGCTGGTACTAAGGTGTCCGTTCTACGGTCAATATGCCCCGCCCACTGCCACTTAAGTTTAGCGATTCGGAGGGCTATATCGGTTACCTTGGATTGAACGTAGAACTGATGGCCGTTGGGGCGGAAATATTCTCGAGTAGCGACCACGTACCGGAAGGCGCGTCGTTGGTAGGCCTCCCACAAGGTGGACTAATGACCTGGTAAAGGTCGCGGGAGTCCGCTGGATGCGGGTGGCGCAGGATCGGTCACTTTGGAACTCTTTGGGGGAGGCCTATGTCCAGCAGTGGACGTCTTTCGGCTGATATGATGATGATGATGGTGTCCCTTTACCAATAGTTGAGTCGTACGCCTGTTTACCACATTATCGTATAACATAATCGGTAATTCTGTAACCAGTTTCAACCGCCACCTATTGGTTGACCCCGTAAATTCGCGAATGACCGATAACTCGAATCAATGTCAACGCCACCGCTATCTGACATCCGATACCATCAGACAAGCTCATGCAATTCTATACTTTGAACGTCTGTTGTTAAGAATCTAAATCAATTGATAAAAGTAATGGACTGAAGGCCAACTTGAATTCGGTGTATCTGTTTTGAGATAAGATTTGTCAGTTTGTTGATAATAAAAACGTCGACATAACAATACACTTGATGTAACAAGCATCGTGCAATAAGAAATATTTAATCTTTCGCATAGCGGAACGCGGAACCGCGTTTCTGAAAACGGTTACGTGGACGATTCTAGATAAGATTTTGTATGGACAAACGTTGTCCATTTTTTCATCTTTACATATTGGAAAGGTTTTGAAATACCAAGAATAAGTTGGTCGTGATGTTTACAAGTATTTTCATGGGTTTTGTTTGTTGGTAACATAATAATAGTTTATTTTAAACCGACTTCAAAAAAGGATGAGGTTCTCAATTCGTCAGAACTCGGACTGGACCGATTTGGAAGATATTTTTTGCTTGGAAGGGTATTAAGGGTATTTCCTTGTCGGGTGTTATTAGGGCCATGCTTGACAATAAGGAAGCATGGAAGCCGATGGCCTCCTTCAGTGACCAGGTTATGTCAAGGAGGCCGCGGAGCGGGCACGCGAGAATGATCCCCTCGCGGATCCACTCCGCCGGCGACGGGCGGGAGGCAGAGCCAGGCGCTACGCGCATTTACTGCCTCCTCCGTAGTGGGATGGTGCGGGGTTCGGGGGATACCCTGCAAAAATGAATCCCACTGGACTGAATGCGCTGACCTGGCGCGCAATGTCTGCGGCCCGCTACCCTGTAGGCCGCCCGTCGGGACGTACGCGGTCGAATGCGGAAAGCGATCCCGCGGCGCCCCTTTCTTAAGGCGAAGCTGGCAATCGTTGGGGTTTTAGATGGTAGTCCAAGGCTATTGCCGCGGTTAGTCCGTCATACCCGCCCTGCCCCTTCCCCGTGGCGGGCGGGATGCGTAATGGCATTTCCCCAAGGTAAAAAAAAAATAAAATAAAAAAAGGTGTTCCCAATGGTCCCATGGTCAACAGATCAGGGTCTCTTCAAATGTTATAGGCACACTTGAAACGATTTGGGTACCGATTTGAAGTCGTTTAAAACTTTGTTTTTAAGGGAAAATATTGATGTTGTCAACAACCGTATTACCGGTAAAGTAAAGTTTCCAGTCCGGAACCCTTCACGCGAGACCAACCCATTGTCGACTCCTATTTCGGTACACATTTAAATACAATTTCAACCGGTACAAGTAGGTTCATACAATAGACAACATGAAGCACGCACTATTATGGTAATCATTGAATCATCACTGTGAATAAAAACTTGATTCAAAGTACAATACGTTATCTACACATACAACTATTTAAATAGTACAGACAGTAGGCACATCAGTTTATCATGTGCTATAAAAAGTCGTATGAGCATAAGTTTATGACAATTTATGTGACGTTTTGAATGGACAATGGCCATTGGACATAATCACGTAACTGGACAATGGGTGATAAATAGAACAATAGGGAGGGGGGGGGGGGGGGATATGATTAGGCCGATTACGTCTGTAGGCATAGTAATATTTAACACAGAAGCGCACATAGCCCCGATGGGCCCGAACAAAACCCGAATAAGGTTATCTTTACTTTCACTGAGTATCGCGAATCTGCGAGCCAGCATATTGCTCCTCACGGACAACGCCCGAAGTGCTCTCTCTATATCACAGTCATCGCACAAGTCGTCTGTTATAATGTGGCCCAGGTACTTGAAACGGTCCACCACTTTAAGTAAAACCCCACCAAGAGACACCGAAGGAACAAAGTAAGGCCTAAGTTTACCCGCTTTGAACACCACACCTTCACTCTTGGTGGCGTTACAGGAGCCCATGCGCGCCGGCGCGGCGTATTCCTCGCACTTGGCCACTAAGAGGCCCCGATAGATGGACTCAGCAGCACCATGTCGTCCGCATAACTTATGTTGTTTAAATACACAAGTGTTGGGGAGTGAAAGTTTATATGGGGCTACGATATAAACTAGTTACACGCGGACGGAGTCGCGGGTTGAAGCCAGTTTCATATAAATTGTGTACATGAGCCTTTACAATCCGGTAAAGGTGCATTTTCATTGGTCGATAGGACCCGCATTCAGGTTGCGTGAGACGTCTATTAACGATATGCTAAGACTTGCCAAGAAGAGTATACAGCATATTTTGTACTCCTATATGGCCCTTGGTTGCCAAAAGTTTGCCGACTCCTGCTGTAGACTATGGACGCTTGCGATTCGAGAAACACAAGCGTTGCCGACCCTTTGTTGATTTGAGGATTCGTTATGTATCGTGTCAACATTAGCGAGTGAGACAAAATGTTGAGGGTTACATTCGCCTTAATGAATGAATGACATCTTTTATTTATATTTAGAGGTCTTAGTTACATTTTACATAAGTTATTAGGGTAGGTACAACATAATTTACTTTAAAAACAAAGTTTTAACCGACGAAAAATCAATCATCCCCTATTTTCCTACCCTTAAGGTTGATTTTTTTTCCAAATTTATATGGCACCAACTTCGGGATATACCCTTTCCATTAAAAAAAGAATTATCAAAATCGAACTACTTACTCTGTAAAAAGTAATGCGTAGTCATACACATAAAATAATTGTACTTTCAAAACATAGTTTTAATCGACTTCAAATCAGTAGCCAAATTGCTTCAAGTTTGCCTATAAAATAATTTCAATAAAGAAAAAAAATTTCAAATCAGTTCATAAATTACCGAGATATCGCGTAAGTTTATTACCTGTGGTACCGGTGTTGTGTTTGGCTTTAATTATTCAAAATCTGCCAGTGATCATTGTTTTTGTATTACCAAGGAAAAGGAAAGTGAAATTCCGCTATGGGAAGGGAAATGCGGCAGGTATTTTTGAAAGAGAGACCTCGCACTCGTGTCTTGCTTGTGACGGGAAGGTGCGGGGGGTGTGTGTCCGCGTGGGCTCGCCCTTCGGGCCTTCGGCCCTCGGGCTCGCGTAGAGAGCGAGCTCTGAAGTGACGCACACATAAAAAAAATACAGACGAATTGAGAACCTCCTTTTTTGAAGTAAGTTAAAAATATATACGCGTCGACTTGAGAACCTCCCCCTTTTTTTTGTCGTTTGACAAAGCTTAAATATAATTTTACGCACAACATAAATTGACATACAGAGGACATACTCGAAAACTTACTTAATCAATTTCAAGGTAGATTTGACCTGCCCGTATGCATACCCCTTCTATAGTAGTACTATTACTTATTCTTTGCTACTATTAAGTCGACCTATCGACAGAGCCATAATAAATATATATATATATATATATATACTAGTATATCAAGTCGAGCTAACGACCGTTAGTCCAACATACTAAAGGTTAAATAACAGAGCACTAACCGAATAGTGTAAACACATAAAAATGTAAACATGTTTACTTACCACTATACACCTATGACAATAACATTAATCCACATGCGATTTTGCGTATTTGGCCAAGGCCGAAAAATATTGCGATCTAGGAAACGTGTTTATCGGTTAGGGGCAGAATGATAAACAAACTATGTATTGAGTAATGTATGGCTTTTATCATTGATGGTTCTACGTCATGGAATTAAAAGGAACTTTAGTTTTCGCACCTAATTTTCGAGTTGTCTTTTTTTCCCTGCGACGGTTATTTAATCGTATGGCATACATAATTTGGCCTTTGAGTTTGTCACTATTTATTAGTACCAACCAAGGGACACGTGCAGGGTTGTGGTAGGTAGCTCCTGCGGGGGGTGCTAGGTCGGGTAACCTCCTCGAGTGTCTGGACTCTACCGATTCCTCTTGATTCGGTTCATCCGCAGGAATGTGTAGTGTCTTGGCCGGTGCGCTCTGGAGACAACGGCAAGTGATAATTTAGTGAACCCTAAGTTATCGCTTGCTGGTGTTACCAATAACCCGACACGGGGGGGTCGGGGGGTTCCGCCCAGGGAATCGCAATCGCAATTCCCCAGGTGCGGCTTGAGGGAGAGGCCATTGCCGTTTGCCTCTATAATAAATAACGGACCCGGAACCCTGACAAATCCTCTGCTATCAGAGGATTCATGTTAGGCGCGGGGGCTGCAACCGTCAGGCCGGGGCCGAGTTGTGGCTGCGAGGGAGAAAACCTCTATAAAAAGTTACAAGGGGACCTGAGAGGGTGAATCCGAGGTCTATCACCCTCTCCCGGCGCAGAGGTCCTTTGGTCGGGTCGGGAAGCGTGTGGTGTCGCCCTGCACGCTTACGACGGGAGGGGGGGCTTTTGCCTCAGTAGTGAGGGCAGCTGCGGCTGTTGCCGAGGGGCGTCGTGGTGAAATGTTCGCGATCCCATGACGCCCCTACTACACGGCAGAGAGGGCATACCTTGGTGGTTTTAGACGGTAGTCCGGAGGGTTCCCGGGAGCCCGTCATACCCATCCTAGTTCCTCGGCTAGGTGGGATGCGTAAAGGCATTTCCCCAAGTAAAAAAAAAAAAAAAAAAAGGTAGCTCCTGCGGACGCAAGTGACAGTTGTCCCCCCTTTGCCAAGTGAGTGGGCAACTCGACTAGGCCTCTAAACTCGGCTTAACGACTATATACTGTCATAGACAGCAGCCGGGATCAACTGCTAAGCGTGTCTTCCAAAGCACGGAAGTACTCATTTATAGTAACCACTGACCGCTGCCATCTTTGCGTTTCCGATTCGCAGGCGCCGCTAGGCTATGAACGCTTCGAACTGCGACGGTGACAAACAATAATATATACAGTTTGCCTGACATTAAACAGACACTGTGCCCTAAGTCTGCTTGCAATTCCAGAAGAATCACAAGCGCGTTGCCGACCCTTTTTTGATATTTGGATTCGCCGTGTTGATAGCTATAGATACGAACGCGGGTCCTCCGCTCTCAACACAACACATCCTCGGGAGCCTTGGCGACCTAACTACTAGGAACACAACACCACATAACTTTGTGGTGAGAGTTCTAACAGACCATCTATGGTGTGTTAAGCAAAAATTTTGACAGAAGGGAGTCAAGTTCCGGCGTTTTAGCGGTCGGTTCCCTGACACCACGATGTTGCGCACATCGCAGTTATGGTTTTTTTTTTTTTTTTCATAATATAACATTACAATATAAATTAAATTAAGCTTTATCTATATGAATTTGTATCATGATCGTCAAATAGAATATTAATTACAATGCAATGTCAACTTATAGGTATATAATAAAATATATAATGTCTAAGTTTATAGCACATAAAAGATCGTCAGATTACCTAAGTAGGTATACCAAAATAACAATAAAAATTAACAAATAACAATAACTATAATATAAATAAATACAAATGTCAAAAAACAGTGATTCCTAATATTTTGTGTCCATGTATTCTTTCACAGAATATAATGGATTTTTCAATAAAAAGATTCTCAATTGACGTTCAAATGTTTCGTCACATGACTCAGTCCGCAATTTGGCGGGTAGTCGTTCGTAATAGGTTGGGCCTATCACTCGAGGATTCCTACATGAAAGAGCCATGCGACGTGGAACCGTTCTGAGTCTCCCTGTTGATCGGAGTTGTTTGCCCGTGACCTCAAGACGCTCGAACATTGGCAAATTCTTTCTCACGAACATTAACACCACATACATGTATAGTGAATAGTGCATCATGATATGTTTATAATAAGTTTATTAATATGTATGTTAGTCTGTAAGTTATATGTAAATATGGGCCTTTGTTGCTTGATTTAAATGAATAAATAAATAACTACAGAGCCAGTAGTGGCGTTGGCAATTATGTTAAGGTAAGGTACGTTACAGAAGACCCCAGTCGGGCTGCTCCAAAGCCTCGTTATTCTGTAACGTGTTTTAAGCTCACCTCAACGCTCACCCACAAATATATATTGACGCAGCGATTCGTAGTAACTAAGCGTAGGTAGAGGTCTAGTTTCGTTAGGCGTGACGGGTGGAGTGAGGTGCATGGGCGCGTAAAGAATAACAGGCTAACAGCCCATGAGGGAGAGGAAATTCCGTTGGCTACGTCTCTCACTAGGGATAGCCAAACTCACCCTAGCCTGTAGCCTAGGTGCTTCGCATGAATATTTGTTGAATCTTTGGATGTATTTTTATTTATTTATTTATAGCCTCTTTAGTTACAATAACATACTTAAAACTACTGTAACAGCAAAATATTACATTTCTATGTGCCTACTGGCAAAGGCCTCCCCCAGTCTTCTCCATTCCTCCCTGTCTGAGACCACTCTGGTCCACGTCTTGCCGGCCATTTCTATAATTTCGTCCAGCCATCTTTTAAATTGTCTGCCTCTATTCCGTTTGCATCCTCTTGGGCACCATGTTGTTAGAATTTTGCTCCATTTCTCCGGTCCTCTTATTGTATCTCCAGCCCACTTCCATTTAAGATTTTTCACTTTATACGCTACATCCTCGAGTTTTGTCTTGTCTCTCAGTTCCGAATTCTTTATCTTGTCTATTCTTTTCTTCTTGAGTATGCTTCTTTTTTTTTCTTCTTCTTATGTATACTATGTATTTAAGTATTTATATCTATCCATACTTATATTAATATTATAAATGCGAAAGTCTGTCTGTCTGTTACCTCTTCACGCTTAAACCGCTGAACCGATTGAGATGAAATTTGGCATGGAGATAGTTTGAATCCCGGGGAAGGTCAAAGGATAGTTTTTATCCCGAAAATCATCCCCTAAGGAGGTGAAATGGGGGGTGAAAGTTTGTATGGAGCTACGATATAAACGAGTTCGACGCGGACGGAGTCGCGTGCAGAAGCTAGTTGAATATATTGTCGTCTAGTACCCATAACACGAGGCTTATTGAGCTTACTATGGGAACCGTAATATACTTTTCACTTCTCATGCTCTAAAAGTTCGTCTTTATGTCGTGCGTAGGCGACATAAAGTCGCTTTTTATGCTCTAGAGCATAAAGTAAAATCTTCGTCGAAGACCAAGGCAATCGCTGCAACAGCCACACGAACATCTTTAACTTCATACAACAACCTCTTTATTTTATTTCGTTTCGTTCGTATTCTAAGACCAAGGCAAAGATACCAACAGCCAAAGTACACAATAAAACTTCATGAAATAAACTTATAATTTGTATTTCGTCTCATTTATTATTTTTTATATTTGTTTATTTTTCAATTTAGTAGATCAGTATAGTATTTAAGCCATAACAACAACAATTAAATTAGCATTTACTATATTTACGTGTTGCTGTTTCATTTCCTCGCAATCGAAGTGAAAAGTAGAGTGTACAACTCGTCCATAAAACCCATTTTACACTCGACTTTATATCTATCCTCGCTCGCAAGCTCGCTCGGATGGATAAACGTCTCGAGTAAAATGGTGCGTTTTATGCACTTGTTGTACAATCTACTATAGTTCGATTTGTGTAGAATGCCTCATAATATTTTATTTTAATATATCTTATTCCTTAAATTCTTAATGTGTGTCTAATCAAGGGTCAGACATACTGGTCAGTCTGTAAGTGATAATAAAACTTTGTAAACATTTAAGTAATTTATATAAATTCAACCTCATCTCTACTACATAAGGTGCAATATTGTAAAACTTGAACCTATACAAGTATCAAGTTGAATGACTGTCTGAAAAGTTTCACAATGACCTTTGGCCATTGTTAAGAAAACAGATGTTCTATCAATTGCAGTACACTATTCTTTGTTTTTACCTGACTGCAGAAGGAGGTTTATGTTTAGCGAGGAAGACCGTCAAAAGCCCTTAATCCCTTTTAATAAAGACTTTTAACGTCTTCGATTGCGTAGCTACTTTTGATGCTGAATGTATGTGTACATGTATGTAAATATTTCACGGGCTACAGTCAAATCGGCTTGATGAATTTTTAACCGACTTCAAAAAAGGAGGAGGTTCTCAATTTAAGAGTTTTTTTTGTGTGTTTGTTATGCGATAACTCTGTAATTTATGAACCAATGTTTGAGGGTTGGCGTGATTATAATTCAGGAGCAGCAGACGTTTCTCTTCAATGATTGACTTCTTCTTTATAATTTCACAATGAGTTTTATTTTACTTTAAAAATTGTATATGAAATTACAATAGTTTGATTTGTGGCGACTCTTATATAAAATATGTAGGCAAATCGCGTATGTAATTATGCGATTTTAAAAACTCTTTCTTTGTGTGAAAGCATATACTTCCAGATTGGTCCCGTTGTCACAAAAATACAGTTCTGATAATGGGATCCTGAAGAAATAGAGGGAACTCTTCTAATTTTAAAGGCAAACTTGAAGCAATTTGGCTACTGATTTTAAGTCAGTTAAAACTGTGTTTTTAAAGTAAATTATGATATATGAGGTGTTGTTGGATTTCTCATAATCGTGTGAGCTCCCATGTATAGCTTCAAATAAAAAGTAAGATTTAGTTGCATTGTAACCCCATACAAAAATTGTACATCGGACTGGGAATTCAAAGCCCCAAAACATATGAACCGATTAAAGTGTTTTTCAATTGAAAGTCTCGCCTGTCTACATGTTTTTTACTTATGTATGTTGTATCAGAGTGGTTATTTTTATTTATTTATGTAGATATGTATTCTAAACTGAGCCCTCCATGATGAATAGCATCTTGGGTTCCAGAATAATATCCTCATTTGCTGAATATGGATAGAAGCAATATTTTTTTCATATTTAATGAAGGAAGACATACTTTTTTGTTACCAATCAGATGTATAACTAAGACTGAAGATAATCAAACAACATAGCCTATGGAAGCTTACAACTCTAGGGATGAAAATTAAATGTTGGTGAATCTAATGGATAAGTACTTAATTGATCTTTTTGCATGCACTGGGACAGTGGTAGAAACAAATTCTCCATTCTAATTATGTTTCCATGATACATTAAATAGAAATAAAATATAAGTATTGGCATTGAGGACATCAGCTCAAAACAAAATTAAACTAAATCCATGTGTAACCAGATATAAAAAAAAAACAAGTGTTTTTTTTTAAGCATGAATCATGGTTAAAATTAATATTAAAAGACAGCTCAGAAAACTGAAGTGTAGCGCGTAATTAAGGTGCCAAGGAAAAAGATCGAGGCCTAATAATAATAAATAAGCAAGCATAGTTTCTATTTTGATGACGAAATACTGACTCTTTTCACGGTCAAGAGTAGCATTAAAAAAGTAAACAGCCAGTGCAGACGGGACAAAGGCATTGACACTCCGCGTAAAAAAATCGATGCTTTGTCGATGGGTAGTGCTAAATGCATTCGAAATTGGAACAATGTGTCTTCCACGGATTTGTGGCATCCGAAAACACAATTGCGTAAGCCGTTCCGCGTAAATACAACGCAAATTCTTGACGTAACGAATAAACCGAACACAAAGGCCTACCTAAAACGAACTCCCAGGCGTCGCAGCCCAGGCTTCGCTCCGGGATTATCTCCAAATCCAACATTGTGCACTAAACACTCCACACACACTATTTTAATACACTTTCCCCTTTAAAAATCGTTTTTAAACGCCAAATAACGCTATTACGCTGCCTTTCTTTGTTTGCCAACTTTACTTTTCAACCATTTTGTATTTGTCAGAGAACTGTCATTACAAACAGCTGATTGTATTTTGCCAGGGTCGGATTGGGTTTTTTGTATTTTTTCTGCACATGTACGTGTTGCCACTGTGCACTGAAAACTGGCGACCCGCGTCGATTAAGAATATAAGTGACTCGCGCTTTTATGCGTAGCTTTATCGCTTTATAGATATGATTTGATAATATGGACGTATTTCTTGCAAAGGTACCAATAAACCATATCGCCTTGCCAATCGTCCCTAACTAGCAATTATGTGAGTGAGTGCGAGAGGGGTGAATCTGTATGTCACACATAAAAGCCATGACCATGCTTAGCTCATGTGTGGTCATGCTGAATAAGAATAAAAAGTTATATTTCAGGTACTTAATCCAAAATGTAATTCTTACCTATGATACTTATTTTGTTACTAAAATCCGGTTTGAGATTCTATTATTCTCATTAAGAACTTTTACAATTCACTTGTATGAGATTTTAAAACTATTACATAATATTGTGTTAAATAAGCGATAGAACAAGGAAAACAATGACGGTATTTCAACAAGCGGGTGCATGCGGTATAAAACAATTCAATTCTACCGATATACTTAACAACAAAGTGAAATGAGTCGAGATGTAATGCATAGTCACTTGCCTGATTTTTTATTTACAAGTCAATTTAATGTAGTGAAGTATTTACCAATAAGAAAGAATACGAAAAAAAAACATATTTACAATTTTTATTGAATACATCCCTGTCGCCGCCTAATGATACATGCGTACCAACCTTGAAGAAAAAAAAATGTTGTAAACACTGCTATTCGTGCGTCTCCTTTTAACAAACTCAGCATTGTATATGCTGTCTCCTTTCCATCAACAGTTTTCATGCCGTCTTTTTTTCTGCTGGCGAAAACGTATAGCGGTGTCCTCTTCTTGTAAGCTTATGTTGGTAACTGTGACATTCACTTAGAGCGGATTCCATTGCTGTTTTTACATAAATAAAACTACAATTTTTAGGTTAGAAACAGAAATGTATGTCGAACTTTTAATAAGTCGGTATAGAATATATTTTGTCTATTTGTATCCGTTCTAGGTTTAGCTAGACAGGCTGTCTAGCCCGAAATATAGTTCTAGAACAAATAAATTGTAGACATTTCCTGATTTCCGGCTTCATCCGCCATTGATTTTACTTTTCGGAACATTTCCCGCCAAATTACGTTGCGTTGCATGGCGAATTGTTCGACTAACCTTGAAATCGGAACAAACGCCTACACTTTCGTAACGTACCTATTCTGGATTGTGTAATTAAAATTGTTTTTGTAAATCGAATGAACTGACGTAGGATTTAGGGTTCCTCTGTTTTATAAATTCTTTGTCTTCCGGAATGAGCGAGGACATCTAGCTCCGCTTGGTAAGAGCTGAACTGAAAGTTACTATCGTAGATATGTCTTTCTTCTTTGCCCAGCCCATTTCCCATTTTAGATAGGGTCGGGCCTCCTCGTACGTTAGCGCCAGGATATTCTATCCTGGGTTGTCGATGTAGTCAGGTTAAGTGTCCTCATCTCTTTTTCGACATTGGACCACCACGTTGCAGGTGGTCTTCCTCTTCCTCGGGGGTGATTTGGGATGCTCAGGGTTTTCCTCACGGAGTAGTTCTCATCTCGTCGCATAATATGTCCGTACCATCTCATCCTGCTATCTTGGAGTTTTTCCGTGGACCGGGTGCAACTTTGAACGAGCCGCGGACATATTCGTTTTGGATCTTATCGAGGCGTGTGACACCGCCAGCCCACCTAAGCATTTTAATTTCTGCCACGTGCAGCTTTTGTTCGTGCCCTTTTTTAGCGGTCCAGCATTCTGCTCCGTACATCACAGTGGGTCTGACAATAGCTTTGTATATTTTCCCTTTTGTTTTAATAGGCATTTTTGGGTCGCACATAACGCCAGACAGGGATTTCCACTTTAGCCTTAGAGCATTCTCTAAGACTTTAGCCATGCTGAATTCACTCGGTGGGTCACGTGATTGTCCACGCTTGCGTTTGACAAGAGCACAGAGCCGAGGTATTTGAACTGTGCCGATTTGGGCAGAACCTTATCGTCTATGAGTATATCACAGTTGGTATCCTCTGTGCCACCATAGTCACACTCCATATACTCCGTCTTCGTTCTACTGATGCGCAGCCCGTGTCGTTCGATCTTCTTAAGCCAGAGGGCCTACCGCGAAAGGCATTCGAAGTTTCCCCTCTCTGTCATAGTTACGAGTTCGTACGTAAGTGCGACAGAGAGAGAAAACTTCGAATGCCGTTCGCGGTAGGCCCTCAGGTATTGGAGGATTCCTGCAGGTCACAGGCGCGTTTGGTGATAAGCACTATATCATCAGCATACAGTATGCTCTAAGGAGTTGGCACCTGTTGGTACTATCGTAGATATATATACTAAAGTAATACGAAGCTGGAGGTCCCGGGTTCGAATCCCGGTCAGGGCATTTATTTGTGTGTTTATCACGAATATTTGTTCCTGAGTTATGGATGTTATATATGTATATAAGTATCTATATGTATTTATCTATTATATATATCGTCGCCTAGTACCCACAACACAAGCCTTATTGAGCTTACCGTGGGCCTAGGTTGATTTGTGTAAGATTGTCCCGTAATAAAAAAAAAAAAAAAAAAAAAAAAAACCTAAGTACTTACTCCCTTACTACTTACTTAGTTGATCCCGGTTGCTGTCTATGACAGTAGTCGTTAAGCCGAGTTTAGAGGCCTTCGGGCGGCTTAAGAACCTCTAACAGTCGAGTTGCCCACTCACTTGACAAAGGGGGGACAACTGTCACTTGCGTCCGCAGGAGCTACCTACCACAACCCTGCACGTGTCCCCTGGGTGGTACTAATGAGTGACAAACCCAAAAAAGGCCAAAAATAATATATGCCATACGATTAAATAGTACTTACTTAGTGTGGCGTACCTACTTACAAATACCTACTCTTTGTACTACGATGGTGGCAAACGAACAAAAGGCCTGCTTGATAGAAAACTGACACCGCAGCCTATAGACGACACTCTGTGAATCTGAGGATTGATCATGTAGACACAGCACAGAGCACTTTTATTAACACCAAGTAATAGGGCTATAGTAGGGGACTATTCGTATAAGTCGGGCCGCCCGGGGTCAAGGCGTCAAGGCAATACAAAGTTCATTTACTCACCTAGGGCGGTAAAACAAAGAACGTCTCAGATAGCAGGTATTTTACGCCTCAGGCGAGCCCAATAAGGGCGAAAAATATGCGATCTGAGGCTTTCCTTACTACCGCCCGTTCTCAGTACAGAGTTTTACGACACATATGCGTCAGAGCGCTACGAACGCTTTCCTCTACATACGAGGTTTAACCTGCTACGGGCTACGGCGTAGCGCTACAAGATTAGCGTGGCCGTGAATGTGTTAAACCCAGTGAGCAACCCATCTCATTCCATCTGCCATGTCACTTTCTCTTAAGAGATCCCTTAAAGGGATACGTTCGCCTTTGTACAATTTTTTTTTTCCTCTTTTATGTAGTTGTTTTTTTTGTGCAATAATGGTTTAACTACTACTACGTTATAGTTCTTTTTACGGAACCCATCTTGTAAAAAAAAGCTATCTTCATCTCATCTACCTATTTGCTACGCAGAATGTATTGTTTACACGCGCTTACATATGTAAGCATTAGTCTTGCATCAAACAGCCGAGAATGCCTCGCGCGTAAAAATTGTTAACAGTGCATGCAGTGTCAAGCATACAAATAGGTTTTTATATAAAAACTGCGCGCGTGACTCCGCCCGCGGGTACGCGGGTAATATATATCACTCAACCGAAGTTAAAACTTTTTTCACTCTCGTCGTGGCGTTCTGTATACGTTGATTGTAACAAATCATTGTATCATGAGCACAGATGTATGAATATAAGGAGATCGGACATGGCGGCCGATTTGTATAGAGTGAGCCTGTCGCAAGTACATTAACCCACACAACGCCCAAGTAATTGACAAGACAAAGCACGCACACATCTAAAACACACACTCTTGTATACCTACACGCTTATTTGACAATCAACGCGGAAAAAACGTAATATTCTCTGCGATCAGCACGCGTGCACAGTATGGCAGTGTATGCCCATTGAGCATACAGCTGCGACACGGCCGCCGGCGGCTTGTCCTCTCTCTAGTATTCTATGCTCTGAGATCATGAGGTATCATGTAATCTACTTTAAAAACGCAGTTTTATCAGATTTCAATTCAGTAGATACCCCGCTTCAAGTGTGCCCATTGGGCATTTCTGAAGAACCACGACATGAAGAAGTGTGCCTCTGAAATTTGAAGAGTTTCCCGTAATCTAATCAGATCCTATCCTGATGACAATGGGACCTCCCGGGAAGCTTCGAGTGATTACTAATCGGGGAAAATACACAAAAAATTAAAGATTTCGAAGAATAGGGGTGTGAAATCAAAATGTATTATAACTCCAAAAGAAAGAAGGCATAAAAATATGCCTAGTTACGAAAATCCCATTCAGATATCTCATAAAATTACGAAGCTACAACCGTTTTAATATTGCTTGTTATAGAGAGAAAACGCTAGGGGATCGTGACGTCACGATCCACGAGCGTCATAGTAAATGACAATCGTTTCATATAAAGCTGCGTTTTGCGGAATAGGGACAGAATAAACCCCCTTTTAAAACTTTGAACACTCATAACTTTGTAATTATTTAATCCCCTGCTTTACTTTTTTCTCCATTTGACAATATTTTTAATCCTTTTTTGAGAAAATTCATCATTATTGGTTATTTTGTTTGGTGTCTACACCCCTATTGAGAATCTTCTCCTGTTTTGAAGTCAGTAAACAAAACTGCTGGGAATGTGTATTATACTCGCCCTCAACCCAAAAGACGACTTAGGCCATAAAACGCTCCGTGCAATACAATGGTATATAGTGTATTCTCACTGCTTGTAACCGACTTGTTATTCCCATGTTACTAGTTGGGAAAATCCCCGGCGATACATTCTCGAGCGACAGCAAAAAAAACAAAAATAGCGCGAACGACCATGAAAATATTTCTTTTATGACGCAACAACACGACTTTTCTACACGCGTATCTTATCGGTAACCGTTTGTTATGCAAATTTGGACTTTATTATTTCATGATAACATACAATGTTGCTCGCAATGGATTCACGAAAATATGTTGTTGTTTACTGTTATTTCTGTTATGTGAACGATGACAACGATATTTATCTATTCCGGTGACAAAATTGCAAGCTGATAATTTTTTTGGCATTGTTATGTATGATAAATAGCCCATTGTTCCAAATATTACCTAGTATACCTACTCGTAGGTATACTAGGTTAGCCTAATGGTTCAGGCATGCGGCTCTCAACTCAAGCGGCGGTCGTGGGTTCGAATCCCGGCTCGTACCAATGAGTTTTTCGGAACTTATGTACGGAATATATACCGTTAGCTTTTCGGTGAAAGAAAACGTCGTGAGGAAACCGGTCTAATCCCAATAAGGTCTACTTTTCCCTCTGGGTTGGAAGGTCAGATGGCAGTCGCTTTCGTAAAACTAGTGCCTATGACAAATCTTGGGATTAGTTGTCAAAGCGGACCCCGAACTCCTTTAGCAAAGACTACAATATACATACTGAAATAGACAGGCAACTCGACCAAATTGAGAAGGCATTTAATGCTTGCGTACAGGCGCCATCTCTTCTGCCGATGCTTACAACTTTTCTTTGAATGTTAAAACATACAAAAAGTGCTTCGGTCGCAGGGTTTGTACCCCGGCTCGTCGACTCCAAATACCGCCGTCTGTATGTACCCCTAGGCTACTGATGTCTTTAATACAGCGAATTTTGAAATACCTTGACAGACTAGCCTAGCAATCGCTAGAGCTTCAGAGAGTTGCGAGCTATCTAGTAGGTGACACTATCTCCACTTATAATCTCCACTTATAATAAATCTCTAAATTAAAAAAAGAATCAGCCAGTTTGAAACTAAGCTTTGCGCGGTTCGAATGTTCTCAGCATCCCATGAACGGAAAAATATGAAACATTTTATATAGGTACATTATTATTCTAGCTGCAACTTAGGATAGTTTTTATCCGACTGCGACAGTTAATTAATTTTCCGAAATATACGACTTCATTTAATTTTTCATTTATTTTTATTGAAATCAAACGCTGCTCCAACTGTCAGCTATAAGAACCGTCAAATTTTCGTCAAAATGGCGGAATTGCTTTGCCTTTCACTTATTAATAATTTAAATCCCGTCTACGATAGACCTTTACGAGACAAATGCTAAAATATAAACCATAAATAAATATTCGATTCTGATATGAGAACTTATATGCGCAAATGTCGTTTTATGTCGTAATTTCAATAAATGAAATCAACAAATTTGAACAATATAATTAACACGAATTTGTTTTTTTTGAATGACAATGGCACGCGCTCGGCGCATTCAGCCAAAGTACCTGCGGCGCTACCACGAAAACCGATACTCAATGTTCATATATTTGCATCCCTGTCACTCGAGTATGGTTAGTGCGATAGAGATAGAGATACCCGAATATTTTCGAATTCCGAAGTTCGTGGTTAATCGAATCAGGAATCGAAAATATGGTAAATAATCATAATGTATTTTCTCGAAAAAGAATTTAAAATAAATATAGTCAAATGGAGAAAAAAACAAAGCAAGAGGTTATATAGGTAATGATTAAGTTATAAGAGTCCAAAGTTTTAAGAGGGGGTATGTTCTGCCCCTTTTCCGCAAAACGCACCTTCATATGAAACGATTGTTTTTTACTATGACGCTCGAGTATATTGACGTCACAGTCCCTCATCGTTTTCTCACTCTAACAAGCGACATTAAAACGGATGTAGCTTCATAATTTTTTGAGATATTTGAATGGGAGTTTCAATGTCTTCTATCTTTTTATCTCCACTTATAATAAATCTCTAAATTAAAAAAAGAATCAGCCAGTTTGAAACTAAGCTTTGCGCGGTTCGAATGTTCTCAGCATCCCATGAACGGAAAAATATGAAACATTTTATATAGGTACATTATTATTCTAGCTGCAACTTAGGATAGTTTTTATCCGACTGCGACAGTTAATTAATTTTCCGAAATATATGACTTCATTTAATTTTTCATTTATTTTTATTGAAATCAAACGCTGCTCCAACTGTCAGCTATAAGAACCGTCAAATTTTCGTCAAAATGGCGGAATTGCTTTGCCTTTCACTTATTAATAATTTAAATCCCGTCTACGATAGACCTTTACGAGACAAATGCTAAAATATAAACCATAAATAAATATTCGATTCTGATATGAGAACTTATATGCGCAAATGTCGTTTTATGTCGTAATTTCAATAAATGAAATCAACAAATTTTAACAATATAATTAACACGAATTTGTTTTTTTTGAATGACAATGGCACGCGCTCGGCGCATTCAGCCAAAGTACCTGCGGCGCTACCACGAAAACCGATACTCAATGTTCATATATATTTGCATCCCTATCACTCGAGTATGGTTAGTGCGATAGAGATAGAGATACCCGAATATTTTCGAATTCCGAAGTTCGTGGTTATAGCTCAGGAATCGAAAATATGGTAAATAATCGTAACGTATTTTCTCGAAAAAGAATTTAAAATAAATATAGTCAAATGGAGAAAAAAACAAAGCAAGAGGTTATATAGGTAATGATTAAGTTATAAGAGTCCAAAGTTTTAAGAGGGGGTATGTTCTGTCCCTTTCCCGCAAAACGCACCTTCATATGAAACGATTGTTTTTTACTATGACGCTCGAGTATATTGACGTCACAGTCCCTCATCGTTTTCTCACTCTAACAAGCGACATTAAAACGGAAGTAGCTTCATAATATTTTGAGATATTTGAATGGGAGTTTCATTATCTTTCATCTATTTATACATAATAAATGTCCTGACTGACTTATTCACTCAATCACTCACTCATCAACGCACAGCCGAAACTACTAATCTTAGAGAGTTGATTTTTGCACAGTATGTTGCTTTTATAACGTGGGCTAGGGATAAAAAGGGATTTTTGAAAATTCTACCCCTAAGGGGGTAAAATGGGGGTGCAAAGTTTGTATGGGAGAACCTTTTTTTTTTGAGCTATAGACTTAAACTTTGTAGAAAAATTAGTTATTAGAATACAAATGAAACACTTTCAGCGTTTTGGAGAATTCCACCCCTACGGGGCTAAAATAGGGGTGCAAAGTTTGTATGTGGGAAACTATTTTTTTTAGCTAGAGTCCTAAAACTTTGTAGAAAGATTATTTAAATACAAAGAAAGTACTTTCAGCGTTTTGGAAAATTTCACCCCTAAGGGGGTAAAATAGGGTGCAAAGTTTGTATGGGAAAAACATATTTTTTTTTAATAGAGACTTAAAATTTTGACGAAAAATTACTTATTAGAACATGAAAAATACTACATTCGGCGTTTTACAAAAATCATTCCCTAAGGGGGTTAAAAAAGGGTGCAAGGTTTGTATGGGGAACACTTTTTCTGAGCTAGACACTTAAAACTTTGTAGAAAGATTACTTATAAAAATACAAAAAAAAAGACTTTCAGCGTTTTGAAAAAATCTATCCCTAAGGGGGATAAAAAGGGGTGCAAAGTTTTTATCAGGGAAAGTTTATGTTTTTGAGTTAGAGACTTGAAACTTTGTAGAAAGATTACTTATTAAAATACAAAAAAAGCACACAAATCGTTTTAGAAAATTCCACCCCTAATAGGGTTAAAAAGGAGAGCAAGCTTTGCATGGGCAACACTTTTTTTTGAGTTAGACTTAAAACTTTGCAAAAAGATTACTTATTAGAATACTAAAAAAGAACTTTCAGCGTTTTAGAAAACTCCATCCCTAAGGGGATCCTTAAGATCCTTAAGAAGGGTAGCCAGTGTTGTGTGGGAAAAACTTTTTTTTTTACTAGACTTAAAACTATTCAAAATGTTACTTATTAAAATTAATAATAAAGTACTTTCAGAGTTTTAGAAAATTCCACCCCTAAGGGGGTTAAGAAAGCTTTGTATGGGCAACACTTTTTTTGAGCTAGAGACTTAAAAGTTTACGAAAAAAGTTCTTTCAGCGATTAGAAAAATTCAACCTCTAAGGGGGTTTAAAAGGGGGTTCAAATTTTAAATGGCGAGCAATAAAATTTTAAAGTGTGAGTAAGAGATTTTTAACTTCGGTCTTATTCTGTACGTTAAAAGACTACAAAACTGATTTCAGAGTTTTTCCAAATTCATCCCCTAAGAGTGTTAAAATTGGTTCAAAGTTTGAGTATTTCAAGGCATTTTTAAAGTATGAGATTTTTAACTTTGGTTTTAGACTGTTTGTTCACAAACTAGAAAATGAACATCAACTTTTTTTTAAATTATCCCCTAAAAGAGGGTTCAAATTTTGTATTGAGAGAAATCATTTTCTAAGACGATAAAAAGTTCTACGCGGACGAAGTCGCGGGCAACAGCTAGTTTTCAATAAGAAACTGGATTTGCATTAAGTTCTAAGTTCGCATAGCATGCTCCTTTAGGGCACAACCGGGAATAACGCTAGGATGCTACCAACTCGTATGTATGTACTTATTTAACCGACTTCAAAAAAAGAGGTTCTTAATTTAATTTAGTCCACAACACGTCATGACTTCATATCAAGTCGCCACTGTGGATGTAAAGGTAACCTAATTGCTTACAGAATGTATTGTGGCGGCGAAAAGGAGAAAATAGAACGAGTCGCGACTCCAGTAGTCGGTGTCTGCTTGTATCCAGGCAGACCGTATACCCGTTTGCCACCGTTATAACCACCGTTAAGTCCGTCTTTAATGCGATAAGTTTTTCTTTTGTGCAATAAAGTTTAAATAAATAGTATTAAAAAATCTTTTTTTTTCAGATGCTTGTTGATGATAATAAAACAATCAAAACATTCTTAATTTATTTATTACCCAACTTATCTATCCTTTTTCTTATGTTTAGATTTCTTCTGTTTTTTGTTTTTCTTAGTTTTCTTCTTCTTCTTCTTAGACTTCGTCTCTCTCGCTTCCACCCACGAATCTGAACTTGACGACGATATTTCTATGGCCTCTCTTTCACTCTTGCTTCTAAACATCGGTTTTTCAATCGTTGTCTCTCGCTCTGTTTCTTCTAGTCTTTTCTTTAGATTATCTGGAATTTTAGGGCCGTATATATCTTGTGCCATTTCGTAAATTTTTGAAACACTGGGCCCTTCTGTTGTTTTATTTGTGTCTATTTTTTCTTCTATTTTTTTCTCAGCTTTTCTTTTCCACGAATTGATTTCATCAAAGTCTATATTAGCAAATATGCCTCGCGGCGGGGATGTATTTCTTTCAACATTTTTTGGCATGTCTACGAAATCATTCATACTATCAAAAGTGGATGGTTTATCATTTACGGATTTATCATTGTTAGTTACTTCTTCTTCATTTTCACTATCACTAAGAAATATAGATTTATACAAATCTATCTTATCAAACTTGTTTATAGTTTCAGTGATATCGACATTTTCTTTGCTTTTCAAATCTTTTTCGGATTCTTTTAAAAACAATTCAGCTACTGTAAGTCTTTTATTAAAGCCTGTATCAGTACTAGTGCTAGGTGTAGGTGGAATATCTTTGCTAAAATTGTTTTTTTCTGTTGGTTTAGGATTGATTGTAATCCTGTCTGAATTAGATGTTTCTGGAACTTTCTTGGTATTCAGCTTGTCATTGATATTTCCCTCTCTGTTTAAGGATTTGGAACCACTGAATTTGCTTTGTTCTTTGGCGAAACTCTCTTTGTCGTGCACTGAAGATTCCATATAGTTGAATATGGAGTATGACACTTTGGGTTTGTCTTCTTTTTTCTTTTCAGGCCTGGGGACAAAAATGGGTATAAAAAGTACAGAATACAGATAAGGTTTTTTTTAACCCTTAATTTGACAAAAACGAACGAAGGTCCATAGTTCAAGCCTCGGTGACGCAGGACAGTCCCAACGATCCTGGTCAGAAAAAAAATACAAAAAGACGGTCAAAGAGTTTGTCTAGCCGGCTGGACACTGCCAAATTAAGGGTATAAAAGGTGTCGAAATTGTTATTTATTAACAGATTTGTTTTCAACATTAAACAGAATAATATTTATTCTCGTCTCAAATAATATTTTGTTTGATGATAAATAATTCACGTTCATATCTCATAATTTTCAATGAAGTATTATATATTTTTATGACTATGCAATTTAAAATAAGTAATCATATGGTTTATACGCTGTGAGACCATGCTATAAACTTTAAGATGAGTAAAGTGTACTGAGAATCTCCTCCTTTTGAACCCCCCACGAAAACTAGAGGTGTTATAAGTTTATCTGTGTGTCTGTCTATATTTTTATATTTTTGGAAGTAGCTTTTCAGTGAAGGAAAACATCTTGAGGGAACCGGTCTAATCCCAATAAGGTCTAGTTTCCCTCTGGGAATGGCAGTCGCTTTCGTAAAACTAGTGCCTATGCCAAATCTTGGGATTAGGTGTCAAAGCGGACGCCGGGCTCCTTTAGGGCACAACCGGGAATAATTAACCCACCTCGCGCCCGCCTCAGGCACATTGAACCGTTTACACACAAGCGCCTGCGGGCGCCACGGCGCGTCACTCCGCGTCATGACGCCGTAGGCTCCAACACGCGCCGCCTCGATCTGCTCCGGCGTCGCCGACCCGTAGTTCACCGAGCTGCGGGCCACGGCCGTGAGGGGGTTAATGGCGTCGTCGGGTTCTGAGGCGTGGGTGAACCTGTGGATATTATATTCGCATATTAATATGATACTCGTCTCAGCTCATAATAGGGGTGTAGACTCAACATTTATTATTACTTCAAAAGAAAGAAGCCAAATAAATATGCCTGATGACGAAAATCCCATTCGAATATCTCAAAAAATTACGAAGCTGCAACCGTTTCAATTTTGCCTGTTAGAGAGAGAAAACGCTATGGGATCGTGACGTCACGATCGTCTAGCGTCATAGTAAATGACAATCGTTTCATATGAAGGTGCGTTTTGCAGAAAACGGACAGGACATACGAGGGCTGCCTTTTAAGTTCTGTCGTTTGCAAACCTCCCGTGATTGCATAAAAAAGAACTAGTGCCATCTTAAAATATTTGAATTTAGAATTCGAAAACAAAATAATGACTCGAAATCGGCCCAACCGTTTTAGTACAGCGTTCGTTCAAAGTTGACAAAGTCAGTTGTAAAAATGGAAATTTCGAAGGAAAATTTACGTGCGTAAAATTTTTACCACTTCAAAAGGGGCTTAACGCGACTTCAGTGCTTCGAAGAGTTGACTACGGTTTTCAATGATAAAGCACCATGCCTCCGGACTGTGGCACGCTGGTATTTAGAATTTCAACGTGGTTGCCTAGTGGTGGTCTAGTCTTGGTGATAGACATCGTGAAGGTCGACCAAAAACAGCCGTAACCCAGGAGAACATTGATGCTGTACGGCAACTGATCGTCGAAGATCGCCATGCGACATACCGTGAGATAGAAGCTTCCTTAAGTATTTCAGGGACCAGTGTTCAAAGTATTTTGCATGATCACTTAGGCGTAAAAAAGTGGATCTCACGCTGGATACCACATTTACTCAGTGAAGACCAAAAAACGGCTCGCGTTCGATGGTGTCGCAAAACTCTGCGGCAATTTAACCGAGGAAACTCGAAACATGTTTACGACATTATCAGTGGTGACGAATCTTGGATATATGCCTACGGTCCCGATTCTAAACAGCAGTCGACTGTTTGGGTGTTCCAAGATGAGCCAAAACCGACCAAAGTAATACGCTCACGGAGCACTTCGAAAAAAATGGTCACCACGTTTGTGGCGAAAAGTGGCCACGTTGCCACCATCGTGCTCGAGGATCGTAAAACGGTTAATGCTGACTGGTATACCACTGTCTGTTTACCAGAAGTCATCGGCGAGTTTCGAAAAAATAACCCAAGACGTCGTATAAGACTGCACCACGATAATGCGAGCTCGCACACCGCCCGGCAAACAATTGCGTTTTTAAAAGAGCAAAACGTCGAAATTCTGGAACACCCGCCGTACAGTCCAGACTTAAGCCCTAACGATTTTTTTACTTTTCCAAAAATCAAGCAACGACTTCGTGGTCAACGGTACCAGACGCCTGAAGAAGCGGTTGAAGCATACAGAACAGCCATTTTGGAGACCCCGACTTCGGACTGGAATAAGTGTTTCGAAAACTGGTTCGATCGAATGAAAAAGTGTATTAAATACATATCACGGTGATTACTTTGAAAAACAATAAATACCATTTAACACTTAAATTGTCTTTAGTTTTTCCAAGCGACACAACTTAAAAGGCAGTCCTCGTACCCCTTCTTAAAACTTTGGACGCGTATAACTTTGTGATTATTTTAACTTCTTGCGTTGCTTTTTTCTACATTTGACTACATTTTTAATCCTTTTTCGAGAAAATGCAACATTATTTATTGATTATTTTATTTAGTGTCTACAACACCTCTATTATGTATAAATCATTTATTTGGCATTTTGCAACATCCAACAAACAAAATAAAAAGTACACAAAAAATGATAAGAGACAAGTAATAGTACATTATTGCCGTGGCCGGGAAGGAAGATATTGCAGGCTGAGTATTTGTTACTCGCAAGCTCGTGCGTTTAATTACAATACGAAGCCTGCAATTGCGATTCCGGCTGAGGCTAATATAGTGCTTTTCTCAAAAATGGAGGAATAAAAAAGACTCAATTGAAATCAAGCTTTGTTGTTAAGGCGCTCTTATTAGACGATGTTTAGGTATTTGCGGAGGTGAGGCAGACGGAGCGGGAGACGCGCGTCCCGCGCACCCCGCTAACGGCCTTATTCTGTTGGCATCCGTATTCGGCTCGTTTTTGCGGATCATACGATCAAATGTTTTTCATCTTGAATAATTGTTTTATTTTTCAAATCTTAGTTGATTTGTGTAAGATTGTCCCCAAATATTAATTATTTATTTATTTGTTTAAATCTATTATTTTAGAAAATAAGGAATAATAGGTAGTTACAGTTCTTAAGTGCATCGTAGTATGATGACATCAATTATGGACACCTACTTTCCAAAGATATTTTAGTACAGATTTCTTCATCATCAATCCACCTAGCATTTTCCTAGTTCCTAGATGGGTGCTTCCGTTTTCCAAATACGTAGGACTGATAAAATAATAGTACATCTTCACTTCCTAAGGGTGAACGTCACCAATTATGGATTGTACTAATATATTACAGTTTTTTTAAACCGAAATAAAATCGATTACTTCTAGGTAAAGTTATAGCGCCGTTTAACGCCCGCTTAAGAAACCATCAAAAATAATAAACAAATAACTATGTTCATCTATTTATCTCCTGGCAAATTATATTATTACTAGAGATGCGCCGAATATGGGTTTTACCGAATACGAATATTCGGCCGAATTTTCGGTCCAGCTTTTGCCGAACCGAATATTCGGCCGAATAATTCGGTTCAAGGAATGCCTTATGCCTTAATCAGCCGTTCCAAAACAGACTCATTTTTCAGTGGTAAAAATCTTGTTGATTTTTAAGTGAAACATTTATACTAAAGGTAGTTAAATAACAATAAGAATCCGTTGTAGAATAATAATTTCACAGGACAATGACTATGTTACATTCTTACAACTTGCAGACAAAAAACCTACAAAATTATTCGGTAAATATTCGGCATTTGAACCGAATAATTCGGCCGAATAACGAACATTGAAAAACGTGCCGAATATGCCGAATACCGAATATTTACCGAATATTCGGCGCATCTCTAATTATTACCATAATTATTACCTATGCTACATAAGTATGACTGACTGATCAAAAACTGGATAATTAGACCACTGTTAGTCAGAAGAGCATTTTATTATACAGGGTGGTTATTTTAAGACCAGCAAGTTCTTCAGTACATGACTATGTCTATTAAAAAATGTAATTTGACCAAACATCATATAAAAAGAACAATTTCAATTTGTCTCTTAAATACCTAAACGTGGTATGTCACTGCGCTCGCGCGGCGCGTGCTGCCTACCATGGTACCTCGACCAGCGGCCACACCACGATGGACCTTGACCTTACACTTGTTACTTGACTCTATACTCCAGGCAAAATACGGTTTCGAAAATCATTAATTTATAATAGCGTTTTTTTGTATATTTAGTTTTTAATCGTTATTCTAAGATGCTTTATTCAAGAATCCAACCACTTTTCCAACCGGAAGTAATTATATAAATTTAAATAAAGCTTTAATTGTCTTTTTTTGTTTGATTTATATTGAATATTTTAAAAGCAAATGTAAATTAAGGTAAAAGTCTCCTCGATCTCATGCCATTTTTCTCGGTATTTAGCCAACTGCATCCAGTTAGGTCCGGTGACCTCAGTTATGTCATTGGTCCAACGTCTTCGTCGTCTACCTTTCCTTCATTTGCCTTTCGGCCCTGACCAGTTTGTTGCTTCCAGTGCCCATCTTTTCTCCTTATATCTGGCGATATATGGCTTTTACCCGAATGGGGTCCATATAAGAAAGAAAAAATAGCATAAATCTTTTAGATTTAGTAAATATGTACTAACACAAACAATATGGAATAAATAAAGCTTAAATATATATATATATATATATATATAAACTAGCCAACTATTGCCAGCGACTTCGTCTACGTATAACATGGTATCGTCTGAATGTTTGTTTAAGAAATTAAAAAAAAAACATTAAAATTAGTTTTGTATAGTCAGCATCAGATAGTTAGTAGCAGCCTAGGTAACCAAATATATCGCAACACGTCTTTATTACTATAGGAGTAAGGATGTGTTACGATATATTTGGCTACTTTGGCTGCTACTAACTATATGACGCTGACTGTACCTAGTCTTTTAGTAAACAGTCTAAAACCGAAGTTACAAATCTATTTTTATTTCGAAATGTCTTGCTCTCTATACGAACTTAGAACCCCTTTTTGAACTCTCATAGTAAATAGTCTGAAACCGAAGTTACAAATTTCTTACTTTAAAAATGTCTTGCTCTCTATACAAAATTCGAAACTCCTTTTAACCTTCTTAAGTGATGTGTTAAAAAAACGCTGAAATAAGTTTTGTAGTATTTTAGCAAACAGTCTAAAACCAAAGTTACAAATCCCTTACTTTAAAAATGTCTTGCTCTCCGTACAAACTTTGAACGCTTTTCAGGGAAAAATTTAAAATAAAACACTTTTTTTATTGTAATAGGTTAGTATTTTTTCTACAAAATATCAAGCCTCTAGCTAAAAAAAGTGTTTCCCATACGAACTTTGCACCGCTTTTTAACCCCTTAAGGGGTGAAATTTTCCAAAACGCTGGTAGTACTTTTTTTTGTATTTTAATAAGTAGGTACTTAATCTTTCTACAAAGTTTTAAGTTTCTACCTAAAAAAAAGTTTCCCCCATACAAACATTGCACCTCTTAGCGGGTGGAATTTTCCAAACTACTGAAAGTAATTAACCTGTATATTTGTCAATAAATAATCTTTCTATACAATGTCAAGTCTCTAGCTAAAAAAAAAGTTTCCTCCATACAAATTTTCAAGTTAAATTCTAATTAGTAAGCTTTCTTCAAAGTTTTAAGTCTCTAGCTAATAAAACATGTTTCCTCCATACAAATGTTGCACCCCCTTTTAATCCCCTTAGGGGCAGAATTTTCCAAAGTGCTGAAAGTACCTACTTTATTTTAATTTTAATTAGTAATCTTTCTACAAAGTATTAAGTCTCTTCAGGCTCTTGATAAAATAATAAAGTTTCCCCCATACAAAATTTGCACCCCTTGTTAAGCCCCTTAGGGGCAGAATTTTCCTAAACGTTGAAAGTTGTGAACCATTTTTTTAAATCTCTTTAGATATTAACACTGCCTTCACTGTATATCCCAGAAGTAGGTATTTTTGTCAAGACCAATCCAAGCATGTTCAGTAACGTTTCAGAAGGCCGCAGATTTCCGACACGTAAACAATACAAACATAAATTGAAAACTTTGCAGGGTAGCAACAACACAGCGCTAATCAGAGGTGGAATCTTGGGAATGGCACCGAACATTTTCAATAAAATTCCAGACCGAATTAAAACACTGGATATTAATAAATTTAAAAGACAATTGACTTCATATTTGATTGAAAAGTGTTATTATACCATTACAGATTACTTAAATGACCCTACGACATAACATGGTTCCATTCCAGACATTTCTTAGTTATAGTATTTTTTGAGAGTTTTTGACATGTGTTTTGACACCAATCACTGTATTGAATTTTTTTTTTTAAATTTTTATAAATATTTTAGCTGACTGAAGGAACATTTTGTAAACCTACATTGTGGGTAAAGCATAGAGGTCTTATATTTTGTATACCAACAATACTTGTAAAAGTTGTAACCTATGTTTAACAAAATAAATTGAATTGAATTGAATTGAAAGTACTTAATTTGTATTCAAATAAGTAATCTTTATGCAAAAATTTGAGTCCGTAGCTCTAAAAATAAAGTTTCCCCCATACAAATTTTGCACCCCTTTATACCCCCATTAGGGGTGGAATTTCCAAAAATCCTTCTTAGCGTTGCCTACGTTGTAAAAGGTAGTTCTGGTGTAAATTTCAACTCTCTAGTCTTAGTAGTTTCGGCTGTGCGTTGATGAGTGAGTGAGTGAGTGAGTCATATCAATAACTCCATACCGACAAAAGGTATGTTAACTTAGATAACGTCACATTTATTTGCTTTAGTGGGCTTATTTTTAAAGGGGCGTGGCGGGGGAGGCTTTCTTGGTAGTTATTTAGAGAAGCAGCGGCGGCATTGTGAGTGCGAGATGTGAAACAGCATACTTTAGTGTTTTGTGATGGGTATCATGTGCATAAACAGCTGGCAAAGTTTTGCAGCTGTATAGGGGAACACCCTGTAGTACTTTCTACCCGACTGCCTCAGAAGGAAGTTTATGTTTTTCGAGCGTATGTATCATCATCATCATCATATCAGCCGAAAGATGTCCACTGCTGGACATAGGCCTCCCCCAAAGAGTGTCACAATGGCCGGTCCTGCGCCACCCGCATCCAGCGGACTCCCGCGACCTTTACCAGGTCATCAGTCCACCTTGTGGGGGGGCCTAACCACGCCGTGCCTTCCGGTACGTGGTCGCCACTCGAGAACCTTTCCGCCCCAACGGCCATCGGTTCTACGTGCAATGTGCCCCGCCCACACTTAAGTTTAGCGATTCGGAGGGCTATATCGGTTACCGTGGTTCTGCTGCGGATATCCTCATTTCTGATGCGATCGCGCAGAGAAACTCCCAGCATAGCCCTCTCCATCGCCGTTTGAGTGACTTTGATCCTTCTTATGAGGCCGTAAGTCAAAGTCAAAGTCAAAGTCAAAATATTTTATCTCCACTTATAATAAATCTCTAAATTAAAAAAAGAATCAGCCAGTTTGAAACTAAGCTTTGCGCGGTTCGAATGTTCTCAGCATCCCATGAACGGAAAAATATGAAACATTTTATATAGGTACATTATTATTCTAGCTGCAACTTAGGATAGTTTTTATCCGACTGCGACAGTTAATTAATTTTCCGAAATATACGACTTCATCTAATTTTTCATTTATTTTTATTGAAATCAAACGTCAGCTATAAGAACCGTCAAATTTTCGTCAAAATGGCGGAATTGCTTTGCCTTTCACTTATTAATAATTTAAATCCCGTCTACGATAGACCTTTACGAGACAAATGCTAAAATATAAACCATAAAAAAATATTCGATTCTGATATGAGAACTTATATGCGCAAATGTCGTTTTATGTCGTAATTTCAATAAATGAAATCAACAAATTTGAACAATATAATTAACACGAATTTGTTTTTTTTGAATGACAATGGCACGCGCTCGACGCATTCAGCCAAAGTACCTGCGGCGCTACCACGAAAACCGATACTCAATGTTCATATATTTGCATCCCTGTCACTCGAGTATGGTTAGTGCGATAGAGATAGAGATACTCGAATATTTTCGAATTCCGAAGTTCGTGGTTATAGCTCAGGAATCGAAAATATGGTAAATAATCATAATGTATTTTCTCGAAAAAGAATTTAAAATAAATATAGTCAAATGGAGAAAAAACAAAGCAAGAGGATATATAGGTAATGATTACGTTATAAGAGTCCAAAGTTTTAAGAGGGGGTATGTTCTGTCCCTTTTCCGCAAAACGCACCTTCATATGAAACGATTGTTTTTTACTATGACGCTCGAGTATATTGACGTCACAGTCCCTCATCGTTTTCTCACTCTAACAAGCGACATTAAAACGGATGTAGCTTCATAATTTTTTGAGATATTTGAATGGGAGTTTCATTATCTTCTATCTATTTATACATAATAAATGCCTATGTCCTGACTGACTTATTCACTCAATCACTCACTCACTCACTCATCAACGCACAGCCGAAACTACTAATCTTAGAGAGTTGATTTTTGCACAGTATGTTGCTTTTATAACGTGGGCTAGGGATAAAAAGGGATTTTTGAAAATTCTACCCCGAAGGGGATAAAATGGGGGTGCAAAGTTTGTATGAGAGAACCTTTTTTTTTTGAGCTATATACTTAAACTTTGTAGAAAAATTAGTTATTAGAATACAAATGAAACACTTTCAGCGTTTTGGAAAATTCCACCCCTACGGGGGTAAAATAGGGGTGCAAGGTTTGTATGGGGGAAACATTTTTTTTTTAAATAGAGACTTAAAACTTTGTAGAAAGATCAGTCATTAGAATACAAATAAAGAACTTTCAGGGTTTTAGAAAATTCTACCCCTAAAGGGGTAAAATAGAGTGCAAAGTTTGTATGGGAAAAACTACTTTTTTTTAAATAGAGACTTAAAACTTTGTAGAGAAATTATTCATTAGAATACAAATAAAGTACCTAGATTCAGTGTTTTAAAAAAATCTACCCCTAAGGGGGTAAAATAGGGGTGCAAATTTTGTATGGGGGAAACAATATTTTTTTTAAATAGAGACATAAAACTTTGTAGAAAGATTAGTCATCAGAATACAAATTAAGTACTTTCAGCGTTTTAGAAAATTCTACCCCTAAAAATAGGGGGCTAAAATAGGGGTGCAAAGTTTGTATGTGGGAAACTATTTTTTTTAGCTAGAGTCCTAAAACTTTGTAGAAAGATTATTTAAATACAAAGAAAGTACTTTCAGCGTTTTGGAAAATTTCACCCCTAAGGGGGTAAAATAGGGTGCAAAGTTTGTATGGGAAAAACATATTTTTTTTTAATAGAGACTTAAAATTTTGACGAAAAATTACTTATTAGAACATGAAAAATACTACATTCGGCGTTTTACAAAAATCATTCCCTAAGGGGGTTAAAAAAGGGTGCAAGGTTTGTATGGGGAACACTTTTTCTGAGCACACTTAAAACTTTGTAGAAAGATTACTTATAAAAATACAAAAAAAAAGACTTTCAGCGTTTTGAAAAAATCTATCCCTAAGGGGGATAAAAAGGGGTGCAAAGTTTTTATCAGGGAAAGTTTATGTTTTTGAGTTAGAGACTTGAAACTTTGTAGAAAGATTACTTATTAAAATACAAAAAAAGAACACAAATCGTTTTAGAAAATTCCACCCCTAATAGGGTTAAAAAGGAGAGCAAGCTTTGCATGGGCAACACTTTTTTTTGGGTTAGACTTAAAACTTTGCAAAAAGATTACTTATTAGAATACTAAAAAAGAACTTTCAGCGTTTTAGAAAACTCCATCCCTAAGGGAATCCTTAAGATCCTTAAGAAGGGTAGCCAGTGTTGTGTGGGAAAAACTTTTTTTTTTACTAGACTTAAAACTATTCAAAATGTTACTTATTAAAATTAATAATAAAGTACTTTCAGAGTTTTAGAAAATTCCACCCCTAAGGGGGTTAAGAAAGCTTTGTATGGGCAACACTTTTTTTGAGCTAGAGACTTAAAAGTTTACGAAAAAAGTTCTTACAGCGATTAGAAAAATTCAACCTCTAAGGGGGTTTAAAAGGGGGTTCAAATTTTAAATGGCGAGCAATAAAATTTTAAAGTGTGAGTAAGAGATTTTTAACTTCGGTCTTATTCTGTACGTTAAAAGACTACAAAACTGATTTCAGAGTTTTTCCAAATTCATCCCCTAAGAGTGTTAAAATTGGTTCAAAGTTTGAGTATTTCAAGGCATTTTTAAAGTATGAGATTTTTAACTTTGGTTTTAGACTGTTTGTTCACAAACTAGAAAATGAACATCAACTTTTTTTTTAATTATCCCCTAAAAGAGGGTTCAAATTTTGTATTGAGAGAAATCATTTTCTAAGACGATAAAAAGTTCTACGCGGACGAAGTCGCGGGAAACAGCTAGTTCAAAATAAATTCATATAGAACACTTTATGAAGGTCAAAGTATATATTCTTAAAGTTCGAAAGGGTAATTATAATTGTTAATATAAAAATATAAAAATGTCAAATATCACTAGTTTACATGTTTACATGTCAATATGTTATAAGTAGGTCAAAGTTCATTTACATTTAGAATTAGGCACATGTTAACTTACAAACATGAATTCTGTTTTCACAATGTCAAAAATAGAATAAAAAATATTATTAGAACTAGGGATAAATATATGTCATGATTATATAAAACAAATTAAAAATTAGAATATGTCGGATTGTCAGTACACAGAGAGAAAATAATAATAATAAAAATCATTTAAAGGCGTCTTTGTCATTTATAAAGTCGCTTATCGTGTAATAGGCCTTACTAACTAAATGGCTTTTTATAAACAACTTAAACTTATTTAATGACAAACCTTGTACATTTTTGGGAATTTTGTTATAAAAACGCACACAATTTCCCATAAAAGACGAACTCACCTTTTGTAAACGATAACGGGGCACGGAAAGTTTATCCTTATTTCTAGTATTGAGCGAGTGATAGTCACTATTTAGTTTAAATAAATGTAGATTTCGTTTAACATACAAAACAATTTCAAAAATATATTGAGAAACAAACGTCAAAATGTTGATTTGCTTGAATTTTTCTCTTAATGAAATGCGAGATCCTAACTGATAAATCGCGCGAATCGCTCTTTTTTGTAAAACAAAAATGATATGGATATCAGCGGCTTTACCCCAAAGCAAAATACCATAGGTCATAATGCTGTGAAAGTAAGAGAAGTAAACAAGCCTAGCTGTCTCAACATCGGTGAGTTGCCTTATTCTTTTGACTGCATATGCTGCCGAACTAAGCCTATTACCCAACGAAGAAATATGTGATCCCCATTGCAGTTTATGATCCAGTGTAATACCGAGAAAAACAGTGCTATGAGAAAATTCAATGAACTCATCATTAAGTTTCACCTGTTCATTCTTACTGGTATTGACTTTAGCAAGACTGAATTTAATACATTTTGTTTTCTTGCTATTTAAAAGTAAATTGTTAGCGGTGAACCATCCCGCAACCGAGTCTAGTGCTGCATTCACTCGATCGAAATTGGTTTCCTTTCTGCCAAGTTTAAATATTAACGATGTGTCATCAGCGAATAACACAATATCGTGTTTGTTCTGCACGTGATAGGGCAAATCGTTAATATAGGCCAAGAAAAGAAACGGACCAAGTATTGAGCCTTGTGGAACTCCCATAGAAATATTAGACCCCTTAGATTGTATCCTATTTATTTCCACATGTTGTGTTCTATTGGATAGGTAAGATTTTATAAGATCTAATGCACGATGTTTTACCCCGTAGTGGCTAAGCTTTAAGATAAGAGTGTCATGGTTTACACAGTCAAAGGCCTTTGACAGATCGCAAAAAACACCAATTGCATCCAAAGACTTTTCCCAAGCATCAAAAATGGTTCGTAGTAGTTCAACACCAGCATCGGTTGTTGATCGGCCTTTAGTAAATCCAAACTGATTTGCATGTAAAAGATTATTCAAGTTGAAGTGTGATAACATTTGGTTCAAGATAATCTTTTCAAAAATTTTACTTATTGCTGGGAGTATAGAAATAGGTCGAAAATTTGTAGGGTCTGTTTTCGTGCCAGTTTTGTACACTGGTATTATTTTACTTTGTTTCATTAGGTCTGGGAAAATTCCAATGTCTGTGCAACTATTAAATATATAAGCAAGATATGGTGCTATAGCTACTATTATTGCCTTCAATGCTCTAACTGAAAGGCCCCAAAGATCTTCGGTTTTTTTCACCATGAGTGTATTGAAAGATGTTACAATTTCTTTTGGAGATACGTGCGTAAATTTAAAAATAACTTCGCATTCATCCACACAATTTTTCAAAAGGATTTTAGCAGCAACAGGAGAGCTATTTAATGACCTCGTCGTTTCAGTAGGAATATTGGCAAAAAAATATTCAAATTCCTGTGCTACTTCAAAATCAGTGTTAACTAATTTGTTTCCGATACGAAGGCTATGTTGAGATCCATTCTTTTTTATTCTGCCAGTCTCGCTGTTTATAATTTTCCAGCAGGTTTTGATCTTATCAACGGAATATTTTATTTTATTTGAAATAAACGAGGCTTTCGCTGCAGCACATACTATTTTAAACGTTTTAGAATAACGCCTAGTATAATCTAAAAATTCAGGGTCATTTTTAATTTTTTTCAGATCATATAAGTCGTATAGACGGTTTCTACTTTTATAAATGCCAGGCGTAGCCCAATCGCTAAACACAGTTTTATCATTTTTTTTAAATGTTTTTAATTTCACGCAAGAAATAAACTCTTCTTCAATGCAACGAAATAGAGTAGAATACATTAAGTTCGGGTTTTCAAGCGTAAACGGTAAAGATGAAAGGCGCTCGGTCACGCATTTATTGAACTGGTCTAAGCGATCCATCGTGAGGGGTCTACAAACTACGTTACTCTGTACGGAATCAACTTTTCCATGGAAGGAAGCCAGCTGGCCACAGTGGTCCGAACTTAACTTATTCAGTATACAACTTTGAATGGGATCTATATTGGAGAAAATATTGTCAATACACGTGGCACTAGTGGCCGTGATCCTAGTGGGCTCAGAAAACAAATTTACCAAGTTAAATGATTTAAATAAATTAATTAGACTATTAGATCTAACAGAAGGTTCTAGAAGGTTTACATTAAAATCCCCGCACACTATAATACATTTAGAAGAACAAGAAATCTTAATAAGTGCTTGCTCCATTACAGCCTCAAACAAGCAGTAGTCCGCAGATGGTGGACGATAAGCGCAAATAATTATGAATTGCTCAAGCTCGGTGCAAGATAGTTCAACTGCTCGCTCGACGGACAAACCTACGATGTCCTTGCGTTCTTTACTTTTTAGAGTATTTCGGACCATTATTAAAGAACCACCTCGGGCACTAGTTCGGCGCATATAACAGCTTACAATATTGTGGTTATTGAAATTAAACATCAATTCATGTTTTTTTAACCAATGCTCAGTGACGCATAATATGTGTATATTAGAACAATCTATTAATAATCCTATTTCAAGTCCCTTGTGGGAAAATCCTTGAATATTTTGATGAACTATGTTAATTTGACTAGACGATTGTATCACAGATTGAAGATTAATATTATTATTATGTCGGCTGCCGCGGTTGCGGGCAAAGGAGTCCACAGACACGGGCTTCGTCGAATGAGTTAGTTTAAAGCTACTGGATTTAAAGACTCAAAGCTTCCTTCAGCACAGCAGAGTCTATTTTTTAAATCTCTGTCATCAGAAATATTTAAAGGTGGGTTTTGTACATTATAAGCCAATAGTCTGGCACATTCAAGCTTATACTTTTT
The DNA here is from genome assembly GCA_963854355.1 of Epinotia brunnichana. Taxonomy (NCBI): domain Eukaryota; kingdom Metazoa; phylum Arthropoda; class Insecta; order Lepidoptera; family Tortricidae; genus Epinotia; species Epinotia brunnichana. Next base: position 15,150,152 of record OY977956.1, read on the forward strand.
CCAAATATGGATGGAATCTCGCTTACATACTACATTTTTAATAAATTTATTAATGTCTAAATATGAAATGGAATTATTAAATACACACAGCTTATGTAAAATAGAATTTAAGTAAAAAATGTCATTATTAATACTATTTGATACATTACATATATAAGGTAACCCACATAATATTATTTTCCCTATGCCTAATTCGCAAATCATAATGAGAGTCTCGGAAAACTTGATTAATTCATTTTTTGAAATATTTAGACTATTACCTAGCAGCACTATTAGTGTAGTACTCCTGTCGAACGAATCAGCCGTTATCAATTTGGCTAGTTGTGTGAGAGTAGCTCCAGGCAAGCAATTATTACACACGTTTTGGTTTAAGAATCTGTTCAACATATTGCCAAACCCTACACCTGCCTCATCACTATACAATACTGTCCTGTACGTCTGCTCCGGTTGGTGACTGTCGGGCGCAGCATGAGTGTCTTGAGGGCAGCACTCAGTCGAGTAGTGCTGGGTGGGTTTGGCGGGGGCGTAAGCGACTACGTTTCCGTTCCAAATGTCATCACTGGCAACACACACTGGTCAAAGACTCTCGTCTTGAGACACTGCGGAATATTGGACGAAAAGATGTGCCGTGGCGTATGTATGCATGTATGTCTATGACGAAGATGAGGAAGGGCCGTGGCCTGCTGCCGGTGGAGTGGCAGGATCTTTTTCCGCACTCGTTTTTAATAGAATCTACTAAACAGCAAGTAAATATACTTCACTTCACCAACTCATTTAGGACTTTAGACTAGGTAGTCGCTATCCGGCGCAATAGCCCTAAATGCTTTTGATATATTTCTGTATGAATAAATAAATCTATTATTCGTACAGTCCATAATTGGTATCATTTCCCCCCTAACCATGTGCTCGTGTCCGAATCCGATTTACACCCGACTACTTACTACCTAACAGTTCTAAGTATTCAGGATAATTGAAGATTTTTATTGACATCTTGTCAATATGCTCCAGCTACCTATTAATACGTTTTAGGTGCGGATGTAGAAACGCTTTACTGTAGTTAATATCGCATACCTTATATTTGTTATTCTATAATTTCGAATGTGTTCTCCAGCATAAATTAGCGTTTCCTATTCCTTTAAGTATGTTTATTTACCGTGATAACTCGAAATAATTGCTGCAAAAAGGCGTATTTGCGTGCCAGGTAAACATTCACAGGTCCGTCGTCGGCAGTGGCCACGGGCGTACTAAATCGTACACGCCACCGCGCATGCACGACGCGGACACCCGGTTTTTCAGACAAATGACCAAATGTATTGAATTATCAAACATATTGAAATTCTAAGAAGCCGGTAGATAGATCTACCAAAAAGCTACCTATCACAACAAATTTCATTGTAATGTTCCAAATAACTTTTGAGATATTTCGAGTTTGGTGGTAAAAAAGCACTGTTTTGAAAGGCAAAATCTATCAAGGTTTTTGTAAGCAATCGTGATTCTACGAAGCACGAACATAGCCAATGAACTAAAGATATACATATCAAAAATTTTGATCTCTAGCAATAGTACAAGTATACTAATAATCGGATTGGAAAAGGCACTTTTTCGATGCGCAGCTGCATACAGCGCCTTAAATACAAATTGAGGATACCGCAAATTACATTAAACAGAATCGCAAGTGTATTTTTCCACCGAAAAACGCAAACTATTTGAGACTCATACAAAAATGTCGCTTTTGCAACAGAAAAGTACGAGTTGATTTGGCTGAATACGAACTGTGCCGTCTTTTATATGCCAGTTTTTACTTTTTTAATAAAGGAATTTATATGTAACATTCCAGGCGGCCTGCAATGTTTTTTTTTATTTTTTACTACCTGTCCCCGCGTACTTCGTACCGCCATACAAAATGTATGAAAACAGAAAAAAAAAACTTTACATTTAGCATTTATTATTAGTTATTCTGCTATTCGGAGTGAAGACAAATACAACAAATCAAACATCACAAAAATCGGTTCGGCCGTTCTTGAGTTATAAATGGTGTAACTAACACGACTTTTTTTTATATATACCTAGGGTCATTTCGCCGGTTGGCGACCACCTAATTTCATGTGCCGGTTAGCGACCACTTAGCTGATTTGGTGAACTGAAAGCATATTTTCTCGTTTTTTTGTAAATTCCTATTCCATAACTACAAACAATAAGGCATACGACTGACTGTTTCAATAGGCTCTGTAGAATTGATGTTATCTGTAATTGAAAAAACCATATTCTTCAAGTGGTCGCTAACCGAAGGTGGTCGCGTAACCGGCGAAATGACCCTATATAGATTTTGATCTGGCCTTAAACTATACACTTTACCTTCCAATATATGTAGCGAGTTATGTTCACTTTGCGGGCCATTTTTGAGAAAAAACAATTGTGTTACGGAAATAAAATATAAATTAAATTAAAGACATACGTACTGTGCGTTGCAACAATGCCAAAAAGGTATTCAGATTTGCTTTGTTAGCGTGATTGGATTATATTGTCTGGCTCAGTGAAATGTACTTGTTTTTTTTGTGCAATAATAGTACATTATTGCCGTGGCCGGGAAGGAGGCAATTGCAGGCTGAGTATTTTGTTTAAACGGACGAGCTTGCGAGTCCGTTTAATTATAATACGAAGCCTGCAATTGCCATTCCGGCTGAGGCTAATATAGTGCTTTTCTCAAAAATGGGGGAATAAAAAAGATTGAAATCAAGCGTTATTATTAAATACAAATTGAGGATACTGCAAATTACATAAAATTAAACGTCATAATATATTTTTTAAACAGAGTCGCAAGTGTATTTTTCCACCGAAAAACGCAAACTATTTGAGACGCGTACAAAAATGTAGCGTTTGCAACAGAAAAATACGACTTGATTTGGCTGAATACGGCCTGTGCCGTCTTTTATATGCCAGTTTCTACTTTTTAAAAAGTTTGGCACTCGACAAATAAAGGAATTTATATGTAACATTCCAGGCGGCCTGCAATGTTTTTTATTTTTTAATTTTGATCTGGCCTTAAACTATACACTTTACATTCCAAAATGTAGCGAGTTATGTTCACTTTGCGGGCCATTTTTGAGAAAATAAATAAAGTGTTTACTTCTACTACTACTTTCTTTAGATCACAACAAGCAGTCTTTTTTATGCTACGCCAGTGGCAAACAAGTTTACGTCCTGCTCGTAGCTCCTAAACGAATGGACCGATGTTAATGCGTTTTTTTTTGTCCGAAAGCTGATCGATCGAGAGTCATGTTCTTAGCTACGTTTTAACAAAATCGGTTCGGCCGGTTTATTTACTTTGAAATAGTAATGTCGGGGATTTTCCAACTTGTTTCAAGTTGTCATTATTTTAGGTTACAATACAACACCAAAAAAGTCATACCTGTCACCCATAATACCGCACAGCGGCTTATACAACTTAGCAGCCTGCTCGAACTCTGACATCTCTCTTTTCCTCTCCCACGCAGCCAATCTATCCATCTCCCCCTCCCTTTCCAACACACTGTTCTTATCCTTCAAATACTTCTCGTATCTTGCCTGCTTGGCCGGGTCGCTCACAAAAGGCTTGAAAACTTTTTTAATCTCTTTCCCTGAGTCTTTTATTGAGATGAAATCCTCTGTTTTATCTGTGGCTGTATTGTCTGTGGTAGTTGTATCTGTAACGAAGCTGACGTTTCGGCCTAGGAGCTGCGCTATGGGATCGGGTTTCTGCTGTATTGGGGGATCTGCTTTGGGGATTGGTATTTCGCCTAAAAGGGAGCCCCGGGCTTCGGCTGATAGGTCGTGACGGCCGAGTCCTGAAAGATAGAAAAACATTTTTTTTAAAATGTTATTCTTATTGTTCGAGACTTAGGGCGGGTTATAGGGTTGTACAGTCGCCATCACATTCACCGGTACACTACAGGTGTTCAAAAATATCGGCACATGCACCCTAATGCCTTGAAAATAGAGGTGTGCTCAGATGTTTGTGAGCTGCTTGTTTGCTCCGATGTATGTGATGGCGACTGTACCAGCTCACGATTGCAGATCGATCATTTTGAAGCAGATATCTTCAACCGATTGAGCTGAAATTTTAGGTAAAGGTATAGTTTGGATGACAATTCAATATTATGGTACCATCGAGCTGATCTGATGATGGAGACATAAGGTGGCTATGGGAATTCAGTACTTAACCGACGTAGCCCCGTCGAGTTTGGGCTCGTTAGAATCGTCTCAATGAGTAGTTGATGACGGTATACAGAAAAGTACAGTCGGCAATAGAAGCTTGTAACAAAAATGAAATTTTTGACAGAAACTAATCTACATACTTAAAAGACCAGTATCGCTGGAAAGGTACCTTTCCGAGCTTTTCAAGCGATACTGGTCCGACCGCTGCCATTCCGGTCTGAATCGTCCCAAAGAGACCCAAAACCCTACCTTGGTCCCGTTGTGGTGCTGCGCTGGGCTCGAACCTGGTCCGTCGCCCGCCGGCGGGCAGCGGGGTGTAGTCGCGGGGGAGGGGGGGAGGGGGGTGGCTCGGCACGGGGGGGAGGGGCGCGGTGGAGCGGACGAAGCCTTCCAGGACCTGAAACCAAGTAGATTTAGAACAGAGTAACGCATAATTGGCTCCTAGCGGAAGGGAGTCGCCTTAGCTATGATTTTTTTTTTCTTAGCCTGTTTGGGTGTCCCACTGCTGGGCAAAGGCCTCCCCCATTTTCCTCCACTCGGCCCTATTGCTGGCATGCTCTCGCCAACCCAAGCAGAACGCGTCCAAATCGTCCCGCCATCTCCTTTTTGGTCTGCCTCTGCTCCGGTGGCCGTCTTTCGGGGCCCATTCTGTACTTATTGTGGCCCATCTTTCCAGGTGTATACGGCAGACATGTCCAGCCCAGTCCCACTTCATTTTGGCGGTCTTGGCACCCACATCTACAATTTGAGTTTTGGACCGCAGTTCCGCAAAATGCGCATGAATATTACATAATATTATATAATTCTGTCATTTCTTGCGAGGCCGGAGGGAGAAATTTGCACACAAATGCAAAATCAAAACTGTAATGATGACACTAATAGATCAAAAATGACACAATACACCGAAATACTTGCAAACCTTCATCAATTTTTGTGTACGAACCATGCCCATTTGGGATTGTACTTTGACAGAGGGGAAATGGTGCGAATGCCTACTCCCTTCCGTGTTGCTCGAAGATAATTAGGCACTTTCCTGGATAAAAAAATATAACTCTATTTAATCCGTCAGTTAGAATATCAAGAATTTAGCTAGTTAGTTATACTGGGCGTTTTTCCGCAATTCGACATCCATTGTGCCTATTTTGCTTGAAACGGCAGTGTGGCGCTACTCTAACCTAAGATTATCAAGAAATAATGGAGATGTCTTTTTTATTTTGTTAATCAATGTGACGTCACGCGGAACTTTAACGGGCTATATCTTCATAATTTTTTGTATGATTGACAAAATAAAAAATACGTGTCCAATATTTTTTGATAATCTAACTGGCTGACTGAATATTTTTTTAGGAAAGTAGCCAATTGAACGAGCGGGCAGGGCGAACGAAGTTCTCCGTTGTAACTTGGTAAAAATGCTTTCGTATGTCTGTCCGACGTCCGGCGGATGCCCGGCTATTCGCCGCTGTCGCATTTCTCAACAGATTCTCGTAAAATTTTGTGAGCAGGTCCGATAGTTACGTATATGGTATTTTTTTATCAATTCAGGTTTCGGACATTGTTCAAAAACATTTTTTTTCGCGAAAGTCTCACATAGCAACTTGTATATAGATAGTCATAATCATCATCATATAAGCCGAAACACGTACACTACTGGACATAGGCCTCCCCCAAGGAGTGCCAAAGAAAGTGACCGGTCCCGCGCCACCCGCATCAGCGGACTCCCGCGACCTTTACCAGGTCGTCAGTCCACCTTGTACCTTCCGGTACGTGGTCGCCACTCGAGAACCTTTCCGCCCCAATGGCCATTCGGTCTACGAGTAATGTGCCACTGCCACTGAAGTTTAGCGATTCGGATATTATTATTATAGGTCAATCCACATCCACAAACACGATACACGCCGAGCCGAGCTCGGTCGCCCAGGTACTTTGTATTATCTCACATTAGTCTCCTGCTTTCCCTTCGTTTTCTGCTTGTCCTCAACAGGGCCACCCAGTGAGAAGTCGTAGTGCGACATGTCTTCAGCCCCGTAAATGTCTTCATCGTCGGCCTCCAGGGCTCCCACGCCGAAAGCTTGCCCCCGTATCGATACCTGGATGAAAAAACTGTGTTTATAGAATCGAAAGAAATGCAGTTGTACAATACAGCTTGAGTATACAAAAAAACCCGAAGTGTAATTTGTCCGAAATCATTATTTTACAGAATTTCAGTATGATACGCTTAAGGATTTTTTCATATTTATATATTACTAACCCAACCCTATTTCAGAATAATTATGTTATCGGGAAAATTACTCTTTTTTTTACTTTAATGGCGCGGATAGCGTCATACTATACGAAACAAAGTTGGTTAACTCCCATGGTTTAAAAATAATTTGACTTAATCCGCTTTTCCATGAATTTGTGGACATAATACGCATCCAACCGAAGATGGTATTAAATTTGTGGCACCTGAAGACACAGCAAAGACGGCTATAACCATGTCGTTTGGTCCTTTCGAGTTCGACTTTATGCGTTTTGGTTTGCACAAAGCACCTTTCAAATATTAAAACCTTTTATTGGTTAGCGGCCTAAATGTGCATTTAATTTGACTCTTACCTTCTTTCCCTTATCCCTCATAACCAGATGGCTAGTAGAGCTTCCCTGTCCATACTCGCCAGCCATACTTCCCAGCACGGAATGCCGGCTGAGGCCAGAGTAGCCGAGTCCAAACCGATCGCTCTTGCGCTTTAGAAGATAAGGCTCATAGTCGTCTGGCGCGAAGAGTGTGTCGTATTCAAACTCGGAGTCGGAGCTGTCAGATTGTGTTTGTGTCTCAGTTGTCTGAAACAAAAGTTTGACGATTAGTTTTATGATAAATAAATAATTTACTTTAAAAACAAAGTTTAATCCGACTTCAATTCAGTACTTCATGAAAAGCCACTACATGAAAATTTCCACATTTCCTTTCCAATTTACCATATGAACTGCTTTCCGAGAGCAAATGCGTTGATTATTACAGAAAAAACCCAAGTTCGCTATATATGGGCTGATAATATTTGAAGAGTTCCGTCGATTCCTCAAGGATCTCAGAATTAACACTTCATTAGTTGCTACTTCAACGGAATCATGTCAAAATCTTTGACGTACTTTACATCTTTGAGGAGTTTCATAAGTCTTATGTGGTCTTCATCATCAGTTTCACTTCACCAAAATTACGATTTCCGAGGGTAAAATACACGAGCTATAATAAAAAATACCGAAAGCACTACACGCGTGCCTATAAAATTTGAGGGTTGCCCAAAATTTCCCTGGGATCCCATCATCAGATCTTAAATTGGTGACAATGTGACCACCTCGGGAGTATACTCTTTCGAATAAAAAATAATTTTGGAAATCGGTCCACAATTGAAGGAGAAATCGGCGAACATACATTCAAGAAAAATAATAATAGATACAGTGGAACATATAACCACCTCGTTATTTGAAGTCGGTTAACAAGTATCATAGACCAGGAGACTCACGTCTGTCTTCTTAAAACGGCAGACAGAAAAAACTTATTATTGTTATTTTTCGTTGGGTTTTAATTTCTCAGCATGAGCCGCTCGTAATTAATGTCATCTACGGCCAAGCACTACCAAAAACTTGCTACATGTCAAAACCACATGGAAAGGAGCGTGCTAAATATAAAACTTAAAGATAGAGTTAAATTATCGGTAATTAAAGCCAAATCAAAGAGCAAAAGCATTGGTAAGATAGTGAAGCAACAAAAGTGGCGCTGGACAGGCCACATGATAAGACAAAACTTAGGTAAATGGACAAAATAAATAGTTGAGTGGTACCCAAGAGGAAATAAAAGAAAAAGAGGAAGACCCATTCTAAGATGGTCAGATGACCTTAAAAAGATTGGTGGAGGAGTGTGGCTGCGGGACGCAAGGGATCGCGAGGCGTGGAAAGCTTTGGAGGAGGCCTATGTCGGAAGACAAGTTGAGGTTGTCGATGGAAATAGTTAGAAGTAGAAGTAAATAATAAGTAAAGTATGTAGTTTAAGTTTTCTTGAAAATTGTTAAACCTCAGCAATAAAGGCTATTTTTTTTTTTTTTTTTTTATTTACGGCCAAGTAGATGACATTTAACTACGTTGTATTTTTTATTCAAGTTATATTTTACCTACGTTTAATCTACCGAAGTTTTGTCAAATTTATCAATTAATTCTGATGTGGACAAAATATTTTTTCCATCATCATTTGCAATATAAAACATTCACGAAACGTGTAAACAAAATAATTGTATAACTGTGTAATTGTATAACTTATACTGAAATAAATTATCTTCTATTAATAATAGAAGTCTTCTATTCCATTCTAATGATGAGAATTATGCGTTTGTCAAATGAAATGTGTATTAATTGATTATTTTGTGTATAATGGTGGCACTCGCTCGGCGGTGTTTGCCCAAATATTCGTGTTGCATCTTTTACCTTCTTACGGCAAATGAAAGAGAGGCAACGACGCAAGACGCAACGCGAACCGCGAACACGCGACCTCAAGTGTAGTGCCGACCATTACCACTATTTCTTGACGTAGTTTGAACTAGGGTGGGAGGTTTAACACATAATGTAATTTTTTTTTCTATTTAAACTTATTGTGTGGAGTGCCGTTGGATAGCTTATAGCTTGTTCAAAAGTTATTCAATATAGTCTATATAAAAGTGCAATATACGGCGTTTGATGATTAAAGGGTGTCCTTTGGTGTTGCTCTGTATTCTTTCTTATTCTTATGGTTTTTTGTAATTTTTTCCTTGTGTGCGTTGTGGCGTCATTGTTCCGTGTTTTCACCTAATGGTCACAACGGAAGACCAGCGCTGGCGCCGCCAGCATTTCTATAGCAAATGTGTATGTGCGTAGGTATGTGTCTGCAGTTTGTTTTATGTATTTCTTTTGTCACGAATAAATGTTTTCTTTCTTTCTTTTTTTGGCAAAGTGAATCCGCTGAACCCCCAGGCCGTTTTAAGAAGGGGAGCCATTTTGATTTTTGATGCAGGAAGATGGGGGGGGGGGGGGGGGGGGGGGGGGGTTCGTTATCAATAATGTGTTTTTTTTATAACAGCTTGTGTTTAGGCTATTGCATTAACCTTGGTGTCGGTTTCGAATAAACGAAAGATGACAAATTCATTTATGGAATACTATTTACACCATTTCATATTAAAAACTTGACGAAACGTACCTTAATTAGGCCACTCAGCAAGCTTCGTGGCCTAAACGTGGTACTCGACTTAAAAAGCATACATTATATAACGATTGCATAAACTACTATTGTATGGCAATCGCCGCCTTAAGATAAATAATAGTTATTTGTTATATTATATGAATATATTATTTATATTCTTCTTTGTTATTTATTTTGTAATTTTTAATTTTGAGTTGTAATTAATGTTTTTATGTCATTATTGTCGTTCTTCTTCTTCTTGTTTGACTTGTGCAATTTTTGTTGCATTTAATTATTTGACTTTAACTTATGGAGAAAGTATAATATATGTGAGAAAAAGGTAGAAAGAACGAATAGCTCGTGAACTGTGGACACATACGAATCCTCACCGGCCAGCGGTTTCGTCGACTTAGCTGGGCAACTCTGGAGAGATGGACTCACCGGTCTCATGTCATCAGGCATGTAGCAGCCGTACACCCTGTGCTGGTCCCTGCTGGCGGTCTTCTGGCGACGGCTGAGGCGCTCGCCGGCGCCCTGCCCCGGCCTCCAGCCCATGGCGCGGAGCATGCGCACTGCCGCCGTCTCGTGGACAGCCCGGACTGTGAAGATATAGGGATCCTCACCGGTCTCATGTCATCAGGCATGTAGCAGCCGTACACCCTGTGCTGGTCCCTGCTGGCGGTCTTCTGGCGACGGCTGAGGCGCTCGCCAGCGCCCTGCCCCGGCCTCCAGCCCATGGCGCGGAGCATGCGCACTGCCGCCGTCTCGTGGACAGCCCGGACTGTGAAGATATAGGGATCCTCACCGGTCTCATGTCATCAGGCATGTAGCAGCCGTACACCCTGTGCTGGTCCCTGCTGGCGGTCTTCTGGCGACGGCTGAGGCGCTCGCCGGCGCCCTGCCCCGGCCTCCAGCCCATGGCGCGGAGCATGCGCACTGCCGCCGTCTCGTGGACAGCCCGGACTGTGAAGATATAGGGATCCTCACCGGTCTCATGTCATCAGGCATGTAGCAGCCGTACACCCTGTGCTGGTCCCTGCTGGCGGTCTTCTGGCGACGGCTGAGACGCTCGCCGGCGCCCTGCCCCGGCCTCCAGCCCATGGCGCGGAGCATGCGCACTGCCGCCGTCTCGTGGACAGCCCGGACTGTGAAGATATAGGGATCCTCACCGGTCTCATGTCATCAGGCATGTAGCAGCCGTACACCCTGTGCTGGTCCCTGCTGGCGGTCTTCTGGCGACGGCTGAGGCGCTCGCCGGCGCCCTGCCCCGGCCTCCAGCCCATGGCGCGGAGCATGCGCACTGCCGCCGTCTCGTGGACAGCCCGGACTAGCTGCTCTAATACCGGCTCACCTGTGGAGAAGACGAGTAGGGCTTATTCCACCTAATTTCCATTTTAACCCTTTTACCAATACTCCTAGATCTCAACATAGCTTAGTGTCAAAATGCCTAAATCACAGAATACCTAACTTTTTTTCTCATAACACCATATTCTTAATGTGGCCGAATTCAAAAATAGCTTAGTCTCATACATAATGCCTAAAATTCCAAACAATGTAGTTACTGATTAAGATATTTTTGCAGAGACACTGGACGATGCAATAGATAGGTCAATAGTTACTTACTTTAATATTTTGTCATAGAAATGACAGAAGTCATTAGGTATTTGAAGGAATTTGTGCATTTCAATCTTTAGGTATTTAGAGAATAATGGCAAAACTTTCCACAACAAAAAACATATATTAACTTCAAAAATATCGAAAGAAACGAAAATAAAATTTATTAAATCATACATATGGAGCCATAGCATTGTACGGAAGTGAAACTTGGACCTTGACCCAGAAAGATGCGGAGATATTAGAAGCGTTTGAGATGTGGTGTTGGAGGCGAATGGAGAAAATTAGCTGGAGAGATAGAGTAACCAATGAAGAAGTGCTGAATAGAGTGGGGCAAACCAGGCAGCTAGTTAGGAACTTAGAAAATAGAAGAGGGAAGATGATAGGGCACCTCTTACGACATGACAACTTCGTACTTAACATAATTGAAGGAAAGATAGAGGGGAGGCGAGGAAGAGGAAGACCTAGAATAGACTACATGGAGCAACTCAAAAAGAGAGTTATGTTGGGTCATATCGTGAGGTCAAAGAGATTGCGTGGGATCGGAGTAGATAGATGGCCTACTTTGAGCTACACCGACAAGAGCCTAGCTTTTAAGTAAGAGAAGAGAAGAAGCCCTACTCGAGAAGACCACCATACAAGAAAAAATTACATTGACATCGGAATCAACTATAACAGTACATGGAGGATTTGTGGAAAACAAATGCAACTCTGTTAGAATGGTAAAAATTCTATTTGAAGGGAAGGGTGTATTTTCAGTAGCTCTAGTATAAGTTTTATCGATACATATACGTTCTCGAACGCGTTTGCGTTTAGTTTCAATTTGTATGGCAACGCGTAGTTCTTAATAGTTACGACCAGAGGCGCTGTTCGCGTTGCCATACAAATTGAAACTAAACGCAAACGCGTTCGAAAACGTATTGTATCGATAAAACTTATACTAGAGCCTCAGGCCTAATAAAATATAATGATAAACGGGTCACTCACGTATTTAAGGTCGAGTATCGCTCGACATGTTTCCAACCGATTCGCGGTTCCTAGTCATGAGCACACGCGTGGCCGGCGCGATTAGCATAGACTGTATCGAAAAGTATAAGAACAAGTGAAATATGTAATGACTTTTTAAATATTTATTATTTTACATACGTATGTTCTTGGCTTATGTTTGAAATACATTTTAAAACGTTTTACTGTTAACTAATGTACCTATTATGTTTGCTTTCGGGCGACTTTTCGCACTTGACTTCGGAAATTCTCATCAGATTACGGACAACGATTACGGTGACCGTTTCGATGCTTTTAGCCAGTCTTTTTTAAATCTGTCTACGGAATCCGCTGCCGAGAAGCGTTGCCGAAGTGTACTCTTCATGATTGCCCAATATTCCTCGATGGGACGTACCTCAGAGTAATTTGGCGGATTCATATTCTTATCAACATATTGCACGCGGTGGGCTTCCATCCACTCTCAGGCGCGGGCAGCATAGTGGAACCTAGCCAAATCGGGCCAAAATAAAGTAGAGCCCCTGTGGCGTCGAATCAGCGGCAAAAGCCTTTTTTGCAAACACTCCTTGATGAAAAGATCGGTAGTTATCGTAGAAGTAGTGATGAACGCCGTCGATTTCATGCCGCATTCGCATATGGCCTGCCACACCATTGCTTTAGACCCAAATTTTTCGGCATAAATTGACGTTTGGTTCTCATTCAGGTGGTCTCCTTTGCGAACAGTATAGTACTGGGGACCGGGTAGAACAGAATAATCCAGTTTGACGTAGAATTCGTCGTCTTGAATTATGCAATATTCATTTTTGGTTAAAACCGTGTCGTTTAACTTTCGAAGACGAAGTTTAACATTTGCAGCCTGTTTTGGAGTTTGTTTAGGCTTCCTTTGCTTTCGATAAGTTACCAAGTCGTTACGCTTCGTGGCGCTCTGAACCATTCCTACAGATATTCTGCACTTTTTAACCACATCTCGTATCGAAGCACTGGGCGAGATTGGATTGTTCGCAATATTTTAGAGTCGATATTGCAATTATGTGAGCCAGTTCTTCGACCACTTTTCAGCTTGTCATTAAAAGAGTAGTCTTCCCCGTACTTTTTAATTACATTGTAAACCGCTGAACGACTCACCTTCTCGAGTTCTGCAATCTTTCTCATGGACATACCCTTTTCTCGTATGTATTTGTCCACAATTCGTTTTCGTTGATCGGGTGTTAGGCCTCGCATTTTTGAAATTAAAAGTAATCCAAAAAAACATTTTAAGTAATTGAGTTCAATACCATAGCATCTATGAAATAAAGCGTCGTTCATATTTTTAAAATAACCCCCTCCTTCGGCAGTTGGGTAACAAATAGAACAAGAATGGCGGCCAGCTAAAGTTGTCCTTATACTTTTCGATACAGTCTTTATGTTCTGGCCATTATAAGTTTCCATGATTAAATTTAAAAAACTAGAGCCTACGCCAAATCTTGAGATAAGGTGTAAAAGCGGACTCCACGCTCCTTTAGGGTACAACCGGGAATAACGCTAGGAGGAAGATTCTATTAGATGAAAATGTTGATTGTATTTGATTTTATGTATACCCATATCAAATAACAAATAATAAATAAAGAAAGAAAGAAAGATACATTTATTCACTAACACACAGGACACACATATTAAACTAAAAAAAAAACTAAAAAAACACATGAAACATGTAACAAGTAGGTAGGTAACTCAAAAAATCTATTTGTCAGGATGTCGCCGTCGACGGATACGTCTGGGAGGACATCATCATCATCATCGTCATCATTTTTATCTGTACCAGTGTTATTATAATGTATGAAAAATTATAATAACATCGATATCGATGTTATTATGGAAATCTAGTTGGTCATGATTTGAAATCTAGTCTGCCATGGCGGTGCAATGGCGGTTATTCTAATGGTTCCCGAACACGTCATTGAAGATTTATAATATGTGGGTAGATATTTCAGTGGGTAGATAGTACAGATTCATTATATCAAATAACAACTCAAACAATCTATTTGTCAGGATGTCGCCGTCGACGGATACGTCTGGGAGGACATCATCATCATTTTTATCTGTGCCAGTGTTATAATGTATGAAAAATCATAATAACATCGATATCGATGTACGTACAACGTAATTGCAAGATCAAACTAATAAAAAGGTTTTAGTTCAACTATTAATAGTCAAGGAAAATTCGTCTAAGTAAATTTGAACTTTGTTGTGAAACAGTTGAACATAATATTCAATACATCACTCTCGTCTGATACACAGTTTAATAAGGTAACATGTGCTTGCAACGCGTAAATGATTTGATTTGAAAACTGATCAACCTTTTCATTCCGCCACTGTACAGTCACATAAACAACTATTGTCTTACCTGGTATCGGTCCGTCGTGGTGGCGCGTCAACTGTCGCTTCCTGCCGGAGAACTCGCTCTGCGTCTCCATCTGTTTCGGGGCTATACCATGCTCGCCTCGGTCTTCATCGTCCATGAAGTCTTCGGGGCGCTGCTTCTGTTAAACGAAAAAAAGGCGGTTTTACATCAATTCATCCAGATGAATGGAAAATCGTTGGCATGTCCGTTCGCTGGCACGCTGTCCGTCTGTCATGCTGTTCATTCTCTACAGGTCGCATTTCTCAACTGATTCTCGAGAAATTTTGTAAGCAGGTTCGTTAAATATATAGAATTTTTTGTCGAGCCAACATTTCGAAAAAAAAAACACGCTCACTGAGCCACTACTTTATCTAATGCAATTATATTTAATTCTAATGTATTCTTTGCAAGGATGTTGTGACACATCCGAAACGAGTAACTTCAAATAAGTGAATAATAGTACATTATGATACAAGTGTGCTAAGTTGGTCATCATACTCGAGTCGGTTTTTAAGCCTGAGCCGAAGGCGAAGGCTTAATGGAGACGAGAAATGTAATGACCAATGCTCACGTGTTTCATACGACGTTTTTCAACACATTTGCGAGGAAAAAAATAAAAATAAAAAAAATTAAAATGTTAAAAGATATGTAATGAAAAGGCACTAGTGCGATAATGTAATGTAAAAGTCACGGCATGGGTAATATTCTGCATTATTTTGCTAATATTTAAAAATATATGTAATGAAAAGGCACTAGTGCGATAATGTAATGTAAAAGGCACGGCATGGGTAATATTCTGCATTATCAGTATCAGTGTAACCAAGCTCACTCTAAAAGCCTATTGTTTCTACAAGACCATTCAAGCCTGGAGAGCTAACCCAGGACTGAAACATTCCAAGGCACTTATTAGAGCCTTTAGCAAAAAGGCGTCTTCTGACGCCTTGGCGCTAAGTAGGAACCGTCTACGCATGCTGGTCAGGGTGCTTACTGGGCACTGCCGCCTAAATAAGCACATGCAAACGATAGGACTGTGTGACACAAGGCAGTGCAGATTCTGCTTTGAAGCAGAGGAGACGCCTACACACATCCTAACCGATTGCCCTTGCCTCATGCGCAGTCGTAACTCCTTCCTGGGCAAACACATCATGTGCCCGGAGGAGATCAAATTTCTTGAATTCAACAAAATCCTGCAATTCTTCGAGTTTGCAGGACTTGACCAAGAATTGTAGTAAGTGGCGATCACAATAGATCAGCGATGGTCGCAGTGATATAAGGGATTTGACAGCCCGAAAGCCACTACCAGAAATAATAATAATAAGTGAATAATAGTACATTATGATACAAGTGTGCCAAGTTGGTCATTATACTCGAGTCGGTTTTTAAGCCTGAGCCGAAGGCGAAGGCTTAATGGAGACGAGAAGTGTAATGACCAATGCTCACGTGTTTCATACGACGTTTTTCAACACATTTGCGAGGAAAAAAATAAAAATAAAAAAATTAAAAGATATGTAATGAAAAGGCACTAGTGCGATAATGTAATGTAAAAGTCACGGCATGGGTAATATTCTGCATTATTTTGCTAATATTTAAAAAGATATGTAATGAAAAGGCACTAGTGCGATAATGTAATGTAAAAGGCACGGCATGGGTAATATTCTGCATTATCAGTGTAAATACGCTGTAATAAGACCTACTTTACGAGCAGGTGTGTTGAAAAATATATTTTCGCATGCGAATTTGTTTTCGATGAATTTCGCTCGCTCTTTACGACACTAATACCTAAATATAAAATAATTAACAACTTTGAAAAGTTGAAAAACCCCTGACATTTTAATTTCAAAGTTCAATATCTCAAAACCGGTTGAACCGATTTTGTTGAAACGTAGCTAAGAGCCATCGTCACGTCAGCTTTCGGAAAAAAAACTACATTATAATTCGTTTAGGAGCTACGATGCCACAGCCAGATACAAAGACACGTCAAACATATAACTCTCCTATTTTTGCGTCGGTGGTTAAAAATATGCAACTACCTACCGGTTTCCTCACGATGTTTTCCTTCACCTCTCGGTGCCACTGTTAAATATTAAACCTTACTTTACATGTACACCGGTTTTGAGATATTGAACTTTGAAATTAAAATGTCAGGGGTTTTTCAACTTTTTAAAGTTGTTAATTATTTTATATTTAGGTATTAGTGTCGTAAAGAGCGAGCGAAATTCATCGAAAACAAATTCGCATAAGAAAATATATTTTTCAACACACCTGCTCGTAAAGTAGGTCTTATTACAGCGTATTTACACTGATAATGCAGAATATTACCCATGCCGTGCCTTTTACATTACATTATCGCACTAGTGCCTTTTCATTACATATCTTTTTAAATATTAGCAAAATAATGCAGAATATTACCCATGCCGTGACTTTTACATTACATTATCGCACTAGTGCCTTTTCATTACATATCTCTTAATTTTTTTATTTTTATTTTTTTCCTCGCAAATGTGTTGAAAAACGTCGTATGAAACACGTGAGCATTGGTCATTACACTTCTCGTCTCCATTAAGCCTTCGCCTTCGGCTCAGGCTTAAAAACCGACTCGAGTATAATGACCAACTTGGCACACTTGTATCATAATGTACTATTTCAACACACCTGCTCGTAAAGTAGGTCTTATTACAGCGTATTTACACTGATAATGCAGAATATTACCCATGCCGTGCCTTTTCATTACATATCTTTTAACATTTTAATTTTTTATTTATTTATTTTTTTTCCTCGCAAATGTGTTGAAAAACGTCGTATGAAACACGTGAGCATTGGTCATTACACTTCTCGTCTCCATTAAGCCTTCGCCTTCGGCTCAGGCTTAAAAACCGACTCTAGTGTAATGACCAACTTAGCACACTTGTATCATAATGTACTATTAATTATACGCTGATGTAAATAAACTCCTATTTACGACAAGTACCTATTGTACTTTATTTCCTTGAAGCACTTAAGTATAAACTGTCACACAGTTACTTATACATATGAATGAATATATGTTTATTGCGGAGTAAATGGTACATCCATATATGTTAGTAACAATTTTACTTAGGTCTATGTTATTTCTCATAGCTCACTTGTGAGCTATGAGACTTCGTCCATTGGCGGAATATAGGACTGTCATGCGTTTCCTCAACTGCACTCAGGAGTCCGTTGGAGCTGCCGCGAACACGACGCATCAGGGACGCGACTCGCTTACGCATAATAGCGTGGAAGCCATCCGTACGCGCCTCCGCGAACATCCCCGATGCACTACAGTAGCGCGGCAACCTCATCAGCATCCTGAATGCGTTGTTATAGAGGACGCGCAGGGCGCTGTAAGTACATATACTTAGGACATATTTCTAGAAAGACACAATTATACCTAGTCGGTCATTAGGTTCTGTCACCAGGTTTATGATAGATAAAGCTCAGCAATAAACTTTGTCATATTCGTATTATACATGATTAAAAAGCTTATTTTATAGGAATCAAATTGCAATACAATACATTTTGAACAATATAAGTACAGCACTAATGCTCCTGTAAAAATGATCGCTCCTGCCCAGATATCGGCTTTTTTGATCATCCTACCCCACCCAAAAGGGAGGGATACCCACCTACACGGAGTAGGTTTCCATTACTATTGACTACCCTAATTTGCAATAAATTATATAAACTACCCATCATTTTAGGGTTCCGTGCTCAAAGAGTAAAACGGGACCCTATTACTAAGACTTCGCTGTCCGTCCGTCTGTCCTTCTGTCTGTCACCAGGCTGTATCTCAAGAACCGTGATAGCTAGAGTTGAAATTTTCACAGATTATGTATTTTTGTTGCCGCTATAACAACAAATACTAAAAACAAAATAAAAGATTTTTTTAAGGGGGGCTCCCATACAAAAAACGTGATTTTTTTGCCGTTTTTATAATTATGGTACGGAACCCTTCATGCGCGAGTCCAACTCGCACTTGGCCTGTTTTATTTACAAAATCATCACACTATAAAGTCCTGCAATGTGAAATTCAAGAAAATTCAAACCAATACCTTCCTCTCTTTTGTCTTACAAGTGAGATTTCATGATTAGGTACACAAAAAAACTATTAACCACAACCATGTTTCATACTCACGGCAAGCTGTGTTTTATCTCCCCTACTGCTCTTAAATGTGGCCGGTGCCCAGCCCTCCGGAGTCCCCACAGTGTTCCCGAAGCCAGCGGAGAAGCCCCCAGTAAACGCGCCATGGAAGCGCCTCCGCCCATGCGCGTCCACCGCGAACTGGTCAGCCGGCTGCTGGTACTTGCGCTTTGATGGTATTTCATCTTTAAAGTGAAATTAGTGATGAGCTTTTGATTATATACAACTAATATTGGGTTGACTACCCTAGAACAAAGAAGACTGGCATGCCTGCAGCGTGGCGACCTCATTAATTAATAAATAAATAAATTACTAGGGGATCCAGTACAAGCAATCCTAGGAAGCACTTTTTATCAAATCGTGTAGTACATGAATGGAAAAAAGCTGTGTGTGTAATCATAATCATTCACCTCAACTTTCGTGGCACTACCTATACTTATTTCATACAAAAGGTCAAGTCAGTAGTACTACCCTAAACAGACGAGCAAGTATGAATAAAGTTATGAACAAATAAAAATCTGTTCTCTGCCTATATGTAAGTATTTAAATCAAAACGAAAAACCTTTACGATATAATAAACCTTATATCAGTTAAAACACTTACCTTCTTCGTAAGGTTCCAAAGGTGTTCCATATCGTATATCATTTTCTTCGTCCGAATCTGAACTACTCATTTTCTCTTAAATTAAACTAACAAAACGAAAAATATGTGCAGATTCATAAATAACTATCGGCGACCACAACATAACCTACAAAAAATTAAGTGACGTATGACAGGTTGACGTTTTAAATTAATAGAAAAAACGT
The DNA here is from genome assembly GCA_963854355.1 of Epinotia brunnichana. Classification (NCBI taxonomy): domain Eukaryota; kingdom Metazoa; phylum Arthropoda; class Insecta; order Lepidoptera; family Tortricidae; genus Epinotia; species Epinotia brunnichana. The sequence continues at coordinate 15,169,486 of OY977956.1, forward strand.
GCAGGACTATGGCATACTTCATACAGCCCAATCTTGGCGTATAGGTCACTTTTTTTAGTATGAGGTTTAACAACATTTTTTATCCTATACTATTAATCCTGTACTATTCAACGAGCAATATTTGTATATTTATATATGTATGTATGTATATATATATATTTGCAATCAAACAGGAGCGTTGGCGTTCAAAGGGTTAATATTTGTACTATTTTTCGTCCAAGACTTAGTGCATACCACTAGTTAAAGTGGAATAAAACAAAAGTTTAAACTTTTATTATATATTCAGACAGAATTATTGTTCTGATACAATTTCACACAAAAACAACGCAATGATATTCACAACCTGACTTAGCATCATCAAATATCACAGCGGGAACTCAAAGTAAATGAGATTCGTTACACATCCTTGAGCACTTTAAATACCTAAGCTGGATTCATAATTGTCTGATGGTCGCACTATATTTGGGGTTGCGTGTTCGCGTTGCGTCGTTGCCTCTCTTTCCTTTGCCGTAAGAAGGAAAAAGATGCAACACGAATATTTGGGCAAACACGACAGCCACGAGTGCCAGCATGACATACCACTATCGGTTTGATACCTTTATTACCGTTACGGCCCGGCCACGAGGTTAGGGCGTATAACGTCCCACTCGCAGAATGTCCCTTTCGCGAAATGTCCCTTTCCTAAATGTCCTTTACGCGAAACGACCCATTTGCAAAAGGACCTGTTCGCAAAATGACCCGTTATTGGTCATTTCTTATCTCATGAGAAGACTTCTAGTCTCTACTTAAAGAAGCTTTTTCCAGATGGGACATTTTGCGAATGGGTAATTTTTTGCGAAAGGGGCGTTATGCAGTAGGGATTTTCAGCGAGGCTCTCTCAGAAGGGACGTTTTGCGGAAGGGGTGGGACCTTTTGAGAAAGGGACGTTTTGCGAATGGGGTATTTTACATAAGGGACCATTGGCAGAGAAGACGTTTTGCGAATGGGACGTAATTTTGGTGGAGGGACGCGACTAGCGGTGGCGACCGTGGTGAGCGGCGAGCATTCCAAACAAATGCACAGTAACGCAGTCTCTGTGCATTTGTTTGGAACAATTGGAATGCTCGCCTGAATCATTCGAAACAAATGCACAAGACGGTGGGCCATGCCACGAGCCGCCGCAACCGGCGATTACACGCGCGAAATTACTCGAGCGAACGATTTTGATTGGTCGGAAGTTCGCCTGGTAATGAGGGATCCTTATATTGTACGGCCAAATAATCCCTTTCCACATATCTTTCTATCTCTCCTTTACGCATGTGTTAAAAAGAGACATACATATCTGTACACGCCTTTACGACATTGACAATAGAGTCCTGTACAGATATTTATGTACGTATATTATTACCCCTGACTGTACATTACAGGGATCTGGTAATGAGTATGACGGTTTAAAAAAAACTTATAAGATAACTTATTGAGTATAAGCAGGAGTAATGTTAATATTCTATTGTCATTTGGTCCTGAATTTCATGCTCTTAAACAATTATATGTAAAAAATATGTCACTCGATCATTTTCTTAAACATTGTTTTAAAACGTTGAACCATGTGGTACCCGCTTTAGTTGCGAGGTGCAAGAGCGAGCCAGCGACACGGGTACTAGACTGAGCTCTAACGTCACATAAACATACCCCTCCTGCACCGAGCAGGTACCGTAGGAACCAACAGTTAAAAAGTAGGCCTATAAGTAGTTTGTCAATGAGATCTTGAATCAATGCTGAGGGCCTACCGCGAACGGCATTCGAAGTTTTCACTCTCTGTTGCACTTACATAAGAACTCGTAAGTATGACAGAGAGGGACAACTTCGAATGCCTTTCGCGGTAGGCCCTCTGGTTCATGATGAACTGTGAACCGTTATTCACAATACACAGTGCACTGTAGACACAGTTTAATTCCTAATTATCATCTAACAGTCAATGGCCCAACAAACTTTTCATCCAACAACATTTCCTTAACAACATGTTGCAACTTCGTAATACTATAAAACCTATCCTCTCCGTTCAGGCAATCTTTCAGAAGCTTGTCCAAATAAGGCCTGTACACATTCACATCCTTAGGTATGGGGTACAAGAGAGGATTATCATCGCCTGCTAGAATGTAGCACGCGGCCCACAGATTATGATCACTAAGGTGATGTTTACACATGTTCTCAATAGAGAATGTAAAGCCAGTACCAATGATCTCTCTGCTGTACCGCTGGTACCAGGATGGTAGGTCTTCTCTGGGGTATGTGTGCTTGTCGAGGACGATAACGTCTTCTAGATCTACGAATGAGATTTCGTCCTTTTCATTGGCGACGATATTATCCAGCGACCAGTCCATGAGGTAGAAACGGAATCTGGAAATAAAAGATAAGTTTATGAAGAAATTAGATTTTTTTAACAGACAATATTTAACAGACGATATTTGACCTACTAATAAAACTTAAAGTCCAACTCCCTACTAATGTTAAAACTCTCTTGGCTAGTTTTGAGCCCAAAGTCGCCAAGGCTTTGGCTTATTTTATAGATAAAAATAATATCAAATTATAACTATTTATGAATATATACAATCACTCTTTTACCCACTTATTATCAATATCCAAATATGGTAGTTTCGTACGATTAGTCCCTGGGGCAAGATTATTAGGTGCACTCCACGGAACCGTAAATCCAAATCTTCCCCCACTTGACATTAGCAAAGTGCCTAAGCAGCAAAAAGCCACAATACGGAAAAGAAAAAAAATACTATACTCGTAGTTTGATCGCTTTTATGTTGGATGTGAAGCATTTTTTTTCTATCACACTAACATACTTGCGAGTAAGGGACAAATGCTCTATGTCTGTTATAAAGAGTGCCAAAGATACATTATCAATAATTCTAATGGCTCAAGAACATATTAATGAAGAGATAAATTCAGCAAAAGATGCAAATTAAAAGTCTTCTTATCAAATTCACAATATTTTTTTCAACTCTTTTTAATTTTTACATGAAACTAAACCATATTTTTTAGAAGAGCACAAAAGAAAGATTGGTTTTTTAGGGTTCCGTACTCAAAGAGTAAAACGGGACCCTATTACTAAGACTTCGCTGTCCGTCCGTCCGTCCGTCTGTCCGTCTGTCTGTCACCATCTCAAGAACCGTGATAGCTAGAGAGTTGAAATTTTCACAGATTATGTATTTCTGCTGCCGCTATAACAACAAATACTAAAAAAAAAAAATTTTTTTTAAGGGGGGCTCCCATACGAAAAATGTGATTTTTTGCCGTTTTTATGGATAATCTGTCACCAGGCTGTATCTCAAGAACCGTGATAGCTAGAGAGTTGAAATTTTCACAGATTATGTATTTCTGTTGCCGCTATAACAACAAATACTAAAAAAAAAAAAATTTTTTTTTAAGGGGGCTCCCATACAACAAACGTGATTTTTTTGCCGTTTTTATAGATAATGGTACGGAACCCTTCGTGCGCGAGTCCAACTCGCACTTGGCCGGTTTTTATTGTTTGCCATGTACAATCTGTTCTTAAACATACATAACTATGTGAATTACATTGGTAACCCATTTCCCGCTTACAATGAGAACTATAAAAATTAAGAAAGATATCTATTTAACTTAAGATCTATAAAACTGAAAGTTAGTTATTCCATTATTATTATTATTTATTTATCAGGCAGGCAGTTGAAACAACTGATGATGCCTACATCCGATAACTTTATTAAGAGGAACAGGACCCAGAATAGCTTCTTATATTGTAGTTTTATTCGTTATTGTACAAATTTTATTAATAATCTTAGAATCCGCTGTAAATAAATGCGCTGTAATGTAGGTATATAAATGTTGAGCTTTAAATTTTTTCTGTGTACAGTCGACTACAATCCATACAATGTTACAAAGAGGTGTATCCATACAATGTTACAAAGAGGTGTATCCATACAATGTTACAAAGAGGTGTATCCATACAATGTTACAAAGAGGTGTATCCATACAATGTTACAAAGAGATGTATCCATACAATGTTACAAATTACAAAAATATGTATACGTAGACTTTACTACCATAGAAATGAGATATGCATATGCAACATTAAAAAACATACTTATCTTTGTAGTAGACTGTACAAATGTGCTTGTCTAATTTGTTCTTGAATTGGTTGACATTGAGAGCCACATTGTCTGGCAGTTCCTTTCAAGCTTAATTGACAGATCTCAATAGTCTCAATATATTCATAGGGATCTGACCTGTCATGTTTAAAAGTGAAATCCATCGCAGCATCCAGTATCTTCTTAGCATACTTCAGCTTCCGATGCCAGGGCACATGCAGGAGGGATGACAGGGATTCACCCTCATGAGCTTCGACTACTAGTCTCCCGCACACCCCTCCGTATGCTGGGACTGGCCAGCCACGGGATTTGGGGATAACCTGGAGAAAATTTAAGAAGAATGTGAATGTAAGCCTGCAGTCCCCATGCCCCTCAGATTGAGCAACAGTGGCGAGAGGTTGGGACAGAAATTTGTGTACATCCCACTAGTGGGTACAGGCCTCCTGATATAGGTTGTATGCGGGCTGGGTTTCCATATGGGTTTTGGCACTACTCTTATTTGTGCCAACCCAGTTCCACCAGGAAGCCTAGCAGACCATTTATGTTGACCCCGGTGTTCCGAGGTGCTTTGCCCTGTATTCTGCCACCCCAAGACACGTCAGGATGACGTGGGTCGGCAGGCCTCCTGTTATGGATAGAGTGATCTCACAATAACAGGTGATAGAGCGCTATGGAATATAAATTGGTGATTCTATGAGCATTCCAACCACCATCTGCTATTGTGCTATTTTTATTATTTTTTATTGTGAATTGAAATTTATTTCATGAATTATATAATATTGTAATTGTGAATTTATAACTAATTTGGAACTCGCTTTAACATACTTTGATGTAAACTTTCGAGCTTATGTACCTACACCTACCTATTTCAAATGCAATGTATATTGTTTTTTGAATAAAGATATATGATATATGATATGATATAATATACATCAGTCCCCTGATCGCATTATTCTCAACAGTGTTGCCTAATGAATACATTAATGCCAGCAGCAGACTGATGGTGGTTGGAATGCTTGTAAAATGCGCAACCCGTAGGAATCGGCTTGTATGGGCGCTCCGCCACTGCTGCACATACTACACAATGTTTTCTTTTTAAATATAAAAAAAGTACCTTCAATACCAAAGGCTCAGGGTTGATGCTTAAACTGGTCCAAATATTGATCAGATCTGATTTAGATTCCATGCGCTTCTTGTTATTAGTGTTTATAAAGTCTAGTATGCCTGCAGGGTGCGGACAGAACACCAGACCCTTCCGCGGCTCCGTATCCGGCCAACTGAAGTTATATCTAACCATATCCATGATTCTCTTATTAATGTTACTCATATTCAGCAAATCCAATGGCCTACAGTCATCTTTTAGCTGCCAGCTCTTACACAGCTTTGAGTCAAACTCCTGGAGCTCCCAATTCTGTGCTAACTTTTTTAAAACAACGCGACGGTTCGATTTAGTAAAGCCGTAGTACACGTTCTTCGCGTTGAACATCCGAGTCCAACTATTACCACTTTCCATCATTATCTGGTTAGAGTAGAGCTCTGGACACACGGATACTCCATAGCAGGCCGGGCAGCGGTCTAAATCAGTTATACGCATCACTACAGGGGATTTTAAATCGCCGAATAACAAGACTGAAATACAGAACGAAATTGTGAACATTACGATCAAGCATAAAAATCGTGTGCATAGCCGCCGACGTAGCAGTCGCTTGTATATTTTCTCCATTATTAAAATGATCTTGTTCATTCCAATTAAAGCTTAAACCACATCTTCTATAAAAATATAAAATGAAAAATTAGGCGAGCCGAGCCGAGATAAATCAATTCTATGATTCTAAATGACAATATTGACATTTCAACGTCAATAAATAAATAATAGAATGGCGCGCCCTGGCCGCGGCGGTCAATACAAAACTTGTCATTAGCTGTCAAATTTACTATGGTCCGCCACCGCAGGCCGCGCCAATATGATGCAGGCATTGTATGAACTTTGAGTAGATAAATACATGGAGAGGCCCTATTCTACTATAGATACATTTATGTTATGCAAATATACATGAAATCTACATAGAAGGTCAAAAACACAACTTATCTCTTTCTTTCCAACTTTCGACAGCGTATGGTGAAAGAGATAGCATAATATTACGTTGCTCTTACTTCCGATACTAGAAACAGACATTACAGCCGCGTGCCATGCGCCATTTTATGCGCCAAATGTCTTTGTAGTACATGCGCTGTCAAGTGGTAAACAACTCAGAGTTAAAATCGTAATTTTCCGTATTAAAATAGTTTTTTTGGACTTGGTTTTGTGTAGTGAACACATATAGATGTGAACGCAAAATGCCTGCGTGCTCAATAAAGCAATGTGGTGCACGGAAATCAAGTAATCAACCGAATTTGACCATTCATAGGTTAGTAGCCGTTTTTCTTTGTTAACTGCCAGTATATCGCACTATCCGCCAAATGATAGTCAGTTTTGAAATGGATTTATCGTTCCCAACAAGAAAATACTCGTTTCGCTATATTTACAGCAGTATTATTAGCATTTAAATCATACGTCTTATTTTGACTAGTGCTGCGCTCTGATATCGACAACTTGCTATTAAATTAAAGACTATGTGAGTAATTTTATGATGTTATTTCAGATCAATCCGTTGACAGGAAGAGGGTGAAATTTCAATTACTAAATTTGACCCAAGAAACAAGAATAAATAATAAAAACAAACGTGGTGAGCTAAATAAAAGCTTGTAAAAATACCATTGTTTTATTCACTTCTGCACCATTCATATAGTAATCATAGTATACACAGTGGGTTGGGCCTGAATAACCCGACAGATTTTAATTGTATTTCTGACCATATTGGAAGGGTCCACGAAAAGAACATGTCTACTCAATTTTTTTTTTCAAAATGAGTCTAATGTCAAAATGCTGAGCTCGTTATGAAAACTTGACATTAAAACCTGAATTTGAAAAAAAGGTGACTACACCTGTTCTTACCGTGTCATTCACACTATAGGCAGATGCGACCTTATCGGTTGTACCAATAAAATGCAATGTTGGTAAAACACTTCACAAATAATATAGTTACGGTAATAGAGTAGTGTACTTGGATATTATTATTCGTCTCGGTCAGTTTCAATTACAGAGAAAACTCAAATATTGATGTCGAAATTTTTCAAAGTCCAAGTTGATATCGATAATTGTCTCTAATCGATGACAACCCTACAGCCACGAATTGACAGGCCGCCATATTAAAAAAAATAAATTTTAAATTTGAACTGTTTATTTTCAGATCTGTGATGTGTGTGATCAGTGTGTGATATTATGCGCCAGGATTAGGTATACACGCTCATTTCGTAGGTATTTCGTGTCCATATAGTTTAATTAGTCTGAGTGTATGAATGAACCTAGGCAATAAATTCTTGTTAGAAGCTGGAATCTGCAAACCTTAATTTGTGAATCATGGAATTCATGAAAGTACAAATAAAAACCACGAAAAACCCACTTTTACAGATAGATTTTTTCTGTTAAGAAACTTGGGTATTTGAAAATGTAAACTATGTTTAATTTAATGGTGACGCGGTTATTACAGTGCCTTAAATAAGTTGCTATGCTTGGCTTAGCTGTCAAGCTGTCAAGCAAAGCAAGCCAGTGTCAAAACAAGCAAGCTCTTAGAAATTTGTGCCGTGCGATGTGAGCTGTGAAATATTCGCCTTTTAAATGCCATTCCTAACATCTGAATTATGAGACAGTGTTTATTATTTAATTATTAAGTTAACGCTTTAAAAAGCGACAACAAAATGGTAGTGAATGCCCCTGAGACGCCCATACAGGCGGAGTTGATATTCGTCATCGAGGCGACCTCAACAAATGGGGCATACATTAATGAACTAAAAACTAACTATATTATACCTACACTTGAGTAAGTAAAGTTTTAATTCCAAACGTTAACTGAATATTACACTTAAAAAAACTGTAGCACATAAATTCACAGTATAACATATAAAAAAACTTTATGATTTTTGATAAATTTCGTTGATATTTTCCAGCTCTATAAGGGTGATTCTACGAGCGTTCCGACCGCCGTCAGTCCGCTGGTCTCATTATTGTGGAAGTTCTTGCAGATTTGTATTACCTTTCCGAGTAATTTTGTCATGCCAGTTTGACAATAATGCAGCCAGCGGACTGACGGCGCTTGGAACGCTCGTAGAATATAATATAATTTTTCCAGGTATTTCCATGGAGGTGCACTAGAAGAAGGTGGTGGCAATGGCTCCGTTTATGGAATAGTGACATATCAGGCGGCAGACAATTTGCTGGGTCTGCCGGTCTCCACATATGGGCCATTCACATGCCCACAGATTGTTATAGAGACTATAGATAAGATACAGTGAGTGTTTTTAATCCTTTTTGGTAAGATCTGTAGAGCAGGATGTATTTGGCTTTTAGGAAATGTGTTTCATCCAACAGTTTTTCAAAAGAACGTCTAGGGCTTGGAATGCCTGTTGAAGATTGAATGTAAAGGTCGGTACGAATTTGAGGGGCTCAGCCTGAGGCATGCTCGCCCCGCGCGCTGCGCGCGAGCAATTTGTCGTAATTTGTTGCACATTAACATTGCGGCGGGTGAGGCAGCGTGCTCGCGGTGAGCCGACATTGTGCGTCATTCAAAATGGCGTCGGACACGATCACAATTTACTGAATTAACAATTTTGAATTGGCATGGTTTTATTTTAATAAATAAATAATAATAAAAACACACATGGCTCAGCAACTTGGACAAATTTGTACGCGTCTCGCCCACAGTTAAGTATAAACTTGTCATTCTACCCGAGGCATGCTTTGGATACACGTCCAAGTTACCTCGCCGCGCGCCGCTGCACAGCGCGAGAGCGCGTACGAGTTTGAGCAAAATAGGTGAGCCGTGCGTGCCTCAACGGGAGGCTGCTCTAATTCGTACGCAGCTTAATAATTTACTTTTCAAAACAAAGTTATAACCGACTTCAAATCAGTAGCCGAATTACTTCAAGTTTGCCTATTAAATTTGAAGAGTTCCCTCGATTTCTACAGGATCCCATCATCAGAACTGGATTTTGGTGACAACGGGACCAATCTGGAAGTATATGCTTACAAACACAGAAAAAAAAAATCTAATTGGTTCATAAATTACCGAGTTATCGCGTAACGAACACACATAAAATAAAATAAACAGACAAATTGAGAACAGAGAGATTAAATAACTTGCGTATTCACAGCCCATCCATTCTCATCTCAAACATTTGATCAAGTTTATTTATTTATTTTAAGTATTTTATTTTTTTTTGCACATCACTACAAAGTGCAAATGGTAGAGTTATTGCCTGATAGGTGCGTCCACACCAAACGCACGCTCACCCGAGCGGCTCGCCCGAGCCCTCCGCAAACTCACCGGAGCCGCTCAGGTGAGCGTGCGGAGGGCTCAGCGAAAATAATTTTCACGACATTCATTTGAAAACGATAAATAAATAAATAAGTACATTGCCAGTAGCATGGCGCCGCGGCCCCTTTGATTTCGCCCAAAAAGCCGACAAGGCTCGGGTGAGCGTGCGGGGCCACACAAAACAACCGTCCACACCGGCTCGGCTCAGGCGCGCCGTTGTTCGCCGATCGCCGTCCACACTTAGCGCGCACGCTAGGGCGAGCCGCGCTCGGGTGAGCGTGCGGCCACACAAAACAACCGTCCACACCGGCTCGGCTCGGGTGAGCCGCTCGCCCGAGCGTGCGGACGCGAGGGCGAGCGGCTCAGGCGCGCCGTTGCTCGCCGATCGCCGTCCACACTTAGCGCGCACGCTAGGGCGAGCCGCGCTCGGGTGAGCGTGCGGCCACACAAAACAACCGTCCACACCGGCTCGGCTCAGGCGCGCCGTTGCTCGCCGATCGCCGTCCACACTTAGCGCGCACGCTAGGGCGAGCCGCGCTCGGGTGAGCATGCGGCCACACAAAACAACCGTCCACACCGGCTCGGCTCGGGTGAGCCGCTCGCCCGAGCGTGCGGACGCGAGGGCGAGCGGCTCAGGCGCGCCGTTGCTCGCCGATCGCCGTCCACACTTAGCGCGCACGCTAGGGCGAGCCGCACTCGGGTGAGCGTGCGTTTGGTGTGGACGCACCTAAGCATATTCAAACCATCAAACAGAAACTGGCAGTTTACACAGTTCATACACAGTTATAAAACAAACTTTTGACTTTTTACAAAACAAACTGCTATTTGCATTGTGCTGAGCTAGCACAATGGCTTGCTTGAAAAATCATGAGAAGTGACGTTTTCTATAAACTGGTAATTGTTAAGCGTCGCCCGCGTATTGCAAAGACCGCAGGCAAACCCGCGGGATATAATATAGCCTATAACCATCCAGAAAGTCCATTCAACATGCAGATGAAAGCATAATGGAGATTGGATAAGCGGTTCCGGAGGTTACCCAAAAACTTACCATTCTTACAAGCTACAATCCCACAGGCACTTCCTCTTTATAATATTAACAAGGGGCGGAATTCTCATAGCAGAAATCAAACTACAAGAGGGATTGACCATTGTGTTTTATAGTATAGACTATTGATAAATAATTGTCACTTAGGTAATGAAATGAAGTTAGACCTTCCTGTATATAATATATTAACACGTTCGTTGCCAAGCCGAAAATGCAGAATTTATATGGATGGCCACACAAACAACACACCCGCACAGCACGGCTGCGGCGAGCGAACTGTCAAGTGCTCGTAAAACCTGGCTACCCACAGGCCACGCCCCCTAGTAAATAGGTAATTCCCTTCCCTAGTGGCCAAAGGAAAAATCAGAAGCCAATACGCAACGGCCGCAATTTTGTGGCTCGGACAATATTGTATTCGATCATCACGCGAACTCGCGTGAGCGGCCACTACGTATACAGCCGCTTCACGCGAGTTCGCGTGATATGGCAACCAACGTGTTATAACAGAAAATATTTTTTCTTAGGATTAACCATTTTAATAACATGGGCAAGACTTATGAAAACTCAATTGACATACTATATGTATACACTGGTATACACACGCATCGACGTGTTTTATTTTAACCCTTTTCCAGGCCAGCAATTGAAAAATGACGATCAAATGTCAGTCTTTTTCATTGACGCTAAGATACATGTTTGACAGTCTGTATGTGGTCGATATAACGCCTCTGCCTGGAAAAGGGTTAATACTAGCGACCCGCCCCCGCTTCGCACGGGTTTATATGTATAATACATGCATGTATGGTTTGTATTATACATATTAACCTTCCTCTTGAATCACTCTATCTATTTAAAAAAACCGCATCAAAATCCGTTGCGTAGTTTTAAAGATCTAAGCATACATAGGGACAGACAGACAGACAGCGGGAAGCGACTTTGTTTTATATTATGTATTGATGGCGATGCAAGCCACTTATTAAAGGGGTCAAATGTTACAGAATAATATTAAAAGTCGATAAACAAGCGAAAAGATGTAACATCGACAAATGGAAAAGTCGATAAAACAATGGTCAATCCCTCTTGAAGTTTTATTTCTGCCATGAGAATTCCGCTCCTTGAATTATTATAGATAATCGCCATTTACTTAGTTATTTATCATTCATTCAGGTTTATTGGAGGCCAGGCTGAAAGTCGAGCCTGCATCACAGAGGCCCTAGTGGCTACCGCTGCCTGTTTTGAGGAGCTCGGCCGAACAGACGTGTCGAGACATGTGCTGCTCCTGTGTTGCTCTCCACCGTACTCTGCATACGCTGGGGGCTTGGTGCCACCTGGTATGTTCATTGTCGTCCTAGTGATAACATCTACCTATTTAAACCCCTTTTTGTTTTGTTTCATTTGATTTATAACAAACTATCTACTAAACTCCGGACCGGTCATTTTGGCACTCTTTGGGGGAGGCCTATGTCCAGCAGTGGACGTCTTTCGGCTGATATGATGATGATCTTCTAAACAAGAGCTACGCTCTTGTTAAGAAAATTATGGGAAGAATATAAGCCAAGTACTAATGAATAACTAAAACATCATTTTATTCTATTTATTGTGGAAAAAGGGACATTGCTTTGGATGACGAGTAAAATAAATCGAATAGAAACATAATATTTGATTAATATGTACTTATTTAAACGTTACTTACATTAAATTTCTGCAGTACTGAACCAAATTACACCTTTTACTTCCTTGAGTAGGATTTACACGAACAAATAACGAAACACTAGCACCATCAGACAGTCATCATGAAGGTGTGGGCAGATTTAGTCGATATTATTTAGTAGACGGTTGAGTCTTCTGTCATTACCGAGCAAATAATGGCCCGTCCAATGGCGGACACCGCTTTTTATGCAAACCCACCTCCATTCGAACTGCATTAAACGTACTTCCGGTGATCTTGGTTTATTTTTATTAACATAATAGTTGTTTCTAATAATTAATCAAATAATCTATTTAAAATATAACACATATTTATATTATAATCTGACACTCTCATTTTAAAACGACTAGCTAGTTTGCGCTGAAACTTTGCACTTAGAATAAGTTATGTACCATCCAGGTCTGTAGCTTCAGATACCATAGTAAAAATATACAGCAAATTTAAGTTTTTCATACTAAACCTAGATATACCTCATGTCATTGTATAATGTGCAAAGTTTCGTTACAATCCAACACGTAGTTTTAAATGAGATTGAAACTCCGTTTGTATGGGAAGGTGAAATTCGGCCGAGCTTACTGCGGACTCTTAAACTCATACTAACTTACTACAGTTGATGTGATGATGACAGTGTGATATCAAGTGATCGCATAAGTGTCCTGTTGGACAATTTGGTATAAAAGTAAAATATTGCCTTTATTGTTGAAGTTATTAAGCTACAGTTTGCAAAAACTTGCATATTATACTTGGAACTTCGTCATCATCATCATCCGAAAGACGTCCACTGCTGGACATATAAGAGTGCCACAATGGCCGGTCCTGCGCCACCCGCATCCAGCGGACTCCCGCGACCTTTACCAGGTCATCAGTCCACACTTGGAACTTAATTTTTTTTAATTATTTGTGATATATTTTCCCATTCTCCATTGACAATCTCAACTTGTCATTTGACAAAGGCCTCATCCAGGGCTTTCCATATTTTGCGATCTTTTGCGTTTTATAGCCAGACCTCCACCAATTTTAAAGTCACTTTGGTATGGAACACTAAAAAAATATCAAGTAGTAGTAATAATATTCTTTTCATCACACTTGCTCATAAATGGTGTTATTCCTTGCCTGTATACAGAAGGACAATGGCCTAAATAGTTCCCGCGGGAAATAATGGTCCCAAGGGAGTAATGAGCTTGTGTGTGATCTGATTGGTTAAGCAAATCTGGACGGCCGCGTACGACAAGAATTCTGCTCTGTGATTGGTTGGAAAATAAAATCGAGCAGGCCACGCCCTGCAAGAACCACATGCTCCATGCTCTGTGATTGGTTGAAATATTGAAGCTACGCCCTCCACACGCACTGATCTAGAAGTGAAGTTGTCAATTTCGTCAACATTTGAATAATGCGCTTGTATAAAACATAGGTTTTTCTGTCTTTTGTGGTTATTTATTTCCTCGCAAATGTGATGAAAAACATTGTGTATAACACGGGCGTAATAATATTGCAAACTCGAGTCATCAAAAGCCCTCCGCCTTACGGCGTCGGGCTTCTGATAGACTCTCGTTTGCAATATTCCTCATACGCCCCTTGTTAAACAATGTACTATTATTGCACCATAACATAAGAAAAACATACACATATAGGAGTATAGATTAGATAAGCAATGGTAACAACAGGCGGTCTTATCGCTTTAGAGCCATCTCTTCCAGACATTCTTTAGGTAGCAGGAAAAAAAGTTGTAAACAGGCAGTGCAGGAGTAAACCAAGAAAAACTTACTAAGACATGCATCCACATTATCTGACAATCAAGTGATCGTGTTAAGGCTCCAGTACACAATGGCGTATGCTGGCCCACTTCAGGCGATCGCCACTGTGTACTGGGCGAAAGATTGAAACATTTATTTCAGACCATACCTACAGATCCATATTTTTGTTAGTAAAAGCTTACGTGTTATGTATGTCAGTAGTAGGAACAAAAATAAAATAAAGTAAGTAAGTAAAATATTAAAAAAATAAACAAAATTCGGAAGTTTTACACAGAGTTGGCTATTGAGAGAGTGAAGAGAACACCAAGACTACTTAACTCTCCCTATAGCCACCTCAACCCAAAACTTCATCATCGGGCAGTCGAGTTTTTCGGCCAACGCCCCGAGAATTGTCAATCGTGGCGCGCAATCGGGATGTTGTCGGTTTTTTGGGCACACTTCAAAGGAATCGTGGCGTAGCGTGGCCTGTGGTGTTCACACAATCGCCCATTGTTTAGTTCGTCACCGACCGCTGACCGGGATAGTGAAGGATTCCACGTCCATCGCAAGTGTTTTGCCAGGCAGCATTGAGCCATTGCGCCATTGTGTGAACACCAAGTGATCGTGGCCTACAGTTGTGCATTGCAAAGCATGGCCCATCACAGGCCATTGTGTGCTGGGGCCTTTAAAGATGGAATAGGGGTGTAGACTCAAAATGTATTATTACTTCAAATGAAAGAAGTCAAATAAATATGCCTAATGACGAAAATCCCATTCGAACATCTCAAAAAATTACGAAGCTGCAACCGTTTCAATGTTGCCTGTTAGAGAGAGAAAACGCTCCGGGATCGTGACGTCACGATCGTCTAGCGTCATAGTAAATGACAATCGTTACATATGAAGGTGCGTTTTGCGGAAAAGGGACAGAACATATCCATTCTTAAAACTTTGGACGCTTATAACTTTGTGATTATTAAAAAAAAAAAAAAATTACTGTTTATTTTTATAAAGAGCCATTGTTTACAGAAATTTTCTTAACTAAATTAATCTTTATAATTTTAAGATTATGCTTAGTTAAGGATTTAAGGTTGATTTAAGTTTCCGCGGTATGTTTTACCTCTGCTGAAATAATCTTGAGCCGACAATGACTTTAGAACCGCTCGGTTCAAACGCTCGGAGATTGGCCCACCTCCTGCAATCAGTTCAGCTTGGTTAGTTGTAAATTCCTAACTATATGAACATTAAACACTTATACAATGTGATTCACTTACTTTTTAGGGTTCCGTAGCCAAATGGTAAAAAACGGAACCCTTATAGATACGTCATGTCCGTCCGTCTGTCTGTCTGTCTGTCCGTCCGTATGTCACAGCCATTTTTTTCCGAAACTATAAGAGCTATACTGTTGAAACTTGGTAAGTTGGTATACTGTGAACCGCATTAAGATTTTCACACAAAAATAGAAAAAAAACATTAAGTTTTAGGGGTCCCCATACTCAGAACTGAAACTCAAAAATTTTTTTTCCATCAAACCCTTATAAATTTTGAGGTTTCTAACATCATTTTTTTCTAAACTGAATAGTTTGCGCGAGAGACACTTCCAAAGTGGTAAGATGTGTCGTCGCCGTCCCCCCCCCCCCCCTGTAACTTCTAAAATAAGAGAATGATAAAACTAAAAAAAATATATGATGTACATTACCATGTAAACTTCCACCGAAAATTGGTTTGAACGAGATCTAATAAGTAGTTTTTTTTAATACGTCATAAATCGTAAACCGCAATTTATTTCACGGAACCCTTCATGTGCGAGTCCGACTCGCACTTGGCCGCTTTTTCATTTTTAACCTCTTGCGTTGCTTTTTTCTCCATTTGACTACATTTTTAATCCTTTTTCGAGAACATGCAGCATTTTTGATTATTTTATTTAGTGTCTACACCCCTATTTGTCCCCAGGTGCTCCGGGGACCATAGAGCTGGCAGCGCGGATGCTCGGCTCGAGCGGCGCCCAACTGTCGGTGGTGGCGGCGCGGCGGCTGCCCGCGCTGCTCAAGCTGTACGAGCATGCTGGCGGGGACACCATGCACGCGCAGCAGAGGAACTACGCTAAGGTAGGGTTGGCGCACATGTCTAACACTAGCCGCAGGCTCATGGGCGTTGCCAAGGGGGGGGGAGAAAATAGTTATCATCACTTCTCATGCTCGCAAAGTTCGCCTTTGTGTTGGATGTATGCTGCACAAAATACCAGTTTTATGCTCTAGTGCAGAAAGTAAAATTGTTTTAAAGACTAAGATAATCGGGCCTAACAGCCACACACACAATAAAACTTCGTAGAAGAAAGTTGTCATTTGATTTGATTTGCTTTAATAAATTTCACGTCCCTGTTTTCCATTACTAACTTAATAAAACCAGATAAAATAGAGGAGTCAATTATTATTTTAAAACGTATTGAACCATTGAATGACTTGGCAGTATGAAGTACCTACCTAAGTCTAGTATCACGTATCGAAAATTAAACATAAAAACTTTAAAAAGTGACGGGAATGAGCTATTATTTAATTTCATTTTGCAATTATTTGTTATTTTCTCGCAATCGAAGTGAAAAGCAGCTTTGTGTATAACTCGGGCTTAAATTAGCGAGAAAATAACAAATACTTGCAAAATAAAATAATATAATAGCTCATTCTCGTCGTCACTTAACTTTTTAAAGTTTTTATGTTTAATTTTCGACACGTGATATTAGACTTAGGTACTTCATACTGCCAAGTCATTTAATGGTTCAATACGTTTTAAAATAATAATTGACTCCTATTTTATCTGGTTTTATTAATTTAGTCATGGAAAACACAAATATGAAATTTATTAAAGCAAATCAAATCAAATGACAATTTTATTATATGAAGTTTTATTGTGTGTGGGGCTGTTAGGCCCGATTATCTTAGTCTTTAACCATAAAAGTGGCATTTTGTGCAGCATACATTTAGCACAAAACCGGCCAAGTGCGAGTTGGACTCGCGCACGAAGGGTTCCGTACCATTATCTATAAAAACGGCAAAAAAATCACGCTTGTTGTATGGGAGCCCCCCTTAAAAAAATATTTTATTTTGTTTTTAGTATTTGTTGTTATAGCGGCAACAGAAATACATAATCTGTGAAAATTTCAACTCTCTAGCTATCACGGTTCTTAAGATACAGCCTGGTGACAGATGGACGGACGGAAGGACAGCGAAGTCTTAGTAATAGGGTCCCGTTTTACTCATTGAGTACGGAACCCTAAAAACCATTTATGTATATGTATGAACTGGCCCCCCCCTAGGCCATCGGCTGGCGACGACGCAGGCTGGTCACATATCGTTATATCGCCGGATACCTTTGGCACCTTGCTTAACGATTTTGGCGCAGCGCTGCTCAATCCGTTTTGTTGGAGCGCTCGTGAACAGCCAAGTTGTTTCCGTCCCCAGGACCCCCGGCACCTGGTGCTGCTCCGCGGGTACAGCCTCAAGGAGCGGGTGCCGAGCCCCGCGCCGCCCGCGCCCGAGCCTGTTCCGGATATGTACGGGTATGTATTCCTGGTCATAATGTGTCGCGAATCTAACAATAAGAATAACTTTTTCACTTCACATGCTCGCAAAGTTCGCTTTTGTGCTGGATGTATGCTGCACAAAATGCCACTTTTATGCTCTAGTGCACAAAGTAAAATTGTTTTAAAGACTAAGATAATCGGGCCTAACAGCCACACACACAGTAAAACTTCGTAAAATAAACTTGTCGTTTTATTTGATTTGCTTTAATAAGTTTCGCATCCGTGTTTTCCATTACTAAATTAATAAAACCAGATAAAATAGGAGTCAATTATTATTTTCAAACGTATTGAACCATTAAATGACTTGTGGCAGTATGAAGTACCTAAGTCTAATAACACGTGTCGAAAATTAAAAATAAAACTTTAAAAAGTTAAGTGATGAGCTATTATTTTATTTTGCAATTATTTGTTATTTTCTCGCAATCGAAGTGAAAAGCAGTGTGTATAACTCGGTCATAAATTAGCCATTTAACCCCTCTACTTAACTATCCATATATGAAAAAATGAAAAATGATTTATTCAGTAACTTATACTATACTAGCTGTTGCCCGCGACTTCGTCCGCGTAGAACTATTTATCGTCTTAGAAAATGATTTCTCTCAATACAAAATTTGAACCCTCTTTTAGGGGATAATTAAAAAAAAAGTTGATGTTAATTTTCTAGTTTGTGAACAAACAGTCTAAAACCAAAGTTAAAAATCTCATACTTTAAAAATGCCTTGAAATACTCAAACTTTGAACCAATTTTAACACTCTTAGGGGATGAATTTGGAAAAACTCTGAAATCAGTTTTGTAGTCTTTTAACGTACAGAATAAGACCGAAGTTAAAAATCTCTTACTCACACTTTAAAATTTTATTGCTCGCCATTTAAAATTTGAACCCCCTTTTAAACCCCCTTAGAGGTTGAATTTTTCTAATCGCTGAAAGAACTTTTTTCGTAAACTTTTAAGTCTCTAGCTCAAAAAAAGTGTTGCCCATACAAAGCTTTCTTAACCCCCTTAGGGGTGGAATTTTCTAAAACTCTGAAAGTACTTTATTATTAATTTTAATAAGTAACATTTTGAATAGTTTTAAGTCTAGTAAAAAAAAAAGTTTTTCCCACACAACACTGGCTACCCTTCTTAAGGATCTTAAGGATCTTAAGGATCCCCTTAGGGATGGAGTTTTCTAAAACGCTGAAAGTTCTTTTTTAGTATTCTAATAAGTAATCTTTTTGCAAAGTTTTAAGTCTAACTCAAAAAAAAGTGTTGCCCATGCAAAGCTTGCTCTCCTTTTTAACCCTATTAGGGGTGGAATTTTCTAAAACGATTTGTGTTCTTTTTTTGTATTTTAATAAGTAATCTTTCTACAAAGTTTCAAGTCTGTAACTCAAAAACATAAACTTTCCCTGATAAAAACTGTGCACCCCTTTTTATCCCCCTTAGGGATAGATTTTTTCAAAACGCTGAAAGTCTTTTTTTTTGTATTTTTATAAGTAATCTTTCTACAAAGTTTTAAGTGTCTAGCTCAGAAAAAGTGTTCCCCATACAAACCTTGCACCCTTTTTTAACCCCCTTAGGGAATGATTTTTGTAAAACGCCGAATGTAGTATTTTTCATGTTCTAATAAGTAATTTTTCGTCAAAATTTTAAGTCTCTATTAAAAAAAAATATGTTTTTCCCATACAAACTTTGCACCCTATTTTACCCCCTTAGGGGTGAAATTTTCCAAAACGCTGAAAGTACTTTCTTTGTATTTAAATAATCTTTCTACAAAGTTTTAGGACTCTAGCTAAAAAAAATTTTTTTCCCACATACAAACTTTGCACCCCTATTTTAGCCCCCTATTTTTAGGGGTAGAATTTTCTAAAACGCTGAAAGTACTTAATTTGTATTCTGATGACTAATCTTTCTACAAAGTTTTAAGTCTCTATTTAAAAAAAATATTGTTTCCCCCATACAAAATTTGCACCCCTATTTTACCCCCTTAGGGGTAGATTTTTTTAAAACACTGAATCTAGGTACTTTATTTGTATTCTAATGAATAATTTCTCTACAAAGTTTTAAGTCTCTATTTAAAAAAAAGTAGTTTTTCCCATACAAACTTTGCACTCTATTTTACCCCTTTAGGGGTAGAATTTTCTAAAACCCTGAAAGTTCTTTATTTGTATTCTAATGACTGATCTTTCTACAAAGTTTTAAGTCTCTATTTAAAAAAAAAATGTTTCCCCCATACAAACCTTGCACCCCCATTTTACCCCCGTAGGGGTGGAATTTTCCAAAACGCTGAAAGTGTTTCATTTGTATTCTAATAACTAATTTTTCTACAAAGTTTAAGTCTATAGCTCAAAAAAAAAAGGTTCTCCCATACAAACTTTGCACCCCCATTTTACCCCCTTAGGGGTAGAATTTTAAAAAATCCCTTTTTATCCCTAGCCCACGTTATAAAAGCAACATACTGTGCAAAAATCAACTCTCTAAGATTAGTAGTTTCGGCTGCGCGTTGATGAGTGAGTGAGTGAGTGAGTGAGTGAGTGAGTGAATAAGTCAGTCAGGACATAGGCATTTATTATGTATAAATAGATAGAAGATAATGAAACTCCCATTGAAATATCTCAAAAAATTATGAAGCTACATCCGTTTTAATGTCGCTTGTTAGAGTGAGAAAACGATGAGGGACTGTGACGTCAATATACTCGAGCGTCATAGTAAAAAACAATCGTTTCATATGAAGGTGCGTTTTGCGTAAAAGGGACAGAACATACCCCCTCTTAAAACTTTGGACTCTTATAACTTAATCATTACCTATATAACCTCTTGCTTTGTTTTTTTCTCCATTTGACTATATTTATTTTAAAATCTTTTTCGAGAAAATACATTATGATTATTTACCATATTTTCGATTCCTGAGCTATAACCACGAACTTCGGAATTCGAAAATATTCGGGTATCTCTATCTCTATCGCACTAACCATACTCGAGTGACAGGGATGCAAATATATGAACATTGAGTATCGGTTTTCGTGGTAGCGCCGCAGGTACTTTGGCTGAATGCGCCGAACGCGTGCCATTGTCATTCAAAAAAAACAAATTCGTGTTAATTATATTGTTCAAATTTGTTGATTTCATTTATTGAAATTACGACATAAAACGACATTTGCGCATATAAGTTCTCATATCAGAATCGAATATTTTTTTATGGTTTATATTTTAGCATTTGTCTCGTAAAGGTCTATCGTAGACGGGATTTAAATTATTAATAAGTGAAAGGCAAAGCAATTCCGCCATTTTGACGAAAATTTGACGGTTCTTATAGCTGACAGTTGGAGCAGCGTTTGATTTCAATAAAAATAAATGAAAAATTAAATGAAGTCGTATATTTCGGAAAATTAATTAACTGTCGCAGTCGGATAAAAACTATCCTAAGTTGCAGCTAGAATAATAATGTACCTATATAAAATGTTTCATATTTTTCCGTTCATGGGATGCTGAGAACATTCGAACCGCGCAAAGCTTAGTTTCAAACTGGCTGATTCTTTTTTTAATTTAGAGATTTATTATAAGTGGAGATAACAATATAGGCTGGTGCCTCTTTGTAAGTATTTATAATACCTGTATTAAGAGACACCGCTCTTCCACTGTGGTAACTAACGTATACATAAGAAAGGTAACTGACATATATAATATATATGGATAACGTCTCAGGTTAAATGGCTCGTTTTATGCGCTTGTTGTACAATCTACTATTTCACGCCTTTCATTTAGAACAGTAAGTTTTGGTCCCCGACGAGAGGGAGCAAAATGCAACTTTTCTGTTCAAGCTACTTTTTTAATTTATTCATTGGCATGTAGCATTTACGCAATGTGCCAACTGGGGGGTAATCACGTAACGTTCCGAACGCGCGTCGGTACACTTTAACTGTCAATTTTCCATATAAAAAGTGACATTTAGACCTACCCGACGTTCGTACAATGCGTTACGTGATCGACCTACTGAACACAGATCTTAATAAAATAATCGTTGGTAATTTCATCGTAATCGACGAACGAACATTTTTTTTTACTTCTTATTTTTACATAAAAAAATAAAATTACAGAAACATATCAAAACTTTGCCCTTTAGGCAGGGTGCCCATCACACAGGCAGCATTCCCGCGTTGAATAGCAATCGCTATTCTTTGAGCGAGAAAGCAGTCTTTCGTAATGTGAATTTTTTGTTTTTTTTTCCTTTTTTTTATTTTTTTTTATTTTTTTTACTTTTTGTTTATTATTTATTTTTATTTATTTTTATTTATTTATTTTGTTTTTCCTCATAGTCGGTGTGAAAAGTTGCATGTGTCACTCAGGAGCAAACACTGGAATCCCTCACTACGCTCAGGATCCTACGTTAGAATCCCTCGCTACGTTCAGGATTCTATTGTAGGATCCCTCGTTACATTCAGGATTTAATACACCGCCCTCGCCGTAAATATACTATTTTGCTCCCTTGTGACACAATAGTTATTTGTTATACAAGGGTGCAAAGTTGTATTTTACCCGCGAGTGTGGAATTGAAACGACGAGAGCAAGCGAAAGGATTGTATAGTTGAATAGAATCCTGAGCGTAGCGAGTGTTTTAACACACGAGAAGTAAAATATATTTGCACCCGTGTGTAACACAAGACTTTTCACCTCACTTTAGCGAGGAAAGTGCAACATGCAAAACAACTTTATTTCATTTAAATAATAAATTTGCACGTTTGTATAAAAAAAATATGTGATAAATAACAATTTTTTTTTTAATTTTGGTCAAGTGCGAGTTGGATTTTAGTTTTCCCATATATTTTGAGACCCAGCGCCTGATGAAGGCAACAAGCAATTTTGAAAAGATTTGTAGATTTGTATGGGAGCCCCCTCAAATATTTATTTTATTCTGTTTTTTAGGATTCTCTGTTATAGCGGCAACAGAAATACATAATTTGTGAAAATTTTAACTGTCTAACTATCACGGTTCATGAGATACATGAGATACGCTCCAAGGTCAAATTACGTTGCCCACTAGTGGATAAAATACGACTTTGCTCACTGGTTTTAAAAGGTAAAAGACGGCTTTCCGAGGCAGTGAGGGGAAAATAACTATATTGGCATACAGGCAGGTGGTCTTACAAAATGTCCAAGTGCCTTATTTATTACAGACCAGTAAAAGCGAAAAAGTCGTTCTTCGGAAATTGTATACAATTCCAAAACACATTACCGAACTTACTGACTCTAAATTCAAATCTGTCGTAAATCAAACAGTTATTTATTTCATATTATAAGATAAACGATTACATCATGGATATTTGGCAGTGCACTAGAAATTTATCGCAAAATAAATAAATAGGCTTTCTACTGTAGCAATGTTGTAGTACTCTGATACCGAAATTATATATTGTAGGTAAACTGTTTTGAAAAAATTATACCTAGCCGAGTTTTTTAGGCTGTTTTTCTCGTAGCAGAGGTTTTCTTTCCGAACCGGTGGCAGTTTATCGACATTCATATAGGTGCATGTTCTATGCCTAAATTTAAGAATAAAGAACTTTGACTTTATCCCAAGATTTGGCATAGGCACTAGTTTTATGAAAGTGACCGCCATCTGACCTTCCAACGCGGGGACTGTTTCTGGTTATATCAAAGAGATAATAAAAAAAGACCTTCCAACCCAGAGGGAAAACAGGACCTTGTTGGAATTAGACCTGTTTCCTCACGATGTTATCCTTCACCTAAACTAATTCGTACTAATTACCGTAATTTGCACACTTTAATTTGGCGCTGTCTAATGCTCGGTCATAGCGAGTACGTCGCATTGCAGTTCATTACGTAGTAGCACCTCTAGCCGCTGCGTCTTCTTGTCAAGCGCGCGTATATTTTGTTGACATACGACTAACTTGCGCATGGGTTTGAGAATATCGCGGGTCGATTAGATGCGCTGCACTCTCTCGTCGGTCGGTAGCGCGCCTGCGTCTGCGCTATCGCGGCGTTCGTGTTGTCCCCGCGCGACGCGCCTGCGGAAGACCAGCGCTGGCTGCAAAGCTAGCAATATGCTGAGCAGGGTCCAATTCGTGACAAAATATGTATTATATTATTTCTTTTGTATGTGTAAATTGTGTGTCACGAATAAATATTTGAATTTGAATTTTTAATTGATATGTCGTACGTAAGTTTTTTTTCATCACACTTGCTCATAAATGGTGTTATTCCTTGCCTGTATACAGAAGGACAATGGCCTAAGTTGTTCCCGCGGGAAATAATGGTCCCAAGGGAGTAATGAGCTTGTGTGTGATCTGATTGGTTAAGCAAATCTGGATGGCAAAAATTCTGCTCTGTGATTGGTTGGAAAATAAAATCGAGCAGGCCACGCCCTGCAAGAACCACATGCTCCATTGGTTGAAATATTGAAGCTCCGCCCTCCATTCGCACTGATCTAGAAGTGAAGTTGTCAATTTCGTCAACATTTGAATAATGCGCTTGTATAAAACATAGGATTTTCTGTCTTTTGTGGTTATTTATTTCCTCGCAAATGTGATGAAAAACATTGTGTATAACACGGGCGTAAGAATATTGCAAACTCGAGTCATCAAAAGCCCTCCGCCTTACGGCGTCGGGCTCCTGATAGACTCTCGTTTGCAATATTCCTCATACGCCGCTTGATAAACAATGTACTATTATTAAACCCAGGGGCACGAATCGAACCGACGACCTCCAGATTGAAAGCCGAGTTCGTTGCCGCTCGGCTGCTGTAATGAAGATTTGAAGATGTTCTCAGTAATCACCTCATTAAGGCTGACCTCACAGTCGGAATCAGTCACTGAATTCAGTATATTCTCAAGACAAAAAAAAATACCTACACCCTTTAGTAGAAATTCTGCTCAATGTGTACCGTTTTATTTGGTCTTGAGTGATTCAGATTATGATTCAGTAACTGAATTCCGTTTAGTGTGAGGCCGGCCCGCCATGACAGTTCGGAACCGGCGCGCGCGCAGTGACGCCGGCCGCATCGATAAAGATAGCGTAATTAATTTATTATGAAGTTGTGATTGTTTTAAAATACGGTTAAATTTGTGATTTTGTTGGTTAGAATATCCGGTAAAGTTAATTGTCTGAGATATTACTTATAGGTGGAACTTAATTAAGAAGTTTGAATGTTAAAACTTCTTAGGCATACCGGAAGGCGCAGCGTGGGTAGGCCCCCCACAAGGTGGACTGATGACCTGGTAAAGGTCGCGGGAGTCCGCTGGATGCGGGTGGCGCAGGATTGTGGCACTCTTTGGGGAAGGCCTATGTCCAGCAGTGGACGTCTTTCGGCTGATATGATGATGAATATTCCGGCAATTTGTGAAGGGGTTTCCAAAAAGGTTTCCTTGAGGTTTTGCTGTGGTTGTTTTGTATCATTTTTGTGCGTTTTTGGTCTTTGACAGTCGAATACTAATATTTTAAGTTCAGTATTACGTTATCCGCCCGGGGGTCTGAAATAAAATATGATTATTTTCTTATGTGAATTTGATTTCGATGAATTTCGCTCGCTCTTTACGACACTAATACCTAAATATAAAATAATTAACAACTTGGAAAAGTTGAAAAACCCCTGACATTTTAATTTCGAAGCTATCTCAAAACCGGTTGAATCGATTTTGTTGAAACGTAGCTAAGAGCCATCTGTATCACGTCAGCTTTCGGAAAAAAAACTACATTTTAATTCGTTTAGGAGCTACGATGCCACAGACAGATACAAAGACACGTCAAACATATAACTCTTCTATTTTTGCGTCGGTGGTTAAAAATATGCAACTAACTACCGTAGGTGTATACATGTAAAGTAAGGTTTAATATTTAACAGTGGCACCGAGAGGTGAAGGAAAACATCGTGAGGAAACCGGTTTAGTCCAATAAGGTCTAGTTTTCCCTCTAGGAAGGCCAGGTGACAGTCTCTTTCGTAAAACTAGTGCCTACGTATTTTACGCCGGATTTAGGTGTCAAAGCGGACCCTGGGTTCGTTTAGGCAGTTCTTGGTAGAGTGGCTAGAAGGATGATGACTCAACTGTCGTGTACTGCTTGAAGCTATTTCAAATGCGGATGCTCTTATAAATGTTTTAGAATGCGTCATGAGATTTGATTACAACTACACTCGCGGTCAATAAATTCGGGTCACCCTAAATTAAATAACTTGCAGTAGTAGGTTTTTTTTAAATATTTAACACTAGTTATATTTACATAACATAGTATTCTTTTTAACCGAATTCAAAAAAAGGAGGAGGTTCTCAATTCGGATGTATTTTTTTTTTTTTTTTTTAATGTTTGTTACCTCAGAACTCCGTCATTTATGAACCGATTCACACAATTCTTTTTTTAATTGAAAGTATATGCTTCCAGATTGGTCCCATTGTTTTCAAAACCCCAGTTGGATGATGGGAACCATGAGGAATTGAGGGAACTCCTCAAATATATTAGGCACGCGTGTAGTAATTTCGGTATTTTCTATTATATCTCGTGTATTTACACCCGGAAATCATAAATTTGGTGATGGTGGAAGTGATGATGAAGACCACAGATGGCTTGTGGAACTTCTCAATGATGTACTTCAAACTATATAAGTACGTCACAGATTCTGATATGATTCCGTTGAAATAGCAAACAATGAAGTGCCAAAGGTAATTCTGAGATCCTTGAGGAATCGACGGAAGTCCTCAAATATTATCGGCCCACATACAGCGATTTGGTTTATTGGTCTAAAAATCAATGCATCTGCTCTTGGAAATCAGTTCATGTGGTAAATTGGAAAAAAAAAATGTGGAAATGTTCATGTGGCTTGGCGGAGTACTGAATTGAAGTCGGGTAAAACTTTGTTTTGAAAGTAAATTATTAGTACCCAACTGTATTAGCAATTTCCGGGATTCTATCATAAAAATATCAACATCCAAAAATGACGATTTTTGCGATATCTCGCTCCGTTAACGTTGTTTATTTCATGGGTTTTTACGAGTCCGATTGAAACCAGGTAAACATTCTTTTTTAGGGTTCCGTACTCAAAGAGTAAAACGGGACCCTATTACTAAGACTCCGCTGTCCGTCCGTCCGTCTGTCTGTCACCAGGCTGTATCTCACTGATACCGTGATAGTTCCAGTTGAAATTTTCACAGATGATGTATTTCTGTTGCCGCTATAACAACAAATACTAAAAACAGAATAAAATAAATATTTTTATTGATAATGGTACGGAACCCTTCGTGCGCGAGTCCGACTCGCACTTGGCCGGTTTTTTAAACTGTTATTTTGGCAGTTTACATTTATAATTAAATAAAGAACTTGGCAGGATTAAAAAAACTGTACAACCTTGCACTATTTTAGAAATATGACAGTATTTTACCGACCCGTATTCTTTGTCCGCGAGTGTATTATAGTCAGTTAGCCCTCTCCCAATACACCTACATCTCATGACAACACAAGTTTGCTCAGCAAGAATCAGAAGATTCATCATCATCATCAAATCAGTCGAAAGACGTCCACTGCTGGACATAGGCCTCCCCCAAAGAGTGCCACAATGTCCGGTCCTGCGCCACCCGCATCCAGCGGACTCCCGCGACCTTTACCAGGTCATCAGTCCACCTTGTGGGAGGCTTACCCACGCCGCGCCTTCCGGCACGTGGTCGCCACTCGAGAACCTTTCCGCCCCAACGGCCATCGGTTCTACGTGCAATGTGCCCCGCCCACTGCCACTTAAGTTTAGCAATTCGGAGGGCTATATCGGTTACCTTGGTTCTGCTGCGGATAGCCTCATTTCTGATGCGATCGCGCAGAGAAACTCCCAGCATTTCTTTTTATCAGAAGATTATCGCACCTTAAATTTGCTTAATTTCACGAGAATCTGTTGAGAAATGCGACCAGTAAAGGAGAACAGCCGGACATCTGGACATCGGGACACACGGAAGAATTTTGGCACAAGGTGAAACGGAGAACTTCGTAACTTTGGCACTGTCTGCCAAGTAGGTACCGTAACCTCGGGGTACATTAACCCAATGGAGGGTTACTTTGGCCCGCATAAAAACCACTCATAGCAATGTCAAATAATAAAAGTACCAACGTGAGCAGTTAGCTGAAACTAAAAATAAGGTGATCAGACCACTCTTAAACTCATAAAAAAGCGGAGGACCAAGTAATTCGCGAAAGCCAAAGTAACCCTCCAGGGCCAAAGTACCCCGGGGTTACGGTACTTCCGGCCATTTCAGGACTGACAGACTTAGGTTTACTCTCTCTACGATTAAAGGGCTGAATGATGCCACATGTCTCGTACTGGTGTCACAATACAATACAATTATTTATTGATAACACCATAGTTACACTCACACATGACGCATGACATGACGTAAATATACCTACCCCACATTTTTTTTTAATGATTGGGGACAATCTTACACAAACCAACCTAGTCCCAAACTAAGCAAAGTTTGTACTATGGGTACTAGACGACGAAAAACATACTTATATAGATATAAATAAATACTTAAATACATAGAAAACATCCATGACTCAGGAACAAATATTTGTGGTCATCACACAAATAAATGCCCTTACAGGGATTCGAACTCGAGACCTCAGGCTTCGTAGGCAGGGTCACTTCACTACCATACGTCGTTATCGCGGGGTCAAAAACGATTTGACAGTACAGAAATATTATGACAAACAAGCAATAACAGCACCCTTAGCGTGGGATTGAAGTGAGTCGCGTCTACTATCGACGCTACCGCCTATCGTCAAGATTTAGTATGAAAAGTCTATACACCGCCCCTGGTGGTCACTCATAGAATATTTTATAAAACTATCTGGGAAGCTATTGAAAATTTTACACCAAAAAAAATACAAGAGTACCCAATATCCACCATGGTTTAGCAGATCGTTGATACATATATTTAAAGAAAAAGATAGATACCATAAAAAATATAAAATGTTTGGCAACCCTCGCGATTATGATACCTTTTCACTTTTACGTAAGAGAGCCAAAACCGCACTAAACAATTGCTTTAATTCTTATATCGATCACACTGAAAACAATATAAAAACCAATATTAAA
Source organism: Epinotia brunnichana (assembly GCA_963854355.1). Classification (NCBI taxonomy): domain Eukaryota; kingdom Metazoa; phylum Arthropoda; class Insecta; order Lepidoptera; family Tortricidae; genus Epinotia; species Epinotia brunnichana. Next base: position 15,198,147 of record OY977956.1, read on the forward strand.
TCTTTCTGGCATTATATAAAATCAAAAAATGTAAATGATGGGATTCCTAACAAAATGCAATTAGACGATTTACATGCAAATAATGGTACTGACATAGCCAATTTATTCGCCAACTATTTCTCTTCTGTTTACTATTCGCCAACATCCACTCCGTACACTCCAAAGTTCCCTAGTGGTAATTACACTATTTCATCAATAAACATTACAGAGTCTGAAATTAAAGCGGAACTAGCAAATATTGATGTTAACAAAGGACCTGGCAACGATTCTATCCCACCAATATTTTTCAAATCCTGTTCAAAAGCAATAGTTCGACCATTGTTCCTAATATTGAATAAATCCCTCTCTGAAGGTATTTTTCCTGATCAATGGAAGACTGCTAAAATAGTTCCCATTCACAAAGCAGGCGATAAAATAGTATTTTATGCAACTGTTGTGTAAGAAGGGTCTTAAAAGGCGAGTGGCGTGGGTTGCGATGCGAGCCTTGGCGAGCATCGCAATAAAAGACGCCACGAGCGTTTTTAGACCAGTTATACACCGTTGCATACAATACTTTTTCTACGACAAATTTTAAATAAATAGCAGACTACAGAATAGTTAAACTTTTCAGGCAGCAAGTTTTCTATTCGTACTTTTGCTACTCACGCAATTTCTTCAGGAGTGCAGTGATTAATTACTTCGACCATTTTAAAAGGAACGTTTGTTTTACAAACACGAATAAAATCTTAATAGTTTAGGACTAATAGTTTATCATCTTTTGTCTTTTCATTTTGAACTGTATTTTGGTGGGAAATCGGAAATGTGACAGCTCTTGCTTATGGTTTGTTTTGTTTTTAATTTGTTTGCACTTGCCATTTCGAACTGTTTATTTTTATAAATAATACCAAAAATTTATAGAACATGTAATTTAACACACAATAGATGATGATTAATTATTATTGTAGTAAATAATTTATAATATACAAATGTTAAATCGTAAATAAGTACTTTTATTTCGAAATATTTGTTTATGAAGTTGGCACCACTGCAATATAGCGGCCGATTTAAAAAAAGTTAAACAGTGCTTTTATGAAAAATGTATGAACCAAAAAAGTACGCTAAACAGTGCGTTTTTGGGCCATAGAGCATAGAGTTTTTCGACGACTTATTAGTGGTGTCATTGTATTTGAGCTACAGCCTATTTAAATGACAGATAACGGTACAGGAGTAGAAAAAAGATATAAAGAATTACAGACCAATCAGTGTTCCTTGTTGTTTATCTAAAGTATTCGAAAGCATAGTGTACAAACACATTTATACACACTTTAAACACATAGCCAGTCCCAAACAACACGGTTTTATGCAGCATCGCTCCACTAGTAGTAACCTCATAAGTTATTCCGAATATCTCTGCTCCGCCCTGAATACAAGAACCCAAATAGATTCAATTTATACAGATTTCGCCAAAGCGTTCGACACAGTTGACCATAATATTCTCAGTATCAAAGCGGAACATATTGGAATTCATGGTTCATTACTTCGTTGGCTAAAATGTTACCTTAAAAATCGATCACAGCTCGTAAATGTTCGAGGTTACTATTCTCTCCCTTTTTCTGCTACTTCTGGTGTTCCTCAGGGATCCAATTTAGGCCCACTTTTGTTTCTGATATTTATAAATGACTTATTGGCTTCCACAAAATGTAGCACCTTAGCATACGCTGATGATTTAAAGATATTCAATAAGGTCAAAAACGTTGATGATTGTTACTCTCTCCAAAATGATTTGCATATGTTGAACGAATGGTGCATCGAAAACAATATGACACTAAATGTAAAAAAATGCAATATTATCACATTCACCAAAAATAAAAAGACTATATTATTTGATTATAGCATAAATAGGATATCTTTACAGCGTGTTTCTGTAATCAGGGACCTTGGAGTCTGGTTCGAGTCTAAACTTACTTTCATTGCACATTATGATCATATTGTTGAAAAAACATACAGATTATCAGGATTCATTTATAGAACCATAAAACCCTTCAAGAATATCAATTGTATGTTAGCCATATATTTCGCATTAATTAGAAGCTGTCTAGAATATTGTTCCACTTTTTGGTCACCCTATTATAATAACCATATTGATCGTATAGAATCGGTTCAAAGGAAATTTATGCGTCATTTAGTGTATAAATTGCGACTCAAACGAAAACTACCGACATACGAAGATAAGACTACAACATTTCAAAATTGAAAGTTTGCAAAATAGAAGAAGAGTAAATGAATTGGCAATACTATATAAAATTATTAATAATAAGTTAGACTCTGATCTCATTTGTAATTTACAGTTTCGAGTATATTCTAGACCAAGTCGCAGTCCTGCTCAGTTTCTATTACCAGTAGCTTCCAACAATGTCACCCTACAGTCCCCTGGCTCGTATGTGTACATCCTACAATAATATCTGTAATGATATTGATATTATCCATTTAAGTTTCAATAAATTAAAGACTTGCGTTGCAAAATTGTCCCATAGTTAGATATGTTTATTTTTATTACACGATCTCATTAATGTACTGTATAATCTCAAATACTTAAGTTAGTTTAAGTTAATTACAATAAGTTAGACTCTTGCTCAATTACCTCATCTCGATTTGTTATTTTAGTAGCTAGTATTTTGTGCTTGGTTGTTATAGAAATGTAAATTTAATATTATTTTCTTAGAACTATGCTAATTATGTGTATAATAATTTACATTTTGTTACCTTGCCTGAATAAATAAATAAATAAATAGAACTAAAAATCCAAACTGTAACGTGAGGCACTTATACATTACTTAATTCGCGATCGACTTCACGTTCGTTCACGATTTTCCAATATTCAACCTTATATCACTAGCATTTATCGTTTTAATTTAAATGTTTGTCGGTTATGACATTACAGAATACGCGCATCGCGACGTCGACAGTGTCGACTGTCGATACAATATGGCGGCGCGGGGGCCATTTATTTGCATTTTTAAATACAAAATACGCGACAATCCGAATTTTGCGGTTATATGTTGTCAATTCAAAACCCTTATTTTTATAAGTTCTTTAATTTGAGATAAATTTCGATCGGATCTACGGTAACTCTTGACGGAATAATACGATATCACGGGCCATTTTGCAAGTGAAATAGTAAACTACAGTCGCGACGGTATTCTTCGATTCGAAATGTCTCACACTACCGATTGGTAGTACGAATCGAACGTTAAATTACGCATCGAAAACTAAACGCAAAGTGCCTAACGTTTTGCAGTTGGTTTCGTAGTCCAACGGCAGTGTGAGTTACAAGTTTGACGGGTCGAATCGAAGAATACCGTAGCGAGATCGAAATCTATTCGAAGCGCGTTTATTCGATCTCGTATTAGTTACGTAACGTTAGGTTACGATTGTATCTCACAATAAGGGTACAGGCGTTAAACTCATTTTGAGGATCATTTATGCCTACGAGTTTAAAATTTATGAACATTATTTCTAATTTATTAACATCTGTATTATTATTACGCGAGCCCGATTTTTGTACATGCCATCAGATCTACAGTTATATGGTCCGGTTTTGATAAATTATATGTCATTCGATTCGTCTCATGCTGCAGATTTGCAATAAGGTCTTTTTTTTCATTTTTTATCGGTAAGGTACTAAAATATAAATTTAAAGAAACTACTGTGCGCTGACCACGTGACTTTGGCTGCGCGACGTCACGTGGCGTAACTCTTGTTTTGACTCGAGATGACAATGTAAAATTATAAACAAGAATTGAACTCAAATATGTACTTAGTTCTTCAGCATGAGAAATTATAAATGTGGAGTCGGCCACATATGGATACAACACTAAGAAAATTAAGAAAAAATAGAGAGTAAACGACCTTTTGTAAATATTGTTTATTTACAAAAACTGACAGACGTATTGTGTCAACTGTGGTTTTTTTTATTGACATAGAGACGTCAGAATTACTTGCCATGTTCTTTTTTAGTTCAGAAAAGTTTATATACAAACTTATTTTCCCATATTCGAGATGTTGGGATAAGAATGAGGTTTAATTAATTCCATTAATTGTCGTGGACACCATAGACGGCTTTGTTAACCTTACTTAGTACAGTGCTGTAGGCGCTGATAGGCTTCGCCTAATTTCCAGTATAAAGATGTAGAAAACAAAACTATTTCTAATATCCAACCTCCATATTTGACTTGAGTACCAAAATGACCAATACATACTTTAAATAGATTAACTATGCAGTCGCAATGCAAACTCATTAGTCACTTTTCCTGTATTTGACATTGTCATTTATTAGGAAGGACATTATGAATTATCCGTACTGATAACTGTGTTCACAATGTAATTATTAAGGAAAAAAACGTGCGATGAATTTGTGGAGTTGTGGATAAGGGATTATTCTGAGTCACAGGCTCGCGTTACAAAATTATAGTGCTCTAAGTGCAACCTAGTTTCCGCCAAAAAAAGCTTCTATGGAACGACATTTCAACTCGGAAAAGCATACCTCCGTCAAAAAAGGTTTTAGGATGGAATTTACCAAATTTATGGTAAGCTGTAAATATACCATGATCTATGTTGGAAAATCCCATACTCAAAAATGTTGATAAAATCTTTATTATCTATTAGGGAAACCAAATAAAATACAAGTGAAAAATACACATTAATAAAAACTACACACATTGCTGTCTTATTACTTGAGTAGATGTTTTGTCTTCTATGTAGGTAAGCGTTTAATTAGTAGAAGATAATTTTTATAGACCTTTTCTAGCGAAAGCTCTCCAGAGAAGAACTTCTTAGATAATAAATAATAAATAAATATTACGAGACAATCTTACACAAATCAAGCTAGGCCCACGGTAAGCTCAATAAGGCTTGTGTTGTGGGTACTAGGCGACGATATATATAATAGATAAATACATATAGATACTTATATACATATATAACATCCATAACTCAGGAACAAATATTCGTGATAAACACACAAATAAATGCCCTGACCGGGATTCGAACCCGGGACCTCCAGCTTCGTAGGCAGAGTCACTACCAACTAGGCTACGGAGGCCGTTTGATATATAGATGTTTAGTATTTGCAGGCAGAATATGTCAGTTTCTACCAAAAATACATTACTTTACTTATGGGCCCATCTCCCCACAGACAAGGTCGAGGAGCACCCCCCGCGGGCCCCCGCCCCCCGCAGTTCCGTCCCACAGCAACTGTGCGGGCCAACTGGCTCGCCCCGCCCCGCAACCCGCTGTACGCCAACAACTCTGCGCTGCTCACGCAGCTCGCTCAGCCCTCGTACCCGCCTCAGGTATAGTAGTTCCCCACAGCAACTGTGCGGCCCAACTGGCTCGCCCCGCCCCGCAACCCGCTGTACGCCAACAACTCTGCGCTGCTCACGCAGCTCGCTCAGCCCTCGTACCCGCCTCAGGTATAGTAGTTCCCCACAGCAACTGTGCGGCCCAACTGGCTCGCCCCGCCCCGCAACCCGCTGTACGCCAACAACTCTGCGCTGCTCACGCAGCTCGCTCAGCCCTCGTACCCGCCTCAGGTATAGTAGTTCCCCACAGCAACTGTGCGGCCCAACTGGCTCGCCCCGCCCCGCAACCCGCTGTACGCCAACAACTCTGCGCTGCTCACGCAGCTCGCTCAGCCCTCGTACCCGCCTCAGGTATAGTAGTTCCCCACAGCAACTGTGCGGCCCAACTGGCTCGCCCCGCCCCGCAACCCGCTGTACGCCAACAACTCTGCGCTGCTCACGCAGCTCGCTCAGCCCTCGTACCCGCCTCAGGTATAGTAGTTCCCCACAGCAACTGTGCGGCCCAACTGGCTCGCCCCGCCCCGCAACCCGCTGTACGCCAACAACTCTGCGCTGCTCACGCAGCTCGCTCAGCCCTCGTACCCGCCTCAGGTATATTAGAAAGTTACCTTTTGATCTGCGGATTCGGCTACAATAGTTGAACTAAGCTATTGTATTGTAGAATAATTCGCTTCACTCAGGATTCATTATACCGCCATCACCGTAAATATATATTTTTGCTCCCTTGAGACACAATTAACAAATGTATGGAAAGCGACATGTTACGTTCCTTCTTAAGTACCCTACAACAATGACATGTTTTTTTCCTTAACTCCAGCCGCAGACGATGGCGCGCATGCCCGGCATGATGCCGGCCGGCCCGTCCGGCGGCGCGGCCCCGGCGCCGCAGCGCACCTACATATGGAGCGGGGTCTTGGAGTGGATGGAGAAAGGCAAGAACCCTGGAGACCAGCAGAAGGTCACCAAGCATCTTCCCTGTCAAGTGAGTACTCCTCCAAAAAGAAAAAAAAGGTTCACTTGTTGACCTTGACCTTGATGATAGTATTGACCTTGATAACATGACATGAAGGACGGTCTTGATGACTGTCTATACCATTAGAAACTGTCCCCCTTATTAATAAAACTTAAAATGCATCTGCTAAATAAAATGTGCTTTGTCTCTTTCTTACAAACACAAATGTCAAAGTGACAGATAGGGAAAAACGAATTTTAACGCCATTTTAGTTAAAACTGGCTTGTAGAACGTTTATGAATACGGCCGTGTATCTTTAACCTCACTGTATATTCAACTGGCTCTTGACCCTAAAATATGCCAATTCACCTATGAATCAACCTTGACGACGAATTATTAGATGACAATGACAAACGTGCACTACTAAGTGACCTTTGGGACCGTGTACAATCAGCATATTTTCTGTGACCTTGGCACTAGCCTAACTTGACCTTAAATACGACCTTCACCTTGATAATGATGTTGATCTTAAGCAAACAACACATGAAGGACGATCTTGATGACTTATACCTGACTCAAAACTTTATTTTAACAATGACCTTGACACACTATCTATGAATCAATGCGTAAAGCCATACATATAGCAAATATGATATAGTGATAGTTTGAATCAAAATAATTTAATTTCAAATTTGTATATGTTTGCCAAAGGTATCAGCGAACTCAAAAGACATAGAGCCCGAGTTGAAGGTGGACACTTGGCCCAACAAACTGCTGATGCAGTTGATGCCCAAACAGCTGATCAGTAACATCGGAGGACAGTATCTCAAGGACAGGTAGGTGATTGTTATAGTGTGAACTCAAAATACATATAGCCCGACTTGGAGGTGGACACTTGGCCCAACAAACTGCTGATGCAGTTGATGCCCAAACAGCTGATCAGTAACATCGGAGGACAGTATCTCAAGGACAGGTAGGTGATTGTGAACTCAAAATACATAGAGCCCGAGTTGGAGGTGGACACTTAGCCCACCAAACTGCTGATGCAGTTGTTGCCCAAACAGCTGATCAGTAACATCGGAGGACAGTATCTCAAGGACAGGTAGGTGATTGTTATAGTGTGAACTCAAAATACATAGAGCCCGAGTTAGAGGTGGACACTTGGCCCAACAAACTGCTGATGCAGTTGATGCCCAAACAGCTGATCAGTAACATCGGAGGACAGTATCTCAAGGACAGGTAGGTGATTGTTATAGTGTGAACTCAAAATACATAGAGCCCGAGTTGGAGGTGGACACTTGGCCCAACAAACTGCTGATGCAGTTGATGCCCAAGCAGCTGATCAGCAACATCGGAGGACAGTATCTCAAGGACAGGTAGGTGTTTGTTATAATATAGTGTGAGTTATAATTATAGTGCGAACTCAAAAGACAGAGCCCGAGTTGGAGGTGGACACTTGGCCCAACAAACTGCTGATGCAGTTGATGCCCAAACAGCTGATCAGTAACATCGGAGGACAGTATCTCAAGGACAGGTAGGTGATTGTTATAGTGTGAACTCAAAATACATAGAGCCCGAGTTGGAGGTGGACACTTGGCCCAACAAACTGCTGATGCAGTTGATGCCCAAGCAGTTGATCAGCAACATCGGAGGACAGTATCTCAAGGACAGGTAGGTGTTTGTTATAATATAGTGTGAGTTATAGTTATAGTGCGAACTCAAAAGACAGAGCCCGAGTTGGAGGTGGACACTTGGCCCAACAAACTGCTGATGCAGTTGATGCCCAAACAGCTGATCAGTAACATCGGAGGACAGTATCTCAAGGACAGGTAGGTGATTGTTATAGTGTGAACTCAAAATACATAGAGCCCGAGTTGGAGGTGGACACTTGGCCCAACAAACTGCTGATGCAGTTGATGCCCAAACAGCTGATCAGTAACATCGGAGGACAGTATCTCAAGGACAGGTAGGTGATTGTTATAGTGTGAACTCAAAATACATAGAGCCCGAGTTAGAGGTGGACACTTGGCCCAACAAACTGCTGATGCAGTTGATGCCCTAGCAGCTGATCAGCAACATCGGAGGACAGTACCTCAAGGACAGGTAGGTGTTTGTTCTAATATAGTGCGAGTTATAATACTGTAGTCCAAGAGCTCTTAAGCCACGTATTCACTATAAACAATTCTGTTTCAAACACGGTTTCAGACGGTTTCGTTAACAAAATTATTCTATAGTTAATACGTGGCTTTAGAAAAATATCTGGGTTCGGATGAAATCGTCTATTTTAACAAGACAGAAATATGGACTCGAATGCCATTAATTTTATTTTTTTTAATTTATTATAAAAAAAGCAATTACATTTTACAAGTTTCATATAACTCGCCAAACTGTGACGTTTGATGGCGAGAAACGCTAATGACAGGCAGTAGTTTTACGTAAGCGACTGCCAACTGACCTTCCAACCCAAAAACTAGACCTTATTGGGATTAGACCGGTTTCCTCACGATGTTTTCCTTCACTGAAAAGCTACTGTTAAATATCAAATCATATTTCGTACATAAGTTTTATTGAAAAACCCAGCGGTACGATCTGGCGTTCGAATCTACGAGCTACGCTCTAAATTAATTTGCGTGCCTTTCCGCTTGATGGTAAGCGAACAAGCCCATGGACGCCTACAACTTTATAATAAAATAACAGTTGAAAAACCGGCCAAGTGCGAGTTGGACTCGCGCACGAAGGGTGCCGTACCATTATCTATAAAAACGGCAAAAAAAATCACGTTTGTTGTATGGGAGCCCCCTTTAAAAAAATATTTTATTTTGTTTTTAGTATTTGTTGTTATAGCGGCAACAGAAATACATAATCTGTGAAAATTTCAACTCTCTAGCTATCATGGTTCTTGCCTGGTGACAGACAGACGGCGCTGCATGTAATGGGAAATAATGTCTACTAACACTAGATGTAAGATGAAATTTACCTACTAACCCTGACACGTATTTTTATTTTTTATGGTCTATTTAGTATTTTATCTATTCAAATATCATAAACCCTCCATGATGCGTTCAAGAACCGCTCATTATGACCACCATAAAAACAGACTGTATTGTTAGAACAAATTCTTATCTGTGAAAATGTCGATTTCGATAATATTATTTCATTTAAATTTCGAACATCTCTGAAAATCAAAGAAATTTGATTTGACCTCTATTCTAATATCAGTCGAGATGATGTTTAGGTCGAAATGAATTGTCAAGTTGCATACAAATTTGACAAACATCGCACGTAAGTAAGATATCGAAAGATATGATAGTTAGAGCTGACTCTAGTTTGTCTCTGAATTAAAAAAAAAACTATGACAGCTGCCAGAAAACAACACCGCGATGCCGGTCTTAATATGCGGCTCCTGAATGCATCATGGAGGCTTATGATATGTGGATAGATAAAGCAGTGTATGTAACTGTACATAATTAGGCATTAAAACACTCGTGTGATGTTATTATGAAACTCGCCTTCGGCTCGTTTCATAAACCCCCACTCCTGTTCAATGCCCTTCATTATGTACAGTCACATAAACTACTATAATTGTATGACCCAAGTTGGTTGAATAAATAAATGAATTATTATTATTAGTAATAGGGTCCCGTTTTGCTCTTTGAGTACGGAACCCTAAAAAGATCACAGTTTCGTTCAAACAAACTTACCTACCCTTTTTGTATGTTAACAGCAAGTCGGTGCTGTTCCACCTCCAGCAGAACGAGGCACTGGAGGCGCTCACCAAGGTCATGGTCAACGGGTTTGTGAGTACACTATCCTGTCAGTGCTTTTTGTATGTTAACAGCAAGTCGGTGCTGTTCCACCTCCAGCAGAACGAGGCACTGGAGGCGCTCACCAAGGTCATGGTCAACGGGTTTGTGAGTACACTATCCTGTCAGTGCTTTTTGTATGTTAACAGCAAGTCGGTGCTGTTCCACCTCCAGCAGAACGAGGCACTGGAGGCGCTCACCAAGGTCATGGTCAACGGGTTTGTGAGTACACTATCCTGTCAGTGCTTTTTGTATGTTAACAGCAAGTCGGTGCTGTTCCACCTCCAGCAGAACGAGGCACTGGAGGCGCTCACCAAGGTCATGGTCAACGGGTTTGTGAGTACACTATCCTGTCAGTGCTTTTTGTATGTTAACAGCAAGTCGGTGCTGTTCCACCTCCAGCAGAACGAGGCACTGGAGGCGCTCACCAAGGTCATGGTCAACGGGTTTGTGAGTACACTATCCTGTCAGTGCTTTTTGTATGTTAACAGCAAGTCGGTGCTGTTCCACCTCCAGCAGAACGAGGCACTGGAGGCGCTCACCAAGGTCATGGTCAACGGGTTTGTGAGTACACTATCCTGTCAGTGCTTTTTGTATGTTAACAGCAAGTCGGTGCTGTTCCACCTCCAGCAGAACGAGGCACTGGAGGCGCTCACCAAGGTCATGGTCAACGGGTTTGTGAGTACACTATCCTGTCAGTGCTTTTTGTATGTTAACAGCAAGTCGGTGCTGTTCCACCTCCAGCAGAACGAGGCACTGGAGGCGCTCACCAAGGTCATGGTCAACGGGTTTGTGAGTACACTATCCTGTCAGTGCTTTTTGTATGTTAACAGCAAGTCGGTGCTGTTCCACCTCCAGCAGAACGAGGCACTGGAGGCGCTCACCAAGGTCATGGTCAACGGGTTTGTGAGTACACTATCCTGTCAGTGCTTTTTGTATGTTAACAGCAAGTCGGTGCTGTTCCACCTCCAGCAGAACGAGGCACTGGAGGCGCTCACCAAGGTCATGGTCAACGGGTTTGTGAGTACACTATCCTGTCAGTGCTTTTTGTATGTTAACAGCAAGTCGGTGCTGTTCCACCTCCAGCAGAACGAGGCACTGGAGGCGCTCACCAAGGTCATGGTCAACGGGTTTGTGAGTACACTATCCTGTCAGTGCTTTTTGTATGTTAACAGCAAGTCGGTGCTGTTCCACCTCCAGCAGAACGAGGCACTGGAGGCGCTCACCAAGGTCATGGTCAACGGGTTTGTGAGTACACTATCCTGTCAGTGCTTTTTGTATGTTAACAGCAAGTCGGTGCTGTTCCACCTCCAGCAGAACGAGGCACTGGAGGCGCTCACCAAGGTCATGGTCAACGGGTTTGTGAGTACACTATCCTGTCAGTGCTTTTTGTATGTTAACAGCAAGTCGGTGCTGTTCCACCTCCAGCAGAACGAGGCACTGGAGGCGCTCACCAAGGTCATGGTCAACGGGTTTGTGAGTACACTATCCTGTCAGTGCTTTTTGTATGTTAACAGCAAGTCGGTGCTGTTCCACCTCCAGCAGAACGAGGCACTGGAGGCGCTCACCAAGGTCATGGTCAACGGGTTTGTGAGTACACTATCCTGTCAGTGCTTTTTGTATGTTAACAGCAAGTCGGTGCTGTTCCACCTCCAGCAGAACGAGGCACTGGAGGCGCTCACCAAGGTCATGGTCAACGGGTTTGTGAGTACACTATCCTGTCAGTGCTTTTTGTATGTTAACAGCAAGTCGGTGCTGTTCCACCTCCAGCAGAACGAGGCACTGGAGGCGCTCACCAAGGTCATGGTCAACGGGTTTGTGAGTACACTATCCTGTCAGTGCTTTTTGTATGTTAACAGCAAGTCGGTGCTGTTCCACCTCCAGCAGAACGAGGCACTGGAGGCGCTCACCAAGGTCATGGTCAACGGGTTTGTGAGTACACTATCCTGTCAGTGCTTTTTGTATGTTAACAGCAAGTCGGTGCTGTTCCACCTCCAGCAGAACGAGGCACTGGAGGCGCTCACCAAGGTCATGGTCAACGGGTTTGTGAGTACACTATCCTGTCAGTGCTTTTTGTATGTTAACAGCAAGTCGGTGCTGTTCCACCTCCAGCAGAACGAGGCACTGGAGGCGCTCACCAAGGTCATGGTCAACGGGTTTGTGAGTACACTATCCTGTCAGTGCTTTTTGTATGTTAACAGCAAGTCGGTGCTGTTCCACCTCCAGCAGAACGAGGCACTGGAGGCGCTCACCAAGGTCATGGTCAACGGGTTTGTGAGTACACTATCCTGTCAGTGCTTTTTGTATGTTAACAGCAAGTCGGTGCTGTTCCACCTCCAGCAGAACGAGGCACTGGAGGCGCTCACCAAGGTCATGGTCAACGGGTTTGTGAGTACACTATCCTGTCAGTGCTTTTTGTATGTTAACAGCAAGTCGGTGCTGTTCCACCTCCAGCAGAACGAGGCACTGGAGGCGCTCACCAAGGTCATGGTCAACGGGTTTGTGAGTACACTATCCTGTCAGTGCTTTTTGTATGTTAACAGCAAGTCGGTGCTGTTCCACCTCCAGCAGAACGAGGCACTGGAGGCGCTCACCAAGGTCATGGTCAACGGGTTTGTGAGTACACTATCCTGTCAGTGCTTTTTGTATGTTAACAGCAAGTCGGTGCTGTTCCACCTCCAGCAGAACGAGGCACTGGAGGCGCTCACCAAGGTCATGGTCAACGGGTTTGTGAGTACACTATCCTGTCAGTGCTTTTTGTATGTTAACAGCAAGTCGGTGCTGTTCCACCTCCAGCAGAACGAGGCACTGGAGGCGCTCACCAAGGTCATGGTCAACGGGTTTGTGAGTACACTATCCTGTCAGTGCTTTTTGTATGTTAACAGCAAGTCGGTGCTGTTCCACCTCCAGCAGAACGAGGCACTGGAGGCGCTCACCAAGGTCATGGTCAACGGGTTTGTGAGTACACTATCCTGTCAGTGCTTTTTGTATGTTAACAGCAAGTCGGTGCTGTTCCACCTCCAGCAGAACGAGGCACTGGAGGCGCTCACCAAGGTCATGGTCAACGGGTTTGTGAGTACACTATCCTGTCAGTGCTTTTTGTATGTTAACAGCAAGTCGGTGCTGTTCCACCTCCAGCAGAACGAGGCACTGGAGGCGCTCACCAAGGTCATGGTCAACGGGTTTGTGAGTACACTATCCTGTCAGTGCTTTTTGTATGTTAACAGCAAGTCGGTGCTGTTCCACCTCCAGCAGAACGAGGCACTGGAGGCGCTCACCAAGGTCATGGTCAACGGGTTTGTGAGTACACTATCCTATCAGTGCTTTTTTAGGGTTCCGTACTCAAAGAGTAAAACGGGACCCTATTACTAAGACTCCTCTGTCCGTCTGTCTGTCTGCCACCATAGTTCCAGCTGAAATTTTCTCAGATGATATATTTCTGTTGCTATAACAACAAATACTAAAAACACAGAATAAAATAGGTTTTTATAGATAATGGTACGGAACCCTTCGTGCGCGAGTCCGACTCGCACTTGGCCGGTTTTTTTTCTACGTATTCCTTATTGAACATCCAGTGGGGACGTAAGGCGTGGGCCATCGTCTACAGCCCCAGTCCGTGGGACCACGCCTCGAAATATAAGGTTACCAGCGACCCGCCCCGGCTTCGCACGGGTTTATATGTATGCAAATAATAATAACATGCATGTATTATACATATAGACCTTCCTCTTGAATCACTCTATCTATTAAACAAACCGCATCAAAATCCGTTGCGTAGTTATAAAGATCTAAGCATACATAGGGACAGACAGACAGACAGCGGGAAGCGACTTTGTTTTATACTATGTAGTGATAATAGGGAACAGTGTACTTATAACATTGAGAACAAAACACAACAAGAAAGCTTAGTTTCAAGTTCTATAGCCGAAATTGCAAGCGGTAATGTGAATTTATTTATCTTTGTTATTGTGAGAAATGTTTATCTTCTTATTTACTACACCTTTGCCCCCAGGCCGGCTGCGTACACTTCTCTCCGATGTCGTCTCCGCCGCAGTGCGACATCAAAGTGCTGATACTGCTGTACACGCCCGACAAGAAGGCATATCTTGGCTTCATACCCAATAACCAGGCTACCTTTGTCGACCGGTTGCGAAAGGTTCGTCCATTCACTTTATTTTTCGTGTGTTTTAACATTGTGTGTATGATTTTTTTAAATAATAATAATTTACTTTAAAAACAAAGTGTAAACCGACTTCAATTCAGTACTTCGTCGCCATGCCACATAGGTACTTGAGATCTTCCTTTCCAATTTAACACATGAACTGCTCTTCGAGAGCAAATGCGTTGATTATTACAGAAAAAACCCAAGTCGCTATGTATGGGCTGATAGTATTTGAGGAGTTCCGTCGATTCCTCAAGGATCTCAGAATTAACACGTCATTAGTTGCTACTTCAACGGAATCATGTCAGAATCTTTGACGTACTTTACATCTTTGAGGAGTTCCATAAGTCATCTGTGGTCTTCATCATCAGTTCCACTTGACCAAAAATGCGATTTCCGAGGGTAAATACTCGAGTTATAATAGAAAATACCAAAATCACTACACGCGTGCCTATAAAATTTGAGGGTTGCCCTCAAGTTCCCTGGAATCCCATCATCAGATCCTTAATTGGTGACAATGGGACCACCTCGAAAGTATACTCTTTCGAATAAAAAAAGAATTTTGGAAATCGGTCCACAATTGACGGAGAAATCGGCGAACATACATTAAAAAAAAATACATACAGTGGAACATATAACCTCCTCCTTTTTTGAAGTCGGTTAAAAACAAAAAGAATAAAGTCGAGCTTTAATTACATTTCAATAAAGATAATAATTAGTTATGGCAGTTAATAAATTTAACAAACAGGTGTACAATAGGGAACATTACGCAAAATACTTCGTAGGTGGTGACACTAGCAGCGTTGACATTATATCTCGTTCCCACTTGCGGTATTGACTATGCAAGCATCCTTGTCACTCGTTAGACAATCAATTGTGCATGCGTGTGTGAATCCCTATATTCCTATACTGTTTTACTATTAGTGGTAGTGCTGCCTCTGGCGGCAGTACATTGCAGTAATGTTCCCTATTACAAATTAAAACTAAGTCAAAAAATAACAATAATTAGGTAGGTACCTAGTAGGTCCTTAAGTTCTGTCACAAGGTTTTTGATAGATAAAACTCAGCAATAAACTTTCTTATTCGTATCATACATGATTAAAAAGCTTATTTTATACGAATCAAATTGCAATACAATACATTTTGAACAATTATCGCAATAATATGACAAAAAAAACCTTATAACTTGAGACAATCGTGAACCCAAAACACGCCGCATCTAACAAAAATACTACATACACAGATTTAAAGTACGATCAACATTATAATTAAATGTCAAATACCTAAAAAACTGAATAATATTATTTGTAATAAATCATAATTTCAAATTGCATATATCAAAAACGAAATTATGTCGTGATTAATAGGGAACATTACTGCAATGTTCTGCCGCCAGAGGCAGCACTACCACTAATAGTAAACCAGTATAGGAATATAGGGATTCACACACACATGCACAATTGATTGGCAAATGAGTGACAAGGATGCTTGCATAGACAATACCGCAGGGAACGAGATACAATGTCAACGCTGCTAGTGTCGCCACCTACGAAGAGTTTTGCGTAATGTTCCCTATTGATAAATAAGTAGGTATAAACATTATTATGGGATGGATGGTTACTTATATAATGAATGAATGCACAGGTGATACAGCAACAGAAGATGACGCAGATCATCAACAAGCAGATGCCAGCCGCCAGCGCGGCGCCCATGCCCGGGTCCATGCCCACGGCAACCATGGCGGGTATGTGTTACACTCGCAAACTCTTCTGCTAAACGGGTTCCACCAACTTAATGAATGCACAGGTGATACAGCAACAGAAGATGACGCAGATCATCAACAAGCAGATGCCAGCCGCCAGCGCGGCGCCCATGCCCGGCTCCATGCCCACGGCAACCATGGCGGGTATGTGTTACACTCGCAAACTCTTCTGCTAAACGGGTTCCACCAACTTAATGAATGCACAGGTGATACAGCAACAGAAGATGACGCAGATCATCAACAAGCAGATGCCAGCCGCCAGCGCGGCGCCCATGCCCGGCTCCATGCCCACGGCAACCATGGCGGGTATGTGTTACACTCGCAAACTCTTCTGCTAAACGGGTTCCACCAACTTAATGAATGCACAGGTGATACAGCAACAGAAGATGACGCAGATCATCAACAAGCATATGCCAGCCGCCAGCGCGGCGCCCATGCCCGGCTCCATGCCCACGGCAACCATGGCGGGTATGTGTTACACTCGCAAACTCTTCTGCTAAACGGGTTCCACCAACTTAATGAATGCACAGGTGATACAGCAACAGAAGATGACGCAGATCATCAACAAGCAGATGCCAGCCGCCAGCGCGGCGCCCATGCCCGGCTCCATGCCCACGGCAACCATGGCGGGTATGTGTTACACTCGCAAACTCTTCTGCTAAACGGGTTCCACCAACTTAATGAATGCACAGTTGATACAGCAACAGAAGATGACGCAGATCATCAACAAGCAGATGCCAGCCGCCAGCGCGGCGCCCATGCCCGGCTCCATGCCCACGGCAACCATGGCGGGTATGTGTTACACTCGCAAACTCTTCTGCTAAACGGGTTCCACCAACTTAATGAATGCACAGGTGATACAGCAACAGAAGATGACGCAGATCATCAACAAGCAGCGGGCATTCTTAACGCACACGAATATAGCCGACATTGTACGATTTGCTGTTACTACAGCAACAGATAAACCGGTTGACCTTGAGTTTTAGCACAGTCTAACTACATACAGTCTGCAAGCTCAGGGCCACGCGGGTTTACGAAAGGGGGAGAACGCGGGGAAGCGGGAGACGAGGAAGTTTAGCGCAAACTCAACTATTCTGAAGGGGTGTCAAGTTTGACTTTATAAAACCGACTTTTAATATCGGTAAGGTTTAAATGTTTTTTTTTATGATGTCACTTAAATTGTGTTCCAAATTCAATTGATATCTGAGGGCTCGAGGTCTTTTAATATAAATCGAAGTTCTTTAAATACAGTCCCATTTTGTTCAAATTGAATTGCCGCCACCTTGAAATTCTTGAAATACAGTCCGATTTGGTTCAAAATCGATATCTGAGGGTCCGCGGGGCCTCTTAATATGAATCCGAGCTCGGATTGTAAAAAAGTGGCCGCCATCTTGAAATTCTTGAAATACAGTCCGATTTGGTTCAAAATCGATATCTGAGGGTCCGCGGGGCCTCTTAATATGAATCCAAGCTTGGGTTGTAAAAAAGTTGCCGCCATCTTGAAATTCTTGAAATACAGTCCGATTTGGTCCAAAATCGATATCTGAGGGTCCGCAGGGTCTCTTAATATGAATCCGAGCGATTATTGATATAAAGCCCCTCGGAACCAATAACGATTTTGAAAACGAAAAAAAATGGCCGCCTTTTCTAAACTTATATATTTCTATTTAAAGATGTGAGTGAATAGGTACCTACTTATGAAATTATTGAAAATGAATCAAGTAATTATAAATAAATGAATATCTCTCCAAACATATTTTTGACAACCCTGACTCTTGAGCGGTTACGCTGAGCGGGTGCGTAAATTCGTAGATGAATGAAGCTTGCCTACTGGTTGTAGTTCTTTATACTGTGGTTTTAGTTTGACATTAGACTATGTCACCAATTTGACATCGCCGAAGAGTTCTTTTTTTAGCACGAAACTACAAATAGGTTATTAATTCAGAGAAGACAGTTCGACAATGTAAATAATAATAAAAATCATTATTTCGGAATATTTACAAAAGACCCCATGGCTGTTAGTAACATATAAACAAGAAATTATATTAAAATAGTTCGTATGATGCATATCTAAGGTTCAAGTAGACGCGAACATGCGTCATTTTTACTATGCAAACCAATTTCGTTTGCTATTACGAATATAAAACTTGCAAAGCTACAATATCACAGACTTTTCTTCTTTATTACAAGCTTTTATTTAGCTCATCCCGTTTGTTTTTTTTTATTTATTCATTCTTCTTGGGTCAAAATTAGTATTTGAAATTTCACCCACTTCCCGGTTTCCGATTGAGCTGAAATTTTGTATATCGCATGACAATGCAATATTATGATGACATGGAACTGATCTGATGCTGGAGCTGGAAGGTGGCCATAGGAACTCCGCAATAAAACGACACAACCCCATCGAGTTTGGGCTCGTTAGAATCGTCTCAATGAGTACTTGATGATGATATGCAGAAAAGTACAGTCGGCAATAAAAGCTTGTACCAAAAATGAAATTTTTGACAGAAACTTATAATACTAGCTTCTGCCCGCGACTCTGTCCGCGTGGAACTCGTTTATATTGTAGTTTCATACAAATTTTTACTCCCTATTTCACCTACTTAAGAAAGAAGAAGAAGAAAGAAAGATACATTTATTCAATAACACACAGGACACATATAAAAAAAAAAATTACAGTAAAAAACATGTAACACGTGTGTCTCTGCGGCAGTGAACCGGACACTGGCTCAGCATTATGGTGAGGTGTCAGTCAGACACCTACAGCGCTGATTTTCAGCCAACCACCGTTAAGGGATGATTTCCGGGATAAAAACTAACCTATGTCCTTCCCCGGGACTCAAAACTATCTCTGTACCAAATTTCATCTAAATCGGTTCAGTGGTTTAAGCGTGAAGAGGTAACAGACAGATAGACAGACAGACATACACACTTTCGCATTTATAATATTAGTATGGAAGTATGGATATGTAGTATAGATGAACCTTCGCCAGTCCGCTGTCGCTGGGTAGGGACGTGTGTTATATTAGTATGGAAGTATGGATATGTAGTATAGATGAACCTTCGCCAGTCCGCTGTCGCTGGGTAGGGACGTGTGTTGTTGGCCTTGTAGTAACTTTTGCGTTTATTTATTCCTATATTTAAATTGTGATTGGTCGAAAAGTGTAACTTCAGTTCCTTTTTACTCCTGCGCATTTGTTATGCTTTAACTCCGCCTTGTGGGCGGTCTTAGAAAGAGACGCCAACATTTTGGAAGTTTCGTCGGAATCGAACTCGCGGCGCCGGATTCAAAAGCTACCGTCTTCGCCGCTGAGCCAAGTATTGTTCTGCGCTAGCGACGAATATAATCACTGCAACGCAACTTGAACTTATTTGAGTTGGCCGATTTGAATCAAAGTACCACATTCAAAAAGCAACTCTACCCTCCAAGGTACAAGTTTCCAATTCCGGTCGCATTGAATGATCTCAGCGCTGACGTCACCGCAACTGCGAGCATCGGCTACGCCAGCCGCCGCTGCGAAGTGCTACGAGAGCTACGTCGTAGCTACGTCATCTGCAAACGACTACTGCAGTGCTACCCCGGACCACTGCAGTGTTGTGCTATTTTCAACGCTATTTGGAGCTGGTTAAAAGCGAATAGGCTTGTTGCGTGGTGTTAAAATTGATAACGTCGTGTTGCTAAATGGATAGTAAACCATCAAATAATTGTAATAAAGTATAAATTACAAAATATAATTCAAATCATAAAAAGATATGAACCTTGAAAGTTTAGAAAAAAAAGTTTTTTTATTTATTGTCCAAGAGTAAATTTAAAGGCACCAATAGAATCCTTACGCTTTTATAGAAACATATTTGTACAACAACTATGGACCTAAACGCAGTATTTCGCGACCGAAACAGCAATTTACTTCATTTTCCATGCAACGGTTAGTACAAATTGCACGGTGTGACGTCATACTTGAAAGCCAATCAGTATGAAGCGTTTCGGCTGCTGCCAGCGAGGTCCGTCTTTAACTCGATTTTTTGGGCATTAATGTCCTTTAAATGTAGTTGCTTCTATACAAACATTTGTTCATCTACAAAAACTGGGTCGAATGGCATCGTACACAAATTTAAGGTCACAAGCCGATTCGTAAAAACTATAATTGAAGGAAAAATTGAAGGAAGGAGAGGCAGAGGAAGGCCAAGACGTGCGTTTATGGACCAAGCTAAAGAGAAAGTTAATGTAATGTCGTATCAGGAGCTCAAAACAGTGGCAGAAAGAAGAACAGAATGGCGATTACTCCACCGACAAGAGCCTGGCTCTTAAATTTATGATGATGATGAAGCCGATTCGCAATGCAACGAGGCGATAGTGCCGAGTTAGGGTGGGTCGCAACAAACCATCTGTAGTCGAAAGCGGTGCTCGTTAAAATCTGTTTGTGTGGAATGTTTGACAAGTTTCTATGGAGTGACAGCTGCCGGCGCCATATTTAACGTTGATCGGTCTGCAATCGTAAGTTAGGCAACCTACCCTAAATCTGCCAGCTTGAAGTCAGTGAAGAGTACATCGAGTGCAAAGTAGCGACTTGTGTTTAGCTGTACTATTTACTATGCATTAATAAAACACCTACGCGGGCTGAGAGACGCTTGGATGTGCCCTGATTCCCGGCGGATCGCTAAAAAGACTGGAGCAAATTCCTGTCGGCACGCCACTCACAAAGAATATCTGTGTCAGGAACAAAAGCGAGGCGCCCATGCAAAGAGCACCAGTATTGGGCAAAAAGTAATTAAATTACAAATTAACATGAAATTACTAATTCATACATACAATTAAAAAGAAAAAGAATTACAAAATGTAATTGTTACTTATATTTACTAATTAAACTTTATAAATTATTACAATCTGTAGTTCATTACTTTATTCAATTGCAAATTACTTTTATTTAATAAAACATTTTTGATATTTTTTATTTCCCAAATCGGCTTAAAAATATAAATGAGCCTAAAATTTGACTAACCTTACAATATCTGACTTTTTGTACGAGGGAAAATAATGTAAAAATTCCAAGTCATGGTCAAGCATTAAAATTTTAGATTTTCGTGCCATCGGGTTTAGTAAAGTAATTGAGTAATTTAATTACCATTTAATGTCATTGAAATTACGAATTACATAGTAATTTAAATTACAGGTAATTAATTGCAATTCGATTTAGTTCAATTACGATTCATTCAATTACAGAAGTAATTAATTACGCCCAACACTGACAAAATGGCGATTGAAATGGTATCCATACATCGGGCCGAATTAAACTGGATTCTCGAGCAAATTACCATGTTATCTGAGCAACTAGCCGGCGCCCGTTGCTCAGTCGCAAACCACCATGCCGCGCTCTCTGACTGTTCCGCTAAGCTCGATATCTTCAATGAGCGACTGCAGCAGTTAGAACTCACCAGCCACTGTCACTGTGGGATATCGGGACCTATGACTCCCTCCGTTGACGCGTCAGCGCCGAAACCAAAACGGAGACGCAAGGTGCGGAGAGCACTGGAATCAGAATCGGCTTCGGTGGCGATAAAAGACACGGAAGGTGGTACAGAGGCTGTTGACGCCCTGTCTCCCTCACAGTCCAGGAACCGATCGCAGTGGAGTGACATATCCACGGAAGGAGAGGCGGTTGCTGCTTCCCCTAGGTAGTGGATGTGACCAAGGTAAGGGCAAAGTCACTAAAAAGACACGGAAGGTGGTACAGAGGCTGTTGATGCCCTGTATCCCTCATAGTCCATTAACAGTTTGCAGTGGAGTGAGATATCCAGGGAAGGAGAGGCAATTGCTGCTTCCCCTAGGTAGTGGATGTGACCAAGGTAAGGGCAAAGTCACTAAAAAGACACGGAAGGGTGTACATAGGCATTTGGTGCCCTGTCTCCCTCACGGTCCAGGAACAGTTTGCAGTGGAGTGACATATCCACGGAAGGAGAGGCGGTTGCTGCTTCCCTAGGTAGTGGATGTGACCAAGGTAAGGGCAAAGTCACTAAAAAGACACGGAAGGGTGTACATAGGCATTTGGTGCCCTGTCTCCCTCACGGTCCAGGAACAGTTTGCAGTGGAGTGACATATCCACGGAAGGAGAGGCGGTTGCTGCTTCCCTAGGTAGTGGATGTGACCAAGGTAAGGGCAAAGTCACTAGAAAGAAGCGATTCTTCATTGCGTGGCACTAGTAGTCCAGGCAACTGACAATTTATCGTAGCAGATTTTTTCTATGTAATGGATATACTCGTATTATCAATTAAATAGTTACCTAGCGACAAAATCCAACAAATTTCAGACGTAAAAAAAATGATAACTTAACTAGCTTCTGAAAAGTCAGAAAAAATATTATTAAATGGTTTTATTTTTATTTTGGTTCATTTACATTTGCTTTATAATTTTTAAGATAAATAATACAAAAAAAAATTAAGATAAATAATTCATGCTTCATTTAAAGCTGTATAATTACTTCCGGATGGAAAGTTTCGTGGATTCTTGTATAAAGCATAAGATAACGTTTTAAAATGAAATAAACAAAAAAGACGCTCTTATTAATTAATGTTTTTCGAAACCGTATTTTGCCCGGAGTATAGCTGGTGGGCTGCTATCTGTTGTATGGGAAACTTGCACTTTTTCACTATGCGCTGAAACTTGACACAGTTGATCCTTAGGACCCTTAGGTGGTCTTGAGTGGATTCAGACCGGGAGTCATCAATAGCTACCCCACATTTAGTGGGGGAAGGGGGGGAAAGTTTGAAACCGCTGCGCTTCCTTTTAAAACATATTTCTCTAAATCCATACTCACAGCTCAATGCGCTCCTGGCATCGACACCGGAGTGCGACTTGTTTGCGTGGCGATGGGCGGCCGTGTGCAATGAATGAGGCGACGGATGATAGGTGCTCGGCTGTACCAAAGTAGTGTAACTTTAATTGTTAAGCACAAAATACACATGCAAGAAATTGCGCGCAAGTTTCATTACATTGCGGGTTACCGAGGATGATGAGTTCAATTGATCTATCAAACCCCCCAATGTAGTTAAAGTTGCATGCAATTTCTTGCATGTGTAAATTTCGCTTTAGTCTAAAGTTGCCTCGCGCATTGGTTATTTGCTTTGAGAGACTAGATGGTTGGGTCAAGGGTCATATAGTTAAGTTAGTTCGGCTGCCCAAAGGAGAAAACTAGTAACTCACTTTTGGCAAATTTTACAGGAGAGCGAAAAAACGTAATTTGAATTTTTCGTCACCTAATAAACCCAAATAGCATTAATAAACGATGCAATGGCATTTTGTAGTGTAAAACTAGATCTTTGCCATATTTTTTTTTATATTTTTATGTTCAGTTTAATCAGAATTGGGGGAAAATGTTTTCTGCGTAGAACTGACGTCGAACTTTTAAAGAAATCCCCACGTAAAAACAAGTATTTTTCGACTTACTTGTTTTTAACGTGGGGATCTTTAAAAATGTATGAGGATTATTGTATTTTTATCGACAAAGTTTGTATGTTTTGGGTAATCTCCGGAACAACTTATCCGATTTCAAAAATTCTTTGACCTGCGTGTAGACTGGACTTTTTGGATGGTTATAAGCTATATTTTATCCCGCGGGTTTGCCTGCGTTCTTTGTAATACGCGGGTTAAGCTGCGCGGGTGGGTTATATATGCAAAATTTTCGTCCTCAATAAGTAAAGTTATTATTTTTTAAATGTATGACAAAGTATGATATTTATTCTACAAGCATTTAACTTGGGTTTATTAGTTTTAACTTACCTATGATCTTCATTTAAACACATCTTCATTATTATTTTCGCCCTAAAGTCAGATTGTGTATAAAGTAGGGCAATTTTTGACAATGATGAAGAGATATTCATTGTCACTACAATAATACTCGCAAAACATGCACAGTCGTTCCACTACACAACAGAATTCGTTTCTATATTGTACGTTTGGGAATACCCTCAATATATGACTTTAAATAACAGATACTTGGTTTAAGATAATTTTCAACATTGTTTACAAACTTCTTAGCAACGGTGAAACCAAGTATCTTCCAAACCCATTTGATTTCCAAGTATCTCCTCATGAGTTACTTGTTTTTAGCGTAGAATCGTCAATATACTTGTTTTCAGCGTAGAATTAGTGCCCAAAAAAAGATAGGATTAAAGATAGGATAAGAGGATTTTAAAATTATTAATAACTTGGAAAATATAAGGCGTAGAATAAAATTTATGATGAAGGTAGATGCGTTTTCATGCCCTTTATCCAAATATTCAAAAAAACTAAAATAGAAAAAAGTGAGTTACTTGTTTTCTGCATGGGGCAGCCGAGTTATACTGGGCGTTTTCCGCAAGTCGACATCCATTGTGCCTATTTTGCGTGAAACGGCGGTGTGGCGCTACTCTAACCACCCCAGCTCGTCTAAAAAGTTGGTGAGTGCCTTGGTGTTACTGACTGCGTCCCGTAGTGTGTCTGGAGAACCTAGGTGCTTCATTCTGTATACTTCTACCTGCTTGCAGTCCAGTAGTATATGTTTAATCGTTTCTTCTGCCTCCACGCACGCTCTGCACATGGGACTCTCTGTGATACCTAACTTATAGAGGTGTCTGTTCAAGGTGTTATGTCCTGTTATTCAAGGGTCATGTACAGAAGTCTCTCCCGGACACTGCGCGGATAGTCAGGAGGTTCCTGTCTCTGTCGCCCTGACGACCGGCAGCTTAGGCCCCGCGGCACCCTTGGCTTGTTTATATATATATATATATATATCTATGTTATACATATAAACTTTCCACTTGAATCTTTCTATCTATTTAAAAATAACCGCATGTAAACCCGTTGCGTAGTTTTAAAAATCTAAGCATAGGGTCATTTCGCCGGTTAGCGACCACTTAGCCGAGTTGCTCACTTTAGATTAGTAAATGTATACCTATTCAATGTACAGTCGCCATCACATACATCGGAGCAAACAAGCACGTCACAAACATCGGAACACACCTCTATTTTCAAGGCATTAGAGTGCATGTGCTGATATTTTTGAACACCTAGAGTGTACCTATGTATGTGATGGCGACTGTACACACATAATAGATGGTATTCGTATAGGTTCTGAGTATAGTCAAGTTTTGAAACCTACAATAAAATATAGCACTTTCATCCATAGATTAGGAAAAAATATGGAAAAGGTTTCAAAATAGCGAATTCGCTGGATAGCGACCGCTTTAGTCGGTTTGCGACCACCTGTTAGCTAGTTGGCGACCACTCTTGCAAATTGTGTTTAAGTAGTTAATAAAACGATGCATCATCATCATCATCATATCAGTCGAAAGACGTCCATTGCTGGACATAGGCCTCCCCCAAAGAGTGCCATAATGACCGGTTCTGCGCCACCCGCATCCATCGGATTCCTGCGATCGTTACCAGGCCATCAGTCAACTTGTGGGGGGCCTACCCACGCCGCGCCTTCCGGTACGTGGTCGCCACTCGAGAACCTTTCCGCCTCAACGGCCATCGGTTCTACGTGCAATGTGCCCCGCCCACTGCCAATTAACTTTAGCGGCTTAGGGCTATATCGATTACCTTGGTTATGCTGCGGATAGCCTCAATTCTGATGCGATCACGCAGAGAAACTCCGAGCATAGCCCTCTCTCCATTGCCCTTTGGGTGACTTTGAGCCTTTTTATGATGCTTCTTATGATTTCTGAAGCGACCACGTTTCGGTGCCACACGTGATCACTGGCAACACGCACTGGTCAAAGACTCTCGTCTTCAGACACTGCGGAATATTAGACGAAAAGATGTGCCATAGCGTAGCTTCCCGAACGCTGCCCAGCCGAGTCGGATTCGACGATTGACCTCTTTCTCAAAGTTGGGCCTACCTGACCTGACTGCCCTTATATTACTACAAATTGTTACTCTTCTAAATCTACTTTACATTGCTTGTCAATGCAAAATAGAATCGAAAACGGCGCGCCATCTCGCTCACACCATAGTGCTATTACAGTCACACATGTCGTTCATAGTAGGTATCTAAATGCCACCATTTTACAAGCTTTTATGTAACTTTTAGATTAAATTCTACTTACCTACACTAGCTTCTGCCCACGACTCCGTCCGTGTGTCTCGTTTATATCGTAGCTCCATACAAAATTTCAACCCCTATTTCAGCCTCTTAGGGGATTATTTCGGGGATAAAAACTATCCTACGTCTTTTCCCGGCACTCAAACTATCTCCATACCAAATTTCATCAAAATCGGTCCATCGGTTTAATCGTGAAGAGGTAACAGACAGACAGACACACTTTCGCATTTGTAATATAACCATATGAATTATTCATATAATCATATGAATTATTCATTTTATAATTATATATTATTATTATATTACATATACCTACTATAGACATAGCATGGATTGGCGCGGCTTAAATACCTACCGACACAATTGGCTTGCCAAGCTAAATATCGCGGGTGCCGCAAGAATCCATAAGGAAAGAAAAAGAAAAACGATGTGGTCGCTATCCGACTTCTTTGGTAATAATTTTTTTGGGTACGCGACCACCCCATTTTATTTAAATCTATTTTTATAATATGCCGAATTTCAACGAAATTATTACAATAGCTAAATCATTTAAGCAATCAAGTAACTAATTTCAGCATAATAATAAAATTAAGTGACGTAACTAAAGTTTTCGCGCCAACTGTCGCGTTATTTTTTTTACAGATTCACTACACGTCAACACTTTTCGGAAGCAATGTGTGAAATGTGTGAATTGAGGTTATTCTTTCTTGCTTTGGATTAAGCTTTGGGTTTAAAAGTGTATTTATTCTTATTCTGACACTATTCAAAAATAGTTAATAACTAATTAGTTTTCTGTTGGGTTTGTAGAAATGTTAATATCTTTAATTGAAGCAGCCTAGTCCGTCAAGTGGTCGCCAACCGAAGGTGGTCGCGTTACCGGCGAAACGACCCTACATAGGAACAGACAGAGGGAAGCGACTTTGTTTGATACTATGTAGTGATAACAATTATACAATTCGCCTCTGTTTGTTTTGAACAGGTGCCGGCACGATGCAGCCAACAATGTCCTCAGCGGGCATATCTGGCGCCGGCATGAGCGGCGGCATGGGTGGCGGCATGGCGCCCGGCATGTCCGCTATGCCGCCACTCGGGCCAGCGCCCAGCCCACAGGGGCACGTGCAACAGATGCAGCACCCGCAGGTATAGCTGTTATTTATTAATATCATCATCATCATCATATCAGCTGAAAGACGTCCACTGCTGAACATAGGCCTCCCCCAAAGAGCGCCAAAATGACCGGTCCCGCGCCACCCGCATCCAGCGGACTCCCGCGACCTTCACCAGGTCATCAGTCCACCTTGTGGGGCGTACCCACGCCGCGCCTTCCGGTACGTGGTCGCCACTCGAGAACCTTTCCGCCCCAACGGCCATCGGTTCTACGTGCAATGTGCCAACTTTATTGTATAAAAGTACAATTGGCGGACTTAATGCCTTCAGGCATTATCTACCAATCAACCGTTGGGCTGAACTTTAGTGGTGCACGATCCTAAATACTTACTGAGACTCGAATGGAAACACAAATCAATTAATGACATTAATATACATACACACATAATGCATACAATATAAACTTACTTATACTTACAATGATATGTACCCGTACAAAGTCTGTTAGCACGGCATGTTGCCCTGAATGGACCTCACGCGAATAGGGAACATTACTGCAATGTTCTGCCGCCAGAGTGCAGCACTAACACAATTAGGAAACAGTTTTTTTGACAACTTTGACAAGTCCTTCAAAGCTCTGGATCAAATAGTGAAGAAAATATTTCAATGAATAAAATGCATCAGTGCCGCGTAATTGGATGCAAGAATGAAGGGCATCATTCATTTCCGAAGGAAACGATGATATGAAAACTATGGGAAGCGGCAATACGTCGTAAAGCAAAAAAAGCCCTCATCCACCTTTAAATGGCTATAGGATGCCATTTTAATATCACAGTACAGGTATTTTACACACGAATGATAATAAAACGATTGTAGTTTAACGCGTTTTCATCAATTATTCGTTATTGTTTGTTAGGTAAATAAATATGACATTCTACGTCATGGCGGTTTGTTTTTACGGGTTGTGTTAGTGTCGCCCCCTACGCAGAGCTTTGCGTAATATTCCCTATTCGAGTGCAACTGTGCTAAAAACGATTTTAAGCACAGATTTGACGACCACTTTAGCCTAGTTGGTAGTGACGCTGCCTACGAAGCAAGATGTCCTGGGTTCGAATCCCGGTAAGGGCATTTATTTGTGTGATGAGCACGAATATTTGTTAGTGAGTCATGGATGTTTTCTATGTATTTAAGTATTTATTTATCTATATAAGTATGTTTATCTTCGTCTAGTACCCATAGTACAAGCTTTGCTTAGTTTGAGACTAGGTCGATTTGTGTAAGAATGTCCGCAAAAATTCATAAAAAAAATTATTTACGTTTCGAGCCTCAGTTCAAGCGTTGACGGTGAATCTAGGGTAATTTAAATCAGTGGTTACTTAAGCATCTGAAGGCGTTTCATATCCTAAGTCATCAATTCGTATGTATTGAATCGATGTGATCTAATCTATTTACTCACGAAGGCTTGCCCCTATGTGTTTTAACATGACAAGGAATGGGGGGAAAATAAATATTCTTAACCCCCTAAGAAAAACAGCAGTTATAAGTTTAACATCTTTGTCTGTCTCTGGTATAGTAGCTCCCATAAGGATGAACCGAATTTAGTGCGGCTTTTCAA